>CM023840.1:16462870-21872870 GCA_013266295.2 Branchiostoma floridae x Branchiostoma japonicum
GGAGTTTTACAATGGCATTTTATAGCTCCTTGGTTTAACGTTACTTGAAGGCGATTTTTAAGTTCCCGGACTGTCACTGATGTTTCTACTGGTTCGTGACGTGGCAAAGAGTGTGGGTCAACAACAGGAACGCCAAGAATCGGCATGAAGTGTAACCAGTTCCAGCCAATAGGCTGATTTGCATGTTGACCTCTAAATCGTCACAAGAGATGTTGTAAGGCGGGAAGGAATGACGTGGCACATTTTGCAGTTCGATGCTGTGATGTCATCAGTTCTTGTCTGCCGACCTTGACCAACATGAATACTGGAACCACTATCTCGATAAAAAGGGAGGCAAAGATAACAGATGACCCATGCTGACAAGGCCGTGAATTCAAAGGTCGTCTACATCGTCAGATTAAAATACCTACATCCTTTTCATCATATCAGATAACAGCCATGGTTGGTTATTGTCACAACCGGTCGTTCCATTTTACATGGAGGGGCGTAAGGAGACTTTGAGCCCCACCCTCTGTTGTTTATATCATTAAAATCATCTTTTCTTTTCTTTCCTTCACACTAATATCTTCTTGCCTTGACGTTTAATTTCCCCTAAATTTCTACGATGGTCCCTCCCTTTTTTCGGTACAGTCAAATTCTCTCGTATTAGTTTGATTTCCACGGTTCTGTAATAGAATAGCCCAGAATAGCGCTACAGAAAAATATGACTCACCGTGGCTGATATTTTTAGAACAAGTTGGCGTCGTTATGAAAACAAAAGTCGTTTCTATTGAGCTGTTTACAGAAAGAAGAAGCAGAGGAGGGAACGTATGTGTTTGATTAGTAACAGACCTCACACGCCTGACAAGGGATATTGGATTTGTGTTAATTGCTCCGAAAAGAAACTTTTAAGTAAGGGATTAAGAGTGTTTTACTATCATTCGATCTCAAGTCACAAGCCTGTTACGTGAGTCCTTTTTGTGTGTAATGTAGAAGCTGTTATCACTAGTCGATCACTGCCTAGAATTTGATTACCCTGTGGTGCAGAGGTGATAACGCTATCTCTGTAGTCATTTGTGATCTTAAACCGGGGACTGAGAGCTTTTTCCGCCCAATGACGCTTGTTTCAAAGAGATCCCGTTTGGTTTGATAAACATACAGTAGCCAAATGGACATCAACAGCTAACTTTAATCATATAACTGTTAAATCATTTTGTGTAAACCTTGAAACAATTCCATGGAATTTTCGTCATCTCGTTCATTGTCATCTTCGATATTATTAAAGAACAAAAGAAGTTTGACACAGAAGGACCGACGTGTGTTGCAGTTGATTACCAGGATGGCTGCGTGGTTGCCCCGGGGAACGGGAGTGCCTGGTGTTTCTAGGCTACCCGTGTGCTCGGTAGCCCGTCCAGGGCGCGACCGTCACATGACCTACCCGTAGATCGTTGGTGGCACACGTCAGTTGGTCGCCAGGGCGGAAAGACGGGCGGTGGTCCAGCAACTTACCACAAAGGTCAAAGTTCGCATGCGGGAGTTACATGAAAGTCCGAGGTTCAGCAGCGTGGGGTTTCAATGCTTTGTTCTTCACCTAGTTTTTATTTTCACCTGGCGAAAGGTGTGGCCAGGTTGCTCCGGTGAGACCGCTTTGTCATCTGAAGCCCCGTCGTCATCCGTTGTGACGTCAGCGGCTGGGTTCGCGGGTCTCGCCAGCCCAAACAAGATGGCGTCGGACGTTAGGAACGTTTCTACGCGCGTACTACAATGTGGGATAGAGGGCGATTTGCCAGAGGTGAGCCTTGCCCTGGTTGAATGTTGATGCCGAAGTGACGGCCGTGTATCTATTGCTTTGACCGCATTGTGTTTTATGTGCACAGGAACCGCGTTGCTTCAGGTAACGAGGCGAGCTGATATGCGTGTCCCACCAGTGACCAAGCGACCAGTTAGTTAGTCCCTTGTGTAAGGAGGCAGATGGTGCTGGATACCGGTACAATGTGCACAGTGTGAATGTCTGGCGTAATCGTGCGGTAAACACGGTTTACTGCTGTTTGGGTAACTTGCAGTCGTTGTGGTTGTTTTGTGTTGATAAGGCGTGTATGTGTTGTTGTGTTGGCAGCACGATATTAGGATCGTGGGGGTTGGACCGGAAGGTCGATTGGATGGGAGGGACCTCTTATTCCGTGAGCGACCCTCCCCCTCCCTGCGTAGCTCTACGTTAGCGCTACCTTTAATAACTGCGACACATGTTTTGAAGTATGAGGTGCATGTAGTTTTCCACGTTGTTATTAGTCTTATTGATGTGCGCTGCTCCCATAGCGTCCAAAGTTAGGGTGCCCATGACCCCGTTTCGTGACCCACTATTATGATTAACTGTGTCAGTGAAAGAGCAAAAACGCCCCCAGTTCCAATCACCAACCGGCCTGCTATCGCCGTTAGACTGTTCTTTATGTAGCTGACCGGATATTCTGAGCAAGGAAAGGGTGAATACGGAATTCCGCAGTACGTCAGTAGGAGAAGTGTTTAAGGAATGGAAACTAGAATTCATGAATACGTGTGAATGGAATGAACGAAGGAAAGAGAGAGCGAAGTAACAGCGAAGTAGGGTTTATTTAATACGTGTCACGTCTTGTGTACAAACGTTTCACACGTGTGGGTTTGGATGCGTAAATTCATGTAAAGGAGACGCTATTTGTTCATATGTGGTCAAATTAGGCCGTGTGCTGAGGGATTACGGTTTCCTCTGGTAAACCGGAACCGAAAAAATGTGCCCGATCTTTCTTCCCAGTATGTAACCTTTGCCCCGAGTAGTTCGATCTACCCAGGCTGCCCATTGGTTAGAACATTCGGAAGGATTTATGTCGCTTGTTTTGTTGTACCTGTGCGATATTTCCTCTGGGATCGTTATAGTTACGGCACTTTATGGCGGTATCTTTAGTGGGCTAGTTTGCTTTCTTGTGAGGGGTAGCCGTGTCTTCTCGGACATTCTTCAAGAAGCAACCTCGTGTAACAATAGTACACAAGTGATCAATAAATCTATCGGTGTTGTTTAGAGTATCAACGCCCTGTTGACCAACGTGGCTAATAGCTATTCTATCGTGTACCCGTGCCATGTGCACTTTCATAGACCGTATACATGCATATCAGGGGCGTATTTCGTCCGGTATGCCACACCTTTTAGGGCGACCGCGAAGCTCTTGATCACAAAACATCGGGACATCATTGGTCACTGGTCACTGGAAACGGTCACACATTTCCCGCCATGGAAAAGAACAACCTTATCATGATGACGTTTTGAAATTCGTCGTTACGTTTTTATGTTAGTCACCAACGGTTGGCATTTCACTACCATTAACAAACAAGTCATGGTAATCTCCAAGCAGATATTGCGAGTGGCAGATCGTAACGTATTTTTCTACATCAGAACGCATTTTGACCCTCGTGTTGTGCGTTAGGAACATGGACCAGTCAGAAGACATTACGATGTTCCCTTGCAACATCTGCGTTGAGATTGCACTCGTGTATACATGTCAACAATGATTTAGACATCGATCGTATATTTGATTCAATTCATGAGTATAGTTTAAATCCGGAGTTCCTGGGAGTGAGAGGACGACAGCACAGTACACAGAACATTCACTAACGTAGTAATGACGACAACCATAGCGGGGGTTGACTTGAGTGGTTGGAATGTCGGCATATTAGCCCTCCCCCTTGCACGAGCCCTCAGAAGTAAACAGGAAGGATTCTACTGGCGTAGATGCACTTCCTGCCTGGATGGGCGGCGATGTTCTCCAAGCAGATGTTCGAAGATGAAACGTAATATTTTCTGGCTACCCCGTTTTTCTGACAGCCAACTATCATGAGGATTAGAGATTAGGCGCTATCATCCATCCATGGTAACGGGGACGGATAAGAATTATTCTGCAATCGGGTTTTGGGAGGGACTCCATCCGAACGTTTTCTGGGGGTCAGAAATGAACGAACAGCCAGAAAATATTTCCCTCCTAAGGTCTACTTGGGGATTAAGATTAAAGATGATAAAAAAGACAGTATGACCCTGTCCACACTCATCCATTGCAACAGATCTTCGAGAAGAGAAAGGGCAGTGAGGAAGAGACACGATATTGATAGAAAGAGAAGAGAAGAAAAAAAAGATAGGATAAACCGGAGACACGGAGATAAAACTTTGTTGTTGACGTCGTTAAACTGGCCATCGCACACGCCTGCGTTTAACACAAGAGGCAAGCAGACATAAAGCCAGCAGAACGGTGAACTCTGTTTGAACCCTCTCTGTGGTCGGAGACAACCCTATAGAAATTAGATTGCTATTGTTTCGGGATCTCCGCCTATATGTATAACTTGATGTGCTGTGCGTGCGCACGTGCGTCGCTTGGAGTTTAGCACACTTTGATTTAAAGATCGCTTTGGACTGCTAAGGATTTTAGAGTCGATATTTAAAAGCCTCTGCTAATGGATATCCAAAGTACAGTATTATACAACTTCCGTTTTGCAATCGTTCAGGTGTGGCTAACGTGCGCCATTTTATTCGCAATCTGAAATACGTTCCACAGTTGCGAGTGGAAGACATAGAAATATAGACATAGAAATCTATAGTCTAAAGAGGACCGAAGTTCCGGAAGGAGAATTCCATGTACACGTACACGTGGTCAGCAAAGGGTAAACATCTGTTCACTTCTCTCACGGCCAAATTGTTACAATGTGTTCTTTGTTTCCATGTTGCCATTGTCATGGCTAACTCTTTATCTGTTCCACTTTCAGAAACACGACCTCAGCATTGCTATACTAGGGGCAAGAGTGCACGAAGAAGGCAACCGAAACACGGACTTTGACAAGGCCGACGAACTGTTTTTCGGTTCCGCTAGGGAGCTGAGTTCATGCCTTATCGGCAAGATGACTCCGGTTACCGCCGACGAGGGAGACCGAGGAGCGCAGAGGGGTCATGTTTCCCCGCGAAGAAGTCCGAGGAACAGCCGAAGCAAGTCCGACAGAGTGGCGAAAGTGTCCGAGGTCGCATCTCATGGCGGGAATACAAATCCTACAGTCAAACAAGCAATGGAAAACGTCGCAGAATTGTGCAATGGTCATCGGGATGAGCAACCGAGCAAGGACTTGATGGAGGACGCTAAGATCGGCTTGTCGCCCAAAACAAAAAGCGACCTGAAATTGAACGGTACCAGCCCTCCATGTGCAAATCAGTGTATGTCACTCGTTAAGAGTGCTGGTTCTCCCACGGAAATTGTCAGTTCATCCTGCGGGAAGAAGTGTCATGTAGCAGACAGTCTTCATGGCAATCGAACGCCGTGTTCTAACGGCATCGCGTCGTCCGTTGTGCGCGCCATCTGCTTCGAGGAGACAGATGTCAGAAGAGAGGAATGTCCGGAGAGCGAACGCATGGCCTTGGTGACGTCCTCGGATGACGTTTCCACGGAAAAATCCGATTTAGAGGAGAGTCCCCAAGCGGAAAAGACCAACATTCCAGACCCGGATAGTCGGGAAGGTGAAGCTAATACCTCCGAAGTGTCCCAAGGCAGCAACAAAAGAAAAGGGAAGAAGAGGTCGTCTGGGGAAGACGTCATTCCAGTAGTTCCCAGAAAAAGACGAATGGCGAGTATCACAGCCGAACTTAAAGTCAATCTCATGTACGAGAAGGACGACTGGAAACCACCAAAGAAAACGAGGAAAGGAAAATCCCTTTCGTCGTCCAGCAGTGATGGGGAGGTCTTCACGA
Organism: Branchiostoma floridae x Branchiostoma japonicum; assembly: GCA_013266295.2. Lineage (NCBI taxonomy): Eukaryota > Metazoa > Chordata > Leptocardii > Amphioxiformes > Branchiostomatidae > Branchiostoma > Branchiostoma floridae x Branchiostoma japonicum. The sequence continues at coordinate 16,468,599 of CM023840.1, forward strand.
CTTCACCCTCCGACTCCTCCAAAATGGACACGTTTGGAAATGGTGAAGAAAACGGAGGATTTCCCACCGACCCGGACCAACCTCTGGACTTGTCGATGAAGAAACGTCCAATCGCGGTACTGGTAGCTAAGAAGGTCAAGTCCAAGACAAAATTGCTGGGCACCACGCCTGGGAAGAAGCAGAAATCTCGTAGCAAGTCGTTTCCACCCCAGAAGGGCGGCGGCAGTGAGAAGCTGTGTGGACACACCAAGCGCATGGCCGCGCTGAACGCCCAGGCAATAATGACTGCTTACAAAACAGCGGACGACGCTTCGCAGACCAAGAAGAACAACAGAGGAAGGTCTAAGAGTGGAGGTGGGCCGGCCAAAAACGGGTACAAGAGGCACCAGCACGCCGCCAACTTCAGACTCCTCTGCGGAGGATTCAACAGGAACCGTACGTCACTGCTTGCGTCATCAGGACTCCCGTCCATCCACGCACGGCCCCCTGGGATGGTTAGCCCCGTACCCAGCCACCCCCAGACGCTCATGTTGACGGGGCTTGCTAACCTCAGCGCCTCGCAGATCCTCCCCAACGGCGGCATCAGCCCCACGACGACCGATAGTGCCTTCAGTAAATTCAGCTCTGCCAGGCTACATAATGGTAAGTGGGGTAGGGGAACACAACGCAGGCGTGGATAAAATATATGTCTGCACGCGCACGGAATAGTGAAGATTTGGTTTGTAGTTGTAAATTCCGACGTAATGTATATTTCATTACGATCGCTTGGATGCCAAATGGCGCAATTTGTCACCAACGTCCGTTTATGGGCTATGCCTTCAAAGCTTTTTTTTTAATTGCAGCTCTGTCACTGTGCACGTCCTCTGTCACTCTTCAAACAAGCTTACCACTCCGAATACCAGCCTTGTGTATTTTAGGCGCCTTGCTGAACGTATTGTAGTAGAAACGCACGATTCAGTTACACGTGACTACTGCTTATAATTGACTACGTATTTCCTTTGTGTGAAAGACACCCGATTACGGATAATTGCACATAGTTCAGCCTTTTCCGTGTAATTTATTATCATGAACATCGGGCCGGGTACTCCGCTACCAAGGCTAGCTGATGTTGACTATCTCGTTTTGCACGAGAGCGTGACTCCACGTGAACGCCCGAGAGTAGCATGTCGTGAAAAACAACTGTATGTCATCCTGTTGTAGCGTACATATTTTATGATCAGTCATATTTCCTCACGCGGTCACCCTGGTAGATAAGATAGTCGTGAAAAATGCCCCAAAATACTATTATGGTTAGTAACCTCTGGCCACGCCAGGGAGTGACGCGCGAGTTGTAATTGTCATGACCTGAATGTATCTGGATGTTGTTGTTATATATACTGTTGTAGGTGTATGGTACCAGACGGCAGGTCCTTTCCACCAGCCTCTTCATACGGTGTTGTCGGGCCAGGTCGGAGCTTCCACCGACAGAAAGCCTCACCCTTTCCCCGCCCTGGACACCGCTCAGACGCACAACCACAAGTTCGCCGCCAAGACCAAACGGAAGAAGTCCACCAACGGATGGAAGTGGCAGGGAGAGCCGTACGAAAAGATGGTGTTTTCGGCGGTAAGGCGATAACCTAATTTGTTGCGATCTCGCAGGGCTTATTAAACCAGCAGAGCTAGAGATAGGCTGGAAAATGTCATACCTGCGCCAGTCAGATAATCCCATGGCTAGTTTCAAACATGCGAAATACCCGCACATACCCCTGAGGTACATTTACAAACGTAACATCTCTGGCGAATGACGTCTCTGCAAACGATGTCGCACGGTAAAAAGCTTTACTGCCCACCGGCCATTAGCGAACCTTTAATAAAGCGATCCCGCCGTGGGAGTTTCCACGTACGCAAACATTGGCACGTCACTGATTCCAGTTGTCCCAGATTAATACATTGATGCATACCCGAAGTGCACTACAGGGAAGCGGTAAACAAACGCGTTTTGTATTATATAAAAGAGGGTCATCCGCAGCTATTCTTAGTATGGACAATTTTCGTACAAATAAAGAGCAATAAAAAGGTTTCGGCCATTTTAGTCTTTCAATCTTTCAAAAACTTTAAAATTTTACTAATATCAAGCGAAACTGATTGCAGAATAAGGAGAAATTAAATTAAAAATATCTCTTGAGAAACCTTAAGTACATATTCATTGATATTCATTGTCTGTTGACGTCTTGACCGTATTTTTCGGACTTAGCATGTACAAGAAGTTGAATCAGACTAGCTCAGTAGCTGTAGATGAGAAATTCAGCCCTAGCAGCCCTAATGTATTGTCAACCGTTATGCAAATATATGGAGCGCCAGAGAAAACACCGTTATCAATAATCACGACACATCACATCTCGTAGATGATTTAACAATGGTGAGTATTGGCAAGAAATGGGTAGTCTCTTCAGCCTGGTTGGCCAGGGATCACAATAGGAATACATGATTTCAACAGACAATTGTACATGAAAATAGGAACTTCTAAGTACAAAATGAGTGACCAAGTTCATCACATTGAGACATAAGAAAACACATTGATGGTACCACGAAACGTAAGTAATTTGTATTATCTGCTACAAAACAGATTAGCAGAGTAAAAAGACCCGAAACATGAGAGATTGAATAGCAGAATGAGAGGTGTTTGTGTGGCCACACGCGTACGGCGCGGCCCCAGGTGCTGATATCCGCCTACAACCGTGCGTCTGGTAGTCTGCAATTTGTACGGGATTACCTAGGCACGGAGAACAGACTCATGTAATCATAACCGCAGACCCACAGGAGACAGTACGACTAAAGGGCGCCCAGGTACATCTGTTTTTCCACGGGAACAACGTTAGAGACGCTTCTTATTACCAATGAACCTGACTCGTGCAACAGGGTAAAGCTGGTGTGTACTTTGCGGGGAAGCATTCTATGGACACCACAGATTTAGTAGATGTGAAATACGGAAAATGGTTTACTGGTCGAGCATACTTTGCTCACATGTTTCTTATTTGTAGCTTGTTGTTGAAATAGTTTGAGAGAACAGCTCTTTGCGCTGAGTTTATCTCATTTTTGACCGATATGCATAGTATATGATAGCATTTGTACGTAAAACATAAAACAACAGAAATACTATATTCAAACCAGCAACCTTAATTGAACTGACCACTATTCAAACAGTTGTACCCTCGTACAATTAAGATCCGAGAACAATAGGAGAGCAGGTAGCCGCTTAGTGAACGGTGTAGCCCTCGTGTTGTAATGGATATGTGGCGTGAACAGCATATGTAAACACACCTAACAAAGCCTGCGCGCTGCGAGGGGTCAAGGTCAGCCGTTGCTTAGTAAAACTCTCCGCGGCGGGAAATCAGACGACTCTTATAGACCTGTCGGTGTGAGACTTCAGAGTTGTCACGTGGATTACCCGACAAGCCCTTTTGGCGTTGACCAGATTGTCGGAGTTATAAGCCGATCGTGTTTGATCTGGATTGAGCCTTTTTTCAGTCGGACGGTCTTGAAAATGGGAGTTGTACACCACACCAGAATACCGGTAGTGTAAGAAGACGGGATTTGGGATGTCGGTTTTGAAGCCGTCGTACGACGGTGGACCTACAGTAGGACGAGAACCAGATACACCAGAAGATGTTTTCTGGCCTACATGCGCCGACTACATGTGAAAGCATTATGTCCGTAGTACGGTAATGTATTGGGTAGAATCTGATTTCTGTAAACGTCAGAAAACTCGGGCCATCTGTTTCCGCATTACTACTAATTTCACCGGCGGGCGACAAAACAGAAATATGAAGAGAGTGAATGGTAATGTAATGTAATGTAACGCAATACATATAGCTCTGTCGTCGTATATAACACACACGCGCAATTAGCTATTATAGGCACTTACTTACCTTTAAGACTTTTATGCCTTTAACCGGCGTACCCCCACAAATCTGACAACTCTGTCAAATAACTCATAGTATAACAAGAGCCAAGGCTTATCTATTCCCAACAGGCTTAAGTTGGGCCATATAATTTCAAGAAGCATACCGAGCTTGTCTCCTTCCAGACTGTGACGGACACTCCTGTGTAGAATTCTGTGGGATGGTTATGAAATCACTTCTCGACGCTGCCGCAGTGTTTATCGATAGAGAACGCTACATTAAAACCGTGCCAGAACTTGTCGTAAAACGGTTAAACCGTGGTGCAAATCAAAACACGTTCATGGCCTCACGACGTAAAAACAATTACACCACGTGCAGTTCATTGGGCCTGATTTACTACCGTTTGGGAATGGTTGAATGGGAAACTGATAATCGTTCCGACAAGTTGGACACGTTCCAAACAGGCTGGCGGCCGAGCCACGCACGCTTCCCGGCCAGGACAGAAGCCTGCTAATGTATTACTGCATGTCAGGAGGGAGAGGGTACTTTCAAAATGGTCACACCAGACGGTACTCTGATTGTAGTGGGCAGACAAAAAGAAATGAAACTATTACTGTCAGATATTTTCAGATAGCCAACGTCCACTGATCCCCGTGAGCTACCGGAGATGTAAAATGATTCCGGGTATAATTAGGATCGAAACGATTTTTACAAGCGACTGTTCGTTCCATTTTGAGTAATCAACATGTACATTTGCAGGCCCAGGGGAAGCCCGTGCGGCGGCTGTGTTACCGGGGGATGTGTCGGGAGGATGACCTGATACAGGAGAGAGACACCGTCCTGCTCAAGTCCGGACCGCGCAAGAAGGACCTGCCGTTCGTCGCCAAGGTGACGGCGCTGTGGGAGGATCAGGAGGACGGTAAGGCACCCGCAAATCTGGCAGTACGACACGGCTGACATGTTGGTGACTTAGATATGAAAGGATATATCAGAATGTATAAGGAATGTAACAAAATATGCAATTTATATGTAATTCATTTTTTTAATTAAGAAAATTAGCGTCTTATTTCAGAGCAAAAAGCTGTATCACAAGCAGCGAGTTGCTGCCTTACAGCGTCAGATTGTGTTAAACAGGAGGACAACTACTAGTCACAGTCGCGGCAAAGAATGTATGAACAAACGTACGAGGAGACTCGGATTAGTTAATATGGAAAACCTGAGATTGTGGAAACTACCAGGCGCCTGTGTTACAACACTGGTGAAGTGTGCGGAAGGTTGATATCCTTGTGTGTGTTCCAGGTGAGATGATGATGAGTCTGCTGTGGTACTACAGACCGGAGCACATCGAGGGCGGCAAGCGGCCTCAGCACGGAGAGGTAACACAGTCATGTACTAGTGATACGGAGGGGACCAGGACAGGGATATTTGAAACGTACATCGGGAGGATCACAGGGAAAATGCTAAGTGCCCATCAGACATCTATTGGGGATGAATTAAAAAGTAGTAGTTAATAAAAATAATTGGTAAAATTGGCCATAATAAAGTCATCAACTCCAATAGGAAACGTGATGGAGACCACAAACTAGTTTGCGCACGGAAGTTGACTGAAAAGAAGAAAACTGCACAGTATTGTATGAGCTGTTGAGCTCGATAAAGCAAATCAATATCTCTACGACCCTACGGGTCTTCTTATTCTAACAGGACATCTTAGAAACGCACTACAAAGGTCATACAACATTGCGGACATGACACAGGCAGTCAGAATGACGCATCTATATTGTGGAAGCCTTTGTGAAAATCTTTTAGGTGTCCCCATGTGTCTGTGTGTGTGTGTGTGTGTGTGTGTGTGTGTGTGTGTGTGTGTGTGTGTGTGTGTCTGTATGATTGTGTGTGTGTGTAAGTGTGTGTGTGTGTGTGTGTGTGTGTGTGTGTGTGTGTGTGTGTGTGTGTGTATGTATGTATGTGTCTGTGTCTGTGTGTAAGTGTGTGTGTGTGTGTGTGTGTGTGTGTGTCTGTATGTGTGTAAAAACATCTGAGCAGTTCATCTAAAGGATGCAGATATATAATATTACAATCAAGAAATTAGCTAGGTCTCTAAGGTCTGTTGGGGAGTCCCTTAGGTAGGTCCCGCCTCCATCATCACCCGTCCATCCTCCCGGGAGGTGATGTTGTGGATCGGCGTGATTGAAGCCGTCTCCATCCTTCCTCATCGCGTCCCCCTTCCGGACCAGACGTGCGCCATTAGTGCAACATTTGCGGTAATTCCACAGTATTGATTTTAGCCTGGAGGTTCCAGCTGGAAACCGCCAGTTCCGGGAAGCTGGCGTCAGTACCCGGCCTCCTCAGCTACCGCGCAGAACCATGAATAATTGAATATCTGCCCTAACCCTGAAGGGGAGCGTCGCGGTTGCTTGAATTCATTATTTTGGGTTTGGAAATCGATCTTTTCTTGTTTAAACGACCGGATTAATTGTTTGGCAAAGTGGTAAAGTTTTAAAGCAGTCTAGTTGTTGCTGCAAGTATCAGGGCTCGAAATTTCTTTCTTCTTATTTCAATATGTGATTGTGAGCCTGCATTATTCTATCGTGCCAACATTTTCCACAATATCAATTGTTTTTGCAATTGCAGGTTTAGGTGGATATCTGAAGTTCTGAAATGTGCACATCTATCTTATCTGGAGGGCGGGATCGTATCTCGCAATCCTACATTTCGATTTGCACGCCATACAGTAATTAAAGTCATCAATAGGGAGACTTTCAGGCCGACACAGCGGAAAAGGAAACGGGGAAAACTGTTGCACAGTGAAAACGTCATAACAGCAAGTAATGGGCAAACTGCGAAAAGCTAGCACTTTAGGCGAAATTGCGAAGAAATTGTTGTATGGCTGACACAAAGCCACTCCTAACGACATTGTGTACTAATGAAGACGTGATGTATGTGCCACAATCTTGTGATTTGTGATAGTGAAGTTGCAGACAGGACACACGAACAGGTGTTTTAGAATGTAGCAGGGCAGACGTGTTCGCTGCGGGTACGGGTGCACCATGACTGATCAGTCTGGTGTCGTCTATCGAGGGCCAAGTGTTGCAAAATTACACACACACAACTCGTGCACATCACACACACAGAGCATACAACACACACACACACACATAGAACATACAACACACACACATAGAGCATACAACACACACACACACTGACAGCATACAACACACACACACACACACTGACAGCATACAACACACACACACACTGACAGCATACAACACACACACACACACACTGACAGCATACAACACACACACACAGATACACAACTACAACACACACACACACACACACAAACATAGCATACAATACACACACACACTTCTGGTGGCAAATCTCGATACCGTATGTTATAGCTATAATAATCGGTATCGTGCATTTGCGTGGTCTGTGTCGTATCTGGCCGTGGGATAAGACTCGCAGTCACTAGTCACTAGTCAAACCCGATTCGTACACGCTTTATCGATTAGAATCGCCAAATAGCCCGTTGTTTGATCAACAGAGTCGTTTAAAAAGGCTTGGACTCGTAGTCCAGACTTCGCGCTTAGCGAGTTTATGGCCAAGAAGTAAAGCAGACAACAGCGCGATGTTTGACAGTGGATCATAAAGAATGTACGAAATGACGTACATCTATTTTCATATTAAACAGTGTCAGACATGAAAACAGCAATTAGAGGAAAGTCCACCTCACACACACACACACACACACACACACACACATACACACACACACACACACACACACACACACACACACACACACACACAAACAAACATATACACGCACATAAGCACACACACACACACACACATAATTCAAAATAAACACGCGCGCGTACACACATTCACAAAAATACTTCTGTAACGCACACACAGAGCGCACTGAACCACACACGCATTCTCTCCACCTGGCCTACATGTTTGTGTTGCATACTGATCAGTACCTGGAATAGCTTATATCAGAAACAGACAATAGTTGCAAATAGCTAACAGGCTGTACCCTACAAGGCCGTATTAAAGCCAGATGAATGACAAGTGGCAGGTTCAAGGCAACATAAAAGACATCAATAAATGCACGACACATTTATACAACAAACACACAGATACACACACACACACACACACACACACACACACACACACACACACAAACGGACGTATACATCACACACACTGTGCGCAATGCACACACACACACACTGCGCGCAATGCAACACACACACTTAGGGCCTGCGCGACATGTGTGTGTTGCTACTTACTTCGTGTTTTGAATTAATTATATTCCTCTAGATAATTTCTTGTTGTACCATAACTGATTTATTTTTACAAAGTTTACCAATGAGTAATACGTCACCACCATTATCTTTCCAATAGTAATTATTTATACAATTGATGAGTATAACCAGCGATAAATCCCGGTATAAGTATCAAAGGTGCTTTGCCTAGCAGAGCTGATTGTTACAGCAAGGTGAATAACAAGTTGACAAGTTTAAACAAGTTGACAAGTTTCAGGCAACTTTTAAGACTGACGACAACGGTGTCTCACCCATTACATGCTCGATACATTTATCCAACACACACACACACACACACACACACACACACACACACACACACACACACACATACACACACACACACACACACACACACACACACACACACACATACACAATCACACACACACACACACACACACATACTGTGCGCACTGCGACACACACACACTCGGCCTGCCTGACATGTGTGTGTTGCAATTTGCTCAGTGTGTGTGTGTCTATGTCTCTGTGTTTAATGAATTATATTGCTCTAGATAATTTGGCGTAGTACCATAGCTGATTTTATTTCTGCAAAGTTTAACAATGTTATATGTACATCACAACCATTATCTTTCCATGTGACTATTTATACACGTGAATGACAAGTTGACAAGTTCTAGTCAACTAAAAAGAGTGAAAACAAAGGTATCTCAACCATTACATATTTGATACATTTATCCAACACACACACAAACGGACGTATACACCACACACACAGCGCACACTGCAACATACACACACTGCGCGCACTGCAACACACACACAGCGCGCACTGCAACACACACACTGCGCTCACTGCAACACACACACACAGGGCCTGCCCGACATGTGTGTGTAGCAATTGGCTCAGTGTGTGTGTGCGTTTTGACTCCAGTGTGTGTGTGTGTGTGCGTGTGTGTGTGTGTGTGTGTGTGTGTGTGTGTGTGTGTATGTCTCAGTCGGTGCTGAAAGAATTATATTGCTCTAGATAATTTGGCGTAGTACCATAGCTGATTTTATTTTTACAAGTTTAACAATGAGTTCTACGTCACCACCATTATCTTTCCATATAATTATTTATTGGGTATAACAAGCAATGAATCCCGGTATAATTAGCAAAGGTACGTTGCCTTAACGGAGCTGTATGTTTAAAGCAAGGTGAAGACAAGTTGACAAGTTCAAGGCAACTTCAAAGACTGACGAGAACGGTATCTCACGCATTTCATGCTCGATACAGTTATCCAACACACACATATACACAACCACACACACAGAAACGGACGTATACACCACACACACAGCGCGCATTGCAACACACACACACTGTGCGCACTGCGACACACACACACACACACTCGGCCTGCCTGGCATGTGTGTGTTGCAATTTGCTCAGTGTGTGTGTGTGTCTATGTCTCTGTGTTTAATGAATTATATTGCTCTAGATAATCTGGCGCAGTACCATTACTGATTCTATTTTTTACAAAGTTTAACTATGCGTTAAACGTCACCACCATTATCTTTCAATTTGATTATTTATACCATTGAGTACAAGCGATAAATCATGGTGTAAGTAGCAAAGGTGCTTTGCCTCCCGGAGCTGTATGTTACGGCAAGGTGAATGGCAAGTTAACAAGTTCAAGCCAACTTTAAAGACTGACGACAAAGGTGTCTCACCCATTACATGCTCGATACATTTATCCAACAGTCACACACACACACACACATACACACACACACACACACGCACACATACACAATCACACACACACACACACACACACACACACACACACACAAACAAAAACACACACACACACACAAACGGACGTCATGTACACCACACACACTGAGCGCACTGCGACACACACACACTCTCGGCCTGCCCGACATGTGTGTGTTGCAATTCGCTCAGTGTGTGTGTGTGCGTTTTGACTCCAGTGTGTGTGTGTGTGTCTATGTCTCTGTGTTTAATGAATTATATTGCTCTAGATAATTTGGCGTAGTACCATAGCTGATTTTATTTCTGCAAAGTTTAACAATGTGATGTACATCACAACCATTATCTTTCCATGTGACTATTTATACACTTAATGAGTATACCCAGCTATAAATCCCAGCATAAGTAGCAAAGGTGCTTTCACGGACTAGCGTAGCTGTATGTTAGAATTCGAAGCAAAGTGAATGACAAGTTGACAAGTTCTAGTCAACTAAAAAGAGTGAAAACAACGGTATCTCAACCATTACATATTTGATACATTTATCCAACACACACACAAATGGACGTATACACCACACACACAGCGCACACTGCAACATACACACACTGCGCGCACTGCAACACACACACAGCGCGCACTGCAACACACACACTGCGCTCACTGCAACACACACACACACAGGGCCTGCCCGACATGTGTGTGTAGCAATTGGCTCAGTGTGTGTGTGCGTTTTGACCCCAGTGTGTGTGTGTGTGTGTGTGTGTGTGTGTGTGTGTGTGTGTGTGTATGTCTCAGTCGGTGCTGAAAGAATTATATTGCTCTAGATAACTTGGCGTAGTACCATAGCTGATTTTATTTTTACAAGTTTAACAATGAGTTCTACGTCACCACCATTATCTTTCCATTTGATTATTAATACACTTGATGGGTATAACCAGCAATGAATCCCTGTATAATTAGCAAAGGTGCTTTGCCTTAACGGAGCTGTATGTTTAAAGCAAGGTGAAGACAAGTTGACAAGTTCAAGGCAACTTCAAAGACTGACGAGAACGGTATCTCACGCATTTCATGCTCGATACATTTATCCAACACACACATATACACAATCACACACACACAGAAACGGACGTATACACCACACACACAGCGCACACTGCAACACACACACACTGCGCTCACTGCAACACACACACACAGGGCCTGCCCGACATGTGTGTGTAGCAATTGGCTCAGTGTGTGTGTGCGTTTTGACTCCAGTGTGTGTGTGTGTGTGTGTGTGTGTGTGTGTGTGTGTGTTTGTCTCAGTCGTTGCTGAAAGATTTATATTGCTCTAGATAATTTGACGTAGTACTAGCTGATTTTATTTTTACAAGTTTAACAATGAGTTCTACGTCACCACCATTATCTTTCCATTTGATTATTAATACACTTGATGGGTATAATCAGCAATAAATCCCTGTATAAGTAGCAAAGGTACGTTGCCTTAACGGAGCTGTATGTTTAAAGCAAGGTTAAGACAAGTTGACAAGTTCAAGGCAACTTCAAAGACTGACGAGAACGGTATCTTACGCATTTCATGCTCGATACATTTATCCAACACACACATATACACAATCACACACACACACACACAGAAACGGACGTATACACCACACACACAGCGCGCACTGCAACACACACACACTGCGCTCACTGCAACACACACACACAGGGCCTGCCCGACATGTGTGTGTAGCAATTGGCTCAGTGTGTGTGTGCGTTTTGACTCCAGTGTGTGTGTGTGTGTGTGTGTGTGTGTGTGTGTGTGTATGTCTCAGTCGGTGCTGAAAGAATTATATTGCTCTAGATAATTTGGCGTAGTACCATAGCTGATTTTATTTTTACAAGTTTAACAATGAGTTCTACGTCACCACCATTATCTTTCCATGTAATTATTTATACACTTGATGGGTATAACCAGCAATGAATCCCGGTATAATTAGCAAAGGTGCTTTGCCTTAACGGAGCTGTATGTTTAAAGCAAGGTGAAGACAAGTTGACAAGTTCAAGGCAACTTCAAAGACTGACGTGAACGGTATCTCACGCATTTCATGCTCGATACATTTATCCAACAAACACATATACACAATCACACACACACACACACAGAAACGGACGTATACACCACACACACAGCGCGCACTGCAACACACACACACTGCGCTCACTGCAACACACACACACAGGGCCTGCCCGACATGTGTGTGTAGCAATTGGCTCAGTGTGTGTGTGCGTTTTGACTCCAGTGTGTGTGTGTGTGTGTGTGTGTGTGTGTGTGTGTGTATGTCTCAGTCGGTGCTGAAAGATTTATATTGCTCTAGATAATTTGACGTAGTACTAGCTGATTTTATTTTTACAAGTTTAACAATGAGTTCTACGTCACCACCATTATCTTTCCATTTGATTATTAATACACTTGATGGGTATAACCAGCAATAAATCCCTGTATAAGTAGCAAAGGTACGTTGCCTTAACGGAGCTGTATGTTTAAAGCAAGTTAAAGACAAGTTGACTAGTTTAAGACAACTTCAAAGACTGACGAGAACGGTATCACACGCATTTCATGCTTGATACATTTATCCATCACACATATATACACAATCACACACACACACACAAACGGACGTATACACCACACACACAGCGCGCACTGCAACACACACACTGCGCGCACTGCAACACACACAGACACAGGGCCTGCCCGACATGTGTGTGTAGCAATTGGCTCAGTGTGTGTGTGCGTTTTGACTACAGTGTGTGTGTGTGTGTGTGTGTGTGTGTGTGTGTGTGTGTGTGTGTGTGTGTATGTGTGTGTCTCAGTCGGTGCTGAAAGAATTATATTGCTCTAGATACTAGTTTGGCGTAGTACCATAGCTGATTTTACTTTTACAAGTTTAACAATGAGTTCTACGTCACCACCATTATCTCTCCATGTAATTATTTATACACTTGATGGGTATAACCAGCAATGAATCCCGGTATATTATCAAAGGTACTTTGTCTTTTGGGAGCTGTATGTTTAAAGCAAGGTTAAGACAAGTTGACAAGTTCAAGGCAACTTCAAAGACTGAAGAGAACGATATCTCACGCATTTTATGCTCGATACATTTATCCAACACACACATATACACAATCACACACACACACAAACGGACCTATACACCACACACACAGCGCGCACTGCAACACACACACACTGCGCGCACTGCAACACACACACACTCAGGGCCTGCGCGACATGTGTGTGTAGCAATTCGCTCAGTGTGTGTGTGTTCATTTTGACTCCAGTGTATGTGTGCCTATGTCTCTGTGTTGAATGAATTATATTGCTCTAGATAATATGGCGTAGTACCTTCTAATTTTCCATGTGACTTATGACTTGATGAGTATAAGCAGCGATAATTTCAGGTATACATAGCAAAGATACTTCGCCTAGCGGATCTGTATCTCTAACCTCCTTGGTACATGTATGTGTTCTTGTGCGTATCTGTGTCAATTAGGACAATGTAGAAAGTATATTTTCTAATCATTATTTACATATTCAGGCAGACAAAATGCAACATCGTTGCTTCATACTACCCCCTTATTTATACAACATGCTTTAAAAGTGTGAATGATCTCCCAATTCAACAATAGGCAACATTCACATATGGTAGACCACTTGTGGTCCACGGTGCCTTGTGTCAATTACCACCCAGTAGGGTGCCAAGTAGGGTGCCAGTTTCTGTAAGACCTCATTCTTTTCAGTTTTCTTATCACTTTTGAAGGGATCATAACCTCAGTTTGTTGATGCCCAACAAAATAGACTAAGTTCATGTTAATATACTACCTCCCGTGAAAGATATGAGTGTTTTCACAAGCTCATCTAGATAACATGTACTTTTATCTACATGTACGACGGTCTGGCCTATATATGGGTCATACCAAACTAATAAGCACCCCTTGGGGGCACGTACCACTATAGGTTGTTGTTGTTGTCAAGAGTTAGAGTTGCAAACTTCAAGTGAATGAATTACTAATATATTGCTCTAGATAATTTGGCGTAGTACCATAGCTGATTTTATTTTTACAAAGTTTTAAGAATGTGTTGTCCGTCACAACCCTTATCTTTACATGTGACTATTTATACACTTTAATAATGAGTATACCCTAAGCTATAAATCCAGGAAGAAATAGCAAAGGTGCTTGGCCTATTGGAGCTGTATCTTTAATACAGCAAGGGAAATGACAAGTTGACAAGACCAAGTCAACTTAAAAGAGTGACGGCAACGGTATCTCACCCATTACATTGCTCCATATATTTATCCAACACACACAATACACAATCACCCACACACACAAACGGACGTATACACCACACACACGGTGCGCACTGCGACGCACACACACACACTCGGTCTACCCGATATGTGTGTGTTGCAATTCCCTCAGTGTGTGTGCACTGCGCTTTGATTCCAGTGTGTGTGTTCGTTTTGACTCCAGTGTGTGTGTGTGTGTCTATGTCTCTGTGTTTAATGAATTATATTTCTCTAGATAATTTGGCGCAGTACCATAGCTGATTTTATTTTTACAAAGGTTAACAATGAGTTCAACGTCACCACCATGATCTTTCAATTTGATTATTTATACCCTAGATGAGTATAACCAGCGATAAATCCGGGTGTAAGTAGCAAAGGTGCTTTGCCTAGCGGACCTGTATGTTACAGCAAGGTGAAGGACAAGTTGACAAGTTCAAGGCAACTTTAAAGACTGACGACGACTGACGTGGGGACGATTCAAGATGGCGGACATGTGAGGACGTATGTGAGGACGCTCCTAAACTTCAATACTTTGCCACGTCTGTTTGTACTGCCATCCAGTGAACGTTTTTATACAACTTTCTACAGCTAGTCGATAACTCGTTTTTGCTTATGGGAAAGCGAAATAGAGGTTCCAGGGGCAGTAGTTCTGAGGAAAGCAGTCCAAAATCGCAAACTCGCCCCCCTCCCAAGACAGCCAAGATGGCGACTAGTGGAGATACGCTAGCTTCGCTACCACCAGACTTACAGAAATTGGCGCAGCTGCTATTCATGCATACGAAGGAACAACAGGAAACTACGGTAGATCAACTACGGACCATGAATGAGAAACTCTCTACAAAAATCGACGCGCTAGACGCGAAAATGTCCTCTTTGTCAGCAGAGCTGACCGCGGTTCGGGAACGAGTTGGCGCCGTCGAATCCTCTGCAGAATTCCACGAAACAGAACTACAAAATCTGCGGAAAGCTCTCAACGAGGAACGGCGGGCGCGGGCGAGGACGGTCATACTAGCGGAGAGGTACTCAAGAAAGCCGGACGTCATCTTTCGTGGAATACCATTCAGGAAGGACGAGGACTGTACTCGGGCACTCGGGGAATTTCTGACTACGGAACTACACATGGAGTTAAAACCAACTGTCGCGGTACACCGTCTTTCTAAACCCACAGCAACGCGTCCAAACCCACCCCTGCTTGTCAGGTTTGTGAACTTTCACGACAGAGACAGAGTGCTGTTTGAGGGACGTAAACTACGTGGTAATAACAAGGGTCTGGCTGTGTATGAACACCTTCCCCCTCCCCTTCAATTGGCAAGAGGTAAGCTGGTCGCTGAAAGAGACGAGGTTATCAAGAACAAAGGTAAAGCTTCTATTGTAGTACCTCCCAAAACCACCTGTGCTATTCTATTCGTTGATGGGAAGGAGAAGAAGCGTATCGATGCAGTAGACTTACTGTTGAACTCCGAAGACATTACCAGTAAGCCAACTTGATATGAGTCAAACTTTACAAGATACATCAGTGATCAAATGCGTTGAATTTTTTGGATATATGAAGAAGTGTGAAATAAAATGAGGTTGCACTGTACTTTTGTGGGCTACGAGTGTTTTGTTCTAAGCAAGATACTAGATAGAATAACATGTTCATTGAATTTCAAGCCTGGGATCTTCTATCTTCATTTATCAAATTTATTTCTTGTTGATCATTTTTGGTTAAAGTCTAGCCCACAGAAGCTTTGAAGTTGATTTGTTTCCTCATTTGTTTTCCTTATCTCTCCTTAAAGGATTGCTGTGTTTATTTTGGTTGATATTGTATTTTGTTTTATTTTGATTTCACTGAATCAATGTGCTTCTGTTTTCCATCACATTGGTATGGTAATCACGTTACATGCCTGTGTCTTGTGTTTGTTTTGATTTGGTTGTTATGCTAATCTGTACCCAGGCTGTACTAGCACAAGCTAAATATTTTCTGTGGTGAAGCAAGGATGTTATTTAACACCCTTGGTGTAAGTTAATAACCCAGAGTAATTATGGAGCAAAACACAAGTTGGAATGCTGCCTGACCACAAAAATCTTCAGGACATAGGAAACTGTATGCTTTCTTATTTTACTGTTTCTGAATTATCCAATCTTGTGTTTCTGTGTTTGGATTTATGTTCCATATTATTTTTGTATTTGATCAACTATTGTTTTGTAATAGTTCCTACTTTGTCTCATGACATTTATTTGTATGTTTTGCTGTTTTCACCCCAACATCTTGTTGGATCTACTTTGTTGATACTTTGTTCAGTTAACTCCTATTACCATTTACTCTATTACAGCATACTGATGACTTTATTCTATCCATCCTTTGCCTTCCTACGGTCGCCCCCTAGCGTAGATAATTTCTCAATTTTCGTTTAAAACACCTCATGGCATTTCCAAAAATTAGTATTTGCAGTTATAACTGCAATGGTTTAGGCGACCGTAGGAAGCGTAGTCAAATATTTACCTGGTTGAGAGACAAGCCTTATGATATCTGTTGCCTACAAGAAACGCATTCAACACCAAAAGATGAAAAAAAATGGCAGATGGACTGGGACAGCTCAATTATATTTAATCATGGTTTAAGCAATAGTCGAGGTTTAACAATACTCTTCAAGAAACACCTGTCCTATACCATTCATAGTACTCTGAGTGATGACATTGGTAGATGGATGGTATTGGACATAACCTTAAATTCTTTTCGCTTTTGTTTGGCAAATATTTATGCTTCTAACACAGATGATCCCTCGATCTTTGTTGACCTAGAATCATCTATACAAACTACATTTGCAGGATTACATACCATTGTAGTAGGAGACTTTAATACTGTTCTGAATCCTAGTATTGATAGAACTGGACATCAGACGACAAATAACCACCCCAAATGTTGTACAGCTATTAATGCATTATGTGCAAACCTAGACCTAATTGACATATACAGAAATAGAAATCCAACAACCATACGGTACACTTGGAGGCGCCGCCTCCAAGCCAGCCGTATCGACTACTTTTTGGTATCCTTTTCATTATCCTCCCAAATTGACAACGTTGTAATTGAGGACAGTTTAAGATCAGACCATTCTTTGATTGGCCTTTCGGTGACAACTTCTGTAATGCCAAGAGGTCCTGGTTTTTGGAAACTTAATCAAGAACTGTTAAACGACCCAACTTTTGTTAAGGAAATCTCTAACTTTATTTCAGAATTTTTTATGTTTAATAACGGTTCAGCTAATCCTCATATGGTGTGGGAGTCCTTCAAGTGTGCCGTCCGTGGCCAGATAATTAAATTTTCCTCTTGGAAACGAAAACAAAGCAGATATTCTGAACTATCTCTCATAAAGGAGATCGACAACTTGCAAGAAACACTAGACTCATCCCCAGATAGTGATACATTTTATGAATTACAGAAGAAAAAACATGAACTAGAATTAATTTACCAAGCAAAAGCTAATAATTTGATTGCAAGCAGAAAAGCCAAATTTATGGAGCAGGGGGAAAAATGCACCAAATTCTTCATGAATTTAGTAAGCAGAGGCCATGCCAGAAAAAATATGACAAAACTTGTGACTGCAGATGGATTGACCTTCACGGATCCTCAAAACATTCTGCGAGAGCAAGTACATTTCTACTCCAATCTCTATGCGTTTGAAGATCCACCCATGTCTTTAGACAGTGATGTATTCTTACCCTTTTTTCCAAGACCGTCCCACGTGTTATCATTTGACCAATGTAATAGTTGTGAAGGATTAATAACTGAAAAGGAATTAAAGATAGCTATTGAATCTTTTTCAAGTGGAAAGTCTCCAGGTCTTGACGGACTCCCTACTGAATTTTATAAGATATTCTTTAATACTCTAAAACAACCAATGCTTGACTCTTTTAATTATTCATTCAAGGTAGGTCATCTGTCAGAGTCCCAAAAAATTGGTCTTATTTCTCAAATTCTTAAGCAGGACCCCACTGGACAAGACAAAAATCCCAGTTGTATTAAAAACTGGCGACCCATAACATTGATAAACTGTGATACCAGAATATTATCGAAATGTATCGCATTGCGCATGAAAAATGTAATTTCAAGTCTTGTATCATACGATCAAACTGGCTTTTTACAAGGACGAAATATTAGCGACAGTATACGAAAGATTTTAGAAATCATAGACTATTATGAATCTAACGGAAAACCAGGCTTAATTTTCATTGCAGATTTTCAGAAAGCTTTTGACAAAATAAGACAAGATTTCATTTTTAAAGTGTTAAGATATTTTGGATTTGGGGATTCTTTTCTTAATTGGATAAAAATTTTGTATAACAATGCTGTTAGTAAGGTAATTAATTATGGGTATATTTCGGAATCGTTTCCCCTCACCCGTGGAGTACGCCAAGGCTGTCCACTCTCCCCCTATCTCTTTATTCTAGGAGTTGAAATTCTTGCTATTAAAATTAGAAGTAATAATGAAATAAAAGGTTTAAATATTCATGGCATGGAAATAAAGATCTCCCAATACGCAGACGATTCCAATTTTCCGCTTGCTCCAACCGTTGGCTCCCTGTACTCCCTTATTAAAGATATAGATGTCTTTGCTTTATTATCTGGTCTAGTTCCCAACTTTGACAAATGTTCCGTTCTTCGTATTGGCTCCCTAAAAGGTACAAATTTTATTCTACCCTCTTCTCTGCCCATACAATGGACTGATGGACCTACAGACATTTTAGGGATCCATATCCCCATAAATTTTACGGATATAGTATCAATTAATTTTGACCGAAAGTACATGAAAATAGATAAAATTTTAAATCCCTGGAAAGGAAAAGCACTATCGGTCATGGGGAAAATCACTCTAGTAAATACACTTATAGTCTCACAGTTTATTTTTCTGTTGAATTCGCTCCCGTCCCCATCGCCACTTTTTTTTGACAAGTATGAAAAAAAGATCTTTAAGTTTCTATGGGGGGAAGGACCGGAGCGAATTAAACGAAAAACTGTATACAATGATTATAATCAAGGTGGTTTAAAACTTCAAAACTTGCGAGCTGTCGATCACAAACTAAAAGCCTCTTGGGTGCCGAAATTACACAAAAATGAACATTGGTTTTGTGCAAAGTTGTTGTTCTTTTCTAGTCCTGTCTTTAGAACCAAAATGTTTCATTTTGCACAACTTAAAACTAATGACTTCGAAACCTTGACTAAAAAAATAGTTCCAGTCAGTCTGTTTTTTCGACAGGTCATGCAAAGCTGGTTGAAATACCAACTACGCCCCCCAGAAAATAGCATACAAGTTAAACAGCAACTTCTTTGCCTGAACTCACATATTTGTATAAGTAGGCAACCTTTTTTCTCCTCAGCTTTCTTCAACAAAAACGTTCTTTTTGTTAATGATATTATTGATGCTGAAAATAATTTTTTATCTTTTGATAATTTTGTACTCAAATTTGGAGATGTATGTACAGCTTATCAATATCATCAACTTTTGTCAGCCATACCTGCTCAATGGAAACATCTTATAAGACAAGACTCATCAGAGCTACGTGTTTGTATTCCTGCCTGTAGAGACGTAACCTGGCTGCAAAGCAAAAATATAAATAAATTTCTTTATACTTTCTTTATGAATGAAGCTAGATTGTGTGAACCTGCAGACAGGATACAATACACGTGGGAGGATTATTTTAACTGCCCAATACCGTGGCAAAAGGTGTATAGCCTACCTTACAAAATTTCAATTGACACAAGCTCTCGCATGTTTCAACATAAACTATTGTTCAAATACTTGACCGTTAACAAAACTTTGTATACTTGGAAGTTGGTGGAGTCGCCCTTATGTAGTTATTGTAATGAAGATGAAGAAACAGTCTTCCATCTTTTTTATCATTGTAAAGTTGTTACAAAATTTTGGATACAAGTGGAAGACTGGTTTTTCAACAATACTAGGGAACATTTAAATCTGGACCTTTTTAAAGTTATCTTTGGTGACTTGAATTGTCGGTGTCCAGCTTCTTCAAATTTAATTATCCTCCTTGGCAAACAATTTATTTTTAAAAACCGTCATTTTTCTCTCAACCTACAAGCTTTCATCTCATATGTATCATACATTCATAGATTAGAATATATTATAGCAAAAAGGATGGATAAAATAAAAAAACACATTGGTAAATGGGGGAAAATAGCTGAAACGCTGAAAACATTGTAGAGAACACTTTTGTCTGTTATTCAAATATGTAACTATTATTCATTGTTTTCTGGTTTTATTTATCTTTTTTGTGTTCTACATGTCCCTTCAGTATAAGTATTTCTGTGTGTGTATCTTATGTTTGTGAAAATTAATAAAAAGAATGATTACAAAAAAAAAAGACTGACGACAACGGTATATCACGCATTACATGCTCGATACATTTATCGAACACACACACACACACACACACACACACACACACACACAAACGGACGTATACACAACACACACTGTGCGCACTGCGACACACACACACTCTCGGCCTGCCCGACATGTGTGTGTTGCAATTCGCTCAGTGTGTGTGTGTGTGTGTGCATTTTTACTTCAGTGTGTGTGTGTGTGTGTGTGTGTGTGTGTGTGTGTGTGTATGTCTCGGTCTCGAGTATAAGCAGCGATAAATCGAGGTATAAGTAGCAAAGGTGCTTTGCCTAGTGGACCTGTATGTTAAAGGAAGGTGAAGACAAATTGACAAGTTCAAAGCAACTTCAAAGACTGACGACAACGGTATCTCACGCATTTCATGCTCGATACATTTATCCAACACACACATATACACAATCACACACACAGAAACGGACGTATACACCACACACACTGCGCGCACTGCAACACACACACACTCTCGGTCTGCCCGACATGTGTGTGTTGCTATTGTGAGTGAGTGTGTGTGTGTGTCTGTGTCTTTAATGAATTATATTGCTCCATATAATTTGGCGTAGTACCATAGCTGATTTTTTTACGAAGTTAAACAATGTGTTGTACGTCACAACCATTAACTTTCTATGTGACAATTTATACAATTGATGGGTATAACCAACAACATCGTTGCTTTATACAAGCATGTGAATGATTTCCCAATTTAACAATGGGCAACATGCACATATGGTAGACCACTTGTGGTAAACGGTGCCTTGTGTCAATTACCGCCCAGCAGTAGGTCGCCCAGTATGGTGCCAGTCTTTGTAAGACCTCATTCTTTACCAGTTTTTTTTTTTAATTTTGAAGGGATAATAACCTCAGTTTGTTGATGCCCAACAAAATAGACTAAGTTCATCAGCGAGAGGGAAATTCATCAGGAGCGGCCTCAACTGGACTGACGTCCTACCTGGCCGTAGCTGGATGCTACTCTAAGTTCATGATTATATACTACCTCATGTGAAAGATATCAGTGTTTTCACAAGCTGATCTAGATAACACGTGCCTTTATCTACATGTACTACGGTCTGGCCTATATCACGGTGGGTCGTACCAAACTAATGAGCACCCCTTGGGAGCCGTGCCACTATATGTTGTTGTTGTTGTCAACAGTTAGAGTTGCCAACTCAAAGTAAATGAATTATATTGCTCTAGATAATTTGGCGTAGTAGCATAGATGATTTTATTTTTACAAAGTTTAAAAGTGTGTTGTACGTCACCACCACTATCTTTCCATGTGACTATTTATACACTTGACGAGTATAAGCAGCGATACTGCCTGAACTACTAGTATATGAACGGTCTCATTACCCTGGGAAGGGTACCGTCTGACCTGGATTCAGGTGAATATTCAGGTGAATATAAATCAAGGTATAAGTAGCAAAGGTGCTTTGCCTAGCGGAGCTGTATCTTACAGCAAAGTAAATGATAAGTTGACAAGTTCAAGTAAACTTTAAAGACTGACGACAACGGTATCTCACACATACAATGCTCTATATATTTATCCAACACACACACACACACACACACACACACACACACACACACACACACACACAAACGGACGTATACACCACACACACTGCGCGCACTGCACACACACACACGCACACACACACTGTTGGCCTGCCCGACATGTGTGTGTAGCAATTCGCTCAGTGTGTGTGTGTGTGTTCGTTTTGACTCTAGTGTGTGTGTGTGTGTGTCTATGTCTCAGTCAGTGCTTAAAGAAATATATTTCTCTAGATAATTTGGCGTAGTACCATAGCTGATTTTATTTTTACAAAGTTTTAAAAAGTGTTGTACGTCAAAACCATTATCTTTCCATGTGACTATTTATACACTTGATAGGTCACCATGATAACCAGCGATAAATCCCGGTATAAGTAGCAAAGGTGCTTTGCCTAGCGGAGCTGTATGTTACAGCATTAGGTTAAATGACAAGTTTACAAGTTCAAGTCAACTTAAAACAGTAATGGCAACGCTATCTCACCCATTAAATACTCTATACATTTATCCAACACACACACACACATACACAATCACACACACACAAAAGGACGTAACACAACACACACTGCGCGCACTGCAACACACACACACTCTCGGCCTGCCCGGCATCTGTGTGTAGCAATTCGCTCAGTGTGTGTGTGTATGTGTCGCAGTGCGCACAGTGTGTGTTGTGTATACGTCCGTTTGTGTGTGTGTGTGTGTGTGTGTGTGTGTGTGTGTTTGAGCATATGTGTGCGTTGGATAAAAGTATCGAGCATGTAATGGGTGAGATACCGTTGTCGCCAGTCTTTGAAGTTGCCTTGAACTTATCAACTTGACCCTCACCTTTCTGTAACATACAGCTCCGCTAGGCAAAGCATCTTTGCTACTTACACCCGGCGCATTGCAACACACACACACACTCTGGGCCTGCCCGACATGGGTGATCATGGGTGTGTTGCTAGTCGCTCAGTGTGTGTGTGCGTTTTGACTCCAGTGTGTGTGTGTGTCTATTTGTCTGTGTGTTTTGAATGAATTATATTGCTCTAGATAATTTGGCGTAGTACCATTACTGATTTTTTTTACAAAGTTTAACCATATGCGTTTAACGTCTCCACCATTATCGTTCAATTTGATTATTTATACCCTTGAGTATAACCAGCGATAAATCATGGTGTAAGTAGCAAAGGTGCTTTGCCTAGCGGACCTGTATGTTACAGGAAGGTGAATGGCGAGTTAACAAGTTCAAGGTAACTTTAAAGACTGATGACAACGGTATCTCACGCATTACATGCTCGATACATTTATCCAACAGTCACATGTACACAATCAACCACACACACAAACGGACGTACACACCACACACACTGTGCGCATTGCAACACACACACACTCTCTGCCTGCCCGACATGTGTGTGTTGCAATTCGCTCAGTGTGTGTGAGCGTTTTGACTCCTGTGTGTGTGTGTGTGTGTGTGTGTGTGTGTGTGTGTCTCAGTCTGTGCTTAAAGAATTGTATTGCTCTAGATAACTTGACTTAGTACCATAGCTAATTTTATTTCTACAAAGTTAAACAATGAGTTCTACGTCACCACGTGCACCATTATCTTTCCATGTGATTATTTATATACTTGATGGGTATAACCAACTATAAATCTCGGTATAAGTAGCAAAGGTGCTTTGCCTAGTGGAGCTGTATGTTACAGCAAGGTGAAGGACAAGTTGACAAGTTCAAGGCAACTTTAAAGACTGACGACAACGGTATACCACGCATTACAAGCTCGATACATTTATCCAACACACACATATACGCAATCACACACACACACAAAAACGGACGTATACACCACACACACTGTGCGCATTGCAACACACACACACTCTCTGCCTGCCCGACATGTGTGTGTTGCAAGTCGCTCAGTGTGTGTGTGCGTTTTGACTCCAGTGTGTGTGTGTGTCTATGTCTGTGTGTTTTGAATGAATTATATTGCTCTAGATAATTTGGCGTAGTACCATTACTGATTTCATTTTTTACAAAGTTTAACCATATGCGTTCAACGTCAACAACATTGTCGTCAAATTTGATTATTTATACCCTTGATGAGTATAACCAGCGATAAATCAGGGTGTATGTAGCAAAGGTGCTTTGCCTAGCGGACCTGTATGTTACAGGAAGGTGAATAGCAAGTTAACAAGTTCAAGGCAACTTTAAAGACTGATGACAACGGTATCTCACGCATTACATGCTCGAAACATTTATCCAACACACACATAGACACAATCACACACACACACAAACGGACGTATACACAACACACACTGTGCGCATTGCAACACATACACACTCTCTGCCTGCCGAACATGTGTGTGTTGCAATTCGCTCAGTGTGTGTGTGCGTTTTGACTTCAGTGTGTGTGTGGGTGTGTGGGTTGCAGTGCGCGTTTTGTGTGTGGTGTATACGTCCGTTTCTGTGTGTGTGTGTGATTGTGTATATGTGTGTGTGTTGGATAAATGTATCGAGCATGAAATGCGTGAGATATTGTTCTCGTCAGTCTTTGAAGTTGCCTTGAACTTGTCAACTTGTCTTAACCTTGCTTTAAACATACAGCTCCCTTAAGGCAAAGCACCTTTGCTAATATACCGGGATTCATTGGTGGTTATACCCATCAAGTGTATAAATTATTACATTGAAAGATAATGATGGTGACGTAGAACTCATTGTTAAACTTGTAAAAATAAAATCAGCTATGGTACTACGCCAAAC
This sequence comes from Branchiostoma floridae x Branchiostoma japonicum, assembly GCA_013266295.2. Taxonomy (NCBI): domain Eukaryota; kingdom Metazoa; phylum Chordata; class Leptocardii; order Amphioxiformes; family Branchiostomatidae; genus Branchiostoma; species Branchiostoma floridae x Branchiostoma japonicum. Next base: position 16,493,578 of record CM023840.1, read on the forward strand.
TAGTATCTAGAGCAATGTAATTCTTTTAGCACCGACTGAGACATACACACACACACACACACACACACACACACACACACACACACACACACACACACACTGGAGTCAAAACGCACACACACACTGAGCCAATTGCTACACACACATGTAAGGCAGGCCCTGTGAGTGTGTGTGTTGCAGTGCGCGCAATGTGTGTGTGTTGCAATGGGCGCTGTGTGTGTGGTGTATACGTCCGTTTCTGTGTGTGTGATTGTGTATATGTGTGTGTTGGATAAATGTATCGAGCATGAAATGCGTGAGATACCGTTCTCGTCAGTCTTTGAAGTTGCCTTGAACTTGTCAACTTGTCTTCACCTTGCTTTAAACATACAGCTCCGTTAAGGCAAAGTACCTTTGCTACTTATACAGGGATTTATCGCTGATTATACCCATCAAGTGTATTAATAATCAAATGGAAAGATAATGGTGGTGACGTAGAACTCATTGTTAAACTTGTAAAAATAAGATCAGATAGTACTACGTCAAATTATTTAGAGCAATATAATTCTTTCAGCACCGACTGAGACACACACACACACACACACACACACACACACACACACACACTGGAGTCAAAACGCACACACACACTGAGCCAATTGCTACACACACATGTCGGGCAGGCCCTGTGTGTGTGTGTTGCAGTGCGCGCAGTGTGTGTGTATGTGTTGCAGTGCGCGCTGTCTGTGTGGTGTATACGTCCGTTTGTGTGTGTGTGTGTGATTGTGTATATGTGTGTGTTGGATAAATGTATCGAGCATGAAATGCGTGAGATACCGTTCTCGTCAGTCTTTGAAGTTGCCTTGAACTTGTCAACTTGTCTTAACCTTGCTTTAAACATACAGCTCCGTTAAGGCAATGTACCTTTGCTACTTATACAGGGATTCATTCCTGGTTATACCCATCAAGTTATAAATAATTACATGGAAAGATAATGGTGGTGACATAGAACTCATTGTTAAACTTGTAAAAATAAAATCAGCTATGGTACTACGCCAAGTTATCTAGAGCAATATAATTCTTTCAGCACCGACTGAGACACACACACACACACACACACACACACACACACACACACACACACACACACTGGAGTCAAAACGCACACACACACTGAGCCAATTGCTACACACACATGTCGGGCAGGCCCTGTGTGTGTGTGTCGCAGTGCGCGCAGTGTGTGTGTGTTGCAATGCGCGCTGTGTGTGTGGTGTATACGTCCGTTTCTGTGTGTGTGATTGTGTATATGTGTGTGTTGGATAAATGTATCGAGCATGAAATGCGTGAGATACCGTTCTCGTCAGTCTTTGAAGGTGCCTTGAACTTGTCAACTTGTCTTACCCTTGCTTTAAACATACAGCTCCGTTAAGGCAACGTATCTTTGCTACTTATTAAGGGATTTATTGCTGATTATACCGATCATGTGTAATAATAATCAAATGGAAAGATAATGGTGGTGACGTAGAACTCATTGTTAAACTTGTAAAAATAAAATCAGCTAGTACTACGTCAAATTATTTAGAGCAATATAATTCTTTCAGCACCGACTGAGACACACACACACACACACACACACACACTGGAGTCAAAACGCACACACACACTGAGCCAATTGCTACACACACATGTCGGGCAGGCCCTGTGTGTGTGTGTTGCAGTGCGCGCAGTGTGTGTGTGTGTGTGTGTGTGTGTGTGTGTGTGTGTGTGTTGCAGTGCGCGTTGTGTGTGTGGTGTATACGTCCGTTTCTGTGTGTGTGTGTGTGTGTGTGTGTGATTGTGTATATGTGTGTGTTGGACAAATGTATCGAGCATGAAATGCGTGAGATACCGTTCTCGTCAGTTTTTTAAGTTGCCTTGAACTTGTCAACTTGTCTTAACCTTGCTTTAAACATACAGCTCCGTTAAGGCAACGTACCTTTGCTACTTATACAGGGATTCATTTCTGGTTATACCCATCAAGTGTATAAATAATTACATGGAAAGATAATGGTGGTGACGTAGAACTCATTGTTAAACTTGTAAAAATAAAATCAGCTATGGTACTACGCCAAGTTATCTAGAGCAATATAATTCTTTCAGCACCAAATGAGACATACACACACACACACACACACACACACACACACACACACACACACACACACTGGAGTCAAAACGCACACACACACTGAGCCAATTGCTACACACACATGTCGGGCAGGCCCTGTGTGTGTGTGTTGCAGTGCGCGCAATGTGTGTGTGTGTTGCAGTGCGCGCTGTGTGTGTGGTGTATACGTCCGTTTCTGTGTGTGTGATTGTGTATATGTGTGTGTTGGATAAATGTATCGAGCATGAAATGCGTGAGATACCGTTCTCGTCAGTCTTTGAAGTTGCCTTGAACTTGTCAACTTGTCTTAACCTTGCTTTAAACATACAGCTCCGTTAAGGCAACGTACCTTTGCTACTTATTAAGGGATTTATTGCTGATTATACCCATCATGTGTATTAATAATCAAATGGAAAGATAATGGTGGTGACGTAGAACTCATTGTTAAACTTGTAAAAATAAAATCAGCTAGTACTACGTCAAATTATTTAGAGCAATATAATTCTTTCAGCACCGACTGAGACACACACACACACACACACACTGGAGTCAAAACGCACACACACACTGAGCCAATTGCTACACACACATGTCGGGCAGGCCCTGTGTGTGTGTGTTGCAGTGCGCGCAGTGTGTGTATGTGTTGCAGTGCGCGTTGTGTGTGTGGTGTATACGTCCGTTTGTGTGTGTGTGTGTGTGTGTGATTGTGTATATGTGTGTGTTGGATAAATGTATCGAGCATGAAATGCGTGAGATACCGTTCTCGTCAGTCTTTGAAGTTGCCTTGAACTTGTCAACTTGTCTTAACCTTGCTTTAAACATACAGCTCCGTTAAGGCAACGTACCTTTGCTACTTATACAGGGATTCATTGCTGGTTATACCAATCAAGTGTATAAATAATTACATGGAAAGATAATGGTGGTGACGTAGAACTCATTGTTAAACTTGTAAAAATAAAATCAGCTATGGTACTACGCCAAATTATCTAGAGCAATATAATTCTTTCAGCACCGACTGAGACATACACACACACACACACACACACACACACACACACACACTGGAGTCAAAACGCACACACACACTGAGCCAATTGCTACACACACATGTCGGGCAGGCCCTGTGTGTGTGTGTTGCAGTGAGCGCAGTGTGTGTGTTGCAGTGCGCGCTTTGTGTGTGTTGCAGCGCGCGCAGTGTGTGTATGTTGCAGTGTGCGCTGTGTGTGTGGTGTATACGTCCGTTTGTGTGTGTGTTGGATAAATGTATCAAATATGTAATGGTTGAGATACCTTTGTTTTCACTCTTTTTAGTTGACTAGAACTTGTCAACTTGTCATTCACTTTGCTTCGAATTCTAACATACAGCTACGCTAGTCCGTGAAAGCACCTTTGCTACTTATGCTGGGATTTATAGCTGGGTATACTCATTAAGTGTATAAATAGTCACATGGAAAGATAATGGTTGTGATGTACATTACATTGTTAAACTTTGCAGAAATAAAATCAGCTATGGTACTACGCCAAATTATCTAGAGCAATATAATTCATTAAACACAGAGACATAGACACACACACACTGTAGTCAAAACGCACACACACACACTGAGCGAATTGCAACACACACATGTCGGGCAGGCCGAGAGTGTGTGTGTGTCGCAGTGCGCACAGTGTGTGTGGTTTACATGACGTCCGTTTGTGTGTGTGTGTGTGTGTGTGTGTGTGTGTGTGTGTGTGTGTGTGTGTGTGTGTGTGTGTGTGTGTGTGTGATTGTGTATGTGTGCGTGTGTGTGTGTGTGTGTATGTGTGTGTGTGACTTTTGGATAAATGTATCGAGCATGTAATGGGTGAGACACCGTTGTCGTCAGTCTTTAAAGTTGGCTTGAACTTGAACCATTCACCTTGCCGTAACATACAGCTCCGGGAGGCAAAGCACCTTTGCTACTTACACCATGATTTATCGCTGGTTATACTCAATGGTATAAATAATCAAATTGAAAGATAATGGTGGTGACGTTGAACGCATAGTTAAACTTTGTAAAAAAAAAATCAGTAATGGTACTACGCCAGATTATCTAGAGCAATATAATTCATTAAACACAGAGACATAGACACACACACACACTGAGCAAATTGCAACACACACATGTCAGGCAGGCCGAGTGTGTGTGTGTGTCGCAGTGCGCACAGTGTATGTGGTGTACATGACGTCCGTGTGTGTGTGTGTGTGTGTGTGTGTGAGTGTGTGTGTGTGTGTGTCTATGTGTGTGTGTGTGTGTGTGTGTTGGATAAATGTATCGAGCATGTAATGGGTGAGACACCGTTGTCGTCAGCCTTAAACTTGTCAACTTGTTTAAACTTGTCAACTTGTTATTCACCTTGCTGTACCAATCAGCTCTGCTAGGCAAAGCACCTTTGATACTTATACCGGGATTTATCGCTGGTTATACTCATCAATTGTATAAATAATTACTATTGGAAAGATAATGGTGGTGACGTATTACTCATTGGTAAACTTTGTAAAAATAAAATCAGTTATGGTACAACAAGAAATTATTTAGAGGAATATAATTCATTTAAAACACGAAGTAAGTAGCAACACACACATGTCGCGCAGGCCCTGGGTGTGTGTGTGTTGCATTGCGCACAGTGTGTGTGATGTATACGTCCGTCTGTGTGTGTGTGTGTGTGTGTATGTGTGTGTGTGTGTTTGTGTGTGTGTGTGTGTGTATTTGTGTGTTTGTTGTATAATTGTGTCCATTTATTGATGTATTTTATGTTGCCTTGAACCTGTCACTTGTCATTCATCTGGCTTTAATACGGCCTTGTAGGGTACAGTCTGTTAGCTAGTTGCAACTATTGTCTGTTTCTAATATAAGCTATTCCAGATACTGATCAGTATGCAACACAGACATAGGCCAGGCGGAGAGAATGCGTGTGTGGTTCAGTGCGCTCTGTGTGTGTGTTACAGATTCAGAAGTATTTCTGCGAATGTTTGTGCCCGCGCGTGTGTTTATTTTTAATTATGTGTGTGTGTGTTTATGTGCGTGTTTATGTTTGTTTGTTTGTGTGTGTGTGTGTGACACTTTCCTCTAATTGCTGTTTTCATGTCTGACACTGTTTAATATGAAAATAGATGTACGTCATTTCGTACATTCTTTATGATCCACTGTCAAACATCGCGCTGTTGTCTGCTTTACTTCTTGGCCATTAACTCGCTAAGCGCGAAGTCTGGACTACGAGTCCAAGCCTTTTTAAACGACTCTGTTGATCAAACAACGGGCTATTTGGCGATTCTAATCGATAAAGCGTGTACGAATCGGGTTTGACTAGTGACTGCGAGTCTTATCCCATGGCCAGATACGACACAGATTACTCTGTATCTGTACAAATACCACGCAAATGCATGATACCGATTATTATAGCTATAACATACGGTATCGAGATTTGCCACCAGAAGTGTGTGTGTGTGTTTTGTATGCTCTGTGTGTGTGTGTGTTGTATGCTGCCAGTGTGTGTGTGTGTGTGTGTGTGTGTTGTATGCTGTCAGTGTGTGTGTGTGTGTGTTGTATGCCAGTGTGTGTGTGTGTGTTGTATGCTGTCAGTGTGTGTGTGTGTTGTATACTCTATGTGTGTGTGTGTGTGTTGTATGCTCTATGTGTGTGTGTGTGTTGTATGCTCTGTGTGTGTGATGTGCACGAGTTGTGTGTGTGTAATTTTGCAACACTTGGCCCTCGATAGTCGTCTTCCCGTTGCGTCATGGCCGCGTGATTAACCCGTTCGTGCCCAGCATGTGCGCACTTCAAACGTCAACTACCACTTTCAAGGCCCGCACGTGGGCGCGTCAACTGTTCCAGGCCATCCCAAATGGGAGAGCTCGCTCGGACGTGCTCATTAGGAGAGGTACCTTCCACCTCCCACGTGGGCCTGCGCCATGGAACGTGGTTACGGCCACTTCTCAGGCACTTCGGTCCACGGGAGGATGTGAGGTCAATCTGTTAGCATTTTGATGAATTTATATGTATCATGCCCCAATTCAGCCATGTAAGGCTGCAATGGTATGTGTGTTGCAAATAAACTAGTCTATATGTATTTATTAGACACATAAAGCTTAACTTTGTTCTAACACATCTAATACACGCAGCGAATTTTCGGATAGCCTACTGCATCATACGTGACTTTGTGATGTAACATGATTAGACACCACTACTGTGTGAGGCATGACTATCGTTGTGCACAAAATTGACAGCTCGGCTTGGCCCAATCAGTAATTGGGGTTGCAATAATCGTACCTTGCGTAAGGCGGCCTCGTTTATGGGGGTGCTATGATGTTAACATAAGGCGTCAAATCTCTAAACGTAAAAAGAACCCAATATACTTTTCAAAAGTAGGGGGAAAGGAAGTCACAGGTGAGAGGGCCTTTCAGATAGTTGGCTTCCTTTCCCCCTCCTTTTTCATCCTTGTCAAAAAGAATAGGGATGCTTGGCTGGAAAGCGAGCTGTAGCGAAGCCGCATTGGAATATCAGGTATCGAAAAAGCGTTACGCCTGGTCTGCTTTACCGTTACTTGGAACTGTCCGTTGATCAGTGGACTCAACTGTCAGTATAAGAAAAAGCTGCTTATATGTCGGAACAAATTTCCCACGTTAGCTATGAGCGATGTGAAGTATACAGACTCAGTAGCTGGAAACAATAACACTAGATGATCTTAAAGCAAAACGTCTTAACAAAGCAGACGACACAGTTCTTGGTTCAGTGATGAGGGAGGGGAGATGAAGACAGATGGGTCGTTCGGCTCGGTCAGCGAATACTAGTATCTTGTTTCACTTGTCCAACTACTGACGGCGCTGCACCTATCAAAGGCAATGGGGGTGTAAGGTGATTCGGGGTTGGCACTTGTTAATTTATGATATTCACCAAGACTGTGTCTTACTGTAAAAAAGAAGGGGGTAAGATATTGACATAGATACAGGACCCAAGGGGGGTACTGTATTAGTTTACAAAGACATCTTACACGAATACTGTCGCCACATGATTGATGGTATAAATATAACAACCCCTTGAAATGAACACTAAGAGGTGTGTCACGCTTGTACACAAACGTTGACGGTTTGAAGTGGACTCTTCCGTGAAAGATATACGCGAGAGGTCTAGCTTCGTAAGATAGTTACGGAGGTCTTACCTTTCCGAGAAGCACAGCTCAAGCACAGTTAGTTGGTTGTAAGACCCACAGACACACTCCAGACGTGCGTTCAGCCACGTGCTTACATTAGCATCTTGGAGCGCCGCCAGCTCGCCCTGGCCTGCGTTCTCCTGGTGTCGGGTCAGGGCAAATCGAACGGCTCCTAACTCTTCCCCAGACGGAGGGACTGGACTCCCGGTCATGGTTAGGGAGAGGGAGAAGACTCCGGACCTTCCGGGTGTTTTAACGTTATCCTCTGTGATCAATGCGCCAGGCGTTCAGTAAACATCTAATTTATCTGAAAAGGCTCTTATTGATAGCTGTGTAGTGGAGAAAGCTAATTGCAGGATACACAAAGTAAACTGTTAACTACTAAACATCATATACCCAAATCGTCAAACCTCGGTACATAACGGATTGGATGTTTTGGTGTAATTTGAAAAGCAAGTGTCTAAATATTAAATCTAATGTGAGTTCGTCCAAACAAACAAAATCCCCTTGGAATCCTTAGAAAAATCTAGAATAACAACCCAAAAGCAGGATTGAGTTTACCAATTCTGTTGAACAGTTGTGTATTTACGGTGTTCCTGTTATATTTCTGTGTTTCAGTGTGAACTGTTTGCGGCCCGTCACCCAGACGAGAACAGTGTGGCTTGTATCGAGGACAAGTGTTACGTTCTCACCTACTCCGAGTTCTGCAGGTCTGCAACCCGATATCATTAGCCTTTTGTGCAGATGATGGTGGATATCGATTCTTTTTAACCATCCTCATGAACCACCTGTAATTGTCCTCCATTCGCTCCTTCCCTCTTTGAGTGTTACTGAAACCTATGTCAGCGAATTCCGTTGGCAACGAATTCTGTCTGTTTGTGTTCCCTTAAACTCGTGTTAAATCGACAGGTTCTCAGAGGGAATGGTTAGTGTGGGACGAGTGAGTTTTAACCTACCCGAAATGTAACTCTTGCCTAACCTAAAATCTAGGTCTAGGATATCTGCCTCCTGTTGCCAGACACTGGTCATTGTCACTGACACGTGGACGGAATTCCTTGACAGTGTGTTCATGTCCGTACATGTGAACATGCTAAGTTCACCTGATTGCGGCCATAACTCCAGTAAAGATATCCAGTTGTGTCTCTAGCCTGAGTGTCATCCTATAGTTTACGCTCGCCCCCATCTCTCCCACATCAGTGAGAGCGACCGTAAACTACGAGCATGGTACCTAGGCTATGGTTTCTTATCTCCGCCCACTGCCTGTTGTCTAAGACGTTATTCTTCCACAACCCAGATTCCGTCGGCAGTTGAAAGTGCGAGGGAAAGTCATGGGCAGCTTGAGCTCACTTGTGCCGCTGGAAGAAGTGGACTTCTCGGCCTTCCTCCCTCCTCACCGCCGTCTCCCCGACAACGTGGACCCTGAGAGCGTCTACTTCTGCCGACGGGTCTACGACTTTCGCCACGGTCGTATGCTCAAGAACCCCATCTAGCGAGGTGTGCATGAAGCGCACCTATCCAGGCCGTGCTACCATAGCCTCATGAAGTTTGTTCATCCGTGAAGAAGTAAAGAAATGCTTCAGTGTTGATTAACAGTTTCCATGTTAGGCAGTGTTAGCAGTTGGAGTTGTCAAAGGTTCAATAATCGGAGAGAGCCGTTGAACGTGGTGTGCTTATTTTTGAACACCAGACTTTCTATCACCTATGGTCACACCGTTTCTCATTCTCTTCGGATCCCGGACACCGAGCACAAGATACGGACTGTAGGAAAAGCAGTTTTCTGTACGAGCTGTGTTTGTACAAAGTTGGAGCAGTCGTCATTCTTACTATGTGTGTGTCCATGTATCATGAACATACTTATCTATGTAGTATAATTACGAATATTCAAAAGAAATTTTCACGATATTTATTTTCTTGATAGCCGAGGACCAACGCAAACATTTTTCGCTTGCTTCGTTGTTTATCGGGTGTGCGCTTTGGTAGTATGCAAACATGGTGTTAGACAGTGTTACATGAGACTGTTTCGTTCGGTTTACGTCCTGAAGTTCCCGTTGCAACGTATTTTCTAGTGGGTTCATGACGTTATCTTGGTCCTGGGCGTTTATTAAGCGTGCTAATGTCTCATAATGGAGAAAAACAATGTCAAAGCGTTCGTATACTGGTGACATATATGGCCGTCAAGAACTGAACACAAAACTTGTAGCTGGTGGTAGTGTCGCATGGTTTCCCTTCAGAAAATGATAATTCAAACTGGAAAACAATTGTTTCAAACTCTGAAATAGATCTTGCTTGTGAGTAGCCGATGTTCACATGCGGTTTTGAAAAAGGGCGCCTGTGGCTAAGAAGTCAGAACGCTTTCTTGATTGTTGTGGAGATTACGTAATGCTAGCTATGGGCACGCACCTGTACAGTTGTGTATAGAGAGTCGGGCGAGAATACAGAAATCAGCGATAGTATTTTGCTTAGAGAATCGCCGGATCGCCCCTATTGCTGATCCCGTTGTACATAGACCCAAAAATTTGTTGAAAGAAATAAAGAAAATTCCTCTATCTTTCCTGACGAGAGAGAATATATAATTTATTCTCATGTACATGTTCTCTGTTCCACTGTGCATATACTCCAGAGGCAATGTATAGAGAATCACCGAGCCTTCGCAGATGATACCAATAAAGATGCTCAGAAATCGTTGTATTTGTGTATTTTCAGAAGATGGGCTGGATGGATGCAAGGTCACTTAATTTCTCTTTGTACACAGTCAATATCTTATGGAGGTCATATATTTGCAATTTTTTTGTATAGAAATAATAATAACAAGGACATACGTACACACATACATACAAGGAACATAATGGTATATACACATTGTTTAGCTAACAGTAACGACAGTCGGATTCAAGCATACATACACACACACACACACACACACACACATACATACATATGTACTTTGTATGTACATACATACATACATACATACAAAGTACATATTGTTCAGCTACATACATACATACATACATACGTACTTTGTATGTACATACATACATACAAAGTACATATTGTGCAGTAACGACAGTCGGATTCAAGCATACATACATACATACATACATAAATGCATACATACGTACATACAAAGTACATTAAAGTTATTATATGCTACGTAACATTTGGATAGAACACAGGCTGGCGAAGAAAAGTTCCATAGTTGAACACCCGACAATTTAGAGCAGTAATTCATAACAAATTCTTCTTGAGATGTGCACAGTAGCAAATCAGAAGTAGCAAGACTACCATATATAACTTCCGAGTTGAGCACCATCGCACCCTACGTGCCTGTCGGTCACCGTTCTTCGCGTGCTTCCTTTGGTGCTGTATTCCTGTTGTGGTCTGTCAGAGGCAGAAGTGGCTGTGCGTCCATCTGATGCTGATACGATCCAAGAGCAATGCAAGCAGGGTTCCTGTCAGCTCGCGCGCCCTGCTCCTCCTGTACAGACATGTTAGATACACGTCACTGAAAGGGGTTGGCTATATGTCGTCCTGTGAACCTTTGTTTGTGAAGATAGGTGGTACAAGTGGTAGGATACAGTTTGGATTTTGCATAAAATATATCCTCAATGCCTTTAGGGACTTGCTTACTTAAATTTAAAAAAAACACGTTTCTACTCGATGTTTACTAGATTCAGTGGACTGGTACTCAGATCTGTGTACAATTGTTTTCAGAATACAGCACATTGCATTGCCATAATTACAGTGTGCAGACTAGCTACAGATCATTCCTTTACAAAGACTACTATAATTCTGATTAGACGGACACTAGTATATGTGCAGTGCGTTAATCACAGTTCTACATCCTATCTCAAAACATTTTTAAAGGAAATCTGTTATCATTAAATGCCAATTAGATGCACCCAGTATCCACACCTGTGCATGTCCAGGCATTTCCCCTCTCATGGGCTGATGCTGTCCAGGAATGGCTATCTGAGCACAGCCAGCATGACTGCAGGGACGATGTTCAACCACCTGTGGAGGCTGCTGCACAGCTGGACATACAGCATAATATGAAGGTTTCTTCCCGCCATGCCCAGTACAAAGCTTGTACTTAACGATTACACTTTTATTTTAGTACAAATGTATTTCATTAATCAACTGTCATTTCTTGACTTTGATTTCAATTTTGAGCAGGAGAACAAAACATATAAGGCGAGGATTGAGCCCGAAATTCAAAAGCAATGCGTTTCTTACCAATAGTATGATACAATCCATTTCAACAGAAATTGGTTTGACGAGAAGTTACAGCATGTGCATTGCCATTTTCATCCTGGGTACCCTAGTTACGTAGATCTTAACGAAATGAAAAGCTTAAAAGAGTTATCAAGACTCTCTGCGTTTAGGTCTTTGGGATTGTCGGCCAATAACATTCGTTTCCACGAATGCTGAAGTGCATTCAGCAAACTCGTGCCCACATGAGAAGTTGCAGCAAAACGTCTTACCGTTACCGTCATGGTTTGGCTGCAGTACTGGGATTCTTCGCCAGGGTTTCCAGTACAACAGCGCACCTGCCGCCGCAAGCGCGAGAGCCACTGCAGCCGCACCGACACCTAGTCCAATCTTCAAACCGTCTGGAAATATATCGCACAGTTCTTTCATATGATAGATTTTCTGTCCGTGGGAATCCATACATGCAATAGGTTCAAAGCATTCGATTCAAAGTTTGAAGATAACTTTTGTCAGTGACAGTGGTGAACACAAGTAGTACTGTGTTAGTCTGGATTGAGCTTTAATTTATAAGGTTCTGTTTAGCCAAGGAGCTTCTTGGTTTAGCACTTCACCTGAAGCTAGGTAGTGTGTTTAACTCCGTCCACCGTAAGCTTCGTATCGTTCACAAATGGTAATATTTCTTGTGCAAAGAAGGCCAACCGGCCAGCACGGACCCACCAGTGGGGATTGCCCAGTACTGGGGATTCCCAGTGACTAACTATTCACGCACTAACCACAAACATGTCCATATAAGGTAATCCCTCGGCCAACAACACCTTCGGTGGTGTTGATGAAAGGGAGTGCAGATATTTGCTAAAGATAAGTGTAGAATTTCTCTACCGTGTAGGGACTTTAAGGACTTGAACTTCATGATTCATCGTACTGCAGTATTAGATTTTTAAGTGAGGCATATACTCACCCTTTCCACCTGACTGATTAGATGTACCTGAAAATAGGCCAAAGTTATAATTATTATGTGAGATACGAGCATGATTGTAGTGAAAATGTAGTATTGTTACTCCCCCCAACACACACAATATACGTGTACATGTATTTTCAAAATAATATGACAGCACAGCAAGGGCCTATCAGGTTACCAAGAATTACTTTGTAAATTGCATTCTTATACAAAAGCGAACAGTCTGTGGTTCACTCACCAGCGCACTGGTTGCAAAATGGAGAAGTGGGGTACTTCTCACATACATTACAGGACACACAGTTGCCTCCGATTCCATCTGGCACTTGCCCGGCTGGACACGCTAGTAAGAGAGATAACATCGCCATAGTCACACGACTGGTCCCAAATCTTATGGGGGTTGACAGTATAATCACATTGTGGTTGAGGGAACACTTTGATTTAAGTTAAATTAATGGTTTGTGTACGGAACATATGAGGGGGATCTGACACGGACACAAATACTCGAACACGAGATACTGCCGATGATGATGATATATTCAATATATACACATGTCCACATAAAATCGTTGATATTGCACCACACATCAAGGGGTGAACAATAAGAGTTTTCCGTTATCGTGCTTGACTTGACTTGACTTTATTTGGATCCACGTTTAGCTTGACATACATTTGTACAGCTATTCTTCCAGTGGTCCTTTACATTTAGAAACATAATACTACACTCTCACAAATATATATGAAAACTCCCTGGGGCTTCTTTAATGAATATTACCAAGAAAACAAATGTGTTTTCCAGCGGGGAGAACAGGACGTACAGAATAGGTTGGATATATCATATTATGTCTTATTTAGTATCCCACTTAAAATACAATAGGGAACACAGGGTAGGATAGTATGTGTATAAACATGAACCAAATACTTAATCAACACAATACGTACAGTCAGACCAGACTGCCACAGCATGCAGCATCATGATGACCAAGAACACTTCCTTGCACCTGAATGCCATCCTCGTCAGTGTTGTTCCTGTGTGGTTTTTGACAAACACTGTAGCCGTCCTTTACGTACAATAACAACAAAAGTTCTCTTTAAGCTTTGGACACGGTCGGTCGACGTCGATTACAAACTTTGAAAAAAAAGTGGACAAAATGCATGCTCTGTCAAGTTACCGATCGCTTAAAGTCTGATTATACTGAACACACAATTCTGCAAGCACTGCGGTAACAGCGGTACCTCTGTACGTGCAGTGTGGGGGGATTTCCATCCCGGCAGATACGTTAGTCGGTTTAGACATTTCCGGTCTATGCACATATTCTCAGGCATAAACAATAAGTCACATTTTTCAAGAGTTCTAGGGCAAGATAACAAGCTCTACAAATTAGCCTGCTATCCTAAAACCAGCTGTACGCACGTCAAGGTGTTCAGTAACGTACTAGTAACTATTACAATCCGGCGTGTAACACCGGAAGTACAGAAACAGTCAATTTGCTCGCATCGTTCCCGTTCTAATTTGCTGCAAGTGCTATCTGGGCGTTTATCTAGGGAAACGTTACAAAGGAGTGAGTCTACATCAATTGTACATGTAGGCTCTATCCTGTCACCATGAGAGAATGATTCAATCGGTCACCTGTTAATGTTGAACACTCACTGTCATGCCACGCTCAGGCGGTGGTGCTGTTATGGGACCTCCCAGCCAGCCAATGGTGACTAAGGGAAAGCACACAACTCAGGTTCGAATCGATCGGGCGGTACGCTGTGTTTGTAAAACAGGCATGAGACGATGATGAGTCAGAGTACCCCGCTCTGGCTTGGGTATTGACTGGCAGTGACTGCACAGGTAGCGTCGTTCTAAGCGCAAAACTATTGCGTCAAGTTGCGCAATACACATCTGATGCAATCTCGATTTCCATGGCAAGGGAAAATGTTCCCGGCTGGGATTTTCACGCCCAATTTACACGGGGCATTTTAAGAGAGTGAGTATGCTCTTTTCCCCATGGACTCCAATGTGTTTGCGGCTAGCCCGGCACCACCAGTATGAATGTTGAGACTGCAACGTCGACATGACTAACATGCCGCTATTCTGGCAGCTCAAGTGATTAGCGTACTACTACTAGACCCTGCTGAAGTAGTGTGGTTACTACTTTAAATTAAACTATGCTAATAACGTCAAACGACTTGGAAAAAATGCCAGCGCAAAAAAATGTTAGTATTTCTATTTAGTGACAAACATTGTTAGCCTGAGTGCTTGCCTACCTTAGTCCACCTGAACAAAGAACCTCACTGCCACGCGAGTTTCACGCCTGCCCAGACATGTACAAGTCTATTTAAAGATGGCTGAGTCATAAAAAATTTCCATGACGTTGAGGACGCCGGGACTCTTACCTAGCAGGGCCGTAAAGTCACGCCCTGTGAACCGTTGAATTCAAGGTCGGTGCCCCCGGCGGGTACCATGAATTGGGTTCTCCTTCCCCAAATAACGCTAATTGCTACCGTGTTATTTCTTAAGATGTGGACGCCTTAAGTCCGGGGCAGCCTAGCTTTGTGATAAAATTGTTTCATCGCCCCGGTACAACAGGTGCATATTGTAAAACGGATCCGGCAAACGGATTCTTAAAAGGGGTTTAAAATTTAGTTCAGTACAGGAAGGCTTAATGTTAGCGCTGAACGACTGCATACCTTTTCATTTTGTTCTTTTTTCTAAGGGGGAGCTGGCGTTTTCCTCTCGCCATGTGTTCTTTGAACTTTTTCTTCTTCATGCTTCTATCTTTATCAATCGCTCCTAACTTGCTCTTTATAAAAACTGGGATTACTGCCTCCGTGGTTTTAATTAGTGACAGTGTCAAGGCCAAGAAATCACAAGTTGTTTGTTCCTCAACCCGTGTCATAAAATTCCAGACCATTCCAGACCATTCCAGTCCCAGCAAGCGCGGGGGGTACGGAAATCCCCTGAGGCCCTGACAGTTCCAGAACTCTCTAACGTTGGATATTTCCGGTTCCGGTTCAAAGGGTATCAAAGGGAGCCATTTTGCATGTGATGTTTTGTGTGTACAGTTTGTTGGGATTTACCACAGGATAACGCTTGTTATGATCAACTTTATGGTGGTATCTGTATTCCAAAAACCTGTTGATAATGACAACACTGAGGCCGTTCACATGTGACGACTTGTTCCGCTTCAATCGCGTGTAAGTTCCATTCGATATTGGGGGGGGGGGGGGGGCGGTGGGGGGCGAAATTTGACGAAATTTCAGACTTTTTAGGAGTAACTCTAGTAGGCGACGCTACGTACCAAAAGGGATACATAATTTTAGATACATCATGAATCCTTACACTCAGTAGTACAAAACAAAACTCACGGTTCTTAACGCCCATGGCTAGTTGGTTGAAAATTTAACATATAACGTTAGCAGCATCCAGGGGTTACTAGTTTTGTAAAACTTGTTACTTTCAAATTATTAACACATAGTAAATAGACTACATGTACATTAATATGTTGGTCTTGTTGTCTTCCTCAGGAATCTGGATCCTCTCACTGAAACTGTATCCCTAATTGACAGTGACATCCCGATGCAGCTGTTATATGAAATGTTAGATATCAAAGTCCCGTCATGTTTTACTATTATGTAAACTTGGTTGTATAACAGAGTCAAAGAAGAGTGCAGAGCAGATTTATGTCTAAATGTTTAGAATTAACAAGTAAAGATAATAATATACATATAAAGTTAAGTCATACCAGTAGCATGATACTTTATACTGGTACATGTATGTTATCAGGTTATTATGTCCTAAGGTGACTGACTAGCCTAGTTTCTGTATTAAACAGGTTGTTAGATGCTAGCTTACTCAAAGAGTTTTTGACAGTCAACATCAATCTTTGGTAAAATCTAAGAGTAAGAATACCCTTCACTGTGGCTGCTTGGTCAACACTAGCAGTAGCTGTACCTTGACCGTCCCCAGTATGGCCTGCCGTTCTACATGCAGTACCTGGCCAGGTGGCCGGAGTATTTCCAGGTGGCCGAGTCTCCCACAGGGGAGATCATGGGATACAGTAAGTACAGCAGAGTGCAGTAGTGTAGTCAGGCTTAGAATCTCAACTTACCCAACAGACATCAGAGGCTCTTCTGAAAAGTACACCCTGCTACTACTAGTACTCCATGTAGTAGGTGAATACCAAGGATGGACTTTCCTATATGAAGCTTGTATTCTTCAATATACCCCTGTCATCAGTGATAATAGTGATAGGGCATCGGTGTACTGTCCTGTAAAATGACTGGCTCGTTTAGTAGAAGGCAAATATGCACCACACAGACCACAGTGTTGTATATGCATGTTGCCTTGTGGTCTGCAGTATGATGTTTTGATTAACACCTTACTGCTGCAATGATATTCTCTAACCGCATTGTTCTATTACTGAAAGAAATCCCCACAAATATTTTAATCTGCATTTTGCTAAAAGCTTGATACTTGTTGACTGAGATGTTGTAACTCTTGTTTTGCCAATGCAGTCATGGGGAAGGCAGAAGGCCGTGTGGCCCAGGAGGAGTGGCACGGACACGTCACAGCGCTGACTGTAGCACCGGAGTTCAGGAGACTGGGGCTGGCCGCCAAGATGATGTCAAGCTTAGAGCAGATTTCAGAAAAGTAACGCCTTGTCTGACCATGGGTGCAGTGCTCTTGATGATAGATGTAACTAGTATTTTTGAGATACTGTATATTAAGGCTGAAGTGAACACCACAGGGTAGTAGAGAAAGAACTATATTGTTCATATTTCCTCATCAGATAAAATGATCAAGGTACAGCTTCATTTTCAAGTTATTTTTGCTGCTTTATTTTCACATTCATATTTACCCCAACATTTTTACCCTATAACTGTTCTTGTTGAGTTTCTAACATACTACTTCTTCCCTTTTGACTGCAGCAAGAACTGTTACTTTGTGGACCTGTTTGTGCGAGTGTCCAACAAGGTTGCAGTGGACATGTACAAGAAGCTGGGGTACAGCATCTACAGGACGGTGCTGGAGTACTACTCAGGAGACCCTGATGAGGATGCTTATGGTCAGATCTTCAGCTTGTATCAATATTAACCTTTCTTTACCTGTACCTTAAGACTATATGCAAGAGTTCTGGCTGACACTGTAGAGTTGCTTATGATTTGGAAAAAAGGGTACAGGAAAAGTTGCTTTGAAAACACAGCAATAACTGTTGTCTTGTCAATGAAAGTATTTTTTCTTACCTCTGTCTATTTTTGCAGATTTGGTAGATACATGTATAGCCATTCTTTCTTCATTCAATGTTGTTGTTAAAATTCTCAGTAGTTTCCTTTGCAGCTATATTGACAACACTCTTGCAACATAATCTAATACTTGTTGGCTTTCACTTTGTTAAGATTGAGTAAATGTTGAGAATGTCACCATGCTGCAGTTGATGTGAGGTTTTTCTGCCCATTTTTCAGACATGAGGAAGGCCCTGTCTGCAGATGTGAAGAAGAAGTCCATCATACCCTTACCCCATCCTGTCCGACCAGAGGATATAGAATAACAGTAGTGAACCACAGCAGCACTCTTACAGGTCTGGGACAGTTGTGGAACAGAATATGCCCTAAATATCTGATTGATCAACCAAATTTGCCAGTTGCAGTCTCCTTGGCATGTTGAAATGTCAGGCTACAATCATGTTAGTTTTGGTGACCCTGCCAAACTTAGAATCAAAGTAACCTAGCTATGTATGTGTAGGATATCAGTCATTGCAAAATTTGGAAAGGAGAATGTATGACACCATAAGTCATTTCCAAATAAAATTTCCCCCAAATTTAGGGATTTTTCTGTTACATACCTGTATATAATCTCTGAAGTGACATGCAGCTGTCACAGGTCTGCAAGAGCTCTGCTGTGGAGCCCATCCTTCAAGAGGTCTTGGGCAATGTAATATTGATAACTATACAAGCACAACACCCGTATCCTGGGTACCTTTCTCATAAGAGTTCCTGCATGAGAGGGTCCTGCCTATGCATTGTGCTAAGTGTTTAAAAATGCAGGATGTACTGTATATCTAAGTTTATAAAGTGTCAACATTTATCATTTGGAGGAAATGCTGGTAGACAACTATGTTTTTTTCTGTAGCAACATGTAAGGTTACAGTCAAATTCATTGCTTCAACACTTTGTCACAATGCCTCATTACTGAAGCAAAGGCAGATAAGGGGCATGGTTGATTATTGTCTATATAGATGATTACAAGGTAGTAGAATGGCCTGAACATGAGAAATGCCAAACAATGCCCATGTAACTATCCACTCAGTCATGCCCAGTACAACTGTATGTCTATAATATCACAGGCTAAACCATCTTAGACACATTAACAAGGTTGAGTATGCTTTCTTCTTCAAGATTTAAGCAATGTTCAAGCTCAGAATTTTCGAGAAACCATGCAGATGTAAAGCACAGTTTCTCACCTCTTCAGCAAAGTAATTCACATTCAACAAAGCATGTCATGCAGTAACTTGACTAAGTAATCAGATAATGTTAAGGTTAGTTGACACAATGAAGTCATTGTTTTTCCATGTGACTTGTATACAAAGTAAACATCTTGTTTGACGTTTTTCCTATTTTATCACAAAGAGCTGTTTACATGTCTGAAAAGCTGTTTACGTACATGTCTGCGTCAGAGGGACTTCCCAATTCGAATCATGTCAGAGCTTGTATTCCTTGGAAGGTCATGAACACCCAATAGAAATCGAGTGTCTGTTGCAGTCTGTGGGCGACGATTTGATGTTGTGTTGTTTTTTTATTCATCATGATTATGATTGCATGCTGTCATGCTGTGATGGCTGCTGTTTGCCCCAAATTTGCCGCGTCGAATTCATGTAGGGAACCTTAATAGCTAGTACAGACATACGTCCGTTGCGAAGTGTTATGTTGCTGTAATGTTGTCACGTCGGCAGGCACATTTTCAACGAGAGGCACACACTCAGACCATGCTCAGACACGTCGGTTTAACGACATCTTGTTCCAGGTCTCACGAGACTTAGACATGCTTGCACATACTAGTGCATGCCCTGTCTTGACGGCAGACCGTCAGGTGCCTCTGTCCTGTGGGTTAACACTGTAAGGTTGAGGATTTGGAAGTTTTTTTGGTACGTTTTTGTTGTCGTTTGTACAGTATGACAATGGGAGTGACTTTTTATCGAATGACCACTCTAGAGACGTCGTGTGGTCATGTCCAGAGTGTGCTCCGAGTTATTCGTGCAAAGTTTGAAGCAAACCCATCGATGCCAAGTTATATAAATCGAAGTTGACAGCTTATTTTCGACTTTTTGTCGAATGACCACTTACTTCCGCCATTTTTATCTAATGACGACTTCTCCCAGCAAACATCGGTCCTCGTGCAACGGGGGCAAAATCCACCACCACAAACATGTTCAAATAGGTGTCCCCTCAGGCCTAAATTTCTGCGAAGTTTCCGTGCTTTGCCAGCTTTTGAAGTACCGTTTTTTGGGCCAAATTTGCGCCACGATCACTTCGCGTCGTCTGGACCACACCAAAAAGTTGAGATCCATGCTGCGCCGACGTCTCCAGAGTGGTCATTCAATAAAAAGTCACACCGAACGTTACAACTTCCCAGTCTAACGTTAACGTTACCGTCTTTGTATTTAAAAGATTGGCTAATGAATGGTGCTTGAATACGTGCATATGAATACAGTTCATTGTCCGGACATTCACCTTAGAAGTGTGGGTGAGGAAGAAGGAAGTCGTAATTATGCCATTTTCAATTCTTCTTAGAGGAAGCAAGTGCAATTCTTAGAACTGAGTGGCGTTAACGTTACGGTATTGAACAGGCAAGGCAAGACATATGTTAGGCGCCCATTCTTCGTTAACGTGTGCAATTGCTGTCGCATGATAGTAGCGGGCCACCAAGTTTTAAAAAGAAGCAATAACTGCGTATCTTGTGCTTTCCTGTTATCAGTACATGATAGTAATATACTAAGTTATGTTTTACCGCAACTGTCAGCTGCCTTCGGGTCGTCCAGGCGAAGATTTTGCTAAGAAACACGCTAAAATCACCTGTCGCAACCACTAGTAACGCACAAAACGTCGGGTTCAAACAATGAAAACGTGTGAGTTGACTTAATTTTCAGTCATAATCTACACCTATCCACCAAACTGTATTGCCACAGGTGGATGAACTTGTCCAGCTGGCGTCCATACTAAATCTGATGCCGTTTTAGTTTTGTCGCAAGGTTTTGTCTAACCTACGTTATGGAAAGATATAGACGGGTATAATTCGCCCACGAAAAGACATTTCACAATAATTTTCACACTGTCTTATCCGCTAGACTGTGTTTTTGCGAAACAAATCCATGGCAGGGAGAACAAAACACGAGTATCGGAAAAATGACAACAACAAACAGCGTCAGGCCGTTTGTCAATTTTCAATTCTAACCTACGTTATCATGGTTATTCCATTGTCGTGGCGTTGAGATTAGAGACAGATACTTACATTTCCATTCATCAGAAAGAGGGTCATCAGATATACATTTGCATGTAAATTTTATAGTGTAAGGGCTGACGGCTTGGATTGTATTGATCATCATAAGCATAATTCTAACCTACGTTATCGTCTAACCTACGTTATCATTTTTTTCTTCACTGTGTTATCGAATTTACAGGAAAAGGATACGATGCAAAGTTCGATTAACAGCATTTTATCAACTGTAACAATACTGTAGTTGGCCTTGTCTTGCTAGAAAATCATAGTACAGAAGGTTTACTCTACCTGCTTTAATCTCCAAGCAGATGTAGCACGTGAGCTTGTTTTGGCTATTTGGTGGTGTCTTTGGTGGTTTGTTCCGGAGATTACCATTTCTACAGACAAAAAACTTAATATCTCGAAAAGTATAGGTGGTAGCACCGTACAAAATTGGCAAAAGATAGTCGACAATACTGGTAACAAGTTCAGCACATTTGTTAGGTATTTGGAAGAACTTTATTTTTCACCATTTTCTACCCCCAATTGCACACGTTAACGGAGAATGGGCGTAGGACCCCCCTTCCAGAGACTGCAATATAACCATTTGGTAAAAATACTGCAGTGTCCGAACTATTAAAAAAGCAAATGTCATCGGGCTTGTAGATGTTTGGGCAAGTCCAGGTAAAGTCATTACGTCGTGGTTTTTGCTTCCGGTGAGTAACAAAGGACGCGGCACCTTCTGATACCTGACGTCATTTGGGAATTCCGCCCATGACTCACTCGCGCAGGCGCATACAACGATTTCGAGCACGTCGTGTGCTGGACATACTAGTAGCTGGGCATAGCCGTGTTCAGGCTATGTTGACGTTGACGGTATAGTTTCAATTTCGGTACATTTTATCGGTGCATGGATTCGCGGTGTATACATTCGTACAAAGGGGTTGATCTTGGCGAGGCAACAGCAGTCATAGTGGCCATCTTTGACAAACAGTGCGTACTGTCGGTCATTGACCTTTGACCTGGAATTCCCCGTGTGGTACTATAAGTACAATTTTTTCCCCAAAGACGTCATACTTCGTAAGCGACAAGAGTTGAAGAAACACTTGGCGACATCGACAGTCTATACGTTGTACAATTTTTATTTACTTCCCACGAACTCAGCAGTGTCGTTTTCCACCCGGAACAGTGACGTGACAGGCATGGATCAAGACTTCGTGTTTCCCCTTGAGGATAGGTACAAGTGCCCCCTATGTGTACGATGTCTCCGGAAACCCCGGCAGTCTGTTGAATGTGGTCATCGTTTCTGTGAAAGCTGCCTGGCAGAAGAATTACGGTAAAAAATTTGTCCTATTTCTGGTAACGTTATGTATAGTTACGCCATGTCGTATACGTAAATCTGGGTACTAATTATCTAATACTAACATGACACCTATCCCCGCTCCCGATATTGGCAGCGGGGCCGTGCGGACGTCACCTTTAAAAGACGATATACCCGTTAATCTATTTCAAACACCCATCTCACTACAACAATACAAAGTTCTACAATTTTTTGTTGTTGTTTTGTTTGTGACACAGCAAAGATACGCCAAAATGCCCAGTGGACAAGCAGGCTCTTTCTCCAACTGCCGTAAGTATAAATCGCTTTCAAATACATGTAACTCATGTGACTTATTAAATAGAATACACTCATTTGCCCTGTACGTGTATATCACCTGGCTGTAGGATGACTATGCACATATAAAGGTTAACCTAAGGT
Organism: Branchiostoma floridae x Branchiostoma japonicum; assembly: GCA_013266295.2. Classification (NCBI taxonomy): domain Eukaryota; kingdom Metazoa; phylum Chordata; class Leptocardii; order Amphioxiformes; family Branchiostomatidae; genus Branchiostoma; species Branchiostoma floridae x Branchiostoma japonicum. The sequence continues at coordinate 16,516,262 of CM023840.1, forward strand.
TTTAGGTGAATAGAGAAATGGTGGCTTAGATATGATAGGATTAACACAGACTCTCATGATGATCTAACCAAGGACAACATTGTTGTATAATGTCCTTGATCTAAAGTAATCCCTGGTCGTCCGCCATGACTCTACTACCGCGCCGTGAACGCAACAGCAGGCGGACCAATATTTGCTTGGAGAAAACCCTATTAGCGCACACCCTCAAAGTTCCACAAGTCAATCAAAATAGGGGAGTTTTCTGAAATATTTTATGACCTATGAAAATCGCTACGGAAAAAAAAAACGTACATCATGACATCTCGCGCATACTAGCAGACGACATGTCAAACTACATACCAATGCAGCAAAGAGATCGTGAGCTGCGAACGTACAGACACGTTTGGTTTCAATACTCCGTCCGGAGGTCACCGACCTCTTTCATGGAGTAAAAATAGCAGTGTTGTAATCAGAAAACGGTACAAATTAAATCAACCACAAAACAGCAATATCAAAATGCTGATCGTGAAGCCTGCTAGTATGGGGCGTAATGATGTATAGTATTATCATTATGACTACCATGAGTACTAGTAATACAGATAACCCCAAACTGTCCTGAGGTACTGACTTCTGCTGTCTCTTTGGGCTTGTAGGTATTCCCTGACAGGTGTGCAGAAAGGGAGATTGGACAGCTTGTAGTCCACTGTGTCAATAAAAAAGCAGGCTGTGAAGTGCAGGTGTCAATCAATGAACTCCAGGTATGTCTCCTAGCTTTCTATTAACGAGATCAACAATTTACTATTTAAAACGGAGCATGGGACAAAATCACTTGTGGCCAGTTGTAAAATCAGGAAATATTAACGAATCATAAATGTGAATGCCACAGTCTACAGCAAAGTTGTGAAAATGTACACACATTCAACAAAACTCATACTTAGAAATATTTTGAAATGGGCATTATTCATAGTCTTGTATTCAGAATGCTTTAAAATGCCCTTTTATATTTATTGATGTCACAACAGGGACATCTAGAAGAATGCAAATATGCCACAATAGAGTGTATACACAAGTCTAAGGGTTGCAACGTGCAGATCCCAAGATGCCATCTAGCGGAACATCTGGAAAAGGAATGTCAGTTCAGACAAGAGCCATGCAAGTACTGTCAAGAGTTGGTACCTCTGGCACAGGCAGAGGTGAGGACATGATTCTTTTGTATCAGTATATGTAGATGATTCTAAAAGTCTTTATGAAGCTGTTGTATAAGATTAGTCAATTGCATTATGCACATTATCCAAAAATCGCTGATATGATTTTTAAATAAAAGGTTTTGTTCAACGTTGGCCATCTACGGTTGCTGTGTAAGGTGACTTGTATGTTATTGAGCTTGCTTAAATTAAGTGTTTATCTTCTCCAGGATCACACAAAGCAGTGCCCAAAGGCACCAGGCACCTGTCCACATGGCTGCGAGTTGACAGGAGCGACACGAGAACAGGTAAGAATCTGCCAGGTCACTGCCATGTCATTTTTCGCCTTTTTAAGTATACCAAGTATGTTTTAATCAGAATTGTACTTCACTAAATCTTTTCTTTGTCAGTTTATATTTAATGTTTTTATCCTTTAACATCTTTTACAGGTAGAAAAGCACCTCAAAGATGAATGCCCCCAGTCAGAAGTCAACTGCAGATACAACTCCTATGGATGTGCATTCAAGGTAACATTATTTCATGAACTATAGATAAGGAATCAGTGTCAAAAGCCTAGAAATACATTATCTAATTGTCAATGTAAAGACATTGTTGCTTTGATGTTATGTGCAATTGTATGCCATCTTTGTTCAATGTCTTCACCCTCTATGTGTACACTGTATGCTGTATGTATAATTGAATGTAATGATGTTTGTTTTTTATCAGGGCCCAAGAAGTCATGTCAGTGAGCATGAATCGCTGTCCATGGCAGAGCACCTACTCATGATGACAGCCATCCTAGCCAACATGGAACTCAGCCTGTCTGAATCACGTAGAGAGTTACAAGAAGTGTCCAACCAGAGAGACCTCCTGAAGAACACAGTCACACAACAAGCTAACGAGATCACATCACTCAAACAGAAATCTGAAAAGCAGGATGGGAAAATTGCATCACTGCAGGTAACCCAAATTCAATTCCTTCTTCAATACTTGTGTCAAGCATTTGAGAATAAAGAAAGGTTTCATTCATTCATTCATTATTTCAAGTGGAATAAGTATCAAATCAAAGTACCTGGTATTCGTATTCCACAGTGTGAAATTTGGTATTTGTGAAAGCGTTGCCATTGGAAGTCATCATGATCAGTCAAGGACAAAAAATTGTACAGTGCTTCGTATGACTATATTCATAAATATGCATAGTTTTTCAGAATGAATTGTATATATTCATCTCTTACAGAAAATGGTAGCCAACCAAACAGACAAACTCATGAAGTTTGAGCAAGATCTGGGGACAACTGCAAAGAAGGAAGAAGTGGAGGTTCAAAAGAGGGACCTGGTGGCAGTGAAGGAGACGGTAAAAAGAACTGAGAACAGACTGACAAAGTTGGAGACCAGGGGGTCAGGAGGAGGGGGGCTGCTTTCAGCTGCAACAGGTATGTGTTGGAGACTCTAGTAAGAAATGTTTTTTACTTTCTTTATAGTTGAAGGGGACGTCGACATTTGAAGTGGTAACATTCGTTGGGCTGAATGTTGAAATATACATGTACAGAATTCTTATATGTGCAAACAAATGTAACATACTTTTCTGCTATTACACAGTAACGTACTATAGAGTTTCATCTACACTTTTGTAGGATCTGTAACATAAAGTGGTTCTCATGCCTCGCAGGGGAAGTGGAAACACAACTTGCAGCCCAAGACAGACAACTTGGCATCCACGATGTCCGACTGGCAGAGATGGACCTCCGCTTCCAAATCCTGGAGACAGCCAGCTTTGACGGCACCCTGCTCTGGAAGATCAAAGACTACACCAGAAGGAAGCACGACGCGGTGACTGGAAGAACTCTGTCCCTCTACAGCCAGCCCTTCTATACCAGTAGAAATGGGTATAAGATGTGTGCTAGGGTGTATCTGAATGGGGACGGTATGGGGAAGGGTACCCACATGTCCCTGTTCTTTGTAGTCATGCGGGGAGACTATGACGCCCTGCTGCCCTGGCCTTTTAGACAGAAGGTAACATTGATGCTGCTGGATCAGGATCAGGGCAGGCGCCACCTGTCGGACACGTTCCGCCCTGATCCGACCAGCAGCAGTTTCAAGCGCCCCACGAGCGACATGAATATCGCCTCAGGCTGCCCGCTGTTTGTGTCACAGGCTGTGGTGGAGGGGAGCCCTTATCTTAAAGACGATACCATCTTCATCAAGGTTATAGTGGAGACATCAGACCTGGTTGGGCCGTAAGCTATATTACCTCACAACTACAGCCTTGCATCAAACTACCAGATACAGTTAATGGTAGGAAATACCCGGAAGTTAGACAATCAACACTGCAAAGAAGGCTAGATTCCAACTTAGCCATAGGCTTTTGTAACATCCGCAAAAGTGTGTCACGACCACCAGTCTGTAAAACAGTCAGTGCAACAATCCCGGCCTGTGTACTCTAACTGTACCGGTAACTTCAAAGTTGGAACTGTAGATGGCGGGGCTCACCCTCTTCTGGAACTGTTTTCAGTCCTCAGAGGTGCCTAGACAGGAAAGAACATAAGTCAAAATGTATATGAACTGCATTAGATGACTATTTCATGCCATCAGAAACAAATAAAAGAAAAGTCAGTTTGGGCACAATGCATCCAAATGTGTGCTTTACTAGTTTCTTTTCAAAGTGTATCTTTCGTGAATACCCAGTCTGTTGAAATGAAGTTCTTTTACTGCGCCCGTTAACATTCATGTGCAGATTTTTACCATACCCTTGCGTTTTTTCACATCTTTCTAGTAATTCGTGACGTTTAAATCTGGATGCTACGGGCATTAGCTCGTGCCACCTGGATAGACCCTTGGCTGCGATTGGATGTTAATGACCTTTGATTTGTCATATTTACATGTTGACCTTGTGGTGTACGCAGAATGGTGTGACGTAAATGCTCGACGTTAATCACGGGCTTTATACCCATGGCACCTAGCAGGCAACAGAATGCGCAAAGCTCATGTCAGGACTTATGTCAATACTGTTCCAATTAGGATGAGCATGCGCAGAAATTGGTCATGTTCATGTAAACTTCCTTAAAGCTACGGCATGCAGCAGATCTGAGATCGAAAACAAAAACATGACATATTGCTACTTGTATTCGGATTGTGAGCACTTGGATCTTACTCTTTTGTTATGATGAACAAATCGTTAATGCATACTGTTAAATTTCTATAGAAATGTGACAATTTGAAGAAAAAAAACGTAATGCTCGTTGTCGATTGATTGGGGCAAAATAAAGTTTCTTATGTTCTGTTGGTTTCCATTTGATCTTGACGTTGACCCGTAAGGTATTAAGGTCTTCGATTTTTAATACCAATAAGCTTAAAAAATACATGATCTTCAATTTACAGCGTGAGTAGAATAAGGGTGGTGTGGGTGCACTACTGCTTCCAAGCATGTACAAGTTTCGAGGAGCTCTATACGTGCACACCTCCGCGTGTCCAACCTAGAAATGGCCCACTGTCCGGCCAGAGGGAAGACATGCGATCCGGTAATTGAGGACGAAAGGGGAAAACTCCCATGGCATGTACTAGTATGTAACGGTACGTTATAGCCAGATACGAAAAATATAGATTTTTTTCTAATCGCCAATTTGGCGATTTTCCTAAATTGATTGCCAATTTGGGGACATTCTCTAATAGCCAATGTTGCGATTTTCATAATCGCCAATTTGTCGATTTTCATAATCGCCACTCCCTGCTACTAAAGTTGCCGATGTCTCACCACTCCGCAGCTTTCCCACACAGTCAGTGTCACAGTAATCCACGAGGGGGGGGGGGGGGGGCACCATTGATTTATACAACAAATCAGCTACTTTAACTGTAAGGCAGGGTCTGAGTAAGGCTAAGCAAAGACACACTTGACACACTCACCCTAAACAATACCTCCGTTTTTCAACTACGTGAACACTGCTCTGATCGAGCCACTCCCCCTTTTCAGTCACGTGTTGATCCCAGGTCACAGCGTGGTTCGGTCGGATTCCGGACAGATTTTGCCCACCCATTCTAGCACCATAGGATCACTCTAACCTTTCCGCTCTGTTGTGACTTCAGGTAACGTTACCGTATGATATATCTTAAGATGTAATATGTATACATATATTTCTCATTGCCAGTCCAGACATGTACATGTAGTCATTATGTAAACTTGTATTCATATGTATCGAACCACCACCTTGATTGGACAGGCTTCGGTAACACATGTGCATTAGTTTGAAAGGCCTTTGGGTGCGGTGTTGCGTTTGGTCAAGGACATTATATAATGTAATTGGTGCGGCAAGTATACAAAAGAACTTACTTCTTAGTTACTGGAGGCGGGCATGCATGATACCACGTAAACCCGAAAACGTGTATGGGGAATCCCCGCCGTCGGAAAGTCCCGATATTGCATCATGAAGTCAAATATACCTTCGACTTGGTCAGCACTTTCATCGTTGTCACGCCAAAAGCCCCTCCCCCTCAACGTTATGCAAGAACTTGTAATTATTCAGGGACTCAGTTTGAGCCTGTCGCCATGATATGACAATTTCTGGAAAACAAAACGACTTGTGATAACGAATTATGAAGCAAGTTTAAACTGTAATTTCCTGAACACAAAAAAATTGGATACCCAAATTTTCGACTGTGCAACTTCAGTCAGAGTCAAACTTTGTCAAGGAATGAACAATCGACCGCTTCTGCGACGTCACGTTATGCAGGTGACGCATTTGACTAGGCGAGCAATGGATCATATATCATATATACATGATGATATCAGAAACCAATTATTTACTATCGTGTCCAAAATACACCCTTACTTCCCACTCTTCCTTAGGCCACAGCAAGTAAATTTTATGGATGACATCCTCTACAGACTCCAAAAGTAATGCGATAGGGCGAAAAAAAACAAGGTGGGCAAAAAAAAACCCCCACAAGATTCCTACATCTTCAAATTTTGAGATCATAAACATTGTGAAACAAGAATTGAGGATACAAAACATGATCACAACGAACAGGTCTTTTATTCCTGTATTCAACAGTATTACCTGCCCTTGTAGATGTGTATACGTCTCGATTAACTAGAACAATTGTAGAAAAAGAGCTTGCCATACCATCGTGGGCATGCAGCTACTGCACTGTGTATTCATATGCAATGGTACACCTTGGACTGTCAACGCTTGCCATCGAACTTGCCTCAAGTTTGCTGGATCCCTGATGGTTTCTGAACCAATAGATGTTTACGACTGTCTATTTTCGGCATGTTGACCCCGTCAGAGGGCAACAAAATTTCTTCCGAAATCAGGCGAAAATCAAAGCGCGCGCTGATGTCATCCATATAAATTATTTGCTGTGGCCTTACCATGAGAAAACATTTCTACTTCTAAAATCAAGGAACCCACATTTTTAGAAGAAGTGAGTAATTTCGTCTTCCACTGCCTCAAAAGAAGAAGTGAAACCCAGCAAAACTAGTACCTCGTATGTTGTAGAATGTAGCATAACGTTAGACGTAGTTGAGGAGTGGTTGTAATGCCCTGATATCGATGAAGATGGCCTCTTTAATCCAAGATTCAGAATCAGAGCAGCAAGAGCACAAACAGAGCCGTTCTGCCCTACATGAAAGGATTGAGTGAAGGGCTCTGGAGCATTTGCGCCACACGGGATCAAGACCTGTTTTAGACCAACTAGAACCCTCCGTAGTGTATTGGTTTCACCCAAGGACAAAGCATCAATGGAAAAATGTGGGATCATATGCCATATACAGTGTCAAGGTCAGAACTCCAAGGGCCTATATAAGGAAACGTACATTAGAGAGACTGAAAGATCACTTAAGGCTAGGTTCTTAGAACACAAATGACCTAGCTCGACTACTTCGGAAGTTTCACACCATATGATATTAGAATCGCTAGGACATTCGGTATTATATATATATAGGATCTTGGACACCGAACCAGACTTCATTTCACGAGGTATTAATGTGGTCATCTACATCAGGGCATTACAACCATCCCTCAACATCAGCCGATTACGTACTTATGTGATCCCCATCATTTACCTGAAACGGACGTTTTCTTCGATAATACAAACAATGCCCCCGAGGTCAAGGGATACATAGGCGAGATAATACCAAGAATAGTCGCTAGGGGCGGGGATTTTGTCAAACCCTAGTCGCAAGCCAAATAGCATTACAATCCATCAATAGCTTCTCGAGTAATGCTATTCACACATACACAAACGTACACACGTACACAAAAAACACACACAACCCTCCCCTCCCGCCAAATATCGTACATTCCCTTTAATAGTACCTTGCGACACCAAAAATCGTTAACTTGAAGCCCCGGGGGAATTTTCCACGTCAGTGCATTGCGCACTTCCCCTCAGACTTCTCTTCCTGCAATCAACAACTCGGTTTGTTGCTACATGTTCATGGTAAAGTACGTCCGTCACTAGTTTTGTGAAGTTATAATTTTAATACTAGTAACGTTGCGGTTGACGATTTTAACGCAAAACCGTGCATGTGCTGATGTATGACGTAATCGGGTTTGCTAGTATGTCACCACTGGCGAATAGGCGAGCACTTGTCAATGGCTGGTCGTGGGCTGGTCACAGACATACAAGTAGCGAGTGATTAGGTTGTAAGGATGAATGGATTTAAATGCGAGCTCTGAAGCCTAGGCCTGGCCACGGCGGGTTGGGCACAGGTGGGTTGCTGGAGTAAAGTCATGTGGAGGTGGCTGGTTTCCTCACAGCTTCGGTTGTCCTGCAACGAGCTCTAGACCATGGGACTCGATAGAAGACAGCCTGCGTGCAGGAGAGCTAACTTGACGTTGGACTTGGAGCACGGAGGTTCTAAAAAAAGGGAGGAAGTTGACTTCCGAATATGGTTTCACGTCTGCTCCGATGATTGCGAGTCATTGAACTGGAAGAAACCCCAGAGATCTAATTATTAACAATCAACGTTAACGTTACATGTGGACAAATAGTTTGACAGAAAGAACATTGGAAAATCCGCACAGACCAGAAATGACAGCCAAAGTGAACCAGTGAAGAGCGGCCGCAACTGGACTCCTCATCATGACCTCAGGCCGACGGGATCTACTCTACTACTACTCTAAAATAATATTGCATAGACAAATACAGATTTTGCTGATTCGAAGTGTTAAAGTTTGAAAACCAGTATATATTTTTTTTAATTATCCATTACCCAGAGTGCATAATTTGTGACATTGTCGACAACAACTTTATATACAAGTAACGTTACGTTAGTGCAGGGGAATCCCCTTTGGTCATGTGAGTTGTGACGTTTCTGGGCCTGACCCAAAAGATGTTTAGGGGGGGTGAATTGTATTGAAATTAAAATAAAATCCCATAGTGATCAAATTAGAGTAAGATATTGCACAATGAAATAAAAAATTCTAAGTATAATACACAACATGTTGATACTAGATGATTTATTGCAAAAATACAGACTGTAACTGTTACTTAAAATATTTGTAACATGGTTAAACGTTGAAACCATCCCTTGATATAACGTTACTTCGCCCTAAGTAAAACAATCATGGCGACCAAGCTGCATATTTCTGCTTGTAGGCTACAACAAAACCACGGTGATGTAAAGAGTTAGTGACTTTTTGATTACGAATACTCAAATGATGACTTGCTTTAGGCAACAGTCTCTCTGAGAGCAACGACAGAAGCCTCTTATGAAACAGTTTACGCGGAAATATGTGACTGTAACGTTATAACTAACTGCTGCACACCTGGCGTTAACCGTTACTATCAACGGAATTAACGACTTTTTTTTCGTATAAACACGTGCTTACAGTTATGTTATCTAGATGTCTGTAGACTCGTTGGACCCCTGAAGCAAGCGTAGACAGTATTGATTTACTTTTCCGGAATCCTGTTATCCGCATGTTGAAAACAACACATAATTTTACGTGGGGGTAATATATGGCTGGTCATAATGGTCTTTCACTTGTGAAGAGTTTACGTAGTCTCTACCAGACTCCAATGGGCTGCTAGCAAATGCTAGTAGTAGAAATTGGCCAAATTGACTGAATAGTCAAATGCCAGAGGAGTTAGCTGAACCAGGGAGTACAATTTGCAACCTGTGGTACTTTTTCCAGCAAGAGACCAGAGTTTATGCTGAAATGAAAGATAATGTAAGTTATTGTTCCTCCTTTACAGTGTTGCGATATGCCTGTAACTCTCCCATCTCCTGAGTGGTCACCAGAAGATGAGTGATGCTACAGGAGAATCACCTGCTGTTTCCCTGACATCCTCTGATGATGGAGGCAGTCAGGGGTTTGATGCAGACTTTGTGAAGAAGCCGGATGAGCGGTACATCTGCCCTGTTTGTAAGCTGGTTCTTAGAGAACCTGTACAGACGGGATGTGGGCACAGATACTGCAAATTTTGTATTAACCAAAAGTTGGGGTAAGTAATAACAAATGTTGGCAAGTCGTTTACTACCACCTGCTATACTACTGGTATCGCAAATGATCTACGCACTGGCTACCTAAAGCCATTATGCCCTGTACTGCAGCATATTAGACTTGAGGTAACCGAGTAGACCTGCTTGTAGATTCACTGTAGCCTGGCAACCAGGTTACACATTGTTACGATTGTACCTAGATTACAAAGGCATTTTGTTATAGATCTAAGCCAAGTGTTCATGGTAAAACAAGTTGGGTGACGTATGCATCAGCTCCCATTAGTAAATTTGGGGTATTTATCTCAGCTACCTTTAGCCACAGTCTAATCTCGTCCCACCAGACTGGTGCCATATTCTCATATTCCCTGCTGGATTCTGCCATAACCAGTACAAATTAATTTCAGATGTATGACAAAAAAATTGATCATTTTTGTCATGAGGTCATGAACTTTAAGAAACCAAGTCATTAACAAGCTCCTGTAGCAAGCAGGGCTTTTCTGTTCCTATAGAACTGAGTTAGTCCTGTCCTCCTGGTCGTCATACAGTTTTGTTTTTTTTCAATTTGGCCTAGTCCAACTTTCAGCCAGTCAGATAGCTAACTGTATGAGTACTGTGTCTTTTTCATGTATCATATCCTCTCCCAGGGAAGCCACACCCAAATGTCCACTGGATGGGGAAGACTTGAAAAAAGAAGAGGTAAGGATAGAAGACTCAACATCATGTGGGCTTTCCCACAGAAACTTGACCCAGACACCCTCTCTGACTGTTGTATTTCACTTCCACTGATTCTTTAGATCCTATGTTATGAACAGACAACTGTTTTTGAGCTGTCTCTTGCCTGGAAATATAAATAGTTTTCACTGTTGTCATAAATGCATTTTAAGACTATGTTATTCAGCTTTTGGCATGATAAATAATTGATAAGAAACATAGCCTAGAAATGATTTCCTGATAAATTTACATGTGAGCAAAGTCCTGATGATGTTTCTCCTCAACAGGTGTTTCCAGACAAATTCTGCAAAAGGGAGATCCTTTCAGCAAAAGTTTACTGTCCCTTCAAATCCAATGGCTGCAAGGTTGAGATACCATTACAAGACCTCACTGTAAGTATTTCAGCTTCTCATACATAGCGCCAATATCAATGTAAGGCCATTATAACCAGGAATATCATCTGTTGTAACATATATTTCTGATAATATTGGGCTGGATAAAGGAAGTGGTAGGTGCAAAAGAATGATAGGTAGTGGTGGAAAATGCTTTCCACTACATATTTTTCTATCTGCTGGTATTTGTTCTATTGATGCTTTGTATTGTTTTTCTTAGTTTTTCTTAGAAAGATGTTAATTGCAGTTGTCATTTTTTCACAGGCCCATGTCCAGGAGTGTGATTTTGCCATCATTGACTGTATCTTCAAAGAGGCTGGATGTGTTATGATTCTGCAAAGACGGCATCTTTCTAACCACCTGGAGTCTGAATGTCTCTACAGACAGGAACCGTGTAGTTTCTGTGGAGAACTGGTGGCTATAGCTTTATTTGAGGTACTGTATAGGATATCTTGCTGATAAGAAATATTCAATTCTGAAGTTGTCATTTCAAGGGAAGATTATAAAAACAAAAGTGAGCTTGAGTGAGAGATGTTCAGCTTTCATATTCTGACAGTGGGAGGACTTATTGACAACTTTTCTTTCATTTGCAGCAACATGAAAGACAGGAGTGTCCAAATATTCCAATCATATGTCCCAACAACTGTGGTCCAGTTAATATTCCAAGAGCACAGGTGAGGAATATAGACAGATTGTTAAAACTTTAGTAAATCATGATAAATACAAGTATAGGCAATATCTAGCTTAGTATGCAACACACATTTAAATCATTAAAGATACTTAAAAATGATAGAAATCACATAGAAATTGTAAGATATGGATGTCTTCTGTGCAGTTGACATTTGTAGCCATATGCTCTACCAATTAAGTTCAGTAATACATGTATGTAAAACTGTTATTTGTATGGTGCTGCCAGCTTGAGGAGCACTTGAAGACATGTCCAGTTGCAGAGGCAGAGTGTAGTTTCAGCTCCCATGGCTGCAGCTTCAAGGTTTGTGACTTCTTTGACTCCTAGAATTTTCCTGGAAATCATGTGGCTGTTCTGGCTTCGGATTGTTAGTTAGGGTTTTAGACATGTTGCGAACTTGCAAACCATTGTACATGTCCTTTTTTTTTTATCTAGTAAGTCATTTTCTGTTTTCCCCAGGGGAGAAGAACTGCCTTGCATGATCATGAGACAGCATCTCTCACTGAGCACTTCCAGTTGGTGACAAGGAGTCTTGGCTCTCTAGAGCTGGAACATTCTAGGACTAAGCGAGAACTGCAGGAGAAAAACAACGAGGCTGATTTGTTGAAGGAAAAAGTCAAGCAACATGACTTAGACATTGCAAGCATGAAGCATAGTATCGGCAAACTAGACACCAAGATAACGGCCTTACAGGTAAACATGTAGACCCAATCATACCAGTGCCATAATACATACATACTAGCAAGGGCTGGTATACTCTTAAACTGGTGTTTTGTTGTGCCACTAGTATTATATACCTATCCACAGCATTCTTTTGTAATGAATTTACTAATGTGATTTAATAAACTTCCAAAATGCTGGTATTGCAACTTCATTCATAACATTATGTGATGGCTGTCAAATTCTCTCCTCAGGTACTTCTTTTTTCCTGTATTTGCTTTCTTGATATAATGGTAATGGCTGTTTATACCTGGTCCAATGAATTGGAAGATTGAATGAGATTTGTCCAATGTAGTATTGTTTTCTTACCCATAGAAAATGATGGCGAGTCAGACTGACAGGCAGATAAATATAGAGCAAGGACTTGGAGCTACTGCAAAGAAAGAGGAGGTGGATCAGCAGAAGAGAGAACTGGCTTCAGTAAAGGAACAGGTGAAGAGAGTTGACATCCGAGTCAACAGTCTGGAGTCACGAGGGGGAGGAGCCAGCAGCAGCAAGGGAGATGCATTCTCAGGTTTCTCAGTTTGCACATCTTCTTATCTGTATCTGAAAGTTCAGCGGGTATAACTGCCCTTTGGTTTAACACGCAAGCTTCACAAGCATACGGCAGTGGATGGTTATATTACGTCAAATGACCTGGCACACCTAACCCCTGCATATCTAACTCTAGGTGGTTTAAACCGAATTAAAGCTATCTAGTGAAGCTCTACTACCTACTGTACTTCTGCTTTGTAATAGTTCTCATAATGTATCATCTTAAGGCTGTATTAAGCCATAATTTTGATGTGCTCAACTTTGATAGCTTCTGATATGTAACATTGATGACTTTCCTTCTAGGAGTGTTGGAAACTCAGCTGAATGCTCATGACCGTCAACTTGGCATCCATGATGTCCGACTGGCAGAGATGGACCTCCGCTTCCAGATCCTGGAGACAGCCAGCTTTGACGGCACCCTGCTCTGGAAGATCAAAGACTACACCAGAAGGAAGCACGACGCTGTGACTGGAAGAACTCTGTCTCTCTACAGCCAGCCTTTCTACACATCTCAGTTTGGTTATAAGATGTGTGCCAGGGTGTATCTGAATGGGGACGGTATGGGGAAGGGTACCCACATGTCCCTGTTCTTTGTAGTCATGCGGGGGGAATATGATGCTCTTCTGCCATGGCCATTCAGACAGAAGGTAACGCTCATGCTGCTGGATCAGGATCAGGGCAGGCGCCACCTCTCGGACACATTCCGCCCTGATCCGACCAGCAGCAGTTTCAAGCGCCCCACGAGCGACATGAATATTGCCTCAGGCTGTCCGCTGTTTGTGTCTCAGTCAGTGGCTGAGTCCAAAACATACCTGAATGAAGACACCATCTTCATCAAGGTTATTGTCGATTGCTCAGACCTGGTTAGTCCATAACAGAATCACTCTTGGCCCATGATGGCCTCAGAGTGGCCCATGATTTGGGATGCAGTATAATCCCTGTGGAGGGAGCACCTGAATGATGTAATTACTAAGTATTACAGCTCCCCAAGTCATGGGCATTCTGAGGAAAACCATGATGCCTACATTGAGCAAAAGAAAACAAGAAAAAACAAAAAACAAAACAGAATTCAGAAATTGACTCTTCCAATTTCAAAACAATCTAAAGCATCTCACTCTGATAGCTGTTATATGCAACTCTGCAGCACTACTGCTTTATCTTGCCTTACTTTCTACAATCTGAGCTTGTTAAGAATTGATCTTGAATTGGTCTGTCTTTAGTATGTTAGAAGTACAAATTAGTTCTGAGATTATAGCGATATTTATTGGAACATATAGCCATATTCAAGGTCATGGGAAGGCTGTGATTTTTTAAAGAACTATGAGGTTTATGACGATGTCTGTGATCACCTACACAAATATTTTGTTAAGAAATGTCCCTTCCTTTGCCAAAACAAAAGTTCCATGACATTTCTATGATATTCATCCATTTCTAAGTGTAGAACATTGATCTACTTGGCACCAGTTCACACATATTAGTTTGCTGAAAATAGCCACAGCTTTAAGAAAAGACAGACAGAAAAAATCATTGTTGCTTGTGGTATTTTGGGCATGGGTTGGGAGGAAGTAGAGGCACTGCAATGAGCCCCAAATCATTAGGATGATAACCTATGGGGGAACTTTGTATTGAAACTGGAGTGAACATTTGCCCAACTGCGGCATGGCATAACACACTTGGTATATACTTGGAGTTGAAGTTGGTTGAATACAAGCTGTGTTGGGAAGTGATGGGTTGGTTGTATGAAGTCAGTGATCAGTCCTTGCCTGGACAGGTTGTCAGACCTGGGAAACACCTTCACATTGCAATGCTGCTGACTGACCCAGAAGGAAGCCTGTCAGTTAGTTACACTGTTATGCAGATCATGTGCTGTTATGCGAATCATGTGATACACAGAAGGTGGTCCTACCGGTATCTCTGACAGCACCCTTCTGGGGGACATGTTCTGCAGGCATCTACACTGTTGCTGTGTCACGTTTCACAACCTTGTTAAGGCAGGGCTGATCAAAGAGTCTTCATTGATTTCGTGTGGCTTTACAATCAATACATTCCAGGAAGAGGAGAGACCATGTAAAGTCTGAGACTCCTCAGGCAGGAGAGCTTTTACTGTGACTGATGTGCCCATTAAATTTGAGGCAATTTAACTATCATCGAAAGTATTTGGTCGAATGATTAAAAGTGGTAGTACTAGTAGTAGAAAACAAGCTAAACTGGACAGGTACAGTTAAGTTGGGTAGTGAAAAATCTTAAGAGCATAAAATATCCAGATGTGAATCAGAACAAGATCAAAGGTGTTTACATGTAATTTAACATCACACCTCAATGACAAGCAAAGAGAGTAAAAATTCAGACCATTCAAAATGTTTGCTGAGCAGTTTCAAGAATTTCTCACTTTCCTGAAGCGTACTTCCTGCCTGCTGGAACATTTTCTTTTAATTCATCACAAGCCTCGTCTTTTTCCTTTTCATTCCTTATTCCACATGCGGTGTCATCAGCAGCCTTCTTCCCTCCAAGACAGTGGGATGGACATGGTAACTTCTATGAAGATGAAGTTACTTCTATGAAGATGCTAATACCATGGTAGAAATGGGGAATTTACTTGTAAAGGGCAATCCAACTATCTTAATGAAATCTAGATGGGTAAAATAGGCAGCAACACTATAATCCTTGTGTTTTCTTTTCATCTATTGGGATATATATACCAAGATTGAGGAACAAAGAGCATGCCAATATGTGCAACACAACTGTTCTATATTTTTAAAATGTGTGAAGACACAAATTACAATATCTGTTAATTATAGGGCCCAAGTGATACTTGGATTTATATTGTGATTCTCTAGACTGGTAGTCACCAATCAGTATTATTGAAAGCAGTCATTAGCTCCAGAAAAAACAACTTCAAGTTAGAAAAATGGGTGGTTTACTTACAGGATAAACAGGCTTTTAATTTTGTGTGTGTGTGTGTGTGTTTGTAGAAGAAAGATTTTAAGGGTCTTACAAGGTAGTGGCATTTCTAAATTTTGTAATAGAGTGATAGACTCTGGGACACTTGGGAAAATGCTTTGGGCTTTCAAAGTTTCATAACTTTATGGTGTGGTTTGCATGAAGTGGCAATCTATGTACATGCATTACATGTACACCTTAATAAACTACTGTTTATATTACACTTGATTCACTATTCAACAGCATTGTCATAGAGATGAAAAAAGCTTAACACAAAATATAAATCCCATTATGATGACAATTATAAATGAAAAAGGCATGCTTTAAAAACAAATGTTTAATTTGTTAATTTTTTTTCTCATCATCAGGATGTATACATACATGTAGGTGTAATCTTTTGCCCTCAGAACAGTCCTTACAGCTATCAAATGACAATGACAACGGTTTTCTGAATAAAAATGCCTTTTGTACACAGACATTTACAAGTACCACTGCTAATAAACACAAGAAATAAAGGAATGCACGAAAATTTGTTATATTTCAATTGTGTAAACGTCAAGAATGTTACATCCAATCTTTGAATTCATTTCTCAGTATCCTTTTCAGAAGGGTCTAATAGTATACATACTATATATATATATATATATATATATATATATATATATATATGTCTCTATTAGCAAATGTGTCTCTATTATATCCTACACTGACTTTATCTCCCAGGTACTATATTAAGAGGCCACACCAATTGAATGGTCTATTTTTGAAATTCAAAGTGGGAAATGGAGTAGATAACTCAAATAAGACATTGCATAATAATGTCTGGATAACACCCCGCCCCCAACATTTTTTTAATTTTTAGTATCTAGTCTAACCAGATATATTAACAAATGATTGTTGAGCTTTTGCGGACATACATGTGTATTTGATGGAGTGGGAGCATTCACGAACTAAGGTATCAAATTGGTGTGGCTGGTTGTGCTTGTCATGTGCTTCTACTTGGGTTTGGTGATGGTGTTCCTGCAAGAAAAGGAGAGACAGAAAGAAAGAATAGATTTTATGCAAGACTGACTTTTACGCTATTCTACATTTTATGCTGCTAATTTTAGGTACAATATATATTATTTTATGCCACCCAAAATAAAGGATCATTTCTTGTGCACAAAACATGCTGACTCAGACTTACATCTGGTTCTTGCCTCCACTGAGCACCACAAACGGAGAGGACGTCTCCTTCTGCTTCTCCTGCAGCTTGGCCAGCGTGTTCAGGGGCGTGTCGATGGAGCTCATCTTCTTCACCATCTGGAGAACAAGATCGGAATGTTAGAAAACCTACCTGCTTCAGTGTTTCAACAGGAATGTCGAGGATATTAATCACACCAATAGTACTATAAATGCATCTAATTTTGCGGTGGTTATACTTACATTGCTAGGAAGACCTATAATGCATTAGCACACAATTGATTCAATAAATTTCATACTAGACCAAGAAGACTTGCCAAACAACCAAGGAAATGTTTGCCATAAATTATTTTAAGCTTTCTTCAAAGGAATAACTTGTACATGAAAGGATTGGTATGCCCTTTAGTAACTTTCACACTTGGCAAGTCTCTGAATGCTACTGCTCAATTCCAAGTGCATACAGATGTAAGTATGACTTTAGCAAGTTAAGAACTGTACAACACCTCTTGTTCCATCAGTTTCTTCTGCCTTTTCTCCGTCTTCATCTTTCCAGAACCCTTCCCGTGGAATCTGTGAGACAACTGCCGGAATGCCTGAAAAATACAGGAAAAAATGTTTCCACCCATCCTTGCCAACATTCCTTCAATATCAGAATATAGGATATGCCATACATATACATGTAATACACATCATAAATGTACTTTTTAGGCTGCAAGACATAAAAAGTAACCAGTTCTCTTTCTCTGATCTAAGAGTTATATTCTGTACCTCCTTAGGGTTCAGCAGCCTGCCTGTCTCATCGATGTACTCAATCTTCACATCAGGCCTGTAGGTGTCCTTCTCCTTAAAGTCCACCACCGGGCCGCGGTCGTAACGAGACTTTCTGTTGTCCTCAAACTCCCTGAAGGTGGGAACACAAGTAGGAGGATATGAGAAAGGTTTCAAGACATGCATCTGTTGTTTAGATACAACTGTTTACTGTCTGCAATGTCCTCTGGTCACACCGGTAGCGGATGCAGTTTACTCAATGACAAACGTCTATCAGACCATCTTTGGATCCATTTGCTGCCCACTGCAACCAGCTGGAAGTTTACTTCCTTAACATCTATGGTACTGTTTATCATGGTCGGAAACTTCATATTCCCTGTTTCTGGCACTACTCTGATATGACTTTTTTGTGATGTGTTATCAAGGTTAATGATGTCACATGAGTCTGTGAAATTTGGGATATACAAACAGTGAAGACAGGGTACAATGCACACTGACTCACCTGGACTTGTCTTCTATGGTGTAATTAGTCTCAGGAATAGACATTTTGGTGGTGATAGTGGCACCTTTCCTCCTGGTCTCAGTCTCCAGGTAACCTGGGTTCAGTCATGGAAAAAAAAGAATACATGTACTACTGATATACAGTGCATACATAAAAGGGCAGACAGGCAGACAGACAAGGACCCTCTTTCTAAAGGCCTACAAAATTCATTGATCCACCAACATCAAGAGGTAACTGAGAGGCAAGAAAATTTAAGAAAACCTACTGAAGACTATCCATAAAAAGAGACTGAAGTTTACCTTTCTTCCTTGCCAGATTGAGAGCTCCAGCCAGACCTGTGTCCAGTGCAGGCTCCTCATCCAGGATATTGTGCAGGTGGTCCTCCTAGAGGTGGAAAGAGGAACTGCATCAGTCCATGCTGGAAACACTCAAGCCAAGGCATTTCCACTAAGTAAAATGACTAAGAAGGCATCTGAATTTGAATCCACAGACATAGCAGCTGAATTCCAAAATTAATGCCACTTGTGCCTACTTTATTCACAAGACAAATCCTTTCTCTATTGAACCTTCCTGTAAAATAATCATTGAAAAAATACCATTACCCAGATGAGCCTATAGTAAATAACATTGTGTGACTGATGATCAAGCACTTGTTCACCACAAAGAATTGTACCAGAAATCCTACAAATGTCTGTACCTCTGGTGGAGCCCCGTCACTGTGATCAGGGTTGACGTAGCTCCATCCTGTCCCCTCCTCGTCCTCTCCCCTGTTCACATCCTCCTGCTCCAGGTCCTGTTATACAACACACATGCATCAGGGCAACTTAGTTCAATCCTCAACCTCCCTTGTTGTACACCCCAGGTTTAATTCCAAATTTCCGAGGTTCTATGTTAGAAGCATAACATTTAACTTGTTCTTGGACGTACAGAAAAGATACACATGCAGTTTTCTCCAATACTGGGCCCCCTTTGCATCACAATATAAATGTATAGTTGTAGTAATAGCTGACTTTCTCAGTGACTAAAAAATTCAGTTTCCTTTAAACTTAAGTAAAAGGTATTATTTCAATTTTTTCAGTGCTACTTTTTGTGGAAAAAAATGACAACTAAGCCCTTTCATTTCATTCAAATCCCTCAAAAACCTCGATCCTTGCCAAGAACACCCATAATGCTCTCACCATTAGATCCTCCTCGTCCTCATCCCTGTTGCCTGACTGTCCGTAGGTGGGGATCTCTCCCAGGGTACGGCAGAACTCTGACGTAGCGTTCAGCACAATGTGCTTCCCTAGAGCAGGTACAGCAGCTTCTTCCTCCTCATCATCATCCCTCTCCTGCTTGGGCAGCTGCTGCACAACCTCCAACACCTGCAGGGGGATGCAGGTCAGTCTACAACCCATAGGGGGAGCTGCTACAATGCTCTATTGGTAAATAGCTATACTGATGTTCAAATATACAGAATTAGATATATACTATACAGAAGGCAAAAAAATTGAGTTTACCCATAAATCCATATACGTATACTGGCATATTGTCAAATATATAAATGAAACTCTCCCACAGCACTACAATAAACATGCCCCACCTTGTCCGCCCCTGCCCGTCTCTCCTTCATCTGTTTCAGCTTGCGAGCTTTGCTGAGTGCGCGGTGTAAGTCCTCCTCTGCCTCATCATCGACAACCACAGGCTCCTCTGTCTCCTCAGGACCCAGGATGGGAACTACAACAGGGGGACACTTATCAGTACTTGAATTTGGGGACAAATTTTTAATAATTTCCATATGGAACTGTATCAAACATCTAATAAAGCAGGCACACAGTACTATATCAGACAGCCTACCATCATCTATGTCGGGTAAGTCCACATCCATGTCCACCAGCTCCAGACCTGGGATCTCTTGAGGTTCCTGTCGCCTACAGATCACATACAGAACACCATATCAGTAACACACATAACAACACACATCAGTAACACACATAACAACATACTGTATGGCTGACACTAAACTGTCCAAAATTCAAGTGTCAAACATGCCTTTGACTTAAAATATCCTAAAAAATCGTGAAAATCACTCAGTTACCAAATAATTTATTTATTCATTTTCCGGCTCATTTTTGTTCAGCATCTAAAACTTTTAAAAATGTGAATGTCAGTCAGACACCTAGCTACTGATACCACAAGAATTGTGATGTCAACTCTTACAACCATGTCTATTTTGTTCCCACCACATAAGGTTTGAGGAAAACGACAAACTCTGACCTTGAACCGGGTTCTTCATCGTCCAGAGGCAGCAGGTCATCAGCCTTCACCACTCGCTTCCTCCGGATCTTCTTCACTTTCCTCTTCCTCTTCTGGAACTTTGCCTCCATCTCAGTCTATTGGAAACAAGTAGTACATGTACTATCTAAAACACCTTTTACTAGTCTTTGTATCAATCAATCTTTTTTACATTGACCTTTCAGAGCACAGCAATAATTCAAAGTGTAAACGATAAAAAATCACTTTCTGCACCAAACAACCCAGTGTTTACATGCCACTTCACATCTGCAATGAGAACTGAGACACAGTCCAAAGTTGAAACACATTTCAGGTCCGCACCTGTGTGAAATACTCGGAGGCGAGTGTCGGTGCAGCCAGGTTGAGGGACTGGCTCTGTTTCCGCAGCTCTTCTCTGATGGCCTGTAGCCGTCTCTCCGACTCCAGGTCAACATCTCCCCGGGCATCTACAGCAGCAATAGGGATACATACACATCACAAAAACATTACAAGACAGAGGAGCTTCAAGAAAAGTTAGTATGACAAGATAGCAGAAAAGCAATAATAGAATTGTCAAGAACAATAAATGATGAATATAAGGTGTGTTCATCCTTAATTGTTATACAGGTAGGAAGCATACCTTTTGTAGAAGAATTCAGGAATGTACTAGTACTTACCTAGGGTGAATGATGACTTCTTCTCTCCATCAATTTCCTCATTATACTTGTCAAGAATATCCTTTGATTTGAACTGGAAGTAAACAGTCTAAAGTCAAGTAAAACTGCACATGCCATTATCACACAGAGGAAGGGGCTAACAAACATAGAATTTTTCACTTGAAGTTGGAGGAAGGTCATACAGAGGCCTTGAGTAAGCTAAAAATTTTCAGCACAAACAAAATACATGTGTACAAGTCTCACCACTCCAAACTCATCCACCTCCCCTTCATCATAAGGTTTGTAGTCAGGTTTCTTCTTCTTGGCCTCAACGTTCTTCACTGCTTTCTCCTTCTCAAGGAGGTTATAGTTCATCAAGACATCATCTTCAGTGTCCAGAACACCTGTCAATCAAGTCAAATGAAGATAAGAACAATGATGTAGAAAAACTATGACTTTTTCTGTGATTTATCAAATGTTTTATTTATTTGTCCTACCTTGAATCTGACTGCATCTACTACCTAAAACTAAGCGTGAACAGACTTTCCTTCAAACTTTATGTACAAGTTCAACTTCCAGTAAAGTATTTTCTTCTCAAATTTGGAACTACCATTGAAGTGGTGTGATCCAACATGTTGTATAAAATCAGTGATGACTTGGAGTCAACAGTACCTTTGTCCTTGAGTGTAAGGATGACACTCTGTCCTTCTAAGAAAGACTCCTCTGAATGCTCCACTGTCATGCCTGCCAAGTCTCTGGATGAGTAATTCTACATCATGTGGAAAAAGTCAACAATTAGTACAATGTACAAATTTCTACAGCAATAGCAATACCAAAGAGTTCATTATGAGAGATTATAGCACATTAAAAATCATCAAAGTTTATGCAAAAGCAACTAAGTATTGTTTATAATGTTGACTTAATCAGTCCAAATCATTACAGGAGATATGGAATGATGAGGACAAAAGATAAATGAATAAACAAACTAAATAACAACACTACAGATACCAGTAAACCCTGTAGTAAAGACAAATAAAGCCTAAGAAATACTAACCTTCGGTTTGTTGACTCCCAACTCTTCCTCCACCAGACTGCCGATCCCAAACTCTTCATCCATCTCTTCCAGCATCCTGGCCTGGAAAACACCATTCACAACACTGTTTTGTCAGTTGTAATTAGATACTTGAGTCTTCTTTCCTAAATGCCCCTAACTAAATGTTAGAAATAAAAGTCATTAATGTATACACTATCTGACTCTTCTTCAACCTTCTCTCTGCTTCTTAATGCCATAACATATACAAATTTGCTGCTAAAGGCTACCTGAGCAGAGTGAATGTTACCATTATGTCATATGCAGAAAGCAATAAAAGTTGTTGAATTTTTAAGTTTACCCTCTTTGCTGCCTTATCCTTCTCAATCTGGAGCTTGCGGCTCCGCTCCACCCAGGCTGTCACATCATCCAGCTCATCATCATCACCCAGTGCCTTCACCTTCCTGTGTTTCACCAAACAAGAGACATGTTGAGAATAGATCATGCATAAAAGTCATATTTTCCTGTACTCAGCATTACAAAGCCTTGCTCATTGATTATACGTCCTTGTGTCCTAAACACAAGTAAGAATTTACTTCAGTCAAAAACAGAACATTTATGGTACATCATGTAACTATACCATTAATCTACCAGTCTCCTCACCCTAGTTTCTTGTTCATCTCTCTCTTCTCCCTCATAGCTTTCATCTTCTCTCGCAGCTCCTCTGCTTTCTTCTTCTCGCCCAGGTTGATGGCAGGTGCGTGGACATCTTCTTTGTTCTCTGTTTTCTCCTCCTCAGCTAGACAGAAAACGGGGGATTAAGTTTTACACATCTACCATAGCACATATTTATCAAGACCTTAAACTGATAAAAACAAAAACAAACAAAAAAGACAAGCTTTTCAAATTTCATTTTAGACATGTAATACTTCACTTTATGTCAGGAAACTACCATATTAACTTAGATATTATTTTCCTGCATTTTTTTCATCATAACTTCTCTGCAAACGTTTGGCAGACTGGTGTCAATTGTGAGTAAAATGCAGCAGACAAACCTGAAACTACGGCATCTGCAACATCCAATGGTTTTAGGCCCAGTTTTGCTCTCAGTTTACTGTAACACACAGAGATATACATAAGTCCTACAATATCAGAAATAAAAGAATTCCTAGGATGAAAATGATTATATCACGTTTGCCACTAAAAAAAGAAAAACATTCATACACCAGCAACAAAGTTACTGTAAGGTTTTACTGAATTGTATTGGGTTTAATAACTTTAACAAAGCAAGTCATTGGATTTCATTGCAGTTTTCAACACATTGCATGGCACCACTTGGCATAGCCAGACTATGTTCATACATACAACTTGTATTTGCTTATTATTTTGCTCCTTACTTTGTCTCCTCAATACTGAGAGCACTGTCTCCCCCTGCTGCCCCTGCTCCTGATGTGGATGGTACTGGCTCATCTGGGAAAGGGGAAACATTCCGAAACAAGCAAGTTTACATCAAGGAGGTTATAGTGGAGACTACAACCTCCTTGTTTACATAGAGAGCACTGAGCAAAATGGCAGCAAGCTGTGGGATAATCTATAATTTATAGAATCTCTCAGGACTTATTGGACATACCAAGGAGGTTGAGGTCGCAGGACACAGTATTAATGGGCGACCCCCGTGGACCATGACGCGGGTATAGAAAATAGTACGTACAAAATTCTTGAAGACTGGGTAGCAGGTTTTGTGCTAGAGGCAGCCATGTATTAATTGTGGTGTAAGGTATAGAACTATGTCGGCTGTCAGACCGTATGATTTGGATTGTACAGTTTTTCCAGGATTCGTGTATAAATACGCCACATTACGCAACTGGTTTTCAGGGTGATCTGGCTGCAGTTCAATTGACCTCTGTAGAGGGCGATTTCAAAGAGGGTGTCGGAAGACAATACGCCGACAGGATTTTTTTAGTTTTTTGATTATTTGTAGGATATGCCTTCATCTCAAACATATTCGTTTTTCGTATTTCTGAAGTGCAGCCTACTATAATTTTTACCACGTCGAAGTGGGTCACTTTGCGGTTCTTAACTATAGAAATCCCCATAGGGCGTAAACTGTGTTCTGCTACCTTGAAGTCTCCACTTCAACCTCCTTGGACATACAAAGCCTAAATAAACATTTATAAAATCTCTTTTATCTATATATAGCACTTCCTGGTTCCTCCCACTAAACATAGTGTTGCTAGGACGCAATCTCCTGCTGGTATTGTTGATAAGAGCTATGGTACCTTCTGAACCCACTGTCAAATCACAAATGTTTTGCTTTGCTTCATGCCCCCCTCCCACTATAGTTGCCCCCCTCCCCCATAAATTTTGACAGGAATACTTACCGTCATCCTGTGGCTCTGTTTTCACCCTTACTTCTTCCGATTCCCTGTGTTTCTTCTTCCTCTCTTTCCCTTCCTTGTCCCGCTTACGCTCTCTGTGCCTCTCCTTGTCCCTTTTTCTCTCCTTCGATCGCGATCTGGACCGAGATCTGGATTTTTCTTTCTTTTCACGCTTCCTCTCTCTTGACCTAGATCTTGAGCGATCTTTGTCCTTCTTTCTCTTTCTGGACTCCCTCTCGAGTTCTTTATCCTTCTCTCTGTCCTTGTCTTTCTCCTTGTGTTTCTTGGAAGATCCCATAGCTCGGAAAAATTGACGAACAATTCAGAGTTTTAGCAAATTTTTGTCAAGCTTTGTCGACATACGAACGCAAGAGCAACGTGAATTGCAAATATATAGCTTATGATTGTGCTACCGATTCGAAGGCTGTTATACTAGAAGTTAAAAAGAATACGTTATCAAATATCTCTACAAGCTATAGATATGAGTAGAATTATATATTATATATTCACACAAATAAAGCTATAACATTAGCAAGTTAATTCTTTGAAGATTTCAAGCAAAGGATATCTGCTAAGCTGCTATTTAGACGAATTAAGTGCTATACTCTGTATGGTGTACCCCAGTGGACCATAACACTAACATGTGGGTAAGTCTGTCCGTTGTATCTATCGTTCAGTCGTTGCACATGTAAACCACAACAAATTATGAATTCTTTTAGATATATATATTTTAAAAACTGTATCTAACAAATTAGAAAGTTTTCTTACACCTGCATATTTTCCTTCAATCAATGTTGTTGTTACCCCGTACATGAATGGTCTCGTCCACTACCATATATTGCGGTTCTGTCGTTTTGATATTTCAGTGTGAGTAGTGAACTGGGACATATCTGACGAAGTAGGGGAAACTGGGTTGACGTAGACTCTACAGTGTAACTGCTTTTCCTCAAGGCAAGGTCAATATCCAGGGTAAGTGGTGGGGTGAGTTTCCTAAACTGTGAAGCCAACTTTGCTGACCACACAATGTTATGAACGAGGTCAACGTTATAAAGTTAGAAAATGTGTTTGGTCTGTTCCCAGTGGCCGACGTGAGTTATGATCTGTTTATGTTCCCTTTTGAGGAGGGAACGACGCAGTTGGCTTTTACTGCCAGAACTACTACTCAGGCACTGTACAACTGTAGTCGGATTAATTATGCTAAAAAAAAGGAATTTGAAATACTTTACATGTATTTACTAGTAACGTTAACGAAATCTTTATCATTACTTATTTCATGCCCTAATCTTCTGAACCTGACCATTCAAATGAAGGTTTGTTCAAAGTCAGTAATTGTTTCCATTTCTCTTCCACACTTTCCAAGTAAATCCAATCTTGTCCGATGTCGTGATGATAAAAGTATGAAATATAGATGTGTCACGCTGCTGAATATGTCAGCTATGTCAACTATAATCAGCTCTTATGATTTAAACTAAAGTCAGATGACTATAGTAAAACAAATCGCTGTTTGATTTACTGCATACAGAATGTGCAAAGAAAGGCCCACAGAATATATTACTCATGTGTAATTCTATGGCTGGAGTCAGTAGTTGCTATGATGAAATAAATTATGCATTCTATATTAGATGTATCTATAACCTTAACATTGCAGGATATGAATAATGATTCCATCTTTAGTGACTAGGCCTCACCCAAAGGCATAGTCATGTCACAGCATGTTTCTGATATGCATGTACTTGAACTTGGTTGCTTTTATAATTCTCACAAATTACATCACAATGAATGAATGAACGTTTTCTGATTCATCATCTTTGTGTCATTGTAATTCTGATTAAACATGATAGCATCCAGATCTAGTATTGCTGTCGTATTGTATTTCTGGACATACTGTGCTAATTTTGCAAATATATTGTATCTGCTTACTAGTACACTTCTACCACATGTTTCAATATAGTGACCTAATTACCTTTTACTTGCCTTCGTTTTCATGGCTTCATGTTCGTTTGTATTATTTGTACAGGACCTGACAGTTGCCAGTGTAGAAACAGTGGAAAAACAGATAAAAGCTAAACTACAGAGCAGTTCCAGACTACAGCAGAATGGCCTGGGGTGTGCCGGCAGGGTACCAGGGCCTCCAGTCTGAGGAAGAAGAACTGGAGATGGTCCTGAGACTGTCCATGCAGGAGACAGGTATGACACAGCACTCAGGGAGTGCACCTCATCAAGGCAGCAGAGTTTCTTCCTTACACGAGTTACTGTTTAAAAACTGGATCAGTGGTGTTATGTAGGCATGGAATAACCTTTATTTCTGACCATCCATCTTTATTTGTGATTGAATCATGATAGATGTATGATAATTTATGAAATTCATAGTGCATACTTGATTTTTCCAAATGTGAAGGAAACCATATTACATTTAGGTACATGTTTCATACTGCTGCCTCATAGTCATACCAGTTGTTTGTCCATGACATGACAACATTCTGGGCTCTGGCTTGTACAAGTCACAGTTTGGTTTGAGGTGTTGCTGTCGTCAATGTAAACACATGTTAAGTGAAGGCATGTTGGTGTTATTTTTCAGAACAGAGTCTGCTCACACACAGTGCTTGAAGGCTGTCACCCAACTAACCAACCTATACATTGCTGCAAGTATTGAATATCACTTAAATGATTGAAAAGGTTACAATGCTGCCACGAGAAAAACACTGAATATACCTCAGGTGTAGTGATGAATTATGCATGTATTCCTAGAGCTTGTAGACTAATCATTGGTGATGTGATATGTTTTCTGTAAGTGTTGCACATATGCATGTATGAACAGATCTGCCGTGCAAATGTGCTTGTCGAAATCATTTGTTTAGCAATATCTAGTATGTCCATTGGCAAAGGAATCTTAGACTACCTTCTAGTATCTGTAGTTCTAGTCAAATTGTTTTACTAAATATATAGATAGTTTGCAGTATGTATTTACATATACAAAAAAAAAAAACAGGTCTCATACTGGTAAAATTAACAAACTGATCTGTCAAGCAGGTGTAGTTCTAGAAAGGAAAACAATTCATTCCAGTCAAACAGTGTACAGTGTCACTACCCATCTTATACATGTATTCTAAATATGGTGTTTGTTCCACGCAGAGCGAGCCAACCTGCGTGCAGCTCTGCTGCTGTCTGCGGAGGAGGCTGGGGTTGAGGCTGAGGAGGTTCTGACCACGCCCGAGGAGTCGTTACCTGGGCTGTCTGACCAGGAGAACAGTGATGATGAGGACGTCATAGGAGACAAAGGTGTGTCTTGGTGTGGATAACCTGTGGTGAACTTGTACCACTTGGTATGTCATGCCCTTACTGTCCTTAGGGTTAAGTACAACATACGCAATCATGTGCAATATTAAAGGACATACCAGTAATGAAGAAAGTTAATACTTTTAACCTAATTTGAAAGTCATGGCTAATCATGTTACAACAATAGCCTTAAAGATTTGTTTTATTTCGCAAAGCAGCTGCTACCAGTGACTAATACATGTAGGTCATATCATTTTACAAAACCTCTCTTGTAAACAATTAGTGCATTCTGTAATAGTGCATGAAGCTCAAATTTGAAGTTAATTTCCCAGGAATAGAAGATTACAGGAAATTGAAAGTATCTGGGTGTGAATTTGATATAATCAGAGTCAGCTCAGACCAGGCTGTATGATCAAATGTTTTCATATCTAATCTCCCTGTGGCTGGGCAGAGCCTCATATGTCCAGCATGAATCATGTCTCGCTGAAGGAGTGACTGACCTTGTAACACGTATCAGGTTTCTCTGTTTACGTGACTTGTGGTGCATCAGAAAATAGGCAAAAGCCTGGCAACAGTGGTTAGCCTCTCAGTGAAAGTGGATACTGCTGTATTGGTGTCACTTGTGGTGCTTGTGTGTACAAACATTGCGTAAGTTGTTATTGTGAGTAGTGCACAGTTCAAGGATAGGTCTATACTTAGATATATATCTCCGAGAAGAAAGTAGGATAATAATTTTCCTAGCTATAGGTGGGGCTGGGAGAATGTTCGCAGGCGCAGTACTCTGTTATGGCTCATAGGCTTAGGCTGTGCACCACTTTCTCAGATAGTTACAGCACCAAGGGTACATTCTTCAAGGCCAGTAAACACACCAGCTGTTGGGACCAGTCCTGGCATATGGCCAGTCTCTGGCAGACTAAAAGAGACACAAACAGTAACTCCCAATTCCTTCCATTCGTGAAGAGCACCTTGTGACCTGACTTTGTGACAGCTGCAATGTTGTGAGTCTTACGTGACTCATGCTTTTATCTTTGCAAAACTCATTCTTTAAAATGAACTGGGAGAATGTCTTGTTTGAGGTCTCTTTGAACCATGATATAAGTTGCTCCAACCGTTACACAATTTAGGACCAGCAAACTAATAAAATATTAACTAATGATGCTTAAACAGTTTGGGCCTCAATTTGACTCTTTACAAAAGGGTAATCAGCAAAATTAGCCAATTAGAGTTTATGAAGTAGATTTGTTTCTATTTAGCTGAATTGTGGCATGGGGAAAACTTTAACTTTATACTGCCCATGTTTTAAGAATACTCCGGAAGCATCCTTAAGACAGGAAAAGTCATCTATCCCAGACCAGGCATCCCAACCATGGTCAGCTGGCCTGAGTCTTGCATGTTATATCAGAAGTAACTAATGGCTACACATTCCACCGGTGGGGTGTAAGCTTCCTCAAGGAAACACTGCCCTTTCTCGAGTGAAGTCTAAGTATAGACACTAAAGGGTACATGTACAGGTCCTTCTGGTCTTGAAAAAATGTCAAAGTCTGTTTAAAACATACAAGGCTTTCAGTATACATGACTGTGCTGCATGGTCAGCTTTGATGCTGATTTGTAGTGACTACATGGTAGAAGTGCTCATTTATTACCCATACCAAACACTGGTTACGACATATACCATGACAGAGGCAATTATGTGACATTGGTCATCCCACATTCTTAGATAATGGTTTGCTTTCCATTGACTCACAAATTATAAAACTCTCTCGGCAGCCAGAGTTTCCCATTTCTTCAGACATAAACAGCTAGACCAGCTGACTGTAATATAACTGGTTAAACAAATTCATATTGGCTGTAGGATGCTGAAGCTATTTTCCCATGTCTCCCCAGGGATGGACTTTACAGAAGTGTACGAGGACACCTGCTCAACGGCTGCAGTTGTTGTGAGGTTAGGGGACACCAACGTCCTGACAGGCCTCATCGAGAATGACAGGGACCTGGAAGTGCCTGACAACAGAGGCTGGAGGCCCCTTCATGAGGCAGCCCATGCAGACCAACAGGACTGCCTGAAAATGCTGTTAGATGGTAAGTAAAGAAGTGTAGTCTGAGCCTTTCACTCTGCACCAATATGCATGATTCCATGACATGTAGCTACATTTCTGTGCAACTACGTATACATTTTTATGCTTGAGAGGCACACACACGCACGCACGCACGCGCACACACACACACACACACACACACACAC
Organism: Branchiostoma floridae x Branchiostoma japonicum; assembly: GCA_013266295.2. Classification (NCBI taxonomy): domain Eukaryota; kingdom Metazoa; phylum Chordata; class Leptocardii; order Amphioxiformes; family Branchiostomatidae; genus Branchiostoma; species Branchiostoma floridae x Branchiostoma japonicum. The sequence goes on from CM023840.1 coordinate 16,546,140, forward strand.
ACACACACACACACACACACACACACACACACACACACACACACACACAGAGGTTTAATCCCACATTTTTTTTACAAATGACAGGAATGTTATATTTATAATATGGTTGAAAAGTGACATCAAAATGCTTTATCAATTACTAATGGGAATTTGGTTCACATTAGGAATGAAGGAATTAGGAAAGAAACTGCTAGCCTTTTAAACTACTGTAACCTGAAACAGCTATGTTATTTTGTCCCTAGATGCCCTTCCCAGAGTAAGAGCTCCGATTTCCATCAGCTTGTCTGGATGTAATTTTCAGGTTAGGCGTTCATATCAACAATGTTTTGCAGGGTAATCCTTAATTTCCAAGTGTGCAGAGTCTGACTATGTTAAAGTTACAGCAAAGATGCAATGTTTCCCTTCATCAGTCACAAACCCCTGTCCATCTGTTGCATTGTCAATGCCATAGGGGTGCTTCAGTCCATCCTTCCATGTCAGCAGGTACTGTAGGAACTTCCCACCTGCATCAAACTGCAGTACCTTTCCCTCACCCCTGTCAGTCACTAGGAGGTGCTGTTGATCATCCACACAAATCCCCATGGGCCAACTGAAACTCCCACTCTCTCGTCTACCTTCTCCTTCAATTCTGAACTTGAGACGTCCGTCAGGTGAGAAGACCTTGATGCAGTTGTTGCCTTCGTCTGAGACGATGACATCACCCAACTTGTTTACTGCCACATGTGCTACTGCAGCAAACGGACCCTCTTCACTCAAGACATAAGGAAAATGTCCAACAACCTTTCCCTCAGTACTGTACACTCTTACGTCCCTCTTTGAAAACTCTGTCACATACAAGCGGCTACTGGTGGGACAAACTGCAATGCTCTTTGGGTCCACTAGCAGGACGTCAGGAAATGTTAGTTTGTGGCGACCATCATAGTCAAATACTTTGACAGACTTGTTTTCCAGATCCACAACATATACATTCCCTTCGGAGTCAATAGCTAGGTCTGTCGGTCGGGATAGGTCTTCGTCCTTCAGAGTTGTGGAAAAACTGTTTATGTGCTTCCATGAGATTGAGTCAAATGCCTGGATGCGCCCATTATGACTGTCAGCAACAAGTATGAGGTTCTCTGGGAACACAGCAATGCCCCTGGGGTGGTCAAACTGTCCGTGCCTTTCTCCCCTGTTCCCCAGCATGTACTTCTTTGTCACACGAGGTGCGTGCATCGTACCTTTTGCCTTCCTGCTCTCCTCCTTCATTTCTGCCATCCCAACATCACTGTGTTGTTGTGTTGAAACCTCTTGCTTTGTGGTGTCTGTTGAAGTAGGGTCCTGAAGGTTTAGCAGAGGATTGAGCTCAATTTGACCCAGGTGTTGTCGACTATTACCAACAGCAGCCGGGTGGAACACCATGTGATCTCCCTGTAAGAACTGACTCTTTTCTGCCCTTTCCATAGCAACAAGCTTGCCAAGCTTTTCTTCTGCTTGCTTGAAAGGTTTGAATTTCCTTTCATCACTTGAGATGATGTTATGAGCCTTGTCCATGGTTGATAATAGCTCCACAATTTGTTCCTCCTGAGCTGTTTTGCTGTCTTTGACAGAGTCTGAGATTCTGCTGTAGTTCTCCTGTATCTGCCGCAGCAAACTTTCCTTCTCGATTCTTATGCGGCCTATAAGAGTCTTGGCAGCCATCTTAACATGTCTCTCCACCTTCAGTTTGTTAAGCTTTAACTTCTGTTCCTCTTCAGAAAGCCGAGCCATTTGAGATCCGTAGGCTTCCAGCTTGTTTCTACCTTTTTCCAGGAGACCTCTTATTTCTGTGTGACTCTTCTCAATAACTTCTTCAAGTTTGGAAACTGAGTGTTGACTGTGGCTGTGGGAGATGCACTCTCTACAGATGACATCTCCACATGTATTACAGTAGTAGCCCAGGTCTTCATTTCCATGAACTCTACACATACCTGAGTCTGACTCACTGTCATCTTGGGTTGGCTTCTGTTTTTCAAGTAAGTCCTTCATACTGGCTATCCAGAAGTTGTCTGGAAGTGCTGCCACTCCCCCCTCAGGAAGCATGGTGTCTGCTCGGCAGTAGGGGCAGAGGAACTTGGGCCTCTCCTCGGCATAGTCCTGTAGGCACCTCTCACAGAAAGTGTGCAGACAGGGGAGGGCCTTGGGTCTTTTAAACTTGTCCAGACACAACCAGCACTGTAGGAACTCATCCTTGATGCGTTTGGGCAACTCTTCTTTCGTAGCCATAGTGTTTTGTATCCCTAAAAAACTGCAAATGTTGTGGGCTTAGCAGATCATCATAGGTATGCTGCTCTTTTTGCCTGCTGCACCTGACATGTGGTAAACTTTAACAACACAATGTAACATGGTGCATCAGCTAGGTGCATGGAATGGTGGCAAATAAAGGCTTATCAGCTCAGGCTTGTTCAGGTTTCCTTGGCTCTTTTGTTCTCTTCTCAGCTTACAGGTGTGCATTTCACAAAAAATGTTTACTTAGCTTTGGTCAGCAGCCAAATGAAAGGATTGCCAAGTGTGCAGCTAAAACTGTTGCTAAATGTTTTGCAGCAACACGTTTTACACATACATGTAGGGATGCTTATCTATATCATAAATGTCCAGTTAAGGACTTGGAAACAATATACTTAATAATATGATTTGCTAATACACATTACAGGTACATGTATATGCTAAAAGCACTTAGTGCAAAATTGATTTTTTTTCCATAACCCGTACATAAACAGAGAGACCATATTATCCCAATCTTTTCTATTTTAGGAAAACATTATATACTAGTAATGTTTTCTATTTAATCTAATCTAATCTATGCTTTTTGATTGTAGCTATTTAGATGACATAGAACACATACATGTATGTTGAATCTAAATTATGAAATATTACTTTTAAGTATTTCAATATACTACACTACAGGATAAAACTCTTTACCTAAAGCACAGAAAGTCTAATCTTATATTTGTCTGATAAAGTGATGCCAAAGTCATACATCTTATTTGTTGCCATGATGAAGGCCCCCATGATAAATGGCAGCTAGTACTAGAGGCTGGTGCAGGCTGCCGCTATGGTTGTATGAGGGCGCTTGTGGAGGGTGAGTGCCCATCCTGCAGGTTTGGAAGAGCTGTAGAGAATGTGACTGTGACGCACAACCTTCTAACCTCGCATCTCGTACTAGCCTGAACGCTGTCCTGGTCTAATAGGTCCACTCTGACAGTTGTTCCCTCAGAGTATATCTGGACCTGACCAGGGTGACATCCAGGCTAATCACGTACACCACATGTACTGTACTTTCATGCTAGTTTGGCATGATGAGTGTTATTTATTTTTCATGCACTTCTCACATGTACAGACCAGGTGATGTCTTGTGGATTATGGGAGAAACATTATTAAAAATTTTTAGCTTTTTTGCTTGAAATGTTCTCACAGGATATTGGCGATTTCAGCTTTGTTTCAAATGCTCCTTCCTCGTTGACATCAACTGGTCTCCACTTTTTACAAAAGTCATGGACAGCATTTGACTACAAGCCTGAAGGAAGACGACTAGATTATTGCACACTGCATCTTGGTGATTCCCTTACACAGTGACTTGGAGCGAGGCATGTTGTCAGCTTTCTGTAGGAAGTAACCCAAACAAAAACAGTACATGCATTTGCTGAGTGTTGTGCTAACTGGTAGACAGTTTAAGGGTTTGTTTTATACAGTACATAGTTTCTTGATCTTGATATACCGGTACACATTGGGTATTCCAAAAGTGCTGGAGATAAACACAGTCATTAAAATCCACTCTGTAGATGTATTTGTCCTCTCTTGATATCACACAGACCAAATAGAGACTGTGCTATGTATAATTGGTGTTTAGATGTTGAAGTGGTACTAACTAACCCTGCACTGTTTCAAATTCTACTGAGATGCACACACTCTTTACATTGTCTAAGCAACTATATTCTCACATCTTCACATTAAATCGAAAGACCCTTTGAAGTGTACTATTTGACAGTCTACTGTTTCTGCACCATTATAGATGGTTGTTCTCTCATCCATGAATGTCTTATATTTTGCAGCTGGAGTAGAGGTGAATGTACGGAACTACGAAGGAGAGACACCTCTGTACCTTGCTGCTGAGAAAGGCCATGTGGATTGTATGGTACTACTACTGGAGGCTGGGGCTGATCTGGAGATACCAAATAATGAGGAGGCCACGCCCCTTCTGAAAGGTACACTTGTGTTATTTGTTATGAGCATGCATGAAGTGCGGTTTTCTAGACAAAAGAGAAAAAAGATATTCAAAGTACATGTAATATCATATTATTAAAGACTGTTGTTTGTTACCTATACATCATTCCAATGATTTGAATGTCTGTATCAAGTACATGTATCTGGAATTAAAAGTCATGTCAGATAACATCATCGTTAGTTGGTTACCCATCAATGGAAACTAAGGCTGAATGCTTTGATGTAAAACACTGTGTAACATGTACTACTGGTTTGTGCTGTTCCCAGCTGTGGAGGTGGGCAGCAGGGAGGTGGTACAGCTGCTGTTGGACCGTGATGTCAATGTGAACAGCAAGTTCTGTAACGGCTGGGCTCCTCTTCACGAGGCAGCGTCCCAGGGGCAGGCAGGTGAGGCTATTACTAGGGACAGTCAGGGGAGACTTTTGATGAACAGAAGTTATACTCAAGTGATAGGCAATATTTGCTGCTCATATTGTCTTCAAGGACATTGTGAGCTGTAACAAGATTTCTATGGTATCTTTGACCTTCACAATTTTTCATTTGGGACTGAAATTGTTTCAAATTAGAAACATGATGTCAGTAGCAGGGAATACATAGAGCTACCTGTAGCTTAAAGTTGTCAGTATGATATAGATCAAAGTACATGTAGTAAGAAACAAACACTTGAGAGCAATAGAGTTTCATTGAGGGTCCAACTGTTACTAAAGGTCTTAAATGGCACTGTTTGTCAGAATTTCTCAAGGTTCTTTGAGTTCAAATGGATGTCCATTAGGTACTGGAAAGTTGAGGTACAAGTCGTTGATGTAATGAGTTTTTTTCTTGCCACTTCACCAGACATAGTGCAACTGCTGGTGGATCACGGTGCCCAGCTGGACATCAGGGATGAGTATGGACGGACTGCTGTGTTTGTGGCTGCCCAGTATGGCAAGCTGGAATGTCTCCGCATACTTCTGGATGAGTGTAAGTCTCTTCACGGTCAAGGCTGGCTATCACCAAAAACTAGTGAAGATTGCCCATATGCAGATGAAATTTGTAAAATTCAGACTACTGTTACAGTAATAAGTATTTTTTTGTGTAGCGAAATTCCCAGTCAGCCTTAGTCAGATTTAGACTACTGTTATAGTGATAAGTATTTTTTGTATAGTGAAAGTGTTATGATCATATGTTTTATATCTGAGTTGCTTTTGTTTTTGTTTTTTATGTTTTTGTTCTCCTTATTCTCCTCCTGCAGCCAGTGACAACCTGGTGAACACAAGGACAGAAGACGGGGCGTCGCCCCTGTACCTGGCTGCCCAGGAGGATCACCTGGACTGTGTACAGCTGCTCCTACAGAGGGGGGGTGATGCCAACATGCCGACTGATGCAGTAGCTCTGCCTGTACACATTGCTGCAGAGAAGGGGAACTACAGGTAAGGGAGAAGGAGAAATCTTCACCCTAATCCTAATCTAGATCTGATACCAACATGCCAACAGCTGCTCTGCAGAGAAGAAAAACTATGGGGGGGGGATAAACATGCATGTATGGATGACATACTGCTTCTTTTGTGAAATAGTCTGACTGTTGATGGTTGGCTTTATTTCCCCCAGTGTGTTAGAGCATCTTGTTCCAGTGACAACACAAGACGCGCTGGACCGGTGCGGTATGAGTCCGATACACTCTGCCGTGGAGGGTGACCAACCAGAGTGCCTTCAGCTCCTGATCAACCATGGCTTTGATGTGAACTGCCAGCTGTCCTGGACCTACAGCAAGTCATTTGAGGACAGGAGACAGACCCCTGTTTATTTTGCTGTGGACAACAACAGTGAGGAGTGCGTCAGGATCCTCCTGGAAGCCGGGGCCGACCCGAACCTAGACGAGATCAATTGCCTCCTCATGGCCCTGAGGCACAAAAACTTCAACATCACCAAGATGCTGATAGAGCATGGAGCAGACTGTAACTCCAACTTTGTCATCAACACAGGGCTGTTTCCCTCCACCATCGCATTTGCTTATGAAGATGAGCGACTCCTGAAGCTTGTGTTGGATGGAGGTGCACAGGCAGATACATGCTTCTTATGCAAGTAAGTATCCAAAATAAGTCCAGCCTTGTAGTAAGCTTCACATTGCTACTTACTTAAGACACTGATTCCAACATGTCTTTATGCATTTTCTCAGTAATCACTAGATTCATTACAAGAAGTCAGGACCTGTCTGCTCTTATAACCCCCATACCTTTTAACACATGGCAGTGCTAAATTTTCCCATCCAGATGTAAGCTACAAGCCTGACCTGCCCATAATAGGGGATCTGTCTAGGATATTTATGTTGCTTGTTTCCATATGGGTTGTGTCTGCACAAATGGGACAATCCTTTCTAATACTTTCTAAGATAGCTTAAGTCAGGTTGTCTCCTCTAAGTAACTCAAAAGGGAAAAAGGTACAAGTTTGTGGTTTTGGTCTGTTGCCATATTGAGTGTTTTTGATGCCATCTGGAGTTTTGCCAGGGTTTCTACAAACACATAGTGACAGAACTTACCCTTTAGGAAATCATATGAGTCAGGATCATTCTCGGTATTTGAAAAAGTTTGGAGTGGGGATTGCGCAAGTTTATGATGATAAAGAGTATTAAGGATTGTCTCTTATTCCTGTCTTTTTTCAAGCATTGGAAATGGCAGACACCCAGTGAAATGGATGACAGCCACCATCAATGACACCCAGTTCTGTGAGTACGCCTCTCTTCACTCCAACAGGTGAGTTTTCATCTATTTTATGACCTCTTCAAGTTATTTGATGGATTGCTATATAAATTTCTGATATATTACTGTTTGATTCTCATTTAGTTTCTCTTCAGCTAATTTTTCCTTTCTGTCATGCTCTGTCATCAGACAAAGAGCAGGAACAATGGTGCGACTCCTGCTGGACTATGTGGGGAACGTCCAGTTGTGCTCCGTGTTGAAGGACTGTGTCCAGGACAAACCAGAATGGGCTGACATCCAGAAGATTTCAGGTACACATTGTCAGTTTTATAATCTACTTGTACTACATAAAAAAGTAACAATTAGTATAAACTGTGGAAGTAATTATTTTGTATTTTGTACTTCTGTACATTAATACTATTGAAACCTGTATGTTGTGGGTGTTATTCAGGAGAAAGATATGTGTGTCCATCGCACAGGTAACCCCGCCCCCTACATGCACCTCAACACACTGCACCTGCAGGTACATGTACATGTATGATGACTTGTACTGATAAGTAGCCCAATGTTTTGTCCATCCTGCAGGTAACCCACGGCCCCTGGTGCACCTGTGTCGCCTGGCGATCCGCCACACCCTGGCGCAGGGCGGACACCTGTCCGAGAAGGTTCTGAAGCTGCCCCTCCCCCAGGTCATGACACGGTTCCTCCTGCACAAAGACACAGCTTACAAGCTGTAGCTCCTCATGTAGTGAGGCATCCATCCAGGAGGTACATACATGTACAGAGGAAGTACAGGACTGAGTTTTGCACATGGTAGCTTACAGTATACTGACTAGTACTGTAACTCAACAGGGTAAGCACTTATCTCAGTACATTGCACATGGTATGAAGACTGGCTGGTGGAGATGCTAGCTTTCAGTGCACTAACTCCACAAGATGAACACTTGTGTACGAGTATAGATGAGCTACACATCTCTCAGCACAGTGGACCTGGCCACAGGGGATACAGCAGACTGGCCAGTGGACATGGTAGCTCTTGAGTGATACCTGAGTAATACCTGTCTGACAGGATTTGATATTGACACAGTGCCAAGTTTTGAAGAGCAGACTAACTCTGCTCACTGGAGTACAGGGCTGGGTGTTGGACATGGTAGTTTACAGTGTAACACTGTAGAGTGCAGCCATCTCATCACATTCTAGTTAATTGGAAGAAGTACCAAACAGGATGGTATACATGGTGGATTAGTGCATCAACTGTAACTGTGCAGTACAGCCACTTATGTACAAGTAGACGACATATCTCAGCACAGTGTACTTGTGGTGGACATGTAGGCTCAGTTTACTGACTGCAGGGCAACACTTTGTGCCAAGTGCAGTAGACTAGCCAAACTACACTTGAAAGGCTGGTTGTGGATGTGTTAGATCTCTATATAGCAGTACTCACACTGAAACTTGGTGCAATGTCTGTTACCTGTGTTGGTTACATGCATCTGGCAAAGGCACAGTGCCCACAGCTGCTAATGGTTAGACATGCTAGAGGCTGAAGCTTAGGTTATGATAGACTTTTGAACCTGTAGTTCTGCAGTATTACACCTTGTTAGCAGGGGTGGCAGAGTTGATTGTTGTTGAAGGTAATAAGAGAGGTTGAAACATGGAGAATGTGTACTGTGAAAAAAATAAATATCATTTAGACTGGTCTAATGTGGTACCAACTATACCAAAGGTTGAAAGCTGTAGCAAGTTTTGTACAGGGATATGTTTCTGTATATACATCTGTTTCATCTAACAGCACACAATATCATACATTGCATAGCATATATGTGTATATTTGCTGGAATTTTTCAATAGGTTTCATTGGCTTGATGTACTTAATTGTAGCTTAATAACATTGTATCAAGTATCTAGTCTGCAGCAAAGTTGTACATGTATTTATTTAAAGAAACCTGATAGAAATTGAAATGTTATGTTGGTTATTTGAATAGGGTTTGAGAAATGTTAGTTTCAGCTTGTAGGAGAGCAAGCTGGTGTGTTATGCCAAAGGACGGTTATACAGGCTATACAGATACAATATTTGTTTTGTTTTGAGAAATTGTAACATGACAATACAAAGTGTGCACTAGGCAGCAAGTATGCTGATAGCGTGCACACCTAACACAGAATACTCATTTACACCTGAGTCAAGTGAGGAAAGTCGATACAATATTTGCATGTTCTCATACAAACTTGTGTATAACAAGCACTGAATGGACATACCGGTAGCAAAAGTGGTTACCTTACATAGGTGTTATAGTGAGGAAGCTGGGCATACCTGTTAACCATGGTCAATCTAATGGACTACAGAAAGTGGTCACAATGACCAGGTGGTCTTTATGCAGAGGTTGTTTCTAGTACAGATTTTGACATTATGTGCATTGCAGTGCCTGAATTTTGCACACAAGATGTTTACAAGTTTTATTCATGAAGCTGACTTTGAAAGTATGAGTAGGACAGCTTTAGTCAGTAAGTCTTATGCTGTCAGATTGAGCTGAGCTAAGATGTCTTGTGTAGCAAGTTGTGAGACAACAGGTGGACAGATGATGAAACTTTTTGAAAGGACAGCATTATTTTGTGGAGCCCAAATATTCTCATGTTATAAATTGCAATGTTATATTTTCTTCTGAGAGTCATAGAGTATATACTGTACTAAATATATATATATATATCTTATTGTTGGAACATTGGATGGAGGCATACATTGTAAGCACACACTGGATTGTGATATTAAACCATATTTATTATTTCAGCCTAATAAATTCCTCAACCTACCAGTATAATTTCCACTGAGTCTCATAATTATTGGCAGCTCCACTACAGTCAGCAGTGTGACAACCCTTCAAAATAATAACCTCTATATTTCAGACAATTAGAGAACATTTGCTAATACATGTATATAGTTCATCAAGATCATATTGTATATATGCTTGATAAAAGTGAATTCACAATGTAAAAAAGAAGTCTTGTACAACTAACTGAAGAAGGAAGTTCCTATATCTGACATGGAGAATGAGCCTTCTGGTAGTTAAGCATGATTTAATTATCATTGACTATGCCTGTTAACTAAAAGTTCCATAGTCACTCAATCAGAAGATGTTGAGGATCTGTGTGGGGTTGGTAGGTATCTGCTGATCTAACTGGCGGAACTGCAGTGCACACCTGTTCCTGTCTGCTGAGTTGCCCACCTCGTTATACAGCTGAGCCTGATAGTACAGAACATCCTTGACTCGCGCAGGGGCCTCTGCTTTCTGGAAACCCTCCAGAGCAATGCCCAGGGTGCCTATTGCAGACAAAATTGCTGCCTTTCTCCGTGTGGGATGTTTGGAATCAGAAGATGCCAGCTGACACTTAGCCAGGAGGAACTGTGCACGGGATCTGTTGTAGAGCGAGCCATGAGACAGTACCTGGAGGGACAAACAGCTAGTGAGACACCACTTCTCAACACAACAAGTTTCCAATGAGGGGAAAAAAAGGACAGGAAACTCTGGCCAGATATGGTTTGGGAAGGGTCATTTACCAGGTACTACGGTACTACAGTTGGGAAGAAATAAAAAATAATGGCCAGAACTATGCTAAATTGTCATAAACGGAATATCTAATAATCATGGGTATATATGTGTCCTATACTATGACTTAACCAGACATGATAAGGCTAGGTGGCATAAACATCAGTCCACCGTACATCAGCCAATAAAGCGGACTAAATAGAGGTCGATGCCACGTCCATGATTACTACTATGGTATAAGGAACATGAACCATACCTGTGCCATGACCTGTTCAGTGAGAGCCAGTGCCTGAGCGGGAAGCTTCATGAGCAGCTGGATGTGTGCGATGTTGAGCTGTGCCATGGTGGATGTGTGGTTCAGGTGGTGCTCCTTACACAGGGTCAGACACTGCAGGAAGTAGCTGTTAGCTGTGGTGAGGTTGGAGGCAGCTGTGTACACCTCCCCGAGAGCCAGCAGTACACCTACAGATGTGGACAGGTGTTATAAATGGTTACAAATCACAGCTCAACATGCTATCACATCTACACGAACATTTAGTATATAATGTACTAACCAACATGTGACCGTGACACAGTGATGTTTATCATCATGGCTTGGTGTGACAACAATTACTTGTAAATATGTTTTGTACTTAATGTGGGGGAAACACAATAAAGAGACACACTAGGATACACAAGGTACAAGTGCATCAATTTAAAACGTTGTCATTTGCAAAAAATACAATGTATGTGCTGTGATTTTACAAATTGATCAACAAAACTCTGTGTCATGTTTCATTTCATGCTGAATTAAGTCACTCTACTTGCCATACTCTAGTGTAGCTGCCTGCCACCTGTTATTCTGAGGCTGCTACCTGCTTCAAAAACTGCTAAACCATCAGACTACCTGCATGTATCTCTGTGATTGTGGTGGAGGGCTCCTCTCTGCACTTCTGCAGCAGTTCCTGTAGATGTTGACAGGCCCCTACACTGTCGCCCTTCTCCTTCAGCAGTAGTGCCCTCCTGTACTGGGCCTCAGTGTTGTCCAGCGCTGCCAGACTTGTGATAGCAGTCTCTGCAGCAGTCCACTTGTGGTTCCTCAGGGCTCGGTCAAAGTTAATGCACTGTGAGGGGATTAAGGAACAGATAGTCACAGAAGTAATGACTAAACAACACATACCTATGGAACTAAGACAAGATCAATTATGTATAGTCAACTTACAACTTACTACAGTAGCTGGATGTCCAGAAAATTACATCTAATCAGTCTAATATACCGCCAAGTAAATGGCATCCCCAAAGAACAATGGTAAAGGCTTTAAGTTAGCTTATGGGTGCATGTACTATATTGCAAGTAGAACCCACCATGCATTACTTGCTAAGGGTAGGGTTGTGCATGCCTAAGTGTAAGTGGATCAAACCTTAAATCTGGTCTGGAATGGAGAGGGTTGTAACATAGCAAGAAATGGTTTGTTCTGTCTTGAGGTAGTTAACCGGTTATGTGATAGTACTGATACAAAACAAACAAATAAACAAACAAACCTGTTCTGCAAACATCCAGACCTTGGCATTCTTCTTGATGTAGTGGAACTTCTCCTTGAGCAGCTGCAGGATCTCATACACACAGGTGTAGTTTCCCTGGTCAGCATGAATCACTGCAAATCAAGCACAAGGTAACAGGCAATGTGTGCATGGGGGTAAAATAGAATAGTATTCTACATACATGTGTATATAAAATAGTCCCTTGTTAAGTTGTTTGGGGATAGGCATTGAGACTCAAATCCATGGCAATGATGGTATGCCATGTTACATCTTACAATGCCTCTATAGCATAAAATCTTTAATACCTGCAAGATGAGCGAGCACCAGGCAGCCCAGCTCCTTGTCCCAGTGGTTGGTTGCGGGGTTCCCACTGCCGTGCAGCAGCAGCTGGATGTTCAGCAGGGACATGGCGCTCTTCCCGTACATCTGCCACAGCGCCGTCTGCAGAGCGAAGCATGATGCCACCAACTCCGGGATGTAGTGCAGGCAGTTCAGGCTGTTGCTCTTGGCGAGGTACTCAAACACTCGAGCTGGCTTCAACCCTGCCTGGGCCTTCAGCTTGGTGAACATCTGTACAGCCATGGAGGCGAGGTAGGGCAGGGTTAACACACTAGCACGGATGACAGACCTTTGCAGAAGCATGGCCACTTTAGATTCATCTTGCTCGAGGCGGCTCAGCCAAATCAGCGCATGCTGAAGGCAGACGTTGTCATTGGTAACCTGCGCCAGACGTATCGCCTCCTGGAGAACTGCCATGGCTTCCTCGCGGTGCCCAAACCGGCAGTGTAGTGATGCCAGGTTCAGCGCGGCATAGCGGTAGCTTCTCGCTGCCGTCGCATCCTCGTTAGGTTTACTCTGCTGGTTGTGCTGCGAGTGGAGGGAAAAGCGGTCAAAGTAAAGATGGAGGCTCTGCACTGCCCCGCACCACTCGTACACATTCATACTGTTCAGGTAACTCAGGTAGTGCGCCTCAACAAATAAAGGGTTGCTCTTTAGGAGTCTCTGTACTTGCTGCTGCAACTCAGCTGGCGACGATGCCTCTGCATCGTTGTAGTTATTTTGTAGTCCCCTAGAAAGGTAATACTGTGCTTGACGATAGGACAGTACTGTTGAATCCTCCTTGCCGACCTCCAAGTCCTCCCTCCGCATGCCTTCCCCCTCGTCCGCCATCTCCATCGCATCGCTTGTATCCAGGTCATCCTTCAATGACGACTTCCCTTCCTGGCAGTACTCCATCAGCAGTTCGTAAAGGGATGATACTTGACTGAAGGACAGCTTGTCAAAGGCCAGCACCATCCGTCTGATGAACATACCAATCACCCCCGCCCTCTGCAGCAGTGGTTCCTCCCCCTCAGCTGACAGGTTAAACAGTTGTTCTAAAGACTGCATGAAGTCTGTCAGCACCATCAGTCCATCCTCTGCCATCTCCTTCAGTTTGTTGTCCAGCCATCCGACGACAGTCTCGGCCGTCGAGGGATCTCCTTCTGCCAGCTTCTCTACTTCTCTGCGCAGGTCTGCAAGTGTCTCGTCCGGGCTTTGGATCCACCTCAGAAGGGCGAGGGAAATGTTGCGCTGTAGTCGAACACTGAAGAGCAGAGTCTGCAAGGAACGAGGTTATAAAGGTCAAAATGTTTTTGTGCTGTTTTTACGACTGTATAAATGACTGGTGCAAATGAGCTGATGAAACAGAAGATATTTGGACTGACAACATCAGAAGACTGACATGATTTCCACACATATAAAAGTCAACCCACTCAACATAGACCTTTTAATATTATTATGATACAAAAGAACGATGTTATACCTTAGTGAAGACATCTGTAGTCTCATGACCCCGCTCAGCCTTGTTCTGCACATATTCACTGATGAGAATCAGGAGGGAGATCTTGTGGGGGGTGACCCACTCCCGCCAGGGGGGGTCGGGCATGATCCCCCCACTGTGATCAGCTGTCACTGCCCCAGGGGTGGGGTGGAACAGGTCTCCCTGGAGAGCATCCATGGCATTCACCGCTCCTTGTCCTGGAAATTGTGTGAACGACCTCTAAAAGAGTAAAGTTAGTTCTGTGAAGGTCTATCGTTTATACCAGAGCAAAAATTTTGCAGAGGGCCCGAGAGCAAAAACTTCCGGGCTACAAAAATGGCGGGCACGACCGCGGTGCATGATGGGAGAGAATATCGACCTTTGACCTTTAAAGGTTTGCATGTGTGCGCGTGTTACCAGCCAAGGCAGGGGGTTTAAATCGTCAAATGTAAACATTTAGAGGTTAGAAATGGAATCAAAGAAGATCAAGGGGTGAGTATATGCTTTTTTCCCATCGCATACCCTTCAAAGTGTCACAAAAAGCTCAGTTCGGGCTTTTTTGTTGGCATTGAAATCAGTACTATGGGAGGGGGGCACAAATCGTCTGTCTTTTCCTCCTCATCCTCCATCCATGGACACATGTATATTTCCTTGGTTTTACTTTTTATGTGGATAACTACAAAGGAAATAGCCTCGATTTTCGATGTAAATGTTACTGCTTTCTCCACTTTGATATCTTAGATAAAACCTTTTTGTTCTTTGATGCAGTGCTGGGTTATTTCTTGATGGATACACTGTTGGTGGTGTTGCCAACTTCTTGGCAAAGGCGAAGACTCCCAACAGTTCTGCCAAGAAGAAAGAATCTCTTACCCCAGGAAATGCTGACTTATCAGCCCTTTTCAGCCCAAGATCACCATTTATGTCAACCCCTGGTAGCTCAAACTCTGTACAACAGCAAGGTATACGTAAAAGGAAAGCTGAGGAAAGTGCTATTTCTTCCAAGAAAAAGGTAAAGGTAGGGAAGAAGGTAAGGATAAAAGAGGAGCAAAATAGCACAGAGAAAGGCCCTGAGACAGCAACAAACAACATTCAAAATCAAGGGTCTGAGAAAGGAAAGAGAAAGAACAAAAACTTAATACCAGCAGAGAAACAACCTGTAAAGAAATCATCAGGTGATGATGTTCCTGTTGGGCAAGAAACATCAAAGAGACCTCTTGTAGATACCACGGTGTTACCTAAAAAGAAGAAAAAAGGGAAGAAGAGGAAGTCATCAGAAAACACACAGGAAACTTCAGAGCAAGTTCAGGTTGCCGAGAATTCTGAGCCACCCAAGAAGAAGAAGAGGAAGAAAAGGAAGAAGAAAACTAATGCAAAAATTGCAGTTCTGGCAGCTGATACTCAAGACAGCAAAGATCCTTCAGATGGAACAGCAGGAACAGTTAATGTACAGGACAGCAAGAAAACAGCCAAGGAGACACAGGAGACATCAAAGGACCCCACCTCACCAAAAGCAAAGAAAGATCTTGGAACCCAAGGTCAACCGCCAAGAAAGAAAAAGAACCATGATTCCAACATATTGTCAGAAAGGTGAGAATTGTCAAACTGTAGGTCTTGCTAGCATGTTATTTGCTCACATATCTTTTTATGCATAGTGCATTAAAATGCTTATGGTAAATGAGTACATGTAATACTATTAGCAGTGCTGGTGGTTGATTTGTTCTGTCTTCTGAACTTTTGAAGAGAGTCACTACTTAAGAATGCAGACCAAGAGGAGCAGACCAGGAAGGAACAGGTAAAGAAGAAGCAAGAGGAGAAGAAGAAGAAGATGACAATAACTGAACTAGAAGATGCCAACCCAACTCCTGGCAAGAAGCTGCGTGATCCTGAGAGGGACCAGAGAACAGTGTTTGTAGGGAACCTGCCTGTTAGTACCACAAAGAAGGTACAGAAATCCAATACATGCTTCAACAGTGTACAAATGTCATTTACTTTATTCCAGTCAAATTTTCTTATTGCTATTTAGAAAACCAAGTTGCACATAAAGAAACTGTTTTGTTTCTTTGATTTCCCTACAGGAGTTGAAGAAGATGTTCCGGAAGTTTGGTGAAATTGAGTCAGTCCGGTTTAGATCAATTGTAAGTGTATCTGCTGCTGTAAGTTTATCTGCTTACCAAAGTGCCACAGCTTCAGCTATATAAAAAGAGATATTTCCAACTAGAAAATGCTCAATATGGTTGAAGTAACTTGGATGTTGTGGGTATTCATATCAAGGGAAACTTACAAAATGTTGGAGTACATCTAAATGTTGCTTTATCATTAGTTGACAAAGTTTTCATCTGATAGACTATGCTTTGTTCAGTGTGGATATTTGTTACACTTTACATGGCCAGCTTATAC
Source organism: Branchiostoma floridae x Branchiostoma japonicum (assembly GCA_013266295.2). Classification (NCBI taxonomy): domain Eukaryota; kingdom Metazoa; phylum Chordata; class Leptocardii; order Amphioxiformes; family Branchiostomatidae; genus Branchiostoma; species Branchiostoma floridae x Branchiostoma japonicum. The sequence continues at coordinate 16,562,312 of CM023840.1, forward strand.
CCATACCTTTATCACCATTCCATTCCAGGCTCAGTCTAATCCAAATGTCTCCAAGAGAGTAGCCATGATGAGGTATCTGTTCCATGCCACATTTGTACATTCTTGTGATTATAAGATATACATGTACATGTAATTGTCTTCTGCACTTGTCTGTGTGAACCTTATAAGTCCCATAACTGAAGGAATATTTGACAAGTCCTTGTCATGAAGAGTTTTTGTATTGCAATATTCCTTTGTGCTGCTGTGTCTGACTGTTTCTTGATGATTTCCATGGCAGACAAGAGATCCAGGAGAAGAAGAAGAATATGAATTGTTATGTGGTGTTCACAGAAGAGGCATCAGCTCAGGCTGCACTCAAAAGGTTAGTGCTGATAGACAAGTCTCAAGTGCACAGCATCTACACTTCTGTCATTAGGACCTTTCAAACATCAAAGATATAACGCATTGTGTAATTGACAATTGTCTTATTGTTTCCTTAGAATTCCGTGGTTGTTGAACATTATGAGAAATTTTGTCTAAATGTTTTCAAACCTTGTCTCACCATTGAACCAAAGTGGGACACTGAAGTCTTTACAGGGCACTTTGTTCTCTTCTTCAGAGTATTCACCTGCTTTCACAAGTTTGACTCTGTAGTATGTTTTGTGTGTATTCAGGAATGGTACCATCGTTGGAGGATCACATCACATCAGAGTGGACTTGGCTAGCAACAGCCAGAAGGTGAGCATCATCCAACTTCATATTCCTTCAAAGTGTTTGATTTTCTTTATTTTGCTCAAGTACACCATGGTTCTTGCTGCTAGATACCATTAACTATTGATTTGTCTCCTTTTCACCAGTTTGACCACAAGTTGTCTGTCTTTGTTGGCAACCTTCCCTTTGGTGAGTATACCAACAAACATCAAATCAAATCACATCTCATTATATTATATTTTAGTCATGTAATTGTAAATCATTAGTCTGGATGCCCACTCTATTAGTTGCCACCATTCCACTAATACCATTTTGTGCACTTCCCAGATGTGGAGGATGACTCAGTGTATGAACACTTCTCCCAGTGTGGGGAGGTGGAGGGGGTGAGGATCATCAGGGACAGCAAGTCTGGGCTGGGCAAGGGCTTTGGTTATGTGCTGTTTCAGGTGTGGCTCTATCTTACAGTCTATGCCTGTATTGTCTCACTTTCTTTGTTGTTCTTTTGTTTCACCATCTGAGGTTGTTTGACAGTTCTTGAGATGGACAGGGAATATTTGGACTGACGATTTATCTGAATCATGTATCAAGCCTTTTAATGGTTCACTACCTTGAAGATGTGAATGTGCAACTCCTGTTGTTTCCTTTTGTTATCAATTTAACTTTGTAGTTGTCCATGTACCTTACCTCGTGATTTAAGAGCAATAGGCAAGTATTATACCATCATCGTATGTCTCCTGTACATGTATTCCATATGTGTTGTTGAATTTAAAAGCACTAGTATTTATGTTTGTGTTCACAACATGCTCATTATTTCCTATACAGGACTCTGCATCTGTAGGTCTGGCCATAAGGCTGAATGAAAAACCATTTTCAGGAAGAAAGATCAGAGTGAAGAGGGCTGTCAAGAAAGAAAAGGTCAAAAACACAATATCCTTTGTAAAAGCCGACAAAGATATGCGTCCTGTGGACATTTTTAATCAACTGTGGAAAGGCTTACATGATCATGAGAAGAAATCAAATTGATTGAGTTCATGACTTAATCATCTACAGAAATAGGTACATGTAAATAGATAGAAGTGATGCATTGGTACCTGATCCAAGTATTTGTGAGCAAGTGTGTGTATTCTTTCATTTTTCACAGGCCATTTTTCTTCATTGTTGATAAAAATGGTAATGCATATACTTGATTCCTTAATAGTTCCATCACAGCTTGGCCCCAGGCTCAGCATCAAAAGGTCACAAACCCTTCCTGAAGGGCAAGTTTCACCAAGAGACTAAATCCTCTGGTAAGGACAAGTTCAAGCCCAAGGATAAAGCCATGGGATTTAAGAAGAAACAAGGAGGGAAGAAAGAGAGGTGGAGAAACAAGCCTGGGTTCAAGGGAGGGTTGAAATCTAGGGGGAAATGAGAACATTTCACCTGGTCTCTTGGGAGGTAGGGGGATGAGCATGGAGTACCAAAATAAATGTGGATAACCCATTCTCCCCTGTGTAACTCTTCTCATGTTAAGAGCATAGATATACTATTACAGGTAATGTCTGGAAGTGCTAAGTTTATCAAGTTACAGATATACAGCAAATGAGACTTGTGTTAGTTTTCTCCACTGTGTTTGTGTTTTGGGTATTCTCATTGAGATTGTAAGTTTGTTTACTATGGTTAGTGTGATAGATAACAACTACAAGTCTTGCAACTTAGCAGCAGTTGAGGATTTTCAAGTTCCCAGAAAAATTAAAACACTTTTTACTTTATTCCTGTTGAAGCCCATCCATGAATCAACTTTATTTGTTATACAAGTTAGCAATGAGCAGGACAAACTCTAGTGAAAGGTTTTTCAAATGATTAAAAAAAATTACTGGGCAATTGTCTGTTTGCTACAAAACTGTCCATAATAGATATTTTACAGAGTCATTGACACAGGACACATTTAACATGCAACACAGAGCCGTCTCCACTTGTATGTAAAATGACTTGATTTATTTTATCTAGTGGTTGTCAAGTTAGCACACAGAAATGTTCCATCAAGACTCGTGTAGTAATGTCTACAAGAGAAATATCTACAAGATTCTCAGCCACGCATCTTAATAATTAATTTGGAAGTAGGAATAATGGCAGTATACATCATTGGAATTTTCAGACAAAAATTCTCTTCCTGTATTCATTCAGCAAATAAGCCGAGTTATTCCTCACCAATATACCAGGAAAAGACTAATAACATGTACAAGGGGGTGGGGGGAAGAAGGGAAGAATAAAAAATGTGGAGGTGTTCCCTCAATTTACACGTTATCTCTCTGATTTGCTATTTCGATAGGCCAACAAGGTGGCACAATGCATGGTTAGATGCAGCTCAGATTAAGGCGTGGCCAGGTATGGAATCAGCATAAAGACATGCTGTATATCTTCCAATTTTTGGCCTCTGGAATTCGATTGACATTGACTTCCTCTCCTGTACTCACTCTTTCCAATTCCTTAAAATTACTGTACAAAAATCAACATCAAAATATTGAGATATCCACAATAATATAAACAAATAAGGGACCTTTTGGCAACAAATACATTAAATAACGGGGATAAGAATAAAAATCCAGTCCACTACTTGTACGCAGACTGGAAAATGTCTGCTTCTCCGTAGCATTGCATAAAACTGTGTATAAAACTTCATGAAATATATGGATTTTTTTTACCTTCACTGAAGTTCTCTGTGAAAATAATGACATTGAAGGACTATATGAACAATCTGAAATGACAGTTTTTTGCTCTCTTTTATCATAGAAATAAATTTCTCTCACTAGCATTTGGAGGTCTTAAATTTTAAAGTTGGCCCACGTAGTAGGGTTGAGGCATGGTGGACATGACAGACAGCATCTTATGCAGGTATTGCTCTTATACAACTGGAAGAAATCAATCTGTCTTTCTCTCAATACTGTAAACACTGTGGTCAATATTCACTGGTGGAGAGTAACCTCTCTTTGCTGGGTGGAGGAGCTAGTCCAAGGGAGATAGTCACTTTTGTTACTTGATCTAGCTGGCTAACCTAGTACAGACTGGTCAGGAACAAAAGGGATAGTTAGTTGCCTATGAGGGAGACTACAATATGACTACATGGATCACAAGCCTGGTCCCACAGAACACATAGGCTAACTAACACCATCCTGGTCTGCCATACCCACCATGCCTTGCAGAACGGCCCATTTTGTCAAGACTCAAAGGATCAAGGAACATCGCTTTCAAAATACACCAGACGATTTCACAAATCGGTCCACCCACGATGGCCTGGTATGCCCATAATAATAAAGTCCAACCATTCTCTCACATAAACATTCTCAAAATCTGTACAACAAACTACTATAATACTCCCAGCCAGTTTCAGTCAAGATTGGTCATACTTTTCAAGTGAGCATACCTGTTTGGAAAATCATCTGAAAGCCATATTGTCAGAAATTTCATTGTCTCACCAGAGGATGTCCCTGTTCCCCCCAGACTAACATGGACCGTTCAGAACCCTGTAAACCCCTTGTTTGCTAGCTGCTCCTGGGAAGAGCTGGTGGAGTGGACGAGGCCTATCTGCACTCCACCGACACTGTGGAAGGACTGCTGACACTGCTTACGTTACCAGAGTTGTTCTTGTGGGCTGCCGATGCCAAAGCCTGAGCTGCTGCAAGAGGAGAACAGAAGATGTCAATTAAGTAGAATGAGAGGTACATGCTTTCTCACGTCAAACATCCATAGTCTGAGTCTGACTACTGAAGAAGCCAGTTCAGCAAAACTAGTCTTTAATGTGGCTGGCTCAATGACATTTTCAAAAGGAAACTGTGCTTCCCCAACATAGTCAGTAGTGACCAATGATTGCTGTTCAAAGCATGTCGGTTGGCATGAAGAAGTTTTCCCACCATTGGCAAATTATTTAATCAGCATAGTTATGCTAAATCTTGTGGCAAAAATGATGACATTCAATTTGAGTTACAGAAGCCTCACACGGTGGGAATTAAATTTTCAACAAGTAATAAACAGTTTACATGCATACATATACATGCAGGTCTGCATACCTTCTCTCTCTGCCCGTTCTCGCTCTTTCCTCTTGTGTCTCTTCTTCTTGCGGTCAATGGAGGCCACCTCAGATTTCAGGGCTCCATAGATTGTCTTCATCTCCTGCAGTTTTGTCTGTAGAAAGTCTATCCTGGCCTCACCCTGGTACCTCAGGCATTCTGTCAAGGAAAAAGAGACTTCATTAAGTGTCATGTTTGTAGGCTTCTTGCCACAAGTCTTAGAAAGAAAGCTTTGTGAATTGGACTGAGTGGCAATTGTGAAAATGCAACCTGCATTGCCATAGGACATTGTAACTTACTTGCATTACCAAACAAAAAACAACAACATAGATATCTGAGAAATTAGTCTTACCGGGGGGTACTATGTTCAAAGTAAGACTTGTGAGTAAAAAACAAAAACACCAAGCATACCCTCAACGCTAAAGTGGAACTTGGGAGGCCTGGATGGTGATGTGGGGTCTGAGGGAGACCTGGACCTTTTCCGAGGAGAGCTGCCATTGTGCTTGTGGTGGGAATCCTTGTTGTCCTTCTCTGATGACTCACTGTCGCTGCAGTTCACGTTGTTGTGTTTGTGGTGCCGCCCCTTCTTGTGTCTGTGGTGCTTGCGTTTCCGCTTGCTGCCGGCACTGTCCACATCCTCGTGCTTCCTTTTCCTGCTGGGTGTGACCGCCTCCGTCCCGCTGGCACTGGTGCTCCCATTGGTGGGCATGTTCCCGCTGCCGATACTACTGGAGGAAGCCGTGCTGCTGTCCTGTACGGGGGACTCGTTGCCCACCCCTGGTTGTTCACTTACATTGTCCAACTCCAGGTTTATGTCCATCTCGTTTTTAGCACTCTTGCTCTCCTCCTGGCCTCCTGGTGGCAAAGCCTCCTCTAATGTGGGGGGCTCAGACTTTTCCTCGGGCACAGACGTGGCTGGAATGCTGGGAGGGGCGATGCCCGGAGGGGTGGGTGGAAGACCATTAAGAACCGGAGGTGTTCTGTTGTCCTCCGGCTCCTTCTTCAGGGCCTTCTCTGGCACTTGTTTCTCCTGATCACTTTTCACTGCATCAGCGACGGAAGGCAGAGCCTGCAGAACGGGGGATATTCTGTCCACCTTTTCCTTTTCTACCTTCTCCTTTTTGGTCTTCTTGTTGGATCCAGAGCTTGGTACTGGCGACGACCTGTCCTGTCGAGGAGATGTCCGGCCAACTTTGTCTGGCTTTCCTCTCCTCGACTTGGACTCAGGGACTGGTGACGACCTGTCGCTTCTTGCTAACGACCTGTCGGACTTGTCGTTCTTGCCTTTGGTCTTTTTGCTGGGAGGGGTGAAAGCAGAATCTGTAGGAGAGGATGCTCTCTTGGACCTGGTGGAGTTGGGGGTGACAGTAGGGGCAGAGCTGACTGGTTCAGGTGGGGATATCCTGTTTACCTGGGCCTCTTCCTTACTTGCTTCTTCAGAGGACCTTTCCTCTTTTACAGGGAAGGTGACACTGTTAGGAGCCTCTTGTAAGAGGGATGACCCTTCTTTGATGTGGTCTTCATTTTTGGGCTGAACAGTATCTTTCAAAACGTCCTCTTTTGTGTGTTCTGAGGACTGTGAAGGCTCTTCTTTAGTATGCCTTCTCTCTTCAGCTGCCTTACTTTTCTGATCTGCACCCGACTTGCGACCCTTGCCCTTTTTAGCTGATTTCTTCTTTCCCTTCTCCATCTTTTCCACGTCTTCCTCCTCCTTTTCCTCAAGAGGGATTCCTTGCTTGTCAGGATCTTCTTTCTTTTCGTCCTTAGATGGCTGCTCCTTTGCATCATCCTTTGTAGAAGGAAGTTTCTGAGAGTCGCCACCAGCCAGCATCATCTCTTGTTCCTTGGCAACCTTCTCCTCCTGCTCCTTGGTTACTCTTTCATTGTTGTCCAGCTCTTTTGCTGTTTCCATGCCTTCTTGCCTCGTGTCTTCAATCTCAGGTGTCACCTTCTCTACTGACTCCCTCCTTTTTCTTCTGGTTGATGATTCTCTTCGTTTGTTCTTTGATTGCTCTTTCTTCCCTTCCTTGCTGTCTTCCCTCTCCACCTCAGCCTCTTTGTCTCCCTCCTTCAACAAAGCTTCCTTTGTCTCTGCTTCCTCCTTCACAGCATTTTTCTTGTCATCTACTTTTTCTTCCTCCACGGGAGGCTTTTCATCCTCAACAGAGACACCTTCTGTACTTGCTTTCCCCTCCTTGGGCTTCTCCTGAACTGTAGGTTTCTCTTCCTTTTCTTTTGCAGCTATCTTAAAGTGATCTTCTCTCTCCTCTTCGGCCTCAGCTTCTTCTACTATCTGTTCAGGACTACTTGGAGGTTCTGTAGGAGAACAAGAGTCCAGGCATGTAGTAAATGGTACAGATGCAACAAATGACACAATCTACAGTCAAATGGTTTTATTTCATTGTTCTTCCTGTTAACATTACCCAGAATATGCTTATATAAGATTTTCAGACTGGATTATGTTCTTGCCAGTAAGCATGTTACTAAAATCTGTCTGCATTGTAAATATGCAAAGACTAGGCAACTTAATGTACTATGTTGGCAATATTAGTGTTTCTAGAAACAAGTAGACAAAAATTTTCTACCTGATGGTTGAGGCTCTGTGACACTTTGGCCTGAACTTCTCCTGGTTCTCTTGGGCTTCAAAGCTGTATTGGAGAAAAACGCAAGAAGACATAAGTTACACATGCAGCAAAGAGCAACAGCGTGTCAATTTTCCTATTTCACAAAACTGCCTGTTTGACTGCAGGAATTGCAGATGTAGTCACTTACTGGTACTGACTGACAGGAGAGATAAAATTTATAACCAGACTTTATGATAACTGCTGCCCTCTCCTTACCTTCAATGTCAAAAGGCAGAGTTGCATCAGCTGTGCTGTTGGACCTTGTTAGCCTGGCCACCCTGGGAGACTCCGTCTTCTCTACTAATCTCTCCACTTTCACCTGCACCGTCTTGTCGGTCTTCTTGAGCTGGGTCTTGGGAGGTTCTGGGGTAGAAGGAGCTGGCTCGGAAGTTGTAGACTCCTTCTCATCCTTGTCATCTTCCTCCTTCTTCTTGCTCGATCCCGGCGGGCGTCCCCGCTTCCCCAGGCCCTTGTTCGGAGGTGGGGTTTTGCCGTTCTTTGCCGAGTGGACTGGCTCCCCCTTCTTGCCTCCTTTATTGCCAGACTTGTTGTCAACTGGTCCCACAATCCGGTCCAGGTTGATCCATTCATCATACCTACAATTACAGGACTTACATTTAGTATGTACAGCACATTTTTGTACCTACAAAGCTAACATTTTAAACATCTGATCAAATCAGTGTTGCCTTTTAACACTACAGAGTTCAGTAGGTGCAAGTAGAGGCAATTTTAAATCTTTTGGTCTAGAACCAGTAACATAATACATGTAAACCCAATCCGCCAGCCAGCCTTTGACCAAACCTACCTGACATTCCATCCTGCATAGTGGACATAGTACATCAGTTCTCCCTCCTCCATCTCAGCCTCCAGAACCTTGGCCTCATAGATCCTCTGCTGCCGGCCGCGACCGTATTTCACACGGATCTTATCCCCGATGGCATAGTCTCCCAGGGGCTGTTTCTCATCATCATCACTGCAGGAACAAACAGTTCGCAGCAATCGTAAAACACACAAACAAACACCCAATCACCCAAATGTTTGGGTTAGACAAGTGACTTAGAATACTAAAAACTGATTGTTCAAACAAGACAAATAGTCTGGTGAGGACACATTGGTGAAGTAAGTCTGAAGCATATCTACAATGTAAGCAAAATACCTTGGCTTGAAGTCTACCTAAACAATACTGATAGTTTTCAACAATTACAGGTAGAAACAATGCTCTGTCATTTATCCTCCTTCAGCTACTTTACATGGAACACTACAAGTATCAAAACCACCATGAAGAATTGGACTTACGAGGCATCCTCTTCTTTCTTCTGGTCCTTTGTTTCAGCCTCATCTTCCTCTTCTTCTGATTCGTCATCAGATTTACTGGAAGCTTTACTGTCTTTATCCTTCTCTTTAGGCTTGCTGCCCTTCTCCGCAGCCTTCTCAGGCTCCCTCACTTTGTCCTTGTCCTCCTTCTTCTCCGGCACAGGTGGTCTTCTTGCCTAAAATAATCAAATGCTTTTAACTTAACTGCATACACTGTGGAAACCTCCCGAAATATTTCTTAGCTTTCCACAAATTTTACTACTAGAAATTGCAGATTATGTTAATTCCCACAACCACCTTTCCTAACCATGGCACTCTACCAGTGTTTTCTACTATCTTACAGTAAAAGACTTGTTTATTGGCTATCGTTATCTACAGTTGCAGACAAATTGACACATACTGAAGATGGCCTCCTCCCCCTCCTTGGTCTGGCTTCTTCCTCTGGATCCTTTTCTTCCTCTCCCTCATCATCACTGTCCTCTTTCTTCTTCTTTTTGTCTTCTTCCCTTTTGTCCTGCTTCTTCTTGTCCTCCTCCTTCTTGTCCTTTCTATCTTCCTCCTTGTTCTCGGACCTGTCTGCCCCTCGGGGACTCTTGGGCGGCCTGCCCCGTGCCCTGGGGGTGCCCTGCTGCTTCTGCTTCTTCTTGAACTCCTCATAATCGTGCAAGTATCTACAACATACCAACACAGTGGAACATGTGAAATAACAAATATACTATCTTTCCTGAAAACAGATCTAGACTGTTGCAAATACAAAAAATTACAGATCAAAAGATTTAAATAGTTTATTGACTTTGTCATCAGCTAGTACTGCATACTATTCTAACCTATTACATACTACTTTATGAGAGTCAAATCAATGTGCTAAAGAAAAGTATCACACTCACTTCTTGTAGGCAGCTTTGATATTGTGTGAGGCTGCAGAGTGCTGTGCTGGGATCCCCATTTTACCGTACAGTTCTTTCCACAGTCCACAGTCTTTTGTAACCTGGGCAATGGAACCAGACATGTTAGCACATTTCTCCATGTTTGATGCAGACATGATATATTTAAGGTGCTTTCTCTTCAAAGCAACAATCTACTATCACTTCCAAAACAAGATATAGCAACAAGCCTTTACTTGCTTGACAAAAAGATCGGACATGAAACACAAACAAAAATTCCCACCTCATCGAATCCCCCCTGGCCTTGCACCAGTTCATACAGCTTAAACAGGTTGAGGTCTCTGTACCCCAGGACTGGGGGCTTTGTGATGGGAGTACCTGCAACATACAGTCATGACGATCAACAATAATTCTTATAAAACATCCCACAAGACATAGCAGTTTCCAACACTATCTAAACCAAATGGACAATAAGAAAGAGAAAGCTGCTACTAATGTCTTACCTTTCTCTTCCATAAACCTATACAGATCCTCTAAGAACTTTTCCTTCTCTTCAGAGTCTTCATCAGAGGACTGTGGACAGGAACAAAGTGTTAGGATTGGTTTCCACATATAAGTTTTTACAGTAACTGGCATCTTCAAGAAGCAGAAGTTTCTTGTGGCAAATATTTCTATCTATGAAGACCTTGAAAGATTGCCAATAAATTGAAAGCATTATCAGACATAATATACATTCTTTACCCGTCTCAAAAATACTAGTCATTATGAGTTAACAAATCCAAACATGACATGGTCCTTACTTCCTCATCTTCCTCCTCCCCGTCATTGTCCTCCTCTGCATCACTCTCCTCCTTGGTGCGTTTCTTATTGTTGTCCCAAGACGAGGGGACTTCTCCAGTGTCCAAGTACTTGATGGCCAAGTCAATAGCTGTGGACAGGAAGTCAAACTTAGCATCCCTTGTATAATTTGTTACTTGCACAATGTGTATGTCACAAGACAGGAATAATGCAATGTACTAACACCAATCTTATCACATATACAAAGACATGGATTAAAACATGCACCATTTCTGCCATGCCTGCATACTGACCAGGTTTGAGGGAGGGGCTTTCTATCCTCTCTGCCTGCTCCTTGTTAAACTCCCTTGTGTCCTCCTTGTTCACTACATGGCTACAAGGACAAAATAATGTTAGGACAACATGGCAACTATAGCAAATTCTTTTTTCAATCAAAAAATGAGAAAAGTACAAAAATATTCAAATTTCTGAAGAAAATAGTCCATATCATAGCTTTTCCAGGGCAGAGTGCATAAATGATTAACAGCTATAAATATAAAGCTATATGTCAAACACAGGCAAGTGTTGTACCTGAAAAATTGAGAGGAGTGCGGCCTGTCTTTTCTACAAATGTATTTCTATGCTTAACTGGCTTGTATAATCTGCATTATCACTTCTGCCTTTTCCCCCTCCTTGCCAGGTTCATATTGCCTTGGATGTCCCTAGTTATCCCTTGTTATTTGAAAAAGTGGACCTACTATTTCCCATCCCTGAATGACCGCACTGCTATCTGGTCCTTGCCTCTTGTAAGCTTTACATCTGCGCTGCTGGGGTTCACAGCCTGTACAGGACAGAAGGTGACATTATTGGTGATGGCAATCGCCGCAGGGTACGTAATTAAACACTGTACATACAAGAAATGAACTTCACTTTTCTTTTATGTCATGGTTACACCTTTTTGACAAAACCTGAGGCTTACAATCGAATTTGATGGCATTCAAAGGAAAGGGTCCATAACATACTTTCATAACACCATACAAAAACAGCAACGGAGAGATTCTGTCACACATTGATTCCGAGTTACAAGACGTAAAAGTGTTGCAGACTCAGAGCTTTTTTCAAGACAATGTAGGTCAAATCTATATTCCAATCTGACATGGTCACTGACTGAAAATTGGACACATCCTGTTTTCAAATCATGTTCACAAAGCATAAATACCTGATCCCCGTCCTCATTATTCTAATCAAGTATCTACAACATCAGACACCCTTATTTGATTCTTTCCACTTGTAGAAGCAATTACAATGGCACCGGCATTAAACCAATCAAAATCCTGGCTCTGATTTCAAACACACCAGTGAATGTTACATCAGTACATACCAATGCTGGAAACCAATTTCTTCTCTTATCTGTAGACTCCACACACAAGACCTGATAAAAGGAAGATAATTTTAGGATTGACATGACACTCAGAATTTATGGGCAGTTATTCATGTGTATAATTATTGTAGTTACAGTATACATTAATTAGTTGGTAACCAAAGTGTACTTTACCATAACCCCAGTACTTAATGCAATGACTTCAGACAATCTGCAAATCAGTGGACAGTCCATACCTTACAATTGACCTCAATGCTTTTAGTTGCAACCTTTAATACTTTCAGATGTTTCCTATTTTTATCTTTGTTGCCTTTTCAAATAGCCTTAGGACAATCCTGATTGCCTAATATACTACAAACAAAGTCCTCACCTTTCGAACCTCCTTCTCCTTACTGGACTTGGAAGCAGACTTCTTGGGCGTGAGAGTCTCGTCGTCACTCTCCTCATCACTGCTAACCCGGGTGGGTGTTCCCCAGCGTCGCCGCCGCCGCTTCCCCTTACTACTGCCGTGCACGACCGGCGTACCGAAATTCTCTGGGTCTGTCAGAGGGAGGTTGTCTAAGGTCTGATAGAAAAGGCATGGTTATTGTACATGTACATAAAGCCCCATATCCCAGTCACATTTTGGGGCAATCTTGCTCTACCTGTCTGTAACAAAATGACACAGACATGTGAAAGAAGACCACTGTCACCATAAAATGCCATTTGTGGTCACTAAAATATTTCATATATATTTATAATCACACTTTCTTTGGAGCACAATGATTTTTTGTCAACCAAACATTAAGGGAGAGGAAATTGTTTTTGTAATGGTATCTCAGTATTAAAGAAATATATACAAGGGTCAGTAGTAGCACCAGTGTTTAGCCTATCAGCATTCAATTTTAGTTTCATGATCTGAACTAAAGCAACCCTGCCCCTTGTGCTAATACTGAATCACTAATGAATTATCAGCTGGATTTGAACCATGGGAAGCAAGGTCAAGGACACAACTGACTATTTAAAGAGAACTTCTTTGGCCAAATGTGGACATGTACTGTTACACATACAGTATTTTGTGGTACATACAAACTAAAATTTAGTTCAGCCCAAAGGACATAACCACATAATACAGTAATACATATGCTTTAAAAAAGCAAAGGAGATTTTGTACATACCTCACTTTCACTGAAGTGTTTCTCTCCCTTCAGACAGAGGGAAGTTCTCCTTAATGTTCGCTCATCTCCATCATCAAACACTGGGAGGACCAAGATGGACATGATCAGCATCAGGACAAACAGACACATAAGGCATTTAGGATGAATGGTATCATTTTCAACCTTTATCACTGACAAACTGACTGGACATTTCTTACAATAGCTATAAAAAGAAATAATCATATGAAAACATCTGAGAAAAACTTTAAGAAATGAAACACTCAAAAGACATTTCTTCTGAAGCTGAACCATGAATATGTCTAGAAGGTGTAACCTACCAACTGTATAGGTACTGCTGTCCATCACTTTGTTGATGACAGCTTCCCTGACTTGCCCATCTTCAGTCTTAACTTCCACATGCGCTCCGACCTTAGAAAAGGGGATGAAGAGTGAGTTCAACAATCATTAGAATTCATCTTTGCATCTCAACATACTAACATAAAATACATTAATCAATACAACTTAACTAGTTAAAGCTAATCTGAAACATGTTTCTGATTGCAGTCATGAAGTCATGACATAATAACCTCACCATGTAACACATTATGGACATAACCTCATTTCATTGTTTATTCAGCTTGGCTACAGGAGAAAGGGGCGGTACAACATGCAACTGCCAACATGTAATGTAACTTTATTAGTGTGTCTCACAATAGCTGCGGTCTGTCCAAGGTCTGGCATGGTTATTCAGACCTCTGTAAATAACTCACCCTAAGAGGTCCTTTGATAATACAGTCATCTGTGATTTGTGTTGACGAACTGTCATTCTTGAAAGTCACCTGTAAAAACACAAACCAAGAAGAAAACTCAGGAAATGTGATGATCTACAGCCATTTCTTCTGTTTGAAGAAAATAATGGGAAGAAGACAGCACTTATCTGCGGGGGGCATTGATTATGTAATAACAAAAGAGCAGGCTAAGCTGTAATGGGGGCTGATTACCTAGTTGTGCAGGTTAGGGAAGGTAGAGTACTAAGTTGTAGAAGAAACAGTTTGGCTCTGTGCCAGTTATGTCATAATGTAAAATACTCCTCACAAGTTGGGCTGATTTGGCATCTACCATTGTGATCATCTACTGGGTACAACAAAGTGTCAGCGTGACAATCATGTGTTTTGTCCCAGGGGAAAATTATACAAGGGACTAAAAAAAAACTTGAAAAAAAAAACATTGCAAACTTTCCATACATATTTCTGGTAGTCTATATACTATAATGCAGGATAGCCCAGTGGTAGGCAGCGGTTTTGTTATTGACAAGAAGTTGGAATACAGGAAGAGGCTGTCCTGTGCACTAATCAATCTCTCCTAACTTAATTACTGACATCACTTGCCATAGAGTTGGTAACAGTTACAACATTCTTAATTGACCAACAAGATTCCAGGTAAACACAAAATAGTATCACTTACTGTAAGTTGTTAATGTTCATCAAAACAATGCAAAACTTTAAAGTAAAAATTACAAAACACTAAGAGAAAACAAGTTATTATTGGAATTACATGTAATACTCCTTGTCAGTATGATATGGTGGAGAAAATAAAGAGACATGTCATGTACTAAGGAAGAAGAGGAGTTCATCTCGATGAATACTATAGCGTCTTACCTTGCACTTCACCAACTTCTTGACTATCTTGACCTTGGCTTCACAAAATGCCCCTCGGTACTTTGCACTGACTTCAGTGCCCACCGTCAGGAATGGGGGCTCTTCTGTACCCTGGGTTGAACATTGGAACAACAATGTGTCAACACAACAGCCATATCCAATCAGTTCAAACCTTAGTCAGTTACATAAAAGTGTTCAAACTTGATGACCACTTTTCCTGCATGACAATGGAGGTTTTTGTGTTGCTTCTGAAAAAATACTATAGTATATAATTAATTCACATCTGTAATTACAGGTTTCTGTCTTCTTCCTGCTGGAATTCCACAGTTTATCAGATATTTCCTGAGACAACCTTGACTCATTATTTATCTCCATAGCTCCTGCATTGCCTGATAACTGTGGTCACCTCTGCAAAAAGAAAACTGCATGAAATCTCATCAAAGGGCAGATGAATAATTATGAAGACATGACACTGGATGACCTGTTTGTAAAAGGACACTAATTGCTTTGAACATTTACCTGATCAATTGATGGACACATAATTTT
The DNA here is from genome assembly GCA_013266295.2 of Branchiostoma floridae x Branchiostoma japonicum. NCBI lineage: Eukaryota > Metazoa > Chordata > Leptocardii > Amphioxiformes > Branchiostomatidae > Branchiostoma > Branchiostoma floridae x Branchiostoma japonicum. The sequence continues at coordinate 16,577,365 of CM023840.1, forward strand.
ACTTTACCGTAATATGACATTTATCATACCATCACATACCACAACTGGGTGGTTATCATGTGAAATTGTGGTAACCTTTCTGATACAGAGCTTAGAAAACTGACAATGCGTCATTTGCAAAGGCATTTATGTTTTACCTATTCCAATTTTTTATCCACTCACTACATCATTTTCCCTAACAATTGGCCTGTGTTTGTACAGCAAGACTCCAAGCTGACATTCACCAACATTCCTTTTGTACTTATTTTGGGCAGCCATAGAATCAAGTGGGCTATTTATATTACCTACTCCCTTTTTTCCTTTCTAGACAGTCACAGTATAAACAGCATACTAACAGTAACATTTTCATCTATCATATACACTATAATTCATATGTCCTATCATACTTGTTGCATGCTAACAAACATATAAATCAATTTCTTTTTGTTTCAAAAAATGATACTACCCCGGTATATCAAATCACTGCATTTGGCCCTTTGCCACCACTTGCTCATGACTTTTTGGATGCATAAAATGTGAACCGCGAAGAAAAGATCTAAAGAATTGAACAGAAGTAAGCAATTTGTAATTTCCATGAATATTGACCACTGTTTTTCCATCAACATGAAGACTAAAGAGCAGGGCAAATATGGGAATAAATGCATATTGCTTCCACATGAAATTGTGTGCCAAATTGACTTGTAACATGTTCAAATGCTATTTTCAATTCCTCCTGTGCAATTTTAAGATAGAGGTGAAACAAATAGAAAACACAATGATCGGCTCAGGCTTGGGAGTTGGTACAAGTTAAGTAGGTCAAGACTTGAGAAAATCAATAAATGAAGATGACAGCCTTCTTTCTTGGTATTTACGAATCCACCTCTTCATCCGGTTGGCACAAAGGGAGAATATAAACTGTGTTATCTCACAGTTCTGAAGATGGCTGATGAACAGCAAGAGCCAGTGTTGTCTGTGACTAGAAATGCACATCCTACAGTTAAAATTGAAAACAGTTCTGTGCCAACCTTCAATCTAATCAAACTGGTGATTCTCATCCAAGATTCTGTAATTCACAACAGACAAAAGTGTCAGAACACAATAATTAAGTAATGATTAAGTAATAATTAAGACCAAAAAAACAATGTCCTTGTGGCTCTTTCTTGCAAGGGTGTGGCCAGGTAAGAGTTCTTGGGTGTGTTAAAATGGTGTCTGCAGAAACTGCCAGAGGTCAATCATTAGTGACAGCTTAGTCACCTAGTAGTACTAGGCTGTGGGGAGGAGAATACATGAGTCACAGACAGACTGTGATCTGAAAGTTAAAAAATAGGATTAACCAGTCATGACCTGATACAGTAACACAGTAAAGATCTTGGCTAATATGGTGAAAGAAACACCATCACTAACTGCAGGTAGGATGAATGCTTTTGAGGAGTATTTGTCAAACTGCAACGTTGTTTCGGCCTTCAGTGGTGAAAAAAGTATAACAGACAAAACAAAAAGTCAAACCTGGTCTGGGTACAACGTCCATACATGTAACCACAAACAGGAAACCGTCTTACCTTGCTCTGGTGAGGAGACTATCTTATGTTTCTTTTAAAATTGACAATGTAAACACGTCAGTGTAAAACTGTTAACAGTTAAGGCTGACGGAGAAGGAAACATACATACACGACAAAGCACCATCACCACAAACCTGTCACCTTACCTTGGGACCCAGAAACAAGAAGTGTCTACATGTCCAGGTAAATTTTTCATGTCTCATTCCGACAGCGACAAATCTACGAGAGATGGCATTTTTACAAGGTGTAGAGTCTAGAAAATAGTTGAACATTTGTCACTTTTATGTGCATGGATTGGATGATTACATCACAGATTTAATGCTTGTGCAACTAGCAGCTGATCTCTGAAATGGTGGTGTCTCTTTGCTCATTGGAAAACACAGGACAGACAGAGAGAAAGTAGAGAGTTTTGGGACTGACCAGAAACAAAAATGTTGAATTTTTCTTACCCTTCGTGACATCTGACCAGCCTTAGCTTGAACTGCTATGTGCAAATGGTGATCTGGCAGGGGGAAAAATTGGCAGTGTTCTTTACGGATTGAAGTCCATGCACATATTTCTTTGGGTTAACATGAAATCACACAAAACAGAAGCACGGTCGACCAACAACATGACGAAGTCCCAAGTTCTGACACAGTGACAGTGGGAATTACACGGCTTTGGTGGATCACACCCAGATGTGTTTTCGACACAGTTTTCCCACCGATCGACTACAGGAAAAGAGCACATAGGGCGATTTTTGGGGGGACTACTCAGTTTTAGCTTAATCAAGGCCATACCGAATTACCACAACACGATCGCAAGTATTACAGGTACAAAGTACGGCTAAGGCCTGAGGAAAATTCCTTCACTCAGAGAGAGATTTAGCGCGAGTAGGCGGGGAGATTTGAGTGAGCACAGCACCGAGAGGAAGGCCATCATGGAACAACATAGCTACAGGACGCAGGAAGAACGTCACAACAGTTCTGTCCTTGGAGATTTCAGTAAACACACAAACTTATCCCCGTAAATATTTCTCTTCACATGGTCATTAATAAGCAACACAAGACAGTCGCAGAAAATGTATCAGTTTGAACCACGGGCTTTGGTAAAAGAGGGGAAATCTTTGTTTGCAAGACTGGCGCTAGCTGCCGGTTGGGCAATTATTTGACCCGCCTTCCATGGGCCGGACGAATTTTTGCCACACCGGCCGTTTGGGAAGCTAAAAGAACAATTATGAGGGTTAGACAAAGTGTTGTAACCCTAGAGACATGATTGTCAAATCAGCAACAAGCAGATCACAAAAATTCCTGCACGGGACAGCAAAAATCAGCTGGTATAACAGACAGGGGAGAAGCAAGTACAAGCATGAGGGAGCCATAGGGCCCCACACATGCCAACTCACCCCTTTCCAGGCGTACTTACCATCGGTCCCTGAACCGATTTGCTTCCAACTCGGCCCAAATGTTCTAGACAATGTTTGCTCACTCTGACGCAATATTGGTCGAAATTCACCAACGGAATGCCGAGAAACCGGCGAGAAAAACTTGCAAAATTGGCGAGTCTCACCGCTCAGCTCCCCAAGAAAAAGAGAACGAAACAACAACTTGACATGGGGGGTCCCCGCCGCTGATTGGTTAATGATCACGTGAGGCCGTGCCAGGGAGGCTTCCGTTCCCAGCATGCTGCAGTGCGCCTGCGCAATCGTTCTCTTTCCCTTTGGACGTGGTGGAGTCTGGAAAAAAGGTGACACGCCGTCTTTTTGTCAGGATTTCTCTCTCCTCGCTCACGTTAGCTGCCCCATTCACCATATCAAGTGTAGTTAAGGTCTTGTTCTAGTAATTTGTGGTGAAGTTTTCCTGTTTTATGTTACAAAAGTTGGGTTATTTGATTCAAGAATGTGGGGAGGTCATCTCCGCCATGTTGCAAAATGGAGCAGCTCATTTGCACTGGAGATCACGTGGACAGCTGCATGTGTTGTACCTGCTGCACAATACTAGCCAGCTGCTGCTCGTCCTAAATTCACAGGACGCCGTCAAATGCCATCAAACCGGGTAGCATACGTGGGAAACAATAATATTTAAGAGATTATGGTGCAAAAGCTGAATTTGGAGGTTGGGAAGTTTGAAAAGGGAAAATGCCATGTGCAGGTCTGTAAGCATGGGTCACCTTACTTCCTTTTCATAAAATCTCTGATCTGATTATAAAGACAAGGCTGTCCTCAAGGCTATGTCAACTGGACAGCACAAAATTATTTGAACAACTGTGTATGTTAGCCTCCAAATTGTAGAACTGTCTTGTGATTTTGTCAGTGTAACACAATTGATATGGTGAAAGTTACTTTGAGTGATCCATGTCAAATTATTTACTTGGCGTTAAAGTAACTAGGTAAAAGTCGAGATATTGAACAAAAGGTACTCTTGACATTTTTAGATACAAAAATTTGTGGTCAAATTAGGCTGAAATTAATAAATTTCTACCTTGATAGTTTTCAAAGGTGGCTGTTGTGATGAAAGTTCTATCTAAGTTGTCAATGATGAGAATACTGTCTGATTTCACCCTGATAGGGGATGCTGACAGGTATATTCTTAGGACACCTCTTGAGACTACCATAGTATCACAGTTACTTCCTGTGTATTTTCAGTCTGTGTCATTTGTTTGCAGCTAAGTCAATTTGAGTATGATCATAGAACATATAGCAATGGCTCTGTACATAAAACTTTCTCAGAACACTGAATAGTGTAGATGCTAGCTCCTATCACACTGACTTTGAAGTTAAAAATCACAAATATCACAAATAAGGAAGTACAATTAATTTTTGTTATTCTTGACATGTAGGACCCACCTGAACCAGCATCATGCCACCCAAGAAGGACACAAAAGGGGACTCCAAAAAGGGACAAAAGGCCAAGGCTGGAAGTGGTGGGGGTAAGGCCAAGAAGAAGAAGTGGTCGAAAGGAAAGGTAAATGTCATACTGCAAATTGTACCACTTACTGAAGCCTTTGTAAATGTTCAGTCTCAGTAACATAGTCCTGATTGCTACAGTACTTCTTTTTTTAAGGATTACATGACATGTCTAAGGGCAGAAACAAATATAGCACGTTCACTGTGATACCATCAGAATTTATTGTTTTTGATGGTATGGCATTAGATATGTTAAATGGCTGCAGATCTTTGCACCAAAAAGCATGTTTTCAAGTTTCTTTGTTAGTGTAAGTTGTACAGATACATAGAAATTTCCTTTTCCATTGTTTTCTAAGATAGCTGGTAAAAGCTCTCTGTTGTAGATGATGAGAATTGATTAGAATTTGAGGATCTGTCCAAAAATGGGTGGTAGACAGGCTCCATAGATCATTCAAGGTAACTCAGAACTCAGAGACAATTAAAATGAATATTGAATAGTTACCAGTTCACTGTAATTTCAAAGATTGTTAGAAAAAGCTCTCTGTTGTCAATGATGAGAATACTGTCTGATTTCACCCTAATATGTAATAGGGGGATGCTGACAGATATATTCTTAGGACACCTCTTGAGACAACTGCAATATCACTTTGACTTTTCTTGTTGTCTTATTCAGTATTGTCAACTCAAGTTGAATATTTGATAAAACATACACCATGTTTGCCTAACCTTTCTGTTCATTGTCTTTCCTTTGCTGTTAGGTTCGTGACAAGCTCAACAACCTTGTCCTTTTCGACAAGGCCACATACGACAAGCTTTACAAGGAAGTTCCCAGCTACAAACTCATCACACCTTCAGTTGTATCCGAGAGATTGAAAATCCGTGGGTCACTGGCTAGGGCAGCTCTCAAGGAACTCCACAGCAAAGGTACAAAGGATATCAATTCTTGAAAACCTCTCTGAAGACCATAAAGACCATGAGGAAGCTAGAAGCATTTGGGTCTTGATCAACTTATTTACTCTGTTGTTCAAGTAGCTTTGGTGTTTGAGAATAATAGGAAAAAGCATTGCTGCCCAGGAGTAGTACTATTCATAAAAAACATATTATTTTGAAAATCATAGACATAAAGTTGTCGACTATGTATTTTCAAAGTATGATTTGCAACTAGAATGGTAAGTTCCAGATTGTTGAAAAATCACTCCCTATTCATCTCTTTGTGATTTTGCTCAGACCGTAAATGGTGGATGAAACTTGTTACTTACTTTAGCTACCAGAGATGCTTACCAGTAATGTGCATTCTCTTATCTTGTATTGACACCTTTTCCCTGCAGGTATGATCAAACTTGTTTCCAAGCACTCTGCCCAGGTCATCTACACAAGAGCGACCAAAGACACAGATGAGTAAAGTAGGTATCTTTTCCTTGCCATCAATGTGTATCAATGTGTAAATGCATGGCAACAGGGTACAACATGTGGTTGTCTTGTTCAACAGTAAGATCTCAATGTGCTTAGATTGCACATTAGGATACATTGTATGTTGAAAGAGATGATAATCTTAAAATTTCTTTGGTCACAACAAAGGAAGATGGGTGGGCTACTTTAGGCATGCAGTCTGTCTCCTACAACCATAACATGTTAATTTAATGTTTAACTTGTCTTATAAATCAACAACTAACCATTGTCCATTTTGTCTTCCAGATTGTGCTGAGGAGGGGACATTAGTAACATGTTCAAGAACCACAATAAAGCTTGATGTGATCTTGACCCAAACTATTTGGCCTTGCTGTTCATCCTTGGGTTTGTTTTATAGCTGCTACTGAAATATTAGAAGGTTGTTTGGTGGCACCAACATGCCAAGAAATCTTGCTACTGTAGCTTGAATGTCACTCACTTGGAAATGACACACACAGTCAAACTCCTGAGTTCTATCTCAAATTGACAGAAAAGCTTGCAATTCAAAACATGTCTTAACCAGGGTTTATTTGCTAACAAATTGAAGGGGAATCCCAGTAAATGTTGTTCCATAGGGTTTAGCCTTTGGATCAAGATATAGAGATTTGTACACATATATATACATCCCTGCTTTCGAAATAGTTGTTCCCCATTCTCCCATCTGTAGAGTAATCAACCTAGTGTATCAGTCACACATCTGAAAGGTTGGAGGCTTTGGTTCTCAAACGGGCAAGTTTGATCATCTGACACTAGTACATGTAACAGTTAAAATTTTGAAGATGTAACGTCTACATCTAGGTTGGCTCACAGTCCTTCTGAAGAACAATATGGAGCCTTGATATACTAGTACATCAACGGGTAACATCAACATTCACATTGATTTCCATTGCTTGTTTTTGCAAATCCACATCAAATTTTGAGCATTCAGAGGATATCAGGATGCCATGCATGTGACCATGTTTGTGTCCTGATAATTGTTCCCTTTGCCTGAAGAATGGAGATGGGACAAGTTATAACCATAGGTAGTTGTAGACCCCTGCAAGGGTAGGCAAAAATATCAGGAAAGTGTGTAGCATCAGCTGTCAAGGATCCAGCACTGATGAATCCTAGCCTCTACCAGGTTGCTGGTAAAATAGGGTACAGTTGGCAACTGTACCGTCTAGCCAACTAACTCCTCTGGCATACTATTCAGTCTATTGGCCAATTTGTACTATTTCTCCAGCAAACTGGGGAGACTGGTAGTGGCTAGTTGAATCCCACACAAAGAGGGCCAAGGTTTCTGACATTGTGACTTCTGATGTATGCCTTCCACCTGTAGGTCATGTTACATAACAGACACTGGAAAATGGAGCTAAAACTTAAGTCTGGAATCCAGCCTTGTTAGCTCTAGTCTGCTCTGCAAGATCTGTTACCCAGTTGGGGAGCAGACTAAAGCTAACAAAGATGGACTCCAGGCTACTAAAACTTTCAGTGAGTGTAAAGAAATGGAAATGAATTATATCAATAACTTATTAGCAATCAAATCCTAAAAGTAAAACTAAAAGTGGTCTAGTATGGAGCTAGATCCATAACCTCAACTTCATGAAAAGGCCATAGCCATGTAATACTCCAGTACCTTTCTTAGATACAGGTATAGGCTAATATAAATATACATGTACACTTAGAATAGCACATGGTATAATGACCTGTACATTGGTGGGTGACAAATGGTTGCCAACCAGGTTGCCTAACTTTGAGGAGTCAGATGCAAGCTTCTAACTGTGCAATAAAGTGATGTGTAGCTGAAATAAGGTAAGAGATCAAGAGCAAGTTGCTTTAGCAGGCTTGTTAGTAGTGAGAAGACCTGTGCATGGACGTGCAACATGTATTGTAAATATATGTGTATGTATTACAGATTTCCATGGAAAAAATATGTGCAATACATTGGAATTCATTCGATATTGTATGTGCAAATATAGGTGTGATGTTTGAAAATGTATTTTCGAATTTCAAAGATCGAATTGAATGGAAACTATGCTCCTGGTTTATGTGTCTGAAATTAATTACATTTTTGTATCATGTAAAACATGAATAGCCCCCTAAACCTCAGAAACTGTTAAACGGCACCTGATGTCAATCTAACTGATCCAGCGAGTAAGTTTGAGTACATGCTTGAAACGGACATTGAAACGAACTTGAGATCAATAAAGTTGTGTATTTGATTTGAAATTACCGCGTTTTGTGGCGGAAATCAAGGTCACGTGATGATGCCACGCCCACCTCCCGTCGCGCAGCCGTTCTGCGCAGGGTGAAGATGGCGGCAAAGTTGAAAAGTCTACGTCGCCTACGTGTTGGAAACGATAGAAAAGATTGAGCAGAATTGAGTGCTCGGGCCAAAATTTCCTGACGAACAATTCCCTCACCCAGAGAGGCAGAGACGTTGGAGGGGAGCGCCAGACTCGCGGAAGGTGTAGGTAGGATAGCGGTTTACTCAGAAAAAAAGCGTTTCTCAGTCTGTAGCAGACGACGTTTTTCTGTTTACAAAATTATGAGCTCCGTGGTGCTTGATGTAGCGTTAGTTGGCACTTGCCAGTGCTGGTAACGTTATGGCCTAACCACGACTTGTCATACCGAAGTGTTGAGTTACATATACCTGCTGAATTCTGATTCACAGCAAGGACGTTTTGTTCACCGTGAACAGTGAAGAATGGGATGGGAGATCGAAAAGATTTGTAGAGTTAGAAATACAACGGCAACTTTTTTAATGCTTTGTAACGAAGAGGAACTTACCTTGACCTCCAAGTGCGTAATAAAAGTAACATAAACGTTGTGATTATAACGTTAAAGGTTTTGTATTCACAAATAATGTACATGGCTGAAGCTATGATTTTGTTATTTATGATTTCATAACCCCAAAAATCAAAGTTTGGCTAAGAGACAGCAACATGGAAGAACCCAAGATGCTACCACCTCATGCTCTGTTGGAGGCAGTGATACAGGTAAGACAGTGACATGAGGGGTAGTTGGTAACCTAGAACCACTCTGTAAGATGAGAATATATAGTCATATACTAATAGGCTTTTCATGTGATATCATTTGTGCCATGTTGGAGTACCTTGCGTGCCAACATGCTAATGCTGTACTCAAACATGGTTGCCAGGATTTAAATTGTAACTTATCAATCATTTTTATGTTGATGAAAATTCTGTATTGTAGATGTTGAGCTGGATAAACCATTGTGACTTCACTGTTCATGGAACAGTGTGATGCTTGTTCAGGTGTAAATTTGTCTTCATTGCTGGTTGATGTTCTTTCTGTTGAAACATTCAAATTTTCTATCTTTTATCTTCAATATGTTCATTCCTATTTCATAGATGGTGGAACAAGTGATAATCGTAAGACAAGATCAGCACAGCAGACATTATCATCACCTCACAGCCAGGACAGACCAGTTGTCTGTACAGGTGTTCTTACAGTCAGATGAAGTCAGACACCAGGGGACAGACTTGATGTGGTTTATCATCAGAGGTACAAAGGCCTAGGGAATCTTTCTTCTCTCACAGCAGATCAACATCATTTTGGCATGATGTAAAACTGGGCTTGTTTTTTTTCCAAGTTTCATGTCACAAAATTTCAACCTTTTATTTCTATCTCTTTGAGTTATAAGAAGGACATTGGTCCTGTATTGTAACTATAAAGAATCAAGAATCAAATATTTTATACCGTCTTCTACATTGCTGAGAAGATATCATTGGCAAAGGATATGGTTCAGTAAAAATGTTGATACAATTTCATGTTACTTGTCATTTGGCTTTCCTATCTACCTACAGCTGCCATGACTGGATCCTGGGTCAATCATCTTCATCTCAAGACTTTTGTCACAGGTAATTAAGACCAGATCAATTTGTTTTCATGCCATCAACATTTCCGGTCTGGATAGTTTCCCATAAGATAAAAAGAAGAACACCTTTCCTACTTTTTATTAACTTCAGCATTGGTGTGAAGCATCTCTACAAAGGAAACATTGGAAGGTTAGAAATTCTAGGTTGAAGAAGAAGAAGCCAAAGTTTCTCTTCTCACCTACCAAGTTAGTGAAGCTACATGTATCCATATAATGTTAATGTAAAGGCTGTAAAGCATCCCTACAAAGATGAGGTTTAATGTTCAATGTGTCCTTCAGACAGGCTGTACAGGGTGGTGGCCCATTCCCAGGCCTACAGCCCAGAGGAGTACTGCCTGTGGTCAGATCTGGTGGGTGAACAGGGCAGGACACGGCGATGTATCGCTACCATGGGGGCTGGCCCTGAGGATGTCTCCATGAGAGAAATTATCAAGAAAGTGCCTTCTGGATGGCAGGGATTTTCTGTGCAGTTCAAGGTACTTTAAAATTTGTGTCCTTGCACCAACCTCCTGTTGTAAATTCTGTCTCTTAGTCAGCCTGGGTGTCATCACACTCAGGTCCTGGACTCACTCTTTGGGAAGAAATAGAAATGCTTCTGTGGCCATAGATTAACCAATGAAAATTGGCTAGCTTAAAAAGTACCAAATCACATTTAATCTCTCCCTAAATGAAGTGATTTTCTGTGGCTGTGACTGAAATGGATGTCTGCTATGCTTTTCTGTTTCTATTAAGTACCACCATATAATTTCCACTGCTGCTGTTTCTTTGTACAGGTTTTGTACAGCAGGATGAGCATGCTGTCAGAGTGCCAGGCCATCTCTGCCTTCTTACACAGAATTCACTTACTGAGTCCAGAGGTAGCAACACTATGCCATATCATATCATATTTTGAATGGCATGAATGCAAAATTGCAAATATTTGATTTATAGCATTAATAAAGTTATCTGGAATTATAAATAATACAGTTGTATCAGTTCATTGAACCTGCTGTATAGAGACATTTATGGAGCCGACATATTTTGCCCTAATGCTGGTATGAAAAATGTGACTTGTGCCACAGGTTTCTCTGGAGTACCAGCTTGGCTTGGATGAACAGCCATCAATAGTGGAGTACCTGTAAGTATATAATAAACCTTTTTTGTGAAAAAAGATAATTGCATTTTATTACATTTAATGAAGCATTGTGTAAGTAGATAACACAAAAACATCAACCTTTCTTTTAGGCCAAACAGGACTAGTTTTAGGACATCCATTGGACAGAGAAAACTACTAACTGCCATTGATCATTATCTCTGGTAAGTATGCTACAAAAATTCTACCTTTATCAACTCCTATTGTCTTGAATCACAACTGTATGAAAGAGTGTGATTGTGTTCAGTCTGAGAAAGACCTATATATGAAATCATGCTTTTGACTGTGCAAGAATGTATGAAAGATATCACATAAGGTACAATGATTATTTGCATAGAGGGAATGTAATATTTATGTACATTTGTGTACTTGTGTTATTTTGTATATGTATTTTGTGAACTTTACAGGTGTTGTTATTTGATATACACACCTTGCAAGCAATATTGACTTGTTGTACATATATCAAGTATATATTACACATTGAATATACTAGTAGCTCTTCCTTTACTGTCCCTTCTTCAGTCCTGCTGAGATCCCAGACTGGGAGAAGAAGATTCGACCCCGGGCAGGTTTCAGAGTGATGCTGAGCCCTGTCAGTTTGTCTGACAGCACAGAGGTCAGAGTTCAGCTGTGTGTGGCAGCAGCTGTCACCCCACCCGTGGACAGGACACTCCTGTCTAACTACTGGTGCAGGTCTGTGCAGGTGGGCGCTACTTTCTCCGCCATACCAATTTTGTTTCTTCAATTTTTGGGCAGGAAATTAAAGGAATGGGCAGGCGAAATAAGCTGAGACATCAATTTTTTTGGCATGACTATTTTCTATCTATGTCACTCCTTCCCTAGCTCTACACCTATGGCCCGGCAGGTGTGCCCTTGTTCTTACATGAGAAATGCCCCCTACCTGTGTCTCACCTGGTCAGGTGGGAGGACTATGGACTCAGGCTGGCTGGGGAACTGACTCATAGCAAACAAGAAGGTAATGAGGATTACAAGACTTCTGTTCAAACTCGCTTGACCTATTTAGTGTTTTTGGTAACCTGGGAATATTAGACCTTTTTTAGGTCTATGATTGCAATCAATTTTAAATTGTATAGAAAAAGCATAAAGAGGATATGTATGTACTATGTAGTTTTTCTAGCTGCAATTCTCGAGCTTTTGTGTGATTGATATAAATTTGTATTGTAAAGAAAACCCTATGTAGCTAGTGAACCACAAGTTAGTCATAAAAGCACATTTATACACCTCAGGCCTGAATGATACCTTAGCATGTATTTTCGATTTGTGGGCTGTGTTCAAAGGTGTTGCCTGGCCAGACTGTACCGTCCAACTGGAGACAGCCTCAACGGCAACAGCAATGCAGAATCAGCCTCAGCAGAGTCAAGGTGAAGGGCAGGGCCCGTCTCATGTGTTACTACTGTTCCTGCTCCTGGGCCTGCCCAGCACGTCTGTCCTCACCACCTCCCAGCAAACAGGTAAAGCTGGTTGTTAGAGGTTAACCTTTAGTTTATGCATGCAATGGCTGCCATATTACATTTAACGAGGTTATAGTTTTACTGTATAGCACTTGGTTTCAATGGTGAAAATATACAGAACTAGAAAAACAAATATTTCTTGCATAAGAACTTGTCACATCAGCCCTTCTATGTGTCCTCCACCGTGTGTTTGCAGACCTCTTGTCCGTACTGAGGAGAGAGCTTGGTCAACTAGGCACAGACCAGAGGGTGAAGTTCTCCAGAGCAGCCCACAGTGCCCTGAACAAGGTGCTGACCAACCATGCTGACCACAGAGAGGTGACTCTTACATTCTCATTCACAAAGAAGCATCTTAAGCATCAAACCATATGACTACTTTATTGATAACTCTGCAACAAAAACTTTGCCAGAACAATTTTGTCCTTGGTGCTGAAATGATATCCATCTGTAGTTCTGAAGTACATGTATTATCTTATTCTATGTGTGCCTATAGACTATAGTTCTGAAAGAACATTTATCAAGTCAAGTAGAATATTTTTTTGCTCTTTCAGAAACAAGAAGTTATGGAGAAGGCCATCCCCCACATTGCAGACGCCATGCAGACTGTCCTGCGGTACAGTACTGACGATGGCTTCAGGAACAGGTGCTTTGCTGCTGTCCAGGTGCGTGGAAGAATTATCAACATCTAGTACTTAATCGCAGTGTTTCCTTACCTTTTCCCTTCCTTGCTCCCCAGACATGGTATTGTCTCATACAACACCAACAAAGGTTCTGGAACGGGTGCTTTGCTGAAATATTACTGATAAGTTTATCTGTGTAAGAAAAGAACTCATTGATGAAGGTAATTTACCAAATATGATATTTGTGTCCAGGTGGAGGACAGCAGAGAGCTGGCCACTGCTGTTTCTGCCAGACTTTGGGACATAGCTGCTGACAAGTACCAGGTCACTCCACCAGACAGTGTCAGAGACAGACAGGTAGACATGCTCTAACTTCTGTCTCTATCACAGTCATTTAAAAAATTCATGACAATTTTAAGCCACTCCACTTTTAAAGATGAAATGGGAGGGCATGTAGTGACAGAGATGAACAACTAGTCATCAGGAAACAAGCATCATAAATAGTATATAGATTTCTGTTTTTCCTAGCTTTCAATTTTTCATCTTGTCTGAGAAATGCATTTCTTATCAGTATTCTTAACTGATGTTTACAGATAAGTGAGAGTTTGTTAAACTGTTGAATTTTGCAGATTGTTCCAAGTGTTGAACCACTAGCATCAGCATCAACTCCACTTCAGAACTCATGCACATCATCAGATCCCCAACAGTCAGCAGTTCCCAGGGTAGCAACCTGTCCAGAACCCTCAAGTTCTGTACCTGCCTTGGATCCAGCCATGGAACTTCACTCTCAGATACTGGTACAAGCCAGGCCTTACATTAGCTCAATTTCTCAATTTTACAAACTGTTATCATACAAGCTCTATATGTGATAATGTTTAAGGATGTCAGAATGTTAGTATGGAACCTAAGTCAGTGAAGAACAAACAATGCATTCATGGAAAAAATAGAGTTCATTTGACAATACTTTTTCTGACTAGGATGAAGATTGGAGCAGCCCTGGTTTTACTGAGTCTGTGGGACTTCTAGATGTTCTACCACAGGATAGTTCTCATGGCATGGTTGCAGCTGATGTCTGCAGTGACGGTGGAGGAACATCTTTCAACTCGGACAAGGTGAATCCTTTCATATCTATTATCACTCTTGAGTCGTCGCTTCTGTTACATCAATATTTCTTGAGCTATAAAGATAGGCCAAAGTGGTTGCATTAAATCAAATGATTGGATTTAACCAATTTCAAAGTGACCATGTTGAAGGAAATATTGCTTTTTTCCCTAGATCTATGCATCTGCACTTGGCGATGACTGGTTCAGTCAAGTAATCCTGGATGGAGATCCTTGGGCTTAGGGAGAAACATCCTCAACGTATCTTAAGTTCATGGAATACTGCTGAGGTCATGATGTATGAAGTACACCATTTCTGAAGGTCATACAAAGTGGACTTGAAATGTTTATGGTTAACCAGACTATTTATTTGTACAGTCAAAGCAGATACACGTTTATGTACAGTCAGATTAGTTCTATGTACATCTAATCATAAGTATCATCAACTTTAGTTGCAGTTCTAGCAAATGCAGCAGTGTGCTTCTTTTACAATATAATATATATACTATTGGAAAGCCTTTTTGTACTTATGCCATTTAGTACTATTCACTATGATAAGACCAGATAGACTGAAGGGATTGTGCATGAAAATATTGGTTAGTAATTTGTGAACTTTTGTTTCTTTTGTTGCTATCGTATCTAGTTTTTCTCTCTACTAAGTAGTTTTTCAATTACTCTGTTTTTCAATCTCTCCTTCCCGAAGTTTTCATGGTCCATCCCGTACAGATTTGACTTCTCTTTACAATGTCTAGTGGGAATGTAGATTTCCTTGCAGCCACATAATGTTGTGTTACTACAAAAGGTGTTACAAAGATAGACCAAAGAGCTTTATGGAATTTTCTACATCATACAATAGATGTACTTCAACGTGTACACTAGATATTTGGTGCTACCGTCATTAACAGAGTGGTATTGCACATTAACACAGTGGTATTGCACAACAGTGTAGGAAGCATGGATGGTTGGGAAGTTGGTGCGAGGCCCATACAGTACCTCTTAACACTATGCTATAATAAAACATGAACATTGGTAGAGACACCCACTGGATTTTCAATTTTGCAGATCTACCATCTTAAGCATATTGCACACCCACGTAAGAAGTAGGGATGGTTAGTAACTTGGAGCCAGTCCCACGGCTTGTGTGATGATCCCAATCAGCCCTCCAAACACACAGCCCCAGACGATGATCCAGCCGAGATGCGGTCGGATGACGGCCTCCAGTAGAGATGTGACGCGCTGTTCCGTCAGTGTCTCCATTCGAGAGTTCATGTACTTCTCCATCTCTTTGCGCAGCTTGCTCACATCGATGACCTGGAAAAAACAGACACTGTTTCAGGCTCAAAATTTTCTGCAGACTGCAATTGATGGTAAAGAATTTGGATTACAATTCTGTGGGATAAAACTGCACGAACTGCAACATTCCTTGTTATCAAGTTCGGTACTTCCACTAGGATGATGTTATTTGGTTATTTATGTTGAAGATGATATTGTCTGTGAAAGTACACAAACAAACATAGGCTAAGGCTCCATAGCAACTTGCAATATAGCAGATTAAGAGAAAAATATTTCAAGCCCTGTATACTGAAAAGTGCTTATGCTTTTGTTTAAGAAACAACTGCAAATAGATCTGCCTGATGTTATCTGACAGACTGACACAAATCTTTTCTTCAGGTTTATCTCTCATCACCATGGCAACCACTTCTCCTGTATTCTGGGTTAATGGGCTGGTTGATAGCAATCTTATCTTCACCACACCTTTCACAGTGGGCTTTACTGGCATCTTCTTGGCAAAAGTCAGACTGACAGGTACAATCCAAAATGGCAGGGATTTAGACATTATTCTAATAAGGAAAAATGCTCCAGCTAGGATTTTTTAACTAAAGAATATGTAAGCTGGGGTGTCAGAAACAAATGTGCAAGCATCCTGGGTATCAATCTTCCTTGTACTGTTATTGCTAAATATATTTCATTTGATAAGAAACAGCATACATCTTACATAAGAATTTTAGAACATCTAGGTAATATCTTTCTACCTTATCAGTTGTTCACCTTAATTCAGTAGATGCTTCTGAACCAAGTTGGGAAAAGGTTTAACCTTTATAACTGTCCAGTGAGGGCCTTACCTGCATGGGATCACTGAGTGTTTCCTTGATCATGGGAGCCAGATCCTCTCCAAACCCCTGCAGGAAGGGTTTGATCATGGGTTTGAGGGACTTTGGGTCCACGCCCATCTTCAGAATGAGCTGTCCTTCAGGAGTGGTGCCCAGAGATGCCAGCTTTTCATCTGTCAAAATATTCAACAAGAAATAAGTACGCAAACCTCCAGTATAGATTCCCCCATACTGTAGCCCCTACTTGTCATATTTGCAGTGGTACTAATAACATCCTTGTCATGCCGTTTGGTTCAAGAGAAACAGAGTAAGCTGTACTGAGGATTTTGCTCGATATTACAGTAAATTCTTTTATCAATGCATGATTAAAATGTTTGAATATATGTTACCAATATAATAGACGTCAACAGTAGAAAAAACTTTGAACGGCTTGTTCATTGAACAGCTCACACTTGAGTTAACAATGCAGAACTTGTAAACTGTTACTGTCGGCCTGTGAAGCCAGTGGGTGAGTTTTGTCACGCAGAAGGGCAGTTGTGCCAGTTGACTACACAGATACAAATCACGCAGTCTCACCAATGAGCCGGTCCACAGTCTTGGAGTGGACAATCTCCCCGACCTTGGCCTTCATGTCGACGTTGTTGGCGACCTCCATGAGTTTGTGGGACAGGTACTTCTCCAGAAACTCCTCATCAAAAAACATCTCCATAATCACCTCCTTCACCTTTGCACGGATCTCACGGTAACGGTTGGGAATCACACTAAAACAAGGACACGAAAACCACTTGTACTCATTCATCTTTCAATGTTTATTTATACTTACTAGACTTTTTGTAAATTTATTTTTTTGTGAATTTCTCACTGATTATGCAAAAATACATGTTACAAGTTTGATATTCCCACCATTTACCATAAAGGATTAATAGCACTTTTCTATTAATGAAAATGTACTTATTTGTATAAGTGATATCTAGTTTTGTTCTGCCCATTTTACAATTACTTGTCACATGTAATGAAATTCCTATAGTGGAGCTATCATGAAAATACATAATTCATTCTCTGGAATTACAAATGTTTTCAGAGGAAAAAAACACCTGTGCAATTATTTGAAATAAACCTTTGCTTTTGAATTTGCTGGTAACCTATGGCCAAAGCTGAACATGACCGGATACCAGGCAACAAGGCCTTACCATACCTACCCACTCCCATACACCCCGGGGATCCTGGTGAACAGCATGACCACTGCCAACCAGTTAGTAAAGCCGCCTGCGAACCCAAACAGCCCTCCGGACAGGAAATAGCTGACCACCTGTCTCCCCGACACATCCTGGACCAACAGGAACAGCGTCAGGGCGACAGTCGTCACGGCAAAGGTGATGATCAAACTGATGTTGCCCTTGTCGCGAACAAAGTTTGATATCCGCTGGGCGAAGTTGGGTTTCCTGGTGGAATCCGGCACATGGATTTGGACCTCAGAGTCTTGCACTGGTCGGTGTGGCATGGTGATGGGTTCACCTCTGGCTGGTAGGTGAAGGGTAAGATAGTGGTAGGAAATGTCATAAAAATAAATGAAAAGATACATTGCAGTCACTATATGCAGCTGTAGTGTAATGTTTTTAGAGAATTTTCAACAACCTGATAAACTTTACTCTCTAAAATGTGAGGGGTCTTTTCTCTTGAGATACTTCAATGTTGAATTTTAATTTAACTGGTTGTATATATATACAATTTTAAACTCCATTCCAGACAAGGTGAGTCATTACACAGAGATTCATTCCAGAAAGGATAAAAAGGAACATGTCCCAAATCTGTGGTTAGATTTCTGGAACCATATTAAAGCTCCTTTCTCCGATTTGACAACTGGATGGAACTTCGACCCTAATACCCCGCTCACGCATCCCCCCGGATTTACTGTGATGGGTGCAGATCGTTCGCCTGCTAACTGCACATCGTTTGCCTTGATGACCGTTAGCCAAGATGATGCAGATCATTGCCTTTTAGCCTGGGTGCCATCCTCCGTAGTTTTTGCCGCTCCCAAAGGTCGCTAGCCACCACCGTGGTGGCTAGCGACCTTTGGGAGCGGCAAAAACTACGGAGGATGGCTTCCTCCGTAGTTTTTGCCGCTCCCAAAGGTCGCTAGCCACCACCGTGGTGGCTAGCGACCTTTGGGAGCGGCAAAAACTACGGAGGATGGCACCCAGGCTAATTGCCTTTAGGCAGGTCCCTACAATGTTAGCTTCACCGGTCTACAATAATACTGATGCCGATTCCAGAGTAGATGCCGATGTACAAATTGAAGAAGAATAATTTCCTTATTTACACCAATGAGGTTGAACACTAAAGCCCTGTTGTTCACACGACTCTCAATTTAATACGTATGAAAAAAATGCTGAACTCACCTTTTCCCGGTCGTCCGTGTCACTGAAACGTCGCCGTTTGATTGTGGATTGCGTAGTGATTCTAATCTACAAGAACAATAACTGATTTTGCAATGAATTAGACAATATTAATGCTTCGCCTTCCCTGCTGCCGATCCAGCTTTCAGGTACCGGTTCAGTTCAGTCATCATCTGTCAATCGATTGCTTAAAGAGCCTCCTAGCGATGATGAGTATTATTCCAGTCTCTCCTGCATTTTTTATGTAAATCGCAAAATGTTGTGAACACGCCATTGACTGATTCATGGAGTTATATATATTACTTCCTTTTATAACTCCATGACTGATTCAATACAAATACCGGTAGTCTGGCGGCTTGTTGCTGGGCGTGCGAAAGTGCACTCTGAGTATCGTCCACAAAGCTGGTAATGAAAACATGTGAGGTCTGCCCATGAAGGACTGTTTTTCTAGGTTTCAAACACGAATATATCATTGTCATCCCAATCAGGATACCACACCTACATTTCATCTAATTCTTGTGTTGTCTATCACTCATCAGCCGGGCTACCTCAGGTCACCCACTGTGTCTCCCGTCCCCCAATACATGTACTTCTGCACATAAAGTAAATGTGGTAAAAGTTTTAAAACACACAGGAACATCTGTTATATATTGTTACCACCTATCATTATATATAGGCATTATCAATATGGCTGTAGGCTCCTGTAGCCAACCCCCTTTCACAGTACTAGTACATGTAGTAAGAAACTGCAACCTTGAATGAGTAAATGAAAGTTTATTAGATCATCCATCACAGCCTTAGGAGGTGAATTTGCGATTTTACCACAGGTTTTTAAAATCATTTATGCCACCAAACTTTTTTCATAAAATACTTTGCAAAACAGTGCAAACACCTGGACAGTACAGGCAAAATCTTGCATAGTCTTGTCTTCAGAACCATGCAGGTTAATGTTGTTTACTATACATGTCTGTAACTTTCTGTAAACACAGTTGGAAATCAATGATTCCTATCACACTTGACCAACAAAGTGCAGCTGCATTACCATAACAACCTGTAGAAAAGCTGATTAAAGATTGTAAATGCATATTTGCATTTCTTCATCCTCCAGTAAATACATGAAGCAATCCCTCTTCAGACCCAGGAGCTTAAATTTCAGGCAACCTGATGGAATTGTAATCCTAGTTCTGAATGCATCAGGTAGGAATTGCAGTGCCTCAGAGGCCATATTGTAAACCTTAAAATTTTTGTTATGTTTGACAAGAAACCACCTTGAGCACATCAAAGCACCCACCACAAAAAGAGGAAAGGCAATTGCCCTGGCGCATACAGTTGCCAAAATCAGTTTTCAAAACAGCCTACATTTCGGAACGCAATATAGACATGGCAGTTTGGCAGTTGTGCAGTTTAACTTCCAATTCAGATTTATTGTCCATGTGATGGAAATGATTACAATGTGTATGAAAAAGGAGTCCAAATCAAACTATCTGTATAATCACTTCCATTGTAATATCAATAGAATTGAGTTTTGCAACATACATTTGTACAAGGTAGCTCTAGAATTACCTTTCTGTTTGAAAAGGTAGACCAAATAAGATCTTATGAAATTTTTCCTCCATAGAATACATGTACATGTATAAGGAAAGACAGAGAAAATAAAGTTAAGATACAATTAAATGTGCTGAGGTGCATAAGACATAAGGAAGATTAGAATTAAATGTACAGAGTAAAGACAAGTTAGCAGGAAAGTTTCAGTTCAATATTTACAAACCTATCACCTTATGCTTTCAAATGAACACAAACTAGTAGCAGTCAGATTGTTTGGAAAATCACAACGTCTCCCTTAACATTTTCTACTTATCTTATATTACACAGTACATTCGACTGTTCAAGCTCCAGTTAACCACTGAAACACATATATATTGCCTCTAATGAAAATTGAATAACATGAAAACTCTTGCCTGAGACCCATCCATGTTTGGCTTGTGTTCACACAAATTGACACTAACTTCAATGGTTGGCAGCAAACACAAGCTGAACATGGTTGAATGTCGGGCTAGGAAAATGCTGCTGCCTGGCTTGCTTATGTGGAGGCAAGGCTTGACATTTGCTATAATGACTCCTACATGGTTGTCTTCACTTCTTTAATGTTAGAGTCCACTTCTGCAATGATGCCTCTCCTGGTTCTGCCAGGAGACATCAGAATGAGGTCAACATCTCCAGGTCATTGTTTGTCCTTGTCTGTGTCTGGTTGTTTGTCCAACAGAGCCGACCTGATGCCGACCTTCTGTAGTTCCTCCACCAGGTCTCCGCTCTGGTGCATCTGCAGTAAGATGTCACAGCCGCCCACAAACTCCCCACTCAGGAAGACTTGTGGGATGGTCGGCCAGCTGCTGTAGTCCTTGATACCTGAAGACACAAACAATTGTCAAAACAGTCCGATTCAGATTTATACATATACAAGCTTTTACATATAGCTAGCATGGTACCTGACAGCATGGTATCTTCACATAAACACACAAGGTCATTCCATTAACCATCAGACGACATTTCTCCCTGTTTGTAGTTAGAACACCAGACTAACAAGCCATCATGTAAGCATAATCATTGTTAACCTAATGCTCTATTGTTACATAACCATGTAGCCATCATTTTAACACACCCCTCCCTCCAGCCTATATTTGGTACTGCCCAATCTGAACAGAGATGACCGCAAGGACGTTGCCTTGCATAACAAAATCATCGGATCCAGATGGATTATAGTTTGAACCTAATCACTGCTACACAGAAGTCTGTCTTAAACTTTACCTTGTCTAAGATTCTCGTCTTCCAAGACGTTGTATGCGGAGTAGTTGTCGACCCCGTGCATCCTGAGTATTTGTACCACGGCATTACTGAAGCCGCACATGGGCTGCTCTGGAACCCCCTTCATAAATACCACCACCTTGTCCTTCTTCACCAGCCCGTCGATGTGATCCCGGCTCCCCGTGTCCGCTGCATCACTGCTCAGGGCCCGCAGGAAGGCCGACCCTGGCCCCCGTGTCCGTAGAAACCTAGCTGTGGTGAGAAAAAGTTGACTCATGTTGTACCTTCCCTCAAACTACGGTCCTCAAACACCAGTGAGAAACTTCTGAAGGTTGACCGAGCAACACCCCCTTCCGCCATATCCGGTCCGAACTATTTTCGGGCGTCGAACAAATTTGGAAAACAGTATTGACGCAAGTTGATACATTTTGGGGACCAATAATACATGGAGCATGTACAAATATTCGGTTAGTTGTTAAGCATCTCATGTGTGTTTTGTACATTTTTCATGGTGGCGCGGAAGATTATAACACGAAGGTCAAAGCTGCCCGCCGGAAGTACACGTTGACCTCTGACCTGCCCGAGGACACGGCGATTAGGCGATGTGGCACCAACAACTAAAGCCGGTTCTACGGCTCGTAGTTTGAATATGGCTTAAAATAACATTTTCTCCAGAAAACTGGATGTTGTTTTATCTGACAGCCAAGGAAAGAGAACGAAGAATGCTGCAGGAGTTCGTGGAAAACCTGCAGGCCGGCATAGATGCGGACAGAACCGATATCGTGAGGGAGATCGTTTCGGCGGCGGCCAAGTGTAGGTCGCTTTTAATTTATGGACTTTGGGAAGATAGCTTTGTAGTTTGTCTTGTTTGTAGATCTTTCTTACATTTTAGCAGTCTCTCAGAATGAAAAAAAGGTTGCCCTTTTGCTTGTTGTTTATTGATAGACGGCCATGAAACGTGTCGCGATTATTGAAAAGGAAATTGCGCTGTCCCAAAGCCTGCAACGCCTAGTAAACACGTTTCACCCAAAAGGCCTTTGGTATGTAAAACCGTAATTAAGTTGCCAATTTGAATAGGGCGTGTGTCTACTTATCTTCCTTTGATATCGGCACTGTTTTCTCATAACTATCACAGCAGTAACGTAACTGAACGGGAGGGGGGGTATTGTCAAATCTTACTTCAAGTTTCGTTGGATGATGACCATGTGTCTAACGTTATATGTGCATAATTATTATTAGTATGATTGCGTTATAAATGGTATGAAGGTGGGTGGGAAGGTGTGGTGAAATGGTTAAAGGAAACATGACAAAGGCCCAGTTCAAACCAAGTCGCTCAAAGCGCTTTCGATATGGTTTGCACAGATTCACAATTCTGAACACTCCAAATCGCATTGAAAGCGCCTCGATCCCAAACCACATCTGGAGGTACTTTCGAACCGCCTTGACTGGATCGCGATTTGCGTCTGAACGCAATGTGGTTTCACTGGTTTACTGTGCATATTGACCCGGTCATGGATTACGGGGTGATATTTCTTTATTTATATGCAATGCCAAAATCTACGTGGCAGCAAGTTAAAGAGCAGTAATGTTCGAATAATGTGCCCATTCTAGGATGAGCTTCACTGCCTCTGGCAGGACCACATTGGCATTCGACCCAGGTACGCTGGGAGAGGGGCACCAGCTAACAGGTTGTTGACCTCTGACATTGATAACATTGATGACATTGATAAGTGTTTTCATCAAACAACAATAAATGTAGTTAAGGCGAATCGTGCTCGGGCATGGTTTAGAAGGAACGTGTGGCACGTGGACCAGATGTGAGGAATGTGGTTTACCCGAATCGCGCTCAAAGCGACTTGGTTTGAACGGGGCCAAAGTGAATCCAGGCCCGAGGGGCTTTGGCTTTCACATGGGAAAAGCTGTACAGTACACAGGCAAGGAGGTTTAACCTCCTTGACACAGGGCAGCATGTAATTGTAATAATGTTCTCAGTTGTGTTAAGGAGGTTTCTTTCTAAACTCCTTGGTTGTGTTTAGGGCACTTGATGCAGGTTCAGATGTGATTTACAGTGTGGAATTTGGAGCATGATGATGAAAAGTTATTTGTCTCACCTGACATGTTTTGTTGTTGCGCCTGACAGGTGAGGAGGCAGATGAAGGAGACATCCAGGTGAAGAAGCTGCTGAATCACCTGGATGAGGAGGAGCAGACATTCCTGCATGTGGCCACTAAGGTGAGACAACTTCATCTGAGCTTCATACCCGGTTATGTCACTGTGCTATTAATGAAACCATACTGAAGGAGGCAAATTGTTAACTTAAAATAGACTTAGGAAGGAAAAAGACAAAGATAGAGACAGAAAGAAAGTAGATTTGCTTTACTTTTTGTATGTGCCATGTTAACTTGTTGTGTCTTTCAGCAAGGTAGTGTTGACATCATACGCACCCTGCTGTCAGCTGGTGCTGACCCTGGCATCCACGACAAGAATGGGGACACGCCTTTTGACCTTTCACCCTCCCAGGCTGTCACCAATGTGTACAACGAGGAGCTGCTCCAGGCCATCGCTCAGTCTAAGTAACCTTTGACCCTCTTTATGTTACAGATTAATAGTTGAATTTTGTCCTACAGTAAAGATAGAGTATACTCAGTAACACTGTCTGATTGACTTTGTGGTGTTTTTGCTAGCTACCGTTCCTGATAACTTGCCTGATTATAGCATAACATTATGTCATATCAGTTGGGAATAACAGAAATGGCAAAAGCTGTGGTGAAGATACTGACAGGACATTTCAAAGATCATCTAAAGGCGTTGTATTTGTTTCACCAAGATAGACCACTGCAGTTCCTGTAAAGTTATGAACTGGTAATGAAAAGTTGTAGTTTGGGAAGTTACTGAGCAGTATATTAAACTTAACAAACACTCACTCTTGTCATAAATTTCCTACATTAAATGCTTGTTCTTCCTTCCTCAGTGTTGGACGCGTGTGTCAGCTGATTGCTGCAGGGGTTAACATTAACCTGCGAGACTCGGTGGAGGGAAGGAACACCCCACTGCACTGGGCGGCTTCCTTTGCCAACCATGAGATGGTGCAGTGTCTCTGTGGTCAGTCCTCTGCCATCAACATGTACTGTTTTTCCTTAACTTTGAAAAAAGAGAAATTCTGCTTCTTTTGATAGCTGAGGAACATCATGACTGTTCTTCTGTAGTGATATGTTCTTCATCATGTTCAGTATTCTAGATCAAGAACATTTGTTCTATGATAGTGTCCAGGACTTTACTTATTTATGTTTCTGTCTGTGCAACAGACAGAGGAGCAAATGTGAACCTGTGTAACAGTAAGGGTGCCACGCCCCTCCATGATGCAGTCCTGAGGAAAGACACAGACATCGTACAGGAACTACTGGAACATGGAGCCTCTCCACTAATGGTGGGGACTAAAGGGTAGGAAATGTCCCAAACAAACACATGCTTATACTAGTTAGATTTGGAAAGATAGACATTTTCCAAGGAATATTATAAGTTTATACATGTAACTACATTACATTGTGACAAATGTTTAGATACCTTTATGTAGAGAGAAGCATGATCGTGTGAAACTTAACTTTACATCCTTAGAAAACATAGAATTGTTTGTTACTTGTTAAATGATGGTCTTCATTGGTGAGTTGATAAATTGAATTATGCTTGGTTTTGTTATTACTCTGCATACAACTGTGTCCAGCTTTTTCAGATGTTTTGTCTTCTGAACAAATGAAGTTCCTGATGTTTTCCCTTCTGCTTGCAGGAGTTACACAGGAAAGAGAGCTCTGGATCTAGCTGAGCCATCCTCAGAGCTGCACAGCCTGCTGCAGGAATACAGCAGTAAAGCTCTGGCTAATGGAACCCTGACTGAGGACAGCTCAGCAGGTACAGGGGAAGCATACAATACTTTCCATATGCAGGCCCATTCTAAGTACAAGTGGTCCAAATAGTAATTTAAATCTGTACTTTATTCCACACTGGTAACCTGTCCATCAATTTTTTTTTATTAAACAGAAAATGAACCATCCAGAGTACATAATATCAACACAAATTCAAATTAAACTACTATTCAACATATATAGGAATTCCCAAACTAATATAAAATGATGACAACAAAAATTCCAATAGAACAATACATAAATATCGTAAGTCCAAGATAACATCTATATTTTTAGCTTTTTTTAAATCTCTTTTGTAAAACCTCTATCCCGTTGGTAGAAATTCTGTCCCAAAAAGTTCCTCTTGGTGTTTACCACTAAATGATAACATAGCTACAGAAGTTATCCATTAACTATGGCTGAAAAGGTATTTTACAACCTGTTGCGCCTTTGTGTTAAAGTTCTGTTGTGTTGCCTCATATTTCAACTTGCTACAGACATTTAGAAGCCTAAGTTTGTTTCACATTATATGCCAACAGAGAGTGTTGAGATTGAGGACCCTGTTACACCTGACCTCCTGGCACACAAGAAAGCGCCCCCTCTCTTGTTGAGCAGGAAGGACAGCACATTGTCAGTGGATCAGCATATCCCACCCATCCCCATCCCTGTGAACATGGAGGCAGAGGGGGCAGACAACACCCTACAGATGGACAGTCACCTCATGGATAAGGTCAGGAGTGGGCTACTCATATTGTCCTAGTGGGGTGATGACAAGTTATGTCTTTGTAAATATACAGTAGTGATTTTCGGGACAACTTGCCACCAACTGCTGGTTTTGTGCATATAAAACTGTCTCTCCTCAAGACTTACATTCTGAACATATATCAAGACAGTGAACTATTCCCATGAACTTATCAAAGAAGATTAAGGGACAATATGAAAGTGGTCTTTGATGACAATTTTACCTTATAAGGATAAGGAGAAAATAATGAGTGTTTTGCACTTCTAGAATGAAGTGTGGCCTTGCATGTTGGTTTTAGATCATCCTTGCCTCCATGACACCCTTTCATGTACATGCAACTACTAGTAACTTTTAAATACACATAGTCAGCAACAACAAGGTAAAAGAGACTTACAATGCTCTCATGAGAAAATAATTGCCTTTACTCAGATAAGCCATCTACTGTCCGCAACCAATGTGTCTACTCCCCCGAGCCCCCTGGTGACCGACACCAGACTGCACCTATTGTGGCCACAGCCCCAGAAACTGACACAGGGAGAGGGAGACCCCTGGAGGCCTCCTGAAAAACTGCAGGTGTTTGTTGACCAAGGTCCTCACCAGGGTAGGTGGTTATGCTGACATAGTGAAATTTAGGCTCCTGTACAGTTCTTAAAAGGCCTAACAAGTCCTCTGACACAACCCTGGATATGATCTTGGTATCAAGTCTTATCCAAAATTTATTTATTTATTCCTTAGGCCTTAGGCCAACTCACAGAAAATCCAAACCAAACAACACTAGACAACACAACTTCCTTGATGAATTGTCAGGACACAAGCCAGAAACTAGGTAGCATTTTTGCTTTACTGCATCCCACCAAATCTATGTCCCATGCCGCCACTAGACTGCATGTCATATACACCTGTACATTTGTTGAACACAGTGAGTCTGGGAGACATTATGGCCCTGTGGGAGAACCTACAGCCAAGTCTCCAGCTGATGGGACTGCAGTATTCTGTGTCTGCTGGTCCTGCTAGGCGCTTCCCAGAGAGGCCGGTGGTCGTGTGCCTTGTCAACAACAGACTGTGTAACAGGAGTAATAGCTACAAGATCACAGTCTCATACAGAAAGGTATCATGATGTTTATGTATTTTTGTATGGTTTGGGCTGTGTGGACATGTTATACATTTGTATGTTGACACTGTATAGCATTTGGAAACATGTGGAAAGACAATGATAGCTATTTGCAATCTCAGAAATGGGACCATAAGGCCAGTGTGTTATTCGTGATAACTTGTTTATGTAGGCGTAGTTTGGCGTGTATTTGTACTTTGCAACTGCAATAAAATTCCACAATTTTCAGATTAATTGACCACTAAGTCGCTTATTTCAGGTTCTTCTGCTGGGTAGTGACACCCGTGGCCTGTGGTATGCCTTGTGTACGTTTCTACAGCTCCTTAAACTGTGCCATAACCAGGGGATCCCTGCACTACAGGTGAATTATGTCAACTTCTCATTAATACTTAAATTTGTAGAAGAACAACATTGGATAGTTTTAGAATTATAGATGAAGTAATCAGACACTGACCTGGAAATGCTGCTGCCTTTGTGCCTCATACTTTCTTTCATGTATTGTTTTGTCTGCACGTATTTGGTTCTTAGGATCTTAATGGACTGAGTATTGCTCTATTCCAGATCACTGACTGGCCACATGTCAGTTACAGAGGAGTGCTAATAGAAACTTGCAGCGGAAGAGTCCCCAAACTGGTAAGCCCAGTACCATGTTTTTTTCTTAAAATGCATTCAGTGTGATGAATACGTTACATTTTACTTCCAACCATCTTTTGTGTGACCAAGACTGTTGTCTTTTAGGCAATGCCCCACCCTTTTCTCACCCATGCTTTTGTTCATGCAGGAGAACCTCTTAGAACTGATAAGAAGACTGGCTCTCCTAAAGATAAACCAGGTAACACACCCTCGTTACCCTTACTTAAAACTGCCAAATAAGTTAGTGTCATTTATATGGTATTCCTGCTACATAATGTGATATTCTTTAACTCGAACTGCGAGACAAGTGAGAGACTATGTTCATCTTTATTACATGAGGGGTGTAACATGTTAAACACAATGATCACTATTATCTATCTCTCCTCAGTTACATCTATATACCAAAGTGAACAGTTCAGTTCCGGAGCCTTATAGTCCCAGGTAAGGATTTTTGGAAGACTATCAAGTAAAAAAAATACCTGATGCTCTTTGTATTGGCCATCTTTGAATTTAAAAAAGTTGTAAAGTTCTCAATCAATGGATAACTTATGTATAGAAACAACATCTCTCTCTGGTGCTTTGAGATGAAAGATTTTCATTCAGTTTCAGGTACTTTACACTTATCCTATGAAGATTTGAATGTTCCATTTGTACTCATCCTCCCCCCTCTTTTCCCAGTGAGCTGTGCCAGATCCAACAGTACTGTCAGAGGAGACACATGATGTTGGTCCCTGCCATGGATGTAATAGGGGACAGTACCATGGAGGATTCTCCACTGTCAGCATACGTCACATACTGTAGGAAGAGGCTCAGAGCTTTCCCAGCCTGCAGGTCAGTAGATGATGTACTGATGCATTCAGCTGATGTATTCACTTTGTCACTGCCAAGAACAGACTGGTCCAGGTGCTCAGGCCAAATATGTGGTATGCCTTAGTACCAAGTACTGTCCATGTATATAAAGTATATGCTGCACTAGAACTTTTCAGGTATTTATATCTGTGTTGCAAGCTTTTTATCTTCAGTACCACTGTTTAATCTCTGTTGCAGTTATGTAAATGTTGGTCCAGTCCTGAGTGAATTAATTCTAGAAGATGCCAGACAACGACTGGCAGATGAGGTAGGTAGATTTTTATTTATTCTCAAAAAGTGTAGACGTTTGCCCTGGTGAGTTTTAACATAAATTAAATCAAACATTCCTAAAATCAGAATGCAGCCTGTACTTATCAAATGCATACGTGTATATAGAACCACACAGAACATAAGGTTTTGTTTGATGAACACTTGTCCTTTTGTCTCCTTTAGATAGATTCACCTACAACCTCAGACTCATTACCCCAGCTCCCAGTGCTGGACCACCAGACTGCCTTGTTGTGTGTAAACAGCAGAGAGGGGGTAGCAGGATTTGCACAGTGCCTTCCCCTGGGCTGTATTGCTACAGAGTATGGCAACAAGGTAAGCACTTTGCAAGCAATATTTGCCAGCTAGGAAGGCCAAATCTGTTAATGTTTCTAATAAGATTGTTCAGACCTAGAGATCATCTCATATTTAACTTGATGAGACACTTTCCCCAGTCTTTATGTCTACATTTTATCCATGGATGTTGTTTCTTTCATTCACTAGACCATTAGGTTATCTATAATTCTGAAAAAAGATGATGTATTTGAAACTCCGAGAAAGCAAGTTTTATAAGATCAGTCCTGCTAACCTAACCCAGCCCAGACTGTACGTAGTGTGGGTGCCAGGCTTGGCAGGTAGACACTGTGGGAAATGTTCGACGGGTGGTCAGTACTGCCCTGCTGACCACATGCAGCTTCTTTCCCTACATGACCTTTAACCTGCAGGAAAATGAAGTTGGACAGGAGAGATTTGTCCAAATTCCTGGACTGACAGGGAGAGTCAAGCGGGGTGTATGAGGTGCCAGACTTCAGTACTGTCCTGGCATGCGATTCACGCCAAACAAATGTGCATACATGTGTACAAACACATTTGGATAGACTTGGACTTCCAGTGTTGTACTGCACACAATATACATATGTATTATGTATATATATTTAGGCTATTGCCTCACCCTTACACTTTTACACCAGACTCTTCCTTCAGTATCTACAAGTGCCATACACTGTCAGTTTGGCTTTTACAGTGACTAGTGATTATGGTTTTTTATGATGTAACTAATTATCAACACACCAATATTGCCTTGTATGTCTTCTTTCCCTTCCAGGCCGACTATGACTTCCAAAAACTTTCTAAAGACGTTGTAGAAGAAGGGTGAGTACATGTAGCTCACAATGAAGCTCTATATTCAAAAAAATTTGCACAAATGAAAGAAATCAGCATCTAGTTTTAAAATCATTGTGCTGTTGAGCATTATTTCAGTACAAGAAAATACTAAGTTTATCTACACCATTCTTGCTGTGGTGCCCAAGTTTACCTGGGCTTGTACATCGTTGTTTGTGTATTCTTTCAGGCATGGACTGATTCTATGCCCTGGAACAGCAGCCTGGGACAGGTAGGTTGGAAAGATATCTACTGTAACATGTCATTTCTTTGAGGCACCCATAAAAAAACTGATTTTGTAAAACAATTCAGGCAAGCTAATACTTTAGAAAAGTCACCCTGGAACCATGTTAGAAGTATGACAAATGATAAGATGGTGCAATTTATGCTTGACAGTATTGGAGGCTGCCCTGAAGCAACTGTAAGCAACATCTTCAATGCTACAAGAGCTGCTGTGTCTTATGGTGCATTGGGGATAGTTGTCTGTGATTGGTCAGGCAGAGGTCATCTGAACCACCAGCCAATCAGCTGGCCCGGTTTCATCACCTCAGCTGGATTGTCATGGAACCCCTCCTCTCATTGGGTGAGTAGCTGTCCAACAGGTTAACTGCTTGAAAGCTTTATCTTTCTTAAGGCCTGAAAAATGTGTACATTGTGATTTATTTTACTGTTTATTCTGTTGAAGAGTGTTACTTTCATATTGCTTATTCCAAGTTAATTCCAAGTTTTGGAATAAGCAGTGTAGATTTATGTAGCACATGTCACTGTAAGATTGGAACACACTGAGAGAAAACAAGGTACATTTGTACTCTCTTCATGCACATGTTGTATTTATATTGCTTCTCATATAGGTGCATAATCAGGTTCTGAGATGTTGTTGCTCTAAAGTCGGATAAAGGTGTGCAAGAAAGACTGTCAGTGTTGGTTCCAGCTTGGAGAGAGATGGTCACAAAGGAACAGTATGCATTGTCACATTGTTAGTTTCAAGAGTGAAATAAAATGTCATGTTTGTGCCCTTTCTCTCCAGGACTTTGTCCATGCAAACCTCCCAGACTTGATCAACACGCACGTGTACCAGGACAGAGCTGGCGTGATGGGCCAGGTCATTATTGAGCTGGGTCGGGCGGAGACCTATCTCCTGCGGGTGTCTCGCCAGCAGCGTATGAACGACAACACGGACCTGCCCGGCCAGGACGGGTCCCTCCTGTACCAACTCATCTCACCAAAACTTCTGGAGGACAGCGTGAACATAGAGAGACTGACACCAGACAATGTGCAGGTGTGGACACTACACACTTGGACACATCCCTTCCCTATTAATCAGTTAATCAGTCAGTTGATCAACCAAGCAGGTTAATACAAAATAAAAGTGAATTAAGTAAAACAGTAATTGTGAAACTTGTACAGGATAGCTCCAGAGTCCCACAGTTTTTAATCTTTAATTACTTCTAACAGTTCACTCCAGACCTGTGTTTCTGTATTTTTCAATATTCTTGTCACAGCAGGAAAATTTTCTTTTTGCCCACAGAAAGCCATGCGACACATCAGACGGTGCAACAGTGCCCTTGGTAAGGCAGACCTGCAGTGCAAGGACAGCTGCCAGGTGGTGTCAGAGCTCCACCTGACTGTGGACATGCTTGTCTTTGCCTGCAAGTATGCAATGTTTAATACTAGTTTTTGTAATGAAATGTTGTTCATAATGCATTATTTACTCAGCAGTATTGAAAAAATTTGTCATGTGTAACTAGTTGGTTGATGAAAACATGATAAACTTTAGTACACATCGTCCAAAGAATTAAATGTTCCCACATTCAAGAGTTTCTTGTCCTTGCCAGTGTCTGTGAACTTTTTTTGAACTTTTTGGGTGATATGCACCTAGTACTTGCTTATCCTTCTTTATACCTGCTTATGAAGGTGACAAAACTTCCTATCTTCCTAACACTTTTACAAACCTGCTCAGGCTTGTCCGAGCTTTGCTGTCAGCTGGGAAGAACCCTGGAGGGGTGGGGCTACCTGTCATCAATGTGGGCGTGGCCAACCTACCTGCCACCACCAGGACTGACCTGGCCAACAGGTGTGCTGTTACTTACCTGTACGCCTCTCCTGTCTAATTGTAATAGCTGGAAACAGGGCAAATTCCTGTTTAAACAGAGCCTGTTGAAATCTGAGTGAATGTGAAATTACATGGTGAGTTTCCTTTTTGTGTTGGAACAAAGTTTTAAACTCTACAACTATGTTTTGTTCATCCTGGTAACATTTTGGACAAATTTAACCCCTATCTGCACCATACAACACAGAAATTGTATGTTTGATACCTGAGAGCTTAGTATAGCTGCTTTGACCTTTTTGTATGTTTTACTTTTGTCTCCTCCCCCCAGGCTGCTGAGTTTGATTGACAGGTACAGTGAGCTGTGGGCAGGGTTTAATCTGGAGGCAGGGATGGACCAATCAGTGTCTCTCCTGACAGACATCCTCACAAAACTCATCCCAGAGAGCATGGCAGCAGAGGCTTGAGAGAGATGACCATAGGGAGAAGTTACCTATTCTTTCTGCACAATGATCAGCTCGTCCAAACAAACCAATTGGCACTGGAATAATAGGGGTTTGATGAAATAAGGCAGCTGGTTCCAGCTTTGGAATAATTCCTTTGTTGTTGTTGTTGTTGTTAGATAGGAAGTTCATCCTTTGTGATGTAGAGTGCACCAAATTTATGTTACTTTATTTCATACATACATTATTTCAATGAATAAATGGATTCACAAATTTGAAATAAAATCAAGTGATAAGTAAGTTAAAGCTTTGAGAAATGTGGAAAAGATATGGTAAATCCACAATCATAAAGATGTGAATTATTATATTACTAAGCTGATTTAGTAGATGACAAATGAAGTTGACGGTGTATTTACAGGTCTTTCCCAAAGTTGCTTTTTATGTGTTCATCCAAGGAATGTGGGATCTTCCTATTGCCTTTGGTAGTCTAGAAATGGTGCAATACTGCTAAACTTAGGATTTAAAAAAATGTTATAAAAAAATGAAAGATGCAAAAGCTATTTCAATACCACTTGTGTGTATATAATAAGAGTCAAATAGTCATGTAAATTTGAACTTACTTGAAAAGTGCTTTAGATATGCTACAGGGAGATTACTGTCAACTATATGAGGTTGTGGGTTGAAGAACAGAACAGAAGTGAGTTGGAAATGCAGAATGCTCAAGGTAAGGGGACAAATTTGTGTTCTTGCAGAGTAATTGTAATAGTGTTGCTAGGAATGCTCCTCTTGCCATGTACACTTTTTGTTTATCTTTTTTAAAGAATTGTTATCAGGGAAGTCAGGTTGATACTTGTTCATTATAACATTCCCAGTTGTATACTTATGTTCAAGTTGAGACTAAAAACTGTAGATTTTGTTTGATGTTAATACATTGCTGGCTTAAAGACACAAGCAACTGGTATGATTTCTATTTGGGGAAGGGTGTGATAAAAAAAGGGTCATGGGCTGAAAAAATTATACCATGAAGTTGAAAGATACATTGTACACAACGTTGTATTTACTGTTTTAACTGTTAACCAAAAAGAGAAACACTGCACATTGTCACAGCCACCCCCAATATTTTCCAGTCATTTTTAGTCAAGTCTCAATAAAACAAACCATATCACATTACCTGACCTGTGTCCTGAAAGTAATAAACTATTCTAAACATCAATAGCAATACAACCATGTATATGCCCAGACAGAACAGCAACCATTTGGAAAATCTGTACTTCTTTTATTGCCATTCCCTCACATCTTCCTGTGTCAGTTTTCTAGCACATCTTCCAGTAATGTGCTCTCAGTTTGCTTCTGTGTCATTTGACCTCAGAAACAGTTCCTATACCTCATAGTCCCTATTCCTCAGTACAGATGGTATAAAGTTTCTAGCCCTTGCACCTGTATCACAAATACAGATGTACATGTACCTATAAAAGTAGGATTTAAGATTTGACTGTATCACATGGGTAACAAGTTACTTCACCATACAACACAACTTCACAGGTCTTTAAAATGCAATATTTGAATAGAATTGAGGAGAAACAATTCTGCTTTTTTTCTCTTTGGTCCAGTTTTAACATCTTTGATATCTTTGTATTGTACAGGTTAACAAAGCAGTCTCTGGCAGATTTCAAGTCAGATTACGTGTACAAAGCACTTTTGCTATATCAGAACTTTTTGAAATCATTGAGGTTAGGTTAGGATGTCCTCCCTAGGGGACAAAATGTCCAGAAATAAGATCAATCTCTACATCTGAACTACCAGTAGGTTCTACATTGATGACCACTTTGGTTTTATGACATCTGAAGTAGGCTAGTGGAGAGAAAGAAAACATGCATCTCAAAATTTTCCTGTAAAGATCAGTGTCTTAAAATTGTATTGTTTTCTGAATTCAATACTGATCATAGATCAGAAAAATTAAAACTTCAACATAAAACATAGACAGCTTCCTTTCTATCATCAGTGTATCATAGCACTAAATTTGTACAGGAGTGGTATAGTTTACCATCACAACATGGTAAAGCCAAATCCTTTCAGATTCTCCGAAATAAAAGTGAAGTTAACCTGCATAAAAAAGAACTGAATCTGACATCCTACCATACATTTTCTCTGGAATAACAAAAGGATAAAAAATAACTCAGAGAATACACCATGGGTATTGTATAGGTCTGCTGATTCCTCCTCACAAAGTTGGTAACCAAGAAATGATTGTTTGCTAAGGGTCCCATTTTATATGGCCAGGCACTTTACCATCTACAATCCTGAAGGGGTCTTGATCACGGGAAGAGTGGGCAGGCCCAAAGGAATCCTGGGTGCTTGGCGGGTAAGGTTGCTGGTAAGGTGGGTAGGGCTGGGCTGGGGGCGAATATGGATGACCTGGGTAAGGGTGCTGTGGTGGGTCAGGTGGGCTGGTTTCTGGGTTACCGTGGGGTTGCTGTTGAGGATACTGAGACTGTGCACTGGGTTGGTAAGGCTGGTAGTTGGGTGCAGGCTGAGGTTGGTAAACAGCCACAGGTGGTTGCTGGTGACTGGGTACAGTGTGTGGAGGGTACTGAGGCTGTTGTGGGTTGTACTGACTGAGTGTATCTGGTTGCTGATGCCCAGAGATGGCATAGGGTGAGTACTGAGGTGGTTGTGGGTTGTATGGACCATATGCAGGGGGTTGCTGGTGGCTGGACAGATGTGGATACTGAGGTTGTTGTTGATCATATGGACTGGATACATATGGTTGTTGGTGGCTGGGAACAGCATATGGAGCTGGCTGTGGATAATAGAGACCAGACTCGGGTAGTTGCTGGTCACTAGGAACAGCATAAGGTGGATAGTGAGGTAGTTGTGGACCATACGGATTAGCTGCATGTGGATTTTGATGGCTAGGTGCATTATAAGGTGGATACTGGGCTGGCTGTGGATGATGTGGTCCAGACACTGATGACTGTGAGTTACTAGGAATGGCATATGGTGGATACTGATGCTGAAGTGAGGGACTGAGTTGTAACTGGTGTGTGTCAGCTACAGAGGGCTGATGGTAGGGTGGAGGCTGCGGAGGAAACTGCTTCAGTGGATCTGGTGGTTGGTAGTGATGACTGGGTGGTGACTGATGGCTTGGTGGCAGTGCGGGATAGCTCGGCCACACCGGTGCTGGCTCAGCAACATGCCGAGCAGAGGGTATGTTTGCAGCTGGTGGGTTGACAGGTTGCTGGACCTGCCATTGCTCTACAGTCTGGTAAGGTCGTAAGGCAAAGGGGTCCTGGGAGGGGCTGTGACTTGGGAAGTAAGCTGCAGGGTTGAGGTTTGACGAGAGAGGTTGCTCTGGCTTCCACGGAGGCGGTGCAGGTTGACTGGGTTGCGACGCCATTTCGGCATCTGGTGGAATTGGTGCCATCTCAGCTGCATTGGAGTGATACTCTGCTGCTTGCTGCAATGCAGGTACAGCAGGTGCCTCCTGAAGGGGCTGGGGCTGTTTCGGTGGTTTCCCTGGCTTAATGGTTGGACGAGAGCGGAAGTCGCACAACATCTTATAGTTGAGGACCCTCTTGCTCCAGTTATGGTGCCAAAGCCGTACAACAGTTGTTGTGTGGATCTGCAGTCGCTTGGCCCAGATGTTATATATCCCCATGATGAAATAAGTACTGCCTACTTCAACCTTGGGGCAGTCACACTGGGCAGTTCTTTGGGACAACCACAGCCTAACACTGGACTTGATCTTAGGTATGGCGCTGGACTGTTTCCACATCTTGTGCACAGAGATCTGCACGTAAACCTCCGTGAGGAAGCCATTTTTGATCGTTCTGCGTTCCATTACACTCCCCCTCAACACTGTAACAGGGAGGTTAAATCAATCTGAGAAATGATACAAGATATGAGGTACTCACTTACTTGCTACTTGCTAAAGTAGAGTGAACGACACACAAGTCCAGAAAGTCTGCAATTTTATACTGCTATGAAATGTTAGAAAACAACAATATACCTTTAGAAACCTTTAGAATTGCATTAGTAGTGGATTATATACATTTTGTACATTTGAAACATTCACAAGCATGCTGCAGGTAGTAATCAATAATAACACCAAACATTTATCTTTCCTGATAATACCTTGAGTAAGGAAAGACACCATTCTTACCAAAATCAGCATTGCAGTAGGTGTTGGAGTTGGCCTTGGCCCTACGACAGGTGCGACAGGTGACCCTTTCTGCGGGAGACGAGAAACCCTGACCATGGGGTCACTGGTGCAGTCACAAACACGGAAAGGACAGCCACAAAGAGGACAGCAAGAGAAGGAGACAGATGGCAGCTGTGGGACTTTTCTGTGGAGAAACACACAGAAAACCAGGGTCAGAATAAATGGCAATTATGATGTTATGGTGAGTTAATGGGGCAGTGAAAAGATTACAGTACAATTTCGTTATGTTGGTTACAGTTGCTACTGAAATACAGCTACATTTACGATTACTAGTATATTTTTCTATAAGACTTAACAAATTGCTTCATTTTGACTGATGTCATAAAGTTCCCAAGGAAAGGTTTTAAACCTAATCATGTTAAATGCAGTATTTTGCCAAAGTAGTGTCAAAGCACAGGCTTGCTAGTGTAACCTACAGGTATAATTCAGCCTAAATTCTTGACATGTAAATAGCTGTCAATAGATAACTTAAATTATTAGTCTCTTACTGTTACAATGTTGTCTTTCACACATGCATTACTCCATCCACACATGCACTTCAAGCATGCAGAACAGAATGCTTCCCAAATAAACTTCCCATCCCTACTTCTGAGTGGAATCATCCAAACACACCTTCATTCTCTCAGTGTTTGGGAAGGTCCACTTTAGAAATGGGGAAAGAAAGTTAAGCATTTAACATGCAAGGAGGGTTAGTTTGAGGGAGGAGAAGAAGAATGAAGTACAACCCAGGTGTTTACTGCTTGGCTCGGAGGCCATGGTGGAGAGAGGAGTCACAGTTGGTGACTCTGTAAGCAACACAGGAGACTCAGTTTTAACAGAGAGAACAGACACACAGACAGACAGACAAACACTAAGTAAACTCATGTAAACAACTGTAATATCAATTTCAAAAGTCGTATTTGGTGTTTCAAAAAAGCAGATGGAGTGATGAAAAAACAGCATAACCTGCATGCATACCAAAGGGTCAATAAAACAGGATAATCATTGGCCTATTTTCCAAAGCATGTTTATGAAGCCCTATAAGGTCAACTAGGGACCTGTTGTCTAAAAAAATACAGTAATGACCTTGTCAATTGTTCACCCAGTAGCCATCTGGTTTCAGCTGTCTGCCTCCTAATGTTAGCTACTTTGCAAAAACTGATGGATTCCAGGCCAGTTAACGGTACCTGTTGTCCACAATCATCACATACATGTGAACATAAAACTCCAGAGTTACAGTGTACAGCATTGAGGCTTGAGGCCAGAATTTGTGAACATAAGGTGCAACCATAACTGTTTAGAAATCAAAGTTCAAACAACATCAGCCATAAAAATATTTAGACTACCTCACATCAAGATATTTCCTTTTTGCTTGCTCAGACACACGTTACTTACCAGAGGAGTGTACAAAAGGTGTTGTGGATCCAAGAACGGTGACAGGAGATATTTGTGTGCTGCACTGCTCTGGGTCTCCTCGCCTAGAGAACACCACAATACAGGCAATAATGGTTAACCTTCAGCACTCTATAGGTGTCCTACAGCAGCAAATTTATATGCAGAGTGACATGCAGAGTGATTAAAGGTTGCAATGATGATATGGTGGAAGGGAAGAGCTTACAACCAGATGTACACTGTAAGAAATCATGTTTTTTTTACATGTAAGTCTTGTCAAATCTTTTGATAAGGTACATACATGTACAAGTTTATGTAAAAATCTTTACAACTGTTAACACTATAGCACAGAGTGCAGAATGCAATATCACAAAACAGGGAATGAAACAACTGGATAAAGGGCCCTGTAACTGTAATGTGATTTTGGATTTTACCTAGCAGGGTCCACAATCCTGTACACTATCCCACCAGTATGGCTGGTGCTGGCATAGTCAGTGGACAGCATGTAAAGTTCACCTGTGAACAAAGGGTAACAACACAGAGTAAATATCTGTGGAAGCCTGAAAAATATCCCTTTCAAATGCACTGTAGCTTCATGTTATATCTTTACAAC
Organism: Branchiostoma floridae x Branchiostoma japonicum; assembly: GCA_013266295.2. NCBI lineage: Eukaryota > Metazoa > Chordata > Leptocardii > Amphioxiformes > Branchiostomatidae > Branchiostoma > Branchiostoma floridae x Branchiostoma japonicum. The sequence goes on from CM023840.1 coordinate 16,616,107, forward strand.
ATGTAAGATTTCACTTCAGTGACCATACACTTTGCAGATAAGCTAAGTCACACTAAGTCCCAATACTTCTTGACATATGAAGTGAATAAGTAAGTATTTGACCACACATCAAACTTGTATGTACACCATGTAATAAGTAACATCTACCTAAAACAGAGTTTTTGTTCTTACAGCAGGCCAGTTTATAATGATAAAAATATTTCCAACACTTATTTTACCATGCTAACCTGCTTCATCCTCTCCAAAAGACAGGATGTCTGGAACATACGACCCCTGGAGTTCGTTGTTACAGATAGCATTGCTGCCAGCACAGATCTGTCTGTTGTTCCACACTCCTTGCTCTTTGTCTTCTGTCAGCGAGAACAATTTCCTGAGAAAAACAGTTTCGTTAAATGCAAATAAATACCAGAATGTGCACTGTAGGTGTAAAATGTCCACTGTACAAAAACACATTGACAGATATTGTTCAGGAAGAAGTGCACACGTAACTTATTTTTCCTATCTTCTTTTCACACTTTTACATTTGTTCCTAGGATACTGTCATTTGTGCTTTTACCTCATCTTGATTACTGACTACAAGAGATGTAAACACGGTGTACTGCTTACAATAGAACATTTTGATATTAACCAACTGTTCAGTGATTTAATCCCCATGAAACAAAATGATAAAAAATTGAGTGTTACATTTTCATAGTGGAGGGATGGTCTAGGATTATGGAGATACAATGTGTGCTTGGATTTTCATTAACTATACTTTTAATACTGCCTCTCTAACATTATATGTGATTAATTTTGGAGGGCGGGGGGAAGCATGTGCTGCTGATTTGGCACCCAGGTACAAGCAGGGCTGTTCATCGGAAATATGTTTGTATACAATTTTTTTCTGTTAACAGTTCAAAATTGATATGTGCCAAGATGTTATTCATAACATTGTGCACGTGTTCTTAGGTTATCATGTAATAAAGCACCGTCCCAAACTTCCAATGGCTTACCCATTCCAGAAGTCCCCATAGATGTACTGTCCGTTGAGGTTAGGATACAGGCAGCCCCTGTACACGTATCCTCCTGTCACTGACTTCCCTACATCATGACTGTAGGCATGTATGGGCGGGATGTGGTTGGCTGAGTAAAACAGAAATTGTGTAAGAATGACTTTTTGCACAAATTTATGAAAACGAAATTGGACTTCAAGCCAAGCAATTAACTATTAATGAATCACCAATTGACTCAAGTGTTGCTAGGATCTATTAGAGTAAACCCATCAAACATTTGGGTGGAGTCACAATGTAGTGAAAGGATTTGGAGGAGTGGATTTTCATCACTGGAGTCAGCATTCTCCACCTCCTTACATAAACTACCTATCACGAGTGTAAACATCAGACAGTTTCATTAGTCTCTGTATATTGAACTCATCACACAAGGGCAATGTCACGGCTTTGCTTATATTGAGAGACTGTATGCAGCACTTAAAACAAGGACAAACATTCTTTGTTTGGTTACATAGCTGGCGAAGTTCCTCTGAGAAAATCCTGAATCCTAAACTGTGACACAAATCAGGAAAGTGTTGACATACCAGCCTCTTAAGTTGGCAATCAAGCTTTTTGTCTCTTAGATACCCCATGCACAATAGATGAGATGGAGGCAACTATGCTGCACCAAGATCTAATTAAACAAGAGTGGCACAATTTCCCTTTACGAAGCTTCCATGGTATTCCCATTCTTCTCATATATTTTGCTTTGTTATGTACAGTTCTTGCGTATGTATCTCTTCTGTCATCAGAGTACAGTGAACTTTGGAGGCATAAAAACATTTCTGAAAATTGGGGATGAAACTTCTTTATCTAATTGTATGGTGCTTGTCTGACATTCAAGAACATATGCTTGTACCAGAAAACTTAGACAATAATGCTCAACATACATTCTGTTTTCAGTGATTTAAGTATTTTAAGACAGTGTTACCTTTCTAAACCTTCCTAGTCAACAACAGTATGCAGTAGGGTCAAGCAGGTTTGTTGCTACGCACTTTGGGCTGTCATGATGCAAAATTTGGCAAGTTGCATGCAAAAACAAGTTGTCAAGTTACCCTGTTTACCACATGACACACTGCACACATTTGGCACAGGGTACACTTCTAACAGCTATATGATGACAATGAAACACTTAGCAGAGACCAATTAGCCTCAGTACCATCCTGGTTAGTTTATGTCCACCTAGTTTATGTCCACTCTAATACCACAAACTAGCCAGGATACTATCCAGGTTGTACTAATTCCTTCTTTGTTGATGTTCCAGTTTAGGTCCATATGTTACGAATTAGATTCCGCAACATTTACCTGGAAAATGACGAGTGAGTTGTGTAATGCGTAAGTTAATGTTACATAAAAATTTTCATAGAGGCCTTAAAAGCCTAAATGACTTCAAGCTGAGTGACATTAACAGCATAAAAGCATTCAGATCTGAGGTGTGAGTTGTGTAATGTGTTGGTTTGGCCACATTAGTCTGATTTAGTAATTCTCAGATTCACTTAATTTCTTTCTATCTTGAAAAAAAAAACCCACCATTCTGGGCATAAATCAGCACAAAAATTGTTACAATAATTGAAAAAAAAGCATGGTTCCCGATTGTACACGTTTCACCTAAATATCTGTTATTATATAGCATGTTAAATTTCTTCAATTGACTTCATCATGCATACAAAGTTCCTGCACAGCACAGTGGAGGCATGGAGGTCTGCTTTTATTTAATTTTTTGGCCCACCCACTCAACTTATTTTCTGCAAAAATCTGAGTACCAAGAATCTGAATTGGCTTAGCCTTACATAAAGATTTTTGCGAGGGGCTTTTAAAGCTCTTTAATGTATTTAAGCTGCATGACATTGACAGCATGAAAGTGTTGGTAGTAGTCTGAGTGTCAGCCTTTTTAGCTTTCGTCTGCTCCCCACGATCCACTACCAGCCGGTAGCAAACCGTGGGGAGCGGACGAAAGCTCAAAGGTCAATCGTTGACCAAACCTTGACCCACTTAATTACACATCCTCTTAACATGGAAAAACAAGTCATGTAAGCATGACAAGGCAAAAAACAGTTGATAAGGACCCTGTTAATGCCAGCAGGCCTTACACAATACAGGGCCACGACCTGTACATGTGGAAACAATATTCAAGTCTTACCTATACTGTCACTGCAGGCACTTCCTAACACTAATCCACAGCAGAAGCTATGGTAACCACATGTGGACAATTTTATCTATCAGGAGTAGCGCATACCTACCCAACTCTTCAGTTTCACAGAGCTCCTCGTCAAAGCATTCGAACCCCTCAAACGCACGCCATCCGTAGTTCCCTCCCTTCTCGATAATGTCAATCTCTTCCCATTTGCCCTGTCCGACATCTCCGCAGAAAATGCGCCCTCGGCCCTCCCCAGTTTCGGGGTCGCCTCTGTCCACAGAACACCTCCACATGTTGCGGGTGCCATAAGCGTAGATTTCCGGTTTGATGTTGCGTTGCCCAACAAACGGATTATCCCACGGCACGCCGTAAGGCACAGTTTCATCTGGATGGTTGACATCAATGCGAATAATTTTTCCGAGTAGAGTTGTCCTGAGAAAGTAAGAACAAAGCAATGTATCATGAGCTACATGAGTAGTGTCCTTTATACTCAAGGTATAGATATTTACACTGAGGCCCAGAGGACATCTAGTGATTCAAAACTTCCAGTTATGCAGTGTCTTGGGGCCATAGAATGCAGACAAGTTTTTAGACTGCAAGTGTGTAGGAGTTTCACAGCTTGAAATTTTTAAACATGAGCAAAGTTCAGGGATGTGTAGAGATGATGATGTGAGAAGTCCTTACTACCCAAGGACTTCAAAGTCCATGATTGCAAGCCTCGGTCATCAATTTTTACCAAAATGAAGACATATACAGTAGTCAAGGTTGGAATGTAAGGTTGTCCGAACAAAGGATTAGGAGTGCCAAATGCTTTGTAAGGAGAGTTCTCACTGTATCCTTGTGTACCTTATGTCAATGCCTATAGCATTCTACTTGCCATGCATCCCTTAAAATAAAATCCGTTGTAAAATTTAAGGAGCCTGGGCAGGAAAATTTTTCTTAGTCTCATGTTCATCTGATAACACTTTCTTTTATAGCCCCTTCTCCCATGTCAATTCCAGTTCCACCTTTTCTTAAAGTGTCACCCAAAAATGCATTTTTATTCATTTCTTAAAAACACTGTTGCCTATATTACTTTGGAATGCTTTCTTCAGTCTCAATTTAGTACAAAACAGCACCACTTTACCTAGAGCTACATTATCAACAGATAAAATGTTGCTTTCAAATAGAGCTATTATCTTACATATTTAGTGCATTTCCTTTTTCACCGAAGGGGTCACCTCCTTTCCCTCCATCTCCAATAAAAGCGTACATAAATCCGTCCACCCCAAAGAGCAACTGGCCTCCATTATGATTGGCTGCTGGCTCGTCCAACTCAAGAATAACCTTCTCTGAGTCCGGGTCCACTTGGTTCACGTCATGGGGCGCTACTCTGAACTCGCTGATGCGAATCTTCTGATTTTTTGGTGTCCCAACTGAGTAGTAAACGAAGAGTCTCTTGTTCTGCTTAAAGTCTGGATGAAACGCCATCCCAAGAAAACCCCTCTCATCACCACGTCTACTTGACGTTAGGACAGTACTAGTCAGGTCCAGAAATGGTGTGTCAACCCTGCTACCATCAGGGAGATACACATACACCTTTCCCAGCTGTTCCCCGATGAAAACGCGATGAGTACCATCACCTGCGTGTACGAGGACTGTGGGGTTCTTCAAGCCGTTCGCGAATTCTTGGAAACACAAGCATCCCTCCCCACCGGTGCCTTCTACAGCCTCCTGAATGTCCCCTGACAGCTGCTCATTGGCGAGGAGGTTGGGGTAGCAGTAGTCCATGTCTGTGAGGGAGGTCACCTCGCAGAACTGGGTGTAATTTGACAGTGAAATGGCATGTTGTACGGTCGGATCACCCGTTATAAAAGGGATGACATCTTTGCAGCTGTTGAACACGGTGGGACAGTACTGGGGACACATCCCTGGAAGTGGCTTTTTTACCTGCAATGAAAAATAAAAGTACTCTACTGATGCTGTCCTCAAGCTTAAGCTGTTTTCTGATGATTCTTACTTGCATGTGACAACAAATATTGGCAACATATTTTAGCCATCTTGGGAAAGACAGCCAGTGAGATATACGAGACCATGGGTTGGTCTACTACTACCTGGCCTAGTGCAAGTGGTAGCAAAGGTAATCCGAGCCTTGAGGCGATTCCTGGCCTGGCTGCTGATTCTTGTTAAAATGTGAGGTCACCTTCTCTGTAGCAGCCAGACAACAGAACAAAGAATGAAGAGAAGCATCTGTACTATACCTGAGTGGTTTCCAGGTCATACAAATGGGAGGCATAAGGTGAGCACTCCTGGCAGAGGATGTTCATGATATGATGATGACAGGCCGTCTGCAGGTGGTATGGCACTCGCCTCAAGATGTCATCAAACGTTCGCTGCAGCTCATAATCCTACAGAAGAGGAGAGATTATTATATACTGTATCTCTCACACCTATTCCATGAGGAGTGAGTGTTGTGTTTTTTGCACCGAGCACGGGGGAGGGGATGTAGGAAGACTTATAAGTCTACACAAGGTGAATTTGGAAAGTTACTCTTTCTTGTACTACTCAGACTTTCCTACATGCTATGTTGTCTTGCTTTCTTTTTGATGCTGACTTCTGCTGAAAGTTGAACTAGCCTGTAACCAAGACAAATTTGCACCCTTGCGTAGCTGGAACAGTGCTAACACAAAATGCAATATAAACTTTTAAAACAGAAGAAAACAAAACTATTTCTCCACAGTCTACTTCTCATTTTGAACCTCTCTATTCAAGAAAGATACCCCTTTCACTATGTTTGAACCGGAGGAATACAACTCCTACTGACTAAGCCATGACATCTAAAACCACTGCTTAGACACATGGTTCCAAAGGAAGGACCCTAGTGTGTCACACAGAGAAAGAAACTGTCTTCAGGCTGTTGAGGGTTTATATAAGCACAGGTGGGGATAACAGACACATGACATCATTACACATCCTGTCACGTAAGCCACGCTTCCCTAACACTAACAGAAGTTTGGGCTGTGAGCCAAGATACACCTAGCACTGCTACATCTTACAAACTGTTCTAATCACGTAAGCTGCCTCCTCTGTCTGCTAGCAGGACAGGGATTTCAATGTTTACTGAAACATGATAGAGAGATCCATGTGACTACTATATATATTTTACTGGGTTGGTACATGGTTAAAACCCAAGTACATGCAATGTCACTTCGTCAAAGTTTGTGTCTTTGGAATGTCAATATCTTAACTTTTTCCAGAAGGTAATGGCAAGGCTCATTTTTCCCATACCTTAGTAATTTTCGTCACTCTCCTACTATTCAACTGATCCTTGATAAGGCAACCAGTAGTAGTACAACTCAGGCTTGCATGATCAAGTGATTAGCAATTCATCTTAGTTTCTTGGCCAAAAGATTGACAGTTCCAACTCCAGCCTGGTGTCACTCAACTGACTTGCACATAACTGGAATGATTCCAGTTCTAAGGACAGGACATAAGTGTTATACTCACTGGTAAATCCTGTACATGTATACACTGTACAGAGCATCTGCCTTTCTTGTTGTGACCATTCATGGATTTACTGTCTATAATCTGATTAAATTAGTGTCTCAATAAGATCTGTGGTGTGACTGGATAGTGGTCAAACTTTTCGTGCATGGGGTGGAAATCCAGATGTCAGTGGTTTAGATCTCCAAATCCAAGACTTGGACACTACTGAAAAGGATTGCCCTTTGGAGGAGACATTAAGCCTAGGCCCCATGTATGTAAGAACATTAAACCCCTACATATAACATTTGTCAATAAGTGAAGGGGGTTCGCCCCAATGTGGCTGAATTCTTTGGGACATTTTCTCCATGTATAGTACGGTAGACTGGATGGAGACCTTTCCTGTCCTTTTCCTGATAATCACATGGACTGCAGGTAATACTAATGCTAACGTTATAGCTGTCTAGAAGATTTGTATGTCTAGCCGTCCCCTTCCTTGTGGTTCCTAAACAAGCTGAAGTTGACACTACCAACATGCTTTTATTTCCTCTTTACAGTGAATACATTTTGCTTCATTAAAATTTAAACTATGTAAAAAAAAATAATAACAAATTGATCTTACAAAAAGAACCAGTAATGCCATGGCCAGGGGTCAGTTTATAGAGATGATTCCAGATGAAGTAGTCTGATCACATCCTTCCCACATGGCACAGCATGTAGGCTCTGAACTTTGCATTTGAAAGTACAGATTGCACTCCAGTGATAGATTTTGACAGTGCATGGCCCTTCTTTTGTATATATATATAGTTTCTAAAATGTGCTGTCAAGATGCTGAGTTCTGAACCTAGAAGACCAGATTTGTTATCAGATGACTCAGAACCCGCAGTGGAAGGTCTCTGACTAGTTTGTGGGACAGACGGCTAACCATGTCCCCTTCCAGGCTGATACGTCTTTCCTGAATTGTGGGTCAGACTTCCGACAGGTGCCATGGGATTCGAACCCCAAACAAACCTGTGATTTGTGTGAACCAAAAGAAGGACTGCTTGCCACCAGACCACTGATTATCTTGTGACACAACCACAGTTTGGAAATTATCCACCACAACAACCTGTCTTCAACACTTGACCTGACCAAGTTTACTTTCACAGTATGACAAGATGTCCCTGCAAGGGTTTTGTCCAGTAAATGTAGATGTAACGTTAAATGTGTGTTTCTGCTATCACACAAGACCTGGCAAGCTGGGGTATTAACCCTAATACTATTTCCACCACTGGTAAGTTATCTCAAGGAGGTTCTTCCTTTTTGAACCTCCTTGGTTATCTGTCACAAATTGATGGCAATTAATGTATGATATTTTGACAGCTGTAGTCAAGAGAAGAATATGTTCTTAATCTTAGCCTTAGGTGACTTTGGAGAAGAAGAATCCTAAGGCCACACCAATTTAATTTGTTGGTTCTCGGATTTTTTCAGAAAAAATATGAAGCGACAGGGCGAAAAAAAATAAAAATAAAAACAGGCCTGGGCATCCTATTATAGCCCCAAATGCTAGAATTGGTGCCATGAAGTCAACACAAAAGACTGGCCAGGGTTAAAATGTTAATAATGAATTTTGAACTTTTAATCAAACCAGTGCATTGGTAGATGTAATAACTGTAACAACTAGGAGTAACAGGTCTTTCTTGAACTGTTGGAGGCAAAATATGAGCATTCTTGAGTTGATTCAGAACCAGAATTTTTTTTTTTTTTTTGCAAATCAGAAAAAAATGAAGAGACGAATCCGAGAACCAACAAATTAAATTGGTGTGGCCTAATAAAAACTTAACAGTTACTAACTTAAAGTTGTTTGTGAGTGTTCTTAATTCTAAGCTTTATGTAACCACAAGTACATTGTTTAACTTGTTATCTGGCTTCTCTAAGACAACATTGCCCCAATGCCTTTGATCAAACTGTCATGGTTAATGATACAAGCTAAAGGCACTCTTCCAAAACACATATTACCGTTATCATCATACAAAAGTGTGTCTCTGCTATATAGTATCAGTTTGAATTACTATCATAAATGGCTAAACATTTGTGCCCAAGCGGAGTTTACATTGATAAAATGTGTACCTGTCACAAAAGAAGGAGAGCAGCATAAAATATTTTAATTTTGACACTAATTATAAGTGATGAGGAGAATTGCCACATAAGGCCACATGAATTTGATATATAGGTTCTCGGATTATAAGGCAAAAGCGTAGTGCCCACCCAAGGATCCTTGGCTCAACTGGAAGATGCTGAATAGCACATATTTACCTGTCTGCGGGTGCAACACCCAAAGTCGCCGTACTCCCGGCAGAACGTCAGCGGCTCGGCGGACTCGAACGGCGGCATGAAGTCCAAGCACTGCGGGTGTGCCAGCACGGTCACCAGCAGCGTACAAACAACCGCCAGCACCCCAGTGGGGGAGCCCGGCAAGATCTGCCACAGGGTCATGATCTAGCCTGTGATATGTTTTCCTTGTGTTGCATAAGTTGTCGACTGTAGCCCGGGTAAGGTGAGGTTCACCGTCTTGCTTCAGTTCAGATCTCCAGCTTGCCTGAGACAGATCGGCGCCACATTCACAACGGCACGGGCAGCTGCTTCATCGCATCTGGGACGAGTCCGACAACCCGGGACGTACTCACGCATCAACTATTAACATGGCTGCATGACTCGGCCCAATCGAGAGCAACTAGATTAAGCTTGTTGAGACCAAACAAACTCCTTTGATGAGAGCAGATCCAGTCCGATCCAAACTTGTCAAGAACGAGGATTTACACCATGCAGTCGCTGAGCTGAGCACTACACGCCACAACCCGCATTCGGACGCAGAAAGGCTCGCCTCAAACAAACTCGGCTCGGTGAACTGGTACCGCCGGGTCTGTGACGTGACGGTATCTATTAACTTCCAAGCACATACAAAGGCGGTACCTTTCGTAACCGATACGGTTATCAAAGGTCTTGAAGGTTTCCCAGTCCAAGTATTTGTCAACACCACCAGTACGCACGGGTATGCTGTGCTGGAGATAAGTACGACAAACTCTTGACCTTTGAACCTTTATATAATAAGCCAATGAGCGACCGTGCCGAATGCACTGCCGCATGAGATTCCCCGCGAAAAATAAGAACCGATATAACGTTATCTTCATTTCCCATTGATACAAAATCGTCTTTACTTTCAATGTGCAGAAATGTTGGTAAGGAGTAAGTAAGAAAAGTGATGTTTCAGTTATAGATGAAAAGATAAACCAACCGTGATCTCCCGTTGCCGGTGCATGGGTGGATGGAACCAAGAAGGTTTACGGTTACCTCCATGATGTAACATCCTCCCATTGGCAGGGCCACCAAACTCATTCTTCGTCACTGGAATGAGTTTGGTGGCCCTGCCAATGGGAGGATGTGATGGAACAAATTGAGTACTCTAGACTCTAGAATAGAGTGCTGCAGTGTAGAGCAGAGTGGAGTAGAGTTTACGGTAAAGTAGGAGGTTCGTCCAGTTTAGACCACTCCTTATCTGTCTCTTCTTCAACCGACTGTCATAATGGATGGGGGAATTGGGGAATTCGAACTTTTTATCACAGAACTCTGTTTTTCCAAGGATGTTTGAATCTGATTTAAATTTAAAAATCTCATTTAAACCTCCTTGGTTCTCCTTAAATCTCGTTGGGAAAATCTCATTTAAACCTCCTTGTTTTTTTTTTCGCAAACCAAACTTGCTGGTGCTTACACACGGACAGATTAACGTTATAGCCCTAGTAGGTTCCAGCTAGGGAACGAAGTTGGGCATGGGGCTAATGCTGACAAAGCTTGCATCCAGACTACAATACATTCGTTTACTGAAATGAATCTTATCCTTGGTTATCCCTACCCTATGTAACGTTACTACAACACGTAAAATTGTGTCCTGATATTCGCCTCATTTAGCACTGGGTTCCCCCAACGCGTAACGACACTCCATTCTCTCTGCAATTCGGCTGTGTCGTATTGGATGATTCCGCAAGGTGGCGTCGCCGTAAATTGCTTGGCACAAATGTTTTTGCAGGGTGCCAAATAGTTCTGACCTGAATCACAAGTTCTGCCGTGATGCTTGAATGTATGATGCTACAAAGACAACAAACTTAAAGCACAACAGGAATGTAATACATGTTTATACTTAGTGCTTTGAATATTTGCCTTCGTCAAGAAGGGTATGTTTTCGGGGGCGTGCGTGTGTGTGTGCGTCTGTCAACAGTATAACTCGAGAAGGCTTAAATGGATTGTCTTCATATTTGGTCGGTGGGTAGGTCATGATGAGACCTAGAAGTGATAGGAATATGGGCCCCCTGGCAGCTCGTTATGTTACTGCAGTGGAACTTCCGGTTTTGATATATGGTGATCTGGACAAGCTAGGGTCATGATTTTTGTATGGTAGGTAGCTCTTGTGCTCGGGAAGAAGTGACATAAGTTTGGGCCCCCTAGCGGCTTGCTCTGGAACTGCAGGGGCATTTGTATGAAAATGTTTAAAGTAGGATAACTCAATAACCGGTCGACGGATCGTCCTGATATTTGGTGTGTAGGTAGCTTAAGTGATGCTTGACATAATTAGATGACAATTATGCAAATTATGGTCTAATTTGCATAATTAATGAAAGAATTCTATAATTCAGTTACCTTCCATGATAGGACTACATATATTCTACATTGTGACACGTGGGCTACAGGCTGTCCCAGAGAGAGAAAGTCCCAGAGGGGATAGTCATTATCAAGCAGTCGGCGGTGTTGCCTTGCACAGCTGTTTTCCCTTGCCCTGCACAGCTGTTTTCCCTTGCCCAATGCACGATTGCCCAATGCATCGGGGGGGGGGGTAGTTTTCACGATCCAACTTCCATATTTAGGGGGACTAATATATCACTTCTACCTTCTTAACGATAACATCCTTGGACGAAGGCTTGAGATCGCTGACCTCTAGTTCATAATGTTCTCTCCAATGGCCGCTGGCCACACCATCTATAACATTCCAATAGCAAGTAGAGGACTTTATTTCAGTTCATCTATCAGGATTAAAATCATTCCACTACAATTCACTGAAGAAGCAACTTGTTATCTATGCTTTGCTTTGCTTCACTAACTTCCACCTTTTTGTAATCATACGTTTGGTATTTAACTCATTCGATATAACAGTTTGATATATGCAGCAGTTCACATTTATTAACATTTGTGATAAAAGTCACAAAAGTCAGCGTGCATCCCTTCACATTTCACAGTGCCAAGTTCTGTCTTTGGCTGGCCACAAGGAGTCGTATCTGGAACAGAAAGTGACAAAGTTATTGAAACTATAGAACACCCAGAACCCAATGGATGTTCGTAGCTTCGTTGAGAAACGATCATGAGGTAAAGACACCTTACTCACCACGATCTGCAGGACTTGACCCTGCCTGGCCCTGTCACAGTTTTGTCATTTCAATTCCCTTGACTTTGGAGAAGGCAGACCGTTTCATCAGGAGATGGCAAATCTTCACAAAGATCAGAAGACATACAACAAGAAACACGACTACAGAAGGAGACACGGGGCCAACCTTGGACTTTTCTGCAAACAAACATAATAAAAAATTATTATGAATAACAGCAACTCATTGCGATGATGAAACCATAACAATCTAGATGATTGATGAATTGAACAGGATTTTTTGCTTATAATTTCACAGTTTACTTACCAGCTGAAGATAATGTTATGGACCCAAGAACTCCGACAGGAGTTATTTGTTTGATGCATTGGTCTGGATCTGCCCGCCTGGGAAGTGATACGATAGGTCATTCAGAGCTTCATTCTAGATCTGTCTACAACGCTAAAATGTGAGCCATGCATCAGCTTCATGTAGCTGTTTCCCTTTGTTTGGCAAAATTGCAGGTATTTGAATTGCACTCCTAACGTTAATGTCGTATGGGTAACCATGACAGCAATTTTGTAATGTGCAATAGCAATTATGTTGACATAGGTAGTTCCATAGTAGAATTTAGGAGACGACATATCTCTATCCAGGCTATCTCCCTTCGTGCGTTTCCGATTATGCCCTTTCGTGCGACACAGTTGTGTCTAAACAAGAAATCCATATCATTAAAAATGGCAAACCTTACCTTGAAGGGTCTACAAGCCTGTACACAACCCCTCCCTCATGGCTGGTGCTGGCAAAGTCGGTGGCCAGCATATACAGTTCACCTGGGGAAGGAGATAGAAAGAGGTAGGGAGACTGTAACTGGAGACTACTTTGTAAGATTATCCCAATTTGAACAAAGGTTTTTAAACAATTACAGGGAAAGAATTATTTCGTACTGCTTTGCATTCTATTTGCTAAATGCCAGTCCTCAGAACGGCATTGGTTCAGACCACCAGAGACTCGTACTGTATTTTAACAGGGTAATCACCTTAACTATGTTCCTATGTGCTTTTCTCATAAGCAAATAAGCAAAGAATGTTGTGTACATATATTTGCAAGAGCTTTATCCTCCATTCTTACCTGCCTCATCCTCTCCAAAAGACAAGATGTTTGGAACATATAAACCCCGTACACCATTGTTGCATGTGTCATCGCCTCCTACACAGATCACCCTATTGCTCCAGGCACCAGTCTTGGCATCCTCCGTCAGCGAGAAGAGTAAACTGTACACAGGGGCACCAAAAACCACGTCAGACACGGGCAATGGATTACGAATATGTTGACACAAGGCGGTTAAAGAGCTATTCATCCCGAAGGATGGAAGATCGTAACGTTTTGACTGGCGGGTTTCAACATCCAACTGCCCACATGCAACCAGCCAAAGGTCTTCCATCTGCTAGAAGATATGCTTGCTTCTTTTGAAAGGACGTGTCAACAGAACTTTGATGTAGGGAACATTTGTCACACCCCCTCCAGTAACTACGATCCGAACTGCTACGACCTGATTCATGAAGGAAATACAGCGACATTACCAGTAATACTTTTGTGAACAATTTATTGACAAAAGCTTAAATCCTTCTTACGTCCAAGACCCAACCATATTCTTCTCGTATATTCTTACAAACGTACGCTCTGAACGGAGCAAATTATATATCATAAATTATCACCAAAAAATCTCTATCTCACCCAGTCCAGAAGTCTCCATAGATGTACTGTCCCCTCAGATTGGGAAAGAGACAGCCCCTGTACATGTACCCTCCTGTAATTGACTTTCCAATACTGTGGCTGTAGACGTGTATTGGCGGAATGTGGTTGGCTGAGGATAGGAACGAAAATTCGGCTTCATTGAAAGCTACATGTTTATACACTTTAGCAGTTGGAAATAGCGAGTACTGTAACTGATAAACTGAGCTAGATGATACCAAGGCGTTGTATTTTCACAGGTGAATAAATTACAACGCGCCCATCCAAAGGCTGACATAGAATTAGCACAAGTTAACCAACAACATGTAACAATGACATTCTGATAGTCTGACATATATCTGTATAGTTCATTCTTACCCAACTCAGGAGTTTTGCAGAGTTTTTTGTCGAAGCATTCAAAGCCCTCGAACGCGCGCCATCCGTAGTTCCCTCCCTTCTTGATGATGTCAACCTCTTCCCATTTGCCCTGTCCGACATCTCCACAGAAAATGCGCCCTCGGCCTTTCCCGGTTTCGGGGTCGCCTCTGTCCACGGAACACCTCCAGGAGTTACGTTGGCCGTAAGCGTAGATCTCGGGCCTGACGTTGGGCTGCCCCACAAACGGGTTATCCTTCGGCACGACGTAAGGGACGCTCTCGTCCGGATGGTTGATGTCGATCCTAATTACCTTTCCCAGGAGCGAAGACCTATCATAATAAGGCATAAGAATAGGTAAGTGATACATCAGGAATTGTAAATGTGGGGCAAGAGCTTAGGTAGTAAGCTCAAGGCGCCTTCTTTCATGCTTTGGCTTTTACGTGCACTGCAGAACTCGGCTAATGAATGTTTCGGCCACAAATTTTTGATATGAAAAAAAAAACACATTCGGAAAACATGTATTTTGTAAGCTGGGTTCTAACTTTGGCAATGTTTGACTGAAATATGTCAACGCATGGAGACGATACCCTAAATACTCTCTATAATGTAAATCAATATCCTAGTACATCTCCGTTTACAATAAAGTTTACAGTGTTAGAATGAAGATTAATTCTACATAAGTGAAGGTGTGATTGAATATCGTACAAGTTCTGTCCGTTTCCTCTTTTGCCCCAGGGGTCGCCTGCTTTTCCTCCGTCACCAGTGAAGGCGTACAGATACCCGTCCACCCCGAAGAGCAACTGACCTCCGTTGTGATTTCCTGCCGGTTCGTCCAGCTCAAGAAGGACCTTCTCCGAAGCGCGATCCACTTGGTTGACGTCATGAGAAGCTATTCGGAACTCACTGATTCGAATCTTCTGATGTTTGTCGTTTCCAATAGAATAGTAAACAAAGAGTCTATCGTTCTGCTTGAAGTCTGGATGAAACGCCATCCCAAGAAAACCGCGTTCATCGCCACGTCTAGTGGATGTCAGGATATTACTGGACAGGTCGAGAAACGGTGTGTCTATCTTACTGAAATCATGAAGATATACGTGGACCTTTCCGTACTGTTCACCGATGAAAACACGATGAGTGCCGTCTCCGGCATGGACGAGGACTGTAGGGTTCCTCAAACCGACCACAAGCTGCTTGAAGCACAAGCACTCCTCCCCACCGGTGCCCTGTATGGCTTTTTGAATGTCGTTGGAAAATTTCTCGTTGGTGATAATGTCAGGATAACAGTAGTCCATGTCGGTAATTTTGATCGACTCACAGAACTTTTCGGGATCTGATGGTGATAGTGTCTTTCGCACGGATGGGTCAACTGTTGTCGAGAGGAGGGCATTGATGCACTCACTGGGTATCGAGGAACAATATTTCGGACATAGGCCTGGCAGCGGCTTTTTCACCTGTGAAAGAAAAAGATACAAAATTGTCTCAGGGCCAGGGGCATTAAAGTATGCCATATATCTATACACGATGACATCCAAATGTTGGTACGGTAATGGCAGTCTTCACTTTCAGATCGTAGAAACGGAATTAAATCATGAAGAGCTTCGTCAATCTGGCTTTCCTTGTGTGCTGCCACACAAAACCTTGTTCATACAGATTCCCAAAATAATCTTATGTCACAAGAAAAACGAGAAAGATTATTTGAAGGTTATCAGAAGAAAACAGCCGTTTACCTGAGTGGTTTCCAGGTCGTACAAATGGGAGGCGTAAGGCGAGCACGCCTGACAGAGGATGTTCATAACGTGCTTCTCACACACTGTCCGAGAACTCTGCGGCAAACTTCTCAGAATCTCATCGAACTGTTTCCTCAGCTCATAGTCCTGTTGAAATGAGGAGATAATTTGCGGATTATTTTCCTGCTGTGGGTTGTAAGAGATAGAAGTAGTGTGTGCACGTCTTTTGTACTCCTGAGTGATCTGTTTGTGCCTTTATTCAACCTCGATAAATCTCTAATTCCCAGGTAAGTCTGGTAATGGTTGCTTTAGACGATAAACATGCCAGTATTGATTTCCTAGATCTTGTTTGTATTAATCGGTATCTGTGAAATGAACCCTATCATATCTAACTCTGTGTTATTTTAGCTATTACGTGATTAAGTCTGATAACGTACGTCTGGGAATGGTTGCCTAAATAATAGCGGTACATGTCAGGTAATTCTGATAACGGTTGCCTAAAAATACTCCCCGCTAACGAACTAACTACGCTTAGTTTACTGCGGCTCCCAAATACTCATCGCTAAACAATTAAGGTTAAGCCCCTGTCACACATTCAGAACCTTCCGCTTGACTGATGCGAATCGAAGAAAATTTGAGTCAAATTTGACTGTCAGCCACGCCAGCCAACCTCAGCCGACCAGTTGGGGGGGGGGGGGGGGCAGTGTTCGGGAGGCCATATTCGGTTATGTGTGACAGGGGCGTTAGTCAGTCAACGTGTAGTATGGGAGCAACGGCAAAATACCTTCAAGTATGTATACGCACAGTATTGGGAAGTTCACAAAAATACTACAAGAAATACTACGGTCATCATGCAGACATCAACCACGGTCACGGGAGGGTCATTGATCCTTACTCGACCACATCACTGGATCTCAGCAAGCATTTCGGAACATAAACATGGTCGTCAGAATCTCCTTCATAAGCCATAAAATAATGGTGGGCAAGTCATTATACATACTAGTATATTCGTGCAAGTTTAAGCTTCAGTGCGACAAAGAATAAACGACATCTCCTGTCTATAATGAAGGCAATTAATTATTCCGTGGTAGTCCGCGGTAAAAAAGTGACGAAGGGTTTTGAGTGGTCAAGTTTGAGTTCGCATTTCTCCTAATCTGCTGTGAAATGATACCAGATACTAATACGGCTGAAAAGTATAAGAAGTGGTGTTTTTGGGGTGAAGAATGATTTCGGCCTGGACCCTCACTTCCGGGTATTCTTGCGCCCCCAGTGTGATCCGCCCATTTGACCCAGATTCTCCACTTATGCGTGGCGTGGGCGGATTTGGGACCCCTCGCGCCGTGGATTATTAAAATATTTGCAGTACTAGGATTTTCTTTATAATTGACTCAAGTTTACTCAAGGTTTGTATCTTTCTGCCAACACGAGTCGTTTCTGCCGGAAATTTTTTTTGTCTTGGTTTATCCTACGCGAAAATTCCCAATTTTGTGCATTAATTTTGGCATGAAAATCATGATTTTCCTGTTAATTTCACAAAAATCAAAGAGTTTGAAGAAACAAAACTCAGTCAGTCTTGTAGCTGAACGGATATCCTTCTATCCCATATACAGTTATTCCCTGGAAGAGACGGTCGCTAGACTCGAGGGTGTGCAGACTCGAATGGAAGCCCGAAAAAAACTGGGGTGTGCCCCCTTATGTCGAGCGCCCATGTGGCGGATAAACGCATCGCGATTGTTCTGTGGCCTTCTATGAGGTTTAGAAGGATAGATATTACGTCCTTGAATTGGCTGGGCGACAATAGGAATGTAGCTAAGTAACTTGTGAAGTACAATTATAAGAGGAAACTACACAATGGCCACAGAACCTGTTGAAACTGGCTTGAACGACTCGACAGTCAAGAGCCCTACAGCCCAGCAAATACCACTTCAGAGTACTCAGCTTCTCTGAAGCTTTTAGTTTCACAAACAGGTTAAATAGTTTGTTAAGGCTGGCTTGGAAAGAAGTGTTTAGAGTCAATGGATCAACTTCACTTGACTTCAATCTGGCTCCCAGCTTTGGGTGGTTTGTCTTTTCGGGAACGAACAAGAGTTCTATGACCTCATTCCTTAGCCAAATGATGTGAACCTACATGTATGGGGGAGGGCAACCTGTAAAGGTGCGTATGCACCTGTTTTGCCCCCCCCCTTTCACTCTGTGGAAAATCCAAATAAACAAACAAGAGTTCCACGACCTCATACCTTTGCCAAATCATGTTAACCCTTCTGGTGGACGAATTATACATTTTTACTAATTGATTTCGCAAATAAGAGCCTCATTTGCATGAGTCATATCCGTTGATCATATTCTCCCAATGACAGTCTTATCTTAAGAAAGAACGCTATTTTAACATATCCTCATAAATTATGCAAATAAGGTCATGACTTGAATAAATTATGTTAAATGAAGTTCACCTTCACCCTAACCTTCCAAATGCGGCAAGTATTGATTTCCCATTAGTTACCACTATGAAATTATAGCAAATTCCCATAGATTATGCAAATTAGGTGCTTATTTACATAATTGATATATGCTAATGATCCCCTCGTTCTCAATTACATATGTCACAATTGTTTCATAGCCCTATTATCGAACAAAGTAGATTTATAGAATTTCCTCATTAATTATGCAAATTAGATCCTGATTTGCATAATTGTGATTTAGTCATGTCGAGCATCACTTCCGCTACCTACATACCAACAATCACGACAATCCGTCGACTGGTTCTTGAGTTATCCTCCTTAGAAGATTTTTCAACAAACGATCCTGCAGTTCCAGGACAAGGGGGCCCAAAGTCATGTCACTTCTTCCCTAGCCCAAGAGCTATCTACCATGCAAAATTCGTGACCCCAGCATGTCCAGATCATGAGATATCAAAACAGGAAGTTCAGCTGCAGTACCAACGAAAGCCGCCAGGGGACCCAAAATCTAATCATTTCTAGGTCTCATGAAGACCTACCCACCTACCAAGTTTCATGACAACCCATCCATAGCTTCTTGAGTTATGCTGTACACAGACAAACAGACAAACAGACAAACGCTACTGAAAACATAACCTTCTTGGCGAAGGTAATCATGTACGTCTACCTCAGGAACTAATGCTAGTAAATTGTGTATCAACATGCAAGCTACGGAAAGGATAAACTATCATTCTGCAAAACTAAAATCCCTAACTCCTGCCCTGAAATTAAATGGTTGTGTACTCAAACATTACACTGTTGCATTTTCACGTAGCACTAGTATTTACCTGTTCTTTGGTGCAGCACCCGAATTTGTTGTATTCTCGACATAAACTGAGCGGCTCTGCCGGCTCGAAGGGGGGCATGAAGTCCAAGCACTGTGGGTGAGCGTGGACGGTCACTGAGAAGGCAAAAACAACGGCCAACAGCGCGAGAGATATAGTGCCCCCCGCTTCTGACATTTTGCCTTACGAAATAGGACGAATGGTATCGCCCCGTGAAAGCACCCCGGAAGCCGGCGAACCGGTTTAACCAGGCCGGAGCGCACCTGTTGGGCAATACCCATAATGCATTGCTATTCTAGGTGACTTTCCCGGGAGGTACCAGTAGTCTGCTAGTCTTGAACATTTTTATTTGAAGAGTCTCCAACTTTTGGTCTTACTGATTTCGAAAGGGCGGAAGGTATTTGGAGCGCTTATGGTGTATTGTGGGAGGTTTATTGAGGAAAAACTCTCCTTTAGCTGCCCACCGGCCCGAGGGTGACAGCTATTCTTCCAGGAGAGTACATGAACATAACAATACATCAACATACAATTACATATACATTACATCAATATACAATTACATATACATTACATAGTTATTAAAAGAAACAAGAAGCCATAGGCGACAATTCTCCGTGAAATTTTATAATTTGCAGATTGGGAGGTGGTATTGGCACTGGCATGCCTGCAGACGACGTATAAAATTACATGCCGATTGAACAAAGGGGACCGTGGGTTTTAGCTGCGAACACGGAAAAACGGGTACCGCTCAAGTCAACTGCTTAACGAAACAACATGATCACAACAGCAACGTTGCACACGGAAAACACCGCCCTACATAACCGCTACGGTAAAAACAAAGACACGTGCACAAAGTTAAACCACGTCAACAATTTTAACACTTGCCGCTCACCGCCGGGCGACAACATTTCATACACAACAGGAAAAATAGGGGGGAGTCACAAATATGGCAATCACCACAATATAAAAAACGCTACGGTAAAAACAAAGACACCTGCATCAACACGGACATAACGGCACACCACATGCCCAAATTCATAGAAATGCAACGTACACAAACATGACTTTTACGTGCGAACACATTTCACAATTCCGCCCCATCCATAAACCATTATGGTCCGCATCTGGTCTGCATTAAAAACCGCCCCGCACATCTGCATTAAGGATGCTCCCCCCCCCCCCCCCGCGCTATTTAAAACAACGGGTTTTTCGCGGCCGGTCCCATGTGCCCCTAAATGTAGGGGTGCTTTTCGAATATTATCTTGACCGCGAAAACACCTACGGTAAATATTGATATACGTGCATCACCACTGGCATGCCTGCAGACGACGTATAAAATTAAATGCCGATTGAACAAAGGGAACCGTGAGTTTTAGCTGCGAACACGAAAAACCGGCTGACCCGAATACTCCTGCAGGAGGTATACCTCCTTCACGGAGTAACAAATGCGTAACATCGTATGTGCTTTACTTATTAATGTCCCCCATGTGTTTTAGTAGGCCTTGTTTGAACTTCTCATGTGATGACACTGTTTGTAACCCATGTGGCAGAGAGTTCCATGCTGCAGTAGTTCTGTATGTGAAGGCTTTTTTCAGTGCTGTTTGTTTTTGGTTTGTCTAGTTTGAAAGTGTTCCGGGTAGCATATCTGGTTTTGTAAGTATGTTGATGTGACACCGGGCACAGTTGATAATCAGATTGTTTTTGGCTGGTTGTTTGGAAGACAGGATTATTTTGAAGGTGCACATGTTATTGATGTCTGCCAGGACAGTTCCACATGAATCTGATTTACCCTGGTACGGTAATCACATTTCAGAATCAGCCCTGCTTTATTTTGTAGCTTTTGTAGTGCCATAATGTTCTTTTGAGAAGTAGAAGACCACACGGATGTGCAATAGTCGAGGTGAGTCAATGTGAGTGATTCTGTCAGGAGTTTCAGTAATGACCGGTCCAGGTAGGCCACATTCTTTCTGATTACTCCCAAGGAGCAGGCCATTTTCTGAATGATGTGCTTTATGTGAATGTCCCATGTGAGCATATCATCTAGCACGCCTCCAAGAAGTTTCATTTCTGTAACCTGCTGGATCAGACTCCCATCGGCGTACAAGGTAAGTGCAGGTTTCTTTGAAATTTTTGGTCTGCTCCCTAGTACCATGCATTTCGTTTTATTAGGGTTTAGACACAGCTTGTTCAATCTCACCCAGTCATGAAGTCTACACATCTCCCTCTGTAGAATGGATGTGACAGTCTGGATTGTTGGAGCACATGCGTATGCCGAAGTGTCGTCTGCATACATAGCAGGAGTGGCTTCAGTCACAGCCAGTGGCAGGTTGTTTGTGTAGATTGTAAACAATAACGGACCAAGGCAGCTCCCTTGCGGGACGCCACAGTGTATCTCCCTGAGAGACGAGTTGGATCCATTAAAGTGCACACATTGCGATCTCCCAGATAGGTAACTGTCCATCCAATCTACTGCTGTGTCAGAGAAGCCATAGCATGCAAGTTTTTGTAGCAAGCAGTTGTAGTCCACCAGGTCGAAGGCTGCGGAGAAATCTAGAAAGATGACCCCAACGATGTTCCCCTGGTCGATTTTTCGGTACCAGTCGTCGACTAGTTGCAAAAGTGCAGTACACGTCGAGTGGTGTTTCCGAAAAGCATGCTGGTAGGGTGACATCAGATTGTTCTCTTTGAAGTAAGCAGATATCTGGGTGCTGACAACCTTCTCCATTACTTTACTAAAGACAGATAGAAGGCTTATTGGCCTGCTGTTTTGCCCACATAGCCGGGTTGTAGTCGACTTGGGTAGAGGCACAACTTTAGCTTTAGTCCATTCTGCCGGATATGTAGAGGTGGTGAGCGATAGGTTTATTATGTACCATAGTGGTCTGGCGATTTCCTTTGCCACCAACCGTAACAACTTGTTGTCTATGTTGTCTGTCCAGTCGCTGTCCCATCTGGTAAGGATTCAAGGTACTTGCAGATTTGTTCACAGTGTGCCAGTTTAAACTCAAAACTACAGTCTTTTTCCATCATGATTGTGTCTCTTATCAGTTGCGAGGGATCACCATTTACTTGTGTACCGATTCCGGCCCTAAGAGAATCAACTTTTTGTGTAAAAAAAGTGTTGAAGTAATTGGCTATGTCCTCTGCCTTAGTGAGAATCACTCCGTCCTGTTCTACAGCACAGGCAGACCGTTGAGGCCCCTGCCCATCATTTCATTCAGTGACAGAGTGTGTGAGGTTAACAACATTAACGAGTGAGTTATCTAAAGGCATGTCAACAGTACCTATATCACTAACACGTTATGCGTGGGCTTCATCTAAAAAATGACAGAGAATTAACGGGCCTAGGTCTTCATGATCGACCGCCAGTTGCAACCGTCTTTATCACACATTCAAACTAGAGTTCCACGACCTCATACCTTCGCCAAATGAGGTTACCTCTATGACTGACTAATTATATATTTTCCCCTAATTATGCAAATAAGATCCTTATTTGAATGAATTACATCAGTTGATCATATCCTCCACCAGTGTTATCTTAACAAAGAAGGCTATTCTAACATTTCCTCATAAATTATGCAAATGAGGTCCTGATTTGAATAAGTTATGTTGAATGATGTACACCGCCAGTCAACTTCGAAATGCGTAAGTATGAAAATGCCAGCATCAACCACTATGGAATTACAGCATTTTCTCATTAATTATGCAAATTTTTTTCCCTAGTACCATGCATTTCGTTTTATTAGGGTTTAGACACAGCTTGTTCAATCTCACCCAGTCATGAAGTCTACACATCTCCCTCTGTAGAATGGATGTGACAGTCTGGATTGTTGGAGCACATGCGTATGCCGAAGTGTCGTCTGCATACATAGCAGGAGTGGCTTCAGTCACAGCCAGTGGCAGGTTGTTTGTGTAGATTGTAAACAATAACGGACCAAGGCAGCTCCCTTGCGGGACGCCACAGTGTATCTCCCTGAGAGACGAGTTGGATCCATTAAAGTGCACACATTGCGATCTCCCAGATAGGTAACTGTCCATCCAATCTACTGCTGTGTCAGAGAAGCCATAGCATGCAAGTTTTTGTAGCAAGCAGTTGTAGTCCACCAGGTCGAAGGCTGCGGAGAAATCTAGAAAGATGACCCCAACGATGTTCCCCTGGTCGATTTTTCGGTACCAGTCGTCGACTAGTTGCAAAAGTGCAGTACACGTCGAGTGGTGTTTCCGAAAAGCATGCTGGTAGGGTGACATCAGATTGTTCTCTTTGAAGTAAGCAGATATCTGGGTGCTGACAACCTTCTCCATTACTTTACTAAAGACAGATAGAAGGCTTATTGGCCTGCTGTTTTGCCCACATAGCCGGGTTGTAGTCGACTTGGGTAGAGGCACAACTTTAGCTTTAGTCCATTCTGCCGGATATGTAGAGGTGGTGAGCGATAGGTTTATTATGTACCATAGTGGTCTGGCGATTTCCTTTGCCACCAACCGTAACAACTTGTTGTCTATGTTGTCTGTCCAGTCGCTGTCCCATCTGGTAAGGATTCAAGGTACTTGCAGATTTGTTCACAGTGTGCCAGTTTAAACTCAAAACTACAGTCTTTTTCCATCATGATTGTGTCTCTTATCAGTTGCGAGGGATCACCATTTACTTGTGTACCGATTCCGGCCCTAAGAGAATCAACTTTTTGTGTAAAAAAAGTGTTGAAGTAATTGGCTATGTCCTCTGCCTTAGTGAGAATCACTCCGTCCTGTTCTACAGCACAGGCAGACCGTTGAGGCCCCTGCCCATCATTTCATTCAGTGACAGAGTGTGTGAGGTTAACAACATTAACGAGTGAGTTATCTAAAGGCATGTCAACAGTACCTATATCACTAACACGTTATGCGTGGGCTTCATCTAAAAAATGACAGAGAATTAACGGGCCTAGGTCTTCATGATCGACCGCCAGTTGCAACCGTCTTTATCACACATTCAAACTAGAGTTCCACGACCTCATACCTTCGCCAAATGAGGTTACCTCTATGACTGACTAATTATATATTTTCCCCTAATTATGCAAATAAGATCCTTATTTGAATGAATTACATCAGTTGATCATATCCTCCACCAGTGTTATCTTAACAAAGAAGGCTATTCTAACATTTCCTCATAAATTATGCAAATGAGGTCCTGATTTGAATAAGTTATGTTGAATGATGTACACCGCCAGTCAACTTCGAAATGCGTAAGTATGAAAATGCCAGCATCAACCACTATGGAATTACAGCATTTTCTCATTAATTATGCAAATTTGGTCTTCATTTACATAATTAATATATGACGATGTTCCCCTCAGTCTTAATTACGCATGTCACAAGGTTAAATAATCCTATCATGGAAGGTAGCTGAATTATAGAATTCCCTCATTAATTATGCAAATTAGATGCTAGTTTTCATAATTGTCATCTAATTATGTTAAGCATCACTTAAGCTACCTACATACCAAATATCAAGACGATCCGTCAACCGGTTATTGAGTTATCCTACTTTAAATGTTTTTATACAAACGCTCCTGCAGTTCCAGAGCAGGCCGCTAGGGGGCCCAAACTTATGTCACTTCTTCCCGAGCCCAAGAGCTACCTACCATCCAAAAATCATGCCCCTAGCATGTCCAGATCACAAGATATCAAAACCGGAAGTTCCGCTGCAGTACCATAACAAGCCGCCAGGGGGCCCAAAATCTAATCACTTCGAGGTCTCATCAAGACCTACCCACCTACCAAATATCAAGATAATCCATCTATGCCTTCTCAAGTTATGCTGTTGACACACAGACACACAGACACACACACAGACACACGGCCACGAAAACATAACCTTCTTGGCGAAGGTAACTAGAGATTCCTTTCCTGCATCTAGAGAGAGGAAGTCTTAGAACCTTTATTCCAGATAAAGTGTGTGTTCGGGTGAAAAATGAAAAGAGCCATCCCTAATGCAAAGATAAGTTTATTTTAAGTAAAGCAATAATTTGTTTTACTTCTTGTTTTGAGACCTACTCCTGCCCTCTATACTAATATTTATGTACAGCATATTGTAATTTCTACGTCACTCCACTGTAACTTTTCTTTCTCGTGCATCCGTGGAATATGTTTTTCTGTGTTTTTGTTTATGTTATGTGTTTATGTGTATGTAGATTATGTGAAATGCAATTTAAAAAAAAGATAAGTTTAGCCTGGATATCCTTAGTCCGAGCGAACAATGTAGCGATCAGTGGAAGCGGATCAAAACTAACAAGGCTGGTATCCAGGCTAAGGAAAGTTGGGATTGAATGCTAGGGACCCTTTCGGGCTGTAACTAGGCCTTCCCCTTGTTACACAATAAATACAAACATGTTCCACACCAATTACATTTAATAACACCGAATAATGTTTCCCCACCAAGTACACATTGTTGAAATAGAAAAGCAGGAGCTGATTTTGTATATTACAAACATTATTCCTTATTCTTATACCATACCATAACATAACATAACATAACATGATATCATATGCTGAGATATGCAATACATGTATAATCATATCGACAGATGATACCTAAGTGTACCTGCAACGAAACAGAAGGCTTTCCAATCATAGCTTCTTACATTTAAGATGTCGTATGCTTTTTCAAGTTTTCTTTCCATAAAAATCACCGCATTAATATGAAACAATGCTCAAGTTCACCCTTTAGCTGGATCCTGATATTATGCCCTATGACGAGACCAATGTCCTAGTGCTACCTTTGTTTTTGAAACCGATAATAGTTCTGAAGAGACTGAGATAGGTTAAACAATGATTTAGCGACCTCGAAGGCCTATTTAGGTCACTATTGAAGAAAATCTAGGATTAATATTTCCAAAATCAAACCCAAAGGTACGTAAAATATATCTTTAAAACACGGTGGTACTATTGTCATCTTTAATTAGTCGTGATGAGGTTAACCTAAAACACCGCCTACTTATCACTAGCAATGAACTCCAGGATATCTTTCGGTTCGTCGCACTAGTACTATAGCCCTAAAACAGTTGGCTGTCTAGCTACTGAGCAAAACAATTCTACCGAAGGAAGATCTTTAAGTCCGTGCAAATTTTCGTTCCTATGACTTTTTGAAGCTGATGCTTTTGTTCTGATTTGATCA
Organism: Branchiostoma floridae x Branchiostoma japonicum; assembly: GCA_013266295.2. Lineage (NCBI taxonomy): Eukaryota > Metazoa > Chordata > Leptocardii > Amphioxiformes > Branchiostomatidae > Branchiostoma > Branchiostoma floridae x Branchiostoma japonicum. The sequence goes on from CM023840.1 coordinate 16,642,390, forward strand.
AAGGTTGAACGATCAAGATAAAAAATCCTTGTATTTTCAAGGAAATCATTTCATGGTGACCTCAATTCAATGACAGACATTTGCTTCATTGGCTCTTCTGATGGCGTTTGCGGCCATGCCCGCGCCCCTTCACAGCCTTGCCTTTGACAGACTTGAAGCATGGTTCCTCGAGAAAGGGCGCCCACTCTCTATCATCCCTATAGTAGATCAATTGAAACAAATGAATTCTATGAGATCGCAGCTTTCCCAAATTGCCACAAACGATTTCCTATTTCTTATCATTCACAATTCAGAGAGAACATATTAAGTAGTGCAAAGTGGAAATAGGGCGTATTGTAGGAGTTATGAAAACATGAGGCAGCTATTACAGACAGGGCTTCTCACCGCCACAACCACTACAGAAGAGACACTGGGGACCGATCCAGTGACTAAGAGATGTTGGGGGCTGCAGAATTATGTTATGTATCGACAATGCAACATCATAAAGATAAGTTCGTGACAATTGGTCTTACCAGTTCTTGAGGATATTCTTCGCTGCGCGAATAGCCAGTGCGGAGCTGGTGAGTGTGGTGTTACATGCTGTTGCAGTAGGGATGACGCCATTTCCGCCGAGATGCAGGTTGTCAAAGTCCCACACCTTGCTGTATTCGTCCACAACAGAGGACCTGGGGTCTTTACCCATACGCACCGCGCCCTGGACAATGACAATGATTGGTCATAAGAGTTTTAGTCAAGTCCTTCCACATAGTGTAATAATCCATCACCACTGCGAGCGTTCATGTGTTACTCTGACAATAGACCCATTGCCGAGCAAGATGGTCATCACACAGTCTAAAAATACACTTGAAACCTGTTCTAATTAAGAATGACAGCTGTAACATTACAGTGCGACTGGTGATTCCGTCCGTTTTATCAAGGAACCTCCTTGGTTTTTTATCATGTAAACTTTACTGACAGACTTTGCAGGGTTAATTGACACCATCATGAAAAGAATGGCCCAGGAAACAAAACCGTCTGCGGCTTTACCGTCAGATGCAGGGAGAGACCCATCGGCATGAACTGCGGCGGTGAAATGGGGAGAAACCCGCCCAAGGCGCCGGCAGCGCGCAGCATGTCCTCCATCATGGCGTGCTGCTGGTCACGTTCCTCCTGCGAGGAAAAAGGTGAAGCAAAGTCAATTCTATCATCAACAGGGCACAACCTATGATGTTCATATTGTGTAAATGAAAGTGATCTCGAATCGAACCAGTCCAGCTCATTGTAAAGCTAACCCGAGAAGGCCACTGCTCGTGCGTATACATTCGGCTCTACATCAATGTTCAGTACTGTACTGACCTGGGTGCGGATCTTGTAGTGAAAGGTGACCTGTGGCATGCCATGGCGATCATTGATGGTGTCACTGAAGGTCATCCTGTTGTCCGGATGAGGCTCGTTCATCTTGCCGAACCAGCGCAGGTCCACGATGAGACGGGTGTCCACGTTAGGCTTGATGCCTCCGTACGAGAAGGCGTCCCTGTGGATCTGGCAGTGCCAGGGTCGCTCTTCAGACACCGGGATCCAGACCTGGATGAAAGCGGCAAACCAAATCAGTGCCATTGAGGATTCTTTCATAAGGCTACCTCGAGGATCTTTTAAATTCCCAGCGTTGTAATCTAAACGAACGAAGAACATTTTCTTTTGTCTCGTGAGACCGGCACACCACCCTAGTACTAGTATCCACCTTGCACATTTCCCGCAGAAATACTCCAGGTGGTATGTGTAACCTTTGCTGACACGCTTGCTTGATTATTGCTGACACGCTTCCAAGATGATGAAACAAATAGCTCTTCGTTGTTCTACAAATATGATGCAAATTACCTGAGGATCGGGATCATTGATGGAGATTGGGATGGGGTCGCACTCGTCGTCATCGTCTTCACACGGGCACGTGGCGATGGAGTCGATGATCTCCTGCAGCAGCACGATCTGGCAGAAGGCCATGGGCTGCTCACACAGGTAGCGGCCTAGAGCGGTCGGGCGGATGTTAGACCGCCAGAGCAGCTGTGAAAGCATGTTTACATTGGTGGTTATCATGACACCAATAAGCCTATTAGACATTCAGTTTGTGAAATGACGTTCTTACAGAAGAGAACAAGAATTGAAGCTTACCTGGGGTGTCTGAACTGTTCCGGCACAAACCACGTACACCTTTGCCCGGATCCGGAGCCTCTCGTTCCAGTTCGCCAGGTTCCTGACCAGAGCGTACTGCACACTGCTGCCGTCGTGGGCCAGCCCGAGGCACTGGTGCTGGTCCTGAGGATGAAGCCAAGAATCTGTGAATACATATTTCAATTAAACGGAAGGCAGGTGATGCTAGTGATTCTTTACGTACTGTCTTACGTGATTTAATCTAACGTTACCAGTATCTGAAACTTTTCTTTCGGCATGTCCAAAAGCGGCCCGAGGACGGTGCTGGCCGAGCTCCAGGTTACAAATTCCTTGTTGTCCTCGCGACGTTCGCAGGCCAGTGGGAGGTTCTGTACGCCGTAGTCAGACGGAAGGTCACCCTCGTACTCCCGCAGAAGGGCGTCCTTCACAGCGGTGTTGCGCACAGAGTCTTCGAAAGCCGTCCTATAATTTCAAGTGAGCAAATGGTAAGATATTGCTAAACATACAATCATAGTAACAAAACTATAGATTGTTTTGCACAAAAGCCCTGTCTACATGGTTACAATGGCAGCACTGCCACTTCACCAACATATACCCTTGAGTCTAGCCATCGACGAGAGCAAAAGGAGACAGTACTGTTACGGTTTATGTGTCAGTGCGCCTGTCGAAGTGTTCGACGCATATTACGTATATATTTGCTGAAGATTACAGAAGTCCGAGTTCTTAAGTATGATTAAAATAAGGAATTTCAGCTTCAATTTGCTACACGCTGTGCCACATATTATCATTCCTTACTGGTTAGTTTTGTAGAGTTCCTCCGCACGACTGTACAGCGTGTCCCACTCCTCGTCTGATATCCCGTCCCAGCGCTCCACGGTGGGGTGTTCCCGGGGTGTGCAGCAGGTCCAGTGGGTGGACATCCCGCCCACGGCGTAGCACACTGCGATGTCCGGCAGGTTCTCCTCTGGGTCCTGCTCAGGATTCTGACCATTTTGAATGGTTCTACCGGTAAGAACAGAGTCATACCGTTGGTAGCTGAGCGAGTCGTCCGTCAAACTGTCGCCTGTATTTTGATACTAATCTATGTGTAAATACACGCTCAGTGTGCTTAATGGTAATGTGTGTGTGTGTGTGTGTGTGTGTGTGTGTGTGTGTGTGTGTGTGTGTGTGTGTGTGTGTGTGTGTGTGTGTGTGTGTGTGTGTGTGCAAAGCAGCATGGTTAATCCCCAAAGCAGTGTGGGCAATTACATAATGGGTTATGATGAAGTCTGCCATCTCTGATTGCCTTTTAACATTACGAATAAAAGTAGAAAGGGTCAACTTCAAAGATATACGTTCATAAAATTCAAAACCGTGATCTCTGGAAGGGTTCCTTACTGTTGGTAGTGAGCGGCACCGGGGTCCAGAGTCGGCACGGCTGAGTGATCGGTAGGAACAGACACAGGCTCCAGGTGCCCTTCAATCACATGGGTGAAGAGATTCACGTCCCGCTGATACAGGAAAGAATTCTGGGGAAAGGCCGGGATTGCCCGGGAATGTTAGCCATTGCCTGCTGGCCCACCAAACAACGATGAAAGTTCGCCATGAAGTCATGAATAAAACTATGAGGCTTTCCAAGAAAAACACATTCAAATCATAACATACATGTACGACCGATATAATTTGCGTGACTGTGCATGCAAATTAGCCTAAAGAAGCACGTCGGCAGAACGTACTGCGCCTGCGCAAAACCTGGATTTTCGCTGGATTTTTGGTCAACGTTGCATCAGAATTTTGCCTGTTGCAGACCATATCTTTTTCTACACAACATTTGAAAATTACAGACGGGATGTCACCCTTATATACGCGAATTCGACCTTATATGAGACGTTCTGCCGAAGTGCTATGCATAATACATTACGGATTTCGCGCAGGCGCAGTACGTTCTGCCGACGTGCTGCCTAAAGATGTTGTTAGATGTCTCAGACAACTTAGAAGTCTTTAGTAACATGCTGCAAACGGCGAAATACGAGATACAGATAGCGCAAAATATCTGTCACCGATGTACAAAGTCGGATATCGCATTCGAAAGAAATAGGTTCCATCGCACTGAATTGTGTGATGACTTGCACCGTCAAATATGTGGCCTAAGTGATTTGGGTTGAAGTGAGTACTGAACCAGAAACAGTGCACGCCCTAAGCGGCACAACCAGACACCTCGACGGATAACCCCAGTCAGGTTGCACCGATAAATCAACCGATGTGTCACGGTCGTCATCACGGTATGCTTCAGAGCCGACAGTGTTTATCCACAGGTCAGTCTACAGAATGACTATGTTAGTTAAGCAAATGATCTAATTTTGCTAAGTCGTTGAGTTCTACCTTTGCGACAAAAGTTTGTCAGGGGTAACGAAATATTAGAAGAACCCCGGAGATAGAGGTAAAACCAAAAGGACCACAACTGTTCTAAATCAGCGCTGAAAACGCTTGACATTATTCAACGATGCATCACTTTGATGAAACGGAGAAAGAGATAAGTATTCTTACGGTACCAAACTAGTTTCTAAAAGATGGTAGTTTTTGACTATACTCCCCTTTGTTGGATAAACACTATCGCATAAGTCATACTTGAACAAGTTTTGTCTGGAGCCTCGGGCTGGGGGCGTAAACCTGGTAAAATAAGCTCGGTACGAGAGAATTCATAATAAGTTCCATCTAGCAGCAGCTAAGAACACATTTCCCACAGAACAGTCCAATTTTGCATCAGAGCGCCTCAGTCCTTTGTTTCTCATAAATTCAATGTTAAATCCTAACTGTATATCACAAAGCATTGGTGTGAAGAGATCTTAGATTAGACAGACACTAGTACTGAGAGAGCGGCCTAGCGCCAGCATACTGACACTTGTGCCAGATGTACACTAGAACAGCACTCGAAATCGCCGTCACAAATGCTAGCAGGAACCTGGTAATGTTAGATAGTCACTTTTACAACATACAGAATGTGAATAGACGTACTAGTACATAAAGATCTATGCCATCGGGCCGACGGACATACAGCGCTTTAGGTCGAAGATGTAACGTTACATGTTCTAGGAGCAGGATTATGTCCACAGAATCTGTCGACATCTTCCTATCAGTCCAGCTACTTTTCTGTAGTTGGAGATTATAATCAACCAGAAGTCAACAGTAAAGTTACCTTGAGATGTTCCCCTGGTGTTTTGGACAGCTGAGCCCCGCTGTCTATCATAAGGACACTCAAGTCCGGATTACCGTCAATCAACTCACGGGCGAAGGTAGAGCCCACGGGCCCAGACCCGACGATCAGCACGTCCGTTTGTAAGTGTTTGTCATATCGGTCATGGTCAATTGTCGACACCATGATGGCGACTACTTTATGGCTTTACCACAATAAACCGAAAAGTGAAATGGCGAGAGTCGGTATGTGGGTGGACACCAGTCTGACTAGCCGGTTGTCACTAGTTTAAGGTAACTGCTTAATTTTGTACGTGATTGGATGTCTCTTGTCATGTGTTTTTTCTTGATGTAAATTTGCCTACAGCTACAATTAAAAGGATGAATACCTCTGATGCATGCCAGCCATGGCCCATGTCGGTCGTTGGCTGAATGATGACACCTTGTTTGATCACGCCGCGTTCACAATTCGCTGACGTGAAAAATGTGAATGAGGAAAAGTTGTTGATGATATAAAGTGGACACCACCCTAACTGTAGAGATGTGGGAGAAGGGAAACGAAAGCCCATGCGTATCGTAAAAGGATATTGTACGGTACATCATAATGCAGAATGAATCAGATGTCTTAAGCTCATGTCACATATACTATTAGCCGAATATGACCTCCCGAACAGTGCCGAACTCCCCCCAACCATGGTTGGGAGTCAGGTCGGGAGTAGGTCGGGAGTAAGGTCGGCTGTGGATGGCCGGTGTTCGGCAATGTTGGCTATTATAGCCTCCTGTGCAGACTCCGTGAGCGGGTGGCTGTTTTGTAATGCGTTTTGAAGTTCTTTTGCCGGCCAAAGAAGGTTTCAGACACGAGAGAAGGTTCGCCACGGGAGAAGGTTCGCCACGGGAGAAGGTTCGTTCCCGCCGGCGGGAACGAACCTTCTCCCGTGGCGAACCTTCTCCCGTGGCGAACCTTCTCTCGTGTCTGAAACCTTCTTTGGCCGGCAAAAGAACTTCAAAACGCATTACAAAACAGCCACCCGCTCACGGAGTCTGCACAGGAGGCTAGGCTATTAACCGTACTGTCCGGCTGCACCAGCCGAATGTTTCAAACAGAACTGCAAGCTGGTGGAATGAGTTACCCGAGGAGGTGATTACCCAGTGTAAACAGTTTCAAGAAGAGATTTGACGAGCACATGAAAACACCCAGTCGTCTACAACTACAAAGCTTTTGACCACCCATTACGTCCAGAGATGTCAGTAAATTGAAGAGCAGCCCAAACTGGAGCAAAGCTCCTACCCGGCTTGAACAACTCTACTTTACTCTACTCTACTCAAATATTCCTGTGTGGACGGGAGGTTCGGCTGGTAGTTGGGAGTAGGTCAGCAGTGGTCGGGGCGTGTCGGCGGGGGTCAAATCTGGCTTGATGCAAATCAATGATTATAAATCCAACATCAGTATAGGCCACTACAACCTAGCCTCCTTTGCAGGCGTTTTCCACGGGGGGAGGGGGGGAGGTGGGGCTTATTTGCAAGTTCTACGATGTTCTGATCACAAGATAGCACGCGATAGAGATTTTGCCGGCAACCCTGTATTCCACGGGAGGGAATACAGGGTTGCCGGCAAAATCTCTATTGCGTGCTATCTTGTGATCAGAACATCGTAGAACTTGCAAATAAGCCCCCCCCCCCAAAAAAGCGCCGACCGCGCCGGGAAAAATCAGCCCTACTCCCCCCTCCCCCCGTGGAAAACGCCTGCAAAGGAGGCTAACTACAACCAAGCTTGGTTGAATTCAGATTAAGAAATAATGAAAACCCTAGCTTGTCCAGATCACCATATATCAAATCCGGAAGTTCTGCAGCATAACGAGCCGCCAGGGGGGGCCATATTCCTATCACTTCGAGTTCGAGGTCTTATCAAGACCTACCCACGTACCAAATATGAAGACAATCCATTTAAGCCTTCTCGAGTTATACTGTCACACACACACACACACACACACACACACACTGACACACACACACACACACACACACACACACACACACACACACAAACGCACACAAACAACAAACACAAACACACGTACTGAACGGTAAAGGGGAGGGGATAAATATTTATTCACACACCAGTCAAAGACTCAAACGACATTAAAATCAACAGAATCAGTCGACGTACTTTATTGTTTCTTACGATACACATCGAAACATCTGAGCATGGCCCGACAAAATAATGCAGGGAGGTTATCTATAAGTATAACATAACTTCCTTGTGTCAAGGACATTGTGTAGGCGTATAATACTATAAGCCATGACGCTAGTTAATTACGAAAACGTACCACTCTAGGGTCCCTAAGGGAGTAAATCTTCTCACTTTTATATCTTACTTGATATCCTTAACGTCTTCGGTGACCCAATACCATACAGACGCAGGTCATGCGAACATGATGTCCATTTTCTTGCGCCTTCGTTTCTTCCTGCTAAACGTGTGTCGACCTGACCCCAATATGGCGGACCTTGATCATGTGACAACCAAGGGAAAACCAAAACATTACGTCCCAGTCGATACACCATTTCCAACGTAGCAAAACGTATCTATGTTCCTCCAATGCTCTAGCGATTGTGGTTTCAATGGCTTTCCCCTCTCCCAATTATGCCGCGGTAATGTCAGAACAACATCTTACACATGTGTTGCGAAACACAGCGGCATAGCGTGAAATGACGTCATTGTATTGTTGTCGCCAGCTAAGTAAGTGTTGAGTCACCTTCGTACACGTGGAAGTAGCGACGCAGCCACGGTTTACGCTTTATTGACACGTGCATACATGCTGGGCTGTTGACCAATCAAATCGCCTGCCGATGGTTTGTTTTGGGTTTGTTTTCTATTTCGGGGACTGTTGGTTATCTCCACGTTGGAAGGAACACGCTGGAAGGCTAAGGAAATGAATAAAAGACGATGCGCAATTCCAATGCACATTATAACATCAAGCGGCAACATAGACGCACACCGTGGAGCAAGAACAGCAGCGAGGAAGAAATTTCAAGTTTCTTTCGTCTCTCTTTTTCTTCAGTGAATCGCGTATTTCAGAGACAGCATGGGTCTACTAGTCTCCCGCCTGATGAACCTGATGCAGTCCGCCTTTAAGGACACACCTGCCCGCATCCTCATGCTGGGGTTGGACGCCGCAGGTGAGACGTAATTTCCTTATAACTATCTAATCCAGACAGTTTTTAAAAGAATATATATATCCCTATTTTTAAAGAAATTTCTCATGTGGGCCTTTGGCTTTAATGTTCAAGACCGTTAGTCTTGAACATTAACGGTCTGTGTGTGCTTCCCCAAAATATATACCCCGCGTATCGTTCTGTTCAGGGCCAAGTCACAGTCATCGTACGATAGGACTGCGACAGGATATTGGGGGCTTTCTTGGGACAGTCGTCAAATGACGGAAATCATTTTGCCGACTTTCCTTAGATACTTGTCGACGGTCTACTTTCCTTAGATACTTGTCGACGGTCGGTTTTGTCCTATGGTAGCATCGCTGAAAATCTACGACAAAAATCGTTTGGCGAACATTGACCTCGCCTTAAGTTACCCAATGAGTCGATACCTTTTATGGCTAATCTAGGTGTACTGGAAAATAGAAACAACTCTCTGGTCAAGTCGACAATGACTAGAGATTTCTTGTACCCATTTCTCGTTAGGTAAGACGACAATCCTGTACAAGCTGAAGCTCAACGAAACCGTGACGACCATCCCGACCATCGGCTTCAACGTGGAGGAGGTGAGCCCCACCAAGTACGTGTCCTTCACCGTGTGGGACGTGGGCGGACAGGAGAAGATCCGTCAGCTGTGGAGACACTACTACCAAAACTCGGAAGGTACGCTACAGGAGTCAGGCAATCCTATATGGACGCATTTCCCCTCAATGGCATTGCGTGCTGAAATAATCCCTAGGAAAACGTCAATATCAAGTACTTTTGTATTTGGGAATAAAGCAGGTCGTTGAAACAGTTCTGACTAACATTGATTATAAAAGCCCACTGTCGTTTATTCAGCCAGCAATTCAGGTCAACTCATAGTATTTCTTGGTATTATTAAATATGCTGATATAAGATAGGTGAAAAAATGACATGAAGCTGTCTGTAACATCTCAAGATTATGTTACTGTTGTGTGCGCGTTGTTTATTTTGAAAGCTGGTTCGACTTAATTCTGTATGGATGGAGATACCATTATTAACCGTTGTGAAACTATTTCATGTAGTAAACGTTTCGTTATGCCACCTGTATACGCAGGTCTGATTTTCGTGGTGGACAGTGCAGACCGTGCTCGCCTGGAGGAGGCTCGCGAGGAGTTGTTCGGGATCCTCGAGAGCCAAGAATTTCCTCGGGGAACCCCGATAGTAGTCATCGCTAACAAACAAGACTTGCCTAGTAAGTGCACATACATACATACCTACATTATGGTGTCAGTCACTTGTTTTCTTTCTTCCCTTTTGTTCTGTCAAAAAATATCCCCGACTTTCTTTTATTGTTGTAGTGTATTGTTTATTGAACCACGGTGACACCCTTCGTCCATAGTGTGAATGTAAACGCATGTAACGTTACAATTCTAAACTAGATGTAACAGTGATTAGGTTGCCTCTAGAACGAAGTCCACTAGTTTCTGTTTATCTTGACATGAATCTTGCTACATTGTGCTGAGCGCTTTAGGGCACGGTTTTCCAATCACGTATCAGAACGTTTAAGAAAGGACAGTTGTACAACTTCACAGCAGCATGGACTATTATTAAAGTGGCAAAAGTTCATAAAAAAGAAGCTAACTGAAAAATCTACCTTACATACAGATGCAGCGAGCTGCTCCGAGATCGTGGAGAAACTACACATGAGGAAGCTCGTCGACAACCAGTGGCACGTCCAGGCCGCATGTGCAGTTACCGGCGACGGTGTGTACGACGCCGTGGAACATCTAGGCAGGATGGTGAAGGACTACAGAAAGCAACACCCGCGCTGAGCGTGCGCAGTAGGGACAGATAATTGAACTGTGCGGGCACAGGCTACTCCTAGACTTGGACGCTTGGGTAAATCATTCCCTTCATTCCGTTGTCTATGGACAAATGAATCTATGACACAGCTTTGGTATACAGCATGATGCATTTGGTGGGTCATAGTTCACTGTGGACCAAGAATGACACTGTGCGAAGCCTCGCTGCATATGTATATCAACCTGAATATATTTTTACTCCTAGTGATGGAAAGAAGGAAAGCTAGTGAGATTTATACAAACAACGTTGCTGGGCCTTCACGCCATGACTATTCAGTAAACCTAAGTTTTAATACTCATTGTTCAAAATGTTTGGTGATCATAATGTATGGCCAAGGGCAGTTTGGGTTAGTAGATTGATGCAGTATCAGTGTAAATCGGCAGGGGGTACTAAAGTACTAGTCTGTCATTGTTTACATGTGTCAGGTTGAGTAATGCTTTTATTTAGACGACGTCTATCTGTTGAGTTGTAATTAACTGTGAATACTTTGTACGATGTCGGAAGAGGATGGTGTTCAGAAGTAAGGAATCTATATTTTGTGTTTGTCAGTTTTGTGCACATACTAGTATTTGTCCATATATTTACACACGCCTTTGTATATGGATGATTAAATGACATGACAAAAGTCAATGTGGGGCAATTCTTCAGTCAACGAATGTCAGCTTTGAAAGAGCAGTGGAGCTACACAACACATCACCTCACACAAACTTACACAGCGGTGTTTAAAGAAGAATGAAACATTTAGAGCTGAACTAACACCAGGAGCAGGCACCAGTTTATTCACTAAAACACTCTTAAATACATGTCATCATTATATTGTGCTGCGTATTTAATGACATATCATTATGCATAGCGCATGTCCACATAAACCATATATTGATACGAAATGACAGTGTTGAAAATTATATCTTTATGAAATACATTAGTATTTATAAGATAAACAATTAGATCTATCGCGATATCAATCTCAAATATACACCAATACACACCAAAACTGTCATGATTATTATTTGTTTGTTTGTCTGCCACATTACTTTTCTGTCTAAAATTCAACTAGTACTGATCGATGATATTTAGAATCAGAGTTGACATGGCCGAATTTCAGATGACGATTATCCCTGCAAACAAAAGGAAGACCTTCAGGCATGGTTTACGCAGGGTTGACATAATTATACCACCCAGACCGGCCTTGTCACGCAACTGTCGATGTACAATAGGCTGCTCCTAGGCAACCTGACATTTGGATGACTGAGAAGTTATTGTTCCCGAGATAATTTGATGACGCCCTGGGCCAGACGCCCTTCCAGTATGCGTTACTGGGATGGACACACTCCACCGGACTCCCTTGAGGGCTGAAAAATAGCAGAATTTTAGGCACACAATGTGAAAAGTTTGTCAGTGGAGTAATATGGACAGAGCGAGGAAAACTGTGATTTTCTGTCTAGCTAACTCCTCTGGCAAGTTATTTTGCCAACTTCTTCTAATCATTTAGCCCCTAAAGGTGTCTGGTGGAGACTAGGCACGGAGTACCTGTCACAGTGAATGAAAGAGCTTTATTGTACCGGCATTCATGCCTCGAAGGGCCAGGTACAGGTCGTCTAACATATGACCTGATAAACATATAATGGGTAGTGGTTATAGCGGTGACATTTCAACATGACAAATGTATATAATCTTGGGCCATTTCCGTCAAGCACAAACATTGATACGACGAATACAATTTGTACAGATATGATATGTATACATGCTATGACCCCGGATGGTTTTCAAGACAAGAGTCCAATGTTCTTCAAATGTGTCACTTTATAGTTAATCAAATGGACGTCCTTGTTATGGTAGTGTAAGGGTGCGCCAAGTATGGTGTATTACGTGGTAGCGTAGTGGCCTTGGCTTCGATGGGTGCCCTCACAACGTTCGTAGAGATAGCCGCCGATGTTGTAGATGTACGTACAGACCCGAAGAAATGACACAGGAGCCAGTGCTACGTAGAGACGTGACTGTATTCTCTCCTCTCTCCTATAAACTGGAACTAACTTAACTACAAGAGTGCATGGGTTTTTATATCCTCTAATCGCCTACGTACAGATTTCTTGGAAAAAGTTACATAGTTCCTATTACAGTCATTATATGAATCATTGGTCATCACTTCCTCTCGGGTTTACGGAAAAGCCTGGGCTGTCTACCTTGCCAGTCTACCAGGCCAGTCTACCAGGCCTGTCTAGGACGTCAGGCTACTGAACTCCCCCCATTCATATCCTCACAAATGGCAAGACGTCCAAGCAGCTGCGCCCCCTAGCGGAATGCATCGAGATTACAGGCACTACACTGTTATGAGTGCCAAACTACCGGTAGTGAACAAGACAGTGCAGAAGGCTTGGCTTGTCAGATTACTCAGCTCTTTTAAGCATTGTGCAATGCTTGAAAAATGTCATCTTGCCGAAGTCCATACTGCTATAGCTTTGAAAGTTTGTGGTTTGTAATTATCTAGTTACGAAAAAGGATCCGCTTGGAAGTTAATTTAGAAGGTCATGAATGTAATGGGATGGAAATCTCTCAAGCCATTAATCACACTGTGACACTGAAGCCAGCGCGCGCGGTCACAGCACCGTGAGAAAAAAAGTACGGACAAAAATTCGTGCAAAAAGTCTTATGTAATCTGTGTTGTATGGTATTAAAACATTTCAGATTGTTTGATTTGAATTGTGAAGATTACGCAATTACGCAACTGCATGGCTTTCCGGGTGAGTCGGCTAGCTGCAGTTAGCCTCCTGTGCAGACCTCCGTGAGTGGGTGGGCGTTTTGATAATACGTTTTGGAGTTCTTTAGCTGGCAAGAGAAGAGTGTTGTTCTGGAGTACTAGTACCGCGTTTAAAAGACGTTTTCAGACATCTGTTTCATAGACCTGCATTCTTTATTTGGCAGAACATGAAAACTTTGAATAAATATCTAGATCAGTTTATTTCTACTTTCTCTGTACATTTCTTTCTACATAACAGTGTAGTGCCTGTAATCTCGATGCATTCCGCTAGGGGGCGCAGCTGCTTGGACGTCTTGCCATTTGTGAGGATATGAATGGGGGGAGTTCAGTAGCCTGACGTCCTAGACAGGCCTGGTAGACTGGCCTGGTAGACTGGCAAGGTAGACAGCCCAGGCTTTTCCGTAAACCCACTTCCTCTCTATGGTTAATGGCCGGTCCCTAGCTATACCAAATAAGGCAATGTCCTGAGCACTTGCGAGTGTTGGCCAGAGTCCCCTGCTGAGATATGTCGTTACTAGTGTCATTCAAAAGGTCGCCCACTCTTCAGACGAATGCTTCTCAGAAGAGAGCAGGGCTAATCTGAGTCATACACAAGGAAAGTGATGTCCTAGGATGTCCAAGAAACTAACTTTTAGAATAACACGTGAGATAGAAACTAACTATAGGACATATAATAATACAGTGCTAGAGCACCCTATTACAGTAGCAGCTATTATTTCAGTCACAGCCGAAACGTTTTATATTTGGAATATTCTTGTCGCTTTCAAGATCTTTCAAGTTTTCATTTCAAAGAGATCGGTTGGTCCGGTAGCAGCTTCTGCAACTGTAAGTACTTCAAATTCTTCTGGGCAGACATTTCTAGAAAAAAATTGCAGTCCTCTCTTTTGCTCTGCACGCAGAAAAGGTACTCATCCAACACCTTATGCATACACATGTATATTATAATATATATATCACCGCGTAATATACCCCGTGAGATACTGAAAGCTGGATGTCAGCCTAACCACAAGCATTGTATCGTTGGACAGACACCGCGTTCGGATAGTGTACACGCTGGGTACATATAGTACCAAATGGCAAAATGGCTCCGCTTGTTTTAAAAGACCTGGCTGTCACATGTCTTTCAGATGAAGCCTTGCTCGCTTTCGTGTTCACTTCCGAAAAATGACCGACACTTCTTTGCAAGCCTTCGGCATCGAGATCTGCCCCGGCGAAGTGCCTCTGCTGTAAGGTCTGTGACTCGGAGAGTCGCTCCTCCCCGACGGCTGTGCTCCTGTCGCGTTTAGATGCTGGAGGTACGTCGACATCTTCGCATCGTTTAGAGGGTTGTTCGCCTCCATATATTGGGGAGAATAATGGGACGGCATGACATGCCCCTGCAGTTGCAGATTGATATGTTGTTGAGGGGGTTCCCGATTGTGGTGATAGCTGGGCTTATCAATTGGATGACCTGAATTGACCTGGGGATCGACCCTGTCCGATTTTTTGCCCTTGTCACGTTTCTGGCAGCAGGGCGGACCGAGCAATGTCAGGACCACAGGGAGGATAACCAGCCCGTGCAGAGCCCCCAGCAGAATAACTAGGAACATCGTCTTGAAAAACGTGCGAAAGATGTAAGACGCAGAAGTGGATAAAGCCGACACCCCAAGTATAGTGGAGAGGGCGCCCTGGAGAATGGGCATTCCTAAGCTGTACAGGGCAAATACCGCTCGAGCGTTGCGGTTCTTTTCCTGGCAGGATACGAAGGCATAAGTGATGTGAGCCGAAAAGTCGACAGAAAAGCCGATACACATGATGATGTTGATCATGGAAATGGCGTCTAGATTGACGTCCCAGAAGGTCATGTACCCGACCACCCCCGCACAGATGGACGCGATGGACAGGGTCACCCAGATGGAACAGACGGGGTGGGGCACGAGGACAAGGGCCACCACGAACATGGTAGCTGTGGCGATACCCAGGTTCTGCAGGGTGTTGGGTAAAATAGTTATATATTGATCAAAGAATATGAAAGTGGGATGGTACACCATTGTCTTTATAGACATAGAGTCTGCTATCTCTCGCATCTTGAGCATCATGCCTTGCTCTCGGTCTGAATTATGGATGTTTTTGGTCTGTACAAAAAAGCGAGAGGACACGATAGCACTTTTATCTCCGTTGAATTCTATATCCAGTGCGTACCTCTCAAAGGCAGCATTCTTAAGAAATGGATCTGATAGGTTTGAGAGGAAGGACGATTTGGTCGCCGCGCTCAGGCCGGGTATGACGCCTGAATATTGGTTGACGAACGCGAGGTAATCACGCAACCACGACTCCGACTCAGTTTTGCCAAACGTAAAGTCGGTGTCCTCAAACTTCGCGAGAAGCTTTTCGACCTGATCTCTTGTACTTTCCTCCCAATAGGCAAGTGGCTCTGCGATGATGACAGCCACTCTCGGGCCGTATTCCCCGTAGTACTGATCTTGTTTGTCGTAAAAATCGACCACGTATGAGTCGTCGGCCGCAAGCCTGCTGAGCCTTATCCCCTGTCGCACCTGCGTGCATCCCCAGATAGCGCAGCCCAGGTACGCGCCATAGATAAGCAGAACGATAACTTTGACCCACCACTTGGTGATGATGGGTCCGAAATATTTCCTGAAGAAGACCATGACAGCGTGGTCGCTGCCGTGATACTCTCCATTCCCGTCGACGCCCGCCATCGCGTTCCCCGTGCACATGGCGCGGAAGCAGCCGGACCTGTCCTTCGCTTCATCCGGAGTAGGTACTCGCATACACGTCGTGGCGTGGCGGTTGCCCTTCTCGCGGTGCCCTATGTATACCATGCAGGCGCCGAAAAAGGTAATCTGAAAGAGATAATCAAAAAGCACGGCCGTGAGCGTGAAGATACAGAAAGCGCGGACAGCCGGGATGGGGGTGATGGCCCCGATGCCGAAGGCCAGTCCGTCCGTGACGGTTGTTATGGTGATGGATACCGCAGCCTCCGCGTACGTCTCTCCCATTCGCTCCTCCACGCTGCCTCCAGGATGGGTCTTCCTCCAGGCCGCCAGCATGACGAACAAGTCGTCCACACCGATACCTGTGAAAGAAACAGAAAGTACATTTAGAATATTCTGTGTATTTTGGTGGAGTGTAACACGTGTAATGTGTTTCACGTGCTAGATTGATAATGCATATATTTCTTAGTAGTCATCCATGCCTGGCGAATGGCTTTGAATAATTTATGTGTTGTAACCGTTGCCCCGCCTAAAAGACGCTCAAGTTAACGAGACGATAAATATGGTACTCTTCACTAACTCTGAAATGCTGTTTTCATCTACATTTCAGTTTGTCAAATCTAGACCTTGCTTTAAACTCATGTCAAAACACATGAGTGATATTTCCTTTGATACAGTTGACACATCTCAAGTTATGGTTCTATTACGGTAGTCGATCACCATTGATTCTGCATAATTGCATTTAATGTCTGTCCTTATTTGGAGATAATCTTTCAGTACGGAAAGGACTATTGCATTCACGGGGTGCAAGAATAAGTAGCTATGAATGCTTGGGGATGGAAAAACACAACACACGATAGTGTGATAATATTGTAAGTTACAAAGTAACGATAGCATTGCCTTTTGGGGAAGAGCTTCTTCCCCACGGTGAAGCATTCTAGGATAACTGGACAGAGCATCAGGGTTACACAGTAATCAAGGGCAATCTGTCTCATGTAATGTACCTTCTTTTTCGCCAGTTCTGAACATAGCATTATAACACACGATGAATAAAACTCGGTACAGCTTTTGGCTAGACAATCATGTTCATATACGTGATAAAGGACTCGAGTCTGACCTCGATCATCTCTCGCCATAGCTATCCCCAGGCAGATATGGGCCCGGCTTGTTTTACAAGTCTTTCTTGACGGCTCGTTGTGTTTTTTCTTGTTCCCTGCAACGTGGTAAATGCACAAGGCGCAAGAACGAAGACAACATATACAGGATAAATAGAACACTTACCCAGTGCTAGAAACGGCATGGAGGCCACCACGCTGTTGAACTTGACTCCGCAGTACAGGCACAGTCCTATGGACGCCACGATGGCCATGCCTGCGGACACGACGCCGAGCATGCCTAGCCACGGCTTGGTGCGCACCATGTCCAGCATCATGCAGGAGAGGATGGAGAAGGTGATGAGGACCGTGAAGGTGATGGAGAACAGGGGGATGACGCGTGTTGTCAGTGAGGCGAGCTCCGACTGGAGGGCCTCGGACGTCGAGTAACACACAGTGATAAAGTTGGATTTGAATGTTGCCATGTAGGACAGAACCGCAAGTTCCCACTTTTCGCTTAGCTTCTCATCTGATGGCGAGTCCGTGCGCAGGTAGTAATCCAGCCGGAAAGATTTGGCCTTTTCGACGTCGTCGGTGCCTGTTTTTAAGGTAGGATTGCCCAGCGTGCCTGCGGAGACAACAGCGGAGCCACCCGGCAAGTCTGTCCGCGGGTAGCTGATCACCGTGCTGTCGTTCTTTCGCAAGGCGAAATCAAGGAAATCTTCCCCGCCAACCTGACACTGGGTTCCCCACTTGGAGCACAGATCTGCGTACGAATAGTTTTTTCCAGACACTTCAGCTTGTATCCCCTTGATAGCTGTGTTGAAGGAGTCGATTGCTGCCAAGGTCGTCGAGCTAAGTACATTATCGTCAGAGGCTTTGCTTGTTATAATCACGTTTGCTGATCTGCCCAAATTGATTAGACGGGTGGCCTGAAAGCTTGTGGTGTCGTTTGTTGGGAAGTGCTGCTGTACGTAGGCACGCTCTGTCTTACCCCGGCCATTATCAGGAGTGTACAAGTCTTCCACGCTCGACTCTGTGTCCAGGAAATACAGCCCAGCACCCAGGCCACCGGCCACCAGTATGGACAAGAGCAGGAACGGCAGCGGGTGTCGGGCCAAAAATCTGCCGTACTGTCGGAACAGGCGACTGATTATTTTCTCAATGCAGTCGAAAGCCATGTTGACGGCCTATGATTGCGCGATCCGCTCTGAAACAAATTATGCAGACGTATTACGTGCCGAAATTATCATCATGAACTCGGAATAGCCATTGTCACCATACGTCAAATACGTCAATCATATGTGTCCCCGAGTGTAGGTCAATTGCGGCATTAAAAAAAACTATTTAAAGATGAGATGTTGTCCCGTCCAGGTTGACCTTCTAATGGCTCATGTTGGCCAGGTTTCTGGAATAACAGATCATAACAAGCTCGCATCTACTTCCGGGTCAAACCAACTACCCAAACAGATCGCGATTATAGTATGTTCAGCTTCCGTCAAGGCCGCTTCATCAAAACACTCAGTTGTCCTTAACGTAACTTCGCCGAGGGCTATGCGACCCAGTATTAAATGTGGCATCACAAAACGCGATTGCTAGATTGCGAAAGACGTGTGAAATACATGATGTAATGGCTTCTTTGTGCCATCATGAGGTACGTAGTCAAACATACAGTGATGCATGCATGGTCCCAACCTTGATTACCACACCCTCGTTATTGTTTGGCGCAAATTCAATATTAGACTGTACTACAATGAAATATGTTTTTACCGGTTTTAGGTTTCGATCAGAAAAGCATCCGTTTTGAAATGACCTACAGCTTGTCGAAGAAGACCAAAACGTTTGGATTGCAGGCACGGTCCAACATAACAATGTCGGCAGTGTACATTTGTTGACGTAGACAGGGGACCTGTTTTTCTGGTTTGGGGCTGTAACCGCACTCCTCTAGAGCAACGAATCTGCCAATTCTGTAACTTAGGGAAAGTAGAAGACGAGATACATTTATTGTAGATTGTCCTTTGTATGTTAGCGATAGAGACATTCTTTTCGAATATGTGTTAAGTAAATTCCCCCACTTTAGATACTTAAATAGTAAAGAGAAATTTATTTTTCTTTTAGCCTTCGACAAACCAATACTTATTAAACATACAGCCTCCTATACTTCTACTATTTTTAAGAAGCGAGAGGAAGTCGAAAGTGTATATTAGGTGTTTATATATTTACATGTTTATGTATATGATTGTTCACATGTGACCTGTATTTAGCCCAGTGGGGCAAAAATGTACAATAAAGGTCTTCATTCATTCATTCATTATATCAAAGCGATGACACGTGATTGAAGACTTTTCTGCGCGTGAAAAGTTTGTGTTCTTTTCATAAAGATAAATATGGTTCTGCTTTTTTTTGATAATAAATGAACCTGTTATGATTTTACTTCCGTAACAATAGAGGTATTTTGTTCTGGTTTGTCTGTATGTGTTTCCGCATACATTAGTCGGTATAATTCAGAGCTATGGATTGTGATGATATTTGGTATGTGGGTAGGTCTTTGGAAGATGAAGGTCAAGGTCGATTTGAGCCTACTAGTGGCTTCCCTTGATACGCACTGCTGTTTTTGCATCATCGTCAGAAAACAGGCCTAACCTCTGCTTGGAGAGTACTTTTCGGCCAGGAAACACTAGCGGTATTAAACCTCCTGAAATCTGAGTAAGGGCCATACGGAGGTCAACTGAACTGCAGCCGTCTCACCTTGAAAGACAATTGCGTAATCCGTCGCATTCATACACGAACTAGAAAAACTTCACAGTCCAAACCATACTGTCTCAAAGCCGACATATTCCTCTACCAGCACAGTTTGCACCTGCCTGCCTCTTACATAACACTTTCTATCCAGTCTTCAATAAGTTTGTCCGTGCTACTTTATAATTGCTCTGTTCTGCGGCCACAATAGACATGGCTATCGCTTTACGGAGGTTTCCCCGACTAACCTTTCCAACTAGGATAATTTCTCCGATGTAGGGAGGACTCCAGTATGTAGAATTATGGAAGTACAGAAGTACTAAAACAGATGAGTTTTGGCAGAAAGCGAAATGTAAAAAAAATCCCATACAACACGTCGTCTACCGGGTACGTCCAAACAGCGATGGACTTGAACGGACGACACTCTTGCTATTGGCAATTGCTATTGATATTTGAGATGCACATTAACCATACGGTTTACGTTTTGTCTGTTGACTAGACTCCAGAAACACATCAGTGAACAGTAAGTGGAGACAAATGGTGATATATTATGGTCTGGGGTTTACTTTTCAGAACCACATCCTGGTTTGGCTCCATCCTCAAATTAAGATGGAGGCTCAGCTTGAATAGCTAAACTCTCTGGTTTTTGCGCCCCTTTTCCACAGAAGTGCTGGGTACACACATTGGTGCATTTTGAACCACGTGTGTCCTGATTGATGAAGAAGCAATGACACGTAACCCAGTTCTCCGCGAAGGACGGCAATCTCCTCTGCTCGCGGTCAGACCCCATAAATGTTTTGGAAGAGGAGACGGGAAGTAGTATCATATGCGCTCCTGTCTCAACAATTTCTCGGGCAACAAGAATTATATAACAAAGGGGTTCATTATGTGGGATGAAGATAAGCTTGTCTCGAGGCTGAGGCGGATACACAGTTTTCACATCCAAAACTCCCAGGAACTAAAAGTCTTCTAACAATAGTAACGACTGTTTCATGAAAAACAGACTTGGGTTTCTGCCAGGCAACGAACCCTCATTAAACACGTGACCGCAACCGATAGCTGGGCTTCTGAGCGACCCATTCATGCATCGTTGGCCGGCTCCGAACCTTTTGCGCTTTATCGTACCATCGGGGTTTACATAAAGCCTCTCGCGCCGTCGCCATAGTCCCGACTGGTGAGAGATGAAATGTCAATGCTGGGTAAACGTCGCTATAGCGCTGGGGCCAGGTCCGTCACATGCGGCGTAGGAGGAACGGAGGTCACACGGTGATTCTTCCCGCTCGGGTAAGTACAGGTTACAATAAAGAACGGCGCTTGAATATGTATCTTTACGGTTAGGAAGGGATTTAACCTTTTGTCTTGACTTCCAGCCTTTCAAATGATAAATTTACGCTATTTGCTTGGAACAATACATTCACGTCTCCCTTAAAATGCACGCTAGTGGAGACAACAATTCCTTGACGGCGAAAGAGTCAATTTTAGACACCTGTGTCAACCATAACCTTATCACAATAGTAATGTAGGGACATTTGAATTCTGTACAGTACGACACCATCGATAATTCGATACGTTGTTTCTTTTGCTAATCATCTAAAACTAACACAATTGTTACTAACGGCGATTCGTGCTACTGGGAAAACCAACGGTTCTGCCGCCGCTATCCTGTCGAGCTTGCTCTTTTGTGTTCAGGTTTTGTTATTTAAGTACCAACATAAACGTACGGTAACGTATCTATATCGGAGATTGCACTGACAGACAGACAGACTTTGATTGACTGCAAACGGGTAACCTTCAATTCCATCGTCGTCTTCGTGAAATAACATCTCCATTTCCATTATGAACGTCAACATAAGATTTAGTCACACCAGTTGACTGTGGGTTTTTCTTGAGGTAGTTGGAAATCACGAGACCTCATATCCAATTATCTCTCCTTCATGAAGTACATACAAAACAAAGTGTGCGTTAAGGGATCGTGTGTCGAATTGTTTTTCTGTTTTTTTTATCATGGGCGTTGCTTACGTGATTTGTTCCATGGACAGAAATTAGACAGTTTTACCATGGTAAAGCACGTATGATGCCATCCCAAAAATCAATTCGTTTGGACACGTGAACGTACCTACAATGACGACTTTTTACATGCAAATCAAGTTTCACAAGGCTGAGTAGTCGACTAATGACCTGGGCAATAGCTATCGCCTGAATTTCCTGTTCAAGCGTACAATAATTCTTAGAATCATCTTAGAATAACGTTTGAAGTTGTCATTTTGTCAGGCAAATGTTTCAACTTTCCTCAATGCCACCGTTTGCTGGCCTTAACTGATTTCGACTGCTGTCTGGTTCACATTTGTCACTGTCGTGTTTTTTATTGTATGACTTTCACCGAGTCTATGGCAACATTGACATTTGACAAGAGTCTAGGTCAATATTTATCATCACAAGACAGCTAAGTTTTGTAGGACACATCCACGACTGCCCTAGACTGTCCTGCCGTAGACCTATCGGATCGTACGATGAATATGACCGGCCCTAAGAGAGAGAAGTATCTCTGTAGTTCGTGACCAGGATGCCAGTAGCGGTACCCGGTTACCGGCCCAGGAGACCTTGTTATCCCGGGACACGCCAAACACGTACAAACACCCCTCCAGCTTTGCAAAACGGGACTAAACTTGCGTCTCAGGATCAAATAAACCGTAATCGTCCAATAGAAATCGCCAAATAATCTTTTCTTCATGACCTGACAAAAACTACCCGAAGCTTTGAAAGAGGATTGATCTATTCCTCAAATCGGCTGACTGACCGACTCATGTGGTATGAGACTTTGATAAAATCTTAATGTTCCCGAGGTAAAAAAGAACGAGTAGACAAACATGCTTATTGTGTCACCTTTCATTCTTCGAAACGTCAAATTTCTGGAAATGCCAACTTGTGGATGACGATGGTGTAGGTAACACATTGTAAGAAGCGTCCCGTGGTCCTTCCCCTTCTACCTGGTGAATACATGGACTTGATAAATTGCACGCAGGCTGCAAGAGATAACACTGGACAAACAAGATAGCGACTAGTTTGTTTTGTACTAGCCTGACTGACCACCGATAACTCAGAAAAACAGTGGACGCGACTAGATAGCAATTCTGGTATGCGTTTAAGGGGATCATGAAAAGTTAACGTGTGACATTCATGTTTCCCAGGTATGATAGAAAATGATCCTTGTCGTGATTGGAAGATAACTAGCCTGGCCCACCCAAGAAATGAGGAGGGGAATTATGAAAACCAAGCGACCACGGCATGTACTAATATTGGCGTAATTGATTTTTGGGGCTTTCAGATATGGCGTAGTCCATTAGTCAGGTGTTTGTTATTGACTGAATGAAATCCTTACCTCCTTTTATCTGACGGTATTGCGTTCTCGCCACATGTAGACAAAGGCGTGCGTTATCCTGTAGTCCGTATATAGCTGCCCTCCTGTCGACCCGTACTTGTAATGATTGCACTGATTGGTTCTATTGGCTGTGTTGAGTGTGCAGTCAACGGTTTACAGTCGTCTTACTTCTCGATCACAAAGTTCGGAAAACCAAATCTCGGCACAGACCTCAGGAGTGTAATTCAAATGGACTGATCACGTTCGGTGTACGTAAACAAATTTAGGGCCTTTTGGAGAGCCGTAGACGTGTCATACAAACTCAACTGTCTCGTCACGGGATGGGTGGATAGGTTCCGTGGTACCAGCAGTCCAAAGTTGTCTGCCACGTGATTAAGGAGACTGGGGAATATAAGAGTTCTCAAGAACAGAAGGGGTATACCTTGGTGTTTGATGGGCAGACCCTTATCGTATTAGATTTGTTGGTTTCACTTGATATGTCACTAGCATATAAAGTTTCGAAGGCTGACATAGATTATAATGCTCTACATTCTGTTTTACAGCATAAGCGGGATCCATCAATGAGAGACCGGGATCAGTTGGTAATCACATTGAGGCGAAACTAGAACATCTTTAAAGGAAACGCCGAAAGCAGGGAAGAAGGTCGTTCTGGGCAGCCCGATAAGAAGATGTCCACGGGTCCGAAGCTGGCCGTCCCGCAAACAGGTCGACTCGATCAGCAAATCAGCACCACGGTCAGCATCAACCTCCCTGTAAGAATGGCGGGGGCTCGTAAAGAGAGAACAAAAGAAAAAGCCTGTGGTTACGAAGGAGCTAGTGCGAGAAGACGTGTACTTGACGGACAGCACTACCCCTCGCCCCGCCCTCAGCCCTATGGCGGCCGCCCATAGTCGGCGGATGCGGGAGATGGGGTATCCAGTGGAGATGATGGCCGACAAAACTATGGCCAAACGCACCATGCGGGACACCGTCCAGGAGATTCTCAAGCACAGGTCGCTGGACAGACAGCTGCAGATTGAGATGAACCGCCAGAGGACGCAAATGCAAGCAGAGGCGCGACAGCTCCGCAAAAATCTGAGACAACTTAAGTCCAAGTCAACTTCCCAAAATATGTCTGAATCGACTCTTGTACAACACTCGAACCGCTCTTTACATGCCTCTGTACAGTCGTTGCCAAATGGAACTAAAAGGAGGAGAAGCACTTGGAAAGTAACGGCCGGCCGGATTGTTGCTATGAAAAGGGTGCAGGGACCAAGTCGGAATGAATCAACAGAAGACGCTGGTGACAGTAGTGAGGAGGAGGCCCGTCTGTGTTATGCTATTGACGCTGTGCGCATGAGTCAGGACCAGTCCGTTCTCCCTTCTGCGATGCAAGAAGCAAAGCCTGCCTTGAGACGTCCCGTGCGCCGACACACAGTGGACGTGTCTGGGACAAAGTCTAGGGGAAAACCCATTGTCCCCAAACAACGATGGCACAGTGTTTCAGGAGATAGTAGCATCTCTCCAGATCTTGTGGAGTCGTTTCCAAACTCTCCACCGCTGTCGCAGGACGGATCCGGAGGGAAGGGACGTTACAAAAGGGACGTTGTCAGACGTGCGCACGGGAGAAAGCTCCGTACATTCCGTCAAAGAACTGGGTCTGAACTGGCAGCTGCCATCGCGAAATTCCACGCCAAGGTCAACAACAGGCAAGCGTCATAGAGATCACAAGCCGCTGACTTCTGAGCTGGATAGGAGACGAAAGGGGGAGAAAACCCCTGAGATTCAAGTAAGAGACGAAAA
This sequence comes from Branchiostoma floridae x Branchiostoma japonicum, assembly GCA_013266295.2. Taxonomy (NCBI): domain Eukaryota; kingdom Metazoa; phylum Chordata; class Leptocardii; order Amphioxiformes; family Branchiostomatidae; genus Branchiostoma; species Branchiostoma floridae x Branchiostoma japonicum. The sequence continues at coordinate 16,667,209 of CM023840.1, forward strand.
ACAAACGGGTATGGAATTAGGAAGGACATGATGCCTTACTCCGTCTGATTTATAGATTTCCATGTGTATAATGTCATGGTAACATAACTGTGATTAAACGTACACATTCAAATTTATCTGGCAACTTCCAGTTTAACAACCCAGTATGGTGGACAATACTTACATCATAGTCACGTGAGTGAGAACTCCCTACAGGCTTCTTCGTGTTCTAATTTTCTATAACTCATCTGTGTTACTGCATTGTTGCACCGATGTATTATGTATCAACAAAAAACAAGTTATGACTTTACATAAGGTTTTACATAAGGTTAATAAGGTATAACAAGATATTCCTTGAACAAAATAAAGAAATTATGTATATGTAGTATCATGTTCTCTTCTTGTATTTTCTCATATTCATTTCGTGTGGGTTAATTAATGCTCATTTAAAAGTCATTTAAAAAGTCATAGTACACAACGCATGACCTTTTCTCTTCCAGTGTCTTTTAATGACACAGCCTTGATTTGTTGGCGTCGGTTCTAACACAGAAGCGCTACTGGCAATAAAGAAAGGTACATTTTAAATCAATACGACATGCTCTCAGACACAGTTGTACTATGCGTTCAGAAAGCTGACCAATGTCTTTGTTCCAGAACAGACGGTTCTTGCCCATTTGACACACGTAAGTGTAAAGAGGCCAAGACTAATTGGCGCGCTGTTACCCGATCGCTAGTTCAATTTCTACTTAATATACTACATAACGGACACAACGTGACATTGTAGGGGAAATCCTGGGGGTTCTTTGAGCGATTGATAATTGTTTGCACATTCACTAGTCAAAGACGCCGCGTACAGTGAAGGTATAAAGAGTTGGCAAACATTAGGGGGTTTGGTAGCTAACAGCTGTTTCGGCCTCTCGAAAGGCTGGCCCGGGGGCTTTTCTGTACCCTCTTTAGGAGGGAAAGAACTACTAGCTGTAGAATTAGCCCTCTCGTTGTCGCTATAGTCTCCCATGAAACAAATACTAATTGTCTATTTATACTAGGGCAATAGGATCAAAATAGTCGCAAATATTCTGTCTGAAGTGGATACCCCATCGTACTTTGAGCCAGCTAGAACGGGTAAGTGGTAGTAGTTAGCCGCAACATTTGTAATGTAATGTACTGTCATGGAAATCTGTACCTATCTGGAGTTGCCCATAGTAGCAGCTTTTAATCAATCAAGCAATTAATCAATCAATCAATCAATCAATCAATCAATCAATCAAAAATGAAAGGCTCACCCCATCGATACCGGAAAGCATCGCCGGATCTGATTACATGCTGCCATATATATAGATAGACTGTCACTTATCAATCAATAAACACTCCTATGGTGATGTACCTCCACATAAGGGTGTTGTCGCTATACGGAGGTGTGACTCACATACCCCTTCAGCACAGCAACTGCGTTTTTAATAAAACGTCGTCTCGGATATCAGTACGCCCGGCATGAAAAGACGTATTTCTTTATTTATTCAAGGGACACTCTTTCAGTGAGCCCTAAATTTTGTAAAATATACATGTATGTTGATCTAATGGATCAAAAACCGCACAACCTTCTTTTTTGGTCGCTGCTGGCAGTAGCCCGCCAGTACTCTGACAAAGTCATGGTAGTTAAACTGTCCGTCCGAGTCCACGTCAGCTAACTTCAGGAGCTCGTCCACTTCTCGGTTGGTCATCCTGTCGCCGATGTGCGTGAGGAGATGCCTCAGCTCATGGGCCGACACGTACCCGAGCCCGTCCCGGTCGAAACACCCGCAGGGCCTCGCTGAGCATCTCCTCGCTGTAGGCCGCGGCCGTGTCCTTCAGCTGGTGGGTCATGAGCTGCACGAACTCCGGGAAGTCGATGGTGCCGCTCCCGTCCGTGTCCACGGAGTCGATCAGCTCCACCACCTGCAGGTCGGTCGGGTTCAGGCCCAGGGACCGCATCACGTTGATCAGCTCCTTCCCGTCTATCGTTCCGCTACGGTCACGGTCAAATTCCCAGAATGCCTACGTGTGGACAAAAAAAAGAGAGCACAAAACGCACATACAAATTGTATCTACTGTTGTACTGAACTTTGTTTGTTTGCTTGTTTGTTTGTTTGTTTGTTTGTTTGTTTGTTTGCTTTATTAGATCTTCATTAGTGAGTAAATTAATCACTTGCTTGAGTCTCAGCAGGAATATTACAATCTTACTACTTGTGAACTACCTTAACTGAACAATGCAAAGAATGCAAACACTTACAATGATATGTCTTGACTTAAGATTTCAATGTTATGTATAGTATCCTATGTAGCAAATTTAAAAGTCCGTGACGTGACTGTTCTGACACAGTAATCCACCCCCCACCCCCAAACTATCCGTTATGTCACATGAAATATCAACATTTACTCAGTAATGGGTCAAATTTCCGGAAGGTCTGGAAGGTCTTTGCCACTACTGCCGTCTACTTGACTCACCTGTCGCAACTCGTCAACCTCTTCCTTCGGCATGTCCTTCGGGATTCGCGTCTTTACAGACTTCTTAGTGAACGACATCGCAGGCTACAGTTTCCCGATATGTCCGGAGTGTCGTCTCGCGGTCTTAACAACGCCACGTCTTTCCTGTTCGCCTGTTCCTCTCTCCGAGGTCAAAGATGCATATTTGGGCACTGGCAGAGTGACGCCACTCCCAGCGGAATTTCCAAAAAGGCGCTGTCAGTGACACAGAATTAGGAGTTGTTGTCCATTTACGATATTTGGAATGGAGGAGGGTTGAATGTGGGATCAGGAGCGCGGGCACTGGTATGTAGAGGATTTCCGTGTGTTACTGTTAGAGTGCCTTTTTCAACTGCAGAAAAATGTGTCTTGGGCATAGTTTTAGTCTATAGAGATTACCTTGTGAAACCAAATGTAAAGGAGTATTTTTCTTGGGAAATGTTTTTTTACCTGGATGTCATAGGTAAGAGTTTTAATTTTTTCAATGACTTTCTGCCATGTTTGAGTTGTCCGGTTCGCTAAAGAAGATAAAGGTTTGCATCTCCATGGTCATCAGCTGTCCAGAGGGGCCAGAAGTCACTTTAAAATCGACATGCATATCCAACCCATTGCAAAATACAAAACACCCTTACAGTCTAAGCGAAGGACTGCGTTGCCATGTAAATTTTACAAAGAGAGGGTTAAGATTGAATGTTACCCCGTTATTGATTCTGTTATGTTCCATGTACTACTACGTCACCAGAACAATACGTCTTGGAAAGTAGCTATAACGGTCGAATGAACCGAAGGAAGTCATTGCACTCACTACACTCCCTTGTTCACTCTCACCCACCCACCCACCCACTCATTCTTTCACTCACTCACTCACTCACTCACTCACTCACTCACTCACTCACTCACTCACTCACTCACTCACTCCCTCCCTCACTCACTCACTCACTCACTCACTCACTCTTTCACTCATGCACTCATTCACACTGACGCACTTGCTCACTTGTTCACTCTTTTGCATCGAGACATTACATTAAACAACATACATGTATTATGTTAAAAACAATTAATAATCAACACTGTAACAGGAAACAGATTTCATTTGTCAATCCCACCTCCAACGTGTACCCACACTGTAGACCGTATCTAGGGTATGCTATGATCAATGAAATGAAAATGAGAACATTCAATCGTGCGTTTCAAGTCCACGTTCTAGTATAAGAAGACTACGCGTAACCTACAAATGTATTAACTGACCAATCTAGTGTCCCTTATAAATGAAATAACAACGAACTTTATCCTAAGATATTTTGGTGTTCGCGCATTGAATAATACATTTAAGTTGTTTTGAGGTAGTACTAATCTAAGTAGCCATGACCCTGTTGATTCACAGATTGCATAGCATCACAGGCTAGTGAACCTATTACAGTGCCCAAATTATCTATGAACCTGTAATCGGTAAGATAAAGAACATAAACATAAGGATTACAATATGTTGTCACACACAGGAATCAGTGAACACTAGACACCACTGGAGAGTCAACACCATACGGTATAAAGATTTGACTCAAATGGGTTCCCTTCAAAACCTCACTGTTGCGATATTTTGTTTTGCCAGTTGATCTAGAGGACATTATAGGACAATATCGCCAGGAAAGCCATGGTCGCAGGAATAAGAAGCACCTTTACCTGGACCAGGACTCCCAGTAGACGGGTGACTGTGGAGAGGAAAACGAAACTCTTAAAATACTGGACACGGGGTCATCATAAGATCAGTCTCAAAGCCAGTCTCAACGTTACTGTTAAATCATTGCCATAATGGATAATTATCTAGGAGAAATTACTCGGCACTCGAGACTTAAACTCATGGGATATAAACGTTAACTTTACTGTTCATTGACGACAAAAATGGACTGTTATCTATTCTTCAAATTACTTAAGATTGCAAACGGCTTTTGACGGGGAAGGGAAATAGAAAATACCTGGTGGTAGTTCTTAAACAACCGAACCTAAATTTAAACTTTGGCTCAAATGTAACGAACAGGCTATTACACATGTAATGACGAATTCAATTAATACATAAAAACATAATCACAAGAGTATTGTCACTAGGTAAGTCTGCTGCTGTATCTTACCTGTAGATTTTGTCATGCTGTGTGGCGGTTTCCACACCGCCCTGGGATGTTTCCCCCCGTGTAGCTTCCTCTGCCTGCTTAGAAAACCCTCCCAGTCTGGCGGCTGGAGGGGCAGCAGGATCTGCACGTGATTCCAGAACCTACGGATGGAAATTCACATGTCATCAATCAAGATAAACATTGCATCAATCTGAGGAAATCAAAGAAAATACAAAGAACTTTAAGGGTAACAATTGGAGAAGGAAATAGTCCCTCACTTGAAGTGAAACGTGTCCGGATCACGTGACAGGCGGTTCTGGAAGCCCAGATACAGGTCGTCCCAAAACAGCCCCTGCAAAACAGTTTGTCTGTGGACCCCGATCCTGTTCTTGATCTGGGTGGAAAAAAACAACAACCCGATAATAACACTATTGTACACTGTGCAGGTGAAAAAACACAAGGAGCAATAAAGATGAGGTTTATGCCATATCTTAGTTATGCCTGTCTAGCAAGGACGTATAGAAACTCTCTGAAGTCGTGGTATTACCTCCAGGTATGCATGTTCCCTGGCAGGACGCTGACTGGGAAAGGACAGATCCCAGAAGTCCACAAGAAAGTCGTACCCTCCCTCCACGGGGTTGAAGTAGTCATCAGTCTCTATCATCTGCAGAGTTCATCAGATCATGTTATACAAAGCAGAGCAACTTTCATGGACCGTCGAAATAATTGCTAGCTGGTCTTGTTTTCAAGTGTGTGGATGTAGGCCGACCTTTGATTTTACGTCAGCGCACACATGGTACAGGTCATTGTATCTATGATAAGAGATACTAGTAACTTGCACGATAGATAACCGATAATTGGGCTACATAGCGAAGTCTGTGATCATCTAATGCTGACATTTTTACGATATGACAGATGACAGATGAGGCGTTATTGATCCTGGATGGGGAAAACAACAGGCCTATCTTGAAAACATCTTACCATGCTATTGGAACAAACATAACTCTGACGGCAGTTGAACAATTATGGTACGTCTATAAGAATTGAGCGAACTATTATGAAATATTATTTAATGTATATGTTACGATTGTTTTAGAATGTCACCAGTAATGTTTGTACCAATCCAGTTTTAAATTTGTAATTAAGTCCACAATTCAGCCTGATGGCTGCAAGGGATTTTAAACGGAATAAACCATTCTATCTATCTATCTATCTAATACACATGGCAACTTACCCGAAGTACCAGATCATAGTCCTTGAACCCTATCCACTCATAGTAAAACGGTATCCAGTCTGGGTAGGCAAAAATCTCCTTCTCTATACTCTCGTTGATTTTGTCGATGTAGAAGTCGAAGTCCCAGCTGTCTTTGTACAGCTTAGTGCATGGAGGAGGATCCACTATAGCAATCCTGAGAGCAGTAATTATTAATACGTATGAATGGTTTATCAATGTCACAACAAGTAAGTCACTTGATTAAAATGTAAAATTGTATCTTTGTCACCTCTTAATCGTTTTATTTGTTTCTTTGTTTGTTGACAGCAAAACCAAAACAAAGGATAACTTTCTTTTTGTCATATTCTTGTGACTGCATTTTTGTACCTGAGTTTTGTGATAGTTCTCAACCCACCTACAGACCCATGAGACCAGGGAATGTTTAAAGATTCTTAGTAAACGTCCTATATTTGGTTGTTGGAAATTTCTTGTCCATTCTTAATATAGGAAGTCAATATCTCGGCTGACACACCATTGGCAAGTAGAAACAAAATATCTAGTTCATAAAACATATCGTTCAAATGACTTACGAACTTGATGAAGCTACTGGAGGAATGGAACTGATACCTGCGGTCAGCTGGGTCACCCAGAGCCAGCGCCAGGTCCAGGGTGGAACCAGGCTTGGGCGTCCACGTCATCACGGAGTCCAAGTGTCTGTTGATGAAGGCGGCAAGTTGCTCTGGTTTGTTCTTGGGGTTATTCTCCAGGATGTACCTGATAAAAAAATAATATACTCCGATTGATTTCTCTTCTTGCCGATTTTGCACGTTTGTTGTCGACTTCGATATATAGAATGTAGTGACAGAGGAAATGGTCTTTAACTTCGAATTCTCCTTTTTTTCTGTTGTTTTCGTTGTTTTGTGCTGCTCCTCTCTGTAGAAAAGTTCAACTTACTTGTCCGTTGGATGTGCTTCCAGGAAGAAGCCAGCAAACGGGCAGTAGACTTTTGGGTTGACCTCTCGAACCACTTCTTTCTTATGGAACAGCAGATTCTTCCTGTCTTTTTCCATGAACTTCCTTTTCCATTCCTCTGAAATGAAACGGTAATAAAACAGAAAACTATTCATGTAGAGTTTCATGTAGAACACAACTGTAACGACAGCTATTCTTACCTGTGTATCTTCCGTCTGAGAATGTGACGGGAAATCCAGAATTCCCCCCTGAGAAGTCACTCATCATGATGTCCACGTTCTTGGGTAGACGTCCACCGTTAGGTGACACACAGTCCACGGTGTTCAGGATCAGGTGGCCTGGCGATGGAAAAGTTATTATCATGTCTTTAGGGTTTCCTTTCCTTCTTGGGGTAATTACAACGTTCAGCCACGGGTGGTCAAATCAAGTCACCTACCCGGCTAACAATCACAAGCATGTTAGATGAGCAGTTAGATGCAAAGGTAAAGCACCAGAAACCGTTAGTGAGCCTAAGTTTGTGACTCTTCAGTCTAAAAGTACCCGGGGGCGTATTGCACCACTGGCCCAGCGTCATGCATAAGACAACGTGAGGTCGTCCGATGTACCTTTTTTAAGAGAATCTGGGCAAGCAGGAATCTCATGTTGAACCAAGTTCGTTTGAGCTGCAGTATCTCATGTGCAGAACTAAATAGGAGACAAGCTGCTAACCTACCCTTGTAGTCAATCAAGATGCAGGTGTCAAACTCGGGATGCACACCGTCCATCAGGATCATGAAACGCGTGTCTGCATTGATCTGTGAAATTTAGATTCGTTAGACATTTTGTCAGGTAACAACAGTTTGGCATTTCTAACCCCACCCACCGTTCCCTTCCCTGCCACGGATGTCAGGTAGCAACACACTGCCTTACTTCTTAACCCTTTTGCTGCACTGGTTTGCCATGTTTACTTTCTGTAGTATTTCTCTCTCACACACAAATCTGTGATTCAATTAAGTACGTCACCACCACCAAGTGGCTCTGCGACTTCATTCCTACTTCACGAGCAGTAACGTTTTCCTTACATGCGATTTAACATATAACCAGGCCGGTTTACCAGTTCTTGTCTCTTCATTTTCCTTACCTAAAACACTCGGTAATTAAACCTTTTCTCTTATCACATTACAACCTTTTCGCGCTATTGATCAAGCCTTTGCCATCAAAAATAGAATGACAAATGTATAATAAATGAATAAATACCTCTTGCCACACTCCAAACGTGCAGATGTTGATGCAGTTCAGTTTGACCCCGCTCTGCTTCAGCCTACAGAACACAGGCACGGACGTGTCCCCAACGTAGATGGGGATGTCCGGGTTCTTCTTCGACAGCAGCTCTAGCGTAGGGTAACTGGAAAGAACATGTTATGCAGAAATGCTCACTTTCTACATTTCTGCGTTGAATTAGGAAGTAGGAGGATTAATTTAAAGACACAAGTCAAATCAAGTAGTTTCTAATGACGTGAACGTTACATCCATTACGAAGGACTGGCTGACATGCAATGGAGGTAAGTTAGTAACGGGAGAAAACGGAGTGGCAAGCAACTGTGCATGTCAGTCCTTCACCCAACCTTTTGCAAGAGAAAGGCCCTACACCACTCATCAACGTGCACGGGTAGTCTCCAACAACTCCATGGAATGCATGTTGAAGAGAACAGTAGATCACCGTGAGTTTAAAAGAAGACATCATAAATGTGCTACGTGAAAAGAGTAAGTATGTTTCTTTCTTCATCCCAAATACAGATAGCTACAAAGGCAATTTTCATGTGCTCATTTCAGCATCGTACTATGTCACAAATGTTTCTTATGGAAAAATGAATCTAGATTTGTTGGAATATATTTTAGACAAAATATCGATGTGTTTTCACTCATCACTACCAGTTGTTGGTGTTCGGCCCAAGCAACTTGAACAATAAAAAAATGGACTTAATTTTCTTGTTCGTAGACCCACTGTTAATGGTAAATTATGACTGGAAGGATCTTCTGAGTAATGTATTTCTTGCCAACCTGAGATGATCCGAGTGTTCGTGGCTTATGTAAATGAGATCGGCACGTGACAACCTCTCCAGCCAATCAGCGGGCGGTTCGTGTTGCAGCCACCATCCCCTGGCGAAGGCGGGTCCGGTCAGCCAGGGGTCGAAGAACATGATCTTGTCTCCCAGCTTCACCTCCATACACGCATGCGCGAAGAAGGTCACCTGTGAAGACATCAGAGATAGTATCGACTCATGACGATTGAGACTGGATGCAATTTGTTCACTGAATAATCCAGTACTGATTTGTAATTTCTTTTCCTGTACCATATGCCACCGGAACATCTGCTTGGAGATTAGCTTTAGTATGGAGAAACAAACTTGTGTGCAGATGGGTTTGCGGCTGTGGGGAAAATATCATGCCGTAGAACTTGGAAGGTCCGAGTGTTTAATGAAGTATTTGTATTTGTACTTGTATTTGTATTTGTATTTGTATTTGTATTTGTATATGGAAAGGTCTTGATTATCGGAGTAAGATAGTTTGATCCTACCTGCACTTCCCCGGGTTCAATCCTCTGCGGGGGCCTGGGGTCTCTCTCCCACGGTTCAGGAGGGCACAGCTCCACCAGGGTCAACCTGCCCTCCTCGTCTAGCTCAGGAACTGAGTCAATAACGATAATGATTTCCTTATATTTTTGGCTTCAAAGTTAGTTTTTGAGTGAATAGTTACTTTTTCAAAGTATCGCAGCCTCTCCGACTTCAAAGTGACCGATGTTTTGATGGTTTGATGGTTTGAATTCGTGACACGCTCAAAGTCAACTCGCTAAACTGTTCTGTGAAGTGTTTTTTTCCAAAAAGGAGCGCCAACAGTACTTACATAACAGCTCTTGTGTGAAGCTGTCAGGTGGGTTGACATACGTCATGGTAGATGTGTCCAGCTTCCAGTTGTGCTTGGTACATCGCACAACGCTGTGGAAAGTGGGGGGGGGGGGGGGGTCAGCAGATGCAGTGTTTAAACAGTCAAATAAATCCAGTCACATTCGTCGTACGCTTGTTTTATCATTATTCTTTGACAGGACAGGATAAGCTATCTGCCACCAAAAAATCAAGACCATAGTATGTTCAGGACAAAAGATACAAAAACCGGAAGTTCTGCTGCAGTACCAAGGTCAGCCACCAGGAGACCCAGATTTGACCTTGACCCTTGTCTTCCTAAGACCTACCTACATACCAAATATCATCACCATCCATAAAGGCGTTCTTAAGTTATGCTCACCAGTAATTGGCGGAAACACACACAGGTACACACACAGACACACACACACACACACAGACACACACACACACACAGACAGACAGACCCAAAACATTATCTCCATTTTTCATGGAGATAATGAGGAAATTCTGTAATTCCAGTGTTTTACATTATAGGGCTTTCATACATGTAATGTGTATAATCTATCGCAGGTAGAATCTCAAAAGATACCAATTATGCAAATATGGACCTCATTTGCATAATTAATCTGAAAATTCTATGATTCCTTAGTGGTAAATGATGCGAATTTCATATTTGTGACATGTGTAAGTTAGTTAAAAGTTTACAACACCATGCATATATTATGTTAATGTACAGGTTATTTGCAGAATTTATGATAACGTGTTGAAATGAAACATTGCCAAAGGATTGGACTTTCACATCAAATATATGTTATTTGTGATGAGGAAACCATATTTCATGGAGATATGAGGTCTGCGAATTCTTGCTTCTTTTTCTTGTCAGCAAAGCGGGGATAGAACTTACCGTCTACTAGGATCTAGCCTCTACCAGGCACCGCGGATCGCTGGAAAAAATAGTAGGAATTGGCCGAAATAAAGGAATAATACCAGGGGAGTTAGCCGGCCAGAGAGGGTCCGTGGGTCGCGTATTGGACCCTCTCTGGCCGGCTAACTCCCCTGGTATTATTCCTTTATTTCGGCCAATTCCTACTATTTTTTCCAGCGATCCGCGGTGCCTGGTAGAGGCTAACTAGGATCTACGAGGGCTGAAGTTTGTACGACATACCCACGACTTTCCTAAGGTTTGCTCTGGTATCCCTGTCGTACGACGTATTTGACAGGGGTCCACATATAACACACATATGGGTGGTTGGCGTGACAAAAAGGTGACCTACATAAGCACAACAAACAGACGTGGTTCACACGAAGAAGGTTCAGGACAGACAAGCAGGACGTGACGAGTTCAATGGCCCTCAAGAATGGTTTATAGTACAGGCAAGGACAACTTCGTGACATCATCTTATTTTCACTAACCATCCCTTTCGGACTTCGATAGCCAATACTAACACCCCGTTCACATTCTATCCACATCTGGGATCAAATCGCGATTGAATCAGAATTGCCTCCAATCGCGAATGGATCCCGTTGCGTTCACACTTGTCGGCTCATCCATTCGCGATGGTGTTCACTCCGCATGGGAATTGCCGTCAATCGCGATTGAATCCACCTGCCTTTACCGGATTGCGATTTGCGTCTGAACGCAATGTGGTTTCATCGCTTTACTTTGCATATTGAACCAGTCATGGATTATGGGGTGATATTTCTTTATTTATATGCAATACCAAAATCTACGTGGCAGCAAGTTAAAGAGTAGTAATGACGAGCGAATAATGTGCCTATTCTATGACGAGCTTCACTGCCTTTGGCGGGACCACGTCGGCATTCGGCCCAGGTATGCTGGGAGGGGGGCAGCAGCAAGCCGAGATCGTTGACCTCTGACATTGATAATACGCTACCTTGCGTGTTTGCATCAAACCAAGGACATTATATAATGTCCTTGATCAAACAACAGTGAATGTAGTTTAGGCGAATCGTGCTCGGGCACGGTTTAGGAGGAACGTGTGGCATGTGGACCAGATGTGAGGAATGTGATTTACCCGAATCGCGCTCAAAGCGACTTGGTTTGAACCGGGCCAAAGGAGTCCTGGTTAAACATATCGTCGGTAAAGATCATAATGCAAAGCTAGGAATGCAGTATAAAGTCGGTCTTTTGTTGGTTAGCCATGCGTTTGTTTGACTGTGAACAAACTGCCTGATGGTGTTGGTCTACAGTAGCGTGCATAACAAACACAAACACAAGCTTCCTGCACGCTCAAGTACACCGTGACGGCTAAAAAATGTCCTCGGTACTACCGAACAAATAACCTGTCCGCAAGGTTATCAATGTCAACGACCTCCTTGCTGATGCCCCCCTCCCAGTGTACCTCGGCCGAATGCCGACGTGGTCCTGTCAGGGGCAGTGAAGCTCGTCCTAGAATTGGCACATTATTCGGTCATTACTGCTCTTTAACTTGCTGCCACGTAGATTTTTGCATTGCATATAAAGACAGAAATATCACCCCGTAATCCATGACCGGGTCAATATGCACAGTAAACCGGTGAAACCACATTGCGTTCCGACGCAAATCGCGATCCAGTCAAGGCGGTTCGAAACTACCTCCAGATGTGGTTTAGGATCGAGGCGCTTTCAATGCGATTTGCCCACATGAATCCAGAATTCGTCCAAACCACATGGAAACCGCTTTGAGCGGTTTGGTTTGAACGGGGTCTTTGACTTCACGTGTGCCCTCCAGGCATGGTATGCAGAAGGTCGACTAATAAGCTTTACTGCCGTTTCATACTAGTTCTAGTACCACGCGAAACGCCTGACCCGCGCGGCGTTTGTTGTCGGCCTGCCCAGTGATTTGTTTCGCGCGGCTCTGTACATTTGGTTTCTTTGTGTTCAACGCGAACTTAAAACACTGCCAACACCTAATTTCCCTTGATACCGAGAAATTAAGTCTCCGTGAATGTAAAGTAATTTACAGTGTTTTTTAATATCTTATTAACTATTGTTAAAGATGTAGATATGTTCAGGTTTAAATTTGCGATCAGGGGTGAAATCATATTGTTTCCGTTCTGATTTTCTTACTTGCATGCAGCATCTTCAATGTCTTTCACAAAGACTCCACGCTGATGTCTGCAGACGTTGCGACAAGCCTTGTACGGATCCTCGGGACGAGTAGGATTCTACAAGATAGGACCAAAGAGAAGAAAAAATATGGTAGATTCTTGACCTGAAAACTATGTTTTCATTGTGCATTTCTTTTCGAAAAACGATCAAATTGGTCGTATTTCTTACCCTTATCATAATCATCTTTGACTGCGAGTCTATGTTTTCTCGTAATCGATGACAGAAAAGTTCTAATAACAGATATTACATCGCACACAAGCATACCTTGTAGATAATGAAGTTTCCGATGTTTTTGTGAATCAGGTTAACCCCTGACCCCAGGGCTGCTGTCTCTTGGGCTGACAACTGCAGGACTTCCACGGCTCGCTGTCCCATGTTTATGGCCTGTCTGTTCCAATCCTACCGTACTCGTAATCCGAAACAATATGCTCTGTTGTGACCTCTGGAACATCAAAAGCTATTTCATCAACATTTCCACAACCATCGTCAGTAATGTGACTAACTACATTGAGCCATCCCAACTGGAGCCAGTAGCTACTGACAGGATGGCCTGGAGAGCACTCGTACCTCGGGCCACTGCAGCCTTTGAAGAAGCGCCTTAATGCTTCAAGGGCCAAACGACACAGCCGAAAAGCAACAACAGCAGTCTTGACAACGGACCAGTGCCCAAAGTGTGGACGACCGTGTGCTTCAAGCTTCGGACTCAGAAGCCACATGAGGTCACCAACATTGTGCCAAAGAACCTCTATGTCCCAAGGGCTTGAAGGACAAACCGCCGTTGCGCGTTTCCGTCTCGCAAACGGTCGTTGCCATTTGAAACGGTCGATGCCATATCCGAGTGTATCATAACTTTTGAGAGGAGTAAAAATATTTAAAACGTATAAAAACCTCTACGCCATGAAACAGCACGGTGTTGACGTTGCGTTGTAATAGTAAATCCAATCCGCAGGCCCATCGGCTTCACCCGATATAGTTTCAACAATGACGATCTACTCGTACATGCGACAGTTCCCCGTCATACGTGTTCGTTCTGCAGCATTGAAAATTTTTGACGATAGCATTATGTTGTCTGTTGACCTGCCTTGATATGCAGGGTCCTTGAACTGAAATGAACGGCGGCACTAATTGCCATCTCGTATACGGTCGTATACTTTGAAATGGTCGATGCCATATCGCAGAAGGGCACGCTTTTACTATTAGAACGCAACGTCAACACCGTGGTGTTTCGTGGCGTAGAGGTTTTTATACGTTTTACACACCAAATATCAAGACGATCCGTCGACCAGTTATTGAGTTATCCTACTTTAAACATTTTCAAACAAATGCTCCTGCAGTTCCATGGCAAGCCACTAGGGGGCCCAAACTTATGTCACGTCTTCCCGAGCACAAGAGCTACCTACCATCCAAAAATCATGACCATAGCATGTCCAGACCATGTTTAAAATTTAATTTAGAAAATGAGAATACAATTAATGTACAGCACAAAACTCAAGTACTTCAATTTTAAGTGAATTATAAAATCATAAGCGTCTCCAAGTTGAGCATTTATACACAGGTTTTCGCGACAGCGGGACTAAAGATGTCGGGACTGCCGACAGCGGCGGGAACTTTTTTCAGTGTCTAGAGAGGAATTTTATGGTCTTTTGCCCGACAGCGGGAGAAAATCTCGCGACAGCTCCGGAGTAGTCGCCCGACGGCTCAGCGGGAGTCCCCGACGGCTTTAGCACGCGTATAAAGCCGACCCGTCGGGCTCGCAACGTCGGCCAAAAATCTAGGCCGGGGGTTATATGCAAATTTCCGTATTTCGGCCGGAAGACTCGCCATATTTGTTGTTTGGCGCTCTGTTCAGATCTTTTTTTCGGATATACAATGTAACTAAACGGTACATTCTGCTTTTTCTGTCTACGGCAGGTTCTGGGATATGGCAATATTCCGTGGTAGTGTCGATGAGTTTACGTCAGTCCATGTAGCGGCCTATTGTATGGGCCGCAATCAATCAAGTTACGGGTAGACTACTGGCTACTGGTAAGATGCTGTCTTTCGCTATTCGTGCGTCTTATAAGTCCTAAATTGACCACAAAGATGTAGGGAAAGAAAAACTCATACAGCAGCAAGTTATGGACGGTCAGGAACGCTGAACTTCAGGAAAGGTTAAGTGAGTTGGGTTACGTAATCCGAGCGCTTCCTGACGATGTGTGTAGAGCCGTCCCGACATTGCCGTCCCGACAGCGGCAGATATTCGGGCAACGTCGGGAAAACCTGTGTATAAATTAAGCTGGCCAAACATGGCGGATCTCACTAAACCATAAATCACATTCTAGGTCAGTTAATCTCAAGTTACGGCGTTAATCAGACTAATTGTGTAACTACCATTACCTTCACTCGGTTTCAGGCATGGTGCTAGTGTTGGTCTCCTGGAAAAGTTCAAGCCTTTGTCTTGAAGTCTGTCTGCGGAGCTTCAGAGGCAATGAGAACTTTGGTCGGGTATAAAGTACCGAGTGTACAGTCCGTTTACGTAAGACGAATGGGGTTGTCTGCCCCTGTCTAGTTTTAAAAAGTCAGAAAGAGCCGGTTGGACAAGTTCCACTGTGTCCTCAACCCGTCAGCATGGCCTAGATAAACACGATAATTACCAGGTATAGTGTCTTGAATCGTTGCTTTTGGGGACTGTACGATATTTAGCGGGGGGGGGGGGAGGGCCGGTCGTCCGGGGGTAGGGTTAAAAAAATTTTCCTAGGCCCTCCCCCCAGGTCAAACAAATTTTCCTAGGCCCTCCCCCCGGCGTGAATTATCTAAAGGAAATTTCGTACAGGGAGGGTTCAGATTTTTCCCCCATATCGAGCGCCGAAGGCGCAAGCTGTCGCGCCGCACGAACCAAGCACGAGCGCCGAAGGCGCGAGCCGTCTCGCCGCACGAAACAGGCACGAACCTAGAGGGGTTGGGGGGCATGCTCCCCCCGGAAAATTTTGAAATCTTTACCCTCTGAAACGCCATTTCCTGCTTTTTAAGGGGTAAATTTTGCTGGTACACCGAGCTAAGTTTATTCCTCTTTTTCGGGCTATATTTCGTCCACGAACTTCTTCCACGTGCTATTTACACAACCGGGAAAACAATTATTTTTAGGTTGTTTTCAATTTACTTTGGAAGGACATTCAGAGATCTAGAGGCAAATAAATGTTGTGACAGTCCTTGGTTTATCCAAGGACATTATATCAGATGTCCTTGGTTTATCAAAATACCTTGTTTAATGCATCCACATCCACGCTGAAAAGTTTGAGCGGGGCGCAGGGCGGGATCGTTATCGACGACGCATAGACAGTCTATACGATTTTAAACAATAAAAAAACACCGTTGTGCGGCTGGGAAGGGTGCGTTATGCCGCGAAAATTAATCAAATGTTGTCTTCAGGAGAGGCTTGGCTACATTTAATCGGTATCGTTACGAAAGCCGCTACGAAACGCGAGTTACTTTGGTTGTATCGTCGGCTTTTGGCTTCTTCGCGCTCGGCTCGACGACCACCTTGCGAAGGGGGTTGTGGGAGATTTGGGCGAATTCACTAGAATTATAGGTTTGCGCACTACATTAGACGATGATTAGTGTAACATTCTGCCGATTCCACCGGCCGGCGAATCGCTACGGTACGTGTGAGACAGGTGTAAGATAGACGTAAATCACGTTTTTGAAATTATCAAAACGTCGGAAGGTTTAATGAATCTTGGAATTTTATTTTTCCTAGGCCCTCCCCCCAGGTAAAATATTTTTTCCTAGGCCCTCCCCCCGGCTCAAAATTTTTTACCTAGGCCCTCCCCCCTCAGACGACCGCCCCCCCCCCCCCGCTAAATATCGTACACTCCCTTGGGCAGTTCCACGACCTCATACCCTCGCCTATACGACAGACGAATAATATATATATATATATATATATATATGTTTCTCATTGATTATGCAAATAAGATCCTCATTTACATTTGATATATCTGTTGATCATAGTCTCCACCCAATGACAGTCTTATCTTACTTTAACAAAGATGGCTCTTCTAGCATTTCCTCATGAATTATGCAAACACCGCCAACCAAATATCATTCCTTAAGGTTCATGCAGAGCTTCTCGAGTTATTCTGTTGACATACATACAAACCACAACCAACAGCCTGGGATTTATCGGTAAACCTCACTTTTCATACATGCCCTTAGAGATTTCGTTAAAACTATGTATTTTTCAGTCTATTACGTTATGTCTTCCAACAATCTTCGGGATCGTCATTCTTGACGCTACATCGGGTGAAGCCGGTGCGCCTGGCGGACTGGATTTGAGTTTGACGCCGCGTAGCACCGGTATCACAGCGATCTCCCCTCCCCTCAGCGATTTCGGGGGGGGGGGGGGAGATCTCTAGCGATTTCGCCCCTCCAGAAATCCTCCCCCGAATCAAATCGTGTATTCTTAACATTACAACACAACACAACACAACACAACACAACACAACAGACACACACATTGGAAGACTGGAAAACACCGTACAGTTAGGTTACATGTTTTTCTTTCGTTTTGTTGACATCTTTATTCATCTGTAGAAGTGGAGAAGGCCACGCAGATGTACCTTTGTCGCGTTAATGAACTTAGCTTCTCCTACCATGTAACTCTAACCACCTACAGCAGACAAACATTAAAATAGACACAACCTCTACACTGTCCGAATACAAATATAATTCTTCAATACTGTAGATCAATTGGGCAATATAAACCGATACGTACAAGAGCAATATGTTACCAAACACGATAATCAATTTTAAGATACCAACAGCGATGTAAAACATTACTATTATCGATTCTTTCTTATCAGTTCATATCACAAAACGTGATGAGGGTATCATTGTGTTCCTTTATATTATAGCACATGAATGACGTCTTTGGGGATTGACTAGTAAATATGAAATATTGTGAGGAAGATCAGCTTATACTACGTTCATTAACTACAGAGAGAACACAAAAGCGGCTCTGGTACAGGTAATGACGATAAATAGATTACAGATCAACCCTCTATCTTTGTGATGACTTATGTTGACGACTTATGGTACGCGGCCGAGAACAGTAGAGGTAGTCTTGAAGGATGATATTATGATGAACTAAAAACGGCTCCCGATGTGGTTCCTGGGTTGTGATGCAGAAAAAAAGGATCATGCAGAATACAGGCGAATCACAGACAGCACTTGGACCACCACCTTAGTCATTACTCATGACCTCTCAACTATGACATCTTCAAGAACAACCACAGAACCGGTTAGACATAGCCATCGAGCTGGGTCTCTTTTTGTTAAACTATACGCACAGTTTTTTTCAAATCTCTTCCTTACTGTTTATGCTTTCACATGCAATTAGGCCTTGGCAGTCAGCGATCAGGACCCAGTAGCTGTGAGAAAACAGCGCGAAGTCTGCAACGGTTTTCGTACGCTGTAGTTTGTACTAAAGACCACTTCAGGCAGGAGCACCACCTCTTGACTTAGTTGACTTCACCGCCCGTACTGTCGGCTGTTTACTCTCTCTGGCACCGTTTCTGTCCTGTCCACGACAACAACAGCATCCCAGTACTAGGAATAGTACAGACAGACAAAGAAAGATAATCCCGACAATCAGAAATGGATTATCACGAGGGCCTCTTGTGGCCCCAATCGCAGTAAAGATACAACCCTGTATCAAAAATATAATACCGACGAGAAGTGAACACATGGGGATGCACATGGTCCACGTACAGTTGTGGGAAGATCCCCGTCCGCTGCCGCCACTGTCATCCATGGATAGATAGATCTCCACTCGGCTCGCTTTCGGTGGTAAGGTTCTGGTAAACTGGAATAGTCCACGACTGGACTGAGACGTACTAGTATGCCACAGAGGAATTCTGTTAATCTGAATATATAGCACAGTTGTAACGTCATTGTCGCGCCCCGTCTACATAGTCATGGCCGAGTAGATTAAGGATTACGTGTAGGTAGACTGTGAACATGTGGAATCCTCCATACGACGTGTCGGTTATCCTTGAGCCTGTAAAAGATACTTAAGTCCAAAATAAGAGATGTGCCGAGAACCTACGGCGATGGCAAAAGTCGAAACAGTGAAAAGGCGGCTAAAAGAAATAATATTGTCCCTGCAATATCCCATAACTAAACATTCCTTCGCCCGGTTATCAACTGGTTAATTGACCCATACATAATTGCAATGGGTGTTACCGATAATCATAATGTGTGTGATTGTCTACCACTCCTTTCCGGCCCCAAAAGTTATATGCGACCCAAAATAGCATGTCCAGTACAGAAGGTATAGGGAGCACATCGGAATCACTATAAAATATTGGCACATGTTTCGTGTAGTACATCATACTTCGGCTGAAATCTATTCTAACCGTGTACAAGGATGTTGCCAGTCACCAATACAGTTTTGAAAACAAGACATATATAAGTTCTTCGGCCTGGAAAAAAACAAATACCTCCCCTATACCAAAACCAAGGCTTAAC
The DNA here is from genome assembly GCA_013266295.2 of Branchiostoma floridae x Branchiostoma japonicum. Lineage (NCBI taxonomy): Eukaryota > Metazoa > Chordata > Leptocardii > Amphioxiformes > Branchiostomatidae > Branchiostoma > Branchiostoma floridae x Branchiostoma japonicum. The sequence goes on from CM023840.1 coordinate 16,686,502, forward strand.
ATTTCCATACATTCTATCTACACCCAGTTTGTTACTTTATCAATCAGACCCTATATGTTTCTTCTTTCTTCTCCCTATAACGGGATTGTGGGCCAGCCTCATAGTCATACCATGGGTTTTAGATATTAGGGTTTTGGTAGTTTTGGTGTCGTCCACCAATGCTGTGATGTTAAACTTTAATGTTAGACTTGTAAGCAACAACGACAACAAAACGGAAATGTGAATTATTCCATAAATGCTTTTTTCCGAAGGTTCAAGGTTCTTTCAATGACCCTGAAGCTGGTGTTAATGTGTCTCATAGCAAGATTTATCGGACAAGAAAATTAATCTTTATTTAACGTTGATGGGATCAATGATGGAAGTGACCGGCGTTCCGTGCTCTTGTCAATCAATTAGCTCAATTCTCTTTTGCTTTACGCTGATTGGCTAATCCACATGGCAGACACCTGTCTCTCCCAGGTGTGAGGACAGAGAGACAGGAAGAAGCCCTGTCTCTTCTCCACTCTTGCTCAGCTTCTGTCCGCGTGCGCCAGTGTTGGAACGGTTCCCTCTCACTTCAAAACCATGGAGGTGCCAGAGCCGAAGAAATTCCGCCGCTCGTGCTTCTTGTCGCACCTTGCGGACTTGCCTCTCGTGAAGACGGCTACCGCAAACGCCCAAACGCTTTACTCGGAGACAAAGGAACGCTCGCTGTTGTTCCGTGCCTGGGCCAGCATGGCCGAATTGGTGCTGATACTGGTCATGTGGGGAGCCAACAAGACGGTGGGGAAGTGGTGTCAGGCCATTCTGCGTCATGAAGGAGAAGGTATACTATAAGGTTCCCTCCTATGTTGTTGTAGTTGTTGACAGGTACTCCGTCCTCAAAGTAATAGGATTCTCTTAAAACCTATTAGTCTAGCTAGTAAATTGGTCTAGTTGATTGTATATGCTTAGTCCAATGCTGTTTAGCCCAGCATTGTATTTCTGTCAGCACAGAAACCAGCTATTAAAGTCTCAAAACTAATACTTGTTTTATGAAGTTTTATCGCGAGCAGTGTATATGTAAATCTGGCACATTAATTATTGCTAAATTTTCTTCAGCTCAACTGGCTGCTGCCATCGACACCTACGCATGCGTGAAGCTGCAACAACTGGAGGGTAAATTCCCTGTCCTGACCAAGTCTGCCGATGTGGTAGGTGTGACGCGTACATGGACATTCTAACAGGAGAATGTAAGCCATAATCAACGTTTGAGAACATCGAAATTAGATCTCTACTGCCAACAAAAGAAAAGCATGGACTCGAAGAAGAATATTTTTCGCATTTCTCCAAATCCTTCCCACCTGTCTTTTTTAGGTCGCGAAGAAGACAACACAGAAGGTGCTGTCGGTAGCATTTATCATTCCGCGCTGGATGTTGGAGACAAGGCTCGGGAAGATCACCATATTTGGACTGGACAAAACCCTGCAGTTGTCGGTGACGGTGGCCGACCTGTTACAGGTGGAGACTGAAGAAGACGCACCTGCCACAACGGAAAACAACTCGGTAACTATTGGAAAGGTTGGGGCCTAGGGGTTGAGGGTATTTATTTCCTTTTAACTCTTCTCTCGCCTAACATTCTCAAAAGCACCTTCAATGTTTGTTTTGATTTGAAGGGTGCCTGTAATTACCCAGAAGTAGCTAGTCGAAATAATATTTCTGTTTTCTGAAATACTTCAAACAAATGATGCTATGAAGCGCACATACCGGTAGGCTTTACTCTGGCATTGTACGAATGAAAGACTCAGTGTCGATTGGCACAATAGTGTAATACTAGTAGATGTTTCCCTGTTAGCGCGATGAGTGAAAATACGGTACACGCCCATTCTTCGTTAACGTGTGCAATTGCTGTCGCATGATAGTAGCGGGCCACCAAGTTTTTAAAAGAAGCAATAACTGCGTATCTTGTGCTTTCCTGTTATCAGTACATGATAGTAATATACTAAGTTATGTTTTACCGCAACTGTCAGCTGCCTTCGGGTCGTCCAGGCGAAGATTTTGCTAAGAAACACGCTAAAATCACCTGTCGCAACCACTAGTAACGCACAAAACGTCGGGTTCAAACAATGAAAACGTGTGAGTTGACTTAATTTTCAGTCATAATCTACACCTATCCACCAAACTGTCTTGCCACAGGTGGATGAACTTGTCCAGCTGGCGTCCATACTAAATCTGATGCCGTTTTAGTTTTGTCGCAAGGTTTTGTCTAACCTACGTTATGGAAAGATCGCCCACGAAAAGACATTTCACAATAATTTTCACACTGTCTTATCCGCCAGACTGTGTTTTTTGCGAAACAAATCCATGGCAGGGAGAACAAAACACGAGTATCGGAAAAATGACAACAAACAGCGTCAGGCCGTTTGTCAATTTTCAATTCTAACCTACGTTATCATGGTTATTCCATTGAGATTAGAGACAGATACTTACACTTCCATTCATCAGAAAGAGGGTCATCAGATATACATTTGCATGTAAATTTTATGGTGTAAGGGCTGACGGCTTGGATTGTATTGATCATCATAAGCATAATTCTAACCTACGTTATCGTCTAACCTACGTTATCATTTTTTTCTTCACTGTGTTATCGAATTTACAGGAAAAGGATACGATGTAAAGTTCGATTAACAGCATTTTATCAACTGTAACAATACTGTAGCTGTCCTTGTCTTGCTAGAAAATCATAGTACAGAAGTTTTACTCTCCCTGCTTTAATCTCCAAGCAGATGTAGCACGTGAGCTTCTTTTGGCTATTTTGTGGTGTCTTTGGTAGTTTGTTACGGAGATTACCATATCTACAGACAAAAAACTTAATATCTCGAAAAGTATAGGTGGTAGCACCGTACAAAATTGGCAAAAGATAGTCGACAATACTGGTAACAAGTTCAGCACATTCGTTAGGTATTTGGAAGAACTTTATTTTTCACCATTTTCTACCCCCAATTGCACACGTTAACGGAGAATGGGCGTACAACAGGCTCTGTTCTGCTATGCATGAAACCGTTGTCATGTCACAGTGTGATGATTTCGTTAACAGACCAAAACCCTGCCAGCCCCGGAACCCGACTTGACCGCTCTCGTCACCGGAGTTGTGCGGACGACCGCTAGTTGTGCCCGAGGTCTGTTCCCAACTCTGTACGGCTGGTTCATCCTGACTCCACTTCTTCTCTGGGTAAGACCAAGCCTGTTTTTCCTTACTCTCAATATGACTGTATTAATCGCAATTGATCAGTAGCAAAACTAAAAGTTCAACTAGTAGCCCTTCTCTCTGCGTCACCAACAGATCAATGCTTGTTGTGGTGTATCCTTCAGGTGACCGTGCTGACCTGGACTCGACAGGCCCTCCGCTTCATCCGCCGCCGTCCGCGCCGCCCGTCCCGCCGCCGGAGCCACCGCCTGGCCGCCAAGTCCGACCCCGACACCAAAGCCAAGATCAGCTCCCGCCGTCGGATGTCGCCCCGGAAGCGCATCCCGTCCCTGACGGAGGCGCTGGCGCAGTATATCCCGAAGAAAGCCTTCTCCATGCTGGGGCTGACCACGCCGCCGGCCGAGATGACCATGCCGCTGTTCGGGACCCGCCTGCCTGAACCTGGAGCAAGTAACGGTAACTGTAGAAAAGAGTCAGATTCGAGAAATGTATCATGTTACAAAATCTACATTGTTTTATTCTTGCTTGCGAATCATTGCAATGACTGTAATTGCATTGATTAATGGATAAACTGTGGTAATTTTTTTTTCAGAAGAGCTCCGCGTCAGTCCCAACATGGAGGAAGGGGAGAAGCGGAAACGGTCAACAGAAGAGGGTGAAGACGAGAGTTTTATGACCATGGATCTGGAGCACTACCGGTCCGACGACGATCCGGATTACCAGGTAAGGCTTCCTTAGTTCAACTTCAAGTAAAGGTCTACGAACTTGGAATGATAAATGTCGGCACTTGCAATTGATGCTGAACTTGGAGTTTCAGTTGGTTGTCTAAGAGATCTGGCATTTGCATCTAATCTTTGGAAACACTTTACCGCATTGACTTGTACATTTTGTTGTATATTCAGGGAAGGCAACTTGGCACAGACCTTGTAGTAGTTTCCTACATTGTCATTGATGAACACGGAACAATTTTTTCAGTCGGAGTCGTCCTCCAGCACGGACAGCTACGAGTACATCTCCAGCCAGTCGGAGGAAGGTGGCGCCGATGAGGAGGTGGCTGAGGAGGTGGCTGAGGAGGTGGCTGAGGAGGTGGCTGAGGAGGTGGCTGAGGAGGTGGCTGAGGAGGCGGCTGAGGAGGGGGTGGAAGCTGAGGACGCAGGGGAGGAGCAGGCGGAGGGGGAGGAGGAAGCGGGGACCGGGAAGGACTCGGGCGTGTGTTCTGCCATCACCACGCCCACGGGATCGGAGAGCCCCGAGTCGAACAAGGTGAGGCGGACGGGAAAATAAGGGAAATAAAGTTAACTGTGGATTAGTCTGTAAGCTTCGACTAAGGACAGGATAACCTTGTACTTGTAGGGAAATGTTATACAGCTAAGCCTATATGCCTCTTCTTTAAGATGAAGCCTAAGCGTTTAATGTGGCTTAGATACCCCACTGACGTCTGATTATGCCTTCAAAATAATTAACCTACGGAGATCGTTGCAACCAGCCAACCACTGGAATGTTTTTTTTCTGCTAGTCTTACTAGTATGACCAATGAAATTTTTTTCTATATCATGGTAACTACCACAACTAAATATGCTACTTGATGAAACATTTTCACTCTTCATGACTTCTCTTGTTATTTTACCTATTGTTCAATGTAGCAGCGGTCCACCGACGCTCCCCACCCAGCAGATTCTGACATAAGCGTCATCAAGAGCAGCAAGATCTGTCCTGCCGACAGTAGTCAACCCACAGCGACTTCTAGCGAATCGGTACAATTTTGCATTCCTCCTTACAATTGTTCCTATTGCATTCACGGCGGTCATTTATGAAGATACAAAACTGTATATTTTACATGCCTAGCTGGGCAGAAATTCAAGCATCTGTTACATGATGGTTACATGAACTAATGATGGTTCTAAAACGGTTCTTACATTTTTCAGGTCAGTCAGCAGTAAACAACGCAGATCACAAGGCGTCAGCAGTAAACAACGCAGATCACAAGGCGTCGGTCGTCTCTGTCCGAAACTCTTCGAGAATCACAGGCAGTTACCGGTTTTGTTGGGCAAGATATTAACAACTGCCCTTAACGTGCCCCTTTTTAGAATACGTATGAACGCTACAAAGTAAAACGATATTCGAGAATTTGTTTGGTAAGATATCTCTTTGACACAGTGTGAAAATACTAATACTACGGATGTCATCAGATTCGAATTATCAGAGTATATTCTGTTTCGATGAAGAGGTGTGACTGTGTGAGCCATTGAAATTAGTTATTGTTAATCAATCAAGATTGTGATATATGATCAATAAAGGTTGAAACTTGAAAAGTAACCCAGTATCTGCCTCTTTACTTACGACGGAAATTTCAATACTAAGTATCCTTCTAATTTCCCATCGTCATGAACTTGAATTTGTTGGCCTTCTGACATGTCCTGGTGAAATCTGCTTTGGCATAATTTAAAAATAATTGTTTTTGCCCATAAGACTTAAGGAAATTTTGCTGTCTCTAGTTTCCGATTAAAACGTCACAGCAAAATACTATGAAAAACAGCTCGGTTGTAGCAAGGAACCTCATTGGTTGCAGTGATGGACTGGGACTAAGGGGCTGATGTGTATTAAAGTTGAGAACCTGCACCTGACATTTGTGTGCACAAAAATTATTTAAATATGTACAAATGGTACACGTTTACTGTACCACCACTAACATTCGGTAACGTGCATTGGATTTTGCGGATCGATGTACCTTTTTACGAAGTTTTCGTCTTTGATCAATCAAGTACACATAATTTTACATCCACGATGCTCTCTATGTAAGTAACATATCTAAGATCAGGATGATTTTACCAAGGAGGTTTACTTACTTTTACCAAGGACATTATATAGGATATAATGTCCTTGGTTTTACAAACTGTTATATCTATATAGAATAACCTGGAGTGGTGTTCCGTTACTGGGCCTAACGGAATACCACACCATTCTCTTGTTATCATGTCTTACAATACTCTTCAAGCAGATGTTGGGATTAAACATCTTTTTACTTCTCTGACAGCCCCTCACGCTCGTATATATAAAAGTTACGTTATTCACTCGGTCCAACATCTGTTTGTAGATAAGATGATATCTTGTTGCATTTAAACTACAAGTACTAACGAAGTGCACCCCGAAATTATAAAAATGGATCGATGGGGGGTGTGGGGTGTGGGGTGGTGGGTAGGGGTGAACCAAAATAATTATCCAGCAACCCAACTAGTCTGGTAGACCTTAGTTAGGGCTAATGTAAAAGACTGCAAGCAAGAGAAGCCCTGCAACAGTCGCCGCGGCTAGGTAGACCTTAGAGGGCAACTAATGAGAACACCAGTCAGCCATGCATTATGCTAGGTATCAAAAATTGGGCATTTTATTTGAGTGTCCCTGTCAGCTCTTTTTCTTCGGCAGGAAATAAGATTGGTTTAGACTGGAAGTGAAAACAATACTTTTAACGTTACAGTTGGCTAAAAAAGGAGGTTAAAAACCTCCTTGTTACAACTTTTCTATAACGATACAGCCTCCCTCCCTCCAAACTGAATGGTCACTTCCCACATTCTTTAGTGTGACAACTTCCGGGGAGGAGATACAAAATTGAGCGCGCGTCTTGCACGCTCGTCTTTTGTTGGGAAGAAAGTTTCCTCGCTCGCTAACCCAGCAAGGCAATGTCAGCCACTGTTCCGCATCACAGAAGATATATTCTGGTCTCCGGGAAGCCGCGAATTCCCAGTGCTTGACCTTGTGACATTCTACATCAATTTTTTTGCGGTGTTTTATGGAACCCTGCCGACCGTGACCAACAGGGGACAACAACTTCGAATCCGCGGAAAATTGAGGTTTGGCAGGATAAAAGGGAACGTGTACACACACGTACGGTCGTGCTGTGCTTCAGTTTCAATCTGTTTCAATCCATGCGTGCAGGGCTCTGTTCCCAGTGGGATTGGAACCGTGTTCTTGTATCTCTCCTTGGCACGCGACCGTGAGGACGACCACGTAACGTGGCTGGCAGTGGGCGCCCGGGGAAGCCAGGCAAGGTGAGGCGGGGATAGGAGAACCTGACCATGGTAGACTTCCGTTCTCATCTTGTTGTGATGTTAATCTCCTACAATTATTGGCCAGTCCGGTAAAATACAAATTCAAGTCATGAACTCTAGAATTTTTGTACAAGAGCTGTTTTGACTTCACTCACGTTAATGGATTTAAATGGCACTAAAACTAAAAGACCTTTATTTGGCACTTTGGTGAGCAAACACACATGGTATATAAACCACGACATTCAATTGCTCACCAATTAAAGGAAGTAGCAACATCCGTCAAATGTAGGATCATGACAGAAATGGGAACCAAATATTCACTGAAAGTGAGCAAACATAGCACTTAAGGAACTTGAACAATAAGGAACAAATTTTATTGATGACTATGATATATTTTCCAGGTGTTAATTTCAATTGGTTTAAAAACAACCCTTCAGTTCATAAAATAAAATGACAACGGACATCACCTTTAAGTTTACATTAAGAGCAAATTCGAAAGATTTGTAATCTTTCACTGTAATTGTTTTTGCAGTGGTGCATGCAGTATTGGACATGGCTTGTAGAATTGTGATCTTGTAGATAGATTGTTCTGCTATTATTTGGGTCATTCAATTCGCATCAATGTCAAAAATATATTGCCAGGTTGCAGAATTATAGTGAACCCATGGTTTTATCTTAGGATGATCCATAACATCAAGTCATACATTGATTTCTGGTCACAACCATTCTATCACACGAGGTTCCTTATATTGGAGTCCAGCCAGGTGGCATAGCAGATACTTAAAAAAAGAATATGTTGGAAAATTTGTTTTGTTTTAAGAAGAGACGATAATCACCTACATTAGATACTTAATGTGTACAAGAAACAGTCCATAGGAAAACCTTGATCCTATGATTAATTATATTTCGCATCTTCTCACTTCTGCATCAGGAACAAAAGATAAAAATGCAAAATATGATATGTCAATGTTTATGTAGCAAATCCCATCCTAAATAAACCTTGCCTAATTCCAGTCTAACTAATAATGTTATTGTAAACTGATAAGCAGAGAGGAAATAGGCACCGCATTTAGGGATTACTTCAGGGCAGGACCTGCCACCCTTCAAGTTTGGAATAGTCAGTGGACACCCTCCAGCTGTTTGGGCCCATCAGCTGTCTTGTAGCTTATAGAGATAGGAGGGAGAGTGTGATACTGTATGTGTGTACATGTGTGTGTGTGTGTACATGTGTGTGTGTGTGTGTGTGTGTGTGTGTGTGTGTGTGTGTGTGTGTGTGTGTGTGTGTGTGTGTGTGTGTGTGTGTGTGTGTGTACATGTGTGTGTGTGTGTGTGTGTGTGTCTGTGTGTGTGTGTGTGTGTCTGTGTGTGTGTGTGTGTGTACATGTGTGTGTGTGTGTGTGTGTGTGTGTGTGTACATGTGTGTGTACATGTGTGTGTGTGTGTGTGTGTGTGTGTGTCTGTGTGTGTGTGTCTGTGTCTCTGTGTGTGTGTGTGTCTGTGTGTGTGTGTGTGTGTGTGTGTGTGTGTGTCTGTCTGTCTGTCTGTCTGTCTGTCTGTCTGTCTGTCTGTCTGTCTGTCTGTGTGTGTGTGTGTGTGTGTGTGTGTACATGTATGTAACGTTATATGTTTGTATGAATGAGTGAGTAATATGGCAGTAAGCCAGCAAGTGAGCAAGAGAATGAAATTGGGGGTGATCCAGTGGATAAATGGATGTAAATCTGTTCATTACAATTGACCACATTTATATAACGTTACATCATCTTACACATTGTAACTTTATATAGTTTCCCTGTATAGTGAAGTTAGGAATTTCTCCTTGACAGGCCTACCACTATAGTACCAGCCCCATGTAACTTGGCCAAGTCCCTGAGTAGTTTTGCCAGGCTCCTCAGAGACCTGCATTCTGCTAAGCTATGTAATTTTGCAACCTGTTAGACTCTGCTGATGTGACACAGCAATAGTGACCTCCATTGATCAGGAGCCTTTTGAGATGACTACAGGGAGGCTTTCTCATTACAAAATGTATGTAGGGTCTCCTTGGCAATAGATTTTTGGGGCACAGGAGAATAATAATGGTCTGGGCAAGAGATCAAGTTATCTTTGTTCTGTAATTGTGTGTTTGCAATGTACAGTTTTTTGTGAAAAACTTGATTGCAACCATTCTTTTCATATTGAGCTGATGTTTTATTTTTTAATATTTTTTCTTTGTTCAAAATGGTGAGTACAGTACATTATATCAATAGTATTGTCATACTGATTGTTGTTTGTGTATTGATGGCATTATGATCCCTGTTTGATGTGAGGTTGACTGGCTGCTATTGAGCTGTCCCGAGGCCAGGCAGTGTCACATACATGTGTAATAGAGGCAGTGAGGTAGCATATTTTGGCAAAAGCTCTGAAGGAAAAAAGATACTAGATAATTCACTATTTGATAAATTATAACATTTGAATTGACAGATTCTCCAATTTTACAATGATTGCCTCAGTATTTTATTATTGATCCCTGAATACATGATGCCGGAGCCTCTACTATATTGTGAAACATGTAGTAAATTCACAGTAATAGTTTGACTGTAGCACAACACTTATAGACAGCACATTAAGAATTTTTCAACAGAAACTAACATGAAGTCAAGACTTAGTAAATCTTAATAGGTATTTCACCTGGACATAGCCATCAGGATAAGTAAATGAGATGGAGTAGTGCTTTGTTTTGTAGATTTCTGTAACCAAAAATGAATAGGTAAGGCTATTATCAGGTGGCTCTTTTGCCCTACTATGTTATGTTTCTTGTAACAGCCCTTTATAAAAGGAACAAAGTTTGTTTTATGAATATTATGTAGTATATGCAGCATAATGTCATCATACTGACAGGAGAAAAGCAGGACAATTGTGTCCAGGCACACTTTGCTCATGCAGACCCAGTAAAGTGGAGAATACCTAGATGTGTATTGTTACTGGCCTGTAAATTTCAATGGTACAGTGTTGTAATTTTGGCCATAAAGCCAGGAAAATCCATAAAAGTCTATTACCTGTATGCTGGAAGCCATTTGGCCGATTGATACACCCTCATCAGGGAGGGGGGAAGGTAGCAGTTTTGAATCATGATGAAAGAGTCCTGCTTGGAGTGGATAAAATCAATAAAAGAATGTACGTGAGATTTGGAAAATGATGATCGTTTCTCCACATGACCTGAAAAATACAAAGAGTAACCTGCTTTCTAAATGTGCTCTAGAAGTTACATGTATATCCAGGGATCGTATGAATTTTGTGAGGAACTATCTATAACTGTGAATTGTTATGTCTGACATAGTAATACACAGACACTATGCAATCAATAAAACAGTAACTTCATATCTATGCCAATCTTACAGTCAAGGGCTGTTAGTAAATGGGAGATGAATTTTTCAGAGATTGCTTTGGGTTTGGTGTTTTGGAAGGGTCATAAAACTGTCTTCTTTTTATCACAATTATATCAGACTTTGCCAGTTGGTTCATTCTCATGCCACATATTGATTGGCCATAGCTGTCTCTTAAGGTTCAAAGAGGCTTTTCCCTAATGAACCTTAATATGAATTTCCTTAGCTTGCCTTATCCTTTCAAGCCTTCTTATTGACATGAAAGTAGTGGTATATTTTTATCCTCATGGCAAAGACTTCTCTACATGTACCTAACAGAACTGTAATATGTTAGGCTTGATAGAGCTATATGCACAATACTTTGTACATCTCCTGTCCTTAGTACCTTTATCTGACACATAATGCAAGAAGTGGAACATGTAGGCACATCAAGGAGCAGATGTCCATCTACACTTCCAAAATAGGCCATTTGTATGTATGGTGGCAGGCACATAGGGCTGATTATGCCAGCACTGAGGAAGTGTGTAGCACTTCAGACATATGAGGATATTGCCAGATTTGTTAGGCCTGTCTGAGCCTGTAGAGTAATCCCTGGCTGCAAGGTGATTTGTGGAACAGCCAGTCATTAAGGCAACATGGATTTCCATGTGTTCTACAGCAATGAAAGTCTGATTATTTGCCAGATATTTCGGTACTTCAACAGCTAGAGTGATTCAACACTGACAAAATTGACAAGCTGTGCATACTCATAATTACATGAGAGGTAAAGAAATATTTCTTTCAAAGTTTGCCATCATTACTCCTGACACTACTATTCCCCAGCAATTAAGCAACTAAGAAAATCATTAAGGCCTCTCTCAAATCATACTCAAATCATTTGTGTTCTGCTTATGAAAACCTTTTTTCTGATATGAACTTGTTTCAAGCTTTCCTTTTTTGTCATAATTGTGATTTACCTCCCTTTATACTAATTTTCATAATTATCTCAAGTAGTGCCATATTGTAATCCAATACTATCTTCATCAGATATTTTTTCTTCAGTTTTCTTTGTCATTTGCTGGAAATCTAATTGCAGTCAAGTTATCCAGGCATATGCTTGCCTCAAATTGAGAAATACTGGGTTAAGAGGAATGCCACGGTTGTCCAATTTAGCCCACTCTAATTACATGCACTATTCCCCAGTGGACCTCAATCAATACATGGAATTTGGATCTTGTCAGGCAGCCAGACTTGTTTATATGAAGGTCTAATATTACAGGGATGTGCTGTGCCATTAGTGGTCTGTGGATAATGAAGGCTGGGGTAGTTGGGTTGAACCTGGAGCTGGACTACTAGAATGGCAATCCTAGACTTCTAAATTTGTTTTGGTTAACACCTCATTTAGCATACTGGAGGTTGAGTTCAGATTCACAAGCCTGACTTAATGTTTTCTCAAAGCAACTCAGTTGTTGTCAAGGAATTTTACATATTTGCAGGTTACTATTTATGGAGAAATGATACAGAATTTGCAGCAAACATAATGACATAGATTTGCAATAAAATTTCCAAATAACCCATACCTATGATATGTGGTTATCATTTCGGTAGTATCAGTATCCCTCCCAATGATTTCTGAGTTTATAAAAGTTCATTCTGTCTATATCTATTCTAGGATTAAAACATTCCTTTAGCCTTACCATTCTGTCAATGCCATTTGATAACAGGCCTGAAGAGTAGCACCAACAAAAACAGGGTCTGCTGGGATGTGCTCAACCAAGAGCCTTAAGCCTATCATTCATTATTCAAGGGCTGGTGGATTTATTTTCCTCAATAGTACAATGATTTTAGAGTTAATATTTAATCAACCTTTTATTTGAAGGTTTAACATTTTTTCACATCAAGGATGAAGGTATGGTGATTAGTCTCTATGCTGAATATGCCATAACTTCCAGTTAGACCATTGATTTCAACCTGAAGAAAAATATTTCTTCCTTTCAAAAACTCAAAATTTGTAGTGATGCGCGGGGTTGCCCACATTGGTACTGAAAGTCAGCTTCGTATATGACCATATGCGCATTGTGGGCTGAATGTAATGGTCTTGAATTTCCTGTATAACATTCATGGTAAAATGCTGCTATACGTTTTGCCTTTGCTGTGTTGGTGATATTATGGAAGTAACACTTACTTCCATCTGCCTGGATTACTTCCAGTTTTCTTGTATAACCTGTGTAGCAATGTGCTTTCTAGTGATAAGTGACCTGGTATTAAGTTGCAAAGACAGTACCATGGGTTTGGCCAATAGTCTCGACGCAGAATTTCACTTGGAGGCACCATAAAATAAACCTTCATTTCCTGGTCTAGGGGTGATTATGAGTTTTGTTAAATTTCTCCTGGCAATAGTGTTTTGAAGGATGGTTATGTTTTTATCAACCTATGTTACTGTTAGTGAACATTTTGAAGACAGCTCAGAAAGTTACCCAGGAAGATTCATGATATTTGGCTTTAAGGTGAGCCTGGGCCTAAGAAAGAAGCAGTGAAGAAAAGTGGCCCCCTTTTAAACTGCAAATTACAATTGCAAGCAATGTAAATTCTGTTGAGGAATCTCTGTTGTAAAATGGCAGCCATTAGAACATAGTATCAGTCAGAGAATAATAATATTTCAATGTACTAGAATAAAGCTGACCAAGGAATTAGTATTCAAACTGTTGTGTTCTTGGATGACAGAACATTTATAGCTGTAAAGCTGTTCATTTTTGCTGAGAGTCAGGACTTCACTAAACTTGCACTAATTGAAACAGATGTCGTTTAAATGGTGTCTTGCAAGCTTTAATGAAAACCTATGTGATGACATTTAACAATAGGTTGTCTCTGCCAGGGAGAACATCAAACCTTTAGAGCATAACAAGAGGTCTGCTGCGAAGTGATGTTATCCCAAACCAGCCCAGACAAGTCGGTAAATCAACCCACGGCCCAATATTGTGAATACAGCACATTTGCACGAAGCTGACCAAGTCAATTTGCACGAAGCTGACCAAGTCAATTTGCACGAAGCTGACCAAGACAATTAACCATTGTGTATTGGAGGTCCACATTTGAAAGGAGTATAATTACTTTTTAATTTTTTCCTTTTTTTAAAATATCACCATGTTGTAATTTATAAGTTGAACAATTTTGCCTAGAACATGCATGTTATGATTCACTTGCAGCTGTAGAAATTCAAGTGATTGCATCCTTTCTTAGGTCCAAGATTTTGCGATCAATTAACCATTGTCACCCAGCATTATAAGTTATTGGTTCATCCGGAAAACGCATGCATGGCAGATGAATCAGAGAGTCTGCAAACTGTCTTATTGTCAGTCTTACTTTTTTGGGGTGAAATGCACAACAGTCACACATTGACAGACTAAACAGTCTTATCAGTCAGGACGTGAAACCAGTTTCACCAGTGATAAGTTTGTTGACATTGGACAGTTACATGACAGAATTAGCTGACTGTTTGATAAAGAAGTATTCAGTGGTATAGGAAGGTGAGTCATCATAACTTACTATACCTTAGTTATCTGTTTTCACCATTGAGAAGAAAAATAAGAGAATGTATCATAATGCATTATCACAATTATTATGATAGTCTAAGCCTCTGAGAAATGTGGTATTGTGTTTATTTTTTTTTTTTAGCATGCTTGAGTTTTTTTTCTGAAACATGAGGTTGACATCAACAGTGTTCCTCTAGATTTGCATTTCTTTTCTCACACAGCTACGTAGCTGTCACCACCTGTCAGAAAAGTGGAACACTCCCAGTGCCATATGCTGGAGCGATGACAATATTCCTGATGAAAAGGGGATTCAAGCTGTTGCCTCCAATATAAAGCAAATGACAGGATTGAAGTTTAATAGTGATGCTTACAGGCAGGCAGTGGGTCTGGGCTTTATTATGTGACTCTCATCCAAGTAAGGCTGGCATGAAATTACCACCTGTTCTTGACTTGAGCTCCATATCCTATAGTTGGGATTTATGATATGCGTTTTATAGCAACTACGGCAGGCTAGGTTGTTATTCAGAATTTCTCATATTGAGCGTGGACGAATATGTATATATAGCCATAAACAGTGGTTACAGAAACACTTCAACTGAATAAGCACACTAAAGAATTTTTTCATAATGTGCACAAGATTGGTGAATAAAATTCAATGTCTTCTCTGGTTACAATTCTTTGTTCACTACTGAGTATTCTTTACATTACAGCTCAGCCTGCCTGTTAGCACCCTGTATAATTAATGAACATACACTGAGTTGTATCCAAATTTTGTCCTATATCATAGATACTGGCTCACGGGTCTAATAACTCCCTGGATACATGTTCTATAAATACTGGATAGTATGAACGTGACCCAGTGAAGTATAAGAGTAAGTGTTATAGGGAAGTACAAGTAGGTTTATGTGTGATGTTAGTTACACAGGGATGTGCAAACAGGTGGGCCCAGTCCTTTCACCAGGTAAGGTACAGACGTGACACACTTGTTTACATATATGGGGAAGCATGACTCAGCCTCCTGTGTACCTGGTACAGCCAGCATAACTGTCATTTGATATAATCAAATGAGTTTAGAAAGGAGATTATGATACATTAACCAGCAGATACATATATTTTGGCATAGAGCCACAGACAAGAAGGTAAGTATGCATTCCTACCTTATCTTTCAATGTTTGTCCAGAAGTAATTTGAACTCTTAAGCTTGGATGGCATGATTTGTGTAGGTGATAACGGTATATTGTCTGGAGTTGTGAATGGTTAGTCGACAATCGCAATGTGTAATACATACGTAATTACATATCAAACTTGCCTTCATGTCTATACTGGACCATTTGGAATTCGATGATCTTTTCCAGCATATTTTGTTTGGGCGCGTCAAAATAGGAAGAAGCTTATAAAATACAGAATAAAACTAAAGTTCACATCTGATACTCTGGTAATCAAACAGATGTGAAATGTTTACATGTACATACTGCATGGGAACTGTCCTCATTACAATGTATTTCGTTTTTATTGCTACATGTATACACATACCTGAATTTTGTTACCACTGTTCTTTCTTATTTGAATTCCTTCTTATCGGCTCTGTCTGTCTGTCTATTAAAACTGAATTAAGTCGTAGTTCTTATCTTGTACTAATATATGCTGAGTACCAGTGAACCAAACAATGAATAGATAAAAAAGACGTGAGGCTGTTGTGTCCATTGGTATATCTTTCAGATTCATATTTTATGTAAAAGGTATTTTTGTTTTACCATGTAGATATGTGTCAATAATTTCCAATCGTCAGTCATATAAACACTTGTTAAGAAACTTGATGTCCTTTATTGTACCTAGAAGCTGATGTGGCATCTTTTATTTAAGGTCAATAGATTAACATGTTAGGCAAATGGGCCTCAATTTGCCAGCTTGCATATGTGGGCAGGCGTACTTACTGTATTTATGGCAAATATTCTTGTTAGATATCATAGTCTCAGGAAAGCAGAGTCCAATATTACGATGCAGATAGCGTTTCCTTCCTAATGGCATGTTGATTACACAGGCCTGGACTCTCAAATTACAGTCATCACACATATCTGGAAATTGATTTTCTGTGTTGGGAAGTTACATGGCATCAATCTTATATAAATTTATACTTAAGCTGCATTTATGAAGTGACTGCAGAATTCAAAGGTGCTGCAGGTTGTCTCCAGTACAAGTCCCAGTTTTTGTTGTTTTGTTTATTTAATGTTAGTTACAAGATTAGTATTAAAAGAATTTTCATTTGATCCATGTGGGTCCATACCTAGAACAGGTTAAACTACCTGTAGTTGTATTCTTTGAATTGTTTGATTTGCTGTAGAAGGACTTGGGTAGGGATTGGTATAGAGTCTATGGTCAATAAAATTGCACTTCTTATGTCATCAGTGCCTTGACAAAGATGAAATTTACAGATAGATTAGATGTATTTAGCTGAGTGGTTTTATTACTGAACAAGGAATTAAAGTGAGGTTTGAAAATTCAGGAGGTAGCATACTGGCATATAAAGGTGCAGAATCATAGAGGAAGTTACCAACTATTGTTTTGGAGTCTAAGACAATAATAGCATTGCTTTTGTCAAAAACAAATCACCACAGCTAAATGAATAGAGTGATCCATATAATTTCAAATTCACCTCAGAGAACTTCATTGCCTCCAGACCATATTCCTTTAAGTTTGTATTACACAGAAGCATGCTGTATTTCCAGGAAGTCTCATTACCAGTGGGAATGTGGGAGGAAAATTGGAAAGACAGGCTGTGGAATGAGGAAGGGCATGGTCTTATAGTTTCAGCTACTGTGCAAATATAGCTCAATTATGCATCTATCAATGTGAAGGAACAAACTAGAGTTACATTGTGTTTTGATCATGGCTGTAGTGCTTTGTAAGGGGTAAGATTACTTTGTTAAAGTAGACTTTGAAACTCTTTAATTAAAATTACTTTCTTTATTGACTTTAAAATGCTTGACATTTCTCTATCACTTAACTGCAAATGTTAAGTTTTACATATTGGTAAAGGGAGAATAGAATCTCTGGTATTAACTCCCAGCTGTTTCCAAATTGGGGCCAAGAGGGCAACCTCTCCCAAAAAATTCTCAAGGGATATAGCCATAATACTAATAGCAATAATAAAAGCTATATCATTAGGTGTCTACGTATGTGTAGTATGCCATTAAATATGGGCTACTGTTGGAGCCTGGAATAACAGGTAAGGGACTAGCTTTTATATTTCGACATTATTCAGTGTGTATGACCCTTCAGTTCCATGCTTTGATAGGTGCAGAGCATAGCTTAGATAGATGACCAAGAACTGCTGGCTAGAAAATGAGTGCTTACAGCAAGTAAGCCGTTCAGGGACCCAATTTTCACCCGGGTGAGTTTCACGGCAAATGGAGTGATGAAGATGATCAGCGGTGATGCTGGTTGCCATGGTAACTCCACGGAGGACCCTCCATTAGGAAAGTGTGCTGCACACTTGGGCATACTTCTCGAGGCATCTTAGCACTTCAGTGGTCTCTAAAGGTATAAAAGTTATGTCAATAGAACTGTATATACAGTCAAACCATTAAAAAGATTTTATCCACTGAATATGTACACATTTATTATGTATCAAATAGCACTCCTAGTGAGCATCAAATTGATCGTCTGTATTAGTTTCTATATAAATGCTTTTCTATGCTGAATAGCAGCAGCTATTGAAAAGTGGTGCATTTGTCCCAGAAGTACATCCTACTGGCAACCTGAAACCAGTTATTGGGAAAGAGCTGTCAACCTGTTCCCTATAGTGAATTGTCTCCAGCTAGATAATAACTACATTAATCTTCCTACATTCAGAGTCAATATAGGAGATGTCAAAGGGAATATGGAGCAACATAATGTATGATTGTAACTTACATGACCCCCAATTTAGGAGCAGATCTTTACCTTCACGTATGGAGGTTTTGCTTTCAGTCCCAGAGTGTTCGCTTGTGTGTCCATATTTTCAGTTAGTTAGGATAAACTGTGACTGAGTGACGATAAAAAGCAAGGCAATGAGAGATGGCAGACTTCACTCCTTGAGGTAAACTGCTAAATGCAAGTAGGTAAGAAACACACACATGTTCGCACACTAACACCCTTGGAGCATAAGGCACCAATTTCTTCCAGCTGTTCCTATCTTGAGCCAACCATCTGATCACATGATAGGTCCTTTTTTGCCTTCCTTTCTTCCTCCAATATCCTCCATGTCCCTAGAGGCATGCCTCTCTTCTGTTTTCCTTAGTGAGTCGATCTGAGGGCAATGTTTGGATTCCTGTTCTTGTTCATATGTAGAATGTGCCCTAGCCATCTCAAACACCGCTGACTTCCTTGTTTGTGATTTTTTTCCCTCCTCTTCGGTTTGTGATTTTTCTCCCTTTTCGGAGGCAGCAACCTTCGAACACATATACACCGAAAAAATACTTTACTCTCTTGAGTTTGTGATGTTAAGTTAACAGACGTTCCATGTTGTGTTATATTCTTGTATTCTTCTTTCAGGAATAAACTGTAAAGGGTATATCCTGCAAAACATTCATCACACCTGCACATTTAAGATCAACTCTTACAATCTTTGTATACACGATGTACCCAATCTCGGGGCACCCCGTTACTCATAGATTGTAAGAGTTAAGTCCAGCTAAGGGCATAGGTTATCCACACAAACTTCATTTTATGTATGACATTGGTGCCTGCATTGCAATTGATTTTGGTCCATTTCCAAGAAAAGCACTATCTTTAAATTTCCTTTTAACAGGTAGCCAGTAAATTAAAATTATACAACAATGCTTGTACCTATGATGGTAACATGTAACCACAAATCAAGAACACTGCATGGGTTCTTTGATTCTGAAAATGTGTCATAATTTTCTAGAAACTGACAAAAAGTACAATACCCTATCGCAAAATAAGTTTTGTGGTCTCGTAAGATTTATCTCTGTCAGAAGATGGCATCCATTAAGTCAAGTTTGTGTGGCCTCAGGTAGCAATTCATCATTGTGCCAAGCACTCTTTCAATGCCTTTGCTGCAAGGAAAAATGACAACATCTTCTATAAGAAGCACTGGTGATCACTCCCTCAAGCAGGCAGAAAGATGTCATGATGTATAGCTCAAACCCTATCCTGGCTGATTTTCTGACTTTGTTGCCGTCTCGTCTAAACCTATATGATAAATCGCTTCTTTCATAGCTTCTTTCTTCAGAAATATCTTTAAAAACACAAGGATTTGATAGGGATTCAGCTTTATTGCAGTTCCAGTCCCTTGACAGAAAAGAAGACTAGTCTTAGATTTTCACAGTATGATATGGTGAATAATGATAACAGACCTTCCTTGATTTTATAGTAGAATTATCATGTACGCGTACAGGATTAGAATCAACACGTCCTTGTATTGGATGTCTGAACAGTATAAATAAGTTCATCAAAAGGATCTGATGTCATAAAGAAGAGGATTATTGTTGCACATGTTTCCAGATTCACCTTTATACCATGAGATTTGCAGGCTTTGTGCTCGTAGTCACATTGTAATTCATCTTCTAGTGCACAGGATTTTCCTGGGAATGTTGGCATTTTGATATGTGAGACATGTACAAAAACAAAACTTACAGGCTGTTTTCTATGATTCTAGCATTCAATTTTGTGATATTTGTCATTTCAGTTCTGATCAATGCTTGTCCTCGCCCAGGTAATTTTGCTCCAGGGGCAGAGGTGTTACAGTGAATTGCTGACGTTTTTTGGGGTGACAGTTGTCACAGTCATATATAAAAGGACGGGACAAGTGTACTAAAAAGGACGGGACAAGCGTACTACTAGATATTTTAGTGCATGCCCTTTTTTCAGAATCATTCTGTTATTTTTAGGCCATCTACATGTGTATCTCTGCTCTGATCAGGCCCACAACACAATTTCCATGGTTGACTACTCCAGCTTCAGTGTCAAAACATGATAGAGGAGGTAATGGTGTGTTATGTACATTAGATCAACATCAGCTAGAGCACATGATTTGAAGTTAGAACAAAGCCACCTTCTGGCAAGGACAAGAAACTTCAAATCTGGTATTGTTTTTCTTCTTTATACAGTGAAATAGGTCTATAATAATAGTGGATACTCGAGGGACATGGTCACAGTAGACAGGTGGCCTCTATAGACAAGGTTCTTAATGCTTGGGTTGATGAAAAAAAGGGACCACCAAAAGGTGACCACAGTGGCCATTGCAGAGTTGGTTACTACTACAGATCTGGCAGTATTCTTTTACTTCCAGACTCCTAGTACGTAATTACAATTCATATTTATGAATTGGAAGCAAATCGCATCTCCCAAACCAGTGATTAAAACAAGCTTATTGATCAAGTGGGCTTAAAGTGAATTATGATCCAATCCAGCAGCTTTTCTGCTACACCAGATGAACATAATTGTTTGAAAGAGGATATAAGTTGATTGAAAGCTACATAATTGGATCATTTTTCATGAGTGTATATCGTTGTGATAAGGAATTATGTTACCTCTTGTATGAAATCCATAACGTTAATATTGAATAATGCCTGAGAGTGTGGCTCTGCTTTGGCTCTAGGTTTATTCATTCAAAGTATAAAAAGCAGAATTTTATGTTCCCCTTCGATGACATCATGGACATGGACAATGTCCATATCATCCATATGAGAAATTATATGACACTATGACCCAAATTTTATGACTACATTCTGCTGCATAGGCTGGTCAGAAATAATGTCTAATTGCTAGGTTCTGTCAGTTCAATATAATTTTCCAATTACAATGATGCTGTTGTATAATTCAGTCATTTTTTATCTTTTACCAGATGTACACCATGGCAGTGCAGGAGCTACAAGGGAAGCTGGCTTCTCTGTTTGTGTATACGATGGGATGTTTTCTTCTGATTGCTGCTCCTACAACTAGTCAGGTTCTTATCAACGAGGTAAATACAAACAGTCCTGGAGATAACAACCTGGACTTTGTAGAGTTGAGTGATGGTGGCAGAGGGAACACATCACTCGACAACCTAGTACTGGTTCTGTATGATGGGGCAACAGATACAGCATATGGAGCATGGGATTTGAGCAGCTATAGGACCAACCAACAAGGCTTGTTTGTCATCGGCTCCAGTTCGATTATCCCAACCCCAGACTTGCCTCTTGGTGGTGCTGGACAATTCATTCAGACCGGTATAAGTGCTGCTGTGTTATATAGAAGAGATGGAAGAAACTTTACAGAAGGGATGCCCATCCAGACTGACAATGTTGAGGATGTGTTGGTTTATGGGGAGGAGGCTGGCCACGACAGAGAACTGACTGACAGCTTAGCGCCAGGACAACTAGCTGCACACGAGGACCCAGGACATTCCATAGGGGACAAGTCTCTGAGTAGATGCTGTAATTACCGAGCTGTGTCACTGTCAGCTTTCACCCTCACCACCCCAACACCTGGTGCACCAAACCGGTGTGGTTTTCCCTGTGTCATTATCAATGAGATAAACGTTGACCAGCCAGGGACCAGTAGAGATACAACAGAATTTGTTGAGCTTTATGACACAGGAATGGGCAACCAGTCATTAGATGGGCTAACACTGGTGTTTTATAATGGTGGGAAAGATACAGCATACAACACAATAGACCTGGGTGGCTACCATACCAACAGTGATGGGTACCTTGTCATTGGCTCACAAAACATTCCAAATGCAGACATTGCCTTGGGAGGAAGGAACTTGATCCAAAATGGCCCAGATGCAATAGCTCTGTACCATTCCCCTGCCTCTGAGTTTCTACAAGGTTCCTACATCACTAGTGACAACCTGGTTGATGCTGTGGTTTATGGAACAGACGACGACGTTGATACCGAGCTTCTGAGGATTCTGTTGCCGGGGCAACCACAGCTGAACGAGAGCCCCAGATCTGGAGATGTGGACCTCTCCCTGAGCCGATGCTCCTGCTGTGCTCGGAGAAATATTTCCTCTTTTGGGTTGGCAGTTCCCACCCCTGGTGCTCCCAACCAGAACTGCTCCTTCAGAAATGAGACGTTTGTAGACAGTACAACGGCACATCAGCAGGAGGTACGTGTCAACGAACTCAGCGCCAGACAGGTGGGGCAGGAGTGGGTGGAACTGTTTGATGGTGGTCATGGCAACCTGGCACTAGACAATATGGTGGTGGTTCTGTACAGTGGACATAATAGCAGGTCAGACTTTAACATTTTGAATCCTTTTCAGATTACATGTACCGGTATGTGCACATTTTCTTCACCGTAAAGTTCTTTAAAGTCTCATTTCCAGGAGAAATGTCTATCCAGAAGAAATTCGAGGTCCAGAGTGTATGTTGCTTGCCAGGATTGGCTTACAGGTCACACTACGGGATGTCCTTCCAAACCTCTAATGTTTGTTGCAAGTAAAAATGTTTTAGAATTCCCTGCAGCTGGGAATTAAGATATTGTAGGAAAATTTTTTTATGAATCTAGTGCATTCATGTATGGCAATGTGCTGCTTCTAAATTGCTGGATTGCTTTATTCAACAGTTCTTACTACAGTGTTGAGCTGACTGGAAACAGGACAGACAGGAACGGGTACCTCCTGATTGGTTCTCCTGCTATGACTCCACCTCCCCACATAGTGATTGACAGTTCAGCTTGGTTTCTGAACACCCCTGGTGCTGTTGCCCTTTATCATGTTAAAAGGTAAGAGGACTGATATTACAGTTTTGTCATCAAGATAGCAATAATACTCAATATATAATGATTGAGTGTTTTTGTCAAACATTGGACTGAACACCAGTCAGTAATTTTATGCATTGCTACAAACATGTCTACCACTGTATAGCAGATTTTGGTAGCAGATGCAATAGGTCGCAAATAATGTGATATTTGCTCTTGAAAAAAAGAAGAATCTTGTCATACTTGACTTGTTGAAATGAAAAATTTCATTGATATCCTCCAACCTATTTGATAGTGCATGATTCTTTATTTATTTATTCATTTATTTATTTGTTGTTCACACATAAAGAATATAACATAATAAAACGATAAAATAGTGACAATAACAAACATGCAGGGGAGGCCTGAAACCTAAAAGGCTTATCTAGGGCCCACCCTAAACAAAATATAAATATGATGCTGTTACAAAACAACGTTGAGTTAAACAGATAATGAAAATACAAAAGGATAGGAAAGTTGTAAACTAGTTTACAATACATTCGAAATGAAGTAGGATAACTCAGTTGTGAAATTTATGATGATACATACGTAGAGAGATAATAACATAATTATAATAATTATAAAGATAATAATAATAATAATAAGGATAATTATAATGATAAAGATAATTATAATAATAGTAAAGAAAACAAGAGATTTTTGGTGGTGTAATGTTTTCATGGAAAGAAGCTATTTCTTCTTATTTGTTATTCAGACTGGGAGATTTCTCTGTGGACAGTAATGTAACTACAGAAGGGCTTGTGGATGCTGTGGTGTATGGGACTAGGGATGTGGATAGACTTCTGAACATTTTGACTCCTCAACAACCAGCTATCACAACAGATGCAGGTGAGAAATTAACACATGGCTTGTGTATGTTAGAATTGCTGGTCTGACTTTTCTGTGGACATTCATGTGTTGTGAGCTTTCTTCAGCTCTTTGTAGTTTGGATCACTTGGCAAGCCAACTCAGCTACTCCATCTACTATCATGCCTTCTATGTAGAAGCACGGTAACTTTAAATGTGTTAAACATGATTTAGTCAACCAACACTGTCTATAGTGTGCCATCGAATGACTTTTATCACTGTCCTTGGTGCTGAATTCAAACCGTTATTTTCTCCATTATACGTATTTAGTGCCAAGACCATGTATTGAACAACATTTGATCCCTGGTTTTGACAGCAGTCTCCAGAGCTTCCTAACATTGGACTTCATCACTGCATTGACCCTGTCTGTGGTGCTGAATTACGTCTTCCCTAACAACGTTACTCCTGTCCCACACATCTGTACATGGCTTGCTGCCCGTAGTTTGGCTCATGGCCAAATCTGTTCCCTGTGGTTCCTTGTACAGTGCAACAGCCACTTTAACGGGTTTAATGTCTGCTAATGGTACAACATATGAATAGTGTTGCAACTCTAATTAGATTCATCCATCTTACCTAGTACAAATGAACAGGTGTACCCAAAGGAGTATGTAGAACAGATTTTTCAATCACAGGTACACTGGGTAAGGCTACCGCTATCCCAGCTCTATTGGCTCCAAAGGTTACTTCCCTCCCCTATCTGCAGATGGAAGTGACCACTGGAGCGGACTGGAGTGAAAATAATCAATGATACCAGGCAAACACTGGTTCAGATCATTCTTGTTCTTCTATCTTTGTTTCTGTATATTTAATCTTTTGGACACTACATGTATATTCAGAAAAGCAGTGGCTACAACAGGACATATCCTTAGCAATACCTATTATTTCAATGTTGTTTGAACAGCAATGTTCAAGAAGTGTGATGTCTTTTGATGATGCATCACTTTTCAGCAGACCTCATAAATGGTATGAAATGTGTGCTGTGTTCCAATCTATATGCCAACTATTCCTGTTTCAGGAAATACTGAACGGTTGTTTGAACAGCAATGTTCAAGAAGTGTGATGTCTTTTGATGATGCATCACTTTTCAGCAGACCTCATAAATGGTATGAAATGTGTGCTGTGTTCCAATCTATATGCCAACTATTCCTGTTTCAGGAAATACTGCTGTAGACACCATCACCCGCTGCTTCTCCCTGCACCACTTCAGCCTGGTGTCCTTTACAACTGGTGCTGTTCCCACACCTGCAGCACCAAACAGCTGCCCTCTTCCTCCTCTAGTTATCAATGAGCTAAAGCTCCTTCCTGAGAACACAGAATACATTGAGCTATCCAGCCAGGGGAGACCATTCTTCCCATTACAGAACATAGTGGTGGTGTTTTATAGTGCTGATGGCCTGTCGTACAAGTCTATTGGTATAGACAAGGCCAGGACAGATAAGAAAGGCTTCTACCTGATTGGGAGCACAGGAATGACTCCACAGCCTGACTTCACAGTGCAGCCTCCTGCCTCTGGCTTCATCAAGGTGAAGAAAGTTGTTTATTGTTTATGGTATTTCTACACACACACACACACACACACACACACACACACACACCACACACGCACACGCACACACACACACACACACACACACACACACACACACACACACACACACACACACAAACCTTTTAGAAAGTGTAAAAAGTGCAAATTACAAAGAATTATCCAATGAGGGCATGAAAGCCAAGGCTGTAGTGCTGATAATTTGTAATGTACCAAGATCCACCTATTTGACCAAGAGGATGGACAGTTGTAGTAGACACAAGCTGAACAGGGTAGAAACAAAGGAAACTCAGGAACAACAGTAAAGACAAGCTTAAATATTTGAATTAATTGACATATTGCTGACTCAGCCAAATTTGCTCTTTTATTGAATTGAGATGATTCAGGATGAATAATTATAACTCGCCCTCTGCAATGTCCACAATCATATTACACCAGGAGAAACAAATTATATTTTGCATTTGATTGTCACATTCACTCTGTGATTTAGGAAATTATATGTGTCAACGTGTTAGCATAAATCCATTAGTGTTAGATGATAGAGCTTTGGAAACACAGATATTTTATTTATATGCGATACCAATTAGATTTTCATCATAGATACTTGACATAAAGATGCATGTCTTTCATCGATATTGTGCATAAAGTACATCATAAATATTCAGTGCAGTAGATATTTCATCCTTCAAATCAAGGGCAATCATGAAGCAATATTCAAGTGTCTCCTGTGCCAGGGAAGTCCATTTAGCATTAGCCTGCTTGTTAGGGAAATGGCTGCCTGCACAATTGGGTCAAGGATTTTGTAAGCCTGCCCACACTTTAAGATTGATGACATATGGAAGTTGGATGACAGTGTTCATATCTTTGAAAGGATCTTTATACTCATGCATTCATGTATGGCTCAAAATAGTTTTTGTTTTTCGTCCCTGCACTGGTGCATGTAACATGCAAAATTACCAGCACACATACAACTATACCTGTACTATTTCTGGATAAATATATTATTTGGTATGGACTAGACTGAGAACAATTAAGAAAACATTTCAATTCTTTATTTAGTGATTCGTAGGTAGTACAGTAAACATGTACATTGTATCCACAAACACTTTTATATCCAGTAAAGAACTGGTGCAGTTTAGGTGCAGGTAGACAGCAGAACTCCAATGCTTCAATTTTACCTGCACTAGTCTCCGTGTGCAGTTGGTATTTCAAGCCCTGTTTTATGTCTGCTCCTTACAGAATGGTCCGAATGCCGTAGTGCTGTATCAGGGTCGGAGGACGAGTTTCCTACGTGGTACCTTGGTCTCCAATGTCAGCCTAATTGATGCTGTGGTGTACAGCTCAGATCAGAACACTTCCCTTCAAAACCTGACAGATGTTTTAACACCTGGGAGGAACCAAGTGGTTGTGAATCTTCCATGGCATAGGGATGGCAGAGCCACTTCAAGGTGTAGTGGAGAGCATGGGTGAGTGTTGTTCACATTACTCAGATTACATCCAGAATAACATCGCAGTTGATTTTAAGAATAATGACAATTGGTTCCTAAACTGATGGTCAGAAATATGTGCCTACTGCAGTAGTGAGCATGGCCTGCAAATGTATATCAAAATCTGGCATATCTTCAGACAAAGTCTTCTTAACATTTCAAGGGCTGGATGCCTGTATTTGATGCTGCCATTATCATGTACATAGATCAAATGATGTGCATAGATGATGTAAAGATTGTTTCCCCTCCCCCATCGCTCTTACCATGGTGCTGTTGTTCCTCTCCTGAAGTGTGGAATATGTGTCAGTCCGCTCCACTCCCATGGAAGGCAACTTCTGCTCTTTTCCTGACAACTGGACCTTGATCATCAGTGAAGTCAACATTGACACCAACAACAGGACAGGAAGCCAGGACTTCATAGAGTTGTGGGATGGAGGAGTAGGCAACACTCCACTGGGTAAGGTTTTTTTTCATCAGCTGGTGCTGGGGAGACCCCTTCCTGTCATTGGCAATACTGCAGGGTCAGTAGCAAGAGTCTGCCCATCACCTTATCTCATAAAAAGCACAACCTATTTATGAGACAATATTAAGTTTTCATCACAATTTGAACTGAAGCCTGATTTTTCAGTACATCCAATTTGTCTTTAATATTCCGTCAAAATGTTTCCACCATCAGTATTCCCATCAAATGATCTAAGCTGATTATTGGATACTAACAACGTCTTTTTATTCCACTATAACAGATGGTGCAGTAGTGGTCCTGTATGGGAGTCATAATGGGACAGTGTACAAGTCCTTCAGTCTGCTGGGTTACACCACAGACAACCTGGGGTACTTTGTCATGGGGACCTCAGCTCTCAACCCAGCTCCACAGCTAGTTGTGTCAGCAGGTACAGACATTTTGGCCTCATAGCAGCTTGACATACTAGTACAAGTATGTACTATACTAGTCAAATTGTGTTTTCTAAAAAGCCCTTGCAGTTTCCTATGACACTTACAAGCCAGAACTGTACAATGTCATGTAGATGTATAGGAATGTTATAAGGTACAAATGGCTATTCAAAAACCAAAGCAGGGTAGTAGTAGTAGTAGTAGTAGTAGTAGTAAGCCTTTATTTAAACTCGAAAGCTTGTTCGGTACAACATAAGACCGCTTTTCAACAAGGTCGAGGGTGAGGGCGGGGTCACGGATTACAAACAAACAAAAAGTTATAATCAAATAAATAGTAAATCATCAGTCCATTTTCAGTCCAAGTGCCTTATCACATTCCTAAAAGTTCCCAATGACTGGGCCGATCGAACTTGTGGTGGTAAGGAGTTCCACACAGTCGCCCCCGAGTACCTCAGTGACCGTCTATACACCTCCAGTTGGGGCCTCGGTATGATAAGGTTGTCTGATGTGTAATATGTTTAAACTTACTATTTAATAGTTTTGATAACAAGACCAGTACATTTCTTACAAGACGTCATTAGATACATATTTTTCTATAATTCCTCTTTTAGCACTATCCACCATTACTTTTTATTATTAAGCACACTGTTTTTGTAGCAAAACTAAAGGCAAATTTGCTATAGGTATATCATGAACCATGAACAGGATTGATGTTCAACTTAAACGTTTTCAATGACCGCTGTTTGTCTTTTCTAGCTCCAAACCAAGAGGAAGGTCCTGCTAACACTACTGGTTTCATTCAGCATGGTCCTGGTGCTGTGGCCCTATATGGTCATGTGGGCTCTGCCTTAGTTGGTATGACAGCCACCAGCACCAGTCTGATCGATGCAGTGGTCTATGGTACCCAGGACCAGCCTGCACAGGGGCTGCTAGACGTACTCACTCCAGGTAAGATGTTGATGCATTTTACTTTACGTCGCAGTTTGTAAATTTTACTGTGGATTATTACCATTATTACCTGTCACAAGGACTTTTTCTCTACTTTCAACATACATGTACATGTATGTCTAAGGACATTTACAGTATTTAAGGAATGTTATTAGCATTTACTTCTTTGACCCTCTTCTGAGCCTTGTGGTTCTTGGGGCATTAGCTCTGTTTGCAGCCATTCAGGGGGCTGTATCCACAGTATTAGACAATTGCAAGATACTAGTGGGGTCGTGGCGCAGCGGTAGCGCGTTCGGCTCAGGGCCAAGAGGCCCCGAGTTCGATCCCCACCCATGTCACCGATCTTGTGCCCTTGGGAAAGACACTTTACACGACTTTCCTCACTTCACTCAGGTGTAAATGAGTACCTAGCTTCGGTTAGGGACGTCCCTCGGATAGGACGTAAAATGGAGGTCCCGTGTTTGGGGAGAGCCACACCTCGAGCACGTAAAGAACCCACCACACCTTTCGAAAAAGAGTAGGGGCATGCCCCGGTGTGCGATGGTACAAATTCTACTGTCTGGGAGTTGGTGATTCACTTCAAATCACCCGGATGGTGGCCTGGCGACCCCGTCTCGTATAAGCCACATGGTGATTTACATCATCACCAGGACTCCAGGAAGAATAGTGTGAATTGACACACTAATGGAGATCCTTACCTACCTACCTACCTACCTATTCTTTCCGTCAATTGCAGCATAGACATAAAGAAAAGAAGACTGCTTGTGTGGGAAGAGGAGATGTTCTAATACAATAATCTTGACATTTTTCAGGTCAACCTCAGGTGGATGTGCCTGTCTCCTCAGCAGATGTCTTCAGTATCAGCAGGTGTGAAGAAACCTGTTGTGTGAGACTCAACTTGACGTCCTTCAGTCTTGCCCCTCCCACTCCACATGTGGCAAATAACTGTACAGCCCCACTCTCACCTCCAACTGGCCCTCCTGCAGCAACTCAGCCTGGGACAAGACCATGTAAGTGTGATTCTGGTTCAGATGTAACTTGTTCACATGATGTTGTTTCTCTGTATAGACTGCAAATTGCTGCTCAGCAGGTAGGTGGGTCTGTGTGCTTAAGTCAGCCTGTATGGTGACAGTGATGTTATTCACTCCTCCATATCTCCACAGTGATACTGGTCCATTAATAATGTGGCATGCTAAAGGTTTGAATTGTAATGGTGGATTCTATTGTAGTTTTTCATTTTACAGGGAGTAAATGTTGATAGTCCTATCGCCCTAAGGTTCATTAGATGTCTGATATTTAGATTGAAGCCACAAACAGCAACTAAGTCAGCACCAAGGAGAAGATCAATCATCCTGTTAGAGAGATGCATGCTTTTGTTTTGCTGCTGTTTTTTATGGAAAATAAGTTGTGACTTGACAATCTATCAGTGTGGCTAACAACTGCTCTCTCCCAACAGTAACCAACGACACGACTACAGCTCTGCCCCTAAGTGAAACTGGCACGGCGTCACCAAGCACCACCAATGGTACCACCCTCCCGGCTACTGCAAGTGCTACCAACCAAACTAGTCCAATTCACAATACTGCCAACATCTCAACCTCCACAAGTACCAGCAACTACCAACCTACTACAAGTACCACCATACGCCCAAGTACTACAAATGCCACTGTCCTAATGACTTCAACAGCCAGTACTACCATCAACACAACTATTACAAGCACTGCTATCCACCTACCTACTACAACTACAACCATGTATCCAACCACTACAAATCTCTCAACTACTCCCTCTGCTGCACCTGCAACAACTAATGCAGGCACCATCACATGGCCCACCCTCCCCCCCAATGCCCCTCTAATCGTCATCAATGAATTAAATGCAGACTCGCCCAGAGCTGATGTTCAGGAGTTCCTGGAACTGTTTGACCTCGGAGCTGGGAGTTCGTCACTGGATGGATATTGTCTGGTATTCTACAATGGAGAATCAGGGGTATCATACGAGACAGTAGACCTCACAGGACATAGGTTTGTCCTCATGTTTTACATGCATGATTCATTACATATTTTGAAGCATTTTTCTCATCAGAAAGAAATTTCCACAGTTATAGTTTTATTTCTTGATTACGTATAAAGTCCACTGCTTCTCTCCAAAACAGAACAAACCAGTGGGGGTATTTCACTGTCGGCAACAGCAGAGTTTCACCGACACCAGGTATCATCATAGACTTCAACTTCATCCAGAATGGTCCAGATGCAGTTGGACTGTACTTTGCCCCAGTTGGTAGCTTTCCCACTGGCTCAGCACCTACAACACAGGGTCTGCTGGATGTGGTCGTGTATGGAAGTGGGGAGGCAGATGCCAGGTCAGGGTTTTGTGTTTGAGCCACAAGCCCGGAAAAGAGGATTGGTGTTTTGCAATTGGATATTTTTGGTCAGCCTGACATTTGCTTGGACTTTTGTGTGATCTCAATGGTGATCATTTTAAACATGGTGTATTTCAATATCCATAACTGTAAAGCAAACTAACCCTATTTGCCCAAAACTGCTCAATTTTTTGTGACAAGGCTGCTGTCAAGGCTACAAAAATAGAAATGTATGTAGTAGCAAAAGCTTGCAAGTTCTTAAGTAGGATGCTGTATTTCCCAGGTATCTACTGGACATTCTGGCTCCTGGACAGACCAAGATCCGGGAGGACAGCAGACATCTGAATAGAGATGAGGCCATCTCCAGATGTCTGTCCAACAACACAGTGGACCTGTATGCCTTTGTACTGGACACACCTTCACCTGGTGGGTACTTAATGTCGTTTTACTAGTCAGCCATGTAATATTGTAAATATACCTGTATGCTGATTTTGTCATCTATGTTTCTGATTATAACGTCATGGAACATTGACTTTGATCTCGGTGCCTTGTCATTCTGTCCCTCAGGCACAGACCAGGAATAGTTCAAATTGCTCTTCACTTGTCTCTTCACACAGGCTCCAGGAATAACTGCACACTCCCCAACATCATCATAAACGAGATCAATGCTGATGAGCAAGGTTTGGACAGGGCAGAGTTTGTTGAGCTTTACTCGCCAGGAAGGTCCTACGCCTCCCTGGATGGCATTGTCCTCGTCCTGTACAATGGTGATTCTAGGGGAACGTCCTACAACACAATTGACCTGCGCAACCAGAGAACTGATGAGAATGGTTACTTTGTAATCGGTGGGCCAGATGTGCCCAACAGAGACATAACAATCATCCAACATGTGGGGTTCATACAGAATGGCCCTGATGCAATGGCTCTCTACCGAGGATATGCCTCCCACTTTCCTTACCGAACACCTGTCACAGCAGAGAACATCATCGATGCAGTCGTGTACGGTAGAACTGATGAGCCGGGAGATCACCTACTGGAGGTTCTTTTACCAGGGCAACACCTGATTCAGGAAGATCAGAGTTTCCAAGACGGAGATGAGAGTATAAGTCGTTGTCGATGCTGTGACCCACTGCATGCCGCCTCCTTTAGACTTACTATCCCCACGCCAGGAGAGCCCAATGACTGTGTCTCACCCATACCTTCAGACCTCCCCACCCTGGTCATCAATGAGATCAATGTTGATATGAAGAACAAGGACGATGCAGAATTTGTAGAACTCAGAGGGGATGCGAATTCCAATGTTAGCGGCTTGTTGTTGGTCTTCTTCAGTGGCACAGATGGCAGGTCATATCTCACGCTGGAACTTGAAGGAACAACAGATCCAGATGGCTACTTCCTCATCGGTCACCCCAACAGGACCCCTCCTCCTGATGTTTCATTGCCATCCAGACAAGGAGGAGTAATCAAGGTAATGACCAAATGACTGCTTTTTTGTTTGTTTCTTTAATGACAAAAACCTTGAAACAATTGTCAATTTTTACAGTGGGAACCTGCCTGTACATTATTGAATTTTATTCACATTTTTTTAAAGGAACATCTTTCAGAAAATCCTAAAGACAATTTTATAGGCTGGATTATCAGATGACAACAGATAGAAAGAAAGTTTCACACTAATTTCTTCTGACTAGTTCTGACTGTAGCTGATAACTTAACTACATATACATTTATTACTACATGACGTTGTATAAATGTTTTTAAACAGGAGCTAGCCAATGGTATTGGTCTATACTATGGAAGTAAGACACACTTCCCAATGAGGACAAACGTGACAGATAGAAACCTCCTGGATGCTGTAGTCTACACCACCAACAGGGGAGTCACCAGCCAGAGACTTCTGGACACACTCACACCTGGGCAGGACATTCTGGTGGAGGAGTACAGGTGAGAGGATGGACTGTCACTGTAGAAAAGAGCCATTATGGCTTTGGATTAGCATGCTACAGTTGCCATTTATTCATTTATTGCTGATGTGAAGTGTATGAGCAAGGACAATCATGGAGACATGATTGGAAATATTACAAAATGCATTTTTACACATTGATTATTTCAATGTCTTTTATTTTACAGTTAAT
This sequence comes from Branchiostoma floridae x Branchiostoma japonicum, assembly GCA_013266295.2. Taxonomy (NCBI): domain Eukaryota; kingdom Metazoa; phylum Chordata; class Leptocardii; order Amphioxiformes; family Branchiostomatidae; genus Branchiostoma; species Branchiostoma floridae x Branchiostoma japonicum. The sequence goes on from CM023840.1 coordinate 16,719,542, forward strand.
AAATATTTACTTGTCATGTTAAGATTACAATGTTATGAAATGGAAACTAATGGAAACTAAACTTTAACTGCCAACACTACAAAGAATATTGGGACTTACCGGTACCCCAAATATCTGGCACGTATGACCCGCTACTACGGTCACGTGTCTCTGACGTCACGTTCCAAGAGTAGACGGGTCCATTCCGTGAACAAGGTTGATGGAGTCAACTGAAAATTTGGGGTAAGTCCCAATATTCTTTGTAGTGTTGGCAGTCGAAGTTTAGTTTCCATTCATAATGACTTGTACCAACACAGATGAACTTTCATGCTAAGATTACAATGTGTTAACTGAACATGTAACTTCTTCTTTGTAACTGCTGAGCTGACTTATTTCTGAGGACTCTCTCACAGGTTTTCACAGCTACTGTATACAGAGCTAACATCATGGACAATTTGAATGGTCTTTTTCAGGTACTTGGACAATGATGACTCCCTGAGTCGCTGCCAGTGCTGCTCCAGTACAAGAGAAAACAGCTTGTACGTTCTATCACCATCTTCACCAGGCAAAGTCAACATCTGCCCCAGCAAGCAACACTCCACAACCATCCAGGTCAAACTGGTCAATGCCAACTGCACTGTCTTCAAGAGGAACCTCACTTTGTTTGAGGAGCTGAAGAGAGTTGTGGCCAGTGGAGTGGATACTCGTTGTCAGTGTGGATTTACAGTGGCCTACATGGCTGGTGAGAAGAAGTTTTCGAATGTTTGTGATAAGAGTAATATGTGTCACAGAGTTTGAATACAAGTTGATACAGATGTTATTACTCAGTGATTTTGACTTGCGATAAGAGTTGATGCGCTCTTTTTCAAACATTTATTTGTTCCAGTATTGTTCTGATTAGAAGCATATAGATTTCGGTATATGACTTCAGCCTGCTACAATGTATTATCATTCATGCCATGTCATAATTGAACTGTTCATGGTTAGATGCTGAGATCATATGTGGAAGTACCATCCTGAATGCCACCCTACAAGCAGTCACTGCCGAACAGCTGGACTCCTTCAGACTGGGTTATGAGAGGTTTGTGGACAAGACAGCGTACCTGACTGTTGGGGGACAAACATACAGTGTGGAGCCATGCACGTACAACTGTCTGCCCGTAACACGAAGAAAAACTCAAGGTCAGAAACATGTCTGTGTTACCTTTGATCTAACATGCAGGCAATTTCACAACATGTTCAATGCTTTCAAGTGTGCAGTCTATTTTGTAACTTTAATTTATCATCATTGCCAGATGATAAGATATTTTCCTAATTTGCAGGTTTGTCTCCTGGAGTGAAGGCAGCCATTGGTATTTGTTGCAGCCTTGCAGCTGTTGTTCTTCTCTTGGGTGTTATCTATGTGTGGAATAGAAGGAGGTGAGAATGAAATCTTTATGTAAGGAAAAACCACTTAAGATGGTGTTTGAGAAAATGAAGGACTTTAACTTACTTGAGTAGAAATATTTATGCACAAAGATAGTTGCACTCGTCATGAAATTGACTTTTTTTCCATTCAGCAAAGGAAAGTCCGATCCTGAGTGGAGGGAGAGCTGGTCACTTAGCAACCCTGCAGAACTGGCTCCAGCCTACAGCATTGCTAGTTTTGACAATCCTCTGTACGACGATGAATCTTCAGTTAAAAACTCTGGCTTCCTTTGAAATTACAGAAAGCTGCTTTTTTTGTCAGAAATCTGTCTGCGCTTTCCTGGTGCCAAATATGTTGTCATACTTGCAATATAAGAAAACATATCAAGCTGTGTAATATCAGAAATCAGTTCTTAATTGCATCTCCATGAAAGTGTGCATGTGTGCTGAATGATGTACATGTAGTAAATCCTGGGTTGATCTAATAGCCGATTCTGGATTACATACCGCAGTGCATGGTTGCGTCAAGTGTCAGTGGTTAAAACAAAATTACTAGTGAAGTGACTTTTTGAGCAGGCTCAGTTTTATCTTAACAATTGAAATGTACAATATGGTGGCATTGTCATTGATGACAGTTTTGTGAATTCAGATTCTTCACTTGCAATGACAGATGGGATGGTCTTCGTAATCCAATCATGTTAATTGATATGATAAAGGTCTAAAAGAGTTCAAATCTTACTCTAGATCTCTTCATCAGCAATGATGTTTGAAAATGTATTTGCTTTCCTACAGGACATCACATATAGCTTACCAGAATGCATTTACAGAGTTTGCTTTGTAAGAAGGCCTAAAGCTGAGGAGCTGAATATATATCATCATTAACATTCATTTTTTTCTAGACATAAAATATAATGCACTAGAAAAAACTTATTTATGCCACACCAAAGCTAGAAGATGGCCAATTTGTATTACTGTCATTTTAAATATATATAACGTTATGTACTGTAATGCTGCATATTGTTATTGTAGATTTGTCAATACAGGTGCTTGTATGAACTTTTATTAATCATTCCTATTCCTAGCATTACTTCTAAAATACAGTGTAATTTCTATCATCCTTCTTTTAAATGAAGGTAAACCAAAAGTTCCATATTTTTTACCTATGCAATTATGTAATTTCCATTGTTGTGATGTATCATTATTATTATGAAAATGGTCTGTACATATCAGATTATTCCCTGTCTGTAGTATGTATATGGAATTGATGTTTTTGGAATATGTATACTGTAGTTTCTTTGTGATGTGGATTGCAAAAACATGTTTCATTCAAAATAAACAAGACTAGTGGAAAGTTGACATTTTACTGAAGAAGTACATGTATTTGAAATGTTGGTGTAAAAATTTGACAGTGATATTTTTGGAAATTTATACCGTAAATGTCTGTGCAATATGTATGATCGAATAGAGAGTTGTTTTGTGATATTAAAGACTGAAGTGATTTTAAATCAACAGATTTGCGAGTTGGCTGTGTCCTGTTTGATCTTTGATTGCGTGAAAAATTTATAAGATGTGATCATGTGAGGGTGAATTAGTATAATGTAGCATTAGGATGATACAAAAAGTAAACTTTTGTTTTTTTCTTGTCAGTTCTTTACAATGTAAGTCAAATCAACCCTACTCCATTACAAATAAGTGTCATTCAGCAAGTGGAAGTGCCAAAATATGACACCTTACTAGTGTGTTTAAAAGTTGGAAACACAGCTGTCAGCCATGTTTGTTTACGTTTTGGTAGTTTGTGGTGGTACAACTGAGCGAGCCTCGTGTGTGCTGTTTTAGCGCCAAGCATAGATGTCAGTAATATGAGGTAATTGCACAAATTTGTTGAAAAATGGAAGTACATGTAAATTACAATCACATGCAGATTTTTTCATTTAAAAATTTTCACTTTTTGATGCAAAAATGTTACAAAATGCCCCTTTAAATTGTAACCTAAGATTCTTTTTCTACAGCTGATATGTCAGGTTAGAGTAAATGTAACAATGTTCTGTGGGAAATGAACATGTAACGTTAAATGTTGCTGGAAATGTATTCTGAATGATTTTGAGAACTTCATTTCATTTTGAATTCATGTAAAATTGGATAGACCACTCGACCAGAAGTGTATTATTACGTTGGGTGGTGGTTGAATTTAATATAATGTGCTAAGGACTTTAATAAAAGGTAATCATTCTAAAGGAAAGGCAACCATTTATGGCAAAGAAGCTGTTGACATTGTAATGTTTTTGCATTACATAATATCTCATCATGGACTTAATCTTCTCCTGAGAATCCTCTGGGGTCTGATTGAATTTTGCCAGAGGAGTCAGATAGCCAAAGTAGCTGCAGCTGGCCTGCCACATTCATTTTGGGCCCATGTTTGATATTTGGGCCATGTGTCTTTTGAAAAATCAGTTCCCAATTTTGGCCAATTTCCTGAATGAATCCCCCTGTATCGTTACCTAATGTCTATGTGTGTAAAGAAATTTTAGCGACGTTGACCACCCCTATGGAATGGTAGCGTCCGAAAGCGTCACATGCCCTTCAGAAATTCAAAATTTGCATAAAACCAGCAGCATCCGTTCGCCCGCGGCTGTGCGAAGTCCCTTGCTAAACTTCCATTCCAGGACTTTAAACTTCATTTCATCGACTTAGAGAATTCCCCATACCTTCAGGGAAAAAGTAAGAAAGCGTTTCGTCCTGTTTCAAATTGTGCTTTGTCGTGAGAGCGAGAGAAAGCGGGAGATTTTAGCGTGTATTTGGATGCAGGCGCAGCTCGGTGTGCAGTAGGCTGCCTGAAAGTCGATACACACGTCGGTCAGCCGGCTGTACATGAACGCTGTGGTACCACCGAAATGGGTGTCTAGTGGTGGCTGTCGTTGGATTTAACCCTTGCGCTTGATACTGAAGAAGGAAGAAGTACCGGGGAGCATACAGTGGGAGTAATTTTGTGAATAGGTGAGTGTGATCAGGTGTAAATCGTGCTTTTCGCACGCGAATTTTGCGTCTGGGGCCAACTCGCCGCCATGTTTCTGTCCCAGGCGGTCGATCGTTCTGGTGAATGCAGCATTTGTTTCTTTTCTGTCACACATTTTGAGACAGACGGACTTGCATTGTTTACAATACATATAATACTATGCCAGCTAGCTGTTCGATCAATTCAAGCCTTTGCTGTTCCTTGACTTCGCGGGAGATGTCCTAAAATCCGTTGCTGTTGAAATCATGCCCCCCTCCCAACTAGGCCAGAGATGTTTCAATCCTCCAAGGTGATGTAGTTAAAAATGTCTGGGTTTGGGAGGGGTTATGAGCCGATTTACTGTACCGTACATCCAGTAATGTGTCTGAACTCCATGTCTCTACCTACCCACGTTCCCTGGTATTCATGCCGCAGGTATGAATCATTACTAAATATGAGCAGATCACTGTAAATTCCTCCACTGATTACACATACACAAGTGGGCACCGCAGACACCGGGGATAACCAGGGTGTGGTTGTGTGTTGTAACCACTTCGGTGTTTATTCTTTCAGGGGACTTTGTAACTCTCTACAGAGATGCCTTATCTGTTGTCTTATTTTACTATGTATACAGCCAAAGACGAGTCAGACCCAATTGTGTGAGGTAACATGGGATGACCTCACTTCCTGTATTAAAGCCCACCTGCTTAACTCACTCAAATGTAAACAAGATGTGAACATTTTGTCATCAGTGGGGAATTGTCTCTGGGGACTGAATAGCCCCAAAATGCTAGACTGTTGTAATTATGTACCATTAACTTGGTGAGATAATTACTATGCCTACATGTTGGTATGACAAAAGTGACCTGAAGTTCTTCACATGGTCTGTAGTGTAGACCAGATTACTAGTAATGCTGTGTCCAGACCGGTAGGTCGAAAAAGCGCATGCCCACAAAGGCCCATAAATGCCCAGCCCAGACTGGACGAACAATAAATCCAAGCTAGGTTATGTAATCCTGGAGATCACCCCTATATGCCCACCAAATTTCAACTCTGTAAAAAGTCGTTAAGGTAACTTAATAATTTCCGAAAGTTTGTTAGCGTCGAAAAAGCGCACGCCCACCCAGAAAACGTCGAAAAAGCGCACGCCCACAAACGCCCACGATATCTCACTTTGTACCCAACGGATCTTGAATCTAAAATTACATATGTGATCCTTGGGGTCTTCTCTATATGTGTACAAAGTTTCAGGTCTGTAATCAGTTCCGAAAGGACGGAAACGGAGGGGGAAATTACTGGAGGCACCTCAGGGCGGCAGGACGACCGCCATTTTGAATTTGAAAGCACTTCAAACCAGGTAAGTCCAATATTGACCAGGGGGAAGGGAGGGTTGTCAACTTGTCACGGTGCGACATTGGGAGATTTGTAAAGAGGAATTAAATGTGTCCGAAACCTGTCTATAATATATGTATTAAGTCATTACGCATAAATGTTACCACTAAGATATCTATTTTCTTCCCCTTGGTCAATATTGGACTTCCCCGGTTTGAAGTACCTCCAAATTCAAAATGGCGGTCGTCCTGCCGCCCTGAGGTGCCTCCGGTAATTTGCCCCCCTTGTCTGTCCTTTCTGAACTGATTACAGACCTGAAACTTTGTAGACATATAGAGGAGACCCCAAGGATCACATATGTAATTTTAGATTCAAGATCCATTGGGTAAAAAGTGAGATATCGTGGGCGTTTGTGGGCGTGCGCTTTTTCGACGTTTTCTGGGTGGGCGTGCGCTTTTTCGACGCTATCAAACTTTCGGAAATTATTAAGTTACCTTAACGACTACTTACAGAGCTGAAATTTGGTGGGTATATAGGGGTGATCTCCAGGTTTACATAACCTAGCTTGGATTTATTGTTCGTCCAGTCTGGGCTGGGCATTTATGGGCCTTTGTGGGCATGCGCTTTTTCGACGGACCCGTGTCAGACATTGTTGTGCCTTGTGTGCCACATAGCCTGAATGGTATTGCCACATAGCCTATATTACAATGTAGTTGATAAAAAACAAGTGATTTGGATTTACATGTTCACTGACCAAGTTGTTGTGGAGTGTAGGTAACTTAATGGTTGGTGATTAATACGTTAAAATGATAACTAGTGGTTCATTCGTCTAGAAATGACCATATCTATAATGGTACATTACCTGATCAGACATGACACCTGTGTCATCACCCTTTAATCTCGCTGTACAGAAAGTGCGAAATGGAACGAAATGGAGCGAAATGGAACGAAATGGAACGAAATGTGTATGAAGGAAAGCCGTTCGTACGTTGGAACGGCGACGTTTAAATAGTGGTTGGGGCGGAGCTACATTCTTCCCCCCGCATGCAAATGATCCGCCATTGTTACTGACGGCTGGCAGTGATTACGTGTTTACAGGGACTTTTCTAGTCTGACCTGGCGCGCTACAGACGGGTTTAATCAAACTCCGACTTTCCTGTTTACATGACGTTTTAGTATATATATATATATATATATATATGTATGTATGTATATATATATATATATATATATGTATATATATATATATATATATATATATATATATATATATATATATATATATATATATATATATATATATAATATATATATAGTATGAGTTGTATTTAGCATGTGTATATCTCCCCAACAAAGACTTTTTATACAACCAATGAACTCCGGACCCCTGTCGGAGAATGGACCCGCCCTTTAACGATATGTTAATGAATCTGCGTCAGGAGTGTTACTCGATTCAAAAACAGATAGAGACTTTCAAGCTGGGCCCTCTGGAGACAAGACAGCTTCCTCGTTCACAACGAAACAAAGAGAAGGTGTGAACGAGCTAGACATGTATTTCACGGTTTGGTGGAAGGAAGGTGCGAACATGAGGAATTTACTAGTACACAGTACAGCTTGGGAACGGACGGAAGGAAGAAGGAGAAAATGGCGGGTCCGCGTCTACCTCCCGGGTCTGAACTCGGGAGCCTATGGGAGTTATGCTGTATCTAATAGCATTGAATAGGTTTATTCACCACTCATTCTGTATTTAAAATTTTAAACAGTTCCGTTACGCCGTTCCTTATATTTTCCTATCTACAAACAATGTATTTCATTTCATTGTGTTTACATGTAAGGGACGCGGCTGGTGATTCCTCCCCGTTGGCATATCGCTAGGACAGACAGACACAAGAAACACGTCCGCACACTTTGCACAACTCAAAACTCACTGTTAACGTACCTGTTACGTTGCGGTCACTTTATTCTTAACGTACCCTGATCGATCTTATAACGTTGCGGTCAGTTTATTCTTAGCGTACCCTGATCGATCTTATAACGTCTTTGCGGTTCTAAGAATACCATCAATCTTAACGTTGCCGTTTGGACGTCGAGCGGACACTATTTAAACGTCGCCGTTCCAACGTACGAACGGCTTAACGGCGCTCCTTCATACACATTTCGTTCCATTTCGTTCCATTTCGTTCCATTTCGTTCCATTTCGTTCCATTTCGCACTTTCTGGGGTCCCTATAATCTTTAAAGGTGGTTGTGTTTTACGGCCTTATTTTATACACATGCCTACCAGTGGTCACTGCTTGTTTGTCAAAGCTGAATATTTTGTTTTGGTTTTGACAATGAATGTTAGCAGACAGCATGTATCTGAAGTTTCACCTCAAGGCATTCATGAGCAGTGTTGACTGAGCTGAAGATACAGTGGTTAGGTAAACATTTGAACTGAAGCAGGACTAGTACAGCATGTAACAGATGGGTGAATGTTTTAGAAGTAAATACCCCAGGCATGACTGCATTTCTGTGGTCTAAAATTTCACACCCTTAGATTTAACTTCTTCTTCTTCTCTCTAACCACCCCTAAATGGGGTATTACTGAGGGGGGGGGAGTATGCGGTTTTATGGCAGGGCGGCTGCCAGCCCGGCCTTAAAAGCCTTAACTGTTGGGGCCTGTGCGACTTGGCCCGGTAGCTGGTTCCACTCGCACACCGTGGGAGCCGAGGGAAAAAAGAAAACTTCAAGACATACTGGGAACTTTTACAAATAACAGTATATTAGTAATAACATTCCATCAGTAACACAGCAAGTTCTATGTGTATGAAATGTCTATGTGTGATACACGTAGGCTAATGATGCTGTGACACTGACAGTTACAAATGTGTTATTTTGGGTCATGCTTGTGAATGTATTTCAACCTTTTAATGTGGGCCCATCGAAGGATCCTGGCAACTTACCCAGGCAATAATACCCAGGGTTTATTTGGTTGAATTTTGAAGGCTCTATTTGTCAGCAGTTTATCAGTAATATATGGAGCCATCAAACCCAGAGTACTACAGTGTCCTGCCTGGAGTGCAACATAAATTAAGACGTGGTAGATGCTGTCAACCTTGTCAACACCGCAAAATGCATGAAATATTTCCATACCACCTCAATTTCGGGGATGACAACTTATACAAGGCTACAGAGGGAATTAGGTCATTCAACATACTGGATGAAACAGATTTCATCTCTAAAAATTGATGGCAAGAAAGGCAAAGCAACTTTTATCTCTTCTGTACATATGCATATGTATCCTGCCCTTAGCCCACTGGGATTGCAGTTTCCACTTTGTAATTGAAAAAAAGAAGGTGACTGTTATAAATGTTTCAATTACAAGCATGAGCACAAGGGAGCCATAGTCGTAATTCATAGGTCAACTAGATCAAACAACAGGGGTCTTGATGGATTTTTTTTCATTTCCTTTCACTGTCTCCAAGTTGGCATGAACCCACAAAAGACAGAGATGTAAAGCATATGTTAGGGAAACTCCAAAGCTTTGTGCTTGGTTGCCTACAGCTGATGGAGTGTGGTTCCTTCTGCTTCTGTGGGGCACTGTTTATTTTTGGAGCATTTGAACATAAACACTGTATGTCAGCTGATTGGTATATGCCACATGCTACAAAACATGAGCAGAGCAAACATGTTATAACGACTTTACAAGACAGGATGGTTATCTGGCATTTTTACTGGCCTGCTTCCATGAGTAATGGAGGCATCCCTTGAGCCATGTGCCTTTTGGTTACTTACCGGTACTTCTTCAGTTCATATGGGCAAACTGCAAAGGATTCAATGTTTGAAAAGCAATAACGGCATGTTTGTAGTTATATATTAACCACACTTATAACGGACCATGAAGTACGTGACATTAATGTTTCATATACTATACACAATTTAGTACACATTATCATGTATAATGAAATAGGCACTGATATCATGATACATGTACATGAATGATGTTGAATTCCAGGAAAGATCCTAATTCATGCAGAGCATGGAAAATCATAACAATGTTAACCATAGATCATGTTTCCAGGGCTTGAAAACACATGTAATTTATACATAGAGTTCTTGCTGATGCATGAAATAGCTTCAACATATACTATCACTCAATATCACTCATGGCATGGCTCTGCAAATGAAGATTTAGGAAGAACGTGGTCCATCATGATTGTAGGGTTGTTGGAGGCTGATAATTCCAATTATAGGACAGGAAGATTGAAACACAGACAGTGGGCTGAGTTTGGTACTGTGGCTTCTTGGTTTTCTTCTTTTATTCAAGGCTGACTTGGCATTTGTTTTTAAAGGAGGAGACAGTCTAGTATATGATATGTCTGTATATCTAGTTCTAGGAGCAAGTCAATATAACACGGGATTCCAGTACATATAATAGTTAAAAGAACAAAAGGCTATTGCTTTCTGGTCATTTCTCTCAGTGACAAGATATTGACTCAGAATTATCAATAAACATGTAGATTAGCAAGAGCTAAGCTGCCTGAAAGATGCAGGAGAGCAGTACTAAGCTAATTACTATAACCAATTAGTGTTCTTATAACGCTCTAGTATCCTCCAGACAATAGTTATTTTGCATGACCCAGTCTTAGGTCGGACAACCCATAGGGTACATTATTCCATTTTCTCACAGCAGTTTTTGACAATAAGCAGAGATCCTATTGGATATGCTCTATATTTCTTCCTGTTGGACCTCTACAAAGAAGGATATGACTACTTTGTGTGCAATGTTAGTATCAACAGGAAAACTGTCTAGGCTGATTCAGAAGTTACATGGTGTTTGTAGCCAATATCACTCTATATCCTAGCAGGTTGACTGCTATTGTATTTATTACACCATTAAGGTTATACCATTGTTCTGTGTGAAATGAAGTCAAGGGTAATCAATGACAACTCAAGGTCAAAGTGCCTTTAGTTTATGTTGTTTAACTGCTAATGAGTAGACAGTTTGCTTGGCTGTTAAAATTGCCCTAAAATGCAGATCTACACATTTCAAAATAGCTGAGTGAGCACTATGTAAAATAGACTCAGGGTAAATGCAAGGAAGGCTGTTTTGTTGTTTTAATTGTTTCTTCAGACAAAATGTACTGGGCGAGTCTGAGGACAGCGAAATGTGCATACACTTGTAGTCAGGCTCTTGGGTCGTGTTAGCTGTTTGACTGGCTAGTGTTCCAACTGGTGATAACATTCAATTTCTCAGGCAGTTAAGTCTGGCAGTTACCTTCTGTTTTACTGACAAGATCATTTACAGGTAGCAGTATAACACCATTGGTAATGTGATGGGGCACTGTTGGAGTGTAGGTATCTGTGTTATGGAAAAAAAACATGAGAAAAAACACCTGTTTTTGGTTTCTCCACATGTACTCAAAGCATAAAATTTGTAGTAAAAAATGTACAGAACTTGATCAAATGAATTATTTAGTTAACAGAACTTTCATGATAGACTGTTAAATTCTTTTGTTTTGGACCAATGAATAGATAATATCAAAGTTGTTAGGGACTGTACGATATTTACCGGGGGGGGAGGGCTGGTGCAAAGAGGGTCCGGTAAAAAAAAATTCGATGGCCCTCCCCCCGGCTCAAAAAAAAATTCGATGGCCCTCCCCCCGGTTCAAAATTTTTTTCGATGGCCCTCCCCCCGCCCCAAAAAAATTTTCGATGGCCCTCCCCCCATTTTTCCATGTCTTTTTCTTCCTCTTTAATACTCATACAACAAAAACAAACAAACTTTTCAATAGAAAATGTGGACGGGATAGGCATTTGTCAAGGCGCGCGCGCCCGGCCCAGGCGTCCTGCTATTAAAGCGCCGAAGGCGCAAGCCGTTGCGCCGCATGAACCAGGCACGAACCTAGGGGGGTTAGGGGGCATACTCCCCCCGGAAAATTTTGAAATCTTCACCCTCTGAAACGCTATTTCCTGCATTTTAAGGGGTAAATTTTGCTGGTACACCGAGCTAAGTTTATTCATCTTTTTCGGGCTATATTTCGTCCACGAACTTCTTCCAAGTGCTAGTATTTACACAACCGGGAAAACAATATTGTCAGGTTGTTTTCAATTTACTTTGGAAGGACATTCAGTGATCTAGAGGCAAATAAATGTTGTGACAGTCCTTGGTTTAATCAAAATACCTTGTTTAATGCGTCCACATCCACGCCGATAAGTTTGAGCGGGGCGCTGGGCGGGATCTTTATCGACGTCACGCATATACGATTTCAAACAAGCAAAAACAACCACCGTTTATACCACTGGGAAGGGTGCGTTATGCCGCAAAAATTAATTGAATGTCCTCAGAAGAGGCTTGTCTACATTTTTATCGATATCGTTACGAAAGCCGCTACGAAACGCGAGTTACGTCTTTGGTTGTATCGTCGACTTTTGGCTTCTTTGCGCCCGGCTCGACGACCAGCTTTTGAAGGGGGTTGTGGGAGATTTGGACGAATCCACTAGAATGATAGGGATGCGAACTCTTTTAACGTAACATTCCGCCGATTCCACTGGCCGGCGAATCGCTACGGTCGCCATATTTTTAATATATATTTAATTTAAAAAAAATTTCGGTGGCCCTCCCCCCTGGCCGATTTATTTTTCGATGGCCCTCCCCTCGGTTCAAAATTTTTTTTCATGGCCCTCCCCCCGGGCCAAAAATTTTTTCAATGGCCCTCCCCCCAGTGCACCAGCCCTCCCCCCCCGGTAAATATCGTACAGTCCCTTACTGTCTGCTAGTGCTATGGAGCAATTTCAACAATAAGCTTAGGATTCATCAAGGCTTGTTAGCCTTGCTTGGTAGTACTGCATCTAATTTGCAAAACAGAAACATTGGATAAAGCTCACTTCTGTCAACTTGTTAAGAATACTAGACAGTGAAGAGACAAGGAGGAGGGAGCAAACATGATCAGACAATTAGCATCATGGGTCAGGCACACAGCACAGTGTAGACACTGTTAGGCATCCCACAGGGCAGGTCACCTGACTGGTGAAGAGACAACAAAGATGTGTTATTGAACTACAGGAGCCACAGGGGCTTATGGTAACCTTGAATAGAAGGTCTGTATGGACTAGTCTGATAAATCACATGGTTTCAAGGATGTTTGTGTATTTATCAAGTATACTGTAGCCTTGGTGTTCCCTCTGTGGTGCTCATTGTACATGTATATTTATGACTATCCACATGTAGTAGAAGGCTCTAGCCTGGGTACCATCCTAGTTAGTTGTGCACTTGCTCCTCCTGTAAACTGTCAATTTGACCAAACGACAATGAGATTGAAAATGACAATTCTGCATGGTCTTCCTTCTGTACTCCTAGTGTTGGATAGGTGTTTGGTGTTGGCTAGTTGATATAAAATGATTTTTGTTGAGGGACACTCACACTTCAGGTAGTGCTTTGTATGCAGTGTATGTCCTCTGTAACATTTCATGCATATAACCCTAGGCTAACCTTGGCATGTTAACAGGACTGATGGTACATGTATCACCATTTGAAGGGGAAGGTCTCTGGAATGTGCTATTTTATCTAAAGACAGCTTCAAGTAGAGACCCAATTTTAATAAGTCAGATAAGATGTCTTATGATGATTTTGCTGGTGTGCAACATAAAAATCATATCTCTAAGTCAAATTCTAACTGTGTCATAGCCCAGAATTCACAAAAGTGTAATTGATGTGTGTATCATATCAACACTTTAAGAAGCCTAAGTAGTAAATGAAAATTATATCTTTACGTAATTCCTTTCAGAACATGGCCAGGCAGCTGGAAAAGTCCCTGCTTCTGCCAGGGTGGTGCAAGATTTACTGACAACATACTATAAAGGGAACATATGGGGTGCAAGAACCTAAGAAGAGGGAATTCTGATTTAGGACTCAAGACACTTAATTTCTGTTTCTGCAAACATGTGATTGACAATATCCCAAGCCTGATTTTTTTTAGCTTACGAAATGGCAAGTTGGTGACATTTTTTTCTGCAATCTCAAAGGTACCAGTACCTGGTAAAGTAGATAGTACACTGTTGGCCCCAGGGTAAGGACAGATTGGGCAGGGTGATAAAACTGTGTTGGATTGCAGTAAGGTTAGGGTGATGATACTGTTTCCTTTAGGCCACACAAACAGGGCTTTATAGGTGACATCTGCACTTATTGATTCTGGTCTGGCTCCTGCCAAAAGAAGTCTTGCTCCAGGTCCTCCTGATAGGTAGAGAAAAACATACCTAGATGTGTTTGCTTGCAAGTAACAAGTTGCTGCAAATTAGGAATTTGAAGTGAGCCCTTCTGTTCAAACAAAGTGCAGGGGCTTCAGTTTGGGTTACTTAAAGATTCCAGAGTTGACTTGATTTTCACGTTTTCTCAAGTTCAACTCAGTATTTAGGTTCAACTCAGTATTTAGGTGAGCTGGCTAAAGGTCTTCCTGACAGCTTTACAAAGGCTTTCTTCTTTAGAATATGTATGAAAGTGTTTGACCAGTTCTGCCAGTTAGTTTGAAGCTGAAGAAGTGTGAGGGATATTCAGACCTGAAGTTTAAGTTCATGGTTGTTTTTATGGCCCCACCTTTTCCCCTTATAGTCACCTGGAGCTGCATATTAGTCTCACAGCCTGTGAGTGGGTAGGATTCCAGACACATGAGTAATTTTGATGACATCATAGCATGAATAATTAAGCACACGCATTTGTCCCCCTCAATGTCAGCGCAGGTGTGTCACCATGGCGCCACCTGAAGCCCTGTCAGCCAGGTTAACAATCTGCTGACAGGCTGTTGAGATTTTGCCAACTCTTGCTGCAAGGGACATGGTCACCTTGGAATGTGAAGCTGTGAAAGGTGAAGGGTCACAGTAACACAGTGTTAAACTACAACAGCAGAGAGTTACCTTTATTCTTTGTATAATGGAGTTGATCCACCATGTAACCGGATCTGATCTTGGTCTAGTGCTGTTTATTTCATAGTATACTGCCAGTACACAACCTGCCGTCACTTCACACGGGACTTTTGTATGTAACATATGCCACAGAAACTGTTCGTCCATTCACACATGAGGGGTGCTCATCCGACGTGATCGACGGGAGAACCAAGAAAGAATAATGCCAAGATTGATGAAAGTGTTAAGATTTCAATCAAAACTGCCCGAGAAGACCACTCAGACGAGTCAGAGAACCACGAAAATCTGGCCATTGTGGACAGGTGGTTACTGCAGACAGGATTCTTAATGCTTGTGTCAATGGGAAAAATTATCTAAGGGAACACTAAAAAGTGGTCACATCGGCCAGGTGCTCCTTATGTGGATGTGGTCAGTTATTAAGGTTTGACTGTATATTGTCTGGTATATAGCAAAACTTGTACAATATAGTGCAGAGGAGTATCACTATCAGATGTAAATGTTATTGTGCCTCTTGTAATTATGCATTGGAAATTAGGTATTATTCATGCACATCTCAATTAACCCTTGTGTCCTTTACCTTTTGAGCTCTCAATGTTATTTGACAGCCAGATATGATGAATCTTGTTTTAACTACATGGCTGTCACAGGTCTGATACAGGACACTAAGCCAAACTCAGATAATAACCAAAAGATTAATTTCAAACCACATGATAAGGAATTTGATCTTTCTATCCTGTCTACCGTATATCATTGGCTATGAGCAGTGATATAGGTTTCTTGTAATTTCTACCCCAGATTCAGTATGTACTAACTAATAAACATAAATGCAAAGAATTATAATATATCATCATGTTGGGACATCATATTATATCAATATCAAGCCAAGCCCCATGCGTACACGTTGCAGATGCAGACAGTGTGCCCTCCAGCTTTTTCATTACCAGCCCACTCAGTCGTCAGGGTGGCAGAAGAAATTTGATGTCTGATGCTGCTGCACTTCAGGTAGCTGCAGTCTGACAGGTCTGCTGGCCTAATTAGTCTGAATCAGGTACACTTCCTGGAATCAGGGACAAGATTAGTTTCCTAAAACAGGAGAGTTTTTTTGTTATTACGCAGTTCAGTCTCTGGCTTGATCAAATACCTCAACCGTCAACATAACATACATGTAAGTAAGGTCTGTACCATTTGGCAAGTACAGGGGTTTTTTGATAAAAGATTCTCAAGGTAAAGGTAGAGAAGGTTAATCTTAAGAGATATCTGCCTTATCGCTCCCTTGTGAATTCTAAAAAATAGTAATAGCACTGCAGAGGTTTGTATTTAATGTCATAACTCTAGCAATGCAGCATTTTTTCCACAGCAGAAATTCAAAGGCAATAACTACTCAACCAGGTATGTGCAGTCAGAAAGTAGAACATAATCAGTGAAAAAGCCACAGAAGTAAAACCTCCAGTGCCCACAATGAAGGCTGTCACAGATGCTGCAGAAGTGAAGGTAGAGTCATATCCCCATATTGCCAAAGGCTGCTGTTGCCCTTATAACTCCCAACCTACCTCAGTCTTAAATAAAGCAACCAACTGTAGTGTATTGAATGCCTTCAATAGACAGTGCTACAATCCTAGAGATAGGACCCAGTGATGCTATGTTGGTGGCCTGTGGCATTGCCTTTCAGGTTGGGTTATACTATACTTGGGCATCAGACAAGGCTTAGAATTGTCAGTTTCGCTGCAGGGCGAGGGTGAGAGAAGATAATGTATTCCTTCAGTCTCATAAATATTAAATGTCAGCCCCCTTCAGCAATGATATGGCTACAGGTACTGCACATAGTTCTTAGAGGCCACTGCATTCTGACCTTTCAGAATAGAATATGCAAGGTCCAGTGGGAAAGCTTACCTGTGATATTCAACCTTTCCTTTAATTCGAACATTTCGTGCTATCAGTGATTGTATCTTTGCAAGTTAGCTGGTGTGCATAGATGTAAGTCGGTTGGCAAGGTACCACATCTTAATTAAGACTTGATCAACTAGGTACAGTGTAGACCTACATTAGAGATTCACAAGTTTGTTTTTTGTGAAGATTTCATGCATCCAACTATATGCACATTTTGTACATGCATATTTACAGATAGCATCTATAGAGTTACAGATAAGTATACATGTATCTGTAATTTTGATGTTACCTTGCAGATGCCCAGCTAAGTAGATGTATATAGGGCATAGGACAGGACTGTGTCATCATTATGCACAGGGTCAGGGTCTGTAAAGTATTTCTAGGGACATTGCCTATAACCATGGTTACTCAATGTAACATTCACTACAGGTACATACTGATGATACTGGTAATACTATGGTACTATTCCTCATGGCCCACCTACTTCAAATATATCTTGTGTGATTGGATAAAACTTAGGTCAAGAAACAGGTGTCTTTACCATTGTCTTAAACTGGTAGAAACAGCTGTGAAAACTGTCTAACAGAAACTAGTTTTGCTTGTCAATTTGGTAAGTTTTCTGCTATACATAAACTCTGTGGCACTTTAAAGTACAATCTCATGTACATGCAGTTACTATTCAGTGTACGAAATACTTTTTTGAGCCAGGTTGCCCAGTGGCAACGTAGGATGAAAGCTAGGTTGCCCATCAAAATTCCAGGTTGCCCCGAAATTAACTCTTCTTCATTATGATTAACTTTTTTAGAATGCAATGTGCATTTACACATTTCTGACACAGAGTTGTTCCCCCTTACCTGAAGTGATGAGCTTTTCCATGGGAACTTCTCAATAAACAGTTCCCAATGGAAGAAGGAGGCATCCTTACCACAAAATTTAGGTAGTGCACTGGGCTACCTGGGTGTAGAAATAGGTTGCACCAAGCAAAATATGGTTGCACAGCGCAACTGGGCAACCTAGTATTTCGCACGCTGCTATTTTATGACTCGGGATATCAGTCTTGTAGTTTGTGAAATATTGCTTGCACAGACATGTCTGTCTCAAGAAAGCAGTGGTTTTCTAATTAATACATCAGCCTATGGATTTGTGTCTCAAATCGGCAGCAAAGAAAATTGAATCCAAATTTAACCTTTCCTGTACAACTCCGTAAAGGCCAACATCAAACTACCAGCACATCTGGGTCAAGAACCGTCAAATGCATCAGTGATTCAGTCACATGATTTCGTCCGAAGGCTAGCGCTGTTGCTGATTTTTGTTGGAGGGTGTTAGACTCAGAGCGCTGGCTTCTTGGAAAGGAAGGAGACAACTTCATAAAGGTCTTGCCTGTCATTAGACCTACTTGTTCAAGGCTTTTGTTGTACATCAAGGTTTATGGCATCCATTCATGAAAGGTACAGCTGAGTTGAGGACCAGGGAAAATTGATGAAATTGTTTTGTGTACAATACAATACAAGCTGTTAATTTTATTCTGTTGTCTCTCGTTATCACAGAAAACCGTGTGACCAGACAAAACAAAGATGAACCGTTTGCGGAAGAGTTTTCGGCGGTCGAAGGAGCCGCACGTTCCAGAGTGTAGCAAGCCTCACCAGTGGGAAGCAGACGAGAAGGCCGTGCGGAGTGGAACGTGTAACTTCCATGTCAAGGTGGGGATAGCTGGAGACATCTTTGTCAAATATTTCAATGTAGACAGTGCAATGATATAAAGAAATTGTTTAAGTTGCAACATTTTCTAGTCAAAATATGAGTATTTTTCCAACAGTGATTTCTCTCCAAACATTTTGTTAAGTCACATTTAGTCAGTTTCTATCATATTGTTTAGTATGCAGTATGAAATTGGAGCACATGGCACGTTCTGTTGGATTGTCCCAGTTTATCTTGAGCACATCACCATACTGGCACTAATGAAGCCACAAGCAGACATGTAAATGATCATAGCAGTAGAGTTGTTCAAGTCACCATGCACATGACAACAATCTCCTCTTTTGGTCCCACTTAATTAGAACTGTAGAACCACGACTGGGTTCCCTACGTAATTCTTCACACAATTCTTCTGGATCCAGATTGGGCTTCATTAGTTGGTGGGAAACCCAGAGATGACGCAAAACCAATTTTCTGTCCATGTATTTTGGGGTTGCTTGTCTAGACACGATGCTGGGAAAATCAATAGAGGCCGGAGGAAGGTGACCTCTCTCCCTTATGTTGTGGTCACTTAGCTACAGAGTTGGATGCAGTCAGCCATCATTATCCTAGGTTCTGACTACTAATAAGCTTCCTCATTCAGTGCATCAATAAAGCTTGCTTCAAACTTGAAGCTCTTGTAAGTATATAGATGGCGTTTTTTTTCTGAGGGGAAATAGAAATAAAGTCTTCAACAAGTTGTTGCTTCCCCATTTGACTTCTGCACGCAAGTTCCAACACACTACTCTATCAGGGTAATACAGACCATTTTCTCTTGCATATTGTTATTAGCAGTAGTCACTGAAACTATCTGTCGCCAATTATAATTTTGTTTCATTTTTGCAGTACCTAGGATGTATTGAAGTGTACGAGTCTAGAGGGATGCCGGTATGTGAAGAAGCTCTGCACAAACTCAAGAATGTGAGTATGGCTGCTGTCTTCATCAAGCACTGGTTAGTTTGTCAGTCACAAGAAACAGAGATATTTGGGAAGGACCAGCATAGATTGTAAGGGGATGAAGTAGTGAAACTGATAAAAGGATAATTTGAACCAGGAAGTGGACTGAAAACATATAAAATGCCAGAAGGGCAACATTTAAAAAAAAAGTTCACAGCCTTTTGTAGCAACTGCATTTTCCTCTTACTGTATGGTCACTCCTGTTTCAACATTTAGAGATGACAAAATTCCCATAAATCAAAGACAGAAACTTCGTAAGGCTTAGGTATAAGACACAGCTTGACTACATAATTACCTTCGCCAAGAAGGTTATGTTTTCGTGGCCGTGTGTCTGTCTGTCTGTCTGTCTGTCTGTGTGTCTGTCTGTCTGTCAACAGCATAACTCGAGAAGGCTTAGATGGATTATCTTGATATTTGGTAGGTGGATAGGTCTTGATGAGGGCTCGAACTGATTAGATTTTGGGCCCCCTGGCGGCTTGTTATGGTACTGCAGCGGAACTTCCGGTTTTGATATCTCGTGATCTGGACATGCTAGGGTCATGATTTTTGGATGGTAGGTAGCTCTTGTGCTCGGCAAGAAGTGACGTAAGTTTGGGCCCCCTAGCGGCTTGCCCTGGAACTGCAGGAGCATTTGTATGAAAATGTTTAAAGTAGGATAACTCAAGAACCAGTTGACGGATCGTCTTGATATTGGGTATGTAGGTAGCTTACGTGATGCTTGACATAATTAGATGACAATTATGCAAATTAGGATCTAATTTGCATAGTTAATGAGGGAATTCTATAATTCACCTATCTTCCATTAAGGACTATTCTACCTTGTGACATGTGTAATTAAGATCGAACAGGAACATCGCCATATATTAATCATGTAAATGAAGACCTAATTTGCATAATTAATGAGAAAATACTGTAATTCCATAGTGGTTGATGCTGGCAATTTCATACTTGCGCATTTCGAAGTTGACTGGAGGTGAACATCATTCAACATAACTTATTCAAATCAGGACTTCATTTGCATAATTTATGAGAAAATGCTAGAATGGCCTTCTTTGTTACGATAACACTGCCATTGGGAGGAGAATATGATCAACTGACGTAATTCATGCAAATGGGGATCTTATTGGCATAATTAGGGGGAAATCTATAATTCGTCAGTCATATAATATTAACCTCATTTGGCGAAGGTATGAGGTCGTGGAACTCTAGTTTTTTTTTTTGGTTTAAACTGGTTACATACACTTCGGTAGCCTGCCAGTCACAGGTTGATCTATCTCATTTTGTGAATGGAGAAAAATCAATTCAGTTAAGTACACAAATCCCTTTATCTGACAGGATAACTTCCTAAGTGCAGGAGATTATTGTATTAATCTACAAACCTGTCAGATATCAAAGCTGCTGATATTAAGTATTCATTTATCCAATCAGTTTGTCCTATAATTGTTTTCTCAGACACCACTGGTAGACAATTAGATTGGGCCTTCTTTTGATGCATACTTTGCAAACCACGTCATATACATTAAATGAATATTCATTTCCAGTTTTATGCCATTGACAACAAAGATCTGTCTGCAACTCTCAAAGTCAATAATGTTCATGGAGTGAATGGACATAATATCATTCATCAATGCGAATAATTTTACCAACAGAATTCTTCTAACAGATGATACTATTACTAAGTAATACCTACATTACTCTCAAACGCTGCAGTAACAGTTAAGGATATTGATAAGATTTTAAGAGTTAAGGATATTGATAAGATTTACAGGATTTCTGAAGGTAAATGTCCAGTACATGATCATTTTTCACCTTTCATACTTTTCTATTGACTGGAAGTAGAATTCTCCTCTTCAAATGCAGCCAGACACTTTCCCCTCAATCTTGAGCACTGTGCATACTTTACAAACAAGGACACCTGTTTTGTTTTGTTTTCACACAGTTGCTTTACTTTGTTTTAGTTTATATTTTGTACCTTTATCACACCTCCCCCAGGATTCCAAGGGTGTACGAGGACTTTTCCGTCGAGGAAAGGTAAAACTACATGACAGGCCCCGAACATCACCACCTTCTCTCTTCAGCTATCTTTTGTTTATTGATTCATTTCACTTAATTTTCTTTATTTTTATCCATTATTTTTACTCCTGCATGGGTGAAGGGCAGCTTCATACACGGTGCTTCATAACCCTGGTGTAACCCCTTGAATAGCCACGCATGCAGAACATAGATGCTTATACTGACTGTAATCCATGCGATAAACCTGGTCTAACTACAGTGTAGCAGACTGGACTTGCAATTGAGTAAATTGCAGAGTTCAGCCTGATGCATGCAGATACTGAATATCCTTAGTACGAATAATGGGGTACTTTTAATCAAGCTCACGTTAGGTGAGGCTATGAGAACTAACCATCATTTCTGCATGGTAGCTGCATGTTAGATTGAATGTTAGAATGTTACTGAACATTGGATACATGTATGATATTGTCTCAAATAAATGTGCACTGTATACTGTGCACATTTATTAGAGAAAATACAAGACATGCCAGTTATTGTGAATCCATTGTATATGCACATTATGTAGGATTTGCATCACACTGTTTTTGTAATGTGATGTTAATCATCTGTTATGAATATGAAATTTGCAACCCAAACCTTTTACAACTGGAATAGTACATGTTTTGTTGCAATAATTTATGAATTAAACAATGTACGATATGGTTGAAGACTGCTTAGAGCTGTCCATGCTTTGACCAAATTTGTTATATTTTGAAGTGACAGGAATGCAGTGATTGGTATTTTGCAAATGGTATGTTTTTGGCATGATGGTGGTTTGAGAATAGTCTCCCATCAATTTTTCATGGCCAGTTGGTCCCAGGTATGTGATCAAAATCAGTTGAGGGACAGACCAATGGATGGAAGGGAGATGAAGCTGTGTTAATCTGTATGGTCCAAAAGGAAACAAACAACTGTTGGCCTAAAAAAAAAAAGAAGAAAAAAAAAACATTTTGATGTATTCATGCACATACACACACTCCCTTCTTGTTTACCAGCCAACAGGAGAGACTCTACAAAGACAAATGAATTTTCCCTCCTTTTCCTGACAGCTACACTTCAGAACATTTTCTCCCATAGGAAACCTTTAGCTTGACTCATGACACACGCCATTCCATGTTGGGTACAGACCAGACTGATCTCATCTATTGTCTCTTGTTCAGTCGGGGAGGAAGAAGACGAGAGCGGTGTTATGGGTCACAGCAGACGCACTCCGAGTAGTGGATGAAGACAGCAAGGTAATTTACCTGTGTGAAAATTCTTGTTTTACTGGAATAAACTTTTATGCTAATCCATAACTGATTAATTGAATTGGTCACTGAGGAATGTTAATGCATCATTGCCCAACTGATGGGTATTAATGAGACATACTTGTTTTGCATATCAAGATAACTGTCAATTGCCTTGATGTATGATAGTTGCCATTTTTTATTGCTTTTTAATCCTGTGAGCTCTGAGAAATTAGAGCTAAAGGGGGATTCTAATGAGTAAGATAAATAGTCACAGAATGAAAATACAGTGCTGTATGAAGTAAATGCCTTATATACTAGTAGCAACAGGAGCATGTTGTACATAATATTCAGATTGAATTTATATTCAAAGATCCATTGAGAGGCATGGTATATTTTCCATCTTGTGATTCACACATCCCTATCCAGTTTGCATCAGACTTCTTTCAGCCAGAAGGCACAATGCCATATTTAACCTTCTCCTTGCTGAGTTATCCTTCTGGCATCACATTAGTGTTGGTTACAGACTTAGGCAGCGAGAAGGTAAAAAAAATGGTTTAACCAGAAGGTTCTTTGTAAGTCTGATCACGATCAGCAGAATGAGTGCGCCGTGCAATATATTTCATCTAACATCACCCAGTCGCTCGCGATGGGCAGCCGTCCCTGGAAAGAGTATTACATTCTGCCTTTCCCATAAGTCAGGTCAGGCCTGGGAGCATCTGTAGCGTTCGTTACCTGCAGATCCCATGTGAAAAGTGGGGGCCCCACTCAACAGGTCACTTAGCTGTGATTCTGCCGTGGTCCAACATGAAACCAACTGATAGATGTTGCCTCTAGATTTTCTAGTAGTTGCATTTGCAGTATCTAAAGTAAAATGACCTTAGCAGAATATTCTAGGGGTAAAGATTGGTTTATTCAAAAACAAACTTATTGAAGTCAAATGCTAAGTTTCAAGTGCAATTCAAATTCATTCTTACTAACGTAATCACTGGATGTTACTGTATGTAGAAAACATTGTAGTAACATGATGTTAAAACCAGATATTATATTTCATGTAGACCAAGTGCTATAGAAACAATTATCAGAGACAATCTACATCAAAATATTTTAAATATGACACTTATGTCCATATATTCTTCTTCAGAAAAAGCACATGCCAAATTGCCAATTAAGGTATAGTTGTACATTTATTAACTCTTACTGTATTTCAAGCAGTACCTGATGAAAAATCAGTCCTCAATTCAAAAGCACTTTCAGCAGGTTGTTTAATTGAAGGTGTACCTCTATTTGCTACTCAAAAGATTTTTATCAGCTTTTGATGCCCAAATGCATACTGTATTTACTTAAATCTTCTCCAGCAATGCCTTGGTGAAATAATACAACTCCCCAAAGGTGATAACAGCGGTTGGATTTCCATGCATTTCCCAGCAGGCCTGGATGATAGATATGTTCTATTTTTAAGGGTGTCATATATTGCTATAGTTGCAGATGTTCCAGTTGTTATTGCTACAGCCCTTTGTCAATTCGCCCATAACCTGCTACAATATCAAGTCTGGCACAGTGCCAGCTATGGTCCAGTTTCATAAGAAGAATGTACAATAAGAGAGGAAACTGCCATAGCAGAAACCAATAATCCAACACTTTGCCATGTTTCCTTTACTACATCCTACATGTATTTTATTATGCATTAAGTGATGATAAATAAAGTATAATATGCAAAAGATGGCAGAAGAATTGGTCATATTTAATACATCCAGGTGGTCAACCTGTTATGAATTTACAATTAGATCCGGATATTGCAACATGGATGATCGATGGTATCCTGTCAGCGATGGGCGGATGGCATTTTAACACCTGACCTCATCACTCATTAGCTAATTTCTCGCCTGAATGATGGCCAACGGCACGGAAACCATAGATCAATGATGTCTAATATGTTATGTTATACTACTGAGGCTACGTTACACTGCCATTTGCATTTGTCATAGGGTTGCAATCCAGAATGTTATTAAAAGTAGAAAATTACAATTGCAAGAAGTAAGTTGCAAGCTCAGATTCTGTGGGCATCACTGTGTGTCCCAGGGCTGTCCCCAGCTGTAGATGTGTCCCAGTCTCTCCATTTGATGAATAGCTATGTGTGAACTGTTGAAGGCACATGGAATCTTGGGAGTCTGGGGGGCATGCTCTTCAACCCCCTGAAATGCTATTTTCCATATTCTGATGGGCACATTTCAAATGGCTCAATCGTAATTTTGTGGCTCTGTTCTGGTGAATGAATGGTTGAATTTTTTGTCTGTCCCCACCAGTAAATTCTGTCTAAGCTCAGGAAAACAGATGCTAGAGAGAGCCTGCAAATGTCTGTAACTACACGCATGTCACCCAAGCCAAGAAGACATTTATCAACTGTGATAATAAACCAGTAGCTCTTAAAACAAGCCACTCAGCTCAAGTGTGTCAGTTTTAAGCACCAGGATGGATGAAAATGTCCCCAAGGGTTCTATATAAGATTGGGTACATGGAACAATTGCTCATGATTGGACAGCTTTATCAGCAACACTGACTGTACTCATCCCAATCATTCTGGTGGAAACAAGGTGGTGTTGACTGATAAAGTTGTAGTAAACATTTTGAACATGACAGGTAATCTTATGTGTGTTTAGAATGTTTACTGTTCTGTAGAATGCTTTATCATCTACATTAAATAGGTCAGGTGTTTTTTATCTTAATATTTTACAATCTATCTTATAATTTATGTTCTATGAGCATTGCTGGGGGAGGGGGTCCCTGGGTATATATTGAGTCTTGTTCTCTGTGAATAAGTTGTCTGCCAGTAGGTTGTAAATTATCCCAGTTGTGTGTCACAGGTCTGTGACATGACACGATAGGTACTGTGTCCTTTCACAACGGCTGCAGGGATTGCAAAGAACTTGCTTTTGGCTTTCACACATGAAATAAAGGCCCTTGTTGCACACCATAATAGACTTTTGTATACTCTATTTGTAATCTTTGAATCAATCAAAAGTACCATGTAGAATAGTATTTCTATTCTAGAGTATTTCTCTTTACTTTCCTGCATGTAACAAGGAACATGGATTAAGGAAATTTGCCAAAGCTTGTCATGTGTGTGCTGATACAGGAGACTTATCATTCAATTGTTAATTACATGACAGCAATTAATGATCAAAGACTCTCACATTCAAAGAAAGATGATGTGTCCAGAGTGATTAGGTGGGTTTCCATATTTTAGAAGGCACAGTGCCTTCTTAAATATGACATGTCTTTTGGCTGAAAATTGGACTGAACTGTAATTACAACAAGTATCTCTACCAGTATTCTTTTGAAATGTCTTTTGACATCTGTGCCTCTCCCAGGGCCTGATAGTGGACCAGACGATAGAGAAGGTTTCCTTCTGTGCGCCGGACAGAACGTACGAGAGAGGCTTCTCCTACATCTGCAGGGACGGCACCACACGGCGATGGATGTGTCATGGCTTCATGGCCATCAAGGATTCTGTAAGTACCAACCAACTCCTCGGGATGCTCCACAAATTTTCCTTGGGGAAGGCAGATTGAAACAAATTTGGTTTGGGAATGTCTGGTAAGGGAGTGATGCTCAGGAACAAATATTTGAAGGTATAAAAAGGGAGCAATGCTTTATCGCATACAAAATATCCATTCAACAGGAAAATTTTGACTGCAGTCTAAAAGACTTACTGCAAGACTAGTCATACTAAGAAGAATACTTGGAATTGTTTTGGATGAAATGGAGCAGAATCAAACATGTTTAGATTTAGTGTTCTACAGCTATAGTGAACTGTCCCTGTGTACTGGGAATTTTTTTTTTTACTCATCATCCTTAATCAAGGTACATTTCTCTGATATATATATCCCTGCATTTCCTCAGGCTAGTAAAGACTGTCTCTTTGATCGTCTGCCCTCACCTAAGCCACTATGTGTGTGCAGCAACTGTGGGGTTTCTGACTGCTGTTGCCACAGTGGCAGAAAATAATTACAACCCTTTGGGCCCGGGGAATTATTGATTTCCAATACGTTGTGATCGCCATTTCGAATGATTTTCCATCTGGTTGCATATTATCTGCCTCTGCACTGTCACAATGGAGAGGAAAGTTGATGGTCCTGCCTGATGTCATCGTCATGCCAATTTGTCTTCCATTTTACTCTTCGTCTCTGGGATGGCCATTTCATCAGGATGACCTTTGCCCTTTTCATGAGCTGGGAGCTAACGATTAATAGGAGAACACTCAAGTGCCATTAGTTGGCCCCCGAACCCCCAGCTCTATAAGGGTCTTCAAAGATCTCCAGTAATTAAGTTGAAACTGGAGCCAAGTTGAAGCCATAACCTTTTGAACTAAACCGGTATGTTCCAGCAGAACAAAAACAAGGGGCAAGACTGGGTAGATGCTATACAGATAGGAAAACAATTGACAATAGTCCATCCATCGTTTATGTCTGTATAAATTTTTATTAATATTTCGCCATAGGTGATGGTTGTTTCGTTATGCTGTACAATACTGCTCTGTTGTAGCTGCAGAATGCAGATGTCATGCTTCAAAAGAAGTGAATAGGACAGGACAGGTTACCTTTAGCAGTCTACAGGTACCCCAATGCACCAAATTTGAACTGTTAAGTTAGTGCAGCGTGTGAAATACTAGGTTGCCCAGTTGCACAGTGCAACCATATTTTGCTTGGTGCAACCTATTTCTACACCCAGGTAGCCCAGTGCACTACCTAAATTTTGTGGTAAGGATGCCCCTTTCTTCCATTGGGAACTGTTTATTGAGAAGTTCCCATGGGAAACAACTCTGTGTCAGAAATGTATAAATGCACATTGCATTCTAACAAAGTTAATGATAATGTAGAAGAGTTTGAATTTGGGGCAACCTGGAATTTTGATGGCAACCTAGCTTTCATCCTAGGTTGCCACTGGGCAACCTGGCTCAAGAAAGTATTTCGTACACTGTAGTGCAAACCTGTGCGTGTGACAAATCAGCTGCCTGTAGCACACCATATTTTCTCCTCCACAGGTAGAATAGGTGTGGTATCTCAACTGCCTGTATCTGACAGACTGCGTGTTTTCTCCTCAGTAAGGAGAGAGACTTCATGTAACTCATGCTTTAGCCTGTGCAAGTGACACCTGAGCTGCCCCTATCTGACAGACAGTGTGTTTTCTCCCCAGGGAGAGAGACTAAGCCATGCTGTAGGCTGTGCATTTGCGGCATGTCTGGAAAGAAAACAGAAGAGGGAGAAGGACTGTGGAGTGACAGTGACTTGGAACGCGGACAAGACGTCCTTCACACGACAGGGTTCATTCCGCCAGACAACGATGACAGAGAGAATGGACCAGGAGGACCTAGATGCAGAGGCACAAGGAGACGCAGCTTCACCTGGGAGTATGTAGACCAACTATAGTGTGTGAAGATGTACAAAGACAGTGTCTTCCCTTTGAATACAATACGCTTGTTGTTGCTTTCACTTGTTAAGCCCTTGCAATGCTGGTGTTATCTGTAGTCTTGACACTGACTTCAACTCATGCCTTTTGGGTACAGGCTGTAACCTTTGGTGTTCTTCTGGACTGCAACAGATTGTCTCATGTAGGGGACAATCATGGTTCCACCCAAGTAGTTGTTTCTTGTACCCACCATAACTTCAACTTGATTTTTCGCCCTGTATTAATGACAACAGTTCTGTGTAATGTACTATTGAGTGAACCCACCATTTGAAAGGCAGTATTTTAGATGAAATGTTGTAGTAGTTTTGTGTTTGAAACATATAATAACATGTATCATGTAATAACTTTTCTCCTCCACAGCGCCTGCGAAGGCCTCGACTGTTCAAACAGCAGCCATCCCCCGGCAGCAGGCTCCGCTGTCCACAGTAGCTCTGCAGAGACAAGGTTCCTTCCGCTTCTTCCCCAAGCTTAGCAGCAAGTCCTCTCCGTTCAAACGCCAGCTGTCGCTCAGACTAAATGAGCTTCCGTCGAACCTGCAGAGGAAGGAGCAGCCAGACGTTGCACCTGCGGCACCCGCACCCCCTTCAAATGGTATGATCCAGGATATATTATCGCATGTTTTTCTCTACTTTAGAAAATTCCTCTAACAACCACCCCCACCCCCATCCCTCTCTTCAGTGGCATAAGGCAGATAAAAAGGTTTTTATCCTTATGCCACTCTGCCTTAATGATCCTTCATGAAAAAGACTAATATTTGTCAGTCAGGCCTCTCCTGTGACATCTACAGGCATGTTTTCTTTTCTTACAAAGGTAATAAATGCCCAAGTGACATCTACTATATTCACCTTATGAACCCTATCAGTGCAAATATCTCCTGTTATGAAGGAAAGGACCATATTTGTATTTGGGGGCCATAAGATGTCACATGACTCTGGTTATCGCAGCACAATAATGTCAGCACTCTTTGAAGTGAATAACTTGAAGTACCTTCATCCATTTGCTCTACACCAAAGATGGCATACAACAAGTCCCTGTAGATCTGAAAAGCACCATTATTTGGGAACCTTTTCAGTCCAAATTGACGTGAAAAAAATAGATGATGAAGACGGTAGTCCATGGTCTGTATCAAAGTAAATAGAACCAGTGCTAAACGGTTTTAGAGTGAGGTCAGTTTCTGTAAAACTGCCAGTGCAAGCCTAACTCATTTATGGAAATGTCTGTGCCTTCAAACCTTCAAACATAACATGTTCACATGGCAGTTATATACATGTACAACAGGTCTTCATTCCTTGCTGCTCAGGATGTTCAACAATTTTAGAAGGACATGTAATCCTGCTACAAGAAGATTTAAAATAATGATAGCATCTTATATGTCTTATTGCAACCCTGCAACCAAAGCTGCCAGTGCCAGTATTTTTCACCAGAAAATTCATGTAGTGGCTTGATAGAATTTACAATAATACTCTTTTTTTTTCTTCCACAGAAGTAGCCCAGCCCGCGCCCACAGAGGACAGCATTAGCGCCATGTGCAAGATGATCCAGTCTGACTTGTTCACCCTCAGCAGCACAGACGACCCCTTCACATCAATAAGTTCCTCCACTGGCACTGCTACTTCCCAGCCACAGACAATAGGTAAGGAAATACTTCCTCTTGGCTCACACAGGCTCCAACTTCTGTTTCCCAAGGATAATGTCAGGCTGTAATCCTGCTTATTCTATAGTCTATAAGCCAATGGGACTTCCTAGTGTTGTACAATACAACATGGAGATGGTACTTCAGCCAACCTCATAATGTGACCTCAGAGAAATTTACCACTCATAAACTAATTGTGTACGTTGTGTGGGTATAGAGATGACAGCTGCTTTTGATCACATTTGTTTTTTGTTTTTTTGTGTGTACAACATAATAAAATAGATAATTATTCTTGAAGATTTTTAGTATGATGTACAAATCTGATTGGTAATTCATATATGTTCACCTAACACCAGCTTGAAGATTACCTTTTTTTACAGCCCTGCCCTGAAACCTGTTCACCCCTGGTTATGCACTCACCCACACATGTTCTGATAGTGATACCGAGTAACACTAATCACCTTAAATTTCCCAACTTCTTTCCCACTTCAATGTGACCTATGTTACATACTCCTTCTTCTCATAGTCACCCAATTCCTGACATCAACTGCCAAGACAGTTGCACATCAGCTGCAACCTATAGGTATGATGGTTTCCCGTTCCAGATGTAGTTAAGTGATAGTGCCAGACAATAGGAGATTGCCTATAACAAGTAGATCTGTTTAAGGTTATGTTAGTAGCTTGTGTTTGTAGCTTACGGGTTACCTATTTTGAATGCCATGGTTTATAGCACAAAGTGTAATCTTACAGAAGAGTGCACAAGTTCTACTGGTTACAGAGTTTTGCAGTTTTCCTTTCACAAAGCAAATCTTTAAGGATGAAATAAAAGTCACCAGAGAGCATCTTTCTTATGTAATAGCCACAGTCACACTTGTTGTATGAGCAATAATTTTAGCTCTGGCATATTGAGCTTCTACCTTTCTCCTCTACTGATGAGATGTTGTCTTGTGTAGTCCAAGCTCAGTTTCAGCAGCACAGGATTGCCCGGCCACGCCCCAAGGCCAGACCACCCCCACCTGTGGATGTATCTGCATATGTGGAGGCTGAGCAGCATGGTAAACTGTGATGTTTGTGATAACACACCCATGATTTGGTTTTCTTTGCTTTTTTTCCTGTATTCAGATGCTTTGATGCCAGGTCAGCTCGGAAGTGAGGGAATTTGTCATTTTTGTTGTTTCTCTTTCAGTTAGAATTTTTAATCTTTTTTGATGCTTCAAACCCTTTCATGTTATTCAGTTGTATGTGTACATGTATTATCTATGATGGATGTCAGCATTTATCCCTTTTTGTATTTCTTTGAAGCCAAGGTTCCAAGAGCAATGATTTGACCTTGTTTCTTTTTATTTCAGTTGCATTGTTATGATACCTCTGTAGCTAGGTTTCATCATTAATACAATTATGTAAGAAACAGTTACACATATAAGTTCCTCCTGGAAATCTATTTATATGTTCAGTATTTTAAGTTTTGTTTTTTACAAAGAGAAAGTAGCTACAAGTAGAAGAAGATAAATCACGAAAGATTAGCACATACCACAATGTGATACCTCTCATGCAATTCACACATGATTGTCATACCACATTCTTTTTTCACAGTCACAGTGAATGTCACAGTTTGGTATACCTATAGGTTTTGAGTTCACTTCATGTTTCTTTCAAGTCCTGTTATGAAGACTAACTGTTCTCCTGTTGTAAGATGATGTTGTTTTTCTTGCCTTCAGTCCAACCACTAGCCCCAGCCCAGCCTCCAACTGCTGTCCAGCAGCAGATGGCCAGCCCACCTCAGGTGCAGACCCAGCTGCAGCCGATGGTCAGCAGCACTCCAGCAGCTCTGTCTCCATCTGGGTCCAGCTCTACATCCTCCACCTTTTCACCTGTCCATCAAGGTAAAAACTGAGTGTCTTCACTCATGTCATCTGGATTTTCATCAAGACGGTTTCATAGCCTGAACACCATCCACAATATTAATACACACTGTATCTTAGTTTTCAGTGAATTGTATCTCAAGGCTGTACAATGTATTATGTTTTGAACTACCATTTGAGTTGGCATTCACTGAAATGCAAATTCGACTCTGATAGACAAAATGTAGCAGTGAATGTACCAATGATGTTTTAGGGACTGTGGTGTACAATGAATAAGGCCTTAGTTATCCTCCCATTCCTGTGCAGTTACCAACTGAGGAAAAAGGCCCTTCCTGACATCTTCAATTTACCCCTTATTGGTATTGATTGGTGAAATCCCCTGATGTCTTGGGAAATGGTTCCATTATAAGTACAGCCATTTAGGTGCCCTTTCACATTTCGCTGCCTCTAAATTACCATTCAATGTAGTGCATTAGTACATAAAGGCATTCTACATGCCATCCTTAACCTGTACAGTTCATTTACCTAAGTGGACATGCAGTAAGAGTAGCACTTACCCACCACACCAGCTGATTGCACCAGCTCTCTTGCTTCATTGATGAGCCCTAAGTACCACTTAATGAGCTGCCTCATATCCTCAAGCTCTTTGGCTCTTAATCCAATTATGATGATCAAAATTCCCCTGTCACTTATGATGTCAGTCCACAGACAGTAGTGCATTCAACATGTAGAAAGCTTTAAGCTATGCCCTCTTATAAATTTTGCTTGACACAGTGTCATTTTTTCCCTATTCTCTGCATAGTAAATGGAGTTCCCTCACCTGCAAGTGGAGCATCTCCCATTGCTGCGAGGTCTCAGCCGCAGGCCGTCCCCATCAAGCACAACAACCCCTGGGCTGCAGAGGTCCTGGCAGCCTCGCAGCTGGCCAGCCAGTCCCCGAGGGACGACAGCGTCTGGGTGAACGCACCCCCGATGCCCCCTCCACGGCAGAAGTCCATGTCAGACGCAGATGCATGGCTGGAGAGTATAACAAAAAGTGTTTCTGGCCCCGCTCTTCAACAGCAACACACAGAGCCTTTCAACCCACGGTCCGTCAATGGAGACATGATGAGAACTGGTCCGAGCCAGCCGTTCGACCCGTTTGCAGGTCCCATGACAGGCAATGCCCAGTTCAGACCGCAACAAACCCCACCCATGCATTCCACAGTCAGGACCAATGTCAGTGCTTCAGCGTACAGTCCAGCCTCTACCCAGCTTGGACAGCAAACCTTCACGGCATCGTCCAACATAAGCAATGGCAGTATAAGTGACCCATGGCCAGGACAGACCCAGCCTCACTTGAATGGACAGAGAGACCCATTCCAACCCATGGCACCCACACAGCCATATGACCCCTTTGCAGTAGAGAAGACTTTTGAATTGCAATTGTAGGCCACAGTAGTTGATCTCCAAAGTCATAAAATACATATCAATTTGCAGTGCACTGGATGAAGATGACACAGTATGTGGAGTAAGGACTGATGTTGCAATGTTGTTCATTGCATGAATCACCTGCTTTTGGTTACCCTAATGCTGTTGACAGCTGAGCATGTTTACAGTATTGGTGCTCTAGACTTCCCTTTTAAATAGCTTCAACATTAAAACCTCAAATCACAACCTGATCTCCCCAGAATGCCATTACAAGGTTATGATCTTCTCCAGTGCAACACTAGTACTCCTCTTTACAGGCATGAACATCTGCTTTTCACACTGCCTCTGGCTGTCAGCTAGCCTTGATCCTACTGTGGTTTGTTAATTCATCTGTATATACTGAGATAGACCACTGCTCAAATAACGGTTTGGGGTCCTTGGACCTGAGAAATCTTTCAATGTGATTCACAATTATAAAGGTAAATACCATTGCTAGTTGAGTTATAAATTAAAAAGGAACATTAGACAGGAGTTGCAACATATTGCTGGCAGCAGTGCACCTACAGTGTGATACTGTTTGGTGATTTCAATAAGTTTAAGGCTCAAGAATACTTTAGAACACATTTGTATTCCTGACTTGTCCTACTTCAAGCCACTTTGGTGAAAGCAGAGGATGACTGATTTTCAAGTCACTGAATTGACTCTCAAACTTACAACCAAAGTACTTGAAGTCTAGAGGGCTGATGGTGCATCACTTGAGAAGTAGTGTGAGGATTCCACTCCATTCCATCATACACTCATGTCTAAACTTCCATCTGACAGAAGAACATAGCTGCTTCCAGAAAGTAAGACAGTGTCCCCAACAAGCTGTGGCTGGTCCAGTCTCTACTGTTCACATATTTAAAACATAGGTAAATAGCTATTGTCGCCACCTTGTTACAAGCAGATTGACTATGGTAGGTGGTACCTGGGAAGGTAATGTTTGTTGATCAACTGGAAAGTGCATGTATCTGGCAGGCAGAGTAGCAGATAACTGCTCCACTGCCAATGTGATAGTCAATAAGTGCAGTCACAAGTGTTGTGTTAGAATCATTGAAAAAGCAAATGTGGTCTTCCTTGACAATGAAAGGAATAACCGATTCTGTGCATAAAGATGAGTTATAGTGGACCTGTTAAAATGAAGGTGAATTCAATTTGGTACTACTATGTCATCTGGTCAGTTGGTAGATTTATCCACCCAACTAGATCTGTATAACTATGACTGCTTGTACAACTGTTGATGAGATAGGGCAGTTGTGCCTGCAATTGCCTGGATTTTTCTGATGGTAAATATGCTTAAGTTTATAGAGCAAGTTGTCAGGCACAGTTGTCCATTTAACATTTCCGAGCTGTCAGGAAAACAGTCTTTCTTTGTGGTGGTGTTGGGCTCAGATAAGTAACAATATGATTTTAATTCAATGCACCATCGAATTATGACAAGAAAAAATTGTACTTTTCTTGCTAAGACACTGAGTAATCAGGTATCCAATTTGAAATCACAGTGAGAGCAGATTGCTCGGATTGATCAAATCAAGGGGCAAATGTCGACTGAGTTGACACGATGGTTAACAGTGAGTATTAATTATTGCTGCTGTCTCGTCATATATGGTGATGGGCTTTTATTTTTGCAGGTTTTGCTCAAAATATTATTTGTAGTTCAAATGTGTGTAGTGATGGCCCATATATGTCAATTGAGAATCTAAGAGCATGTTGGTAAAGTCAGCCTGCTACAACAATCAAATCAAAGTGGCAGGCTGTCGGGACAAACATTGCCTTTTGTGCTGTTACGTCTCTTCCCTCGATGTCACTGGGTCTTAACAGGAATGATAGTCTTCAGATTACCCAGCTTATGTAAATGTTACAACTGAATCATTTTACAGGAATGCCTTGTAAGGCTTGTACATATGAGGATTTGACACAACAGGCTCTACCTTTCTGATGGGGTTATGTGTATTTACAGTCTTTTTTTTAGCTTTTATCTCATAATGACAATCTTTTGATTGAACTCTCCCATAAGTTTTGTAGCTAACACTATTTTGTGATCATTTTGTTTATTAACATGACGAATATTTTACCATTTTAATCTTCGAGCAAAAAATATATTTAGTTATAAAGATTATTTTCGCTGAATCGGTGTATGTACATGTATAAACTAAAATAAATGTTGATGAAGACAGTGATTAGGACACAGTTGTCTGATGTAACCAGC
This sequence comes from Branchiostoma floridae x Branchiostoma japonicum, assembly GCA_013266295.2. Lineage (NCBI taxonomy): Eukaryota > Metazoa > Chordata > Leptocardii > Amphioxiformes > Branchiostomatidae > Branchiostoma > Branchiostoma floridae x Branchiostoma japonicum. The sequence goes on from CM023840.1 coordinate 16,754,627, forward strand.
TATTTCTTTGTAGTTTTTATATCTGTTCATGTGCAAATGTAGTTTATACTTTCATGTAGCCCTGATGTTGGTTGATTTCTAAAATGTAAAGAAGAAAAACAAACTCCTAATGTGTACCTTACAATCTGATCTGTCATTTATGTATTCAGAATTTTCTGTTAACAGTATAGTTTTGGTTTGTAGGTCATACAAGTATATGTCATGAAAACCATTTGCGATGACATTGCAGAATGGTGGTTTTGCAGGTGTTCTTTGTGTGCTACTTTTGTTTTCCTTTGTTGTTGCCAACAGCCAAGGAAAGGTTTGTAGCTAGATGTGCATATTGAATTACATGTAAGTGATATCACATGCAATCAGGAATATTTAGCAGGACTTTCTGAAACTCCAAGCTTGTGAATAGAAACTCTGATTCTAGGTTATTTATTTACAAAACTCATTGTTTTGTATGAATGGTAGCTAATCTTTGTGAATCTTGTAAATAGGCTCCATTCATTGCAGTACTGTGAGATACAAAAGCTAAGCTAAGTCATCTTTGTTAGCCTAGATTCTGTGTGATGTCCAAACAATTTTATAGAATTACAACATGTAGTTGCACATCAACATTCACAAGGGTAATACTTGTGCTAGCCTGACCAATTCATTTTGAAGTCTGGTTCCCTGCAAGGTGTCTTTACCAGGTGATGAGTCAAGTGCATACTCATTGTTCCAGGCTCACCAACCTACATGTAGCTATCTATGACATAGTGTTAAAATGTGACTCCCCAACAGTAGACATATGGTGCTCTCCTTAGCTTTCAACTGTTACTTTTGTGATGAAAGAGGCCACCAACAGAAATGTTGTGTACTCCACAGTAGATAGGAATCTACCTTGTAATTCTTTTCTAGTTTTATCACCTCTAATGAACACTGTACTTGTCAGATTTTTCTCCTATGTGAGAGCTGTGGATATTAGGCCGCTTTGCCAATAAACTCATCCTCTCAATGATTGTACCAATGAAATCATCGCGTCCATCCCCCCCTGCTATTATTGTGTGTCATAGAAGATTTTATGAAATAGGTAAGATTAGGTTCCCAACACAATGTATGGAGTGATCAGTTCTGCTAGTTTGAGAAGCTAACAGTTGAATAATGCAGCCAATGAGAGGGAAGGCATGTCCTCTAAAAACTTTGCTTTGGTTAAAATTGATATTAGTGTTTTGTTGTAGTTGTTTTTTGTCAACAGAATCTTTGGGTATGCATCATGATACCAGAAGTTGGCATCAAATCTGTGTAGCAATAGTAACCAACATTTGACCTACTATGAATGATCAGGCTGAAAGGTGGTTCAAAAGAGACACCATACAGCTGACTGAAGTACTGAAACCAGTCCTAATTAAGTATTCCGTTTACTGTGTTTAGGCTATTACAGAGCTACAACGTGACACTACCATCATACAAATCAAAGGTAGTAGTACTACATCAAGCTCTCTTTCAGGTGCACAGAAGGAGCTATGGATGGCAAGAAAGTCCACTATGTTTTAGATTGACACACTGCTGTATGATAATAAAGGAGGCCTATTACCCTCCTTTGTATAACCGACTGTAAATCTAAAACGTAATGGACTTTCTTGTGACTCAATTCTTTGCCATGGGCTTGAGAGATTATTAGTGTCCTTTTGAGGCACTGTAACTGGATGAAGGAAAGAGTTTGATGATAAGAGCTTTGATTGAAGTGCTTCCGTCAGCCATAGAGCGTCCTTTGAACAGTGCAGATTGTGTATGAGTCTAGGTAGCTTCTTTTTTTTTTGCAGCCCGCTTTAAACAAGTTTGAAAACAGGCTTCAAAATACTACAGTAAAAATATACTTTTGTGACTGCTTCAGAACATTTGTCAGTAAGGTAGCTACCATTGGGATTACTTCTTAAAGACATGGTGATGTGTACCTCACTATTTCCTCTGCACGTAAGGAATACTTCACTAAGACATTACCTAACCTGTGACAATGACTTACTTAAAAATTGGACTTGAGGAATGAATCCACTCTACTTTATACTTAGGCCCCGTTCTCACTAGGATAAATTTGTATTGGGTCGAGCCAACTAAATTAGCTGACCGAGTCGATCTGGTCAACTTTACCTCAGTGTGAAAGCTCCCTATCTGGCTCGCTTCGGCTTGATCCGACTCAGCTACAATCCCCTAATTGACACTCCTCTGGCCAATGGATAGTGTCTTGCCACCGTAGGATCTGATTGGAGATTAGGAATGCGGCCTTTCTAGGTGCAACAATCACAGGCTACATTTACAACCCCCTAGGTTTCAGCTTTAGAGAAAGCCATAAGTGACAGACGACACATTAAATCTTCTTGCCATAAACCCATCCATACACGCAGAAGTAAGTCAGCAAGCATAGTAAAGAAACCCATATACTGGTACTATTTACACGTATCATCAGTGAGAAATGAGGTTTTGTTGTGCTTCTTTATTTCATCAATATACACTTTTGTTACCACACACAACTTTTAGCAAGTTTGCTACCATCTAGGTTGGCAAAGACTTTTATGTATGCTGAGAGTATCTACCTCTTCATACATATTGTAACTTAAAACAATCAACATGTTACTATCATAGATCTTTCCTTTATCATGTATGATAACAAAATGAAAAAAAAATTATATAACCTGTATACGTAGTTCTCTAGTATGTACATGTAATGTGGATACCGATATCATTTGCTACTTTTGATTCCTAGTCTGCTTTAGATCACAGGTTATAGGAATAACTAATGTTTTACACATACTATGCATGTGAGCTCTTCTCTGCAAAATACATAATACAGCACTATGAATAGGCTAGCTTAGACATTTTCTCAGAGACACTGGGAGTTTTAAATTTCACCACACATGTCCTGACTTAAGTGTGTTTGATGAGTGAAGTAGTTGTTAGGACAAAGGTGTTCTCTATGAAACTGCAAAAAGTGTGCAGAAAAAAGGATGTCTATAGGATCTGCACTGAGAGTGGGTGGAACATGAAGATCTCGTGCAAAAACCTAAAATGAAAATTACTATTTGTAATCTCAAAACAATCTCAATCATTTGCAGAGATGATTCCCAGGTATTTTTTTGTTGCCCAGTTAACAATTTTTATCATGTTATAATGCCATGCATCTACTGCTATACAGTAAAGAACTGGTAAATCTGACCAGTTTGTCAACATCAGCAAACTTGACAACCTCATATAGACATGTTACATACAACCATGGAGTTGTTTTTCTTAACTCCATGATACAACACTTTTTTGCATGAAGATGCTTTGTGCAGTTCATCTCTTTGAAAGTTTACAATTCCTATGTACATGTTTTAATGTTTTTGCTTCATTCACAGGAACTTACGAATAAGAACTAGGGGAAAGAAAAAACTAACAAAACAATGCAGGTCCTACCTAGAAAACAAAAAAATGAAGACAAATTTTAGCAAAGCAAGACACAGGAGAGCAAAATAAACTCAATCACCTTTGTAGCATCACATTCTTTGAGAATGAATAAAAGAAAAAAGTTCCAATGGGCTTACATATTTTTCCTACTTTTCATTTACTTTCATCATCATAACCAGACTGTACAATACCCATCACAAACTTGACAGGCTTAAAGATTGTCGACATAAAATGTCACAGATGTACACAGGAGTCAGGAGTACATCATAATCAAACTCAGGATGTCACAAAGGTGTGGGAAAGTAAATGCAGAACACTGACAACAGTGAGGAATATACAATGCCCAGTTCAGTGTTCATTACTGTCTTCCTTGTAAGTTTTTGGAAGGAGCAGGTCTATCACTAAACAAGGAATACATCATTTATACATTGCCTATGCATTATTGTGGCTAGAAACACTGCTGCATATTTACTGATCATCTGCACATTTTAAGATGGATATATGAAGTAATCATACACATGTTCAGACCAGGTCTAACTAAGAGTATCTGGCCTCAGGTGATGGGTCTGTACAGCAGGGTTGTCACATACTTCCTCTTGTAGCGATGAGTGGCACTCAGTACCATCACCCCATCCTGTAGGGAACATACATGGGGATTGTCAGAAAAATATCTATTGATAGCCTCCTTTGCAGATCTTCTGGGTGGCTGTTGGTTTTCTATGGCTTCCTTACGCTATTTTCTGATCGCTCGCGTGTTCTTATACTGTGTTCTATACAGCAAGGCTAGCCTGGGTACCATTCTCCGTAGTTTTTGCCGCTCCCAATTCCCAAAGGTCGCTAGCCACCACGGACCTTTGGGAGCGGCAAAAACTACGGAGGATGGTACCCAGGCTACAGCAAGGCTTAATCCATTTTTAATTGTACCAATTAAGCTTGGCCATATAAGAACATGAGAGCAATCAGAAAACTGCCAGCCACTCAGAAGGTCTGTGTAGAAGGCTTATCTATTGGCCACATAAGAGTTCAGGGTAGCATGGTAATGATCATTTCACCAGCAGGGGATGTTTTAATGCAGGCTGAAACCACTACAATTCATCATCGAGCTAGATCACAGTATCACCTCTGGGCCAAACCATTCTGCTTAGGGTCTGTGCTTCTATATGGACATAATTTGTTTTCTAACAGGCATCAGACACATAATCATACAATCAGTGTTGAACATTTCTGAGAACTACTTACCTTAATGGACAGGGCATAGAGATGGTTCAACATGACATGATGTGGCTCAGGCAGGGATGTGGGCTCACACTGAACAGCAAACACAAAACAATGACGTGTTTATAGAAAGAAGACTAGGAGAAAGATCACTGCTCTAGAATGATATCAGTTTTCCATATCAAATCCCATACACCTACTGTTGTGTCTTGTATTTGTGTAAATTGTATTGTGTCTTGTATTTGTGTAAATTGCAGCAATATGTCCTTTTCACAAAACAAGTAAAATTTCTGAAACTGAATTTCACATGACTTCATCTGGTCTCCTAGACCTAGTTTTTACAACCACAGCAAAAAGGCACCGGGAATCCCCACAGATACTGAGAGACTACATTTCTTTGACTACCCAGGGAAACATCACATTCAAATTCTCTGACCATGTACAAGGGATTGCAATGTAACATTATTAGTAAGGAATAAAAGTGAGTATTTGCACGAAACATGTGACTGACCTGTACAGACATGTCCTTGTTGAGGATCACCTGCAGCAGCTGAGGAGGCAGAATGGGGGGATTCTGTATCCTGTCATACGGACTCCGCTCTGGGACAGACTGACCATAGAGTCCTGGGGGGGACCCTGATACATCTGCTTGGGAAAACAGCCAGTGATAAGATTAAGAACTTTATTTAGGACAGACAATCATAATGCACTGAGATCTGGTGGGAAAGTGTACACAGTAAGACACATACAACTACTACAGTGTTCAACACTGCTATACTGTACAAACACATTAATTTAGAAGCATAGTAAAATGAGTACACGTAGGATGGGTAGCTTGTTGCAACAGTTGATACGTTTTCCATTTCTCAATTTGGACGTTAGTGCCCTTGGCCTTCATAATGGAATAAGGACAAGGACAGGAGATGAAACCCCACCTGGGACCCAGGAATGCCTGGTTGGCCTACACTACCCTAGCATGCAAAACAATGATACTGTGGAACAGGGACAGGACTGGACTTGAGTCACGACCTAAATGAGCCAGACCACTACTCACCCCTAGTAGTGTCACCTTTTGCACTGCTTGACAGTGAATCCAAGTCTGAGGCCAGAGCATCAAACACCTCAAAATCAGACTTCTTCACCTCCACAACATTGTTCAACGTCCCTAGCTGGTTATCCACAGAGGGCTGAAAGGGAAAAAAAGGAGTTCAACAAAGCCTGGGTACAACTTAACATGCTTTTCCCCACTTTCCACTGAAAACCTTTGTGCGGACCAAAATTATCCATAACAATAGTGTACATATACTGTGAACATACATGTACATGTACTTCTCATCACTAACCATCTAACTTACTTTCATTTTGTGATTACTTTAATAAAAAACTTATAAAAGAAAATTTATCAATTTTACTTATCCATTATAAACTGGATAGTGAGTCAGTGAGTGAGTGTGATTATCAACATCATGCTATATTCAATACATTAATAGATTATGAATTGATACTATTGTGTACATAACTGTTAAATCTTTATTTGCTAATGTCTTAAGTTAGCTGGACAAGTAGACCAACACAACATTGTCTGTGGTTTATAAAAAAATGATGCGGGCTGACTTCCATTTCACCCTCCACCCTTCTACTTCAAATAGACATCATAAAAAAAATAACATGTGTACTTGATGAACTGAATAAACTTCTATCAAACATACCAAATCTGGATTGTGTACCCATTGGCCATCTACATAGAACTTGTACTCATGTCTTCCTTCAGGTAGGTCAATGAAGGTCACAAAGTCATTGTGGCTGAAAGAACAACAAGTCATGGGAATACAGTCAATTTATCCTAGAATTTTTCAGTGCAATAATGGTGACATACACCAAAGCAACAATAGAGAGTAAGTATATGCTTTGACAGCAGTTTAAAAAGATAGCTTGGATACAGCTAAAAATACATGAAAAATGTGTGGTCAAAGTTTGAGTATTTAAGGATAAGATAACCATCGTCACTTTTAGACTTTCAAACAATAACATTATATGAATAGAACGGCTTTAATTAACTTGGGCAAGAATACATACCTCTTGTTCAAAGGTATCTTGCTTGACCAGTCATTAAAAGAGCCTGCCATGGCAACAGTCTTAGCATTAGCGCGCCAGCGGAACATGGTTGGCACAGTATCTTTCTTTGCTGATGAACTTTTGGCTGCTTGCTGTTGGTCTGGGATTCTCATGCTTGCACTCTAAAAAGGAAGAAAATATTCTTCATTAACTGATATTTTGTTGTTGTTGTTGTTGTTGAGAGTAGAAATTAGAATGTCCTCAATTAAAGCTAGTGTTGTATACCAGCTACTAGTATTGTAAAAAATACATCTGTAAACCCTGCAAATGTCTGATCAACATCTTTGGATACTACTTCATATACTGTATCATAGAAGGCAAAGCACTTTACAGCCCTTAGTCACGTGATCACAGAAAAACAAACTGTTTATCTAACCAACCTTTACACTTGGAGACGGAGAGAACTCGAAGGCGTCCTCCAGAGGTGACCCCACCATGATCTTACTCCCGGGGCGGCTCAGGTCCAGCCTGTCAGCGTCCAGGGAGTCCCGCATGGAGGCACCCCCACCGGAGTCACTCCTCTCCCGCTTACTGCCTGTGGTTCCCATGTTGCAGAAGCTGTGCTTGGTACACTGTCACTTCTGGACGAAATATCCTCCGTTTGACAGAGCTTCTGTTGCAGTTAGTGCACCTACTATCTCTTAGAAACTAAGCAGCGACAACAGAATAGTTTCTCTCAACCCAGGACCTGTTTGTAGCCCGGGTTTATGCTGTCCAATCTCACAATTTTGGCATCAAACGATCGGGCGCGCGACGCTAGACTGATCACCTTGACCTAGCTACCCTGGGTAATTTCTAACCTCGCTCGTCACAGCTCAACACATTGGTTTTCCCCGCCTCTGTGATGTCGCAAGTTGTCTTCATAAAGGTGATTTTCGATGGTGTACACACGGTTTTGTGGCACGACGTTGAGCTGTAGGAATTGTACGTGCGAAGTGGCACGGAAATGTTTACTTCTGCAGCCCCTGGCCTGCGGTATGAGACCACTAATCAGGGGTCAGCATACTGCACATGCGCAGGGCTGTCCTCAATATGGTATCACAAAGGCGTTTTTAGGAGGTGACGCCCTTGTTGCGGGGCTCTAACGTTTCACCACCTATTAGAAACTGCGTAGCAGCAGGAAGCATGGCTGCAAATTATTTAAAAATAAAAACAAAAAAACATTTGTTTGACTACCAAATGATCTTATAATCCCGGCTCCACAGCTGAAACACAGTTATATTAAAGTCGGTATAAGCACAAGCCAAGGAGTTTTAATAACCTCCTTGCACAAGCCGTGTTTTTCCATGATCACGTATGAATAAATCTCTATTTCATGGCAGAGACGAAAACGTGAGATAAGGACAAAGACTTCGTTTCACAGCCCATGGGTAATATTGCAATGCCGTGCAGATACAGATATGTAATACCTTCGGCACAATTAATTTAAGACGCATTTAATGGCTGGTCAATATTGGAAGTTGCTCGCCGAGTGTGTTACGTTTTCCATCTCCGCCACGATGGGTTTTTCGTGAAGCACTGAAGGTGATGAGTCCACACGCTGGCCCGTCGAATTAGGCTCACTGCCAAAGGCATACAATTTTTAGGGAACGCGGACAGGTAAACCGTGGCACAACGGTAGTACTCGACACTCAGTAAAGCCTTGAGAAATATTCAGTCAGGCGCCTACCTTGGCTTTTGCATAGCTGTCGTTATCATTATCATTCCTCCTGCACCTACAAATAAATAATAGAAGAACAAAAAACATTTCATGAGGGGAGACAGACGTAATTCTAAAGCCAACGACTCGCGAAAGTACAAAACTGCGGCCACAAATATTAGCTTGGTGCGATGTTGACTCACCCGCGTGAACCATCTGTATTTCTGCTTTCAAGCTACTTATTCACAGCCATTTTTCCCGCGGTGTTTTAACTCTTGCGGTTCGGGGACATTTTAATGGATAACTTTAAGCAGCGGGACTTTGAAGGCTGCCTGGTCTATCCGCTCGTGAAAACTGCACATAAATGACCAGGCCTGTAAATGACCATAGCCTGAGAGTGCCATCCGAGTTGCACATCGGGGCTCCCATGCTTGCACCCTAAATATATATATATATAACGTTATATAGCTGATTAGAGCCCCGGTATACAAATAGGATGGCGCCCAGGCGAGTAACTTACACGTAAGGTAAAGGTAAAGCAGTCATCCTCAACTGAGGTGAAGCAACTGTCTGTATAATGCTTTTTCAATGCTTTAGCTTATGCAATGCAGCTACGCTACAGCTCGCCACCACCCCGGGTCACGTCCGGGACATGCCAATTGAAACTGACAGCGCATTTTGAGCAAAACATGGAAATAGAATCTGCTACAAAAGCTTTGTTGCCTGGAGCCGCATCGATTTAATTTTTTTTTTTCATGAAGGGGTGGTATATTTTGGTTAGGGTATGAAAGTGCACGTCTCCAGGCCTCAGTGAGCCCTCGGGGAATGTTCATAACACCGGTCGCGTCTAGTGATGTTTAACTTCTCTGTAGCTGCTCATTTTTTGGACGTCATATGACTTGAAACGCACTGTACGAGAGATCTTCCTTTGTGCCTTCAAAGCCAACGGAAGAAGACATTGAGGCTCAAAGCCGTCCGTCTCGGACAATGCGGTGTCATCGTCCACGGACCCAGAAAATAAAGTCTTTTTACTGTTAAGTAAAAAAACTGCACTATTCTTTTATATCTTTGTTAATGGTTCTACTGTCCTCACAATTGCCCATGCCAATGTACATCTAGTCATCGACCTGATCATCGAGCGGCTGTGCCGTGTCAGGGCCGCCATGGTCCAACCACTTTTGAATTTGCCGCCTTCGCCCCTCCGCACTAAACCTGGAGTCCCCGTATTGTTATTGTTCGAACCAATATGGCGGCTCTTCTGGATAGGTAGAGGTAGTGACACACAACATGAACTGGATCGCCTGAAACGGCGAACTCCGGCGAATACGACCACGATGGCGGACACCAGACGGCGTGTGAAGCTCTACGCCCTGAATGAAGATCGACAATGGGACGACAGGGGCACGGGACATGTGTCATCGTCGTATGTGGAGCGCTTGAAGGGGATGTCCTTGTTGGTGCGAGCCGAGTCGGATGGTAATAATCGCTGCTTTGCCTTTGCCGCTCTTATTTCGAGCTTACAGATTTTTTTCCGAAGTTCGGCAAAAACGTGCAGAAAACTTTCTATTTATGCTCGATCAGTGTAGTCAAGTACACTGCAATTATAACCAATCTCCTAGGTGCGCAGACTTCAGAGTCCAAGAGCTAGACGGTGATCTTCGCATTTTGATCAGACAAGTATAAAGAAGATGGAGCAAGCCCGGTCGGCATCAGCTAGATTGTGTTTACGAATCGAATTTAGTCCATCACTCACGCGCGTTTCTTTTCTTTCCTGTGTGTAGGGTCTCTACTTCTGGAGTCCAAAATTCAACCGGACACAGCCTATCAGAAACAACAGGTAAATGCCTCCCATGTGTGATACAAAATAGCGGCTGCACACGTTGTCTCATGTACCTGCAAACGCTGTAGGCTGAATTTTTACATGTCCTGCAAAACAGATTTTTTAATAAGATTTTTTTTATAAGGTTAAGTGCGTCTTTTTGCATCAGTTGTGAAATAGGACAAAACGTAGGGAAGATGCCAAATATTATGTAGAGAATGAAGGAAAGAAAATTCTGTCTTCACACAACAGACAAGCAAGCAAATCTCAGCCTCTGTCACACGTTTTGCTGCAATCGAGCCTGCATACCTGTGCATTGCATAATTATTGAGTACAATATTCAACAATAAAAAGATTACATATACATGCGGACATATTGGAATATGAATGCTAATGAATAAGTCATAAAAGAATATTATGTTGTAGAGATAGATGTAGTTATCTTTTTTTTTACTTTTGTACCAGAGTCCTGTTCTTTCCCCCAAGCAGCATAATTTTGTCTATAACGGAATTGACTACAAGTGTGTGCCAGAAAAACAACAACATGTGACTTGTCAGGTTTTTGGCTAAGCAGGAAGATTTTGCCCAAGGCCATGACAGTGCAATGGTCAAACCATTATGAAGATGTCTGTGCTTGAATGTAATAAGATGAGTCATTATGACCTGAAGATTAACAAGTAAATGAATGCAGTTTACAACATCAGCTGTGAAATATCATATCAGGGAAAGAACATTTTTATTGTAAAAACGAAATTGTACTAGCTATTATTGCCATTCCCTCTAAGACAGATGATGTTTTTCACAAGAAAGAGGCTATTGACACTCCTGGTGTGGATATAAGAATTTTTATTTTCTTGTTGACACTCTCGGTGTGGATATAATAATTTTTTTTCCTTATTGACACTCTGGGTGTAGATATATATAAGAATTTTTTCCCCTTATTGACACTCCCGGTGTGGATATAAGAATTTTTATTTACTTATTGACACTCTCGGTGTGGATATAAGAATTTTTATTTTCTTATTGACACTCCCGGTGTGAATAGAGGATTATTTTTCCTTATCGACACTCCTAACCCTAACCCTAACCCTGAGCTACAATAAGCAAAAACTGTATACTTTAACTGATTCGTGCGAAATATTCCCGTGCCTCTTGAATGGGGCTTCAGTGATGAATGCACCCAAACTTTGCTGCTCTGTACACATGATCTCTTGGAACTTTTAAACGTTTTCTGGCAACTTAAGGTTTTCATTTTCAACTGTTTTGCTTGTCAGTCCATACTAAGCTCGACATGGGTGGTTTTCTGAAACACCTCCAGTGCTGCCTTCATTTCTGTCTATTTTGACATCCACTAAGTTAAAACTTGAAGCCAGAGGTTTAAACTTAAAGAACCTGAAGCCCCAAAATGCACCAAAACACACAAAAAAGTTATTTTGGGCCTGCCACTGGGGCTAGCATTCCGGTGTGTCAATAACAATATTTTTTTTCTTGCTGCCACACCGGGAGTGGTAATAGCCACAACGTTTTCCCAATGTTTAGAATTTAGGCAAACCAGAAGTAATGGAAAGGAATTAATATCTTTGTATAGTACTAGTATGTGTACTAGTATGTATGAATGTCAAAGGGGAAACATGGAGTTGAGGAAAAGTGTCATATTAGATATGGAAATGAGATACTAAAAAGTAAATATTGTTTTATCTCTTTGAGGTCATTAGCACCAAAATTCCAATTGCTTGAACTTGCTTCTTACAAACCATTTGAAATATTCTCCCCAGTTAAAGCTATTTGCAGCAATAATAACTTATGATGCATAATCCTCATCGTTCCTACAAAAGTAACAAAGCCTTAAATTTTGTTAACGTTTTTTATGTACCATCCTGTGTTGCAGGAGACTCTGATCGTCTGGTCAGAAGCTGACAACGTTGACCTTGCACTCAGCTTCCAAGAAAAGGCAGGATGTGATGAGATCTGGGAGAAGATATGCCAGGTAGGACATCTTAGACTTATGTGCCATAAAGGAGAATTGGGGTTTTAGATTTACTTTTCTGGGTTAGGTTGTTACTGTTAGCATCACAATATTTGGAAGAATATTTGTGTGGTTTGCCGTAGACATACTGGTTTATACCTGTACCCATATTATGTGTATTACTATTGACTAGGCAAAGCAAGGCAGACTACATACCTAGGAAGGTTCAATTTGTAAATTATAGAGACATTGAAGTCTGTTCCTCTCCTGTCAGTTGTTCTTTTTATATTCATAATACTCACCTTCATATACAGTCCTCTTATAATAAGTTAGTTATACTGTGGAGCTATTTTACCCACATGAACAATTGCCAGTTGAATTTTGAATATTGTGTAGATTCACTGTAGATTGTAGAGACACGTGGCATCTTTGCCACTGCTTTGCTGGTTTTGAATAGGCTAATTACACTACTATTATATGTATTAGTGAGTTGGTATGGCAGATGTCCTATCAGCAAGGAGCTTGTTTCTATAGATATGCTAAAACTTTTGCAGCATTGACACTTTTTAGGTATGCCTGGTGTATCAAAGAATAAGAAAGAATATTGGATTTTGGATTATCTTTCCTGATGGGATTGTGAAAGTATCAATGGCTTCAGAATAAGCAGGTATTTCGTTAATTTCCACAGTAAAGATGAAAGAAGAAAATGTGTTTTACATCAGGAATCTTGACAATAGGCAAAAAAAGAAATATATTTTTCAACAGTGACGCTAGTGACAATGGTATTACACAGGGTTTGAAATTAACATGAAAGTGTTGTTCTGTACACCTTAGATTTCTAATGTACAAGTCAATTTGTAACTGAACATGTCCCTAGACAGGTTGGTCACATCCCAGGATACAATAAACTTCCCACTGGTAATCTTGTATGTGACCACTGTGGTGTCAGGGTTGATAAGGTCAAGTACAAGCAGTTGCACTTGACTTGTGCACTGCCGTCTCTGTCACAATACTGCATTCATTCCATCAAGCAGACCACAGCATCGCCTGATTAAAAACATATGCAGCGTTGACTTGGCATTCTATAGCCATTAATATCATAAAGTTATTTAGCATAAACGTTCATGGTTTTAGTACTTTAACTATTTCTTTTTGCAAGTTCTTATAGGTGCTATCTGTTGGTAAGAATAGCAATTAAAAGACTATAAAACCATACAAAACATATACGAGAAATATGAGAACCATTGTGATTATATTGTAAAAGCAAGTTCTTCATGATTTGATTGCAATTTTTGTGTACTTCAAGAACTATAGTACATTATATGTTTCAGATAGCAGACAAGTCCATACTTGCCCCAATTACAAGTTTATTGAAGGCCTAATTTCAAAGTTTCTTAATAACAATGCAATAAATCTTTTCTGGTTGCCTGTTGGTCTTGTGTTGGGTTTTAGAATAAACATTTGAATAAAAGACTAATGTGATAGTCATGTTGTGACTGGCATGTATTCAAGAAACTGTACAGCATTACGTTTCATGTTGTCTCCAGATTGAAAAGTCAACAACCATATTTCCTTGGTCCCTTCAATGGTTGTTGGATACAAGTTTGACTAGTAAAATGGCTATATTTATTGAAACATGATAGCTAAAGTGGTTGAGTTGCTTGGTGCAATGATGGTGTTTTCTATCAGTTTTGTAATTACCAGTAACATAAAGAGTAATAAGTAGATCACATTTTAAATAGATCTAAGTAGATTGTATATTAATTTGTATAGATTTCAGAATGACTGAATATTGTATAGAAGTGTAGCATAGAAGTATAGTCATGGTAGTAAGATGTTGTTTTCATGAATTAGATTCAGTGATGTTTTGCTTCAAAAGATAAACACATTTGACTTTAATAGCTGAGTTATTTGACTTTGACCTCAGTGTCTAGAGAGTACAGATGCAAGTATGCATTTTGGTTGTTCTTGTTACAAAACAGGAATGTAATGGAATACACAAGTTGTAAATTATGAGGTGATGAATATAGAAAATGAATTCAGTTAACTACAAAACACTCATATTGTAGACACATTCTACATTCTCTGCCTTTTGTTTCAAGAAAAACATCAATGTTGCTGCTTTATTTGAATCACTCGGGTCCATCATCAAAACTTGAATAATGCTACTTTCCTGCTCAATGTCTGAGGTGCGGCATATAACAATCCTCTTTCTTACTCACTCTGATCAGAAGCTAAGTTTTTAGTTTTGGTTGAGAATCTTTTTATGATACTGGAAATATGTAATCTGTTGGATGGTGTTAGTCCTTTAAATTGAAAGGTATCACTACACAAGAATCATACTCATAGTCACTTGCATATAGGACTGAATTTTGAATATTTGTATTTCCTCTTTTGTGCAGAGGAAAATGTCTGACTCTAATCCATGGTAGCTAGGTGCCCTGAGTTGAGAGTGCCAAAATTTAGTGGGACAGGTTTGTTTATGTCAGTAGGGAACTGACCTCTCTCCTGGCATGTTTTCATGCTGGGTAAACCGTTGCTTTGGAGCTGTAGGTAAGGCTACGTCCTGTCATTTCTTGTTAAAAATCTTGGTAAGGATTTTGTTAAAAATCTTGGTAAGGATTTTTCTTGTATATAAATTGATGCTACAAACCAAATGCTTTGTTATTGGAGTAGCATTAGGGCCAGGCTGTCTACTGCCAGTCCAGCTGGTAGTGTAGTCTAAATGCTGCCTGTGCCTTTGTCATTGTTTACATTACATAACAGCATTTCCATTAGTGAAGAAGCAGGGAGAATTCTATGTGTTATAGTACATAGGATTAGTAGGCCAGGATTCCAAATAGGTCAAAATGCCATGGACTCCAGGTATTGTTGATGTCTGTCTAGAGGATAGTGTATGATATCACTTTGCTGGCATTGAGGAAATAATGTTTCAAGTGTACTAGTACAGACATAAATTGAGAGCTCTTTCTTTTTATCTCCATGAAAAATGGAGATATTGGTTTGGGTCTGTCTGTGTGTGTGTGTGTCTGTGTGTCTGTCTGTCTGTGTTTCCGCCAATTACTAGTGAGCATAACTTAAGAACGCCTTTATGGATGGTAATGATATTTGGTATGTAGGTAGGTCTTAGGAAGACAAAGGTCAATGTCAAATCTGGGCCTCCTGGTGGCTGACCTTGGTACTGCAGCAGAACTTCCGGTTTTTGTATCTTTTGTCCTGAACATGCTATGGTCTTGATTTTTTGGTGGCAGATAGTCAGGAATAAGTGGTGTGGGTTTGGTCTCCCTAGCAGCTTGTGCTAGAACTGCAGGGGGGGTGGCAAAATCTTTAAGAGCAGATAAGTCCAGAAGGGAACAATGTATTATCATGATTTTTGGTTTACACAGAGCTGTACATAATCAGATGCAAATTATGCAAATGATGACTTAATTTGCATAATTGATGAGGAAATTCTGTAATTCCAGTGTTTGAAATAATAGGGCTTTCATACATGTAATGTGTATAATCTATCGCAGGTAGAATATCAACAGATACCAATTGTAAATGTAAATATGGACCTCATTTGCATAATTAATCTAAAAATTCTGATTCCTTAGTGTAATGATGGGAATTTCATACTTGTGACATGTGTAAGTTAGTTAAAAGTTTACAACACCATGCACATATTATGTTAATGTACAGGTCATTTGCGTAATTTATGATAATATATTGAAATGAAACATTGCCAAAGGATTGGACTTTCACATCAAATATGTTATTTGTCTTGAGGAAACCATATTTCATGGAGATATGAGGTCTCCAAATATATGTTATATGGTAGAAAGAAAATTTGTGATCACAAGGAAACCTTTCAGAGAAACATTTCTAATCTGTTAATCAAAAAGATACGTGGTATGTTGCACGTACTGGAAATATTTTGAACATACCAGTATCTATATACATGTATATGTCTTACATTCAAGTTAGTGCTTATGACTGTTCCATTGTTCTTACACTCACTCACGCATTCTGTTCGTGGTCTGCTGATCCCAGTCTCATGGGCGTTAGATGTGCTTGCATCTTACAACATGAAGTATATGTTGCTAACTTATAGGAGATCAGTTGTTACTTTGTTAGCCAAGACATAGTCTTTGTCATGGATTTTAGTGCTGCAACTTTGATAACAACTAAGCTGATATGTAGTAGTGACATTTAGTTAAAAGAATTACTACTAGTACTTTCTGGTATATGTACTATCAATAGGACCTTGACATTGTCCTTTCAAACTTGGCCAGTTACTGTTCTGAGATGCTAAATACTGGTTTTATAGCCAACATATGGCATCTTATACTCAGGAGGTCCTTTTATGCCAAACAGTAGTTTGTGTACTCGAGCACTTCTTTTTTTTGTTAAATGTAGGTTCAAGGAAAGGATCCGTCGTGTGACATAACCCAGGACATCGTGGAGGAGTCGGAAGAAGAGAAGTTTGAGGATATGCCAGATGCCGCCCCTCCCATCGAGCTGCCGCCGTGCGAGCTCAGCAAACTGGACGAGATCTCCGAGGTCTTCAACAGCGTACTTCCATCCCCCATACGGAGAGAAAAGCTGGCCAACGCCATAGAGTACGAAGGATACATCAAGAAGATAGTAGACTTGTTTCATATGTGTGAGGACCTGGAGAACTTTGAGGGCTTGCACCAGTTGTACGAGATTTACAAGAGTATATTCCTGTTGAACAAGAATGCACTGTTTGAAGTCATGTTCTCAGATGAGTTCATCTTTGATACTGTGGGAATACTGGAGTATGACCCAAGCAAACCTGAAAAAGCCAGCCATCGGGACTACTTGCGCAACAGCGCATCCTTTAAAGAGGTCATTCCCATCAGTAATGAAGAACTGCGACAGAAGATCCACCAAACGTACCGAGTTCAGTACATTCAAGATGTGGTGCTGCCCACACCGTCAGTGTTTGAGGAAAATATGCTGTCAACACTAAGTTCCTTCATCTTCTTCAACAAAATAGAGATAGTTAGTATGATACAGGTGAGTGGTGTTGCAAGTTGATTTAGATCACATTTTACAAATGACTTTTTGTAACAGTGAAAGTTACAAAAAGTGAAAGTTGTAACATCTTGCACATTAAATTTGGGCACAACAAGTTAAAACACAACTGTTGGTCTAGGCCAAGGCAGTAGTATTTATTAGAGAATTGATACCGTTTTCCATCCAGTTCAGAAACTGGTGGCAGGAACCTGTATCTCACGGAAAGTCAGTGTATTGTACTAGTTGGCTTTGCACCTGTATGTGCTATTCAAGTGATTTTCACAGACTACCACATTTGAAATATAACTGCTTTTGAAGCATGCTGCAAAATACTATGTCTTGCAAGTGTTCTTATTATAATAAACTGTACTGCAATACAACCTGTTCCATGTTCCAGGATGATGAGAAGTTCCTGACAGAACTGTTTGCTCAGCTCACAGATGAAGCCACGGATGACAACAGAAGAAGAGAATTGGTGATGATTATGAAGATATATGTCAGCTGCCTGATAAAAACAAAATATGAACAGCCCCAGATAACTCAATGGGTCTAGCCAGCAACATTTGCATTATGATAGATATTACCATTATAGTTTTGCTTCTAGCTGAATATGTTGTATTTAACATCTACCAAGGTGTTCATGAATTCCATTGTATTGATAGGAAGAAATAAGTAATACATGTAGTAAGACTAGATGTTGCTTTGAAATTATTTGTTGAATACTTCACAACTGCTGGAGTACTAGTGTTATGTCACTTGTTCATGGCAGTTGGCTAAGCTTTACAACCCTAGACCTTAGCAAGCAGTACTGGTCTGCAGGTGAGACAAAAGTAAATGTTGTATTGACATTTTTTTGCAGGTTAACTTCTTGAAAGAGTTCTGCACCTTCTCACAGACACTGCAGCCACAAGCTAAAGAATCTTTCTTCAAGGTAAAACAGTGAAAGAGATAAACAATGTGATTTTACAATGTCATATAGGCTAATGAGGAATGGGATTTATCCACAGACATTGTACCTGCTAAGTGCCATTGTGGTATATGGATTCTTAGATTAAGAGAATATGTCAGTTTTCATGTCTTGGTGTATTTATTACTGGTTTTGTCTCCTAGGTCATGAGGTATAAGTAATTGCATGTAGTGCATAAAATGCGCTCATCAATCATGAAGTATCGACTTTGGCAATCACACAATTTTATGAGTAACAAGGTAACAGATATGTTTGTAAATCAGGTGTTTCTCTCTTCTTCAGACATTATCCAATCTTGGGATCCTTCCGGCATTAGAAGTCATTTTGGTAAGTACCAACATCCTACTTTTGGCCTTTTGAAGGAAGTAACATGTAGTTGTTTAATGTTCAGATATGTGGACATATTGATTCTGCTCAAACATTTATTACAGCTATTGTGTGGCTCATTGCCATATAGACAAGTGTTTGAACTTCTCATCAAGAAGTTGCCTTTTGTAGGAATTACATGTCCTTTTTGCTGTTGTCATGTAATTCATTAATATACCAGAGACCTATAGACACACCTGACTAAAATCATCTGTTTTTGTAGAGCATGGATGACCCTGAGGTGAGACAAGCCTGTACAGACATCATCATGTACATAGTGGAGTACAGCCCGTCCATGGTGCGGGAGTTCATCATGCAGGAGGCCAACCAACAGGACGACGACATTCTGCTTGTCAACCTCATCATTGAGCAGATGATCTGTGACCCTGATCCAGGTACAGTGGTGTCTTCCTATTAGTTGTGTCTTACGCCTTATGTATCTTCACCTTATAAATCGGGTCCAATTTCAATACAAAATCATCTTTTTGCTCTTACTGTGCTCTGACATGTAAAAAAAGTACATCGATGTCTGCAAGGGCTGACTTTTACAAGTGTAATGATATTGGTTTTGAAATATTCATGTTGAACATGGATGTTACTTAGTTTTGCACTGTGTCATATTTTAGGTAATTATTCTGGTTCATGGGAGTAGATTGTGTTGTCATTTGTATTGCAGAGCTGGGAAATGCACTTCAGCTGAGTGGAGTGTTGAGGATACTGATCGACCCTGAGAACATGATGGCAACAGCAAACGTAAGGATCGTTGTAATGTTGGGACACAGATCTTAGTTGTTCAGTTGATATTGAACTGTGGTTGATAATGTGAAATGGTGAACACCCTGTGTTCTGTATTGTAATAGCACTGTTTTTTGTAATTGTAGTATGTACATTGTTCTGCAATATAAGAATATCATGCTACTTTGTCTGAACGGAATCTCATAGATGTTAGTATAAATACTAAGCCATGGACAATCATTCGCTGGACTCGACAATGCAAGATGTCATCAGCCATCTGACTATCACTGAATAGGTTTGACTGCACAGACATACAGTATAGATACTAGATATAGTAGCAAAAGTACAGATTCTGAGAATGTGTGATATTGTCAGTGTGTTGTAAGTTAGCTAAACTTGGTGATGACAATACAGACAATACTGAAGGCCAGAAAAACATTGTTGCTTGCACACTTGTTGGATAAGGAATAGAGTCGTTGAGTAAAGATATAGAACACATAGATCTATCTGAAGACAGGTCATGACATATAATGTTAGCCATGGCACATACAGTGAAAATATAATGTGACATCTGGATTTTTTTTTGTTGATCTAATATCAGCCATTCACCATTGCCGACCATAAGGCATGGGCCTCTGTTCCTTTTCCCCAGAAAACTGAGAAGACAGAGTTCCTCAGCTTCTTCTACAAGAACTGCATGCATGTGCTGACAGCCCCACTATTGGCAAACACCACAGAGGACAAACCAAGTAAAGGTACATGACCTTTAACTTGATGTCACTACAATTAATGTTTGAAAATGATTTTGTGTCAGGGTGAATTTTTTATCTGATATCAGCATGTGGCTGGTAGCTAATTTATTGGGGTATCATGACACTGTATTGGAAGATTTTTATATAGTGATAACAGTGGCATTGTAGGTCAGTATTCCAGCAGCGTGTTGTCATAATGAGACATTCTAACAAGTTGTGCATGTACAAGTACCAGAATTGCAAAAAGTTAACTTGACACTGAATTTTCTTTAGTTGACTTCCACTTTTTACCTTCCTAAGGCAGGACACAGACTGGTAAAACTGCTGACAGTTGTCCTAACTTCTGTCCCTTTCCAGATGACTATGTGACAGCCCAGCTTTTGAGTCTGATCCTGGAGCTGTTGGCCTTCTGTGTGGAACATCACACCTACCACATCCGCAACTACATCTTCAACAAGGACCTGCTGCGCAGGATCCTGGTCCTCATGAAGTCAAGCCACGGACATCTTGCACTAAGTACGGACACTAAGTACAAATGTACTGTAGTTTTCTAAAGTTTAGTCTGTAGTGCTGGAATTACAACTGCTTTCATTGTCATCTGGACTTGTTCACATAAGCATGAAAAGACAGTTGCATCTTGACCTCAAATGAAGTATGTTTGTGAGCTTGGCTTGAGTTTATTTCCATGTATTCATCATAAACATTGTTTTTCTATAAAGTGACTCATTCAAACTTTATACTTTTGATTGTTAAACTTCATCTTTTTTAATATTCAAATTGAGCAATGGCACTAACATAGACACATGACTATTTCCCATGTTTGCTATAATGTGTAAGTATGTATGTGTGACCATCATAGATACTGCTGTTGTTTTGTTAGCTAAACAGGCCTTCATTTTATTTTCTACCCTGAAGGTGCCCTGCGGTTTGTTCGGAAGATCATCAGTTTGAAGGAAGAGTTCTACAATCGCTACATCATCAAAGGCAACCTGCTGAAGCCCATTGTGGATGCCTTCCTCAACAATGGACAGCGCTACAACCTCCTCAACTCAGCTACATTAGAACTCTTTGAGTTCATCAGAGTGGTAAGCAGTCTTTTGTTAGTGCTGGGGTTGTATTGGTAACTACAGTATCACTTTGGGCTGCTTGCCCCAAGGGCTGAAAACAGGTATTGTTTGTGTCATCCCCACTCAAGCCTGCAACATCTTGAACTTGTTGAGTAGTTTGCAGGGACAATGTTGCATTGTCAGGTTTAGGAAACTTTTCTTCTGCCAGGGTGTACAGTTTTATTTCCTACACACAAACTGTTTCCTGTACATTTTGATGTCTGAACTTAATTTGAAGTTGTGCTGACAATGTCTTTTGTTCTTATGAATGTTGCATGATAGGAGGACATCAAATCTCTGGTGGCCTATGTGGTTGAGACATTCTACGAGCAGCTGAAAGATGTTGATTACGTCAACACCTTCAAGGGACTCAAGTTGAGGTATGAGCAGCACATGGACAGACAAAACGTCAAGTCTAGCTTGGACAGGTACTGTCCTGTAAACATGTTTTGTTTTTCAAAGAAGTGAATTGTGTTAGTCCATTTTATTCCAATTACTGGCAAAATGTCACAGGTTCTGTAAACATTAGGGATAGAAAGAGTTGATTATTTCTCTGTAGGTTTTAGATGGAAAATGTAACTGAATTCAGTCATCTTTTAATCAATTGTGAATCAGAATTTTCCAGTAACTTACTGGCCAGGTTGTTGGTTGTGTTGATTTTGTAAAAGCAGGGTATAGTACTGTTAGAAATGAATGTGTTAATGTTACAAATATTTCTACAAGATATGCGGATATGCTTGGAAGCGAATTAATGTTAGAAAGTGGAGGGACTGTCAATGTGCAGACTTAAATGGCCTTGAATAGAAGATATATTTACTACATGTATCTCTAACGTCACCAAAGTGAGAATTAGTTGTAACACTATTGACAACGAAAGCACCTTTTGTTATTTCATCAGCCTTTTCATACTAACAAGTGATTTCTTCCTTATTGTGATGTCTGCTGGCAGAGTAGGTTGCTTAGTACCACACTGCTCTGTTGTGCCAGTGTTCCTGTCGTAAATAAAGCATCTGACAAAGCTACACGTGACCTTTGTCCCTACAGTGTTCCGTCCATTTTGCGGAACCACCGCTACCGGAGAGACGCCCGGTCTCTGGATGAGGAGGAAGAGATTTGGTTTGAGCAGGATGAGGAGGAGATGGAGGATGGGGAGGCTGTGGTCCCAGTTACAGACATGCTCAAAAACAAGATGGATGAAGAACTGGACCACATCTCAAAAATCATTGATGGGAAGAGAGGTAAGAAAGGTTTGGTGTACATGTTTCAATAGACAAGTGGGTATAGTATGTACCCTATAAGTGTAGAGCTAAATCAAACATGTTTTGTTCTTTCTTGAGAATGGTAAATAAATTATCATCTACTTGGATTGTATCTTTGTGTGTGGAAGTTTAAAAGAATCTTAAATGACCTATTCGCAATCATCCGTGACAAGAGTAAGGACTACTGTTAATATAGATGAGATAGTTGATGTGTACTTACTACCCTTTTCTTGTAGCTCGTGAAAGTGAGAACAAACCACCTTCACCTTTAAAAAACCCCACAAGAAGTCCAAGTCCACCACCTCCTACCAGGAAGTTCAACACATCTCCTCCAGCTGCATCCACGTCCCCGCCAGCCTCACCAGAAGTCAAGACCAACAATGTGAGTTCTGTCAACAATCACCAGTATTAGTCATACTCATGAAAAAGCATCCAATTGTTCTTATGCTTTCTGTTTTTTTGTAGACTAGATAAAAACAATCAAGTATGATGTTTGTTTGGCATATTTGTTTACTTGAATGTTAGGGATATTAAATGTTCTAACTTTGCCTCATAACTGTTTCTGCAGGGTGGCATCACTGGACTTGTAGACTATCCAGATGAAGATTCAGACGAAGATGAAGACGATGACAGAAATAGTAGCATACCTGCCAAAAGGCCACGTCTGGCTACCTAAGGAGACATACAATCCCAATCGAAATCATGCACAGTAAAACAAATTTGGTCAAGGAAAAATGGGTAGAAAGGCCAGGACCATTGCAGGTTTTGCAGTCTTCCATCTGTAAGATGTGAAGTTCTTCAGGCCTTGGGACCGAAATGTTACTGGACTGGAATCCAGAAGGACTAAGTAATCTGTAACTTTTCCCTTTCTTCTCTTTACCTCTGGTCAACCTAGGTAGATTCTTGTTTTACTTGCAAACTGAAAAGAAGTCTGATCTACAAGAATGGTTATGTATACTTTAAACAGGCCAGTCTGAGCTTCACTATCAGCATCTTTGTAGCCTCATCTTCTACTGGTTTGACCTGTGACCTCTGACTGCATGTAAAGCACAGACCATGTGATTACATATATAAGTCAGAAGGAAGTATAGCTGGACACCAGGAGTAAACGTTTTTTTTCTTGCACACAAAAGTCACAGGTTGAAAATTGTAAATATTGAAAAAAAATCAAAAGCATATTGAAAAGACAACCAACACATAGCAAGAGGTTGATATGAAAGGAATAGTTCCTACAAGGATTGTTCATCTGGATTCCAGCATTAACAATTTTGTATCTACTAACTTTATCACCAATGGGACCACAGCAAACAGCTAGGAAAGCAAATGCCCAGTGATTTTCCAGCATCAAGGTGAACAGCTGTCTTGACACTTGGGAGATACCAACAGGACCTGATGCACCTGCCATACCTTGACATTGTTCCCTACCAATCACTAGCTAGATGTAGTACCAAGGTTGTAGTTAGAGGGCGCATAATGGTAGAACTACGCATGTGTGTCTTTAATTGTGACTTGTTTTCTTCTCAGAGATGATAGATGTTGTTCAGGAACAAGCACAAATGAGACTGTTTCTGCACTGATTTGATCACTTGGTTCTTGGATTTTCGACCTAAACATTAAGTACTATTGGGGAAAAACACTCAGGAGCCCTTATATACTTCACAGCATGTATTGTAGCATTCACTTGTGGCAATCACAGAGTACAAATGTGTTAGTTGTAGGTACCATCTCTGTAGTAAGGTCATAGTGGCAATAAGCTGAATGTAACAATTGTATAAAGGTAATTACCTTTTTTGGTTTTAACCTTAGAAGAATGTCCTGAAATCAACTTACTCATTTTTTTTGTTTTTATATTTGGAAAAATTTTACAAGACAGTCCAGGAATCAAGTAATTCAATTGGTGTGTCCTATTGGATACTTTTGTCGCTGCAGTCACTTAGTACGGTACAAGGCAGCCAAATTCCACAAAGTAGAATGCCTTGCAACCAGTGGATTGTCATGACCCTTGGGGGAAAATTGTGTCCTTCATTGTTGTTTCCATGTATTTTAAGAAGTAAACAGAATGGTGAGAGCAGAGCAGAGTGTTGTGTGTCTCACCCTTGTACATACTTGACTTGGGCCACAATTATAGGTACTTACTACTGTAATCTTATGTAGAGCACTTTTGTTTGAAATGTATCATGTAACTACAGTTCAAAATTGGACTAATCTGGGTTGCCATGCCCCTTAGTGCTTCTCTACTTAAGTAGGCATATGCTATTGTCTTGAGCTGCAAACTGTTGTAATTATTTCAAAATTGATTCTTGGACAAAGAGAGACAGGGGGAATAGGTGTTACCTTCCAAAGTATGTATTCAAGACAGAATTGTCACAATCCTGTAAGAACAGGCCCATACAAAGTGTAGCTGAGTAAATGAATGCCTTTTACTCAGTAATTTATTTTTTGTGTGTTTAAGTAGACATAGTCAATGAATTTCTCTTAGAGATTAGCTGTACTGATTTGTAAAGTAAAATCCACATTTTATATCAAGCATCAACAAGGCCAATAATAGAGCATGACCGTTAAGGATGAATTGTTACTTTTCACTTTTTATTTTCAATCTTAGAATTGACTATGGCCCCATTTAGATGTTGTCACCCGTCTTCCCTATGGGTCCCAATGCCCCTTGAGTCTGTTTGGGCTGCTCTCACTTTCAAGTTTTGTCAATCCACAGCCTTATTTGGACCTTTACAGAGACACAAGGTTTCCTTCTTTCCATGCCTCCTTACTGATATGTACCCATGTGTGTGTGCCAGAGGCAAATACAAAAAGAACGTCCTAGATTTGTGACCACTGTGTTTCCAGAAATATTTTTGTACTGTTGTGGAACAGTAAGGGAGCTGCAACACGTCCCCCCCTAAGGAACTCCTACCATACATAGTTCATGGTGTCTGTCATACTGCCCCTGAAGAAAAGACGTTGGTAGGATTAAATGTGTATCATGCTTCATCGTGTAAAAAGATCAACTGCCCACCAAGGGATTTTATCTGTAGTATAACCGGGGTAGTCTGTATGGAATAAAGTGCTTTGAAATAAAACAACCTTTGATACCTTCTTTCTCTTGTTCATCCCATACAGGATTTTTAGTGGCATATGAATGTCTTCACCTCTGAAAAACATACATGTGTCCATGACAACTTCCTAATCACATTAATCATAAAACTGTAGTGCAAGTAATGCAACTTCTTGCCATGTTTTTTGTCATATCAGAAAAGATTGAAATTCATAGAAGATATCTTTCATGTATCCCACAATGGTAGTGAAAAAAAAGGTTCCTTCTTTTTTGTTAACATGAAAATTTTAAAATTAAAAGACACCAATGCACACCATACAAACCATCTTAATCTGAAAAGATCACAACTTTTATGCATATTCTGATATTACTAACTACACAAATATTTAGTTGGTACATGTAGGCCTTGTGCCAGTTATTGAGAATAAGTGTCAGATCTTACTTCATATTGTAATTGGATAACGTTAATCTTCTAAACCAAAAAGGGTAATACTTCCATGAATCCATTTTACAGCTATTTTATTTATCTGTAAACATTAGTTACCTTCACAAGACTAAGTACAATGGATGATAAACCAGATAGTGAGTGAGCTATGTACTTGAGAAAATGTACAGTCACACAATTGTAGAGGGCTAAACAACAAACAGATGACTATCCACCAACATCAGGCTTTGCTGGCTGATTAAGTGCACACCCAAGTGACATAGGAAAAGTATATTCGTAGTACAAAGCCTCTAGAACCATTTTGGTTTAGGTTTTGCGGAAACCATCATTGCCAATGTTGATGATACCTGTCCCAAAGACACCCACACCCCCTTTTCTGTTGTGGATTGTTCCGCACAGTCATAACTCATTCCTGTGCACTGTGTCTATTTCAATTTCAACGCCCCACAGAACATTTTGGGTCACAACACACAACAAAACATGACATTCCTTTGCGAAGAAAATTCCTACTCCACTTTTATAGTCCAAAAAACTATTCTCAGGGCAAAACTCAAAAGACAAAATGTAACGTTTAATATGGGACGTGACAGACGTGCCCCTCCCACTGCGCATGCCCCGGTGGCGTCCTTCTGTTCACCTTACCACGCGAAGATGGCGGCTGCTGTAAGTTCTGAACTTCGTTACTTCACGTTTCCCGGCAAACTTGGCGTTAATCGTTGAAACGTCTGTACTATCTATTTACCAGTGGCATGTGATTGTTCTCCTTAGATGATTAAGTTAATTTGTAACGCCGCCATGTCAAGTGACCGGGCGGTACCTTACCAAAGTCCACTCGTACTATAGTCATAAATCAGCGATTGGTTGATTTTATTGGACAAGAACAGGATGGTTTGATATGTGGGACACACCTCTTGTTTGTTGTACAGACCACGATGCAGTGGGCTCCACACGATTACCAGCTTCTGGCCAAGCAGGACGCATATCGGGCCATGGAGGCGGAGTTGGACAAGTTGTATGCCACGGCGCCGGAAGATGACTCTGTCAAAAAGGTTAGTCACCCCAAGGTCCCCCAAGTTGTGTTACCCACCCCACTGTGCGGCCGTCACACTCGTACCCTGTGTAGACAGGTTTTCAGCCAAACCTGCCAAATGCCACCAAATGTGTATAAAGCATTTGACTGCTAGACTTCGGGTATAGGAAATGTGATCAGAGATCAAGATAGGGTTCAAATTGGTGTCATTTAAATACCCTGGTAGACTGGTACTACAAAAATGTAGCTAGAGGGTGTTGTGAGCTGCCAAGGTCATGTTCCAACCAGAAATAGGTGTATAGAAGGACAGTTCTGACAAGAATTAAATGTGAGAAAGAGCCTACAGTGTCCTTAGAACACGCTCACTTATTCCCAGGGGTAACAATATATTTGTACATGTCAGAAGGATTAGATTTCCAGAAAATTTCATGAAGAAATGCTTGAAACACCTTCATAAGTTTATTGTGTGTTTAAGCCTTAATAGGGTAAATGCAGATCAATGTGTCCACCAACTACGTGCTATTTCACAAACATGAATATGTCTACCAAATATTATGTTAGAAAATGCTAATGATTTGGCCGCTTCTGGTGAAAAAAGACAAGTTATTTTGCATATGGTTAGCCATTGTGGATTGATAATATTAATTCTTCTGTGCAGAATAGTTTTCATTTTTGTAAGAAAAATGATGACAGAAAACTCCCAGATTTGTTCTGTTCCCTTTTTCATTAACTTTAATTATTATTAAAGAAGTTTTTGTTGGTCCCTCTGGAAAAGTGCATTGTCTAGAACTGCTTGCCTTCTCTATCTATAGTTGAGGCTAATACTCTACAAAACCTAAACTGGAAGATCAACTGGCAAGGATTATGAGGACTCCAGGACATCACAGACGTTTGCCTTCTCTCCCATATCTAGCATCCATGTACTGTGATGTATTATAACATGGAGGTACAAGAAAGATCTTCTACCTCCATGATTATAATTGTACCAACTTTTCGCTATGTCCACAAAATTACTTAGACAGAAGGGTTAGCCTGTAATCCTATTATATTACTGACCAAACTGTTGGTCTGTTCTCATTCTCAATTTTGCATTAATCATCAGCACAGCTGTTTCTTATAAGATCCATTCTTGATAACAGTGCCCTCTTCTGATTGAACAATGATGACTTCCTTTTTTACAATTTACAGAAAGTTTTGTAACAAATTCTGTAGTGTATTCTTGTCTCTGATTTAGAGCATGGCTATTATCATGCTGCCTGCTTGCTTTCTAATTTGTTTACATCTGTTATAATAGTCACTACTTAGGCTGCATGTAATTGCATCACAGCACACTACCTTTAGGTATGTGCATAATCTGCTTTGCATTTACAGGAATGTGCACAACCATTGTTCAAACAGCTTGGAAATGCCCTTGCTAATGGCCAGCAGCCATTTGCCTAATGTTAGCTTTGTCAATCTTTACTAGTATGTCCTTTTCCTATTCTTCTCCCCTACAGACGCTCCAGAAAGATTTTGAAGGCTTTAAGAAGCTCTTCACCAGATTCCTCCAAGAGAAAAGTCCCCACATCAACTGGGAAAAGATCCAGCCTCTACGCGAGGGAGCTGTAGGTTTGATTAAGATTTACAATAGAATGTACAGAGGTCTTTTGAAAGTGACCTACTTTTCTCTTGAAAAAATAGAAGTAGAAGATCAGGTAAAACCAGTATACTGTAGATGCCTGTAAGGGTTAGTATGTTACTACTACTAGTAAATACAGCAGTTTACCCTGGGAGCTTTTCATACAAAAGTCTTACATAGGCACAGTGATCTGCCATTGCTTGCTGTTGAGCCTGGTGACAATGAATTTCGAAGTGATTGCAATGTATTCTGTATTGCAGGTGTTACCTTATGCTGAAATAAACCAGAGAGAGCTCACACCTGAGGTTTGCTCTAACCTCCTGAGTAAGCTGGTGGTGCTGAAGCTAAATGGAGGCCTGGGAACCAGCATGGGCTGCAAGGGGCCCAAGAGTCTCATCTCTGTACGCAGTGGCCTGACATTTCTGGACCTGACTGTGCAGCAGATTGAGGTGGGTACACAGTATAGGTTTAGATCCAGCTGCTCTATGTAGTGTAATATAGCTAGACACCATGGTGTGGTCCTGTATGTCAGTGTGTTACTTTATTTTTTGAAGTGTCCATAAGCATTTTTTATTAAGTAGACAAAAAAGTATGATGTAGACTTGTTGTCAACAATACGTTTTACGCCCCCCCCCCCACACCTCCACCCGCCCACTGGGATGAAGACCTGAATTACTTTATCTCTCTGGGAATGTTGTTACAATGTTGGCTGGTCATTGCATGTCAAACAGCTAGTTTATAACAGTTGATTTTACATGTTGTATAATCCCTAAAATTGTTAATCCTGGCCTTTTTGCAATTAGGTTGGTAGCTTACTTCATAAGACCTGTGTGATCCTGGTAAACAAACCCTATCCCCTCCAAGTTACTCCAAACTAGTCCAAAAAATAAAATGAACAATAATGTTGATACCAGCTGCAAGTTCACAAAAAGCATCAAACATTACAGGCTCTGTTTCCAGAGTGCTGTTTTCCTCCTTCCCTTGTCTGAGGTGTCATTTATTTACCTCCATGTAGGAATTGAACCGAAGGTACAACAGTGAAGTGCCTTTGGTTCTCATGAACTCCTTCAATACTGATGAAGACACTGAGAAGATCCTGAGAAAGTACAAGTCCTGCCAAGTTAAAATATTCACCTTCAACCAGAGCAGGTAGTCATCAGTCTGCACTTATGGTCATATCGTTAAAACAAGAGTAGTTCTTATATAATGGTATGACAGGAAAAACTGATGATGAACAATGGAATCATTATTGTTTTGTCATAGTGAGAAGGAAAAGTTTCATGATATACAGAACATTTTGGGCAACAGACAAAGAAATAATACATTGCATCAACTTGCCCATGTCAGATAACATGCGTACAAATTCAGGGAGTTGAAAAAAAAATGCATATACAAAATTTGACTTCATTATGGTATATTGTAGGAAGTCTATCCTTATCATTCATCATCAACTGATACAATTTTGAAGATGTTGTTCATTTGTCCATGGTCAGGTATCCCAGAATAAACAAAGAGTCCCTGCTTCCCATTGCAACAGATGTGTCTGAGTCCAACCTGGAAGCGTAAGTACAAGTACATATTTGAAGTATCAGGGGTTTGTTATACATATGTGTTTTCTGGCTGGAATATACATGGGAAATAATCAAATTAAGCAAGTCAGGTAGTGTCATTAGCATTTTGTTGTAACTGGAATACTGATGTCTGCCCCTCTACACCCCCTCCCTGCAGGTGGTATCCCCCAGGACATGGGGACACCTACAAGGCTTTTGCAGAGTCTGGTCTCTTGGACCAGTTCATTAAGGAAGGCAAGGAATTTGTCTTTGTTTCCAACATCGACAACCTCGGAGCAACTGTGGACTTCAGTATCCTTACCACTCTGTTGTTTTGTAATTGGTGTTTCCAATGCTCTTCAGTGACTCTTTATGCCATAACTTGGCTACAATATGGGAGCAATGTGTTTAGTCATGCTTTTTGTCCTATAGTTTGTACAGTTTACATCCTTCTGTGATAGAGAATTATTATTTGTTGATTTGTATAACCTGAATGTGAATTAGCTCCTTGCTAAACAAAATGGAATGACACCCTGCTGCCACAGCTGTACATACATGTATCAAAACATTCTCTTGCATAGTAATATTACTACATGGGAAAGTTCATGTCATATAGTTGGCATGAATTGCCAGTTATGACCTTAACTGAAGAGGCATCTTAAACCATATGATGAACCCGCCGAATGGCCCCAGGTGTGAATATGTTATGGAAGTGACTGACAAGACACGGGCTGATGTCAAGGTGATTTACATTTTGTACATCCACACACACACACACACACACTCACACACACACACACACACACACACACACACACACATGCACACACATACATTACAGATGTTTGTTCCTTGTGCTTGGGGTAAACTACATTTGTAATGATATAAAATTGGCTGAATTAAAAGAAGTACATTGTCTACTCTCATAATTCATAGTATTTTGTATTAGTATTTTTCATGTCTTAAAAACAGAGCAACTTAATGAAAGAGAAAACTTGAACATGAACTCTCATGTTAGAAGTGTTTGAGAACTTTAAGATTAGTCTTAAAATGAAAAATATAAAAAGTGGCCTGCAGGCCAATTTGAGCATTTCATGAATAAAGAATGGTTCAAACAAATGTATTGCCTGATTCAACATTTTCAATAATACTTTTTGTCAATCCTCACTAAGATGCAAATGTGTATTTGAAGTGTTTACTGGTTTTACATTATAACTCTGTCTCTTCCCATTACAGGGAGGCACATTGGTTGGATATGAGGACAAGCTGCGTCTTCTGGAGATAGCACAAGTGCACAAGGATCACGTAAGTATATTTTCTTACAAACCTAAGGGTTGTCATCTGTAAAATATCTGTTACCTTGTAATTTTGGACATTTGCTTTTTCGTTGATACAGGTCGATGAATTCAAGTCGGTGACAAAGTTCAAGTAAGTGTCTATATTCTTGTTACAAAGTTGATGTATTCAGTTGACTGTTAAAAAGCTCTCCTCCAGATAGATAGGTAAATTATGAAGTACATTCTGGTTGAGTTTAGGGAAAAATAATATTTGCATCAAAGACTTCTGAACAGTTTCCCTGGGGAAGTAGGACTTAAAGAGTTATGGAGATAGAATGACCCGCTCTTTGTATGTACAATATACTGTATGGACACAAAATCAGCATGATATAGATTTGTGATATATTATTTCATTTGAGAGATGTCTTCATGTTTGATATCTCTAATGTTGACTACGTACTTTAAATTGTTGCAGTTGTGAATTGTGCAGAATTTACTCTAGTATGACCCAGCATATTCTTCCACAGATTCTTCAACACAAATAACTTGTGGATGAAGCTTTCTGCCATGAAACGTCTGGTGGACAAGAATGAACTCGACATGGAGGTCATTGTCAATAACAAGGTCAGTTACATGTATATCAAGATTACTAGTATATCGGAGGCTTTATTTACTGCATAGAATTTCCATATTTCAACATAGTAAAGTACATTGTACATTTATTCTGTGTGCAAACCACATGTACATTTCATTATTTTCTTTAATGTCAGCATTGGTATTGTTTGCTTTTAATTGACAGCAAATGCTAAATGATGTACAAGTTTATTGTTGTGTCAGCTAGAAATGGATGTGGGGTAACAGTTTTTAAAAGGTGATTGCATCATACAAAAGTGCAGGTGTGCATTATTTATACCATTGCACAGGATTTCTTTATACTAATTAGAGATGATGTTAAAAATATGTTACACAGAGAGTAAGTTTGAAGTAACAAGTGGCATATATGTTTTCAGACACTAGCAGATGGGCTGGGTGTCATCCAACTGGAGACTGCTGTGGGGGCTGCCATCAAGAACTTTGACAATGCCATTGGTAAGTCAATTCTTTCTATTTGTGAGGATATAAGAAGGAATAAAACGCACAATGTCCTTATCACAACGTACATGTACATGCTGTGATATTATGTTGCCAATTACTGTTACAAGCAACATTACATGGGAAAGTCTCTCTTTTGTGTCTCATTTTATTAACATTTTTATTCCAAAGGAATCTTAAGTACAATTTTTTTATCAAGCTTAATAGCTCTTTTCAAATTACCTCCTGTCATCAATTAAGAAATTATAAAGTTTGTTTGTCATCCTCCCCAGTTATCTACTGACCCATTTTGATAATTCAACTTTTTCAAAAGGAGTCAACGTGCCTCGGAGTAGGTTCCTGCCTGTGAAGAAGACGTCAGACTTGCTGCTTGTGATGTCCAATCTGTATGACATGGACAATGGCTTCTTAGACATGAGTGTCAAGAGACAGTTCAAAACTGTTCCTTTAGTCAAACTGGGATCTCACTTTGAAAAGGTGAGTTCTCTCTCTGTCTGTGATCTGTAGTTACAGCTGGCCTGAATGTGTGAAGACCATCAAAAGTGTACAATATACAATGTACCAACCTCTGATGCATAGATATCTGCAGGTATGATACACTATAGTTAGCATTCCATGATTCTTTATAAAATTGCAGCTTGCAGCTTGCAGCTAGAAAGCCCTGTCCTTGCCACAATCCTTCATTGAAGACAATTTTAATGGATAATCACAGGGAGTAATTATTCTGCTTATCACACACATATGCCAGAACATACAGGAACAAAAGTTGTGTTGTATGGTTTCAGGTTCAGGAGTTCCTGCGTCGTTTTGAGAACATCCCAGACATGTTAGAGCTGGATCACCTGACAGTCTCAGGAGACGTCACCTTTGGCAAAGATGTGTCCTTGAAGGTATTACCTATGTCCTTACTTGTGCATGGTACAGTATTTCTCCCTTGGTGTTAATCAGTTGTATTGCTTTAATGTAAGTTCCTGTTGATGGTCACTGTTCTTTCTTGATTTGACTTGTTGTCCTTCTTTAGGGTACTGTAATCATTGTAGCTGAGCATGGGAATCGTATCAACATCCCACCTGGTGCAGTACTGGAGAACAAGATAGTGTCTGGCAACCTCCGCATCCTGGACCATTAGAGCCTACCTTATGTCCTGGACCACTGGATGTAGCTCCTATACACAGCCTATATGTAGACCTGAATTATAAGACTGAAGCCATGTGTGACTTACTCGTACAGTGAAACCTTGATAGTACAAAGTTGTTTTGCTTGAAGTTGTAGCGCATGCCTGCAGCAGTTTGAAGAAAAGAAAACCACATACATGTGTCCCATAGCAATTAAAAGACCAGACTGGCCATACTGTATATGGAACATCAATGTTTCATTTAATAAGTGCAGTATTTGTTAATAACAGTAGTTTCGTAAGATGGGCAGACCATTTATCTCTGCCAGGAAAAATTGCAGCAACAGGTTAAAATTATCAGAAGATAAAAGTGTGTTGGGAGTGAGAAACTCCATGTGAAGTAGTGTAGTCAGCCTTCTCAGCTGCTTCCATGCTTATCTGCTGCTTCCACTTGTAGTACTAATATGCTATGTAACATCAAGTACAATCAATGAATAACAGAGTTATACAAGTACAAATGTATCTGGCTGATAGATCCAGAGTAAGAAGCTGTGATTTGATCTTAGCTGTAATTAGTGCGTGTGTTATAACATTTCATTTTTCATTGTAATTGGCCACCATAAGGCTTTGAAATTCATTGTTAGGTGTAATTTTAAAAGTTTTATGTGATTTTCTTTTGATTAGGTATTTTTTTACACGTTAATTCCAGTTTAATATGATAATCTATGAAATAGCAAAAAAATGTGCATTTATACTAACCCATGAGAACTGCTGATATGGGAAACAACTACCCAAATGCATTCTTAAAATATTAGATTTCTTTAAGCTGTAGAAAAGTAGGTGCAAAGTCTGGACGCTTCAAATTATGTAATCATGTCCCCATGACAGCGTTTTCTTCAAGCCTTTGTTACCTCAGTGAGAATTTGACTACACTGTGTTCCTTCTCTTTATCCTGATAGTAATATCGATGTAATATCCAAGGAATTAATGTTGTATGGTTGATAGAGATAAAGTTAGCAATGATGGCAAGTTTATACTAGTATCAAGAGCCATGTTTTTTTAAGACTTAGTTGAAACCTATGTATGGTTGTAATGAATATAATTAATGGCCAAATATGAGATTGACAAACTTCTAGTACTAATATTCTATCTATCTATATACAATACTGGGCAAAGCCCTCAATGGGGCATCGTGCCCAGGGATGCTATGGTGAATTCAAATTAAGATGGAACTGTGCAGAATTAATTGCCAAATTTCAGAAAATCTATTATGAATTATAAGAAAACCATTGTTAGACATAACATTGCAATGGCCCATGTGGTACTGTCGATTTGTTTTTAAGGATTTGACTTTTTGTACTGTATGTCTAAGAAATTATGTCTAGAATATTACTGACAATAAATTTAGAAATGATATTCTTTGCAAAATGCAGTCCAATTGTCATCGGTTAGAGGGGCCATCGAAAGATGTCCACTTCCAGCCATTTAATGGTACATGTATATGAATCAGTATGAATAGTATATATTAATGCAAGTCCTACCCACCCCATGTCTCTGATACTGTTACCATCACTCAGCAGTTTAATTCTATGGAAATCATGACAATATGACCTCTAAGCTTGGACCACCTGTTTCTTCATTCATGATTTTGGTACACACAAAAAAGGACAAATGAAAAACAGGGTTTCGCCCTGAGTGTGCATTTCCAGGTAAATAAATGAAATTTTGAGTCATAGTATCCTTGCTAAATGCACAGGTAAGAATTGGTATTCGAATTGCAGAGATGCAAGATACAACACATCCCCTAAAGGGTAAGTTGTCAATGGACAAATTTCTTCACTTAATATGTTATAAACGGGATGCCTAAGCACTGGCAAATCTATGATATATGCCATAGGCATACGAATCTCTTCACGTTGCGGGCATCTCGCGAACAAGTGTTGGTATGAGTGGTGTGGGTTGGCAGCATCAGTTTGGATGTTGTGCTGAAGTGACTGAGAAAACTGTGAAAATAAATAAATCAGTAATTACAGTACTCCTATTACAACATATAGATGGTTCGTGCGCAGGATGCCCGCAACATGAAGAGATTCATACGCCTATGGCATATATCATAGGTTTGCCAGTGCCTACTTGTCCCCGCTTATACGTGATAAAATTTGACCATTTGCGACCTTAGGCCACACCAATTTTATTTGTTGCTTCTCGGATTTTTTCAGAAAAAATATGAAGCGACGGCGAAAAAAAAAAAAAAAGGCCTGGCATCCTATTATAGCCCCAAATACTAGAATAGCTGCCATGAAGTCAACACAAAAGACTGGTTAAAATTTAAACAATGAATTTTGAACTTTTAATCAAACTACTGCATTGGTAGATGTAACAACTGTAACAACTAGGAAGAAAAGGACTTTCTTCAACTGTTGGAAGCAAAATATGTGCATTTTTTAGTTGATTCAGAACCAGAATTTTTTTTGTTGTTGTTGCAAATCAGAAACAAATGAAGAGGCGAATCCGAGAAGCAACAAATTAAATTGGTGTGGCCTTAGGAGATGTGTTTGTACCTTCGCATCTCTGCCATTTGATATATGTATAATATATGGTTTTCAATGTATACTATGAGGCCAAACAAACATGATGCAACCATCTTCAAAATCTGTTCAGATCAATGCCTACAATGGAAGGTACCAATGGTACAACTGAAAGTCTCTCCCATTTTTTTAATCTAAAGATAGTCTTCATATGAATGTGTCTTTGGACATACATGTACATGTATATGTATGCACACAGACACATGTACATGATGTCCCAGCTGATAGTGGGTGTGATTGCCTATAACCCCAGTAATGTGACAGCTCAACTTCATATAGAACAGACCTAGCTACATGTACACACATACAAAAATTTGGTAAATTCTCCTGTTTATTTATTAGTAGACAAATACTGTGACATCTACACAAGTGACATATTTTACTTCAACCATTAACACTAAGGTTGTCCAGCCTTTAAAATGTGACAGAAGGCAAGTATTTGTTGCTGCAATTTCTCCAGCTGTATACACTGATGCCTTTGTGTACCTAATAGTCAATTGAAACAGCTAGTGCTCTTGGATGTCATTCACCAAACACGTTCAGTAATAAAACTACTCAAAAGAGGGCTACATTGTCATGATATAATGTATCTATTATTGTAAATGTTCAGCTTCAAAGAAACAGTGACTAATTAAGAATCGTGTATAGATACAATGTACTTGGTGGTATGATATAATTCCTCATAGCAGTGCCAGATAGTACCCTAATTCTACAGATAACATCCACTGAAGTTTGCTACATACACTATCAGCAGTAAGTTCTAAATGCTTTGTGCAAAGCTTTCATCTGTGTTTGTCCATGTTTTTGGTGTTATTTTCCAAAGCATTGCTACAGCAGTATTGTGTATTACATATTTTTTTGAAGTGCTTTTGTGATTTGAACTGCTTGAACATTGATAATACTAATTAAGATAAGCATTCTTGGAACTGTATGGTGGGTCTTTGTTGTGAAATAAAAATGACTGAGTTATCCTTGTGTTATATAAAATACAAGAAGGTGTAAGACTGTAAGTAGATAGTATGTATAATATCCCTGCTTTTGGTTTAAGCTTCCCGTGGTAAGTAAATGATACAGGTTATAAATACAGGTTAGTGAAGCCCATCACCCACTAAGCCCATACTTGTGACTTGTGGACCTAAAGTTTCCCGTCTTTCCACAATGAGATGAAATGATCATCATAAGAGGACCAGTCCTGGGTATCATCAGTCGGGTGTCTCCACTAAGTTGTCTGCTGCATCCATCGCCAGTGCAGTTGCATCTTGCATTTTTAAGATCTCGGCCAAGGCACAATATAAAGGTTCACAGAATTTGGCATATCCAGAACTGAAAGGAGAAGATAATCATTTTACTGTACAAGTGTACTTAAAACTTGGCTTTCAGCTTTCTTCTGAGAATAGAACAGGATTATTCTGCATTTTCCTCTCCTTTTTCCTACTATTGCCAGTTAGAAAACTTAACTACCATGCACGTACTAAAAAAGGAAAGCCCACAATCTTATTTCTCGGCTTGCTATATGTATTGTGTGATATACCTGAACAAAAGAGTCTTGGCTGAGGGCACACAACACAAATGTTTGCACAACCTGTGTTGACATAGCATGTCCTTGTGACTGTGTGTACACATACAGCTTACCTGGTCAAATGCAGATAGTCGTACATGTCGTTGTGGTTTATGGTCCCGTCTGACTGCAGCAGGCCCTGACACACGTCCACCAACTGTACAGTGGGCATAGACTGGAGTAGGGTGGACACTCTTCTGTTCACCTCCTCATTCTTCACACGCAGTGGGTTGGGCTGGTGGCCTCGTGGTGGAATGGTCTGGGGTGCACAAACATACAATGAAAATAAAGCAAACATGGCCTGCATGCGTGTAGTAAACTACTTAATAACTCTTAATAAAAGCAAATACAAATGTATGTGAATTACTAATAGACTTTGGGAAGCTAGTACCTCATTGTCAATCACAAATGAACCAGTAAGTTTACTCACCAAAACCAAAACCTTGGCCTGTGGTTGTTGTTGTACAATGGTCCTCACACATGCCTCAATCCCCCCTGCAACCTGCTCCGCTGTGTGGCCATGGTTGTTAGTCCCCGCAAGAAACACCACAACCTAACGATCAGACAGTGTGAGATATCTGTTTTTACCGGTAGTTCAAATGCCTTACCATAGCTCTCACTTACTAAACCTGATTTTCAAGTTTCTTTAACCAGATGTATGAACAAGACTGAACTAAGCTCTGAAATTCACTTCATTGAATGCTACAACTTGCATGAGGCTTGAGGCTTGTCCTTCAATAAATCATAAAAGAAGGGAAGTTTTGGACTCGGCCCCTTTTACTAGTACTGATATCCTTTCCATTCCATATTTCATCCCATTAATTCTATCATATAACTCCCTTCATATCCTCAAGGAGGTTATACGGAGTATAACCTTCTTGATATCCTAATGATGAAAAAATTAATCATTAACCCATCCATAGATATTTCATTTCATTTTCACAATGATGTGACATGCTTTGTGGGTGAAACATGAACGACTACCGTGCAGAGATGACATGGGACGTGACCTGACCTTTGGTGCAATATTTTTCAGTTCGCCGTTCTGTAGCCTCCAGAGGACATGCTGGGTTGCGTCTCCGCCACAACCAAAGTTAAGGCAGTGCATTGGTTCAAACTTCTCTGTCCATATCTGTGGGTCAACAAATTAGCAGATAAATGTGATATTGGGAAGAAAGCAGTCTCTAACATCCATTTTTGTACCATAATGCAATAAAATTTAAGGCATGCATATATATAGGGCAGGTAACTTAAAGTTAAACTTTGTTTCTAAGTGAGTCGGTCTTTCTGCTATCTATAATATCTGAAGCACAGAAATCTGTCCCTTGATTTTAATACAGCAGAATTTAAACTTTTCAAATGTCTCCTTCTTTACATATTCATCAGCTTGCATGCAGTATTCAATGTCACAAAAATAATTTTGCCCAAAGCCAAGGAGAACCAGAATAAAGTCTTCACAGTCACAGTAGTACTTGTGATTAAGATTTTCATTCACCACTGATGTTAAATGCTTTAGGACTGAAAATGAAGCAACAAAAAATACAACTGTCATTCTTTGATATGATGAGCTCACCTGTGTCTGTGCCAGCTGCAGTATTAGAGAATCTCCTACAAACAAAACCTCAGGTTCCTTCTCATGAGCTTCTCTCACATAGTGCTCATGCTGAAAAGTCAAAATAACAGTTACATTAGACATACACTGCATGCATGTTTATTTTCTGTCAATTCATTTCCAATATACACTTCCATCCTTGGCCTATGGTGTTGAGT
The DNA here is from genome assembly GCA_013266295.2 of Branchiostoma floridae x Branchiostoma japonicum. Classification (NCBI taxonomy): domain Eukaryota; kingdom Metazoa; phylum Chordata; class Leptocardii; order Amphioxiformes; family Branchiostomatidae; genus Branchiostoma; species Branchiostoma floridae x Branchiostoma japonicum. The sequence continues at coordinate 16,794,087 of CM023840.1, forward strand.
TAACAAGTGTGTCAGGACATAACGTTACCATTTACAATCACAGTAATGTTCATGATACAAATTCTGCCCCAATGTATTACATACTGCTGCATGTAGGGTCCAATTACAAAATGATTGCTGGGTTCATTAAAAAAGTGCCTACAAAAGAACTAACATTTCTAAAACCTTCTGAGGTCTTTCAACTTATCACATAGTTCAATCACTGTTATTATGTTCCTACATACCAGATCCATCCATCGTCTGTCCCCCTGTACATCCTCCACTGGGACAGGGGTGGCAGCAGGGTTTGTTGTCATGGCAACACACCTCCTGGATAAAATTAACACACCATTGTGTACATGATTGTAGAAATATCAGCAACATTATTACTCAGCACATTGGGGTACATTGTACTATTCTATTTTTTTATTACTCAACACAAGACAATACAATGACAAGGACAGTGTGGCGCTACACTCAAGTTTACTATTCTATTGCATACTCACTTTGCTTGAACATCATGTATAAGAAATCTGACATTACATCTGTTAGACATGTGACGAAAACATCAAGAAGGCAGAACATTGGAACTGGTGAATTATAGAAGTCTGGAAATCATATGTATTGTGAAAACCATCAGGCCATAAAGTCTTCCTAGTTTGTTTTGATAATTAACGTTAATGCTTATAAATAAATAATGCAAGATGAGATAATTCAAGCAGAATACTAACATACTCAAGCTGCCATGTAGCTCCTATTCTTTCCAAGAGTTTGAATCTGCTCCGTTAATTTCGGACCTGAGACCTGAGATTCGCCATATGCGGCATTTCCCTTCTCTCAGAAGTGCCACGAGATTGGTAATGACAGTTGAGACGGCTTTACTTGCTACATGTGCCTTACCGAATATTCAACGATATCTCTAATACTATGACTAGATTTCGACATCTTTAAATCAGTTGTACACTCGTAGATTGTTTCCTGTCTCGATTCCTGGAGGTGTCCGCCCTTAAGACTCCATAAAACCCCTCCCTTTTTAGCCCTTCCTGCAAGTTGATCACCCCACCCCACCCACTGATTGTCCCAAGCCGATGTGTTTTCCTTTAAAAATTATACGACTGACAGCTATGGGCGTGTGTAAGCTAACTGAGAAATGACACTAGACGTACCGTAGAAGTGACGACGAAGAGCTTTGTAGCAGAGAGACGAGAGGATAAACCTCCTACCTAACCCTGTACCTGACTTGCTGCACGCAAGAAGCTTTTTGACTTACTTAAGAGTACAGCCAAACGTAAAGTATCATAAAAGTAGTAAATCTTGGGCATCTGGGTGTTATACGCCCTTTAGTCTGCTATAACTTTACTTTAAATATTTATTGCATATTTATATGCTACAATATTCTATACCGTTTCTATACGAAAGAAGTGTGGATGAATATTAGAACTTTATTGGCGCTAGTGTTCGGTTTTCGCGGACAGACTTCATGACTTGTATCGTACAGGAGTTCTGAGGTGATAACAAAATTAATAGAACTTACACCTTTACTTTGGGCTATAGCTATAGCTCTTCGTCAGTCAATTGAGAGCTATGTCTTGTTATAGCCAAGGTCAAAAGTTCAATGATACATCGGTGATGGCAATGGAGCAAAATGATGGAAGAAATAGTATGTTGTTGAGCTCCCTAGAACATTGGTAGGATACCGTCTTTAGGTCAGAGTTCAGACAGCTAGGCTAGCGGGTACGAACTCTTCCCCAAGGAAATTAGTATAGATTCTGTACGTTTATTGGCTCGCTGAAATAACAAACTCTGAGAGTTTGATGGAAACCAGCTGCTAAAGGCCTTCGGGAGGATTTTTTTTTAACCTCTCCGTCCACACAACAGTTCAGGGACCTTCAGATAGGGCCATATCTACACTGTCTCGACAACCACGTGCACGTAAGTTTTGGAACATGGCTGACGACGAGGACAGGACTGGACAAAAGCGCAAAGAGGGGGGTAAACATAAACGGGCTCCGAGATACTTTGATGACAGCAGTGCTGTAGCGTCTACCAAGGATAAACACGAGAATGAGAAGCCTTCAGAGAGGAAGTCTGAAGGTAAGAAGACGAAATCTGGGAAGAAAAGGGCGTCTGCCCCGGACAGTGACCATGTGGACCGTAAACGTGGGAAGGAGACGTGGGACTCAGACGAGGAGAAGGACCCGTTTCCGGGCGACGCACCTGTCAAGGAAGAGATACTTGCACGTTATACAAGAGGAGAAGAGAACAAAATCAAGGTCAGTGTTTTTGGAAGTACTGTTGACTTTTCTGAGTTCATTACTTTTTTTTCAAAAGACTTAATGTTACTATAATTTGTGTTATATGCACCACAGAAACGTAACCAACTTGTTTAGGGATGTTTCATGAAAGATTATCCTAGTAGGCTAGTAAGATATAGGCTAGTACATGTAGTATGTAATATTGTATATGTAAAAGCAATGGGTAATGGAGTAAGTTAACATTTGTTTGATTTCTTTCAGACACGAGCAAAAACTGCTGGACCAAAGCTGGAGCGGAAAACAATGGAGAAGAAGTTCCACCTGGCAGCTAAGCAGGCAGCCAGAGCAGAGCTGCTGCTGGGCGAGGACCATGGTTACCTGGAACCATCAGATGATGAAGATACAAGTCAGCTGTCACAGACAGACATAGCTGATGCCGTGGATATCAGTGCAGCACAGAAGCATTTTGACCTGAAGCTGGACAAGTTTGGTCCCTACAGGATGAACTACACACGGAATGGGAGGTTCCTGGTCATTGCAGGCAAAAGAGGTCATGTGGCAGCATTGGACTGGATGAGTAAGAAACTTCTGTGTGAGATCAATGTGATGGAGGGAGTGCATGATGTGAAGTGGCTGCACGTGGAGACCATGTTTGCTGTGGCCCAGCAGAGGTGGACATACATCTATGACCATCAGGGAGTTGAACTGCACTGTCTTAAGAAATTCAACAATGTTCTTAAGATGGAATTTCTCCCCTACCACTTCCTCCTTGCAACAGCAAGCTCCACTGGTTTCCTGCAGTACTTGGATGTGTCCCTAGGGAAAGAATTAGTTGCCATCAATGTGAAGCAGGGCTGCTTGAATGTCATGACTCAAAATCCACAGAATGCTGTTGTTCACCTTGGTCATGCCAATGGCACTGTTACACTATGGAGTCCCAACGTCAAGGAACCACTCGCCAAACTGTTGAGTCATGTCACTGCAGTACGTTCCATTGCCATAGACAAGACAGGGACATATATGGCTACATCCGGGCAGGACCGTTACATGAAGGTCTTCGACATCCGTGCCTTGAAACCACTGCAGGTGTATCGCATGTCTGCCGGGGCTGGACACCTGGCCTTCAGCCAGACTGGGCTGGTCGCAGCTGCACTTGGAAATGTGGTAGAGGTATACAAGGACTGCTGCAGCTCTGTAGCAGAGAAACCTTACCTCACCCATCGTCTGCGCAACAATATAAGCGGTCTGCAGTTCTGTCCATACGAGGATGTGCTGGGTGTTGGTCACCAAGACGGATTCACCAGTCTTCTCATTCCTGGTGCAGGTGAGGCGAACTTTGACGCCTTCGAGAACAACCCCTACCAAACGAAGAAACAACGCAGAGACTACGAAGTGAAGATGTTACTGGAGAAGATCCAGCCAGAGATGATCGGACTTGATCCAGGTGGAGTAGGACTGGTCAGTCAGCTCACAGCTCAGGAAGTGGAGAAGAGGGACCAGGAAGCCATTCAGAAGAAATTTGAGCCTGCCAAGAAAAAGAAGGGCCGCAGCAAGTCCCTTAAGACAGTACAGAGAACAAAGGGTGTGGAGGAGGAGTGGAGAAGGATGAAAGTGAGACAGAAGATGAGGGAGGAGGAAGAGCAACAAAAGAAACAACAGAAAGATCAAAAGAAGAAGGAAAAGTGGGGTTCAGCTTTGGATCGTTTTCAAAGAAAAGACAACTGACTATGAAACTGATGGAAGTTAGTCATGAATGCACCATCAGAACAGCACATACAAAGAGAAAATTGTAGTGTCTGTTAACAGTAAACTTAGAAAAGGTGGCAAGAAGAACAGCTTGGTAGAAATTTAAAAGAGGACAATAGTAATTGAGCAGTATAAAACTGTTTTTTTTATCTTGCAAGTAATTAATTATTCAGGGTTTTAAGATATTTCTACAGCTGACATCAAGATCTTAGTTTAGTGGTTTAAATTTATTTTGATATTTAAATCAATATACATTGTACATGTATACGTAATAGAACTTCATATTGTGCCTTGATATAGAAACTCAGCAGTGGACGTATTTAGCATATGTTGGAAGTCATCGTGTAATTTCATAATACTGTGGGCCGTTAAAATAAATCAATTGATAGGATAGCAAGTGCATAAGCATGACTTTATTCCACAGCTACTTTTCCATGTAATTTCTGCCAACACCAGGAGTTTTAGACAGTGCCAGATTTAGACGACGACTAGTAGGTAGATTTCAGTCATATTGCTTTGATCAAGGGAGAAGCTGAACTATAGCCCCTTAAGAAATCATAACAAGACTGGAAATATCAGATGTTCCAGACAGCCTCTTTAATGCCAATCTCAATACATGTACTACTAGTAATCACAACGTTACTCTTACTATAAAACAAATACATGTACAAATACTCAAATGGTACTGATGCATCAAGTTAGTCTATTGCACATAATGAGGACTCATTGACAATTCTACACACACCATCCCTGTTTTTCCTTATTCCTGTCCACTGATAGGATTGATTTTTCATTTACATGTTAGGCCACACCAATTTAATTTGTTGTTTCTCGGATTTTTTCAGAAAAAATATGAAGCGACAGGGCGAAAAAAAATAAAAATAAAAACAGGCCTGGGCATCCTATTATAGCCCCAAATGCTAGAATTGGTGCCATGAAGTCAACACAAAAGACTGGGTTAAAATTTGAATAATGAATTTTGAACTTTTAATCAAACCAGTGCGTTGGTAGATGTAATAACTGTAACAACTAGGAGTAACAGGTCTTTCTTGAACTGTTGGAGGCAAAATATAAGCACTTTTGAGTTGATTCAGAACCAGAAATTTTTTTTTTTTTTTTTGCAAATCAGAAAAAAATGAAGAGGCGAATCCGAGAACCAACAAATTAAATTGGTGTGGCCTTATCTTCATTGCAACAGCAGTTACAGCACAGTTTCTGAAGACTAGGGCTTAACATATGCTGAAATAGATGCTGTGAGCTGAGATGACACAGTACATGAACACAGACATGTGCATGATGGTTAGTGATATATACATGTGTAACAGAATACTGGAATGATGTAGGCCAATAGGAACACACAATGCATTCCTGCAATGTTTAAAGTATTTCTGGAGATAACTGCTTGAATACCATCAGATTGACCATTTAAATATACAAAAATGTACATACACAGCTTACAAGTCCAGTTAATATACAATACTCTCAAGGACTTAGCTCATCTTTAGTTGGCCAAGCCAAACTAGTAATACTTCAATATCACATATATATATATATATATATATATATATAGACATACATATACATGACAACACATATATATTATGAGTCCTGTACAGTCATGTGAGCCATGTCTTGGCAGGCCTGGGACTCTCCCATGTGGTCAGCCAGTGCAGTTAGGATGTCCAGGAGTAAGTCACGGTTCAGGGACCGAACCTTGGGAAGTCTGGCCACCTGGAAAGAGAAATACTGTTATTCACAGAGGCTATGCTAAGCAAGAACAAAACAATTGGTGTTTCTCATATGCACATCAAGGTGTTATTGACATAGCAGTCATTCAGAGGTTTGTGTTTCTTAAAATGAGCAGAAGCTGTGCAAAAGACTTCAGACATGAGTTTTAAGTGTTTTGCACCGTTCTCCATGATATTGAACAGAAGAAACAAAGAGTGAGGTGTTCTCTGGCAAAACATTCCTGAATACCCGGTCAGCCTGTGATCAGCATCTAGTATCTAACTTGCTTGTCAACTACTTGAACCAAATTGAGATACCTTTGGGAAATGTTCCACGATTATTCTCAATGCGTGTCTCTTCATGTCAGATGCTCCCACACGGTCAGCTGCTTCCAATATCTGCCATATCAAACATAACAGAACATCTGTACTTAGTCCATAAACCTGAAACTATTGGTTCTAGCTGTGTTATTAACTTCAATACAATAATCAAAGGGTCCAACAGCTGATAGTCTTTAAAATGGTGCCACAGAAAAACCTGTACTGCAAACAAAAACACATAGCTCTCCTAGAAAAGACTGGCACATACAGTCCATCCTAGACAACTGCAGGTAATGAAATACATTCCATCTCACCTGGACCACATTCTTGACAGAAACATTCATCTCCAGATTGTGCTTACAGTAGGCCTGTAGTCTGTTGTTGGAGAAGCCATAAAAGTACGGAGCTGAGAACAGGTAGCTGGACAAATGGTTAAGGGCATTTAAAGAAGGTGGTGATCTACAACAAATGTATGGAGTATCTAGTTCCTGATTTCTAGTTGAAACATTTCTATCTAAACAGGACTGAAGGAAGACATTTTGGTCTACATAAAGCATCATTTCATTTTGATAAACTTGCTACTACATGTATAAATCTTTAATGTTTTGGCGCCTTTAAAACATGGCACAGTTCACTACCTGATAGCTCTAATTCTTTCAATAACCTAATTATAAGCCATTTGTAGGATACAGAGAATCTTCAGGAGGCATGGTGATGTCCCCATAGTAGATGTAGCGTAGCAGCGACTCAAAGGCTTGGGTTGAAGGAATCATTTCACCTATGGAGATCTGTACAAGATAAAGGATCAAATGTTTTATAATGTATGTGTATCTAACACAACAGCATGTTGAGGTAAGACTATCTTTCTGAGATTTACTACAACTTGAATATCAGGGTAATATCTATGTTGGTTGGATTTACTAGTATTTACCATTCAGTGAATGGTAAGTAAATCCAACCAGCACAGATGACATATTACCTGGAATTCCGTATATATGACACTACAGTATTCAGCAACTTATAAGTTATTGAATCTAGTCTTTGTAAGCTGTCACTGTTCTTTATAAGCTGTCATATTCATGTAAATGTCATCATGTCTAAAAGGTCATATGGTAGCTTGATATAAACATTTCATGAGTCATTAAAGTGCACCTGTCAATCCTAAGATTTGCAGGAAGCCTTTCAACTCCCTGAGGTAAAAACATACACTTTAACCATTTCCTTTTAAAGTCTACTTTATTGATGGGTTTACTCACTGTGACCTCTCTGTCTTCTGGCATAAAGGAGCGGAACATGGCCTCAAAGTAACTGTGTACAAAAGTATACATAACATAACTTGTATGATAGCATGGATTGATGGGAAGCAGGACGACTCGGACCATTACCAACTCGGCCCATCGCAAATCTGGTCAACTCGGCCCACCCCCCTGGTCAACTCGGCCCACCCCCCTGGTCAACTCGGCCCAGCGCCCTGGTCAACTCCGAGGCGGCCCAACCATCAAATATACACAAAATATAGTAAAACACAACTACAATAGTGCGGTCGCTAACTAGGTCTCGAGTCTGGCTGTTGACAAATACATTTGATATATGCTTGAAGCACATACTTAAATACCAGGTCTGTGTAAAAAATAAAGTGTTCTGCTTTCTGTATACATATTTCTAGATAAAGCCCGCGTTTTTGTCAGACAACTTCGAACTGTTGACTTTGAGGTGTTTGACCTCCCAAACCGCCGGCACTTGGACATTCAACGTGATTTTCATACAGACCGCGTTTTTTGTCAGACAACTTCGAACTGTTGAATTGTTCGGCTATGGAAACAGTCTAGTCATCCAGTTTACACATGAGACTAGTGAGAGCTAGCAACAGCCATGGTAAATTGTGTGTGTTGGTGCCTAAATTTCTGTCTCCGGTATTGGACCGCTAGTTGACCAGGGAAATGGGCCGAGTTGACCAGGGGGGTGGGCCGAGTTGACCAGGCAGATGGGCCGAGTTGACTGGGCCGAGTTGGTAATGGTCCGAGTCGTCCGACATTCGGATTGATGTACAATGTATATATTTTCACGTCGAGTCCAATAAACTACATACAAAGATCTAGTTTTTAGAATTAAAGTTTGCAGTGCATCTATTAAACATAGAAGAAATGTAGTGTAGCATCTTTCATAATGACACACTGGAATATAGATAGCTGTTTTATTTATTACATACTCTACAGTGGCACCTTGTTGGCTGGGAATATTTGAGTGCTTTTACAAGCATGAAAAATTGGTAGCTTTTAAAGATCACAAATATTCCACCTGCTTCTTGCTGCCAGAATAGACTTGTGAGCTGGGAATGGGACACCATCTAACAGCAGGGTGATGTCACAAAACTCCTGACCAATCCCGCTCTTCAGAAACCATTCTATGTCCTGTTCTAGGGTATTGGCTGTGGGACAAAATGTAGGCATTACAACCAACAGTACAGGCAGTTACACTTCAGTGACTTGGAAAGTGTCAATAATTCATAAAACATTGATATACATGCATATATTACTATTTTTATCTAATTGTTACCATTATTAAGCAGAGAAAGATTTTAACCATTACAGAAGATGTAAGGTATGCCTACCTATGCCTCCAGTGTTGGATTCTGGCAGAGGTTGGATGGGGTTTGGGGACTGTTTTCGTCTGATGATCTCCACCATAAGGGGCTGGGGCACAGTCTCAAACTCTGTACTCATCACAATCTGGTTGTAGTGACTCTCTCGTACAATGAAGTTTAGGCACAGTTCCTAAGTATTAACAAAGGCAAAAACATAATACATGTATGCATTTCTTACAAGAGCTGATCAGTTGGCAAATCACGTCAATTTATTTTAGATGAAAGTATACTTAACACAGTACACTTTTGTCAGCTAAAAGTTACATAAATTTTAATGAGTGTACCAAGACATGATGAAATATGGAATAGAGTGAAGAACAATGCAATTGAATTTCAATTACCTATGATGTAGATAATCATCAGACAAAAAACAAGTTACATGCACTGGCTAGAACCAACATTTTTCACCAAGAGAACACAATCTAATGGACCTCAGCTCTGTCAGTCTGTCTATACCAAAGATACCTTGAGTAGATCCAGGTGCAGCTCAGCAGCATGCTGTAAAGCCACCAGCACGTTGTTCAGCCGGATAGAGGCCTCCAGGTACTGTCGACACATCTGTTCCAGCCGACCTAGGCGGTACTGACGGAGAAGCACAACACACTTAGACAGTGTTCTCACCAGAGCTGCTACTCTAACCACAGCAACTTCACTTTGGTGATCACTCTTCTGTGTCACTTGCTGTAATGTTAAACTCAAACCTCTGCATCCAAGACAGATTTTTCTACATCCAATATTTGTATGTTAGAAAAAGTTTTGGACCTGGTAAGAACACTGATGAAAGCTGATCAAAGACCACAGGGAGAACAGAGGAACAGATGGAAAGTTTAATGAATGAAGGAAGTAGCAGATACATGTATGTAGACATGGTAGAGATGTATGTCAATGAAACAGCCAGGAGTCATTATTTTTTGGAAAAGCATAGTGTCTCTCATGTTGTTATTCTATCCATTAACAAAACAACACCAAAAACAAAACAGACAAAACCACCAAACTTTCTTCATTTGATGATGCACTAGTATGATGTTATTGAGGGTTAGTAAGCATAGTATGAAAATGACTTGACATACTCTTATGACAAGAGCATGTGGAACTTTGACATTTGATAACTGAAACACATCTACAAGGAAGCAAATCATTATGATGATAGCAGAGCTCATGACAAGACAATTCAAACATGCAACAGTTCAATACCTGGATGGCCAGGCCATACACATCCATAATTAGCAGCACACCATCAATACTGTAGCCATCTTGCCCTGTAATATCAAGCCAGAAACATCATTCACAGTGTCATTCTCAAGCAAGACAGATAAAAGCAAAAACAACACTCATGCATTAAGATTCCTGAACTGACACTTCACAGCCACTGGCAACACGGTTTTATATATCCTGCTATGTCACCTTCAGATTGGATAATATCAACCATGTAAGTGTAAGTTGCTAAGGATCTTGTGAGTTTTGTTACTGCACAAAGAGTTCACCTCTTCCACCAGGCTTGATACGGTCAGTGTAGATAAACTGAAGGACCATTTGGAAGGCTCTGGGCTGAGCATTCCTTAATGGTACTTCCAGCATGCTGTCGCAGAACCACGGTCCCCCACGCTGGCTCGTCGCTGTACCATCATCACCTTCCTCCTGTAGGCGCTGTTCAGAGGGGGGGGGGTATACATAGGCACTCAACAACAAGTCAAGGACAAGCTCTATACTTGCAGGTTGCAATGGTACTCAAAGTCCAAGCTTTGTTATATCAAGACAACATTAAAACAAAACTGTTTTGCTTATCATCTTTGTATACAGGACCCTTTAGAATATACAAATTCTTATCTTAATCATCAAGGAATGAGATGAAAAAAGATACAGATCTCTACCTTTTGTAGCACTCTGTCCCTGGCCTCCACAATTTTTGTGTTGAGTTGCTCTGACCTTGCAGCAACAAGTGCTATGTGTGCGGGAATGTGTTCTTCTACCTGTACATGCAAAAGAAGAGGTATGCTTGCAACATACACATAAAACTAGGCAAAACTTGCAAAACATGTTGGATTATGGCATACAAAATAATTTCACATCAAATCTGATTGGATGATAGAAAACTGTGGACACCTACCTCACCAACAATGAAGTCAACATCACAGAACTGCTGGCTCTCCAGGAGACGACTGAAGTCTTCATGCAAGGTGCATTTTGGATATGTTGAAAACTGGAACCAATTACAGTATGATATCACATGGCTGATAACACTATTGAATAGCAAAAGTATCCAAAGTCCTTAAGGAAAGAAATGATGGGTCTGGTTAACAATGTCCACATATATATGTATCACTTTTGTTTGCTAAAAACAAAATGATCAACATGCCATAGTCAACACAAACACCACCAGCACCTGGAATCTGTACATCTCTCCACTGCGTATGTTGTTGTCCACAGTTCCACCGAAGATAAACATGGCGTCCCCGACAACAGCTGCGGCATGGAACAGTCTGCCTGACGGAACCTGTGCCATGGTGGGTAGGTAATGCCACATTAACTAACCTGGCAATATTTTGTACAGTGTAAGTCATAGGTTGGGATTTGATACATTGGACTAATAATCAATACACAAAGGTTGAAATCTATGTACAATGAAGTGTTTGCAGAATCAGTGGCTGGTTTACATGTTGCCATTGACATGAGGACACAGAATAAAAGTCATGGTGAAAAGAGCCAAGGGAGGGTTCCTGACCCTACCTCGCTGTCAGCAGTTGGATGGATGACTTCCCATGTCTGGGTGTCAAGATCAAAACTGAAACATCACAGGAGAAATAGTCTGTCAGGTTGCTACATTGTCCGTTGCATTTGTCACAGACAATATCCTTACAAGCAGTTTGTCTTCTTTCTGTACTCAGGATAAGGACAATGATTAAAAATCAATATTGACGGGGAAAGGTAAAAATAAGGTGTTACAATAAATGCTCCTGACATGACTTACCAATGCAGCTCATTAGGCAGAGTGTTGTCTGCTGCCCCTCCAAATACATACAGGTGGCGGTCGAAGGCCACCATGGTGTGACCATACCGACGCTGTGGGGGTGGGGGGCACCCACGAAGAAGGTGCTCTGTCGGGATACGTTCCCATCTACAAAACAGAACAGAGCCTGGTAAGATCTAAATAGCTTTTCTTTACAGCTTGGTATCAAGAAACTCAATAAGGACCTTGCAGGATAACAGCATGTTGTTAAAGTACTACCGGTATTGTTAGTCAGCAAATGAAAAGATCTGAGCAACTCTATAATATAGAAAAACAAAATGACAATGTGCTACTTACTTCTTCTCCTTAAAGTGGAACTGAAAGAGGCTGTTGGTGATTTTGGCTCCACTCTGCCCAGAGAAGACGAACATGCTGTCCCTGGCCACAGCTACAGGGAAGTTACAGCAGGTGGGGGGGCACTCTCCCTGCTGATGAACCTCCTCCCACTGTCTGGTCTCTCCAGTCAGCGAGATGGTCCACATGTCATTTAGCCTATATACAAAGGTGGTACATAGGTAAAACACATATGGTAGAATGGTAACAAGTTATCACAGACAATTTTACAACAAAGGCTCCCATGAAAGTCAAATATATACATATATAATGTTAGCCCATACAGTCACCTGTGCCACACAAGGAGGACTTCCTTGAAAAATTGGCACAACTTTAGATGTTATAACACTTATATTACTATCTTTTTTTTATGAAAAAAATTCAGACCATGGGCCCAGAAACCCCGTTGTAGTTTTTACAGTGACACAGGTAATACAAGTTTCCTATTAATGTTGATATACTGTACCTTGTGTTTCCATCATAACCAGCAAATATCCACATACTTCCTTCATAGATGGAGGCACCGTGGGCAGAACGAGCAGGAGGCAACCTGGCAATAACAACATGATCATTACATCAATGACAAACCAGCATATTTTACAAGGAAAGACATACATGTATTTTTGAAGAGAAAAAGGCTCAGTTTTCTACCAATAGAACTACCTGCTGAAGTAGGACTTATCTTCCTTACCTGCCGTCAACATGCCACTCCACCCACTGCCCTGTGGCAAACTTGTACTCAAACAAATCATTCTTGTTTCTCAGGTTGGAGTTGGAGTAGATGTCTCCAGTGTAGCCTCCTACAGTAACACAAGAAAATGTAATATTTCTTGTTGATAATGTAAAATCTCAAATTGGTTGGGATACAGGCATCATCAACAATTTAATAAATATTAAGAATTCAGCAACAAGTATTTCCTGTGCTTTAAAAAAAGCATTCTTGGGTAACAAACTGTGGTAAAAGTTAATAAAGTGACCCATTTTGCTGCCCCATGCAGCTAGGCATTGTGTATTCATCATTTTTCCATATTTATCAAACTTGCTGTACTTACCAAATACAAACATGCTGCCGTTAAACACTACAGCAGAATGGTGGTATCTGGGAGGGGGAGGGCTGCCCGTAGTGAATGCCCTGAAACATGGAGATCACATATTAAGTACCATCACTCAATATTAAATAAAGGGTGACATGGTGTAATGAAGACATTCACAGGACATTAAAGCATGCCAGATATTGTCAATAAAAGTAATATAGAAATTAAACAGTACCAGATGTCTCATAGAACACTTACCTTCCCCAGGAACAGTCTTTTACGTCAAAGCGCAGCAAATCATTCAGCATATTCTTCCTGAAACAGAAAATGCATTACTGTACTGATGCATCTTTTTCAATAGTATTACAGCATCATACGTATGATTTTTGTGTGGAATAATTTTTGTCTTATGATCATTGTGTACCTTTGAAAATGTGATATAATACCTGTATTTGAATTCAAGTATTATATGTAATGTAATGTAGTGTTTTACCCATTGTCTCCTCCAAACACATACACAGCATCCTTGTACGGAACAACTGTGTGTTTGCTCCTCCTGTAAAGATAGAAAAAAAATGTTCACTTGTCTGTTACATCAAGGAGGTTTTACTCGGACATTGGTTACATTAACAACTTGACATGAGATGTGTATAGATAGATAATATCAAAAGAAGTTAATACCAGTCACATCACTTACATGAAGCCATTAACAGTCTTGAAATGTTTTCAAGTCCATGTATGTGTAAATTGTAATTAATAAACAAATAAATAAAATAAATAAATTTTCTTCATCCAATGCATTGCTGTGTACTTAGTACTTACCGTGCTCCAACAAACTCATCACAAGGGGGTAGCTTCCGCCATCGATGGACAGTTTCAAACGGTCCAAAGTCCAGTGTCATGTACTCCGCACCATCCGAGCAACAGCCATTGTGGTCACTGTCCGACAGAACGGCAGGGCGGGGAATACTCCCTGCCATCAGATCTCCTCAACTGAGAAAACATGTTGAATTATGAGCTAATGGGTAATGTTAAGTATGTTAGCTTGTGAGTTACTCGGGATAGTAGCTAACTTTATACCAGCTGACAAATCTTAGTGTGGAAGTTCATCTGTGCAAGGATAACCTCCTTGATCTGTGTTGGTATACACCATTGGAGTATTTTCGAGATTAAATAAAGGCACAAACAAACAAACAAACATTATGAATGAAGTAACTGTTATAATAAATTTACTATAACGTTACATGTATAAACTTTTACAATACCAACACTGAAATGAAGCTTAAAATCCATGTACCAGTAAAATAGCTAACAGTAGTTACATGTAATCTCATACTATAGTCTCATAAACTGGTCCCCATTCCCAACATCTGTTAATGTCACACAGCAGGCAGGTTTGTTTACCACAAAGACCAGCCAATGTCAAGACTCAAAGCTGCAAAGACTGGCTATCTCTTGCCATTCTCTTACAGCAGCAGTATACTAGTAATCAAGGAGCTTCTACTAGAAGCTCCTTGGTATAATCAAATCCTGGATAGTGAGTGTAGAGTAGAGTAGAGTAGAGTTCGTACGGCCACGTAGGTGCTTCACGCTCCAGTTTGAGTGAGCACAGAGTGAGTGAGTGGATCATGCAAAATGTAACAAGTAAAAACTAACGTTACATGATAACATCATCACATTGGTATTTTGTCATCATTTTTCATTAGGAAACTACAATATTGAGCCGTACGTAACGTTATGTTATATGAGTAACGTTACATGTAGGTGGTGAAAGCAAAGAGGTTCAAAAAGGAAGAACCTCCTTGGTGAAAGCAAGGAGCTGGAAAGGGTTTTCCTTGCTGAAGGGAGGAAAATAATAGCACCTTGACGAAGAAGACATAAACTGTAACGGACCTACTGGTAAATCAGCCCAAAAAGAGCAACACCACAGCATTAAAAGATGACAGACCCCTTACTTCACCGCTGGCAATAAGGACGTCCTTGATCGGTGGTTAAAAACACAACCTGCCAAAGATCTTCGCACAGCTGAACTACTGATGTCCAGACATCTACTGCTTCTGAATTAGGAACTAGTTTTACAGCGGAAATACCAGAAAAATATTTTTGGAGACATTGCAATGTTGAAAATTTGAATAATGAAAATATTTATAACGTAAAATACTTTATAAGTTGACAAAATAACCGAAACATATCGTTCTGGGGGAACCATTTTAACTTCTCTATTTTTCAAATCGGCATGGGCCAAATAAGTAGCTAGGTTCTGGTCACAGGTCTGGTCTGTAAGCTCACTTCGCGCTATTTTCCGTCGATGCACAGGGCCCACGTGATTATACAACCCCCTCTGTGATTGGTGTAAATTATTATAAGAATGTATAGTTTGATCAAGAGTTGTTACAGTGTTTCTTTTAAATCGAATTGACCAACCGGTTCTATCAAAACCAAACTGTACGATTTACAAGATAAACTGATAATTTTTCTGAATGTGTCATCAAATGTATAACTTGCACATCTAACAGTTGCATAATTTGCAAATGAAAAGGTCGACATTAGTACGGCAGAAGCCAATCCTCCAATCACAAGTGAGAAAGCAAACAGATGTGATTTATGTTAATTACGTGTTGGCGGACGCTGCGTTCTCCATTTTGAAACAGGTAAGTTATGGTCTATTCTTCTAAGTTGGGAGCCCGATAAAACGATGTAGGTAATGCCTGATGTCATATATCATAATTAGGTGAACATATGTACATATTTTGACCCTTCTTTCAGCGAAGATGCCATTTTATGTGGGGAAATGCTGGAAAATTGCGTACTGAAAGGCGGGCTGCGCCCCACCCGTGCCCGTGTGCACTCCCACTTTCCTGTGTCCCGCGCTGTGGACGTTCAGACTTGGTTTGGCTCGCTCGACGTGGTCGTGACCAAAAATATATAAGGGTTAAAACGTCTATGCATTCCCTAGATCCCCAACATGCACATTTTGCGCATTTTGGTACACCAAACTGGCTATTATATGTAATTCTGAGTGAGCACGGTTTAGCCTTGTTGCGCGCCAATGTCTTTGCAGAAGTGTATTGTCGCCCCCCTCTAGCCAGTAGGAAATGCTTTCATCTACATAGGGACTATTCCACTGTAACAGAAAGGTGTTCGCTCGACGCGAAAATTTTCGGTTGCCTTGGGGGGAGGGTCATTCAGGAAAGGGACACTAGTTATTTGGCAGTAGGGGGACCTGGATGCATAGTTTATGAATTCCGATTGTTTTAGACAAATTGCGCCGTGTAGCCATGTTTGTCCCTTTGTGCAGCTTATTTGTGGCAGGCAATGCACAGCAGTACAGTAGAAATGTACGTCCATTTTACCAAGAATGGTAAGAGATTCCGATAAGAAAAGCTCTAGTGCCCCTCTGCATCAAGGTCCTTGCTCTGCATGTATATATAGTGTCCTAATTGTCTTGCCCAAAAACAATGAATGGGCTATAATTTGTACCTGTCTATCAATTATCCAACCAGATAGGCTCTAGTGCCCCTTCTCAATGGTGCTGACTGCCGAAGCAAATGCATTTTCTCCAAGATTCATAGAAGAGAATTCACACAACCACACAGATTTCAGTTACTGTATTTATCCAGATTGTGGAAAAAAAAACAGGAATTGGCTACATTGCGTACCACTTAAAAAAAACACCAATATATCCATCTATTGAAATGCCTGTAGTTGTCTTGCCCACTTGACAGCCAAATTATTGCAAAACAAGAAATGCTTCTGCAATTTGTACATGTACTTATTCCGTCGTCATAAGCAAACATTCATGGTGTAAAAAATTTATACAGCAGGAGACAAGGGAAAAGATAGGTAGAAATATGAGCAACCTACCACAAAAATTCTGGCTCATGATCACATTTTAGCCTATACCATAGCAGTGTACTAAACTTTCTAAAGCCTGAGCCGTCAGTAGCTTGCCAGGGATTGCAGTAAACTTGTCACTTGTATTCACAATTCTTGTAGTGTCCCATAAAAGCACAATTTGTGTAGATGATAGTTTTGAGCTTAAAAACATTACAGACATAAGATATGATAGTATTCATCAAACTGGTGTTGTAGTAGTAGGGTAGGCACATCAGCTTAGAGATTTTACAAATCACAAGAAAATTTTGTAAAGTTTGCAATATTGCAGGTACATGTAACAGAAAATACATTGCCAACTGATGTGCATTTCTCCATGTCCAAACATTTTTCAAGTTGTGATTTTATATTTAATAACGTAACACTGTGCCCTTTGTGTAAATGTTTGTTTCTTCTATGTCATCACTTTTGAAATTTGAATTCAGAACATCATTTTTTCAAGTCACCTTGGAACCGAATTGGGTAATTAATGCCTATTTCAGCATATGATGATGATATATATATACAGTATGTATAACATAGCAGCCCTTGTCTTTCGTGCATGTACTAGTGATAATGGAGAATCAGGAGGGGACAGTGTGGCAGCAGCAGGTTGTAACAGAGGAGTCTCAGGAAGCTGGGACACAACAGGCTCAGTACCTACAGCAGCTCCACACCATGGATGCTACCCAGACACAGCAGTATACTACCACAGATGGCTCCACCATTGCCGTGTCATTCACCACCTATGAACAGGTATGTATACATGCAGTATAGGTTATTATTATAATAACATGTTTCATTGTGGGACAACTTGAAATCATCTTCTCATTCTTGTACCCTTTTCGGTAAATCAACATTTTTCCAAGCTTTCTACATCCTAACCTTAGCTAATTGAAGTGTAAAAAGAGTTGCAATATGCTGAAATATGAACTAGATTAGTAGTAACAGTACAATAAATTTTGTCCCTGGAACCTGTGTAACTTGGGAAAAAACTACTTCATTGTCCCAATTAAAATGCTTTAAGTCTCCAAGAAACTTTTAAGACCATACTGAAACATGTCTTTTCCGACATGATATCAGGCTCAGCAGGTTGTTGAGTCACAGGTGACTGACGCACAAGCTGCCCAAGGACAGGCCACTGTCACAGCAGTCACTGTGAGTGACATCTCTGATGAAGGTGGAGAGGAGGACGGAGAGGCAAAAACACAACAGCAGACCATCACATTAGCTGTTGCTGATGGTCAAGTACAGCAGGTGGAACAACAACAACAGACCATTGCAATAGCTGTTGATGCCAGCATGACTGCTGCACAAGTACAGCATGTAGCACAACAGCAGCAGCAGACCATGGAAGTGGCCATCGATGCCAACATGGCTGCTGGTGACCTGGGAGAGGGGGGTCAGCACGTAGGAGTCCAGGGGATGAAGGATGAGGTGGATGAAGAAGCCATGGACACAACCCCCTTTACAGACGAACCAGAGGATCTTTGTAAGTTGAAAACCCTTTATTATTGTTTAATGTACAATAAACATGTACATCTGCTATTGAAAGAGAGATGACTGTTGTATAGTAAAGTAGAAAGAAAAGTATCAATTAGTGTGTTGCTGACCTTCACGAAAAGTAATACATTGGATTAACAATGGACAAGTAACATATCAATCAATATGGCAGATGATGTGATGACCAATGCAGTGTCCACTGTGTTGAAACTTTAAATAAAGCTGCTTCCCCATTCTCTAATAGCTCCATCAGATTTGTGAATTCAGACATCATGTTATCAGACTGTATCATCTGATGTAGACGGATAGAGATACTGATAGCTCCATGTATTTTTCTGCTGAAGTTTGGTTGTTTTGTCATGATGTAGGGTGTGAAGACTGTAATAGCGTGGATGGTGCTGAATGTAAGAAGCATGGCCCCATGCAGCGTATACCCAGCAAGCCTGTCCTGTCCAAGGCCCGTGCCAGTTTGCCGAACCAACTCTTCCTGGCCAAGTCAGGGGAGACCACTGCACATGGTGTGTTCACCAAAAGGGCTCTCCCAAAACGTACACAGTTTGGGCCAGTGGAAGCCAAGCTTCTCCACAAAGAAGAAATTCCAGAAGGCACCTTTCTCCTTAAGGTGTGGTGTGAGGTTTTGTTCGTTACCTTTCAGAGGATACATTGAAAGTTTCTTGTGTAATTAGTTATAAACACTGCTATGATGTGACATTTTACACAATTAAGTCATCAGATTACCTTGTTCAAGTAATAAATATCAGTATGAAGTCATTTTTAATTTTACAGGATGCTTTTCAGATACATCTCACTTCATGAAGATGACTAAACTGTTCAGCTCTGCTCAAAATGCCACATCTTTGTTCATAGAAGTTTACAGAAGCAAATACAAAGTAAAGAAGACAATTTAGACAATTTTGAATGGGCTTGCAAGATGATCTCTACATCCATTCCTAAGCTGTGGTAGGTGAACATGTATAGACCCCATAGTCATATTCAGAACTTTTTGATAGATACAGCATAAAACGGAGGGGGAAGAGCCGCCAGCTGATCAGCCAGAGATGTATTACGACCTGACCAATGAGGATGAGTGTAACTGGATGATGTTTGTCAAGCCAGCTGCTAACCACATGGAACAGAACCTTGTTGCCTACCAGCATGGCAACGAGATCTTCTACACAACCATCAAGTCAGTGGAACCCAGACAGGAGCTGAAGGTATGTGGACAGGGGACAGAACTTAAGACTACATCACTAATTAACTTTTGAATTGTATTGTATTGTCCTGAATTTCTAAAATCATGTTTTGGTGTGCAGCAAATGGTGATGTACAGTTTCAAGTCCATGTGTGTGACAAGACAATGAATAATTGTATCCAGGAATATGCAATGATCAGCGCCTTTGTTCTATCAGGTGTGGTATTCCACTACTTATGCCAGTTTCATGGGAGTTTCTGTCCATGAGATCACAGAGGAAGAGAAAGAAGGTAAGGACCAAACATCAGTGAGTTTGATCTGGTTTTCAAAGATGCTACTCCTATTTCCTTTAGCTAATTTTTTTCCATATATTGATTTTACATTGAGAATCATGATCATTGAAAGAACTGTAAAAAGTAACACTGTTCTAAATGGCTGATGTACATGTATGTTTCTTGCAGCAATGCGAGAGAGGGAAGCCACGTGGCCATGTTTTGAATGCCCCAGAAAGTTCATGTCCTCAGAACAACTGCAACGTCACCTCGCAGTCCATGAGAAGGTGATCACAGTTCGGCGCCGGCGGTGGGGGAAAGGCCGACGTGGCAGGAGGAGGAAGGTACCAGCAGGGGACAGGGACAATCTGGAGTGTGATGTTTGCCACAAGGTCAGTATCTAAAGAGTCTTACTCATATTGTCATAGAAATAATATCTTTCAGTTTAATAGATAACCCTGGGGCCACAGTAAGTTGAAAGGAGGGAGGAAAAGAAAGAAATAAAGAAATTTGTGGATGGGGGAATTACATATTCATAACAGTAAGTTCTTTTTACCTCTAACACAAGTAAGTTTATGTCTACAAGAAAAGTTGATTAAAAAGTTGTATTGTTCCTAGCAATTCTGCTTCAAGCTTAAGTTAAAAATAACAAGTTACATAACTTACAACCATATGATTAAATACAGGAAAGGAAAATAGTTTCCCTTCTAACTATTCTGGACCTAGTGTGTCAACCATTGTACATTTTGATGAGTTTTTGTGTCCTTTGATTTTGAAGCTCTAGTAATGATAGTAATGACATAATCCAAACATAATCTTGAAACATGTCTGCTGCTTGGTCCAAGCCAGTTATAGTAGGAATGTTGCTAGTTTATGCTGAACCCATCTTGGCTGCATCTGTAACATGTCCACTAGCTAGAACATTTTAGTGAGATTTCACAAGCTATGATGAGTTTTCATTACTAATGTACAAGTGAGGTGGTCCAGAAACTGTTAGCTGACATATAGGCCATGGTCTTTGAACTGTAGGATTGCCCATTAAAGTTTAAGTATAATTATATAGTTCTGAGGCTAGTCCTTTATCTCTTGGATTGGACGACAAGCAGTTACCATCCTGCAGTCCCTCTTGAGGCTATTCTACATTTCACTATTCAGGGTTCATGTGGCTTGGAAGTTTTTTGGTCGCTGCTTTTGTTTCTGATGTGTACTATGTGCACATTGCTATTTAATGCTGCTATGTCTATGTTTGAATGATCATCAGTAGAGTTGCATGTTTTGCTGCTGATTACAAAGGCATGTGCATGACGCCATTATTGTTTTGCTTCCTATGTTGCAAACAGCTTTTATTTGTAAGATATAGATATATATACTGTATTACAAAAAGGCTTATCATACAGGCTTTCTACATGTACATGCTCATCTTTTAGGTCTTTTCTAGCTTTCTTTTCCCTCCAAGTCTCTGAGCATATACTAGAAAGGCATATTGTGAGGAACATGTCATTGCAGGTACTGTTTGGCTTAGTTGAAACATGAAGATACAGGACAAACACATTTGAAACACATTGTGATCTATGGAAATTTCAGTTATTGGTTTATACATGTAAGTTAAACTTTGTATTTTTCTCAGTGGAACATGGTTTCAAGAGGGACAGTGTATTCAAAAGTTTGTTGAATATTGAAAGCTAAAGCTGTTTTCTTCCTTCAAGCAATTTTAACACTTAGTGAATATCACATTTTGTCCAAGCTTTTTGCAAGGATTGTGTTTCTCTTCTATCATGTGTGGATACTTAACTGCGGGAATGATATTCCTAAGTCCATTTTGCTAACTGGTGGAATACAAAAGAAGGCATAATGAAAAGGTTTCTGTGCAATGCTTTTCTACCCTTACACTCCTAAGGTTTAAAAGAAACAAAAAAGCTATCACGAGTTATCTGTTGGTTCCACTGATTTAGTCAGTGTTTAATGTGCGAGAACACAAGGATTACGCACATCCTCCTTCACGGCAGGTCTTCCTACGTGCCTATAGTCTGCAACGTCATCAGGTCATGCATTCAGGAGAGAAGAAGTTCAATTGTCCGGTGTGTAAGAAGATGTTCTCCCATGACTACAACCGTACACGTCACCTACGCAAGCACCAGGACCGGGGAGAAGGTCTGGAGATCGTGAACCAGCTGCTGGAGGGCAGGTCTCCAGGTGAGGGCACATCAGAGGCTGGGGACGAGCAGGAAGAGAGGGAGTGGAGCTGTCGGCACTGTGTTCTTGTGTTTGAGAATGCTGAGCTATTGCGGCTGCATGTGCGAAGTCACCCCGCCGAGGAGTTAGACGAAGATGAAATGGAGAGTGAAGACGACTGGGATAGTGACGATGATGAGGATGACAATGATGAGAACACTGTGAAGACTGATGCTAATGACGACCAGGATGTCTCAAGTGAACAGCTACGGGTAGGTTTCCGTAATCCACCCTGTTCACCTTTCTTGAATGATCGTTATGGAAAGTCAGCTGCAACTTTCACAGGTGATCTAGGTTTTTCAAACAAGACATTTGCAGATGTTACTTTGATCCCAGCTCCTTTGTGAATCCATTCTTTGATAATAAGAAATGCAATAAATCTGCCAAAAGACCTCTGATACATGGGCATCAAGTTACAAACTGTCTATGTAGGATACGTTCTCAAACTGTGTGATTTGTTACTTTTCGCTGTGTTAGAACATCACCTGGGGTGTAAGGCAAGATGACAAACACTAGCATTGTCTATGATTTCTAGAATCTGAGAGGTAAATGTCGTCTTCAAAGATATTCCTATGTGGACAATAGTCATAACAATAGTGATAGAAAATTAAGACACTCCTTTGTCCAGTCCAATGCAGATGCCTGAATCATTCTTGCCTTCTTTTGTAGTTGACACTGCTTCTACATGTCTGCTATGGCCTCTGACCTTTATATTTTACTCAAGAAAGTTCAGACATGTTGGTACAAGACTTATATGTGTGTTCAGCTTTTAGTGGTGTAGTTTAAGCCTGTTTGGACTTGAAAGTTTGGATTGAAATTGTGGAGGTATGACAAAGGTCTTTTGTTTAAGGCACTAAAGAATCTGTGTCATTTACTTGTGAATGTTTTTGTAATTTTCCTTATAGTCTTACTATGTGACAAGCAAGGCAGAGTTCTGCACCGTAGGACCTGATGATAAGAAATAATGACAAAATCTTTGGTAAAATAAATGCAGTACTTGTTATAGTAATAGGATGTGAACAGTATCTATCTTGTATAACCTGGTGCTAATAGGATCAATATTTAATCATTGATTTGTGCCAGCTTTGTCCATTTTTTTTATGACAACCAGGTAATTGTGGGAATATAGCAGACAGGCAGTTGAGACTAGATGTAAGCATCTTCTCAAACTGTTCACTGTGCCATTTTTACCATCATGTTCTCATAGGACCAGGTCCCCAATGGGAAGTCTGTTCTTTAGATCTTCATAACTTATATTCAAGTACATTGATCTTTATTTCTTACATCAGTATTGTGTGTAAAGCTTTGGCAATTTTCTTTCCTAAGTAATACTAGATCCTTAAGAATTGTACACCTTGTTTGTGTACAGTCTTGCAGGTAGACAGTAACTTTCATCTCACAGTGTTATTGTCAGAAGTACATGTATTTGGATGAATTTTCTGTTGCTTTGTGCTTGCTCCCAAAAGGCTACCAACTAGCAAACACTGGTCCATCGTACTATTTAAAAGCATCAGGCCAACACAGAAATAGTCTTTGTAAATCAACATTAAGTCCCCAAGGGTCCAAACCTGAAAGTCAAAAGGCTAAGCACTTTGCCAAAAAAGCACTGAAAATGATGCTGTTAACAGTGTCATTGTTCAACATTCTAGATTTCTTACAGCTTGTATGCATGTTTTGGGGGTGATTGCTGATATTTCTGGTGTTTTTGCATTAGGAGTCTGCCCTGGGAAAGAACTTCCCCTGTGATATTTGTAACAAGAGTCTGGGGAGTAAGCAGGCCCTGAAGTACCACATGCGCCGACATGAGGAGAGAGGAGAAGCGGACATACAATGCCCCGATCCCGAATGTGACAAGACATTCCAACAGGTGTGCCATTGTCATGTCTATCTTGATACTCTTGTACTCAATCGGTAGCTACTTTGTTTTATTTTACGCAAACAACAGAGTTTTGCATTCCTCTTGTTGTTACATGCTTGAATAGTATGTGGAAATTGCATGTATCTTAGTCATGATGATTTAAGGAATGTGGGATCTCACAGATAGCTGTAGCTTCACAACCCTGCTGTTGTAGTCTTATTCTTTATAATTATGTCGCTACCTGTAATAAATTGTATGGTCTGTCACAGAAGCGGGACCTGGTTACCCACTCCACTGTCCATGGCAAGGTGAAGAGTGCCCATGGCATGGTGACGCGGCGGGCCCTCAGCCTGTACAAGTGTGACCAGTGTGGAAAGGTGAGCTGTCATTCTTGCTTTTCTTGCTTGGCAGCAGGATAAATACATTGAATAGAATATAGTTGTGTCATGTCTTTACCACCTGGGCTACAATTTTGTATGATTTTTCTCTTTTTTTTTTTTAAAGGTAAAGTTAAGCAACAGGGTAGAAGGATATCTGCTTTGATGCAGAAGACTGAAATTTGGGATAGATTAATAGAGAATTGGGATAGATGAACAGAAAGACAATTGGAGTAATCAAGCATCATGAGTGCTGAGTACATAACATTTTTCTGATAAATGCCAGCTGTAGATCGATGCCAATTGTCCTCTTCATTGACTTCTTTCCAGGCCTTCAGAGATTCTGACAAACTGGACAAGCACCTGTTGCTACATGTCAATGAAGAAGACAGGCCCATCGTGTGTGAGGTCTGCAACAAGCGGTTCCTCAACAACTCAGCCATCGCCTGTCACAGGAAGACCCACAGCGGGAAGAAGTACTACGCCTGCCCCTTCTGCAATGAAGGCTTCGATCGCACGGAAACCTTGCGCGAGCACGTCCCCGTCCACGCTGTGGATGGCGTGTACTCCTGCCCGACGTGCAGCAAGACATTCCCCGAGTTTGTGCAGGTGCGGAAGCACATCCGCAGCTTCCACTCCGACAAGATGTACCAGTGCCAGGTGTGCGAGAAGGCCTTCCCACGTCCGGACAAGCTGAAGCTGCACATGCTGAAGCACTCCGACCGCCGGGACTTCCTGTGTGCCAACTGTGGTAAGCAGTTCAAGCGCAAGGACAAGCTGAAGGAACATATGCTCCGTATGCACAACCCAGAGAGGGAGGCTAGGAACGCCAACAGACCAAATAAGGTAATGTTATTATTACATGCTGAACACATGCCATCTAATTAGACATAATGTTTACTCTGAACTAGTTTGTAAGTTATCCCTTTGTGAGGTTGGAGATTTCAAAAATGTTAGTCTATATAATTTTTAAGCCAATACCTGTTCCACACAATTAGAATGATATTTGTACCTTTGCAGCCCAAGGCCTTCAAGCCCAAGACTCCACCCAGTGACTACAACAGCTTCACCTTCAAGTGTCGTGGGTGCATGCTAGGGTTCCGGCGCAGGGGGATGCTGGTCAACCATCTTGCCAAGCGTCATCCGGAGACCCGCCCAGAGAGTATCCCAGAACTGGCCCTGCCCATCATCAAACCAAACAGGGACTACTTCTGCCAGTATTGTGAAAAGGTAACTTTTGTTACACCTAAACCCATCCTTGTTACACCTGAACAAATCTATAGAAAATTTTCTACAGCAACAGGCCTCCCCTGCTCCCCATAACAACAAGAAAGTATATTTCCTATTACTTAATTTACAAGGCTTGGTAAAATAAGCAGTATGAGTAGAAGAAACTGATCCTGAGATTTCTTCCAATCACAGGTCTACAAAAGCAGCAGCAAGCGGAAGGCCCACATACTGAAGAACCACCCAGGAGCAGAACTGCCTCCCAGCATCAGGAAGCTCCGGCGCAACCCACAGGACATCAGCATCAACACCCACACAGGCACTGCCGGCACCATCGCCTCCGCCCCTGTCTGCTGCCCACACTGTCCCAAACAGTACAGCAGCAAGGCAAAGATGACGCAGCACATCCGTAAGAAGCATGCAGAGCTGGTGGGCACGGCCATCCCTATGCCTGCACCGACTGTGCCAATCACCCCAGCAGCTCAACAGGCCATTGCTGAGGCTGCAGCTGCAGACCTGACCTACAAAGTCATTGTCAGATATGATGGTAGGTACAACCATGATGGTGGAGGCATAATCAACAGCTGTATTGCTAAATTCTCGTGGGAAAAATAGAAGATGTGCTTGTTGATTTCATGGACAGCAGTGATCTATATAACAGAAAATGACATCCTGTATTTCCTGCTTTGTGTGCAGCACCTCCAAACGAGCCCAGTGAGGAAGCAGTGCTGGAACACATCCCCCAGCACATGGTGGTGCAAGCACCTCAACAAGATGCCAACGTAGCACGGCAGACAGTTCAGAGGTTCACTGTGGAGACCACCGGCCAGGCTATTCCTGTTCCTAGTGAGACCATGCAGGTATGTCCCAGCACTAAATTACCTTCAATTCACATACTTGATATAATCTACAACATGCAATTTTAGAGAGATTTATGCTCCTGAGTTGCCGTATAAGGATTGCACTCTCCTGTTCCCTCAGGCTGCAGACCTGCTGACCCAGGCTATGAGTGAGCTGTCCCAGACCCTGAGTGAATACAGGCCACAGCCTGCGGAGTACCAGACTATTGCAGCACACAGGGTCGTCACCACTCAGGTAGGAAATATGCACACTTTTCTAGAGTCAGCTGTGAGCTATAAGTGTAAAGTGCATGTAGTAGACAAGTTTGCTTGCAAAGTAAGTCTTCATGCAAAGAAAAATGTCATATGCTTATGCAACTTAAAAGCCATTGGTTGTCTCAGCTTGGATTGGATGTCAGAGAAAGGGAAGATCTTGATGTGATGAGTTAGTGCAAAGACAGCATGTGGTACTAGAGTGCAAGTTCCATGTTCCATTTGTATTCCAGCCCACTGGCGAGTTGGTGCATCACCAGGTGGTGCCGGTCAGCATCCAGACAGCTGACCAGTCCCAGGGGACAGTGACAGTAGATGTGAGCCAGATCCGCCAGTCCCCAACACACTTCCAGCAGCAGGCCTTGACCATCCAACAACCTATCAGCCCTGCCCCCACCCCTCCTCAGCAGCAGCAACAGGTGCAGCAGGTACAACAGGTGCAGCAGGCAGTCCAGGCTGTCCAGACAGTCGTGTCCACCACCGAGCAGGTTGCTGTCACTCACCCCATAGCTGTCTCCACCCAGGCACAGCCCCAGCAGTTCATTGCCAGGCCATGGCCAGGCACCTTCACTGGCAATGTTACTTACCAGTAACCTTAGTTCAGCTGAATATGGTACGATCAGGATCTGGAACTACCTAATGGTTTAAGTCACTCCTGGAGGCATGTGGTATGTGAGGTGATTGGTTATCACATGGACATTTATAGTTGACGATTGTGATATTGGCAGGCGGATATTGGCTCTATCTGTTGATGTATGCTGTTTGACAAATGGATTTTTACTATACCCTTATGGTCATATTTTTTGAACTGACAGTTTTGGAACATACCAGACTTAGTGTGGTTCCCTGGATGTCGTGTTTGGACTGACATTTATTATAAACTGTTTAATGACTGACTCTTATAGCATTGCTTTCAGTTAAACTCTAGAGCGGTCTTGTAATTTGTACCAACTCTTCTCAAGGAGGCACAGCTACCAAACCATTGTTCCCAGATGAATAGATGTGTTTTAGGTGATCAGAAAATCAGATATATTAACCACCAGTTCCTGTTGATTCAGCAGTTGTTACTGGCAAGAAACAACTTTGTGTCTTTAACACAGTTCACGTACATCAGCAGTCTTACATCTTATGATACACATTCATGTAAAAAATATTGTTGTCTTGTGCAGGCCACCTTTTTAGAATAAGAATATGGTGGTGGAAGCTAATGTGTAGTTGATAAGTGATGTAAATGTGCAGTATTCGCAGCATTTTATATACATAAACTAAAAGCATATGCTATGATAACCATGCAGTCTTGTGGAGCTTACAAATCATTCAAATAGTCCATGGCTAAGTCATCACTCTCCATACATAACATATAAAATGACAGGTTTTATATTCACAGCAAAGCTACAAATGCTTGTGCTCAGTTGAGTAATAGGCAATTACACAACTGTGCACTGATGTCACTGATGTGTGTCCACCTGGCAAGATAGTGCATTTGTAATCCTTTGTAGTGGACAGAAATAAATACCATTTTAATTCATTGTGTTTGGCAAACAAACAGTCAAGATCACAGGGTTGCATGGAATACAATTTCTAGTACTGGTAATTCTGAAGCCTTTCTGAAAATTACAGAATGCTGACAGACAATTTGAATATATATATATATTTCTTCATGTTGTAAACAGTGAATACACTTATGAATTCTGGAGCACAGTGGAACACTTTAGTACTGTAGATTAATCTTGGCTCTACATTCTTTTCTACACTGAACAGTTTGAACTTGGTTGATATCTGATTGTATTTTGGCGACCCTGATTTTCTTCATATCAAAATTGAATGTTTTACTAGTGAATGTTCTGTATGTGCTTGTGTTCCTAGACCCTTCTGTAGATGGCCACCATGTTAGAGCATTATGTGGCTGCAAGTCCTGATGTTCTAATGGCTACCCAACCCTCCTTCAGATGTTGGTGATTTGTCCAAATACCACATCTATGAAAGTAGCAGTATTCAATAGTCAATCCTGGGCAATGTATGCTTTTTTGAGTAGTTAAGAAGATTTTGTGTGCAAAAAATCAGGCATCACTTTTTTCTTGTTCTGTATATGAGGCAGGGTTGGATGGTAGTTACAAATGTATGCTGTCTTAATCTCAACATCACATTGCTGTGCACTTGTGTGGGTCAGTACATTGTACATAATTTCTGTTTGTTTTTTCTCTTCTATCTCTCAGATACATTTTACCCTGTTCAGTTTGTGTGGTGTAGTGGTACATACATTTGTGTCAGAGTTGATGTTCTGGCTGATGTAGTTCAGTTTTTTAAATGTAGAAGTTATGGTACTAATGTGTATGCATTGATAGTGTACAGATTGTAAGCATCCAGCTAATATTAAAAATTTCAGCATTAGCCAAAATAAGTGATGGTTGTTCAAGGCAAAAGGAGCCAATGGTAAAATTGTTCAGTTTGGTTTGCTGTGAAATCGAAGCTGGACATCCTGAAATTGAGTAGAATTAAATTTGACAAAATGTTGACTGTAAGCTATATTTATCTTCCAATGTTGAGAGAAATATACCAACTATAGGATGCTTATCATCTTACACTTTTTGTGTCAAGGCAAAGGTATGTTGTGTTAACTTCAACTAATACTCATGTACAGCCAAATAAGCATTTTATGTCATCATGGGATAAAGTAATAGACATTTTTGACAGAAAATTAGATTGTAAAACATACAGTTCAGGCTGCCACATAATCTTTCCTGACCTCAAACGTTTTGATAGTATGTTGGCGAGTTTGATAGAGGAATAATGTAGTGTGTATTTGTCCTACTCTGCTTACTACTGATCCAACGCTGTTGTATTATATGCCAGTAACAATACAAGTGTTAGTGTAAGACCTGTCTTGTTGAGTCCTGTTTTACGTTTCTCCATGAAGTGCCATATTTTCACCTACATCAATCTGGTCTACTTTCAATAAGTAAGACACTTGGCAGTTTAGTAACGCACTTTTCCTCATGTATCACCTCACCTTTTTTAAGACCAATATATTAGCTTTTCGTGAGTAAATAAGATGCTGATCGTTCAGGATTTACTCCTGTTGATCAGTTGCACAGGTCTGCACATCAGGACGAAACAACAAAAGGATGCTCTTGTACACAGTTATAAACATTGGTTGTAATTTTCACTTGCGTAGACATGATATGTACAAAGAGAGCACCACACAGGATTGGGAGAATATGATCTTCACCAACCAAAAACAGAATATTCCCACTACAATGACATCCGGTATGAATCTGCATCCGCATGTGTGCATGAATACATCAAAACATCCACTGGGAATAAAGTCGTTAAGGCTTCACTCTTGAGCAATATTAACAAATTATTCATAAGTTCAAGGCACCTTTCACTCACTTAGTCGGGGGGGGGGGGCTGAATGAAGCATCTCTCCCTGACGTTCAGTGTCAGTTTCTCATTGATTAACGTCTTCTCTGAGTAAGTGCTGATAATACAGCCTACTGTGCACACAAACGAAGGCTTTTTAAAACTTGCTGATGCCACCTGCAATCACGTGGAAGTAGATGGAGATATAATGGATACCAACCTATTGGTTCTAATGCTATGACAGCTTGTCACCTGATATACCATGCATTAATATATGACAGCTTCAATTGACTACCCTGGGAGCCAGACTAGCGAGGCGTCGGAGAGTTTAAACGCCCGCCCGTCCACGACTCTCGCCCCTCCAACCCGCGGCGGGGAGCGGATCTTGGGGAGCGGACCAAAGCTAACAAGACTGGACACCAGGCTATTGTTGCACAGCACGGCCTAGAGAAGTTGCGCATCTGGGAGGGGCGAGAGTCAGGGACGGGCTACCCCTCTCCCGCGCGCAATTTTAACTCTCCGGCCGACGCCTTTCTAGTCTGGCCCCCAGGGTACACACACACAGAATTCACTCAATAACACGTAGTATAATGTTACTATTATATAATAAACATTAATTCATGCACTTGTGGTATCAATTATGTTGACACGTATCGTACTCAAGACATAAGTGGTGAATGGTTAACTAGTTAGAGGTAGAATGTCAGGCATGTTTGTCCTGTGACCCGTTATTTCCTGAGATCGTCTGGACAAGGTTCTGAGCCATTGCTGTATGCAAAGTCTTTGGGAAGGAGAGAACCAGTTGCTTGCGTATGCCGTGGCTACCAGAGCGTGCACATCGTTATGGTACAGCCCCTCTTCTCCAGCGATGAAGTGGTCAAAGTAATCCCTGATGCTCCTGAAGGCGTGGTCCCTGTTGACGTAGTGCGGTTTGATCAGGAGGTAACGTGAGATGAACTGGGACAGCTGCGAGGCCGACTGAAAACTCGTCAGCTGTGCGTCACATCTCCCTGATGTTCCCCGCATCTCTGACTTCTGTGCCTGAAGTTCAGACTTTCTCCTCTGCAGTTCCCGTTCAAGTCTGCGGTTCCGTGCACGGGACATCTCAAGTTCATGTCTTGTCTGCTTCAACTGCACTTCCAACGTGGCTACCCGGCACGCCAGTTCCGAAAGAGCTAGATCGAACCTCCCACTTGCGCTGTTCTTTCGTCTCGTCAGAAAGTCTGCTTCACTCTTTTTCTCCTTCTCGGTGATGACTTTGGAACATTGAAGCTCGTGGTTGGCCAGTCTATACCTGTCCATGGTGTCACCACAAGTGTTGCACTGCACTGGACTGTAGCCGCATTCCGCTTGGTGTCGCTGTTCGTCCTCCAGCTTCACCACCATTCTGCATCCCCGCTCTCGGTGCTCGCATTCGACGCTGAGACCGCTGATGAGGCTCCTGAGCGCGATGACTGGGCGGGCTTCGTGCGGCAACATTCTCGTGCGGCACTCGGGACACGTCCGCCGCTCTGTCTGGTTCAACCATGTGTCGAGGCAGTGTTCACAAAAGCTGTGACCACACGGTGTCACCACTGCGTCCTTCAGAACGGCAGCACATATCCCACAGAGCAGGTTATCGTCCACGCGAGATAGAAAACGTTGAAGAGAGTAGCCCATTGTATCTACAATATGCTGCCAACAAGGTGACTGGAGTCATGAGAATAAGGCCGCGAGGTTATTATAACGCCTGAGCGATGATGGTACACGGAAACAAAGCGACCACGCACGCGCACCGCACCTCTGCTCATATATGGTGTTCCCCAGGGGCCGATACAGCTGTGCCATTAATAAAATCATAACCGGGGTGTTCATATTTGGGTGTACAACTGGAAAAATAAATCATATGGAGAAGCCAAATATATCGCAAAGTAGGATGGTGCATGTCCGTGCTGACTGACCTTAAAATTATTTCACCATTCTAATGATACGTGTGCGTGTAACGTGGTAGTTATCTCCCCTTGTTGTCCCCTGGGTACATGCCACTGGTGAAAACGCGCATATTACATCATTTTCCTTTCCTTTATTCGTTATCACTGACATTGAACAATAACTTCATGAAACTCAAAGATATTGTTACAAGTCAGTCCTTGAATAGTTTAACGCTGACTGTGCACTGTACACACGCGTTACAAAAACATCTGAAGGATATTTGGTGCCTGTTATGTTCATTAGCATCTTGATTATAGTGATCCATGGTTGGAAGCCACATGATTGTTCAGCTTGATTGGAATAATCTGACTTAGCACGTTTTCAAACTACCACGTCAATAGTATCCTTAGGAAACCATAATGTCTTCTCTGTTTGGCCATAATGGGCTGAATTTGACCTTTTTTTTTAAAGGAACGTCATATTTGCTAACTTGCAATTGCCTCAGTATGAACCACTCAAAAATTTTCGGGCGGGTTAGACTGACAGTATTGCTATCAATTGCTCTAAAATCTATGCATAAAAGCAACACGACAAATGTTATTGGTAACGTCTATACTGTAATTGACGTGTGACATTTGAGGATAATTTTAATGGGTACACTGCTGCAGGTTATGCCCCTAACGAAGTTCACCTTCCATTATCTCCCAAGTTGGTTCTGAAATTTTCCAGCTAGCAAGGATAGTGGAATGTGATATTCAGGATAGTGGTGAATTCCAGTGGAAATCTAGCCCTATCGTGGCGGTGTAAAACGAAGGGAAAGGGTTGCCTGAAATAGCATGTAGGTTCTAGAATCTAGAAGGTCATGCGGACGCCATGCGGGTGAAACCATTAATAATTCAGTACCACCTCTTTAACTTATCGTGTACAATAAACCGACATTTAAAGTACGTTAGAGCAATTTGATCAAATGACCAGATTGATGTGTTATACCATGGAGTTATAAAAGGAAGAGGAGAGAGCACAGGATTACTCTCTATTCAACTATGTTCGTAGCGGGTGTGAACAGTCAAATTTGCGTCAAGATGTGAATTACCCTGATTTGCATAGATCTTCTTGCTTCCTTCCATTGTTTACACGCCAGAATGACGCGAGTCGGGAGTGACGACTTCGCGTGGAGCGACTGATTCCAGCGATTTTGGAGACATAATTTGAAACTTTAGACCGGTGTGTAAGACAATTTTCTGCAAAGACCGCCTAAAATCATAGCTGCACGTCATGGACAAAAATCCGAGATTCGATAGGAATTTAGCAGAATAGAACAGTCTTCTGTAATTTGCCCGTAGAATTGCATATATGACGATTGTGGAGAAATAAAAAGTTAGCTGGGTCGGCTTGGCTCGCATACGAAACTATCCGTAACCTTCCGTCTCTAAATATATCGATTGAGAGCCAGAAACAAATCGACCATACGTCTCTTAGGAAGTACAAAACTATCCAAGGCATGTCTGGAGTTGCATCGGACACGAACGAAGTCCCACTAACACGATTTCACGCAAAAAAAATCATACAAAAAGTCACCCCTTGGTTCCGGAAAATCCAGACTGGTTCCGGTGCCAGAAACAACAACAAATTAACGAGCACCGCTTGAACTATTCAGAAAAAACACAACCTTTCCGAGGAAAAACGGCATAAGTTTTTTGTAGCTATATGAAATATTAGCAATATATCCATATTTCTACGGCCTAAAAACGGCGACTTAGCCCACAAAAACAACCGTAAACTCGGCCATGTTGGTCGCACAGCGAAAATTCAAGCATCCAGACGAGCGCCATCTTGTGCTGGATCCGATGATGACGTCAGCCGAACTCTACCGGGCGTTCCAAATATGGGAATCGTCGGAAACCGAAGCCATTCCGGCCCTGCTCGGCCCGCGCTCGGTGCTTGTGACGTCATGCTGCAGCTCATTTCCATAGAAAACCCCGCGAAAACACGCTACGAACATATACATCAAAGCCGGGCCCGCCGGGCGCGCGGACAATAGATCGCGGCGGGGGGAAACAAAGGGGCACAGCGGGTGGTTAAGTGCGTCGTCTCTCCTCTTCCTTTTATAACTCCATGGTTATACTGTGAGTGTAAAAATAGCGCCCTATTTTCATTTCCAAATGTCTGTATATGTGCATGAAAAATATCTGTCTGTATCTGTTGCTGAGACAATTTCTAAATCAAAACGCTTTATCAATAATGGAATATCCGTTGCTATATATAAAAACAGGGAAGTTTTGGGGGCCCTACTTATCATTTACCATTACATGGAATTCTTTTGACCCCGCCGTTTCCTAACCTTTGAATAATCATATCAAAGCCATTAATAATTCAAAATACTGTCATCAATATGTTGCCCAAACTAGTCTGGGTGCTTCAGGGAATGACATTCCTGCTTTCAGAATAGGACAAATGTTCTCTGCAGAAATACTTCCTATGCGGTTTGTGACTACGTAAATTGTGAAAGATAATAACATGTATCAGAAACGCACACAGACCCTATCATTTTTACCTTCGCCAAGAAGGTTATGTTTTTGTGTCCGTGTGTCCGTGTGTGTCAACAGCATAACTTGAGAAGGCTTGGATGGATTATCTTCATACTTGGTAGGTGGGTAGGTCTTTATGAGACCTCGAAACGATTAGATTTTGGGCCCCCTGGCGGCTTGTTATGGTACTGCAGCGGAACTTCCGGTTTTGATATCTCATGATCTGGACATGCTAGGGTGTTGATTTTTGGATGGTAGGTAGCTCTTGTAGTCGGGAAAAAGTGACGTAAGTTTGGGCCCCCTAGCGGCTTGCTGTGGAACTGCAGAAGCATTTGTATGAAAATGTTTAAAGTAGGATAACTCAATAACCGTTTGACGGATCATCTTGATATTTGGTATGTAGGTAGCTTAAGTGATGCTTGACATAATTAAATGACAATTATGCAAATTAGGATCTAATTTGCATAATTAATGAGGGAATTCTATAATTCAGCTACCTTCCATGATTGGACTATTATACTTTGTGACATGTGTATTAAGAATGAGAGGAACATCGCCATATATTAATTATGTAAATGAAGACCTAATTTGCATAATTAATGAGAAAATACTATGATTTCATAATGGTTGATGCTGGCAATTTCATACTTGACTGTGCATTTCGAAGTTGACTGGAGGTGAACATCATTTAACATAACTTATTCAAATCAGCACCTCATTTGCATAATTTATGAGGAAATGCTAGAATTACCTTCTTTGTTAAGATAACACTGCCATTGGGAGGAGAATATGATCAACTGATGTAATTCATGCAAATGAGGATCTTATTTGCATAATTAGGGGGAAATCTATAATTTGCCAGTCATAAAGGGTAATCTCATTTGGCGAAGGTATGGGGTCGCGGAACTCTAGTTTGACATGTGACTGAAGAGCGGATACACAAAAGAATGTCTCTGGGTGGGGAATTTTCTTCAATATCCAGAGTGAACGATGTTCCGAACACGTACCTACCTACCTCTTCGATCGCATAGACCGAAAATAATTACTACTAGTATCATTTCCGAGTACGGAAGTATGGTTTAGGGTAACTGAGCTGTGAGTTTGTGTGTCTGTTTATCCGGACAAAGTAGGTTGACAGCACGTGGGTGAGGGGACGATTGACAGACAGAACGACAGGTCAAAAGGTCAGATACAGGAAATGGGGTGTTGAGAGTAGGTTGACAACATGTGGATGAGGTGAAGATTGACAGGCAGAATGACAAGAGGTCAAAGGGTCAGATACAGGAAATGGGGTGAACTTGAAGGTCACGAAAACCCGAAATACTTCCCGGAAGTCTGAAACCTCCAATTTCTTGTTCTCTGGAGCCTAAATGCAGGATGTACTAGTATTCATTATTCTGCGTATTTGGTATCTGAACATATCACTGACACGCCTGTGGTATTCAGGAATTTTTGTGTTCAAAAATGCTTTTGACTCCCATACCCTTATGGTAATATGTGGATCCCAAAATGTTTTTGCCGCCTGGGAAAATCCACTCTCGGTTATCACTTTCATGCAGATTGTGCTGTTTGTGGGGTCCCTTCAAGATTTGTGGGCAGAACAGCCTGACAATTTATGAATAAACTTTAGTTACTACTGGACTCTGGTTAGTACTTAGGTAAAGAATCTATGAATGAATGTTGTAACATATACTAGTTATCTATTCAAATTAGGACATAGTGGATGCAGGTACACTAGTGCAGAATACGGGGTTGTCTGGGTTGTTTATAGTGCCAGGAAGGACAAAGAACAGTATCTCCTGTATGAGATAAGATACAAGGAAGTCAAGTTAAGAAAAAAAATGGTTTCCTATTTTCGTACCTTTGAGAAGAATTGAACCGAAAATTGACAACAGGAAGATATTTTGTAAAATACAGAATGGATAGCAACTTTTTGTGTAAATTTCCATAAGGTCACACTGGTCATATTGGATCATTTTTCGTCCGTTTCCATGAAAAAATGTCGATCATATATTGTAAATCTAACAAAGAAGCTGCAAAATGAGCAAATATATGCCGCAAATTGCAAAAAAAAAGAGAATGCGTTTTTCTATTGTACTGTTTTGTGTATCAGTACGTACTAGGATTAAACATTTTTCGAGCCCTGATTACTTCGACAAGAAAGTGCATCCTACATACGGTCCAAAAAAAGGCGCCGCGAAACGGCTCAAGTTATCATTGCAGGGAAACCAGCATCCAGCAGGGGCAAAAATGATTTGGATCACCAACTGACAGGTGCAGATGATTCTAATAACTGTCTGAGTCACTGGTTGCTTTTTCTTCTTGACCTGCACTGACTATTTATGATTGGGATTCCTTAGGAGTCAATGCCATTTCCCCTAGATATATAACTATGTAATGATTCTATTTTTCAACTTTGAAAACTAAAAGTTGATTTGTGTGTTGTCGTCCCACGGGTAATATATAAGAATCGTATGGAATCAGTGGCAGAAGTTACTGAAGACTTAAGAAAATGCCCCAAAACCAGAGAACCGACCTAGATGCTCGATATGTCTAAATGGCCAATACTGTGTGCTTTTATGGTCCAAGCAAGACAACTCATATAGAAGTTCTAGAAGCATATCAAGCTGCATGCAGACAGACACAACGAGGACTACACGCAATAGCAGCGCTCAACTTCTACACCAACACGGCTTTTGTGCTAATTACAATTTGGATTGATTGATTGATACAAGCAATGTCCTCTTTGTGATTATTAACTAAGAAACACAATGACACAAGGAAGTGTAAATTTAGGGTCGTTTTAAACTTGTTGAAGCGGCAGGTACTACACAGGTGTGTGACTTCTGTATGTAAGTTGAAACTTCTGGGGAATTTCCGTCGTATCTTTTGGATCTTATGTCAATGATTAGTGTTTATGGAGATTGCAGTACCTGGGTCAGTTGTTGTCCAACCGGTTCCTACGTTTCGCAACAGAAACCCCACCCAGAACAGTCACTCCTTTCCAGACTACTTTGGACGACGGTGCACAATGGAGGAACTCTGCTGACGATTTTGTGGACTAGACTTCTAGACTTCATCAGACATTTGTGATTCGAGTTAAAGGTATGCCCCTCTATAAAATTTTGTTTTACATATACTTGACAAAAGGTTGTGTGAATGACTTTTGCTCTGTATCGCGCAGATATATACAGCTTTATCTGTCCAACTGTGTAAACCGCCCTTGGGCGTAACACACGCACAAGCGCCGCAGCGGCTGACTAAAATTTATATCGTATCGAAGTGCATTGCTTAAACTTACGTTAAAACTGTTTGACGGTAAGAAACTTAAGTCTCCCCTACAACATTTCTAAGCAAGATAAATGTCCACGAACCTCCATTCGACACTGGAATTTGTAGTCGTGACTAGAACTGCAGGGAGTGTAAAATATGCCTTTCAAGAAATGAAACAAAACATTAAATGTACCTGAGACCTGCAAACCAACAAAGATAGAGAAAAAGAGTTTACTTCAAGCAAGAGCTCACAGATTGCTAACAGAGTTCAGTAACGATTCGCAGTCTTCAGTCATCCCAGGTGCGCAACGTTCGTGCTTCCTGCCAACTTTCAAAGGTGTGACTTGTAGGTTTTAGGTCAAATTGGCGGCACCACCGACCACGACGTCTTGCATAATACTAAACTCTGATATTGAAAATTGTGAAGCTCAGCGAAATGCTGATAGATTGCAAAATAATTAACAGTTACCATACGTATATCTCGACAAGTGCAAGACCATACGGGTGAAAACAAAGGCCTTGGATAGGGTACCCTTTTTCACACATTTCTTCCTTGTCTTGAAGACTACGATTTGCAAGTGGATTTTGCCATTAAATTCTCCCATCAACAACGGATGTAAAATTTGTCTATGAGTTAAGACACAGGTGTTGAGTCATGCACAGCAGGGTGTTAGTTCGGCGTACATTCCTGTGACTTTACCAGAATATTCCCTAGGAAGGGCAGTAGATAGTTTGGGTGTGGCTACATATCACGGCAGGTTGTTTTGATACCGCCGTGAGCTACAGATAAGGTCTATCTAGCACGCTGCTAGGGTGCGGATTGGTGTCGATGCTATTGCGAAACCCGCTATTGGTTACTGCGACTTCCACGTTGACATTTATCAAACTTTATGATATGACAAGGAAGTTACACAACAATCATACCGATAGGTATACTCATTAGGTGTGGCTTTCTGCGTACTACTTCCCCTATGGACAGTTCCGATGCCTCAGGCGCAATGGGTGTGTTCTTGCAAAGCTAGATTGGTCCGATAATATCGATCATTTCAAGTCAGACAACAGTTACCACAAATGTCTAACATTTCCGCCTTGGTATGGTCGAATTATCAGTCAACTTTCATTTGTTTGGGGACATTAAGATACATCTTGTAGTAACATTTCTGGGGATTTAAGTCTACAAGAAAAACAAAACGTTTAAGAAGGTATTCCATTGACGTCAGTAGGAGTAGCATAAACACATCTGCTTAATGAAAACAGAATCAAAGCTAGTAGGTTAAGACAAATGTTTCAAGGTTCTTCCAGGTTTAATAGACGGGCTCTCATGAGAAACGTCTCATATAATTGCCGTCCTTATAAAACATCACGTTTGATGTGGACTGAAAAAAATTATGTTTTTGATATACAAGAAATTTAACAGACGAATTCAAAACACCACACTGAGACCATTTCATTCTCGTTACATACTCAGTCACAACTTTTAGAAAGGAAAGCTGCCTTTGTCCAGTAGACTAAGACAAGTCAAACATCCATCTTGTTCACAGTCTTGGCAAACCTCGGTATACATAATCAGAGTAACGAATGCCCTTCTCACAGTCACAGCTGAGGCACCACAGTCACTGCTAGTTACAGAAGGGGATGTCTTTTTTTTCTGAACAGTTTCTCTGCAGGGCCAAAAATCAAGGATCATGGCGGCAGCACTCCTGATGACACTGTGTTGTATCCTGTGGTCAAATGCAGCTGTGCACAGCCAATCCCTATCATCGACGGGTATCATCCAAGCATCTCCTACTGTTGCTGCAAGTTTGTCTGAAAGCATTGTTCCTACTCAGTCACTTCAGGGCTCTGTTGCTCTAGTATCTGTGACACCTACCGGTAGTGCAGCAGTACAAGGTGAAATGGCATCCTCTCAGGCAGCACA
Source organism: Branchiostoma floridae x Branchiostoma japonicum (assembly GCA_013266295.2). Lineage (NCBI taxonomy): Eukaryota > Metazoa > Chordata > Leptocardii > Amphioxiformes > Branchiostomatidae > Branchiostoma > Branchiostoma floridae x Branchiostoma japonicum. Next base: position 16,833,772 of record CM023840.1, read on the forward strand.
GCAGTCTGGAGCTCTAGCCAGTACTCCAGCTGCACTGGGAACAGTTGCAGCAGCTACTCAGTCATTACAGTCAGCTGTACCACCAGTCAGCAGTGCAGTTGCACCAGAAACAGTAGCCCCTACTCAGTCAATCCAAATGTCTGCACGACCAGCAAGTGTTGTAGCTCCACCAGCAACAGTAGCCCCTACTCAGTCAATCCAAATGCCTGCACCACCAGCAAGTGTTGTAGCTCCACCACCAACAGTAGCCCCTACTCAGTCAATCCAAATGTCTGCACGACCAGCAAGTGTTGTAGCTCCACCACCAACAGTTGCTCCTACTCAGTCACATCGAATGTCTGCACCACCAGCTAGTGTTGTAGCTCCACCACCAACAGTTGCCCCTACTCAGTCACATCGAATGTCTGCACCACCAGCTAGTGTTGTAGCTCCACCACCAACAGTTGCCCCTACTCAGTCACATCAAATATCTGCACCACCAGCAAGTGTAGCTCCACCACCAACAGTCGCCCCTACTCAGTCACATCAAATATCTGCACCACCAGCTAGTGTTGTAGCTCCACCAACAGTTGCCCCTACTCAGTCAATCCAAATGTCTGCACCACCAGCAAGTGTTGTAGCTCCGCCAGCAACAGTAGCCCCTACTCAGTCAATTCAAATGTCTGCACCACCAGCAAGTGTTGTAGCTCCACCAGCAACAGTAGCCCCTACTCAGTCACATCGAATGTCTGCACCACCAGCAAGTGTTGTAGCTCCACCAGCAACAGTTGCCCCTACTCAGTCACATCGAATGTCTGCACCACCAGTAAGTGTTGTAGCTCCACTAGCAACAGTCGCTCCTACTCAGTCACATCGAATGTCTGCACCACCAGCAAGTGTTGTAGCTCCACCAGCAACAGTTGCCCCTACTCAGTCAATCCAAATGTCTGCACCACCAGCAAGTGTTGTAGCTCCACCAGCAACAGTCGCCCCTACTCAGTCAATCCAAATGTCTGCACCACCAGCAAGTGTTGTAGCTCCACCACCAACAGTTGTCCCTACTCAGTCACATCGAATGTCTGCACCACCAGCAAGTGTTGTAGCTCCACCAGCAACAGTCGCCCCTACTCAGTCAATTCAAATATCTGCACCACCAGCTAGTGTTGTAGCTCCACCAGCAACAGTTGCCCCTACTCAGTCAATTCAAATGTCTGCACCACCAGCAAGTGTTGTAGCTCCACCAGCAACAGTAGCCCCTACTCAGTCACATCGAATGTCTGCACCACCAGCAAGTGTTGTAGCTCCACCAGCAACAGTTGCCCCTACTCAGTCACATCGAATGTCTGCACCACCAGTAAGTGTTGTAGCTCCACTAGCAACAGTCGCTCCTACTCAGTCACATCGAATGTCTGCACCACCAGCAAGTGTTGTAGCTCCACCAGCAACAGTTGCCCCTACTCAGTCAATCCAAATGTCTGCACCACCAGCAAGTGTTGTAGCTCCACCAGCAACAGTCGCCCCTACTCAGTCAATCCAAATGTCTGCACCACCAGCAAGTGTTGTAGCTCCACCACCAACAGTTGTCCCTACTCAGTCACATCGAATGTCTGCACAACCAGCAAGTGTTGTAGCTCCACCAGCAACAGTCGCCCCTACTCAGTCAATTCAAATATCTGCACCACCAGCTAGTGTTGTAGCTCCACCAGCAACAGTTGCCCCTACTCAGTCAATTCAAATGTCTGCACCACCAGCAAGTGTTGTAGCTCCACCACCAACGGTTGCTCCTACTCAGTCAATCCAAATGCCTGCACCACCAGCAAGCAGTGTAGCTGTACCAGGAACAGTTGCACCCATCATAAGTGCCAGTGTTGCAGTTGTACCTACCACAGCTCTACAAGGTTCTATGGCACTGGTCAGCACAGCAGGTGTGGCAGTAATGGTTTCACCAACTCAGGCACTGCAAAGTTCTGTAGCAGCTACTAGTGAAACAATCGTATCAGCATCAAGTACAGTGAAAACAACTCCAGCTGAATCAACAGCAGCAGCACCATCAGCATCTGCAGCAGTAACCGTTCAGCCAAGTGAAACTGTGACACCTCCAGTCACGACATCTGCTGTGACTGCTGCTGTGGTCACCCCTGCAGCACCTGTGTCCACCGGTACGTGCACCAGACTAATGTCCCACACCTCTCTAAAATGATTTCAAAAACTGTCTCTGTTATCAGTTTGCTGTTGCTGCATACATGATCTTTTGCTCCTTGACTGAGTCAATTGTTTTTGATTTCCAGATATCGAGTTGACGGCATTCACTGTTGCTGAAAACAAGCCATCTGTGTTTTACCCGAATAACAGTGTGAGCATGACATTCAGCATTAGCCTTCGCAACAGTGGAACAAGTGATGTACAGGTATGACAGACACTTGCCTACAAGATGTTGCTACAAAATCTTATAGTGTTTCAAGAGTCACTCATGTGCTGCAAGTGCACAAAAGACTTATTCCAACCAATTGCTGACTTTTCACTTTTTTCATAATGTTATACAGCAAGTTGAACACAGATTAACTTTCATGCTAAAACATTTCTAAATGCTTTCATGAATTTTGTATGAGCTGGATTTAATATAACATTGTTAGTTAGACATCATTAGACAGGATTTATGATTGCTCAGATTATCTAATACATTTTCTTGTTCTGTCTCAACAGTCAAACCCATCTGGAAACTTCGACTTTGTTGTTTTCCTGTCCAACTCCTCTCAACCAGCCAGTACTCCTGCACCAGGACAGGTCAGCGTCAGGATTTCTTCCGCTGTGGATGGAACAACAGCTGTGGCTCGAGGGGGTGTTACTGTTTTTACTGCCCAGGCCACCCTGAACACGTTAACTACCAGCAACTGTGAGGAGATGACTCATGTCTGTCTTCGGATGTTGGTGACCGGTAACTTCACAGACACCAATGCAGCAAACAACGATCAATGTCTGTCATTTGGCAGTGGAAGTGGACAAGTTGGAACAAAAGACTGCACAAAATGTACGTCATACAATTCAATCACATTTTACTAAGTAAAATTTATTACCAGTAATGCAATGCTTTTTGTGTCAGTCATTCATTCATAAATGTATTGCTTAAGCATTGCCTTGATCATTGACATCATTGTGAAGTCTACATGACAAATTTGCACAATCAAGGTACAGGTGCTCACTTCAGATCCTATTGTAAAAGTCATTACATTTCATATTCCTTTTGTACACGATGTCCATTCTTATCCTTACTGCTGGTATTGCCCACCAACTGATTCACATTTGACCTTCCAGTGGTGGGATCTTGTTCGGTAACCTGTGACACTAAAGCGTCATGTCTGCTGCAGTCAGGAACAGGAGTGGGTGTGTGTACCTGCCAGTCTGGCTATACAGGGGATGGCACCAGCTGTACTGGTAAGGTCACGTTTTATTAAGTTAGTGCTGTTGACTTTATATCAATGTATTGTGTATTGCTCCCCATCAAAATCCCTTTCAAGTTAATATCAGCAGTCTTCAAAATCAGAAAGAGAAAATACAGTCACTACCAGGGTGATGATATTAAGTTCATGTAAAATTGCCCATGGTAATATGTTTTAAAAATCTACTTGACGCTCCATCGGAATAACACTTGTTTTTCTTCTACACTACTAGATATCAATGAATGTACCAGTAACACTGCTAACTGTGCAGCAGACCGGGTCTGTCGTAACACAGAGGGTTCCTTCTCGTGCGACTGTAAGCCAGGATTTACAGAAACAGATGGAACATGTGAAGGTAAGGCAAAAGCCTGTCAGCCAAAGTTCCTGTCAAGCTGAACTGTCATATTGTTCCGTTTCACCAAAACTTAAAAAGCAATAAAAACAATAATCAAGGACCATCCTACATGTACTAAAAGATATGGCTTAGGGCTAAAGGACAGGTGTATTATGTACCTCAACAAAATCTCATGTCTTTTAAAACATGGTAATGGTGATATAATTTGGAATGAACCCGAAAGTTGTTTTTTTTTCTACATGATTACATTGTTCTTTGCCACAGAAACCCAGGCTTACTCAGCAGCTGTCCGAATCACCAATGAGGTTTTCGACTCTTCCCTAAATGACCCCACCTCCACCCGCTTCATGGCTCTCAAGACCCAAGTCACCACAGTGGTGAGTATCATTTCATGTGAATACATACGGTGCCGCCAGAAGGGCTTAGGACATTTAAATGCTGTGTCATCCAAAACTGCAGATGGTTTAACATCATGTGATCATAGCTGGAAGGTGGTGCCAATGGAACTTGTCTTCAGAATAGAATGATGACTTATGTCCTGAATGCCTATTAAGGGATAATAAGGTGCTCTACAATCAAGGCTATTTTTCAAACACATCACAGAATGTTTACCCCTTACATGCCTCTTTCCCCCAGTTTGTAATCCTGTACACCAAAGCTCTTGGTTCAGAGTTTGTGAGTGTCACAGTGACAAGTTTCACCAATGGAAGTGTGATTGCCAATCATGTGGTCAACACCAACAAGTCTTCCAACGCGACAGCCAGCAGTATTGGGAGCTCCCTGCAGAACGCCATCAGCAGCAGCTCCAACCTACCCTTCACTGTGGGCGGCGTGCAGGTGACAGGTACTGCACTTTTCTAGGGTTTATACCTCCTAACACACCAGTATACTGTTTTCCTCTGAATGACTGTGTTGACTAATGCTGTTTAAGGTGTTCATAAGCAACTCATTCTTATTTCATATAACATGGTGTATAGCTAGATAATTTTTATTCCTTCCCCCCTTTCCATAACATTTTTCAAGTCACTGTCACTCCTTTACATATTCTTTGTAGTCTTTGATCTTGCAGGTCCCTGGTATTATAACTTGACTGAGTCAATTTTTCAATTCAGGCATTCAGCTGAACTTAGTGTACTGGTAGTTTTTCAAAATTTCACCCAAAGATGTACATTTTGAAACTGTGTGCCAAATGCAATGGGTTATCCAGTAGAAAAAAACGAACAATTGTCAACACACTTTAAAAGCTTTATCATCTACCCCAACAGATTTGGATGAGTGTGCCTCAACAACCACCAACGACTGCTCGCAGTATGCTAACTGCACCAACACCCCTGGGTCCTTCACTTGTACATGCCGTCAAGGATTTCAAGACAGACAGCCTGCTAACCCAGGAAGGACTTGTGGAGGTGCATTTCTTAGACCACTGTATAACCTAAACATTTTAGTGGCCTAGCCTGAATCTCTTAAGTTTACTTAGCCTACAGAATATACACAAACATTACTACCAAAAATCACCACAGCTCGAAGAAATAGTTCAATCATCATCTTCCATGTTGACAGTTAACACTTGAATGTGATCCAAATGGCAGTCTGTTCTTTAAAGATACTTTGGCCTTAGATATAAAGCATGTTGCATCTAGGTAAGAGCTTGAAATCAAGATTTTACTGGTCCAGGATGACTTTTTAATTGTTTTTAACTGTCCATCCAGCTGAGTGTCCAGCAGACTACTGTAAAAACGGAGGGACATGCAAACCTGTAGCAGGAGGACTGGCATGCACGTAAGTATCCACCCAGGATTCTGGAGGCCATTCTGTTGTAGAGACTTTTTTTCTTTCTTAAAAACTGGTCAAGATGTTTTTGTTTCATTGAATTAGACTGAGAATATTTGCCAATTGTTTTGCAGATGTCCAAGTGGGTACAGTGGATCACGTTGTGAGGATGATGGTAAGTCCAGTCAGATCTGTGTTCTAACTTAGCTTGGCTGTGATTACACTTCATAGTAGATGTGCTCATTTACAAGAGCTCAACCATGTTACAGTTTCATAGTACCACCATTGTGCACCAGCCATAGATGGTATGATATATATTGTACAAATGGACTATCACATGTACAAATAGAATAAGATATTAAATTAAAAGGATCACCTGCTCATCAAGCCTTGTTTCCAGGTTCACGATACCGTCTAACACTGGGTCTGGGAATCTTCGCCGGTGTGCTAGGTGCAGTGCTGCTATTGGCATGCATGGTCTCTGCCTATCTTTCAAACAAGAAGAAGAAGTCTAAAGTAAGTCAGCATACAGGAGTTTGCCACAATTTGATACAGCTTCCTTGGTTGATTCCTTGTTTAGTTTTTGTGGTATATTGTTCAGCTTCACTCTTTGGATTTTTTTCTGTATGAGGCAACTGTCAACATTTCAAAATTTTCTATTTCACAGGAGTTATGGGTGCAACCAACAAAGGTGCCAACCAAGAAAAGCTTAATGCACGAAAGTGTGCCAAGGTTCAACCCTATTTATGACGAGAGTTTTGAGTACACCAACAAGGCATTTCAGCTGGAGGATTCTGCCATGGCACGCCCTCCTGTCACCCTGCCAAGGTACTCCCTCACAGAAGCCAGGCACAAGGGAGATGTACCGATGTACGATGGCGGATTTGGCTCAAGCATTTACGATACGCCTGCTCGTATTTACGAAGTACCACCTGAAGAGGGCTACTCCTATGATGATGCAGTCAAGTAAGTAAAGATCATGTTACAACTGTACAGTCACGGGATTCAGCAATGTAATTATAAAAAATGTGAGGTTGAGCTACCTGTAACAGCAGCATGGTTGGTGTATTTACAGTAAAGAAAGATTAGTAATGCATGCTTATTTCCTGATTACTGTTTTGCAGTAAAAAGGGATGACTGTAAATGAAGGTAACATGACATCATTCACACATGCTAAATTTACTCAATCAAAAATGCAGCAAATGTGACAGTAAAAAAGATCAAATAAGAACTCAGAAAAACTATAACCCAACTTCTCAAGCACTACAAAGTACTTGAATTGTACCTTGCATTTATAAATTCAGGATCTTTCCTCCATCAGCATTGCCAATGTTGACCTTTTTCTCTCCTACTCACAATCATGTCACTACACCATGTATTGCAGCCCAACCTATGCCTTACCTCCTGAGACCACGATGAGCACCGTGGACTCCTTCACCCAGCCTGCTGACTACTCTGTGTACGAACCCCAGGTCAGGGTAAGTCTGGATCTCCCTTTCAATCCTAGGTATTAAGAAAGTCGTGTTATATGTTACAATGCAGGCTTGCTTCATTCTTTACACAACCATGTCATCCAAAAATATTAAATCCATACATCTAACGTGTTATACCAACATTACAAAAACTCAAGTTGTCCCTTGTGACAGTGTTGCTTTGTCTACTTGCTCATTAAATTCAAGTATATTTGTTCAAAGTTCATTAGTCAGTGTAAGTGATTCAGCATTGTTGGTGCCATACAGCACCAAATACATATGGGTGATTCTTTGGACGTAGTTAAGTATCGGAACTTTTGTAAGTAACACTTCTCCACGGTTCTTTTATCCAAGATGATACAAATGAAAAATATACAATTTTCCATAAATCTCAGATAAATAGTTTTAGCAAATTTAAGACCAAGCAGCTTTTAACCATTATGATCTGCTGTTCCCCACACAGCAAAACAGGGGAGCTACAGTTAAGTCAAGCAAGAATGGAACAGTCCAGACAGCTACCTTGTCATTCAAGTGAACATGCAATCACCAAGGTGGGTATGATGCACTGACATTATAACATACTTATTGAGGGGTCTCCTAGACTATGTTGTTGAAATGGAATTGTTACTTCATCCTGGAACCATCTATGTGTATTTCAATGGGATGTGCTTTCTACCAAGAGTGATCACTTTTTCAAGAAAGGTTTTTATCAGTGAATATATTGAAATATTACAAGGTCTCATGTCCTTTCCCAACCCACATTGCCTTGATGTTTTCTAACATAAGATACTTGGATAGATGGCTAACAGTATATTACCAACAGAGATATTAAAGGTGGGAAATTGATACTTAACGTTGATGTGAAAATCATTACAACTTACCAGGTGTTGTTCCACTCTCCACAGGGCACAAGCTGTCACATGCAGTAATAGGCCACAAAGATGTTGGATGGCACTACTATTAGTAACTGTATAGATTTGAAATAGTAGTAGTAGTAGTAGTAGTAGTAGTAAACTGGTTTATATGAAGTAAGAAATATGAAGTACAGGTGTGCTGTATTGAGGTCATTAAGCAGGTTTTAAAAACCTTTGTAGTAATGCATGTTTACATTGCTACATGTAGTGGCTTACATTTCTTCACATTTTAACAACTCTAAATCACACAAGGCAAATTATGATACAGGTGACTTCTTTATCAACCTTCTACCTCATGATGTGCTAACTTTAATACTTGGCTCTGGAAATATAGACATGATTACAGTCACTTACACTGATAACTTCGCTACCAGATGATGATAATATAACTAATATGTATGATTTACTTTCATTACTCCACATGGCATAACAGTAGCTGAGTCTTTGCTATGTAGGGTTTGCTATGAAATGCCCAGTAAGATTTTTATGTAATACCCAAGTTATCCAATACTACTATAAGAATAATTTTTGAGTAAAGTAAGCTGAATTGCAAGCATCTTATATACAAAGAATTTGACTTGACAAGTAAAGATAGATAGCATATAATTGATAGATGACTGAACATGAGCCTATGATGTATTAACGAGGCCAAATGTATGTGACTAAAGCAGAGTTGATTGTTCCTGGTGATGTTGATAACTTCTGTCAGCTTAGTTGAGGATTAAGATAGAATTGGTTATCAAGTTATGACCAGGGTGTGACTGGTGTCAACAACTGGACTATTGTTGCAAGGTGTCTGTGGCAACCTGGATGACTAATGATATTCCACTATGTGCCACCTTCTCCCTTGAAAATTGCCACTGGCACCACTGGTCTACAAATGTTAGCCACTAGACTTGGTAAAAAGACAAAATTAAAAAGTGTTGCAAATGGATAAAAGACTTATTTCTTATCACCAGCAGCAATTATTAAAATATAACAGTATTGTAATGTTTCAAAGATCCCATAGGACTGTTGTTCTCTACTGATATTTGAACCTGCCCTCTGCTACTAACTTAAATCTAACTACCACTTGTATTTTGTAACCTTTTGTAAGTAAAGATTTAACATACCTCTGATATGAAATTGTCCACTTATGGTATAATAAAGACAGGCATTTGAAGGTTTTGGGGTAGACTTTTTTATTGACTACCATCCTTGCTGAGAGGTTAAGATGTGCTTTGTGTCAGTAAAGGGCAATCATCTTTTCACTACAGATATACTACTCAACGTATTGTCGCTCTGCAATTTAGTAAATCTTACTACATCTCTAACAGTACAGTTTCTGAGTAAACACAACTTTGGTACTTACTGCTCATCTGCTTTTCTGTCTGTGATATAGATTATCTCATCTTCATCTCAAGAAAAATAAAAATGTTAGGACAATGTTAATAAGCGGAAGAAACACAACTAACAACAACAACATAAATGTTACCACTACAACTACGGGGAACTTAAGTTTTGAAAAATACTCAGAGCATCTCCACTTTCAAGCCAAGACATCTTGGTGTCAAGGAATTGAACCAGTGCCTTGGAAGATTCATGCTGACATCTCCTTCCTTCAAGTCTTGTCCCAAGAGTGCCTCCAATGTTTTGAAAATAATAAAAGGCAACGAAAGAGCTACTTCACTTTGTCTTACCATCTATTCTCTTAAGTCATGACTAATCTACTGGTATAATTTGGACTGTTACCTTCCAAAACAGGGTCTTTTTTATCGGTCTAATCAAAGTTGCTCCTTAGTAAAGTGGGTGAGTTTACATAGTAGCAATAACTCCTCCATAAGCATGATTCTTGACCTTAAACTTGACAATAGCATGGTCAGTCAAATTACAAGCATCCAGCTTGTATGTGATTATTAGTTGCTAATTGTTATGATAAGTAGCATAGAGACAGTTTTAGTAAACATCAGCATTAGCTTAACAGTGGCTTCCACAATGATTTCAAACCCCTCTGTGACTTAACCAAGACTTGGTGGTACAAATTGTCCTGTTTGCAGAGGCAACCCACTACAGGTACAGGAAGCTCTTCACCACAGACTCTTATAGTTGAACTTCATCCTGATCAGGTACTTCATTTCCACCTGGGCCACATCGTACACGATATATCTGACGTACTGTTAAGGCTTTCACCCAACTTAATCACAGCTGCAATAGAAACAATGAAATCAAACTAAAAGAGATAGTTCAAGGCATCATGCTGAAAAATCACTTCTTAATGTCCAATGTTATCATAACAGATATGTTTAACGTAAAGTAGGTTACAATAGTATATAAAATTGGAATCAATTTTCAGCCACCAGAAGGCCGCTTAGGCTGTTTTCTGGACAACCTTTGGCATGAGCTCCAGTAGATAGTAAGAACATGATGAAAAGGATACTCGTTGTACAGCAAACTGGATCCAGACACACCACTGGGAACACCAAGACCAATGGGAACCTGGGTACCATTGGGCAGTGTCTTTGTAGCCCCAGGGTCTGGGCCAGTAGCTCCAAGTCCTGCAAGTTGAACACACAAGATTCACAAAACTGATCAGGTGAAACAGTCATATCATGAATAATAGTTTGTGGACAGGTGTGGTACAGCTTTCAGTAAGAGACCATGCCGATGCCTAATTTTGCACACTTCTACACAATTCACCAACTGAAAATGAGAAGTACATGTAAGTGTGTGATTGTGAGCCCATTTCAGGAATGTCAATCTGTGATGCAAGGGGTTCTGTATTAGTGAGATCTCAACACAAGCATTTCCATCCTGGAAAAAGTATGGACAGTTTGTATTTCTCATCATGGAACTAAGAAAAGTTATCAGACGGTCTGACCTCATCTATCATTAAGTAGTTTTGTTTATAAGGAAAACACCATAAACATCTACTATCTTGTTCTTTTGCCTAACCGATGGCTCCACTAAACTTGTTCCAATGAAGTGTAAGTGACCAACCTTTGGTGCTGTGCATGCCTTTGGGAAGTTTGGAGACATACTCTGCATGTTTTCTCTCATACCTGTATGGCAGAAAAGTAATGCAACATTAGTTTGCCATATGTTCTTCCCAAGTCAAGGCAAAATGGTCTGGTGAAATCACATATTTCTGGGCAGGTATGTAAAATATATCCCAATTTTGCTTTAAGTTCTTGCACTAAATGTATACAACGTGGTATTCTGTATGTGAAAGCTGAAATACAAAACTTCCTAGAAGACAAACTGCTGGTTGTAACTGAGTGTTCTTACATGTTTCCCAGTGCCACCTCACAGAGCAGCAGCAGTCCTGTGGAATTGGCCGAGGACGTGGCACAGTAGTTAGCACTCTTGGACACCATGTCAGCAAAGTACAGGCCCTTCCCAAACATGTAGCCAGTCTGTCGGGTAATGAAGAAATGGTGGTTAGCAATTAAAGGTACTTCTATTGTAACTAATTAACCAAATGAAAGAGCACTATTTTTTGTAGATTATAGTGAAGTCCTTCAATGAAGTCCCCAAGATTACAGATGAAGACTGTGCACACCTTACAATGAAATTCCAAGAATATCTGATGAGTCAATCACACAAGGATCAAGATGTTCCTAGTCTAACTTATCTGCACACAAAATCTCACAAACTGTACACTTTCTAATTTGTATTATCTAATAATACTTTGTACATCAAAATTCATACTTCTATACTTTCAAACCCACAACAGAAGAACTTGTCCAACAACAAGAAAACTAATCACTTCTACCAGGAGGTTACTAAATGCTAAGTAATTACAGTGAGGACTACAACACTGTTGATTATAGAAAGGAAATAACTGAACACAAATCACTACGTACCACAGGGGCCTCTGGGGGTGCAATCCTGAGTCCCTGAGAAAGAATGCCAGCATAGTTGGTGACTCGTGACCCGTGCCATAGGAGCTGTCTGTTGTGCAGCTGCTGGAAGGGCCTGTAGCGGGACGCTTCTCCCTCCCTAGCAATCTTGAACAACTACCAAGTAATAAGGATAAAACACTTGGTGACTATCAGAAGTTCATGCATCTCACACACCAACAGAAAATCAAGCTCACACTCAAATAGTACCTTTACTACAGTGGAAGTACACAGGTTTTCACAATTCAGTATTATTGCACGAAATAGATTCTTGCCTCTTCTACTTCCAAGGAGTAATGGCTGTGTGTTTTGGCATGGGTGTTCTTCACATACTCCTGCACCAAGGCAAACTCATCCGAGGTCTTCTCCACAACCTGAAATACACAATTAAATTAAGGCACAAAAAAATTATTTTACACAATGGTTTTAGTTCTCGTGCAAAGCAAACAATGGACAAGCATCATTTGTATGGAATCAGGCAAAAGGTCAGTTTAGTATCACATAAATAAGTAGTTGTAGTAGCAGTAGTAGAACCTTAAACAAATTTTGACCACATGTTCTGTAGTCCCTTATTGACAGTAACATGCCAATACATAAATCTATCATGCATCTCCAGCTAACGCAGGACTTCACTTCAAATTTGACACACAACATACTTGACATGCAGTCATCTTTCAGTATCAGTGCTTAAGAACCACACCTCCATCTTGCACTTGAGTTTCTCATAGTGAACGTCGATGGGGTCCTTGCCCTCCCCGTCATCTCCACTCTTCAGTAGGTTGTAGGCCACTTCTATCTCCAGCAGGTTGTCGAGCATGGTAGTCTTGGCCTGAACAAAAAGTCCTGGTCAGCTTGGGACTTTTATCTTTAACCAACGAATGCTGACATATGAGTTATGCACAAATTATGGGTACAGACATACAAGTTTTGATGAGGAGGAAGGGAGCAGATATCTAGTGATGGAGAAACTGAATGTTTGGCATTTTTCGGGACATACACACCTTGATAACTTCCTCGTTATCCAACATCGGAGGTTTCTTCATGCCAAAGTCATGTGGAATGAGAGTGTAGAATCGGTTGGAGGCATCAAGGATTCTTGTGGCACTCCTCTCACCAGTCAGGATCTACAAAAAAGTACAAGATAGACAGAAGATGTCTGTAAACTCGTATGATAAGCAATCATAGTGTGATGGATCAAACATATCAACCAAGCATCATATAATGCACTGACTTCTTTAAGATACTATGAATGTACAAACATATGCAGACCTTTCTGCAAACAGTGAATGAAATATGTCTGTCAAAACATATCTTAAATATTAAAAAAAAAGGAATTTCGGCAGTCCCAGGTTTTACATAAAAAAGTTGTTCCTTGCTGTAATTGGTGTGATAACACATCAACATTAGGTAGAGGTGACAGCTGTCTAGTGCTGTACATGACCATTCTGGCACAAGAAAATGTGCACACCTACCCCATTCAGTTCTGTCAGCACACTATAGGCACTCTCAATCTGTTTCCGTGACAGCTTGCCTAGTGGCATCTTCTTCAGGTCAATCTAAAACAGAGGCATTAACATGTGAGCATAACTTCATTACAGCAACAACTTGGAAGTTCTACTTTGGATTTCCATAAAGCTAGGTATGACATCAACGTCTACTTAGCTATAAAGCAAAACTATTCTCACAAAATGTTTTCAAATGTTATTGATGTCAACAAAGAGCACCTCGAACTCCACCATGGCCTTCTTCATGCTCTCAATGTCAAAGATCATCTGTATGATTTCCTGAACCTCACGAGCCAGAGTAGACTTGGAGCCTGGTTTGATCTTCAGCTTCTGCAGATCCTCTTCCTCCTAAAGGTACAAGATAGACTTGGATTATGTCTGATGCATCAATACACTGGTATTACAGGTACAAAACATTACCAAATTATTGACAGAAAAGGCCACATGAAATAATATAATAACTTGGTAAGAAATGAACACCCTGATTATTTAATGTTTTAAAATTTGTTGCTTTATTGACGATGAAAAATTTGGTAACAAAGAAGAACACATACCTGTCCATAGTCAATGTCTAATGGGTAAAATCGTTTTGGGTACTTCACAAAGTTCTTGGTTCCAAATTCGTTTCCTGTTGGTAGAACATTAGACTTGTCAGTGCATGATAATAACAAATACTTCTTTTTCTCTGATATCATGCATATGGTACTAAGGAGAGGAAGGGCAGTTTTAGAAAATGATTCAATACTACCAGCAGTATGGCTTAACCATTTGCATACTGTTTAAATTGAGAAAAAGCACCAATCTAAGTTTGAAATCTGTTTGAATTGTACTGAGCACAGTGCCAGTGCACTCGCTTCCTTTCCATGTTAAGCTGCAGATGATAGTTGTGAATAAGAACATAGGACAATGACCTGTCTTCTCCTCATACAGGTTGAGGAACTGCTCCAGTGCCCCCTGTCTGGAGTGGAAGGTCTCCAGCTTGTTACCACCCACAGTGGTACCTACCCGTCCCCATGCCCTGAACACATACCACCTGCAGCAACACATGAGTGCAACCTGTTTTATTTTGTATTCAGGAGCCTTGGTGAGATAACATTGCATTAAGTGCTGGCTCTATATTCGTAATTTTGCATGTAAACTCTTACGAGGTATGAAATGAACAGTTTGAGTTCTCAGATCTAGTCAAACAACTTTTAAAATTAAAAGGGACAATACATGCACCTTATTTCATGTAAATATGGTATAGCAACATCAAAGGTATCATTAACACAGTTGTTACTATGACACATACCTATTCCCTTTGTCAGCCTCCAAGGCTTGTAGCTTGTAGTAAGAGTTTGTACCTCTTACCAAGTCTACGAGACCAAGTACAGCATTGTATACCTTCCCCTTGTCCTCAAGAACATGGGCAGAATGTTCAATTCCTGAAACATTACAAGAATTGTTTACTGTAACATCGCACTAAAAAGTCTATTACAAAGTTATTTTGAAAGAGTAGAGGTCATAACATAGGTTGGTATTTAAGACACAGATAAATGCTTTAATAAAAAAACACATGCATATGGTGACACCCCAACCAAAATTTAACACAATAAGTCTTTCTGTTCAGTTTGTAATAAATAAGCCAAATTGGCCACAAATGAATCCTATTTACCTGAGTCAGGATCTACAGCTGCCCCACCCTTCACCATCATCTTCAGTTTCTTGGTGCCTGAATCTACATGAACAACATTGTACCAAATCAAACAGCTACCTCCTAACTATTGTTATAGAAGGATGGTATTATGTGGAATTACATTGGTGGTGTGTATGAAGTGCTGGTGGTGCTGGTGCAACCTTTTTTTTCAGGTCAACAGTGTTTGCAAATTTCTCCTTTCTGTTGTTGTATTGTTTTTTTTCTAATTGCTGTAGCAATTTCTACATCACCCATTCTCCTAACAGTCCTCTTATCTATCATTCTACAACACTTCCAATGTTGAGACATCTGAACTTGTTAACTGGATATTTTGTATGTCATTAATGCAAATATATGAATAGACATACCGTTAGAGATAACTATTTGACAAATATTCCACTAAAAATGTGCAAATCTTACCCATTTCATCGTATTTACTCTTGCTCTTACTCTTACTCTTAGACGGTTTCTCTTCGACTGTGGCAATTCTGGAGTGGGGCTAAGAGAAAAACATCCAGGGTAAATGTCACTAACAGTTCGTTGGTTGGAAAGTAAAAAAGTAAACAAAAAAATAGGCAATACTCACTCAAAGAGCATGTCTGCAAAATATGCATTTAACAACAGTATTTCAGGAACAGTTCCAAACTTGTGAAGTTAGGACAATATGTCATGCAACTTCATCAAACATTGTGGAGAGGAAGTTACTAACATCAGATCCCCAGGATGCAATACTCTTCTGCATGATGAGTAAGGCAGCCCCTCCCTTCTCCACATCTGTTATAAAGTCCTCAGACACAACATGGACATCAGCAGCTTTGGCATCCTTGATCTTCTTACTCATCTTTTGCACGTCCTCTGCACAACAGGCAAAACAAAAAAATGATCCGTTTTCTTGACTACTATCTGGCATCATGCATTATACAGTAATTAATATTACTCTAATGTTTCTACCACTGTCAACATGTGTACTACAAAAATTTAGGAAGTATATGCCAAACCGAATCTACATAATTCATTATTTCAAGCAAACTTTTAATCAAGCATTTATCAGGCAACAGAAACTGTATGCATTAAAGACAAATTAGTCACAAGTTCTTAGACTAAACTCTCTATCAATAAGATGACATATTTACTCTACCAATCTTCTTACCTTTGGAGCTGATAACACAGGCTACAGTGCCATCCACCTTGCTTGCTACAGTCCCTCCTAGTTTCTCTATCGCCTTCGTCATCTCTGTTTTAGACTTTGTTGTTTTACCCAAAACAACCTTGACATGGTTCAATGGCTTCTTTTCATCAACTCTGAAAATTGGAAAAATTGATATTGTCTGGTAAACTACAATCATATAATGTCATGCTAAAATTACGTTACTAGTGTTGGAACTCAACAGTTAAGTAACCAACCAACCATAACCAACCAAAAATGACTTAAGCCAGTAGAGTTTGTAGACATTACAGGTCTTTTGTATACCAAACCCATACGTACATGTAGCTGCCCACATATCAACAGTAATGTTTGAATACCTGGAGGAAGACGTGAAACTATCTGTGGATTCAGATGCAGCAGCGACATGAGCAGCTGAGAACACCCGAGCAGCAACCTTGGACTTGAACTTCTTCCTAAAAAGGGAAGGGGAGGACATTTAGTCACTTTGTAATCTCACAGATAATAAAATATACTTACAATGTTAGCATTGGGAATGATAGCTTTGTTTAGGAATCTACAGTTCAAGAGATACAACTACATTTCTGACCAGCTTACTTCAGCAACTTCAAGCACAGTTCAAGTCTAAACAAGAATACAATAATTTTTAATGAAACTTCACAAATGCAAATGCAAGGAACAACACAATACAGGAGATTCTACATACAGAAAGGGAACCTCCTCCTTGAGATCATCAGGGATGATCCATTTCTTCCTCTTGGGTTCACGTGTGGTGTAGATACACTTGGTCCACTCTGTGAGGTTGCCTGAGCAGTGGTAGCCATCACTTCTGTAGAACAGCTGCCCATGTTTACACTCAGGACAACGCTGCAGTGCTCCAAATGCCATGCCATCACTCAGCCTGTCCAGCAACTAGCAGACACAAAGGAAAACACCTTAGCTACAGAACAGAACTTGATTCTGCTGCTAACATGGCATTTACAAGTTTGCTACCTTTATACATTTTAACCAGTAACAAAAACAGTTAAGAGGAATCACTTGTACAGTTTATCTTTGAATAGCATGTGCTTTTCACTACTACCTCCATGCCACATTAAATGAAACATATGAAAAATAAACTCCTACTTGAGAAAAACATGTTGTATTTCAGCAAATTCTATAGCAAGAGACCATGTTTAACTCACAGCACTCTCCCCACTAGGAATGTCTTGATCGTTAGCTAACAGCAGCTCTTTCAAGTCACTGTTTTCCAGAGACTTGGACAGCTCATCACGAATCTTCCACACCAGCTTACTCTGCTCCTAAATAACACGGTACCAGTACAAAACACAGTCATGGATTTGAATCTACAGGTATACAAAGGCAATATAGTATGAGGTAATCACTGTGCCTTTGAATACAGTGTCATGCATACACAAATACATCAACCATCAAAGGGCCATAGGAAAAACCACATCTGAGATGGTGGCAAGACAGCAACTTGTCAATAGCCCAAACTGTTACCAGACAGCAAAACTGAGTTAAGTGGGCAAGCTACCTTCAGTTTCTTTTCTTCCTCTGTTTCCTCTGCTTTGATTTTTTTGGCAGCTGCTCCATTACTACCTTTTGCCTTCCGCTTCCTATGAAAATAAGAATTGCTTAACAAACATCCATGTAATCATACTTCATAAACAGTGGAATATATGTGCATTATATCAACAGTAACAGGTGAAAGTATTGCCAGAAATACATTATCAAGCATGAAGTTGCACCTTCAGGTCATTTGCCATCATTTGATGACATGGATGTATTGTTTATTCTACTTTACTCCTGACAAATAGAAAACACCTTTGCCACAAGTTAAGGCTCAGGGCATGATAAATTCAATTTTTGCCATTCTGCCCCAGTGCAGAACCTTTCGTACCCTGTAGTTCCAGGCCCCAGCTTCTTGACCAGTACATCTTGGTCATCCTTGATGAGGTTCTTGTAGCCCTGGATGACAGAGGGAGCCATGTCTGTGGTGAAACCCAACTCCTCTCTGTTTTCCACAAAACAGTCCACATGGTGCCACAGGTCCTTAGGCCCCCACTGGTCTCCCTCATCAACCTTCTTGGAGATCCTGACCAGGCCCTGAGGAAAGTACATGTAGGTAGATATATATATCAGCAACTCTGAGGAATCGCTATGATTCTGAGGTGAAATATGGAATTAGCTTACATTTTAACACTTCTAAAATGGTCTCAATGCAGCTATCAGCATGACTGAACCTAATGTACCTAGGCTACAACACTCATCATCATCATCTTAAGTGTATTGCCCAGACTATGTCCATTCTTTCTCACCAAGAGTTCATGTCTCCCATGATATATTTTAGGTCCTACAATACTAGGACCCACAAAGTCTAACCTTCTCCTGGCTGTTGCAGCCTTTTGCAACCATGAGAAAGGTTAACAGTCAGTATGAGTCAGCCTACTGTTTCTTACCTTGTCTATCTTTTCAGAACACCCCCTGCAGGCACTTCTGTTAGACTTGGCATACTCCACACTGAACTCCTGGCCTCCAGGTGCATCTACCTCATCTCCTCCACCTGCCTCAGCCCCTCCTGACGACCCCTCTCCTCCAATGTTTTTCTAATGACAACAAACAAAAAATCACATACTGTCAGCGCTGTGTAATCTAACATAAAGAAAACACAATGAGAGTCACAATGATCATGGATATAACCTGACTAGATTAAGAATGCTCCTGTATAATTTCTATGGTCCAAAGTTATTCAACAGTACTTAAATATCAGCCATTATTGAATATACAATCAGCCATTGAAAAGGCGTAGTATCGCAAGGGATAGGAAGCTTGTTTAGGACATATGTCAAGTGTGACACATTGTTGAAAAACATTGGTCCAACCTTGAGCTTTTCCTGGTCATCCCATCGCAGGCCAGTCACCCCACTGAACTCCACAGTAGAGTTTGGCTTACATTTCTTGAAGAAGCAGGAGTAATGGAACCAGTTGGGAATCTGGAGGAATGGTCAAAATACATGTTATAATAGTTTTACTGATGTATCAGCAATACTGCAAAGGCCAGTTAAACATTCAAAATGACAGAATAGTGTCCATTTCCAGCAAAGGAGGAAAACTTTACCTTCCCATCAAAATGAGGAGACTGCCAGTTTCAGGGACATGGTCATGGAAGGAAAGAAATAAGGACCTTTAATACATTATGAAATACAAAGTAACATTACAACATGTACAAATTCACACAAAATTCCAGTATAACAGATTATGTCCACATACACTGTACCCCACAGCCATAAAAACAATGTACCTTCACATATCAAAACTAGAGTTCCACGACCTCATACCTTCGCCAAATGAGGTTACCCTTTATCGCTGACGAATTATTTTCCCCATAATTATGCAAATAAGATCCTCATTTGCATGAATTACATCAGTTGATCATATTCCCCTCCAACTGACCGTGTTATCTTAACAAAGAAGGCCATTCTGGCATTTCCTCATAAATTATGCAAATGAGGTCCTGATTTGAATAAGTTACGTTGAATGATGTTCACTTCCAGTCAACTTCGAAATGCGCAAGTATGAAATTGCCAAAATCAACCACTATGGAATTATGGTATTTTCTCATTATTTCTGCAAATTAGGTCTTCATTTACATAATTAATATATGGCGATGTTCCTCTCATTCTTAATTACACATGTCACAATGTAGAATAGTCCTATCATGGAAGGTAGCTGAATTATAGCATTCCCTCATTAATTATGCAAATTAGATCCTCATTTGCATAATTGTCACCTAATCATGTCAAGCATCACTTAAGCTACCTACATACCAAATATCAAGACGATCCGTCAGGCGGTTCTAGAGTTATCCTACTTTAAACTTTTTCATACAAATGCTGCTGCAGTTCCAGAGCAAGCCGCTAGGGGGCCCAAATTTACGTCACTTCTTTCTGAGCACAAGAGCTACCTACCATCCAAAAATCATGACCCTAGCATGTCCAGATCACGAGATATCAAAACCGGAAGTTCCACTGCAGTACCATAACAAGCCGCCAGGGGGCCCAAAATCTAATCATTTCGAGGTCTCATCAAGACCTACCCACCTACCAAATATCAAGATAATCCATCTAAGCCTTCTCGAGTTATGCTGTTGACACACACACAGACACACACACACACACACGGCCACGAAAACATAACCTTCTTGGCGAAGGTAATAAATCTATGAGGTCATCATGCAGTATTTTCCCAACTTACTGAAAAAAATTATTCTGTTAATGGTTTTAAATGACTTTAATCATATCAAATTTAAGTACAATAGTGCTGAGCAACAACATTTTCCTCTTCCATTTCAATGTTGACAGGAAAAGCTTCAAACACCATGACAATAGTTGACATGGGCACAGACATGATGTCAACAAGCAGAAACAAGATAGTGCCTGCATGATGTCTCAAATTATTCCAACATGGCAGCACCCATGGCATCGGTGAAAACAAAACAGTTTTGACATTACGCTCTATCTGATGTCTACATGCATTTCTGCTTTTTTTTCAGGCAATGGGGGGGGGGGTCAGGTAAATTTGCATGTATGAATGCCAGACGTGACGCCATTTAAATATTCAAAGTCCACAAAAGAATAGCTTGCATTCTCTGAGAGAAAATACTCGTCTGTCGTCTGTCTTTGAAAACCTCGATCAACATTTCACCGCTTACTAGTTAACAGTAAACACTAAAAACGTATGCGCTACGGCAAAGGCTACACGGCTATGCAGGCCCGGGCACGCATGATCTAATCTTGCGCCCCCCTCCCACATGTTGTTTGTTATTGTTTGGTGGCAATGACCAACATCGACATTTGTCTTAGGCATTCGTGGAAATGGTTGTCCGATTCTGTCACCTAAGCCCTAACAGCAAGCATTTAATACTTTCCAGAGCAAGGACCAGCTAATATAAATTACAAAGTATAGCGCCTCTGCCTCTCCTCCTCTAGCCTCTATTTGGTTTGAGTTTGAATGGCCATGACAGCACGAGCGTCTCCGCTGGCCCTGTTGTGCACGACACTCACAGTGTCTGGAAACCCCTGTCTTACCTTGTACATACCAGACCATTACACGTACCTGCACCATTCTGGCAAGCCTAAGGGAGTCTTTTGTGATGTTTCCCTTGCATAGTTTGCACGAGGCCCGGCTACTTTTGGCATATTCTGCCTTGTACATCTTTCCCTCGTCGTCTGCCATGCTGATTTTTGCCGCCTCTTGCACACGGTACGCTAACGTCCCACAATGCACTTCGCAACCTCCAACTCTCCAAACTTAGGTCAACAGTAGTGCAGTATGCTTGAACTTTTAGAGAAGTAATGTGGAGGATAGCATTGTAGAGTGGAGGTACCAGCACATTATCTGTCCATTGGAATCAATGGTGAAACCATGTCAATAACAGGGCAAATCATGCCAATTGTTTGGGGCAGATTCCTCTGTCCTTTTTATCAGAAAATTGGGCCTTTCTGAACAGAATTTGCCCAGGAAAAAAAATTATTTAAGACTAGAAAGGCAGACATTTGCTCAGGAGTAAATGTAGCATATGGCTTCAGCACAGTGGTCCCATTATAATGTCCGCAAAAAATTAAACAGGTAATATCGGAAAAATAGACAAGAAAAAAGGTTAAAATTTTACTTTAATAACAGTCCTTAGCAATTTTATGGATGACATCCTCTGGGGACCACAAAACTAATGCGAGAGGGGAAAAAAAAAAAAATCCAGCAAAAAAAAAATGCTGCTTAACCACAGGAATACAAAGCCGGTATTGCGAATTGAACCACAGGACACAGTGACTGCATCAAACAAACAAGTTTTTATTTGCAGGAGGTAGATGTAGATAGTCTTGTTCAGGTCTCATCCTCCTTCATAGCTTCCTCCTTCGTTTTACGATAAGCCGCCCTTTTGCGGCATTTATGAGTCGGCAGTCTGTACTGAGTTCCAGCCGAGTTCCGGAGTTCTGTGAAGCCTCGAAAGACATGATTTTTTTTTTTTTGGAGAACAGGCGAAAATCAATGCGCGCGCGGATGTCATCCATAAAATTAAGTCGGTGTGGCCTAACTACAGTTATTATTATTGGTAACATCCCATACATTATTGGTAATGATTTTTATTGGCATATTGCAAACTGTTGATTTTCAAGATTCAGAAAAAACAAACGTTTACGTCCTGCATTTCAATGCTAGAGGAGGACATGCCTACTATAAACTTAAATGCAGTTCCTACTGTCAATATCTACAGCTGGTCCAGGTTTTCCATGCAGTTAAACCAATTATCCCAATCAGCCAATCAGCATCAACCTATCCACCTGCATGCTAGATCCCTTCTGCATTATGCTACTCACCTGATGAGAAAGTAGGTCATGCATCCATTTGTGCCAAATATGGTCATGCCTTGCCATATATGGTAAAAACCAAATAAAACCACTTTAAAAGCCTGTATCAAAAAAAATGGAAAAACGTCCGAGGGTATTTGCCCACTATACCTCCATACCAAATTTCAGGTCATAATTGGCCCAAAAATGAAGAAACTGAATCCATTTAAAGAAAATGGCAGGAGAAGGAGGAGAAGAGGAACATGAGTAAAAACAATATATGACTTCAGCACTATAGTGCTGAAGCCATATAAAAATAAGTCCATTCTGCGCATGCCAATGAACTAGTCCCTCCTCTAGATGAACCAGTGAAGTCTTTGGGCAGGATGGGCGAATTAAGTATCTATGATTGCTGTACCCATGAGTATTTTTGTACTAATGTTTTGTGTAGACCTCTCCCCCAATGCACCAGCTCTTCAACCTTGTTCACGGAATGGACCCGTCTACTCTTGGAACATGACATCAGAGACATGTGACCGTAGTAGCGGGTCATACGTGCCAGATAACACCCTAGTTCTGTAAATTCAGAGGTCTCGCAACATATCCATATTGAATCGCCGGGACACTCTGTATCTTTAGAAGGGGTTAAAATCCTTGATTCTGAATCGGACTTCTTTGCAAGAGGAGTGAAGGAGGCGGTCTACATAAGAGCTCACAGACCTACCCTGAACAGAGACGGGGGGAGACACAAGTTATCTGGCACGTATGACCCGCTACTACGGTCACGTGCCTCTGACGTCACGTTCCAAGAGTAGACGGGTCCATTCCGTGAACAAGGTTGATGGAGTCAACCGAAAATTTGGGGTAAGTCCCAATATTCTTTGTAGTGTTGGCAGGTAAAGTTTAGTTTCCATTTCACCCAACTCTTCCTAATGATAATGCAAAATTAAATGTAGTCAAATCATGGAGATCATCCATAATCCAATCAGATCAGCTTCACTAGTAAACTTGCAATATATATTGTTCTAAGTTATCATGTCTTTATTGTAAAATAGCATGTTGGGATGTAGGGATAAACACCATAGCAGCCAGAATTTTGCCATCTTCAGAGGACAGCCAAGCAAATGAGAGAGTAATATTGAAGATTTCTCTTAATATTAAGGATTAAATTTTCATTTCGTAAAGGATTTTATCAGTATATCCTGCATTTTTCTCCAGTACAACTACTACTATGATATAAATTTTAATCTATTTGAATGTGTAGAGGCCCTGGTAGTGTCTCTGCTTGGTGTGGTGATTACATAAAATGCATTAATGATACAAACCACTAGCTGGTCATGAGCTCTACATATCAACCTTTTTCTAAATTCAGCAGCTTCTGCTTAAAATTACACCATGCCATGAATAATGAAGCATTCTTGATTCACTTATGACTAAGGCTATACTGATCAGTACAATAACTATCCACGAGAGTAGCACAACCTAGAAGGTACAATGGTCTTGAGTCAATGACTGATTGTTACAGCAATCTACTGTAAATGCAGAAACTTTCGCATTGGTTTTAATGTCACGGTTTTTGCGGTGACCTCTAACTGCAAAACCATAACACCCTGAATGTGTTTTATAGTTCTATGGTCTACTATACTATAGAATTGTCTCAACCCCAAACTCCAAACACCACGAAAACCTATTTTTTCCTCCTACCATGAAATAAAATCACTGCAAAGGTAATTGCATTTACAGTATTATAAGCAGATCAGATGTCTAGAATATGCTTACATGGTTGTACCTATGTCTTCTGGATAATTTATATCTCATATGCCCACAAGATATCTTCCAGAATTCCTGAAACTCACCAATGTTCTGACAGAAAACACAACACATGCCAAACAGGTTTCCTTGACATTTGAAAACATAGCGCGATCTTAGTGCCATAATGCTGTTTTAATGTTCAGACAATAAAAAGAAAGACATAACAGAAGTGTGTCAAAAATAATCTCTATGGCAGAAGAATAGAAAGCCTACACACTGTGTTTTTTCCCTAGTAAATACAATGACACAAATTAAGACACACATGGAGAGCTACACTGGATTACAATTATGAAACTTTTGTTGCATCAGTGTTGACAGTAGCCATTAACCCTCCCAGTGTCACGTTTAATCAAACTAGACATTACAATTAGCCCATGATGCAGCAATGGTTAAAATACCCCTGTTAATACACATTACCTTCATTTCTCTGAAGCTCTATATACTGAGAAACACCTTATGTGTATGGTTGTATGGAACAATTTTGGAAGAAAACACATAATGTACAATGTAGACATTGAAAAATGTTGACCTGAAAATTTTTGTTTGCCCCAAACCATTCAGACAGCTGAGTTATAGCATACATTCACCTCTTCCCTTGTGAGCCAGTCTATTCTATGTTGCTGTTTTCCATACTTAACCTTCCACAATGTTCATCTTTGTAGAGGAACTATTCAATGATAATGGCAAGCCCATTCATAAGTATTGCTGCAACAGATAGATGTACAATACATTTCATTAAAAATACTCCACAGCAATTTGTACCACTGTACAGTACAACTGTACAAGTATCTTAAGTTACCTTAAAGTTTGTGAATAGCATCCCAAGAGTTTCTTAAGAAGTTAAGATGCCCAATGAACAAAACTCACAATGCACATCTTAAAGGCCAGGATGATGAATACAGAATAAAGGGCAGTAATCTGTAGTTCCTCTTGCATGCCTGGTCTCTACCACATGTAAAATCTGTGTTTATAACCTACAACATGGAGAGAGCTACTGTAGTTTTTGTTTGCACAGTAGTGTCACCACTTTACATAAACCACCCTGTTTTATGTTGCCTCTATGATTCGGTTCTGAAGTAGCTTGTTCTACAAGGCTGCTGAGCAATGAGACATTTAGGTCTAAGACATCTTCTTGTGTACTTGACCACAAAGGAAAACCAATGTCTGTGTCATTCAAAAAATAACTTGAGGTACAGTATTTTGGTGGATTAACTTTCCTAGCAAAGTAGGGATATGGCTTTGTTAACAAGTATTCCTACCATACAATATAGCCACCTGGAAAACCAGCTGGGGAAGTTACCAAATGAACAGACAAGTGGTAAGCCTACCACTGATAGTACTGACTGGTTTTCTTATGGTGCCTGTTTTTCTTATGATGCCACAATATCTTCTAAATGTCCCAAAGTGAGCTTTCAATATTTTCCTGCTTTGGTTGCATCAACAAAAGGCAACAATACTTTGTTACTTGCAAAAAGGTTACTTCATACCAAGGAGGTTAGACCTCCTTGTTCATACCAGTTGATACCGGTAATTGCGATGCAGGGGTTGATTTCTTTTACCTGTAGCCTTATGGTGGCTAATGACTAAGTTCAAGAGATGCCTCATTTGAAGCACTGACAGTGGTTGCATACACAATACCCACACTGAAAAGTTGGCACATCAGCCTTTGTAAAATGAAACCTATAGTGACAGGTCTTTGCCCATACTTCCTACAGCAGCCTGTATGTGGTATTATTGGCGATCTAGACGAGTGATTGCCTCTGCAAGGAATGGATAGTCTCCCACTATGTACGGGAAAGTCTAATATAAAAACTATGTACCATTGATTTGCCAAGGACAAACTGCATTGGACATGAAATCTGCAATGAAATAAATCTTGTAATACATTTGGCTTTGAAACAAAATGAAAATAAGAAACTAATCAAACTTTTTATACAATCCTTTAAGCTGAGTACTAATTCATGTCATAACCAATTGTAACAAGTGCGAGTCCCACATATAATATTGTGTATTAAGCAAAATACACCAAACAATCTGTAGATACATTGTCCTGGACTGCAGGAATTTGAGGAAAGTCACCAGCCTTAACATTACATTATTCAATCAAATAGTGACATAATTTCTCTACACCTAAAAAGATGCCTACATTTAATTCAGGTGACTCGTTATAAAGTATGCACAATCTTATTGCCATGTGTTGATGGAAGGTTTGTATATTAGTCTCCTTTATGGCACTACATTCTGAAAGCCCGAAAACTTGTGGGCTAGGCTGTAATGAATGTAAGTAGGCACAGTTTATACAGCCTTCAGTCAATATTACATTTACAGCTTCTGCCAAATCTATTCCTTACTGTTTTCTTCACGGCTATGGCCACCTGCACCAAGCTGTATCACATGTACTTGTCTTATAACTTTGCTCATCTCATCAGCTATAATTGCTATCATATATATATATCTTCATATATATATATACTTTATATAAATGTATATATATATTTGCAAGTAAGCCTTTTGGATAGCCTAGGTGATGGAGGTTGATGAGGGAGAGCATCAGGTGCACCTGAACTGGCTACCAGAGGAAGAGTAGGAGAACTTCTCAAAATGTGGCTTCTCCTCATCTATGGTGTCCAAAGGAGCTGCAACAGAAACACTGGTGTGTCAGATGAATAATGACAGTCTGGTTGGGGGTCTGTCTACATTAGAGACTTTTAGCATCAATAGGGCAAAATCAAATAAAAATAAAAATAACAAACTAATACAAATAAGGGGAAAGAAACAAAACTGTAACAACTAAACAAGGAGAAAAGGCAAGCAATGCCCAATTATGTTTGGAGTAGTGATGTTAGAATTAGGTTAGAGTGAGATTAAGGTTTTGATTGAAGTTCCATATGTTTAAAGATTGCAGTTGATCTTTGAGATATCTTTACCTTATACCCGAAACTTCAGAACCCTGCACCAGAAATTTCCAAGAATTTCACAGTCTCTAACATCACTACTTTAACTTGTCTGTTGATCAGTTTGCTCACATTATTGGGGGCAGGTGATGGGAACACTTCTATCAGGTACGACAAAAAGGACTGCTAGAGGAAGAGTATGAGAACTGTTCAAAGTGTGGCTTCTCCTCATCTATGGTGTCTAGAGGACCTGCAGTAGATGTAAAAACACACATGTTGCAAGTAGCAAACTAAAAATGACTCAAAGCTCTCCTTGCTAATATTGTACTGTTCCCTGCAGAACACAAAAAATAATGATAATCAAAATTTAATTTTGCTAAAGGCATTTTGCTATTTATATGAATAACATATACCACATTCATCTGACAACTTTTTTCCAGCTAAAACGGGATGCTTAGGCTGTATTGTAAGATCCATGTATGATTGACAGCAAGGCAACATCACTCCATTTGCCACTGAAGATGTACTTACAAGATTCAGTAGGTGGTGTAAGCTCCACAGACTCCCCTGTGAACTCCTTATCAAAGTAGCGAGTATCTGTGTCTGATGACACCTGAGGCTTGAATGGTGGTGTCAACTGAGGGACAAGAAAACACAATGTAATAACCATGCAAAAATTGGATCTTAGATTGAAAGAACATTGCACTGACTCTGTTTTAACAGTGCTGTAAGAGCAAATTAGCATCTTTCTACTCCTTGCAAATCACACTGAAAGGAAGGGATCAACTGCATACAGGGTGAGCAACAAGAGAAAAAGACAACAAACCTTTCTTTCATAAACATCCTGCCAGTTGATGTCTGCAGTAGCAAAGAAAGGATGTTCCTTCACATCGTCAGCATCCCTGATGCCTCCACCAAGTCTACAACAAAACAAAAATCTTCATTTGTATTGTTCATCTATAACGTACAACATCTAAAGCCTTAATGTATATAACTCCACCATTCCACATGCTATCTACAAGTACATGTATAGTAATTTAATACCAATGCACTACTTGGTGCTTAACCTTCTAGAGGTGCCCACTCCCTCTTCAGGTGCTATCTAGGATTCTGGCTGGTGAGAGTGAAAGCAGTACAGTCTGTCTTGTGTTCTTTTTTTGTCAATGTATGTTATACAAATCTTAAATAATATTATAATGTATTCAAAGTATGAAGTTACCTTTGCTTGGGGTCCTTGATAAGCAAACCTGACAGCAGGGACTTGGCATTCTCTGTGATATTTCTGGGAAACCTTGCCTCCTCCATCAGGATCAGTTCAAACAACACCTCGTGGTCCTTATTGTAGAATGGCAGCCGACCACACATCATCTCATACATGACCACGCCCAGTCCCCACCAGTCCACAGGACGACCGTAGTCATTATCCTCCAGGACCTGCGGGAGACAAACACATGGCAAGTTTATCTAACCATTTGTCGAAAGACTTGAAGTATATGGCTCGGACTGCTCATCAAATGAAATGCAAAACACTAATGTACTTTTTATGTGTTTATCCTTCAGAAATAAACATAGCAACTGGCATACTGAGACATTAACTAGAAATTGGTTAGGTATTTGCTTCTTGACTTGCTTTAATTTTCAACAGCCTGTTATGAAAGCATGGACCAACCTCTGGTGCCAGGTATTCGGGTGTGCCACAGAAGGTCTTTGTGGTGGAATCAAATCTCATGTCCTCTTTACACAGCCCAAAGTCTGTGATCTTGATGTGACCGTCCTTGTCCAGCATCAGGTTTTCCAGCTAGGGACACAAGAACAAACCAATGGTTAACAAGAGAAATGTTCAACTTTGGATGACATATCATTCCAAATTACATGTTGGTTGGATTCCTCTCCCATATCTTTCCTAAATGATGTAGAATGTGTTGATGCATCTTGATATATAATAAATATTGAGTACCAACATTGTTAACAAATGCAGAAACAAGACCTTGGACAAATGTAATGAATTAACATCCTCACCTTCAGGTCTCTGTAGATGATGTTGGCCTTGTGTAAGTAGTCTAAGGCTGACACAATTTCTGCCCCATAAAATCTTGTTCTGTCCTCCGAGAACACCCGCTCCCGAGATAAATGGAAAAACAGCTGAAAGAAACCAAGGTCATTTAAAACAGCAGCAGGCACACTGTATCTCCACTTCTGTACTATTACTGTATATGGATGTTTCCATCAGGTCTCAAAATGTACATAAGGAAAGTTGAGGAATTAGTCTGAGGTGTGTAAATTAATATGCATACACAGAGTTGTTTGATTTCAAATGTTTTACCACTTCAAATGTTTTACCTGTTTCACCAGAGTTGTAATTTTTGGAGGATTAGGCTAGTGTATGGTTAAAAGACCAAAAGAAGCCTTCTTGAGGCACAGAGGTGTGACAGACTTTTTTTATACATTGCACAGTATACAAACTGGATCTTTGGTACAGTTGCATATGATAATGAACAAGCATAGATTTTTCTCCAATCTTGCTTGCCAAGTTAAAAACAAAACAATCCTCTACATTATCTGGGAACTGATATTAACAAGCAGGACTGAGATGCTTACCTCTCCCCCATTTACGTACTCCATCACAAAACATAACCTGTCTTTTGTTTGGAATGAGTACTTCAAGGCCTGCAAATAGAAATGAGCAAAGTCAGCAAGATAACATCACACATGCTAGAATGTATATCAAGAAAGGGATACCTTTTGCATTCAAAACATCACACATGCTAGAATGTATATCAAGAAAGGGATACCTTTTGCATTCAAAACATCACACATGCTAGAATGTATATCAAGAAAGGGATACCTTTTGCATTCAAAACATCACACATGCTGGAATGTATATCAAGAAGTCGATGCATTCAATTTACCATGGGATTGGAATATGTACTATAGCCCATTCTATGATGAAGAAAGCAGACAAAAGATCATTTCATTATGAAAATAACTATTGTTACTCATCGTTTTATGATAAACTTCATTCTCCAACAATAGTACAAATGTATACTTACTCACAACATGCATTAGCCATAACTGAAAGTAAAACTGATACAAGGCTATTTTACTCTGAATGCTAATGCTGTGCTGATATATTATAATCAATCAAAACAACTTGACTCACAGTGAGGAAAGGGTGCCTTGTTGTTTGGAGGACCCTATTCTCTGTTAATGTGTGTGCTACTTCATCCTGAGGAAAAATTACAATAACATCATTATCACGAACTGCTCATACAATTCTGAGTATTACATCACCAATCAGTGTACGAAATACTTTTTTGAGCCAGGTTGCCCAGTGGCAACCTAGGATGAAAGCTAGGTTGCCCATCAAAATTCCAGGTTGCCCCAAATTTCAACTCTTCTACATTGTGATTAACTTTGTTAGAATGCAATGTGCATGCCATTTATACATTTCTGACACAGAGTTGTTTCCCCCTACCTGAAGTGATGTGGGGTTACTTCTTAATAAACAGTTCCCAATGGAAGAAAGGGGCATCCTTAACACAAAATTTAGGTAGTGCACTGGGCTACCTGGGTGTAGAAATAGGTTGCACCAAGCAAAATATGGTTGCACGGTGCAACTGGGCAACCTAGTATTTCGCACACTGCCAATGGAAAACTAATAAGAAAGTAAAACAATGTCCCAACTTGAAGAGAATTATGTTTGTTTCCACTGTAAGTTACTGAGTTTCACCATTATCATACATAGACTCACCTTTGCTACAATTACTTCCTTCTTCAGAATCTTGATTGCATACAGACCACCATTTGACTTTTCCCTCACCAGAATCACCTTTCCAAATGTTCCTTTTCCTAGTACCTTCAGGAAGTCAAAGTCTTCTAAAGTCTACACGAGAAAAAGAGAGAAATCAATTGTTTTGCTTGTGTCTTACAGAATTAGCCATCCTAAAGTTTGCTGTTGATTTTACGAGTATGATACTAGGTATTCAATCACACCACACTAAGGGAATGTTGTATTTATACGTGTAACACTGAAATGTTGACAAGGATTGCTGTTGTATCTTGGCTTTACCAAGTCTCAATTCCCTATGCTATTCCAATGTTATGAGAACATATGTAACTTTACCACTTTATGTGAGGCTGCGCTGCCCCCTGAGCTGGAAGGTCTGCTGTCTGACGAGGTGTAAGAGTTGGTCAGCATGCCTTCCTGGGACTCTTTACTTTTCATGTCCTCCTGTTCCTGCAGCTTGTCTGCCACTGACTGGATGGCCCTGATCCAATCCTCCCTAATAGAGCAAATAACATGTATGACATAGACACCTATCTACAAACAAGGTCCATGTACAGCCATGCGAAGTTTGGGTTGACTGGGAAATATGAATGTTGCAGCAATCTGAGCAAGTGAAAATACATGTGTATTTGAATTGAGGACTGGCTCAAATATCGGTTATTTCAAAATACACATCTGTATCTGAAAAAGGAAATGCAATACAGTATTAACAAGAATGTATTAAAGATGTTAATATACTGAAAAGCAATAAAAGTATCATACACTGTACCCATGAGCAAAT
Organism: Branchiostoma floridae x Branchiostoma japonicum; assembly: GCA_013266295.2. Taxonomy (NCBI): domain Eukaryota; kingdom Metazoa; phylum Chordata; class Leptocardii; order Amphioxiformes; family Branchiostomatidae; genus Branchiostoma; species Branchiostoma floridae x Branchiostoma japonicum. The sequence continues at coordinate 16,865,546 of CM023840.1, forward strand.
TATAACTTATACAAGTCCTTTGGAAAATGATAATGAGTTTATGAATATGTTTTACAGTGAACACCACAATAACAGACTACATTACTGATAGTACATGTATGTCCAGTCTGTATTCTTGTCTAATAATTAAACAACACCCTATGACTACCACTACGTGTTATGTAACACAGGATGTAGCATTATGTAATCAGAGAATTTTGTGTTGTCAAAACACGCAAAAAATTGCAGTACAATTTAATATGACAATATGGACAAAACAGCCTTGGGTCAGAAAAAGGCAACATATATATCTGTTCCAGCAATACCAGCATGCATGTTATGATTCAAAACATGAGGGCAGAAGGAAAATAGCCAGAGGGCAAATTCCTGACGACGTTTGAGCTGCAATCATGACTCTTAATTCTAAACCATATATAATACTAGTATCATTTGATTGGCATTTTGTGGCATTGTGATGGATTTAAAAATGTTGACAACCAAACAAGAAAACTACTCTTTGTAACACTACTATTTGTTCACTTTGTCATGCATCTTGTAAGAAGATGAAAAGTAAAATTGAATTTACGCTACTTAAAATAGATACTGTAATAGCTACACAAAGATACATGAAACATTTGGAAAATATATATTAAGCATCCTTTCAACCATGCAGTCAGATGTGTGGTAAAGGGCAATAATGTTTGAAAGCAGGGTTCTCCCCACAAATTCAAAGGACAGCAGAGATGTAATGCACTTGTGAGTAATGGGGGTGGGTGGTGGTAGCTGTAGCATTTTGCCCTTTCCTGATATAAATGGAAGACATTTCCTGCAATTTCAGGTTTAATTTTTGTCTAAAACAGAGGCGGGAAAAAATCTTCCAGGGGAAAGAAGATACAAGCACCTAGGGTACAGTACACTACAATTCAACCATGTACAAGAAATAAACAAGCTAACCCTGTAGGATATAAACTGCTAGAAAATGTACCTCTCCTCAGGTGTGTCGACATGGAAGGTTCTCTCAATAATGGTGGTCCACTGTAGACATCTGATGATGAACGTATTGGGGCGGGGTTTCTCTGTCTTCATGATCTGACATTCTGGACAGACAACAATACAGCCAAACAAGATTGTGACACATGGGGAACAAGTGTCTGGTGACTTGGATACAATCCAAATACTGCATGAGGAAATGAAACTTACTTAATTCTATTCCCAAACATACACGTGTACTTCATTGCCTAAGTGGCTTTGATTTTGATGAAACTCAGAGCAGTGCTTTAGGCTTGCCTTCCATTTTTGACTCTCAATCTCATCATGGAAGATTCTCTCAATAATGGTGGTCCACTGTAGATATCTTATGATACTAGGGTCATTCTTATCAGATTCGATTATCTATATTGTAGTTGCCAAAGAAATTGACGTGTAGTTGATAGCCAGACTGAGCCTGTGGTTATGCTGAGTCCACCATACAAGATGATAACCTACTTGCTACAGTGAAGTTGTTCAGGGGATCATTCATGTTGGATGGGTGTGGCTTCTCCTTGTAGCCAATGAAAGACCCATCTGTCTTTAGGAGGAAGTAACGTGGTCTCCATGTTTTGATGTATTCACCTGCAACAATGACAGGTATATACACCAGCATTAACAAAGTTGCAGCCATATCTGCCACAAGTCTATGTCTATTACAGTTCTACAATTTGAATCATGCATGATTGATTGTGCATGAGTGATCTGTCTTATACCACTCCAGAGTTGGACAGTCTCCATATCAGACTTGTAAAATCAATGTTCATTAGCTGATATAACAAAAACACATGTTACAATATGTCACATGATATATTGAACAAACAGTCCTCTGTCAAGTTTCATACGTTTATCTCTTTTCAATCTCACTATAAGCATATGAGGTTTGGTTGTATCAGCAATTCTAACATCACAAAGTTATGCAGTCAATACAAAAAAGAATCAGTACTATCACATTTTTACACTCTTTCAAAACCTCTAAAATATAAAATAATCATTACCATGTACAGTGAAAACTATGAATCTGAATATATGCATATTATTAGATATACTTTTATATTTATATTATGTGTTTTGCAGATAACAATGGTCCTGTAAAATAGGTGCCTTGTTAGGAAACTTCAAGATAACGGGTAGCTTCAAGCAAATTTTCTTGTGTTTTCTCTTCAGGTTGTGCTATTCATTGCACAACAGCTCTTTGTCACACTTTGTCATAGTCATTCAATAATACAAATATAGATCTTTGTAATAAAATGTCTGCTACCTTCTCTAAAAACAGACAAGAAAACAAAACTATGAGGTAATCCTGTTTATAAGAAGCAGGATATTTCTATAAAATTTTATACTGTTAACAATCTAACTTGAGCCACATTTTGTCTTCTTTGTTTGTATCAACCTTCAATTCATTTTTAGTTCCATATAAATAATTCATGTGGTGGTGATGTTGTTTTTCTCTATGGCATTCCTGTAAGTGTTACATAACCATAGTCACTAGAAATGATATAGAATTCAATGGGGTATAAGAAGTGTACATGTAGGTGGGTACCATGATGATGTGTGTCCAGCTGGAGGTCATCTGAATGGACTCACTAGTCTGACTTACTAGAACTGTGCAAACAGCCCACTTTACTTAAGTGACTCGGCAAGTGGACCATTCAGTCTTCACATACCACACAGGCATGCGGGATACATATCTGACTAGGACTGCATCACAAGTCAAAAGAAATTAGCTTCAAAGCTTATCTAATTGTCAATTTGAACAATAAACTTAACTATGAGGAAGGAGATAACAACACCATTGCAGTGGATGCCACACAACTGACAACCTGGCATGTATCACAGATATAACATATACATGTACCTATACGTATATCAATAGGAAACAAATCAATATCCTAAGTAGATCATCAAAATACATTGTACATGACATAGATTATTAAACAGCAAGCTGCTGCTGATAGTTAGAAGGTCATCACTGTTATGTCATGTTTGTCAAAATGTTGGGTGTGGTACAGAGTAAGGCATAGCTAGACAAACACTGTGTGCTTTGTCTTAACAAAAGTTCTGCTTGCACACTTTGGGCAGAACCTAGACTGACTGGTCTGACACCCTCACAAGTTTGGATAAACTAATGACCATAAAAGCCAGACTGGTGGAAGTTTTAAAATGATAACCCAATTAAATAGAGATTAGAAAGATCTTCAAATTTGTTAACAAGAAGGTGTAATGAATTATGAAATGTGAATCAACTGATTGGGATGAAAATCAAACCCATAGGGGACCCTTGTTGTTCTGCATTTTTAACAGCAGTTTTGCATTGCTGTCAATCCCCAACAAAAGTAACCAATTTTATTATGCTGTCTTGTTCAACATTGTATCTAAAGCAAGGTTTCAGATATCTTTCCTTTTAATGGCAGTAGTATTAACAAATGTAAGAGGTTTCAAACAGTCCAACATCTTTCAATAATATCCAATTTTGCACATGCCCAGACAAATGTGCCAGTACTGTAAACAACTTGGTGGGTCCATGGACAGGTATATTCCGTGCCTAATTGATCATAATGTGAAAAGCTATATACCACGCCATGTTCATGTGCTCCATTTGATCTGCTGTACTTGAAACAACTAAGAGTGCAGCAATGCCTCCCTGCTACCAAGTGGTCCAACAAAACAGCCCTCTCACACGCCAGGGGAATTCTTGGTATGTGTGTTGTAAGCTGTCCCACATGCCTCACCTCTCTTGTGGAGCCAGCCCTCCCTGACCATGACCGGGACCACCTGCACTGGAGTGTCGCTCATGGTCGTCTCCACAACCGGCTCTCATACAATACAGTCCGAACAGTCTTCTGCTTCACCTGGACAGTTAAGGAAGTAACCTAAATGAGGACAAATTATGAATGCCCTAACCCACCCTATTAAACTTTTAAGTTCTCAAAAATTATGACACGTTTTCTCGAAGGGACTGCTGGAGACAAAATTGACACATGCATAGTGTCTAATAGAATTGGCGACGACACACAGAGTCTGTATGTTGTTGAGATACATGTTGTAGGCTTGGGCGATTCACGGAAAGTACACGTCTGTCTACATGTCTGCACCAGACCTAGGCATACACGGCTGTCTAGCCACGATGCAACTTGAACATTTGCTGAATAAGTTGGTGTGGTCGGTTGTCCAGCGAAGCAATCATCATGCCAAACCTATGCTTATTTACCAGTAATATCCAAAGCACCAGCCTCACACACAAAATGAGTTTCACATTCTGTAGATCCCGAATTTTGGCACCACAAACCTAAGCTTTGTTAGTATGTAACGTTACAGGATGTGACATGACAGAAAAACATGAAGTTCTCCATCGACACGCACACTCTTCCATGCCCAATTTCAAAAATATAGGAAGACGTTACCTTCCTCGCCAGTAGAAAAAGGCACTCCTCCCTTGTGCAACTTCAGTGTCCTTGGTTACGCACAATTATAGGAAGAAAGAAACGCATAAAATAAAGAGGGTAATGTTCCGTATTCTTCCTTGTTTTCAGTTTCAGGCGTGATGACGTCATGAGGGTAATTAGTCGAATCGCCGATGGCATCTAAACGCTTTAATGTGAAGTTTATAAGGAAATCAGAGACCACGATTGGATATCTACTTAAACGTCTGCATGGAAGAAGACATTAATATAATTATGTATATGATTAGGTATCCAAAATGGAAGAAGGTGAGTTCATGAGGTTATTCTGCGACATTAAAATGAATATTGCCATGTCTGCGGTGTACCTGTCTACGAGTAGCCGCTAGGCATGATGGGCCACTTTCCGTCTGGGTCACCAGTGTCCCGGATAAGTGACCCAGACGTCTGCCCTCTTGGCGCTAAAATTTAAATATTTCAATATTCACATCGCGTAAAGCTCCTTGGACCAAGTAGGAAGTTGGTGGTTAGGTTGCCGTTGCACCATGAAGAACTCATAAATTACTGTTTTTTACCTATATAAACAGCACTTGCTTTTGATTCCGTTCATATTGTTTCATCTGTTATGTAGCTTTTTGTTTTCCATGCAATATGTGAAATAAAATTCATTAAAAAAAAACAACACAAATCCACCTTTGATGTTAGAAAACACATTTTATCCTGGTATCGTCCCTCCAATGTGTTGTAGTGATTTTATTAGAATAATGTTAATATCATAGCCCCCCCCCCCCAAGGGTTGCAACTGTCCGACTACTAGTAATTTCGACATGCCCACTGGCTAAGGTGACCTGTATGTATGAAGATATTTGTTCACTTGTAATGGCTGTGAATGTGTCAATATCATAAGAAACCTATGATGCCTACCTGACAGGAAGACTTATTACGGTAACCCTGCAGCAGCTAATTCTACAAAATCTTACATGCACAAGACTATGGTCAAAACCCCTCCTAAATAGAATGAGAAATACAGTACTCCTTACAGAAATTTATGGTAGCAGTTTTATTCTCATTCTACTTATAAAATATGTACAATAAATACACAACAGAAAATGCCTAACCAATGATACTAACATATATATACAGTAATTACTTGATGAACATGGAACATAACATAGAACATCTGGAGATAGAAACAAGGTAGATATGAGAATAGAGTAGACCTGATTTCTATGGCACCAGGGAGATTCAAACTTTTAAAACATAACAGCTATCTATGGCCCTGTTTTCAAGTCACCCAGTCTCAACCAGAATGTCACAGTGACTGTGAGTCATGGTGAGTCATCAAATTGATACATGTATAATTAATACATTGATACAGTCCGAGTCGTCTTGCTGTTAAGGTCAAACCCCTGGTCTGCAGAGTAACTGGTTTACCCTGCACCTGACTGAGTGGATCAGAGCCCAGCTGTCTGCAGCTGGTACACCCTGGAACCCTTCTTCAGCAGGAAACCCTGGTTGTTCAGGGAGGCAATGAATCCCTCAAAGTCTGGAACCTTCACATCACAATTCTGCAGAAGAAAAAAAGGAATGCTTAAATCGACCTGTACATGGACACGGACTTATTTCTAGTGATATATGCCTACTACATGTATCTCTTCCTTATTTTGCAATCTTGCATGTAATGTATTGTGTTTATACAACAACATAACAACATCTTAAGTGCAAGTCCCTATACAAACCTGAGCAATCTCCCTCATCTGTTGCACGGTAAAGATGTTGTTGTAGGTCTGTTCTGCCACTCTGTTCAGGGCAGCAACAAATCTCTTCGGCTACAGGAACATTGTACCAACAAATCACATACAACAGCTTGATGAGACATACAAAAATGTGGACACGAACTACAGCTATAAAGTCACTATGTTGAGTGAACAAAAACATTTATCAGGCATTATAATATAAGCTGATAAACAATACCTACAAGGTAACATGTCATAAGTAATCAACTGGAAGACAAAATATGGGGTATAGCCAGATAACCAGTACATGCTCTGACCTCACCTTGCTCCTGCTGCTCATGCCTGACCCATTCTGTGATCTCAGGAAATCCAGTTGTCCAAATTCATCTGAGTAGGTGTCAAACATGCTGAAGAAAACAGGTGGTTTTAAACAATTAAACAATGTTAAACAATTAAACAATGTTATGCTTTATGCAAACAATGGTTTTATTTTAGGTATGTGGCACATGTCATTATGCATATACCAGCTTTGTTACAGAATATATGCTTTATGTTAAGTTTCCTATGTAAGGGTGGTTCACTCTAATTATCAATTTTTAGATATACATGTACTAGTATTTTATATCTGATGACATACACAAAGCATCCTTCTCATTCCCATAGGACAAATCACCTATGGCAAAGTTCCAGCAAGACCGGTGAGGCGGTGACAGCCAAAAATGCACAAACCTGCATATGTCCTTTCCTTTCCAACTCACTTCATTTACAAAATATCTCACCTATCTTTCATGATTTCTACCACATCCTGTGCATCCTGACTGGTAGCTGTCTCCCTCAACTCCAAACGGCTACGGGCCTGTATGGAACCCACTTCACATTATCAAAGACAAACTTTAAAATCAAAAAAACACAATTTTCACTGCACTGGATAGCAGAAGATGATAACAATTTGAAAGGCAAAAGGCAAATTGTATCCCATTTTGTGACAGAAAGGTAAGATGAAACTAAAAGTCTGGAAAGTGCAAAAGCTGATGAATGGGAAACAAGAATGAATAAGTTCAAGCTGCCTATTGTTAGGTCCAGCCAGGTAGGAACGGGGTCCCGATATTGGTCGACTTCGCGCACTGGTGCGCGCGCGAAATCGACCAATATCGGGTCCCCATTCTTAGCTCGTCCAGCGCATACAACATGGAGAATGCAGTCATCATGATTTGTTTGATTATTGTGGCAGAAACTGAAATATCTATGTATCACTTCTCGTATGCATACATGACGAAGCTATTTCCAACTTAACATTGCACATAATGATTAATCTTCAAGTGACAATATTAATCATCCTTTAGGAGGAACAGAAGAGCAGGTAAGAGACCTCTGTTAGCCTGATGAGGGACTCAAGTTGCCTGGTGGTGATGGGGATGCTGTCTGGGCCCCGCTGATCCTTCCTAAGCTCAAGGTAGAAGTTCTGTAAACATGTTGACAACAGTTTGGTTACATTGACTTACTATTCATAACCACTGTAAACATTCTTCAGCACTGACAACTTACAAAGAGGTGTTCAGAGAAGATTAACTTTCCATGTTGTTGTAAACATGTGTGTTTGTTAACATAGATTGCAGACTGTAGGTTTATGAATGAGGGACTGACCTGAAGCACCTGCTTGGCTTCTGGTGACAGTTTTGGATGGACATACTTCCTTGCATAGGCCACATACTGCAATGTGAAACAAACCGCATTACATATTAACTGACATATAGTAATTGTGCCATGAGACTATCATATTAAACATCATCTTCTTACTTTTTTCAGAATCTAGATATCCAGAATTGTAAGAAAGAGGGGAAAGTTCAGGGAGGCAAACTGGTATGACCTTTAAAAGTCTAGAATTTACTAGAAAGTCAACTGCTTGTCTTAATCAGATAAGATGGGAATCGACTAAAAGTATGGTTTGATTGTATACCTTTCTTAGCAGAGGGTGTGGGATGGGGTCAAACTGTTCACCTCTGCTGATCTGGAAACAAAGATACTGTTTGATTACAGCATGTATGAAACTGAAGTGCTCAATAACTTATAACAGGGACAAAAAAAGCATAGCCTTATTTCTTTGAGGACTAATGGAGGAAGACAATTGCTGTTACAATGTATTCATGCTACTATGTAACTATTTCATTCATCCCAAAAACAGAAAGGTTCTTCAATGAAAAGTCCTTATTTGCAGGCTCTTATTTGAGGAGACACTGTCTACTACAAGCCACTGCCACATAATATATGGATCTATAGTGAGTGATCTACAGAATATACAATTATTGTCACCAATCCTGTACAGAACTGTACCTTTAGCCGTTCAGACAATGGCTTTTCTAATTCCCACTGTCTCCTGGCCTCATCATCGTCAGGGGTCTATACAGGGCATACATGGATAGGTGAGATGTCAATACATGTATATCATTCAACTACCAGGTATTACAAGCCGTGACAAAAATGATAATTTAGTAGAACATGTAGCTAATTGTAATGCAGACATGCTTTGCCATTAAGAAGCAGATTCATGATGTATCGATAAAGTTACTTGATCCATGCTTGATTATACATGTACATGTACTTATATGGAAGTACATTTAGAGGCTTACTATACATATACCTAGAATACAGAGCACTGTCACAGAGAACCTCATCTGAACCATCATTTCTCAGTTAAAACTTGAGTACCGGTATATGTAATCTTCAGTTTACCTGAGCATCTCTTCTCACTCTGACAGCTGAGGTATCTCTGCAAGGAAAGGGGGAAAGTGTTACAATGTCTGGACAAACTACTTTCGAGTGAATCTAAGTGAAGGGAACTTAACGGTGCAAAAGACTACAATGTAAATTTTCAACAGTATATGGGAATACAATAATGCTATTTTCCAACAATAACCAATCAAGGTATACTCACCGGCATCTGCCAGCCCTTAGCGCCATGACATGCTCAGAAAGCATGCTGTCCAAATCCTGGTGATGAAAAAATGAGATGGAAATTTCCAACCACAAGTTTAGAGAGGAAACACAACTGAAAATAACACACAGTGGCAAAATACAATTTGATGAAACAAACTATTCAGATCATACTAAACAAGATCAGGGGACTGGTATTGTCATTACTCCAAGTTGAAGTACAATTAATCTATGATTGATTATCATACATATATTATATATTACAGTGCACTGCATTTTTATGGCTACTGGATTTAATAATATATCTTTTCCAATACCTGTACTTATAAATAACTCACAAGCTTGCATATACTGGACAACATGATGAACTGACTGGTTATTACCTCATCAGGATTGTCCAGCAAAATAAATACCAGGTCAAATCGAGACAGCAGGGCACTACCCATCCTGGAACAACAAAAACACTACTGACAAATGTACGCCACCTTGTATTTCTAACAAGAGTTGCAGACATCCTCCATGGTTTGTGGGAAATATGCATACATGACTAGCAAGGACTTTCAGTACTACTTATTTAATTTGTTCAGTTCCATTTGCAGTAAACATATCACAGTTACTGTGATTAGTAGGTTACTGTCATAGTGATAGTTTTTTAAGAGCACCCTTAGATCTTATTTCTGAGAAAGAAAAAAGAAACATACTTGAGGTTCTCTGCCACAGTCTTAGCCTTGTTGTAGTGCCCACCGACTGGATTGGCTGCTGCAATGATGGAGGTTCGTGCAGGGAGGCTGGACAGAGGGAAGAGTCATCTTAAAGAAATTCATACCCAACACTTCACTCATTTCTCCTTATTTCCTAAAAATTGAATAATGAACTTTTACTGTCCCTTATTGAATTCTACTAAATCATGGTGAATTTTCTTTAAATGGTACAGATTCAAGCACACACCTGCAGACTATGCCTGCCTTGGCCAGGCTGATACTTTGCTGCTCCTGGTAAAACACAAACAACAACAAAAGTCATCTTTACACAGGACAGCTTCATCTTAGTCTGTATGGGCACAAATGTACAAAAATGACAATCATTTGCAGACATGCAGACTGCATTGTTATAGAAGGCTGGGCAATTTGATAAACACATGTATATTGGAAGAGGATAAGCATGTCCAGTTTTCTTTTTTGGCACAAAAGGTATCCTATTATTTTACCATTGCCTCTAGGAGAGCCTGATGCTGGTTGGTCATTTTGTCAAATTCATCAATGCAGCAACAGCCTGGAACAGAAATATTTGAATGACACAGGTGACAATACTAGCAGTATGACTAAACAAAAAGTTTGCCATACAAGACAATAAAAACTGAAAGATTTATCGTCAGCCTTCATAGTGAAATAACAGTAAAAGATTAAGACAAGTCGTGCAGTATACCCTGGTCAGCTAGCACTAGAGCTCCAGCCTCCAGCGCAAAGTCTCCTGATGCACTGTCCCTGCTCAGGGTCACCTGCCAAATAAATAATGTCAACTTATTTCAAACACCCAAGTACAAATGCTGCTGTCAGTCATAGTGGTTAGGTGTTTACAACAGTGATACAACTGTGCATGATGAATTTGCATGAATCAAACACAATGATTAGATTTAACAAAATCAATAAGGATGAACACCTGAGTAGTTATGTAAAATGTAGTCAGATGCAAGTAAACCTACAGTGAGTCCAGATGCAGTAGTTGTGTTCCCACATACATAGACACCACGGGGAGCAACGTTGGACACAGCTTGCAGCATCTACCCGTCAAAGAAAGAGACATTTGGTAAATTACTAGTATATAGAAGGAAAGTACACATACAATGTCACAAACAGCTTGACAAGAACTATAGATGACAAACCTGGCTTTTTCCCAGCCCAGGATCACCAACCACTAGGACATGGGGGTCTCCTCTCACAGGAATCCGATTCTAGATGAAAAAGAAACAGAGGGACTTCTACAACAATCCATGAACTGAACGGTTAAAATGTGACATCATTGTTCACCCTTGCATATATATATATATATATATATATATACTTTTATTTCTCATTGGAAAAAACGTACTCAAAACTGACTTATTACTTGTAACAATTGGCTACGTTTGTAATCTTTAAATTGTTTCTGGACTGCCATTTTAAAGTATGTGTTATGGGATAAATATATGTTTAGCACCACTCATAAATGAAGCACTAAACCAAGTTGTTTGTATGTACTGTACAATTAATTTCAGAGCCCAGTTCACAAATGTGCAGCTATGATACATGTCTCACATACCTTGTTGTTAGCAAACCTCTGATTACCACCAAACAAGGCCAAGGCCAGGCCTGCCTTCACTGTCTGCAAAGTTACATGAAATCCAAATACATTTTGTTTACATTATAGTGGAAGAAGAAAAGTTAATCAATAGTTTAAAAATACAATTCAATAATAATAAAAGTACAATGTAGTATTTCAGAATATATTTGTCACATTAGTTCTTTCTCCCATTCCAAAACATCAGCATCAGTAACAACAACATCAGTAAGTCCATGGTACATCCATGTCATTATTTTAAGCCAACAGTAATGATCTGATGTAGTAAGAACAAAAATCCCAATCATCTAAGGCAGTAAGTCTGACCTCGTGGCCATATATCGCTGGACATAAAGACCCCACGATGAGTCTGAAGACATGTGGGTCCTCCTGGATCTCCTGGATACCATATAGCTCCTTCAGGGTGAAGTCCATGGCCAGTCCTGCCATGCCGCTCTCCTTAGTGGACTTCCTCCCCTTCGTCTTACTCACAGAGTTGGCAGAAATGTAGATGAGGAACATGCACTGGTCACGGTTTGATTTCCTCCTTCCTGCAAGACCAGTTTGTTGTGATTTTGTGACATTTTTCTATCAAATTGTATAGCTTCACTGTGCCCTTATTCCTACATGTAAATCTATTCAACAAAAACAGCTAACATGGTAGAGGATAAATACAACAGAAAGGCAGCTGAAAGAGAACTTTTTAGAACTTTTTAATATGTGAATTGCCTGACCTTCCTCTGAGCTCATGACCTTGACAATGCCAGTGACTGTAACCACATCTCCTGGAGCACAGCTATCCACTGTGTGAAAGACAGTTCATGTTAGAGGACCATCCTTTTGTGTTGATACTGTCTCACATAGAGGTGATGTCCTACCAACATACAGGCTTCCATAAGTGTAGAATGGCACATATTCCATCTAATGTATAATGTGCAGTGCATTAACAGGTGCAACTAGATGTCTAAATAACAAAAATAAAAGACCTTTTAGGTTGGTCTGAGTGTCTCTGAAGCTACATGCTATACAGTTGCACAGAAGTGCATTCACAACAGAACTAGATTTACCAAGATCCCTGGTGAGTTCACACTCCACTGTCCGGGGGATCCTGCCAGCCTCCCTGTTCTCATCAGTGATCAGCTCCTGTACTCTGGAAGAACAGATAGGAATCCTTACATCATCCAGCACAAGGGATTATCTGGAATATGTGCCATTCTACACATACTGTACTTAAAATTGAGGAGACAGTGAAGAAATCTTTCTCTTTGATATCCTCTCCCATCTTTCATATCAATTACTACAGACATGCACCGTCATCTAAATTTTATAGCATCTTCTTTCCTTTGGAAAACATGTGTCTTACTTGATAGTCTGCCAGTCTACAGTTTCTGTGAGTTGATGATTCTGAAGGGGAACAAAGGACCTTCCTCTGCAGTCAGGGGCTGGACACTGAAAGTAAGGACCCAAAGAAAATCAAGAAAGAGATGCACTTGTACATAAAGCCTAGTATTACCTAAGGAAACTATAAAGAATCTATAAAAGCCATTTTTGGTCAAGAAATGGTAACATTATGTGTCTTTTGCACAGGTTGAGAACAGTTTGTGAAGGAGATGACATCTTTTTACTGTCACAAATAAAGCGCTATTGATCCCCTCATAGAAGGACAAAAATCATGTATTTTGTACATCGCGTATGTACAATTTACTACAAAGTATTTACCTTGGTTGGTAGGCAGTACTTTCCTTCTGGAAGTAGCACTCTCTGAGGAAAAAATATAAAACATGTTTTCAAAAGATTAAAAAGAATTAACAGCACTGGGACTTCAGGGGGCTAACAATTAACAATGTAGCTACTCGACAGACAAACACTTAAAAGTGTTAGAATTATCATGTATCTCACCTGCACTCCCTTACAGGTCAGACACTCAAACGCCATCTTGATGCACATGGGCTTCACATTGCTGACCCTCACCACTGTTCCTCTGATACACACATATTTACCTGACAAATGGATCAGAGAGATTATTACATATCTTTTGCCTGGAATAATGCTATTAAAAAAAGAAAGAAAGCTCAGTTTTGTCCATTTTGATGACCTAAACACCATCTACAAATGGCTGAAAAGGGAAAAAAAGACAAAAACTCACCATAGAAATTGGCCTTCAGCCTTCTCATAGAGGTTATGGGTTCATAATTGAATACCCTGATGAAAAATAAAACAACAACATTCATTTCAATAAGCATATAAATTTCTGTGAAAGATTAACACAATACATATAATCATTTGTTCAGGTTACATGTTTTACGCCCAACAGATGTGCTCAAATGTGTATAACCAAGACAGTATTCTGCCACAGCAATTAGAGTTAAACTTGTAAATCTATAAAAGTTATCACATTACATATCACATAAGGCCTGACCTGGTGTGGATTAGGGGAACATTAACAGCTATCATAGCTGGAGTTTCTCCACCTCCATCTCCAGGCTGTTGTAGGGCAGCTGCCTGCCTCTCCAGGTCATGGGTCAAGACCTATACATGCAATAGTTCAAGGTCAGAACCTTAATGCAAACAAAAGGCCAGTCTACTTATTAACGTCAAAGAACTACATTGGACAGATGCTTTAACAGTAAAAGAAAGACTATGAGCTAAAAACCCATGCATGATTTTTTTTTCATGCTAATATAACTTTTTTTTCACTTCTCATCTGCATCTTTTGAGAACCTTATTGAGCTTTCTTTCTGTTTTCATGCAGCCCTCCCCCTGGTATTTCCTGACAGTTCTGGTGGTCTGACCTGGTGCACAGCCAGCCCCAGGCAACTCAGGATCTTCTCTGGAGTTTCCTTCATCACACTGGCCATGTCTGGAATGGCTGAACGGACTCCTGAACAAACAGTTAACAAATGGATTGTTAAAGAAAATTGTACAAGGAACACAGAAAACAGACTTGAAAGAGACTCAGTGTTCTTTTGAATTCGAGAGCTTTTCAAAAATTCCAACTATCTACAAGCCAGTGTTTGGATCTCTTGTGGTGTAATTGCTGCCACAAATATGAGAGATACCTTCATCTTGGAGAAGCTCTTTGAAGTCTATGGCTAAGGAACCTTTCTGCTCAATTTCATCCTGTTAGGAGAAAATAAGTATCTTAGTACTGTAAGGTTCATTATGTTTATTCTGGTTAGAAACTTGCAGCCTCAAACTTGTTAAGAAAATGAAAAAAAAAACAGTATGATTGCCTTACCTTGTCATATAAGTCCAGGATAGACAGGAAGTATTTCTCAAAGGCCTGTGTTCTCACAACATCAGGGGAATGCTCTGAGTAAACTTGAAAAAAAAAAATTGGCACTTCAGAAAATCCACACAGGAAAACTTGTTGAGTGATGTTGACCAATAAGTTTATAGTAAAATAAATAGATAAATTGAACTGAAAGTCGTTGTTAAACTGGTTATGTAGGCATAAGCCAGTCGTCTGACACACATGAACCTTCATCATTACCTTGGTTTGGAAAGTACAGGTGCCAGCCCTTGTAGGGGGAGGGGATGACATTGTCCAGGATGGTCTGTGACAAACGCGGTCTAGTCTGGGAGGCTGATGATGAACCACTGTACCCACCTCTCTTTGTGCTGGTCGAACCTGATCATTGATGTGTTAAAAAGAAACATTGGTCCATGAGGGACAAAGAGGGACATGCAAATTAAATAGCCTTGAAGCCACAGTCCCTGCAAGGAGGTCAACCGCCTTGGTCCCTGTAACATTTTTGCATGATACTAATACTAGGTCACACTCACACTCACCGCCTCTACTATAGTTCTGATCACGTCTGCTGTAGTGGCCGCGCCCACCACGCCCACGCCACCATGGTCTTCCTCTTGACTGGCCTCCTCTGTAACTCATCCTCCGTCCTACGTTAGGTAACGCTACGTTTCACGGCACACTTTCGGGAGGGAAGTAAAGGGACTCAAAGTTCCCGCCTAACAACAATCGCCATGATGATGATGACAATATGCCTCCGTCTACAGGGAGGGAACCTAACACCAGCGTCTCCTTGCGGACTAAACAGAACTGCAGAAGACCGTCGTCCGATGAGAGGATCGATCATTCTCCTCGCATGAGGGATGCCGTGGGAAGTGGGAAGAATAAAATTGTTTTCCTTTCAAAGTTACTGTCAAGAATTTGGTAGAATTGCAGAATGAAGTAGTATGCTTTTTGAACAAATAAGAGTTTCAGCAAACGAAATAGTTACAAAGTCGATTTGTTACTTTTCTTGAGAAGGCCAACAACTCCTAATTCAGATGAAGGCATTCAGATGACATTGTTCAGCTGTGTTGCCATATTCGATCAAGCAAGGAATACGGTATTCGATACAAATATAAATTTTCCCAGTTACGACATAAAGCCAGACACAAAGGAGATAAGTTCTTCCGTTTTCTATCCTTACCGGTAGTAAAAAGCCGCAAGCATGGTTTTATTGTTTGGATCAACATTTCTATCAAATATTCCAGATTTATATTAACCGTTACACATATCCTAGGTTGGAAATGAATGTTGGCAATGTTTATCGTAATCCCCTGGCAATGCCCTGGTCCATTTAATGTTAATTTAACTTTTGAAAATATCGATAATGCAATAACAGTAGGTGGCTTTTAACATAACGCGAGGGGAAAGGGACACTCGTCCTATAACGTCACCATAACTCCCATTTACGCGACAAAGAAAGCGATTGCAGATACTGAGTATGTCAGAATTTTCCTGGTAATCATCAATTTTTGCTCAGAATTACTTCCACACCAGAACTGTAGGTCGTCCCGACTGCCTGTCCAGTCAATAGAGGTTAAACACCGGCTCTCATTCCCAGCACGTCCCCACCAACCACAGATGAACGATAGTGTTAGTTTAATGGTGTTGTTGGCACGGGAGGCCATTCTAGCCTTTATTGAGCGTCCGAAAACGTTAGCCACAACATCTGGGCTTTTACGCCCCTGTTCAAAAGACTATTTCCCTGAAATTCCCTCTTGTTGCTGCTCCACACCCAGAGCTTTTAACATACATTAGTCAGCAAATGGACCGGTTAATCATTCAGATATTCAAGGATGACCTTAACACGGTGGACCAAAGATGTAAGGATGCATCGGTGCAAACGGAGAACGTTTATATCTTCATGTCCATACGGGGCTCTCAGCTCGCAGTATGCCGATTGTAGTGCCTAATAACAATAACTGTTACATGGATTATACAGATGTGTTTAAACGTTACAGCGTTAAAGCCTTAGGTCATTCTTGTGCTTGTCAAGATGTAAAGTGAAATGTTACCTGTCTCCTCTTCCAAACGCAACTAATTTTGGTCGCCTTTATTATTGAGGGGATGATAGTTCTCACTCTAAAGTCGCTCGATCGCATGTTGTTTTACAAAATTTAAGGTTAAAATGCTATACTAGTCAGGTGCACAGGTCATATACTACATTGCTGGCAATAGATATTAAAGTTACCATCTGAAGACGACTCGCGTTAGAGTGTAGGAATGATAACGTAACGATCCTGCTGTTAATGCGCCTCGCACGAGTGCTTCTTGTGTGGAGTGCCGAAATGGCGACCTCTCCTTCGCCTCCTCATACAATATCGTGATCAAATGGGATCAATAAACTCTTCAGAGATGACCAGAACGCAGCCAACCGCCTGCTCCATCTGGTAAAGACACCGACATTTAACAACCGGCTATTAAGTTCGAATTCTGCCATAAGGAAGTTATTATTTAGCTCGCGTTTGTTGCTATTGAGTGATCATGACCCATCTGTTTGAAGGCTCTAGTGGGGAAAGGAGGAGGTAAGATATTAAGAGCTCCTTTAGGCTTTCAAGGTCAGTAGTGTCCACGCAATCTCGCCGCCATGTCTCGGCTAATGCCCGCCTGTGCGCTTGGTAATGTAACGCGCGTCGGGCTGTCTAGTGCTGGCTGGCGTGCCGAGAACATAATCGCACTTCAAGAAGAAATACAGCGATGAATATAGACCCATGGGTGCCCCCACACAACCCCCCTATTAAAAACAATTAACCCACATTATCTAGAGATTTACAGGATAGACTTAAGAGCAAATTGTGCAAATTACCCACATTGTGGTGAGATCATTTGCATCGCTCTTAGCAGAGGCAGCCAAAGTGAGGTATTTTACATTGGCACCTCGATCCACAATATTGTAGCGGGACTATTACTTCTTACTGGGGTGAGGTGCCATTTGCTATAAATGTAGGAACAAGCTCTGGACACGACAGCTAAGGAAACAATAACAAATGGAGGAAATAACTGTTAAAAGTTTAGTAGTTAGATATATTTTATGTAAAAGCTTTTTGATTATGACTTTCGCTGCATCGTCTACTTGTCCTGACAATGTCGTTGACGTTGTTGAATTGCATTGTCTCCTTTTGCCTTGACTCCAAAGGCAACCGTTTTCTAACAATGCTAGCCCTGGTAAAGCAAGGTGCATACGACTTCCACGGAATGGTAAACATTCAACCTCGCCATGTAGCATCAACCTTCACAGGGATCCCCAAAGCTTGTACCGATACAAATATCCCCACGCAGTTCGAACAAAGTTTGAAGTAGACCCCTTTGCTAACCTTCCTGTACCCCCGCCTTTGCTGCCAGCCGAAATCACTCCAGAAATGGGGTAATTGAAAGCACTTGCTGCAGCATGTACTGCTGGAAAGCCTTTAATTGGCTTACCTCCCCGCCTTTCAATCTTCTGTAGTACTGCCCTCTCCTGCGTGCCTCACACAATTTACTAAGCGCACACACTGTAATTTGTGAGTTGAAGTGCTTTTCCCATTTCGTCAAACCATCGCACGGACCATTACAACCAATTTGTAGTGCTCAGAAAATGACTGTTATCAATGTCGAGCTAACGGCCTGCAAATTTGGCAGCATTTGAAGATTAATACACTGAAAGCTACTAGAAATCTACGAGACAAACATGTCAATTATTTTTTCATGTTTAGACCATTTCCTCGTCTTCAACTGGCTATAATAGATCAGCTGAGTGTATGGCGGCTGACAGAGGTACTGTTACAGAGTATGTGCAGTGCTGTTGGTTTGAAACGGGAAAGAACATATAAGTGCATTTTCCCGAACAGTGTACAAATACATTTGTATTGATATTTTGATGCCTGCATAGCATTAAAGAAAATGGTATAAGATATAAAAACAAATATGTTGATAACTGTTTACTCATTGATAAGCTAAATAGGTAGAGAATGATTTGGAATTGAGAACAACATGTAACTTTCTACTTGAATTTTGGCCCGTCGAGAATCGCTGAATTCTAGATCTGCCAGGGGGTCGTGGATTGTGTAACTGCCGCCTGTCTGTATTCGTACCGAAAAGACTTTTGTCAGGCTTGACCAAAGCCTGCACTTTGTATGTGTTTGGACCCTGAATTTTGTTATATGAGTAAGTAGTGAGGCAGAATGTACACAGTCGGCTAAATATGCCATGGCCCATGCGCTTTAATTTTTGCAAAGACGTCACATTTTCTTAGAAGGTGATTTGCGGATCATCACTACACTATGACATTCCAAGTTCCGAAAACATTTTTTTCATGATACGAGCTCCTGTAAAGATCATATTTCAACAGTTTTTCCTTACGTGAGGTTGTTGCGAAAAATGGATTTACCTTTCTAAATGGGAAAACGTTTGAAAATCTGGTTTGGCCCAGGGCTACGGCCTACGAGTAGAAACACTCGCTTTTTGATAACCAAATGAGTCTCTGATTGGCTGATGGCAGCCCTGAGGGGCAACTTTGATGCCATCACTTTGCTATGGAGACGAGTCCACATACAACAGATAATTAGATCTAGTCATAGTACAGATGGCATCGGCACAGGCTTGTATCCAAGTAGGTAAATTGATAATGTGTACCCTGTGTAGAACACTTTGTATCATGGTAACAACCTCTCTGAAAGAAGAGATCTGAGGGAAATAACAAAGTACAAGGGACATATAAACATCTATGAACGACAGTGCGCAACACACGAGCAAATATCCTTCCAGAGAAACATCACTCCAGAAGAAGGACAATGATTCAGAGGATCAAGGGTCATGATGTTTCTAAGAATTTCTGTTTTAATGTTGATATTAAAGTCCCTTATTGTACCCGCTTCTCAGCAGGTTACAAGGCAATCAGTATTGTCGTGAATATAGTAAACGCGTCGTAAATTGGACTTTTCTGTGCAGAGCAGTCTCTCTGCGTCTTTTACAGGTGTTGACAACTATAGTGACAGTTGGGGCATAAGGGCATGTTAGGGAGTTATAGAGAAATATTGGTTGGAGCTCACATCCATCATTCTGACAGCAGGTGTTCCCGAGACCCCCGCCCTTGCCCCCTGGGGTCGCCAGGAATTGACCGCTAATGGCCCGTGCGCAGCTTGACACAAAGGTGCCGCACAAACCCGTGTTCCCACGGCTGGCCAGCGGACACGGGGCAAAGATATACAGCAAAGGCCGCGGCGACAATTTACTGGTTACCTGGTCTAACTAACCTGGCACCAGAGAGAAAGAAAGATAATAGAGAAGGTCAACTATCAGGGAGAGGGCTTGAAGGGCCCTTGCCTTCTCTGTGATGTACATGTCATATTTCAACCCAACTGTCACAAGTTTCAAACAAAAGCTACAACACCTTTGGGACAAAACAGTGAAGGTGTTGGCATAAAGGCTCAGGAAACGAGGCAAAATTGCAGAGCAAGGAGACAAAAAAACAGCTACATGTATATCAAACGTTTGTTTTCCGATGCTGATTTAATCTAATTTGACGTCCAATAAAAAAAGAGCGCGTGCCACAGGAGCAAGCCCGTCACGATTAAGCGCTGCGCCCCAGGTAATAGCCACTTGCTTTGATACTCAAGCCCAATTAATCCATTAATAAACCATAATATTCCCGCCGTAAAGTAGATTTTCCCAAAGTGACTTTCATGGCGGTGAAATCAGAAACCACTGCCGAAGGGCCTGCGAATAACATATGCTTGTTATGTGAGGAAATTAAAGAAGCTACTAGTAAATACGACGCTGAGTTTTATATTCAGACAAACTATACGGGTTTCTCTATTCATTCCAAGCTGCATGGTGGGCATTTTAAGAGTTGGAATTGGGATGTGCATATGTTACCCTTTTCTTTCAATCGTCAAATTAACCGAATTATCGGATCATACTGCTATACCCGCAACTCAACTGAACTAATCTAAAAATCTATAATAGTCACAAAATTCCTGTTAGAAAGCAACAAACACAAACGTCATTTAAAACCTGGCACGCACCTGTTTCTAGTGTTGGGAATCTCCAAACCACCACCAAAGTAATCTTCACTTACCACTGTATTCACTATAACTGACGGGAGGAGGGGGAGAGCGGGGTAGCTGGAGGGAAAGTGGCCACTGTAGGCGGTATCGCATAACCAGTCATACCACTGCTCTGCAACAGTCCGCTGACTAGTTACCTTACGATGTAGGACTGCATAAATCATTATTGATACCAGGACAAACACGTTATATATATATTTTTTTTTTATTACAACATTTTATCACAAGACATGGTGGCGGCACACTCAAGTTTATTCAACTTATTTTAATGCCACCACCAACGCAAAGGACAAACGCATGAACGGACAATAGACATACTCATTTTCACCTGAGTCAAGTGAGGAAAGTCGTGTAAAGTGCCTTTCCCAAGGGCACAAGATCGGTGGCATGGCAGGATTCGAACTCGGGACCTCATGGTTCCGAGCCGAACGCTCTGTCGTTACGCCACACGACCCCACGTTATATTTCCGGACCCCGGCTAGTGATTCACATCAGTAGATTGAGTGAGTGCATGTATGTTGACTTTCGAGTTTTCTCCCTCAAAGACGTAAATTCCTCTGAAGGAATACTGTTATCTATGTAACATTCAAACACGCACAGTTGCTGATATAATGTCGTTACGGCTGCTCACTGTACCTCCAAATATCATGTGCCAGTTTTCCAGAGCCATTATCTTAAAGTTATAACTTTTTGGGTGATCGGGACGTGAAAGGAAACAATGTATGTAATCCGTCGACTGAGGTCTTCGTCCGTCATCTACCTGATCCGGTTGAAATAGGCGGCGGTTGTGAGTATGGAGGTAATAGGCAGTCCTAACAACCACCGGCGACCATATCAAGTAGGATATCCTCAAATGTTAGCCGGATAATCGTGTTAGGGTGAACAGAGGGACGTCCTGTTCCTACAGAACAACAATTTTACTACGCTTTTGTCGGCGTTGCCGGGCCCTAAGGCCTTCCTTTCCTTCAGCAAACCAATTTTCCTATCCCAGTAGCATATGTCACGGTGCATATGTACGGTTAGTTCCCCTACGGCTAGAGCTAGACGTCGGGAGTTCAAATCCCGGCTATTGTCGCTCCCCCAACATTCACTGACAAGGCTTGCAGACGGTACGTTATACCCTGGTCCACTGGTTCCTTGATATTTTCCTTGTCGAACAGAAATAGGGGAATTTCTCCGGTACAATGAACCTGCAGCTGTTTATATCGTCTGTTCTTTATGACAGACCAGTATAAGATTAGCTCTTCAGTGAGCTAAATCGATTCGAGATCACATTCTTTCACCTTTATCCCCATACACACTGATGGAAGCTATTGGAAGAAGGAAGAGTCAAGCACGGAAACCTTCATACCTACGTATACGAGGGCAGTTGAACTTGAATAAAGATTTGGCCTGACCCACCCTCCAGTTATTGTATAGTCTGAAATCTCACATGTGTAATAATACATATCTGCACAGTTTACATGTAGATTCCATTTTCATTTCTGAACTTACAGCTGCCAGGGTGGAGTATCTGTGAGGCGTGGTAGTGGAGCCAGATCAATCTAGAGCGGTCATTAAGGTGTGTTTATTAAAGGTTTTTGTACACTAATTT
Source organism: Branchiostoma floridae x Branchiostoma japonicum (assembly GCA_013266295.2). Classification (NCBI taxonomy): domain Eukaryota; kingdom Metazoa; phylum Chordata; class Leptocardii; order Amphioxiformes; family Branchiostomatidae; genus Branchiostoma; species Branchiostoma floridae x Branchiostoma japonicum. The sequence continues at coordinate 16,887,865 of CM023840.1, forward strand.
CCACAGATCAAGAGGAATCAAACTTGGCACAGTTATCAGGTTTTAAAAGACTACTAAGTGTGCTAAGTTTTGTTTTCCTTTGATACCATATGTAGGAAAATTATTCTACAAAAATTCTGAATTCAGCTGGCTCCACTATCACACCCCACTCCACCCTAGCAGTTGTAAAAGAGAATCTGTTCACAGTTCAGAAAAGAAAAGTGGCATGTGCCCTATACAGACAGACATCATTATACATGTACATGAGTAATTTCAGTCGTCTGCATTAACCGGAAGTTGGTAAGATAGAATATTTATTGCACGACCCTCATGTCTTCTAGCCTCCTTGTTGATTTACGAACAAAGGCACAAGGAGGCCAGGACTCACCCAGCTACTACAGGATTCATGTCGACGGCGGCACCACAAATTTGATCTTCACTACACACTGCACTCGATCAGAATGGATGCAATCTCCTCATGATGTAGTGATCACATACTACGCCATACGGTTTAAAGTTTGGATATTTTGCCATACATAAAGATGTGCGCCGAGCCGACATTGATTCCTCCGTGACATATCCAATCATATTCCCTGACAATAGGAATACTTACTTCTCACATACTGTGTACTCAGTCCAATTTTACATAGTCAGTCCAAATTGAATGCCATAATAATTGCCATTTGCGTATTTGTTTTTCCTCTAATAGTATGTGCCTTGCTTTAGTCCAGGTTGTGCTGAGGATGTTCTACGTTTTTATCCTCTGCCCCTATTTTTGAACGTGAGAAGGCCCCAAATTTTAAAGTCTACATGTAGCATCAGGAGACAATATCTATATGGAAACGTTTCTTGGCTACAATCGTGGCTAAAAAGCCCTGTCTAACTATTCCGTGACCCTTTTCATCGCACAGCCATGATCGTGCACAAACTTTGAAACACTAATGCAAATACAAACGGATCAGGCCAACTGAGCAGACATAATGGTTGCAGGAACGGTCCTCTGAAGCACCACAAGAGATGTATCTCATCTGCAGTCGAAAGATCATTACCCGTTTAATCGTCGATATGCCGCTCTTTTATTGAATTTTCCGGCCACTTCAGGTCCATTTACAAGTTTTGTAAGTGGCGGAAGAAGTGTCCTGGAAGCCGAGTACCCAACGTGTGAGATAGCGCTCGAAGCGGCACTTCAACAGGGGATCGCTCCCGTCGGAAATTGGTCATCTGGGTTGAAATGCCATCTGATAATGAGCACCACACTTGCATCAGACGACACAAACAGTTGGGTGAGCCCCAAGTGTCTGCCGGAAAGCGAGACCGACACGAGACCTCTCGAATCCGCATACCTTCTACACCTTGAATAGGAACAAGTGTCCCAAGCACGAACATGCGAGATGATTTCATTAACTGTATCGTCCGATCACAGAGCACACGAACTGGTCAGTGTTTTGGTGTCTAAATGAACCTTAGGTAACTCCTGATATATTTTTCTTACATCTACGCCAGTATGCATACGATTGGGCTATCCATGTTTTCGTTTCTTTTGCATTGTAATTTCTTAGGATGTGCAGAAAAGTTGTTGTAACAGCAATAGCGCCCACAGACTACATCCTTCTTCGTACGAACCACATTACTCGTTTGAGTGCCATTAACCCCACATATCCACAGTCTGTTCGTTTCATGCTGAAAATATCCATACGTCGGCCCTAACCCGCGTGATTACAACCTCTTCCTGCTAGGATAAGTGGCCGTTCGTTCGTCCTCTGCCTGAAACCTTTGACTGCGGCGGAAAATCTGAAGATTATCGTGTCAGACCGTCAGTCCAGATTCTACTTTGACGAAAACGTCACCCTACAATGAATGAAACTTTGAACAACATATGCGCTAGAGAACAGGGAATTTAAATTCCCACTACATGATGACACGTACCACCACAGTGGCAATATTTCTTCTTTATCTGCTTACTTGTGTTAGCCTGGAATCCATCAGAAGGCAGAGCGGAAGAACGGAGCGGAGACATAGTGTGTGTGTGTGTGTGTGTGTGTGTGTGTGTGTGTGTGTGTGTGTGTGTGTGTGTGTGTGTGTGTGTGTGTGTGTGTGTGTGCGTGCGTGTGTGTGCGTGCGTGTGTGTGTGTGTGTGTGTGTGTGTGTGTGTGTGTAAGATGTGAAATTGTCATGCACAGATTGAAAGATGGCCATGCTTGTTTCAGAATAATACGATACTGTGGAACAATGTGTTTAATTATTATTTTCATTTTAGGAATGAAAGCTTGTTTGTGTTACTTCACCTTCAACCGTTGCTTAATTTCTATAGCATCTTCTCAATTCTCAATTATAGATCTTAAGTCTTATTTATTCTTCTGTGATATTTTCAACACCATTGTTTCAGGTCTATTAGATGATTTCTCTGTTTTACATTGTCGGATTGCTGTTCGGTAGAAACCTCACAATGTCGGTCTCACGTGCCTGGCGAAACCTTCAACAAACTACACGCTAAAACTCAGTATCATTTCCGATGGTGAGGTGAGAAATGTGTTACATTTACAACGTTTCCTCATAGGTTCACGATGTTTGGAAATGTCCCAGTCTTTGTACTGATATTTAGTACATCCATAGCTTGCATAGGGGGGGTTTACCTAGTTTTAATTTCAGTAGTGGCAGTGTATATTCTATACCTTGACTACACTGCTACAGAATCCATTTGTTTCTCTTACTATTGTAAGGGTATGGAGATGATGAAATATCAAATACGTCTGTATATGGTTGATATATGTTAAGTTATCTTATATAAGTCATGCATATCTTATAATCCGTACCAATGTGATCTGCACACAGTTGCTTTTAATAAGGGGTAATCTATAACATAAATTCATGAGATTAAATTATCATTTGAATGGTTTCCTTGTGTGATAGTATGGTAACGTGGCGGCTTTATGTGTAAGTCAAGTGTGGTCGTTCGTACAAGAAACGCTAATTCTGCAGTCTGGGAATATCACTTCATTGTTAAATTGGATTTTTTTTCTACGGCCCCATCACATCAAACAACTAACCAGTGAGCAAAACGATCAAAGGAACGAGCAGGGATTCATTCGATATGATAATTTGTACATTGTTAGTTTTAGGTTCTTCGGCTAGTACAGTACCCAAACGGATTTCGTGAGGTTGACACCTAAACATTCATGTGTATTGCTTTGTGCTAAATCATTAAAAGCCACCCTTGCTTCCGTTCTGATCAACCTGTTGTGGAAAAGGCCCTCTAACTTCTCAATGACTGAGTCTGGGTGACAGGGATCAATGAGTTACAAATGTTTTTCATGTGAAAGGCTCCTTGTCTGCCTGTAGTTGCGAGATGCGTAGCACAGCGATTTTCTGGTATCCTATGTTTCGATCTAAAGAAAATATCTGCAGATATTTGTTGCATCATTTCGTACGGTTTTGTAACTTGACCGATTAGGTGACGCAGTGACTATGTATACTTTTATGATTAAGGTTGCTTACATAAAAAAACAGTCAAGAAAAAATATATTTTGTTTTTAAAGCCCCAGAAACAATCAAATTAAACATAATAAACAAAATCTATATTCAGCATTCCCACAACCAGTCTTTATCCAATCAGGTGATTCTTATGACTGAAACTTGACACATGCACCCATCCTTGCTTAAAGAAAACAAAGAGAGGAAAATGATGGACCGAACGCTTTAATAGTGGGAAAGATTAAAAAAACGACACGAAGCGGGAGGAAAATACAGAAGTGAACTTTGGACTACAATTCATTTCCATCGGTGTCATCAAATACATTGTGCACATAAAGCACTTTACTGTACAATTCAAGTTGATCTTCGCTGGCTCGAGAGTCTTTTGAGGTTCAAACATTCTTAGACTTATTAACGACACACATCTTTGATAAATCTTAGGTAGATAAGAGGAATGGTCATGCGAAATAATTTCTCCGGTTGATAAATCAATCTTAAACAATATTGGACCTTCAGAATGGCACCATCTCAGTCCTCTGTGTCTGAGGCGGCTTCAGGACTCGCACAGATGTCTAGTTTGTCGTGGATCGCCACTCGGTGCTCCGGTCTGGCAACATCGTCTGCCGACGAGGCCGACGCCGGTCTGTCGCTTTCTCTCTTCCTCTGGAGTTTCTTGTGCTTCATACGTCTATTTTGGAACCACGTCTTCACCTAACGTAAAACAAACAAACAAACAACTTAAGCAACATCACGAGGATCCCCTTCTAACCATCCTTCCTGGTCCCAGCGAGGGGAAACCAGTCATAATATCTGGAAATGTTTCCCAAGCATTTGTCTTTCTAGGTAAGTTGTTGTCGTTTTTATTGTCGTTGGTTTCAATGCAGTTTACAATGGACATGGTTCACCATCATGTGACTGTTTTTCAAGTAGCACTGAACTATCTGCTAAATTCGATATATTAACAGGAATAGATACGGCGTGTCCAATTGTGGCCATGGCACCGATGATTCAAACCGCTAACCATAAAAGGGTGCAACCACTATCTCAAGACATTTGTCATTATTTTAGTTCACAATATGTGGAAATGACGCCTTCCTTATTGGACCAGAAGTAGACCTTACGGTTTTAAGGAGTAACTACAAAATCACAGTTATTATTCATTGTTGCCTTGGTGCAAACATACCGTGCCTAATATGCTAATCTTTAACAAATTACCTCTAATAACTATTATACTTGTTGTGGACTTGTTTTCATGTTTCAATGTCGTAACCTTGTATGTGTTTAGCACGATTTTCCGGTCACGGTTTTATGCAAGCAGCCCACAAGGTTTCGCGTTTCAACATGTGCTGCAACTCAAAAACGTTACATCACTGTCTTATTACGCTAAATTCGTGCCTAGCGCCTCAGAACGGCGGGCATTAAGCTTATTATAGAAACCATCAACCATACGAAAGTGTGTATGCGTTTCCTAAATAAACGTGTGGAATAAACAATTCCCAAAACTGGTTGATAATTTCTTATTTCTCAGTACGTTACATTGCCTCTCAAATTAGCTATCCACAACATAAGATACCACCTTTACATCCACTTTCGGTAAACATCCTCACTTGCTCGTCTGTTGTACACGATAGTTCCAAACGTGTTGATTATTGCACCGTACACGGCTAGACTGTATCCCTTGACCGTATTACGTGTGAGCTACAACGCGGGGTATACCTCTGCTTCCAGTCCCACCTTTTAGTCGCGTGGGGGCCTTTTTTTTACGGAGTCTAACAATTATGTGATAATTGTTGGTTTGTTTTATATTCCTTCAGTTTCTGTGTCCTAAGACCTAGGATCTTTAGAGTATAAATTTTCCTACCGATTCACTCCCTAGTGCACTGATGATGTTGGGTGCCAATTGCAGACGTTAAAAACCCTATATCTTAAAGGAGATATGCTTCTAGAAAAAAAAGCCTTCTTTCACAATGACTATGTTTTTTCGTCATGTCTTTCATTCAATAACTATAACAATCAGCACGTGAGAGCTATTCTCGGCGATGATATCAGAAAACTGCACAATCTACCACCATCAAAAACAAAGACAAAACGAACAACAACTGAATATTACAACATACCCAATACGTCAATAACGAAAATCTCCCTACCTGTGTTTCTGTAAGATTGAGCGCGGCGGCGAGGTCCATTCTCTCCGGGGTGGACAGGTACTTCTGACTCTCGAACCGCTTCTCCAGGCCGTTCAGCTGCGAGTCCGAGAACACAGTGCGGGCCTTCCGCCGGCGGATCGGCTTTCCCGGGAACCCGCCGTTATGGTACAGCGGGGACATCGGGATTCCTACAACAAGAGGGGAAGATACAGTCACTTTCATAAGATAATATCGAAATGATCTACTCTTCAATCCATCCCTCCGTCTAAAGTTAAGAAAACCTGGCCCTCGAGATGGCAGGTGTGCCCTATGCAGGTTAATGTCTTACAGGTCGGGCCATATGAGCCGCACCTGTTCCCGTAGTTCGGAAATGAACGTAAGCGATACAGCCTTATTTCAAACAGTCTTATTTTATTTGCTTGCCCAAGCTAAATAAAGTAACAGGAAACAGGCACTTTTCCTGTTAGAGTCCGATGTATATTTTAGGAGGTACAGACAGTGATGTGGACTATATGCGGAAACGTAAAATATAAAGTTATCAGGATATTCTAATCCTGACATCTCTAGACTCACCATGGCTGTGTAGGAGATAGTGAGAGTGAAGACCCGGCTTGTGGAGGTAGGGGTGGAAGCCGTGCGGCAGGAAGGCGGAGGGTGCCGGGGCCAGCACGCCGGGGAAACCCACCTCCACCAGAGAGTTCCGTGTAGGCTGCGGCACCACCAACTCGCCGTGCCGAGGGCAGTCCTTGTGCTTGTCGAACAGAATGTTCTCGATCAGGAAGGCTGTCGTGTTGCCGCTCTGCGACTGCGAGAACATGGTGATCTTCCTGGGAACGTGTCTGTTCGCGTCCGACACCTACTGCTGGTTTTTAAAATCGAAAACTTGTCGTCCGATTAATAAAAATCCTTTGACAACAAGGTTTTAACCTGTGCACGGGTTTGATGTCCTGATCACGTTATGGATTGTCCCACACAAAAAAGTCGCCTCTCTACAAGCAACTGTATAGTCTATCAGACAAGAAACTGTCCGACATAGACCGAGGTTGCGTAGATAGGTCGATGTTCTACAGCTGTACGAGCCTGTTCTGCGCAGAACACTCTGAAGCGCAGGTGTCAGAACTCCGACTGGAGAAAACGTCTACTGCGAGCTGTTGTCATGCGCAATGACTCCGCGTTAACAAATCACCGATCCGTTTTGTGATAGGACGAATGCAGGCAAATTAGCCCCTAGCTTTAAATCTCTTATGAGATTATCATTCTGTGGCTTGTCATCAGGATGCCGCCCGCAAAGATCCCGAGTATTGCCCCCGGTTATAAGGGACACGTGGCGAAAGGTCGGCGGTCGTGATCCCGGAGGAGCGGCGGGGGCGAACATGTCCGCCAAAGTATCTCACATTTTATCAACTGGTGATCACGAGCACGCGAAGAAATTGTAAATCTTTACATAAAACTAAGAACTTGTCATTAAAAGCAAGATATAATCTTTATCTGGACAATATTGTTCATGTTTGTTGGACGGTGGCTGTATTTGATGGGCAGTTCACGCGTGCGTCATCAATATTTACATGTATCTGTGATAAGAGGTCTATTAATGTAGGCGCTTAGATAATAAAACCATGCCAGTAACACAGTAGCCGTTTGGGTCAGAAATATGCCTACATATTTTTCCCCTTTCTAATTTGAGAGAATCATAGTCTGTTGAACAGCACACTGGTCATGTTTCCATTCTTCATTTCAACATAGTCAATTTATGACCAGAGATCACATCGACACGCTATAGCTTTTGTAAATTTCTGTCGCAAGTGTTCAAATTGCCTATAATCGCTACATAACACACTAGAAATGAGACCCTGAATCCTACGCGCACCACTTGATGTGTAGTTTGATCCCTCGGGACAATTAAACGTTAAGCCGAATCAGAGAGCTGCCAAATCCACAGAGAACAAAGGTCTCGCAATGCAATTTGAAAACATTGATGTTTCCAATTATTTCTTCATTCAGTGACCAGTGGGCTCTCGGAGATTATTGGTTGTACGACACTTCTGTGGGGGGTTCTATTACCTGCACTTTTCTAATTATCGATTTAAAGTAACGAAAGAGGACAATGTTAGAAGTTGACATAAACTGACATAAGGAGAGGTCTCGGTCGGGGGTAGTCGTGGTTCTTTCTTCCTCCTCCCTCCAGAGAGGAAAGAAATCGCGGCCACTGATAGCTACCTCCAGCCGAAAGGAGACATAAGTGTACAGGAAGGAGAGGGACAGGGGATTGTGGGTATGAAAGAGATCAATCCATCCAACATCTCAGATCAGTTTTACATCTTTTTTTAGGAGCCTGTTTATCATGAGATGCGAAGAGTCTACTTCTTTAGTCCGCTCGTCACGCCCGGCCGAATACTGGGTCTCTGTAGCACAGAACAGGCACAACTTAAGCCGTTACCTATCTCAAATAGCCCACCCAAGTGTTCAAAGGCATCGCTACTGCCAAGTTCAAAAAACCAAATGTTGAAGAAAGCCGCCAGAATTAGGTATTTGATTCAGATGTACAGTTTGAAAGTGTGCACAGTAATGTTGTAATGATTTCAAGAAGTTCGGATAGTCTCCCAAAGACACACGTATCTTTGTACAGAGAATATGTCATTCAATCCCCACACCAGACAAGTCGAATATTCAGAAAATGACTTGAGTAAGTTATCAATCCATGTACAACAACATTGTAGAAGTTTTAACAAATTTCCAATGACATACAAGTATCAGTCCACCTGATGAATCTCAAATTCTGTCTGCTCTGTGTCGCAAATTCAACACTTTGGTAACGGACACCTGACCGGTAAGCAAAAGAACTTAGCCAAGAAAAGACTAGATTCGGCACTGTACTGGAACATCTTTTCTTTGAAGTCAAACCGTTGTCGGTAGCCGCTCTCTTATGCTGTTCATTAAACGTAGAAATTGCCCCCAGGACTTTCGTTCACACGTACATCCGACTCGGCCGAAGTTTCTTTGATTTCCAAGTGTCTTTTGCTCCTCTATTATCGATAAAAGCTTGTTTTATAATTTGATGCCAGTCATACACGATGCTCTCTTATTTCATTATCACCACGAACACTTCAGTAGCGGTCCTGTAAATGCCTTGAGGAACAAATGATGTCAGTTAGCCACGTAGTTAGTCATAAAATGATTCTACCTGTCCCTAGTCATGGAAGATTAATTCCAAGTGTATTGGGACACACAAAAATGCCTTCAACTTTTTCAATTTGAATCGCGGCATAACTATTTCTGGGACTCGTGTTTAGTGGTTAAAATGTTTAAATGGGCTGTAGATCAAAGGCTAGAATAATAATCATGCTGACCACATTTTATGTTTTAGAAGATACAAGATACAGGACACAAGATGTCTTTATTGGTTAGTCGCAGTTCAACAAACTGAATTAAAAACCAATGTACAACCAAGTTTGAGTCAGGCATTCGACATGAAAATTATCTTATAAATACTTAAAAACCGTAAAATATAACTTAATACTGACAACCCCGACACCTGTGCACAACGACACGGATGATACCGCACTATAGCAGGTATGGCACATTTGTCACGCGTGTTGGAAGTTGTCCATATCGTACAAGTACTTTGTCGTTTGTTGGCGGTTACGTCACCACCATACCCACCTGGTCCGGACTCGGCGGGAACTCAACACCACCAGGCTGATGAGCAGGTGGATCGGATCTGCGGGACAGAAATCCGAGAGCTGATCTTGTTTTTAAGTCCGGACACACGAACAAAACGTCATTAATTTCTTATGCTTAACTTCATTAGGGACAGAGGCGAATTGAGGAGGGTTAATAGACCTGTCAGATGGGATCAGCGGTAAGACTTCGCAGATGCCGCCTGTGTTCGGTAAGTTCTGATTTGAGTTTAAGTCCGGTAGTCGCGTGGGTGTGTGGATCACAACATGACAAACACGTACTCAGAACGCAGTCTATCTTTAGCAATGGTATCATGGAAGACAAAATAATGCGCCATGACTGTTGACTTTAATGTTAAGCAGACATGCCCACAGACAATTTTGGGCGGTAGGAGGAGACAGCACCGGCCTGATACAAGACTATTACAAGCACTAACTGAACTAGAAGTTAGAGGGAACGGCCCCGTACGAGACGTGACAGAACGGTACCTGAGAATAAACGGGACACTGAGAGACGGTAAAGCGGCACGGGGTAGGGCGGTACGGCCAGAGCGGTACGGGGTAGAGCGGGCATTGAGGGACATGAAGGGGGGACGGCACAAGGCGGGAAGGACACGGAAAGGACATAAGCAGTGTGAACAAAAGCAAGAAGAACACGGAACACTGACGTAAAATTACATGTATGTCCTAGAGTGAAGTGTTATTGTCCCAACATCAAATTTTATGGTAATTTTTACACAGGGAAATCTCAAGCACAGCATTGAAAGTGACCTTGTGTTTAACGGGCCCTTTTGCTAACGATGAAGCTCGTTATACAAATCTGATAACTTATGCATGATAAGAACAGGGTGTAATAACCATAAGAAGCAGAATTTGCACGTTGACAACCGCTCAACGTGGATTAATTCTATAGCAAGATTGGAAATACACATCAAGTAATCTTCTAATCCTCTTATAACTCGTGAAAAACCCTTCAATGATGTCGACTAATTTGTGAGGTAACGAATCCCACGCTCTTGTGTGGTGATCAGATCAGATCAATGAAGAGCTTCTCTGTCCGCGGTAGGACTACGGCCGGTAGAGAGGCCGTGCACAGAGCCTTGGGTGGAGGGAAGAGCACTTAGCTCCGCACAGCCAAGCGAGATGGCGGCTGCAGCTACGCCACACAATGTAATTGAAATGTTTGCTGCATAGATTTTCTAATTGGTTGCGTGTTGTGCATTGCTGTGGGGAGGGAGGGTAGTAATTTGGCTAATGCTCTAAATTGGGTGTAATGGCCGCGGGTGATGGTGTAAGCAGAGAGCCCGCCGTCATTACGGACAAATCCGTGCTGTGAATTATGGCCTAGATTAAATTGAAAGTCAGGTACGGGAATGGATTATAGAGTTCCTCGCTACTATCATAAGATAAATAGTTTTCAATTAGCTCTTCAGCGGCTATGTCTCCATCACCCCGTACTTAGGCTATGCCGGCACGCGAGATGTACACCAAGCCCCGCGTTTTGTACAGGAAATTGCAGCAATAGCACGGAGACCTTTACTTTGGAGGTCTCTTTAGAGAACTTTTCTAGGTAACATGAAAATCACGCACCCATTATCATTTAAACTTTTACTCAACAATAACTGTTATTAGTCCACCCACGAGAATCAGTACTTCTCGGTGACACGCCCCATTCATAACGAGGTTAACCAGCCGTTAAATCGTCCGATTCACGACAACTGATAACATAACCCAATGATGTTGATTTGTTCACGCCCCATTTCTTCTGTCAGAGGCTGAACGCCAGTCGCGTGTCCCGGGACAAGGAATGGTACCAAACGTGAACTGTTTGGTCATCTGTTTTATGCCTGAATGAGAAACATAAAGCACTGAGTGAATCTCTTATCGAATTGTACAATAATGTGCTGGTGAGATAGGAAACCCCACCAGGCTCACATAGGCCTAATGAATTTAAAGTGAAGTGAGCACAAAAACTATATTCATATTAAATTACATTACAGCGTGTGAATTCAACATGCTCTCGCAAAGTGTTCAATCCCAACTTTGTTTTCTAAACTCCAACTGTGCGGTAAGCCAGGTTCATTTGTACTTTTTAATCGTCAGTGAGAAGGTTGGTTTGGGAGTGCAGATTGCGTTGACCTTCTAACGTGAATATTTGCTGTCTCTAATCAAGTACATGGGCGTGGTTTGGGATATATCTGGAGCCCTACAAACGTTTGTAAATCGTCATTTTACTACTGTGAGCGAGAGACTTAAAAAAATAAGACACTATCGTATCTACTCCAATACCCCAATATATGACTACCTCTATGGGCCAATGTTCACTAACCGTTGTACATCACAATTTGATTCTAGTTTCGTACAGAATCGTCCTTTTTTTCTTCGTAGTTTATATTTTGGAGAAATCTTCGGAAGAATCGCCAGATCTTTGTCTAAATGAAAATGACCCCGGGGATCGAATTTCAAACATACTGTGAAGAAAGCCTCCCGCTAGCCCGTCTCAGTACCGTTAGCGGCGGTAATCTCCTGGTGAATGAATTAATTGGTCTTGAATATCAAACGCCGCTGCTGCTAACCTGGGGGCGATAGCTCTTACGTTTCGGCGCTTTACCGAGAAACTTTCTACCGGACGCCAGACTGTTTGACGCACTTTCAATCATCTCGGGACCGCAAGGAAAATGGATACAAACGTCTTTCTAAAGAGATAAATATTCAGCGGAATTTGGTTCACAGACCACTTCAGCGGTTGCCGTGTATTTAATTCACATACAGTCTTCCTTGAGATTTCCACGGCAACGGACGCGATCAAAGATAAAGTTTGTATCCATTTTCAACTTCAGAATTCCTGACTTCTGCGCGGCTTTATCACAGCTATACTTCAATAATATGACTAGAAAGCTCATGAGGTGCAGAGCACCGCTGTAATAGGGTCATAACTCCTCCGCGAACAGAGTCATAAGCTTTACTTAACGTCACTCCACCGGCAATTTTCCCCGCTGTATAGGAAAACTCGGGTCATGCTCCCTCTGAATGTGCTGTTGCAACAGGGCATTAAGAGCAATTCCGTGTTCCGACCTCTTCTTTACCCAATACCACCAGGGAACAAAAGCTATCAGTATAATTGATGTGTGACCATTTGCAGGCCGGCCCATTCCCTTGCAAATGCGCGCGGTGCCCCGGGTTCAGGCCGTGTCAGGGTGCTAAACGCGGGGTGAAGTGGGGAGGATGGGAGCGTGACATAACGCGACTCTGCACAGGACAGCGCCACGGCGACATATGGCGGTGTCGGGATGTGACGATCCCTTCCGTCCCCTTGTGCCACTTAACTGTCGGAGCCATCCGCCGTCCTGTCCTCTTATCTGACTTGTCAAGGTCGTCACTCCCACGGTCGTCCGGAAAACGTGACTGCCTTCAACAAGTCATGAGGACAGAGAAACGTCAGAGATATAGGAGCAGCGTTTATCTGAGATGAATGGGAAATGGAAGGTGTATGAAGCTCTTAATGGGCGAGTCATCAATGGATGGGCATGATCTCGACAGAAGGACTTGCGCAGACCAGGATTTACACACATCCGCTCATCGAGTTTCCATCCACTATTCTACACTCTCTGAACATGACACCACCCTGCTCATTTTCGCTGTTAAGTTAACTTGTAATGATAACTTTAATAAGATGAACAGATAAGACGTTCTCACATTACAAATATGAACTCTTTGGTAGGTAATTAATGTTGTAACAGACGGCGACGCATATTGATGTGATATTTTCCAATCTTTCATCCGAGGGTCAGAAAAGGAACACGCAGCCTTCATAATAGAAGTCACAAAGCAAATTTTCAACTTGTCGCTACCATTGCACTACTCAGCGTACGATATGGCCGGTGGGACCGAACCGCCCCTAGCGTTTTAGCGGGCTGGTAGACGGGCTAAATGGAGTGTCAGGGCTGGTGACAGACGACAAGTCTGCAGGTCTGTACGGCACGACACGCGCGGGGATTCCAAACACGCAGACACACTGGCGGATCATGCAAAACAACAACAGAACTTGTCGGCAAGTTCGAATCGTTCGCCTTTGGATAACGATAACTCCAGAAGATGTTGATAAGTGTTTTTCCTTGATATTATTTTTTGCCCACCAACATCAGTCGCGACTGGAATGAATAGGATCTGTACGTACGCCACGGACTGATGGCTCTTTTAAAAATATTCAGCCATGTCAACGGTCACCACCCCTCCCCTATGGGATTAAACATGTAAGTAGGGTTGTACGCATAACTGCTGTTGACTGTTTCGTGGTAAAAGAAAAGCAAACATTTTCTGTTTTTTTAATCAACTACACAGCCACATCAAACTGGAATGATGGTCACATAAATGTAACTGTCCTTGGTACTGAATGCCATCAACTCCAACTGTTGGAGACTATTTCCTGTATATCCTCTGGTTTATGACGGAATCTGCTCCAAAATACCGAGAAGACTAGAGGACATAAAATGAGCTTGCTGTTGCATTGGTATGATCATAAAACAGATACATATGAATCCATGGGATCCTGCTTCTAACAGCAACTTGCACTAAATATATACATATAATATCATATATATCCATACATGTATATGCATGCCTTGTATACTGCAGTTCAGAGCTTCATGACCAGATGGCATGCTTAAAACACAGCTAGAGCCTTTCTTTCTTCTTACTTTATATTTCATTGACATGATATCGAGTTTGCTGGCTGAAGAATAGTTTTGGATAGACAGGGAGATACCTTTTGTACTTGATAATGACTTATCTATATGGTAAGTTTCATCAGTGCAGCAAAAATGACATGACGAAAGTGTCATATCCTCTTATGAGCTTTAATTTCATGAAAAGACAATAGTCTCAGCAAACCAAGTAACAGGAGAAAGCAGAATTAACTGATCACAATATTGTGCACTTCATAACAGCCTATAGTGGTTACTAATCATCTTCCAAGTCATTCAGCCAAACACAAAAACCAACAATTGTCATTGCTAGAATCACCAACAACTTACAACAAATTCAACAATAAAAGCATCACAATCCTACCCCCAAAATGTGACAGATATTACCATCTGTTTCATCACCATGACAATAAAGCAAAATAATCAATATACATCTTCAGACATGATAATATAACATGTACAGACTGGGTATGTCTGCAGACATCAATATTTCAATCTAAGTTGATAGCACTGTGAAATCAAGTACAGCTTTTCTTTGCATCTTACTTCAAACACAACCATTACATTTGATTCCAAACCCATCAGAATGTAGAGACATCATGTACTTGTTCTTGTACAGCATGTGTGAATAGCTACTAAAGGTGCTTCATCTCGAGCCCTTGCCTCACACTGCTGTGTTGTGTACATCATGGCACTTTGCTCAGCAACCAGCCCGACAACTCAGGGTTCTTAACAGTACAGCCAAATCCTGGGTTGAAGAGCTTCTCCAGGTGGTTAATGTTCTCCAAAGTGACAGAGAAAGGAGCCTGCAAAGAAAATAGACAAAGAATCATTGACCCTGAAGAAATGGTTCATGTTTGTACTTGAGAAAAGTAAGACTTCATAGTGTTGAAGATATATTAAAACAAAGCAGTCTTCAGAACTGCACAGTGGCATTTAGAACACCAGATTGCAGACAGCCAGCAGCACCCACCTCTGTGACTGGTTCCTGGTCAGTCTGAAGTGTGATGAGGCTATGCGCATCAGTCACACTCTGCTTCAGCAGAACCTGTCAACCAACATTTTGATTAGAACTTGACTTGTTAAAGAGCCGAGACCTGTACCTTTGAGTATGCATGAAATACATGCAAAAAAGACAAGCACACAAAATACAGTATGCAAGTTCAGCATCATGAATCATATGCATTTCCTAAACAGGCTGGAAGTAGGAGGAACTATCAGACATACCTCCAGCTGCTCATCCCTCCTATTGGCAACCTTGGCAGAGAGTGGCTTGATTCTCGTCTTCTTGCCCCCCTTGGCCTTGTCAGGTACAGGGGTAGTGTTGCGGGACCCCGCCTCAGGCCTGGGGGTGGGAGTTTCCCCTAGGGTCATGTCTGCCAGCTGACTCTGAATGGCCAGGTTCCGGTGGAGGTCTAACAGCTGGCCCAGGGGCACTCTGATCTGTCCTGTCAGGAGACCTGCCATGGAGAGTGTTGTTAGGCTGGTTCTTGTGATCAGAAGTCAAGTGCACCAAGTGAAATGTTATTCACATTTTCTGATCTTGTCATACTGGATAATATTAATTTGACAAACTGGAATTTGGTAATTTATGAACACACATGTTGAAAATTAACACAGCAACTGCAATTTATAAAAAATGCATGCATAATCAGATTTGCAAAGATCAACCATGACAACTCAGAATTACTGTGATTGTGGAGAACACATTGCAGAAATTTTTAACTATCCAACAGAGAAAAAACAACCACCAAAAATCTTTATGGTGTTTTTTCTCTGGATGAGAAAGTTTTTACAGAAAGCTGCAACTTATGAATGACGTGCATGAACTAAACACAGCAAAAACCCCAATTCATGCATAAACAGTGAATGAACCTGGATGTCATTCTATGTGCATTTTATGTACAGTCCTTTACAGTTCCATACCTTTTGGAAGGATATCGTCTTCCATACCTTCTGGAAGGATATCATCTGCATTAGTAATGGCAGCAAAGTAAGGAGGCAAATAAAAAATGGGTTATGGTTAACTTTAAGTTGATAGTCAATCTTATCATTAGTATACACTATGTTGGTGATATTTATTGGGCCAGGGTATGGTCATTAGTATATACTATGTTGGTTCTATCTATTAGACCAGTGTATTAATCTCACATTCACCAACAGAAAATTATACGATTCAATCCTACTACACAAGAACTATCATGACATGCATGTTACTGTTATATGAAAGCAGACGCAGATCCACAGAGGAAAGAGTACGGTTATGACACCACACTTGTGCAAAAACATTTTGAGAGGTTAATAAGCATTTTAGATGCAAAGAAACAAACAATTGGAAGCCTGATCTATGACAGTGGATGGTTGTACTTACCAACAGTGTTGGAGGAAGGTGTTGCCTTGATAGGCTGTGTGTTGGCAGCATACAGCAGTAAGACTTTCTGTTTATCCTCAGGACCATGTACATCCAACCCCGGCTGGTACCACTGTAGACTCAGCTCTTCCTTACCGGGGGCCAGCAAGGCCAAGTCCTCCTTCTCAACAACCTATAAGTAGAAGTTGTATTTCAGTTATACTCATTCAATGATTCTTCAAAGCCAATTCTTCAGAATAAAACTGTACAGTTGTTAATGCCAGCTGTACTAATATTTCATCATCAAGTTTGATCAGGATATTTTACAAAAAAAGTGCTGACCCTTGTCTGTGATGCCTCCCTGCTCAATGCTTGTGGTGGATCCTCTGCTGTCTTGGTCTCAGGACCTGTCAGTAGATTGTCAACATAGCTGACAGAGATCAGGCTCACATCTGGGGCTGGTTCTGCCAGGGGGAGGGCCAGGTCCTGTACATGTGGCACAAATCATATATTTCATTTATACTAATAGACACTTGTGACTAGGGCTGCGTACCGGTCCACCTGGACCGGTACGGACTGAAAAAATAGTATCGGTCCGGTCCGAAAAAACCGAAACGTCGGTGGGCCGTTTTTTTGGACCGGAACAAAAATCCATACTTGTTACTACTGATGATCACTATACACAAGGAGGCCTGCCAGGAAAATGAACATCCAGCGTCAAAATAAAGAGATTTACCTTAGTTTCCGTCTCTCTCATTTCGCAACAATATTTTTCCATATATTTGTTTCCGACAGACATCTAGGAATCAAAAAGGAGACGTTTACAACCTGCGTATTGGTTGGAATCAAGCCGCTGCTTGACACCAGCGGCCACTTTCCCACATTATGACGCACGTGAATTGTTCAGGTACAGGTACAGGTCCGGACCTGTACCTGAACCTCTGTACCGGTACTTGTACCTGTACCTGATGTTAAGATTAGGTATGCAGCCCTACTTGTGACAATGTTTGATATACAAGCTGAATAGAAGATTTTACATCTCCAACTTACACTGCCCTGAGCCCAAATTCTACTTGAATCAATCATATGGAACAAACGTAGCCTACCTTGGGTGGGTTGAGGGCCACACAGTCCGAGGCATACATGGGCAGGTGGGCCATCAGGTACCTGTGCATCTGGGTCAGACGCAGGACCAAACCACTGTTAAACAGGGGTGATCTGGCCAGGTCACGAGTGCTACTGACGCTGCCATAGGTACTCTCCAGGTCCATGCCACTCAGCTGAGACAGCTGGTCAGACTTGTCTTCCTGTGTCTCCCCCTCAGCAGTGGATGCACCTTGGGAGAAAGATCCAGATTTAAAAAAATGTTCATTACTACTTTATGCTGGTCTTATGAATACTTTCCAGTCCAAAAATTGTCAGCAATAGCCTTTCCAACTACATGTTGGGATGGCTACTCTCTTTTTGCAACCAGGGGCTGAATTGCGAGGAGCTTGCACCCTATGGTTTACCTGTGTTAGCTGTTGTTGCCAGACTCTGCAGCAGACTGGCATACCCCAGCATGTGGACCCAGCTCAGCTGTCTGGCAGCAGCCCTGGTCCGAGATATCACATCTCTGGCCAGCTCATCTGCATCCTTGTCCACATCAGACAACTGTGAGGCCAGGTTGGAACCTTGGGAATAACAACCAGATCATCTAACAGTTGTAAAATTGACTCCAGCAATTGCAAAATGTATCAACTTATTAGCAGATATCTGGAAAATGACTTAATATTTTTCTTGCACATCCTCAGGACCAGTCTGTAGTTTTGTGGTTTTGAAGAGAAGGACAGATCTACACATGTTCCTATTTTCATAACCCCTTCCAGGTGTGAAGAAAAATAAGATTAAGTAGCAAGATTAACAGTGATACCTACCCATGAGCATCTTGCCAACAGACAGATGTGAGCTGACCATGTCCAGAAGGGCATATTCAGGCATCTCTGCCCAGGCCTTCTGCTTCACTGCCAGTGTTGTAACCTGCACACACAAAACACTTGCAGTGTCAAGTAAAATGTGTGGACATTTGAACAGAGATAGACCATGCCAGAAATGGACATGTACACAGGAAGTGACTCTTTCAGAAAGTAACTGTGGTATCACAACTATAAGAGTGTACTAAACAACTATGCCTGCATGGAATGATCAATATTTCAAAGATTGTACTTTAAAATTACACAATAATCATACATTTCACAGGAAAGGGGCTGTTAATCATATCTACCTATTTATAAGATTTGTTCCCAAAGATCTGCAATAATCATCGTGAACTTCCTTTAACCTTAAATCACTTCATTTTGGATGTGCAAAAAAGAAGCAGAACAATCAATATCTGAAGTGCAATGACCATCATAATGGAAATAAGACAAAGCCACTCCACCTGTGGGTTTCCTGCCAGAGTCATGCTGGCCCTCTGTACATCAGCAATGGCAGCGGCACACCTGATGGCCAGCCAGGCAGCTCTCTTCTCTCTGTCCTGTTCTCGTTCTTCCTTGTTCCGTGTGGCTGCTCCAATCTTTCCCAGCACTCGAGCCCTCTCCCTAGTTTTGGCCTGAGGGTGGAAGAGTGTGAGCTTATTGTACCAGCGTCATTGACAGAACAATGGCAATTTTTGGATTTCTAATACTGAAAGTGGTTTAAATCTTCATCAGCTCCCTTCAAGCTAGACAAAAATCATTACAAAATGTCATGACCTCAAAGTGCCTATAAAATTTAGGAGCAAAATCTTGGGAGAAAAATAGCTTGCAACAAGTTATGGTAAAAGTGCATCACCTTCACGGCAGCTGCCCGTTTGGCCTTTTGCCTAGGACTAGGGCTCTCTGGGAGGTCTCCCTCAGTTACAGACTTGGTGGGAGAGACAGCCTCCTGTGAGGGCTGTGGGGTCAGCTCTGTGCTCTGGGTGGCGGTCACCCTGCTGAGGGCACCAGTGGTCAGCAGGAAGGTCAGCGCTATCTCCAGGTAAGCCTGCCTCATCAGTCTGAAGAGAACAATACATTTGATAACTGTAAGTGACAGCTCCATCCGTTTTCAGGAAGCTAGACAAGCTTCTCAAAACAGTTCTATTGTACTTTACTTTCAAATAAACAAAACATCTTAGTCTGGAGTAAGTTTGATCATTAATATTTCTCGTAAGCCTGGAAATGTTTGTCCCTGAGTTCAACCACAGGATCTCCATTTGAAACCTGGATCTATGATGACGTACCCCAGATCATGGTTGCTTGCATGGCTGGTGGTGATGGCCTCTAGCAGGGTGGCAGCCACACCCCGGGGTGGGTACTTCCCAGTCAGGCTCAACTGACGCTGCACCATGCCTGCACAGGACACAAAGCAAGCCATAAATACCTATTACTGTTAAACAACACATGAAGGCTGAGTAGTTCTACTTTCTATTTTCAGCTTTAGTGGTGTCATTATCTTGTGATCATGATCCAAAATATATACCATAACTAAGTGTGGATTGGGAGTCAGGCTAGGTTGCTGTTGGTATAAGATGAAGTAGCATATCACTACAATCTAAACTACCGTGAAATGGGTTTTATGTGGGTTTTATAGCCTGACTGCCATTTCAAACATCTGCTGTGACGCCCCTCTAGCATACGGCATAAATATGGGAGGTTTTAGTGATTTATTTGGCAAACACTTACCGTATTGAAGCAGTATCTCTGCCTCCAGGTGAGGCTGCCTGTCAGCTGCTGCCCGGCACAGCCCCAGGGTGGTGGTGAGAACAGTGGCAGGAGGCAGCCAAACATCAGACCCTGGGGACACAGGCAGACATGTTAGCAGGGTGGGGACATTACAACTGACAAGAACCCCATACTAAGAGTGCACAGGCAATTTTGTGGATAGAATTAGATGCTTGAAGTCACTTCAATGGTGATTAAGGTTACACTGAGAAAAACACTGTTGAAAAAAATGGCACATCAGCATCTGTTGCAATCTGTATCTAATGCCTCTATAATTGTGTCCTGTGCTGTACCTGATAGTGACGTTTGTCAGGAACAAAGATGCTGGCATCAACCACTACCTTGCCTTAGTGTTACCCACCTGCCAGGGGTCCAGATTCCGCAGCTTGCCTGATCAGCACATGAGCAATACGCAGTTTGATTCTGACCAACAGGAGAACATGTGGGATGTAGATGTTCTTCAGGGGACCAATGGGTACTGCAAAGGCAGGATTTCTTGCATGGTACTGTATTCTGTCTCCTATTATCATCATCTGAAAGTTAAAAACACAAAAAAAGTTAAAGGCTGCTATGAATAGCAAAAAAAAGTTAAAGGCTGCTATGAATAGCCTAGTTCAGGTCTATGTCAGATATAAAATTACATGTACCAGTATCTAAATCTACAATCTAAATCTACATTTAACTTACAGAAAGTCTATTCCTCCAGCAGTCCTCTATTGCAAGGACTGCAACTATTTCAAGTAAGATGCATATGTCTGAGTTAATACATTAACCACGGACTCCTGCATGCACACAGATAACAAGTACTGACCTGGTCCAATAAGATGTTTTGCGCCTGTGTGTACATCTGCAGCCGTTCTGCAGCCGACAGCTTTCCAGCCTGTAGGTCTATCAGCTGGACCATAGACTGTACCATCAGCAGCGAGGCGGGGGGAGACAGAGTGGCCTGGCCATCCAGCATGTTGATAATGTCCTTTCATGGGGAAAATGAGACCAAAACATCAGCCTGATATGATCAGCAGTTATATGTCCCAATCATCTTACATGATTTTATGCTGCCCATGTTAAAGGTATTGTTACTCAAACTATGTTGTTGTGAAAAGATGTCAAAACCCCACATTTCTCAGTACTGTTGAAATCTTTGGAGGCATATGTCATCACTACAGGGTTTTCAGCACCATGTAAAATGTTACAAGTAACAGTACATTGTATCTGCATTCAATAGTCAGAAGAATTTCTTCGCGTAGGAAGGAATGCATGTCAGTGTACCTGCAGAGTTTGTCTGACATCCTCCAGTGAATGTCCCTCCTGTATGTCTAACAGCACACACTGGAGGAGGAACTCTGCCTGCATGTCCACATCCCCACAGGCCTCTGCCTCAGCCAGACCTTCTGCACAGTAGTGCCTCGCACTGCCTGCATCCATCTGCTTCTTCTCACCTTCACCTGGGGAAATGTCAGGAAACTCACCATCTTCACATAATCCTGTAGGTGTAGGTTTCCTTGTGCAAGCATCAAGCATGAAACAATCACAATACAGATGATAAACATAACTCCACCTGACACTTGAATGAATGAACAGGGCAAACTCTGTCATAACATTTCAGTAAATGCCTACAAAATTAGTGATCACTTACCAATTATTCCCATGCCAGTCAGCTGCCCTGACAGCCCTTTGACCAGTGCTAGCCTGCAGTCCAACCAGAGTCGTGCGTCCAGGCGAGTCCTACTCTGGTTGTCCTGGTACTCAAAACGGTTGTCCTCCGGCTTTGTTAGTGTCACAGAGGGTTCACCTTCCTCCTGTTATGAGCAATAGTTGCATGAATTTAAGATGTAACAATAACCCCCAGCACTGTTTGCTACATGAAGACCCAGAGCTACGTACATGTGACCAAGCCTGCTGGATATTGTATAGTGTAATACCAACGAAACATATCAAGGAGTTTTATAATTGCTATCCTTTCACAAGTTTCTATCTCAACATACACCGACACTGGAGAAATTCAGGTCATTTGTTTTTTCAATTAAGCATCAGATTGCCCTTATGCTGCATTCCAGGTGAGTCTTAATGCATTACCAATTACAATGACATTGATCTATACGTTTTATGTAATTGGCTATTGAATGAAATCTAATCATATGGCTCCAGTACACCCACCTGTGCCCTACTTTCAGACCTCCTCAGGGCAGAAGTCTTCCTCTTTTCCTTCTTATTGTCAGAAGATACAAAGATGTCAGCATCTTGGATTAGCTTAAGTGCTGTAAGGACTGTAGCTGCACTCAGGGTGGAGTGTTGTCTTTGCCTCTGGATGGCTGCTACATCCAGTTTACTCCATACAACCACTTCCAACTCAGATGCCACCAAGCTACTAGAGCCTATGGACAGAAAACATGCATGTTGTCACTGTTACATTCATTTCTGTGTTCACTGAGTCTAACTGTGAAATCCAATGTGTCTGAGAGCAATGAACATCAACCCTAATGGCCAGCCTACCTTGTTCAGGATCTACATTCTCCAGGATACTGTCACAGATGGTCTGCAGCATCTGGTCAGCTGTGGCCAGCAGCATGCCCTGTAAAAAACAAGTAACAGTGAATGACTGAAAAGTACAGAACAGTAAAACCTCAGGCTATTATGCAAAACTGTTGTGGAGAACTGGAACAAGTTTTACAGTTTTTACAGCTGGGTGTTTGAAGAGCCGTTACCTTGATGGAAGATGGTGTGATGTTTCCCTGGTTGTCACTGAATCTGTGACTCTCCTCTTCATCAGAGGAAGAACTGTCCAAACTCTGAGACTCTGCAGAGCAAGAAAAATCACTGAGTATGGATACAGAGTAACACAGAACAGGCAGATCTAGAAACAGAAATGCAAATCACACTACGAAATAAGATATCTACATGTATCAGTAATGTTTGAGAATTTGGGTAATATTGTTTTACTATCGTCCACATTTACATGATTAGCATACATATCTCTTTGGCTGTTACTGTTTTAACATAGAAGACTAACCAAGTAGTTCATCAGCAGTCTTGGGAGCAGCACGTTTGGATGTGGGAGGCGGCTGTCTGGTTGTCCCACCAAAGGACTTCTCTGTACCACCCTGAAGGACAGACTTCCTACGTCCCACCGGGACCTGGCCAAAGGGATCCTCCCCAATTTTGGGCAATCTGAAAAGTCCATAGAATCTGGTCACTATGTGGCACTTGCAAGTGTATTTTTGCATTTTTGTTCTATGACAGAGAGACAACAGCAACAGAAAGGCAAAGTCACTTATTGAATGGGTTAAGCAAGCATGGGATTTAATAAGGGTCAGATGTAGAAAGTAGGAAAACAGGAAGAGGGGAACATAGTGATACTGGCACGACACTTGCCCAAACTATATACACACACCAGTTGTACTGTTGCTTGATTGGTTATGTCACAAAAGTAAGAATTCATTCAAAGCATGTCCATGAGTGGTACCCACATGGGGTCCTCCTTGGCAGGCAGTGCGTGGATGGTGTCTGCCAGGGCGATGATGAGATGTGCCTGGGCCAGGGTCAGGTGACATGTCAGGTGAGGGCCATACAGGTTAGCCAATGATGTGGTCAGGCGCCGCTCACACAGGTAATCCAGGGTCTGGAAATAAATCACAAGGCAATCAGAAATAACAGACTTCACTCACCCCCTCTGGTGGAACATACAGAAACTGCAGCACAGACACACACAGGCAAAGACAGACAGACAAGCTAAAAACAATACTTCACTCCCTTGGGGGTGAGGTAAACAAGTCATAAAACTGCAGGATTTTACAATTACAGCATGTGACATCTTTTGCCATCCATGGTGCTGAAAAGCCAGTTATTGTTACAATACATGTACTATATTAGGTGTGCCCTCTTCTTCGTTGTAACTTGGAATCATCACCATTTGCTAAATTATGCATCATTTCTATGTATAGCAGGGAGAAACATTCTTACCTTAAGATTACAAGGCTCTGACAGTGGCTTGGAGGTGTCGAAGTTATTTCGAGCTTTCTGGATAGAACAATGGAACAGTCGAGCATGAAATCAGGTTCACTGGTAAACAAAGAGCATCCCCAAGGCAATCCTTATCTCACACTTATCAATGTTCAATCTATAGCACCTGCTTGTATATCAAGGGGAGTGGATGCTTAAAGGTGTAAGGTTTGCAGAACATGTGAGACAAATAAAAAAACTTTACTTCTATTCTGTGACCTTTTTTTCTATATTTGATGAGGACCAAAGAGACATGTTACAGTTCTTACCATCTTGGACTCCACCTGCCTGAAACCACTGTTACTGGTGTGGGGTAACCTGTCCCCATGGAGCAGCCGTGCCAGAACAACAACAGCCTCACTGTACAGACCAAGGTCTGTCAGGATCCGCAGCTGGATATCAAGAAATAAACATGTCAATTATGTTAAGCTTGGGGAAATTTGGGTAGGTTTACTTAGGTAAACCATGGTATGGGTATACTACTATAGTAAAAAAAGCTCCTGCTCCAAAGTGCCAACAATTGTCCTGCATAGGAGAATTTGAGAAATACAAAGAGCTGGAAAATGGTTGTGTTGGGCAAGATTGGCAAAACAAAGTTGTTTGAAGTCCAAAGATGTGCTCCAACTGTGAGATTGAAATTCTGTGTAGGTTTCTTTAATCAGTACAAACCCAACATTTGAAAATCAGACAAAATGTAGGAGCAATACCGAGCACAATTCATCAACAAGACTAGTCCTTACCTTCAAGATCCTGCCATCTACAGCCCTTGCTAAGTCCCGAGACACGTAGGTCACAAAGTACTGGTAAAGGGTTAGCAGGGGTAACACCTGCAAATACAGGACAGGAATTCATTAAGTTTTGTGAAAAATAAACATCTCTTTCCCTTTTGGAGAGTTTCCTCTTTTGGAAGCGTAATTAAGCAGAACTATGACAGTATGACAAAGAAATGCTTACAGGGACATAATTTAAGAAGCTGCTGATATACAAAGCAGATACACTTACCATCTACATTTCTACATCTAACTTGGCTGGTAAGAATATGCTAATCATAATTGCAACACGGAGGAACACTTACAAACAAGTTATGTCTGCCCCTGTTGAGCTCCTCAATGACAAACCGCAGAGAAGCGACCATGGTCCTGCCATCACACCTGAATCTGTCTGACAGGAGATCCACCCCCGGTACCAGGCTCTGCACCTCACACCCTTCACCTATCTCATACAGGGCGTAGTCACGGTCTGCCGTGGGGTGGGGCAGGGTGGAGCGGAACAGTGCCTGGAGAGATTAGAATGGGGAACAATATAGTGGATGAGTGACTGCAGGGTCACATTACATTTATGCCCGAGTCACACCCTGTCTGACTATATAAGTGTCCCAAAACTACATGTAACATTTGTCACATAAGTTTAAATCTGCCAGAAGGCATTTACAAAATGAAAAAAATCTGACGTAACTCTTCTTGTCCCAATGTTCTTACAAGGTCATATTGATTTGGTTATTGTACACCTCTACTAAGACAGTCTATGTGTCTTATCTGTTCACCTTGAAGAATGCAGCAGAGAGGAAGCAGCATTCCATACGAAGTCCCAGGTCAGAGGACAGGATATATCTGTCAGGTACAAAACGAAAACAATTTAAAATTTTCTGAGCTCAGACAAAACATGCATAGGAGCCATAATACAGCAAAGACAAACAAATTGACATGCAGGGCTGGCCTATTACTTGCACTGCTATCACATCTGAGTCTGGTCAAATGGCCAGATCACCATTCGTGCATTCCAATCCTGTTAACATATTGAGTTAAGACTTAAACAGTGACGAAACACACTAGAAGTTAGAAAAGAGTGATACTCACTGTGCGATCTTTGCAGCCAGTACACCCCCCAGGACACATCCCCACAGGCCACACCTCTTCAGCAGGCTGCCAGCCAGGCTCTGTCCTGTCTCCATCAGTTTCCTCCAGGAGTGGAGCGCATCAGGCATGTTCATCACAATGTCCAGTGCCTCTGACCAGCACTTGTACGCAGCTCTGTGGGCAACATAAGAATGTTTGCATAGCGATAGAAACAGTATGTAAGTCAATCTATTCATTGCCAGAAATTCTTATTAATGGGGGGTCTTTAGTCATCGTATTTGGTTTTCCAACAGAAGGCTAGGGTTTCTTGATTTCACAACTTGTTTTTGTTCCAAAGTTTGTTCTACCTACCTGACGTTTCCTGCATGGTACTGTAGATTGGCCAGCTCATGCATAGCCTGGGCACTCAGGCCTTTCTGGTTGTGAGCAAGCAACATTTCTGGAGGAAAAAAAATGTACACATTCAATGCAGCCTTAATTTTTGTATGAGTCAAAAACTTGCTGTGTGTTTCCATGGAGCTATCATCAACTTCTTGGTGTTTCCTACTTGCCAAAAAAGTGAGAAGTAAATGAACAAAAATTTATTTTATCAAGCAGTCACATAATATATTGTCATACATTTTTCAATACATTTCAGATCTAGGTACAAGTCTTGTTGACACTAAAAAAAATTAATCATGACAGCATACACACGTCTCATTAGCAACTTAGTTTACCTATGGTCTTGTCATATGAAGAGATGACCACCCCCAGCTGGGACCTGGGCAGCACTGGGCTCTGTACTTCCATGGTTGTCTGGAACTCCTCATCCATGAGGTCCTGTGGCACAGGCAGCTGAGGACGGCTGTCAGAGGGGCGGAAACCCACTCTGGAGGGGGACCGACTGCCACTCTTACTACTGGTGGTTCTCAGCTGGGGAGCTGTTGACAAGTATGAAGATGGAAGTAATAGCATAAGGAAGAGGATGGCATTTTTCTACAGACAGCTGACTGTGTTTAAAGATAAAACTTCCAACACTGTGATATGGAGAAAAAACCTCACGACTCAAGGGAAAGAGGAAATATCTGTTATCATGATGAGTTTCTGATTCTGACCATTTTGCTGTCCGGCCAGGTAGAGCACCAGTAGTTTGCGGCTGTTGGTCAGTGCCCGTGCAGTGTACTGGGACTTGTCCAGCACCTGACGGAATGTCTCCAGACTGTCAGCAACGTCCAATGGCACGGCCACCAGTCTCCTTGCATGGTCACCACCTGGGAGCAACGGAAGGACAATTTTTGTTAGAAACCATTGAACTGAAGCTCTGTTGAAGCTCTGATTACTTAAGATATGTATAATGTAAGAGCTGTAAGAACAGGATCACTTACTCTCATACACGTTGTGCCCCTCTGGGTCAATGTGACCACCAGGGTCAATCTCTGTCAGATTGGACAGGTCGGTCTTCAGCAGGAGAGTTGCGTGCAGCTGGGAACCGATCTTCCCTCCCACCTGTGCCATGGCGTTCTGGTAGTGAGGCTGAGGGGGAGGGAGGCCGCCATGTTGTTCCACACGAGCGATCAGTTTCCTCTGGGCAGTGATGAGCATGGGACTGACCTGTTCAGCATGTCTTTCACTGAAAAGGAGTAAGAAATGTTGGTTTGAGCATAGTCACTGAGTCCTCAGATGTTTTGTTACAGAAAGTTACATACAAATCTTTGTTGAATGGTATTTGGTTGCATCTGAAAACCATCACAATGTAATATGACCAACAGTAGAAAGTGGACAGTAGAACTCACTGAGTTAGTGCATTGAAGCGGAGGGCGACATCTGCCAGTCTCTCCCACTTTTCCTCATAGAACAGGATTTCGATGGTCCTCATGAAGATACGTCGTGTCCAGCGCAGGTCCACTAGGCTCATGTCATCTACATGAGTCTCAAACTTCAGACTGGCCCCGCCCTTTTCCATGCTGATGTCACCGACCCATGACTTTACAATGGAGGGTATCTCCTCATCTTCCTGTCAATCCCAAAAGATTTCTTCATAATGTATCTATTACATGGAAACATGTTATGACACATAGGTCTACTATTGAGACTAGAACTTCCAGAACGTTTGCCTTACAGAGGCAAATTACCATCTAGAGTTGTTGATATTGCAATACTGAAGTGATCTGTAATCTAACCGTGTCCACTCTGTGTTCTTGTATTTCCAGCAGCATGTCTAGCAGAGCATCAGAAGCCAGGTAGAAAGGCCGCCACACGAGACCCCTCCAGTCCTCTATACTGAGGAGCCCCTGTGAAGCTCCGCCTGCCTGACTGGGGTTGTAGGCCCGCAGGAGGGCAGTGTGTGCACAGTTCCACAGCGACCTGCAGGCATTCTGCAGGAGGGACCAGTGGTGCCCCCTTTCTGCTAGAACCTGCACAGCAGACAAACATGACAAATTAGCATTATTGATGATTGACTTCAACATGTCCACACAGTATTTGAGGAGGGCATTTCACTTGTAACAGAGTGTCTGAATGTAACAACACAAAGCCATCATTTCATAGTAAAGCAGATTTTTGTTACAAAATTTGATATCTAAAAGAAAAGAGGGAAATCTTTCAGGAAACTTCGGTACATATGGTTAGACAACATAAGCTGAAAGAGGAAACCATGTAAGACAAGAATCAACATACTATTGCTTTCATGAAGAAGTCAAAGGTCTTGCTGAGTGCATCCATAGTGGCCTGCTGAGTGACACTATGGTGGTCAGGCACCATCTTGGTGTCCACCTTGTCCAGAGAAGCGTCTGACCTGTAGGTCCGAGGTGTCCTCTCACCTTCCTCCTCCTCCTGTTGGGCAGTGCTGGGAAGGACAAGGTTACCTGAAAAACACAGGTGGGATATAAGGTGTTCAGATCTAAAGAAAACTGCCTTGAGGCAGCATGTCAGTTCAAGGGATAATAAGTCTGTATTAGCTATGAAAGAAACGTTCTTGATCCTGTAAACAGCTATGATAACATGGAAGGTTTATAGATTCCCCAGCACCAACTGACCGATAGCTGCAGCTGCCGCAATTTCAATTCCAGTCTTTGGCCTGTCTGCGTCCAGCTGTGCCAGAGAGTCTGGGATGGACATCTCCCGTGGGTCATCCTTGGTGGACTGCCAGTCTGGTCCTCCGTCCCACCCCACCACTAGGGTGTTACTGGTCTCAAATGTGAACCACTCCTGGTCCAAGAACGAGGGTCTGTTGCAAGTAAAACAATGTAGCTCAAGCAAGGAAAACAAAACTGATTGGCATACAGGTACATGCACTTTACTTGGATTTCTCTATTCCCCATTAACACTTAAGCAAGCATACCCTCTTTTGTGTCATCTTCTTATGCAAATGTTGCTTAAGCGTTACTTCAAACTTACACTTTTTCTAGAATGCTAAATTCAAAATACTGCAATTTGAACGATATCATCATTCTACAGGCCTATCATAATCATAATAAAGCATGTAAATATGTGTACCACTGTAACGGTAACTGTGTTCTTTTAAGAAATATAGAAATGTACCAGTACTGTGCCTGGTGGTAGATATATACCTGTAGATATGGAGAGAGGCTGTCCCCCTCAGTTTGTCCCTCAGCTCCACCTTCTCCAGGAACAGGCCAAAGTGACTCAGGCCCTGCAGGATGTTCATCTGTGGGGTACAATAGAACCAGATACATGTAACTTGTAATTCTGAAGACATTATAATATTGCACATGGCTGTTGAGATCTCATGCTTCAACATGTAGTATGCTACTGAGCATGCTAAGGATGGTGCAACTCCAATGAGAATGTAACACTATTACATTTTTACATTAGTCCACAGCCATGTAGCAAGCCTTTCTGCCTTCCTACCCCCCAAAAAAGCCTAACAGAGTCAAGTTAAGTTTGAAATTTTGATTAGTTATATTTGAAGATAAGGGTTCTGTGTTATGACACATTCTTGCAAGAGAGCATTACAGTAGTGTAGAAATTCCTCACTAGAAACATCCTACCTGACACCTCCATGGTATTTCATCTGCACAGGTTTTACGTAGGCGCCGTCGTCGAAGCATCACTCTGTAGAACTCAGGGAAGTTGTGCTTCAGAACCTCCATGGCCTGTGTACAAATGGAAGAAAGGCACGCATATATTATTTTGGTGGTGAAGCATTACAGAATGAATGTACATCATAGACCAGTTGTTTCAGTATTAGTAATATGACAGTGCTTCACTAATATGCACATTACTATGATGAAGACACTCACCTTGTTCTCAATTTCTTCCTGTTGCTCCTTGGCGAGGTCAACTGGACCTTTCTTGCGGCTTGCCAACAGCTGTCAAGATATTAATTTTGATTCTTCATCCAGATATTCACACAAAGCCATTTACACAAAAACCACTAAAACAATGGAACTAAACATTGGAAAAATTAATTATCTCTAATCACAGGCGATTAAAAAGGCATTTTTAAAGTTACAAAATTATGTAGTGTATAATATGCAAGTCTTAATGTCCAAATAAAGGACTAACAGACTGTGAATAAAGAAATAAATGTAAGAAGATTAGGCCTTAGGAAAGTAAAGGAAACTGGTAGCACACGAATTTTCCAAGAGAAAGAACAACAAACCTTCATCTTTTGTCTTTTTTCCTTCTTCTTCTGTCTGACTTGCTCAGCTTTGGACATCTTCAGATTCTGTGAATAGAACACAACAGTTACAGAAGTGTAAAGATGGTGATAAGGGATAGAAAGGATCTCAGTCCACTTTTCCACCCAAGAATGCAAGTAAATAATGAACTGTAAGTTGACAATACCAGTGTGGATGTCTTTACAATGCACAGGTTTTGTAGATGGTCAGCTTTAACTAGTAAGCCACTTGAAAGCAGATAATTTCCAAATCACATGTAAGAAGTAATATCTGCCATACCTTTGTATACTCCACCATGGCAGCTGCATACTTTTTGGGATCATCACCAACCAGAGTGACAGCTCCAACCTGTCTAGCCAGGCCTCGCACAGCAACCATTCCCTCATTACGTCTGTAAAAATAATAATGAACAAATCAACATAATGTAAAAAAAGGTCTGTATGAGGTGAATATCATTTCAGATCCCTACTCTCAACTGGAGTCATTCATAGGACTTCAAGTTACAGCTAGAGTTAGAGTAAGACTACAATGGATGATGAACTATGACAAAACACAAGCCAAACCAGAGATATTTTTCGTACTTCTTCAGCCATAGCAGTGAATCCTGACACCAGTCCAGCACATTCTGCAGGTGCCCCTCCATCACTGCCTTCTGGGCCACCTGGACAAAGAACTCCAGAAAACGAGCCCTCTTCTTGAACTTGATGACTGTCACAAAGAAGCAAAACATTTACATCAGACAACATTTCTAAATACGATGGAACTAAAACATTTACATACTAGTTATTACATATATTATACATGTAGTTGTTAATGCTCAATCTGAACATACCTTCCTTGTAGGCCTGTCTGGCAGGCAGGGCTGCGACATAGGCATGCAGCACATTTGGGTCTTCTTGTCCTGTCAGCTCATCACTCTGGGCTGGAGGAGGATGAAGAGGAGGGCACAATGTAATCAAAATCTAAACTAAACATCATCTCTACAACATGTCACCAATGCATGTAACAAACATATAATGCATTCCTGCTGTCCAAAAGTTACAATTTCACAGACAGGCACCACTAACAGACAAATGGCAACATCATCCAATCAAAATTTGAACAGAAGAGGTGTATCCTGACTGACCTTGTCGAGCTAGCCTGAGCATGTGGGCCTCCAGGGCTTTCAGCTCCTCATTCTGGATTCCTGACTGGTCCTTGCCCTCCCCGGCACCCCTTTTCTTCCCAGGAGGCCTTTTCCTGGACTCTGGCACTGTGTTGGCTGTGCTGACTATCTCAGGCTGCAGCTCCAGGGCAGACAGTTCTGCTTTGCCTGTTGCAGTAGGAATTGATTTATGTGAAAAAATCATCTCAATCAAATACATCTGAAGGCATCATTTACACAAACAAAACATTTGTCCATATTGATATGGGAAGCATATGAAAGGTCCATAGTACTATGCTACTGTACTGTAATGTTATATTTTGAACAACACAAACTGGAGAACAAGATATGAGAGAAGGTTGTCTGACCTGCTGGCCCGTCCTTCTCTGCTAGAGCATCAGCGGCCAAGATCTTCTTGCCTGCATCATTCAGGTTACTGGCCAGCTTTCTCTCCTGCCAGATCCGCAGTACCTAAAAGTTATGACATGACAGAGACCACACTGTTACACTCTGCAGGGGATGTTGTTCAGATGTAAGTGGTCTTTTGAGCATCCACGGTGCCGAAAGACTTTCACAAGTCAACTTAATTGCTGTTTCTGGAGCAGCATAATCTACACAGCTAGGTTGCTGTCCCTGGTGCTGACAGACATTCTCACCAGAGACACCATGTTGTTGCTGTGTGACTTTGAAACAATGTCATTGTCTATAGCACTACAATTACATTAGTGCCATTAGGTCTTTTCTAGTACTATAATACATTGACATTGTATTACATATTTTTCTCCCTTGGAATGGAAATATCAACCACTTCAGTGATGTTTTAAGCAACACCACTCCTTCAAACAGTATTGACTTTGGAACTTTTGAAACTGTGCTGCGAAACACATGCTTGTCTCTGTCCTTGGTGCTGAATGAACTATTTCAAGGTAACCTTATCTAATTTGTGCTGTAAATCTTACCTTTCCCATGTAGAAGGTTATACAGGCAGTCATGTGGTGCAGGCTGTCAGAGATGGTAGCATGTCTCCTCTGCCTCAGACCTGCTGGGATCTCTTGTAGCACAGCATGGCACCTCATCAACACCTGTGGGGTTTGTCAGGGGCACATCCAGCATAAAGTATGACAAGTACTGCCATTGTCCACATCTAAATCTGTTAACTTTGAAAAAAGGTTATTTGTTTGAAGCATGTCTTTTAAATAAATTTTGACTGAAAAAACTATTAATCTGGAATTTTTCAGGCAAAGTAACCTTCCTGCGTGTTTCACAACATACAATTTGATTAAACTGTGTTACTATTTAACCTACTTACGCATGCTTTGCTAACCTACCTGTACTACCGGCTGGGAAGGTATCTTGTTGAACAGTAGAGGGGTGAGGAGTCCGTAACACTGCACCACAGCCTGGAGAGCCAGACCTGCCTCGTTCAGATAGCCTGCCAACTCCAGGGCCACCAGCAGTCGCTCACACTCATACAGCCTGCAGCGCTGTGGAAAGAACAAAATCCTGTTACTGATAACATCACTTTAATTACTGATATTGAATGACATTCACAGTGAATGCTTGTACATGATTGGAAAGGATGCAATACTTGAGTTTAACAGAGTTTGGTAAATGAATTAATATTAAGCATATTTCACAGAATTGATTATGTTACTCTACACTGCTGTTTTTCCTTACCTGTCCTCTGGTGAGTGGCCCTTTGTCACACAGTGTGTCACAGAACAGCCTCCCTTCTCGAGAGTTGATGTCCACATGGATGAAGATGCTGGTTAGGAAGTGTCTCAGCAGCACAGGGGAAGCCACTCTCACTACACCAGGGTGGAGCCTGCAATAGAGTACAGAAGTAGTGTGCTTCGTGAAGAAAAGGGAAATAAAAATGCACACTATCATTTCTGGATTATCTGCTGTTGTATCATGACATTAGAAATACAGACTGTTAAGAAGTGCTAAATGCTTCAGCTCACCTCTTCAAAGTCAGCTTAAAGTCTTTCCTGGCCACCATCTCCCATTTGCTTGTCTCAGGAGAAGGTGCAGGGGCCACAAAGTGATCCCACAGAACATTGCAGGCCTTCTTAGCAATGGGATAACATTCAACTTGGTAAGACACCTGAAACAAGATGAGATGTTGTTTAGGTAAATGTTCTGTAGCCCATTGCTTCCAGCTATTGTCTTAACAAACCATGTTGGCACATCCATAATAAAACACAATCCTTCACAAGACATCTTTTTACCCTTTTATTTTAGAGCATGTCTATCAGACAGTTAGAATCTTCCAATACACATATCTCTTTCAAAACTCCTAAACTATGATGCTTTTCAAGCATATTGTACATACCTGTCCCAGCAGAGCCCAGACCATCAGGATGGGCAGAGGATGAGAGGCCAGGATGGGTTTGGTCTGTTCCCCGATGGATCCACCAATCAGCTTGCCATCCTTGGAGTAGGCAGCCACAGCAAACATGTACCTCTCATTGGGCTCCAGGCCGGAGACTGTCAGGATACAGTCACCATTCTGAGCTGGCACCTGCACGTAGAGAAGAGGCAGACAGTTGATAAACATAGGCAGCAGATTATAGCATACTGGTACAATGTATTTACCAACAATGTTATCTCCCTAATGTTTTCCCCTATGTAAAGGCTAGTATTGTCTCCAATGAAAGGCACATTGTGACTTGCAGCTGTTTACTTTAAATTAATGTATACAGATTTATCATTTCGCAATCACACTAGATGTTTTCTCAGAGAGGGACTGTTATGTTATTACCTCTTCTCCAGACCCAACCAGGAAGTAGTCATTCAGCCTGACCCTGACATTGCTGCCACTGGACCTGCAACCAAACAGCCTGTACCAGGCAACCTGGAACACACGATGCAAGGGTCAATATTTGCAGTACAATTTCATGTAGAGCCTGGGCCAGACATATTCTAGGTTTTTAAAATCCAAGAGCAAATAAGACAAGAATCAAAATGTCACATATATTACATATTACAAGAATCATCTTCAAGTTTACGTAAAAGAACTTTTTGTCTAACCGGTTTTGTAGACTGGAACTCTGCTGGTTTAAAGATCATGGTCGTGTCAGTCCTGGACAGGAGGATGGGAGGGGGAGGGATGGTGCTCTCCTTTTTAGCACTCCTCTGACCAAGGGCATTCTGGGTATACAGCCTACACTCTTCTTGTTGACATTTTATGATGGCGGCCTGAGCATCCTGCAATATGGATAATCCAATACACTATTGTTGAGAAAAGATTGCAGACAGAATAATTACAGCAGGTTTAACTTTAGACCAATTGCATCTACTCATTAAGCCTAAAACTTTCCCATATTAGCTGGGTGAAGAAAGGGACACTTTGCATTGTGACTTACTGATATAAGATTGCAGAAGGTGACATCCTAAACAATTCAACATCAATCATTTAAGTTTCATAGATGATAAACAGTAAGAATAAAAGATGAGGGAAAATAAACATGTGAGAACCTGTCAACTTGTCAAAATTTCCTTACGAGATGTGTTATGAAGGACTTTTACAGCTAGCTTAAGCACTGTCCTTGGTGCTGAAGGACCTTCACATCAACTTGAACACATGTGAGTCCCTTCCAGCTTATCAAAATTTAATTCCATACCTCTAAGAGCCGGTACTGCTCCTGTTTGGATCCTCCTCTGTTGTGAAGGAACAGAGCCTTTTGCACAAACAACAAGGCCTTAGACAACAGGCTCTTGTTACAGGCCTTGAGAAGGTCTTGCTCAAGATCTTTAGGTACTGGTGCATATGAACTCCTAACTTGGGAGACATCCTGGCCTGTGCAGGGCCGTTGGAACTTTGGCGGTATCAATGTAGCTGGGTCTGGAGGTGAAACAATATATAAAAAGCTGTTAGAGGTTTTGATACAATACTGTCACATGTTTACATGGTTATTCTAAAGGATGTGGGTCTTGAATCTTGGATACTGAATTTGAAAAAAAAAGACATATTACATTCAGTAGAATGTAATGTCTTATGGAACTGAATGTTTTAATGATCTCTGACAACAGCATTATGTATGACAGCTTGAATCACCATCCGATTTGAATTAGGAAAAAGAACTTAAAGAGATCTGTAAGTTATCTTGCCATGCTTACCTGGGCCCAGGGCAGCTAACTTCAGCCCCACCCTATGTGCCACAAAGATCAGTTCCAGGTGCAGATCCATGACCTGGTTCTTCAGAGCGATGGACTTGGGGAGACTTTTCTCTTTCTCCTCCTCAGCTGTCTCATCCACACTTTCCTCTCCAGTATCAGGGAGTCCATGGACTCCTGATAATTTCTGCAGCACATTTTAAAACACTTGTTAAGTCTGGGGAAATTCTGATCAGTAACTAAAGTAAGAGCAGGACAGAAACAGTTTTAATCTCTTCAAGTGAAGGTTTCTGACCTGTTCCCAGCTGATGTCAGCGATAGATTGTCCATCAGGCAGTGCCATGACAGTCCTTGCATGTGACACCCCCTGGATGGCCCTGTCCAGCACATCTTGGGCCATGAGCAGCTGTTGGCGGGGGTGCTGATGCAGGATGGAGGTGGTGTACAGGCTGGCCCTGCTCTGGGTGAAGGCCTCTGTGTCAGGTCTGCCTGGACTGACTGAGACCTTGGAGGTGTCCTCAACAACACCCACAGAGTCTACAGATGGCACACAGTGAAACAACTGTCTGTATATTTGGTTTAATGGTATATGGAAGTACTGTATGTATTTCAATCCACAAAACTGTACACAAGTTGTCGAAGGTAGCAAATACATTAACAACACCGACCTGTTTTGTGGGTCTGAGATGTCACCAAAATGATCCTTTCTTCATTGTCATCTTGGGGCAGATCCTTTTGCTTAGTGGCCTGGGAGGCAGCCTTCTCTCTCACTGAAACAGTACAACAGGTGTGTTTGTCTTCACTAAGACATTCAGAAATTATAAGAGTCAACATTCCTAAGGAAATGCAATATTGCAATTGTACAGGTTCCAAACATCCAGTAATTTTGATAAAGACATAAGATTTAACTTGAGATATAAAAACAGTTCCATGTTGTTTGACTGACCTGTTGCCTTCCTATGTGCACTCCAGTCTGTGACAGTTGCTGTCTCCAGCAGCAGTGCCAGCCGGAGTGCCACCTCTGCTGTCAGGGACGGGTCAGCCACACCCACACCACACCAGTTCAACATCTCATGGATGATAGACAGCACATGGACCCACTGCCATTGGAAACATGCAGAACTCAGCACTATTCTTTCAACAAAGTACATTTGTGCACCATGCTTGAATGTGGGATACCTTGATACCTGGCTGTAGTGACTACCTATCACATCATAGAGCATGTGTTGAGAAAGTTATGCCAAAGCTATTTCAAAAATTGTTCATTACAAATGAAACCAAATAAACTGTATGAGAATAACTTTCTTTCTACATGTCATAACAACTGATATTCTTAGCATGCAATAGAAACTGGAAAACTTCCAACCTTCTCAGGATTATCAATCTTCAGAAGGAACTTGGAGTCTACTGAGCCAGTCTGGACCTTCTGGAAGATGTTTCTACAGCGACTCCACAGGAAGGACACTGCGTCCACCACCATGTCCTTATCTACCTGCTTAGACTGGAGGCAGGCAAAAAGAGTTTGTCACTTATCAGAAAGGGTAGCCCACAGTCACATCTATGTTGCTTTTTTGCCATGTATCAATACATGTGAAGAACCTCTATCTGAAAATCTGAAGTTGTATCCTTCAATGTTTTACAAAAAAATGTCAAGCAAAAAATTAAAGTAATTCTTACATTGAAAGGTGTCACAGTGTAAGTGTACAGCACTTCTGCAAGATACACTATCTCATCACTGGATGCAAGGGACCTGATGGAACCTGTGGAAAAAATAAAGAAGGTATGCCATGAATACAGATGACATGGTGATACCCAGTCAGGAAGTACTTTTCTAATTCTATATTAGATATCATATTGCACTGATTTCAAACAACTTATTTATGCTCAAGAAGTACCTCTTACAATGTCTGAAAACCACTTTTGAGAAACATGAAATGTCAAAATGCCTGACTAAACACACCTTGTGTTAATGGCAGCCCACCATCCATATCACTGTCATCATCCATGTGTGAAGCCTGTCTCCTGTGTTTCCTGTTACTGATGAAGGGTTCCATGGCCAGCAGCAGCTCAAGGGCCTGCTCGTCACCTTTGTACTGTGGGATGTTCTGCTTCTGTAGTTAGCAAAGCATTGAATTAGCCATTTTAATAAAACTAAGTAACAGTAAGTACTATTTCTTATCATTACTAACAAAAATTCTACTGGAACATGATTCTCAACATGCATGAGAAAAGTAAACCTTCATTGTACATCTCACTAATAATACCCAAGGTTATCGTTCATTTAAAAAACAGGTTTAAGTTAACGTTATACTTGTAAGTACATACTCGGAGATGGTCGAGTGTGATGTCCACCAGTGCATCAAATGTTTCCCAGTGCTCATAGCTGTACGCCAGCTTCACAAACTTCACCACAGTACTCAGGGGAACACCATCTGAACCTGAAGGAACAAACAACATCTGTAAGGCTGCAATGATGAATAAATACAAACAGCTAGTTTGTATTTCTTACTAATAACAATGGCTGCAATGACTGGTAACTTTGACCTTATGATGTTCTTTGTAAATTCTAGAGCTAGCTATGTGCATTAACATATTGTTTATTGACATCCAGACAGTCCAGACTGTACAAGTGTACATACCTAAAGTGGCATAGGAAATCAAGGGTCTCTCCTGCACCAGGCCACCTAGAACCTGGTGCTCTGCACTTCCATGGGGGCTGTGGTGACTGGACCCTCCACCTCCTGTGATGACAACAAAATTGATTTTACTAGAGCACAGGTGTGTGACAAAATGATGTGCTGATTATTGTAATATCCCTTCTTTGAAATGTCATCATACAGTCACCTTATGGCAACATGGGTACACATGGTTTAACATAAAGGCATCACAAAATTCATTCAAATCATGAATGAGAAGCTATTGACTCAGTTCACACATTACTATATATCTACAACAGACTTTAAATCTTACAGTCCCATGCATTAGTACTTTTGCAATGTGACTTACAAGTCCAGATACGAGATGATCATTGTGACCCCTGCTGTTACCTGCTATAATCTCCTGCCCAGCAAAGAACAGCTCTGCATAGACATCCAATATTTCCACCTCGTTGTCGGCAGCAGATGGACCAGACTGCAGAATTCTTCTGTTGCTGTCAGACAGAGCCTCCAGGATGGCCAGGAACTGAGCTGAGGAACCCTCAAACATGTCCACCAGCAGCCTCTCAGTGGCAGTCCTGGGCCAGGACAGCTACAACAGGAAACATGCACATTACCAGCACTTCAAGCAAAACTGTCTTTGCCCCAGAAAAATGTTGACACTGATTAAGTCCAGCAAGAAGTGCTCTACATTAGAGCATGGTCATTTTAACCTTCACATTGTCAGGGCTGATTAGAATTCTGCTTTATGTTTAGTCTGTGACAGTGTGAGGGTTAACAAAATTAAGAAACTGAAACAAAACAACTGTACAGATGCAACCGATGCAGGCTCACCAATGCCCATTCACCAAAGCAATATGAATGTATTGGTTAACCTCTGTGCATCATCAAAACAACACAAGACCTTAAAAAGTAACCAGTGATCAAATCAGTCTCCATGCATCCCTAAATCACATTGAAATTCAAGACAGTGATACATACAAACACAACCTTAGTGTATTCCCAACATGCATAAATTGGATTAAACATGCATATGTTATTTCAAAAGTGCTGATTAGAGGACCCAAGTGAACCGTTGAACAACTGTTGTAAAGAGAGTGTAAACTTACATGGTCTATTCCTTTCTGCACACAAGGTAGGAAGAGAAAAGTACAGTTAAAGCCATGAATTGAGAGATGACTAGGAAAAGTCTACATCACTCTAATACAAACATAACAAAAGAAACAACATCTTAATAATAGTCATTGCAGTTCTTCAACATATTACAAACTAAATTATAATCAGTTTTATATAAAGATATGTATTAGTAAAATGACAGCATCAGGAAGGAGTCTTCTATTCTACAACTTGATGATTAATCTGTGAATCATTCCGTACAACAGTCCTGATGGTTCAGATCTCTAGCTACTGATGAATAAGATTGATCTCCGTCAGAGAATAATCATAAGAATATCTGATACAAAGTCATGGCACTGAATATCAACAGTGGACAGGAAGAGGAAACTCACTGATGTCAGGGATACGTATACCTATCCCGGTATGCCTAAATACCTCAACCGCCCTCAACCCCCCTCAACCGCCCTCAACCCCCCACTTCCTGGGCTAATATGCAGTGAACATGTGCTAAGAACGCTTTTTAACGCTCTGGATACATTGCCTATGCAATTATAAATAGGAAAATCACGGTAACTCTGGCGTTTTACCAGTTTTTTTACGGCGCGCCGTGCGCCCGAGGAACAGGGTCCGCCATCTTTTTTGTTTACATCGCGCCGCCAGAACGCACCGTGCCGTAAGTTTTAAGTCAAAATAAGGAAAGTGAAAAAGCTTGTGCAGCACGGAAACTTAGCAGATATAGAGGGAAACCTCTTTAAACATCATGTTTCTGGTGGTGGATTTTAGCGCTCAATATTTAGGGCGGATATTTTGCGGGGTGTATCACTCCCTAAAGACGGTAACTCCACTTATGATATATTAAAAGTTATAACTTGAAAAAAATCGCAAATACTTAGACGTTACTATGTGATTTTTATTTATAATCGTATAGACAATGTTACAGAGTGTAAACAAGGGTTCTTAGCACATGTACACTGCATATTAGCCCAGGAAGTGGGGGGTTGAGGGCGGTTGAGGGGGGTTGAGGGCGGTTGAGGTATTTAGGCATACCCTACCTATCCTAACATCCATAGATGAAGTTATCAGAAATGATTATATATTTGAAGGTTGTAGTAGTGACATTTCTCTTAATCTGATTTACTTCTTACCCCTTGGTATCAAGTCTATTAAAACTAAATCCCAAATTATCCATCCAACCCTTCAGACTGAATTAATCTTACAAAGAAGACCTACATTTTGGACATCTTTAAGGTTACTCCTTTGCTTTGGTCTTAGCAAGCCTTTGGGCTTCCTCCTGCTCTCAAATACCACTCGCCTGAAGATAATGGTTGCCATCTGAAACAGACATAAACCAAGGTCATTGACAATCTTACCTTTTGTAAAAACAAATTCTGGTAGCATTGCATTAGTACATGCCAAATAGCTATGAACATGTACCTTTCTGTTCAGATACATCTGCATCTTTTAAAGTAATAGACTTTAGGAACTAAATGCTTCATTCATAAATAACCTTAGACTTCGAGATGTTTCTCTTATGGGACTAGGGTATAAGTATCCAGAACTTGAGGTTAGTTACCCACCTTCACAGTAGCCTGTCTGAATGCTGCCTCTGTGGCTGCAGACTGGGGGGCAGAGCTCATGCTCTCCAGCTGACTCAACTCACTGATCTTCACCAGACCACGACGGGCAAAGGCCTGTAGGCACAAGAATCACATAGATGACGTTTCATTCTCTGATGGCTAATAAGTACCCATGAGAAGCATACAAGATCAACATTTAAAAAAAAGAAACTGGCAAACAACTTGTTTCATAATGATACAAAAAAACAAAAGAGAAACAATAAACTCCTTAAATGATGTTCTCTTACAAAAAATCTGACACCAAATACATTGTACATCCTTCAATCTATACCTCTGCATGGTATGAAGCTTTGCAGTCATAGTAGCATTGGCACACAGCACTATATAGAGTGGTTCTCCAAGTCAGGTAGGACGTTCCCAGGAGGGGGATAGATGATTCCATACTGATGCTGGCCCACAGGAGATACTCCAGCACCTGCAGAGTGCATGGATAGATTCAGTATGCTGCCTTTGCAAGAAATGACTTGAGTGCAGTTATCATTAACACTTACAACCTTCTTAATAAATACTAGTTAATAATAGCAATGCTTATATGAATATTTGCTATTGGCTGAACAATTCCAGAACAAACTGAGAATTGTGTAGTAATAATTTTCAGGTCAACCTAATACACTGATTCACTTCTTTCACATTCATCAAATAAATGTTATTTG
Source organism: Branchiostoma floridae x Branchiostoma japonicum (assembly GCA_013266295.2). NCBI lineage: Eukaryota > Metazoa > Chordata > Leptocardii > Amphioxiformes > Branchiostomatidae > Branchiostoma > Branchiostoma floridae x Branchiostoma japonicum. Next base: position 16,929,717 of record CM023840.1, read on the forward strand.
TTTTCATTTTTTCAAAAACAAGGGACACAAATTAATTATACATTGTCATCAACACAGGTACAGAGTGTTTCATTGACATTTTTCAGTTGAATAGTGCAAAATATCAAATTTCTTTTCCAAGCAATTGATCATGAGTACTTCAGTACCTTGGCTGAGTGTCCAAGAGACATGAGGTGCCTTGAGATGCTATAGATATGTACTGTGCCTACATGGAATAAAAATATTGTTATTAATAGAAAATGTTATGAGTGTTAACAACCCAATATTGTCCAAAAAAAGTTACTACAATATCTGTAATTTGTTTGAAAAAAATTGTGGAAAGCAACCATATGCTTAAAGGGTAAGTCAATGATGAACACTAGCCATAATGACAGTCTTCAGTTCATTTCATTTTTCATTTTATTTATTTACCCAGGGTAAAACATATCGCCGCAAGGGCGTTTTTCAATGTTCCAGTCTTTGATGGATTCTAAAGATGTGATGTAACTGTCATTTCTGAGCAATGTATGTCAACAGGCTTTGGATGAAGATTGACTACCTGATGGCATATATTAAAGCATAGTCTCATTAAAAGTGGAAATATACTAAATTGTCCCTCCATAGTAGATATAGAGATAATGCTGCTGTACCATTGTAGACCAGCCAGCACAGTGGTTCCCTGGGGAGTACCACCTGTATGATGAGGCGCAGAAATGCCAGGATCTGCCCACACCTGTCCACTGACTCTGTGTTCTGTAACTTTGGGTCTGCATCAACTACAACCTGGTAGCTGCAGATGCTGCGGCCTTGCAGAGCCTGGAACTACAGATTGGAACAAAACAATATATATGAATCAGAGGTGAACATGGGGACATCACAGTTGTATTTGTGACTGTTTGGGTTATTATCTTGTTATTAAAGGAAATTGATAATAATATAGAGGACTAAGTTGACTGGATATCTGTATCTGTATAGCCTTTGGCGTAACACACCAGCTTCACAGGCACCACCAATGCAGACGTATATTTGTTTGCATTGCATTAATAATATTGCATCTGATTGACTTACAGTGAAACTTGCTGTGTCTGTCTCCAGCCCATCAGGGAAATACACCTCCTTGAATGTGTTAACATCCGTGATCTCTTCTATCGCTCTGGATCCAAAGCGTTGTAAGTATCGCCCATAGCACTGCCACAGGGCCAGATGGTATTTCTGAAATCATACAAATTGTACATATTGCAAAGAAAAACATGACCCTCTCTGTAATGATCAGCTGTTATAAGAAACATATTATATCAAATGAGTCATGCAGTACAGACACAACAGACCAGATCTTACCTTGACTTGCACCAGAAAGTCTCCCATCTCCAGCATCTTAGCATAGTAATATTTCTTGGGCAGTCTTGGCTCAAACTTGTTCCAAAGATCAAATAATATGTTGGAACTGCAAATTATGATGGAAAAGGGGTGTTGGTCACACATTATCATCTGAAGTGAAGCGTATTTTTTTACAAGCCACACACACACACACACACACACACACCTTGTACAAAATGGCAATTTGCAATGCAAGCACACGTATCTTAGGCAGATGTCTGTAATGACTAATGAATGTCAATGATGTATACGTACCCGTATAAGCTCTGATCACTGTCATTTTACTTAGTACAACAATAAATAGGATCATTAATTTTTCTGCACCTACCCTCTTGAGCACGCCTCATTCTGTGCTTTCTTGTATCCTGGTGCGCTACATTTCTTCATATACCCCACGAACGATTCCACTTCTTGTTCAAACTTCTGTATGACGGGGTTATTCCCATCAATGCTGCCGTAGTACGATGCCGGGAGAGATGCCCCAGCGGATCGCACTGCGGCCGCCATTTTTTCTGTAAACGAACTGGTTGCGAAGGGCACAGAAGTAAACATAGCACACGATTCGGTGCATCAATGCATAACGCGCTACATGTACAAAGCCCCCGATTCAGTGACGTGATTCGCATTATCTCATACTTTTCCCATCCCATGGGAAACATTTTATTACCTTTTATAGACTCTTCGCTGTACATTGTAGGATTCTCCCCTTTTGTCAATCCGGCAGGAATTACCAAACACAATAAACCTCAAACAAAGATAAAGTTGTTCTTTGAAGAAGTTTAAAATTATAGCCATTATATACACTCGCCACGCGGGGGCGGCAGGCTCTACCATTCCACAATGGGGGTCGTTACATTGTCTTCTAGTGCTTTTTGGAGCGTGGCAGCGGCCATAAGCCAACCCCTCCGAGCGATAATCACTTTTTGATGAATCCCAGCTGGTCTATGGCCCCGTTCATATGAATGCGCGTTGAGCTCGATTCGGGCAAACCACATTCCTCACATCTGGTCCACGTGCCACACGTTCCTTTTAAACTGTGCCCGAGAACGATTCGCCTAAACCACATTCATTGTTGTTTGATGAAAACACACAAGGTGGCGTCTTGCCAATGTTAGAGGTTAGGGGTGAAAGTGCATCATGTCCTAGAACTTGTCGTGTTTTTTTATGGATAATTGCTTGCAACCGGCTCAGAGGAGTACGAAGGAGACGCAGGCTACGGGTGGCCCTTGTAAGAATTCGTTGCCGACGCCGCCACTTGTTATTTGCGGACCCCGAGGTCAATGGCCGGGTTGATATGCTAAGTAAACCTGATGAAAGCGCTTCGGCGCGTTCACACGCAAATCGCGATCCAGTCAAGGCGGTTTGAAACCACATCCAGATGTGGTTTGGGATCGAGGCGCTTTCAATGCGATTCGGAGCGTTCAGATGGAGCCACATGAATCCAGAATCCGGCCAAACCACATCGAAAGCGCTTTCACCGCATTCGTATGAACGGGGCCTATGCTTCAGGGATCCTCCTATGGCAATGTATGGGGCAGGAGATACACCCTATCGCCACTGCCCGTACCATTGTTAATTGACCGTGTAATTGTTTCGTCAGAAAGGTATGGAATCGGTCGATTTTGGTTGAGCAGCGGTGGAGTGTCCCCGTATTAGGGTCAACGTCATAACTCGATTATTTGTGGGCGGATTTTTTTTCATTTTTGGCACGTGGGTGGCTGATGTGAAAATGTAGCTCAAGTTAGAAAATGGTGCATCTGGGGTTTTTTTAAACGTTTTTTAGCGGATTTTTTGTGCACTTGTCGATTGTGTTTTTGGAGGATAACTCGAAAATTTGTGAATGTATCCTCATGAAATTTGGTAGGTGTGTAGCGGTTACGAAAACAAAGTTCAAGGTTGAAAATGGGTTTTCGTTCACGTTTCTGCGCTGCTGCAGGGAGTCGTGAATTTTTGCGTTTTTGTTTGTACGCACGCTAACTTTAGAAATCGCGCATGATTGTTAAAGATATTCAGTGGGCGTTTAGTGTCAATTAAAATGAAGGTCAAGTTCGATAATGGGCGTTCTACCAGCTATTTTAGATATTGAAGTTTAACGTTGAAATTTGAGGTAAAATTTTACACAAGTGTCAGGTCAATTTTTTGAGAAGTAGAAAGCTTGTGGGGATGGGAGTAAATGGTGTGAGTTTGGGACATCTAGCAGCTTGTTTGTAATTGAAGTGGACGTTTTTGTTTTTAAATTTTTAAGCTTCTATCCTAGTTCGTTGTGAATGAATTTTTTTCATTTTCGACAGGTATATTCCTTAAGCGGCAGTAGTTGCAATCATCGTCTAATCAACGGATTTAAATAGCCAAACACGCACGACCCGGTGTGTTTTCTTACTCCATCTGCGAGCAGATGTGCCGTAGAGTGCACCGCCCGGCTGAGGTCTCAAGGGAATCACATCTGGACGGGACCCCAGAAAGTGCGAAATGGAACGAAATGGAGCGAAATGAAACGAAAAGGAGAGAAATGGAACGAAATATGTGACAGATGGACCCCATTACAGTGGTGGGTTTCAAAACAATGGTTACTTCTTACTAAAGGACTACACTAGTTTAGCTTTTTTAGTGTCGACATGACCAGGAATGTTGCTTACGCCGCGCCATCGATTACATTATCATCGTATGGCCACGTAGGCTTCATAAATCTTCGGAAATTCCATACAGATAGATACAGAACCCATCACGGTTGGTTTAGACGTGGCAACAGGAAGGTTTTGGCTGTAATTTGATGGTTTTCTGATAAAGTTTGCGTTGCAAAGCTTTTCGGATGCCTGTCCTAAAAAGTGCTGGAATCACGTGACCACAATGATCCGCGAGGCAGGCAAAGATTATTTAGATTTAATTACTGTAGAATTATCAGGGCGTGTTAAGTGCTATCGCTGGTTAGTACCACTGTGACAGGAAAAGTGACGCACTCCGAGTGTTTGACAGCACGACTTCAGCACCTACAGACCGCAGCAGTCAATGCTCAACTTTTAACCATGGACGGGTGAGTTTTAGTTCAGTTTAGTGAGAACGTGGTATTTTCAAACCACTCATGGCTTTGGTTTACCATGAAATGATATATGTAGAATATATCTGTTACCAATAGCGTTGGCTCAGAGAAAAGAGCAAGGCAAAATTGGAAATAGGTCAAACTCAATACAATAGCTGTCAACCCAGAATTGAGGTGTCAGAAAATTCCTTCTTTCTTTTAGAATCTTAGAGTGAAATCCATTGTAACCAAGTACAATCGGGGCATATTGATGGATAGTTCTCAACAACGAGAACGCCGCGAGGTGAAGATTGTGCAATTTTAGGTGCGACCTTCTAGCAAACTGCAAAGCCGGTGTGCTACGCCTAAGGGCAGCTGCATGCGAGAACAAGCCATAAAGAGTAGTCTTGATGCGAGTTGTCTGTAGTCAGAAATTTTAAGCGAAATGTCTTCTTGTGTTACATTTCAGATTTCGATCACATTTTCACACTAAATACAAAGCATACCAACTTGAAAAGGGAGGAAACATTGAAACGTTGGGACGTAAAAAACTCACTTGCGGTATACAACGTCCTAAAGTACTCCTACATGTATACTAAAATGTACCTACATGTATACTAAAATGTACCTACACGTATACTAAAGTGTTGTGCTTTTCATGTCTTCAGCTATGCAGATATCAGTCCGGAGAATGGGCAGCATGTGCTGGTGACCGGAGGCGCGGGGTACGTGGGTTCAACCCTCGTGCCGATCCTGCTCCAGGAGGGCTACCACGTCACCGTGTACGACATCTTCAACTTCGGGGTCTTCCCGCTGCTCCCAGTGGCCGGACACCCCAGACTGAGGCTCATGGAGGGGAGCATCACGGATGAAGTCAAGCTGGCGGACGCCATGTCGGATGTGGACGCCATCGTCCATCTTGCGGCCATTGTGGGCTTCCCTGCCTGCGCGGCCAAGCCGGACCTGGCCGTCAAAATCAACAAGGTAAGCTAGCAAGTATTGAACGTAGATATTTTAACTCCATGGATTTATATAGAGATAACAGTATAAGAAAGTTGATAATTTAACGTAGATTGTGATAGGGATAATTTGAGAGATAACAGTTGTACGGAAGTTGATAAGGAAGTTAGTCACACAACACACATATTATTTCCCTATTATGTGTAACCTTTACGTTAAGTTCTTGTCTGTAAACAGTTGCAATATATGTCAAACGACAATGTACATTATCAAACATTGAATGTTGGTAGAGATGAAAATGATAGTTTGACGTTGACAAGGAAGTTCCTGTCATGTGTGCAAACAAAAAGCTTATCCTGATGAAGGCGACAGTGGTCGCTGAAAATTTGATCCCTGTATAATTGTGTGTTGGAATAAAGTTCAACCTTTTACTATGATTACTACCAACACAGATGAACTTTCATGATAAAAAGCTAACTTTTTTGCGTGTCTGTGAATTCTCTGCAACATGTGTCAGACAACAAGCATTGACATTTGATAAAGATAAAATGACAATTGTTGAGAAAGAAGGAAGTAAGACAACGCAAATCTGTGTTTTTTTGTGTGTGTGTCTGTAAACAATTGTAACATGTAGCAGGCGAGCGAGTGAAGATTTCCTGTTCATTAAACTGTGTTGACTTGTGAAAAGCTTTGGAAGCTGTTGCCCCAGGGCACCCCGATCATTGACAGTAATTACAGCATACGTGTTGTGTCTTATCTTAGGAGGGCACGGAAAACATCGTCCGTCTGCTGAAGCCGCACCAGCGCATTGTCTACTCGTCCACCGGGTCCTGCTACGGAGCGGTTGAGGGGATCTGCACCGAGGAGACCCCGATCAGCCCGCTAACCCTCTACGGGGAGACCAAGGCCGCCGGGGAGAAGGCCGTCATGGCGGCGGGAGGCGTGGCGCTCCGCCTGGCGACGGTCTTCGGAGCCTCCCCGAGGCTACGTCTCGACCTCCTCGTCAACGACCTGACCTACAAGGCGCTGAGCGACCACCACTTCGCCCTGTACCAAGCCTCCTTCCGCCGCACCTTCCTGCACATCAAAGACGCGGCAATGGCCTTCGCTTTCGTTCTTAGGAACTACGAGAAGATGTCAGGACAGGCTTATAACGTAGGGTCTGAAACCATGAACTTGACCAAGGCTGATCTGGCCAAAAAGATCCAGGAGTTCATTCCTGAGTGTGTGATCACTTTGTCAGATGAGGGGGAGGATAAGGATAAGCGTGACTATGAGGTGTCGTACACCAAGCTCCGTAAACTAGGGTACAATACAACCCTTACTGTAGATGACGGCATCCGTGAGCTGGTTAAAGTCATGCCTTTTCTGTCAGACAGGGAACTGCGTACATGCAGCAATGTTTAAACCCATGTACATACAAGTTTGTTACAAGGTTACCACTCGTAACACATTGTACGGTGAAAAAACATCCCAGTCCAAGACATGTACTTTTCGTTTACAAGACCTTCCAAATATTTTGTCACTTGTTACTCCGTGAAGGAGGCATACCTCCTGCAGGAGTATTCGGGTCAGCCGGTTTTTCGTGTTCGCAGCTAAAACTCACGGTTCCCCTTGTTCAATCGGCATGTAATTTTATACGTCGTCTGCAGGCATGCCAGTGATGATGCACGTATATCAATATTTACCGTAGGTGTTTTCGCGGTCAAGATAATATTTAAAAAGCACCCCTACATTTAGGGGCAAATGGGACCGCCCGCGAAAAACCCGTTGTTTTGAATAGCGGGGGGGTCGAGCATGCTTAATGCAGATGCGCGGGGCGGTTTTTAATGCAGACCAGATGCGGACCGTAATGGTTTATGGATGGCCGGAATTGTGAAATGTGTTCGCACGTAAAAGTCATGTTTGTGTACGTTGTATTTCTATGAATTTTGGCATGTGGTGTGCCGTTATGTCCGTGTTGATGCACGTGTCTTTGTTTTCACCGTAGCGGTTTTTATATCGAGGTAAATTTGATATTTCAAAATCACCCCTATTTTTATAATCCTGTGGAATAGGCCGTAGGTTAAGTAGATATGTGGTAGGCGAGGTTCTCTAAGCAGATATTAGGTGGTTGTTATGTATATTCGTTTGTGAGTATCTGTTGGGATTGTGACTTATGGTTTGCACCTAAGGTCAGGTCTATTGTCTGGCAAGATGTTAATATCATAGTTGTTCGGTAGAGCTCACACACTGTACTATTTATAGCTTATAATATAGCGACCTGAAATTGTGATATGTGTTGTTTCCGTGTGCAACTGTGCTAACGTTGCTGTGGTGATCATGTTGTTTTGTTAAGCAGTTAACGTTGACTTGAGCGGTACCCGTTTTTTCCGTGTTCGCAGCTAAAACCCACGGTCCCCTTTGTTCAATCGGCATGCAATTTTATACGTCGTCTGCAGGCATGCCAGTGCCAATACCACCTCTCAATCTGCAAATTATAAAATTTCACGGAGAATTGTCGCCTATGGCGTCTTGTTCTATGGTGTTCAAAGCACTGAACTCATGATTAAAACTGGTAAAGATATGTATTTTTGAAACATATAATGTAAGATACATGTAAAGGTAATAGGTTAAGATGCCTTAAGTTCATAAAGAAACCATGTAGACAATGGACAAATTGGCTTAGCTTTTCCAGACTATATATTCTTAAGTAATATTTGGCTAATGAGATAGAGACATATAATTAAGTACATATAACCATAATGCTTGCAGTATACGTTAAATTACATGTATCATATTGGTATCATTTCAATTCATCAATAGGTTAAATCACAGTTTACAGAATTCTACCTAGCTTCAACTTCTCCAACTTGGTGAACAGTTCATTGTGTTGGGTACTTCAATATATCTACAAGTCACATCTACGGGAATGTATTTATGTACGATAATAAATCTATGGACACCCTAGCAAGATTATAGACCTGCAATTTAGGTTGAATACGTGAAAAAATATTGCTCTTGGTTGCGATAATATACAGATAATCCAGTCAAAGAAAATTGCATACTGTAATTCCTGACTTTTTCACTGTACTGTTATGTTCACTGTTTTCACTGTCACTTCTGTACCGTGAACTTATCATTTACAAGTATACTGCATTTACATATTCATGTTCTTCCCACGTTAACAATATAAAAGAAAATATCTACACCTGATGAAAGCATGTGTTCTACGAACTCTAGTTATTATAAACATCAGGACAGGATGGATGGATGACATCCTTCGGGCTCCCCAAAACTCATGCGAGCGCGCAAAAAAGGTGGGCAAAAAACGTTGCCTCCATTATAAAATCTAAGTGGTCAGGAAGGTTAATTAAGCAAATGACCACACGTAGCATGGTATACCAAACATTAAATTCTTTATTGTTGTTCTTTCACGTCTTCTTTGATTTTAGACGACTTGGTGGTGCAAGCAAGTGGTAATTCGAGCCCTAATTCCCTTCCTCTGGCGTCTTGTAGTACCTTGGTTGCAAACTTTTTTTTAAACGGGCGCACGTGGATGTCATTCTTATAAGCAAGTCGGTGTGGCCTAATATTGGATTAAAAGGTGATTTGGAATTTTGCTGAGGGTTCAAACTTTAATGAAAAGGAGTTAGAACGGAGTGGCGGTAGTACTCACGGTTGCGCCCGTAACCCAAAGGAGCTGCCAAGGCAATGGTAACGGTTGAAAAGCGCCCCTAAACACCCAAAAATATTATTGCAGGAAAACAGACGCCAGTGACAGAACACACCTCCACTCCACTCTACGGTAACGGTTTAAAATATACTCATCTGAATTCCGTACACACGTGTACAGTACTCATTGATATTAGCTTCTTATTGTTTATTAAAAGTAACGTCACACGCAGAATATCTTTTAAAAAAACAGCATCTCAATTACAACCTAATACGATCCATAAAAGCAAAGCGAGCATACTAGCATTACATATATTCCAAGTAATTACTGTGTATCAAGTGTTGGTCTGTTGTTGTACAACCGGATAGCACAGTGCAAGAAGGAATTGCGCAGTCTCTTTGTACGAGCTGGAGGCAGACTGATCCTCTCAGCGTTTCTCAGGGACAGTCCAGTTGCTGCAGACCTAGTGGGCGGGTCCAAGTCGTTTAGGGGGTGGTCATCTCGCAGCATTCTCTCAAACAGGTGCACTGCTGCCTCCTCCCTCCTCGTCTTCAGTGTGGGCAGATCGGGTACGCTCCGACGTCCTCCCAGGGAAATGATGCGGAGGGCACGGCGTTGGACCCTCTCAATGGCCATTTCTTGCTCCTTGCCGCACCCTACCAACAGCACATGACAATATTCGAGGACAGGTCTTACTAGTGCCAGGTAGATTTGCACTAGATCCGTGACACTAAACCTAAAAGCACCCCTTAAAGACCAAAGGGACCTGCGTCCCTAGCCCTTCCTGTTGCATCTTCTTTTCCTTTCAACCTCTGTCATCCTTCAAGTATTCCTTCCTAAAAAATTGGTTGCAAACTTTGTTGTTGTTTTTTCAGAGAAAGAGATGAAAATTGATGTGCACAAATGCCATCCATACAATCCGTTTGGCCTAAATAATTAGCACAGCTGTTAAGGTTATATGAAAGTGAAAGAAAGGAAATATAAAAGCCCTTTCACCTTAACCACATATGGGCAGTCGTCAAATCCAAGTCGTTGTCAAACAAATCAATGCCATCTTCAACCTGTTTGGCTAGCAGGCATATTGGTGTGACAAATTCACAGCTAGGAAGTTTCTCATACATGTGCCTGTTCCATGCTTCAAATAGGGAGATTGTGAAAGGTTTGCAGCAGTTGTAATTTCCAGTAAATGAAGAAAAACAGGCTTATCCTCCTGTTTCTGTTGTTGACTATTACATGTAGAACATCATGGCACAGGAAAAAAGGGGATGGTAAATTGCTATTGCAGTCGGACATACAAAATGACCCACTTTTCAGATTTTTATTGGATACATGCTGCTATCCCTTTTCCTGCAATGACAATATAAGTCATTACAGTAAACAGTTGACAATGTCATCTCTGCAATGGTCTTGGTTTTGTGAACAGTGTTCCTTTAATAACATAATACAACATTTTCCTAATCAATATAATCAGTCCTCAGGACTTTGTTATCTTTGTTATCCCCTCACTCCTTCCACATCCATTGTATTACAAATCATTGTTTCTGTCAAGGTTAGGTTAAAAATACAGAATACATGAATAAACCTCTGTACATAAAGAAATACCAGGTATCTGAGGGGTGAGCATGTGTTTTATTTGTTGACAGGTTGATTAAAATGTGGAACTGTGAGTGGGATTGGAACCATCTCCAGTGACACTGAAACAGTGACAACTTTGTTTCAGCCTACCATTCTTAAATAAAATTCAAACCATCCTAAATGACTTAACAAACCTACAATTCAAAGTTTACATCATCATGCAGAAAAACTGAAAAAATTAGTTCATGAGAAGTGGAACTGATATGGTTTAATGGGTTAATGAATAGTGAGAGGCTTCTACACGTACATTGTACACGTTCATATATCTTCTATCCACCTAACATGTAGGACCTGGTCCATAAAATGTTGTCAAGATGATAAACTAATCTGTACACATGCTGATCTCTTATGGGCCACATTGGCATACTTCCTTCATTCTAATTGTTCTAAATATGATAATGAGAGGGAAAGTACAGTATTAATATACGAAAAACAAAACATTGTAACAAAGCATGAATCCAAGTATCCCATTACACTTTTTCTAGCCATGACCATTTAATTTCTAGTGTCATGTTACAAACATTTTCTTTTTTTGACCAGAGAACATTGCTATATCAAATACACCTTTACAATCTATTACTCTTGGTATAAGGAGAAAGTGCATGTACAAGATATCTTTTTCAATGTTGATTAGCAAAGATTCAACTTGAGATGTGGAATATCATGGTGAAGGAAAATAGTAAGACAGAAGTGAAGGTAAGAAAAGAAACACCAATGAGAAACACAAGAGATTCCTTACAAGCATCCAATATCCTCTTTTGAAACAAACAAATAATTTACATCTGTGACAGTATTTCTAACACATTTGTTATAGTTCATCATTTGCCTCTTGTCTGCTGTGTGGGTCTTCTGGCTGTTTTTCTTCTTTAGCTGAAAATGAGAGAACAAAAAAGGTCACCAGAAATTCCTGATGTACAGTATGTATGTCCTGTATGTCTAACAAGAAAATAAGGTGTCATTAGGAAGAAACTGAATGAAAGTAAAAGCAGAAGTAAGCCTACATTCAGTTGGTGCAGCCTCTAGTTGTAATTCTTCTGCCTCATCCCCTTGTCTGTCCCCACCATCTGTTTCCCCATCTTGTGTTCCCCCACCTTCCGTGTCTTCACCTTCATCACCATCCTCATTATCAGAGCCAGGACCATCACCTTCATTAGATGACTCATCTAACAAAGAAAAATGTTTTAAAGATCAACCAAAAATTGAGAGTTTAGATGTGTAAGAATGGAAGGACACAATAGTGATACCTGTAGTTCCTCACAGAGTTAGTACAGTATCTACGGGGTTCTTAGAATTCTTGCAAGCAATCTGTTCTTCACTAACCTTTATCAGTGTCAGGTGCTGCTTCCTGTGTCTCCACAGGTTCATTGGTGGGATCGGCTGAAATGGCAGAGTACTGTTAAGATCTTCTATCAACAATCACAGCAAAAACAATAAATACCTCTTTGTATAGTGACACTAGTTAAACATTCAACAATAAATACCTCCAATAAGAATTAACAACTTTAGAAGCTTTGTGATGGTGGTGTGTTTTAGACAAGACAACATCATTTCCTTATTCTTCCTTTGTCTAAACTTGACATCCTTTATTTGTACAATGTACACGACATGTATTTAATCAATGTCTAAGACTTCAGTTTACTTACCATCTCCTGCTTTATCTTTGGTGGTGTCGTCTGATGTGACAGTGTCATTCTCTGTCTTTAGGTTTTCATCCTTGGTTTTATTGCCACTTGCTGTCTCATTGCTGGCAGTTTTGTTGGCAGATTTCTCTGGCTTCTTGACAGGCGGCCTGTAGTTCTTGAGTTTATTTAGCAGGTAAGCAACTTCCCGCTGCAGATCCTTGTCTTTTTCTTCCACCTCTTTTGAGGTGAACACAGGTTCCTCATGACAAGCTTTTCCCTTTTGCTGTTTTACCATGCTGCTCTTCCAGGCCTGTTGACATGATCAGAAACAAGCATTAAATGAATGTGACTTAGAAGAGTCAGTAGTATTTATAAGAGCTTGAATTGCCTGATGTAACAAAATGGTGACCATGTGCAAAATAAGACAACTTGTAAAAATACTAAATCAAATTATGATAATACACTCACAGCAGTACTTGTCATACTTGAATAAAAAATCAGAAGGGAGAAATTACTTAAATGTATGAAGTAAATTCTGTCTGGGATCCACTGTTGTTGTAAAACATGATTGTGTTCAAATCCAGAAGTAGTACTTGCAGCTACACCGTACTTGCAGCTATACCTTACAGGATAAATAATCCAGAAGGCTTACTTTTGTGTCATTGATAAGAGTTGCCAGTGTATCCTTTTCCACTTGTGTGAAGGCATCTTCAGAGAAGTTCTGCAGTGTCTTCAAGAAGACGGTTGAGTGGTTGAGAGTGTCTTTCAGACCTGCTAGTGCTTTAGGCCGATTTCTGTTTTCCTTCACACGGTCATTGACTGGTTTGCAAAGTTTCTTCAGCTCTTGTAGTTTTTCCTTAAACACCTGGTGAAATACAACGTGACAGAGGTTGTGATTAGAACCAAAATTGCACAAACTGCTATATAAGAACAACAGGAAAACATAACAAACTGTGATGTTGGAAGAAAAGCATTTACTAGTACATGTATGTTGATAAATGTATCTAGGATGTATTGTCTTACCGCAGGTGTTGCACTTTCACTTTCATCCTCGTACAGCCAATCAGACATCTCACTCAATCTTTCTCTAATTTGGTCCCTCTCTTCTTCTACAGCACAGGCTTCATACTCCTCCTGGTACAGCTTGTCCTGCATGTCTACAATATAGGTCTCAAGGGTGTTCAGGGCCTTTGCCTTCAGGGCTCTTTCAAGGTCTCTTTCCATGAGCAGCTTCAATCTGAAATGACAAATTTGTCAAGAAAAATCAGAAAACAAAATTTCCTTAAAACCTAAAACAAGTTCTTGGCTTTGAAAAAGCAGGTAAGAGGCCATGTATGAAAGTAGTAAAAAAACACTATATGCAGATATTATCAGAACATATAGATCTTACTTCTCAACAGAGGCTTCTAAACTTGCTGTTGATGGATCATCCAAGTCAAGGACCGTTGTCGTCATTCCGATATCTTCTTTTACAGTGGATGCCTTGGCTACCTTCTTCTCTGGCTCTATCTTGGTGGCATTCTTGGCTGTATCCCCTTCCTCTGTCTCATTCTTGGGTTGTGTCTCTTTCTTTTGTTCATCTTTACTACTGTCTTGTGAAGATTCTTCTGATGGCTGTTCTGAATCTGATGAATCCTGTGTCAGAATGGTTAAGAAGATGGAACTAGATTCTCAGTGGAAATACCAAAGGTTTTTGGTTGAAATAGTTGTTCATTTTCAGGTACATTAAGCAAACTTTAATATGTTTTTGCACAAAACTTTTGATGACAAAAAATTTAAAATGAATCACATTCTAAAATGATGTGGAATGTTGACAAAAATTATGCATTGGCATAATATATGGCAAATCTATTTCAATAAGTCAAGACGACAGTGTGTTACCTTTTCGGGTTTTTTCTCCTCCTCAGTTGAGGGTTCTTGTTGCTTCTCCTCTTTGTCACCAGTCTTATCCTCCCCTGGAGAGCTTTCCTCTGGTTTCTCTTCAGGCTTCTCTTCTGTTTCTTTCTCAGGGGCCTGTTCATTATTAACACAATGATCAAGGGACAGTTGTGAACATTTAGCACATGAGCAAAGATGCTGCAACTGGTAAAAAAATCATTTAATGCTATACATACATGTATTAAAGGGGGCTGTGTTGAATAGCCATGAATATATCAACCATTTGTAGACATACCTGATCAGGGGTTCCTTCAGGTGCCTCCTGTCCATCTGTCTCCTCTCCTGTACCAACTTCCCCATCCTCCTTCTGCTCAGAACCACCAGTGAAGAAGTTACTGATGGTACTGCCCAACTCTGCAAGTTGAGAAGACATTTAGCCCTTGATCATGAAGAACAATGAACCTACAATTGAAAATGCCACTGTCTTGCGAGTTTTGACATTACTGATACCTTGCTTATACATGTATTCAAGTAATCTGAATTACAAGCTTACACCTGCCTAGTGCTTGTAATGTATTTTAGTAAAAATGACATCAATGAAATCACTACTTGGCTGAATGTGCTACCAGGGACACTGATGACCATGTACTTACTAGCCAGAGTGGACTCCTCTGCATCCTCACTTCCCCCAGCTCCCTCTTCTTGCTTTTCGAAGACACTCTCCACCTGAACACACACATTACAGAATATTATAGTAACAATATCTGGATATGTAACAGCAGCTACTACTTGTAATTTGCAGCAATTTACTGAACTCCCTTGACTGTTGATATCATGACAAATTTGCTTCAGAGATACAAGAACCATTTCAAAGGAAACTCACCTTGTCTAAGTTGAGGATACCACTTTCATCCATCCGGAAGTGTGCCTTCACACCTTTGAACTCTGTGTTAGGTTCTTCTGCATGCTTTTCTAGTGCAGCTCCAACCCCAGCCAACTTAATGGTTGTCAGGTTCATAGATGGAAATGTTCTGTCAATAGACAAGAATAAAGGTTATTGACAAGAATAAATGTTATATCAAAAGAAAATTCGAGAAGAATAAGTATTATCACAGACAGTTCATACTTCTAGAGTCTATACAAATGTGTTTTTCATACATCAACCTAGATTTAATATGACAGTTACTGCCTCAGGAACCCTAGGATTTCAAGTTTCATCCATAGAAATTTATGAACCAAATGGTAGCATACTTGATCTCTTCCTCAGATAAGAAGCTGAGGTCACCATAGTTGACATGGAACTCAAAGTCTGTTGTGTGTTTGTTGAAGGTCATGACCTTCTTCTGTGGGAATGGGTTCATCCTGTTGAAGAGTGTCCTACGCACAACCTTGACCCCTTCACTGCCATCCTCGTTTTTGATTGGACGAGAGAAATCCACCTAAGGAAAAAAAGGGAAAGGAAAACATGAAATACAGTAACTATATTTGAGACATAATGAACAATATCCCTCACAAAACTGAAGCTTATAACTAGTCAGAAGAAACAAATTTTTGTATCTTTACCACTGCAGACACATTGTTACCGTGGCAATGATGATGCAAACAAGTATTTACCTCAATGGGATAAAGTGCTGCATCTTTGATGACAAACTTCTTGACTCTGTAAGCCTTGCTAAGGTAAGCTGCTTGATAAACAGCACCTGTTTGTAAGAAAACAAAAAATAAATAAATTTAAGGCTAAATGTAGTACATTCACAAGGAACATTCAATGTAGTTACTATTGAAGTTGACCAAACCATTTCTGTACAAACACATATAGAGTCATGGTTTGTAATTGTATACATATTATTCGGAAATAACGTACTGAGAAAAATCAAATTACACTTACCCATGGCTGCTGCCTCATCAGCATTCACACTCTTGCCAAGATCAGATCTGAAACAAATTTCCAGAGTTGGGTTTTATCCATAGCTTCATGTCGGAAATTTTTCTTCAGCAGTTATTCACAGCGAGTTATTCAAAGGACATAAAAAGTCATTTCCAACCCTGCTTTTATAACTTCATCATATGATTTGTCCTTTCTTTTCATATACATGTATCAACCAAATTATGAATCTGTAGTTCTGGAACATGTAGCTTCACTTACTTTTTGACAGCCTTGAGAAGTGCCTCTTGTACTTTAGGAACACGTGTGCCTCCTCCAAATATGATCACCTGATCTATCTCTCCCTGAAAAGGGAACAGAAGCAGTCAATTAAGTTCCTTTTTATATTTCCCTTTTTTGCAGAAATAACTTTTGGCAATTTGCACATGAAGAACTTGTTAACAAAAGGTGTGCAGGTAAGATCACCCAAAATCAGAATACCACAACTTCCTGTTCTCTTTAGACCCTATATATTCTAGACGTTCTTAAGAAAAATGAACTGACCATTGTCATGTCTGCAGACTTCAGGGCCATTCTCACAGGTCCAGCCACACGGTCAAACAAATCAGCACACATCTCTTCCAACTCTGCTCTGGTCACCTTTGTCCTGAAGTCAATGTCTTCATGTACCCCTTCAATCTGAAAGGGTTTAAAAACAACACCTTCCTTTCAAGAAACTGTAAAAATGTATAACAACAATGCTGACAAACATGGAGTCTCAGCACAGTTTCTGACATATAGGATAACTGACCTGGGCCTGATGATCTGAATTTGCACTAAGAACTTTCTTGACCCGTTTGGCTTCCTTCAGCAGCTTGGCCATTGCCCGTGGTGACTTCCTCACATCAACACTAGCCTTCTTCTCTTTAGAGAACACATCTGCCAGATGGTCTCGTAGACGCAACTCCATTTCAAGGCCACCGAGGTAGCGGTCATGGCTGTGAGAAGAGAGTAAACTGAATTATTATTTATTATTAAAATATATCTAATATATGCCAACAGTATTTGCAACAATTCTGGGGAACGATAGAGCAATTGCTATATATATATGTTAGCACATCTAGCAATAAAATTGCTGATGAAATGCAACATTAAGGCAATACATCATACTGATCAACAAACACTATGATTCTTGTCTATATAATAGTACACATACCCTACTCCCTTAATGACAAGTTGAGGATGTGTGTCTGTGATGCCTTTCTCCTTGGTCTTGACCACTTGGTAGCCTGTGAAATGCACACATGTATCATAACTTCTCTTTTGAATCTGAAACAGCATACATGTAACGTTACATCTGATAAGCAGGGCAACCTTTTTACAGGTACAGCCAATTCAGTAAACTCCTAAGACAATCTTCTTTTTACTGCCAAATATGCATGGGCATCAAATTCGATAAACACCAGGTACAAAATACCATATTGAATACCTTTGATCATGACAGCAGGATATAAAGGTCAACTTACCAACTATGGTAGCTGTAGTTCCAGTGGCCCCCATGTCATAGAACATGATGTGCTGAATGAGATCATAAAATTGAAAAGGTTGGAAGAACATTCAGTATTGTCAGAAATTCAGTAATATGACTAACAGATAAGTAATAAACAGCAATATTGATTATAACTGGTCACTATAATAAACAGATGGGGAACAAAAATGAAAAGTGACTAAAACTACTCGTCAGTCACCTGCATGGTAGCATTGAACTCTTTTCTTCTGAACACACCATAGTGCAGTGCCACTGGAAAAACAATGAAAGGGTCAAGTGTTTATATAATTATTCCAAAACTAATGTCATCAATAAATCTGACAGCAAGTACGTAAATTCCAATAGGTTACAACAAGTAAAATTTATCATGTCAAGAAATTGAGCACTTTCAGTTAAAACCACACAAGGACTGCTGGCAATGTTCTTAGTTGGAAATACAACAGAAAGCGCTCTTTTATTTTGCCTGTTTCTATTTGTTACCTGCTGAGTTATCATTGATTAGCTGGAGTACAGTCAGATCCACAATTTCAGCTGCTCGCATCACAGCACGCCTTTCTGCCTGGTTGAAGTATGCCGGGACGGTGATCACAATATGGCGGATCGGCTCCTCTGTAATATAACATTGTAGGGAACTTGTGATACAGGAAACAGAATTCTCAAAACTATTTGTTGAGTGAATTTCTGATTGAATCAGGACGGTGTGCAATTTTGCTCTTATTGTCAATATTCAGCCATTTCAGGCAGTTTGAGAACACTAACATGTAAATCCTAACAATCACACTTTCAGGCATTTGATCTTTGAATGACCATCACATTACAGTAGCCTTTATGCCAAACAGCAGCAATATAAGTTACATTAACCTGCAAAATGTTCTGCAATCTCTCTTGATCTGTTCAGTACCATGCCAAGCACCTCCTCTGGTGAGAATAAGGTTTCCCTGTAATATATTAAAAGACAAAATGTAAGAAATACACTTAATACAGTTGAACAAAATCCGTCTTAATCTCTATAAGATTCAATTGAATTGTTTCTTGTGCTGCAGGCAGTTTACATCATTAATGGGATAGTCTACTGTAGACAGCATTGATAAACAGAAATTCTAAACTTTCACTTGTAAATCAATAGCAAGAAATTTTTGTGATCAAGAAAATTTTACTCACTCATCATGCTTGAACAGGACTGTTCCTGAAAAAAGAGAAAACAATGCCATCAGATGATGCAGAGAGCCTTAATTGAATTAGTATCTGACAGACTCAGTAATCATCTTAGGGTGGAAGATGTGATGGGTAAAATCTTAGACATTGAAACCAAGTACAATAAAGATAATATAAATAACATTTTGAGAAAATTGAAGCAAGATACATGTAATAAATAACTAAAGATGTACAGTATTATCATCTTAACAATTTGGAAAATGATTAGGAAGCCAGGCTGATGCTACCAACCTCTCTCCTCATCTTCGACCAGTTCATAATGTGGAAACTGCTGCTGGAACCTGGCCACCTGGGGACTGTCATACTTCTGACCCAACACATGATGTACGTACCGGTAGGCTTGCTTTGGATACTTCACAGCCTGACAATAGACAATGAAAATGCATTGCCTTAGGATTATTACAAGAAATTTAGATGATGATATCATGCTGGAACAAAGCTTTCTTATGAATGGTGTGCTACATGGTCTTGTCTTAAATGTCATCCCCACCACACATATTGTTCAAGGCATTCCGTAAAATCTATTCATTAGTCCACTTCAACAGTGAATACATGTATATATAACAACCAACCAAGAATGTACAATAAACAATTCTGCTGATTACATTTTAGTACTAGTCTTGTTACATGTCTGCTAGACAGTACTGTACCTTCTGTTGGTACAGGGCATTTAGCAGAGGAAGATCAAGTACTTACAACAGTCAATGCATCATTTTCAAACTCTCTTTCTCCATTTCTCATTGAAACCACCACTGGAGTTTTCCTCTTTGACTCCCTGTGAAATAAAAAGCACAGTGTTAGCCATGATAAAAGACCTGCCATCTCCCATGACAACAGAATAAATTATAAAGTAAACTGCCAATTTAAGGCTCAACAGCCCATCTACAAGCTCATGACAAAGCTAACACGATATTACTAGTAGTTGTTTGGCAATTCTGTACCTACTAGCAGTCCAAATCCAAAGGGCTTAGGAGGATGTACTCTTTTACATCATTTAAAGCTCAAATTTCAAAGAAAAAAAAACAGCTTCTGATACTTAGCCGAAAAGATTAATGATCATAATGTCTATCAAAAGACATACATGTATACATATCCAATCATGTCTTCAAAACAATGTTTCAATTACTACATTCAATTTGTTAGGAATACCAGTTAAACTGTACTCACGTGTTCAGTGCAATCTCCATAGGAACACCAGGCTGTTATTGGAGCGCAAATACAATGAAGGGTAAGAAACAGTACTGGTAAGTACATTGAAGACATGCTGTAAGTCATGCTGTCATATCAGGTATACATATGTAACAATACTTGCAAAGTTGGCTTCCTCCACAAAATGGTAACATGATAGTATGATTAAAAAGTAAAAAAAAACTGTTGAGAAAACTATTCTGCATTGACAGAGATCAGTGTTCTCTGAACATTATCTAGTTACTAGTATATAATATAATATTATGCTTTCAACCCTGCAGTTACACTATATGCTATAAAAACAAGATCAAGGCACCTAGGTACCTGTTGTTTCTCTTGTAATTTGGGGGATGCCTGTCCCAGTTAATTTTAGTTTCACACAATGCTGAACTGAAAAATACTGAGATAAAAACAGACATCTCTTTATCAACAAGAAGAGAGAGCATATCTTACCTTGACTATTGCAACCTTCATCCACTCACTTCCCAGATCTACAGACATCACTGCAACTCCACCTACCAACAGTAGAAAACAAGTCAGGAGATGAACAAACTTAGTCAGAGGAATATAGAAACCTCAAAGCCAAAATTGTATAAATCAAGGAATTGGATTTTAAATGCCTTCACACTTCCTGGGCCTAGTGATAGATAATCACACAGTCAATGTCACAATGTGAAGTCTGAGCTGCTCATAATAATATATCATGTCGCAAAGAATATCAGTATTAAAATAGAACATCATAGTGTCATACAAGAAAGAAAGGACCAACTCTGCATATCTCACCTGACTGCACCACAAATAGTGCCAGCAGTAATAGACCTGCTCCACATAGTCCAACATGGCAGCAGGTTCGCCCTGGTACTCTCCCTGCCATGTCTGCCCAGACTGTAGAAGAAGATCGAGTAGATGTAACGTTAGGGAAAGTCACTAATATGGTAATGCTATCTGTCACAGGACAACATTGTATGGGAAGGTAAGGCCACACCAAGTAAATTTTATGGATGATGTCCGCGCGCGCATTGATTTTGGCCTGTTCCTAGAAAAAAAAACAAGAAATTCCGCTTCCTGTAACTATGAGACCAAAGAGTTATGACAGTGCCGCAAATTGTCAGATTGACGTGAAACCCGTAACGCGAAACAGGACAGGACGACAACTGCTGTTCCACCTGATTTATTGCTGTTTTGATGATGAATAAAAGACTTCTTGCTTGTTACACCGTGTCACCTCATTCAATTTGCGTCCTAACATTTGTCGTCTCTTAGTATTTTTCTAATCTAGGCATCTTGTTTTTTAGGGCCCTTCTTGTTTTTTTTTCGCCCTCTCGCATTAGATTTAGGCTCTCCAAAGGACGTCATCCATAAAATTTACTTGGTGTGGCCTAAGCTCATAAACAACATTCGAGCAATACAGTATGTCCTCATGAGAAATAATGTAAAGCATAGAACATTGGGATTCATTTCTTTAAAACTCTCCTCAAACACGGGACCTCAAGCTTTACATCCCTAACCAAGCTGGGTACTCATTTGCACCTGAGTCGAGTGAGCAGATAGATGTGAAGTGCCTTTCCCAAGGGCACGACACTGGGGCCTGCCAGGGATTCAAACCCAGAACCTCTCTCATCACTTAGAATTGAGATTCCAAGTCAACAATCCTAACCACAAGACCACCTTGCCACCTTTGTGTTGGCACATTAGCCTCTACACCTGGCTAAATTATGTAACAAAGGGGGAAAACGGCATGTTGCTGACTGTTTGGAAAACTGTCAAAACATCATAATTTTCTTCATGAACATTCCAATAGTTGTTGTGATACACAATGGCTATTGCCTATACACACATATCATATGTAACGTTACACCAAATATCTAGATGCCTCAACTGTGCGTATATGATGAAGTCGGAACATCTGACGTGTACCTGAGCTAGGTGCCCCCCTCCCCCATGATCCTCACAGCTGGTAATTTCATGTTAGCAATAATTTATATGAATTGTCTGTTTTATTTCACTTCTTTTAGATATTCAGCAATGTCTGTCAATGGCGATATCTGCCACGTCATTGTAACTCCTTATGGTACCAGAAAATTAGTGATGCAAACCTACCTTCCATATTTTACCGGTATCCGCAACCGGCAACCTACAGCTGGTCAACCTAAGGTTTCTTTCAACGGATTTTCACAACTCGAAACAACGGTTTCCTTGCATACCACAGGGTGATTAAGAGTACCAGTAGTACTTACCTCAATTCTATGTCGATGTGAAGGGTTTGCTTGTACACGTAACTCGTAGGTTTGGTATTGGGGGTTTTGAAAACACTACGTGGTACAATACCGGCACATGTCGTTTTCGTCTTCCAGAAAACGCGGAAGTGATTTGCTGACGAATGTGGCGGGCGCTGATTGGTCAATGGTGAACCCCACGAAGACGGCACCTGATGCCCGCGTATGATTGATTGACTGAAGACAGCATATGATTGGTCAATGCGCGGGTCAACAGGAGCGAAAAAAGGGTGACGCCGTACTCCAAGCAGATGTTGGGGTAGAAGACCGGAACGTGTTTCAACTACCGGTCTTCTCTGGTAGGCTGATCATCTAAGCAAATCGTACGTTACAGCGCCGCCTAGTCGCAGCCACTCCTCTTCTTCTTCTTCATTTCTGCTCAGATTTCAAGATATGTTGACTAAAACAGTACCTCTTTCGTTTGTTGTCATGGCAAGCATATAATGTTAGTATGATCATTGATTTTATACCTCCATGGTATGATAAAAGCAAAACACGGACACCTTATATAGGTGCGCATTTTCTCAGTAATCACCGTCCATATAAATAGAAATCTGCATACGCTCATGCAAGATGTAAAATAAATGAAATTCAGATATTTATATCGAAATGAATTTTGACAAACGCGTGCTTTTTTAATTAATAATATTAGATGTTTGTATAATTTCCGCTAGACTCGCGTGGGATATGAGTATTTCAGTGCCAAACGTTGTGGAAAAATTAATTTGACATATGTGAACTTGACGGGATTAATTTTACTAACTGAGTTGGCCAGTTTGGCCATAACCACCCCACGATCTCTGTCTTCTGTTACTTAGCAACGATGCAGCTGAACAACTTGAGTTCAGCGCTTCAATGGTAGAAAAATCCATTACCGCCATTCGTCGTATCTGAAGGAGGAAATTACGGTGTGGAGTTGACAACGTTGAATTGACCTAGTCTGATTCATAGAACTGAGATAAATTATAATTTTCCTGAACAGCGATGGACAAATGATAAGCATTCCAAGAACACAAGTTGCGGTTTTCTATAATGGAGCAAGAGCAGCGTCTAGCTAGCCAGATTCTAATCAAAGGGCAACGAACAACCTAGCAGGAACTTGATTAAGAGATCTTGAGAAGAACAAGTTATGAGTGACGTTTCTAATATGCACATAATTACAGGGTCTTCATAGGTCACGGCGCTACGAATGTGCTGCTGACAAGCTCCAAAGTTCCCAAGGCTGGATAATTCAGAGTTCCCACACATCATAGCCAACTCCCAAACAAACATTTATTCGTGCGTTCACCAGTCATTACACACGGCTGACGGTATCAAAATGTCCCATTCCCGCCGAGGCAGGAAGGCAGGTGAGCTGGGTCTCACAGACAGAAAGACACAAGTGGGACGGAGCGTCGCCACGGAGAGAGAGAAGAGACGATTGGCCAAGATGAACGAAGTGTGTGCAGATAGGTGCTCATGTTTTCTTTTCTGATCAGTGGGCATGTATATAAACGTTACATGTATGTCGATAAAATTTTCCGTACGTAGGGTGCAATAGATATGTAAGCTCTATGTAACGGTTAATGACATATTACTTCGACATTCGATGTGAGGTGAAACTTTAACGTTATATCATAACGCTGAGTATGTACGTACGTATGTAGATACGTAATAGTAAGATATAATTTTGTGTACGGGATTGCTCCAGTACGCACATAACAGGACAAGAACATAGTCTAGTCTGTCAAACTATCTTGATAGTTGGGATGCATCTGATTCGACATTGCCTCTTTTAAAAGCGTTTTCAATGGTCCAAGGGGCATGGAACACGAGTGAATGGTAGGCAGGGCAAGTGGATTGTTGACAATCAATGTGCCGAATCCGTGAACCACCATTATTCGTCCATACTAATAGACTAATGTTGAAAACGGGAATTGTAACGGAATGAGCAAAAAGGGAATTGTCAAATAAGTTGCACTCCTACTTGTAGGCTTATCAGGATCTTCGTTCTACGCTTCCTGAGAAATACCGGGGTTGTGACACCAAGCTGGACCTGTTGAGAGGCGCTGTCGAGTACATCCGCTACTTACAGAAGGTGAGACCTGGGCTGTGGAACCTGTGCCTTCAGTAGCCTCATTAAACTTTTTTTTAAATCAGTTTTGATATGCCTTTATGATTATTTTCGCTCTCTTTGTATGACTCTATGAGTATGAAAACTAAAAACAATTACACGAACTTGATCGACGATTATTTCACTGTGTACGCAAGGAAGTGCATCCAATTCGAAAATATACGGAGATGGAGCCCCAGTAGAGCATTTCATACAAAATCGCGAATACCTTTACTAGATAAGATAAGTGCACACTTTGACGATTGTTTACCTCTGTGTTGTTCATTATGCAGTGTCTTACCAACGATAGTACTTCAGCGGAGCAAGTGGAATACGGACAGTCTTTCAGTCACATCATCTACAATGAGTGCCATTGCTATTCATGTGAGCAGTAGATGTTGACAAGTTTGAAAGCTGTGAATCCCCTGCCCATGTTTCCAGCGAAGGCCCGGGCTGTTGGACCATGGCTCGTTCATTTTAACCACGGCGAACGCTTGCGTCAAATAAGTCACATGTATCTACATCACTGTAGTATATGGACTACAGAGTTAACTTCCGCTTAATTTTATTTCGATGCGGCGATGAACGTTTGAAGGTGTGTGTTTCCTGCCATTTGAATCTGAAATATGTGAAGAGATGGCAAGGGAAAGAATCGGAAGATAGCATCGGAAAGAGGCGCCTGTAACTCTTTACTTTCTTGCCTTTGTGCGCTTTCTATATAACTTTGTGCGCTTTCTATATAACTTTGTGCGCTTTCTATATAACTTTATATATCATATATGTAACGTTATATCAACTATATATCATTTCCTTAATAAAGAATGCAGAAGGGGCACGTACGTGGAAAGTGTACGAATCTAGCTTCTCACATACGCACGTCCGGCTGACGCCAGCGGGCGTGTCACCGTTGGTCTCATCATGAGGAAACTTCTGATCACATATTAAACCATAATTGTGTGGTTGTCACCCAAAAGGTTACAACGACCTCGAATCTGGCGGAAGTATTTAGTACTCACACCCAGTGTGGTGGATATCCTCGGACGGTGTGTGGAAGTACTCTGACTTTTGGGGACTCGATAGAGACACGTGCTCAGCCTCAAGGAAGATTAATTAGTCAGCTGTTTATATCAGGTATTGACCATATGTACTGTTTTTCAGCATGTATTTACATGTATGTGTAAGGAGTGGGTGAGAAGCTAGCGCTTTGACTGGTTCCGCGTTGTAATCACAGCCGCCGGCAAGCCAAAAAGAGGAATTGACAGTCAGTGAAAGTAGAAACGGTGAAGACCAGACGTCTGTAGTGTTCAATATGAAGACAGGCACTTTGCTCTTCGTCTTTATTGTTCATTGCCTAGTCCTTTTCGAAAGGACCAACGGAGCGATACAATTGTCGGCCAAGATCATAGCCCCGAGAATGCTGCTATTGGAGAACAAGTTATCCGCGTTCAAACGACAACACTGATGGCCAAGGAGGAAGTTTTGTGTAATATCACTGACGGAAACATTCACGGGCGCTTCCGTGTGAATCACTGTGTGATTGAAGTAGCCCGTCCCTTAGACTTTGCTGTAAAAGGAAGGTATAATTTGACAGTAAAGGTTGTTGGAGCATTCGAGATCTGTCACGTGGATGTGGACGTCGAGGACGTGAAAGGATACCCCCGTATTTATAACGGCACCTGTGACATCCTAAACAATCACAGGAAGCAAGGTCATCCTGCTTTCAATGTGGACGCGACAAGTGAGTTCATGGGAAAGACTGGGGGGATTATCGCTCATAGATTTGATACCAAAAATGTTCGGCGCACTCGTCGGCCATATTCAACTGTCAAGGTTACAACAACAATGACCGTCTTGTTGAGGTTATGTTTGCTGCCCACCATCCGCAAGATGTGAGAACCCTGAACGGTTTGTGGATCACAGGTAATGCATGTCTCAGATGTTTTCACCCTCAGGACCCCGGACATGTCTTTGCAATTATAGTTCAATGGCGAAAATCATTGTTCCCTTTCAAAGGGCATGGATTTTAATCACATGTCTCTCTGGAGAAAACACAAGTACATTTTGTTTGGTTCTTTTATATTCCAGTCTTCAAAAACACAACATTTCTTTTGCGAACTGCCAAAAGATGGACTTTCTTTGCTGGTCAGTCGAGATAACAATGACCTTGATGAAGTCCTCGTAACTCACGTAGAATTAGAGCTCCAGCCTGTCGGATGTCCGCCGAACAAATATAGTTTGACCTGTGACCAGAACTGTACCTGTGAGAACGGTGCCCGTTGCCATGCATTGAGCGGGGCCTGTAAGTGCCAACCTGGGTGGCAAGGCGTAGTCTGCGACATACCTCACAGTACTGTGGCCATCATTGCGACCCCCAGCGACTCCCGACACATTTATATCAATGGTTCGTTGAGATTACATTGCAGATCTTTTCATATGGATGTCGAGAAGATGATATGGATATTTCCCAATGGAACAAAAAGATGGCTACAGAAGACTCAAGAAGACCAAGTAAAAATCAAAAGTATACAGCCCGAACACAATGGTACCTACAGATGTACCGTTATTTCGGAAGACAGAACGGTCATTAACGCAAGTTATGAGCTTCAAGCAGTCGCATGTCCTCCCGGCAAAATGGGTGAATTTTGTGAAGACGTGTGCAACTGTCTACACGGTGCCACCTGTGACCGGTTGTCTGGTTGTGTCTGCCCCTCTGGATGGATGGGGACAGTTTGTCAGACGCCATGCCCTGTCGGAATGTACGGACAGGGTTGTAGCAGTGAGTGCCGTTTTCAGAATGCCGTCTGCGATCCTACCGATGGTCGGTGTAACTGCACTGATGGATGGTACGGTATGAATTGCTCAACACCATGTCCTAATGGTCTGTATTTATGGAGATGTCGGTATGTCTGTGGCTGTAAGAGCAACGCCACCTGTCACCCCGTGGATGGAAGCTGCAAATGCATGTCGCCCTGGACTGGACAGTGGTGTGACGTCCTCCAAACGGACACATCTCCTTTGCCACTTCAGATTCTTATACCACTTTCAATATCAACGCTCCTTATGTCTGTGGTATTATTGGAGCTTTACAAATGGAAGAGGGCTACTCGAGTGAAACAAGATGAGGTTCTAGAGGAGACACAGGCTCTGCTCGAACTGAGAGGAATAGAAGAAGACCTGGCACAGAGTTTACAGCCAGGCTGGCTCAACCGATGGGAAAGGAACATCGAGGATCTGACACTTGATGTACTGATCGGGCTAGGCACGTTCGCACACGTCAGGAAAGGGTACCTTCGCACTGCTGGCATTGACACCATGGTAGAGGTCAAGTCCGTGCGAGGAGAAGACAGATTGTGTTATCGAGCCTTCTGTCGCGAAGCCGCCATACTGATAGCCGTGCATGAACATCTTGGCAGAGATGAAACTGGTGCTCTTTCCAACATTATCAAATTGTTGGGGGTCATCACGAAGTCCAGACCGAAGTGTGTTCTCTTGGAATATGCTGCAAAACATGACCTTTTGGGACTTTTAAGGCAGCAAACTGGACATGATGGTGCCCTTCGAATTCCAATAGGCAGCCAGCCTTCTGCGTTATGTCGTCCAGATAGCGCGTGCCTTGCAAGAGCTCCGACATCTTCGTATCGCTCACGGTGACGTGGCCGCTCGAAACGTTCTGGTCACCGAAGACGACGTCGCCAAGCTTGCTGATTTCGGTTTAGCCCATGACGTCTACACTTCTACGTACGTGTCATCAGCGAAGAAAGATGTAGACCATCTCTTGCCTCTGAAGTGGATGGCTCTGGAATCCCTGGAATCTCGCGAATTCACGTGTAGTGACACGTGGTCGTTCGGTGTTCTACTGTGGGAGATCGTCACGTATGGAGAGGAGCCCAACTACGAGCACAAGATGCAGCTTACCTGTCCTAAGCTAGTAGGGATCCTGAGGCGCGGGATTCGACTGCAGAAGCCGCCCGAATGTCCGAGAAAGCTTTATGATGTTAAATGTCGTGTTGGTGGGAGGAGCCGTCAGCCAGACCTACACCAGAGGAACTGGAACAGAGGCTAACAGAATGTCGCCACGAAATAGACCCTTTAATTTTATTTGTCGTTGAGGGGGAGACTACGCTTTAGATATGATGAATCAGTGTCTGTATATATATATATATTCCTTTTGAAAGTAGTTAACTTAGAAATGCAAAACAAAAACGTAAAAATACAAAACATTGATGGGCCTGTATCCACTCTCTTATTGGTTGAACTGCTTATTTTGATTGGGATCCACGATCAGTACCTTCTGAAGTCATGATGTTTTTTCTCGAACTTTTATGTTGTAGTGGAGACTATTGTTGAAAATCATGTATTGCTAAGATACATATGATGAAATGATACTTGTGTTCTTATAATTCTATCGTCATCATCGATCTTCCTCTTAGGTGAAGCATTAACGAGGTTTCAAACGGTTGGCCATTCATTCATTATTTCCGTACAATGTATTAAGTTATGATTTTACAAAAAAAATCATTATTGTGTTTTGTGATTGTATCATATGCTACACTCTTCCGCCACCATGGCTAAACGGAGCAATCGGACAATGTTACGCACTTCCCTCCCAATATCTGCTTGGAGATTACGGAAGCCATTTCGTGGCCATTTTCATGTGGCGTTGCCAAAAATGTGTTGATTACGTCATGGTCATAGGTTCCATCGGTCGGTGTATGTACAAGAAAGATGGCGCATTGGTTCCATAGGAGTCCGATCAAGGCGACTGCCCCTGTATCATTCGCCCTTGGACCAATCTGTACCAACGCACAGACCCAGAAAATATGCAGGTTCGTAATGATATCATACTGTGTCAGTGTGTGTACAATGGGGGTGAAAGACGGTGGTATGCTGTTTGCTCTGCTGCCCCCCTCCCCTTTCGAAGGGGATCATGACATGACAAGCTGTGATTGTGAAGCATAAAGACGTTTTGTGTTTTAACGTAAAATTTTCTGCCTTTCCATGCAAGACTTTAACGTTAAAGAACGATGGACAACTGTATTAGGATTCATAAAATGTCGCCAAAAAAAATCGCAAATGTAACTTCTAGTGTAGTTTAATACTGATGCAGTCGAAAGTAACTTGCCACTTTTTACATGTAAATTATGACCCTTCTACTAGATATTGTTATTGAAATTCTATCCAATTCCTTGTTTGCAGTGACTTGCGTATGATCCGTGCACAACTCTTGGAACTCCTGTGTGACCCAAATAAGGATGTGACTGTTGTCAAGACAACAACAGACAACTATTTTGCTTTGCTGCAAGGTATGACCAAGGAGATTCCTTGGTATGACCAGCTGATAATGTAATCGGATATCATGAACAAGTTGTGTTTAATTGTCATTCAAGAATCAAGTCTCTAATCTATGAGTTCATTTTGTTTCTGACAGTAGCAGTTACATCCGTCAGAACTCTGGACCTAACGACAGTCATAAGTTATTATAATTGTTTAGATAAAGTTGTTTTGTGGACTGATACACTTGCAAGTTGTGAATGTGAATTGATTATTATGAGAAGACTTCATTTCTGCCGGGTTTTGCCATTTTTGTCAAACTATCTATTCATCTTCAAATCTAACTGAAGACGGAATCTCCCATTTTCCCGCTGACAGGGTTCCTACAGGCCCTAGATGACAACAGTGGGGAGAGCAAGTTGAGGCATTCAGTCAAGTTCAAGTGGTCCAGCTCAGTTTTGAGCAATGCTGTTGTGTACGTCCTCACATTACTTGTCTTTATTTTGTTCCGCTCTTGTCCTGTAAGTACTAGTAGGCAACATTATTGCCAAAACTGGTACCCATCCACTTAGTTGTAAAGACTATTGAGTATTGATGTACTGTAAATTCCTTTACTTTTGCAGTGGTTTTATTTTGCATATTCATGATAGAGAGGTTACTGCAAAAGCTGCAAAATAAGATAACTAAACAAGTTTCAAGATTCACAGTTTGATGTAGTCAGCTCTATTTCAGCCAAATGTCATTTGCTAAGCTCTAGTCAGGGCCTTGTTTAGTTCCATCAAGGAGGTTAGAGACCTTCTTGGTTGGTTCAATTGTGAATTAAAACCATGATTAGTGTAGTATTGACATGTTTACATTAACCAGGTTGTCATAACTTAAACATTTGTTCACCACTGTGTAGCACCCAAGCTGATGCTCTGTTTGAGTTGGCCTCCATGGCAATGAACATTGGACTCTGGTATACAAAACATGCAGCCAAGATAGCTGCCAGTGATGAGTAAGTATTACAGATATGACCCAAATGGACTCCTGCCATTGCATATTGAAGTCTTATAGTAGCTGTATTTTTTCACAACACACATATAATGTTTCATGACGATATTATTAACATGGAACTTCATTCAAGTATCTTTCTTTGACATGATTTGACACTTGATGTGTGACATCCTTTCACAGAGTATCTATGGATGAGGCAAAAGAAGTGCACAAATGTCTGAGGACAGCAGCAGGAATCTTTAAGAATGTGAAGGT
Source organism: Branchiostoma floridae x Branchiostoma japonicum (assembly GCA_013266295.2). NCBI lineage: Eukaryota > Metazoa > Chordata > Leptocardii > Amphioxiformes > Branchiostomatidae > Branchiostoma > Branchiostoma floridae x Branchiostoma japonicum. The sequence goes on from CM023840.1 coordinate 16,960,545, forward strand.
AGGATTATATTAGATTGTGTCTTAGGGTATGAGGTATGATTATTTGCATTAGAACCTTTCCTTGTCAATCTCCACTTGGTGAGTGAGGAAGATGTCCTATATATAAGTACAGATTGTTGTACTGTAATTTTGTAGGAACAAGTTATCGGGAGACTTCTGGAGACAGCAGAGAAGGGCACAGACCTGGATCCCAAGGTGGTAGAAGCCTATTTCCAACAGTCTACAGCAGAAGCACAGGAAGGTGAGCAAATTCAACAACCTTAACTCATTTGAATTCTATGAGTCTGACATGGGTTGTCTGACCACAGATACCTGCAATGTTATTTCTGGGGATTGAAGACTTATTTGTATTATCAATTTCTTGTCAGGTTGTGCCTACAGTAGGAGAAGTTAAAAGTTTACTGTTATGATTGTTATTATATGTGAAAACCAGCAGCAAAACAGTATACAGGTCTTGACTGCATTGTCTTGCCTGATGTTGTTATGTAGTGGCCCTGGCACGAGCTGTGGAGATGAAGCACAGTGCCGGCCTCATTTCATCACTGGCTTATGAAACAGCTCAGCTCTTCATCACTGCAGGTACATCATTCCACATGTTCAGCACTTTTATTTGAACAGCATATGTAGGCAGTGTTACTGCAAGGTGCAAACCAGACTTTTTGCCACATCTTTTTAATGTGTCCTAGTGCAATGCAATATTGTAGTTTTATTTGCTTTTAAACAATTTTTTGTAGATGATACACAATGTAGCAGTAGTTCATGTTTAGATTAATACTAGTAATAGGCAACTACACACTTGCTCAAAATCTCAGCATAGCTATTTTGGTTCCTTCATTCACAATTGTAATTCATCATTCCTGCCCTGTTACCAACAGGAGGTTCACTAGACCAACTTGATGCAGCAAGTGTTGGAAAGTGGCAGAAGTATCTACAGCTGAAGGGTGTATTCTACTTGGCTCATGTAAGTCCAGCATTCTGTTTATGTATCAGCACAAACTTCACAGGTCCAGGCATACTAGTACTGATCCATTACAAGTATCAATTCTGAACTGTCTTTGTATCTGTAAATGTCACCATAGTACCATACCTTAAGAAATAGTATGTTCCATGTTACAAAAATGCCAGTTGTTCCGAAAATACGGAATAAGTTCTCAAGCGCATAGTGCTTTCTCAACTTTCCAGGCACACTGTTACAACGGAGATGCACTGTTAGCAAAGGATAAATGTGGAGATGCAATCAGAGCCTTACAGGAAAGTGAAAAGTGTAAGTAGACCCCTGATCATATAATAACTTAGTGTTACCAAAAGAGATAGGCTGATTTTAATGTGTATGTAGTTACTTCTTAAAATGTTTTAGTATCACTCAAGTTATGGTTAAATATTACTGAGGAGTACATGACTTTCTCAAGAATGCCGAAAGAACGCATGGAATTATCTATATTTGTAGTCTGTTATAAAACTACAGCTACCGGGACACCTGGTCATTAGAATATTAAGGTAGAATGGACATGTTACACAAATGCCAAATGTAAATGCTAATATCATATTGTTATTGTAGAACATACCCTTTTTATTGCCTCCTGTAGTGTTTGAAAAAGCTGACAGCTTGTGCAAGGAGTATGCATCTGCCAAAGGCTCAGGAACATCTGCCAGACCAGACCAGCACATCTTCTTCCAAAGACTGGGGAAACAGGTGAAAATTACTCTGGATAAATGCACAAGGGAGAATGGCTTCATGTAAGTGATGCTTCTTTGACAAGGTTTTGACATGTTTGTCTGAAGGAAATACAGCTACATTACGTTATCACTCATTTGAAAACCACATTTTCAAGATTTTTAATCAGAGTCAAGTTCCCGAGTCCAATGGAAAGATACTTAGAAGAATATTTTATGCAAATGTAGCTTGAGCAAGGCTTTCATGCATGCAGCAAGGCTTTTGAGCAGTTAGTTAAGTGACGGTATGTGCCACCAAGGGTGCCACTGACCTTGTTGGGAGGAATTACAATACGATTGTTAAAGAAACAACAATTTGAAACTGTTTTTTTTATTGTTTATTTTTATTTTTATTAAAGTAAGAACCTGTGTGTTGCAAAAAAGACGGAGGTGATACCTGATGTCACCAGCATGTTGTTGCAAACAGCTCACGTGCATGCCTTGTCTTTGTAGATACTTCCAGAAGGTACCTCCTGAGGTCCCAGAGCTGGAGAAGAAGGCCACATATGGGCTGGCCAACCCAGAGGAGTTCCAGTTACCTCCACCAAACCCACTGTGGAGTGCTGACATCTACAATGCATTTGACCTGTCACAGGCACCTGCTGCGCAAAAGGTGGGACAGTATTCCTGACTTCTACAGAACTGACCAGTTATCTTTCTGGAATTGAGTAGAAACATGTTTTCCTTGTTTCCTCAGGTGGTATGTGAGAAACTAATGACTATTCTCTACTATTTTACAGGCTGAGAAGGAACCAGAAGTCAAACCTGTGAAGGAATCAGACATCTATCAGTCTACCAAGGAGCCTGGAACCTTCAGTGGATGTGTGATCTCCTAAGGTTGCCTTCCTGTGAATTAAACATGTAAAAATATGTACAATACAAGGAACTGTTTTTCAGCATTTGGGTGTATTTCACATCATCTCCTTTTCTGGTAAAATCTATACACATTTTGTATCTTGAATTGACTGGAAATGTGTTGCCTCAATATGGAATGTTGTCTTAAAGGGTGCCCCAATTTTAGTTATGCATTAAGCATCTTTTTAGATCTATCTTGCAAATTGATAAATCAATGGTTTTTGTTCTGCATTGTTGAATACATATTATACACAGTCTGACTAAGGAAATTACTTCCTTAAATGTTTTGATTAAAATCACTGTTTAATTTTAACATTACATGTACTTTCTAAAAGGCATTTTTCAGGGCTCTTCATTATTCATTTGTAAAGTTGAGAACTTATTTTGTTTTTTAAAAGAAACAAGACATGATGTAGGTAGTGAAACTTCAAGGTACAGTAGTGTACATGTACAAAATGTATGTAAGACCTGTCTTGGTGCAAGTCTGGAGGGGGAGAATGGGAAGCTATGTGATAATAATTTGTAAATGCACATTGTGTAGTTGTTGTTTTGAATGGATTCATCTGTTTTGCAGTAGTACTGCATGCCTCCCATTTTCTGAAAGATACCTACTACTGCAGTAGTATGTTACCCGTGGAGCCAAAGGAAGGAAATAAATAAATACAAGTAGCAAATTTTTCAGATGGAAGAAACAGTTGAGATGACATTACATTACATTACATTACATTACATTTTTCTACTGAAAGAAAACAATCCTTGCTTGAATCATTACATGCACTTTATTGAGAACTGCATTTAGAGCTCAAAATGTATAACTACCTATCATAAATATATGTATATCTGCTGACATGTACATTAATACAACCTAGAGGTAGAGAAAGTCTGCCAAGTTGTGGTGGCTTTTAGTAGTTAAGACAAAGTTGAAGTTGTATACTATATCCCTTGTAAGGCACAAGTCCCCAGAGGATGATAAAGCTAAGATGGACAGGCCTGTCCAGTCCGTAAATTAGTACTGATACTGATGCTCTTTCATGAATATAGAGGAAGTTCCTCGACCAATTTTACTATTTGCATTGTGACTTTTTCCAGCTTTTTATGTAAGGAATAGCCTGCTTGCCCTGTGTATTGAATACAAGAGTGTGATAAAAGGTGGCTTCAATATTTGACCTGTAAATACAGATAGATGACAATAGAACCTGTATTACTGTTTTTATATCTTGGAATGTCATAATCAAATTATATAGGTATGGTGTGGCAATTGTGATAGGAAATATACCTACTGTTTTCAGATCTTTAATCTCTAAAAACATTCACAGTCATCAAAGTCAAATTTGGTTAATGATTTATAGAAAATTTTTTAAAGGAAATTTTGGCAATTAGATGCATCCACCATGTGGATTTAGTGACTAGACAGACACATACTATGTTAATATCAAATGAACTCCTGTATAGCAAGGTCAGTCAATAAACTTGCCATGTCCTGCAAAGTTGCCTTTCATTCTTCTTTAATGTGCTCTAGCTGCTATTTGTTACCTGCACACCATTTGTCCTGGTGATAAAAAGTAGAATCAATATGCAAGAAGTAAGAAGTATGATGGAAGTAAAATGGTAAAAAAATGATTTTGACCCCCCATCCAGACCATTCAATGGAATAACCCAATGCCATTCCTCTTCTCAATGCCCCAGTGAATTGACCTATATATCAACAAACCTGTGCTGCCCCATGTCAGGTCTAAATATAGCTTAACCTCAAATGGGTTAAAATTAACACCCATTTTCAGTCACAGACAACTGACTTGACTGCCATCTGTTTTAGCTCTTCAGGCACAAGGAGCAAATCATATACAATTTGTATGTCTCAATAAAAAAATACCAAAAATGGGATATTTCGTTGCAACCCTATAGCTGCACAAACAAAATATCTCTACCTCAATTTACTACTTATGAAATGTTTTGCCTTGCTTCATCATGGGAAAAATGAAAATTTTCAAAAGTCAAATACAAATAATGATTTTCCTGACATGTTATCAATTCCTATCCATGTTACTTTATCTCCTATTTTGTTGGCCTTGCTAGCTGCCTTTGATTCTAAATCTTCGTGACACTGACTGTGACCAGAAATTCAACTTTTAAAGGGCAGCTGAGCAGATTCTTGGCCAAGCCTGGCTTATCCTTGACAAAACAATAACCTTCTGTTGAAATCTGATCTGTCTGTTTTTCCAGCCATGCTTCCTGCTGTTAGGACACATCTGGGAATGGCCAAGGAAACCCCTAAAAGTGGTCTGTGGCAGACTTGATGAGAAACACATTCCAGGGAAATTTTACAGGGTTCAGAAGGTTAGTAGGAGTCAGGCAGGAATCAGTGCAACATGGCCTCCCTGGTTTGTGCTGTGGTCCTGACTCTGATGTTGAGTGGTGTGACTGCTCAAATAGGTGAGGAGGATGCTATTGCACTGCCAGAGGATCCATACTATGGCAGCATTGATGAGCCATATGTTGATCCAGTAGAGGAATATCCTCCCGGTGAGGACTACCCTCCCTACGATGACTACAGTGACCTGGTGGTGACTGCACCTCCACTCCAGCCCACCCCTCCACCCAGACGGCCAGCCCCTCGGCCTGATCCTCAACCACCTGCACAGGTCCCTGCACCTGACCGTGGCTATGACTATGGTTCAGAGTCAGACTATTACGATGGATACAGCTACGAACGGCAGATTGAAGAGGACCAAAGAAGAGAAAGGATGTACCAAATAGAGTTCCAGCTGAGAGAGGCCTTGGCAGAACTAAGACTCCTGAAGTCTCAACACTCAACAACTAGGCTGGTGGTGCAAAATATCAACACCAAACTTTTTTCTGGTAAATATATCATCTTCATATAGGATAAAAATTGAAATATAACTGATCATGCAGAACATCTAGTCACAGATTTGTTTGTCAAAGGTTAGTTCAAGGACTGGTAGATCAAGACTAAAACTGTCTGGAAGTTGTGCCTATTCCATCATCATGCATATATGTCATGACCATCACATTAACACCATGACCTCTGTGCATGCCAGAGTAAGACTTCCTTGGGCTGAGTTAGACATATGGTTCTGTAAGGCTTTAATTGTTTTCAATTTTGTCCTTCCATCTGTTGTAATTTACTGACAGAATACATGGATTTGTCATCTTTGATGCTGTATGATGTATGTCCTAGGCCCAGTGAATTTATTATTTAAGTATTTGGGACATCTGCAACTTAATACATGAATCTTAAATGATTTAGAAAGGACAGTCAATTGATGCCAACTGTTTCCAGTTTCTAACAAATCTTGGCACATAGGTATGACTATAGGTACAGTAATGGCTCAGATCCCATATGAAAATACACGCATGCCAACAACTTCAATTTATGAGGGCCCAAAAAGAGAAGATTCTGCCAAAAGTCAGGCAACATGTGAGAGGTTGACTACCATTACTATGTACTTAAAACAGTATTGACAGCTCTTAAACGAGCATGGTTTTATTGTTGGTTGAGAGGGCAGCCTGGGGACAACCCTGATACCCTGAGTGTCAGCCTTTTTAGCTTTCGTCCACTCCCTACAATCCGCTACCGGCCAGGCTAGGCTACGTAAGTTTACATCTACTCTGAAAGGGAAGAAAAACCAGGATGGTACCCCCTACTGTTATAAAAGATAAAAGTATATTGTGTGGTGAATCCAGCCTCAATCCCCCAGTTATGATTATCTGTTGCATAGTCCTGATATAGACAATTACTGTTATTTCAGATAAAAGAAAAAAATGTAACAAATACATGTATTACATGTTGAATAACTTTTTTCCATTCTTCAAGATATGCTTCCTAGCATGAATGAAAAAATCAACGACTTTGGGAGGAGGGCAGACAAGGGTGTAACAGATATCGCCAGGTAAGTTTTCAGATATTTTCTCTCCTGCCTTGTCAGTACCACTTAAGGGTGATTGATTGGTACTGGCCTCTGTCCATTTAAATTGGATGATTTAGCTATACAAACATCCTGGCATAACTTAGTTCATGCTCTTTTGTGTGGGGATTTTACATGTACCTTTGGTCCTTTCAAAGATACAACCAGCGGCTGACAGAGATTGAGCAAGGCATGGAGGAGAACAAACTACTTGGGGCCACTGTCACATCTATGGAGCAGAAGACCAACAGGCTGGACAACATGATCAACGAACATGACAACAAGCTGCTGAGGATGGAGAACACCTACAAGGGCACCATCGCTCGCCTGGAGACGCGGATGTCACAGGTGGAAAGTAACACAGGTAAGGAGGCTGGTCACTAATGCTATGTCTAGTACTATCACTGCAGCAGAGAAGGAGCTTTCTTGTATAAATGCTAGAGTTTGTACAACACTAGGATGATCAAGACTTTGTCCAGATCAAGCTACTGCAGGTCATGTATATAAGCTACCAGGATGCCTATAAATCAATTTCTAGTTAGACTTGCTAGATGAAACAGGTGGCTTATCTTCAACATGTTCCAAAGTACAAGTTCATGCATGCACAGCGACCACACATTGGCACAGACTGGTTTTACATTACTCTTCCAAAAATAAACAGACCATGTAGCAACTGCAGGGGTGTATCAATGTGTAGTTCCTCCTTGATAATGTGTGAAGTTGTGGTCTACACGTTAATCAGTTCCATGTGTCCTCTCTCCACCCAGCTGACCAAGTGTATCACCTGGAGGAGTCTGTTCTGGGGCTGGAGAAGGAGGTGAAGAAGCTGGCTGCCCGTCCTGAGAGGGAGGACCAGGCAGCCAGGATAGCTCAGGTAACGTCCTAACTATTGCCTGTCACATGATGAGCAGTGGACAGTAATTTCTTGGGAGAATTAAACTGATGGCAGTTCCTGACCATATCTATTATATGTACTATAAGTCATTGACTACTTTGTTCATATTGCAGGTTGGTGGGGTATTATTTAGGAAGATGAAAATAGCCTATCATGGAAGTGGACTGTAACAACAAAGTTTTTGCAGTGTAATAACTGCTGCATTTCTGGTACATGAAACCTCTGTACAAAGACCTTACAATTGCATGGCACTTATGCATTATTTGGTTTTACAGCTGAAAAGAGAGCTGTTTGACACAAACAACAAGGCCACCTACTTGGAGAGGTTGATCAGCAGCAATGACAGGGACATTGCACAGACTGATCAGAAAGTGAAAGAAGTTCTGAGGATGATGCAATACCAAGAGTAAGAGAATTTAGTTCAGTTATAACTAAGAAAACTGATCACCATTACAAAACTTATCATTCAGACAATACATGTACTTACTAATATGGGTGTACATCATATTCATGTAGTGCTAACATTCAAAACCAGATTTTAATGGGAAGCTTCACATCTTCAAATGCGTTTTTTTTTTACTGATACATGTAACAATTTATTATGCAGAATGGTATATTATCATTAAATAACTGTATGGTTTGCACGTGTATACATCCTGGTGTGTACAATAGTACTCAGCAGCAGTCCCGTGGTGCTCCCCTGTCCATACAAGATGACTACATCAACAAGGTGTCCCAACTGGAGCAGCAGTTAACCCAGGACAGAAGCAGGTCAGTTATGGTTTATGAATTATTTTATCTTCTTTAGATGTCTCCTGTGATGAGACTATCAGCTGTTGTACAGTAATTGTTGTATACATGTGTTGTACAGATACTCTCCCATGGAGCTGTGGTTTTGTTGGATACCTACTAGAATGAAAAGTTGTACAACATGGAGTATGGATTTTCCAAACCATCTCCTTGTACACTCTATCATACTTCAACTTAGCTGGCAATTCTGGCTGGAAATTACACCATGATAGATAAATCATAGGCACTAGTTGTTATCAAATGTACATTGAAAATGAAATGCTTGTATCTTATTACTCATCTGATGTTCTTCAGGGTTACATCCTTGGATGAAAGATGTAACATCCTGGAGCGCCAGCTGGGTGCCTACACACAAGCCTTCAGCCAGATTAAAAATAAGGGCTGCTGTGATGATCTGGATGTCACATCTCTGCCTTCTGGGATCCCAACAGGTTAACATGTTTATACTCCCTTGTTGTTAAACATGAACTGGTAAATGCCTGCAATAGTGATTAAATGTAGCAAACCATGGAAGTAGGATTATAATTAAACATGTAGAAGTATTTATGTGTCAAGTCATGGCATTGTCACCAACAATTTTGCTTCCTGATCAATGAGTTACAGGTAAGGCCCACTACAGCTGAAACCAAGTGTGCTGTCTTTTACTTAACCATTGTCTATCATCACTATCTGCTAATTTTGTCAATATGTTAACTTTGTAGAAACTGGTAGGATAACAACAGTACTTTATCTCCCCATTTAGAATAATTTACAAGGTTTTTCATACTTAACCCTTTTATTGTATTGCATATAGTGATAAGCTCTGGGAGGTTCCCTGAGACAGGTGGTATATCATCAGGCCTAAACATCCCAAGTTTCCCTGCTCCTCGGGCCAACGTGAATGAGGCTGTCCCTGCTCCTGCCCCAAGACCTGTTCCACCTGTCACCTTCAACCAGCCTGCCCCTGCTCCACCACGCTCCCAACTGCCCCTGCCAACACAAATCCCATCATCCTTTGATGATCAAAGAGGGGGGGTATCAGAGGTGGTCCAACCAACACCCGCACCTCCCAGAGGTCGCCGACCCACAGGTGGGAGGGACCGAGAACCTGAGGTACCAAGTCCCCCACGGAGAAATGGAAACAGAAGGGAGAGACCTAGGGAGAGACCAAGGCAGCCAGTTCCACCGCCAAGGCAGCCAGTTCCACCACCACGGCCACCACCAGTACCAGCACCACCACCAAGCCGGAAAGTGGATTCAGAATATGAAGGATACCCAATTGTACCAGAGGTGAGCAGGGCTGAGCTCGGAGAAATCAAACCAATAGACTGCTCAGAGATATACGACTATGGACTTGAGGCCAGTGGTGTGTACTACATCTACCCCTCTACCCTAACCCAGCCTGAGAATGTGCCTGTATACTGTGACATGACTACAAATGGTGGTGGGTGGACAGTGTTCCAGAGAAGGCTGGATGGAAGGGAGAACTTCAACAGGAATTTCTCAGAATACACAAAAGGTTTCGGGACTCCAGTAGCAGAGTACTGGCTGGGCAACAACATCCTGCACCACATCTCTCACCAGGACGATTACGCACTCATGGTGGAGTTGGAAGACTGGGAGGGCAATGTTGTGCACGCTAACTATGACCAGTTCACTGTTGGTGACGAAAGTCTCAAGTACAGACTTAATCTGGGAAGATACAGTGGAACTGCTGGTGACTCTCTCAGAGGTAAGAGAAATATCATTTACAATGTATTGCGGTGCTACATACATTTCAGATCATACATTTGTGCAACAAAATAAGCTTTGATTTACCAGTGAATAGATATTTTGGAATAAGCCAGCCACCCAAATTCATGACCTGCCATATAGGATATGCTGTTATTGCAAAAAGGTAAAAACAAGCCAATGTGCTCAATGATATTTACCACAATTCTTCAATCTGTTGCAGGCAACATGCTCAGTGGCAACAACAGAATGCCCTTCTCCTCATATGATGCTGACAATGACAAGTCCAGAGCCAACTGTGCCAGCACTCACAAGGGAGGCTGGTGGTACAACCAGTGTGGGGACTCCAACCTGAATGGTGTGTACTACTCAGGAGGGGTGTACGGGGGTGAGGCTGACGGCATCTACTGGTACTCCTGGAAACAGGACACCTTCTACTCCCTCAAGAGGGTAGAGATGAAGATCAGACCAACTTACTTCTAAAATGTACCAAGTAGTGGGTTCAGCTAGCGTTCAACTTTCATTCATAGAGCAGAAAAAATAAAGTAGTAGCCAGTATCATTCTAATGAATTATTGAGCTACTATTTTAGAGACTATTTTATAAACACTTGGACCATTTTAGGAAAAAGTTGCAAAAATCAAAGGAAAGTGGTGGTAAAGTTAACATAAGTTCTTTATTTTCCCTGATAGTATAAGTTGAGTGTGGCAAGAAATACTAAGCATATAATTCTGTATGTGTATATCACACTTTGTTCTGCAACATAAGTCCTTTCTCACTGAAGGAAATGTAATACCTGATAGATCTTTAGAGGTACCTAAAAGTCTTCTGCCAAAGATCGACCACAAATAACAATGTATCTGCATGACATCAGGAGTTATAGAGGATATTTTCATGATTGTAACCGAAAAGGCTACATTGTCATAAAGGCTTTGTAATCTTACATATTGGATTTTTCTGACAGGTTATACATGTAAACATGTTGCACTGACTTGTTAGTTAACACTTACATATGTACATGTTCTTCTTCTGTACACTTGTGATGGTATTAAGAGTTCTGTACTTCCTTTAAAAGGAAGAAATACATCTATCCCTAATGTTATGTCTTAGTCTCTTCTGTCATGGGTTGCTTTCAAAAATACAAATATGAGAGTGAAATGAAAATACCAATAGAGGAAAAAAACAGCATCTCTTATAATTTCCCCTTTAAACTGTTTCATTCGAAGTCATTTTCTGACCATGAGTTAATGTCTCAGTTGTTTGGGCATGTCTATGATTGCCTGCATGACCACATAACGTCACCCCTGTAATGTTACCATTGTCTCATTATGCTGAACTGTGGAGCTCACTGTAGATTTGAAGTGGTGCAGTACAGCTGGAACACTGCTTTGCTGAGAGCTGGTCCAAGGTTTCTGCCAACACATGAGAACTCTGGTAAATGGTTACACTCTTATCTTTGAAATACAGACAAAACAGCTAGTCACAGGAAGACCCCCAGCAAGTACTTTTGAATGTCATTACCTTTTTGTGTGCCCATACTTAAGAGGTGCCAGCATCTTCTCCTTCTCAGCAGCTGAACCACAGCTGGAGTAAGACTGTAAAAGGCTGAGGAGAAATTTGAAAAAAATAAAAATAAAAAAAAATAAATAAATGAAATGAATATCCTATAAATGGTCACATGCATCTTGCCACACAAGGAAATCACATCCCTATGCTTTGATAAAAACTTCACCATTATTCCCTGTATATGGTGTAACCTAGCATACGTACGCCACAGGAGTAGGGTATGTGTTGACCACTGCTGCCACCTTCTCCTTGGACATGCCATGGAACTGCATCAGCTGCTTGGCAAACATCTCCTTCACAGTCATCACCTGACAACAAGGTCTGACTTTAATCTGATGTGATTCTCACATACCACAAAACGGCAGATAAAATGCAATGCCAACCTACAGTGGCCAAAACTTTGAGCTGTACTGTCTTACTTATACTATCTATAAGTTACAGCTTGGGCAAAAGCACAGCAGAATACCATGTTGAGATAGGATTCTTACTTGGAGTATTTGGACAATCTTTATGTTCTTCCACATTTGGTTAGTCTCTTCTTTGGGTTTTGAAAATGTACAGGTCTTGAGAATAGCTGTCACAAAACCCAGAAGTGACAACACTGTTCCAGTGCTACTTTATTTAGTCTTTGTAATAATGCAAAGGGGAGTGGTTTTGTAAAGCTTTTCATGGAACAATAAAACCATCAACTTCAACATTTCAAGTTAAAGCAACTATTCTTAAAACAATTCCTCACCTTGTTCTTAACTGAAGTCTCATTGAATTCAGGGAAAGTCAGCAGTTTGATCACACTGGCATCAAGGTTCAGGTCTGAGGACTGGTCCTGTAAATCTTCTCGGCTGTAGCCTTCAAGGGTCTTCCCCTTTCAATTGGGAATCAACAGTACATTGTTAAATGAATAGTTGAAGATGAGATCTGATGCAAGACTGAAGGGCATTCAACATACACTTGTTACATAGGAAGTGTTTTGACAACTTACAGCATAGTGGCTCTGTAGGTAATGAGTCATCAATGTGAGGTAGGTAACAGACTCCTTCATGTCAGCTGTCCTCTTCACAAAGAAACCATCGTTCACCTGAAACAATCACAGGAACTGAAGATGCGTGAGTTGTTCTAAAGAAAGATCTTTTTCAAGTGAATGATGAAATCATTTTCCATTCATGAATGAAAGGTATAAAACTAGGACATAAAGTGATCAATTATAGTTGTACATGGACATAGCTTTGGAATGTTTAGATTGAAAACATAACACTGCTATAAAAAATGCTCTGTTGCCATTACTTCCAGCATAGTGACACTGTATCTTAATGATTTAACATCAAACATCAACGACTACATAAACAAATCAAACCTGAGTGTTAACTATTGCTTGTTGAAGAGTAGCTTCAGGAAGACAGAAGTGTTGTGCAGAGGAGCCAAAGTCCTCCACCAGGTAGATAGGTTTCCTCAGTCCACTCATCTTCAGTCGAAACTGCACAACCAGGACAGATGGGGAAACTGACATGGTGTTGGCAAATTGAGCATCTTATACTGAAACTAGTTTAGCATTTCTCAATATGGTCTCAATCATATTTCTGTCCAGTTGAATAACAACAATACCTGTGATTGTTGATATTGCATCCATGGTAGTGCTCAACATATTTGAGCAGACATCAAACTTGACATGATTACTTTTGTCTTGATCACCTTTTGCTCCTTGAATCGGCTACCCTTGACACTGCTTGCTAGATCATCCATTCTCTTCCGCTCCACCACATAGTCCAGGACCAGCTCTCTGGGTAGGGGTGGATGGAGCTGGCCTGTGTAACAATGCAGAAAAAATTAAATTCCAACCATTTCCAGAATGATTCCATGCACACACTGTCACTAAAAACTTCATAATTTCATCTTAGACTGCTTTCTTTGAAGCACTGTAAAACCTGAGTCTCTGACCTGGCAGAGGTTTGACTTTCTCCCGAGCCACCCAGAGAAAGTCTCCGACGTGCAGATTTCTTACATCACATCTCACACTGTTCTTCTGCAGCTCTGGGACCAGGTTAACCTTCCTGCTGCCTGCAGCACTGTGGAAACAACTGACTTCTAAGATCTGTACACTCAACCTGTTGTCTACTGAAATGATGACTTCAGTCTCTCTATTTAGATGAAGGTAGCACAGTGACAGCAGGATTTTTAAGGAATGCAGTGGTCCTCTATTTTCTGTATATAGACAGGATTTAATTGTATCAATAGCAACTACATGTATAAGGTAGTGCAATAGAGGACTATAAAAGAATGATGACCTCAAGAATTGCTTACCCTCCAGTGGTCTCCTGAGTGTCCACACACAGCACCACCTCAAAATCACCTGCAAAAGAAATAACACAAACATAATCAGGTGAATTTGTGAACTGTCAGCAGCTTCAGCATAAATATGAAATAACTACAATGTAATAGACATGGCAAAAATGTTGAAAGAACATCATAAAGATATGCCTGATGACAAGGTTCCACCAACCTGGATAGAGGGTGAACAGGGACTGCTTAGGTCTACATGTGACACTTCCTTGTGAATCTGTAAATAAAGATGGAGAGAATGATGACAGCAACTAAAGTCTGTGTGATATTCCTGATCTACAACAACTTACTTGTAAAGATTCAACTTAAGTGTGGATACAGGTGTGTGATCAAGTAAAAATCAAGCATCATATTTGGTCTTGGTTTATAAGACAGCTTCCCAGGTGCATAAAAGCCAATTTTACCACATTACTCTGTCCTGGATAAGAATTACCATTATATCTTGAGTAATTTTCAGGCTTATGAACACAAAAGCCCTTGCCTTCCCATGCCCATACAAGTGCATGAAGGATATAACTGAGCTCACTCAAAATCAAGCCCTCACCATCAGTTTCCATCTCAGACAGGACAGCTTCCCTAGCAGCCTGACCAACATCTCTCCTCAGGTTGGAACCTACACCCATAGCTGGCAAAGATGGCACATCTATACAACTCTCTGCCCTGTCAGGTGGAAGTCAACACATGGTCAGAGCAGCTGACAACAGTGTAATAAAGATTTGTTTAATTACAATGTTGTTCAGAAACGCTAGGCTGGATATCAGTCTCAGGAAAGATGAGACATAGACCATGTAAAACTTTTGTTGGGTAGTGTTTCCAAGTCGCGTCATGGAGACTAACACTACTTAGAACACAGGCGGTAGGCCACCGAGTTTTTGTTGAAATCTATATTGTTTTGTAAATTATTAAAAACTATTTTACAACTTGACTGTCTTGCGTATGTTATAACATACACCGTCTACGCACTCATTCCGTTGCCATCACAATGTTGAAGTAAAAAAGATCGGCCTATCCTAGTCCATATTTAGACGGATACTTTTCTGGTTAAACCGTGAACCAATGCGTGAACTCGGTCCGTTGAAAGATTCCCGAGAATCATACAGTCAACACATAACACCGTGAACTCGGTCCGTTGAAAGATTCCCGAGAATCATACAGTCAACACATAACACCGTGAACTCGGTCCGTTGAAAGATTCCCGAGAATCATACACTCAACACACACTGCGAACTCGATTCACAACCTGTCGAGGATTCCAAAGAACAGATACCGACGTCTCCCGAAGATTGCCGAGAGCCGAACAACGACTTCCGAATGCTAAGTACACTATAATAACTAGGTGCGAAATGCCATTTCTAAAGCCCTATTTTCTGCGAAATACCACAAGGAAAATAAAAATCTTGATACTATCTATTATCTAGAGGTTACTAACTAGCTGCATAAAAGTTCGTCGGGTATGATACCGTATTTTAAAGAAGATATGAGGCATTTTGTAAAATCCAATTTCCGGTAAACTGCGTTACCAGCAGTACCATTACTGGCCGCTAAGGTCGCTGCGGCACAAGGCAATGACATCACCCCTAGCCAATCAGACGCGCGATAGGCCTACATTTCCCGCGCGGTTCTAAAAAATGGAAACGCAATACACGGCTTACACAAGGGCTACATCAGCCGCCAAGCTATGTGTACATGTACTGCCAGGCTACTCTAAACACGTCCACAAACCCCACCGACATGTTTTCCTAGCTTTCTATGTCTCCCAGGTACGAGTCCTGGAAAATATAGTTGTGCCCAATATCTCTAAAATGTACGATATTGTTGTCTAGATCTTCTGAGTCTGGGGAAGCGCAACCGAATCGTGATTCTAAGTCACATCCGCTGCTGTCCACCCCAAGTGGTAACGCAGTCCAAGGATAGGTGTTTCCTACCCTGTCATCTTTTTGAAGTTATCGCTAAAGCCCCCTTGTAGTTCTATCGATTCGAACAGCGGGTACGCGAACGCGTTCGACCTGTTCTAATCCCGTCAGCCTTTGCGCCATCTATCTCTGTAACCAGAACGCCGATTCGGAAGTAACGCTAAAAGCTTCCCGAGTAATCAGTGTGCTTTTTATTGTATGATTCAGCGGACCAAGTACCGGACTATTATATATATATATATGTATGGTTCATTGTACGGGAATCTTTCAACGGACCGAGTTCACGGTATTATGTGTCGAGTGTATGATTCTCGGGAGTCTTTCAACGGACCAGGTTCATTGTGTTCAGTGTATGATTCTCTGGAATCTTGTACGGAGTGCACAGTGTACGTGTGGTGTGTTCAGTTACTCAAGTACGATATAAATAAGGCAACAGCGATGTCAACAAAAACTCGGTGGCCTATCGCCCATGCTTAGAACGAAAGGAATGCAACGTCTCTGGAGGACATTCTTTCTATAGATAGGTGCCCAGCATATTCATAACCTAATGCCTAACACACAGTGTACCTTCCAGCATTAAGGCCAGCTGTCAGTGCAGCATTCCCTGGTCCTGTCAGGGTAAAAGTCATGTCCTCACTGTCGTCCTGTGGGCTGGACCCACTCACTCCCTGCTCGCCAATCAGCTCTAACTTATGAGCTAGCTCACTTCCTTTGTCTGTGATGTAATACCTAGGTGGCAGAAAACACAACAAATCATTCATTCTAAATTCACTTTGTTATGACTTGTCCTGATTTAATTACACTATGAAGCTGTTTACTCCATCACTTCCTGAAAATAGGAGGTGAAAAAAGAAATTTTAGCATTGTATAACAAGTTCGATATAAATATATAAAGCAGAGTACATACTTGGCAGGGTTGCTGTCCTTGATGACCAGACCCTTCTTCACAAGTCCACCCATAGAAGACCATGCTGTATAGTGGCTGCCTGGATCTGGCTGAAGGATGATAACCACTTTAGTTAGTAGATAGTGCAGTGCTATAAATACATGGATATCTTGTTATGTATACATCCTCAATACTAAGACTTTGCAAATCAACACTAACAAACAGAATGCCCATGTACTTACCAGAGTAAATGACTTGTCACATAGAGGTTGGGCCTCCCTCTGCAGCTCTGCCCTCCCCATAAACCCTCTGCTGTTGGGATTCTGTAATGTTAGAACAAGCATGTCAGTCTCTATTGTTTACCTTTCACTGTCTGGTTATCCTTTAATCAGCTTGTTAGAAAAGCCAGGTATCACTTTCAATACCAGCAACAGGAAAGAATACACATATCAACTACCATTACATTACATTACTACAAACTTGACAAATGGAGGCAACCTTTGCAGACTCAAGTTTAGAAAACTGTTGTTCAACAACCTCCTCCCCACCTGCATGTTCCTATAGAGAGTCACCAGAAGTGCATAGGGCCCAGACCTGAAGGCTGGTACATACTCCTTTGTACCTCCAGCTTTCTTTCTCTTCTTCTGCAAACACAAAAGATACTAAAACACTGCTTGAGATTAAGGAAAGTGACAAAAATTTTTCTGAAACATTCATTAAATACAAAAGATAGAATCATTCGTTTTTGTAGAAAAAACCCTGTATTCAAAATTAATAAAAAAACAACAAATCTTACATTAAAAGTCATGACGGTGTGAGATATTTGTTTCTTTGTTTGATTGAACCTGATATTTGTTTGTTTGTTTGATTGAATTTTTATCTATTCACAACAAGCTTAATCAGATATGGAATTCACTTGCAGTACTTACTGGTCTTGGTTCCCCACTGGAACCTTGGCTGTTGCCACTACCACCAGGGGGAGGGGGGACAGACAGGGAACCCTGTATCACTCTTGTGTTAGTGCTGCTAGTACTGGGAAGGTGGGTGTCTGCAATGTCTGGCAAAGGGCCTGATGAAATTTCAAAAGAAAATTGCCATGCTAAAGATCAAAAGGCCAGTTACATATGTATCATCAAAAAGAGCTGATGAGAACGACTCATAAGTGGACAAAAGACAAGGACAATTGTGAAATGACTAACATTACTTAACTTACCATGCTCCTGGATGTGCTTGGCAAGCTTGTCATCCAACATTTTGCAAATTTTGTCACCTGGAAAATATTGTTCAACTTGTTAAATGTATTCCTCTTTGTAAGAAAGGTGATCCATAAAGGCTAGCTCTCACATTCTAATCTCTTCAGCCAGAAAATATTTTCAGTAGCCTGAGGTGATTCAAAGATTACTTGGAAATCTTTGTAAGTTTTTTGGTGGCAGGGTCCCCTTTGAAGTTTGAAATTGTCTCACAGTGTGAGACTATACTCTCTTCTACCTCCATGGTGAGACTATATAAAAATTATCACTTTATTGGTGTCACGATAATTAAATCTGAACCGAGGAGGGTTGCAACTTCAATTCTTGATCACACCAGTGGATTTTGTAGATTGTTCTGGACTTACCAAAGAAATCTAATATCTTTGCCTCCTTCCCAGACCGCAATGGTAATGGATACTTCAGGAGAGACTTGATTGCCTGCACAACAGATATGTAATGATTTCCATCTGTACAGTTCATGAATGTATTTCACATCTTGTAAAAAATACAAAATAGATGGCAAGGGTGCCAAAGAAGGGTAATCAAGCTAAACCAATGTGATTTGCATAGGTTACACCACAGGAGGTTTCTGGCAAAAAGTTTGCTACAACTTGAATCAATTCATGATACCTTCTGGTATGTGAACTGCAGCCTAATACGTTCTTTTGCCACAGCTTCATCTCGCCACTCAGTAAGCCACTGTAAGAATAGAGGATTGGGGTTTGGGTCGACTTTCTTCTTCCTACCGTACTGAGAACCATTTGCGTTGTTCATTTTGGCCGCCATGAACTTTGTGGTCTCATACCGAAGTGTCGCTTATCATCAACATCAGATGGACTGTTCCAAATTTAGTGATAAGGAGGGGACGTCCGTGCAAGTCGAAAAGTCTCGCATGTCACTCCGGTCATGTCACGCATGATAAATAAGTACTAGTCAAAAAATTGATTAAATGAAAGTGACTTTGTATATTTATCTAATCCATAATCAATCAAAAATAATGAATTATTAGTAACAAGATCTAACCTTATTTTTGATGGGTGGCGGGTCTGACGTTACAGCATGGAGGTTACAGTTATACCAAAGGTATGCGCATACAGGTAACTTTAGAACAGTTGCCGGGGACCCCTCCTCGCCTTATTTTATCAAAAATGAAATAATTATTATCTTAACATTATTAATTATTATTGTGTCTATCCGTTAACGTTAACAAGCGATCGGGCTAAAAGCAGTTAACGTTAGATTCTTTAAACTTCCATCATGTAGATAGGTATTTATTGATGATTTCCATTGATAATTTACCTACAGTACGCCCTGAGTACGCCGGTGGACCTTCCGACGACCATCCCCATGTCCCCTGTGAGAAAGTAGTCCGTTCCTAATTTAATATTCATGAATCTCACGTGAGCCCTGCCCATCATCCAAGCGCCGTTGTTCCAGCGTTGACATTTGTGGCAGAGCTGGCATAGTTTGACGAAGACTGACGTCCGGGTAAGCTGCCAGTCAATGTCTCTTCCCTCACAACGCAGAATAATTTAGGGGCTCGCCCAAATGCGCTTCATTCTCATTTGCCAGTGAATCTGCAAGGGTCTTGGGGGCTCATCGCGTCGTAAACGCGGGAGATGTTTACAAATAATCTTGCAGATTTACATCGCAAGTGTAACATCGGTCATCGGGGGGTTGGGGTACTTTAGTGTTTCGTCGCCTTGTGTTTTAGCCATCTTTAGATTTTGGGCCGCGCTTGGTATTCAGGGCTTGTAGGAAGGTTTGGTAGTGGACAGAGCGCGGTGTAGTATCAGGGCCGGGGTGACAGCGGTGCGTCCCGGGCACACCAGATTGTTCGGACCGGGGGGCTGTGTTTTATCTGAAATAATTAGCTCAACCTCAAACATTATAATGTTGCGACAGCACAGTGTGGCCAGCGGTGCCTAATCAGAGGGTGAGGTAGACATCAAAGGGAGGGACTGGCGGCAAATATTTAGTAGCCATGATCATCAAGAACGATTCCGACTGTATCGCTGAGTATGTCGATTATATATTGGGAGGGGGGCTGTTTGGCGCTTGCCGCTCATCACTAGCGGGCATCAGACTGCTTACAAGTTACATAGCGGTTTTACGCCCTTGGTTTCACCATGGTTTTACTTATCATTTACACCATCTAACGTTACAGAGTATAACTGTAACAATTGCCGCAATAGTTATATAGGATCGCTCACGTTTGTCGTTTTAAGTTATGGGGATTGTGTATTGTTAGGTTAGGATGGGCCTGAAAATACCCCCACCCCAGCATAATGCAAATTTTCACCTCCCCTTCATGCCAAAAATAGGCAAAACAATGCCTATTACAAGATTACAATGTTACTCGCAAGATTGATTAACATTATAATCATCACCTCATTCCCAATATCCAAGAAAGCCAAAAGTTTTTTTTTTTTTAGGTTTGCAAAACTAAAAAGTAAGTTGAACCATTGTCCACCCTGGTTGATATTTAACGTTAACAGTTGACTATTTTGATGTTGCCATTAAATGACTGATGTGCGGTCATTCTCTTACAATTTCAATGGGATCAAAATACCCACCTGCAATTTGCAGGAAATTGTGGAGATTGCAGAAAAAAATCTTCACAACCTGCATTTGGCAAGTTAGAAATAGAAGACTAAACCATAGAGGCTGGAATGATGAATTACATATTACATTACAGCAAAGAGGTTAAAATATAGATTTTATCCTCCTTGATTACATGTATATTCAATGGAACTAAGCATATAACTAGAGTGACTGGACCTCAAACATTCATCACGCAACTTTCTGTGTCACTAATAGAACGACTAAGGCTAATCATGCTATGATGTTATTATATTAGTATAGGTTATATGAAGGTGAGCTCAATGGTGAACATAGTTTTGCCTGTAAGTTAAATATCTAAAAGATTTCATAATTTTACAATATTGGATTCAAGCAGTCATATTCATGTCAAGACATCCGGCAATTGAAGAATGTCTACATATGCATATTCCTCACCTCAACCCACACACTCAATCTCTTTCAACCCACACAGATTGGTCCAGACTACTGTATCATGGGAATTCCTTGGCCTTACATGACTTGTTTCTTGAATCATGCATGTCATGTGTGGTCATGTCTAAATGACCCTGGAAAATATTTGCACAGACCTCTTCCTTTTATAACTCCATGCACAGACTTGCACATGGGGATGGGGGATGAATCAGCATTTCATATATGCATATAGGTGGTGAGATATGAAGGAGAGTAGGATAACCATGACCATTGTCAAAGGTACAAATGTATGCATAAACAGGGTGTGAGAGAGATAATAGGGTAGCAGGTATGCACTCAGTGCAGTGAGGTGGAGCAAGATACATGTACTTTATAGGGTCAAGACATGCATACCAGTAATATCATTAGTAATCCTCTGCCTTGGAGAATTGATTAAAGCATACTACAAGTACTAAAATTGACAGAAACACTGTACAGTGTACACTAATGACTAATTACAGGAACATAACCAAGTTGTGCTCATCACTCTTCTATTACTGTGAAACTAGTGGAGGTAAACTTGAGCATCAGTTCACTAGAAAAAGCTGAATCCACCAATATTTTGGACTATCGCTTCCCTAAATTGGCAATAATAGAATAGGTTCTATCAAATGGGACTCAAGTTGCAGTATTGTTCTGTTCTACAGCTCCCGTCATTATTCATTACATAACATGGCTTCTTCCCTAAATTGGCAATAATAGGTTCTATCAAATGGGACTTAAAATGTTCATTATTTGACTTGCACAAGTTGCAGTATTGTTCTATTCTACAGCTCCCAACATTATTCATTACATAACATGGCTTCATTTTGGTGTTCGAAAATAAAAACTTTGTTTCTTGCATCTCATAGTTTTCTGATGGTTGCAACCATGGCGACTTCTCGGACTGACGTTAGTCTATTGAACAATGAGGCAGCTACCTTTCCTGTCACAAGTGTGGGCACATTGGGTACAGATAGGAAGATAACTTTTGGAGACCAGCAACAAGCACCCATCACACCACAAACAGCGCCACCTACCACAGCAGTAGAGCCCAAGCAAACTGCAGGTGATACTCAAGTCAACTTGGATGGAGACAAGCGTGCAGTGTACAGGTCAGTGCTTCCTGCATATAAAGTCAGATTTGTAACAGTTTGTGCCACACTTTCTGTGGCAAAGCCCATGAATAGAAGAATGGAAACCTTTGAGGATTTTTAAAAAGTATTCCACAAGGCTTTGATCATTTTTGAAGGCCTTCTTTTGATGGAAACCATTAAAAAGTAAAGATGACATCCATCTCTGTTGTAGGCATCCTCTCTTCCCTTTGCTGGCTTTGCTGTTTGAGAAATGTGAGCAGGCCACTCAGACAACAGAGTGTCCATCTTCTGCAAGTTTTGATGTGGATATTGAGGCCTTTGTTCGACACCAAGAAGCAGACAGGAAGCCATTCTTTAGTGATGACCCAGAGTTGGACAGTCTGGTTGGTTTACACATTTCTAATTATCTGCTCTTCACCCTCATATCTTAAAAGATGGATGTCTGGTCTAGTCATTTTCTTTTGCCAACCACCCTTTTAAGCTGAACCTGTAGCTATATAGCATATAAGTCAGAAATTCTATTTCTATAAGTGAGTTTAGTTACAAATGTCTGGAGTTGTATGTCACAAGAGCAAGAGCAAACAAGAAACATAAGATATGACGAACTTTAGTAGAAGCCAGAATAGCATTTCTAACAGAATTCTGTTGTATGTCTATTGAGAATTATGGTAAAATGTATTTCCTTCCCTGACTACATGCAGATGGTGAAGGCCATCCAGGTGTTAAGAATTCACCTGTTAGAGCTGGAGAAGGTGAATGAGCTGTGTAAGGACTTCTGTAACCGCTACATCACCTGTCTGAAGGGGAAGATGCAGAGTGAGAACCTGTTGAGGACAGACCTGGCATCTTTTCCTGGCACACAACAGCCGCAGGTGCAGCCGCAGACACAAGTACACACACAACAGGTGATTTGACAAGCACTGACTAAGTAGTGCTTCAAGACCCTTCATCAAGTTGTCTGTTTGGAAGAAATCCTTGCTTGAAATTAGTAGAACAATGAGATGCTTAATGATATTCACACAGGTTCCAGCAAATAATATAGACAAATCCTTAGTTGCACCCAATCCAAATCCAATATAATCTTTGTAAATACCAATAACTGATACAATTATGTCACTGTAGGATGGCCAGATGACAGTGCAGCCACAGGTTCTGGTCACAGCCGTGACAAATGGCTCCACCTTGAACACTGGGATGGTACTGCAGACTGGCATGGCACAGGGTGGGCAGACTGTCAGCCTGGCTGCTGTCAACCAAGGTGCCATGGTTGTGGCAGGTATGATGTATGGATTGTAATAATGGTGGATAAATGTTTTACTTTGTATTCTATTCTTTAGGTGCCATGCAATTTTTATCATAGAGAGAGCATTTATAGGGGGAAGCCAGTACAAAAATTAACTGTTTGATGAAAATCCTCTTTGAGATTTCATATTTTACAATGTAGGTCACCTCCAAATGTCATATGAGCATTGATGTGAGGTGGCCAGTAGAGGGCTTCACAAACAAGCAGCATGTATGCACTTGTAGAAAAATGTGCCTCACTTTTGATATTGACCAGAATATTGTCTTGGGAATTAACCCCTATAAACTGAATTTCAGAGTCCACTACTGAGTTAGAAGGTTCCAAAGCACTTTGAAGTGCCCTTTATGTACGTATCACTCAAGTAAAATTGGCTTTTTGTTTTAGATGGCACGCTGTACCAGCCTGTGACTATGGTGGCATCCCCGGCTGTTGTTGCACATGGTGTACAACAATCCATACCAGCAACTGTACAGCTGCAGCCTGTAGCCCAGGCTGTTCAACAACAGCCACAGGTGATAGCCACCAGCACAGCACACATCATCTCGGGCAGCACACCACTGTCACAGGTAACAACTGCAACACAGATTTGCATGTTAGTTCATATTGTAATAACAATGTACAGGCATGTCAAGTTACTGACATATATTTTCTGGGCTCATTGTAAAAGAGTAACCATTAGTTCCAGCAAAGTAAGTTATTATGTTTCATTTTGTCTGAAACATGCCTGATTTGCCATCCACAATCACTTAAGTCACTGGTCAAAGATTCTGATTCTTTTTCAGACTGATAAAGCTGTTGACTGACCTAAATCGAGAATTTGTATTTCAATGAGATTGTTGATGCCCCTGTCACATTTGCACTATGACCACAGATAGGTGTGCAAGCTCAACAAGGTGTACCACAGCAGCTGGCCTGCCCCCCCACCCCTACTGCCACCAATCCTGTGGCCTCAGCACAGAGTCCCCAAGGCTCTCCTGGCTCAGAGGATGACTTAAAGAGGCGAAATGGGAAGCGGGGCATTCTCCCTAAGCAGGCAACAGACGTCATGAGGTCCTGGTTATTTCAGCATATTGTGGTAAGATGCTCATTTAAGTCAGAACTTGCCAAATTTTATTCGCCAGATATGATTGCAGTCTACAACCTTTGCATGTATACCAGTGTATGAGACAGAGTTAGCAATGGTGCTCCTGTGCTTAAAATATCATAAGGCGACTTTATAACACAAATCAAATCAGTATGGTATCTAGGCAACTGAACTGGTGCAACTGAACTGGTGCAACTGAACTGCATGTGGCACAGTAAATTAACTAATTGACATTTGATATGTCCACTTTCTAGGCTGCCCAATGTAGGAGACAATAATAGCAGTGATACCAATTACATAGAGCGTGTTTCCCATATACAGCATCCATACCCCACCGAGGATGAGAAGCGAGCAATTGCCAACCAGACAAACCTGACACTTTTACAAGTCAATAACTGGTCAGTTCCTACTATACCAGCTTTTTGTTGCATTTCAGGTATTGACAATTTAACTTGCATGTGTTACATTGAAATTCAATATGTCATCGTCCATTGAACAGGTTGGAAGTGCTTAAGGTTGTGTTCAATCTTACACCCTCTGAGGTAAATTACTAGTTCACCTACAGCAATGAAGTTACTCTTGCCAATCCATAGTAATTGCATCCAAAGCTAACAACAGTGTTTTGACAGGTTCATCAATGCCCGTAGAAGAATACTTCAGCCCATGCTTGATGCTACAAATCCAGACCTTCTGCCCAAAGCTAAGAAGGCCAAACCCCAGCACCGACCCACCCAGAGGTTCTGGCCTGACTCCCTCATCACATCCATCCCACAACAGCAAGATCAACAGTTACCCACAGGGGAACAAGCACCGGGTAGGTTCATCTCGTTCAGAACCTGTTTTAACCATTTTGACAACAGCTCAGTCTATGTTAATCATTTTGTCAAGTAGAGAATTCTGTGTATTACACATGTTTCTGAGGTGAGGAATTGAGTGTAAGAAACAGAATTGTATGTCACTTCAGGTGACTTGTTGGATGCAGTGAGTACAGAGGCAGACCAAGTGGACAGTCTACAGAACAACCACTCTGTCACAACTTCAACTGTTACAGAACAGAGCAATGTCCTCTCTCAGGTAAGCCACAGATCTCATGCTTTACACAACCCATTTGTCTTCAAGTTGAAAGATTCAGGAGTACACACATAAGCACATTCTTCCTCTTGCACATCTCTCTTTCCTATTCTATCACCATAAGAGTGTGGAGTGTTTCTTTCCATCCTCTGTTTTCTGTTTGTTTGTGTGTATATGATAAACAAATTTATCACTGATGATAATCTAGTTTCCCATGGTAACTTTCCCATTTTGAAGGTCTCTATTGCTCTGCTTGTTTATTGTAGATGCTGATAGGTCATGGGTCATCATCTCCATCCCTACAAGACATGGCATCTAATGGGGAGGAGACCTTGTTGGAAAGGGAGTCTGGGTCTGATGGTCTGCCCTCGGGTGGCTTGGGTAGTCTGGATGTGGATAATGCCACTGCTCCAGAGCTATCCAACTAACAAACTTTCTTTATGTACAGCCATGTGTAAATAAATAGTGTATCTAAAGCTATTTACTGGTACATGTAGTGAAAAGTTCTGGCAACCACTGATAAACCACTAACACTTCAAGACATCTCTGCTGTCTCATTTTACCTACAGACCTGTGACCTCCTGTCTATTTTCTCCACGTTGATCTTTTTTTTTTGTCTGTTGAAATTCCTGTCTCTATTTCCTCTGAACTCTATGTTTTGTTGAAGCATGGTATTGAGAAAGGGCATTAATGTTGCCCTGTCCTTGTCTGCATGGCTGTTAGCAGAGTATCTCAGGAATGACATGGTGGACAGACACCTCGAATGTGGAGAATTCCAGTGCCGAAGGTAGTTGGTATGGAGCTGATGCTCCAGTGATGGTATGATCACTTATTGAACCACAGTTGCCAAGTCCATGTAGTAAGTACAATAGTACATACATGTATATGATTTGCACTTTGGCAAGCTTTTGATACAAATTTCAGTATTAGTCAATGATAGGAACTATCTTTTGTAAGTCTATCATGTATAACGCACATTTAGCAATGAAAGAATCAGACAACAAGCATGTTTTAAGAAGCAATTTCAATTAATGGCAAGTTTTAATAAAATTACATAAATTAGAAAATTGGGAGTTGAAAATGAAGTTAGTGTGTTTATTGGGGTATAAAACATGTTGTAAGATGAGAGATGATGATCCCAGTATTGTTGCTGAGACATTTCTGCATACATGCATTTTTTACATGATCTGTACTCTGAGAATGTGCTGGAGAAACATGTTGTTTCATACAGGGATAGAGGTCACAGGTCACTGAAATAAGATTGTGAAGAGACAAACTTCCCTAACAATACTGTGTCCAACAATGTGAAGCATGCAATGCTCTTCTCAAATATAAGACGACACTTTTGATATGAAGGTGAGGAATTGTAGGGCCATGACTGTATCTTCCATTATGTTGTCATTTAGTTCTCCACTTTAGTTTTATGTACTGTTTCGTTAGGTTTACCTTCACAGTTAAGAAAATGCCATATTACTGTACCTGCCAATTACATATGTACAGCTCTAACAAAAAGCAGTGAAACTCTCATCAAATGAGTGTACAATGTATAATGTATTATTGTTATTGAACTTTAGGTAGGTTTTGACAAAAAGTATAACACTCTATGTAACATGATTACTGATACAACTTGGCTATATTCTGGCCACCATTATAAAGTGTTAGTTTTTTTTTTTTTTGTCATTTAAGATTAAAAAGAAATATTTGATACAAAACAGTACGGCAAAGCTGTCTTGTATTTCAAAGTTAAACATACCATATTCTTACAGTTATATGTTACATGGATTTCTCAAGATCTGTAGTAACCATTGCTGAGTCTCTAGTAAGCAGCTATAATCAGTATCAACTGGGATGGGAATATTTGATGATGAGTAAGACAGGCATGGGCAAATGGGCATAAGGAACAGGTAATGGTTGGGCTTAGTGAACTGAAAGCTTTTTTTAGAGTAATACAGTTAGAAGGTAATGCTCATTTAGCACAGTATCCACTTGGGGGAGCATGTAATATGGAATTGACTACTTCAGAAAGAACATAATTCAGGCTAGTTACTGTTTAAACACATCTTTATTTAGTTTAGTTATGTATACTTTGATAACAATATTCTTCAAATATAGAGGATGAAATATGCAACACATAAATGGATACAGCAGATTTGTATCCCCTGCCTCCAATATTATTCCTAAGCCCCAGCTCAGCAGAAACCATCCATGCAGACAGTGTATGAAGATGAAGTTGTTACAGTTAGTTCCAGGCTGGTGATGCCAACAGGAGCAGTGTGTGGCATACTGATGTCTTAGATCCTGACTTACATGCTTCTTTCTATCTACCTGTTGCTAATGTCCATATCTGCATACAAAGTGTGTCTTCTATCTAATTCAACTGGCCACATGCCAAAGGATAAATCTAATCAAATCTAACACTCCTCCCTGCATTTAATCAGAGTTGCTGGTACCGTTACCACGTAAAGGTGGAGTGGACAAAAGTTTGTCAGAGAGATGATGCAATTGACCTGATTCCTGTGTTAATGTATAAAGTGAGTAGATGAAAGTCAATGACACAAAAAAACTGCAACAAAGATTACAGTTTCATTAAATTAGCAGGAAAATTAAGTTAGTGCACAAGAGCAAGATACTACTGCAGCAGCATTGTGGTCTGACAAATTCCCACACTAATGTATGTGACATAAAGATCCCCCAGCACTTAAGTTTACACATTTAGCCGATTGAAATGTCAACCAAGTTTTTACTTTCTCAGAAACTGCACAAGATAATGACCTTAGTAGAGCATTAATCAACAGATTAAGATGTCATCATCCAGTTATGTTGAGATACAGAATGACATCCATGACTATGATACAGCACAATATTACTGAATTTCTGCTGTTATTTTACACAAAGATGTAAAGAAGACATTATTTCTCTGGGGGCTGTGTAATCTGTTCTTTCTCTGTGTGTCCCATATGATAACCTTCAGAAAGTACATGTAACTGTACATATCAGACTTGAAAAGTGTTCAGATTGGCCTGATCAAAGGAGAAGTCATTTCTCCCCTCTTAGTTCAATAACTCAGAACATAAAATAAAAGCATGTTCTGTACATATTGTCTGCTTGTGCACCAGCACATGCTGTTAGGGTGATAAATGATGCAACTCCTCCCATACAGTAAGTCACATGGCCCAACAGATACTGAAGGCAGTTAACCACAAAGTTCTTAAATCATTACAGTACAAGTTGATATGAGTCAAGCATGGGTAGATTTGTATTGCATTGTAATGTTCTATGTATTGTTGCTATCAACAAAAATGTCAAGCTTCATTGAAGTTAATTCTTTGGGTTGGAAAATAGCTATGGTTGTAATTCCTTGAGTTGGCTTTCTTAACTAGTCATTGGTCTCTATTACAGTTACTGTAGTAAATGATATTTGTGCACCTTGTGTATCACAAATGTTCGTACAGTTTTCGTTTACACTGTACAGTTGTCTGGAACTAGCTGTACGTACATACAATGGAAAACATGCCAACCAAAGCCTCAACCTTTGAATACAGTCACTTCCTATTCCTGGTCGACCCCCCCCATAGTATATATATGTACAAGATGTTTCCAACTGAAAATTCATTGAAATCCTCATGCTTAATGTAAAGCTGACACATATAGCAACCTTATCAGTCAGGGGAATACATGAGCTTGGCTATACTGTTTGATCTTTGTTGGTATCTTCTGAGACATGTGATGATTGCAACTGAAGCCATGAGAAACTGATACAGCCTGGTTAGCCTCTAGAAGCATCCAGCTAACAGAATGGGGGTGAAGGAAAAAAAAGGGTAAATTTTATATCAGGTAATCAGGACTGGTCATCAGTATCAGCAAAAGGAGTTCCCAGTTACGTCAAGCCTGCAAAGCACTTAAAAACCTGATATATGTTTAAATGATATCTGAGTTTTCAAGTCTGTAACTGCAAGACAATTCCATCAGTGATCTACTCTCTCAATATTCCTCCTTTATTGTAATCAATCAGATAGATAAATAACTCCTTTCCTCCAACATAGAAAAAAGGCTAATAATTACATCCTTTCTGAAGCTAGAAATACACTGGATTTCATGTCAAAATGCAAAATGAAATACTCAATGCAAATTTATGGACATACCTAATTAGCCTATGAACCATTCACCAGTTGTTGTGGCTGGTACATGATTGTACATTCACCATGCAGCTCATTGATGAGGTAACTCATTGATTAATTAATTATCTTCCCCTGAAATCACTATCCACTTAGTCAACCATAGTGTGCTGGTGCTTTAAGTGAACTGCAACATGAATATTTACAAAGTGCTGTCCAATTTTTACTTTCAAAGAGATATTTATCAGCCAAAAAGGAAAAGACTGTTCCAACATCACTACAGAATCAACTGGTTGATTTTGGTGTAGTTTATAAGTTATATGTTACAAAACATACACCTAGCTGTCTACAACTTGCAAGTACATAATGTCTATCATTTATGATTGTCAAGTTCCTCGTACTGCATCAGAACTGCATCTAGCTTTGCAAATTTCCTGTGTCTTATCCTACAGCCATCTTTGAGAACTCCAAGAGGTCAACTTCTCTCTGGAGATTTATTAGATTTTGTCCATGATCTACATTTGGTGAAGTTTAGTCTCCACCATAGATAGCAATATTATCATTACAACAGTTACTCTTTGTAGGAAACTTATAGCTTACATTTAATGTGTTGATATTGAGATAGACATTTAGAATAACTTTTTTGCCTTGTTTACTTTTGGTAAGTACAAGGGTATACATGATTGTGTCATCAATGTCAGCAAACTTGTGCACATGAGCATCTGTAGTGGCAAAAACACTATATATTCACAATTTGACATCCATAAATGGCATACAGTTGACATCTTACATCCCACCCTGGCCCCACATGTATATAACATCACTTGGAATGTTCTGTATGCTCAAAAATTCATTGATACTTCTCAACAAAGTTCACACCTCTCAACACTGACATATACAAAGAACATACAAAACTAGCTAACTGTACCTTCATATCCATTGCCACACTTTATCTGCAGTACTGTTACATTCATGCCTATATGTAAACAGCTATATTACACTGTACATTGATAAATATATCGTCTATACATTACATGTTGCCATCTCTCTCTCTTTACTTTACAATAATCGTGTAGAGAAAGTTTTACAGTGCTGTAGTTGTTGTCAACAGTTGTACAATTTTCAGTTCCAATTCCTAGCTGTCCCTTCTGTCGAGTATTTTGCCGGCCAGAGTTGACGAGACTTGTGGAAGTAGTGTAGGTCACTGGCATCAGGAGATATACGTGAACAGTTTCGCAACACTTACAATGTTAAAGAAAAGTGTATATATACATTGTTTATGGATTTGTAATGTTACCACTGTTTGCTTATTTTTGGCAAGGAGGCAAAGATATATTCAGCAGATTATGATTTTCATCTTTAAAGAGCATCACACCACTTAGTCTACATGTATATATTGTTGCTGCCAGTTAATTAATGTATTTTCCAGGTCTGTTTTTCCCTCATGAAGTGTTTCTATATCACAGAAAAATCTGTTTGTCGGTGTCAGCAGCAGGTTTGTTGTCAGCACAATTGAAACTGAGATATTTTTCAAAATGAAAAAGATAGTTCCTTACATTAGAATGATTCAGAAGAGAGAAATACTGTACATGTAGTTCATGCTGAGAGAGAGTATTGAAAAAAAATTGTATTCTGCTGTTTTATTTCATACAGAGTTGTCTTGAAACAAAATACATTTTTGTACATGTAACGTTACATGTCAAACTAAGGATTTGCATTTGGTGAACAATGGTGGGGACAACCAAGTTAGAATACCACTTACGTTACTAATAGTAGTAGTAGTAAGTGTTTGACAGTTTCTTATATGGGCATTAACATTTTTTTGCTCAATGCTGACTGCAATTGGACAATTTATAAGCCGTCAGAACTGGAGCTGGCTGCACTTGTACTTGGCTGCTTGTTGCGCAGTGACCACTGGTTGCCACTGGAGCTGAGTTCTCCAAGAACTTCCCCATCCATGTTCCTGTTGGGCAGACTGGGGAGTTTGGCAACCAGGTTCCTACCTCCCAATGCCGCAGGAACAAGAGACCACTGTTTGTCACTTCCAGCACCAGACTGGAAAACAGTGAAGAATTGATTGCCATGTTTTGATGACACTTTAGGTTGCTTTGAGGAGGAATTATAGCAAATCACGGTTGGAAAACATCTTCATCAAAGTATCATTAAGTTTGGTTGCTGTTTTTTTAGCACGACTTTTGCACACATTCTATGCTGAATGAGGAATCTGATATACATTGCTCCAAATGTAGGGAACTGAGCTTTCTGCAAATATCTCAATGTAGTGCCAGGTCTAGGATTGCAGCGCCAGATCAATGGTTTCAAAATAAAATTGGATTCAAAGTACTAGCCACAGGTCTACCATCTGATGAAACCATTGTAAAATGATTACTTTGGCATGAGGAAGGGGAGGGATCAAACTGCTCATGTTACTTACTATCATACATTTGTATTTGTATTGCTGCTTGTAGTAATCATCCTGTGACTAGGTAGCTGCTACATTACAGCCCCCCCTCCACACACACATACCTTCTTCTTGGTCTGAAGCAAGTCCCTATACTGCTGTGATCGTATGAAGCGTCGGTAGCTGTCACTCTTCATCAGATTATAGATGTGCTCCTGTACAGATGGAATATAAATATTAATGTATTACAAATTGTTCACTGAAGCAACCTTGAATCTTGTGGTCATGTCATGGAAAAATAACTTACCATACAGGCATCAAAAGTGTATCTGTTTGGTTTCTCCATGTTCTTGTTGGCAATGGCCTGGCACTTGGAGTCCACATTGATAGGGCTGGGGCAGCCTGGAGCCAGGAACTCACTACACACAACACAATAGACAAGTTAACTACTTTTGAGGAAACATTACTTAGAGAAGAGATGCATCACCTTGACATATGCCCATAAATTATTGCAAACTTTTTAAGGTTTCAATAAGTCTCAAACAAAGCAGAAGGAAATGTTGAGAATATGGTGTGATAGTCAAAATATTTTAACATAAAGCTGCATTGTGCCATGTAGCCTGGTCACAATTTTGATAAATTTCAAACTTGTCCATGGCCACTCCAGATGTGTATACAACAACAACTCCTAATCTAAAAGAAGGTTCCCAAACAAGGAACAAAGGGAGATATTGGACCAAGTAGATGTATGTCAACTGACACAAGTGCAACAAAATCTTCCAGGATTACACAATGCCATACAGGTCAAAGCAATGAAGGAAACAAATGAAAGCAAACCTGGTCAAAGACTTACCACAAAATATTGTTACCTGTAAATTTCTTGTACTGCTGATTCTACATCCTTCAGGGGCACTGAATACAGCTCATCACACGCCAGCCAAAACCTGCAGCACAGGAGGAACATTTAAATGTGGTTCATGGATCAGGAAGCAATTGTTTTATACAGACTAAAGTAACAGACAATCACTGGTGAAAAAGTGTCAGAACATGCTTGCCTGAGGTTTTCTGCACTGAACTCCTTCTCTAAAAACTTGAGGAACTGCTCTCTTCCCGCCAGGTCTGTCAGCAGCTCGTCAAACGACAGGCCCCATTTCCTGACTCTCCTGCTGGGGATCTCCCTGTTCCTGGATGATCAATCAATAGACCAAAAAACAAATCAGACCATCAATTATAGCTTATTGATTATTTCCAAAAATATCTGACCTTTGTTAATGGGCCATACATCCTCTGCTATCTGGGATTAAAAAAATCAATAATAGAAGCTTTCCTGATTGCAATATATTGTTCTTGGGTGATAAGGTACAATGCCCTCCTTGTTTGCAATTTGTGTTGTGCAGTAAATCAGCCAATCAGGCTTACTCTCCCATCTTGTCCTGCTCCCACAAGGAACTGTCATCAGTTATCCAGGGGTTGGAGGGTTCAGGGGGGCTCAGGAAGGGCTCATAGTCACCAAACTGCTCACTGTAGGACATCAGACTGTAGCACAGAGATTGTGTTAATTACTAGATGGAAATCTACAAACCTTCCCACAAAATGTAACTGATTAGCTTGATTTGTACAGATTGAAAAATGGCAGACTGGGCTGGTACTCACAGTTCTGCTATCTTTGACATCTTGATGTGATGCTTGTCTAACTTCTTCTGAAGTGCTGTAACCTGTGTGTTACACATGTCATGAATGATTAACAACTCACTGTTTATCCACAGCAAAAAAAGGTTAAGCACTAAAGGTACAAAAAAATATTCCAACATCTTGTGTCGTTTTTCTTACATCGTTTTTTTTCTATCAATCTTCTTCTGTAACATACCTTTTTTTCCAAGCTAGATCCAAGTACAAATTTCTGTTCCTGACTTCACTGACTCATTGGCACCGACAACCTTCAAACATTTTTAGTTCAAATGGCAAAATGGAATGGTAAGAGATTTGACACCCACCTGTTTTTGCAGCTCTTCTGGTTCAATTTGTTCTTCAGTGATGTCCAGACCTCCGTTTGTAGTAGACTGCAACAACACAAAGAACACAATGAACCAATAGTTTTGCCTTAGATTTGACAAAGTTTCTACTTCAAAGATGCTAAAAGTTAACAAACAGGGACCCCAAAGGACAGCAGATTGAGTGTGTGTGCTAAAACTTTTGTGTTAATGCCAACAAGCAGGACAAGTCTTTTCCATATCTTATTACTTTGTTCAGGTTGAGATTTAGTTCATAAATGAAATATAAGATTCAGGTTTGAGATCATCTGCGATAGCACAACTGATTTACATCAATATTAATCATATAAGAGGTAAAACAGAATGACTGCTGACCTTTCTCTTCTTTGGTGTGTCCCCACAGCTGACTCTACATGACTTCTTGATGTCCATTTCTGTTGTATTTACACACCCAGGCTGCATGGAAAGGTACATCAAAAGGATGCAACATCTCTCAGTCTGAATACAAGATCAGTTCTCCCTGCCCACCAGGCTTGTTGCACAGAGATGATTAGTTGGTGTGACTACTAGAGTAAGCCAGTGCCAAGAAACTAATTACCATGGTGCTGAATTGCCTTCCATTGACTCAGCTGTGTTGCAGTGTTGTCCTCATACTAGTACCTACATTATGGGCAGCACCAGAACTTGTGAAGCTTTCATTACAAGCAGCAAGGCAGCCAACCCTAAAAGCAGGTTTTCTGTGAGTTCTATTTGTGCACTTGATCCTACTATTTCTCCAGATTCAAACTGAAAAAATACATCCTCATCAAAATCAGGCACTCATCAAAACAACAAGGGCAAAAATATGCACTGTACATTTAGTTGTCTTTTGTTGGATGTATTATCAACTTGACCATACATGTGAGCAGCCAATGTATGTGCCAACCATGTGCAAATTTGTCAATCTAATTTTGAAAATTGGTCATACACACTCTCTCTTGTATCATCTCCAATGTTGCTGACTTGTCATTGATGTCTAGACAGGGAAAACACATCATAGCTCATTGACATTTACTGCCAATTGCATGAAATTGAGTGTAGTCATAAGATTTATATGAGCTTCAAGTCCATAAAATCAAAGCATGAATACACTTATATTATGGATATTGATGTGCTATGACTATCATTCAAACCTCAAAAATCATGATCATTCAAGAGCTCTTTCATATCTGGTAGCATCATAATAACTATGTTGCCATGGCAACAGCTATTCTACCAGACATCATCAAAAAGTCATCCTACCACTGGTCTATGGACATCCCAAAAGGCTCTTTCTTGGCTGTCTAGAATTTTTCTCTCCACCTTGTCTCTCTTCTTGTCCACTCTGGAAAGGTCACTGTGGGTTAGCAAACACCAGAAGAAATGGAGCATTCTACAATTTCTCAAAATGTCCCAGGACCATTTTAGAACTGTTCTAGAAAATGGACATAGAGGCCAGCTTCAGAATAGACCTGTGTTTCTTTCTCTTTTCATGTTCCATATATATATGTGAAATGTCTGCACTCCAGTCCTTTTCCTGAACATTTGTCCATGAACATTTCATTTTGGTCTTACAAAACAGGCCCTTTTTAATACACATGTGTGGTGGGCTTCCTAAATGTTTATTTAATGGAAGAGCACTATCCTAACCAACAAATTAATAGTCTCTGTTGTCATCCATACTTAATCCAGAAGAAAACACATGTGGTAAGTGTAAATGCAACTTGTTTATTGTATTATCTCTGCAGGGGCTTCCACTTCCCTTCCTTCGCCTCACTTCATAGCCAGGTACTCCATGATTTCAATTAGACTGTTGACATTTATGTCAGCTCATAAATTATGCACAATAAAGGATTAGTCTTAGATTCTTCCAAGTCCCTTGTTCCTACGTTTAAATTAGTAGTTAAAACATAGTAACGTTACAGGGCTATAAAACCACATGTGCCAGAGTGTTGGTTATGGGATATTGTATCATAATCTGCTTAATAAGGGCTTAAGCTGTGAACCTGATAGCTCTTTAAGTCTTGTATCAGGGTGTGGAAAACCCCAAAGAATCTGAAGAGAAATTCAGTAAATTCTAGATTTATAAATGTCATAAGATGTAAGAGCACCAGTCAGAAACAAACAGGAAACATGTAAAATGTAAAAAGTGATAAGTGGAAATCCAGTTTTAAAAAAAAAGCAAAATTGCTTACTTTGCTTGTGCCTCAGCTTGCATGAAGATGAACTCCCATTTCCGTGCAAACATCCTTTGTAGCTTGGCAAGATTTTCCTTAAAGAACCAGATAAGAATGTTTATACAGAACTAACACAGATTCCATATTCAAAATATCAAGAATCTTTAGTATCTATTTTGTTATCATTCTATGTAAGGAAAGAGAAAAGCTGCCATGATGTATATAAGCCCATAGCAAATCTGCACAAATAGAGAAAGACTCTACATTTTATATCTCACCATGTCAGTGACCTTGTTACTATTCTGTCTGCATTCTAAGTAACTACACCAGATGGAACCGTTCAGTACAACTCGTTTGTACCAAACCATGCAGGTTTAATTTCCCAGGTACCTGATACAACCCCTGTGCTGTATAGCATCCACAGATTGCTGAAGGATGATAACCACATCATGCCATGTACAAATGGGCTGTGCTAGATTGGCTCCAAGATGTCAGAGTTGGAATCAGTCTTTCCAATCGAACCCAAACAATAGCCTATGGAGTCATTCTCTGTTGATGATTACTAATTAAAATTACTTCCACCACAGAAGTTGACTTCAATGACTTCTCCAGATTATAGAAGGTGAACTTCAACTGCGAAAGACTATTTTCAGAGCAACAGGGCACAACAGGTGGCCTATTATGTAAAGTCACATGGGAACTGAACTTTTGTTCAACCTCTCTAAGGATGTTATAAGATATGTCATCAGTTAATACTTACTGCTTCATAATCAGCCAGTTCCAACCTAGCCTTGTTCTGCATTGTTCTTTTGCATAGGTACACAGCTGTGAAGATGTGGGTCAAATATGGAACAAAAAGATTCAGGACCTTATTAGAAAAGCCAAAAATAGAAACATTGGCATATTTCAGTAAAAGAATTGACATACATTTCTGTGAGTTCATTTTATTATCAACTTAAACTGAAACTTTTATAACCTAGCAAGCCAAATTGCATTTTTAGCACTTATCTAGCTACAATAGAATCTGATTTACACCCTGAAATTGTCATATCCCTGCATAGTCTATAGAGAAACAATTTGACCTTCTTGAAGGGCACAGCATGCAGGTTCATGGTATATTCAAGCCCCAAAGAGGCTATGCCTAGACTTTTATGTAATACAATACATTATATATAACTGTTCCCAACACATATTGTATCTGACTAATGTAAGGTAACTTTGAAAACTAGACATTTTAAAACTGAACTAACTTGTAAAACTTTATGTTACAATGTCAAAAGCAGATGTATCACATAATATGTGATCAGACAGCTACAATGCAAACACTTTAAGCAAAGGGGACCTGGTATCAAAGCTGACAATACTACAAAAGTCAGAATTTGTTGATCCTACCATAGTCAGTATTCTCTGGTTCCCAACAATTTGATGGCCAGAAATAGGGAGTCTGAAAGAATAATGGATTATTTCTCAGTATTATAAAGCAATATTTCACCTTACAGTGCTTGAATAATCCAAAGAAATAGGTTACTATCCAATTATGCTCAAAGAATACTGTCTTGTTTTAAGTTGACAGAATTTGTTTTTGCTGCAGACTTACCTGAAATCTGTAAAATGTTCCATCATCTTTCAGCATAAGAACATGGTCGGAGATGGGGAAAAAGTATCCGTGGGCAGACATTAATGACCCCAGATGGACTGCCTCAGCTGCACACATGCAAAACATTTAGGTCAATCAGTAGTCAGTATAAAAGAGGAGGCATTCTTAAAACACACTTTGCCTCATAAATCTTTATTGCTGATTTTATAAACAATGGTTGCAAACACTGTCAGTGTCCAATCCTTTATTATACAGTTAGTAGCTCTTTTTTTGATAATGTGGATCTCGTGCAGCTCATTGTAAATCTATATCATAACATCCATCTTATCACCTGATTTTGTGACTCAATATCTTATAATCCTTCTAACTCCCTAGTCAACAATTCGGGACATTGTACTAATTTGTCTTGTAATGATATAGAATTAATGAACTGCTTCTTGCAACTGTAGATGTTTGAGGGCTTTTATTAGCAATATAATTTAAGGTTCCTGCAGATAACCCGATTAATCTAAGTGCCACACTTTTCTCACTGGATGGAAATCACTTGATAAACACAACGTTCACACGATAAGGCTTTTTTCATTCTATCTATCTTGTGTGCTAGTCTGTGACTGGCAACATTTGAGTTCCAATCTAAATGCAAATTTTAAAAGCCAAAAGAACCATTACCTTGATCTTCAACATCCAGCTTCTTCACTATCCAGTTCACCAGGTCAGACCCTGAATCAGCAAATAGAACATGTATGACTGACGGAGGCAACCTGAATACATAGCATCAGCCTTCATGCTCTGACAAAATGATAGCAAGAAACATGATGGTAATGGTCTCTCTCTCTCTCTCTCTCTCTCTCTCTCTCTCTATATATATATATATATATATATATATATATATATATATATATATATATATATATATATGAAGCATCAAGAACTATTTGTCAAGGATGAAAACAGTTATAAAGTTGATGTGTGATAAATGTATATAGTTTTCATGATGATATTTCAATCATATTCCAAAGTTACATTGTCCTTCAACTGAAGGTAAGATTTAAGATGACCCCTTCTGGTATTGGGGGCAGATTGATCAATGACATTGTTGATTCATGTACAGTGTTACCTGTAATCCAACCCTGTCAGATACATGATTCGTGCCACTCATTATCCCACTGATTTGTTGTAGTTAATATGTCATGTGATACAGTCTTGATATAACGTCTGCTTGTACACAAACCTTTTCTAAAGATGACACATTTTACATTTTTCTGGGGACTATCATGAATATCAGCCAAGAGTGAATAGATTTGTATTCTTACATTCACTTTTTATTTGCTCTTATGATTTACTGCCACAGACAAAAAGTCCTTAACCGGGAATGTTTGACTGCAGAATCTGTGAATTCCAAGATGACTATTTCTAACACCAGGAAGTCGATTACCCTTGAGTATTTTCCACATTCATCCGGTATCATTGCTCAGGGTGACACCCTATAGTCCCTCAATGACATTAGTATGCAGATCGATATAGAAGATAAATCTCTGTGGTCTTAAGGTATTGTCATCATTGAAAACGGCAACACAGGGCATACCAAGGAGACTGAGAGTGTTCAAGTAGAATTACATGAGGCAATGTTCTCATCATAAGGGACACAAAGCTTAGGTCCAGTACATAAGACCAAGAAGACTGTTTCAGCAGAATTTGGTAACTGCCTAGTATCATGGGCTTATACAGCCTGACAAAACCTCACTTTTTGCTGGCTTCCCAATAGTCCGGCTCTCTGAGTGCCGGACAAAGGGCTTGTGTACACAGGCTAGGGCTTATGGAAAGCCCTTGTTTATAACAGTCTAAATGATGACATGTCTTGGTGTAACATTTGAAATTTGAATGCCACATTTCACAGAATTCATTCCTAAACCATGTCTATCTGTTTACAGTAATGGACTGGAGCCTCGAGAACTCTTACCTATGCAGTCATTGGGCATAAACTGAGTCAGAACAGGACCAAAGGATAATGTTGTAGAAGTAAACCTCAGAAGTAAAATATATCCCATGTTTGAATATACCATGAATTTTATTTACCTAAAAGCTCACATTGTATAATGTGAACTTATACTAGGGTGCTGCAGAATCATTATTGATAAAGTCTGCAGCATTTTAGTGGAAAACATGGACTGAAGCATTGCACCAACCATTATGTAAGCTACTAGTCATCATGTTTTTATGTTAGAAACTAATATGTAAACCTCACCTATAACATGTATTGGTAGCACATTGGCAGAACATGTGCAAAATCCGTAATATATTGTGCATAGCACTTGTCTTGTTTAAGGTTGTATTTGCACATTTAAGGATGACATCTCGTCTATAGTTTTGAAGTCTGCAAACGGGCAAAATTCTTGCAATGTTGACCAGACATCCAACGAAAACAGTGAAAAATCTGGGTTTCATGCTGGCACAGTACATTCTGC
This sequence comes from Branchiostoma floridae x Branchiostoma japonicum, assembly GCA_013266295.2. NCBI lineage: Eukaryota > Metazoa > Chordata > Leptocardii > Amphioxiformes > Branchiostomatidae > Branchiostoma > Branchiostoma floridae x Branchiostoma japonicum. The sequence continues at coordinate 17,000,754 of CM023840.1, forward strand.
CAACGTGTTTCTAGTGGTATATAACGTTACCATTACAAATCATTTGGCCATTCTATTAGACTTGAGTCCTCTGGGATCTCCTGGTCATAGATTCACCTGAAATGACTTCTGATTAACTGTAACATTATACTTAAGGGCATTCAAGCATATACATATCCAATATCATAACATCACTGATACCATAACTGACCTAAACCCTGGGTACTTTGAGATTTTCATGGTGTACCAAGGTCTGTGCGAGGAATCTGGGGAGAATGGCCCAGGGACCCCACCTAACAACAGGGCAAAGCTCCCGTTGGGGTGTCTGTGGGTAGAATATGCAGCTAATTGTACTAGGAAGGCTATGTATATGGTCTTCTGTTCCCAAGGACAAGTCAAGGACTCATTAATGTTCCATGGATCTCACCACGGCTTGGGGATGAATCCTATATATAAGGAGGTCCAGGATAAAATGTAAAGTGTCTTCCAAAATGCAATCATGCTTTTTTATTTTAGATATGTTGACTGACTGAGTGATACAAAAACCAGACTACCCGGTACTAGCATGGAATATGTTCAGCACATAAAAGAAGCACATGCAATGTGAAATTATGCAAAGCAGCCACATGCACTGTAATCTATTGCAAACCTTTTGATATTTTGGGATTATCTTGAAAGTTAATCTGTGTTGGTAGAAGTCATTATTTCTCATTCCTTGACAAAGACTGGAGTTGTACAGTCGAAAATTTGGTTAAGTCCAATATTCCTTGTGTTGGAAATTACAGTTTAAACTCGTTCATAATATTTTGGGATGTTTTCAAGGGAACTGATATGGTTCAGTATTACATACACAGACAAAGTCAGGGCTGATATTCTGTTAGCCCAAGGGCTTTTATCTGAATTACAAGAATATGATACTGACTGATATATGCAGTTACCCAATGAGGAACAATCAGGTTCAGCACGTCAACAGTGAGGTTTGTTGACCATTTGCAGGCTCACTGACCTTATCAGTTACAAATATGCAGGTCAACATAATTGACCATAGAAAATAACCGATATAAGCTAACAAACTTTTGACAAATACCAAGTACAAATGTATAGCTAAAATAATGAACTGGAAGGACAGACTATTGCCCAAAGCTACCAAGACAGAGAAGGATCATGAATATTTAATAATGCTGTTTTCAGTGCTTGTATGCTGCTGGTGTTCTTAATGGATGTGGAAAAGTTGATGGATATGCATGAATGGTGAGGAAAATTAGGTCAATTTGTGGTCTCTTATTGCCAAAACCCATTTCTGCCTTGTCAGCACATCACATGTGAATCAATATGTACCTCCTACCTATACATGATGTGCATACACTCAGCATCTGAAGTTGTCACAGAAGAAGCAATTACCAGTAATAAGGACATCATTAGGAAGCCCTTAACTCTTGTGGACCAATCAGATGGCTTCTTACATCACAATTGTCTAATGAAGTACATGAGAGCCCAGATAACAAGGGGATATAACAACATGGTACCACGCATGACTGTCCAATCAACCATTCTCTTTCCTGATTTATGATCACCTCACAGTCCCAGGCAATTACAGAATAGATGCTATAGGCTTGCATGATGTTGTTTACCCTGCATCATGAAGGTCATTGATGTACAAATAGAAATCACAATAGCTCCATTGTATGTTCTTAGTGACAGTGATCATTGGACAGGCTGAATTTTTAGCAATATACAAAAAAATGTAATATACTTTCACGGATACATGCTAATATGACAGTCTTCAGCAATGTGTTTGCCAGACATTTTCTGACATGGCAGAGTGATTAATTTGATCAAAATCATGGATGCAGCAAAACCCTATCAATCTTGCTTCTGGATGGGTACAATTAAATTAATATGATTGATAGAACAGGCAATCAACTCGAAGTTTGGACAGGAAAGCTAGATGGTGCTGTCATGGGAGAATTTCAGTCACACAGGAAAACATATTCTTCATTCAACCTACTGAGGCCAACATACTTTGCAGCTGTAGCAATGTCTCAAGAAAATCATGCTATCAGTAACAGCTGCACCAATAGACCTGTCCTTGGTGCTGAACACTGCCCATGTACACATGAACAGATCTGTCCCAGGTTCTGAATACCTGGGGGAGAGTGGAAGAGTCGAAGTCCAGAAAAGTGGGAGTTGGAAAGGGTGGGGGAGGGAGGAAGAGTCCTAGGAGACTGGAATTCTAATCTCTCCTAGGGCAATTCCAGATTCTCCTAGGACAGACTGGAATTCAACTTGATGATATTCAGATCCCAATTCCTAGTAGATTTATAATCTGCCCTAGGGTAGATCGGAATTCCAGTCTCCCCTAGGAGAATCTGGAATTGTCCTAGGAGAGATTAGAATTCCAGTCTACCCTAGGGCAGACTAGAATTCCAGTCTCCCCTAGGAGAATTCCAGATTGCCCTGGATTCCAGTCTCCCCTGTGACATATATATGGACAGACCTGGGATTGGTGTTAAACACTATTTGTGTACACATAATAGACTTAGTAGGGATCAGCACCAACCTGGAGTTTTCTTTCAAAATTCTAATTGTACTCAAGTCCTTTTCTACAATTTCCCAGAATGAGCAGTGTTCATAGACTGATAGGCAGATAGTTGCTATTCAATTGGTAGTACCAGCAAGCTCAATATGTTTGTGTGTAGGAATGGTTTTCTGGGCATAAGACTGTATAACATACTTCTGTTCTAGTTGTTTTTTACAGCTGATGTTCAGCACCACGGACAGGCATGCTTCTTTAAGTCAAATTACACATGGATGGTATAATGGCTGTCCTAATCAACCTTGATTTATCAAATTATCTTATGCATTTTTCCTTTGTACCATGTTAAAAGCCTAGAGGTAGATCCCTGTTCAGAATATGCACAGACATACATGTACCCCCAGGCATTTCAGCCATGGCATTTCGGGGCTTATTCCTAATGGGACAAAAACTTCCTATGATGTTAGCTGCAACAAAGCCCCAGTGTGAGGTAGACTGCCAGAGGGGATGGTATGAGTCATGCTCTCTCTTCACATCTTTATTTGTATGCAAGGCAAGAATCATACAGGCAGGAGAGTTATTCCAATTGGGCTCAACAAGTCACGCAGTCATGATAAAGGTCACATTGGGTCGGGTCCCACAGGAAGCTTAGTTTGATCAAGGGCTTGTAGGAGCGGTTTAACCCTCAGAAGCCAACGAGTTACTTATTGCACCAAATTTGGACTAGTTAAGTCATAAGGTGGAGCACTAAAGGTTAATAGTACCCAAGTTTTTTTTGTGCTGCCCTGCTGTAGCTCATGTGGTTTACATTAACTCTTGACTCCTGCCATACCCAGTCCTATCATCTTATGAAAAAAACAATGATGAATCTAAACTAAAACATAAATAGCCACTATTATTATGATACATGAAAGCAGTATATATACATCCATATGTAGCTGGTGGATGTAGTATATATGTACTCAGGTATAGTGATCAGATGGATCCAGAGAGTGACTCCACTATGACTCATAGTGGAGTCACTCTCTGGATCCATCTGATCACTATACCAGAAGGCTTTCACGTCCATGGTATAGTGGAGACAGATGTACATTCATGTAACAATAGAGCGAGGATTTTTTCATGGAACAAGTGATGATCCTTTTTCTTATTCTTATACATACATTTATATCATACCCGGGTGGTGATACAGTGCTCCCGGCCGTGTTGTATCCACCCATACAACACTGGTGTATAAACCGGGCTTCCATAGAACGATTCGAACGCATTTCGCTCCAACCGTGTGCGCTGCTTTTGAAAATTCGAATACAGGATTCAGACGTTGGAATTGATGTTGTTGCAGTTTTTTGGTTTAGGGACACCAAATGTTCGCTCATTTCGCCTTGAAAGACGTGTTTTCTAAGGTGGGTATGATATAAATAGCATACAACACGGTGTATTCCGCATCACCCTCAATCGCGGTCGGGCCGATACCTCGGGCAATACAGAATATACTGTGTTGTATGCTCTATATAAACATAGACTGAGCTAGGTACATTCAAAACCTCAATAGATAAATCATACCTTATACTTAGATATGTAATACATAAAAAATACATGATTGTAATTCGTGATTCATGATACTTCAGTTGGTGAACTTTTGTCTCTGTTCTTAAAACCAATACCAGATACCATATGATATGCTTCAAAATACCATCAGGTGATTGAATTATAAATCAGATACTCTGATTGGCCACAAAGATATTTCTAGGATCAAGTGTCATCTTGCTCAGGCTTTGAAGACAACCCCTGGGTCTCTAATGCAATACAACACATTCCCTTGTGTTCTGAACAGAATAATTTGAGACCACCACCTGTTGGTTTATGAGGAAATACATAGAACTAAAACATTAGTGCTTACCTGTAAACACACTTGGTATTTTGGTCATAAAGCTCTTCACTGTCCTGATGGGCACCCCGTCTTGCTCTTCTTGCATGTGCATGACAATTCGCTCCATCTGAAACATGCAAGCCATCATTTAGTACCAGCACAGTATAGCAATGTACATCAAATGTTATCTTTTGTCTGTGCTTACATCTATTGTGTTTCATCAGAAGTAACATCTGGCCTCTGGTCACTTCATATCAGTGACCCTGACCTGCAACATGTATTGTTAGATGCAGGCTTTTAGACACTTAGAGTGCCATCATTCAAAGATGATATATAACTCTCTCCACTGTAGTATCAGGTCAAGCTTCTCTAGACTGCATTAACACTACCTAACCAAATCCATCCTGTGTAGCAGACTGGCCAATGCATATATTTTCTATCTCTGCCAGTTTGGAGAGAGCATTTCCTCGGAGGTGATCTGTCTCAAGCATTTTCTACAACTATGCAATTGATCTCTATGCACCTTTCTGCATCAGTGGAAGAGACTGAGCTGTCAGCAGAGCAGCACAGAAGCTACTAGTATCCCTGGTCTGCTACCCTTTTCATACCTGGGTGTCACCCCTCTCCATCACTATAGGCCTCTGAACTCACTGTCAGTAGACCCAACTATTAATATTGGGGTACGGAAAGGGAGTTCTCAGATTTGGCAGTCATCCAAGACCCTTAGTAGTGTGTCTTTATTTATACCCAGTGGACACACATATGCCATAATTGACAGAATAAGTCATCTATATCCATATTTACTGGTTTTCAGAGATTCTGAGTTTGACTTGGAAGTATAAGCAGTGGTGTTAACTTCAATAAAACAACACACTATGTTGTGTTATGCAGACACACAGGGTGGTTAGGTTTGTGGTTTGTAATGGTTTCTATTTTCCCAAAGACTTTTAACTTCAGGTGGTGTATTGGAAATCATGTTTGTGTTTAGTGTAAACACAAACATGATGGGGGGCCATTAGATATATGCAATAATCTAGATGAAATATGTTGTCCTCATAATAGCTCAGGGAAAACTGATTTGATATGGTTACTTTCCCACTGTGGAGTAACATTCTGTATCAATCAGATATATTTGATGCAGGTATTATTGAGGTACTAAAATGGGGAGTATTTAGTGCACATTGCTTGCTATTACAGGTATGTGATGTTACTTATCCCTGTTATCATTTAATCACCTTCTCCTGTATAATCCATCTCATTCACATATTTACATAACATTCAACATTTTGTGGCAAATATTCTTTCTGCTTAAATGTTTGTGAGCCATGTGTGGTTGTCATCAGCTTCCATGTAATTGATTATTACAGCCAAAATTCTACCACAGAAAAATTTGAGGGGTCATAAAACGTCAACTAAATGTCACTCTTCTTTGCTTAACATACTGTAAACTCTCATAATTCTGCCACATTTGTAGCACACTGGATTAGCCATTTGAGTACCAATTCTCTATTGGTTAGGGAGAGAGGCAGCAGGGAGAAGGTTGAAAAAAGTGTTATCTAGGCATTCATGTCAAGAATGTCTTGACATCTGGATATATTAAGTGTGCATACCTTGAGGATTACTGATATGATTCTGAATTACTAGATCTATTTAAATTCAATGTTTTTTTAATGTATTGGTCACCGGGTACTAGGCAGGATTATGAGAGTTGATGTTATACTATATCAAAAGGAAAGGAATGGTTCTGCTACTATACCATTATTTGGGTTGTAGTTAAGGCTCAATTTCAATATTTCTACAGGCCTACACACTATGCTGTCAATCCTGCAATTTGTAGCTCCCATGAAGGTTCTGCCAAGTAAGGCTGACAAATGCCTTCCAGACAACAGGCATATATCCAATATTTCTGTCCTCTGGATAGCAATAAGATTGATTTAAATACTCTTATTGGTGACAACGCTAAGGACTTTCTGCATATTCCCAGCCTAGCCTAGAAGAGCAACCTTTCTTCAAGAGCAATTCATCAAAAATATGTAAAGATAGAAAATAGATCTTCTGACTACTTTGACTAGAAGGCAGATAGTCGATTCAGGAGTGTATTTAAAATGAATATTTGCTGAATGCAGGACAACGTTCTCCTACCTGAATCATGTGCATTGCTTGACATATTCTAAGGACATTATTTAATGTAAAATAGGTGCCTGACTATATTGTATGGAATTTCTGGATGCTTAATGGAAAGGATTGAACACCAATTCAAAGGGCGTATTGGTTTCAATTGTCACTAGGTGGTAGGAAAACAATGGAGATATAACAATGAGTAGCTTATGCTCTGCATTGTATATTAACTACAGCATAAATATTGTCAACCCATTCTCAATCACCATGGTCACGTAAAAAGAAACAGGAATCATAAGAGGGAGAATATGGCCATAGGTGGCATAAATGGAAACAACTGTTTGAAATAAGAGGGGTTTTTTTTCAGTTGGCAGGAAAGGAAATTGAAGGACAAAACTAGAAGAAAACACAGACCAGATGAGTTGAAAATTTCAAACAGCATTTCTGCATATCCCACCCCTCAGTCCTCCTTGTCTGTTCTTTATTTTACTGTTTAGATGTGCCAGTCGTTGCCTGGAATGGTTGGACAAATTGGAAATAAATCTGGAAGATTGAACATTTTTGGTGACCTTCCATCTCATAAAGCCTAGTATTGCAGAACCCAGTACTACCAAATTGAGCAATGGCAACCAATTTTGTGTGAGTATTTAAAATGATTTAGCTACATGGCTATACTAACATCTTTGCACTATGCCGTTTTGCCCACTACTTTTTCAAAAATTGAAGCCCTGGATCATGTAATCCAGTGAATTCTAGCTCAACCTGCTGTATTTTGATACTCTTCCTTTTCACTGATTGCTGTTTAGATAACCTGTGCAGGTTTACATCTGATAGCACAACTTGGCTGTGGGTGATCTTTTTCTCCATCTGACTCTGGCTACTTTACATGATGCCATGAATCCAATACCACTAAAGGTCGCCTGGTCCTTATCACCAGCACATCTGGTGATTTCCAAACGCCCTACTGTTAAAGACTTGCGGAATATCTGACGTGAAGAAAGCGGCAGGTTATTTTTCTCCTATGATGTAGGCCATGAGTGTTCCCTGAGGGAAGGAAGACAGTGCAGTGCAGTGCTGGGAGACGCGAGAATTCCATTTCAAGAGGCGCACTATAGCGCACACGTCACACGGTGTGACCTTAACGGCGCTGGATCAGAAAAACATCAGGCTGAACAATTACTACCTGCTCTCCTTGTCGTTAATGTAAGGTAGATGTAGGGCCGGCGATTTGGGGTGCAGTGAGGTGGAGCGAGAACCTGTCAAAACGTGAACCTCACAAATGTGCATGCCGGTGGTTAGCCAATTGTGCTGAACCTGCAATTTAAATATTTATTTGTAACAATTTAATGCCGTGCTTGGTATTGAAAAAGCGCAATTTTATCATCTGCGGGAGGCGGACGTACGTTAAACACATGCTGATTTAGTTCGAACTCAGTAAATTGGAATGGATAATCCCCACACCGGCGGAAAACGCCTTTCAAGCGCGGCCGACATCATAATAAACGTTCTACAAACGGCCCTTTACCCTTGAAACCCCTTCCCAACCTTTGTTGGTAATCGCAGACGTACCGAGACTATATATTAAATGGAGACACAACAATTACCTTCCTGTACAGTAGCAAGTTGGGCGACTCTTTTATAGGCCCGTTGGTTTCACTCCGCCGTCTGTGCCGTCCGGCCATTTTCCCAATCACAATCTTCAGTCTCCTTGAGGAGGCAAGCAAGACAAGGCTGTGGGGTTATATTCCTAAAGAGGCTGGTATCGATCTGAGGCAGTATGTATCAGAGTATACAACGTCTCTGCTCCATATTGGAGACCTGGCTGAGGCTGGGGAACAGAGATGTTTCTTCCCGGGCTACAGAAGTGCACCGCTCCTCACTGGGAATCAGGTCTCAGCCGAGAGGGCAGCTCGGATAGCGGTGACCTGGAGCTATCGATGTGTCGTCTCCGTCCACATGCATCTCCCGAGGGTGCAGGTTCCCAACAGCTACCTCCGAACATCACTCAGCACAAGCTCCTATTTGAAATGCTAAGGATGCGCCGGGCCTTGCTTATCATTCAGCATGCAGGTGCGCCATGTTGATGACGCAACCGTCCACCAAAGTCGGCCGTTCATTATGCCTTTTGTTTTTGTGCATACGGACGTATTTTCCAGTCGACATCCCCGGATTTCCTTATTTGGTTTTAGCTGGCATTACAAGAATCTGCATTAGGTATGAGATGTGACTAATGAGAGGGTATCCGGACAATTATCATTTGATTATTAACAGGTGAATTTTGGGAACGTCATCAGAGGTTTTTCAACATAATGTCCAAATTCAAAACCTGTATAAAAAAAAGAACAGAATAACACATGGATTATGGCGTTTTGTTTAGTGTAATCTTTATGCAATCAATCAAAAGAAGCGGTGCACTTGATTAAAATGTTATTCAATATCTACGGAATGTAGTGAAGTCTCATTAATTCTACGTTACATATCGATTAAATCTTTAACCAACGAGACAGAAAGGAAGTACACAAAATTATGTGCATAATGTTACACAGATTATTTTGTACGGACGTCCCAAGAAACTTTCCCTTTCTCCAGTACACTCACGCACACGCGCTAACCCCTCTGTTCCACGAATTTTCACGTTTGACTTTCTGATTGAAATGTTGGGAATGTATCCAACAGATACGCCAGTGGGAACATTCTACATTCATGAATGCAGTTACCATCGCGTTACTGATACGCATACAGACCGTGCGACTGATCAACACGGACGCTGCATTAAAAACATCTCCTGACGGCAGAGTATATCATGAGGAGGCAGATACACCGATTGTAATTCGCCTGATGCCACGCTAATCAAAGATCAGTCCTTGTGCACCTGAGGGGACTCGGGTTGCATTCTCGCCGCCCTAGATAGTGTATCGTATCTTTTTAATCCTCCAAACCAACGTAGGGCCCCTACCATGTAGCTCGTTAGACAACAACAAAGGTAGTCTGCACATTTTGCTGAAATCCCTACTGTCACAGCGTCAACCAAATGGAAATCTTGGCACGCGGTCAAGTTATATTCACTTTTTATCCGTGCCATTTGTTAAGGGAGGGGTGTTATAAGGCCGCAGTGATCCAGACCGTAGGATGGGCGTTCAGCACCAAGGATGCCCCGGCAAATGAATGGTTTGCTTTGTCAGCGCTCAGCGTTTGGCGCCCAAACTTTGTCCATTTTCCTTTTTTTGCAGCTGGTATAGCTGTACAAATAAGCCAGTCTCTGCTCGGTCCTTTTTCGGACCTTTTTCAGCGTCGCAATTCCGAATATTGATCAGCTTGTTTTATTTATTGTGACCTGGCGATCAGCCAATCATAGCTCTGCGACATTTTTTTAGATTCCACGTAATGCTACTAAGTTTTTGACCGGTATGTCATAAATGCTGATTGGCTGACTAAATATGTTAGAAAGGTCAATTCAATAACAGAAACAGCAACCTGTATTGACCCCACTGATGGAAATTTGATCTTGTTAGATCTAGTGAAGAAACATAAGACAGACACCCCGGGGCGCAATGTGGTGTGTGCTGGATTCACTATTTCCCTCAGGCTTCTGCCACAAAATTGGAAACTGGCCGTATTTTTGTGTTCGATCTTCTCTAATATACTCATGGCCCGCAGCTTTCTTTCTGTACAGACCAATCTCAGTGTACATTTGTAGAATATGTGAATGGTATTTCTGGCATGTGGAAGGACAATTGACGTCTTTTAATTATTGCGACCTTTTGAACATCAAAGAATTGAAAACAGCTGATCCCTGTGGCCGTGGCGATTTGGGACTGATTCGACAGTTATTCTTCTGTTGTTCCTTTTTATTATTCTCCATTTGCTAAAGATATGTAAAATGAACCCATCGGTTGCTTCTTTGCTGACGGGTAACATTTTTTCTGGGTACAATCAATACCGCCGTGCACGTGGGTTTATTTTAATCGAAGCTGATACAGAACAATTGAACGCCCCGAGGTCATAGATCCTAGTGAATAATTGATGTCTATCAGCTTTTTGTTCAGGCCAGGATACTATACATTTGAGTGCTGCACGTACAGTTATCCCCATTATCATCTTACTTACTTGACTCGGCATCAGTTTTTACAGCACACTTTCGTCACACCACGACGGGAATTCGTGGAGGTACTCCTATTAGGTTGTTGCGTGGAAAACCACTTTTTCAGCTGAACCGAGCGGTGCTGTTACATGCAAACGACAGGTACACCCTAGCTGTAACCCGTCAAAGTGGCGGCTCCAAGCATGATAGGTCGGAGGTTCTTCTCCGAGTGGGAGGAGAGGCAGCAGAACGAGGAGGCCTTGGCAGAGGCCAGGCGACGCCGGGAGATGAGGGCGGTAACGACTGCCCTGGTGGTTCTATCCAGCCTGACCATACTAGTGGGACTTGTGACGATCGGATCGGGCATAGCCGCAGCCTTCCAACCTGGCAACACGATCGGTTCCGTTAACAGCCTGTCTGCTATCGCCTGCGGGACCTGTGTAAGTTACACGAAGTGCTATCTTGAGAATACATATATTACAACGATTTTATTTATTTAAGTGTGCGTCACATGTATAGGGTACCAGAATACCATCTCTATTCAGCTGTAGCTGGGTCGTACGCTCGTATCTTAGCATGCATGAAGCTTTATCGCAGAAGTTACAGATAGAGCCGACTCCAGTTAAAAAGGGATGGTAGTCAGCCTGCACATTACACTGATTTGGTTTTGTGCCAATCATCCCGTAATGCTGCTATCCTGGCTTAATTGCCTTGCAGCGTTTCCGTGCCTTTCATGACTTTTTACAGGCGTCAGAATTCTAGCTGGTACATTTCGGCGGTGCCTGTGCACAACGTCGAGTTATTTTTAACTGGTGAGGAGTTATCAATAGTGATCGACAAAGCAAGCCGTGAGCTATGGGCTTTTGTAGATAAAGACGCTGCATTATTTATGTACACATGTCTCCAACCTATTGTGGATGTAAGATGGATTAATTGATGAGAAAGACATGATTAAGCCACTGCAACACTCTCTAGCGTAGCTCACGACATTTGTGATCATCGCAGCTCCGGGAGGAATGGTGAAATTGAGTTACAGAGAAGAGACTGTACAGCCTTTTAGGTAGACAGAACCAACATTCGTCTATTAGCTGAGACGCGTTTTGTTAATGCGTTCGACTTAATTGCATGGAATGTTTTCCTGCCGAAAGATGTAACCTAACGCTCTCAATTCGACGTACTAGTCACGATAGTCTTCTCACTTCAGTAAACGTCCTATTAATTGTAGTCATCGGATTACAACTAATGAAATATTAGCTCTAACATACTGTTTTGCTCTTGATTACGCAAAAGCTTACACATTAAAATGAAGCATTCGACGACTGGTCGCCTGCATGCCAAACACAGATCTTCAAAATGACATTTCCAGGCATGAGTTCTTTAGTTGGAAATGAGCGTCATCTTGTGTTCTTCATCAACGGCTATGTGCCTTGTTGAAAATATGCCTGTCACGTCATTCCTGAAGATGCCCTGCTGACTGACTTCTACCAGTGTAGTCTTGAGGTAGGAGACTTGGGTCAGCCTCAGACTTGTTTCAGCCAAAGGTAGAGAGAACGCCAAGGGTGCAACACACTCAGAGTTTTGGCCAAACTGACCTTATCTTTTGCACAACTCAATATACTAAGATCAATACCATTGGCACTACCGTCGGACGTGAAAACGAAACAAAACATGGCCATTCTACGTTATTAAGGTACATAACCAAGGTGGTATTTTAACACAATAGTAGGAAATGATGACTCTAATGTGTGTATGTGGTTAATGTATTTTAAACCCAACAGGCAGCAACGTATTGATTAACTAACAATTAAGTGATTGGCAATGTATTTCAGCCATTTTCAATGTTTGCTTCCCTTTTCCACAGTTCTTGTTCAGTGGTGTCCTCGGCCTGGTGCATGTGGGCTGCAACAACTCATCAGCCTGTCTGGTAAGCTGGGCCTTTTCTGTTCTTACTTGCTGTTGTAAACCACTAATTGTCCTTTTTGTTTGTCTATTGAAGTACTCTGTGGCCTACCTCAGTTCATGAATTAGTTATACCCTGTGTAGCTTTTGTTCACCCTAACACATACAATAAATTAAACATAGAAATGTGTCGATATAAAAATACCCAAAGACCACAGGTTCTGTCCATTTTGTCCAAATATAATTGAAGATGAATGTCACTTTATAATGAATTGTACACTGTATAATGATAAGCGCCTATCGCTGTTTACCTTTCTTTCCACTTGTTCAACTAATTTCAATACATTAGATCCTATAAATAAATTCAAGTACATTTTAAGTGGGGACAATCCATATAGTGTGCAAGTAGGAAAATATATCAAGGACTGTTTAAATCTTAAGAGACTGCATGTTAGAGAATATTTAAACCTGTTATGTTGCCATTGATATATATTCCGTACGTAATTTCCCCCATACATATACTCTGTACGTAGAATGATTTTATTCATACATGTATTTAGTTTTGTTCGTAGTCATAGTTGACCATACAAAAGTCCCTGTACTTTTTGTCGAGTTAATAAAGAATTGTTTGTTGTTCATAATACAAAAAAACTCCCAACGGCTGGAAATTTAGACTACAGTCAACTGGTAGATCTCGCTCATAAATCTTTATGGGACTGGTGCACATTTAGACTTTTCCTTACAGTATTACCTGCAGTAAGGATGAATGTTCAAAGCACAGTTCTTGTACTTTGCTTCCTAGAAGTGCACGTAAGTGGATATAATTGTTAACTTTTCCCACTGTTACAAATGAACTTCACATGAATGTTTATATTCCCCCCCAGATTCTGTGCTTCACTGTGGGCTGCACCATCTCCTTGATCTTCAGCCTTGTGTACATCCAACTCCTCAGACTGTTTGTGGAAGATTTAGAGTCTGGGGAAATTCAACTCTTTGTTCCCACCAATTCCACCTTCCAAAAGGCAGTGACAGACCCTTTTGTGACGGTAGCTCTGGGGAAGACCTGTGTGGTGGCTGCTGGGATTGGTTGTGCCACAACCATCATCCTAACCTTCCTGGCCTGCAGGGTTGCCTCGGAGGAGAAGAGGCGACTGTTCTTGTTGAGGGAGGGGATTGATATGACAGAACAGCCCCACAGTGCAGAGGTTAGAACAACTGCCATATGAGACCAACAGTGAAGCAGTGGGTGAATCACACATAACTTCAATCTGTTTCAAGTGAAATATGTTGTGCCTGGACAAAGTTGATTCATATCATCAACATACACAAAACATATCTGAAAAATAAAGCAATCCATGACTGCTCATCTATAGAACATTGTACTCTGAGGGAAACTATGCATGAACTATGTATTTTATCTAGGGCTACTACTAGTATTTACTCTCTGTTAATGTGCATCTCAGATAACCTCAACATACATGTTATGGGTCATGTAATATTACCTTGTAAATACAACAAAACCATTGTAAATGTAACAAACATTTGTAAGTCAGATGTGAACTTTATTATTCTATCACAACTGCAGCACTTGTCATGACAGACTACACATGAAATAAAGAAGACAATTCACATATATTTTGAAATACTGGTAGTTGTCTTGTATCAGTACTAAAACATTGCTCAAACCAAAATAAAGTGTTTTACTTGCTAATTTCAATATGGCAAAGGTACATGGCAGTTACTGTGAATAAATTTATTTCCCTGGGCTTAATTTCCCTGTAAAGGGGAAAGGAGGTTTTTACTAAGTTTTTAAATGTTTTTTAAGTTCACGGTTGAAATAATTCTGAGGTCAACACATATTTGGGGTGTCAAGAATTTACAGTGGAGAGGTCACTGCAAAAATAAAACCACCATGGACATTTCAAAATTTATAGTCTGTTTCTCCAATACAAAATGAGTCACAGTAGCTATATATATATGCAAAAGAAATGTTAATACAGCTGTCCTTATTCTCTATTAATTTTGACAATGTGTCTTTATTTGTTCAGTTCCCCTAGACCATCTGTCCGATTCTCTCCCACATCTTCTCATACATAGCTTGATCCTGCAGAACAAGGCAGAAAGACAGTTGTAAGGACCAACCTAAACAAACATTACAGACATAACTTTACAGTAGAAAGGACCAACCTGAATAAACAGAGCAATGCCTGGATTTTCCATGCTCAACTACAGTAGAACCTGACACTTGAAAAGCTTAAGGTTTTAATGGCTTTCTACAAAATGAACAATGATGTGGCATATGTGTAAGATGGAGTACATTCAGTTGATGTTTACATTTGAAATTAGAACATGCAAAGCCCAAGTGCACATGATAACAAGTTGGCATTGCCTTTGTACACCATGCTAGAAAAGGTAATCAAACTGGTTCAGTGGCAGGTGCTGAGGCACTGCAATGACAGCTTGCAATTGCTCATAATAACGTGTCATTTCTCCATTCTCCGGGGAGCAGGGCCGGCAGTTGGAGCATAGCCTGAGGAATCCTCCACTAATCCCCCACAGTGTGAGCTGCATGCTGACTAAGGGGTTACGTGTGAGCATGTGGCCACCTGTAAATTATCAGTTGACAGCTGACGACAACACCTACATGAGGATTATTTTCAACGGTTCATGGATCTATACTAGTACAAAATGTATTTAAAAAGCACATAATGTGGTCATGGCACCTTTTCTGAAACAGAGGGTCTGACTTTCTGGAATGCCTTGTTGAAGTGTTGTAGGTTGATCCTGATATGACCAGGTGAAACCCAGTCTGTGCCAGGTGCTGCCCCAGGATGCACCACAGACTCCCGTAAGGCGCTCATGGCAGCCTCACGCACCAGAGCTGCCAAGTCTGCACCACTGAAGGGGGAGACAAGGTTGCAACATTTCTGCTGAATGCATCAGTTGTGAACATTTAGACTAGTTCCTATAATCTATGGGGGTAGTTTGACTGGAAATATGATCTTAACACAGTTTTTAACAACAGTAATCTAATGGTGGGCTAAAGAGCTGTTCATCGTTCACTAGATAATTGATTATCGTAATAAAGCTAAGAGGCACTCTGACTGGTGACGCCTTACCCAGCACCAGGATGTTGACATGTTTAGAAAGAGAAATGCATTATGCAGATTGTTCCTTGGGGAATAGGAAATTAAGCTCATTTTAGAATCAACTACAGTTCCACGACCTCATACCTTCGCCAAATGAGGTTACCCTTTATGACTGACGAATTGTAGATTTTTCCCCTAATTATGCAAATAAGATCCTCATTTACATGAATTACATCACTTGATCATATTCTCATCCCAACGGCAGTGTTATCTTAACAAAGAAGGCCATTTTACCATTTTCTCATAAATTATGCAAATGAGGTCCTGACTTGAATAAGTTATGTTGAATGATGTTCACCTCCAGTTAACCTCGAAATACACAAGTATGAAATTGCTAGCATCAACCACTATGGAATTATAGTATTTTCACATTGATTATGCAAATTAGGTTTTCATTTACATAATTAATATATGGCAATGTTCCTCTCATTCTTAATTACACATGTCACAAGGTAGAATAGTCCTATCATGGAAGGTAACTGAATTATAAAATTCCTTCATTAATTATTCAAATTAGATCATAATTTGCATAATTGTCATTTAATTATGGCAAGCATCACTTAAGCTACCTACACACCAAATATCAAGACAATCCGTCGACTGGCTATTGAGTTATCCTCCTTTATACATTTTTATACAAATGCTCCTGCAGTTCCAGAGCAAGCCGCTAGGGGGCCCAAACTTATGTCACTTCTTCCCGAGCACAAGAGCTACCTACCATCCAAAAATCATGACCCTACCATGTCCAGATCACAAGATATCAAAACTGGAAGTTCCGCTGCAGTACCATAACAAGTCGCCAGGGGGCCTAAAATCTAATCACTCCAAGGTCTCATCAACACCTACCCACCTACCAAATATGAAGACAATCCATTTAAGCCTTCTCGAGTTATCGTGTTTACACACACACACACACACACACAAACGCGTACGAAAACATACCCTTCTTGCCGAAGGTAAAGATGTGCCGTCAAACGTGCCTGTTTAACAACTGAGGCACAAAGTCAAAAAGTCTGGTATAGCTGTATTTATAACGGTAAACCGGTCTGACAATTAGGTATCTGTGGCTTACAAGCTAATCCTGTGGTACCATGCTAGCGACACAAATGCGATGATGTACATTATTAGTACTGGGGACAAGAGACTAGGAGTAGATACAAGGTGAACAATATGAAAATGACCAATACATACGTGAAGTTGTTACATTGTGCATCTCTCGCTAGAGATGCCAAGCAGACGTCCTCGTCAATGGGAGGTTTTGTGCCATGCTGATATTTGGGGGGAAACATGGACAACAGTAAAATTCAAAATAAATCAGTGATCAATCAAAGACAATACAACATTCATTCTTTCATTGAGTCAAAATTAATAGAAATCGTTCATATATCAGAGGGCAAGTAGCCAAAATAAGGATACATTTCATGACACAATTGTTAATAATAGGCCAGCTACAGCAGACCTTTGTGATAGTGTTGAGAATAGCTTCCCTGTCTACTTCACTAGGCAGCCCAACAAACAGGAGCTTGTCCATTCTTCCTGGCCGCAGCACTGCAGGGTCTATGATATCTGGGCAAAGAAAGGTATGGAACTAAGAATATGTCATAGAAGGTGAAGGAATAACAGATGTAGTCATATTCAGGAATGTATGGTTTATGCCAATATGAAATCAAAAAGTTTAGATGCAAACTGGTTGAAAGAAATTCTGCTGCAGTTCCTAACCTGGCCTGTTGGTGGCGCCCATGATAAAGACCTGCTTACGAGCCTCCAGTCCATCCATCTCTGTCAGCAGCTGGTTGACAACTCTGACTGCACCACTGGACTGTGCAAAACAGAATGTGTTTACATTAGTGCACATATAAAAGGGTGGTATAGCTAATTGTTTAAAACTGAAATTTAACATTAGATGGCATGTCTGCAACAGTTTAGCTCTAAATTATACAGCAGCATTTTAAAATGTTTTGTTTCTATGCATGTATGAGTTGATTACACTATTCAGTACAAAATTTTGGTTTGTTAACAACTACTTTACTGTCTACATTCAAACCTTGAAGTGTCTGGAAAATTTGCAGTACCTACAGAATCCCATTAGACCCATGATTGTGTATTGGCAGGGAAACCTTAATTGGACCTGACACTTTGAGGGTTAACATCTGTTACAGTACTGTTATGTACCTCCCCTGCAGAAGATCTCCTTGGACACAAGGCATCCAGCTCATCAAAGAAGATGACACAAGGTGCTGAGTTCCTTGCTCTCTGGAACACCTGCCTCACAGCCCTCTCACTCTCCCCTACGTACTGTAACGTTACCACACAAAAAGTAAATCACAGTTGGAAACATACAAATGTAATCAACTTATGCAAGTAGAAAAGAACAAGAATAGGAATATTTAATTTGAATATGGAAAAACATTTTTTGTGTAGGCACTGTGCAACAATATTTTATATGAGAGCAACACATCAGTTCATTCACTGAGCACTTAATTAACTTGTCTCTACTAGACAGTGTTACCATAAGAAAATGAATCGAGCCGAGTTGAAACAGTTCCTATGACAAGCCTTACCATGTTCAGGAGTTCTGGGCCCTTGACAGAGATGAAGTTGACTCCTGACTCATTAGCAATGGCCTTGGCCAGGAGAGTTTTACCACACCCAGGGGGTCCCGCCAGCAGCACCCCCGGGGGGTTCACCAGCCCCAGGGACTCAAACTTTTCCCTGTGCTTCACTGGTGCCTGGAACACAAACAACAGTTACACAGGAACATCATACACCATACTGGTTCATGGGACATCTGTAATGGATTAGATTCTCCAACAGTTGTCAAGACAGAGTTAATGTATCATTTTAGATCTTGTATACATGTAATTGAACAAAACAACATTGTTTTGATACAAAATTCATGTATTCTAATGCTTTCAATGTGATATTGTCCAGATGCAAAACAATAAAAAAACTACCCTAGTGTTTTTTTTCCTTCTTTAGATTTGGATCTCACTTCACTACATCATCTTCATCTCTGTTATCTGTATCATATCATATCATATCATATCTATTTACACCATTAATGTACATAGAACTGACCAGTATGGCCATGGTCAGTTCCTCTCTGATGTCCTGCAGGGCACCAACATCATCCCAGGTCACATCAGGGATGGTAGCAAACCCTTCTCGCTTAGCAGAGGGCTGCATTGTGGTAAGAGCCACCTGTACAAAACAACACACTTCTCAATGGAAAATACATGTAACGTTACATGTATCACTGTATTGCATCCTACAAAATATAGAGTCCAAAACCTGGTCCTAGTCTGGACAGGTCAGTAGACAAATATAACAACAGTACTGGCTGCACATTTTCCATTTTCTGGAATTCTAATTGATGTTTCTGACCTGGAAGTCTTCCATCTGGATACTGAGATTCTGCAGCTGCTCCTGTGTCAGTGGGGGCTCATCCTTCAACCAACTCAGCACTGTACAAGTCATGAGGAGGGAGGAGAAAGTAATCAAGCTTTGACAACATGGTAAGCAATGTCATTAATAAATTGGAGGCAAAGTTTTTTTTTCAACATTGCAAATGTGAAATGAAAATTGAAAACTATCAGAAATCACTCAAAATACTAGCAGCTAATAATAATACTGTAACAGTAATACATACGGCTTGAACAACAGAATCCTGTTCATTACCTGATGTTGTATCTGCTGTCTGTACAGGAGCTTCCACAGATGAAATATCTGAATCAGGTGTCACATTGACATCTCCACCTGTAACAGTCACCTCACTGTTCTTTCTTTTTGCTTCTTCTTCACGCTCAAGAAGAATTCTGGGACAAAGTATAATCAGTTAGACAATAACACTGCAACTGTTGCTTCATATGCTGGATGACAAACTTACAGTCTTACATCAGACGTTATAAACTACAGGCAACATATCATAAAGTAGTTGCATATAACTTGCTGCCTGGAGGAGATGCAAATGATACCTCACCTGACGAGTCTTTCTTCAAAACAGTTAACATTGTTAATGCAGCTGACTACTAAGCATAACTCGTAACCTAGCAGTGTTATGTTTGATTCAAGAAATGATGAGCCTCAATAACATACAGTCCTGTCTTAGTGAATAATAGCAGTAGAACTGCCCCTGCCTACATCAACACAGACCTGTTAATAGCAGTCATGGCTGCCTCCCTGCATAGGGCACTCAGGTCAGCCCCCACATAGCCAGGTGTCAGGTGTGCCAGCTGTCGGTAGCTGAAGCCTTCAGACAGCCGCAGTTTCTGGCAAAGAACCTGCAGAATCCTGACATAGAGAAGCAGCATTACTTCTTTGTCATAGATTGCTTCAGTAGTACAACAGACAACATTTGACATGTAAGAACTACTGACAGGAAGAGTGGTAAATTACATTGTGGTAAACATATGGTATAAAATGTTTCAGTCTAGTAACATAGAGTACCCAAATGCTGGAAAATCTGTGTAGCCTTACCCCTCCCGTGCCCTTTCATCGGGAATGCCCATGGAGATTTCCTTGTCAAACCTGCCTGCCCTCCTCAGAGCTGGGTCCAGGAAGTCAGGTCTGTTGGTGGCTCCAATCACCAGCACATGAGCACTGATGTTGGCACTCAGATCTGTGTAACAACACATCAGGGACTGAAGTTAGAACATTGTAGTGTGTTTCAACTAAGATGTACAACTGGTACTTCAGTTTTATCACCCAATTACAATTATTTCACATCCACAGATAATATCAGAGGATGAGTAAACCACAGGTGTAGAGACTGACCATCCATACAGGTGAGAAGTTGAGCCACAATTCTGCGTTCCATCTCCCTCTGGGCTGTCTCCCTCTTAGGTGTGATGGCATCTATTTCATCTATGAACAGGATACAGGGGGCACTGGCCTACAGAGGAAGGAGTAACAATTATATGAGTTACCCAATGGTAAAACTGGTAAGAAGTTATACTTCAACAAGATCCACAAGAGGTGCTGCTACTGTGTGCTGACATGTACATGTAGAAGGACCTTACCACTGCTTTCTCAAACAAGTCCCTGACTTTCTCCTCAGACTCTCCAGATACTCCAGACACAATCTCTGTGGCAGCAATCTTCAGCAGGGGTAACTCCAGCTCCTGGAGGACAAAATCAGTTTGAAAACTGTTCATGTAGTGGCAAGGATATGACATAGAAAAATGTAACTACTGTACTGTATACATGTATGATGACTTTATATCACATGTTGCTCATTCCTTATTCCACATTCTGAATGGCCAGAATTAACCCCAAATGTAGGCCCTTTGTAATTTCATTATTACTTCATTTGATAAAGAATGAATCTCTATAAGTAAATGTCTGGCCTTTTTCATCATTTCCACCTCATTTTTAAACTAGTTCTCATGTACAGACTTGACATTTTGTACCTACCCCAGCTATTGCATTAGCCAGCAGAGTCTTGCCACAGCCTGGCGGTCCATGTAGCAGGAACCCCCGTGGTGGGGTGACTCCTAACGTCTGGTACACCTCAGGGTGACGCAGATGAATCAGCAGTTTACACACCTCCTGCAATAAGGGGGGTTGCCATGTATTTTTACTGTGTAACTACATAATTCAAGGTGGCCATATTTTGTCATCCTGTAATATCAATGTGTATTGGATGTGGAATGAAAAACAAGATTTCAAACTAAGGCACATGGAACCTTCTGTAGGCATAGCCTGGGTGTCATCCCATTTGTTTTCCAAGTATGCATGGGAGCGCCAGGATACAAACAGGATGGCACCCATGCCACTGTTGGCACTCTATGACAATAGATTTCCACTTGTACACTGGGAGTTCTAAAGGATAAATAAACCTTAAACATAGGAGTCTATCCATTGAAGGGGTGAAGGGGAATAAACCCACCTGTAAACAAGACTCAATACCACCTATGTCTGCAAACTTGACTGTAGACTTCTGTACAGCTGGACCTGCACATAACATAGCAAGGAGCTCAGGTTAGCCATTGTCTAACACACAAGCAGACTGGCAGTCAAGCTGTGATGCATCTACTTTTCATAATCATTTATTGCAAAAAAAAATTGTACTTATTTTCCCATCTAATCATTCAATTAAGTAATACTTGGGGAAATAGACAACCACCTTTTGTACTGTTTCCTTTCCTTTTCTTCCCAACTCCATCAGTTTCCTCTTCTGTTTTTCTCTTCAGCTTCCTCTGTGGAGTTGCCTCATCTTGAATAGTTTTGTCTGCCTTCTTCTCCTCATATGTCCATCTTGTAGACTCTTTCTTTCTGTCTACATCATCTTTAGACACATCCTTGCAGATATCTCTGGTCTGTTTACCATCCATCTCTTTTGCAGTGGATATACCAGGTTTATCACTTGCTTGTACAGGTAAACTGGGAGTTCTGTCTACAAACCAGGTCTGGGTAGGAGTGGAATCTTGTGAGGCTGTGGAAGGGTTTACTGAAGTACCAGCAGAGGTACTATTTACAGAGACATCACCAGGGGTACTACTGGATCTTTTCTTGTACAAGTCCAGCATAGAACTGTTCATCATGTTGGTGTCCTGTTGATACATTGAAGTAACAAGATATGAGGAATAAACAGATTCAAATATAAGAAACATGAGAAGAAAGTTTAACATTGAGTATATAATCAATGCTTAATCCACTTGTATCTACAACACTCTAACCCATGTTTTCAATAGTGCAGAGTGCTTGAGAATCTGCCCATGAGCAAACCAGTAAACCATGCATTCCTCTTACTTGGTAACTTTCATAATCTTCAATGTCCGGAGAGAAGCTTCCACTGCTGTTGTCTTCTGACTGGTCACCATCTGATGAAACATCATCGCTGTGTAGAACATATTCATCCACACTTAATCTTAAATATTCTCAGTTTTCTTATTAAATACACAAGCTTCTTGGGTGATATATTTTCACAAATGATAACACGACAGCACCATACCTTATGATGTATAATTATTTTTTTTTTAACGATAAACAGTAATGTGTCAAAGTAATGTAATGGATAAGTTTGAAACACAAGGATAGCTCTCTCACATGTCCTCTGTCCTTTTCTCTGACACTGCCTCAGGACCTTCCTGTCTCCGGCTTAGATTCTGCTTCTGTTTGATCATGTTGTACACTGGATATCAGAACACACAAGTTAGGAATTGATGTAGCTATGATATAACTGTTAAGTAACTCTACCGACAAATAGCAGGGCATGCCCAAAGAGAAATAATATAGTATTTTGAATATATCATTAATATGAACTCAGTGCTTGAGACTCTACAACCGTGTTTAAAAGAGCAATGTAGAAAATGAAACCTCCCTGAGGCTCACCTTTGTGCACAGATGCTCTGAAAGCATTTCGTTTCTTCCTTCTGCCATATTCACTGTGAGATGGGGAATCAAACAATATCTTACATGTTAAATACTGTTAACGTTATTAACATAAACTTATTTTTAGTAACATTGCTGGCAATGAACCAATGAAGTCATGACAGGTATCTAAATTTTGTTACAGAGTGCAATGGTGTAAGTATATATTTTACATCTGATACAAGAGAAAATGTGAAACAATCTCTGCCTGACCTGTACTTGGCCTGCAGTTGTTCGGCCATGGTGGAGACATCCACAGGTTGTCCTCTGGGCAGACCAGCCAGGTACTGCACAGGCACAAACAGAATATGGGCTCATCTAACACAGACAGTAGTGTAACTAAGGACTTTTCTTATGCTAAACTTTTCCACAGTTTATAAGTACATATAACGTTAGTTAACGTTGTAAAAAAGTCAAATTTTGCAGTGCAGTGTGTGACACTGTGTAAAAGGTGACATGAAAGAGATTCAACTTGCACAGAGCAACAGTTTAATACAATTATGCAATAGCCATGTGCTCTGGAAATACATTGTGTATGTGAAAAAAACCTACGCTTATTCATTGTCCCAGATACATTTGCCATTTGGTGCCTCCTACAATCCCATGTGGGGAGGTGCATAACGTTACAACATGTGACACGTTACGTTATTCAAAACAAGTGAAGTTTACCTCGTGAACTCTCGCTACAAGCCGCTTGTCTGAGACATACCCTCCTCCATCGAAGCCCCCCGTCATGGACTTTTTCTTGCTCCTCATGGTTGGTATAAATGCTTGAAATGAGACGCTTGAAGTTTACGAAGTCTTGCCCCAACTTTACAACATGGGGGCAGCCATTTTGATTTGATGAGCAGCAGACGAAAACGCCCCCTTGCAGGTCTTGATATTACTACAGAACCACAACATCGGATAGAAGGGAAACGTGAACAGAGCTGCAGAGCTGAGAGCCCCGGCAGGTTTAAACTGCTTTTTCGACGAGCTAGGTTGTGATCAAAAGACTACAAGGAAGCTGAAGCTGATAAAAATATCATTAGAGTCCTGGGAAAAGTGCACATGCATAATGGTGAGTATTAAGCAATGTTAATTGAGCTGAATCATAAAGTGCCACGTCTTCGGAGAACGCCCCCCTCCCACAACTACAATGTAGTGTGTCAAAAAAAATATGGCTGTCACTGACTTTGATATTGAATAAAATGTATAACGTTAAGATTTTACCTACGATTGAACTTTTTATAATCTATATCAATTAAGTTTTTTGCGTTAGTGTTTCCCCAAGGAGGCTAGATCAACAATGATATGTTCATGGTAATGTTAACTACCAGTAACGTTAAGCTCATAAACTCTCTGTTTACATGTTACGTTTGTATATTGTCTTGTTGATATGTTCTTTGAAGTCAGGGAATCCTTATGGCTGTCCTTGTGAATTGGTGGGAAATGACTGACACTGTGTGATTATCAGTACTTTCATAACAACAAATGATTAACTTAATGTTATTTTATCTTTCTCACTTTCCGTCTGCCCAGGATTTCTCCAAGTTTTCTGATGACAACTTTGATGTTAAAGACTGGGTGAATGCTGCTTTCAGAGCACAGCGAGACTCTCCAGGAAACAAAGATGTAGGGAACATTACATCAGAAAATATTTCAGTCCCTTTTGATACCCAGAATGCTTGAGAAATTGCAATACAAAAAACAATTTGTGCTTTCTCAGCTTGTGTGTATGAAACATAAGGAATTTTCTATACAAATATTGATCACAAGTTCTGATTGTCCTCCAGACTCATGCTGCAACATTAGTGATGAAGCTTCAGCTTTTCATTCAGGTGAGTCACACTTATTCTTCTGTTTCAAGGAGGCTGGATCATGATCATTGTATCATGAATGACAATGCCCTTCATTATTAGAAAAGTACAAGATAAGTAAAAAAATTACAGAGGCAAGAATTAGTGGTGTTTGCAATACAGGCAGAAATATTATTCCATTTTGTGAAGATGTTAGTCTTCAATGGTGGACTCTTACAATTGTACAAATGTATACCTCCAATCATTTGTTATCATGACCACAGGAGGTGAATAACTCACTAGAGGAGATCAGTCAGCAGGCACTCACCAACCTGCCCAGGTCAGTGCACCAACATACTGGGGCTCTTGGGCACCGAAAATGTCCATGTGAGCTTTGTGATTTCTCTTTTTCCTGCATATAGTTAAGGCTGCATTTTCTTCAAAGTTCAATGTATCTAGTCTGACACAAGACATCTTTCCAGGGTGATCAGGGAGACAGAAGCGGTGAGACAGGAGGCCATATTTCTCAAGGAGCAGATGATGATGGTCAAGGAGGACATAAGAAAGGTATTTTATGTGTCAGACATGATTGTGAAATATTTATCATTAATAACTTTTTTTTTCATCATTTTCACTCAGATCCTATAGATCTTGATCTGTTTTAATCAGCTAGCACATGTATAATTGGCCTTTTATGAAACACAGCAGCATTAGTTAAATCAAGCAAGAAATCCTAGCAGAATTATGAAGTGTTATTTTGATTTTCAGGTTGAGGAGAACACAGCTCATTCTATGAAGGTTCTTGTGGAACTGGATGCTATCAAGTCCAGGATACAGTCCATGTCAGTAGCACTCCAGGTACATGGGTTTGATATAATGCGTGTTTATGATGTGCTAAGTTACTGCAGATTCTCATCATTATATGTCATATTTAAGGTTCAATTGCTTTTTCTTTGTACATGTATCTCTACTACCATGCCCACCCTGTCACTAAAAAGTGTACATTAAGGAGGTATTATAACATGTTCTAATGGTCTGTTATTGTCTAGGAAGCTGACAACTGGACCAAACTGTCTGCAGATGTGGAGGAGGTGTTCCAGTCTCAAGATGTACATGCTGTGGGTCATGCTTAGTTCATACAGATAAGAATTTGATGTTCTTTTGTAATTCATAGGGATTACTACAAAACAAAATTTCCTTTGGGTTATCTATAATGTCATATAGAATCTTAAAGATTCAACTACTGTTCTCTTCTAGATTCTTCTAGACATGACATGTCTTTGTCATCATGATAAGTACATGTAATGCTAGTACCTGCTGCCTTTCCAGATATCATCTCAACTTGTCAAGATGCAGAAAAGCTTGGTGAGATTATCTAGTACATGTACTTGTTTTGATTCACTATTTTATTTTTCCCTATATTGGGGAAACTCTCATGCCTTTGTTTAAGAGAAAACAAGTTGTTGACTATGCCGTTGACTAATTTTCCACTGTAGAAAATGCTGTCTGACACGGCTGACTATGAGGATCGCTGCGCCCATCTGGAAGGTCTGAAGAACAGACTGGAGGCTGTGGTCAGTCCACAACTGGTGGCTGCCTTCAACTCTCACAACCTGGGTAGGAACAATAATAATGTGCTGTATTTAGGATTGCCTAGTGTAATCTATCTCAGGTTGAACTACAATGTATTCTTCTTTTTACAGCTGGCTCAGAGTTGCAGAATGGCTTTTATTTGTGTTATCACCAATACTATGCACCTGTTTGAAACCAGTTTGTAAAACCAGATGAATAGGGTATTGTCCTGAATAATCTAACAATCTGTTTTCGTCTTCAACAGAGTCTGCCCAGATGTATGTGAGGATATTTTCTGACATTGAAAGGCTGCCAAACCTGCAAAGCTACTACTTCAAATGTCACAAGGCAAGAGCACCTATTGTCTTGTCTTTTATATACTAGTACAGCATAATGCCACTTAACTTTACCAGGATTACTTTTTCCTGCTTTCCTTTCCATATTTTCATGTCCTTCTTTGTGTCATTGATATTACAGAGTAACAAGTTACACCCAGTAGATGCACGGTAAGGATTTCGTGATATCTTTGTGAATCATTGTTCTTTGCAGGCTACTCTGCTCCAGTCCTGGCAGGATATTGTGAACATTGATCCTAACCAGAGTCTACAGGACACCCTGCCTAAACTGTACGATCAACTCCTGTCCACATGGCAAAGTGAGGTTAGTTCTGCCTTAAAGTAACAGGCAACAATTTTCAATTTTTGGACCTTTGAATTCCCAAAATCATCTTTACTTTGGGCAAATCATCTCACTGCGGTATGAAGTTTGAGATCAAAAGCACAATAAATCCTTAAGGCAAATCATTAGATCTGTGAGGTCATGAGAAGTTTCAAGAGTTTATAAAAACAGTTTTACAGTAAGTATAAAGAATGAGCCAGGACAATTGTGAATATAAAACATATCTTGTTGATATCACATTCAGGTGCAATGGTGTAACCAGGTGTTCAGTGAACCTGTCAATGTGACAGCAACTCTAGTGATCCAGGTGCTGTACTCCCTGGAGCCATCCATC
This sequence comes from Branchiostoma floridae x Branchiostoma japonicum, assembly GCA_013266295.2. Taxonomy (NCBI): domain Eukaryota; kingdom Metazoa; phylum Chordata; class Leptocardii; order Amphioxiformes; family Branchiostomatidae; genus Branchiostoma; species Branchiostoma floridae x Branchiostoma japonicum. The sequence goes on from CM023840.1 coordinate 17,028,119, forward strand.
CCGTACTGTATACAGGCTGCCCTGGAGGACACACCCAGCCAGCTCAACACACTCATCAGTCTACGGCAGGTCAGGATAATTACATCTTTAACTTTGTATATTGGTTACATGCCATTGGTTATATCTCGTCCTTTTAAAGGCTGCTAATTTAACTGTCTGTAGATACATTAAAAGTTTACATTGTTTTGTAATCATTTGCAGATCACAATGAGGTTTGCTAAAAGCATTGAAACATCACTGGAGAAGACATCAGGTAACACCAGCTCTATCTATAAAATAAAATTTCTCTATCACAACATTAAAATTCATGGCACTTCTAAGATGATTGTGAATTTATTAAGATTTCAAAATTTGTGTTTGAAAACCAGGTACAGGGCAAACCAAACTGTTACGCTAGCCATTTCAGGCATAGGAGTTGGCTGTACGATGAACTGATGTTAATACTTGCTGCCTGGTGAATCCTTTCATTCCTTCTTAACTTATCAGAATAAATCTCCTTCCAAGGCAATATGCACGCCCAGAAAACATTGTTGTTTGTATCTCATTATCGTGTTGTACCAGGTACCTACAATGAAGATGTGATTGCCCAGCTGGTGAGGACCATCCACAGTCCCTACCTGCCATACCTGCTCCAGTACGGTACTCTACAGGAACAGCACCTCAAGGACCAGCTCAGGACGGTCCATCTGGTCTGTACAACAGGAGAACAACAGCACTCTATATTCTGTAGCAAGAGTGATACAAATGTAGCTTCAAAATGGGAACATGAGGTTTATTCCTGAGCACAAGCACTGGCAATCATTGCATCTTGTACTGAATTTGTCAGAGGCTTTCATTCGTTTGTATTTGTCTCATAAAGTTATACAATGTATATACCAAACTTAACTTGAAGTGTCTTAAGAATCTAAATTGTTCCTTGATGTACATGTATAACACAAACCTGTGCAGCTTCTATTTTTTACCTGTTTATAACTCTTCACTTGTTACAGGAGACAGAACAACAGGAGGTGATTGACTGTGTGCGACTGATGGGGCAGTCTGTCAGTAAACTCTACAGTATTGCTAACTCTGTAAGTCCTCGCCTTCTCAGAAATTTGAGACTTTTCTGTGATATAGCTTCTTTCTTTTGCCCCACAGCACCAAAGAAGATATCTAGTGCAAAGTCTCTATTCTGTGCAGCATTTATGATGCCACCCTTTACACATACACATTTTTCCTTGGTCCCATCAGGCTGTGGAACAGTGTATGTCCTTCACCTCAGGCTGTGGAGTTTGTGGACTGCAGAAGGCTCTGACTGTGAGTACCTACTTAGTGTCTGACCAAGGACAACTTTCCCCTGACTGCTTAAAATCAACTAGTTGTATCGTGTGCACTTTTGTTTTTGTTGGAACCTTCCATCTGATGATACATTTTAGATGTTTGCTGGTAATAGAATGTAACATTTTGAAATACATATGGTCTATACAGTACCTGTAACACTAGTAAGGGCATACATTTGTAATTTCAACCTTTCAATTCAAGGCCTTTTTCTGTGTTCTCTACATTCTTGTAGGTTTGCACATTGGCAACCAATCAAGGGTATGAAATGGTTGACAGTCACACATGACACATTTGAAATGTATGAAATGGTCTTATGTAAGGATGTTCTTGTGGTCCTGTATGTATGATTATCATAGTAAGTAACATGTACGTTCCACATCAACAGGCATACTTCACTGTGTACACCTCTGAGTTCATCCGGGTACTGCAGGCCTTGAGAGTGAAGTGCAATATTGATGAGGTCAAAGTGTCTTCAGGAGAGATAAAGGAGGACTGGACTCTCTTCCAACATGCACTCAGAATTCTCCAAACCTGTGGTAAGTAAAAAAAAAAACTTTGTGTGAGATTGTACAGAATGACTGTTTGGAACATCTATTTTTCATACAAGAGCAAATGTACATGAAAAAGAATGTAAGAATTCATCGCTCTTGCACTTGCCTGACATTGTGCTGCTGTTGATGTCCAGGTGACCTCCTCCTCCATCAGAGAGACTTCCAGGACCAGTTGTGTGTGGCTGTGCTGGAGCACACCGAGGCCCTGCAGGACACCAGGTCTGCTGACACCTGTTCTCTAAAATGTATAATGTCTGCAATGTTTCCCTTACCTGCGTCTTGTACATAATAGTGGATATTGATTGGCTCTATCTGGTCAAATCAGATGATTATATGACTGGTCAGATCCATCTAATGGGTCTGGATGGTCAGTCAGCCTGCCAGCCAGTCCGTCTGTTGGACATGGTCAGCAATTGTCAGTAGATTGTCATGACATGTCTTATCCATGTACACAGTACACAGGAGAAGTCCAGTCCTTTTCAGCACTACAACTACCTGAGTGTGGAGAGCCCAACAGAGTATGATCTACTGATGGGAACTGTCACAGGACTGAAGGAAGGTAGGTCTGGGAAAGGGAATTTACACCAACTTGACAGGCCTAGTGTTTCTAGTACATTGTAATACTATATATGGTTGATTGCACTGTAGAAAACAGTTACTGCATTAGGAATATGGGGCATGTGTTGACTGAGTATTCAATACAATGATTTTTTCCCTTCAGACATTGTTAAGATAATTTGTACTTAAGTTTCTATCTTCTGGGCAACATTAGTGTAAGTCTGTTACTGTCATGATCTAATTTTCACATGTACACAGGTGAAAGGAGTATTTTAGGCATTGTTAAATCCAATCACAGAGCAGCTCGTGAAGTTCATTGACATATGTGAAATCTGCCAACAATGTTTCCCTTGTGTTTGTCCAGGGCTGGTGGAAGACCTACTGGGTGATGTAACTGAGGCTGTACAGAAGCTGAATGAGCATGCTCACAAGTTTGCCTTTGACATTGTGTTCTGCCAGCTCCAACAGCAGCTAGCAAATGTACATTCCATGGAGGTCAGTATGTGTTCATACTAACCATGGTTGATGTATTGTGGGTTAGGCAAAGACAGTCTGTTATGACCTGCATGTACATGTATATTGACATTTCTATATGATAGCAGCATTTGTGTATCATCCAGGCAAATATTTTGACAGCCTGCTGCATCTTCATTATGGAAACATTAACTGAGTGCTTTATTCGTATGGATTTTGAATAAGTGACTTAGTTACATTTCTTTGTCAGTATCTTGTGCTACTTTTAAGAATGTATGTTGTACATGTACCTCTAGATTTGGGGTTCTGATGCTGCAGGAGGTGAGGTCTTACCAAGTTTCAGTCTGTCTCCAATGGAGTACATCACCAAGGTAATGTCTCTGTGATTCCCCTTTAATGATTCAAAGTAGCTGGTCGAAAAATAGTGACAAGCCACTTGTAATAGAAACTCTAGTGAAAGTTTAATACATGTAATGTATCCTTCAGAATATGTCCCTTAGGGTGAATGCTAAGGGAAGACTGCATTTGTATGTTGTTATCTTTGAAAAGTTTGTCAAGATCGATTGCATTAAAAAATTCTTTACTTTTACAACAGGGAATGATGCTTATGTTATCATTGCTATCATCAATAATACTAGTATTTGATAGCTATGCTGTGTAAGTTTAATGTTAACATGGTGTATGATTGTAATATTAAGAAGACTGTTATTTCTACAGATAGGACAGTACCTGATGACCCTCCCCCAACAACTGGAGCCATTTCACCACCAGGACAACCCGGCACTGGAGGCTGCACTGCATGCTGGGAAACTGCCTTTCCAGGACAAGAATGGTGAGACTTTGATCTGATTCTTGTAACATTAATTTTTGAAAAACAAGAGAATCACTAACATCTAGAACTTGAGCCATGCTGTCAGTAAGTATATTAATGAATGTTTGATTGCAGAGACCCATGAGGTGGACCATGTTGCTGACTTCTGGCTGGGGTCCATAGCGAGGGGAACCATGCTGACATACTTGGAGGCCATCTTAAAGATCCCCAGAATGACTGACTATGGTCGTAAGCAGCTGGCTGCAGACATTGGTGAGATTCCTAACACAATGTACTGATATTGACTGTCAATATGATGTTAACAGTCACTGCTTCCTCCCATCCTGTTCTGTCTGCTGTCTGAGATATTTCTTTAAGACACAGTGGACCATCAGGGTTTCTCACAAGCACTACTACAGCTGGAATAACATGTTTATTACAGTACATGTACAACATGTAGGTGCACAAGGAGGAAGTTCAATGTAGGAGTTGCATATTTGTATCGTTTTGTTTGTGTGAAGACCATAAGACTAGTGATGTTAGAGTTTGGTTGAAGTGAACTTCCAGAAATGTCATGCTGTCTCTTTGAACCTCCACAGACTATGTCTGTAATGTTCTGGATGCCCTGGGAGTCCCAGCCAACAAGGATCTGAAGGGTGTAGCAGCATTACTACAAGCTTCACCCACAGAGTATGTGTTTCTCCTTTGTGCAAATGCCAAATTATCCTAGCAGTCATGTGAGTCCTTGGATACATTTGATTCACTTATACAACTACCTCACACAATGTATAACATTATCATTGGGTAACATGCCCTATAGAGCTGACAGTTATATATGAATCTGAAACAACCTAATAAAGCCTGAGTGACCACCTATATGTTGCAATGGTCTGAGGTTGCTTGTTGCTATTAGTAAATTGTAATCAGCTAAAAAAATGAGTTGCAAGTATGAAATTCCGTTATATCTTGTTGCAGGTTTGATGACGTGTCCAAAGATTGCCCACCAAAAGTCGTCAACATCGTCAAAGGCATGAGGATGATGTAATGCTGCCCCTTTTCTTGTTTGTCCTCCATGAGGAATATACATGTACAACATGTACACAAAAACCGTTTACAGTGCAAAACCAACATTACCCTGCTATTAGACTGACATATTTATCTAAAAAGTGTTTTGTTGGTATATATACCGTATGTAAGGGGACTTAGGGCAGATATGCCATTATCATATTGTGGCACCATCTTCAGTTCATATACAGGGTGTCAGCAGATGCAAAAGTTGTATATGGTGTACATTTCAATAAATAAAAGATGTACATGTACTATATAATATTACTTCATGACTGACTGTTGTCTTTGAGAATACAGTATGCCATATGTGGTCACTGGATGTTCTATAATTACCTTCGCCAAGAAGGTTATGTTTTCGCGGCCGTGTGTCTGTGTGTGTGTCTGTCTGTGTGTCAACAGCATAACTTGAGAAGGCATAGATGGATTATCTTGATATTTGGTAGGTGGGTAGGTCTTGATGAGACCTCGAAGTGATTAGATTTTGGGCCCCCTGGCGGCTTGCTATGGTACTGCAGCGGAACTTCCGGTTTTGATATCTCGTGATCTGGACATGCTAGGGTGATGATTTATGGATGGTAGGTAGCTCTTGTGCTCAGGAAGAAGTGACGTAAGTTTGGGCCCCCTAGCGGCTTGCTCTGGAACTGCAGGGCCATTTGTATGAAAATGTTTAAAGTAGGATAACTCAATAACCGGTCGACGGATCGTCTTGATATTTGGTGTGTAGGTAGCTTAAGTGATGCTTGACATAATTAGAGGGCAATTATGCAAATTATGATCTAATTTGCATAATTAATGAAGGAATTCTATAATTCAGCTACCTTCCATGATAGGACTATTATACCCTGTAACGTGTAATTAAGAATGAGAGGAACATCGCCATATATTAATTATGTAAATGAAGACCTAATTTGCATAATTAATTAGAAAATACTATAATTCCATAGTGGTTGATGTTGGCAATTTCATACTTGCGCATTTCGAAGTTGACTGGAGGTGAACATCATTCAACATAACTTATCAAAATCAGTACCTCATTTGCATAATTTATGAGGAAATGCTAGAATTACCTTCCTTGTTAAGATAACACTGTCATTGGGAGGAGAATATGATCAACTGATGTAATTCATGCAAATGAGGATCTTATTTGCATAATTAGGGGTGAAATCTATCATTTGTCAGTCATAAAGGGTAACCTCATTTGGCGAAGGTATGAGATCGTGGAACTCTAGTTTGTTTTGTTGCCTTCGTCAGAAGGGTTTAAAATCATCCATTTTTAGTGGGGTAACTGCGGTTTTAGCGGCATAAGTCTTGAAGGCATGGTTCAACGTCCATGATTTTTGGCAGGCAGGTTACCGTTGTTAAGACCAATGTCAAGTGCAAATATGGGCTTCGTGGGGGGTCCATACGTCACTGCAGTGGACTTTTTGTGTTTGTCACTTGTTAGCAAAATAACTCTTGTATATGTAAATGGATGTTCATGGTTTTTGGTAGGCAAGTTGCCATTGTGAAGGCCAAGGTCAAGTTCGAAAATAGGCCTCGTGGGGGGTCCCTACGTTTCTGCAGTGGACTATAATTTGGGCTACAGATTTTTAAGCAATCAATATAGCTATGTATTTTTTTGCAGCCATTCTCACCCATGTCTCATCCATCAAAAGCGTCTCCTAGCAATGTTTAATAGGACAGCAATAGTTTCTGGCTGGGCGTCGCCCTGCTTGTCAAAAAGCCTCTAGTAGGCTTCCGGAAGCGGCAGAAAAGAGTAGAAACTGGCCAAAGAGACAAATACAATCAAACCTGCCTAGGCGGCCACATCTTCAAGCCGGTCACCTGGCCATCGCGGCCGCTTTTTTTCGGTCCCATGTATGCCAGGGGAGTTGGTCCAAGCTAAGAAAACAGTTTGCCACTCCCGAAGCATATTCGTCTAATTGGTCAATTTCTACTCTTTCCAGTCGCTTACCGAAGCCTGGTAGAGCTAGTTGCAAAACACTTTGCTCTGCACACGCAAAGTGTGAGTCACAGAAACTAGAGGAAAAGATTTGAATCCTGTCTGTGTGTTTGAATAGTGATCAGCACCAAGGACAGGTCGCTTGCTTGTCTGTGTAACTATATATTATGCATAGTGTAATCGATAGAGGTAATGATAACAAGGAACACAATGTGTGTAATTAAGCAACTTTGAGGTGTATTACCGGTAATGTGACATTATAGTGATTGGGCCGAAAATCATTGTGTACGATGCTAAAATCAGGCCCATTTTCTATTGATAGAAAGAAAAATGGTCCATTCAAACATCAGAAAGTATTCGTAGAGCTAAACTGACGAAGAAAATGCTTCAGAAATACACCTGATCGCGTGGCTAGAACGCAAAATACACAGTGAGTATACTGTTTTTCAAAGACGGACTTTTACACTACATGTGTATGGTCTACCATAGCCTTCATCGGGCCTTCCTAAAGAAGTTAGGGATATCGGGATTCGGCAAAGATAGGGTGGCCAGGAGAGTGAACTCATGAGCCCGTGCTAAGGGTAACTTTTCCCCTAACTGCACAAGCAAATGGTGGCCAAACTCCTCTGGCAAATTACGATTTATTCTCCCTATTTGGCTGACTATTGCTGTTTTTCCGCCAACGCTAAAGACACGGTTGCCTGATTTGCCCGCCAACAATTTGCATATGTGTTCATATAATTTGCATGTATATGATGTAAACAGCGATCGCTCGTATACACCCCCCCCCTCACTAGTCCGACCCTGTCTGGATCCACGTCATGTCTAGCCGTACGTCGCGTCATCGTGTCTGGCTTGCGCACCTTACGGCCGAGGTTGCTAAGCTCATTCATTATCTCATTTGACTTTGTCCTGTGAGCTACTACCTTTGAGCAAAGCAATCCGAATCCGAATCTTTCTGTGAAGCGAGTGAACGAAAACATGGCAGCGGCAGCGAACAACGGTGAGTCCAAATCATCACATTTCTAGTATTGTTCGCTACACAGTTTGCTCGATCTTGCCATGTTCGCCATGGAACGAATACCGTCAACAGAAATCCTGGCTTATTCATGCATGCCGATCGGGAGTGTTTCTATGGCCTGGTCTTTACTCGTATCTATCGCGGTTTGAACTACCTCGGGAGTTCAATCTGGGGCTAATCAAACTCATGTTGTAAAACAAAACCTACATGTTTTTAGATTGTTGACGTTGAAGCTTACAATGTACAATTATGCTACGTGAACTTGAGAGCGTGTTTCTTCAAATTTCCCGCGGTTTATGCATTCCAAATGTTTCGGCAGTTCGATGAATGGCGCGATGGCTCATCTGTTACAAAGTCCCAGTCCTTTTACCAAGTGAAATACACACGTATGTACGAATAAATGTATTATATGTATGCTCCGATCGTGCCTGACAGCTGAGTTTCCGTAAAAAATGTCACGATGTCACGATGTCCTTGCAGATGTATTGAGCCCCCTTGACAGAAGTTGGCGTCTCTGAATTGTAGATGGCAGGAAGCTTCGATCATTTTAACTAACTCATTTATTCCCTTTGTCCTAGGAAATGCCCCTCGAGGTGGCTTAAATAACCTCGACGCCATTTGGGATCGGATGAACGTAAGTTAACCTTGTTTTAATAATTTTATATTTGGTACTTTATTAGAACAGTTAGCTTTGTGACAAACATTAGTGAACACCATCTAAAGATAATCAGTTTGCTGTTCATTACAATGTCTGTGTGGTTTTGCTGTTTTGTGAAGGACATTATTTCATGAATCATGCAGTAGTACAGTCAGCTCAAAATACTAGTACTGGGTGTGCAGGTAAAATTGGGGCTGTGTATACGTAGGTGTCTACCTGCACCTAACCTGCACTGGACAATGTACTAGGTTTATATATACAAGTGCTAAGTATGTTAATTTTTGCTGTAGTGACTGTTACCACCATGACGTACAAAAGAAATGATGGCAATGATCAGTTTTTAGTGTGATCCATACTTCTCAAACTCCGCGTGGTGCAGGTAAAATTTGTCTGGTAATAAATTTTACCAGACAGTGCAGGTAGATTCCAGGTACAGTATGAAAAAAAAAAGAAAGGATTTCCAGCCCTGTACAGTCATGCAAAATCAGTCAACCACATTAATATTCTGTAAAGTCAAAATCAAACCAGAATCTTGACTTATGTCGAAGCCTCGGCTGGCTGCTGGAGGACCCGCTGCAATTTTCAGGGTGTGGCCGGTACAGCCCGGCTCTCCCCAAGCAATAAAGCAAGGGTGCTCCCCCTCTTCCCAAAATCCAAGCACCACTCCCAAATTTTCAAATTTAGGGTTTTCTCTTATTAGGCCACACCAATTTATTTTCTTGGTTAACGGATTTTTCTAGAAAAATAATGGAGCGGGCGGGCGAAATAAATAAAAAAATAAAAATTTCAGACTACCTGCCATACAGCCATGTAGTAAGCAATCTAGACAGCTTATTAAGTTACAAAATGATAGTATAGGGCACATTGAACACTTATTGAACTGGAAGGACCATTACTACATGATCAACTTCTGTAACATCCCTTTTAATACAATTATTCGTAACATAATATATAATTTTTGCAAGTTACACATCTTTACTGTATGACTAACAAAATTATCGACAACTGACAAGACTCCGATATTCAAGTACTGTAGTTTCAACTTCATTAATCTTTTCATTTAGTTTAACAGTATCTTGTCAGATTGCACCTGGTGCAATTTGGTGCTCTCAATATACAAGCAGTACTTCATAGATATAAAGCTTGTTTTGTGGTGCTTTGGGGTTGATATTCCTTTTCGTACACGAGCAAATTTGCAAAACTGCATATACTTTAAAACATGACACAAGCCACACAATGTAAACTCTCACAAGCAAATTTATAGTCACAAACAACTTTAAAGGAGACAAAATTTATTCAATTTACATGTATTTACCTAGATCCTGCCTTGATCCAAAGTTACAGCTTTCTTTAACAAAGATAAACTTGCCATGTGGCCGCCGACAATAATGACAGATCATGAGCCAACATGGCTTCCAGTCAGAAAGTAAAACAATCTAATGTGCAGGAGCGACTCTAGCGACATTGGCATGAACTGCAGCAAATTTCCCTGTTCAAGCAACCGACCAGTGGGGTCTAAACTATAACGTTTTTTTATTTTTATTTTCATTCGGCAAAAAAAGCAAGCGGCGAATCCGTTAACCAAGGAAATAAATTGGTGTGGCCTTATTTTCATTAAAAATTCACTAATTTTTTTCGCGACATCAACCGATTAGGGAGCACCTCATTCCTCTAAAATTTACTGGGAGACCGCTGCTGGTATGTTGTCCATATGGTCTAGTGGTTAGGATTTGGCGCTCTGAGCTCACCACCAAGGCCCGGGTTCGATTCCCTGTGTGGGAACCTGTGAAGCAACAAGAACAAGAAGAGAGTATGAACAGATAGAAACCCCTGGCCCCGGTCTGGGATCGAACCCATGGCCCAATCTGAGCACCAGTTCACGACCCAAGCGCTCTAACGATTCGGCTAAATTAGGTCTAGACCCCAAAGACGGATCTGTTGGTAGCGCACTGTTACACTTAAATGCTGGCATATAACCTCTCTGCATTCGCGTATTACTAAGTGTTACCGGTATCTCTTAGTGCTACCTGTCTATCTCTGCCTTGTAGAGCAGGCGTTGGCTGGCCAGTGGTGTGGGTACGGGGAGTACAATAACCATTTCAGTTGCATTTCTCACTTGGTCAGATGGGACGTTACTCCGACCGCTCTTGTCACAGACTCCAAGACTTGCTGCCTTTAGTCCTGCTCTGTTGAGGTCGTGGTAGTCATTGTGTGGGCATGAAGATTACTCTGACACTGTGGTAGTCTCCTTCATGTATTTGCTGCAGTCAGAGTGGTGATGTGAAATGGGATAGAGACATGTTAAAGTTAGAACAAAAAAAGAACCACTCTAAACCCCATGATTTACCTCTCAAAATGCGGGAGATTGCGTTTTGGAAGGCTTGAAAATCCAAAATTTCCCCTAGATTGCACTTCGCTTCCCAACTCCCAGACTCATTGGATCACAAAACTGAGCTGAGGGAAAAACATTTAAGTCTATATCTACAGGATCTCTTATTTTTGTTTTTAGTTTTTCATCTACATTGTAGTCCTTGAATATCATGATATGTTTGAACAATTCTGTTTTTGGTAAGTGCGCATATTTCTGTTAATATTGTACTTACTTGGTGTGGCCTTATTGTAACCTACATGATATAGTTAAGGGTCTGTGTTTGTGCACAACCGGATGGACTGTAATGTTGTGTATCTGGGTTAAGGTGTTGGGAAGATAAAAGGTCAAGGTCAAAATGTGGGCCTCTTGGCAGCTATCCTTGGTACTGCAGCAGAATTTCTAAGTTTTGTATCTTTTCAGTTTTGTCCTAGACATGTTAGGGTTTTGTTTTTATTGTGGCAGATAGCTTGTTATGTGAGAAAAAAAGTGGTTTAGGTTTGGTTCCTCTAGCAGCTTAATCTCGAACTGCAAGCCTTAGTTTGATTTGTGTAGAATATTTCTGATATCCAATGACTTCTAGCAGCATCTTTGCGACTATTTCAGTCACAAAGCAATATGGCAATATACTATCCTGGTAAAAGGGGTGAAGTATGCCATTTCTGATTGCTTTGTTTGATGTACATATTATTCAGCTTGAAAGTTCATCTGTGTTGGTGGAAGTCATTCTGAAAAATGTTTTGAACGTTTAGTACAGTGTAGTTTCTGTAGTAATTGGACTCACCCAAATCTTGATTGAACCTCCTTGTTTAACTCCAGTCTTTTTGAAGGAATGAGCAATCTACTGCTTCTCAGTGACTTATGGAATCTCCAAGCAGATCAGTGGCAAATTTTTACTATTGGCCAGAGGATCGGACTGTCCGGTGGCTAATGGACACTCTTCTGGCCGAAAAATGTTGTAACAGCCCAATATTCTGGCAGACTATTAGCTCCCCCTCTTTAGGAATCGTATAGCCTGCCACAGGGGGGGGGGGGGGGGAGAGGCTCTAAACCATTCTTAAAGAGGGGGAGCTTAGTTTGCCAGAATATTGGGCTAACTTACACATCAAAACTTGATGAGTGACTCTCCAGACGTACTGCGTATGTTGATGCTCACAATAAACCTGTTAAGTATACTTCTCGACTCACCTCATCGCTGACCATTATCCTAATTGGACCTTATATATAATACACTGTCTTGCCACCCACCCTAGATCTGCTTGGAGATTGACATTATGCAGATAGAACATGTGACTTGGGGAGCAGTGCATCCTAAGTAGCATAAGTCTGTGCCCCCCACCCCACCCCATATGTAAATGTGCAACCACTTGACAGTCTGTATTTTAATTTAGTACACTAGCACGTCAGCAGAACGTACTGCGCCTGTGCGAAATCCAGAAGGTAACTTGCATAACACTTAAACAGAACATATCGTTTAAGTTGATGTTTAATATATGTTTTTTGGAGGATGACATCAGTAGTTGTGTCTGAAAAATGATACTGTCTGCGATGGGCAAAATGCTGATGCTGTTAACCAAACATAAAACACAAACCGTGAAAAATCCAGGTTTCGTGTAGGCGCAGTATGTTCTGCTGGCGTGCTTTGGAGTTCCTACACACAGCTCAAAAAAGGAACAGAAATATTGATGGATTTCCTTTTTTTATTTTTTTGTTTTACTTTTAGCCCCGCCGAAGCCAGCGGGTAAGGAGGGCGCCAGAAAGATATCGTAAGTTTGCTATTGCTTTTATCTGTCAGGACACTGATGTAAAAATTTGACTAGCTGCAAAATCAAGGAGCTTTAAAATCATCTCTTTTAAAGCTCCTTGGCAGAATTCAGGTCGTTTACATCTAAAAATCATATTTAGATATAAAGACATTTCACTTGAATGGATTTTGTTTCAACACTGGTGAGATACCGGTAGCTAGCACTCTAGGTCTGGTGTTGTGGCCGTGCACAGTGTCTAAGTGTGGCTTACAAGCCCTATCTTGGCATGGCAGTTCCGGCCACAGTTGGGACACAAGAAGGTTGAGATATTTTGTGGTTTCTCTTTAATATGTAGCTATGACATCGATAGTTTTATGAGATTCTACTGACAACTAAATGTGTCTCCTTTATGTGTTTTTTCTCACTAATGACTACTGACAACTAAATGTGTCTCCTTCATGTGTTTGTCTTGAATTACCTTAACTAGTCCCTGTCCCACTCCGGCCGTACTTACCTACTTACAACTAGATGTGTCTCTTTCATGTTTCTCTCACAGATGACTACTTCTAAATGTCTCTTACATATGATGTTTTTCTTACAGACGAAGATCCAAGATACTGGCCGGGGGCCCAGAGGCAGAGACCAGCTGTGCCAGCAGGAAGAGGAAGAAATGTTTGTTTCCTCTTTGTTTGTTTATTGGTTTATTAAAGATTAAACACTTTCGGCCTATGAATTGAAATATTTACAATGATTATCAAGATTTAGGTACAGTCATTATAAATCAGTTCCTGGGTTACGATAGAAGTAACGGTCCATCAAAGTTGTGGTAATGTTACATTTTTGTACTGTTTAGGAGAGACCAGGTCTTGGGTGGGTATGACATAAATAAAATATAACACGGTGTATTCCGCATCGCCCTCAGTCCCGGCCCTCCTGCGAGTCCTGCTGTACATTACTGTATAATGTAAGTCTTGTTATATGATGATAATTTTCAGTGTATCCAAGCTTTCCTCCAATCATTGAAAAATACTCATTCTAATCCGATACTAGGCGAACAACAACAACAACAACCCTCGCAACGATGGGCGACCGCGCAGGAGGTCGGCTGTGATTGCGGCAGCCAGGATCGCCGCAATTGCCGCGGCAGAAAGGAGAGGAGCGGTAAGTGTTGATATACTGTACAGTATGTCCAAAACCTCAACAAACGCTCAGAGAAAACGCTTTCTGTATAGAATGTCCTGGAATGATCTGAAGTTGTAACAGTGCAATTATAATTATTTTAGTTGGTGTATATGGACCTCATGTTAAGTTGTCTGTAAAATTCCTTGTTACATTGCTAATTGTTATTTTGCTAATTCTCTCCATAGTGTCTCCATGCTTTGTATATGACTGTTGCATTAGATTTAATGTCTCCAGATAGGAGAGGTCATACATAAAAATTACTTGGTGTGGCCTTATGTGTACAAGTACTGATTTATTGATATTTTCATTAAATAAAAGACTTGTTGGTTGGTACACCATGTTCTCTCATTCAATTTGTACATGTCCTAACACTTGTCATCCCTTTGTATATTTCAAATCTGGCATCTTGTTTTTTTTGGCCCTTCTTGTTTTTTTCGCGCTCTCGCATTAGATCTCCACAGGACGTCATCCCCAAAAATTACTTGGCATACTAGCCTTCTGTGTAACACAATGCACATATAACCCACTCAGTCTTGTATTCTTTCTACCTTATGCCCACAGAGGAGAGCGTGACTAGAGCCAGCCCGACCATCGGCGCACTGGCCCGACCATCCAGCCAGTGCGGCTCTGCCCCAGGCTCGCCCACCAGCCTGGGGTACGTACGCCCTCCCCCCGGCCCGTCCACCGGCTAGGGGCGCTCTTCATCCGGCTCGACCATCAGCCGGACGCTCTCCCAGGCCCCTGACTCGACCACCAGCCAGAGGCCCACACTCCTGCCGACCCCTGGCCCGGACACCGGCCAGGGGTAGCCAATCTCCTGCCCCACCCTGGCCCGGACATCGGCCTGGGTGGTGGCCACACCATCGCCAGGTCCCCATCCCTCCCCACCCTGGCCCGAACATCGGCCAGGGTGGCGGCCACACCACCGCCAGGTCTCCATCCCTCCCACCCTGGCCCGGACATCGGCCAGGGTGGCGGCCACACCATCGCCAGGTCCCCATCCCTCCCCACCCTGGCCCGGACATCGGCCAGGGTGGCGGCCACACCATCGCCAGGTCCCCATCCCTCCCCACCCTGGCCCGGACATCGGCCAGGGTGGCGGCCACACCATCGCCAGGTCTCCATCCCTCCCCACCCTGGCCCGGACATCGGCCAGGGTGGCGGCCACACCATCGCCAGGTCTCCATCCCTCCCCACCCTGGCCCGGACATCGGCCAGGGTGGCGGCCACACCATCGCCAGATCTCCATCCCTCCCCACCCTGGCCCGGACATCGGCCAGGGTGGTGGCCACACCACCGCCAGGTCTCCATCCCTTCCCACCCTGGCCCGGACATCGGCCAGGGTGGCGGCCACACCACCGCCAGGGCGTCCATCTCTCCCCACCCTGGCCCGGACATCGGCCAGGGTGGCGGCCACACCATCGCCAGGTCTCCATCCCTTCCCACCCTGGCCCGGACATCGGCCAGGGTGGCGGCCACACCACCGCCAGGGCGTCCATCCCTCCCCAACCTGGCCCGGACATTGGCCAGGGTGCCGGCCACACCACCGCCAGGGTCGCCAGTTAAGATAAGTGTTTACGTGTCTTATGATAGGAAGTTAATGATTTGTGATGTCCCATTTGTAAAAGGTAAAATTATCATTTGTAGCTTGAACTAAACTAAGTTCCTTATGTCTGAGGTACTGTTGCCAGGTATAATCATATTTTCTTGATTATTGGCAAGGTGCTTGACTGTGTTTTGTTTGCATCTTGAGTTATGTTTTTGGTTGGGGGTAACAGGAGATATTGAGGGTGGTGGC
The DNA here is from genome assembly GCA_013266295.2 of Branchiostoma floridae x Branchiostoma japonicum. Classification (NCBI taxonomy): domain Eukaryota; kingdom Metazoa; phylum Chordata; class Leptocardii; order Amphioxiformes; family Branchiostomatidae; genus Branchiostoma; species Branchiostoma floridae x Branchiostoma japonicum. The sequence goes on from CM023840.1 coordinate 17,043,615, forward strand.
TGCTTTTGTATGCAGGGCTTCAGTCAGTTTCTGTGGTATACAGGTTCGATGTGTGGTTGATTTAGTTTCTGTGCCATGTTGATAGCTGGGATTGTGTTTGGAGTAACTGCGAAGATCAGTCCCCTAGAAAACAGTGAGTTTTCTGGTTTTGTTAGCTTGTGACTATTCAGGTTTTCGTACCACTTGACATTCTTTCTGCAGTTATGTGATGGTCAGTGGGTCGGGTTTGATCCCCACCCATGTCACCGATCTTGTGCCCTTGGGAAAGGCACTTTACACGACTTTCCTCACTTCACTCAGGTGTAAATGAGTACCTAGCTTCGGTTAGGGACGTCCCTCGGATAGGACGTTAAATGGAGGTCCCGTGTTTGGGGAGAGCCACACCCCACGCACGTTAAAGAACCCACCATACTTATCGAAAAGAGTAGGGGTCCTTCCCGGTGTGAGTGGTTCAAACCTTACAGTCCGGTCTCAGGTTTGACATCTTGTAGAGGTGATAGTCACCTGTTATGTCAATCCTTCCACAAATGTGGTAAATCGTCATAAATGAAAAATAAATAAAAGAGGAGGAAGAGCCTACTCAATGAGCTAACAGAACTAGGAAAGTCACTGTTTTCTGAGGGACTGAGCTTTGCAGTTCACTCCAAATGCAATTCCGGCCATCGACGTGGTCACAGAAACTGAATCAGCCACACACCGTACCAGTATGCCACAGAAACCGACTGAAAAACTGTGTGCAGAAGTAGCCATCGCTCTCAAAATTTCCTAATCCCAGGAACTAGCAACATCGCTCGGGGTGTCAACTAGACATACTCATCACCTTGTCCACAGACAGCTCAAAAAAGGAACAGAAATATTGATGGATTTCCTTTTTTTGTTTTTGTTTTAGCTCCGCCGAGGCCAGCGGGTAAGGAGGGCGCCAGCAAGATTTGGTAAGTTGACATTTCACTTGAATGGATTTTGTTTCAACACTGGTTTATATACTATAACTGCTTTTAACTGCTCTTATCTCATGTCCGTACATCGTGTAATTGCTTGTGACATTGAGACTATGTATTACTAAGTAACGTTAATGATTTTATGAACAGAAATATTGATGGATTTCCTTTTTTTATTTTTTTGTTTTAACCCCGCCGAGGCCACACCATCGCCAGGTCTCCATCCCTCCCCACCCTGGCCCGGACATCGGCCAGGGTGGCGGCCACACCACCGCCAGGGTCGCCAGTTAAGATAAGTGTTTACGTGTCTTATGATACGAAGTTAATGATTTGTGATGTCCCATTTGTAAAAGGTAAAATTATCATTTGTAGCTTGAACTAAACTAAGTTCCTTATGTCTGAGGTACTGTTGCCAGGTATAATCATATTTTCTTGATTATTGGCAAGGTGCTTGAGTGTATTTTGTTTGCATCTTGAGTTATGTTTTTGGTTGGGGGTAACAGGAGATATTGAGGGTGGTGGCTGCTTTTGTATGCAGGGCTTCAGTCAGTTTCTGTGGTATACAGGTTCGATGTGTGGTTGATTTAGTTTCTGTGCCATGTTGATAGCTGGGATTGTGTTTGGAGTAACTGCGAAGATCAGTCCCCTAGAAAACAGTGAGTTTTCTGGTTTTGTTAGCTTGTGACTATTCAGGTTTTCGTACCACTTGACATTCTTTCTGCATTTATGTGATGGTCAGTGGGTCGGGAACCCTGATTGTGAAACATTACATAAGCCGCCTTGTGTGTTTGTGTGGGGTGGGGGTGTGTGCACGTGTGTGTGTTGCATGTGTGTGGGGGGGGGGTGTGGAGTGGTGGGGGGGGTGTGGAGTGGTGGGGGGGGTGGGCACGTGTGTGTGTTGCATGTGTGTGTGTATGAATGAATGAATGGTTATGGTGTTTGTATACGTAGCTAGGATCTTGAAGTCCCGAACCAAGACTACGGCACAGGGCCCGAGAGAAAGACAAGAGGAGGAAGTGCCTAGGTAGTAATGAGCTAATAGAACTAGGAAAGTCACTGTTTTCTGAGGGGCTGAGCTTTGCAGTTCACTTCAAATGCAATTCCGGCCATCGACGTGGTCACAGAAACTGAATCAGCCACACACCGTACTAGTATGCCACAGAAACCGACTGAAAAACTGTGTGCAGAAGTAGCCATCGCTCTCAAAATATCCTAATCCCAGGAACTAGCAACATCGCTCGGGGTGTCAACTTACTGATCATCACCTTGTCCACAGACAGCTCAAAAAAGGAACAGAAATATTGATGGATTTCCTTTTTTTATTTTTTTGGTTTAGCTCCGCCGAGGCCAGCGGGTAAGGAGGGCGCCAGCAAGATTTGGTAAGTTGACATTTCACTTGAATGGATTTTGTTTCAACACTGGTTTATATACTATAACTGCTTTTAACTGCTCTCATATAGTATCTCATGTCCGTACATCGTGTAATTGCTTGTGACATTGAGACTATGTATTACTAAGTAACGTTAATGATTTTATGAACAGAAATATTGATGGATTTCCTTTTTTTATTTTTTTGTTTTAACCCCGCCGAGGCCACACCATCGCCAGGTCTCCATCCCTCCCCACCCTGGCCCGGACATCGGCCAGGGTGGCGGCCACACCACCGCCAGGGTCGCCAGTTAAGATAAGTGTTTACGTGTCTTATGATACGAAGTTAATGATTTGTGATGTCCCATTTGTAAAAGGTAAATTGTGTAATTGCTTGTGACATTGAGACTATGTATTACTAAGTAACGTTAATGATTTTATGAACAGAAATATTGACGGATTTCCTTTTTTTATTTTTTTGTTTTAACCCCGCCGAGGCCACACCATCGCCAGGCGAGGTCTCCATCCCTCCCCACCCTGGCCCGGACATCGGCCAGGGTGGCGGCCACACCACCGCCAGGGTCGCCAGTTAAGATAAGTGTTTACGTGTCTTATGATACGAAGTTAATGATTTGTGATGTCCCATTTGTAAAAGGTAAATTTGTAAAAGGTATATACTATAACTGCTTTTAACTGCTCTTATCTCATGTCCGTACATCGTGTAATTGCTTGTGACATTGAGACTATGTATTACTAAGTAACGTTAATGATTTTATGAACAGAAATATTGATGGATTTCCTTTTTTTATTTTTTTGTTTTAACCCCGCCGAGGCCACAGCATCGCCAGGTCTCCATCCCTCCCCACCCTGGCCCGGACATCGGCCAGGGTGGCGGCCACATCACCGCCAGGGTCGCCAGTTAAGATAAGTGTTTACGTGTCTTATGATACGAAGTTAATGATTTGTGATGTCCCATTTGTAAAAGGTAAATTGTGTAATTGCTTGTGACATTGAGACTATGTATTACTAAGTAACGTTAATGATTTTATGAACAGAAATATTGATGGATTTCCTTTTTTTATTTTTTTGTTTTAACCCCGCCGAGGCCACACCATCGCCAGGCGAGGTCTCCATCCCTCCCCACCCTGGCCCGGACATCGGCCAGGGTGGCGGCCACACCACCGCCAGGGTCGCCAGTTAAGATAAGTGTTTACGTGTCTTATGATACGAAGTTAATGATTTGTGATGTCCCATTTGTAAAAGGTAAAATTACCATTAGTAGCTTGAACTAAACTAAGTTCCTTATGTCTGAGGTACTGTTGCCAGGTATAATCATATTTTCTTGATTATTGGCAAGGTGCTTGACTGTTTTGTTTGCATCTTGAGTTATGTTTTTGGTTGGGGGTAACAGGAGATATTGAGGGTGGTGGCTGCTTTTGTATGCAGGGCTTCAGTCAGTTTCTGTGGTATACAGGTCCGATGTGTGGTTGATTTAGTTTCTGTGCCATGTTGATAGCTGGGATTGTGTTTGGAGTAACTGCGAAGATCAGTCCCCTAGAAAACAGTGAGTTTTCTGGTTTTGTTAGCTTGTGACTTTTCAGGTTTTCGTACCACTTGACATTCTTTCTGCAGTTATGTGATGGTCAGTGGGTCGGGTTCGATCCCCACCCATGTCACCGATCTTGTGCCCTTGGGAAAGGCACTTTACACGACTTTCCTCACTTCACTCAGGTGTAAATGAGTACCTAGCTTCGGTTAGGGACGTCCCTCGGATAGGACGTTAAATGGAGGTCCCGTGTTTGGGGAGAGCCACACCCCACGCACGTTAAAGAACCCACCATACTTATCGAAAAGAGTAGGGGTCCTTCCCGGTGTGAGTGGTTCAAACCTTACAGTCCGGTCTCAGGTTTGACATCTTGTAGCGGTGATAGTCACCTGTTATGTCAATCCTTTATACAAATGTGGTAAATCGTCATAAATGAAAAATAAATAAAAGAGGAGGAAGCGCCTCGGTAGTAATGAGCTAACAGAACTAGGAAAGTCACTGTTTTCTGAGGGGCTGAGCTTTGCAGTTCACTTCAAATGCAATTCCGGCCATCGACGTGGTCACAGAAACTGAATCAGCCACACACCGTACTAGTATGCCACAGAAACCGACTGAAAAACTGTGTGCAGAAGTAGCCATCGCTCTCAAAATATCCTAATCCCAGGAACTAGCAACATCGCTCGGGGTGTCAACTTACTCATCACCTTGTCCACAGACAGCTCAAAAAAGGAACAGAAATATTGATGGATTTCCTTTTTTTATTTTTTTGGTTTAGCTCCGCCGAGGCCAGCGGGTAAGGAGGGCGCCAGCAAGATTTGGTAAGTTGACATTTCACTTGAATGGATTTTGTTTCAACACTGGTTTATATACTATAACTGCTTTTAACTGCTCTTATCTCATGTCCGTACATCGTGTAATTGCTTGTGACATTGAGACTATGTATTACTAAGTAACGTTAATGATTTTATGAACAGAAATATTGATGGATTTCCTTTTTTTATTTTTTTGTTTTAACCCCGCCGAGGCCACACCATCGCCAGGTCTCCATCCCTCCCCACCCTGGCCCGGACATCGGCCAGGGTGGCGGCCACACCACCGCCAGGGTCGCCAGTTAAGATAAGTGTTTACGTGTCTTATGATACGAAGTTAATGATTTGTGATGTCCCATTTGTAAAAGGTAAATTGTGTAATTGCTTGTGACATTGAGACTATGTATTACTAAGTAACGTTAATGATTTTATGAACAGAAATATTGATGGATTTCCTTTTTTTATTTTTTTGTTTTAACCCCGCCGAGGCCACACCATCGCCAGGCGAGGTCTCCATCCCTCCCCACCCTGGCCCGGACATCGGCCAGGGTGGCGGCCACACCACCGCCAGGGTCGCCAGTTAAGATAAGTGTTTACGTGTCTTATGATACGAAGTTAATGATTTGTGATGTCCCATTTGTAAAAGGTAAATTTGTAAAAGGTATATACTATAACTGCTTTTAACTGCTCTTATCTCATGTCCGTACATCGTGTAATTGCTTGTGACATTGAGACTATGTATTACTAAGTAACGTTAATGATTTTATGAACAGAAATATTGATGGATTTCCTTTTTTTATTTTTTTGTTTTAACCCCGCCGAGGCCACACCATCGCCAGGTCTCCATCCCTCCCCACCCTGGCCCGGACATCGGCCAGGGTGGCGGCCACACCACCGCCAGGGTCGCCAGTTAAGATAAGTGTTTACGTGTCTTATGATACGAAGTTAATGATTTGTGATGTCCCATTTGTAAAAGGTAAATTGTGTAATTGCTTGTGACACTGAGACTATGTATTACTAAGTAACGTTAATGATTTTATGAACAGAAATATTGATGGATTTCCTTTTTTTATTTTTTTGTTTTAACCCCGCCGAGGCCACACCATTGCCAGGCGAGGTCTCCATCCCTCCCCACCCTGGCCCGGACATCGGCCAGGGTGGCGGCCACACCACCGCCAGGGTCGCCAGTTAAGATAAGTGTTTACGTGTCTTATGATACGAAGTTAATGATTTGTGATGTCCCATTTGTAAAAGGTAAAATTATCATTTGTAGCTTGAACTAAACTAAGTTCCTTATGTCTGAGGTACTGTTGCCAGGTATAATCATATTTTCTTGATTATTGGCAAGGTGCTTGACTGTGTTTTGTTTGCATCTTGAGTTATGTTTTTGGTTGGGGGTAACAGGAGATATTGAGGGTGGTGGCTGCTTTTGTATGCAGGGCTTCAGTCAGTTTCTGTGGTATACAGGTCCGATGTGTGGTTGATTTAGTTTCTGTGCCATGTTGATAGCTGGGATTGTGTTTGGAGTAACTGCGAAGATCAGTCCCCTAGAAAACAGTGAGTTTTCTGGTTTTGTTAGCTTGTGACTTTTCAGGTTTTCGTACCACTTGACATTCTTTCTGCAGTTATGTGATGGTCAGTGGGTCGGGTTCGATCCCCACCCATGTCACCGATCTTGTGCCCTTGGGAAAGGCACTTTACACGACTTTCCTCACTTCACTCAGGTGTAAATGAGTACCTAGCTTCGGTTAGGGACGTCCCTCGGATAGGACGTTAAATGGAGGTCCCGTGTTTGGGGAGAGCCACACCCCACGCACGTTAAAGAACCCACCATACTTATCGAAAAGAGTAGGGGTCCTTCCCGGTGTGAGTGGTTCAAACCTTACAGTCCGGTCTCAGGTTTGACATCTTGTAGAGGTGATAGTCACCTGTTATGTCAATCCTTCCACAAATGTGGTAAATCGTCATAAATGAAAAATAAATAAAAGAGGAGGAAGCGCCTCGGTAGTAATGAGCTAACAGAACTAGGAAAGTCACTGTTTTCTGAGGGGCTGAGCTTTGCAGTTCACTTCAAATGCAATTCCGGCCATCGACGTGGTCACAGAAACTGAATCAGCCACACACCGTACTAGTATGCCACAGAAACCGACTGAAAAACTGTGTGCAGAAGTAGCCATCGCTCTCAAAATATCCTAATCCCAGGAACTAGCAACATCGCTCGGGGTGTCAACTTACTCATCACCTTGTCCACAGACAGCTCAAAAAAGGAACAGAAATATTGATGGATTTCCTTTTTTTATTTTTTTGGTTTAGCTCCGCCGAGGCCAGCGGGTAAGGAGGGCGCCAGCAAGATTTGGTAAGTTGACATTTCACTTGAATGGATTTTGTTTCAACACTGGTTTATATACTATAACTGCTTTTAACTGCTCTTATCTCATGTCCGTACATCGTGTAATTGCTTGTGACATTGAGACTATGTATTACTAAGTAACGTTAATGATTTTATGAACAGAAATATTGATGGATTTCCTTTTTTTATTTTTTTGTTTTAACCCCGCCGAGGCCACACCATCGCCAGGTCTCCATCCCTCCCCACCCTGGCCCGGACATCGGCCAGGGTGGCGGCCACACCACCGCCAGGGTCGCCAGTTAAGATAAGTGTTTACGTGTCTTATGATACGAAGTTAATGATTTGTGATGTCCCATTTGTAAAAGGTAAATTGTGTAATTGCTTGTGACATTGAGACTATGTATTACTAAGTAACGTTAATGATTTTATGAACAGAAATATTGACGGATTTCCTTTTTTTATTTTTTTGTTTTAACCCCGCCGAGGCCACACCATCGCCAGGCGAGGTCTCCATCCCTCCCCACCCTGGCCCGGACATCGGCCAGGGTGGCGGCCACACCACCGCCAGGGTCGCCAGTTAAGATAAGTGTTTACGTGTCTTATGATACGAAGTTAATGATTTGTGATGTCCCATTTGTAAAAGGTAAATTTGTAAAAGGTATATACTATAACTGCTTTTAACTGCTCTTATCTCATGTCCGTACATCGTGTAATTGCTTGTGACATTGAGACTATGTATTACTAAGTAACGTTAATGATTTTATGAACAGAAATATTGATGGATTTCCTTTTTTTATTTTTTTGTTTTAACCCCGCCGAGGCCACAGCATCGCCAGGTCTCCATCCCTCCCCACCCTGGCCCGGACATCGGCCAGGGTGGCGGCCACATCACCGCCAGGGTCGCCAGTTAAGATAAGTGTTTACGTGTCTTATGATACGAAGTTAATGATTTGTGATGTCCCATTTGTAAAAGGTAAATTGTGTAATTGCTTGTGACATTGAGACTATGTATTACTAAGTAACGTTAATGATTTTATGAACAGAAATATTGATGGATTTCCTTTTTTTATTTTTTTGTTTTAACCCCGCCGAGGCCACACCATCGCCAGGCGAGGTCTCCATCCCTCCCCACCCTGGCCCGGACATCGGCCAGGGTGGCGGCCACACCACCGCCAGGGTCGCCAGTTAAGATAAGTGTTTACGTGTCTTATGATACGAAGTTAATGATTTGTGATGTCCCATTTGTAAAAGGTAAAATTACCATTAGTAGCTTGAACTAAACTAAGTTCCTTATGTCTGAGGTACTGTTGCCAGGTATAATCATATTTTCTTGATTATTGGCAAGGTGCTTGACTGTTTTGTTTGCATCTTGAGTTATGTTTTTGGTTGGGGGTAACAGGAGATATTGAGGGTGGTGGCTGCTTTTGTATGCAGGGCTTCAGTCAGTTTCTGTGGTATACAGGTCCGATGTGTGGTTGATTTAGTTTCTGTGCCATGTTGATAGCTGGGATTGTGTTTGGAGTAACTGCGAAGATCAGTCCCCTAGAAAACAGTGAGTTTTCTGGTTTTGTTAGCTTGTGACTTTTCAGGTTTTCGTACCACTTGACATTCTTTCTGCAGTTATGTGATGGTCAGTGGGTCGGGTTCGATCCCCACCCATGTCACCGATCTTGTGCCCTTGGGAAAGGCACTTTACACGACTTTCCTCACTTCACTCAGGTGTAAATGAGTACCTAGCTTCGGTTAGGGACGTCCCTCGGATAGGACGTTAAATGGAGGTCCCGTGTTTGGGGAGAGCCACACCCCTCGCACGTTAAAGAACCCACCATACTTATCGAAAAGAGTAGGGGTCCTTCCCGGTGTGAGTGGTTCAAACCTTACAGTCCGGTCTCAGGTTTGACATCTTGTAGCGGTGATAGTCACCTGTTATGTCAATCCTTTATACAAATGTGGTAAATCGTCATAAATGAAAAATAAATAAAAGAGGAGGAAGCGCCTCGGTAGTAATGAGCTAACAGAACTAGGAAAGTCACTGTTTTCTGAGGGGCTGAGCTTTGCAGTTCACTTCAAATGCAATTCCGGCCATCGACGTGGTCACAGAAACTGAATCAGCCACACACCGTACTAGTATGCCACAGAAACCGACTGAAAAACTGTGTGCAGAAGTAGCCATCGCTCTCAAAATATCCTAATCCCAGGAACTAGCAACATCGCTCGGGGTGTCAACTTACTCATCACCTTGTCCACAGACAGCTCAAAAAAGGAACAGAAATATTGATGGATTTCCTTTTTTATTTTTTTGGTTTAGCTCCGCCGAGGCCAGCGGGTAAGGAGGGCGCCAGCAAGATTTGGTAAGTTGACATTTCACTTGAATGGATTTTGTTTCAACACTGGTTTATATACTATAACTGCTTTTAACTGCTCTTATCTCATGTCCGTACATCGTGTAATTGCTTGTGACATTGAGACTATGTATTACTAAGTAACGTTAATGATTTTATGAACAGAAATATTGATGGATTTCCTTTTTTTATTTTTTTGTTTTAACCCCGCCGAGGCCACACCATCGCCAGGTCTCCATCCCTCCCCACCCTGGCCCGGACATCGGCCAGGGTGGCGGCCACACCACCGCCAGGGTCGCCAGTTAAGATAAGTGTTTACGTGTCTTATGATACGAAGTTAATGATTTGTGATGTCCCATTTGTAAAAGGTAAATTGTGTAATTGCTTGTGACATTGAGACTATGTATTACTAAGTAACGTTAATGATTTTATGAACAGAAATATTGATGGATTTCCTTTTTTTATTTTTTTGTTTTAACCCCGCCGAGGCCACACCATCGCCAGGCGAGGTCTCCATCCCTCCCCACCCTGGCCCGGACATCGGCCAGGGTGGCGGCCACACCACCGCCAGGGTCGCCAGTTAAGATAAGTGTTTACGTGTCTTATGATACGAAGTTAATGATTTGTGATGTCCCATTTGTAAAAGGTAAATTTGTAAAAGGTATATACTATAACTGCTTTTAACTGCTCTTATCTCATGTCCGTACATCGTGTAATTGCTTGTGACATTGAGACTATGTATTACTAAGTAACGTTAATGATTTTATGAACAGAAATATTGATGGATTTCCTTTTTTTATTTTTTTGTTTTAACCCCGCCGAGGCCACACCATCGCCAGGTCTCCATCCCTCCCCACCCTGGCCCGGACATCGGCCAGGGTGGCGGCCACACCACCGCCAGGGTCGCCAGTTAAGATAAGTGTTTACGTGTCTTATGATACGAAGTTAATGATTTGTGATGTCCCATTTGTAAAAGGTAAATTGTGTAATTGCTTGTGACACTGAGACTATGTATTACTAAGTAACGTTAATGATTTTATGAACAGAAATATTGATGGATTTCCTTTTTTTATTTTTTTGTTTTAACCCCGCCGAGGCCACACCATTGCCAGGCGAGGTCTCCATCCCTCCCCACCCTGGCCCGGACATCGGCCAGGGTGGCGGCCACACCACCGCCAGGGTCGCCAGTTAAGATAAGTGTTTACGTGTCTTATGATACGAAGTTAATGATTTGTGATGTCCCATTTGTAAAAGGTAAAATTATCATTTGTAGCTTGAACTAAACTAAGTTCCTTATGTCTGAGGTACTGTTGCCAGGTATAATCATATTTTCTTGATTATTGGCAAGGTGCTTGACTGTGTTTTGTTTGCATCTTGAGTTATGTTTTTGGTTGGGGGTAACAGGAGATATTGAGGGTGGTGGCTGCTTTTGTATGCAGGGCTTCAGTCAGTTTCTGTGGTATACAGGTCCGATGTGTGGTTGATTTAGTTTCTGTGCCATGTTGATAGCTGGGATTGTGTTTGGAGTAACTGCGAAGATCAGTCCCCTAGAAAACAGTGAGTTTTCTGGTTTTGTTAGCTTGTGACTTTTCAGGTTTTCGTACCACTTGACATTCTTTCTGCAGTTATGTGATGGTCAGTGGGTCGGGTTCGATCCCCACCCATGTCACCGATCTTGTGCCCTTGGGAAAGGCACTTTACACGACTTTCCTCACTTCACTCAGGTGTAAATGAGTACCTAGCTTCGGTTAGGGACGTCCCTCGGATAGGACGTTAAATGGAGGTCCCGTGTTTGGGGAGAGCCACACCCCACGCACGTTAAAGAACCCACCATACTTATCGAAAAGAGTAGGGGTCCTTCCCGGTGTGAGTGGTTCAAACCTTACAGTCCGGTCTCAGGTTTGACATCTTGTAGAGGTGATAGTCACCTGTTATGTCAATCCTTCCACAAATGTGGTAAATCGTCATAAATGAAAAATAAATAAAAGAGGAGGAAGCACCTCGGTAGTAATGAGCTAACAGAACTAGGAAAGTCACTGTTTTCTGAGGGGCTGAGCTTTGCAGTTCACTTCAAATGCAATTCCGGCCATCGACGTGGTCACAGAAACTGAATCAGCCACACACCGTACTAGTATGCCACAGAAACCGACTGAAAAACTGTGTGCAGAAGTAGCCATCGCTCTCAAAATATCCTAATCCCAGGAACTAGCAACATCGCTCGGGGTGTCAACTTACTCATCACCTTGTCCACAGACAGCTCAAAAAAGGAACAGAAATATTGATGGATTTCCTTTTTTTATTTTTTTGGTTTAGCTCCGCCGAGGCCAGCGGGTAAGGAGGGCGCCAGCAAGATTTGGTAAGTTGACATTTCACTTGAATGGATTTTGTTTCAACACTGGTTTATATACTATAACTGCTTTTAACTGCTCTTATCTCATGTCCGTACATCGTGTAATTGCTTGTGACATTGAGACTATGTATTACTAAGTAACGTTAATGATTTTATGAACAGAAATATTGATGGATTTCCTTTTTTTATTTTTTTGTTTTAACCCCGCCGAGGCCACACCATCGCCAGGTCTCCATCCCTCCCCACCCTGGCCCGGACATCGGCCAGGGTGGCGGCCACACCACCGCCAGGGTCGCCAGTTAAGATAAGTGTTTACGTGTCTTATGATACGAAGTTAATGATTTGTGATGTCCCATTTGTAAAAGGTAAATTGTGTAATTGCTTGTGACATTGAGACTATGTATTACTAAGTAACGTTAATGATTTTATGAACAGAAATATTGATGGATTTCCTTTTTTTATTTTTTTGTTTTAACCTCGCCGAGGCCAGTGGGTAAGGAGGGCGCCAGCAAGATTTGGTAAGTTGATCTATTGCTTTTTATCTGTCAGGGCATTAATGTAAAATTTTGAATGGCTGCAAAATCAAGGAGCTTTAAATGATCTCTTTTAAAGCCCCTTGGCAGAATTCAAGTCATTTACATGTAAAAATTATATTAGGATATACATGTAAAGACATTTCACTTGAATGGATTTTGTTTCAACACTGGTTTATATACTATAACATTACTGCTTTTAACTGCTCTTATCTCATGTCTGTACATTGTGTAATTGCTTGTGACATTGAGACTATGTAAGTAACGTTAAGGATTTTAATGTAACTATCAACAGATTTCATGTTAGCATGCAAACGTAACATGCAAGTTGATCGCGATAAATCTGAATGCGCTTTTCCCGCATTTGGAAGCCCGTGTGATGACCAGATAGAACCCCGTGTGTTACTGCTAGTTATCACACGGGCTAAAACACCCATATGGAACGTTATCACGGCCCAGCTATCTGTAAGGCATGCATCCTTCCATCTTGAAACATGATGGTAGCTAGCACTTTAGGTCTGGTGTTGTGGCCGTGTGCAGTGTCTAAGTGTGGCTTACAGCCCTATCTTGGCATGGCAGTCCCGGCCACAGTTGGGACACAAGAAGGTTGAGATATTTTGTGGTTTCTCTTTAATATGTAGCTATGACATCAATAGTTTTATGAGATTCTAAACTTCATGTGTTTTTTTCTCACTAATGACTACTGACAACTAAATGTGTCTCCTTCATGTGTTTTTCTTGAATTACCTTAAACCTAGTCCCTTGACCAACTCCGGCCGTACTTACCTACTTACAACTAAATGTGTCTCTTTCATGTTTTTCTCACAGATGACTACTTCTAAATGTCTCTTACAAAAAATTTATGTTTTTCTCACAGATGATGATGCAGATACTGGCCGGGGGCCCAGAGGCAGAGACCAGCTGTGCCAGCAAGAAGAGGAAGAAATGTGGTAAGTGTTCATTATGTCGTTTCCTGTTTGTTTGTTTATTGGTTTATTTGTGTCAACAACACCATAAATGGCAGCTGTGACGTACAAGGCTGAATTTCGATGCTCGTTTACAATAACATAAATCATTCGTAGTAGGGTCATAAATAAGTTGAAATCATGTCTACACTTTCGGTCTATGAATTTAAATATTTACAATGATACCTTGTATAACTCATGATTATTTGAAGACTGACGTACAGTCATCATGAATCAGTTCCTGGGTTAGGATGGAAGTAACGGTCCAATATTATTATATATTGATAATTATTTTAGTTGGTGTATATGGACCTCATGTTAAGTTGTCTGTAAAATTCCTTGTTACATTGCTATAATTTTGATTATTGTCTCCATAGTGTCTCCATGCTTTGTATATGACTGTTGCATTAGATTTGATGTCTCCAGATAGGGGAGGTCATACCAAGATACATAAAAATTACTTGGTGTGGCCTTATGTGTATACTAGTACTGATTTATTGATATTTTCATTAAATAAAAGGCTTGTTGGTTGTTACACCATGTTCTCTCATTCAATTTGTACATGTCCTAACACTTGTCATCCCTTTATATATTTTAAATCTGGCATCTTGTTTTTTTTGGCCCTTCTTGTTTTTTTTTGCGCTCTTGCATTAGATCTCCACAGGACGTCATCCCCAAAAATTACTTGGCGCAGCCTTCTGTGTAACACAATGTACATATAACCCACTCAGTCTTGTATTCTTTCTACCTTATGCCCACAGAGGAGAGGGTAGAGCCTGAGCCCGACCATCGGCACACTGGCCTGACCACCGCGGCCAGTGCGGCTCTGCCCCAGGCCCGCCCACCGGCCTGGGGTACGTACGCCCTCCCCCCCGGCCCGTCCACCGGCTGGGGGCGCTCTTCGTCCGGCTCGACCATCAGCCGGACGCTCTCCTACGCCCCTGACTCGACCACCAGCCAGGGGCCCACACTCCTGCCGACCCCTGGCCCGGACACCGGCCAGGGGTAGCTGATCTCCTGCCCCACCCTGGCCCGAACATCGGCAAGGGTGGCGGCCACACCATCGCCAGGGCGCCCATCCCTCCCCACCCTGGCCCGGACATCGGCCAGGGTGGTGGCCACACCACCGCCAGGGCGTCCATCCCTCCCCACCCTGGCCCGGACATCGGCCAGGGTGGCGGCCACACCATCGCCAGGTCTCCATCCCTCCCCACCCTGGCCCGGACATCGGCCAGGGTGGGGGCCACATGTCCGGGAATATTGCAAGGTATGATGTACTAACAGGATTGTGTCTTGAAATTTGTATGTTTGAATTACTTTGCGTAGCCTTCTGTGTAACACAATGTACATATAACCAACTCAGTCTTGTATTCTTTCTACCTTATGCCCACAGAGGAGAGGGTAGAGCCAGCCCGACCATCGGCACACTGGCCCGACCACCGCGGCCAGTGAGGCTCTGCCCCAGGCCCGCCCACCGGCCTGGGGTACGTACGCCCTCCCCCCCGGCCTGTCCACCGGCTGGGGGCGCTCTTCGTCCAGGATGATGGAAGTCAAGGATGTTAAGTGTTTACGTGTCTTATGATACGAAGTTAATGATTTGTGATGTCCCATTTGTAAAAGGTAAAATTACCATTTGTTTCTTGAGTATTGGTTAGGTGCTTGAGCGTGTTTTGTTTGCATCTTGAGTTATGTTTTTGGTTGGGGGTTTTAGATATTGAGGGTGGTGGCTGCTTTTGTATGCAGGGCTTCAGTCAGTGTCTGTGGTATACAGGTTCGATGTGTGGTTGATTTAGTTTCTGTGCCATGTTGATAGCTGGGATTGTGTTTGGAGTAACTGCGAAGATCAGTCCCCTAGAAAACAGTGAGTTTTCTGGTTTTGTAGCTTGTGACTATTCAGGTTTTCGTACCACTTGACATTCTTTCTGCATTTATGTGATGGTCAGTGGGTCGGGAACCCTGATTGTGAAACATTACATAAGCCGCCTTGTGTGTTTGTGTGGGGTGGGGGTGTGTGCACGTGTGTGTGTTGCATGTGTGTGGGGGGGGTGTGGAGTGGTGGGGGGTGGTGGGCACGTGTGTGTGTTGCGTGTATACGTAGCTAGGATCTTGAAGTCCCGAACCAAGACTACGGCACAGGGCCAGAGAGGAAGACAAGAGGAGGAAGGCCCAGGTAGTAATGAGCTAACAGAACTAGGAAAGTCACTGTTTTCTGAGGGGCTGAGCTTTGCAGTTCACTCCAAATGCAATTCTGGCCATCGACGTGGTCACAGAAACTGAATCAGCCACACACCGTACCAGTATGCCACAGAAACCGACTGAAGAACTGTGTGCAGAAGATTAGCCATCGCTCTCAAAATATCCTAATCCCAGGAACTAGCAACATCACTCGGGGTGTCAACTAGACATACTCATCACCTTGCCAGCAACCAAGAGATTGTGATTCTCCCCGTTGATATATACCTCGGGTAGGTAGAGGGGATTGTAGCTTGGACTGAAATTGCATCACAAATCATTAACTTCCTTGTCAATGAACCTGTAAATACTGTAAATACTGTACATAGCGTCTGTCTTCTCTGTTACGACCAGTGTAAGATTAGATCACTTTTCCTTTTTACCTTTCTTTTGACTGCCTTGATGACCTGTGTATAATTGATTGTTGTCATTTCTCAATAAAGTAAGGTAAAGAGACCATCATGTATATTACTTTGTCATTGATAAATACACGTAGCTCAAGTTGGGTAGGCTTACACATCTTGTTGGGTCAAGTTAAAGTTATGACTAATACATGTTGTCAACAGTAGGTACATTTGTTTAGGAAGATTTTAGAAATTTAGTGTCTAAGCACTGGTAGCTAAAGTAATATGCTGACCCATATCTTTTGTATTTGTCAGTGCAAGTGAAAATGTAAGTTAGCATAATTGTAGAGTGATAATCTAACTTCATAATCAACATTAGTGGGGTAGTTGTAATCAACATTAGTGGGGTAGTTGTAATCAACATTAGTGGGGTAGTTGTAATCAACATTAGTGGGGTAGTTGTAATCAACATTAGTGGGGTAGTTGTAATCAACATTAGTGGGGTAGTTGTAATCAAGTTTCAGTGCTAGCTAAGGCCACACCAATTTAATTTGTTGGTTCTCGGATTCGCCTCTTCATTTTTGTCTGATTTGCACAAAAAAAAAAAAAGATTTTGGCTCTGAATCAGCTAAAAAATGCTCACATTTTGCCTTCAACAGTTGAAGAAAGTCTTTTTCTTCCCAGTTGTTACAGTTTTTCCATCTCTCAATGCAGAGGTTTGATTAAAAGTTCAAAATTCATTGTTTAAATATTTTAACCCAGCCTTTTATGTTGACTTCATGGCTCCTATCGTAACATTTGGGGCTATAATAGGATGCCCAGGCCTGTTTTTATTTTTATTTTTTTTCGCCCTGTCGCTTCATATTTTTTCTGAGAAAATCCGAGAACCAACAAATTAAATTGGTGTGGCCTAAGGGTACTAGAAATATTGTTAAGAATTTTAACATGAGATAGTTCTACGGTACAGCCGAAAAGCCACGTCGAGAGTTCTATGTGTTTCTCTTTTCCTTCCGCGAGAGAAAGTAGTCCGTTCCACGTCTCCAGGCGTCGACACGCCTCACAAGAAAGCCTACCGCTGGATTATACAACCTCATATCTTCCTTATTGTAACTTATTTGTAATATTTAGACTTGCTCACTTGCTCCCAATGATTTGTTAAGCCGAGAATGTACCTTTCCCCTTTTGATATCATGACCTGAAATTAGGTAATTTTGGGGAAATTCTCCGTGCATTTTAGTCATGATGCAGTTTCGCACCAACAGGAAATTTGTTGGGTAAGAAAGAGCAACTCTTAAATTCTGATGGTATTTGAGTTATATTCGATTTCGAGGGCGAAACGGGTTTCCCCCGAAATTCCGTGAGGCCATGTCACGGGAGCAGGCGGAAATGTACACCAAATAGAACGCGCTTCCCCGGCGCGCCGGCGAGCACCATGTGTTCTACGGCCGAGCGCGCTCCTCTCCGATCCCGTGTTTAGATATACATTGCTTGATTTAAATTATCGTCGACCTACGTCTAAACTACTCTTAGTTAGACTACACTGGGTGTTAATGCATCTTATATCTAAACATGCCCTTTTATTTTGCCCTGAATATAATGTTTCCAGTCCCTTGATAGCGGCCGCCTATCTGAAAGCTCGAAAGAGTGTCTGCCTAAAGTGGCTAAACGCTGGGAAACATTATACTCTCGTACAAATGTAGCTTCCTGACTTTTGAAAAACGCATCTAATTAGAGCAAGCGAACCATCAGAACTAGAATACATCAAACATTGAGTCATGATTGGTGGGTTTTCAAAGATAGTAACCGTTTTTTCTCTATTTGAATGGCACTGGGTTTAAAAAAACAGTTACTTTACGAAAAGTTACATTTATCGACCGACTGGCTCCGTAAAAATGTATCTTATCCCAACGCTTCCGATCCCTATAGTGGTTGATGACATAAAGAAATGGGCCCAGTCCAGAAGACAGGAACAGAAGAGACACATGCAGTTTTGGTGTGTGAGCAAGGTAGGTAAGTAATTCTTCCATTAGTTTCAAAGGTGTTGACCGAGCCAGGCCAACAAAAGTTCAATCAACAACTAGAGTTCGGAGTACTCATGCCTTCGACAGTGTGATATTGTTTTGATGGGTGTTGTGAAGATGTTTTGTAACGGTTTCCTTGTGGACTGTAATCATCTGCTCCCGTCCTGTAATATTGATTAAGTATAGATACCTTCAATCAATGTAGATTTTCTTGAAGACAGTATTACTAATCTAACTATTTCACCCCGACAGAGGTCTGGCAATCTCCGGTCTCGAATCAGCCGACATGGTGATTTACATCATCACCCTGTGACCCAGGCTGAACCCCTTGTTGGAGGACACCCATTACACCTAATGTTTATTCCGCTAAACCACAGCTTCCCGGTTGTTAATTTAACCTAGATAAACCCAGGAAGATACAACACGTCGAATGCACTACGAAATGTTCACACAAAATGACCAATTGTTTTGATGGTATGTGTCATGTAAGATAAATGGGTTTCTCCCTTGTTAGATTTTGTATCCTTTAGTGACAGTGGAGTATATACTGTGCTTAAACTACTTAATGAATCTTTATTGCATGTTCATTCCCCGGGGGGATAAATGCAGGAGATCAATGGAAATACAATGTACTAGAAACAAATATAAATGGCTAACATTAGATCTAAGGTATATATATATATATAAAAAAAGCTAAAAACTATATAAAGTGGTATCTATCTACGTTCTAACGGCTTCTTCTCTCTTTTTGAAACATTTCGAAACATACTTGCAAACTTCATTCATTACATCGATATCTACATTTGTACATGATATAATAAATTTAAAGGTGTCGTGTTTTGATAATGTTTTACATTTTTTGTCTAGATTAATTGAACTGAACAGTGATTTGCGTTCCTTTTCATATAATGTACAATCAAGTATAAAATGCAATTCATCTTCGATACATGAATTCTTACAGAATTTACTAGTACATAGTCTGTCTTGTAACGGGGTACGGCTATGCCTGCCAGATTCTATGTGTAGGGGATGGTCGCTGATTCGGAGTTTACACATGGCTCTGCGGTCCTCAAAATTTGGAATGTCTAAATATGGTTCTCTGTCGTATATCATTTTGAATGTTTTGTACGTTCTCAGTTTGTTGCCTTGATTTTCTCTTTGTCCCTGTGCTTGTAATACCGAGTTGAATTTTTGGATGAACATATCTTTTAATCTTTGTCTTAGTTCGTGCAGATGGAATGGTTTGTTACTATACTCGTATGTATATAGGCAGGCATAGCCGGACTCCTCTAAAAGTGTCTTCATATTCAACAACCAACAGGGAACTTTACTTCTAACAAGGTCTTTTTGTACAATGTAAGCTTCATGCTGAAGGCTTTCAACAGGAACATTTCTAACTAATCTATAATAATAACTGTACATTCTACAACACGCTTCAATCCATAGGGGGAAGCGGCCAAGTTCTGCTCTACTTGCATAGTTACTAGTGTTTCTTCTTAATCCTAGAATTTGTTTACAGAATTTTAAATGTGTTTGTTCAAGTGGAGAGTTGTCATTTAATTTGCTGTTGCACCATACTTCCGCCCCGTACAATAAAATAGGAACAACACATTGATCAAAAAGCTTAAGGTAAACTGATATAGGAGCCCTAGTGTCTCCAAGAGTACATTTAATGCTGAACAACGCTCGTAGGGCCTTCTTTTGTAGTAATTTCATCGCTGTGTTAAAGTTGCATCCAGCTGTAAAGACTACACCTAAGTAAGAATAAGATGAAACGACTTCTATGTTTTTGGAGAATAATTGAAAGCTAAGTTTTGTAAAGGCGTGTCCTTTCTTATTGAATACAATAATCTTTGTTTTATTTAGGTTGACGGTTAGTTTCCACTTTTGGCAGTATCTACCAAGAGTGTCTATTGCGTTTTGCAGGCCTTGTTGGCTTTCCGACAACAAGACTATGTCATCAGCATATAGCAAGCTTGTTACTTTTGAGTAGTGTAATAGTGGTGCGTCGATGTCTACCATGTTTAAGTCGTTAACAAGATCACTGATATAGAGGTTAAATAAGGTTGGACTCAATATGCAACCTTGACGGACACCAATTCGGACAGGGAAGCTTTCTGTTAAACCGCCAATAGTTTTAACGCGTGCTTCTGACTGGTTGTAAAGACTTTGGATGATATTAAAACATCTGCCGGATATTCCTTTAGATAGGAGTTTGAAAAATAAACCCTCATGCCAAATTGAATCAAAAGCTTTGGAGAGATCTACAAAACAAGCGTACAAACGCTTGCCCGATTGGCTATATTTTGAGATTAATGTTTTAAGTATGAAGATGTTGTCAGATGTTCTGTACTAGTAGTTTTTCCGGAAGCCTGTTTGGTTTGGTTTTATAAGTTTGTTCTCTTCTAGGAAATTCGATAATCTTTTGTTTAATACTGATGTAAATAATTTGCCCAGGCAGCTAGATATCGATATTCCGCGATAGTTGTTCACTTCGTCCTTTCTACCCGATTTAAAGATTGGAACAATATAACTATTTGACCATTCTTTTGGGAAGGTTCCTTCTGACAGAATCCGATTGAATAATTTAACTAATGGTGCCAGTAAGATTGATTTCCCTGCTTTAATCATAATACTAATGTAACAACTTTAAGATGCAACTTTAGTTGCCTTGGTAGAGGATAGGAACTCCCCTGGTGCCAGGATGAGCAACTTTTAACTTTTCCCTTTGTTCATGTTACTTTTTGCTAAGTAATTTGCACCTGACCAATAGCCTCAGACCAGTGCCCTAGGCCAGGGATTTCAACACCTGTTACCAACAGTATTCCCAGGGGACTATTCCTGGTCAGAAATCTTCAATACAAGTTTCCAGTTGCTTGAGTAACCGTATTTTTGCGTACTTGGGATGATAGTTTACAATCCCGGTTTATGTGAAAGTATTGAAATCTGTCAGTATTGAACTTGAACTCCCTGCAGTAACCACAGACTGACAAGAAGGTTGAAGGTGAAAATGGTCTCCCAACAGTACAAAGGTTGCCAGGTTGGACAGCCTTTTCAGCCCCTAACCAGTCCTGGACCACTTTTTCCACCTACCCAAAGATTACCTCATTTTCTGTTTCCTGCTTTATATAACGTTAGATGTGTATTCATTTGCAAGAGGTGTAAACAGTTTGATTCCTTCTTATTGCTTTACGAATTGCAACAAGACGCCATAGGCGACAATTCTCCGTGAAATTTTATAATTTGCAGATTGAGAGGTGGTATTGGCACTGGCATGCCTGCAGACGACGTATAAAATTGCATGCCGATTGAACAAAGGGGACCGTGGGTTTTAGCTGCGAACACGGAAAAAACGGGTACCGCTCAAGTCAACGTTAACTACTTAACAAAACAACATGATTACAACAGCAACGGTTAGCACAGTTGCACACGGAAAACACCGTCCCACATAACCGCTACGGTAAAAACAAAGACACGTACACAAAGTCAACTGCGCAACTGTGGGTCAGTCTAAAACCACGTCAACAATTTTAACACTTGCCGCTCAAGTCAACTGCTTAACAAAACAACATGATCACCACACACAGATCACCACAGCAACGTTAGCACAGTTGCACACGGAAACAGGGTTTACGGAAAAGCCTGGGCTGTCTACCTTGCCAGTCTACCAGGCCAGTCTACCAGGCCTGTCTAGGACGTCAGGCTACTGAACTCCCCCCATTCATATCCTCACAAATGGCAAGACGTCCAACCAGCTGCGTCCCCTAGCGGAATGCATCGAGATTACAGGCACTACACTGTTATGTAGCAAGAAATGTACAGAGAAAGTAGAAATAAACTGATCTAGATATTTATTCAAAGTTTTCATGTTCTGCCAAATAAAGAATGCAGGTCTATGAAACCGGAAGTTGAGTGCCAAACTACCGGTAGTGAACAAGACAGTGTGAAAGGCTTTCAAGTTCGCAGGACACAGTATTCATGGCATGACGCGGGTATACAAAATAGTACGTAGAATATTCTTGACGACTGAGTAGAAAGCTCCACGTGAGCGCCAGTCAGGTGTAAATTTTGCTGTGTGGTTTAGGAATGTTTTGGGTTTGAGACTGTGTGATTTGAATTGTGAAGGTTTTGCAGTACGTGTATAAATGCGCCGTATTACGCAACTGGCTTTCGGGTGAGTCGGCTGCAGTTCAATTGACCTCCGTAGAGGGCGATTTCAAAGTGTACGTCACAAGCAGATACGCCGACAAAATTTTTTTTGTTTTTTTGTTTCTAGATTATTTGTAGTTTGTACCTTCTTCTCAAACATATTCGATTGTCATATAGATGAAAATATGTAAGCGGGTGCCCCCGCTTGTGTGTTTACGAATCTCTAATGCGTTCAAATCTTGTATCCGTCAGTCCCTTATCGTTCCCTAGGCGGGGAATCTCGAATATCTATAGCTAGTTACAAATCCTAGTCTTTAACGTGCTCGAGGTGTTGCTCTCCACGTCCTATCCGAGACGACGTCCCTAAGCGAACGGGATACATACATAAGGATAATATAAAGGTACTATACTAGACTAATACTTTAAGGTGTTCTAGTTACTAAGCTAATACAGAGTTGTCAACTTCTCGCTTCTTTGTACAATGGTAAATGTGGGAACAGATCATGTTTGTGATACATGGTTTGTCTAGACGCATCAAAAATATAAAATTATCGTTTGCATTTAGATGTTCGAAGTATGGAAAATTCTCTTTGATGCGATTAAATAGCATATCATAGATCTTTCCTTATGATATAGATTACAGTCTAAAATAAAATGTCGTTCATCTTCTATTCTATTCATATTACAGTATTGACAGTCTATTCTGGAGAGAAAAATAGATAAGATTGCATTGGAATAATTGATTGATTGGAATACACTATAATTCCGTAATGATAAATGATGGTAATTTAAGTTTTGCGAAAGTTGAAAGGTGAAAAGTTAACCATTGTTATGTATAAACCCGCAACAGTGTGGGGGGGGGGGGGGCGCTACATACATAGCTTCAGTCCTGCCCCACTCCCCGTCGGGCGAAGTGCTGCATACAGGACAAGACTTCTTTTCACACGAAGACAGCATGTCGTATCTGTTTCAATTTAGCTCTCTACCCCTTACCGTGAGTTGTCGTCATAGTGACAAGCGTAAAATTGACTAGGTCGAGCTAAATTTTCCGTGGTCCAGTCAGGTTCCAGCAGGCAAGGTGACTCCATTTAATTTGTGTTATCCGCTTAGACACAAAATAAATTGGAAGCATCGCCGCGCGCTTAAAAATGGGTGATACCGCTTTGAGTTCAGTGGTCGCCTGCGCTGCAAGACCTTTGACTTTGAGTGGCGCGTGGCGGGGCGTGCCCGCTAATTGATAATGTATAATCTGGACTGTTGACACTTGCACGGTCTGGATCCGCGCGTGCATATGGTGCTACCTGATTTACACATCCTGGAAACAGCAGGTTTTTTCCATCCATGGCGGGTGAGATAATTTAAACCGAGGTTCGAACTTCTGAAGCTCTTTAGAATTTTACTTGAAAAACGAGAATCATTGATAAACACCAAAGCTCGTTAAGTTTATTCAC
Source organism: Branchiostoma floridae x Branchiostoma japonicum (assembly GCA_013266295.2). Lineage (NCBI taxonomy): Eukaryota > Metazoa > Chordata > Leptocardii > Amphioxiformes > Branchiostomatidae > Branchiostoma > Branchiostoma floridae x Branchiostoma japonicum. The sequence goes on from CM023840.1 coordinate 17,067,013, forward strand.
AACCACTTATTGAACAAGAGCCGATGTTTGGACGACCGTCGTATTCTGGTATCGTCTTTATTAGGGCAGTCAACACGACAGGTTCACTGCACTGAAGCGAAGTGCTACTATACTGATAACGACTGCGTTTTGTGCCTTCAAGGAATAAAAATAAGAAAGCATCCGAAGACTAGTTGATATTTCAATGAGGGGACAGATATTTCCGGTTTCCCAAGCACATGTTCCGATTATGGTAGTCGCTAATCTCCAAGTTGTACACAATTTTGCCAATGTATACCGCCTGGTCAATTTTAATACTGTATTTTGCAGCCACCGAAACATCTGCTTGGAGATTAGTAATCGCGTCATGGCGGATAGTTCCTTATTAGCTCTGAGCATGTGTGTGTTGACCTGGCCTTACGCCCTCCAAGCAGACGTCGTTCAGCTGACCCGTTTATACTGTACATGATTTCCAAGCAGATGTTGCCGTTTGAGTGTCTATGTGTAGATAGAACTCTCAAACATGTAATCGAGATAGAAATGGCTATCAATAGATAAGATTTCATTGGAATAATTGATTGATTGGAATACACTATGATTCCGTAATGATAAATGATGGTAATTTAAGTTTTGCGACAGTTGGAAGGTGAAAAGTTAACCATTGTAGACCTGTTAGGGGGCCTGCATGCCCTTTTTCGTAAGGCGTAATCAGGGCTTTTTAGTCGCCGTAATCCGTAGGCAGACGTCCAAAAAATCAACGTAATTCGTAATGTTACATTTGCCAAAAAGCGTAAAGGCGTAATCAGCTCTGAGAATTTAACGTAATTCGTAATCGGCGGTAAAAATTTTGCGTAATTCGTAACTAATACCCCCCCCCCCCCATGCAGGCCCTCCTGTTAGCAAGAAAAGGGGGAGTAGTGTAGCAGTGGAGGGGTTTGATTCAGAGCGTCGGGTTTATGAACTTTCAGTCTTTTATTATGGCCCGGCGCCCGGCGCCGAGCTTTTTTCTTTTTCTACTCGCCCCTTGTGTTGCAAACCATACAAGCCAGCCAATGCTCAGCTACGCTTTCCCTAGCCATATAGTTTTGTATTTAATACGCACGCGCGGATCCAGAGGGGGGCGCAGCCGGTCACGTATAGGGCGGGGTAGCCCCACTCAAAGGTCACGCAGGCGATATGTGTGGTAACATCGTTTCGGTCAGGCGCCGACTTGCAGACGGAATCCCGTAAATGATTATCCGTGTAATTTGATTTCCTGTGGATGAAGATATGGGAAAGTGACACACCACATGTCCGGTTAGATGAAGCTGGGAAATTGAAAGTCCATATGTCCGGCGGCTAAACTGGAATGACATCAAGTCATCCTAATCCATAATTCCAACTTTAAAAAGTTTTTTCAACGTTAAGGCACACGGTGCTGTGACCGCGCGCGCTGGCTTCAGTGTCACAGTGTGATTAATGGCTTGACAGATTTCAATCCCATTACCTTCATGACCTTCCAAATTAATTTCCAAGCGGATCCTTTTTCGTAACTAGATAATTACAAACCACAAACTTTCAAAGCTATAGCAGTATGGACTTCGGCAAGATGGCATTTTTCAAGCATTGCATTGCTTCAAAGAGCTGAGTAATCTGACAAGCCAAGCCTTCTGCACTGTCTTGTTCACTACCGGTAGTTTGGCACTCATAACAGTGTAGTGCCTGTACTCCCGACGCATTCCGCTAGGGGGCGCAGCTGGTTTGACGTCTTGCCATTTGTGAGGATATGAATGGGGGGAGTTCAGTAGCCTGACGTCCTAGACAGGCCTGGTAGACTGGCCTGGTAGACTGGCAAGGTAGACAGCCCAGGCTTTTCCGTAAACCCCACGGAAACAACACAATTATCTTGGCGCATTCTCCGCGCTCCGACCAATTTCAGGTCGCTATATTATAAGCTATAAATAGTACAGTGTGTGAGCTCTACCGAACAACTATGATATTAACATCTTGCCAGACAATAGACCTGACCTTAGGTGCAAACCATAAGTCACAATCCCAACAGATACTCACAAATGAATATACACAACAAGTCAACAACCACCTAATATCTGCTTAGAGAACCTCGCCTACCACATATCTACTTAACCTACGGCCTATTCCACAGGATTATAAAAATAGGGGTGATTTTGAAATATCAAATTTACCTCGATATAAAAACCGCTACGGTGAAAACAAAGACACGTGCATCAACACGGACATAACGGCACACCACATGCCAAAATTCATAGAAATACAACGTACACAAACATGACTTTTACGTGCGAACACATTTCACAATTCCGGCCATCCATAAACCATTACGGTCCGCATCTGGTCTGCATTAAAAACCGCCCCGCGCATCTGCATTAAGGATGCTCGACCCCCCCGCTATTCAAAACAACGGGTTTTTTGCGGGCGGTCCCATTTGCCCCTAAATGTAGGGGTGCTTTTTGAATATTATCTTGACCGCGAAAACACCTACGGTAAATATTGATATACGTGCATCATCACTGGCATGCCTGCAGACGACGTATAAAATTACATGCCGATTGAACAAGGGGAACCGTGAGTTTTAGCTGCGAACACGAAAAACCGGCTGACCCGAATACTCCTGCAGGAGGTATGCCTCCTTCACGGAGTAACAATATCCTTCTCTTTGCTAACCCTGTAACCCTGTAAAGCTGGTGTGTTACGCCGAAGGGCGGTTATACCGGCTATATAAATACAGATACAGATACAGAACCCATAAAAATTTGTCACCAAAAGGCCTCAGGGAAAGGGTTTAAAAAACCTTTGAAAAAGAGTAGAATAGAATAGCAAGGTTCGACAAGTCTGGACATGTCCAGACGGCATACCCGACCTTCTTGATAGAGTAGAGTAGAGTAGAGCATCTACGGCCAGGAAGGACAGTCCAGTTGGGGCTCCTGTTGACTTCCCTTCTAGCCGACCGTCAGTGGGTTTTTGTACGTGATCCAGTATCTTGAAATTATATTTAACCAGGGGATACTCCATATGTTTGTCCATCTCTTTTCTTACCTCTGTAACAGATAGAAAATATGGAACTGCGGGAAGCCTGTAGTTCTTAGAAATGCCCTGAGTCACTGGCTCTGTATCTAGGTCAGTTCTCCTCAGGAGGCCTTGTGACGTAGGACCAAATGGACATGCCCTTATTTGGGACTGAATAACCAGGAAGTCACTATCTATTCCATATTTGGGGAATAGGGTACAAGGACCTCCAAGAAACCACCTGATGACAAGTGTCTTAGGAATGTATGACTAAGTTAATAATGTAGGAGGACTTCCTGTCCTACAGGATATAAAAAGGAGACAAGATCTCCAGTTAGGAGTAGTCAGTTCGAGTTGGAGTTAGTCTGGAGTAGATGCTGTCCAAAAGAGTCGTAGTCCGTCCACCTGTGTTCGTCTGTGTAGTAAGTCTTGTGCATGTATCTTTATAACACAACGCAATGTCCTGTAATAGTAACTGTTAACTAGTTGACGTAACGCCTGTAATTGTAACTGTTAACCTCTAGACGTAAATCCTGTGAGTAACATTGGATGACCTTTGTTGATGTTCATGTTGATAGCTATTAAATAAACTGTACACGAGAACACAGTATCCAGTGGTCGAACAATCTGCGTCTTAATAGTGTAAAGCCTAAAAGTTAAGAGCAGAGCTGGGTTCGTCGTCGTTACACCTCCATGGTTTGTCGAACCTTGTTACCTTCGACGAAGGCTAGCCTTCGACGAAGGCTATAAAATCGCTTTGGCATGGTTTGGCAGATTATGCACGATAACTCCTGAAGGCATGGTCGGAGGTTCACGATTTTTGGCAGGCAGGCAAGCAGTTTTGATAGCTAATGATGTACACAGGCTGGGGTCACAAATTTTTGTGTCAATAAAGGCCTAATTTGCATAAATAATGAGAAAAATGCTATAAATAGTAAAATGCAATAGTGGTGACTATGTAACTTTTGGAGTTGGTGCAACTATCTCTAACGGTTTACGGTTAAGTTTATACTAATAGACGAGGAGAGATAGAAGACCAGAGGCGGGTGATTTCTCTTGTACGGTTTGTTGTGTATTCGTGCACTTGAGACTGATAAAGACAAGGTACGGGGAATACGTATCAATGGTCTAGTACTTATACAATATGGTCTAGCTATACAACAAGTTCTACCGGTCACAGATGCAAGATACAAAATTATGTGGCTAAGTCTACTACATGTACGGAGCTAACTACAATACGTGTGACTAACCTGGATCCAAAGTCTCGACTGATTTCAAACTAGCGGGAACTAATTATGCCAATAGCCGCTCTCACCAGCTATTGGCTAAGCTAATGAGCATGTAGATGAGCTAAGAGACTGTCTAAATGAGCACTACGTCATCATGGTCTATACGTCATAGGTCTGGGCTGTTACACTATCCCCCCTCTTCTAATCAGCGTGCGTCCCTGCACGCTAGCTAACTTACAAGAGAAGTACATCATAACAAAAAACAAAAAAAAAAAAAAATACAGAGAATGACATGAAAATACAGAAATCTTATACATCAGGTGTTATCAGCGTCCAACAGAAATACCAAAAAATGTCGCGAGCCGGCTACCCAACCCCACTCCATGTGTAATTCCAAACAAAAGGCCGAAACAGAAAAGGCGATTTTTCCTGTGCTCAGTCCGACTGCAGGTGTTTACTCACCTGTGGTACTCCTGTTCATGTATCTACCATACATCATCGACCTGAAACACTCGTTTATACACATGTGTAACTAACGCTCATACAATTCGGAAATAATACATGTTGCAATGCTATACGATAGTAGGACAATACAATCAAACAAAATAACTTATAATACAGTTCTGAGTGTGTTTCGCAAAGATCAGGACCACAGCGTAAATCTGGGGACACGCGCAGAGCAAATGACAGGGAGCTGACCACACCGATCCAACACAGAACAAGGAGGAAATTCGTCAAATAACCTGTCCAATCACTTAAACCGTTGTCTTCACTTTCCAAGTAACTTTGACTTAACTTAACTATTATTTACAAAACTTAACTCGACTAAAAAACTGTGTAGCAACCTGCATACTCACCGGCATGAGGAGAGACTTACAGCAGATCTCCTTAGAGAGTGCCCACTCAAATCCTCATCCAGTCCCGAGCGATGGGTCACGCAGTCAACCCGCAAACGACCACCAGGTGGAGACTCCATGGCTACAACACACTGGCTACGGCAGGACAAAACAATACGCCATACTCACCATCCTCACAGCAGACCACACCAAGCCACGTCTGGCTCCTAACAACTTAACATAAACCTACAGTTACAATTCCGGCTAGACAAAAGCCACAGTGAAACACAGGGAAAGGACCAAGATCAACACATGCTCTGCACGAACCAGGCACCGCTCAACCTGTCAAATGTGCCATCAATGCGCTGTCAAAAACCCTAAAACACGAAGTGGTCAGACTTTGTTCCACACAATCTGGACACAATGACATTATCCTTCCAACTTCCCACGCAGTGGATGAACATGACCATTATCCTTCTATAGCAGTTACATCATATCGGGTTTGCATCAAAACACACAATAACAGAGCATAATACAACAACAAATATCTAACAGAATACAAAGTTTACACTTGTTCCATTCAGCCTAACTAACAGTCGTTATTTCTACACTAAAAAATATTCCAAGTCCATTTCCGGTCCGTATAAAAGTAGTCGCTCAGGGTCTTGCCAGTCCATAATCAATACTGGGCCCGGCGTCTGCGCGTCCACGGCGGGTGATGTTGCCAACACAGCATCCGACGGACGGCCATGTTGTCACTGCTGGAGACACGTCCTGGGGGAGGTCCTCGAGCCGCAGTCCAGTCTCTGTCGGTCCTCCCGCCGGAAGGTGGTCTGGAACCGTCCCGGGCAGGATACGACGTCTCTGCGCTGACCAGGCACACCCCGATGGAAAGCAGAACCAGGAAACGGGCCATCATCTCGGTCACCTGGGCCAAGTCAGTGGCATACACCAGAGGACAGGTTCTGGAACAGGAAAAAACCGCTCGGGCACGGGCGGCAACTGCCTCGGCCAAGCATTACAGGAGCAACTGTGGAGGTAAAGGTGGACCCCAGGACTTGACCGTGCAGGTACCGAGGTCCGCGGACATACCGAATAAATGCAGAACAAGAATAGAAAGAAGAAACAGTCGAAACAGAACAGGGCTATCAACTCAGAAAAATAAACAAAAGAATGGGGCCGGAACAGTCGCACAAAACAGGACTAAAAACAACACATTAAAGTCAAGGCCAACCCAAACGGAACACGATTACCAGGCGAAAAAGAAAAAAAAAAAAATTAAACTTTCCGAAAACAGCAGAATTTGACCGTGAGAAGGGCAGGCGGGTAGCAAAAAAACAACTTTCAGAAAACAATAGTGCTCACAGATGCCCGGAAGGACGGGATGAGAATCACAGCAGGGGAGATGGTACGGGATGGTACAGGAATGCGGAGTGCCACCCACGCTTAGACACTAACGGTAACTTGTGGCAAATCTGCCGCTGTCCTACCAAAAAAAACAAGGTTTGGGGAGCCAAAAGAGTAGGACAAAAGAGTTTGGGAGTACAGGGAAATCAACAACAAACGGACGGCGCAAAATCAGCCGGCGAAAATGGACTAGCTAAGCAATGCGTTCAAAAGAGGCCGAGAAAAAGCTAACGAGTGCGTGACACGTGGGGACGCTAGCAAGGATAGCGGCGGATATATCACAACGTTTACACAAACAGCTCAAGGCACAAAGCAACAAGTTAACGTACAAGCCGGTGTGGGAACCAATGTAACTTTTGGAGTTGGTGCAACTATCTCTAACGGTTTACGGTTAAGTTTATACTAATTGACGAGGAGAGATAGAAGACCAGAGGCGGGTGATTTCTCTTGTACGGTTTGTTGTGTATTCGTGCACTTGAGACTGATAAAGACAAGGTACGGGGAATACGTATCAATGGTCTAGTACTTATACAATATGGTCTAGCTATACAACAAGTTCTACCGGTCACAGATGCAAGATACAAAATTATGTGGCTAAGTCTACTACATGTACGGAGCTAACTACAATACGTGTGACTAACCTGGATCCAAAGTCTCGACTGATTTCAAACTAGCGGGAACTAATTATGCCAATAGCCGCTCTCACCAGCTATTGGCTAAGCTAATGAGCATGTAGATGAGCTAAGAGACTGTCTAAATGAGCACTACGTCATCATGGTCTATACGTCATAGGTCTGGGCTGTTACAACTGACAGGAATTTCATACTGGCGGCATTTGGAAGTTAAGGAAATGCGATCATTATTAAACATAATTTATTCAAATCAGAACCTTATTTGCATGATTTATGAGGAAATGCTAGAATAGCCCTCTTTATTTAAGATAAGACTGTCATTGGATGGAAAATATGATCAAAGGATATAATTGCAAGTGATGATCTAATTTCCATAATCAATGTGAAACGTTCATAATTTGTCGTAAAGGTTAACATCATTTGTCGAAGGCATGAGGTCGTGGAACTCTAGTTTTATTTTTACCTTCGCCAAGAAGGTTATGTTTTCGTGGCCGTGTGTGTGTGTGTCTGTGTGTCAACAGCATAACTTGAGAAGGCAATGATGGATTATCTTGATATTTGGTAGGTGGGTAGGTCTTGATGAGACCTCGAAATGATAAGATTTGGGGCCCCCTGGCGGCTTGTTATGGTACTGCAGCGGAACTTCCGGTTTTGATATCTCATGATCTGGACATGCTAGGGTGATGATTTTTGGATGGTAGGTAGCTCTTGTGCTCGGGAAGAAGTGACGTAAGTTTGGGCCCCCTAGCGGCTTGCTCTGGAACTGCAGGAGCATTTGTATGAAAATGTTTAAAGTAGGATAACTCAATAACTGGTCAACGGATCGTCTTGATATTTGGTGTGTAGGTAGCTTAAGTGATGCTTGACGTGATTAGATGACAATTATGCAAATGAGGATCTAATTTGCATAATTAATGAGGGAATGCTATTATTCAGCTACCTTCCATGATAGGACTATTCTACCTTGTGACATGTGTAATTAAGAATGAGAGGAACATCGCCATACATTAATTATGTAAAGGAAGACCTAATTTGCATAATTAATGAGAAAATACTATAATTCCATAGTGGTTTATTTTGGCAATTTCATACTTGCGCATTTCGAAGTTGACTGGAAGTGAACATCATTCAACATAACTTATTCAAATCAGGACCTCATTTGCATAATTTATGATGAAATGCTAGAATGGCCTTCTTTGTTAAGATAACACTGTCATTGGGAGGAGAATATGATCAACTGATGTAATTCATGCAAGTGAGGATCTTATTTGCACAATTATGGGGAAAATCCATAATTCGTCAGTAATAAAGGATAACCTCATTTGGCGAAGGTATGAGGTCGTGGAACTCTAGTTTTTTGTGTGTAGCTGTACCAACTATATGACAAGTTCATAATGATAAAATTATATTCATGTCACAGTGCAAAATGAAGTATTTCATGATCAGAACAAAGAGTGAACAAGAGTTCCACGACCCCATACCTTCGCCAAATGATGTTAACCCTTCTGGTGGACGAACTATACATTTTTAGTCATTGATTTCGCAAATAAGAGCCTCATTTGCATGAATCATATTTGTTGATCATATTCTCCACCCAATGACAGTCTTATCTTAAGAAAGAACGCTAATCTAACGTTAATCTCAAAAATTATGCAAATAAGGTCATTACTTGAATGAATTATGTTAAATGATGTTCAGCTTCATTTAACTTCCAAATGCGGCAAGTATTAATTTCCCAGCAGTTACCACTATGTTATAGCGATTTCCTACTAATTATGCAAATTAGGTGCTCATTTACGTAATCAATATCTGCTAATGATCCCCTCGTTCTCAATTACATATGCCACAAGTCTTCTATATCCCTATTATCGAACGACGCAGATTTATAGACTTTCCTAATTGATTATTTAATTTAGATCCTGATTTGCATAATTGTTATTTAGTCATGTCTAGCATCACTTCCGCTACCTACATACCATAAATCATGACAAACCGTCGACTGGTTCTTGAGTTATCCTCCTTAGAAGATTTTTCAACGAACGATCCTGCAGTTCTAGGACACGCCGCTAGGGGCCCAAACTCATGTCACTTTTATCTAGCCCAAAAGCTATATACCATGCAAAATTCGTGACCCTAGCATGTCCAGATCATGAGATATCAAAACAGGAAGTTCTGCAGCAGTACCAACAAAAGCCGCCAGGGGGCCCAAAATCTAATCATTTCTAGCTCTCATCAAGACCTACCCACCTACCAAGTTTCATGACAATCCACCCATAGCTTCTTGAGTTATGCTGTTCACAAACAAACAAACAAACAGACAGACAGACAAACGCTACTGAAAACATAACCTTCTTGGCGAAGGTAATAAAGAGTATATGCATTTGTCATATCAAGGTTTTGGAAACATTATTTATTCTACTAATAGTCATTAAAACTACTGGTCTTGGAATAAGGTCATATTCATATCCTCTGTTGACGTCAGGAAAATTCTTGGGACAACAACCTGGTAAAAACATATCCTACAGTTGTACGTCCTAGTTGAAGAAGTAGAGTACAATTATTTTCTTCAATAAGTCCTTTCAAAATACTTTATTTTACAATTAAGCAAACAATTATTTTAACTCCCTAATATACAGATGTGTACACTATATACACCTATATATGAACTTCCATTTCTAAGGCATAATGTGGACAAAAGGTGCTACAACGTCTCCTCTAAATGTAAATCACAAATTTTCCCCAACTCTAGAGCAACCAGATTGTCCTAATATTTTCTGTGCAACCACATCGACTTTTCCACATTTGGGATGACATACCAATATGTTCTGCCTAACATTAACTTATCAGTGGCTAAAGGAAGTCATATTTGAGCTTGAGCATGCAAGCTTGATCTGATAGCATCCAACTATACAGAGAATGGTCTCCTGAGCACTACATTTGCCTCCTGTATATTTTTTTATGGCAGGGTTACATGGTTCAAAGTTTACAAGTTGTCATTTTTAGTCAGACATTGTGTCTTGGCACTGGAAATTGGGTTTGCATGCCATATGATGTGCTACCATGACAGACAAGTCTTAAGCCTGTTATATCATTGATAACTAACTCATTGGGATGAAGACATATGCAAAAGCAAACAAAATGTACGTGACAAGCTGTCTAAGTTAAGGAAGCTTGAATTGCGCTAACGATTTAATATCCAACAACTGGCAAAAATGTTTGCAGTGCTGACCATTTGGCTTCCCTGTTATTAATTCATCTGTGAAGCTTTTGATGTCAAGCTAGAAGTACTTTTGCATTCAGCTAGCACTTAATTAAACAGGCTCTTCCTAGAAAAATATGTATTGCACAGAACATGTGCTTCAACTTTTATAGCTTATCTTCATACAAAGAAATGACCACATTGAAAGACTGACCAACAACTATATCAACACCAGTGCTTACAGATGACAAGCAACTCTCTGAAATCTATCCCACAACAGTTTGTAAATGGCAATCTAACAGTCCCTCATGCCAAAGGTAACATGACTTATTTCAGTGTGCTTCTCAATAACTGAGAGTGTTAGTGTTTGGTCCAATTCAAGGTCATAATACTTGAAGGTACAAACAAAGAACATGAAAGGCATAAAAGTACTCTCTTTCCAATCATTGTCAAGTAATAAGATGCGATGCCACATAGTAGAAGTCATCTTTTAAATCATGAAATGTTCATTGGTCTGCTGGATGTGATAACTCCTTTTCCCCAGAAATAGACAGAATGAATCTTTTTTTATTTTTTCAAATTGCTTTCAATTGATATTCTTAAGTATTTGACATCAAACTAGACATTCAAAGTGAAAGTCATCCCAGAAATAAGGAATTAAGTGTCATTAGTCTCACACCTGCACATTTGCAGTGCTAACAAGGTGCTGAAAGAACCTGGCTATGAAGTATATAATCATAAGTATAGATCACTTTTAAAGTCTTAATATTTCATTATGTTGAACTCCTATCAACCCTGTCATGAAAGGCCTGTTTACTGCACTCTGATCTCTACTTGTTCCTCTCAAAATAGGACACCAGTATATGTACAGGCACAATTAGTACATAGACTGCACATGAACAGGGGTGTTGGCAGATGTAACAAGTGAGCAAGGTTTGCAAATTCTATTGTACTGTATTGAAAAGATTCTGAATCACACTTAGTTGGTGTGGTATGATGCAACAGACTTGCTGTTAAGGAGAGTCATTACAAAGTTGGTCACTGTGGTGTAAATAAATACATTATTCATTCAAATTTATAACCAACGAGACTTTTCAGGATCTTCACATATAAATCTTGATTACATAAAGAACCAAGTTGAACACTGAGACCATAGGGATTGAAGCTTAATCTACATTAAGATGACTGACAATTCCATTATCAGAACAACTTGAACCAAACTGTTGAGATGTCTCTTATTTCAGCTCTGTAATAGTTTATATTCACTGACAATGTAGAGGAGAAAATTTCTGGGAGCAGGAGCATTCATTGCTGTAGAATTTCCCTGAGAACATTGTCACTATTCTTGGAGGTGGTACCCTGTACAGTGTTTATTGCAGTGCCTGGCTCAGGCACCAGCAGAGGTGCAGAAGTCAACATTGGGACAGGCACTGTCTTCATCAGGGGATGGGCATCCCCTGGGCCTGATGTTGTAACAGGTGCAGCTGAGGACCGTAATGGTGCAGTGAATGGATTGAATGCCAGTCCTTCATTTCCGACTTTCCTTCTCTGCTGCTGTTCTCGTGCCATCTCCTCGGCAGGCAGTCTGGGCTGGAGCGTTGGGGTGGACTCAGTCTCCAGAAACTTCACAAACATCTGAGTAAAGGACTGCAAAAAGGCATGGTGTCTTATTGTGGCAGTTTATCAGAACAGCTTCTATTTGAAACAACTGCCTTAAGGTGCTTTATGATGTCCTTGAGTTAATTCTTCACACCAATTTTGAATTGGTACTGAACAGTGCGACAGAAGAAGGCAAGGTACTTACAGAGTCCAACTGAGAGGTGCCAGCCCTGGCTGCTGATGGAGATGATGGAGGATGCTGGGTAGGAGAGGTGTCCTCCTTCCTTCCCCACCATCCTGTCAGCCATCCTTTCTTGGGCAATGCTCCCACCTGCCACATTTTACACACAGGCAGATTTGTCTTTAATCCTCTACTAAATAGTTATAGCTGTTCACTGTAGATTTACAAAGTGTTGATGCCTGCTCCCCATCCCTTTGGGAAGTTAGCAGCATTGCTACCCTCGTCCTACATTCATCACAACAGGTAAAGATGATTTTGTGTACTGGATGGATACAACAACTTTGTACCAATGAGGGCAGCACATATACTAGTAAAGCATTGTTTCATTAATATTTCATCATTGTTGCATACAGTGTAAACTGTTTTAAAATAGACTCTCACCAAAGTAGGAAGAACAGTTACCTTTTCCATTTCCTCTGTGTCAAAGGACAGGACACTGCCTATCAGCTTGAGGACATCTGCTTTCTTGTTGGGTGGTGCCATGAAGTACCCCATGAACAGGTTCTTCACCAGAAGCCTGGAAATATTGAGAGCTCAAGAGTCATCCCAATAGTTCAACAGACATGTGGACACTTGAACCAAGTGTTGCTTTCAAAAGAACCACCATTGAAAGGAGAATGTCCTCCCTAAAATCTCCCACTACTCAATGAACAGGGAAGTTTCATTTGCCCCATCTAAATTAACACACTCATTCAACAGTCATTTTCATGGCATACCACCTGTATAATGCTTCAACTCATTGCTGAGTTGATCTGTAAAGAATTTCAGTGCTTACTTTTCAACGCTTGCCTCATTGCTGGATGCCAGCTGATCTAACCTATGCTGGTACTCCTCTATTGTGTGGTCCCGCTCATCAACTGCAGAGACAGAGGAACATGGACATCCAGGTATAAACACCTTGTCCACTCATCAACAGGCTGGGTGGTGGGACACCTTATAGCATACATGTCAGATCATACAGGCAAGAGTTTATCAGACAACCATGTAAAAGCATTATTTCAGAAAGGAATTGATTTCTTAAATGTGAGGCAAAATAATGTATTTTTCTGGGAAAATATTACTCAGACATCCAATAAAAAATAAAGGCCTGTGATTAGCAACATACCTCTTGAAATACGTACTAAGAAAAATTCAACATGTGTGTGACAATTGACGTGCATGCAGATATAATGTTCTGTATCCTTAGTTTGAAGCCAGAACGTCAGAGAATTCTTTTTTGCAATTTTCACATTAAATTTTTCAAAACAAATCTTGGCCTATTGTTGCTCATATATTGTTGCAATTTGTAATGCAGAAATCCTTGTAGTTCACTACAGCATCTGTTTGTTGTTGTTGTTTTGTTTTTTTGTCAAATGGCTTAGTATGTCCTGATTTGGCAGTACAAGACAGCACTGTGAGCCATGCATGAGGAACAGATTGATTTGTATCCCATCCAATCAGTTCCTGATGCAGTAGTCCCAGTGCCTCAATCATAAGGACAAATATAGCATTAATGGCAATCTGGGCCTCTCCAGGATAACAGTAGGTAGAAGTGCTGAACATTTCTTGCAGTACAAGTTAAGTTGTTAAGTAATAGTATATGGTGCAGTCATTGCATCACTGTAGCAAAACTTCACTCCTAAGTCTGGGTCTAAACATAACCATAACCACACAATCATAAAATGAGTACGAACAACATGACCTTTTTTATTATCAGAGTCTTCTCTCACGACCTTGACCAAAAATGGACGATGTTAACACTTTTCTTACTACAGCAAAGTGATAACAATTCTATTTCATACCAATTATACAATAAAAAATGGCAATATAACCTTAAGTTATACAGCAACAGGAAAAACTATTAATGAGGTCATCAAAGGGGAATTTACATAACGTTACATCTGATTTCTGTTTGTAGTCTATGACAATTACAATAGCTAAACTACACATGTACACTACATGTACCAGGCAACTTGAATTTGTTAGCTGAATCAAAACTATTTAGTATGTTAATAACTGTGTTATGATTTATCACTGTGTCAGACAATTTTCTAATTGTTTACATTTAAAGCTGACAACAAATAAATGCAAAGACTACTACAGCAGGCTTGTGTTTCCAGATGTTTTTCCTGAAGGAAAGTCACCACGAGGCACCATGAGTTTTACAGAGCACAACTATTACATTAATGAACTGACAAACCTTCTTGGCATTTAACAGATAAAGTAATATGTGTGTGTAGCTGCAGTACTGCAGTTGAAAGTCAACCACTTTTCCAAGTCACAAAGGAAGAAATCTTAATTTTCTTGAACAGACAAAGTGTCTGACAGAAAAATGACCACACGTGAAGTTGTGCCAGTGTACCAGGTTCAGCTGGGTAAACACAAGAGAAGGACTGAAGCAGAGCTGAGAAGTTTGAGCGATCCCAGCTTGCACCGTGAGGATGTGAAGTTAGACTCACAGTTGCCAGCTGAGATTACACAACCATCCATACAGGGTCACACCCACACCACAGGAACCACTGACCACCACGTCTGCCACCACAGAATCTCCCACCACATAGCAGTTGTTAAATTCAAAGCAACCAGGTCAAAAACTATTTTTCCCTTACTTTTTCCTACCAAGGTTTACTTCTCATAGTCATTTTACCACAGGTTACATAATACATTGACAACTACCCTGCAAAACAATTCCCCATCACATGCATATATGATAGAAGCTTCAACACAAATACATGTACATCATTGTTACTGTCACAACATACATAAACTTTTGATGCTTTGAATGAAATTTAAGGAAGTTATGTATTGAGCCTGCATTTGTTGATGCTACCTACAAATTTGTCTTTGACTGGCAAAAGTTTAACAGTGATACTAACTTGACTGTATCAAATCTGTACAGTCAGTGTCTATTTTACTTTGGTTCTGGTGCAAACAAAAAGAAAACAGCTGAATGGCTTTTAGATATTTTTCTTAACATTAAGTAAGAGCAGCATGGAGACTACATAGACTAAATAGAATGACTCACCTTCGTGATGAAGAGCTGTAATCTGGTCCTCCTTCCTGTCCATCTGTTCTGTCAATCGAGCTGCGCCCTCCAAGGCCTCCTTTGCTTCATCTAGTTCCTCCTGTGAAAGACAAAACATTTCAACATTTGCAAGCAAATGCAGGATATTTCACTTGCTGCCTTGACGGGATGAGGGAAAATGTGTTTAAATCTTTTATGTTGAAGGCATCTCTAACAAGCAACTTTGTGGGAATACTCTTTTCCTTTTGCCTACCTGCAAGCTTGCATTCCTGCTGACCACCTGTTCCAGCTGTTCTCTGGCCAGCTCAGCATCTTTCCTGTACTTCTCTAACTCAGATGCATACATGGCCTTCTCTTCTGCAGGGGGATAATAGAATAAAACACATAATTCATGACTAAAGTAGGCAGGTATCTATGAGGGGAGCAACTGGTGTCCTACTATGAAGACATGGCAAAATTTGGAGTTTACACACTAAGCATTAATAACTGAGTATTTAATTATTTGTTTTCTTTCATCATTTAAGTGTACATATACTCATTATAGTGTAAAGGTTATTAATTTCTGTACACAAGTCTGCAAGTATGCCTTACCTTGCTGGAACCTCTCCATGACGACCTGCAGGTTACTGAGGGACAGCGCGTACTGTTGGATCTGTTCCTGTGCCTGGGACAGCTGCAGGTTGGCCATGTCTCTCTGGGATGTCAGTGTACGGATCTGTCCCAGCAGGTCCTCCACCTGGGCACTAGCCTGAAGGCTGCACAGAGGAAGTGCATGGGTTATAAGTAAGAAGAGTAAAAACTGAGCAGACTATAAAGTAAATGTCAGAGGGTGCTATTGCCTGCATCTTTAACACTCATAAAAGATTGCACATGTGTATAGTCTACATAAGTGTGTCCATGAAAGACCATAGCTGATGAAATGGAAATGTTTACTTTGCACTTTCTGCAGCACTGGAAGATGAAAATACTTTCTCCTCAGCAATGGCCAGCCTGTTCCTCAGGTCCTTCTCTCTCTCCTCAGCAAGTAGAGCCTCTTGTGTATACCCATCTTCTACCTGTACAAGTAGAGAGGATGGTTTACTAATTTTAAAAGAGATACATCTATTCATTCATCAAGATTTTATAGCTGAAGCTAGCCATTCAGCTGCTCATTAAGAGTCACATGAAGTATGGAAAAATGAATTGGACTCAGCTGCCATACTGACACATATACTTACAAACATGAAGGGCAACAATTGTGTACTTGTAGTTCTCTTTGAGCTACATTTCTACCATTGAGATTGGTGTCACATAAAAGGATAAAGTGCAAAGAGCAGTCCTTTATGTCATATTCAGGAGTTATGCATGTTACTAAGCATACACAGGACAGGTTCTCCCACCTGCAGCAAGTGTTCCCTGAGTCTCCCCACCTCACCCTCCAGCCGCCTCTTGGTCTCCAACAAGGAACTGATCTGTTGTGATGGGACAGTAAACACACAATATATCATTGTGATTACAAATCCATAGAAACCAAAGAAATTTATATACCTTTTGACTTGCAATTACTCAAGAGGCTCTCTACTGATACAGGATGACTGACTGTTGACCTATCCCTATAATTGTTCAGTTCGATATGGGTTGGCACCTCAGTGCATATCAATGCAAATATAGAAAATAGTAATTGCAGAATTACTACATTAGATGGAAGCACCACCTGACGTTACTCACCTGTTTTTGCTTGTCTTCAGCCTCTGTCATAAGAGTCTGTGCATGTGAGGCCCCCTGAGCATGTTCCTTCACCAACCTCTCCAGAACTCCCACCCTCTCACTCAACCCAGCATTCTCCAGCTCCTTCTCCTGCAGTAATGCTGTCAGCTTCTTGTTGACCTCCAGCCGAGTCTGTGCCTCTGTGTCCTTGTCATTAGCCCTGTGTACGTTCCTGTCACTCTCCTCCTGAAGTGTTCTGAGTTCCACCTGTAGAGATTGCACCTGGGATGTCAGACTACGCACCTGTCCCTGTAGGTAGGTCACCTCTCCTTCCCTCATCGCAAGAGTTGCTGCAACAGTCTTAACTTCTTCTGTTAAGGCCTGGATTCTTAAGTCTTTTTCCTCTATGGATTTTGCCTGGGATTCAATGCTTTCATTTAAGTCTTGGAGATTATCATTTACAAGGGAGTTCGTCTGTTTTCTATCTTCAAAGAGTCTGTCTTTGTCTTTGGTAATGTCTTGCAGCGTCTGCCTCATTTTCAGAGCCTCCTCCTGCAAAGTGTTCAGAGCCTTTTGTTTCTCTTCAAGCTGAAGGACCAAGTTATTATAGTCTACCTGCAGGTTAGTGTTGCTATAGCTGTCATTAACAAGCTCTGTTTGAACAGTTCTGACTGCTTCCTGAAGCTGCACATTGTCCTGGTACTGCGTGTTGATGGCAGTGGCCAACTGCTGCCTTTCAGACAACAAGGCCTGGACTTGTCCATGCAGCATGTCCCTCTCTTGTACAGCCTTGTGATACTGGGCCGTAGAAGCTCCCCCTTGCTGTTCCCCACTGTCTTGCAACACTTGAAGCAATGTGTCTGACTTCTGCTTCAGTGCTTCTATCTCCATGTCTTTATCATTAATAATTCTGGACAGATTCTGAATTGCCTCCTTACTCATGTCCTTATTTGGTCCCTCTAGTTGTTCTGACAGCTTTTTATTCTGTTCGTTGAGCTGTGCTATAGAAGCTCTATCTGATGTGACTTCATCTACCAATCTGTGAATCTCTCCCTTCAAACTGCTGCATTCTCGCATCTTTTCATTTAGTACTCCCAATATCTGCTCTTTCTCTGCAGCCAAAGCCTGAACCTTATCCTGGGTATTGTCTTCCCCTATTAGCCTATCATTTGCAACCAAATTTGTTTTCTGTTCCAACATTGAGGTAAGGGAAATGTTTTCTTTTCTGAGTTTCTGAATTTCCACTTCAATCATCTCTAAAGATTGCAAATGTTTTGTACACTCTTCACATGGCCTTAACTTTTCTGAAGATTGCTCTGTGGACACCTTTTCGTCCTCTGTCTGGACCTCAACATCTAGATGACAAACATGGTTACTTTCCACCTGTTCCACTTTCTCTTTCAATCCTGTAGAGATGTCTGACACCTCGTTGTCCTGATGTCTTTCAACATTTTCAAACTCCTCTAAGGTTGCCTTTTGCATGGCTATTGTTTCCTCTAGCTGTCCGATGGTTGTATCTTTTTCTGTGACGATATCACTTAATTCCCCAATATCAGCTTCCTGCTCAGACAACCTTTGGTTTAATTCTGTGATCTCAGATTCCAACTCCGTGATGATGTCAAGGGTACTTCCTGTACTTTGTGAGGCACTTTTCTGCTTCAGCTCATCCTGTAAACTTAGGTTTTCATTTCTTAATCTGGTGATCTGTCCTTCAAGTCCCTCTAAATGTTCAATTACCGAATCCTTTTCTTTTACAACTTTTTCCAACTGTTCCTGTTCCACTTTCAGTGAGCTGTTTAAGTCCCTAAGGCTGCTAATGTCAGCATCCTTGCCTTTCAACATGTCAGTAAGTTGTTCCTGCCCTTCAACAGTTGACTGCAGCATTTCTTTGGTGTCCTCGTAATCTCCCTGTAACTGCTCGCATTTTGCTGTCAGCTCTGTGATGGTGAATTCTCTCTCCTGACAGAGTTTGACCAGTTTTTCATGCTCCTGTTCCAGAGTACCTGTGTCGTTGTCCTTGGCCCTGGTGAGTTCCTGGATGGCCTTCTCATACTGCCTGCTCTGTTCTACCAGCTTCCTATCCCCCTGGTGTAGTTCTGTCAGGAGACTATCTTTTTCCTCCCGCAGTGCATCAAGAAGTGTGTCCTTCTCCAACACACTTTTCCCGAGTGCATCTATCTTTCCTTGCAGCTCCTGCAGTTGTCTCCTAAGCTCATCTTCTCTAGATGGAGATCTTGGTAAACTGGCATCTTCTTCCACTTGTGCTTGGAGCGTTTTGTCCTCTTTTTCGTTTTCTTCTCCTGACTGGCTTGCTTCTTCAAGCCTTTCTTGTAACCTTTCAACTTCCTGCTCCAGCTGAGTTACTGTCTGCCTATTGTCTGCCTCCATCCTGCACCTCTCATCACGTAATGCTGCCAGCTCCACCTCCATCTGTTCCAACTTATCATTCAGTTCCCCAGCCTTATCCTCCAACTCTGCAGTCTCCTCCCTGTATTCTCCATACTTCACTTGTACATCTTCTAACTCTTTCCTGACATTTTCAAGCTCCTCTTTCTGAAGGCACATCTGCTGTTGTAACTTGTCTCTCTCATGATTTGCCTCCTTTTGCAGCTCTATGTTTCTATCATTTTGGTCTTTCAATTCTGAAAGCTGAAGTACCAAACTGTCCTTTTCCTCTTTGGTCTGTTGTAATTTTGTCTCCGATGCCTCCAGTTGTTCTGTCAGCTGATTCCTGATTTCAATGAGACGTGCTAAGGCTTCTTCATGCTGATGATCAAGTGTTTCTAACTCCTGGGTAAGAACTTCCTTTTCCTCATTTACCTTATTAACTTCTTCATCCTTTGTCACAAGCTGAGTTTTCAGGTCTTCCAGCTCAATGTTTAGGTTTTCCACATTTCCTGTAGTACAGGTAAAGGTTTCAATGTACATGTCATAATGTACAGTAACACGTAACAAAATAATAGTTTTGAGAAAAGTCATACAAAATGTACTTTCGATAGACCCTGCACAATAATGATTACACACTTCAGTTGTTCCAGTTGTTCCAAAATGATCCATAACATGCAGAATGTAATCCAAAGCTTTGATTTGAAAAGTTGATCTATAGACCTCGTAGAGCTATGAAGAAATCTGTCATTTTGAATGCATTAAGATCTACTATATCTATGAGACACTGACAGTGTCCAAACATTTTGTAACAGTTGTTACCTTTTTCGCTCTTCAGACTGGCTACGGATGTCTCTAAGTCATCCCTGCTCATGTTCAACTGATCAACAGTTTCCTGCAGGTCATTCTGAAAACATCAGAGTTCAGTTAGATACAAGTTGTTACCATACTACATGTATATCAAGAAGGTAATGATTGCTGTATATTTTTAGAATGCCGTAAAACATACATGGATACATTTTACCCTGTACATTAGCACCAACATGACAGTAGTCAATCCCAACCAATAGTAAAAGTTAAATCCCAGCTACTGCCTGTCCTGGAACATGGCTAGAACACCAAGTTACATTGTCAGAAATATCTGAATGTTCCTTCGCACCTGTTCTGCCTGCAGCAGCTGTTTGGCCTCCTGCAGCTCCTGCAGCTCCTGCCGCAGCTGCTGCACCTGAGAGTCCAGCTCAGCTTCCTCTGCAGAACTGTCCTGTCCCCCCTGCTGCTTCTCAAGGTCCATCAGACCCTGGGAAAATCAAAACAACACAACACCTCAGCACAGACTAAGTTTATTGCAACAAAGTGAACATATCAAAAATGTGCTATATCTTAGACAGATTAGATAACTTCCAAGCTGCTTCAACAACCTTGACATCTTTGTTATATCAGGATAACATCCAAGTTAAGTTACCTTTTGGGCCATAAGCACTGACAGGTTGTACTCTTTCTCCTTCAGCTGGTCCCGCAGTTTAACCAGAACAGACTCCAAAGCATCCTTCTCATTCTGCCAGTCAGATTTCACCATCTCAAAGTGCTCGATCTCACGCTCATACTCTTGTACCTGGTTCTGAGGGAAATGATGAAATATTTCAATGGCCAAAGACTACAATATTTGAGCAGTTTTGTAAAAAAAAAGGATGACTGAAAGACAATTAAAGATCTTGTTCGCAAAACATTTTTTCAGTAACATATATTATTCCCAAGCTCCCTTGTCCAACACCTATTGATGAGAAAATCTTTACCTGTAGGATGGATACCGCATCACTGAGATCTGAACTCCGCAGGTCACTCTCAGAGGACATGTGTGAGCTGACTGACCCGTCATACTCTGTGTCATCATTTGGCATCTTGGAAAAGGGGCTGAGTTTGTGCTTGGTGTTCTCTTGCACTCTAAGCATGTGCCCCAAGGCTGATGTGCCCTGTGGCTGGGATGTGTTTTTCTCCACTGCACTTTCTGTGTCACTGTCTGCTGAAGCTCCCAGGGTCTGCTCAGAGTCTGACCTTCTCAGCTGGTTCAACAGGGTCATGTCACCAACTGGGTTTCCTGCAAAATGAAACATGTTGGAGTTCACAAATTTGAGCTGGAAACTGATACATGCAGCAAGCTGGTTACCGCTATGTTGTGCATACCTACATTGTGTGACTCTACTTCATATAACCAGGGGTCGAAATAGATTTTGGGGCCAACTTGCACTGGTGCAGAAGAAAAAAAAAATACTTGCACCAGAAGAAAAATAGTTGCACCCCCCAAAAATAAAACGAACACAACCAAAAGTACATGTAGCAACTTTAATAATAGAATCCAATATTTGCTTACACTACTACTCTCACCTCTCAAATAGAAGTACCCCCTGGAATAAAAGTACCCCCTGGAAAATCCTCAAAATCTAATAAAAGTACCCCCTGGAATAAAAGTACCCCCAGAAAATTCCATGCTACTTAAATGTAGTGTCTTCAAAATCTAATAAACTTGCTCCCCGGAATAATGTTACCAAATTGACAACCATGTTCATCTTTGAAAATGCATTTTCAAAGGTCATTGAGTTGTATAATTTTGAAATAAGAGTTCTTGATTTTTGATAGTCACTATAATATCAGAAATCAGGAAGATTACATTTAGTGGTTGAAGTTGAACAGAAATTTACAATATGCTAAATATATGCTAGACATGTTGATCGGTATAAAAATTTCCAGTAACATGGAAAAGCCATAAGGAAAAAAATTAACCATTGATACAAATGTAGATTTTCTATTGTCTAATGATATATATTTTTATACCTTTAAAAGTTCAATAGGTAGTACACACAACACAATCTACAACTTCACCCTTTATTAGTGTTGCAAGTCACCCTTTATACACTATTACACCCAGTTCAGACAAATAGCAACATTGCAACACAAAATCCACAAGCTGCCACAAACTCAAGGTTCTCAGGTTTCACTATAGTATGGAAATGAGGGAGGCGGGGCTACAGTTTTAGGACAGAATTTCTTTGAAAACTGGGGCATTCTTTTGTAGGGGGAATTTTTTTTCAAAACATTTCGATGTGATAATTAATATAACTAGATTGAAATTTTACTCATGTCTATAACTTTTTACATCATATTTAACTTTCTTAGAATGCAACATGCATATGTAAATTTTTGTCAAAGGGTTTATTTATAGTAGTAAAAAGAATTGTTTCCCCTTCCTTGGAGTGAGCTCTTCCAGATCGTGGGAAGAACGTCTCTACTTGTAGCTGTTTACTTCATTCAGAACGGAATATTTCCAGCTTAAATTGTCATGTTTGTGGTAGGATTTTGGACTTTTTGTGAGTAATACAATTTACTATGCTAAAAGACACTGTTATGTGGTATTGCTTTTATATTTTCACTTGAAAAAGATCGTTTTGAGAAACATGTATATGCGAGCACATGTTCCGAGCTCGCCCGAATTTCTGATAGTAACGTAACGTTAACTACTAGTACTGGGTCATATTTCCGACATGATACATGTTCCTAAATACAACTTACATTTTAAAAAAGAGGTAATCTGTTCCTCACAAAGGGACAAGTACGATGATTCAGTAAATCTGTCGTACGTTTGGTGTCAGTGAAGTTTTTCCCATGCATGAGAGCAAACTTGCACCGTGGTGCATACCGGCAAAAAATTAGTTGCACGACACCAAATTTACTTGCACCAAGTTGCACACAGAGGGGTATTTCGACCCCTGTATAACTATAAAAAATTCCTACCTACAATCAGTAAGCATACAGACTATCAGAGGGACTTACACCTAGGACAATAATTTCTTCTGCTCTAATGTTTAAAACAATCTTCACCTTGCAATGTGTTGACCTCTTGATTGAGAGTCATGATGATGTCTTCATCTTGCTCTCTCTCACTGACAAGAGAGGAGACAGAATGTTCCAGCTCTTCTACCTGAGAAAGGAATGGCATCACTCTATAAGACATGTCATGATGTAACTGTTACATTGCCTTCATCTAAACTCAGAACTATTAAGATGTAGCTCTGCTTCCAATATACATTAACATATGTGTTACATTGTTTGCCTTCACCACTAGTGTCCCTGTCCCATACCTGTGCCAGTAGCTGCTGATTGTGTGTGTGTAGAAGCCTGTTCTCCTCCTCCAGAGAGTCCACAATCCTCTGTGTGATCTCCCTGTGCTGTGGACTGCCCATCTGTTCCATCATCTCCACTGTCTGACGGTGAACCTCGTCAGAATCTGCCTCCAGTGCTGCAACCACACTTCTACGTTCCGATATCTGATGGGGGAGATGGCACAGATACAGCTGTAATCACTTTTTACACCATACAGATGAATTCTTAGGACATTTTGGTGCTCTTCTTCTCTCTAATATTCCAATAGAGCCACCACAGTTCTTGCAAAGCTGACTTGGGCAGTAAATGTAGTGAAGACAGTGATGAAGTTACTGAAAAGACAGTACTCTAACATTATCACCATGTAGTACAGACCTATATAGACATCTAAAGCAGCTGGTATGAGCTGAAATTAGCAGCTTGTATGATGAAACAGTTTCTGACAAGGGACAGTAATAATATCTTACATACCTGTTCCCCAATGTCAGCCATTTCATTGGCAATGTCACACCTCTTCTCTGCCAGGGTGGCCAGTCTGTCGCCTGACTCCTGCCTGAATCTCTCCCTGACATCCTGGAGGTCCTGAAGCATGGTACTGGTGGAGGCCTGGGCAGAACAGGGCAGGAGATGACCCATTAACAACTGTGTTTTAACTCTGAACACAACGTGCAGCAACACATTTCTTGATGTGGATTATACCAGTAGATCAGTAGACCAGTTTTGTGGCAGATACTGTGGTAGATTTGTTAGTGTTTTTGAAATCTCCTTGTATGATAGAGGTCATATATGTCAGTTGTACATTGCACCTCTAGATACTTTGGAGATGTAATAAACATACTAAAATGATGCTGACAATAAAACTATAATCAATTTTTCTGGCAAACAATTTCTGGCAAAAATATAATGTTAAATTCTCTTTTGATTTCTTATCTCATGACAATCATACAATCCTGTGTGTTAACATCATGAAGTCATCATTTTAGGCACAAGGTAGAAAGCATTGCAGTGTTAACAACATGAATGTTATTGATGAAGAGAACAGTGTTTTACAGATTTGAAAATTTGAGTTCAGCAGAAGTTGGGGAAATGCAGGAGCAGACTGAAAGGAAGGAAGTCCACTGTACATGATGGGATTCCAACTCCTCCCAAAGTCTTTCTTTAGTGGCATTCAAGTCATGGCTGACCTGTTTGTTCTCATGGAGGAGCTTGTCTTGTTCAGATTGCAGGCCTGAAACACAACACAGGGTACTTCTTAGGTCGTATGATGTGCTGTTCTGAGAAGCGTGAACTGTACCAAGGTGTACTATGTAGGCATCCTGCTTATGATGTGCAAAGTTTGATGGGGAGGGAGAAAGTCTGATGTACTTTACGAAATCACATTCAACTAACATCCTATCCTATACGCTTTAATAACTAAACAAAACATGTGTACTGAATTCTAAAAAATGCCTTGCTTTCATGGGATGTTCTGGGATATTTTTAATACCTTTCATGAAGTTTGTCATGTCAATTTGAGTGTACCAAGAAATCTAGATGGATACAGATCTCTTAATTCTTATCTGCACTATGTAGATCAGTATACCTACAAAACATATACATTTGTATAAATCTATTACATCTCCAACTTTCTCTGTCCAACAGCTACTTTCATTAATGCCATACTCCTCCAGCATTGCTTACTTGTAATGAGTTCTTGAAGTTCAACCTTTTCCCTCCTGTACACATCCAGCTCCTTCTCCAGCCTACTACAGTCTGACCTTGAGCCTATCAACTCTGTCTCTAGCTGCTGCCTCCCCTCCCCTACTCTGGTCAGGTCCTCAGCCAGTCCAGCCTTGGACTTGGCCAGCTCAGTCATCTGGAGGGACAGGCTGGATTTTTCAGCCTGCACGGCTTCCAGCTGTTTGTTCAACATGTGCACCTGGTGAGACACATCCTCCAGGTCCCTGTGCAGCTGGGACACCTCTTCAGGTGTCATGGTGTCATCAGCATGTTCCTGTGACAGTATACATTGTTCACCATGAAATTCCTTGTGTAAAAAGGTTACATTGTGCATACAATTGTGACCTTCAATTTTCTGAAAATAATGACAGGTCTTGTCCAATAATCATGGAAAATGGAGAGTTCAAAACATAGTCACAAAATGAAGACAAACTTTTTCATTACTTGTGTAAAAGACTGAATCCTACTGCCCATTCTGTGTCTTAATTTCAATCTTCCACCTCCAAGACAGATGGCTTCACAGCTATAAAATTGCAAAGGGAATTGAAAAGTACACAGCGACAGAACAAACGAATGTACCTGTTTGGATGCCATGTTCTTCCAGTGCTGGCACTCTGCTTGCAGGCGAGCCAGTTCATTGGACAGACGGTTGATTTCCATCTGTGAGGAGATGACATCATGGAAGTCCAGGTCATCTCCGGTGTGGAGGTTACTGTCGCTGTAGGAGTGGGGGATGGTGTGGAGGGTGTCTGATGTCAGCACATGGCTGTGTGCACTTTGGGAGGTCAGCTGCAACTGCCGCAATTCATTGATTTCAGCCTGTGAAAAAATGTTGAGAATAAAAATATCATCATCATCGGCAATGGCTCGTTTAAGAATAAAAATATACCTGCATACTAATTGATCTCTGTTTGGGCATGGATCAAATCATCAAACACCATCCACATCAAATTCTCAAGCTTCAATTAGACAGGGTTGTGACCTCCAGGATATAGCCTGTAACACCTGGTCAGGTAAGTTAACAATTCACTAAACAAAACATGGAATGGTACATGTAAATCTGGTCTATTCTTAAAACATTTTCAGACCCATTCCACATACTTAAGATGAACAATGGATTTGAAAGCAGATTTAATCATAGAACATAAGAGGTGGGATTTTATTTAAATATGCAGGCACAGTCAAACAAACACAATTGAAAACAGATGATCCAGTGGTAAACACCATCATCCCATCTTAAGCCTATTAGCTGGCTTCATTGTGTTACCCCTTCCGACATTGTGTCTGAATAGTCTAGGTTTTTTTTGTGACAGGGAAAGAATAAGAAATAGTTGACGTACAGAGATATTCAACGAGACTAAGAACAGACAGATGGTGGAGGATAATACAGCTAGAGGGAATAAAGTTTCTTTCTTCTGCCAAAAAAATGAGAATGCAACTACAGCCACAAATTTACTCTAATTTGACATAATATTGAATGATTATCACACTTTCAAAATTTTCTGCTTTGGATGGATAAATTCTGCCAAAAAAATACAATCTATGTTTGTTCCATTAAATTTTGTTGTAAGGAACAATAGTACTAATAAGCTAAATTTGCTTGCAGTTATATTTCATTTATCAAATCAACATTCATGATGAACGGATAAATTGGAAGTTTGAATTTCTTTTGTTCTTTTCATCATAACGTTTTTTTGTTCAATAAAGGAGGAAAGTACTCATTCTTAACGGTACCTAAAACCTTTAGCTTAGAAGATTCTCTTAAACAATGGCTAAAATTCAAATTTTCCTCCCTGCATGTACCGTTAACAGTTCTACAAAAGAGCAGGATGTTGTAAAATGGCGGATCTTGCTGGCCGAGTGGCGTGAAATGTGGCGTTACAGCTGAAGCCCTCTCCAGGACAGCTGAGCCTATTGATACATCTTGTGAAGAGCAGACTAGTACTTGAGCCCGCGTCCTGGATCAAAGTGCTCGGGATCCAAAGCATGGAGGGTCTTTTGTCCATTATCAACACCTGTGCTGTAATTTGGTAACTTAATCCAGGCAAGCTGATGCAGCTCCCTCACATTTGAATCCCCCCAGCCGCGTGGCCTGTTATAATTACCATTGTTCAGGGGAATTTTCCATTTCCTTCCCTACTTTTATCAGGAATACCATTTACTACCAAAAGTGAGAACCTGATTAATGTTTACTGTTGTTTTAGTTTAGTAAGTGGACGTATCACTGGCACTGCTCAGATTTCTAATTTTCTTCCTTTAGAAATATTTCAAGAAACAGAAAAGGAGACTAATATTTCTCTGGGGCTGATAAAGTAGCATAACTTTCTAAAAGCTAGGTTGGCTTCTACTTCTTTGACGGCACAGACTTTGTCAATTGCCATAGAACACAGAGTATTGCCACATACAGAGTATTGCCACATTGTTACACAGTGAACTGCAACAACTGGAAAAACTATGGCAAGTACCTTCCAAACTGCCTGTCTTATTGCAATTGTCCAGTACTGTTGAGGCAATTCACTTTATAACAAATGTTGTTTAACTTAAACCCTCATCAATACACCACATACATGTAATTCATCAGATGGAGGTTTCAATTTTTGCAGCTGACAAAATTTTCCTTACATTAAAACATCTGGTATTGAATCCATTACAAACAAGTCATCCATAATAAGTAATTTTGCTATGCTACTGGACCATTAGGTGTCAAAAGAACCAAATATTTGCTTAACCTTGTTACAATCAACAACTGCAAAGACACAGTTTCACAACTGATCAAGTTGAGGTTAGATCTTGCACACATTCTACAAGCAGGCTTTACAAGCCCAAAGCTCCAGAATTTCCCACACTAACCTCCTTCTCCTCCAGACGTGCCCGGTACTCTGTGGAGATGTGCTTGACCTGCAGCTCAGCTGCCTCTGCCTTTTCTTCCAGCTCTGCATTGACCAGCTTAAGTCGATCACACTGGAAAAGAGCATAGAAGGATACTCAATTCACTTCAACACAAGAACAAGGATGAGTTAATACATCTATAGAGCTTGCTGCAGGAAACATCACAACATACCGTTCTTCCAGAACACAAAGTAACAGATCTGACATGGTTGCTTGTGATGGTCAAACTAACATGACCAGCCAAGGCGCTTTCCTGACTGCAACTGAAACATAGCCCCCGAGCAGCGGCAACATCTGTGTGTCTGAGAACAGGATGTGAATCCATCACCTGACTTCTGACCAATGAGACTGCAGCCCTGAACAGTGCTTAGGGAAGCAGCAAAGCATGTGAAGAACCCCAGTCAATAGGTAAGTACCTGTCCTTGTGGGTGCAGCTACAAGGGAGGCGGCTACCATGGTAATCTGGGTAACAATGCGTTTCTATCCTGCTTGGTGACTTAACAGAGCCTGCATGCTCTAGTATGCCAAATCAATGCTAACAGGAAAGTTGGCAACATTTTATTGGCTTGAAACAAACCCTCCAGCATAACTGCATATTGAAGCATCCTTATCATGGGGTAATGGCACTTATGATAGCCATCTTGCCTTTACATACACGTGACTATCACATTCTGACATGTATGGAATCGCTGTTGTCCTTTTTTCTCCAAGTAAAAACTATTAATCTGTGTATACTAAGTATTGTGGCACACCATTGTGATCAGTGATATCCTAGCTAGTTTCTTGTTTTATTCATGCCCTATCTAACATTTGTTTCTTTAAAAAAGAAAGAAGAAACTTTGCTTTAATGTGGATTGGGTCTGCCTGCATATATGTAGCTGTCAGTCCAGCTATGGAAATTTTCAATAAATAGCTTTTTCTCAATTCTCATGTGAATGGGATACAATTTAAATTTTTTAGAAGTCCTGAAGTACCCTATTTCAGAAACATAAATTTAATACATCAAGAAGAAAAGAACTGTAAAGGTAACAATGAAGTGTTTTATGAAATATTAAAATATGATACAACTGGAGTAATATTCAGAAAGGCTATCTAAGCTCACCTCAGCAGACTGTGTCAGGACAGCAGCTTCCAAATTCTGAATCTTCGACTTGGCTAGACGTAGTTCTGTGTCAACATCTGGAACATAAAACAGAAATCATTGCAATGGTGACAGCAACATATTTGTGTACAACACCCCAGCTACTATTAAGTTGGGTAACTTTATAACATAAGTGTCTGGAATGAACTAATAACGCTTTATTTACTGTTATCTACAAAATGTAGCCATTTCACTCTTCAGATGCCACTGCTAAAAACACTAAATAACATTTATATTTCTTTACTACCAGATATAGCTTCAGCATGTGGTCTTGTGAGCATGACTTTTATCATAAATTCATGGATATTAGCCGTATACATATATCAGTAAATCTGATAACTTTTGGAGGGTTCATGTTTATTTCAGGAGAAAATGCTGGGACAGATTTCAATGTAGATCAAGAATAAAGCTATGATCTCTATCCAGTTGAAAGGAAATCCTTCTATCCTAAACGCAAGATACATGCAAGATGGGGAACAATGGATGATAAACCATGCTGTGTGAGTGAGTAGGATACGAGACAGGCAGGTGGCTGGTGTAATATGATACCTTCAGAACATCCTGTTTTCAAGGACATAATCAAAACAGGGTGTGGCCATCTTCTTTGGACCATGTCATTATTCATATTAAGTATTTATTAGCATAGGTGCAAGATACTAGTACATGGCCAGTTCAAACAACTTGTGGTTGCCATTATGTCTTGCTTTCAGGAAATGGCCAAGATCTACATGAACCATGTAACTATTCATGTTTTCATTCTCAAAAGTAATATAGCATAAAAATATGTATGGCTCCCTATTTTAAACAAGAGAATGGATATAAAAGAGTTTGGGAGAGAGCATAGTACTAGCATACATTTTTGTAGCTGGGCCAAGGCAAACATTTAATCATTTCATACAGTATACAATTACTTTGATTGATGCATGTTTCATATTCCTATAAAAAGAGTACTCTCCAAGCAGAGATTGGTGGGGAAAGATCGTTACCTTTTTATATGCCCCGTTTTTTTCTGTTGGTGGGGTTAGCGACAGAAAAAAACGGGGCATATAAAAAGGTAACGATCTTTCCCCACCAACCTCTGCTTGGAGAGTATAAAAAGAGCAAATTTTTACCTTCTGCAGTGGCTATCACTCCAACCTGACTGCTGTAGCACAAGAGTGCAGTGCTAAAGAATCTAACAACAGGTAGTTTTATGGCTGGTGTCAGCCCCTGTATTGGCCTAGCTACACCCTCAGACGGTCCATAAAGTTTTACAGCATCAAACTTATAAGTGTACCAAGTGGAAACCTTGAAAAGTGCTGGTAATTAGAGTGATTAAAGATGGATGACCCGATGGTATGCTGTGTTAGTCATACAGCCAAACAACACCTACAGCAAGTAACTACGGATTCTGAATAGGTAAAGATGCAGAAGTTAAAATAAAGTCAAAATGCCATTATACTTAATTTATAGCTGTGATGTTTGGAGCGAAACTGACACGTGGAACAAAATGTTTATCTGAAAAGAAGCATAAACAACTCAAAGTTCTTGCCTGTATAGGTACAGCAGAATGTTACATTCAGAGGATAAACTGACTTATTGTTTGTTGGCAAAAACAAGACTGTGAAGCAGCTAGTTTCAAGTACATGTATATAAATGTGGCTAATTTAATAGTATTGACTTAGTAGGAGCATTCACCTCAACTAACTTTGTGCTGAGATTAATCATTTTACCTGAGCAGGTATATATCAGACCTGCTGATTATATGACTGTTTAAAGAGTGGGGAAAGTAACTTAAATGTCCAATGTCCAAGATCAAGATTCTCTAATGAAGACTGTCATGTAACAAAACTGTACATAACTGTAACATACAAGAGTATGGATATTATCAAGTGCACACTTGAACAATATCTGTAGTGTTGACTACATTTATGTACAAATTGTTTTGCTATAGGAAGCATCTATTACGATGATTATGGATGGATGGATGGATAACAGGTATAAAACTTTCATCTATGCTTTTTGCTTTTATTTCGTTTATCATTTTATAAGGATTACAACAGAAATCAGCAAAGATATAGCTAAGCTATCTGATGCTGAACCCAAACCTTTGCAATACAATATTAGACATTAGGGACAGATTATCATATGGTTAGTAAATTTTTAGCATACTGAATGTCTAGTGTCCTGATGCTCCTTAGATATCTAACCTGTAACCAATACCAATATGAAATATGGTATTGCAACATATGCTGAATATCAACAGACTTAATCTGTTATTTTATCAATTGTTTGACCATAGAGGTAGAAGAGAGATGGTTTGACAAGGTCAAAACATAAAATTTACAGAAATTCATGAATGAAAGCTCCATTACTCCACTCTGATGAAATGCACACAAATGCATCATCATACACTGTACACACTACAAAGTGATGTCATTAAGATGGCACAACCTCTTGTGCTATCATTATTACTGTGCCATTTTCATACCTATATCTTTAGATACATGATGGAAAGAAGACTGCCAACGTAAATAACTGCACAATATTGGAGAACATTGGGAAGACCCATTTTTTTACCCTATGAAACCAGAGACCATGTGACATTGGGTCACGTGTGGTGATAAAGTACAACTTTAACAGAAGACAGGTGCAGTGTCAGCAGTGAAGGACCAATCCTAACACTCTAAAAATACCAACAGTACTACATTACACTCAGGCCACCCAGAAATAATGCTCTAATGTGTTGAAAGGGGCTGAGCATTGGTGGCCTTTTAATATGCACATGGCATGACCAGGTGGAAGCACATTCCATTCCCAGCAGACTAGGGTAATAATGCTGCATAGTCTTCTTTTGATTGAGGTACAGAATATACTTACTAATGTTACATACCCACAAACAGACATCATGAAAAGACAGTTTGAGCACTCTAATCAAGATGGTTATTAACTCACATAAGGAGTTTTGCTTGTCCTCAAAATGCACTGTATTGTTGTGCAAAATAGCAGGTTGTTTATGAATAATGATACTGTCAAATTGTTAATTTTGATACAAGTTTTTCAGTCACAAATGTATATCTTACATACGTGGCAATGTATGCGGTTTACACCTAATCGTACACAAACAAGATTCGCAATTTGGAGCGTCAGACTGTTGGTCTCTTACATATCCAATCGTTGTCCAGAGTATAATTCAATAAGTGACAAGGTGTGGACGTGTCAGGTGACGATAGGGGAGGTGTAGTGTGGATCATAGCTTAGTGTAAGTCGGTTACTTTCTTTTAAGATAACTGTTGGCTGACTAAGTCGTTAATGCTACCAACATATCTTACCCGAGACTTCTTCTGTACCCTCGGTCAGAAGCTCTCGTGTGAAAGTGCTCAGCTGTCCCGTCAGAGACGACACGCTGCCCTGTAACCACGACATGCTGACACGACTGGCCTTCTACCCTGACATCTCAGATCCAGAAGAAGACTTTTGAGAAGAAGGACGGCACGTCTGCGGGTATCTGTGAGCGTAGCTTGGTGGGTTAGTTGTTCCGTGTGTGTGTACTTTGTACTGCCAACTCGACGGCTTCCATGATGATGATGATGACTGGGTACCTTTTCTGTGGACCTTGTTGTTTGACCTTTAACCTTTTAGGGATCAATCATTAGTTGCTAGGGTGGATGTTTGCCCTACGTACAATCAATTGTATTCAATCTTGAACAATTCTTTTTCAAGATACTTATAGTTATACGTGTTAAGATTGAAAAATGGGATACTCCATCACTCAACAGCGCTTAGAATTCAGCGTAACACAAAACACCCTCTGTATCTAATGTACTTCCCCCACAGTGCAGTGTCAGATAGACATGGCCTGAAGTCACCGAACATCCCAAATATTGAGCTGTCGTGATTGAAGAGAAACCGGATAAATGGCAACTCCTGATCTGTTTGAGGTGCTGTAAACATTGCTAAGTTGTCATTGTGATGTGCACAATACTAGAAAGCTACGTTTATTTCCAGCCACCATAGTCATCTAAAATGGGCGTTGCACAAGCCTAATGTTATTTAATGGGGATTCATAATGAATTTCTTTTCTTAATATTCCGAAAGGATCATCCCGATCTCCAACTCTACTCTGGATCCAAGTAAAACATGCATCTGCTGTGTCTGTAGTATAAACAATGACGTTGTAAACAAGAACAGTCATCTACTAGTATTGTCATGTACATTTGACAAATACATATTAGCATGTCTTTGTTGTGTCAATAAAGTTCTCTCTCTGTCTTCAATAATTGCCAATGTGATATTTTGTATTTCTCTGTTTTGTATTCCTCATCTTAATCCATGCATTTGCTGGATCAGAATATCATTTGTCAAAATTTGACACATGTTTGCCTTGTTGGACAGGAACCCTTTGATCCTGAGGATTATGTAGAGAGACTTGCATGGCGCCAACATGGAGGCGGGTCCAAGGGAGGTGCAGAGAACTTTGACCCACAGGTCTTACTGAATGTCTTTACACACACCATAGAGGAACTCAAGGTAACTAATTATAAGGTTTATAGCATCCTGAAAGCATTGTGTCTGTTTGTCAGTTGTGGAAAATCCTTCCAAACTTGTGTAACCAATGCTTCTGCCAACAGGCTTTATGCATCTTACATGAGGAAGTTGTAATGTGTTAACTTTTAACCCCTGTCCAAGGTGCTGAATGAGAAGACACAGCGCCGTGTGGAGAAGCTGGAGCAGCTGTCACAGAAGGAGGAGAAGGAACACAAGGCCAGGGTGGCAGAGCTGCAAAAACTCAATCAGGTTAAGTTATATTATATAAATGATGTTATACATAGGTTTTGTTTTGTTTTGTTTTGTTATCCAACCCTTAAATTCAGTGCATAATGTCATGTCATCATGGTAAGATTGAAATGTCCTTCCATCCCACAGATGGCCCTGAATCAGTTCCAGGAGCTGGATGAACGGATCAACCACATTGCCACCAAAGTGGTTCACCTGGGAGACCAGCTGGAGGGGGTGAACATTCCCAGGGCACGAGCTGTGGAGGCAGAGAAACTCATGAAGTACTTCTCTGAGTTTCTCTCTGGGGACATCAAGTCTGATGTCTTCACCGACCCCTTCAGGGTGAGGCATTACTGCAGTTCATTTCTCCAAGGTTTTGTCTTGTTCTTGATAATGCATGTTGTCCTTGTGTGTGATTAGAAATTCCATGAAACAATAAACATTACAATTAGTTACAATCAACCCTGTTGTAGGGCTAGTTGGCAAAAATTGAAAAATTGTAAATCCCATTGTCTCTTAACTTGCAGCTGCAAGAAGCAGCAGATATCATTCAAAAGTTGCACCTGATTGCCCAGGAACTTCCTCCAGACAAGTAAGCATCATACTTAGTCGTTTCTTCTAGTTTTGTGTTAACGAGTGAATTTCTGAATGTTGACACTTAGACATCATTTACAGATCACAGGAAGTCATATAATTTGATCAGTCTGATTTACTGTCAATCACAATTTTCATTTCTGGCAAATCGTTACTCCCAAAAGAACTTGTTTAAAATCAGTTACATGTATCACTGAATATCTGTATGTATGTGATACTTTCTACAGGTTTGACGCTGCTAAGGAACGTATAGCTGGTAAGAAAAATATACTGTGATTTGCTTGATAAGTCAATTAATGCAATTTGAATGGACAGTACATATGCTAACATTGAAGGGTCACTGCACTGCTTTGGTAATAGATGATGTATACAGCTAAAGAAGAAGTCTCTAACAGTATTGCAACATATCATCCCTGCCTGACAAGACCATTAAGACTCAGGCTTATGCATTTATGGCCTTATGCCATGGTACTCCAAAAGTGGAATTGAGACTGAGTGGTACATTCCTTATAAACTAGCCAAGTACCTGGAGATAGAGAGTAACCTGGTGGAACAGTTCAAGACAGCTCATCAGGCTGGGCAGAGGGAAGAAATGAAGGAGGTGGCAGCAGTGCTCTTGAACTTCAAGGTTGTACAAAAATCTTTGTCCATCCTATTTTATCTTATGATCTTGATTGACTTGATAAATTGTGTTGTGTATTGAATTTGCCTCTTGTGAGGTTGCTGACATGATATTGATGGAAGTGTCAATGGTCATATTTTCCAAGAGTTCAAACTCTCTGACTAAAAAATAAAATGTTGTTAGACAGATATTTGAACAGAATTAGATAAAGTTGCAGGTATTTGATACTTGTTCCGTGTTTATTTCTACAGGGATACTCCCACTGTATTGATGCCTTCATCTACCAGAGTCAAAAGGTGCCATCTTCATCAGCATTTCCTCATCTTTGGTATTACATGTAATGTCAAGTTTACACCTCATAGAGAAAAACAACATGTTAATAATAGAGACAACATGATATCAGTTCTGTACTGGAAACTAGATTGTTGTGTCATCAGACATGGCTAGAGTAGCTGGAAACATAGGTCTGCAGCTAAAGCTAGTTTAATGCTAAACTGCTTCAGATCAAATATTACTGTATACTAATGTCCTATTTTCTTTTTCAGCATACCATGTGGCACAGTGATGTGTTCAGAGGCATAACACGCCTTTGTGAAGAGGTAGGTCAACGTGTCACAAATAAATCTTATGTTTTCTCCGAAATTTCTTGTTTTTGGTAAATCTATCTCGAGGACCTAGTTTCCATTGAACTCCAAATGTATGTCTCAGCAAGAAAGTATGTGTTAAGATTTGACAGCATCAATATAGCTGTTGATTTCCTAATGATACATGTTGAACTGGTCACAAAAGTTCCAGTTAACACATGCTATAGACTACTGAGAGACAGTGTGCTAACTTTATCCCCTGATTATGATGTTTGAATGAACTGATTCCTTTCTGTTCTCAGGTGAACCAGTTAATTCTGGAGGTATTTAGCCAGCCCGAAAATGTCATGATGAAGTTTGTCTTGAACATTTATGAAGGAAAGTTACAGGTATGTTACCAGTTTGAAGATTTCAATGTAGATTTCTGGCATATGCAGATTCAAACAAGTGTCTTTTTGGATGATGTATGTATCACTCAATGTCATGTTATATATTATTAAACATATTTAAAAGAAATATCTTTTTACTTTCTCAGGATCATATCAAAGAAAGTCTGGACAAGCACAGAAGTGACACTGAGAAGTACCTGAAAACATTGTTCCAGCTATTCCAACAGTATGTATTACTGAGTACTCAAGTAGTGACTTCATTTTGCTCAGAGTTGTTTTGACAAGCTCATGTGTTGATAATTGAGTTACCACTACCACTGTAGTAACCACCTGACAAATGTTATCCCTCAGGACTTCCCAGTTGTCTGCAGACTTGTCCAAGTACAAGCTAGGGTCTGATGCCAACTTCCTCAACAAACTCACCAAGCACATATTTGGAAAGTACTTGGAATCATACATTGGGTATGTATGGTCAGTCTTGGTTAGTCTTGGAACATGACAATACAAAAGCAAAGGCATGAAGTTTGCACACTCAAGTCAATGGTTACCTGAAATTGCATCTGTGAGAAGACCACGGGTTTGTGCCACTACACTTACCAGCTATTGTTATCCCTGATAGCTGTGTCAGCACCATGGACAGACACTACATTGCAGGTCTTAGTTTGGGTGCACCAGATTCCATAGTTCACGATTTGATTTGATTTGATTTGATTTGATTTGATTAATGCTTTATTTATATACTGGATGGCCCTGTCAGCCTAAGCTATTCATCCCAGATGTCTAGTGATACACTATGCAATGTCTAAGCACTATCTTAGGAAAGATGAGAAGCAAATGTTCAGTATACCAACTGTTGAGTCAGAATGACAAGATAATGTGAGTTTGGTCATCCCCTTCAAAGTGGAAAAGAAAAGAAGATATAGAATTAATGTTAACTAGACACTATCAAAGTTTGGGTGTGTTGTCAAGACATTTATGTTATATCTGTGTTTGTTGCAGTGTTGAAACCACATTTCTAAAGACAAGAATGGACATCATCTTGAATAGATACTACAATTCCATCAACCACCAGAAGAGACACATCCCATCTGGAGGGTGAGTTTTATACATATTTGGCACAGTTGCTGGTTCTCTTAGCTTCCATGAATTTGTCCACTGTGCTTGAAAGCTGAAAAAGAATACTTGAATAAGGAAAAATTAAGCTATGTCCATATGCAATGTACCTCTTCAAAGCTACATCCTTCAGAATCCCATTCCTAACAACAAGTAATGTACTGGTATTGAATGGTGACTAAATGGAGACGTACATGTAGTGCAGTCTATTGTCCAGCATGATGTTTATCTGACTAATGCTGATAACTTGTTGTTGAGTAAATAAAAGGTCTTTAGAATGTCATTGAAATGTTGACCTTAATCTTATCCATGAACTATTTTTTCTCAGTATCCACGACCTACAGGCTAGAATCCGAAACAAAACCAATTTGAACATTGGGCCAGCCATAGAGACATACGGTGGGGAGACCTTCCTGTCACAGGAAGTGGCCATCAATCTCCTACAGGAATCTAAAGAAGCACTGAAGAGATGTGAATTGGTGGGTATGGCAGTGTAGTTATGGTTCCTATAGTGTGCGTCATCTTTGCCTCTGTTTCCAATTAACAACAATAAGGACTGGTATTTAACATACCAGGTAGTGGCATTGGTCGACCTCATTGAGAAAGGTACAACAGTGTACATATTGAAATGATGTATATATTATGTGTTAGATAGTTACACTCTGATTTAGAATGAATAATGAAGATGATGATGAGAAATCTGGACTGACAATAGCCTAACTACTACAAAAACATAAATTTTGGCAGATCTATATCATGCAGTCCATACTTGATAATTTTCATTTTCCAGAGTAGATTGTGTAAACTTTTCAGTGCCATGGAAGACAAATAGATGGTGAAAATGATGAAGATGATAGTACATAGTTGTACCTTTTTTATTACTATACAGCTGTCCAGTAGTAAGGACTTGCCTGCCAGTGCAGTGAGGATCTTTGACATTCTGTTTGAGAAGCTGTGTATGGAACACATTGACTATGCTGTTGACATAGGTCTGCAAGGTGAGAAGACATGAGTGAAAGGACATGTAAATATTGGAGGCAAAACCAAAAGGACCCCTGTCATTCTGTGTGTTGTCACATGTGCCAAAACATGGAGGATTTATCCAGCAATGCCATGCATGCTTTGATATATTATATTCTGGAAGATGACATGCTTGTTCTCCTAGAATATCAGCCATGAAAAAATTCAAAATAAGCTCATTGGGAAATGTACATGTATATCCCAAGCAGCTCTATCTGATAGAATGTAAATGGTGTAAGTTACTTGCCATTTACTAATGAAGAACCACATGACTTCCATCCAGCCATATCCATCCCTGAACCCAAGACCGAGCCAGAGATCTACTTCTTTGATGTTGTCGGCCAGGGCAATGCCATCTTCCATCTGCTGGAGAAACAGTTCAGTGATGCTCTGGTGCCGCTCATCATGTAAGTTCTGCAATCTACGATGTAGTCTACCATATCGTTCATCTGCTAGACTCTAGTAGTGACCATTGTTTCTGTTTAAGGGATTGTACTTGCCACAACTTCATTTAAGAAGAAAATCTGTGACACCCTATCAATGTTATAATTGTTGGAAATCAGAATACAACACTTGTTAGATGCCTGTATATGGGTAGCTATTAATTGCAAACATGGTGCTCCCCAGTTCCACCCCACGATACCAGGAAGCTGTGACCAGGAAGAGAGAGATCATGGAGCTGATTGACAGCAAACTTGACGGGGGATTGGATAGGTATGTTGTATCATCTTATAATGATAGCCCTCTACATGATTTGGGTGTGTATACATACAATGTATCATGGATTGAAAGATTAGGACTTCTTACCTGAATTATTTGATACAAAAAAAAAACTTTCATGTCTTCTTCTTACTAAAAATTCCTAGCAGAGAAGAGATAAGAATTCCTTGATGTGTCATTGATCCTTTGAATTGTCTTCCACAGAACCATCACTGCTATGGTTGGGTGGATCAAACACATCTTGACTACAGAACAGAAGAAAACAGACTTCAGACCAGAGGATGACTCTGCACTTATGGAGCTCTATACTCCTGTAAGATGGTCTATTAATTTGGTA
Source organism: Branchiostoma floridae x Branchiostoma japonicum (assembly GCA_013266295.2). Taxonomy (NCBI): domain Eukaryota; kingdom Metazoa; phylum Chordata; class Leptocardii; order Amphioxiformes; family Branchiostomatidae; genus Branchiostoma; species Branchiostoma floridae x Branchiostoma japonicum. The sequence goes on from CM023840.1 coordinate 17,106,275, forward strand.
CAGTGGTGTAGAGATAATCATGATCACAGGACTAAGTCATCATTTGTACTGCATATGATCAGAGGGGTTCTTGGCATGCATACGTCAGTATCTATATGATATTTTCATGATGTTTGCATGTGAATAATTGGTGATACATAAACAGAATTGTTAACTTAAATGTTCCTTTACCCTTTGGCAGGCCTGCCAGAAAGTGACAAACTTCATCAGGAAAGAAATCATCAAGATGCGGGATTCCTTGGATGGGAAGAACCTTGATGCAACTCTGACTGAGTTTGGTGTCAGGTTCCATCGACTAGTGTATGAACATCTCCAACAGTTCACATATAACCCCAGGGGTGGGTGCACTTCATGCCATGTGGTATAATCAATATGTGCTTGTATGCAAGATGTGTTTGTGTGCTGTGCGGCATTGTACTTCTTAATTGGAGGCATATATTATTTTACATCACTTTATTTCAAATTTTTCATATATAACTTAGATATTCCAACTGATTTGAAATGAGATCCCATTATAAAATTTTTGATGATGTGGATTTAAACAATATGCTTCTGTTTATAATAAATCTCTCATTCTCCATATGCAGTGTTTGGCTTGATTTTGTGAAGTTTTTAAAAGTGCTAAAGTTTCAGATGTTGTGTGTATTACAGGTTATATGTTGTCCAGTCATGCACTCCAGTGTTAATGTTTAAGAGTACATGTGTGTTACAGGTGGTATGCTGGCCATCTGTGATGTGAATGAGTACAGGAAGTGTGTGAAGGACGAGCTGAAGGTTCCACTGGTGGACAGCCTGTTTGAAACACTCCACGCTCTGTGCAACCTGCTGGTGGTGGTGCCGGACAACCTCAAACAAGTCTGCACAGGAGAGCAGCTGGTGAGTGGGTTGGTGATGTGGCCATTGGCATTGGCATTGGCATTGTTGGTTTTCCACATCCTGGGTACATATATGACACAAAGTCTTGTATTGTTGAATCACTTTGAATCATGATAGTTATTACCTCCGTGAAAAATGGAGATATTGTTTTGGGTCTGTCTGTGTGTGTGTGTGTGTGTGTGTGTGTGTCTGTCTGTGTCTGTGTCTGTGTGTCTGTGTGTGTTTCCGCCAACTACTGGTGAGCATAACTAAAGAACGCCTTTATGGATATTTGATGGTGATGATATTTGGTATGTACATGTAGGTAGGTCTTAGGAAGACAAAGGTCAAGGTCAAATCTGGGCCTCCTGGTGGCTGACCTTGGTACTGCAGCAGAACTTCCGTTTTTTGTATCTTTTGTCCTGAACATGCTATGGTCTTGATTTTTTTGTGGCAGATAGCTTTTCCTGTCAGGAATAAGTGGTGTGGGTTTTGTCCCCCTAGCAGCTTGTGCTGGAACTGCAGGGGGGGTTTGGAGAAATCTTTAAGAGCAGATAAGTCCAGAAAGGAGCAACGTATTATCATGATTTTTGGTATGTAGGTGGCTTACACAGAGATGTACATAATTAGATACAAATTATGCAAATGATGACTTAATTTGCATAATTAAAAATTAGGAAATTTTGTAATTCCAGTGTTTTACATTATAGGACTTTCATACATGTAATGTGTATAATCTATCGCAGGCAGAATATCAACAGATAACAATTATGGAAATATGGACCTCATTTGCATAATTAATATGAAATTTCTATGATTCCTTAGTGGTAAATGATGGGAATTTCATACTTGTGACATGTGTAAGTTAGTTCAAAATTTACAACACCATGCATATATTATGTTAATGTACAGGTCATTTACATAATTTATGATCGTAACATGTTGAAATGAAACATTGCCAAAGGATTGGACTTTCACATCAAATATATGTTATTTGTGTTGAGGAAACCATATTTCATGGAGATATGAGGTCTCCGAATTCTTGTTTATAAAAGAGACTAAACTAAAGATGGCAAATAAGTTTGGTTTTATGTTGAAACCAGTAAGATTTGCAGGTCATGTAGCACATGTCTTCTGAAGAGATTAGACCCATTGGTAATATTGTAGTTGCAGCATGTGTATCCCAGTACATCATTTGGCTGTACACTTGTCAAGTAATATTTAAATGGTTTTAATGATTATTGTAGTCTAAGGATAGAAAGGCTACGCTTTAGCTATTATATTACAAGTGTCCATCATTGACCTGTTTCTCCACAGGCAAGTCTGGACAGGTCCGTAGTCATGTCCTTTGTGCAGCTGAGAGCAGACCATAAGACAGGCCGACTGGGGAAACTGTTCGCTGATTTTGCACAGAAGACCAGAGAACGAGCAGGAACTGGGCCATCTGAGCATGTTGCTTTACAGTGACAGACAATCAGCACCTTACTTTTTTGGACATTATTGTATAGGTCGTCAGTAATGCTGTCTTGTCTAAAATAGTGCTCTCATGTTAGATACTGTAAGATGTCTTCCATCACTGTAATGAAGCAAATGTGTGTAGCAGTAATTTCAACTCCTTGTGTTGCTTAGTGACAAATATGAAATAGAATGTGCACACAAACATGGTCATATTCTCCATTTCTATATACATAGTACTGTAGTGGAAGCCTTTCTTGTTTGTGACAATTTAGCAACTGGAAATCAGCTGGACAATATCTACTGATGTGAAATTATGAGCATATCTAAGGTCAACCATGTTTGTGGTCATCTGAAGAAATCACTTTTATATAATTTTCCACAGCTGCAATTATGTTCATGTTTTCCGACTTCAGACAACCAGTGACACAAGTCCAATATATGGACAGAATATCTGCCCCAAAGAAGTGTTAGTAAGCTATCATGATAAATGAATGGAAAAAAATCAAAAAGATTGTCTATGAGTGGTTAGCTATTATACAATATTATAAATGAGCATAGAGAGATGTAGGGACACATTAGACAAAAAATGATCTAGTTACTCTGATATTTATCTAGTCATCATTTCATCAGTTATCAGTTTTTTAAGTCATGCCACAGGCAAAAGCATCATTTCTAATAAATGTGTTTATCTTTTCATATAAAGTTGAACACAGCTAATCATGGCATCCTTGTTTTTTTCAGTTTAATATAAGACCACTTTGAACTGTTCATTTGCTCTACAGTTCACTTTATTACAAATAAAATTGATGAGAGATCCCATGACATTGGTCACAACATAGAAATGCACAAATGTGACCAATGTTCAGCCACTCTTATTGCTTTGACATTGTCATTCACAATATAAGTCATTCCCACTGTATATACTAACTGTTAAGATTCCTGTGAATCAATCACACCTGACGTTTTGTACATCAGTTATGCCCAAATACGACAGGTACACCCAAATCAGGTAATCCTCTTCTAGCTTATGTATAAAACACCGAGCTACACCTCGTGCACCTTGATCGTCGGACATCTCTGTACGATACCCTGGCCTACATATAGATCGTAGGCCTACAGGTTTCGAGTAACGGTACAACGGTGTCCTGAGCGGTTTTGTACTGGGCGTCGGAGATATTCTGTGACGTTGACGCCGTGCAGACCGATTGAAACTGACAGGAAGTGTGAGACCAGATTGCGAATCACCGTGATGGTGACAGCATCATTTGCTACATACATGTACTTGCTGAGGACTTAGTGATTGTAAGCCATGTGCCCCATAAGGATCAATGCCAAACGGCTTCTCCTTTTGGGTGTGCAACATGTATAATCCCGACGTTGAAAGTCGGGCCACCCAAAGTCTGTCAGCCGAGGACGAGCAAATATCAGCTTGTTAGAACGTTGGGTTAAAGGACAAGTAAAGTAATTTCAGTTTTGGTGCCTTTCAACCCAAAATCCTGTTTGCAAAAGGTGATTTATTGGTTTATACCCGTCCCGTACACATTGGGGTGATATTTGACCCAAATACATGTTCACGTTTGATGTCTGCCTATTCCACCAGACACCACGGCGGCGTAACCTATCCACTTAATCTAATTTACTCTATAGTATATGTATGTCTTTCGGATAAGATATGACGAATGTCGTGAATGTAGAAGGACTGACATGCAGACAACAGCCTACCGAATTCTATCTCAGGTGATTATTCGTCCTCTGACTTCTCTTTATCATTTTCTTTTCGTGGAAATGTTTTTTTATGTACTATCGTTAACAGAGTAGCGATTTTATGGGCAGTTAATTAGATTAACTGTACACATGACGTCACGGCAGCCTCCTGGTGGAATAGGCAGACATCAAACGTGAACGTGGATTTGCGTCAACTGTCACCCCTATGTGTGCGGGACTGGTAAAAACCAATGAATCACCTTTTACAAATAGGATTTTGGGTTAAAAGGCACCAAAACTGAAATTAGTGTTTTTGTCCTAATAAAGGATCACAAAGGACTGACTCTGCTGAGTAGATCACTTCATGACATCTTCATCGGTGCCGAAAGAACGATTATGTCATCATACTTGTAAGTCTGGGCACCGTTTCTATTAAAGTGAAAGCATATTGCAGTTAAACCAAGGCCAAGTTCACGCAGTTCGATTGAAACCGAATGTACTGGTCCCCATCGATTGCATTAAAGCCAGCTTCGGTTTGCCGTTTACTGACATAGCAAGGAGCTGCAACAGAAGCATGGAGGTACACCACGACAGTCATTCGTGTTCTTTCACCGATACCTGGCTGTTCAAAGCAGGAATGGCGCGTGATGCAGAAGATTATCGATTATGAATATAAGAGGCAAAAGTTTTGGATAAATTCTAAGATGACTTTCGGTTCGCTTTTGGGAAATGTTTAACTTTGGGGCCTAAATTTCCGGTCGAAATTCTGCAACTGAGTTAGCGGAATTGATCGACTTCAGGCCATCTTTGTCCCCATTTGGACGGCCCGGCGCCCGATACCACTAAAGTTTAGGCCGTAAAGTTCAATAACTCCCGCTTCTGCACGCCCCAGCTCGTTTTGTGCGCTCAATGTGTGGTCTCGCTGGCATGGTCTTCTTTTTTTTTTCAATCCCACAGTTTAGCGGAAAAGCCCTTATGGGACCTTTATCGGATGTAACGTTATTGCATTAGACGACAGTGTGGTTTGGCGACACGTCTAAAATACACTCGTACACTCGTACGGTACTAAAACGATTCTGTGTGGTTCATCACGAACTTAGTAAGAATCATACATAAAATTTTCCCGAGCCGAATACGTACGAATCGGTACGACCTCTTACGATGCAGACACGACGCCGGTACGAACTTGTACGAAGTTAGCAAGATGATGCAACACCCCAGCACGAACTGCATCACGGTCTAGCACGACGTAATACGACATTCCACTGCTTCCTACGACGTCCGCACGACTGACCTCGGGCTTGCTGCTCGGCCTGCGTGGCACCCACATCGTGTGTTTCTTTGAAGTTTTCACCCTCTTGCTCTTCACATCAGCTTTAGGATCGACTTCGACTAAGTAGATAAGCTCTGGAGCAACTTTGAAATGGTCAAAACTAATGGGAGTAATGACCGCCGGAAGAGCAAGGCTCCCCAGCACATGCCACAGGGCCAGGAAACAGACAGTCGGCTCACGGAGCGAACCAGAGCCTGGGACGAGGGAGTTATGATGGCAATCAAGCGCGACCCCGACGGCCGACCAACTGACGTCGTGTGGAACAACTCATGGGACCAGCCAGAGAGCCAACCAGGCACTGAGAAGAAGAAGGGTGCTTTTAAGTGCCTGGAACTGAACGAAGATGAAGAGGAGGCGTTGGCCGAGTGGATCCGTGTACACCCTGAGTTCTATGACAGAGCGAACAGGGGTTTTAAGGGCAAAGAGAAGAAGGAAGAACTCTGGATGGACAAGGGGAGGGAGCTCGGCGTGGACTGTGAGTGTTGTGTGACGGCGCAAATTATATTATGCACCCAGCAAAGTTACAAATGCTATACTTTTGTTTTTGCTCTAATTTTCCAGTTGATGCATAGGTTATAGATTTGTATTTATATTATTACTTATAATATTAGTCACCAAGGTAAAACACTAAAAGATCCTAAAAGTTTCTTCCCCTCGAAGTGTATTCACAGATTTGTTTAAATCTGTGACAGTGAGTGTTTGAATTTGATGCAAATGATCCACCCACCTGATGTAACAGATTCAGATATTGATTGAACACCTTGATTATCATTAACCACTATAATAACCAGTGATAATGAACACAGATATCACAATTCTATCAAAGTTGAGCTAAAACCAAGGGAAAGAAATCTTCTAAGTACAGAGACATGATAAGTTACATTGCTATCACTAAATAGCGTTAAACAATGTTTAGAGTAGATGTGCAAAGGCTGGGTGTAAAAAGTCCTTCTTGTAAATAGCCAGCCGGTTATACTGGCTATATGAGATACAGATACAGAATGTCTTCTGTCAGTCCTATGTCAGATCACAAAAATTAGAGCAAATGAAGGTTTGTATTAAAAATTGTTTCTTTATTTCCAGACCTTTTTTGAAACATGCATGTATGGTACAGCCATTCTTCATTTCATCATTTAGTCACAATTGAATGTTTCTTTGCATATTTTGCAGATGACCTAGTCAAGAGGTGGTATCAGTCAATGAGGACAAGGTATGGAAAGTTATCAGAGGAGGGATATAAAGAGAAGGAACACCTAACATTTCGGGAGAGATGGATCCTTCAGAGGTTTGACTTTCTGGAGGGCCATATCATCAGACACCTTAACAACAGGGTTGGTGTGAGAAGTTTTTATTTCATTTTGGACACTAGTTTAGTTTTACATGTCTACATCCAATATTATGTTTCAGTTTTTGGGTTATTATATTTATAACATTGAAAATGATATATACGAATTCTAAATTATATTTTTAGGCAAAGGACAAGACTGCCAAAGCAAGGGGCAATGGTGATGCTACTGATGAGGAACTTAATGATGTTGATGATGATGAGGACAGAACAGGCACTCCCGTGTCCCTCCAGTCCACCCCGGGAGAGCCAGGAACCTCCACTGGTGGGTACACAAAACAACCTGTGGTGAAGAGGAGGAAAAAAGAGCTGAAGCCGAGGCGAGCCCTCTCCCACAAATTTACAGACAGAGCTGGGGAGTCAAAAAGGCCCCAGACAGAAATTACTCCACATCTGTCCAGCCCAGTACCAGAAGTTCCAATGACAAGCAAAACACAGTGGGGCGCATGGATCACATCATGCCTGCCGGAGATCCATGAGAGTGTAAGTAATCATATCTTTATCATCATGATATCTGTTTACTTCTGTTGTAAATAATTCTTCTGGAGGTCTTTATTCAATTTTACATTGAAACTACTCATACATGTGCCCTTTTTATATTCATAGTTGTGGGATGATTTCCAAGCCCAGTCATTCAAGCTGATCACCAAGTACTCCAGACGTTCCAGGCAGCTGAGGCAGCAGGAGAGACAACAGAACTTCGGTGTCCATCAGCAGCAGGTCTCCACATTCCAGCAGCCACCGCCTGTAATGTCAGGAGACAACACTCAAGACATGATTCCTAGTATGGTGCCATATGGAAGTACCCAAGCTGTTCCTGTGTCTGTTTTCCCTGCTGTATCCAATCCTCTTCATGGTGCTTCTGACTTCTCTGGTACTGGCAATGTGTCTGACTCTGACTGTGGTGGTAGTGTCTCTGAATCAGAGTCTGATGCCGGTGTTTAAGTAGAGATGCAAAATTTGATATCAAATATCCACTAGTACTAATAAATTTCCCAGGCGAAGATGATGTGGACAAAGTTAGGAGATTCCAGTATTAATTAAGGAAACGTTTTGAAAACTTTTCTACTTAAGCGGGAGTAAAAATGAGGACATATTTATACCAATTAGATCCTTGTTTCTATATTTTGAAAGGAAGTTTAATAGTCTGGGAAAGTTTTGTTGCTGTAAGATTTATTTTTCTACCTGTCAGATAGGAGCTCAATACCACTTGGTATACATAACATGCATTTATTCTGTAATGTGGCTATTGGGGCAGCTGTTTTATTTGGTTTAAATCCTGTTCATTTCAATAATGTTACATCCCTGTCTGCCATACCAGTATATACATGTATATTAGTTTTGAAGCAAACTTTTTAAATAAAATGGCATGTTACTGGTCACTTGTGTCAAGAATGATGCTTATGATAAACCTTGAGCATGCTGTATTATTAATGTGTAGAGCTACATATTCAGCAATTTGGTAACTTCATATTTCTGATTATGAACACTGAGAACAGGCCATTGGTACTTGCTACCATAGATCTTATACTCTTCCTTTGCTGGTGCCAAGGTTCATTACAATTGCAACTGACAAATGAGTGGAAAGTGTTAACTTGATTTGTCCTCATGGATTACTAGGGAGGGCAAATAAGGGAGAGAAATGTAGATTATATTGCCACAAACTGGTTGTCTAATGTAAGAAGATACATGTAGTTGGTACACAAACACACTATAGCACCTTATCTGCACTCTTTTATTTGTTGAGAAGAAGGAAAAACTCAAAAGGAAAAAAAATACATGTACATAACATTGTTAAACATAAGTGACAACAGACACACAATAATACATTATACAAAATCTTTATGAAAAATTTGTGCAAAAAGTCTACACAAATTGTATCATCTAAACAGAACTTCTACCAGGTTTTAACAAATATTGTGAGCTTATACACCAAACTTCCAAACACTCAAGCACAAAAGTCAACATGCACATATTACAAAAACACAGCACTGTTGGAGTCTGATTTTGCCAATATTTTATTCAATTACTTTCCTTGATATGGGTGCTTTGAGTTGTGGTATGTAGCAATTATTGCCATATTAATCATAATCATGATCAGTGCCCTGGCTTTGAAATCCTTTTGCCACCCTAAGATTTCCTGTTGTTATAATGCAATCTCAGCCTTAGTTTTGAGGCTTAGTTTCCAGTTCATATGTTACAACTGGACTCATATGGCAAATCCTTACCTATGATAACAGAAGTCACAACCTTCATTTAAACTGGTTTTCTTACCACCTCATTTTAACAGTTCAATAGTGGTGTGCACTAATTCATATGCATTTTTGCTTTTCAGATGCCCACACAAATCAACTGGAATCCAGAGTAATATGAGAACAAGTGGCTGAAATAACTATTTGCATAAAGACAGGTAACCATCAAATGTGGTCATATTCATTTTCCCTATGGGGCTGGATTCTGGAAGCAGACAGCTATAAATGACAAAGCCTGAGAACACAACTATCTCTCAGATGTCCTTTCCATTAGGACACTAAGATGCCCTGTGTGCCAGACTTCTCTTTGCCACCTCCAGATGAGTCTGTGCCTTTAGGTGTTTCGTCTTCACCCTTGATCTTGATGTTATGCTTCTCGCGGTATTTTGTCAGCTCCTCGCCTTTTGCGACCACTTGTGCATTTAAGGACTCTATCAATTTGCTGAGCTGGATTTAGAAAGGCAAAAGAATACAATAAGTTTAGTTAAAGCTAACAGGAGCTTTGCAAGGATCAAATACAATGTGAAAGCAAAAAAGGAACTAATGAGTACTTGCTGTGAAAACACAATATGAGTTGAGGCCTTACCTGCTCCATGTTGTGTTCCAGGGCTGGTAACACCTCCTTCACTGTCCTCTCTACCAGCACACCACCAACCATCCGGAAACACTTCCTATCTCCATCCACATCCTTCAATGTCTCAACCACTAACCTACAACAAAGAACAAATGTAGGACATGCAACATTAGCACAAGTGTTTCATTTAAATCTATGGGGAGTAAGTAGTCTTTATGCTGTGACACTTGATAAATGCATATGAAACTGTTTAAAATTGTTATGTTGTATCACTGTATTATATCAATACAACCATTTGCTGTCTACAATTACAAGTGATTTTGCAGTCCAGAATGTGTAATATAAATCCAATATGATTTGATTTTAAGTACGTTCTTTAAGTCACAGCGTGAAGTTATATAATGTTAATTTTACACATGGTCACCGTTGCTTTATCAATTATCATCTGTGGCTCTGCACGTCAGGTGAGGGGAGGGCAAAATTTGTGTATTTATACACAAATGAAACATTTCCCCAGAAAATTTTCTAGTGGGCAAGGAAGGAAATTAGCCTGGTATCCAGTCTTGTTAGCTTTGGTCCGCTCCCCAAGATCCGCTACCCTGGCAGGGTAGCGGATCTTGGGGAGCGGACCAAAGCTAACAAGACTGGATACCAGGCTAGAAGGAAATATGGTTTATGAAAAACATCAGACAAATATGAAGAATACTTTAAATAAGTGAAAAAATAACAGACGAACAACCAAAAGACATTTTTCATGTTTTAAAAAAGCCTAAATAGCTCACATGTATTTCTGCGACTTACATGTATAAATATATAATTTTCACGTTATGACCCTTTATCAGTTTGCCAGCACCACATTACCTGTGTTCGTTGAGTTCCATTTCAAGCTCCGAACATTTGGAAGCTACAGCTCTCTGCTGCTCTCGTAGTTGGTTAAACCCCGCCACGATCTGCTCCTGGGACAGCTTGTGCTGCTTGTTTCCAACCTTGGCTGCAGTAGAATCTCCTGACGCCATTTTTCCTTCACGATGTCTACCTCGAGGTGCAACTCTCGCGGGAACAGCCAACCAACTCGTACCCAGGATTCTACCTCTTTCCCAACACGTTTTTCGCTTTCAAGACATTAAAAGTCCCATGAATCCGGTAATATTTGCTGAGTAAAGATCAGTATCAGGTTAGAAATCATAAGATTGTTCTAAACCTGAAGAAGGAATTTACATTTCATGGCAGGGTGTTCTGGATACGAGGCTTTCCGGCTTACCCTTTGACCCCCATTAAGTTGTAAAATGGCTGCTTTCGGAAAAAAGCGTGGCCAGGCACGCTCCCCGGAGGTGAAGTTTGCCCAACATCTGGCGGCGAACGAGAAAAAAATACGGGATAAAGCAGTTAAGAAGTTACGGCAATGGCTGGAAGCAAAATCCCAGGCAAAGGGCGGTGAGTACTTCGTAAAAACATTCTAGTATACAGCGGTGTGCACGCATGTGGTTGGGAGCTTGGGACCTGGAAAGGGGGATGCACGTGGGGACTGGTGCACAGGTTGAAGTTGAAGTCAGTGTATGCCATTATCATACGCTCGAGTATATACGAAATACATGTAGATTGAGGAATATTCAAGCATATTATATATTAAAGTAGATTATGTAATGACATATATTAAAGTAGATGTATGTAATGACACCCTACATATAACTCATAAATTTGTTGGTGTCTTTGATAAGTTTTATGAAATGTTTTAGTTGCTAAAAGTTTTGAAACCACCGTCAGAGGAACAGGTATCTTTTGCTCATGACGTTATTCATACCCCAGAGTGGTGAGGCAAATAATTATGAGTTTCATATTGTATAAAGTCACTCATATGTTGTAGATCATTGCGTCGGAATATTTATGTATATGTTACATACATTGTACTTATAACATAATGTACCTCGCCTCAGGAGGATTTGAAGAAGATGACATTCTGAAGATTTGGAAGGGACTGTTTTATTGCATGTGGATGTCAGACAAGCCCTTGGTTCAGGTACATTTTGTAGTTATTTTTTACCATAGGCCGCTACGCGGTATAGTGCCCGGTGTTACCATGGTGGATGGGCGTTGGGTCGACAGAGGTTGCGCAATGTCTAACCGCACGTTATCCAATGCGAAGCCAGGCCGTCCTCGAAATTAACATGTGAATGTTGGACGGCCGGCTCACAAGAAGTTGCGCAATGCCAAATTACGCAATGCCAAGCCAGGCCTCGCAATTAACAATGTCCCGATGTCAAAATGACGCTAAATTTCAGCTCGGGACAATTCAAATTACGTTTCGGCAATTTCGGGGCAATTGGACAATTCTGACGTCCACGTCATTTAGGAACGCGATCCATCCGTGGGAAGCAACCCTGTCTATTTTTCAGGTCTTTCAATTCACTCTTTTTAGCATTGCTACAATTCGAGCAAGGTGAGCAAGTCAGTAATTGTGCACACCCATGCCACCGAACCAGCTATTCCCATTTTAAAAGCTTTCTTGTTTAACATAATTTGAAATACAACCAGTGCTAGAACTGAAATTAATCAAATCATGTTCATACTAGGATTCTTCAAGACATGTTCAAGTGCAAGAAAATCTTTTTAAGACACTGCCAATAATAGATTGGGTCATGTTTACTGGGAAATTGAGTTGCAAGTGACTAATATTATCTGTTCTTTATTTTAGGAAGAGCTTGCAAACACAATGTCAAAACTTCTCCACTGCCTGAAGAATGAAGATACAGGTAAACCTCATTTTCCCATGAATGAAATAGCTCTTAGCAATTTCTTATTTAGTTGTTAACCAAAATCATAGCTGTAGATAACTTTGCTCTTGATTTTTTTCCTACATGCTCTGTTGTGCATACTTTCTTGTAATAAACAAACTCAATATTATTTTGTGTACAATTACCTTTCCAGTTTTCCTGTTCATCAAAGTGTTCTTCAAAACCATGATAAGAGAATGGAATGGGATTGACCACCTCAGAATGGACAAGTTCTTCATGGTAAATAGTTATGTTATAGTTCTCATGTGAAAAGATCAAATTCAACTGTATTTTTTTACTGTCACAATTTTGTGACAATGATTTTTGAGTCATTATGTACTGTTGGCAGTAACAATGGAAAATTAATTGCTAGGATTTGTTGAAGAACATGTATTTATTTTGCAATACACTGCTACAACATATGGTAGTAGTGAACCAATAATGTGATCAGATGCAACAACTTTTAATATCTATTGTAAACCTGTGGGCCTGAGTGCATTTGTTTTTTCTTCAGTTGATTAGAAACATGGTGTCTCAGTGTCTTGAATTTCTGAGGCGGAATCAGTGGGATGCAAGATTGACTGACAGATTCATGAACATCATGAGTGAGGGACCCATGTCAACCTCTACTGAGGAGGTTCCCAATGGTATCAGATACCACATTTGTGACATCTGGGTGGAAGAACTGGAAGCAGTTGGAGGAAAAGAGGTTTGTATGAATGATGCCAGATGGTAAAGAACTATAATTCATGTACATTACACATGCAGTGTGTTGGAGAAATCATGGCTCTAGACAAGCTGTCAGTTTTTCAGGAAGATCAAAATGACTGTGGATTGATAACCCTACATCATGTGATTTTTCTGTTCAAGAGCTTAATTATGCCATTGTAACAAACAATATTCTATTCTTTGCACAGCTAAGTCCCCAGGAGCTACTACCATTCCTGACACCATTCTTCATGATACTCAAAGTGTCAGACAAGTAAGTCAGTCAGATACTCTTAGAATTTGCAAGATGGAATATCACGTTTTGGTGACAGGTTAGAATATCAGTCGTTTATTATGTCCTTTCAGCTGTCCTTTTATGATGCAATTTTGTAACTGTAGCAGTTATCCATTCTCTAATGGAAGTGTTACCTTGTCCAGCATGACCCTTCTGCAGAGTATTGGTACCAGTGTGCTGGAGGAGATCATCACCAGAGCTGACTTCACAGTCCCTGCAAAACTGCAAGGAGAGGAGGAGGAGGAGACAGAGTATGGTGATGAGGAAGAGGAGGAAAAAGAAGGGGATGAGCAGGAGAAGGGAGAGGATGATAATGATGATGATGATGAAGAAGAAGTGGAAGAGAAGGCTACATTGAGGGTACACTCTGAATTTAAGTTAACCTGCAAGAGTGTCAAAGTACACTTTATAAGTTGTCTAAATGTCAAAGAAATGATATGAGTTGTCCAACTGTCAAAGAAAAGTTGAACATTCATCAATGATGAAATCTTGTATAAGACTAATATAGATGTGTTCCATATCTGTATCTTTCATGAGAGAGACACCCTCCACATCCAAGTCATCTGCTAAAATGTGAGCATGTTATTTTTGATTGACAAACCTTGATTATATGACTATCCCATTTGTTAATACATCTGTCCACAGTTTGACCATGCAGCCATAGCAGATCAGTTATTCATGCTGGCCAGCCAGAAGGACACTCGCAATAAGAACAGAAGACTGATGTACAGCTGGGTGAAAAAGTAAGAGCCATTGATTTGTTAAATTGAGAAGTGTAAGAGGACTTGTTACAAATAGTATAATGTCAATTTAAACCTTTTACTTTTGTCTGATCTTTAGTCTTCCCATTGGCTGATGTCATTTTTGTCCTCTTTTTCAGGTGTAAAGATGCTGCCTCAGGTAAACATCTTAATATAGTTTTCATTGTCTCTAACCTTATTGCATTTCAGAGTTTCAAACAATTAAGTCTGATATCAGTTTACAAATGTGTTGAAATGTATGGATTGCTTGAATCGTTTTACATGTTCTACTATTTCACAATTTTGAATATTCATAATATTGGTCCCAATTTTTAGGCATTTACCCGGATCAAAACTTGCTACAGTTGTTAGATAGTGAGTCTGATGAGGATGAAGGTGAACATCGGAAGAGGAAAGCCCAAAAGAAGGACCAACATGTGCCCATCATCTCAACAAAGGATGGGCATGTAGAGGATGGGACAAAAAGAAAAAAGAAGAGAAAGAAGCAAAGTCAAAGGGCCAAAAAGGCAGAACAGCCTGGGGAGGGCAAAGATTTGGAAATGAACTGTATGAGTGCAGTTGGACAAGTAGATATGAAACAGTTGGGAGGTGAACAAAGAGAGGCAGAAAGTAATGCAGAACAGACATTGGCTAAAGAACACAAAACAAATGGTAATACTGCTTGTGATGCTGAAGTGGGTGCAAAAAGTGTGAAGCGCAAGAAGAAAACAAAAGGAAAGGACAGAACAGCATCACAAGGTGAGGCACTTGTTGAAAGCACTGATGCAAAGTTGTCAGTAGATACAGGAAGTAAGAAAGAAAGTGCGAAGGGAGGTACCAAAAGTAAAGTGAAACCAAAAAAGCGGTCTGCATTCGAGGCATACCTTGATGAATCAAAGGAAGACGCTGTAGAGTCTGTAGCAAAAGTAGATGACGGTTGTGTTGAAGTGGTAGTTTTACCTGGTCCTGAGGACAATGTTGCTGGTCAATCATTGGAAGGCAAAGAACCTGTTAAAGGGAAGGTCCCAGCTGAGGTCCAGTCATCTTCACAGTCCCCAGCTCCTCAAACTAAGCAAAGTCCTAAGGTGAAGAGGAGGAAGAAGCAATATTTTGAGGGGGTTAAAGAGGATAGTGATGACAAAGAAGAGAGCATCAATGAGTCCAGCAACCTTAACAGTGGCAAGAAGCAGAAAAGGAAGTCTTTAGCTGATGGCCCAGATGAGACGTTGTCATCCAGTCCAGTGTCACCAAAGAAGAAGAAGAAAAAGAACAAACACCAGGAAGCCTTTGCATCATTTGAGAAGTTTGCTGTCACTCCTCCATCTTTCTTCAGGAAAGCTGCCAGCAAAGCTATGCCCAAATCTGAACCAAAAATGAAGAAGACTCCAAAGAAGGTTATTTGCCCTTTATGATTGAATGCCCAATGTAGTTGATATTATTTTATTGATATAGATCACAAATATAATGGACCCCTGTTCGATTTGTATATACATGTAATTTATTGAAGTATAGAAAATAAATGGTAACATTGTAGGGAAGAGTAGATGAAAGTTGCTTTATGTTTAGGATTTCCATACTGGCCTCCTTGATCCATCAATGCATAACGTCCACCTTTGCAGTAATGTATACATGTGTTGGTACATATCAACCTGACAAGGCATTTTGTTTGTTCACTATTGTTACATGGGAGTCCTTAATTAATGTTTCCTTTCCAGTCATCATCAAATGGACTTCCCGCTCCCAGTTCTGAACCAATAGAAGGGAAAAAACGTGTTGCATTTGCTCTGTCCAAGAACACCACACAAGGTAAGGTTCTGCCATGTCATTACAATCCCTATATACATGTACATGTAATAATTTAGTCTAGTTTGTTCTGAAATTATGTGTAATTTGGCTGCTTTCCATCCTCTTGCTGTGTTTCTGCAAACAGCTTTTATGTGCTGTCATACCGGTATATCATCAGGATAAATCTAAAGTTACGTCGGTGAAGGTTAGACATCCAGGTGATAAGATACGCCAAAAATAGTTACTCAAGCAACTGGAGTACCATCAGATCATATCCAAAATCATATCCAGTTGCTTGAGTAACTATTTTTGGCGTAAATCTAAAGTTATCTAAATCTAAAATCTAAAGGATAAATGACTCATGATTGTTTTCTGCTATTAGGGGCATGATAGAATACGATATCACTGAAATATTGAACAAGATGTGTCACTTTCAGAGTTTCGCAAGAATGAGAAGAGCCTTGCGGTGAGCCCTGCACCTGTTGCCATCCCCTATGATTCTTCTCGCCAGCCAGAGCAGGGTGTTTTGAAACCCAGCAGCACAACGCCCCCTGTCTGGAGGAAAGCAAAGCGTAGGGCAATGGCAGCAGACTTCTTCTAGCAGCTCACATGAACCAAACTCTGAAATCCTTTTACCACTTGCACTATTGTTTACCACATTGTACCTTGGTAGAACTTGATTATAATAGCAGAATATGTTATAATAGAGGAATAAGTTTTAATTTTATCACCAATGCCTTGGGTTTCTCACTATGATTTAGGCACATAGTAGTTGTAGTCTAGTAATCTTTTTTTTAACACCTGAGTTTAAATCCACATTTCTTTTACTCATGTAGTTACAGTTAATGTTTACAGTAGTTATTTTTGTCCTGTCCATAAAAGAGCTCAAAGCAGCACCCGTTTGTCAGCTGATGGCTTTGCTCTCAGCAGTAATACATGTTTACAGAAACACATTTGTACCAACGGCTGATGTTGACCGGCTTATTGGCATGATGAAATTAGGTAATAGCCAATGTATTCCTCCACCATTGACCTGATTTGTGACTGAACAGCATACTATATTAGGTTGATTACAACTCATGTTACCATATACTATTTTGTTGGAGGTGGCCTGAACTCTTCTTCCTGTAGTTCTGATTATGCCGTCACATAAGTTTGACAAGCAATAAACTTGATGATTTCTGCAATATCACTATACTAGAATGCAGTTAAATGATATTACTTACATTACATTACAAAACCAACCTAGTACATGAGTTTGATACCAAATTGAATGCAAAATAAACTTTCAATTTGTTTACTATGTCATGTGCACAAAAGTACTTTTATTAAAAGATAAGGGAACTTGACAGGTAATGAAACCATGCATGTCAAGATAAACAAATTTTTGATTTTCTATTACACGTTTACAAAAATGCTGAGAAGACAGACACTTTCATAACAAAGCTTCCCTCAGGTGTTTTAATGGCTCTGTTTTCTTTGTGCCTACTAAGTTTACATGGCACCTTATTTGCACCTTCACCTTGTACCAACACTTTCAAATGTGAATAACAAGAAACAATGCATCATTGGGCAAGTCATTTTTACTGAAACTACTCAACAGTTTCTTGCAGCAAATGTGCATGCTGAGTTTAAAAACTAGCAGTATGATACTAGTTACATGGAGGGTTGTACATGCCTAATTACTGCAATAGCGCTACTTTCATTTTTTGTTGCACATATTTTTTCTGTTACAACATTCCATACAACAGTGGTAAGAACACCTCTACTAAAATGCGAACTTACAGCGATCATGTCTGTCCTGCAAGACAAAGTTGAACAGACTCAAGTATGCTGAGGTTGCAGAAGTTTTTACAGCATTTTGTGGACAATGTGGTCTGCTTCAAATTTCTCAAGACATAGAAAAAGATTCATTCTTCATCTTTTCAAGTAAACAGTACAGAGTATTGCTGGGTTGTACTAGTCTTCCTGGTCTGCCTCATCCTCAAGTTCTGGTACAGTACTGAACAGGACCCTGCCTCGGTGAGTGAATGTGTAGAAGGATGGCTGGTTCCCAAAGGTCTCCCAGGACCTAGGCAAGCAGATGATGAAGACAGTGATGGGTGAAAGAAATGAAGTCGCTTTTTATCCATGTGTGTTATCCAATGCAGGGTGCTTGCCAGCTAAAATATGCTCCATCAAATTCCCAGCAAACCCATTGTCACAATTAATTAATTTTTAAAATGTTGCATGACTGTCATCATGATGCAATGGTCATAATCTTTGTCCAAAATTATGAATAACGTTACTGGCTAGAACCCGAATCTGTTGATTCATGTATCAGATTGCGTATATTACAGCAAAAATGTTAACCTTCACTGTTCACAGGCAACATTTCAATAGAAGTCAGATTGAACACATACTTGTCTTCTAGCTCCTTGCTAGCCTTTATTTCCCTGAAGTCTCCTGCAATGTTGACAAGTCCACAGCATATCACCAGGAATGCCAGAATGATCTGCACTACTATCTGTGTGAGGCAACATTAAAAGAATGTCATATTACATAGGTTGCAAGAATATCATATGCAAGAATGCAAGAAATTGACGAATACTGTACCTGAAAAGTAAGATTCTATTAGAAGTTTCAAAGTTCTAGAAATGTTTATTCATGTACAATCAATTTGAAATATTAAATTATGAAACATCATCAACATTTTGAAGTAACTTATACGAGGATGGTAAAAGCCTAATATTATTAAAGAGATATGTAAATTGTAGTTTTTACCAAGGACATTATATCAGCTGATATAATGTCCTTGTTTTTACTTACATCAGCAGGTAGTCCTGTGAACTCCCTCTCTGTTATTCTAAGGTACAGACGGTCTGTGGAGGGAAATAGAAAGGAAAGCTGACAAAATATACGAAGTTCCTCATCCAAACAGACATCAGCAAGACGAACAATATTAAAACGTTTCATATAAATTATATCATCAAGTCATTATGGCCAGGCCCGGTGAATCTAGTTTGAAGCCGTACCTTCGATAGTATCAAGTAGGCTGACGCCTTCACGATAATTAGTATGCACAAAAGGGCATTGTCTCTACAGCAAAAGTTGGAGCAAATGAAGACCCCGACTAAAATTTGAACAAATCAATGTGGTACAGCGCACGTTACATGCCCCCTCCCCCCATCATTCAACTTGGATCTTGCAGCCCTTCGACTCCCAGTGGCCATAAGAAGCTTTTGTGGAAACACAACGATAAGAAACACATGGGATACGTACGCTGTGCTGCTGAATAGGCTGCGTGGGCAAAAACTAGTAATCCTACGATTACAAACAGACGAAATACACTCTTGATTGTTCTGGATTGCCTTTGCACCGCCATGTTGAGGATGATGATGATGATGATGGGCCCGGAAATTAGAACATTGCCCTGACAACCCCTTCTTTTATGATGGACCAGTCCACACGTTTCATCATCATTAAAGATGGCGGCGCCCATGAGTTCAGAGCCGGATAGACAACAGTTAGAATTTTCTGCAAATTCTGAAAATCGGTCGCCGGGATTTTGGCGCTCGTATGTTTATAAGGAGGTAGAGGTCACGACAGTGGATAGGCGGAAACATCGAGGCTGGGTTCACACTGTGGATCCTGTTTCTGAGAGGTGAAATTATATAGATTTTTTTCTGCATACTGGGGCCAGTGGGGGAGGGGGGCGGTCTTATTCACCCTAGTCTTTGAATCTTTCACGTGGAGAAGCATGTCCACCTGTCATATTTGCAACACTGTTAGATGGTTGATGCATACGCATAACGTTACGTCAGGATTTTGACTGGCATATTTCATAGAACTGAAGTAGTCCACATATTATGACGTTTTTTGTTTAGTGAAGAGAAACAATCTACTCTTATATTGTGGTATGTGAAAATTTAAAAAACTTAAAGAGCAGTTGAACTGTTCATAGAGACAAGATTTTGCCTCACTTAGCATAATCTACTGGTCAATCAACCCACAATAACGATGCCACTGTTTGAGTTAACTGATGTCCAGAAGTAGCCATGGCGACTGTTGCAGGGCCTTCTTTTGCTTGCAGTCTTATAAGACTGCAAGCAAAAGAAGCCCTGCAACAGTCGCCGCAGCTAGTCCAGAAGCATTAAATTCATTGATGTCACTATTAGTGATGTTTAGAAGTATAACATTACATACTGGCTACTGAAGTATTGTCTTGTTTTTATCTGCAGTGTGGTCCTTGTCCAGTTTGAAGAGGACAGACAGAAGACTGTTGAAATTGTAATGGGACATGCTGTGAAGGAGATAACTGTTGTCAATGAGGACATGGACAGTCACAAAGAAGAGCTAGATCACATGTTCATCACAGCAGATGACACAAACTTTTCCAAACACGACCTAAAAACCAGACGTGATGAGCTGAAGCAGTGGCTGGAGAGAAACCGTCTTCCTGTGAAGGTTTCAGGCAAAGAGGGGGAGCTTCTAAGCATTTCTGATGCCTTGGTGATAGAGCCACCTTATAGTGCTGAAAGCTGCAGGAGCACAAATGAGATCATCCTGGGTAGAATACAGGCCCTTATTCGGTCAAAACCAACATCAGTACAGTAATATATGTTGGATGCAGCTTACTCTTAATAGTGTTTATTTGCTACTTTGTAGCATCTCAGCTTCTAGTTACAGCATTATTGAAGTGCATTGACAATTTGATCATGCATATATCAACATATGGTTAGGTCAATCAACTTTATTTAAGATATACAATTAATTAACATTTGTACCATCAGAATTTCTTTATGCAACTTGAATTAATTAAGTTGCATGTACAAAGAATCAGACTGGGAACATCATAAGGCACATTCATTTTCATCAGCATCACTGGAAGTTGACACAAATTGCACATATTCATAACATGATATACATTTGCTTTCTTACTTCAGTTTCCACGGATTGCCTTGCAACAATATACTGTTGAAAACTAAATTTTGTTCATATTGAATATATTTTCTGCCTGTGAATAACAGTTAACAACTAGCAAAGAGTCACGATGTAACTTTTTGAATCATGAGTTCGTTACATCAAAGTTATTATGTGAAATATGTGAAGACACAAATTATTAGTACTTATTATAGAGATTAGGAAGGGTATGATAAGAGATCATAGATTTTGCATTTTATATTCTATATAACATATGTAGTTCTACAGGATAGTATATTGCTAAAAAAAAAAAATCCCAAACTAATTCCTTTCCATTGAAGTAAAGTTGCCTGGGATGCAATGTCTTCTCTTGGCACTGTCATGTTACAAATTAGGTGCAATATAACATATATATATAACATGCTATGACAACCTCTTCAATGTTCCTACACACTGGCACTAGTCAGGCTAAGACAATGAGCCACTTCTTTCCTCACTATAAAGAATTGATGAAAAAAAGGTTTACTGAACAGGTGCTGTCACTCCTTACTGTGTGGTAATGAGTTTAACAATGGTGTCAATGATGCGGCTTCCCCTGGGACAGTTACAGAGGTCCATGTTGGGGTTCTCAATCTTGTCTGCCAGCAGCTGATCAAGCTCCAGTCGTAGCTCACGAACTAGCTCAGCCACCTGGGACACATACAGTAGTGTGTAAACAACCAGTACAAATATCAATACTTTTGGTGTCTCAGGTGATTTTTCTGGCCTCAAAAGAGTAATTTTTACAAGGTAATTGGAATGCAGGATATTGTCCCTATAATCCAAAAGTTTATGGCAGGCAAAGAGTGTGCCTCTCATCCCTTACTTGATCTTGTTATTGAAAATGCCCTTTGAACACAATCAAGAAGGTTTTTCAGTAGTTATTGACAATGACATGGCATCAGGCAAGATGTTTTAATATCTTTTGGTCGACTCTAGCACTCATTGGAAATGACTAGATTCTGACTTTCATAATTTCATACCTCATGAGAAGCAGCAATGAACCTGATCCATCCATCATCCAAGGAGATGACAAAATTGCCAGCCTCCAGGTCAATGCGCAGGTTCCCCCCACCAAACAGCAGCAGGGGATAGACAGACACCATGCTGCAGTCACGGATGTAGATCTGTTGGACATCATGAATAGTCAGGCTTATGTTGATCAGCAGAGAAGAATTGACAAGTTGTAAACTAGGCAATTTGCAGTAGAGTAATGAAACCACGTAATGGTAGAACTAGAGCAGTGGTTTCTTCAGGTACCTTAGAAGTTTTGATTTTCTCATGATAAACCAGGTAGGGGCTCTCATAGTGTCTCACTTGAAAGTTGACAGAAGAAGGATGAACAAATACCTAAGACACAAAAACAGAATATTAGTACATGTATTTCAGAACAAGTTTGACAAGTTAAAAACTGATCAGAAACTGTGGGAAAAGATGGTTCAGTTGCCAACATGTTCAAGGAAAGCTGGCTGAATACTCACATATCCATCATCTCTGGTCTTGAACCTGAGCTCCTCCGGTTTTGGTGCCTTTGGAACAGCTCCTAAGTAAGATACATATGTGCAAACATAATATTACAAGCCTCCTTGAACTCAAATATATTCTTATAATACATGTATTACAATTTGGGAATTATAGCAGGCATGCGAAATGTTAGATAAAAATCAAGTTATTTTGATATTTGTTCATGAACTGTAAACTATAATACTTGGTATGGAGATGTGATCAATTTTGGTCTTGCACTAAATAATGCTTGCATTGACACATCAATACATCTTATTTGATTACTGGTACACATGTGTATCCTTGACAACTGACCTGCACTGGTCAGGCTGTACTTGGACTCTGGTGTCAGAACCTGAACAACATTTGGGTACAGAGCTGCACACATCATAGCTGCTACCAGCTGTTGGTTGTTTGCATTCAGGTTGGTCTGTTAAAGCATACAAAGTGCATGTCATTCACTTCAGCACAGCTGTGGTATTGGTTCCCCTCGAATTTGGTCTGATAAACCACTCAGGAAGACTGGCATTGTCCACAAGACTGTCATTTGAATATCTAATATTCAAGATCTCCAGACAAGTACTAGGGATGGGATCCACATCAGGATGTGCTCTGAAAATCCTGGCTAAAGTTTGTAGTAACATGTCAAAATATATGTATTTGTACTTCTATACAATTTACAGTACTTCTTTCCATCTTGTGTACCATGACAGATAGAGATGTCACTGACCTCCTCTCCTGCTGCAGTGATGATCCCGTCAGGATCATTACTGTTACTGGACCTCTCAATCTGTCTGGCAGTCAGTCCCTCCTTCACAAACCCAATACTGGACAGCAGCTCTGTGAACTGTCGCTTCATGCTGACGATCTCCTGGGAAGAACAAAACACAAGAGCAATGTCTTTTACATGACTTCAGTCTGTTTTCCAAGAAGATCTTAAACAATCAAAAAAACTGTGCACACTGTTTTACTACTTTGGTACTATATTTATACAAGCATTGTTTATTACATAGATTACCTGAGGGTGCACACTTACCTTAAGAGTCTTTATGGACAGGAAGTTTTCCATTGAATATCTGTAGCCAGCATATGAGCCATGTTTGAGAGAAGTGGTCCAACCCTAAGAGACAGCAGAGGTTAAGTGTCTTTTTCGAGAGGAGGAGCAACGAGCAGGATGTTCTCAGTATTTTCCCCTCTTATTTGGCCACTACTGTATACCATTGATACAGTGAATTGTATAATGATGATAGAATAATACCGGTAGAACTACACTATTCATTGTCTTCTTTTCAACCCAATTTCTATGAAATACTAATGAAAATTGACCTTGTATGCATTGAGTAGAGTGAGGTGGTCACTGTTCCCTATTGCAAACTCTTGCTTTTTCTTGTCAGCTTCATCCCGCTTGTCAAAAGGTGCCACCTGGAATGATAAATATGGTAAGTTAACAGCTGATAAAAGTATAGGATGCCATAATAATGATCACAAAATTGTAATGATGTTCTACTTTTGTGTGTAACTATACAACAGTTAATAGATTTCAGATGATTCAATCAATATCAGAAAATTGTACATCTACAAAAAAAAGGTTAATATTGAAAAATACTTACAAAGGGTGACCTGAAGCTTAGACTGGCAGCTATTGTGAGGACAGGATCCAAGCACCGGAAAATGGCTCCAAACAACATCAGCTTTCCAATCCTTAGGGCAGAAACAGTCTTCTATCAATAAGGGTTATGTGGTAAGACATTGTTCATGTGTAATGTACACATACATACACATTCAGTAGCATGTGATCAAACTTGAGCAGTGTAAAGATCCTTGGCTGTTGTGCATGTTAACTAAAGATTTTTAAGTTCTTATGTGTACCATAGATTACCTGACATCTACTGGTAACTGGGCCAGGTGGTAGCCGAGAGGTGTCAGCTCCTGTAGGGAACACAACAGTTTGAATTGGCAGACTTGACTGCGTGACTAAACTGGTACTGTAACTGGCTTTATAAATTCATCACTCTATGGGACATCAATTCTATACCTTAAAAAAAGACATTAGTGAATACCTGGTAGCCTGGTTACCAAACGTATTTGTAGCTCCCGGGTCCTACATCCCCTCCGCAAATACGGAGGAGGGGATGTAGGACCCGGGAGCTACAAATACGTTTGGTAACCAGGCTAAATACCTGGTCCCTATTCAGAGCTCCCAGATCCTGTAACCTGGCAATAGCAGTCTCAATGCTGGTGGGCTTGGGTGGCTCTAGGATCCTAGACAGCACGTGCTGAGGCAAAACAGAAATCGTAATGATAAGGTCAAATAGATTGCAGATATCTGCATTTGACAAAAGCAAAACAATACAAAACTGAGAGGGATAAAATGGTAAAGTGACTTCATGTTTTTTGAAGTCAATGGCAGAAAAGAACCTACATGTTTGTCATGTGATATTACTGTGAAACACAAAAAGTCTACCTGCAATTCTTGGTCTTTGAAGATGTCCAGAATTTTTATTCTGAGTAACAGCTGCTCCAGAGGTGCTCGTTGAATCTCTGCAAAGATGTAAAAGTAAGTTATTAATACTACTTTTCATGGTATAAAACACTGTAGATATCAACATAACTTTTCTTCACTGTGCTGTCATGTTGGTAAGTCTAACATCTGCCTGTTTCACCTGCAATGTAATGCAGAAACCTAACACCTAACTTAACACATTAAGCCATGAAGTTATATCTGGTGAACAAAGACAGACTGCATACCTGGCACCTGCTGCTCCCTGAAGATGTGGTCATAGCTGTGTGACGTGAAAAGATGGAAGCACACCCCTGAGGCCACACGGCCTGCCCGACCCTTCCTCTGTAGTGCATTGGCCTTGGAGACCCACGTCACCTCAAGGCTCTCCATGCCTTTGGTGTGGTCATACCTGGCGGTATCAAGGAATAAGTCAGACTACAGTCTCTCTGGTTGAACTCTTCTTTAGTCAGGGTGGCTACCAATAACAAGGGACACCCCAGCCTGATTGAGCCTCTGAGAATCGTCTCATCATCATTTGAATCCCAAGAGACTGAAGATTTTAAGATACTTTCTGTAAAAGGTAAGTGATCAACCATGCAATGCACAAATGTAGTTGGGAAGAAATTGTTGGGTAAACTGATAAAGTATGCACTGAGTTGGACAAGACATGATATTGCTTCTGGCCTTCATCCATGGGCACAACTTAACAACAATAAGTTCTTATCCTCTAAAAGATGTGCCCGAGGACAATAATATCTGCATCTTTAAGTACCGTCAGTGTCCTAATATCTTATTAGCCTTCTCTACCTTTTCTCCTTCATCCTGCCAGCATCAATAACAAACACCACATCATCAATAGTGATGGAGGTTTCAGCAATGTTAGTGGACAGCACAATCTTGGTAGTTCCCTCCTTGGGCTTGTAGAAAACTTTCTGCTGGTCTTCACTTGACAGTGATGAATGCAGTGGGATGATGTTGTACCTGAGCAAAAGTATGGCAAGTTACAACATTTTTTACCAGTACCTCAACTCTCCAAATATGTCTATAAATTAATCATTTTGGCATACAATTGGGATGGCCCCTTGACTCAATGTGTTTACAACTTACTTCCTTTTGCTCCTGGAGCCAAAGACAGAGCTGCTCTGTAACTGCTCATACAGTGAGGTTATCTCAGCCAGACCAGGCAGGAACACGAGCACTGCTCCATCCTTGGGGTACTGTGTAAAACATACACAATGAACACAAGTATTGGATTCTTTTCTTACTCAAAGATTACAATTCACAAGCTTCAACAAATTGTGGGATGCACATAATTAGAATAGGCTAGATGTACACTAACCTGATGATCTCCCAACACAATCCACTCCAGCAAGGCCTCCATCAGATCATTGTTGATCTTCTCAAAATCCATGGTGGCCAGAGTCTTCACAACAGACTTACGTAGGTCTGTCAGAAAAAAATGGTAGTCCATAGTAATTTGTGTTTTATTCAGAAGTACTTATTAATCAAATTCTTATCAAGATGTGTTTGTCTTATTCTGCACTGTTTATATATTACTTTGATTCAATAATAAATAGATTGCCTGGATGTATGAAGGATAACACAGATGTAAGAAACATTTGTATAGCTTATCTAAAAGAATCAACCAGAGATGTACCTTTATATCTGTAGAGCATCTCCTGCAGGTTCAGGTTCTGGTCAGGTGTGCTGTCCTTGGGAGGCTTCACACCCGATACTTCCAGGGTCTTCAGCTGCTCTGTGACGTCCTCAAAGAACTCTCTCCTGCTAGATACCTTCATCTTGGATGCCCCACCACTGGGCTTCATAGAGCGTGCGTATGGGGAGTTTTCCTCAACCACATAACTAGACAGAAAAGTAAATGTATTGGCTTCATTTTTATTCAATGTGAATTTTGAGTGTTTCCTTCTCGTTGGCATCTGGTTGTCAAGAAGTGGTGCAAGAAAAATACAGCATCAGCCAAGAAATGCAAATACAAGAGAAAGTATCTTAAAGCTAATGATGGTTATAAAAAGCAAAGTACATGTAATCTAACTATCTGGTATCAAACCAGAAGATACAGGAAATTATACATGTAACTGTAAATGAATTATTCATGTAAAATTTACATTGAAGATGCTAATCATAATTGTACCTTGTGAAGTCAATTGCATCTTCAAGAAAGTATTGGTCTACTGGAAATATTTTTCCTGTGAAGAACAAAAACAAAATAAGATATATATGATACATCAATAAAGACAAAGAATTATAAGACAATGAAAAAGCATGCAGACTGCATTGTATTTTGTTTCTAAAAAATCATACAAGTAGGTGGATACCAGGTATTTCTATAACAGGACAGTTGCCAAAGTACATGGAGAACAAGTCGGCATTAAGGGTGGCACTCATGAGTATGATGCGGATGTCAGGGCGCTTGGGCAGCAGGTCCTTCAGTACCATGATCAGGAAGTCACTGGGAAAGAGAATACATTATTACAAAAACTGTGGCACAAAATCTTACAATTACAAAGATTAGGGCACATAAGATTTATTTAATATCATATAAGAAGACCAAATCAAGTTTTCCTACATTATGTAATGTTCAGCACCATGGACAGTTCCATTGTTAGTTTTCAAAGCATTTTCTTCAGTGTTAATTATTTCTTTACCTGGCTATGAGATTCTTGCCCAAACCTGTTTGCTGCATTTCCATACATTAACAAAATCCTGACATTCATTTTAAAAAGAGATACATGTATTTACCTTTCCTCCGACCTCTCGTGTACTTCATCCACAATGATGTGTGTGATCCCCTCCAGAAGGCTGTCCCCTTCCAGTCTCCTCAACAGGACCCCAGTGGTGCAGAACACAAGGCGTGTCCATGTGGACTGCAGTGGGAGAAAGAAGGTGAATCAGATTAAAAAGGAACATTTCATTAAATGACTACATAATAGTACATTGCAATAATGTCAAAAAGTGGAGTTAAGTGGTCTCCTAGCTTGTAAAGAAAATGATAGCCTTTCAGTTATTATAGAGAACTTCTTTACTTCAGAAACAAGGAGAAAGTACTTACCATTTTGCTCTCCAGCCTGATCTGGTATCCCACGACATTACCGAGCCGTTCCACCCTCTCATTGGCCACCCTGTCAGCCACAGCTGTAGCTGAGATCCTGCGGGGCTGTGTGCAGATGATACTGCACAGACCACCTTTACTGGAGCCCAGGAAATCATCCAGGATGAACTGGGGAACTTGGGTGGTCTTCCCACATCTAATCAGATGATAAGTAGCATTAAATTCCTCTACATTTAAATGACTTTTTCACAGATAGCTTAGGATTTCAAAAGAAGATATTTTTGAAAGATGATGATGATGTGTCTAAAGATGTAACATCTGTAAATTGGACTAAAACATACTTGTTACACTCAGAGATGATTATCTTGGGATTACACAACTGTGAAATCAGAGAACAAGCCAAGCATTTACAGGTTATATATTACCTGATACATTATAACATTTCTGACTTCTCACCCAGTCATGCCACTGACTACCAAGACCTGGCTGTCATTCAGGGCCTTTAGAATGTTGTCTTGTTCATTCCATGCTGGTAACTTCTGCCTCTCCCCTAACATGGACCTGTATGCTGATGTCGTCTGCACAGGATAGACATACATTTGAAGTTGGCATTAATTCCAAATGGGGCAGTGTTGAATCAAATAAAATAGGTGCAAAAGCAATGCATCTTGTTGCAAAATACAGGAACAATTTACAAAATAAGACCAGATTCACTCCTAACTCACTAACCTGTTTTTTCTTAAACCTATCTTTGAGTTTTCTGTTCTCACTCCTCACAACATGTAACTCCTTCACAGGTCTCACAAATCTGTTGTTCCTAACAACAGCTGTCTTGACATCCTCTCCATTTGTCTCCTCTTCAGAAGATGACCCCTCAGGAAGGTCACTGCTCTCTTCATCATCCCCAGGTGTAGCCATCACATTGGCAGTACTTCCTCCCTTACTGGCTCCCCTGGCTGAGATGACTGGCTCTTGTAAACTAAACCTGTGAGGCTTTCCCAGTATTACTTTCCACATTTCATCTTCATCTTCCAAAACACTGACCAATGAGAAGACAGCAGGAGAGTGACTCTCAGCCAATGATTGCGCTTCCTGGTTGAGCCTGAGGGAAATATTCAGACATGCTGCTGTGGGGAAGTCGATTCTATTCGAGGTGAAAGCAACTATAGGTGGCTGGTAGGGATATAGACATTGAGCTGGAAACCGTATTTCTACTTCATAAGGGCTCTGAAAACTGACTTCGTCTTCTTGATCCTGCATGAGGTGTTTGGGCCTCTCCTCTTCAGGCTTCACATGACTATGCCTGCACCTTCGACCAAATCTACAGTTACCCTTCAGATAGAATTTACAAATGTCTTCACTCTTCTTTTCAGAATCTTTACTCCGATCAGTTAACTTAAATTTTGGTCTCCTCCCTTCCTCCTTCTGTGCCTCTAGGACTTCTAAAATAGGCTTAAAGTGTGGTAGGTCCAGATGTAAAACCCAGAGCTTGTCAGAGATCTTTTCTTTAAAGGTTTCGTCATAGATGGATTCAAGAGCCACAGCTTCATCCCTTCTTTGTTCCAAAGCCTCATCCATGCTGGGGAGGTCTTCTGACTCTGTGTTCTCAGAGACTCTAATGCCATCTTCTGTAAGGCACTGGTTGTAAAGAAACTCCATGGAAGCACCTACATCTCCTTTGTTTGCTTGAAGAGCCTTGACACACCTGTCCATGTGAAATCCATACCTGCAACATGTATGTCAATAAGATGGCAATTTTACAACTGCAGACAACACCAATCAGACCAGTCTTATCTGGTGAATATTGGGCCACATGGATACCTCTTGTCCAGAGCCTTGTTTGGACTGTTAACCATTCAATTTCAAAGTGCTGCCATGGCTGCTCATGCACATATGTTACTCTGAAAATGTGATTCCTTTTCTACTCTACCAAAAACAAGAATGGTGTTAGTAGAAAGGAAGAAATTGGATTATTTGACTGTGAAACTGGCTCACATAATTGACAGCCAATACATGAAGGAAAATAAATTACCCCTAAAGCTTACAACATACAATCCCATACTAATGCCAATGGCTGAATCCTTGCCATTACCTCTGTAGTCTATGAAGAGCCATTCTGTTGATCTCCAGCCTAGCCTGCCCCACCTCATCCTGTATATGAACCTGGGCACTCCCTGAGTAAGATGTCATCTCCTGCACAGAAATCCTGGAGTCTGTCAGCCAGTACTGGTCTTCCATACGCACATCCAACTCATCATACTCCTCTGGGTCACTGGAAGTGAAGCAAATTTTAACGTTAGGACAGCAGGCCTTTAACCTTCTTCTTGCTGCCTAACATCACACTCAATAGCAATTTGGTCCCAAACAGCTACCTTAGCAGGTTGACGGTTAAAACATATCAGTTTTCTACAGTGACACATTTCTGAATGGAGGCATATCAAAGGGACATTTCTAGTTCCAACTGCATACATTGATTACTCGTATGCCTTTCCTCCTTTCTTTTACATAACAATCTTAAAAGTTCATGTTGATTCCCTTTCTCTTCACCAGGACTACAGGAGTCCTTCTGGCCCATCCCTTACCAAGTACAATAGATATGCAGCTTACACTTCAAGGTCTGCACCTTGCAGGCTCTTGAGCATCTCTCGCACCATGTCCTGATTTTCATTGGTCATGTGCAGTCGTTGAACCTGTACTTTTCTCCCATGATGACCTCGACCAGGCCTAGGCCTGTATCCACGGGAAGCACCAGCTGTGGAACTTCCTCCACGCCCATGAAAGGAGGGGGCTCCACCAGCTTTGGGTCCAGCAGATCTACGAGGGACAAGAAAGCTGAATATCACCTGGAACTGAGTCTTCCTTCATTTTAAGAATGGCCAGTCGATCAATCAATCAATCAATAAACAAACAAATTTTGCTAAAATCCTAAATCATATCAGTTACCATCAGTCATAAAAACTGCAATATTCATGAAAATGGTGAAGATGTACAATGAAAGACAGATCAAATATATGAATTATGCTGAGGTTTTCTTCAATCTTGTCATTGTCATTGTCATTGGTTTATTTCGTCAAACAACACAAGTAATACAATAAATACACAATGCCATCACTTTGCAGCCATTAAGGCTCAATTGTGTGAATTGTAGAGTTAATAGTTAAAATCTTCTTGAAAGACACTCCTTGTCATAAAACATCTTGACATTGTTGTCTGAGAAATAATAATACTCCATTACACAAGGTCTTCAGATATTTGTCATGTAGCATTAACCTACTGATGGTGTTGTACAAAATCAAAGTCATCATCAAGATCATAATCCAGGTCAGTGAAGGTTGCTTCTCCCAAGTAGCCCTCAGCGACAGCAGATGCCCCTGCCTTCCTGCCCTCACCACCACCACCAGCCAAGCTTGGCCTCCCTCTGCCTCTGCCTCGACCTAGGATCACATACAGAAGGCATAACGTTTCATGTTTTGGAGAGGTCTGTGTAGAGGGTAACAAAGACAGACTAAGCTTGTAGAAACAGCGGATTAGATTGTATCACTCTTCTTTCATAATTTCACTTGACACATGAGAAAATGAGTACTGTACCTAGCTTCAGTTAGGGACATCCCTTCAAATGGGACATAAGGAGGTCACATATTTCAGGAGAGCTACACCTCAAGCACATGAAGGGCTTAGAGTGGGGGTTATTACCTTCAAGGGGATCAAATCTATAAGGATGGTTTTACAAATTTTGTATTTACTACAAAACTGGTGTGTTATGTCCTGAGATTTAACGTTACTGTTTATGCAAACAAACAATTCTGGATAAGTGACATATTAGATTAAAGCAAGAAAGTACAGTTAACACTTTTCCTACCTCCTCCACCTCTACCCCCTCTTCCTCTCCCCCCACCTCGCCCAGACGCAGGCTTGTTAAATCTTCCTCCTCCACGGTTGGGCTTTCCACCCCTGCGTTTCACTCCTTCACTCATTGCTTGAATGACAACCAGATCTTTTATGCAAAGATGAACAGCTGCTATTCATTCACAATGCTGATAAATGAGTTACATGGAGTGGTCGTTTTCCTAATAGTAAAGATTGTTAAACTTTGTTCTTTAATCTTGGGTGCATGGCCTCTTCATCTTCCAGTGTTGATTAAACTTCTTGATTTTCACTTTTCCAGAAGATATAGCTCAGGTGGGGACGATCATAATTTTGAAGCAGACGACAGTGATCATGTCAGGCAACGTTAACATCTAACATAACATAACATACGTTACGTAACAGTTAAGACAAATTTTGCCTGATCTTATGTATAAAACTTAGACTCATCCTTTTGGAAACATCGATTGTATTCTTAAAAGTCATATTTGAAGGAAACACAAAAGAACTCATGCATCTAAAGGATCACCCACCTCCCCCCGCTCGACAGCAACTCGCTCAGAACGGAGGCAACAAACTAACGATATGAATAACTAAGCAGGGTCACGGGACCATTATCATGCCAACGACGGGCCTTTGAACTTCTACTGGTGTTTCTCTTGCTCTAAATGGTGAATATAATTTGTGTGAAATAACGTCAGCGTGGATAGCTAGCGTGAAATTCCGCCATTTTGGTTGAACACATTTCAAAGGAAAGAGGGTATTGAAAATAGATAAGTTCAATATATGCAGAATAGAAAAGGGATGCAGGGAAGATAATGACTATTTAAATATTTCTAAATTATCTATTTGACTAAAAGATGCTACATACTTGACCAGGTCTCCTCATAATATCGTTTTGAATATAAATTGACACGTCCCCCATTTATACAATAAGAAAGCCTGCTGATTTAACCTTTGAACTGTAAGGCTGAGGAGTGTGTGATCTATATCGATTACCCACATTCTGGATCCCTATTGCGTCATTGCAAGATCTCCAAGCAGATCCTACGGTGACTATTGGGCACTGTTTGGTCAATTGGATGTTGTTGTTGTCGTTGTTGTTGTTGTTGTTGTTGTTGGGTTGGGTTGGGTTGTTGGGTTTTCAAGCTTCAAGCAGATGTTGGGTTATGTGCTTGAGGCACCATCTGGTGCCAGTCCGATGGTGCGCCTGGATTCAATTAAACGCAAAACTGTACTATAGAAGGCGGTGCCGCAAATGATGGTGTCGAAAAAATGCTTAAAGGTCTCAATCCTTCTAAAGCATCCGGTCCAGACCAAATACCACCATGGTTCCTCAAAATGACAGCTAGTGAAATCGCACCTGTGCTAACCAACATCTTCCAACACTCGTTAAACCCCGCAGAAATCCCTAAAGACTGGAGAGATGCAAATATATGCGCCATTTTTAAAAAAGGAGATAGAGCGGTTCCCAGCAACTACAGACCTGTCTCACTGACCTGCATATCATGCAAACTACTTGAACACATTATCCATAGCCAAATCATGACACACCTAGAAAGTTACAGCATATTGACGGACTACCAGCATGGATTCAGAGCCAAGCGATCCACAGAAACACAGCTTATACCAAGGAGCTTCTACACAAGCTCCTTGCTTATACTAACACTTAGTAACAGTTCATGACATAGCTGGCGAACTAAACAGTAAAAGGCAGGTAGATTTAGCAATACTTGATTTCACAAAAGCTTTTGACAAAGTTCCTCATGGCAGGCTCATCTCAAAACTGGAGTATCAGTATGGAATCCAAGGCCCCACGCTGAATTGGTTAAAGGCTTTCCTGACCAACAGAGAGCAGACAGTAGTGGTAGAAGGAAAGACCTCGGCCCCAGTTAGAGTAGCGTCTGGGGTTCCACAGGGGACCGTCCTGGGACCATTGCTCTTCCTCTTGTATATAAACGACCTACCAGATAAACTTGATTCAAATGAGACTATTTGCCGACGACTGCCTGCTATATGTAGAACTGTCTACACAGAATGACTCACAACTTCTGCAAAAAGACTTAAACACCCTCGAAGAATGGCAAAGCAAATGGCTAATGCAGTTTAACCCCGAAAAATGCTATATTATGCACATAACAAACAAACGAACCCCACATGTAACTAGCTACCGGTTTTGTGGTCAGGCATTAGCAACAACAAAAACCCACCCGTACCTGGGCGTTACACTGACAAGCAGCTTGAAGTGGGGTGCGCATGTTAACAATATCACAACAAAGGCTAAACAGACATTGGGAGTGATCAAACGTAATCTGTGGGCATGCCCAACAAGAGTAAAATCACTTGCATACACATCACTTGTAAGACCCAACCTAGAATATGCTGCGACAGTATGGGATCCATATACAAAGAAAGACAAAGATAAACTGGAAAGGGTACAGAACCAAGCTGCATGATTCTGCACGAACAACTACGAAAGGGGTGCCAGTGTCACAGACATGAAAAGAAACCTACAGTGGGCGTCACTGGATGACAGGCGAAAAATGTCCAGACTATGCATGATGTACAAAATGACTAATAAACTGGTGGATGTACCAACTACCAAGTACCTAATACCAGCCCAGAAAAGAACAAGAAATAGTCATGCCTTTAAGTACCAGAGCTATCAACCAAGGATTGAGGCGTTCAAAAACTCATTTTTCCCTAGAACAATCGTAGAGTGGAACTCGCTGCCACCAAGTACAGTAGGGGCATCGTCACTAGACAGTTTTAAACAATGTCTAGCGTTAGACGTTCAAAGGTTAGGTGTAACAGGTCGTTCGGTGTAATGTAGCCAGCTGCCGCCGCGCCGCGTGCCTGCGAAGCTGGTGTGTTACGCCGAAGGGCGGTTATACCGGCTATACAGATACAGATACAGATACAGAAATATACAAAAGTAACGCCCTCCGCACTGGTGTTCCAGTGCTGAATCAGCGGTCGAAATTTAGTCTGCACTGGAATTCCAGTGCTGAAAAAAGTTCAGCACTGGATTTCCAGAGCTGAACGGCTCTATTCCAGAGCTGAAAAAAGTTCAGCACTGGAATTCCAGAGCTGAACGGCTCTGTTCCAGAGCTGAACGTTGTCTCAGCTCTCGGTTTCCAGAGCTGAACTCCTTTCAGCACTCGGTCTCCTACAAAATACTTCTCCATGTTCCAAAGAGCTCTGTCAATTCCGCTGTAAGGGGGGAGCTAGGAACCTTACCACTGTACATTGATACGCAGACACAAATGATCAAATACTGGCTTAGGCTAACCAATTTATCCAATGACAGAATTGTATTAAAAGAAGGCATATTATGCTGCTGTCGAACTAGAGCATGACTGGACAGTCCACATACAGGACTTACTGTGCAGACACGGCTTCCAAAATGTCTGGCTAAACCCAAGGGTCAATGTCAACCAGTTTGGAAGCATATTCAAACAACGTTTACAAGATACATTTCTAGTTGGCTGGTGGCAGGAAATAAGAAAATTCAATAAACTTCATACTTATTCCAAAATTAAAAAAACATTTCGGCTTGGAAAAGTACCTATCATCAATTCAAAACGAATCTTTTACGACAAACATAACAAAAATGAGGATAAGTTCACACGGCCTGGAAATCGAAAAGGGCCGTCATTATAATACACCTGCCGACCAGAGATTGTGTCCGACATGCAAGGAGGGTATTGAAGACGAATTCCACTTTATGATGTCATGTCCAACATATGAAGAAAACAGACAAAAGTTGATGCAATCCATAGCTTCCAAAACGAATGTTATGCTACCTCACTCAAAATCAGACATCTTTAATATACTCCTTTCATGTCCTACTCAGATATCAGTTTACGTTGGAAAATTCATTTATGAATCACTACAAAAGCGACACCATATTGTAAATACCTGACATATTCCCTGAATTACAAAATGTAATAATACTCTTCCTAAGAAAACACAATAGATTAGCTTTAGTATCATTATGGACTAGCCCGATAGAATCATATTTTAGTATTAGTTTGTGTATGTACCTTTGTTGTTTCTTTGCCATACATTGTACCAGCTACAATTGTTGAGCAATAAAGTTGATTGATTGATTGATTGATCTATCCCAGTGCTGAACGCGCGGCAGAGCCAGTTCTGCACTGGAACCGAGTGCTCGTATACAAAAGTAACGCCTTCCGCACTGGATTTACCAGTGCTGGGGAAGAATTCAGCACTAGAAAACCAGTGCTGAAAAATAGTCAGCTCTAGAAAACCAGTGCTGACGTCCCTTCAGGGCCCTTCAGCACTGGAACGGTCTTCAAACCAGTGCTCGGAAGTCTTTCCCGGCACTGGAATGTCCCAGTGCTGAGCGGGAGGAAATCTGTGCCGAATCACTTGTATTCCTGCCACTAAAATTAAAATATCAACGTCATTAAACCTTACGCTGTTACCCGAGCAGCTGCATGTGGTTTTGAAAACTATTACAAGAAACTAAAACAGCATCTTTGTGATTATTTCGTTCATTTTCGCAGTAAGAAAATTAAAAATAAATACGATTATACCATATAGGCTCCAGTGTAAGTGATATCAACCAAATACAAGAGATAAGGTGGCCCTGAAAAGGGCGGAACATAATTTCGTAATTCCACTTCCAGTGCTGAGATTTCTCAGCTCTCGGTTTCCAGAGCTGAACTCTTTTCAGCTCTCGGTTTCCAGTGCTGAACGGCTCTATTCCAGAGCTGAAGCCGCCCCAGCACTGGAATTCCAGGCTGAGAAAGTCTCAGCTCTGGATTTCCAGTGCTGAGTACCACTTCAGCTCTGGTGTTCCAGTGCTGAGAAAGGAGGGCGTTACTTTTGTATATATGCGGCGGTGCCTTCGATACTTCTGTGCTAGTTCGGCGCGTAGAACGCCGGAGCACTGTGGCTCAGAATGGGTATACTAGAGTTCGTGAGAACACATGCTTTCGCCAGGTGTAGATATTTTGTTTTTATATTGTTGATGGGGTCATTGGTGATGGAAGGATGAAATAGATTATTCATGCTCATGTTTCTCCCTGTGCTTTTGTCATTTTGTTGAATGTCATTTGAGGCTGAAAGATATTAAATGTGAAATGTAAAATTAGAAACAGGGTGGTGTTGGTTGACAATCTTCAAAAAAATGCAGGTTGGCCTATGGCGTGGTTGAATAACGTATTATAGGGTACTATAAAGTATAATAGATGCTAAAACAACAAGAAAATGGGGGGGAGAAACAACAACAAAAGTGGGCAAGAAAATGGGGGAGGAACAACAAAAGTGGGTAAAATACAAGGAACTGTTTCGAAAAGGCCCACTTCAGACCTGGGTAGGTGTAACCTGATCCACTCACTAATAAGGGATGTCTAGAATGTGGCCAGTGCTCTAAATACACTACATGTGACATGAAGAAAAGTTAAAAATTGTCAATTGTGGATATAGTTTTGATCTGCTGGAGCTGGGGATGTCTGATGATGTGTGTTGAAGTACCTCTCTTCTTACGTGCCCATGTTTCCGTACGTGTTGAAGAATTCCATGTCCTGTATAATCAACTAATCAAGTAATCATCTAATCAAGTAATCAAGTAACCATCTAATCATTTACTAATTTACTCTCTTAAGCCTCTTCTGAGGACAATTTTCGCGGCATAACGCACCCTTCCCAGCGGTAATGGTAGTTTTTTCTTGTTTAAAATCGTGTATGCGCCTTCGATAAAGATCCCGCCCAGCGCCCCGCTCAAACTTCTCGGCGTGGATGTGGATGCATTAAACAAGGTATTTTGATTAAACCAAGGAGTATCACCACATTTATTTGCCTCTAGATCACTGAATGTCCTTCCAAAGTAAATTGAAAACAACCTGACAATATTGTTTTCCCGGTTGTTTCAATAGCACGTGTTAGAAGTTTGTGGACGAACTTCGATACAGCCTGAAAAAGAGGAATAAACTTAGCTCGGTGTACCAGCAAACTTTACCCCTTAAAATGCAGGAAATAGCGTTTCAGAGGGTAAAGATTTCAAAATTTTCCGGGAGCATGCCCCCTAACCCCCCTAGGTTCGTGCCTGGTTCATACGGCGCTCGTGCTTGGTTCTTGCGGCGCCGCAAAAAAGTCGTCTGTCCATAAAACTTTGGGAGAGACGCCGATTGTATGCCACAGGCCCTGGGCAGGACGCCTGGGCCGGGCGCGCGCGTTTTGACAAATGCCTGTCCCGTCCACATTTTCGATTAAAAAGTTTGTTTGTTTTTGTTGTATGAGCATTAAAGAGGAAGAAAAAGACATGGAAAAATATTAATGGGGGGAGGGCCACCGAAAATTTTTTTGCGGCGGGGGGAGGGCCATTGAAAAAAATTCTGAACCGGGGGGAAGGCCATGGAATTTTTTTTGAGCCGGGGGGAGGGCCATGGAATTTTTTTTAACGGACCCTCTTTGCACCAGCCCTCCCCCCCGGTAAATATCGTACAGTCCCTAACATCGGGTTGCGCTCATATGCGTTGATTCTCTTCACTATTGCTGCGTTCAGTGTCCATGTCCCGGCACCATACAGGAAAATTGATAGCACGAGACAACGTAGTAGGCGGATTATTGTTGACATGGATCCATCTAATCAAGTAATCAAGTAATCAACTAAACAAGCAATTTACTAATCAATTAATCATCTAATCAAGTAATCAACTAATCAACTAATCAAGCATACGGATTTTGCTCCGCTACGCTAGAAAAAAATTCCGGATGGTACCCAGCCTAAGAGTCTTATGCAATGGGTGTGATTTTTATGCAACGTCCATCTAGATATGTCTTTGAATCTTGACATTTTGGACTCAGTTCTTTTTATTGATACATCCACGCAAAAGAGAACAATGATTATCATACAAAAAAAAAGATGAAATCATAGAAACAAATGATGAAAATCTGCCAAACAACACATCAATGTGAATGCAGAGCACAGGTACAGAACGGAACTGGTATAATGTTAGCGTTCATGGATGGAAATCAATCTAGCACATCACAGCAAATCATGGAAAACACACACTAGATTATAACTTAAAACGATTTATGCAGAGCTGACTGAAAACAATGTTATTTGGAATACACAGTTGAGATGATTATAGAATATCAATGATACATAGCTGAATGATACAGAAAAACACTTAACGTTAGGATCTTATTTGTATAGGATAATGGTAGTCTTGCTTTATGTCCTTTCTGCTCTTTACATAGGCATAATGACAAATATATATGGTGGTCTGATTTGGGCTGTTATAATGTACATATAGGAATTGTGACATTTTGGCTTATCTATCTAGCAGAGCTTGTGGGTGTTTAGTGTTGGCATGTAAAAGAGGACCACTGTACAATACAGCAAATGATATCTAACAGTACAATCAGACTGAGCCTTTCACAATTTGTCCGAACATGCCACAGCCATTGCTCAGTGCAAGTGCAATAAAGGCGCTAACCTTTGCTTTCAATTCAACAAAAAGTGATTTTTAGTGTACCATATTCGATAATTCCCACATCTATACACATCATCATCATCAACCTAATTATAACTCTACTATGGTCCACTTCTGAATGCCCTCTAGGCCTCCGACCTTACCTAGGGTTCAGACACTTATAATGTTGGAACAAGTTGTCTTAGGTAAAACATCGATAGGAATATATCCACGTGTTGTGTAATGAAAACTTTTGCAAAACTATGTCAGTTAATAGATTTCCAAGTTCAAATGCAGGATAAAAATACCAGTTGCTAATCTAACCTTTATATCCACATCACATTTAAAGGGACACTTATGCTGCCGTAGGGTCTATAGTTAGCATAGTCCACAATGCAGTTCTTATATGTCAACACAGTGGCATTAATCACATGATATTTCCTGCAGACTCACGATGCACTCGTCAGCAGTGGGCCGTTTGGCTGGATCAGTGCTCCAGCAGTCCGTCATGAGCTGTTTCCATGGAGTCGGTGCAGAAAACTCCTTGTTGGGATCTGGGCGTCTGCCTTCAATGATTTCTTTTGAAAATTCCATCAGCCTAGAAAGAATTAAAATAATGTCATCATGGGCAACCTGTAGAAGTACCAAAATCTTAGGAAGTTATGCGCTACATCATCGTTAAATGTGTCTTGCTATTATGACTATTAAAAGGAACGATAAAACATTGATCCTAATTACATGTACAATGCATCATACGAGTCTTTCGGTAAACAGAAATATAGAATGTTTTCAGACTCCAGCACACTCAATAATATTCCACATTGTAAAGATGACATCCTGTGGACTAACCATCTCAACTCACCTACATGTGTACATTACTGTTATTGAAAGTTCATCCTCATTCCTGCACTACCTGGATATTACAAGTGCGACAATTACACACCTTGGAATAGCGAAGTCCTTGGCGTGAGGTGTCTCCTCCCCGTACCACATCTCCCACAGAAGGATGCCGAAGCTGTACATGTCTGACGGTTTCCCGTAGCGTTTCTCCTGTAGGACCTCCGGTGCGATGTACGGTGGGGTGCCACAAAGGGTTCCGGTGATGTTCTCAGCCTTCTTGGTCAGTCCAACATCCGCAAGCTTGATGACTGCCCCACTTGTACTCGGCTCAGGGATCTATTTAGTAAGTTTAATAGATCAGGAACCGGATCCTGAGAACTGTACTCTGTCGAAGGAATCCATTGCTGACCAAAGGCTTAAATTACCTTTTGAATCATGCTCACAAATTCATGTATGTCTAGTGATCTTTCTTCCTTTCTAATACTGGCAGTGACCAAACGGTTATTACATAAATGTTGTGACATATCTGCACATTCCTCGTACTCATATCAATTAGGCAAAAATTTCTATTTTGAGCCTACCTGAAGCAAAATGTTCTCCAGTTTAAGGTCCCTGTGTACGAAGCCCATGGAGTGGATATAGCTCAGTGCTGTAGCCATCTGCACGGCTAACGGTTTGATGACGTTGAACGCTGCCTCCCGTTCTTTGGTGCCTTTTCTGTGCTTGCCCGGGTTCCTATTACGTGGGAAATGTTTACATTTTTAAAGTGATGAATCTGTTAACGTAATGCTGAGCAGACCGCTTATGGTAAAGGAACATAGGAACAGCAAATAGTATAAACTGTTTTGCACCTGTCTTTCTGGCAGATGATGTATTCCTTCAGATTGTCCTGGCAGAGCTCAGTCACAAAGATGACCTTCTCGTGGTGTGCCCAGTATGCGGTGCCATGGAACTTGATCACGTTCTGATGACAAAGGCGCCTGCAAAAATATGCATGTGTTAGTACCATGATTTTGATATTGAGTCGAGCTAGGTAAAAAGGACACACGGTAGTGATGTGTTGATAGATTGTCCCAAAGAGGATACTAGTAGTGCACAACTCCCTGTTTCGCTCGATACCGTGCCCTTGTTTCATGCCGTTGTTTGGTGCTGAGCTCCAAATCCTTACAAAAACAGCTATAAATACGCAGCGTCAGCATCAATATCAGTGCAAGCCATCAAAGTCCTGGGGAAGAACTTTGACTTGTGACTAAAAGATAACTTACCTCAGATTGCGTTCCTCTTGAAGCAGGTCTGTTGCGTTTTCTGCAGAGACGCTGTCTTTCATGTACTTCATTGCTACCACCGTAGAGTCAATCCTGGCCTTGTAGACGTCACCGAAGGAGCCAGATGCAATCAGCTCTCTTTCAACTAGGTCTTCATATTCGATGTCGTACTGCCGGATGGTTGTCACGTAGCAGCAGTCAAGCTCACCTCGGATCTTCTCGCACATTGCAAGGCTAGGGACGTAATGTTTTTCGGTGAGAGAGATCGCTTCTTGTTTCCTCAACTTGTACCCCTCATTCACCAGTCGTTCATCTGACTCGATAAGTTGTGGGATGGTGCCGAACAGACGATCAATGTATGTAGATATGGACTCTACCTGCTGTCCGACGACCCGGCGGAGATTTTCGTCTGACACGAAATTCTGTACTGTGTCATTCGCGAGCTGCTCCATGTACGCCGTCTTGTTTTTCCTGTAATTTTGCAGTTGCTTTTTGTCGGCGACCCTTCTTCTAATGGCCATTGCCCCCGCTGCAGGGAGAGCGAATAGGCCTACGACAACCCCTATTGGTATGACCAAAGGTGAGGCTGCGCCAAGAGCAATCTTCTGACCAGTAGTGAGGCCTGTCGCACTGTACTCAGGAAGATAGAACAGGCTGTTACCGACTCTGCGCCCTGGAAATGAGACGTCAGAGCGCTGCGTGTGCTGACCTGCGGTGGCCATCTTGTCTTCGATGTCTGCGATATCCACCTCTACAAGGTTAAACTCGGCACGGAACTGCTGCATCAGCTCGGACCGGAGCTTGCTGAAGAAGTCCCTGTGCTGATCCCACGTGCTGATTGCTTGCTGGATTCCTTGTTCCACCAACTTCTTTGTAAGATGATCCACCACGGCCCAGCTGTCGTTGTCGGGCAGATCCTTCTCTTCCCACTGATGGAGCCATGCACGCATTTCGTTGGATGCGAGGTACAGCCGAAGATCCCTTACTGCACTGTCGACCTTCTCTTGTAAATACCGTCTCATCTTCTTTTCTGCAGAGGATGCTGCTGTACGAAGCTTCTTCAGCCTTGCCACGACACTACGCCGTTGTTGCTCAAGAGCCGGGAGTTCCTCGTCAACTAAGTTCCCCAGCATCACGCGGAGATGGAAGGATGACCTGTCAAGGAGGTAGGCCAGCCACCTGTACCACAGTGATAAAGGCATTAAGTATGTTGTATACCTATAACGTTACATGAAGGTACAGTGCATTTCTATGAACATAAAAGTTCTCAGGGTGATTTACCGGTAGTTCAGTTCCACCTTGGCATGTAGACCGACAGGTAGCAAGTCCTCTAGTCCATTCAAGAGCTTGTCAAAGTCTTTTGTGATGTAGTTGGCTTGGGTGCGGGCCATCGCTGCCTGTAATACATGAGTTTTAAAATTGAAGACACATATTACATTGTCAAAACGTGCTACAGACCGTGAGCAAGCAAGTAAGGTGATGCCATT
The DNA here is from genome assembly GCA_013266295.2 of Branchiostoma floridae x Branchiostoma japonicum. NCBI lineage: Eukaryota > Metazoa > Chordata > Leptocardii > Amphioxiformes > Branchiostomatidae > Branchiostoma > Branchiostoma floridae x Branchiostoma japonicum. The sequence goes on from CM023840.1 coordinate 17,149,016, forward strand.
ACAACTGAAACATAATATTAGTCACTTGCAACAGTATTTAGCACATAAAGCAGCAAATATAATACTTAGAACGGGTGTTACCAGGCCCAGGTCAAGTATCAATGGCCATACGTTACCTTCTTTGCTGAGATCTTGAACACTTGAGATTCATCCAGTTCAGGCCAGCAGCACTTCAGTTTCCTGATGGTGTCGTCCCAAACCTCGCCTGCTTCCTTTGATGGCACCATGTCCCACTTGTTGCACACAAAGATGGCTGACTTTGGGTCAAACATCGGTGGCTGATCAGGATCGCGGTCATGTGTCAGGGCCTGCAGAAGATCCCCGAGCTGGTTGGAAAGTAACAACATGACATCACTTCATAGGCGGTATTGTTTTACTTCCAGATAGGGAAATAGCCAGGCTGTATGAAGTCAAAACGGCACATTTCTTACTACTGCTGCACATGACAGCATAGATCCTGATTGGTGGAGGAAAACAAGATTTGTATAATTAACCAGGTTCATACCCGGTCAGGTTGGACGCCTCCGGCATTGGCGCTGTTTATGATGTACATAAACGCGAACGCATTCGGCAGGTATTTTTTCACCATCTCCGTCAGCTGCTCATTCTCCCCCACCCCAGGGCTGTCCACTATGGTGATGCCACCCTGAGTGTGAGGAGGGAAGTAGAATAAAAATGAGACAGAAGACGGTGAAGCTTGGCACTTTTACTCCTCCGTCTTTTGTTGTCAGTACTTGTGATTGATATGGTTTCGAAATGTACAAAGGTAGAATCGTCAAAATAAATATTGTAGAGTTATGGAATATTCAGTATCACTTGTTGGTTTCCTCATAGCATGAAGGTGAAAAACCAAAATTGCAGGTAAATGCAAGGAACACCTGTGTAACATTTCACAGTGTAATCATAAAGAGGATACCGATATATTTTGACAGAGTTCCGGTCTTACGCAACACGTACGTACTGTGCAAAACGGGTATGTTACCCCTCGAGAGACGGTTTACCGTTGATCCCATACAAACAACAAATAAGCAAAAATGAACATATTAACACAGACACTGTGAAGAGAAATTTCAGAACTGATAGAAGATAAAAGTTCTGATACCTAAAAACAACTGAAATACCTCAAGCAATGGAAAGTCCAGGAAGATCTCAACTTTGTAGTATTCGAATGTGCGATTATCTCTTCCTTCTTTCTGATAGACGAAGTTAGAGAGTTCCTCCATACGGGCGTCCTTGCTACCCTGAAGTGGCACTTCAACGTAACTAGTGGGATCTCCATGTTTAAAGGCCCTGATCTTCTCCTGTTTGCCATGCTTCAGCTCACAGATGGTAGATGTTGAGCTGAGGAGGGAGTAGGGCAGCAGGTCTTCACCCAGGATCAGGTTCAGTAGGGTGCTCTTCCCCGCTGATGTCTCTCCTGCACAACAATAACGATTCAAATTCAAACATACGACATGAGCACCGCAACAGTTAACAGCTTTGTCTACAGCTGTAACTCCATACCACACCACAATCAGAACAGTAGATTGAGCAATTGCAAAACCTTCTTTTGTTCCTGTTTTACGAGGGTACACCGTTTGAAATGATAAGAGAGTCAGATAAGACGGCAGATTGGCCTTGGTATTACCCAAGTCACACACACCCGTATATAAAAGCCGATTAAGAGAGTTTTAGGCCGAATAATTATCCAAAGGGTGGAGATCATAAGGTGTCGACTGCGGTCCTACGCATGACAGTACACATACGCTGAACCTTCAAGTTGAAAGCACATGTAATGTCATTTGAAAATGAAATGTTCATATCATTTACCTGCCACGAGGATGTGGCAAGCATTATCCCTCAGCTGTTCAAGTTTGGTGGTGAGAAGAGACTGGAATCTGGGGATGTTAGACTCGAGCTGCTGTTTAGCGGAGTCGTGAAGTCCCTCTACATATGTTGTAGCCTCTTCAAAGTGGTAACATAGCTCCTCCCGTGAGACTCGATCCTTTTCAAGGACACTTTTCATAAGACCTGCCGCCTGCACAATGAAAGCAGAAAATGGGGCACTGACTAAACAATGAGGGTTCGATAAGCATTAAAACTAGCTCCTGTACAACCTGGCCTGAGTTCGGGACATTTCTCAGTTTTCACTTGACAGTAGACAACCGGGATTGGCGTTATTTTAATTAGGAAATGCTAAAGAAAAAAAAATTCACCAGAATGGTTCCGGCCCAGGTTTCCGCACAAAAATACATCGGTTTTACGTAGTAAACAGCCTTTGTCCCGAGTTTCGTACGGTATCAAATCAGAAGCGAGATGTCCTTGTGTCGTGTTTTTTTCTTTCAATATTGACGGGTCCAGTCCGAAACTATTCGAAACTGAAAGGGGATGGTGCTTGTCATGATATTATACAAGATATGTTATTTTAAGGTTACTCCGTTGTTGAATATACATGAAGGTTACGTCAAACCTACACTTCATAAATAATCCTAACATTGCTCGTGCAAGATTGAAAATTAACCAATGTCACATGTGACGTCTTGGCCAGCATCAGGACATGTGCTGTTCATGCTATATATCTTTTACGTGGGGAACCGGCAGTCAGGCTTTCAAACGTGTCTTTCTGGATTCAAAATTGATCACTGACTGTCCAGTTGAAATAACTGTCAAAATACTAGCATCTCCAACCTTTGTGGTAGAAACTGTTAATCTCGCTTGAATGATGAACCAGCGGTGTTTCTCGTAAAGTTACTACAAAGCAAGTAACAGACTTCCAGGGCTTCTAGCGTTCATGACGGCCGAATGCTGTGTCACTTTATACACAGACGCGCCCCAGACTCGGATTTAAAGTACACGACCCCCCCCCCCATACACACACACCCATCGACCGCCCAACACACACACGAACAACGAAATGAGCTTTGCTACACACGTTTCCCATGACTCTTGCCCACGCGTAACCGTTCTTGACCGGCCACATAACTTACAGACTCAATCATTGTGCGAAAATGAAAGGGGGAGGGAGGTCACCAAAGAGCCTAACTACGGCTGTTATTACTGAGGACCCTGGAAAATCGTCCGAAGTCACAGTGATCGAGTGACTAGGTATTGCAGGAAGCGAAAATCACTACTCGGTCACTGTCATATACTAGAAATGGTAGGAAGACTCATTGTGCATGTAAATGTGGGATTCAATGTTAAAGGGGGGCAAAACTAAATTTTTTTTAGTCCATTGCAGTATAATAAATATACCACAAAGTACAATTCTTACTTGTTTTACATTAGTCCATGACAGATTAGCGTTGTTACACCATTTCAAACTCGCACCTTTAATCTAATTTAATCACTGAGGTCTCACGTCCTTTGACCCTTGTGACGTCAGGCCGCAGCCACCACGCATCTCACAGCACTAAGTATCCTGCGGCCTGACGTCACAAGGGTCAAAGGACGTGAGACCTCAGTGATTAAATTAGATTAAAGGTGCGAGTTTGAAATGGTGTAACAACGCTAATCTGTCATGGACTAATGTAAAACAAGTGAGAATTGTACTTTGTGGTATATTTATTATACTGCAGTGGACTAAAAAAAATTTAGTTTTGCCCCCCTTTAACAGGTCAAACCCTTTGCGAAAATGAAAGAGGTGGGGCTTGTCAGGTTACTACACAAACAACCCAAACAGCACGTCACTGCGTCACCTTATTGTTAAACATATACGAAGGTGACGTGGCACATACATATCGTACATACTACTGACAGAATTGATGCAGGTTTGTCTAAATAACCTTATTACTTACAGTTAACTTAACTTACAACTCACACTAAGCGCGACGGTCTATATAGTAAAGATGTTTTAGCAAAATCTTCATGCTCATTACAAGTCTGACTTTGATCACAAGTTACATAACATTATGCTTTAGACTTTACTTCATTTCGCTGTAAAGCAACAATGACGCAAAGTAGCATTTGCCCTTTCCTTTTATGGCTCATTTCTGGTATTAGACTACATTGCTTGTTGGATATACTTGTTACGTACAGATTCAGGTGTCCATTGTGTCCTAGTTGACATTGTGGCCAGTTGTTTCAGAAGTAGCATCTGGGCCTGTTCAAGGGTTTCTATCCTGTCGATCTCCTCCTGGGGAATACTCGAGTTTTCCAGCATGTCGAATGCCTCCATTACGTCTTTACACTCGTCTATGCTCTCCTCGGTCAAATTCGCCCAAGCCTTTGAGGCCGCCATCTCGACTGCCCAAGGCTTGATCTGTGATATGGCTGGTTTACCATCCACGCCCCCAAATTCATATGGTGGGCATCATGGGAAGGCGAAATTTGTACCAAAATTTCAAACGTCGTAACAGTAGGCGTTTCTTCAACGTTTAAATTTTGCTGTTACTCAATGATAACAAAAATCAAATCTACATATAAGGTTAAGTTTGTTTTCCTTTTCAGCTTTGAACATTTTCAAGTCTGCACTTCGACCTTGCTAGGCATTACTATGTGTATCCCCCAAGGCGGTCGCGTTTATCTGTGATCTAGACCCAACAGGGTATTGACACTAAAAACACGGACCGGACCTCAGGTGGGTTTGTTGTGTTCTGTGGCCAAGCTGGTGTCCTAATTTTTTCCTACGTTTCTCTCTTAGCAATATAGTAGACTGTGCATATAACAAACTTCTCAGGAAACAATTCTTGATCAGTTGAGACCCTAACATTGTCCAAAGATGTCCGGATAGAATACATCAAAGCCCCAGGTGGGCGTTCCACAGACAGACAATAGCTTTCGAAAATGAAAGGGGGAGGGCGTAGCTGTAAGTAAATACATGTACATGAGTGCTTAGTGTCCAAGGATGGTGTCTTTTTATTGGTGTTCATTGGAAAGGGGTTCCCTAGGTGTATGCCAATTTAGATGACAAACAATATCTAAAAGTCTAAATATCTAAGATTGAGTAGACAAACCCCAAACATTGTCAGAAAATGAAAGGTATCAGTTGCCTGTAAATACTGTAAATAAGATTCATACACTGTCCGAAAGTGAAAGGGTTGAGTAACTTGAGTCTGTGCCTCTGAGCCAAATGCAGTATTTCTGCAGAAATCAAAGCCTTTCTTTTTTAAAACCTTTTTTGTCAACTTTAAGTCATTATTCTGGTCCATTGAGTTATTATTAGAAGAACTCAAACCCAACCAAATTAGTACCACGTATGTTGTAGAATGTAGTATCACGTAGTCTCTCATACCATTGTATCTCAGTCTTTTTCATGTTGTTTGTTGTTACTTGTTTGTACTTGCAATTAGCCCTCGGGCATGTGTTTGCAATGAACTTCTCATTATAAACTTCTCATTATTCTCGTCTATGCTCTCCTCGTCAAATTCACCTGAGCCTTTAAGACATCCATCTCGGCTGAGCGACCAAACTTGTGAGACTTGTTGGATGTTATGGCTTGTTCATAGACCTCGCTACACAGTCAGCTCACGTGTGTACAACGGATATTCTGGCAGAATGTTTTTACACAAACGGTAAACTTGGTTTGAAGACATGAATATTTTAGCTCACCAGACATTTGGTTTTTCAGCAACAAAATTGTATGTGCCCTAGCAATTTTGCTGTTAGTAATACATGTTGATGGTTTTGTAGACAGGTCATAGGTTACAGTTCGTCTAGACATGGCTGGCTGCGCGAGATAACAGACTACCGATATTTTTACTGCTACTCCATCTGGTATTTTTCGTCGTAGCTTCCGTTTAAGCTGAAATTTTCTAATTCCACAAAGTCATAAATACGACATTGCCTTGTCCGGGAGAAAGAGGATAAAGGAAACCAGTTATCTTACATGGATATGCACGATTGAAACGAAATCTTGAACCTTGTGTCTCAAACTTGTATTACTTCTATACACTTGGTATAATTGCTGCATTAACGTTCGCAATCAAAATGTTTAATACAGAACCAGCGAAAGGATAATTGAATTTCAAATAGATCCCTGTAAGCTGGGGGGGTGCAATTCACATGTTCTCGACGGATGAGATCAGAAGGTGAAGTAAGGGGCGTGTATATAGATTCATTGAACCGGCAAATGATTGTTCAAGGGACTGAACCCACCAGAAACATGATCTCGTTCAAGGTAAAGGAGAGGGTAGGTGCGTTCCATTGAGTGATTCAGTTCAAAAGTACGTCTCAATGTGATACCTTAGCAGTGTGGATGTTGTGAAAAGCGTTTCGGCCGGATGCATACTTCAACGAAAGAGCGTGCCCTGGCATGATGTGGCATGCTATGTACTACAGTTGGTTTCTTGAATAGAACACTTTGCCTGTAAGTGTAACACATATTCGGGAAAGGCTAGGTATTCTTGATATAAATGTAACGAAAGCTTGGGTGAATAAAAATAAAATTAACTAAACTGTTGGTTTAAATAGTTTTGGAGTATGCTATGTGTTGCCTTACTTGCCTTACTAAATGCGTCATCCTTTTCGACGAATGGTTTTGGATAGTAAATGATTTGATTTATAGAAAATACCAGTATTAACTTTGTGGAATCCCTTTTCAGGTTTGAAAGTGTTGACTTTGACTATGTTGTTTCATACTATTATGCTCTGGATGGATTTACTTACCATAATGATCACTGGAAAGCAATACCATGTAACGCTACATGTACATTGATGTTTCAGTGCGGTATACTAAGCTGTTTGATAACGGACAGAAATTTTACGCAGCATATAATTATAAAGGTGGCTGCAGCCGCCCTAATAGCGCTTCAGAGACAGGTCATTTCCAGTCTTTGTGCGTGTCAAAAGGTCTTTATTGCTTTTTTTTGTCTTCCTTTCATAACAGTGAGTGGCACTGCCGTCAACATGGCAGCGGAAATGAGTGAAGAGAAGGCAGAGTTGACCGGAGATGTGGTAGCCACTATTCGGAATCTTCGTGAGGGTATGAAGGTTGCAAACAAGTACAACATTTCTCTGGAAGGAGTCAAGACCCTGGAGCAACTAAAAGAAAGGCTGCAGCAGCATGTGTCAAACAAAACGACGACAAAGGAAGACTTTGAAGTCAGTAGGCTATATCCTTATGATATACTTGTGACAAGTTAAGCGATGCATATCATCCGGACATGAAATGCAATGCTGTACATCACTACATGTATTGTAACTTCATATATGGCACGGCACAACTCATGAAGCAGCTATTCTATTAGCTATAATAATTATTCTATTTTGTCTCCAGATCCTTGCTGTTGTATCTGATTTAAAAGATGACGACAGCAGAAAGCGACAGCTTTTCAAGGAGCACATCAAGGAGATGAGGGAGTTCCTGAGGGACTGTGACAAAAGCATTGAGGCGCACCTCAGGATAGAGCAGACCGTAACAGACACCGAGATGGACTTTGCTTCCCGCCTCGAGCAGTTGGACTTGGACTGCCCTATTCTCGTGGCAGGTGCTTCATATTATCTTAGTCAGTAGTTCTATTCAACATTTTACCATATATAGTACCCATTGAACCTGTATATAGAATTTTGCTAGACCCATACCAGCTAGTATCCCTTTCTGTCTGCCATACATTGTACGTGTTACAATTGTTGTGCAATAAACTTGACTTGACTATTATATTGAATCTTGCGTACAACGTAGATAAAAATGTGGATAGCGCGCTTTTAGAGCTGTTGGTCACCGTTGAGGACCGGCCGCTTTTCAATACCTATTGTTGTATCGTCCTTGTCTTTTTCTTTCGATAGAAATCTGTTATTTTGATTAACACCTGATAATTCCAGTAGCCTATTGTCTAATGTGATTCTTAGATTTCATTACCATAGCCCTGTGGAAAACCAATACTTTCGCTTATCGGGTCGATCGTAATAGAGTGTGCTGAGGCCTGTACATTTGTTTCAGGTGAAACATCGTCAGGCAAGAGCAGTTTGATCAACCTTCTTTTGGGAGAAGATCTACTTCCATCAGCCCATCTGAGCAGCACGTCTGTCATCTGTAAGATCAGGTACGGAGACAAGAAAAGAGCCGTCATCAAATACGCTGACGGTCGGCAAGAAACCCTCACCGTCCCAGAAGGAGAGGACACAGGGTCGATCACGTCTCTTCTCCATACCCATCTGCACAAGAAGTCGGACAGAGAAAAGCGGTCTCAATACCGAGACGTGTAGATTTTCGTTCCACTAAAATTTCTCAAGGTACATGTATGTAACGTTAACACGCTAATCTACCGTCTACGCAGTTTATGTTATCATCTGATAACTGCGATTGCCACTTGCGCAGGACGGCATAATATGTACTTCAGGCACTCACACAATCTGTGTCTTTGTTTCTTTGGAGTAGAGTGGCATCTTCATTGTAGACGGCCCGGGGATTGGAGAGAACGAGACCATGGATAGCGTGCTGTTGGACTACCTTCCCAATGCATTCGCCTTCATCTACGTCATCAAGAGTGACAACGCCGGCGGCGTGCAGAAAGATAGGGTTAGAAGCTCATCATTCTGTAGTCACTTAAGTCGTGCCATTTTCATACCACTTGTGGAACTTTAAACAATCACAAATGCTTTGGACAAAAATACTTAACATCAGTCTTTCTTTGTCATTCATAGCTTCAGCAGTTGTTGAAAACTGTTGCAAAAAGAACCAAACTGCAGTCAGTGAACCCAGCCGCCGCCATGTTCGTCTGTAACAGGTGGGACTTAGTCGACGAAAGCGAACGTGAGAAAGTGCGACGTGACACCGTCCGAAAGTTGAAGACGTGTTGGCCGGGATTCAGAGAGACACAGCTCTTCTGCATGGACAGCAAGTCCGAACTGGAGAACTCCAAGCATGGTCACAGGTCACGAGATTTCGAAAGCCTCCTGTATGGTATCAGAAACCTCATCCCATGCAGTCTTCAGGCAAAGATACGTGCCTCCTCTAGGTAATCGTCTATGAAATTTACCAATCTTTAGCAAATGCCGCTTTTGTTCTTTATGAATTGTTCCTGCTGCATATTACTGAGGCTGTTTGAAGATTAGCACATTTACTTTTCTGGAATTTCAAATCAAATCAAATCAAATCAAACATAAAAAAACACTCCTCATAGAAAATACACGTCTATTCCCCCCAACGTAAGACTATAGCCAGTGATCTATTGTTTCCGTTTACAGGTGGCTTGAATATGTCGTCAGTCGTGTTCTCCACCATGTGAAGACATACCTGTACAAGTCAAAGATGACCAGCATCAAACTCAAGGAGGTTTTCCAAAAGACAAGACAAGATTTGGAAGAGATCAAAGGTGAAGCAGACAAAACCATATCCGCGCTGAGGGAAGAGGTGGAACAAAGTATCGTAAGAGCAGAAGGTCATCTGAAGACCTACCTGGCGTCGCCGGACGCAGAGCTTGCTATGAGAGGTTGGAGGAAAACTGTCATCCCAGACGTGATGGAAGGGGTCGAGTGGGAGGTTGTGATGTACGAAATGGAGACCTGCATCAACAATCGAATGGAAAAGGTTGTCGAGGAATGGGGAGATGAGAAAGGCTACGTAGGGTCGGAAATGGACCGCTTGATGCAAGAACTGACGACCAAAATTTTACCCCATCAACTTGGGCTTAAACAAATTGAAGAGGAGATCGAGGTTATCGGGAAAAGTGGCAACAAGCAGTCTGAGATAGTAAGACGCATTTCTAGGAGGAGGTTGATGCGAGCATTCCACCAGGGTGAGGCTGAAAGCACTTCGATGAAGAGAATGGAACGACAAGACAGCACCGCCGGTACCATTGATCTGACGTCGTCCCTTTTGGCCCTTGGCATTGTGGGGGCTGTCGCAGCAGGGCCAGTTCTTGCTTTCTACGGTGTGCAGTCTCTCCGTAAGAAGTACAAAGACAAGAAAGAAAAGGACAAGTATGTAGAAGATGGACCAAAGTACGTCGAAAAGAAAGCGGTTGAAGCTCTAAAGGCGTTTTCCCAGAACGACGAAGGGATCCGTAAGTACGTAGAGGAAAGCTACAAGCCCATCCGAGATCGGATGGCGAGCTTCCAAACGAGCCTCCAGAAGCAAGTGAAGGCACAATTGGAGCTCATGACAAAGATTGAAGACGACCGCAGAAGCAAGTTGCAGCTTTACTCTGACTACACACCTATGTTGGAGACGATGGAAGAAATGCAAGCCAAACTGGAACTCTTTAACCTACAAGAGCTCCCTCTGGTGCATCCTGACGCTGTCTGTTGCCAAAGTGCGGGCGAAACTGTTATCAGCAACACAGTTTTTGCGGTATCTGTCAAAGGACATATGGAAGGAAAGAAGCCGGTAATTATCAAGACATACCTCAGTGCCCTTGACGTTGAAAGTGCACGAGACATCGGGAGGATGAGGTTAGCACAGATTACAAGAACTTGTAAATAGTCAGTTTGTTCTAACGTTAGTCATTGTTCTTTTGTTATTTTTTTAACAATGCAAGATGAGGCCACCTTGTTTTAAACATCGTTAAAACGAGGTTGTCTCATTATTTTGCTATATCTGAAATGACCGCCTTTACAGATTTTAGTTTCAAAGGCGTCTATCTTGTAACCTTTCTTTATGCATCCTTTGCTCCAGAAATATTCGGCATCCCAACATTCTGGCTTTCAAGGGAGTCGACTTTTCGTCTGGTGTACCCAGGCTGGTCCTAGAGACAGCTGACAAAACACTGCGGCAAGTACTCCCTGTCGGCACTGTTCACTACAACAACGGGTTCTTCTTCCGACACACCATCCTACCTGCCATGAGGGGAATCTCCAACGCCCTCTCCTACCTGCACGACAACAACCTTGTCAGCTTCGAGTTGTCACAGGACACAGTCCAGGTAATCATATGACTCATTTGTATAGTTAATTTGTTCCAAATGTTTTTGATAGAAACTTGTCATGATTGGGATTAGAGAAGATCTTTTTTTCATATCAAGAAAGCGAAGATAAGAAATGTCACGTTTTCTTCTTAGATTGTTGGAGACAAGGAGTTCAAGCTTCTTCACGTTGGCGTACCAAGGAAGATTAAACTTCCTCCTGACGTCGACAAGAAGTGCGGGGCGTTCGTCTACCTTCCACCTGAGACACTCCAAGGAGATCACGTGTACGACTGTCGCTCTGACATGTACAGCCTTGGGCTGATGATGTGGGAACTATGGTACCACCAAAAGGTGAGGTAACACACCCCGTAAAATTAATTTTGTGTTTGATAAACTTCTAGATTCGTCTGTGCATGAATGATTTCAAGTAAACAGTTTCTCCCATCCTACCATCTACAGGCATTTAGGGATGTGAAAGACCTTTCCTTGGACACATTCCTCAGGGACGGCAGGCGCCCGAACACGTCCGACCCCGGCCCGAGGAACGGCGTGTCTGAGAAGGTGGGGAACACGTGGAGGGGCATGATTGACAGGTGCCTAGTGATCCCAAGAGAAAAACGAGACGTTTGCCCACCTGACATCATCAAGGATCTAGACAGTATCCGTGAGGGGGAAAAATCATAGTTTGAGGCTGGTGGAAGTAAGGGGATTTGAAACAATAAAGGCTGGACGCTAATAATAAAAAAGGTTAAAAATCAAGGAGGTTAAAAATCTAAATTTCTAACCTCCTTGACTCAACTATGTATTTTGAAAAGACCCAAATTAGCCTATAAAAAACTTTTAAATCACCTGGTTTATTTGGTACATTTCAACACGTTTTGACAGCAAAAAATGACCATTTTCTTTGTGTTTCAAAGTCCTGCTTACAGTTGGATATGTTCAAATGAATACAAAGATATGTCACCACCAACGTACAGATCATTGGTACAATTATCTGATATGATGCACAAAAATTAAGCAGCACAAGACATAGCTTCTGGGGGACCTCCAGATTTAACTGGAAAGAACATTGGAGATTGTGTTTTCTTTTGTGTGTAAATGTGCTATCATTTAATATGCCTGATTTATGGACTTTCTCCCCAAAATCACACATATGGAATACATGTAGTAGTAACTGGTCTGGATATATGTGTACCAAACCATTACACTTGCATCTACCTGATCTGTGTGTACCTACAACACCAGTTATGAATAAGGATATTTCATCACACAAACCTGCTAAATAATCAGTTTTCTTGATATGCATGCAAAAATCAATATAGCCTATATAGCAAGTAAATACGTCGATCATGTAAATATAAACTCTCCACTATGTAGTATTTTCAACTTAGTTACAGACACACATATGCATTAAGACCTACATGTACTGTCTTACAAGGTGGTGGTAAATAAATAAAACAAACGTAGTGAAAGTTAAAAATACCAAAATGCTTTTGGTCCAAGTTTAAGGTGGCATCTAAATCATTTTGAATCATTTGTGACAAGAAATGTTTTCCTGTGCCCTGATTGTCCCTAGTGGTAAGTACTGATGTTCTTAGCTGGATTGTTATAGTACTACAGGCTTTGTTGTGGTCTTTTTGTCAGCTTCAACTCTACCACTTCTATCACAATTGAACTTCATATCTGGCATCTGCCACAAAATCAGTGAATTACGCATCTTAACCTGTGGCATGCTGAATCCCCACTGTATCAGTACCAAGCAAGCTAATGGTTACAGATTGACTTTCCTACATCCATTACCTACAGACCTGCAGGCTTTAGCTATCTTCACAATACAGTAATGTTGTCTGTTGAGTCAGCAGATCAGAACAATAATGTAGCAATACATCTGGCAACACTTCATGTTACTGTATGTGATTCACTTTGTTGCAGGTCTTCCTCAACTAGCAGTTTTCCTGATAACAACTTTTGTCTTACCAAGCTTCCAGTCCAAGTAGGCTCTATGGGAAAGGTACTTCCAGCAAAGAAAGACTTAATGCTACTTCTGGTAGATCATCAGGCTTGCCTTGCCTTGCTGTTCTAACTCCCCTATCTTGTTCCTGAAACAATAGTCCTACTGGATAAACAACAGCATCATTACAACAAAGTGATTTAAGTGTTTCATATAAGCAGTATAAAGAAAGAGATAACATTTTTTAACCCATTAAGTGAGTTCAGGTGGACATGACTACATTGTACATGATCCAACATAGGATCCACAAGTAAGACTGACCAAGAATTGAGACTCTATAAAATGTCAGACAAAGATTGAACTAGACTTTCACAGCAATATGGATATTCAGCAAAACAAACAGTTGGAAATAAAACTCTTGAGTATTATCAATTTGCTATTGCTCTCTTGCCCATCATTTTCCCTCCATCAGTGCCTTCATGTCAGTCATGGCTTGCTTAATGGCTGCTCCCATCTTTTCAGACCTGGTGGCAGAGCAGTGTTTCCTGGTGCATATGTGGAAGTTCACTGGTGGAACACAACACAAATTTGTCAGTTCCGACACCTTTGTTCCTTATGTAACAAATCTAATTAAAATACAAATTCCAGACCCTTGACACAAAGCAATATGATAGCCAGAACACTCATTTTCTTAGAAAGAACCTAGAAGAGCCACATAAAACAAAAACATGTACATTACAGTGTGAGTGAATTTGATTCAGCACCGTGGACAGCACCCTGTCCAACAAAGCCACACTGAGCAAAACAACATATTTCTTGGTTACTGGAAAGATATTAAAACTAGTATATGTAGCTTGTCTGTGATGCCCTTACCTAAGTCCTCCCCAATAACCATATAGGACACAGAGTAACCTTCCATGTGTGAGGGCCCAAATCCATATCCTACAGTGCAACTCTGTAGCTTCCACTCCCGTGTGAACTTGGCAGGTGCTTGTGATGTTGATAACTTGTCTGTCATATTCCAGGCCTACAGTGGAAATGATTGCATTACAGTAAATCTCAACACATCATTCACATCATAAAATCCTTTGCATGGGGGGAGGGGGACACTGTTCCCATACATGCTGATGGCTTGACAAAACTACGGACACAGGGAAGAACTGATAGAAATGCAATACTAGCCACACCAGTATAACAGTGTCCTTTTTAATGATTTATAAAACTCTCAATTAGAATCTGAGAATCCTTTGCCCACTGGATTGTGTTCAGAAACAGTGCAAAGTCACTAGGCTTGAGACGTAATACAAATAGCAGTTTGTTATTGCAGCACATGCATATCATCTATTATCTGGTCATCTTGAATTTGAAGAAGCTTTTGAGTTAATGTATTTTGCTGTTTATAAATATTTGGAGTTACAAAGTGTGGACACACACATAAAACAGATTACTATAATACATTAGCAATAGTATCCAGGTACCTTTGTGTTGAAGAACTGGGGCAGTGGATGGCCCATGTCCTGTGCAGCTAGATACAAACCAAGGAGATGTCTGTCAACACCTCTCCCATTTACAGCGGCAACCTTGTAGTCAGTCTGGTACTGGATAGCCTTCTTCAGTAGAGACACCTTCTCCTCTGGGCTGACATCCTCTCTGTCCATGGACTGTGGCAAAATGTATACAGTTCAGCATATATCACCACAATAAACAGCTTTTCATGCATGGAAGCAGCTGTCCTAATTCCGAAGTTGACATAGATATGGAATTTCTCTTGTTGTAACAAGCATATCTTTTGAGATGTGACTATTTCACTCTTACATTGATCTTGTGCATTTCAGTAATGAAACTTTGGTCCAAATTACATTTAACTTGTTGCTAACTATCAATAATCCATAAGTAACGATTACAAAAAAGTTCATAGCATCTTCACCTATGCTATGGTGAATTAGTCTACAAAAGTTTGCTGTTTAACATAAGATTTTCCAAACCATGTTGTTACATGCTTAAAGTACTATAGACTATTTGGACTGAATGGAAGCACATATGATGGTTCTTACTTTGACCCACTTGACAGAGTGATCTGACACAGACCGGATGGTTTCTGTTCTTCCCAGGGCAAACATCCTACAGCAAACACATAGACAGACATGGCTGTAACCGGATGCTTTTTCACAGAATCAATCATGGTAGCATTTAAAATTATTTCCACAACAGCAAAGGTGGATAGATTGTGACAGTCTTATATATCTTTTCTCATGACACAGTACTTGTAAACCCAAGTTTTGTACCTGGTAGTTGCAGATTCATACGTCTTTGGTGTCTCCTCATGCAGCCGATAATAGGCCAGCTGCAAAGCCATCTGAAACAACAGCAACAGCCACTTAAGCTTCAGCCAACAAAATACTACTGCTGTGTTATCACTGTTCAAATGAGACTTACTTTCCAAAGCAAAATTACAATATATTTGCTATCAATCCTACCTGCAAGAAACTATCCGGGCTAACCCTCTGTTGTTTTATCCAGCCTTTGCCATAGTCGGAGCCTACAACCACCAAGTCAATGTCCTGGATCTATGGCAGGAAAGAATCATTTTGTAAGTTTGATCAATTAACAAAAAGAACATACAGCAACATTCAAGGAGAAAGGGTAGGAGCTAGGAGGTGTATCTAATTGGGAACTTACAAATGAATAAAACTTACAGTCTTTTGTATATGTGTCTTTGCTCCTTCTAGTGCAGGTACAAACCCATTGAGGTTCCAGTGCAGTCTGAAAGTAATACAGATAGTCAGCAGGCCTGGAATGGTTAAACAATGATGATGATGATCATGCTATTAGATATAAAAGTCTGCAAAAATGTTGACAATTTCCCCCTTTTTCTACTATACCATAACTTGTTTTATTATTCATGTCTTGCTTCTCTTCAACTTACTGTTTGGGTGGGGCAAGTTTCCTCCACCAGGCACACTGTTCAGGAGGCACCTCCCCATTCCTGTACTGCTCATGGGAAAGCACATATTCCCAGGCTCGAGAGAATATCTGACAAGGCAAAGTTATTGGCTTCATTAATGTATGAGGGACCTGTATGAATCTCAAGTCCTTCCTCAGTTCTGAAGTTGGCAATGGAGATGACACAGTTCAGATTACAATCAACACACGGTAGTCTTAGACAGTGCTCTAGGTATCTTAGACAGTGCTCTAGGTAATGAGAACTGGGTGAAATGATATACTTTGACCAAAGAGTCTTGCAAAAGATGTTCTTACTCTTACAATATACATGTATATATGGAGCTATGTCAAAAATCAAAAGTAGCACTTCTATAGTGTAATCTTCACTAAAACAAAGCTGGTTTTAGTCAAAGACATTAGCAGAGGCAATCTCCAAGCATATGTTGGGTTTAAAAAATCGTCAGAAAAAAATGGCCGGTCAAAATCTTTACCCCAAGGTCTGCTTGGAGATTAGGCAGTGGTACCAAATATGTACATACTGTTGCATCCATATAGGAGTGTTCCACTGTGGCTCCAGCTTTACCATTGGGAAAGACCACAATCGTCATGGACTTGTCATACCACCTGTAACAATGATGTAGAATAGATATTGTAAATTCAGGCTTTGGGCATTGCAAAAATCAAGAAAAAAATCTGCTGTCTAAGACAAAGTCTAGCATAGGGCAAGAAACTACAGATTTAGAGGACTGGTATATATTATGTAAATTGCATGTATTTCATGTTAAAAATGATAGCCAATAAAGGATGTGACCATGTACCTGTTGGTCCCATCCCCCATCATAACCAGCTTGGCTTGTTCACTAAGGTCCTTGAAAAATGAAGAAATGTAATGAAGCATTGTTACAGTAAAAACATAAGGTTGATACAGAAGGCATAGATAGGGCTGCCTTTTGACTAGTTCAATCCTACAAAACACCATTTCATGTGAGCAGCTTGGACATTCTCCACATAATTTGTTATTTCCCTTGATAAGACTTTATTTCTTCAATACAACAAAAAATACAATACTTACAACAGTAACCATAAATGTTATACACCTACCTGAGGGGAAACCATGTCCAAAGAGATGACAACAATTGCTGTCTCAATGATCTCCAAGGACTCTGCATTTAGTTCTGACTCCAACATTACTTGACGTTGCTAACAAACATACAAACGTTTCAAATAAGAGATACATGTAATATGTATAAGAAACCTAGGTACATAACACATGGTCCTTCAAGCAAATTCTTAAATTCCTATCGACAAAATGAAAAAAAAAAGTTTTACCAAGATATTTTAATTTTCTTCAGAATAAAAGACTATACATATATGTTAAGTCAATACTTGAGTGACCATCTTATCCTTATATACATGTATTTTCCAAATTACATGCCAGGCAATCCTTCTCCTCACCCACCTTAGCCCAGACTGTTCTGTGTTGAGATGTGACTGAGGCAAGACTGTTGGCCAAGCCATTGCTATCTGTAATCAAACAAGTACACTTTTCAGCTTACAAGACCAGTCTGGAAAAATTACCTTCATGGCATGCAACCACAAAAAGACGCATCCCTTTGTTTTGAACCACAATCAAACTTGTAACCATTAGTCTTCTCAAAGATTTATCAAATGCTTTAATATAATTTTGAAGCAAAAAAAGACTGTGGTATGACAATAATTCACCAAACATAACTAAAAGAAATAATGAACAGAGAGACATGCATTTGGTACTGTTGATGACTGGTGCAAATATCTTCAGTTACCTTCTCTGTTGTATTTTTCACACTGAGACCAAATTCAAATACATGCAGAGCACACAGCAACACCAAAGGCCTTTAACCTGGATAAAGTGGATAAAAGT
Source organism: Branchiostoma floridae x Branchiostoma japonicum (assembly GCA_013266295.2). Classification (NCBI taxonomy): domain Eukaryota; kingdom Metazoa; phylum Chordata; class Leptocardii; order Amphioxiformes; family Branchiostomatidae; genus Branchiostoma; species Branchiostoma floridae x Branchiostoma japonicum. The sequence goes on from CM023840.1 coordinate 17,166,570, forward strand.
TCAGAATGGGCAAACACAACAGAAATAAACATGAATGGAGTGCTGTTAAGTGATGAACTAGCTACACAAGCAAGTGTTACACCAAACACAACTAACCCTAGAAGTGACTGGACACAAGGAAAATTACACCGGCGCAACAGAGGGTTTGCTGATAAGGATATCTTTATGTCATACTCCTTATCTGTGCAGACATGGTATTTGTCTCAAAATCTAAAATCATACATACATCTTTAGTGCAAAAATAAGAATGTGTATCTGATGTATCTTGCCCATAAACTGTTTTTATATCCTTATTGCAAGCCCTCTGTAGTGTATCCAACTTTTAAGGAAACTTTGTTTATGGCAAAACCTTCGGCATCAGCTGTTTCACAGATGACCCTGAATTGTTCCTTTATCTCGGCTGGTGACAGCTGTTGCAGGCTACCATCGTCATAGGTGTAAACATCCATAGAGAAGTAACATCCCTTCCTGCAGGTACACAAGGGGCATGTTTCATGCTGTTGTCAACAGTTTTTAATGCATTCATGTTAAAAATACAAGCAAGGGCAACTTCAGAAGGAAATACAGAATTAGCAAATGACATGCCCAATAAAACTGGAGAGGAAATATTGATTATAGTGACTCTGTCTCTTCCTTAGATGGCTTAAGAGCATTGTGTTAGTCTCTTACCTGATAACGACAATGTGCTTTGCATGGTGATGCGTTACCAAGCAGTCTTTCTCCACATAAGGGATACGGCAAGTTCCAAACAGGTATCTTCAAAAGAAAGCAATCTTGAAAAACCATGATTATGTTCACAACTTTAAACTGACATACACCATAAATTATTAATGAAAAACTGAAAATTTAACAATTCAGAACTTGATGATCAGTCAAACCATACCTGTAGCCATCCATGCACATAGGAACTCTATTTTGAAAGAAAACACCCTGGAGCTGGAAAATTATTGGAAAGACATGGTCTGAAAAGATCACTTGTTGATACGTGCACATTTAGCCACCAAGACATGAACAGCACTGAGCCTTAGCATAGACTTCTTAAGCTATGACACAACATATAGTCATAACATTAGTACCACTGGGAAATGCACTCAGGACAATGAAAAGAAAAGTAAAGAATACGGTAGTCATACTCATATATGCTATATACAATCAGAAATATGATAAATTTCCCCCTCTTTTTGATAACTTTCGTACACAAGGTAAAATGCAGGTCAATGAAAAGCAGGTTGTACCTTTTCACTGGACACCAATTCTCTAAATCTACAGTAACAAGAAAATGATTTGTATTAGAAAAAATATTAATCCTATAATTTGGGAAACCAAAATGATGGAGACCTTCCAGTGTATTTTCTTACTTGCTTCTTGATACTAGATTCTAATGTTGTACCAGTAGAGGCACAATTCCTACCCCTATCTGAAAAACAAGTCCAAAGCTCACATTTATTGCAACTGTCCAAAAGTAACTGCAGTATAATTTCTAATTAAATTCTCAGTCAAAGTAAAACCTCAGTAAGAGGCTGAAAAATTTCCTTACTTTAACAGGTTGTAGATGATGGTGGCTGCCCTTGAAAGTTGACAGGATGCTGGCAGTTCCAAACCATCAAGGAAGTAGTAATTGGAGTTCTCTACAAGAAAGGAAAGGATATGAAATTACTGTCAATGTAATGTAATTTCTTTTACAAGATGAAGTACAATATCATTGCTGGAAAATGCATATATGTCTTCGTCTGTGACAGTTCACTCCCCACTTCAATATTTCTCGTTACAAAAAAGAACACCAACCTGGTAATGGTTCTCTTCTCTTCAGGTATATATTGTCAATCCACCATTCTATTAACCAGCTCCTCTTTTCCCATGACCTAATAAGCATGACACAGACAAAGGATATTCAGGACATAAAAACATCAGCAGTATCCAATCAGATGCTTCTTCATTCATATGGAAGTTAAAAAAAGATGAAAATCAAGCTAAAATGTTTATTGGAAATATCCTCTTGAATAATACATGACAAAATCAATAAGATCACATCATGCAGAACTGCAAGTTGGCAAAAATACATTTTGATACTAGTGCCACCTTCAGACAGGGTATAGCCTAAATATAACTCTTACTGTTATACAGTATGTTTGCTTTTAATGTACATTTGAGGCCAACACCTACACTATCTAAGGAACACAATAGATGGTACAATGAATGAATGAATGAATGAATGAATGAATGAATGAATGAATGAATGAATTTTATTAACGTGTCTTGCGACTTTTGTCGCCCAGCCCATATGAGCTTATAAGACACCAAAACATAAACATAAACATAAGCATAAATATAGGTACAGAAATCATATAAACATAAATACAAGTCTGAGTCAGAAGGTCAGATTGGTAACATCAAATGAAATAAGAAACAAATTAATACATGTATCAAGACTAGATGTGCTAGAGTACCTTCTGATAAGATATTTCTGTAGCGGTTTTCCCTCTTTCTGTAGAAGTTGCAGGGCTTCCTCAGTCCTGTCATACTCTTCTGGTGACAGCAATGGCCTGGCAACATCAAGGTACCTGGAAAGGAACAAGAGATGGTTGATTTTTTTATTTATTTGAGATCACTCACTCACTCACTCAGCTCCGCATGCCCCGCAGGGGGGCGTAGCGCCTCTGCATGTGGTCCTCCAGGTCTGCCTATCTCTGGCTGCCACCCAGGCGGCGGTGATGTCCAGGCCTGCAGCTTGGAGGTCGGTGGACAGCAGATCAGTCCAGGTGCGCCTCGGTCTCCCTCTGGGGCGGGACCAGTTGGGAGGAGGCGGTTCTCTGATGAGAAAGCCTAGTTCCAGAGGTGGTTCCGCCCTCGCGATGTGGCCGAAGAGGCGGAGACGTGCTGCGCGGATTTTACTGGACAGAGGGGGCTGCTTTATTTGAGATGGTTGATTTTTTTTTATTTATCAACTTTATTTGGACAAATTTGCAGTGGACATCTAGAGACCAATCACAACAATAATGGTACTAGATTTAAGAGTGACAATTGAATAGGACACAGTGGTACATGTAATGAAAGGTGATATAAACAAGGTAACCTTACAGTGTCCAAGGAGACAGTGGCTGTCATAGTAACAGCCTATAAGAAGATGAGGCAGAGACCACAGGATTGTGGTTGTTTCCAAGATTAACAGTTGCATCAATGATGATGACTATAAAACATTTATGGATGTCAATGAAATCTTACTTTGTGCAGGTTGTAACAAGATCTGGCACTGGCAATGTAGGTAATACACTCTGGAACTCAAACAGTGAGTATGGTCCTTTCCCCATCACCTTGTCAATCAGGTAACGCCACACCTGTAAGATATGATGAAAACCTCATTTTGTCAAATAATTTGACACTCTCTGTATCATGTCCAATGTCTCTAATGCTCCTACTTCTCTATTACATGTAATTTTCAAGAAAATAGAACATAATTTTTGTATTTTGGCATTCGTTCCACGCACTCATTGGTTAAAAGTCTGCACACGGTATTATTATTAACGTTAGATAATTTTCATCTTGGATTGGAATTTCACAGACAACGTCATGACACTAAGGGGATGCACATGTATCAACATCTATTGTTTACCTTGGTGATTCTACTTCGTGGTGAGTACATCCATCCCCTGTACCCGAAGAGAACCTTCAGGGACAGGAACCTGCAACATGTCCGGAGGTTCCAGCCGACACAGCCCACCACAAACCCACACACAGCGCCATTACCGTGAGGGGAAATACTCCAGAGGGGCGGTAACGTCGCGAAGGTGCCGGGGAAGCTCCGAGCAACAACGATCCCTGTCGCCGCTCCTGCAGCTCCGATCATCACTGTCGATACCAGTGGAGAGTCCATCACACTCTTACTGACAGCAGACATCCTTTGATTTCTGTTCACGTTATATTTGCCTCAAGAACTTCCGATTGACCCTACCATCGACTGTGGTTTCACCATCTTTGTCACCTTCCCCTGTCATTGATCACATGGTCAAAATATTGTACGACGGCAGCAGAACATATTATGGTATTTGAACAATAGTACAAAATAATGGTGATTATTATCATTGAGAATATTAATCAATTTATAATGAATTATTTTATGGTGATTCAAGAAAATAGTATGATTTTTAACTTTAAAAATGTTGATTTTAATGTTGTGGTTACGTGAATATGCGATCTGGCGGGAAGCAGACGAACTTTCGAATGTTGCAAATCAGGGTTGCAAATTCAGTATGGTACATATAACGTTATGTCACATTGAATGTTTCCAGGATCTTCATTCATTTGGTCTGGTCGACGAGGGCTGTGCGATCAGATATCTTATAAGCCAGTCAGAGACCGTCATGATTTTGACCCCAATATCTGCTTGAAGATCACGCTTAGCATAGTGATGCGCTTGTGATTCTTGTCGATAGGTGGCGTTACTAAAGGTTCTAGTTCCAGGTTATCAACCAGAAGCCACTTGCAAAGTCCACAGTTTATTTTACGACAGGAAAAATACTATTTGATTATGGTGGCGGTTTGCCAATGACAAACAAATGTAAGACTCATTCACCATCGTGGATCTACTAGATGGCAAATACATCCATGATAATGTCTTTAGGTATTAAACTGCTTTGAGAGAAAGAAGAAAGGTAGCTTGATATATATTGTATTAATACACTTTACAGGTGACGAGGGAGGGTAGCTTGATATATTACAGGTGACGAGGATAATACTACTTACTTTACTTTTACTTTAAGTCCAAAGTTTAGAAGTTCGAGCAAAAACTGCAACGTTGTAGGTGCATCGTCTTGGGGAGGCATTAGTGGTCTTGCCGAGGGAGGGAAGCTGCAAGACAGATCAGCCTCCTGTCCCCCGGGGAGTTCCCTGTGGCATATTTGCATATCTGTTGATTAGCCGATGTGGACGAAATGTACACAACGCTTCCACACTTGTCATGCCATCACCCCAGGACAACATGACAACGGTCACTGATTCCTGAGCGTCTGCAACAACAACAGGATCATATGCATCGGTACGAACACTGTCTTCCCATGTTGTTTTTAAGTGGAGTATGAAGGGTTGTATCATAATTTTGTCTAAGATTTCCCGGACTCTGAAAGCCAGACTTGCATGCGTCTCGATGGGCGACCGATCGTGCCCTGACCCCACACAAGTGATCTCCAGCTTTGTGTTATTTTGGGCCCAACATTTTTCACTAGAGGGCCGAGAGGAACAACACGTCTTTCTTGAATATAACGGACATTTTTTCCTGCCCTAAAGGAATCTTAAGCTGAATTGTAAATATTCCGATTGTTGCAAGTAAGAGATGAGTCGGTCCCTTGAGCTGGTAAGTGCGGATAAGATTGAAGACGAGGTCCCTTGGGTTGATGTTTATCAATTAAGTTTGATAATCAGGATAGTGTAGGGTGGTGCATGATGGTGGTACTGACTCTGAGGCCCAGCCCTCCCCACTTCCTGCCCCTTTCTATACATTTTCACGGTGGAGTCTGATTTCTGTTCAGCCATAGCCTGTCAACCGTCAGCATCCTTGAACTCTTGTCCCTGGTGTTCTGTACAGTGTAATTTGCCATTCACTTGGACTCGGAGATGCATAGATTCAAAATCCATAACGTTACATAAATCAACAACCACGTAAGTTACGACACATGGTCATGGTTGTTGATTTATGATTTATGACAAGGATGTGCTAATTTGGGTTTCTCTTGTCATGCCACACAGCATGCCACCCCCTGATGTTCAAATTATGAAACTGTGAGCCACGAAAACTTCATCATTCAACGCCCTATCGTAACCCCAAACTGATTGGACCTCTGGATTGGACCATGTAGCTAACGCCTTGCAGTTCAAGAGCTAGCAGCAACTCTCAAAAGATATTCTAAATCTATCTGTCTAAATCTCAATGTCATCACAAAAAGGACAACTGTGTTTGTTAATGTAAGCATTGCAAGAAAAGCCAAGGGAGTGGAAACATAACCTCCTTGTCATTGGTTGCAATGCCAAACATCATTGTATTTTACAACAGCGTGCCACTGTCTTCAAAGCTGTCAAAAACTAACCACAGGTGTCTGCCTCAGGCAGTGTTATGTTAAAATCAATTTCATGCATGGTCAATTATGCAGTTTGCACTCTAGTTTGTAACATGGTATAAATCAGTAAAAGTATATGTGGGGCCACCTGCACTCCTGTTCACAAGGAGGGAAGCTGATCCTTGATTTTGCTTTTCAGTTTAAGGTTGATGAATGTTGTTAAAAAAAAAACGGGTCTGGTCACGTGTATAGGTAGTTGTGTAGACTAGCTAGCTGCATGTGCCACAAGAATGTAGCCTCCAGGCTATTCCTGACCTTCCCTCCATCTGGCTATCAGCCTGTTCAAATTGGCAAATGTAATAATAGCACCTGTTATTCAGCTCAGGAAGATATAGACCAAGTAGAGCTAGTATTACTAAATTATTGTACAGGTGCATAATTTTCAGATGTGTTTGATCACATTTTATGTTCCCCAAGGCAAGTATACTTATGACAGTTACTTAGCTTCCATCTAGCATTACATAGAAGTTATAGCCTAGCGAAAATTAATCTTGGACTATACTTGCTGACTCATTTTCCTGTTAAAGCTGATGATTATGAACTTTTATGTTGGCCCATTCAATGATATCCTGATTTAAAGAGTACAGTCTGGTTCTGAACTACTTGCCAGCATAGCAGGCATTTGTGAAATGTGGGTATTTGTTTTGCCGCAGAGTTTGTTGGATCATCTGATCAAGAAGTGACCCTCAAGCATCACAAGAGGTTGGAATTTGCTCAAATGTTGCCGCGGGTCTGGCAGGTCTGGTGACTAAGGAAAAGATGTCAGGTCAACGAAAGCGACCGCCTTTACTTGGATCCATCCCAAGGAGCCTGAGCTCACAGATAGGCAGCAGAAGAGGTAGGGAGATGGGGTGTGAAATATGTGTGAAATACCATAGGGCCCAGAGGTCTCATCACACATAACCTCACATGCCACAGGGCATATTTGTCAGTCCTGGCTAATACTGTCAGGTCTATAAATCTGTATTGGTAGATGTGTAGTTAAAGCATTGGCCATGGTAAAAGTTGGAGGTGGTTGTTGTTTGCTATGTAAGTCTGTATGGGTTTTTACCAGCTCACAGCTGCCACTTGTCCATTTCTGCAGCAGGAGGCATTATCATTCCATATGTCCCATCTACTCCAGCTTGGTCCAGTGACTTCTGGCATCTCTATTAGATCTGTGTCAAAACAAAAAATCAGGATTGGGTGAATACACACTCTGTCCACCTGTTCACCCATCATGGGTGTTGTGACAACTGTGCCATACTGGTCAGGAATGGTTTGCCCTGATGCCCTACTTCTATAGCCTGTGGCATTAAATTACTCTCCTAACATGCTGCACTCTCAAAGGTTACTCTAGCCTGTCAAAACAGACAACTCTGATGAACCCAAATTGTACAGCTAGATTATAAAAAGGGTGTACAGTGATGAATGACTTTTTTTCCGCAATATTAATTGGGGTTAGTAATCAAGAAATATAAATACTCAAAAGTCTTGAGTATCCATCAAACCATCACAAAGGAGACTTTAGGTCAGAAAGGATACTATAAGGAAATTACAGAAAACAGAAATAAGAAAACAATTATTTACTTTTCTCCAAGTTGTTTTCTCAAAATGCAGTTATGCTTACTAGAAGCATTCATAAGTTACAGCTGGTAGAAGAGAATATAGAAATTGGATAAAAGTTGTCAGGTGATCTGGCATCTTGTGCTAGTATTTGGTGTTTTGACAGAGAAAGCTGGCCCTAGTCTTACTAGGGTGTACAAAGCAGTAGAATAAGTTGTTGAATACTATGCAGTGACCCCTAACTTAAAAGAAGTGGGAGATAAAAGAGCCTCATGCTAACAATGCACCAGAGTAGAAACCAAAATAGGTAAGGGTACCATTTAAGTCTCACGAACATGCAAATGACTAAGCTCATTATGCTAATAAGCACAATACATTATAATACATACTTATACACACTATTACATGCATACTTATACACACATACTAATACACATTAATACATTCTTCTACTACTATTACATACTATTACATACTAATGTGGCATACTACTACCCTCTCATACTACTCTAATGTGGCATACTGGACATTCTCTATAACTCTGGCATTTCTGGGCTATTCTGGCCCACCCTCCATCCCTCTGGCATTTCTAGGCTATTCTGGCCAACCCTCCATCCCTCTGGCATTTCTGGGCTATTCTGGCCAACCCTCCATCCCTCTGGTATTTCTGGGCTATTCTGGCTAATCCTCCATCCCTCTGGCATTTCTAGGTTATTCTGGCCCACTCTCCATCCCTCTGGCATTTCTGGGCTATTCTGGACCACTCTCCATCCCTCTGGTATTTCTGGGCTATTCTGGCTAATCCTCCATCCCTCTGGCATTTCTGGGCTATTCTGACCAACCCTCCATCCCTCTGGCATTTCTGGGCTATTCTGGCCAACCCTCCATCCCTCTCAGGCATTTCTAGGTTATTCTGGCCCACTCTCCATCCCTCTGGCATTTCTGGGCTATTCTGGCCAACCCTCCATCCCTCTGGCATTTCTGGGCTATTCTGGCTAACCCTCCATCCCTCTGGCATTTCTGGGCTATTCTGGCTAACCCTCCATCCCTCTGGCATTTCTGGGCTATTCTGGCCCACTCTCCATCCCTCTGGCATTTCTGGGCTATTCTGGCTAACCCTCCATCCCTCTGGCATTTCTGGGCTATTCTGGCTAATCCTCCATCCCTCTGGCATTTCTGGGCTATTCTGGCCCACTCTCCATCCCTCTGGCATTTCTGGGCTATTCTGGCTAACCCTCCATCCCTCTGGCATTTCTTGGCTATTCTGGCCAACCCTCCATCCCTCTGGCATTTCTGGGCTATTCTGGCCCACTCTCCATCCCTCTGGCATTTCTGGGCTATTCTGGCTAATCCTCCATCCCTCTGGCATTTCTGGGCTATTCTGGCCAACCCTCCATCCCTCTGGCATTTCTGGGCTATTCTGGCTAACCCTCCATCCCTCTCAGGCATTTCTAGGTTATTCTGGCCCACTCTCCATCCCTCTGGCATTTCTGGGCTATTCTGGCCAACCCTCCATCCCTCTGGCATTTCTGGGCTATTCTGGCTAACCCTCCATCCCTCTCAGGCATTTCTAGGTTATTCTGGCCCACTCTCCATCCCTCTGGCATTTCTGGGCTATTCTGGCCCACTCTTCATCCCTCTGGCATTTCTGGGCTATTCTGGCCCACTCTCCATCCCTCTGGCATTTCTGGGCTATTCTGGCTAATCCTCCATCCCTCTGGCATTTCTGGGCTATTCTGGCCAACCCTCCATCCCTCTGGCATTTCTGGGCTATTCTGGCCCACTCTTCATCCCTCTGGCATTTCTGGGCTATTCTGGCTAATCCTCCATCCCTCTGGCATTTCTGGGCTATTCTGGCTAACCCTCCATCCCTCTGGCATTTCTGGGCTATTCTGGCCCACTCTTCATCCCTCTGGCATTTCTGGGCTATTCTGGCCAACCCTCCATCCCTCTGGCATTTCTGGGCTATTCTGGCTAACCCTCCATCCCTCTGGCATTTCTTGGCTATTCTGGCCCACTCTTCATCCCTCTGGAATTTCTGGGCTATTCTGGCCAACCCTCCATCCCTCTGGCATTTCTGGGCTATTCTGGCTAACCCTCCATCCCTCTGGCATTTCTGGGCTATTCTGGCCCACTCTTCATCCCTCTGGCATTTCTGGGCTATTCTGGCCAACCCTCCATCCCTCTGGCATTTCTGGGCTATTCTGGCTAACCCTCCATCCCTCTGGCATTTCTGGGCTATTCTGGCCAACCCTCCATCCCTCTGGCATTTCTGGGCTATTCTGGCCCACTCTCCATCCCTCTGGCATTTCTGGGCTATTCTGGCTAACCCTCCATCCCTCTGGCATTTCTGGGCTATTCTGGCTAAACCTCCATACTTATCACTCTGGCCATTCTCTGTTACTCTGGCCATTCTCCAGAGTGATAGAGAATGACCAGAGTGTTTGAGAGTGACAGAGAATGGCCAGAGTGATAGAGAATGACCAGAGTGTTTGAGAGTGAATTTTCGAACAGAGTGACAGAGAATGTCCAGAGTGTTTGAGAGTGAACAGAGTGACAGAGAATGGCCAGAGTGATAGAGAATGGCCAGAGTGATAGAGAATGGCCAGAGTGTTTGAGAGTGAATAGAGTGATAGAGAATGGCCAGAGTGATAGAGAATGGCCAGAGTGATAGTGAATGGCCAGAATGATAGAGAATGGCCAGAGTGATAGAGAATGGCCAGAGTGATAGAGAATGTCCAGAGTGATAGAGAATGGCCAGAGTGTTTGAGAGTGAACAGAGTGACAGAGAATGGCCAGAGTGATAGAGAATGGCCAGAGTGATAGAGAATGGCCAGAGTGTTTGAGAGTGAATAGAGTGATAGAGAATGGCCAGAGTGATAGAGAATGGCCAGAGTGATAGTGAATGGCCAGAATAATAGAGAATGGCCAGAGTGATAGAGAATGGCCAGAGTGATAGAGAATGGCCAGAGTGATAGAGAATGGCCAGAGTGATAGAGAATGGCCAGAGTGATAGTGAATGGCCAGAATAATAGAGAATGGCCAGAGTGATAGAGAATGGCCAGAGTGATAGAGAATGGCCAGAGTGATAGAGAATGGCCAGAGTGATAGAGAATGTCCAGAGTGATAGAGAATGGCCAGAGTGATAGAGATTGACCAGAGTGTTTTTGATAGTGAACAGAGTGACAGAGAATGGCCAAAGTGATAGAGAATGGCCAGAGTGATAGAGAATGGCCAGAATGGTAATAGTATGTAATAGTAGTAGAATGATAGAGAATGGCCAGAGTGACAGAGAATGGCCAAAGTGATAGAGAATGGCCAGAGTGATAGAGAATGGCCAGAGTGATAGAGAATGGCCAGAGTGATAGAGAGTGAACAGAGTGACAGAGAATGGCCAGAGTGATAGAGAACTGCCAGAGTGATAGAGAAAGACCAGAGTGACAGAAATGCCAGAGGGATGGAGGGTTAGCCAGAATAGCCCTGAAATGCCAGAGGGACGGAGAGTTAGCCAGAATAGCCCAGAAATGCCAGAGGGATGGAGGGTTAGCCAGAATAGCCCAGAAATGCCAGAGGGATGGAGGGTTAGCCAGAATAGCCCAGAAATGCCAGAGGGATGGAGAGTGGGCCAGAATAGCCCAGAAATGCCAGAGGGATGGAGGGTTGGTCAGAATAGCCCAGAAATGCCAGAGGGATGGAGGATTAGCCAGAATAGCCCAGAAATACCAGAGGGATGGAGAGTGGTCCAGAATAGCCCAGAAATGCCAGAGGGATGGAGAGTGGGCCAGAATAGCCCAGAAATGCAAGAGGGATGGAGGGTTGGCCAGAATAGCCCAGAAATGCCAGAGTCATAGAGAATGTCCAGAGTAGCATGTAGTATGAGAGGGTAGTAGTATGCCACATTAGTATGTAATAGTATGTAATAGTAGTAGAAGAATGTATTAATGTGTATTAGTATGTGTGTATAAGTATGCATGTAATAGTGTGTATAAGTATGTATTATAATGTATTGTGCTTATTAGCATAATGAGCTTAGGTATTTGCATGTTCGTGAGACTTAAATGGTACCCTAACCCCAAAAGAAGTGTCAAATTACAAGAACTTCGTCTTTTGTAAAGACTTTGACATCCTTACAAAGTTGAACAAGAGTATGCATGGCAAGGTGCATGGGTTACCCTATCTCGAAAGCACAAACGTAGGTCTTAAGTTATCAGGTTTGGGTCTGTCAATATCCAGCCAAATACCTTAGAGGCAAATCCTCGTCCAGGCAGAATGCATTTATCAGTTGTGACTAGTAACTTCAGCCCACGCCTCAGAACTTCAAAACATCCCATAGGCTCTGCCCCTGTACTCTGGAACAGGCTGGCTTCCTTTAGTTCAACTTCAAGTCCAGGTATTTTTGTAAGGATGTTCGACCTGTACCAGGAGCACGTGTGTGAGAACATTCGTGAGTACCCCCTATCTTTCCACAGATACATTTGTACATGTAAATACTTGTCTTTAGTCATGTCACTTAGTGATAATATGTCAGTGTGGTTGTGTTTTGATGTGAGTTGCAAGTCTTGGCAGCTGTACTATAAAACTTACAACCACACCCTTCTGAACCTGGTCAGGCTTTTGGTTAGAAAAAGGTCTTGTCAGCATTTTATTTGTTGTTTCCTTTAATAAAATGACTCTTGTATGATCTAAAGGTGTAAGGTCCCACTTGATCAGCTTTCAAGAAGGTAGAGCTTGTAACATGATACACTTTGGATGGTAGTTCAGTGACTTGCCTCTCACACCACATGCCTGGCTGGCAGGTATACATGTACATGTAATTTGCATACAATGTCATGTAAACTGTGTGAAAATGGTTCCATATCTCAAAGACATCATCTATTGAAAGTGTGACTGTAGTTTTCCTAGCTTTCTATTTGTCTTACACTTACAGCCCTTCAAATCTGCTGTTAGCCTGTTTTGAATTTGCTTAAAAATACTGGTACATTGAAACCATGTTGTACCTAATGGTTGTAAAGGACAAGGACGTGTTATTCGATTTTAGAAGTCTCTTGTCATTGAGTGTGTGTGAAAAAACATGTGTAGTTGTCAAACTTTAGTTGAAGGGTTTCACCGTGACCAAAGTGGTAGGCACCTGCCAACATAAGTGGTTAGCCATAGCGCACCATGCAATGTTTACAATGGGAAGGGGAGATGATTGAAATGTCACCCTATAGAACCATCACACTAGAGAACATTAGTTATTGGAAGTATTTTGTATCATTTCTTGACTGCAACTCTCATTCTGTAAAAAGGATATTAAGTGATATAGAATGCCAGCTTTATACATTTACTTTCCCTGGGTAATTTTTCTTGTCACTGATCCCAGTCTACCATGCCCAGTGAGTATGAGTGCATACAAGGAATTACTTGCAAATGGAGCCATCACAAAGCTTCTGTTGTAAAGACCCTCCGTAATGACAGACGTGTAATTGCCAGAATGCAATTCCCAGCTAGACAGTACTGTGATATGCTATCAATTAGATTGCTAATACAATCACATTAGTCTCCACTTTACAAGTATTGCTCTATTGAATCTCTCATGAAAATGGAACAAAGCAACCCAAATAGATGCACTGTAAATGCTGATATGTCTGTACAGATGGCATACTTATTTCAAATCAGGTAAAACATCATATTGCATCCCCCCCCCTCCATCTCATATTATAACAAAGGTAGCTGCCAGATTTTAATCATCAGACCATTTTCATATGAATTGTATCCTTGAAACTATCAGGACCACTGTATTTGTGTTGGCTTTCTATATTGTGTCACAATTTTTTTTAGAGTGGATATGTCACTGAAGTGATGATTTTATCAATGATTAAAAGAGGAGCCGAAAGCCTGAAAGTTAGACTAATAGGAGAAGGAGAAGAAACACCTTTAAAAACACCACTGTTGTCATGTGTGTAGTCTATGGCTAGATCATGATGAATGTTCCATTCAGGGATTTTAATCCTTTTGAACTTGTGAAAGTGATATGGGTGGAAAGTCCACTCAAGAGGGTGGAGTGGGTGAGATGGAATGCAAAACATAACATAACAGATATCTCTCTGCCTTTAACATGTACAGTCCTGTACGTTGTCATTTTCCTAACTTCTGAATACATGACAGTACCCAATCAAGCCTATTTTAGTTCATTGTTGTGTGTCATATTATATCACCATAAACTAATGGTTAACAATACATCTCAATGATTTAAGAGTCAATCACTTGTAGGTTTCATTGCCAAGGGCATGACCTGTTGGTATAGCAATTTCAGTCTTTTGCTGCCCACATGCCAGCAAGTTGCTTTGGAGCCAACAGAGTGTTTTGGATACTAAACTCAAAGTAAAACTGCAGAGTGGGGACTACCGACTAGCCTCAACAATGTTCTAGTAGTAATACATGGTCAGAAGTAGGAAATGATGTAACATTTGTTACATGTAATAAGAGATCCATCTTGTTTAATTCTAAAAATCCAGGGACAGGTGTTACGGTGATTCCTTCCAGTGGTGTTGTAAACATTTGCCACAATATGTAGTTGTATCATTTATTAATTATTGATAATATAGATTATGTTAGGTCAGTGATTGTGAATGTGGGTGAGCTGGGACAGCTGAATGATTGATAGCTTTTTGTATGGATTCATGTACTTAGAAGGAATTAATGGGAGCATAATAGGGTAATAAACTGACACAATTATGGACTGTCATAAGAGCATGTCAAGCTATCAATTGAGCCATTCATCAATTTGATAGCCCAGAGAGCTATCTAGAGTGTATATAACAGGTGATGTTTGGCATGACTTTAGATGGGAGCCTCTTTTTCTGTAGTCATCGCATTGCATATGCATTAGCAAGGTTATACTGTCATATGACAGTCAAGATTGTTTATACCATGGAGGTTTAAAACCTCATTGTTTATGCCAATGTAGTCAATAACAGATGAATGATCATATGACAAGGTTGAAAAGATACTACAGTATTATATTGTATTATTGTTTAATTTGTTATTCAAGAAAATGTATCTTTCTTTAGACTCTTCCTAAAGAACATTAAGATAAATTGATGTCTTTGACACAAAGTGGGAATGACACCAAACATGTAGCTATGAAGACAAGGCATGAACCTACTGTGTACCAGGAGGTCAATAACAAGGTTTGTCACTGTGTTCACCAGAGCAGTGGAGGTTTTTATTCAGTATACCTGCTGACAAATGGAACTTTCAGATCTTTGTGACTATACAGTGAAGCCTGCAACAATTGTCTACATACATGTACATAATTTAGTTCTGGTGGCTGAAGTCTGCTTACTGAAGAGGTTTCCAAGTTCCTTTGTTGCATAAACATGAGGCAACAGGTGATACCCCATGGGGAGCTTATAAATCCTACCCATTACTGCAGGAATGCCAGGTGCTTCTTTGATGTCCCTATGAAGACTGCAGTGTTTCAAGCATTTGGGTCAACAAAGTTTCCATGTAAAATCTACTCTGAGAACTCCCATATGAAATGATTATTGTATCTCTCTAGTCTGTTTTCAGTTTTGAAAGGACACCTTTATTGAACTTTATCAGCCTGAACTTTGTTAGCAGCTGAACAAAGAACAATCTAAATGTTTTCTCTTTTGCCATTCTACTGCAACCCTTTTTTGTTCACTGAACCATGTTGTGTGTAAATCAGATTCAGAACAATTTCCCTTCAGTCTCCAGTGCAGGAAAGACTGAATTAAGTTACAACTGAATTGGAACAAACCCAAGATTGAAATTCCAGTCCAATAGCATTTACATTCTGCATTACAAAATTTAAAGAGCAGGAATAGATTTATAGTTTGCCACAAACCTTATTCCTGTCTTCTAGTCTGTCTCTGCCTATTTCCTGTGGTTAGTTACTTCATGAACACATCTATCAGATATTACCCAGAATCTTAAGTATCAGGTTAAAACAATGCCAGACAATTGAGAACTGTCACTTTCTGATGGCAACTGTCATTCCAACAAAGGAGATTGTCTGTGCTTCAGTTGTCAAAAGAAGCACCTGTTTATTTTTAGGTTGTTGCCCATAGTTACCAGGTCAGAGGTTAAAAGACGCTTGATTTTGTGTTAATGTTCATTCCAGTGGGAAACTATGCAGAGAAACATAAAAAGGATCCAATCAGGTGATGTATTTATTTTTAAAATGTTCCTTATCACCCCCCCCCCCCACACACACACACAATGTCATACAAAAAGTCTGTTCAACTGTGGTTTAAAACTCCCAGGGTCTAAGATACTTAAAAATACTTGTTACATAGTCTATGACCCTGGTCTACGACATTGATGGTGTTAATCCTAGATAAAACCAAACTCAATCCATGACAAACTTTCCAGAGCATTGCATCCAAGCATCTCAAATTGAATGTCCCTACAATTTTATGAACAGGTAAATGGAAACAGTTCAACAAAGTGATTTGCTTGAGTGCTTTGTATGCAAAACATGTATAACATTTGTGGTCATGTTTGAAAAGTAAAATAGTGATACACACAGACCAACTAGGTCTTAGACAGAGAACTGTCAAGAACTGCCAACAGATCAAGCAGAGCCTACATTAGAAAACTTATCCCTCATAAAGGTACATTTTATAAAACAAAATTTAATGTTTTTCTATTAGACATACAGTAACATTATAGACTATCTTATTTGAAATTTTCATGTGCAATGACATCTACCATCCATTATATACAAATGTTTGTAAGCAACAAAGTCTGAAATTTCAATCAATCAATATTGTATGAGTTATGCATACTAGTACTAGTAGTAGCTGAAACTTTATATGTATGTATGTTATATGATACACAATATGTATGTCATATGATACACATTTTTATTTACTGGAATCATATGGATAAAAGAGATCATGGTTTGTCCCCATCACCCTTAGACTCAGCCCTCTCAAGGGAAACCTGTGGTCATATATGGGATACTCTAATTTATTATCTGTACAGTAGAAATTAATTACACTTTATTTATAAGGCATTAGAATCATCCAGCTAATTAATACTGAATATTTATATATTTTGAAATAGTTCCAAAATGGTAATCAGCTTGAATAACTAATTAAAATCCAGCCTTTTTTTTCTTTGCATATTTTCTGCTTGAAAAGCCTTAGGCTATGGCCCCCTCAAAGTCTAAGGTTACCTACCAGTCTTCTGTTCCCAAGAGTTTCTACAAAACAATGTAATGCAAACTTACCATGTAGGCTGGATCCAGGGACTTTAGTGCCAGAAAAGGAAGAAACATCCTGATATAGCAGTCCTGTTTCTTTGATGTGGAAAATATACAAATCTTAGTACAAAGCCCAACATGTATCACATCAACCTATTATAGTGGCAGATCAGAAACAATACAAAGGGGCAGGGCAAACGGTTCATTGCATTATCACAACCTACTTTAGCCGTCATCTGTTTACCCAGCATGCCAGTCCCAAACACAGTGTGCCAGATTGAAGGCGCTCCATTGGTTTACTCATGTTGAAGCTGGACTGTCCTGATATGAGCAGTGTACGCACAGAAATGGTCAAGATATGCACCAATCAATGCACTCAGGGTGATTGCAATTGAACTGAGTGCCCCTGTGTCACAGAAGGGGTGTGTTCATTACCGTCCATGTAATGTGACAGCTGAAACTGTGTGGTAAACCTCATGGAGTACCAACAATGATCCGTCATAAGGAAGAAAGTATTCAGTCTGTCAAGGGAGTGCTTGTCTTGAGAGGTAGGTGTCTTAACTGTTGTCTATTCTGTCCATTGTACTCATGAAGTGTCCTCTAACCCTGGAAGAGAGACTTACTAGTAACAACCACCATGATCACTCCCATATTTAGGATTCCCTTTACTGTATAGGGTCACAACATTCGTGACCGGGTATTGGCATTGGTGAGGTTTTTGTTACAAGATAACCTTTTCCTATCTCCAGAAGGCTATACCTAAGTACTTCAACATCATTAGGAAAACCTTGTGTTATAAAGGTTCAGGTAAGGCAAATACCCAGGACCTCAGTCCTACTGTTGGTATCAAATGCATGTCATGTCCCACTGTGTTCTCCATGACCATGACCTCAGATATTTTAGCAACAACCATGGTACAATAACAAGAGCTCTTTCATGTAAGAGGCATTTGCCAACCCGGCAGTACATTGTTTGTATGTTTTTCTGGCTCCTTACATATATTCCAGTTGTCAAGGTTTCCGTATTGAAAGGACGTTTTGTTCTTTTAATGTGTGGAATGCACGAATCTGATCTTGACAGGGCTGGCTCCTACAGGGACCCATTTCATCAACTTCATTAGATGAAAGGAAGGAATATTACATTAGGCTCCTGGGGACCTATACTCCATCTTAATCAATGTTCAACAGAATAAAAGTAATAGGTTTGCAGCTAAACTCTCCCCTGCCATTTTGAGCAGGGCTGACATATTGAAATTTATAAGTCCAGCTGAGTACCTGGATCCAGAGCAAAGTTCTACTTACTGCCTGTGGGGTATGTTATCCAAGTATATCTGTTACACATGTCATCATCCATTCAGAAGATAAATGGTCAAGGTTGAATGTGATTGGATAGGAGCAAACATACATCAATGCTAAGGTTCCTTAAGGTCAGACACGGTATGAAATTGAGGTTGAGACAACCAAAATAAAGCCACGGCTAAATTTAGTTAGAGGCTCGGTTATCTCATTTGTGGTTAGGACTCCCTGAAATACAATCTACTTTGTTTGTTACTAATGTTAGGCTTAGAGGGCAGTTTTGTTTGAGCTCAGTGACATTTTTAGGTTGAAATCTACATACATCTGTATTGCAAAGTAAACCTTTCATTGCTGACATTCATATGAAAGAAGCACAACAATTTTTGAAAAGGTCTAGAAGCAGGATGGTAGTTGCATGTAAGGTGATCTGTATTTCTTAAGCACTCTTGCTGGTGTTGTTAAGCCTACTTAACATGTAGGATTTTGCAAAGTGGGTGTATAGCAAATCGTACAGTGAAAATTATCAAGGTCTGTGAAAGAGATGACAACAAGAGAAAGTGTTGCACAAATGTTGATGAATGTCAGCTTATGAGCTCTACACAGAAGTATTGTAATGTATCTTTCAACCTGACTGCTATGTTATACATTCCACAAATCCACCTGTGTATCTGTGTAAGAAGTATGTACATCTATGTGTCCATATATCACGTGTCCATGTATTAGGTGCCTAGACAACCGTGGGAATAGACATGTAAGGAAACACAATACCATATCTTCTGAGCTGCCATCGTTTTTGTATCAACAATTTGTCACACCATACTGAGCCATCCATTCTTTTCCACACTACTACTGAGCTCACATGCTGCTTCACCACTTTTCCCTGCCCTGCTATGACCAACTTTTAACATGTTGTACAAACCCAAGTGAGTATGAACTTCTTTCAGTTTCTGTCTGGTCAAATAACTAAAAAAATTAGGTCTACGTATATTCCTTCATCAAGTTGTTGTTGTACCTTAATATTATTGATTTACTTTCAGCAGGTGGTATGAGAAAACAGGTGCATGTTTGCATGACACTACCATTAAACTGAGTATCTTTAATTCATTATGCATGTAATTGGAATTTTCATTTTACCATGGTATAGAGTTTTTTTACTAATATAGTCGCTGTAGCTAGGAAGGCAAGGTGAATCGAAATATAAAGGCTGTGTGCTTGAAAAATACTACTAGTATTTTACCTACCAGGAGTGTGCGATGGGATGGGCTTTGCCACATGTCATTGATAGATGTTCATTGACTGAAATGATTTTTTTCAATCAACTTGATAATTTTCAGTATAATCATGCATAATGCTATGCTTACAACACTAGATAATTACCCAGTATTCAGTACATCATGATCAGAACAACATGGATCACAAGGTTTACAGCTGTAGCAGATACTTGCTAATTTGCTGATTATGTGTGGAGAGTCCATAAAGTTATTGAAGTCCTTTCTAACACATCAGTTTAGCAGGGCCTTGTGAAACTAGACCAAATACAGTGTAAACACTGGCACACTTTTTGTGCCATGTTTGAACACCAGTGACATCAAATAGAAAGCAATTAATTAGTCAAGTCAAGATAGTAATCTGTCACAGTATTTATCTCTACTACAGGCAGAACTGTATCTTGCAGTATTCACAAACTTAGCCTGGATGCCAGACCCATAGCACACTAGGCCCAAAGTTCCCTGTGTGCAGGGGAACTTTGGGCCTAGTGTGCTATATTGGTCTGGCATCCAGGCTATCACAAACTGTACAAGTTGAAAATCTGATCAATATCTCTAGAACTGTAAAACAGCCTTTTCTCCAACCCACAGCTGTTTTTGCTCATTTTAAATGTATATTGTCTCATTTAAATGAATATTGTATGTCATACCAAGGAGGAACCTCCTTGGTCATACTGGGTCATAATTTTGAAGTTTATGGAGGTCCAGGAATGGAACAAAATAGGACACAATATGATCACATTGCAATTCAAATTGACTTGGAACTTGCATCTACAGAAAATCTGAGACAGATGGCTACACATAGCCTGATCTGACTAATCGCGCTCCTGCATGGCGGCCGGCCGCCCCGAAGTTGTGGGGTGGGGGTCATTAACCTCCGGCCGAGAGCTTGTAAACACAGGCTAGGCTACGCACTGTTGAAACCTTGTATCTTCAAGCTTCACTGATGCAAGAGATGCAATGATGTATACCATATTGGTCAATGTACGTGTAGTATATTCCAAAGAAGCTAACAGTTTCAGTGCCCTATCTGTATGATACCATAGTATAGCTAAATGTCCTTCAAACAAAACTACTGGTATGATAGTTGACTACATTTCAACATGTAGGTTATAGAAATTAGTACTTATGGCATGTTAGTTTACAAGTATTCCTTTTAGTCAGGCATGAGATGATTTCTGATTATGGTCAGTTCTTGGAATCTTTATCAGGACTGTCCTCTGACGGGACAAACCAGAAGAAATTACAATGCCCCCTGCTGTTGCATGTTAAAAGGTCACCTAATGTCCTATACTCATAATATCTATGTCATATGACTGAATAGAGTCAATTATTAGACATCTGTCCACTTTCCTTCATTGTGTGTGACCGACCAGAATAGAAGCTGTAACATGATGGTAAACTGGTCCCAGGAGAAATTAGACTTGTTAGGTCAAGTAACTTGGATTGTTGAGTCAACTGTTAAGCAAATCACCCCTGACACTCTGTAATGGGTTTACCATCACCTACCCACTACAAGTTCATGTTTCACAGTTTCTACACTTGTGCCACCTGTTTTGGAAATTACTCAGGTGCACAGCTGCCACATTTGGCCTACTATAAAGTATGCTTTACTTGACTGTAAACTTAATGATCTGAGATCATAGCACTCCTTGCATGCTAATTGCTTTGTAATAAAATGAAAAGACACTTGTCTTTTCACCCTCAACTTCAAGTGACCCTACTTTGCTTTTAACAGTACGAAAGGTAACCGTTATAGTAAAACTTTTCTTATTCTGCAACATGCTGGATCAAACCTTTAGCTGTGGTGATGATTTCAGATGCTTGTGATAAACCACCAGGCATTAGGCAGAACAAGGAGAAGTATGCTTGGATTGTGTGCAGACCACAAAGGACATGAGCTGGGTATGAAAAGAATCTAGGTCAGTTTGTGGTGGGTTATAAGGTCACCTTGGGAGCAATATTCTCAAGTAGTTTTAAAAATTCCCATCACAAGCCCTGCTATGATTTTAGGAACTCACATTTTGGACATATTAAAATACATTACACTTTGACATCTAGATTTTCACATTGTGTCTATAGATTGAGCCCAAAACATCTTTGAAACTGTGCTTGCAGTATACTGGGAGTTATAGTGACTGTGTCCGACAGGTTAAGACTTACTGGAGGGGATTTCTCTATTGTATACCTCTGCAGACAAATGAATGACAGCAGGGTTAAATATCAGAAATGTGGATTATGTGATTTTTCAGTACATGTCATAAAATGGTATGGTCAATGGATCTCTGACCTTTGTGTCTATGTACTTCTGTTGTACATGTACCTTTTATTTTCACTTTATCTTTTGATGGCAATGTCGAGCCATGGATTCCATACATAGCACTATAAAAATGTATTAACTGTTTTACTCTTCCATGCTGGTCTATTACCAGTAAAGATGTCCTATAGAGGCTGATAAGACATTTAGTGGAGGCTGTGATTGAATTCCATTTATTCTGGCAGATTCAGAGGCAGGGCTCTAGCCAGCTTGAAATTTTTTTTCTATCAGCCAAGGTTCATCATCGAATTTGGGGGAGGAGCAGAGGATGTTATAACAAATGATAATCTACAACTTTTCAAAATTATTGCTACTGTATCATAATATTTCACGTACACTGTAATCAAATGTTTTTACTCTTTTCCAATGTCGAGCCGCAATTGTTTTACACCTTCATATTTGACTTTTAAAGTCTCAATATTGAAATGTTCAAATAGAGATACATGTATTATTCAACTGAGATATTATTTTCTTTGTCAAGAGGTTTTTAGGATAGTGATTAAAGTCTATTGCTTGGATTGGTAAGGAGTTTGTAATCAGCCATGTTGTTCATAGCATGTTTACATAAGGTTATGCTCACCATGTGCCCATGTTGTAGGACATGTTTCTTAGCAGCACCCCTACAAGCTGTGGTAACTGCTGTGCACTGTATATATTGACTTTCTGTCAATGATACAAGTGTGCCAAACAGTTTCCTCAGTACTAATCTTTCACACGCACCTTTCCAGCAAAGTTGTTGTAGTATGTTGGGTCTGCCATGGGTCATTTCCTTTTCTTGCTACCTGAGTTGTAAAAGATTGCATGTTCATACTTGTGCAGCTGTAAGGGGGGTAGACAAGGCAAACTTGACCCAGCAGGCAATTGGGCGTAGCCTAGCTACTCCTGGCACATCTCATCACTCACACATAATTGATGTCAAAATTATGGCAGGCTGAATTCACAGGTGCATTATGGTGTTTGCTCAGGAGGTGAGGTAAATGGTTGGGGTATTTGTCAGAAACAATAAACTAAGAATAAACCTTTTTTTGGACAAAGCACACACTGTTAACTGGGGTAACGGTTAGGCAAGTCACCTATGCTGTAGATCACATCCAGACCACAGTTTGATTTTCAAAACAAGTATGGTAGTTTTTCAATTAGAACATTCTATGCACCATTGTAAAACCGGGACTGCATTTGCAACTGAAGACAGTGTCAAACTATGGATTGGTGGGTTAACCAGCATCGCCTTTTCCCCATAAATGAGTACCCAGAATTTGATGGTAGGTACTGCTGCCTTGTGATTTTTATGCTGTTCTACAAGGAAACTCTCAAGTCAGATTTACAGTTAGGGAACAACAGCCATGTTGGTGGCTTTACCTGACATGGTAATGGGTGTGTCTTTTCAGTGGTTCATAGTCTCCTGTGAATCAGGAATGTCAAACATGCTTTAGGTTGTAAAATGCTGTGTGGGTGTGCATGTAGGTCAGATTCAAGAATGTCCATGAGTACCATGGGGTTGGATATTTTGAGTGAAAGACAAGAGAAAAAAAATGATCATCTTCCTTCAGATGTATCGTGTATGACCATATTTGAAGTTCATAGAAGCAGTTGTTGATCAAGAGGCCATATGTAGTATGGAAATAAGATGAGGATAAGGAGACTTAAGATGGGACAAATGGTCTGGTCTTACCTACAGAAGTGTAGTATGCTAACTCTCCATTAATCCCAGCTTATCCCAATATGTAATTTATTCATTTTGTCAATATTTGATCTGCAGCAACAGGTTACAATTGTGTAGCTCTCAGGCATAATAGAATGTTCAATTTGTGGTCCACTTGGCTAGAAGTATGCTGTGTCTACTCATGGCCTTGTCTGAGATCAAGTCCCTGTTTGAGTACTCTGATACAGAGACAGATACAGACAGCAGTTTAACTTCAGGTACATGTACATGTGATTCAACTTCAAGTCTCAGTACCTTTAGGTGTAATAAGTAAAAATTTATAGGAGGTCACTAACTCTGGAATGGTTAGCCACTATAGAGACCTAGCATTTTTTTTCAGGTCTCTTTTTTTTTACAAATCTCAAAATGTTTATACAGTTATCATAACAGGTGACCAATATCAAGAGAGATTTATAGATGTGCGATGTCTGTTTACTATTGTTGGCTAATGGCTATGATTTGTTACCTGCGTGATGAAGCATTTTGTTCTGATTACCCTCAAACTAAAGGTAAGCTTTGCATGTTAAAGCATATAAATATTTGATTTTGTGTATATACATGTAGTATAAGAATCAAATGTCGTTTCTTTTCTTGCAGATGAGCAGGAAGAAGTTCAGAAGAGGACCTTCACTAATTGGATCAATTCACATCTGATGAAGGTACTTGCTGCTGCCTAATTTTATTTCTAATTTTCATTACACAGGCAACTGTTATGATATGCATGGTAGTTGTATAAAAAAGCAATAAACCTTGACTTGATACCAGTTTGAACAGTAGAGGACTGGGTAAACAGTAAACGTCAAAGTCAAACACAATACTGAGAGTTATTGAGGATATGGTCAATCTATTGTTTATCATCCAATCACATTTAGCATTCAGTCTTTTTTCTGATCAAATAAAGACAATTATGGAGTAAATGATTGATATATTTATTGTCTTGTTCTTGTATTCCAGTGTCTACTGCTAAAATGTTGTATCCTAAGGCATATAGATAATGATGCATGTGGCTTCTGTTGAATGTTACTGAACATAGCAAGCAGCCTGGCTAGTTATTGCAAATTTCTCTTCCTAAAAGAGTCTGCAACATGTTGTATTACATCTATAACCTTCATTTCATTGACCAGTGCTGTCAAGAATGCAAGCAGCAACTGTTAATGTATAAATGTACAAATGACCACAACCATCAGGACTATTGTGTTAAATACCCGATGCACCTGGTCAACCCCCACCTGTGTCACCCATACCTACCATTTCTTTATGTTTTGATGCAATTTATTTTGAGAGGGAATGAGGTAAACATTCTAGTTTAAGCCATACTGCATGTTTGAAAACATTCAACATGCTTTGAACGGCTGTACCATTTGGAAGCAGTCTACCTTAATGTTTGTGCCAATATGTTTCTATTTTTATCTTTGGTTTGGTCAATACATCTAGGTCATTAGCCTGCAGACCCTTGTCACATTGTGTGCAAAAATGACATCCTGGTACTTTCCTTCATCCCGTTTATGGACAGGTGAAAAAACTTCAAATACAACCTGTTCCCGCCCAGTCACTAAGGCCATAACGTCTGCAAACAGAGATATTGACATAACATGTGTACCCAGTGCCTTACCTCTGTGTGTACCTGTTTGTACTGACCACAGGATGCTCCGAGTTATCACTCAGGCCAATGATAATGAAGCTTTCTTATCTGGTACAAATAGGTCTAATCTCTCAGGCTGCTGCACATCTGTTTTGACCCAAGCATTTGCTGGGCATGTCAGATACAGGTCTTTGAAATATGTTGATACCACTTTCAATATATGAATTTCTGGTAAAACAGAACAAAAGTACAAGCCTTCGAATTTATAATGTTATGAATGATGTTACAATAGTGGCAAGCTGTTCTGTAGATAGGACAAAATATAAACAAATTCATACAATTTTTTTCCTTTTTATTACTGAGCATATTGCCTATTATCTCTGGCAAATTGCAATCTTTGTAGTGTTCTAACCTCTGTGACCCTTCTGATAAAGAATGCATTTTGGTTGTGAGCTGTTGTGGAAAGAACTCATTATCAGCATTGTATGATTAGGAGACAAACATTTAGTGGTTGCCATCAGTCACTGATGTCAAACAGCAATGTTCAGGTTTGTTCAGTTTGTGCTAAACAGTCATCAATGTTCAGGAGTGGGTTCTGTCAAGTTTGAAACTGTTTTGGAATAAACTTTAGTATCTGGTTGGTAAAATCAATGACTGCTTACTGCTTATGAAGAAAAAAATGTCTGAGGGAAGGGCTGTGAAAAATGACCCATCACTAGACATTATCTTCATTTAGTTTTAATCACAGATTATGTCGAGCGCAATTTTCTCCTCACTCAGGTCTCAAACTAAGCTGTGCTAAATCAAGGTAGACTGCCAGAGAATTTGCAAGGGTGACATTCATCATCCTCTTGTAGTACAGTACTGCATTCTTTGATCGGATATTTTGGTCCGAAGGTGTGCTTGATTTGATTTCCTGTGAAGGTGTTACTGTGAAATAGTATATAGCCCCAGGTAGAGGAAGAACAATCTTTAAACAGGTGTACCCTGAAGATACGCTGTTGGATAAGTATTGCTTTGTTGTGGTGGTCTGTAATTACCGATGATTGCAATAATTGCCTTGCCTTGAAGCCCTCAGAATTCCAGATCTCTTGTCACAGAAGGTTGACAGCGTCCCCTATTTGATTGACATGTTATATGTATTGTGTTGCTTAGATACAGATACACAAGACTTATGGGTAACATATGGTGACGATTATGCACCATCCAAGACAGAGAATCTATATGAACACAGTAGCAGCTGTCAGATTTAATGATCAAAGCCTATGGTGAGGGAAAGGTTCTTTTATTGAACAAGGTATTTCAGATAGATATTGACACTGATAGTAACAGGCTGGCCAGGAGTAACAGCAAAAGGTCAAAATGTCAAGTGCACATGAGCACAGTTTTATATAATATAATACAATGCACCCTGCCCAATTACTCCCATTATAATTGAATGCTTTATAGGGGCATTTTTTTCAGGGCATAACTAATCCAGAAATATATCATCTGCCCTGCTACTTTGTCAAAAATTTTACATTGTCAAATTTTGAATAAAGTTATGGGCCAACAATACAAACTTTCATGCCTGTGAACCAATCATATGAATCCTATAACACCATAAATCTGTCCTTGGCTTCCTTCCCAGCAACTGGATACTGTTACCATATTTGCCCCACATCTGGTTATCATATGCTTCCCCCCTCTCCCGCCAAAACACAAGGTTCTCCACCCTGCTGTGCCTACAGGATGGCCCAGCCTGCCTTACTGATTCATTACTCAGGAATCTGGGAACAAATACTGAACACATAAAAACACACATACAAATTTCTGCCCTGTGAAAGATAACATTGTACAACTGCTATAGGTAGTATAAAGCCTTTAATGCAATTGGGCAGAAGGAATTGAAAAAGTTGAGAAGTGAAAGTCTTCAGGGCTATAATGATCCTTGATGAGGTTCAGGCTGTTCCATCAGTTGTTGGCATTCCCAATGGCTGAGGAAAGTCATTTTTGTCCTGATGTTCCTTGCAGTACCTAAGCCTGTCACTAGGGCCTCTGTCATTTTGAAATGTCTGCCATTTGAAATGTCTATCAACAACAAGGATTATATATTAAGCAACAACATACATAATGTTAATATGTAAACTATATCATATATCACTGTGTGCCTAGCAATAAATCAAATCACAATGTCATGTTGTTTTAGTAAAACTTGCCCAGCATTTGAAAAATGAAATGAAATCAGAATCATTTTATACAGATGGAATATAACTCTTAGTAGACTAGCTACATCCTAAAGCAGTACATGTTATCATTGAGGTAGATGTTGTTTCCTACCTCCATGATGTTATAAAATGTTCACTGGACATGTGCAATATACATGTAATGATGTGATAGATTAATGTATCATAAAGGTGAAAGTTGAAGGGATGCCAGGCACTTACCAGTATAATGTAACAGTTGCCACTCTCAGTACTGAAAAATGGAGGACGTACATACATGTAGTATCTATTGAGTCACATTTTTCATCATCGAATAAACCATTGTATCTATTCACAGCATGATCCACCCCTGAAGGTGCAGAATATCTGTGATGAATTCAAGGATGGAATCAAACTGCTGGCCCTGCTGGAGGTGCTGTCAGGGGAAAAACTGGTACACAAATTTTAACTTATTTCATTTTACAAAAAGTAACTGATTGCATAAAATGCAACCAAAGTTGATGTTTGAAAAAAATGCATTGTTGAAGTTGAAATGTGCAAAATGGTTGTAAAAAAGATTCTGGGGCAGTAACAAAGAGCAGAATCTGATGTGACAGTGTAAAAAAGGAAGGTATTATAGGAGGGATCAAATTGTATTTTATGATAATATCTTCCAAACTGTCCATTCAGGAAACATCCTCTGAAATCGGTGTATTAGTTATTATGAGTTATCGTGGGGTCTTTGATCTGCCATTAACATTTATCAAAATCCTTTCAATACTTGCATTAACAACAGCACATTTCCTGTTACATGCATTATTTGACCTGTTGTTTGACTAGTTCTTCAGTTGGAGCATTCAGTTGGAGCATTCAGGAAACATTAAGCATATTTGACTCATTGTAACTTCCTGTTTGTTTCATCATTCGGTGCTCCAAAGACCATTGCCATTGCTCCAAAGACCATTGCAAGGGGATTTTGCATATCTGTATACTGTACTTCCACACAGCTGAATCTTTAATATATCTGGCTCTTGCAACATTGACTTGAACACACCTGAGGTAAATGCTCAGTATGTAAACAATAATCATCGTTTTCGAAGTTTACAGATTGTCAGCAATATACAAGTTTAGTCAGCAAGCCTCCATAGTAGACCCCAGGATACGGTTGGCAGTCTTGTTGACTGAGCCAAAAGTGCTGTATAGAACAGGTGGTTAAAGATTAACTGGAGTGTTGTCATTTCAGCCCTGTGAAAAAGGCAGACACCTCAAACGGCTCCATCACCTAACCAACATACAGACTGCGCTACAGTACCTGGAAGCCAGAAATGTGAGTAGTTTGTAATCTTGTGAAAATTGTGTGTCGGGAACTTATATTGGTGGAGTGTTAAGCTTCTCTTACAAGGAGACCTTTTATTTGATTACCTTGCTTTTGTTAAGAAAGCCTGGAGTCATGGGAAGTTTGGAAGGTTAGCACCTGAACTTGACAATGGAGTTTTTCACAACTGATTAATTGCGTTCTGATTCTAAATTGGTTGCACAACATCTTGAAGAAAGATAAATCAAGTTTCATGCTTTCTAGCAAACCCTGTTTATGCTGCTTATGTGATTGTGAACTACATGTACGGTCCTTTCAAAGGTGATTTGTGACACTGTTTTGTCACTGAAGTGGTACTTTATTCTTTTCCTTACTCTCCAATATGGCTACTCTGAAGCCATTTACACCATGGCACAATGGTGACAATACAAAAATGTTGATTAATGTCTGGTATCTCAAATTTCAGTTAGCAGAGATTTATTACACTTCTGTCCTGTTCCTGTGTCTTGCCCTAAGTTTGATTTGGTGTATTGGATTGATAAGGTTGTATACACACATTTTTAGAGTAAATGGCTTTTTAGCTAGGAAAAAATGGTCGAATGATAAAAGTCTTCACATACTATTCACTGTCTTGATGTGTGTCCTAATGTGTTTGTATGTCGTCACATAGACAGGTTACTAATTATTTTATAATAATATAGTTAAATTAGCAAATGATGGAGTGTTTCAAAAAACGTTCTGCACATTCTATACTTAATGGACATGTTGAGTGCTTTCACCGTTATTTTTCATTTAAAACCTAATCTTTGCTGTTTACAAGATTTATGATGTATTTGTTCTGTGCCCACATGGTGTTTGCACTATGAACCAAACTTCCTAACGGTTCTGTCTCTTTTTTTCTCCCAGATTAAACTAGTTAATATCAACCCATCAGATGTTGCGGATGGAAAGCCAACTATAGTTTTAGGACTTGTGTGGACCATCATTCTACGATTTCAGGTATGTTTGCAAATAGTTCATGCCAACAAAGACAATATGATATAATACATCAATGCTCAAGAAGACAAGGACACTAAAGCGAATACCAAGTCCAGTAATAGGTTGTTACTTGGTTTCTGATGTCATTGTATTGTTTGCAGTACATGCCGTTGCTTGTTTGCCGAAGGTCTGCAGAGTTGTTAGCTAAGAAGAACAAACATACCTCTGTGCAGGAGGGCTATGATGACTCCATATTCAAGTGTTATTAGCTGTGCCATAAGGGTCAACTATTTGGGTGGTTGAATTTGTTATCAGCTTGTCTGGTCATGTTGTGCCTTGATACTGAGATGTTGAAAGAACACTAACTGTCACTGACAAAAAGTTTTCTGTTAAAAAGTTCTGTATCTCAGGTATGTTATCATCCAGATATTTTTAATGAGTAAGTCATAAACACCATAATTTAGATCGTTATCATCAGTAGCTTTTCAGTTATAGACAATTAATTAGGTACAAATTACCCTTCATAACCTCTAATCTAAGCCACCAGACCATATATGCACAAGGGTTAGTAATATGGATAACATGTATGTTATATCAAATACTGTCATGTTTTATTGATCTCCATTGTTAGATTGTGTTATTCGAAGGATTTGTGTACGGTTCATACCCCAGATTGAGGACCTGACAGCATTGCTGGCCTCACCACTTGGCAGCAGTGCCAGCAGTTTGGACAGTGGAAGTGTGACTGGTGCTCCGTCTTACACAAAGCCTGGCAGCCTTACAGGTGGGGATATCTTGTTTGGCTTTTTTACTTCAGGATCTGGTTACAAAATTTGTAACTAGAATAACTAGTTGTAACTAGATGATTGTAGCTGTTTACAA
This sequence comes from Branchiostoma floridae x Branchiostoma japonicum, assembly GCA_013266295.2. NCBI lineage: Eukaryota > Metazoa > Chordata > Leptocardii > Amphioxiformes > Branchiostomatidae > Branchiostoma > Branchiostoma floridae x Branchiostoma japonicum. The sequence continues at coordinate 17,196,958 of CM023840.1, forward strand.
GTTGTTTTGTACACAAGTAGTGTGTAAATTGGTCCCACTTGAAGGTCATGTTACATAAAACATTCACTGTAATTGTTGTTCCAGGTGAACCACCAGTTAAGAAGAAGGTAGTCAGCCTCAAAGGTGTGGCCGGTGCCAAAAAGGCCCTTCTCAAGTGGGCAAAGAAGGCTGCAGCCAGGTTAGTTAGTTAGTTGAATTAGTATAGGTAACATTGGTGTTGGGTTTGTGAGTCCAACATAGCTTTAAGTTCAACAAAGTTAAGTAATTGTTACTGTCTGTGAACCATGGCATACATTATACCCCACTATGTACACATCATTAGTTCCTTGCTGTTGATAGCACTGACAATACCAAGTTAAAAGAGCATGACTAATCATAAGGAAAGTTCCTTCCTTTTTCTTGCAGTCCTACTAGATGAATAATATGTGTGTATACTAAGTAAACCAGTCTTTTCAAGCAAAACTTGTATAACTACTAAACGTGCTTACTTATATATCTAAGACTGGTCTGTCAATATTGCTTGCCCAATTAGGCGAGTGAGCACTGCAGGTGTGGAAGTACAGGACTTTGGGAAGAGTTGGAGAGATGGTATAGCATTCAATGCTCTCATCCACTCAGTAAAGCCAGAACTGGTTGACATGGCAGAGATAAAACAGAAGTCTAACTTGGAAAGGCTGGAGCATGCCTTCACTACGGCAGAAGAAAAGCTAGGAATTCCAAGAATTTTAGAACCCCAGGTCAGTGATTGTTGAAGTTTGACAGTCTGTACAGAAGATTTGTTTCATTTTCCATGTAGAAAATTCGAGAAACATCTAATAGATAGAAATGTAGTCATAGCAGAGTCTTGAAAGTTTTCTTTTTTAATAATCAAATTCTGATTTTTGAATCAGAATTTGTCAGACTTGTAAAGCATGAGACTGGTTTTATTTGCAAGTAGATAATCAGAAAGTCCCTTTCTTACTTTTAATGGCCTCACTGCTACAAACACGAGAACATGGAGATGCCTACTTGATGGAATTTGTATTTCAATTCTGTCTTAATCTTCCACCCCAGGATGTGGATGTGAGCAAGCCTGATGAAAAGTCCATCATGACATACGTGGCACAGTTCCTACAGGCCTACCCTGATACAGGGGAGGAGACACCGCAGGTGAGCATGGCTTCATATGCCATCATTTGTGATACAGATGATCAAATACTTTCATCTACTTTATAAAGAAAAGCTATTCCCTGTGAGTTTAGTATGTTTTGTGCTGCTTGCAAGAGTTATAGAAAAAGAAAACATGTAGGGATAGTACCGCTTTTTGTAAGATAAAAGCACACAATGACATTGTCAGAAATGATACACTGAGTGCATTCTCCACTAGGAGCCGTCCCAGGTGGAGCTGCACATCAGGGAGGAGAATGAGGAGTACCAGGCTCTGATGACCTGGATCTCTCGAGCAGAGATCAGACTGAAGGACTTCAGTGCCAGCATCCCTGGTTTTGGTAGAGGGGATGAATTTCAGGTAAGACCCCTCCTCACAGGGTGTAGTTTGTCCATGTCATATTTAGTCAACACACGGTCATTAGAAATGGATACAATGTGTAGTGCTGATGTCTTATACTTTGAAAATGTGTGCTAAGCAAGTCTTCTAATACCAGGCTTTTAACAGGTCGGCAACTTGAGATATGACATCCATAAGTACATGTAAGAAACATTAACCAATGAAGGTACATAAAAGTGCTGTCAGCTTGGGAAGCATTTTGTACCTGACCTGCTTGCCAGACTGTGAAGTGCACCATTGACTTCTCATTTCATCTCTTCTGCAAATCTAACCCTGCACTGCACTTAGATTTCTAGGGATTTGTGCTCTCTGTCAGACTAACCTGCATGCATGTCCATTATGTGCCCTTGCCCCTCACAGATTTTCTGAATATGGTGAGAAGGACTGTTGTAGCTGTGTGTCTTTGCATGATGATGTGATTTTTTGTCTCCTAAGACAATGAATGAGTCTGTCTTTCAATTTGCACCAATGAGTCTAAGCTTGCTTTGTTGCATCTTCTGTCCCAAGGCTGCTGGAGGGAGACTTAAACAGGAGGAAGTGGAGGTAGATAACAATTTTAAAGCATGTTACATTTTCTGGGGAATTCTTTCTTTCTTTTGACTGTTTTGTATTGGTGAGATGTACATGTATTGATTCTTGTTTGAAGGTATACTGGGTTATCTTTATGCACCATGTTTGCAGTGGTCTTGAATTTAACATCCTTACTTGATCTGTACCAGACCAAAGAATCAACGTACCTGTTAGATATTTTTGTACTTTCTGATTTCTGAAGTCATTGTGATTAATGACAGATTTGTCAATTTTGCAGACTCTCTGTCAGACTTAGGGACAATGTCTGTTAGGTAGACCACTTAGTGCTATCTGTGCATCACTGTAGAAAACTTTGTGAAGCAAAAGGATAGAGACCAAAGTGATCACTTGTTCCATAGTTATGTGCTTTTTTATGGAGTGTATTGTTTATAGCTATAGCTTCACAGGAGATGGGTGTTGCTGGTGATGTTAAATGTACTTTTGCTTCAAAGGACATGCAGTTGTTAGATAATTTCTGATCCTAAAATATACCTTTTATTGCACCATTTAGCATTTTCAGGCTTTTAAACAGGATCTGGCAAACAAAGCAAAAACTTACATCTGGATTCAGCAACAGTATGAAGCCAAACTTCTCCTAATGTTGACAGAGGACAATATTACAGAAATGATTACCAGGTAGGTTGTTCTAAAAAGTTTGTTATTCTTTTCTCCTAGATTTATTGATAGCCAATAAGAAAGTCTGAAATAATGCTGTTACCAAGCAGGCATCAGAAATATTTAGGATATGTTTCCATTTCACCTAGGCCTGCACCATGTATATTACATATTTCACATCAATTTTACATTAGTCAACTTGAGCCAACTCTCTGACTTCTTTAGGTGGGAGGCAATAGTGGAGCAGACCCGTCGGTGGCAGTGGAAGATGGACAGTCGGCTTCCCCAGCCACTGGGTCACATCGCCACCTGGCTTCACAAGGGGGAGGACATGGTCAACAGGACAGCTGCAACCAAGGATGGGCATGAGGAGACAGCCAATGAAATCCTCAGGATGCTTCAAGAACATAAGGTAAGCATCCAATACAAAACATTGTTGTGAATAATATCAGGACAAAACTTTACTGTCTGGTGACTCCTGGTTATGATGTGATAGAAAGTTTTAATTGTGTATGTGCAATGTTAATCCTACAACAGGCATACTTCAAGGACCTAGACAAGTACACCCAAGCATTCCAAGATGTCAAAGCAGTAGGGAGGGTGAAAGGGGAGACAATTCCACAGGAACAAGTCAAGGACCTGGATGGCAGGTTGATTAAACTTGCAGCTGACTCCCAACATAGGTGAGTTTTCGAGTCTTGAATGTTGTTTCCTATATTTATTGCAAACTGCCATGACTGTAGTAAAGCCACACTGATTTAATTTTATGGATGACATCCTCTGGGGACCACAAAACTAATGCGAGAGGGCGAAAAAAAAATCCAGCAAAAAAAAAAAAATGCTGGCTAATCACAGGAATACAAAGCCGGTATTGCAAATTGAAGCACCGGACACAGTGACTGCATCAAACAAACAAGTTTTTATTTGCAGGAGGTAGATGTAGATAGTCTTGTTCAGGTCCCATCCTCCTTCACAGCTTCCTCCTTCGTTTTACGATAAGCCGCCCTTTTGCGGCATTTATGAGTCGGCAGTCTGTACTGAGTTCCAGCCGAGTTCCGGAGTTCCGGGAAGCCTCGAAAGACATGATTTTTTTTTAGATTTTTTTTTAGAACAGGCGAAAATCAATGCGCGCGCGGATGTCATCCATAAAATTAAGTTGGTGTGGCCTAAGTACATTGAAAAATCTTACTTCAACTGTTTAGGGAAATCGTGTTGTGGTGCCTTTTATAGACAATGTTACATATATTAGCCCAATCTGTATGTACATCCAGAAAATTCCTCAGACTGTTTTTAGCCTTCTATATACAAACATGTTTCATCAAGAATTTGATCTACACTAGGCTGGGATGTGTCTTATCAATATAAATTTGCACTTGGACTTTGCTGACCTGAACCTGTGATGATCATACTGCAGGTTCATCCAGCTGCAGTACTTGGAGTACAAGTACCGGCTGCTGGCATTCCTTGTCATGGGGGAGACCAAACTCAAGTCCTGGACCATCAAGTATGGCAAACAGGAACATGTGGAACAGCTACTCAAGAACTACATGGTGAGTGTATCATTATATAAATTTGTGATTGACAGCCAGATAATATCAGGAAGAACTGAGTGGAAAATATCACTTTATCAAAACATTTTGATATGTGACTTGAAGAGCTTAGGTTCATAGATGAAAATATTTTAATATTTACAAATGTATTTGGTTTTGCCAATTTGCATTAATTAGAAAACCCCTTTTACAAATTTAAGACACTCAATGTGCCACAAACACTGCAGTTTTATAAAGGTTTTGTCACCACTAAAAGGCACTAGTCTAGTGTTACATGTATGTCAGATATACTAAATATTATATCGGTTACCACAGGAGTTCATTCACAAGAAGAAGTTCTTTGAGACATATGACTCGACCTCGGCCTATCTAAAGAGAGTGGCAGAAGCCTACCTTGCAGATGAAATTCCAGGTGAGAACCAGTTTTCAGCAGTGTTTCTGCAAGAGGTGAAAAGCGCCTTCTAGCAGTTAGCTTGCATATTGCAGTATTTCAAGCATGCCTGCATAATATCATGTACTAGTATGTTTTGATTTCATTTGATTTTCAGCTGAGGAAAAGGAGAAGGTTCGTAAGTTCCTGAGTGACAAGGCCGCCCAGTGGAAGAACTTGTCGGTGGAGATCAGGAGTGTGAAGACCATGCTGGAGGAGGTGATTGACAAGTGGAAGAAATATAACGAGTGTGTGCAGCTCCTACAGGACTGGCTGGAGAAGTCTGAGGCCATGGCCGGCAAGCCTGATGATGTCAAAAAGGTCAGCTTTGTCTCTTGGACTACATGTTCTGAGCATTAATGCAATATTTGTGTTGGTTTTGTCACTAGAAAATGGATTCAAGCATGCTTTTATTGGTACAATATGGCTGCATTTCTCTTGAAAAAAAAAGTTAAAAATTAACTTTGGATGGGAATTTGAAATGTTTGGAATGCAAAGTATGTTAGTACTGTGAGTCAATGATTCACTTTGACTCTTTTCTGCTTTTAAGCAAGACAATAGTTTCCCTATGGGTGTGGGTTAGCACCCAAGATCAAATTACTGTGAACACTGAGCAGTGTACAAAATTGAGACAAATCCTCACTTCTTCGATGGATACTGGGGTAATTATTTTATCACATGGGTCTCTGCTTATCAGAGTGCTTTTCCTGAAGATACTGGCCAACTCAGCTTACCGTACATTCAGGTTTTAATACTGTAAAACATGTGACTAAGGTGTCTGCTGTTTGACCACACCCACTTGTGCAGGAGTACTTCCAGGACTTGTTCCAGTGGCAGGACAGACAAACTCTGCTGAATGAGACAGGAAACTTTCTGATTGAGATCACCAATGAGACTGTCTCCCTGGATATTCAACAACAGCTACTGCTCATCAATGGCAGGTGGAAGGACCTGTTTGACTCTGTCAAAGACCAGGTGATAAGTTTTATTCCATAATTAGGCATTGTCTAGATTGTAATAATACTACATGTAATGGGAGGACCAGTTGCAAGAAGGAGATGCCTGGTGTAAGGATAGTTGTGAGTTTGAGAGATTTTAAGTTATTGATGGAACCATTGTACATGTACAGTGTTTTGCTTCATTAATGGATGTTTGAATTTTAAAGATTTATTGTGTTTGTATTTTACAGATTTGCTGTGTCATTGTACCATGCCCACTCCACACTATGTGAAGAAGCCTGCAGTATCAGTTACAGTGAAAAATATTTTCTTGTTAACCAGCAAACATTCACTCTTCTTCATTAGGTAAAGGAAGGGGAAGTGAGCAAGATGAACCGAGAATATCAGACAGGAACCAAACGGCTGACAGACTGGCTGACCAAGGCAGAGAGAGTGCTGAAGAATCCAGTCCAAGTGACTTATGTCTCCATCAAGGAGTATGTGCAGGACCTAGAGGTGAGCAGCTTTATATATATATATGAATGTATAACACTCAGTTTCAGGACAATGTTTTCTGTATTTTCCATATTCATGCAACATCACAGGAAATGAATACAATTTTTTTAAAGGTGTTGATCAGATTATATGTGAACTACTGGGCTTAAGTTGTTGTCTGATGTTGGTGTTGAAGACAATAGAGTTTTGAAGGTGTGAAATACATATAATTAACCCTGCAGTGATAATCGCATACTGGATCAACAGCTTTTCTCTCAGTATCTGGTCTCTGTGCTTATCCATTGAAGCCTATACAACAACTCAATAACTCTTCTGAGTCCTGACATTGTGTGTATTCCCACACTAGGACATAAATGCAGAGATCCCTGCCCAGGAGAGTGCCATCAAGGCTCTGTCCAAACTGGGACAGATTCTGGTGAAGGAGACACCGCCAAACCAGGTCAAGACCATGTTTGAGGCCCTCAAGGACATCAAGGACAGATTTCTCAAGGTTAGAAAACTGCCTGGGTTGAGCTTGCCATGATTCCTTTGTGGAGATTGCATCTAGACATGTCTAGTCTAATGTATCAGTTGAAATGTGTCTTGTTGGTATTGTGTGACTGTGTTTTACCTCGTAGGTGCGAGAGACTGTTCCTGTTGGAATGAGGTTGTGCACAGAGATGCAGGAGCCATTGCAGGCTCTGGAACATGGGTGCCTGGAGATCACCCGCTGGCTGGACCAGGCAGAGAAGCTTCTCCTGTCACACAAAGTGGAGGCTAGCTTGGAGCAGCTAGAGGAGAGGATCAAGTCTCACCAGGTACAGAAACAAACAAAGGCAACATGAAATTATTGTGTAAGCTTCTCGGAGCTTATACTTGTCGTGGGTAACAGTTTAATTCCTTCTATTGAATGAAATTATTGTGGTTATCTGTTATCTTATTGACAGGTGTTATGGAGTGAATCAATGGCTGTTGTCCACCATTAAATCAACTGAAAAGTTCAGTCAATTCTGTTAACTAAATGTTATTATTTTCCTCAGCTATTTTCTTTTACTGAGTGGAAAAGGCTGAAAACATTGCAATGTGATACAATATTGTCTTTTCTCCTTCAGCAATTCTTCATCAGTCACAAGCAGATCCGCTCCAAACTGGAGGCCAGGAACAAAGAGCTGAGCAAGGTGCTGAGTCTGTGCTCAGATAACATGGACAAGTCCATTGTGGAGATACGGATGACTGACATCATTACCAGGTTCCAGGTACAAGGAACACAACTTTACAGTCTTTTGTCTTAACTTGTTTACTGAAAGATAAGTTAGTATCTACCCCATTTAGTATATTCATTCTGAATAGTGAAAGTACGTGTATTGTGTTATTAGTCAAAATTAGAATTGTCATAATATTTTAAGCTGATCATCTCTACTCAGACATTAAATTTATTAAGTTGTTTCAGGGACTTCTTGCTACATACTTTGATGTTACAAACTTGAAGGTACCACTGTAAAACGTAAAACTCCATGATATTAAATTCAATGTGTACTCCTAATTATTTAAATTTTACACTTCTCACATCTTGTCTTCAGAACTGCATGGACATTGCATCTGAGTGGGAGAAGAAACTTAACAGTGTCCTGCTGACATGGAGGGATTTCAGCAGGAGACAGGCAGATGTGGACAAGAAACTGAAGGAGGCAGTGGCTGTCCTAGCACAGGAGGGAACCCAGATAGATAAACTCATCACGGGTCATCTGGTATGTGTGCAGTCATACTGAATTCTTGTTGGTCATGAACAAGTATCAACTGTTGTGCATTCATGTCTTTAGTGTGATGTATATGTGTATGGAGATTAAAGATGTCGAAGACTTGTCAATCTCCATCATGCAAGAAAACTTCAAGCACCTTTGGGCTAACAGGTTTCCAACTGGCATGGCTGTCATTAAATTCTTTGTTGTAAAACAGTATTGTAGTATATCATTGCTGACAATTTATATGAAGCATCGTTCTGATGGTTTAAGTTTTCATGATTTCATTTTGACTAAAGAGGTTCAACATAACAATAAAGCTACATGTAGTGTTGGCCATACTTTTGATCATTTCCAGGATTTCTTCAATGCTATGGATGAGACCATCCCACGAGAGTATCTGACCGTAGCTGAGAAACACCTGCAGGAGATGCCAGAGCCAACTCGCACACAGCAGCAGAGGAAGATACAGGACACTCAGGACAGCTGGAAGGTTGGTCATCTTCCTCTCTTCTGTTTTTTTCAACTTGTGAAGACAAGATCAGAATAATGAATTGCTTCACAATCTTGCTGGATCCATGCTATGCATTTGTTTCTCCAGGATATAACAGGAAAGGCACCCATCCGCCTTGCCAAGCTGCAGTTCCAGAAGCCGGAGACAATGTTGAAGAAGAAGCTGGCAGAGACAGAGGCAGAACTGTCCGAAGAGATCAAGCTACTCAATGCAAAACACAACCCTGAAAAACTTCTGGATAGACATAAGGTACAAAATGTTAGCTTATTGACAGAATTATACCTTAAGAATATTTTTTTTAGTGTTATACCCCACATTTCTAGATAGCACATTCAAAATCTGTTTCTGTGTATTGTAGAATTACTTTCACAAGGAGGGCGGATTCTTCAGCATCTGTGAAGAGTGCAAATATCTGATGGAGAATGCCACAAAGAAGATGAAGGCCATAAATAAGGATGACACATCCCTGGAAGATGCCTACACAGAGTATAAGATGAGATATGGAGAACTTCGTGCTGAGGTGGAAGTCATCTACAAGAAGATTCTGGAAAGACTTCAGCAATGGAGCCAGTACAGAGAAAGGTTAGAAATTACATGAACTTGAAGCATCACTTATATTATGGTTGTTGTGTAATGTTGATCTTAATTGCTGTGTTGGTATATGAGTTTTCCCCAGAAAGCCATCAGCAGGTCAAAAATGGTAATGTTGCAACCTACACATCTTGGTAGCAGCAGTATATCCTGTATTTTTGCTGATTTCTCAGTGCAGACATATGTTTTAGAGCATATTGACTGGGATCCAAAATGTTTTCTACCCTTATGTAGGTTGAAAGTATTTAGCCAGTGGCTGGAGAGTGAAGAGAAGTCCCTGAGAGATCTGTCCAGCACAGTTCCCACCAAGGAGGAGTTTGAAATGTATAAGGCAAAACTGGAGGTAAATACTGATAAGTATTTAGGATCATTATGTATTAAAGGTATACATATGTTCTTTGAATAGACTGCTGTCAATCAATTATTGAAGTACATGTAGTAGTTTCTGGCCCAATGTTGAGACTATAGATGGGCAGCTTCCTTAATTGTCAAAACACGTAGTTCGTTAATGTAGCCAGGGTATGAAATACATGATGTGGAAAATTGATTTGTCTTTGAAGTGTGCAATACTAAGTATTGTTACTGGAGTATGAGATGTACATATCAAGGTAAGTAGTAAGTAGTTTTAAGATTTTTTTTTTTAACTTCTGGTCTCTCTATCCACCAGACCCTGATGAAGTACAAAGAGGCCCATGCTAATGATGTCCAGTGGCTGACAACAACCCTGAAGACTCTGACAGGAGGCAGCCAGGATCCTGAGGCTGCCACTCACCAGAAGGAGCTGCAGAACCTTGTGCAGCGGTACAACAAGCTGGATGGGTCCATCCAGGAGGCAGGGGACAGGGTTCAGCAGGCTGAGCAGGCCATGCAACAGGAGGAGGTAAGGACATCCTACATCATGGGAAGTACTGTAATCATGAGATGTTTCCTTGATATATCAAAATGTCAACCATTTGTGTATTCACATTAGGCCCTTACATGTACATTGACCCAGTGTTTTCAAGATAAAAAGGATAGGTTAGTCTTGTAATATATCAGTGCAATATGATAAAAGTGTGGGGCTCTAAGGCAAGATTGCAGTTATTACATTTGGTAAGCCCTGTAGCCATTTCCCTTTCACAGCAACATTTGACCAGTGATGGACTATCCAACAACATTGGTTCTGAAGACGGAACACCCCAAGAGGCCTGTGCAATAGAGGAGACATCGAATCCTGAAGTTGAACTTGGCAGCCAACACTGGCAAACACCTCCGTCCTCCCCTCCTTCTTGTGCCTCGCCAACAATGGATGAAGTTTCTGAGAATGACTCAGATAGCCAAACATGCCAAACACCCCTGTCCACAACCCCCCAGCAGAGCAGTCCAGGTGCCCTGTGCAAGATCACTTGGGAGGCAAAGGATCCAAAAGCACAAGAGAAGGTGAAGTTCACCCATGATGTGGGACTGATGGGGATGTCTGGCGATGGCATACCTGGTGGGGAGTCCAGTAAAACTTCACCACCTCCTGCTCCGTTAGGACCTCGCCAAGTGAAAGTGTCCATCACTGGAGGAAAGCTGAGAAGGTTGCCGGATGGAAGATTTGTTTTCGATATCCCAGCAGTACCACCCAAAGTACAACACATGATTAACTCTAGAAACTGGACCAATAGACACCAGGTACCTACGTTGCCATGGTGAAGGTGAAGGGCTGGCTCTGTCTAGATGCAGGCATTCTTAGGTCCCATGCTTTTACTTCTTGCCTTGTCAGTGGTGGATTGTAGTGTTCCCTACCCTCTCCCCTCCCCACAAGAAAGCTGGTGATGGTGAATGAAGCATTTTTCAGCCCATCTTTGTTTCATGGCAGACAGTGCAATATTAATATTCATTCCAGGCAGGTTTGGTGTTTTTCTTAGACTATCGTTTCCAACTGTATCCGTCCATTGGGGAAAACTTAGATTATTCCCCTCCCTGTAAATTTTGAAAAAAAATGGCAAGACCACTGAACTGTAATGTAATAGAGTTTTTGTTGTGCTGTCCAGGAGGACCGCCTACTGGAGGAGTTCAAACAGAAGAAGACAGCAGCACTCCGTGAGATGGACAACATCAGGGAGGACATAGAAGAGGCTTCCCAAATGGGAGGGCTACAGACAGTGGGAGAAAATGTGCAATCACTCCAGGTACATTTGCAACCCCCCAAAAATATCTTTGAAAAGATCTTGATGTGTTTTGGTCTGTAAGTTTGTTGAGCTCTGTTATACAAATCTGAGAAATACATATGGCAATCAAGAACCTACTGACTAAAGTACATACAATGCCCAAGATGACAAGCACAACTTTGAAGACTAGAAATTTTGTGTTAACAATGTCGATTTTGAACAAATATGGTTACACTGAGTTTCCACCACATTTCCAGTCCTTGAAACCTCAGCAAAAGAAGCTGGCATCACAGCTGGCCAGTCTGGAGTCCATGTTGTCTCAGATGTCAGCCTTGCCTGGAGCTGGAGACAAGGCTGCCTGGGATAAAGAAGCAGCAGACCTGAAGCAGAGATGTGCCACCCTCCAACAGGACCTGCAGGACAACCTCACAGCCATGGAGAACTTGCAGGTGACTTACATGTATCTTCATAGAAGACCAAATGTGTACTATTTTTACCTAGTATAATCCAAGACACTATGAAAAGCCACTGGGATACATATATATATATATATATACTATTTATGCATCAACATCACAATTTGACTTTTGTTGTTGTTCACCTATTTGATGTTTAGCTGAAGATATAATGTGTAAGCTAATTTTAGATCTTTAGTGTTAAATTTTGTTGACAACCCAATAGGTGAGGTGGGAAGACTTCTATGCCAAGTTAGACCGGTTTAACAGCTGGATTCAGACATCAGGTGCCAAACTGGCCAAGGTAGAACAAGCCACAGACAGCCCTGAGGTGCTGTTTGACAAGGCCAAGGTAAGTGGAGATTAGAAAAAAGTTCATTAATTGTTATATTTTCAGTTCACTATATTAGTTTTGACTAAACCTTTGTGACCGGGAAAAATTTTCCATAATACATCTAAGTATTCTTCCACAAGTGTTAATGTATAGACTGTTACACAGAAGCTATTCCTTTTGATTTCAGGGCATCTGCAGTGAGATTTTTGACAAGTATGAAGACCTGGAAACCCTTGAGAAAGAAGGTCAGAGCTTGATTCCAGATGCAACTGATGCAGAGACACTGGCTGTGAAGACCAAGCTGCAGGAAGCTGGCAAGCAGTGGGAGATGCTTTGCACCAGGGCAAAGGCCCTCAACACTAAGGTATTTAACGTTACATTTGTAGTTCTTTATAGTGTAATTTGGTTCACTTGGCTATCTTAAATTTAGGTGCTAGTGAAATATATTATATGGCCCTTGATTTTTTTAGATTACTCAATGACATATATTATTATTTATATCATACCCGGGCGGCGTAACAGTGCTCCCGGCCGTGTTGCATTCTCCCGTACGACCGGATGTATAAAACGGGCATCCATAGAACATTCGAACGCGCTTCGCTTGCGCCGCTACAAAAATTAGAACGATTCGAACGCGTTTCGCCCCAACCGTGTACGCCGCTTTCGAACATTCGAATACAGGATTCGGCCGTTGGAATTGATGTTGCTGCAGTTTTTTGGTCCAGCGACACCAAATTTTCGCTCATTTCGCCTTGAAAGACGTGTTTTCTAAGGTGGGTATGATATAAATAGCATACAACACGGTGTATTCCGCATCGCCCTCGGTCTCGGCCCTCCCGCGAGTTGGATCGCCCTCCGGCCAGGCCGATACCTCAGGCAATACGGAATACACCGTGTTGTATGCTCCATATATCAACCTTAAGGCAATTCTATATCTTAAATTAGGTGAAGGAGAATGTTAGTCACTGGCAGGCATATCAGGGCTACCTCCAGCAGCTGATGCCGTGGCTGGAACAAGCAGAACGCACGCTCAGACAACAGCTGCCTAAATCTGCCTCCAGCACACAAGCAGAGGAACATGTCAGGCAACAGCAGGTAAGTTACCAGGACTGGGTTCTTCTTCTTTGGCAGTTCAGTCTGGGTACAGGGTACAGTCCAGGACTGGGTACATTGAAAGTAAAACAGAAAAGTCTTACCATTGTAAGTCACCACCAAATGCTCAATAAATAATGATGAAATATACTGAAGACTGGAAAAACATCAATTCTTGCTATCAAACAGGCAACATGAAATGATCAGTGCTTTCTCATGTATATAATATTTGTCTATCTAGGTTGTAACTTGTCATTTGCAGTAAAATTAATTTGTTTCACCAGAAATCAACAGTTATCTGTAATTATACGGGTTTTATGTTGAATCCCAGGTGTTCTCCAGAGACCTTGAGGAGCACAGGTCCGTCCTTGATGCAGCCGTGGCTGAGTCTGAGCAGATCGTCAGTAAGCCTCACCTGGGGGAGGAGGTGGAGGACATCCAGAACAGGTTCACACAGGTGGGCATATATGACTGTCTGTCTTTCCTTCAGCTATAGGACTTAGAGTTTATTGCTGTTAGTTACAATCATCTTTGCCCTATGCTTGCCAATATTAACAAAGTTTGCTTGCTACATGTAGCCATGTATGTGTACGTGTATGATTGTGGTGAATAGAGAATTTTTGGGGGGTAAAACTTTGTTTCCACAGAGGTATTATTTCAAGAGCCCTACTTGCCACATGTATTATGTTATGTAGCTACCCAATTGCTTCTACCTTTGTTGATTCTACTTATCTATGTGTGTCAGGTGGAAGACTTGTCCAATGAGAGAACTGCAGAGCTTTCTTCCTCACGTGACAAGTGGAAGGAGTATGAGACTGATGTCAGCTCCTTCCTGAAGTGGCTGGAGAAGTGTGAGAGCCTGTTAAAGGGTCAGGTGGACCCAGCAGACACACAGAAGCACCAGGCTTACATACAGACCATGAAGGTACAGGATTAAATAAATGGGTTCAAATTTAAGTAGCTTTTACTAGTTTTACACATTCAATGCACATACTTTTATTTGATTATTCAACTATACCATCATCTATTGTTATGAGAGGTTTTATTGTACAAAAGGATTCTAACTGAACCCAACCTTGTACTGCTTGTACATGTAAATGATTTTCATTCCCTTCTTCCTGTCTCTATTTTCTATGAAAAACTGACTGACCTTTCATGAGAAAGCTTCAAACTGTGACAGTTTCTTTACAGCAATTATGTTTCATTTTTTTGTAGTGTACAGTATCCTGCAGCAACTTTGTTGCTTTTCTATTTTAGAAACAGCTGCTTGGACTTGATTGCAAGTTTTGAAAATCAAGTTCAAGTAGCTGGTACATGACCTCACTTTCCTTCTTATGAACTTCCACAGACCCTGCAAGATGAAGTGGGTGCCATGGTAAACCCCTTATTAACTGTTTTCACATTGTGCTGGTCCTGGTGCTTACATGTGTTTGTACTGTGATGTATTTCTGTTTAATCAGTGTGAAGCTTTGCTCTGGCTTTGATTGGCTTGTGACATGCCATTTTTTGTTGAAAGCTTTTGGCTCACTTTCCAAGATACAATGTACAAAATGACCAATTAAGCTTACAATGTGTTGAAAAGTTCTTTTTATAGATTGCATCACCAGCGTTGTCGGTCATACTTTTATATTTTCATTCCTTGTGCTTTTAGAAACTCCAGGATAGTGTTGCAAATGTAAAGCCCTCATTCATGGACTTACTGGAAGCTAACAGCAGTTTGAGGGAAATTGCCAGTCCACAAGGAACCAAAGCCCTGCAGACACAGAGAGTGGACTTGGAGAAGCGTTTCCATGCACTGGAGACCACCATCGAGCAGAAGATCAGGCAGGCTGAAGGGCTGGGCGAGAGATGGACCCATCTGTACTCCCAGTTGGATGAGTTTACAGCACTGTTACACAGCACTGACGGCAAGCTTACATCAACATCCGAACCGCAGGGAGCACCTGAGGATGAGCTCAAAAGGGCAAAGGTACAGAGTGATAAACCTGTTCATTGTAATTGTAGCTGCACCTGCTTGTAACAGAATAAAGATCAGTGCTTTGCATGGGATGTAGATGATGTAGATACTTTGCTGCTATTGTGTTAGGCTCTAGCAAACAGGATTGGCTGTTTGAAATACACACCAAATGAGGAAAATACTTTTTTCCCTACTTTCTCTAGGCTGTCAGTGCTGTTGTGCAAGAGATGTCCAAACCCTTATCTGCTCTGGAGAAAGAAGGTCAAACTCTCCTGAAGGACTCAGACTCTGCCCATAACTCCACTGTCAAACTGAAGCTAACAAGTGCCAGAAAACAGTGGGATGATCTGTGCAGTAAGGTGAAGGCAAGGAAGGAGGAGGTATCTGCAAACCTGAGCCACTGGCAGCAGTATTGCAAGGCCCTGGACGAGTTTATGGCCTGGCTGAAGGAAACTGAAGGCTTGATGTTGGAGGACTTGGCAAAGTGTAGCTGCTCTTCTGATGTGCAGGAGTTTGTTGAACAACATGAGGTACATACATAATAGATTGTTACCATTTTGATACCATTTGATATCCTACCATTACTGTATTGCCATTTCTCTTGATTCTGTTCCTTCAATGTACAGTACAATGTCATGTATTTTACATTTCTTGCTCTAGAGAACCACAAGGGACATTGAAAGCCACAGAAGAGCCCTGACCACAGTGAACCAGTACTCCTCCCGGGTGCAGGGCCAGCCACAGCTGCATGAGGAGGTCGAGATGCTGTCCCAGCACTTTGACAGGGTGGTGCGGATGAGTAAGGAGCGGACCATCCAGTTGGATGACATGCAGACTCAGTGGATGCAGTATGAGAGTGAGCTGAAGAGCTTTGAAGAACAGCTGGATGAGTGGGAAACCACACTTAGCTCAGAGGTCAGCAGTGCAGACATCCAGGGCTTACAGGTAGAGCTGGATGCCACTGCATCCCTGGTGGAAGAGATGACATGGTATCTTCCAACATATGACAAGCTGCTGGGGACCAATCAGATGCTGAGAAAGTATGCTAACACTGAAGGAGCTGCAGCCCTAGAACAGCAAAGCTCCAGTATTCAGGAGAGGTTGGTTACCTCTGATTGTTTATCTTATCACAAATGCCTACCAGTAAGCAATTTACATTCATGATGCCAATTACTATCAGACAAATGTCTTCATTCAATTGTTTTGTTGGTTCTATTTTTGCTGAGTTTCATACAGTAACCATTTAAATTAACATGATTATCGTATCATTCAGATCTCTTTGTAGTCCTTTTTTTTTTGCATTTTTTCTTCTTTTTGAAATGTATTGGTATGTATTACTGTTAACCCAAGTCTTAAACATGAAAGCACAAGGAACTCTGATGTACAAGTGTGCATGACCCTGTGATAATTTTTGTAGATGGGAGAAGCTGTCCAATGCCATGTCAGATCGACAGGCTCACATCTCCGCACTACTGGACAGCCAGAAGCAGCTGGAGCAGGACATGGGCAGCTTTGCCAGCTGGGTTACAGCCTTCCAGGAGGAGCTGGACCAGGCAGGACACATCGCTGGGGACCAGCTGGATGCCGCTCAAAGAAAAGTGAAGGTATGGACATGCTTCCCCCTGTAGAAGGAGCTGTTAGTTACAAAAACTATTTTATTGGCTAAAATGGGAAGAAATTATAACTTATAAGCTGTTGTCAAAATAAAGCACTGATATGGAGGTTATTTTCTTATTTTCCAATGAGATTTTACATTATTTCAACTGTTCCATTTGGCTTATCTTAGGAACAAAGAGCTGAATTGGAAGACCAAAAGGAGCTGTATGAACGCATCTCTGCCAAGGTTCAAAAGGAGGTTGCTGAACATCCCAGAGAAAACAAATTTCTGTCAGACAGACATTCAGAGCTTAGTACACTTTTTGAGTCAGCAGAAGATGTTATAGCCAAGAGAGAAGAGACACTCCCAGCATTGTCACATTACATGGACCGAGCTGCAATACTTTCTGCAAGGCTTAAGGAGGTTGGTGCTATGTCTGCTTCTCAAGAGAACCTGACTCCAAAGGAGCTTGAAAAAGTGCAACATGACATTGAGGACATTAAACCACTCCTAGATGAATACAAGGTGCAATCAAACAAACTAGAGTCCTCTCTGCAACAGGCAAAATTAACAGTGAAAGATCCAAAAGGTGGTAAGAAACTGGCCATCAGGGAGGATGTGGAGCAGTTGTTATCCTCTCATGAGAAATGTAAATCTGTGGTACAAAAGAGGCAGGAACAGCTGGCTCAGGCAGACACCTGCTGGAAGGCATTCCTGGAGAAGGAGGAGAAGGTGTTGCAGCAGCTGTCAGCTGTCGAGGGGAAGTTACAGGTGCATGGTGCAATGGAACCAACCAACAAAAATATCAAGGCACAGCTCAAGGGCTGTGAGGTGAGGAGACACAATTTTGTACCTCATGCCAACATCATCTGATGTAGGATGAAATAATGTATTTTGAAGATTGTTTTTATTTTTAAGAGTAAAGTCAATCAACTTACAACTTTCTTTCTGACCCAGTCTTTTGTTTGTTTTAGGGTTATCACAGGAAATGTCTTACTCTTGTTCCTTTTTAGAAACTTCTAGAGGAGCTGAAAAGTTGCAATCAAGACTTGACCTCACTGAAGAGCAGAGGTAGTGAGGTGACATCACTGGACCCCAGGAAGGATCCACTTGTACAGGAACATATACAGAACACCACTGGCAAAGCTCAACATGTCCAGGTGTGCTACACTAAGTATTTCTAATTAACTCAGTATGTAAGAAAAGGAGCATACTAAATTGTGCTGAATACTACCATACAAAGAGTTAGAAAGTTTGTAGCTCTACATTAAGTAAGACATCTTGTCAGGATCAATGTTAGGTACATGTATCATCTTGTCTTTATGTTCATATACAGGAGATGCTGAGCCAGAGGCAGGCATCCTGCCACAGCCTGTTAGAACTGTTTGCTCAGTACCAGAAGTGCAAGTCAGCTGTGGATGAGATGGTGCAGGGTATCAGTCGCACAGCCTCAGGCGGAGCAGGTCTGCTCAGAGAGGAGGATGTCAGGAGACAACTTCGAAAACTGGAGGTCAGTATTTAAATGTGCAGTGCACATACATGTAAGTTGGAAGAAATACAGTAGTTGAGTAAGAAAGACATATCTTTGGGGACTGGTGTTTGTCATTCAGACTTTCTGTTCAGAAGTAAACATGAGTGGAAAATTTCTCTGGACTTGGTCTCCCTGATAAGAGTGGTTCAAAAATACCTATTAAATGTGTTCCATCCACAGGAAGCTGAATCCACCTTAACAAAGCAACAGCCTCTTCTGGATGACCTGACCACAAATGGTAACCTTCTGATGAGACAACTGAGGGCCACAGAACACTACAAACCTGAGGGTGTGAAGACAAGCCTGGATGCGTCCATTGAAAGCTGGCTGGACTTAAGCCAAAAAGTTCAGCAGCAGAAGGAGTCCCTGACCAACCAGCTGAAGCTGTGGGAAGAGATCAATGCCAGCACACAGGACTTTGACCAGTGGTTGGCAGGGCCAGTGTCTGAGCTAAGGGCTGAAGTCACCAACTTCAAGGACAGTGGGAGAGTGAAATCCAAACTAGAGCTGTTCCAGGTCAGTCAACTCCAGTCATCATTGGAGTGATGTACTGATGAGAAATCCTTTCTTTCCATCTTTCTTTTTTCATCTCTTTTGTTTGCAAATCTGATGTTTCCATTGCAATTCTGTGACATTTAGTTTTAAGTATAGTGTACATACAGCAGTCCTTTACAGTTATATTTATGCATGGTTATTACAGACTGTATGTGGTCCAAAACAGATAAGGAGACAAGTAGTGAGAGGGTGTCACATTTTAGCCTTGAGTTCATCATTTGAAATCTGCCATATTTTTTGTGCTTTCACATTAGTACTGTTGACCAGTCAAATGGCTGCCTTTGTATCTAACTACAATACTAATTTCATGGTTATGTTATGTGTAGGACGACCTTCATAACCATGAGAAACAGTTTGAAACTTTGAAGAAAAAGGTTTCAGCCCTGGAGAGCATCTGTGGCAGAGAGTCATTAGATGTACACAACACAGTGGACCACATTTCATCTGAGCTAAACAAGGCCAGGAAACTGGCCTCTGATGGACAGGCAGTGCTACAGGACTTCAGTGGGCAGCAGGAGGCACTGCAGAAGCAGGTAAACTGAGATTTGTTATCTAAGACTTGTTTGTAATAATGAGTGTTTTTCACTTCATCCATGATCAGGTATTGTGCATATAAGACTAATTTAAAAGCAATTGATCTGTTATCATCTAAGATGGAACATTAACTGTGGATATGAATAACTCAATGACACATATTGTACATTTACCAGGTGGATGGATTGCTAACCTGGCTGCAGACAGTGGAAGTTAAACTGTCTAAATGTGATGATGACTCAGGTAGTGATGCTCACATCTCAGGCCTCATCAAACAGTGCAAGGTGAAATATCTTCTTTCCCTCAGTTCAATCCACTTTTTTTTAAAGTTAGAATCATAACATGTATGTTTGCAAAGGAAACCTGCTATGCAATTGACAATGTGTAAACATTAATATAATATGATCTTCAAAGGCATCACACCAAATATCTACCTTAATATGTGGAGCATGTAATGCAAATGTGGCTAGAAATATACTCAAACTACAGTTAGCTAAATAGCAATGCTGTAAAAGTTTTCACCTAGTTGAAAGTATCTGTTGTGCAACTGAATTACATTGTGTTCACTTCTTCTACAGGACATAGCAGCAGAGCTGCAGTCTCGACAAACTGATGTGGAGGCCGCCAGTGAAAAGTTGAATGTCATCTGCAGAAAGTACCAATCCTCTGATCTGGGGCCATTAACACAAGGTGTGTCCAGTGTCAGGACCAAGTATGATTCTGCCTGCTCATCAGCTGAAAAAGTACAGGGACATCTGGAGCACACCCTGGATCAGAGGTTTAATACAACTGTGGAGGAGCTGCACACGTGGCTAAAACCATACAAGGATACTGTGGCTGGCTGTACAGAGCCCACAGGAGACCAGGCAGATATTGAAAAGAAACTGCACCAGATACAGGTACTTACATGACATTGTACAATTACCAGTTCACTGTTCTTTTGTCAATGTAATTCAAAATTTTCATATGATTATGAGTTTTACATCTGTGATGGCAGAATTCTGTTTGATGTAATAGGATATAATGGTTGAAGTATTGTCTTAATTCTCTACATTAATCAAGACCATTTGTATTTATAAAGTAGTTTTGGCACTGACAGCAATGTCATAGAATGACTGGCAGGAAAGACCAGTTCATAGACAACAGTATGTTTGTGTACACTCTACTTCAACAAAGACAGTCAATATGAGTTTCAAGGATCTGACAGGATATGCCATTAGAATTCAGCATTGCAAATGTTTTAGCTGTAATGTCATTGTTTTGCCTCAGGACACTTTGTCCAAGGTCAGTGCAGGGGAACCCAAGCTGGCTACAGCTGAACAACAAGGAGAGTGTCTTTCTGATGTCCTGCCATCAGCAAGTACTGATAGCATCTCTCACCAGCTCACCTCTGTCAGGCAGGAATGGGAAACACTCATCAACAATGCAAAACGGTATTATAAATTTTGTACATATCTGTGGATTATGTTATAATGGCTAGTAAATGCAATTATGTCATCCAGCACAGTACCATAAAAGAACTTCAAATTTCCTAATGTCTACAATACTTTCTTTACAGTATGTTTACAAGAAATGGATGGAAGAAAGTAGCATACATGCTGGCACATATGAGCAACTAAACATTAGTCCCATTACAATTTTACTATACATAAAGTTTGTTTTATTGTGACAAAAGGTCCAAGACATCCCTGGAGGAGACACTGGTCCAGCATAAGGACTTTGAAGAGAAGCGACAGAAGTTTGACAAATGGCTGGAGGAAGTTGAAGCTACTGTAGGGACAGAGTTTTCACTGAAGGCTGACCTAGCTTTGAAGAAGTCACAGGCACAAAGGTATGTACAGAGCTTAATATCACCAAGATTAACATTCTGTTCTATTATTTTCTATTCTTTTATTCTTTCCTGTTTGTGTACTATTGGACAAATATATGCAACCTATCAGTAATAATGATATTTTTACATGGCTATTGGTTACCATTATGATAGTTATTTGTCAATATCAACAACAGTACTGTTATTGTATCTTTTTGTTTTGTACATTTTAACAATTCCAAACATCATACCATGAATAGTGACAAGTCAACAAAGTGGGTATCAACTTAATAAGAAGGCATGGATGTAAATTTAGTACTTACCTGCATAGTTTTCCATTAACTCTCCACTGACTCAATATTATGTAGATTCCAGCATATTCAGCAGGATGTGGCTGACCATGCTGCTGCTCTGAGTGGCCTGAAGGAACAGGCACTAGATCTGGGTAACAAGGACAGCCATGATAACGACCTGGCCAGGAAAGTCAGGCTACTGTCAGGAAGGTACCAGGGCCTCACCAATGCAGTCAAGGTGAATTCAGATCATACCAGTTGGATCACTATACGCAAAACACTTGCTGTAGAAGCTAGTAATGTGATAGATTTACACTAAGAAAGAAATTAGTTTGAGAAGTTCCCATGAATTAGAAAAACATTTAGTGCGTTATCATTTCTAAACTATTCTAGTCTGATATACATTGAATATGGAATTACTGTTTTTAATAAGTAACTTGTACATGAAATGTTAACATGTCGTCTTTGTTTCTGGTTTTATCACCTCAGAAGATGCTAAAACATGTTGTCTTTAAATATTGTATAAATCCTGAATTTTATAGGAAATTCTGAGCCAGTGTGGCCAACAGGTGGCCCAACATGAGGAGTACCATCAAGGCGTACAGGAGGCTCAGGACTGGCTGGAGGATTCAAAGGACCAGCTCATATCACTGGCCAGGACATCAGGCTCCAGGGAGCAGATTGAAAAAAGACTGGCAGATGTGCAGGTAGAATAATTAAACTTAAAGGTTATCCTTCTGTACATGTAACATCACATTAGAATGGACGAAGTGAAAAGCATATTGAACAGAACATGAAATACATTGAAATAGATTTTATGGCTTAAGACATTCTACATTGATTTTTAGTAGGTCACAGGTATGGAAATAATATAGCCCTGTATTTCAGCTACTGCTGGCTTCTAAACAGCAGGGTGAGCTGAAGTTGAACATGGCTGTGGGGCTCGGCGAGAAAACAATGCAAAACACAGCTCCTGAAGGCAGGAGCATCATACAACAGCAGCTGGAGTCTCTCAGGAAGGACTGGCAGGCATTTGGCAGTTCTGCTTCTGAGGTAAGGTTATTACGTCATTCTTTTTACATATCACTGAAAATGTGATCTTCCATTCCCAAACACTTTTCCAATGTTCAAATGGAGATAACACAGGCACATACAAGTGTCTTTAACCTATTTTTGTACACCTTTAAGACCTAAGAGACTTTTTTCCATTTTCAGACCAAGGCTAGTCTGGAAAACAGCCTCTTACAGTGGGGCAGCTACCAGGAGAGTCTGGACCAGCTGACAAAATGGCTGCAGCAGACAGAGTCTACTCTGGACAAAGACCTACCTCTTGTAGCTGACTTGAAAGAGAAGAGAGTTCAACTAAACAAACAGCAGGTAATGTGTCACCTTTAGATCTGTAGTCTCTACTCACCATAACAGTAGAAGTCTTTATATGGATAAACAAGTCACATACTGACAATTGGCTTAATAATAGGTATTCCTAGCAGTAATATGAAAACATCTTCTTGACTCATGTTGATCAGGAATGACAGATTCCTCCCATTCAAGCAAATAAAGGACTAGACTTCAGTTAAGACTTTTTGTTTCCTGCAGGCCATTCATCAGGACATTGTGACTCACCAGTCTCTACTGGAGAAGGTGGTGGAGAAGGCTGGCCAGGTCACATCAGACAGTGATGTCAGTGACATAAGGGAACACTATGCAGAACTTCTAACAAAGGCACAGGTACATAGTAGGAAATAAGTTAATATGTCTTCTCTATTACTTCTATCATTTAGATTGGTAGGTGTTTGCACTGTCTCATATATTGCTTTGTCATATATAGATGAAGAAACCAGGATTTGTCATATATAGATGAAGAAACCAGTTTCCAAGGCCTCCAGCAGGCTGCATTACTTGCGGTTATTGACAAAACAAGGAATGAGTGTTGCCGACTTGGTGCAAGTGTATCTGTCGCTGATCCGCCCCATACTGGAGTATGGTCATGTTTTGCTCGTTGGCTGCAGTGACGAGCTGTCCACAAGTATGGAACGAGTCCAAAAACGCGCTGTGCGCATCATCTCCCTTGGGGGAAAGCGAACAGTCCCGAAGCTCCCTTCTTTGAAAGAAAGGAGGGAAGCGGCCACTTTGAAGCTGTTCACAGCTATGTTAAAGCCTGAGCACCCACTTCATGACCTAGTGCCCCCCCAACGGTCCACAGCTACAGGTAGATGTTTGCGGAACGACAGTGCCTTCACTGTGCCAAAAGCCAGGACTGAGCGGCTGAAAAGGTCATTTGTTCATTGTGCGATAAAACTGTACAACGAGTCTGTTTCATAAGCTACCCCATGCTGTATCTGCGTCCAATTTTGTTATCTTTATGCTGTATTTTACTATTGTTTATTGTTCATTGATTGTATTGTATCATGTGTATATTGTAACAAACTACCCAATTCAGGGGGACTTGTGTCTTTCCCTGCATATGTATGTTTGTGGTTGGAAAACCAATAAAGACGTCGAACCTGTAGCACCAAAGTAAAATAACAAGCACTTGGAAATGATTGCTTTGCCTCTCCTGACATAGGATCGCATCAGCCACATGGAAAGTGTAGTGTCAGACCACCAGCAGTACCAGGAAGCCCTGCAGTCCTTCCGAACTTGGTTCAACCCAGCACAGGAGGAGCTGCATGGCTGTGCTGAAGCATGCACTGAGAAGGCAGCCACTCAGACCAAGCTGAAGAAACTGCAGGTAACCAGTCTGAGCAAGTTTTCTAACTGTGTTGACATGAGATATGATTAGATTATACATTCTACTAGTTTTAGGAATGGTCCAATGATAATCTTTTATAGCTTTACACACGCGTCAGTTTCGTTTTGAATTAGATGACTACCATGTGTTGATCTTCTGTTTTGATTCCATTTTGATTCCATTAGAAGCTGAACCAATAGAAGTGACACCCCGATTTAAATAATACCATACATGTGTGTACATTGACCAAACTTTAGACACATATCTGTTGCATATGTCCATTCAGGAGCTGCGGCCCTATGTGACCACTGGCAAGTCCAAGGTGGAAAACCTGTCATCTCTGGGTGACCAGACACTGCTCAACACCTCCCAACCAGGGGTCAAGCACATCCAGCTGGAGATCAAAACAGCACACAGGGACGTGGATGAGTTCTCCAGGGACATCGGAAGGCTCTCTGCTAACCTGGAGGTCTTATTAGGAGAATGGAAAAGGTATTCTTTCACAACTCACAAACTGGTCTTATGAATGATATGTTCATGTTGAGACTTCCTGTCTAACAAAAGAGGTGAATGCTGCATATGTCATTGCTGAATTTTTATTTTGTAAATCATTAAGTCACATCATCATTTCATGATACCAACAATGAAATGTATGTCTTGGTTTTGATGGTTTTCATCATCTTAATACAGATATGAGGAAATGGAGAAAGAACTAACAACATGGCTGGTAAATATGGAGTCAACCCTGAAGGCTGAGGTTCCACTTGTGTCGACTGTACAAGAGAAGAAAGAGCAGCTCGCCAAGTACAAGGTACATATAGCATTATTGAGGATAATCCTGGTCAATGGTACATTTACGTGTTATATGTGTGGGACTAGTTAAGAAGGATAGACTTACAATATGTCAATTGGTAAGTTCTGACTAATGAAATCCAGCTGGCACAGAGAAAGGTGAAAGCAGAACCATTAATTCAAGCTATAAACTCAACAGTCAGTTGGATACTACATGCACCTTAAAAGGGTGCTTGTTGACTATATAGCAACTGTATTGACAACTGTTATAACTCCCCACCCATATAGTCTCACCATGATGAAGTGATGAAGAGGAAGGCTGCCATAGAGGCACTGAGTAAGCAGGCTACAGTGGTGATGGGTCACCAGGCAGCAAATGTCAGCTTGGGGTCACAGGTCACCAACATCACTTCACACTTCCAGTCTCTCACCATCATCAGCAAGGTGAGTGCCTGGAGTGTTGTACAACATGATCTATTTTAAAGGTCAGGACACCACACGTGTCATATGTGTATAACAAGACTCAATGTAGTTATGTTACAGACATAACTAACTGTTTATTTCATCAGGATCTGGTGAAAAAGCTGGACCAGACAGTGACAGATCATGAACAGTTTGATGTGACTGTTAAGTCCACTTCACATTGGATCAGCCAGCTGAGTCAAGAGATACAACACTGTAAATTAAACACCACACAACAGCTGGAGACCAGGATCAAAACTCTTAAGGTAGTAAAAGTCTTTTTCTTCTCCAAAGTTGAGTCAAGATGTAAAAGATAGTCCTGTGACAGCCATTTTCTTTTATAGAAACAACAGGTAAATACTTGTCATATGACTAAAAGAGTTCCATCTTTAACATCCTAGGACCTGGGAACTACAATCCATGATGGGAAATCCAAACTGAAGGCAGCCTCAAACAAGACAGAAAAAGTCCTGTCCACTACAGCAGCTCATGGCCACAAGGGCATCACCAAAGAGGTGGAGAGGCTGAGGAAGGAGTACGAGCAACTTGACACTTCCCTGCAGGAACTACAGACTTCAGTTGACTCAGATGTCCATCAGCAACAGGAGCATGCCGAGGCTGTTGAGACATTCTCTACCTGGCTGAAGGACTTGGAGTCCAAACTGTCAGCTGATGTGGAGGTTGGAGCAGGGCTGGGAGAGAAGAAGTCCCAGCTAGAGAAGTACCAGGTATGATAATAGTAAAACTCTCCAATGGCTTGCTTGGTTATGACCAAAAACAATATTTTTCGTGGAGAAAATAAGGTCCTTTGAAACTGAAAGGCATTTTGACCTTTTTTTCCAAAAGGAACAGGCAGAACCAATGTATGTCAGCTTGCTTGAAAAAATTCAGATAAACAGTAACAGTACATCTGATTGAATGATAGATGAGCAGTTTATCTCATATATCTATGTCTTCTCACAGGCTCTTCAGTCAGAATTGTTGCAGAAGCAGTTGACCTTGGATGACCTAAAGCAGCAGGCAGCACAGCTGAGGGAGCGGGGAGGACAGGAGTCAGCCAGTCTGGGCCAGCTGGAGAGGAGGTTCACCATCATCATCTCCAGGCTGGAGGAGATCATCACCATGTTCGTTAAGGTCACCACAACACATACCGAGTATCAGGGCAAGGTATCTATTTGCATTCTCTTTGTATCTCCACATATTTATGTATTATCATCTGTGGCTCATGGCTTCATGGCTTGTGTTGAAAATGACCTTTGTTAGATTATGAGTAACCATGTGTTGCTGTTAAAGTGTTGCATCATAATATATTCCCTACTGTTCAGATAGTTGATTATTTTTCCTTCCAGGTGCAGGAAGCAGAGAAGTGGCTGATGTTGATGTCTAACAAGGTGATGTCAGAAGGTAGCAGCCAACTACCCAGCCTGGAGAGTGCACAGCAGGAGCACCTGCAGCACAAGGTAGGGTACCTTTTAAGTGCATTACTTCTTTATTATCATGCAAGGAATTACCTAAGCTTTGATACTGTTTGTAAGTGTTGAGATGAAGCTGAAAGCTTTAAATTGTAAATTCATAACACATTAATGGCAGTATTGTTTAAATGCCACCACATCAAAGCTTATTGTTGTATCACTGTAGTGTTCTTACTTGTACAGTGTCTGTCTAGCACAAGCTGTTAATTTTGCATCAATTGTCCTGTACTTAATGCTGTCAGCTTTTGGAGCTTTAGACACAGTGAGTTTAATTTTAGTTTGAACAGAACGAGCAAGGTTGTAGTGTATCTGTGTTGCTTTAGGTAGCCACAAATATCTACATATAAGCTTGGCTTTGTCTCATAAATCACATTTCATGCACTGCTTTTCCATCCACCTACACCACTCCCATCACCTAGGCTGTGATGCAGGAGGTAGAGGCTTTCCAGTCTAACATAGACAGCATCAGAGACACTGGCAAACAGCTTACCTCACCTCACATCCCCATGGCTGATGTAGCCAGGGACAAACTCAAGAAAAAGGTATTTGCTAAGTTCAAGTCACTGAGTTGTGAATTAATACCTCTGTATGTGTGTATATTGTGTCTTTTAATCTCCAACTGCTGTCCTTGAGAAGACCAATAATTTATTACTTGTTGAGGTTTTACATACAGGCTATAGATTTATCATGGTCTGCAACAAGTTACTGAAGTCTTTCTAGAGAACAACGTTTTTCCATCATCAGTTATGTATCCCTAATGACATGGTAGAGTGACATTTGACAAATGGCAACTGCAGTGTTGATATTTCCCAGTGACTGAGAATGATTCATAATGTATACTGTCAAGAACTAACACTGTCTTTTGCAATAGGTCTCCTCCCAGTTGGATACCCTACAGTCCAGCTATGGTTCTGTGAAGACTGCAGGCCAACAGGTGCAGCAACAGCTGGAGGCTGCTGTTCTGAAACATGAGCAGTTGCAAGAGTCTTTACAGGTGGGCACCATTGGGAAGTTTTCCAAAGATATATGCAGCTATTAAAGATTTTTTTAATACAGATTTCCCTTCTAAACAGTGAAAGGACAGACATCCTGCTGCTTTTCAGGCAGAATCAAAAGGAGCTCTTTGTATATACATGTAACTGCTTGTGTACATACTGAATCATAGGCGTTGATATGCTATTATAATAACAGCTTTTGTGTTGAAAATTACTCAGTTAAAATTAGCTGTCGGTGCAGATGTTCTTGTAACATACATGTACATCATGTATACTTAACCCATTTTATCCCAACTACAGATTTACAAGGCTATTACTGTAACAGTAGCTTTGGGTTAACTAACCATTCCACTTGTATTGAATCATTAGGCTGCTGATGAGTGGCTAAAGGAAGCTACAACTGCTGTACAAGGGGAGGAGCCATGCCATGCCTCTAGTCTGGAGGAGGCCCAGAAGATACTTGAGGAACAAAAGGTAACACCAGTACTTTTAATGATAAAATGCTTCCTTCTTAAAATCGATTTGTAGAGCACAGCGGACATTTGCATTTTTGCAGCAACTCATCATCTGACTTCTTTTGCAACTCTAGGTTATGCTTGAGAAGGCAAAGGCAACAGAATCCTCCATATCTGCTCTGTCAGAAGACACTGGTGATTACACAGATGGCAGCACTCCTCTGCAGGGCAGGCTGGAAGAAGTAACAGAACAGGTAGGCATGAGGATATATCCATGCTGTCAAAACATTTCTTCTCATGTCCTTGTTTCTACTAGGTTCTGTAATGCTGTTTGTTGTTCATTACTGAAAATGTTATACACAGCATGTCGGTAAATGTTTGAGTTCACTGTTGACATAAGTTTCTTGACTTCTACCCACCCACAGCTGCAGCACAGGGTTACAGTAGCCACAGATCTAGTGACTGAGTGGGAGGGGCTGGAGAAGACCAAGGGCAAGCTTCACTCCTTCCTACAGGAAGCAGAGAAAAACCTCGCCCAGCTGAAGGGAAAACCAGCTGAACTCAGCATCAATAGAGCAAAAGCACAGTCTAGTCAAATACAGGTCAGCGTTGGGAAGTACTTTGTTTGTGTCAAAAGTCTCTTGTTTGAATATGAAAAACGATTCCTTGTATGAAAAATTTCAGTTGGTGTTGGCAGCTATTGACCCAATTAGACTACTAAGAATAAAGAACATTTGTGCAAAGCAGATGTATTTGGTAGTAGAATTATAATGATGATGTCTCCCAAAAATTCTACTACCAAAGACCAAAAATTTTACCATCCAATGTGTCTGTCATTAAGAACTATCCATTCTATCATGGTTACAACAACCTCTGCCTGTTTTAGGTATGCACTCATTAAACATGTTTTGCCCACTTGTGTTGTTACTATAGGAACTGGCAGAAGAGGTGAAGTCAAAGGAGACCTTCTTGAAAGCTCTTAAGCAGAAATTCATCAGCCTTTCAGGAGACACTCCTGAAACAAAAGATCCAGTGATTTCAGAACTGGCAGAACAATTGGAGCAGCTGTGTACTGACACAGCAGCCCTCCAGGTCAGTATAGGAAGCTGTTTTGGACAGTTTGTTATACTGCTTTTGTTGTGTCTTTGCTATTGGACGGGTTGACTCTATTGAAGAATGCCAAGTGTAGATAACTTTGTGAAAATGTCTTCAGTTGTCATCAAAATTTATACTATTAGGCATGGCTCAGAGACCTTTGAAGTTGTTTCGTTCGTAATGATCACACCTTATGAATTCTAAACAATTCTAAACCAAAAGTATATAACAAGACAGATGAATTTGAATATGGATGTATCTGTTTCTCTGCTATACCAGGCCCAGAGAGAAGGGGAACTGAAGGCAGCAGAGGAGTACCATGATGCCCGAGAACAGCTGAGCTCCCAGCTGGAGCAGTACCAGGCCAACCTGGTGCAGCTAGACCAGGACAGGGACAGCAGCACACCTGTCAGGCTGGACAAGGCCAAAGTAAGGGATTTGTGGTCATTTTTTTAGATATGACTTCCAGCTTGATAAAAAGTCACCTTGACTAGAAGTAATCAAGTTAGTTTGTATATTTGTTTTCTTGTTTGTTATTTCAGTATTTTTTGTCAATGTATGCCCGCAGGGAACATTGAAAAACGCCCTTGTGGCCATATGTTATACCCTGCATAAATAAATAAAAATGAAATTAAATGAAATGAACTCTGTTTATTTGACCTTAGCACTTGGTGGCAGACCTAGAACACCATAAAGTTACCATTGAGGAGCTGAGGGCCCGGGGGAAGGACATGCAGGCAGCACTGGCAGTCAGCGATCAAAAACTACTGCAAGACCATGTCAGGTATGTTATATGTAACATTTTTTTCTACTGTATGCTTGTCACAAAAAGTCTTCTTGTATTTGCTGCCATTGCATGTAAACTGTCAAATGTGGAGAGTGACAGGTGTTCTGATTAAACCACATCCACACAGTTACATATGAAATCTGTATATTTCTTTTTAATCCTGATATGTTTATGAGCAAAACTGTGATACACTTTACCTACTACTGTCAGCATTCTGGAAGAGCACCTTGGACGGCTGCTGAAGATTGCCCAATTCCGGCAGTCCCAGCTGCAGACAGCCTTGGAACAGTACAGTGGTGCCCAGTTCCAGACTGCAGGCACCCAGACATGGCTGCAGGCCACTCAGGGGAGAGTTGCAGCACCAGTGGTGCTCAAACTGGATGTACAAGAAGCTCAAGAACAGCTGGAGCAGTACTCTGTAAGTCCTGGGTTTTAATCATGCTTACATTCGTAATGATTATCTTGTCACAGTACAAACTATTCCAAAGCTGGTGTTAATTTTAAAAAATTTATGATTTGCCACATCTTTGTAAAACTGTTCTTCTTGCTGTTGTGTAACCATAGGATTTTAAAAAGATGCGCCATGGTGCTGAAATGCCATCCAGTTGTAACCAACATGCCACAGTTGCCTCTCCCTACGCATATCTCAATGCACATCACTTGTTTCCTAACAAACAAGTTCAATGTAGTGACTTTCATTGCAGGAATTCGCAGATAAAGATGATGTTTGAAAACCTATTTCCTACCTAGCTCGTTCCTCGGAACTCGCTGGTTGGCTTAGGACAATTTAGAAGGGCAATTCAACAAAAACTCCTTAGGTGGGAGAGGCAAAAAGTGGGGGAGGGAGGAAGAGTCGAAGTGGGGAAAAGTGGGAGAGGCAGAAAGTGGTGGAAGGAGGAAGAGTCGAAGTGGGGAAAAGTGGGAGAGGCAGAAAGTGGGGGAGGTAGGAAGAGGCGGCAAAGTGGGGAAAAGTGGGAGAGGCAGAAAGTGGGGGAGGTAGGAAGAGGCGGCGAAGTGGGGAAAAGTGGGAGAGGCAGAAAGTGGGGGAGGGAGGAAGAGTCAAAGTGGGGAAAAGTGGGAGAGGCAGAAAGTGGTGGAAGGAGGAAGAGTCGAAGTGGGAAAAAGTGGGAGCATGGGCTGTAGGCCAAGGAGTTATTGTTGAAAGGAAAGTCACCGCGCAGACACCACGGGCCGTCCTAATTCTGGAAACCAGGGTAACCAGGGAAGGGTGACGGGAGATGCTTCCCTGCTTACCCTTTGTGCGATCCAGTATTTTCCATCATCCTTTGCGCTAACTAACCTAGTTAAAAAATTTAGCTGGGTAGGAAATCTACGTCCCCTATGTGCGTTACCAGGGTGTTTTCAATCTGCGCTCTGGTACCCTCACCTGTTTCGGCACCTCTTCGGCTATTTTGGGGCTCATGTAACGGCTTTGGGGAGTTTCAACACGCTAACAAAAGCTACACTGCACTGCAGTTATGTTTAAATCAGGAAAACATGAGGTTTTTGACTGATTTAAGTCTTTAAGGAAATTTAAAGTGTTTTAATCACTAAAGAGCAATTCAGCAAATGGGAATGTCTGAAAAAATAGCTATGAAAACTATTTCTGTGTTTCCATGATGAGGTTGCAGTGAGTTATAAGATAAGAATCTGGGATGTTTGCTAACCCTATAACACAGGGCCTATGTAAGGAGATAAATGAAAGAAAGGACAGCCTGGCCTCCATGCAGACCTTTGTCGAGGAACTGTTACCAAATCTGGGCAAGGCAGAGAGAAAAGACCTGGAGGACAAACTGCAGAGTATCTTGCAGCAGTACACTCAGGTGCGTGGCTCTGTTCTTGTTTTCTGTGGTGTAATCTTTGGAATGTGTAAGACTTAGTCTGTAATTGATAATTGATACTGGGCAGCCAAATATTGTTGGCCCTAAGTATTAAAGTCAAAGATTAGGTCTTTATTCATACCATGCTAGGATGATCGATGATTGATTGAGTGGTTTTGTTTTGTCAGTAAGTCACATAATGTTGAGATAGGGTATTAAATCATTCCCTTCACTATAGTCTATCAATGCTAACAGCTGTTGTCAAACAAAGTGAAAAAAGTAGCATCAGAAGTGAAAGCTGTGAAGGTCATTTCAGACAATATTTAGTCAGCTGTGATACTATTGTTGTATTGGGAAATCAGTGAAGGACACATTTTTCATTAACTGCATTCACTTATAGGTCACGTTGACTTACCAGACCTTATGCCTTACCTTTCATTCAATCAAATGACTGTTTTCGATTTAAAAGGGCAGAGTACATGTAATTAGACATGTAATGAGTTGATCCACATATATTACATGTATATGTACTTTTTTATGAAAAAAAAGGATATCTCTGTGCAAAGAATCTATTTGGGGAGACAAAACAAACACTGTAGTTGTCCTGTATGTAATGATTATGTGTGGTATCTTGTTCCATTCTTCTTGTTATGGATACCTTTTCAACTGTATCTTTAAGTACTTATTCCATTATGCTTATTATTGAATGATTCTGAGATAAGTGATTTGTGATGTTACATTTTTTTATACCATTGTGAAAGCCATCTGTAACAGTTATTCTCTTTATACTGAGTTTCTAGCGAGAAAATAACAAGTGATGCATAGAATATGTATGTCTTGACTAAACATAATTGCATGATATATATGCTGGTGTCAGATTTAGTTATTCTGGCCATCTCCCATCATCAACTGTATCATGTCCCTAACTGGACATTTGTTCCACAAATGAGAATCACTGCATCAATAACTATTGATTTTATCCGAGTATTAGGGTGCAATATCATTGATCTCATTCACCCTCTTGCTAGTCAATTACTTCAAAATTGAGTTTCGTGCCTGGCTAGTGAGTTGGGCTGAGAGTCCATACTGAAGCTGTATGTCAATGTCTGGATTTTTGGCCAACACTATCAGAACATATTGTTTGACAGATGAATCTGTTCATGTTATGACATCCTCACTCAAGTAGGAAGTTCAGTAGCCCCTGAAGATCCTGCCTGTCTGACCTGTATGTGACGTAGTAGGCTGTTGTTAGCATGGATTCAAGGCCACTGTTCTAAGGTGGTGATGGTTGTTGAGGGACAGCTGGCCATGGGGAATAAGAGTTCTTGTAACTGCATTGATGCCCAGTTGGAGAAGGATGCCAAGGGGAGGCGGCAGGCTCTGGGAAAAGGTGTTTCTGAGCGGCGGGACCTACTGTCGGAGCTGGAGCAGTGCCAGACATGGCTGGAACAGACGGGCAAGAAGGTGCAAACCCTGGTGGAGGAGCCCGTCGCTCTACAGCCCCATGGTGTGCAGAAGCAGATTAACTCCTGCAAGGTAATGAATGGTTTTGTGTTCCTTTGATTGGGTTTTTACTGATGTGACCTTAGCTACTGCTATATTGCCCCAAGTATCCAAGATATCCTAAGCATGATGATTGATGTCAGGGTCAGGGATAAAGTAAGTCATGTGGAACAAATACAGTATATCAAACCTGTGCAAATGGGATAGCATGGTTGTGATAGATGGATGGGTTTGTTACTGGGCCTAGATGGGTTGTCACCTCTTCTCTAACTTCATGACAATATGGCATGCAATTTGAAGTTCAATTTGTGTGCTATTTTCTAATAAGGTGTTTGCTTTACTCACATTAAGTTATTCTGGTATTCTTTTCTGATGCTTTTGATAGTTAAGAGCTTGTCAACTGTAAATCCCCTTTTGTAGTGTTCTACAATGATATTATCGGTAAAAAAGAGCACATTAGATTACTGGGCAATTTCTCTTTTAATTACCACTTGAAGAGCTGAATTACATTAACAAAGTAGGTCAAACAATGTGAGGCTAAGAAACATTTGTATGTTGTGTTTTCAGGCCTTACAGAATGTAGTCTCCTCGTATCAGCCCAACATAGCAGAAGTCAACAACAAAGCTCAAAATCTGCTGGGTGACCTTGATGAGGATGACAAGGTCAAGCTGGACAGTGCACTTGAAGGTAGTGTCATCAATACTTTTTACACACCCTCCCCAATTTGCCCTTATCTCATGGGAAATGTGAGGCAGAATTGATTGTTATCGATTTTTGAGGGGGTTAAATTCATTTATACATGTATGCTGCCAGATTGCGTACTCCTTCCTCAATAACCCTAGAAATAATTTTTGTGACTTCTTCGCCCACCTGTTATAAAAAGTACTAGATGTTTTTATCAGCTCTGATTGTGCTTAGTTTTTGGTTAAACTTATGTTCAAAAGAATGCTGTCTTTTGCTATCTTCCAGGTCTGCAAGAAAGTAATGATAACCTTCAGGACCAGCTGACCACATGGTTGGTCAGACTGGAGAGTGCCCTACAGGACAGGGAGACCTTCCAGGCTGACCTGGACAGCTGTAGCCAGTGGTTGAAACAAGCTGACATTGCAACCTTCCCAGAAGTCAAACTTGATGCAGCCCTGCAGGAATTGGAAACCCAGCTAGATAAACACCAGGTAAAAAGTGCAATAGTTTACAGTGTGCTATGCTATCCTTACTAGGTCCCTTGATGATGTGTGGAAAAGACTTCTATTATTAGAACTCAGTTGACCTCTCTGTACAGACAGAAAAAAATCCTGGTTCAAGCAAACCAAAAGCCTTACTTGCCTTGCACAGTTCAATCAGTTGGAAGACCATTAGAGATCATGTGCTTAAGATGCTTTATCGAGCATGTCCCCCTAATTACGATTGCTAAAGATGAGATCACGTTTTCTCACTAACCTCATCTGCACCTTAAGACCAGTGCAGACTAGATCATCATCAGAAGAGCCCACGAGGAGAAGCCATTAATGAAAACTTCAGCTGTATAGCTATGTTTTATTTGTCTTACCTCATTTTGTGTGTGTGTTTGAACATAATTTTTAATTTTTACTTTTAATCCTATTAATGTTGGCACTTACATATCTGGTGGCACTGTCTCTAATTCTACAGTATTACATACATTTTGAGTACTGGTAATAGTTCAGATATACAATGAAGTCAATCAGTGCCATTATTAAAAAACTTACCTGCCACATTTGCAAAGCATGTTCATACATTCAATGTGTTAAGCTTTTGGTGGGGCATCAGGCAATACAAGTATCCATCATTTGGTGTAGTTAAGCAATTGTTGCAGGTTCAGAACAGCTCACATATCATTATGCTAGTGATTGTATTTCTGACAACTACATAAATATACTCCTGATACTGTTCTGTTATTCCACCAGCATATCAGTAAGGAGGCTGGCATGTATGATGAGATGCTAAACCGTCTGCAACAGCAAGGTGGTGCTATGGAGGCTCAGCTCAACCCACAGGATGCAACCATCCTCAGGGAGAAGCTAGTGGCAGTGGAGCAGCAGTTTAAGCGGTATGTTGGAAGACACCTGTAGTTGTGTTTATAAACCATGTTCAGCCCCTGGACATGTACAAGTAAACTTGCCTTGTTTGATACAATGTAATTAATAAAGTCAAAGGTTGTTGCCAAGTTGCCTTTCATCATTAGTTAGACATGGCCTATAATAGCAAATATTCTCCAGTGTATTCTTTTATAGCAATGGACATTTTAGTATGACTGGTAAGCTTACAACATATCCCACTAATGGTGTGACAACATCAGACCCATAGCAGTTATTAGTAACAGTCTTTCAGCACCAGGGACAGGTACATAACAATTCTTAGTAACAGTGTTTCAGCACCAGGGACAGACACATAACAGTTCTTAGTAACAGTGTTTCAGCACCAGGGACAGGCACATAACAGTTCTTAGTAACAGTGTTTCAGCACCAGGGACAGACACATAACAGTTCTTAGTAACAGTGTTTCAGCACCAGGGACAGGCACATAACAGTTCTTAGTAACAGTGTTTCAGCACCAAGTACAGGTACATAACAATTCTTAGTAACAGTGTTTCAGCACCAGGGACAGGCACATAACAGTTCTTAGTAAAAGTGTTTCAGCACCAGGGACAGGCACATAACAGTTCTTAGTAACAGTGTTTCAGCACCAGGGACAGGCACATAACAGTTCTTAGTAACAGTGTTTCAGCACCAGAGACAGGCCCACAACAATTCTCAGACATTGGGTTTCAGCATAAAGGGTAGTCAATGACAACTGTTGATCA
Organism: Branchiostoma floridae x Branchiostoma japonicum; assembly: GCA_013266295.2. Classification (NCBI taxonomy): domain Eukaryota; kingdom Metazoa; phylum Chordata; class Leptocardii; order Amphioxiformes; family Branchiostomatidae; genus Branchiostoma; species Branchiostoma floridae x Branchiostoma japonicum. The sequence continues at coordinate 17,233,173 of CM023840.1, forward strand.
GCTTTCTCCTCTCTGTTTACATTGTACTATACACCTGAGTGTACAGTAATCAATATCATGTGGGGCATAATGGAAACAAGTCTTCCTTCTACCAGCTGTACCACTGACCATGCTGTGCCCACTCATGTGTTTCAGGAAACAAATCACTAAGAAACAGTTAAGTTTGTTCTATAGATTTGGCAGTGTTTGGTATTTCAAAACACAGCTGTCATTTACAGTTTTAAAACAGGGAATACATTTTGGACTAATTGTATAAGGGTCGCACAACTAGACTGTGTGTCTTGCATATGTGCTGTTCCACTGTGCATCATCAACTCTTTTGGATTTAGGTCAATACTCTGCTTGTTAGCCTATAAGAATCAGCCCATACTATCCATCACTTATATTGGCTTGTGCTTTGCTGCCATCTGGCTCAACATGGTCAACTCAATAGGATATAAAGAACCTTTCTGTTAAAAGCAATACAGATTGTAAGGATGGTTTTTCATAAGAGAAAATGTCACTCTGATTAGCATAAATCATGCAGATTTGGCTTCATTGCTTATTATTTGTCTAATAAAACTCATTAGTCTTGATATTATTTAAGGTAGACAAATTTAAACCATATCAGCTGTTCAAGGTAATGAACTAGTAAGACCAGAAAGTGTAGACCACAAACTCTTACACACAATTTTAAAACACACAAAATCTACCCTTGACTTGAATGCCCAAGGAATCAATGTAAGATATGCATAGGTGAAAAGGTCATGAAAATGATTGAACTTCATTTGACACTTAAACATTGGCAGAAATGTGTCCAAATGGATTTTTCCTGTGAATAGTATTGTGTTCATTCATGCACTTGTAAGTCAGAAGGGCAGGATTGTCTAAAAAAATCAATTGTCCCTTTGTGTAGTTGGCTGGCCCCCTGAGGGAGGACCAACTGTGATAACAATCTTGTGGATATAATAATCACCTCCAATGACAGATCAATATGGTGGCAGTGTTTATTGGTACTCTGTTCTGTGTCCTTAGATTTTGTCTGTTTATTTTCGTACTGGATAGAACTGGAAATGGCTGATGAAATTTAGTTTCTTTGTTAAATTACAAAGTCAAGGTCAATAGAGAAAATGTAGGTCTATCAACTCCGGCATGGGTTTTAGCTCAAAGCTGTCTTGCATTAGGTCCTTAATGCTAGTACAAGGAAAGCTAAGGTCAAAGATCATGACATGAGCCTCACCAGTGAGGAAGCCTTTGGTAATGATAAATCAAAGCTGAGGTAAAGCATGCCCCATGATGTGTGTAGATGTGGGGCCCACTATGGCAAGCTTTCACACAAGTCGCACAAGGCTTTCACTTTAGCTTCTTCAGACAGATTGTTGAGATATATTTTATAACACTGATGATAATAGTCTGATAAGGTAATTAAAGACACAGAGGTGGGCCTGGTAGTGAAGCTTACTGCTCTAATAGGAATGGATTAGTTCCCCCAACGCCATCAAAGGGTGAACCAAATCAGGTTTCCGAGCTTCCACGATCCATTATTCATGAGGAGGAGAAAATGGGATGCAAGAGGCAGTATGTAATATTTATTGGATCGATGGGAGTGTGAATGTATTGAAGTTAGTTTGCTTGGCAGTCGGCACACCTGCCCACCACCCCTCCCTGCCCTCCCCCACCCCACTATGGCATCACTGCTGGATTGCCTCTGCTGCTCCAATGGTCTGCGATGCAGACATCAGGGAAGCCTGGAGTACTCTGACGGGAATGTGCCCACGGCTCTCAGTGCGTGAGTGATGGGGGTTTTCTAATAGCAGGCGATGAGATTACACTATTACAGCTGATCTGGATTTGCAGCATGTGACAGGGTTCACTACAACATCACATGGGAGGGTCACCTTGCCTGGTTATCTTGGCCGACATTGACAATGTTACTAATTTTAAAGATGGGAGGACATTATGTATTCAGAATGCAAGACTTTGCTGCTGGCATTGAGTAACGTTATATGATTGACTCTGGAGTTGATCAAAATTTAAATGTACCTGGAGAATTATTATTTATACTATTTCGCACTAATAATATGAAAATATAAAAGAGTATTTTATTGTTTAAATTGTTTCCAAAAATGTGTTGAAGCTAGGATATCTCTTACATAAAGCCTGTAGTGAGTGCATGCACATGCTACTGCAGTCAGGCATGTCCTGGCCATATGTTCAGGTTGCCATGCGGAAGTAAGCTCAGTTGCTATCATGGCGACTGATAAAATATTGTGTTGTGAAATCCGATCTTATGGTAATTGTGTTATATTCCAATTGTCTCAAATTATATCCTAGCAGGAGCACACAAGGCATGCCCTCACATGATTTCACATAAATTATGACAAAACTATTACTTTTGAATTTCTAAAAAGCCCATGTGAAGTTTTCCATGATTTATGTATTTGTGACTTATGATTAACAATACATATTGATGATGGGGAGTGTGACACAGTTTACCTTCACACAAACTGGCAGTTCTATTTGTTGAAGATGGGAGAATTCACACCCTGCCAAGGGCCCAGTCAAGATTGATGACAGATTGAAGCACTGTGTAAGGGAGGGTAGGTCATTTGCTAGAATACTGTAAATCCCTATATTTGTCAGCAGGCACAATTTATTATGGGGTAAGGCCAGAAGCTGAGCTACCATCATAAAGCTGAGCTTCATTTCATTATCATGGTCTACATGAATCACTGTTATAATGGTTTCCTTTTCAAACGTATTGCTGCCTCTTTCTGACACAAAATGGAATTGTGCATAACAAATAAAAATTTACAGTATGCAGGTGGTCTCAAAATGACAGCCTTGTCATATAATATTGGGACACAATATAGATAAATGTGACATAGAGACAGGCTGTAATGTCTAGAGTAAAAAGAATGATTTGATGTAGATACCCTTGCCCTTTTTATTTTTAACTGTAATTGCCAATTAGCATACCAACAGGCTGATTGGAACTTAAGAAAGAGCAAAGTCAGCCCCAACCGTGTATCTGATATTTTCACAAACACAAGCTTTCTCAACTACATTAACTGCCAAACATAAAGATTCATGATCAAAATGTTAGTTAAGTCATTAATAATATGCAGATCAGCTTGGCAATAAGTTGATTATCATACTCTGGATGACCCAGGAACATCTGATCATAAATGTGACATACATTCATTTTTACAACCCTAGAAATCAGCCTACCCTAACTGGATCTAGTAGCAAAAAAATAAATTGGAATCTTAATTCCACCTGAAATGTAATAATCAAGGACCGTAATTCTAGCATGAAATGTAGGATTGTCACTGCCATTGTCATCATCAAGGCAGCTAGCATTAAGATGCCAAAGCAAACAATGTTTCTTCTTGTTGCCACTGTACATTGAGAACAATATTTTAGATCTCCCATGGGACAATGTCCAATGAGGGTTTGCTAATGGAGGCTATCCTGTGAGTGCCCACGTGATAAAAGTAAATGTTACTGTAACTCCTAAAATATTATCAGCTTAGATATTCTAAAAATACTGCATTTTGCTTCCTAGATGTATAAACAGGTTGATTCATGATAGAAACGACATGACACAGGTCCTTATGGGCTAAGCTATGCCCCCAAAACAGTTTTTGTGATATCTTCCACATTTCATTCCAAGCTGATGGTATTACAAAATTTGTTCAATGTGCTGTATCAGTATCAGTATAGAAATTTGAGAAAACTAGTGTGACCAGACAGCTTGACATTAGAAAGTGCCATTTTGGGCTTGTAAGATTGTCTAAATGATGTATTCAAGGAGAGATAGTTAATTATTACCAACTCCTATTCACCAAGTGAAGTTAGTGCCATGTATTCCTTGCATGTGTTCAGAATTTCTGGCAGAACGTGCGATTGTTAGACAGGGAGAGAGACGGTGGGCAGGAAGATGTGATTAAATTGAGCCTGACTACGTATTCTTAGAACTGCATGAAATTTCACTGGCTGGAGGCCCTCAGAAGCTGTTGGCTTTAACAGAGGCAAATGCAGAGGAATGTTTTGCTGGAAAAAAGCGAGGTAAGGTCACCAAGGTGACATTGTGGCTAGAGCTGCATGTATGCCTACATAGCACATAGACATTTGCACTATCCTTGTCCCAGTAGGTCCTGCAGGTGTCATGAATGTATAGGACATATTTGGCTATTGTATTGGCAATGGTTTGATGACATCTGTGGATCCAAACTATATGTGAAACATTATTCCAGTTTTATTGTTTTGCTTGTTGATAATAGCATCTGTCCCTACACTGTAGATTGTACCAATCTTAGTCAGCTTACAAGTACAGTATAACATTTTGCCATAGGTAATTTTTAATTGAAATATCATTTGTAAGATGGTGAAGGTCCTTGAAGATGGTGAAGTACCTTGCTTGGGAAATTCCAGTGTATGTCTCAATGCATAGGTACCTTTAGTCAAATGCAACCAGCTACAGAATGTGTTGCCTTTATGTGGCTTCTCATAGCAATCGCCTTTCTGCCCATTTATGCTATTTCAATAATCACTGGAGCAGGAAGGGAGGTTAGCTACAGAGGGGACCCTTCAGGGTAGTGTGTCTCTGTGAGTGGGGCAGGGAGAACCCATCACAAGAAAGGTATTGATGCAGGCAACATATCGTGGAGATGAGGCTCACCAAAGCCATTTAAAACCCTGTATTGATTTTCAGAGCAGAAATTGATTGCACATTTGAGGCCAGCAATGCTGGCTATGCAGCTGTGTAATTTGGTTATTTTGAAGTCAACATGGTTGTGTGTATGCAAAATGGACAGTTTTATCGACTTAACTGTGATATTGCATAAAGTAGAGGACAGAAGGGATAAAAGATAATATAGCATGCATTTTTCATAACAAGAAAATGATATTGAAGTTGATAAGACATCATCAATTTGAGTATTGCAGCGGAGAATTCTGAGGTGTATTCAACAGCACTATTATGGTTGTCAATGAGGGGGTGTGTCAATGGCTTTAGTAGGCAGTTACATGTACACCTGGTGCTCTTTACCTTTAAAGATGAGATTACTGCAGCTTATGAATTTCTGTTAGGCTGAAACTGTTATCATAAAACAGCATGTAAAAGGCTGTATAATGAACACACAATTTGCTGCCAAGGTGAAAGCTGAAGTAAGCAATGTTAGTGTTTCAGCAATAATGTTTGAAGTGAGAAGTCTGTCTTGACACTGATTAAAATATAGAGCTGTGGAAATTGAAGAATATGTACTCCACTTTTGGGTAGAATGATCAGATGGGATGATACTGTCTGTAGATACATGTATTTCCTTTTGTCGTTATTTTCTATATTTCCATTATAATTGATGGTTTGGAGGTTTTTAGAATTATGCAAGAGAAATAATTACAACCAAAGAGGTTAATTTTTAATTATTTGTTCCAGTAATTATAGGACACCCAACCCAGACAATGGTACCTGGTTCAGCATTACATGCAGAAGCCAAATCTGTGTCTAAGGAAGATGCCTTATTCAGGAATACATGTACTTGACCTGAGATGTTCTGTGGGTGCTACATTTGTATATGGCATAAAATTTGTATCTGTCACCTAAGACGTTAGAGGTTGAGGGTTCGATATTGGACACCAAGCAGGGATAAGGTGAAACGATGTTAGATTTTAATCAACTTCAACTTGTTTGTCAATGTGCCATAATGGCACTGCTTGCCAATCTGCTGCCTGTCTCTCTTAATTACAGTATATCTATTGACTATGTAGTAAACATGTCATCTGATAGTGTAAACAAATTTACATAGTCAAGTAAATATTAACATATCAATGACTTTTATATAGCTGTTACATTTAATTGGAACAACATTCTGACAATATTTTGTACAAGAAAAAATCTAGCAGGGTGAATTTTGTCACAAGCAATGCCATTATAGATCCAATCACGTCTGCATCTGACCTCACCCTCTTCCGCCCATGACCTGTGATCTCCAGCCCACAAATTTGGGTCTGTCTTGATTATCAAAGACACAAGAGGTTAGAAAGCAGAATCTGCACAGCTCACATGATGACTTCTCAACCCATTCTTAAATGTCAGTCAAATTTGAGACATGATAACAGAAGCATATACAGGGGAGCTGTACCTTTATGACATATCTTGATGAGCGTCCCTTTTGACACGTCGTGACAAGAATTTGGATTTCCCATCTTCTCTGTGATAAAAACAAATTGCCTTAGAGTAAGTAAGATGCCTTCTAGCAAACTAGCTATCGATGCAAAAAAAGACTGATACTAATACAGCTGAATAGGCAAAGCATTATATCATTACTAGACTGGTACTTCTAAAACTATAGAAGTATAACAAAAGTAAACACAATTAATATCGTTTGTTGGCTGTAAATTCTTCCTCCCTGCATTGCAGTGTTGGACTATAACACCTGCGCTATAAATTCAGTCAATATGAACAAAAATAGAAATTTGTAGTAGAGAGAAGCTCAGGGGTTTACAATACGTGTAGAAAGGTAGTCCTGTCTTTTATGCTTGTGTGCAATGGGGTGCAACATACTTAGCATATCTCATGGTTTGCTACTCCTTAGTGTACCACAGGTAGGTTACATTATACTTTCAGGACATGTAACATAACTGCATACATGTTTGTTGCCTGGTGTCTCTAATTATGCTGTTATGTTAGTGTTGATGATAATGTGATCTTCGTCAAAGATTAGGCAGGGCCTGCTCCATGGCATGGTAATTCTCTAATAGCGAGGTCGTACATCATAGTGCCAGAAGCCATAATGTTGGTAATTTGGAAGGGTACATGTAGATGTAGGCTCTCTATCACGTACTGGGTCTGCTTTAGTGCCTTGTAGTGGGCCTGCAGGAGAGGTTGTAATGCTTTATTGGATATAAATAGGTCCCTCGTGCCATAGTAGTTGAAGTATATGCCTGATATAGGAGTAAAACAGAGTTCATGACTCGAGATCTTTGTAGTATGTTGAGTGGCACCATACCAGTACTTGATATATGTAAGTTCAGAATAAACTTGCTCAGCTTAGTCTCAAAATGGGATTGGTCAGAGATAACTAAGTATAGTATGTTTTTTTGTATCCAGTTACAGTTGAATGTAGTGAAATAATTATCCCTGTTTGTTTTATTTTGTGTTACTTCTTCATAAAAAAATGAATATTGGTGACATGGCAGCAGGTTTATACTGTGGCAGGTTTTAATTGTGATGAATACAATCCTTTCAATTTTGAACAGAGACTTATTTGTCTAGACCTATTCAACCCACCAGTAATATTAAAGTCTTAAAACAAAGACACACACAATCAATCATGAGATGCAACCTCTCAATATTGGCTCATACTCATGTTATATAAGGCTGTCTATTAATCCTGAAGTCTTCCAGAGCCTTACTGGAGGACCATCTCATATGGTAACTTGTTATATGCCAAGTTACATTATATAAGAAAACAGTTACATTGAAGGAGCCTTCTACTTCTAATATTCTTATCGGCAAGGTTAGAAAGGTCACCTACTGTATAATGACATTCTGATATTCCAATAATGTTGCTCTGCACCCTTGAGCGAACAGTCAATAAATACACACCAGCACTGGCCTTTGATCTTATCCTGGAGGTAAAGACAACATACATGGCTTAGCAACCAGCCTGACATCACAGAATACTTGGTGTGTGCAGCAAAAATAGAGTTTTTCTCACAACAACATTGCATGGTAGACGACATGTTGATATGGGGGAAATAAAGTAATGTTGTACTTCATTTACATTTTGTGGCTGTATATAGCATTTTCATGTGAGTTACACTACACGTATCAAAAAGATACATACAATACACAAGTAAAAACAAATAAATGATGCAGTCCTGTTTGGGGCTTGTAAAACAACATCAGTGGCCAAATCTAGAGATCCTTTTTTGTTTCATACAGACTGATACAGTACCAGTGAGTAACAAAATTAACACCTTCATTTCTGGAGTGTGGAGTTGAAATTTGAGATTTCAAATGCAAGTGATTTCGACAGCTACCTATGGGTTATCATTGATGAAGTATCAAAAAATGAATGGTAATGATGCCTATAAATCATAGATTGTGCATTCTAAACTATTTCCCCTATGCAGAGTCTCCTCCAAAGCTGCTGAGAAGGTGTCCAAGCTCGAGGGTGCACTGGAGGCACGGAGGGACCATGAATCCCAACTGGAACAGTGCTCACAGGAACTCAAGTCTCTTCAGTCTCAACTGGACAAGATCAACACACCTGTTCCTCTCTCCTCCACTGATGCACAAAGCCTGCTGGACAAGCACAGGGTAAGGGCAAGGGTGTGTTAGGAGTTACTGATCACTGGATAACATAATGGGTGACCTCCTCATCTTATTATGACATTGTATAATGATGTCAGTATCTGAACAAAAATTCAGCCTTGTAGCACCACGTTTGTATTGGTTACATGGTTAAGCAGAAGGGAGAAGGTTGTTGTGTCTCAAAGTAATTGGATGCACTTACATGTAGATTAAGTCAGTGTACTATGAAGTACTGCAGGATTTCAAGATTAAGACATGTAGGTTGTGAAAGGTCCAAACTGCCATGAGGTGTTCGCAGCTTTCAGGTAACTTAGTTAATCTCTGTGTTTGCTTAATTCTTGTATGCTTGACAACTTTATATATGGGTAATGGTGTTGACATATCAACATGTCCTGTTGACTTTGTCAGTAGCTTTGTCAAAAACTTCATTCCAAAGCATGATATAATACAGGCCACAAGGAAAGGTGTTTCTTTGTCCATTTCTCTCACACTCGACAATAATTTTCTGTCATTAATTACCATTCCTCAGTGTTTGCCAGCTTGACAGCCACTTCACTGTTGTAAAGATACAGCAACTGCATAAGTGAGAGTACCCTTTCACTGCTAAATATAGAAAGAAGATAATCAAAAGATTCTTTAACATCTATTTGGAAACTCTTGAGTAATTTTGCAAAGGTCACAGTGCTCAAAATCATTTGCATTTGACCTTTACAGAAAAACTATTGGCACATAACATTACATGTACCTTAGAAACAGTGACTGTGTCATCTTGTTCAGATAACCCTCTTGTCCTTTGCACATACTAAACTCAAATTACATACAGTATCAGATTGAAAAGCAGCCTGTCCTGTGACTTTATCACAGTGCCATGACTGTAGATATACATGTATCCCTGCTAGCTGATAATGTCTTTTTGTCTTTCCAGGTTATTGAGCAAAGTGTATCTGCTTCACAGAAAGTCCTTGATTTCAAGACTAAGGTATAATGGAGAGAAATGGAAGACATTCACCCTGATCTTAATCGTAACAGTCACTATGTAAATCAGCTGGCTGCAGCATGTTTTCTCGTCCACTGTATCTTAGCTATTGCCTATAGGGACACCTAACAGCATGCTGTTGAATCAAGACAACGCATGAACAAATTTTCCCACCCAGCCTTTAAGTTCATAAAAATACCATGCCACATGAAGTCTTGCCTATTCATTGTGTACTGTACCTTCACCAGAGGATGGAAATATTCTTTATATTTACAAGACTTTCAATTCCTTGTTCATATTTGAATGCTCTTTCTGCAATTGTCAAAAAAGTTTCCAATGCAGAAACAATTATGTACTGCACAAAATATATACATTTTAGGGGCAAGGAGGCAGGTGAAGATAGTGCTGTAATTGGTTTCTTCATACAACTGTATAAGCCTGTATGTGGAAAAGTCTGGCACAATGCATATGCCCACACTTTTAACGTCATCCTTTGCTTAACCACAGATTAAGCAGGATTACAACTGACCAGAAGTGGCAGCCCATACAAATAGGCCATTATCCCACATAACTCCAAACTAACTCACATTTATTCCCAATCTAGGTAGCAGCAGCAACCTCGCCTTCCATTTGGAAGGTGTTCAGCTTGCTTTTGTGTATGCACTAACTGTCCTGTAGTTTACCACTAACTGGCTAATCTGACAAACTAACTACAAGATTGCTTCAGAATATTATACTGACATTTTCGTGCCATTTGACATATAGGAGCTGCAAGAGAAACTTGCATCACTCCAGCCTGGTGTTGAAGATATCACCAAAGCCAAAGAAGTTCTGCAGACAAGTGGCCATGCTGTCTCTTCAGAAGAGGTGGCCAGACTGAACAAGGAATTCCAGAAGCTTGGCCAGAAACTCCAGCAAAGATGTACACGGCTGGAAGAGGCAATGGCAGCCAGAGAGCTGTACGAGGGAGGGATAGGGGAGGTGGAGGAATCTCTGCAGCACTGTCAAGAAACCATTTCCAATTTGGACCAGCCTGGTACCACCCTTGGGAAGAGGGTAGAGGTGGGCCAGAATCTGTCTGCAACTGTCCAGAGGAGCCTGGCTGCCCTGAGTCCCCTCAGCACACGTGGGGAGGAGATAGGTGCTGAGGGTACAGACACAGACAGGGACACAGTTACAACACAGCTGGCTGTACTCAAGAGGGAGCTCCAGAAACTACAGTTTACTGTTCAAGAGAAACAACAGGTAATGTGAAACACAACTTTAGAAAATGATTTGAATTAAGACCATGATTGCGATGATTTTGATGATGAATTGAAAATCGTTATCCCTTCCCAGGAGTGTGAGCAGAGACTAGTTGAGCAGCAGGACTTCCAGGGAGAGATAGACAAGAGCCTGGACTGGCTGTGGAAGACAAGAGTTGAAGTCACCAGGCCAGACCCCCTCACATTGGACATGCAATATGTCCAGGAGCAGCTCAAGATCTGTCAAGTATGCTAGTGTTGAAAAATCTTTGTCATGAATTTCCTGCTTCACAAAAGGCCTTTATTTGTACAGGTGTGACTAAAGGTACATAAAATATGCACTCCTGCTATTTGATCATTGAAACATTAACTTTTGTCACAAGGAAAATCGTCACTAATAAAAAAGTGCTGTAACTCGTGTTATTCCTTCCATTCAGCTGTCCCAAGAAGAAGTGTCCTCACAGATGAGAATGATCTATGCACTAAGTGATAAGGAAAAATCTAAACTGGAAGCCCTCGGTGAGGAGATGCCAGCCATCATGGCAGACAAGCTGGCTCAGGTCAGGCAGCTGGAGACAGAGCTCAACAAGGAACTGGGTGAAAAACAGGCAAGTTTGATTCGTACACACACGTAGGTGTTTTCTTAACCAACTTTATCTCCTTCTGATGTTTGTCTCCACACTCTTCCCATTTTACATGTACATGTATGATATGTACAGGTGAAACTGGAGTCTGAGGTGGAGTTACGGCAGAAGTACCATGAAGCCACTCAGAGCCTGACAGCCTGGCTGGAAGCTGCAGAGTACAGACTTCACACTGGGGAGGATGGAGTGGAATTTACACAGGCACAGGAAGAGCTGCAAGAACACAAGGTCAGGGGCACATTGTAGCATTTCATGTGTTTTAAGATTTTGTTAAGTAGTGCTAAGTTTCTTGATAGGCTTACAAACCTTTTCTCTGAGGATGTAAGACATCACCCCAGTCTTAATCTCTCACATGTATTTTGTGCAGGACTTCTTTGCTGATACCACCAGCCACCAAGCCCAGCTGACTGAGATGCAGGACCTGGCCAAACAGATGATGCCCATGTTACAGAAGGACTCCATGCAGGAGGTGCTCAGGTCCCTGCAGACCATGCAGAGCAGGCTCACTGCTGCAGAGGAAGGGGCTAAGAACACTGACAGGACCTTAAGCAGGGCAGCAGAGAAGTGGCAGGAGTTCCAGCAGACCTTGGGAGAGGTGTGGACTATTTTCATTTGGAATGTTTTTAAAGAAAAGTGGTTCATGGAGAACATCCTTCATGGAGAGCCTCCCTCAAGCCAGCATTACTTTTCCTTCAACAAGTAGTCATTTTTATTTCCCTACTCTACTTTAACTTTTGGAACTTATGCTACTGTATCTTATCCTGTGTATTCATCTTTGTTTACCTAGTGCTACAAAGGGGAGCACAAACATGTCAAAATTATTTCATATTGTACACTTTATGCATTGATTGTGAAAGCAGCATAAGTAAACTTAGTTTCTCATGTCATCACCAACATGACCCTGTATCCATATGCATTGTTCAGGTGTCTGAGCTGGAGGAACAGACAGAGGAGAAGTGTCATGCTGTGGATACCAGTATGCCCTCCAGTCTACAGGCTGCTCAGGACAGACTCCAGGAACACCAGGTATGTGTGTTTCTTGATATAGAAGTCACAATACGTAGCACTGGAAGATGTGGAGTATCATGACTCTTCAGTATTGTTTTGTCAAATTAGATGTTAGGTGAGGCTAATTCCCCATTTTCATCCCATTGTTAAGATACATTGTGCATTATTGCTGGCCAGTGGATAACAATGGCAATGGTCAGAGCCAAGCAACAGATGTGTAAGATACAAGTGTATCTCACATACATGTATCTTACATGTAAGTGTTGTATCCTACCCTACAGGCTGCAGTGTCCACCTTCCCAAGCTGTGCTGTGCAGTTGTCAGCCCTGCAGGACAAGGCCAGACAGCTAGAGGGCGAGGCAGACTATGGCACCAAGACTGCCATCAGCAGGGCACTCAGCCAGCTGAATGAAAGGTCAGTTTATGATACTAGTAGTCTGATATTTCAAGTTGTGGAGGAATACGTTCTTGGGCCAAGCAACCAGACACTGGATATAGAGCTCAAGACTCCAATTAACTAGTAGAGCTGCTAATTTCAAACTCAACTATACTGTTTTAAGAGTTATATTAAGGATCTTTGTTTCAGATATTCCAGCTAGATCTGAAACAGATGCTTTTACGGAAATGATGTTTCATGTCTCAAGTTAATTGTTATCCACACCCGCAGGTGGACATCCCTCCAGCGGGTAGCTGCAGAGCAGCAGGTGGTTCTGGATGAGAACCGTGCCCAGTGGCAGGCTCACCAGGACCAGGTGCACACCATCAGCTCCAGCCTGCAGCAGCTGGAGGAAGGCCTTCCTCAGGACCAGGTGGAGACAGCAGGCTTGGAGCTACTCAGGGCCAAGGCACAGGACTCTAAGGTAACATTACAAAGTTGCCATAAATAAAATCTAGATTCTTAATTGGCCTACATAAGATTACAGGATGTTATTTTCATAGATTTTACTGTAGGTTGATGGATAAAAGCACTGCCATGTCAAGTCATGGAAGACAACACATTGTCAATAGAGGCATCAAAATGTAGTGGAATATTGAAGATTGGTGGTAACATGATCATGAGTCCTGCACTTTATATTTGATAAATCAGCAACACATCACACATAAGTCCATGTCAGAAGTTTCATACTAGATAACCTTTTCCCTGCTAACTTACCCCATAACTTAGAGAATTGGTACCCAAATGGCCACTTCAGTGTGCTAAAGGTTAATATCTATCTATAGATTACAAACAGACAGGGAGTTGATAATGTTACAGCCAGGTGATATTTAGCTTTTGTTTGGACAGTCCCTGTGTGAAGACCTTGAAACTGTGGACTCATCCCTCATGGAAGCTGGCCAGGCTGCTCAGGCCATTATCAGTAAACTTGACCCTGAGAGTGATGCAGCTCAGGCTGTCAGTCAGGAAGTTCGGCAGCTGCAGCATAGACTTAGCAGGTATTTCTTAACTACTCAAGCTTTGTAATTACATACTTGTAGTGCTGTACTTAAAGGAACACAACATTTCAAATTCATTATTTTCCAGTAGTTTACACATTAAAAAGTTGATATATTTCAATTTTTACATTAGTCCGCCAAATAATTACCCTGTGCACGCGTTTGAACTTCGCGCTCTCCTAGCTCGCCCGCCACAATGGCAATGATTAATGCTTTGCTCTGACGTCTCCGTTCCAAATCCGTTATTTGCATATTGACAGTGCCACTGGGAGATCACTGGACTGTGATATGCAAATAAGCGGCTTCGGAACGAAGATGCATCAGAGCAAAGCATTAATCACGCGTGCACAGGGTAATTATTTGGCGGACTAATGTAAAAATTGAAATGTATCAACTTTTTAATGTGTAGACTACTGGAAAATAATGAATTTGAAATTTTGTGTTGTGTTCCTTTAAGCTACTGATAGTGGTATGATACGTATTTTGATATTCTGAAAAAAAAAAATTAGATGGACTTTTAACAATCACCATTTCCTGCAGACACTATTTGTACTATTACTAAAATGTTATGAAAAAATTCCAGACCTAAGTGTTAGACAAAATGTTTTGCTTCACTAGCCTGACCCAGCAGACCCTGCAGTACCAGCAAGCTGTACAGGAGGAGCTGTTAGACAGAGAACAGCTCCAGGGAGAGCTGGGAGAGACCATCTCCTGGATACAGGGTGCCAGGTCCGAGCTGGCAGAAGTGGAGGGGCTTGGACCTTCAGCTGGGGAAGTGCAGGGCAAGATAGACAAACAAGCGGTCAGTATTAACATTTACAGCTTTGTCTTTACTGACTAAATTCCAAAGTATTGTGATGGTTGATTTTCATTTACAACATAGTGGTAGATTTTGCAGCATTACCCACATGTGGGGGGATTTTGTTTAAACAGTCTTGGCACACATACCAAGTACCTGACAAGCAATCTAAACTTGGGTAGGGGTCACTGAAAGGAATTAGGTTATACGTGTACTTAAATAGAAATTTGGTTCTCAAGTTCAGTGTAAATGTAATTTACTTTATTGCGGAGACAATTGTTATATGCACTAAATCCTGTTCAATGAAATTCTAGTTCATTTGGTTTTATGTGTGAATGAAAATCTCAATATAATTGTGCCTTGTGAACCATTAGGAATTGAAGAAACAGCTGACAGCACGACTACAGGAGGTCAAACAGCTGATTGGTCAGAAAAAGGAAAAGTACGAGGGTGACCTTCCACCTGAGATGTCCCAGCAGATTCAGGAGCTGACACAGGCTGAGGAGGAGGTAATGCAGGATGTTGCTGTCAGTGCATTATTTCAGACTTCCTCATCAACTGTGATTTAGTATAGTGTGAAATGCATAAGACTTGTCTTGAACATTTAAGTAGCTCCTGAAGTGTTGTGCACACAGAAAACATGGAATTTACAAAGGAATGGGAAATATTTGACAAAGAAATAAGAAGTCTATGGAGTGGACTAGTGATCAGATAGATCTTGTGAAGACGGTCTTGGTTTAATCTCAAAATATACATGTACTGTTAATAACGTGAAGCTTCTGTCCCAAACAAGTGTAAAAGGTACATGTACGTGTAACTGTATGAATGAAGTTACACTCCTTGGATCCCCTTTCTGAGCCTATAATCATGGTTGTCAACTGTGCCAGGTTGAGGAGGAGCTTGCTCGGAGTAGTGAACATCTGGAGATGGCCAAGGCTGTACGTGAGGAGTTCCAGCAGGACATGAAGGATGTCAAGTCTTCCCTGGTGGAGCTGGAGAAACAAGTCAGCCAGCCGATCATGGACATCAACAAGGACAAGGAGGCTCACCAGGTGGGAAGACATGCAGCCCTTCTGGGCTAAGATTTATTGCCTTCTGAAAACCTAAAATATTTTCCTTAGTTAGCAGCTTGAAATGACATATTAACTTGCATCACGATCAGAATGGCCTGATTATAACAAATAGGCAGTCCAAACAATTTTCTTTCTAACCAACTTCACAGACATTCCAGTAAAAACAATTTCTCAGTTGCTAAATATGAGGTATATTTGCTATTCAGGAAATGTGCAGTGCCCTGGAACAGCTACGTGAGAGGCTTGACTCCCTGAATGAGAGAGCCAAACATCTATCTGATGACACCAATGATCCACAGGAGAAAGAACGACTGTCTAACATCATTGACCCCCTGAATGAACACTTCTCAAGTCTGGAGGTATGGAAGATCTTATGTAGGACAAAAGACACTTACTTGATAGATAACTTTATTATCTGTCTAAAATAGTGTTGGAATCATTCAGCTAAAAGACTCATTTCAAATCATTTCAAATCTGAGTTAATCAATAATCAATTATAGGCATCCACAGGCATCAGGTAGACATGACTCTCCAGGATGTTTTGTTTTCAGCATAGGACCAGCAGTTCATTCATGACAATGCTTTCCTGACCATGATTTACCCTCTTCAGGCTAAGTCCAAGGTGAAGAAGGGGAACCTGGATGAGGCAGCTGATCTGCTGGCAGAGTTTGAGGATGCTGAGAAGCAGGTCAGTGAGTGGCTGGAGAAAGGGGAGGAGCTGGTCAGACCTGGGATCACCTTGGACAGCTATGACGAGGTGTGCCAGCAACAGCAAGAGCACAAGGTCAGAGCAAGTACATATTATGATTACTGGGGGGTGAAACAAGGTGAAAGTTCTGCACTTCAATATATTGATAAGTATATTGAATCAGTCCTCTTTGCTACATGTTGAAAATCTTTGTCCTCTTAGTCTTGATGTGTTCTAGTGGTATACTAGATATCTGCCAGCAACAAACAGGCAGTTGAATGTGGCTCAAAATTGTTTTGCTGCTTTTCTCAGGATATCCTTGAGCAGGGTGATGAAAGCCAGCCCCATATCCAGATAATGCGTGAGAAGATGCACCAGCTGAGCCAGCTGTGTAACGTGTCTCCCCTCCTGCCACGGCTGTCCGATATCAGTGACAGGACTGGTCAGCTCAAGGTAGCAGCTAACCAGAACCTCAAGCAGCTCACAGAAGCCACAGGTGGGGCTTCATAGCCGTCACAGAATTTTTTCAAGATTCATTTTATTATAGCCTTGCATACAGATACTTTAAGAGAACAACTTTGTGTTAACTTTTTATGAGATATGAAATTAAGATTTGTTATGACATGATAAGAGTGATCTTATTTACACCAAATCATTTCTATGATGACATCTTTTACTAAGATTTACACTATATTTGTTAATTGTAACCCATGAAGATGAAGTCCAAGACTTTGAAGCAGCAGTTGAGCAGCTCCAGGCTAAGATGGAGGAGTCTCAAGCTAAACTGGCCTCACCAGAGTTTCAGCAACTTCCTCTCAAGGAGAGATTAGCAGCACAGGAGGTATGTAACAAAAGTACAGTAGTGTAGCATCTTTCTATAGTCAACCCTTTTTATTTACGTGTCCACCTCATGTGAAGTAGCTATGGTGGCGTTAGCATTATCGAATTTTATTCTCCTGGAGAGTATATCAAAAACAATTATACTTCTCAGAAACGAATGAACAAACTTGCATGTATAGTCTCCCTGCAATGGCAGGCAATGATAAACAGATCACAGCAAATGCTTATTTCTTTTATAGACACTGCTAAAGGACATTGAGGCCCACCGTGCTGAGATGTCGGTCCTGCTGGAGAGGAAGCAGAGACTGAAGGTGCAGGCAGCAGACATGCCGGCATGTGAGAATGCACAGACCCTACAGGGAGAGGTGGCAATCCTGCACCGTGCCGCTGTCAGACAGAACCAAGCCATCAAGGTCAGGCAGGATCACCCTTATGTCCTGTCTTAACTGATGTTAATTGACTAATTGTTTTATCTCAGAAGGGTAAGGTACAAATGTAACTTATCATCTGTGTTCCCCACTACAGGTGGCTGTGAACCAGGAGGTGCAGCATGACGCCCAGGTACAACAGCTGACAAGTGCCATAGAGGAGGCCCAGAAGCAGATGGAAGAAATGCCCTCTGCAGGGGCAAATATAGAAGACCTGAAGAAACACATTGCTCAGCACCAGGTAACATTGTTTCTTCTTTTATTTCTTGGTTAAAGGAGATGTCACTGAGCATTTTTTCCAACAGCAGACAAGATTCTGAATGTGAAAGGATTAATCCCTGATGAAATGTATCATGTATGGAACTTGTCACTTTGAAATTTCAAATTGTGTTGTAACATGTAAGTCGTCATTAGATGCATATTGGCCCTGTCCTGTTGTAACATATACTAGATGTACATATACAACATGTATTTGACCGAATAGTTGCCAGAGTGTCATTCCAGATTCAACGTGACCGACATGTAAGGGCTCATGGAATACATACAAAGTGTGACCAGGTAATTAGATGTTTCCCTGATGCCTCCTGTCTTGATGTGTGTGTTTAAAGTCTGGTCTGCTTCCCCAGGCTCTAGCTGCCCAGGTAAGGAGCTACAAGGACCAGCTGGGCAGCTTGAACGATCAGCGGCAGCAGCTGGCCATACAAGGACCTGTGCTAGACAAGGACATGTCCATCGACGTGCTGATGGACAGGGTCAGGTCAGGGTCAACAGCCAGTGAGGACAGGAGCTCAAATCAGGTAGAGAAACTGGCAAGAATGGAAGCGTGCCACATGCACAATTTCCTATTATTTTATTTTGCTTTTCACTTACCCATCATTGTTGGTGCTCACAACATTTGTGACTTCCTTGTACATGTATGTGGCAGAACTCAGCTACTGCTTGTATGTATATTGTATTCTCTATCCGAGAAGCAAATTGTGAAAAGGTCATCTGCATAACTATACATTTGTACTTTTGTGACCTTAGATTCCCTTTTTCTTTAAATTGTAAATGGACATATCATCCTCCTAGACTCTCAACTGCCAAGCTGCCTTTCCTCTCTCCTTGGTGAGTAATTTCATCCAAAGGTTTAACCTCAAACTCATTCTCCTTCCTTCCTTCAGTATTTTCTTGGTGTGGTCCTTGTTTCTAAGTTCTTCTGCATTCCTTCTTACAAGAGTCATCCTAAAGCACGAGTGTTTTTGCCAAGAAGTGTTCCAATAACATTAATCATAATTATAACACACGAGTGTTCACAAGGTCAACCCTGCCTGTTCATCACCCTGTTCACAGCACGTTTTATGATCTCACTGCACCACATACACTGATTTGACCCCCACTCATATCACACACCCCCACAGTCCCTTGAGCCTGAGGAGAGAGGAAAGGACAGTGGGATGAGCAGTGGTGCAAGTGTGACATCCTCCCCCATGCCACAGGTCAGGCAGCATACCTGGGACCAGGCCAGGCATGACATGCTGCTGGGCAGGAGGCTGCAGGTCAGCAAACAGCAAAGTCATTGGTGTCCTGTTAATTTAAACAATATAATCAACTGTCAAACAGTCTGTAAGACATTTATTAAAAACAAACTTTTTCTTCATGATCAGAGTAAGAAAGACTATCATTAATAAAAAAACCTTTGACTATTTGTATGATGTTAACAAAGATCAGAATCTGTGTGCAACTTACAATTGCCTTTTTATACATGTATTACAATAATGAAGACACATATGCCAAGGCTTAAACTGTAACAGTAAGTAATGCATGTATCATCAGTGCTAAACAAATGAAGTGAAGTGATAAATATGCCGTAATTTAACATTGACTGCAGATGACCTTTCCTTGGTGGGAGGGAAGATCTTTCATTAAACTGTCTTCAGGAACCTAACAACCAGCTTAAATCTATTCGTATTCAATGTGTTATCAATGGCCACCTATTCTACCTGTCTTTTGTGTGATTGTGTAGTCTCATGTATTTGTAGCTCTGGTACAAAAGCCACACGTAAAAAGACACTTTTAGAGCTGGCATTGATGTGATCAGTAAGAATCATTGACCTGTCTAACCAGTTTTCAAATCACAATACAGCTGTGACAGCTTGAATTTATCAGAGTAAAGGTTATTGTTACAAGAAGGGTGCTTGATACATTTTGATCTTTGAAATGAATCCTATTAAGAGATGTGCAGAGTATTTCCCAGTGATCTCGCCTAGCTCAACGTGAGATAATATAGTAGGTATATTTTTTCCCCAGGATTATGGTCTGCCAGGTGAACTTGTCCCAGGCTCCCTGCCCAGCACTGCTGCGTCAGTCACGTCCACACAGAGCGATTTGACAGTACAAGAGTTGGACCAATCAGGTGCCGAGTACATGTCTCTTCCAGTTGAGTTCAGGTCAGAAACTCCCCTCAGTACTGGGGATCCTGAGCTGGACCAGCTTAACAAATCCTGGAACAGTCTGCAGGAACAGGTGGGACTTCTAATGTTTGTACAGCCTTTGTTATAAGATCAGATGTTAAGTACATGTATTTCAACTTGCCTATTGTATACTTTCACTGTCTTCTCAGTTACAGTGTAACCAGTAAGAGAACAATAGCACCTGGCAAATGTTACTTCAAAGTAATTAGTGTTGTGCTGTTTGTTGATTTTGTAATGAAATCTGATCAGAGGTGACTTGTCCCTGGTGCTTATGGCTCCTTTAGGTTCGTCGCACTTCAAGTGATATTTCCATTGTTCAAAGTATGTGCATTGTACATGAAAAATGTAGCATTCTGAGTTTTGTCCTGGCAAATGCAAAGAGAGGGTTGTTTCAGATTGTTTTTTAACCTTTCCAATGTAACAAAAACATGTTAACTCCTGTTTTGCAGGTTTCCTCCCGAGAGCAGCAGCTTTTGCAGGCCCTTCAGCACCAGAAGGAGTACCAACAGGCCGTGTCAGAGGTCACCACAGGGGTGGACACCACACAGGCACAGCTGGACGCTGTACTGGTGGACGGGGACGACCTAGAGAACCAGCTGATAGATGTTCAGGTCAGTCTTGAGATGGCATAAGGGAGAATGAAGAATTTGGAAGAGTTTATGAAAAAATGCAGTCACATATTAGCAGACCTGCCGAGTTTGAAAAAAAAGTAATAACTTGTGTCATCCCATTGCGCAGGTTCTAAGCACCTGAAAAATTGACTTGAAAAATACTGAAAATAAAGAGCACCTTGTTTCCAACACAGTTTGTTCTGGCTGAGTTGTCCCAGCTGAGGGAAGGTGTGAAGAAGGTTGAGGAGAGGGGTCAGCAGGCAGCCCAGTCCACACAATCAACAGAGGTGGAGGGAAATGTCCAGGTCACGACCTCTAACCTTAACCTCAGACTAGCCTCTTTGAAAGACCAAGCCACTGCCAAGCAAAAGGAAATAGAGGTAAATGAAATAGAAACTGTTTTTCCAAGTCACCATTTCCGATTTGTGAACAGGATACTCCAAATAAATGGATTCTCACAAGTACTGTTTAGCTTCAGCTCAGGAAGTCTCCTCGAGAAATATTGTGAATGTCATAATGGCCTTGTCTTGTTTAAATGTAAGATTCTTTCTTTATTAAAAACTGCTCAGCCACAGGTGATACCAAACAATGAATTGATTGCAAGGACATTAAATATTAATGTGTCAGGTAACGTGATGGAAATGTTTTAAAGTTCCCAAAATGCAGTAGTTAAATGTGCAGTGCATTGTAGCTTATGATTATTGAACTGCATTTTGGGAAAGCAGCATGCCCTTTGATTAAGATCTGTACTCAAAGTATATGATTATAGATGATTACACAAAAGCATTAGTGGCATCACGGGTATTCAGCAAAAATGATGCCTGTCTGACATGTTACATGTTACAATGGTACATCATGGAGAAGTCTAAATGGAGTTTCCGTCAGACTGTTTTCCATTCCTTAACAAGGTATGTTTTTGATACTGTGTCATGCGGTTGTGGCACTCTTTATGTCAAATGAAACACTTCTGAGGTACATGTACAGCAAGGCAACATTTTCCCCCTCTTGAAGAAGGATAATGTAAAGGTTCCTTCATGACCTATGTAACAGTGTTGTGAAGTTTTCATGCTAGCAACTGTGTAATGTTCCTCACTACAGGAGAAGCTGGAGCAGCAGCGAGCACACAAGGAGAACCTGGTAGCCTACCAGGCTGAGATGCAGGCACTCCACACCTGGGTCACTAGTGCACGTGTTCAGTCTTCCATCGACTTCATCACCGCTAGCGACAGGGAAGCTCTCGACGAGCAGCTGGAAGAAAACAAGGTAAACAGGCTGTAGGCTGTATTCTCAGAGAAATGTTTTATCTCACAAAGTGGGGAATTTCTGATATCCAGGACTGCAGAAGGTTGCTGTTGTGTTCAGTCACTTAATTATTCATGAGCCAATAGGCTACATTTGAAAATGCCACATAATAGAGCTAAGAATAATGGGCCCAGCAGTCACTACTTTACTCTGTGCACTATTTATTGCTAACATACTACATTAGAGCAACAGGTTGTTGAAAGGATGCCGTAAATATTTCTACTACTGTGCTCAATTGTTGTCATGATAGAATCTGAGAAGCAATTGGTTTATTAAGTTAAAATATGAGATATTGCAGGTATATATATTATGCTTAATTACTTGTAGCAGAAATGCATGGACTGGATTTGCCTCCATGTTGCTCACAAGCTGTTTACAGTGGTGACCTCTCCCAAGTGGACATTGTCTCATTTTACAAAACTCTCCAGTGTTTACCACACATAGAGGTGGTGTCATGGGGCTTGTTATGGGCATACTACACATGTCTGACATATATGGGTAAAAATATCCCAGCCAGCCTGGCACATGTTAGGGACACACCCACCCAAGGGTGTCAGATATCCTTGCCCCTGAGATTCAAACCATTGGTTGAAGCCAATGATATTGGGATAAAGGAAATAGAAGTGCCATTTACACATGGTTGAAAAAGACAATCTAGCTGACACACTTGGTAGGTGGTGTTCTTTCTTACATAATGTTTACATGACATTTTTGGACCTAGGCCAAGTTTTAGTGTGCATGTTATGGAATTTGGTCCCCCGCCCACATGTCCACAAGCGATTTGTTTTGAGTCTAGACATGTGCCTTGGCCTGTGTTTACTGATGTGGAAGAGTATTCTCCTACTCATGCTCCATGTAGCCCATAAAGCACAAATATGCAAACACAAGTACCTTTTGTCATCTTGTTGCAATAGACCTGCTAAACAGTCCTATCTTTCAGTACAATTTGGATGACATACTTAGTATAATATGTGGGTCGTCTCAATTTGAGCTCTTCTTGCCAGGTCTTAAATCTAATTAAGTCATGTTCTTTAGCCAATGAGCACTGACCTTCAGTGACCTCTACTGTCTCTTGGTATTTTGTCTGTATAGTCTACCTTGGCTTTGGTGTTTAGGGTATTTTGCTACAAAAGGCTTGCACAGGTCAAAGGTTAGCACAACCAGACTTACCTGGGGGGCAATGAAAGGATGCCTGCTGATTTGTAGGTACATTTTTCGTTGACTGTTGGGTTGGATTTAAACTTGAATCTGTGGCCATGACACAGACAGGACCCTTGTTCTTAGATGACAGATTGCATAGATGTCATAGGATAAAGATGTCAACAAAAAATCACATAGTACAGTACCATGTTTATGGACTTCAAGAACCTTGAAACTTGACAAGGACTTTAGATACAAGTGAACAAGACCTGCCAGGAGCAATATATCTTGAACAAGTTCATATAACTACATAAACAAAGTCCACAATCCACCATGTAAGACATGTTTAACAGGTTACATGACTGTACATGTATGATACAACACATGTTCCCTGTGTCTCCTCTGCATGCGCAGCGCCTCCAGTCAGAGCTTGAGGACCATTTCATTCGGCTTCCTGAGCTCCAGGACCGCTGCAGTGATCTGGTAGAGAAAGAGCCGCCTTCACAGGTACTTTGACCTTACTGTAATCTGTCCTCTGACTTGGTCATCCATAGAGGCTGTTATACACACTGCCGCATGTTTACAAGGTTACATGGACATAGTCCAGATAAACACCACCATGTTGATAATGCCACAGTAATGATAACAATACACAAACCTTTCAGGCGGAGCTGATGTTTTCCCAGCTCAACAACCTACAGAGAGACATGGGTGATCTTCACGAGGCCCTAACAAACCGGGAAGAAAACATCAGTCAGGCTGCCGAGGCCTGTGAGCAGAGAGAGAAAGAACTGGAGGAATACCAGGTCAGGATTATGTTTGATGAATTTTTTTTTCTTGATATATGAACATTTTTATATTTTAGATGAATTTGATATTGAAAATAGTTTGTTCTTGTTACCTGTTCATTTGTTTGTTTGTTTATTTGAATCCTTAATTGTTTAATTGATGCTTATCAACTATTTGATTGATTGATTGATTAATTAATTGATTGATTGATTGATTGATTGATTGATTGACCAGCTAATCAATTTATCATCACTTTGGTACTCTTAAGATCCAGTGCTAACTCTGTTTATTTGGTGGTTCTTGATCTTCAGTCTCGTGTCCAGAAGATGCAGAAATGGATAGCCCACAGTAAGGGTGCAGCAGTAGGGGAGGAGGGGGTCAGCATCTCTGTTACTGCAGCAACCCCAGACTCCCCATCAGAAACCTCCCCAGAACAACTGTTTGATGTGGCCCAGGCCTCCACTGACCAGGACACTACAGACACACCTATGGAGATAAGCAGTGATCACGAGGTGCCATCTGATGAAGCAGGTGTTGCAGGTGCAGAAGGAGGTGCAAGACCTACATCCCCTGGATCAAAAAGAGCCCCACCCACACTTCCATCAATCCCAGAGCACCATTCTGCCCTGATGAGACAGAAGGGCGCACTGGATGAGGGCAGCCCAACATATGAGGAAAAACAGGTAATGCTGTACTTGTCATATTACTGAAAACATTGGCTGAATGAAATATCTATTTCTTTAAGAAAGTATTTTGTGTTAAAGAACTCAATTACAAGTACCACACCCATATGAGTATGAAAACGTTGCAGACACAGGTTCAGTCAGACAGATGTGTTGTTCCTCTCAACAGAAAGCACTAGATGAGGAGCTGGCCCAGCACAAACACCTGCTGAAGTCCATTGCAAAGAAAGGGGAGAGAATCCTTCGACAGCGGTCCTCCACAGAGAGTGACATGGGCTCCAGCAATGGCAGTGAGACCGACATGGCAGATCTGAAGCAGCGGTGGGAGGAGCTGTCTCAGGAGATTGGGGAGAGGAAACAGCAGCTGCAGCTGGCTCTCCAGCAGAACAGACCACCGCCTCAGGTGTTTATCTTCTGTCACTTACAAGATTCTCTTGATGTTCTGTCATTATTAGTCACTGCCATTAATATTTTGAAGCCTAATACCTAGTGTCAATGATGCAAGTATTCTGCCTTGCTAAGTCCTGCTGTGTTTCTCGTACAGCTGCAGAGAAAGCTCTCCATGAGCCAGTTCCGCCCACCCTCCTTCGACAGTCCTGGGCAGGGTGAGACCAACATGGGAGAACTGAAGAACACCCTGGATGACCTACACAAGTGTTGGGAGAACATGCAGTCAGAGGTAATACTTAACATCTGTAATTCTATGTACTACTATTTCATATCTTTTTACGACAGTCAGTAGCATTTTGCACAACAACTGAATTGTCAGTCTCATGTCTGTTAGCAAAAAAAGTTTTTATGAACTCAAGAAATTATATTGGATTTGCTAAAAGAAATTAATGTTAATCTATGTTCCTCAGATGACAGACAGTCAGTCTCGTCTGGAAGAGGCTATGGACTTCCAACAGAAGTACCAGGATGCCCTGGAGGATGTGTCAGGCTGGCTGGACAACATTGAACTCAAGCTCTTCACTTCAGACTGGTCCAAGGACTCAGAGGCTCAACTGGCACAGAACGAGGTGAGAGTCTCCAAAAGCTACACTAAATCTAATGTGCTCAGGGCCCTTTCTGTAAAACTGCATTCTGGCTCAAGGATGAATCAGCCCTAGAGTATAGACTATTGAAGGATTTGAACTGAACAGAGACTTTTTCCCCCCAGTCCCTGCGGAAGGAGATTGGTGCCTTCCAGGACCAGGTGTATGTGATGAACCGTGCCTGTCAGCAGCTGATGGTGGAGGCAGACAGCAGGAACAGGCAGGTGGTACAGCAAACCCTGTCCGACCTGAAGGACAGGCTCCACACCTTGGAGGGGCAGGCTCTACAGAAGGAACAAGAACTCATTGAGAAGAACTCGCAATGGAAGGACTTTCAGGTCAGTCAAACTTAGATATCTCCATAAAATGAATGTAACATTCAATCATCTTACCAACCAAAGTACCCTACTACTCTACCTGTTTGTGTGTTTGTGATGACATTGCAAATCAAACTAATTCAATAACACAGAAGCTCACTATAGTCTTGGATGTAGGGACACTGCAATATTGTAGAAGTATGAAATATTGCACATATATAGCAAAACAATCAGATCTGGCAGTGTAAGTCCTTTGAAGTTAGCAATTAGAAATGCTCCCCTCCAAATGAATCATGACAGTCTTGTTTTGTTCATTCTCTTGGTCAGATGGAGATCAACTCTCTCTACACGTGGATAACAGAGACCAAGTCAGACATTATGAATGATGATGATGATACTGAGTACACCATCCAGGACAAGTTGGCCCACTTACAGGTAGGAAAAACAGATAGCTGAAGATTTGAAGAATTTTCTTCATATAGAGTCTGACTTTTTAGCATACATGTACATTCTTCACATTGTAACATAATAAAAATGACATGCACATGCTATTGTGATAAAGTCTTATTGCAGTTGCTCTGAAAGGAAATTTGTAGAATATTTTATTGTTTTTTTCAAATGTACTGATATTTCTTTCAGGACATCGAGGATGACATCAGTGACCATGAGGACCAGGTCACCTCCATCCTGGAGAGGGGCAGAGAGATGGGTGATGATGATCCACGTGCTCCTGTCACCATGGAAACAACCATGCTGCAGAGCAACTGGGATGAACTTCTGAGAATTGTCAACAGGTCTGTTTGTTTGCCTGTTAGTTGTTAAATCCATTATCTCCCTGGTGTGTAAAAATGGTGAGACCTTTTTAAATGTGTCTCTATCAACAAATTGAAATATTAAAAAAGACATTGTCCTGTTATACCTCAGGAGGAAGAATGATCTGGGTAAGGCAGCTACAGCACTGCAGCAGTATGAGAAACTCCTACAGGACTACTCTGACTTTATCGAGACTGCTGAGGAGAAACTGAACACTGGGATGCTGACAGTGACAGGACTGGAGGAGCTGAAACTTCACCTGGAGAAGCACAGCGAATTCTTCATGGGGCTGGATTCACAGAAAGTCTTGGTGGACTCATTGCTGCAGAAGTTAGACCCATCAACAAGGGAGCAGTACATCGAACAGCACACAGGGCTAAACCACAGGGCAGCCAATGCACTGGACAGGGCTCAAAGGTAAGGGAATTCTTACAAGGCTTCATACTGTATTACATTGTTTGTACCACTTTTCCCAAACACTCACAGTGTGTAGCTTTTCAGCAAAACTCTGTGCACATTTTAGAGTAACCTTGGAAATAAGAATCAAGGGAAGAAGAAAGCCAGAACATACTAAGCATGTCATCCACCTATCCTAAATTTCCCTGCATCTAGACTGTCTCAGGACCTGGATACAGTAGCACAGACCTGGGGCAGGTTTGAGGAAGAGTTTGAGCTGCAGAATGAATGGCTGCAGGAGACAGAAGGACAGGTCCCTGTGGAGGACATGTCAGAGGATGTGGTGCAGAAACTACAGGATAGAGTCACTCTGTATCAGGTATGATTGGAATTTTACTAATATCTGTAATTAAGCTACTGTAGATCCTGGTACGGTATAAAATATTACCTTGTTTATGTTTACTAAAAATCAAGTACAGAGAGCCTCATTAATTTGTGTCACATGAGTGAAACTGAATTGAAAGTCAGAGAATGTCACACAGTACAATCATGTGCTATGCACATTTAACAGATAATACTTGCTATTCTTCCATACATGCAATACCTACATAGGAGAAACTAAAGGTAAAGTTTACTCAATATACATGTACTTCACAACTTGCTTTCCTACATGTATGCACTGTAACCACAGTAAACTATTACCTGACAAAAGCTTTATTTCATGTATAGAGCTGTGTAGTTAGCCAACTGGATTTGCAGTTTCTTGCATCCTTAATTGTGTGTCTGAGTTGTTGATGTGAAAGTCAGTCCTACTGTTACTATGATACACATGTACCTACTGCATTCAGACAGTTTTAGGCAAATCTGTCTTCTACTGTTTCCTTCATACCTTTCTTATAAGCAGTCAGTCCACGACTCGCCACTATTCTTCACTTTGCTTGTTTCAGTGCATATGTACTTCATTAACATTTGGCACATCTTAGAAGCAGCCTTTCACCACCTCTCTGCTTCTCTCTACTGTGTGTGTTTGTATATGTGGCTGTTCTAAAGATCATTGTGAACATCCTGAAGGACCATCAGCCTGTAGTGCAGCGGATGTTGGACATGGGCAACTCTGTGCTCCAGTCTGTGTACTGCCCCGCCCTGGAGGCCAAACTGTCTCAGTTTGAGGACAGATGGACAGCAGCAAAGACAAAGACTTCACAGGTATTGTCTTCTGAAGTTAGATTGTTTACAAGACATCTGCAATCATTCAAAGAGCAAATGAAATATGCATTGCATTTCCATTTAATATGGGAATGGCAAAATGATTTACAAACTTGCTTATGCCTTTAGCTTTTAACTAGACAGCAATGAAGTAAAAGTTAAGTGAAATTGCCATTTTCAGTTTTTCTCTTGCTTCAAGTTTTTTCTAAAACACTGATAATGTTTGTTCTCCAGGAGCTGTCCAAACTTGAGCAACTGTACAACCAGTGGAGGACATTCGACAAGGACTCCACCAAGCTCCTCGACTGGTTGGGAGGGGCGGTGGACAAACTCAACAAGTTTGCCGAGCAGGAACCTCGTGGCATTGACAGAGCCATTGATGATTTCACTGTAAGTCCTTCATGTTGTTGATACAATACTGTTACTGTATCATACAGCCATGTTGACAAAGCAGGTCATCCAAATAGTAACAGCCAGAGTTTGTAGTACAAAGTGGAACATCTTCATGGTGTAAATGATACTCATGATGGCAAAGTTCTTTAACCTTTATTTAATGTGAATTCACATCACCTTCTATTCCATCCTATTCCTGCTCATTGTGCATTCAACTTGAAAATGAGGAAACAATCAGTTGATTCCAATATACTGTAAAAATTAGTGTATTTTTTACTGCATCCTGTTAAGTAACAAACTGCTTTCTTATTGTAAACAGGAATTCAGAAAGGAGGTGGACCTCCATCAGCCCTTAAAGGAGTCGTCCACAGCCCTGGGTCACCAGCTGATCCTGCTGAAGAGCCAGCAGGCAGAGACGGTGCAGGAAAGGCTGAAGATTATTGAGACCAACTGGACACAGCTGATGGGGAAGATCCCAGCCATTGAGAAGCAGTTACACAGGACACAGATGGAAATGTTACCATCCAGACAGGTTGGGATCAGATTTTTTTAAATACCTGGTCCACTAAGTTCTTGCTATCACAGTACATGTACAAACTATATTTGATTTACCATTAGACTTTAGTACATTTCAAACTTTCGCTATATTACCACTTTGTAGTGAGAATGGTATTTCTGTTTCCAAGAATTTGCTTCATCATGAAAGAAAACAATACGATCCTGGAATCTTTCTTTTAAGTGTTACTGCTGTGTTACATTTATGTTTAGGCCCTTGCTGAGCTGCTGTTGTGGATGGACAGACTGGAGGCAGCACTGCAGGACACTCATGAGGAAGATATGGCAGCAGTGGTCGAGTTACAGGCAGTGCTGCAAAGATACAAGGTTAGCAACAAAGCTGCAACTGTTTGGAGGAACATGTTCAAAGGATTTGAAGAGTAGTGTCTAGTTTTAAAACCCAAATACATTATGCAGACCTTTGAGAAAAATAAGTAGCACAATGGTGTTTGAAATTATTTGACCATTATATACATGTAATTTCTTTTGTATAATAACAGGGCTACAAGATTGACATGTCAGCCAAGCAGCTGACAGTTGACTTCATCAACCAGTCGGTGATGCAGAGTTCCCAAGGTCCAGAGGACGGGGACTTCCTGGTCAAACACGAGGCCATGAACACCAGATGGGAGGAACTGAACAACCTCCTCCAGGCTAGGATGGACAGGGCAGAGGTGGGTATGACACATATATAGTTAACAAGTTACAGCCATTCTGTTGCGCCGGTGAAGGACCAAATGTAATAAAATCAGAAGATGTCTTATTATGAGTAAGACCTTTACATAGTGTAATCTGTTTTAAATGTACAGGGAGGTTTTTCAAAGCCATACATGTAGATACATGTAAAGTAGCTAATTGTTTACCATGTGAAGACAGTACTGTAAACTGAAGAGGAATGTCAATATTTTACTTTGTGATGATTAGCAATTACAGCTCTGAGACAAAACGAACACAATCTGTGAAACAAATCATTACGTGTAGTTCTGTTAGTCCCTCAAATATTTACTTTGTGGATTATGTTCTTGGAGGAAAAAGCAATAAAAAGTGTAAGTTGACAGAAGTAGATAATAAATAATAATTGGACTACTTATTATAAACTGAAAATTAAATATGTCAGGCAAACTGAGAATTAAAAGAAATGTCTGATATTCTTGTGAACAGTGACTACTAGTAGTTTTTTTACTAACACATACATGTACATTGACACCAGGCCCTGTTGAGCCATGCTAAGGAGTTTGAGGGCCGTCTGAGTGAGGTGAAGTCCTGGCTTCAGGAACAGGAGGCCCAGCTCAAACGTCACCAGAAGAGAAGCTCTGAGGTGGAAGTCCAGCATGCACTGGCATTCTGTCAGGTGAGTGTGAGGTTGGGACATCTCCAAATGCCATCATCTATCTAAGTTTCTATAGGTGGACAGGGTGACCTTTTGAACTGGTTGTTTACTGACTCGAAACAAAAATAATTCTTTTAATTCTTTTTTGGAATGTTAACATTTTGAAACCATAATTCACTGAACCTTGAATCTTGCTGCTTCTGTCAGGACCTTGACAGTGAACTGAAGGAGAAGGACACAGAAGTGACAGAGCTGGAGAAGACAGCACAGCAGCAGGTCCAGGGGAAGGACAACCCTGCAGCAGCAGCCATCCAGCAAGACATGGAGGCGGTCAGACAGGGTTGGACCAACCTGCAGCAACAGGTATGATTAGAGGTCACTTGGCAAATGCAAAGTTTGTGTGTGGTTGTCAGGTACAATGTACATGGATATAAATGTGTGTATGTGTGAGGTTTTGTTAGGGTACTGACTGTTGGTTTGGGACTAAGCACTGATCAGGATTTGGTATTATATACAATGTATGCATGAAAGGATTGTTAGATGATTGTAGAACTAAACAATTGAACAGTTGGTGCCTTCTAAAGTTCAGATGGCCACTTTTTTATTAACTTTTTTGAGTAAGGAACATTCTGTTAGAGTACTGATTACTGTCCACTCTATTACTGCAACTTATGTTTTGACATGTCGACATATTTTAGAAGAACAATATAGTTAGTGATATCTGTCAGGAAAATGCAAATATCCTTGTTACAATTGTAGAGTAAAATCCTGTACAACAATTTGTTTCGGGATAGTCCCTTTTCCTGTTTACCCAGTATTGATAATTGTTTACTGTCAACATATAATTACTGACCTCCCATTTTAGACCAGTCCTCATTTCTTTTGTCTTGGATAATATATTCAATAGATCAAACTTTATTTGCAAACTCATGCCCGAAGGCTGATTGCAGGTGAACACACAGGATACGATGACGATAATTATGCTTGTGACAGATAGTAGCATAAGTAAGAAAGGAGGCCAGGAGACATGGTTGTTCTTTATAGCAGTCGGATCCTTCTGAAATGACCTGCAAGCAAAATCAACAATATCTGTTGGAAAAGCTTTATGTGGCAATTCCTGTCTTCGGCAGGTGTCAGAGTTGCAGCTGTCCCTGTCCGCTGTGGCTGACCAGTGGAAACAGTACTACCAGGTGCAGCAGACCATCACCCAGCACCTGGGCAGTACAGAGTACACACTGGGGCGCTTCAAGCCTGGCTTTGGGGATCTGGAGACCCTCAAGAAGAAAGCTGAGGAACTCAAGGTAAGAAAGTGTGTCGGTCTCGTAAGAGTTGTCTTCTCTACATCTGGCACTTTTCTGCATAGTTTTGTCAGGGCACCTGTGCTCACTGCATTTTAAGATGAATTCTGAAATACCTCACATTCCTTGCTGATATCTTCCTCTCACCACCTTGCTTACAATAGGCTGATACAAAGGTAAAGAACTTTACCATCCTTAGTAGATCACTTGGTAAATAAGATGTGCAGTGTCAATGCTTTGCATAATAAGAGAAGAAAAAGTCCAGTACATGTATTTCAATAGGTTTTCAATAACTTTTAACTGCAGAAAGGAAATTTTTACCTCCAATCTGGAAACACTTGAATCACAAAGTACCTATGTAGCTGTACATGTATATGTATTCCGCATAATGTGCTTTGTTACACCTGTTGGACCTAAAATAAGTTTACCTTGCTCACAGGAGCTTCAGGAGGAGTTCATGGCCAAAGAGGACAACCTGGTTGTCCATGGGGAGCTGGCTGCCCAGCTAATGCAGGAGTCTGACCCTGTGGTTAAGGATAGGCTGCAACGAGAGGTGGACCAACTCAAAGCAAGGTCAGAGCACAACATTTCCTAAGCAAAGCAGCTATAGATGTAACCAAGTCACAGATATCCCTTTAGGTTCGAAGATAAAGGCTTGTTTTTTTTTTTAGTCACAACATATGTAGAAATTCCCTCAACAATCTCAATAAGAAATTAAATAACTCAAAACATACCCAAGACTTCTAACAGGACAGAGACAGTGCACTCCTGTCATATTGCCTTTTGTATACCAGTCTAACTTGCGGATAAGACTATTGAATGGACTGCTTTGTTCCTCCCGAAAGGTACTGTCACCAATTGTTACAGTAGCTAATCTTGCCGTTTTGCCTTAGGGCATTCATTAAATCAGCCCCTTATACATGTAATTAAGTAAGGGGGGTTGTGTTGATGCTTATCACTTGAGTGTCCTATCATGCAAAAAATTATTTAAGGAACTTTCTCCAACATTCCATCATTTGCTTCCAATGCAAGGAGTCATAGAAAAATGTGTGTTCCTGACTGTGAATCATAACAAATCAAACCATAACAGTTAATACATGTATTGTATGTATAGTCTGAGATAAGATACAAATGTAGTTTAGCAAGTTTGGAAAAACTTTCATTTAAGGGTTTTTATCTATAGTCTTGAAAGAAAGCCATCTCAGTTTGAAAATTGCTTTCCAAGAACTGTACCATCCTATTAATCCAAGATGTTTTTTCTTTAATTCTCTAACAGAGACACTGAGTGTCTGAAGGCCATGGAGAACCAGCTGATTGCTTATGACCAGATTGTGGAGCTGTGGCAGCAGTACCAGGACCAGTACAATAGTGCCAAGGACTGGATCATCGTCAGGGAGAGAACCTTCCAAGACTTGCTCAAGACAGAACAGAAGGAGAACAGGTCTCTCAGGGAGGAGTATGAGGTACAGAGAAGTAGTCATGTCTTAATCCCTGTTTAACATTAGTGTGTAAGTGTTGGTTGACATATTATAAATCATGTAAACTATCATCAGTATTTGTAGTTGTAAGCTGACTTATAATGACGCCTGTCCTACATGTAGATGTTAATCTATGACTTGTACATGTATGTTTGTCAGGAACTGTTGTCTGAGCTGGAACAGTATGGCTCGGAGCTGGTGGGTCTGGGCAGCCTGTGTGAACAGCTGTGTGCCCATGTAGAGAACCCAGCCTCTGCACATCTCAACTCCCAGTGTAAGGCACTGGTACAGAGACTGGACTCCCTCAAACAACAGGTCATCAAGAAGCTGGAGGTCGCAAAGGTCAGTCAAGGCTGAGGTTTAGTGTACATACCTGGTTATCCCTTTGTTAGAATAAAAACACTTGGCAATGCCATTTTTCTGATTTAGATCGGAGTACGAATCTGTATCTGTCTATCTGAATCTGTGTCTATGCTAGTGACCTGTGTTATATTGAAAATGAGGGGTCATGAACTTTGAATTATGAGGAAGAGTATTTTTCTGCAGGCCATTTGCCTGGTGTATAAAAATGTCAAAACATGTACATGTATGTCACTATGCTTTAGTTAAATCATGCGTTCTACGACAAGTAGGTTAGCCGGTGGGAAGGCCAGCCAAGCTTTGTTTCCACCTGACCTGGCCTATTGTCACTTATCAGGGTACACTGTTGCTATGGGCAACAAGATGCAACTCTGACCTAAGCCATATTTTGATCCCCAGATTAGTTGAGAATGCAAAAGGAGCCCTTTAGACACAGAATGTTGCTCAGGTGTAGCTTATACCCTTCAGTCACGCAGCCAGGTAAATACAGCAATCTCTGGGACATTTAGAAAGCCCCATGGGAGTTTCTGTGTTTACTAAACCTCCAGCAATGCAGGTTTAACGAGCCCTTTAGTGAACTGCTGTAGGGGAGAAGTTTAAGCCGTGCCCGATGGCTATTCGTGTTAAAAACGGGCATGTTCGAATTACCTATCGTGTTGTTCAGACCAAAGCTGCGGACTCCCAGCGGTTTGAAGGGGAGGTGGAGAGCCTGCAGAAACTCCTGCAGGAAGCTGAAGAAGTGCTGCAGTCAGACGACCCCAACAAGTCAGCTGACGAGACAACTGTCAGAGACAGGATGGACCAAATCAAGGTTCGTGTTTGGACTCTTCTCCTTTCCATCAAACTTCTCTGACATGTTTTAAAATGGTGGACACAGGTACACGGCTTCTAACACAAATGTAAACAGCCATGAAAATCAACTGTGCATGTGTATTAAATAATCCCAGCAAGCATCGATTTCTGCAAAGTGGATTTCAAAAAGGTCCATGAAGAGCCACCTTACAAGATGTGATGGTTGATTTGTTGTTCTCCAAAATTTTTCAGTTATATTAAGCTGCTCAAGATATTGTCAATGCAGGCAGCTAAAAGGGACAATTACTCTGCTATATTTTTCTGTCACAATCAATAATTCATCCATTTGAGGAATGACAATGTGCTTTGTGTTGCTCAATAATACAGGTGTGTCACCAAAGAGGGTCAACAAAATTGAGAAACAGTGTCTGTAACTGTAGTGTAAAGTTTTTGATACCTAGCAAAAATGAAATTCAGGTCTTCACTACCTATGAAACTGTTACCCCTGGAAAACTTTTCAATTATTCAAAGGCCACAATAACAGGAGAACTCCAGTGTCCCAGGGGGTATAAAGATGATACTCCTGTTACATGATGTATGACATCTGATGGTGCTTCAGACTTGTAGTGGTCTATGTTTGATGTCAGGTAGTACCCAGAGTGTCACATTGTAATCCTCTGGGGAAAGGGTTGACCCAATCCTCCAGGTTATAACTGTCACTAAGGACTGTAAATAATCAGTCAAGATCTGCCACATCCAGGCTAGCTAAGATTGACATTGATAGACTTGCCCAGGTTAAGTGACAGTTTTCTGTATTTCTGTATAGCCCTGGGAAAATCTCCTTGGTGCACACAGCTATGCCAAACCACCACCTGGCCCTGATGAGCAATTAACCTACAGTACAATCTGGACCCTGCAAAATTATATGGTTGTCCACTTTGGGTCTCTTCATCACTAAGTGGAAACATTAGTTTCATTAGATTTTTAAACACGGAGACATGCTTATCAGTTGTCATGTCAATTAAGGTATCATTTGAGCGGTATTTTGACTATTTGTGGAGGAGAAGATTATCAGAAAGCCTCCAACTAAAGTCTTGAGAAATGCAGAAGGTACAAATGTGAAACCAAATTTTTTTAGCAGGTAATGGGTCTGATTAAGAAACAAAACATGGCAGCATCACCTGGGGCAATGGTGGTTATTCTCAGTGAACTAATTACAGTCATACAGACTATTAACCTCTTCTTAGAATACACACATGTATGATAGAAAATTCCTATATTATACTTATAAATATTATGTTTTAAAAATGTTGTATAAATGTTTTAAAACTCTGTACCTGCCCTCTGCAGACCCAGATGCTGAAGTTCAACAACTACTCTGGGCAGCTGGAGGATCTGAACAGTCTTGGCTACAGACTGGCCCTGGGGCTGGACGAGGCTAACAAGCTACGAGATCTGAACCAGCGCTGGTACAACATGTCCACACTCATGTCTGACAAGTACAGGACCATGCAGGGTAAGGAAAACTTCTGTAAAAGCAAATGCTTGATAAATAAATGAAACAAGACGGTTAATTGGCCCTTGGTGTTGTTCTTATTTTCTGTCATCTTTATCCAGGGTAGCCCAGCTCAGTGGCATGACCCAGCTTTGCAGTGGGGCCCTGGGGCACAAATAAAACATGGAGTTCATACAATTACATACAACACATGAAAAAATGATAACAATATTAGTAACTGATTGGACAGTTTTGATTAGTTGACTAGAAGAGTGATTGGATGTTATGATTTTACATTGCAAGATCCTGCTAGCATGCAGTAAAATGATCGTATCTGTTTATCTGTCATATCAAGTCTTAGGACGTATGTAGTCATGAAATGATGTTTCTTTCCTATCCTTCCATTTCCAGGCATCATGCTGGATAAGCAGAACTTTGCCCAGAAGTGTGAGACATGGATGCTGTTCCTTGCCCAGACAGAGAAGGATCTGGCTGTTGACATTGCTGGCAACTATGAAGGCCTGTTAGAGCAGCAGAAGGCTTATGAGGTCAGGGAACACTGCATTCAAGTACCTCTCTCTACATGCTGTTGTCTGTCAAGTACACTTTATTGCTGCATTTCTTTTAATTCTATGACATTCTATATGCATGGTTTTCTGACAGTTTTTAAAAGTTCTTGTTGATCTTCTTGTAGACATGATGATTACATACATGTATCCACTACGTCCATTTCAATGATCAAGCAGTGAAGTTATGCATTTTTATTCCTCTTTTGTAGATTTTCCAAGCAGATCTGTTCAGTCGTCAGCAGATTCTCCACTCCATCGTGGCAGACGGACAGCGTATCATGGTGGAGGAGGTCCTGGAGGACCCGGAGGAGGACCTGCAGCAGCGCCTCACCCTGCTGAGGGACCAATGGCAGAACGTTCTCAGGAGGTCTGATGAGAGGAAGCAGGTCATTGACCACCGCATACAGCAGTGGCAGCTCTACAAGTCAGTACATACATTCTACTCTGAAACAAAATAAACCCTGTGGTTCTTCATTGAAAATAAAAATAACTCAGCTCTGAAAGGTTCATAATTACCATATTATAAAGTTGCATCATTTATATCATATTCTTGAGGACAGATTTGAATATCGCATTATACATGTACATGTCATGTATTGTCATATTTGGGTAACAAAAGATATGAGTAACACATATCAGGATATTTTCAAGGTTGTCACCTTACATGATCACACAGCTGCAATGTTACTGATTATCTCTTCTGGCTTTGTCCCTGTAGGTCCTTGAGGACCAAGGTCCTGCCATGGATGGTGCAGATGAAACATGAGATTGCACAGTATGAGTTCTCTTCTCTGTCCCTGGAGAGAGTCAGGGCCATGTTGGAAGATGTCGAGGTGGGAGATTGTTCACACAATCTGTAGTTGATTATTATGACTGGTTATGGTCTTTTTCTTTACAATGTTCAGTGTTGTTCAATGTAGAGGTAGGACATTGTATAATCTTTGTCAATGTTATGACTAAACAACAAGGTCTTAGAAAACAAGTATCAGGGAAGAATGTCATTTTGCACCCCTCCCACATCAAGGTCATTGGAGCATTTCTGTTTTGACTTCTGGTTTAGGACATTCTTCCTACCGGTATTAAGAGTAAATGAAAACTGTCTTGTTGTCAACTCCAGGCATCTCTTAAGAAGGTCACAGTTCAGGAGCCAACCTACAACTCTCTGGTTGAGACAGCTGAAGAACTGATGCAGGTCTCAGACAAACAAGTAGAGGGGGCTCTTGAAAGGGAACTGACTGATATTCAGAAGGAATGGAATGACATCAGTGATTCATTGGACCACAAAAGACATCAACTGGAGTCATTACTTCAGGTAAAGCTGAATCATCAGAAGTTGTAAAGCTGAAAATAAGCAAGTAGTGGTACTTTTCACTGACTTTGATGATTCATTCATTTATGTAACAGTGCTTTATATTCAACATACAAATCACATTTGATATGTCTATGTATACATGACTACATGACTATTTTGCAGAAGCATTTTATGTCCATGACTTTGTAACAAAAGTACAAAAAAGATGGTCAAGAGTTAATCTATATCTTTGTAGGGATCTGTGAAGTATTCAACATGTACATGTAACGTTATGCTCTGAACATTCCAGTATAATGTTGCCTTTTACTTGCTGAATGGCTGACTCACTATATTTTGCCACACCCCACCCCCAGTCCTGGAGTGACTGTGAGGATGACATTGAAGGGTGCCTAGCCTGGCTGAGAGACATCAAACGACTCCTGACTCAAGATGTGCCATCCAATCATGATGAGCTTCAGAGAGAGATGCACATCTGCAAGGTAAGCACTATGCCGTCTCTATACCCAACATTCCCACCTGTGTTTAAGGAAAGTCACATTTTTGCCCTGGTGTGAGCTGACCAATATCTGTATGTCCATGCATTGTAATACAGTAACTGTACTGATTTCCCAACTCCAATTACAGAACTGGTTTGCAATACCATGTTACAGTTTATAAGGTACACAATTCAGAATGCAGGATGCAATATGGTGAAATAAATGCAAAGAGTACACCATAGCATAAGTCCTAAGAATGTAGTTCTCTTTTAGCAGAAATACATAACATTACAATGTAAATCAAACACATATTATGGCAATATACATTGTATGTCTCACTCCTGGCACATAAAGGAATTGATGGAAGCACACTTAAGCTGGGTGCTGTAATAATTGCTTGAAGTGGTAGGGGGCACTGTGATTCTACTATGGTGGTTGTTGCAAAATGCCTACCATAAGCGTGTGTAATGATGAAATTGCAGCGGAATCAATGCATTTATCTTGGTGTCAGAGTTGCCCCAAAACTTGTCAATTTATGGTAAAATAAATACATTAAAGTCGATGTACAGTTTAATGGTGCAAATTTGGGCCATATATTTTATTTATAGGAAACATGCTAAAAATCATGAACATTGTGCAAACTATATCTGCATTTATGATGGTGGTCCATATTGTACATCAAAAACTTTGAATGTCGAAGAGGTCATTGAGTTAATGAAGCTGACACCAATCTAAAGGTAATTTGTGCAACAGCTCCATGGCAGATTGTTGCTGCCGAGCCAGTCGGGCGTGATGCATACACGTCGGCCTTGATCGCTGGAAAGTTTCCTCATTTACGCTTCATCCATATTCAAGACTGGCGCTGATTGTGCAAGTTTTAATCCACAGAGGTCAATGAATCTGACATCAATCTTGCTCGTCGTGGCACCAGGTGGCTCTGGTCACCACCCGGATTCAACCGTCCCACTTTAATTTGGGATGACATTTCCGAGGTGACCTTCCGTGGACACTGCCATATCATATTCCCGACCCACCAATCTAAACTTAATAAAAAGTGTTTGCTGAAGCGGATTAATGAGGACCTGTTGCTTGTTATGCATGCAGTGATTAATGATGTTGTAATTAGAGGCTGGGAGGAAAACTTTGAAACTGGGAGCTATCCAACAACAGAGCGTGGGTGTAACATGCAATTCAATCATGTCAGAATTGTTGATGACATGGATTGTTAGGAAACAACTTTATGGACTACTGCTTCACTACATTATCTGTTGAAGGACATCAATCAAACACACACAAACACTGGAACTTTCCAGATTCTGTTTTCTATGTTAGCACAAGTATGAAACAAACTTCTGCACTGATGTACAAATTTGTTTTAATTAACAATTTGTTTTACGTACAACTTTTGTTTTGAGGCATCATGAACATGTCATTGAACAGGTCATGAGGCATTACATTAGACAAATCTAGAATCTGATTTGTAGCTGGTATTGAGAATAACAACAAAAAGTCTTTTTGGTGTTTTGTAAAAACAATGTTCTTCATAGAGGGTCAGTGTTTTTACTTTATAGTGACTGTCATAACACCAATGAACCAGTGAAGACTTAGTCATTATTTTTGGTCAAGGCAAAATGACAAGTTTGTACTTATTATACTAGTAATGTTCCTTGTTTGTTTGGGTGCAGGAGTATGAAACAGCCTTCCAGATGACAGAGAATAAGCTGACCAACATCCATGGTAAGGAGCAGCAGCTGGCAGGCAGCATCAGCCCTGAGGACCTGAGTCTGCTGCAGGAGAGGGTACGCTTCCTCCGCAAGCAGTGGGACGAGATCCACCACCAGACCACGCTCCGCAGGCAGAAGGTCACGGACAAACTCAATGAGTGGTCCAGCTTCAGTGACAGGTAACAGGCTTAAGATCATTGTGGAATCTGTTTGCCAGTTTAACATTTTCATACCTCTACTGTTTCTATGAAATAGCCTTAAACATTTATTTCTCAGGTAAATTTGTAAACTTGTATGCCTTTTTTTCAGATATAAAGAGCTTTCTGATTGGCTAACAGAGATGGAGGGGAAAATCACACACAATCCTGAAGTCAGCATTGAAGACCTACTGGAGAACTTGCAGAAGGTACTTCTGACGTCTTGGTTTTGTTTATAACACTCATTCATGATAGTAATAGTCGATCATGGATTAGATTTCTTCCTTTGTCCTCTGAACAACTATTCTTTCATTTTCAGTTTTGTTAATTGAAGTATTTTGTTATTGATTTGTATGTAGATGTGAAAGTAACTTTTTTGTAGATTGCACTCTTGGAAAAGTAGTCTACAACAGCTAGGCACAGCTAACTGCTTTCCGCCAGCATGTCTAATCAACCTCAGAATTGTACTATACAGAATATGCAAGGTGTTAGGCTTGAGTTATGTTTGCTTGTCTTTAACCTCTCAGAGCTCTAAGCCCCCAATATTTCTCTTTCCCCTGCAGACTGATAAGTGGTATCAGTTGCTCTTGGAACAAATGCGATCCATGAGTCACGCCACACTTGGCCAAACTTTCCGCCCGGGTTCTTAATCCTGCCCTCGGAATTCATTTCCTGGTCTCCCCCGCTTGTTTGTTACACCCTATATTTCTTGCAAATGTGTTAAATGTTCCGTACATCATCGTTCAGTCTCAGCCTGGGCGCCATCTGTTTACGATGCCTTTATGGCACCTGCAGGGGAGGGGATGTGAAGAGATACCATTAGCGTTCATGCAAAACAGCTAGTTTTCTTCCCACCGTGACTGACGGTGTCACAAACGCGTTCCCCCAGGTGAAAATAATCTCTGGTGCTTGATGTTTTGTTATGCCTCCCCCTGGATTTGTAATTTCTATTTTATCTCAATGCGACTGGCCTAGTGTTACATTTATCACACATGATTGCATGTAGGTTCAACCATGGGCCGCAGAGTTCGGAGAAAAACTGTCACACTAGACAGGAAATGACTTTTATTTGGGTTTCATGTTC
The DNA here is from genome assembly GCA_013266295.2 of Branchiostoma floridae x Branchiostoma japonicum. NCBI lineage: Eukaryota > Metazoa > Chordata > Leptocardii > Amphioxiformes > Branchiostomatidae > Branchiostoma > Branchiostoma floridae x Branchiostoma japonicum. The sequence continues at coordinate 17,274,416 of CM023840.1, forward strand.
AGGAACAAGAAAAGGCTTTTTAGTCAGCAGGTTGTTGGTCATCCATTAATCATTATACATTAAAAATATTAAGTAAAACATTAATTACAAAGAAAGCTTTTCCTGCCTGTCGATGTACTTTGAGAAATTACCTCCATCTGAGCTTCTTTGAAATCAAGGTAATCCCAAAATTGGTGAAATTGGTTTCTCCTTGTAAGATTTTCAAGGTTGGTGAAGTATGTTGGTCATGCCTGATTTGTCAGCAGAGGCTAGAATGACACATCTATGGGATTATTGATACTTTTCTTTTGTCCACAGTAAGCTCCATGGAGTAGAGGATTACAGAGTGTCTGAGAACCCATAAAAGTTTTAATCCTACCAAATCATTTGTACATCCCGTTAAGACCTAAAGAATGTCTAATCTTGTGTTAAAGTTGCACCACAAGGAGACATAAACCACTTTTATTCCAGAATTTACATGTGACAAATTTAGAAAGCCACGTCCTCCCCCCAAATCACTGCTGCCAACACATGACTGATAGCGCCAACATCCGTATTCCAATTGCACTTAATAATGCCATGCTCTGGAAATAATTGAAAAATATATCTGGAAAAGCCCTACATTAATAACATGAAGGCCACCTAATCATATCAGCTACAGGTCAGAGAAGCTGTGCACAGACCCTTATGAATATGTACAAGTTAAGGGACATGGGAGTACACATCTAATCCCTAGATGACTGAAAGATAATCAACACAATGACATTTTGTCAAAATTGAGAGGAGGGTTTGACCTCTGATGATTTTCCCCCAATTGATTACCTGTCCACTGTCCACCAGTTCTGCAGATGTTCTAGCCAACCAGGTGTATCCGGGCGTGGAGGATGCAGATACATGGGAAATGGCAGCAGATCACAGTAGCACATATGAGTGCCTCCGTGTAGCAAAGTTGGCTCTAATTCAAACACATGGCCCCTGAACCGTGAAATTTGTTGGCAAAGCAATTTGTGGGAGACATCTGTGTGGGGGATGTATGAAACTTGGGTTGGATGAACTGTCAGTGCAAATGTCATCTTTAAGTCATAAAGCTTCATCTTTATATGGCAGGAATCTAATAAGGAAACTTGAAGCAGTCAGTGTAAGTTTTTCTTTTCATAGTCTCAAAAGGCCCCTTGACTTCAGTTTGGATGTAGACAATACATGCAAATTGCAGATCCCCTTGTAATGCCATTAACTGTGGGTCTGTGAAGGACTCTAACTTTTTTCAACATCATTAACACTTGGTAATGAATTCATTTTAGTCCTAGACTTTGATAAACTAGCTGCACTGTTGAATTAGGCTGACATTTATGACAATTTTTCAATATCATACTTGAGTGGAGTCAGCTACGACGATATCAATTTCCCCTGACAGAGTCTGTCGCACACTTAATGGGAGTAGTCCTGATGTCTGCATGTCTTTTGATAACCACTAATGCCGCAGTGATGAAAACTTTGACTCAAATCTCAGCACAGGCAGCCGATGAACTTTTTAGTGATGTCATTTAACAACTTAAGAAGTTTTTCTTGTGAAAGTGGGTAAGAAACATGTCAGCATGCGACTGTATACTGAATGTTTGTAAACCCTTTAGCGCTTTCAAGTGGGCACTCAAGTCCTTATTATCAGCAATTTTGTTCAACATAAACTTTTTATCTTACATGCGCATTTCTACATGTAATCATATCTCCCAAGCTTTGTCATATAGACCAAAAGTTGGTTTATCAAATGCCACGTTGATGCCACAAACTCAAAATTCCTTGTCTCCTATGATTTCAGGAGTACCAGGAGGAGATGAGCAATGCCGATGACAGGAGGAAGGTCCTGGCAGACATGGGGCAGCAGCTGCTCAAGGCTGGGAATGAAGCACGTGCCACTGAGATTGAGTACAAACTGGCCAAGATGCAGGACAGGTGGCAGCACCTTACAGACCTGAAGTGTGCCAGGTGAGTGGGACAAGTCAGAACACAATGTCTGCCAGTTTTCCTGTATTTGTAGGGATGGATGGATGGATGGAAGTATGAATGAATGGATGGATGGATGGATGGATGGATGGAAGGATGGATGGATGATGGATGGATGGATGGATGGATGGATGGATTGTGCTTCAAGAAGTTGGCATGGTCAAACAGTTAGTAGTATGACTAGCTTACAAAGTACACACATGTTGTAGAATTTCTAATGAGTAAATGTGTCAAGCCTGTGGTGCTGCATTTATGATCCAGTTGCATGGGGGAGCTTTTAACTTACCTTGCTTCAACCTGAAGTCATGTATATGAATATGTAAGTTACATCTGTAAAAGATGAAACAATGACATAGTATCCAGTATTTGGTTATAACGTTATTGCTGATTATATTAATGACTTGTAAACAAAGTGTGAAGAGGGAAGGCTTCATCCTGTGTTGTGTTTGCCTTTCACAGCTTTATCTTTATTACATGTACAACTAATGTTGAGTACATAAAAATGACAAATACAAGCCTCCCGCCAAGAATGTTTCATACAGAATTCTCAGAACACTTGGATTATTTGTTTCATTGTGTAGCAAACTGAAGTCTTCTGCTGATGTTCTCTTGCTCATAAACCTATCATGGGAGAAGTTAAACATTCAGCAAACAAAGAGGCCAAAAATTAAAAAAGGCCTGGATAGTTTCATCTAGCTCGTTGTCACATTCTTGGATCCAATTCAGAAGAGGGTGGATCTGTGACACATGGTAAATCCTGCCTGCTTTGGGCATGACAGCCGAGTCACACATGACAGGTGGCCAGATTAATGTGGTCTCCATCCCCCATGGAAAGCCCTTTATTCCACCATGGAAAGAAGAAAATGGGATGTACTCTCATCATAAATCTCCCAGATTGTTCCTTCCCACCTGCATCAGATCTGAATGCCAAAGACAAACCTCCTGCTCAAATGGGTCAATTCCTGCAAGCTTGATTTTCCATTGAAATTAAAACATAGAAATTTATGGTCACTGGAATTAAAAGTTTTCATTTAATAAGACCTGTCAAGACAATCTGGGAAGTTTTATTGGCCTATAAATTACTCCCTTGTAGTCAAATGATTGGCCCAATTATTCCTACTATTGTACTTCACAGCTTTCTTCATTAGTTACAGTGTGTAAATTGGTGAATACACATTCATGTGACAGGCATTAAAGATGTGTATTGTTGGTGTAGTTATTGTATTATCATGAACTAAAATGAAGGATTGCACTTTGCAGGTTTGCTGGGGAAGGGTTGATTTATATAGTGTCGGCAGCTAGTGCTGTAATTGAGTTGTTATCAGAGATTTAGTGTAATTGCCTGTAATGAATTTGGATTAATGGTGTAATTCTTGTTATTCAGTCATGTGTCTATTAGCATGTTGTTCCCAAAGTTCATGCCGCCGATCAATCAGGATGAAGTAGGGTAGAAGATATTCTTCAGAGATATTTTACAAGGCAAGGTCTGCACATTGTTTGTATTTCCAAACATGATGTAGGGAGAATATTAGAGTAACTGAAAATTTGTTCATCACAAGCAAATGTCATTATGGCTAACAATGACTTCTGCAGAGATATGGAAAGTACAATGTATGGCGAGGCACAGCATATGGAATTCATAATCATGAGAAAAGGCCATGTTAATCAGAACATTACAGTTACTATAACTGTGTCCAGGTGCCATTTAACTACTTTAACTCTGATTCAAGCAGTCCCAAATACTACATGATTGTGTGTGTAAAAGGCAGTCAACAGTACTTTTTGTACCAACACTAATTTTGTACCAACATAGGAACAAGGGGTGGACAAAGAAGTAACTTCCAAATTTGACATACTTAAAGAGTTTATGTTGCCCTGCAGCAGAGATCTAGATCACAATCATTACATCTGTCCCCAGCATCCATGTCATAATGTCTACCTCTTTCAAATCTGTGGACCATGAACATGCACATGTTTAGTCCTGTTAGTTGATATGGTCATATAGTTGGGATGATACTGTCGTTATCCAGTTTCTTTAACACTCAGACACAGATACATTTTATCAACTTTGGAATAAGTTCTAAAAATACTTCTAAAATTGACCTGAATAATTCATGATTGCCAGATGTCCATTAAAGGGAAATAATCCATCAGCTCTACTTCAGTACAGAAGTTTAGTGTTACATCAGTAAGCAGTCTCCCCTGTAAAGAAATAGTGCATATACGTGGTGTCTATTCCAATATTTGCAGAGTTCATCCCCACTCAACATTTTGCATTATTGATGACACGAAAAATAGCCCAGCATTGTGGATTTGTTGCCTCACCCTTACGTGCCTGTGGCTTTCCCGTCAGTGTTGATCTGTCACATTGGTGCTGACAACTACCCACTTACAGATGCAAAAGTTCTTAGGGTTGTTGCATTTGCCATCATTAACTAGTCTTTCAATGCTATTGATTTTTTGGATTGAGAATATCCCTATTGAGAGTAACATTTAACTCAGTGGTTCATAAGAAAAAGTAAACTTTCTCTGCTATCTCATAACGTACCAAATATAGGTGTGTCATCCCCCTCCCCTGCCTTGTCCCACCCTGCTACATTTGTAGATGATGGATGAGGGCCAAATTGGTGTGGAATTATCAATTTGCACATTCATTTGTCCTGAATGGTCAGTACCCAGGGGATCGGTGGGACCCTAATCCCTCCCCTGACCAATGCTGCAGCGGAGGGGCATCCATCATCAATGCATGGCAGCTTACTGATACCTGGCCATCTACTCCCATCACCCCGGCAACCACCAGGGGGAAATTTATTTCTCCTACTGTGGATGACATTTGGTCCTTGTGAATTATTCATCCAGTTTGTCCAGTCAGTTAAACTGTAATTATTTATTAATCAAAATTTAAGTCCCCCAGGCAGTTGTGAAGCATGAAGTTTTACATGGTATTACATGTACAAGCCTGTATTGCACAAAAAGGTCAGTGACCAGAAAAACTACCTTGTACATGTAGTGCAACATCATGGTTTTTAAAGTTCTGAGCATGACCATGCAGGCTACTGGTTGGGGTCTTTTAGAATGAAGTTTGTTGAGTCCTTTGCATGTTATCATGGTGTCTTATGTGCAATCAAGTTCAGACATTCTTATCAATTTTAGTGTCACACTCGTCATCACCTCTGTGGTTCCAACCTCTGCTTAATATATTTTTCAAAAAAGAAAGATTTTAAAGTTAGACATAACACACTGTGTCCTGCATACATATTTAGAGTCATTGTTTTGTTTTTAGATTAGAGGTCAGGTAGACCTCATTTTCTATTCATTGTTTCATTAAGATGTTACACCCTTTTGGCCACAAACATAAATCATTTGTCTCCTCTGATGCTACTTGCACACATGCACTGTACCGTTTCCTATTCTTATTGTTTCGCTCCCTGGTTTGGCTTAAGTGGGTAAATGGGACAAAACATGTAGAAAATGCAGTCGGACAGGAAAAACGCCATACCCCCTTGGCAAGGGAACGTCCCATTGAGGATTAGGGTTACTCTAACCAAGCTGAAACAGGGTTCCCTCCTTGTTGTAAACTTTGCTCATGAGATTAGTTTATTCAGACAACTATAATTACATTAATCTCTGACTCTATTTCCACCAAAAAGGAATTAAGTTTTAACCATCTAATCTAAGCATGGTGCAGCTTAGTCTTAATTGTCATGTTGTGCCAGTGTCCCTAAGCACCTGCAAAAGGAGTGGACAAGCCCAGGTCCCTGCAGGTGACAGATCTAGGGCTACATGGTTGTACTTAAAAGTTAAGAGATGAAAGTTGCTGAAGGCTTGAGTGATGTGCAACTGTGACTGTACAAAAGTGTCCATGGTTCTAAATCAATTCATCATGGTTTCTGTTGTACCATTTTCCTTGTAGAATCAAAAAACTGAAAGAAACTTTGACAGCTGTCCAACAGTTGGAAAACAACATGAACAGCCTTCGGAGCTGGTTGTCAGAGATTGAGCAGGTGTTGTCCCATCCTGTTGTGTATGAGAGCTGTGACGCCACAGAGATACAGAGGAAACTTCAGGAACAACAGGTATGAATGGCTGTTGCAGTTGTTATTGTTAAAGACTACACTTACTGATACTTTCCTCTAAAACTAAAAGTAGAAGATTTTGTAATTCCTAAAATGTATGTACACAGCAGGCCACTGTTGCTTCTTTAGGTTCTTTTTTTATTTTAGTGAGAAGCATGTACTTAGCAACTTCTTCACAATGTTGTTTAATTAGGAGCTTCAGAAGGACATAGAGAAACACAGCACAGGTGTTGCCTCTGTGTTAAACCTATGTGAGGTGCTCCTGCATGACTGTGATGCCTGTGCCACTGATGCTGAGTGTGAGTCCATCCAGCTCGCCACACGCACACTCGACAGGCGGTGGAGAAACATCTGTGCTCTGTCCATGGAGAGAAGACTCAGGTGGGAACTTGTCAAAAAGTCTATGAAAGTAGAATTTGTGTCTTGCGTACCATTCTTGAGTAGTTATTTATTGTGTTAGTTAATAATTGTCACCTGTTTATTTAGAATTGAGGAGACCTGGAGGCTATGGCAGAAGTTCCAGGAAGACTACCAAAGGTTTGAACACTGGCTCCAGGAGAGTGAGAGGACTGCAGCCTATCCCAACTCTGGACATGTCACCTATACAGTCATGAAAGAGGAGGTCAAGAAATATGAAGTAAGTAACATCACATTAAACACCAGAGTTCATGGATATATCCTCCTATGAACAAGCATCCTTGAAAATGCTCACCTATGATACATTTGTAAGCACTTTAGTAAGGCTTCATAGTGTCTTACAAATTGTCATAAAGAACTTTCTGGATCTGATCTGTGAACTTGACTATTCTACAGGCATTCCAAAGAAAAATCCATGAGGGCCTGACTCAACTGGAACTTCTGAACAAGCAGTACCGGCGGTTAGCCAGGGAGAGTAGAACAGACACATCTAACAAGCTGAAGGGCATGGTACATGATGCCAACCACAGATGGGACACTCTGTCCAAGAGAGTCAACTGTATCCTCAGAAGGTCTGCTTCATTTCATCCTTTGTAGTGCTCGTGGCTTAGTCCAGAAAGTAATCTTGTTCAGGCTGAAAATTGACTGGTGAGCGTGACCATTTTTCAACCCATTGAACAAGCCAACAGATGCCTGTTCCTTCACATGTATTTTTGTTAGTCATATTTGCTGCTCTTTCAGACAGAGTATTACAGTAAATATGTTTCAGCAATATCAAAAGAGAAGTGTTGTTATCATAACTTTAGAATTTTGTTAGCATGTTTAAGTTAATGTGTTCCTGTAACATGTGACAAGTATGTTACATTTAATGGACCATCTCTCTCCTGACAGGTTGAAGCATGCCCTTGGTCTGCGAGAGGAGTTTGAGACCACTCGGGAAAGCCTGCTGGTGTGGCTAACCGAGATGGACCTACAGCTCACCAACATGGAGCACTTCTCCGACTGTGATGTGGCAGCCAAAATCAAACAGATGAAGGTTAGTATCTTTACTGGGCTGATGAAGAGACAGAGTGCATCTCGAAAGCTCCCCAGAGCAACAAAACTTGTTGTGTGTATGGTTACATTTTTTGTCAAGAAGGTTAATATCATCATTTCATGTCAGCCTGACAGAAACCTTAACAACAGGTCCACTGAGGCTACAACATAACTAGCTTCCTATAGAAGAGCAGAATTTCTTTAGTAATTTGCTGCTGTCTAGCTACATGTTCATGTAGATGAATGAGATGATTTATATAGACTTTACCAGTCATCCTTCCATCAATATCTAGTGCTTGTATGATTTAAATGTGAATTCTAACCACCACTGTACATGTCTGCCCACCCCAGGCATTTCAGCAGGAGATTGACCTCCTGTCCAGTAAGCTGGAGTACCTGGACACACTGGGTCTGCACCTGATGCAGAAGTGTGAGGGGGAGGATGCTGTGGTCATTCAGGATGAACTGGATGATTTCCACAGGTTCTGTGGGGAGGTCTTCAACAGGGTGTACAAATACCATACCAGGCTCACCAAGCTGAAGGTAACAACAGTTTTTATCGTGTTAACTCCAAAATTAGCCTACATTATGTCCCTGTACTAAGAATTACCATATTAGACATTTCTATCATTTATAATTTGTACACTGCCTTGTTCAAAGTGGTTACCATATACATAAGGTGAATAGTTGTTGTTATTGTTGTTGTTGTTTTCAAATCAAATGTGAATAAATTGTACTCCAATCCATTCACCACATTCCCTCATGTCACTCACCACAATCCCTAGTGTCATCATTAATGCCAGTTGACCATGATTCTGTGTATCATGTTCCATCTTCCCTATCTATCATATTTCATACCTCCCTTCATGTGCTAATCCCTGATCATGAGGCAGTCACTAGTTTAATAATAGTTCAAAAGGTGAAACACATATGGGTTGTTAGGAAAAGGTATTTTAGGCTTCCCCTTATCTGTGGTGTAGGATTCTATCAATGTGACAACATAAAGGTTATGTACGTGAGAAAACAGCTGATGCCGAGCAAGCAAGGCTAGTATTACATGGAAAGACAGAAAGTTATGGAAAATATGATACATCACATGCATTCATCTTTTCTGTAATTCAAAAAGGGAGAATATTGTCCTTTCATATTGTTGTGTGTGTTTACAGGAATGAGTACATGTATTAGGTATTACCAACCGCCTTATTGATTCTGGGCTTGAAGGGTCAGGTCATATATCCACAGATAGCTGATTAGGCCAATATGTGACTGTCTTGTGGTCAAGATATTAGTGCGGTCTTATAACTAAATAAATACTGCTCTTATTTCAGAAATGACCTGGTCACATTTCAAACACGTACCCTGTGAATCACCCAAGGTCATCCGATTTGGCAGGAATGTATGTCAAGGCAGAAGTTCAGAGTTATTGGTGTCTCCACTTACACTATCACCTTACCTTTCAGGCTGAGCATCCAGACATTGAGATGGAAGAAATTGAGGCCTCTGGTGGGCTGGAAACCTACAAATTAGAAAGTGGAATTCCTTCAGAAAGACTAACACCTCATTCAGGTAACCATATAGAAGCTCTGCACATGGGTAGTTTCATTAGACATTAAATGTATGTGTAGGGACATCAGGGTACATTTGACATCTAAGAAGGCACAGTTGGCCTTACACTGCTCATGTTTCTGTTCATAGTCGCCATTCTGACTGGTCTCCAAATGTTGACTGCTATATTTGTTGTTTGATTTATCCGATGGCCATATTTGGTGGTGTGTATGTAGAATGTAGTAACAGAAAAGAGTTGTTGTGGGCATGCCTCTGGATTTGTAAATGTCAAGAGTGCTCTTCTATTTTACAAGACATGTAAACCACATGTGTTACCTGTTTGTGTCTGTGATGTGCTGGTATTTTGAGCTGAAAGCCATCATTGCAGACATATATATGTAGCATCCTGCTGGCTTTGACATTTGTCAGTATCGAAATAATTGTGTAGTAAGGGTGGCAATGCATGCAACTTAAGTTCGGAAGCAAAACAAAAATTTTAAGATTCTGATACATCATTAAACAATTGACAGTTATAGCTGTTATACTTGACTGGGGAAGAGTATTTCATGATAATGGCACAGCAATGATGACATTGAATCATTCTCTCTTTGTGTAAGAATTATCATACTCTGCCCCTCAAGACATTATAGGAAATTCTACTCATCAGTGTCAAAAGCTTTCTTTGGTAGAGTGAACAATCATAAATCATACTTTTGCAGCAAGTCAAGTGAGAATATCATTAATACCTGCTGTTGTAAATGTATTGTGTGTAATCCTCTGTCTATCAAGCTTGGGAAACCAAATGTACATCACTGTATTTAAGATGCTGTAGTTGGTGCATGGATGTTTTTGTGATTTATGAATTCTGCTGTTGTACCCTGTGTTGTTGTACCCGTGATTTTGCTGTGTCTGACATGAGTGAGTAATCGTAGTCACCCCAGCCATGATAACGTGAGTCTAGATGGCAGCATTGATCCTTGCGTACCTATCCCAGGACCGGGGACACCCCGAGCTAACAGGTCCTCTGGCCGGGGCACCCCTGCCAGTGTGGAGTCCCTGGACTGGGACATGTATGGCCTGGAGAAGCTGCCCAGTGGCTCTGCTGACAACTCCCTCCCAGCCAGTCATGCTGTTGAGAATGGCTTACATGAGTCTGTTAGAGAAGGTAGTGTGACACAAGGGTGGGCTGATGGGGGGCACATCCGTACTGTTCCTTCTCAACTGTACCAAATAACATGACTGTAGCTGCACATCATGTCATCCTTTGTCTTCCTGTGGACAACACTTGCCAATATTTCTCAACGAATTATTGAGAAATGTAGGATTGCAAAAAATATGGAAGGCAACAGTTCTGGCAGTGTTAATTGCCATGTTATCTGATGCAGTTAAGAGGGAACATTATTATCCTTTGTTTCTTTTGTACTCGTTACCACTGATTTATGTAATTTTACTGCATGACTATAATTTTGATGTGGAGTTGCATGGTTCCATAAATGCATGTTACAGAATTTATTTTTGCCTCATTTGGGCAAATTCTGTTTTGCACTTCAGAACGGTTCCTTTGTTTTGTCTACTAATAACTAACATTTTGTTGTTGTTTACTAATGTATGCAACAATAATGTTTTGTTACGTTTTGTTTTGTTTTGTTTTGATTATCTTAATTTAATGCTGTACATTTTAGCAATCAGACATTTGACATAAATCAGTCCACCTCTGTGTACAGATGCACTACAGGACCGGGCAAACTGTCTCTGTCTCTCCCTTCTCTCACCACAGGTAGGGTGTCTGAGTAAGTGGTCTGTGGGATGTCCTTATTACTGTATAATGTGGACATTCATGCAGTTGTGAACATTTCTACAGGTGAAGCCAGGCATAAACACATGGAGCAGCAGTTGCTGAACCTCTCCCGGTTATTGGAGAGTGCTCACGACAAACTTGGCAGCACAGAGGCCATGATGAACTGTGACATCACTATGGGACCAGATGTTCAGGACACATACCATGACTATGTAAGCTTCTTTCTTATAATGTAAAGAAGGACTTTTGAATAGTCCTTCAATAAGGTTGTGATGCTGAGTATGTTTCTACACTCTTGCCTTGGGTACATTTTCAGAAGACAGAATTGTACGATTTGTTTATTTTGTAGAATTTTACCATTTGTCTAACATAAGATCCCACATCCCACCAGGTTAAGCTTCTGTCTGCCTGCCAGTCCTGTATAGAGAACATTAGACACATCCGAGACTACCTGACAGAGAACCAACACCTGTCTCGTGGAGCCACCAGTGACCAGCAGCTAGCAGGTACCGTAACGTTATGTGTCAATACAACAGTTCACAGTAGTGCCAACCATGACTTAAACGAGTTGACCTGTCCAATTTTCTGCCCAGTGTGTTAGCAAAGGGCATTATATGTATTAGCATGTGAAACTACATGTAGTAACTCATCAATACACTCAAGGAGTGAACAGTGTTTAAAGCATGGATGTGGCCATTCTAGTGCATGCACCTGGTTTATTGTCTCTGTGCAGGTGTTCTGGACAGGTGGGATTCCATGAAGCAGGCTGCCATGCAGAAGCAGACCAAACTCAAACAGGCCTGCCAGCAGTGGAACCAGTTTCAGTCGGACCTGAACAACATTATGTTGTGGCTGAACGAAGCCGAGGCGCTGCTCAGGGAACAGGATCAAGTGGCTGGAGACATCCACTCCCTGGAGATACAGATCAAGAAACACAGGGTCAGTATCCCTAGCTTCCTACACAACCCTTCAGTATTGAGCTGAACAAAATCATCTGCTCTATTGACAGTTGTGTGATAATTAAGTAGTACATCAAAGTATGTAAACTGATGAGGTTTACTCACCACCCTACAGGAGTTCCTGGCCGCATTGGATCTCAGGAAAGCCATTGTCATGTCTATCAACCTGTGCAGCCCTCAGTTCGTTCAGGGAGACTCTGAGCATGCTCAGAAACTCCGGGACAGACTGACACTGATGAACCACCGCTGGGAGGCTGTGTGCAATCATGCCGTGGAGTGGCAGAGGGCGCTACAAGTGGCGCTGGTGCAATGTGCAGAAGTAAGTCATTGCCATAGTAGTGTATATGTTTATGTGATATTGGGACAAAAATTATGACAAAAGTGGACAAGCATACACATGTACATTTAAGTATAGTGAAGCACCTAAAACTGTAACATGTAGCTTCATGCAGCTGTGACAAAATAAAGTACCTTTAGATAAGAGTTTTGACATGGCAGTCAGCAGGTAGTGGGAATGTTATACCCAGACACTATACTAGCTATGAAAATGTCTTTTCCAAGGCTGTGTATGTTCATGGGGTTGAAACAGTGAAAGTAATTACTCTCAACAATGTCTTGGCCAGGTGCAGAACACAGTAGCAGACCTGTTTGCTTGGCTGGATGAAGTGGAGAGAAGGAGGAACAGAATTGATCCAATTGAACTTGATGCATCACAGGCAACACTCAGGAAACAGTACAGGGCACTCCTGGTAAAGCAAATGAGGCAGCATGGCTTATCATTTATTATATTATTAAGAAACTCAATCTTACCTTGCAACTGTTCAACATTATCAGTAAGTCATGTACATGTACCTAATGGTGTTGGTGTATGTCGTAAATTTTAACTGCAAACTCTCATGTTGTATCTCTACTGAAAAGATCATGAACATCAATATGTAAGAAATGAAGTTTGTAATTTTCTTCTTTTTTGACATGTTTGACTTGCACCAGCACTGACTGTATGGTAATGGTGTTTCACAGAGACTAAAACAGGAGCTTCAGGATAACCAGCCCCGTGTGGCCGGCCTGAAGAGCACAGCAGACCAACTTCTGGAGACTGCAGACAGCCAGGGCAGCCTGGAGATCAAATCTAACTTGCACATCATCGACAACAGACTCCGCCTCCTTCTGGAGGTCATCTCTGCAGACCTGAAGCAGATAGAGGGGCTTGTAGATGTCTCTGCAGTCAGTTTGGTGTGTAACCATATGTTATATGATATGTTTTCTTATGATGATTTGCAGAGTTGTACAAATGCTGCTTTTGTGGGATACGTGTAATTAGACCCATACTTAATGTCACAAAATATTGATGATTTTTTTTGTACCTTTTCTCCTCACCCTAGACTCCAGAGAAAACTGTCACATTCAAGCTGGAGCGATCAGCCGACTCCTCCCCTGCATCCTCCCCAGATGTGGATGACGATGAAGACAGACACGGCTTCTACGGTGCTGCAGCTGCTGCGGGGATCCTGGCAGAGATGGACAACACTTACAACGAGGACGAGGATGACGACAGACACGGGTTCTATGGAGCAGCAGCTGCTGCAGGGATGATTGCTGAGACAGACAGTGGTCTGTATGGGGTGGTGACTGGGGAGGGGCAGGCGGAGCTGGAGGGTGCTGATGCTGGGATGCTGGCCAGACCAGGCAGGACGAGCACACCCATCTCCTCTGACAAGGTGGGAAATGCCACGCATTTGTTGAACAGGCAGGAACCAGACCTGTAACTATTGTGACTACTTTTTTTTTCAGATTACCCTGAAATTGCCTGAGTACAAATTACAAATCTCATTTTTCTCTCCTTCATACACTATGATATTTTCAGGAGGACTAGGTTGTGGGATGGATTGACAGGATCTGCATGTTAAATGTAGCAGCGTAGAATTGACCTTTTTCAGGCCAATGATAGGCTGTCACTTCCACACTGGCAGATCCAAGCCATACTGAAAATGCAAGCAAAGCCTGAGGATATAACTTAAACCACAAGTACTACATTTAGGAACAAGCAGACTTCATTACTCTTGAAGTTGAGAAGAAAAATCAGACATACAAAAGTCAACCTACTGTGCTTCTGAGACTTTTTTTCAAAACATAACTAATAGTGATAACACATGTGCATCTGGGAATGCCTAATTGTGTGTGAAATTGCTCTGATAACCCCCATATCTTGATAATACTGTCCAAGGAAGCAGTGTGTGGTGCTGGGGAAACTGTGTTTATCTAAGCTATTTTCATGGGATATTGGTTAGTTCTGTGAGTGGTGATGGGTTAAAGGTGATGTGTGCTTCTGTCTGTCCTATCTGTAGGACTCTTCTTCTGAGGTGGTGGAAGATGTCTTAGACTCAGACAGGTAAGTTGACTCTCTTCTGGGCTTCTTGGTCCTGTCAGATGTTTGTCAGAACAGGGCCTTATAACCTTCATTTTCAGTAGCCTAGGCTATGGGATTTCATTATGCATTTTTTGTTCCTAAGCTTGTTCCATTGTTGTTGTGTTTTTTGTTTGTTTGTTTGTTTGTTTTGTTTCTGGTTATCGACAGCTATTTATGTACATGTGACATAAGTAGTATTTCTCATAAATGTAAAGCCTTCAGTAAGACCTATGCAGTAGTTAATGTAGTCTTATTTTCGACCTTCATGTTGAGAACTGACAGCTCTTTGGTAACAAGCCTAATGTATTTGTAGCCTTTATGTGTTTTTTTATGGTGCTTGTTTGCTCATGTTGGTGTTGTTATTTTCCATGAAGTAATGATTCCCATTTTGTTTCACACATTTGAAAAGCAGGGCATATTCTGTTGGTGATGTGTAGTCAACTCCCCCGCACTCTTTCCTGCATGTTGTTACTTCCATTTCATGCCTCACACTTTTTGTCTGCTATGTTGAATTCGGTGGTTTTGATGTCAGCTGCATTACATACTCACCTCCTAACAATTCTGAACATCTCTGCTTTATCTCTGTGGAACTAAGTGAGATCTTTCTTCTGACCCCTATTTGGTAGAACACTGTGCATCTCATGGTAAGAAATGTGCACAAAGCCCTTGTCACAAAAGTTAAGCAGATCCTTTTATTAGCGCGCCATCGACTATGTTTTACAAATACTGAACCGCATTTTTTGGCCCCACTGAATGCTTTCCGTGCCATTTGTGTGATGCAGAGGATGTTTAGTAGTGTAGCTGGCAATCTGGGTAAGACCATACTACATGTAGTACCTTCTGCTTACACTGTAGTACTGTTCACATGATAGGGACTGTTCCCTCTCCTGTGTGCAAACCAGACCTCCCTTCCCACATTGTTTACTGGTCTAAAAATCACTGTAGGGCTGTACCATTATCCTTGGGGTCATCAAATGCTACGGCATTATTTCTCCAATGGAAATGAAATGATGACAGTCTGTAGGCAGTGATCGACTACCAGTGAATGAAGGTGGGTGTGTCTGGTGGGGAGGTGTTGCACCATGATTGGGACCCTGTGACTGGGCAATCTCCCCCTGCATGGCTTGTGTAAACATGCGTGTTGCACGGCTAACTCAGCTTGTGTGTGGCCTTCCCCTCTGATTACAGTGAAACTGATGAAGCTGAGCGACAGCTCCCCCACGTTGTGCAGAGACTTCTCAGCTTTAAACCAAGGGTATCAATACTCTCACTAACTTTACAGACCTGCCATCCAATCACTCCAATCAGCCTACCTGCCACATGTAACAGAGATCAGCTAGAAGCATCGTCCTGGTACAAACATGTACAAAATGATTTCAGACAATACATGTAGACACTCCAAACTGTATTGTACATGTCCCATCTGTGATCAACCAAACTTAACAAGTGTACATGTTAATGCTGAAACGCTGTCAAACCACCATAGGCTTTATATTGTCTTCCTGCCTTACATTTTGTCTGAAACCGTACCAGGACTGAAGCAACTACCTGAAACTGAAACAGTTCAGTCATGGCTGCCATGATTTCTGTTACCATTCAATGGTCAACAAACTCAACCCTGATCTGCAGCTTCTATAGTGCAGTCTAACGCATAGTACTTACACTAATCCATAATCCTCTGTGTGCTGAAAGTGTGCTTCACCAGCTGTTACTAATTCTAAAGCCATCTAGAGAAAACTATTAGATGCCATATAGTTGTATTCCCTGCTGCAATAGCCTTCCCTTTGAGTGTTTGTAGTGATGTGATTTTGTTTTGCTCATGATTCATCTGCCATGATCTCTCCTCCATGCTATTACCCTGCCATCGATCAGGTGTTTTTTTTGCTCCACTTTGGATACTGTTACCTTCAAGCACTGATCTGTCCTGTGTCCATTTAGTTCTGGTGAAGAAGATGGAGCTTACATGTGTGTTGAGGAGGAGGAGGATGTTGAGCGGCGCCCAGGCTTCCTGAGGAGGGTGTTCCGTAAGGCCGTTCCCCTACAGATCCTGATGCTGCTCCTTGTGGGGACAGCCTGTCTGGTACCGCTGTGTGAGGAGGACTATAACTGTGTGGTGGCACGCTGGGGAATGAGCCTACATCCTGTGCTCAGATATGTCAATGGCCCTCCCCCAATGTAATACTGACATCCCTTTCACCTCATAATGTTGCAGGGACACTTGTGTGGTTGGAACATTCTGATATTGACCCCATGTGGGGGACAGTCAAAGGCAGCTTTTTTGGGTCCATTACAGAAAAGATCAACATGTATTGCAAGCTGTGTAATTTAATGCTAATAACTCTACATGGTCTGACACATACAATTGACAAGCCACCAGCTCAGAACAAGCACCATTAAGATGTGAGACAGAAAATCTGTTGTACAAGAGTCTTATGCAAATGTATAGTTTTATGCAAATCATGCCAGGGTTTTAATATCCATCCTCACCTTTTACCACTATTAACTGCAGCTTTACCACTATTTACTGCTATTGGAGCATATTTATTGCAGCTGCATGTAGGGCAGTTTGTGTTTATTTAGTCCTTAGGGTTTACCACATAGAAATTTTTTTCTAATATGTCAGCATATACCAGATGCATTTGGATGTGATTGTCAGGTCTGTCAATGTATTGTGTTCGAATTGTATGTTGCTTTTAACCTGCTTGTTATCATTTTTGAATAGTCTGTTTTTTGCCATTTTTGGTCATATTTATTTTTATCTTTTTTTGCCTTTTTACCTCTTGTAGCCATTTTAAGTATCTTGTACAGGTTGTAAAGAGATGGATTATGTACAGGATTGTATGAAAGTTTAACAGAGAAATATGAAGGTAATGAATGCCAAGATTTAGAGATGTTACAGATGCGATAGAGTAGCTCTGCCCCAGAAGTATTGGTATGATATAAACATTGAATAAAGAGATTAAGCTGATTCCATATTGTACTGTCAATGTTGGTCTTCCCACCCCCATGTCTATTTTCAGACACAATAATATCCATTAGTTCAGCTAGTGGTACCCACCAAAATAATATTTTCGGGGGGCATTTTAAGGATGAACAGGATATAAAAGTTATCTGAAAACTACGAATATAAACAAGTAGTAATGGCTGCTGTCTGTGCTGCAACATACTACATGTTGTAAGCTTGAATATTGTAGAACGGCTGCTACTGTAACATAAATAGGTGAATAGAAACAAACTGATTAGGCAGACAACTAACATCCTTGGAACAGATAACTTTTATTGTGCTCCTGCTGTTTTTAATACTTTACAGAACAGCACATAATATACATCACTCTTCTCAGAAAATATACAACAAACAATACATCGTGTTTTCTGTAACCATATATATATATTCAAGTCCCCACATGAATGTATGGGGATCTATAATGTTAACACTTTGTTTTTGTTAATGTTTATTTTCTTTGGGAGATGCTTGACAGAGCTTTTGTGCATCTGATATTGCACATTGATATTCCACCCAATGACAACACAAACACATAAATACCTGCAAAAAACATATTCCAACACTTACTTTTCAGCTGGCATGGTTGGGGTGTTGGTGATATCATTTCAAGAAAGACTGAGTAAAATTGTTAGACAAGTGACATATCTGGTACAGAAATCTCACATGGACAACAAATGACATGCTGTTTCTCTCTTTTTACTCTCCAAAAGCCTACCCTGCTTTTTCAAGCAAACGTTCCAATACAGACTGTAGAGTAACACTGCCTACCAACAAAAGCATTAAGCTTATGTTCACTTTGTTCAATGCTTAGAAGGACACAAAGATAAAACACTAACTGACTTATGTAATCAAGGCCAAGTAACACAACACCATCTCCAAGTAGAGCCTGCTTTGACATTCAACTTGATACATAAGCTGCTCATAATTTTTCTGACCAAAACCTACATCCAGGACTGGAACAGTTCTAAAAATCAAACACACAACTTCTGTAACTTTTCATCTATTTTTATATCCAACATCTGGAAAAAGTCAAGTTCAAAGGAACAACATCTTTACCGTCTCAATTAAGATAATATCTGAACAGAGTCTGTATGTTGTTAACAACACAAACACAAAACACTAACTGTACATAACAAAGCACACAAATATAAGATGATATATAATTTCATATTTATTATAATACCATTGTGCTCGTCATTCTATAGCAATCATCTCTCTTTCTCTGGGCTGCTGGCCACTTCATTGCGACCAGCCTGCTGGTCACACTGGCCCTCAGACACCTGGTCTGTAAGGATGTCCAGGAGAATGTCGTACAACGGGACCTTCAGACCATTTCTGACTGCACCAAGGTGAGACGATGCCCTGGCACTCACCTGACGCAGGTGTGATAGCAGCAGCAGCATCTTTGCAGGACGTCGGGAGCCCAGGGCATGGCGTTCACTGCAGACGTCCATCAGGGCATCTGTCAGGTCATCCTGCAGCTGGCGTACCTGGGTATCACTTTCCAACCCCTTCAGAGCTGCACATCAAAAGCAAAACAAATGATAATGATTAGCTTTCTATATCCCATACCAATAAAATCATCTTCCAAACCAAATTGTTGTAAACCAATAGCAAAGTACGAACACAACAAGGTTAACTCTGAAGCGTCAGATTCTGATATCATTTCATACTAACTTAAGTATACAACCAGTAACATTGAACCCAACTTACAGCCATGGACAAGGGTGATGGCCTTTAAACACAGGTATTCCCGCTTCTGTAGATCAATCTCGTAGAACTTGGTGGCAATGGACAGGATTTGGTCGCACATCTCTAGGACTTCCTCATCATCACCAGAAGAATTTTTTTTCCGATTGGAAATGGTGTTTCTATGAAGAGACAGAAGTCTTTACAAGAAGCCACCTATATGACTTTAGTTCTTACATATGGCACCTGTGCTAAGGTTATTAATAGTTACTTATATACATACACAAGGAAATTGTTACTCAAGCAACTGGATAGAGTTTGAAAAGTGTCAGACATTTCAAGTAGCATCCACTACTTTTCGTACTTATGTGTATATACATGTATGTCACTTGGCTGTTTACCAGTTTTTGCACCAAAAGCAGGAAAGCAACAAGTATACATGTAGATGCAAATTGCCATGCAGAATTAAAAGGGACATTCAAAGCATTTTTTAAATCTTGTGTCACTCACCTGTTGACAAGAACTCCCCCAGACAGCAGCAGTTTCTCCCCCTTGTGTCTGATGGAGCACCACACCAGGTCCAGGATCAGCAGATCAAGCCATGTAGACTCCATTAGTAGCACCTGGTCATTTAATGACAGCTTGGAATACCCTGAAAGTATGGAAAACATTTGTGAGACATAGCTAAGCAACTTCCATTAGCTGCGTCTTACCATTATATTTGAATTTTACAAGACCATAGCAAACATTTAGGAAGATACATATGCATGTACACTATCCTGGCACCATATAGTTGTCCTTTCTCAGAAAATGTGTTTAGACTTCAATATACATTTGAAAAACTTTCAATTTAGCTCTCAGTATATATGACTCCTCCCATCGTACCTGGAATTTTCTTCCCCCAGCAGATAATCCCAGTCAGCTCTCTGTCCACCAGGCTGCTGACTGACTCCATCAGTTCTGGGTTGGAGATTTCCTGCCAGCTGCCTGTCTGGTGATTCTCTTCTCTCTGTTCCACTTCCTTGAAGTCCAGGGCATCGATCAGTGCCTTAAGTCGCTGGCGAGAGGCTGGCTGGAATTCCCTTCCCGTTGAGCTGTCACCATCACTGTCAAAACTGTTATTTTCTGTAGGCGAGTCTGATCGGGATTTGTCAAAGGCACTAGCTGAGGACGGGAGTGGTGATACTGAGGACTTACAGCTACCTGCTCCTGTGGACCCCATGTCGATTTGGTTATGTGTCCGCTTTCTTTTGGGCCCTCTTCTCTCTCCATTTCTTCTACCTGAAAAACATATGATACATGTTTAATTTGTCAAAAATTCTTTAGTTTGATAAAAATCAAGAAGAGGCAATTATGAAGTTGAAAAAAAGACTGCTATAAAGTAGGAACCTTTCTCACCATCTTTGGTCATGCCGACCATCAGGCACTTCCTGTAGCGACAAGCCTGGCAGCTTTTTCGTCTATTCCTGTCAATGGTGCACTGGTTGGTGCCTGGACAGATGTAATCTGTCTGACCTGAACACAGAGGAACAAGAAATTGAGCATAAAGACAGAACTACATAAGCATTCGAGGAGTGAACAATATATGTGATAGATTATACATGTACCCGATGTTAAATCTTTTCAACTTAGAACACGTTTTATATGAAGTTAATTAATTTCCTTCTGATGATCATTTTTCATCTCTAGTGTTTCTGTATGTCCATGCCATGGACCAACAAGCCAAATTGATGCATCAATCCGCCTACCCAGTTCCAGGATCCCTATGGTAAAGGCCATTTGATAAGACCTGGAGTTGTAAGATACATGCCTGGAGGGGTTTTCCCACGTGACATATGTCATTTAGGTCAGCATCCTACAGGTTTGTTACAGGTTGTGGTAACCTACAGGACACTGGTCTAATAACTGCCCTGTACCAAATGGTAACAATGGCAGCATCTTTTCTAACCCAACTGACCCAGTAATTACTAATTGACATGATAGATAATTGTAAGGAGGACACTGACCTAAATACCATCTAAATACAGCTGATTAATCCAGTAGGTCATTTGGTGAATCCCTCCTTTCCCTTCTGTTAGACATAACAACTTTGGGATCTGAAGGAGGCTTCTGTTACCATGTATGATATTTTCATACCTGACAGCCCCTAATGATAAGAAACACACCTTGCTGAATGCTCCTTTTGAAGAATGCCTTGCAACCCTCACAAGACCAGACTCCATAGTGGAAGCCAGAGGCATGGTCCCCACAGACACGGCAAACTGCACGGGCCTTGTTGTCCAGCTCTTTCACCTGTACAAGATATCAAACATCTTATAATACTTCCAGGATGATTACAAATGTACAGTATCAAAACTTTTTAATGGCTGGACAGCTTTCAACAATCTTTACAATACAAGATTAAAACAAGAAATGTTCACAAAGTTACAGTTTACATTACATGTATTTGTAACTTGACAGGCTTGATATTTGCTCCATACTAACCTGAGGCTGATTGTTCTCTATAGAGCTGCCACTGCTGGCTGGAGAGTCCCTGCCTTTGGAGAACTGGTCGGGACACAAATCACCAACTTGTGCAACTTGTATTCTGGAAGGAAGAATAGCAAAGTCGTCAGCTCTCCTGGTCACAACTTCACTGCAGGTTGTGAAACATCTAACAGTATGAATCAACAATGGCCACCATCTTACAGTCATTTTTTCTGAATGTGTTGCATTCAGGGTCATTAGTACTATTAAATATCCATTTACCCTTTTGTATGCCAAATTCTAATTAAAAGTTATCATATGCCACCTGCTGAACTAGATATGCTTGCATTCCTGAATTGATATTGCCTTAGCTCAAAGGGTTTCACAATCTCAAGAATCAACTGTATTATATGTCCACTTACTATCATCAATAGCTCTGCTTACCTTCCCCCATTGTGCAGCGTGAGTATATCTGGGTGATGGTGCTGCTGCATCATCCCGTTCTGGATTCTTCCATTCTGCCTCATCCCATGGACAGACATGACAGGAGATATGGGGCTCTGCTTCAGCGCTGCCTTGGTGGGAGTGGCCATTCTGGGGGGCTGGCCTTGTGGGGGAATGATGTGGATGTCTGGATAGGCCATGGCCCATCCATTTGGTCCTGGTATGTAGTTTACGGGGGAGAAGTACTGTCCAGTCCCCTTGTGTCTGGAGCCACCTTCAGAGTGAGCCATGGGATGGGGCCCCATGTTAACTGATGAGGGATGGTACATGAAGCCATTCTGCATCATGACAGGTGAGACCATGCCCACCAGAAGCTGTTGTGGTTCCTGATGACTTCTGGTGTGTCCATTATGGACACCTTCACTATCCCCTGCATGACGAGGCTGCTGTGCCATGGGTCTGGTCCCTTCCTGGTGGCCTTGGCTTCTGGGTATCAACATCTGAGAGGTCATCATGACTGGCTGTCCATGTGGGACTGAAAATGGCCCGACTGAAGACCCACCTGGGTTTTTTCCGGGACTTCTGTTGTCCCATTCTTCTTTCTTCCCTGGTTCACTCAACAGTGACCTCCTAATAATGGCTTCCAGAGGATCCGTGGGCTTGTCCAAGAACTGCTCTGCACGGGTTGGTCCATTCTTCGGTCTCTTTGGAGGAGGCATATTGATACTGAAACATCAAGACACAAAGTTACTAGTGCATGCAGACCCTACATGCATCATTGCATGCACTATACTGGTGGAACTGGGGATTTAATATACATAACAATGTATGTCATGACCATGACAAAGTTGCAGTGATACCAGAAAAACAAGTTTGAGGACAGCAAGAGTGATGAAAGCTCTCCTGGCTGCAGATCTACTGGACTGTATATACAATCCGTCCCTGTCTGGGGTACTATATGGCAGCTGGCAAGTTGACGGGTAAGCCACTAGGATCACAAGTTAGTCAGCCTACTAGTACACATCCACACTCTACAAGAAGATCAGCTGTTTGCATTTGAAGGTGAAGATGATGACTACAGTATCAAGAAAAGATTAATGGCATATACACCATGTACATGTACCAGCTGAGGACAGCAATTTTTGTATTTAGGATTTGGAAAATTTGACTAAATTCATCTGAAAAGATATTTGTATACATAGAAGCATTCTTCCAAGCCAAACTGTTAGGGAACAGGCATACAACATTTACAAGGAAATCAAACACAATGCACAAGAAAATTGACTTTATAAGTCACTAGCTGGCAACTTTTCCGAGGAAGGGTTTCTCCTTTAAGTAAATAGTCAAACACTTGAGGAATGTTAAAATATATTGTAAGTTATCATTAAGTTCAGGATAAACACCTTGGCTTCCCCCACTCAAAGAAGCTTAAAAATGTCTTAAACTACTTACTTATTAGAAATAACCTGTATGCACTTTTATAACACTGTGCGATCTCGCGGTAACTACCAATGATGGTACCCAGACTACATGACATTAGAAACAGGTGTCGCGCACAGTTGGTGGGACGTTATAACGTTACATGCCGTTATATCCTTTTAATTTTTATCGTAAGGAAAAAAAATCAATACAATCATTGATATCGCGTTTTGATTTGCAATAAAAACTTAAAAAAGAATAACAAGCTGTTGCAAAAATTACGGCGCGCACAGACGGAGACATATGAAGATAAACGAAGCTGGCTACTGAAGAGCTGGAGAACGTGAGGCGTTCTCATGAATAATTAAACAACCCTGGTTTTACCTTATTATTTATGTACGGTGCACGTGTAGCCGAGCGTGAGGTAGTAATAGCGCCTGTCGTACAGAGAGCTTTGTATCGAGCATAAAAAAACAAATGTGGCACTTGATTGGGTCGAATAAAGTAAAAGATAGAATATTTTCTTTTCCGATAGGGATAGGAAACCCTTGGCATCTCTCCATGGGCCAAAAATTTGCATGTCCATACAGGGGTCACGTCGACCTAAATGGAACCCCCAAAATACCATTTCATTCCATCTTTTCCACCACACTTTAAAAGGTGCAAAATTCAGGCGATCAAGTTTTTACACATATCATATATTTCTCGCCGAAGTCGTTAATTTACAGCATGCCAAATAAGAGGTGTAATGAATGCACAAGGAGGTCTGGAGGTATGCCGCTACGATAAAATCCAGATAAAATTATCACAAATAATACAGTATCGGAAGGAACATATTCCACCAATTATATAGAAATTATTGGGAATCAAACAAAGGTGTTCACCTGCAAAAACTCGCTCTTCTTCGCTTCGCCGTGGATGCGGTAAAAAGACGTATTGCTCGTTCAGCAAGCGTGTTTTGAGCTGAATGCAAGGCCTGTCACACGCGAAGACATGTGTGGCGATTTACGTAATCTATAAAATCGTCACAAATCACTCCGCATCGCGAAATCCTCCAGATCTCGTGAACACTTGAACTTAAAGTCGATTTAAACCATCATTCATATTTTACAAAAGGTATGGTGTATCAAAATTTCTTCTTTGTCCACAAATATTTGAGATTTGAGGATAGACTACTTTGTGCGGATTGTACTATACGGTGTGTGATGCGGCTGGGCCGGCCGCAGCACGTGGAGCTGCCATGTGAGGCACGTCTGTGTTGTGGAAAAAAACGGCACTGAGATGACCTCACCCAGCTGTCGACGACAGCCGTAAACATGCGTGACCCGGTCAACAATCTTTGGACGGGGGAGGGCTCATCCGGCTGCAAGGACGGGGAGGTATTAAGTCAGCAGTCGTGATATTTACAACATCTGCTGAATCAAAGTATAAAATTAACTTGCACAATACAACATTACGTCACGTATATTTAGAATGCTTCAGTTAATATGCTGGAACTGGTTGATTTTTGTAGTCTGCTCGGTCAAATTAACGAAGCATTTCCCTGAAACATGGTAGTTCAGTCCGGCCATAGGGCAAAGAAATGGGAGACGTTCCGCCCCACTGGCACCCATCCCGCGTGAGAAGGTCGAAACAGGGTCAAATGGGCGGGGCTACCTACTCTATTGTGTTGTTAGGGATCACATGCTGGCAGTAGATGTGTGTGGATTAGGTCCCACGTGCGGGTAGTTCACGTGTTACCTACTTCGCCCTATGAGATTGAACGACAGTTGGTTGACCACATTCTGAAACAGGCTTGCTGTTCTGTGCCCTCCACTTATTCCACTGTATTGTCCCCTTTTGTTTGGTTATTTTTCTAACAAACTGGCTTCGTTTGTGTTGCTGTTGTCGAAGATGCTGTCAGTCCTGAAAGGTACAAATCAATCTCTAGCCAAGGCACATGTTGGGGTTGAAGACAAGGGTCAGAGGAGCCTGGCTATCAAATGTGCGCCTGTGGAGTTCTCTTATGGCTTCGGATCAGAGAAACCTGGCATGCGGCAAAACGTTACGATCCCCTCCAAACATCTGCTTGAAGACTACCGTAGACAATATCTTTTTGGCCATTCTACCTTCTACTAGAGTCAAATTGCCTTTTCAGTAAAGATATTGTCTTTCAAAAGTTCCATTGATTGAATGGAAATTAAAAGAAATCGGGAAAAGCATTTGCAACCATATGGTGACTCCCAAAAGTTCGTCAGGTAAAAAAACGCTTTCCCTTTGCCTTTTTGTTTCTTTTGATCTTTTGTCCTTTGTTTTTGTTGTTCTCTTTTTGTTGTTTGGCCTGTCCTTTTGTACTTTTCTAATCGTCCATTCTAATACATAATTGCTTTGAGCATTGCTTCAGTCGCAACTTTCCGAAAACTAGTTTTGACATAACCCGCAACTTCTTGTACGATTTTGCACACAAGCCGAAAGAAAGAAACTGTCTGCAAGTTTTCTTGTCGAATGTGAAACATTAGCTCCAAGCACTAAAAATACGGCATATGAAATACAGGGCAACCGTAATCATTTAGAACGTCTACTAACCTGCTTATCTTCATCTCCATGCTTTTGCTGTTTTCTGGGCCCCTTGCTTATGCAAAATGATGATCCATTGTACGTTTCTTGAAGTTATCTTGTCTTAAAGTTTCTAATAAAACGTATTAAGTATGAAGTTCCAAAGTCGCCGAGGTATCTTAGCACCTTTCTTATTGATATTAGGCCATGTCGATTTGTTCATATGGATGACATCCACTGGGAACCCCAAAACTGATGCGAGCGTGCGAATAAAAGAAAAGTTTGGCAAAAAAGTTGCCTTCATTATGAAATCTACGTGGTCATGAAGGTTGAACAAATGACTAAACACACAAAGTATGGTATGGCGAATAATAAACTCTCCATTTTCATTTCTTCACATTTTCTTCTTTTCCTTTGGAATTGATTTTGGCATTGTACGACATTAGTATCTTTTGACCTGGATGTTAAAAGGGTTAAAGGTTTCCTGCTGTTTCTTGTGATTTGATTGCTTGATATGTTATGTAGTCAACAAATGTAATGAAAGGATTAATCTGTAATCTATCAGGCTGATTAATTTTCTTCTTTGGCACAAGGAGGTTAGGAAAGAATGTACAGAAGGCACAATTCAGCCTTTGGCTGCAACGCCTTTTTTATCGATAAGCCAGTTTTGATTGATTGATTGATTGATTGATTGATTGATTGATTGATTGATTGATTGGTTGGTTGGTTGGTTGGTTGGTTGGTTGGTTGGTTGGTTGGTTGGTTGGTTGGTTGGTTGGTTGGTTGGTTGGTTGGTTGGTTGGTTGGTTGGTTGGTTGGTTGGTTGGTTGGTTGGTTGGTTGGTTGGTTGGTTGGTTGGTTGGTTGAAAAGACCTCCTTGCCGGTTTGGCAGTACCTTTTTTCGGGGGTGGGGGTATTGTGCAGTGGTTCTTTCTTGTGAATACATTGACGGATGTGCCGACAGCCATGGGACTGTTACCATTCGCCTCAGGGCATGTTTGGCAATGATGGCAGTCGGTTAGTGTCCGGTTGCACACGCAAAATGAGGGCATTCTTAGGATAATTATTCATGTGTTCTGCAAAATTCAGCTGTCTTGTTACGGAAAAAGCTGTCTTAAGGCGCCCTTAGGCCCTTTTCCCACTAGAATAAAATTGTCCTGATCGAGCCGATCAGATTCGCTTCGATCCGGCTTCGATCCGGATCGAAGCCAATCTATTCGGCTCGATCCGGACAAAAAGGGTCCTTGTCGGCGGTTTGTTCTGTCACAGCCTGCTTGAAAATACTCCGGCATCAAAATTGTTTGATGATGAACGATGAATGTGGCCGCGCCGTAAAACACAACATTTGCCCAATGCATAGGACCTCTCTGTACTATATTTGGTTGAGGTTAAGATTTTGCCTCAAACAGCGTAAAACAATAGGGTAGAATAGTGCACAGACCTCCGTTAGGTACAAATGAAATACAATGTAACGTTAAACACCAATCTTAATGGTTGCGAATTTCATTCTCTTGTAGTATAACATCACATGTTTACAAGTATGTAATCTCCAAGCAGTTCCCTTTTGATCGGTGGCAAGACAGTATCCATTAGCCAGAGGAGTTTGTACGGCCAGTACAAACTCCTTTGGGTAATGGATACTGTCTTGCCACCGAAAGGGGTTTGCTTGGAGATTAAGTATGTAGAGTGTGAAGGTAAGCGACGAGAGAGAGAAAAAAGTTTCCTAATTCCCGTGTCGACATGCAGCACGTAGTTTGCGAGAGGCGGTCGGGAAAGGGCAGACGTGGGCACACACGTGTGTGATATGTGCATAATATACCTCGATGTTCATTACAGCTTGAGACTTCCTTGGGTTGTCACAAAATGGCAGGTAAGGCAATGGACATATTTCAGCCGCATATCTCTTTCGCCTGTTCAGATATAGACTTTGAACTAACATCATGTCATTAAACATTATAAGGCCGATACTATGTAAATCAACAGAGACATCATTAGAATATAGATACATGTTGTACATCACAACCCTAACGCCACGCAGATGATGCACGAGACACAGGCAGGCTCGTGTTGACTTGCAGTTTCTATTTTTATCAGTACCTGATCTACCTTCTTACAAACAATGAACTCAATCTGAGGCCTGTGATTTTTGTCAATATATTTCATTTTTTTCACGGTTTGTTTGTTTGTTAGTTTGTTTTGTTTTGTTTAGTTCTTCTGTTTTCGTAACGTGGAACGTGGGTCCTGCATATATGTTGTGATGGGTGTCAACCCCTTACTTTATATCCTGATACATATTATATATTCTCCCCTCTCTTTTTTTCAGGCCATTTCCTAATAATGTTTATCCAATCAATAGTAAATTGTAAGCATCGCACCTTGCGTGGATGCAGATGTGCATCAGTTGTAGTTATTTCACGGCTTTTTTTACCCCCAAAGTAAAATAGTACAACGGCCAAATGACACCATTTGCACGACCAGTTGGCCAAATGGAATTATCCCAGCTATGTTTTATAGCGCACCATCCTGTCCAAGTATTATTGTGAGAGTGTCACACATCACGTTGCACAGCTCGTGTGTGGTCCGGGCTGCAGAACGACGACAGGATACGTTGTTGAAGACCCTGTATGAACATCAGGCTTGCATATTAATGTAATACTTCAAACAGCCCGCTCCGTGATTCAGTCAAAGGGCAAGGCAGTTCAGTATTATGCACATGCACACTGGATGAAATCTGTGTCAGCAAAACAAAAATTTCCTAACTTGGTAAAGCCAACCGATGCGAAGAAACACCTTACCCAAGGAGAGATTTGTTGAAAATGGGGACAAGCCTTCCGACAAGGCCTTCCTGAGTTCATGAAATCTCTAGTGATGACCTCACGTGTCCAAAGCCGTCAACACCGGGGGAGGGCGTCTTCTGTGTGGTCTTCAGATGCAACGTGTGCTAAGGTGTCGTGTACAGAAATGACCACAGATCATGTATATTACCCTGGTGTCTCCTCATGGGCATCATTTACTGTTAACATAATTGTTGAGATAATCTGGACTGATGTGTTTCTTTAGAATAAAAAGATGTTCCGGGCCAGTTAGCTTGATCAGATTACAGGAAGGGAATTTGTACCATGCAACATTTTGTCGGTGTTGCCGCTGTTGTTATTCCAAAATGCCTAATGCAAACCGACACTACTTTGCGGATGTACCTGTAAAAAGAAAAAAACACTTTTGAACTTGTTATTTCTGAACTACCGTTTGAAAGTTGACACATGAGGATGGATTGTATACCTCTGTGCATTCATTCTGCTATTTATGGACAGACAGGCAAAAGGCAAGATGTCAACGTACGGTTGATGTTTACCATCACATGTTCTGCTCAAGAATACACGTGAGACGGTCGTGCGGACGCGTGTGAAGGAAGCTTTGGAATGATTGGCTTAGACTAGAAAACAAGGGTGCACGTAGGATGAACCGAACCATGCTCTTTTTCGGGTCGTTATTTCTTGTGTTTTAATAGGACATTGGAGCAAAAGGAACAATCAATAGATTATATACGTTGCCGCAATGTAAGTACAATATCCCATATGATACATAACAAATAAGGAGGGCACAAAAGCACTGCGAAACGATAATGTACCACCAGCATTAAATGTCAACAACAGAGGAAAGGTTTTTCCAACAAAAAGATTTTCAGCACCAAGGACAGGTCAAACGCCCATGGTAGGTATTTCATAACCACCAGATGACACAAGGCCATTGGTATTGAAAAGCAGAATTAGGGGAAAGTCACTCTCTGCGCACATATTTAACCAAGAAACAATGCATGATTATTGG
The DNA here is from genome assembly GCA_013266295.2 of Branchiostoma floridae x Branchiostoma japonicum. Lineage (NCBI taxonomy): Eukaryota > Metazoa > Chordata > Leptocardii > Amphioxiformes > Branchiostomatidae > Branchiostoma > Branchiostoma floridae x Branchiostoma japonicum. Next base: position 17,304,015 of record CM023840.1, read on the forward strand.
TTACTGATCTAATTTCCGCCAGGATAAGTAAATATCGGCATAGGTTCAAGAAGAATATTTCACTTGATTCATTTTAACGCTGTTATAAAAGGAGGCACTAAGAAAGAGAAGTATGTAAGAACATGACTTTAGAGCTGAGACAGTGATGGTACTGTGTCCACAAAATATATATGTCAACAAGGAACTCAAAACGACATCTCAGTTATCACTATCGGCTGCAAATATTAACTTTCCCAATATGATACAGAATATGGCTGCTATATGAAATTGATATTTCACAGCGTTGTTTCGTGCATATTCATCACAAAGTAAGGCAATAAATGGGCTTACGATTTGGCCAACGGGGTGTTGATATCCTATGTTGATTACATACATGTAGATGGCATTAAATTTCATTGTTTATACAACATTTTAGCTCGAATGTAAAGAGGTACACAATTTGTCTTAAACAATATCAGTAGGAAACAGATATAGGTATAATCAAACTTCTGGCTTAACCAAGACAGTAGAAAATTAGCGCACCTCCAACCAAACTCGATTATGTAACTTTACATATTGTTATTGCCATTGTTATTTCTTCAATAGCTTTATATCAAATCCACTTGAAGACCTTCAATATTTGTCCAAGCATGTTGACTCACGGTCTTTAGTCATCTTACTTACCTGGCTATTATTCAACAACGCCTCCTATGATCAGTCACCCATATCACACTACGGCCTGGCCAGACGTGCTATTGCACCAGGGATTGGCTTGCAGAATGAGTGCAATCTTTATTGACTAGTGAGTCTTTCATACCTCACAGGAAAGGTCGTAGGTCAATTCGGAAGCATTTAAAGAAAGTTGTAATTCACACTCTATATATATATGTATACCCCCAACACTCACATCACACACACACACACACCACACACACACATGCAAATTGCAGTGTTTCCATTGCCAGGAACTTAATTTTCAAACATGATTTAAGAGCTTTATGACCATTTTATTAAAGTCTATAATTCTGTAGAAAACTCAGTCTCAGCTTCATGCTTCCAATGCAGACTGCACTGATGTAGACACTGTGCATGAGAGTTGCAGGATGGGCATTGTGGGTACCCAGTACATATTCACCAGATGAATCTCTGCTATGAAACATTCTCTTCATCTCATACGTCCATTGCCTTTTCTCCTTTCCAATCAAGCACACAACAACAGACACATTGAGCGGGATAAATCCATAGACACCTTTATTGATAAAACATCTAGTGCTGCGCCTATGTACACAGCATAAAGGACCTTCTGCAATAGAAATGAAAAATCAATCCATGTGCTGGTGAACACAAGGGCTGTTTTCCACCTAACAGTGAAGATCTCCACAACCATCAACCTGTGTCTAATACAGAAATAGACAGGCAACACATTGGAACAGTGGGACTGACGTCTACTGAATCAGATACTCTTTACAGCAGCATTCCTAGCAGAATGGGAGCTGAGGGGCCCCATGTGTTCCCAATCAAATTTCTCCCTTAACATTCTCAAAATAAGCTCTCCTCTACCTTGATTAAATGTCCTCCCAGTAACAATACCCTTTGCCTGTGGGGCACCCAAGAAGTCCTCTGGCAGGATTGCTGCTTCACAAAACTGGACAGACATTTTTCCGTTTTGGACACAACCACCCGAAGAACCTGGGTGCTACATCTGCAACATAGCCATATTCTGAACATTGGTTTGGCTCGGTGTTAACCAATGGTAATAGTATGTCAACTAAGTTTACACATTTCCAAGGATATAGGTAAAGATATACAATGGCTTCTTCCTATGTAATACTGGGAACATGATATGTAACAAGTAAGAACCACGGGTCCAACACACAACTAGAACAGCTATCATCACAGAAGTTGTACCTACTACAGGGTGATATCCAACATTATCTACCACTAGTCGGTGGTTCTACTACAAAACTGGGCTGTCCACAAAACATGGACAGGTTTGTCATGGGAGTGAGTCTCTCTTTCTCTAAAAGATACTTGAATACAAACAATTTAACAATAGAACATAGACAGCATTTGTTTCATCTGATCTGAAGGAACTCTGATCTGAAGGGAACTATATAAATTTAGATATTTCACAGTTTCAATTGATCATAAGAGGGTTTTCTAGTTGTGTTCATATATAGTTTCACGTGGGATACTGACTGGATGCATTTGCTGTACATCTGAGCTACCAATCTATAAACAAGGGGGACTGATGTATCAGTGAAGATAGCTTCAGGAAGGTTAACTGTGTTCTTCTTTAGATCTGTCTGAGCTTTCTCAGTGGGACTAAGTCACAAAGCCTTGCAACATGATTCAGAAGACATTTGCAGTGAGTGCAACTAAGGACAATTCCTGACGTCATGACTTAGTTTGTCATAAAAACATTCTTTCTGATCAGAGGAAAAATGTCTTTCTTGGGAAAAACATTCATTGTGTAATGAATGTTGTGACCTGGTATGTAACAACCATTGCCACAACACTATGCATAGCTACAGTACCAACATGTGGAGTTCAACAACAACAACAACAACAACAAATATAAATCTGTTCTTTATAAATAATATAATAACAAAGTATACATCATCTTTCAGCATATAACATTGGCACAAACCCACTACTTTCACATACAGGAAACAATATCAAAATCTTGCTTTGTGACACAACTGGCTATGTACAAGCTCAAAGTTATTACAGCATCTCATAAATCAGCAATAATAAAGAAAAATCATAATCATGCAGAGTAGGACCAAACTTATAAACTGCAAATAAAGCCAATTTTCATCTTCAACACATTCAAAATCATATTCTACTGATTTAGTGAATTCTGTACATTAAATCACTCTTAAAACTCTCCATACCCAGATATCAAGGAAATAATTACATTCTCTACAAGCACCATGTACAACACAAGCAATTCAAGTATAAATAACAGGATCATTCAATCAGCAGACTTTACAAATTATAAACACTTAAAAGTAAGGGTAAACACAATATGTCCTTCTAAAATGATTTGTTTCAGCTGAAGTAAAATGTCTATTCCTGCATAGTTCCAGCTTCACTCTTGCAGAAACACAATATAAACATCTCAACTCTGCAAGAATAGCTACTGCAAGGTGGTTAAGCCCAGAAGCAGTAGAAAGTTTGGGAGGCAAGCCTTACCTCCATCCAGGCAGAACCTGCTTCAGTCGGGGTTAACTAGTGTGACCCATCTTCACCTTTTCCCACTCATGCCACATGGAAAAGTTGGAGGGAACACCAAGACTAGAACTTCTGTGTGTTTTCAGTTTCAATTGAAAACAATCAAATCTTGTTTGAGTTGAATTGGCCAGGATACAGAGAAGAAAACTGCCAAGCTGGGATAAACAGAAAATTCTTTAATTCTGTTTGAGTGATTGTGAGCTGATCAATGTCAAAACTTATTCCCTACTCAAAGGTACAAATTAATCCTTATGCTGCCTGAAAGGGTCAAAGTTCAAGGATGGGTCCCTATGCAGTAACTAGTACATCTTTTTACACACAACTTCTGATATCTTGGCATCAAGCATCTCTAGGAACAGCTTGTGCATGGGGACCTGGCCTTCCATCTTGATGGTGTAGAAGTGTTGCACGGCTTTGGTGGCGACTTCCCTGAGTAGCGGCAGCATCATGAGGATCTTACCGATGCGGCGGGAGTCAGAAGGATGGGCGTTAAGGTCGTGGTCCTGGAGAGCATCATGGAGGACGTCCTGTAACTTCTGCACTGCCTCATGGTCCTCAACATACACAGAATCTGCAACACAACAACTTCTTATTAATACAGTGCAGAGCTGGTTAAGTTAAAATGTTACAGGATTACAATGGCCAAGCAGAGATCATTATCAAGGTCAGGCATCCACTTGTTTTGTTCTGACACCCTTAGAGATTACATTTAATGTCATACACTCTTGTGCTGTCAAGCCTTGCATAATTGCCAGCACAGAACCATCCATTGAATGGCACGCAATGTTTTTCCAGGGATGGTGGTTGTCATTATAGAACTTTGTACGTACTCTGGTTACAAATCAGTTTAAAGTGTTGAGGTCATCTCTTGTGTAATCATTACCTTCCAAGGAGACAGACCTGTTAGAAGTCAGTCTATACATGTATCTACACCTGCCAACTCTACACTGTGTCTCTCTCAGACTTACTGAGGAGATTAGTGGCATTAAGGGCCTCTGGGCTTATAGCACACAACTGCAGTCTGATGATGGAAAGTGGATAGACTCCAACTAGTTTTGACAGGAGGAGTAACACCCACACTTCAAATTTAGTTTCAGTTCCGATGAATTCTTTGATGATGATTGCATAAAGGCATTGTAATGATGAGTCATCTCTGAAATGGAGTTCCATCAGAAGTACCCAGAAAACACAAGTCCTTTTAATGCCCCATACCAGGATAAAAGTAGTAGTTTTTAATCCAGCACGTGCTACCCTGCACTTTCCACCAAAAAGGGAAAATTTATGATCACTTTCAGCTCCAGAGACAAAGTGGCTATCCATCTGTATCATCTCACTCCAGACAGTGGAATGTATGTCACATCATAAAATTGCCTGTTTTTTCCTCCCTATCTCTTCTTTTTATCTTCCACACTGAGCCATCTTCTCGTTTTTGTCTGCAACCTGTCATAATTGATGTATATGGACAGCCAGCAGGAAGTTATCCCAGGGCAGGCCCTCCCACAGCATCTCTGCACTTTTCTGTTTCCTGATGGGCTGGAAGGTGTTTAAGAGGCCTGCTGGAGTACCAGGTATGGATCATAGGGAGCAGCACTGACACAGGTGGCAGCATCTCCTGATAACAACAGCAGGTACTGCAGCCTGAACAATGTCAGGTACTTGTAGTCAGCAACATGGTTACACTGTTAAAAAGTTTGGGAACACCCAAAAAATCAAGGCTATGTTCAGACATTTTACATTTTTCACAAAGTTGCCAACTTGATGTGATCTGTAGATTTTTGCTACAGGGAAATTGATGGCTGAAAGTTGCAGGGCAGCCCCTCACATCCATCATAGCAGACAAAGTTCTGATTGTCCAATAACCAATATCATCAGGATTTTTGTCTCTCTGTGTTTTCACAAGAAAAGCTAGAGCTCAGAAAATAACACCTTCCATAGTCAACATTGGTGAGGATTGAGTATTACCAGCTATCAAACCAGACAGAGAGCGGTGCACAAACAAGATGTATCTATCCACCAACATGATCAGAAAGTGCACTTCCGACTTAACATGTCATTTCTGGTTACCTTGTTGGACACCATATTGACAGGAAAGTAAAACGGGCTGCTCTCATATTGATTTAATTCCTGAGCTCTTAGAGGCAGCTGTAACCTAATATGGACAGATATCATCAGATCTCACTTGGACAACAATTTATAACTTGCAGAGTGGCAAAGATAATACATCTTGGGAACCGAAGGCAAGATATGGCAGATGGAAGGAGAACTCTGCAGCGGCTAATAGATATTGAATATGGTGCAGGTAGAGAAAATTACATGGGTTTCAAGGAATCCTGCCAGAAGATTGATGACATATAATTTTGAGCCACCAATTTTAAAATCAACAGATTGCATAGAACGGATGATTTTGACAGCCCGCAGGGGAAAGTATAGGGGATGATAAAGAGCACTGCAACTGGTAATAAAGATACTATGTGGTTTTTGTGGTTTGAAATTGCATCACCAGCAAGCAAAGCCTCCTGCGGTCTTTCTTGGTGGTGATTTATGATCGGAATAGAGCAGGAACTTGTCTGTAGTGCAGGGTTAGGCTATAATGCACTTCAGGTAATGCTATCAAGCCCACGACCCTTCAACCCTCCCTATCCATCAACTCTGCAGCCAGAAAATCAATGGTGATAACAATGCTGTGCCTTGAACTCCCAACAAGGAGGTGTGACTTGGGCACGCCAGGGCATCTTCATTAAACACAGGGTTCCTCTGGATCAGCCCAGCCATTTTCAATGGGGAAAAGGCCATAGAAAATAAATGGATTCCTTCCATCTTTCAGCACGTGGCCTTACAGGCGGGAGACAGCAAGTGTTCCGCTTCAGATCACTTGCACAGAAACAACAGGAAACTGGGAAATTTCACCTCGATAGCTGGAAGCAAAGCCTCCCTTTCAGTCAGCGAATCCTTTTCCATACGATTACAAGAGTATGAGTAGTAATGCCCAAAATACATTCCTTAGATTCCATGGAAACTGTCCAAGCCATACATGGCCTAACACAACCTTATCATGCTCTGTGCAGGGCCCACTAATGGCAACAACAATGCTGTGCCTTGATCCTGTGACCCAGATCGTACACCCTGCGGCACCTTCGGCAAACTCATCATGCCAGGGTTCAGCCAACACTCTTCTTGTCATTGTCTCATACATCAGCCCTGACTATCACTGACTGAAGAAATGTGAAGTGCCAGTGTCAGAGTCTTGGATTTGGATTTTGCTTTGGATGCAAACCTTTACTATGCAATTTGTCCTGTTTGGTAGTCAACACAAAACCCCAGGAAATCACATGCAGCAGCATACAAATATCTAGGTCATGGAATACTGGGAAAGGGCATGTCCTGACCTGAGTTGAGGAGTGCCATGGCCTTCAGCACCACAAACTCCTCCTTCTCCACTCCCAGGGCCTTCAGCCTCCCCACCAGCCGCAGAATGTGCCTGTAACACACAACAAAGCAGGACATTGTTACTACTCATCAGACACTAGAATGATCCATGCTGAATATCAGGCTATGGCTTAGGTGGTTTCAATGTAATAGCATTTTTAACTTCTTCCCCAAATCTAAAAACCTCTTCATCTCCTTGTATCCCTGACATGTTTTCAGCACCTGTATTTACATGTATGGCATGAGGTTCATGCTGTGATTCTCTCAGGAAGTGCATGGCAACGTGTCTACTGATTTTGAGTATAGACTTACAGTTTACCTGTTAGATTCTATGAAGCCCCATACATTGTTTTTGCCTGCTGTATGTACAAAGCTGTAGACTACAGTACCAGAGTGCAGCTTGGAGCTGAGGTCCTCACCTGCTGAGCTCCTCCAGGCCTGCAGCTCGGGACTGCTCCTCGTCAATGATGTAGTCCTCTGCAAACACTAGGCGGGAGTCATAGTGCAGCGAGCGGAAGGCCAGCCCCAGGATGAGGATCTCCATCCAGCCGCTCTGAAGCAGGCTCATTTGGTCACTTAATGACAGGTTGGAGAAGCCTGCAAAGGGAACATAGATGTGAGCAACATTTCTGAAAACATCTGTGGGGATTTTATCATGAGCCTTTCTGAATCAAAACTGAAAGTATGGATAATTTACATGTCAAACCATTGTCTTAATAGTTGATTGTCTAAATCTGTGCTTTAACTTGACCTAGAGAGACTCATGCTGGCCTTAATTCAGGGAGTTATCAGATTATCAAAAACACTGTCTTAAATACATGGTAAAAGCAGGAATAATATCATTCAAAGGACTATAAGCTGAGTAACCAATAAAATCTGATTGTCCAAAAAACAATTTGCTTAAGTGTCTTAAGTCCTGATATATTCCATTTATACAGGATAATAATTGGGTCAAAAGCTGAACAAGATATTCTTCATACAAATTAATCACATGGCCCAGGTACTAGGTATTCATATGAAAGCATGGCTCCTCATACATAATACCAATATTTTGGCGTGAAATGTATCCACTCAACTCAGGGTGAGCTCATCCTACAAAAATTAACTTTGTGTCACTGCATGACAACAAAAGCTTACCAACAGAAAACTCCCCTTCATTTCCACACAGCATTACTATGACTTAGCTCCCTGTAGAAGTTATTTTTGTCCGTGGCAGGGGGTTACAAAGCCTCTACACAGCAGCTTTCAGAAAACCCAAAGTATCTTATCCCGGAAGGGTAGTGTAAGCCCCAATAACTACAGTAAGTCCCTCTACTGAAAAGCTCTCTACCTGGATATCTTCTCATTTCAGACCCAAGGATACTATCCAAAAATCCTAGGCTAAAGGGGCTAGATTACATGAAAACCTCTTAAGTAAGCCGTGGGTTTCCATAGGTCTGAACTCCCGTGTGTGGACCAGGCAGAGGAGATTGCATTTGGGAACAAAGTGGCTGGCTCGGTTGACATTCCACATGCACAAACTCCTCACCCCATAGGAAAGGTTGGAATGGCAGGACCTCTGGAAATTTCATACATACTACATTTGTACTTAGGTCTGGTATTTCTGTGACCCAGTTTGACTTGTGCTAACTCTAACCATGGTGCTGAAAAGTCAGCTGCTGCTAACAGTCATCAACTGAACCTAACAAAAAACTAAAATTGATGCTGCAGTTTAAGAACAAAACATTCTGATGTGATTAACAAAACAACTAAGTCCCTAGCTAAAAATCATTCATATTTGGAACAAAATTCAGCCATGTCTTGAATCCACATGTTACCTGGTATGTGCTTTGCCCATCCAATGATGACCACTAGTTCCCGGTCTGCCAGGTCACATAACGTGGTCAGAGTCTTCAGCTCACTGTCTGGTGTGGTGGGGTCGGGCATCGCATACAACTTCTCAGGTTCGGCCACCATCAGGTGGGCAACAATCTTGTTCACTGGACAAGAGACAGTGACAAAGAAAGGTGGAATAAGTCATTTCCTATACTATTGTCGCTTTTCAGGGGTAAAGGCATTCTTTTAGTATGTTATAAAGTGAAAGTCAGTAAAAGGCATCTAGGAGAATAGAAGGTGGTTATGTTGATGAGATTGGGTGACTGGCAGGGCTGAATCTTCCCCAGAAAGGATCCCTTGGTAAGCAGGTTAATGAAAATGTCTATAGTAAAGCTGATGTTAGTATTACAGTCTTACAGTGTCATTGGCTGAAAAGCTCAGCAAAACAGAAGCAAGGCAAAAGATAAGATGGTTTTAAGGATTCAATTATGAAGCTGAGTGCAACTGCCAAGAAACTATGAGCAGACTTCTATGTGACTGAACTTTGAGCTGGCTGACTGAAGTATGTGGTGATGAGATACAGTAAAGGGCTGAGCACCAAACTGCCAAGAAGGCTGGCTAAAGCAAGACTACAAAAACTGTTCTCAAGTATGAAGGGGAACGCTGGAGAGTTTCTCCAGCATGTGGGATATGGGCCAGGGACGTGCAACTGTTAGCAGTGTCGATGGGTCTGCTCCGACTTTATCAGATTTGGTTACTGTTGACATCTTCTTCTTCCCCCAAGGAAATCTTGTACAGATATGATGGGAAACATCTAACGATAGATTTGGAATGCTAATGCCTGCATCCTTGCAGGGAAGCCAATTTTGACACCGGTGCTGATGAAAAGTAGGAATATTATTTAGACCATTATGCTAATTCTGCCTTGTTTCTTTGTAGATCAAAGCACAAATCAATTCAATACTGCACAAAGTGGGTCCTGTGACCCAATCGAGTTAGTATACCACCCACTGCCCCATCTATGGGAAGTCTTTCATTGTCTGTACAGAATAGAATTTCAACGTCTAACCACCGGGCCTCCCTTATTGCACAGGTGCCTGTTTTGTCAAAATAGCTCAGCAAAGGTCAGCATGTGAGTCAACTTAATTTTATCTGCTGAAGGGAAGGTGAATTGCTGTCAGTACAGGGAATTACTCCTTATGGGAATCTTAAGGAGCACTCGTGGCAGGAGCAATCATCCCAAGACATCTTGATGGGCTCATGCAGTCAGCTTTAAAATGTCTAAGTGCATTCTGCAATCAGAGATGTCTCCTGGTTTAATAATTGATCAGAATGATCGAAAATCCGAGGGATGCACAATGGAGAGTGGAGAAGATCAACGGTTAGTTGCTTGGAAGAGGACAGTTGTAGAAGTGAATAGAACAGTGGTTGACACAGGAAGTGGCTTGCCTTTTCTGCCATGCTGCTTGTGTGAGTTGGTTGTACAAGTGACGACCTGTCGTTTTGTTTTGGTAGCACCGCCCGCTAGCACAAACTTCTTGGGGACAGAATTGTGGACATGTCGCGTGCGGCCTGGAAACGTACATTACAGCACCGAGTCACAAGATGGAATGCATGCAGCACTGCTTCCTGGTATACACCAGTTAATCTGACGGTACTAACGTTAATACACCATTGATTTCTTGATTCAAACACCTGAAATCAATGCTCGCATGTCTGAGCTTCAGTTAACCAGCCTCCCCTGGACAGTGCTGCCAGAAGCAGAATGGCTCCCAGAGCAATTATTTCAGGCAGACAAACACTGCAACAACTCTGACCTGATTTAATTAGCAATTGAATTACCGAGACATGATTGGGAGAAAATAATAAGTCACTGTTAAGTAACATCACCCCATGTATGACTCTTAGAGCTGTGAGAAACTACAGTCTGTGGTTCAGGAAAGTGGAGAAAATCCCTCCAGGAATATTTGATTTATTTCTTGTTACCATCCTCTCGAAGAAATGCCGGTGGAGAGGATGTATTGATTTTGTTTCATTGAATACAAAGTACGTAACCAATCTCCATCTACTCCAATGAAATGCTGCATGTGAATTCATATCTGCAGAGGACAAAGTTGCTCACAGATATCTTAAAAAGAAAAAAAAGGATATATTTCTTCAGAATCTTAGGCCTCAGTGCTTCCAAAAATCCTGAAAAATGTTTCAAGCAATGGAAAAATTTTGATGTTTCATAAAATAGCAATAAAACTGCTATAGAAATGGTATAGTTATCATAGTAATTGCTAATTGTTTTACCAAAGGAACATGTTTCTTACTTCAGGTTGTTTTACCTTCGATCTAACCACATTGAAGTTTGTTCCACTTGAGGATTTAATCTCATCCAATCCTCTTAGCTGGGATTAAAAATGGTCATATAACCACACAATAAGTTGACAGCCCTCAAATCCCATCATCCAATATTTTGGTACAACAGCAAAAATTCCTGGCAACCCTGTCAAAGACTACTACATCCTTGGTTAGAATCTTTTGTTTAGCGTTAGGACACCAAAACAGTGTAACCACCATTCCTTACCTGGTCCATTGGAGGGCTTTTTAAGTGCTGGGGCTTGTTGGACATACGACGATGGGTCGGCGTCAATTTTGCGTTTGTATTTCTGGCGACCACCTCGGACTCTGTCCAGTCGTACTCCTATTGGGGCAGAGGAAGAGTTAACATTGTTAGCAGGAAGTCCATTTGTTCTACAGTCAAGACCGGGTGAAAATGAACAATTAGACTTGCTGTGACAGGTTGTAAACACAACCATGGTAAGCTGGGAAAGGAGAGTCGAACAGTTAATGTAACTTTCACAAATGTTACTAATGCAGCGAGGAGGGTGAAATGGATTAGATTTTTATGATAGGTTGTTAACATAACCAAGGGTAAGCTGGGAAAAAAGAAAGTTGTAACTGTTAATGTGACTTTTCAGTATTGTTCAGTCCGGCTGGGAAATGAAAGCTCTGTGAAATACATGTATCAATGTCACTACACTTCTCGTTCTCCGAAATATTAGTACCATATAGTGCAAGCATACAACAATGATAAGTTGAAAGCAAAAGACTGTGACCAGAACAACAGCCTGAGGATGTTAAAAAATCAGGGATCCGGGGTACTTTCCAGAAAAGTATGCATCAATGCTCTCTTGAGGGCTGGTCCAAGTCCTCACAATATATATATAATTATATCAGTAGGTTTCAGCAGATTTTTTTTGTTTCTGCCATCCTCTTTTTACTGGACAATCCCAGGCCAGAACCATGCTATAATGATGGTGTGCCCAACTTGATGGGGAGCTTGCTTGCAACTTATGACTGGGGATCAAACCCACGACCCTCGTCTCATCAATTGAGCATCATATTGTCCTTATACATGCCTTTGTCATGGACGTAAGATGTGATTGAGGCTACATTTGTATATGACACAATTGCAATAGAAATCTATCTTCCAAATGGCAGACTCCACAGATTTCATCCAAGCTCATGTTCCAAACGTTAGTAAGTGCCACCTGTATTACGCTCTGACTAATTATAATTAGCCCCAAATAGGCTTAATTCGTGTCATACCCTCATGTTATTTTTCCGCTCAACAAATATAAGCAAATGCTATCCCAGTGTGATTAGTTGTATGAAAGAACTAAAAATATAAAATCTTGCATCTTGTATTGTAGACCATATGTGAAAGGTGTGGCTTAAAGGTCAATCAGATTTAGTGGCACTGATGATAGATGGTTTGTTTGTCAACAAATAATTTGCTTATGAAGGAAACAGGAAAAACAAAGAAATGCCTATAAAACTAAAAGTGTCCCTACCCTCAGGCTGTGGTCGGGGTTTGATCCTCAGTGCTGCATGTGAAACAAATGATTGTAGTAAACCTTGTCCCAAACACCAGGAAAACACCCTCCCCTAACTTCAAGCCACAAGCATCAAACTAATCATAAATAGCAATTTCACTTCACATTGCACAAAAGATTGAGCTGCAATGTTATAGAAGTAGGTATTCAGAAGGCCAATAGCATGCAGTTACAGCCTGAAAGATTGGTCTCTGATGTCATGGCATTTGGATCTGTACACAGAATGTAAACACTACTAAATTTGTGTGTAGTATGACTGGTCTTGTGAAGAGCAATTTTGATTTGGCTGTATATAAGAGGAATTTACTAAAAGCACTAGATGTTATAGTCTGATATATGCTGTAATATAGGAGAGACTTCATGCTGGCAAAATAAAACAAATAGCTTTGCAAGATAAAGGAACGATTTCTGTAATTCACAGCAAACAATGGAAGTCTGGGAGTTGTTTGTGCTTCTTTCTTTTCTGTTGACGTTTGGAGTACTAATATGTTTCATGGTAACAATGCTTATATAACAGTACTATATACCGTGCATCGATGGTGACCATAAAACTTTCCACATACTTTGCTGTTATTATGTTTACTTCTCAGTGTTTTTTGTACTGTGAAGAGGGTACTGTTTATACAGCACCGGCTCTGAAGGACTGCCTGGCTCCTGTGGAGCATGACATACTTATTTATCACCCCTATTGCATGACCCATAACCAATGTGTGCACAGGGTTAGTGTACATAGCCTGGCTGATGACAGCCTCTTTAGACCCTGTTGGCCTATCTAAATACAAAGTCACCAAAACTGGGGCAAAAGTAACTCTTGTCTGTTGAAAGGTTATTAGGTTACATTTCTAGTCAAGTTCCGTTATGTGAAGGGTTCTAAAAGCTGTTCTCTACCAGTTTATGACTCTGACAGTCTGACCCATAAATGAATATACAGCCTGAGGGTAAATGAGCAAATGTATCTATAATATACTACCGGTAGTTCTGCAAGAAATTAAATATAACACAAAATATATGTGTAAAGAGTGATTTTACTACCTAGATGGAGGGCAGGGAAAAGGAGCTGCAGTAATACAAAGGGTAGTTACAAGATATGGGTCACCAGTGAGCACTATCACAAGGTGTGAGCAACTGTAGCTGGATTGATGGAGGATCAGCATGGTGTATGGTGACTTGTTCTACCAGCTAGAATGGATGGTAGCTAGGCAGTAGGCTGGCAGCAGGGATACAGTATGCATGACCATTTGCCAAGGACACCTATTAAAGTGGGCTATAAGTTAGCTTCAAAGGGATGTGGAGAGACCTATGCTAAGAGGAGATAGATACTGTTTGATGTGTTCCTTGCTATCATACTCACTGCAGCACAATATCACCAGTCCATTCCTGTAGCTTTTAAAGCCATGCTTTAGACTCACATCCTGTCCATAACATAACCCTGTACATGTACATCTTACAGTGGTCGCTAAATTCAGACTTGGACGATGTTATTATTCCCTGTGATTTTGCAGAAGCAACAAGACTAAAAAAGATTATATAATATTATAGTATATCCAGGTGCCAATAAGAAGAAGTGGGCTATTCCTCCACAAATGAACAAACAATGTGACCTACTGCAGCTGTGAACGTTCACTACAATTCTAGACATAACATTATGGCTGACGAATTGTTGATGTGATGTTGTTGGTTCTGGACACTGGTATAACTACATGAACATATTGTTGTCAAAATTTGTAAAATAAAAGAGAATGATTCTGATCTGGTAATATACTTTTCCCAGATTCATAGTAACTGTTGTTATTTTGAAGAGTACAGTGAAAGGGCACAGCCATCCAGATGGATGTCAAATGAAAGCTTGTCCCATGAAAGAGATGGTAGAAATAGTTCCTTCAAGGCATTTTAGGCCAAAATTGTTTGATTCACATTTGGGTTCCCTTGTCAAATCACATATTAAGCAGACCTGTCCCAAAGGACGTCAACATGAAATAAAACCTAGTATCTCCGTCTTGCCAGCCTATAGCTGCTAGGGACAACAAATTTCACTAACACCATTTCTAGAGGATACGTGATAAACAATCTGGAAAACAGTGATATTACCAGTCTGGACATAAAAGTGAGCAAAATTAATTTTAGCAGAAGCCATTGCCTTTCCCATTTGTTTGGTGCTTACAGCATAATCTCCTTTCCCAGGCCAGGATTTGGTGGGAATTTATGACAGTGTAGGTGCACATGTTGGTCTGAGGCCTCCCTGTTCCCATTCTGATGCCTGTCTATTACCAGATTAAAGCACAAAGTCAAGGAGGGCAGGCCTTGGTGAGAATAAAAGACTCCCTGGCTGCTAGACCTGTGCTTCGCACCTGGAGATTTCATTACTCCCTTTCTTACCTTGGATGCTATCGGGGGACGGGGGGCAATGCAATCTATTTTTCGACCATGGTGCAATGATACCTACTTAATGATTTCGTTGCTCGGAAGACTTCACTCAATATCTGTAGATCCTTGTGAGAAAAATGGGCATTACGTATAGGTCCCCCAGGTACTTCAACTAGCTTAAAGAGCCTTTTGATGCATATAATGACTAAAACATGCCTCTCTGGAACTTCATACCCGTCCTACTCTGGGCTTATCTGCAGAAGCAGCGGAGGTGGCTTGAGCATGACTTTCAAGTGAGAAAATTTCCTCGCTACAAATAAGACAACATCTGGCATTTGGGCCGTAATATCACACAAGAAAATGCTCTTCACTCTATATATTGATGATATAAACACTACTAGAGCCAGGTTATTTCTCCCATCTAGTTTGTTTCATCATTAAGTATAAAATATGATGTAACATGGGAGGGCTTATTAGATTTTAGATGTGGTACTGAGGCATTGTTATTGAGACATAAAAGGAGGCGTGCTACCATGGAACAGTTTTAGAGCCAAGTCACCATCAGATACTGGTTAATTTTGTTTTACAACCCTCTCAACCTGCAGCCTGACCAGTGGAGAAGGCTGATCTTCGGTTTACTAGCATTTATGGTTTGATAAATTACCTATTGGATACCTGACATTCCCCAGGGGTGGGCATTCCATTCAGTATAAGGCCTTTGTGCTTTTGTTAAATATCACTTGCGAAAGGGACATTCCGCTCAATACACCTTAGTGCAATAAGTACATACATGTAAGCTGTTGCAACTAAAACTCGACTCAACAAATGTCCATGATATTCCTTTGCACTTGCAGATGGTGAAAACTTCATACATGCACATGCTAAGCTCCAAACAAATGCAATTGATTAATGATGGATGGAATAAAGGAGGCAAGACATGAAGAATGAAAGGTAATAAATGAAAGGTAAGCTGTTTTCATAGTGAAGCTTTGAGAAGTAGAGTCAAGGTTCAAAGTACATGGCTTGGCTGGGAAGGAGATATCATGCAGGCAATGGCCGTGGGGTGAACTTTGGTCTCCAACCATTCCAACAGGAGAGCCATGTTCACATTCATGGGCACATGTCAGCCTTTATTGAGCAGCATGTGTCTCTCTAAACATGTACCAGTAAAAACAGCTGAATATAGTCGGACAATGAACTTCATCCGTATCATATAACAAGTTCACCGTTGGCGCTACTTGTGGAATAATGGTACTCTAGATCTAGTTGGCTCAGCTTAGTTTATGCCTCAAGAAGAATGTTTGAATTCAAGAAGAAGAAAGTTTAACACTTTTAAGTCTGCAAAGCAAACTGAGAGCAATTCTACATGGTAAACAGGGTGGCATATGTCACTGGAAGTAAAAGGCAATGACCTCATAACATAAATGCTGGCCTAGTAGTCACCAAACCTGGGTGACATGGCACTGGTATGTCCACAATGTGGCACTATATGGGAATGCCCACAATGCTGTGTAAGGCTTAAACAATTTTCTGCAAATCCCAGTACTTTGAAGTTAAGGAGAGGAAGAAATGTACACAAAAACAGAATATGCATGCATGCAACATGTAATGAAATTTTGATCTATGTTTAAAGAACGTTTATTTTGCTCTTATCATTGTGGTTGATTAATTTCGCTCTTCACATTTACAAGAAATGCAAAGAGTGTTCATTTACAAGAAATGTAAAGAGCATTCTTTTATGATGTTTCTGTTGACATGTGGCCATCAAAGTTGGCAATATCCCTGTCCTATAACATGATTAACTAAAAATAACTTCACACAAACCACAAGTCAAAAGGCCAATTGCAATACTTTTCAAACAATATTAAGCTTGCTTTAGGACATTAGCACCTTCACATATTAGAAGATTGTTTCTCGTGTTGTATCTAATGTTACTACATTCTTCCCACCACGTAGTACACCCCATACATGTATACTGATAAGGAACCTGCTCTCCCAATACTGGATGCCATTCCAGGCTGGCAGCATGATATACCCTCTCTCATGGTATTTGGTCAGAACAAACATCCCTCTGGTCTAGAGTATGGCCAGTGCAGGCTCTGCAGAATATCTTTATTTAAAGGGTAGATAAGTCGAAAGGATTAAGGGAAAGGATTAGGGAGGGGTCAAGCAACTCTTGGAAGTTGTTTTATGTTTCAGACACCTACTGTACTGCTTGTTCCTGATTGGAGAGGTTTATGCTTTTATGGAACCACCTTCATCAATAGTGACAAGTTGGCCATACTGAGCTGTTCTCAGCGTACAGTATATGTACTAACCCAGTATATGGTAGTCCAAAGATTGGGAAAACAAGAAATACAATAGACAGAATGAAACAGAGGTAGAAGAAAGGACTTAAGGGAGAAAGATAGGTAAAAAGAAAGGAAGAAAGGAGAACAAGACAGAGTGAAAGAAAGAAGAGTAACTTAGAGTCATTGCTTTCTTAGTCTTTTCCTACTATGATTAGTTGGACAATGTGTAGCTACTAGAATACAAGATGATTATATATTTTCTAATAACAACCTGACCCTCTATCATGGTTCTCATGTATCACTTGGTAATACATGTATGTTTTCTGATGAGCCATTATATTCATTATGGTGATACTGTAGATGAAATACTAGTAAGGTTACTGCCTTAACCCTCCATGCTAGCTCCAATATGGCATTCAAGCAAGTCTAAAATTATCTCCACAGGCAGTCTTTTAAAATGTCAAATGTCAAACCCTGCTTTCAGCCTCAGCACACTTGTTTTAGTTAAGGCCCAAGAGGCATGAGTGTGTATACCACGTAACCAGCAGCCCATTTTTGGTGGTCAGTACTTTGGACCCCTTGGGCTGCTGATTTCTTTCAAAATATATTCTCTATCATCTGCAGTGACTTGACGAAATCTAGTCCTTCCCCATCCTAATCCTGCTTACTGTTGGGAAACATGACAGACAAAAAGTGTTCTGGCATGTTGATTAGAATGAAATTCCATCTAGCTAATTTCATAGATAAAAAGATGATAACACTAAAAGCATCTGTCAGCTTGCTGTATATCATTCATTAATATTACATATCCATATTTATAAAGATCAGTAGAGTACAAATCTGTCAAGTGTCCTAGATTTCTCACACAAATATTATTCAACTGTTGCCATTGTTACTCATTTGATTAAGACTACTTTTCAAAAGGTGAAAAATCAATGTACAAATGATGTGAATTTACCCCATGTGAGCAGGCATGTCTGTGCAGCACAGCAGAAACTGTGAATGCCTTATTCTCTCTGAAAACATAAAAGCTTCCATCCTGCCACTATCTGGGAGACTGCTCATTGAATTGAGTCTTGACGAAGCCGTAAAATGCAATTGAACCCATTTTCCCAGCTAGATCCACTAGGAGGCTATTGTCATTTTCTTACATTAATACCCAGAGTCCTAAAAGGCCCAGGGTAAAAAATTTTATATTGGATCATTATGTAAATCTTCCTCTACCAGACTGTAACTAAGGCTGAGCTAAGAGGAAAATCTTTACTTGTGGTGACAGTGTGAGTTGTGTGCGTACAGCCACTCTGACAGAACAGTATCTTGTCAGATCCACTCATCAATCTAAACCCCAGCCTGCAGCCACATGCAATCTCCCAGCCATCCGCCACCCAGAGTGAGCTCACAATTCCATCATAGCAGCAGTGATGAAAATTACACGTTCTCCCGGCATCACGCTGCCAAAAGACAATGAGATGGCAGGTGGGAGGAGGAGTAAAACCAGCAGAGTTAAAAGCATATGGGCACGAGCGATGCCGCATTTCGATTTCTGCCTCTTAGGAGGCCCGGTGCACAATCTCTCATCAATGGGTTACCAATTTTTCAGAGCAGTGTGAAAGTGATAAGAGTGGCTGGAAGGTAACTAGTGCATCTAGGATAGGATGAATTCAGAGAGAGGAGCTGAGACTATACTTGTCCTATTCCCAAGGGGGTTTGATGGAAGCACCTGTTCCAACATCTTTTCTCTAAGACTGAAGAACTATCAGTGAGCCCACTCATAAGCAGACTGATAGAACTAAACATGTTTACCAATTTCAGTCTATTTGTCCTGGGTAAAATAAGGTTCTGTTTGGAAGGCTGCTGCTGCTTGTGGGGATGATTGACAAGTCTGGATGGGATTTGCCTGGGCCAAATCTAAACACCTTTGCTCAGCAATGTGTTATCATGGATGAGAGCTGTCAGCTAATGGCCAAAAGAAAGCTGCTTATGAAAAATTAATGTGATGTATTAAAAGAACTTCCTATAATGCATGAATCTATTATGTATTAACCTGTACAGACCCCTCATAATGGAGACATCTGGTTTGTTAGGATTTGTCAATAATGTGCAAAGCATTTGGTAATGTTGAACTAGCCCTGCTGCCTGAAAATGAAATTATAGGGGCAAAATGATTCATTTAAAACTACAAAACCATTTTTTGGGGCCTACTGGGATTATGTTGCTCAAGAGGCTGAGATGGAAAAGTTTACAAGACCTGTTATTTCGGCGCCAACAGTGGAGCAAAGTCCCTGTAATATAAGCCCGGCTGCGCAGCCCTTTTTATCGTACGGTAATGGCATTTCACATGTAGAACACACCATGATGGAAAGCAGTTAACGAGAATAAGGGACAAAATTGAGGTTCATACGGCATGGTCAGTGCACCAAGGGCTGGGGGATTTAGGGATGATGAGGTAAGGGTTACCAAGTGGTGTTTCAATTAGCAAAGAACAGCCTCACAGATGTAAATGTTCTCAAACCTGATTACAAGCAATTATAGAGAGATTCAGCCTTCAGCACTACAACACATCTTCTCCAACATGTAGTTGAGCAAACCACTGGCATGTTTATGCATGAAAGACAAGCAACTGCATATGCAACAGCCTGATCAAGTGGAAAATTATTGAATATGCTGCGGCCATTACATATCCTGCTGGAGAGGATCTTTGGTGGGAGCTGCCGAGGCAGCTTGAGACTAGGGATGATTGGTCTGATGCTGTGATGTGTGCAAAATGACTTGTACTATGTGCGAGGTAGCCTACTAAGAGACTTCCAAGTACACTGCTGGACTTTGTTAGGAGTGAATTTTTACCTTCTTTGAGCATGCCAACTTTGAGACATTTGGTGAAGCGGCAGGCCTGACAGGATTTGCGGCGCCGCTTGGTAATCTCGCACTCGTTTGTGGCAGGACAGCTGTACTCGATGTTGCCTGCAAGAGGATTAGGAAGTTATATGCTTGGGAAATAGGAAGGCTAAAAATTGCACACAGCAGAAAGGCCGTGGCATGTCGAAGCAACGAAAAACATGTTTACATCAACTCAACATCAAATGACTGGGGATTTAGACCTGACCAAAGTTCGGCTAACCTTCTTTCCTCTTTCTGTATTATTTAATCTTACATTGCTAGTTGGCAAAATAAAGATAGAGTTTAACACAGGTCAACTTACAGATAAAATATAATCATCGCAACAGTTAACAAAACTAATCTCACTGTCAAATCATGATTGATTCTTTTGTTGGTCCTGAGGAATTGGTCCAGAGAAATAAACTATATATACTAACTGGCTACTTGTGTATAGGGTCAACTGTTAGGTCTTGCCCACAAGGCAATCACTAGGAAATAAGATTTAATGTCTGAACTACTAGAAAAAGGGACAATAAGGAATGGCTCTTTACTAACTTTAGGTACAAAAACTTTCCCTTCTTAAGAAACCCTTGTCCTTCGAGTAAAAGTTCTTATGATGGTAATTGAGATTATGAAGATTTAAAACTCTACAACAGTACACAAAGTAAAATAGCTTACCAACAAGCTTTTGGTCAGAGCTCTGGCTCTTCCTAAGTGGAAATGACCCGAAACTTGTTGGTAAGATATTTTCCTTTGTGTATGGTTTTAGAGTTTTAAATCTTCACAAACTCTTGTCATTCTATTGACTAATATCAAAATTCTAACGTTAAGATAGATACAGGAAGACGATGACTTGCCTTGTATTGTCCTCTTGAAGAAAGCTTTGCAGGCTTCACATGATGCCACTCCATAGTGAAACCCAGATGCAACATCACCACAGACGAGACATAGCCGCTTGGGTAACGAGTGCAGCATATACTCGCACTTCATCATTCGGTCTTCTGTCGTGCCATTTGTAAGTATCTCACTGGAGGAGTTCGAGTCATACCTATTCTCTTCATCTGAAGAGTTATGACCATTCTGCATGTGGTGTCCATTCTCCTGATGGTGGTAGTCAGTTCCATTTGGTATAACAGTGCGAGCGTAGTTGTGGTGTGCCTCGGTCGTGGCACTGACTATGTCGCTGGTGAGCATCCCGTTGTGGGCAGGGCTGAGAGGCTCCTTCTTCACGGCAGTGGAGTCGATGTACAGGTCCTGCTGACTTGTCATCGTCCACTGAAGTCTGTAGGAACATAAAGAGCAAAAAGGAGTAAGGAACACCATTAAACACTATCGCTCGAGAATGACAGTCAAGATTAACCTGATGGATGTTGCATTCTTATCAAAGTTGTGGAGGAAAATAACAGTATCTCACTGTGTTTACTCGAAATTGTCATCAAATGTTGCAGGATAATTATGTCTCTGGAGAATTTGCATACATATAGCTAAATATTACTGCTTTGTAGAAAATTTGGAGCAAAGAGCAAGAGTGAAGAGTACCCTCAGCTGCCAGCTACATGCGACAGTACTCTAGCGGGATGAGCCACGATACTAAATCTGCCTTGTCATTAGTGGGTGATTCCGCTCTGTGATGAATGCGGGAGTGACGTGTCACAAGATAATGCTAAATACCCAAAGTAGAGAACTAATATGTAGGAAGGCTGAATGGAAATATGGGGCAAGAAGATTGAAGCCCCTTTGAGATAGGCGCCAGCAATTGATTCAGACACAAGTAATTATCTTTTAATTCTTCCGCTGGTAGGCCTAATATTGTGTCGTTATATCACCATGCAAAACACAACATTTAATTTGTAACTGCACATTCACACTTCAGCATTCGGACACTAATGCTATGCTGGTGGGGCCTCAGGAGAGCCAGGGGAAATAACATGTAACAGGAACTCATTAAATTAATTAATGACAACGCTTTAAATCTGATAAGAGAATTGGCTGGATCAGAATTAAAAGATTTCAGAAGAAATAATTTGTTGCGATTGAGAAATGCTTGATGTTCCATATCAATCAAATGTGCTTCCATTACAAGCTAGTGATGAATTAAAACTCTGATGCATTTCAGACATGAGCGAGCTGTGGGATTACTTCAATACATTGTCACCAGGCAATTTCTAACCTATTCAGAAATTCTGGCAGCAACCCGCTGCACAAGGAGGGCATAGGTATTAATAAGCCGGCACGACAAGCCACACTAAAACCTTGGGCACAAATGTTAACTGCTTCTGCATCTCTTACACTGGCTTACAGGAGATCAATACAATATTACTATACTTGTATCTGCATACCAATCTACTTGCCACTGGTAATACTATATGAGAGTGCATAGTCAGGCAGGCACCAGCGAGCAATGCACCGCACAGAAAAATTATATAAACCCTTGCCTGTTCCATGCTGTAGAGAGATAAGGAGACACTGACAGGGAACTAACAAGCATAGTAAATATCCAACATAGAACAAATGTTTGGTCTGGAAAAAACTGCTTTCTACATCACATCATTACTACATGGGATAACACGGGTACAGGGGATATCAGAACAGGTATCTTCAACTGATGCGATAACCCAGACTTGAATGGTAACCAAAGAAATTGCCTGGCATGTCATCCATGTTGTATGCCATTATCGTAACTATCATAGCATGCATGCAAATATCCTACAAACGAGCAGAAT
Organism: Branchiostoma floridae x Branchiostoma japonicum; assembly: GCA_013266295.2. Taxonomy (NCBI): domain Eukaryota; kingdom Metazoa; phylum Chordata; class Leptocardii; order Amphioxiformes; family Branchiostomatidae; genus Branchiostoma; species Branchiostoma floridae x Branchiostoma japonicum. The sequence goes on from CM023840.1 coordinate 17,326,611, forward strand.
CAAACAACAAAAGACTAATATAGCTCCAGCAAAAATAGATACTATATAGTATATGTACGACTCACAAAATACAGATGCAATGGATGCCTACCACCCTACCTGGCCAACCCTGTAAGCCTCAGATATTGCTGGTGCACAATGGTGCGAATGCAGCAGCGCTAAGGCTTATATGCCATAGAGAGGCTCAAGAGTCCATCACAAGAACTATATAAAGACTACTCATCCCTTTCCCTTTCTTATGGCAATGAAGCAATAAAGCGACACGATACAATTGGGTGCCCAAAGATCAATACCCTGGCAGAGCGTAAACAGAATCAAGATAAATGATTGCACTGATCAAAAAAGGAGAATCCGCGACAGACACATTTGGAATGAAAGCATGCAATCTGCAAAACAAGACCGGATCATCACCCCGGGCACAGATCAACTGCAAATGCTACATTCAATGGACCATTGCGTCCAGAAGTGCTCATTTTATCATTTAAATAGAGGTGGCCATCCAATATACAGGTACACTAGTCCGGCATCAATTTGCAAGCAAAGGGGTGAATGTAATGTGTGGCTTGCCCAGCAGCATCTCAGCACCATCTCAATCACTAATCCTGGAGACGTCACCGGAGACGAGACCCATGATGGGCTGTTTGTATTCGGCAACTGACTCCTTTTGGACTAGATTTTGGTAAGGCATGCTGAAACTCTACAGCATGTGGCAAAAACAGATTAAGAATGTTCCAATGGCTGGAGCCCACCAAAAGAGCAGAGTGTATTTGGATCGCACCATGCAGCTTTGTCTCAAATGTAATTACCGTAAATGTCACTGAAATCACAGCTGTAGCATCCATAGAAGGATGATGACCTAATTTTGGGCTCCTCATCTATTTCAAACTGACGTTTACTGCAATTTAAAAACAGGAGCAGCAGGCAGTGAGCAAAGGTGTACAACAGGCCAGCACGATGCTGGGCACCCTTCCTACCTACGGACTAAAGCCCAGCAGCAGCATAATTGGGACTTTTAATTGATTTCTCTTGGTAATAGAAACATCAATGGAAACAACCTCTTAATTAGTTGACCCCTACATCTGCCTATGATATAGCAGTGTACATGTATTCCAAGAAATCAGGATGCGCAGACAGATTTATACCCAAATGACCCATTTCTACTCCTCATGGAAAATGCAAACTACACCCAAGAATAAGCTATCTCTAACTTTTGGATCTGCTTATCTTTGTAAAGGTATCCATCCATCACAACAGCCCTTTTTCTTATTATGAATTGCACATAATAAGGCTTATCCTGTCAGAATGTGGTTTTCTGGATGTCTGTCAGGAGCAGTTAGACAGCTGAACAGTTGTGCAGCTAGGGAAATCCCAGTAAATAATGAAGACCATACCTTCCGGCGGTACTTCATACACGTTTATGAGGAGTTGCTGTGCCTCAACTCTGACATTTCCTGAGCCCCTCAGGTGTAATAGACAGCTAAATCTCTGCAGATTACAAACCTGTTTGGTCCATGGCTTTAACATGGCCTAATACTTGTTTTTTGACTTCCCAATTATGATCACTGCCAGAGAGTCATTTTGTGGGCGATAAACTGAACAAATATAATTGGAAATAAAAAAGGTGAAATTCCAACTGTGTTGTAAGCATATGTGAAACATGTAAACAAGCAGCTACCATGTAGTCTCAAATCAACATGGTTGTAAAACATTGCCTACTATCATTAAATGTGCTGGCCTGCAATGAAATAAAACCCACAAAAATTTCACATACTCACCGATCAGGCCAAAGGCAACAGATATGGTCCTGTACTGTATATCATCTCCTCATACCAATTTAGCTATTCCTAATACTCCTATGTAATACTTGTACTAAAGGAACCACTCAATTTAAGCAGTTCACACTGCATGTATCTTGTCCATTTCTGCGGCTACGAGGTACTACTACTGGTTTGTTTTGGGGCCAAGATGCCTAGCATTCTTGTGGTCTCAGTTTCGGTGTAGCAGATGCACCAGCGATTATATCGATCAGTGATGACGTACTTCACCATGTCTGTAATAACTAGCCTGGCCTTGATCCTCTCTCATTGACAAAATCAACTTTGTAAAAAAAAAAACAGACATGTCACTGCCGGGCAGCTAGCTGTGTAGTAACTTGCCACAGAAAGTGCTATAAATTGATAATAGGGAGATCATGTAGCATATGACACATTAATGGGAGTGATCAATGGGGGTACCATTTGGGCCCAAATCCTGGCTCCCAATGCCCGCTACCCAGGACTTTATAGACTGAGAGGGTAACAAGGCCAGAGATTTAGATGCAGCCGTCACTTTTACTATTATTTATCAGCACCAGCTCCTTAGTATTCTGAGCTATGAGGTAAATTGTCAGCTTCCCATTCTTAATTTTGTGAAGTTGTTGTTTACTGTTATGGGTGCTAAGTTTGAAGTAAAGCACCATATCTTATATAACGTCTGTAAATTTTGTATAATGTACCAGTAAAGATCAGAATTTTAGGATTTTTAAAAACAATGATATCGCCACAGGAATGTGCCTGCCCAAACAGACTTGATTATAAACCTTTCTGTCAGCTGAAGGCCACATAAATATTGGAAACAACTCCCTCTTAAAATTTTTATCACTTTACTTTTCCACTTAAACCATGGGAAATTTTGCATAATAGCTAGTACAAGCATACATGTATAACAGACTCACTCCATTTTCATAGTTACCTTTATTGTGTGAGCAAATGATGACCAATTCTACGTTAATGGCAACAGCAACTGCTGTTTAATGGCTGCTGTAAACATTTTAGAGTTGCTTGCAATTAAGCTGAGTCGTGCATGATTGCTTTCACACCTCTTCAAAGGAAGTGACTGCCACTTTGTATCTTTCAGGGATTCTTGGAATTTCATCATTGATAATTTGGTTCTGGTATTTACTTAAAGATACATGTGCCTCCCTCTTGGAAGGGACTTTATCAGCCACTAGGCATATGGTACCCTAACAGCCAGCTCAGCCCGGCATGAAGCAGTTGGGCTATATAAATTTTTCATTAGGATAAAGAGGCACGAATCATTATGAGGCTTTATTCTACGTCATTGAAGCTAACAGCTGGCAACAAAGCAGGGGAATTTCTGATGGAAAACGTGAAAGTATGCAATATTCATGCTCGTTCTGGGAGGCAAAATACTGATGAAAAGGATGATAGCAAGTACTTCCTCATGTACACAACTCCCAACGAATAACGCCCCATTTGACTACAAAGTACAAGAAACCTGGGAACTTGGAAGGAGATTTCTGTATCATCATGGAAAATTCAGTACAAGAAAGCTAGATTCTTATAGACTTACTGTCTACTGCAAAGTACAAAGTCTACTTCGTACAATAGATCTATTCCAATGGCATCAGCAAACAAGTACAACACAACACCATGGAAACACCTCCAGACAGGTTTTGTAATCTACTGATCTGATCTTACTTCCTACATTGAATTTAGGAAATGACCTAAGTTTTAAAAACAAAAGTTTGGAAGTTAACCACTTATCTCTAGGTAACCCTACCTCCAAATTGTTTAACTTCTGCACATATACAACTTTACAAGTTGAGATGAGATTTGTAAGCAACCTAACACTTACCAGTTGTATCAAGTCCCACTTTCAAGAGCAACAAATCTGGTGAGCCACAGCCACAGGACCGACCAGCTCTTCTGTAGACCTGAGCCACAATACAGGGACCACACAACCTCCCTGCAATATATATGCAGTAGTTGGCAATCCCTTGGTATTTAAAGGTCCAGTGCTCTGTGGCCACTCTAGGGTACAATGGCTCATGCACATGCAGATGAGAACAGCCCTGACCAGCAGACAGCAGAGAAATGCTTAGATACAGCCATCATCATTTCATTAGGGTCCAGTACTGAGTGGTGCCAAGTTTAAATTACCTTGTAACTGATCCTGATTGGAAGTCACTATCAGGCCTGCTCATCAGGGGAGGAGAGGGGGCGGGAACTGGCCAATAACTCAAGTGGTCACGGGCCACTGGCCATGCAATAGCAATGAAAGGTACAGGGCAACTTGTGAGAACATGCAGAGACTTTAATAACTCAGTCTGTTCTAATCTTTAATAGCTTAGCAAGTTGTCCCTTGGAGTGGAGAGAGAGTATCAGCTGCAGAGGACTCCTTAGAGAAATATCAGCCTCATTAACATATGAAAACCCTGGATGTCTTTGGAGGATTGCTAAATGGACTTTTGGTTAATGCTAGTACACCAATTTCCCCATTGACATGGTGGCGATGAATGCACCAGTAAATAATTAAAGGCAGATTAAAGTACCATTCAATTACACTGATTACAGTGTTTTCACACCAGGCCTAAGCAAGGCTTATTTAGGGAAGGAAATGCAATATGAGATATAGCATGCCAAGGAATTTAAGCAATGGGGATGATTTTGTTTGTACCCAAGGCCATATGTAATGCATACACGACTTGCATGTGAAATGTTCAAGTTACAGTAACAAGGAACCCTGAATTCCAATTTTTCCTGTTTCCTTGTGCACAAATGGCAGTTTATGCACCAATGAGCACTACTCACCCAGGTACCTCTGTCTAAATTCCCCCAATTTCATGCAGGATGATTAAATGGGTGTTTCATTCCCAATAATCATGTTCTTCTACAATGGTAAAACACAGTCCAGCTCCCTCCAAGATTGCTGGACCATCAATACTAGTGGCTACTGATGTGACTTCAACACATTCAGAATGATTCCTTTGCAAGGCAGGTGGCTTCTCTTTATACCACTTCTCTTCACCCAGCAAACAAACTGGAATTTGTTGGGAGTATCTCTATTGCTACCTCATTGCTGAGGTGCACATTCAGGCCTTTCATGTGACATTACAATAAAATACAAGAGCCACAGGAAAAGTCGCAGCATTCCTAACCTCTGTACTTCAGGGTCCAAAGCACAGCATATTGACTGCTCCTTGTGATAAATGGAAGAACCCATGACACTTCATAAAATTGCTAATTTTTGCTGCACTCGAGCTTGAAGTGATCAGTGCAGAGGAAAGCAGATTGGCCGACACAGTTGAGCAGATATATAGCCTACACACAATCATTACATATCATTTTGATCATGTATGATTAAACTTATCAAAATCATTGAGTTCTAAATTACTTGAGCTATCTTCCATGGCCCTATTGCCTGAAATACCAAATGTCACTGCATCCATAATTCAGAAAAATAGATTGCGCAGATCATCCATGTACAACTTATTAATAAAATAGCTATTTGTATGGAATAATTAACTTGTGTGGCGACAAGCAGTTTCCAGAGAGATGGCAGCATTAGCAGATCCGATCCATGTCCTAATTAATTTTCCAACTAGGCTATCAATGAGGATTACTGAGCTAGGGCTGTGATTTTCAGGTGACGTGGTTTGTACCAAGACACCATTTTAATCTAAATAGTGCGACCCTTCCTTTGTAGACACCAACCTTTTCCCCCAGAGTATGATTGAAGTTTGTATACATTCCCTACATGAGAAAATGCAGTTCAAGAGATTACAGTGCCCTTTCCCTTCAAGCAGTCTACATTTCCTGAAGGATCACACCTTTACCCTATGAGTTGAGGTCTCCTCTGTTGTGCACTGATGTCAATTCCCTCCCTGAAATGGGTTTGACACAAGAGCCGATCACTTCTAAAATAGACCAACAAACTTTTTATGGGAACCAGGTAGTGGATGGTCATATGATCAGCAACAAATAGAATAATGTTCATCAAACTCATGATGTTGAGCCTCAACCATATGCCCATACCAGGGACAGATATCTCTAGATATTTTAATAAAACACAGAAGGTATGAGGTAAATGTATGATGCATAACAATGTACAAAGTGCACTTTTATCCATCAAAAAATGAGAATGGAATTCAGTTTCATCATCAAGTATTTGGAATCAAAATTGTGTTCTCAATCTATTTTAGAACTTTGTAAAAAAAATGGCTACATGTACTGATTTGCTGAAGATGAAATCTTTGTCAAATTCTTCCTCTATTGATTTTCTGATACTACTGATAGAGCTACCCACTGGTACAATAGGATTAATAACAAATGGACTGGGTGTTGTAGTCTTACATGATTAAGTACAGAAACAACTAGGAAGGCAAGACAACAAATAAACAAACAATGCCCACAGAGGATCTCTGACCATTTTAAACCATAGACTGAGGTATAACATTATATCAAACCAATGGTTGTGGGTATACCGTGGTATTGCCATACTGCAGGCTTGCTATTACCATTGTGTGTACTTTAGACAAGTCTGACCAGATGTGACAGAAACATGACCTACAATACACAACTCACCATGTACTAAGAACATATAATTGATGATCATCATAGACAACCTCCACAATATACTACATTAAATACATTGTCAAGAACATTCAACGAAAACAATGGCATCAATCACATTGCCTAACTTGAGTCTCAAAGGAAGTGTTACCTTTTAAGTACATGTTTATCAAATTCTTGCACAGCAAGCCAACATCATATCCACCATCAATGGGATATATATTTAACTTACTAGGCCACATGGAGGTCAACCAGAGGATTAGTTACTGTAAATTAATATCCTGGCTGTCATCGTCAAGTCCAAATACATGTACATGTATTTCCAAGATTGGATGTGGGGTAATGTCACCTACTATTATGCCATTTGTCATCATTTCATTGGACATTCCCAACCTTTATCAGACATGGAGACATTTCTGTGTTGGGCAAACTAGTTGCCTCGACAACATTCTCTTCCATGTCTTCCTCTATAATAAAACTGTCCTATAGTGAGAATGATTCAAAATGTCAAAAAAATTCTGACTTTTATACACCATCATGAAAGAAAACTTTCAAGAACAATGTTGAATAGAAAATAAGATTCTTTCGGTGTATTTAACTTTTTTCATAACGTTAGTACTAGACTACTAGTGCTAACAACAGGCCCCACAATGCCAGGACAACTCCCAAAATGATCTGGAGTAGGCTGATCAACTCTGGTACAACCAAACATGGAAAATGCTGGTGCATCAATTGAAACAGTTAATTTTCATTTCATGCATCATCAATCTTAATATCCTTATCTAAGCATCATTGGAAAGCAATAACAATATGCATGATTTATCAGCACAAACCTGCCCATGCCTAAACAGCTTTCCATAACCATGATTTACCCAGGTACTATAGCGGGCATGGTGCTGACCAGGAAGTGGAAAATTCCATCCTTGTGTTCTAGTACTAGTAGTAGGCTGTATTGGTTAGCCATGACACATTACAACATTCTCTGCATATCCTACTGGATTGAAGTTGATCTTGACTCCCATTCATGCCATGTCAAAGGTCAAGGACTGACTCTCTCTATATTTATCCATGTAACAAAGTTTATTGTGTTAGCACTGGACGGGGAAGGAAACATGGTGGAAAACTGGATCAGCAGTGATGAAATGTGGGGAGAAGGAAACAAAAACAACACACTGTCAGTGTCAAGCTAAATAATTTCAATTTCTCTGCCAAATTATGATCATCATGTGGACATTTTTTTGTAAATTTTCAAGTCATCCTAATCATAATCACAAGCAAAAGATGATCGCCACTGCTGTGACAAAGGGAGTGTCATCTGAGGTTCGTCCAGGAGTGTCTGTTTTTGCTTGACATTTTGCACGGTGTTAATGAAATGGATTGGATTCGGTGAGGAAATCCCGGGAATTCTCAGAGGTACAGGGTCCCGCCCCTTTATGCACATGCTCAGCTGTGTGTAACCGGTATCGCCCACTTCCACACAAGGGAGAGGCTAGTTCATCTCTGTCAAGTGTTGCCAAGCACCCTTACATTTTTCAAAGGTGTCCAAGTGTGTTGCAGGGCTTCCTTGTGGGAAGGATGGCAGAATGACAAGACAGACAGCTGACACGCTCTGGGCGAGGCGGCAGATGGCAAAACCCCCATAAATTCAGGATTCGGCTGTTAGATCAATATCGTCGGAGTAGACCGTGCATCTAGTTACATGGGAATCCCATTCCCCCATTCAAGCCTGAAACCCTTTCGTTAGAATGACACAAGATAGTCACGTTATCGTATAACAAGCAAAATAAAACATTCCCGCAGTACAAACAAGATTGTCTTATAACGGTACCAGACGGGGCACAAGGGGAGGGGGGGCTAACAACTGCTACAGTTTTCCCCAGCCAGTTCTGTCAACCCCGAGGCAGTTATCGATGAATCAGTCCCAGACGACAGCCAAAGACGATATTGTGGCGCCGCCCTCATCTGACAAAAATTAGCTGAAGAAAAGTGCCTGATGTTGATTAAATATGCCTTCAAAGTTCACCTAACATGTTACACGTCGATGAGGGTACAAATTTTTAGCGCCTGGTATAATACAGCCCGCCACGTCTTCTATACAAACAACACAGATAGATACGGAACGGTAACTGTTCTGTTATGAGATAACAGTAACGTTACCGTGGGAAAATGATACTTCGTTTACACCAGGCACCCAGGGGGCGACAGCCACCTATTACCGTTGAAACAATAATGATCGACTCTTACAAAAGCGTTTCAGTTGGTTCAGGGAATAGGTGCATTGCGAAATCAGAAATTTCGCAACTTTTCCTGCAACGTTACCACATAAACGTCGAAGCCCGCGAAACCATTTCCTCGATCGAGGCCTCGGCCATGTTATAGGGAGTTAGTGTTACATTTTCAAAAATCGCCGGTTTTCGCGCCTTCACAATAGCCATCTCGTCAGCTATGAGAAGTATGACTAACCTGCAACTCATGGACTGTCCTGGAAAGGTGCCGGTTCTGTGCAGTTGTACGTTAGGAAGCACAAGCAGGATGATCACACAGGCAGCGTGTGCAGCCGGTGTCAGAGTTCGTGCACTCCGTGTTTCCGACTGAACTTTGGACAAACAAGAGGCAATCGAGAAGTTTGCATAGAAACGTGTTCTGATTGGCTGTAATCAAGCCCAACGTGGCCACACGATTGGTCGACCAGCGCCTCCTCTCGGACCTTTGTACCATCGAACAACTAATGACGTCCCCAAATATTGACCAATGAACACGCCTCCTCACGCGTACGCCCGCAAGAACGAACCTGATCAGCTGCAGGTAAACTTGCATCACCAGAAGCAGGCATGGACTATGTAAATAATGGTGTAAGGGTGTAAGTGAATGACAGGTCAATGCTACCCAAAAGAATCTTGCTCTTGTCAACTGGAGCAACTCAACGTTAGACTCTCATGCTGTAAAGAAGGGGACCGTAACGTTATAGAGAATTTGCAACAGTTCAGTTATGTAAGCACCTCCGACCAGCACACCGACACCGACGCGTGTAGATACTACCAATATCATAACATACACTTGAGGGTAATTTATGGTAGGGGAGCTTCCCGATACTTCATCCGATAACATGATGCAAATGTCGGGGAAATGGCAGGAAGGGTCATGGCCACAGGTCAAGCGAGACCCTTGACCATGAGTTAAACCGGGACTGCATACAAATTACACATATTTCACATTTGTTTGGTCACGTACCACATGCAAGACGTGGCAACCGCATAGGCCAAAGTCTATTTATACAGGGAATACTACTATAACTATAAATTTATCACCGCCATGACCGCGGAAGAGTACAAATGGTCCTAATTGTCATCTCTGAGGGGGTGTCCATTATGTAGCTAGTACACATGCGCTATATTCAAGTCAAGTTTGATATTTAAGAAAGTCAAAATTAGGTGAGCAGGAACCACCCGTATTTATTTACCGGGCACGGCACCCGACGGGCCACAATCCCATGAAAAATCGTCATGTTAATGTTACAAGATGGAACAGCCCAGGAGCTGCCCGAAAACGAATAGTCCAAGGCTAATCTGAGAGTACACGGATCATGGACGACTGGAATACCCAGTGGCGATCACAACGATTACTGATGAGAGCTGGGAGGTGGGCAGGAGAGCAGTGTTACAGCAACGAGCAGTTCAATAGCGAAGGTTCTAATCAGGTGGTGGCTGTTTGACCCGGAAATCCAAAACATTTCACTAATTTAGGCCCCTGTGGTGCCCTTATGGAGCAACCTGAGTTCATAAAGCAATAAAACAATCGTGACTTGTCACCTTGCTGTACGCATCACACGCTCCAGTTGAACTAAAGCCCAGTCACAAGATCACAAATGAATACTAAAAGCGTCCGTGATGTAATGGTGCTCCTCCTTCCCGGGTTGGTACTAGCAGCAGCTAAGCCGTCCCCCAGGTATCGCTGTGTAGTATGCTGCCCTGTGTCTCGGGAAAAATCGCGTGTAAAGACACAATCAGGGAAGGAACTGTGCAGCTGATGCGAGCGCCGATCGAGGCCTCCCGAGAAACAAGAGGGACTTCCGATGCACTAGGCGGCCTCAGCTGGGGAGAGCTTTCCAGGGAGCCGTATCTCGGTTGCAAAAATGTGTATTATCCATCGGCGAACGCCATGTACACACGCACTCGAAGTTTGACAGCACTACTATCGACACTTCACCCAACGTATCTGTAATTTTGTTTTGCCGGTGTCCAAGTCATTATCGCAGCGTTCCTCTCATCTGTGACAATGCTCAAGACAAAGTAAGCTGGAAATCCAATGCCCATTCGTAAACCAAGGCCCTTTGTCACACGCGCTGGTGTGGATGCTAGTTAGCAAGACAAAAAATCGATCCCCAGCATAGTGTAATGATCACGGCCATATGCGTTATTCCGATCGTTGCCACTTCGTTTCAAGTGATCAGTTCTTTACTCAAGGCAACTAACTGGATGGATCATGCGTAATTTCGGTAGAGGTAGGAAGGAGAGAGGACAGAAAATCACAGAATAGTACAGGTGATTTGTGAAACATTTTTTACGCAAACGATACATGATACGATGCTTTGGGATAGGGTTGCAGATTTAATTGTTTGGCTTCGACCGAGAAGAAGCCCCTATGTATAACCGTGTACACATCATATAAAGAGGTGCAAACCTGAGTAGGCATAGGAGACCATAGGACGCTTACAGCTCAGATCACGTGACTCTCATTGAACTTTGAACGGAACTCCTGTGCATTGGGTCATTGCATGTAAGTTGTACAGAGATTAGTGAGAGTGGAAAATCCCGCCCATTTACATGATGTCATAGCTTCCAATGCAATAGGGACGTCCGCTAGAAGCAACGGAAATGCTGTAACAAGTCCTTGAAGTTTCCCAATCGCTGCCTACAAAATATGATGTAGTGTGATAATCCGGATCTGAAAGAACGAACAATGTGTGGATAGGATTTCCACGATATGTCAATTCTCACGCATGCGCAGTTCCAACACAAAGTTTGTATCTATCTTTCCAGCTTCAGACCCTGGAGATTAACCTCCTTACTCTCAAAAAGGTTTGGCTTCTGACCAAAGAGCTGTCTGGCGAATTCCGAGACTTATTACCGTGCAAGCAAGTAAATATTTTATACATTATCCAAAGACTCCAAATAATACATTACCACACTTCGTCTGTCGGCAGTGGCTACGCCTTCACAACTTGAGGAAAGCCATACTCACCAGTACAAGAGTTGGGAAAGTCGCCCAATGGGTAAAAGTGGCCTTGTTGTGGTGGGGAGTGGTGTGCAATATGACGACGTGGGCAGTCAGCCGTATCTCAAAATAACTCAATTGAGCTGAAGATAGGACCGAGCACGTGGTTACAAGAATGACGTAAATCGGTGATAGGGCAACATCTATGACGACAGTGGATGTCAGACAGATATAAACACAGATGAATACGATTAACTTACAAGAGAACGCATTTTGTCTTTCGTGTCTGAGACAAACGCGTGTGCAACCTAACAGTTGAACAAGTTGAATACCAGTAACTGCAAGTCATTCATGTTAGACAGGAAACAGGAACATTGTCCCGCATGACACGAAAGTTTACTAGGAAAGTGCCAGTCCGCCAGCTTCCATGGGTCAGTGTCATCGGCAACTCAAGACAACACTAGGGTAAAGACGGGAGATCGGATTATGCTACACGAGTTTGAAATACTCGGCGAAGTTGCTTAATCGCGTTCGGTTGCGTTTTCAGAGTTGCAACCGGAGACAACATACGACACATGCTCTGGACCTGTGGACCCCAGCCATGTCTAGAGGGACATCCATGGCGCCTGTAACAGCCTGCTATGTGCACGGTCCCTCTAAATTACGCTATTGGTGCACCCAGCCCTCCCAAAAAAGACATAAACTTGACAGCTCACCCTTGAGCACAACTGCCGGCATGCGGCCTACTCAGAAGTTGACAACAGGAAGTGATGGTAACCATACAAATAAATTTTTGTCTTCAATGGGAGTATGCCTTGAGGGTACACATATCTACATACATATACAGCCATGGTAGTGTAGATTTTACGCAGCGCTGAGTTAAATGGCCTGAATTTGTAGTAGGGCACGTGATTGCTATGTCAAGTTTCAAATGAGGTCGGGAAGTTTAAACAGTTCAAAAGCAACACAACAAACCATAAGCTAGGTTGGATGATATAGAATGAAAACAACAAAATGCGTGAAATAACAAAGACATATCCGATTCGGCAAAGCCAAAAGGAACTGAAGACTGATTATAAGATCCCAGTAATAAAAAAAAAAAACTGAAAACCAAAGGCTGTTGATAATAACAACGTGCAACAGGGTAAGATTAAGTGTACCAAGCTTACCGTAGCTGCAAATTCCACGTTTGTCCCTGTTCGTTGCTAGTAGCAAAATCTACCGAAGGCAGCGCGCTACGTACACGATGTAATCCACGTGTTGGCTTACATAAACATGGGAATAAATATACTCCTTCTTAATCTTAGGGTCATAGCCATATGAACCTCAAAGACGTCAATGGTGAGAATGCATGGCATGTAACTTAGAGGCTACAACTCCTCGACATAATCGCTGGACTGGTGTTGCACCCCAAAATAATAGTGGCCGGCTATTTTTACTCAATCTAAACTGGTAATACGTGCGTCATATGTCCGTCGTCACCGTCTTGTAATGATTGAACAGGACGGGACGTATAAACCGACGACATCGCGTCTCACGTTAGAAAGTATACAATTGATTGATATTTCTATTCATCCATTGCGTCTATTGTTCGCCCATAGGGTTGTAAACTTGGTAGTTTATAAAACGCTTCAAAAACCTGATAGCAGTCTGGACACCGCGAGGGCTTGCTGATCATGTGTTCACTCAGAACTAAAACCTCCTTGTTCAGAAGGTTGAATCTGGGCTAAACAGGTTTATGCACCAAGTAGGGGCTGGTGTAAAAGGTATTGTATTAATGGTCGGACGTCACGAAACTCCTCCACAGCTCTCCAAGGCATCCCGCTTTGGCCCATATGAGGTAGGAGCACGTGACACTCCCTCTATCCAGTTGCTTATAGAGCATCGTTCTGACGTCACTCTGTGCAGGGGCCGTATCATGTTGTCAACAGTTATATAACTTGCTGAGAAAATATAATCGACAGTATAAAGTCAAAACGGCGTCTTTTGAGATTCTTAGCACACTGAAGTGGGTAAAACAACCCCCAGAAGCACAGTGGTTTGATCCGAATACCGTGCATGCTGGGTAATGTGCTTGAACTTTCACTGAGCAGACGACACTCTCGCTGTCGGCCAACCTTTACTCTCCTCTGCACACAAGGTAGGTTCAAAACTACCATCCTGTCTGTTGTTCCGACAGGATGTAATGACCAGTCCCCAAACAACCTACATGGCCTGGATGCACGCATTTGAAACTGAAGGTCACAACCAACAACCATATGCATGACCCACTTTCACCAATGAGCTTCTGTGTAGAAGCTCCTTGCTTTCACGTTTCACATTATGTTTCGAACCTGAGGATTGCTGAATGACCATCCCGACCATGAGTGAGCAAATTCAGCCGTGTTTACTGTATACAGATCTATACTAACACACAATACCGTCACAATATGTTGAATTCGAACGAAAGACCTTACACAAATTTGACAGTTCTTTTTTGGGGGTGGGGGGTGAGCCTTATGATGAGTTACTGAGACTCTCCCCACATACATGTACTTGCACACGCTAAAGGTAGGGGTACTAACTATCCACTTACTGTCATGCACTTGTGACAAGGTTCTTTAATTAGCAGTAAAGAATGATACATTAATGTATGATCCTTAGACATGCCTAATCTTTATATCACTAACTCACTCACTTAATCTATTCAGCTTGGAACCAAGCATTGGAGAAAGTTTTATTCAGCTACACAACAGTATAAAGAGGGCCAGCATGGGGGGGTCCCGACAACGCTCTACGCTAAATTCTGAGAGCCGGCTACGTATTAAGCTGAATTCAAGAAGCCTCCCCCATTACGCTTTACGATAAATTCTGGGTAGCTACAACGCATTACGTGAAATAAAACGGCGAATTACGCTCTACGCAAAATGCACCGATTACGCTCTACGTTGAATTAGAAGGTCCGTCTACGCTCTACGTAGAATTAAAACGGCCAATTACGCTCTACGGAAAAGGGCATGCGGGCCCCCTATAAACTCTGGAAGCTATTGACTTGCTGTTTAAACTACATATTGTATTGCAGGCATGTTTGACAATGTTGTCTGATCTCTACATAAAGTCATAAGTGGAGCAGAGGTCATTTGCCTTATGTGCTACCAAACTGTCACCAGGAAAATTCATTTGTTTTGGATAGCCTCAGGCAATGAAAGTAGCTGATTACCGCAAATCATACTGTAATAACCGTGGAAAGGTAGGATTATTTAATCAGTAGTATGACTATGAGTATCCAGAGCAAAACATCCCGAGTTAAAAGTTGAATTTGTAGGATTTTTTTCTGCCGTTGAATAAAGGTTACAGCTAAGACATTTCAGTTGAACAAATGGACTATGCTATATCAAGGAGATTCTACAGAATCTCCTTGGCTATATATAGTAGCAGTCCACTGTCTTCAGAGTAATTTTCTTATCTAATACTGCCATTGACACATGTACAAAGGACAAAATGGGCAAAAATGCTAAAGAGCACTTCAATAACAAATGCTTCTCATGAGTCTTTCTTTTTAAGCATCACTTGCAATTGCCAATGCTTAATTTTTACATTTTAAAGTAATCAATCTTCATAAGTTTTACATGTATTGAAAAGGCATTAACGCTATATGAAAAGCCATTGTTAGATCAAAATTTGTCATATTAGTTACTATTAACTGAAAGTCTGCCAAAGCCTTTCTATTCTAGTTGACTGGCAACATGTTGACAATGAATATGTTGGTCTACATGTATGTATGACAAGTTTTACAACAAAAAGCTACATAATAATTGCTGTTTTGAGTGGATGAACTTTGCCAGTTCCATGACTCATGGGGCTAGGCATGCTGGTTGGTGTGTGACATCGGGGAGGGTAAATCTACATATTTTGTCCATAGTCATGGATTAAGAGTCATCCATCTAATATCTCAAGTGATAGGTACTACTTGTTAAGTGTGTAATGAATATCAAAACTTGTATTCAGATGTAGTCTGCCTGCCTCCCGCCCCCCCTCCCCCCCCATGCACCCTAGCAACAGCCACACTAGCTAACCTGATGACCCATAGGAAGACATTGTATTGTCTCACCTGTTGTTGCCCTTTCTGATAAAATCTTGGTTACAAAGTAGCCTGGGTTCAAAACTCTGTAAATCAAACACATTTGACATTTCGCTTCATTAGACGCTGGTATCCGTGAAGGCATGTACACATGTCTACATGCAGATCTGGTAGAGTTTGTATGTAGACAGTGGGGAACACCCAGCTAATTGTGAATAAAAACGACCTGGCATCTGTAGTGCCTGGGGCAATGCAGGTAAAGTCATTCACCTGCCGCGGAAGTAGAGTGTGCTGTATACCTTACCCTGTGTGAAGAAGAGGAGATCACTGAACGATTTTCATTTTCAAATTTAATAACAGTATTGTTTAAGCTCTCGAAGAAGACCACTATGTTGCAAAGGCCTTTATTCAACATGTTATGTAATGCATATTGTTGTTATTTAACATCGTGAGAAGCAGTCATTAACAAGGCAGTGTATTTTGTTTTTATAAAGAACATTTTTTTAATTCTATTCGTATACTCTCTTTGTATTTGACTATAGAATTAAACTTCACATTTCACTTAACTATGGATGGCAACACAATTAAGTAAGCATTCTTT
Source organism: Branchiostoma floridae x Branchiostoma japonicum (assembly GCA_013266295.2). NCBI lineage: Eukaryota > Metazoa > Chordata > Leptocardii > Amphioxiformes > Branchiostomatidae > Branchiostoma > Branchiostoma floridae x Branchiostoma japonicum. The sequence goes on from CM023840.1 coordinate 17,342,839, forward strand.
TGACTTATTTTTCCTGAAAACTAAATTTGGCAAATGTTCAGAATGAGTAAAGATCCTTTAGAATTTACATATAACACTGTTGTGATGGTACATTGCTTCATTAACACCAAACAAGCAAGTAATACCATGATCATGACACTGCAATGCAGCCTACACTCACAAGGTGGAGAAAAGAGACAGCAGAATCGCATTGTAGCAAAGCAGAGATCTCCCCTAAGTTCTGCCTTAAAGCCATTCTTATGTTCTCTCATTTTGCTTATTTTTCACTCTTATAGTGGTGGAAATAATTTCCTGATAAGCTACGATTTTGTTATTAAGTACCACAAGCCTCCAACAAGACATGCACTGTACAGTATATAGTACCTGGCTTTCTGGATTGCTGTGGTAGTGTGCTTAATTGAAACGACATTTCAAAATTTCCTTAAATGTCAGAAATACCCATGGTAAATCAGTTTATTGACTTGAACTTATTTTATAAGGTTTCTAAATCTGTGGTTGTAATGGAGCTGACAGATGAAACCTCGAAAGCTTAGCCATCATATCCATGTAGGTGATCAAGGCAGGATAAAGAAATGGTGGCAAAGCATTTTCTTGGGCTTTAAGGGTGTAGTATATTTCATAATACATTTGCACTTTTCATCAGGTAAGAATGGTTATAGGAATTTTTAAAGATTTTGTTATGTTACAAGAAATTTTCAATCACATTTGGTTTTATAGGTGAAATTATGATGTGTGAATAAAATTCACCCAGTACATACTGGCTTGATGTTTTATCTTGGTTTTAGAGGCAACTTTTAGGTAGTAAATTATATATTAAATTATTATAAATCTGATTATTTCAGTCTTTTTCAAGCCAAATAATCTAAGGTATTCCCAGACTTCTAGACGGCAGGAAAGTGAATAATGATGTGAAAAATGTGCCCTGCAACTAGATCGTGCTCTGGAGCTCACCAGGAACATATGGTCTGGCTTCTGATACCTGTGATAAAGTGGAAATTGAATCCCCTGCATCAGAAATTCAAGCTGCTGATAGATGATTTTAAAACCCACAGAGATTTTGTGAAGTACATGGAAAAAAGAGGCCCAGCTCGAACAAAACTGGACAGGAAGGGAAATAAAAGTCTGCTTAAGCATTGCTAAAATTATCACTTTATTTCAAGACATGGCAATTCTGCAGTGCTTAAAATAAAATCTGACATCAATGACGAATGCCTATTCTGGAGTGATTTTAAATAATTTTCCTGTGTATTTAATGTTAACAACAACATGCCATTTTGATTAAAAATTGGTCTGCACTGAGTGCTCTCAATAGATATATATTTCTAGTGCATAGTTTTTATAATGTCATTTTGACAATATGTTATATAAAAAGTATTGCATGGTAGCTGCATTGAAAAATTTTGTTCAAACCCATACTTTAAAATGTCAAATCTTAATCCAAAAGGGATCAGAAGCAAAAGATATCTTTTGTGCGGACCACGAAGAGATGACTACTTCCCCACAAACCATTAAAGGATAAAAAAAGTGAAGTATATTTTCAGCCAGTGCACCATTCTTCTTATGGTGATACAGAATTATTTCTGCTCGAAGGCTCCTTTTTCATGTGTAGGAAGTCATGCATAGGCCTCACAGGTTTCAATGTATCCATAAGCGGTTTGACGGCTAGGAATGGCACATTTTTGCTCAGCTGGTTGCACCAGATTTGAATGATGCTATGCATCAAAGATCTTTCCTTCACAATTGCACTTAGGCAGACCTCTGTCCATTTACCATGGAAATTCTGATGTAGGCTGATCGTGTAATTCATTCCTGTTGGCTGCTAGCAATCATTTGCAATCAGATTACACTCATTTTTCTAGAGGCAAAGTATTGGAAAACAGTATGCTGCTCTTTGGTGATGGTTACGTTTGCATTTTCAATAGACTATTTCTAATATTCCCACAGCAGTGGTCCCAAGCACGATAACTTCATACCTGTGTAACGGCCGTGACCTGTGACCTAGGCGTAATTAGGATAATTAGTGGTCAGACCAGATGGAAGGCGGAGTTCGCATAGATTAACCTGATATGTAAGTCCTGATTGGCTAGCGCTAGTAGCCAATCAGTGAGTAGTCAGAGCTGACGAGGGAAGTTACAATCTTATGAGAGTCAGAAGCTGACCCAGGATCTCAGGTGCGTGTACTTGTGTAGTGTAGCTCTGTGTATATCTTATATCTTGTAGTATCTAAGTTAGTATCCACCTTGTTGTATTGTCCTACCCTAGACCCATGGTGAATCTCTTACTGTTGTAACCGCTAGACCATATGAACTGTACCTGTTGTATTAGTAGAGTATAAAGCATAGATCTAATAAACACGGCTTCGCAGAAGTAATCGAACGTTGGTTTGGCTCTATCTGTTATAGTAAGTAATATAGACGCTAGATAACCAAACACACCAGGCCTAAATTGTTACAGTTGGTTCCCACGCCGGTCTGCGAATAACCGTGTTTTACGATCTTGTGCTCAACTCTGTAAATGTACTAAAAGTTTCAGGCTTGATTCTGTGCTGTTGTGTGCTGTCTCTTCCGCTTGCTATCTGTGTGCTTGACATTCCGCTTGCTGCTTGAGCCGTCCTGTCTAATTTTGTGTAGCTTCTTCAAGTGCTGGTGTATCCCCTTATCTTAGCCCTGCCTTTGCTTGAGTTTTAGCTGCCTATTAAAGGTTCCTTCTGTTTTTTATTTCTGCTGGTCTGACTCTTCCTTAGTTCAAATTTGGCGCTTGGTTTTGGAGGTTTTGCATAGGATTCTTTTGTAATTCATTCATTACTGGCACCGTCTGCTCACCTATTGTTCCACCTTACCCTTGCTTTTGTTATTCATTCCTCTCTCTGCAGTGAATTTCTCACCTCCTTTCACTCATGGCTAGGTGAGAACCCCCCAGACCCTTTTGACTGAAACGTTCTTTTATTCCATTTGGCACCCTTGATTGGCATTTGTTGTTTTAGCCTTAGGCAATTTTTGCATAGCAACACTTTTAGATTCTCACTTACAAATTGTAAGTCTTTGTTCAAAAGTGTCATTTTTCAACTAAATCTTTCCCACCTTCCTCAGACCTTTTGGCTCTAACTTTGGTGTTATTCTAAATGACCGTTGCCCCTTTTCGGCTGTTTTATATATTTTTCCTGTTCTGCATTTTATTTTTTTCAACCATGGCCGACAGCCCCCACTCCACTGCCGCTCCTACTACTCCTTTCTGCACGCCAGGACATTGCTGTTCTCCATCGAATCCTTTCTGTGTTCTGGCGACTCTTTTCTCCAGCCCTATCCCTGCACCGCGATCAAAGCAACCGGTCCCTGGTGCCACCTTTCCCTCCCCAGCCGTTCCAGTAATGCTCGGGACAGTGGCTTCTCGGGCGGTCTTTTCCGTTCCAGGTCCTGTTGTCCAGCCACCCGTCCCCCTGTCAGTGGATGCCACAGTACCGGCCAGCTTCCTACCGCGAGAAGGCACCGAGGCACCGTATCCAGACTGGGACTGTTCCCGCCCCCATGCGAGTGGCCCGTCGACCCAGAGAGGATTACCAGGAAGCACCACCACCACGGGGTCCTCCCAACGCCGTCCACGTGTTCCCCGTCGCCATCGCCCGCCACCCCCACGACGCCGGAAAGGACACCCCGCCCGGACAATAACGTGATGTCAATGCGACGATCGGACGGACTTTCGGGAGATTGACATTTGCCTGAGCAATGGACTCTGAGTTGAATACTTAGAATAGTAACATTCTAGTGCAGGATACGATTGTTAGTTAGGCTGAATGGGACAAGTGTAAACATTGTATTCTGTTTGATATTTGTTGTTGTATTATGCTTTGTTATTATGTGTTTGATGTAAATCTGATATGATGTAACTACTATAGAAAGATAATGATCATGTTCATCCAAAGTGAGAAGTTGAAAGGACAATGTGGAGTTGACTGAGTTCATTAAGATTGTTGACTTGTTTATGAGGTGTTGACGAATTGTTCAGATTGTGTGGAACAAAGTCAGACCACTTCGTGTTTTAGGGTTTTTGACAGCGCATTGATGGCACATTTGACAGGTTGAGCGGCGCCTGGTTCGAGTAGAGCATGTGTTGATCTTGGTCCTTTCCCTGTGTTTCACTGTGGCTTTTGTCTAGCCGGAATTGTAACTATAGGTTAATGTTATGTTGTTAGGAGTCAGACGTGGCTTGGCGTGGTCTGCTGTGAGGATGGTGAGTATGCACGTATTGGTTTGTCCTGCCGTAGCCAGTGTGTTGTAGCCATGGAGTCTCCACCTGGTGGTCGTTTGCGGGTTGACTACGTGTCCCATCGCTCGGGGTTGGATGAGGATTTGAGTGGGCACTCTCTAAGGAGATTTGCTGTAAGTCTCTCCTCATGCCGGTGAGTATGCAGGTTGTGCTACTCAGTTTTTTCAGTCGAGTTAGGTTTTAATAGGTGTTAAGCAACATAGGTAAGGTGAGGATGAACCCTTCTCAGTGGATGGATGTGCCCTCCCGGATTAAGTAAGTATCACATAGGTAAGGTGAGGATGAACCCTTCTCAGTGGATGGATGTGCCCTCCCGGATTAAGTAAGTATGGTAATAGGATGAACCCTTCCGTGTGTGAGGATGTACCCTCAGGTGAGTATTACGTCACGTCAGAGGATGAACCCTGTGCTAGAGGATGTGCCCTTGGGTGAGTATTACGCCACGTCAGAGGATGAGCCCCTCCATGTGATAGGACGTGCCCTCGGTAAGTTAATTAAGTAAGTTAAGTCAAAGTTGCTTGGAAAGTGAAGACAATGGTTTAGGTGATTGGACAGGTTATTTGACGAGTTTCCTCCTTGTTCTGTGTTGGATCGGTGTGGCCAGCTCCCTGTCATTTGCTCTGCGCGTGTCCCCAGATTTACGATGTTGTCTTGATTTCTGTGATGCACACTCAACTGTATTTTCTTATGGATGTGCTTGTATTTGATTATGTTCTTCTAATGATGTTTTTGTAATGATAATTAGTTCGCGTACGGGGACGTACGCTGATTGGAAGGGGGGGATAGTGTAACGGCCGTGACCTGTGACCTAGGCGTAATTAGGATAATTAGTGGTCAGACCAGATGGAAGGCGGAGTTCGCATAGATTAACCTGATATGTAAGTCCTGATTGGCTAGCGCTAGTAGCCAATCAGTGAGTAGTCAGAGCTGACGAGGGAAGTTACAATCTTATGAGAGTCAGAAGCTGACCCAGGATCTCAGGTGCGTGTACTTGTGTAGTGTAGCTCTGTGTATATCTTATATCTTGTAGTATCTAAGTTAGTATCCACCTTGTTGTATTGTCCTACCCTAGACCCATGGTGAATCTCTTACTGTTGTAACCGCTAGACCATATGAACTGTACCTGTTGTATTAGTAGAGTATAAAGCATAGATCTAATAAACACGGCTTCGCAGAAGTAATCGAACGTTGGTTTGGCTCTATCTGTTATAGTAAGTAATATAGACGCTAGATAACCAAACACACCAGGCCTAAATTGTTACACCTGTGTTGATATGAAAGTGTACCGGCCACAGCAACAAGACATGTAGTCCCCTGACAATTTTGACCTTTACACAGTATGTAAATGAAGAGAACAATTACCCCGGTACTACACCTTTTCCATGTATTCTTTTCCACCTATCCATTGTCTGATATTGTTTACAGGACAGTCCTCCACCAGCCTGTGCTATCCTCTTGAATGTGATAAACCCTGCAGGAAAGAATTCATTCCAGCACCTTGTCAACACTCAATTGAACCCTTAGTGGCACCTTTATTCCTCATGGACATCCCCTTGGTTCTGAGAGGCAATGATGAATCTCTCTCCAAACTTGCCTTGACAGGCTGATGAATCTGTTTTAACCTGTCACACTTTCACGTTATTGCATTGAAGACATTACAGGTGTTTCACCTATTACCGTAATAGGGGGAGTGCGCATCATGGACAGCAAGGCAAAGTCTCGGCAACGAGTTGCTAAGCAACAAAGCGGCAATGCAAGGAATGGCGGTGAGGAAAAGATAGCTGGAGACGAAGAGCTGAGTTCACGAAAGTCAGCTTTCAGCATGATAGCCTGTGTGCTGGCTGGGATTACATTTGGTTTTGCAGTGGAAAAGGGAAGAGGTAAGAATGGAAAGAAAATGCAATGTACATGCAAGGACATTATGTATAATGTCCTTGGTACATGTAATTTGATTAGATTTGCACAGATGTTCAGGTACCCATGGGGTGGAATACACATATTAGGACCTTCTGTCTTGTTTTTCTCATCATTGATTATGCACAGGATGAGTAAATGGATGACAGGTGTTAAAACCAACAATAGAAGGAGGTTGACCATATGCAAATTAAAAGAAATGTTGACCTGTTTCCTTTGTTATAAATGCCAGGTATCAATCCTACAGATGATGAAATCTTTGAGAAAGCAGCGGTATATGGTATTCAGTATATATAGGGCATTTACAACAAATGTTTTACAGTTTTGAGCTGCTACATTATATTTCAGCAGTGTAATTGTCCACAACTCACACTGAAACAAGACATAATATGAATGTGCCCCTTGTTGCAAACAAGATACATCATTTTATGTTGTTTGGAACCTCATGGCTTAAATGGCTCGGCACAAAAGTTCTCGTGCACAAAGTCTGTGCTAAAAACATGCAGGGTTTTCTCGCCAGTGGCAGCTCTAGCAAAATGTGTCCCTGGGGAGTGCCAATATCTTACTCCCAAAGATTGGTGGCACGAAACCTTTGACTTCCAATATTAGATCTTTAACTGGATACAGCAGTGATGACATGACATATGGGAAATGAGTGATGTATGTATTGGTGCAGTGGAATATACTAGTTAGTCTAGTACACATACTCTTTTGAGAGTATTCTAGGAAACGTCAAGGCAAAAGTCATACTTCACAAGCAGCTGTAAAAAATGATGGATTAATCCAGATGGTGTTAAGAACCATTGTAGAAAAACAAATCTAGTGCTTCATCAAAAAGATGTGTATCGGTAGCAATGAGGGATTATACCCAATCTGACAGAGATGCAAGTGAAAATTACACCTAATGATCATCTCCTTAAAATTTCATGGACAGGGAAATAATGTGAAAATGAAGAAAAATCACAATCAATGAGGATGACTGAGCAGAAAGCCTGCCATTTATCTCAAAATATTGGACGGGGCATATCTAGAAGTCACACTTGAATACTTTTAATGATATTGTTTTACCACAAAGCACCACAGGTATACCATAAATAAGTGAAGAGGATTCCATTGGTTAGAACATATAAAAATGATGGATCAATATCTTCATGGGTTGAATAATTCTAAAGTAATCCCAACAATTTCCCTGTCTCAGCGGGAAAATTTTTATTAAAGATCAGGCATGTGTAATGTTTCTATCCTGGCTTGAATATTCAAAGTGTAACCAACCATTCAGGAAGATTTAATGCTGGCATTTGTGGAAGAAATGTTACCACAGCCATCGTAATTAGACACTTTAACACTTAATGAGCAGATCCAAACACATGTAATTACAAACATAACTTTTCTTCTGAATGGCAACAGAGATGGCAATCCACAAGGCCTGATGGGAAGGATAAATCAAGTGATAAAACAGAGTAGTAAAATCAGTCTTTTTTACAACAACTATGTCCTGTGCTGCTGTGGATGTGTGCCTATTTGATAGAGGCTCAGAGAAGGTGAAAACAGTAAACTGTACTTACAGGGAAGTCTGCAGGGGTGGTTCAGAAGGAAGGGCAGTTTCCCTTGGTTCTAGCCAACTTCTGCTCAGAATAGAGAATGAACCTTTGGCTCCCCAATGATGCAGCTGATTGCCTATGTGGGTCGTGAACCCCTGTATATTTATCAGTGGGTCAAGGCCCAGGGAGCTGATTTATACAGGGGTGGTTTTCCCATGGGGTCATTGGCTCTGCAGTTGGGGATAGGATGCCTCCCAACATGCATTTGAAGAGATCCTCCCTCCAATTCATATACGGAGATGAGCACTACAGTCCACTATCTCTATCTGACAGGCATGAATAATGTGTATACGGGACCCACATAAATTATGTAGTAGGAAACTTGTAGAGACATGGAGTTGGCATGAACAGACTTTGATGTGTTTGTTAACCGTCATCAGCGATGAAGTGGATGAGATGAAATCCCCCGCTGTCTGTACCTACATCCAGGCAGAAACGCATACACCACAATATCTAATGTAGCTGCTGAGAGGAGATGATTGAAGTAGAGTGTATTATTAGGAATTTTAATAAGCTGACATCCCTTTGATTACTTTCCCATGAATTATACATCTCGAAATTATCTACGTCAATGAAATCAGTTGGCTAAATGATGAATAATGTTACATGATACCACAACAGCATACAAGCTTCTTCGTTTATGAATCATACATGTAATTTGGAGCTGTCAACAAAAGATGTGACATGCTCAAGGAAGGATTAGAGTGAATCGTGCACCTGTTTAATGACAGGGCTTATGAGGATCATTGGCCCTTGGATATCCCCTATTGGCCACGCTTCAGTATATGGCAAAAAGGGCTGGTGACTTCAAATAGCTCCATGCATATTTCAGCCCCTCACAGAGTTCTCCAAAATGCAGGCTTTGTTCTGCATTAACAGCAGTTTTACACCACAGAGTAAAGTTGTCAACACGGTCTCGCTCAGATTGACCATTTATTAATAAATATGTGCCAGTTGAGAACTTTAAAAAGGTCTGTTCAAATGTAGTATGCACCTTCTACCTATGGTTTATGCATACATGTATTTGTCATATCTATTTGCAGGGACCAAGGAGCTTGCAGGGACACATATTTTTGAGGATCTGTCATGACATGAATTTTTTTCTTGAATTAAAGGAAGAGATTATGAGGAGCCAGAGCCATAAAGATAGCACCAGATGGCGCATGATCCAGGTTTATGTTGGTCACCTGTCTCTTCTGCTTGGCTGTGCACTGATTTGCAAGGTGTTATAAATGCATGCAAGGCCCCCAGTAAATCCACACCTAGTTGGCACTTTGAAACTTTAATTGCTACAGAAAGAGCTCCAGTCATGTACATTGGAAACCTAATCTCAATATTAATAATACAGGACCTTAAACAGTTCTCATCATGTAACATGACCCAGGCAGCTGACCTTCCATACTTTTATCAAATAGGGCTATTTACGGGCATTTAGTGGGTAATTTGTTACTCTGATATTCATTAATTACATCTTCCCCAGGTGGAATGTACCCCCTGTGGCCCTGTGAAATGGGGAGAGCACCAGAGTGATGACTTCCTTTTACAGCATCGGGTTACATGTCAATTAACCAAAGAGAACTGGGAGGGGCAGTTCTATTTCCATGACAACTAGAGCCTCCCATCCAACAGTTGGTATGGGGATGACAAAACTTAGAAAAGTTAAGAACAGAGCATACGGGAGAAAAAAAAAATCTCAGCTGAATGTATGTGTACCTTATATATGACTAAAATGCCATGGCCAGACTGAACTCCATAAAAAAGGGCATGCTGCAGCATGGGAGCAACATGCAGATTGCTGTAAAGGGCTTTGCACTTAGAGGCATGCTGTGAATGCTGCTTGACATGCTTGTATTTCAGAAAAGGAGGGGGTGGATCTTTATTCATCAAAGGAAAAGGGAACAGTGATTTAAAAGGTAGTCAATAAGATTCCTCATATCTTGGTGTGCGGGAAAATTTGGGGGTTATACAAAGTGAACTGAACTTGAATGAACCTAATAAACTGAACTTGCAATTGGGAAATGGCATTGTCCACTAATTAATTGCCTGCACGTAATTGGAAATCTTATGTCATTGGGGACCATGTTTTATAGTATTAAATCAATGTAATGAACAAATAGAATTTGCATTGGGTTAAAAATGTGACCAACTGAAAATGTCAAATTTTAATAGGTTCAAAGAAATAATATCAGAATGTCTAATCAAGCTAAAAAGCTGATTAAACACAGTCAGCTTAGATAGAATTATAAGATTTTTGGCATTTATAAATGTCCAATAAGATATGAAAATATGTTCCTCTGTCACATGAAAGTAACACTGAAGCATAGTTCATGGTACATCTACTGTGCATGTCTGCCTATAAAAAGTTGTCATCACAGAATTGGCTACAGCCTCTGGTCTGGACACCATTAAGTAGCATAGGAAATAACAAGTAAATGTTACATAAGGTGTTTTCAACATTGATTTGTACAAAGCAATATTATTTTAAACTACTGAACTGTTGCTGTAAATCTTGAAACGGAACAGAGATTTAATGGATTATAGTTTGTGTCAGAAAATTGCTGCAATTTCATGCCATTTAAACTTGATAATTGTTTCAAATCCTAGTGTTGTAAAATTCATGTGTCTGTCCATTTTATCTACTGCTGGTGAGCATGAATCAATAGATCTGACATTTAAAGAAAAGCAGCAAAGTTTGCATCTCCCCAGTCTACCCTGTTGTAAGCTGTTATTAAGGTTGTATACCTTTCAGTAGGGTTGGCACTTATTTGAACTGCATTATGTGCTGCTGTGGTCACGGTGTCAGGTGTGGAAAGTTATGTATGGGAGATGTCCTGCCATGGCTGGTAGAACTTCACCACAGAATAATGTATTTCCCATCAAAACAAATCCAGAAGCCTGTCTAATAGTCTGGATACATGTGTGACTGGGAACTTACAGGAAAATTGGACCATGGGCCCATTGGTATTACCGGGCATGTCTCTGACAGCTCTCATTTGCAATTTGATTGCTTTCTTGATATAATTTTTAGGCTATTGACCACTAGTCTCTACTGGATCAAGAGGAAAAACAAAGGGAATTAAGGTGGAAATATGACCAAATTTTTGGTTCACACCCTGGGCATATTTCTTAAGCCCAGTTTAATACAAGCTGTCAAGAGGAATGCTGGGGACTATCAACAATGGGTGGAGCGGAAAGTAGGCTGGAGGTAAACCATCGGCATGCCCTGTACACCATCCTGGCAGCCAGAACAGGGCTGGGCAGTAAAAAGGAAAGTGATCTCGATCCAGTTTTAGCTCACTGAAGAGCTAATCTTACACTGGTCGTAACAGAGAAGACAGACGCTATGTACAGTATTTACAGGTTCAATGTACCGGGGAAATTCCCCTAGCTCTTTTCGACAAGCACAATGAACAGTGGACCACGGCTTAATGTCCCGTCCTAAGGACTGCGGCCCTTTCCAGTAGCGTGCATGTCGGGTGAGCGACAACAGCCGGGACTCGAACTCCCAACCTCTTAGTCCAGAAGCAGGGTCGCTAACCACTGGACTACGCACGGCAGTCATATACACTTTCAACACTCCGCATAGGACTACTCAGATTTTCTCCAGAACAGGGAAGACATTGTGGCATCTTCTGTATATTTTTACATACTTGGAAGGATGATTACTGAAGGAACATGGAGTAACTGATTCAGAAAATTAATGTTTTTTTTCTATTGTGTCAGTAAGGAAAAAGGAGGAGTATGTTTCAGCCAGTAAACTGCAGCAGTTATAATATCATCATATAATGCAAAGTAAAATATTAAAACAGCCAATTTTGATATAGATACCTCGTTTAATCCTTCATCAAAGTTAACTTGATTTCTCAAACAATATATATTTCAACCTGCCTGGTTTGTTGGTAGCTATCATGAACACTATACCCAGGAAAACATTGCATTGTTGCTTGTAGCAAAGTTTTCATGTTCTCCTGCTGACACATTTTCCCACTAGACCTGAATCCCAGGATCTTACTTCTGACTGATGTAGCTGACAGCTCGATCTCTTATCCATTGAGCTTTACATGATGATGTTACACTTCTGTAGGTGTTGGTCAGATCCCTTCGAAGGCCACAGTGCTACAAGAAGAAAGTGATGCCAGAACTTTACCTGAAGATAAATGCTTAGACTCCTTTGTTTCTGGGTTGTCCTCCTGAAGTCCCCAGATGGTGATCTAGCTTTTAAGTGGTACAAATGAGGCTGATGAGCCATCCATCTGTAATTAAGGGAGAGTATTGGCCTCCTACTGACACCAATGATGGAGCATGTTCCAAATCACTAACAGCTTGTTGTCTGATTTCCCTGGGCAGTGTTTGAGCCGGCCGCTGTCCGAGGCCAGATGAGCTTCAGCCGTTTCATCATGTTGAAGATGTTCCTTTCGGCAGTGGCAACAGGTGGGTATGAATGATGGTGTAGGATGCCCCTGATCGATCCTTCTCCAATGCTGATTGATGGAACTATCTGTGAGGAGAGCTGCTTCACACATGGGGACACTCAGGCAGGCCACCCAGGTGTTGGGTTTCCAAAAGTTGTACCGGTGTACCATATTGGTTTACCCTCTGTCAAAGTGTGTGCTAAAATGAGTACAATGTTACACAAAATAGAAGGGAAGATAAATGGCTGGAGATTATTTTGGGAAATGTGTATGTTCTTCCTAAATCTGTTGGCTAAGTCCTGTAATTTCAGATGCATTGCAACAGAAACTGAGGAACATCCTGGCTGTTGAGATACATGAGGCAGTGTAATATATCAAAGTGTAGGCTGGAAGGAATGAAACATAGAGCTTGGCTGTGCTAAGGAGATATGCGATTCTTAGCCAGTGGCAAAGTAATATTTTGGACTTGATAATAAAAATAACAGTATTACTAAAGCTTGATACCACAGGCCTACTGGTTCATGTCTCACTAGAAAGTTGCTGCAGTTTCTTTGGAAAAGAACAAATACTTTTTGACATCATGGTGACCTGTAACACCCTTTTCTTTGATATTTTTAGATAAGCATATTTAGAGTATGGTGATATAATATTGAATTATAGAATATATTTTTCTGTATTTAAAAAATTGGTGTGGTGGTAGAACGGAATAAAAAATACTGATAATGTTGGAATGAAATTATATCTGAAATAGTACGTTGTCTGTTCTGGTTTGAGAATTTCTTACTTTTCCTTAACTAGTCCAGAAAAGAGACCTAGCTGGATGGAACTAAAATTATCAGATTCATTGTGGTAATGTCCACTCCTAGTGTTGCGACAGTTGGAGCAGACTAAAGCCTTAGAAGGATCGATCTAGGCTAGATAATCTGGACTGGTTAGAAACCATATCAAAAATCAATTTTGCTTTGATTTTATTCTGCAATTTGTGGACCTTTGCACACCTGTCACATCCTTCATCCCATTGCATGTTAGGAACCAAAACATCAAATAAATCAGGCTTCTTCCTGGCCAGGTCTTCTGTACCGCGAGTATGTGCTTAATCTCTACAGATGGATTAGTGCCTAAGTCATGTAGAAATATTAGTCTAAAACTACTTACAAGGACTTACAGTGCAACCATTTGTTTAGTGGAAAAGGGAAAATGTGTGACTGACAGTATTTTTCTCTTGAGATTGCCATAGAGTGCTAAAAAGCATCTTTTAAAAAGCACTATAAGATGATCCATGTTTAAAATACGAGAAGTTTACACTGTTCTCTCTGTGTTTTTTTTTCTACAGATGGATTAGTGCCTAAGTCATGTAGAAATATTAGTCTAAAACTACTTACAAGGACTTACAGTGCAACCATTTGTTTAGTGGAAAAGGGAAAATGTGTGACTGACAGTATTTTTCTCTTGAGATTGCCATAGAGTGCTAAAAAGCATCTTTTATTCTCCCAAAGCTTCAACCATCTATTTTGGCATTATAAGATGCACTATAAGATGATCCATGTTTAAAATACGAGAAGTTTACACTGTTCTCTCTGTGTTTTTTTTTTTTTGCCACCCAGGCATGGTGGGTATGTCCATTGTGAGCATGCTTCCATTCAGCAAGCCCAAGTTTGACCAAATGAGGGTCAGGTTCTTCAGGAAGTTTGTGGGGAAGAGAGGAGTCCTGGCAGCTGGGCTGGGTGGATTCATACATGGTGTGGGGATGACAATCTGTGCATCTGTGAGTACAGGTTTTGTAAATCCTTGTTGTCTTATACTGGAACAAAACAGTGGTTTTCTATTTAGCTTGACATAGATGCTTTCCTTAGTATCTAAAGCTTAATAGCTGATGAAATCAACTGTATTATGTATCAATGTATGCAAATCTATGTGGCTACATGCACTTGGTGCTATTTGGAGTATTTGGTATCAATATTGAAGGAGTCAACCTTCATCAGATACTGCAGACAATTTGCTGAAGAGAGTTGTGGTACATTGATGTCACATTGCCACAAATACACACCTTTGCCTACACTGCTTCAGAGAACTTTAGCATCAAGATCCAGATTAAGCAAACTAGGAGCATAAACACATGGCAGAGATTTGAAGATTGATGTAAACTGCTGTTCTCTGATAGTTAAAAAAATTAGCTGGGACTGACCAGAAACATTTACTTTGACACACAAATGTCACAGTGAAGATATGGTTGCAATTCTGGGTGCTTGCTGTACTTGCTTTGGGCCCAAATATTTTTTCAATTAAATAAATCATACTTTTGAGAAGTTGATAATGATTATGGGTAGGGCATATGTGATGTGAATGTCAGCTGCCCAGACAGTAAATGGGCACTAGACCCTGCTGGTTCTGCTATTGCAACTTTTGCCCTTTATATAGTAGTCTATACTGAAATCTGAAAATATGGATAATATTGAAGGTCTGTTTGTAGTCCTGTTTTTTACTGATTTCAACAAGTGAAAATTGCTATGCAATGCAGTGTGTTCCTTCATATTCATAGTCTACAGGTGTAGTCTATGCTACGCAAATAGAAATGGCTGTTCTCCCTTTTTCTACAGCTTGCATTTAGACACCAAATGTATTGCAAACATGAAAATTGTCTAAATGTGTTGCCATTCATACATATTCCAAAAACAAACCCAGCACAGTTAAGTAATGTTAGTGAGGATCTTTTTTTAATGTAATGCATCACTGAAGATTGTATCTACTGTATACCTGTTTTACACAGAACAACTGATTGGTACTCAAGCAGCAAAAAGTTACCTTAACATCTGAACTGGAATGCAGCAAAAGAACTCAACCACTCTTGTTCCTATTAGGGCATTACTCGTACAACAAAGACCTGTATCAGATGGTGTGTGGTTCAATCATCTTGTTCTGTTTGAAGTGTGATCATAAGAGCTGTCACCTCTCCTGCCCATCAGATGTTGAAACATTGACCTAATTCAGTAGAAGCACCATCATTCTCATTTAGGTTACCCCAGATGATGCGGAACAGAGGTACTTAACAAGATTACAAATAAATTGTTCTTCATCATGACACCCTAACTGATTAATTCTGCATAAGCCGGAGCATGTCTTCTACATGTGAAGATTACAAACTGACCTATTTCAATGAGAGACTGAGAAGTCAGATACTTTTTGTGCCATTACAAGGAAATTCATCCATACAAAAATACTAAAATGAAGTTTGATTCACTGATGAAGATACCCAATACACATAGATACATGTAGATAAACAGTAGCCAACATTAGATATATGTTTATTGAAGGGTCATTTCTTGTACCTAATCCTAGGGAAAATCATACATTTTTCTGATTTGTCCTTTCACAACCTTTTTATTTAGTTTGCAAATCTGTTGAAATGATAACAATGTGTATGCTTCAAATGATGGCTATAGCGCCATTAAAAAGAACTAACATATGTAGATTCAGCACCAAGGAAAGAGCAAGAATCATATCAGCAAAATGTGAAACGTTTCCAACCCCAAATGGCAGGCTTTCAAGGATAGAAATCATTCTATAACAATATTCTAGCCTGCTACAGCCATAAGGCACAATACGTATACCAGTATCACAATGTCTCTGCCCAGGATAGCTAAATCCTTTGCACTCAGCTAGTGAGGACCGAGTGTGCTTGCACACGAATGGCTTATGCAGCACAACAAATGGTAATTTGATTCGACAGAAGTATGTCTAATGCACGGAAACGAAAAGGGGACCATGATTTTATCAACAGTATCTAGCATGGCAGCTGATCAGAGCTACTTACCTCCACTCTTATGATTTGTGCATCGTTAAACTTACCTCAATGCAGAATTATGAGTACAGCATTAGCAATATGGTCACATCTTACCAAGAACAGGGACTTGTGCTGGTGGCAGATTAAGTTCATATTTACGATACTTTAAGCATGTTTTGCTGCCCTGCAGCTTCTCGCTAAGCAGATTTTGATAGGAACCCCATTTATGATAGCGCTAGCCAAATATTAATGTGGGAATTCACTTGGGAGGAAAAGGGATGTTGGTGGGAGAAGCATCTGGATAAAGGTCCATTTACCTTTCCCCTGTGTTGTCGCAGTGCCCAGGGGTGCTGTACATCCAACTGGGGACAGGAACGCCCAACGCAGGTACGCAGACATGTGCAGATATCCGGCTTCTCTTATTACACTTTGATTGAATGATTCCAGATAATGACATTTGCAATTTCTTCCCTTTTGGATGGTACCAAAATGTTTTCCAATGTGTGAACAGATTTTGCCTAATGGGCAAATAGGTAAATGGCTTTCTATGTGTTCTTTCCAGTGCTAACACTCTGTGGAGCGCTGTCAGGAGCCTTTCTGTATGGCATGGTTGAGCCGACGGTGGTCAGACTCTCAAAACCTGGTGCTGTCGCCCGCAGCAACACGTAATTACCCACATACACTTCTGCAGCACTTTGTCCATTGCACAGCATCATCTTGCAGTAAATATTAATCCACAAAAAAGCTCTCAGCGCCTGCATGAGTATTTTCATTCATAATGTGCGTAATGGTGCCACAATATATTATGGCACTGACCAACTATCGGCGGAAAATGGATTTCAGTCCGGCAGAAAATGGATATTTCTGAATGATAGGCCATCCATTCTGGGGTAGAGTAGCAAGTTTGGCCGTTTGGCCGTTACTGCAAGTATAGAGATCGGGGCATCTAAGTGCCCACTGTCCACTTTGCTTGTTGCGGACATTGCCAGGTTTTGGCATTGATGGATGCATAGAGATGGTCTGAATAAATATGCAACAAGGAGGGCAGTCCTGGTGTTAAAAGGTTGAAAAGGGGCACACAATCTGTTCCCACAAGAGATGAAGATACCCAAAAGCCCTGCCCTTATTCCACTGGGAAAATTGCCACAGTAGGCTTTCCATTACGGCAGATAAAATCACATCTTTTCACAAGTTTTCCATAAAATGAAGGTGTATCCATTGCCAACTAACAAAGAAAGTGAGTAGCAACACAACGGTGAAAAAGAAAGGGACAAAGTTGACTCACCTCTCGTACGGGTGCATGTGTTCCATCTTTAGGCTGGATCAGTTCCTTGGTACCCCCTACTTTGTTGCTGCACTGCCCATTGCTGCAATGTTGGCAACCTGCGTCTTCGCACTGGAGCTTTTCCAGCCCTGGGGGTCCGATCTGACGGTAAGCAGCAGTCACTCCACAGTCCTTTCTGTGCTGAGGCTATTAGAGGATTGAGATTGTTGCTCAGCTGCCTCACTGATATCCCATTACCATAACGCGTGGATGGTAAGGGTCACTGCTCCCAGCTTCTCGGCTGTGCTGTTGCATGCCCACCCTGCATGTGATCAATAGACTGTGGCGCCTGTTAGCTTTTGATTTCCTCAATCCTGGCTTTGGGTCTACACTGGTAACTTGTGCTCTTTTGTGGCAAGTAAAGAGTCATTATTACCTCATTTGCTGGTGAACCTGAGCCTAAAGTACCAAGGGAGAACCAATCAACTACCTGGCATAAGTGAAGCCTTCCTCTCTTTTCTACTTGTGATTCCCAGTCATGACATGCAGCCAATTAGATGTAAGAGACTAGTTTGAGTGCATGCAATCCATTACAATTTTATGCAAAAAGCCTCATCCTTCATTCACATGGAGAGTATTGAAATTGATAATTTCCCTTTGATATTTGCAGCAGCCCAACAGTGCGGTAGCATCTGCCCTGGAGCTACGGGCATGGCCACCGTATCTGTCAGGTGCGTATCACCAATGTCACTGGCACTGGTCCCCTTCCATTCTTTATGGGATTACACTTTATTTTTCAATTCATCAGTTTTTCCTTTGCAGCAAAGGACATTGTGGTCTGGCAGAAGCCATTAGGTTGGAGAGCGTTCCAGGTAGCTTTATCTAGGTTAATCTACACGAGGACCCCACTTCAATTTGCTGAGCACACTCCAAAGTTACAAAGGAGGTAGTTCTAAATTATTCAAGATTAGTCACTAAGCACATTGGGGGAAAAGTTTTAGGAATAATTATGAGGGGAAAAGCACATTTATCATACAAATAGGAAGGCTGCACAGTTAAATTGGCAGATGAGAATATTAAATGAGAAAACTCAGCCTGCCTGCAGTTAGCAATAGGGGAGCTCGCTGGGATAATAACTGTGTCTTAAAAGCTCTATAAAGATGTGGCATCCTGGCCCAGAAACATTCTGAAGTCTTTAGGTAAAAACTTTCTGAAGTTTATCATGGAATGTAAATTGCTACTCAAAAATTATCGCAAAAAACATGATGCAGATTTAACATGATGGTTCCGGGATGAGGTTCTGATGTCCAATTTCAGATATTGTACTCTCCACTCTTGGGATTGCTATTTGGGGTGATGTAGTGCGTGTGTTTAAACATGCAACAATTGTCAGGGGAGATGACACAATTCTTTAATAAACACAATAATGTTAGAAAATATGTAATTTTCTATTGTAAATGTGTGTATTACAAAGAAGTAAACTTAGTCATGGTAAACTGGCATTGACTTTGACATGGTCAGCATTTGTTCTGCATTAGACTGTCCTTTCAGCACCAAGGACAGCCCCACTGGGACAGCTGCAATCAACCATGTACTCATCATGTCATGTGATTATCTGGCATAAATGACAAGAAAGAAGCTGTCATTATCTTCTAATATATGTGCATGATGTGCAGGACAAATGTCTGCAACACAAACCTTTAGTTATTTTGTTAGTAAAGAAGTTAAACCGTTATTAGTAAACAGCTTGAGATTAGACATGTACTGACTCCCTTCCCACCTGTCTGGTGTGTGCAGGCATGTTGGCAGGCAGTGTGCAGGCTGTGTTAGTCCTTACCCTGGGGGATGTCATTGGCAGCAGCACCAGCTATGCAGCCATGGCCTCCCTTGTCCTGGTCACTGAGAAGATGGAGACGTTGTCACCTTACCTCAGGAGCTACAAAAGGAGTTCAGCAGCTTGGGCACAGGTGCTAGAGTCACTTTGCCTTTGGTTCTATAAAAATCTTGTTTTACAGTCATACTTGAAAGTGTGCAGAACATCACTGTTAAACTTTGGTTATGGTTCTACAGTGATGCAATTTAGTGACACAATCAGATGTGTACAACTAACACCAGTTAATTTGCCTGATATGTGAAAAAGTCAATTTACAAAATGTGATTTGTATTCATATGTGGGAAACACTTCTGCTTCCAGTCTGAAGTTAAAAGGTTTTGAGTTCAGACTGAAAATACTGCTGAAAGGCACTTCAGTCCCTTCTGCACAAAACCTCTTCTAACCAGTTTGTTGCACAGTTGCAAGAACTTTCAATGGTTAAGAAATTAGGCTTTCAAGGGAATCCACTGCTGAATCATTTGCTATATGATAAGAAATGTCCCTTTGTTACCTCAGTACTGTGGGGATGAGAAGAAGAAATGGGTTGAAATAAGTTGTTGGAAAATGGAGATCTCAGGTCATGACTGGGTCTCTACTCCTTTGCCCTTTCTAGCCAGTGATTTTATTATAATTCCCTTTTGCACTTCTGGTGCCTGAATTCTGCACATATGAATAAAGCATCCTCTAACTATACACTGAGGCATGGCAGATGTTACTGAAGGATATATGTTTCCTGACACAAATTTCCTTGGTTATAGAACATTTTTATCCCTAGTTTCATGTTCACTTGGATAAAACAATGCCCAGTATATTGAAGAAATGTGTAAATCTAAAGATTGTATGATTACTAAGTAATTACCACAGACAGTATCTGTACCATTGTTTACTAAACGTTTTCTTAGATGTCTAATTGACAGTCATCTCCCCAGGTTCTGTTCTGCATGTCATCAGTCCTGGGTGGATTCTTGTCAGCATCCTTCTCTGGCACCCATGGTACTGTACCTGGAGTGACAGGCCTGGCAGCTTACCTGGGCGGAGTCATCATGGTCTTTGGGGCCAGAACTGCATCAGGATGCACAAGGTGGCTGTCTTTTCAGAAACAAAATTAACCTTTAAGTTGATCAGCTGCTGGTTTTAATAATTTTTCAGACTACCCATTGTATTAATAGGAAGAACATTTGACATGTGTTGTGTAAGTTCAAAAAATACATCTGTACTCACACAAGATAATTCAGTTGTACATGGGTCGAACATTAAAAATCAATCACAATTCCTCTCAATTTTGCCAGTTTAACTTTACCCAAGCAGTCCTGATTGTATTGTCAAAATACATTTATTGTAACAGTTGTAATACCAGTGAGGACATTAGGTTCTTGGATGATGGATATAATAATCTTTAAATACTGGAAAGGCAGAGTTCATTTCTTTTAGCTGTTGTTGTTATTTCCAGTGGCCATGGCCTGTCTGGAAGTGGGATCCTGTTCCTGTTGTCCTTTGTGGTGCTGCCTGCCATGTACCTGGGAGGGATGCTGACTGCTGCACTCATGTTTGTACTACAGGGTCAGGTGTAGCACCCACATCTGGTTTGGATACACAACAGGACTCACCAGTTGCATTTCTTTAAGACCCCATGAACTTATGCTGTCCGATGATAGAGACTCCTGGCCCTGGGTAAAAATGTTGTTCTGAATCATTTTAGCCAATAGCACAAATGTGTGTTTTTCGATATGTACAACACACACACACACACACACACACACACACACACACACACACACACACACACACACACACACACACACACACACATATGTATGTATTATATACAAAACTATATGCTAGCTAAGGATTATATACTAAAGTATACTTATGCCAAATATCAAGACTTTTCTTAAATCTTAAGATATCTTAAAGTGCAGACTGAAACAAATGTGAGCAGTTGGAGCTGAACTTATTTTCTTGTCACAAACAAATTCCCCAAGTATTTCTCAAGCAGTTGACATTCCAAAGTAATTGACAATCATCAGGCACCAAAGATAAATGAACCCCATGTGTATCAGGACTTTTGTTGGTTCAAGATAAATAAAATGACCACTTGACAAAAGTATTTCTTGTTTAGCTTTTGCAGAAAGGCAAAAAGTGACATATCAAAATTTCTAAAATAAATTTTTTTAAGTATCAAAATTTTACAATTTAAAGAATTTGGGAGAATTTTTTGTCATTGAAATCTTTTCAATCTGGACCATTTTGGTTGGCAAACTTAGCATTGTTGGCCAGATCTACATTCTGTCTGGAGCCCATACCCCTTCCATACCCTTCTGTTACTGTTAATGCAGTGATACTTGCTGGGCCATGTTGAACCTTAACATGAGTTCATTTATCTCTTGGTTCCTTTCCAAACAATAAAAAAGAGCTTTCAAGACTGTAAGAAATATTGAGTAATTTGACTATCATAGAGTTGAACAAACAATTTCCTGGAGCAAAGGAGTATGAGAGGAAATTGAACATAACAATAATCATGTATCTTACATGTATGTCATGTAGAATCATCTCAATCAGATATTGTTACCCAGAGGCATATCATCCATAAGGGGTAAGAGATTTTATATTCCATATGTTCCTGTTTTTTTCTCCTCACATCAGATATTTGAAAGCAAAGAGTGAAGTTTTATTGGGAGCTGTTTAGACTTAGTAGTGTTGCTTTCAGTGGATGTCCCGGGCAGCTGTCTTGCAGCCAAGCACAATAGTGAAAAGGGCAGAGTTGTTTTGCTGGCGGCAAGGTGAAGTTCTGACAATATCTGAGGCTATCGAGGCTATGGAACTTCTTTGGAAGAAGTTTGACGAGGGAACAACGTAGGTTCATCAGATGGACAGGGTGCTGGTTTAATGTAGATGTGAGAATCTGTCTCTGTCAATGAGGAGCTGATATTTATTTGTGCTCTGTGTATATTGTGTCCTTGAAGTACAGACTAGACTTTCAGACAAGTTTCTGCATGGGTGTTTTTCTACACTCAGGTAGGGTAGACCTGACAGGAATGTGTATACTTCAGTATTGACTGGTGAAACTTCTTGCCTCTGATATATCCAAACTATTCTTCTAACAAAGGTATATTTTTCAGTGTGATTCAAAAATGTTTTTACAAATATATGTACATCCAAGTAAATTGTCTTTCTTTTGTCCTTTCTGTTAAGGATAAGTAGATTCTGTAGATATGGCTGACTACCTTTGAAAAGACAGATAGCCTGGGCATGGAAATGGCCATACAGTGGGCATGATGATGTATTGATATATTGCTCCTTCATCCACATCTCAACAGTAGATGGGAGCCTACCAAGCTCAAAAGTTAGTAAGGGCCATTTAGCAGACCGATTCTGGCTCCATTATTACATTACAAAATTTGGGGTGATTAATTCTCCCTCTATGCAAACTGGCCAATGGATAGTGGTTCATCTCATCTCTGCAGGTTAGTGCTCCCCTGTGGTGGCCACAGACTGCCTGTCTGCGTCAGTAGGCCCATTCCCACACCTCCCTCAAGACTGGGAAGTAAACCATGCTTGTGGCATCCCTGCCTCACTGTGTACACAATAGCTTTAAAAGCATTTTTGAAGGTCAGGCACCCTTTCTATTAAAGGGTGGTGGATGCTAAGCCCTGGCTTGACACCTGGGAGGCACCCTGCATGGGAATGAAGACCTAACATCTATAACGCTATCAGGGATGACCAGCTGAGCGGAAATGATGGATCCATCCAAACCTCACTTTTCCAGCCCTGGAAAATACAAGCAACCCTTGATTATCAGCAGAAACTTAAGGTACAGGTTGCAAGATTTCCCCTTCAGCTGCAATAAAGGAAGTGTTTAGAATTCCAGTACATCAAAACAAAGGCCACACCTGCTGGCACCGGAACTGGGGGGAAACACCATGACTTGTTTGTTGAGACAATTATCAATTCAGCCAACACGTGCTGTGCAGAAAAGATAAGGCAGCCCAGAGGGATAGGGCGCAGGGTGTGTGTGTGTGGAGGAACTCATGCATTTCGAAGCTGCAACAGAGCCTTACACATTCCTTGTTCTGTATTTATTGCTGCTGTAATACTGTGCTCACAATGTAAATACACATGTTGATAGGCAACTCTATCAAGATGTCACATTTGATATCTGCCAACATGATACCTGGACTCATTGCTATCGATCCTTTCCAATACTCAATTTGCCACTGAACTGGCCCATGCTGAAACCACTTAGTCATTGTGCACAGTAAAGCCACGGCTTTGTACCCACCAAATCTCCTCATATTTCTTGGCCAAGATTTGCGTAGGTGGAAGACTGATGGCACTGGTACACATTGCTCTATGGTATGGTTCATATCACAAATTCAACTGTCCATTCACTGTTGTAGCAGTAACACTTGTCTAAAGGGTGTTGGATCTTAACATTGGACTGGTTTCACTCTAAAAATGGTTTTCATTGCCACCTTTTAACTTAAGTGTGGGTATGATGTCTAGATCAATTTCTAAGGCACCAAACACCAAACATTGTAATTACTAAGTAAATAGTACATTTCATATTTGACACAATCTTTTCTATTTTGCAACACAGTTGATGTTCTTTGCTTTGTTTGGTATCATCAATACTTCCCTTAGTTGACATAAATGTACCAATTTCCCCTGACTTTCCCCTCCTAGTCATCTACATTTTCTTATAACACCTTTGTGTGAACATGATAACCTGCACCCTGGAAGTCATGGCACAAAGCTACCACAGATGTCTTAGCCACCCACATGTCACTCAGAAAATACTTAACATTCTTTCTCTCATTGTGGGAAACACAGTGTTACATTTGCTCTAATTCATTGACATAATTTACTTCCAACAGTCCATTGTTAGTTCCTTGCCAAACCATTACAAATGCCATCATGCAATCCTAGATATTCGTTGCTCAAGCAGAAGTAGCGAGTCTAGCTCAAAACTTGGTGCATCTTTTTACAATCTTGTCAATTAAATTCTACATTGTCACCAAGGATCATTGTAACATTGATCAAAGTGAAATGGAAAAAAAATCAGGTTTTCACTACGTTTGGGCCAGTTGTATTTTTACACAAGCTAAAACAATACAAATAATCTGTGTGCAGCTTTAATTATACTGAAATTGCCAATAAATCACATCATAAAACAGATGTATGCTATCCTTGTGCCAGAACAAGTGTATACATATGTGAACTGCTATTGACGAACTTTTTGAATTCATAAATTGTTCACCATGTGAACATTCTGAGGGAGAGATTGTTTGAAATTAAAACCTGCACATTTTCATGCCATACAATTAAATTAACTGCTTCTTGTCACCTTCCATCCTGGCTCCTACCAATTATAACAAAGGAATCCACACTCCACTATATGGTACTCAGTAAGATGGCATAGACTACAAATGACTTCTCACAATCCTGTTAGTTATGTTGTTTAGGTGACCCTTCTCCCAGTCTGAAGTTGCAATGAAGTGGTACTTCATAGTAGATGACAGCTTTGTCACAAGACTGAAGGCATGTACTAGTCATGGATCACTTTTACATGTGTCCAAGGCCTGACCTTTTAGGCCGAAGGAATGCTCGGACAGGCTGCGTCATTCCCTGGTTTTCAGCACCGAGGCCCAGGCCAGGTGACCAGCCCATTCCTCGCAGCATTCGATTGCCTATATTGTTGTCTGGGATTGGGTCTGCATTCTCACCAACATATCCTGCAACAAGATAGATGTTTTGAATTGAATTGAAAGTCAATACAGTGATACATCTTCATACTAGTTCGGCTGTAAAAAGTGCAAATAGAGATATAGATAATCAAATGTAAATTAGCTATGGATGACTGCACATTTACAACAATATGTTCATTGGAAATATTGAGCCCATGAAAAGGTGATCTATAAGTATGTGATGGAACACTGGACATAAACCTGACACATGATGAAGAAGAAGAATGAGTTTGAAAAATGCAAGCTACACATTTTTCCACAGGGGAAAGGGTCTATTGTAACAAGCTGACAGCCATTTCCCATCTGGGCTAAAATCCATGATTTTAGTTCATAGTCCTTTGTGGCTATGGCTACTACATTTGGTACCATTGTGACATACACCACAACAAATAGCCAACATATAAGCTGGAGTTTCACTTAAGTGTTTTAATTTCCATGAACAGATTTTATTTCACACAATAGCCAAATAGGACAGATGCAATCACACTCTAGTGATATCTCTTTACAAGAGAACGCCATAGTCCATAGTTATGATGCAATGCTTAGGCATCAGAAAAAGACTTTGTAGACATACATTAGTCCTAAAAATACAAGGAATGATACAAGATAAGTATGTAAACTATGAAATGCCACAATATTTAGGAACAACACCTCAGCACCGGGAAATGCTAACCACAACTGAATAAAACAATGAAAGCTGCAGGAACAGGTTTAAGCCATACTGGTAACATGTCATGACTATTGACAATGTCACCATGTCTTGAGTGAGATCATACCAAGGGAAGGCTCCCACAACTACATAGGTAATAACACTGCAGGTCCAACACAGCACCAGGGACAGTTTTCATACCATCCAGTTATGAACACTTTGCAACCAGAGACAATGCCACCATATCTAAGTAACAACTTTTCACCACCAAAAACAAGACGACCACATTTTCATAACAACACTTCAGCACCAGGGACATAGCCAGTACATCCAGATGATATTCCTCCGCAAGCACAATGAATTTCTTTTTAATCCTTTGTTGCCGAAGACGAATTGGAAATGTCGACCATATCCAGTTAACACAATTGCAACACAGGACCATGACCATGGAAGTGACAAAATTTAAGCATAAGGAGCAGACTCATGGCACCTGACAATTCAAGACAAGGGAAATGCATGGAACATATGGGCCTAGCCTCAGACAGTCAGTCAAAAGCTAAGCTGCAGGGATATACCCAGATGTCTCACCATTGATGGCTATGTCTTATCTAAGTCACAGGCTATTAGCACAGTGAGAAGGTCTGTTCCTGACAGATAGTAAAAAAATCAACAATGTAAAAAACTATGGGAACACTGGGGTTACACATCTGTGACATCAGGGGACCTGTCCTGTGGCATGTCTATCGATCAGTTATCACCATCTTCAGGATAATAATGTTTGCAGCCATTTGTTAAGAGAATGAAAGAAAGAGAAGCCAGGTTACATCTACAGTCTCCCAGCAATGACACATCAGTCAATACAGTTTTATGTCCACTTCTGGAAATGAAAAAGAATATGTGCTGGCCTAAGTTGCAGAAGGACACACTAATAGCTCTTGAAATGTGTCAGAAGTAGGTCAAGAGGTGGTCAGAAGCACATGCTTCAGCTGCAGTTTGCAGACCTTTGTAGCGCAAATACCTGAATTCTTTTACAGTGAACACCTTCACAGCTCTCAATATATATACATTAGTGAAAATTCCCAGTTATTGATTCATAATTTTCCTGCCACTTCAAAAGTGCAAAAGCTACACATTTTTTCATCAGGAAAAGGCAAACAAAGAGGTATTATGTGTTGCAAAGGTAGAATACAACATGATCAACGAGCAAGAGACCAATGCCAAAAATTCTTTGTCCAATTCTTTGTTCATTAACAGAAACTAGAAAGTCCAGAAAGTTGTTTGGTAATGCGGAGCAACAGTTTCCCCTGTCTAACAGTAACTAAAAGATTCATGAGTCCAGGGAGAGCTCTAAAACCCAGCAGCTTCAGCCATCAATCCTCCTGATAGCCTATCTATGAGTCACTGCCATGCTCAACTACAATGAGAATTTGTGAACAACTTGGTGAATAAGATTTCTGAAAGCCCTCACAAGGATCAGGCTTATCTTACAGATCCAATGGCTTACACACAAGGGGGCGGTTGCCTTAAAGCATATGCCTTCCGTTCAGAATTCTGATAAGGAATTTTGGATGTAGAGGTGAATGGTGGGCACCCATGCTTTTATGTTCCCCGAGCACCACCACTACCATCTTGATTGTCAGGCCTCATATGGACCAAATCAAATTCCGTGAGGGAGCATGCTTAATGCAGCACATCAATGACCACAAGCGGTCCCAGAAACACTCCTTATCATGTCCAACATGAGCAGGAATGGGACGCAGCATGTCTTATCAGTTGGCCCTTGACCCCACCCCAGCTGCCACATTTCTATTAGTCCCACTACAATTCCCCGAGGATGTGTAAGGGGGATTTGTCTTAGACAATTGTAGACTTCTGTTCAATTTCCTATTTTGTAGGTTTGGCCATGCAGTAGCCCAAGCTGATTTTCTTGTATTATGTATATGTAAGATGTTTACTTATGCTAAGGATTATTTCTGCCAGATATTTCTGAGGAGTTCTGCTTTACCAATGTGGTAAAATGTATGTTTCAGTCAAACCTTTGGTGGAATATTCCAACATACAAGTTTTTCATATTTGTGTTGTGTTAGAATCTACTACCAACAGACAAAAACAAAGGCTGAGCTTTTGTCCTGTTACATTCTGAAATATAAATTTTGCTGGGAAATTAAGATTTGAAGATTCCAACACAAATACGACTGTTACCAGTTCTAACGGGGGGTGCCCTAACTTCGCACGTGCCCTAACTTCGGACGGATTTTTTACTGATCTTATTATGCAAAAGTATGCCGTGTTTGTTGCCACTGACTTTGCTAAATAAAAAGATAAGTAAACATAGTCAATGCATACAGCTGTTATTTGCATGCAAAGTATAGTTCTATCTATTTATTTATCGTTTTGTCGAAAAACAAAATTTCAGTCGTTTTCACCAATCATAATGATGGCGCTGGAAAAAGGGGCCCTTCGTAGCGGCGGCTCGTGCCAGATATAAACGACCTGTACCAAGCAGTCACATAGCTGCCACATACATAACAAATAATGCTTTACGAAACAGTAAAAAATTTGGGTCTCCGGGTTTTTGTGTAGTAGAAAACCAACCTGAGAAAACAACGTCAACACTACGTCAACACCACTGTCGTCTGCATTTCCCATGATTCCTATGGGACCGCGTTGATTGCGTAAGACGTGTTTTTGGTCAAACACGGACTGAACTGCGTTCAATACAGCCCTCCTCACGTGAGGTGACAAGTACACATAATCGCAATTATACTATCAAAAGAAAGCTTAAATATCATAAAATTCAATTCTTGTTTTTTTTTACTTAATTTCATCATCAACGCCTGAACAGAGCAAAATTACGAAAGCGTTCGAAGTTAGGGCACACTGTCTAGCGTAGCACATTCACGAAGGTAAATTTACGAAAATGTCTCACAGCGTTTACCGCTTATAACGCGGAGCGTGAAGGGATCATGAATAGTATGAATGCATTTTTTATCCAAGTATACTCTTTACATAAAGGTTTTCAAAATTCTTTAATCAAAACCTGACCACTCTCCGACAACTAGCGATAGAGCGCCGTGAGTTCGAGCGCGTCAAAAAGCGTTCGATGTTAGGGCACCCCCCGTTATGGCCTTAGGACTGCATGTAATAGCCTTCTCCCAGCCTGCTTGCTTTATTTCTACCCATTCAGGGCCTGTGAACACAACTTGCACCCAAGGCACTACTGAAAATGGAAACAGAGAGTAAAAGGCTATCCCAGTCTAAACGTAAACCCGGCAAATATTTGTGAGGTAATTGACATGAGTTGTCAGTTGTGACAGCCCCATCCAGACCCTCCCAGTCAGGCTTTATGGCTGTTCCTCCAGGTGCCACCATGGATACTGCCACAACTTTATGTCCATGTTAAATAACAATTACATGGTTGGGAGGCCACAGGCAGTCCCCTGGGTGGCATTACCTAAAGCCGGGATGATTGGTGGCTGTAGAAGAAATCGCCTCACAGCAAAATCTGCCTCTTGTGCTATCTGTAATGGCATTACACGAACTGCCGTGGTAGTTCTATACCTCCTTGGGCATGAACACCAGGCCACCACTGCTGCAAAACTTCCTGCAGCCATGCCACAGGAGCCAGAAGTGTGGCAGTTCTGGCTAATATTCTACTATTACATCCATTACTGTCTCATTTTAAAGCTCCTTGACTGTACCATACTCACAATTCTACCAATAAAAAATGTGGCAGAAGAAAAGTTTTTCTACGGCATATGGGAAGATGATGAACTTTGCTAGATCACCCATTCCTACCAAAACAGAGGCAAACCAAGCTGTAGGCAGTACAGAATAAAATTTCTCTAGCTGAAATACTCCTTTAGCATCCAAGGAGAGAACCTTTATTCTTGTGATATATGCTTTAATGGGCAAAGTCTAGTAAACAAAGCATGACATTGTACGAAATGAACTGCAGACCAAGGCATTAACCCTGAGTTTTGCGCACCGCTACAAACTTACACACAAAAGCGTGTCCTGCATGTCAGCAATCTGTCATTGCCCAAAACGAGCAGGCGTGTCATTGTCAGGATGTAACTGAGACTTTATGGGCACCTTTATAGATATATCATGGGCTGAAGATGTCGGTGCTAAAGCTAGTTAATCTGGTCACAATAACAACATCCACCTGCCTCTGCATGATAATGGTTCGACAAGTTGACCAGAACGGCACGGGTCCGTGGACAACGCGATCACCAGCAGAGACGCAGGTTTGTCTTGATGACAGTAATACACAGGACTTTGTCCACCACAGCTGCTGGAATTAGCCACAAGGTGCTGATTTTACGGCACATCATGATGGTAGGAGAAAAATCACCATCACCCATCTATAAGCATTGGGGACACTCTGTTTAGGATAATTCACAGTACTTGCACATCTATCAGTATCATCTCCAGGGAACAGCACATTCATAAGTCTGGTGAGAGGGACTCTGCAATCACAAGCCTTTTGTCATGTGAAAACTAATCATTTCTCTTTCTACCTCTGGGAAAAACAAGTGGCATTCAAAAGGAAAACACAGGTTTTGTTGGCTCTTGATGTGCCCCATGACAGCTGCATCTTCCATGACATGAATACTCCTTTCATGTATCAAAAAGTGTTTTATGCATACAGTATTTCAGTTTAGGTCTTGAAATTAAGTTTCAAAATCATCAGCAGCACATGTTGACACATCAAAAAGAAAAAAAGAAGTCATATTCATTTACTGGTACTTTAAAAGTAACGTTATGACCTAACTAGTGTACATTCCATACCCAGCATTCAAACACTGGACCAGGTGTAATGATAGTTTGGGCAGTTCTTATACCCCCCCCCCCCCACAAACACTATGACATCAGGACCAACTCTCTTACTACCCATAGTTTAAACGGTCAGAGAGATTGAAGTGCCATGCTGTGAGGAGGCTATCAGATGAATGGTGCATGAGAGAGGACCCTGACATTTAGAATACACCTTTGGACAACACCACGGTCTGTCCTGCTGTGCCATATTCACATGCTGGAAACTCTGGGACCAATCCAATAAGTGACCTCCTCATATTTAACAGGTTTGGTCAGGGTCTAGAAACTCATTTTATGTGACACAGGATTACCCAGTGTGACCAGTGGTACCTGACACTGCAGTGGTACAGAAGTGGCCCGTGTAGCTGCCTCAACTGGCGAGTCATGAGTCAGTGAGAAACTTGTCAACTAGAGCGTCTGTAGCAGGCATCAACTTGGAGAATGTAAGGCTGGGAGATTAAATTGCTTCCTGGCATTTTCCATGCAAATGGAGTGGCACAGACGCACAATGCAAGGAAAATGAAAATCTGTTATCATGATTGGGGTCTGAGGCCAAAGCATTCTTGTGTTGAAGTAAATTACAGAGCCCCACAGGGATATTAGTCACATTGAGTTGCCACCTTATCGGAGTGGCTGTGTGGACCACCAGTGGGAAATGCTGGCATTGGGTTTGTGATGTTAATGAGACAGTGACATGAAGGACTGACTCCGAGGGCTCTAAACAAGATAGCTGATGAAATACTCTGCCTCAGGACAGGCCTGAGATAAACCTTATCTTACAGAAGACAAGAACCTTATCTTAACAAACATTAACACTGCCAAGGAATCCAGAGACTTCTTTATAAATCTTTACAACAAGACTATCGGCTGAGACTTAAACAATGATGCCTGACTGATATCAAATTGTTACCAAAGTCCACTTTGGATAGCTTCACATTAAATCCATCAGCCCCTCTCCTACACTGCCAGCATACCTGCAGCAGTTTTACCACTGGGAAGTCAATTAGACTCCAGTTGGGGCATGTGTTGAAAGGGGCAAAGGTTGGCTTACAAGTTGTTGTCTCTGTTGGTATCCTTACCACCTGTGCACACTTTCAGAGTTTGTCCATGTTAATGATTTAACATACCTGACATGGAATAGATTTTCCAGTATGTAAAGACTTTCTCTGGGATGAACATGGGTCTATCTGAGGATGTGGACTTCACTTGTCATTGAATTAGCTCAGACCTGGAGGTTGGGCCAGTTTTCAGATGAAATGATAACTAAATGCAGAGTGACATCCTGTTCTCTGTATGGTGGATGGCAGGTGTATCATTCCCAAAGCTTGCAGAGGCATTTCTTTGGCAAAAATAAAAAAATACATGGCCATAGCTGTGACACAGCATTCCATCATAGGGTAAAATGCCTGATGCAGATACACAAGAATTAGACTCTTGACTCTACTAAGTTGGTCTGGAAGCATTACTCTTTCAGTTGTGCTTTGTCTTGGAGCCAGCCAGTCTTACCCTGTGCCATTGGTGATGACTGTGGGATCTTCCTACGTCGTTTATTGTCTGCAGATCCACATTTGTGGTGTCCTGGCTGCCCATAAGAATATAACAGGTGGTGATGGCTTGATAGGGACTGCAACATTCAACAAAATGTCGTCCATGTCAATAAATAAATGCTGCTATATCTTAAATTTATATATCTATTTATTTATTCACATTATTTGTTAGTAAATGTTGACCAACAAAAGATATCAATGAATAACTTGATGATAGCAACTATACTATCCCCATGCCTTTTTGCTGCTAATCCAGTTGTTACTTTAATAAACTTGAAACCCATCCAAAATGTTATCTATCAACTTGATCCACACATCAATAGTCTCCGGCAAGTATTCATCATCCCGCACCCCCTTTTACTTCTAGTCCCAACTTTGTCTAATGAAGATCCTGCCATTGGGGATTATGCATGCTCATAGAGTTTGTATTTGACAGGCTTACTGAAATACACCCCTCTATTGAAGACATACCAGACTTTTATATTGCAGAAGTACAATTACAAAATCAATACACCAACCTGATCTTTTTCCTTCTTCTTCCGCGGCTGCAGCCAAATCCTGGAAAACCAAGCAGAGATGATGACACTGATAGTGCCCACATGAGAGACCACTTGTGTCCATTAATGGCAGATATCTTCACAAGGGCAAACTAGATTACCTTACTAAAACTTAAGCCTGGCACTCTAATTTCACAGACAGCTAATGAATCATAAAAACACTAATGACAAAAATCCATCAAACCCATATCAATACACAACTTTAATGCAAACAGGGAAAAAGGGAAGGATTTTCATGTTTATCAAAGTTTTTCCTTGTTTAAGATATATAAAACATTCATGAGAATGCAACATTATTGACATTTTATCTTATTATGTATAGTATAGACTTACTCTTGATATGCTGAGAAGTCTCCTGACATCATGTCATTATTGGTGCTGTACATGGGACCTCTCTTCTTCTAAGTATGGAAAAGAAAAAAAAATCACTCAAACTTGTTGGAAGGACAGTATGCATTCCCTCTTCCCCATTGATGTACCGTAAATAATCACAGTAACAGTATTATCTGGATATGTAAGACTTATAATGTTCTCACTACACGAGACAAGGAATAAGACATTTAAAACTGCTCCAGCCAAGCGAACTTCCTAATGCTTGGCAATGCACAGTCATCTACCACACAAATAGGCCAGTTCCTGGCCAGTTGGTGCTGAAGCCTTGACACTTTCACCCATTCTTCCCTTCCAGGCAGACATGCTTCAGTGTCCGGCTTAGCAGACTTACCAAAAGGAAGGAGTTAGTGTAGAATAGCGTTGATAAGATGGAGGAATCAATCTCGTTCCCTGTGTTTCAGAATCAATCAGGAGCGAGCCACACATCAACGTGTCCATCTCGCTGGTTCCACTGCTGGGACCACTTAGCATCATAAAAGGAACATTAACAGCTAATGATAGAATGGATGAAGGTGTGCAATGCATCTGCATTTAGCCTGGTAGCTCAGCAATGAGTGTGCTTTCTCCATGGCCACTTGGTCTATTTGCAGTTTTCATTCTGTCTTGCTTGGTACATCTAGTATCCAGATACAAATGTGAATTGTATCAATACATTATGCCTACAAAATCCCACTCTTTTAAATCCGTATACTATGTGTGTACTAAAAAAATGTAATCTGCATACATTGTTGCATATAAGTTTTTGCATGGTCAATTCAAGTAGAGTCAAGACTTCAAGCATTAAAATCACATTGTATGGATTCGCTGCATGCATTCAAATAGGTAAAGGGAAAACAACCTCAAAGTTTATGTTTGAAATTTGTCACTTGTCAGTTGTTACATGTAATAACACTTTTAAGGATCCCATTTAGTGTCTGTTGGAATGTTAAAGTACTGGAATATGATCTTTATTGGCCTGGTCATATTTCTAGCAAACATGATGGGTTTGACTACTGGACAGGAATTTGGCCTTTTTTTTTCAAAATAGAAGTGGACACTTCTTACAGCCCTCTAGCAAGGGTCACATGAACTGCAGTGGATCACACGTCCAATCACAGCACTTAGAACCCTTTCATCTCACCCTAAGTGAGCTTACGTCCAGAGGCTGCAAACTACATGTTTGTACTTCAAAATGACTTCACTTCTGCACACACCATCAATAACAATAGGCTTTGCAAGGGAATGTGGACCATCACCATGACTTCTTCAGACTTTTCCCCTCAGATTAGCCAAAATATATACGTCATGATGTTGAAATTTTCCCAAGGCATTGTCTACCTTGTTTCAAACTGGCTCTTGAGCATCAGAGCACACTATGGTCTAGCATTCTTTTCTTTAATGTTCCACAAACCTCCCCCAAACCTCCCAATCTATTTCTCAGCCCTTTGTCTGCATATCTCGAGGCTAAATCAACCTGTCTCATAACATGCTTAAGCTTTCTCTGGTGGTTTAGCAGTCTACTTGTCAAGTCAATTACGACAAAGTCATCCCCGCACAAATTTTGAATCCTAAAAGGTGCCAAAACACAGATACTAACTCTGCTCTTTAGGGGCTTTGCTTAAAGAGGGGGTTAAAAACATTGGATCTCTCTGCGGGTTGCTGTCTTTGCAATCCTCCCATTGCAGATTTGGGGTTAGCCTTTGTTCCTGTCATCAATCATTATGGTGCCTTTAAGTTTGCCTGCCTAATCAGGCACTGGGATAATCCTCCTCACCCTGTCTTTCAGCCTCCTGCATGCTGATTTGATGTTCCGCTTGTTGGAGTATCTCCCCAGCAGCCGACTTGTCCTGGCCTGTAAGCCTAAGGAGGTAAATTGCACCGTAAATGTGTGCAGTTACAAACATCACAAGCCAAAGATGAATCAACTTTCATCAGTTCATCATGTGCCTCACACATGATACACATTTGTGGGCTCATCATTAACATCTTACAACTTCTTCCAAACTTTCAACAAGCATTTGCTGTTAATAAAAATGTTGATATCCTTTTTAACTAGTGACATTTAGAAATGGGCTAGAGCACCAAAAATACAACCAAGTGCATATGATACATGTGTAACAGAAATCACAAGGATCATAGTTAAAACCCACCTCTAGGCACATCAGTCAGGAAGGGTAAGGATCCATTAAGTATCTGTTCAAATTTAGGGTCATGGTCATCACAGTCGATTTTGTCCTCCTCCCACCATTGGATGACTCCTGGGATTCCACAGGCGGGGCCGGCACCCTCGTGGAAGAAGTCGCTCTGCTCATCATCACCTGGAAATAACAGAGGTTGTACTGCTCACCAGACATTACCTATTTCTACACCATTCAAATATCATACAATAATGACATTACCACCAACAACTGTTTGTAACATCTTTGAAATATCACGTTTAGTTCATGAAGACATCAAGTGTGTTCAATTTTCAGGCCCGAGGCTACTGACATGGCAAAACAGGATCTACAGTGCACAATGACCTGCTGCTAGTATGTATATAATACTAATGTCCCTCACTCTCTTTATTGCCATGCTCTAATTATTATCAAATCCAAAATGTTTGGCCTTTGCAGAACAATGAATGTTCTATCCAGGTACCATTATATAGTATATGTATATGTCTGATTGACTGAACTTTTTTTTATAACTTGGCATGTATACAAACAATCCTGTTTATAGTAGATAACAAAATTATCAATCATGAGTATGACTCTTTAGGGAATATAATGAGTAAGACCCCTTGCCATAAAAGCAAACTTGTCAGTTTATATGAAATATTATAATCTTCAGAGATTCATGTCTGTTGACATACCTTTGCTCTCTAAAAAACTCAAAACTGTTTTTGAGATCAGAAAATAAACAAGTTATTCCACTTGAAAAAGATCCAATCAAACACTTAAGCTTCAAGGCAAAGGGTTATAGTAGACTGTGCACACCATTGTCTGCAGTGACAGTGTTGTTTTCTCTCACTAGAGGTCCTCAGTGTAAGTGTCTATGATATAGTAGGTCTCAATTTCAACAAAGAATAAACATCTCTCTCATACAAGCCGTTCACCCCCTTTATTAATGCATATTGCTGAACATTTTAGGCATTGTCTGTTGTACATGTGTAAGGGGATAACTGCTACACTTTTGAAATTGTAACTATTTGCATTGATTGAGAGTAAATGTGGTTAACATATTCCCCTCCTGCTGTACAGTACAACAAATAAGAAACAAATAAATGTGGCTATAGTTAGAAATGCATAACCAACTACATGTTTATAAACCATTTTAAGTCTCTCATATTCTCAGTCTATTCCAAAATATGAAATGTGATAATGATTACTAAGGCCAAAGTTAGATATACATTGTACATGTATCACAAACTGTATACTATGTGTCAGGCTAGAATAATTATCAGTTTATACTCTGGATTAAAAAGTTCAAGTTTGGAAAGACGTCATTGCAAAGATCTTAAGGAGGGATCCAACCTGTTTCCAGACAGAAGTAAGGGTTTCTGTTGAGCATTCTGTGACAGTGCTGTCCCTGATGTGGAAACAGCAGCAGCAGCACAAGTCTAGCTGTGCGTCTGCCAACATGTCACCCAGGCTCATCCTGCCCCACCCCTCCACCCGTCAGGGGTTACTGATGGATGGTCCAAACTTCCCAAACTAAATTGGTTTCATCCCACTAACTAGACAAAATGTCCCGCTAAGTTGTGATTGATTGTTTACCTGATAGAAAAATGTGCCCATCATCCGTGGAAGATTCGCTTCCAATATTTCCAGTCGGGTTGATTGATTTCGAGAATATGGAAATTGCACATGTGAATCATCCCCTGATTACTTGTAATTGGTTTGGTACCAGAGCCAACTTTTGTTGAAAAGTTTCCTTTTAGAAAAATAAAAAAGTTGGGCCATAATTCTCTAAAATACCTTTTATGGCAAAACATCTGCATTTCGCCTAGATTCGGAGTTACACTTTGTACCCTGCGATGAAATACTTAATTCCTATAAGTTGATTTATATGGAGAGAATTTGCGCATGCATTAAAATACATCTAGCGGATATAGCACGTATATGTCATCCATGCAATGTCGTCTATTGGGACACATAATTCTTGGAGACCTTTATTGAAAACACCCTGCTAACATTGAAATTGAGAATATAATTACACATTTATTTACTGCAATGATAGACCATGAGTTACTGTTTTCCTCCAGGTAATCAAAATCAATTTGTCCTGACTACGTCGTGGTATGGAGCCTTGCAATATGTACACTTTCAATACTTCTGCACGCAGGAAAATCAATCAAAGTCCATGGAGAAACGACGAAGACTTGTCCTGCTGTAATTTTGTGGATCAACATGTGTACAATTGGATATGCCAAATGGAATAAAGCAAAGTTGGAATTAAGTTTTTATTAAAGCAGAGACAGTAGTCCCAAAACAGGATGGAAGAGTCTGTGATGACACGGTAGGATGGTTCAGAAATGCCAATGCTGAATATGATGAATATCAAACACAGGAAACTGACATTAAGTCTCTGCATCTTTGAGCACTGTATACACCACTCTTGGCATCACCAACAGACCATTTCCAACACAGATTTCATACCTCAGACGATGACAAAAGTACAACCACATAGCTTTACAAACTACTATACTATACTATACTAAGTCAATGCTTTTTGGCACTGTGAGAAGGCTACGTCTAGAAAGAGAACAACTAAATCTTACTCTTTCCGGAACGTATTTGGAGGTAGTTTCATGTTTCAAGTATTTGGGTGTTTGGCTTGATCCCTGTCTCACATGGAGCACACATATTAACAAGCTATGCAATGCGGTGTCCTCTAGGCTAGGAGTGTTAAGACGTTTAGCAGCCATTCTACCGCCTAAGACACTTTCTATGCTGTTTAATTGTATGGTTCTCCCAAAGATTGAGTACTGTGATACTGTATGGGCCAACTGTGGGAAATCTCTCTCTGACAATCTCCAGAAACTCCAAAACCGTGCAGCACGGATTGTCCTCGGTTTGTCACGAACATCACATGTAGATAACGAGCAGCTATCTGCACTAGGTTGGGTTTCCCTGACATCCCGCCGGCAAATGCACCTTCTTCAAACTGTCTTTAAGTCAATCCATCAGCAGGTACCAGCGTATTTACAAGTATTTAATAGAACTTCTCACACCTATGCAACAAGGCAAAATTCGTATTTATCATTACAACTACCTAAAGTTAAACTGGAATCCGGCCGTAGAAAATTTGCATATAGAGGTGCATTTGCATGGAATGAGTTGCCTGGTACAGTTAGGGTAGTCACATCTGGCCACTCTTTCAAGAAGCTGATAAAACATCATTGCTGACCTCTGACCTCTCGACCCAGCCTGATCCATCGATTTTGATGCTCGGTTGTGTATATACATATGTTATTTTTTGTTATACTGTTTACTGTTGTTGTTGTTTATGTCTATCTGTACAGGGCACGCCTGTAAAGCAGTACATCGTACTGAGTGCGTCTACCCTGTATAAAGAAGACAGAAATAAATAAATAAATACTAGTAACATCTCACGGATAACATTCATGTTTAGTCATTCTCACCAAAAAATCAAATGAACATATCTTACCTTCTCGTCCTTCATCATTGGTGTAGAGTCCACTGTCACTTTCACTTCCACTCAAGTCACTTTCAAACACACTGGAAGGCAGACAAGTCAACAGTCAGATCACGATACATTCAATATTAAGAACCAATTTGTCCCAACTACTGCCTAATTTGTCTGAAAATAAGGTGGAACACTTCTTCAACTCATATCCAACAAAGTTCAGCATGAGACTGAAGACCACATCTAGATCTCTAATGATCCAATACTCTGCACCACCCAGAAATGGTTCACTTTAACAAAGTTACAGTTTTTGATTTAGAAGACCTAACTTCCTTGACATCTTTAAGAAACAGCAAAAAGCCAGTCTTTATCAATTGTTCTACTAAAATTAGAACTTTTGACGTTAAGTGTTTAAATTCTTCCTAACAAGTAAAACCATTCAGTAACAAGAGAAGCAATGCTATGGTACAACTTCTTGACTCTGCCCTGGTATGACTCATGTAATTACATAAGTTTAATAGTTGATGTAACAATTTCTGTATATGTTGTTCTTCGGAGTGCCGGTCACGACGAGGTCGCTGGTGCTCTTCATACCCTGGTGATTTCTAGGGATTCTTGGTTGAGGCCGTCTGGGTGTAGAGTTCTGAGTTGGTGTATCCAGTAAGATTCCCGTTGTAGTCAGAGCTGTCCGGTAGAGTCTTTGTTGCCTGTGTAGCAGAGCTTCTCGATGCCAAGGATCTCGAGGTCTTTCAAGCTGTGATGTGTCTGGTTGAAATGAGCTGAGACCGGGGTGTCCTTCTTTGTGTTGATGGAAGACCGATGGCCATTCAATCTGTTGGCCAGGGTCTGTTTCTGTATATGTTGTTGATACTCTCTGGATCACACATTGGCATGTAATGGCACTAATATCATGGCAATATCTTGCAACTATTTATTTTTCTTGTAAGTTGCCTAACCAGATTTATGGCCTAGATGTATTATAGTCTAGATGTATAAAGTGAGAAACTAAAGTCAACCAGTAAAGCACAATGTCATATGGTCCTCACTCAATTTATATTCTACCCTGTTTACACATGAATTAGAACTAAAACCTTTCTCTAAGAATTGATGTATTGCACATTAAAGTTTATCCTATAGTGACCTAAATTTCCTTTGTATCCCGACAACCATGTTTCTTACACCTGCCATTTTGCTATTTTGTTTCCAATCAGCCCCTGCCAGTGTAGATACATTACCTGTAAGTGCATCAATGTCCATGTGATTTTTCAACCCCATTGTTCAGCACACTGTCAATGATAAGCACAAAGACTACTGGAGATCACAGCTTTGTGTGGCCAAATAATGTAGAACAAAGCGGTTCACCCTGGACCCGCTACTGCCTGTACAATAGCCTGCAGTTACTTTGTACTGGGCTGCCAACATCCATCAGACAAACTTGCCGTCTTCATTACACTTTTATCAGTGTTACTGCTCCGTATCGGAGCCTGTCCTGTTTTTGTTGCTGCTTGAGTGGTGGGACGGGGAGGGCAGGTGTGCAGGACCCTGACTTTGTATCTCTACCTGGTGGTAGATACGGGGCCATGCCTACCATGCTGCCAGAATGCAGCCCCGTTATGTCACTGCCCCGGGGCTAACAAGGGGTAGCATGGCCAAGTGACTTCTCCTGCACTTGTTGAATTCACGTCCATTTGCTGTCTATCAGATGCAGCAGGCTGGACTGACGCATTGGCAAGAGAGCCAGGCAGGAGGAGGAAATATAGTCTGCCAAAGTACCTGGACAGATTAGGGTCCCACCAGACGGTGGAAAGATGAGACAAGCAGAGAAGGTGGAAATGATTCCACCTCTTTGCACCAAATCCATTAAAGCAAAACTGCAAGGATATTTTCCTTTGATAGCTCGATAAATTTGGCCCGCTGCACAGTGCCTGTGCCCTGTGATCCATTATTAGTAGGCACTGCAATATTTATGAAGGCCTCACATGCAAGGTTTAAGACTTCTACCTATTTTATTGATTTTCATAGGAAATGCCAAAGTGGTAATTATTCTGGCAACAAATTTTTCTTGACAAGCTTTAGGAGAGGTGTCTGGGTTGAAGAAGGCTGAGTGAGCAGCCCAGGATTTACTCAGGTGGGCTCCAACATAACAAATTGTGGGCTTCTCTACATCATACAGGGGTCAGGCTGGGGGCAGGGGTCACAATCAATCCCCCTCCATGGGCAATTAGATTTCCAGTGCTTTTATTTGTACCCATATCCTGTTTTCATTTCCATGTCTATCACTCAATCTGCCCAATACTCTTGTTACTTGGATAGACATGTCCCGACGGAGCAACAAAAGATGAATTTTGGAAAGAAAAGATGGAAACTGCCAAGACTGGCATGACCTGTGACAAAACACTGGGGACAGGTGGAACATATATTGTACATATGTCTATATCCTAGAGGTTTGAAATAAAGGGAATGGGACACAGCTATATAACTTGCTGTTTCTACAGAGAATCATAGCCCTTTGATCTTTACCACTGTCCTGACAAGCCACATTTCACTGTAGCTAGAAAAAAGGTACAAAAGGGGAAATGCAAATGTGGTTGAATGTGATTAAAAATTTTCTGGCAAATATAAACTAGGAAATCCTTAATCCAAGGGCCTTTGTCCAAAACTCTTAGCTCTCTATGTATGGCTCAGTGAGTACAAAATTGGCACTAACAGTTAATTTCAAATATTCATCATAACAGGATGAAATATCAAATATTCATCATAATAGGATGAATTCACAAAATAAGTTACCAAACAGACCACACTTTGGTATTTGGAATAAACTCCATAAGTGACTTTTGACAAACAGATATATTACACTTCTTCTGATAAAAGAATAGACAATGTTTGACATGTGCCTTGGAAGTGAAATAAAACGTCATGGCAATGATATATGGCAGTCTGCCAGCACACATGTTCTGAAGAGCTGATTATAAGAGACCTTGACATACCATATCTGCTTGTTATCCTCCAAGTCCACAGAGACTTTCATAAAATCATTTGTATTCTACTGTAGTAACAATAGTTTCTACACCTGACGTCTGCTCTCCTTCAACAAAAAAAAGGAACCCAAACAATTTCCATTTTGAAACATTAAAGCATAGAACTTCTGAACTGATATACCAAGTTGCTTTGTTATACACTATAATATATGTTATGACCTTATTGGATCTATGTAACAAGTTGACCTACATTGTACATGTACACTATAGTAGAGGCATTACCAAGTTCTATAGACTGAGGCTTTTACAACTTAACACACTTTTGCTACCCTACTTTTTATTACTACTGGTATGCTTTCCATCAGCAGTTGTGGTAAAGGGAACAATCAGTTGTTGTAAAAAGTGCACAAAGCTAAACATATTCTTGTGAAGAGGAAACTATCCTCCTATACTTCTGTGGTTATCCAAAGCTTGGCTACAACAGAGTCATACCACTGTCATGGATGGCTGAGGTGACCTTTCACCTACGCTGCTGCATTTGTCGACTAAATCCCATTTGCTGTATTCAGTCTAGCAGAGAGGTCCAACTTACTGCAGTAGATACCCCACACACCCTGAGTGATAAGCTAGGTCACAAATGTAGTTTCATGGCTATTTTCCCCTGTTTATTAGTTTGGCGCCACAGCCTCCAGAGAAGGGATACTGTCTACTGTGTGGTGATGTGACTTTTCCTGGGTTATGTTGGCCTTTAAACATGAAAACATGGGGTTGACTCCTCCTTTTTATAGGAAATGCTTAAACCACACAAGGCATACCTGGAGCATAGCCAGAGTGTGACTGTGGACTATAAATTGATCTTTCAAACAGGAAACAAACAGAGCAGTACGATTTCACAGCTGTGTTTGTGTGGACTGATAGCGATGTAACCTATGTGTATATCAATGCTGTCAACACTGTTGTTTAACAAAAAAACGATGAAAACACCGAAGAGCACCAGTTCTAACCAA
Organism: Branchiostoma floridae x Branchiostoma japonicum; assembly: GCA_013266295.2. Lineage (NCBI taxonomy): Eukaryota > Metazoa > Chordata > Leptocardii > Amphioxiformes > Branchiostomatidae > Branchiostoma > Branchiostoma floridae x Branchiostoma japonicum. Next base: position 17,385,253 of record CM023840.1, read on the forward strand.
GCTGAGACTACCTGCCTGTCCTGGGTGCTGAAAATGCAGATATTCTGCAAGAGCAGACAATGTTTTATTTCATTAGTTTTAGCACTGATTCTTCAGTTCCAATAAATGTAATGGGGACACAAATCTGTACAAGAGGTAAATGCATCAGTTCAAATGGCATAAGGAGTGGAAGCTTATAGATGTTCCATATCTAACAGGCCTGTCAGCACTGAAAAAACAGGTCAAAAGACTACACTGGTACCATTAACTCTTTCCAAGTACAGAAATTAAAACCAAACAAATACTTCAGTTCAGACCACCCATATCCAGAACTTGCAGAAGCATACCCAGGCCCTCTATTGCATCTTGACCCTACAATGAACAGGTTTGCTTAGACATAGAACACACAGCATGTCCTCATCAGTATTAATCTACCAGTTCTCTCTTGCCATGGCGATAATCTAATCAAATAGATTTTGAAGCCAAAACAAAAACAAATGCTAGCCACATTACAAGAGATTGGAATTTGCTTCATATCTGACCCAGTGACCTCAGTGCTTGCTTGATACTTCTTTCTGAATAGAATAGTAACAAGCCCATACATGTACTAAAGCAAATTGAATTACTTTACAATTCAAGAATGATTTCACTTGCTCAGCTCCTACAAATATTGCATTAATCTCATATCAGCATTAAAGGCAAAAATCCATTCATGGTTCAAACATTATACAACATTTTTCAAAACAGGACTAACCAGTCAGCCTGCTGTCTTGCTTCATTTATTTTTGTACAAAAAGACACAAATAAGATTAATGAAGGACAGCTGTCTGTGTGTTTTCTAACATTATTGCTAGAGCCTGTAGATATATGCCCATCACTATTGAGTACACATGTACCTTCTGCTGCTATGCCTTTTAAAATAAATCTTGCATGACCAATGCCACTTGATACCAGTGCAACACTAATAGTTTTAAATATAGAAAGTTATCTATTTCTCACAATGTGAGAGGCAAGGACAACTAACAGATGGAACATATCAGTATACATAATAATGATGGCACCTAGACATGCCTAAAATAGACAGAGACTTCAAAGAATACTAGTAACTAATATGATATAAGATCTCTGTAGTGAGACAAGCATCCATGCACCTGCATGCAAATCATCACAATAAAGGTATCACTATGTCATCCAAAAATAGTAATCCTGTACAGAAAGATAATACTTCATTGCACAACATCTGCTAGGCAGCAAAGGACAAGGTTTATTATATCATATTTCATACATCTGATATCATCCTGCGACAGCTACTTTGTACCTGGCAGTAAAAGGGCAAGAAGTGCAAGAGTATTGTTACAAACAATGGAAGATGACTAAAAAGGTTGGTAAAGGAAGACTTCATAGAGAATAATCATATTTATTGGTGACATTCCAGGCTGCTATCAGACAGATCTGGCTGACTCTGGTAGAGCAGAAGCTCTGCCACAGTCAGTCAGCAGCCATAATAACAGCAGGTAGAGTTAAACTCCTTTTTAGTTAGCTATACAACAGAAAGTCGGAAGAAGAAATATATAAAATGTACATGTCTACAATATGACACTATTCAGCACGTCGGCAGAACGTACTGCGCCTGCGCAAAACCCTGATTTTTCACGTTTTTCGTTGGATGTTTGGTCAACGTTGCATCAAAATTTTGCCTGTTGCAGACGACATCTTTTCCTATACAACATCTGAAAATTAGAGACAGGCTGTCAACCTTATATGCTCTAATACAACCTTATATGAGACGTTCTGCCGAAGTGCTATGCACAATACATTACGGGTTTCGCGCAGGTGCAGTACGTTCTGCCGGCGTGCTACACTATTCCAACAACAAACTCAAAGAGATTTTGTGCATTTTGTGCTGATAATTGATATATGTCAAAGGTAGTTTCAATATGACTTATAAATATTACACTGAAGTATATGTAAAGACACATTTATTCTTGCTATTTATGGTATCTATATCTTCATCAACATCATGGCACAGGTACAGGCACCTCATATGAATGTAGCAAGTGTATCAAGGTGACCATCTATACCAGGCAGAATGTATCTGTCCAAGCACAGATGCATATGAATGGATATATAAGTCTCCTGGAAGCAAATTATGTAGAAATGTAATGGAGAATTGGCCTTGAAAAAGGTGTTGAGCATAATCCAATCGTGCAATCAGTGTGCGGTATGGAGAATATGCTGGCTCAGACCACCTTTAACCATTGTTGTCATCCTGTATCAGTATTCACGGCATGGCCAATCTTTCTCGACCCATTTTGCTGGCTGGTCATACATCTTTGTTGAAGATTTAATTACATGATGTTTCAAGATCTCATATCTCTTAAAACCAGGAAATAATGGCTGTAATATATTGGCAGGTGCAGAGTCCATGACCCTGCAGGACCTCCCGCTCACTTGATTTAATCTGATTTGGGGCCAAACCCCCGGTGGAATACTGATCAGCTGGTAGCAAGGACTTCTGGGATGGCTTCTGAGTAAGCAGTCAATAACCTAAGAAAATCTATTACCGATACATTTTGAGTATAGTCTTTTTTTATATAGTGGTTGGAGATAAGGGGTTATCTCAAAAGTTTGCACAGCTTTTTCAAACGAGACTAAGTTTAGGTGTGAATTTACATGTACACTGCCCTTTGATCCTATATGGAGCCCCACCCACCTTTCCCAGAATGCTCCAATCTGTCTTCCCAGCCTAGATCTGTCTTGAAGCAGAAAACCAACAAACACTTGTGACATGATGACAGAGGCAACTTGAGTGGAATGAGCAATGTAATATTGTGTTGATTTTGGTGGCTGTTTGGGATTCAACCAAAGCTGTCCCAATACAAGAGTGAAAACAATCTGCGACAAGCCAGAGTTACCTAAGAATGTACATGTATATAGGGAACCAGTACTATATACATATGTTATCTACCAACATGTACAAGTTCTGTATCTGTAACGGGGGGTGCCCTAACATCGAACACTTTTTTCGGTGCTCTATCGTTAGTTGTCGGAGAGTGGTCAGGTTTTGATGAATGAATTTTGAAAACCTTTATGTAATGAGTATACTTGGATAAAAAATGCATTCATACTATTCATGAGCCCTTCACGCTACGCGTTATAAACGGCAAACGCTGTGAGACATTTTCGTAAATTTACCTTCGTGAATGTGCTACGCTAGACTGTGTGCCCTAACTTAGAACGCTTTTGTAATTTTGCTCTGTTCAGGCGTTGATGATGAAATTAAGTTAAAAAAAACAAGAATTGAATTTTGTGATATTTAAGCTTTCTTTTGATAGTATAAATGCGATTATGTGTACTTGTCACCTCACGCGAGGAGGGCTGTATTGAACGCAGTTCAGTCCGTGTTTGACCAAAAACCTGTCTTACGCAATCAACACGGTCCCATAGGAATCATGGGAAATGCAGACGACAGTGGTGTTGACATAGTGTTGACGTTGTTTTCTCAGGTTGGTTTTCTACTACACAAAAACCTGGAGACCCAAATTTTTACTGTTTCATAAAGCTTTATTTGTTATGTATGTGGCAGCTATGTGACTGCTTGGTACAGGTCGTTTACATCTGGCACGAGCCGCCGCTACGAAGGGACCCCTTTTTCAGCGCCATCATTATGATTGGTGAAAACGACTGCAATTTTGTTTTTGAACAAAACGATAAATAAATATATAGAACTATACTTTGCATGCAAATAACAGCTGTATGCATTGACTATGTTTACTTATCTTTTTATTTAGCAAAGTCAGTGGCAACAACACGGCATACTTTTGCATAATAATATCAGTAAAAAAATCCGTCCGAAGTTAGGGCACGTGCGAAGTTAGGGCACCCCCCGTTATCTGTATAGCCAGTATAACCACCCTTCAACATAACACACCGGCTAAAGTTATACTGATTATTACAGCAGCATTTAAGAGTTGACGTGACCTTACCTCTCAGCATCTCCCTCCTTGCTTGTCCCTCCCTCGTCATAGCAGTCCATGGAGTCTTGTTCCCCTGCAGTTCTGGCTTGGTCTCCCTCGCTGTCTTTCATTCTCAACTTCTTGATGTCATAACCAAACTGCCCAGACCTCAGGCCTTCTATGTCCATCGCATCTTCATCTTGGCTTCCTTCCTTTAGCAGGCCCTTTCCTGCCTTTTTCAATTGCTTTCGTTTTCTTGGGATATAATCAGGCAGTCCATTAGGTAGCTGTGGGGTCATTGGGCTGCCTACTGTGCCTTGAGGGTCGACAGCCATCCGTTTGTACTTTCTTCTCCGGCTGGGACGAGCGCTGCGAACCTTGCTATAACTGTCTGTGAAGGTATCTGATTCAGAGTGGAAGGAGTGTCTGTTGCTGGCAGTGGAGTTGAAGTTCAAGGACAACAGTCTCTTGGCCATGATGAGGTCATCTGAGTCATGATCATCTTCCTGTTGTTGTGTCACATTCTCCATATAGTCTTTCAAGGCTTCATCGAGGCTTGATTCTGAGGCTTCACTAATATTCCCATACTCCCAGATGGGATTGGGGTCTGATCGCCTTTTTCGCCCCCTTCTCTTGCGGGCCTGTCTCCGGCGTATCTGACAGGGGCTCGCTGCACAGGCTCCCTCCACCTCTCCCTCAGGCTCTAAGTCTTCTTTAGACTTGCTAGTCTCCTCCAGAGCACAAGTCAGGTCCTGGATGAGTTCCTCCATGTTCACAACCTCCATGCTGGGCAGGTCAGCCTGCTGTCCTTCTCTAGCACAAACCTGACAAGGTGCACATTACAAAGACAGACACTTTAGAAGGTGCAAAAAAAATTACATTACCAAGAGGCACTTGGACATGTCAGGCTTCTACATATTATGATGTAATGATATCTGATTTTCAAAATGTCACGTTAGTTTGCAATGTCATTTCTCTTCACTTGAAACATTCATGCTTTGGCCTAGTCCACAGAACTTGAATGTTCAAGGACTGCTTGATGTTCTGTCAGGAATGGCAATCAGGCCAAAAACATGCAAAAACATGCCATCTCTAGGTATCAAAAAAAATCAACAAACAGCATATACATGACATTGTATTTCTAAAGTTCAACATGATTCACTTTTAGTACTTGCAAGTTCACAAATTGCATATAATAGATAATCACATTCACATTTGATTAATAACCCATGCAAATAATGACCTTTCCACAATATAACAGCATATACCTCATATGTTCACATTTACCTGCAGATATTTATCATACAGACATAACCAATGTACGACAATTACTTTGTTTGCATCAACAGTTTCCATTAATTGTACACCTTTGTATTCACAATACAATTAACCAAAGGATAAGCCAATGAGGTTATAGTTTGCAGTTTGTCGTGTATTCTAATATTCATGTACATTACAATGTTCATCTTTAACTCCATCATCAAACATTAACACATTCATGAGTCATGAAAGTGTATGATCTTCATGAATATGTATGACATAATATTTGCTTTATCAAAAAGCATACAAACATGAAGAAACATCACAGTATACCAGCATAAACATAACAGCCCTCTGTCTTTAGGATCTTATACGTGTAAGTATAAATGCCACTGAACTCAACAAGCAGAAGAAGTCTGTATCCTCTAATACAGTATTGTATAGGTACAGAGATTATGCTCAGACCACAATTTTCATGAATATCTAATGTAGACCTCCTATGAGCATGAAGGTCCCATCACCTGTATGAGCCACAAATTATACATACATTGTACAAATGTGTCAGTCCTGCAAAGGGTTTTTCACTTTACCAACCGTAGCTCTTTTTAACATTATACCATCACATTCACACATGCAATTATATGCAGAGCCCGCTTAGTTTTATTTGATGTAAAGAAGCTATCATGCTTTCAACATCTTTCATTAGGAATATATCCAATGTGTTATTCATGCAAAGTTATCAAGGTTTCAAGATCATGGATTTGACTAAATTATGGGTCATCATTTCTTTAGGTTCAGATGATTTTATGGGGCACAATACTATAATTACACGATCAAACTAGTTAAAAAATGTAAACTTGTAAAAAGAATCATTGATTGGAATCTGCATTGCAAAACAATACTGTTTAGAGCAAGACCTACTTTTCGATCATTTACTGATGTTCTTTGAGCAGTTCAGAATCATGTTCCCATAGATTCAAGGGACAGATTCAGTTCTGCACCTTCAAGCTCATCAATACACAAGTTTTGTACTGCACTGGTAATGTCCCCACATGCAGCCTGGGGGTGTACATGTGTGGGGTGTTGGTTGCTGTCTGCTGACATATTTCCTGATGACAGAAACTATTGACAGGATGATGAATGACACTTTTTTTGCACTTTGACACTCAAATACTAAGTAACCCTTTTTTCACTATCGACAGGATGATACTGTCATTCAAACTTTAGAGTCTGTAACATTCAAAGAATGATCATCAACATGCAACAACTACATTCTTGAATACCCCTGTTTCCAGAAGAGTGTCTCCAGGGCTCATCAAAAATTCTGTAAGACAACAAATAACTAATTGGCTTAGGCAGCTGTGGAAGACTATGGCCAATAACTTAGGCCCCATTCAAACGGAGTCGGTGAAACTGCGACTCGGGTAAACTACATTCCTCACATCTGGTCCACGTGCCACACGTTCCTTCGGAATCGTGCCCGAGAATGATTCGCCTAAACTACATTCATTGTTGTTTGATAAAAACACGCAAGGTTGCAATTTTGGCATTGCATATAAATAAAGAAATATCACCCCGTAATCCATCACCAGGTCAATATGCAAAGTAAACCGGTGAAACCACATTGCGTTCAGATGCAAATCGTGATCCAGCCAAGGCGGTTCGAAACTACCTCCAGGTGTGGTTTGGGATCGAGGCGCTTTCAATGCGATTTGGAGCGTTCAGATGGGGCCCACATGAATCCTGATTCGGTGCAAACCACATCGAAGGCAGTTTCACCGACTTCGTTTGAACGGGGCCTTACATGGCTAAGAAGCAGGTTTTCAGTCTCATCGATTCTGAGCTCCTTATGTCCATTTCAAAGTGAAGAAAATGTAGCTAGCAATAAAAATCTCTTACAAAAGCTACAGCAGTGACTTGACTGCCACTTGTCCCAAGGTGCTTATCAAATCTGACAGCTAATTGCTGTCGATGATGATTTGTTTGTTTGTTTGTCTATGTATGAATTAAAACATTTGTCCTTGGTTCAATCAAGAAATTTCATATGACCATCTGTATAACTGTACTCTTGATTGGTGACTTCCTTTCACTATTTCCCACCCTCCTTTCACTAATTTTCCCACCCTTCAACAGCTCGTACTGTTTACTCTTCTACTTCAGATGTTATCATTTTGCCAAGATGGGCGGAGCGTGTTGATTAAACCCTCATTTTCCTCTAATTATGCCGGGTCAAGTAATGATGGGGGAGGGGGGCAGAGGGTGCTGCTGAGGGGCCTTGGCGGCCACATCGAAATCGTTACACATTGGTGGCATACACCACGATGATTACGTAATGGCGAGACGATGGACACGTGTCAATGTTTTGGCTCCTAAATGAGAAACGCATAAAATTTACGAAGTCTTATGTTGACACGTCCTAACATATAAACACAAGCCAGCTGGCACAACTGCGCAAGAAAGTCAGTCTAACAAACACCAATTCCCACCCGATTCCCACCTAAAGATCGTTATTTCTGTAGTACGTACCGATATTCTATATCTGTAGCACCATCCTATCTGATGATGTAGTCGATATTTTGGCGTCAAATTGCCAAAAATGACTGCCAATAATTCTATCAACTCAGCAAAAATGTCATCTGAGGCCATCCATGTTGTTTAGCGCAGTGTATTGTGGGCCGGTGGGTAGCTACCACGGTGATCAATGATAGGGGTGGACAGGATGACACACCCCTGTTTAATTGTGCATAGGATCTATACCAAAAAAAGGGTATTATGACAACAATAACCATTTTATCCTACTTATATATCATTAGGCGAGTAAACTGATTATATTTTTGTGATAAAAAGTGATTCTGAAGGAAAAAGTATTCTTTTTCTCCGGACAGTTCCATCGGCATTGGTATAGTCCCGTTGCTTGGCAACAAAGACAAACAAGGAACCAATGAAAAACATGGCGACCATGGTAAAACTTGGCAGACTTACCGGCAAAGTTGTTGAGGAAACTTTCATACAAAACAGGTGATTTCACCAATTAACTTTATTAGGACAGAGAAAAGATGGTACCTGCTACCATGTCGTAAAAGGGTTGGCAGATTCGTTGGTTCTGTCACACAGAATACGTCGTTGAAGTCTACAGGGCGCTCTTGGTGAATTTGTTTACTTAAAATTGTGTACTTTGTTACTTGTAAAATTGTGTAATTGAGAGGGCTGGTACTTGGCACTGATTATCGTAGAGATGTAGCACAGCCACGCAACTTGATATATATACATGTATCTTTTATGTGAAAATGCTAAATATGTATTCCAAACTTCAGAGATGCCGAGGAGAATCGTCTAAAAGAATATGAGGCAGCGCTGAAGATCCAAAGCTGGTTCCGAGCCGTCAGGGTCAGGTCTTACATCAAGTGAGTAACAGACTCAAAGTTAAACCACTTTCCAGCGCAGTTCTCCTTTTTTTAGATCATCGAAGTGACTGTTTCTTAGTTTCCAATATTCATAGTTGTATCTCAAGGTAAAATCCTCCAGTACTGCTTGTGAGGTCCAGCATGTATAAAAATTATGACATTCTTTAAGTTCCATCAGTTTGTTACCATACCCACAGTCAGGTTTTATGGCACTTTACATCCAAGGTTCTGCATCCCACACAAATATGCACCAACACCACCATACATACAGTCAGCAACTCTCACACTTCCATTGTAGATTGTGTATCATGCTTTCATATATGAAAATATGATAGTTAAAATTATGTATATTCCTTTCAGGTTCCTGCACAAATGTGCCGTCACCATCCAGAGACACTGGAGAGGCTTCCTGGGCAGGGGGGCCTTCCGCACCCTGGTCAAGGTAAGACCCCCCCCCCCCAAAAAAAAAGACAGACTACATTGCATTTGACTTGTACAGTCATCTTCAGAGTCACAACTTTGTGGTGGTCCAATATTGCAGTGGTGTTAACTTGATGCATTTTACATGGAGATCATTTGCATGTTGTATTCTTTCCTTACAGAACTCAGTTTTTGTGATGAGAATGAACTTCTACAACAAGATGGTTGTCAGGGTAAGTAGCTCTATTTTGTAGATTCCAAAATAAATCTTAAGATAGCATTTTTCATCAATCCTTATTGTTTGCATATTATAAATATATATATACATGTATCTAGCTGATGCCTAAACTGGAACTGGTATAAATTGCTTTCTCTCTCCTTCAGATCCAGAAAAGGTGGAGAGGATACTATGTTCGTAAATATGTGCACAACTACTATGCCAGGAAGAGATACCTGGAGGGGTTGCAGATAAAGAACAAGATTGTCAGGTAAGACTACTGGGTAATCAAATACAAATCTAATCCAACCAAATACAAAAGTCTCTAGTATGCAGTGTTCAGTCAGTTGCTGCTGGCTGTAGAACTTAAGTGTAACATGAGAAACTTATAATATGAGGTCCCTTGAAAGATTATTGTTCCAACTGAATAGGGCTGAAAGGATATGCAGCGTGGGTGCAGCAGATTGTGTATTTAGAGTGTAGATAAACAGGATTTTGTTTCTTCCTGTGTTCTGGATGGTGTGTTGTTACAGGGGTCATCATGCTCTCACATGACCTCATGACTCCTGCTTTCAAAGCTCAGCCCATTGTCCCCAGTCCTCCATACAAATGCAGCTTAGCAACTAAAAGCCTTGACAGTCTACTTCACCGCCACACATAATTGGTGAAATAATGCTGTTAGGGAATGGTTTGTCCTCTTTGGTTGTTGGTGTCTGGGGCAAGTTGGCAGCCTGACAAAAATGCAAATCATATTTTCTTTAGTCAACTTTGTTCTGTTTCCTAGTACATTTATGCCATTGTTTGTGACCAATTATGTTATATTTCATCCAGGAGTGAGCTGAGTGAATATGCAGAGATGCACAAAAGAGAAAGGGAAAAGAGAAGGCAGGAGCTGGAGGAGAAGAAAGAGATCTACGGTGCCAGGAAAAATCACTACCTACTCAGCACACACCAGGTGAATGGACTAAACTGTCTCCTTCAGTTCTGTCCAAAATTTACAATGTAAACAAGTCTTAAACTGAGAGGTTTTTATTGACATGTCCACATACTGTATACAAATGGCCCTAAATGTCATGTCCTTTCAGATTTCTGGTATCTACAATTCTCCATACAAGCCCTTCCCTGATGAGATGGAGTACCGACTGATGTCAGTCAAGCCCCTGAGCCACAAGAGACCACTCAGGCCCAGGGACAGCACCATGGGGCTGGTGGACCCCTCCCCACCTGGGGTCCCCCCTGCCTTACCCCAGTCTGCACCTCTGCCTCCCATTGACAAGAAAAACCCACAGGTGATTCAGAGGCCGGGTCCCATACATGCTCATACTTGTAACACTTCCTTGCAGATGCTGAACAGGACATAGGTGCCTGTCATAGTGAACCTTAAAGTCAGTCATTTTTTAATTCATGTGTTTTTTACCAGTAGATCACACTTTAATAGGTCCGTGACCTGTTTTTCAGGTGTCCCTGGGCACATAAAAGTTTAGGATGAGAGTTTTTTCTTTCAATTTTTTTGTCATCACACACCATTGATTACTGATTAACATTATAAATGACCACAGAATTCTAACAGGTAAAAATATGCCCACCATATTCAATGCCTGGTGACCCTAAGGACTGTTATGAGATTGAGGGTGGTACTCTACAGCTATCTTTAGAGAAGACAAAATGCTGTCACCTCCTAATTTACCAGTATTGTCTCCAACAGGGTCCTTTCCGCCAGCCTACAGAAGTGTACTCACAGCGCTACAGGCCCCTGGAACCAACACTGCGGGTAGCAACAGACTATACATCTGAGGAGGAGGCAAGAGTAGCAATGAAGCGCAAGGAATGGGAGGGGAGAATTAATGACAATACGTAAGTGTACAATATGATAAGAGCCAACAAGCAACCTTCTAAAAAATCATGCTAATTTTTCTGCATCGGGGTTGAAAAAGCAGAAAATTTGTTATTTATGTACCAGTAGTTGTTGGTTATGATGGACGACTCTCTCACAAGTAAAACCTTAGACTTTTCTACTAATGGATGCTGATATCAGTAGCTCAACACTTATGGACATGACAGATACTGCACCACCTCTCTAATGACAGCTTCCCTGTGTGACTGTTCTACATCCCCACTACAGTAGACCATGGACAACTGTCCCTGACATGACTGACCTACTTGACTATAACAGCTGACACTGACAGGCTCACTGCTGTCTCTCCATAACATACATACTGCTTGACTGCTTCTTGTATTGGGTGAGACATGACATTCCATATGGTAATATTACAAGACAAATCAGCTTTGTCCAAGATAGATGACTACAGATAGACTGAATCAAGTCATAGATGGATTACAGGAGTTAGACTTAATAACAAATGCCATTTGTCAAGTCTTAAGCTGGAAGGTAAAACACAATGGTATGCTGAGCTGAAAATCTTCCTGTATTAGTGTAGGCAGAAAGGTATCACATCGTAATTGTATCAAATAGAGTACACCTGCAAATTTTATGACATGTCTTCTCTGATTATCATTTTTTTGCACTGATAGCATGTGCATAGTATGCCCTTTAATCATTTAACGATGAAAGTGCAATGTTTTGATGGTATCTCAACCTTCCCCGCAGTTTCCTGCCGTTCACAAGGAGAGAGCGCCCCTACAGTCCCCTGCTGCACACCACGTCCCAGTATGGGGCCCTGCCATATGGCACCAGGCACTTCAGACATGAGAAGAAAGAGACTGCTGATGATGTAAGTATTCTCACCAACTTCTTAAAACCCAGAGCTTAGAATGTGCAATTAACCTACAAGTACGATGATGAAGGAATATCTATTGACATGATATCCAGAATCATGTTTACAATTTATTGAAAGTGTTTCAACCCACAGCTTTCTAACCTGACATGGTGTTTGTTGTGTGTTACAGAGGTTCAAGTTGGTGTGTTCTCCCATCCCAATCCTTGAGAAGTTCAATGAGACCTACTCCAAGGGACAGGTGGCACTGTAAACTCATCCTGCACCAGTGCCTTTATCCTTAGTGAAAGAAACAACACGATTTATGTGTACCTTACTGTACATCTGAAGGAAGTTGACTGAACAGTGAAATTTGGTTCTCAATATTGGCTTCAGAAGAAATGCTCCTTGTAAAGACAGACACTTGTGCCATGTTGCCATCACTCAGATATAACAGAATGATGGAGTCAGTTGACATCTAGTCACTTCTGAAGAATTCCTGGTCTATATAACAAATCATAATTCTAATAATTTTGAGATTAAATGTAAAGGTTATCTATTCCTGGATTGCTAGATTGTGTGAAACATGAGTGACTTCAGCACACTTGTATAAACCACATGCATGTAAGGGCAGGTGTTTTATTCACACTAGAATGAATATAATAGTCCTGTCTATGTTGGGTGATTGAATTCTCTTATGCTGTTATCGGAGGCTGCGGTTGCCATAGGATTGAATCTAACAAGGCTAAAAATGAATGCAATGTTTTCATCAAGGCAGTAAGAATATATTATTAATGATGGATACTGTATGCAGTAAAAGAGGATATTAGAGTGGTATATGTATACATCTTTAATCTTTGTACAAGATTTGTACAGCATATAGCTGAAAGCAGCTTTGTAAATAGTTAAGTATATTACACAGTGATTTGTATTTGTGACTCTCAACAGCAACAACAAAATACAAAGTATCACACAAAAATCTTTGTTGTCATCTACCTCATTAGGGAATGTGCACAAAGCTGGAATCTCCACACTGATCCTAAGCTTTATTAGGTTAACTTCTTAAGTAATCGATACAAACTTGGTGTGTGTGGCACCTGTAGAGTGGCAAAGGTTATTACAAAATGAGCCCTAAACACACAGGACACTAATGAATAGACAACTCTCCATTACTGACACAAGCAGGCTACCCGATGTGAGTTTACCATTGCATTTATGTTTGGGTTGTTGGAATATCAATGAAGCATAACCCTTAGTCTAGCAAACTTACACAATCTTAGCCTATGTACAACTTATTAAGCATACACCATAGTCCATGTCTTTGAGTAACATACATCATCCCTGTATTGGTAGAGGCTCCTCCTCCTCCTTTGGCCTTTCAGCCTCCCACTCTACCTGTAGTTCTGAGGATACCTCTGTAAACAGCCTGTCCCAGTCCCAGGGTTTGTCCTCCTGTAGACACAGATAATGCACTTATGTAGGAGTCAAGCTGAGGAAAGGCCTAAAATGTTCTGTTCATGAAATGTGAAATTATACTACAGGTGTATTGGCTATCATAGCCAAGAAGTGCCTCGGTGCACAAACTTCACACTGGTAAGAGAGCTAAAGATTCTCTAGCCTGAGAGCCCCAGCCATGTAGCAGACACAAGCAATGCTGCTTCTCAGGCTATAGGATGCCATGGTCTGTCTTTTCCAGACATACCACTGGTGGTATCTCCTCTTGCTGGGTCATTGGCAAGATTGTGGCTAGGTAACACAGTCCAGTACCTACAGCAGCCACAAATATTTCAGGCAAATCTACTTTCAACTTTCAACTACATTGTACTTTCAACAGATTTTTCTGGATTCAACCTTTTTGCAGTAAGAATGGAGGCAATTGCTGTGAAATGCAACTGTGGCCTGCTGCAACCCGTAGCTGTCATGAAAGCTTTGAACTTCTTAATGTCATAAGAGAAGAAAAATGTGGCTTGACAGTTCCCCTTACCTCCAGAACATCTGTTTCTGCTGACAGACATTTGGCAAGGGGCTTCAGGTCAATCTCATCATCCTGGGTAGAAACATGTGAGAAAAGTTCAACTACATGAAGACTACAAGTGGCAACATCTGATGGAAATGAAATGTCATAGCAGGGTAATGGGCATACAGTTTTGCATATTAGTTCTAGACCAGCAGCAGAAAACAAAAGGACATGACAATAGAGGGGCCTTAAAGGGAATTCCACAGGAGCTTTAAAATAGTTTTACATGTATTGGCAAAAAAGTAAGATGAGTTGAATAAAAAGACAATAACAATATCTAACTCAGAATGTTGATGTGGGTTCCAAAAACTACATGTAATCCAAAAATGTCAAGAGTAAAGTCAGCTTCAATAGCATGGAAATTCTACTGACAATACCAGTATAAAGTAGGTTTTGTTGGAAATAATAAGTGCAGCTTCTCTGGCAAGGCTCCTTTAACCCCCTTTTACTACATCCTTTGGCTAGGCCTTATGCTTCTTTCTGTTTGTCACCGAGTAGATGAGAAAGTACCCTGGTATCCAGATTACTGTGGGCCTGGCCGAGATTCTAGTGGGTGCACTAAACAACAACAGCCCCTGTTACAGTATCCAGCCACCAGTTTTAGCGGGGCCGCGGTAATCTGGACACCAGAGAAATGAGAAAGACAATTGGGAGTTGTAGCAAGACTGACAGTCTGCAGTTGGAGGAACTCTGATGACTGTTTCGTTCCACAGAAAACAGGTGCTGAGCAGATGCAGCTGTACACCCTGTCTGTGTGTCTCTCTGGGAGCTATATCGGAAGTTAGAACCACCACCACAAGCCCCAAGGAAACTAAACAGGCACACAGGACCGTATCTGGTCCAAACACCACAGCCTCAAGCTGTCTAACCAGATGGTACCACAAGGAAGCTGGAATCTACCTTAAGCTAAACTTACTTTCAGGCTCACATTGTCATTCTTTCCCAAGCTTTTAACGTGCTGCCATCATGTTTGAGATAGCTAAAAATCATCCCAAAGCAATTAGGGATTTGGAAAGGATTGCAGCTGACAAATTTAGACGGCTTCTGTGAGGCCAGATTATGACATAATCTGGCATAAGCCAGGCATGAACCCATGGGATGCATTACAGCTATCAAGTAGGAATGGAGCAGACACCTACATTAAGCATTCATGAAAATACACTAAGGACCACAGTGACAGGGCAGTGCTTATTTAGAATTCTGGTCATTGTCCTCTTAACTGTAGCGTTAGCACCAGAGAATTCTCAGGTGCAGACATACCAGGATGAGGAATGCAGCTTGTTTGAATAGATCAGTATCCAGCTCTCTGTATGTTGCAATCTTGTTGACCTGTAAACTGTAGACAGAAAAATTCAAATACCTTGTGAGCAAAATCATTAAACTATGTCAATAATATCAAATTTATCTATTGTCTATTTATTTGTCTCATTTCATTCCTTTTCACACCAGAGCATGATGAGCAGAAATATAATATGCTACTGAAAAATATGCAATGTCATGAGAATATTTTCAGTAGCTGGATCCTTTACTGATAAGGCTGTTTTTTTTTTCATTTTAGTATAAGGAGTGTAGCCAAAAAACAATTAACCCCATTTAGTCGAGGGCTATCAGAAGAGAGTTAAATGCAGATGTTTTTTCAGGGGGAAACATGGTTTTTGGTAGACTGTTAAATCTGGAGAAAGCAGTTCCAACATGGATGCCATTTTACCTAAAACCAGGTTTTCTGTGTTGAAAATGGGGTTTCATCAATGGGGTTTGATATTGGTCAGTTGCAAAAATGCCAACAGTATGGTTCACGGTATTGTCTACTGATATTACTGAGACAAAAAAGTGGATTGGACTGGTCAAAGTTAGAAACTGTGTTGTTTCTTTATGTACTTGTACTACATGTACTTGTAGCAGGTGTCAGTTACACTAGTACTGCCAAATAGACGTTTGAATTGGTTGTATCTGTATTCAGACATGATTTTCTTTAGAAGTGGATGTGAAATACCACTCTTGTAAGCCCAACCTTACCTGGGAGGTGCAGCTATCTGAGTGGCCATGTCCTCCTCCTGTACATCGTCCAGATCTGGGATGACTGGGATATCTGAGTAGATACACAAAGAGACAGTTCACATGTAAGTAGGCACATATTCTACTACAACAGACAGACCCTGGGTTATGACCCCATACACAAAATGTGCTTAGTAATCTGTGAATTACCACAGTCAACACTAAGTCTTTCTTATTTTGCTAGGTTCCTCTCACTGACAGGTGAACCATTTAACTATTTCTAGAATGTAACAGCTTCACTCTAAATGGTATTTCATTTAGAGAGAGACTAATCAAGGCACCATTTTCTGACTGACGTTTTTTTTCTTAGAAATAGAGGCCATCAGCCCCAACTATCTTCTGCTTGAAAAGTTGGGAATGCTGCCATGAAGGCAACGTACAGAAGTATTCCTGATTGCACAAATAGGTTTCTGCAAATCATGTTGATTCTCGTACCACTACAAAGATGCCTACAAAGGACATCGGCCTCGGGGAATGGTTGTTTTCCTTTTTATGTCAGCCAAAAAAAACTTTTTTATGCATTCTGGCAAATGAATAAAAGAAAAGGTTAGGGAAGCATAATTGGGACTCTGGCAATGAGTGATATCCAGTTCCTGACGTGGGGTTAGAGTGGGCGTACAAGGATCCCGACAAAAAAAACACTTTTGATTTGACATTTACAGTCATTACAACTCTTGCGTGAAATGTGTAAATGTGCACACGGCTAACTCCCCTGGAACCACAAGACAAGCAGAAACCAACTCCGTGCCTCTTAATTGCGGGAAAGCAAGCCCCATAATGACTTCTTGAAACACCATAATAGATGGGGGAGAGAATCAGTTTGGAGAAATGAAACAAGGTGCCTGGGCCGCCTCAGGCACAACAACCTATTAGTGCAAATTGGATGGTGACCATACAAAATTAACAGCTAACTGTAAACATTACAGCCCACAGACTTCAGGATCCTGACAGAATGCTGTTATTTAAAGCTCCTAGAGCTGAAAGCTACATGCAGCTAGCAGTAACCAGCAGAGTTGTATCTAAACATGAATGCCTTACTCTGTGAGTTTTCCTCAGCGTTGTCCAAACTTGTGAAACAACGTCTCTGGCTGAATTGTTACACATTGTAATTTCTCAACTAGTCTTTCTCTGTTTCAAAAGGAAAAGGTTCCAATAGCATTAAGATATCAGGAAAATAAAGCTGTTTTGTAATAACAACAATAGATGTGAATTTGAGCTATAACTGGCCAGCTGTGCTCACATTTTCTGCACTGAGGACTGTTCCTGTGCTGTATAATTGTGTCACCTAACATACATGTACTGGAACACCTGGTCTGTGTATGAATGTGTGACTGTATTCCTGACTTTGCTTTACAAAAAAATTCACAAGCATGACTGTTTAGACTGGACACAGGACTTAGCCTTAGGGGCTCCCATGTTGTCCAACACATGAGGCAGTTAGATTGTTCCAGCAAAAAGATTGGCACTGTGGATATTTCTGACAGGCATTTCCTCCACAGTCACAGCACTGCAGACCACCTGTCTATTAGCCCCATTTCTACCCGACCGTCTAAAGTTCCAAGAGCGCTTGTAAAGATGAAAGGTGCAGGTAGCTATGTGTGGAAATGAATTATAGACCATCAGCACAAGGGGCTCCTGCCTGCCCATTCTCTGTACCACTGATTGGGTATGCACCCGCCATCCAACCATCAAGTGCAGCATTATTAAAACATACAGCCTTGCTCCCATTTCCTTGTAATTACAAGCCACTACATGGTGCCGGCAAGCGGGCTGAGAATTATTCACCACTGGCACTTAATTTGAACCGTGTCCACTTAACCTTTACAATGCCTAGATGGCGAGGAATGGAGGGAGATACCATAAATGAGGATGGCTGAACTTGTACAGATCAATATAGATTCAGGGGAGCATGAGGTTGATATGAATTGATGTTAAG
This sequence comes from Branchiostoma floridae x Branchiostoma japonicum, assembly GCA_013266295.2. Taxonomy (NCBI): domain Eukaryota; kingdom Metazoa; phylum Chordata; class Leptocardii; order Amphioxiformes; family Branchiostomatidae; genus Branchiostoma; species Branchiostoma floridae x Branchiostoma japonicum. The sequence continues at coordinate 17,403,211 of CM023840.1, forward strand.
TGTGGCCTGCTGAACTCAATGTGGATTCATGAGTGAGTCTGTGCATCTGGCTCTGCTGGGTTCTTGAATAAAACACTCTGAGTTTCTGCTGCAAAATCAAATTAGCAGGTGTCAAGAAGTCAGTGACATGGTTAGATGGCTCACACTACATGGAGATGAACAAAGCTGTAAAATCCAGCAAAACAGCTAGCTGGAGGTCCATCAGAAAAGTTGTTGATTATACAGCAGATATCAATCATACAACATGGATTTACAGCTTTCAGATTTGTGCTAGTGCTGACTAGAGGACTGTATGTCTACTATTACCTAGTACTTTTTACCACAAATATTTCTATCATTATTATAAGAGTAATGAGCCTTTCCGGATCGAACACGTCGAACCCACCTGTTCTATTTCGAACACCTCGGTCAAAATCAGCGCGGGAAACCTTAGAGCAGCAAAATTAGTTGATGTGTACTTGATAAATACTCATTGTTTTACCAGTGAAATTGAATGTGTGACATCGGGGGCAATTTCAAGTTAACCAAAGATGTTTTGTCATTCTTATATTTGTTTGTGAAGCCCTCATTATTGTTTATATCCATGTTTGCGTGCTTATGTTTCTACTTGTATCACAAAGCCCTTTATAAGTTGCGCCCTTCCTCGTCACGACGTGACCACCCGAGCTGGGTTTTTTTCTCATTTCTTTTTTTTTCCTGGCTTGTGTGTAGCTGCGATACATGCAGCAAATGCCTTGGAAAACCTGTCACAGATAAACATACTCTGCGTAACACCTGCATTGACTGTTTGTCAGCAACTGGGCACTCTTGTCAGCCAGCCTACCGTGTGATGTTATGCGGCGCATCCCGCGTCCGCATTGAGCGAAAACATTTTGCTCTCATTAAACTAACCCTGTCCCCTCCTCAAATAAGTTTTACTCTGTGGATGTGTACTTCAACGAAGATAGCGTAACCCTTTTTTGGGGCTGCTGAGAGAGTTTTTCACTGCCGAAAACTCGACCCTAAAGTTGAGCGGCAAAACCGACATTCTGGCGGCGGCGGCCTGCGCGGTCCTTCCCGCGCTGATTTTGACCGAGGTGTTCGAAATAGAACAGGGGGCGGGGCTTATAGTGTTCGATCCGGAAAGGCTCATTGTGCTGGATTTTCTGCCATACAAATCAACTGGTTTAAAGTACAGTATTCAGCTTAGGTTGAGAAATAGTTTGTTTATACATGTAGCAATTTACCACCATAGAGTTGTAAAAAGGCATGACTTTTGCAGCTCTTCCCAGACTGCCTACTCGAGTCTTGGTGTCTTTCTGACACAAATGTTACTTTGGTGATACAAAAGCCATTCAAAATTCTGCCTTAATTTCAAGTGATTCTTCCTGTCAAGTTTTTGTTCCAAAGCTTGTGTTTACTGACTAAAGGTGAAAGAAATTTAAAAAATGACTAGATGGAACGACGAACTGTTCTTCAGAATTTGATTACTGCAATCATTTGGTCCATATCTGGCTGACACCATGACACCATAGCCATTCTGTTGGCACATTACAGCACCTCAGTCACATCTCCCGGTGTCAGCAGGTCAGTCAGTTGGTTGGTAAGATATGAAATGATGCATAAAGAAATGAGGCTTATAACTCACATTAAAGGGAGATGTCGGAGGCCATGGTGGGAAATAGCAGCCTTTATCTAACACTGTGATAATGGGACAATCCAAAATGTCCCCTGCACACAGCCTTGACCCAGGGTGAAATACATTCCAAACATGCCAATATAAGTTAGGAAGTCTTCAATACCAAAAAATCTTCCCCTTTTGATGCTGGTAATTAGAAGAGAAAAGTTCTTGTTCTCAACAAATTGTAAATGAGGAAATGCACCCTGAGGAAAACTCACCATATTGATTATCTAACAGCACATATTTCACACCTCCTTAGGACCCTTTTATCCTTCTTACTGAATCTGCAAATTAATTCCACCTATTGGATTGCCTGCCTACCACGTCTCCGATAGAAGTCTCCTTAGTTCTGCTTCAGAGCCTGGAAGTGAAGAGACCCCCATCTACAGTGGGTTCATGATGTGAGCTCCCCTCAAGTCTACCATGAAATAACAGTAGAAGTGTTTGGCAGGAGATGGGGGATGCATGTCCAACTGTCTGACATTTGGTCAATGGCAGCCCCCACCTCTGTGCATTACTGATGGCGCTAGGCTCCCCAACTACGTGGGCTGTCTGTCTATCATCACATCAACATCCAACGCTAGATAGAACTAACCAGGGAATCAGGGGATTGGTTTTAGGCAGCTTAGTTGGCCAGCGATCCTCCCTTCAAATTGAGAGCATTGTGTACACCAAATATGTGAAAAGTTAGATATTATCAACAACTAGTAAGTACACATACGCCACAAGAATTACTCATGTTGGTAGTCATTCTGAGGATTGAGGATTCTGAGGATTAACTGATTATGAGAAAAAAAATAAAACATGCATGAAACTGGGGATCTATTGCAATAATCTACAAACAATCAAACACTATCTTCTCCTTACAAGTTGGAAGACTCATTAGGCTGAAGGAAACAATTTTTACAACACTGCACTTGGCAGGCTTCTTCTCCTGCAAAGATCAAACCTGGATGAAGTAGTATCAAACTGAAATGCATAAAATTGTCAGCTACAGGAATACATAGAGATCATAACTAGATCAACTATGAATTTTTTCAAGTCATCACACAAAGTAATGACGTTTTCCCTAATGCTGTGGACCCTAGTGTCTGATTTCTGTGCATTCTATACCCACACCCTACACTCTCTAAACTAGATCCCAAACACTACAGTTCCTAAGGAAATGGCTTCCTCCGGTAGCAACAAAAATACAATACCTCTTCATCAAATAGAACTCAAATTAAATTACAGCTTACAGAAGAGGTGTGGCTCTACTCCCGGGTGTAATTACACATGCTGGGTACCCTAAAATATCCTAGTTATTGCCATCAGAGTTGAGTACCAGTAGCACGCTTTAAGAGAAGCTGACTACATTGAGCTGGTATATCTACAACATGGTATGTCACAAACATACAAGACGTCCTGATAGTTTATGGAAGTGTTTTGTAATATTGTGACATTCTGCAGTACTAGGTTGAATATCATCTGCATGAACATAGAGTATTAGTACAGTAGTGCTGGGGCTGCTGTAATGAGTGGGCTCACCCTCATCAGAGTCATCCCTCCGTGGTGGCGAGTCGGACCGCAGACGGGCGCTGGGGTGGAACAACAAAAATGGCTTTAATCAAACACTGAATTAAACTCCACGGGACACAACAAACTTTACCGTAATGACTTAATCCTCTAACACCTTTTACTAATGAGCAGTCCTGGAAATGTACATCTGACATTTGGCTGTGACGTTCCTTCTTCAAACCTGAACCCTCTTTCAACTTGTTGAGAGAATAATGCATTATAATCTCTGAGAACTTAATTTACCCTTTCTGAAAGTTCTAACCATGCAGTCTTTTTAACTCAAACTTGCCACTGTGATACTACCAAATATCTCCATGTTGTGTTTCAGAAAATAACAGTGACAGTGATGTTGATACATGTATTAGAGGTGCAATGCAGTGTGCTACTTGACTGCTAGGTGGCAGTTCTGTGCTGAGAGAAATTTGTCATACGTTTTTGTACCTTTCGGATATCATCCTGAGGAATCCATCTCTGAGTTAAAAGAGAGATATCAACTTCTGTATAGCTGATCAAAATTATCGCTAAAAATCTATTTCAACTCACCTCTGACACAGACATGTTCAATTGTACCAGCTGGCCAGAATGCTATCAGGCTCATTCAAAACATACTGTATATAGATATGTTTTCACCATACAAGGTTTATTTCAACATTGTTCCTATTCCATCAAATTTTCATTGGAGAATCATGTATCATAATCGATGTTCTTTTGCTCTTAAATATATTCACAGGCACTACTTTATCTATTTTAGTTGCATTCCTACATTGAATATTTGCCACTCCACACCAATATCACTCCACATTATATATTGTATATTCTGCCTGTAATATCAATTTAACTGCTAGGAGGCAGCAATGAGAAGGGATGTAATTGAAACAATGCAAATGTTAACCTACTCTTCTACTGCATCATCCATTGACTTCTTCCCCCTACAGATAAAAACATAATAATAAATTAAGTCAGATGTTTCAGAAACAATAGATATTTTCATTATTGTAAGAGATCTCTTTTTTTTAGACGGATTACCTTTAAAAGCCTAATTCAATGTAGCCTGGGTGCCATCCTCTGTAGTTACCGCCAGCTCTCTAATGTCGCTGGCTCCGTGGAAGCCAGCGACAATAGGGAGCCGGCGGTAACTATGGAGGATGGCACCCAGGCTAAATTCAATGATGTAAACAAATGTTTTTTTTTATATATACATTCCAAAAAATGTACATGGAAATAAGGCAAACATACAAATGTATATTTATGGTTTTGTGATATGTTATTTTTATAGTAAAAGTTAAGAAGTACTCATGAGGGGCCTCATAATAATGTTTTTAAAGACCAAAGCAGGAATCAAATTGAAGCATTCAAGTTCTACAACATCTGTTATAATAGTTTCTAAGCCATAAGACTGATTATGTAAAGCAATAATAGCAGCTCTAACAATCAAGTCATTTCAAATGCAGAAAGAATCATGATTACTTTGATTCATTCTTAGAAAAGTAACCATGACTTGACAAACAAGACAACAACAATTTTGCTACTCACTCTGGTCTACATGGTCCACAAATGAAGCATTCCCACAAAACACCAAAAAGAGAAATTCATTAATAATAAGGTACTGTTACTGGTTATGAACATAATACGTGTATGATTATGAGATGATTCTCACACATACAAATGTACATATCACCACAATTTGCTATCAACTACATGTGTGAGATGATGATATTGATGATGATAGAAGAAGCAAAAACAAGAAGCACAGTAGTTGAAAGTTGAATTTAAAAAAAAGTTGAAGTAGATAGCAAGTACGGCCTAGTTTTATCTAAACAAAAAAAGTGCCTAAAGCAGCGCAGGCTGGATAGCTGCAGAGGTTCATGTCAGACTGGACAGTCAGACAGGAACATCATGTGCAGCCTTTGCCAGTTAAACAGTAGTGCTACCATCACCAACAGTAGTGTTACTAATACTGCCACCTACACATATAACCTACTGTCACCCACAGTCATCCATTGTACTAAAGTTTGACAGACTGCTGTATTCGTGGTTTTTAGCCATAAAAAATTGTATTCTGGTACAATATATGTCCATCATGATCACAGTTTCATGCCACTTCATGGCGTGGTGACATTGGAATTTCTTGTCGACTTATACAGTTTTTGAGAAGTCATCTGGTACAGGCAAACAGTTGCTTCCACTGACAGTTTATCCCTGACCATTACTACTGTAACTAATGATTGAAACAAGTACATTCTTGGCATTTAGGTTGATGATTACATTTTGAAATCTTATATAAATACAAATGATAGTCTTTGTATCAATTTAGAATAGGATACTGTATCAACTGTTTTTTTTTTTTAATCTACAGTAAATATACTAATTCTAAATTACCAGAATAAGGATATTGTAGGCTTTTGTGTTGGATGTGATACACATTCCTGAAAAGCAGAAATGGCCTATCTAATTCAATAATGATCTAAGAATCTTATGCAACTTAAATGACTTAGGGAGACAGTAGATACAAGGAATGTAGCAAAGAGAATATTAACATCTATTGAGGTATTCTACATCAAGATGGGACTAGTAAAAAAAATCAATATTAGTGTTTGATCTAAGAGAAAATATTGAGAACAAATCAAACAGTGCCTAATCAAAGAAAAAGGCTAGGCATGCGTTCAATAAACATAACATAAAACCCCAAACAAACAAAATATAGAACCAAAAATTTCACCCTTAGAAAATTAATGAAGAACAGAACAGAAAAATCCATGATTACAAGAAGGAGGAGTAATGTCTGATTGAGATGATGTAATGATGAGATGAGATGGCCTCTGAAACATTTTCTGTCCCCCAGGATTCCCCACACTCCCACCTTTTCTTCTCCTTGCCTGTATCATCTGCCCACCCACCCTGTCGTCGGGAGGGGCGTGGTGGCCCTGGGGACTGGGACAACAAGAAATACCAACATCTTATACCTGTCAACAGTACAGATCTCAGACCATTCCTGTAACAAACAACTGGAGATGACTGGCTCACACTCAGTCAAAGTATTACTCTTTGCTTATCAAGATCTTGACATGAACTTGCTAAAAGGCTAGCAACTTATAATTGTACTGTAACCATCAGGATTACTTACTAGTATATACTCTATACTTATCTCCTCTGTCCTTGGTCATACCTCCGATCACATACGTATACATTGTCACAAGAACCAAGACAACAAGGCATTATCTAAGATGTCCCTTACACTGCTGCCCCCTCCAATGTCATTGCCAATGTCGTCATCATCTATACCACCAGCATTGTCGTCCAGTGTGAAGGCTGGGGCTGCCCGTGCGCGCCGACCCGTCCGCACCTCCTGAAGACATTACAGAGCAACACGAAATGTTGAATCTAGTATATGCTTCATAACACTCCTTTTTGGAAAACTAATGGACAAGACACAAGTGTAGAGAAGTTACTTGTTCAAAAATATTGCCCAATAAAATAGTTATCTAGAATAATCAACACAATTGATGATCATAAGTTAATGGTGTAACTTGTATTTGTGTGAAGGATCCCAAAAGGAACTCTGAAGACTACAGTAAAATAATGCATGAAGATTATCGCCCCCCCCCCATTAGAAAGTCTACGTTTTGTTTTTCTTCTGCCTTTGCGAGATTATGAGACAATCAAATGTTCTTCAACTCACTCTTGGTTTATTTTCAGTCGTCCAGTCCAGGTCTTCGCCATCCATTGTAACTTAATTATTGACCCAAATAAATATTTCAACTCCAACACCTGTTTTGTCCTAACTTCAAATTTTTCCCCTCCGGAATGAAAGCCATACGCATGCGCCAAAATGGATGAACCCATTTGCGATAGAGGAGGTAACAATCAGAAATAACTCTTACAAAAAATAAAAATCCAGATCGTTTTACTTACCAAGAAATCAATCCTCTTAAAAAAACATGTGAAAACTTTAATCCTTTCTGGTGGCTTTAACTTGGGATATCCCGTACATTCTCGTGTGACCTGTGAATTCGGCGTCTCTGTACTAGTTAGCATTTGCTGCAATTTTCTTAAAACTGCTAGATGTCGCTTTTGCCACAGAGCAGAAGGCCAGTCCCCCTGAGACAGGAATCCCCTGCCCCCTGGCTATCTAGGCTTCCCTTGCCGTATTTGGAAATTCTACCACATCTATATATGGTAAGGGTATAACTCCATGGTAAGGGTATCCACAATGGCAAAGAGAGACTCGATCACTTAGGGGGACTTGCTAGCCCGTGACAGGACGATATCATCCCGGACGCTGCACACATTTTCACACCATGCATCAAATGTCGAATATCCCGGTTTCTCGAAGGTAACGTTACTGTAGTCATTTTAACCGGCATGGCGCAATTTTATATAGTCTTCATCAATTTGTGTCAAGAACTGCAGATTTCTCTTCAATGTCGTCAACGACAGTTTTGCCTCGTTGATTGAGGCTTGGTAACGTTTGATAATTCTTCGCAGTCGAAGATGACTTTGATTGAGTCAATTTTAAACAAAGGTATTATAAGACCTTATAAGTCAGTTATCCCAAGGAGGTTTCAATCTGATTAAAACCTCCTTGATCATCCTTATTAATCCAAGGAGGTTAAAAATCTTGATTAAAGAGAGGTGAAGCATGCATGCTGCTTATTCATTAAACTAGCTGTAAATTATGTGACCTCCCTTTGCATTTTTTTCAGCCAGTCACACCGGCCCATCCTTGACCTTTCTCCTCTCCATAACTTGGGATTCTTTGTGTGCTGAGTTTTGATCCATCCAACAGGACTCATGCAACCCCATCCTTGAGCAGAGTTTGAACCTTCGCATGTTTATCTCCATGCATATCTTTTGGTGGCTGCAAAGACAGTATCAACTTGTAGTAGAGTAGAGTAGAGTAGAGTAGAGTAGCATCTACGGCCAGGTAGGACGTCAGTCAGGTAGTATCGATTTGCCGGGTAACTGCCTGGCAAATGGATACTACCTTGCCAATTTGATACTGTACTGTCTTTGCAGCCACCAAAAGACCCAAAGATATGCTTGGAGATTACTAGGCACCATGGACCCATGGATCTGGAATGTGATCCATATATAGCCTGGGTGCCAGACTGTTTCCAGGGTCTACACAGGTAAGCTCCCTGGCTGTGGCATCCAGGCTATCCATATGGTAAAGCAAATTGAGGTGGCTTATGGCTTGCCCTTCATCAGGGATACAAATAACAGACTCATAAGTCATTAATTTTCATCTCTTACATGCTGTGAATAAAACTTGATAATGTCATCATGTTATTTTTTATTCCTTAGTTCAGTTTGGGCATGGAGGTAGAAAAGATTCTACCTCCATGGTTTGGGGATGTCATCCTGGGAGACAGTGCAGATGACAGAGGCGGAGGTGCGGGGGTTGTGCTTGAAGTCACAGGAGATTTTCCTGAACCAACCCATCCTGGAGCTGGAGGCTCCGCTCAAGATCTGCAATGAGAAAGGGTAGAAAACTGTCCTAGGAGACCATCTGCTTGTTGCTGGTGTACAAGATCAAGTACCCAGAAAATTTCTTCCTATTGAGAGGAAACCAATGAGATGCAACTGGATAAATGGATTCTATGATGAATGTAGGTAACCAATATCCCAGATGTATTTTAACTTATGAATAGGAGGTTATGCCTTGTATCTCAAATATATGTGCTATCATTTAAAAATTCTAAGCTACCAGCATGCACCATGATATTTAAAGGGATTGAAAGTCAGTGATTGAACAAAGATATTGTACTTCAAACAAAGTTGTTGATGGTGGCCTGGGTGCTTACCCTTGTGAAAAGTGTTCCCCGTATAGGATTTGTTCCAGCTGTACACTTGACATGTGCTTGAGGTGTGAAGTGTCCCTCCTCACCTCTGGAATCTGTTGAGGACCACTTTTAACAAATGGCAATGTTTCATTGGTGCACTCAGAAACAGAGGGTAATACTGTAGGGTTGTCACTGTGTTCAAAACTGGGTGTTCTGTGTACTTCAGAGCATTATTGAAAGCATTCTGAATGTGTTGTCCATTGCCGCCATTGTGGACAAGAAGATCTGTTGTCATAGAGGTTTGTAATATGTTCAATAAAATTGTCCTCTGTCACAGTTTTCCAAAAGATCAATTCTTGAGAACAGGATTGTTTGTTAGTCCTTGCATTGCACATGTTAGTCCTTGAGTTGCACATGTATTCACGTTAATGCCCCTGTTTCCACAAGTCTTACACACTATGTACAGATGTGGGTGGGACAATGTAGGACAACTTGGTAGCAGCAATGCCTGGAATCTAACCCATGTGTGACAGAGCCAGGGTGGGAGCAGCCTCTCCTGGCTCAAGGGTCAGAAACATTTCTAGCATGCTCCTGAGTCATGCAGGCCAGACAATTTGCATACAGTTTAGCCCATGTTGAAAGAGATGCCTTTTTAAAGCTGCTCTCAATATAAAATATATAGGCTTTGATTTTTATACACATGTATAAACAAACACTTTTGTTTCCTTTTGTGACATTCAATACTTTAGATGTAGGCAAGCATGTGTAAGTTAGATAGACTAGGCATTACAGTCTCACCAGGGACACTAGCCAGACAGACTATGATAGATGAGAAAAGTTAGCACTCTGTGAGATTGTCATATTCATCCTCTGAGGTGAGAAATATACATACATGTTCATGGGAACCCTGCTCCAGACATATAGCACTGATTACATAAAACATATTTGCTTGTTTTATCCATAATTCAATGCTTGCAGGTAAGGGTGGTTGTTATCTGAAAGGGCAGCAATAGGGGGTCAGCCCCATTACCTGTGCATCTACGGTCCCGATACCTGATGGATGGAAGGATGCTTCTGGCTGTTGAAGTGTAAGATTAAGACATCCAAGCGCACCTGGGTATATGGAAAAATCAATACTCAGAGTGTAAGATACACTGTACAACAGAGCCTGTACTATTACGTGATACATGTGTACAAAATAATCCAGCAACTAGATGAATTCTCGGAAGACATTTCAGATAGCATCCACTATCTTTCATGAGTGTTTGAGAAAATATGAAATATAGCAAATGCTACTTGAAATGTCTGATAATTCAGAGAATCCATCCAGTTGCTTGATTTATTTTGTATTACATTATGATCTACCTTGATATCTAAAGCTAGCACATCCAGTAGCTGGTACCCTTTGCTATTGGTACAATGTGGTCAGGGTGTGCTAAAGGGTGGGCATGGTGAGAAGACTTCCAGCTGTGCATCATAAATAATGCATTGATTGGACAGGTTTTCATTGGGGATGTATCTGTTCACTGTCTTACTAGTATATCACACATAAATAAGGATGTTTGTAAAAATCTTAGAACAATGATTTTGAAATGCGTGAAGAAACCTAATTAAGGTGGGCATGCGTTTCAGGGTGTTTATTGCCTCATGCAAATTGAAATGCTTACCATTTTCTAAACAAAAGTTGTAATTACATGTACAGTATATGTAAAATACAGTTTAAAAAAAAACAGCAGAAAATTTTAAGCAGGTAGCTACTTGGTGTTCTGCTGTCTCAACTGGGACAGGAAGTTGAGTGGAGGGTAACGTGCAATCCAAACCCTGTATGTACAAATCCCTTCCTGCAGGATGTAGAGGATGGTTATGAGTTCTTTGCCAAACGTCAGCTGGTGACGCTGTTCTCAGCTCCAAACTACTGTGGGGAGTTTGACAATGCTGGAGGCATGATGAGTGTGGATGAGACCCTTATGTGCTCCTTCCAGGTAAGCTTGGGAAAAAATTGATTACAAGTAATAGTTGCTGTTCACTTGGCCAGTAGTGCCAGATATGAGCACCCAGTGACTGTTCAGAGCCATGAAGTAGCATTGATGGCCACATTATTGCTTACATGAAGTTTCTGTTATTGCTTGATGAGTCTCTTTTTAAAATCATCAAGGTGCTACAGTTTTTTTTCAGATCCTGAAGTCATCAGATAAGAAGGCAAGATACCAGTATGGTGGCCTGAATTCTGGCTGACCTGTCACACCTCAGCAAGAACTGGCTTACCTGGCAAGGGCAAAAAGTTACATACATATGGATGAGAAATAGTACATGACTGATTGGTCTAACATTTGAATTCCAGACATCCCTCCTAGTGCATTTGAACCAACAGGTCAACTAGTGGACCAGATAGCTTGCATAGGTGCTACAACCTGTATATTGTAGATAAGTGCTATGAACATGAGACCAAGAAAATGGTTGACATATTCAATATTTTGTGCTTGTCAAAGTAATTTATTTGATCAAATTATTTCTAATTTGTTCTGAATACAATTTGCCTGATACACAAAGTAGCTGAATCTGAATACTTCTCTGCAGTAGCAGGTTGTATTTCTTATAACTGTAATCAGTCCTAGCCGGTGTGAGCTGTTTTACTTGTATCTGCTGCTGTCAACTATGAAATCAATTGAGAGTCTTTCAATGCATTCCTTTTCATGCAGTATGATATACAAGTAATATGAGATATACAGGCCTTTATAGGTAGAATTATGTACATTTATTTTCAAATTGTGTGATCAAGTCTGTTTTGCTATACACTCATACCTGAGGCTTCTGTATTAATTTATTTATCTGAGATGTCTGTATTTATATTCTATCTGCAAGATGTAAAAAGGAAAGAAGAAAATCTTTATTCTTTTATCTTGAGTCTATGAAAAGTGTAACTTCTTTATTCAACTTGCAACAGCAAGACATGTGGAGCACATAGGCAGCAGATTGAGCTGATACTGTGCATAAAGTGTAACTTCATACATATCTGCTACAAACAAATAAAGCAAATATTGAAACTGACTGCTGGAGACATTTTTGGAGTGAGATGATTTTGCACATTAATGATTTGTCCCATCTCATTGTGCCAAGACTGTTTGGTAAAATTTATCATCACAACACTGAAAGGCATTAACTTACTGATGCAGGCTAGGTTTGGTAGTCTGCATGAAAGGGATATCTAGGTTATGTCTAATAGGAGAACATGCGTGACCCATTGAAAAGGAGTGAAGTATGGTTTCATAGGGCCTTGAGTGAGAAATGTTGAAGTTTTTTAAGAGACAACAATTTCCATCTGAGTATGTGTGTATTGAAATAACTAGGAGTCGTACCTCAAATTTACATCACATTGATTAAGACACTGTCCAAGGCAATAACACCAGATCTAGAGTGCTACCATCATCTCTCAAGATGGAAGGATGCCTACTACTATTACTGACAATTATGTTATTTTACTCGGGATTTCAATATTTCCACTGCATGGAATGTTTGGTAAATTTGAATGGATAAAAGTGAATGTGTATCACTAACATTATAGATGACATATCTTAGAAAAATGTATTATCAATAGTGATTATAAGCATGATTAAAAAGGATTCACCTGAAACAAACATGTGCAAGCCACATAATATGAAGTTTAATTGGCAGACGCTATTAACCTTAATGTCCAGCAATTACTCAACTACTCATATAACGTTACGATATGAGTATTAAGACTATTTAGAAGTAAGTCTCCTTGGTCACAGATAACATAGATGGATTTAATTTTCAATGCAGCCACAAATGAGCACTATGAAATGGAAGTAGTTTCTCAGAAGTTTCAATTGGAAACATAAGGACTCTTACTTGATAATAATGACTATAATTCAAGTCATATGTCCAGCCCAAGAAATTGTTGGACATTCAAATAATTGCCATGCCATAGGAAGGCAGATGAATTATCTAGGGTAGGAAATCCTAATTTCCCTTTCACAAAGGCTTAGTGTAGTTTATGGATACTTAAGAAGAAGACAGGATGAAATGTAAATAATGACAGTTTACTTTATTATGGATGACATTATGGCATTCAAGCTCCAGTTTCTGGAGAATTTTGTGACGTTTTGATAAAGAAATGTAAGTTGACCGCCCCCATATCAAACATAGTTCCGTCCATAGGCTGGCCTGGTGACGTCAGCGACCAATGGGTAAAATGGCGGACACGGAATTGAATGTAGATAACCTGATATCCCGACTTTTGGAAGGTAATTTCCTCTCTTTTTACCTTTACTGGACCATGTAAGTTGATCCAATGTATTTGTAAAAGTTTTGTGATTTGTTTTAGCGTGAGGTTCAAGTTCCCTATTGCACTGTCACGACTTTCTGGAGTTGGAAATCGGATGGTTCGAGTGCCGTTGTTCCGGGCGGCTCAAGTTGCTGTTGGCCAAACAAAAATTGCAGGCCCGTTGGGCGTAGCTGTACAACGGTCCCAATCATCAATTATACGGAACGTGGAATACCTTTGAGACTATTTGTCGGTCCAGGACTGTCCGGTAGTTGTTTGATTAATCTAATTATTCCCCTTGTAGTCCGGGGATGTCGTCCTGGCAAGACGGTGCAGATGACAGAGGCGGAGGTGCGGGGGTTGTGCCTGAAGTCACGGGAGATTTTCCTGAGCCAACCCATCCTCCTGGAGCTGGAGGCTCCGCTCAAGATCTGCGGTGAGAAGGGTTCGCTAGACATTCCTTGTAACGGACCCCACCTTCCCAACGTGGACATAAACGCAGATTTATTGTGGTCGATGTGCAGTTTCAAACTAAAAAAAAATCCAAGCAATTAGTAACTATGTAAATTGTTGTTTTTTTTTACTAAAAAGTTGATAGATGTTGTTGAATAAGTGTATAAAAATGTTTGAAGATTTTTGAAGATGGGATGGGTGACTATGGTTACTTGGAGTAGAATCCTCTCCAATTATCGAATTCCCTACAGGCCAATTTGACGCTGCTCACCTGGGTAACCATGCTGGGAAAAATTTCAACACTGTTGTCACCTCTCTTGTTAGTAACACAGTTCAAGCAGAATATTTATCAGCAGTATGAACTGTTCAATGTGGTGTGTTTTAGCAAACCATCACAAAAGATGTGTATTTATCATCATTACAGGATGAAACAGGCTGTTACTAGCTCTGGCCAGTCTTTCTACAACACCTTCCGCTATCTGATGAGAATAAAGGATACCGGTAGGCTTGTACAATGTAATGTTACCAGGGCTTAATGGATAACCATGGCTGTCGTAGCAACAAATACATGACATGTTATCAAGGACCAATTTCTCATTCTGTTCCTCAAATTGCCTGCTGTCCCAGGTGACATCCATGGCCAGTATACAGATCTCCTCCGACTGTTTGAGTACGGAGGTTTCCCGCCAGAGGCCAACTACCTGTTCCTCGGGGATTACGTAGACCGTGGAAAACAGTCCTTAGAGACCATCTGCTTGTTGCTGGCGTACAAGATCAAGTACCCTGAGAATTTCTTCCTGCTGAGAGGAAACCATGAGTGCGCCAGCATCAATCGAATATATGGATTCTATGATGAATGTGAGTATGAAGTGTCCCATCTGTTTCCTTAGATTGTGGCCTACCTGTAGCAACTTTGTTATGTTGAATTTTAGGTTCTAGGATGGTAATTTTCAATGTGTGTTCACTGTACAAGATTGTGTCCTGATTATAATGTCATTATTTCTTCATGCTTCACTAGATAAGCTTGAAATTTAACACTGTTATGGTAACAATTAGGTTAATTTGATTTAATGGTAGTTGATTTGAGATAATGAAGGCAACCAGTTGTTTTGGAGTTATTGATTTTTCTGGTGGGTAAACTTTGTGACTGCATGGCGTAGAGCCATTAAAATGTGTTTTGAAGTACTTCTTTTGGTCGATGATCCTTACCTGAAGTCATGTGAAAAGTTCAGCCTTTGAATTTTAGTTTGATGTCATACAAAACTAATTCAAGCACAAAGTCTCTGTACATTAACCATGAAAATGTAAGGACAGAAAAGCTCCAAAGTTGACGATACTTAACAAAAATTCATTTGTACTTAGTCTAAACAGACAGAACAGTGAACCTTGGACTTCACCTTTGAATTTGTTGATCAAAATGCAGTTTGTTGGCGCAAGTACTCTTCAGATTTCACAAACTTACAGTACCGGTAACAAGTATATGTGACTTGCAAAAAATGGCTTGATCTAGATTTCAATTAAAGTTTGAATGATGTGAGCTCTTGGGTCAGGCAATGATGCTGCACTGGGCTGCATTTACAGTGTTTGGTTGGCATGTTGGATCTGTAGGGTCTAGTATCTTGTGTCTGCTAATCTCACTTGTTACGTTGTCGTCCTTTGTGAATGTTGCCAGCATTATGATTACATGTTCCTAATTCTATTGTGGTGCTCCTGCCCAGGCTATTCTAACTAAGTATTGCAATGCTCTGCAACGCAGTTCCTATTACTCTGTAGACTACAATACAATTAAGCTAATTTAATTATGGGTAGCAGGCTCTTTGTACATGTGTATCCTTTGTGGAACTATTTGGAACTATTGTATAAAGATAAATAAATCTGAGACTCCTGTCATCAGGTAACCGTTTGTGTTTGAATGCTTAACTTAAAGACAAACAGCAAGTATGTTGTTAAATTTGTTTAAATTTTGTTTTATGGTACCCAAAGTGTGAGGGTACGGAAGGTCAAGGGCCACATACCCACTGGTAATTATTTTTCTTAGTCTACTGTGGCTCTTCCCAAAAATAGCCCAAGGAGGATTCTAATTTCCTGCCTTCTCATTACCATGTTTGACATTTGCTAATGTCATTAAGCTGCTACATATCTGTACCTTGTTTGTCAGGGTTTTTTTACGGAATGTATTTTCATGTGTCCATGGCATTATACAATTTTCTTATACATGTAGTAAGACTTCTTCACCCAACATAGTGGACAGTTAGAGAGAAAGACTACTATGAGATGCTGGTTTGAATAGGATTCTAGTTTATGCTTGGTCTTGTTAGGATATTTTAACTAATGATTGTCCTTTCATGATGTAAATTATTGCTATGACGTATATTTACAATATTGTTGTTAGATACTCGGTTCACAAAGGGGAATTTTCAGAATCATGTCTGATTTATCAAGGGATGAAGCTGACGGATATTCCGTTACAACAGAGTAGATAGCCTCAAGTGATACAACTATATTTATCTTTTAGGAACTACAAGTGCTAAAAATGGTTGTCTGACGTGCTCAGTCGAACAAACTTCACAGATCAAGAGGCAAAACCAGATAGGTCCAGACAAAAGAACACTTGACCTGGTACAAGCCAGGCGTGACCAGCTCCGGTTTAAACTTTCTAGTCACACAGTTGAGTTAGAGCAGCACTTTGGAGATGGCTGGAAACTAATACAGTGCATACCAGATTAACATGTTTATGTAGGGACATTCTTGACCTGTTACATGTTGAGTTGGTCCTGACCTGCCATGGAGCCAGCTCAAAATATACTTTCACCATAAAATAGTACAAGAGACCTGTCTTTTCATTGAAATACTAATAATGCTGTCAATGAATAAAGTATAAATTAGTTAATTTGTGCTGTTTCTTTTCCACTAGGTAAACGACGATTCAACATCAAGTTGTGGAAGACATTCACAGACTGTTTCAACTGCCTCCCCATTGCCGCCATTGTGGACGAGAAGATTTTTTGCTGTCATGGAGGTTAGTGTCCTGGAGTGATCCAAGATTTTTTTTTTCACATCCAAGAAGCTATTTTTATTTCAAGGTAGCCTCTGAGATAGATGAAGCAATCTAAAATGAACAATTGTATCTGAATGAATAGAAGTATGTGTTGTAGTTGCTGTAGATAGGCAAAGGCTTGCGTAATTGCTCTTGGAGGCAAAAGAATTCAACTTTGAAATCGGCAATGTACTAATGTGTACCTTCCCAAAGATTTTTGCCATCCAAAAGTTCAGTGCTCATAAATGCTTTGGTGCTATGTTAATAATCACAGCAAAAATAGAAGTATATAGATTATTACCAGAAAAGGATTTTATACATGAAACAGTTTATCTTTAGATATAGACACAAATATTACACACAAAAAAACATAAAACACTGTTGATGCACCTTTGTAACAACAGTTTAGTACAGTTCTGAGAGGAAAACAATGTTTTGTCAACACATTTCACAATGGATAACACCCATCACTCTATACATCTACCTAGGCAAACAGTTGGAATAATTATTTCAAGAATGCCATATCCTGTTATGATGTTATCCAACCTCATAATGATAATGCTAGGGTGGTAGAGATCTAGGGAGGCTTCCAAAAATTCCTGGAACAAAGTAAACACATTGGGTGCTCCCCACTCCTGACATTTCTAGGGTATGGTTGTGTGTTTAGCATGGCCCACAGTCAACAAGAGGGGTGTTGGTTTGTATGGAATGTTAATCACTGTTCTGGGATACCCATTTGTGAGGAGGATTGATGATAAACTAAGCACTGAATGGAGGAAGATAAGAAAATGTAAATGTGCTTGTGATTAAGCCAGGCTGTTTTCAGATAAAAACAAACTCCTGAGTTAGAATCAGCCTGATTGAGTGACCAGATGCATATGTGATTAAGGGCTGTGTTCTAGAAGAGGATAGGTGTTTGTCACCAACCCTGAACCTGAATCATGGCTCAAGTTTAACACAATGTTTATTTACTTGAAATAGCCTACTTCCTGGAACAGACTTTTTTGGGCAAACATCACAGTACAGTGCCAGTGCCTTGAACACATAGCAATTGATTGATAAAACGAACATGATTAAAATTTTCTTTCCCTCCCCCTCTGCCAGATTCAGTTTTCCATTGCTTGTGAAAGCCCTTGGCACCTTAAGGCTTAATATGTGAAGATTGATCCAGGCTGGACTCTATAGGAATGGATTCCTGTCAGCATTGACAACATTGCATGTCCAGTGCAAATAAGAAAAAAACACCTCAAGAACTTAATCATTTGGTCAATATTTACTGTGTCACAACTGACACAGGGACACTTTAATGAGAAGTTTAATTGAAAAGAGATTGTATGGACAGAAGATGGAACCAATGGACCAACACTCCCCATGTTATTTGTACTACTTTGACATTTACAGTATTTGGAGGAATGGGATTTTAAATGTAATCATCCATTCTGAGAAATGGATGTATTAAGGTAACCATGGTATTACAGATGAGAGAATGTAACTTGTCATATAACCTAATGAGCAGTTAGTCAAAATGCCATACAGGCCATTTTGATTACAAAAGAAATGACATTATGATTACTATTACCAGCATGTACATTATGCATCAGTAAATGCCTTATTGCTGTTCTTAGAAGACTTTACTCAAATCTTGAATCGAAAGGTTGATTAACAAGTAGACTATTACGTATTATAACATGCATTTTCTAGTGATGTTGTCAATATTCAAAGGTCGGTATATTCTGTATTTAATGTAGCATTAATGGTGTAGTATTCCTTTGGTTGAGTTAGACTTGAAGTTGGTTCATTGGTGTGAGATTGGTGCGTGTCTTGAAATGACATCATTCACAGTACATGTACGATCAAAACCTTGAATTTCAGGACTGTCCCCAGACCTTCAGTCCATGGAGCAGATCCGCCGCATCATGAGGCCGACTGATGTACCAGACACAGGTCTGTATCTACATACTCAGACTTGTAGTTGTTTTGTTAGTGAAATCTTGGCAACTGTCACAAGTACATGTATTGAGAGAGACTGTTTTTCCCAAATAAAATTACATGTACAATGTACATGTTATAGCTAATCCTTCCTGTTACATCAATTTTGGCAGTAAACATGCTGATTTTCATTCAATGTAAATTGGTTACACAAGGAAGTTATCAATGATTGCAGCTTTTGGTTTGTTTTTTTACCTCCCAAAGGATTTTTGATATGATAGAAAAAGTTGGTTAAGATTTGCTGTGATATTATCATCCTCTGCAGGTCTCCTGTGTGACCTGTTGTGGTCAGACCCAGACAAGGATGTGCAGGGCTGGGGAGAGAACGACCGTGGAGTCTCCTTCACATTTGGTGCAGACGTAGTCAGTAAATTCCTCAACAGACATGACTTTGACCTCATCTGCAGAGCACATCAGGTGGGTGTGAAAAAAGTATATGATCAAGGAACAGCTTGATCAAGAACCAATTTGTATATATCGAAGACAAAATAATTTAACTGCAACCATGAAACAATAATGTTGATGCTCTTGAAGTAAAGACTAAGGTTAAACTGTTGGGACATTTGCACACAGTTTTTGCCTTCGTCAAGAAGGGTATGTTTTCATGGGCGTGCGTGTGTGCGTGAGTCTGTCAACAGTATAACTCGAGAAGGCTTAAATGGATTGTCTTCATATTTGGTAGGTGGGTAGGTCTTGATGAGGTCTAGAAGTGATAGGAATATGGGCCCCCTGGCGGCTCGTTATGGTACTGCAGCGGTACTTCCGATTTTGAAATATGGTGATCTGGAGGAGGTAGGGTCATGATTTTTGGATGGTAGATAGGTCTTGTGCTCGGGAAGAAGTGACATAAGTTTGGGCCCCCTAGCGGTTTGCTTTGGAACTGCAGGAGCATTTGTATGAAAATGTTCAAAGTAGGATAACTCAATAACCGGTCGACGGATCGTCCTGATATTTGGTGTGTAGGTAGCTTAAGTGATGCTTGACATAATTAGATGACAATTATGCAAATTATGATCTAATTTGCATAATAAATGAAGCAATTCTATAATTCAGTTACCTTCCATGATACTCTACCTTCATTGTGACACATGGGCAACAGGCTGTCCCAGAGGGAGAAAGTCCCAGAGGGGATATTCATTAAGCAGTCCATGTAGCTGCAGGCGGTGTTGCCTTACATTTCCTGCACAGATGTTTTTTCCCTTGCCCAATGCACGATTGCAGACTGCATCGGCAGGGGTAGTTTTCACAATCCAACTTCCATATTTAGGGGGACTAATATATCACTTCTACCTTCTTAAGTTATATAACGATAACATCCTTTGACGAAGGCATGAGATCGTTGACCTCTAGTTTCTTTTAATTTTGTACCATGTTTGCTGTTAATTAGGTAGCTTGTGCAACCTCACAATTGTCCATATCTTAAATTAGAACTGTTTTGTTGTTTCCAGGTTGTAGAGGATGGTTATGAGTTTTTTGCCAAACGTCAGCTGGTGACGCTGTTCTCAGCTCCAAACTACTGTGGGGAGTTTGACAATGCTGGAGGCATGATGAGTGTGGATGAGACCCTTATGTGCTCTTTCCAGGTAAGGATTTTTCACCATGCTACTGGCATCTTTTAAAGCAACCTTACAGCAAATGACACTGTCAACTGCTGTTGTGGAATTTGAAGGTAGTTGAGATGGACATCTGTTTTTCCACACTCTAACACTATTGACCTTAACTTCTGTATTCTTCTGCCTTTGTAGTGCAGCCCATTGAAGTTGACTGGACAGTAATTGCGTTGCTTTATGTAGCCAGGACAGACTCTACTGCAAGCTACAGAAACTTTGTCCCCTCCCTGGTGTGATTGAATCCATACAGTAATATTGAATTTCATGTGAGACAGAAAGACCTTATAAACGTGTAGTACCGTGCATAATTCATTACTGTGAAATTAATTTTGCTTTCAGATCCTGAAGCCATCAGAAAAGAAGGCAAAGTACCAGTATGGTGGCCTGAATTCTGGCCGACCTGTCACACCTCCAAGAACTGGCTTGCCAGGCAAGGGCAAGAAGTAAAACTGAAGTGGAGAAAAATATTTACTCTTGTTAGTCTACTTGTGTACCTGTGGACCCTTAACTTTCACTTGGATTTAAGTCATATGTTTTTATGGAGGGGACTTAATCATTGTACAGCAGTTTGGACTATGACATTTGTACAAAGATAAGGCAAGGCATTTGCCTTCACATATCATCCAAATCATCAGAACAGCTTGTAGCATCCCTAGGTAAACAAAGTGACACCAGGGGGGACCGCTAAATAGTTGTAAAGCACCATCATGTCTATGTCAGTGTGTTGACCCATAGCAAAGTACAAGTCATGATTTTATGTGGTATTTTTTCTTTCCAATCTTACTAGCTTGACTGAGAGGATGTGTTACATCCGTGGTATTAGACAGAAG
This sequence comes from Branchiostoma floridae x Branchiostoma japonicum, assembly GCA_013266295.2. Lineage (NCBI taxonomy): Eukaryota > Metazoa > Chordata > Leptocardii > Amphioxiformes > Branchiostomatidae > Branchiostoma > Branchiostoma floridae x Branchiostoma japonicum. The sequence continues at coordinate 17,424,415 of CM023840.1, forward strand.
GAAGGGTGGGAGTGTTGGGTGAGTTAGAAGGCTACAGTGAGAGCAGAGAAAATTGGAAGTGGCTGGTACTTATTGTCAAATGGACAAGAGCAATATTATCCAATCAAGGGAGAGTATTCTCTGGTGCAAGTTATAAAGATAATCAGTTGCCCATTGGTAAATTTCATTCATACCAAGAGCCATGCATGTACTGTGAACAAGACATACATGTAATTTGTCAGAGAAGCTTACCTGTCTGTCAGCTTGTCCGTGATTCTGTTGGACCTTGAAGTGGTAATGCACAGAGCCATCACGTATGTCTGTGTGCAAATTCCTTGCATGAAAGGACACTAGATTACATTCATAAAGGTAGAATGCATTGCAACTTGTGTTCAACTATGATGGTAGCTTTGGAATAGGAGACATGGCCACAGAAGGCCATGATAAAAAAAAGAAATTGTATAGAGTAGTGATATTAGAAAGTATAGGGATGTAGTTCAAAATATTGATATCTATATAGTGAGTAAGGATACTGATGCAAAGCATGAGAGACAGATTTTATTGAGGATAATTAGAAGATAGAAGTATGTAAGTTAAAATATGAAGAAACTTGTCTTTCATCTTAACACATCACGGGTTCCTTACAAGTGAAAGAGGTCTGTTCTAAATTGTATCCCATGCATTACTTCTCAACCTGGACAAGTTAACAATGTAGATGCAGTTCAATCATTATATTACATATTGTGTTTATTAGTGGAAGCATTCAGGAGTTGTAAGCATAAATTTTGCTTTTGCATATATTGTTAACTACTAGGTTGTATGCTATGTCTTCTGTTTTCCATAACTGTGTTACAAAGACAGCAAGGTTTAACTGAAATGATAGCAAAGATAATGTGAAAAAAGGGGCAAAGACAAGGCAGCTACATGTGTAGCAAGCATATGTTGTTATTTCTTACTACTACAGGGGAGCCTGTATGTATCTTTTCATGAGTTGTGCATTGTTTTCTGAAAATTAGTATCTGTTGACATTTTTGGCACAATGTGATTTTTAACCATGTAACACAAAACAGTGACACTTTCATGCCACCGGTTGTACCACTGAACTTAATGTTGTCAATCTGAAGTAAAACACATTTGGCACAAGGGAGAAGAGAAAATATATGTTTGGGTAGAAATATAGATGTATCTCATGGCATCAGACATATTTATGTCCCAAGTGGTCACTACCATCTCAATGTGCTGTACTTTTGTTTGCAGATATCACATGTCAGGGGGAGTGAAATGTTTGTGTTGTTCAATGCTTTATTCTTTTGCCAGTGCACCAGAAGTAGTCACTTGGTGGTCGCACAAAAAAGCCTTACATTTGTACACTTGTGAGTGCTGGTATAGAACATTTCGAAGAGTTTACTTTACTTTTGATTTGAGACTACATGTGTACTTGTATGTGCATGCTTTTGCATGATGTTTTTAAGGCAGAAGGCTTGTAGATGCTTCATTGCCTGAAGATTGTTAACTTTCTCTAAATGCATGTGCCATAATCTAAACTTGTAAAAACAGAAATAAGCAATGTTCGTTCTTCAGTCTGGACTGCAAAAGTGATGGAAGGTTAAAGTGAAAAGGAAAGTATGTAGATGGGTTGATAAGTACAACTGTATGTAGATTGTGTGTTATTTTTGTGTGAAACACTCGGAATATACAGTAGAGCTTAGGTGATGACACCAGTTTTGATTTTAAGGGTAGCTTGCTATGATAATTATATATCCCTACAGTAAGAGAAATGTGGGCATTGATTGTATACATCAAGAAGGTTATACGGAGACCTTCTTGTATACATGTATTACATGTATTACAGATGCTTTTACATGAACGGTGATTTTATTGGAAACTGGCAAAAAAAGTTAACATGACCTCATTTCTACGTGACTGAAGGATTTTTCACGACTTGAAAACTCTTCTCTCCTGCTTCAGTGTTACATCAGTAGAATGTTAACTACAGGATTGAACTGATGTGGCCTTTGGGTTTCCCTGCCCCTGTTGAAACCTAGCTATAGTTGAATTGTTACATTTGTTTCTGTGACTGCAGCATGTAACTGTGTGGAAGGGATGTCCTTGGGAAGTGTACATACTGTGTTCCATGCAATGTGTACAGGTTTCACATCTCTCTAATGTTGAACCTTTGTGATGACTGGACATTGAGAGTAAAAACAATCACATGTAATGCACATGCACAGGAATAAAGGAACTGGAAAGCAATTTGTGTGCTGTGATGAAAAGTGCTGTAGAAGAAATGTAGTTTTTAGAATCATGGAAGTAAGGCTGTGTTGAAAACATGAAACTGTCCACGTATGTTCACATATAACCAAGGACATTACACACATTGTGTGTAATGTCCTTAATATAACGTAAACATTACTACTGGAAATTTAAGAAAAAGAATTTAACTGCGTAATAGATCTATCCTGTCATGCAATGGCAGTGTGCATAGTTATATGGGCAATGAACCAGATATTGATAGTGTACTATTTTCCTGTGCTGTATAGTAATAATATGCCAATCATAGTCAATATGTCCATTTGTCCTGCTTTGGGGCACAGCCCCCTGTCAGTTGCCAAACAGGAATGACATCACATACATCCGGGAACTCTGTTGTAATCACAGAGTGATGCAAGATGGCGCCTCGATTATGAAAAATTAGAAGGTCCTTGGACCTATTTCGGCAGCTTGCAACATTTCTGTGTTGCTTTTAGTTTGATAGAAGGAATGATACGAGGGTAGAACAGTCATGGATCCTATGTGCAGCCTGTTCGGGGACGAGAGCGAGCCAAGGTCGGAGAAAAAGAAACGGCGGCCCTCCAGACCTACCAGCCTGGACCTTAGGCCCCGGCTCCCGCCTGAGGTAAATTTACCGGCCGGCGACGTAGAATTATTTATTTTCGATGGTTTACAAGGTAAAATATAGCAGAATAAAATGTGTATAGAACGTTGATGACATTTGTGTTAAACCAAGGAGCTTCTACTTGGTTAAACGGGGAGCACAAGCGTCGTTTCTTGCGATGATAGTGTTATTGTGATGGTGAGTTGGGGGAGGAGCTAAAGGGTCGTTGTGACCTACATAATTTTCCACCCAGACTGTTTGCTCTTAATATGTTTGCCACTGTCTCCATCCAAATTCCCGCTTTTCACAAGATAAAATGCCCACAAGTAAGTTGCTTCTTACTTGTTACGCATTTGCTCGTTGTCCAAGGTGACTTGACGCGTCGCTATGGTGCGTTTATGGTGACACGTAACACTAGACAGGGTTGCCAGTGTTTTCAAACAAAGGACCGTGATTTACGACACTGGCAGATGGTAATTTTAGCAGGTGAAGCACTTTTCAAGGGTTTTGTGGTCTTTACATGATGTTCTTACCTTCTTACAGGTTGAAGAAGGCAATGTTGAGTACAAGGTACGTACTAGAATGTTATTATGATACTGTCCAGTGTTGGTAAACAGTTGCCATCGAGTTGCTGACGTTCCCAGCATACCAGGTTTCATTATTTATAGCCTCGAAAAACTGTATGACATTCATGATAGACGTAGGAGAACTTGTGGATTGCAAAATATACTTTCTCTTGTATTTACATGGTGTTTTGCATTACCTCTTCAGGAGAGAAGGGTGGCAAAGCTACCTATTCCCTGGTGCAAATCATTTCCTTGTTGCTGTAAAACCATTGCAATGCTATGACCAGTCTGCTATGACCATCAGGTTTTAAGCTGGGGTCTGTAATGTTTTGTTGGTTTCATGTTTCAAGACCTTATATACTAGTTACTAAAGACTAGTGAAAGCAGCACACTTAAAGGGACAATGGTGTTTGTTCAAGGGGATTCATCCAAAGATGGTGTTGGTATGCATTGCATCACACACGTCAAGTGATTGTGCAATATGACTCATTATCAGCATATTTTTTTAATTGCACAATCACAGTCTGATCGTTTGTTTGCTTGAGCCTTTGCCTATCACCCACCTGTGATTGCCCACCCGTTTCATCACCCCAAAGTTTGATTCCAATTTTCATACAATTGTCAACCAAACATTTAATACATAAACTCTGTTGCAAAACTGTCAGTACACCTCAAATCTAAGTATCACATACTGTTCAGATGATATTTTCAGTAAATCTCAGCTGCAGTAATCCAACCATGTATTACTTGTACACCAGCTGAAGTTGCTGAACCCGTCTCCATCACGGTTTGAACACCTGGTGACCCAGATGAAATGGCGGCTGCAGGAGGGCGGTGGTGAGGCCATCTATGAGATCGGGGTGGAGGACAGCGGGATGATGGCAGGCCTCACAGAGGATGAGCTGAAACGGTCCCTCTATACCCTCAACAGGATGGCAGAGAAGTAGGTTTCTACATGTACTGTGTTTATTTTGGTATGGTCTCATCTCACACTGAGTACACGTCTTGCATCATACAGTATCTATGCAATAGATTGTCACTCAAATGTTTCCAATACAAAGTACATAATTTCTTACGTCTCTTTCTAAAGGGCTTGATGAAACATTTCATACTTGTAAGTTTCAAAGTTATTTCATTCCTGAGAGACCAGTATCTGATTTTTCCCTATAGCTGATTTAGTCTAGAACCATGATTGATGCAATTATTATTACATCTGGTATCATTGTATGGATAACATACTGACCCATGGCTACCATTCATAACATTTAATTTAATGATGTCTTCACCAGGCTTGGTGCTACCACTTCAATCCTTAGAGAGAGAGACATTGAAGGTGATGGGGAAATTCGCAAGGCAGCAGAGGTGCTGGTTAGGAAAGTGCCAGATGACCAGCAGGTAAGCTTGTGTACAGTGGTATTTTCTATCATCTGTGTAATTAGTAATTTCTCTCAAAGAATGGAGTTTCTGAGAAGCAAACAATACTATATTATATCATTGTTGAGGGTAGCATAGTTTTTTAGGGCTAGAGAATTAGATTTACAGAAAAAGTACCATTTTTTGTGTTAGTTCCTAGACCTGCGCTTGGCTGTTCTGGGGAATGTGGATGCAGGGAAGAGTACTCTGCTGGGTGTCCTGACCCAGGGGGAGCTGGACAACGGGCGTGGTCGAGCCAGGCTCAACATGTTCAGACACCTGCATGAGATCCAGTCAGGGAGGACCTCCAGCATCGGGCATGAGATTCTGGGTTTCGACAGTCATGGAAATGTAAGTTTTACTGTGTTGACTGTCTTGTGTTGAATGTTATTTTAACATCATGTACACTCTCTACTGTTTTTTTTTTCAATTCTCTTGTGAACCCTGTTACAATTAGCAAATCAGTGGTAACTGTGAATGCTTCTGTAACTGAGAAGTCAGTATAAATGTAACTTGTAGTAAGTTGAACCATACATGTATTTAATGTGATGGCACATCACATTCACAGGTCATCAACTACAACGAGAACCGCACAGCGGCAGAAATCTGTGAGAGTGCATCCAAACTGATCACCTTTATCGACCTTGCGGGTCACCAGAAGTACCTCAAAACCACCATATTTGGGCTGACAGGCTACAATCCTGACTACACTATGCTAGTCATCAGTGCTAACACTGGGATAGGTAGGGGCACTCTGTATTTATGTAGAAATACTTTCAACACAAATTACAGGAATCTTTTGCACATTGGTTGAAATTTGCATACATGTATAATTTGTATATGCAATTGGCAAGGGCTCTGACATAAACCAGTACCCTGAAGTTTCTTGACAGCATTGGGGGAAGAGCTTCCATGTTTTGTATGCTCCTTCCCTGTCACAGTTGGGATGACCAAGGAACATCTTGGCCTGGCACTAGCCCTGAAGCTGCCCATCTTCATCGTCATCAGCAAGACTGACCTGTGCTCTGCAGCGGTGACAGAGCGCACACTGAAACAGGTGGAGCGAGTGCTGAAGTCTCCTGGCTGTAACAGGATACCTCTCAGGATAGAGAATGAGGACGATGCCATCACTGCTGCTGCTAACTTTAACACTGACAGGTCAGGATGGGACATGGGTTTCAAAGTTTGCTCACAGATGTGGATATTGTAAAGGCATAGAATACAAGTACTACTACAGTTCATCACATTATCATTGCATGTTTTTAAGAAGGTTGTGTATTTCAGTATTGAAATAGATAAATTTACCTTCGATCCAGGGTCCTAAATGATGTTTACTGGTACATGTATTCTGTTTCAGAATAACTCCCATCTTCAGAATATCCAGTGTGAGTGGTGAGAACCTGGACTTGCTGCGACGGTTCCTGAACGTGCTGCCCCCTCCACACTCAGGCAAGGAGCAGGAGCAACTCATGCAGGAGCTTACAGAATACCAGGTCAGGTCCTGGTCTTCAATTTCGTATGGCTGTTCCTTAAGCTTCTATTTTTTTGGCAGGACATTAAGCTTGAAGATTTTACAATGCTATTAATAGATTGTTCTTAAAGCTTGTGAAGAAAAGTTAAATTGCTTAGGTATCAGAGATTTCCTTACATTTCCTTAGAATGATACAGGATTTCTTAGTTGAGATGAAAGTGTCTTGTTTTTGAAGGGTTTCATAAGTTAATGTACTGAACTCTGTCCTGATCTCTCTGCTCTTAGGTTGATGAGATGTACACTGTGCCAGGGGCTGGGACTGTGGTGGGAGGGACACTGTACAGGGGAGTGGCACGGGAGGGAGACAGCCTGCTCATAGGGCCTAATGAGGCAGGCAGCTTCCTGCCTGTTTCAGTCAACACTGTCCATAGAAACAGGGCACCCTGCAGAGTGGTCAAGGCAGGCCAGACGGCAACTCTAGCTCTTGGAGATGTGGACAGGACTGTTCTCAGAAAGGTATGCTCTCTTCCGAACCTCTTTAGCCTGTTTTTATGTGACCATCCACTTGGCTTTACAGACAATTTTTCTGTCCCCCTAAGAGCTGCTGTAGCCACCATAAGCCCTGTTCTTGTGTGTAATGTTGTGTGGTTGTGCTGCAGGGCATGGTGCTGCTGAGCCCTGAGCTGCAGCCTGTGTCATGTCTGGAGTTTGAGGCAGAGGTCCTGCTGCTGTTCCACACAACCTACATCTGTAAGGGCTTCCAGACTACCGTCCATGTGGGAAATGTCTGCCAGACAGCCATCATTGACGAAGTGGAGGATGTGAGTATCATACATAGATTTCTGTACAACACATGAAATGCATGAATATATGCACAGGATATCAGTTGTCTTCATACTCTTCCTGTGTGACCTAGACATGCCAACTCTCTTCCAGGGTTACATCACCATCAATCAGAAGAGACACATGCGCTTCAGGTTTGTCAAACACCCTGAGTACCTGCGGGAGGGCACCAGGCTGCTGTTCAGGGAGGGCAGGACCAAAGGTATTGGTACTGTCACCAAGGTGTTCCCTTACACACCCGTGGACAGGTAAATCTATACACCTGCACTGCTCAAACAGGAAGGATTTAGATGTACCCCAGTAAGGTAATGGCATTAGAGTACTGATACATGGAAGCCTCCATCTAGCATGTTTATATCCAACTTTGTAGGCAGTGGTGTAGTATCAAATACCATATAATGTGTGGTCAGTATTATGGTCGACTGTTGAGAATTTAAATCTAAGGGTAGGAAAACTGGATCTGCATTATGCCTACTGTGTACTTAGATTGTATGTAAACATTGATGATAATGACTTTTAATGATAGAGCGTATAAAGGAATATTCCATAAATGCTTTTGCATTTGTCAACTGAAAATTATGGAACATGCATCAAACTATAGCAAAATCATTGAGGTGTGGTCAAGGTGCAGTTGACAAGAAGTTGTTGCTGGTGCTAAGCTGCAGTGTTTTGTTTTTGTATTTGTAATATCACGTTTATGGCAAAAATCAAACTGTTCATTCTTTTAAAAATCCTCATTTTAAGAATATGTATAGCTGACTTGGCTGATTTTATCTAAAGATTGAAATGCGTATTATGTTGTTCTACTTAATGAGAAAATTTATAGAAATGTATAAAGTGCATCTCATCAGAAATGTATAAGATACTACTCATCAGTTTAATGATGATGTTTTATTACCAGACTTCTGTTTGGAGTTGTTCCAAATACATCTGATATGCAGTTGATTGCAAACATGAACTGGGTAGATTTTTAGCTTGTGTCTGTTGAATTGGTTTGTTAATAGGTGTGTAATAAAATGGTTTCCCCTCAGGAAATATGTTGAATGTAATCCTAATGATTTCTATTGAGTGTTTTAGAGCATGCTGGGTTTATATTACAACAGCTCTTACACTGTTACATGTGTACCTTGTACATAGAGTGAAAATATATCTACATTTTTACAAGATTTGTTGTACCAGTATGTCTTTCATTCTGTCCCTTACTTTTGAACTGTAGAGACTTAATGTTTGAGTCATATATACTTCAAGGTTTATGGTTGTCTGTTTGAAGGCATTGCTATTTAAGTCAATAACTTTATCAAGTTGAGAGGAACAAATTACAACTCGTGCATTTCTGTAGGATGGCCATCTGAAGTCCATGTGCCAAGCGGACACGTCAGCCCTGGTGCACATAACCAATACTTGAATATACATGTATCTTGTAAACAAAAGCAGAAGTGGGTATAGGGATCTTGATTTTGGTAAAGAATGAGCAGCTTTCCTTTTCTCTTGACTCAATAAAAAATGAGATTGCAGACCTCACCCCATTTCCTATAGTGCTTACAACCCTTGCATTCCCACAAAAATAGCAATCCCCAAGCAGACCTCTTTGGGGGCAAGACACTAGTGGCCAGGCTTTACAGGGGCCAACTGGATACAGCCTAGCCAAAAATAGCAGCACTGAGGATGTAAGGCAATGCTGCATTGTGCATATGCATTGTGCATATTGGGAACCACAAGAAAACCCTATTAGTCAGCCCTGCTGTTCTATTTTAAGCTGGTAGATGGTGCTGCAGTACAGTTTTTGATACAAGTAACAGAGGTCTTCCGAAACCTTTATTGGATGCCATGAGCTTGAAGTTGTGTGGGACAGCACTCACAAGGAAAGTGTCATGTTCTATTGCACAATGGGTATATACATGGATAGAGGCAATATGTTCCAAAACTCTATTGTTCATGCATATTTGTTCATCCATTACCCCTGGTTCAGCACACTGATGGAACTGCTAACAAAATACACACAACCAGAAAACTGCAGTCACTCATAAGTTTATTCATGTTCATATAACATTCTACAGGGAGTATTAAACATGAAAAACGTACCACACAAGGAGTCAACAAACATCTATCTCTGTTTAAATATTCTTTTTTCATACTTCAGTTTTTGGCCAAAGATTTATAAGTACTTTGATGAAGTGCAATTTGTTACAAAAAGTGGCTACATTACAAACAAAACACCTAACAATCTATACCGACCACTATGATACTTCTCTGAAAAAAAAAACACTACCTACAGATAGAGGATTTTGACTTTAGAACATCTACTACCAGATAAATGAAACATGATCCTGCATCTTCCATTACTTCTTCAAATATGACTGGGACCAAAGTGTTCATGGTGAAAGATGTCTCATAAATAGTTCCTTTCGATTATCTCAATGTTGGTATGGTATGGTACAACAACCCTACAGGAATGTTTCACATCAGCCTAGTGACCTATGCCTCTTAGTCAACCTCCTCCATCCGGGATGTGTCATCCTCATCATCACCCTCCAGTGGTGGCATGTCTGCGAGCTGCTCCTCCACCTCCGCCACGTCCTCGTCGATCCCCAGACCCAGCTTGATCATGCGGTAGATACGGCCTGCGTGGATCTGTGGCTCCTCCAGCGTGAAGCCTGACGCCATCAGGGAGGTCTCGTACAGCAGCATGCACAGGTCCTTCACAGACTTGTCGTTCTTGTCAGCATCTGCCTTCAGCCGGAGACTGTCGATGATGGGGTGTTCTGGGTTGACCTCCAGGTGTTTCTTGGCGGCCATGTAGCCGAGGGAGCTGTTGTCCCGCAGGGCCTGGGCCTTCATGATGCGCTCCATGTTGGCACTCCAGCCGTACTGACTGGTGACGATACAGCAGGGGGAACTGACCAGACGCCTGGAGCACTCAACCTGCAGACAACATAACCAACACACATTGCGGAATGATGTAACCAAACAAACCATCCTTTATTATGGCTCCTTCCTTCGCATTTCAAGTAGTAAGCACAACAATCAGTTAACAACATACATGTAGTTAAAATAAATTTCCAATATAAAAGACGTCATGAATGAAAACATCTACTAAGGGAGGCTGGGGGGCTGCTTTGAACATGCTATCTGGCTCCAATCTTAACCCTTGATTATAGTCTTTTCGAATAGATTTTTCGGTAGTAATCGGTACCAATACAAAGTACATAAACTATCTTCACACACAAATAAGTCTCGGATACGATTAAATGACACTTACCTTCTCCACTTTCTTGTCCAGGATGTCCTTCATCACCTTGCAAAGTGGTTCAAACTTGGCCTTCAGCTCCTCCCAGGCCTTCTTCTCTTCATCAGTCTGAGGTAGTTCAAGACCCTCCTTGGTCACAGACACCAGCTTCTTCCCTTCATACTCCTGCAATACAAACACCAGACAATACATTTTTTTAATATCAATGTACAATCAAAATACAGATGCTGACACCAACTAGACAAGCACAGCATTTTCTTTGATTCTTAAACACTGCCAACAACATAATGCTAGGCCATCACTGACTTTGACAAAACTGTAACATACAAGCTTGAAAATAGAAGATGCTATTCACCTTCAGCTGCTGGGTGGCGTATTCATCAATGGGCTCCACCATGTACAAGACCTCAAGCCCTGCTCTCTTGACTCTCTCAACAAATGCAGAGTTCTCCACAGCTGCCTTGCTTTCACCGGTGATGTAGTAGATGTCTTTCTGGTTCTCCTTCATGCGAGCTACATAGTCCTTGAGAGAGGTCATTTCATCCCCTGTGGTGGAGCTGTGGTAGCGTAGCAGGTCTGCCACCTTCTTCCTGTTCTGCGTATCCTCGTGGATGCCCAGCTTCAAGTTTTTGCTGAAGTGCTCGTAGAATTTCTTGTAGTTTTCTTTGTCTTCTGATAGGTCAGCAAACAGCTCTAGACACTTCTTGACGAGGTTCTTGCGGATGACTTTCAGGATCTTGCTCTGCTGAAGCATCTCACGGGAGATGTTGAGGGGCAGGTCCTCAGAATCTACTACACCCTTGATAAAGTTCAGCCACTCTGGGATCAGCTCCTCACAATTGTCCATGATGAAAACCCTTCTGACATAGAGCTTGATGTTGTTCTTCTTCTTTCTATTCTCAAACAAATCAAAGGGAGCACGGCGTGGGACAAAGAGGAGGGCACGGAACTCCAACTGGCCTTCCACGGAGAAGTGCTTGACAGCGAGATGATCCTCCCAATCATTGGTCAGGCTCTTGTAGAACTCTCCATACTCTTCCTGGCTGATGTCGTCAGGGTTACGGGTCCAGATGGGCTTGGTCTTGTTCAGCTCCTCATCTTCCAAGTATGTTTCCTTGATGACTTTCTTCTTCTTTTCCTTCTTCTCTCCTTCCTCATCCTCATCAACATCTTCGATTTTGGGCTTGTCCTTGTCCTCCTCTTCTCCCTCTCCTTCCTCTTTCTTCTTCTCTTCCTCCTCTTCTTCCTCATCATCACTCACTTCCTTGTTGCGTTCCTTCTGTACGAGCAGCTTGATGGGGTAGCCAATGAACTGAGAGTGCTTCTTCACAACTTCCTTGACTCGCTTCTCCTCAATGTACTCGGCCTGATCTTCCTTCAAGTACAGGACAATTTTTGTGCCACGCCCGATAGAGTCGCCAGGGTCGGGACAAACGGTGAAAGACCCTCCAGCTGAGCTCTCCCACCTGTACTGCTCGTCATCGTTGTGCTTGGTGACGACCTCCACCCTGTCAGCCACGAGGTACGCAGAGTAGAAACCCACACCAAACTGACCAATCATGGAGATGTCAGCGCCGGCCTGCAGGGCCTCCATGAAGGCCTTGGTGCCTGAGCGGGCGATGGTACCCAGGTTGTTGACCAGGTCAGCCTTGGTCATGCCAATACCTGTGTCCATGATGGTTAGGGTGTTCTCCTCCTTGTTGGGGACAATCTTGATCTCCAGGTCCTTCCCACTGTCCAGCTTGCTGGGATCTGTCAATGACTCGTACCTGAAAGTACAGCAACGCACAGAATTTGTAAAACGTAGTCTAATACCTTGTTGTGAATTGTCGAATCAGGAAAGGTACCAAACCAAGCAATTCAAGGCAGACACCAAAAAAAGTGTAATAAGAAGCATAACATTTGTTTCACTCCCCTCTTTGAAAATATTATTTCAGTAAATCTAATATTCCATTATTTTACAATGGACCATGTAATAGTGTCATTGACAATAGCTAGAATGTTACAAAACTAGCAGGAGGAGGAAGACTGTCAGGATGGCCTGTCAATCATTTAGTTATCTCTTAGTGTTGTCTTAATTAAGTGATGATACAAAGACAGCTTTTTCTTCACTAAAAACATTTACTATTATAGGGGCAACATGACAATCTGACTAAATTTCAAATTACAATCTATGAAATTTTGAAGGGTGGGACATGGGTCATTCTAATACTAGTGAAACAAATACGAGTCTTACTCCGATGAAATCTCAAACTCAACTGATTTTATTCGACTTACAACCGGCCGGTTCTAGAGTCCCTTCCCTCGAACGGGTAGAGATCACCTGTTCGAACACGACGCGATCACGTGCGCTCGCACTGTGATCGAACAGGTGACCAGCCCCGTCCGAAGGAGGGTCTAGAACCGCTGCCACCAAATGAAACAAATACGAGTCTTACTCCGATGAAATCTCAAACTCAACTGATTTTATTCTACTTACAACCGGCCGGTTCTAGAGTCCCTTCCCTCGAACGGGTAGAGATCACCTGTTCGAACACGACGCGATCACGTGCGCTCGCACGTGATCGAACTGGTGACCAGCCCCGTCCGAAGGAGGGTCTAGAACCGGCGGCAAAATACAGTACATATTCAAAAGTATTCCGTTGAACCACTACACTACGTTATTACACTAGTACATGTACATGATTGATATCACCTAGAAATTCTAGAAAATATCCTAAAAATGTAGAACTTGAAAGGCCACGATCATCTAATTAAACCAAAATCAAATTCAGCTGGAGATGACACCACTGCCAGTTGTACAAATATTGGACATAAAATCCCAATAAAAATGATGGGAAAAATCCAATAAAATCATGGTTGCCTCTTAGTTTTAGCTTCATAAAAATATCAAAACGATCCAAAAGAGCATTAACTACATGATTTACACCATGAAGGTCGATGGCGAATTTTTTTTCGGGGACTTTCTTTGTTGTGTATTATAACCAATAACAAAATTGTGAGGGCTTTTACAGTTTTAAAGTTTTAGCTTCCTTTTGATTCCATGTATTTCTAGATTTCTTCGTAATACTCAAATTGAAAATTCATTAAATTACTATTTTTCCACGTTTTCCATGTTCCACCTGCCTGTCCAACATCATGGACCAACACCACAGCAAAATTTATGAGACTCATAATTGGGAGCTACCGACGTGGACCCCGAAGTTTCTGGACCCTTCCACGCCAGGGACAGCTGCGCGCGTTCGGACCACGTGGTCGCCGGAAATGAATGGAATGAAACTCGCGGCACATGGCGAGGCGTCAGCCCCAGACGAATAATCCTTCTAGAACCTTGTTTTACCGAATGACTTTGTGTCCATGGTAGCACATCTATCTAAATAGTATCTCGCCACTAAGGCGTGATATAATTTAGTGAAATTAAACAAGGAATCCCCAAGCAGTGGCTATGAATGGAGGAAGCGTTGGGCGAACATGTGACAAAGGAACAGGCAAAATTGTGGCATAATCAGCATGTCTGCACCGTGTAAATTATGTAGAATTAGGTTGACTGTTCTTGTATAAAAACGGTTTAAGAGAGGAAGATAAACCTAGATATAATTTACAAAACTATAATAGAACAGTTCTTTACCTGATTTTGTCGAGGGCATCAGAGGAGTTGGAGATGAGTTCCCTGAGGAAGATTTCCTTGTTGGAGTAGAACGTGTTGATGATCAGAGACATCAGCTGAGCGATCTCAGCCTGGAAAGCGAACGTCTCCACCTCGGAGTCGTCCATAACCTCCGCTGTCTGTGTTTCCTCAGGCATGGTGATGATTTTCTGGTTTTCTCGGGAGAGAGTTGAACCTGACTGTTATGTCGCTATGGCTTGTCCACAAATGTGCCCGAATGAGTCAGACCACGCGTTTTATACCGGCTTTCTATTTCCGGTTTTCGGAACCTTCCAGAAGCTTCTAGAAGGTTCTACTACTTCCGGTGGCATCGCAACGACCAGATTATATTGTATATTCCTAAAAGAACAATTTGTTCATCAATTATCATTCAAATCGTTAGGTAAAAAATATTGCTTTTGAATCATTGGCTATAGACTCAATTAATCACTGATAGACTTCATTTTATTATTCGCTCTGCTGCTGTTGTTATGATCTCGCGAGAAGGAAAATGCTCTCCCTCCTCCTAACGAGATTCGGCGAGACAGAAGAATAATCTGGAAACTTCTCAAGTCAACTTCTAGCACCTCGTAGGATTTCACATCGACAATAGTCTCTGAATTTCACCACTTTCTATTGTACACACAGTTGGGTACGCGAGAATGGACTACGGACACGACGAAGGGCCTGGATTTGTGGGAATCAGATTCTGCCAAGAGTGGTTAGTGCTACAGCCCCCCTCCCCACTGACAAAAATTTACTCATCTTTTCTCAAAATATAGATAGTTCTATTTTGGCATATAGTAAGACGCTACACAGAGCAAGAAGGACAGAAATGTGTGTGTTTTTAGCAAGCAACTGTAAGGATGTTGACTAGAATTGAATACGTAATGTCTTTAAGGTGAATACGTGTATTTGTGTTTTTTTTAACTTTCAGTAACAACATGCTGTATCCGAAAGAGGACAAAGAGAACAAGATATTACTTTATGCAGTAAGTATTGAAGCCATTGTTGAAGATATATCACCACAGGGCTCTCCCCAAGCAATGAAGTAAGGGTGCTCCCCCTCTCCCCAAAATCCTAGTACCTCTCCCAAAATGTTCAGATTTAGGGTTTCTATTAGTATTTTCATGAAAATTCGCTGATATTTTCATCAACCGATTAGGGAGCACCTCTCCCCTAAGAATTTCTGGGAGACCCCTGCACCAAAAATTTACAAGATTTACTTGTGTCGCCAAGAAGACGAATTTGGTATTCTTCAAGAAAAATATTTGTATACACCTAGTTTGAAACAGGTAATCACAAGTACCCATGGCAGGTCACCTCATGATCACTCTGGTGGCAAGCATATCAATTTGCTAATGGTTGCTTGGACATGTTTACTTACCAAAAGCTTCTTGGGTGACAACTAGGCATGAAAATATGCAGATCAATGATGAGATTCACATGACAGTTCAGATCTAATTCTGTTCTGTGTATTGCCTAGACATTGCAGAATTGTCAGCTACCAGTAAGCTCTAACCTGTAGCATATTTGTTTCAGTGCAGAAATTGTGACTACCAGCAGGTTGCAGACAACAGTTGTATCTATGTCAACAAGATCATGCATGAAGTAGAGTAAGTGTCAGAGCTTTGTGAATTTTCCACACATTCACTCAGGATAAAACTAGCTCCCCAGCACTTCTTGAATACACCAGTGCATGTGTAATAACTAGTATACTAATATAATCTTATCTTGCCATATTTGGTACTCATTTAATGACAGATTGATCCTTTGTAAACACTAGAGTTCACAGTCCCGTAGCTGTACGGGGCAGTCCCGTAGCTGCTAGCCATAGGGGCAGTCTGTCTGTCCACAAAAGTTCTCCACCTCTGGTGGTCATCACTATAGTTATTAAAGAAATTTCAGCAAAGGTCCTGTTTACAGTAAAGGTCATAAATGTACAGATAGAAGTTTCTAGTGAAGCAAACCATTGGTAACCATACTCATTAAGTGTTTTTTCTTCCCTTTCTCAGCGAGCTGACTCAGATTGTAGCAGATGTCGCCCAAGACCCTACTCTACCCCGCACAGAAGATCATCAATGCCCAAAGTAAGATTCAGATAGACCTTATTACACTGGAGACAAGTACAACACAGTTGAAAAGTTATAGATATTTATCCAAGATATTTGTCAGGATAACCTAGATTGGCAATTTCATTTTCAGACCAGTATTTACTGAAATGAATAGGAATATAATACATGGTGCATTTGATAAAAAATATACAACAGTATACAACTTGTTGCTGACATGACAAGACATGGATTTCTATGAACTAAAAATATATATATAATATAGACACAAAGTACAGTTTCTTGGTCAGCATTTCATCACAAAGTATTCTCCCTTCTCTGTTAACAGGTGTGGGCACAGAGAAGCAGTCTTCTTTCAGTCACAAACTACAAAAGCAGAGGTAAGACCATTATACCAGACAGATTTTCATGACTTTCTGATAAAAATTATCTGGTAGATCTAACGTCTAAGTCTCAACATTAATGTCTTGAATCATGCCCCAAACTACCCTGCTCAATTCTGAAAGCAGTTATCGTATAATCATATCACTGATATCAGTCAATAGTAAATCATAATATAAATGCTCAAAGTATGTTTTTGAAACTTTGATGCCTAGCTGAATCACCTGTAATATTCAATGTTTTTTTCCAACAGGATGCCATGAGACTTTACTATGTATGCACAGCTCCAAACTGTGGACACAGGTGGACTGAGTAATGGGTCTTCAACCAGGATACAGAAAGTGTTCATTCATCTGTTTGGGCAGATTGGATTCAGCTTCTCTATAGAGCTGTAGTTGGTTCTTTACAGAATGCTAACATTTGTACAAAGAAATACGTACCAGCTTGTCCAACAAATATCAAGACCACATACATTGAATAGTCTAATGCTAGGCCATCATTGAAAACCAAGGGAGGCGTATAAAGTGAATTTATTGCATTGGATGCATTTAGCTTTATCTACTTTGTTGAGGTGTAACAGTTGCCGAGATGTCAGATGACGTCACATTTACTTTTTTAGCTTTTTAACTGGCACAGAAGTCAACCCATTATTGCCTTTGCATCTCTCAGTAAGTCAAGCTTTCTGAAGCATTATGTAATTATTACCTTGTAGTTATTTTTTCCCAAATAAAGGTACCTTTTGCACCTTATTTTAGAGTGTTATTCTGTGTTTGCTGAATAAGAAGGCTATTATGCATATTATATATTATGAATATTATGCTAATGGCAATGCTTGTACATCGGATAATCCAAAGGGTCATGTACATGTATATTCAAAGGCACATAATTTTGTGGTACTCTCCCCCATCGACTAGACTTGTTCTGATCACTTATCACAGGAAAGTGTTTTTTTTTTCAATCCTCATAGTACATATGAGTGCCAACATCATCTTCATTGAAATCATTAGAAACAGACTGATTCAAAAATGATTTTATTAGTTTTTCTCAAAATCTCCTGTAACACATTTACAACCTTCTGCAACTTCCCATACATGAATGGGGAAGATGTGGTCCTTTGTAAGAAGTATATATTTGGTTACAATGAAATATGCATACATAAATAAAGCCATCAGTTGTAATAACAGCCAACCATGTTTGGTGAAATCATGTAACTTAAAGCCCACATATCAACACAGCTAGATAGATGGGAAGTAATAGTCAGCCTGATTCCGTCTTGATCCATGTTGGCAATAAAGTTATGATGCACACTAATGAGCACTATGACAATATACTACTACTACCAACATTCTACTGTAGTCATAATACTACATGGCAAGAACCACTGTAGATATGTAGTAGTAAATATCTACAACTGCAACATATTTGCACAATAAGAACCAAAAAAGTGAATATAATTTTGCTGATGACCTAACTGTAATATGAGGAATATGGTAACAAGTATCATACTTGGGAAGCAGCCTGTAATATGGTCACCTAAACAACACTACGATACATTGTAGTTACATGCTGAATACCATACCATGCACAAAAAGTGGAAGAATATAGTGTGATAAAACTGAAAATATTTAAACATAACAGCACTGTCAGCTAGATGTTCAACTTGGGATTGTTTATCAAACACTGCAAACCATGCATCACTTTGAAACTGTGGGGGTGCCTTAGTCACATCACTAAATCTTCCAGGACAGGGAAATAGTACCCAAACCTTCTCTGTCCGGGTACTAGAATATAGGTCAGTAGTAGAATTCTCAGATTAATAAATGATAAGTCAAAACCTTGAATGTTATTCATTCTGACATTATTGTTTACCTTGGAAACAAAGATGAGTCGGTTGCACATTTCTCAATATTTGAGAGGTAAATGCTGGTGAGGTAGGGATTGAAATGACTTTCTAATGAATGGCACAAGTTTTTCCTATAATACATCTCTTGAAAGGTTAATTAGCACTGAATGGGGGTGCATCTTTTTAAAACAGACCTGTCTTGTATTACACAATGAGTTGTCAATAATAAACAAGTTTTCTCATGTACAGGTCAAGCTTGAAAAACTACACAGGATATTTTAATCACTGTCAGTGATGTGTGCTGACCTAGTGTATACTAGCCTGGTATCCAGTCTTGTTAGCTTTAGTCCGCTCCCCAAGATCCGCTACCCTGCCAGGGTAGCGGATCTTGGGGAGCGGACTAAAGCTAACAAGACTGGATACCAGGCTAAGTGTATACACCAAAAATGGGCCGAAAGTATGGCTGAATTGGAAAGTCAGTTTTGATAAATGATGCAATTTGTGAAAAGATGACAGACTTCCTGGAAGAGGGTTCAAAGGTTCACAGAGTCCAGAAACTACACTGTAGTTTTTGGAGACTCTTTGTGGCAGTGAGGAGTGTTACTTCAAGTGGGTCACATTTGTAAAACAGGTTATAACAGCTGGAACAATAAACCTGTCACAGGCTGTAAGTGATTCATGCTCAGGGTACAGATAGATATATCAAGAAAAATTTAACTAGTGTCTTGGGCTTCTGAGAAAACTACATCAATACTTTTACATACAGCATGCTATGCATTGCATGGGTTGTATCTCCAAATTCTGATGCACCACCCTCAACCACAGCATTGTGTTAAGCTGTGTATTTGCTGTAGTTTGTGACCTTTGATACAAGCCAGAATGGCAAGAATGCTGGCCAATGAACACCAAGATACATTATCTACATGTAGGCCAGTCTAGTCTTTCATAGAAAAGTGGGATAAGGTATGGCAGTTAAAACATGCCCAGCTCTACTTCACATTTTTAAACACCAACAATCTGGAAAAATATACGTACAACCACTATCAATATATGAATATCCTAATACGTTCCTGAAATAAGCACCATTAGCCTAATATAATTATTAAGGAATTCTTAGCTTCTAGGGGTGTAGATGAGACATGTTAGGATATCCCAGGGGGGTCATTATGAAACTGAGCTTCCTACTTATCTGGGTACCAGGAACTTCCAATTAAAGGTAACAATCACGTTTTCTCAGCTGTTTCCTGAAAGTTTGTACACACAAATAACACATTTCCTTCTGTGGTTACATCCGTACACCTATCCCCTTCCTGCTCACTTCTGTGATCAGGACAGGGAATTATAACAACCACTAATTCAGCAGCTAACCAGTCATATCCCAAGTGCATGACACACATATGCCTTTGAATGGTAGCAATGAACATGGTTTGAAGAGTGCACCTGTCTTCAATACATTATTTGGCACCACCAGCATTCCTCTTGTCATTGTTTACATAGCAACAAGCTACAGACGTAGCCTGGAAAATATCACAGGGAGGATACTCCTTTTTGCTGAAACAACTTGGCTTTCAGTTTGTAGATTACTAGAATGAATAACATCACATCAAGGACATTATCCTTGGTCACATCAGCCAAGCTTTTTTATGAACTATTCTCAACCTACACTTGCTTCCAACCACAAGAGGACATATTGGAGTGGTGCATTGTATGTCAGAAGGGTTATGATGTACTGTGCATTTACATACATGTGCTTCTTACAGATAATGAGACTTCTGTGACCATGGACATTGCTCCTTCCTGTCCAAGTTATAATCTTCCTGCATCTCTTTACTATACTTCCTTATGAGCTCATATTTCGTGATGGTACAATACTCCTGTCCTCCTAACAGTATTTCTAAGGCTTGAGTTCACAGTTGCACAAAACTTCACCCTGTCTAGCTAAGTATCAATACGGATTCAATGTCCCAATGACCCAATCAGTTTTTTGAGGAAATAACTACTTCCTGCCCCATGAATTACAACTGAACTACTTTACTTCCATCGAGGAGGACCAACATGAAGGACAAAAGTCAGAAATAGCCAAGCTTCTGTGTCCCTGGAACCAATGGGGAATACATACTTGTGTGTAAGTAATACTACTGGGTTATCAGTACAGCTTTAACCAACCACCAAAATAACACACTCAGTGCTATCTGATCTACCACATGTGGCTTACCAGAGAGTAGCTACTAGTACTATATCTAGGGTAAGATGTGTGACTAGCACCATGGTCAGGTTTTAGTGAGGATCTGTTTATAGAGGTCAACCATTGCATTCAAGTATCTGGAAACACAAATCATTTCCTTTACAAATAATTTACCAAATAATCCCACACAGATGCTCATTCTGAGAATAGCTCTCTCAAATATATGACCTTATCCCTGCAGTCCTTATCACTGCAGAGGCGTTACATATGCCTGCTATGTACATGACCCTATAAATATGTTACAGAGGGAAATAACTTCTCGTGAATTTTTACAGCATTCTAGCTGGTTTAAAAAGGATGGTCACATCACTATCAGTTCCAAACTCAAGATTACTTAGTACATTTTGAAAATAGAATCTTTGTCATCATCGATTATTTACACAACTTGTCTCCAAACCAAACGTGCCATTTTGCAAGCTTACTTATAAGATAGACGAGTAAATAATCAGATTTTTACTCCAGAAATAATCACCGAAATTCTTAATTTCCAATATCAATATTCAATACATATTTAGCTTAACAAGTAACAAATTCCAACCAAAAAAATCTGTCATATCTAAAATATCATAGCAACTTCTTAATTCCAGTCTTATTTCAGTGTCCACATAGACGTCTTGTCATGTCAGCCAAAGGTTCTAGTTCCCTCTTCTCTACCAGGTTATTCTCAGTGACAAAGTAGTAGAAGTGCTTGTAACAGGTGTTGACGTGAGGCTCCCCGCCTATTGCGACCACCCTGTCGAAATGGTGGATGTACACATGTACAAACACCCTGAACAGTCGTGTCAACATCTTCTTACACAGCGGCAAGAAGTTCTTGGGGAATGGTGTGGAAGTGTCCAAGGGAAAGATGTTTTCGTTGTTGATGTTGGACTCGATCCAGTCCATAAGAAGAGAGATGTACTTGTTGGCAGGAACCATGGTGGGTTTCTTGTAGTTGTGGTCATCAGCCCACCTATACTCGTACCTGTGAGGGAAGGGCACAAAAACATTGTAAATCATCTGCAAAGTGACAACTCAACCAAACTCAGATCACTGCCAGTGGACAAAACCCCTTTCTGCCAGTTATACTATCAACATTCCATGTTCGGAATAGCAAACACATAAAAGCATTATTGTAAACCTTCTCCCTCTATGACCATAAACATATCATTTTCAATTTGAAAGCTACAATACCAGTTGCTCATTTGAACACTCTATGATTGTTTAAAATGGGGTCTGATCGAATTTTGATGCTTAACTTTCTGAATTGGGCATAACAATGCAGTAGCATGCCATCCTTAAAACATGTCTAGGTAAATGACACACTTTCCATATGTTTTACTGGTCACTGTAATTTCTTCTGACCTAGCTGGTACCTGTACATCATTTCTTGAGCATCTCTTGTGGAAACCAATCCTTTATCCTTTATCATCCTTATGGGCTCTAGTCACCACAACAAACCACTGTATAAAGCTGCATGTTGGTCAGTTGATCTCCTGCCTGCCATGAGGAGCATGTGATTTGTGCATAATCTATTCAGCCTTCATTGATTGTAAGACCTGGGTATGCCTCATGGAACTAGCTGGTCTTACCAAGGAGGTTTAAAACCTCCTTGGTCTTACCAAGGAGCTTCTACTTGGTCTTACCAAGGACATTATAGGAACTTGGTCTTACTAAAAAACAATGCCATTCTCAGGCTAAATGCCAATAACATAAATATCAACCAGACCATTTACAATGGGAAAGAAGCATGTGGTTTGGGATTTGGAGATTCAAATAAAGCAGCAATCTGCATCACAAAGGTCAACAATAGGTGGTGTGATACATCTTGATAAGCTCAAGGACATACAAGCCCCCTTGGTAAACAGCTACCCTGGCAACCTGCTGAGATATTCCTTGTGATTGGTTGACCTTTCAGACAGGAGCAGCTGAGGGTATAGAAACATTTATATAATCCCCAAGCATAGGAGAGGGGTTTGCTCAATTTCATAGTCTTTTGGGTGGTACAATTTTACAGATTACCTCATCTATAGAAAAGGTATCACCCAAAAGAAATACAAAACCAAGGAGGTTAAAACTTTTTTTAACCTCCTTGTCCAAAACAAGGTATGTCTTCAACATTACCTTTGTGGGGAGATAAAGATTTATCATGCAATTATTAGTATTGTACAATATACTTGACTAGCATCAAGGACACAGAAAAACACACAGGAGTGACGTCGTCGGCAACAATGGACAGCCATAAGCAAATAGGCATGTAAGCATATGTACTTGAGCTAACTGTAGACAAAATGAAATAACCTGCACAATGACAAAAGAAAATAACCATGATGCTGATCACTAATGAGTATGTGGGTGTGGGTTGGAGAGGAGAAATGTGGATTCAGACAGTCCATTAGGTGGGTTAACCTCGTTATGTACACTGATTTACTCAATTTATTGATAACGTTATGTTTGTCAGTAGAGTACTGACAAGGAGAAAAGTCTATGTAGACCACACCAAGCCAACTGTCCTTTGCTGTTCACTATGCTTCCTTTATCTGTCATTTTGTTAGACTTTCTGACCAACAAAAGAATGCAGACATCTTAAGACCTGTACATTTCTGTTTCCGATATCTTGATGTATGAGGTTACCAGAGGTTTCAGATACTGCAGTGTAACGTTAACTCCACTCTAATAGTGTTGGTGCCTTGTGTACATGTATCTTGTTACTCATTTATGGGCCAAAAAATCTTGTAGTACTAGTAGACACACTTTCCAAAATAGCATACATACATTGTAATACATGATGAGAAAGCGTAACATAACATGAGCAGGACAGAGTTTAGTATCACTATCAAGTTGGCCCTTACTCCTGGAGTCCTGTGACAGCCCAGATTTGACATACTCAGTATAAGTATTTATCTTCACATAATTACAATGTGACGGACAGTCAGTGGGCCACTTTTCCCACACAGCTCTCAGCAGCTAAGGTTACCACCACCACAAATTGTCCAGTTTAGTTCACTAGTTGTGTACGTGCCCATGAAAAATTGATCAAATACAGACATTTTGCCCTAGGCTAAGAAAAACTGCAATCAGTCGGATTAATGGGGGAATGACTACATCGTCCCTTGGGTTGGTGGAAAAATTGATTTGGACCACGACCAAGGCTCTAACCAACACTGTGTCATCACCACAACTGACTTCGACTTGCAGAGATTTTGTAACATTGCTTTATTTCTTACCAGAAGCCATGACCTCAAAAATTTACGTTACCTGCATACAATATACTCCCCCACTTGGCATGATTTGTTATGGTGGTTTACCCCACATGTTATCGATTGTAAGTTGTGCTAACGACTTGAGAATTGGAAAGTTACAACGATGAAGCCCAAATATTATCCCTCGTGATCTGAAAGTGTCGGATATGTTAAAATGAGGCGGATTAAGACAATAACGTGGAACATCTGTACCAGGCAGCTAAGTCTGGAGGGGTTCCGCCTCCAGACACTTGTCAGTGTAACACGTTACAGAAAATTTGAACAAACCTTGTTTATAAACCACTCCAGTCATTTGTTTTTGTGGCTCGAGAACTTAACACTATCTTACCTGGGTCCACCTGACATGGTCGGACAACTCTCGTCGGTGCAGAAATCGCTGATGGTGCCATAGATGAGGTTTATCCTGTTGAAAAAGTCGACAACGTGCACGGCCACCCAGTCGTTCAGATCCTCCCTGTGCGGCAGCCGGACGGCCTCCCGAAGGTCCCTCCCGCCACTCAACGTCGCCTGGGCGTGCTTGTGCAGCTGGTACCTCATCGTTCCCTGCTGGAACTTCTTCTTTGGTCGAAAAGTTTTCTCCTTCGAAAAGACCCTCTTCATGTCCTTCAGCCCCGCAGCCATGGTGGAGCGGAGAAAAACTGTGACAAGTCCGGAAAAGTCCCGCTGGCCAACTCACTTCCAGCCTCACTTCCTCATCCCTCCACTCGTAATGGCTGCACGCAACAAAACGTACTATAATGTGGTCACCCTGCCTTCCATGAAAGAGGTGATTCCTAAAGTTTCAACAACTGTTCTATAGAAAAATAGCAATGTAAATAAAATGTATGTTTTGTGATATTTTGGCATACAAATTACGTAAACAAGTGACTTAAGATTATTTGCATGTTGCTGCTTTCGACACGCCTCCACCCCTTGGATGACGTCATGAAAATACAAACGCGAAGACGACTAAAACTCGGAACCGTCAGATAGTAATAAAACAATCTGAGCATCTCAAATCGCCAAGTTGTTTTTTGATTTTCATTGGTTTTCACCGCTGTACACATATACAACATTTGTTAAACATGTTAGCTGCACATACTGTGACCTGCTCTGACCTTATTACCGCGGCCCAGGGGCCAGAACCAGAACGAGGCTGAAGGAAAATCGGGAGAAGTTATGTTAGCAAGATAAATTTGGTCTGATTATTCCTGTCCAAAATGCCGCTTTTTGAAACGATAGGACTGGGTGGTGAGAAGACAGCGGTTGTCATCGATATAGGGACGTCATACACAAAGTGAGTTCTGTTAATTGGTCAGATTTCCGCATCAATTTGATACATAATTCGTACTTCAAACCATGGAGGTAAGAACTCCATGTTCAAACCTTACTGAAAAATTTACACCGGTTAGTGTTAGAAGTAAGAACTCATCTTCATGTCTGCTATATATAACAGTTTACTACAGTGAACATATACAATTTCCCTACAGTGGGCTCACGCGTGTATCAGCTTTGTGTGTTAGCAACAATAAAAGAAAAGCAGTATGAGGGCTTGTAAAATTATGCAATATAATTCTGTCCTGTAATAAAAGATGAAGGAATCAGAGTTTTTTTTTTCTCATGTGCTATTACTGACAACAGGTTAGGCTTTGCTGGAGAATGTGGACCTCGTGCCATCATCCCTAGTGAGGTGAAAAGACAGCAAACAGGGAAGGTATCTGTTCATCACAGATTGTCTTGCTCATGCCTCGTCTCCATCATTCAATGACAAAACAACATGTGGCTGTTCTGTATACAAACACATGTCTGGACAACAGCTACTATATATACATGTATATATAATTTTTATAAAGCCTATCTGTAACAAGCAACTACATGTATGTAAAAGATATAGCTTAGTTTTAATAACATCCTGAATGTAGTTGATTTGCCTGTACATAACATAAGTGCATGTACAATGTACGTATTTTAATGATGAGTGACATTACTGGGAGTATCATGTATAAGTTTTTATGTGGTACAAGTTAAGCTGTAGATACAAGGCTGATCTGGATATCTTTTTTTTCCTTAGGTTGTTAGACTAGAAGACTATTACAACACAAACCAAGATGAACTGTTTGCTGTGCTGGTTGAGTTTCTACATCAAATGTATTTCAGGTAAGCAGTTCAATTGACCTTATACTGAGCACTGGTTATCGTATCCAGATACTCCATTGAAGTCTAGCCTTATTTGTTTGCTTGTGAATGTATCTGTCATTAAATATCACATACATACATACATACATACATACATACATACATACATACAAACAGGTACTCATTGGTCTGCAGTTTGTGTGGAAGGATCCAATACCAGCTAGATACATGTACCTGCTATATACTATACCTTATATTGTTACATAGATGTTGATCACATCTTTATGAAATCAACCTCAGCATCTTTAATTCCAGGTAGCTGCTAACGTCCTTTCATGTGTATAATACAGGTACTTGCTGATCAACCCCAAAGACCGACGGGTCCTCATAGCTGAGTCAGTCCTGGTTCCCACCAGCTTCCGTGACACTTTGGCTAAAGTCTTGTTCAGACATTTTGAGGTGAGTAGTACATTGTCACCATTTGTACTACAGTGTCCAATGTAGACAGATCTATGCAGTGTTTCTGCCAGGGGGCGTCCCAAAGGGCATCCCAACAGGAGGGCCGCAGGCCCAACCGCGAGTGCCGAAGGCACGAGCTTTCTAGGGGGTCCGGGGGCATTCCCCCTGGGAAATTTTTAAATTTTTAACCCTCTTAAATGCCATTTCCCGCATTCTGAGAGACAACTAATTGTTGAGTAAAGGTAAGTTTAATGCGTCCGCAACTCCTGATTCTTGTGCGCGGGGTAGGGAGTGACTAGGGATGGTTGAAAGACGCACAATCAAACCAAAGACTTGCTAAAATTTGGCATTATCATTTTTGTCTGGGACGGCCTCCTCTCGGGCATAGGCTGTCTCCAGCGGGAGAGGGCGGGAAGAGGACGTCAAAGGACGGCCGTCTGGCGGAAACACTGGATCTATGCAATGGGCAAATCAATTTCTATTCCTCAGGTCTGTTTATGATATAGTGCAATCATTACTTTGATATCTTGGTCATTCTTATTACAGGTATGAGAATGTGAGATAATCATTGCAATGGTATGGGAAAAAACGTGTATATATTTATATGTCCCTTATTTTTGGATTTCAGGTTCCATCAGTGATGTTTGCTCCCTCCCATATGTTAACCCTGCTGACCCTGGGCATCAACACAGCCCTGGTGATGGATGTGGGATATGCTGACACACTTGTGCTCCCAATATCCTTTTACCACACCCTGGATATGATGTGGCTAGGGAAGGAATATTCTGCCTTTTCTTAATCACAGGAATGGGACATTAAAAAAATAAAACGTGTGCTGTTATAGTTTGTCAATCCTGGAAATACAAGGAAGAAAGACATACAAGATACAAGAAGAAACTGATTTCTAGGTTGCATCTCACCTCTGACATATTTTAATTAACTATCACTTTAGATAGGCATAGCAGGCATCAGGGGAAGCAGTGCTAGAATGTTACCAAGTTTTTTCAGAAATAAGATATTTTAACATCTTTTGCACAATCATAGCCTATTCATATACATGTATCCAACATATCTTGGTAGTATTGATGAAATCAAATACAGCAGATCAAAACAGCTGTGAACTATTGTTACATTTTTAATCATCCCAGCAAAGGGTCAATTTTTGCATGTGTGCCTTTTGTTGACTGAGTCTCTAGAGACTTACTGTATTCCCAGGGTCGTTTGTGTTAGTGCTTTTTACCAATATGAAATTAAATCAAGCAGGTGTTGGTAATGGAGTTGAGGTGAAAAGGGATGATATGAATGAAATGGAAACATATGGAGGTTTTGCTGCATGTTTTTGAAGGATTCGTTCCTTAGCTGTCAGTACATCTATGAGGGTGTGGCAGTCTTGGGAGCATGGCAGAGCTTGCCTCTCAGTGGAAGAGCTATTCACAAGTAAGGACAAAAGTACACTCCTGTTTGCTCAATAAACGTTCTCTTTTGTACAAATCGTTTCAGAAAGATATTTGAAAAAGTGCAATGATTTATTTGATTCATAATTAGATTTGCTAAGCTCTCATGTTTGACAATGTAATGCAATACAGTTGATTATATGTTGCTAGGAGGCTGGAGTCCCTGCTGCTGGCAGAGTCAACAGTGGCCACAGAAGGAGGCACAGAGTTACCTTTGTCTTCTGTTGTAGGTCAGTAATCAGTATGATGAACCTTGAAAAAACTTTTCATTAGAAATTAATAAAAACAGTAACAGGGCTTTGAAATCATGTTTCATCTGCATGTTTTTATTTGTAAAAGTATGGCTATAAGCTTGTATAATGTGGTCTATTCAGTGTGACTTGCCTTTCTCTACAAATTTCAGGTACTGTAAAAGAAGAGATACTGGAGGACATAAAAGGTAAGTGTTCCTTTACATTCCCACTTCCGATGTATGTAGTGTATTAGAAATGGAACATGAAAAAGTTTTCTAGTTGTTGTTATGTTTGCATCTTGTTTTATTAATACATGACTTGACTTTCATCCAGTTGAATCATCAGCCCTTTAACAGTATGCAACTTTGTCTTCTTCAAGCGAGAACATGTTTTGTGTGCAGTATGGAGAGATCAAAGAAAGTACAGGATGCAGCCATGGCTCAACTGGGCCTTGTTGATGCCAGCCAAGCTGGACAGGTCTGCACTTGTCTCTGATACCATCATGCATCAGTGCAATATAGCAGCATTAGTGTTGCATACATAATCAGTTGTCCTTTCTATCAACAATTATTTGCTAGTAGCCCCTTGAGCCAATTTGTGCGCACCAGTATTAGGACTTGGCAGGCTAAGACTTGTATCTCAGCTCTTATTGAGTTTCATTAATTGTATGTCAGTCTGATCATGTCTTGATCAAAACATAAGAGGAATTTTATCTTTGAGTGTAGGCACTAGCTGATATATTTTACAGAACTTCAAGGGGCTGTGGTAAGATGTTTCAGGAAATTACAATACCCTACCTAGTGCCTAGACCTGATACATAACACCATATGGAATATAACTTTCTCTGCACTTCAGCCCCCTACACCACCACCATCTGTTGAGTTCCCACTGGATGGAGCCAAGATCCTCAAAATAAATGGATCCATTAGGTAAGAACAACTTATTTCAGGTTATTATGTCATTAGGAAATATTGTCTAATTGAAACTGTTTTTTTTTTATTGTGGAACTAATTAGAAATTCAAGTGTACATTTATTTTTGAAGTTGATATGTCTATAAAGGTGTTAAGAAGACGAAAAACTGACACTTTGACAGGAAAGTGCTCTTGATTTTATTTTTCATTATGACTATGTTTGTCATGTAATGTAAAGACAGAATTTTCTTGCGTTTCGGATGGCAGGACTACTAAAACGTGTATATAGAATGGTAACTTCTATATCAGGACCCAACATTTTTTTGTCAGTGCAATCAAGCCAGATACAAATGGAAGTTAGCGATATCCATGTGTTTTTTTTTGCCTGAACATTACTTGAGGCCTTTGAAGAAGCTTCAACTGCTGTACTTTTCTCACTGCATCCTTCCATTATTTCTTCCTATAGAGAGGCAGCCACAGAAGTACTGTTTGAACAGGACAATGAGCTGCAGTCTGTTGCAACCCTCATTCTGGATGCCATCATTAAGGTAGGGTTGGCAAACAGAAAATACAATGGGTTATACTTTCCTGCTGTCCAATAAAAACATTTTTTGTGTGTGTGCAAAATTGTTGAGTACTCATGAGCTTTCATGTGCTTTCAGAGTCCCATTGACACCAGAAAAGAGCTGGCAGAGAACCTAGTTGTTACAGGTGGTACTGCACTGTTGCCGGGCTTCATGCACCGTCTGATGCAGGAGTTAAACACCCTTAGACAGTCCCCTAAGTACAGCAGCAAACTCGCTTTTGGCTCCTTTAAGATACACACCCCTCCTGCTCAACCCAACTGTGTTCCTTGGCTTGGTGGTAAGTGATAGGATCATCAAATTGTATTTCTTACCAACTTATTCGCTGACTTACAGTATTAGATGCCATCATTGAACTTATAATTGTAATGCATGTACTATCAGACATAGTCAAAGAAATCAAGTGGTCTATCAAAGTTTGGATTTCATTTGAAGACAATGAATTGCAATATTTATAACTTTAACTTTCAGGAGCCATCTTTGCTGCAACTGAAGCCCTGGCATCCCACTCCTTTACCAAGGACATCCAGTATGAAGGCCCCCACATCCCTGACTGGTGTTCTCTCAACAACAAGGACTTCTTCACAGAAGGAGTGGTGGAGAAGACACCTGTCTCCCTGCCAACCTTAAGAAAAACTCTAGAGGCCATCAAGAGTAGTACAGGGTTAGGGGCTAAAGGGAACAAGGATTCTGGGAAAGAATCTGGTAAAGGATCAGCAGCAACCACTGTGAAGCTGGAAACAAGTGGGGAAAGCACGACTTAGACAGTTGTTATCACTATTGATGTGATATTACTGATATTCCAATATCTATAGTAAGCTGTTTCTTCTGGCATCACCTTGCATTGTGGCAAAATTTTGGCACAAATATGAGATGACTGTATTTTGGTGTGACAGTATTCTGGTGTAACCTTCTGTTTGTTGCTTGCATTGAAATAACAATATCCAGTGCTACAAGAGTGTTTTACTGGTCCCTTTTCCTTGTATTAAGCAGGATGCCAATGTTGCCTTTCTTTTTGTAAGGCCTAAATAACCATTGACTAACAGAGAAATAATCATAACTTTTAAAAGCTTTAAGGTCCAGTAAGCTGAGTAAAAATAATGTGAGAATGTTGGAGGGCATGAATCATTCTACATCTATAACATTAGATACTACAGCCTGGTTGATGACAGTGTCGGCTTTTTTACATGGGACAGTTACAATACTGTCAGAATAAAAAAAAGCATAACCAAATTCTTTTTCTCTGGAATTATTATTAGTACATTTTATTTAGCCTGTCTTTACAAGCTCTCGGCCGGGGGTATAATGACCCCCACCCCAACTTCGGGGCGGCCGGCCGACAGGAGCGCGATTAGTCAAGCTAATTTTGATTTAGATGACAAGATAGTCATCCAAAACAAAACGGCTTAACTTCAACCCTAAGTCTACCTTTATCCCTAAAATGGCTAATAACATTGGGAAGATCGGATAGTTGAAGAGAAATGAAGTTAATTCAGTAAATTAGGGTTCTGGGTTGTCCTTCCACCCGATTCGTATAATCATGTGGTATCAGTGATAATCAATGATCACCAATGATGCTATACCGTACGGTATTACTGTGTCACGATGGCCATTGGCCGATTCTGACCCGCTTTCATGTGATCATCATCGCTAATGGTACTAGTGCACGTTATATGGTGAAGTTGTGCCTTTGTTTAACACAATGAAGACAAAGAAGGATCATTACAGACCACCATCAAGCCAAGCAGATAATCCAGGTTACATATCTGGAGCCAACATGATTAAGATCTCTGGCCCATAAGCACTGATGGGAACAGCACATGTCTCTGGATGAAACCATTTGATCAGGGTACTGGACTAAGGGTGATGCGGAACCTGTATTGACTTGGTAGGGCCTACCCAAGTAACCAATCAGCTCTCTAGAGAGAATAGCGTCATGGGATATGATAATTAGCTTCGGACCAGCGCGGATTTGGTCCAATCCACGATCGGTAAACGGGGGATATTTCTGTTTATCCGGGCTTTTAGTGGGACTGAAATATCACTTGGAAGCGTCCGATTGAAGTATTTTCTTCTATGGACTCATTTTTCCGGTGGTTCTGACCAAAAAATTGCGAAAATCGTGACGAGAATTCAGGGTAAGCTGTACCCAACAGGCACTACTACCAATCCAAGATGGCGGAACCCACGAGCGAAGAAGATGGTGTTCCACTGAACAATGTAAATAGTGCTCAGATGGATGAAATACAAGAAGGCAGCGTTTCAGCGGAACCCTCTGACAGTGAGTCTGTCGTGTCTAAGACGTTTGACAAAATGTCTAATTCGTTGGTTACTGTTTCATCGAGTAATGGCGGTCAAACTACTTCGGTTTCCGCCGGCCTACAGGATACTCTAACCGAGGATGTTATGACAGGGTACGTAGAAACGCCCACCCCAGTATCGTCCGACCTGAACACGTCTGCTGTGACCACTATATTGTCAGATGAAATGGCTGCAGGTGAAGGGAACGGGGTGATGTATGTTCAGGGTAGTGGAATGGTGGGAGAAACGCAGTTAACTCCTGAAGAGGCCAGGCTCCTGGAAGAACAGGCTCAGCAGCTAACAGAGGAACAGCAAGCTGAGCTCCTGCAGCAGCAACAAAATGACTTACTGCAGCAGCAGATCTTTGACCAGCAGACTATTGTTCACCAGCAAAATCACATCATTAATGAGGAAGGCGTGACACATGCTCTTATCCAGTCACAGGAGCAGCAAACGCTGGAAGGACAAGTAGTTGACCAACAGACAATAGCTCTGGATGAGCAGACACAGGCATTACTACAGGAACAAATCAACCAACAGCTGGCAGAACAGCAAGGTTCGGTGGTGATTGAAGATCAGATGCAGGTGCTGTCTAACAGTGGACAGTCTGCAGTCGCAGCACCTGCACATGAGATTCAGGCAGGTATCCAGCCACAGGTAGCACAGACCACAGTAGGCACAGGTGTTCAGGTGGCAACAACATCACAGTCACTGGGCCAGGCATCACAGGTAATACAACAGGTGGCACAGGCTGTAACACAGCAGTCTACCAACCAACAGTCACAGGCCAGACAGACTATAACAGTTGGCAACACCACATACGTTCTCCAGCAACCCACCCAAAAACCTGCAGGTGGACACACTGTGTATGTTCTGCAGAAGCCTGGTCAGTCTAGTGTGCAGCCACAGGTGCAAACAGTGACAGCAGCTGCACCAACATCACAACCAAATGTGCATGTGTTACCACAGACTGGTACTGGTAGTGCTAACACAGGTAAACAAACTGTCTACCTTATTCACAGAACAGGGCAAAACACACAACCGATACAAATCCTACATAAACCAGGACAACAAATCCAATACATCATTGCTCCACAAGGTCAGACAGTTCATATCACCCAGCCAACAGGGGCTACACAGGTGTTACAACAGCAGGCACAGCTAGTGCGCCAACAACAGCAAGTGCTTGTGATCCCTCAAAACCAGCCCAAAAAGAGAGGCCGTAAACCAAAGGCTGCTCTGGCTGAGAAACAGAATGGAGAAGTTGATGATTCTGAGGATAAAGAGAAGAGACCTCACAAACAGATGACTAGATCAGGACGAGTCTCCAGACCACCTTCCTACAGAGTCAGAGACTACAAAGTTATCAAGACAGAGGACTTGGCAGACAGCCAAGACTCCTCTGAGGGGGAGTACTCAGACTACAGCCCTGATTCAGATGATGATGCTGCAAAGCTGTCCAAAGACGACAAACCGTATGTTCCTCTGATGTCAGAAAAGCCCAGAAGCTGGAAGTGTGAGACTTGTGAGAAGGCATACATTGGTAGAGCAGGATTGGGGCGTCACTATAGACTGTACCCTGAACATGGACACTTGGAACCAGAGGAGGGTGATGAGAGAACACCTGGTACTCCTGCAGAAAAAGACAGGCATTCCAGAGACAATGCTGAGGTTGAAGCTACACCTACAGGAGCTGTCACCAGCTTTTCTGGTAGGTTTATTTTCTTCCTTTACCTCATACTAGATGCTTCCAGTAAAAACAAACCATTACATCTTGGCCAGGAAGTTTACTTCATTTTCTACAATATTGGGTTTGTATGTATGACCTGTATTAGTGGACTTTCAGATTAGGAGAGCTGGCCTGACCTGACTAGTCCATTTTCAATTTGTCTTATATGATCCGTAGATTAGATGATCAGGTGTCATATGAATACAATTGGGGATATTGTAAAACTGTCAAAGGTCACTACTCTGTTTTCACTGTAACAGTCTGAGTTTCATTCTGTAACAAAGTGCAATGATTTTGTGTCATCTAGAAGTGGGTCATCTTTAATGTCAGTTGATAATGCCACAATGGGTCTTTGTAAAAACTTCTGTTAGATGATTTCTCAGATTTGACTTTTCACATATAGTAGCTCAGAGGTACTAGTAACATGAACAGTTTTTTTATATCATCAGATCTTTACTGACTTAATTTAGCTACAGTTGAAACAAGTGGACCCCCACCACAGTCAACCAGCACCACATCCACCAACCGGGTAGCAGCAGGCAGTGAAACTCCTGTCAAGAGAGGACCAGGCAGACCCCCCACTCAGCATGGTGAGGCTAGAAGAAAGGCCAAGTTCAGAGAGGTAAAATGTCAAACGACTGTTACTCTTTTTATTATCAAAGCGAGCTAAAGTAAAGCTAGCATTGTACTACATCGTACATGTATCCATGCTAACTGCACCCTCTATGGATGACACTATTCCTATCCTGTAAAGATCACACTATCCTGTCTTTTCTGCTGTAGAGTGGCTTTGGTGTCTGTATGTTGAAAAGTTGTGATAACTATTGAGATCTTTTTGCAAAGCGACCAGCAATACTAGTTGCTTGGTCTAGATGTCCTTTGTGGACGTGCCAGTTGTGTGCATAGATTTTATGGATAGATAGAATGAGAAATTGTGGATCTTTCTGTCAGCTGTTGAAGCAGATGAATGATGAGGAGCTGATGGAGCTGGCGCTGCCCCGTCTCACCAAGGCGATCACTCTCTGGGAGTTCCTGCTCATGAAGGTGGAGCGGGGACGACCCTCAAGGTCAGAATATGTCACAGAGAGATGGATATTTCAGATGTACAGAGTGTACACATGAAACGTGTTGAAGACCTAATATGTAGGATTTCTTGTTGAATAACTTAAGTTGAAAAGATGGTCTAGAATGACCTCCAGTTATGACACAACAAATAAAGTCATCATGTTATTGTCATTTGATGTCCAGATTGTTCTTTTAAAAATTGTATGATTATGACTGTAATTCTTTTTTTCTAAATCTGTTTATTTTGCATGTAGAGCCCATTTTCCTGATGTGTACCAGGAATATGAGGTTCTCCACAAACATGTGCAGAAGATGGCTGAGGAGTACATGTTACAACAGCCTGCAGTCACACCAAGCCAGCCCAGCCTGGTCATACAGAGTGAAACTGTAGCAAAGTCTGTTGGTATCACACCAGAACTTCTACAGGTGAGGCTTAAGGCTACCATAGATGCCATGAAAGTTAGGCCCAGTTTAGACACAGATTTTCGCGACAGCAGCAATATTTCCCGCTGTCGGGACGCCGCTGTCGCGACGTCTTTATACACACTGCCTGGATTGCGGTCGTGACCTAACCTGACCCATTGTGACTTTTGACGTAACGCACGAAATCAAAAATGGCAGGGAGCCGCCAATGTTTTTCCTCGCCGTGTTTCAGATGTTTTTCTTTATGTATGTCACTCGCGTCTTGTCCAATATGAGGCAACGAGCAAGGGGTGCACGCAGGAGACGGTTGAGATACCGGGAGATATTGTTGAGACGTCGCGCAGCTAGAATCCACCCTGCTTACCTCCCCGCTGCCATTGCTTTGGCACGAGGTGGCGATCCTGTCCACCGGAGGATCTGGCGTTATGTAAGGGCACCCGCGACCTTTTGGCAGGAATTTGTTCAGGGCACACTGTGCGATACAGAGTTCTTCACGTGCACGACCCTCCGCCATTTTGATGAACGAGAGAGAGAGAGAAATGCCCCGCGCTATATGCTAATTAGCCCGCGCCATATGCTAATCGACTGAACTCTGACTTCCCGCTGTCGCGAGTTCTCTATACGCACTTTAAAGTTGTCGGGGACTCCCGCTGAGTTGTCGGCCGACAATTTCGGAGCTGTCGGCAGAAAATTTCATGACAGCGGGACTACGCTGTCGGGAATCCTCTCTAGACGGCGTTCCTGCTGTCGGCGTGCCGCTGTCGGCAGTTACCGCTGTCGCGAAATGCTTCGTCTAAACTGGGCCTTAGCTTTTTACCCTCTTTCTCACCAAGAAACTTATGCAAACTTCATGCTGTACAACAGTTAGAGTGCAGGAAACTTGGCTTGGTTGGTGTCATATCATTATGATTTCCTGTACATGCTTATATCTGTGCTTATATAAACCTTGTGCAGAACATTATTTGATGAAGGTCTGTTGTGTCCTTAGCAATTATTCCAAGAAAATTTGCTGTTTGAAACACATGATGCCTTGCAATGTCTATATCAAAGGTCTGAAAAATTTCACAACTTCAATGGGGCCAAGCAAGCATAGGTTGAGTTAAATTGCTTTATCAGTTCCCCATCCATATTCATGTATATTTCACTCCCTTGTATTTTTCTATATTTTTTTCCTCAGAAGGGAAAGGAAGCAGCACAGGTGCAAGCCTCAGACTCCTTCAAGTACAAGTTCCTGGTCACAGATCCATCAGATGCCACCCGCAGCACAAATGAGAGACGAGTTGTGGAAGTGGTCTCTCCAGGAGAGCTAGTACAGCCTCCATCAAAGCGACAAAGAACTGAGGAAACCCTTTTGTCTGAGACCTCCAGTAGAGCTGAGGTAGAAACAGTGCAGGACTCTGAGCAGATAATGCAAACAAGCCAAACAACCGACACATTGCAAAACAACTTGATAACATCAAGACATGGAGGATTTGGTAGGGTATCAAGCACAAGCAGCTTAGCACACAGTAATAATGTGGCAACTAGCTCTCAAGATGTTGGGCAGGATTCCACAGAACTTGCCACAGGAGTTTTTCCAGCTGAGTCCAACATCGCTTCTGTAGAAGCTGAGCCAACACAGCTTGTAGACACTGGGGAAGAATTTGTTCCTTCTAGTACAGACCAAACTGAGCCAACAGTTATGGAGGACAGTGAACAAATACCATCATCAACAGACACCCAGCCAGATGGGAACACCATGGGGAGTCCTGAGGTGGAAGAGGGTGTGACCCTGATGTCACATCCTGGTGCCACGGTAACACAGATTGCAGATGGACAGTTCCTGGTGACCAATCCAGATGGTTCAGGCATGAAGATTGATGCTCCAGGGTTCACAATAGAGGCCATCCAGACATTACTAGCACAGCAACAGATCACTATGCATGAGTAGATCAAGCAGCAAATTTCAGCAAATAAATACACTGGCATCTACAAAAGTCAAATTTCATATGTTCAGGAAATATAGGATTCAGTGATATGATCACATGTATGTATATAATTCTCTTTTTTCTTTTAGTCTCAGTGCATTTGCCCACCTTGGAAGGGTATAGCACAGTGTGTACTATTCCAACTGTTGCCAGCTAATCCTCAATGGGAATTCTGAATGACTCAGTCTGGTACATTGTGCTGTTTCTTTCCAACATGTGGCTAAGCTACTATGTGTACCAGTATCACCATGGAAACAACAGAATAGAAAATACCTAGTAGTGGCAGCACCAACTGTAGCCACCTTCTGCCATTTTACTGGGCAGCATTGCAGATTAAGGAGGAGGGGCCGGGATGGATGGGTCAGATTAGAGTTAATCCACCCTCAATA
Organism: Branchiostoma floridae x Branchiostoma japonicum; assembly: GCA_013266295.2. Lineage (NCBI taxonomy): Eukaryota > Metazoa > Chordata > Leptocardii > Amphioxiformes > Branchiostomatidae > Branchiostoma > Branchiostoma floridae x Branchiostoma japonicum. Next base: position 17,461,869 of record CM023840.1, read on the forward strand.
GAAACAAACCCTGACGAAAGGAAACCTTTGAATTTTTCCACATGCAATATCCTTTTAGGTCTGAAAATTTGCATTTTGAACTAGGCTATCATTTTAAATGTCACTTACAAGTCTAACAATATATATGATATGTATACTGGTGGACATATACATGTATTAGTGCTGTTCTTGCCAACATAGACAACAACACCCACATTAAGGTAGCAATCTGGCTATGAAAATAACCAAGATTGTCTCCATTTTGCTGGTGTTTTTCTGTTTAACAATTCTGTGCTAACCTGCATGTCAGCACAGCTTATAAGAATGTTGACAGCTTTTAAATGCATCTACTGGTGCTTTTTATATTTGTATTTTCTAAAATTCCAGATGGAATCTTAACAAATCTGACCAAATTAGTAAGACATGCTTGGCTTCGCCTCTAGAGTCGTGTTTTGGGATACTCTACTGGCCCACATGTAGTCTGCACCAACAGCTCATTTGTAATGACATTATAGCTTGTAACGTAAATTCTGTACTTCACATCCACACAGATCTCTTCCCATGTTTGCATGTACAGGCTTGTTAGTAAAGAGTAGACTGTCTGGTACAATGTAGTGGTTCACATTCCATATGAGGTAGCTGAAATGACGAGCAGACAGTTGTAGACCAACCATATACATTATACACCTATTGAAAAACTAGGTAGCTATTAAGATTCTGTCTTGTTGTTCCTTGCATTAGGACAATACAGACACTATGTCTATGAACTTCCCTGCTGATGTATTGTTTAACATGGTAAAAGGGAAGACTTTTGGAAAGGAAGTTCAAGTTGTGCAAGTTGGGAAGTGAAACATGTTTCCTACAGAATTGAAACTTCCAAGTATGCAAATGTTTTATAGACTATCCACAAATCCCAGTCACCAAGGTTCTGTGTACAATGTTTTATCCCCTGCACTGTGCACAGACATGTACTGTACAGTCTGCCAAGTACCCACAGCACTGTTTCATCTTACATGGAATTTAGGTAAGAGTAGTTGAGAGTTGAATTGGTTGTGCTAACTTGCTTATACCTGTAGCTCAACATGCAGTTATGTTGGTTTTACAAATGGCAGCTGTGTAACCTGGATGTACACCCCACAACCCAGGGGAGTCTGTTGGACAGAAGTCAAAAGTTTGTTCTCTACTTGATGTTATGACACATTACTGCTTTGGTGTTTACATACCTTGTTGGCTTATCAGGACAATATTATTCGGATGTTCTGTTATATTCATAATTCTACATCCAGCTCCCTTCAATCAGTTGAATGCATATTGTTAGATAGTGTGGACTGATTAGAGAAGAACTAAATTGAGAAGGAGAGAAATATGTGTGTCTTCTGTTGTCTCATGTTGTAAGGCAAAGTTGTTCATTATTTAATGTTGTAAGAGGTGAGATATGTAATCAGATGTTTGATTCAATGAGAATGTTGACTCAATATATTTTCTGCTTTATTTTTTAATGTTTAAGAATGACATAACTTTATTCTTGAATGAAATGTATGATTTCCACTTTTTGCAGAGTTCAAAGTGTCTAGAAATAGAAAAAGAATGTGCTTGGACTTCTTGTAACAGAACAGTGTTTACTGATGACCTGTAGTTAAATACATCTACATGCAGTGCAGTGCACAATGTTGTGGTTGTACAGTTTTCACATGAACTGATTGAAGACATTTTGTATTACAGATTCAGACTGTCCATTCTTTCACTCTCTTTCACACCCATGTTAATATACAGTTGGATAAAAATTGTTAAGTGTTTTCAAGTCATGTAATATTGAACAGAAAAGTAAAAGCAATTCATCAATCAAGCATGCTGTATAGATAGTTTTATACCAATCATATTTTCAAATGGATTTGCATGTTAAAATTTGCACAAGATAGGAAAAAAGTAATTGATTGACACTAATGGAGTAATTGATTGACAACAAGCTTTATCTATGTACAAGTGTTCCAAATTTTGATTGGTAAGTCACAGCCTTTTATGCTAATATCTGTCTACCTCAACAAAACCACCTCAACAACAAGCACCTGTCTAACAACTCTTCTACCCAAACCTTGCCAGCTCTCTATCCATATGTACAGACTTTACATACACTCATTTGGTTTCGGGCAATGAAGTTGTATAGTTCATAAACACACATTTTGTCTTCAAATTTAGGTGTGATGTTTCTTTAGCTGAAACCAACAAAGATGAGCTGATATTTGGAATTCATTGTCATTAGGCTACTTGATTACTGCTTTTCTTCACAGCATTACACAGGCAGCACGAAAGGATAGTCCCAATGATCTGAAATAGATGAGAAGTATTTTTAGAAACGACAGTCCACACTACATGTATTCAGTGTTCTTGGGTCTACAATGTGAGAGGAAAAGTCCTGCAGTCCGGCCATCTTTCTAGGCCAGCGTCTATTTTCTTTTCTGTACATAAACGAGGGGTTTAGTTAAAGATTCACATATACGCCATTTGATGATAAAAATTCTTTGACCATTATCTTCCGTAGATAATAGGTTTAGTTTTTTGACGCACCATTATGACACCAAAAGCAATCCCGACGCCACCAATGATGTAGATGTTCCTGGCGATGAAAGCAATCACCTGAGGTGTACACACCTGTATGGAGACAGAAGGACTTTATAAGAACCTCCTGTCAGGTGTACTTTTAACTACACAGAATGGCAGCATGCTTTCATAGAAAATGTATTTCATAGAAACGCTGGGTAGTCTAAATAGAAAAATATGTACGAAATATTTCCAGGATGGCCGCCTGCACTATTTTTCCCACAATCATATCCATTGACTCTACCATGTCTACCCTGTCACTTACCCTGGTCCAGTACCCGGGTGTCACACAGTTGGTCAGGCTGATGTCACAGAGACAGGAGGTGGGTTTGGGGTCCCAGTCATTGGTGGAGTTCATACCGCAGCATTCCAGCTGAAAGACGGGAAATTTTGCCTTAATATTGTTGTGTCGAATAAAGCAACTCCCTGTTACCAGTTTGCTATGACAACCATATATCTGATAACACGAAAAGCCAATAAATACCCATGCCTTCCTATGTCCGACTACCTTCATATATTACGTTTACCTCGTGGCATTCCCCTGAAACCTCATGTCATGGTGTATATAAGGAAACACCGAATTAAAAGAAAAAAAATCAAAACAGCATCCGCAAGGGACACTGATACATCTGTTACTTCTAGTCCAGACTTAAACTTTTTGTGAGGCCTTAGTGAGGCCGCACTATTAGAAGCGCAGTTCGAGACAAAGCTAGTCCTCAAAACAGATACTGTCTTTACAATACCTCCTTTTGAAGAGTGTCGATAAGTGCCTGTTCAGCAGTGCTATACTCCGTGTAGTTTTTGTTCGCCAGTGAGTTCAGACTGTTCTCTATCAGTTCATTCACCTACAGAAATGATAGATGGGGGCGTCAAGTGCCGTGGAATCAGCAAGTACTTTTATCATCAGCCTATTAACGTACTCAAATGAAAGTTCGATGTTCAAACACATGTATCTGCATGGCTGATACTGTGAACGTTAATAGCGTAAAGAATTAGTTACCAATTTGCAGGATAAACATAGGAAAGCTTTGTTTTCAAAAGAAAATAAAGTTGAATATTTATCCAAATAAAGTTGAATCTTTTCCCACTATTTTTCCACATTATAGTATTCCTTCACTTCTTAATACTGTCTTAATAATAATAAGACAGTATTAGTCATAATTCGTAAAGGTCATAATTCATGCCATAAACGAACTTTTCAACGAACAACTCATAGTTGCCAGTAGTCGAGCAAACTCGTCGGTACAATCGCAAACTTAAAATTCACGAACTTCTGCCTGGCTCTTCACGTAAGGAACCATTCTAGGTTACACGTTTTTTTTACCTTACCCTGTCCTTGGCGACGATGTAATACACTCCAACAGCAATTTCCATAGCAACAAGACAGCAGAGAAACACAGCGAACTGAAAATATCATAGAAGGTGTATGAAGTATCTATCATATGATATGACGTCAACAGTACAAATTCCAAAATCCTTTTAGATCTGCGCTTGTGTCAGCCCAAGATGGTTTGCGTTAATTTTTTTTCTTCGTTTTTTAGACGAAACCTCACATCATGGCCCATATGTGTTCTTTTTTTCATCATTATCAGACTCCCGTCATAATAACCTGGCAAATTTTACTCCCACACTACTGCTTGTCATACGATGTCCCAAGTTGTCGGGTAGTTTGGGAAGTCAGTGCATTTCAGTGAGGCCAGTTACTGGTAGAAAAATTGATCGGAAAGAAGGTCGTACCGTGACAAGCATGCACTGGCTCTCCTTGATGGCACCACAACAGCCGAAGAAACCCACTACCATGGTGATGGAACCCGCCACGACCAGCACGATTCCACCTGCGTACAGCTCGCCAGTGGGCACACCTGTCACGGACAGCACGGAACCTGTGTTCGAGTCAACCAGCAGGAAGATCCCCAGGCCCAACATGGCAGCTCCCATCAACTATGGAGGATTCGTGTAAAACCAACAGACCAACTTTAAACCAAGGATCGTCGTTAGCATATAAACCAATGACTAGTGGAACCATATACAGTACTCTGACAGAGGCAATTGTACTCGTTTGAGTCAATATGATGATTTTCTACCATGAAGAGAGTTTTCAACAATTATAGAAACTTTCAATATGGCTTCCTCTTATCATTGAACTTCACGACAGTTTCACCAATGTCACCAATGACATGCGCAGAGAAAAGTGCCCGAAAGTTTTCTAGCGTTGATATCGTTACGGCGTTTGTATATGCTTTTTGTGCAACGTTTACTTGGACCGCACCGGTGAAAAGGAGAGTGAGCGCCTCGAAGCGACTCAAAGCTGTACAAGGCTGAATATATGGCTAACTTGTTACATGTAACTGTGTGTATCTGTGCTTTGGTCACTAACGAAAAACGGCTTAGGATTGTGCTGTCGTTCATAAATCGTATAGCTGCTTGTGAAACAATATGGCCCCAAAGTAAACTTGGCATGCATTTGCGGGCACTGCTGACGATGATGACAGACCATTCATGTAAAGCAACACTTACCCAGAAGAGAAGATTGAAGGTAAACAGGGTGTATTTAACACACTTCATCCCACCACTTAAGTCTACCATGGTGCTGTCCTCTGGTTTTGTAGATTTTCAGTGAAGGCGGTTGTGCTGGCGTTCATACAAGAGAGAGGTCGGTTGTTTCCAACGACGACGTCCGTGGTCTTGTGGTGCCTTGCCCTACTTTACACCACGCCACTATTGTATTGATGCCAAAGTCTTTTCACCCAGAGTACCTTGCAAATATTGGGCGAGGGACCATTCCGTTTTCTGCAAGCTGGTTAGTGGTGACATCGGATCAATTGAGACAGTATAGCAACAAATACCAAGATCGCTACTTAATTACCTGGATACATTCATGGTTTGTTTACGCCCGCTCTGATACTCGCCATGGTTAGTAGTGACTACTATGAAAATTGAAAAAGAACACAAACAAGCCAGTGTGGCACTTATGATATTTACGTTTCGATGTGCTTCTCAACTCGTCCATGTGCTTCTCAACTCCGAAAAAGAAGGCAAATCAAGATATCGAAAAATGCTATACTGTAGTAGTATAGCAGCACCAAACCGGTCCACTTCAATGATACTGCTCTCAGGATCCAATAGAAAATTGTAATGAAATAAAATTTGTATTCGTAACTCACAAATTTTTTTTTTCGAGAGCACAAAATGCCCATACGATTTCATTTACGTAAAAATGAAAGGGGTTAACACTAGGATACTAGGTGGTAATGATTAGATATTGTATAGCTGTGAACGATCCCGTACTTTAGTTCAATATTTGTTTCCCTGATGTGAACGCGGTGTGAATGGAGTGGGTTGGGCTTGTCTATTGTCAGAACCTATGTATTTGTCTTGCTTGGCCGGGGTCAATGGGGTGTGTACTGTTTCCTTGGAAACCAGATAATCATAATAGTTGTATAGAGGTTTAAAGTAAGGACTTTGTGACCTTAGTTACACTGTATATCCTAAAGTAGGGTTACAAACAGCCATGCATGTCACAAAAGAAGCTATGAGGATGAGTTTAAGTGAGACAGAACATCAAACAATGGTCATTTTGAGATTATATATTACCAGAGCTATCTTAGTGGGCTGAAGTCAAGAATGTCATTGTGTCTGCTTATTTTATCAAAGGGTTTAGCAATTGCATAACCTGCCAACTGAAGCCTACTTTGTAGTCATTCCATCTGTCAAAGCTTCTGGTGCTGGCTATGCCAAGTTCTTATGAAGGTCAAGGATTTAGAGGGTTATGCATCCTAGCTGATCTGTGAGCTAAGTTGAGTTTTGGAGAGATTCCCGTGCAGGAACTGCACCATGTAGGTGGAGAGATTTCCGTCACAGGAATATCTCCCCCTGGAAGTGAGGGCAACCCTATTTGGGTTAACAGTACATGCACAGGATTTCACCGACATTACACAGACGGGAATTTCACCATACCGGGTATTTCACCAATATTGTACTCTCCAAGCAGAGGTTTGGGATTTGGGCTTAATTTTGGCGTTTTTTTAGGCTTTTTTATCGGGCTTTCTTTCTTTTCAGGAATCTTTTTATCCCAACCGAACTGTTGGGATAAAAAAATTTTATCCCAACCCAACTGTTGCTGAAAAAAAAGAAAGCCCGATAAAAAAGCCTAAAAACACGCCAAAATTAAGCCCAAATCCCAAACCTCTGCTTGGAGAGTACCAATATTGTCCCCACGAGAATTTAACCGCTCAGCATGTGGAAATGTCACCAGTCGTGGCCGACATTTCCCGCACGGAAATTTCACCATGCCAGTCACGGACAACATAGGTGGTGCAGTTCCCACACTGCCTGCTCAGTGACATCAGATATTTGGGATGTATACAAAGCTAGATTGTACATGACATTAGTGAACAGAAGACACCTTGGAACACTGCATATTGTTTACTGAAACTTTAATACATGTAATACAAATCAATGTCATAATGATGAACTACACCCTTCATTTTACATTGTCATGGAACCATGCAGTATATTACGCATTGTAAGTCTGCAGAAAAAAATTCAATTGTCTTTTTAAACAGTAAATGTCATCTGTGTCCAGTCTCCACCAGCATACTCTCCAACAATATTTCACTCCTATTGTCTATGTATGGCTGATGCAGCCAAGATGAGGCTAGAAACATCATGGTGTGCCTGTCAGACTGGTGTGCAATGTTCTCTGATATCGCCTGCTTCAGTTTCAGCTCCTTGCTGTACATCTCAGTTAGCTCTGCTGATACCTCATCTGTGCAAGAAGAAAAGAGTTGTAATGCACTCACAACATGATTCAAAACAAGCTGCACCATTCTGTGTGAGTAAGCTCTAAAAGTGACTACCTCCAACTTGCCATGTTCAATACAAGTAGGTTGAAGCGACCCTGAGTGGTTAATCATTTCTATGATGTTTAACCATTTTTTTCTGGAATTCTATCTCATCAACTATGCAGGCATTTACATTGCATGAAAATAAATGGTACTAATACTACAGTATTCTAAGAACATAAAGGAAACAAGAAGTAGTTTGTTTCCCTACTTGGGTCCATGCCACAACTGACATGTTGCACTGAGGTTATCAATAGTGCATAACAGCGTTAATACAAAAATAGTTAAGCTTTTAAGTTAGCAAATCGATTCAAACCAAACCAACAAAAAGCAATAAGCAAACCACATAAAGAGCTTACAGAAATGTTGAATAGGCCATGTCTGGAATGGAATATTTGGATCACTATCATCATTGTCAGATTGGTACTGCTCCAGCTCCCATTGGCCTTTAAGGTTAGAGGTCAACTTCTCCATCTTCTCCCACAATTTAGCCTGAGAAAGACATATGAAATCAGTCTGTAGCTTCCTTAGAACCAGTACCTATTATATAGGTTTAGACAGTGTTTGAGAGTTGCAACTGATTCTTTTACAACCAATACAAACCTACACACCAATCTACAAGCTTATTCCGAGGCCTACAAGCCACCTTCCTGACCCATCCTGTCCCACAGTCTTAGGCAAGCTGATTTTATCAGAGGGGTTAGATGAATGTTTGGTACTGTGTAAAAACCTGCAAAGAAAAAAATATATGGTAGGCCCAAAGGGTACACATATGTAGGAAGTAACCCTCACCATAGCATTGTATGCATCAGTTAGCTGATTACAGAAGCCTTCCAGCTCCTTACTCATCCCATCAGCATCAGCTGCTGTTTCACCTGCACCAGCTACAGAACCTGCTGATGTCTGCTCAACAGTCACCTCAGCGGCATCTTTAGATCTGGCAATGATATGGAAGACAACAACATGATTACTATAACAATGTATTCAACTCATAACAACACTTGGGGTAAGGTGTATCATGGTCATTTTTCAATGACCCCTGGCTTTTATCCCTCAAGATGAGCATTTGCCTTGCACTTGTGGAATAGAAAGCATACAGATAACTGAAAACTTAAAGATAACTGAAACTGTACCTACTCGATGTTGGCAAGTTTACAGTTGACTATCTTGTTGGCAACGGAGGCTCCTGAAGCATTCAGTACCTCCCATCTCTGGATCAGGTTGTGCCAGTCTGCAGCCACATCGCGTACCTTTTTAGCCATTGGACTCAGCTTGGCATAGTTTACAGAAGGACTTTTCACAGGAGAGGGTGAAGAGCCGTCTGCAAAATATGAGTAAGCATTGTAAGAACGTCAGTAACATAAGCACGTTTGTCTAACTTTTTATTATGCAAAATGCATAATAATTTGAAAATGACTGAAGTGTCAACAGTTCAACTGAACACTGTGACTTCCAGAAACTGTTGAAGAATGTAACTGCCACTTTCTAGTTTGTATCCTTACTCTTCTCGACTGGTGCAGTTTGTTCAGGCCTGAGTTTGTTGTTCCTGATCTAAAACTGAACGCACGGTGTGCTGGTGTGTGTGTGTGTGTGTGTGTGTGAGTTGGGAGGGGCGGTACTTACCGGATTTCCTAGGGGTCCCAGAAGACTTTCGTCTCTTGCTGCTGCCTTTTCCAGAACTGGACTCGCTCATTTTGTGTTATGGAGCTGCGCCGAATTAATTGTTCGAGCTAACTACGAGAAACTAGGACTGATTCTGGGTTATAGACGAAACTTGGCACTGTCCTCCGCCATGTTTGGGGGGCAAAGTTCACAAGGTCAGGTCATTTCCCAGCTGAGTTGCTGGTGTTCACGTTTCTCGTGAGCTGAGTTGACACAAGTTGTCTAAAAATTGACTAGAAAAGTCCATTTAATCGGCTCTAGGTCATAAAGAGTAACATTTGTTAGTCATCGGTGAGTTAGTAACGTTACCACATCGCCGTAAAGAATGGCTGAGTTCGACGTGGTGGTTGTTGGATCCTGCAACATGGACCTCATCAGGTGGGCGTGGCGTAATGATGACCCCACGCAATGAGAAAAACAACTTCTCATCAGCTCATCTCTCCTCATACGCTAGAGAGAATAACACCCTTTCATAGATATTACAAGTTCACTGTGAGGGAGTTTGAAAGTGCAATGAGAGGTTGTAAGTAGATGGTTTAAATTGAAATTTTTCTCCCCAGTTCAACTTCTAATACTATAATATAAATGAATCATTGTATTATGAAAGTCTAATGAAAAGCAAGCCAATTGTACAAATAAAGTATGATTTCTCTGGTTTGATTATACCCTCAGCTATGTTCCCCGCCTCCCAAAGCCAGGAGAGACCATCCATGGGAACAAGTTCAGCCTGGGGTTTGGAGGGAAGGGAGCCAACCAGTGTGTCATGGCTGCCAGGTTGGGAGCAGCCACTGCCATGGTAGCAAAGGTGTGTGCTAATAATACCACATAAATGTCGCTTCTGTGACTTGTTATAGAGCTTTACTTGTTGTATACATGTACTTCAAATACAAAGATGTAGTATCATAAGTATGATTATGCCATGACATGGATACTTTAAGTCTCAAATCACTGTATTATATACATATTGTTAGAAAAGGAAGACAACTTGATGAACTGTTCTATATCATGACTAGCTGACATACATTTTGTATATGCAGCCTTGTATACACAGGAATGTTTTTTCTTCTTCTGATCACAAGGTTGGAGATGATGTGTTTGGAAGCAACTTCATCCAAAACTTCAAAGACAATGGAGTCAATGTAGGTAGGTTCTGCAGCAAACAGATGACACAATTCCATGAGCAACAACATCCCTGGTGCATAAAACATTCATGACAGCCATCAACAAAAGGAGGATTCCCATGATTTCTTTGAGGATAAACTGCTCTGATGTTCATCAAAGTTGACTAAACATGCTACTAATGAATTAGAGTATAAATTTAGTCATGACATTTCCTATCGTGCAAATGAAGGAAGTTATTTGGCAGTCTCTTGAAAGCTATATTTGGCAGTCTCTTTATGACGTATTTTACTTATCCATATTGGTAACTTGATCTGTCTACTATTTCTAGATAATGTTCAAGTGACAAAAGAAGCATCCACAGGTGTGGCCCCCATTGCTGTCAATGAAGATGGTAAGGGTTCTTAGTTTTGCCAAACATTCCACATCATGTTTGTCCTGTTGAATTCTCACCTTGGCATAGGTAATTCTTGGAACCCCAAAGTATGTAACTTCTTAATTTATACCTGGCATTTTTGCATGGACGTCAGGTCAGAATTCCATCATCATAGTGAGTGGAGCCAACCTGAAGTTGACTGCAGCTGATGTGAGGGAGCATGAATCTGTTATCACCCATGCAAAGGTTCTTATCTGTCAGCTGGAGATTCAACCAGAAACTTCACTGAACGCACTGAGGATAGCAAAGCAACGTGGAGGTAGTCTGTGAAATATTTTCCTTCACTCTAATGTAATCTGTCTTGAAAAGTTTGCTGTCACCAAATTAACATATTGATAATTTTCTAAAAAATTAGACTTTGTTATTGATACTTGATAAAATTGTTTTGGTTTGTATTTGTGCACTTTTCATTACATTTTGATTACCATTTCCAACTTACATAGGTGTGAAAAGTATGTTTCAGTACAGACGAATTGATATTTATCTGTCTGTACCCATTTTGCCTGTGCAGTGACCACCATCCTGAACCCTGCTCCCGCACAAGCCACCCTGGATCCAGAGCTCTACAAATTGTCCGATATCTTCTGTCCAAATGAGACTGAGGTATACCAAGTTATTACCAACACATATCAAGGCAAATTATTATTACATAACATGTATTTCAAAGCTTTACATAGATGATTCTAATACTTTGACTGTTCTGCTTTATGATTTATCTGCCATCTTTCAGTTTTGGTTTTACTTGGATTATTTGTATGTACCGGGTACTGACTTTTTCATGCAGGCAGAGATACTGACAGGACTGCCTGTCACAACAGTAGAAGAGGCAGAAAAGGCTGGAGACGTCCTGCTGGATAAAGGGTGCAAGAAGGTCATCATCACACTGGGAGAGAAGGGCTGCCTGTGTAAGTCTTCCATGTCAGAGAAAGGCATCCATGTTCCTGCCAGAAAGGTCAGCCCTGTGGACACCACAGTGAGTAGTGAAAGTCTGCATTCCTTCATTTCTCTCAAGTTTAAGCCTACTTTCATTCTTCTGAAATGAGTAATGATATTTTTCATTGTATATGGATATGTATCAACAGTATGGTATTCCTAAGTCTGATATGTTAACTCATCTCAGGGTGCAGGCGATGCCTTTGTGGGTAGCCTTGCCTACTACATGGCCTGCCACAAAGACCTGAGGTTGGAAGAGGCAATACAGAAAGCTTGTCACATCTCCTCCATCAGTGTGTGCAGCCCAGGGACTCAGACCAGCTTCCCTTACAGGAAGGACCTCCCACAGGAACTCTTTTAAACTGAACATACATGTATACACTTATGTTGTGCCAATGGACTTTTCAATTAATACAACTCAGTGAGAATATTTCAAATATGATTTTTAGATGTCAGGGATTGAAACAGCAGATCTTATGTCACTACCAATTGTTGCAGATCTTCACACCAATTGTGTTAACACTACATGTCATGTAAGTAGGTTTTCAATTAACAAAATGGGACCACAAATGCCAATGTAGCAAATGCATGTTCACTGTTCCTCACAGACAACATTAAATAAATCTTTATCACTCCGATTTACAAAAATAAAATGAACCAGTACAAAGTTGTAGACCATAATTTTATTACTGTACAAATCAGAGTAAAGAGGAGTGTCATGGAAATCCAGACAACTTTAATTTGTTTTAATCATTTCAACACATCGAGCACATAGGTAATAATGCTAATAGGAAGAAGGTGCAATAGCACAGACAAAATTACGGGCTATATCATGCTGTATTGCTATATAGTTAATCATACTTTTTTGTGGCCTCTACTTCTGCAATGAACCAGACTCTCATCAGGCTGTTGATTTTCAATACAAAAACTTTTTGTATTGATTTTAAAATCAAAACTTTTCCATGACAATCTTGTGAATGATCACTATGTTTCCACTCACTTATTTCAGATCATATATATAAATGTACACTTGAAATTATGACTATTGAGCAGTCCTTCAGAAAAATATTTAACACATTGCTTATGTTGTTTTGAATCTACCGCTTCTTAAAACTGCTTTGATGACAGCAGCTGCAACATCTGTGGCAAACTGAAACTTGTCTCACTTCAGTGATTTGATCTTTCTTTCTTCTCTAAAGACACAGTGTCTGCCAACTGAAAACAAAATACATAAGAAAACATTTGTTAGTGAATACAACCCTCATCATACTCATAAGTACAGTAGAAGACTCATTTGTTGCAAGCACTGACCTATTTTTGAAATGTAATAAATTAATTGTGCAGAAGATCTATGACAAAGACATCCTTACCTCTTTTGTCATATAATATAGCAACAATTTTGTCATCTGTTCTGCCTCTCTTTTTTACAATACTGCAACCGCTCCCAGACATGCTTCTCAACAGCACCAGCACATTCCTGCCAGGTGAAGAATACATAGGACCTTCTAGTTAAAGATGTGATGTCAAGTCGGGTATGACATGTATTAAACACAGAGGAAATCTTTGTACTTTTTCAACTTGCAATGTATTACTGCTTTAGGAGCAGACTTCAAAATACTCATTAAAAAAATATGCCCGCTTACAGTTGACTACGTGTACACAGGGAGGTTATGGTGTACATAAACAGCAACATAATTTAGTCGTTACATTAGTAACATCATGACATGCAAATGCAAATTATGCCGGTGTTCAGCTATGTAATGAACAAGTGACTACTTTGTCAACCAAGCAACGAATACGCCGGTCACTTATAAATGCACGTACTTGCTCTTGGGTTTCTGCAGAATGGTTGAGACATGAAATCCTCGAGTCTGAGGACCTAGAAACGATGTATTTCGGGAAAATAACGCGCCGCACCAACTCAATCTGCCCACCGCAGCCATGATGGTCGAGGGAAAGGTCACGCAAATAATGCGCAGGCGCAATTTTTCCGAGTCCATCCGAAGGTGTCCGAAAATTACCGATGGTTCTGAGGTGTACGTACGCCTGCCACGTCCACATAGCAATATATTAGCAACTGCAACTTTTCTCACGGGCTGTTACTTTCTTCACTCTCGCTTTAGGAGCCGTTCTTTACTAACCGTCGATCCTTTGAACTGTGTAGAATACAAAAAATGAGCACTTTACACTATCTAGTCTTTCTGCTGTGCGTATTTTTGGCTGATGTGGAGGGGATAGGCTTCACGTTGCCTCCAAACGCGAAGAAGTGTCTGAGGGAAGAGATCCACAAGGACATTCTTGTAACAGGAGACTACGAGCTCTCAGACGCACCAGGACAGAGCACACATCTACTGGTAAGAGTCGTATTGATTGGTTTAGCTAACGTGTCCATTCCTTCTGTTCTGAGTACCTCGTGAGGAAGAGAAAGTAGCATGTTTTACGCCCCCCTCCCCACCTAATACAGCAGGTGCCACATGTAACTTATGGTTTAGGCGTTGTGTTAGATATAACCTTTCTACAAGGATTACAGAGGTAAATGCTTGTATAAGGTCCGTAATCCAATGTGACTATACTATAGTCTATTGCTTTATCAATCATTTGGTAATATAACATATTTGCCACAAAGGATCAAATTGCTGCAAATATGAACAAAAATGTCATGAATGTAGAAGCAACCAAGAAATTTCTATAACGTTTTAATATGTTTGTTGAGTCTCCCTTTTGCCTGCAGTCCGATATCAAAGACTTATTACTTACTTCAAACAGAACAAGACACAAAACCATTTAATGTTAGATGAAAGATCATAAATTTTTTAACTTCAAAGCAACATTAATATAATTGATTAACGTTAAATGCATCTATTTCTTTGACTAACTATTGAAGTCATCTATATGACCAAAATGTGTGTTGGCAATACATAGGAGAGACAGAAAATGCACTTGTTCCATGGAAGTTGTCTAATTTGTGTGTGTGCAGACAACCATGTCTCTCCTTTCCCATGATCCTCCAGGTGACAGACTCCAGTGGTCATGTGCTGTACTCCAAGGAAGATGCCACCAAGGGGAAGTTTGCCTTCACCACTGATGACTATGATATGTTTGAAATTTGCTTCGAAACTAAGATGACAGGTAGGGACTTTTGAAATAATGCACGTAATGTTACATGTCGATAACTCTTTTCAATATTGTGAGTCAATTTCTGTAAATCTTTATACATGTCAGGGGTCGAAATAGATTTTGGGGCCAACTTGCACTGGTGCAGATGAAAAAGAAAATACTTGCACCAGAAGAAAAATAGTTGCACCCCCCAAAAATAAAATGAACACATTGACAACCAAAAGTACATGTAGTAACTTTAATAAAAACTTCATGGATTCTGGTTTTGTTCCCTTTCCAGTTCTTTATTGGGTATTTCTACAGGTACCTGTTACTGGTAGTAACAGCGGATAAAGCAAACTTGCACCGCGGTGCATACTGGCAAAAAATTAGTTGCACGACACCAAATTTACTTGCACCAAGTTGCACACAGAGGGGTATTTCGACCCCTGCATGTAGTATTGTAGTAGAAGTGTAAAGTAAAAGAAAAGAATCACTGGAATGACAGGCTAAGCTGCCACAACGTAGCAAATTAGTCTAAGAGTGGTTCTTCTAGATGTATATTTTGGACTTCTTGTGTTCAGTACTTTAAAGTAGCTCTATAACAATACCTTTCTTCAGATGATGAATATCATTTCTTTCAATGTCTCTCTGTTGTGTGAAGTGAGTGCTGAGTACTACTAGTATCTGACGGGGTAGATTCGGAGCACTTTATGAGAGAAATGATGGAAAAGTGTTGATGATTGACATATAATGATCTTTTTGTCCCACAGGAGGAGCCAGGGGTCCAGATAGGGAAGTCAGCCTCACTGTCAAACATGGAGTTGAAGCTAAGAATTATCAAGATGTAAGTGGTTTCACACTTGTCTTAATGGTTCTAAGCCATGGATGTTGCCAGCTTAACAAGCTAACATTCTAAGGGTATCATCATCAAGTATTGACAGAACCTTGTTTAAATCACTGAAATGTGTATCAGCTACCATGCTGTAGTCTCAACCAGACTCCTTGTGCAGGCTGAATGAATAGTAGAAATGGGCCGAAAAAGGGATATAATTGGCCAGAGGAGTTAGATGGCCATAGAAGCTCTAATTTGCCTGCACGGAAGGCAAATTGGAGCTTCTATGGCCGGCTAACTCCTCTGCCCAATTATATCCCTTTTTTGGCCGATTTCTACCATTTATTTAGCCTGCACAAGGAGTCTGGTGGAGACTAACCATGCTGCTGTTTGTCGGGAAGTTGAAAAACATCTTTGTGCAAGAGTGAATGCATCATTATAATTATACTTGCTGTGTTCCAAATCTTGGATTTGCTACTAGTATATCAAATTGTAATCTAAGAGCAGAAATGGAGATGAAACTGGTGGCTTTGATTTTTAACAGTGAAACAGTGTTGTCTGAAATTTGAAGTGGTTCTGAAATGTGACTGAGAAACAATGATGCTGTATCTAAAAGAATGGCGCCCGGAAGGCGGAATTGAACCGCTCCGACGCTAGTCGGCTACAGGTTTGAAGCCTGCACCCCGGTCCACCGAGGTTCATCCGGACATAAGGAAACTGTGAATGTCATGCATATATACCTCAGAAAACAATTGTAGCATTTGTTTGTGGCGCAGACAGCAAATATGACTGATGTAGCAAAACAAAATTATAGATGTTTTGTTGGGCATAGCAATCATAATCAATGCCCTGTAATTAATTTTCCCTTGCAAACACCAATTTCATGGAGCTTCCAATTTAATGTAAATCAATGGAAAAGGTTGGATACTTCAAGTATCATTAACATAATTTATGCATGACTTGCAGATTGCAAAAGCAGAGAAGCTGAAGCCTATGGAAGTGGAGCTACGCAGACTGGAGGACCTTTCTGAGTCTATTGTCAATGACTTTGCTTACATGCGGGCAAGGGAAGAAGAAATGAGGGACACAAATGGTAGGTGTTGATGACACTTAACATAGTGAGTTGTAGATACGTACACTGCTGTCTGTGCATAGGTACTTGGCCATATTGAACTAATCTCTAAGCAGATCTTTTGGTGGCTGCAAATACAGTATCAAATTGGCCAAGCAGTATCCATTTGCCAGGCAGTTACCATTTGCCACCTTGGGCAGCAAATGGATACTGCCTGACCAATGTGATACTGTGTTTGAAGCCACCAAAAGATCTGCTTGGAGATTGGTGTTGAAACTCCTGTTTCTCTGTGTCTGGTTGATAAGCATATACATGTATTCCCTTTTTTAACTTTATGGAAAATATGCTTGCTGGCAAGTAACTTACAAGAAATATTTAGTTGGCACCATAAAAGCATGTATATGTTGTTTATTCTTATATGTAACCTTTGTACACATCAATCATTGTAGCATGTGTAAGTGGCACACACTTATACAGTAAATTGCCATATAAGTTAGGTAAATGTTGACTTTGTGCAATAGTTTCTTTATTAAGGGTACTTACTGTCTGATGTTGTATTCACACAGAGTCCACCAACTCCCGAGTGCTATACTTCAGTATTTTCTCCATGTGCTGCCTGATTGGTCTGGCAACGTGGCAAGTGCTGTACCTGCGTCGCTTCTTTAAGGCCAAGAAGCTCATTGAGTAGAGAAGTGCAGCTGATAGTGTGTATACATAGATACTGTTCGCTTTGTGCACAGCAATCAATTTGGGTTTAGAATTAAATTTTTCTTTCTTTGATGAGATGCTTAGATGAAATATTTCTTTTCTGTCATCATACAATATATAAAGAGGTCATTTGTCAGTTTGTAGAATAGTACATATAAGTTCCCATACCTACACATCAACATACTTGTATGTATATTAAATGTACAATTGTGGTAATGATTACTACGGACATATAACGTTATATGTACATGTGTATTTGATTTAGAAAGATCATGTTGTCTATAATTTTTCCTTTTTTTCGCCAAAATTGTTGCCCTACCCAGACATGTTTTTATCCGAGGGCCTTAAGTACATGTAGTAATGTTTTCCTGGAAGAAATGAAGAGTACATGTATGTTAAGTACACACTTTGAAGAACAGCCTGCAGTACCATGGGTTCCTATAGATGGAATGGTGAATCTGAAATTTCATCAGTAAAATTGGTGTGAAGAGTGCATGAGGAAGAATGTTTTTTGTGTTGAAACTGCAATAAGATTTACAATCTGGATTTTGTAGCCATGTATCTTAACAGGATCTTGACTTGGGTTGACATCAACAACATGTCTTCACTGCTCCCGATCCTCAATCAGCACTTTTGTAGTTACATTGGCCTATGTAGATGTTGCTGTCCTTGCCAACAGTGTGATTCTTAGCTACTGTCCAGCAGCTGTGCATAATTAGTGAAAATCTGCAGATCTCAAGTTGTAGACAATAAATTCTCTCCAGTGGTTAACAATGGATACATTCAAGTGGCTATTAATACAGATGTAACAGCTGTTCCCCCCCCCCCCATTCTGTTTCAGTAAATTTCAACTATCTGTATTTGCTTGCCTTTACCTTGTTGAGTCTTGTATTTACCTGTCAGTTTCTGTTTGGAAACTTTTATTGTATATTTGGCTCTTAAATTAACTGTCCCCTCCCAGTGTCAACAGAAATGGCAGCCTTTAAATGAAGATATGAATGGCCCTGTATTGAAGATTTGACAAAATACATGTAGCTCAGTCATAATTTTTGCACACTTCTCGATGTTCTAGTATCAGTGTGGTACCCAATACAATGTGGTACTCATTGTAATGTATAAAGTGACTTGCTTTCTTGAAAATGTTATTGTTACCAAAGGTGAAGGTAAAACTGCAGTTTTGCCTGTGAAGACCAGGGTTAAAGTCAAGTGTTAGCAGTGAAATGTTGCATGTGCTGTGCAACAGGTTTGGATGGATCCAACTTAAGGTATGTTGATAATATTAATACTATGGAGCTGGGAAAGGTGATTGGTTTTAAGGGCATTTACATTAATTTAGAATACCTGGACGTGCTAGTATGCTAGCACATTGTGCTCACAAGACCTATTTTTTTGTGACATTGAGAAAAGGAAGATCTGCTCAGAGTATCTTTATTCTCCTGTGTGATTACGGCCTAAATGGTGGAGTACAATCTTATCACCAAACACATTTGTAGAGGTAGAAAAACATGAACCTGATTTTTTTAGGAAAGGCAAATTTTTATGTACATGTCAGGGAAGAGACTCCAAACTGGTAGAATCAGCGATTCTACCTTAGAGATCCCATTCGGAGTCTCTGCTGGTACAATCTGCTGTTCATGTTCACAGTATCATACACATACAGCATTAAAAGATATCTAGGTTTTATGGCAAGCACAGACTATGTAAATGATATCAGTAGCAACCAGTAATGTGATTGAATGTTTAACTTTTAGGATATGTTGGGCAATGTTAAGTTATAGCGCTGCCGGTAGAACCTACCAGATTGGAGTCTACCCTGATATATATTTTTCCCTTGAAGACTTCACCCCATACCAGTATTATTGGCAAACTCAGACCGTATGTTGTTCCCAAAATACAATGGCCAGATATGGTATAAATGGAAAAACTTGCATTTGAGTTGCAGTGACCTTCAACAGTTTTGATACATTGTTGATGTATATATATATAGTTCTATTGGAAATAATTAGAAAGAACTGTGATTTCATAGCAGAGGTTGTGTCTGTATTTACTTATAATGGTATAGCACTGTGTAGTGTAGTTGGTGTGAAGTGTGGTGTTGAATATAAAAGGCATTGGCAAGACTCAACTGTACAATAACTATCATTTTCTCTGCTTTGAATAAAACCTTGTTCGTACTGAGTACTACTGACAATGTCTTATTCGAAGCAGCCCTGTGGCAGTAAAACTAGACTTGTACTGGCATATGCTGTGCCAATCAAAGGATGTTACTAAATTTCATTAGCTAATGATACTTGTAACAAAAAATATAGCCTGTGTGCCCTCCTGGTTAGTTTTTGATATACTTGCAAAATGAAGTAACTACCTGCCTAGTCAAAGTGTACATAAGCTATCCAGGATAAGTACTGCCTTTTCTATATCAATTTTGAAACCTGCACAAGTTATACTGTGAGTATACCTGTCCAAAACATTGGTCAAGTCTTCCTGTCTAGCAAAATGAAATAAAACATATCATGCACTTGGTTGCCATTATAATCTTTGTATGTGTTGCATACTCCAAAGATGCCATTTTGCCAACCTGTTCCTTAAACATTAGTATCATTCATCTCTGTTGTCCCAAGCTTTGGTAACCATAAGGGTTCATAAATCAGCAAACTTTGTATGGATAATTAGTTATCAATTTTTGGATATTGTCACCATATGCCAGAATTTCCATATTCAACACCCCTACATGTAGCAATGTTAGTCATCTTTTTTCCTGTGATCCTGACAATGATAAGGTTAGGTTAGCAAATATTGGCATACTGATATATTGTTATGTTCTATCCCCAGAAAAATGCCATGAAAACAGCACTGTAAAATCATGTCAGCTCGATGTCCTTTGGTAGACAGTACCAGCACATGCACTTCTAGCTGGTAAACATCAAGTCAGCAAAGTTTTTTAGTTGAAGGGAAAGGATGGAGCAAAGAGGTGATCACATTTCTATGGAATTTGCCAATACCTGGTATGTTTGGTGAGGTTTGTTTAAGAAAATGGTGAATAAAGCCAGAAAGATGTGAAAAACTGCTGGGTGTTGTGCAAGAAATTGAGATGTCTGTGTAGCATTCTTTAAGTATCGATCCACATGTGATAGGTTATCATTTTTGCATACACATTTTAAGAGTAATCAAGTGCATATACAAGTAGTGCCCAGTGTACTGTGTTGTGTCCTACTGGACAAAATCTGATAGATCTAGACATTTAGATTTGTTGTGAAGACAGCCCATAGATCACAACACAAATGACAAAGTCTCCAAGCTTATAAGCTTATAGTGAATACATATTCAATACTATTTTCTCATAATTTGACTGTAAGGGCAGGGAATGAGATCACTCAGCCCATACCTTAGAACTGACCACTTTTTAAAGAACAGTTCTCACCATAAATACTACATTCCTTATTCTATACATTGCTTATTCACGTGTTTGGAATAAGTAAAGGAATGATAAACCTCAAACATCTCGTTACCAATAAACATGCAATGGAACCATGATTAGTAACGTTACATACAACAAGGACCAAATCATAGGCACCAGTTCACCAGTCCTAAAATAACCACTGTAAAAGGCGGGCCCATCCTGATGACTCCATCCAATTCCTTTGATCAAGAGGGTCTTCAGGATGAAGACGTGACAGAAAGTCAATCCTGCACCAAATCTGATACATGACTTTGCTCAGCTGATTTTATCTCCACACTTGCTTGAAGATGTGGCTTCACTTTCACTTCTGCCATCCTGTTGACTGAAACAGAGACCAGCAGTCATGTTAGAAATTTTACAAGCAAACTGTGCCAATCGGTGGATGGGATGTAAGCAGTAAAAACACTGCTTACATCCACTGACTGATTGGTTCATTTTGGCTGTAAATCAACAGCATAATAGTAATACATGTACTTGCAAATTGGTAGCTTTGAACCTTAAAGGATCTTGCTTTGATGTAGATCACTCAGTGCAAACCACTTTGAATAACCAAACAAGTAGTGTTGATGGTGATTAGTTGAATTGACATATGCCCTGTTCATATCTTAAAGTACACAATACAGTAAACAAATTAGGACAACTTTTCTTACCTTGTTGCAAATAGCTCTACCACTGCTACAGTGGGAGGGCTGACTGCTAATGTGGTGGGAAGACAGGATGGCTGTACCCCAGAAAGACTGTTTATTCCTGTACTATTGGAACAGACTGAGTTCAACAACTTCTGGTCCAGACTTTTGTGAGAGAATGTGAAGTGGAGAGGTTGGTCTGCTATGTTGTCAACCCTGAGCTTGTCCCAAAAATCACTCTTGCCTTCTTGTTGTTCAGTTGAATCTGTAACAGTATTGTAGAAATTCTTGTCTGAAATAATAGTCACATTCCATTGACTTTTACATTGCATGTTTCATCAATACATAACTTTGTTATGTGACAGCGATTTCAAAGTGTGATTTCAAAGTGCAAGATCATATCATAGACATACAAGACTATTTCTAGCTATTGTTCAAACTATTATATCTTTATGAGAAAGGCACAAATTCAGGAATGACCACTATTTGATACCAGTTCCTCTTTGTTGACAGCCATCAAGACCAAGTAAAGAAGTCACATCCTTCCCAGCATCCACTGCTGCAGCAAAGTCTGCCCAGGACTGGATATCCTGTCCAGGGGTTTGAACAAAGAACACAATAAATATCACTGCAAGTGTGCTACCTGTATGATGTGCACAGGGCCTGAGACTCCTGACTCATTTCTTTTCTTACGTATGTCCCAAGACATCCTAAGTGGGAGTCGGTGGCGCAGTGGTAGCGCTTTCGGCTCGGGGCCAAGAGGTCCCGGGTTCGATCCCCACCCATGTCACCGATCTTGTGCCCTTGGGAAAGGCACTTTACACGACTTTCCTCACTTCACTCAGGTGTAAATGAGTACCTAGCTTCGGTTAGGGACGTCCCTCGGATAGGACGTAAAATGGAGGTCCCGTGTTTGGGGAGAGCCACACCTTGAGCACGTAAAAGAACCCACCACACCTTTCGAAAAAGAGTAGGGGCATGCCCCGGTGTGCGATGGTACAAATTCTACAGTCCGGAGTCTTGCCAAGAATTGGCATGCCATAATGATCAGTATAATGATCGTGGGCATTAAAGGAAAGACAAGACAAGACAAGACAAGAGAGATGGGGCAAAACGGTTGAACCTCCTTGGCCCTATTTGAACCTCCTTGATACTTCATATAATTTGGTTGAAGGACCAAAGCACTACGTTAGCTATCACAGATTGACCACACACATGAGTACAGTAGATCACAGAACAAGAACAGTCAGTACAGTTAACAAGGAACACAAAGTAATCTAAAAGATCGGCTATAGAGAAGGAAATCGCGTCCATAACGTTACTCTTATAAGGCCAGCCATTTCTGCCCCAGAGCTTCTTCTTGGCACCATCCCTCGCGTGCGAACTTCCCGCAAAATAAGAAATGGCTGCCAGACGATAGATTACTATTATGCCTTTGTTTATTCCATTTTTATACAAAATATATGCAAAAAAAACTTATTTCTGCCAACATTATCTAATAAAGTAATTTTAGGAAATTAATCTAGTTTCATAGTAAATATATAGTGTTCTGGCATGAAGTTACGTCTATGATTCTTTTTAGGCACTTGACTTTGCAATGGCGGACAACCTAAAGATACCGGTAGAGGCGAGTGAAAATGGCGATGAGCAGACCTGACGGAGTTGCCTTCGAGGTTGACTCCGGTTTTCTGTCGCCTGAGGGCGATTTGGGAGGGCAGCTTGCTGAAACTGGGGGCTCAGATGGCGGCCAGGAGGAGATGTATATCCCCGTCAAGGTTCTTGGCCGGGGGGCGTTCGGAGAAGCCATTTTATACAGGAAAACTGAGGTGTGTTTTCGCACTTTATAGATTGGGTGGGCGCGACTGTATCTCAGCAACCGGATACCACAAGGTGTAACCTACAGTACTGACGCATTGTAGCTCTCATGTAAAGTAGAACAAATGTTTAAATCATCCTGTTGTTTCGGGTTGTATCCATTTGATGAGCATAATCGCATGCATCAAATGATAAACCTCGGGACATATAAATGCTGAGAAGTGTGTGATTTTCCTGAATGAACATGATGAAATTATGGGACGTTGTTGTTTACATCGCTGTGCAGAGTCTGACAGGTGTTGGTGTGACTGTTACGGTTCACCTGGCACGTACTGCCGGTAACTGTACCTGTCAGTCGTGCAATCATGCATGGAAACAACTCCAGACTACACCATATCCACAAAGTTAACAAGTCTTCAACCTACAGGAAATGATGGGATGATCATTGTTTCAGTTAGCAATGTGTGTTGACACAGGTTATTATTGCATAGAATCTAAGACGTGCAACAGGTATAACAGAAAATAACCAGTGGTGATAAGGTTTCTGGTTCTTCAGCCAGACAGGCAAGTAACACGTAACAGTCAACTAGTGGCACTATAGTGCCCCTCATGAACCCCAAGTCCAATCTGTCACTTAAAGGTCAATCAATGTTATTGAAGAGGATATCAAACAAAAGACTGAATCATGTGCTGAAGTCCAGCTTCGTAAACCAATATGATACTCTTTTCATATTTAGGCCAATTCTTATGATCTAGTCAGATCAACAAATAAATGTCAGTCATTTGCATGTTTGTTTTTGACAAATCAAGGGTACTTATTTAATAAGTAGTCTTTGATATGTCACAAGGAAGTATTGAAATACATTCAAATTTTTGTATAATATGAATTATAGTACCTTGTAACTTGTCCTAGCTACAGTTGTAATTGCTATAGACTATAGAGTTACACATGCTTGTATTGACATTTTGTCACTGGGTTTCACAGTATGTTGCCAAAACTGTAGAATTTGTTTTGTCTATCAGAGCTAACAAAAGAGGTCTTGTTTATTGTTCTGCCTGACCAAGGAGGTCTCCACTTCAACCTCCTTGGCCTGACTTACAATGGGAAAAAAGACCTGTAAGTTTAAAAACTCATAAGTAGCCTCAAAGATTTCATGTGAAAGCAGTCAAGTAATTGTGGGACTCAGATGTTGTTGCATCTTTTGAGCATGTGTACAAAACAGTTTGTTACTAGTTACTAGCTAGTATTGATAGAATGTAAAAGTCTCCCCCCCCCCTCCCCCTCCTCCTCCCCCTTCTCCTCCTCCTCCCCAGGACAACTCATTGTTGGTGTGGAAGGAAGTTGACCTGACCAGGCTGAGTGAGAAGGAACGTCAGGAGTCCCAGACTGAGATCGAGATCCTGTCCATGCTGGACCATCCCAACATTGTCTCCTACTACAACCACTTCCTGGATGGGTCCACACTTCTTATTGAGATGGAGTATGCTAATGGTGGGTCAGATAGTTGAGAAAAAACTGTTATCAGTGGGGGTTACTTACTTTGATGATTTGTGTAACTACCAGCTTGATAGAATGCTAGTATCCAGATAATTTATTTCTCATTTTTCAGGAGGAAACCTGTATGAGAAGATTGTTCACCAGGATGATCTTTTTCCAGAAGAGGTAAGTGTGTGGACTATGGTATTGGTAGTAATGAAGATTTGGTTGTCTTCTTTTGGAACATAAAGAATAATAACTGTACATGATTAGGTGATACTTCCTGGACATTTCTGTTTTCAACTGATGCAATAGCCTTGATACTTAACTGACTCACTGAAATCTGTCAAAGCTAGATATGCAGTACTGGTTCATTGATTGTAGCAAGTATACATGTAAATCTATAGATTTAGTGAAATAACATTTTCCTTCCTGCAGCTGATCATCTGGTACTTTTTCCAACTTGTGTCTGCTGTTGCCCACATACATGAGTATGGCATCTTACACAGGTAGGTCAGTTTGGGGAGTGAAATTTGAAAACAATCTTCATCTTAATCTTACACTTAAGTTCAACTTGATGTAAAGACAGTTTTTTTGTTCAAACAAATGGTGCAGCTTAAACAAGGATTTATATGTTGTCCTTGGTTATAAGTAGAAAAGTGAAAGATATACTGAATATTCTGTGTATTTGATTGGCAATTACTACATAAATGTGTCCAAGAAACATGTTAAACATGATGACATTTTAACAAAAGGAAACGATGTATAACCCACAAACTTTCTTGCAATGCTGTTTGTGTCACTGTACTACATGTTGAACAGAATAACAAATGTAACATAATAATCACTCAACATGAATGTGCAAGTTTGTACAGTTGTTCTTCTTTACCAGTCTAGTTCTCCATACCGTCTAAAGTTATGGGTTTATTTTCACCCCCTTTCCTGGCCTGTCCTGACTTTTTTCTCCCCACCTAGGCACAAACTACACAAACCTTTATTATCCAGGCTCCTCTGGCGTAAGGAGGCAGTGTAGACAGGAATGTAGTGTAGCCAGTCTGGTAGCTCTTCCTCCGTCTTGTATGTACAGTATTTCATATCAGCATAAAGGCTGAGCTTTTCTGCTTTCATCTGTCTTTCTGCTTTTACTTGCTACAAGATGTCTAGCTGTACATTGCCAAAATCAAAGAAGATTTTTTTACAGAGTTGTTGTTAATCAATGCATGTTCTATTTGCAGAGACATCAAGACATTGAATATTTTTCTGACCAAGTCTGGTCTGGTCAAACTGGGAGATTTTGGGATCTCCAAAGTCCTGGAAAATACAAGCAAAATGGCAGAATCTGTGAGTATGGGCCAAAGACTGTAAGTTTGGATACATACAGTTGGATTGACAAATGGATAGATGGATGGCCAGACAAATGATGGACCAAATAGATGGCTCATTTGATTGACTAAAGGCTTAATTTCTCAAATGTTTTTTTAGAGATGTCTGTATAAAATCTTGAAAAAGATTCAATTGTTGTTATTTGATATTCTTGAGATATAATTGGCATATTGAGCATGATTGTTATGATGAAAAAATATGGTCCATTCCTGGTTAAGCTACATTTATAGGTCATGTCAGCATGGAGCTCATGATATCTTTTAAGTCCCTGCATTGAAAGGGTCATGAAAATATTTTCAACTAGAGTTTTGTTATGTTCGGTCACATGAACACCAGAAGGACATGAAGTCAGTTTCAGACCACAACTAAAATTGATATGTATTATTAGAGATTTACCCTGCATGGCTGCCTTGACTGACTGAATGTGCTCTCTCCCATGTAGTATGTGGGAACACCCTACTACATGTCACCTGAACTCATTAAAGGAGAACGGTAAGTACTGTACTGTAACCATGTCCCACATCGGTCAGTGAAGAGGCTTGTGTCTCATATATGTGTTTACATTCAATATCACCTGCAGTCCTTTGACAAGCAAAAACATACCCAGAGAATTTAAAGCTCGCTGTGAATTCCTCCCTCTCCAATACTGCAGGTACAGCTTTAAGAGTGACATCTGGGCAGTAGGCTGTGTGCTGTATGAACTGCTCACCCTCAAAAGGACATTTGATGCATCAGTAAGTGGTTGTTGCTATTTTGTCCATAAGGAAAACCTGAGATTCAATTAAGTTCTGTACATATTGTAAACCTTAAAAAGTCTCTGATTATTTTTCTATATTGTCTTGTGTTCCAGAATCCACTGAGACTGGCTGCTCGCATCGTTGAAGGAATCAAGATGGGAGAAATTGACACGACCTACTCAGAAACCATTCGCTCACTGGCTCATCAACTGCTGTCTGATGTGAGAAATTATCACAATTGTCATTTGTAGTCATCACTGTAGTCTTGCACTTATAAGTGTATTCCTCACTGTATTGTAGTTTTAGGTGAAACACTTGTTATTTGACGAAGTTAAGAGAAGCTTGCCTTGATAGGTATTGTGTGTTATTATAAAGTTACATATCAAATAGGCTTTTGAGGAATGACCTGAAAACTTTGTGACTTTTTATTCAGGATACAGACAAGAGGCCAGAAGCCAAGGACATCCTGCTGTACCCCATCTTCATCTCACTGGGGAAGTGAGTAGGATAATACAGACTTCACAATGGTCAATCAGACTTGTCAATCCTGTTTGAGATTCTTTGTTTCATTATGGACTACTGTTAAAATGCACTGTAAGATGTAATATAGTATTAATAGTATTGCTTATACCAGAATTTTTAAACCAAAACTGGAAAGGTTTTTAGTATGTTCTGTGTTTAATTGTTTTAACTTTAATTATTGAGGTTCCAAACATTGTGGTCTATTTATCTTCTATAGGGACATGGAGAGAAAAGTTTGGGAACTTAATGCAACTACCAGGAAAACTAGGTTGGTGTGGTAGTGATTTGCATCAGTAGTACTAGACCTACTAACTGAAAAGGACATGTTCCTTTGCCAAAAATGACATTACCCCTTATAGCTGCCAGAAATGGTCTCATTCCATTAAAAGTAGGTCTTGCCAGCAATTGTTGTCATCCTGAGGGCTGCTCACTTTTACTGTCTATGCTAATACTCAGTGCATGTCATCTCTGAAGTTGCACAAGTTTTTTGACTTTGCTGTAAGACCTTTCTTAAGGGGGATATCCTGATGGCCTGCCTGAGGGAAATCCCCCATAATCTCCTTCCCTGCTTGCTATAGTGTAGTTGAGAGGTAACAATCACAGACTGCTTCAAGTATTCACTCTAACCCAAATATCCTAACTAACATTACCCAGACTTAAGTTTACATGACTTTTGTCTGCTTAACTCTTCTGAAAGTTCAAGCATCTAAAATTCTCTGGAGAATGCATGACTTTCTGGACGTGACCTTTCATGGAGAAATGGATCTATCTATTTATTTATAGTTCGGGAGTTCAAAGTTAACAGCATGAGATTAGTGACCCAAGAAAGTTTACTCAGTGAGGGTACTCTCTAGTGCAGTAAGTCCAGTAGCAGCTGCATGCTTGCCAGCACTAACAGCATGTAACTTGACTTGCAGAATGAGCGTCACAACTGACACAGTCCCTGTTGTTACCTCTAAAACCAGTGAGGTGAGTTGTGTGAAGTGTTGGACAGCATAGAGCTCTCTTCCTATGTGCCACTACATAATGCTGGTGGCAGAACTTGAAGGTTCAATAGTTGTCTTTGTGATGAACATGATTAGTAACAAGAGAAATTAAAACTTTTATAACTGTATGTTCATTATGAAAATGCAGTCAAAATTATGAGACACAGAGAATATTCTGATCTATGATCTAAAACAAGTGGAAATAGTGCCAGTGATAAATCAAAGTGCTATTGATGAAGGAAAAGGCTGGCACATAATAAGTAAGAACATGCTGGTACAATGTATTTCTGTTGCTGTGCTGTAACCATACACATCATTCACAGGTTTATTACTGGGGAGGTGGAAAACAGAACCCACAGAAGCTGGATATTTTCCACGGAGGCAGCAGTGCTTTACAGGTAGGTCAAATGACTTCCATCTTCATCATATGTTCCTCCCTCATTAACAAATGCTATTGAATATTGAAAGTAGCTGTTAGTGCTGCCATCAGTTGGTACCTGAGTTTCTATGTGCAATTCAACATTAAATTCTCCAATAATAATTTGCAGTCGAATATTTAGTTTTCATTGTCCTTTGCTTGTTTCTGGCAATGCAAAATCATATTGTTTGTCACCTGTCAGATGTATTGTTGACCTGTGGTAACCTTTCTGCAGGTCTGTGCAGGTCGGTCCCACTATGCTGTAGTCACTGTGGAGAAGGAACTGTTCACATGGGCTGTAAGTAGTGCAAAATGTTGGATCTGTACTTTTCTTAGGTCAATAGCATTCACTTCTTTGTCTGAAACTATAGCTGCTTTGAAAGAAACCTTTGCATAGCTTTCAGTTAGAATTTGTAAAGGACAGGTAACAGTTTATATATTTGCCGTTAATCATTAAGTAAACATGTATAAATGCAGTCATTTGGAGTGTAACATCTTTTAAATCCAGAATGTCCAAGGTGGTGTTGCCATGGTGGGTCAGCTAGGCCATGGAGATACTGCCTCCTACAGAGCACCTAGGAGAGTGGACTGTCTGATAGGCACGGCCATCACACAGGTGGGCTGTGGAGAGGAGTTCACTGCCTGTCTCACAGGTGAGTCGAAGGGAACAACAGAGCAAGCAAACTACTATTTACTGGTAACATATTTAAAAAAATGTAAGATAGAAGTCTAGGACATGGCAAGACTTCTCTTATGTCTTGCCTATACTGTTTTTTTTTAAATTTTCACAACTTTTGCCAACAAAAATGGGATGATAATGGGGTTGACTGTTCAGACCTCCGGGAAACAGTTTGCATGGACTGCTCAGCTACCCCACCTAGCAATGTGCATCGGTATTGCAGAAAAATATAGAAACCATGTTGATGCCTCATATTGTGTAAAATGTGTCAACCAGAACAACTTAATCTATAGGTCAAATGAAATATATTTTCTCTAAATGTCTAAATTCTCAGCTTTTTCCCCTCTCAGTCATAACCTCTCACATGAGCTGGTAATAAGTAAGTTTCCAGTGCATCATGACAAAAGTGTATTATGTTGAGGCACTGACTCACATACTGGTATTACTTAAAGATTATAATCAACATTTATTACACTAGAGATTAAATGAACAAGTTTCAAGTAATTCCGTTCCAATTTTGTCTTCTTCAGAGGAAGGGAAGGTGTATGCATGTGGCTCAGACTACTGGGGATGTCTGGGAGGTGAGAATGAACACGGGGACGAGGTGATGATTCCCATTGAGGTGGAGTTCTTCAGTGGCCGTCCTGTTGCTCAGATATCCTGTGGGGACGCTCACATTGTTGTCCTGACTCGTGAGCAGGATGTCTACTCCTGGGGATGTGGGGAGTTTGGTAAGGGATGCTCATTTTGTATCTGAATTACTTATTAGAAACATTTGAACTACCTAAGTATAAGGCAAGGGGTATCCCATGCTTTGTACTTCTAATGGTGTTTGAGTGAATATATGAATTCGAAAAAGGTTGTCCCATAGCTTTAGGTAGTATACATATATTGGATTTCTTACTTTAAAAGAAAATTCTGCTGTCCATGAGATGTTATGTTCTTTGACTTTATATATTTGTATGTATATATTTCGTTATTCTATTTGTGATTATTGTTTTGGCTTGCTGCCAAATGTTTACCATCTTCTTAATCCCACATCAGGACGCCTTGGCCTGGGTTCAGAGGATGACTTTGCCAGCCCTCAGAAGGTGGAGTTTTGTGGCAGCAAGACGATCAAAACCATCCACTGTGGTCCTGACGGTACCTTCTTCTTAACGGCCAATGGCAGGGTGTTGGCATGTGGTACTAATGAACACAACAAGCTGGGCTTCAATCTCAGTGCTTCTGGGCTGGTCAAACGGAAGAAAAAGGTCTTGGGCTGTCGCTTTATGGCTTATGTTTCCTAATGTGCAATGTAGCTTACAACCTTTCTGCTTTGTCTGTAGATTGTGATACTGGAAAAGTGCATATATTTGCAGGCTATAGATATTCACAGATGAGCACAGACTGCATTCAGTTATCTTTGCTGAATATTGTTCCTTACAGATCTCATATGACATCCCCTGTAAACTACAACCAACCCTGGTGAGGTCCCTGAGCAGATATCAGATTGTGCAGATCTCAGGCGGACAGACACACTCTGCTGCCATAGATGGTGAGGGGTACTTTATGTGATCTCTGTCTTTTGTGGTTTTACTTCTGAACTCTTTGCTTTTGCTTAAAGTCAATATATATAAGTCTTATGTGTGATAGCTCAAAACTTTTCATTGTCGCCAACTATTGTTGGCTGAAGTAGCTAGCTGATTGAAATGGTCAGTTCCTGAAGTCAATTGTCTAAAGTAGAAACAACTAAATTAAGAGGAATTATTGCTACAACACTATTTGTGTCTGCACAGTGCATGGTATGCTGATCACATTTGGGTCCAACAAGTTTGGACAGCTGGGAGTGGGGGACTTCAAACCTCGGCGCAACATCAACGTGCTGCGTGGCAGCCTGACAGGCAGGCAGGTCCTGAGGGTGGCCTGTGGGGACGGCTTCACTGTGGCTGCCACTTCAGGTTAGGAACCGTTTCCTGTTACTTCCCTCGTGGCTCGCCAGAATGAGCAGACATTTTATTACCTCATCAGCCAAAATGGTCATACCGTTTTGTTTATACCAGTGTCCAATAATTATCGTTGTTGCCCTTTAGTCTTACAGCATGTGCTTACAAAGACTTGTCAGCACTAACTTTAGATTAGAGATCTAACATTTTAAAAACTGTTAGCTACACTGTATTTAAGCCACATGGCACTCTTACGATGTGTGTCATACTTCCCCACAGATAACATGATCTATTCTTGGGGGAATGGTGAGGATGGCAGGCTGGGTGTGACGGCAGACCGTGGGGAGAAGGGACCTAAGGGTCTCCACTCTGCCTCTGTCTCCAGACCCAGGCCCATATTTGGCTCCTTACATCTTGCATCAGATGTATCCTGTAGACACTGGAACACTATCATGGTTGTGGGTAAGTCTAACAGCAAAATAGCAAAGTACATGTAATTAAGTCCTGTTGTGCGAATGAAAGTCAACAACAGACATTTGGGCACCGATAGTACTTGACCTCAAAGTTTGGACTTGAGTCAGACTAAATGTATAGTTCTTGTTACATGTGAAGCCTAGTGGTTAGTGCATAGGAGACCAAGAATACCAGTAGCTTTGTAAAGCATATAACTCTATAAATCTTAGTAGTACATTTCTCACACTCAAAAGGATATTTACAATGTATTTCTAGCCCCACACAGTAATATAGCTGTGTAGTGGCTTTCTGTCCCTGGTGGTGTTCATCCAAATAAATCATACATGCTTGTCATTTTCTTTATTTCAGAAAAAGTGTTGCAACAGAAAACTATCAGGTCACAAATAAGTACAGGCAAAGGTAAGTAATACACAAAGTCTGTCACTGACCAGCTTTAATCATTGCAGTTATGATCACACTGACAATCTTTTAACTTTCTAAGAATTTACAACAAAAAATGTACACAATTAGGTAAAGTAAAAGGTGTTAAGTAATGAGAGATCTACTAGTAACACTGTATTATCTAAAGCTAAAATCAAATGTTGCCAACTATTCATGCTTGCTCTCCAACAGAATTGGCTGAACAATGGAATAAAGTGTATACAGTGGCTTTATATAATAAGAAACACAGTGATATAGAATATGAACATATGTAAGAAGACAGAGCCACAGTGCTGTTTGTGTCCCAGCAGAAGAGGTGGATGACAGTGTGTTTGGCAGTGTGTGCTGTACCGGTGAGGATGGCGCCATGTCAGACAGGGATTCTGGAGTCCCTGAGTCATTCATAGCTCCTGATTCCTCCAACAGACAAGTCAACACTATAGGGGATTCCGTTCCACCCCCATGGCTTCAGCGGGTAATGTCCTATTACAACTGGAGAAATAGTGATTCACCTGTCAATGTAATGCCAAGGGAGAGGATGTTTGCATTGATCCTAGATTTAAATTCTGCATTTGCAACATTTAGAAGGTCCATTTACAATGTTTGGACAGCCAACTTGATTCATTCTTAACTGGGAGAAATATTACAGAAAATTATGCTAAACCATCCCCTTGGTATTTGCATTGACTGGTGCATAATTAGTTCATGTTCAGCATTATAATGTACAGCTGTTCTTGTTTCTACAGGCTTAGAAGAAAATCCAGAGCTTCAACTTCAAGTCAGTTCTTGGATGATATTTGTTTTTCTTGTTTGGGGTTGTACCGGTAGTTTTGATCTTACATTCCAAACTAAGGAGTGCATTACATGCTAATCCTCCCTAGTTTGTGTTAACCTTGAAGTTGTTGGAAAGCTAACATTCAAAGAACCAGTGCTTGGTGTGTTAGACTGAATGGTTGATACAAATCCAGACAAGTCAAATTTATCTTTACAGCAGAAAACATACATATCAATAAAGTTGTGCACTAAGAACTGTAGTTGAAGTTGATATGCTCACAGACTGTTGTAAAATGTTTTTGTGCTGTGTTTTCTTTCAACCGACTTTCCAACTACACCCTGTAGTGAAGTTTGCTGTGTTTGACGTGTGCCTTCTCTTCTGTGTGCTAAACTAACAACCGTAGGAGTTAGCTGACTCAGACATTATACCGATGGCCGGCACATCTGCTGCCTGCTCTGATGACAGTGTCAGGCCTCCAGACGACAGTGGTGTGGACTTTGCAGACTGTGTACCTGAGTGGTTAAAGAAGGTAGTGTAGCTGTCACACCTGGAAACCAACCTGCCTGATAGTGAGAATTCAGCAGACATCTTTAACAACATTTAATGAACCACAATCTGTAGTATCATTTCGACCCTCAACTGAATGAGAGCTTATCCTTAAATTTGGTCCTAACTCCGTTCTTGTAGGAAAGTGATTATTATCTTGTAGTTGCTAATTTGTCAGATGTTTTTCAACATGTATTTGGTTTATCACCTCCAGCTGAATTCTCTACAGTCAAGTAGGTTTGTCCTGTCCACAGTGCCTCTGCATGCCCCACATGATAACAACTTGGTGTGCATGTCACTTAACTATAATCATGGTGGCAGGAGGATCATGGTGACACTGATGTACATTTGTACAATCAAGATGCAGTCTCTGTTACCTTGGTGATTCAAGGTGTCAAACTATTGTGTAGAAATTTCATATGCAATGGTCTTTTGATAAGTGTCAATTTCACTGTATTCAAGGAGTTGGAAGATGAGAACTACATTGCCATGGCGACCACAAATGATGATGCCACAGTTCCAGTAAGAGAAGAAGAGAATGATGTTGAATCCTTTGCTGTGGTGAGCATGAAGACTACATCCTTCCCTCAGAT
This sequence comes from Branchiostoma floridae x Branchiostoma japonicum, assembly GCA_013266295.2. Classification (NCBI taxonomy): domain Eukaryota; kingdom Metazoa; phylum Chordata; class Leptocardii; order Amphioxiformes; family Branchiostomatidae; genus Branchiostoma; species Branchiostoma floridae x Branchiostoma japonicum. Next base: position 17,495,984 of record CM023840.1, read on the forward strand.
AGACTGTTAAAAGCATCTGAGTGATGATCATTTACTGTCTATAAATTTCATACTGCTGACTAGCAAAAGTGTCTATGTTAATGGATGACAATTTGCACAGCTATTGAATTTTCTGTTCAACTGTTTGACAATTTGCAAACTGTGCATTCTTCTGATTGGCTTACAGACAGGCTGTATTAGTGTGAAAGAGTTTCCTCATTGTCAATCATTGGGTTTTAATGCTTCAAAATGGTGATTGCACGTGAAAAGCCATAATGCTAGTGAGCAGTTACTGAAGTGGCAGACGTGGAAAACTTATGGCTTTACCTTTTTCATCACAATTGCACATACCTTTAGCATGTAGTGGGGAAAAAAAGCATGTCCTGAAAAATGTATGTGGAGGTACCATACGCTAAGATCTGTTCTTTGTGACAAGCCAGTTTGTGTGCCTGTAGGATGGAGAAGCCACAGAAGTTGCCCAGAGAGTTCCCCCTGATGGTGATGAAGACACGTCGCAGGGACACCACCCCTCCCTCAACATGAGTGTGGAGGCCCAGCTGCGGGAAACCATTGCAGCCCTGCAGGAACAACTGCAGCAGCTGCAGACAGACAACCAGCAGGTACATGCTGCAGGAGGGCATGGGGAACTATTGTTTCGCTTTCAGGCTTGAAATATTATCAAATGGATAGTTGATAATTTATGTTGTCAGTAGACATAGCAGATACCACAGTAAGTAATATGTCTGCATTCTATTTTCTATTATTGTGATGAAAGAAATGGATAAGGGTGAAAAGTTTCAGCCAGAAACAAAGCTGCCTGAAGTTTTCTAACAGCGTAGTCTGAAAATCGTGGCCTTCGAACCCTTGCTAGGGTCAACATATGCACGGTGGTGGAATGTTGGCTCTGAGACGCACTCCAGAAATCTGTCAAGGACACCTTGTACCATTTGTAGATAATGAAGCAGAACAAACAGCCTCCATGGTCACATCAGGCTAAGAAATGCATCAGTAAGTGGTACTGGCACACTGTGGTGAAAGACCATGTTGAAACACCAGCAGTACTTCACGAGTAATGTGGCCATTTAGACTGATCCCATCAGGCAATATTTGGCAGAACAACTCCTACAATGTGGCAGTGATGGGTCAGAATGGGTTTTGAATTACTTTTACTGCTGTGAGGTGCATGAAATGTGTGTGGCAATGGGTTGGTGAATGGATTAATCTTAAGTAATACAAATTGTAATATAACTTATACAGAGGCATTCTAACAACACATTCTGTAATCTGTACAGTTTCTGCCTGTATTCAACATTAAATTAAACATCTCAAGTCCAAATGAAGAGACATCCATTTTATACATCTACAATGTACATATGTCTTTTAAAAAAATCTAATATTGCATGTAATGCATAAGACCAAATTGATTTCAACACACAGAAAAATGTAACATTAAAGATGGATTACATCATGGAATCACACATCTCTTTTTGCTGTGAAAGTCAAAATGTCAGCCATCTGGTTTTGGTAAGGCATCTGTGATAACCAGATTTTCCAAATGTCACCAGTTCACCTGGAAGAATGCCTTCTCAGAATCGAAGTGGAAGGTTGAGGGTATTAGTTCATGGTGTGTAGACTATTGTACTCTGCCAAGTAATGGAACAATGGTTATCGACATCATATGGCCCCCATTTGTAACTTTTTCTGACTGGAATGGTATGAAGGCCTATTAATATGTCATTGCATACAGTATATATTATCTGACTAGGAAAGTTTTGAATTGCGGTTATGGATTGTATTTCAGTTGAGAGACATCGTTTCTGAGCAGAACGAGAAGATTCGTAGCTTGGAAAACAAGGTAAGGTCATAATTATAAGCCTGCCTGCTTTAGTTGGTTTATTGGTGGAAATGATGACTAGTGATAATGGCTTGGTTTTGATGGTTCAAATTCGTAACTGTATTTACTAATTGTTTTGTTGTACATGTACCTTGATTTTCTCTATACATGTATTTGTAGTACAGAGGTAAGACTTTGTTGCAATACAAACAATTACCGCATCAAATATTGAACTGTCCTACTGCAGTCTTCCTCAGAATTCAAGTGACCAATCATCTAAATCATGTGACCTTACAGACGCGTGACATTAGCTGTGGCAAGGAATTGTGCAGCATTTATCTTCTTTTGGTGTTTTGTCTTCAGGCATCACAATCAGGTGTCTCAATGTGTTGGTAGGCTTGAAACAGGAGGATATACAGGTATCATCAGGACTTTTTCCACAGTTCTAACGCTATCTTAACTGAACCACAAGACAAAGAGACTGGGAAATTACACATTGCACATGCCCTCAAGAACTGCAGCTACCCTCAATGGGCTATTGGCCACGGCACTGAAGCCTACTCCACAGTCAAGAACAACAATCAACAGTACAGAGTTACAAGGGGCGCATCACCCTCCCCTACAGCAAATGGCTGTCTGCACACCTGCACAGGATCTTCCATTCACTTGGTGTATCCACCTGTTTCAAACCCACCAACACATTAAGGCACCTGCTTGTGACTCCTGAACACAAAACATGGAAAGAAAATAAATGTGGCACAATCTACCACATCTCTTGTCAGGGACAAGATTGAACAAGGAGGACATTTTCTGGATTTTTCAAACCTTAAATTCTAGGAAAGTTTTTAGACTAATGCTGTCCTGTTTTTCAATATTAACTTGATTCACAATATGAATTAAGGGCAGTTTGTAGTAGCAAGGCCTCATGGTATACAAATTCAGACTAAAGTAGTTTCTAGGAATTGTCACATTTTGTTGTGTCCTACCCATCATATGTCGCTGTGGCATTAACCATGGTCTCCTGAATAAATTGTCCCCCATTTATCCTGACCTATCCAACTGAGTGCCACTTTTATCACCTATCTTGGAAACCAGGAGGCAGTTAATGCAGCAAAAATACACCTCCAACTTTTATTTGCACCCCCTGCATGCTGTGCCAGTAAAATCTCTTATGATTTGCGACGTTCCGATAAATTGTGCTCCACAGGCATTACCTCATAAAATGGAAAGTAGTTTTCTGCAATATTCGGGGTTGATATACATTGATGCTATGGGGTTTTCATGGCTAGGAATAAGTTATACATATGGCGATAGTATCAGCAACAATCTCTGGGAGTCTTTTGACTCTCCTTTTTATGAAGATTGAGTGCCTCTCTGAAACATTATAAAGTTGCTGTCAGCTTTAACTCTTCCAGAAAGTTCGAAAGCTAGATATGTTTTCTGTGGAAAATTTACCATCATGAAATTTGTTACATGGTTGCAAATTAAGATCCCTGAGGCACAACTAATAAGGTCTGCCATGTTTTCATCGTCATGCAGAATGAGGAAATTTATTATGGCGCCACGTGGAGTAAGTATCTGTGATCACTGTCATAACTCCTGTGGCCTTTGGCCTGTGTGGAAATATCAGCTCTCGTGAATGACTGGGCCTTTATTGAGCACATCAACTACACCAGCTCCTGAGGGGAAAGGTCAGGCCAAGTCATGGTCTTCTGCAGTTTTGCCACCACCTGATGGAGGCCATACTTTCTGCAAATTGAGATAGCTTTCCTTTTGATAGGGCCCATACATATTGTTAAGCCTTGCAATAACATACTCAGACCTTATACAATGGACAGCCACAGTTTCCTGTGACCTTTGCCACCGTTTATTGTCCAAGTTTAGGAAGACAGAAGAAGGTAACTATTACTTCTGTCTACAACTTCACAGTGCTCATAATATGTAGTATTTAATCTCAAGAAGATACTCAACATGCCTGTTTCTGTCAATGGGTAATTTGGATGTATAGCTGGTTAGAGTGAATGTTCTGATTTTTCTCCAACAGGAATGTTGTATTAGGTAGTTACATGGTGGGATATGTCCTAGGTTGCAGTTGCTTGTCACAGAGAACTTCCATTGATACTGAAGATAGAAAAGAAAGTCTTCGACCAAGTAAAACAACAACTATACAGAACATGGGATTTATCAAAGTATCCAGGTGAAGATGCTTTCAAGTGGACTGGATTTGTTGAGGACACTATTCAGCTCTCTCAGTACCTGCATGATCTACTGTTATGTTATTGAGAAGATCTGTTGATTGTAGATCTTCAAGATCCTTCCTCTATGTAGCATGGAAGAAATTTTGAATAAACAAAGTTAGGACACTGTACCTTGACTTTGTGTTTCAAGAAAAACTTGATTGATAGGTTGTTCAATAGGTTGTTGAAATTCCTGTTCAAAAATTTGTTTAAATTCCTGTGACATTCCCGACATTACATAACCTTGTGCAAGCATAAGTAAAGTTCTGTTACATCTTTTGATCAGTCCATAAGAATGACTAATGATGTGAGAGAGGCAGGGTAAATCAGAGGTCAGCTTTGCTTGCCCACTTGTTGTGACTGATCCTTGAACCTGCAACCCTTTCCTCAATCATCCCTGTTTATTGGAAGAGAGAAAATGAAAAATACCCCAGTGTTATCCTTCAAGAGATCATATAGAATTGCAGAAGTCAGCAAGTAAAAGGAGATTGGTGATATAGAAGATTATGGTGCATTGACTTTACTGTCCACTGGTCCTGTCAATCAACTGGGAAATTGTGCTCCATGGTTGGAGGGCATGACTCTGCGACAAACGATAACATTCAGCAGGCCAAGGTGGATGGAAAGAGGCAGGTTATGGTCATCATCAGTAATGGAGGGCAGGGATCAGGCAGACTGAAAGAGGATGTCATCGATGTCTTCAATCAAGGAGAGACATGATCATAGTTTGGCCTTTTATTCAGGTTTATCACTGCTTCTGTAGAGTTCAGTAATGTGACTGGTCTCTATATATCACTGACAGTGAGGTCATTTTTCATAATGTCCAAAACCATTTCCTATGGCCAGGAGATGATAATGGTTATTTACCTCAATGGACAGTCCACCATGGAGATTAGAGGTAATGGTCTTCCAATCTAAAAGAAAGCTGTCTTGATTTCTCCTGTATTGGGAAGAGCAATTTTGAAATGTTTGGTTCAAGTTCAAATGACGAAACTAATATGATTTATGATTAAAGCTTCATTGAATCAATATAACATAATGTAGTATTTTTGTTTTTTAACAGGTGGTGAATTTTAACTCAAAATCAAAGGGGGAAATTTGCCTTGAAGATTCATTTGCCTCCGTGTCTCTGTCGTGCTGACTAAAAAAGCAGCAGCTAAATCCTAGAGTGTACTGAACAATTCATGTACCCATCCCTTCATCTATTCCTGCTTTAGAATATCTATATCCAGAGCTCCACTGTAAAGCAGTGCCATACCACTGAGATGGGCTATCCTGGCTAAATAAAACAGAAATAAATAGATGGAAAATCTTCGGAATGGCAACACTTCTGCTATTCCCATAGTTACAAAAATTGAATCTGATGTCTGTAATAATGAAGCCAAATACAGTATGTATGTATACTATGCATATGTGGTTTGCCATAACCTGAAATGTCAGGATGATTGCTAACTCTGGGATTTCCTAATTCCCCAGCTTCTGGACCATTTCCGGTGAACAGCTGCAGAAAATGGCTATAATTGTGTCATCCTTCACACTTTATGACTTGCATGGTTTATACATTGGCCTGTCCAAGTGGCAGTGAACCTTGCTGTGTGTGTGCCAATATGCGTTTTACAATGGGGGATGGAAAATGTTCACCTTACAGCATTAATGCAATCTTTCATTGCCATCTGGATAACCTGACAGGAAGGACCTTTGGAACTGCTACTGTCTGTTTCTTTAAATAAGATGTGATATTATGATTTGGCACAAAGCATTGTGTAATTCAAATCATGAAAAACATGGGAAGTGTTACCACTCACCATATATTGGCAAAGACAGGCCATGACAATCACCGGTGACTTTTGCATTAACATACCACTGGTAAGTGTAAACCTTCCTGTTTTGGTTCACAGATACAGAAATAGTTCAGTTGATTAAAGGTTCAGATCTGTTTGGGAGTCCTGAGTCCAACCTTAGCGCTGTAGGGGGCCTCATTTTCTTCTTTAGCATTAAAGCTGGTGTTGTTAACAGTTTGACATTTTCTATTCTTAGAACCGTGAGACAAACATTTTATAAATGACCTTGATGAAATCATCATTTGCAAATAAGGAAGTAAGTTTAATGCAAACAAATTTTCTACAAATAACATGGGAAATATGACACAAAAGCATGTAGAGGTCTGTGCCAACTTCTTTTCATGTTGAAATGTGGAGGCAAAGTGTAGACTTAATGTGCCTTGTGGCCTGCATACTCCAACTTTTAATGCCTTCAGATTTATTGTTGCAGGTAAAATGTTATGACCCCATACTATTGGTAGGAGTTACGGTCCTGTACAGGGTACATTTAGCAGTAACATTGACCATGTTGTAACTGGATACAGTGAATGATCCACTGCACTATTGGCAAAGAGGTGGATTATGTTGTGTGGAATGCATGATGATCCACCATTTTAACAACATGTCCATGTTGAACTTATGAATAGTAAATGAAGGCTGTACTGTTAAAATCGCTCCATTACGGCTGTTGAGGTCGTTATCTGCCTGGCACCTCTGCCCTCCTGTGAAGAGCTCATACTCCTGGATAGACTGTAAGTTCCTGAGTTGTGAGATGGTGGTGTAAAGTGGACCATTTTGCAGCAGTGGGGTAAGTTACTGGTGACCACCTGACACAAGCATTGATCCACAAAACTTTTTACTACTTAATCAATGCTGTTTAATGTGGCTTGTGTGGTAATGGAGAGTGGAAGGCCAAGTGTGTAATACCATTCATCACTTAGCAGCCGTTCGGCTTAGTACCTTCCATATTCTCTGCCAATGTTACAAACTCATTGGTGTGTTTACGATTGAATTAATGAAGGACTTAGAGGACAGAGTTGCTCTGATGTGTGACCCGCCATAAAACAAAGACATAACATTGAGTGTCTTACTGGAAGTGGTTTGTGGATTATGGCCTGATGTAAAACTTAAGTGTTGCATTGTAAATCGTAAATTGTGTAGAAACAAAAGTATAGTGTAGGACTATTAGCAAATATTTGAATGGCTCAGCAAGTGTTCGTGTATGCTTTAAGTCTCGAAGAAGGTGACAAGACAAAAGCAACTTCCTTGCAGAACTTGCAGAAAAGCTAATGTTGATGAATGGTTGTGTGTAGCAAATCAATGCAGCTTAGTTTTGTGTTGATGGTTCATTTAGAACATGGAGTAGCTGCGCCAGAAGAAATGGGTCTTTGCCCTTCCTGTCCAATAAGATAAAGTCTCAAACCAGAAGTCTGACACCACCCGCCTGTGCTGATTCAGGCTTCTATTTGTTATCTGAAATTTACATTAAACTGTGGGCAGTGCTCCAGGAAAGGATCAGAGACGTTTCTCCAGACGTAGGATCAGGGGTTAGTTTTTATCTTTCTCATCCTATCAGGGAGAGATGCCTGTGGCACATGTGGCCGGACCATTTTTCTCCACTGGTGCTGCTGGGGCTGAGTTAAATCCACAGCAGGGCTGGTGTTGGTGTTCAGGGCTGATTAGAACTCTATGGGGTAGATCACAGCAGGGCTTACTTTGGAGCCATATTGATGTCCACATGGCTGAGATGGCTGCTTATTCCTGAAGTGCTTTAGATGGAGTAATGCAGGCGTAATCCTCAACAGCAAAGGGCTTGGTCTGGAAAGGTGTGAATTGTTAATATACAATGTCAATGTCTTAGTCCAGCTGCATTCACATCTGCAAGGGTAAAGCATTACTGTGCTGAAGGGAGCACTTCTGGAGGTATAACAACTCAAGTGACTTTCAGCACCCTCCATGGTTATTACTGAACATCCCATACCCAGGCATCCCCGAGGTAATTACAGATGCATGTTCTTTAGGAAATGGACATTAAAGTCTGCTGCATACTTAGAGAGTTTCTGTAGGAAGTTTCAGTGGACCCAGAAACCTGCCAGTGTGGGAGGCCTCCTGCCCATTAGTTTTGCTCCAGATGAGTGCTGCTGGGTGATTTGTCAGCCTCTCAATCCTCTTGGCAAAGTTCTTACAGCTTTAGTGCCCCAGATCTTGCTAAGATATCAAACATTTCTTTCCCCAGTAACAAATGGCTGAGTTCTTTGCTTCAAGGACAAAGTGCTTCAAAACTTCATTGCCTGAAGTATGTAACGACCAACGAGATAGGGTAGATACATGCATCTCCATCTGGTTTGCAAGTTACAGTATTTCAAGATTATTGTTTATCATGAAAGCACAGGTGCATGGCATTTTAACCACTCATGGACCCTGTCTGTGGTGCTGAACTCATGTCCTTCTGGTTTATCAGATACTACAATACAAATATATTAAAATCCTCATAATTTATATATAGAAAGAATGTCTGTGTTGCTGAAAGGCTTTCCACTGGACACTTTGTTCAAAGCAGCAAATTTCATTTTCCATGTATTGTGAAAGGTTGGAAAATGGTTGATTTTTAGCTTGGTAAAAGTATGGTATAATATATGTATAAGTAGATAGAAGAGTTATCAGCCAATTACTGTATGTAGTAGCCACAACAGATCTTTCCAGTCTAATGTAGACACAAACATACAATCCTAGCTGTACCTACATGTACTTACTTTTCATTAAATGTGTTGCGGTTTTAAATTATTACCAACTGAGCTAGTCCCTCTGGCGTTTAAGCTTTTTAGGACATGTTGCTTTGTTCCTGGAAGTGAAACTTTCCAAAGCTGCAGTTGGTGCAAAGTCAGACGTTCTGCTGCGTTGCTCTTTAGAATGACAAAAGTGGCGTCAGGTTTAAGTGACTTATTTACTACAGTCTGTTTTTGTAAACCCACGGCTGTACATTTCCTCTTTAATGGTTCATCCTCACAGGATTAGTTTTGCCAGAGGGTGTTTGATGTTATGCACTATCACAAACTAGGAGATACGTCTGCTGGTTTTATGTGTTGTTAGAATGTCGCCAACACAATTCTCTCTGGACCCAGAGTAAGTCAGAACAGTAATGCAGACCTCTATCTCCAAGCCTCCAGGCTAGGCTTTACTTGCTGTACACTTATTTCATAAATTTAATCATTGTGGTTTCTGTAAGCCTTTGTGTTGTACCTGTGATCGATACAAACTTCTGAAGATAGGTTTTACCACTCAGAGTTCTGCTTTGTGTCCTTGCAATGAACTTGTTCACCTTTTTATGGTCAGAATCTTTGGCATGATGTCATTCTTTATGTTTTGTGACAACTTTTGACCAATTGCCTATTCAGTCCAGCTACCTATGTGCATGAGTAACCAATCAAACTGCTTCAAAGAGACAAAGTTACACTAGAAGTTGAGGATTAGATGTATTAGGCTGTCACATCCCTGGATTCTGAACTGTATATCATGCGGTCAGAGCTGCCAACACTTCGGTCCTGCATGACTTTTATTGGAAAGGATGCCATTTTATAGGCCGCATAAACACTGAGAAATTTACGACAGTCTTCATGATCACTTGAATTGTGCTCCTCGGGGAGCACCAGTTAAAGGGCTGCCAGACAAGTTCGTTAATGAGCATGTTTATTGACACTCAGCACTCACAGTTAAACAGCCACAGGTATGACAAAGTCCCTGTCAAATCCCTCTCTCTCTATAGGTTTCCATTGTACTGTTTAAAGCCTGAAAAATGCATTTTGGTAATTTTCTATGAACAGGAAGTGACTTTTGAATGTAAGCCTGGTGTTTCCCCTGATAACACCAACCTGTAGGCTTTTCCTTCTGATCCTGTAGACGTGTTTTCAAAGCTTATCTTGTGTTTGCAACACTGACGTCTAAAATGCCAGCATGCAAGGAACAGTATAATGTCATGTGAAGATTAAGCCAGATGGAGTTGTAACTTATTTCAATTAGCACATTCATGAGACTGCTGGAGTTCCTGTGATTTTTCATTACCTTTTTACTTCTCCCTGAGAAAAACAAGTTTACGGCTCACAGTCTATAAACAAGTTACGAGCTTTCTCTTATCCAGTAATGGCAGCCCAGAGGGATGCTGCTTTGCTAACAGGAGCGCTGGGGTACACATTAGTTGGGTTATGTGTCAACTTTCAGCCAACTCCAGTTTTACTACTACTGTGATGGTGAGAGGGAACTTTTGATAGAGCCATGTATAAAAACTTTTTTGTTTGATTGATTCAACAGAAGTGCACTAATCTGTACCAGTGGAGCGATACAATCTCTTCTGCCAACCAGGCTCTGATATCAGCTGTGATTATATTCATGTAACACACGAGCCTGCTACACTGTGACGTGATGAATACTGATGCAAAAACATTTGTATGCTAGACTATCTAATGAACTGAGACCCAGCACTCAAGCTTTGAGTTGTGTGTCTGTTATTTATTAGTTATGGTAGAGTATATTAGTTACATGGTCAAAAGACTTTTAGAAACACTGTTTCAAAGTACTTTTTTTTAAGTCCCATATTCTTCCACATCAACCAAGCATTGGTCATTTGTAAGGTACCTAAAATTGTGATTTCAGCTCTCCAACATCAGAAGACAGCATGTTTAGAGATTAAGCTTTTCTGAACTTTTTACAGTATCATCTGATTGATTGCTTCTGCAGTAATACCTTTCACTGGCCAAAGGATAGATTGGGTTCCCTGTGCTCATCAGGCTTATGATATAAAACTTTAAATCCTGCTGTCAATTCCCTGCAGGGTGTAGGATAAGGTGACCCTGAACAGTTGCCATGCTTAGTCGTTCCCATCGTTCAAAGATCCCAAGATCCTCATCAATGGCAAGTCTCATTATTCTTGCTACTTTCAGGTGAATTGTTATTTGATCATATCACCACTAGGCAGTAAACAACATCCACATGGGACTCCCACAACTGGTTCATCAGCCTGTGTTGAGTGTGTTTCTCATCACAGTTGTGTTTTAAAACTTACATATGCAGCCCAGGGGACAGTTACACAGTGAATCCTGCTGTCTAGAGTAACACTAGGACCAAATTGGTAGGTAGATGATTCATGTCATAATTTCAATTAATAGGGACATAATTTGATAATGTAGAGAACGCAGCTTGTTCTTTAGTAACCTGGACTATAGGGTGAAACGTGACATGTCCTCGTTAGTGGGTAAATGTTAATGAAGTCATCACCAGGCATGCTCAGAACAGGAGAACCTGCTCGTGTTTACCAGGTTGTTCTATACATGTTAATAAATTTGATATGCGCAGCATAGGGCTGCATGTATTTCTTGGTAGTGGAAGAACAATATTGAGACACTGCACAAGTTTGAACAGTGATGTTATGGACTGACAGTTCTCAACGAGTTACAATATGCCTTTAGCTGTCCCTTTCTGAAACTCCTCCAACATCAGATAACATTTCAAAGAAATCTAAAGATTTTTGTAGTTGTTTGATGTGATTGTATGGATTTTTTGTCATGATATTATAGGCTGGCTGGTCAATACTTAAGTTGTGCAACAATACCATGTCCAAGTTGATAAGCTGTCAAGATCATTCTTAGCCTGGTTGGCTTCATTGGTAGTGTCAACATGGGGTTACTGCACGCAATGGTGTAATGTTGTATGCATAAAGTTATGATAAATGTTGTACCTGTCTATTCTGGTAGGGGGCTCTGATATCCCCAAGTTAACCATAAAGGTGTTGTATCCAGTAAATCCATCTGGTGGCACAAACAGCAGCAGATGCATGCTGTTTGTACTCCTTTTCAAGCAGCAGTGCTGTTTGTATCAGAAGCGCCAATGCAATTTAGTAGTGGCAGTTGATGCCTGTCAGTCTCAACTGTTCTGTCCACATGTTGTAAGATTTCTGCTCAATCTTAAGTTCCAATGTTCACATTTTGGAAGGGATAACATATCACTACTTAACCAAAGGGAGAGTTGGAGAAACTTCTCAAATGAAGCCATGAGGTTTATCTACACAATGCCTCTCCAACTAACCCCAATGCCTCTCCAACTTTCCCATTAGTAGTGAACTGGTTTTCTGCAACAAATAGTGATCAAACTAAAGAGGGTTGGAGGACACAAATTAACTTACATGTAGGTCAAGGTAAGTAGCCTTCATAGCAGAACCAAAGAGCCTGTTACAGCTAAATTTGGCCAGGCTGGGTAGGGACACCTTTCAATATATCATCTGCTTTGACTGTACATGTATCTTTATTGTGCATCTTGAAGAAGAGGGGGGATTTAGGCTAGCAATACTGCCTATGTGATCCAGAAATGAAAGGCTCATTCATCTTGTCAACCTAGCAAAAGCATATGTCCATATAGATGGCTGTAGGTATCACTGCAGGTTTCATCACAAATTCATGTAGACATGGACAGGACAGATTATGGCACGCAAAGGTCGTCCAGGTTGAATTCAGCAATTTTGACAGATTTGTGTCCGTGCTTGGGGAGAGACAGAGATGGATGTGGGATTTCTGTCCCTCTGGTCCATATGTAAATGTGTGTTACTTTCCTGTATTTGACAGTTTGGCAGGCCATTTATCATCACCATACTCATTCCTCCAAGCATAGAATCCTTTATACTGTACCTGTTATGCCTGAATAGAGGAAGAGACTTTCCAGTGATAGCATCTTGCCTGTAAAGCAGTGGAGAGCTCTTATCACAGCTTGAACAAAAGTTTCCAAAACTTTTATTGAGTTCCTAATGGGCCATGTATAAAAACTAGGCAACCAGCCAACCCACCAGCTACAAAGGAAGGTTTTGCTTGCATCGTAAATTCCTATTAAACTAAAATGAAAAGAAACCTCTTCCAGTAAGAATGTTGTTCTGACCTATAGTATCATTGTTAGATTGTACAATGTCGGGCAGGGTTTGTTTGCATATAATGTATTCATTAGATAGAGTAGTACAAAACACCAAATTTCAAACTAAGTCATTATAAATCTAGGAAAGACAGTAGTGTAGGAACGTTCAGAAAGTTTACTTAAAACATTTTCAAATTGGCAGTTATTGACTTACCTTCAGTATTCTGTAACTTGTACTTCATGATTCCATGTATCCTCATATCAAATATTAGAGGGAAATTCCACATTTACTTATTTCTTTTTCAAAGTGGAACTTTTGAAATATCCCAGCTTTAGTCACATTTGAACACAAGGGACTCTGTCTCTAGAAGTGACAACAGCACATGACAGTGATGCATGTTCCAATTATCACAACTCTAACAGGCATAATCCATTCACTAGGATTTAGAGGTGGTTCAAAATTGTTCAAAATATCCTGGAGGGTTCTTGGGAAATCGCTGTAAATAAGCAATAGGGCATTGTATCCATCAATATCCACAGGGAGTAGCAGAAGTTTTAAAAAATATCAGGGTTGAGTGTGCAAAACAGAAAATTGCAATATGACCAGAAGATTGAAATGAAAGCTGACATGCCTACATACTGGTCTGCCTACCCACACCTGTTAATGGGACAGTTTGAGTGGGACACCCTCCCAGTGCCAGACCCCTCCTGATGGATCATCAGCCCCAACTCTACTCCATCAGGTTGTAGGTCTGTCCAGGAATGATGATGGCATCACTTTACTTCCTGCAGTTGTCATATTCGAGTGACTTGGTAGCCAGAACGGATGGAAATGCCCCTGGAGAAATAGGGGATTTCCAGTCCATCTCTTTGCCCATGGAAAGTAATACGCACATTCATAAGTGCCATGTTATGTGATTTTATAGGTTGAAGAAGTGAGCAGTGCTGATGGGAAGAACCAGGTCCCTTCTGACTGATGTTATCTAAGAAAGACACACAAGAATTAGATTTTGTCAAATAACTTTCTTTGCAGGAAATATAGTGATTTCACAAAGAGAATGTATCTTGATCAAGTTAACTTATGACAAGAAGGATAGATGGCACTGTACATTATAAACAGATTCAAAGTACTGTGGAAATCTTTTATCACTTATCTAATGAAAGTGTTAACACCTGCTTTATCTACCCATCTACATTCATTTAGTAAAGCTGACTGAAATTAGGTTGAATTAACTGTTTTAAATATGTGCAACAAATGTTTGTACATGGTTGATCCCATAAACCAGCTGTTAGTCAGTTCAATCTGCATCTACCAGGTGTATGTAGGAGGCCAAGGTAAGTTGAACACCACACCCTGTCCAAATTTCCCCATTAGATGTACTGGTTAGGTCATGCAGGGTCAACTCATCTGTGGTTGGAAGCTGGGACAATTTGATGGGCCTGAATGATCAAACACATTTCCACCTTGTACTCTCCATCAAGCGAGAACAGCAGAGTTTACCAGGCATGTGCAGGTGACTTGCTGGGCTCCCTAGTGCTGCCAGACTGTCCAGTGACCCAGCCAGTTCCATCACCTCCCTAGTTACCACAGGAGATGGAGGTCAGAGAGCTGTCACAGCAGGCTGGGCAGCCAGGCCATTATGTGGTCATCATCATTCACACAGCAGAGCTTGTTCTACTGGCAACTGCTGATGAAATGTCTGTTTTCCCAAAGTCACACCTCTTCGACCTGACTGGTTTGAGGATCATTTGGCAGATATTACATACAAACAGGCATGGGTAGACGATTACTCAGAGTTTTGGCACACATTCAAACTGCATAATACCTGCTCTTTTATGTATGATATCTTTGTCAGCATTATGGTAGGATTACTGTAAACAATATTGTTATTATCCCTCTTTCTGCTGAGCAGGCCATAACCACTCATAGTGATGCAAATTCCGTGCAAAAATGTGATCCCAACTGGTAAGGACAAGGTCAATAAAATGACTAGATAGCACTTGGGAGTGAAAATCCTTACTGAGGCAGCAGCATAGTTTCCCTCACATCTGTGTCCCAACATATCATAAGTAAGATTTGCATAAAGTTGGAAAGAAAGCTGCTGGGGGAAGTGTCCTTAATCACCATAGTTGAAAATTAATTCATAACAGTCCTTCTATTAAGGCTTAGACACCTTCAAGGTTTGCCAAGATAAAGGTGCGTTGTTCCCTGTGCTTAATTAAGGCCTGCTTCTGTGGGAACAACCCAGTTATACCTTTTGGCATGTCTTTCTCACTAGGATACAGGGTACAACCCTTATTGATTCTGCTGGTGTACTTCATATACCAGCCAACTGTGGTAACAGAACACCTGGGCACTGAGCTGGGCACAAGAAATATTTTCATTTCCCTTCAAAGGTTGTTCATTCCCCAGTGGGATCAGATACCATCAAAACAATCTCTTTGCAGTGATAGAACAAATCTGGGAGAGGGGAATGGATTAGGCTCTAATCTGGTCTATTTGTCACACGGTTCCTGACACACTTTCATTTCCCAAGTTTGCAAATGGAGATTTACCAACAGATCTCACAACATGGAACTATTTTGGTACATTTATCAGCACAAAATGATTTTCTTTCAGAGTTAATGACTTAATATTTGCTCCGTGGATCATTCCTTGTTGAATCTGGGTCATGGGGTCATTCTATTTTTTTTGCTAGACATGTTCAGACATTGCTGCAATACTACACACTATGGGTGGCTATTTTGGGATGTGTTGTTTGGGGTAATATGTGGAGCTGGTGATGACTTATTTATAGAGAAGCAGTTGAAGGTGAGAAGGTGACATTTGCGTGACTCAGACATAGAACAAATCTCCATCATGCTGGGTTAACTGTCAGATTATGATAAGAATCATATGAGATTGGAAAAGATCAACTCAAAAATCCATGCTACAATGTAAATACTGTAGGTGTCTCTCAGAAATATGATATTCTTTTATTTAAGAACTTTCTTAGAGTCTCATAGAAAGCACCAAAGCAGTGAAATATATCTCTTTTTTTACAGGTACATGTACCTTTTCAATGAAAGCAATATTGTGATAGGATGTCAGTGTAAAAACGCTGACATCCGTATCAGATATGTAAGTTTAAGCTGTAGACGGCTCCAAAATTAATCATAGTCTGTAGCAACATTTTATTTAGTTTGTTTGAAAAGTTTGGAATTTGATAGACTTACTTAACAGGTGATTAACATGATATGCTGCCATATAGGCAAGATCTTCAAATCTGTTGGAGAATGTCTGTTTGTTTGGTATATTTAATCATCATTTGCAATAGAGTGAACTTTGTATGCTATATAAGTAGAGTTGATTTTGAGTGATTGCATCCATTGCACTATTATACAAAGGATTATGTTATCAGCGAAGGATCAGATTGTCCAAAGCTAGCATGCCAAAATGACATTAAGTTTGATTAATGGTCAGTTTGTTAGTATTGCCCTGGCTCTTATTTGTATCATATTCATTGAGTATTAAATCAGATCAGGTAGTTAATGATTGTTTAAAACCCAGAGAGAAATTTTGTTTGCTTGTATTAATAGACAGCACACACTATTGTAGGATAGGATAGGATAGTATTGAACAATATTGTGTACCCGGTATTTGTTTTACAAAGCATGAAATGCAGAAGAGATTGACATTACATACTAATGACATTCATTTTCCAACTAACAATAAGATTTGATTTTCTTGATGATATGTTGCCCATTAGGAGTACATCCGCTGATTTTGCAATCAGTCACAAACTGGGATACACTGTAACATGTAGGTCAGGCTCCTTCCACAAATGAAGAAAATTGGGGTCAGTTGGACAGATTGTGGTCTTGTACTACCAATTGGACCATTAGCAGTTTCTTGATTACGTTGTAGTGTAAGATCTTCTGTTGTTTGACATGCAGGGCCCGACTTTGAAAATTACCTGCACCAGACAAATTTTACCTGCACCACTCAGACTTTGAGAAGTATGATCATACTAAAACTGTTCAAAAACTATTGCCTTTATTTCTTTTATACTTCATAGATGTTTTTATATTGTAGGCTAGTTGCATCAGCATACAATATGAAATGTTATTAATTCTGAGGTAGAATTATACGGATTTTATAGTCACCTTTTCATTGGCATAAAGATTTGCTGGAAAAAGAACTAGATACAATAAAATGAGGCTACATCATTTGTGCTTAACAATGACTATTTATATACCTCTTAGTACATCAACAACTCCTTAGAATGTATCTCATGTGTTGTAGCAAATTCTCATATAGTAGGACCACCATTAATGACCCACATAAATTCTGTGTTGGTATAATTTATGTGCCATGGTCTACTGAGTCATTGCATTGTCATGAAAGATGATACTGGCAATCGCTTTAATGCAGTATCTGTGACAGATATGGGATCAATCCTGCTATTAAACTTTAAAGTTCAAGTATGTATAATAGATTTCTTGTGAGTGTGAGTTTATAGGAATATCATCAGTTACTGTACAATTATTTTGTAACTTTTGCACTTGCAGCTTTTTTTTCTAAGAACATAATTTTGTTGATTGGACACTAATAAAATGTTCTTCCTGATTTCCCATTTGAACATCATATCAAAAGGACAGGAAGGTTTATTTTACTTTTAGATGTGTTGAAGTGATTTACCATCATCATCATCATCATCCACTGTATTCTGCATCTGTAGTTGTAGGAACGTCCTGCATGTATATAATGTAGGAGGACAGCAACCGTCGAAATTGTTTGTCATTGCAGAAAATGGTAAGTGGTGTCATTATGATGCAGATAATGTCATCAGGACATGAGTCAGGTGTAATTGTTCAATTAACTTTTATGTGTGTCATTATTTGTGATGCTATCACTCATTGCAAAGTGACAAAATAACCTTAAAGAGCTTAAATACATCTTACTTGATATTCATTCAGTCATCACACAGAATAAAGCCAGATGGCAATCTTAACATACAAGTATATGATTTATCAAAACACCTTGGACTTTGAAATATTCCATGAGCACAATTGTAGTTTTAGCACATACATGTACAATACAGAAAATGTGATAGGAAAGATGTTGCCATTATAGTGGTATGACCACTGTTGCAATTTATGTAATCTGACTATCAAGTAAGAGGAAAGCATCTCCCTTACAGCATGACGTTTGTGAACTCGTGTTACCTCTGCTGGTGCCAGATGATGTCATTATGGTGATGTCATTAGCTGCCGTGATGACATGTCACTGTGTGTCAATGTGTCGTTACCTTGCTGCTGCCTATTGGTTGGGTTAATGACATGAATTAACATATCTTGAAAGATAGATGAGTAAGACGTTAGAAATGAATGTGCTACTTGGAATGCTTAGAACTGAAGTCATTGGCATGTAGAAATATACTATTAAGTCATGTTAGTAGTTTTTGAAAAAGGTCTTTTGCTAACTTCTACTATTAACAGGCTTGCTAACATATGACAATACATTGTGAGAGTATTCTTGTTTACGGAAAATATACAAATTTGTATTCATGTAACGATTAGATTAGATCATTATGATGTCAGGACAATTACAGATGGTTATTAGAGGCTATACCCAAAACCATGACTCCCCTGGCAAGTTGCCAGAGCTGGATTTAGAGTGGATTAGATCAGACATATGTATGTTGAAGATGAATCTGTTTTTTTGGAAAATGCTGGCATTTAGTTGCTACAGAAAGGGAGTACATTGCAGTCTCCATTTACAGTACTTAGTAAAGGAACAGTGTTTAATGTTGAAGTGCACTGGATATCTGGTGTTCTCAGTGTGGGCAGTACACAACTTAGCTGATATTACAGGTTAGGGGGGCACCATGCCTCCTGGGAAGGGGACAAATGGGGCCATTAAGACTTGATATCATTAGCAGATGGACACAAACAACATGGTGTAGACATACCTGATCCTGGCCATCATTGCAGATAACATATTTTATGCATGTGCAGTCCTGCTGAAATCTGTTTCATGGTGTATTATGTAAGATTTGATCTGTTACCTGCAGCAAATTCTTCCCCCATGTAGTAGTGAATATTTATGTGTTATGGTCCTTTGTTACACACTGGTTAGCTGAGTGTGCCCCCCCACACACACACATGCACATGAAATGAAGGTAGATGATGTCATTATGGTGATGTCATTACTGTGTAATGACGAGAATGACGAGATTTAAATGTGGCCATCGGGAACTGGTTTGCTGGTGTCATTCTGGAATTGATTTTTTATGAATTGGGACATTTGGGTCAACAGGCCAGTGTGTCATCCATGAAAGCGTTGTTATGTCCGACACCTAAATGTCAAATCCCTGAATTTGGGTGATTTCAGATGGGTAGTACCATTTTTATGGCTTCATCATTTGGAACATTTCAGTCAGTTGTTCCATTATATGGTATCATATAGTAAGTAAAGCTACATTCCTTTGGGCTGTGGTCTGTAGTTTCTGAATATAATTAGGTCCTAAAGACATCGGTCATTTTCCCAAAGCATGGCAGTTGTATTTGTCATGATTCAGACCATAGCTTGATAGATTCTTCTGTACAGTAATTCTATAACTCAGACAAGTTTTTCACTTGCATCAGAATATTCAGTAGGAAAGAAACTTTATTGAGATATCAATTACTATTTAATGTCATGCTAGCTCACGTCTTTGGATTTTGAATGATCCGTAACTAATTTATCCTGAGAAATGTATCATGCAAGTCCATTGTTTTAAAATTCTTTCCTTTCTTACAAAGTTTTTACTTACAAAGTTTTCTTGTGATTTCCCATGGTTTATTTCTACTTGGACCAGGTAGTAACTTTTGGTATTGCCATAATCACTATGCCCAGTCTTAAAATTAGCCAGGCACTTCCAACCCAAGAACTTTTTTTATTGGTGGAGTTAATGCAGGATAGTTGACAGGCATCCTGGGAACGCCCCAGATTTGTTTGTCAGTCAAACAGCCTGGGCCTTTGACTACGGCTACTATGAAGTAAGCCATTCACTCCCAACTGACTACTTGTCAAAGAAACATTTCAATTGTCCTGTGCAAGCAATACGAATAGATATAGAGGGTTATACTGCGAAATATATAGCTAAAGAGCTATAGTTGATGAAGGTGAGATGTTTTCAGCACTGTAACATTGATTTGTATGCTTGAATGTGTACTATCAGAATATCAATAATTTATTATGAATATATTTTCAGGACCTGAATGTTTATGTACACTTGTACATTGGAGAGAACAACTAATTGTGACATATTCACAACATGCCCCAAACCTGTGTTCCATTTGCACGAGGAGAATTACCCGCTTGAGAATGATATATTACGTGCATATTCTATCCCTTTACACCTTATCAGTTTATCTGACAATGACTAACTGTTCTTATCCACAATTTGATTAGCTCAGCTACAGAGATTTCTTGTGCAAGGGAGTAAATCTACAGTTCTTCCCCATTTGGTCCAAGTCTTAGCAACACTGAAAATTTAATGAGGAACTTGAGGATTTGTGGAATACAGCAGCTCAGATGTGAGGTGATTGCCTTTAACAATTTGCCATCAATGTTCCCCCAAGGACAAAACTTTTGTTTTAATTTGTCCCTGTGTGCTTTGTGACACTTTGTGTGTTAAAAGATGATGAACAAATTGCAACCTTTTTGTCTTGTTAATGGTTATGTGCAACTCATTGCCATAAAACTTGTGGTCAAAGTTGTCAGGAAAATTGTCCAGTGGCCAGTATTTTTTAAATATTGAAACGTTTAATACAGTCATCTGTTTTATTGCTTGCATTTGAAAAATTTACTCTTCTGCTTTGATAGTATAATAAGGCCACACCAATTTAATTTGTTGGTTCTTGGATTCGCCTCTTCATTTTTTTCTGATTTGCAAAAAAAAAAAAAAAATTCTGGTTCTGAATCAACTCAAAAATGCTCATATTTTGCCTCCAACAGTTCAAGAAAGACCTGTTACTCCTAGTAGTTACAGTTATTACATCTACCAATGCACTGGTTTGATTAAAAGTTCAAAATTCATTATTCAAATTTTAACCCAGTCTTTTGTGTTGACTTCATGGCACCAATTCTAGCATTTGGGGCTATAATAGGATGCCCAGGCCTGTTTTTATTTTTATTTTTTTTCGCCCTGTCGCCTCATATTTTTTCTGAAAAAATCCGAGAACCAACAAATTAAATTGGTGTGGCCTAAATGGGTAAATGTCAACGGAACTTACAGATTCTCTGTGAATTCTGGATAGTGAACCTGCCAGATTGTACCAAATCTCCCAGTAAGTTCCATGGTCTCCTGGGGGCAAAAACTTTCTGCAATGATCTTTAGATAAAGGACAAACCGTTAGTGTTATGATGTATATATTTGTACATTGAAGCTATTGTTAAATGTTTGTTTCTCATATCCCATAGGTGCTAATGACATTAATATAAGTTATTCTCATCCAATATGAAAAATTAATTACAAAGATTGACTCATAAATGTATAAACTTAAATACAAGACTGATTTACTGTCAAATTAGCAGTAACAGCTATAGTAATGTACATTGAAGTCTTTAGTCTCCAATCTTAGTTATTTATCTAATATGTGATATGTATACAGATTTTCGAATAATTCAGTGAAGGGACTAGGATATCATATTATGTAACCCAAAATTTTATCAATAATTCAATACAAGTCATTATGAATACTTATTTTTTATCGTTGAAGTATATCATGATATGAAGACCTCAATATTGAGAATAAAATCCTTTTTGTACTGCTTCGACAATACCTTTTTTAAAATGTAAATAAAGTAGGAATTTGTGATAAAGGCCTACTTAAGACCATTCATGATAACAAGCAGTGGAAAAAGCAATACAGAATCAATCTGCTGAAGAACTAACTTAAAGATGACTTCTGCGGGATGTAAGCCAGGAATATTTCTTGAAATATATTTGAAGTGTTAATGTTGCTCCAGTATCAGCAGCATGGCCAGGCTGGGACTATAACCCAGTATCATGAATCCCTTCCAGCAGAGAGAGGGGGCTGTTTCATTATCGGACACCTGCAGTCCCTGTTTTATGACATCTGCCGGTCATAGCGCCTTCATCTCCAATCGCTCCCAGCCAATAATTACCAAATTCAACAATTATAATGACCACAAAATGACGGTTATCAATATTAATGCAGGCTGCTGATTGCTGCTAAATGCAATAAATCTGTCTTGGTGGAGCCACAAACCGACAATAAAGCAGCGTTCCACCTGGACGTGCCTGTTATTGATCACACCATAAAGGAAGATAAGAAATTTCCTCTTAAATTCTAGCCTAAAAGTTGTTCGACAGCACCCAAATTTGTAGAAGTAGTAGAACTGTGTTGCAGGCATGTGAAATGGTTGGGCCCTGAGATGGAAAGCCAGGTTTAGAGAGTCTATTCATGTAGTAATTGCCACCCTTTCCATCCATCCCAAATGGCAGCTGCCATGTCACTGTGAAACTGCAGGAACTGTGGTTGTCTGCACAATGTGGACACTTAAACGTGCAAAAGGAACAGATATGATTGTAGCATTTGCACATAGACATTTGTTAAAACTGAGCACAAATGAAAGATTGTCCAGTCAATACCTGCTTGGGAAAGCTAACAGAGGGATGACTAAAATGGCCCTGCTCTAATAGCACCATATATCAAGCTTTTTGATATATTGCTATAATTTTAGCACATCCCAAAAGCCTGCTATATTCTGGCCCCTCCTGATGGCTATGCTCTAGTTCTCTTGGATGTGCACAGCTATCACACATTTGAACTAGGGGTCAGAAATCACTGTAAAGGTAACTCCTAATGAGTGATGGAGTTCCCCTATAGCATGGGTGCATGAAGTGTACTATACTTCCGAGATGGATGGCAGTAAAAGTGAACTGTAGCTGTGGTTGTATAGTCATCATTTCAAAAGAACCCCCCTTCTGATTTCAGTAATAAATGGCTGACCCAGAGCAGGAAATAACAAGAAACAGAAAACTGTATTCACAGTCAATGATATATTACACAATTTTGTATTTGATATGGCATAGAATGTGTTGGAGTGAGGAGTCCTAACACATTATCGGCTGACCTACTTTTTGCCATTCTCCACTCAGGGTATATGGACCGGTAACAGTCTGTTGGGTTTAGTGTAATGGTAAGGGTGGTGGTGTGCTAATGAATAACATAATGTGTAAAAACCAGTAAAACAGCTGTATAAACTCTGTATGAATCCAGAAAATGATACCATTTCCTGCAGTTAATGTCTGCCATCAACACGTTTATTGGTATGAGATGTTCGTAATTTGTCACAATTGCTGACAGCATATTGACATCAATGGATACTACTTGCCAACAACAAGTTCTTCCAGTCTGGTCCACAGTTTCTAGGCTCCACCATCTGAATACCTCGTTGATATGTCCATAATCTAGACCAGTGATAGGAGATGGTTAAAGTTGTAGGCTGTAATACTGGAGTATTGATGTTGTTTTATGTTACAAAAATGTTTCTGAAACCAATGTTTTATGAAAATACTACTTCTAAGTGACTAACTTGTATAAATGAAAGTGGTTAAGCATGTACTTCGTTATTGTCTATACTGCACTGACCAGTCATGAGAAGTTCTGTAACAAGGCGACCAGGAAATATTCAAAATAAACTTATCATGACATAATTGTCGGAGGACATAATGTCCTTTTGGGGAATCCCCAGCTCTGCCATAAACCCCTCTGTAGGGAGGAACCATGACAAAACTAAGTTGGGAGGCACAGGCTCCAAATGTCAGTGCCTGAAATGACAGGTGCAGCGGCAGTGAAGGATGACACCATTACTGGGTAGTACAGGTTCTTATGATTGATTCAGTTTGAAACAGATAAGGACCAAGGTTTTAATGAGCTCACATACTTCATGTTTACAAGTTGGAGGGAAAGGTGAAATAAAACTGATGGATGTTTTATGGCTATATGTTTTATATGCTGGGTGGGGCTGTTGCGAGGCATGGCTCTGAAACAGGCAGAAGAGTTGGTAATGATCCATTTCAACAATCCCCAGGCTGATATTGGCCTCAGAATACTTCATCTTTGTAATTGGCATACTATATGATTGTTTAGAAAATTTGATTGCTGCTTGTGTAACTTGTGTTACCTTCACTTTGTCGGGTTTATCTCAATTTTTTTAGACAATTTGGCTTAAGAAGACTGTCCCTTGTATTCAGTGACCTGTGATGTAACCCTGTCATGACGTATCTTAACAGCCTGAGTTCTTACTCTCATATGGGCAGTGGCCTTGCTGACCCCATACCCACCAGGCCTGGAGCTGATGTGGTGTTCACTCTGATGTATCGTCTCTCATGCAGCGTACTGTCCCTGTTGTACGATCAACAAGAGGAAATCTATCAACACACATTTGTCTCATTTGAAGAGGGATTCTCAGAAGTTCCAGCTGTGATAAAATGTTTCTCAGCAGCCAAAATGTGACACCACATACCTTGTGGAGGCATCTTGTATGGTATCTGTCTCATTGATAAGGTATAATAAAACACTAATAAAAAAATGTCAGCTGTGACATTGGGATCTTGAAGGAGTATGAAGGAGGCTCATAGTGGGATTGTTGTGTATGGGATTGAGGCAAAGAAGTTTGTGTGTAAGCAGGTGGTCTTGTAAATTCTGAAATCCAACATTATCTGTTTAATGTATTGACATAGACTTGTTACATAGACTTAAATGTTGGGCGTATAGAGTTTAACATCACGCTATATGCCCTGGCCATGGTGCTGAATTGCATTCTAGGAAGCAAAGCAAAAACGTAGACAGGTGACTTACTAGTCAAATGTAATGTCTAAATCATTGTGGATGTAATACTCTTTGTCAGTGTCAGAAAACTTCAGTTGAATTGGGATGTCCTGAACACTAAAGGACTGGAAAAGTGGAGCAGGAAGAATTACCCTAGTGGTCTCATAACTTTGTCAAGTGACAAGGAGAAAGTGCTTGAACAGCAGATAGACAGATACATTCTGTCAGTATAGATTTTCTCTGCTACAGAGTTTCATTTCCCAGTATCACAAAGAGACCAAAAGCATAAAGCCATCCTGTTATAGTGTACAAATTTGAGCCAAATGTGAAGTGACAAGTCTGTAAGCCTTAGTGATGAGGTACGTGTTGTAGCATTAATCCATACAGGCCCTTCATTTATCTGTCAGTCCTGTATATGAAGGAAGTGACAAGTTCGGTGACCCGTGCTGATTGTCCTGAAAACTTGGGTTGGGATGGTTTGTCCACACAGGTAACAATCCAGAGGGTCTGGGGCTTGTGGAACAAAAGGTGACACCTAGTCTCCATGGGTGACTGAGCAATTGGAACACATTACATGTATATCAATGCTTCTAACTGTTGTGTGAAGGGTATGTTTACACCTAACCTGCTGTCTTTTGAACTGAATAATTCCCATGGTGCTGCCATCGATACCAACTGACACATGTATTTACACTGAGGCCACACCAATTTAATTTGTTGGTTCTCGGATTCGCCTCTTCATTTTTTTCTGATTTGCAAAAAAAAAAAAAAAAAAAATTCTGGTTCTGAATCAACTCAAAAATGCTCATATTTTGCCTCCAACAGTTCAAGAAAGACCTGTTACTCTTAGTTGTTACAGTTATTACATCTACCAATGCACTGGTTTGATTAAAAGTTCAAAATTCATTATTCAAATTTTAACCCAGTCTTTTGTGTTGACTTCATGGCACCAATTCTAGCATTTGCGGCTATAATAGGATGCCCAGGCCTGTTTTTATTTTTATTTTTTTTCGCCCTGTCGCTTCATATTTTTTCTGAAAAAATCCGAGAACCAACAAATTAAATTGGTGTGGCCTGATGTTCCTATCTCAAAATGGAACTTGCACAGTAACTTTGATGCTGAATAACAGTCAACACTTCTCTACAAGTTACTGAACAACATTTCTACCGACCACTTTCTCCTTGGTGCTGAATGACTTTCATCTCAGGTGTTTTCTATTATTGGTGCCAAATGACATTCAAAGTGGCACTACTAGCCCTTATGATGGCACTGTATTACTAAGACATTAGTACATATGTCTGTGTTCTAATTGTTGGATGATATTTATTTTGATGCTCTTCAACCCTTGATGCTGAATGTCCTTTACATCAGCTCTCCTGTTCGTTCCCATCACTGGTGCTGAAGGGCAATCACACGGTGCCTTTTCCACAGTTCCAACTGCAAAGTGTTACATTTTGTATATGGGTATTCTATTCTGAACAATTTTTATCCAGCCAAATTTTAAGCCCTTTATTATGAAAGGTTACATTTTTACTGCTGAAAAATCTGAAAACTCATAGCCTGATTGAAGTGCAATGACTGAATTTCTCACTTCAGTTCCCTTCCTGGAGAGATGTCCATCCCAATGCACAATTGTAGTAATTTCTCTTTGAGTTCACTGCACTGTCAGGCACTTTGAATTTCAAATTCCTGAATATTTGAATAAAGGATTTCCACATTTTCAAGCAAAGGCGAAATGCTGCAGTTGTTTATAGTACCCATTGCCATTTACCTCTCAGTATCGTAGACGGGATCTTTTGGAATTTTGAAAGGTGCATATCTATGACCGTCAGCCAGAAATGCCACAGTCCCTCCTGTATAGACCATAACAGCATGCTGAAATGGAGATATGAGATTTGTGATCCTTCCTTCAGGTGCGATCTGGCTGCACTCCTTCAAGATAGGACATCTTGAAATTATCTTGATGCCTTGATTTCATTTCAGATGTAGTATGCCCTGCAAAAGAATGCTGTAAATCCACCAGGACTGGGAAAGTTTTGGCTTTATTACAATGGCCTGTGGGCCTTGTGTGGGAAATTAAACTAGATGGAATCCCAGAGTGAAGAAGTCCTCCTGTGTTCTTTGATCAGTTGAATACATTAACGTGTATACATTTCAGAGCCTAAATATCATGTAGAAATGAAAAGAACCAATCCTCATTTCAGGGAGGATAAGAACAAAATCAGTGCCAATATTTGAGGGACGAACTTCTATCAAACCGACAAACGGAGTAGTCCATCTGTGTAAAGCGGTCAAACTCCCCGCTGTGCGTGACCTTTATTGCTGGATAAAGGTTTATCACTTGGTGCCATAAAACTTACGTGTTCATGACTAACAAATTTGGGGTCCAATTTCTTGCAGCAGGTTTTATGTAGTGTGGTATTTTTCCGAGTTCTGTGCTGCTAGACGAATAGGTGATAAAGACAAGCGCTGAGGTATTCCTTCCACTTTTTAAGAATTGAATAAAATATTTCTGAATCTATGGTGAATCGAATATCCTGATGTCTAAATGTTTTTTCTCAAAGTTGAGGTGAAAGCTTTGACATAAAGCTACATAAGGCAATAAAGCAAAAAGACTGGACAATGTTATGGAACATTTATATGTGGGGGGAATTGTAGGGATATAGAACCGTCCATAATTGAGCTCAGGATCATAAACGCTGATTAAAAGGGAGACATTTCAAGCAATTAGAATAACACCAGCCACAAATCCTATATGGTCCAAAACAGTTTCTCATTATTCCCTCCCTGTCTCCATGTGTGTGTGTAGCCCATGGTGAAGGGTCAATGACTCAGATATGTTTTATTCAAGGTATGCTGTTGGCACTTCCTTGGAGCTTGGGCATCTTTTAGTACTGAAAATAGAACATTTCTGCAGAACATGTAGCTTATCTGATGCTTCAGTATGGTAGTTTGTTGGGTTGTTCAGCCACTAGGTGCAACACTAGACCTGTATACTGGTTTGTGTGCGAAACATTTCTGTGCATATGGTACCTGTGTTCTATACAGGAGTTCAGCAGGATAATGTAGTACCAAGAGTTTGCCAATGAGCCAGTCTACATGCAGGGAGCATTGAACTCATGTAGGTATTGGGTACAACCCCTGAGGTGGGCATTAACACTCCTGCCATATCGATAACTCAACCAGTACGACCTTTCCCTTACATTGATCCTTTGACCTTTCATAATGGAAAATACCACCAGCCACAAATTGTGAACTTCTTCAATTTCTGCCTTTATATGAGCTGGCCTGTAGGCAGGAAACATTCATTGAGATGGGTGCAGGCAGAAATGGGGTGTGACAGGAGAGGAGGAGGACTGGTGAACACACCTGACCTGTTCTTGTCACCTCCACTATACTGTGCCCTGCACCAGGGTAACATAACCTTTAATATCAACACCACTGACAGCAGTGGTAAATTGTTGGCTTGTGAAGTGAAACCTATGGGTGTTCTGATTTGTACTTGTTAGTCCACAGTGCCATGCCCCTGACCTGTCCTTGTCACCTCCATACCATGTCCTGGAGGGCCACATCACCTTTAATATCACTACAACTGACAGCAACTATAAATTTTTGGTCTGCTCAATATACCGGGTAGAGAAATCAGGGCTGTGTTCAGTCTATTGTTATATACATGTACATGTATGTGGGTGTACCCATTTTTATGTCACCACTACTTAATGCAGTAGGACATCACCATTGTAACTGTCTGTGCCTATAGTATAGTGAACAGAACATCTGAAGACTGTTGCATCTGTTTGTTAGAGCTGCACACTATATTTTAGTAGTCTCAGTGCAGCTTTTTGTCCCCTTTAAGAGGAACCAAATCTTTTCTTGCCCAGGCACAGTAAATTGTACATTGAGTACCAATTACATTACAGCTCTAAGAAGTTAGAACCATTTAAAACTACCAAACCACTTGATTGAAAGAAATTAACTTCCTGCTGTCAGAAGTAGCAGCTGGCCTGTGTCAAAAAGCAGACCTCAATTTTGTTCATTCCCACTTGTATGTAACTGTATGCAGCTCTGCTCTACTGTGCATAAGGCAAAGGGTGCTGCTGTATCAGGCAGAATGTCAAACTGCCAGGCTGGCTGTCAAACAATCAGTAGAGATGTTTATGTTGGGTTTGTTGTTAGGAAGTTACGGTCAGATAAGTCTCTAGATTCCAGTGAAGCTGCTATTCTGTTCAAATCGTACAATACTTTTTCATTGTCCATTAACACTTATACATGCACATAACCTACATCTTTCTTATTTTGCTTTGACCAGTATAAGTCTTGCATTTGATGTGTTGCCTAGTGAAAACATTTGAAATAGCTCTCCCCCTCTTCCAGTTTTGACTTTGATTTTTGCAGAAATCACCCAATCTGGAATAACTGTCATTCCCCTGGTTAGACTAAATGGTGAATTAGATCTAGTCACACATCCTTCCTTACATAATAGAAGCAAGTCGACATAATGTGATATAAGTTATATAACATAATATTACATAACTTGTGTGCTGGTTCATCTCAATCTTGGAACATTTGAGTACTAGCCATTTCCTTAAAATGAAAGGGTTTGCTATAATTGTTAACGAAAATAAGGCCATAGCAAGTAAATTTTATGGATGACATCCTCCGGAGACTCCAAAATCAATGCTATAGGGCAAAAAAAAAAAGGCAGGCCAAAAAAAACAAGATTCCTACATTTTCAGATTTTGAGATTGTAAACCTCGTTGAACAAGAATTTAGGCGGCAAAACATGATATCATACCCAACAGGTCTTTTATCGCTGTACTCAACAGTATTACCTGTCCTTGCAGATGTGTCTCTATTAAAGAGAACAAAAAAAGAGCTTGCTGTACCATCTTCAAGGTAGATACTACACTGGGTATTTATTTGTAATGGAACACCCTAGATCGTCAACACTTGCCATCAAACACGAGGAATTGCACCTCAAGTTTGCTGGCTCCCTGATGGTCTCTGAGTTTAGAGACTGCCTACCATGCAAAACCACAGGGCTCAATCAGTGAATCACTGACAGAGTGACTCATAAACCGAACTGTCTGGAAGCCATACTCTACCTATATTGTGCCAACTGTTACAATACCGATTTGTCTCTGAAACAACTTTGAAAAAATAAATGACTAAATTAAAATTTTCAATTATTGTACAAATGGTTTTAGTTCAGTGGCAACATCACATGTAAAATGAATAAAATACAACATTGTATCAAAGTAAAAGTAAAAGAATAAATCATAGCCTTGTCTTGCCGATGGATGTTCACGACATATTTGCCCTTTTTTGGCATGTTGATCACCGTCGCAGGGCAACAAAATTTCTTGTGTTTTTTTTCTGAAATCAGGCAAAAATCAATGCGCGCGCTGATCATAAAAATTATCATCCATAAAAATTACTTGCTGTGGCCTAACTGCAGAATACCTGGTATATTTAAAGTGTTTGCAGCCTTGCAAGTGCTGTTTCAATCGTATAAGAAAATCAATCATCTCAGAAATGAAACAAAGAATTGTGTGCTCTTGGTATGTCCAATTTTGGTTTGGTTTCCTATCAATTTCATCCTTTGCATAAAAGGATGCTGTATCTTATATCCTCCAGGGATGTCTATGGGGCTCAGGTTAAAACTAAGGTGGTTGTGTTTACCCACCTACTTCTGAATGGCAATGTGGGAAGTTAAACAATATAACATGGGTACAGAGTAATCCAGATGTCGAGCCCCACCTGTCTCAAGATAACAGTGTCCACCTGCTCTCTAACTACACAGGCAATTAGCACACTACATCATCATTGTGTCACCTGTCATTGTTTTCTTTCGTTTTACTTCTACTGCATGGTTTTGTATTGACCAGACCCCAGAGCACCCTGTCATATTCTCGTTCACTCACTTTTAATTTAATTTCAAACTGTTGAGTCCATTGTGACATTAGCAATTAATGCCCTGCTATTACCCAATCACACCTCCACCTGTTTATGCTCTTTATCTACCTATTCTTCACCTGTGAAGATGTCATGCCAACCACCTGTCTGACCTTAACCATCATGAGGTCACTAGCATTGTTCTGGTACAATGGTGATCTCTGTCATGTTTACATAAGCAAATGGTATGGAAGATGTAGGTTAGTTTTTCACAAGGGAACATGGAAGTGATCTTAACACAATAGTGCTAGTTAAATTTGTCTTGCTGATATTTGTGTTTCATTTCCATCTGTTTACATTTTATGGGAAGGAGGGCTGTACCAAGAGCAATGATGCAATCAGTTTTATATTAAGGAAAGGTGGATAGAAACAAGTTAGTGCATCCAAATCAAGAGTATTCATTTGGTGGATATGTGTCAGACACATAAAAATCTATCTATACTATCTATCTCTCTCTATATATAGATATATATCTATATCTCTCTCTCTCTCTTTCTCTCTCTCTCTCTATATATATATCTGTGCGCGCAAGACGAGAAATTTGCAGAAAAAGCTCCTCGGTATATATCTAGATAGATACTAGATAGATAGATAGATAGATATATATATATATATAGATATATAGATATATAGATATATACCGAGGAGCTTTTTCTGCAAATTTCTCCAATTTTGATCAATGTTCTTTAGGCCACACCAATTTTATTTGTTGTTTCTCGAATTTTTTCACAAAAAATATGAAGCGACAGGGCGAAAAAGCAAACAAAATAAAAACAGGCCTGGGCATCCTATTATAGTCCCACATGTTAGAACCGATAGGTGCCATGAAGTCAACACAAAAGACTGGGTTAAAATTTAAACAATGAATTTTGAACTTTTAATCAAACCACTGCATTGGTAGATGTAACAATTGTAACAACTAGGAAGAAAAGCACTTCCTTCAACTGTTGGAGGCAAAATATGAGCATTTTTGAGTTGTTGTTGTTTGTTTTTTTTGCAAATTTGAAAAAAAAATGAAGAGGCGAATCCGAGAAGCAACAAATGAAATTGGGGTGGCCTTACATTAAAAAAAAGCTTTCGCATGCAGGTGGCTGCATCTCCTTCTTCAATCATATATACATATATCGCTTGCCACAAATCACTTTTATACAATGACTTGAAGAGATCTCGATAATCTGCCTTTTGTATCTATGTTTAATGTTGCTCATGGTGATATGTTAAAACTTCAGGCAGGTGTTCAGAAACCAGAAATTATGTGGGCTTTGTTTCGTCTCTGTATGCTCTGTATTTTTCATTCTGACAATGTTGCTTCCCTGAAATGTGACCAATTTGTTGGGGCCCACATCACATATGGCCAGTTCCCGGCCCCACTCGTCTATGTGGGTCCCTACTATCTGTCACAAATTACAGTCTTTGTCAGCAAAGCTATTGTCACAAAGCCCATTGTATGCTCAGTTGGTATGTGTAGTTGTGAGATGGATATTGTCCAACCATCTGTCAACTAAAGGCACGTGTTGGCTATTCTATCCCATTGTTCGAGAAGTGTGCCTTTTGTTCCCAATGTTCATACATTCCTCCACCCCCAGGGCTAGTGCCTTTGTGATGCCACTCCCTCATTTCCCTAATACAGCACCCACACAATCCATGCAATTACAACTCTATAAATCTTGCAGATTTTCCTTCACCTTCAGTAAAAGCTGTAGCATTGCCCAAGGACGTGCAGACAATGGTTTCCTCGCTACATATGCCATAGATACGCACACATGGGGAGCCTCTGTTACAGATGGCTGCTCATGGCTTACATCAACTCCCAGATAGTAATACCTGCCTCAGCCCATCTTTTCCTTTCTCCAATGTTCTCTCCATCCATCAGTCATCACAGAATCAATCCCAGCTTCCCTGTGATTGCCTTTGATGTGTTTCTGAAATGCAGTTAGACAGAAAATTGTTAATGCTGCATTTATACTGAGACACAATCGATACACAATTATCACTTACCATGGCTTCTACAGGCACCTGTATCGTACAGGTTGCATGTTTTACATATGGATGGGAGAAACAGATAAACTGCAGCTAGAGATATAACCTTATTATGTGTCACAATAAGTATTTCTATATGAAAATACATGGATATAAGGCTATAACCATTCCTTTTTAGTTCTGGCAGATGAAGGAACAGGCAATAGATTGATATTCTAAAAGTAATTTGATATTCTTGGTTTCAATAATTAGTCTTCCCAAGGAGCTTTGAAAATGCCTGGGGGAGACAGAAAACTGAGATGAGGATCTCTCTTTAAGATATTTTGAGCATCTATATCATTAATATATCTGTAAACTTCCAAATGCGGTATGAAATTCCTAGCAGTTACCATTATGAAATTGTAGCATTTTCTCATTGATTATGCAAATTAGGTCTTTATTTACATAATCAATATCTGCCATCGGCAGATATTGATTATGACTGCCAATGTTCCTCTCGTTCTCAATTACATGTCACAAGTTTGAATAGTCCTATCTTGGAACACAGCAGATTTATAGAATTTCCTCATTAATTATGCAAATTAGATTCTGATTTGCATAATCATCATCTAATCATGTCAAGCATAACTTAAGCTACCTACATAACATCACAAAAATCACAACAATCTGTCAAACAGTTCTCAAGTTGTACTACCTCAAAGATTTTTTTTAAATGACTGCCCCTGCAGTTCCAGAACAAACTGCTAGGGGGCCCAAACTTATGTCACTTCTTTCCAAGCACAAAAGCTATCTACCATCCAAAATTTATGGCATAGCATATCCAGATCACAAGATATTATAACCGTTAGTTCTGCTGCAGTTCCATAATAAGCCACTAGGGAGCCCAAAATCTAATCATTTTGAGGTCTGATCAAGTCCTACCCACCTACCAAGATTTGTGACAATCCATCGATAGCTGCTTCACTTATCGTACTAAACCATATACATGTACATACAAACATACACACAAACGCTACCAAAAAGATAACCTTCTGGAGAAGGTAATTAGATACACTAAATAACTTGGAAATTCACATGCACCAGCAGCAGTGTTGAATCACTGTAGAGCAGCTTCAGAGGAAGGTCTTGTAGAATATGGTATCTGGAATATCTTGTCAGAATGAACAAATGAAAAAATATCAGTATGATCCTGATTGTATTACTGGTCCTTCTTGCATATTCTTATTACTTCCTGAGGGCAGCACCAATGCAGTTGTTTGATTGTCATTGTGCAGACAGAATTAAAATGGTAACAAACTTACTAAACCACTTATAATCTTCAATTCATATCATAAATGTTACATGTACTTTTACATAATATGTGTTGAAAAAAAGTAACAAAGCCATCATTAATCTTTGAAATTGAGCAGGTGGTTAATTATCTGATCCTGATAACCAAGTTAGCAATCTGGTATGGTCCAGGGACACAGATATTGTTGGTAGATGCATTCTATAGAATGAACAGAATGAATATGCATTGTAATGCTCTTCCTCTGTGAAGAGTGATAAACTTGGATTATCTCCCAAGGTAGAAACCCCCATTTCATGAGCACTTAAGTGGATTTACTCTTTCCTTTCTGCCATTTATCTGTGCCATGCAGGCAAACCCAATGTCATTATCAGGACCTCAAAAGGGATCTCTCTCTTTTAGACCTGATAGTGATTGTAGGTTTGGTGGATGAAAAATGTTCTGTTCATCAGTTTTTGTCTCCTATCTGTTCTTTCATTTCTGTCGCAATGTGCCTTCCTCTACCAATACATCATCTTATTACAAATGTTATTGTTTTTTTAAGGCAAGCTCTTTATTGAGCAATGTCATGGTCAATCAAACAGTGTTAAAGTAATGTAGAATACTAGAATGATAAAAGAGTGTGCTGTATGGCAGTGTATCTCTTTTAGATTTGCATTGCATGTTTTGAGCAGCTGTACAGTTGGGAAAAGATTGTAAAGCTGACACAGATTAAAAGAGTGTTTTATTGGACACAAGAGGGCTAAATATTAACCATGAAGATTACCATGGAGAAATAAATGTGCTGAAATATATTATAAACATGAAGGCATATTTTATCAGACGAAACAAGAAAATCCCCCAGGCCAAAAGACCTTGGGAGGACATTGTGAGACATGGTGTCTAGCTAGGTATTTTCCAGCAATCGTAAATCTTACATCTTCACCCACTGAATAAGGGAATTAAGCGAATTATTGAGAGAGTTTGGTGGCACCAACAAGTCTAATGCCTGTAGGAGCCTCTCAGTTGAAAATTCTTTTATATACGACCTAATTCACCATCAATTCCCATGCTGTTCCTTCAACCATAAATAAGCAATCTTTAATACTGTCTTCTGGCATTTTTCAAGTAAGAGCAAAGCTGTTATAACTCACTCTGGTAGTTATTACAGTATGTTATATTCAGCTGCCAAAAAAGTATTTTGTTGACATCATATTTTTTGTTGTTCATGTAACATGGCCGCATAGACCATTATCTATTAAGGATTAATGTCGATCTGATGCTTCACAAGCTGTCTCTGTCACATTGGTCACATTTCCTACTCTGCTGAATATAACGTTAGTTTCACTTTCTGATTTCCCCCGTCTCTTCCACAACATAGGAAATGATGGAAATTGAAGTAAACTGAATCTGCAACTAGCTTGCAGCCAATCTGGAAATACATGTACGTTCTATTAATTATAGCTTAACTTTAAAAGATACTGAAGGGGGGAATTTTAGGCTTCCTATTTCTTATTATCTCTGAAAGGACTGATACTTAATCTGTTACTGGCTTAGGGCTACTACACTATGAACAAAACAGTTACTTCAATTTATCACAAGCAAAAGTGACACTGTTGGGGTATATATATGTAAAGATATCCAATTTCTCTTACCATCCTTGCCAAGAAGGAGTAAAGGACTGGTATAAGTATACTATTTTTATACTGTTAAATTCAGACACTCTTTCTTACTGACAATGTGTGACAATTTTCCCACTCACCAGGAAGTTGTCTGTCAATGGGAACTGTCTACTCTTCTATCTTAGTAGAGAAGTTAAGTAAATACTATCATGCAAAGCCTTTGAAAGTATGTCTGCTTTTCCCACAATTGAAAGCTGGCAGGACATCAAAGTAGATAATGGCACCAAAGTAACCTTGTTCATCCCACAGATTTGAGGACAATATAATCATGACCATTTTGTAGCATTAGTGCTGCCTTCCTCCTTCACACCTGTTGCTCCCCCCATCAGTTCTATGAGGGGATTCTTGCCTTTCTGTGAAACCAGCTGTCAGTTATTGTGCCATTGTGTGAGCTCCACCTCCTAAGTGATGATCTCAGGCCACTCTTTGTTGAGGGGAGACAATTAGGCCATAATAATTCCAGGACAGAATGCATCTGGAATATTTCAGTCTTCCACAATAATTTTCTATTGTGTGGACAGGCCCAAACCCTTTTATCCCATTGGCAAGTAATTCTTTACAGATAATGTTCAGTGGTTCCACCATAATGGCTATAAGCAAAATACATGTATATGCATGCCACAGTAAAACAGGTTTGCTATACTCCACAATATTTTGTTATTTTGGGTAGCAATTATTGTTGCTTTCTGAGTGTTCACAATCAGACATTTCAGTCTACAATGTCCATGTTGCATTAGTGATGGTAGCTGAAAAACTCTGCTTTGCAACACATGTCCTTGAACTTTATTGGGTAGCAGAGGCCTTTCACTGAGGGAACACATGCAGATGTACCATGAAGTACAACCTATCCCTGGTGAAACACTACTGTTACCACAGGATGTTATGTAATTCCCACACTGTTAATCACCACAGACACACCTGCTACCTTCACAACAGGCACAAAAGCACTGGCTCCTCTTACAGCTACCAGTCAAGCCTCCAAGGTCATTACTATTCCAAAAACATCACAGCACATAAATGGGGTGTCAGGTGCTACCTGTTGGTGTGAAATGATCCATTCAGTGACAATTTTGGTACAAACTTGTAAAGTGAATAGCTATGCCTTATCCTGGTTCTGAGCTGATAGGATAGTAAGTCCTGTTCCATTGAAGAAGACCACATTCTAACCATTTATCAACTTTTGCTGCTGGCATTATACAGTAAACTGAAAACCACCAGCTGCAAACCATTCATGGAATCAATACAGACACCTTTATGTTGGTTGTAACCTGACAAAACCAAATACTAGCCATCCATCAAATATGACTACTCTGGTAGCCTATGTTCTCAAATCCATATTTGGAAATCCTTTGGTACAGTAAGCACAAGCTGGATGTTGTTGTGGGATCTTGTTCTGGTAATACTGTGTGGAATATGTACGCATTAGCAGGATGGAAGACGTCCTTGGCCTCCTACCAACAACATGCATCATATTGTAACCTAGATACAAAGTTGCACAGTGTGGAACGTCTGAAGAGATTTACATTATGTTGCTTTGTAGAGTTAACATTAAATGTAGATTTTACAGGCATTTTCTTCATGAAATTCACACTTACTGAATTAATTGTTGCAAGGATTTACTAGTCATCCTAGCCAGATACAAATTTTCAAAGCTTATTTTATTGGAAAAGTAATTAAACCTATCAATCAAAATGTAAAGTTGCATATGTCATGTATATATGTACTAATCAAGGCAGAATGCCAACCTTCCCAACAGACTTCAGCATTTTTTTGAGATTCCAGCAGTTCTCTTTGAGGGGATGGACCATCTCAGCTACATTGACCACCTGTAGCAAAACACAAAGTTAACTTTCCTCATATTTCGTAAAACTTAGCACCATACGGCACCAATAGAAGGTTAAAATGTTGAGCTCCAACACTAGAGAGGATGAGGGCATCTTCCTTCAAGTATTATATGAGCCTTCTATAACACTGCAAGCTTGCAGGACCATCTGTTTTACCGTCAGGTCAATTGTCAAGGTAATAAAATCAATGTTGTGTGCGTTCAGGTGCAGCATTGGTTGTACGTAGATGGTCAGAAGCTTAGATTTTACATTACCAGTGGAACAATATAACAGCTGAATTCTCTGTACACCAAGCCTTGTTTAGAATTTGGTCCATAAGTGTCACCTGATTGTGGTAAGTAACATAACAGTCCCACCTGCTGTAGACTTGGGTACATACATATTACGTGTTCATCAGGGCAGCTTTTATTGGTTCAGGTGAAGCAGCACCATCCAATCTTATCTACAGTTGTGAATGTGACAGGCCCTTATCTCTACACAATATTTTACTCCATACCGTGGAAAGCAAGAGCACACACTTTCAATCACTAGCATAAAAGTTTTTATCATATCTTTTTTAAAAAGTACACATTCACCTAGTTTACAATTTTAAAAAGAAATACATATCAGCCTTTTTCACAATGATTGATTGAAAAATCTATTCCCACATGAAAGCCCTCATATGCACTAGGACAGTGAGGGATGATTTTATGCATTTACAACAGGTTCTGTCCAAACATTTTATTGGGTATTTCAACAGGACCATCACTCTATTTTCATGACTTTATTGACCCTTAATATGGGCCAGAAAAATATTGTAACACAACTTATCAAATTTGCCTGGCCTTGTGAGAAAACACCCCACAGGACAGAAAGAGGACGATGTTCTGAAGGGTTTTGAGCTACAACTGCAAAATGCTTTTATGATGCATCAACTTCAGCTATGCACATGTATGATCTGTTTGTGCCCATGAGGACAGGAGGTGTGATTGACCCAGGTGCTAATGTGGCATGAATCTAGCAAGTACAGGAGATTCATGGCAAGATAAGGACGCTAATGCCAAGTAATGGGTTGGGAAATTTCAGTTCTTTAATGGTTCAATACCGGTATCAAGAAACTGTCAGTAATGGACCAGTTAAACCTTTGGCTGTCCATGAATGGCTCCAACTTTATGCTAGTGCACTACCAAGTCAGTACGCTAAAGCCTGGCAATATATGTCGGTGGATACTTTACGACCATTCTATTTCCCCCTTTGCTTTTAGTTGATGCACCTTGGTTGATATCAGAAAGTGAAACAGATGACACAGTTAAGACAGTCTAGAGTTGATTATACTTAAACAAGATGTTTTGACCACTCTGTTTATTCCATCAGAGTAAGGCCCACACGGAGGTGGACTCCCAGATCTGGGCGCTGATTGACCAGTGGCAGGAGGAGTGTTCTGAGGTGGTGGGAGGGAGCAGAGATGGGAGGAGGCCACGCCCAGCTACTGTACCCTCTACCAGGAGACCTGTCACAGCACCTACACCTGCACAGGCACACACAGCTCCAGGCAACATCACAAGTCCACGTATTGTGTGAATCATTGGCTCATGTTTATAGTTATAGTTATAATACACGCCACAACCTTGTGTGTTCTACAATTAGGAGTAAAGGCACAGTGTATAGTAAAAATTACGCTTCTTTTAAACAACACACCATATGATGATGAATGGTCTTTTTCATCTCTAGATTTCTTAGTATTCTAATACATTAAACCATTGATCCAAAGAAAACAGAACATTTCACAGTTTAAAAATTACTCTTTTTCTGAGCTCCCAAGCACTCTACCAGAGGGTCACACACTGCCTTGCTGGGAAATGGTGTCTAATCTTTTCCAGTACATTTCAAACTGTACGTTTTTAGATGGAGTTTTTGTCAGACAGCTACTGTTCTACCAGGGGACTTGACAGGGTCATGAGTTAATGGACCATGCCTGTGTGTTATCTCACTGGAACCTGGGGCTGGTCACTATCAGGGAAGCCCCACTTAATCCTGTTTGTCTTGTGTCAGATAATCCATGAAAACCTGATGCATCTTGGTGATCTCAAGATGGGAGTAAGATGAACCTTTGGGGACATTTAAGAAAAGAGGGGTATGTATGTATGTAATACAGTACTATGTATGCCTGCTGTCCTGGGTTTTCATGTAACAGTGTCCACAAAAGCTTTTATAGTATTTGTTTTCTGATCTTATCATGTCAGAATGAGAAAAAAGTAGAGTTTTAGGGAATGAAATGGAACAGTCATTTTTTGTCATTTTTAAGAGCCTCATCTTGAAGAGTGCAGTTAATGGCAGACATGTACATCATAAAACTAGTGAAAATTAGCAATTCCTCTGATTCCTTAGTAGATAAAATCTATGGTTATTTTCAAGTTACGTTCTGGTGACCAGATAGCACAGGCTAGAAGTGAGCTGGGAAGTTAGTGATGTCCCAAAATGGTCTGTGGATCGTGTATAAGGCACTGTAATGTTATAAGATTACCAAGGGCAACAGTCCTAAAATGGGGGTATTGTGTATTGCTACAAACTTAAGTGGTGGGGATAAGTTTACTTTTAGGAACTACTAGTACTTTGCAGTAGCCGATTGCTGCTGTACTGTCCACAATCAGCATCGACACACGACAATCTAGCACAGAGTGATTTCGTCAAATTGGTACCTTTGGGTTGCAAATTCAAGGCCAGTACCTTTGGGTTGCAAATTCAAGGCCAGCATATTGGGAGGTAATGGTTATTACTTATCTTGATAAAGAGTTGATTCAGAGTTTGTAAGAGATGCTGAGTGGCTATCTGGTGCCCATACTTAGCAAGTAAAAATCCACTTGCCACTTCACTTTGGAGTAGTGGTCTCTGCACTAACATCAGAACCCATGGGGACTGAGTGGAAGTCTATTGATTTTTTTTGAAGGATGGAGAGTTATATAACACAATATTGGGGAGAAAATTGCCAAGCCATTAGATATGGACAGGATTACAGGGATGGGCTTAATAGAGTTGTTATTTCTCTAGGAAGCTGTATTTTATGCCATTGGCACAGTGCATTGTGGTGGGAGGAAGGCCTTTTAGTTGATAAAGACCATTGTTTTCTCAGGCCTGGGTGGTTTTATCTCTTGTGATCTCTAATGTCTTCATATGGCAGGATGAGATCAACTAATTCTCACCAGATTCACTTATGGTCTAAAAGTATGACTCAAAAGTATGATTCATTGCAATCGCATGATGATAATGAAATAAAACTTTATGAGGAAACTTGTTTAACCAAATTAAGATTTTTCATGTACTATAGATAAACTACTTTCTTCTCACAGAAATGCTGCCATGTAACTTGATTGTCGGCAAGCGCTTGGTTTTAACAAATCCGAAGCCTTTTATTCTTGCAGCATTTGATGTCTATAGAGTGCATATAATTTGGTTGGTGGAGGATACACTGTCACCCTGAGGC
Source organism: Branchiostoma floridae x Branchiostoma japonicum (assembly GCA_013266295.2). Lineage (NCBI taxonomy): Eukaryota > Metazoa > Chordata > Leptocardii > Amphioxiformes > Branchiostomatidae > Branchiostoma > Branchiostoma floridae x Branchiostoma japonicum. The sequence goes on from CM023840.1 coordinate 17,536,760, forward strand.
TTTCCTGTTGGCTTAAGTGGTCAAAGGCAGGATCTGGTGCATCATATTATTGAAAAGGTAGAGATAATTATGGTTTTGAAGACCCTGAATTCAAGCCTTATGTAACAAATTTGATTCTGAATGGGCACAAACCTGATTTGTGCTGTAACAGCAGGCCTATTTCATGCATTGTGGAAATGGCCTGACAAACCTGTTGAAGCAAATGCCAAATGTTATGACAGAAAATTCCTTTTCCAACCTACAGACACTTCTGGTACGGAACCCTCAAAGCATAAAGGTAGAGCCCTGTTATACAACATACTGTATTTGAATTGTTTGTCCTACAGAAAAAGCTCCTAACATTATACTACATTCATGTGTTATGGAGATTATTTTGTCAACCCTGTAAATACTGTTTCAAGAGAATTAGCTTCATTAAGTTGTCAGAGGATTTTTCTCCAAATCTGGGACTATATTTCAAAAGTGTGCTAAAGTATAGTAAGAGCCCATGTGTGTGTGTGTGTGTGACAAGTGTTGCACTGATGGGCCGTGTGCTATTGTGATGCCTTTGTGACCACCAGCTGCCATGTGGATTGAATACATCAGCTACAATAGCAGGAATTTGGTAATGGTGATGGCAAATCTGCCTTTCTACATTTGAGCTTTTGTGTGCTCTATTTGGTATACCACACAATACTCGGAAATTTATCTGCCATTCCAGCATCTTCAATGGATATTGTATTGCTGACAATGGTGATCAAGCAAACTTGCCGCAAATGTTTCAGGAATTTCAGCAGGCTACAGATGAGAGAGATGACATTTAAGCCTCTGACAAGGACATGTGACAATACTTTGGTGGTTCAGAACAAAATGAAGAGTCACTGAGCAAACTGAGTTCAAAGACATCTTCTATCATGTAGCTGCAGGGTGGAATGGAGAGCACATTGGAGAATAGTCCAATTGATAACCATTGAAACTCCATAACTCTTCAGGCTCAGCTTTCAGGCTCTCACACAACATAACAAGACCCAGTTCATACCGAGGGGTGGGTGATCATCCACTTTTCTACACTTTCATCTCTAAAGCACAAACTGGTTTTGACCAGTCTGCTTGTTTAAAGGAATAATCATTAGAACTGAGTTCTATGACTCTTCACAGACCTACCTGTCAGAGGCACTGCTTAGGACGTCATTACAGCTTCTTGCCTGCAACAATTGGAGGTTGTTGCTAGGTAACAGCCTGACGTGTCATCCCTAAGAATGCGTCCATCTCTATAGAAAGATGATCACCATGGCAGGAAGGTAATTTAATGGACTGGACATTTTTTTTTTAAATTTGATTGGATTGAGGCTCTGGTGAGCATTCCACCTTCAATGCCAATGTTAGATTATGTAAGAGATTCTGGCATCATGCGGGTTTCTTTGTCATAGTGATAAATGTCTCACTGTAGCTAATCAGGAAGCAATACCACCTGACAGGTGTTGTAATTACTCAAGCATGTTAACTGTGATTTTAGAGAGTAGGTACATACACATGTACATGTGCTGGCATATTAGGACATTTGTCACAACATGCACATCACCTTTAAGTGTTGGTTCTTATTTCTATAATCATGTGGATCCCAAATGTACACAATATCTGATTACTCTGACCTTTTACGGAAATAGCCAAGTGCTTTCAATCCATGCGATTATTGTGCACTTATGCATAGTAATTGTTGTCACCATTGTGAGGTTGTTGGAAAGAGAAATTACAGAAATCACAAACTGCCCCCACTTTGAGTCAGTGGTTGTCTGCACTCTAAGTTATGTTGTAGATTATTACATGCATGTCAATCTCAGTACTGGTTTAGGTCTAAATGTTAGCCCTTTTCAAACTTATCAAAGAATAGCCAGAACAATTTATTTCTTAATAGTGTTTTATTTGTGAATACACACATAGTACTTACAAAGCTATTAGCTTGAATGTTCTACAATTAGTCTACGATTTAGTCCATTGAGATCAATAACTAGACTGAAGATAAGTAGCAGTTCTGGAAAAATCTTGATAGTACTGATGAAAGTGAGAGCAAATTTGGCTTCCTTGAAAATCTGACTGATATCTTGTGACAACAAACTAGAATGAAGACAGCTTTTACTAGTACAGTCTGGGAACAGCAGGTGTCCCTTGCAACCATCTAACTGTCAACATATCTTTACAACCAACTATGCAGCTGGTAAAGCACAAGAGACTGACTGGTAGTGCTTCTTGTTTATCGTACACCATAAAGTGACACAGTAAGACTGTCAAGAACACATGTGTAAACATGTAATTAAAACCATCACTGCAATTGTGCTTTGTTTTTATTCCTTATGTGACAAATGGTGTGGCTTGTGTAGATTATTGAAGGTTGAAATATGGGAAGAAGGGTGTAAATATAGTTGCTGTCTACAAATGCTTATGTAATATAGTTGTATATGCCATCAAAGCAAAAGCTATTATCTGCTTGTGTTGTAAATATTGTGATGTTGACATTACCAGTAAGTCATGAGATAGGCTGCAATTATGCCATTATATGAAACAAAGTTCTATCTATAGAGAAATGCTATTGACACCTTTGAGCATTCCTACTCAGTATGCAAGGATGCACCTTGTTTTACCATTGATGTTTCTTTAGAAGTAAATCAACCATGAATGAGATGGTTTGTTGTGATGTTTGGTTGTATTTCAGTGATGATCAATATGAATATTTAGAAAACTTGCAAGACTATATTTGCATAGCTCTTCTGTATACTTGAAATGTTGTGTAGAGAACACTTGATTGTATATCTTGTGTTTTGAAGCTATGCAGACAGATTAGACTGTAGCTCACATTGTCAGCATATTTCAGTTCTAATCAACCTTTGCCTATCTAGCCCTGTGGAAATAACCATCAGTATGGATGTCTATGTAGATTACTTGTATGTGGAAAACAACATCTGTTAAAGGGGCCATTCTTTATACATGTTATTTATGTACACACTCCTCTGCATTCTTACTTCTCAAGGCCAAGGAGGACATCAAGATCTGTGCAGGAACATAAACCTTCTTAAGTGGCCTGTTTCTAACACAAAATGGCCATTTAAAGATGAATTTTAAGTTGGTAGTATTATTTTGTTTGACATATCAATTTATATTTTGCACTGTGTGCAATTGTTACTTGAGAAAATTTTTATCGGGAATGTGTTTGAAGGTATTGCTCTAACTGCTTCATGTTTTTCACACAACATTTCACCCGAATGTTGCCCCTGAGATACCAAATGTCAAAGCCCCTGCCATGATATGTTTTAGTGAACAGTCCCTTTGTAGGTACATGGGTTCAACTGAAGGTCAATGTGGAAAGGCTTTGTTTTTGTAAGAAGCCATTTTAGGGCTAATTATTTCATATTTGTTAACGTGTAATTGTTATAACACAGGGAGATTGAGTACCTAAGCTGCTTAGTACCAGTAGTAGTAATACACCTGGCTGTAGTATATCTCTAGTTCTTTCTGTTCATGAAATGCACTAATTACTGGTAATGAATTGGAGAAACTTTATGTAAAAATAATCTGTTTTCAAAGAGATAGCACACACATGTGTTCTAGTCAGTGAGTTATGACAAATAAATGAGTTGCATAAAATGTTTGCACTGTATACCCATTGATACCTTTCCTGTCATATTTTTGTTGTAACAATTTGCAAAATTGTTAATATATAGTGTTTTAGTATAATCACATTTGATAGTAATGTGCAACAAATTGAAAGTGTCCATCATATGTGGTCCTTTACCCTAAATGCTTTATTAGAAACATCAAACGTTTTCATGAATAATCACATAGACTGCATCTGCCTGCCTGTCACTGACTACCGGGTAACATGGAAACTGGCTGAAATAGTGAAACACCATTTGATAAAGCTGTGTCTTCTGATAATCTTATGTAACAACTCAACAGAGGAACACAACACCTTTAATTTTTTTCATCACCGGTACTTGTGACACGGCATACAGTACGACATGGTATATGAAGGACACAAAAGGCTGGCGGACTGATTATGGAAGGAGACTCAGCACCAGGGACAGCGCGGATTCAAGTTTCCTGCCACATCAAACGTAAAACGCTGTCTCCGGACCCACGAAATCAGTCATTGATCCGACATAATCACATAGTTCAAAGTACGTGGCAGCGGATGCTATGCGTCTCATCCAACGTTATTAGTCCAAATCAGCGTCAGCTTTCGTCCCCCATCACCCTCATTTCCGTACGTATCAGTGTGATGAGGCGAAGCTGAATGGTGTTCGCCGTCAGCACACATTCGGTAATGAGTGGGAACAGCTGACAAGAGTGCCCCCTACATTCTTGAAAGCGTGAATATGGTGACAATAATGGCAGGAGACTGCTTTGTGCTTGTACCAAGTTCCGCCTCATAAGCCGTCTGCGTCGTCCATGGTGCTATCCCTTTGGTGTTATCCACAACTGGCGTTGGGTACCAACTTCCATGGCCAGCAAACTGTTAAAACCACAAGGTTTCTTGATAAATCTTGTGCTGCGTCTTTCAAATGCATCGTTGTGCATATTAAACAAAGTTGCTGTTTTCTAATGTGATGGAACTAGACAGCTTATTGCTATTTCTGTGAGAGTTGATGGAGACAGGGACTTTCTTACCTAAAAAGCATTGTATTTGCAGAAGTAGCAAAGGGCCAGGAACATACCACATATCGGCAGGTTTTAGTGTACATGTGGGACTGCACTGGACACAACCATGGCTCAAATCGTGGCGGGGAGAAGCAGTGAGACCCTACATTTCAGGAGCCTGGGAACAGTCAAGTTCACACGGATTCGGCAGGAAACTGTCAATAAGAGCAGTTGAAAACATGAACATCATCAGAGGCGACCGCTGATCGTGAGGAAGATAAAAGTTGTTTTCTCCAGACAATCAGGATGCCATGAGCCTAAGCATGTGTGGCAAGTTACTTACCAGGTTGTTTGGAGTTTATGTAGAAATGTTGGATGCCACCAGCATATAACAACTGGATCGAGGGGATGGGATAAGGTCATCATAACTCCCATGCGCAGGGGAAAATATCGATTTCAAACCTGGACGGTAGGTTTGCAGTGAGCGCCGTGCTTACTAGTACTTGACCTTTCAGAGGATACATGAGAGATTACGTCACTCTCGCCGGTCCCTTTCCTAAACCTCGACTATCGTCTCCTGAGAAACGAACACTAACGGAAATCTGTCATCAACTTGTCTTCGCACACAAGGTAATAGTAACGAGTGAAACCCATGTGCGAGGCGTGTGCCTAAACTGATTATCACATCAGTCAACGTTCACTTTATTTATTTATTTATTTATTTAAAATACATACGATGTAGAGTTATTTATTTCAAATACACATGATGTAGAGTGCAGTAGTAGAGCAGTTCTGTCAGTTAAAAAGAAATAATGGAAGGCAGAAAGCCACGTAACTCGGTTCATGAGTAGACACAGAGGCATCCAAAGGCTGTGCCAGGTCGGTTTCTCAGATGACCATATCTCTACATGTTGGCTACCCGCCCGCAACAACAGCAAGCTTTTTTGAAACCTATAGCAAGCTGGTCCTTCGTGAAAGTGAGAACTTGTACTCTCTGCTCAGTCTGCTGTCTATTCCTTCCTTGCTCGACTTTTGTCTTAGTGCGTTAAGTTCGTGCGTTGGCTTCACGTGGTCCAGGGATTCACGTTTGCCAAAGTTTCCAGTATTGTGCCCAGATACAAATGGAAAACGTCCATTTTTCTCCAGTCGGACCACCTAGTACACCTTACATAGATGGACGTTCTAAGAATATGAGAATGTCCTGTCCTACCGCGACCAAGTCATTCTAAGAATATGAGAATGGCCTGTTGCAATAAAGTCATCTGGCAAACACGCGTCGGACACTGGATGTGGCATTGAGCCAATATGGTAACCTTCTGTAGACATAATACCGTCGTAATGTGCAAATACAGATAAAACAGCTGCAAACCATTCAGTGACAAGGAAAAGAGAGGGAGCCAAAACGTGATGTAGCCCACAAAGACGGGCCATTTAACACATCCCAGTATGGATCACGGAGGTTTTGATGACTCCATCAGTATTGCTGACTACGAGATCGGCTCCATCAAACTTTTGTCCTCTTCACACAGATGGTGTTGCGTATTGTTGCGTATTGTGTATCCATGGCAAGGCGGTTCTCAGAAAAAATGCTACCATCTCCCTCCCATGGATTGGGAACTGGTGCTTGCAGGCAGGGCTATTACAGAGATTAGAACCAAGCTGAGTTTGGAACCAAGAGGCCAGGTCTGTTCCGGCTGTTTCAGGCTGTGCCAATCTCAGCGAGACAACATTAAACTCATGACACGTGTACCAAGATTCATTTCGTTATTTCTCAAAATATTTCAAACGATTGCGACAAACCATTCAGTTCAAGACAATCAAACGTGATGAACTCTATACGAAAATTGCGAGGGCGCGAGAAATCTGTTTCTGCTGTCAGTGGCAGCAAGTGTGACATGTCGGATTTACAAATTTAATGTACACGTTCTTTGGAACTGCTGGCAACACTGCAGACGTGTAAAATAGACCTTTCCAATTAAAACACAGTCTGGATTCCGTTCGAGTCATGAGCTTTGCTACTGAAGCTTCAGCGCCAATTTTCAGCCAAGCCCCGGTCAGAACCCCGGACTGTCAGGGTGTAGTACAAAACCTCGGAAGACACTTGGCAGCGATCCAGCCGCCCATTGGAACTTGGCGATTCGCCATTGGTAGGTGCCAACACGGGGAGGGGACAAATTTCTAATGGGTACTTTGATATTTCTGTTATTGATGAGACTTGTTTTACATCCGATGCATTTTAGATTAATGTAAATTACATGTAACACATAGAATTTCTGACACACACCTTTGTCTGTCCACTGGCCCTAACTGCCATTTAAGCTACAATGTATCATCATCCTGTAATATGTTATGATCCAATCTTTCCAAGAAAAATGTTCTTTTAGAATAACATAATTAGTCCTCTCAAATCTGTTTTAAGTAATAGAGTTTATATCCTTTTATCGACAGCGAAACGTTGGTTGCACCAGGGTCTACAAGTCTGTCCAAGGAGGTTGCACCTCCTTGGTCTGTCCTTTCATTCATCCAGCCAAATTGATACGATATCAGCCAGAGGTTATTAAAATGTAATTGTCCGATAAGTGTACCCTGGCTCAACCCCGGCATGTGTGGACTATATCTTACAATTACATAATATTGATGGTGCTCTGAACTTGTGTTCAATAATTTGTTACATTATCGAATTGAACCAATCACGTCAGGCCATCCTGCTCACGAGAAAAAACAAACATGTTAATGCAAACAGGAACAAGCGTGACAGCCTGTGGAGTACCCAGAAACCCTCTAGTGAGCCTCCCGGTGCAGCTGCTAAAAAGTTAGCGAGACTGCCCCGTGTGGCTGTGTGATCTGCCCTCTCTTGACCTCCCGGGGTCACGGTCAGCCCAAGCCTGTAAACACCCTGCTGATGAGGCTGTGTGTACCATAACATTGTCACCGTGCCAAGTACCAACAGGACTTTAATACAGCTCCTGTAGTGCACTAGCTGTGCGACACAAACACCGACATCATTTCTCCAGCAACCACAAGTACTGATTCCACTGATCACCTAGAGCGGCGCACCTGTCAGCCGGAACAGGTAAGATCCCGCTAAACAATTCTGCCCGTCTTGCGATTATTTCCTATCTTCTTTACACGTAAGTAAACATGTTGCCACAGCATACTCGGCATTGTTGACTGGGTAAACAACCATTAGCGATCAGCATAACGTGGGACATTTTAATGTTGCCGGATTCCGTGTGCTCGTTGATTACATCGTGTTTTGTTGACTTCCAAACTACTAGTATTTGAAAGAAATACGTAATGCGGTATTGAACCAAGAGAGGTTGTTGCTTGTGTTGCCGTGTACGCAATCGCAGTTGCTTTTTCCCCCATTTTTAGAAGGCAGATAGGGCTAAGAGGGTCATCCAACGAGTTACGAGGCGAACTCGGTTTATACAGAAATTTTTGGTTCAAACATTTTGTTTTCATAGGGAGGTTGGTTGTCCCCGGTGATATAAAAATGAGACAGACAGATTCCTACCTAGGCGCACGGAAATCAAAGGCAGAATGAAATGTCCAAGCGTAATGTAAAGACCGTATCTCTGTTTTACAATGCTTGGAGGTTAACGTGGTGCATGACAAAAAAAGTAGCAATCAAAAGAGCCCAGCCCGCTCTTTCCAGTGTGGTTACATGCATGTCCTGCTGTTGTACTCAACAGCGATTCTGACAAAGTCGTCTGCAAATTGTTCCTTTCATCATTACAAGCCTCACAAATCCTCAACCGGTTCGGCGATGGTACAATGATGTAGATACGAAAGGGTTCGGATAGCAATTGCGCTATGAAAAGAAGCCTTTCTGATTAAAAACACTTGGCAGCCAGGGGATCTCTTTTTGTAGAAGCGGAATAGGTACTAGTAGGTGTAGTCCTGGCTGGAAAGCAACTTTCCAACCCTACCTTGGAGATGTTATTACGCCATGATTTTCCGAGTAAGCCACTAATTAGGTCTGTTGACGACGTTATGAATAATCTGTACGTCTTTGTGTTCAGGCTATCATCTCCGGTCGTCACAGTTGCATTACAAAAATTCGCCCGACCAGATAAAAGTAAACACTCTTACAATGCGTAACGAACCTGTGTGGATGCACGAGTATCATGTATGGTGTTGTTCTTTGTATGGGCGGTGTATACATGTAGACTAATCGATTTGCGAGTAGCCTATGTAGTTATAATTCCCACTGTTTAAGCAGATGTGCGGTGCTTTTGTGACCTATTTGTTGGTAATGGTGGCGATCAGTGGAAAAGACAGACGAGACCGAACGCCGCGCATCTGATTGGCGAAATATCACTTTGTGGCATATTTGAAAAACAGTTTCCTTCGTCTTATTATCACGCAGTTGGTGAAAGGGAAGATTGTAACGTTTTCTGACTGTAAAGTCTCGTGTGCTTGGGAAGACGGGACAACAAGAAAATTACTATCAAGGAGCCACAAACATCTGCCTGAGGATTGCCTTCATCTGCATCTCCTTGATAAGCCTGCCCACAACTCCCGAATCCATCCACTATAATGCTAGACATTGCGTTAAAGTTAATGCGATACCAACAAGTAGTCAGCATTATGAACAAGCGAACGACCCGTCAATCAGGTTCTGCCGGTGTAATCTGGCAGCTTTGTACATCTGACTTGCGTCGCGTACGTTGAAGGGCGTTTCCCTCAGAGGATCAGGCTTTGGCGAAGGTCCAGGGAAGGCGCCGATCGAGTATGGATACAGTATTAGAGTCAAATATATCTTGTCGGTTGTCACACAAGAGGGTTATTGTGCGTTACTTCATGTTCATAAGTCTGAACCATTCACTCACAGTCAGTGGACGGTAGGTTATCTTTAACCCGGTTCGATATCATGGTTTTACTGTTACAAGAGAGGGACTCTTCAAGGAGTAATAGAAGATGCAGTTGACGCGCGCTCCAATTCTAGAACAAGGAAGATCCTTGGACAGAGTTTCCCAAGTATAGAGTGTTTCTTTAGTATCCACACAATCCGGGGCTTTGCTTTCCGGAAGAAAATGTCTTCAACAACTTACCTCAATTTGATTTGGAAACGCATAAGTGCTGTGCAAGATGTGAACACTTATCTTGTCGGCATGGCGTTGAATACTACCAGGAATCTGTCACATTATTATGAGAAGTACACTTCCGACAACAAACGGATTTGGTGAGCATGGTGTAACAACTGCTATGTTTACCAATAAATCGGGACATGTCCATCACAAAACGAATACATCCGGCTTAGCTTCAAATTTCTTTGTTGAATAACGTAATATTGATGTTGCAGTTTGCATCAAGATGTGATGCTAGAATTTCAATCCTCGCAAGTTGCCTGGTTACTGGTGTTGCCTGGCGCCATAGCATAAGAATTAAGATAACTGTGCAACCGGGCAACTCGCCCCCTTGATTGACCTTTCCGTCAAAGCTGGGCAGAAATACTGTGGCTGGCCGACAACGTCTTACTTTGGGTGGCGCCTCGGATGAGGAGGGATGAAAACGTGAATCTCTGATATGCAAAAAAATCATATTAAACAGGCGACACTTTAAATCCGGAACAACACTTTAAATCCGGACAACTTTGATTATTAAGACATAATCATAAGTGTGAGAAGGAAACTTAATATTCTAGATTATCACATACTACATGATAACAATTACGTCTACTAGGTAACATTGGTAGGTCCCGGTGGACTAGGTCAGTTCTGCAGAATTCTGCATCGGAGCGCAATTTAAAGTGTTGTTCCAGATTTAAAGTGTTGTTCCGGATTTAAAGTGTCGCCTGTTATTATAATATCTCAACGTTTTTTTCATACCCCAGCCTTAAAGACACTGCCTACTCCCGTTACTATGAGAGAAATATTTGGGATTAGAATAACACTACAGATATAATTGCATGTAACGTTACATACATATATTTCACATCGGCTCAGCACACGGCATTGACGTGCAGGCTGTGGCAGCGACAGACTGTCTCCAGTCGCACAGAGATTATGACTGTAAACATATCACAATCACAGGCGTGACACGTGTGGTGGTTATCTTATCGGTGTGTGGGCCACATACCAAACTTGTCCGGCCGGTGACAACAGTACTAGTAGTCTCCGCCAGCCCTGCAGACCCTACCTGTGGCTATACCTCAACAACAGGCACTGTGCACAGGACTTTGGTAAGGGTGAGAGGGTGGGAAGATGGTAAAGGAAGTCAGAGTGTAAAGGAAGCCAATTATTGTATTGGTTGTTTTATCGTTAATTTGAAATAAATTAGAAGGGAAATATCATCTCATGTACAACTTGCGGGAAAACGGTCTGCTTCATTACTGTCATAACACCAACTTGGTGTTTAAATCAATGTGATCGTGTGATTTGTAGACAGCTGGTGTCATTTGATATTCACAAGCCGGCTGTTCGGATAACTTTAACACTGCTTCCTGTCTCCTTCTTGAGAAGCAGGATGGTGGTTAACTTGAGCTTGTGTCTTAATAACTCCAAGAACTTTTAGACATGACCTAAGATCACGTCATTGTCGGTAACAGAGGTCTTGGAAAGCAGCCAGTCGCCTTTCGTTTAATGTATGGCACATAATGAATACCAGTGTAACCCGAATGCCCGGGCGGCGAACTTCGGAGTTGGGGCCCTTCCCCTGCAAGTTTTCACTGTTGTACCATTCATTTGTGGTCCGCATCCAAGACAGACAGATCTGTTTTATCTTGATTAGAAGTACTAGTAGTTTTAGGTACCTACTCGTATACAATTTCAACAACTACGCCTTGTCCTGGTGATACCTATCAGCTATGTATCAAAAGCAAGAGAAAGAAAAGACTCTTTGGTGTACTATGTAAAGAGCACGGCTTCAGAGATTTTGTGTTTGGAAAATTGGCACCACACATACTGAGTCGTGTAGAGAATTTGTGAAGGATGGCTGTAGACCCTACTGCACCACTCAGCCTTGACATTGTGGGTATAGGCACCTAGACCAACATCACAGTTCACTGCACACAGAAATCACGAGCCGCAGGGTCACAATCTGTTCAAAAAGGACAAAATGAGTGCTTCACATGCTGCATTAAACCTATAGGTAAAATTATCCCCTCGCCCTCGCGCACCATACAGCTCTAAATGCTGTATGCCGAAGTACACATTTGCACAGCCTGAAAAAAATCCAATTGGCCAAACCAATTGAAAGATAGCAGCGATTGAAAGCCCTGCAGCCCTGCGTCATGCGTATTACGGCACTAATGGGAGGAAGGGATATCCTATTCTGGCGAACGTGCACGTTGGAGGGTCCCCTGGTGCTAAACGTCCTTCACATCTTATCGGACAGGCTGACAGTCAGAGGTTGGAATCAGAGTGTCGTCTTTTCGTGAGTGGACATGTTTGTGATAGTTACTTTCCCCGATTATGTTTTTAGCTGTATGTCTCTGTGTACGTTTGTTTCTGTTTATGAATAGCATAACTCACGAAGTTACGGATGGATCTGATTTGATATTTGGTATGTAGAAGTGATTAGATTATGGCCCCTAGTGCTTTCTAAGGTACTGCAGCAGGACTTCCAGTTTGTTTTGATCTCTCGTGTTCTGGACATGCTATGGTCATGATTTTTCTTGGGCTCGTGAAGAATTTCCGTAGGTTTGTCCCTTAGCATGATTTATGCACATGAGGACCTTATTTGCATAATCAATTAAAAAACAACAACTTTAGAATACGTCAGTCGTAAAGATTAACATCATTCAACTCTACTTTCAAACGATTTATTCTCTTTGTTCATCATTCTTTCCCTTGTCCTATTTCCTTTCGTCTCTCCCTCTCTCACACATATTTCGGTCATTATCTAATTCTTTACGGTTATTTGGCCATGTACAGTGCTGTATTTCAAGGGTCGCCGACCTGCCGAATGATATCTGCCTCTGATAAAGTTAACCCACAGTAGTTATTATCAGTCATCTCTTGAGTTTGGATATCCACAGAATAGATGTCAGTCATGACTGTGTGCACGGACACGTGTGGGTTGTTGAGAGATGTAGGATGCTATCGTCTGCAGAAGAGTTTTTTCTTGGATAAGAGCCAATAGTACATTACCCACGCCCGCCGCTTCTAGATATGCCAAGTAGCTAATAAATGACTCGATGGGTCAATGTAATACACCTAAGGAAGTACTAGTTACCTTCGCCAAGAAGGTTATGTTTTTGTGGCATGTGTGTGTCTGTGTGTCAACAGCATAACTCAAGAAGGCTTAGATGGATTATCTTGATATTTGGTAGATGGGTAGGTCTTGATGAGAGCTCGAAATGATTAGATTTTGGCCCCCCTGGCGGCTTGTTATGGTAATTATTTTTGGATGGTAGGTAGCTCTTGTTCTCGGGGAAAAGTGACGTACGTTTGCCCCCCCCCCCAGCAGCTTGTTTGGGAACTGCAGGAGCATTTGAAAATGTTTGAAGGAGGATAACTCAAGAACCGGTTGACGGATTGTCGTGATTTTTGGTATGTAGGTAGCTTAAGTGATGCTTGACATAATTGGATGACAATTATGCAAATCAGTATCTAATTTACATAATTAATGATGAAATTCCATAAATCTGCTGTGTTGTATGATAGGACAATTCAAACTTGTGACATATCTAATTAAGAGGAAGAGGAACATTGGCAGATATTAATTATGTAAATTGTGACCCTATTTGCATAATTAATGAGAAAATTCTACAATTCCATACTGGTAAATGGCGGAAATTTCATACTTGCGGCATTTGGAAGTCAAGTGAACATGAATATCATCAAACATACCTTATTCCAATCAGGGCCTCATTTGCATAATTTATGAGGAAATGCTACAATAGCCTTTTTTGTTTAAAATATGACTGTCATTGGGTGGAGAATATGACAACTGATATAATTCATGCAAATGATGATCTTATTTGCATAATCAATGAGACAAAGAAACATTTACATTTACAAATCATAAAGGTTAACATTCTTTGGCGAAGGTATGAGGTCGTGGAACTCTAGTTATTTATCTGTTTCGGTGTTCATTGTCATTTCGTAGCATCCCCCTTTGCCTGGTTTTCCTCTTCCACTATTATGTTCTGCAGTGCTGATCGCATGATTACATGTAAGAAGCCGTTCGTGTGTCCGTCCTATCGCGTCAAGGACGGTTCGACCGAAAATACCTCCGAGCTCAACCAAGGACGTCCGTTAACTCTGTCAACCAAGAAAAACGCGTAGTTATCTTGTTTGGCAGGAGGAAATGCTTCAAATGGAGCGGTGGCAGCGACGGTCGGGTTTTAACCACGTGATGACCCACGCAAACAACTCATCAGGGCTATTTCGAGACCAGCCGAAGGATTGTGCCTGTCCTGCTCGCACGCGATACATGGGTAGCGCTATATAGCACAGGGAAGGTCTGCTTTTTTTAACATTAAATGTTAGCAATAAAAACTCACCTTGATTTCCTTTTAGACTGTACGCCCATTCTTCGTTAACGTGTGCAATTGCTGTCGCATGATAGTAGCGGCCCACAAAATTTTTAAAACACGCAATAACTGCGTATCTTGTGCTTTCCTGTTATCAGTACATGATAGTAATATACTAAGTTATGTTTTACCGCAACTGTCAGCTGCCTTCGGGTCGTCCATGCGAAGATTTTGCTAAGAAACACCCTAAAATCACCTGTCGCAACCACTAGTAACGCACAAAACATCGGGTTCAAACAATGAAAACGTGTGAGTTGACTAAATTTTCAGTCATAATTTACACCTATCCACCAAACCGTCTTGCCACAGGTGGATGAACTTGTCCAGCTGGCGTCCATACTAAATCTGATGTTGTTTTATTTTTGTCGCAAGGTTTTGTCTAACTTACGTTACCGAAAGATAGACGGGTATAATTCGCCCACGAAAAGATATTTCACAATAATTTTCACACTGTCTTATCCACTAGACTGTGTTTTTGCGAAACAAATCCATGGCAGGGAGAACAAAACACGAGTATCGGAAAAATGACAACAAAAAACAGCGTTAGGCCGTTTGTCAATCTTTAATTCTAACTTACGTTACCGTGGTTATTCGGATAATATCCCATTGAGATTAGAGACAGATACTTGCACTTCCATTCATCAGAAAGAGGGTCATCAGATATACATTTGCATGTAAATTTGATAGTGTAAGGGCTGACGGCTTAGATTGTATTGATCATCATAAGCTTAATTCTAACTTACGTTACCGTCTAACTTACGTTACCATTTTTTTCTTCACTGTGTTATCGAATTTACAGGAAAAGGATACGATGCAAAGTTCGATTAACAGCATTTTATCAACTGTAACAATACTGTAGTTGGCCTTGTCTTGTACAGAAGGTTTACTCTCCCTGCTTTAATCTCCAAGCAGATGTAGCACGTGAGCTTGTTTTGGCTATTTGGTGGTGTCTTTGGTGGTTTGTTCCGGAGATTACCATTTCTACAGACAAAAAACTTAATATCTCGAAAAGTATAGGTGGTAGCACCGTACAAAATTGGCAAAAGATGGTCGACAATACTGGTAACAAGTTCAGCACATTTGTTAGGTATTTGGAAGAACTTTATTTTTCACCATTTTCTACCCCCAATTGCACACGTTAACGGAGAATGGGCGTGTAACAATGAACTGTCTAACAGTTCTAGACCCCAAGGACCAGGCCAGACACCTTACGTCCGTATGAAAATATATGCTCATTACTCTCAGTGTAGAACGGAGCGAAATAATTTGCCCTGTCAATCTCTTGTCCAGCTTCATCAACAACCCTTCCCTCAAAACTACTTCACCACCGTTAGAACAACACGAAATTGCTGTGTCCACCAGACACCGGTTCTGCGGCAAAGCAAGTTGAACTCCCACCATAGCTGACCAACTCTGCAGCAAAATATTCTCCCTATTTGGCCAATTGCTATTATTTTTTCAGCCCGCAGAAAAGTCTGGTGCAGACAAGTAGTATCGGATGTGCCCGTGTGCCAAACAGAATATCAGTGAAAACGGCATCTGGTTCGACCAAGTAGGTCACGGACATGACATAGCCTGGGAGAGCAGTCCCTTGGGGCAAGTTTTATTCTGTACGTATCGAACTTCATTTTAGGTTGTCAAGACCTTCTGGCGCGTGAAGGTCAGCCTGTGGTCATGTATGCAGCTGCTTGGTCACACAATACATACTTTGCTAAAAAGACGATCGGCGCCTTGCTTAACCCTGGCCATATGTGCCACAGGCCGTCACAACGTCGGCCCAGTAGTGCTACAGAATTGCTCTCCTGAGAAATATCCTATGAATTGCCCAAATTAATATTGGCCAGAAGACAATGGTGCGGGAAGAATAGAGAGGTCACGGCGATTCTATAATGCCTGTTCCCACCGCGACCTGACGCGTGATTTGTGGTCTCCACCCTTATACTTTCCAACATAATGGGTCGGCCGCGCGCATAAGCGTAAAACGGCCCCAGAACCGTGAAAACTCCGTTTTGTACATTCAAGTGCACGCAAATGGGACGTTTATGGCGGTTTATTACGGTCCACTCTCCATAAATAACGCTCCAAATGTTGCGGAAAGGCCATTCTTGGTGGCGTTTCGTGAATGGTAATTCCGCAGAACGGTCGATTGTTGGGCCGAGGAAGACCTGGACAGACCAAGGAGGTTGTGATCTCCTCGGACGGACCGAGAGGCTGCGGCTAGGCAGCGGTGTCAGGATCAAAGACGCGTACGGAGAAAAGGTGTTTATGTCGGAGCCTGATGATTGCCTTCTTACGCTTCTTCAAATACAAGTGTAGGGTCCCATGTCAGGGTCTGTTCACAGTTGAGAGTATGGAAGTTATCTGCCCGTCACCGTTCTTTTAGCACTTTGATGTCCATTGCGCTCGATCAAAAGTTAAAAGCCCTGCCCGCAATCGCTGCTATCGGTATAACCGTATATATTAGTAGGTTCACGTGCTTTTTTGGAGGGGATCCTCCCTATAACATTCTAAAAACGTTACGTCCCCGACATACAACGTCAAGAACATGATGTACAAGGTACTATTAAAGAAAATACATGAGAGTCGGATATGAAACAGTCCAACGATGTCAGCGATCACATGCAAACTTTTTTTGGATTCACAATTGTATACTGTATTACATTAAACACTGCTACAATAGCCTTCTTTGTTGATATAAGACTTTTTTAACATTGGGCAACTTGTGCTTTTTGATAAATAAGATCATCGACTGATATAATTTATGCAAATGAGGACTTTATTTGCATTATGAATTAGAAACTTTTATAGTACGTCATCCTTAAAGGTTAACATCATTTGTCGAAGGTATGAGGTCGTGGAACTCTTGTTATGCACTGTGGCACTTCCCAACTTATTGACAATAACGGTGGAGTGAACTGTGGTAGATAATACTAGATATGAATGCGCGGAACTTCTGAGCATTGATCATCAGCTATTCTCATGTATTTGGCTGCTCCCTGGAGAGAACAGAGATGTCCCCGGAAAAGAGAGTATTCTCGTCGGTACAGACTCAATAATAAGATATGATGAAAAAGCCAATGCAGAATCACACATAGGAATGATCAAAGACACTTTAAACGTCTTTCCTGTACACAATGTCAGACTTTCCCCCATTAGATTGGGCTATTAATCTTATGAATTTGAAAACCCTAACTAAAATATATGGTACTACCTGCTTTGCAATGGTGCTGTCACACGTGTGCACAGCGTACTTCACGTTTTGGATCCTACTAGCTGAGAGAAGTGACAATCTTTTGTCCTCGATCACTCCAGTTGAAGCGTTATTTATTTGTTCTAATAACAGATGACTTGAAAAATAAAACATTGACCCTATCAGGTGATCAATAGAGTCTTGATTGGCCAATAGTGATCCTGATCAGTCGGTGGAGGTTACCCTACTAGGATTCAGCCAACCGTTGATGACGTATTGACGTTTGGCATAAGAGCGCAGCTAAACCCCAGACCTAGATATGAGTACGAACAAGGTCCGATATGACAAATTTGACAACACAAGGACATAATAGAACAGCCGAAGTAACTGACATAACGATCAATAGAAGATGTCGCTGCTTGTCATATAAAGAATCAACCAATATGTGATGGGAACTTAAAATAAAATCTGGCGAAGTCTACTGATCAAGGAAGAAGAAGGTCCCGTGATTCAAGAGTAAGCTACATGCCGGAAAGGTAATGTTGCCCTTTACACCGTTGGAGGTGAGTCTAAGGTCACATTTTCTGATATATGCTTTTAAGACTGGAATATTTTTTCATTATTCAGTCAACGTTGTTCGTTGGATACTGTTTTACATGTTTTACATGTAATACATTTCGAGCATAGGCTATCGCTAAAACCAAGGAGGTTAAAAAAAGGAACCTCCTTGCTAAAAGGATGCAGAAAAGAGCAGTATCCCATGATTTCGACCTCCACAGTTGGATCGAATTTATGCATAGTAATGGCGCTCTCACTCAGTGGGGCACGCCATTTACCAGTAAAAGTGCGAAAGTTAGTATACATGGGGGAAATAACTTGTTATGCTACACGATTCTTGCTTTATGAGCATCAATGAGACATCGAGAGTCTTTCGAGTGATGCCGCTGGGCTGTGTGCCCCCAGGCACATCAACAACCGCTACGTGAACTGCGAGGCCTACATAGGAGGCTATAGCTACAGTAATACTACTGACATTTCAAGGATGCGATGTTGGCTTACCCACTGAGAAATTAAAGGACTGACAACTGCTTTACTTAGATTTCATATATAGTAGATTGTATTAATTGTTTGAGTTTGGATGGAAGCGCTTCTTTAAAGTCTGTAAAGCTGGCTTGATTTCAAATCACCGGCCCTTGCACATCCTGGTGATGGTCGCCACTTCACAGTGATCGACGCGTGATGGAGAGAAGCATGGATGATTTTCGGCGGGGGTTGTTTTGGGGGGGATAAAGGAACCCGAGTCCACAGACGAATGTGAGCAAGATCCTGTTTGGAAGTCCAACAGTCATGACAGTGATGATAATTACCCAAATAATGGTGGTCAGGCTGGTGGCAACAATGGGCGTCATAATTACATATGTATTCATTGAGAGAGTTTTTCTTATGCTAATGTCTCCTTTATCTACGTGGTTGGGTGCGGTAATGCTGGCGTGACGTTTTGTTGATCAGGGAGGGACACGCGCCCCTTGTCAGACACAATCGAGCTGTAGTCACCACACGTGGAGGTCGCGCGTTGCCTGGCGACGCGACAAGACCTCGCGTGGCACTTCATAAAAGGTGGAGCCTTCATTCTTCTCAGGCTTTCCCAGAGTAAAATATTCATGGCAGGCGCCAGCTGATCACTTCTCTTGCCGCACTATGTAGAAGTAGGTGCTTATCCGGGCACGTCCTTGCCGCTGTTGGCTCAGGTGCCGCTCAACGTGTGTGCATTTAGGGGCTTTTCATTGACTTCATCTTGATTCAGTGTTCACCCTGCACAGAAAAGCTCTCAGCGGAGTTTGATCTTTCGTCTTACAGCACAGGAAGGTCGGCGGGTATCGACTGCAATCCTTTCAGAAAAATGACTAGCGGCTGTGGGCAGAATCCCCGATAGGACTGTTGGCAGCACCTGAGCCAACACGGCCCGCGGGCCTCACGTTCTCTGTCGCCAGGGAACGGTGATCCCACCCCCGCCAAGCATCAAGCAACGGTTCAGTTTGCACGTCAATTGTCTCCCGATTGAATTCCCCTGAATGTAATCTGTAGCTAATCTTTTCCTTAGTAGAAGGGATGACCCAGGGATCTACCAGCTGCCCGCCCTGGGGGCATCTCACGACCCAGGATTCGACGCCAAACAAGTTTCCCAATATAACCTAGAGAAACACCTACTGCAACCTAGGCTGGATTGGCAGAGAAACTGAGCCATGGAAGTGTCAATTTTCATACTGAACATTAAGGCTTTAGCGGCTTGCCTAATCAAATCGATCGCCGACAAAAATTAGGCCAAGGTTGGTGCGCCTCCGGGGGACTAGAGGATTCGTAAAGGTTACACCTGCACGATTCTCTCACCGGCAAATGTAGAATTTCACCAGAAGGACAAGGAGAGGTTAATTACAGTAGACAAGCCGCTAGTCAGCTCGATACTGATCAATAAATCATTGAACTCTTCTGCGTGAAGACAACAAATTCTACCTAATGATCTCGTGTGTGTGTCTCTATCGGTTCGTTTGTTTGTTCCCTCGTGTCTATATCCGTTCGCTACTTCATCTCCATTCGTTAAGCTATGCTCATGACTCTAACTGCCGAATCCAGGTCTATACAAAACTGCCTACGCCTATGATCCAGTCGTTGTCACACGTGCTGAAGATGAAGATACAGGAATTCCAGATTCACGAGAAGGTTCAAGGCGGAATTGACGCAGGGATAATGTTTACAAGTACTAAGGACGTACAATGAATACTTAGCCTTTATGTACATGTATCGTAGCTATGTTGGTGAAATTCTGTCCACGAGTCTCATCCGTCAAATCTCACGCACAGTAATCAAACATTTAATGTCAAAACAGAGATAAGTACTCAGTATTTATAAAACATTTATTGTAGCTAAAACCTAGCGAGGAACCATTCGGGAGCGACCTAAAGCTAACAAGGCTGGATTTCAGGATGTACATTCATGTACTCCTAATCCTATCCAACATTTAGAAGGGCAAATTTGTGGGTATGGGAAAGTCTGCACAACTTCGAAGTTCTTCATGTTGTTCTAGGCAAGTGTCTTTAGTAATGCCGCCAGGTTTTACGTAAGTCAGTTGTGTATGTGGCATGCCGACGGATTAAGCTTTCCAATTATGTTAAGTTGGATTGTCTAGGTTTTATCTGATATCAACATTTGTGCGTGTTAATCAATCTTCCGCAAATCACATTGATCCCTTGGTGATCCTTGATTTGTACAGTGTGTATCCGGTTTCCACTGTGTTCCAGAAACTAGAAGGAAGCACTCGAGTAGATCTACCAAATAGAAAAGATCTGATGACAATTCGGGCCAATGTGTCGGGCCAATGTGTCGGACCCAAACTCACCAATCCATTTCCGACAATGCAAATCCAATACTCTAGCCTATGAGAGAATCGAGGAATATTGAAATTCATTCATGTAGTTTTCATAATGCGTTATTGTGTACACAGACCAACAACAAATAAGAGTAAAGGATAACCTCAACATTGGCAGAGGTAACAACCAATGGAAACAAAACGTTAATGTATTTTATATGCATGTAACAGTAAACAAAAATAGCAACAACAAGGCAAACAGAGGTGGCAGACTTCACCCCCTTGCCCGGGCCTTGGCCAAAGTAGCTATAGGTCAGAAGCACAGGACACACAGATACATTTACGTCAAAACACTTATTCAGATGAGGCAACTGTATGTATTTCGTGCGGTGAAATATTTTGTATGATTCTAAAAAGTTGATATACATTCATCAATAGACTACATATCCGCATATACAGGGAAAATGTAATTTCATACATTGTTGTCGCAGAAAAACATACAAAAGACAAAAAAGCAACGATTTTTCGGCTCCATTCTGCAAAAGTGGGAGAAAAAATGACCATGTTGTTGAACAAACCTACGGTTCAAATTCTCTTCCGGTAGAACATTTGATGCAAGGGTGGCCTACCAAGTAGTACCAAGTGTATTTACAGGCGCCAAGATACGATTATGACTGACAGCCCTGCGCACCAGGCCAAATCACATGTCAAGTGGCAGCCGACTTTGGGGCAGTTTGTTTTACAGGTGTGGGCGCAACGGTATACATTCAGCTTAAGTTGATAGACTCACATTTGAAGAAGACGTAAGAACTGAAGACTTTATGGAACCGTTAGTGTACCGGCTGTAATTTTTCTAGGTCGACCTAGAAATAGCGTTCATCATGACGGGCCGAGATCTAGGTCTAACACCCACCCACCCAAGAATTTCAGGCAGCACCATTGGCTGCTGACACTGAAGCCTGTTGGTGTCTTGTTTGTTGACCTCGGATAGCTGTCGTCTCTCCAAAACAGTCGACCCAACCACATCGACCTGTTTACGAATCCAGCATAACGTTTAGTCATCGATAGCCATGAAATGATGGGATTGTACATGTAGGAAATAATAGCAAATACAATTGTTAATGTTTCTGTAATCCGTCAATCGTAGATTCGACAAGCAGTGGCGGCCGCCGTCTGCATGACATCATCGTATGAATGCTACGTTCTCCGTTATCTCGGTAATACTATTTCAGTGCACCTTTCAAAGAAAATCTTCGGAAGGGTGGTTGTTTCTAAAAAATGCCTCACAATGATACTCTCCAAGCAGAGGTTTAGGCTTCGGCTTATTTTTGGCGTGTTTTAGGCGTTTTTATCAGTCTTTCCTTTTTGGACTGGTATATATTTTTTTACACCAGCCCAAGATTGGCAAATGGTAACTGCCTGGCAAATGGATACTGCCTGGCCAATTTGATACTGTCTTGCAGCTACCGAAAGATCTGCTAGGAGATTACACAATGAGACCTAATACTGTTCCAAGAGTGGTCAAGTTTACGATCAATCTTACGGTCTTGCAAATAGAATGGGAAGAAAAATCAACAAGACGAAGTACTTTTCCGCGAGACTTTGACAGGTGCATACCATGTGTATGGCGTAAGAAATTATGCCGGGAAAAATGAAGTAGTTTCCACGACCGAGTCAACGTTATTCCTGTGTGGTCTGTGGCCGTGTTGGTATGGCGCCACCGAGATGAATTCTGGGGCGGACTGAGGACAGCAAATAGTTTCCTCGATGTTTCTTGCCGTACTGCAGATCGACTGTACGTGCGGACAAGAAAAAATCAGCACTTGTGAGCCCGTACGTGTCATATAAGAGAAAAATACAGAGATTTGCGGTACATAACGGTTCCTTTCTCCAAGGAGGTTATAAACCTCCTTGCTTTCTCTCATTTTTTGGGGGGGGGGGGGGTGTGATCAGACAAGTACCCAGCACTCATCAAGCCCAATACAAAACCATGATATAAGAAATTCAACTAATGAGATTGGCAGTTTTCTGCACTCGACCGCACAGAGATACCCTACAACAAACCGGTAGTTAACGTTGTCATGCTATTGACGACTTTTCTGTTAATCGTTTTGATTCCAACGATATCTATCTCCAGTATTTCACACAGGTACGATTCTTGGGACAAGGGCGTCACTGTATAAAGTCGTTGCCATATTCGTCAGACTTGGAGTAGGATTAAATTTTCCGCATGGTCTCTAATCACATGTGTTGGACGACCGGCACCGGTAATCTTCTTTCCAGCTCAAAGCTCGATCGGCCAATCCGGTGATAAACAGTCGTGACTGTGGGTAAAAATATTAAAGCAAGTCGATGACAGATGACCCTGAAATGATCCGGGCGACCCCTCGAGCGTTTGGCATAACAGAGTTCGGCTATTTAGTTTGCCTTTGGGCGATCAGTACCTGAAATAGGGAGAGAAGGTTGACGAAGGTCGTGTCGCGACTGACGTGAACCCAATATGTGCCATGGTTTGGTTGTATCCACTCATGTAGGTCAGGAAAACAACGTTTAAAGTACGCACTACGTTTTAGATACTATTGCTAAGTATCTACTTCTTCGTAGATGTAAGGACATGCTTTTGGTAACTGTGTGTGTGTATATGTGTATATATACACTTTGAACGTATTGATCGACCGCTCGGAATGGTACTGCAGAGAATTCCCCGTTACCAACCATCTATTTTGAGCGGCTCGTGGGCACAGGTTTACCCCAGTTGTACCCCCGACAATATGTTCACGCAGCAAAAACTATGAATAGTGCACCTGAAAATAGAGAGAGGGAGAGACAATTGGTAAAAAAAAATTATAAAATTACGGACACGGACACATTATTGACAGGAAATGAGTCTATCATATAATCACACTGTGCGAGAACGCCCTGGTCAGCTGGTGTTTATGATATCAGTCGGGCAAAGCTTCTTACCTATATTAAAGTTACACATTTCAAACATGCTAACAAGTATAATGGTTTCTCTGTTCTCTGTACTCATCGGAGTAGTTGGAACTGTAAGTTACGCTTTTACATGGATGGCATATTTGTCAAATTTCCAATAACGTTAGTAACGCTCTGAGCTGCAAACAGTACTCCGTTTAGCGAACCTGACACGTTATCTGGACGTCTATTTGGCCAATTTTAATTCTTTCCAGCCGCCTCTCAAGCCTGGTGGAGGCTGTTGTTTTGTGGCTTTACGTGTAGATTTAATCAAGGACATTATCCCTATATAATGTCCTTGATTTCATCAATACTGATATAAAAGCATACCGAAGAAAGTGATGCACCAACCAAACCACCCGCGTGACTCTTCCCGCCATCTGTCAGTACTATTTCATTCATTGCACCTACGCAAGAATCAGCCAATAGCAGCAGGGGTTATAGGTCATACTCTCTGCGCGTAAAGCGCGCCCTCACTGATCACTGTGTTTACAACCCGTGTTTATCTTTTGCTACAACCGACCGGGTCGACACTTCTAACTGCCGATTTAGTGGATTTGACTGTCTCGAGCGTTTAAGATAGTTGTCAAATTAAAACTGTTCTCATCAACTCGCATGTATTAAAGAAGCCTGATATTATGTATTCAATTGGTTTGTGGGTGCGGATGATGATGATGATGATGACGACTACGTTATCGTTATACATCGACGAAAATTGAAAGAAAAAAAGAGCCCACTTCACTGAGTTACAGTACAGAATCTTGGATGTGTCATTCTTTTTATACTTGATGGCATCCATTTAATTTTCTTAATTCTTTGAGCTGTTTTGTCTATCGTTGTTTGTTGATGTTTTTATTCTTATTTGATTGAAACAACAATAATGGTTGATCCTTCGTGTCGGCCAGGCTCACATTATGTACGGTACAATTTATAAGCGAACAACTCGGACTATCGTCCTCCAGCGATGCTCGCTTATTTATTTGTGGGCCGTGCCTAGTGTAGTAAAGTAGGCGTGTAGACATGTGTAAAGTTCTCTGAGTAATTCCCGCCTTATGATTGGCCAGGAACTCTACCATGACAAGTTCCTGGCCAATCAGCGTACGGGATTTCTGTCTCCGTTCAGCTGATTCCGCCGCATGTGTGCCAGCTCGCAATCATCACTTGCCTCTCAGTCGATGGTTTAGGGCGGACGGGGAGTTGCATGTCCTCGTAGATCGGGGGCTAGCACCGTTTGCCGTGGACAGAATTAGATGAAACTCGGTAGATAGATAAAGGAGAAGCTTGTTTATGTCCTCCGTGAAATTCACGGCGATACGTCTATTTTTACAGGTTTTGTGAGCCGCTGAATGAGGGGATCACGACCGGAGGAACGAACCGACGGTTCGACCCGGTATCGCCTTTACTCGGTTGGTTCGGTTTGCAGGCCCCACCACAAAGCCGCTGCACCAAAACTCCTCTTTGTGTTTTCCACATATTCCCGTCTCGGGCCACAGCATGCTCAGGTTCCTCACACAGAAACTCAGACCACTATCCATCAACGAGGTGCAGCCGCTAGAATCTTCGGTAAGTCTCTCTCCGAAATACCGCAATACAATTTGGTTCTGTATGTGTCCACCATGTATACGTGGATAAATGCTGGACGTGTTTACCCTTGTTGTTTTCTACCCATTTTTCAGGGAGAACTAGAAGATCAAGGCTACAGTAGCACGGATTCAGAGAGTGGCAACGTTGAACTGGAGGGACTAGAGAGGGGTAAAGCTTTTTATTGTTGTTGTTGTTCATTTTGTTAGGAATTCCAGACAATTTTGCTGGGATCTATGTTGTGCGTTTGCGTGCCTCGGTCGTTCCACAGTGGGAAATGGCGGCTGGACCAACAAGTCGGGGGACTCTTGGGAGTCAGGGCTCCTTTTTGTTACCAGTGCTTCACACTCCCATGAAAAGAGTGATTATGTAGACGACTAGCTATCCATTTCTGTTTTAGTGAAAAATGCTTTACTATCATTTAATTTGATGCTGTCGTTTGCAGGGAGGCAACATGAGAAATATGGTACCGTCAGGGAAAGCCCCAAGTTGGAGGCGAAAGTGTCGAACCCCCAGCCCTCCCCAAACCAAGAGAACACACAGGCTTGTCCAGGGCCTTCTCCTATCGGGACAGACTTACTCAGGGATCGGAGAACAGACGCCGGCGAATTCATGGCCGTGGATCGACACAGCTCCGAGGAAGAACTGGAGCACATTATCAGAGAGAAGGAAAATATGGGAGAGAAGAGAAAGTGGTCACAGGTACGCCTGACAGACATGGCAAGGAAAAATGAACAAAGAAACCTGGCGGAGGGGTTGTTCAATAATCTTGGAAAATTTCTGTTGACTGTTGTTGGAATTTTTTAAGTTGAATGAAATAATGATATTAATGAATGCAATTAATGAGTGTATTGTTTAAAGCAATGTTGTTTTCAATGATTGATGGATGGTGTATGTTTATAGTTTATTATATTGATTTATAGTTCAGTTCATACCTCAAATTTTCTGTTTGATGTCATTCTCAGGTGAACCGATGGAGTTTCAGCGGAGACAGCTCAGGGTCTAGTGATGACGAAGTCAAGGACTTGATGTGTGGGAAGGTCTCGTCTCCAGTTGTTTTTACGTCTTCCCCACCCAAGCGGCATGTACAGAAAGTTTACCCCGCACAGGGCGAGAGGTCCCAGCTCTTCATCGCCCGGTTGAGAACAGTGGACGGCTGTGCCAGTCCCAGAAAGAGACATCGACAAGCCTTCAGTGAGGCACAAATTCACGCCATCACGGACAGGCCTAGTTTGGACTTTGAGAAAATGCAGCAGGTTAGTGAAGTCATGTCTGCAAGATGTTGGGAATGTTTGCTGTGATATCACTGGACATGTTGGATTATTAGTGTCAAAAGTGCAATTTTAATATGCTAGTATATCTGACCAAAAGTGGTGACATTTGGAGTTCTAGACAGTGACAAAAAAGCCCCGTTCAACAGCTCCGTGTTATATATCCTGTTTGTTTTATTATTAATATTCTGCCTGCATATTATGTCAATGTTGTCTGCCTACCCACATGAGAGCCTGCACATGATTAAAAAAAAAATCCCCATTGAGTCATCATTCATCTAATTCCCCATTTGGTCCTGCCATTGAATTTGGATAGCATTCTGAAAACATGTCTGAACTTGTATGTACTGATAATATGTTATAATTATTTTTGACGCTGAAAGAGGGTACGTCAGTTTCTCATATGGGTATAGCCCCCCAAACAATAACAATGTACATAGATGACGGGGGGCATAGTTCAGGTCTGAATGTACGCTGAGATTGTGCAGCATTTGTAAGAAGGGTTATACATGTGTCACCTACATGTTTCAAATAGTTGAAATGTGGCAGGGTATAGGTGGACCACTGACAAGTATGTGCACTGTGCCCATGGTGGTAGTGCTAGGGCTGCCCCTGTCTGATGTGGAGAGGCTTCATCATGGCTATGTTTGCCATTATCTGACATGTTTAGCCACTGGAGAGTTTTCTGTGTCACTGCAGCAGTTGATAATAGCATTTCCATTGCCTGACATGGAGAACCCTTCTCTGGATTACAGAGCCAGAAATATTCTCTGGTTGGCCTAGGGTCAGCCCCAGGACAGTTAACATGCTCAACTTGGAGCAATACTTCAGCTGTCTGCCTGGGAGGGCAGTTGACTCTGGTATTGTTGTGATATCTGTTGGAATGGATGATTGTTTTTAAATAAGTGGGGTGTGTTTGGAAGGAGAGGACAGTGAAACATGATCAGAGGAATAGAATCAATACATGCATGAAGACAGCCTGACAGTCAGGGCATTTTGTTTGAGTGTTATGCTATTGTTGAGCTGCAGATCCTTGCAGAGGTTGCAACATTAATTTGATTAGTCCATTTGTAGTATCTATGTTTTCTGCATATGCAAGGTCATACTGTCAACCATCATTGTTATTGTCAATGGGCCATGGATCAGATGTGTGTACCAGTTTTTGGCACATGTTAGCCTGGTGCTGAAGGTGCAGAGATATCTTCTTAAAGTTGGAACTTGGCATAGTCTTAATCAGGATTATTGGAAGAGGGAAGGTTTGTTGAACCATTTTTCATGCACCCCAAGCTATCTGCTATTGTGCAGAGCAGGATTTGGCTTAGTTCCAACGTCGCCACCCTATTATAGAACCTCTGCCATGTTTAGGAAAGACCCATAAGTAAACAAAGCCTTTTGTGTACTTCTGTTTTCACATAGGCAAACGCCTTGTCACCCTTGAAGGGGATTGGACCTCCATGAAAAATACTGCTATCGACTTGCGCTTGTGAACACTCATAAATTCCAGCGTGGAAACTGTAACCAGCTTATTGTTGTCAACATGGTCATTGCAACAATGCCGGCAGTAATTGTAGAACCTCGGTGTGTTCAGAAAGCACATCATGTATGACCTTCTTATTGAGGAAATTTTACTGATTGGCTCATTTATGGGTTGACCAGGGTCAGGTTTTGAAGTGGTGGACTGTTTTCTCTCATGAAGCCTGTGTAAGGGGGAGCCATTCCACAGTTCTGTTTGGGCTGGGTGTGGAACTGGAGCTACCAGGGTAGTCTCAGGGCCTGGGTAGTCTGAGGTCTGCACCAGGGCTAAACCACTCTGGTCTTGAGGGGTCATTTCCATTCTTCGAGAACATAATTACATTCATCTTTTAGCCACAGGTTTATTAAGTCATGGTACATACGACAATTCAATGACTGGTGTCCTTTTCCTCTTTGGAAGGGTCTTCTTATTCTGCTGAATGTAAATGATAGTTTTGTGACAATTATCTGTCATCTCTATGCCTATGGTATTTATCTTGTGGCCTATTCTGTGTGCTTTCTGGTCAATGTTGCCTACAGGCTACACAACACCAAGACAAAAAAGGTAACATTTGAAATACATTACTGAAGGTGAAGTACTTTTTCCCTAAGGCCTGCGGCCTGCCTATTCTGTGATTCCCTCTAACAATACCATTAGTACCACCTGACAATGACCAAGAAGAGAGATCTACATTATTGTTACAAGTGGCAGGGATGAATTGTGGACAGGTGCTGATGACTGCCTCATTGAGAGA
Organism: Branchiostoma floridae x Branchiostoma japonicum; assembly: GCA_013266295.2. Classification (NCBI taxonomy): domain Eukaryota; kingdom Metazoa; phylum Chordata; class Leptocardii; order Amphioxiformes; family Branchiostomatidae; genus Branchiostoma; species Branchiostoma floridae x Branchiostoma japonicum. The sequence continues at coordinate 17,565,501 of CM023840.1, forward strand.
AGCTCCTGACACAATCACAACAGGATGTAGAAAGCCACTGTGGTTAATTTGGTGGTTTTCCACATGGATGCTCTAGTCTTGGTGCTTCCCTCTGTCAGCCTTTTGACAAAATCCTACCTATTATATCCGTTAAAGATTGCTTTTTTGTGCATACCCCTGTTTTGTTTCTTTCAGTCGGGTTTTCAGGAATGTTTGTGGGAGATATTTTGGCTGTTAAGCTGTGAACATGATTGTATTTATCTGCTACAGTCTAGACTAGTTGACGTGCACAGATAGGAAAAAGAGGTCCCTTTTGTAACGGTGGAATAACGGTATATCAGTTGTACTGTTTATTTAATGCCCAAATCCTGTGATGGAAAGGTTTTCACCATCTACATATCTAATCAAAGTTTCAATGTCGTGTTACCTTTGCCAAGAAGGTTATGTTTTTGGTAGTGTTTGTGTGCATATGTGTCTGTCTGTAAACACTATAACTCGAGAAGGCTTTGATAGATTTGGTAGGTGGGTAGGTCTTCACGAGACCTTCAAATTATGAGATTTTGATCTCATGATCTGTACATGTTAGGGTGACGAATTTTGGATGGTAGATAGCTTTTGTAACTTAGAAGAAGTGACGTGAGTTTGGGTCCCCTAGCAGCTTGTTCTGGAAATGCAGGGGTGTTTGTTGAAAAATACTTTAAGGAAGATAACTCAAGAACCGGTTGATGGATCATTGTGATTTTTGGTATGTAGATAGCTTGAGTGATACTTGACATAATTAGATGACAATTATGCAAATCAGGATCTATGTTCTATATGTTCTATAAATCTGTTGCGTTCCATGAAAGGACTATTCAAACTTGTGACATATGTAATTGAGAACAACAGGAACATTGACAAATATCATTTATATGAATGAAGACATAATTTGCATAATTAATGAGAAAATGCTATGATTCCATAGTGGTAACTGCCAGGAATTTCATACTTGTGGCATTTGGAATTTAAGTGAAGGTGAACATCATTAAGATAACTTATTCAAATCAGGGCCTCATTTGCATAATTTATGCGGAAATGCTAGAATGGCAATCTTTGTTAAGATAAGGCTGTCATTGGGTGGAGAATATAATCAACTGATATAAATCATGCAAATGCGGATCTTATTTGCATAATCAATGAGAAACATTTATAATTCGTCAGTCGTAAAGGTTAACATCATTTGGCGAAGGTAGTTTTACATGTAGACACATACGGTTTGGAAATTACCACTGCAGGGACTACTTCAATTCAGTTCATAATTATACTTCACACTATTAAAAGTTTCTTGAACATCTGCAATTGGCAACTTGTCAGAACATCTGCAGTTATGTTTGAGTGAGCTTAAAATAGCAAGAAGGACAATGATTTTGCCTGACTTAAAACTCGAAAGACTTGAATTGTAATGTAGCTGCAGGGTTTTCACTTGTCAGTCTCTATATGAGTATATCTTCTCCAAATGGATGTCTCTCCCGCAGTTGTTGTTTGATGTATAGTAAGGTTATTCTTCGGATTGAAGAAAGCAACACGAAATATAGCAAAGTAAAATAAGTGAAGAAAGTAAACTATGGAACATACATATATTAGTTATGTTATTATGTCTGGAAACTGCGCCTTCCATCTAGTGTTGAAAGTAAAGAACCAAAATAAGAAGGCTGCTGGCAGTATAAGTTGATTTACTATGGGAGTAGCTATGTTATAGGCAATGGTGCCAAGTCATGGGTCAGCTAGTTCAATCTATCTGTCAGTTGGCAGTACCCCAAGGTCAAATGTGGGTGTACTTATGGTGTAGCCTTGTTTAACAAGAGGATCTCCTATATGTCTTTGGAACATGATGTCATCCATGTGGGTATACAGTACTGTGTGTTTTCCAGCCTCCGCATGTTCTCCTCAAAACCATGTGATAGATAACACTTGGTTTAGACTTTGACCCTAAGAAGAATCGCTAGATGATATCAAGGAGGTTAGAGAGAGACGTTGATGATATTCTGCCAGTAGGAGAAATGTTGAAATTTAGGAGGAATATTAAGTCACAATCTTTGTTGGATTGATAAGAAAACTTATCTGAATTATGCATGTATGCCATATGTGATGAAGCAGTGTCTATAGTCAATACTATATATGGTTCAGATGATTATACTTTAGAATTGATCATTTTGTTTAAAAATATCTAACTTGCTTGCTATGAAATTATTTCCACTGTGTTAGGTTTCAAGTTCACATTTCTGAATAGGTGCAGCGTGGCATAAAGAATCTGACTTCTGTGCTATGTGACAGGAAACAAGACAATAGTGGTGCTGAAGGAGGCAGCTGCTGTGGATACTACTTCCAGGCTGTGATACTGATGGGATAACTTAACATATGAGATAAACATAAACAACAATCTGGTCTTGTTACTTAATTAGAAAGGACAGTCTGCTAGCTGTAAAGGGAGGCGTATTACTGTTAGGATCATCCATTCTTCATTGCTTGTGAGTCTAAGGCCCAATTTACACACAGTTTTTCCCAATGTCGCTGATATCTGCCAATGTCGGGACGGTGATGTCAGGACACACATCGCCAGGAAGTATGGCAGAACACCCGTGGCGCTTGGATTACATAGCCCGAGTCACTCAACCTTTCCTGAAGTTGGATGTTCCTGGCCATCTCTAACTTGCTGCTGTATTAGTTTTTCTTCCCCTAAAACTTTCTGGGCAATTTAGGACTTATATTAGACGTAATAGCAAGAGGCAGCATCTATGGCACAATTTACACGACAAAAATTCTGTTTTTTCCGATTTCCGCCATGTAAACAGGAATTTATGCGTCTTGAGATGTGATTCCCGCTGTGCGTCTTGAGCCGACTTCTAGAGGTCGCTCAAGACCCTCAGCGGGAGTGCCAAGCCGCTCAGCGGGAGTGCCAAGACCCTATTTTCAGTGTGTAAACGAAACGCGTTTCCGCTAGGTTTGTTTCAATATTAAATTTATCTTGAAAGTTTCCCAAACTCCCTGATATTAGGGTAAAAAAAGGAGATTTCGATCGACCTGTCCTGCTTGCATGATCGCCAACCCAGTCAGCGCCAGGAACGCCGGGTTTATACTGGAAAGCTCTGGCAGAGGTTCCCTGCGACGTCTTCGCTGCCATCCTAGCCTTCGCATTCGCTCAAGACGTCTTTGCCAGAGGAAGAATTGCGAGAGAAACCACAAAAACATCATCTGATGCATGAATAGCAGCATATCTTCGCCCGCTATTTTGTTAAGATATTCGCGCCAGAACTCGTTCAAAGGTCACAGGTCAATACGGGTCACCACTCAGCCGAGTAGACTCGGGCGCAGCGGGGTGGCCAAGCCGGCACGGGGCGGCGTGTGTGAATGCACGGTTCCGAAAACTTCTCCGAGCGGAGACGTCTCGAAACCCGCTAGCCGTCTTGGGTGTAAATTGGGCCTATAGTAGCTAGTATTCTACCCGGAGCTTGATAATTTGCTCGCGGCCCATACGATAGGCTGCTATATGGACTCATAAACTCATTATCACTACCACAGGATATTGCCATATCCCAGTGCCCACCATAGACAGAAAAAGCAGTATCTACCATTGAGTTACATTGTATGACCTAAAATAGTATCCGAACAGAGCGCTAAACAACAAAAATGGCAAGTCTTCCTGGCAAAATATGGAATTTTGCATATAACCCCTGACCTAGTGCTAGTAGGGTGAACCCTGACCTCTATATATGCACTGAAGTTGTCACAGACTCCCGCTGAGCTGTCGGATGATTACTCCGGAGCTGTCGTGAAATATTTTCCCAAAGACCATAAAATTCCTCTCTGCATGGTGAAAAAAGCTGTCACTGCTTTTGCCAGTGCCAACATCTCCAGTCCTGACGTGAAATTTCATGTGTAAATCAGGCTTAAAGTCATATATCCCTCCATGCACACATACTTTGGCCACTGTTTGTTGGAAATAGATATCAAATGCAAAGGTGTATCATGTAGACCAGCTCCTGACCCACGGTTGGACAGGTGCTGTGATTGCCATGACAACTGAGTTTCAGATATCCTTTTTTTTTTTTTAACTCTACAGGTGTAAATCATCAGGTCAGGCCTTGCTGAACTCTAAGCTGTTGTTTGTCCCATCACTTAGAGTTTCTTACAACAGACAGTTGTTGGGAGGGCTCCTTCTGTTAGTCTGGATGACACCAAAGAAGAAAACCAAATACAGATAAGGCTGCCTCCCTGAAATGACACTGAAATGTTGTATGGGGTTTGGCAATATCACATTCCTTATTGGTTAAATGACTTTGTTTTTTGTACATCTGGCCTTAGCCCTATGTTTGTATAGACCAATTTATATATCATATGTGTGTCTGTACATACTCAAGTTATAACCAGTAGCATGATATCTGTGTAGGACCTAAGCTTGATCAGTGCATCTTTTGGAGGCATTTTGAAATCATAAGTGGGACCAAAAGCAAGGCATGAAATAGCCACCTGCAACCTGTAATTTGCAGGCAATAACTGAAATTGCTAGTAAATAATTTAGAACCTGTAAATCTGCAGGTCAGAAATAGTTCAAAGACAGATGAAGTATTATATGAGGTTTAATTTGGTCAAATTTCAGCTTAGTAATGTGGGTAAGCTGAAAGATCATTGTAGCAAAAGATACCTGCCCTAGTCTCCATTACCATATACTACTATCAGTGGTAGAAATACTTTTTTTTTAGCGTTTTGCAATGTTGCAGAATGTCAAAATTTTGTTCCGCAATTCGGAAATACTTTCTGCAAATATCAAAATATACTTTTAAGAAATAATTGTCAGCTTAGTTGAAATTTTTATATAGCAATAACAGCAAAGAAGTACTTAATTTTGCCCCTAAAAACTGTGATGCCTGGGTTTAGAAACAAATACGTATGTTGTTTGCATGGCACCTCTGGGCAAAACTGTGCCATATCCAGGGAGGCCAACACCATTGAACCCATAGCCTGATTTTTTCAGTCTGCAAAATTGCAGGCTGCTTAATTTTTCTTCAACCTGCAATATTGAAAATGACTCTGCAAAATGCAGACTGCAGATGGGTATTTCTAACACTGACTATGTTATAATAATGTAGTAAAGTTGGCTACTCCTGCAATGCTGATTTGGACCTTTTTTTGCTCCTTCCTTGTTGGTCCTAGCAGGATGTCAAGCAATCTTGTGACTGGTGTTGACTGATACTTAGGAATAATCAAGTCACCCTACAGCATACTCACATTTGCCCCTGCAGCTGAATGATTTACCTGCATTATACAAGAAGGTATGCAGGTTCCCACAGGCGCTTCCATTACTCATGCCCATAACTGCCTGATAAATCACCCGGAGAGTAACAACTGTACTTGAGCAATGGCTAGTTTATTGCTAAGGTTTGATAGCTTCCAACCTAAAACAACGCATAAATTGTGACTATTATGCCTCCCAAATATCCTCCTGGCCTTTTGTTTGGAACAGTCAAGGCTTTACGATTACCCTTCATCATCATAAAAATCGATACCATCTGACGCCAGACTCATCCTCCCTGGATTGGGCTACAAATTTGCCGGGATACCGTCGCATCCTGTTTCAGGATATTTTGTCACCGAGGGAGGGTATATCTTTTATTGATGTGTACCTTTCAGAAAAGGTTTGGTAGCAAAGCTTGTGCACATACTTTCTTCTGGCAGATTGGTTACCTGGTAACGAGATACCTGAGTGACTATGTCTGCCTGTGTATTGTATTAGCCTGGCCTACCTGCTTTTGTCTCAAGAGATTGAATGCACATCTCCATTTGCTCAGCACACACTGGGGTCTTATTGCATTGGTAAAAGTTGCTAAGGTGCAGACAGTGCTTTTCAACTACCCTTCCTAATCCAGTTAGTTTTTAAAAAGGCTTAGTCCTGTATTCAAAATGACAGGAATAATGCAGTTAGGGTGGGTGGGGGGGTGGGGCTTGGTGGTAATTATACAATACCATGCAAAAAGCCGTATCGTGTGTCATAATGATCCTTATCTAGCATTGAAGTGATACTTTTTACTATAGCCCAGATTTGTTGTTCGTGAGTGAGCTTTCCCAAAGATTCTTTATGCTATGTAGCTTGAAATCATGTTGGTGTCTTCTGCAATGTGTAGTACTGGAAATTCATGTATGTGACAGTCTGTGACAGAGTATGACTGGAATTACATTTGTACCTGGGCTCCATAATGATATACTCAATCAGTAATCCTTATGTTTTAATGGCTGTGTCTGTATGTGCTGTGGCCTTGTGGACCATCTAGTTTTGTCTCTCCATATGCAAGGAGGTGACACCTTCACCATCAAGAAAATAGATACATCAGAAGTTTGTATCGCCTTTAGAAATTTTCCCTGTTGAGTTAGCCAAAAGTGTATGAGGCTTTGCATCATGTGTACTTGAACTCAGTTCTAGCAAAGGTGAAGACAGTTAAATGTGAAAATGAGATTGGTTGTCTGTTACCTTTCTCGCATAAGCAATTTTCAAACAGAGGTTTTAACGATCCCCAATTTGGTCCATGGCTGAAGGAGGTTCAAAATGTGAATATAGAAAAGCGAGTGGACAGTGTACTGCAGTGCTGACCTTTGCTTATTACTTACACCCCCTTGGTCAGGGGAACTTTTCCTTTGTGAATGCATTCCAAGTCCTGACCTCAAATGAATGTGTCTTTCTTATTTCCAAATCTTAGAAGGGTAAGAGCAGGAATACTCATGTAATTCACCAGCCATAAAAAGGACCAAACAAACAAACAAACAAACAAACAAACAAATTACCATTTCCATGCAAGAAATTTTCCTCATCCATGAAATGTGAAATGTTGGCTATCTATGCGGACCCTTCAATATTGGAATATAATAGCAGCCATCAGTAGAGTAATGATCTAGTCAGTATTATCTAGATAGTCTCAGTGAAGCAATAGCAAGTCATGGCTATGAGAAAGATAACATTTTCAAGGTCCCCATTTATAAGAACATGGGTTCCCAGAATGAACTATTTTTGTTATGAAGCAACTACAACTGATTCATGTCTTATCAGAGACCACAGTACCATTTGAAGTCAGTCAAGATTGAGGTCAAAATGCAGAGAATTTTCATATCTCTAGGAGCAGGAAAAGTTCATGGTTACTGCTGCGTGTGATAGCAGAGCATTTTCCGGAAGAGATATATGCCAGATCCGTAGACAGCTACCATTGCAACATTGCCCAAAATTGATACAACATAGCTGAAGACACAGCTGAAGATAAACCAATATGATCTACCTGCCTCCCTCCAAAAAAGATTGTACATCAGTAATTCCCCAAGTGATGCTAACCCTGTAGGGTTCCATGTTTCCCTGACCATCTCCACTAGTCTGACTCCTTTGGGAATTGTTATCTACTGGGATAATACTATGGAGAGTTCAAGGCACAAACTATCTCTGGAAAATGCCTATGATTTTACCTATCTTTGTGATCTACAGATTTAATCCCATGCCTATATTTTTTGGTCCCAGCAACAAGTAACTAGATAGCTGCCCTTCTCAGAGCCATGTATCAACTTTTCTCTTAAAATATCATTACCACCAGTAGGCTGGTAACTCACTTCTTACTCTGAATTATGATAGTCTTCATACCCAGCTGTCTCTACATGGAGCATGCACTTTTCTGCCCAAACAACAAATGGGGAAATACACAGAATTCCCTGGTCTTATCATTTTGTAAATACTCATCTGTCACTGTACATGTAAATTCTATACAACATTGTCGTACAATGGGTCCTGGAAGACAATCCATAGTACGCTTATAGGTGATCATTATGCTACATGGAAAAGCTATATTTCACTATCTAAAGTCAAATCTGCATGTGTATTCTAGCAGAGCATCAAAGGATTAACCCTGACAAGTGCATAAGCCCTGAAGCCAAGGTTACACATACTACAGTGGCCACAACTGTCATGTGACCTAACACTACAGCTGCTCAACAAATCCAACAGCTCTATTATCAAGTACAATATAAAGTAGCCATTTTGTAGCAGACACTCATGGTGAGATTTAGGTGATGCAACCATGCTTAAATTTGCACAATTTTGATAATGAAACATTACTGATGTTGTTGAAATATATAATATCAATGTCACTAACATTGTTGCAATTCCAAGCTCTTAAGTCTTGGTTCTTACTTTAAACTTGCATAAGTTATCAGTGTAGTTGTAAAACTTGAAGATAAATGATTTAAATAACCTTCTTGATATCATTCACAGTGATAGCCTTGCTATTTTCTAAGTAAATCTCATGGTGTTTGATTCATGCCGAATCATGGTGTCATTGTTGGCTAGTACTTGTACATGTATTTGTAGCCAGTCATAAGCATGATAACAAAATCTTATAGATGTTTCAAACAACACTTCTGGTTCTTAGCCTTAAAGCAATAAAACCTCCTTGCTTAATTATGTCCAGCTTGACCAGACCAATTTATCTAACAGAATTGTAGGTGAAACCTGGCATGAATATTCATGTTATTTGTTATTCTTTGTACAAAAGGGTTGGAGCAGGTTTGATTTCAGCACTTAGTAGACCACTATTAGTCGTGCCATTCCTTTAGAAGTGTGTGATTGTGCTGAAAACCAGGCAAGCTGAAACCTGAGGTACCAAAGAAAGCTGCCCTGTAGGGGTCAGTGATGTAGTAGATCGAGCACGGTTTGAGGCTGACTACTGGATATAGAACGGCCCCGCCCACCGAGGGGATGTCATGTCTCCCGAGGCCGTAGGCCGAGGGTGACATGACATCCCCGAGGTTGGGCGGGGCCGTTCTATATCCAGTAGTCAGCCTCAAACCGTGCTCGATCTAACTTAGAGCACTGCTAAGGTCCCCGAAGTTGGTCAACTTCATCCACAAGTGTTTTATTTTGCTTTATAAATCTTTGTTTATATCATTTATTTTCTTCTATCAAGGATTTGTTTGAATGTCTCTCAGCCTGATTGACGACCGTAAGGTCGTCAATCAGGCTGAGAGACATTCAAGCAAATCCGAGATGACTCAAAACACATGTGATGCTCAGTCTCCCAGTCTGCTGTAATCCCCCTGGGCAGAAACGTGGACACTGCCATTGGTCAGCTATTGTTTCCATGGATACAGTAACTTGCCAGAAGTGGGCGTGTTCAAGTTAGTCTGATTTATTGCGTTGGTTAGAGCACGGCTATCCCCAGAGAGGGACGAATTCCAGCATCCTGGTTGGCTGAGAAGAGGGTGGGTGGTTAGTTAGAGCACCCCTACCCCAAGGGATAGAGGTGCACTAACTAACAACTGTGCTACTATGTGGATATAATCACTAGAAATCCTGGCTCTTGATTGGCTGAGGGGACCTAGCAGTGCTCTAAAGCTATTTTGGAAGCTTGACCCTTGCGAATGCTGGGGTCTGTGTAGTTATAGAGGGTCAGCCTTCCAATGGACACAACTGTGTTACAGTCCTTTATCCACAAGAAAGTGGCTGTCCCTATGCTAGCTATCAGCAAGCGCCAGAGCTGAAGTTTCATGCTCAAGTACTCTAATTTTAGTCATTCCATGCTGCGAAGCAGCATAAATTTTGCATGTTGGTTATTTGAGGAGAAAGGCTCAAAATATTGGGTTGCAACAGTATACTGCTGATTGATGGGTAAGAAGAGAGCCTTTTTGGCAAAAGAATAGGTCGTTGCAACTGTAATTTGTTAGGACAGACAGACTTAACATCAGATTGAGCACATGTGCTTATCTCCTATTCACAAATGACAGCTACTTCTTTTTCCAGAATTATATATCAACTTTATGATGCCGGAAATGAAATGTACCAGCAAGAAAAAATTGTTATGATCACAAGTGGTCGAGAGCAATCTGTTTTATCCCTGGATTTTGGAAACTTTGTCTGGAATGCCATTGTGGGAAGAAAAAATGTGGTGATGAATTATTGATGCAATACCTGTGGAAGTACACATACCTGCTCCTGATATACTAGTAGCTTATGATGTTTAGGACACAAGTTTGGTCCCTAGCTTTACTTGTTGGATCATTAGAATAAAAGACATATTGGGAAGTACTTTTCAATGACCTTTCAAAATTTTCAAATTTCACTGTACAAGTATGACCATGCTGGGATTAATCATATGTGTTGTGTTTTTGAGACATTGAGTTGGAAGCTTATGAATTTAGAAATGGTTGGTGGAGCCCACACAGTCTTTTTATCTTTCCAAAGCAGTTTTATACAAATCAATTCTTACTCTCTAATTATTCTTGACAGGGTCTCATTGAATACATGATATTTTCCCTGTTCCAGTCTAGTTACCTGACAGTGCTCCATTTAGACAGGAGAAAATGACTGAATGACTGCCTATAGTTAGACAAGTCCATCCTGTTGTACTGGTATGGATTACTTTCTACATTCTAGGAATTCAAACTGTTTGACTCTACATTGACGTCAGATGTTTTACACTTTATAACTGTCAAAATATCATTTTCAGTTGTCTCTCATCTTTCTATACATGGCCTAACACTAAACAGCTGCCAAAGGCATATATGAAAAACTTGAAAAACTTTGCTGTAGTCTGTTCTGTTTCCCTACCAACAGGCTAAGTTGAATACTTTGTTGCAATAATAAGTGCAATCAGTTCATAGCGAAAGAAATGTCAAGGAAGGAATGATGGGGAGATGGTATCTGTTTTCCCTGGAGCACTGGATTTCAGTTTCGCAGCTTTCGATGCAATGCTCACGCATCTTTTTCAAGCTACCTTTGCATGTGATATATCTTCAAAAATACTGTATCTTGAGTAGTGTCCTCCTAATGCCATAGTAGTAACAGCTCCATCATACCTTCATTCACATAGATCAACATTATCAAAAACTCCTAAAGGGAACCTAAGTATACTAAGTATACAGTCATACAATACATACAAGGTGTAATACATTTGTGGGCGGTGGCCTACATGTATGTACTAAGTAGCCTGTAGACTACGTGGGTGTGTGATATTTGGAAAGCTGGGTGTGGTACTGTGACCATTGGTCTGAAAAGTAACTAAACATAGCCCACTAGTTGAAGTGTAAAAGCCATTCTTAGCAATTTAAAAATCATCTGTCTCAGCAACTACATGTATGTTGGTCAGGACTTCATGTCTTCACTTTCCATCAGTTGGAAGATGTTAGAGGTGCAACACCGTACTATCTAACACCTATCCTGTATATTGTCTTTTGAATCAATATGTATCAAGAGTTCCACGACCTCATACCTTCACCAAATGATGTTAACCCTTTTGGTGGACGATGTTAAATGATGTTCACCTTCACTTAACTTCCAAATGCAGCATGTATTAATTTCCCAGCAGTTACCACTATGATGTTATGGAAAATTTCCACTAATTATGCAAATTTGGTGCTCATTTACATAATCAATATCTGTTAATGATCCCCTCGTTCTCAATTACATGTCATAAGTGTTTCATAGCCCTATTATCGAATGAAGCAGATTTATAGAATTTCCTGATTAATTATGCAAATTAGATCCTGATTTGCATAATTGCTATTTAGTCATGTCAAGCATCACTTCCGCTACCTACATACCAAAAATCAAGACAATCCGTCGACTGGTTCTTGAGTTATCCTCCTCAGAAGATTTTTCAACAAATGACCCTGCAGTTCCAGGACAAGCTGCTAGGGGGCCCAAACTCATGTCACTTCTTCCCTAGCCCAAGAGCTATCTACCATGCAAAATTTGTGACCCTAGCATGTCTAGATCATGAGATATCAAAACAGGAAGTTCTGCTGCAGTACCAATGAAAGCCGCCAGGGGGCCCAAAATCTAATCATTTCTAGGTCTCATCAAGACCTACCCACCTACCAAGTTTCATGACAATCCATCCATAGCTTCTTGAGTTATGCTGTTCACAGACAAACAAACAAACAGACAAACAAACAAACGCTACTGAAAACATAACCTTCTTGGCGAAGGTAATTAAATCACGTCAGCCACTAGGACTGGCATTAGCTGAGCCTGTTGAGACTTTCCAAATTATATCAGGAACTATATAACATTTGCTTGATATACATGTGCATCTTTTGGGTCTGTTTAAAAAAAAGGTCAAGTAAACTGGTCAACAACAGGTTTTTCCCACCCTTTTCTTGTTGCCACAGTTCAGTTGCTGCTGCTTTGGAGGGATATAAGTCAAGACAGGTTGTTACAAGAATAGTCAAGGGAGTTTCATCCCAGTGCTTTTCAAAGAGGAAAATATGTAAGGTGTTCAAACAATGTTATTGACCCATTATATACACATTCTCTGTTGTCTTCATACCAGAAGGACTACAGCATGTCTTCATGCCTTCCATTTCTTACCTTAGCAACGGTAAAACATCACACCTGGACAGTTTGCTGTCATTCTTAGTGAACAAGTATAGTTGTCTCAGTATCACTCAACAATAATATACATTTACTATATGTGAAAAACTTCATATTTTTCTCTATACACAAACTGTGCTAAGATTTTTTATGTGTTTTCTGTAGACGGGCCCTTTTGAAAAACAACTTGACAGCCCAGTTGTTTGAAAATTCAATAAATTAATCAACTGCTCTAAAGTGAAAGACTGTCATATTTGAATATCCATAAGGCATTGTTGAATATCTTGTCATCTATCATATTTTTTATCAATGACCATGACCTCAATAGCCCCTTAGCATAGGTCAAAGGGCAAGTCACATATTTTCTGCCCTCACCTCAGTCCCATGTATAGAGGATGCATACATACTAAGTAGTCAAGAGCTCCTCTGTGCATGGTACTAAATTGTATGATGTGGCAACCACATGTATGTCCACTGGAGAAATTACAGATTTTACCGGTGTACTCATCTTGGACAATTAGACTTAGAGTGATTACTAGTGATTTTCAGATCCTTTGACAACTAGTGAAAATTCACTTTTCACAAAAGTACCACTATCAATGATTACTGCCTAGATTTAACACACTTGTCGCTAAGTGACTATTTTGAAAGTTGCAACCCTGCATGATTAGCTCTGGCTGTCCTGATATGTAAAAAGCCTATCCTTGCTAAGGTTGGACACTACTTTTAGGACTCATTTCATGCTTGCGTGGAGAGGAAGGTCCACTTATTTCCATGGTGCATTATGTGCTCTTTAGGTTGCTTATGTGTGTGTTAGCTTTCTGAACAGATGGAGAATCAATCAGTCCTGGTGCCAGGCTGGCTGTGGGGCTTTGTGTCGCATGGACTCACCAAGTGGTGGTAAAACTAAATAGTTAGAAGAAAGTCAATATCCCTGTTGTTATCAGCTGTGGTATATAACATCTGAAGGTATAACCAGACAGGTCACCACCTGCTATGGACAGGGAAAATTGGCTGTCACAAAAATCTTTGAACTTAATTGATTAGAAATGTAACTTTTCACCTTGCCTCTGTGTTTTGCAAATTACATTCTGGAAGAGCTACAATTACAAGAAATGGTTTAACACCTGTTTTGACCAGAAATTATTAATAGCAGTGTGTAGATCACAGTATTAATGTATGATTCTGACACCACTTCCATCAGAGGCAGACATGTGAAGGAGAGTGTTATCAATCATTGTGGTTCTGACAACATACTCGCTACCTATTGTTAGGCAGAGAGGAGGAAAAAATGCTTTCTTCATTCAATTTCTAGTAGACGGAACTGCAGTTGTCACCACACAAATCTGATAACATGATAGATTTTGTGACGCAAGTAATGATGGACTTTGTGCATTCAAACAAACTGGAACAGTTGTGGTCATGCTTCTCCTGTTTGGTCTTACCTTCATGGTATTTGGGGTTTCTCTCAGGGCTTTGTGAGAAGAGGTATGCAGTACTAATAGTGTTAGCATTTCCCACTTGATATGTGTTACCCAGTGCACAGCACACCCTGCCATCTGCCACCTACAGACTTGTTCATAGCCCTTAGGTATCTCCACTGTGGCCTATAATTACACAGGCCTCTGCTATGGGGGTCATTTGTGTCATGTTTGAATCACTTGAAGACAAACTATGTTTTAGACATTAGTGGTTTTTCATCAAAACATGAAAACATGGAACATGCTTCTGTCTGCTGATACTAACAATGAATGCAGGATAATATCAGCTCTACATTCTCTTTATATCCTGCAATATGTTTTGCGGAAGAAAGTGTACATAAACAATGTGGTATTACAAAACAAAACTTACAAAATACAAAACAAGAGACAGACCATTGTTTTGTGTTGATTGACAGCTGTTCTGGTCAGGCCATGTTGTGCAAACTGTTAAGGGTCTCCTCATGGACCTTCACCTTGTGAGATACATGTATGATTAATAACTAAACCTAGAACTGTAAACAAAATGAATAAATAAACAATTGAATAACCTGAGAGTATGCATTACGTATACAATCTTTATTGCACCATGAAAAGAAATGATATATTGAGTAAACTTGCAGAAAATAATTGTGCCCATTGACCATGTAGTCTGTGTTCATTGAATGGTGCCCCTCAGCCAACTTTTGTCAAGTCCTAAGAGTGGTATGAATCAGTATGGAGGAGGTCACTGAGTCTGTTTCTCCTGTTCTTACAGCAGATGCTCATCAAGAAGCCGTGCACGCATGGAGTCCGGTCAAGAATAGTCAAGATTAGGGTCAGTACATTTTACTTGTTGCATGTTCTATATTCACGTAACATGTGTTTTGTATTTTACACGTAACCCCAGAACCTTCTTTATGGTCTAAACTAACCTCAGAATGGCCCTGAAAAAAAATCAGACAGTAAGAACATTGGGATGAAGAAGAAATTACACTGGTGCAGGAAGAAGCTAGCCTTGGTGCCATCCTTGGCCATAGTTAGTTTACCATGAATGTTAAGCCTGGATGCCAGACCCATAGCATACTAGTTATCCAAGATAACTAGTGTGCTATGGGTCTGGCATCCAGGCTAATGAATGTTATACTCCCATGGAGTAGGTAGAGTAGGCTAGGTAGAAGTTAAAAGATAATCAGATTACAGCATAGCCCTGACTATTTCTAAAAATGCCCGAAAGAAGTAAATGTGGAAAAAAGATTTTGAAGGTACAGTATAATAGTACTTAAATGTTGACAGTAAATTACACGGCTGAAAATGGAAAACATTTTGCAGTTTTGGCAGAAGTTTAATGTCAGAAAAATTGATGATTTTTATCATTGCCACATGCTGTTCATAAACATTAACTTGACTTGGCAATAAGGCAAACCTGGCTGGCTGCCATCTGTTGGAGTGTTGGAGAGAACATTGGGAATATGATATGTGATATCAGACACCTTTCCTGAAGCTGCACGCAAACACATCTTCAGCTGACAGCTGACATTTTCCTACTTGGAAATATCACCAAGGGAACATCTACAGATCAGGCTGTTATTGTATATCTTGCACAAAATGTTAGAGAAGGTTGTAAATTGTGTAACATGTGCTATTGTATGCTGACATACTCATTCAAGGGTGGGTTGTTTGATGTAAGGAATTAAACATTGATAGCTGTTAGTGTATAAAGCTGATGTTTTGTGTAAAAGTAAAATTCTATAAAAGGTCATCATCACACCTGACAGCATTGTCTTTCCGGCCCCAAATTATCCTCACACACACTAGGTATTAAAGGATATAGCATATACTTATAGAATTCCATGGTAGAGGTTAGCAGTCTTTTATATACATAAAACTTGAAAACTTTGAAAAATGTAGTTTTATAGGGACATGGACTAGCCAACACAAAGATGGACAGGCCAGCCAGTACATTGTTTGATATCACATAATAGGGTTTTTTGAAAGTATGATGATCAAGGCCATTTCAATCCATCTAAGAAAACAGACCAGCTGTAATGATAGGGAATTTTTACATTGAAGTTATGTAAAATTGTAGCTTCCCTCTGAAAAATTGGTGTATACTTGCTGTCCTTCCAGGTTTTCCTTTTTGTATTGCATTATTTCCTCAATTTTCTGGTTTAGATTTATTCTGTGATAGGAGAATTGGCTTATGTAATCATGACTGCAATGCCAGCTGCTGTAGTCAATAACCACTAACCACTCTGATGTATTTATAGCACAGGTAATGTTTGGTAAATGGTACTGGTATGATTGTCCCAGGGACTATTAATTTCTTGTTGGAAAGAGAGCAGCTTTTTCTTGAAGGCAAAAGTTGCAACAGATGCATCCAGCTCATATCAAAGAGACCTCCATGCATGCTTGCTGCTAGGGTAGTCCAGAACTGAGCAACAAGGCATCTGTAGGGCATAAATTCCCCTCCAGGGGCACCAGGCTGGCGTTTTCTTTCCATAAGTTATGGCCCTCCCTGCTTTCATCTTCTAGATAATTTGTTTTACTGGTCATCAGGTGATAAATGGGAGTCACCAGGAGACCATGTGACTCCACCTTTGTATCTTCTTCTGCTGCATCACACTTTCTCCTGATTGTATGCAGTAGGTGGCTGGGCATATTTGCCCAGAGCCAGCTAGTTTTGGCCTTGCATTAATGATGATACACTCCTACTTGTTCAAAATAATGGGATTTTCCCCAAATCCCCCAACCTTGCTGACCCTCAGGGTACTGGAAAACTTGATCTCCTCAGACCTAATTAGATCATCAGGGGTTGTGAAAACGGGGTTACTTGTGTCAAGTGTTAGGGCACTTCCAGCTCTCTGAGTCCACAATGTCATGGCCACAAGAGAGGTTAACACATCAGTACCCAGGCTTTGATCTTGGGGACGGGTATCAAAGAAAATCCCATGGGGGAGCATGCGCTACACCTAGTTAGCTTGAATACACATTGATTTGTGTCATCTTCACATAGTCAGGAATGGTTTAGTGGAATACTTGTCACAAATACTGCAAACAACCAAGTCCTTTAAACAACACAACTACACCCCATGAAGAGAGATGATCTAATGTGATTATCACCTCACAGGCAGGGGTTGCCCATCAATCCCATAAAACTCAATCATCCTGTCCTTTTTTTATTTAGTCCAAAAGTGAAGTTGTTCAACTTGTTCAAGGATGTTCTATTAGAAAATTTGAATATATAAAAATCTATATGTTTCCTTTAAACCAATTGATCCGTCAACTTTATTTCCTACTCACCCACCCAGCCACTCACTCACTCACTCACTCACTCACTCACTCACTCACTCACTCACTCACTCACTCACTCACTCACTCACTCACTCACTCACTCACTCACTCACTCACTCACTCACTCACAAACTGTAGATTTCTCAAACAAGCAGATGCTCAGTTTGAAAGATATTTCCAGACAACCAGTTCTTTATGTGTGAGATATCTTCTGAGGTATGGATTCTAGGTGGGGAAGCTCATATTGATACCAAACAGAAAACCTTTGTTCTCAGTTTATGCTGTTATCATCATCTGTAGAAGACCAGATACAGGAGGATGAAATTCCAGATGACCCTTGTTGACCTGATGACAAAATCCCCTTACAGAAGCAGACAGCAGGAAATTGTAAGGTTCCTGATATGGACCTGATTGACAGGGTGGTGAACTAGCCTCTGATTGATCCCAGGGATTAGGAAGGGCATTCTGTCCTCCAAGATGCTCCTGTGTCAGGTTTGATCAAACTATGTATTTGATATTCACGGTTTTCCTTTGTCACCTTTAGTTTGATGCTCTGGCCCATTTTCACACAAAATACTCCCCAAGGCAGAAATATCACTTGACCTTTTCAACCTCGTGGTGCTGAGGATGTTGTCTAACACCACTGATCTGTCACACATATGCAACTATTTTCTAGAATGCCTTTGATTCCTGTGAAAAGGCAACATCATCTTGTAACATATTAGCCTTCCTGACTATTGATTGATTGATTGATTGATTGATTAGGCTATAAATATGATGTTTTGGATGGTACTAGCACTAGTAGTAGGGACCAGGTAGACATCTATGTCCTGTAGATAGCCAAATGTGACATTCAAGTGGATCATGTTGGTAAAGGTCAACTCCCCAGCCCTGGATCTGATGTTGTTTCTGTAAGTAGTTGAAAACTGGAATACAAATGTACATTTGAACTGTTATGTCTTTATTTCTATGGTTACTGGTGAATTTGTGGTAATATGGCTTTCTGTCTGCATTTATGGTTTGCAATATAATACCTTGTGGTAAGACCCTACACTGAACCTGAAATGTCATTAGGTTGAAGGTGTAATGCCAAGGGATGCCTGTAAAAGGTCCTAGTACCACGTGCAGCTAAATTTACAGATTGCTACGGTGCATTCTGTGGTCTATGTTGATGTGAAATTATTGCAAGTAGATGGGCGTCTGTTTTTCTGTTTAATGCATATCACCTTCAGTGTCAGGTGAACTCAAAGTATCCAGAGTTGAGAGTAACTGAAAACAGGAGAGAGCAGTATCCCTGAACCTGAGTGACATCATGAAGAGGCACAATAAATCTTTCATCATCTTTGGTGAAGTGACTGATAAGCAGCAGGAGACTGTCCATTTATTGAACAGAGCAGGTGGAAATAGATAGTCATTGGAGAGGGTAAATAGGTCAAGCAACAATCTCAGGCATTAATTGTGCTTTAGCTGCTTGGATGGGCAGAAATAACTTTCATCCAACTGCTGGCTATAGGAATATGCAAGCAGTCAATCAGGCTGGACCAGGAGGCCATGGGAGCTTCTATTCTTGGTTGGACAGATAAGGCAGTTTAACTAAGTTCTTGGGGTCAAAGGGTCATACAGGACTTCCTTAAACAGGAAGTGTACCCCCAGGAAAAGACAAGTCATTGTACCCAGGGAAAATCACGTCATCTTAGATATGGGTCTGTAACATGTTCTGTTAGTATCATCATCAGCCATCATTATCCTTTTAAATTGTTTATTGAATTTGATTTCATAGCCATCACTGCAAGGCTTCTTGATATTCCTGACCTCGTATTAGTTCTGGTTGAACTGTTACATTGATGTACATCAGACTGACCTCCCCTGTGCCTTTGAGATGAACTACTGCTCTATCTGGTAAATTGACATGGTAAACCATCAAGGTGTCAGAGATCCTATCTTGGTTGCCTTTAGTATATTAGCTTATGCATGACTCCCAGGTTTCATATCTGTAGTAATAACATGCTAGCCTGTGGCCTATATCTGTCACTCCTGGGCATCAAGTTTAGCAAAGCTTATCTCCAACAACAGACCCATGAAAGACATGGAGGTATCTCCTATCCTGATCAGTTGCCTCCCTAGCCTAGGCATGAGAGGAGGTTTGGTGTGTGGTCTGCACAAACTAACCCACATCCACTACCTATGAAATTGATTATGTTAAGTCTGTCACATTCATCTGTCCTGTACCTTACCCTAAGGATGGCTAGTTTGACACCGTCTGATCAAATTCTGCATCTTTATAAAAAATTTAGCTGTCTGTTGTGAACTGTAATTTACTTTTCTGGAGTGGCTGATGACATATATTATGTTACAGTTGACTTAAAGACACAGCACTGTATGTTAAAGAGACAGTACCTGGACTACTGGCTTCAGACTGAAAGTAGTAGATGTTGTGTAGTTACACAGAACAGTGAGACAGGAAGGAGTCCTGAAAAGTTTGTACAGATGTAGTCCATTATTTTGGTGCTGCCTAAACCCTTGGCTGAAACATGACGTGGGTCACCAGATAAGGGCTGACCTCTACTGCTGCTGCACAGTTCTGCCTTTGTTCCTTCACATTTCTGTTACCTCTGGGGGGCTCACTATGTAGTAGATCGAGCACGGTTTGAGGCTGACTACTGGATATAGAACGGCCCCGCCCACCGAGGGGATGTCATGTCTCCCGAGGCCGTAGGCCGAGGGTGACATGACATCCCCGAGGTTGGGCGGGGCCGTTCTATATCCAGTAGTCAGCCTCAAACCGTGCTCGATCTAACTTAGAGCACTGCTAAGGTCCCCGAAGTTGGTCAACTTCATCCACAAGTGTTTTATTTTGCTTTATAAATCTTTGTTTATATCATTTATTTTCTTCTATCAAGGATTTGTTTGAATGTCTCTCAGCCTGATTGACGACCGTAAGGTCGTCAATCAGGCTGAGAGACATTCAAGCAAATCCGAGATGACTCAAAACACATGTGATGCTCAGTCTCCCAGTCTGCTGTAATCCCCCTGGGCAGAAACGTGGACACTGCCATTGGTCAGCTATTGTTTCCATGGATACAGTAACTTGCCAGAAGTGGGCGTGTTCAAGTTAGTCTGATTTATTGCGTTGGTTAGAGCACGGCTATCCCCAGAGAGGGACGAATTCCAGCATCCTGGTTGGCTGAGAAGAGGGTGGGTGGTTAGTTAGAGCACCCCTACCCCAAGGGATAGAGGTGCACTAACTAACAACTGTGCTACTATGTGGATATAATCACTAGAAATCCTGGCTCTTGATTGGCTGAGGGGACCTAGCAGTGCTCTAAACCAGGGTTGAAGACAGAAGAGGGCATAAGTTCCCCTAACTAATCAGAAAGTCTTTTACCTTGGGTATGCTATCATTGGACTGTTGGAAGAGGGTTGCTGGGAGTGATGTAGGAATACCCAGTAGGAAAATACATCATCATGTGGCAGGCTACCACCTGTTCTTACCATAATCGCAATCACCTGTACTGATACATGGACAGCCAAAACAAAGACAAAATTATTATCCCTTTGAATATGAAGTAGCAGTTGTATGGTATCTGCTGTAGCATGATGGCAATTTTTATCTTCTGGCTATACATGTACATACTCATCTTGGCATACAGATTCTAAAGGTCCTTTTATTTTCCAAAACATCAGTTGCTAGCCATTTACATATTGTAGCCAGGTAAGGTAGAGGATGAAGGATGACAATGTCAACTTCAGAGGTTACTAGTTGCATGTATTGGATGATGCAGCACAGAAGCCTGGAAGGGGAGTTGACGTCTATTTAAAAACAGACAGAAAGCAGATAATAGGTGACTTCCCTGGTTTCTACTTTCCAAATGTTTTGGCTTTAGAGAGGATGTTCTGATAGACATCTGCCAGTCCCTAGAGAAGCCTTTTTGTAAAAAAGCAAAATATTGGTTTAGTGGAAGGGATAAACTTTTTTAATGTGTGCATTCCTACAAAGGTGCAAAGCATTTTCAAAGTGTCTCCAATTCACAGATTACCATGACCTTTCAAATAGATGTGATTTGGCTTTAGCTGATCCTCTTTTGTAACATTTGAAGGCAATCCACTTAAAGTTGGCATGCATACAGCAACTATTAAGGCCTAATTTTGAGCACTTAGTTGGTTGTGAGCACAAATTGCTTGGCCATTAAGTACTGACAGTGTCCAGATAGTTGTGGGGACACTTGAGTCTGCAGGATCAGGCTGATCAATGGCCATCCATCTCCAGACCAGCCACACTTCACATCCACCTTAATTACACGAGGGTCTGCATGGGGGGTCCTGATTACGCTTTACGCTAAATTCATCGAGGCCCGCAACGCTTTACGTAAAATTTAAGAAGGCCGGCAACGTTTTACGTTAAATTCTGGCGCTTCGCTTCGAATTCAGGCAGAGTTGACTGGTCTATTTTGTTTGTCAACTGATTTACATCAGTGACTGTTTTAAACACTGTCACGACTCCAAATTGCACTGATACTGGGTCAGAATGGACCCAGAATGTGATAAAATGCAGACCATCACGGGCGTTATGTGGTCGAGCCATCGTGCACCACACCTGGACCCAGATGGGAGAAGGAAAGCAGAGACGGCAGCAAAGCGACTCTACTTCTATGGGAGGGGGCAAAATAATATTTTACTGCAGCGCCGAAGGCGTGACTCATCGCATACATTTTAGGGGGGTCCGGGGGCATGCTTCCCCGGGAAAATTTTGAAATCTTGACCCTCTGAAACGGTATATTCTGCACCTTTTTACGTGCAAATCTTGCGTACAAGGATGACCCAACAGGTCAACCGCAAGTTCATCTACTACGGCCTACGAAAAATTGGGAGTCTGAACTACGATTTACGGGGAATTTTTTGGCTCGATTACGCTTTACGTGAAATGCACTGGCTACGCTTTACGCAAAATTTTCACCTCCTCACTACGAATTACGCTGAATAAAATAACTTCCCTACGAATTACGGGAAATTTAAAAGGCCCGCCTACGCCTTACGGAAAAGAGCATGCAGACCCTCTTACACAGGTAGGCAGTTATCCGATTGAAAGCTCATCTGGGCAAGGTCACTGTACCCTTCAGGTGAGCACTGGATACTGCAGAATGTCAGCAAATTGAACCAACTGAAAGGAATTCCCTGTGCCATCTATTTTGCAAAGAACCATTTAAGCTGCATCAATTCTATAACCAGCAGTTAGTTTTTGGAATAGTCTTTGGACTTCCTTGAGGCAAGGAGGTTGAAGTCTCCACTTCAACCTTGCTTGAGGCAATGAAGATAGCAAAGAGCCCAATGTTATGTCTTGCATTATGTATAAAGGCTGTTTTACCTTTCATATTTTTTAGAGTTATGTCAATCCTGTGACTACATGCAATATTGAAGATAAGAGACTGCAGCTGGGATATTCCACTTGTTGTTCAAAGGTTAGATTATTTGAAAATCAGCCAAACTTTGCTAGTATCTAGTAACAAGATGAAGGTTTTTTTTGTCACTTTTTGCCTCCGGCAAATACTCATCAACAAAGGACCCCATGGCCATCCATACAGGTATATACAAACAGGCATGAGAACTGTTGGCAGAAAACAAAGTTGAACTTCTGGCTTTCATTAACCTAGTAGCAACCAAACAAATCTATGACAACTTGAGCTTGTTGTTAGTATTAACTTCTTAAGTGTTTATCTTAACTGGTAATGCCTCAGTCACAGGCTGACAAGGACACCCCTTGCTGTCTTGCACTAGCCTAAAGGATAGAATTGAGGATTGGGTGAATGTCATTTCAAATTTGTATTTTGCCATTGGTTACATACCATGCCCGTAGCCAGGATTTTGCTTGGGGGGGTTCTTCCTACTGTCCAAGGGACCAACGAGCGCGGTAGGCGCCAGGCTTTGGCGCGAGCTTCCTAGAGGGGTCTGGGGGCATGCTCCCCCGGAAAATTTTGAAAATTGAACCTTCTGAAATGGCATTTCCTGCATTTTTGAGAGGATTTCAAACGGAAAATCAGAGACAAATAGGATTCCAGTCCCGCTTGTGATATAAATCAGTCCACCTATTAAAGAAAAATCTTGGACCTTTAGACAAAAAGTGGACCTTTTCTTCCGAACCCCCCGAACCCCCCCTGGCTACGGGCATGCATACTGAATGAAATGAAAGTTTGTGAGCCATACCATTTTTAGGGTCTAACATAAAAAAAAGAGCTGAAGCTACACACCTGGCAGTTTGAAGAGGAAAAGACAATCATCCTAGTGAAGAAAGTTGTATGTATTATCTGGATGTTCATATCAATGGTAGCCAAGACTGCTTAATAGTAATGTGCACTCCCACAAACACTTTATGATACCTATTATGCCTGTAATAGTATAGAGTGTATGTGAAAGGGAATGAGAGCAGTTTGCTCCTGATGTTTCCAAAGTCATTACTGCCAGTATGATACTTCTTTCTTAATTAGATGCCTGATGAGCCTCCATTCTCACACACCAACCTTCACCTTCAATTACATCTCCAGTAGAGCAAATCTCATAAAGCTCACACTGTGACCAACCTTCACCTTCAGATACTTCTGCAGAGTTTGCCTGTTACTACAGATATAGATTGCAGTTAAGTATCCTTGGCACTACCGTAATGGGTGGTACCATACTTCATTGTAATTTTCAGCAAACACCAAGGGGAAAGTCTTGTGTCCACAGGTGCAGTAGAGTCCATAGGTGTTATCCATGGCCCAGCTGGTAACCTTCCAGTCCTGCATTCCCTCTCGTCAGGCTGAACTAATGGATCAATTCTTCAGTGTTGACCATAGCATTGACCTGCAGACATGCTATAAATCATCACACAAACATTACTTTAGTTGGAGGTAGAGAGACATGGATGGATGTAGATGGAGATAATCATATAAGTACAGGAGGAGTCAGTACTGTGCCAATCTGTGTGGCTGATAGGATATTCAAACTACTGCACCAGCTACTTAGTGCCCATTTATCATGTTTTTTCCCAAGTCAGCAAAATTTTCTCCTGTTACTCATATGGATAAAAAGTATCAAAGTCAAATTGAAATCATGACCTTCACCTCTTTTATCCTTAATGAGGTGGATTGAAAGGCAGGGTAATCATGTGGGAACACTTGGCTCCAAAACTGTCTGGCATGATCATTGAGTTAAAAGCCTAGTTTTCCCTAGCTAGAGCAAACAATGGGTATTGGTAGATACCATTTCAGCAGATACAGTTCAGTAATTTGGATCCATAAAGGGCTGAAACTTTTAGTGTCATTCATTTTGTTCCTCTTTATATTTAAAGAACAATTTCCCTACATAACATCATTGAAGGATTTGGTAAAATTATGGCAAGGTTTCTGCAGGATCATTGCCTAATTAAAACTCCTTCTTCATTTCCCTCTTTACCTACATGTACAAGGGCCCTCTCCCATAATCATGTACATAGCTTACATTGTACAATGTAGCTTCCCTCACACTAGTATTATGATGTGAAATGTTCCAAGTATTTCCTTGCTGATGCCCCATACTGTATGAGCCCAAACCTGTTGAGCTTTTCCATTACTTACATTTGTATGATTTTGTGGCAAAATCATTAAAATGTACGACAGTTGGTGTTGGATCAAAGTAGAAAGCCTGTGAAATACAGCTCTTACAACTAAGATCATCAAAATGTACTTAGCTTGTCTTGGCATAGAGGACTATTCCCCAGCTGGAGTCAGAGAGCTCTTGTGAATAATGTGCCAATGAGTTGCCATGGTAACAAATGACTGCTGGGGCTGCAGGTACAGTAAGATGGATGAAACTCTTCAGGTCATTAGTGTAGCATCAAGATAGTGGAACTTACACAACGGGAGGGCAGAAGTGTGGAAGGGGTGATAACTTTTGGAGGCCATGCACCTGAATTAAAGTGTAATTGAAGTTTGCTTTTGTACAAATGACCAGTAGCTGCCATACATTGCAGTACTGACAGCCTTTGTGGATGACCGTACATGTGTATACCTCAAAGTGGGAATATACATCAGTTCTTGTTGCTTGAATAAGGTGTTCATTCACTTCTTATGATGGAAAGAAAAAAGATCTATATTGTAGACCTTTTCTTGCTCTGTTATGATTGATTGACATATTAGGCATTAGTCATGGTACATTTTGTACTTGCTGTTACTGTTACTGCTTATCTCACTGTTGTACCTTCACTGCAAGCACCTGTGATACCGTTGCTCACATTGCATTAGTAATAGACTGGAATACATGTTTTGACTCTTGGGGTGTGGCCATTTACATAGAAGAGATTGCCAAAGATCACAGCTCAAGAGTGATAGTTCCAGGTAAGAGACTAACCAAGTAATCACAAAAATTCTGGACATTCATGTCGGTGTCTAGGAGAAGCTGAGGCTTGTATGAACATTTTACTAAATTAATCTCTTGCATACTATTGATAAACTTATTCTTTTTTTTCATTGGGGAAAAATTGCTGTTAATGTTAACATTTTGGATTTAGTTGTGGCTGGCTAAAATGTTCAACGATGTGTTGCAACTTGGAAAAGCAAAGAGGATCATATTCTCTTTTTTTAACTACAGTATACTTGATTAAAGTCAATTTGTGACTGAAATGAAAATTGAAGTTAGCATAATCTGTCACAGCAAGGCTCATTTTGGGGCTTGTGCTGTGATTGCTAATAGGTCAGGAGAATATTAGGCACTTGAGGGGAAAAATCCTTGAAACTATTGATTATTGGTAGCTGAAGGAATGGGCTATGTTGCCTCTGGGAGAGGAAAGGGCCTCATACATTAAGCAGTATTAGTTGCCACCTAGTGAGGATGTATGCTCATTACCCAGTCGTCAATTGGCAAGCAGGCCAGGCTCACACATCAGCTGAGAGGTGCTGATAAGAAAATGAACTACTGGGGGCATTGGAACTTTATAACTAACATAAGAAGCTGCTGCTGCCGAGATTGGAATAAAACTTGTGATGCATGGAGACATGACAGAGTCAGGGTGGACCTGTGTGCTTGGGGTTCCAGGGAAAGAGTTGCTATAATTGGATGCTGGCTAGATAAAGTGGGTACCCTGGTGAGCATCTAGGAGGAACCCATAGAGCTGGTGTCAACTTTGATAAATGGAGTTCAGGTTCAAGGCACATGAGGTCAAAGTAATCTTCATGGACCAGCCAGGACTGCAAGGCTGGTAGATAAGGAAATTTCTGCTGCTTAGGAAACTTATACCTGTAAGTGTGCAATATTTGTTACAACACAATTGTCCTCATGGCAGCACTGTCCATGTGAAATGATGTTAGCTGTCTCAGGAGTGCAGATACTGAAGTTGATTATGTTGGGGGAAAATGGAAGCTCAAGATTGTTTCTGACTTAACAGAAACCATGGTATCCATGGTGAATATCTGTCCTAATTAAGCAGCTCATCAAAGTTAGCAGTGAGAATCTTGGGATTTGAGGGAAATGCGATTGAGTATATTTTCACCAGCCTTGACATCTGCATCCAATGGTTGATGCAGGGTGTGGGAAACTCCGGGCAGGGATGCTCTGGTATTTACATAAAACATGCTTATACTTTATGTTGTTTCCTTTATCAGACACCGAAGAACATACTATGTGATTACTCAAATATTTTGTCAACACCGATTATCCACAGAGTTCAGTCCTGAAGTGTGAGAAAAAATTCACAGCTTTGCAAGAGAGGAAAGTATGATATTTTGATGGAGTAGATGGCTTTGATTTAAGATGTCATGTCACTGACAACTTCACCATGAGCTGCCAGTAATCCCTTTGATGTCCTTATCTCATATAGTCTTCTCCTGGGCCACCTGCTGCAGCTGATTTATGTAATTCCTATAACTTCCTTCTGTATAATGACAACCACATCTTGGAGACACAACTGAGTCTGAGCCATGTTGTACGAATCTGCTCTCATTTTGCCGTAGTTTGTATGAAGATAGGTGCGTCCACTCAGTTGCTCGCAAATTTCTTCTATAGCTTTCTCCTTTGGATGCAAAAGCCTTGCAGGAAGTGGAACTCTTCAGGTTGCCTCCCTCTCCTGGAGGAGGATATTACAATGGAAGTGATGAATAACCATCCACAACAACCTGCAGTAAAAACTGCAGAATCACTGTTATTTACTGATCCTTGAAAAACAGCTGACCTTGAAAGTGGATGCCAGCTTCTCATGGGGAAGCTTAAACTGGTTTAAGGGATTGGAGAGGATTTTTGCTAATCTCTCACTAACAGTAAGCAGTAGGAGTTTGCTATTATGAATAGTTGGTTTCACTTCAATGGACAGCTGGCTGGATTTGGAATGAAAAGATAGGATGCTGACTGTGATGCATTAAGGAGAAAGACCAATACTGGGGCTTCTCCCATCAGCCCCTCACTAATCCACTTAGGCATACATGTATTCATCTGAATTTACTGGGTATGGTACAATGTACTAATGTCTTTATGCAGCATCTCTAGTCTTTCAATAAAAGCACCTGTCTTCTTAAAACAAAAGTGAAAAGACATGATTCTTTCTTTTAGTTTAGCCTCTTGATTTTTGTAGTCGTTGTCTGCGAAACAATTGAGGCATAAGGTCCAGTTACAAAGCTAATTAGATCTGTTTTTGAGAAAGTGAATGTAATCATATAATCACGAGCCCATCACAGTGACTAGAAAAACAATCATAGGCACGCATTTGAGTAGTGACTGTTATTATAAGACAATATTGCAGGGCAGTGCAGATCGATACAGGTAAAATATTAACCTGCTGCGAAGCACCTGATAAGCCTTGCCTACCCCTATTGAGAAGTCATATCCTATAAACTTGATATCACTTCCACCAATAATCAATTCTTTCTAATCTTATCGTAATTTCAAAGTCAAACATCAGCAAATTGTTGACAGAAGAGGCCTTGAGAAGAAGTTGGGAAGTGCCCTGAAGGAATGGTCAGTGAGGGGTCAGATAATTGGTAATGGCTTGGAAGTAATTGTTGTAATAAATATGGAGACCAGCCTATTTGTTCTCTGCTATTGTTAATCTGTGGTCCCCAGCAGTTCTGGCTCCTCTGTCAATACAGGAGGTCAGGGACAAATGCCAGGGTCAGCCTGTCACGCCATTCTGGGGAGTGAAATAAAAAGGGAAAACTGTGGTAAACACTGAATAATTCAAATTGTGCATGTAACAAAATATGCTCTGCTCTTTGATGCTGCGGATATGGAAAATTCTCCCTGTGGTCAGGCTGCATGCTATTATAGACGAGAGTCCCACT
This sequence comes from Branchiostoma floridae x Branchiostoma japonicum, assembly GCA_013266295.2. Taxonomy (NCBI): domain Eukaryota; kingdom Metazoa; phylum Chordata; class Leptocardii; order Amphioxiformes; family Branchiostomatidae; genus Branchiostoma; species Branchiostoma floridae x Branchiostoma japonicum. The sequence continues at coordinate 17,593,880 of CM023840.1, forward strand.
ACCCTCTGGAAAGTTTGCCCAGGATTTAGGCTTTGGGGTGTTTTCTTTTATGTCCTTTTAAGGAGCTTAGCAATCTACTTTAGACTTTGCAGCTAAGCTGAATATCGGACTCTGATGACTTGTGGGTGATTTAGGATCGTCCAGTAGATAGAAGCTGGCTGCCATGGATTGCTGGCTGGAACACACTGATGAGAAAGGCTATCTGAAGATGGGCCAGGTGACCCACTTCTCTTGCCTCGTCCTGATATGGATCTACCCTTCCCATCTATCATGCATATCCCCACTGTCCACTAGCACTGACCCCAAACATTTACAAATGGCATTAGTGCAAAGCTCATATCATTTGTATGCTACAGCCCGCAGTGAAATCAGATGGACATTCTGGAAAATCACCCTCAAAAGATGCAAAGTCAAATGGGGGCTTATGCATGCCATTATCATGTGTCTGCAGGTCCCATTGCCTGGAGTCAGGATCTGTAGAAGATGGGTACCTTGACCAAAGAAAGATATATGGCGGTTTGTTGAATTGCTGGGTGTTGTCATGTGTGATGCAGACATGGCAACCAAAACTACACTTGACTCATATGGCTCTCCTGTTATGACCAATCAGCATAATGTTATACTGAGGGGCGTTGAAAATATTTACTTTGAACTCCAGAAGTAAGTGCGTCAGTCAGTCATTTTTAGTGTATGTATATGTATATATATGTATGTATATTCAGAGCCTGCATCATTAACAGTCACCTGTGTATGACCTCGGCTTTCATATGTTGCATACAAAAGCTCTTAGCAAGGCTGAGGTACTTTCCATGGTTTATACTAGTAGTTGGTCACAGAAATTTGAATTATTCATCAACAGCTTTTTCCATGAGTATCAGTTCTTCTGGACCTACTGCCTGAGACGCAGGACTTTACTTTTGCCAACAGCCTTTCTTGCTCAGATGAAAAGAGCTGTACAGCTCATGTCCATCTCTGACAGGCCCCAGTCTTTGCTGAATGTCTGTGGCTTTGTGCCACCAACAGTTCTGCTCTTATAACATAGCACCGAGGTAAAAGTATTAATTTAAATTCACCATCCATCACAGGTTGATATGGTGGGAATAGGTGCACAGAAAGCAGGAAGTAAACATATTGTGTGACATGTCGGTAGTGTCAGGATCCTCCCTACCCAGCTATCTATAGCTGTGCTATTGAAGGCAAAAGAATCCAAACTACAATGGCAAAAGAATGGTGTCCTCAAAATCATCCATCAACTTGAACAGAGGCTGACAACCTTTTTCCTTGCCCAATGTCCAGACCGGACAGAAAATGGCAGGCATGGTTTTAGTCCTTTGTGTTGGATCGTGGTACTATTCTGTAGCAGTTTTACAAAAACAACACAGCTGCACATCAGTCAAAGTCATCTCCTAGTCTTACTAACACTTACTTAGTTCTATTTGTCAAGACAGAAGAAGTTTATATATTATGAGCATTGAATTGACAAATAGTTTCAGAGTGAGCTTCTTACTCCCTGTAGCAGTAATGAAACTGTTCCCATAATTTCATATTGAGCTAGAAGTTTGCTTTGAACCTGCAATGGTTTTCTTTTCAGCCTTCCAGGAATGCATCATTATCTCTATGAAAACAACTCTATGGGCTTGCCGAAGAACTTGATAAGGAAAGAAAATAAATACAACTGTAGAAATGATAAAATGGTTCACAGTACAATGGAAGGTGAAGCACGAAACTGCACCAGATGCTGGAAGAACATACAGTACAACGTGATTTACAAATCCATGCAGTTCTCACCCAGGCAATTCCTCCTGTTATGGGAATCAGATAATCGTAAGTCTTGGGGCTGAAAGATGAAGGTCTGTAAAAGCTGCTCCACAACATGAATGTTTCTGAGAATTTTGTCAGGGTTGTGGGGAGTTGAATCTTTGTGTTCACGTTTCTCTTTGGAAACTGTTTCATATAACAGCTATAGTATAGGGAAAGAGAATTAAGCCATCTGGAAATATCCCAGAAGACTAAAGCATGTAGCAGGACACTTGATATCCTAACAAGAAAATTGTTGTGATTTAGTTCATACTATCCCAAGTCGCTATGCACTATGGGAGGGGTAAGACCTCCACATGTCATTCTGGGGTCGCGATTGGAACCGGGCGGTCACACCTTTATGCGGCTCCTGTCTTTCTACGCGCGGATGCCACCCCTGAACTAAGCACGGTGGTAACAGAGATGTTACACATCTTTAACACGGGAAGAGCATCGATACGATGAACCAAGCTCCTTGGAGGAACGGAGGATGCCAGTACCCGGTTTTCGCTGCGACCGGGGCCGGGATCAGGACGCTCATTTTCGGGGCGACCCACGCCGCCCTGCCCATGCATGCGTCCAGTCAGCCGCCGGAACCGGCTGAGACGCCAGAAGCCTGCTGACGCCGATCTAAAACTTTTTGTGCTTTGCGAGGTACTGTATCGATTCCGGTTGGGTGGCATTCGGATGTGTATTGGTACTCGTCGCACACGGACATGCATTTTGAAATACAGAATTTGGGGCCAGTTTGGAGATTTTTCAAGGCTCGGGCCGGGCTTTTTGGTTCCCGCGAGCGCAGAAAACTGTTCCGTTGGCACACGGACATGCATTTCGAAATACAGAATTTGTGGTTTGGAGATTTTCAAGGCTCGGGCCGGGCTTTTTGGTTCCCGCGAGCGCAGAAAACTGTTCCGTTGGCACACGGACATGCATTTCGAAATACAGAATTTGTGGTTTGGAGATTTTCAAGGCTCGGGCCGGGCTTTTTGGTTCCCGCGAGCGCAGAAAACTGTTCCGTTGGCACACGGACATGCATTTCGAAATACAGAATTTGTGGTTTGGAGATTTTCAAGGCTCGGGCCGGGCTTTTTGGTTCCCGCGAGCGCAGAAAACTGTTCCGTTGGCACACGGACATGCATTTCGAAATACAGAATTTGTGGTTTGGAGATTTTCAAGGCTCGGGCCGGGCTTTTTGGTTCCCGCGAGCGCAGAAAACTGTTCCGTTGGCACACGGACATGCGAAACACAGAATTTGTGGTTTGGAGATTTTCAAGGCTCGGGCCGGGCTTTTTGGTTCCCGCGAGCGCAGAAACTGTTCCGTTGGCACACGGACATGCGAAATACAGAATTTGTGGTTTGGAGATTTTTCAAGGCTCGGGCCGGGCTTTTTGGTTCCCGCGAGCGCAGAAAACTGTTCCGTTGGCACACGGACATGCATTTTGAAATACAGAATTTGTAGTTTGGAGATTTTCAAGGCTCGGGCCGGGCCTTTTGGTTCCCGCGAGCGAAAACTGCTCCGTTGGCACACGGACATGCACTTTGAAATACAGAATTTGTGGCCAGTTTGGAGATTTTCAAGGCTCGGCCCGGGCTTTTTGGTTCCCGCGAGCGAAAACTGCTCCGTTGGCGCACGGACATGCTTGAGTTTCCCGCGAGCAGAAGAGTAGAGTAGAGTAGACTTTTCGTCTCGGTAGGAAGTTGTTTTGGATTGACGGAAGCTCGGGCCGGGCGACGAGGTTCCCGCGAGCAGACATTTTGTTTGGTTTACTGAAGTTATCACTGAGCTCGGGCCGGGCGATGAGGTTCCCGCGAGCAGACATCTTTTGTTTGGAATCATTTTTGAAGTCTTTACCTAAGCTCGGGCCGGGCGACGAGGTTCCCGCGAGCAGACATTTTTGTTTGGTTTACTGAAGTTATCACGGAGCTCGGGTCGGGCGATGAGGCTCCCGCGAGCCGACAGTTTCGTTTGAAGTTACCGACGTTTTTAACTAAGCTCGGGCCGGGCGACGAGGTTCCCGCGAGCCGACAGTTTTGTTTGGAGTCGCTGAATAAATTAGTACAGCTGCATTTGTCGGCTGGGGCCGGGTAGAAGTTTCCCGCGAGCCAGAAATTTTACCAAAAAGCGAGCTCCAGCTCGTAAGAGGTGATTTGATTTAACACAAGTTGGAAGCATGGTGTCGCGTGTATCGGCGGACATACACGTGTGAAAAGAATACTCATTTTATCGCAGGAAACATGGGCTCTCTCTGGGGTTGTTGACACGGCAGTGGCTACTCTATATGTAAAACGATTTTCTTTGTCATTGAGACAACAAAGGGATTGCGTCTTTTCATGACACCATACTCAGACTGTTAGTGTTGTCCTAGGGATGTGGTAATAAAGGAGAAAATGAATAGATCTACCAACACGATACGGTCAGACGGAAACGTTCCTTTTTCCTATCGTTTTCTCTGGCAGAAAGAGTAAAAAGTCTTGTTCGGTTTTGAGCGCTCCAGTCCGACTGACGGTATGTGTGAAACTTGAGGGGCCCCATCCAAGGAAGTTTCAGGGAATCCCACTGTACCCCATCCTTGGTGAGAATGGTAACTAGGGAGCAGGATTATTTACGGAACCAACAATCACTCGTTGGTCAGGTTATGCGCCGCTCTCAGTGGACGGGATTCTGTAGAAAGTAACATAGAGAAGCCATTTGGAGACAAACATTACCGGAGATGGATGGCTGTCAAAAGGATGATGTTTTGAACGTCTGAAAGCCATCTGGAGAGATCAATCACTGTAAAGACAATGAGAGAGATTTAGCACAGAAGGGCAAGACGGAGATAAAGGCCTACGGACAGCCCACCAGATGTTGCATGCACATTGCAACAGGCACTAACATTACGCATTTTGTCATGTCTTCCTACCCCTAACCCCTCTCTTGCCTCTCGCTGATTTCGTATCGACATCTGAGTACGGATCAGAGTGAGGCGAGTGTCATGAATGCATGCTTGGTTTTTATCTGTTAATTTAGTAAGTCCGTAAATTATGGATTTACTCTAGTTCCTCTGGAAGAGATCCCACCACACCGTGGTGTGCATTTGCGTTACAAGTTACACGGCTGATAATCGGATATCCTGATTGACATTTTGTGGTCCCAGCACACCAGGCGTCTCGAGCAGCCAGGAGTTTTTAGTTTTTGCAACGAAAGCTCCAGAGAAAGGGTATCACTCTCATGTGCAGTAGGTCTCCAGGGCGTATGAGAAGCCCTGTTTTCACCTTTCCGCGGACTGTGCATTTTTGATGACTAGATACCGGGACAAGTTTGGTGGCCGCCCGGGGACCATACATGAGACTGCAGGCTGAGGTAATGAGAGAACAGAAGGGTCGGAACCCCGTTGGTATAGCTTGTAGCACAAGAAGTCGTTTTAAAAACCAAGGGCAACCGGAGGACTCGCTTGGCTAGAGTTCACGTCAGACCATGGAGCGGATCGATTGATCTTGACTAAAACATTCCTATATATGGTGACTATCCTTCTCTCCTATGGTGATGAAGTAAGCTTTCGACTAGAAAAACCTTTTGTTTACCCTTGCCCTGAGGACAGAGACATGCCAGCATTTCGTCCTCGAAATTAGAAAGCGGTGGTCTAGAAATGCTGGAGAAAACTGGTTCTGAGATAGGAATTGGCTATCTCGGGGAACACTCTCCTCCTTCACAGCTAGACGCGGAGGATAGCGCAGAATAAAAAATGGCGAGGTACCGTTTTCTGATGTTTTCTGAGGAAGAGCCGCAGTGAGCGTGAATTATGCCCAGAAGCGGCCCTTATCATATGTCTAGCTAACAACTAGAGACACCTTTTCTAGCCAGCTTAAAGGGTCTGGCGTTGTAATGTGATTTGTTACAAAGAGGGGGGGGCGCTCCAGGCGGTCCGGTGGTCCCCGGGCAGCGACAGGGAATGATTGTGGAAGTGAAGCCCTCAGCAGCCAGTGAGCGCCAGCCTCCTGGGTGCGTGTGAACGACATATGGTGCTGGTGCCAGGCGTGTGTCCCCGTAGTAGGCAGCCATCTTGCAGACAAGGATGTCAGATTGTCAGTGCATGACAAACGAACTTACGTTTCACCTTGTCTTTGCCACGTTGAGTGTAACATACCTGCAAACTAGTGTTCCAAGGAAATCGGAATATATTTGACAGAAATACCATGCTGTGCGACCGGGTAATACAACGCAACACGCTTTCTCAACTCGATATGTGTGTCCTTTTGTTTGTATGGGTCTTGTATGCATAATCGTCATGGACCTTCCGAAAGTGCACTTTTGTTATTGTCACGCCGAGAGGAGGGCAAAAGACACTCGCCTGGTAAGAACGCACGCATGTACATGTACAGAGGATTGTTTCCAAAGTTAATCAGCGAGAGGCGAGGGAAGGTACAAATAAATCATGATAAATCATGGGGTAGGAAGACAGATGGAAGAAAGGAAGGAAGAAGAAGAAAAATTGTGAGTATTGGAAGGGAAGATTTGGAGAAGGACATTTAAGAGCGTAAGATAGGGTAAAAGGGTAAAGCCCCGTCTTTACCACCCATATCTTAACCCGAACAGAGGGCAGAGTGACGCGGGATTCGGTACTATCCCAAGTCGCTATGCACTATGGGAGGGGTAAGACCTCCACATGTCATTCTGGGGTCGCGGAGCAGGGATAGGAAGGGTGAACCATAGTGCGGGAAAGGGTGTGAAGAAGGGTGTGAAAAAAAAAAAGGCGCACAGGTGCAGTGGCAGGTAGCACAATACGTTTGACGGGAACCCAGAGGTGGGGTTTCCAATTCCTGATATGCTCTGAGGTGTCCACGTTTGGGAAAAACACTGGGCATTCAGTTCAGGAAAAATGGTACCTGGTTCCGTTGCTGCGCCTTACGTCGGTACTGCGTCTTCCACTGCAGTAGTGCCTACACTGTGCCAAGTTGAACCCAGCAAGACTTCCCAGAGACCGGTAGGGACACACCACGGATGGACCGGTGGATAAGGGTCCAGTGGTTGAGGAAAGTCAGGCCTTTGGCACATTAAAGAATTAATGATTTAGGAGTCACTCCAGGTGTACGTGATTCAAACGTTATAGTCGTAGTACACCAACCGGGTAAGGACGCCGAATAATGGCGGCTCCAGCTACGTATACAGTCCATTGTTACCCAACCTGGTCAGGAAACAAATAGCGCCCTTTTGACGCTATACAACACTATGCGGGTAAAATGGTGACATCCGCGCGTACCGCTTTGCTTCTGTTCGGGCATTGGCCTATGGCCCCGTCTTTACCACCCATATCTTAACCCGAACAGAGGGCAGAGTGACGCGGGATTCGGTACTGTCCCTTTGACCCTGCATTCAGAGTTACAAACACATTGGATACATGTAAACATCACATGAATGTCAGTAGCAGATGCCCAAGGAAGAGGTTAAATGTAGTTGATGGGTGTAAAGAGTTTTACCACCTCAGTAGCTAGTGTTATTGATTGGTTCTTTTCTGTTCATCCTCTGCTAATGGAGGGATGTCCCACTTACTAATCCTGACTTTCCCCAGCCAATAAAACCCATCTGCTGACCTGCACACATCTAATCCTGACCTTTGTGTTTAATGACCTCCAAAGGTTCCTCAGAGAGCTGTCAGTGGTCATAGGTACTGGACATCATTGATGCTGCAGTTACACAGTGTGTACATACATGTATGTATGGATCAGTGTCCTTTATCTGTTAGCTGGCCATGTAGCCTGATTGTTTGAAGTAAGAGAGGATTCAGGTGAAGGTATTAACCACTGCTGGCCTTGGAGACTAATGATCTGATGAACTTGCAAAATATGTCCTCTATCTTTGGTCACCTAAACTATTGATGTGACCCAGGTCTGCTGACATGGTCATGAAGAGTTGCTGAAGACTTCAGCAGGGCTTCCTGTGGCTTTGCTTTGTTCTGAGAGGATGATGAACAGAGGTCCATGAGCTAACAGGCAATGGCATCCTGCAAGCCTAATACTGCCTGGTACAGCCAACCTCTCTGTAAGGAACTACAATAGAGACTACTTTGATCTTTACTGCACAATAACTTCTCTATTTCATAGATCTAAAGCCTTATCATTATCACAGTTGCAACTGATTAAAGAGCTAAAGAAGGTGTATAATGTTGGGTTATATGTATTCAAGTGCATGAGTAGTTACTGAGGTATGCAGTTGGTTGGCAAATTAACTTGGGCATACCATTATACTGGTCTATATATGGTCCCTAAATACAGCAGCTTGAACTTGAAGAACACTTTTCATCATCATCTGAGACTTGGAAATGGTCATGAAGTGACATCCTGGTAGAAATGTGATCTTCCAACCTAATGTGGAACCATGAACTGTCTTGACCTATATCCTTCTCCAAACTACCCTGTACTTCCATGAATTAGGGAACTGCTCCCTGTAATTACTCAGGGCCTATGATTTGGAGGACACATGCTGCTTCTTGTGATGACTCCAACTGAGCTTCATCTCCAGTGGAGCATGGGCAGGGTGGAAATCACTCACTTGGAATATATTTGATCCTGGCAATGAGCCTGAAAAATGCATGATTTTGAGTATTAGCAAAATGCAACATAATTTCCCCCCGGAATCTAGAAAGCTGCATGAAGAGAGTATCCTCAGAAAGGTATGCAATTATACTATAGGGCATCTTATATTAGCTTAGGGTGTTCTTTACACAAGCACTAAGCACCCTGCAGTTTGCCAGTTACACTTGTATGGGCACCATAGCCAGGCACTATGGAAAGGAGACTGGGAAGCACTTGCAGATGTAGGTCAGCAGAGCAGTTTGCTCCTACAGTCACCTCTGGGTGCCCTTCAGAAAACAGGCATGCATGGAAAATCTGCCTGACTCCACATTTTCTGCAAGGCTGCCTCTCCTAACAGGCTCCATGGGCTGAGTTCTCCATTTAAGTGCAGGCAGAAAATCAGGAACCAATCAAGCTTCTGGTTAAGGAGACTCTGGGCCTTTGCATAATGTGCAAATGACATAAAATGTATGTAACATGGCCAGTCATCATCATCTTGGTGATTTAGGTAATCAAGACTGCTGAAAACTTCAGCATGAAGGGCAAATTACACATTCTGGACTCATGGAGAAGTCACCGCATACATTTTGTACATGCATCATGGGAAAGTTTACTTGGAGTAGATGACTGGTTTCAGATTCTGAGTAGGAAAGCTATAAGTCAAGGTGAAAACCAGTGCTGTTACTATTTTGTCATGCATGCAAAGGGTATCATTCATTCAAATTGTACATGTATATTTAACAGTATGATATGCATGAGCTGTCGGCTAGAATAACAATCTGACCTGAACTTGCAAAACACACCTAATTTGCAAAAAGATATACCAGTGCAATACACTTCAACAATAATTACTCGCTGATATAAACTACATGTAAAACTGCCTTGTTGACAGCTTATATTCCATTTTTAATTTAACCTACTTATTTAGCTATGGAAATATATTCATCTATGGAAATCTATTCATCTATGGAATTGTAAGTCATTAAATAAATGTATCCTGTCCAGGCACTCCCAACTTTGTCATGTTTCTCAGCATGCTGAAAATGATTACACAAGCCATCATCTGTCTAGCTGAAGATCACTTGCAGGAATTTCCTCTCCTTTCTTGGTAACCCTAGTAGATAAAAGCATTGGAGCACTCTAAGCTTAAGTGGTAATTAAGAGATGTAAGTTAAGACATGGTGAGACCTGACATACTGGTGTCAGGTTTCAGAAAATTTACATTTTTATATCTAGTTTCATATATGATGTTTCTTTTCACTAATCTGAACTCTCTGTGGAATGTTTGTTGTGAATATCTTCTTGTACCAAGGGGCCTGTTGCCCTAAATCTTGTCTATCACAGCTTTTAGATAACTTTTATTGGCAGGTTAATGATGTATCCCATATATTTTTATCTTCCCCCAAATGTCTCTAAGCCCCCTGCCCTATCACGTTCCAGCTCAGATGGCCCAATTTCCACTGCTAACTCTAGCAGTAATTCAACTTATTGGATATGATTATTTGCCAGTAAACCCTGGATTTGGGCAAGGCAGCAAAGGTCAACTTTGTAAAGTACAGAATCAAATTTCAGTATCTGAAGTCAGTTAAGGCTGACTGTCTTAAGGCTTAAGTCTGGGGCAGCAAAGTTCACAACTTTCCAACCTTTTATGGGAAGGGACTGCCCCATCATGTCACGATTATCATCCCCAGGAGATGGCTCAAGTCTGTCAGCTGCAGCCAAGGAACTGAAATAATAACTTCAAATTGCATATTGATATCTATATTGGCATCTCAGATTGCTATCATGTTAGCCTTTGAAGGCAGTGGCAGACAGTTGATTGGAAGTTAATGCACAAGTCTCAGGTAATTCATTACCACCTGAAAAATCAAGAACAAGATGAAGTAAAATCATTGACTTTAGAAGTCCAAGTCTTACAATCTGATTCTCCAAACTCTTTGTGCTTCAACCTCTCTGCCAATGTGTAAGTATATACTTTTCTGGTTCATACATCTACATGTACTCAATCATCATAGATGGGTGTGGCAATGTGCAATATGGGAGGGAAATGGTATTACCATGCCAAGACTGGCACTCTCGTGCACAAATGGACACATCTATCTCACAAATGTGAGGTACTCTACAGCTAGTTGCAGCATCATGTATTTTCAAAGGGTATAAATGTGTGCTGATGTCTGCATTTGGTTTGTCTCTTTAATCAATAGTCAATTGAGAGTAATGGAAACGACTGGTCTTCATACATACATGTAGAAGTAATCCTATCACACTTTGGCAATTTTTTCCATGGTATAAGATTCAGTTGAGTGATGTACATTTTAGGGACATCTTAATTTGCCAGATAACAGTAATTATTGCGTCAAAGATGATAAGGCATGTCAAAATTGATGTTTTATTGCATTAAATTTTATCATTACAAAAGAAAACTTGTTCAGAATCTGTAGATCATAGAATTGAGGGCATAGGACTGAAGTATTACATCTGTTTTCGTATATCTCTTGGAATCTCTGAATCTTTTAATCCCTGCCAATAAATTTATGTAAGGAGGTAGGCCATACTCTAGAAAAGAATTGAAAAGGAGATCCCTATTATATGTTATGTGTTCTCAATGAGATGAACCAGGCTACAAATAACCGAGTGTAGGCAGCTCATGTTATTTTCTGCTCTTCCTCTCCAGTGCAAATGACTCACATGAATAAGTGACTTAATGCTCTTTTTGTATCATTTCTGACCAGGTCAGAGTTGTGTGTGTCAGATCCCTGTTTCAGCTGGGTTACATAGCAAATTTGGTAGTCACAAGAGTATTCTAATTTTCCCATTTATTTGGAAGGAAAGATGATATGGCTTTGGCAATTTAATAGCACAATGTATTAAGCAGCTACCACTTCATTGCTGTGTAGCTGAAGAGAAGTGAGCACTAATGCTCCTCTGGGCACCATTTTGCTTCTTATCACTATAAAACTTGGCTTCAGGCAAAGTAAACTTCAAATGGGAATAGCTTGCAATATCCGTTATCACCTGCATGGAAATTCATGCACAAACTGAATGAGACCATTATGCTTGTGAAAATAGGCTACATATTACAGTTAAGTATCTCTGCATGTATGAGCTATGGTTAATGTAGCATGTCTGACTTAATGGTAAATTTACTGGAATGATCTGACAGAAAGTCTTATGAATAAGTCTTCTGCTTCAAGGTGACAGTTAGTTGATAAGGGACCCTTTCTGAAAATGTAACATGACAAGCCTTCCATCCAAGCTGAGTGAACAGTTATGCCACAAAATGATGCATGGCACCATATTTAATAGCGCTTTTGTAAATCTATAAGTAGGTTCGGGTTTGATACAGCACCAGGCATGTTTTTATGGTCTTATTTTTCAATGGCTTAAAGCTCAGATACGTATGATTCTCAAAACCCAAGGTACATGTCATGTTAATGTGTACCATTATTGCTGCTATGCACTGATACCTTCTCTATGAAGTGTGAAGTATTTTCACTTCTTCATGATACATTTCAGTGGGTTGAATCCCTTAAGTCAGCAGATATATTACATTACAAAGTCATTGTATACAGTAGAGACTAAAATGTATGAATGTATTATGATAAGGGGTAATCCCATGTTAATGCCCATACATGTAAATGGTTTGAGACATGTTCCCAAAATATTCTTAAAATAGTGCCCCATGCAATGTCACATCATACTGAGATTGCAGACTCTGATGTGCAGACGTACATGTATGAAAGGGATGTTTGCTGGGTGTCTTCCTGCCCTATTTGTACCAAAGATGTCCCCAAATACAGAGCAACAGAGCCATTACTGAGTCATGTAATTCTAATTCCTAATTGGCCTTCATACTCGACTACTAAAAGCTTAAAGCATTTACCATTAATAGCACTTGTAGGAAGTCTACATCTTGAGTAACTTTGTAGATGAACTCATTATCACAGAAATTGTCTTAATTGGGTCTTATGAAAAGTTTGTTGGCATGTGCTTAGCGAATATTTCCCAGATGTAACAGTTATAAGCCTCTTCCTGCTGACTTCTGTGGTAAACTGGTAAATCTCGACTTTTGTCGTAAAATGTGTGTTAAATCTCGATAAATAAATAAACAATTAAAATCATCGTAGACATCAGTTGTACATTGTTGTAACAGCGTGATTGTGTGTATCATGGTCAATGTGTACATTCTGATGAAAAAAAAATTATTGACAGCTTCACCCACTTGAGGAGCACCCAAGTTTCAGTTATTTTGACTGTAGAATGATATTTTAATGTAAATTCTAAGTATGATAATTGATTTTTAGTTTAAAATTGCTTCATTATACAGTGTATCATGTTTAAGCCTCATGCATGGAACTTTCACAAAATATTTAGTTGTATAATATTCGAACAATGTAGAACTCTACATTTTTATTGCTACATTGAAATCTAACCCATTTTTCCGCTTTGTCGACACAGACCATCTCCAACAGAACACCTCCAAGAATCCTGTGTGATCCTTCTGTCTTCTCCTTTCGGCCTCTGACAACTCTGAACCCGCTAACACCAGTGGAAGAGCCAACTCCCACCTGTGCATTCTAGATGGACCTCATCTGGAGGGCATGGAACAAGGTGGCCTGATGCATCATGGTTCCAGGAGCAGTCATGGTATTGGGTGTGCTGTCAATGCTAACAACCAACCCAGATTTGCCGTCACAAGTCTGGTGCTATAAGATGTTTAGGGCTGATGGCAGCAATATTCCTGGTCCATGAACATGTGTTTGATCTCAGGTGTTAGTGCTGACCCTATCTGGGGTGTGCTTTGGGGACAGCCTTGTATTTCATGGCTGGAACCAACTGTCTGGACGAGCAAGCCTTCTAGTAACAACTCCTTTTTACCCTGACCACATTCTTACCTATGTTTTTTCCTAATTTTTTTTGTAGCATGGTGGCAGCTAATTGCAACTGTAGCAGCCTATTAATTTCTTTACTTTCATCCAAACAAACTATTGATACCGGTAGGATATGAACTCCATCTTGGCAATCATAGCTTTAATGTACTACAAGAACAACAGGAAGGTTTTTCTTTTGTTGACCAAAACTCTGATCCAACATTGCTATGTGAAGTGTACATTGACGTACAGGATAAATGACTACGTTGGCAGTAGTACCAGGGACTTTGTTGTGCATTGCTCTTGAATTTTTCTGTTGATACAGATGTAACTACCACATAAGAGAACAGCATGTTGAAGTATTTAATTTTTGATGATAGATTGACTTGATACAAATGTATGGGAGATATTTCCTCTTGTCTGTAGGATACCTAGTATGTAGGCTACACAAAGACTAGTACATGTACATGTACCTCGATGTAAGATTTCTACCATGTTTTTCTAAACTGTAAATCAACTTTCACTATTCCTCGTGTACCTCACCTGTGAAGGAAGTGTGTTTGTCAAGTGAAACCTTGTGTTTTTTCGTGGAAGAGAAAATCCCAGTTTGTGACATGTTTACATTCCCAATGTTTTCTGATCCTTGTGACTCATCTATTGTAGAAAGTTGTGTGTTGTCTTCTCTGGTGTAACATAATTCTGATGCTGAGCATGTTTTCTATGTGTGTTGGTTTGACTGTACTATTGCTTGATTCAAGTTTCAACTTTGTTATAAGTACTTAGGAAGAAATAGGAAGTATTACATGTATGTGTAACACATACAGGTCAGATGTTATTCTAGATGGCGTGACTTTGACACATGTATGCCTTGATGAGTATTAGATGTCAATATTATACTGTAGTGTGGATTGTACTTTCTACAGTTTCTACAAAGGATAGAAGAAAAAACTGTACAGGATATGTCAAAGCTGAGAGGATGGTGAAAGACTTGTATATTTTTATGGACAGCACAAGGAGAAGGCTTGTAGGCTACCTTTGTATATCTCTGACCTGTTCCTGTTCAGTAGACAGTAGCAGGACACCTGCAGCCCCCACTTCTGAGTGGTGCCCTCTCAGCACCATTGACATTCACTTATTGTGGAACAGTCCACTTTATTGCACAGGGAAGAATGGGATCCTTGGGAACAACAAATCAGAAAAAATACCTCATAAACTCCTCCTGGCCTGTCCTGATGTACTTAGAGGAGGAAAGACTTTGATTGCTGCTGTCTGAACGAAGGGGGTTTACCTGTGGTCACATGATTGTCCACAACATGCCAATGCAGACAAACCTACCAGATTCAGTTTTTGTTAAGATCATAAGGAGCCTTCACAGTTCACCTGGGGAGGGAGCCATTGAATTCTAGTTATTGTCTGTCCTACACTTTCTTCCCGTGGCCCCTAGTGATTCAGTCTGGAGGACAGCTCCAGTGCATAAATGTCATTCTCATCAGAATGGGAAAGTTGTCTCCTGGTTCACCACTGATGTTTACCACCAGTATTTTACAATATCCATTCTTTCGTCACTCACACTGTCACACATGTTGAAAATGTTCAGTTGTCTTTTTGTCAAAGTTGCTCGATAATCAGTAATCAATTCTCCAGAACGGAGGTAAGACTTCCTCTTATGGCCCCTCCCTGCATGATGTGAATGGCGACTTTCCTTATGTTTGTGTCATTTCTTAGATGCACATTCCTTTAACTGCAAATTTGTTAATGATGTTCCACTGTCACACACCAAACAACCACAGAACTTGTGGAGAATATATAAACATTTAGCTTTATGTCTTGCCTCTTGCATATTATAGGTTTGGACATAGGATCCAGTGACCATTCATATACACTGCGCACAATGGCCCAACTTTAATTTCCTGTTCATTAATACAATTAGACGGACAAGGCAAAAACAATATACTGTTAATAATGATTTTGTCTTTTTTCATGATTTCATTCATAACTGATGAACTGATAGTGAGCCAAGATGGAATATGCTCTTAAGTCATGGACTGTTGACAGTGAAAAGCTTGTCAGTAACAGGTTTATGTTATTGAAATAACCAAACTAGTTGTGTGTGTGTGAAGGTGTGTTTGTGGAAGAATGATGGAACACATGTAGGATATATTCAATTGGTTTTGTATTTACTGCATGGGCCTGTAGATTCGGATATGTTGCACCACTTGATAAACTAGATGTCTTCTACTGGTACTTTAATTTACAGTGTTTTTGTACAGATAATAGTGTGAAGGAAGACGTACCAAGTTCTTGAACATTACAATGTTGGTTGGCACAACATGTGATTTGTAATTATGTATTTTCCATTGTGCTGCCTGGGAAATAAAGACTGATTCGGGGGAATTACATGTAGGGTGCACAGTGCTGTGCATGTGTTAGAGACTTGGCAGTGTTTACAGGTCTTCTTCAGTTGGTGGAAGCATGAAGCGATGAGCTATTCTGTACATAGGTTTGTAAGAGTCCTCTGACAGACAGACAGACAGACAGCAGCAGTATGTGTGAAAGACGTGTGTGGCATCAGGAGGGGAGGTTTGATTTAAAGTATATATATCTATATTTCTGATAACATTTTATACCTTAGCTGGTAGTGCATTGGACTGATATTGACCTTCCCACATCATTATTTTTGAAGCGTCAGTTGGCTGTGATCAATAAACAAAAATAGTGAAAAGAAGATTGGTTGTCATTTTTTGTCCATGAGTTGTGCTCTTTTATAACATGACAGCTGCCAGGAGATACTATTTTTGCACACTTCACCTGTATATCAGTATGTCAAGATTTTTGAAACAACCATTTCCATCCTTTTGTATGCTCATAACTCACACACAGTTGGAGTCTCACTGGCAAGTGCACTCCTGATGACCCTCCACCACAGGGGGTCAACATTAGCAGACATCCCACCTGGATCTGCTCATTGTGCTGTTCAACCCAACCCTCCCCACACCTGCCACTGTGAACACACCTACACATCCCCTGATATGAAACATGCTGAGAAACATTAACTTTGCTGATGTGCAGTAGATCTGCTGCCTGCTTCACTTAGCTACAAATGCAGATAATGGCTTTTTTTCGGGCTCTTTTTTCTTCGTCATTCTATTTTCATACTTTTGATTTTTCCACACCAATAAAGAACTTTGTACCTAGAGTTGGAAAAAGGACAAGGAAACACTGGGTATACAAATGTGATGAAAAATTCATCATGATGACATAACTGTCTGTAATTAAAAATTCATTGTGATGACATAATTGTAAATCATACTCTGGTGCCACAAATACTTCCACATGTACTGTAGCAATCAGCTCCAAACCATCAAATGATCAAGCAGACTTTGGTGGAGACTTTGAGTCTGTGGCCATAGTACAATAATGGGTGAAGGGTAACTTTCCATCAAAATTTGACATAATCTAATAATTCACAATCTGCATATCAATTTAAGACATTGATTGCTGGTACATTGTCCAGCCAGTATTACAGTACTTGGCTCCAAGCTAAATGCAATGCAGGAAGAGACTCAATTATGAGGACGCTGAAGCACATTACAATATCTGCTGGTGATTTAAGACTCAAATGGATTGCTGGAAAATAGTAGAATTGGCCAAATAGACTTTATTCCTGGAAGCAGAGAACTTGATCTTTGGTGGCCTTCTTGAATTTTATCAAGATGTCTTGTAATATTACCTAGGGTAATATTAGTTGTCCTTGACATCCTTCCACTGTGAGTTACTTCCCCCAGTTTTGAGTTCCCAGTGGACATGCAGCAAACCTCTGATGATGATTGAGACTGAATTGTATATGAGCAGCATGGTGCCACCATATAATTTGGGCTCAAGACTGGAAAATTTATGATGAAAACCATGACAATTTTGTTAACTGACTATCACAAGTGTATAAGCTGATACTATTTCATCTTTTCCTTATTGTGATGTCTATCCTTGAATCTAGTGCCACTAAAACTATCATACTCCAGTAAATTCCAAAGCAATCTAAGACCCAAAACAAGCCATTACCGGTAACACTAACAGTAACACTGCCAAGAAATTGCTATGCTAGCACCCATGCTTGATTGGTTTACTTTGTTATAGCCTGATTTTCCTGGGTAGCCAAAAAGGAAGTTTAATGAGTTGGAATGGCTTGAAGGCACAACAGGCTATCCATAGACATCAGGTGTGGAGGACAAGTCATCCATCATGTGTAATAAGTATTGTTAGCCTGGTCCCATCACCAGTACAGTGTCTGCCACACCATGCCCCTGAGCCACACACTAGGACTGGTGCTTGTCAATATACATCCCTGTAAGTTACCTTATCACCAACAACAGACCACCACAAGTGGCTTGCTTCAGATAGACACTTGTGATTAGCTTTTGTCCATCATGCTTTGGCATAATAGAGCATTTACAAATGTACATAAATCATGTTTTGTACATACATGTACATATTTCTGTAACACTAAACACATTTTGACCAGCACAATGATTGAACTACATATGTACCTGTAGGTTGCAGTAGGAGAGTGCCACCTTCTTGCAGTTCCCTCTGAAAGCTGTTCTCTATACAATTTGATATGTGCTTTTAATATGCAATTTGAGGGGAAGCTGCCAGGGAGACTGCCCTACAGGTATTTTGAAACACTTATGAATAATCATAGAAATTCATCTTATAAACTAACCAATAGCTAATGGTTAAAACTTTGCAGAATTGTTGCCTTGTTGAAGTCAATGATATACATTTTTAAAAATTGCACTAATAAGAAAATCCTATTCTCAATCATAAGAGATTTATAGTATTTCGTTTCATCTCAATTTATGTATATTATTGCTTCATTATTGTTATTGTATCATTTTGCCTATGTCTTGAAATATTTTCTAACAATTCCTTATGTATGTATGTATAGTTTCATTTCAATTTTGATTTACAATTAGTTTTGGGTAGTATAGAGGAGGAGTGCTTAGAATAAGCTAAATAAGCTTTATCCCTCCTCCTGCACCTTGTTTTATTTATTATTATTGTATTATGTATATTTTCTCTTGTTGTTGTGCAAATAAATAAACATGTTATGGTTCATGTAATTCAGCAAAAGTATTTTTTAAAACTAATGATACCCATTAGATCATTTGCATAATTGATCTAAAATTGTTGGTGGAGGTATGAGTTGCTGAATTCTAGTTAATTCGGTTTTGGCTGAATCTTCAACTCAGCTCTGTTAATGATATCCCATTCTGGTAACTGGTACTGGCTTTGGTAATACTGGTCCACATGTTACACCTGCTCAGTTGTTCAGCTTTATTAGCAAAGTCACAGACTGTACAATGGAATCATACCTGCCTACTTTTGTACTTTAATGTCACAAACGTCAACTACATCTTACACCAGTTTGTCTCTGTGCACTGGACCAGCCATGCAGTTAGCTACAACTGTGTGTTGACTTGATGGTGTTACATTACAATCTCCTTGGATACTAACAAAGCACGAAATTCAAGGACACTTAAAACCAAACATAAAGCAGTGGGGTTCCACTCAAAATAAGGTGGCAAACATCACCATCCATTGAGCTGCTGCATTTACTTCAAGAGCATCTTTCAAGAATATTTTACTTAAAAGGTTGGCTAGGCCTGTGTACATGCAGCTCCTGAACTGGATTCTTTAGCAATCTCTGTCATCAAGTTCCCTTTTAAGAGTGCTTCCAGCAGAGAAGCCATGGCTTCGTGGAGACCTGAAACATAGTAATAGCTACTTTGTGCTGCCTGATCTAATATTGACTAAAATGGAAGGCTTTCTGGCAGACACTTACAAGGCTACCCTGGAAAGCTTCTCTTATAATTACATGCAAAACTTCTTTGAAGGTTGGCCCTCTAATACCATGACAAAGTTGTCAGAAAGAAGGAACAACTCCTTTGCTGGGATTTGTAGTTGTGTTTTTTTCTCGCAGTAGTAAGAATACTCTTCACAAGAGTGCATCTAAAAATCTAGCACTTCTGACATGATATGTGCATATCTAACCAACAGGCACAACATTTATCATATCACATAAACTCCAGCCCTCTTGGATACTATTATTTACACATTTTACAGTACAAACACATTACAGTATTTCAATTCAATATGTAAGGTTAATATTATCTCCATTCAGCAATAATGGCTGCCCTTGATCATAAAGAGAACTGCACAAGACACAGTATGATGGTATATCCAATGCAACAAACAGTCCATAGTGAGGTACCGATGTAACAGTGCTTACACATTACAAACATTAAACTGCTATTGAATGGTTAGGGTGGATGAATTGTAATTTGTGGTGTAATTAGACAACCAGGTTGCCAGACTACAATGAGCCAACACATCCATCTGTTCTCTCACATTCCCCCAGAGTTATGCTTGTCCACTCCAGGATGGGGAAAACTTGGGCATGCAGCTTTTAGCACTCCAAGCTACATCAGATGGGTGTATTCACCAGCCCTAGTCTGACAACCTCAGATTATCACAAGTGACCCTGAAGTACATAATTGTTCTCCACTTCAATCATATATCACATACAAGTGTTGGCAGCTGTACACATGTGCAAGCCATAGTACAGCTGACCAAACAGAGAATATACTGTCCACAGATATGGCTCTTTCAAAACAACCTACTTTACAACTACTGGTATATATTATGGAATGACACAACAGACCACACGGTAGTTACAAGTTGGATATAGTTCACAATAAGTGCTAATGTCAATCTCTTCTACTGTGAGGTTACTGCTGAAGTTGTTATCTACGCTTCATGGGGGGTGGACGAGATTTGATCTCTTTACACCTTGGAATGTGACGCTCTGCAGCAGTTTCGTTGAACTTGCGCTGGCAGTATGGGCACTGCTTGTAGTCTGGGTTCTCACTGCGTGGGGGTGGGGGGAGGTCTGCCACACTCCCACCGTTCTTCTCCACTTCTGCTACCTTCTTAGCGTAGCGGATCGCCTGGATGAAATCTTCCCGTTTCTTGCGCCAGTCACCCTTCTTGCTCTGTAAGACAAAGATCAGATATTCAGAAATGACTAGATATTAAGTCAGATATTAAGTCCTCATTTAGTCATTAAGAATAAAATGGACAGTACAAAATTTGTAGCAAGATTGACAATACAGTGATATCAATACGATTATCAAGCAAAGGTATCATCATCATTCCTATTCTGTAGGCGAATCCCTTCACATTCCTAAGGTAGGAAGAAATTTATACTGGTTACAGCCATACCAGTTGAATAACTGTGGGGTAGTATTTTCAACAACCTTGTATGTCCCAGGCCACACCTGCTCTCTGACTGGCAACTATAACCCAGACGCTAATGAACTGAGGGTTCTAGAAATGATGGAACTACCTTTGAACTTTTCAAAGTGTCAGACTGCTTACTTGTCAGTAGCTGTTGGCAGGAAGGTCATAAAATATTTCCTCAGATCTATAATTTCCCCTCTGGAGCTGTATAAAAATGCATTGTGTGATATCTCGACAGAGCAGCATTGCCAGATAGATATATTGGAGAAAACCTGCTGTTATAGAGGATAAGAAAGATAAATGAAGCCATTGACTCTGAAGCCTGCTTGTCCATAGAGTTTCTGCACGTTGCTATCTTTGGTTCCATTTCCATTTTATTCTTGATGAAATATAGATCCTGTATGACAGAACATGATGTGGTCTCTTACCTCTGAGAGAGAGCAACCTCCTCAATACCAAAGTGCTTTGATCACACAGCAATGATACATTTTAGATTACAGAAGGACTGCACCATTTGGCTATTTATTGCCATAAGGCATAGGGTAAAAGCAGTTACTGCCCATTTCTGTTCCGATCTGTCAAGGTGGTTGGCCCATTTTAATGCAGTTTTCCAAAGCCCAATACCTGTATAATCCGGAATCAATCCCTAGTTATGTGCTCCAGTATTGCTATCTGTCTCCCTTTATCTATAAACTTGGCAACTGAAGGCCATAGGGATGGATACAAAGTTTTGTCTGATTGCTATTGGGAAATTAGGCACACCTTTGTCAGCACCCAGCATGGAGCGGGGTTAATTGGACAGGGAAGGCTGCTGAAAGAACTTTGGACCACACTGAAGGAGGATTAGTGAGCAGTATAGGTGTATGAGCCCCCAGAGTCAGCTTCCAAAGACTGAGTCATCAGTTTGGGTCATGTAGCCCCCCAGGGAGGGGTGAAAAGGGAGCCAGGATTAGTGATGCCAAGCAGGATATGACATTTCTGCGCTGGACAAAGCTTCCTGGTTTAAAATATTGACAGTGGCTTTAATCCTTGTGCGTCTCTGGGACCACTGCAGGAAGGAAATACGATAGCATCAACCTGTCCTCCATCAGGAGAGCGACCATTACTAAAGCGATAAAATTTCACATTTCCGCCATCGGAAAGGTCACTTCACAAAGTCTGAAATATGCCCTGGTTACTTTGGCAGGTGGGAATGGGTAGTGCCATTCACCTGACTCCAGCAGTTCCCATTGGGAGCCAACAGGGGGCCCATCTATGGATCTGACATTTTGCTGTTAAAACTCTATGTATAAATAATGGTGTATCCTTCACATTTCCAGGCCATGATATTAACTTTGATTCCCATCTTGTTGGAACCAAGCCAGTCATGGCGGGTTTCTCAAAGTGAAAAACTGCCAGGGGTTGCAACAGTTTAAGAGACGCAGTACATCTTCTGCCAAAAGACCCAGCCCATCAACCTATTGAAATAGATATTCCATCAATTCTGGTTGACCACACACTTGAGTTGTTCTGGCAACAATGGCAGATGAAACAGAGTAAATGACGAAGGGCGCTTCTTGCATGATTACTGTATTTGTATTCACCTGAGATCAAACCTGCTGCAGAGCTTTGGGGGAGGAGGGAATAAAGAAGGGAAAAGGAATCAAACCCGAAGCACATTTCACCGCAGGGTAGGGAGGGTAAGTACATGTTGTATACTATACATGCCCCCCCCCCCCATTTACTGTCCAAATATTTCAGGTGTCTACAGCACATCTGTCAAGTTGGTACAAAATGGAATTTACAGGGACACACCTTGATCAAGGCCAGGGTGCACTATGTAAAGAAGTTTACTTAAAAAAATCAAACAACTAATTAAGGAGAAAACTAAATTCAATAACGCTCATCTTAGCAAGATGGAAAGGGTGAGCTGTGAATATGCACCCCACGTACTGTACTTTCTATATTTGAAGTTTTAAGTGGGCACACAATAAACAATTACATCCATCACAAGGCAAGTATACTCTATTGTTGCTGAGTGTCAGCAGCATGGCAGGTGATAAAAGGTGGTCGTGTAGCAACCTGCAAAGTGAGTTATTCATTTGTCCTTGCACTGTCTCAACACGTACAGAGAGCAAAAGCCCGCCACACCTAGTAAGTGAATTAAGAGTATTGACGTCAGGCTTAAGTGTTAACTGTCACCACAGTAACAGCAAACCTGTAATGTAAATTTTCAGAAATGTATCCATAACAACATTTTGCACCTCCATCACCAGTACCAACAGTTTCGTGACGGGTCAGCCACATCTATTCAGGGACAAAGGCCACTGAGGTGCTGAGGAAAGAATTGATGAGATAGAAGGAGATGGTTGGCCTTTACACCGAGTTCCTTGGGGAGAAAATGGTATTTCCATTGTCCAAACCTATAATTTGATCAGTGCACTGTATCAATTCAATTCTACCTAGGCTCAGATGGTATCGGTTCATTCTATTTTACCAAACAAAGTAATCAGATACCATAAATGTATTAAAGATACAGTATGAATTAGATTAGTTAAATTGGATTGAAATTTTGTCACTAGAGTTTATACAGGAACCTGACTAGGTTTGCATACATGTCTATATTATACTATTACTCATATTGAGTCATAAATCCAGGGTTGACAAGACTGGACATCAGGCTAAGCAGATATCATGGATTATGATAATTGATGAAACAAAGTTGAATAAAAGATTGTGTAAAGAAAGCCTTACCGAAGGCTCTGGTCTCTTGTCTCTTGGATCTGCATACTTCTCCATCTCTGTTCCCTGTGTCCTCATCTTTGTTGGATCCATGACTTTGCGTTTCTTCATGGATGAACAAGCCTTTTGGTGCTTGGCCAGTCTTTCAACAGCAAATTTCCTGCCACAATTTGGGCATGGAGTCAGGTTCAAAGGCACTTCTTCTGAATCTTCTGCTGCTTCGATGTAAAAAGCCAAATCTTCATTGGGTTTTGCTTCTTTCTGATCATCATGCATTTTTGACTGATGTTCTTTCTTTTGCTTCATTGTGTAAGTGGCATTGAAATTTTTCTCTTCCTTCTCTTTGTTCTGGAACCAATTGTCCTCCTCATCATCATCCTTCTCTTTGTTCTGATACCAATTGTCCTCTGTATCTTCCTTCTCTTTGTTCTGGTACCAATCCCCCTCCTCCTCCTCTTCACGTGTGCTGCTGTATTGTTCATCATCCCCTTCCTCCTCTAGTGCTTTTTGCTCTTCTTCTTCCAACCTCCTCAGTTCCTCTTCCCTTCTTTGTCTCTCTTCCTGTAGCTTTTTTCTCCGCTGAGCTTCCTTCCGTTTTCTTTCTTCTTCTTGTCTTTCTGCCTCTTCATTTTCCCGCTTTAGTTTTTCCAGTTCTTCCTGTCTCTGTCTCAGAAGAGCCATCAGTTCTTCTTCCTGTTGCTTTAAAACATCTCTTTTGTTCTTCCTCTCATCCTCATTGGGCTGATTTTTGTCTCCGGCTGACTCTTTTTCCCCATAATCAGAGTGAAAGGTTCCTTCCCTACTAGCAATTCTGTCCCGTTCCTTTTGCTTGATCTTCCCTAGCAGCTTTGCTTTAGCAAAGTTTGTTGGTGGCTGGTCATCAGATTCTCTGGCAGGATGACCACTGTAGCCACCGTCTTCCTGCTGATTGCTGTAGTAACCATCGTCTTCTGGACTAAACTGCTTCACATCTTTTCTGGAGACGTCCTGTTTCACTCTCCGTCGGGTTTGTCGTACCTCACCAGGTCTCTGCTGCACTGGAGGCTTTGGGACAAATTTGAATTCAACATCCTCGTCCTCAAGATCACTTGGAGGGTTGCTGCTGTGGTTACTGGTCAAGTCATCACTTGTTTCATAGTGTCCATCAGGATCCGGCTGCCGGTAGCGATCGTCCGCTGATATTGCTTGCCTCTGGATAGGTTGCAGAGGATTCCCCCTGTTGATGCCAGACCAAGGTTTCCGTTCCGCTTCAGGTCCCCTACGTGTACGTGCAGGATTCCAGACTGGCTGTTTACTCTTGTAGCCAAACTGGTTCTGCTGTTTCACTTTGTTCTTATAATGGTGCTGGATGCTAGGCACAGCTCCTCCTTTTGTAGCTTCCAGGTTTCTTCGTTCCTTGAAGAAGTCTCTCAAGGATGTTTGGCGATTAACCTTCTGGAGGGCTGCCTGCTGATTTTTCTCATAAATTTCGATCATTTTAGCCTCACGTTCCCTTAGCAGCTTCTGCTGATACTGCTGCTGTAGAACCTCCAGCCGTGACCGTGTGCTCCCCACCAACCTCTGCTGTGGATCCTGTTTCTTCATGTTGTCTGATGGTGCAGGAATCCGGGATGCTGGGACTCTGGACGTGGGTACCACGTGTCGAGGAGGGTACGGGAATGCTGTGGTCATTATCTGACAAGTCCAGGAGTTTGTTGGTATCTATCACCTGCAGAAAATAGACAAAATCCTTTAGCTCCTTTAAACAGTAAAATGGAATCCTTACAGTTTTAGCACTTAGTCATTAGAAAACAATACACATTAATTACTACAACTGCAATTACTGCAATTCTTTGCAAGAGCAATTACCATCTTTTGAACATGTGTGATTAGTGCTGCGTACCGGTTCGCTGGACCGGTTCAGGACCGGACCGAATGTTTCGGTTCAAGTCCAAAAAAACCGAAACGTTGAGAACCGGTTTTGGACTTGTTAAAAAAAATAGCACTAACATACATTCCAGTGTTTAAAATACCCGGTCTCGCAGTCTCGCCGCGCAAGTAATTTTTTCTGTGCGAGACTTATTCCGAAAGCCAGGTTGCCCGGAGCGCAAGTTATTTTTACAGCGGCTGGGTTTACGGCCAGCGGCTTCTGATGATAAACAGTGCCGCGGTCCCGCCTGCTTGATCTCGCCCCGGTCTGCTTGCGGTAACAACGACCCATTTTCCATTGAGAAATGTTCCTTGAGAAGTTTCGTCCGTAGTCAAGTTGCTTTAATGCGCCTATAAACGCAAAAATTCATCCGAAACACGCAGCAGTGACCGGCCGGGACGGACGCAAAACATTAGCGGCCATCTTAAACCTCGCGAACTCACGTTAGATCTCGCAAAAACACGCGAGGAATACGCAACGCCCCTAGCGACATTGGTGAGACTGCAGCCTAGTGCAGGGTTCAGATATCGGTAGAGAGCCGATAATGAAACAAATTAAATCTAGCACCGCGTTTCCACCGCTATTTTATCTCTTGGGGCGAAATTAAGTACTTTTTTGCTGTTGTTGCTATAAAAAAATTGTACTATTAAAGCTGAAAAAGATTTTTTCTTAAATTATACACTGTATAATACTAGTAGCTTAATAATATGTGTTTACTACTGAGTATAATAATACAGTATTCATTGACTCATGATTATGAAACACCCATATTAGTAATTAGGTCTATATGCATTGCATTTGTAGTTCAGCAGTCAGCTCAAATTAATCCAAGGCTTTAGGTAGCAAGTTGCTTTGCTTACATCATGCCATGGGTTTAGGTCCGGACTTGCAAGTCCGGACCTGAACCTAAGCCTCTGGACTCGAGTCCGGACCTGAACCTGAAAATTGGTTTAGGTATGCAGCACTATGTGTGATGCCCCCTGGTAAGTGCCAACTGGTCCATTCTCTCTTCAAACACATAACAGCACTCTCTAAAATAACAAAGCAGCTGCATATCACCAATACAGAAAGTTACCAAAGCTCTTCTGAAAATTGTGCACAAAGTCTGGAACAGCGCTGCACTTCTTGAAATCAGGTAAATGGACAAATATCTGAAAGTCGTCTTTCCTTCATACCTCAGACACTTTTAGCACAGATCAGCTACTGCAAACCAACATACCGTGCCAACCATTATGACAGATCCTTGTCACAACATTACAATCAAACACTCTGCTTTTATCCAGGTTTCTAAGGTAATCCATGTCTATAAAAAAATTGCGTGTGCTTTAGATGTCCCAGAGGAATGTTCCAGAAATCCCAAGGGACTGTTTGATAGACAGGATACAAAGATGAGTGCTATCATCACGCACCCCACATTTGTCAGGGCCATCTACCTTTACTTTAGTACACAACTAATTTGTGAATTTAACAAGAAAAGCCAAAAGACCTTGACGTGAGATATTTCACTGAAATTATACCTGCCTGGACACCATGTCCTTCCTGACCCTAGGCCAAGGAGCCCCGTCTGGCCCAGGCTGGTCTGGCCGGGACAAACGTCACAATGCTGTACTTGAAACCTAGCACGGTTTGCAAACTTTGCATACGGTAGTAAACTCAAATGATGAAAAAATATTCTGGTTACGAAAAGTAAGCTTTGCTCTGCTTCTTCTGTTACACTTCGTGTTATCTTGATGTTCTTCTACAACGTTACATGTACTTCAACACGGTAACGGGACTGTTCATGTCTGATTGTGATAAAGACTGTTGGGTCTGAAAGGATCGCAATCTGTTGCCCGACTATGTGTCAACAGCAGCTACCAAACATACCAGTTAGCAAGCTCACACTCACCTCTGTAGACACCTTGTTTCTGTATTCGTAGATAACGTAGAAACAGCCTTTCTTAGGAAACCGGTTGAAAAATATGCATCGCCATCAACCCGATCCTGTTCAATTTACGGTTGTTATTGTAAGCCGGCGCCTGTTGACACAGCTGCCAATGTTCCTCCGCATGCAGAAAATAAGCCAAGAAATCACCGTGTCTACTTAGACAACGCGAGCATAAAACCAAGTAGCATATAGCAAATTTCATTTGCAAACAAATTAATATTGTAAAATTTTAATTTATTTGAAAATCATTGCTTTATGAATCAAATGCGTATTGATATTTTAGTCAATGATTATGTTTTGTTAGCTCCTTGGTGATGTTATAAACATGTCAAAGGTCGAATCAAGAAAGCATGCTGGGAAGGAAACATGGCGGACAATTGTCGTGGGGAGGGCGCAATTTTCGAATTCCAGTCTTTTTCGTCTGCTTCTTGCAATCTAAACAACCCACCTTAACGTCACATCTATGTCTTGACGCCACAAAACGATCAAATCCTTCCTGATAGATGATTCGACCGTTAGACCCGTCAGTTCGCGCCCAGCTCCGTTCCGGGGTGTCGGTGCCTTCTGTAGCGCAGTGTGTGGAGGAATTGGTTCTGAACAGCTTGGATGCGACAGCAACATGTATTGCTGTTCGGATCGATTTGGACAACTTTTGGATACAGGTGTGTCTTTCATATAGATAGCTACTATATCCAGAAGGAACTTTAATAGCTATAGTCAGTATTGTGTTCATTTTCATGTTTACATGTCTGACAGCTGTTGTGAAAAAATTATATTTCCATCACTCCCAGGTTGTTGACAATGGACACGGGATCCCCAAAGACCAGCTGACTATAGTCGGAGACAGATATGCTACCAGCAAGTGCCACACTGTCACTGATCTGGAGAATCTGAACTTCTTTGGGTTCAGGGGAGAAGCACTGGCCAGTATAGCCCAGGTTTGTGCTGTATTGGAGATTGAATCACGACATAAGGCTAGCACCAAGGTCAACACCAAGGTTTTCCGACATGGCAACGTTGTTAGTGTCTTTGAGTCCAAAGGCCACAGGCCCACCAATGGGACAACTGTCACAGTTCACAATGTGTTCCACAACCTTCCCGTCAGACAGAAATTTGTCTCTGTATCTTTGGAATGGGAGCGAATCAGGGAACGGGTGGCTGCCATAGCCTTGATCCATCCCGGTGTGTCATTCACACTAAGGAATGAAAACGTAGGTGGAAAGTACCTCCAGACACACAAGACCAACTCACTGGTTGCATGCTTTGGTTCCTTGTTCGGAAATAAAAAGTCCATATCTCTGAGGGAGGCTTCTCACCAACACAAACAGTTTAAAATCTCTGGCTACATCAGCAGAGTTGGGCACAGAAACAAGGACCTGCAGTTTCTGTACATCAATAGCAGGCTGATCCTGAGGACTAAAGTGCATAAGTTTTTAAACCTGCTGTTGTCCAAGTCAACAGTGGTAAACAGACGGGCAGGCCAGTGGGAACCACGGACACCTACAGTCAGAGATAACAGTGCTGCTGATGCCTCAAGTCCAGGGAAGCAGAGAGATTATTATGGTATGTTTGTACTGAACATCTCCTGTCCATTGTCAGAGTATGACATATCTCTCGACCCTGCCAAGACTTTTGTGGAATTCAAAGAGTGGGAGGCACTGCTGACCTGTGTGCAAGAGATGGTGCAAAAGTTTTTGAAGCAGGAAAACCTGACCATGAGTCTCGACCTAAATGTAGGAGAACACATGGGTAGTCTTTTGCAAGATGAGGAAACCACCACCAGTAAATCCAGCCTTGGTAAGACAGGAACAGCAGGTTTGGACCTACAGACAGTGACAAATAACAGTGGTGCGGACTATGGAGAAGGCATCAGTACTCTCAGTAGTAATGCTATACTCCACTCTAAGACTGTCAACCGGTTATCACATACGCAACTGGGCAGCATCTGTCACATGGAAGGGCTAGGACATGCAGATGATGGCAGGTCTGAGGAAAGCACATGTAAGGCTTCAGCAGAGGAATCACATCAGTTGTGCACATCACTTAACATTGAAGACATAAGTCAAGAAGACAAGTACCAAATGCCAAGAGAAGACAAGCCAATATCTGTCCGTATTGACCTTGAATCACATGCAAGTTCCACCAGTGCCAAGGAAGAAAACAAGGGACTGGAGGTTACATCTGAAGAACTAAGTGGTATAGATGACACTATGGATGATACTTTTAACTATGGTCCAGCTATCTCGCAAGGCTGCTCCAATGAACAGTTGTTTACCACAAACAGTCTGAATGACTCCTTCCTTAAGGAAAATGACATACAGCCACTTGTAGTGAGTTCTAATGTGAAATCATCAACAGTTGCTTCTGCACCTGTTCCAGACTTGTCTAGCCATGAGTGCCAACCAGTAGCTGACAGCAATGACTCCAAGTTGGGACACAGTGATGACAGACAAAAGGAAGAAACTATTCACTGTAACTCAAGTGAAGTCGTCAATCCACCACCAAAACAACTTCTTACATGTATCAAAGTAACCCGTTCCCCTCTAGATTTCAAGGAAACCAGAACTATTTCCGGAAGTGAGCTACACTTAGGTGTAGAGCTGTGTGATAAAGATAAAACAACAGAGAAATCTTCCAACAGTTCAACAATCACCTTGAGTGGAAAGAAACAACTGTCTTTATCATCCAAGCTGTCCAAGATGGCTAATATCTCCTCTGATGATGGCATTAAGCATGTCAGGCCATCTTCTATTGACCAGAGAAAAGATACTTTACCAGAAGACCTACCTCAGGTAGATCCCAGACCCCAACAGAAGTACCATGTAAGCCTTGGGGCTGATGCTAAGAACAGTACAACAAATTGCACCAGTAATAGAACCAATGATCAGAGTCGTGGACTTATAGCCTTAGATAGAGTGAAATCAAGGAGTTCCCTTGGGCTGTTCAAAACATCACGAGCAGAGGTGATGAGAACAGTGCTACATCCAAGAGACACTGATACGTTCTGTGAAAACAGTACATCAAAAGACATACTCAAAGATGCTAGAAACCCAGTGTCTATAATGAAAGATGACAGTTCCTGTCACTCTGGCAGTAGGGCTGTCACATCAACCTCAGCAAGTGCATGCACTGACACTGCTTGTCCCAGCATATGCCTCAACAAAAGTAGCTGTAAATTCACCCCTGCAATCTCCCTGAAAAGATCCTACTCACAGCTTTCCTTGCAGAAGCTTTCCAAGAGGGTGAGACTGTACAGTGGTGATGTCACTCAGCAAAAGCTTTTAGCAAAGCATCAGAGCAAAGAGCAAAAACTCTCATCAGACACCCAGAGAGATGTAATGAAAAAGGAAGGTAAGATTGAGCAAGAGCCCAAACAGTCAGTTTTCAAGACACCACTTGGGAAAAGTGTGACAATTAAGGATGTGAATGATAACCCCAGGGTTCATAAACAGATCACCACCATACATGTATCAGGAGACAAGTGTTCAGTGCCTTGTAGGGTTGATAACCAAGCAAAGGGGAAGAGGAAATTTGTGACATCTGAGAATTTGTTGCAAACTCCAAGTAAAGTTCTGCTTCAGAAAGGACACCAGTCTGATGCTATAAAAGCACAAGAGGGCCCTAAAGCTGAATCTGCACTGCTTCTCTTTGCTGGACAAACAGAACAGAGAAAGGTGCAATGCCCCACTAGTCATACAGAAAGTGTACATGTAGCAGCAATGGGATGGCAAGGTGTCAATGAAGTAACCTGCAAGTCCCATGGCTGGAGGCATGAAGTACCAAATCATCTTGCAGATGCAGCTGCCTCCATGCTGTATCATCCTGATGTAAGTGTAGATATGAAAGAGAAGCTTAAAACTGTTTCCAAGGATCTTACATGTAAGACTTCAGATATGTTGCACACTTGCTCAGAACAAGGAATGGCGAACTGTCTTGTTAGTTCTGTTTCTTCGAATGACAAAGTCTCGGAGCCTCAACAGTCCAGATCCCTATCTTCAGATGAAGCAGACACATTTGTCTTCTCTCCAAAGGCCACATTCAAGAATGTCAGTATGGAAGCTATCGTTCCCAGCAAGAAATTTCAGGAAGATACTGGTAGTAGAGAACTCCTGGGTACCAGTAGCAACTTCCATGAAATTGACAGCCAGCCCATAAATCCAGCTAGGTTCTTGGGAGAAAGAAGAGAACTTGGCTCTTTTAGCATCATCAGTGAAGAAACTGTTAAAAATGTACAACATGCAATAGGTAACTTTCAGGAATGTGACAATGAATCTTATGTCCAAGAGGAAAGTACAGAAGCTTTCCACTCTGTCTGCAACCAGCAGGAGGTCAACAGAGACAACTGTGGAGGGATGGAAGTGGATAGTGCTGGCTTGTGTGGAGCTGAGAAGGTCAGGAACTGTGGAAAGCTTAAAAATGGTGAAAGCAACAATGCAAACTGGGAACAGGGACTTGAACAGATTGTCCCGGGGAGTCATGAATCCACAGACTTAACATGCCAGCCAGCTGAGCATGGTTCTGAGGATTTATCAAATGAACATACTAGGAACAGCTTACACAACAGGGAGTTCTGTGAAGACAGACAATGTGCCCAAATGAGTAGTGTTTATACTCCAAACCAGGATTATACAGAAATAGCAGCAAGGGCTGTAACATCCAGACAGCTTAGTGATTCATGCCCTGATGTCATCACAGCTACATCGTCTTCTGGATGCCATGGTAAGGCAGACATGCTAAGACATGACAGGACGGATGAGAACTGTAGTAGGGATGGATTGGAAAACATGGCTGACAAAACTATAGCTGGTGCTGTGGAAAAAGACTGTACTACACATGAAAAAGAGAAAAGCTGTGAGATGTCTGTTAAACATGGGGGTGGCCAAAAAGTGGTTGTACTACAAAAAACACAGGTGGAACTATGCAAGACAAAAGTAACAGAGTTGACAAACCCAACTAAGCAGTGTAGCCTAGAACATTGTGACTCAGCATGGAGTGATGGCTTTAGGAAGGTCAATGCTGTGTGGGCACAACAGTTTGACCAGGCCCGTGGGGTGGAGGTGTATGTGAACCTGATGACTGGACACACCCAGTTGGACTGCCCAGAGGATGACAAAGTGGACATAGGAGCCAGCAGCAGTGTGAATGTATCCATGTCAGCGGGAGGTGGGCTCACATTATTTTCTTGGCTCTTTTTTGTATTTGTAAAATTGTATAGCTGGCTTGTATATATTTTGCAGTACCTTGTGTACATGTATTAATAGAGTATGATTATGATATCTTTCCTATGTGAATAACTGCATGGTTTTCAATCAGAACAACCTCTTACTGTTGCAAAGTTTCCATGTGGACAGACAATAAAATTCATGCTCTTTTTTTGATCACAGGAGAGAAGAAATGGAAAGGCACTGTACACCCATTCCTGACCCACAATGCCACCCCTTTCCTACCTCGTGCTAAGAGACCTTTTCAAGACACAGACATGCTCTCCACCTCCAGTACCCAGCATGCCCTGGGTCAGATGTTGGCTGCTCACCTGGAAGAACAGGAAGAGGAGGAGGGGTCAGGGGTCAAGTGGAGGGACAGAGTGCCAAATGAACCAGGTGTGTTTTGATAACCTACTGAAGCTTTACTGCTGCTTACCTACCTTGATTATATGTTATGCTGTTTTGTGCACGTTTTTGCTATCTGTAGTTTTGAAGGTTGTGTACCAATGGTTGTGTAATTAGCTTTGTAAGACATTTCTTGAACCTTTCTCTTTATAACTCTTTAGAAATGTTGCAGAATTTCCAGTTGTACTTTATTTTAATCAGAAAAACAAATATGTTCTTAATTTTTCCAGATGAGAGTGATAATGAGGAGAGTGTAGCCCAACTGTGGGACAGCTGGGAAAACCCAGTGTTCTCAAGAACAGAGCAGGTCAGTACAGCAGCTGAAACTCTTTATATTAGTCTGAGTTTTCCAATTTCAATCCCATTTCTTTCTGAAATTTCAAGGTTTACATTTCAACTTTCAACAACATAAGACAACCATTACCAGCTACAAAACTGTACATTTTCCTACTTGCCCATTGTCAGAGCATCCTGAATGTAGCAGCAGGGACAGGAGGTACAGCCAGAGTCCGCTCAGTCACCCAGCCATACAGGTTCAGCAGGGAGATGCTTGACAGCATTCAGGTCAGAGATAAAGCAATAACTGTAATGTGATGGGCAGAACAAGAGCCCATCCCATGTTTACCTTAGCACAGATGGTGTATGCCTTTTATTCCTACAGAACATTAATTTTGTATCTTCAATACTGACATGTGCGCCATGTAATGTGCAACAATAGTGATGCCAGCAATGGTTGCAATTTTGAATGTCAGAGTACTACAAATTCTTCTAGTTCATGACCTGTTTTTTCTGGTGATTCTTCTCTGTAGATTATTGGCCAGGTGGATAATAAGTTCATTGCCTGTATGATGAAGAACAGTGCCCACAACTTCACAACCACCTCAGCTCCTAACCTGCTGGTACTGATTGACCAGCATGCAGCTCATGAGAGGGTTCGACTGGAGAAGCTACATGATGGTTAGGATATCCTTAAGTTTATTGTTTTCATGCTGTGGAAAATGTCAAAAACATTTTCTCTGCTGCACACAGCACAAAATAGTGGTACATATATCAAGCACTAATACTCTGGATATAACAAACCTAGTAAGACCCACATTTATCATCCTCATTTCATTTGTATCTCTTCCTTTCTTTAAAGTCATTTCTTCCCTTCTGTTATCTACTCTTTCATCTTAAGCTCCATCCTGCTAACAATCATTATTGATAATCTAAAACCACATTCTGTATGTCCCATCAGACCTGTATGAAGTTGACCCTGGCAGCCAACACCAGCGCCTGAAGTCCTCCCATGTCATCCCCCCTCTGGAGGTCCCCCTTCCTGCAGAGGAGCTCCGTCTCCTTCAGGCCTATAAGCCAGCCTTTGAGAGGCTAGGACTGAATTTCAGCACTGGTAACAAGATGAACACAGCCATAGTGAGTAGCCTACCTTGCTGTGTTGTGGAGAGGGAGTACAATGAAAGGAAGAGAGGTAGACTAGCAGTGGCTGTGGAGTTGGTGGAGGTGAGAAGTTTTCATATCTCAGATTTGCTATGTACATGTATTTCATATGATATCCATCCATACAGGGCATACTTAGCTCTTACACACATGTATAAGACCTACAAAATACAACTGTACCTAAGAACCATCATCATTGCTATAAGGTACCATACTAAGTTTGTATCTTATTAACAATTTTGATTTGACCACCATAGCCTTTACCTTCTCTGGATGTTATAACATCTGTAACATTTTCATGTTGTCATTCTTTAAAGTTGTCCAGTTTACTTTGCGTACTTGTTGACTATGATCACTACTTCTGAGGGACAGATCAATGATCACTCCCTTAGAAGTACATTT
Organism: Branchiostoma floridae x Branchiostoma japonicum; assembly: GCA_013266295.2. Classification (NCBI taxonomy): domain Eukaryota; kingdom Metazoa; phylum Chordata; class Leptocardii; order Amphioxiformes; family Branchiostomatidae; genus Branchiostoma; species Branchiostoma floridae x Branchiostoma japonicum. Next base: position 17,628,404 of record CM023840.1, read on the forward strand.
TTAACGAATTGTACACTATTATAAGTGAAGGGTTGAATCTTTAAGAATCTGCCATTTCTCTTCCTGCACAGAGCCTCATAAAGGAGCATCTTGAGGTAGGCTTTGATTTCTTAATGCTTTTTTTGCAAAATCACATATGACAAGCTGTTGCCAGTACCAAAGTTGAAATATTTTGTGGCTTCTGATTGACAGTATATTCAGTAAACAAACCTGCTCACACAGAACACCGGGAAAGTGCCTCTTCCCTTCAGCATCTGTCAGTACCTTGTCTGTTATGTAGCAATAGCAATGGTCTGTTTAATCTCCTACACTGATGTGAGCCCTCAAAGTATCCAGTATATGAGATGAATCACTTGATATTGGTGCATGCCCTTCAACAGGGTGTCAGATTTGCATGATAAAAGGTCATTCTGATGGAGCCAGACCTTAGATAAGATTAGATAGACTCCATTATACCAGTCACTGCCACCTGCCCATTCAGTATGATGTAAGATGTAGTCTTTGATATGACAGGATTGGCTTATCACAGAGTAGATAAAGAACAAACTCCATCAACTGCAATTGCAACTTTTTATAGACTTTTTATAGACTCTGCTTACCATGTCTATTATCTTTCAGTCATTAAACCCATCTGTATGGTTTGTTATCCACTACATTCTCCTGTGCAAATTAAATTTGAAAATAACATGAAAAATTTATGTAGTCCTTCAACTAGCTTCAACTATATATAAGTGAGTCATTTATTCTGACAACTGGTGAAACAATACCTAATGACCTGTGTGATGTGTGCCTATCTAGTTGCTGAAGACTACAGATGGTGCAGGTGCCTCACTGCCCCATACTCTCCACAGGATCCTCAACTCACAGGCCTGCCATGGTGAGCACTTCTGTTCTGATGTGAGAAAAATCTGCTGCAAAAGTGTGTGCTTTAAAACATATGAAAAGCACCATCCAAAACTTGTCTTATAGTACCAATAGAATTGTACCTGATAACATTCATATATCAGGGTATCTATGGCCATGTCTTAAATCAGGTAACAATATTGTATTGGACTGCACCCTGTGTCATTGGTCATGCTGGGCCATGCAATTTGTCTTCATAAATGTCAACATTTTGACTATAATGGATTAAAGTATTGGGTTTCTTGCACTGGTGCACCTTCTTACCTTCACCTACTAAACTTTCATTGGCAACAGACACATAATTCAGGAAGTATGTGCAGGCACATCAAATAAATTGATTCCAATAGCACAGTAAACACTGCACAAAAGGACTGATCAAGTCTAGCTCCTCCCCACCAACCCTTCCCCCTACCTCAAAAAAGACTTCCATAACAAATACCCAGGAAAATCTTAAACAGACACCAGAAAATTCTGAACACATTCTGAGCTGCTGGCACCTTGTCCTTTGAGTGGATGATGCTCTGAAAAACTCTTTATCTGGGCCAATTGCTCCCTTTTGTAACTCTACTGCACTGCTATGATTCCTCTTCAGGAGGCCATCTTTGAATTGACAGGGGCTGCAAGAGAAGACAACATAACTTCATTATCTGTTTTCAGTGTGTCTGTTTGCCTCTTTGTTTGTCGCAGTTATTTCCATATAACACATAGGCACATCTCACCACAGAGTGACAGGAAGCAAAAGGCTTGAGTTGTAGGAGTGACAGGAAGTAGAGTTCATAGTTGGTAGAATTAGTCATTTATCAACCTTATCTGATAGCTGGCAAACATTTCAGGTCGTTTGGTCAGCAGAAGAGGTCTACTAATTCATAGGGATGTGTTACTTTTGGTCTGTCTGCTTGTCTGTGTTTTTGCTGTTATGTATCTTCCATTGCTAGTCACGTTCACCTTAGAGTGACAATAAGTAATCAATATTAACCAAAACCCTATTTGCATCATTAATGAATTACAATTAAACAAGACATACAAGAAACTAAATATTTCACGGAGGTGTAAGATCTTGTTTACATTTTCTAGTAAGCCCTGTGGCATACGTCCTTACCTGGATTGCCTATTCCTCAATTAGCTTGTAAGTAAACTTGTGGCTGCAGAAACCCAATTTCCGTCAAATTCATCACAGGCTGTTCAGATGGATGAAGTTTCAAGTCCATGTTTTTGCTTTATTATCAGGTGCCATTAAGTTTGGGGATCCCCTGGAGGAGGCTGACTGTGCTGACCTGATCAGGTGCCTGTCTAAATGTAACCTGCCCTTCCAGTGTGCCCATGGTAGACCCTCCCTCATCCCCATCATTGATCTCGCTTTCCCATTACAAAAGGAGGAGAAACACCAGGTAGGGTTAGTCTTATTTCTCAAAGACCTGCTTTTAGAAATGAATGACCCAGTGGAGGTTCAACCTGTTCCCAGTGTACAGTTGAGTGGTTTACTAGGAATTTACATACTGCTATCCTTGCCACACATAGAGACATTTTGGCTGGTAGCAAACGGTCAGCCACAAATGATGCAGTTGATGTTGAGTTTTCGCACGAATGAATTTGAGCAATTATGAACCTTCAATTTTTCAATATTAAAATGAAAATTTTACCCATTGCAAAATGTAGCAGGGACATCTAGCAAAATAATGAAAAACTGCAGCAATTACCTGCAGAAGACCTAGGAATGGGGCCATCTGTCAGTCTTTAGAATATTGCAGCTATTCTAACAGTAAACCAAACTGTGTAGGAAGATGTTAATTGTCCCATTGTCATTCTCCCATGGACAGGAATGCAGCAGACCTAATCTGTGGAAACTCAAGCACCGCATAGCATGTGAAGGGAGTCAAAGTTGCCACCACAAGGCATTCATTGCAAGAGGGGCACAGTCTGCTACTGGAGAGCTAGGCAGTGGTTAGATCATGCTTTAACAAAGTACTGCTGTATGCAGTACCAAGTTATCTATTAGTGCACTGCACAACAAATATGTTTTTAAAACAAAGTGTTATGTATATTGAAGTGTGTGTTAGAGAGACTCTTTAAATGCATTTACACGTTGCATGCATTAATGCCTTGACATGTGATAATGTCAAGCCACGCATACTAATTCAGTCACATTTTCAATACTAGTAACACGTAAACTGTATGTTTACATTTACATTACACAGAGCGGCCCCAATTCAAAATTTTAGCCCCCAGGAATTGACTTATGCATTCATTCTTTGCAGTGGCTGTCATAAAATGGTGATCATCAAATACAAAACCACTCTTAGATCTGGGATGCTAACTGTCAAGTTCCAGTCTAGATGGTGTTTATTAATTTATAACAAGTTATTTGTTATGTACAGTTTGTACTCTTTATAAAAAACATTTTTATGCATGCATAATTCACTAGTTTTAACTTATATTCTCAGTTCCTCTTTGGCTAACCTGTTGTCCTGGGTCTGAGCCATCCGTCATTTCTCAGTCAGTTTCCTGTGAAAGTAAAGAACCACTCTCCAGTGTGGACTGGGTTGAAGATAATGTCTGGTTTGTTTTTTCCTGATATTGATATTAGCTATACAAGTGTGTAATGTAATGTTACATTCATGTTGCATCACTTGTGCTTCCATGTAGTGACCATCAAATCTTTTTCCTGAAGTAGGGGTGGGGAAATTTTCAATGTCATATCTTCCTCCCTCCTCCTTCCTAAGCCACAGTGCCATTTCTATTCATCATGCATAGACATGTCTCCTGCTTTACATATATATATTGCATGTAAAATTTCTGATTTTTAATGCCAGTGAGTTTGGAAGTTTTCTTAAATACATTGTATTCACATAGGCTTTTGACACTAATGCTTTGTGTTAGCAAAGTTCATGTCCATAGAAAGACTTCATTAGCATTCAGGAAACAATCAAGAACTACTGTATATCTATATATAGGGGACATAAGTTTAACATGACATCTGTAAACTCCAATGGGGGCATGTTCTGTTCTTGCTGGTATGATTGTATGCTGTAACATGCAGAGACAATGTCTTTGCACCTGGTAAGGCCTGAGTATAAACAATGGTAGTGACACAACAAAGCTTCTTGATGTGACAGGGAATCCTGATAGCACTCTCCAAGGAACAATTGAACTTGTCTTCAACATGTAGATTGGTCACCTGACTTCTGATGGACTGCATTTTTAGGAAGTCATGAGACACATCTAGCACTGTGATTGGTCAGAGATGATCCCATGCGGGTTAAGGTCTGTACTCTAGTTTTGGTTGACAAAGTTCATTGTTGGAATCTTTGGAAAAAGCAAGTAATGACAGTAAGTACCTCAGCTGGGGGTTGAGGCTGTGTTTGGGGTTGATCCCAGGATGCGGGGAGCCTTGGATATGTCAACTTTGTGGGAAATGGTCTGCACGAAGGACTGATTAGTTAGCACGAGCATGACTGATTATACTGTCAGGTGGCTGCTGTTGTTTTATAAGTGTACTGTGCAACAAACAATGCTCATAAGCAGTTGAGGACATTTCCCTCAGGACAGACCTCTTAACCCCACTACATGCTATGATGTGTGTTGTTTTAATGTGTAGCACATATTTAGTACCTTGTCCCACGACATAAGTAAAATATACATTGTAAAACCCACATGTCCTTGCTATGTATGTTTGCTCCACATCACATAGAGAGTCGATAAGTTTTGGTAACTTGTGAAATGTGAGGCCTGAAATATTGTGAGCTGTAAGGTCCATCTTGTATGTAGCATCATACCATCTTGATTATTCATCAGTGGACTTGCCTTTTTTTTGCAACACTAAAGAAAGCAGAATTTATTTGTATTGCATAACGTTATTTAGCTGTCTTGATAGTCAAAGGGCAATAGGACTAGTGTATCAATGCCAGTGTAATGGTTTACTGGTTGCACAATTAAGATCATTTCTTCAAATTCAGCACCTGAATAATTTACTTTTCAGCCCTACCATGTGAGAACATCCTAAATTTTCATTCTTTTGACAAATCCTGCTATGCCGAGTACCTATCATCAATTTGCTAAACACCTGCTGCATGTGGAAAGATTGGGATACCATACTGCTTCATAACTTCCAGTGTAAGATTCATTTTTATTACTGTCTGCAGTAAGCCCCAAGGTCCATTCTGAGGTCTGATACACCTTCATTCAGATCATTGAAACAGCAAATAGTGATGGCCAAAGAGGCTACTTTTTGTATCCGTGAGAAAGTTTTGTCCAAATCCCACACGCACAAAGGGCCCAGTGTGTACCTGTCGGCCTGTGAAGCGGGTGGTTATTAGAAGAAGACATAGGTGGATGCACCTTTGTCCGTGACTTTTGTCCCATAATCCCATACTGAGGAGATAAGTGCTGGTCCAGCGGCTCCATAGGCGGGAGATCACCTGAGGTGACCAAACTTGCCATTGTCTCCCCAGAGCGTGTTTATGTGGGCTGTCTGTTCTCTAAAGAGTCGGCCTGGTTGATAAACCATGGATAACTGTTTATTTGTCTTGAGTGCAGAGAAAAAATCTCGTTTGAGTTTTGGCTACATTGTGTATGTGTAATACTTACTTTGTACCGGTGAGAGTTGTAATTTAAATGTCCGCATTGCACATTTTATTAATAGACAAAGGTAGCTGTACAGGCAGTGGTGGCGTACTCATGTTTATAAAACTTATGTTGACACCACCATTAGACATGTATACACGAGCATAAGTAAGCACAAAATGGATTTAACTGAAAAATATGACAAGATATGATGAACCGTTGTGCAAAAAACAACTAATACAATATAACAACGTAGTTTTGAAAGCGAAAGTCCACCCCACACTCAAATGGCGATATACTAGTATCTAGTAATGGTAACGTTACACACTAAACATAACCGTGGGGACGAAATCGAGCGTTAAAGCTTGTATATCTACAGCGTCTTGAACATTATTAGCCATTTCGTGGGGCTACTTTTTGTCACACGGGAAACGTCTTGTATTTCTGTCTCAGTGCTGTGATTACACAGTTTTGACACGATGGTCGCAAATCCTAAAGTAACATGTGTACAACACAGTGCTTTACCTGGGTTTTCCTGTGCACGGGTTTGTGCGCACGTTGTGTTTGTTGATCCTAACATATACAGCGGGACAGGTGAGAACAGAGCGAACACAATGTTAAGTGTTATTAGAAATGCCGACTAAGCTCGTGAAATTTTCACGCATGCCATCCTTCACAACGTTACATGTACAGACACACTGATACTGATAGTGCTTCCTTTTTGGAGTGCCTGTCCTTAATCGACCATTGCAATGAGAACCCATGGTAGTACTAGTAGTGAACTTTCGGGTTGGGTTTGGGCGTGTATTCAGTCAATCACGGTGCTCAACACTGAAAAGTCGAGGAATTTTTTAAACCTTAAATGACTATCAGAATGATTATTGCCCTGGATATAGTAGGTTACATTTGTTATTATAATGTTAGCAAACTACAAAGCTGATGATGGCGCATACTAGGCATCCGGACCAATGATTAGATGATAACCCGGTATTTTCTCAGCAAATGTGTTGCAATGTCTTAACGCTGATGAAGTTCTCTTTTTTGCGGAGACAAAAACCACCCAATCCCACGTCAGCTGGGACTAAACTTAAATCAGCGCAGTATACCGCGCACACGTGTACTAACAGACGTTTTGGACATTCTGTTGATACCACAGTGTGTTGAACGCACCATTAAGTTTCGCGACATGATTTTACACAACGGTGAACTTCCCACTAAAACGACCCCTTCTTCTTGCCCCTTGTCTGGTAAAGCGCCATCTCGTCCTTCGGTTGTCCCCTCATCCTGTCCAGGGTCGCTTGTGTACGTAACCCCAGCCAGCTGTGCAGGTGCTCCGGTGCCTGAGGCAGATGGTCGGAAGGCTTCCCCAGGCTCGAGAGCCTTGATGGCAGAGAAACCCGCCTCTGCGGCCGCGGTTTGGCAGGAATGGTGGCGCCGGCCTCGTCCCAAGACCTGCACATCAACCACAGAAAACGTTACTATATGAAGGAAAGGCTTTGAATGCCAGTTTATACTTGTTAAAGGCCTGTAGGTCACATTTGCCATACGATACGTTTACAACAACAAATTATGGGCATTCTTGGGACAGTCACGGATGTGTTTTACAAAATTTATCTGTCTTGTGACGGAAAGGTTGCAGTAGATCAGCTCACGGTCAGTTCTGTCATAGCCTGGGTGAAAATCCCACCGAGAAATATCGCACGACGAATGTGACCACGCCTTAACTGTTGTTTCCGTCATTTGTATGGGCTGCCAAGACGAGGAAATCAGTTTCATCTGGTACTGGTATTACATTTCCCCCTTCCCTGGTAGTAAAAGCATTGTAACACAGGCCTATGTGGTATTTTTATTACATTACATCTATTAGATAAAAATAAATTCTTGCCATCAGAAAGGGCGTTTCCAGAAAACAGATTCTTCATAGAAAACGTTAACCCCCATAGTTAAGGTTTGTCAATTGTTGTGTTATTTGGGTGGTTTGTAGTGCAGTAACCTTTGTGCTAATGAACCCTGTATATATGCAGAACCTCCTTTCGATACCGATCGACAGTCGACCTAGCTTACTGTATCTTTCTTTGTTGAATCAAAGTATAAAGGGAAAATTCTACGTCTCTTTGCATACTATTTGAAGACAATTCCTTACTTTGACTGTGGCTGTCCCGTGTTGTTGTACATGGACGGTAGTCCTGCATAGGACATCTTCCTGGATCGTTTCGCTGGCTCGGAAAGTGTAGCAACTGTAGTTGTGGCGCTGTGGAAGGAGGATGAACCCGCCGTGTGTACGGTGTAACAGGTCTGGGAGGGACGCGAGTCCTGACTCGGCTTGTCCGACTCCCCGTCCGCCGGCTCCTTGGCGCATGACTCGGGCATGTTCTGTCCTAGCTTTGGTTTGTAGTTCTGAGGAAGAGGCTTGAGTCTTACCGGGGTCTTCCGAACAGCCTCCTCCTCCTCCTTTTTGTCTTCTTTGTGGAACCGTGCAGTTTGTTGGTCGATTTTGTGCATAAGCTGAGCTCGCCTATCCAGAAGAGGGCCCCCGTGATTAGGAGGCCTTGGTACCAGGTGTCCTCGATGGACACCCGACTCGGACGAACCTGCCAAAAGTTTCCGTCCATTTTGGTCGCCGATTGAATTCCGTCCCGCCTTAAGACGGTCCAGGCGCGTTAGAAGACCTTTTTGTTCTTTGAAAAAATGCTTCTCGCTCTGCCTTATCTGTTCGTCCAGCAGCTTGATGTCACGTTCAAATTTTTTCATCTGCACGTTACCGGCGATTCCACCAGACCGCCGCACAAGGGCCGGCTTAATGGCTCGGATATTGGCAAGCTCCTCTTCGATTGGAAATTGCCGTTCCATGTCTTACAGCTCTGTTCTCGTCATGTAGTTGCTTCTCGAGGTACTAGGTAAGTGTCGTCTGTGCAGCGTCACCTTGGTAACTGATATTCACGTCACTTATCGCACCCACACATTGCGTGTCTGGCTGTCTGTCGCCCACGTTTTTCACCTGATCACGTTCTGTATGACCGTGTCACACCTTCTTAAGAAACACCCAAGCGTGCGTATATATTCTCTCTGGCGAAGCTCTTGCCAGCTTTGCTTGTTTGCCGAAAGACACGGTCTGCTGGATTCCCAAACAAACTGACTATTCTTCTTGTCTCCCAGTTCTTTATTCTGTCACTTTAGTGGATCTTCTCAACATACAAATGTCAAAGGCCACGAACAATCACAACATCAAAGTTACCGCTCGTCCGTGCAATGTCCTTTCGTCCAACGACCCGCCGCCCGGAGACGTTAAGGCGTGTTAGCTTATTTTTTTTAGTCAGTGTGAGCGTAACTAAGGAAACTGTAGTTAATACCATAAGAGGTGCTGAGCCTTGATAGGACCGTCCAAGGCCATACTGGCTAAGGATATCGATATCGCACACAACATGCAGGTATTAACTCCAGTTCTCACACCTATTAACCGAGATGTCTATATTTGTCTACAGGTGAAATTTGGCCCGCTGAACGCAGATGGGGTCGCGTGGGAAATGTCGCATTACCAACTTGGCAGGTTTCCAACAGATATAATGACATTCTTCACAGAATGTCGACGTCAGACTGCGAGTATTTCCGCACACATCTTCTTGTCAGAACCTGCTACAAAATCCGCTTACTTCTATCCACTAGCCTCACACTTCAGAAATTTCAAAGAAAAGCAAAGGTTCTCGCGAATCAAGTGTCTCCCTAATGGTGTCCCACCTTGCACCCAGCTGCCCTCAGACTGAGTGGCCCAGACCTTGTCTCTTGCTGTGGCGTTCAGCCAAATCGCAGCAATCCACAGTATTCACCTGGTCGCAACCCTCCATGGTGTATCTTGAACTTTGACAGTTGCAGATAGAAAATAACGCAAGCTATCTTTTGTTGAAAAATCTAGTCATAATGAATGTCTCTTCGTCCCCAGGTCCTCCGCCCTCTAATAATCGGTGTGCAGCGAAGGGGGAGAATTCTTTGGATAGCTGTCAATGTTGACGGAACTTCCAATAAGAAAGGTTATTGGTGTTCTTATGCTATTGCAGAGATAGCACACATTTTTTTTTGCTCAAGTCATCGACAAGTTGCTTGACAGTGGCAATGAAAGATTTAGCCAAACGGTTGCTTGACTGGCAATGGAAGATTTGGCCAATGTCAGATAGCATGATGCTGCCATCTTGTCAAGTCGAATGTTGCCATGACAAGCCAGAAAACCTCAGCGGGTCAGGACGGAAGATATCGATCTTCATGAAACTGTTTCCTATCCGAGTTGTTGTCGGCCAGCACATCTCGCCTTAGTAACGGACGACAGAATGGGGTCTTATCGTCTGAAGGACCAGCTGTCTTCCCGCGTTTTTCTTTACCCAGGCAGGATGTTCCAGCGCGACGGTAATGTCAGAGTCGGATCATGATAATACATGGGCAGTCTGCTGACTTTTCAATGGGAAGCAGGTTTCTTTCTTGTTTCTATAAATGCTTGATATTATATAATTTATTTTGTGGAAAAAACTAAATCAAACTGCTTTATTTTGAAACAACAACAGAATGCGAGATTGGCGGAGGGATATCACTCCCAATATTCTGTAACATCTTCCATTTTGTCACTCGTCTTACGTTTGAGTGGTCTCTATATCATATTTGATGTGCAGCCCGAGGGTGTGGAGATCGTGACAGAACGTCACGTGAGGTAGATAAGTTCTGCAAGTAGATTAGTGTGTCCTGCTGCTATGACTTCAGAACATTCTTCCAGGAATTATGTATATCAAAGTAAGACATCCACGGTACTGTCTCGATATAGCCCATAAGTAATTATCTTTACGCACTGGGCATTGTGTGGCATTGTATGTTGCCTAACCTCGTTTACGTTCTTCATCCTGCCTTGGATGTTTTCAACTCCAGACTTCGGTACCGGATTCACGAGTCTGCACATTTCTGGACGGCGCCCACATGAAACGTCCAAAAATAGTTTTCAGTTTTTGTACTTTATCTCGCTATTGAATCTAGATTTAGTTTGCCTTAATTCAGGCAGGTAAGGTATACACCTTTTTGTTCTCGCTGCTACGTTAATTTTGCAGCGGCGCCAATGCCCTGGGGGCAAGTGTTGACTCCTTGTAACGGTTCAATACGCCTCCGTGCTGGATGTCACGTAGCCACATACATGACAGGATAGACCTTGTGTCAGCAGGATGCTACAGACATTTGAAGAGGAGGGAACCAGAACATGCCTTAAACAGGATGGATAAAGTGACGCGGGTTACTGTTGTCGTTCCGTATCGAACTGACTTCTGTCACAGTGTAAGGTTGTCAAAGCAGGACACGCTGAAGCGCAACTGAAAACTTACTTGTCTTTCTTGCGATCCTCATTATAAAAGTTGGAATGTTCGGCAATAATTGGGTATTTAGTTGCTTCGGCTTGAGTATATGATACTAGCTATAGCGGACTTTGACGGGCTTATGGCAATCCGACCCCCTTATTATATTAGTGAAGGCATTTGCACTTGCAACTTCGAGTCGTCATCCTAATTGCAGTTGTGTAAAATACCGCATGGTGACTCTGCTGGATATCTTCGTTTTTATTTTCGATGCGCTAAGAACACTATTTTTCGACGCAGTAATCATTTCCCGGGAGCTTGATACAATTAGATAAAAGTCCCCATTAAAACACCCCATTTATGATAGTGACATTGAGAAGTGGAAAGGAAATGAGGCATGAGGAAACAAGCAAATGAAATGACGGTTATCGTCTTTATTTCAACCCAATCCCTATTGTCTTTTAAACACATGCAGCTCTCATACATAGTGTAACGTTAACTCAGTCATGGATAGCACTTCATCCCAACAAACCCAACTCACAAGTTATCCCTGTCGAATCACAGTTTATTCAGTAAATATGTCTGTCATGGTCTTCACTCCTGTCTAGCTAGCAAGTGATGTATTCCTCTGACACTAGGAGTACTGTTTCTGGTGACCAAGAGTGGGAGGGAGAGAAGATAAACAATATTGTGGGATTAGTGAAAGTAAAACAATGAGCAGTTGACTGATCGGAGGCGAAATGGACGGGATGCTATGGTATAGTATTATCCCAGATATAGCAGCAGTGACGTAACTTGGTCAGGACTAAGCCGAGTGTCGGGCTCCTGCCAGTGAAACGTCAGAAACGTTAGACGACCTCAAGGGTCCTGACCCTTACACCTGATCCTGATACTGATCTGCTGAAAGGACGTGGATTTCTATAGGATAGGTGACAGATCCCGTCAGAAACCCGTGCAGGTGTTACAAGCGTGGCTTTATATACCATACAGTGAGAAAATTGATATTCTGACTATATTCTGCTGGACATTCGCCAAAATTATTCGACTACTAGTACTCCTTCTTCACCATACTGACGTCTCCAAACCATTGTCGTCTGTACAACTTAACATGTGTCCGTTCTTTTTTATGTAGACTATCTCGCTGAAAAAACTGAAATGAATTTGAACTAGTATAAACATTGGCTAATCAATGGAAATTCATGTAATCCGTAGTTACAGACCTTTTCTAGAGCGTTTTTCCATCTGACTTGCCCATGTCTGTCCCATGTCGCGACTCTTCAGATTTTGAGTAGCTTGAAACCTTACGTCTCGTTCGAAGTCGTGTCATCGACGGTCTTTAGAACTGGAAACTTGCGCATGCGCTCTTGTTCTTCTCTTATAAGAGATGCTCTGCGCATGATCCGATGAACGTCCTCCGTGCCCAGTCCCAGCCACGCCAGGACGCCTTTCTTGCCGGTGGTGGCTTCTATCCTGTCCACTACGTTACAGGGTTTAAGATGGGAGCAGGTGGATGGATGGAGGAAGTGCGGGGACCGGATGGGTCCAACAGGCGCATCTTCTTCCAGTGAACCTTCAGGAGGAGCCGCCACACCTTCGCTATATATAGACTCTCTCGGGTCCCTGGACGGGGCCAGGCTGCTGCAGGAAGCTGATTTGACATCATATCGAAAGCGTGCCCGCTGTGTGGGGGTGAGGTAGGGATCTCTTGGGCTCTGTGGGGAGAGCAGCCCCTCGGTCAGGCTCCCCAGGGTCAGACCAACGAACGGCTGGCCCTCCTGTGAACCTGACAGACGAGAAACTCGGTGTTCGGAAAGACGCGGGCTCGCCCCGCCTGACGGCATCGTGAGTGTACGACCTCTTGAGAGCCCCGAGTTCTGGCCTTGAATTCCCAGTTTCCTCCCTGTGTGAAGGTCTCCATATGACGCGGATTTGGTCGTAAACGCCAGCTTGTTGATCCATTTCTCCACCCGTGTGGCCAGGTCCAGGACAGGCTCCCCCTTGTCATCTTCCTTTTCTTCTTCTTGGTTTGGCACATTTTCATTGGCAACTTGGCCAATAACATCTTCACTAATCTCATCATCAGACGAATCATCTCTAGTTTCCTGGGTTTCTGCTGTTTGCTCGGCGGAAGTTGTTGGGACCGGCACATTTATTGGTGGGAGGGACGGGACGGTTGACATGTTCTCGTCAGCAGGTAGCTCCTCCGGCGGCGTTCCTGGTGATAGAAGTACCACAGAACTTTCAACATCTTCACCGTTCTTTGTTTGTTCCTCAGATAATTTCAGTGGCAATGACTGGGAGGCAGAGAGTGTAGGCCGAGGTGACTTTCCCCTATTTAGGCCTGGACGCTGTAACTTCTTGTGTTTAGCAGGCAGTAAAAGTGATTTGTTGGTAGTCCGTGGCTGTGCTTTTTTCTCGTTTACCTGCTGTGGGTATCTGCGGACAGTCGGCGGTGTGCTGAGAAATTGGTTCTCTTTTAGCTGTTTCTTCCAGTAAGGGGCAGCTGGTAGGACATTAGGTGATTTAAAAGGCTGGTCACTGTCTACACTGTTTTGTTTGGTATCTTTTGCCGGCGGCGACGAAGGCGTTTTGCTCTGTGCGACCCCAGGAGAAGTTTGGTCGTTTGGAGAGAGGTTAGTGGCGACGGCCTGTATTCCCAGGGCTGTGACACGGTGAACTCTGTCATGTGACTGGCGTCTCTGCATGTCATGAAGAGGCAGTGTGAGCTTGGGCCCTCCCGGGGGGTGGGGATGAGACTGGGCAGTGTCCACCGTGTCTGGCCCCTGGTCATCGCTCTTCATCTTCCTCACCATGAGCGGAGACATGACCTGCTCCGCTGACACAAACGGCAGGGCACCCGGGGGCGCCTTGACGCCGTGTTCACGTATGCGCAACTGCATGTGACTTTTCTCCAGTGATTGTTGTTTCATTTTCACACTTCTCTCAGTGTTAAATTGTCTGACGACTTTTCTTTGCTTCGTCTCCTCTCCCTCGGCGGGAACATTGACCCTGAAGGTTGTCTCCACGTCCTCCGTGGCCACAGGGGCAGTGTTCTCAACGTTGTCCATCTTTAAACGTCCCTCCCAAGGCTGCAAGAGAACAGCACAATAAGTTCAGGATCCAGTACATCTAGCACGGAAAAGCTAATGGATTTAACCGAAAAATGCATTCCTTAATCTGGGAAAACGACTCGGAGAATCAACAATAATTTTGAACTCGTACGTAAGTGACCAAATATGATAATCAATGATACAGCAAATGTAAATTGTGAAGGACTGTGCTGCTTCACATATGATACCAAAGCACTGTGATCTGACGTATCTTTGATCAAAACCTCACTGCTTAACTTACAATGGGTGTCTTGAAATTGCCAGTGTATGGACACAGCTAACCTTACATTACTTTGTACCCATGACTCCATGATAAACATGACTCATATGCTGGGGGGGGGGGGAGTTTTCCATATTTGTAGACAGACAGTCCAGTAGAAGGTACATAAACTTAACATTGTAGTGGGAAAACAGAATCAGATCAGCTGAATGTCTCTTACATTACATTATATTACATATTCATTTTCATGTCAACATGAATGTATGCTTTTATTGTTTTACGGTGTGCACACTTCGGGTAAAACACCAGTTCGTGGAGAGCAACTTAGCAACCTTGTCATTACCGATGGCGTAACTGGTGTGACAGGCTGAATAAAAGTTCTAAACGGAAACTATGCGGCTCCAGATGTCTTACTGAGGGACGACTGCGTGTGCAAGATGTCGGTTAGCTTGAGGAATGAATCCCCTCTACTATATACGATGGCGTAACTCTAGTACTGTCATTACCGATGGTGTAACTCTAGTACATGGCTAAGAAGGTGACCGCTACTCCCTTTCTCAGGCAAACACCTCTACAGTGGCGTTATCTGTTCAACGGTCGTGAAACTTAGTGCCAAACATACATAAAGAATCCATATTCAGTCCTCAGACAGTGTACCGAAAAGAAAGCCCGTAAAACCATAAACAAGTGGTTTCTCACCGTTTCAGTACGTGCCCTGTTCTGTGTCGCAGTGAGTCTCACTGTCTGAAGTCATTCTTGGTGCCCGAATTCGCCTGGTTGTCAAGTGACCACCGAGACCTCGGCCGTGAGTTGGTTCATCCTGACTGCGCGGCTGTCAGACTGCCGTGTCGGAGGTGTTGTCCTTGCTGCTAGGTTCACGTTTGTTTACCGCCACAGATTTCTTTCATAGTTCTTTATTTACTATTTTAGCCACTTCCCTGGTAGTCCTTGTGACTATTATGTAGTGCTGATATCAATGGCACAGAATAAAGCAGAGCGAACCAAGGCGTAACAGATCAGGTGCATGTGTATAAAAAGTGGCGGCGTGTCGGGTTCCTACCAACGCTGGCACAAACATTGCATTCGAACATGAGACACTATCAAAATATGTGCGTCGGCATTTGTTCTCGCCCGTGGAGAATCAGGTATTAAATGAGGCGGAGAATGTTCCCTTTGGGAAGTCAGGATGCCGCGACGGCACACGATGTAGTTAAAATTTATGTCTTATTGCGATATCTTTGCTGTCCGTAAACTGTTCTACTGGAGCACTGTCAGACTGCTACATTTATGTCATAAAAATCAAGGACATCTGCAGAAAATAGTAGAACCACGAGGAAGGGACTGTCGAGATGACTCGAGAAACATCAAGTCATTTCGTCAGAAGAACCTGGGTCGGTATGAATATAAACAGCCATAGCGGTGCTTCCGAGGTGTTGTTGATTTCAGTGAAAGAGGAGCTGCAACTCAGCAGACGTTCTGGAAGTTAGAGTGTGACGGTTTTCTGACTGTCTCGTTTCCTTGGACAAACTTACTTTATATGACTCTCCTGCCGTTTGTATAGGTCACACCAGGTCCAGTGGAGATTGTGTCATACAATGTAGAATGACGTATAGGAGGGCATTTACTAAGTACTTCAGGAAACAGTTGGAACAATGTCAAGGCCCAATCCCAATATCGGCTCCTTGGAGAGTAAAGCGACCTCTAGTGGAAAGAGTAAGAACTTCGTCAATTGAAGTGTTCAACTACGATAGATTTTCACCATCATCGATAAACGTGCTCGACAAGTAACGAGATTGCTTTTTATTATTTTCTGGTGCCAAAGCTGGACACTCTGAATATGCGCCCATATATGACGGTGGGGGCACATTTTATTATTATTACTTTTTTGGGGGGGGGGGGGCGTGATATCGGAAAAAAGATTTCGTACGAGTCATACCAAGGTGTAAAAATCTATGACGGTGGGGGCACATTTTATTATTATTACTTTTTTTGGGGGGGGCGTGATATCGGAAAAAAGATTTCGTACGAGTCATACCAAGGTGTAAAAATCTGTCGCCGTACCGATACCGCGAAAGTCGACGTGTAAACTGGCAAAAGGTGTCCCGAGTCGCTACGACATCGCCCTAAAGGTTTCGGCTCGCTGTGACGTCACGCCTTGGTGAATAACTACAATCATGTCGTGGCACGGTCAAGTCCACTCCACATAGTGTACATCACTGTGACGTGTGTTCTTTTGGCAAACACCTGCGGATGTCAGTGCAGCTCACGCGTTGCCCCCGAACTAAAGAGCCTTGGCCACTAATGTTTGTCCCCTCCAATGGTAGAATGAACAGAAACGCACTACACTGTAGAAAGTGTTTATAAAGCCCCACCTAGGGTGCTTGTCCGTGGCAGCTTCGTTTGTTCAGTTGTTGGTATTCAGAATCACGCCGTGCTTGAGATAACTAACATGCACTTTCTCTGAAGCTCGTTAACATACAGGCAAACGTGCAGCTGTAAACTAGCGATAGATCAACGATATCGTAGTCTAAACATGTTTACAAAGTAAATAGGTTTTACGCAGTGTTGTCGACCGCTTTGGCTTCCATTATATTCAGACTTCCGTCGCAGATGGTTTGACCTGAAAGATGAACTGACGTGTGGTCATTTTCTATCACTCGGCCGACAGGCAGCATAAATACAGCTCAATTAACAGACACGTCAGTGGTGGAATGTGGTTTCAACCCTGGGCGCTTAAGTGGGACAGGATACAGGTAGAACAATAGGACGACAGCCACCAACAACAGTTGATACGGAGGATCCAGTTGTCCCCGTGGTGACGGATGGCCCTAATAGGTCTACAGCGAACTGTGTACGGTTAGTTGTACAACACAGTGAGTTAGATAAGTCTTCAGGACTGTTGTCAAGTGAGAACATTTGTAACCACTACCGGGGAGGGCTCGCAGGCGGGAAACATCGACCGACGTGAGGAAATAGAATTTTTGACCGTCGTTTGGATTATTCGTTCCGAAAACCGTTCACAGAGTAAAAGTACTCAACAGAAACCTCAGATGTGGTAATGTTCATCTTGTTAATATCGCGAGCGTCCTGTTTTGGAGACAGAAACGACGTATAGAAACGACCTGTATACAACGACAGAGTTGGCGGCATTATCTGCAACAAGTATATTGCGTGGTTGGTGGCCTGTTCCTGATTTGTCTTCCTACATCGAAAGGGGCAGGTAATGATCCCGGCGTCACCCTAAACAGACCAGGACCTTTGGTCTGCCAGATAATGATGGCCCGAGGGAACGCAGTGCCAACGCCCAGGCTGAGATTGGAGTGAGATACACATGTCGGTCAAGATAGCCATCGCCCTGCTGAAGATACCAACAATGCGTTTTCCTCACCACACATTAATCACCGTGAGGGATGTTTATCTCCCAGGATAAGCAGCATTACAAGGAACATTGGCAGTAAGAGATCTGATTGTAGCTTTCTATGATCTTCTATGTTGGAAACGATCGCTTGGCAACCAGGGCACAGAACGTGACAGGTAGTTGACATGTCGTCGTGGGGTGCGTCAACACGGACTCCCCAACCTTGTTAACCCGCCAACTCCAGCGCCATGTCATCGGGATGTTTGATTTGTTAGCAAAGTTCAGACGGATCGACAAAGGCTGAAGTTTGACCTGTTGACTGCAGGTTTCTTCGCAATGTTAATGATTTGTTCCACACCTGCGAGTTATGAGCTAGCATGCCTGAACTACTGTTACTGTTTAGTAGAGTACAACAGATACTAGACGGAGTATCAAGGCTTTGAGGTGAACGTTGCTGTACACCTGTTTGTGCCGTTTTGTGCAGGTCAGTTTGGAACACATTAGCTCACTCAACAGCCTCTAATTGCTGGCCTTACAGAGGCGATAAGTAGGCGGGTTAATCCACCCTTCGGGAATTCTCCCTCTTCAGAAGATTTCCTATGGGAGAATTAAAAGGGGCTGACCTTTAAACAGACGTTATATCGGGCACAGTCCAGTGGAAAACAGTCGGTCAGAGTGCCTGTTGTTAAATGCAGCAATTTCTGCCATGTCTGATAAATCTTCAAAAAACGACTTGTTCGTCAGCATGGTGAAGACAAAGGACGGTCTGGCGGTGTGTCCTGACAAGAGACGGGCTGTCAGGATTGGCAATCAGAACTTGTGTGAGGAGAGACGTTTGGCAGGCGAGAAAACACGCTTGGACAAGCAAGGGCACAAAGTCGGGAAACTTCTAGACAGAGAAATGACGACAGTGGGACATTTTCATACCAAAGTCCACATTCGTGCAAAAACAGTGCCGATCGTTGGACTGCAGTCAGCTTGTGGTAGAGACACGGGAAGGACTCCAGAAATGCCGTGTACAACACCGCGGGAACAGACAAAATCGTCTGCTGACAATGATACACTAGTAGGTTGTAACTCAAATGACGCAAGTTCGCCCCCGTCGTCCTTACGAAAGGAGGAGGACGCCGAGGATGAAGACGACGAGACGCGCAGGCTGCAGTTCTTGTCCATCGCCGCGTCCATCAGACGACCGTCCCTGAGCTGGGAGCAGCGCCTGGGTCGCCGCCAGGAGTACCTGTCACGGCACACGGAAAAACTGCGAGCTAAACTTCACACCAAGGAACCCAAGCCGTGGAACATCAACTATGGCACGCACGTGCCCATGAAGAAAAAACTCAAGCCGGTCTGTTGGACTATCTAGGCCGTGTGATTATGGACATGAAAACGCCAAGATGGAAACAAACAATTCACGTTTTTTTTCATACCAACAAAAATAACGGGGGTGAAAAATAACTGTGTTACCATATTCAAAAATGAAAATGTGTTTCTTGTTGATTGTTAACTGAGGAGGTACACGTCAGATTTCGTCCCCTTAAACGTACAGAGATCGAACCAAGTCTCCACTGGCAAACTCCACAGATTTGGTGATAGGGACAGGGGGACAAAGATGATCAGAGCAGCCTAGTCTGTTTTAGATATCCACTTTGATCGTTATCCCGTCATTGTACATCATTTTTCAAAGTGATGAGTAGGTCACCACCCAAGTCAGCAATGGAAATGTCAGTTTCCAGTGAATTAGAAACACTATCTCATGACATACAAGCATCTGACATTATGTGTAATGATATTGAAATAAAAGTTTAGATCATACATTTGAGGGTATGTGAATTGATATTATGAATATACATGTATCGAAGTTTTACTGATCCCAATAATGTGGCCGATAGTGTATCACCCCATCAGCAGCTTTCTTATCTGACAATGTTGTACAATGTGCCACAGTAGTACTCAGATTTGAGTAAATGTCACCCCTCGGTGACCAGCAGTATTTAGACCCCTTTCCGACATATTCCAGTTTTTGTTCAGATGTCAAACGTTACAAAAGAGGCTTGCATACACATGGCAGTTATGTGTACGTAATGCTGTCAGTTTATACAAAGAGGTACTTGGTTTATATGGAATATATGAAAACATCTCACATCTCCCTGGAAATGTTGGTCCTATGAACGTCCGTAGAAGCCCCTTATTTACTCCTAAGGTGTATTGTTACTGAAGGTGACCTCGCATGGCGGTGACGACATCTAGTGATCAAAACAGTCATTGCAGTGTCCAGGCAATGTTCGTCAGGAACTCCAGAGACCAAGATGGACGACATGAAGGCTGCCTTACAGTCTAGACAAGTTGTTGTGGCTGCTGTGGCCACCGCCGCGGTGGTAGCGGCGGGAATAGCCTACCTGAGGTGGCGGAGGCCGCGCCGAGACTATGTCCCAGTCGGTCATGTCTCCAAAATCTACGTCCATCCGGTTAAGGCATGCCGGGGTCTGGAGGTGAAGGAGGCCCAGGTGACCAAACTCGGGGTCCGGTCGGGAGGAGTCATGGACAGGTAAGGCCTTCCCGGGGACGTGGGGTACTGTATGTGGTCATGTCGAACCCTATCGTCTCGGAGAGTCATGATGAACGGTACATACCTAAGGCTAATGTAAAAGACTGCAAGTAGAAGCCCTGCAACAGTCGCCGCGGCTAATTTGTACCTTATCTATTCAATCGATCACATGCGGATATAGCATACGTAGCGCGTTACAGACGATTCAAAGGCCATTCCTTTGATCAACTCTTGTCACAGGTTCAACGTCATAATGGGAAATGACACCGTTGAATCATTACATGTTGATATATCGACTTACGGCCATGTATCACTTATCACAGCTTACCACCTGTATGAGTTTTGACCTTTGACCCTCAGGTGCGTGTACTGTTTTATTTTTCAGAGATCTAATCATCCTGGACGAGACAGGCCGGTTCGTGACAGCTCGTACTGAACCCAGGGTTGTTCTGATCTCACCACAGTGTGTTGGAGACGGACAGGTCAGGCTGGAGGCACCCGGTATGGACCCGTACACTGTACCCAAACCTGACGCAAGGGGGGAAGTCATAGAGATCAGGTGAGATGGACATGGCCACCTTTTCTCATGTCGTCAAGAAAACATACTTCAAGTAAAAACGTTTTTTAAGAAAAAATGTAGATTTATGCACCAACACAAGTGGTTTTAAACCTCCTTGGTCAATAGAAATACACAAGCTGATCATAATTCTCTATGTTTATGTGGAAAATATGGTAGGACTGATTCTGACCTAGTTTACTTTATTGTTCCTGTGTGTAGTATGAAAGATGGCATGGTCGGACATGCTCTGGGCTGTGATCCCCAGGCTGGGCAGTGGTTGGACAAGTTCTTTGGAAAGCAGGGCTACAGGATGGTCATGGCCAAACCTGGTGGTCAGAAGAGATATCCTGTCAACAGCAAGAGGTACAAAGAAGTGGCCAGAGCAGATGACAAGGTTTGTCCATCAGCAGTTTAACTGACTGTTACAGATTGTTGCTGTAGTTTGAGAAAAATCTAATATCATCTTACAATCTTATGGCTTGCTGCTGTGATGATATTTCAGGTGGGTTTCCAGGACTACACTCCTTTGAACATGGCATCAGCAACCTCCCTGGAGGACCTGAATGGCCGTTTACCCAGTCCAGTGGACATGCGTGTCTTCAGACCCAACATAGTGGTGCATGGGAGTATCCCCTACCAGGAGGTGGGTTGGGAACTGGCAGTCATAAAAGTATCATTCCTGAAATATAAAAGTCTGAATTTCTTTGTGTGCAGTGATGGTCTTGTTGTGTGAAGGATACAGCTGCATTCATCAAACTCCACTGTGATCAAACTCCTTACCGTAGATGCAATGGATGTGACTTTTTGTTTGTAGGACGACTGGAACTACATCTGTATTGGACAGGTGGAGCTGAGGAGAATGCTACCCTGTAACAGGTGGGTAATGTTTATACTGTAGGAAGCGTACAAAGTACTAGTAGGCATGTCTGTTGGACGATCAGCAAGAGTGAGATTGGAGTAATACAGTGGTAAAAACTATCAAATCAAAATATAGACCCAATCTTTATTTTTCTGATGTTACATAGTCTTGTTCATTTCACGAAACCCTATTTACCTGTTGTTTTAGGTGTAAAGTTACCATGGTTGATCCTGAGACTGCAGCAAAGGATGAGGAGGAACCTTTGAACACCCTGAGAAGGTGCAAAATTTGTTATAGATGCTTCCCACTTTATAGCAATAGGCCTCACTTGTGTACACAGTCCCACATGTAGACTGCTATTAATCAATTAGTTGTCTGGGAGTTGTCTGGGAATTTTGTCCACTGTCACTTATGTAAATTGAATATGGTAAGATGCTGAGTCTAAAAGCAGATCATCCAAATGTCATATTTATCTTATTATGACTTGTGCTGTTGTGGCATCCCTATGGGAAAACCCAATGTTTACATAGCAATATGTTTATGTTTTTGCGTGCCAACTCACAGAAATGGTAATATGTTGTCTTTATTATTTCATTCCCAGCTACCGTCTCCCCAAGGAGGAAATGCACAAGGCACTATTTGGACAAAGTCCTCTTTTTGGCATCACCTTAGGAGTGGAACATGAAGGAGTCATTAATGTTGGAGATACAATTTATGCCTGTGCATAGTATGTTGACATCACCACTAATGCAACCATTTGTTAAATGTTGAAACCAATGGTTATCCACATTCTAACTGAAAAAATGGCTAAATTATATCCCACTTGAATCATTATCACCTTTGCCAAGAAGGTTATGTTTTCTGTAGCGTAGCGTTTGTGTGTATGTATGTATGTATATTATGTATGTGGTTTAGCATGATAACTCAAGAAGCTTTGGATGGATTGTCATGAAAGTTGGTAGGTGGGTAGGTCCTGGTGAGACCTAGAAAATGACACCGTTTCACTTTTTTTTTTTCCATTTTTGATATCTCACAATCTGGACATGCTAGGGTCATGAAGTTTGGGTGTTAGGTAGCTCTTGTGCTCAGAAAGAAGTGACATAAGTTTGGGCCCCCTAGCAGCTTGTTCTGGAACTGCATGACAGTTTGTTTTTGAAAGAGGATAACTCAAGAACCAGTTGACGGATCATCGTCATTTTTATTATGTAGGTAGCTTATGTGATACTTGACAAAATTAGATAACAATTATGCAAATCAGGAGCTAATTTGCATAATTAATGAGAAAATTCTATTTGTAGTGTTTGACAATAGGACTATGAAACACTTACATATGTAATTGAGAATGCATTAGTTAATTGTTTATTGATTATGTAAATGAAGACCTAATTTGCATAATTAATGCCAATTGCTATAATTTTATGATGGTAACTGTGGGGAATCTAATACTTGCTGCATTTGGAAGTTCAGTGAAGGTGAACATCATTAAACATAACTTATTCAAATTAGGACCTCAATTGCATAATTCATGAGGAAATGCTAGAATAGCCTTCTTTGTTAAGATAAAACTATCATTGGGTGGAGAATATGATCAACTGATATAATTCATGCTCTTATTTGCATAATCAATGAGAAAAATGTGTAATTTGTCAGTTCAAACAGTTAACATTATTTGGCAAGGGTATGAGGTCATGGAACTCTTGTTCACACTGTAATCCTTAGTAGTCCAACTATATTACTTATAGAATTTATTTCATATTTTACAAAATGCTTTGAAAGAAAACTCTGCTTAGTTAAGAAGCCACAAAAATGAACACTTAATTCCTTGAAATATTCTAAATAGAGTTTAATAAAGATAACATTCCAGAAATTTGGAGTGTGGTTGTTGTATGGGATTTACTTGCTAGTTATCTTTCGTTTGTAACAAGTGATTTCATTGGACTGGGGCTGTGGATCTGTAAAACGTTTTGTTTACAACAAGCCTCCATGTTTACAACAACAAATAAAGTATTGGCATTCCAATTCCGACCTTTCCATTCTTCATGTTAGAAAGAAGAAGAAGGATAGCTTTAACCGCAAACAACTTTTGGACGCCCTTGATACATTGGCTGACAAATACTCCCGATGTTTATGTTTATGTGCGCCAGCCTCTTTCATTTTATGTTCGTTGTATATTCTGTATTTGTTTTACTCTGTATTTTGTATGTCTCTTGTTGCGCAGAGGGCTATATAAGCACGAATGTGCTTGCTGCCGAATGCTCGGTAATCTATGTGAATAAAATAAAACTAGAGGTCGGAGATCTCATGCCTTCGTCAGAGGGACATTGTTCTAGAGAAATGAACATGTGTATTCTTTACTTTTTTAAATAATCAATTTGGTCTAGAATACAAAAGAATCTCTGTACTCCTTTTTATTCTATGGAACACTGTGAAATGGTTCGCCACAGATTTACAGACTCACTGTCATCTGTGTTAGCTATTTGATTTTGGACTGATACTGGGGAATGAGTACTGTTACAAGAAATTGTGCTTACTGTATTATGATCAAAGTGTCACAACAGTGTTGCAAAATGTAATTAGAGAAGGTGCGATGAAAGGCGACTGAGGAGAAGGGATTCAAATAATTTGAAAATGGGGCTGGAAATAGCAATAGGACGATAATTATTCTTAAGGGAAGGATTCAGGTTTTGTTTCTCGATTATTGGAATGAGAGTTACCCTTAACGCACTAGCATAGCGGAAAACAAAAGAGAGAGCAAAATGGTAAGCCGAGGTCCCGCATGCTTTAGATGCTCAGCTGAAAGACCGTCAGAATCACAGGACTTCCCGTTCTGAAGTCTGTTGATTGCTGCGCATACCTCAGGTGCAGGTGCCGACATTCCCGGGTCATAGCTGACCGCACAATAGATTGTGTCATCTACAGATTGTTTACAGTCATTGGGAGCAACAGAGTTCAGCAGAGAGTCGTAGTAACGCCTCCACATGCTAGTGATATCAGACGCACCGCTGTGGCCGTCGATGTTACATGGGAGGTTTGGCTTGGAGCCATTTTGAGACCGCAGCGTAGACCAGAAGCCGGCTTGACCTAGCCTCTACCAGGCACCGCGGATCGCTGGAAAAAATAGTAGAAATTGGCCGAAATAAAGGAATAATGCCAGGGGAGTTAGCCGGCCAGAGAGGGTCCAATACTCCGTGGGTCGCGTATTGGACCCTAGACTAGAGGCGACTAGAGGCGAGCGCATCTGCCCTGTGCAGGGCCTCCGCACGTCGACACTCTCTTAAAGCTAGTTTAAATTTTGCCCGAGTTGATATCATTAGGTCCCAAATGGCCCCATGCCTCGGTCGATTAAATCCGCGCCAGAGAGAAAATGCATCTCGGGCTGCAATATGATACTCTTTGACGACAGAATTCCAAACAGGTATCGCGTGGGAGGTGCCACATTTTCCTGTGGGGAGGGATGTCGTAGCTGCACTTTCAAGAGCTCCGACTATAGCAGAGATAAAATTGTCAAGAGAAGTTCTGTGGTCATTGTTCTTACAGTTAGGATTTAGACATAAAAGAGCGTTGATTGGCAATTGGATTTCAGATAAGAGGGCATCGGCACAAGTATGGTACCGTGCCAAGTCAGAGGGGGATGCACGTTCCCAATTGAATCTCTTTGGGGGTAAAATTCCGTCACCAGCTGTGTTTGTAAACACAGGAGCCGATGTTCAGTCGAATGAAACCCAGAGAGGGAAATGATCGGATGGGGCAATATCATACAGAACACACATTTCTGAGATACTAGCAGACATAGTATCGGAGCAGACCGCGGCAATGATCAAGCCACGACGTCGACCCATGAGCTTCGCTAAGGTACGTAAAAGTATACCCAGGAAGAAGGTCGGTGTCCCTTACATGGAGGTTATTATGATTATCATGACAAAAATTGTACAACAGTGGGGAGAATATACCGTCCATGTATCAACTTGATGTTATGTAAATGTAATTAATGCTTTTATTTAATGTGATTAACCCCTAATTGTACTTCTTTCCCGGGTTCGCCCTTTGTAATAGCGTATCGCTAGTTGGGCAACCCAGGCTGTACATTTTTTGTGTCCATGCCAAATAAATAAACAAATATACCGTCCGGGCGCGTATTAAAGTCTCCCATGATACAGACGTTGGTCACACGTCACATTGGTCTGTTGTATTATAGACTCGATTTTACCTGATTTGTCAATGAAAATATCCATGTTGTTAGTGGATTCTACTGGTAGATACACACAAATCAGAAGGAGTTCACAGCTCACATCATTATTGATTCGTAAGGCTAAAATTCGATCATCATCCTCGCTCACAATACTCACAGTTATTCCGAGAGACTTCCGCCAAAGGACCGCTACGCCACCATAAGGGCGACCATGTAATATGCCTTTACCCAAGTCTACAGCCGAAGTGCCATACGTTAAGAAGTCCTTATCCAGACTAGAGAGAAAGTCTAAATCGTTCAGCAGGAGCCAGTGCTCCTGTAAGAGGATAATGTCAGAAATCTGGCACAGGTCCTTGACAGCTTGGGCAGCGTTCTTAACGGAACGACAGTTAAAGGATGCCACATTTAGCGTGTCTGAGCCAGTCTTCATGGTCTCGGTTGCGAGGTGGAGGAGGCACGTCTACCGTGGAATCGCCTAACGTAACGAGTACGCCACACGGCCAGAAAGACGGGGACAGGATTTCAGCTACAGCGTCGCTGTCTATTGACACCCGGAAAGAAGAGTAGGAGTCAAACTTAGTCGGAAGGTTCATACAGGAGAGCGTCCGATCATGCGACAGGTTGTCGTGCAGATACCGTTCGACGTCTTCCGACATGGTGTCGGGGCCCAGGCGCGTGACAAATATCTCGACTGGCCTGGCCTTGATCGCAGACAGTGTAGAAGACTTAGCAGTGCCAACCACTGCTCTGGATCTGTTTTTTCTCCTTTTGACCAAGTTGAACCCTTACTCGTCGGGGGCTGCGAGGACACCCGATCTGTTGCGTCGGGAGGAGGGGGGCGATGAGCGAGAAGCCTGGGCAGGGTCCTTCGAGACAAGGGACTTGGGTTTGGTAGCGACACCCTGACCTAGGACGTGTGCTTGAGTGGATCCTGAGGCTCGCCTCGCTGACGGGGGATGCACGATCGGCTGGGGGTGGTTTGCAGACACCACGTCAGCGAAGGTGGTAGGGCAAGGCGCCGGCACAGTTTGCGCCATGATGCTGACGCCTTCATCACGTCCTTCAGGTCGGCGATTTCTCTGCGAAGGGCCGCAATTTCGGCTTGCACTTTCACATTGTCAACGGTAGTGGCCCGAATGACTTTCATTTCCTGTCGTATCACTTGAATCTCCTGGAAGCACAAGCTGAAATCCGGGTGTTCCAGCTCAACGACAGGAAGACGGAGGGATGCAGACGCAAAGGTAGGAAGCGTCAGCGGGTCGGCGGAATGTAGAACCCGCAAGATGTCCGACATATTTGTGACGGACTTGTTGGCGCCTTGGCGTTTCTTGAAGCGCTCGCTGGGCTTGCAAGTGTCAAATGCCAGTTTCTTGGCGTCTTTAATCTCCTCCTCGGTGTAGTCTCCAAGCACAGTTTCGTGACAATATCGCCGGGCATCTTGTCCATCTTATTGACGACGAAACATAACAGGTCGTTAATAAAGATTTTGTTTGGCTCACCCTGAGTAGAATCTACCGGTGGGGATCGCTTGTCGGAGCAGCGTTTGCAAAGTTTCAGGTCTCCCTGGCCGAGCTGTGCTCCCGGGGCATGGCAATCTTCACAGGACGACATTGTCCAGATGTGGGGAGGGGAGCTGTGCTGCCGACGTCGCTCTAGGGATCCCCTAATATTCCAGAGTAGAACCGAAAATACAGAGCCAGATCTCGCTCAGAGGTTCTCCAGCTGATCAGACAGTATAAACCACAAGTTGTGGCATCAAAAAAGTTTCAGAAACACAACTTTGGAGGTCTAAATGCCGGAGCTATCTGGATACGTGTCCACCAGTGATATGCAAATCCTGTATAGTAAATAATAAATCCTGTATAGTGAATAGTAAAAACTTACGACAGGCAAACAAACACAAAAGGCTGCGTTTTTTCTCTCCAAACAAATAAGCTTGATATCGTTCCAAATTGACATACCATCAGTGGCTTTGATCACGTCTTTAAAGACGTCGAACGGTTTAAAGACGAAGGTATTGTACCTTCCCGAAGACCGGGGGTGGAGGTGGGGGCGTATGGTAGAGTGGTTACGGTAACTGACGGGAGATCCAGAGATCGGGGGTTCGATTCCCAGCAAGACGGTGTGTCTTTTCCTCACTCGTTGAGGTGCAAAATGGGTATCTGAATAGGCTTCGGGAGGTAATAGGCAGTGGAAAGATAGGAATGGGATCTTTCAGTAGTAGGCACTACGTTGCCATTACACAGTGGATCATTGAGTACCACATTGAACTCAACTAGCTACCGTTAGCTACCGTTAGCTACCGTTAGCTACCGTTAGCTACCGTTAGCTACCGTTAGCTACCGTTAGCTACCGTTAGCTACCGTTAGCTACCGTTAGCTACCGTTAGCTACCGTTAGCTACCGTTAGCTACCGTTAGCTACCGTTAGCTACGAAAACGAAAAAAGGTTCACTAACGTGACGTACGGACCCCTCACGAAGCCCAAACTTACACTTGACTTCGACCTTAATACTGAGGGCAGACGTCAATTGCTTTTATTGTCCATTTCACATGCTGTAGGGCAGATGTTACCATTGCGTTGCATTGTCAGTAGAGGCTCCAAATGTCCCTAGTTTATATCTTTGAAAATCATTTTTTCTCTTGGAAATTTTGGTCCAGTTTGGATTCTTTTGGGCTAGGAGGGACAGGTAGGGTCTAAACTTTCCTAGTTGGTCAAGTTTTTGTTTATTTCACCATTTTAGTGGGCGCAATGAGAGACCTGAGTGATGAAGTCTTGCCTGCCCAGAGCGGATGGATACATGAGAAAAATTGGTCAAAAGTAGGGTTTGTTTACTGTTGTCAGCTGTTGTCGGAGTTTGAGTTGGTCAACCCCCTCTTTTCTTTGTATATTTGGGAGGCAGACAGTTGTGGCTTTCTTGTGCAGAAGAATTTTTGAGATTGAAATGTGGGAAAGTACTTTTATGAGTCCTTGTTTTAGTGTATTTAACCATAGGTTTCTATGGCCAAATGTAATGGTACTGTCTGCCCTCTACACATAAATCAAGGGGGTTTAAACCTCCTTGCAAAAAGTGAACTCCTACAGGTGCAATAAAGTGGCCGATTGGCATACGCTACACGGATACGGTTCCTGACCGCCAATTTTCTCCATGTCATATCACCGTTTTACACACTTCTCCCCTACAGACAGTTAACGTTGTTTCTCTCCTAGACACCTGCTGGTGCTGGATGAGAAGGACCACTTCGTGACCGCACGGACAGAACCAAGTATGATCCTCATCACCCCCAGGTGTGTTGGTGACGGACAGGTCAGGCTGGAGGCACCTGGGTGGACCCGCTCAATGTACCCAGACCCATCACAGATGGCGCGGTTATCAATGTCACGTAAGGAATTACATTGTTCTAAAACACAACGCTAATTTTGCTTTCTTCGAATTTGTCAATGCCAACTTCTTCAGATCAATTTGAAGACTGTGTGTGAACTCCTTGGTTAGGATATGGGACATAGAGGGAGAGGCGCTGGATTGTGGACCAGAGGCTGCTGATTGGCTGGAGAAGTACTTTGGCAAGACGGGCTTCAAACTGGTCATGTCAACACCAGGCCTTAAAAAGCGCTGCCCCGTCAACCACAAGAGGTATAAAGGCATTGCGACGAAAAACGACAAGGTTGGTTTGATTAATCAGCTTTGGAGTCTTGCGGGAAGTGATACAGTGAAATACGTTTTGTTTAACTTGAACGTATTTCTGTCAAGGTACGCTCTGATCTGATATGGCACATTTAAGCGTTATTTCGATGACTGCCAAGAACTGTGGCACCATGGTTTTATTTCGGGGACGTTCCAGGTGGGGTTCCAGGAATTTGTGGCCATGCACCTGGCGACAGAATCCTCCCTGGACGACGTGAACAGCAGACTGGCCAAACCTGTGGCCATGCGCGTCTTCAGACCTAACGTGGTGGTGTCTTGGAGTGACCCATTCCAGAAGGTAGGTGGGACCAGGGTTGTGATTTTGTTAATAAATAGTATACATGTGATGAGATACGATGACATAATGTCAACTGACACAAGTTTAGTCTATATCAGGACATCAGGTAGTTGTGATCCTGTTTCAAACACTGAGGAAAACTTATTTGAGTGTAGAGATTATATCGTCCTACGGTCTGCATTGTTCCTCCATCATATCTGCAGTAAGCGCTTAACCAATGGCTTTGTTCCAGGACGGTTGGCAGTACGTACCCATCGGTAAAGCAGAGTTCCGGAGAATGCTTCCCCGTGCAACAGGTGGGTATAACTTAGTAATATTACCGCAAATATTTTGCAAATCATGGCAAAAGCTTTTGTACCAACACATAAATCGACTAGTAATGCAGATTCAGCTCTTCTCTACTGGATAATTCTATCAAACGTGTTTAGTTTATCGATATCTTATCTTGAATACCATCTTTGTGGACTGTCCAGGTCTAACCGCCTCTGGCCCTTGTTCGTATAGGTGCCTCATAACTACCGTCAACCCTGAAACTGGTGTGAAGGAAGGACAGGAACCCCTCAATACACTTAGAAGGTCCGAAATCCTTTATAGGTCTTTACTATTTGTTGTCTTGATGTGTTTGGAGAAATCGCTTTTGACATGACCATGACGAAGTTCATTCATTTATCTTTTGGGCCGGGTGCGTTTCCTTTTGCTGTTTTGGCATAACGGCAACTTGGAACATATTCATGTCTTCTTTATTTTCACTCCAGTTATCGTCTTCCCGAGGACGAGAATCAGAAGAGGCTGTTCGGACAGACTCCGCTGTTTGGCCTCATGTGTGGGGTGGAGCAGGAAGGGCCCATCCACATAGGAGACACAGTGTATGCCTGCGTGTAGCGGGATGCCACAATAAAGCCAACGGCACCCGGTCGTAACAATACGTCGGTAGAAATTTGGCATATACCTGATAATGATTGTCGAATAATAGTTTTGGTCATTTATGCATTGAATATGCTTCTCTGTACTTATCCATTTCAATATGTAACTAACGGCTGTAGTGTATAATGATTTTCGACATGTAAGTGTTAGACATTTCGTCTGCCTCTTGTTCAGACAATAATAGGAGCATTCACGAGCCCTCTGAATGAACGCGCCATATCCATGTACGAGTACCCTGCAGCAGCCAGATGTCCCGACAGATCTAATATGGTGACGTAGTAACTCTCAGTGATGATGCTGAGAAAGGTCAACCTATTATATAAAGGAGATTATGCAAAAAGCATTTAGGTGGTGAAAACTCGATTCACTGAAACGGTAGCCAAAGCTTCCTGCCGCGCCCGCACACTGTAGTATCATCGAATGGAAAGACGATGGTTCAGTCTGCAGGTGTATTGTGTGCCGTTTACCAAACAACGGACCGCTGATCACAATACTCAACAGTTCAAAGTTCGAAGGGCATTTTCCCCGCGCCGGATACCGGTGCAGCCTTTTGAGGTTGAGGGAACGCCTGTCCATTCATCGAATGTTGACATTTGCGCTGCGCCGGGTCAAGGTAAATGCAAACACTGGTGACAGAACTGTCGAAAATAGAGCGGTAGGATGGACGGTTTGAAAGCTGCGCTCCAATCTAAAGGCGCAGTTATCGCTGTACTGACTACTACAACAGTGATCTCTGTCGGGATTGCCTACCTCCAGTGGCGGAGGCAACGTAAAAGGCACTACGTCCCGGTTGGGCATGTGGCTAAAATCTACATGTACCCTGTGAAGTGTTGCCGCGGTCTGGAGCTGGGGGAGGCCGTGGTGACAGAACAAGGTTTGCAGTGGGAAGGAGTTATGGACAGGTGAGAGGTAGAATGAACATTACACGTTAAACCCATAATTGTCTTACGATTGTCACATGAATGAATGTGATAATAGGTTGTGATAATAGGTTTGAAAATGTGACCCTGCCAAATTGCAAGCCGATCCCACCAAAACACCAAAATCAGCCTGTTCCGGGAGGTTACGTAACCAACACAACGATTGACCTCTGATTGACCCGTGATATGAAGAGCTCCCTGGGACACCGTGTAGGCGTGTAATCGACAAACTCTCAGTGGTTGTGCCACTAGTACTAGTAACTGATTTACACAACCTTTGGACTGTTTGATCCTTTCTGCACGTTGGTTCTTTAATCATTCCATACATCTCCTTCTATATCCAGACACCTGGTGATTCTTTATAAGGATCGTTTCTTGGACTCAAGGACGGAACCCCGTATTGTCCTGATCTCACCACAGTGTATTGGAGACGGACAGGTGAGGTTGGAGGCACCTGGTATGGACCCACTCATCTTGTCTGGTCCCACGGAAAATGTGATTGACGTCAGGTAAGACTGTGGTTACTTTGCCGTCTTTCAGCAAATCCTCACAGGTTTGCGGTTTTTGTTCAATTTGAGACATTTCCTGGTATATAAAAGAGAGAAAGTGTGAGAGAGAGAGTTATGACATAGGTTTGTGAACGACGATTTAGCCTAATTTTACGAGATTTGTCACGGGGACAACCCCATAATGAAAACAAACCCCTCTCTGTCTTGCGCTTTTTTTCGTCGTCTGCCAGAATATGGGATATTGATGGAGACGCTCTAGACTGCGGCCCGGAGGCTGCCGGCTGGTTGGAGAAGTATTTCGGGAAGCCGGGCTACAAGCTGGTCATGTCCACACCGGGAAGTAAGAAGAGACACACGACTGACCATTGGAGATACAAACGCTTTGCCAGGAAAGATGACAAGGTATGTCTTACGCATTTTTCAACGTCCCTGTCACCCCAAACCTACTGAATGTCACGTATACGTATGCTGGAAGGCGTAACAGTTAGCGTATCTAGCTGTCATATTGGCCCCAGATGTCGACTGACTGAAAGTGAAAACAATGTTTATTTTTCATTTTTTAATTTTTTTAATTTTATTTGCGGAATCAACATAGACAATACAAAACAGGGTGATGAGGTACTCTAGCTGTAGCTAATTTTAGCCTCACCACCAAACATAGAATAAACAATGTTTATTGCAGCACCTTGTCTTTTGATACCAACATTTCCATCCATTCTTGTTCCAGGTGGGGTTCCAGGACCAAACCGCCTTGCTACTTACGTCAGAGGCGTCTCTGGACGACCTGAACAACAGGCTGACCACTCCTGTAGCCATGCGCAACTTCCGACCCAACATTGTGGTGGCGGGGTGTGAGCCATTTCAAGAGGTAACGTTTGTGGAGGAAGTTGCCGCGCTAGTCTGGCTATCGAAGAATTTTGACTTAAGGCTTATTCTACAAAATGTACATATTTAAAAAAAAAGTCAATTTGAAACAAAGGAAAATTCAAGGGACAGTATACTAACTATACGGCTCCCTATTTTCATTTGTCGACCATGCACCCTCTCCACTCCAGGCACTGCAGTACCTTTGTGTCGAAGGCATAGTGTGTTTGTTATCTGTAGGATGTTTCTAATTCCACTGATCAGTGCACAATCACGACATATCTTACAGGACGACTGGCAGCACATGCGAATCGGCCAAGTGGACATTCGGACTGTTATACCCTGCAACAGGTAAGAACTCGATAGTGGCACACCGTGAATTGGTATACTCAGCTCAATAGTTACCGAAACTGCGTTTCCCAAAATTTGTTTGATATTGATTAATTCACGAGGTTTTGACCAAGACATACCCACTCTCTGCCACCAAACACTAGTTTTCTACCAAAGTGACGGTGTACTGCCTCCTGTTCCTAGGTGTTTAGTAACCACTATCAACCCTGAGACTGGCGTGAAGGATAAGACGAAAGAACCTCTAAAGACGCTCCAAAGGTTTGTATGAAGCTGAAACAATGGCAGCAAGAGGCGTTGTCTGACATATGGACGAATTTGAAGTCTATTCGGCTCCGAGTCTTGTACTTATAGTTCTACAAATGTACGAGAAACATTACCGTTAACGCTTATATGTATAATGTTAGATAAACGAGCGGTCACCGTTAGAACAAGGATATATCGTACCGTATACGCAAAATTACATCAATATCTCTCATGATGCCCAAATGACATATGTCACGTGCAGCTATGCAATCACACGTAGTGGTCTTTTCCTATTGCAGTTACCGCCTTTCCACGAAAGAGAAGTATAGAGGCCTGTTCGCACAGACCCCACTCTTCGGGCTGAAGTGTGGAGTGGACCAGGAGGGAGTGGTCCGTGTGGGAGACACGGTGTACGCGTGCACGTGATGCCCGAGTCTCGTGTAACGTCGTCCTGCACTGTTATTAGTCACAAGAGAGTGGCACGTCAATCATCGGGGGACCAGAGCTGGCGTTGATAGAAAGTTTTACTAAAATGAGGATGTCGATCAATGGCATATGCACATACTCAGGTTATTTCTTTGAATTAGAGAACGGTAATTTTAAACTAAAGGTTGTAATTATGTTAATAAAGCTTGCAAGAAAACAGGCGTCCACACAGCTAGAGGGAAGAATAAAAACGTTATTGATACGTCTAATTTACTGGTGTAACAAAATATTGTCTTAAATACCACAGTAGCAGCAAGTTGATATTAGTGAAATAAAGATATATTACTACCATCCTACAACGTGCAGTAGTTGACTCATATTTATGTAACATATCATATTTCATGTACCAGTTTTGAGACATTATTGTCGTACTATACACTGCATGGGCATATTCTCACCGTGACCGTGCGGATTTCGACCAAGAACACTGTACTGCGGGTCAAAGTCGACGACGAAAAGGCGGACAAACAGACCCTGGCCGTGCAGGACAGCTGCTGAAGCAGGATGGACGGTTTGAAGGTCGCTCTCGAATCCAGACAGTCAAGCGGCTGTCATGTACCAGTCACTCAGGCTGATTTATGCGCCATCCCACATGCCCAGTACACTGTGTGTTTGTACATGTACATTCAATCCTCGCTAATGAGCTTCCAATCTTGTTTCTAGCATGTTGGCATCTGACATCTGCTACTTTCACAGGAGGTTAAGTTCAACAGTCAATGAGGTGGCGGGGTGTGAGCCATTTCAATAACCACAGCTTGTGTTTTGTTACAACAGATATGAAGACATCATATTAAAGTCCTATTTTTTTTATTTGATTGTCTAAATATTTCAATGGCCGCTTCCCTGTTAGTCATTGTCTCCTTTTGAGATGCTATCTGCTGCGATCTGCAGTTCAAATGCAATTTGACAGGTGGGGCAAATGCATTGCGCAATGATCTAGAGGGTAAGGGTTTTCGCTGCAGATGATGTTCCCCTATTTCATCAAGTTATACTACGTAATATAATAGGACAGGTGTGTGTGTGTGTGCCTATTGCTAGATATGCTGATCGCAATTGTTTCTTTACAAAGGCAGTTTTTCAGGAAAAGTCGGTATGATGAGGCAAATGAATTCTAAGACTGTCAGTCACAGGTTAGTTCAGTTAGTGCAGAGTGCGGCATTAGAAAGTCGTTGAATTAGTGGATATTTATCAAACCAAAACGAAGTTTGTAGGTCATTCGGTGATGAAAAGTCTGTCATGCTTCAGCCAGACCGAATATCCCGGAACACACCCTTTAGTTACAAGTAACAGCTCGAAGAGTTTTCTCGCACTGTTCTGCAGTTGGTCGTTTGGTTGGATCGGTGTCCCAGCATGACGTCATTACTTCCCGCCATCCTCCGGGAGCAGGGTAGTCCTTCTGGGGGTCAGGTCGATGACCTCCGACAAGTTCGTCAGCAAACTCTCCAATTCTGCAAAGTGATTAAAATTTTGTAGTAGATTGGATCATGTTATATATCAACGCATTCCATTTACAAACGTCTACTTCTGATGAAAGTTTAACTAAAACTGTAGACTAAAAATTAAGAGGCTTCGTGAAAATCATTGCATTTTGGTAAATTATTGATTCAACAAATCATGGAACATGATATCCATCACAAAGCTGTGCTGAAAACCTGACCTTTGGTCAGTGAATTATGGGTAAAGGTCAATCATCGAAATAAAAAAGATCACCAAACCTGTGCACAGTGAAGTGTTCCGCGTGATGTGTCTCCTCCCCGTACCACATCTCCCACAGAAGGATGCCGAAGCTGTACATGTCTGACGGTTTCCCGTAGCGTTTCTCCTGTAGGACCTCCGGTGCGATGTACGGTGGGGTGCCACAGATTGTTCCGGTCACGTCAGCAGCCTTCTTGGTCAGTCCTACGTCAGCCAGCTTGATGACCTTGTCGTCAGTTATCTGGAAGACAGACATTTATATGTCCAGAAATTAGCCAACATTCGACCAGCGGTTGTGAATCCTCCCAGACGACATGCATCACTACTTTTAGTGGCACAGCCCTGTGGTGTTGCGTGGAGTTTGCCATAAAATGAGTGGCTCTTGTGTACAATTGTTTTATGCAAGATCATATCAGCAAATAGCAGTCTAAACAGCAAAATATGAGAAGGAGACCAGAGTGACAGGTCGAAAGCTCTAGATGAAAACAATTCTTTGTGTTGGAACAAAAGTTTAACTTTAAACATGTAACTACCAACACAGATGAACTTTCATGAGAGCAAAATATGAGGTCAATCATACTGAGACTAATGTTTTCTTTTTTTGTAGACATGATTATCAAAGCCTTTCACTTCTACATTTTGTTCAGCCTTCATGGGCCAAACTCACCAGTATGTTTTCAAGTTTCAGATCCCTGTGCACCAAACCCTTGGAGTGGATGTAACACAGTGCGGACGCTAGCTGGAGAGTTAGCGGGTGAACACAGGTAAATGCTGCCTGACGAGCTGAGGGATTCTTCCCGTGTCTGCCAGGGTTCCTAAATGAGAAAGTAAGTATTTAGTAATATGAAGTACTGCCATATCCAAGATACCGGCTCTAGAATAGAATAAAGGACATGCATGGTACCTTTTGGTATTGTTGATGAGGAACTCCTTCAAGTTGTCCTGGCAAAGCTCCATGACGAAGATGACCTTCTCGTGATGTGCCCAGTATGACGTACCGTAAAACCCAACCAAGTTCTCATGGTCCAGACTCCTGAAAGTAAAGAACCGAAGGCAGACGGCTTAATTCAAATGCGCTACTTGAATACTGTCTCATTGTAACGTTACATAACACTAGTACAACACAGATCAAATTTAAAGCATCCCAGTCAATCAAGCAAATGTTCCCAGCGTACAGGACATACTGGCATTGTAAAAAAAGAATACAGTTGGGGATAAATCTGAGTATTAACGAGGTAGACTGAAAATAAACATTGGTATTACAGATACAAACTTTGTAATAGATATTTACTGAAAGTTTTTTAGGCGATAAAGATTAACTTCCCCGTCCTCTATGTTCGTAAATCAATCGCTTCGGGAATTCTTACCGCAGAATTCGTTCTTCCTGCACAACTTCGGATGCATTTGTGCTGTACATGCTGTTCCTTATCATCTTCAATGCCACTGGTTTTCCACCCAATTCGGCCCGGTAGACATCACCTGAAGAACCGCCTGCGATGTGCTCCCTCTCCAGCAGTTCATCAAATGGGATGTCGTAGTCACGGACGCTGGTCAGGTAGAAGCAGTCCAGCTCCCTAGAGAGTTCTTCACACGTACCCAAGCTTGGTTTGTGGTGCTGCACGACAAGGTCGAGCTTCTCCTGCTTTGCAATGGCGTACACTTCCTTGATCAGTCTCTCGTCTGACTTGAAAAGGATGGGAATCGCGCTGAACAACTGGTTAACATATCGGAAGACAGACTCGACCTTACCCTTGACAAAATCGTGGACGTTTTCCTGAGAGGCGAAGGATTGCAGCATCTCATGTGCCAGTGTCGTCATGTAGGCTTTCTTGTCGGCGCTGCAGGCGGCTACTGTCACTCATCTTCTGTGCAAGAGCCATCAGACCGGTTGCTGGGAGGGCAAGCATGCCAACAATCACACCTAAAGGGATAACAACCGGCGCCGCAGCCCCTAGCGCCCATTTTTGCCCAGTAGTGAGATTGGGTATGGTGAACATGCTGCCATACACGTCCTCTTCTGTATTCCAACAGGCCGACATTCGTGGCTGCTGTTGACCGGTGTGCAACGGGGTTGCCATGCTGCCTTCGATTTGAAGAATGTCGTCCTCCACAACGCTGAAGTCTGTCTTGAGCTTTGCAAGCATCTCTGTCTGAAGCATGTTGAAGAAGTCACGCTTCTGGTCCCATGTGCAGATGAGTTGTTTCAAGCGATCTTCGACCTTCTTCTTCATCTTGTATTCTAAGACATTCCAGTTGACGTCATCCGGCAACTCATCTTCATCCCAGATCTTCAGCCACTCAAGCACGTCTGCAGACGCCAGGTAGGCTCGGAGATCTTCAACCGCTTGGGAGGTTCTCTCCTCCAAATGTGTTGATATGGCCGACTCCTTGGATGCTGCCATCTCCCTTAACTTTGCCAGTCTTTTCCGTATTGCTTTTTCTTTCTCCTCAATTGCAGGGAGCTCATTATCGACGATGTTTCCCAACATGACACGCAGATGGAATGAAGATCTCTGAAGGATGCCTGACAGCCATCTAAAAGTAATGTAACGTTATGTATAGTACCACTATAGTAAGGGAACAAAACAAGATAATACTAAGAACATAGTATCATTACTTTACTATACACAAAAATAGATAAAAGTGCAGATTTAAACAAAAATGAATCTTAATTACATGTAGCTCAGCTCAACCTTAGACCGAAGGCTGATGGGAAGTAGCCTCTTGAAGCCATTCAGGAGCTCTGCAAAGTCTCCTGTGATGTACCCTGCTTTGGTCCAAGCAGTAGATGCCTTCAAATGTATAATACATATACATGTTACATGTATACGAAAAATGTTCAACTTCGAAGACTGCAGTCTACAGTAAATTTCTTATGTAAAAAGGGGGATATTCAAATTTCACAAGGATGGAAATAGTAGCCCGAAGAATATAAAGGCTGACAGGTGCGAGGGATAGGTATATTAAAACACACAGGGGTAGACGCCTGTTCTGTTAACATTTATGTCATGTATGTGTGGATGGAATTTCACACCAGGGTCAGCACCAAAAACAGGTGTCTTGGCATGTTTAAACGATCTTCAACACCGATAAAAGTATGTCGGCATGTTTAAACAGTTTTCAGCACCAAGGACAGGTATGTTTGAGTGGAGATCAGCACCATGGACTGGTAAGGCGGCGTGTTTAGGTGATGTTCAGCGCCAAGCACAGGTATGTCGGCATGTCTGTGTACCTGTCTGTCCATGTCACAGATATAATGTATGTGTGTATGTATGTCAATAAACGAAAATTCGTCAGTAAATGGAGGGGAGAACTAATAAGTCCATACCTGTTGAACAGAAAACCGGAAGACCTGTGACTTATCTAGAGTCCAGAAGTCCTGTAGCTTCTTGGCGGTATCAGTCCACACTTCGTCTGCTTCAGCTCGAGGGACTAAGTCCCACTTGTTACAGACGAAGATGGCTGACTTTGGGTTGAAAAGAGGAGGCGTGTCAGCATCAGTCTTCAGGGACAAGAGCAAATCGCCAAGCTGTACAGGGGAAAATACACACAGTCATCGTCGCCTTGCAACTGCCATGTTTGCACACCTCCCTGACCCTGGTACTATTTTAACATGGACAAGAGACCTGGCAAAAAATATGTTTTGTGATTGCAGAGAATACTGTCCT
This sequence comes from Branchiostoma floridae x Branchiostoma japonicum, assembly GCA_013266295.2. Classification (NCBI taxonomy): domain Eukaryota; kingdom Metazoa; phylum Chordata; class Leptocardii; order Amphioxiformes; family Branchiostomatidae; genus Branchiostoma; species Branchiostoma floridae x Branchiostoma japonicum. The sequence goes on from CM023840.1 coordinate 17,667,667, forward strand.
CCTGTCACTAATAGTCCTGTGCACAGAGCTGACATTGCAAGAGGGTAGCATCTAGCATCATTCATGTAAGCGTTTAGTTTAGGTAACCTTCATCTATCGAAAGATATGGACCTACTCTGTCCAGCTGAACGCCGCCGGCATTCCCGCTGTTGATGACATAGATGAAGCCAAACGCAGTGGGCAGGTAGGATTTCACCATGTTCGAAAGTTTTTCATTCTCTCCAACCCCTGGAGTATCAACGATTGTGATGCCTCCCTGCAGAACAGTTTATTGGTGTTAATTTTGTGCATGAAGGCTATATCTATGAACACAGAATTCAAATGTATCATTGCTATGCACAATGCCTTTTTATCGCAAGCACGTCTCAAGGCATGTACACAAATTCAAGAAACATCTAAATATATATTATGTTTTAGAACATAACGTCACCTCTCTCCAGATCAGACTCACCTTTAGCAGGGGAATGCTCAAGAACAGCTCGATCCTGCAGTAAGGATGGTCCCTACTGTCACGTCCCTCTCTCTGGTGGGCATACTTGGCCAACTGTTGCAGACGGGTCCCTTTGTCAGAGCTCAGCACTTCTTCCTCGGGCACCGACACACCCCACTTATACGCGAGTACCTTCAAAAAGGGGTACATATGTATGTTTATTCTTGCCAATATGTACATATAAACGCTAAAAGATAACAACACATTTCTACATCATGGTGACAGACAGTCAGCTATCGTCTTATTAGATCTTAAGATACGTCCTAATTAGAATTGCATTGCTGCAGATGACACAGAAGGAGAGAACGTGCCTTTTCTACATCACCGTATTTCAGCTCACAGATGACGGATGTTGAGCTGAGAAAGGACTGTGGCAGCAGGTCTACACCCAGGATCAGGTTCAGTAGAGAGCTCTTCCCGGCAGATGTTTCACCTGTGTGCACAGATAGCGTGGTTACATAATGGTTATACTGTTAATTTTGGCACACGTAGAAGTTGGGACCGAAATGTAGGATAGCTATACTTAATACAAATATATTCAACCCCTTAGCATATGCATGGCTTCTTCGGTGATAACTGACTTATGGTGGAATCTGAAGCGCAAACCATGTGCTTCCATTGGCAAGAGAGCTAATTAAAACAGACATAATCTTATCTAGTGAGAATACGTGTAATGCACGATAATTGACGAGGTTTTCTCCCTCCATGTACCTGCAACCACAATGTGGCACGAGTCATCCATGAGCCTGTCCATCTTCTCGTACAGCTGCGCGTGGAACCCTGGGAAGTTAGCCTCCAGCTGCTCCCTGGCGGAGACGTGAAGGCTGTCGGTATACTGGATGGTCCGCCTGTAGAAATCCACCAGTTCCTCGCGTCTCGCGCGATCTTTTCCTATCACTTCGGACACAACAGATGGGGCCTATTTGATAACAAAAGAAAAATACAATACATAGTGGTGACGTACTCAAGCAATATGCTTATATTCACGTCACCACTGGACATGAACTAAAGATTACATCACAAGACAAAACAAAGTCACATTGGTAACGTCCAGATAACAAGTAAACAGAGTTGAGCCATTAAAATATTATAAAATAATATAGAACTAGAGTTCCACGACCTCATACCTTCGCCAAATGAGGTTACCTTTATGACTGACGAATTATAGATTTCCCCTAATTATGCAAATAAGATCCTCATTTGAATGAATTACACCAGTTGATCATATGTGGTCTACAAATCAATTCATCTTTCTTAAACTTTAAATGCACTTTAAAACAATATCTCATAAGCCACCCAACATTCAATTAGCTTAATTCTCTAGATCTATTAGATAGTCTTATTTATGCTATTGCTATAATTTTGTTTCAATTATTTGATTGCTACCTATTTATGATTTGTTAATATTTTGCCTTGTTTGTTATTTCATGTACTTCAGTTAAATTGTAATTATTATTTGTTATGTTATGTTAAGGAGAAGGGTTATAATAAGCCTAACAGGCTTCCTCCCTTCTCCGGCACAGTGTTTTTATTTAATTTACTTCCTTTTATTCTGTATTTTGTGCGAAACAACAATGAACAAATAATAAACAATATTCTCCACCCAATGGCAGTGTTATCTTAACAAAGAGAGAATACGTGTAATGTACAGGCTATTCTAACATTTCCTCATAAATTATGCAAATGAGGCCCTGATCTGAATAAGTTATGTTGAATGATGTTCACCTCCAGTCAACTTCGAAATGCACAAGTATGAAATTACCAGCATCAACCACTATGGAATTATAGTATTTTCTCATTAATTATGCAAATTAAGTCTTCATTTATATAATCAATATATGGCGATGTTCCTCTCACTCTTAATCACACATGTCACAAGGTTGAACAGTCCTATCATGGAAGGTAACTGAATTATAGAATTCCCTCATTAATTATGCAAATTAAATGCTAATTTTCATAATTGTCATCTAATCATGTCAAGCTTTACTTAAGCTACCTACATACCAAATATCAAGACGATCCGTCAACCGGTTATTGAGTTATCCTACTTTAAACATTTTCATACAAATGCTCCTGCAGTTCTAGAGCAAGCCGCTAGGGGGTCCAAACTTACGTCACTTCTTCCTGAGCACAAGAGCTACCTACCATCCACAAATCATGACCCTAGCATGTCCAGATCACGAGATATCAAAAGCGGAAGTTCCGCTGCAGTACCATAACAAGCCGCCAGGGGGCCCAAAATCTAATCATTTCGAGGTATCATCAAGACTTACCCACCTACCAAATATCAAGATAATCCATCTAAGCCTTCTCAAGTTATGCTGTTAACACACACACAGACACACAGACACATACACGGCCACGAAAACATAACCTTCTTGGCGAAGGTAACTATAAATAAAACATACACATAAACGTTAAAAATGGTGTTTTGTCCGCCTACCTTGCGAAAAGCCTACCGTGCGAAACGCTCAGCTGCTCGTTTGTGTAATCAAACAAAAACGCTTATCGCCATTGAGCGCAAAAGGTTGTGGTTGTAGAATGAACTAGAGTTCCACGACCTCATACCTTCGCCAAATGAGGTTACCCTTTATGACTGACGAATTATAGCTTTCCCCCTAATTATGCAAATAAGATCCTCATTTGCATGAATTTCATAACTTGATCATATTTTCCTCCCAATACAATGACAGTGTTATCTTAACAAAGAAGGTAATTCTAGCATTTCCTCATAACTTATGCAAATGAGGTCATGATTTGAATAAGTTATGTTGCATGATGTTCACCTCCAGTCAACTTCGAAATGCACAAGCATGAAATTGCCAACATCAACCGCTATGGAATTATAGCATTTTCTCACTAATTATGTAAATTAGGTCTTCATTTACATAATTAATATAGGACAATGTTCCTCTCATTCTTAATTACACATGTCACAAGGTATAATAGTCCTATCATGGAAGGTAGCTGAATTATAGTATTCCCTTATTGATTATGCAAATTAGATCCTAATTTGCATAATTGTCATCTAATTATGTCAAGCATCACTTAAGCTACCTACATACCAAATATCAAGACGATCCGTCAACCGGTTATTGAGTTATCCTTCTTTAAACATTTTCATACAAATGCTCCTGCAGTTCCAGAGCAAGCCGCTAGGAGGCCCAAACGTACGTCACTTCTTCCCGAGCACAAGAGCTACCTACCATCCAAAAATCATGACCCTAGCATGTCCAGATCACGAGATATCAAAAGCGGAAGTTCCGCTGCAGTACCATAACAAGCCGCCAGGGGGCCCAAAATCTAATCATTTCGAGGTATCATCAAGACCTACCCACCTACCAAGTATCAAGATAATCCATCTAAGCCTTCTCAAGTTATGCTGTTGACACACACACAGACACACACACACACACACACACACACACACACACACACGGCCACGAAAACATAACCTTCTTGGCGAAGGTAATTACAGCAAAAAACAGCCTAAACATGTGCCTTATCGTCATTTTATATCATACTGTTGACGTTATTAGGCGGGTTTGAACGGTGCATGTTTTACCTTTGTCTATATGCTACGTACAAACAGACACACCTCAAGCACTTTTCTAAAGATAGTTCAAACCATGCACATATATCTGCAATCTGGGTAATGGTGGCATTTTATTTGTAGTTATACATTCGATGACCTTGCCTCTCTGCAAACCATTGAAACGAAGGACGAATGGCAACGCTTCTCTTTCAGCTACTAGTACTCTTATACAATGGTGACTATTCCATGTACATATAGAAGGCAAAACAGTATCGGTTGAACAATGAATTACAAAGTACACGTGGCAGTCAAAAAGAGATCGATTGCAAGGTTTTAAAGTCATGGATTGTAGGCTAATTATGCATACACCAGTACCATATGCATGGTAGGCAAAATGATAATAAGAAACACCTAAAGGATGGCAGTATTGATAGTTTTGATAGTTTTAGGTACGTACATGTACATCTATCTATTTATACGTATGAAAGACTTACCAGTTCTGGAGTCGATTTCTTTGCACCAGGTTGGTTTGCTAGCTTCTTCAGTAGACATATCTGTGCATCTTGTACTGTTTCAATATCATCGGTGTCAAGGCCGAAATGCTCCAAAAGGTTACATGCTTCCAACAAATCTGTTACATGATATATCTTGTCTTCCGTCAGCTCGTTGCTTATAAAACTTGCCATTGTTGTTGCAGAATGTCCAGTCAATGACTGGTGGAGAGACCTGTTCTACGGTAGCCACAGAAAACAAACTCCAAGGCATAGCTACCATACAGCGGACGTTCATGTTTGTTATCCGATCCGTGCAAGGTTATAAAACATTGGCATCCAATCAGGGCACAACAGCTCATACATGAACAACCAGGCGTATTCAACATTTTGATATATTTCAGTCCATACCATGGTGCGGATGAAATATATTGTTTCCCTCGTGTAAATAGTAACCATGAAGATAAGAAGAAAGTGTATGTGGCAATTTTTCATGAACTTACGTTTATTTATGTCCCATGAAATTTTGAATGACTTAAATCAAGGACATTTCTACATAATGCCCTTGCTTAAACGAAGAAGTTGGGACATAAAGCCTATGGAGGAGGTCCGCGGTTGAGCCTGAGGTCCAACCGTGACAACGGTGAATATAAAACCACCGTGAACATTTTAAACTCTACAGCATTTACTCAAGCTGCCCTCGAGTCACGTATGACGGCATTTAACCTTGCAAATGGGACGTGGCGTCCAGTCGTGCGTGTGTAAACACTGAAAGTGAAACATAATCAAACGTGCAACAACACGATAACATGCATGCGTAAGGATCTGATATTTCTCGGGACTAGGCTGCTTTGCTAGCTCAAGCTTCTTCAGGAGACAGATGTGTGCTTCCCCTACTGACAATAAAATCGGCTTTAACCACGAAAATGCTCCGGAATATTGTGTCTTCTGTCAGTTGCTGGCTCACAAAACTTGTCATAATTGCTACAGTATGTGTTCATGAACAACAGCAGGGTACGTAGTTGATAACTGATATTCATGTTTGTTCACTGGGCGTCGGCAAGGTCCACCTAGTCACGCGCAAGGACATGAGACATGAGTATCCAATCAGGTGGCACCACCTAATGCTTGGTACTCTGCCCTACTGTGAATTAAGTTTCACGAGACGCTTTGTACCCACTGCCTACGAAAGCCAAAGGTAACTCTTTATGACGATTGTGCTGTCTTCCTATTCATTAAGAAATAACCGAACGTTCAGGTGATCATGAGGATCGAGTAAGTGAGTGAATTAGTGACCCATCGGAGAGGTAGAACCTCCTTGAGTCAACCCGACACTTCATGTTAAGTACTTTCACTTTTGTCCAGTGGGTTCTCAGGGCGTAACGTAAGGCTGCGGTCGGTAATGCTACGCCCCCATGGGAAGAAACTAGGGGCCACGCGTTTGTATAGATATCGCAGTATGTTTACGAAGGCAACCTAAAGATATCAATCTGTGGCGATAAGAACAGTATATCAAATGTATAATATTCATTACCTTCGACGAAAAGGTTATGTTTTCGGGACCGCGTGTGTGTGTCTGGTCACCGTATACAGGCTTCATATGACGTCACATGCGCCTTGTTGGATTACAATAGATTAAACACAGCAGCCTGCTGTGTTACATACAATGGATGTAAAACATCTGCTGCTGCTGTAATAAACTTATTCGCCAACACCTGGTCGTCTAGATTCAAATAATGATTATTATGACGTCAATGAAAAGCGTCTTTTCCTAGGCCCTTTCCCACTAGGATAAAATTATCCGGATCGAGCCGAATTGATTCGCTTTGATCCAGCTTCGATCCGGCTCGAAGCCGGATCAAAGCGAATCAATTCGGCTCGATCCGGATAATTTTATCCTAGTGGGAATGGGGTCTTAGTCTAGTATATGAATGTGTTTAAGTAAGAATAAACATAACAGTCGTTTGTTAGCCTGAGGCTAGACCATGTGAAGGTAAACATAATGAATTTGCTTTGCAAATGTTACCTTTCTATTATTTTTTATGGTATTATTTTTATTCATTCATTTTTTTTACATATAGAATTAAAACACATTGACACAATGATGCAGGGACCATTCCAACGGGATATTTTGGCTAGTGTTAGCTCCCTAGGACTCGTGTTCTGGACATTATGTGGTCTTTTTTTAATTTGTTACTTATTGGGCTCGTGAAGAAGTGGTATAGGTTTGAGCCATCTAATAGTAATCATGTAGTGACAGATGAGAAAGAGACAGAGGAACATTAACATATACTAATGATGTTAATGAAGACCTCATTTGTATAATTAATAAGAAAATACTAAATTGCCATGGTGGCAAATGATGGGATTTCATACTTAGACAAAGGTGAACATCATTACATATAAATCAGGCAAATAAGCATATTCTCGTCAATCATTTGCATCATGAGAATATGATAAAACAGCCTTCTTTGCTAAGATAAGACTTTCATACTTTCATACTTGTGTTATTTGGGCAGGGAGGATTATAAACTGATATCGTTTATGTAAATGAGGACCTTGTATAATCAATAGGAATTTTGACGAAAGTATGAGGTCGCGGAGCTTTGGTTTACTTTACTGGTCTGAGTGCAAATCAAGAATACCTTTCACATAAACTTGCTCTTATTTATGTCGCGGTTTTTTTCATAGCCAGGCATGGCTGATGGTACAGCTACGACCCAAGACCAAGGCGAAGACGAAGAGAGGCTAACAGAGGAAGTCATTGCAAACTGCAACATAAGTCGGGCCAGGAAGATTTCTGCAACACACAGAATCCCAATCGATGGACTGTCTACCCTCCAAGAAATTCAACAACGATTTCGTCAACGCCTGAAGCAAACAGAAGACCAAGAAAGCAAAGAGGTAAAGAATTTGCAATTTCAAATCCAACAGCTAATTGTGTTATTTGTTAATGGCAAACAGTGTGAAAAATAAGATGGTTTACGTGAATATGCTAGCAGGCCTGGTTAATTATATTTCAGCCATACCATAGGTATGGATGAAATGTATTGCTTTTCCTCATGTTTCTCCTTCTTCTTCTCCTGTCATTTGGTCAAATGGATTCAACTCTGCCATTTTTCAGCCAAATGACCTGAAATTTGGCATGGAGGTAGAGTGGGCAAATACCCCCAGACGTTTTTTTCATTTTTTTGATACAGGCTTTTAAAATTGTTTTATTTGGTTTTTTTGGCCATTTTCAGGCAAAAGATGTACATTTTGGGATCTGGAGCCCTGATATTAAATCCGAATGACCTGAAATTTGGTATGGGGATACCTTGGACACATGCTCACAGAACACCATGTACGCTTTTGACATACACCTCTTTAAAATTGTGTAAAATAGGGCTTTTTCGTTATTTTTGGACAAAAATGTACATTTTTGGCTCCTGTGCCCTAATATTACAGCCAAATAACCTGAAATTTAATATGGAGATACCTTGGACACATGCTCAAAGAATACCATTTACACTTTTGACATATACCATTTCAGAATTGTGTAAAATAGGGCTTTTTTGTTATTTTCGGACAAAAAATGTACATTTAGGGCACCTGTGCCCTAAAATTAAAACTAAATGAGCTCAAATTCGGTATGGGGATACCTTGGACACATGCCCACAGAGTGTCATTCACGCTTTTGACATACACCCCTTCAAAATTGTGTAAAATAGGACTTTTTTGCTATTTTCGGACAAAAATGTACATTTTTGGCTCCTGTGCCCTAATATTACAACCAAATTATCTGAAATTTGGTATGGAGGTGCCTTGGGCATATGCTCACAGACCATAAATCGCACTTTTATCATATGCTACTTTAAAATTATAAAAATGGGACTTTTCTGCTATTTTCAGACAAAAAATGTACATTTTTGGCTCCTGTGTCCTGATAGTAAAACCGAATGACCTGAAATTTGGTATGGGGGATCATTGGGCACACGCCCAAAGAATGTTATTCACACTGTTAGCATGCACCACTTAAAATTGTGTAAAATGGGACTTTTTTGCTATTTTCAGACAAAAAATGTATATTTTGGCGCCTGTGCCCTGGTATTAAATCCGAATGACCAGAAATTTGGTATACGGATACCTTGGACATATGCCCACAGAACATCATTCACACTTTTGACATACACCACTTGAAAATTGTGTAAAATAGGGCGTTTTTGCTATTTTCAGCCAAAAAATGTACATTTTTGGCTCCTGTGCCCTGATATTAAAACCAAGTAACCTGGGATTTGCTATTGGGGTACCTTGGACACATGCCCACAAACCATTGTTCAGAAGTTTAGCATACACAATTTTGAAATTATGTAAAATGGTACTTTTTTGCTATTTTCAGACAAAAAATGTACATTTTTGGCTCCTATGAACTGATATTAAAACCAAATAACCTGATATTTGGTACGGGGGATACTTGGACACATGCAAACAGAATGCTATTCATCTTGCCGGCATACACTGATTTCAAATTGTGTAGAATGGGACTTAAACATTGGAAGGAAATGGCTGAAATATGCTGTATTTGCTCCGGAGCAAATGTCGGCCTTTCTAGTGATTATCTTATATAATCATACAACATACAGTTCTATGCCATATGTGCGGGGCTCGTGCACGACTACCATTGGTTGCTGGGCTATATTTGGGCATGAGCGGCCCCCAGTTGATTTTAATTTGGACTTAAAAAATCAGTCCGGAACACGAATTCTGAGACCTCATACCTCCATGAAAAATTTCGTAATTTTTGTTGGTTTTTTTTTTTTTTCAATTCAATTCTTTATTGCAGGCACAGGGCCCATATCACTACATAAAATTTAAAAAAAACGAATATAGGTGTACAAACATAAATACAGTTATGTAAAGTAAAGTTAAAATACAGTGGTAATGGAAGTTTAAAGTGTGGACTGTTTGAATACCAGGTTGACGTAATGTTTCAAGAAGTGGCTGAGAGAGAATGAATCAGAATGAATTACAAGTTTTATGAAGCCGTTGTTTGAGCTGAGGAGGCGTGTGACAAAGGAATGTGTTAATATTCTCCTGCGGGCTTCAAAAGTGTCAACTGCAGCTGTTACAAACATGTGGCTAGCACTATCATATTTACCGTAAGCAAACAAAATTCTAAAAGCATTGTTGTATGCTACTCGTAATTTACGAATTGTGCCCAGCGAGTATTGAGACCACAACTGAGCACAGTACATGGAAGAGCAGTATGCATTAAACAAAGTGCGCTTAACTTCAGCAGATGCAAACTTAAATTTACGAACCAAAGAGTTAGCTCTTGTATAAAAGCCTCTGATGTGAGACCGGATGGACTCATCATCAGACAGGTTGGGGGTTAAATGGTTACCTAAGTAGTTGAAAGATGAAACATATTGTATGTTTGTACCATAGAGTCTAACAGAGGGTGGCGCACTTAACAGACGGAATTTAACACATGGGAAATACATACATTTGGTTTTCTTCTCGCTAAATAGGATACAGTTAACCGCACCAAAATTTTCACAAATTGAGATAAGTCTCAGGTTTTGGATTTGTCTCATTGATTATGGAAATATTATGATTCGCATAGTCTATTTCAATATATTGTTTTGTCACGTCGGTGAAGGTTAGACATCCAGGTGATAAGATACGCCAAAAACAATTACTCAAGCAACTGGATATGATTTTGGAAACGGTCATATGTGGATTTGACCGTTTCCAAAATCATATCCAGTTGCTTGAGTAATTGTTTTTGGCGTATATTGTTTTGTCAACTCAAATTTCAGATATTTTGTATGTGAAAGTCCTATCCTTTGGCAAAGTTTCATTTCAGCACTTTATTACTAATTATGCAAATGACCTAAACATTGACATAATATATGCATAGTGATGTTAACCTTTAAATAACACATGTCACAAGTATGAAGTGACACGTGTTAGTTGGATTGGGAAAGTGTGGATTGTGGGAAGTGGGGAAGTGTGGATTGTGGGAAGTGGGGATTGGAGAAGTGGGGAATGTGGGAAGTGGGGATTGTGGGAAGTGGGGATTGTGGGAAGTGTGGATTGGGGGAAGTGTGGATGGGGGGAAGTGAGGATTGTGGGAAGTGTGGATTGGGGAATGTGAGGATTGGGGGAAGTGGGGATTGTGGGAAGTGGGGATTGTGGGAAGTGGGGATTGTGGGAATTGGGGAAGTGTGGATTGTGAGAAGTGTGGATTGGAGAGGTGGGGATTGGGGGGAATTGGGGAAGTGTGGATTGTGAGAAGTGTGGATTGGGGGAAATGTGGATTGGGGGAAGTGTGGATTGGGTCAGTGTGGATTGTGGGAAGTGAGGATTGTGGGAAGTGTAGATTGGGGGAAGTGTGGACTGGTGGAAGTGGGGAAGTGGGGATTGTGGGAAGTGTGGATTGGAGAAGTGGGGATTGAGAGAAGTGTGGATTGTGGGAAGTGTGGATTGTGGGAAGTGTGGATTGTGGGAAGTGGGGATTGTGGAAGTGGGGATTGTGGGAAGTGGGGATTGTGGGAAGTGTGGATTGGGGGAAGTGTGGATTGGGGGAAGTGTGGATTGGGGGAAGTGGGGATTGTGGGAAGTGGGGAAGTGTGGATTGTGAGAAGTGGGGATTGGAGAGGTGGGGATTGGGGGAATTGGGGGAAGTGTGGATTGTGGGAAGTGAGGATTGTGGGAAGTGTAGATTGGGGGCAGTGTGGATTGGGGGAAGTGGGGATTGGAGAGGTGGGGATTGTGGGAAGTGGGGATTGTGGGAAGTGGGGATTGTGGGAAGTGTGGATTGTGGGAAGTGGGGATTGGGGGAAGTGGGGATTGGGGAAGTTGGGATTGGGGGAAGTATGGATTGGAGAAATGGGGATGTGGGAAGTGGGGATTGGGGGCAGTGTGGATTGTGGGAAATGTGGATTGGGGGAAGTGTAGATTGGGGAAGTTGGGATTTGGGGAAGTGGGGATTTGGGGAAGTGGGGATTGGGGGAAGTGTGGATTGGGGGAAGTGGGGATTGTGGGAAGTGTGGATTGTGAGAAGTGGGGATTGGAGAAGTGGGGGATTGGGGGATGTGAGGATTGGGGAAGTGTGGATTGGGGGAAGTGTTGGATTGGGGGAAGTATGGATTGGAGAAATGGGGATTGTGGGAAGTGGGGATTGGGGCAGTGTGGATTGTGGGAAGTGTGGATTGGGGGAAGTGTAGATTAGGGGGAAGTTGGGATTGGGGGAAGTGTGGATTGGGGGAAGTGGGGATTGGGGGAAGTGTGGATTTGGGTAAGTGTGGATTGTGGGAAGTGAGGATTGGGGGAAGTGTAGATTGGGGGAAGTTGGGATTGGGGGAAGTTGGGATTGGGGGAAGTGGGGATTGTGGGAAGTGTGGATTGTGAGAAGTGGGGATTGGAGAAGTGGGGATTGGGGGATGTGAGGATTGGGGGAAGTGTGGATTGGGGGAAGTGTGGATTGGGGGAAGTATGGATTGGAGAAATGGGGATTGTGGGAAGTGGGGATTGGGGCAGTGTGGATTGTGGGAAGTGTGGATTGGGGGAAGTGTAGATTAGGGGAAGTTGGGATTGGGGGGAAGTGTGGATTGGGGGAAGTGGGGATTGGGGGAAGTGTGGATTTGGGTAAGTGTGGATTGTGGGAAGTGAGGATTGGGGGAAGTGTAGATTGGGGGAAGTTGGGATTGGGGAAGTTGGGATTGGGGGAAGTGTGGATTGGGGGAAGTGAGGATTGGGGGAAGTGTAGATTGGGGGAAGTGAGGATTGGGGGAAGTGTAGATTGGGGGAAGTGGGGAAGTGTGGATTGGGCGAAGTGGGGATTGTGGGAAGTGGGGATTGTGGGAAGTTGGGATTGTGGGAAGTGGTTAATTTATGTATAGTGATGTTAACCTTTAACTAACACATGTCACAAGTATCATCTACCAATAATGAATCATAGCTTTTTTGCATAAATTATGCGAATGAGGTCTTTATTTGCATAATTTGTATCTTGCCATAGATTACATACATTACATGTATCAAAAACCTACAACACGACAGTTATGCTGTCCACCACAGGCACACAACTTGACACACACAGACACGCTGTCCTGAAAACATAACCGAAGCGAAGATAATTAATGGAGAATGTACGCTGTACGGGCATGTTGAACGAGAAAATAACAGGATAATCTCAAGTTACTACTTAAAGTACACATCCTCGTACTTACTACCTCACACCAAAACGCCATCCATACATATGTGACTTCCATGTGCTGTGCAAGTTTTTGTTCACACTCGCATAGACGTATTTGCTGAACTGTCTATAGATACTTCATGTTGTGTCGGATCTGAAGGAGAAGGACGACAGCGCTCGAAGACGACTTCATGGGCTACTCGAAGAGATACACAAAATTCTCGAAACCTGTGACGCGAAGATTCTTACGCAACTTGGGTATGAACCATACACCGCGGACCACAAAACCAAAATAACCCACCACTTACAGAAGTTGCAATCTGCTGATTGTCCGATTCTTGTTGCAGGTATGTCGTTGGTCTTCATATATGGCAAAGTAATACATACAATGTTTTAATTGCCTTCGTCAGAAGGGTATGTTTTCGGCTTGGGCTTGGTGGAGTGGCTGGGGTGTGTGTCTGTATGTATGTCAACATCATAACTCGAGAAATTGTGGATGGACCTTTTTGATATTTGGTATGTGAGTAGTTGTTCTGAAAACGAAGGTCAAGTTTAGAAATGGTGCACCTGGCGTTTCGCAACGGAACTGCAGGGGGCTTTTATGCATTTGTTGATTGTATGTGTACAGCATATTAACTTATTAGCTTATTAAATTATTAACTTAGAAATTAAAGAGATATAAACCTCCACCTATAGTCATTCATCACGGAGAAAAGATAAAAGGTCTCGTAAAAACATGCAATCTCTATGAGTTTCATGTAGAGGAAAGCTTGCCGATACAAACACATGTAAAGTCCACTGCATTGGTAAAGCGTTTATCAATTATTGAATATATTTGAACTTTTTAGGGGAGACATCGTCTGGTAAGAGTAGTCTGATTAACGTCTTGCTCGGAGAAGACCTTCTGCCATCACACCACCTGAGCTGTTCATCCGTCATCTGCAAAGTACAGTATGGAGAGAACAAGAAAGCCATCGTCCACTATAAGGATACACGTAAACCTCCAGCAACCATTCCACTTCCCGACGGGATGGAAGACCTCGCCAAGCATCTGTTCAAGAAATCGGATCGGGAGAAGGAATCCGAGTGCAAGGAGGTTGACATATACCTTCCACTGGACTACCTAAAGGTGGGAGCGAAGAAATCTTCCTTCTAAATAAGTAATTGCGTTAATTATCCACATGGGACCCTTCGTAATAGATTATGATTATAGAAACCGAGTTTCTCAATTTGAAGAAAAGCAACCAAGCGTTGCGATAACATAAAATGCGACTGCGGTACCGGTATTATTGATTAAACTTTTTGTGGTGAGTTGTGTGTACATCTGTGTCTTGACTTACATCTTGGGTAAAGAACTTATATTATTTTGGTTATCAAGTTTCCAAATTCCTGTCCTTTCTACAGAGTGGGGTCTTCATTGTGGACAGTCCGGGTATCGGCGAGTCTAACATCATGACAAAAGCAGTGATGGAGTATCTACAACAGGCGTTCGCTTTCATCTACGTCATCAAGAGTGACAATGCTGGGGGTGTTCAGGACGATAGGGTGAGCTTTTGTCATTACCAACGAATCTCGTTACTTTCTAACTGCATATTAAGCCAATGAGGTGTTGTTGTAGTATTCATATATGGAATGTTTTAAAATTAAACTTCTCAGATGTTCTACTAAACGTTGCAACTACTGTTACAGCAGCAAATAAATTATTATTAGGCAGTAACGTTACCTGTAGCCTGTAGTGTAGTGTAGTTTCCTTATTTGTAAATATCTTACAGCGACAACAATCATTATTGTATCTTTGTTTGCTTTTTTACACGCTCAGCTCAAGAAACTTCTGAAAGAATCCAAGAAGAAGGACAAGCTACAGGCTATCAATCCTGCCAGCGCCATCTTCGTCTGTAACAGGTGGGACATCGTCGAGAGCCACGGAGCAAAGGAAGCTGAAGAAGTCAAGCAGGATATCATCAGGTGAAACATTTTAGTAACAAATGCAATTCAGTGATTTCTACATTGCTTCTTTGGTTCCTATTTGTTTGGCTCTTGTCTCAGTAGGTAACTTTCAATATGCCCTTTAGGAAGTTACACACCTGCTGGTCTGGTTTACAAGACCACCAAGTGTTCTTTATGAACACCAAACGTGCAGCACAATACCGCGATGCGGGGTACATGGCTGAAGACTTGAAACACCTCATCAAGGGGATAGAAGACCTCATCCCGCGCACTCTTCAAGGGAAGATACAGCTTTCATGGAGGTATGCATGTGTTGCATAAAGATATAAATTCATACTTACTATCAAAAGACGTTTTGATGATATTACATGCATATGGTAAGACATTATCACGGAGTTTGTCTTGCTGCTTCCTGTCTAATGAATGATACTGTCCCTTATTTTCAGTTGGGCAAGGTATCTAGTTGAGCGCGCATTACACCACATTAAATCGTTTCTGCTGAAATCCACTGCCACCAGCACTCAACTCCGCAAACGGTACGAAAGAGCAAGAGATGAGATCAAATGCCTTCGTGAAAGCACAAACCAAATTCTGAGGGAACAGATGAAAAAGCTAGAGGAAACCACCCGTGAATTAGTCGACTTGATGAGCACATTTCTGGGACAAGGAACAACAGAGTCGGCCATGCAGTCTTGGACGGAGTCGGAGGTCCCAGAAGTTGTGCAAGGCATGGAGTGGGAAGTGCTGCAGTACCAGATAGAGTCCTGCATCAGTGCACGCCTCGAGGAGCTCATTGACGAATGGGAGACGAAGATGAAACACTGTCAAATAAAGATAGACGAGCTGCTGAAGACCACCATCGCAGAAATGAATGGCGTCGAGTTACAGCTTTCAAAGGTCGAAGAAGATCTTCACAGCCCGGGTGGACATCGCCAATCGCTCGTTCTCCAGCCAGAGAAGCCACAGCAGAAGAAAGGGGTGCGTGACTTGGTCGATTTTTCTACCGAGCATATGGATCTATCGGACAAGATACTGCTGGGGATTACCACACCTTTATTGGCAACGTTTGGGGTCATCGGGGCGGTGGCCGCGAGCCCAGCGTTGGCTGTGATGGGGATCCGAGCACTTAAGAAAAAGTACACCGACCATCAAGAAAGGCACAAATACAAGGCTGACAGGTGCAAGTACATAGCCGAGAAGGCAATGGAGATGCTGGAAGACTTCCGCGTAAATGGGGAATCCATTCGTAAGTACGTGCAAGAAAGGCTCCAACCGGTTCAAGACTGTCTACAAGCGTTCGAGGACAACTTGCCACGGAAGGTACAAGCACAGCTACAACTGATGGAAAGCATTGCACATGATCAACGCACGGCGAAGGAACTTGCAGCCGACTACCAGCCGCTTCTGGAGATCGTTAGCGGTATGAAGACCAAGCTGGCCCTATTTGAGTTGGAGGAGATCAATCTGCTGGATCCCTGCCGCGTGATGTGTGATGCGACACATAGTTTGACCGATCAGCTCCATAAAGGCGCCAACACGTCCTTCAGGAAGGGGAAAGTAACGAAAACTGACGGGACTAGAATGGACGCAACTATCAAGTCATACAAGAACAAGATAGACGACACAACCGTCGGGGACTTCACCACCGTCAGGTGTGTTGACATAGTTAAATAGACAAATACAAATTCAGCAGATACAACGACATTTTCTTTTCTAACCACAAATGCCACAGAGACGATCAACGCAGTGAAACATCTGCAGATAACTTCCATTTTGCAATCCTGAATGGAAGAATTTGCCAGGCTGCATTTTTTTCAATAATCAATTATCGGCAAAAATGTGTGTGATCCTTATCAATGCTTTTCATTTTCAACAGGAAGCTGAATGACAACAATATCCTTCGTTTCGTCGGTATCTGCTTCACGGACGAAATACCACAGCTAGTCCTGCAAGCAGCAGATGGCTGTCTGCGGGAACATCTTCAAAGTGTTACCAAAATGTTGGTCAAGTTCGGGCAGAACATCCTCCCAGCCATGAGAGGCGTCTGTTCCGGGCTCCAGTATCTGCACAGCAAACAACTCGTCAGCTTCGGCCTGTCGCAGGATACTGTCCTGGTACGCTTTCAGGGCTTTACCCTACCTCAGCGCTCTTTCTATAACAATTCGTGATTTATGGCTTTCAAGGGTTTACAGAACACACTTCTCTGTTCTTATTTGTGAATAGCAGTTCTTATTCATTTTGTGATTTTTAAAACGAAACTAACGAATTTCCACTTGTATTGTTAAAGGTTGTACATGACGAACAGGACAGCAGAGACAACATATTCAAGCTGGCACATGTGGGTGAGCCAAGGCCACTTGACCTACAGCCTGAGGACTACAGCGGTCCGGGAGGGCCGTACGTCTACATACCTCCTGAGGTGCTGCGTGCAGAGGTGGCTTATGACAGCCACTCGGACATGTACGCACTGGGCCTGATGATGTGGGAGGTCTGGTATGAGCGGAAGGTAAGCATACAGTGTGATGTCGAGTCTACGAAGGGTGGAGGCATTCAGAAATGGATGACAAAAATCATTCCCTGCAAGAGGACAAGACACGATCTTGCTTTAAGATGCTAACATTTTTACTTACTTTTGCTCGTTTTTAGTTTTCTCACCACTAATGTTCATCTATTCGTGTCAGGTTTTTGGTGACGCGGCAGAGACTAGGACACTGCGGGCCTTCATCGACACCAGCATGCGACTGGAGACGTCCGAGCGCCATAAACACACCACCATCGAAGAGGAAGCAGGAGAAACATGGAGGGCCATCATTCAAGAGTGTCTGCTACCACCTGACAACCGTAACCTGACGCCCTCAGAAGCCATAAAAAGGCTTAAGGACATAAACTGGCACTAGTTATGATCATTGATAGCAGGAAGTATAGCTTCTAGATACAAGCTATACTCCTGTAAAGCTCAAGTGACAGACATATTCCATTAGTATATAATTATATAGTATGCAAAAGGTAGACTGATAAAACTGTATGCTGATGCATTTGGCAGGCAAATCTTCATCCCTTGTTGTTCCATTTATATTGACTATCACACTGCATGTTGGATCTAATTTTGATAGAATATTGTGTGATACTCGACAAAAGAGAAATACAAAGAACATAGCAATCATATACATGATGTAATCAGTATACCACTGCCACTGTGCTGAGAACAGACCTGTGAAGAAATACTCTTTTTCCTATTTGACAATTTGAATCTACTCTAGATCTAACAATCTGAATTTCCAAGTTCTCTTTATCACAAATACATGTAAGAGGTATAAGTAAACTTGTACCTGCTAAGACAGGAGATAGCCATTTACATCTATGTAATGATACATTTTATTCCCCATCATTTATACAACAGTCTGTAATGCTGCCATACAGCTATCAAGGCCTATAGTAGACTAATCAGACTACATGCTCACATAGAGTGCCATGAATAACTTTTTACAGTTCACTTTTGGTTACATCCATATCCATACATAAGTACATGTTTGCATGTAATTTGGGACAAGCATCTTTTATCAAGTAATTATGTTGTGCACATATACACAGTAATATATGCAAGTGTCATAATCATTTGCTCTTCTAATCAATTGGAACCATGCTGAGTAGCGTACATATGGGCATGTAGATTATACCTTGTAACTCTTCATTCCACATATACATTTTTCTTCATCCAATTGCTGTGTATGCCAGTATCAACTTGTAAATGTGGCCTCACTTGCACATTTATATCTGTAGCAATGATTACAATTTCTACCCATTGGCAGGTAAGAAAGAGAAGTGGAAATTGGAATTGTATGTAAATACATTGGTGAAGAGTGCCAAGTTGAAGTTGTGCAACAATTATTAATTTTCTTAGGAGGAATACTTCCAATGGTCTCCTACCATGCGACAACATGAATCACAACTGTGTTTCATGATACTGTACAATAGTATATAATAATTATTCATAACAAAAAAAAAGTCCTTTAAAAAAAATAATTCTAACAGAAAACTAACTCTACCAATATCCCTTTGGCACTCCCTAACACTTTCAAAGAAAAAAAATCAAAACTTTGCTCTGAATCTATTAAAATTCTACTTTTAGTTTGCTTGCATGATATTAAATTCCTCAAGCAATAAAGTAAGCTACTTAGAACCTAGTTTCAGTGATTTATTTCTTTTCTGACTGGTCATGTGACTGAGATGCTTTAAGTTGGCTCAAAATCTTTTCCTGCAATTTCTGCTGAGCCTGACTTCTTGCCGTTGCCACTGTTGCAGGTTGAGCCCTAAGTACAGTAGTGGCCACAGGACTTCTCAAGGCAGCTGAGGTTGGTCCTGCACCTGACACAGCTGTCATGGTGGCACCTGATACAGCTGGTCTGGTGGCTCCTGGGATAGCTGACACAGCCACACCAGTCACGACACCCTTGGCTGGTGTGAGATGTGTGGTTGTGACAGACTTGGTCATAACTAAGTTAGGAGGGAGCGTTGTTATGATTCCGAGCGACTGTGCTACTGCCGGGGGTAGAAAAGTTGGAGTGGCACGGGAAAAGGGATGTCCAGTTATTGATACTGCTGGCTGCTGGGTACCACTTCTGGGCTGCCCCAGTGATGCCAGGGTCTGTGCCTGGATGGTGGGTGTAGTGAGTGCAGAAGGCTGCCCAGATGCTGAGGGAGATTGTGCCTGGATATGCTGTGTCTGCCCTGCTGCACCTATATTCTGTGCCTGTTGCAGCACAGTTTGAGGTGCTGTGGTTGGTGTTGCTGGCTGAGGCTGTCCTGCTGCACTTGCTGCAGAAGCCTGACCAGAAGCAGCAGTTCCAGGACCCTGCCCTGCCCCCTGAACACTCAGCCCAGGCACTTGGCCAATCACAGTGGCAAAACCTGGCAGTTGGCTCTGTCCTTGGATCTGGAACGGCTGTGTTATGAAGCTCAGGGGCTTCCCTGTGACAATGGGCCCAATCTTAGTGCCAACTGGCATCTTAGTTAGAACAATACTTTTACCTAACCCTGCTAGACTGGCTGTAGGAAGGGTGCCACGCAGGATAGTAGGAGTGGTGATAGCTGCACCTTTTAGAAGGCCTGGGCTGAGCTGGCTGAGCTGGATTGGCTGAGTCAGGGGGATGGTCAGGATTTGTGTGTTAGGGCTCGTCACACCAGCTTTCTTCACATCTATGTTAGCAGCCCCACTGGTGGGAGGAATCATTCCAATCCCCTCAGGGCTGATGGTGAGCCCTGCCCCTGCTGCACCTATCTTCAGACCCTGCGCTGTGGGGCTCTGAACCATGGCAGCTGTGGGGGAGGGCCCTGCAGAGGACATGGGGGTGGTTGGGGAGGCCCTGATGGGGGACTGCATGGGTGGAGGGGAGATGACCTGGGGCTGCTGCACATGCTGGACTACAGGGATCTGGATCTGTTGTTTGCCTGATGTCACAATCACAGAGGTCACCACAGGTGGAGATGTCCCTGTGCTGCCAACCATGGATGAAGGAGGGGTCTTTAACATGCTGCGAGGTGGTTTTGTGATGACAGCACTTGCCCCTGTCACTGGTGGGGACAGAACACTTTCTGCGGCCTGCAGACCTTGTGGAGGCATGACTAGTCTCAGTCCAGGCTTTGTGGAGGGCCTATGTGTCAGGGGTGCCCTAGCTGGCTCTGCTACCTTCAGCTGCACCGGCTGGGCCACCTTCAGCCGTGGGACTTGGAGGTCAAGGGACACTCGAGGTTTGGGTTGGGGGGTAGACTTCTTGGCTGGCTCCTGTGCCAGTGGTGATGGTGGCAGTGTTGGCTTCAGGGCAGCGGGTGCTGGCAGGGTTGATGTTGGACTTGAGCTCGGTTGAGAACTAGGCTGACTTGAGGACAGGGATGTTGGGATAGGGGAGATACTCTGGAAGCCTGAAATACATGAATGGAACTTCATTTAAACTGAGAACCACTTTGACAGAACAGAGGCATTTGCTATCTTACAATATGCATATATCGATCTTCCACTTAAACCTTAGACAAGTTTCATATTCAGGATTACAATGTCATGTAACAGGATGATGTGTCCTTTGCACAGTATACCTACTTAAACACAAAGGTAGTTCTTTCTACTTTTTCTCACCTGGTGGGAGGACTGGGGGCTTGGGTGAAGGTGTGGATGGTGCAGACTTGCACCTGGTCACCTCTGCACTGACAGCTGTCTTAGCAGGTGCTGTCACAGTTGCAGAAGTAGCTGTTGCAGATGTAGTTATGGCTGTGGAGCTCACAATGGCAGGCTGCTTGGATTTCTAGAAAGTGTGATGTTCAGAATAGTTTAACTTACATATGAGAAGGACAACACTTTGAAATGATGGGGTGACAATCTTCAAGATGTGACATTTAAAGAACAGGAAATTTTCAGTCACAACATCTAGAATACTTTGGGTATCATTGAAGTGAGTCAGTGTGGAGAACCCTACACCCCGATCCCCAAAAAACACATTTCTACTTAAACCACCAAACCCACTTATCATTAAAAATATGGTACTGTACATAGAAACACCAGATAGATCTATAGACTACAATTTTTATCTCTTTACATAGTTAGCATAATTGCAATTAGCCTTTAGGCACAGGTTTGCAATCAATAAATTTGTAAGAAAAAACTTGGCTATATGATTTGAACTAGAAAAGACAAATATCGACACCTTAGCAGCTTTCTGCTTCTGTTGGGCTGCTTTCTTCTGTCTGGCTGCCTCCATTTCCACCTCATGGATTCGCACTGAAGTACAGGAGGCAGGAATCAGAGCACAGCAATTTTATCTTTCTTAGTGTAGGATAAGACATACCAGCTAATATCATGGCTCATTTGCTACAGTAAATAGATAAGTTATAATTTACATGGGTACATATTTATTGCTGACAGATACAAATTCAAACTATGTCAAGTGTGAAGTTGGCCAAAAGGCATACACTGATAGAATGTACAGTCACTAATTATGCATATTGGGGCTGTGATACAACCAACTCTGAAAATGATCACACGAGTTGTTTAACATCATTTTTGATAGATAATGTATTTGTGCCTTACTGAAATCCTCTTCTGTCCTGTTCCTGTGCAGGTAGATCCACACCTTCCTGATGGGGTCGTACTTTACACACGGGTCCTTCTCGTAATGCAGGCGGTCTAAGGCTCCGCTCACTACAGCATTGATCTGGAATTCATGTGTACAATTAGGTCTGTGAATGACTGTAGTATAACGTATGACTATCACCCACAGCCAAACTACATTACATGCCCAGATTAAACCAAGAAGAACAAACCAGTTACCTGTGAGTCAGTTGCATCTTTAGCCAGGTAGCTGGAGTCCTTCAACAGCTCACAAATCTGAAGTAAAGACACACAATGTGCTAAATGAGTAAGAATTTCAACTCTGTTAATTACTACATTTAGAATGAAAAGGAAATGCAACTATCACTAACGAGATAATAGTATCCATGTCCTAGCCCTATGTACTGTTTGAATGTTTTACTGCGTACCTCAGCCCTGGTTCCTTCCCCATTTGGAAGCCTTGCTGCTGCATCTCGAACTAAAAAAGGACATTAGTTTAATGGCAAGGGTGTACAAAAAAACAGGCGTAGACATATGCCCACAGTGCAATTCTCATGTTGCTTCAATACAAAATCATGCATGTTAAGGCTCTACATAGAGCACAATTTACAGGTATGGTCCATCCCAACCCCATCCGTCTTTTTTTAAAATCAAATCCATACAGTAACTGTTCAAAGATATTTCTATAGATTAGGATGGGTGTATTCTAACAAAAGACAATACTGTGATAGACATCCTACATCAATGAAAGTTATGGCACCTTAGTGACTAACCTAAAGAGAGTATTGTGACACAAGCTGGTCGATCAGGCACGAGTAGGGAGTGTTCCCTGGCCTTGTTAAAGGTGGTTTCCTTCCCCTTCACTCCCTTGACCGGCCCCACCACTGCCTCGTAACCGTGCATGCGGTATGTGAAGGGTTTGTGGGGTCCCTGGTAACGGGCTTCCTCCTGAAAACAAGTCAAGGTGTGGTGGTGTGGTCAAGTTTTGCACATCTTATAAAAACACTATAGATTAGAAAGTCACCAATTTAATATATGATTTGTCATACTGTGATAGACAACTCACAATATGGACATTAGCAAACATTATTAAATATTTGAATAGTTAACATTTAGGCAGATTTAAGTGATGTTTGTAGGACTACTTAACCCTAACCTTCTCCCTGCTGCTTAACCCCATAACCAATACAAATGTGGTGCCAAATGGCTACCATAGCAGGCTGAAGGTTAAATTAAATGTATTCTAAGAGAAGCTTGCTGTAGTTGTAATGTTTTAGACAAACCTGTTTCCTGAACTCTTCCTTTTCCTGCCCGTTGCTTGGCCTGACAACATAGTCAGTTCTCCTGTAGTAACAAGGAAACATGCACATCTTCACATTACAAGGAACATTCTAATGTACCAGTACATTGTGTATTAAAAAAATACTCAGCCTATCCTATAACTTGTTTCTATGAATAGAGATGTCCTTCAAATCTTTCATGCTGATTACTTCTCAATAATAGCAAAAAGAATTCTCTCACATTCTGGGAGGAGGAACAGGTGAGCTCTGTTTGCCTTCTGTCTCCTGCAACAGGAGTAACATACGGTCATCAGTCAATAGAGAGGTAGAGGTAAACCCCAGCATAAGAGTAAAAGAAAAATACTGGTAGCATGGGCATGTGTAACTTAATTATGACTTGGTTGCAAGGTTTAACATTATATAGTTAAGTTAATGTTCTTCAATCCCCATCTTCTCTGAGCCTTTACACAGGTTTCATCTTAATACTCTCGTCACTCAAACATCATCACAATGTGTTACTGAAATATGAAATTTATGGCAATATTTTCATCAGACTGACCTGTTTCTGGTTCAGACCCAGCCCTTGTAGCCACTGTTTACACAATAATGTCAAGTCTGAATCTGAGGCTTGTCCTGGTGGAGAAAAAAAACAACAGCAGCTGATATGTAGTTTCAAATGCCCTAAAGTTGGAAAATTGTCATTTCATTTATGACAGATTGCCCAAATTAGAAAGACCTATCTATCCAATAGAAAAATTTCAAACTTGCTTGCCACTCAACATGTTTATAGTACAGTAATCAGCACATTGAAAGCAAGCTGACCTATCCATCTCCAGTCCTGAGTTCCGTTCCTGTACTCCACACAAGGACTGAAGGACGGAGGCAGTGCTGACAGGAGGGAAGGTGTCCACAGATCAGTGTGATAAAGCATAATGTTGCAAATGTTCAGAGGAAAAAACAATTCTAGGCTATACAATATCTATTACAACTTGGATACACTGAGACACCAAAAGAGCTTTTATGACATTTACATGTATGTACCGCTATGGATGTGCAATGAATCATTCAAACATCTGTACATTTGTATAATAAGTTATTTCTTTGTTGAAGAGGTATTCTAAGAACATTATTATACTACACTATTCTCCATCCAAGGAATTCATTTAAATTTTGTTCTGCTGTTTTGTATGGTTACCAGCCCGTTGGTTATTTGTACAAAAAATCCAGTCTGCCTCTTTGCCACTGACCATTGGATTTGCCGGCCAGTAACCTGAGGGCAGGTTGAACCAGCTGAGACCAGTCCCTGTGGGTGGAGTACCAGGCGTTCAGCAGGCTGGTGGGAGCTGACTGCCAGTCTCGCACAAACTCCTCCAGCTGGGCAGGGACAAAGGGCACAGGGAATCAGGCTCTTCATACAGTAGTTCTCGTACATGTAATAACTCAACTAGTATGTTGAATTTCAGTACACTGTGGACTATCTATAGCTAGTAGCTAGTGACGTCCAGTAAAACTGCAAGCTTTAGAGAGATAAAACACTTCACATGACAATGAGCATGAAAGAATGGAGGTACATCAACCTGCTCACCTGTCTGATACTGAGAGCCTGTTCCGAAGTTCGCTGTAGAATGGACTTGATCAGCACAAAAAAACTGACATACATCCCTCCTACAGACTTTCTGTTAACAAAAATACAAAACAACATGGTTAGGACACAAACAGTTAGTTTGGCTTGTAATCAACAGAGATGGCATTATCATAAATTCACAAGTAAGAAAGGTGCCCTGCTTCAGAAAAACAGTTTCTTAAGTTGTTTTTGGCAATTGAATGGTTGAAAGATATCCCTTCACATCCACACTTTGTACGACATGCTGGTATCCTGCTGTTTAGGCCCTTAAGTATCACGCATTGTAAAGAAAAATAGTCTCTCCACATGCAGTGAAACTTACAGTTTGCCAGCCAGCACCCCTGTCTGTGTAGATGTCACACCTCCAGCATTGGCAGCACCTAGGGGGGATGGGTCCTCCTCCACCTTGGGCTCTGCTTTGGGCTTCTTCCTGGGGCGATCCTTCTTCTCCTTCTTCTTCACCACAGGTGGAGAAAAGGACGGCATCACTACAAGGACAATAGAGATGTAGTCACCATGATGCCATGGGAGCTAAGATCAAATTACCAGTCATTTTTCCATTTGATTGGGGAATGTTATAAAGTGCAAAGTCAATCAAACTTTCCTTACTTTGTCTGGGTAGAGTGGGTCTACGATTGGTTCTTAGGATGACTTCATTAAGGCTCATGCCCTGTGTGTCCAGCTCTGGTGCATCCTGCGTGACAAACAAGCAGTCTGTTTGACAATGTTGAATCTATTGTTTCATAATCTAATTTCAACACATTACATTATGTATATGTCACAGATACTATGTACCCTACAGATCATATCACATGTCAGACACACACTATTTTGGCCACCAGAAAGCAACATCAATGAAGAAAAACACCACCAAAAACATTATAAGCTTATTAACAACAAATACCCGGTAGACTGTAAAATACTGAGTAGTAACTATAAATCACCTCTTGCTCTGTTCGTCTTCTCTTGTGCCTGAGCAGCATTTTGGTGATGTCCTGGTCAGTAGGAGTGGGTGGAGGAGGTGGGGGAGGAGGAGGAGGCTGGAGAGCTGTGGAGGCTGCTATATTTGTAAAAACACAGGAATGATTATACATTTACAATGTATGTAATTTTAACTTGGTAGGACTTTAATCATGTAACCTGTACCTCATTATATAATTTTTGTCTGATCCTGAAGTCTCTCATGACCTTACTTGTAACAAACAAAGGCTCAAACAAACAAACAAACAAACAAACAAACAAACAAACAAACAAACAAAGAGAAGATCAAATGTGGCCCAAAAAGAAGATCAAATGTAACCCATTCAACAACATACAGATACTTGTCTCACAGTCATTACCTCTGTATATGAAAAAACTTAGCCAATGCTGTTACAGTAGTTTTGCTTTTAATCACCATTGTGACTAGGGCATGTACAGGAATCAATATAGAATCTAATCCAACTTTCCTGTACATGTGAGATAACTGAGGTCTGTCTAAACTCAAATCTACAGAGCTCTACTTGAAAATTGAAATACAGTGAAGCAATAGTATGAAGAAACTTTGTGACATTTGTAGTAAAATGTATTTCTAACCTGAAGCTCCTAGATCCGCACCTTTAGGCCTGGGTGCCATAGTAGACACCACCCTGGGAGTGGTGGGAGGGGAGTCTCCAAACAACATGGACACCTGCTGACTCAGCAGACTGCTTGCCTCTGGGGGAAGAAAGAAGGACAAATGCTTTTTTTCATTATCATCTGAATCAGACTCCAACTGTTTTGACCTTCTCCCTGCAGCCTAACCCTGTAACCAGTACAACTTTGGTGCCAAAATGCTACTTCGGCAGTGAAAAGGTTAAAGTGTAAAAAGCCTTTCTTGTAATCTTCTACAAGTGTTTTTGCATTGACAACAAAAAAATCCACAAAGATGACATTTGAGGAGTCAGGAATCTTTCAAATTTGACAGGATCTGACAAGCAGATCTGATCTCTTACTTACCTATCCAACAGGAAAAAAGGAGAGGAGTTAACAACAGACCTCAACTACTACTCACCCTGGGGAGTCTCTCCTTCCTCATCAGAGGACGTGTCATCATCCACCTGTAAATGAACAAGCCGAAAAAGGGTTACAAAACACAAACATGGAAGTTTTCTTTGCCTAATATAGCTGAGGGATTTTTTCTGAAACCTTAGAGCTGTAAGAAAAAATTTAAGGATAATTATGTACAAATTATAAGATTTCCAATGGGAGAGACAATATCCCGACAGCAAGTGTAAAAGAGAATGATAGTGCTGGCCTTTCTGCCTTACCCCACACTCTTCCTTTACTTCCTGCAGTATCTTGTGGTATGTTCTGGAGGCTCTCTGTTGGACAGGATCTGTGCATGGCCTACTCTGCTGTTCAGGGTGGGGAGTGGGAGGCACCCTGTAATCAGGACCATTCTGTAGTGCAGACTGCAGTACTCTCTGCAGACATGGCAGACATATGCTTATGAGGCCCAGTCTATAGCAACATTCTAAAGTCACTGTAGATTCATACATTTTTATACAAGGAGATATAAGTATAATTGGGCATGGGAGAGTGAAATCAATGCTGTTTACAGTAACATTGAGAGTAGGATGAGGAAAGAAGTATTCACATGATGAATGCACTTGAATGGCATGAAAA
Organism: Branchiostoma floridae x Branchiostoma japonicum; assembly: GCA_013266295.2. NCBI lineage: Eukaryota > Metazoa > Chordata > Leptocardii > Amphioxiformes > Branchiostomatidae > Branchiostoma > Branchiostoma floridae x Branchiostoma japonicum. The sequence continues at coordinate 17,694,961 of CM023840.1, forward strand.
TCAATTACACTGAAATGACACATTTTACATGTAGTTTGATTATTTAGCACTATGTAGGATACAAGCCTATGTCACCTCTCTGGAAATGATGACATCCTTCAGTAGTTTCTGGTAGTATCTCTGCTGGCGGAATTTGTAGTCTCTGAACTTGGCTTTCTGACACTTGGCCTTCAGTCGGGCATTGGCTGGAAAAAGGTAGCCACCTACGAGAGGGTATATTTTGGTAATGTCAAGCATGATTAAATGTACTGTAAATACAGAAACATTCTTCTGCTTCTCCCACTTTTCCCCACTTTGCCACCTCTTCCTACCCCCCCCCCACTTTCTGCCCCTCACACTTTTCCCCACTTTGCTGCCTCTTCCTACCCTCAAACCACCACAAACATGTTCAAATATGTGTCCTCAGAATTTCTATGAAGTTTCCATGCTTTACCAGCTTTTAAAGTACTGTTTTTTTGGCCAAATTTGTGCCATGATCACTTTGCGTCGTCGGTGCCATGTTTTCAAAATGGGCGACCTGGTTGCATTTGGGGACTGTTCTATAACTTCAGCGGAGGGGAGGGTTGCAGCAAACTGCAATCTACAGCACACGGAGCTATTTTAGAGCACAATTTAACCTCTTTGTTTAGAGTAAATTTTCAACTGAAATTAGAATTATTATCATTATTCTACATGTACACTGTTAAACATTTTTCTGTCTGACGTGAAAATAATACCTTGAATACTTATTATATATATATATATGCTTGAGCTATTTATAATAGGCAAGAATGCCTTAATGATTTGGTGGATGTATTAATTTATTGCTTATTTCGCAGTTGGTATTTTTTAACGAAAGTACAATGGTCTTCCAGTACTGTCAACATCAGCTGTACAATTGTGATTTGGTGCTTGTGTTGTCAGTTCCCACTTCCAAACTCAATGTAAAATGTGCCTTCCGATATCTATTGTTTAAAAGTTCAGGCGGCAAAACTGCTATGTAGCATTTCAAGTAAAGAATGATCCCATTGGACATATTGTATATGTCTTTATACACACACACACACACACACACACACACACACACACACACACACACACATACAAAATGCATATTATTGTTCACATTCTTATCTTCACATTGACATATACATTTGAGAACATTACCTTTCAGCTGTTTCTGAAATGACTGCAAAGGATTTCCAAACTTGAAATTTTCTCCCGAAAACAATGATCTATGAAAGAGAAAGAAACACATTCCTGATGCAAAACTGAATGTGGATTCTGCAAGTAAATGCATCACATTTGTGACATATCAATTACAAATGCAGCTTTATTTGAAAATGCTATGTCTTCTAATGTTCCAGTCTGTATCAAAATATTATACTTCCTTTTATTCTATTGTATTCTATTCTTTTCTATATCAAAACATAACATTTTACAAAATCTTATCATCAAATCAATATAGACATTCATATATATATATATAATAGAAAATTAAGGTCATTTTATTACAACTGCGAAAATTTCAGTCTCAGTGTGAAAATCAACGCTGTATAATCATCTAATCAACAGTAGTTTGTACCTGAGTGTTTCTTCATTGTGGTAGGCACTGTTTTCAGGAAATGTGGGTAGGAATTTGCTAAGATGTTGCCTTTGCTCTGCTGATAGCACACTGTTCCAGGTTTCCAAACTCAGGACATCCTGGAAAACCTCAGGCTGAAACAAAAAATCAGAGATTTCAGACTTCAAAAATATGTTTTGGGTATCCCTGAATGTATTGTATGATCACTGGGAAATAGAATTACATTGTACATCATAGAATGGGTTATAACTTATTACTCATAAGATTGTATGACGTAAATTACTCCTGCTTATACAGTACACGTTTCTGGCGACGCCATAACACATCCTAAAACCCTGGGCATCCTAACACCCTGGGCACAACGCTGTCAATCAACTGAAACCCAATCTCCACCCACTCTTTTCCAATCCTCACTGCTCAGAACAAGATCCATACAAACTCCCCATAAACCACTACTGCCCAAACGTCCTGGCAGTAAAAAAAGGGGTGAGACTGTCATGATAGAATACTTGCAGGTGCTATGTTAGCTGCGGATATAAATAGCATATTATGTTGAGAGAATGTTTCACTTTTTCAATGAGGTCTCTTGGCACTAGTACATCCTCCTTCCCTAGTCGACATGGTTCCATGTTCAGTTCAACAGCTGGCATCAGGACCTGCTAGAAGATGGTGCATCTGGGAACAAACAATTCATGGTAATACAGTTAACCCAATTAAAAGTAAAAAAAAAAGGAAAAAACTATTTGCAAGCAAACATATGACCTTTCACCAGCGCATTGTCCCCATCATCCCTCACCCTTGGGTAAAAGTGGACAATGAAAAATCATACCCGTGCAAAAATAGACTATTCCAATGTTATATTTTGTACAACAAAGCAAAAATCAACCATTCACCAATCACCTACTGCGAAAAAATGAACTATTTCAAAATTTCCCAATGCATCAATTGACTACTTCAAAGCTACTCCGTGCAAAATGCCTATTCCAAAATAACAGCAGAGAAAACAAATAAAAAATATAAATTTTTCCTCACCCCCATAGCCTAGGATTTAATAGTCCTTGGGTCGTGTCAGGGATATCCTTGTAACGTTATATATTTATTAAACCGGTTCAAACTATAAACCAACATGTACTCAACATAAATAGATCATCTTTCCGATCGGCGAGCATCAGCACATTGGGTTAATATTTATAATGATAATGATGATATTCTTCACCATACAAAGATTCAAGGATAGCTGCAACCGTTCAACCGGAATAACCACCTTGGCTTATGCCCAACACACAGCTCCGCAGATTGCGGCTGGTTACATCAAATTAAGCGACCTAACCCTGAAAGGTGATGCTTCTTGGGTAATAAACTTGGCCTTCATATCAAGAAGATTTTGAACCTCGTTGCTTATATCAAGGATTTCGTTTGGGACAACAACATACCTCCCACATACTCCAAGCTCCTGTTCCTGCTAACTCATGACCTTCGACCTACTTGGGATCTACCATTCTGTTATTGGGAGTTTTGACAACACGTCAATAAAAATACAGCTAGTTTTAATCATCATTTTGCAATATGGTATAAATGTATCAAGATACAAAAATTTTAGTCTATTGTTATGATGATGATATCCTTTTCAGTCATTTATTGAGCTATCCATATGGTCGCATAAAAGTAATTGACCCTTTTGTAGAATGTATTGTTCGGAATTTACCGCCATCATGGCGGATCAAGACGTGTATGATATCCTGTGCACGGAATTTCGAGAAGCAAGGACCGACTCTCCCGAGGTTCAGCCCAGAGAAACTCCAGATGAACACGACGTTATAATCATCGTGGAAGAGAAGGAGTTCCAGGCTCACAAAGCCATTCTTGCCAGCCATAGTGACTATTTCCGCTCTATTTTCAAAGACCATTTTAGCGAGGGCCTTGCGGCGAACTGCGAGGTCCGACTGACATGTACAACATGCCAAGGCATGAGGGGAATTCTGGACTACATGTACACTGGCAAGGTCCTTATCGACCGCAGTAATGTCACAGAACTATTCACTGGTGCTCACTACCTTCTCATGCCGAAACTCAAGGGATATTGCGTCTCGTTCCTCGAAAAGAACACAGACGTCTCTTCCTGTTTACAGGTCAAGTCTTTGGCGGCGTTCTATAGTATTGAGTTGCACGGCTTGTTGGATCAGAGTCGAGAATTCATCAGGAACCATTTCACAGAACTTGCAGACAGTGACGCAGTTCTGCAAGTTTCTGCAGAAGATTTGCTTGAAATAGTATCAGACGACATGTTACGAGTCAAAGACGAACAGTCTGTATTCAGTCTTGTGGTCAGGTGGACCAATCATGATGTTGAAAAGAGAGGGCAACACTTCCCTATGCTGCTTCAGAACGTTCGCCTGCCACAGTTAGGAGAGGAGTTCTTAGTGAATGTTGTACTGAAGACAAAACTAGTGACAGAGGACATAACATGTAAAGAACTGGTTATAGAGGCAATCACAGTGATACAAAACCCGCCTGAGTTTGGAGAGGACAGTCTTGGGGTTATGAGTAGAGCAAGACGTGGCACCCTGAGAAATGTCATCACTGTTATCAATTCTCAGGACATTTTCTGTTTGGATGTAGATGAGAACTGTTGGGGCAGGTTGAAAACAAGCACAGATAAGTGCCTGTGGTCTCAGGCAGTCGCAATGCTGGATGGTCACTTGTATCTTGCTGGTGGATCATCAGATAGTATACAGGCCACCAACGATGTTCACCGGTTTGATCCCTTGATGAACCAGTGGTATCATGTGTGCCCCATGAAGGTTCGTAGACAGGACTTCTGTCTAGTGCCTCTGGACGGAAAACTCTATGCAATATGTGGCTCCCTAGGAACAGGATCTCGATACAAGTCCCATGTATCTGTGGAGAGCTACAGTCCAACACAAAACTCATGGACATTTGTTGCCTCCACCTGGAAACCTTGTTTCAACAGCCAAGCAATAGCCAGTTCTAATACCCACAGAATCTACTGCCTTGGAACAGAGTTGTCGACTTCTGCAGCAAGACAGAACACCGTGTTCCTGAGGTACAACAGTGAAGTTGACCAGTGGGAATCCAGAAGCAGCCCCCAAGCAGATGTCCTGGGTTCCATTCTGCAGACAGCTGGTGATGACGTGATCCTCCAGGATCTGGTCGTTGGTAGAACCCAGGTGTACCAGGATGTGGAGGACCTGTGGGTGTTAGTACCCAGCCACATCAGTGCCATACCTGACCACAGACACTCCTTCACCAGCTGTGCAGTGGACAGTAAGATTTTTGTCTTTGGTGGTGAACAACACTGGGCAGGGATGTGGTCAGGTAGTATTCCTCGGGACACCTACCAGGAAGCCTTTGTCTACGACAAGGACTCTGAAGCTAGACTATGGCAGGCCCTTCCTGAGGTGCCTGCGAGAGTCATGGGACAGTCTACATGCTGCAAGATGCAAGTGCCACTAGAATACCTTGAGATAGTTTTATCTTAGGCCTTTTTAGTACCAGTTCAAAAAGAAATCAAATTTTTTTTTTTGCAAATTGCTTACTAAGTAAGACTTGATAATGGGTACTTTGCTTATTTGACTCTGGGAAATTGTGTTAATTTAAATCATTAAGTGTGTATATGGTTGTTACATAATGTCTGGAATTAGATTTTGGTATTGTGGAACTTATGGGACTTGTATGACATAAGATAAATTATTAAGGAAGGCTGGACATTGTTGTGATATATTTATTCTGTAATAAATATAAGTGTAACATGGAAAAGTATATACATGTACTGCCAGAAATAATTTCATTTTACACAGGATTTTGTAGATTAGGCATAGCCTCTGCCATTATCAATACAGCCTCACACCTTAAATTGTAGCTGAGCATAAATCATCACTAAATCCAGTATATTGTGTAATTGAATCAATGTTTGTCATTATCATGTCAGCTGGAAAGATTTCAGAGGCAAGAATCATGTTTCTTACAAGTGTAGAAAGAGCTTCAAAGTACACTGCATGCCATAGGTTTCCTCTGACAAAGGATACAGCAATGCTTAGAAAAAGCTGAATTCTTTGTGTTACATGTACTTGTCAAACTCTCTTGTGAATAATGAACCCTTGTTTATGGAAGTGTAGCAAAGTGCTTTCATGCTCATCAATTCTGTAGTCCTATGTTTGCATGCCACAGCTGTAATGATGCCATGTTTTCACTTCATGTTGAGACATAGCAATCTCCAATGGCATTCAGCTTGCATTGTCAGACTCAATGTACAATAAAATATCTATGTCAACTTTAAAGACATATGGTCCATTACAGATTTATTTAGACAACAATGGTAACTGCACTTAAGCCAAGACGTCTACTAGTACATGACCTTCAACAACAAACACATATGGGTAGACAGCAACAGTCCTGTCATTCCATCCTGTCAAGTAATGAATAAAACTACTGTTGATACGGTTAAGAACTTGGCATAATAAAGGACATAACAGCACAAATCCAATATACACCAAACAAGGCAGTGCTATAGTTCAAATGCACGACCAGGGAACAAAATAGTCCATGCTGTCTATACCGATATCTATAGTGCTAAATCCACAGGACATAAATAGAACTGACTTTTACATTATAGTACTTATCTTTTTTTTCAATACTTATCTGAATAAAATGTTATCCTTGTGGAAAAAAATAGACGTTAGCATCATGCATTCAACATAATTTAAATGTCCTTGTTCTACAGAACCCGTAGGCCATTCCGTGTTCCCTACTGCTCGGTTTATCCAGCTTGAAGGGTTGACTGGCGTCCAACTTGACTTGTGGCCCTGAAGCCGATACGTAGGACTTTTTTGAAGGCCTTTCTAAACTCCGGACTGAGGAGGCTGTAGACGATGGGGTTCAGACTAGAGTTTATGTAGGCCATCCAATAGGACACGTTGTAAGCCGTGCTGCTGACGCATTCTGGACACGCCGCAGTAACAAGGTACATGGTGATGAATGGGATCCAACAAACCAAAAACACTACTGATACCACAGCCAGAGTCCTCACAGCGCGCATCTCCCTTCTCTCTCCCGACTGGCCACTTTGTCTGACGCTTCCACGAAAACTTTGTGTGCTTAACGTGCTGCTACGCCGTGATCCTGCATGTTCCCACGCAACATCCAACGGCACTATTCCATTGCAAAATGGTTGCCACATACAGCACCACCCGTTTTCGTTTACAGTTACAGGTTGCTTGCCTTGTCGTGGATTTGGTGACACCTGGCCGGGTAGCTTTAAGTCTTTTAAATACGTGTCCAACACAGAGGAAGTGTCCATATCGACGTCAGGATCTCCTACAGAAGAATCTTCTACGACCGGAGCATTCCTACACTTCTGTTCTAACGAAAATGACACGGTTTTCCTAAGGACACCTTGACGGTTGATCCGATGAGAATGTGAGCAACTGGGATCGGAAGTTCCCGGCAAGGCCTCAGCTTGCCCACTTACCTTGCTTATACTGTTTGGCGTGTCCAGTGGCACTATCTTACGCTTTGCATGCTTATTTTTCATCTTTCGAATCAGCAAGACTGTCATCCGACTGTAAAGGACGACGACTGACACTACAGGTAGGTGATACGATAGCATTGCTGAAGTCACGGTAAAGGCAATGTTGGCGGACGGTTTCAGGATGCACTGCTCGGCGTCATTGGCCAAGGAGCTCGCGACGCCTGGCGCCCAGATCGTAACAGCCACCACCCAAGTGAGGACGACTACCGGGATAGTACGTTGCGCAGTCCGTCGGGCTACGTACGTTGTAGGCCACCGTATGCTGCAGTATCTATCCCCTGCTATGAGGAGGAGCGTGAAGATGGAAACCTGGCGGCAGCCAAAATCCATCAGTGCCCAGAGGACACACATCGCGGATCCGAACGGCCAGTTGCCGAATGAGACGTAAGTGGCGAAAAGGGGCATGATGACCAGTCCCACACACAGATCAGCCAAGGCGAGATTCAGGATGAAGTAGTTATACACTGTCCGCAGCATCTTCTCCCGAACCAAAGCTACCAGCACCATCACATTTCCCACTACAGTGGCTATAGAGATCAGTACAAGTACCACCAGCAGGGCGTAGTTAGGGGTGTCTTCTTCCTTCTTCCCGGTTTGCTGTGTGATGTTAACCCATGACGCAGTGCTCAGCGACAGCCCGCTGTCCGTGAGCAGTTCTTCGCTCACTCCGGTGGTAGACAGGAACCCCGGACACGACACTGTTGACAGGCTGCAGTCCACCATGTTGCAAGCTTCCCCTGCTGTGCCTTGGCCTTCAGTTCTGAAATATTGGAGAGAGATGCGTATGAGTCGGATGCATTTGCTTGAAATCTATGATTTTTTTAGGTATAGATATACATTCCCGGAGCCTGTTTCCTAGGGAGAAATCCATAAAATCGTTATGCTCGTTACCCTACTTCCTTGCGACTGCAGGAAATATATTTCTTCAAGACTAAGTACTGAAGATGGAAGGAACAGGATTATCAAGGCTCACTGTCACGAGTGGGTGGAAGATTTGCTGTTTGCAAAAGTAAAACATGTGATTCTTGCAATGCGGTACCTAGACAGCTGACGCCCACAGTTAGTCCCCATGGAGTAAAAAGCGGCGCCCACGCTCGCTTAAATGGCTGATGTGCGTATAAGAGAAATGTTTCACGCGGGTACATCAGTCATAGGTGGTGTTACTTCCGCGCTAATCTGGCCCAAGCTCGTTTCGTCCTGTATCGGATTAAGCTCACCAGACATCAATGAAATACATGGTAAACACTATCGATCACCGGTGTTAACACGAATGTCTAGCCTTGAAGCACTCCAATATGTAACAGACGTGAAAGCGGTCATAGCTAGAACGGTATTCAAACAAAAGGTACAATCTGATAAACAAACAAACAAACAAACAAACAAACTAACAAACAAACAAGCAAACAATCAAATAAAAACTAAGTACTTTGTGAAATGGATGCTCGTGCCTTACCTTACACCATTTATAATTGAGAGCATAGAAACATATTTCTTTTTGTTATGTTCGACAGCTAGCAACTGATGTTGGAGAAAAGATAGCATACATCACTTCATCAAGTAATCTACACAATGCAGTTCTGGGTATTAAATCCCCACCACAATGGAGTGCATTATCACCCTGGAAACTATTGAGAGTTGAACAGGACAACATTCAGCCGAGGAATCGCTTAACGCTGTTGGTGTTGGGTGTTGGTAATGTCACTACCGGGGCTACAGCAACCGACAGGCACAGGCGATAAGACAGACAGTGCTCATATAAATGCACCCGCGTGGCTACTGCACCAGTGTGCATACAGGACCTTTTATATAACATGGCAATGCTTGTTTTAAAGACGTCAATTGCATCACGTTGCAGTCTGCCAGCGTTTAGGAGTACATGTGGAAAGGGAGATAGTTGCAAGTAAAATGACCTGTGAACTACGGGACCTAGAGGCGTCTACTAGAAATATATTACAGCAGAGTCATTTTGAAAGAAGGCTGTTTCGAGAATACTAATGACTTGGACATGGCGAATACATTGTATTTGAAAAAATGACTCCCCGGTAGGAAATGAAAGATGGGGAAAACATAAGGCCCAGAGAGGGGCACAGTTAAAACCTGAGCAATGTAACAAACTGTAACCGGCAGGTAGACATTAAAAATATATTGGTTCCTTCCGACTGAGTAGTTCCTAGTGAATTGATGCGGAGTGTAACAGCGGTTGTTGTAAGTACAGTAGTGAATGTATGTATGTATGTATGTATGTATCAACAGCTTTGATAGATTTCCTCCGGAAAAATCACTGCGATTTAGAAAACCAGCAAGTGCAAATGGGACTACCTCTCTGCTCAACTTTTCCTTAAATGCTGTCCGTTTTTCAGTAGTTGATCTCCTGTTGATCATTAGTATAATTCTCTGGATTTTGCAATTGGTCTTACATTTAGAAATATAGTCATGTTCCCATTTACATTTTATACCTTCGTTGCACAATCCATACATGAGTGCTGCATCCACCCCATTACATGTGGTATATTCCTTCCGTCATCAAAGTGCTCCTAAAGTAGAGCGACCTTTACAAGCCCCTGTGCCAAATCTTCGTGTTCTTAATCTGCAAAACAAGGTGACTTTGTAGTCGATAGCAATCCGATTCTCCCACGAAGATGCCTCCCAGCGAGGCAGTCTCAGGCGGTTTATCCTTCTTATGTTCACTTAAGTTGACAAGTTCAGTTGCGTTTAGCTGTAATCTAACACCAAATCGTCGGTAGCACTAACGTGAACAGAGTTTCAGATGGGCTGCGCTAAAGGGCACAGGATGGGATTCATTAGCAAAGCACGGTTTATCAGAGGTAAAAAAAACATCCATAAAAGGGCTACAGTACAGGGCTTCCTGTTTTGAAGAACAAAATCACGAAACATACGTGACTATCTTTTGTTTGATCCTCCCGCGGACAATCTTCATAGCGTTTTGCCACACCCACAGATTTCATCTGTATGTGAAATTCTCAAGCCTACAATTACAAGCCAGCTAATGACAACTGTCCGTAGCAAGACTCCCTGCCCATCTTTGAGAACAACACCATTACAAGTTGCCATTGAAAATATGTCCTGCCCTCGGCAATTGTGCATTGGACACCGCAAATGTAAATAGTACTAGTTACTGTAGCCGTTTGCGTGTTGGATGTAGTCTGGAAAACAAAGCCATGAAATACTAGGCTTTTCATGACAGCGACATACGGTTGAAACTTTAGAAAAACGCCAGGGAGCTATTTCTTGAATCATGAAGAGCTACATTTGCCGTGAAACACAAACCATTTACTGTTCTGATAGGCATTGCATACGATGCATGGCTATTTTATAAAGATATGTTGTGGTTCAATTCTTTATATGACATACTTTGCGTAAATAGGTTTATCAGTATTCCCTGCCAGTATGTCGGCCTATCGAAGCCTTATTTCAAACTGAATAATATCAATGCGGCTGAAATCCCCGTATGCCTAATTCACCCTGTGTTGGAGGGTCTATGAGTATCTCTAGCAGATATGGGAATCCTTTTCCCCAGAAAATTCGCAAACCGTTGACCTGATAAAAGATACTTCTAAATCAATACTTCCTCGTCTGATCCTGACTTTATTTGACTTCACAACCGTTTGCTCCTATGGCCTAAAGCAGTTTGTTCCTCTGGAGAAGAAATTGGTATCGCAATCAATCGATAACTCAGATGTTATTTGTCCCTGTGATTAAGTAGGTACGTACGTAGGACGTTACAAACAATATTAATCAAATCTGCCGGCAGCCGATGGAAAAAAGATGTCACAGGTAGTTCTCCACGGAAACGCTACGAAGATTTCGTTAATGCATACTGGTAGAAATAAACCAAATGTCACACAGCGGAAGCGTAAATACCAGGTTTGTCTTGACAAAACTCACTATTCCAAAACATGATGTAGTTTTATTTAATTTGATACAGATATTTTAATCATTTTAAAGATCAAAATTTCCTAATCTAATGTAATCTAATCAACGAAAGAGACAGGGGCAGATTAAGCCTGTCCTTGGTGCTGAAATGCTGTTGGAGGGAAGGGGGCAACATTTGCATATGGTGGCAATATCGGGAAAACGCCGCGTTTATGTGTTTGGGTCGTCGGGTACGAATTAATATCGAAGTGTATAATCATGGTCCTTTTGGCGTCGTATCACCTTTATTGAACATGACAGTATTCTTTTGTTTTCATCCGAACATCAGGTGGCTGTCGTCATCATAACAACAAGAACAAAAATCAAACAAAAATTTTCCACCCGTTAAACAGCCACATATGTGGCTTCATTATGAGTTTTCTTCGATGTACATCTGAGCCAGCTTTAACTCTCCAGCTAATGTTTTCTGAACCCTGGCATTAACATCACTCCACTTGAATAGTAATTGCCAGAACTGCCGAGCAGGTGTCGACTCGGATAGTTCAGATTCCACTTCGCTCCGAGCACACACCAGGCGAATGTCGGTTCTCATTACGTCTGAGTAGCAGACACGCAGTATAAATCATGGTCCTATAGAAGATGATAAAGGGTATGCTGATGTTGTTTTTCACAAAAGAGATCACAAGGGAAGAAAATGTGTTTGGTGTTATTGATAATCAGCGTGGCATTCTGCTTTCTGCAATTCAGACATAATTGACTTGGACGCAAGCAATCAGTGCACTATCATGTTTTCTATATGTACCATGTTGATTCATGGCCTCCAAGCTGATATATCTGTAAAAAGAACGCCACACCTGAGAAAAAGAAATCATTCCATGGCAATTGCTATGGATAACATAGAACAAACGTTATTGAAACATTTTTCGCTCTGACGTATTCTAGCGTCAAACCGCCGATCACTATAAAAATTGTTCTTCAGGCAATATTGGACTGTTGTTCGAAATTAAGGAGAATTAAACGTTCTACGGCACGTATACAACTGTAGAGGCACTCCATAACTGTCCAACAGATATAACATAAACGCACGTCAAAAGTCAATACCGGACATTTTATACCGTATTGATTCCGGGATAAACCGTGTAGAATAAAAACATTAAGAGAGAGACTTAAACAAACGTACTTCTCCTTGATATCTTTTTTTGTGGCAACTTCATTATCTAACAACTCTGAACTGTTTTGATAGACATCTTGGTTTTTAAGTCGTATGATTCTTTATATCATAACACAACTTGAACGACTGATATTCACAATAAAATGCTAAACCTTCATTCTTTTCATACAACCTCATTCCACAGAAACGTAAGACGGAGCCACGAAAAAATGTTGAAATCTATACTTTAATTCAACAAAGGTGCAGCTTGTCTCAAAATAACCCGAGAAGTTGGCAATTTCGTCCTTCAGAAGGCGAAGCAATCGGTGCTATCTATTATGCCGCAGTAATGAGTCTGGTCCCGAGGTAGCCAGTGCCAAGCAGCAAATGGTCGGTGGAGAAAATCTCGCTGGGAGCTGCTTGCCTGAGCGCAAGACGTTGTGAGCAATGGGAATGGTTCGCTGGGCTGCCTTTTATCAAGAATGTCCGCTGGGATTTCTGTCTTAATAGCATCCAAAAGTCTGCGTCTACCAAGAGAACACCACAAAGTCAATTAGGCTAAGGCCAGGCAAAGCCATTCATATCGAAGGCAGTTATTCTTGTACAAATCTCCAGACATTGAATTTGATTTCCATGTTTTTTAAACAGAAAGGGAGATCTATTACATTGCATTACGACTAGGCCGTGGCCAAAAATGTACATTACCCCTAATCATCATGTTACCTATGCTGTACGAAAAAAATCTTTATATAAAGCTATGCACAGTGAATTTCTTAAAAAGCTTATGAGATAAAAATGATTAGGTAATAAAAGTGTTCATGACCAGTCAAAATGATAACGAAAAATCCACGAATAAAGCCTCTCACAGAAATTCATTGTGTAATACCTAACAGTGGCTTTCTATTTAGCTTTTAACATTTTCTTGATCTGGAAAATATAAATGGCTGCTTCCTTGTAACATTAAAATTCTACCATTTCAATCTAAGACCGAATATAGTGTGTTATTCTTACCGCATCAGCTGCAACAGAGCGAGCCCCGGTGCAAATACCCCGTTCTAATGGTTGCCTCCAGCAGTGATTGCACTCATTTCCATCAGACGTTCGTAATCAAAAGTCAATATAGCCATGGCGAGCAGTTGTTTCAACACTTGTTACCTTTCACTATTTGCTTTGTGAATGAATTTTCATGGTAACACATGCTGTTTGGTAAAATTGAAAATATAGCTCTGTCACTGTTATCCTTGTATCTGGCCTTTGCGTGGATTTTCAAGGTAACGTAGCATAAGTATAGATATAGAGTATAGTTTACCTGGAGGATATAACGTTATAGTTGTACCTGATTCCACTTGTGATGAGATGCAAGGGAAGGCATGTGCAAATGGCGGCCTGTTGAACTGCACTAGCTGTCCTCCGAGAGCTCGCCTGAACCACAAGTGCTGCAGAAGCCAACGTCGTTCTGTTTTATATTCTCTAACCCACGGCAAGAAATAGCATGTCGGGGGGTTGTATTACCGGCACTCTCACTCCGAACCTTCGGGATTACATACCCTGTCGCCATGGGAGACCAACACCATCCTCTTTCGTGATTGGTCGGGAAGATTATGAAACAAGCGGGAGGCGTTATCATGGATTTGTCTGAGGATATAATTCCAGACGTAGGTCATGTTTTTCCTGTACATGAATCATCTTAAAAATTCAAAGCGAGTTTTGGGGGAGTGTTTGGTGTACTATAGTTTCCAAATATTTTCCATCATCATCTAAAAGAGAGATGGCAACAAGTCATATACATATACAATATACATTGTATTCATTTAAGATATGGAAAGACAACTTTACCAGTTGTCTTCGATTAATAAATTTAAAAGAGCACTAAAAGTCAAAAATGGGTGTTATTTTTCAATAGACTATGCATCAATGAATACATAATCAGCAGGATTTTTGCAGAATTCCACTTGTTACGCGATCGACAAGTGCCACAAACCCCATGCAGACCCTACCCACATATTCCTTATAGGTATTTCACTTCACTTCAGTGTGAAAATTTTTAGGATAAATGCTGGCTTGGGAGATGAGCACACCAAGGCGTCTAATTGTTGAAAAGATATCAAAGAACACATTACAAGATTATTTTATTATTTTTCTCATCTCCCAGGAAATCATTTTTGTAACCTGACTGTTGAAAGAGGCTTAATAGGTGAAAACTACCAGGTATACCTCTCTCAACCCTACATACAGGAGGTTTTGTCGTGGCTGTAAAATCTTAGGTTCTGAAACGTCTTGAAAGAGGAGCTGGCATACTACGTATACGTAGGCTAAGGCAGATATAACATGCACATGTATTATTCAATTATTTTGATTTCAGCAACCTAGTGGTGGGCGAGATGTAACAACTTCTAACAGAAACAGTTCGGGAAGGGAAGCATATTCCTACGTAATGTATTAATCACACTTGCCATGGTACGTCCAATTTGATTCAATCGCGTAATTGTTTACAGTGAGCGTACGAAAATCTTTGCTAATTACAACACGGGTGGTTAACATCTAATACTGATTAGCCGCTCATCAAAGGGGCGGTGACATCAATGTTTATTTGAGGTTTGTTATTACGTGCACGGACCGGAGATTGCTGGATCTCTGACGGAGACCGCTGTCAGATGTCAGCTAAATTACAACCAACGGCACAGCTGGTGCTGACGTGTATCACGAACCAATTTTCAGTAACAAGCGTTATTAACGCGTACTACGTGCTACCTCGTTGTTAGATGCCCTCTTATGTTATTAGTGGGACTCGTTATTGCCTAATGGACACAGCAGTAGGCACTGCACGTACAGACGCTGTATGTAGCCAGGGTGGTATTACACGTACAGATACAGGCGTACTGCTGATAAGGACATACCTGCGTTATCTGATATAATTTAGATTGAAATATACAAGTGGCAGTAGCATAATATACAAGAGCAAGTCATATCAACACTGACAGATCTAGATAGCGGAAAAGGTTAACTCTATTGACTTATATGTCGTGTAAAAGGAACTGACGGCAGTCAGGCGCGTTTATTGGGGACGATGACTATCAACAACATTATTTGAAATCATGGTATTCTGAGAAAAATGTTTTGTAATTCTCTTTTAGCCACCACGGTGCAGTGGTACGAAGATAGCTTAAGCATGTCAAAATTGGCAGGAGCTTCAATTCATTATGCGGAGAACGTGTTGAAACTCTGATGGGAAATCCAATGCTCCAGCGAATTTTGCGAGTGAAAAGAATAGCGGAAAATCAAACACATCATGTCGGCGGTGGGAAGAGATAGACCGTACCATGCCAGGTAACTGCGCGTGAAAATGGACTTGTCCAAAGTACTTGATGTATCGACTGAAAGATCATTTGTGACTTTTCAGAAAAGCTTCTCTTCCGGCCCGGTCTGTCAGGTACGGATATGAACTCACCGGAGCAGAACCAACATCCTGCTTCTTGAGATAACAGCACTGCAAGTAATGAAAACATCGTCTTATCAGAATCATCACGTTTTCGACATAGATATCATAGTAAGAAGAGAACGTTGTCGTCGTCTTGTATTCCTTTTGGGAATAACAAAACTACAGGTAATAACTCCAGCGGAAATTCGTGGAAGTAATGTGAAGCAAGGCATTAAAAAATCCCCTACCGAATGTAAATTGCCCGGGAATTTGAGGGAACTGTAGGCACAATTATCCCACGTTGAGACATGAAAAAGATCTTCGGAAATCATCACATCAAACTTTGGGTAATTTTGAAGAAAGCTGAGTAAGCATTCACACATGAAGAAAACATGCTCCGCCATGATTGTCTGTTCAGCACCAAGGACAGGTCTACCGACCGTCAGTTTAAAACCCTGTATAAATAATCAGTCTAGCGCTTTCTTAGTCATTGACAGTAGCATTCGTACTGGTCTATAACTGATAATGGAACGTCTTTTCATTTGGACACGGAACATTGCTACACGTTACATCGTGCTTCGTGCTTTCAGGATTTTGTTTTGTTGCTAAGGATGGATACATCAGATTGGAGACAGGAGACCTTTACCACTGTATTGTGACGATTGTACATATTGAGCATATCAAAATGAAACTCTAAGATCCTTTCTAGTCAGATACACAAGAAAAATCTTTGCACACAAGTTATCTTCTGAGCAATGGTGTTCTTTACGGTGGCGCATTAATGACTATGTAATTTGGCCATAGGGACAAGAATGCTGCAAATTTGCCTACATACATTGTATAACAGAAAGTATGTTACTATCTAATAATGTAATATAATATATATCAGTCAACACCACTGGATAATAAATTTTGTACATTGACTGATTTTGACACCATTTTTCATATCTTCATAAACGTACATTACTGTTATAACAATAATCACAAGGAACAAAGATACCTTATTAGAATAGATTTATTTGATAATTCTCTTGCCTTGTGGCAGACTTGCATGAAGCATCCTATAGGGGCAAAAGGTTGCACATGTGAGCAGAATGGTCTATATAATACAACATAATGTCTTCTCACATTTACTCTGGGTAGTCTATCAGAACCAATAAGATGGTTCTGGACCACAATTCATACATTCATAATGTTCTGCAGACTTGCTACTTAGTTAGACCTGCTATGCTACATAAAACATAAATTGTTCCTCCTACTAGGCTATGTCTGTACGCTAGAAGCAAATTCATAGTTTAAAAGAGCAAAACATCAGATGAAGTTTGGACAGACATTTGTAGCACAAAGGGCCAACTTACAATATTTGCTATTGGAAAGCAACGAAATTCCATAGTTACAAGTATACATAGAAAAGTCTAGGTGGGTTGAGCAATCAGCCTTCTTTTCCCAAACACTAATTTTCAGTCATAATCATTTAGCACCTTGTCATAGATCAGTTCTAGTTCATTGTATACAATAAACCTATGAGTATACTCTGCTAGTAATGCATGCTGACCCCTAAGAGCATTAGGAACATGCTCTTCCATAAATCCTCAGTAACAATTTGTTTCCAGTACCATTCACAGTGGTCCTTTGTCACACAAGAAAAAAGACTGAAGGATGTATGTTAGACATAGAACATTTACAATAAAAAGGTCGGTATAACATTCACAGTGTTATCAGGAGACACATGATTCATCCGTCCTCATACAAAAATAATCCTCTTCAGGCTCGGTGAGATCTGTATAGAACAGCATGCACACAAGCTATGGCAGTTCTCAGGCTGCAGCATCTGGACTTCAGGCCAGGCCAATGTCATCTACTGGTTCTCATACATTTCCAAAACAACATGGACGGGATGAAAAGCAAAAAAACAACAAAAACACTTTTCAGAAAATAAACTACTCATTTACAGTCTAATCTTCCGATGTCACCATTTGGTGACAGACTATACTTTTTTCAAGCTGAACTTGGGAGGCCTTCTCTAGAAAACAATGTTTGAATTTTGGAGAGCCAGAGATCAACTGTTGAGAACAAGTTCATGAAACTGGCCTGGCCTTTTCTCCTTTGGTAGACTTGGTCACCATTTTACTCCACAGGTTAATCATTAGAACAGCCAGTTACATAGCTTCACAAAACTGATCTTTGAAAAAAACAGTACACTCAATCAACTGATATCTATTGAATTGGTATGCAAATTTGTGCTTACAAGCATATACACAGCAAAAGCCAATAAGCCATTAGGAATTTTCAGTAAAATTCCATCCACAAGAACAGAGAAGCTGGTACATCAAATCCATTTTGGATTTTTAACTTAAGAAATATTATATAATAATGGTCTACTGCTGGTAAGGTTTATTGTGGAGCTCAAGTATCATGACCTTATCACCCTGTCTATACTAAAGAAATCAGTATTACACAAAACACAACTGGTTATCCTTACACTTTTTACCAACAAGTAGTGTCTTTTATAAGGCCTTTCCAGTGAAAATAAAGTAGGGAGCAAGACAGCAGGAAGAAACATAAAATCACAAGAGTAGGGCTGGACTATATCAACTTACATGAGCATACAAACTTAAAATCCAGCTGAGAGGGTGTGTTTTAATACTACTGTCTTGCACCTTAACTATTTTGCAAGGAAGGGCCATAAAGTATTCATCTGTAAAATGGGTTGAAACTCAGGATAATTTGTTACTAGATTGTTTGCACAAGTTCCACAAGGTTCAAAAAGCCCCTGTAACTTTCATCCTTAGTCCATAATTACAAAAAGCAATTACATTTCTATATCTTGTGATGGGTGTCCTACACAGTCTTATACAATACATTGTAGGCTTCCTGTAGTCAACAAAGGCAGCAAAAGTAAGCAATGGCAACTCAGCTGGAGATACTGTTGAGAGAAAATTACTTGTACACAACATTTCTAGTGGAAAAGCTTCAGGGAATAAAATGTTGCATCATCACATTTTGCAAGCAGTCTTTGCAACAAGCCCAGCAGGCCGTGTCAACCTGACACAATAGTTTATAACTGGTAATAGAATTACAGTTACCAATTCTTCCACAAAGTATTACAAGAAACATTTTTACATAATGGTAGTGGTAGTCAAAGTAATCCCTTAGTACATGTATGCCCAATTGTCTGAAAACAAAGGAATGTCTTACTTGTATATAAACATCTTAAAAAATGCTACCTGAAATGTCACACAAGCTTGGTAATATATATTCATGTTATCTTTCTTCCAATTTTGCAAGCTTGATTATAAAAGTGGTTATAAGTCTCATATCATGCATATTTTATTGATAACAATTTGCTTGCTTGAGTATTTACACTAGTCTAGATGATTGGGAAAGTCAGGAATTGAAGCAGGAAGCTATGTAATCTGGGGAAACCTTTCCATTCATGTAAATTATCAGGATGCGAGGAAATTTGCTGCATAGCATGATCCCACATTTATATATATTTCATCTTCAAACATGTGATGAAGTGTTTGTTATCCATACTGCTGACAAAATGAGTAGACAATTGTTACGTATGACACCAGCATTGGAGTCATACACAGATGCTTCATTGAAGGTGGTGAACAGTAGCCCTTTCCATGGGTCAGACCAAGGCAAAATGTTTTCACATTACTTTTCTCATCCTCTTCCCTATTGTTGCTTACATCCTCTGTAAAAATAGCAATCTTGACTGGAAAGAAATTGAGCAATCAAGATTTAATCTGTACTAGTTCCCATATATATATCTTAAAATGGGGCCAGGGGAGAAAGCAACTTAATATGTGGGATTGCTACCTAAAATTTTGTACATATGCTTCTACTTGAATAAAACTGATTTTATACTCACTGCTATAATTCCCTGTTTTAGAACCTTCTAATGCCATATAACCCAAGAGAGAATCTTGGACATGTGATTTTAGTAGGTTAAATTTTGTTGATGGCATGTAGCATTTTAGTAAAATCAACTTTCACCAGAATAAGAACCACTTTAAATGACAAATCCTCAATGTTCCAACAGGCAGAACTCACCACAATTATCATACCATGTAAAATCTTCAGTCTCCACATTTAAGATACATAAGGCCTAGGGAAAAAAATGTTGTGTTTCTGGTTACCCTCGACCGCTGGCAAGGGACACTTGTCCTTGTACAATGTATATCTGTATAATCAAAATATGATGTTGAAAATACTAGTGTCCTGATGCATTTCAGTTTTACTTTCATTTGTTCAACTGTATTTGTTGGCTTACTTCAGCTGAAATCTAAAAAAGAAGAGAGAGAGACCTACCTAACGACCCAAATCTTTTCAGGATTGTAAGCAGAAACACAACATTAATTTTCGTACTAGTAGGCCTAACATCTTTGCAGTACTGCACATGCCAGGACATATTTCTTGCTAGAAGACATCCGATGTAGTGCATGTACATGAATAACCATTTCAAATACAAGCAGATAGGGATTGTGAGCCTGTGTCTAGATGAATGTCTACCTCTACAGTGACTTAATAGTAAGCCTTTAGTTCAATAAAGATACAAATCTTGAACACTATAATACACCACGATCTTGGGCAGCTGATAAGAGCACTGGCTGTCAGTAACACAAACACATTGCTTATCCCCAAGATACAGGGTGGTAGAAAATTTCCTTTTGATACATGGGAAGGGACAAAAGTTACCAACATTCGAAACTTCTCCACCCTCATGACACAGAGTGGTGCACAAATTCCTTGAGGATCTGCTTGGCCATGGTAAGGTTGTTGTTGGCGATGCCTAGTGCCTTGACGATGGAATCATATGAGTAGCCCTGGCTCATCAATATGGCAATCTCGGCATCCATGTTGTTTCCATTTTCCGTTGCGGTGCTTTTCCTGGAGCTAGGAGAGGGGTCTCTAGTGCCTGTAGCATGCAGTGAATGAAAGTAGACAGGAATCAAAGAACAACGACAACTCTATGTCAACAGTTACTTGCAGATGATAAAGACATTTTGTGTTTTGCACAGCATTCTTAAATTTTCAAACAGTATAAAGGAAGTTATATCGATGTGTTCTCTACAAAAAAAAAAAATAAGAAAATTTGAGCAGAACTTCTACTTCTGCATCTTTTCTTGTAAAGACCAATCCAGGAATACATGATGTTATGTGCCTCCAGGTATTGTTACTATTGTAGAATTTTCCTGGCTCACAAGCTGCCTGACCTTGGACGTTATCTGCAGAAGACCAGGTGGCAGGGTGCTTCTGTTGGCGGGGCTGGAGGGCGGGGTCCAGGCTGCTGACAGGGAGGGGAGGCAGGTCGTAGTCACTCGGGGTTTTCCTCAAGCGCCTCACCGGAACATCATAGTCACTTGTCGGGTCTGGCAGGGAGAAAGATTCTCATCAAACATGTACGGATGGCTTAAGACATAAGGGAAAGTAGAGCAGCATATTTATATGTCATTAGATGCAGTTCAGGCATTCCTTACATGAGTAAAAGGACTTTTTGTACTGTAGATCAGACTGTTGAGGACAAAACGATTGACTATTATCACATTGTTGTTATATTACTACCCACCATGGTTTTCACTGTTCATTCTGTCTTCGTTTTCACTTGGGGTTTCAAAGTTACTCCTTGGGGGGCCACTGGGTTGGGATATTGGAGAGGGGGGGCTGGGCTGGGCCGAGGACCCTCTGCTGGGTACAGGGGGCCCCATGGATGTGGACTTGGACATGGGAGTGGGCACTTTGTAGATTGCATTTTCATCACTCGCACTCGACCCTGCTGACGTAAAATAGAATATTAAGTGCTTTGACAAAATCTGGCATTATTACCAGGTATAGGTTTAAGATATATAATTATTTACATATTACAAACTTTTTCCCTTACTGCTGTGTGCAAAACGTATATCTAGTAAAGGCACTTCCTGGACAAACTTTGCACACTGCACAGTTAATGTTAATGTGATGTTTCATAATTAACATAATTCACAACTTTAACATAGAAATCATTTCAATTTTCTAGCAACAGTCTTCCAAATGCTACCATGGAACTGTTTTGTTTCAGTGCTACGGTTACATACCCAAAATGGATCTCACCGCATAAAGAAAGTGGGGTAGCATTTTGTGTACATGGTGTTGTCGTGCAAACCAGGGTAGCATGGAAGGAAGCATGAAATTAAAGGGAGGAAGACGAAGTATTGTTTCTCGTCTCATTACAGCTGGTAGTGGCCACAATGCAAAATAATCTGTGGTCTGGACTACATTTCAGGCACATGGAGGTATATGGCAAGTTACATGTAACTGGTCTTGTGGAGAACATCAATGTAGCAAGCAGCCTCAACATCTCATATCCAACCAAAAGTGTTTGCTAAGACAAAGGTACTGCCAATATCCGATGGGATTCTACAGCACATTTACTTTTGAGATGAAAACTATGAAGGCATAAGAAAAATAACAGGACAATGCCAATCTATAAATCAAAACTGACTGTTCTGATGAAATAATTCTGAAGTCTATAATTTGCTCCTTTGGTCATTCGATGAGGAACATTACAAACCTGAACTGGAGGCACCATCATCACTAACAGACCTATTGTATGTTTTCTTCACACTGGTCGTCTTGTCAACAAATCTCCTGGGTGGCACTTGCGGGGCATTTATGGTGGGGACTGCAGGCAAGTCTCTGTCGGGGAGGGTGGGGGAGGGGATAGGTGGTGCCGGGAGGGGTCGGGGGGCTGGCAAAGGCACTGGAGGAGGGAGGCCCCGCTCCTTGGGAACCGGGGAGGACCGTGGCGAGTTTCTGGGGGAGGGCATGGGGGACTCGTTTGGGGAGATACTGGGGGAGGGAAGGGGAGATCCTGCTGGGGACAGCCTGCGGGCGGGGATGGGCGGCAGAGATGACGCTGCATGAGGAACGGGCGGTTTGGGAGGTTCTCTCCTGGGCAGGTTGGGAGAGGCTCGGGGAGAGTTAAACGGGGAGTGGGCAGGTCTGGAGGGTTGGAGTTCACTGATGCTCTGGTTAACCCACTGATTTGGATCCTGTAAGATAAGAGAGTAAATCCTGTCAAACTAGTGATAAAGTTAAACAGTCAACCTTTATCCAATTGTGAATGTTCTACAGGTCACTCTACATAGTATAGCTAACATTTTTTCTATACATGTTATCAATGTTGTCTAAAACTTGTAACCTCATACTTGACTTAAGTTTATATGTTGAATTTAATAGTTGTTTACATGTACAAATTCCCCCCTAAAAAATATCACAAATCTGTCATTTTGTTACATGATGATTCTATGGATGTTTGAATGCATTCTCGTGTTTGGATGGAATACACTGCACAGCCTAGACTATGAAGCCCTGGTCATTCCTCTGAAGTGTTTTTTCTTCCCTCTGGTGCTGTTTAAAACGTTACATTGTACTTGCATTTAGAAATCCAGTTTTTGCTTTAAAAGTCGATTCTGACCATGCTTGCATCCATACAGATGTGATACTGAACTTGATACAATACATGAGTAGACAAATGATCAAACCATTTTACTGTGGGCATTTTGTAAGCCCTGTACCTTGCCTCCCAATGGCAGCTTTGGCCATTTAGTAACTTTAGTTGTTGATGATTAATTTTCCATGTTATTTAGAGAATTGTTTATTGCATCATTCAACTGGCACTCACCAAAAAATCACCTTTCTCCTGGTTGGACACAAGGCAATATAAAAATAATGTCAGAATCCAAATTGCTTGTTTTAGCTAAATACATCATGTACAATTCCATGCACCGGCAAGCTTTAATATCTGCATGCTTCTCTTCTCACTAAAGGCTGTTTAACATTAACATGTTGACTGAAAAAAAAAGAGGAAGAAGATTTTATACAGTGTGAGATTCCACGTAAATGCCTTCTTCCTGTTGATAAATGGATCATAATCTCCATTTTCTGTACCATTCAAAATGACACATAACTATCTCTAACCACTGTTACAATTAATGGGAGCATGATGTACAATTACTGACAGGGACATGAAGCAATTTCCTTGAACGCAGTGCAATTTCCTTGAACGGAGTCCAATTTCCTCGAACATGGTGCAATTTCCTTCTCAAGAGAATTTTGTACATTGAGGCAAGAACTGAATCAGGAAAGATATTTCTTGAATTGTCGTGGCAATAATTAGAGATGTGTCGATAGAGGTTAGACATCCAGGTAATAAGACACCAAAGTAACAGTTACTCAAGCAACTGGATAGATTCTGAACTTTTGTACTAAGAGGCCTAGGTGTACTTTAGTTTCTCTTTAAGTTCTTTTTTGAGTCTGCATGAGAAACATAATTTAATTGGTCAGTCTAATAATCCATCATCTCGTCAGAGAAGCTGTGTCTACCTTAGCCGTGTGTGCCTCACCTCAAAGTTGCCATCCTCCTCCTCCCCCTCTGCATGCATGTCCATCTTGTTCCTCATGGTGTCCCACTTGGGATCAAAGGGATCCACCACCACAGGTTCTGTACCTTTGATCTCTGCTCGGCAGAATGGGCAGCCCTGGCCATCAGAGTCCTGTGTGAACAAGACACCACTTCATGACAACACTGCATCGCTCTGGGCACTGCATGCAGGGCTTGAAATACATCCTTACCAACCAAACCAAACCAAGCCAAACCAAACCAAACCTGCATACGTTAGGTTAGTGCAGGTAAAATTGGAGCTGTGCAGGTATTTCTTCCTGTACCTAACCTGCACGTTTATATACAAATGTAGGTATATGGTTAGCTGTGTTGACTGTCACCACCTATGAAGTGTAAAA
The DNA here is from genome assembly GCA_013266295.2 of Branchiostoma floridae x Branchiostoma japonicum. Taxonomy (NCBI): domain Eukaryota; kingdom Metazoa; phylum Chordata; class Leptocardii; order Amphioxiformes; family Branchiostomatidae; genus Branchiostoma; species Branchiostoma floridae x Branchiostoma japonicum. The sequence continues at coordinate 17,719,325 of CM023840.1, forward strand.
GAAATAATGGCAATGGTTTCTGAAAAGTTTAAGTATGACCCATACTTTGTAAATTCTGAGTGGTACAGGTAAAATTTGTCTGGTGCAAGTAATTTTCAATGTTACATACACCTGTGCAGGTATGCAGAAAAAAAAGAAGATTTTGAGCCCTGGCATGTGACAGGCTTTCCCTTTGCCTCCAGAGTGTATCACTCCTTTCAGCTGTCATTCCAACAATGTGACAGCACAACTTGTATCATTCTAACAATTGAGCTGAAAGACTTGATCCCTAATCCTGTGTCTGACTCATCAATTAAGGAAGATTCAGCAAACTGCTGCTGTGTAAGTTTCTGGCTGCAATACGGCTGTCAGCAATCCTTTTTATTAAATCTTTATACACACAGGAAAAGGTTAAACAGACATATCTGATGTTTGCCCATTCTGTTCAAAATTATGAATGTCAAATGTTAGGCATGTTAGGCAAAGCTCTTGCCAAATATGGTTAGGAATAGTTCTATATCTCTGATACACAAATCCAAATTCAAAGTTCACTGGTTGTGTAACCAACAAAGTTAAATGCCAGCAGATAAACATTGAGTGCTTGAAATGCTGGTTTAAGTCAGTCCAGCAAGACTGGCACAATCAATGACAACATGCATGGTAGGATAAACAACATGAAACAAGCACAGATTTGTGATGTTTCACTTTCTGATGTCATGCAAGTGTTATCCCGTGGTGTATCAAGATACACCATGTCTCCTACATTTTGTATCTCATGCTGTGAATCCATTCATATTAAAAAAGAAAAACACTCAGAGTTAGAATAGCAGAGCTTGCATCAAGCAGGATAGGACATGAGTGCATCTGGACAGTAACAAGCAGCATGATACATCAACAATTACACTTCAGACAAGCACATTGAAACAAGACTATCTGTAGGAAGGGTAAAGTAGGGAACCTACCCTCTGGTGTCAGCAAGTGCATGAAAGAAAAGAAAATATGTTCAGGCATAGATGTACATTTATGCTACATAATTTCGAAGCAGTATTCCATGATACAAGGGAAGGCACTCAAACAGTGCTATACATGTATGTGTGTAGTATTTCAACTGTTTGTGTGGTAATGAACTTTGGGTCATCATTGAAAAAAGATATGTCAAGAATAGGGGAATTGGAACATTCTGACAAAGCATATTTTGTTGATTATACATGTAGCCTTAGGAAATGTTCAGTTGCAGGTGATTTGATTTATTACTTAAGAGTCAAAATGTATTCTCCATGTGCCAGGTATCATGCATACATATGTGTGATTTTTTCATTAGGTTGTGCAAAATAAATACATGAAATGCTACCACAAACATTTAAAAGTCACACAAACATGGCAGTTTCTAATTCCAGTGACTTGTATCTTGGAATATAGCTTGAACAACTGGACTGCATAGTTCAAAGGGAGTGCCCACAAAAATACTCATATCTTTATAGAGTAGAAGGCAGCTTGAGACTGAAACATGGAATCTCACACACAGAACCTACATGTATTTGTACAATCTATAAACAGTCAACAATGTCTACGAGACAATATATATCTATATCACACTGTCACATTCAAATTTTTATATAATAGATACAGTGCAGGGCTCAAAATGCTACCTGCATATGCAACTTAGTGCAGGTAAAATTGGAGCTGTGCAGGTATTTCTGAAACTGCACTGGTCCATGTACTGGGTATATATATACATGTAGGTGCATGTAGATTTATATTTGCAGCATTGACTAGTACCAGGTGACCTATGAACAGAAGCATAAAAGAAACAATGACAATGGTTTCTAAACAGTTTTTACTATGATCCATACTTCCTAAATTCTGAGTGATACAGGTAAAATTTGTCTGGTGCAGGTAATTTTCAATGTAACTTGCACCAGTGCAGGTACATGTATATGCATGTAGAATGAAGTATTTTGAGCCCTGCATTTTGACTTGTTTCAAAGAGCATCATGCCTGAAAGAGGATTGAGTATATCACTAGTAATGTTCACATGTTTGCAGTGATTCAATTGCGTCAAGAATGCAGAAGTGCATCTATGCAAGTGAGACAACAAATTGGCAGGACCACAAGAACATTCTGAACAATCCTAACAGTAACACTGCTATCTCCTCACCTGCCATGATGTCAGACAAGGTGTGCACATCAGGTGGCCGCAGGGCTCAATCTTGATGTCCTTGTCGTTCTCGGCACAGATCTTACAGAGCTGGAAAGTGGAGCCCATCTCACAGTACAGCTCATACTGCTCCTGGGACACCTTGATGTGCTCGTCAGGTGAGTTGGTACACAGACTAGACAGGTCAGGATTGATGTTCCTCCCATCAGGGAATAGGTAGCTGGGAGAGAAAATGCAGATATATATTGTTACATGTATAGGCATTTTGAGGAAGCTTGGCCTTTTACAAAAGCGCCCCCTTGCAACAGGAATACAAACTGACTAAATCTATGATAGGGGCTGCTAATGTTTCCTGACATATATAAATTTTCTACAAGAATGAAATACAAAATATTAAAGACTTTTAAAGATTTTTCTTGAAGTATTCAATTCATTACACATCACAATGAATATAAATACCGTAGCAAGGATGAAGATGTAGAGTTTTGCAAGAGTATAATTTTGACCAGGTGTTGCCACTGAGTTTGAGGTAATGTTACCTACATTGTATATGTATATGTATATGTATATGTAGCAAGGACAACCATTGGTATTGACCACAGTAAGCTGCAAAGGCAAGTGTTACATCTCCACCACACCATACAAAACCAATGAAAAGAAGAAGTATTTTCACTTACAATCCTTCCCTCTGTCCATCGATGAGAGCCTGGCACAGGGACTTGTTCTGTGGTATTGTCTGCAGAATAGTCCCCTCCTGGGTCACGTAGCCTATTGCCCACTGCCCTAATCTGGTACAACTCAGGCGGAAGATGTAGCTAAAAGACACAAGGTTTAGGTTCAGGCTTCATAAAAATTGACATGTATATTTGCATCATGTGTACCAGTTGACTGAATGTTGCAATTATAAGTAGATTGTACAGCGGTTTCAAAATCAAAGCATTGTACTGTATCATATTAGAAAAAGAATACTGCTAAAAGTGACTCTATTCTTATAAAACCAATCAAATACATGTCTGTGAAGATTAGCTACATTCACTGCCCATGTTCAAGTTTCATTTGTGATAAAGCACTGTTGACTGGCTTAGGAATCATAGAATGACAATTTTTAAAACCAAACTAAAATAGCACACCTTCCTGGTTTGTTGATGTACTTTTGCAGCCTGGCCTTGACTTCATCGTATGTCAGGAACGCCACATAGCCAGAATGTGTCACAGCCAGCAAGTTCCAGTTCTTCAGCAACGTGTTCCACGGTTGGAACAGCCGCGTGAACACGTCAAATTCGAAATTGGAGATGTAGTCATTGCAAGTAAGGTCTATGGTTGACTTGAGGGCCATGGCCTCCAGTCCTGAACTGATGGGGTGGACATCGTGCAATGTCTGACGGAAAAACTTCCACGGCACAACCGTTCTGTAGATGCAGAAAATTACAACAGGTTATTCGACTTCTTTAAGTACATTTTGCAACTAGACAAATGTGGTCGCAGGTACATCATATACATTTTGTTTTGAATACTATTGCATTGAAGAAATAGTTAAAATTTTAGTGCCACAGACCTCAGATAGACAGTGATGTACATGTTTGTGTACATATATGAAGTACATGCATACATGAATTCTGTGTCATATATTGGAAAGAAATTGGTTCTTAATGAATACCCTGTGCAGTCCTTGTGAAAAATGTACATGTACCACCTACATGTACCTACTCAGGAGGGATGAACCCTTCCTGCATGATAAGCATACATGCCTATCTTGTCTTTTAAACTATAATATGTATATTGTATGGCATAGTGCCAGTCTGACCCCTTCCTGTTCATCTAACCTCAGTCCATTGCTTTATGCACTTGATGTATGCAGCGCCACACAACATTAACTCATGTTTTACATGCACATAATAAATCTTTTTTTTTTAATTTGTCTACTTGATTATATCTGTTATACATGTATTTGTTTACAAACAGAGTTTTTGTAAGATTAAAAGTTGCATTTTAAATCATTTCCTTTGATTAATATTGTTGTTAAGTGGCATATAATGTGCTTCTGTTGTCTGGTGTGTCTGCGACATTTTTGTGGAACATCCTTGTTTATAACATGACCTTATGAAAAAAAAAAACATCTGACAAGCACTGCAACATTCCTGATACTAATAGCCAGCAGATGTTGAGAACCTATCCTAATCCTCTTCCTAAGAAAGTTCTGCTCTTCTATGAAATCTCGTTTTGATAAATTAAGCACAAGGAACCCTGACGACTTCCGGGCAACCTCTTTGTCCTGCCAAGAATGGGTTCACATGTGGACTACCCTGGGAAGGAATGACAAGAATCTTCTGAACGGCCTCCTTGTGGCTTGGTATTGTATCCTGCACATCTGTTTGTCAAAATTGTCCATCACTTCCCTTCCAACTCCTATGCCACATGATCATGATAGATGGTCAACTGACCTCCCCGCTTAGGCCCGGTTTAGACGAAGCATTTCGCGACAGCGGTAACTGCCGACAGCGGCACGCCGACAGCAGGAACGCCGTCTAGAGAGAATTCCCGACAGCGTAGTCCCGCTGTCATGAAATTTTCTGCCGACAGCTCCGAAACTGTCGGCCGACAACTCAGCGGGAGTCCCCGACAACTTTAAAGTGCGTATAGAGAACTCGCGACAGCGGGAAGTCAGAGTTCAGTCGATTAGCATATGGCGCGGGCTAATTAGCATGTAGCGCGGGGCATTTCTCTCTCTCTCTCGTTCAACAAAATGGCAGAGGGTCGTGCACGTGAAGAACTCTGTATCGCACAGTGTGCCCTGAACAAATTCCTGCCAAAAGGTGGCGGGTGCCCTTACATAACGTCAGATCCTCCGGTGGACAGGATCGCCACCTCGTGCCAAAGCAATGGCAGCGGGGAGGTAAGCAGGGTGGATTCTAGCTGCGCGACGTCTCAACAATATCTCCCGGTATCTCAACCGTCTCCTGCGTGCACCCCTTGCTCGTTGCCTCATATTGGACAAGACGCGAGTGACATACATAAAAAATACAAACATCTGAAACACGGCGAGGAAAAACATTGGCGGCACCCCCGCCATTTTTTTATTTCGTGCGTTACGTCAAAGCGGGTCGCGATGGGTCAGGTTAGGTCACGACCGCAATCCAGCCGCAATGGGTGTCCTGCCAGACTTCCGGGCGGCGTGTATAAAGACGTCGCGACAGCGGCGTCCCGACAGCGGGAAATATTGCCGCTGTCGCGAAAATCTGTGTATAAACTGGGCCTTAGTCTATCACATGTGTACTTGGTTGTGAATGAAATGCCAAATATGGTTACTCTATATGCTTGATGATTGACAGGGCTGTCAGACAAGAAATTTCCATAACATAATGTATACAGTCTGTCTAGATCTAATAGCAATACTGAGAATATTTCTTTCAGTTTACTCCTTTTTCAGGTAGAAAAATATTGTTTGTTCAAAGCCTCAGATCACTCGGTTTGTATATTCAGCAGCATTAGCAGTGGTATAGATGGGCTGTGTGAATACTAGTAAATCAGTGTCATTAATTGTGTAATTGTAGGTTATAAAACAACAATGATGATTTATTCAGTCCTCCTTATGGCAGCCATTAGCTAGGCTAAACTGCTGGTAAATTACAGTGTACACACTACTGATCTTCCTTACAACTGCAATGCCTGCTGGATTAATCATTTTCATAACATTATTGTGGCTAACACTTGGAAATGCATTATGTGCATAAACAAGCATGACCTGGCCCAAATATGTCATTTCTGCACACAATCATTTTGAAATCTTCAACATGTTTTAACAATGTATACATAATATTGTAGTAATATCCTTCGTGGTTTCTCACTCTACATGTATTTTCATGTAAAGGGCCAAGTATCCCTGCAAACTAGCTGGCCCCAAGCCATACAATTTCAATAATTACAAGGTTTCAGTAGTACTAGTATGCCATTTGCATACATGGCTTCCCATTCAAAGAGACCTATTACTGTCTTGCCCTGAAATGACCTTGAAGTAGGGTGAGGGGTCACAGCAGCTGCAGATAGAGAAGAATGTGAGGTACATAACTTGGGAACTTTTCAAAAGTAAAATCATGAGGTCTTGACACTGTGATGTCCTAGAGCAAGTTTGCTTAATCAAGTACAATTGTACATTAATAGTGTGCTTCTAACATACAACTGAAAATACAGACAAGAAACTTATACCCTCTCAGCTCCAAATGTTATAAGTTTTGGCTGTCAATGTGCATCAAAACCATCAATCCTGAAGTAAACCAGGTTCTGCATGTTGTTGATTTGCACCTTGATCCAAAGCATGTTCACATTCACAAGGGAGTTGGTTCTAATTTCTGGTAAGATTTTGTACTGTTACCTAAAAAAACACGGAGGCCTACGAAATGTATAAAACATATTTCAGACATGGTTGGAAATAGTAGTCATAACTTGTCTGGCAGACAACAGCTTTTTCCTCAAACCTTTAGCCTGCAGGTATTTTGCACCCCAAATTTCCTGGAACCAGACCATAAGTTATCATGCTGATGGGGACTGTGCATTCAGACATGCTACTGGTAAACAACATCAAAGCCTGGAAAGAAAACATTATCGTATAGTTGGTGTAGTTTGTAGTACTTAGTCTGGTAGTATTAGTATCCAGCATTTGATTATGCTGACATAAAACTGACAGATTAACAGAAGTGTATATGCTGTTGTACAGGACAATTGTTTGCCAATGCACCAGACATCCATAGATACATACATATGCAACATTCAAACACATACAGAATACTTCTGAATAGATAGACAATTAGATATAGGTACACAAATTTGAATGTCAATTCTATCCAGAATACCATTTTGTTATATGCCTTGTTTTTCATTAATAGTACCATGGAAAGTGCAATGGACTTGGAGCAAGACAATCGACTATTCCACCAGGGAAATGCTGCCACACTGGCAGCCACAGAAATGAAAGTCTCATGTAGTCCATCACACTCACTGTACACCTGTGATGACAATGATTCTCCCCTTTATTCACACTGACCATTGAGGAAAATCTGAGCGAAAAATTGTGACATGCGTCTCAAGCAAAAGTCTTCTCGTTTGTAGACCGCTGTGTATAAGTTGCATTTCCTTCTTTCCTAACTTTCATCTGAATAATATTTTTGTGATGTCCCACCTTTGTCTTATATAAATCAACTTTGGATCAGTCATGGTCTTCTGGATACATCAGAGCTAGAGACTGAGCAGCACTCTTTATTCCAACACCATACCAGGTATGTCTGCTATCATTTCATCCTGTTGTACTCAACTTAGATACACGTTTATATAGATCATACCTGCATCAGTGTTTTAACACTGAAACAACACACACATTTCAATATGATATGGAATATAAGCTACAATGTAGATGACTGGGACGATGAGAATGAAAGAAAATTGGAACCCATTTATATTGTACACGTAGTTGGCAAACCAACAGTACACTGAACATGAAAGCTAATCTGCACTAAACTTAGTAAGAGACTAGAAAGGCCGACATTTGCTCCGGAGCAAATACAGCATATTTCAGCCATTTCCTTCCAATGTTTAAGTCCCATTCTACACAATTTGAAATCAGTGTATGCCGGCAAGATGAATAGCATTCTGTTTGCATGTGTCCAAGTATCCCCCGTACCAAATATCAGGTTATTTGGTTTTAATATCAGTTCATAGGAGCCAAAAATGTACATTTTTTGTCTGAAAATAGCAAAAAAGTACCATTTTACATAATTTCAAAATTGTGTATGCTAAACTTCTGAACAATGGTTTGTGGGCATGTGTCCAAGGTACCCCAATAGCAAATCCCAGGTTACTTGGTTTTAATATCAGGGCACAGGAGCCAAAAATGTACATTTTTTGGCTGAAAATAGCAAAAACGCCCTATTTTACACAATTTTCAAGTGGTGTATGTCAAAAGTGTGAATGATGTTCTGTGGGCATATGTCCAAGGTATCCGTATACCAAATTTCTGGTCATTCGGATTTAATACCAGGGCACAGGCGCCAAAATATACATTTTTTGTCTGAAAATAGCAAAAAAGTCCCATTTTACACAATTTTAAGTGGTGCATGCTAACAGTGTGAATAACATTCTTTGGGCGTGTGCCCAATGATCCCCCATACCAAATTTCAGGTCATTCGGTTTTACTATCAGGACACAGGAGCCAAAAATGTACATTTTTTGTCTGAAAATAGCAGAAAAGTCCCATTTTTATAATTTTAAAGTAGCATATGATAAAAGTGCGATTTATGGTCTGTGAGCATATGCCCAAGGCACCTCCATACCAAATTTCAGATAATTTGGTTGTAATATTAGGGCACAGGAGCCAAAAATGTACATTTTTGTCCGAAAATAGCAAAAAAGTCCTATTTTACACAATTTTGAAGGGGTGTATGTCAAAAGCGTGAATGACACTCTGTGGGCATGTGTCCAAGGTATCCCCATACCGAATTTGAGCTCATTTAGTTTTAATTTTAGGGCACAGGTGCCCTAAATGTACATTTTTTGTCCGAAAATAACAAAAAAGCCCTATTTTACACAATTCTGAAATGGTATATGTCAAAAGTGTAAATGGTATTCTTTGAGCATGTGTCCAAGGTATCTCCATATTAAATTTCAGGTTATTTGGCTGTAATATTAGGGCACAGGAGCCAAAAATGTACATTTTTGTCCAAAAATAACGAAAAAGCCCTATTTTACACAATTTTAAAGAGGTATATGTCAAAAGCGTACATGGTGTTCTGTGAGCATGTGTCCAAGGTATCCCCATACCAAATTTCAGGTCATTCGGATTTAATATCAGGGCTCCAGATCCCAAAATGTACATCTTTTGCCTGAAAATGGCCAAAAAAACCAAATAAAACAATTTTAAAAGCCTGTATCAAAAAAATGAAAAAAACGTCTGGGGGTATTTGCCCACTCTACCTCCATGCCAAATTTCAGGTCATTTGGCTGAAAAATGGCAGAGTTGAATCCATTTGACCAAATGACAGGAGAAGAAGAAGGAGAAACATGAGGAAAAGCAATACATTTCATCCATACCTATGGTATGGCTGAAATATAACAAGTGGAATAGAGTGGTGTTACTGTTAGAGTCTACAGTGTTATGGCAATGACCCTAACAGGGGTCTCAAGAGAAGTCAGGTGAGGTTGGAGCCACTGACCTCACTACTTTGAAGCAGTCTGGTTGGTATAGTACATGTATATCATATATGTAGCTCATAATTAGGTTCCTTCTCATATTTTTTTCTTTACAATATACCTACAAGTGATCTGAAACATCTCAAACACAACAACTCTATCGAAATTCGATTAATGTCTGGACGCCAAATAGTGACCAAAACACACAAAGATGGTTTTGTACCTAAAAATAATGTTTACATTTGAAAGAAACCATAAAATCAAAACTGGCCTTGTGGACAATCTTGAGCAGATGCATGTACCATTATACCAGACTTTCATTGCTTGAAAATTAAAAAAAGGCCATTCAATATTGTTCTAAGGTAAGGTCACAGCTTACTAGTTGAATAAATCATGACACATGACTGGGTGTCTGGAGATAAAAAATGGCAATTACTTTAGTAATCTATGTATACTGATTGTTCCTTTAATGACTGATAAAAAGATAAGACCTCCCACACACCTACACCACCTGGGCCTAATATACATTTTATATGTATCAGGAGACTACATGTAAATCAAATGAAAACTCCTATGGAATATAATTTTTGTATCTAACAACATTTTTCTATAGACAGGTCCAGTTTTATGTAAATGTTGTTATGTTAAGATGTGTGTTGACATTTCTAATTATGATTAAGTTATCAGGCTAGGTAAACCAATGTCATGGCAAACACAATAGAACGTTAAAGTAATACTTCACCTTCATAAAAAATTTGGCATTTCTTCGAAATCAACATTGATATTCCGAACACAAACCTACCAATTTAAGAACTAGAGCTGTACTTTTGAAAGTTGCCCAAACATCTATGATACTCAAAAGTGAAAGTGAAACATGTAATAAGTGAAATCCCTAACTCCACAGAAAATGAAACTAACAGGAATTGTTAACGCTGCTGTTTCCAATTTGTATCTTATCCAGACTTTACAGTAAGAAAGTAAGCAGACCTGCTTCAGTAAAGACCTATGGCTCCAATCAGGACTCACTATTGTATAGGTAGTCGTGACGTACATAATGCCATTATCTGCAACAATGTAAACAATTCTCCTGCCCATACTGTAGAGTGGTATCAGCTGTTTTGGATAGGACAGGAAGTATGACAAATAGTTCAGGTTTCAGGCTGAGGGCAGGGTGAACAGGACAGAGTTGCTACATCACCATGACTTCATCATTAACAAGCACAATTGCAATCATCTTTAATTAATTTAAGTATTTAAATGACATGTCTGGAGTGGTATTTAATTTTAAGTATCGTGTTGTTATCATGTTGTGATGAATATTCATCACTTGGAGAGATTTCAGGCACAGTGGTCCATATACACAAAGACTTGCCAACTCATAATCACCAACTGAACTCCTCCCTGTGTTAAGGAAACAAATCAAAGTCCAGAATCTGATGTTCCCATATGTTAATCTTGTGCTATAATTTTTGCAACCAATTCTGCCTTCTTACGCCAACCAACATGGTGGCAAAGATTCTACCACGGAATAAATTGAACTACTCTGCCAAATTCTAACCTATCACAAGTCACGATTACAAATTTGCTGCAGTTCGATGGACTCAGCATTAACAAGATTACTAGTGACCATGACTGTCCGTGAGCCTTCAGCCAAGTTCAGGGGAAGCCCTGCCCACATATACCCCACGGTGACTGGACACGAAGGTATTTCCTGGTCATAATTTAAATGCGATTGTGACCAAACTTCCGTGTAAAAAAAGTTGTAAGTCACTTCTACTCTAGATCCTTATCAATAAACAAATTCTACGTACAGCAAGTTCAAAGAATTAGGGAAACGTGTCAGTAGGAGCTGTTAGAAAGGATTTTGCTTGAAAGACTTGAACAATCAAAAGTAAACTCAAGACAGCCTCCCCGCCCCTCCACTTCTTTCCCTAAAATAGAAAGGCGGAAGTTGCCAAGCGGGGGCCCTCGTGAAAGGGGTTACAACTTTTGCTCAAACAATATAGCTCACCTGGCCCCGAAGGACTTCTTCCAGAAATCTGATGCCTCACTTTTGGTGATCCTGAAGACATCCCCGGAAAATGTTCCGTTGGGAAAGATCGCCTTGAGCTCAGCAAGCATGTGGGAAAAGATTAGGGAGAGTTTGGTGAGGTTCCGGCGGTACTGGGACGTCTCCTCGAACATTTTCTCTTTCCCGTCCTTGAACAGCCTGATGGCCTGCTTGCACTTGCGGATAAGATTTTCAATGTAGACCCTGAAGTACTCACAGTCATTAAGCTGTTGCATACGATCATCGTACTTGGCGTGAATGATCCGAAGGTGCTGGTAAGTGTCCGGCAGAATGTCCAAGATGAACGGAGGGGAGTTCTTGAGGCTCATTCGCGGGTGTTGGCACAGCTTTACCACCTTGTCCATAAGCTTCCATGACTTCTCTATCGTCTTCTTGTCTACCACCAGCTTCGGTGGGGCCACTGCCTCCGCTATGGCGCCCTGAAGCCGCTGGAAAGCTCGGTTGATGGCACCTGAGGGTCGCGACGCTGGCTTCGCAGCTGCCGTCGCCATCTTTCTTCCTGGTTTGGCTACCTCGTTCTCGGACAGGAAGTCTGGATCTCCCGGCATCCATTGCGCAAACTCTACCTCGTGTCGCATGTTTGTGTTGACTGAGGTGCCAGAAAGTGAAAGTGTATTTAAAGAGCAAAGAGTTTATGATGGCAATTTCTGGGGATAATCCATCGTTTGTATCCTGCCTATCCTGATGACCCCCCCACTATACATCACTAATCAATTGATATTTGAAAGTCACGATGACGTTCTACTGCGTGAGGTGAGGACTATCAAAAGAGTTTTTTCGCGATTTCATACTGAAAATCCTAAAGAAACCTAAACACGTGCACGAGCCATACGTTGTGACATCTACCGTGAATAAATCAATAGGCGCGTTGAAAGGCCATTCAGGTGATGTCTGGTATATTGAAGTGCTAATGACCCTTACATATGCCGAATATTGGTCTTCCGAAGTCATCACGACGTCGCCCTTTGAAGCCTCACCCAATTTCTAATTATCCACGGCGGCAAGTGAAGTTCCAGTGGCGGATCGTGGGCGTAGGCTTTATTCCAGACCTTTCTTCATTTCCTTTACACGTCATTTCACAGTGCGCTATGATCCAATATGTTTTGTCGTCGTTTCTGACTTTTATCATAATCTTCTACTTTCCGGGGTTCAGGGTTCATGCCCATGAAGAGCTATTTCGACACTTGACATTAAGCTCAGAAAAGTTCATTTTTTTCCCCCAAGAAATTTGCGCTTCTCTTTCGTATAGCTGCGTCGTGGCGTAATATTCACTCAGTCAAATTAGTCTTCTTAAGTTCTGTGGGAATTTACTCGCAGAAATAGCAATACATTTTCGCCACCCCGTATGAGCAAAAGGGAACAGCAACCGACTCTCAGAAAAAATCCTCCCGGCTCCAACCGGAATACACATGATGGAAATATACACAAAAATACAACAACGCATTTTATCAAAGAAATACACCGATAGATAATATCCCCTTGCTGGTGTTATTAAATAGAGTGCAAAATTCACTCAGTGGAAATAATCATGTTTGAGTGAACACATCTCTACCACAAAGAATACAGAAGGATTTATCTGCACATATCATGTCTCTGGCAGCAGCATCAACAAACAGTAACACGATACGCAAAACAACCCAATACAAAGAGACAAAATCCACGAGCCAAACAGACCGGTCAAAATCATAATAACATCTCTATACGATATCTTGTATATGAAGTTTTAGGTAACCAACATAAAATGATACGTTATAACAGTTGACTCATTCGGCAATTGAATTTGGAAAAGATAAATGGATAAGAAAACTTCGTGCTACAGAAAGTACATTACAATCACGTTACAATCGATCAAAAATACACGTGCTTCCACTGGAACATCATTATAAGGCACGGTATTGACGTCGAACATACATTACTATAGTACTAAGGATACTTGCTAAGCTTAAGGAAGGTAAACAAGCACATCTCTGTATTTGGCGGAATGACAGTGCTTAGAGAAGGATACGCTTAGGTAATCGACTCCCAACATGGATATCTCAAGGACCAACGACGATAGAAGATTTGTAATGCTACATCCGCACATATTCTCTATGCATTAATAATTGTATGTCGAGAATATAACATGACTTAATACATGTTTCACAAAAACGCCACGCCATGTCGTTTTCACGTCACTAACAGGATATTCGAACTGGTGTTTCTCCATGCATTCTTACATGATATTGTTTGTCGCAAGGTACATGTATTGTGATACATTGAGGATAAACTGACAACATCTAAAATACAATAACCTTGGATATTTTCTCATGTTCACATCGTTACGTAATTGTTATTGTAAACTGGTACATGTGTTACATATGAGATGATCTTCGAATTTTGAATTGTATTGGAACATATAACCGGCCAGCCCCTGCAAATGAGATATTTGATGTAATGCATTTTTTCATGAAGTTCTGCTGTGTTCGTTTGTCAAACATACTCGGCAAAAGCAGTCAATCACCCGGCGTCGTCTGTCAGCTCAGTAATTGGTCTTGGCTTTAGTTTTTCAGTTGAAGCTGTGGACCGCCTGTGGTCGCAGCAGCTTCTTGAAGGCCTGGCGGAACCGCCTGTTTCTGAAGGCGAACACGATGGGATTGCTGCAGGTTGAGATGAAGTAGGCGAACCGGCTGACGCGGTGGGCCACCTGCCAGCTGACAGAGGTGACATGCGGCGCCCTACAGAACACAAGAGCGTCGGTACTGCACACTTCTCACAAGGGGGCCTAGGATCCAAAGTTGATAAACGCTAATGTTGGCTCTGGGTTAACGCTGATATCCTCCCTTCCCCCCTTCCCCCACTTTATGACAGTTTGGTAACTTGTAGGTAGAACTATTAAAATGAAGTGGCATCGTCAGACATTACGGATTCTATCCATTCAGGTAGAAAATAAGAAAACGCATGTATGTATATATATATCGAAGTTATTCTGTCTGTCACCTCACTTAGTAGCTATGCTTCTCAGTGATAGCGACTATCGGAACGAACGCAATCTTAGCTACCCACAGCTGGCAATATGACAGCAAAGCTACGTTACACAGTCTTACTTTTATTTGCGATGTTTATATTTTTTGTATCACCAAGTTGACCTTGACAGTTTTCGTCATTTGAAATTTACTATCATACTTATGGTAATTAGTAAATGAATAAAGGAATGAAGAGACGATAAATTTGAGTTTTATTAGAGAAAAACTCACGTGACCAGAATGGTCTCCACGGTGATGAGGGGGAACTCTGACAGCCACCAGATGGCGACGACTGCGGTGGTGGTCACCGCGCTCTTGATCTTCTTCCGAAAGTCCTCCGCCGAGTGGCCGCTGATGTTTCCGGCCTGGATGGCGCGCAAGTGCCGCCGTGCCTCCAGGTAGATCCTCACCTGTAACGCACCGAGAGAGGTCAGTGTAACAGTGGAATCACCGAAAGGAAATGTAACAATAATGTCTATCTGCATTACTGTAAATGTAGCCATTTATTAGCAGTTGTCTCCAGATTGCCAGAACCTGGCGTTAGGGCCCGGTCACATTCGTCGTAGGCCGATTTTGATGTCGTAAAATTTTCAAGCAGGCTGTGACAGGACCAACCGTCCACAAGGATCTAAGACAGCCTTTTAAATAACAAGACAGCTAAATTTTGCAGGACACGTGCACGACTGTCCCTCAGTTTGCGATCGTACGACGATCGTACGACGTATGTGACCGGCCCTTACAAGCCAACTCGCAGCCTTACCTGGGAGTATGTAGCGAGAGAACCAGCGGCCATGAAGAACAGCCAGCCCACCACCCCGGACAGTATTGCGTGGCTGACGCAGTACATGGGGGCGGGGTAGAAGAAGGGCGGTTCTGAGCGCAGGAACGGCAGCATACAGCAGGCCGTCAGGGTGGCTCCTGTCAGGCACACCAGCAACAGACCCCAAATCCGCCGACCTAGTCAAAATGTAGTACAGCCTTCTTTATCTATAGAGTATTGGGACTTCTGGTTATATCCACCGAAATTATAAAGAAACCAGAATGCTATCAAGGAAAGAGCTCTTTTGACTTCAAACAACATTGGCTGATTAGCTAGGCATTGACAGCAATACACGTTTGAGTAAATCACACGTCTCTCCGTGTTTTGTGAAAATATTTGCACATGTGGTATAAAATCTAGAAATGTAAAGCTTACCCGTGAACTTGCTGTGATACTGCATGGGGTGGCAGATGAAGTGGTACCGCTCGAAGGAGATAGCGCCGGTCATCATCATGGAGAAGAACGTACACAGGATGTGGAAGAAGGCCATAATGTCACACGCCGTCTGTCCAAAGGTGTAGTGTCGGGTGAACAGCACATCTGAGGGCCAGAGTGTACAACAATCCGACCGTTTGACATTTACAATCACAATCAGTTCTATACCACTATCTCAGTGATAATTTTGGTAGCTAAAGATCGCGTAAACTAGAACATTTGAGGAAGAACTCTACATTTACATATCGATAAATACTATCCGTATGTCTTCTAGCCTAATAACCTCATAGATGTAAAAGATGATAACAAAATGCTCACTTAGCATGACAGGGACGATGAGCAGGTCGTACAAGATGTCGGCTACGCAGAGTCCAGACAGGAGGAAGTTGGGTGGTTCGTGCAGTCGTTCGTCCAACCACACTGTCCCGATCACCGCAGTGTTTCCCAGCAAGCACAGGATCAGGACCAACAGTAAGTACACCACCTGGAAATAGCACACAACATAAGTCGGGGCTCACTACTCAGCATTGTAGTTTCAGACATGTTATAGATATATCAGTTCACAAGAAGGAAGGCATACATAGATCGAAAATTGACAGTTTGAATGCTTGTTTACTTACAAATGCCCACTAGACACCGACCTCTGGTGCATTTACAAGAACGCGTGGTTTAGGCCAACATAGATGTGTACATCTAACCTGTGGAACGTTTTCAGGAAAAGCTGTGCCGAAGATGAGAGGTAGGGATGGAAGCGGCGGTGCCGTGGTGACATTCCCAGCAGTGCAGTTGACAGAAGTGAGGTTCGCCATGGTACAGTTCCGCCCTGGCTCCATCTCACCAGCCCTCAGGAATCCAGCGGACCGTTACTGGGCACACATCATGGGGACCATTCAACAACGCGGCGCACAGATCACAAGTTTTGCTTTGAATCCGTTCTTTCAATGCCAGACTGCTAGGATCAAGATTATCGTGCAATGGTTTTCCAGCCTCCAGCACTGAAATGACCATCGTCCAGTAACGTCGGGTGTGAATATGTTCCATGCAGACGATACGACAGTATCGTGTTTCTCTTCTAAAATGGGAGTTGGTTTTGGCTCTGCATCCTTTTGTTGCGGAATATGCGACGCTGGCGACGTGAATGAAAGTTCTGTTGTTCTCTAAATCTCCACAGACGGTGTGCATAAACATAGTTTGAAATGACGCAGTCTTGTGGAAAGTTCATACACACTAATTACTTACACCACATGCATTATTAACGGAAGTCAGAGCTGGCAGTATATTTTCATTTCCGTCTTTCCTAATCCCTGTCAGTTTTGGGGCAATATGTGTTGCGTAATCTCTGCTTTAGGTTAATTGTTTCTTATTTTAGTATTTCCAATTTTCTGGGCTTAACTACTGTCTTAGCCATTTGTATACACAACAGATGTAGGCAAAGATATTCTTTACTTTTGACAGGCCTGGGTAATTGTTTTACCTAAAGTGTTAAAACGATTTTAGATCTTATCTTGTTGTGTAGTGTAAGGTTAAAGCATAGAAAGTAGTAAGGGGAGATTCGAAATGTGAGAAGTGTAAATCTTAAGGATTGCTTATGACAGGGAATATGTCTGAGGAAGATCACGTACATAGAAAGGAGGAGGATGTGAAGGTGTATGGGGCAGTGGAGATCGTCGTCCCCGAAAACAAAGGACAACGAGAAGAATTGGTCACAAGGAGGAGGATGGAAAATGATGAGAAATGTATGTGCGTCTGTTGTAGACAGTACACTGTCTAAATCAACACGCGTATTCAAAGTGTTGACAAAGTCAATCTAATGTTTATTGGATCAAAACAAACATTACAACGCTTGCAAAGCTAGCTTCGTTTCGAACTTCAATCTACTGATTCAAACCCGTGATTGCCAACACTTGCCACTGCAACGACAACCATCAAACACCAATGAAGGGAAACCAACGCAGTACGTATCAATGGGAACTGGTGTTTCCTACATAGGTCATGTTTATGTTCTATTGATTACTGTTGACCAATGTTCGGGGGGAAACATGTTTTAAATGTATCAACGAAATTAACAACATTGGTTACTTTTATATTCACAAATCATCCCATCACACGTTATATTATCAACTAATCTTATCAACATGGTTTCTTAAATCAAATTTTGGATAACGTCATTCCTAGTTATGACCATGCATAGAGGAGCATACATCCATTTGTATTCAATAGATTAAAACACACATCTTGTACAAAGGCAAAACCAGGGCTAACGTTAGCTACATGCACAAATGCTGAAGTACATACTGGTTTTGTTATTAATCAAAGCTCTTTGTGATAGCGTCACACATTAGTCTCTTATTTACAAAGACACGATAGTCTTTGTAAAGGAAATGCTTGACAATATAGCTGAAGATCTGGCCAGGCATAGGGCATGTTGTATCCAGAACCGTGCTTAATTTATCCAGAACCATGCTCAGACAAGGTTCTATAATTCTGGATATTGTCCACGCGTATCCAGAACCGTGCAAATCTCCGTTCTTGACATTGAGACGTGGCGACTATCCGGAACCGTGCCTGATCATATCCTAGATTGGATACGACAGGGCAGACGTGGAATGATGTGGTGGTTCTGTTGTCTCCGTTTACCGAGGAGTGAAGCGAATGTTTGGAGTGGGGGAGAGCTCCTGGAAACACCCCGTCACCGTGTCCACTTCCTCCTCACAGTGAAGATAGAAGTTCTGTACTAACTGTAATCATGCAACAAAAAGTGTTCCGTAGTTTTTCATAGGATAAACGAGAAAAGATACTTCGTAATTAAGTTTCTTAGATTAAGTGTAGATGATATTAAAGAAGATATGAAAGGTATATTTTGTACTTTGGTGAAGTAAAGATATATCTGATAAAAAAAACCTATTTTGCCCAGTTACCCTTTATCAAGCCTAGGTGTCAAAAGACAACAGACATTTCTAATGCTTCATGCGTTTGTAAAGCTTCCTTACCTTAGATATCTGTATGTAGAACTTGTCTTCGGCAAGTCGGCGACCTGTGGAATATGATATGATATGACAGGTTATGAACTATTCCATTATATGACATTGTATTTAGGAGAGAGGTCTGGCATTTGTTTGGAGATAAAACTTAATTTTGGAAATCCAGGAATAAAGGATTGCTGTTGATGGTAAAGAGATCTGCGGTAGAAATATTATTCAGTCCTTTTCTAGTTAGATCTCTAGCCTAAATATCACTTAACATCAAAATTGCACTCTACTTCGCTTTCATTTTGAGTTTATGAAATAAAACAACACTGAAATGTCATGACCTATACACGCGCGTGGCCCGTGGCCGAATGGAGTCACGTGACTGAACATGCGGGATCGGAATCCGTTCGGAGCCCTTCGGAGCCAGCGCTCGGGACGGAACTGGTCTGCCTGCGGGTACAGTTCCTCCAACCGGCCAAGCACACTGATGGGGATCTCAATTGTTGTCTGCGGCGATAGAACAAGGGAAACAGCTCAACGTATAGTTCATTGCGGCGTAAGTGAAGTATACTTGTCTAACATTTCATTAAGTTGATGTTAATTAATAAACATTGTGTTATGAAAAATCAAGCATACACGGAGGCCGGACGATATGTTATATTCCGCCATTGTCTACAATAGACGTTGGTCTCGTTACGATTGAGCACATCAATGACACCTTTGCGCTTTCTTGTAAAATTGATCAAGTATGGTGCAGTACCTGAGAATGACACAAGGGGCGCCAGAGCACAAAGGATGGTGGTACCACAGTTACTGTAGTTACCTTCGCCAAGAAGGTTATGTTTTCGTGGCCGTGTGTCTGTCTGTCTGTGTGTCTGTCAACAGCATAACTCGAGAAGGCTTGGATGGATTATCTTGATATTTGGTAGGTGGATAGGTCTTGATGAGAGCTCGAACTGATTAGATTTTGGGCCCCCTGGCGGCTTGTTATGGTACTGCAGCGGAACTTCCGGTTTTGATATCTCGTGATCTGGACATGCTAGGGTCATGATTTTTGGATGGTAGGTAGCTCTTGTGCCCGGCAAGAAGTGGCGTAAGTTTGGGCCCCCTAGCGGCTTGCCCTAGAACTGCAGGAGCATTTGTATGAAAATGTTTAAAGTAGGATAACTCAAGAACCAGTTGACGGATCGTCTTGATATTGGGTATGTAGGTAGCTTACGTGATGCTTGACATAATTAGATGACAATTATGCAAATTAGGATCTAATTTGCATAGTTAATGAGGGAATTCTATAATTCACCTATCTTCCATTAAGGACTATTCTACCTTGTGACATGTGTAATTAAGAATGACAGGAACATCGCCATATATTAATCATGTAAATGAAGACCTAATTTGCATAATTAATGAGAAAATACTGTAATTCCATAGTGGTTGATGCTGGCAATTTCATACTTGCACATTTCGAAGTTGACTGGAGGTGAACATCATTCAACATAACTTATTCAAATCAGGACTTCATTTGCATAATTTATGAGAAAATGCTAGAATGGCCTTCTTTGTTACGATAACACTGCCATTGGGAGGAGAATATGATCAACTGACGTAATTCATGCAAATGGGGATCTTATTGGCATAATTAGGGGGAAATCTATAATTCGTCAGTCATATAATATTAACCTCATTTGGCGAAGGTATGAGGTCGTGGAACTCTAGTTTGTAATGTGTGACTGTATAGTGAAGAGACAGTTATACATGTATCACACTTACATGAGCCGGTACACGATATCCGGACAGGACGACATCACGGTCCAGAACTCGCATGTGAAGGAGACCGACTGGGTGGAACCTGGGGGGAGACGAGAAGAGGAAATGACAACAGCCCAGCAGGTTTTATGCTTTCTCAAAAGTACCTATAGGCAATGTTGTACCCTGGTGAAAGAGGGGAGGGGCCAGGACACGTGGTGGTAAGGTGTGTTTGTGTGTGCGCGTGCCGTGCGTGTTTGTTTACCCAGACCACAGAGTCATCAGCTGTGATTCAGAGTAGGGATGTTACCAGCACTATAGCTTATACTATAGAGTCATCCTAACTGAGATTTACCTAAAGGTTTCCTTCACAAAAGCCTTGAGGTAGGGCAGCTTGTGAAGATGGGCGCTTGTTACAGCCTCCCCCGTAGGTACCGCCTCTGAAACCTCCCTCCTGATCGTCTCCTGCACGTGTGGGTGCCGGGCCAACTCGTACAGTTGGAACATGTCTGCATGGGAACTCTACGGAAAACAGAGATGGTCAACAGTTTCCTGGAGCAAGTGGACTGTTCTGAGTGGCCTAAAAACTGACAATGAAGAACATGAAAGGAAAACACCACTACTTTTGTATCGTTATGGACAGCATGAACATGAACCTGTCAATCAAGACTGAGAACATCATATAAATAGATAGTCTGTGTTGTACGATTACAGTGATAGAGACAGGATTTCTGGCAAGATTAGAATAGTTTACCCAAGCTCGGAGGAGAATCATTCTGATATGGTTACGTAAGTTAGGGATTGGGTAGCGGATAGGGGTAGGAGCATGGAAGAGGGGTAGGGATTGGGGTTACAGGGTTAGGGATAGGGTTAGAATGAGGGTTAGGATTAGGGTCAGGGTCCATTCTTGATCATACTGATCCTGACTTACTGACTGCACGCCACCCACGAACAGTTCCACAGCCGACATGGCGGCATCCTTGTCGGACAGGCTGGACTCGGACAGCAGGTAACCCAGCACACTGGGCCGGTCCTCTTCGTACTCCACATCCAAGTCCATGTGGTACTTCACAATTCTTTTGTCATGAAAAAAAAGCATAAGTACCTTCGCCAAAAAGTTTATGTTTCTAGTACCGTTTGTAGGTATGTTTGTTGGTGGACAGCATAACTCGAGAAGTTTTGGATGGACCCGTGTGATATTTGGTATGTAGGTAGATGTCGTCTACATGAAGCACAAGTTCGATTTTAGACCTTCTAGCGGTTTTCTATGGTACTTCAGCAGAACATCCAATTTTCATATCTCGTGTTCTGCACATGTTATAATCAAGATTTTTCAACGGTCGGTAAAAGTGGGCTCGGTAAAAAGTGGTTTACCCCCCCCCCCTAGCAACTTTTTTTGAACTACAGGGCCAATTTTATTTGAGGCTTTCAAAGAGTATAACTCAAGAAGGGGGCGATACACAAAAAAGAGAGACCCAAATCAGTCAATTTGTGCTAACATCGCTTACCTGAGGATATTCCTGTGAGCATTCATGTAACCGTTCCAGGTGTCCTTGATGAGGTACTTGGTCAGTGGAAACCCTATGTCTAGTTTCAGCCACGAGGCGAAGAAGTCGTCGATGCTCTTGATCATTTCAGCCGTTTGGCACGACTCCGAAAAGTCTGGCTCCAGGCATCCTGGGCGACGGCCGAAGATGGTGGTCCCAGCAACTGACAAACCAAACAAATCTTGCTGTTAAGTCATCCTATAAAATCGTTTAAAAAGTTAACAAACATAAGCCAAGTGTTGTGAAGGTGTTTTGCAAACACTCTGTTTACTTTGAACCCTCAGTAGAAATAGTGTCTACATACTACCTAGCCATAACAAGCTATACGATCCCAGTCTTTCATTTAAAAACTCACCTTCAGTGTTGTAACGTCTGATCTGCCACGTGAGGTCAGGTACAGTTTTGTCTTCGACCAGGCTCCGCTTTAGGAGAGCAAGGAAGTCATCCGAGATCTGTTAACGGAAAGGGATTAATCAAGAACTTACGTTACATATATATATATACACTTGGGTCAACGGTACATGTACCGCCTTGTGTCCTGCATTTTAATGCTTCTCATTGTACCCTTATTTCATGCTGGTAACCTGAAGCCACTTCCTAATGTTACCGCACCTGTCCAGTAAAGAGCTTGCGTCCGTGGCCAGATGTAACGACGCTAATCGCCAAGGTGCGTGGGAAAATGATCAACTTAACATGCAGGAAAACATCATTGGACGACTGGATCACAGTGTAGAGAAGGTTGACGGATCACCTAATATAAACGATGAATCAGAATTCCTCAGAAAATCTATTACCTGAAAATCGTTATGATATCTATCGACAACCCACAACATTTTCATTCATTGTACCCCCTGGTAAGAGAAGCACTTTTACGTTAACTTACCTCATTCAAGGTTGGGTGGAAAAGTTCTACCCCACTCCTCCTCAGCAGTGTTCTGTTCACGGCACTGCGGGTACGGTACCACTCTAACCCTTGTCTACAGGGGAAGGAAACATGCTTGAGGAGTCTTGGTATTAAAGAAAATGATACGACTGCAATGTAAAACGACATTTTACTCTTCTCCTTATCTATCCAGGCAGGTGTTCCGTCAGCGTGAAACGGGACGGAGAGCAGTGGCACAAAATGTTATATCTATGAACGTGCTTTATCCAGATGCCCGGCCTGGGGCAAATCTACATTCCTGGATATATGCAGAGACTATCCAGAACCGTGCCTGATCCTAACCTAACCGATACAGGCATAGAACTAGATAGGCACGGTTATGGATGCGATAAAGCATAGGTTTGTTACCACGTCTCACGTTTCGTACATTGAATACATGACAACGTGTTTTATTCTCTTTTATGTGATATTTTATTACTGAACATGCGTGAGACGAATAGACCATCTTTAAGAAGACGAGGATGAATCTGTGTAAAAGGTCAAGGACCCAACGTCCGAACTCTGCGGAACGCAGCCTGTGACGTGTCAGTCATCACGTAGTAATTTCATGTATTCATACCAACAAAGCGACATGGAGGGGACAACAGCCCGTGTTGACAGTGTATACTCACCCATTGAAACTGGCCTCTGACCGTGCTCGGTGCTTCAGAAGTTCTTGTCCAGCCGCTTCCATGGATTCTCTCACCAGCGGGAACGACGGGCGATGTGGGTACCTGATATAGAGAATGACGAATCTTTTGTATGGTCTATTTTTGAAAGCCACCCATTGCGATAAGCATAAAACTGTAGAACTCATCGGGGCGCAATTCAATGAATGTGTTTTTTGAAAGTTTGACCGCACATGTTGCTGTTCCACTCAACTTAATTCTTCCGTTCATGGAATTTCACGACAGTAATTATAAGCCTTGGGCGCAGCTAGTATTATGCGCACACTTTCAAGAACAAGCATCGGGGGACCTGAAAGTAGATCAAATCATCATTTAGAGAGGTAATATCAGGAGCCTTTCAAACTCTTGTTCATAAACTGAAATGTAACTCGGAAGGTCTAATGAAATATGTATCAATCATCCTGTAGAAAATACCTTCCTTCGTTCCTATAGACGGTCTCGATGTCTCCGGGGTCGGCTATACGGACGAAAGTTCCCCGTGGCCCAAGGTTCTCCTTGTAGATTTTACCGTACTGTTGGTAGCGCTTCCACAGCGCCTCGTCAAAGCGCCTCGGATCAAGCTTTCCTGAAATATTATTTATGAAAATGACACTCAAATAAAATCAAAGAACTGGTCGAAAAATCGAGAATCAAATCCATTTGGGGTGGAAAACAGCTGAAGTCTTTTATACCACATTAACTTAAGAATGTATCCATAGTGAGTGAAGTGAAATTGGGCACTGAAAAGTCTCTTACCAAGGAATGTGTACTCCCACAGACTTCCAACGATGGGCAGCCCTTTGGGTCCAGGAATCTCGTGGAAGGGGCGCACAGCCGCGTCCGTCTTGTTTCCCGTACGGCTGACGTAAGATTCCAGCCCCGTATTGGCCACAGCCGAGCTTCCTTGGCGCAGGATGCCTAGCCCGAAGTTTGTGGCGATGGGGTAAAGACCCTTCAAAGAATCTCCCCCACGCCTCCACTGGGTAGTCAGAAGAGGGCTGCTTCTCATAGCCGCGTCACACCTCCCAACCAACACTCCAGTAATCCCCATCAGGAAATGGTACTTTTCAGATTGTCTGGGAAAAAATAACGGGATCATGATGTGTTCTACCTTCAAATGTTCTTGAAAAGATTCGCTCAAAAAGATATATAATGTAGTAAATCTAAATGCGTGGTTGTGTATACGTAGATGACCATGATCTTGCCGGGATAAAACCGCCCATGGCTACTTTTTTTTCTACAAAAGTCAGCTACTTACTTCTGAAAAAAAACCTCTGTGCTAATGACGCTGTTCTGCTGCAGAGTCTTCATCGCTGTGGTCTGCCCCAAAATGTACAATTCAATCCAAAAAATTCACAAAAACTAAGCAACACAACGAAGGGAAGTTGATCTCACCTTGCTGCTGTATTTTTGTCCCTCCGTCACGAAAAATTCGTTTGTTTTCCGGAGTGGGTGCCTAACTTTCCTGCTACTGATCTGATCTAGTTTGAGGCAGTAGTACGCCTTTGTGCTGTGTGGTGTTGATGTGACGCAGTCGAAAATAACGCCAGTCCATTGGCGGACGTAAGAATAGTTTTGTATCATGTTATGGAACATTCCTGTCATACCGAAGTGTTATCGTGTTCTCACTTATCCATGGCGCCTTTTGTTTATATGTCATGACGGTCAACTCAAACAGGTGGGTTTAACCATGATATATGGGGACTCAAAAACTAGTTTCCTGGTAAACTTTTATTAGCAACGTAGGAATGCAATCTTACAACAAAACGTGTAATACCGGCAAATATCAAACTATAAATAACAAGGAAATATTCCTTAAAAATTTTGAACAGTTGCTGTGATCATTTTCTGAACAAAAATGAGCATTGCTTGATGTGTTGCTCCTTTGTTTCATATCGCGATATTATAGATTATCACTCATAAAAATATATACGTTTCTATATGGATATGCTGACGCACACTAGCTTTGAAACATGATTGTCTTGGCCTGCACACATTTCGCGAGAGTGACTTGTTAAAACTCAAAAACAGAATGTCAAATCAAACCAGAGGGGAAAATATCGACGGAGTTTTAAGTGGTTTTCAGATATCTAGACTTACAGGTATAACAACAAAAGCTATTAAGTGAACCAAGCAAAGTGGGTGTCTTTGTGTGCGGTGGTCAGTGGACAAGGAACCCAGATTGACCTTCAGCCTTTGAATGACTCGATAGCTGATTGATCTCGGTAATACTAATACTGTACCATCCATCCTGTAAGGTGATGATGACAACAGGGCTTTGTATGACCAAGGGCACATGGGGGTATGTTGAGCATGCGTTGGAGCGGGGTACATATATATACAACAATAAACAGTCCTAAGCCGCTTAGTCAGCCTGTCAGTTCAAAGAATAAAGGAACAGGTGACCACCATTACGATGAATAAGAACCGCTACTCAAAATACTCCAAAAGAATGGTTAGTACATAAACGGCCTACAAACGCCCTTTAGAAAGGTGTCAATTTCGACAGCTGTAAATTTTGATACTTTACACAAACATCATTTTCCTAAGGTATGAATGATGGCAAACGAAAACATCTGTAAGACCCGGATAGCGAGAAAGGCTTCTAAATTTAGACCTGCATCATTATTTCCGCAGGTCGTCTTTCAACGCTGTTTTGCCCACAAAGTTCTTTACCTGAACCAGAAGTTTGACCTGTTGTTGTTGCGTTGTACAGTAAGTGCCACGAGTTTACATAACGTTCATGTCGAAAAGGCGACCAGTGCAAGTGGATACCAACATTAAGTGTTTTGGTAGTGAGACAATGTTGACTACAACAAAAGTCCCTGGTTTTTCATGACGCAACTCAAGATACAACCCTATTTTGTGCGATATTGTATGTTGTAGCATCTTTAAACTTGAGCTGTGAATTGATGGTAGTTCAGTGGTAGTTCTCCACTGCAATGTTCAATAAATACATCTTAAAAGACATTAACAAAATTCAGTGACAAGGGTTGTTTTCCACTAAACAGTCCCTTCCTCAAAACTTTCCAGTATATTCTACAGTTCTCAAGAATGGGTGTGGCAAGGTACTGAGATTGCCTACATGCATTCCCGCACGTGCTGACAGTTAAGGTCAGAAAGAACTGGGAAAGACAAACAGGCCATCTTTCTTTCTCATCACAAGTACTCCCAGCTACAAAATATATGTTCTGGTTTTAAAGCAGTGACCAACAAGCACAAGTCACAACTGAAATTCATGCAAAAGACAGTGATTTGTTATACCTTTATTATGTCATAAGAAAACTCTTGCAGCAACAGAAAAAAGCAAAAACACACATGCAAAGCAGGACAGAACACAATAAGAAGACATGTATAGAACCTCATGCTCATGAAATGTGGAGTACAGTAACAGGATACATTGAGACCCATTAACACTATCTATTGTTCAAATGTACTCATTTATGATGCTAGCTTGACTTGTTCAATTAAGCAAGTGGACAGGTTGCACAAAATTGCTAGTAACAACTGACCGGTCACTGATTCATGAAATTCGAAACTCAGAAACTCAGCAGCAGTTGCAAAATAAAATTCATATCAAAAAATGAAAAAAACTTATATCATAGGGGCTGCTTTGAAAAGTCCTTTTAGAAATATAGCATGGGTTATGTTCTTACTGACTAAAATAACCTTTCAAATTCTCAACAATCTGAATAAGGTCTGTATAAATGCATTTTTGCACATGAACAGTTCTATGCTACTAACATTCAGACCAAAATGAAACATTTGTTTATTGAAAACCTGTATTGCAACAATTGTCATATAATATATCTGTACCAAAAACAAACATGATATACTTGCACCTGCATAGCATTGCACACAAAAGAAGTGCATTGCAATTTCCAGGAGAGCAAAAACAGCATTTTATTTCATTAATTGTTCACTTTCAATTCATCTTGGCACATGTGCCCAAAGGAAAAAGACTACCTTTCCTATTGCCCATAAGTGTATATGGAATCATTCTTAATGAACAGTGCAAACTGAATCAGAGTGGCATCACTCTAGTCAAACCCTATAACCTGTATCCCCATCTCCTCTGCTGTCTGCTTCAGGGTTGACAATGATACCTCTTCTCTATGTCCTACAGGATGGTCCCTGTGTGGGTTCTCTGTCATGATGTGCACCCCTGGTTGTGTAGTCACCATGTGTCCATCTGTGTTGATCTCCACCATACTGTACACCACCTCCTGGGCCCCTCCAGTCTGCAGGGTTAATGTGGAGACCGGCTGTGGCATGGTGACCTCCTGATGTCCCCCCGGTGTAGGCAGGACCTGCCACAGGAGTTCTGAAGGGTGTGTGTGGGAAACCACTGCAGTTCCCTCCACCTGTCCACAACTGGGCGCAGACAGCGCGTGGTTACTCCCAACAGCTACCTGGTTGTCGGAGAACGTGCTGATGGGTTGGTGAGTCGCCACGCTGGCCAGAATGTGTGCTGCATCTGTATGGACGGTGCTAGGGTCCAGAACGTGACTGTCCATTTGTCCTTCCTGGGATATTGAGGCATCCTGGAGAGTAATGCTGACTTCACTGTTCTGTAAGAGTTCGCCTTCTCGGTTCATTTCTTCTAGCGTAGTGCTGCCTTTGCTGTGATAGTTTTCAGGCGGAGGGATACATGGATGTATCGGTGAAGGGACGGACTCTTGAGGAGTGTCCTTGCCCGAGTGAGGAATGGGCGACGGAACAGAGTCCCTGTCAGATACATCCGAGATTTCCTGCTCGCTCTGGGGTTTCATGAGCATCTCTGTCAGTTCAACACTTTCATAACGGATAGTCTGCAATCTGAGGTAGCCATCATCATGCTCCTTGTACCTACACAAGAACAAAGGGCTTAATGTAGATACTGGGTCATCTGAATAGCATTGTACTAGACAAAACATGGTCTAGAGAACATGACCTAGTATTAGTGTTGCTGACAAGCCGATGGAATCACTTACTTTTTGTATCTTCTTGACATGAATATGTACTACCATATGTGATTTTCAGCTCATAAGGCTTAACAGATGTCTGCTTACCTGAACCTACTGTGTCCTGAAGGCCACTTGAACTTGTGCGCAGTCTTGAGATGGCGAGTCAGCCCCGTGCCCCTGCTGTACACCTTCTGACAGATGTGACACAAGTACCGCTGTACTGCACCTCCAGCCTGGGCACACAACCAGCACAAGTTAGGGTGGAACCAGACTGATTACAACCTCGTGTACAACACATACCATACTGACTGCATACAGTATAAACATCACTATCAACTAGCACCAAACTACACAGTGACTAGTTGCAACATAAAGGTTTTCCTCCTAAAGATTATGCCGCCTAAATGGACACTGAGAGCATTTGTATTATTCTGTATTCTATACTTTTTTCTTAAATTTGAAATTAACATGCAATGACTTTCTGCCTTACTTAAATTCAAAATATCCATTTGTACTGAGCACATTAACATTTCCCATGTTCAAGTGAGTATCAGCTAAAAGCTATTCACTGTTGTCAGAAGTCTAAAACACTATGGTTCAGTGTTAGCATGAATCTATGGCATCATTTGCAGGTTTGCAAACAATGATAAAGTCTTAGCTCATGTTTCAACAAGTAAGACATCATTGCCTAGTTTTTTGTTGGTAGAGTCGACCTGCATAAAAACATGTACAGTTAAATCAATGGTTCATCACTGACCTCATGGTCCTTCCTGAGATGGTCCCTGAGGCTGTTGTAGGCCTTACAGCTGTAGTCACAGTGTTGACACTGGTAGATCTTCTCCACACTGTGGCTGTCCATGTGACGCCGCAGGTCATAGTTAGTCTTACATCTGTGGGACCAAGCACAAATATACACCCATCTGATCAGATCATTTCAAACACAAATATACACCACATCAGATTATTTGACGTTTTACCCCATCCATGTAGAAAATGGAGCAACCCAAAGTCTTAAAAATCTTACCAAAATAAACATCTGCTAAAATTCTCAATGGCTTTTCTTTTGATATCATTTACAAATGTAACGTTATATAAGACACATGTATGGCAAAGATTGTTGTTGTTGACAACTTTGAAGACTTTCACTTGATGTCATAATACAATAGCATTTTACACTCTTACTTGTAGTGACAGAATTCACACTGGTACGGTCGGTCCTCTTCGTGACGAAACTTGATGTGACTACGCAGCCCTGATGGTGTGGGGCACGTCATGTCACAGTGGGGACACTTGTAGTGGTTGACTGGAAATTAAGAAATAGTTGGCAAACTAGGATGGTAACAATTCCGTAGCTGAAGCCACATGTAGCTCACTTATTAGAACAGACTAAACAGAGGTATATGAGCTGTTGAGGTTAGGACTGGGCGAATGGAAACAAATTCTTCAATGCAATGTTGAAAACTTGACAAGCTATTTGTTTTCTTAGACTAGGAATATGCATAAGGCAACTAATCTGATCTAATCAGTGGATTATGCATAAGATGAATATGACATCCAGAGAGACTGACACAGATGGATGCAGTAGGAACAAACACAATGTTCATGAAATTTGGATGCAAAAAAAACCATTCCTCCTCACCATGATGCCTCATATGATCCCTTAGCAGTCTTTCTGTGGAGAACCTTTTGGAGCAATGAGAGCACTGGTAACTCTGATCTGTAATGAGCAAGGCAGATATTGCTGACATCAATCACAAGAACACAGCATACAGATCTTACTATAAGTATAAAACTAAAACTATAAACTGCACTCATAGCAGGATGTTAAATATCACAGCAACATTATCAATGCACTCACAGGCATTTTTTAAAGACACAGTCCTTTAAACTACTTTAAGAACTTCTACTTCTTGGGTATCCTGGCAGCTAGTCAGTCCTGCCTAGTCCTACCCACCTTCTGGTGCCGCCTGTCTCTTGATATGGTCCATGAACTTGGTTCTGTTGGAGAAGAGGCCCCCGCAGATCCAGCAGGCAAACAGCTTCTCCTGGGTGTGCACTCGCATGTGCTCCTTCAACTTGAACTTGTTCTTAAAACAGGACTGACAACCTGGGGAAAACAGGTGAAGACACATGTTAACATGGACCAAGTGGTTGAGGGTTCCAATCCCGGCTGTTGTCGCTCAGCCGACTCACACGCTACTGGAGAGGGTTGTAGTCCTTAGGACAGGATGCTAAGCCAGGGTTCACTGTTCATTGTACTTGTCAAAAAGAGCTAGGGGAATTTTCTCGGTAAAATGAACCTGTATATACTGTACATAGCGTCTGTCTTCTCTGTCACGACCAGTGGAAGAGTAGCTCTTCAGTGAGCTAAACTGGTTTCCAGATATCGATCACTTTCACTTTCAACAACAATGTTTGAACAAGGTCCAACACTTGCAAATAGGGCATGTGCATTGGTTTTCTTACATATCCAGTAAATTCCACAAATGTGACAAATACCAGCAGAAGGAATGGCACATTTTACACCAATATACTTCCTGCAAATATACTTCCTGCATCTAATTACAAAACTAATAGCCTTATAAAAAGTTAACATTAAATATGTTACCTGCCCATTTACATGGTATCACTGGCATGTTCGATGGCCCGTTTGGGTGGTCTGAGTTCATGGCATGCATCTCAACATGGCGGAAGTAGTGTTCAGGGTTATCCACGATTGCCTGAGTAAAACACACGTTATCAATGCCATTGATTGTGCAATAGGCTGACAGGAGGGCTGTACTATTCAAACATTACATCACAAAGTCTGCACATCAAATGACATTTTGATAATTTTC
Source organism: Branchiostoma floridae x Branchiostoma japonicum (assembly GCA_013266295.2). Lineage (NCBI taxonomy): Eukaryota > Metazoa > Chordata > Leptocardii > Amphioxiformes > Branchiostomatidae > Branchiostoma > Branchiostoma floridae x Branchiostoma japonicum. The sequence goes on from CM023840.1 coordinate 17,750,601, forward strand.
CTCATCTCAGGATCAACCACAAATGTAAAGGTGATACCCAGATGTCTATTACAAAGAAATGTAGCAGGGAATGCAATCAAAACACAGTTGTCAGGGCTTGACATACCTACTGAAAACCTGCAATTTGCAGAAAAAGTTTTGAGCATCATGTATTGTAGGAAAAAAAATTGCAATTTGGCAAATGAAGAGTAAAAGAATACAGGTTAGGTATTATACATTATTGCAGTAAACAGTTTTTACTATGTTATCAGAACACGTTTTTCCTTCAATATGAGTCTACTGACCCCACAATCTTCCCAAGAACACTGCATCCTATCTGGAATGTCCACTAGATAGTTGCGGTTCTGTTTGTCCAGTAAACAGTGGTTCTCCTGGTTATTCCTGGCCACCTGCATGCCCAGCCACTTCAGCTTGGCGTGGTGGGCGTGGTAGTAGGTGTGGCGCAAGAGACTCTCCGGAAAGTTCCCCGCAAAGGCACCGCAGTCCACCCACTGGCAGAAGTACTCATCTGTGCAGGTGGGAAAAATGGAGACAATCTTTTTGACTCTGATGCAAAAATAATGTCCAACAACTGATATACTATGAACCAATGTAACGGTCACTCAAGCAACTGGATAGATTTTGAAAACAGCCAGACATTTTCAGGTAGCATCCACTAACCTTTTGTCAGTGACTGGATACATTTATTTTCAACTATCATATCTCTTTTTCAGCTTCTTCCACACGACTATACGCTGCAATAATTCTTAACATATACTCTACATATGAAAGCAGTTACCGCTGCCGAACACAAAAAAAAATTTATCAAAGGGCAACATGCTTGATATACTAGTAATAAAAATAACAGTAAACTAACTTTTCCTGTGGCTGTACTCTTACATCTTATATGCTCCATTAATAATATGGTATTGCATACAATTTACAAAACTTCTTTGCAAATTAGGAAAGCCTTCCTTACAAAGTTCTGTTGAAAATAAATAAGTTTGAACTGCTAAGTGTCAGTGCCTACCTGGCAAGTCTGGCCTGTCCTTCTGTGCAGGTGGGAAGTGTGGATAGTGGTGCTCCCGGATGTGTCTCATGAAGCTGTCCACATCTGCACATACCCCCTGACAGGAGGCCCACTCACACACTAGAGACATGGGCTGGTCACTTAGCTTCTGCTGAGGCATGCTGGAGCAATGTCTGTGGAAGGAAAATAATTAAATAATCACCCTGTGATACCAATTGTTGTACTTTTGTTAGTTTTGAATTTACAAAAATTCTCACCTTGAACCCTGTCAACAGGTACCCTCTTGGGTAATGAGGCTACTTCAGCATGTGTATGTTGCCGGAAGAGTTCATAATGTAACATTTCGTTAAAATGAACAACCAAAAACACATACTGTATCTTGTATAGAGGCTTTCGTAATTTGATGTCATAATAATCCTACATTTTTTAATCAGCCCAGCAAACATGTGGATTACAGCAGCAGCATGCTGGCATGTTTAACAGACATACACTGTAATCCAACATGGCGCAAGAAAGCCTGGGTAATTTGTTAAAATTTATTTTGTCATTTTCATTCAAGTGGAGTTGATTCTCGCTATCATAAATATCAGTTATCATTGCAATGGTCAATGAATAATCATAAATTTAAGGTTTACTGGGGCTCCTATACTCGCTCCCTCACAAAATTTGGAGAGGCAGCGAGTATGGGAGCGTATGTAAACTAAATAGGATGGTACCAAGGTCAAGAAATTTCCTCCGTCAACAAAAATGTCGCGCGCCCCCCCTCCCACTACTTTACTCCGAAGGTTGCACAGATATCCTGAATGACAAAACACTAAGAAAGGATCCTGTGAACACCTTTTTGGGACGCATACACAATGACCTACTTACTTTTCTTTCCAAATAGGAAAAAGGACGATAGACTGTATATAAACGTGTGTTTACGGTGATCTTTGAGATTTTTCCCGCACTGAAGTCCTTCGAAAAAGGCGGCCACAGCACTGGGAGACAATTTTAGCAAAAGGCCAACCATTGGTCAGGACTGGAAATTCTCTGTACGGCAAGCCAATCAAATCTCCCGTTACAATTGTGACATATTTGGCATGGTTCATTAGAAAATCGGTTTTTGACAGCCCTTGGGTACATTTTGACCTTTCTTCCAATGGAAAGCTCCGCGATAATGATATAATGATACTTTTCAACAATAATTAATGTATTTACGTTCATGAAAATGACATATAACCAACGTTACAGGTTTACTTTTATCTGAATGATAGAATAAAATGAAGTGGTCCCTCTTATTAGTAGTGAACTCGCCCACCAGGCGCCGATTTTCGCAAGTACAAAAACGTTAGACTAATATTACTGGTCATGATTTTCGCTGAGCGGGCGCTACGTCTAGTACGTGGTGGAATTTAAAAAAAAAAGGTGCATTGGTCTTTAAAAAAAGAAAAATAGACTAAGCTCCTTGGTCAGTGCGCTTTTGCCTGTGCCGTGAGGAAATGTTTCCATTTTACCATCATCATTGGGCGGCCTCCTTATACTTATAGTAGGATCGAAAAAAATAAAGTATTTGGCTCCATGAAGTACAAACATTTTTTGACGTGGTGGAAAATATTCTTTGTTTTAGTCATTTTTTTTAATTGTGAATCTTCTCGCTGATTCTGTCCTTCCACTGTCACTTCTGATTTGTCTATACATTTTCCCATTGGCTCCTCCCATAACGTTAACGTAAAATAGAGGGCACATATTCGGGCTAGTTTCTGCGCTGTTTTAAACGCCTAAAGTATGAAATAATGATGCAAATGTGCTAATGTGGGGTAGTATGTGACAATACCAAACAGATTTCCTTTATTCAGAATATTTAAAAAAAATTGCAAAAAAATCGCACTGGTTGCCTTTAACACATAACGTTACATTGTAAAGTTACATGTAACGTTAGCAGGAAATTGAAAGACGAGAAATGAAATAACCTTTTCTTGGACCTTTAGCATATCAAACTTCCTGTCAGTGTCCCGAAGTCTAACAATGACATAACGTTACCAAGGAGTTTAGTTATTGGGTGGACATAGCAAAGGTGCTTTCAAAAACAAAACAAAACAAAACAAAACAAAACAAAACAAAACAAAACAAAACAAAACAAAACAAAACAAAACAAAACAAAACAAAACAAAACAAAACAAAACAAAACAAAACAAAACAAAACAAAACAAAACAAAACAAAACAAAAGTTTCAGATACACCGTCACGGCGCTAAAAACAGCAAACAACCACGTGCGTGGCATCGTTTTCAAATGATACACTATCATAAATTATCCATGTGTTATTGAAAAGTTAAACCAAGGATCCGGAGGTTAAAATACGGCCGTGAAAGTTTGCATTCCAAACAGCGTCCCCCACCTTTTGCAATGGAACATTCCTCTCACGGCACTGCAACAATGGCGGCCAAGAATGGAAGTTTTGACTTCGCCAAAGCTCTCGCTGGAATTTCAACTAAAGACGACCACGTAGAGACAGCTACAGGGGATGACAACTCAGGTGAGATGAACTAGAAGGTTAATCTGCAGCAATTCTGCCAATATACGGAGTGACACTGTTGAAAGCACTGAGAATCCAAACAAAGTCCTCAAGTGTTTATACTAAGGAGAATTTGCTATCACGTGCATGAATAACGTTATTGCTAGAGCATTACTGCCTTTTAATAATGCCGTAGAATATTGTCTCAAAACACTTTAATCCTTAGACAGGCAGTTGAAACTTTCTTCCAAAATGTTTTAATCTCGAACACCCATACGCATGTTTTGAGAGAAGTTACTAATGAAATTAGGACCTTGAATGAATAATCGCACCACATACAAGATCAAGTAAGTTGTCTATTTGATGGTATAAGTTACTATAACGTTAGTTTTCTATTTATCACAACAAGGAGGTATTTTAAACTCCTTAATCACAATATATGGTAATCATGCTCTCAGTTTCTAGTAAAATCTCAGCATAAGTTTGTCCCCAGGGTCTAATTTGCATAATTGAGGACAATGAGAACCAGATTACTAGTATTTGTGTGGCTAAAAGTACTGTATAACTGTTTTGATAAAGCCAATCACAGTTCTTTGAGTCTGTATCATTTTAGAATGCTCTGTAATTTATAGTTGTTCCCGTACGAAATATGATGTTTTCAGATAACGACTCCTGGCATGATGAGAAGTCATACTTCAGCCTGGAGGACTGCATGGACTGTGACGAGTACGAGAGTATGTTTGGCAGGGCAGAGGACTACTTTGATGAGCTGGACAAAAAAAAGAAGACATCAGGTTGGAGTTCATGTCATGCATTTGTCATTCTTGTGACTTGTAACAGTTGGACCTGTTGCAACTCTTACTGTAGCATCTTTGGCGCTGTGTAATAGATATAAGATATAAGAATATATTTTGACAGCACCTTGTTTGTTCTGTGGCCTTACGAGATAAAAGTACTCAGTGTAGGATTTTGGTGGCAACACTGAAGACATTATGGATAATTTGAAATTCTGCTTTTTTAAATAATGTTACAGCCTTGACCGACACTTCGTCTAAAGAAGACCACAACACTACAAAGACATCAGAAGAAGATGAGGAAAAGTGTCCGGAGTGGATTGTGTCAAATCTTCCATCACACTGGAACATTCACTTGTCAAGGATTGAAGAGCAACAAGCTCCCAAGAAGATGACTCCTGAAGAAAAGAAAAAACGGCAGGAGGAGTTTAAGAGCTTGCCTTCAAGTGTGATTGTTGAGCTTGAGAAAGGGGTTGTAGAAGGCAGACAGAAGTACATGGAGATGTGCACACAGGACTATTCAGAACTGTACAAACCTTGCGAGGACTGCCCAATTATCACTGTGGAAGGGATGGCACAGACTCTGGTGGAGTCTTTGGTGGAAAGTTTAGAACATGAAGATTGGGAGGGCTTGGTTCTGGGGACTTCTGAGGACCCATATGGAGAGACATGGTTTTGGACCAATCTGCACACTGTTCGAGCCCTTGCTGTGCACTTCAATGTCTGCACCAAGAATCAGGTTGGTTGGTGAAAATGTTTTTTTTATGCCATCCAGTTAAAGATAATTGGGTATTTGCATGTGACGTCACAGCTATTATGGTTAAAGCTGACCTATAAATTTGCATGGGGTATAATGCATACCATGTCATACTATACATGTGACCACAAGTACATTTGCACATTTACCTGGCAACTTGCTACTTTAGGCTTTAGCCATCCAGCATGTCCAACAATGCTCATGTCATCATCACATTAGTGTAAACACACTCATATACAAATGTATACACTAGCTGAAAGGAATGAATGAATGAAAGTTTATTACTGTGTCTTGCGACTCACGTCGCCCAGCCCAAATGGGCTTATAAGACACCAGCAAATAAAGAAAACATCAAATCAAATCAAAGGTAGCATAAGAGGTACAAAAATGAAAGGTAACATAAGAGGTACACTAATCAAAGGTAGCATAAAAGGCACACAGGAATATTGAATTGAAGGAATATTTCAACATAATTGGTACATACACAGAATCAACTCAGTATAAACTCAAAAGGATGTGCTGCCTTATGTAAGATCCAGATATTGCTGGATGTGCATGCTACTAGCTAGTTTTCCACACATATGAACCAGTATTAAGTTACACTGACAGCAAAGAATGCACTACAATGTGAGTTACCTAACAATTTGCTTCTTGAAGTCCATCCATATGAGAACTTCAGATCTATAATATGTTTTCTTCTTTATGATTCCCTAGGCAAAGAATGTTGTTACCGGGCTGGATCTCCCGTTCACCACAGCCAACAAGTTCACAAAAGAACTTCTCAACGTCATGCTGTACTGGATAGTGGACCCAGCGTTTGGGCCTACCCTAGCTGAAATCATTGGGGAAGCCACTTTGGAAAATGGATGCCACATTTACGAGTACCTTGTGGAGCCAATAGCTGAATACATTTGTCCACAACAAAAACCACTGCTGAAGTACAAGAAAGTGAGGGATATCCTAGTGTTCTACCTGTGTGCAGAACTGGCCAAGTCCACAGGCAAAGACAACAACAACATACAGGTCATGAAATGTCTGGTGAAACTGGATGGTCATGAGAGTTGGGCTATTGTAGAAGATGTCTTCATCAGTGGGAGGTACTTTTCACGCTATGGCCACTACTCCTACGTGGACTATCTAGAAGGTCTGAACTTAGGTGTCTCCAAAGACCTGAATTCACTTCACAAGGCTCGATTTGGTAAGCATTCTTTATTAATTGTGCCTTGTGTCATTGGTTTGAAACTAAGATCTGGTAAAATAGAATGTTAGTATTGCTAGCAAAATTCTGCATCATGCATGTTTCTTGTGTCACTTAAATTCTTTGAGGAAGCTTGGAGAAAATTACATAAGTACTGTGTGAAATAATTCATTTCTTTCTTAAAAAACTACTTTTTACACATCTTGAAGTTGAAGCATGATACAGTACTAACCTCCATTGCTTGTCACATTAGATTGCATGTGTGACGTGTCTGATGTTTTCACACTTGCAGAGCGGAAACCAGACGACCCCTTTGTTGAGAAGAATTGGAGATCATATGAGAGGCGTCGCTACAGACTAGAGATGCGACATAAGAAGAATGCAGATGATCCCAATTACCGCAAGATGCACCAGGCTAAGACTGAAGATGCTGAGAAGATGTTCATACGAGTTTGTAAGTGTCTGGTGAAAGAATGTCATTTTAGAACCTCATATATTTCTTAGGTATACATTTGAATAAGTACTTACCGGTAAGTAAAGTACTCAAGTAAAAGTATACACCTGATCATGGTGGTATAGAATTCAGTGCTTGCTTGTTTAGCATGATCTGCAGTTTGTTCTTTTACAGCAAGGAGGCAGGAGAGATGCATTGCATTACTTTAGACTCAGTAAGGTTTTAGCTACAGTGTATGAATAGAAGTCTTCACCTTTCCTCTGCAAGATATTAGGGATATACATGTTATCAGAATTTTAATTCCTGTTGCCACAACAAAGGTACCACTCCAGTGTGATTGATGCAGAATTGTGGACCTAATGATCAACTAATTTGTGTCACTTTCTCCAGATGAGTTTTTGCAGAAGAGACAAGAAGAAGGTAAAAGGAAGATGGGTGAGATGTCTTGCTCTGTGATTGAAGCAGTCAAAAAGCTGAAAGAATGCACAATTAGTGATGACAAAGAGCCAGGCGAACAGGTAGGTTCACCAGGAATGTGAGGATATTTGTAGCTGCTCTCTACTTCTCATTGATAGACTTGGATCTGAATAGAAGCTGTAATAAGTATAGTAGATCTGTTCTTTTCCAAACTACTAGTAAATTTGTGTCTCAAAAAATTGCATTGTTCCTGCTGGAAAGGCAGGTTCAGTTCCTGAAATTCAAAAGGTGACCAAGGAATATTAATACATGTTGTATCTTACTTACAATTAAGCATTTGAATTCAAATCAGGTTCTGTCTATGAAGAAGAAGAGTGGCTCAACCAAACAAACCAAGAAGTTACCTGAAAAGAAGAGTGGGCCAACCACACAAACCGAGAAGTTACCTGAAAAGAAGAGTAGCTCATCCACACAAACAGAGAAATTACCTGAAAAGAAGAGTAGCTCAACCACACAAACCGTCAAGTTACCTGAAAAGAAGAGTAGCTCAACCACACAAACCGACAAGTTACCTGAAAAGCCATTGGCAAATGGCAGCAGCGTATGTCCTGAAAAATTACAAGTGAAGAAACGCAAGATCCGAGAGTGTGGCTTCTGTGGTAAGCTGTCCACACCTGAGCAGAAGTTCTCCAAGTGTGGGTCCTGTCTTCATGTGTACTACTGCTCACGGGACTGCCAGAAACAGCACTGGAAGTCAGGCCATAAAAACCAGTGCCGCAAGAAATAGATCATCTGAAACCAAATGGCTTCAAGTGCAGCTTCAGTAGTTACACTAGTTATAGTGATACTTTCCAGTTTCCAGAACACGAGTCAGTTGAACAACTGTTTATGTTCAGATTACTAATGCTTCAAGTTTCAACAATTTTCTATCTTGTTTGTAGATCATGTTAACTTTTTTTTTAACTTATTAAAACTTCTGATGCCAATGACATGTATCTTTCAATAGTGCTGACAGGGTAGCATTCTGAAGTAATTTTCACACGATAAACAGTGAGTTGTATGAGTCTTGCCTTGTGTAGATTTATCAGTTGCAGGGACAATTTTTATTTTCTTTTGGCATGTATGCTTTGTCTCCCCATTTCTTTTCACACAGTCAAGAGTTACTAATCAAACTTTCAACAAGCAGCCTACCTGATAACACATGTGACTAAAAGCATGCCAGAAGCAGATTGATAAAGCTTTAGCCTGCGGGATGTTTTGTCCATTAGAGGGACATATATCTGTGCAGATAAATAATGACCAAGTATTACTGGTAAGGCTCAAAGTGTATTTCTAAAACACAAGAGACATGGAGACTAAAAGATAGACATGTATAAACAGTTTCCCTCTCAGTACATCATCAGAACGTTATTCTGATAAGTTTGAAAGGCTTCACATACATGTGCATGTGCCTTGCTGGTTTGACTACAATCTTGGATCTGGCCAGATATGTCAAGCAGAACTATTTGTGATTTATTACAGGCATCAGTGCATCCACTTAGAGTTGTTAGCTCCTCAGGCAATGGGTTGTCATATCAGACAACCCTTGTTGTTTGTTACTTTTGTTTAAGTACTTGGAAAGAAAAAAACAACACTATTTGTTCTTAAAAGTATGTGTTTTCATGGGAAGGCTTGATTAACAGTACAGTTGCCTTAGGGCAATCATTTATTCTTGTTGGACTACAAAATGAAAAGCTGATTTTGCAGTTTGTCTGCTAAAAGTGTTTATACATGTAGTGGACAAATCCTGCACAGCTTGAAATCATGTCATGATCATGCAGACACAACACCAAGTTTTGTATTATTGAAAACCAGCACCTCTTTGGAATCTAAAAATCAGTTATGTTTGCAACACATTTTGGTGGTGAAAGGCTGTTTTAAATTATGTTTCTGTTCAGTTTTGTTATAAGGGGGAAAGTTGTCACCAGAGAATGTGTCTGTGATGTTTCACTGCCTATTGTATCTGAATAAAATGTATTAGTTTCACATTAAATCTATAGTGCCTTAATGACTCTGTAGGCCATGTTCCTTTTTCCTGTCAAGTCAGTAGCCTTGGTAGAGCTGTAACAACCTGGCTTGCTACAGGATTTATCTGTATGGGGAGATGAAACATTAAGGAAAAACTGTCTTTACCTTGAAATATTAGGGAATTACCTGCATCAAGGCAGGTCCAAGGTAAGTGATACACCAACCTTCCATAAACATCAAATTAATCTACCAGCATTTATTCTTTAGTGTAAATGCTTGACTATAAAAAATATTTTCTCCATGTAAACTGTAACAGAATATCAAGCTGTTGTTATGTTGGTAGAATTTGCAGATTTCTTGGACCAGAAGTGGATGTGGGTGTAATTTTAGCAGCCAAGTCTCACTCATGTACATGTAGATAGCCTCTCCCCTTTCCACAGGGCATGTGTTATCTGTTATATGTCACATTTCCATTCCATCTCATCATGAAAGGCAGATGCTGCTGGTACCAAGAGATTATCAGGCAGTGTCAAGCCATAGGCTATTTCAATCAACCCTGATGTCACCCAGGCATGCTCATGTATTGCTTCTAATGCTTAACAACATCTCTTACAACACTTGACATTCTGCTGAAGTCTTGTCCTGGATGCTCTTTCAACTCAATATATACATCGTACTGCGCCAGACAAGTACATTTCGTATGTCACATAAGTCACATAATCATTCTCACTGGTTTCTACAAAGATTGACGTCCACCTCTGCCAGCTTTCACACTAACTGATCATGCTAGGATGATCTGTTGGCAGAAGAAACTTTGAACAATATGCACATGACTCGACATATTTACTGGTCCAGGAGTAATCTAGCTCCTTTACATGTACATGCGCTTCTGCTTGAAAACTGCTCATGATGTGATAAATTATTGTTTGAGGAAAACAATGCACAAAGTACACATACAAGATAGAAATTTACAATGAAAAGCCTTTAATGCAGTCATGCACCACTGTAGTAGTTTCCTACCACATAGTGAAAAGCATTGTTGAGTTATTGTTGAGATACTGAGAAGTCATCAGATTTTGGCCATTTCATTCAGCAAGACTACGTCTGTCATGACAGGGTAGGGCTAACAAGATAACAGAATAGAAAGGCTCCCCATAAGAATGTCAATGCATCCTTTCCTCTGTCGCAGTCCTGAGCATGTGCTGTTATAGTCCCTAAAGGCTTTTCCAATTTCAAATTCTGCTGAGCCCCCATTTCACCTCTGATGCATGTATGTCCCAAAGCCAATGAATTCACTAATAAGACTTCCCCTCCCCATGTCCTTGGGAAACTTTCAGTTGACTTTGAAAGTGTATATTAAGGTACACAGGTCAGTGACCACAAACAACACTCTCATCCATGATAGGAAGGATTACACAGCAGAAGGATTACACGTTTTAAGAGCCGGTCATCAAAGGCTGCCTTGCATGCAAACTAACACTGAAACTACATGTACCTTTTACTCAAAAGAGCAACCTCCAAATAATCAGAATGGCAAAGCTATACCTGTATTTGGTTTGGCAGCCAAATTTACGTGTCCACAAAACATTACATTGAAATTTGGCAAACACTGGCATCTCAAAACCAAATCTAACCATAGAAAATCAATAAATCTACTGTGTGATAGTGGTGGGATATGCCCTCCTATCTCCTTGTGTTATTGGTGACTGTAAGGGAATAAATTGAAACTTTGTTCCATCATCAGTGCATCAGTTGCACAAGGAATTACATTCTGTCTCGTTGCTTCAGGTTTCTCACTGGTGCATCACAGCTGTGCAATACTGTTTTATAGAGCAGCTGGACAGTAATGGCCCATTGTACATCCAATATTCATGTTAGCCACTAGCTTTGTTATAAAATGCATGCTTTAAGTGCACTCATAAAGTTTGTCATAACCAGGGAAAGGCATGATGAATTCATGTGTGACTTCCTGTGTGACTTGCAGCATTTGAAGAGAAATCTTGTCAGATAAGTCAGTCATCCAGAACACTGTCCAACCAGTCTTCCAAATCCACGGTCTCCTCCTTTGGCTGGGGAACTACATCTTTAGGACAAGAACAAGAAATTACTTTTTTTTTAAACTAGAAAATGTCATTGGCTTAAGAATTTCTTAAACCAATTTGTCCCACCACTGACACAGTATATAACACATTATGTCAGTGTCTACAAAAGGTGACAATTTGACATACAGTACTGGTGTTCAGAAAAAAAAATGTCTGGCAACATCTATCTCTCTGGGTTCCTCATGAATCATTGTCAACAAAAATACACACAAAAAAGAGGCACACAGATGAAATGAAGTCTTTTACATTCTCAATCTTCTGTCTGCCACAAGTTTTACCTGAAAAATCTATAGAGAAATATACAGCACAGACTGAGTTTGAAAATAATGCTTCACAATACTTCTGTCAGCAATTTTCTACTCCTTACATGCATACAACAGGCTGGGTTAAAAACTTTTCATCATTTATAATTTGACAATATGCTCTTCCTTTACCAACAGCGAATGATCCAGCAGGCAACATGATGCTAAATGAACATGAGATCGCTTGTACTAGATTTATCTCGGAGATGTGAGTTTCATTTCTTATGAGAACACAGTCAAGGTACCCTTTTCTCTCCTCAGTTAATTATGACTTAAGGCATCCTAATGATTTCTAACTCCATACAGTTCATAACTTCCACATGACACTTATTCCCATAGCACATTGGTATGCAGGTTATATTTAGGTCAATTTTCATAGGGTGAGTGATGATACAGCTCAGAATGTGGATCAAATATTGCAGAGAAATGAGCTGAACCAGAATAGAGGCAGCACCAATCATTACTCATACAGAACGTGCTTTGTATAGTTACTGAACTATGCATGCAAATTACTCTGTTCACATGTGCACCAGAGAAAAACATCCTTGATGACACATATGTTCTGTGTCTTTTTGAAACCTTTTATATGTCTTCAAATGAATATGTCATAAGAAGCTTGGAATTCAAATATTCATTCAAACAAATGGATCTTAGGCCTACCCTTAATTTTGAGAAAAGATAATATTGTAAAGTTCATTCCAAAGTCCAATAATGTATATTATATGGCTGTAATTTGAATCTTCAAATCACTTTCATGGAGAGATTGATTGTAGTTGTGTTCATTTTAGAACCCTTGATGATACTTTGTGATGCATTGAACTATATACTATTAGCCAAATCTAAATGTACCTTGTTGTTTTTTAAGGGGCTCCACCATTGAATCCTTCTTGGGGTCTTCTAGTTCCTCTTCATTTGGCTGATATCCTTCTTCCTTCTTCACATTATTTATGATGATATCTGGAAGTTACAATTGGCACAATATGCTAGTCAAAACCAGTATCCCTCATCAATATAACCTATACATACATACATCATACATAGTATTACATACAATCCACTTAGTGATATACATAATATCCTTGTTTTCATTCTTCCATTCTTTTTCTCTCATGCAGAATGTGCTCAGCACTATACAGCAGAAGGAGAGTTGACAGTCCATAATATTGTGTTTGTAACACATGAACAATCTATAAAATAGTAAGTCAGCCTGAAAATCAAATTTATGACTTGCTTACAGGGATGCACTTCCATGTGAGCAGAATGTGATATTCTGATTCTGAAGTGCTTATGACTTAGCAGTATGACTTAGGACACATTGTCCCCTGGACTGAAGATACCTTGCATGTCTGGAAAAGTTTTCATTTCTTCCCAGATCAGAATCAATTGTTAGTCATAAGAGGATATGACAACCCTTTCATTTTCAAATTCAATGTCATCCCCTCTCATAAAGACACAAACCCTATTCTTACCTTCTTTTTCCCTGTCAGAAGTGGGCATATCTGGGTGTGTAGCAGAGTCCAGCGACAGGAGAACATCTAACTCATCATCTAACTCATCCTGTCCTCTGTCTAACATGATGTCCTTTACAGGTCTGTCCACAGTCTTATCTGCACTCTCCTCAGCATCCTGTCCTGTTTTCAGGTCAGGTGACTCAACTAAGGCAACTGCCTCTTCCTCAGAGGAAGCAGCTGGCACCGAGAAGTCAAACTTCAAGACATCGACAGATTTGCTCTGCTGTTTGGTATTCAGGGACACATCCAGGTTGAGTTGCAGGGGTTTGTGCTCCACCCTTCTGAGAAGATTGTCCAAGATGCTGGATGCTGTTGCCTCAGAGATAGACAACCTGGGTTTGAGGGGAGCGTGAGGAAGGGTCTGCTGCTCACATGATGCATGGCTGGCTGCTTCTTCATTGAACCTCTCCACTATATCCTCCTAGCAGAGCAAAGACATAATAAATGTACAGATTTAGTCAACTGTCTCTGTGTACTTGGTGTGCAAATCTCCTCAGATATAAGTATTCTTACAGTTCTAATAGTATTTTCCCTTGTCTTTGTTATCAACCATTTGCTTTATGGTGAGGGCACACTCCTGACAGACAGGCAAAGGAAATATATACCGGTGAAGCAAATATCTTGCTTTATGTGATGGACCCCAAAAGCCTATTTCCTGATCATTATCAAGGAAACCATTACATGGTCTTTGAAGATGAAGAGGATTGCAAGGTTTTGTGCTTTTTTCTGTGATTGGTATCACCAGGGTTTCATCAGAGTTTGTACTTTATTGTACATCTGTCATCACAAAGACTCTGTACCACCATAAATAGCAACATCTTTATCATGGGTAGAGAGCCATTATAGGATAGCATTTCCAAAAAAAAAGGATATTACTGGCAGCATTACATTGCCACTTTCAACACAAAACAGAAACTTTGTATCAAGTTCATTTGCAGCAGCGCTAAATATGAAAATGACATCAAGGTCACCAGATCTGGTCACTAAATTTTTTGGTAGACATTTCAATTCATTACTGACTACTACAAAAGCTCGCATCATCTTAATTAACTAATGTTAAATGAAAGTTCCAATGAATTATCACCTCACAGCTATGAATTATCACAGCTATGAATAAGGGTGAATGGGTGAATATTGCTTTAATTGCTTTCATTCTACTAAGGTCCCAGATTTTCAAATTCTTTAAATTCACTTCTTCAGGTTTCTGTTGTGAACCACAGACAACCATACGCATCAATAACTAGAAGAAGTGTTAACTTGGTGAAGAAAAGCCATATATGTGATATATAATTGCAGAATTTGTACTCATCAACATGACTAATTTGTTAACTTACAAAATCATGAAGTGCAGATTGGAGTATCAAATACTATTAAAATAAAATTGCAAAGTAATTATACGTGAGGAAAGGTCTAATTTGCCAGAGAAGTATTGCAATTTTGGAAGATGTAATTCTTTTTGGCCCAATTAGTACTATGCCTTGTCTATTAGTAGCTTGATTGATGCACAATAAGGCACCCTAGCCTGCAATTAGGAGCACATGTGTGCTTGCTTTCTCCTGGGATTTTCCTCTTATTGCTTTTAAAGTAGTCTGACGATAGTAGTATTGCAACCATTGATGTGACAGTGAGTACAAAAAGTTGTGAATTGCAGTGGTAGTACATTATACTTACTAAAGTGGGCAGAATTCCAACACTTGGGTAACTTTATGCCACATTAATTTACAGTGCATGTGTGGTGCTTTTTATTTTCATGCATTTGCCTGGTTAGGCACATAACTTACCAATATATATGAACAACCACTTCTGCTTTAAAACAAGACCATAACATGTAATTCCTTGATTCCTTGGTTAACAAAAAAAGAAAATATAAAATTACCACACTGTCGTGTCTTAAATCTGATTTCATGTCTAGTATGGTCATGAATGTCAATTGTTCTAATCATAATTTTGGCTGTGTTGTTCTTTGTTGTAATCACATTCCAGTGATTTGGACATGGAGTACGTTTTGTGACTTTTTCCCACCCTGTCAGTTCATCTCTTACCTGACAAAATCTGTGCACCAAAGAACTGGTCTATCCCTGTTTTACTGATGTCACTCCTGCACAAAACAGGATCAGCATTCTCATCCACCCTTCTGCCCACCCACACATATCTGTTTAGCACCCTGGAATAGTTTGTCCTCTGCCAAGGGCAAGTGAACCTAAGTTGTCTTCCTTATTGACAATTAGAATACCATCAGTCTTCATTGCAATGCAAAGGGCAAAATGTGCCTCTGTTGGAGCAAAATTTGATTGCTGTAATCATAATGTGATTAAATCTTTCACAATCCACTTGGTAAAGTCAATCTGCTTCTGGAAACATTAAGGTTTACTCAGGAAGCTCAAATTAGGATTTTATGTACAACTTAGGAGTTCACTGAGGGCAAAGAGCATTTTGGTATATACACGATACAGGTTAGATTATTTTCATGAATGTGCTTAGTATAGGGGGCATAACTTGGCAATCCACTTGTGATAGCCATTTCTACTTCAACTTGGTCATACCAAACTACACATGGGGCAGCTTAAACATTCTCAATCTATAAAGGTGATTGTGATCAAGCATAGGTCTACAACAAATACATTTTCCAGCTAGACTCAAACTGAACCAATGAGAGAGGGGCTTTTAGCATTTTTTTCCAGGGGGCCCAAGTAAGCAAGTAGTACCCCGTTAATAAGAGAGGGGGGTAGATCTTACTAGACCTGTAAACATTTACAGACAGTTGTAGGGATACAGTCTAGAGGAAGCTTCACCTCCTACACTAACCGTAAGTGACTCAGGGCTGATGTTCAGTCTCCTGTGTAGAGGGATGGCCTGTAGAGACACTGCCAGGAGGTCACAGTCCAGGGACAGGGCTCCTCCAGTAGGGAGCTGTGACAGGGGTGGATGAAACATCTACTAGTTGGCATATACATGTACCATATAGCTCATATAGCTGCAGAGCTCAGAATGGTAAAATAGTATAGTTTTGTTAAATACATCTTCCTTTTTGCTGACATGCCAGTTAAGCAGTCTGTACATAGCACAACAAAAGACTACCTAGTCAAAATCCTTTCAGAAATGTGTAGAAACATACACTTCAGTAACACTGCTAGGAAGATATAAAAATAAGTCCAGTTACAGTGTGATATACAAAACAATTAATACATGTAGTGGAAATAACACCACTCTTATTTATTGTTTGGTATACAAATGCTCAGTTCACATCTTTGCACCTGTGCTTCTCCAGGATCATCAGCCTCCCAGTCCTTCTCATCTTCAAACCTGAACTGAGCTTCAGCTTCACCTGCAAACATCCACACATCATCACATCATGAAAGCACATGTACTGATGATCTATACACAACACTGCACATCAACTCTGCTATAACATTCACAAGTAACATTTTTACATGCACATAGCCGCTCCAGCAAGATGCAACTGCAACAGTTAGTCATCAAAACAATTATCTCTGCAGGACCAACCACTCTACAGCTAGAAATTGTCAGCTTGCAAGGAAAAAATGGACACCCATCATACCTCTAGTAGTGTGGTTGGTTCCCCATTAACACCTGTGCATCAATATCATTACTTTGGCAACTGCCAGGCCAGTACATTTAGTGGGAGTAGCACTTTTCAAGTTGTCCAGAACAGCACTTTGTAATCAAAATAATTACCACTGCGGGGTGCCTTGGAGGAGTAACCAGTTTGCTACAGGAGGAAATGGGTACAGAACTCCTGCAGGGATGAAGATGGCCAAACTTGAAGCAGAGTAAAACTGACCTGAGGTGGCAAGAAGAGACCTGAAGTCTGCACCCCTCAGTGTCACGTCACTTCTGTCCTCGTAGCGCGGGAGGGGTGCTTCATACCTGTCCCAGTTACTCAGCACCTTTCTCCTGGAGAAGGTCCCGCTGACCCCTGCCTCTTCCTCTGAATGTGAGGATTCCTGGGACGCAGCAGAGAAGGGCACCAAGTAATGTCAATGGGCTGAATTAGCTTACTTATGACATGCAAATGTGAGAGAGTAATATTGCATATCTATGATAGGTATATTACTATGACCCTACCTGTTCTTTATAATAGTTAATATTTACATAGTCGACAGGCCTGTAGCATAGTAAGTTAGTACTAACTTGTAAACTCACTGGCATATCTGTAAATCCCTGTACTTTAAAAAAAACTTTGCTGCAATGATGTATATAGAACCATGCAAAGGCCAAAGACTGACAAAATACAAGTTTCTAGCTAGGAGGTTTAAATAGATTTCTTAATCATGTATGATTTGTGCAACATTTCTGGATTATACAGATTTAACAGCCAGTGTGAGTTTGATGCCACAATCACGTGCATAACGCTGTTTATGAATACAGTTTGTATACTATTGCAAAGATACACTTGGACAAGTTTGTTGATGTAGCCTTCACGTTGTGAACAAACATGGTTGTTGACATATTGTAGTTATGTGTCCAAAAGCTACAGACATAAATACCCTGCTACATGTACCTACATCGCTAGAATCGGCTACTTTTCTTGCCCCTCCCCTTATGTCATCTTTGCCTCTGCCTGTGTCGTTCTCCCTACTTCCTTCTCGTTGTGCTTGTGATGATTTTGAACGGCTGGCGGCGCTAGAAGAAGACTTGGACGACGACGTGTCTTCGTCTTTCCCTTTATTGTCCTTGCTTTTGTCTTGGATGCCATGTTTCCTCTTATATTGTGCACTCCGCTTCTTTTTGTGTTGATCTGGCTTCATTTTAGCAGAGCAAATTGTTCAGCAGACATCTAAAATAAAGAAAACGTTATAAATTTCTGACTGCGGCACGCTCCTAACACATTGCCGTCCACCATGTTGAAAGGTCAAAGGTTATTAAGTGACAAAGTTCACCTGAAAGTTTGGCGGGAAATTCGTAAGGGTCTCGAAATGGCAACCCGTGATCTTTACCAGTTCATCAAAACTTTTCGAGAGGCATTTTGTAAGTAAACGACCTTGGTCCACACCGGTAGACCGCTGTCACCGAGGATTAACATTATATAATTTGATAGCTACAAAACTTTAATTTTAGAGCTGTCTGGTGACGAGGGGGCGGTATTACACAGGTGTTTGGATTGGACGGATGTCAGGTGGGATACTGAAGACCATACAACCATACAAGCAAGGATCAATGCGGTCTCCGGGTTCGACCGGGTCCCATCTGGACTTGGTGTTGCTGTCCACTGAACGGTGCGATATATTGAATGGCCAAACTGGGAACGTATGCACCCAAACTTGCAACTATACAATGGATATACAATGTATAATATTGAAAGCCCACCAATCAGTATACGGTACTATTCTGATTATTGCTAAAAATCTAACATTGATAGTATTACTAATACGTATTATTTACTCGAGTCGTGTACCAGTCGGTAATATTGGTTCGTTGATTCATTTGCTGTTTAATAGTGACTTCCAGCTGTATGCATTTTTCTGGATGCCAAGAAAGTACTAATAACCATTATGTTTCAGTCCATGATGATCCAGCATACATCATATTATGGAAAGTCTGGGAAGTCCTTCCGACTGTCAAGTTCGGGGATCGCGGATGGCAGAGGTCTTGTAAAGAAATGTATATTTCTAACGTACAGTCCCGAAGACAAATTCTTATACGGTCGTAAATAGGTAGGAATAGTTTGCTGTACGACCGAGATAACGGTAGGTGCCGACATGGGGCCAACACTGAGTACATCCACTGCTACGCTAAGTAAGTTAGCTGTAAGCCATATTTCTTCACAAAATGTCACCGCTCTTCTGCTGATGGTACACCAGGGAACAGGGCTTTGACAACATACTTTCACATTCTTTGCTTAACATTTCTTTTTCCCTTGAGAAAGGGACATTACACTGACGTGTGGCCATTGATTTATTCTACTCGGTCACAGGAAGGAAAAACAGTCATGAGATATGATGAAGTCCATGTCAATTTGATTGTCTGGATGAGTCACAATCAGTTGCAAATTGTTGGCGGTTTGATTTAAGCCGGACAGAAAAAGCGGCAGAGTAAACAGTCGTACCCGACTTTGTATCGAGTAGGGGACACTGTCTCACGGTGAGACAACGGATAAACTTCGTGTAAGAACAAAAAAATGTCGCATTTTACAGCACCGTGAATTTGAAAAGCTTTTTCCCCCGACATCCTACTAGATAACACCAACGGCTGCTATGGTTCTCAAACTGCCTAGCTATATGCTTTCCTATAGTGTGAATAACAGACAGCTTTGCAAATTGAAGCTGTTTAATTGATGCGTCTTTCCCATGCGATTGTAGGTTTAGTTAGTGTGCCGCATATGATGATTCATAGCGTTAATTCTCCCACAGCAATATAATTTGAAATGACTTGATGCAAATCTGACAATGATCCGACAATGATCTGTGCCAATATGCTTTCTCATTACAATGGAGTAGATAAGAGATTTAGGTTTTTCAGGATGATCACAAAACATCTCTGATATACTATGTGTTTCCTTGCTAACTTTGTAAAGCGCAAGTTATACTTTTAAAGTTGCAAACATATGTGTTTTTATATCAGACATAATATCCAAGTGGAATGATCACTTACCTTAACCCCCTATCAGTAACCTCAGAGGGTTACATATAAACTCGCATCTTGCAAACATATGGACTGATAGAGATTGTTTTTCGTTATAAATATATATGTGAATTATAAGATGATAAAATATACGATTAAGTGGATTTATTTATGAATATGTCATCGTTAGCATCAATCACACTATGCATGCCAAGTCTTACCACATTTCATCACGTTATGAACTTATGATGCTCAGAGGAACCTGGTGATAAACAGTCCATTCATCTCATACTTCAATACTTGCATTCTCACACACTTCCGTTAATTCCTTCAATCACTAACATTTTCAATAAATCTCGCAACGAAAAAGGATTTTTCATTGAGCCCCAAAGGCAAATAATCATTTTGGACAGGCACCTCAGCAAATGTCATTACCGCGCTGAAGTAATGGCGTTCTTACGTACATCCGCTCTGGGTACAATCAGCTAGTCCCTGGAGAGGACTGATGAGGGTCACTTGTACATATTGCAACATCAAGTTCAGATTCCCCTGGCTAATGTCATCTGGGCGTGGAACGGAAACGACAACATGTTCACTTACACCCATTTGCCGTGCGTATGTGAAATCCGGACTCGAGAGTATATCTTCAGAAAACCATGCAGTCCCGTGTTTAAGCTTCGTCATCTTTGAGTTGATGGAACTTCTTTTTTGGAACATTTGATGTTCTTTTTTTCAAGAAAGAAAAGTACTTCAAAATGACCATCAATGACTGATTTATAGTCTATTTGACCGATTTACTGACATACTTCCGGCTTGTGTGACGCATGTACTATGGGAAACGTGTTCCTATCACAGTAAATCATACTGCTTTATTCGGAACATCAGTAGGTATGGCGGCACTTTCTCCAGGCTCACATGACTACCGTGCAGTACCGGCAAGATAAAAGTAATAAACACCGCAGGCTGAAGGTCGTGATAATGAATGGCGATTGGAGGATAAGCAGGCACGATGAGACTCTATCAACACTTCAATCGCGTTTTTGACCGCTCAAGGCAATCCTTCGTATCGACTCAGTCCCAGCAATTCCATCGTAATAAGAGCTGCGGGGCGTCGATGCAGCGGCGCGCAACAGAGGCTGTTAGGTCTGTTGGTTCTTGAACGTGCTAGGAGATGAGCAATTACCACACACGTTATGTTCGTATTCTGGGAAGGATAGGCTATCATTTGTTTAAAGACTTTATTGTATTCTTCCAAATGTACATTGGCAGGGGGGAGCACAACTGCCTACCCCTGAATTGTGTACAATTGTTACAAACAAAACACCCCGAAACAATACATTAACATCTATAAGTATATACAGAGACACATACAAAATTATTAAGATATTCACAATGTTGCATCTGGTCGAGTAGTACAAGTTTGTGGATTCAAGGTCCGGAGAGTGAATCATTGTAAAGTCTGATGGCGCGGTACAGGAATGACTGCTGCAGTCGTTTGGTTCTTGCATAGGGAACGGTGATGTCACAGATGAGAAACACCGGCACCCAACTTTTAGCGCCGGCAATGGAATTTCTTACAGAACCATTAAGATGCATGTCTTTATGTTACTAGGCCGTTGAGAAAAGAAGAACGTCCACGAGGCCTACTGTTGTCTACGTAACGTTAGCCTTGGTTTGGCTCTAGTGATATTTTCCGCCTCACAAAGAAAGACACTTCATCAGATATGCACTGATACAGTCTAGGTTCACCGGCGAGATATTTATCTAGTTCTGGAAATGGTACGAATCTCTTGGGCAGCTCCACCGTTGTCGACTTCATTCTTTAAGTTCCATAGCCATCTCAGTTTCTTAATTATCAAAGGCGAAGAGCAACGTTTTTGCCATTTGCAGACAGAAACTTTCAACTAAAATGACACGAAGATAATTGGAATGAAATGTTTCTCTCTCTCTTTGTTGCATTGGTCAGATCAACTACTTTAGCATACTTAGTACAATTGTAGTAAATACTTGCATTGTCCATGATGCAAGTGAACCGTATCCTCGTCCTGCATGGTTTGCACCAGAGCAAGTTTTACCATGATTGGTCCTTCAATTAATTATACATGTACTCACTAGTACCCCTAAAGCAGTAGGCTAATCTGTTCGAGAGGGGGTTGTTGGAATGAAAGTTTGATGATGTCTTTGGTATCCCTAATAAAAACCATATATATGACCGTAATATTCACTTCGACAGCACTGATGCCTACAGCCTTTGGCTAAACAGATTTATCTCTGAGAGTTTTTGGCAAAGTTTGAATATCTTAGTTACAATGGTGTCCAAGATGAATATCAGTATTAGAACACATTTGGGCCAAGCCAGTACACTGAAAGCCATCTTGTATGAAACGCACTGAGTGACATCAGAAAAGCAAGCTTTTAGGTAAGAAAACGCCAAACTCCGATCCCGTACGAGAGAGTTTTGGGACATTGGACCGGATCGCGCTGGAAAATCATTGGAAAAATAGCAAGTTGACGATGTCTTTAAAAAAAGTTATTTATGAATTGTCTGTGAATTGCAGCAGCTTTGTATCACATGTCACTGTAGCAAACATCTAGCTAACACCAGCATGACCACAGATTGGTTAAGTGGGTGTGACACTTAATTGATCAGGCGTTAATCGATATTGACTCCTTGCTTTCCTTGCGCTTTTTAAGATTCACGACGCCTACATACTGGGGCCTCCTATTTACAAATGTTTTAAAAATACATAAAGTGCCAATTAGACATCTTAGGCGCTAATTTATCTCACGTTTTCAAGTGCCAGAAAAGGTTAATTTTAAAACTATTCCAACTATATATTCTATTTGATGTTATTTGAAACTTCGAAGATAATCGTACGAGAGTGTGGTTACGTTTTCCGCGTCACCAAGTCATACCATACGATAAAAAATAGTATATGGATAAAATTCATACTTGATGTGTTTTACTACCTCATATATAGGCAAACACGACAGTGCAGCCTGCAGTGGTATCAAACTCACTACTAGCCCCCAAAGTGTCGTAAAAGACGCTACGTCAGCCATACCCATTCAGTTCTGTCTTCAAGAATTATGCTTGTTTAAAAGCGCATCATGTGGAATGATTCTACTTATTCACTGCCATGCTTGGAATATTCTTTGAGATCTGTAGGGTGCTTCGTTCTACGATTTTGTTTGACAAACTAGAAACGTTGATACACTTTGTGTTTTAATACATGACTGCCTTGGTACGTTAAGGCAATAATTAACAGGTCATACGCTCTTGTACTTCAGTTGGCATGGAATATTCCTTCGGCACAAATCTCAGCGGAAGGAATCAGCTCTAGCTGGCTGTCTACAGAGGGTAGGCGATGATTTGAAGGCTGAGTCATTGCTAGCGGCATTTAATGCATCACCGTGATTGGTACGTTTGTATGTGCTGTAAAGCAGCTGTTAACCACCCCCATAAAGTCATGACGGGAAAGGATGATTTGTGTAGTAAGTATATGTGAAATATAATATACTTCACAAAGTGTAGCCTTCTGCCGGAGGAGGGAATTAATAAGGGACTACTGTTCCCATTTTTAAATATGCTACATGTGTAGTCTTGACGTTCTTCGCAACTAGACATGTCATAAAATGACTCGACATACAATGCATTGTAAGTACCACTTGTGATTGGATATAAATAAGAATAAGGGTACGTCGACAAAGCGCAAGTTACAATAATTATTGGTCTGAGAGAACATGCATCAGATAACTAGCACGGATAACCGTTAACGTTCGATAAAATTAGGGTAAATGCATTTGATATTCAAGAACACCGGTACATACTTATACAGTTAAAACTGCCTAACCCAGGAGACCGACAAAATCCTGTCTGTGTAGACAGGTGCTCATTATAGACAGAATTCTTAAAGCTTGTGTCATTGCGAAAAATTATCTATGGGATAAGTGGTCACATTGGCTAGGTGGTCCTTATGTAGAGGTGGTCACTAGTGTGGCATTGACTGTACATAATTGCCGCTGTTGTGAATTCACTGTCACTTGGTCTTCGATCACATTCTATCAAAGTTCAAAACATCAAAACTTCCGATTACAAGATCCGTTGTACAATAGTGCTAACAGCATACCACTGCAGGGCGGTGGAACACAAGTAGAAGAGGTGGATAGACAACATCCACCACGGGCTAAATGTTATCTCCACAGCTTCATCTGTTGCGTTGATACCCGGCCGTGCGTTGCCTGCAGGGAAGCGGCCTGTGGAGTAGAAGTGGGACAGAAGCTCTTCCTTCTCTGCAAACCGCTCGTATAACCACTTGGTCAGGCCGGGCTCGTCACGCGGGACCTCGGAACTGGGGAAATGTCTGCATGGGGCAGTTTGACATGGTGTTTACAAGGACGGAATCATTATATTGACGTAGTCCGTTGCACGTGTTTGTGCTCATAATGCGTAGGACACCAGGTCATCCAGGCTGTTAGGAATTTTACAGCAAAGTAGCTGGCTAATATCTGGCCATAACTTTGCCCCAACGACATTGCCTGTTATCCAGACGCCCCCATTAGTAGATAGTAACAGCTAGCCCTTATATAGCATCCCTTACAACATCGTCCAAACGTACAACGACAGGCAATAAAGACGAATACTTCCCATGTAAAGACGAGAGAACGTTGCGCCATGTACATACCTGTAGTGCAGTGTGGTGGGATATGGCGGCCTCCATCCTGAGGTTAGAGTCTGTATGTCAAGCGGCCTGCCATGCTCATATCCAATGGTGATGTCAACAATCCACTTCACATGCCGACCTTTGACGAGGAGAGATGTTTAAACAGTTTACATGATGCCATTTTATTTTCCGCTCCATGCAAAGAAGAAGTCAAACTCAATAACAATAATTAATATAGAATCTTACATAAAATTTTTAGACACCGTGTTGTATGTTTACAGCCTGTTAATGGACATACCTCATTCTGCTACCTGCAATCAGCCTTCGGACACGTTTTTGTTTAATAAGGATTATTAATAATTGCTTGTCATTACAGATGGGATCTGTAGTTTTTTTAACCATGTGAACGTTAGCATGTAACTTTTGAAAAAAGTGCTTGGCTGGTGTTGACATTTGTTTCCGGACTTTTCTCGTAGTCATCTGCCCCTCGACATGTGCAGAGACTGTACATAGTCAAATTTACCCTTTGTATTCACGGTGCCGATGACCTGTTGTGACCCATGTGTGCGAGTCAGCGGTGGGCCTACACTGTCCAGGATGGTCTTCAACGCTCCTGTTCTGGGAAGAACCACGTGCTGTAGGAAAGGGAGGTTGTTCTTCTTTGCGTACCTGTGAGAAAAAGGGTTAAAAACTTAATATCATAAAGACACATTTTTTTTAAAATAATATTTTTGTAGATTCCAGAGGAGACAGTCTATTAAATACTGCATGAAATGCTAGCTGGGAATACAAAAGTGAGTTGATCATCCTGTCCTTAGGTTTGACTGGCTAGGTGACAGATACATAATCTTACTTCTGACTCCTCTCACGTCTGTTCCTCAGGAATCCCCCTTCTGGGAACAGAACGATCCACTGGTGATTCCTGCTGAAATATCTGGTGTTGAGATGATCCTTCAGTGACTCCAGCATGGTCTCGCGATACTCCTGCCCCTGTGTTAAGATAAACATGATGTAATCTTTGGCCTTCCCAAAAGAATGACTAAGACAGTTCATGACAGCTTTAGGCACTAAGGGTTATAATAGGCCAAGCATACCTGCTGCAGAAAGAAGTCCCCATGTACCCATGAACACAGTCCAAAGTTAGTGTAGAGGAGGATGTAGTCCATGATCCACATCATGCGCCTCACCACCGGCCCCTTGTGCTGCAGGGCTCCCATAAGGGTGGCCACGTCAGCTGTAGACTGGTGGTTCACTATCACTATAGCCTCGTCATTATAGGTGTGCGAGATGTCCTCTCCACACTCGTACACTTCAAATACAAGGTGACAATACAAGTGTTAAATCAGCAAAATGGAAGGGCACACAACACTACAGTTTTATAACAATTGATGAACCAAAAGCGTACATTTACTAAGAAAAAAGGTTAATGCAACTTGCTAGTCTGCTAGTATCTTTGACTCAATTATTGATGTATAAAAGCGATAATAATATTTCTTTTGGACCTAAAAGCTTTTGAAGGGGCAATTGGGTTATGCATTGGCAACTCTAACATGTGCTACATGAATAATGAGGTGTACCCACTTTTATAACCAGCACTATACCCCCACCAGCCAATCTGTGCCGACATCCACTTGATCATGGTGCCTTCTAGTTCCCAGAAGAGTTCAGGTCTGGCTATGCGCACGGGCTGCAGACACAGCATCCATACAAAGTGTGCAGGGACCACGTACAGGTTGTTGACTAAAACAAATGTCATTCGCAGAGCAATTCTCAGCAGGTACCAGGTCTGTGACCCCACTCGCCACAGCAGCCGTGTCGCCACGTCACCGTGCCCCATCCTGCTCAGAAGAAAACAAACCAGCCTTGACCCAACATGTGCCAACTATGCTAGTTTCCGTTCATCCGGGTGGAAACTAAATGGACGACCCTGAATTTAAATGAAGCAGTATGTTGTACACCATGTCCTAAGCTAGATGTATCACAAAGCCATCGTCTGGTACCATTAAACCTATGACAAGACACAAAAACTAATACATTAACCCTAGTCCTGCGGCCGCCGAGTATACTCGGTTTTCACATGTGTTCCCTGTATGCTAACGCCGAGTATACTCGATTTTGTGGTATCCAAAGCATGGACGCGTCACTTTCACTTGTCGTGCCGCGTGAACCCGGAAGCAACTGGGGAGAGGTCAAGGGTCAACATGGCCTTGCGCAATTTTACGTCATCCCTCAAGCCTTTGCGCGCTAATTTATTTAAGATGGCGTCCGTCGTTCGCGTTTTCATTGTTTTGTTGTTTACTGGGGACTTTAGGCGGTAAATCTGCCGTGTAAACGCCAAAATGGAACGGATAATTACAGGTTTGCGATAGCAAAACCTGTTCTATTGATTGAACAAGTTCACGAAGAGTTATTTACGAACGATTTTGGCCAGTTTCTTTAGAAAGTACCGACGAAGTCGTCAGCAACTTCATGCTAGCAGACGTCACGCTTCCGGGCGGGGATAGGCCGCAAATTCAGCCTGAAGAGACGATGGCACGGGACGTGGAGGTGCCGATGGCCGTGGTCATGCCCGGGGAAGAGGCCTAGGAGGTCGTGAAGAGGCCGCGGGCGCGGGTTCAGCGAGAGGGACGTGTGGCAGCGCCGGCCCCTCAAGCTGTCGACGTGACAGCAACGTACCACCCCTTGTTGTGCTAGTACATAATGTACATGTATATGTACCTCTGATGTTGTCAGGACATCTCAGGAATGATATGTAGTCTTGAATTGGAACCTCTAATGTGGTTTTAGTATCATAGTACATGAATTGCACACAAAAAGCATTTTTATTGCATTATTGCCCTCATATAGTCATTACTACTTGCACTAGGTCACTTTTTGAAGGCATGTATAAAAAGTACAGACCCTTAGCTTTCCATTGATGTATAACATAATGGGGTTGTTTTAGATGAAAGTAACCTAAAACAAGTGTCCATAGGCGACAATCCTCCGTGAATTTTTATATTTTGCAGATTGGGAACAGTATAGTGCACTAGTATAATATCTACATATTATTTATTTGATAGGGTATCGTAGTAGATGCAAACTACAAGTCACAATCCCAACAGATACTCACACGAATATACACAACAGCCACCTAATATCTGCTTATAGAACCTCGTCTATCACATAACTACTCAACCTACGCCCTATTCCACAGAATAATAAAAATATGGGTGTTTCTGAAATATGAAATTTACCTCAATATAAAAACCACTACGGTAAAAACAAAAACACGTGCATCATCACGGACATAACGGCACACCACATGCCCAATTACATAGAAATACAGTGTACAACGTACAGAACCATGACTTTTAGGTGCGAACACATTGGACATTTCCAGCAAATACATAAACCATGGTGATCCACATCTGGTCCTCATTAACGACCATACCCCACATCTGCATGAAGTCCACCCCCCCCCCCGCTATTCAAACAACGTGTTTTTTTTTGCGGCCAGTCTCATATGCCACTAAATGTAGGGGTGCTTCTAAAATACATGTATTACATTGACCGCGAAAACACCTACGGTAAATATTGAAATACGTGCATCATCACGGGCATGCCTGCAGACGACGTATAAAATTACATGCCGATTAAACAAAGGGAACCGTGGGTTTTAGCTGCGAACACGAAAAAACGGCTGACCACAATACTCCTGCAGGAGGTATACCTCCTTCACGGAGTAACAAGTAAAATAAAAGTAGTACCATACATTTCAGTAGGGTCTGGAAACCCCAGCACAGGGAGCGCGCATAGGCCAGAAATGCCAGCAGGACAAGGGTTTTAGGGGCCTATATTTGCCCAATTTTGCTCGCTGTCTTACGAATCAACGAAGACATACCTGTCTGCATATATTGTCTACAGTGTAGAGCAATCCACTACACCACGGCTTTAACATGCACACATGCTGGCAGTAATTACGTAAGCATACAGACATGGGGATTACCTTCCGCAGGCTTTCTGCTATACCGAGGCGAAGATCGTGTGACACATGTAGTCTCGTATACTGTCGGATAGGTTGTCTGCAGGCAAAACAGGTTTTGCCACTTTCGTCTGTCGTATATATCACGGCGAAACGAAGGCCATGCAAATAGGCTTTTTGCTATCGCTTGTTCAGACATTCAAGCTCTTTATAATGTGATTTGCCGACTACATTCAATTACAGAGGATTTTAGTGCAGGGACGTCAGCGGCAGAATTCTGTAGGCCTGGCCGGCTGTACAGATGTGGTGAACATGTCGCAAGCGTTGCAGTTGGATGGGTGCGACAAATCGGCCTTGTAATCACAGGACTTAATTATCATTGCACCCTTAACAGGGTTGCACACTGAGGTCATGGTGTTTTGTCGCGATTTGTTGTGCAAGGTATGACGGAAGGACCCCACTGAGAAAAAGGCGAGCGGCCACACCTTAAGCTTAACGGCTTGGCGTTAACGTTAACGTTTGAACAGTGAAACCACAAACATGCAATCCAGGAGGAAGGAAGGTTTGTTGTATGGCCACACCGAATTAGCACTGATGTTTATTGATAATGTATTAATTATCGATCAGATGTTTGAGTCAAGGTTTAATGTACGTTAGAAACTTTTATCATGTATGTCTATTTTGCTTTATTAGTTAAAGCCAAAACAGGACAGATAGATCAAGTTTTATAACTTCACATTGTCTCCATACTTGATATGGAGATCGTAGCTTTTCACTTTCTTTCTATTTCTTGCTAACGTCTTCAAATTGGTGTCAGTTCGTCATGTCCCAATTTCTTTAGTTTTGGAACTTGGTTCAATAACCTTAGACTCCTTATTTTATGAAGCCATTTGTAGGGTTATAGGTTCCCGTATCCTGGCACTAAAAATCACTTAAGCTGAAAACTACCGCCGACACGTATTTTGCGAGGCCGTTACACTCAAATAGAAACCATTTATGTAAAGTCCATTATGCACATGATAGGAAGGTCAATGGGTCCTGCGTCATACCACAAAAAGCAATGAAGCTGAAAGTCTATACAAACATATATTTTGACTGACACATAACTATGTGTAAAGATCAATTGGACTGTTCCAGTATCCAGTGGATAGAATCGCGCTTTTTAATAGGACTTGTACCCCACCAACGATATGCATGTTTTAGGCTCCTGTGTTACAGATTTTATAGGCCCTAGACACTCCGGTATAAAACGTCATGGAACTATTCCATTATTTCGGTTTAATTGGAGTCAAAAGTTATGGTGACAGAATGTAATTGACAACGATGCAGCTCTAGCTATTCCACGAATAAACTTTAAAGGTGGTGCAGGTTGTCGATATTGTAGGTGGACATGCCATGGTGTATAGGTCTTGTTAAAGGGATCGATATATAGTAATGTGCGAGACTGCCTTATATTGATTTCTACAGGGGGGTCGTAACCCCAAACCCTCCAGACTTTCCCGTCCATTAAGTCAGTCTAGGGAGTGGCGGGGGGGGGGGGGGTCTTGTGTATCCAAGCATTCTACTTACTAGGAACTATGGAGACTGTGTACATTTGACATCTGTCACCATTGTGGAGTATAGGCAACTCTCATTGACTGTGTATTAGGGAGAAGGAGTCACTCACTTTAATACAGGAGTGGTCGCACCTTTTCTTCCACTATAGAGTTTATAGAGCACCTTATACACCATGACCGATCACCATATGGGTGCATATCGCATTTTTGTTACTTAATTACTTAATATCCTCTTCATCCCACATGGGGCACTTTCACTGTAGGCACTTAATTGACAGATGGATGTTTGGACTTCTTGCGTCCAATGTGATGTTTTGTTGGCGCAAAAGCTACCTGTTACGAGAGTTCATCTTCGAGAAGTCCAACTGACTGAGCGAGCTACACTAGACTAGGTGTCTGACTAAGATGTGTGCAGGCTGTAATGGACTAAAGGTTTCCGCGTACTATATGGAATATATATTATATATATATATATAATCTACAGAGAGAGAGAGATATATAATCTAGAGAGAGAGAGAGAGAGAGAGAGAGAGAGAGAGATCTGTGGATGAAAAACCTGTCTGTTTATTTCACACGACTTTTAATATTGCCTGTTGCTTCCTTACCCTGCCACGAAAATATCTGGAAATGTCAGTTCTAAGTTTCTCTGTCTAGGTTTATGACGGTGTCATTCCTTCAGACACTCATGTTCATTTCTTTGTACGCCCCGCATATGCCGTGACCTTCTTAGGTGTAAGTTGGTCATATCGTGGTGCCCTAGTTAGAAGTATCTGCCCTACATCCCTGGCGCCGGCAAAACTACAACCATATTAGCGCTGCAACTTTGTAACCCCTACTGGCGAATCACTCAATTCCGGTCGGGCAGCGAAAGGATTACAGAATGACTGTCTCGCTTTAAATTTATATCAGTGCGGCTTGCCTTCAGATCTCCGCCATAGTAAATTACGAATAGAACGAGACAGAGCTGTTTTCCTGGGACCAAATTAAGTACAGTAGGCCATAGGAATAGAGGTGTAAGTGTACCCTCTGCGGCGGCTCCGCCTGTAGATCGTGACTGCTCAACAATGTAATATCATACATTGCACGTAATGGTCCATTTGGCGCTATTATTGCCTAATACGTAAGGAAAAAATGACCTCCAGACTTCAAAGACCAGTTTCAGCCATTTACTTGAGGAATCACATTTCACAAAGCAACGATTTTTCAGTTGTGGAGGAGAACAATGTTCTTATACCGAGTTGTGCCTGGCTTGTTCCGCTCCGGAGGCTACATTCAGGCCTCTTGCTCATATTTTGGCTTGTTCTGTGGACGACCCCACATGAAGGGCGGGGGCTGCATCAGTATTCACACCGTCTCTTTGGTCGCAGCCGCTCACAATGACCCGGTGATACGCTGCCGGATAGTTACGAGTCTCATGAATGTCTTCATTACCTGCACACTATATGAGCAGTGGAGAGGAGCTCGGCCAATTACCGCCACCCACGTGATTAGCATGGAGATCTCACGGCTCCCCAGCGCCCTGCAGGGTTCCAGAGATTTCTCCTTAATAGATAAGACCCACGGCGGTGCCGAGAGGGCGTCTGTCCCTACGGAATATGAGATTATTTCATAAAATGTATGATAGATTTGATAAACTGTGTCGTTCCATTTTTACTGAGGCACAAAAGTAGGAATGTTTCTTTCAGAAGAGATTTAAGGATTCTTCTTAACGAGCACTGAGACGAATATTGAGAATGGATAGAATACAGAGATCATATCTGAAGCCATACTACCTTGTTATTTGCTGTAAAATATTTCCGTAGGCTTCTAGTGCTGTCCTCAAATGCACCCCTTGCATTGCCATAAACGGTACGTTGTATACATGTACACCCTATCCCTAAAGGATATTGGTGGTGAAGTGAAAACGTGACTCTGTGACACTACATTTTGTTAGAGGCTAACTCTTAAGAATGAAATGTGGCTACTGATAGGATTCTTGGCGACGGGACTGGCGAGAGATCATCCTTTGTGCTTCACTCTCACGTCCATCACATACTTGTAATGACTGAGATATCACAGGCGTTCATAGAAGGCTTGTACAGGAGATTCTTGTCTATAGTATTCTTGTTTACTTGCAGCTAAGAGGGAACTTTGTTGACTCAACTATAACACGTCCGTCTTAGTCTGTCACCAACCGTAGATGATTACAAAATCTAACATATGCATTTTCTGCCCACACAAATACATGTTATACTTACAGATACCTCTTTTCTCAAAATACGAGCTGCATCCTAATCCTTTAATACGACAATCGTACTTTTTCAATGGCGGAAACAAAATTTGGCAGGAATGTTACGACCGTAAGTAGACCGTCACGGTGGTACACTTCACTCGGCCGGGCACGTGAAAACCAGCCGTTCCTTCTACACCAGATGTTTTTGTTAAGTGCTGGAATGGTGACAACATTTACTGTGGCTGTAAGTGGAAATATTGCTGAGTTATAGAACAAATTAATCACAATGATAAATCTATAACAACTGCTCCCGTTCTGTCCACTTCTTGCAGTATATGAATACAATGATACACTGACAATAACGTCTACATTTTTGCTACCCTACATATAAATATCGATCTAAATAGATGGATATGATCGGCGTGTATATATGATTAATATTTTATATGCCTAACATTATAGCAAAAGTGTACATTTACTCTTAACACCAACATGTATTTGTGAGAAGACGTCAAATAAAGTCACACAACAAGAATAAGTGGAGATCTAACAGACTTCCTTCTATGTTAAAAGTGGGATAACACACGAAGACGTACAGCAGAACATGATACCACAGAAAAAGGTACATGAGTTAGATGATTAACCATTCCCGATTGTGATAAGGCATTCCGAGTAAATTTTAAAATCCACATATTGTTGTCATTTACATGGACCATGATTATCAAGTGCCGAATTGTACATAGATCTTTTACCACACATACACAAGCCCACAGTCCGGTAATGGATCTTACGTTCTAATCAATATTTAGGATTCGGTTATGATGCATTAATCACCACCTTGAACACCACTAATTCTAACGAATGGCTTGATAAGGCTGTTTAGGGTGACGGTTGGTTCGCACGCAAGGACGTGGGCGGACAAATGTACTGATAAGTGAGAAATGCGAGCATTGACTTCCCATGATGCCTGTCCGTGGTGCTAGTTTGGCTATTGTTTATACTGTAAATGACAAAAAGGGTGAAAAGCCATATTACTGTTGGAATAGTGCAGCTAGGAAATATACTGTTCACGTATCGAAGTCGAGAATAGCGTTACGAGTGAACATTTAACTCTGGTAATATTATGTTTACACGTGCACTGAATATAGTAGATGACGACTTGACTTACTTGACTTAATCCTCTTCGCCCGTTCGGGAGCATAGGGCCTCAGTGAATTGCCTCCACCGCCTCCTGTCACCTGCGATCTTCTTTGCCTCTTGCCATGAGGTGTTGGCGGATTGAAGGTCTTTCTGCACACCCCTTTTCCAGGACAGCCGCGGTCTTCCCCTCTTCCTTCTCCCTTGGGGATTCCAATCTAGAGCAGCTCTTGTGATGGATGCCGGGGGTTTTCTTAGCGTGTGCCCAATCCATCTCCACTTCCTTCTTCTAATGGTGACCTCCACTAATTCCTGTCCAGTAATCTCTAGAAGGTCCCGATTACTGACCTTCCTAGGCCACCATATTCCAAGGATGTAACGTAATCTTGAATTAATGAAGGTCTGGAGTTTCAAGATGTTCACTTTCGTCAGGCCCCACGTTTCGCAGCCATATAACAGGATTGACTTCACGTTGGACTCCAGAATTCGCAGCTTAGTTTTGAGTGAGATGCTCTTTGCTTTCCATACTGGTTTGAGTTGGGCGAAAGCAGCCTTGGCCTTCCCTAAGCGGGCCTCTACATCCTTAGTTGCCCCTCCGTCGTTGCTTATGACACTGCCGAGGTAAGTAAAGTCCTTTACAGTCTCTAGGTCTTCTCCGCTGCAACGCACAGGTTTCGCCTTTCCTACTGTTTTCACCCGCATCTCTTTAGTTTTTGATGCATGTACCTTCAATCCCACTCGGTTTGAGTTGACTTCTAACTTCTGCGTCTTATCCCTCATCTGGCTGATGTTGTGGCTCAAAAGAGCAAGGTCATCTGCGAAATCTAGGTCATCTAGCATGTTTGTCAGTGTCCATTGGATCCCCGTTCTCCCTTCTTTGGTGGTTTCCCTCATGATCCAATCCAACGCGATAATGAACAGTAGCGGGCTTAAGAGGCACCCTTGTCTTACTCCGGTAGTCATAGAGAATGCCTCTGTCAGGTCACCTTCATGTAGAACTTGTGCCTTGAAGTCAGTGTAGAAGACTTTAATCAAGTTGATGATTTTAGGGGGAATTCCATAATGGGCAAGAATGTTCCACAAAGTGTTCCTGTCAACAGAATCGAACGCCTTTTCATAGTCTATAAAGACTGCGTACAGTTGGGAATTGAATTCTACTGACTGTTCCACTATAATTCTTAGCGTTGCAATCTGGTCACTACATGCTCTATTGGGACGGAATCCTGCTTGGTTATCCCTGAGTTTAGACTCCATGGTGGTTGCTACCCGGTTGAGAATTATTCTACAGAGTAGTTTACTAGCAACAGAAAGAAGCATAATGCCGCGCCAGTTCTTGCATTGTGTCAAGTCTCCTTTCTTTGGTAGTTTTATAATGGTACCTTTCTGCCAGTCTAAGGGGATCTTTTCTTCTTGCCATATTCTAGAGAGGAGGGGGTGGAGTGCTTCCACAGTCATCTCACCTGCTTCTTTCCAGGCTTCTGAGGGAATACCGTCAGGTCCTGCCGCTTTCCCGTTCTTAAGTGCCTTGATGGCCTTACGGATCTCTGCCTTACTAGGTGGTCCGGTACGTATATCCAACACTTCTGCTGAGGGCTCTACATCCGGTGGATCTGGAGGAGGTATACGATTGAGAACTTCTTCAAAATGTTCTTTCCAGCGCTCCATTTGTTCTTCCTTGGTTGCTAGAAGCTTACCCTCTTTGTTTTGTACTGGTTTGTTGACCTGTCTCCTCTTACCACTCAGGGTTTTTGTAATTCTGTAGAGGGTTTTCATATCTTGCTTGGAGGCGGCCTGTTCTGCCTCCGCCGCGATGTCTGCAATCCACTTCCTTTTATCCTTCCTACAGCTTTTCTTTACTAGCCTGTCTGCTTTGGTATAGAGCTTCATGGCCTTCGCCTTCTGATTCCTGGTCCTGCTATTGTCGATGTCTGCCTTTAAAACGCGCCTCTCTTCAACCTTGTCCCATGTTTCTTGGCTCATCCACTCCTTCCTTTCCCTCTTAATCTTTCCCAGGACCTCTTCACATGTACTTGTGAAGGCTTCTTTAATCGTGGACCATTCTGCTTCTATGTCGTCCTCTCTCTCCTCCTCGTCATCTGAGTTATAGCGAAGGGCATCAAAGCGATTAGCCAAGGTGAGCCTGAACTCTTGCTTAGTTTCTGGATTCTTCAGCCTCTCTACGTTGTATTTGGTTGATTTCTGTACCTTCTTCCTACAGGCTGCCAGGCGTATCCTACAAGTGGCCAGGAGTAGATGGTGGTCTGAGCCAACATCAGCGCTCCTCTTAATCCTGCAGTCCTGTAGAGTTCCGCGCCATCTTCTAGAAACCGCGATATGGTCAATCTGGTTCTCAACAGCTCCATCGGGAGACCTCCAGGTCACTTTGTGGCTCGTCTTATGGGGAAACAGAGTGCCGCCTACTACCAGATCATTTAGGGCGCAGAAATCTACAAAAAGCTCTCCATTTTGGTTCCTCGTTCCAACGCCATGTTTTCCCATCACCCCCTCGTTGCCGCTGTCTGTATCTCCTACTTTGGCATTCATATCCCCCATGAGAATGGTGATGTCCCTCTTTTTGCGCTTGGCCATAGTGGCTTGAAGCTGTTCATAAAAGCTCTCTTTCTCCTCGACACTTGCATCGTTGGTAGGTGCGTAAGCCTGGATGACAGTTGTATCTTGACATCGAGAAGTGAACCTAGCTATAATGATACGCTCCGATATGGGTTCCCATTCTTTTAGGCTCCTTGCACATTCCTTGGACATAAGAATCCCGACTCCCCTTGCATGCGTCGGGTGGTCTTCTGGGAAGCCAGAATATATTATAGTTTCTCCACTTTGTAAGTTTGTCTTGCCACTTCCCAGCCATCGCGTTTCACTTAAACCAATCAATTCTATTTTCAGCCTCTTCATTTCTGCAGCTACTTGATGAATTCTACCTGCTTGGTAAAGGGTTCTAACATTCCATGTGGCTATGTTAGTACGGTATTTGGGGGACAGAAGCTTCGGTCGGTTAGACGTCATGGGCTGTCCTCCTCCAGAAGTGTCGTCAAGTCTATAATCACGCCTCTTCCCGCTAGATGATCCTCTGGCAGGTTGAGACCTTTTCACTGAGGTTTTCGTAATCATAAGAGATCCGCCTGTGGGTGATTGGCCCAGGGGCTTCACGTGCACCTATTGGCCTCAGGGATTGCTGACTGCGTTACCCTGAGTTCACCCCTGCACCACGATGAGGCACACTCTCCCGAGTGTGGGGACGGTCTGTATCCCTAGGTGCTCCGACTTCGCAGGGGAGTAGATGACGACAGCAGATGATAAATGTTTAAGGATATAAGAAACAGATTAGATAAGATGACATTAAGAGCAATCGTGAATTTGAGTAATGATGATCATCTATCATAAGTCTCTAAGATTTCTTAGATAAAGTCAGAGTAGTATTGACTGACTTGATCCCCCCCTTTTCAGATGTAAGTGGTACATTCCCTGAGTATATTTTGGCGGGGACGGAACCAGTGGGCGGTCTGTGCTCATAGTATGAAGGTAGTTTCTGCACCCTCTGTCTCCCACTTCTGTCTCTCAGAAGTTAGTGTGTAGTTTACCAGTAGTGTACCGGCTGAGGGTTACGGGCAACGTTTTGTCTGGTAGTTCCACAATATCTAAGTTTGTGAGAATTAGTTCTCTCTATCCGATAAAAGGCAGACCGAGCGCCAGCGCTACCCGTAGTTCTGGAAGCTGCGTGTCCGGTCCACCCAGTTACATATCGGGGAAGGACATCACCAAATGGTAAGTGGTTTTTTCTTTAATATCTCCTAAGCTCAAACAGATTCGGTGTATTGGTTAATGCGGCAACTGTAAGAACAGAGTCGCCGGAGAACCACAGGTGAATCTGTGCGAGAGTGGGGCGACAGAAAACACGTTTAATGCAAACGTTAAGCCTAGCATCGTCATGGGAGTGTATGAGAACATTCATCATGACCCTTTGACTAAATAGGAGGGAGAGTGCTCTGTTAAAAGGACGCTGTACGATGAGCTAGAAAAGGATATTGGAGTTGGCATAGTCTTCTACGCCCATTCCTTACATGCATCCCTACGGAATAATGTCAACTTCAGACGTTTGGTATTTTGCCGCACGGGTGGCCATGTCTGTCTTTCACGTGTTTCTTCTTCCAAATTTTAATTTCATACTTAAAGGGTTTTTGTACGAGAACATATCGGACATGGAAGGAACATAAAATGCCCGAACGATTTACACCTCGAGACAGATTGCTAAGTATACAACCCAGTACTATATCTCATAAAATAAGCACATTCACGCGATCATAAAGTAGCTTTAAGCTGGTCCATTGCAGTATAAGGTAATCAACGTAGGCAGCGCGGATGTAAGTAATATATATCAAATCGAACACGTAGCAACTTACCAAGTTGAATGGCATTGTGCCCTGTCATTCCAGCTGAAATTATGTCAATACATGTATGTAGCACCATAACCAGTACAAATAGACTCGTATTGAGTACAAGACTTTGGTATGCTTTAAAATCTATCTGATGCCGTTTGGTCCAAACATGGCTTTTATGATAATTGCTACCACTGCCTCGTATTTTTCACTGCGTAGTAACATTTTGCACAGCCTGGTGCTGTTTGATGGAACTACTTTGTGTTCTCTATAGCTGTTTGTGGTACCACTCATCAACTTTGGTATGACAGTGTAGTGGGGTTATGTTCGTATCTACAAAAACTGTACCTCTGTATACAACCCAAGAAAATTGACATTTCAAAGAACATCATCTGACGCCAATGTGTACCAACCATGAACTAACCATGCAGCACATACTTCACAAAGCCCATCTGGCACACATAATGTTTTATCCTCAGGCTAGAAATGTTTAGCGTGATAGATGAGAAACTGTATCGTTATTGCCATCGTTGCTTTTCAACCGGCTTTTCTACGCCTACGCGAACGCAAGCCTGCCGCTTACATTGAGCTGACGATGGCGATTTCCTCAAGCTAACAAATATGAAAACAGAACTGTAAATGCGGTGCTGGATTTTCTCTTCATCTTACTGCAGATCCCCGTTAAGGGCTTACTCTCATGTTTGCTGATTTGACAGAAGGAATCATTAGTCATTTACGTAAGCTGTAGAAGACGTGTAGTCCTACACTGCAACTACGTACTACTACTGACTCTGTCAAGTGTTTTACCAAAGCAGCGGTGGCCAACGGATGAATCATTAAGCTTGGGGATTTAGCCAAATGCGGTATTGATTGTGGCCATATTTCAGAGATAAATCGTTTTAAGTACAATAAAAGTAAATTGGGTACTGTTTTAGGTCTTACCCCAGGTCTTCAAGACTCATTAAGGCTGGGGGGCCAACATGAAATGTCAGCAAAGGGCAGAGAAAGCCAAGGGCAATAGACAAAGTGGTGCCATAAAGAGTTCCGTGGATCGGCCACATCATATGTCATGTCAGCTTGCCCGGGGGGAAACGTAGAGAAATGGAAGCTGATTGTGTAAGCGAAAATGAGAAACAATCCGATAACACCAACTGTGTGTTCTGTTCTGTTCCTTTACACTGCGTTGTGTTGCTAGCATTCATGAGTTGTTCTACAGTTCCAATAGTCGACATCAGGCGACACTATGTCGGATGGATGTGTATTTTGAAGTCGAGCCAAGGACTGGTTGACAACCATACTTTCCTGCCCCGTAAAAACTACATCGTCATACTGAAAATCTCGCTAGAAAATGTCTCGAAAATTTAATTGCACCTCTGAGCACTCCTCTCAAATTAAGCTAGCAAGCTTGAAAGCGTGTTCCCAATCATGTCAACTTTTAGTATCTATTTACGGTAAATTGCATACGGATGGAGGAATGGAAATGTACACTGTAAATATATATAAATCAAAAGATAATCTTGCAAACTAGCGGCAACTAGCTGGTGATTCGACTGGAAATACAAGACGAACAATATTGTCGACAAGGATTACAATCGCGAGAAGGAAACATTTTTCATAACAAATGAGCTAATCATTTATTCTTCAGTTTCGTAGTTGGATCTAAGGATGCAGGACTACCAGGTGGCAGTGACATATCCGTACTCAACGTTGTCTGACTTGATGACGAAAATGTTGTTTGCTGCATCGTTTCTTAAATTATTAAAAATTAAAGGCCGCCAGTGCATTTCCTTGAAATGTGTTTGCTCGCTAATGACCTGTGAGTCACAAACTGCAAGCAAGCAAAGCGTTGAAACTGATTTTCTGGTCCCTATGATCTCACTTAACATTTTGGTAATCGAAATCGGAACACTCGATCTTCCACACAGGGGAATTTAATGGAGAAAACGTGAGATTATTGGACATATAGGTTGTACAGTGACTCTTTTATTGTCCATTGTCTGGAAGAGAAAAAACTTTGATATGTTCTTGTTCACGCTCTTCTACATGTTGAGTGTGCTATGTGCGTTTTGTCAAACTTTCACGACAGACATCTACTTAGCTTAGTCCGTCTTGGCTGAATTAACATTAAAAGTCTACTATTGATTCTACGTTTATCCATTAGAGCGAACTGCACGCTTTCCATAAGATCTCTCCGTCCTTCACGCTTTTTGTCTCAGATCAGTAAAACGTTGCTTGTATCATGATCAGACCAGGGAACATATCGTCCTGGCGCGATAATATCACCCTGACGGTCAGGCAGCGGGCAGCAGAGTGCGCTGGCGCCTTCCGGACTTCTTTTTTTTTCAAAAATTTCACCGGTACCCGCCATGGCTATTAAAGATCCATCCAAGGCATGGGAGGAATTGAACCTCCCTGATGTCAGATGAGCTAGCTATGGGTAGTTGATTTACGGTAGGTTCCAGTCTAAATGTTTGATGCATCTGTACTTTGTGTTCCTCTCGGTCATCGTTCCTGGGCTTGTATTCGGACCTTTGAAACGTAGCTTCGTGTTACACCAAACATAGCACACAGATTCTCAAACATACATGACTAAAGTTACTGGTACCCCCAGTGCGCTAGCTGCGACAGCCGTCCCATGTATCATGTAGGCTTCAGTACACCGGCGCCAGGTTTACTAGTCACAGTTTACAACTTCTACATCGCTACAGTTAGAGAAATATGGTATAGCACTACAACCACCCTTCGGGAAGTTCTATCCCGATAAGCCTTGGCATTTCGTGTTCCGCCTTGGGCAGATTTTCGTCATTAGCGTTATGGTGCCCCGATCGGAAGGCTTAGCCGGCTCGGGACGCCCACATAGTAGCAACGTCGTTATGTGCTGAACTAAAGCCCTTAAACGTGGGGTCTCCATCTCTCGGGTACTGAGAGTGGTGTTGATGTGGGGAAACAGGCGTACCGTATCTCGCTAGAAAAGCATGGTCGTAGCGGCCACTTACCACGGAAGTGTAAATAAAAAAAACAACCAGAGTCATTTCACGTTTGTTTGGTATCCTCCCCTTCTCTTCTCTTCTTTTCCAAATCCAGAACGTTACTTTGATAGCAGCTCTAGCTACGTACATCCGGTAATACTGCGTATACATCATGCAGTGGGGGGCATTGTAGACGTGCACAAGTGGTAAATGGCTGTTCAGAGGAGGGTAAAATTGTTCACGTCGTTTTTCCTCTGGTCTATGAGTAACGCAGGCGTTCAGACGAAAGTGGGCCCTAAATCAAGCCTGCAGGTAAGAGATCTAGCAGGTAAGCAGAATGTTCAGTCTCCAGAAAATAGCCCGAGCCCGTCGGCAGTGATGTAAGGCCAGGTACACATCACGTCGATGATTTGGGGCGAGTCAGAACACTTGGCTGCGTAAATCGTATGCTGTGTAGTGAATACTGATGGTTTTCTTTTCTTCAAATTCTTGTTACTGTCGTATTGTTACATTTCATCAATCAGTGAAGAGGGCCCATAAACAGCATAACGTTAATGGGCTATAGGAATGAACTGCATGTGTTTCCTCGAAGTTAGGAGTCAGAAGTTAGTGCGATTCCCATTGCAGCCTGACCACGGGGTGACTTTTTATAAGTGTGAAAAGTGCCTTGAGCGTCGTCAGTGTGACGGGCAGTGTGAGGCGTTTAGAAAAAAATAATCCGCTGTGTCTAAGGACGATTCCTCGCCGAAGAAAAACTCCGTTAGTAGAATTATGGATGTCTAAAGTTGGTTTTGATATTAATATTGATCGAGTGCAGTGATCAGTGAGTACTTCTGCAGCTAGCGATAAATGACTGAGGACGGGACACATGCACCAGTAGATCAATGCTGACAAGAGGTCAGTGCCAACCCTGATGAGGCTCAGTCGGACCTGACTACGTTTACGTATCCTGCCTCAGAGTCAATGGACGCGCAATCTCATTTTCCTAAATTTCCTCCATGCCATCGGACAGCGGTGTGATCTGCACATCCAGCTTTCCGGCGTTACCTAATCCCTCTGAAGTAAGCTTGAATGTCATCACAGACGAAGTGACTTTTTTGCATGTTATTGGCCAATGCTTTTTGTTATCTCACATTTTTTTGTGGTCGTATAAGCATCTCGGGCGTGTGTCTACACTTCTCAGGTTCTGAAGTTTCTCCTATTCCTTGTACGTGCGGCGGATGAAAAGGGATTCTGATCCATTGCTTATCGATTCCCCACATCCCATTCTGTGGTGTGATAACGATTGTGCCCGTAAACCTATGACGAATGTATCTCTTAGACTCGTCGATTTATCCCATCAAGAGAAGAGAAAGCCCGTCCTACCAGTGACGACCGCCCGATCGAGGAGAGATGACCTGGAGATAAACACTGGAAGTCGCGGCTTTCATGGAGACGTTTTAATTACCGACTGAAATTGTTTTACATCGATAAGATCTTTTCTGAACAGGCACTGTCTCCTTGCTGCATCGACACGCATCGGTTCGTTAGGAACGCGGAAGCTAGGGCTGTGGAACTGTTGCGTTAACTGGCTGTCACGGTATGGTGGGAAGGAAATTACATGTAGACAAATTCTTTTATTCCACTCAAGTACGTTTATCTCCGGGGAGACAAGAGCCGATATCCCCCGAACACGTGGTCTGACTGCTGAGAAAGCCTGACGCTATGGACCAACTAAGTACAATCTACGTATTTTTTCTAGATTAAAACAAATCATTTGAATAAAACCATTATCCATCACCATTAAAGCAGACAAATCAAGAACATGTGTAATGTAAGGGTTGCTGTGATAAACGTTGTACATTTTCTTTCCGATGAAGAATCCGTAGTTTTTTCTGATTAGGTCACACCGACTTAATTTTATGGATGACATCCGCGCGCGCATTGATTTTTGCCTGTTCTCAAAAAAAAAATAATAATGTCTTTCGAGGCTTCACGGAACTCCGAACTCGGCTGGAACTCAGTAAAGACTGCCGACTCATAAATGCCGCAAAAGGGCGGCTTATCGTAAAACGAAGGAGGAAGCTGTGAAGGAGGATGAGACCTGAACAAGACTATCTACATCTACCTCCTGCAAATAAAAACTTGTTTGTTTGATGCAGTAATTGTGTCCTGTGCTTCAATTCGCAATACCGGCTTTGTATTCCTGTGGTTAAGCAGCATTTTTTTTTTTTGCTGGATTTTTCGCCCTCTCGCATTAGTTTTGTGGTCCCCAGAGGATGTCATCCATAAAATTAAATCAGTGTGGCCTTATAATTCTATAAGATCGATTGGCTTGTTTCTCATGACCCCTGTCTCCCCCACACACAGAAAACAGTTATTGGTACGGTGACAGATTTTCATATGAAAATTTGCTTCCAAAAATAGGTATGACCCCTTTTTAGTTGCTCGGATGCGGTTCAACAGTGCTCGATATAACGTTAGATAAATCGCTGTCATTGCCGCTTGGGGAATCCATCATGGGAAGTGAAGAAAAGTAGTTCTCCTTCTGTGGATTTCTAAAAAGACAGACTTTCCTTGTAACAGTCTAATTCACATCTTTGTCGTAACATTGTGATAACAATGACAACTTTTAATCGTTGTAGTTAGTGAAATAAACAACGACAAGCCGGACAAGAGTTTTTTGTATAGAAATGTGTTTGTCCTATAAAGGACACTTTTTGACTGAAGAATAATCATACGACAACCCTGTTGGAGATCGTCTACATTCCTAACTGCACAAAGGATACAGAGAGCGCCACGCTCCGCCACCATGTGTCAGGAAACTCGGGGCATCTACAGGAACACATACAAACGGCAAATCGTCTCTTTTACATGTGTTCTTGTACTGGCCCTTCCGGCGCCTAGTTTGTATGAATAGCCAAATGCCTCACGCAGACATGCGAAACATCAGATTCCTTCTGCATCGGATATCCTGTTAACCAACAAAAGAACGGATTCTAAACCAAAAACATAACCTCTCTTCTACTTCAAGGCGGAGGCAGTGACGTTATATTGTGTTAAGAACAACTGAGATGCGAGGAAGCTATAAAAATTATCGCA
This sequence comes from Branchiostoma floridae x Branchiostoma japonicum, assembly GCA_013266295.2. Classification (NCBI taxonomy): domain Eukaryota; kingdom Metazoa; phylum Chordata; class Leptocardii; order Amphioxiformes; family Branchiostomatidae; genus Branchiostoma; species Branchiostoma floridae x Branchiostoma japonicum. The sequence goes on from CM023840.1 coordinate 17,794,204, forward strand.
CGGCAATGAAAAACGTATAGCGCGTTAAGTGCGATATCACGGGTAAACAGGATGATCCTTAGCTAGCCTGATGCCATCTCAGGGCTCAGTAACGAGCACCTTTAAGCAGAACGCATGCCGGTTGGAAGGAACGCTTAACGCCAAGCACGAAACATGAGATTTCGGCACCACGTTTCATTATTCTCCATTTCGTCTTATCTCTTGGCTGGATGGTGTGGTTCAGGCTGTACGAGTCCGGTTTTCCTGAGTGCTAGTTATCGTCCCTGTCACGCGCGTACATGTAGCTGTTCGCGTGTTTTATGAGATATGACATACTCGTCTGTTAGATAATATATTGGCAGCTTTTCTAATTCAAGCTGGAAAGCGTGGTTATAGTTTGAACGTTACCAACATACCTACCTGCTTTACTCTATATTGTGTCATCAAATCTTAGAGACTTCGTGTTGGCACCAAGTTAGTCCCCTTTGAAAACGAAGGCCCACAAGGGCGTAATGCTGACGCTGAATTTTATTAGATAAGAGATGTAAAAGTGGATATCTTTTATGTAAAAGCAAATTCTCATCCTGTACTACGTAGTCTTTTGTAAGATAGATTAGTCTCGTATTATGCTTGTTGTTATATAGCAGTAGAAGGCTTGTACAATTGCAGTGGAATGAAGTTTATGTGCATGTAAAGGCTTTTCCTCGAGAATTTCGCTGTACATTTTATTAAACGTTCGATTTAAAAATGTGTCACAAGCCATCCGGCTTTATCTAGCACGTACACATTCCTGCAACGTGCTCATGGGAAAGACATGGGATGAAAAGTCTGTACTGACTTTATCTGAAAAGCCTTCTTACTCTATCATTACAATGTAGTTAGTCCATGATACCTACAATACAATAAAACATATAGTCTAGAACTGTTCATTCACAATTTCCATGTGGGAGCTCTCCTTATCAATACACATCTACATGGCTGAAAATCCGAGTCTCTCGTCTGAGTTGTTTATACCATAAAATGATACCGCCTGGCGCCGTTCATTACATTTGTTGTGATGGATAGCTTCACTCGTACTGTGAAGGTAAGGTGGTGGGTGATGACATGTATTGGTTCTCACTAAGAGTAGATTAGTTCCTTCCTGTCACCTTAAATCTGCTAAAATCAGCAGAGACATGCTTTATTATTACATTCATATCATCACCCGTGGGACTGATAGAGACAAGGAAAGAAATGAAAATGGGGAGGTCTAATTAACGCGTTCTCCCCCGAGTAGTTACCCTCTTGTCTCTACCGTGCTAATGGAGTTAAGCGATTAAGCTCTTATCAGCGTTTTAAATTTCTCTTAATGAGGAACAGCTCCTGGGAGACTGATAACTACCAAATATGGTCACAATTCGTGAAAGAAAGTTAAAACTGGGCAAGTTTGGTGATTAAAGCAAGGTTCTTACTAATGAAGACCGGCAGGAGTATTACCGAGTAATAAAATAAAACGAAGTGACAAGTTTGAAAGATGCCGAGCTGATCGTTAACAATTAGCAAGTAAGGGAAGATTAAGTAAGGGAACATACTTCTAATGGGTGGGTCTTAACGTTTCACCTGCAATTTACGATCTACAAAATGTACAAGTTGTTCTGATATCGAGGTAATTCTAAAAGCCACACTGTCTGCGAAAAAAAAAGTTTGCCCAGATATACGTCTCGTTGTGGGTTGGCCCGGTTTTATCGCTACTTCTTCTGCAATAGAATGTCACAGAGAGCGCCGTATGAAATATCTTAGTTCCGTAAAACACTGACTGCCTACCACTTACAGTCCGGTAACGTATCGGTGGCGGAGTCGGCGGTGGTATTGCACCAAACGAGATAAGGCGACTTCATCCATCACCGTCCCGGAGTGAACAAGAACTACCGTATCGCGCTTACAACGGCCGTTTGTTTGTTGTCAAGTATCGCCTTGGCACTGTTTTTAAGTTTTGCTTACATTTTAATCTTGCTCACGCGTGTAATCGCTAGCTTAGACTAAGCCCTGGTACATGTGCATCAGCCGCCCCGGTCGGACCTTGTGTTCACAGTGCCATCACGTCCGTCCCTGCGGGGGCGTTCCCCTCCACCACACAACGACCTCCCTAATAATCACACCCCTTATTTGGCATGCACCTCATGAAATGTTCAAACTCATCTAATTGAGCACAAAAATTTACACCCCTCCGAATCTGGCAAACCGTGCGAAGGCGTGATGTGACGAGTTGATTTACAGGAGAACCACGGGCAGTCCGACTGGTACATCAGTCGTCATATCCGCTCACGGGAACACTCTGATCACCGAACCTGATTCAAGCCGGGCGTCACACATGTGACTACAAGAAGGAACCCCGCAGTATAAAATCATTAATCTTCAGTTCACCAAGACTGAACTAAATTTTGGTGTTAGTAAATCAAGAGAACGGTTGTTTTATATCAAGTTTCTTTATAACGAGAATGATACAAAACCTGGCGGCATTCTACACAAACAACGATGTGATGATGAAACTTACCCGAAGTTTTATCATTGATGTATTCTGACTGGCATTGAAGTCACTATGCAGAAAGTCGAGCAGGTTTAGTTTTAGGTACAAAGACTTTAAGGGAAGACATCCATAACGTTGTAACGAAGACAATTTGCTTTTACATTTTGACTGAATTTAGCTGGAAATCCTCGTGCCTTTCTTCTGTCTAGACATAGCTGAGAGTAAGCTTACGTGTTCGATCCTGAACATGTGTGAAATGCGTGCATGGAAGCCGTTGAAAGGGCAATCCTAGTCCCATACCGTCCAGACGTATTTGTTCTGAAATACATGTGCTTCAAACCTCCTGTAATGGCAGTTCTGTGTAGCAAATATAAAAAACAGACATGTTTAACGTTAGACCGTGCAGAAAGGGGCCCCGCGCGCCCCGTGATCTTTCTAAATGTCAGTTCAAAGTGTGAGATTGAGGAAACCATGTTATTGCCTGGCTGGTCCGATGTCTTGCCCCATAAGTGTATTGAAATGAGGAAAAGGTCTATCAAAGGTTGCACGTAGGGCAAAGTTGGAGGCAAGGGTGCACAGTTTAAATATGGTGCATTACAAATTTACAAGTCTCTGACGTTTTAAGGTCTGATCTTTAGCACGGTGTGATGTGGGAGCAGTTCTAAGGTCGGATGATTACGTAGAAATATCAAAGACCGGCAGATTGACATTGATTCTGACCCAGACGGTGACCTCACGAGACAAGTTTTCCCTTTGTGACAAGTCTTCACAGTACCAAACAACACCTCCGTTTGACATCCGATCCTTCCGACTGTTTTTATGTGATAAAGCTTCAGAGGTCAAGAGGGCATCACGTAAAGGTACGAGCTTGGAACTGATGTCCAGGTTTAACATTGGCGTTAACCTTGTATTCCCTTCTGCCACCATGTGAGGTTTCGACCTTTTGTGCTCCTGTGTGAGATTATGTCAATGTAGTTCACAGACACTCATTCAAACCCAACCTCTCCCACTCTGGGTCGCTGGGGTCACAGGCAACACAACAGTTCGCGGCGTCTTAGGACGTCATCGCTGAAGTTCTTCTCATGACACATTCCCAGTATATCAAGAGTCCTGTCGAAGTTCATTGTGAGCTGTTTTGAATCTTTTTAGAATCGTGTATTACAAAATAAGTTGGTATGTGTTTGTACTGTACCCTAAGGATGAATGGAATGCAATCAGATAGGTTGATGGCGCCGTGGAAGTCGAACACACGAATGTGTATTTGTAAAAATATTATACAGTTACATGCAAAAAAGCTAGGAGAAAACCTATGTAAACACGCAGATGTTGGTAGAAATCCAGTATCGTCTCCATCAGTATCAGACAACTTTCCGCTTCCATGTACGCATGCTCGGGTCCCATGTTCCGTGACGGTTAATAGGGGTGACGGTCGGAATGGAACAAAATGGAGACAAAAATGGGCTTTCTTGATCACGGTGAACCCCATTACTGTTAACTTGTCGCCTTATATCACCTCTTCTTGGAATTATCGGCTATCTTCCGCGGAATCGCGGCCCCCGAAGTCCCCGAGCCTACACGTAATATTGCGTTAAAAGGGTTACTGCCTGATCGATGTGGGGATTCTGCAAACAAATGGAGTAGCGTATGTAAGATGTCGGGATTAGTCTGGTTGGCAACGGTCTTATGAAGGTCGCCTACAAGTACATATAGCCCTCTCAACTGTGCAGGGACATCTAGAGCCACAAATATATCCTCTCGGGTAGAACTGTCCGTTTTACAACGTCAGCCTATCAGGACATCAGATAGCGGGACGCACGGGGCCTCACTTTGATGTTCCAGTAGTAAAGTTCGTGCCACTTTACACAACTGTCTTTTTTTTCCAAGTAAGTGCGGGATAAATTTAGCAACCAGACAGTGAGCGACCGCAAAATAGCGTCACATCGATCAAGTCGGCACAAGGTCGTCACTATTGATTAATGTACCACTGTTTTTACTGGCGTACCTGGCATACAGGTCCCAGGCATGGAGTCACGGGGAAGGTAGTTAATCGTTATCTTTGGAAAGAATCAAGTTTTTGACGTTGTAAGTAAGACGTGTGAGTAATCAGGTGCGGGCGGAGTGATTTGTATGGCCTAGAGGTCAGTGCTTAGGTAGAATGATTCAACCCGCAACAGCCCCCACGTTATCGAAAAGGATAATTACATTTTAACTAATACAAGCGCTTAACAACTGCTAATGAGACGATACGCCTTCTGGAGTTTTGACCCAATGCGATGCTAGATCTTTATCAGAATTACAATACAGTGATCCTGTCACAGTGAAATGAAATCCTTCTTTGTGTACTGAGTCGATTCCTACATTTTCCTACCACACGTCCTCAATAAAAAGGTACTTCAAAGTCAAGGGCATTTCGTAGATCAGTCGAGAGATGTTATTAGCGTGGGTGTCGTGTTGCAAGTGTTTCAGCTACAGTTTTGAATGGAGGGTGTCCAAAAACCACTACGTAAGAGACATCATCGATTTCTTCCCAGATATAAGCCAGTCCTTCATTAAATGTTTATTTGGTATCTAAGTGTTTCCAAACGTACTCCGCAGGACCGAACAAGAGAGACAAATGAGAAACTCCCCATGGCCAGTATAAACGGTGAAGACGCTGTGTGAGTTCTTTATTATAAATGACCACGATCCTCTACACCTTGCAGTAGGTGGGTCGTGGTGTGGAGAAATCCAATTCGGTACTTCAATTAAATTGGCATGATTGTGGTCCGTGACGCTGGTATTTTTGTGGAGACGACGTTGATCCATTGCTGGCTTAGGCACGGTAAGTGCAGGCGAATACATCATCTTCCTCATCGTCAATTAATGGACACAAGCCAGTCTTTTCACATGCATACTCGTGCAAAAACATAGTTTTTAACTTATGGTACGTGCTGAAGCTTTTATTGGACTTGACATACTAGATGAAGTATGATTTATGATCATGCACTCCGTAATCTATCAACATGGTCCGCCTTACGCCTGTAGATGGGAGCCGTTTCCTTTATTTCCAGCAGTGTTGATATTCTCGGCAACACCTCTGTGTGTGTCCCTGTGATCACGTCTCTATAAATGATGACGAATTTCTTATCAACTGTACAACACAGTCTTGGAAATACACTAATAGGCAGCTGATCACGTATTTCGGTTAACTAAAGGGAATTATTTACAGTCTCGCATTGGACCATGTACTTAGGCAGTAATTCGTGCAGATCCCGCGGTGCTCAGGCCTCAGGCGACAAGGCATAAATGTAGTCTGTGATAAAGGGGCTTTTAATGACAGTGTGCAGCGCGTGGGGAGGGGGCGGTGAGACTTCTGAGAAACTTCAATAGGTCGGACTCATCTCACAGGTCTGCAAAACTTGTTATAGACTCATAACCGTACTCCATGCGTGGATAAGGATTATCAACAGACACGCATGCTCCAACGGGCCTGTGGGACAAAACCTATCACTGCCACGTGCACGCCTTGGGCTGGTCTTCCTCATCATGGACGGTGATGTAGACTAATGGAAGGACATGTATCAGCGTTCTACCCAAGGCATTTGGCGGACAATCCTATCAATACCACATCGTATACCTGAGGCAGATACATTATCTTGTCATCATTCTCCGGAAGGGAATTACATAGGTTGTAAAATCTACTACACCTTAGGGAAAAAGAAGAGGCCAGGCTTCTAGCTCTACATATTGTAAGTAGGCAGATGTTTAGTTGATTTCCTATATTCAGCCATTTGGTACATGGACGTAGAGCATCTGTCCTTGACATTTTTCAGCTACGTACTATGTTGATATCTTGGGGATACCTATAACGGTGACGGAAAAGCACACCCTACCTTGGTGATAATGTACTACGCACTCAGTGTTCAGACCATAAGATATGATGATGACTGTGTCACCACGACAGGGAAGTACGTGTGTTCAACCGTTGTAATAAATGGATGGGAGGCCATATAACGGCAGTCACTACATCCACCCATCACGAAGTGCCTGGTCCTTCCATCATTGAAAAGGCCAAAGCATCTATAGCAATACTTTGATCTAAGACGCACTCCTATAGTGCAGATTCACACCCTAGCAAGTCTTAAATCAGTGTCAAAGTTTCTTACACTGTATCTGCAGTACTTAAATCATTCTCATGGCCACATTGCTGTAAGAAGAGACTAGTTTTGAAAAGCTAGCTCAGCATATTCACGCATCTGTCTTGCTGCACGACTAAATCTGTGCAGGAAATGAAAGTTGAATCCCTCATCTTCGTTTACGGTCTCTATCAGACACGGAATGTAGGGTATTAGGGGCTGTGTTGGCTTGTTTTATGGTCCCCGTAAAACTCACGATCAGCCACGCACTTTTCTGGGCAGTTGGAAATTTATCTTGTGTTGTCTGCTATCGATTATTGTGTTGGAAGCATATTTCTGGACTGAATCCATTCAATCTTTATCAAATGATAAAGGGAAGTTTATGATATATATTTTACACCACATGGCTGTCAGATCATCTTTTGTATATTCTTTTCTGAGAAGGAACGCTATATTTATGTGACGTGTGATCTGCCTTTTGACGGATTTTGTTTGAGTACTTTAGCACGGAGTAAAGCAGATTTTGCTTGTATGCTCTGTGGAGAAAACACGCTCTCGAAGAAGACCTACGGTTGGAGGTGTATCGTGCACGTAAATCAGTCTTGTACTGACAAGAAAGACAGGGCGCTATATAGCTAAAGGATCAGGATGTATTGGTTGTTCTGAAAACTTTTAACCATGAACTTTTCTCGGTGGTACGAGACCTGTCATATTTTGCATACTGCCGATGTCTTTTTGCACATCTGTGCATTAGATTCATCCAATTTTCGTCACAAGATGACAAAGGGAATGTTTTGATCTACGGGAGTTTAAGTTTGAATTTAATTTGGCTTATGTTTTCCATGTATGAATTACCTCCGATTTTTCTTTAGTTTGGAACAGTACACGAGCCTTGCATACAGATCACCGTCCCACCAAACACAGAATATACGTTGTTTAGTGGTCCCTTAAAAACCCAAGAGCAGCTATGTGCTTTTCTGGCCTTAATAGGTTTATCTCGTGTTGTCTCTGCTATTGATTATTACATTGGAAGCACATTTGCGCACTGGATTGACTCGAACGTCATCAACTGGTGCAGAAATCACATGGCTGTCAGATCATTTGGACGCATCTTAATGTTGGTGGAAAGTGAGAATAGACGAGGTGAGATGAGAACGTCTTCATTCCTACATAGTGTGCTTTTCTATTATCTTGCGATATTTACTCGGGATTTACTTCCTGTGTGGAATTTTTAAGATGAATGTACCTTTCCTTGGTACTGAAATGCCGATTGCTTCATACAGGATTTCCGATTGGTATGCCTCTTGAAAAGGAAAGAACAAGCCATGAATGAAGACTTGCAGCGAGGTCTTTCTAACGATGGCTTCAAAACAGTAGCCTCTGCACTACTATGATGGGATAACCCACCGAACAATGTTAAATTGCTCTACGGTCTTGTTTTCATGGTTTTCTCCACATCTCTACTTACTAAATATTGAACACAGGCATTTGATGTAGGTCTTACTTACCTACCTGACTACTCAGCTGATAATTGCAAAGCAACATTAAGCTAGATGGAGTTACATGAGATGCCATCCCGCTATCTAGTATTCAAACAATCTTCGTCATGTTACACCTTATCAATCCGATGTGTATCGTATATAAGAGATTTGTCTCCCCTCCCTAGGGACTAAATCATTTGCTTCATTCTGTGTAAGGAAGCAGCGCCTGGGGTGAGGTTGTTATTGAGTTATGTCAGTAGGAAGAAGTGGGGCTCAGCCTGACGTCCTAGTCATGGGAATTGTTTCCCCCTGTAAGATACATGACACTTTTCGCCAACACATACATCTGTGAAATGACAGCACTTCTTGGTTTTTCTTGTATGATAGCGTAGACTCCCGCCAGATATAAAAGGTACCAAAACGAGAGAAACGCTGGAGTTGTCTATCACCGTTAGAGTTGTTTATTCTAAATATAGGCTACATCATACATCATAGTAAAGTCATCAATTTTACAAAGCTAATCCCGAAAGTGCCCTTTTGCCAGTCCAATTAAAGGGCAATGCTGCCTCTTGTTTACTCTCGCAGAATTCTCCGGGAAGGCAACTAGTTTAACATGTAGCACCCGCTGTAGTAGGATTTTACGATCATAAATTTACTTTAATAATTTAAGAGTTCCAGGCGTGGCAGTAATTTATCCATATTCCAGCAGTATGGAAAAACACCATCCGTTAAGCGTGATGATTGAGTGCATGTTCCCTCTGCCTGCAGACCCCAGGACGTCATCTCCTTCTCTCATAATTGCACGGCACCTCGGCTGCTGAGGGGGTGGCAGCGGCGGATTATGGCTTTCAACATCGAGCGGGAACTCGGCTCCTACTAGCTCCGGTGAGTATAAACCTTGGTTTTGTCCTTTGCCATTTTGGTGAAATGAAATGTCAACGTGTTACAACAAGCTGCCTTCTGTGAGGTCGATACTGGCCACATGGTGTCTGTCGGGGTCGATGGTGCAAACACCATCTGCCACTTTGCGACTTAACGAAGGAGCATTCTCTACAAACAGTCTTGTTTAAATAGATTACACTTTGGCTTGAATTCAAGTTGATTGTTTTTGAAGGAACATGCAAGGCAGCTTCATGTAGTTTGTTCTAGACTGGTGAACGCAGATTGCAACGGGACCGCGGAGTCCCCTTACGTAAATGCATTGTCGAACCGGTTGAAATACCACCAAAATCGAGCCAACCATGTTATCCCATGCCTGCCACCTTGAGATGGTAAGTGGGCGACCTTTTTCCGGCAATAATTGCTTGCGAAAGTGCGCTCTTATTATCTGTATAGAAAAGCTAACAGGTCTGACCACAGAGACTTTTCCGTGAAAGTTGTCGCCAAGATAGTTCATAGGGCCCCGTCCCAAGGCTCTTATTGTCTAACTCGATTTACCCACGAGTATTTGAAATCAAATTGAGTGATGGCCTTTTCTTCATAAATATACATCCTTCGTGCCCTAGATATGCAGCGTATTTGCCCGTTGCCCCATACATGTGTTTGTTGTTAATGCTAGCAGTAACGGATTCTGTATGGATACTTTTACAGAAGATTCGCACTCAACTGAGTAGACAAAATGCAGTAAAATGGTTTTGTACAGGACAGGGCTGGAAGTGAGTCATTCGTAACCGTATTTGCCACAAAATGACTTCACAAATTACTCTGATAATTTCATGCTTCTTCGTAAGATGGCCTATCGGAGCTCTAGTAGAATATGTTGACTACATGAAAACGCTTACGGAGCTGTTACTGTTCTTCAAACTGCAGTGCTTCGGTAAGAACACTACAACTGCGATGCATAACCGAGGCAAATCCTTACAAATCCGAAGGCGGAATGTTCGTACCAAGGATCTTAAAACAGATCGAGAAGGAGACGGGAGGTCTACTGCATCAATACCAATGTCTAAAGCTATTTGCCGGTCTAGTTTGGTCTTGTTTGGCCACTTGCCCGTTGCGCTTGTCTTTCATAACGCTTCTGTTATGCCGGTTCCCTATGGGCCACCGCGAGGAACGGGGTGCATATAGATCAAGCCTGAGTAGTCGTTGACGTTTCTTCAAGACACATTAAGTGAAAATTGAATACCCATTTTGCCAAGTCAATGATCATGGTAGACAGTAATTCAGTAGTCTATGGCTAGGATCGCCCTATCCGCACTTTTTGGGACATGCAAACTGTGCACTTAAAGTGAATAAAGTAGAATAGATAGTATCGTAACTGTCGGCAAAGAAACTCACAAGTACACAAAAATAGATCTTAATCGTATGGTTCAGTGGGCAATCTTTGTCAAAAAAGATTACTTTCTCAGTCTATGGCCTTTACGCTCTACTTTCCCTTCTATGTTTCATATTAACAACACTCACACAGTAATTCCATACAGTAGTTCTTAGGACTGTGCTTTGCGGCACTCGCGCCAAGATCTCAGTGCTATGTCCCCGTTATATGGACCAGTTGTCTTGAGTTATGACTGCAAGTCGTGCGTGGTGAAATGAGACGGCGTGCGACACACGACCTTTCCTCATGCATCACTGTGTGTGGTGTGTCCTCTCTCTACACCTCGAACAATATACGGGATTAGCTAGCCGCAGGAAATCTTGTGCTGCCGAAGTGCCCGGGCTTATCTACTACAAAGTACTCCAGCACCCACCCCACCCATTCACGAGACTCACGCGACCAGAGGTGCTTCGGTAGAAGATGATTTATCGCAGGCGGTGCCTTCACGGCAGGCTCGGTGCCGATCCAATCTGTCCCAGGTAATCCTGACTCATGCGTACCGCCATGCCAGCTCCGGGACGGAGCAGCCTGCTGTGACCTTCCATCCAGTAAATCATATTACGATCAGGATTCAGTTCCTCCCGATAAATTATCTCGAGGAACACCTTGAGAATCAAAGTCTGTGGACAGCGAAGAGGCTGTAGTGACCGTTAGAGGTGGAGCGTTACGGCGATGAGGAACATGCCGGAGGACATGTCTCTAAATCTCCTGAAGTACAGGAAGCTGATACTTGCCCCCGGTTCCGTGTGCAGGTACGTGTGGTCTCCTGGCGCGATGCAGCCAGAGTTTATATGATGTCTTACATTCCCAGCCAACAGTAATCTTTCCTGGCTGTGTTTTTCTGGTGATGCACACGGATATCTTTAAGTTCTGGAAACCTCTTCAGTTTGTAGGTGATCATTTCTCTATACAAGACTGTTGCATTGCTACGTAACACTAGAAGTTCGACCATACCTACTTTTGCCAGTGATATGCAAACCTACTGAAAGAAAATGTAATAAATCAACACATGACAAGGCTGTCTAAAAATCTACATACATCTGGGAAAATATGATTTACTGCCTAACATACAGTCTCCTGTATAATTGGAATCTGTTTCAAATGCATTCGCTCTGGTTTCACCCACCATCTATCACCAATCATACCATTAGTGTCAATTCAAACGCAGTTGAACTCTCAGACTGATCTTTCAATGTTTTTGGAAGCTACGTCTTGAAAAACAAAAGGTATGAAGAATTCGACAAACTTTCTGTTCGTGTTGTAAAGAAACTAAGAGAGGAGTAAGGTTGAAACGCATTCCATATAACCAATACAGATTTGCGTCCGCCACACACAGCCCAACAATTTACATATTTTTGCATGTGTTGTTGATCTTCAGCACAAGTAAAGTCGACTTTGTGCAGGTAATAATCAACATAACGCTAAATCACTCTGTGTTTCGTGAAATCCATAGTTGTACTTTCCCAATACACTCAGACTGTTTCTCGACGCCATGGATATCCAAGAAGAGTCGAACGACCGAATTCTGTGATTTTAATAAACGTTTTACTCACGCCTCGCGGGAAGGTTCCGTGCGGGACCTTTGCCGCACGCTAAGATCAAAATTAATTTAAGACATCCCACTATGACAACCAGGGAGGCATGTTCGCACTGAAGTAATCAGGTTTGCCGTAATTTGGGATCTTGTAAATACTCCAGTGTTCAATAAGAGTCGGGAAATCACCTCTCCCTTGAACTCTCCGGGGGAGCAGACATGACATAGCCATTTGGTAATGAGAAACGGTGACGTGCTCCGCACCAGTGTGGTGACCGCAATCCTGTCTGATCACCCTCACATGCCAGTCTTCTCACCAGTCTTGCCTGGAGGAAATGTTAACCTCACATAATCTGCAGTCATACTGCGTTGTAAATGTCTTTTGGAGAAGATTGCACGGAGTAACAGCGGCCAACTCGGTGTAATTGTAAATCATGCGCGGAAAAGTTGGTGTCGTGGAGAATATTCTGGTTCATCGACCCCGTAATAGTTTTGGCATGTAAGCCAACTTCATACCCTAACTCTTGGGCGCTGACGATGCAGACATATGTCAAGTCTTCCATTGTAGTAAATAACATTACAAGTATCTATAACTACCGGGATGCAGCTTTAACGACATCTCTTGATGATAGACTGTTCTGGGATGGCACATTCCTGACTGCCTACTATGGAACTGCTGTCATCCCAGATTAATGTAAGCCCGTGGCTAGTTTTCTCTTTGTCCGTGGATCCATTCTGCGGCTAGAATCGATTTTACCAGGCGATTTCATGCTTTAGTGGGCGCACGCTGTAGACTACCGGGATTTAAAAAGAAGAAGTAGAAGAAAATGATAAAGATGATGATGGGATAGTGTCACAAGGGGTATGATTCCTGTAGCGACACAAACACCATAAAATGCTACTGGGAGACCTTCATGTTTCTGCCGCTGATCTTCCCATGTACAGGATAGCTCATCAGTCACGCATTGGGGAGATCCCTGGACACCGTTTGGCCTGCCTGACTTAAGAACCGAGAGGCACTGTATCATCTAAATGACAAATCTAACTTTACCGAGTATAAAACGCATCATTCCACACGTTGCCCTGGGCACATTTTTTGTTTCCAAAGGCCAGACAGAACATTCTCTCAGTAGCGCGGCGGCCGTGGGTGCTCAAGCTAACATGAAGAAAGATGACCCGTTCCGGCCTGAAGCTAATGCACTGAAAATCCGTTCCCGATGGTGATTTTCTCCATAACGATCAATAAGGTTTCATCTACGGGATTATGTTCACATATTCCCACCTACAGCTTTATGTTACCGGAAGGAATTGAAAACTCCAGAAGTCACGCTGCGCATATTTACCACTTGCACTATACTTTCAGCGGTCATACTGGGCAGGGGAAAATGTTATGGCTGCCGCTTGCGGTGCACTGTTTCCATGAAAATCATTTTCAGGGTGGAACTCCCTTCATGTATATAAATTGGATGTAGAATCAACGTCTAGAGGAATCAACCTGAAAGATTTGACCGGCTTCCAAAACAATTGACTGACGCTTTCCAGGGTTCTGAATCTTCTGATGTACTTAACACATCTGCTTTCCATCTACTTCTGCATAGGCTCTAACTATCTTATTTTTTTTATTAAAACAGAAGAAAAGAAATACAAAACAAGATGACGACGCACTCAAGATCAAACTTATATAAGCGCCGCCATCGAACACAAAAGAATCAAACATAGATATAATGGTACATAAAATAACAAAAGATATACACAATCTAAGCAACAGTTGGGGTCAAATTAAATATTTCTATTAGCGCAAGTCCTAACCCCCCCACCCCCACCCCTTGTCATTTCAAGTACCCCCACCCCTTTGTCATTTCAAGTAGGATACGAGTGAAGTAATTTAAATCAAGCGGGTGCGAAACGTTGACTTTTAGTGATAAAATCTTGAGTGAGACTCATAACGTTACAATTAATCTTGGAGAAACTAAAAGAAGACTCATTAAGTATGAGATGTTTTGGAGCGTCGTCAGAAAGAGAATTGATATTAAAAAAGGTGTCCTACCACCCGCCTAACTATCTGAAGCGGCCCAGATGTTTTGCGATACAGTGATTAGTTCTAATTGTCCAAGAGTAATCAGTGGCTTCGCCTCATTAATTGAGCTCTCTGCGATATCTTTGTGCCAGGGGAAGACACCAACAGCCCGGCGGTTCCGGGGTAAGAACACCGCGGACACACTGTCTGAACATCGGAACTGCAATCACCCCACAGACGCCAGACTTATCCCTGTTTGTCTCGTTTGACTCGCACACGTTTTAGCTTAATGCACCCATGGCCCCTCTTGGGTAATCAACCCATCAATATGTCATGACCCAAACGATGATACCATATCTATGATAAGCTCATCGTCATCAGTAAATTGCTCGTGCTAACAAGAACCGTCTTATCATAATCCGTTTTGTTACTCTCAGACGCTTAACGAGAGTTTGTCTCAGTTGTAAAGGCAACATTTTACAACTTTCTGTTTTATGTAACGAAAAACCTATGAAAGAAACATGTGTCTTTATATCAATGCTTTGACGGGGAACTGTTGTACGACTTACATTAGCACGTTCCAATTATCCAATGTAGTGGATATTGTTTGGGAAGAAGCCATATTCTATCTTGAGAATGTAACGGAGTCGAGAAAAATTATTGAAAAGGAACATTAAGGGTAACCATTGGATGGATACCGTTAAGTACAAAATACAAGCCGCAATTTGATTTGATGACGGTGTAAAGAATTTCCATCTAGATGCAGCGAGGAATGACGCTGTTACTACATCCTTCTATACAATGTTTTATTACACCTGGCCTCGCTTCACGTTTACTACACAACATGCCGCTGGTCTTTACAGCCCAACTCTTACTGGTAACAGATGTGATGCCTACAATCTTGGAAACAAATTGATAACATTGATGAGTACAACAACGTAAAAATCTGTACTTATAGTACGTAAATCGCGGTTTGATCTGCATGTAGATTTAATGTTTGAAGGAAAACAACCCGTCTTATTCTGCAATCATGGCTACCTTTCTCGCTGTCATACAGCCATAAATGACAGTAAAGGTACCTGTAATAGCGTTTCATGTGATTGTTTTTACTAGGACTGTTTTACATGAGTTGTCGCTCCTGCCATAACATGATAGGCGGAAGGAAGTCACACGGAGGGAAGTTGTTTGCTGTAGCCTGGCTGTAGCCTGGCGGTAGTCGATTTGCATGAGAAGTTTTGAGAGAAACATGCCCCAGCTTAAACAACGATCGATCGGGTAAGCATGCGTGCTATTTGTCTTGTACAAGAAGTGTACTTCACCTTCATATAGCTCCTCTGTCTACGCGAAATAATGCATTCTACTCATGTTATAGTGAGTACCAAGATAGTAGATATCATCGTTTGGTAATCGTCTTCACGCTGTCCTTTTTCCTATGGAAATTTAAGGTGTTTCAAATCATTACCATCCATTGGTCATCCGTCAAGTAACATTGTTGCCTTCGTCAAGAAGGGTATGTTTTCGTGGGCGTGCGTGTGTGTGTGCGTCTGTAAACAGTATGACTCGAGAAGGCTTAAATGGATTGTCTTCATATTTGGTAGGTGGGTAGGTCTTGATGAGACCTAGAAGTGATAGGAATATGGGCCCCCTGGCGGCTCGTTATGGTACTACAGCGGAACTTCCGGTTTTGTTATATGGTGATCTGGACATGCTAGGGTCATGATTTTTGGGTGGTAGATAGCTCTTGTGCTCTGGAAGAAGTGACATAAGTTTGGGCCCCCTAGCAGCTTGCTCTGGAACTGCAGGAGCATTTGTATGAAAATGTTTAAAGTAGGATAACTCAATAACCGGTCGACGGATCGTCCTGATATTTGGTGTGTAGGTAGCTTAAGTGATGCTTGACATAATTAGATGACAATTATGCAAATTATGATCTAATTTGCATAATTAATGAAGAAATTCTATAATTCAGTTACCTTCCATGTGTCACAACCTTCCTAGTGACACATGGGCTACAGGCTATCCCAGAGGGAGAAAGTCATTAAGCAGCCCATGTAGCTGCAGGCGGTGTTGCCTTACATGTATATCCTGCACAGATGTTTTCTCTTGCCCAATGCATGATTGCAGACTGCATCAGCAGGGGTAGTTTTCACGATCCAACTTCCATATTTAGGGGGACTAATATATCACTTCTACCTTCTTAAGTTATATAACGATAACATCCTTTGACGAAGGCATGAGATCGTTGACCTCTAGTTTTGGAATGATTCTCGATCTACACCAGTCGGATTTCTTTTTCTCGGCTCTCACCTGTAGTAAGACTCAATACAAAGCACTGTGACACTTTCACCAGCCTCTGGCAGAATGCGAGTGTCGCTAGTTGATGCTGAATTTCAGTGGAGTAAAACATCAGATAAAAGCACAGACATGAACTCTTTCTTGTGCCTACCTTTTTATTTGAAGAACACGTAATCAAGATCAAAAATCTGAAACCTTTTAGGACTCAAACAGCTCTATCCGCATGGGTAAGGTAACAAAATGCACGTCCCAATCGTCATAAATAAAACATTATCTTACCCAACAGACTGTTTTTCCGAGTAGCAAGTAGCATTGTTTTGTTTCAAGTTCAACCGGAGAAAAACGTATGTCGAAGCCAGAGGAAATTGTAGTAAATCTTCCTAATAATCACGGCTGGTAATCCTCACGTTAAATGGCATACGTAACGAACGTATCAAGTTATTGTAAATCATATCTAGAAATGCTAATTAACGCTGCTTACTAAAAGCTTCATTAAGGGTACACAAAGCTTGACTAATTATTCTCCAGGGAAGCAGATGTAACAGGTACTAAATTATAACATATGTTGAGCTCTACCTTCTCTGTTTGACTGACTGCATCTACAGTGAAGCAGATATACAAGTTATCATTGTCTTCGCCTTGGCTTGAACCTTGGTTCCAGTTAAGCACAGACTCTTTTCGTGGGTTATGCGTTTGATTGTTTGTCACTTTCAATACTTCAATCCTTCCTTACCTGCATCTCCTGCCTTCCATTTCCGTTACAGTCTCACAACTGGTCTGTCAAAATATTCTTGGTACGGAGGGCGGGGGGGCAAAGGTGGTTGTTGTTGTTTTGACGCAAACCCATTCCTTTCGTATAACCCCAGACGTCTCATGATCAACAGAAAAAGTACCCACCCAGAACTCTTGTAAATTTCAGTTTGAGCAGTAGAACTGGTACTTTAATGGCGTCATGGCTGCTAAGACACGTGATACCAGCTCACGCCCGGGGCATATCACGCCCCCGAGATGTAATCCAAAGTGAAGGCGGGCATGCCCGACACCTTTTTACGCCTGAGTGTGAACGCGAATAGGTTCCCAAGTGTGATTATGTTAGATGGAGTGGAACCGACCTGTCCGTCCAAGTTAGTCCAGGTGTCCTGTAGTCTGAGACGCGTGAGTGGGAGGTAACGAAAGACGGGATCATGACGCTGACTAGGTCACAACACCTGACAGATAAACACAGTTCACTCTTTGACAAACGACTTAGAACAGGCAGGAGCACCCATTAAGACGCAGCTCCCTTCTCCAACGCCAACACTAATTACATCAGCCATTAAAGCAGGAAAGTACATAGTAAATCAAAACATTACAAGTAGATGATGATAATTTTCTGTTGGTGGCGCGTAGGCCATAACTATTTCATAGGAATGATAATCATTTCGACGGACCTGGAGTCAGATAATCCAGAGATTGCTGGCAAAGGTTGTGACTATTGCGAGACGAGCCATCTGGGCCCATGTAGGGATGGCTGTCTTAGAGGGATCCCGCCGTTATACTGGTCACAGTACATCAGGTTCAAAATTACTTACATCTGCATGCTCTTTATCTTTTCGAGCTATAATCTGCCGTTGACGACACCTTAACTGTTGTTCGCGCACTCACTCTTATTTCAATATGATCAGAATTGTTTTGCTTGGTGTATGTGTGTCTTGCTCTAAATGCCAGCCGCATTCACTTGAAGGTTTGCACTGTTTGAGTAATCAGACGAAAAGGGTCATATGACGTTGGACTTTTATCGGGTTCGGAAGCGTAATGTATGTTTCTATTACTGCACTAATCCCAATTGCAATCAACAATGTACAGTACACATATCAACGTCCACGGTAATGCCCTTGACACTCGTACTTGGAGTGGCAGAACCAAAGCCGAGAAGACGTCTTGGCGCTGCTGCTGCGGAGATAAACTACCAGCCATCTGTCAAAGAACTAATCAGGTCGTGGTGATTAAGATGCATCCACCTTGAAGTGAAATATAATCTTCTTAGAAGTAGTTTTAATTACCGTCACGCTTTAGAACGTGGCCAAGCGGGAAATGAAAACACCCATAGTTGTCAGGACTTCGATCGCTGGTGAGGAGATATGTTGTGCGCAGTAGGAGTGAAAGCGGAATCCGATATGACTATCTTGGTCCCATTTTCGACTCTCGTGAGCAACACCGCCTCTGGTGTGTGTAAGATGGATGCTCACAGGGCCCTGATGTGTATACATTACCGTTTGACGTTGTAAGTCCAATAGTCTCTGAGAATTTACTGCTCCCGGGAAAACATGCCTTATTTCCCATCCGTGGCGACGTGCCGTAAAGCCCCTGTCACACATTCACGAATCAGGCCTCCCGAACGCCAGCCGAACGCTAGCCGAACGCTAGTCGCACAGGTCGGCTGGCGTTCGTGAGCAACTGCCCAGATTTAGGCCACGCCTATATTTCCGCGGCGACCACGTCCTAACCATTTCAGAACCATTCCCCGAACCAGCCACGAACCAGCCCTGAATGGTGGCCAACCTACCTCCAACCATCCCGATCACTAGCCGAATACTGCCGAATCCCTCCTAATCATCTTCCAACTCTGTCCCGAATGAAAATTTGCAGAATCAGGGGTCCACTACGTACTATTATGCCATACAGTGAAAGTTGAACTTTGTGGCATTTTTCAACGTTCTTGGACTTTGCCTTCTTTTTGGGCATGGTGTCACCTCTTTTTGCCATTAGTGTCATGCAAGAAATTATAATAGTCTGATTTTATAGGGCTGGGTAGGAACCTAGTCTGCTGAGGTTGGGGGGCGTTCCCTAATGAGTCGGGGGGGGGGGGGGGGTCGGCTGGTGTTCGGCTGATGTTCGGTTGGTGATCGGCTAGCGTTCCTCTGTAATCCGGGGTGATCGGCACACGCTCTGGAAGCATTCGGCACGGTTGGCAGATGGTTAGCAGGGATTCCTCTGTAGGTCGGGACACATTCGTCTGCAAATTCGTCCCCGAACACGCGCCGAACACCAGACGAACACTAGCCAACCCAGCCGAACACTAGCCGAACACCAGCCAACCCAGCCGAACACCAGCCAACCAAGCCGAACGCTCACGAATGTTTTAAACATTTTGAAACATTCGGCTGGCGCAGCCGAACCGTAGCCAACCCAGCCGAACGCCAGCCGAACGCCAGCCAACCCAGCCGAACGCTAGCCGACTCACTCGGAACCATGGTTGGCGGGCGTTCGGCTAGCGTTCGGGAGGCCAGATTCGTGAATGTGTGACAGGGGTTTAGTGACGTGTCTTTTATTCACAAAAGAGCTGTCAAGCCATCCCTCCTGTCAGCTATTTACTGCTATTCAATCTCATCGTTCATATGTAAGGAGCTTACTGAAAAATGTGAAGCAGTATAGTGTTTTCTACTGCAAGAAAATACTCAACAAAAGGACCGCCTTGCAGTCTATTGGGTGCAGTGCGAATTTGTTTCGCAGTTGAGAAGGTCGCTTCTGCCGGGTTGATGTGAGGTACACATTAAACGGCCGTGGACACTATCTCCTGTATAAAATTGTGTTTTCGTGCTCGATATATCAAACCTTTTAGTCTTTACAACCTCACGTTAACAGTACAAAACAGGCATAGCTAGCAGACATGAAAGTTCTTACACTTCAAATGCTATGTACGTTCTTGTATGTCTTTGTGAAAGGTCGCTTCACTAAGGAAAACTCGGATGGCACACCGGGGAACACCGCGCACCAAGACTTCGCCTTTAGGCATCACGTTTCCTGGAAAGGAACATGAAGAAAATTTCCGCTGAAGAGTTACCAGCAGCGAAACAACAAAGAGTATCAAAGTTTTCTTGTACAATCCCTTCCGATATCTTTTTGAAGCTAGACTGTAATAACTTTCGCAACTGAGTCTACTAGCAGACCCTATCAATCTAACCTTTAACGGATGGCTTATCATTCATGCAGCTTATGTTCCACTTGTCTCAAAGTCTTAAACCACGCTCCCCGCGTGAACCCACCGATAACCCGTACTGATTGGCCGGGCGGGAGATATGCCCTAACATCGGCTCTGGGGTCGTAGAGGGCCGCGGGCAAAAGACTGAGCGGGGGATTACTACTCCGAGATTCCCCATCAAGATTAATGAAGGTCAAGAACATGGCAGGCACCCTATCCAGGGCCCAATGAATACTAACTTTGTCTCCATACGTGGGTGGTATGAGTGGACAGGTTGAGCAATCTTTCTTTTAAAATTCATGTTTCAACAAACATGGAGTCATGTCATTTTCCAGATCTCCGAATGTAGGAAAATGCATTCCTATCTATGGCACCGAAATTAAGGAAGGAATCCGAAATAAGGGGCCATTGAAGTAACGTCCAATATTCTTTTATTCGTGTTTACCAGAATAATCATTACTGAACAGATAATACAACTATCAGAACATCTGAAGTTTTGTTACGATGCCTCTCAGCTCAAACGACCGTACACTTCAAACGAAAAGTATCTACATATCTTTCCGCTATGTCACAAAGTTTCACAGATCTCCCCATGTTGTGCCCCTGATGTTTTCTATCTTTTTTTTCTTCTCCTTCACAGATGTGCTTAGTCTGCGTCACATCGTTCCCTAGTATACAGCCTTGCCCTTAATGTCTTCTTCATTAGTTTTCCACATCCGCACAGTTTTATATAGGTCTCAAAAGCTTTACATTTAAGGTCTCTTGGCAATGAGAAAGCTCAATCCTTGATTGCCTACGTCATTGACAATCCTGTGCTGTTTCCGCTGACTTCCCCGTGCTGCCTGAGTGAACCTGTTGCAAAGTACTCCCACCCAAGTCATTTGGAGGTCATGCGGAATAACTGTCTCCGTGAACATCCCTGGTGATTTCACATTAAATGTCAATTCTACGCACGATTACGAATGACGTTAGCGGTCTGCGAAGTCCTCCCCAAACTTCTAAATGTTTGAAATGCCACACGGGAAAACGCTAATAAATCACGCTGACAGTTTAGGGGTACATTCAGGACATACAAGTAATATCACAATGAGCCGCTGTCTGGATATGCTCGCAGGCAATGTAATAATAACAAGCTTAGTTCGCTAAGATATATCACCAAGAGACATGTTCTTGCAAAGGCATGCACTCGTATGTTTAAAGTAGGCATTGCTCTGAAATTCCTTTTTTCGCTCGTGTAGAAAAATATATTCAACCTACGCATGTTCGACGAGGCAAGGACTACGTGTTTTCCTTCACGATGTGCTAACATGAAAGAGTTCTGTGATGAAACATGCACTGTATTATGTACAACGTACGTAATGAATATAAACACGGACTGACCCAGTATCTCAGATGTTACTTCAATGATGCAGATGATGACCTTGAGTTTGGGAAACTGTCTGGTGAACTCAGTAACAGGTGACTTTTGAATATCTGAAGAATTGCCAGACCACTACTCTCCACGTTAATAGCGTGGCCCTTGATCCCGGTAATGGGTTAGTGTCTCGTGATGCTGTGTGTCATGTGCTGACAATAAAAGCCCCCGAAGCTGGTTGTGCACGACACTCACGTTTCTACTGCAGTCAGTGTCCACGGCGCTACATGTAGCTGCACCAGGGCCACGAGAACAGTGTTGTAGTCCCTGTCATTGGTGCTTACCTCGATCACGTGAACAGTGTCGTGTTGCCAACCACTATCACGCGAACAGTGTCGTAGTCCCTGCCCTTGGTGCCAACCACTATCACGTGAACAGTGTCGTATTCTCTGTCCTTGGTGCTGACCACCATCACGTGGACAGTGTCGTAGTCCCTGTCCTTGGTGCTGAACATGACCACGTGAATAGTGCTGAACATCATTACGTGAAAATGTTCATAGATGCAGAGTTATCACGTTAACACTAACTACAAGACGCTGTTATGCCTGTTTTGTGAATTTTTCTGTTATCTCTGGTTTATAGGAGAAACACTGACTCTTGGCAATCTGTACACTTGTTTTCACTTGCACTTGCAGACCAGCAGGTTCTTCAGCGTTTTTCTGAATGTCTTGTTGCAAAAGGCATAGCACCAAGGGTTGATTGTGCTAT
Organism: Branchiostoma floridae x Branchiostoma japonicum; assembly: GCA_013266295.2. Classification (NCBI taxonomy): domain Eukaryota; kingdom Metazoa; phylum Chordata; class Leptocardii; order Amphioxiformes; family Branchiostomatidae; genus Branchiostoma; species Branchiostoma floridae x Branchiostoma japonicum. Next base: position 17,816,528 of record CM023840.1, read on the forward strand.
TGACGTAGCACAGCCAGTACACTACATCCCACACTGTTTGTGGCACTTTACAGAACGGTTTGAACAGCACAGTCACACTGTATGGTAACCAGGTAATGACAAACGCTAAGAGAATGGCACTCAACATTCGTAGAGCCTTACTCTTTCTCAGCAAGTTGGCAAAACTTCCATTTCGTCTTCCCCTGTGGCCCTTGTTGTAGTGAGTATGCGTTGTAGTGAGCGAAACGCCACGCCGGCGTCTGGTGTCCCCGATCGCGAGTGAAGGAGACCGGTTGTTTGGGTCATCAATGATCTCTGTTTCTGGCATTTTGCTCTTGTTATCGATGCTTTTATCTTGTGATATTTTAGTCATAATGTTGTACTTCTTCAGTCTTGAAACGTGTTTAGTGGGCTTCTTGTCCTTACCGCAGATGCTTGCTTCTTCTGAACTATTGGTGACGACATTGCGCTTTTTCTGACTCCCCATGTGTCTTGTGGATTTCTGAGTGACATCCTGTTCCATTTTGGGGGCTGACCGGGTAGGTATGCTATCAAAACTCTCCGGTGTTAAATCATTCTCTTTACCTGTACCTTTTTCTGGGGTGTTAGGACATGCACGTCTTTTTCCGCTAGGACCTACTGTGCCGTACGCCTTATAGTCCTTTCCTTGGGATGGCTTCAACAAAGTCGGCGAAGAAGGTTTCGATCCTGGCGTCGTACTCCGGCTACTAGCCTGCAGCACGGACAGGTTTTTCTGTCTCTCCTGAGTCTCTCTGTAGATCCTGTAGTACAGAGTACACATGATAATGACCGGGATGTAAAAGGCCACTGCTATGGTTAAATAGTTCACGTAAACACTGTCCTCTATAAACTGGATGTAGCACTGGTCCTCCGGCACGTTTCTCTTGCCCACGATGTACTGCCAGCCCACGATGAGCGGTGCCCACACCAGCACGGACGTCACCCAGGCCAAGGCGATCAGCCAGGCGGCCCGCTTGGGGGTTCTCTTGGCGCGGTACGTCAGCGGACGGGTGATGGAGAAGTAGCGGTCAAAACTGATCACGCACAAGTTCATGACGGAGGCGTTGGAACAGACATAGTCCACGGTCAAGTACAGGTCACAGATGGCCGGTCCTAAGGCCCACCTGCCCATCACCATATACACGGTGTACAAGTTCATGGACAAGAGTCCGATCAGGGTGTCGGCCACCGCCAGACTCAGGAGGAAGTAGTTATTGACGGTGTGAAGTTGTCGGTTGACTCGGAAGGACACGAAGACCAGAATGTTTCCTCCGACCGTCATGATACTGAGAGAACAGATCAGCAGGCATATCAGCACCACCTCCCAGACCTGGTGCCCTCCCAGCGGGTCTAAGGGCGGCGCCGTGGTCACGTTACATTCCGGCGGTAGGATGGCGCTCTCGTTGCTGCAGAGCATCATATGCTCACCCGGTGTCGGCCTTTCTGAGATGACCGTCCCGTTGCTGAAGACTCCATCAGTGGTATTTGTTCCAAATGACGGCTCCAATGTTGTCGCATTGCCCTGAAACGCCATCCTGTATGGCTAGTCCAGTGAATTGTCAGATGCTTTATCAGAGGACGCTATGTCATATATATGTAGCCTTGGAGTCATGTTGGCTATGTAATACCACCCACTGCTTTCCATTGCTGAGACTCACTGACTGCTGTCTTAGAGAAAGTGGACGCCAGAACGAGGACGCAAGACATGTTTACCTCACGACTACATTGTCATTGACATTAAAATCCAGAGCAACCTAATTATTATCAATAATTGATGGGATTTCTGTTGAATATATTCCCTGGTTGGAAGACGTTAATCAAATAAATGTTCCACTGAAGGTGTTCTTGTATTTGCTGACGCATGTACCACTCCTTAGGGGAGAGGCGAGCCTTTCTCTGGCTCCGAAAGTTAGGGAGTTTTCCTTGCCCTTTGGGAACAAGCGTTGTAAGTCATTCATTTATAACGTCTCGGGCAGACTAAATACAAAGTGCGCTATATGTAAGGGCGAATAAAAGAGCGGACATGAATGGTGTCCGTGAACACAAACTCCTCCGCTCCCGGTTTGGTCGTTTCCGTGGAAAAAAAACAATCTCTATACACGTCAGCGTTTTTGTCCCTAAATCCATGTCCGGATGGAGAACTGTCATTCATAAGTCTTTTCCTGTTGGAAGAAAGGCATGACAGAATTATTATTCCTGTGGTACAAATAATGTCAACATGGTGCAACGCTTTAGCCATCATATCTGACAGGTAACTAGGTATTCCATGTTTGGCTGACTTATTACTTTACCTAATTGTAGTCTCAGTTGGTTCTAAGAATACACAGCAGCAACGCATACGTGGTTACATTGGATTTTCAAACAATCATGGTACAAGGAAATGTGAAGTCAAGTATCTTCGATGAAATGAATGGAAAAAATTAACTATCAAGGGCTACTGAGATATTATGACAATATGATGTTCACGAAAAAAGATACAAAAAGCTGCTGTTACACAGCACTTTCAAAAGAAAGCCGATAGGGGATCGCAAATTGAAGGAATCTGAAAATTACCACAATTCATGCATTACTTCTTAGGTAATGCTTGTTACCGACAAGCAAGTAAGCGGCACCAAAACATGACATCCTTTATGAAGGTTATAATATCATTAAAAACATACCTTACCTACGCATACAGCTGTAGAACCCTCTGGTGGCAGGCAGTTCTGACTCACGCTATCACTGGGCGGAGAGAAGGGAGGCTGGAGACTTCCACTGGCAGTGGAGAGCAGGTTTACTACTCTTAATGCTCCAGCCTGACACTGAACCCCCTAGAAATGACGTTGTACTCGAAAATGACTCTCCGAGCGAAACTGATGGCCTGTATAATGGAACAATCTCACACCGACTGGGAGTGAAGAACAGGCGACCAAATGTACTAAGCTGTTTGAGATCACACACTGTGGTGATAAAAAGAAATTTGAATCGAGTATTGCTTTTGCTCGACATTCTGTGCCCCCAGGACGTGTTCTCGGCCATAACCTTTGCCCTGAAAGTACTACCCTTTCTCTAAGTGATAGGAGAAGCTTCCCGCTATCGATCTTGTGCCAAGTCGCACTCTTTTAAAAGCCGCAGCCCGGAGGGGCAGTGGGAGTTATCGTACACTGTTTTTTTTGTCACGTGCGTCAGCGAGGACGTCAGTAATGACGCCGTCCCCACTGGGGTTTCTGCAGGGATTTGTCGGGCATATTGCTACCTTAATTCTTAGCTCTTATGTAAAGACTTTCGCGTGAGAATAGAAATCTGCCGACTTCCAGCGAGACCCGGGTGTAACTTTAAACGTGAAAGTATAATAATATCAGAACAAGGGGGGAGAGAGTGCGGGAAAAGAAGCTAAGGACTGGGAAATTTTACGGTTCTGTTATGACAACTATGATAGCCTTCCAACTGCCTTCCGCAACTTAGTTTGGACCATGCCTAAACAATCACATATCACCCCCACCCATCTCCAGCATCCAGCTAGCGTCCTCCTTCTGATTTATTCTTTATTACACACCAGAGATCATACTTTACAGTTCTTATATTTTTTACATGTATGGTACAATGTAAAATTCTTTCTAATGTATTGAAAATGTGCTGCTCAACTCATGACGTGCCTTTACTTGCAGTAGAAGAATGTTTCGCTAGCTGGCGTATTCAAATAATTGTTTCCCCAAGGAGGTAAATAAACATGTGTAAGCAATGTGTTGAACTGGTACGAAAGTATGCCTTGTTTGAATGCTGGCTTATCCACAAACATTGCTGTCTCGAGATAGGAATAAGGGGACCAAAAACTTCCACCACCCAAGTAATTACAATGTATAAGGCATTCAATTATCCTGTCAATTCGCTATAAAATGAATGCCATACATTATAATGTCCCGGGAAGACATTAGGAAGATTAGCCGTTTCCCTAGAGTATATCTCCATGGTCTGTGGAGTAGTTACGTTACAATGCCTGGGGGCTGTGTCGAGCTCTAATCATTAGCCTGAGTAAGGAGACTTACATATCCTATAGATTGTGTTGCACATATCATGTCCGTTATGCCAATACCCATCTCTGGAACTTGTAGATGTGCTAGTACTAAAAGCGTTCATGGAAAACTTCGCGTGCCGATGATCCCCACTGGGGGCACAACGTCTTTATGCGAAACTTTGGCCCATCAGGAAAACATCGCTACGCATTTCTGGTGGATCATGGGTCGTTATTCCGCCTGAGGTGAAGCTCTTATGGCCTGTCTGCCATATGGCATGTCGTCATTGAAAGGGTAAAGTCGCACATAAAACAATTTGACAAAACAACTACATACTGAGCGGTCATCACGCCCGAAGAAGCGCGAGATATCGTATTGAGATACGGGTACAGGAGATACGGGTAGACGAAGGTGGGGCAAATCTCTCTTTCTCGGCGCGCTGCACTGCGGACTTCTGACTTACGTGCCGGGTATAACCATCGTCAGGAGATTACCCGTGTGCGGCATACAGAGCTAATGTCGTACCTTAGGTCACATTTCTACTCAACTTTAGCACTCTGTTGTCAAAAAGGAACGGCCATAGATGTGTACTTTGTGTGTTTCTGGTGATAATACGACATCCTGCATTGTCGTGACGTCACAATGACGCTTGCAACAGTAATTTATCTTTCTCGTGCGTCAGAGTTATGTTATGAAGGTGAAAACGCGGGCAAAAAAACACGATTCTACTCTTTGGGAAGCTTCTGACTCTGATATTGTCCAAGGGAGCAAGAATTTTCGACCAGCACACGTCCACGAATCGCTCTATATGTTCAACAGACAGTCATGTAGGTTTGCCATCTGATCCTGCGGAGTGTGGTATTTGCATATCTCAACACAAAGTACATTTCTCTCTCCACCAGATGACGATCGAACCTCCGGGCAAAATTAAAACTCATAACTCATTCTAACGTCGAGTAAAATAAGGCAGCTGTCGTCTTATACAGATCACACGGCGGACTGTTTGATATCGGTAAACTTTACTGCCAGAAAAATAACGGCGTTGTATATCAGAAAAATATCATTACAGCCTAGCACAATAAGACTCGTAGAACCATGTCTACCACAATCTGGAACTGTTATTCTTTTTTATCTCTTCAGTTGTGCATCGTGTTTGTCACGTTATCTTGCACGTAATGCATTACTTGAACAAACGCGCCAATACACCTGTTTGTGTGTACATAACATGTACTCCACACGGACTGGAACATAAAGAATAGGCTTTAGTCTCCATGCATGTTATATATGAGTCTAGCTTGTATTTTTTTTACTAAAAAAGCATAGTAAGCGTTCACTACACGTCAGAAACGAAAGGCAGAAAAAATAGTGGCAAAAATTCCATCAGCGCGCTTGCTCTCGCCCACTTATTACCTCATTCCTGCAGTATTTGCACGTCGCCACTTCATTTGCTCACCATCAGATTGTTTGCAGTGGACCATAGAGATGGCACACGGCCTTTGTTCCCCGGCCAAACATGTACACAATACTTAACAAGCAGGGAGGCCTTGATGGATGTTGTGGGTGGGGGTTCCGGACTGGGGTCTCTTGCACTTTGTTCACCCCATTAAAAGTACATTTCTGCCAGAAGTAAATATCCTGTAGTTTTTCTAGCTGTTGAGATCTTGATATTGAGCATTTCATGAAAGGGAAGCAGATGAAAGGGGCAATTTGTGGTACGACGCTTTAGTTCAGTGAACTTTTGTTCCTTCTGTTGTCACGTGACTCACACTAACAGGTTGTCATTCTGTCGTTCCCGTTCCAGGATGAAGTATTGACATGACGGCCAGGTAAGATGGCGTTCCCGACGACCCCGCCGCTTGGCCCGGACTACACAACTCCGCTGTACGGGACAGATGTCGTCCCAGTGGTGTACGACGCCGTGAACGGGACGCCGGTGTGGTCTACTTCCGGAACTTATAACATATCTTGTGGCAACGAGAGCACCACCCTACCGCCGGAATGTAACGTGACCACGGCGCCGCCCTTAGACCCCCTGGGAGGGCACCAGGTCTGGGAGGTGGTGCTGATATGCCTGCTGACCTGTTCTCTCAGTATCATGACGGTCGGAGGAAACATTCTGGTCTTCGTGTCCTTCCGAGTCAACCGACAACTTCACACCGTCAATAACTACTTCCTCCTGAGTCTGGCGGTGGCCGACACCCTGATCGGACTCTTGTCCATGAACTTGTACACCGTGTATATGGTGATGGGCAGGTGGGCCTTAGGACCGGCCATCTGTGACCTGTACTTGACCGTGGACTATGTCTGTTCCAACGCCTCCGTCATGAACTTGTGCGTGATCAGTTTTGACCGCTACTTCTCCATCACCCGTCCGCTGACGTACCGCGCCAAGAGAACCCCCAAGCGGGCCGCCTGGCTGATCGCCTTGGCCTGGGTGACGTCCGTGCTGGTGTGGGCACCGCTCATCGTGGGCTGGCAGTACATCGTGGGCAAGAGAAACGTGCCGGAGGACCAGTGCTACATCCAGTTTATAGAGGACAGTGTTTACGTGAACTATTTAACCATAGCAGTGGCCTTTTACATCCCGGTCATTATCATGTGTACTCTGTACTACAGGATCTATAGAGAGACTCAAGAGAGACAGAAAAACCTGTTAGAACTACAAGGAAATACAAGTACCAGAACATCGACACGATTCCGAAACACTTCCACTATGTCAACTACATCATTCCTGGCAAACTCTACAATCAAATCTACTTTGTCCACATCTACTGTCAAGTCTACTGCAAGTGTCGGCTCTAGTATATCCAGAGAGCCTATTGCACTGAGTAGTATAGAGGAAGGATCAACAAGTAGCAGTCCACCCAGAAGTAAGCGTTTCTCGTTACTTTGTAAATGTTGTGCTGGAAAGTCTACCGAAGACAATGACTCAGCTGGAGATCACAGTAACTTCAGCACGCCGAGTGACCACGCGAAGGTTCTGATGAGTGCTGGGTGTAGTTCGTTTGTAGACAAGAAGGCAGGGCCGGCCATGGAGATGAGACATGTGTCTCTGTCCGTCCCCAATGGGAAGGCGCATCGCCTGACCCCGCCCAAGACTGAACACCCAGCCTCCAGGTACCGCATAGTTATCAAGCTGCCCGACGAATCGTCCACAGACCCCGAGGACCAGAAGCCAACAATAACAATGACTCCCGATTCAGACGATTCGGATGAAAATCTAGAACTGAAGGAGATGACACCATCTCCACGCCCCAGCCCCGAACAGCCAGCCAAACCCCTGCCGTCTGCCGCATCACTTGCAACTGCAAGGCCAAAGCTGAGTGCAGCACAGTTATGGAAAAGAGCTGCTGAAAACACTACACGGACCAAATTAAAAAGTGATCGTGCTAGAAAAATCTCAATGGTTCTGAAGGAAAAGAAGGCGGCAAAAATGCTGAGTGCTATTCTGTTAGCGTTTATAATTACTTGGTTACCATACAGCGTAACGGTACTGTTCAAGCCCTTCTATAAAGTGCCATCGACCGTCTGGGATGTGGGTTACTGGCTGTGTTACGTGAACAGCACCATCAACCCGTGGTGTTACGCACTTTGTAACAGGACGTTCAGAAAAACGTTTAAGGACATCCTGGTGTGCCGGGTAAAGAAGCAGAACTTCAGACAACTGCAAAGCAAAAGACTGTACTAAACATATGTGGGTAAGACAGTTCATTTTGATAACACTCACATAACAAAAACAATGTCAATGTTTAACTTCATTGTTATGAATGAAGATAAGGGGTAACATTTCATAAAAAAAAAGGATCGAATCAGCTGTAGGATGAACAAGATTCAGATTTTGTCTGCACGTTTTAGACATCGTTAGCCAGTATGTATTTTCAGACTGTGTAACTCTGTATGTAACCCATGTGTGTGCGCCACATTGGCGTCCATCGACAAACATTTAGTCAGTGGTGTTTGTATTTACAATGTTGTGGGAGTTCCAGCGTCTAAGCTATCTAAATGTGGCTCGGGCGTGAAATATTCATGTTAAACCAATGAAACGTTTACAGTCTCTACATATTCCGTCTCTCTGCTGGTCTTTGAGTGGGCGACCAGGTAAATAGGCATCTGACAGGTGGCCGCCATATTGGCAAGGACAAATAGTGTCCAGAAACGTCAGGTCACCACAACAATGCGTCACTGATAAATGCTGACGGAAATTTCGGCATTCAGTTATGTCATATAGCAACCACTCACCAGTCTGTATCTATATAGCTGGTATAACCGCGCTTCGGCGTAACACACCGGCCGGTTGTCTGTCAGAGCTCTCAACGACAATACAGCACGATGATGTCAAATTACTGATGACCGTTGTGATAAGTTAGACTATGGACCGTTCGTCAGAGTGGTGCCCCGTGTTTGTATCCGTAATAGGCTAAAGTTGATCTAGGATTTTGATTCAAGTGGAAGCACTTTTATCAATAGTGCTGTCTTGTTCGTGTGCTGCTGTTGTAGCAGAACGATAAAACAGGTCTGTGAAAACCGTGACGTGCCGTTTCTGTCAGAATAGCACGAACATAGCATGTCTGGTTTACCGTGCTGTTTCTAGAACACTTGTTGCAACTGTAAAGCAAGAAGTTAGATTGAAAATGATTGAAAATATTTGTAAGACTGGAGCTCATGAAATGTACAGATGTAACGACCAAGGAGAAGACTCTCCTTTGATGACCAAACCCTCCTTCTGTACATATAGATAGATAGACACAACAGGCCAGTTATCAGCCTCTTGCCCTTTGTGAACTAACGTGACTATCATATTTAGGGATTGAGATTACTTGGACAGGAACGAGGTTTTAAACTTCCTACTTTAGAACGTTAATGTATTTGTATGATATATATTTGTACAGTTCATGGAGATAAGCAACTGGATAACCATGAAAGCCTTAACGCACGAATGGATTTGCCCTACAAGAGTGTGTTTTACAATAGAAACTTAGCTATGGTATTTCAGAAAAGACAGAAGCTGAGTAGTGGAGAACTTGTTGGTTAACAAGTGCCCTGTACATAAACTTTAAGGCAACCTTTACTGCCATTAGATTTCACGGAAGAACTGTTGAGTTGCAGCTATTGGGTTCGTTTCTTCACAAGACACGCTAGTGCGTGTTCGGAGCTGTTCTGTTTCTACCTGTTCAGCATAGCGATGACGCTATGCCGTTATCTACAGTGACGACGGGGACCACCCAAAACTAGTCATGACCTTTTAACCTTTGTTACCAACGGTGCATGTACAGAGCACGCTTTGGGCGTTCTCTCATGGTGAACAAACTTGTTTGCTCAATGTCACACATGCTTTTAGGACGTCACTGGTGCCGTCTCACGTACAGACAGACATTGTTGTGTGGCGGTTTGTATACATGAGTATAGTAGCTCGCCACAGATCCTCTCATATTGTGAACAAAGGCAGGGTGGGCAAGAATACAAAGTCCACGTCATTTGTCATTGTGTGGCTGGTGCAGCTTTAATACAACAGACTAAATCATAAACAACTAGATCAAACACTCTTAACAGATTTTCTCTTTGAAGCAGGCTCTTAAATGAAGCTGCCATTCCAGTAGCACCATACCCAGTAATCCTCATCATGACATACAATTAACATTCAATTAACTGTTGTTTTAAGATTTACTGGCACACTCTGTAGATGATAAAGGACAATGAATACTTTTTATCTGGTTTTATTTGGACGTGGCAATTTCCCAGCAGTAGCTCACAATTTTCTATCAAAATATTTCAGTGGGACGATAAATATTTCAGTTCTGACCTTACTTTTCAAGATTTGTTGACAACAACTAATGATGGAAGTACATGAACGATTGGAAAGCTAAGTTGTGTACAGGCTTAATGGCGCATACGTACCAATAACACATTGGAAGAAAGTTGAGGAAATCGGTCGATTGTGAACATAGGAAGTTTGTAAATTTTCTAGTCCTGAGTCAGTCAGGATTATACAGTACAGTCCGCTGTGTACCTCTGCAAATAATATTTCACAAAAACCCTGATCTAATCATTGTTGCTTCTATACAGTTTTTATAGAAGCAGCGAGCCTAAAGACAACATCTGTGTCCTACTTTCAACGTAAACTGCAACGTGTTTCACCCACCATAGGTGAATAGTTCAAGTCCACCATCCACGCTACCCATCTTTTTTCTTACCCATGTTTGTCGATATTTTGGATGCCGATATTGATATGGTCTTGTTCGCTCAATAAAAAAAACAGACAAGGACAATAAACTAACTTACTCATAGCTTGCTCACGTTAAGTAATGCATGGAACGTGTGCCTTGACGTGTTATCATCTGTGCCCATCATATTGTCATTGGATCCTGACTTCACAGTCATACATGTGTGATTTCCCTATAGTGTCAAAGATATTGTGCCCAGCGTCAAGATATGTCCTGCCGGAGACTTTTACTCGTAGAAAGAAATGTATCTCCAGTCACCCATTCACTATTGGACAGCATGGATAAATTGAAAGCACGGACAACTTGAAGACGTCATTATCTTTTCTTGGAACTACGCGGTGTAATTTGCTTTCAGATAAAATACTAACTTATTGATCTCAGAGGACATGGCGCTCAATATCGGCAGATCTTAGAAACAGGATTTCTCATTTTTAGAAAGTTGGTTTATGGACGCCATGTATCTTTTCCTGGGTCTTAAAAGGCGTAAGATTCAGACTGGTGTTTCAACTGCCGGCTCTCAGCGCCTGATAAGACGTAACGAGGAATCGATCCATATATATGGCACTTCTCGAGGGGGAGATCGTAATCTTAAGTACTGGTGGAGTTTGTGGTCTGAAAGGAGCGTCACCAGGCAAAGTTGTACATCACAGGCTGCCCTACTTTTACAACAAAAAGCTTTACAAAGTAACATCTGGCACCTTTTGAAGTGCCACATACAAATTCCTAAATTGATTTTCCTTTGAATAAAAAGCTACCAACAAAATCGACTTAGGAGATGGGTGAGTGGGATAACTGACTCGTGTATGCACAGGCATTAAATCCATTTCACTGTACTGACGCCAGAAAGTCCATTTTATTGAGATCTATGAAAGTAGTATGCCATTAAGTGATGATTCCTATTCGCCTTCGATGAACAATGACATGTATATCGTGATAACTCCCAGCTTGATTCCTTACGTCCTAGTGCTCCTCGTGACTTTCAGTCAATCGGATCTTCGTGGTAAAAAGAATTAAGACCAAAACTAGGACACAGGAGGCGTTTTGAATGGCACTCTCCCGTGTATGCAGTCTGTGTGTCAATACAAATACCCGCACCACCTCACGCCCCGTGACTGCCATGGTACATAGTAACACATTTTTCTCCAGCCACATGCATGAGCTGGTCTTGTTTTTTGTATATGAACGAGACAAAAAGAGTTTCGATCCTCTATCTTCCTCCATTGATTCACTTCCCCTTTTACGTAAGTCCTTTCTTCAGTTGACCACCTGATAAACGTCTGGGTGAATGGCTGGAGGGTGAATGTGGGGAAATCGATAGAACCAGAACATAGAAGTCTAGTGGACCAGCAGGCAGCATGTTGGGCTGTTTATGGGGTTTAACAGCTAAACACCTCCTGTAAAAGATAAGCTTACATCTTAGCCATACATAGTATAGTTTGTTATTCATTCATTCTACTCATAACGTCCACGAGTCTAGAGTGATAGGTAGATGTAAAGATCATGTAAAACAATCTTAAAAACTCAGTATATCCAAGAATATAAATCTGAAGTAGATTGGCACAAGCAGTTATGCACAAATTACTGTTCTCATTTATACATGTACTACGTACACACAGTACGTTAAAGTTCAATGATGCCTATCTATACGTGTGACAAAGTCATTTTCTCTTGGCGTGTAGAACACACACACACTCACACACACACACACACACACACACACACACACACACACACACACACACACACACACACACACACACACACACACACACACACACACACACACACACCGTCACACACACACACCGTCACACACACACACACACACACACACACACACACACACACACACACACACACACACACACATATATATATATATACATACATACATACATACATACATACATACATACAGTCATATAATAAATATGCATGCAGGGATCTATAGCGTGTGTAGAAGGTCTACGAACAAGTCGTTTTACGTGTTAATTTCTTTGCAACCTTATTTACACAGACATAGGGACGTTAGCACCAGCAGGAGCATTTGATGAGAATGCTGTTAGTGCTGTTATTGCAAGGTACGGATCAGGAAGGATTCGTCAGAAAAATACTTTGCTTGACACAATTGACAGAAAAAGGCAGGTTAACAGAAAACATTCATATGATCCTTCCTTAGCAGTTCCGAACTGATTGTAAACATCTGCTTACGTAAATGATAAACACTTTGATCTACAAAAGGTTTAACAAAACTAGAGAAAGATGAGTTGTTTTCAGAGGTATTTCAACTACACTCTTTCAACAGAAATACATTTCCTCACCTCTTTCACTGTTGTCAACAGGTCCGTTAGAAAAGTGTCTTTCTTCAGAAGTCAGCGGTATTATACCTATAACTACAACTATAACTACAATTATAACCTGTATCTGTACAGATGTTTGTATGTACCGTAAGTCTATTTCTCTACGTGGTGAAAGCACAGTGTGTTAGCAAACAAGGCAGGATCCTTATTAAAAACCACAGGTGTACATAGTAGATGTGTATATTCCTAACCTGATGTGGCATAGCTGGCTTTGCTGTACGTATAATGAAGGGCTGGACTATGGTGTATGTGTTATAGAATGGTGGTAGAAATTGAGTATTGGCCTTGACTGTTGGATATGTATATGAATAAATCAATGTGAAACACTTCCAGTCGTTGCTGCTCTTTTTTATTTCATTTTTCTAAGAATTAAAAGATATACAAGGTAGATTCATGCATATCCAAGTTTCATATCTGCAACGATCACTGTTAATGATTAGACAAAACAGCAAACAATTTCTTTGCCTACTCGTTATAGGCTTCGGAAACATTAAGAATTTTGTCGTATTCTGTTCACGAAATGTTGACGCAGGTACCGGTGAATAGTTCTAAGACTTCTTTAATCGCCAGTGGATATCAGCAATGTGTCTTTATCTTAAGTCTGATTGGTAATTGAGAAGAACAGCTGTGCCATTGTAAGAACTTTCCCTAATAGACAGAACAAAAAGGCCTCACGTGTCTGTCCACGGGGGACATTTCCATACATCGTACTTCTTTACACCGTTACAAGTATTTCAGTTCGCACACTCTTTACACCGTTTCTGTAATGTCTCTTAAAAGAAGAGGCCCACGCTTCCTACATCTACCATAGTGTTACATCCATTCGTGGTCCTAATTTACAGTGGAGAGAGACAAATCTAGATATTTTGTATGGTGATTTGAGGAAACTCCAGAGCCGTCAGCAATTTTTTACATCACCACGCAGCCACCACCACCACCACCACCACGGTGAACCACGGTGGCTGGAAAGACAATTAGCGATGATAAGCTGTAATTATCTCCTTAAAACGGAATACAATGATACATTAAAAGACCCTCAACTTTAACATTTCGCAGTGATTACACACGGTCACAATTTGCCCCTGTGAGATAGGTAATGCCCGTTGTACTAGCCGTAACAACAGACACTCCAAATCTGTATGCATAACCTACTTACGTGCGTAGTGATGGGATTTCAACCATGACACACACATGCAATAATATCACGGTAAATGTCCATGACAACTTACGAGGTCTGTTCCTCAGCTCCGAGACTTGGTTTTGCAACTGCTGCTGCTGGTTTCGAAGGCTCTGCATAGTGCCCTCTAGCGACCGCTTCTCGTTCTCCAGCCTCTCGGTTGTTCTCCGGAACTGCTCCTCCTACAAGGTTTGTGGAAGAGCCATTGAACAACGAGGTCTCAACACATGACAACATCACTAGGCTGGACGTCCATCTACAACAATAACAGGTGGATGAGTAGTCTCGTCAAACCCATCCCCACAGAATCGAGAACGATGAAATGATTGCATTTTGAAAGGTAAAAACCTGTCATAGGAGCATCCCGGGGAGGATGTTGAAATTTGCACTTGCAGGATACAAGCAAAAATATACCAGATTACTACCCGTTTGTGTTTTGTCTTTCCCTGATTAAGCCCCAATACCCATCTATTTGTAACCCCACTGCTAGCGCTGCCCGTGACCTGTTCTTTTTTTAAGGCAGACATCCGTGAGGAGTGGTCCCTCTCCATCCTCTCCACTCGCCGACGGCCGGCCTCCTGGTGCTCCTGGTCCAGCTGCTGCAGCCGCTGCCGGTTAGCCTCCTCTACGGCCTTTAACTTGGCCAAGTCCTGTTCCTTCTGCTGCTGCATCTGTTGGAGCAGCCGCTCTGTCTCCTCCTGTAGCAGGAATGACATCGTGTTATCACCGTGATTTCCATCTTGTGCGCCACTGTCGTTCTGTAGCCCAACTTACGTTCGCACACTCTTCAACAGTGATGATAGATCGTCTAATTCAGCAATGTACTACACTGATACTCCACAGTCTACACATTAATGGGTATTTCTCTCCCTCTTTAACCAGTCACTAGTGGTATCAAAGTCTTTCTACAAAATTCAATGTTGATTGATTGATTTTACCATCAATTGAATTCAACTTGTTAATGAAAGAGCAAAGACGACTCAGTATTTTGGTCCAAGAACATGGAGCATAAGTAAATATGGACTTTTTGCTTCGTTTCTCGAATACGAAACTCAGACCTCCTGTTCCCTGATCTTGACCCTGTTCTGTTCGTCCCTGACCCTCTCCTCCTCCAGCCGTCTGTCGTAGTCCTTCAGCTGACTCAGGGTGTGCTCCACCCGATCACGATGTTCCTGCAGCTCCTACAGAATCAAGAGAAAACCATCTCAATCTATGAAAATTCAGTAACAAAATAGTTTATAGTATGGAACGACTAAACTGTTCTCCAACTAAAAAAACATTGACTCCCGGAATTTTCGACTGAATCGCTCTGTAATTTTCAGCTATCTGATCCAACCACTCAGGAATTTTTTTCAGTTAGAGAACAGTTCGATCCATAATGTATGTTATGAACTCAAACGAGCTTTCAAGCTAAAATAGCTTTGATATCACCCTCGGAGACAACCGTCATTGGCACAGATTCAAAAATTCTCCAATATTGTCCTTCAACACAGGGAACCAAGAACAGGTTGATAAACAACTTAAACATCTCATCCATTCAAGCAGTGACTATGAACATAAACACAGCATTGACCTGTGTGATCGAAACAAATCATTTAGAGGGTTCACCTTCAGAAATTCATTGTACACGTCGTTGGCTTTGGGTCCGGCTGCCATCTCCCAGTACATTTGGTCAGCTGCTTGCACAGCACTGATGACGTCGCCATATTGCGTGTTTGCACTCAAGCTGTCCAGGACAGGCTGAACGTGGGCTTCCATCAGCAGATTCTGGTGATGTCATTAGCATTATCGATATGTGATGATCATATTGACATATAACAGGAAAAAACAAAGCAAACACAAACAATATTTGTCTATCAACAGTGAGAGTTACCTTCATTTCCCTGCAGTGCTCTTCAGACTTGGCTTCATTCTCACACAAATACTGGTACAGAATTCCACCCGAGCAACGGCCACCGTCATCAAAGGACGCACAGCGATCCTATGGAAAAAAGCCGACATTAGCATGTACTTGCATATCCGCTTTTTTGCCGTACGGATGGTGAATATACCTTTGTTGGTGCAACCTCAAGCGGGGTGTGAGCGTAAACTTAAGAAGTAATCGTCACATCCTGCCACCATTGGAACTTGTAGTACGCATGCTCATAAATTTTTCTCGTGAATACTCAATTGAGGCAACACAGTATTTGTCAGATCTAGGTTGATTGTATCATTTGAGATGTTCCATACTTGGGTCCGTCTTTACCAGACAATATTTCATTGATAAACTCTGCTCTATTTTCGTTGTCCTTACCTCCTCTCTGTTTGGGTTGACATTGACAAACAACGATAAATGAAAATTGGTTTATTTTTAGCTCATGAAATGTCAGACAAAGATCCAGATAAGCAAGATTTATAGGCAAGATCTAACGGACACAGATGATAAATGAAAAGAAAAAAGCCTTTAATATTTCAGGCAGTGACAAAGATTTGTCTTCTGCTTCTCCTTAGCTTTAATTAGCCATCTGTCTACCTCCAGTTCCTTCATGTTCTGCTGCATGAGCGCGGAGTCACAGTCCAGCTCGGTGTCAGCTCGGAACCCGTCCAGCGCCATCTCAAAGAAGAACTGGTGATGTCCCAGTAACTCCTGCTCGTCACACGGCAGTCTGGGGGACAGGTCCTTCATCTCGTCTTCATAAATCTTCACTGCACCTTCCACTAAATGTACCGGTGAATTGAAGGTGAACCAAGGTCAAGTTCACAACTAAAACTAAGACTTAATGCTATATGGCGACTGTAACTTGTCAGTTTCAATCACGTCTGAATGATGTGCTTGGAAGACTATATTTTCAAATGAGCACTAGAATTTTTCCATGATTATCCGTGGACGACTATTTGGCAATGCCACCAGTTCAAGGCTGTGTAGAGTTAGTCTTACCAGCCCGCTGGTAGGTCAACTGTAGTGTCTGTGTCCACGAGTCCTCCATGTTGGGCACGGTTCCCGGGGTGTTAATGGCCCGCACGTAACACTGCAACAAGTCAGCAAGCTCTGTATGGATTGTAGACAAGGGTGATGGATTAATATGCTGAAGTAAATCTGTTGTCGTTTACTTTTCTTGGAGACATGCCAGCTTTCTGGGCAGGCTTAAATAACATCGTAGATTACTTGCATACACTGTCCTCTTGATCGCGTTTGCTGAGATACAGCAGTTGCAGCACTACACCATGTCACGGGTGCCGTTGTAAAAACAGTGCGCAGATGTATCAGCTTCTCTTTGGCGTCGCATATACATGCAGTAACAAATGCGTGTCGTCCCTGTCCTTGGTGCTGAACCGCAGTCAAACTGGATACACATCTAATGTACTTAACTAGGCGCAAGTATACACAAATATATGCGGAAACATGGCAGAGGGACACAGACTCCCATACAGACACCCACACATCCAAAACAATGCCTCCATTTTTATGTAGGTGAAAAGCGATAATCAACTCCCCAGCATTAATGAATTGCCTACTTTGCCTCATATCGCTGATGTACGTACATGGCTAGAATGCCGATTCCGTGTTGAAAGATAAAGCTGAAATATTACTCACGGTCTCCATTGATGATGTTGCCCGCGAGGTTTCTCTTGGGAGCAAACTTCTTGACGATTTCCTTCTTGCGACCCTGGCCATGCCCTGGTGGAAGGCGCTGGTCACGTACGCGGCGTAGCGTGGGTTCTCCATGTTCTTAATAACCTTTCACAGGAAATTACACGTTTATTTTTAGTCTATAGTAGAAGTTGAAATAGCTTTCACAGCGATCTAATCGTAATGCACAACTAATATCGTAAATGTCCTGTCTGATTGCAGAATGTCCCAAAAAAGATTTTCATTTGCACCACACTACAGTATTTGGTTCCAGTGATAGTTTGGGACGAATGTAATGATTGATTTACTTTTTCATCTAAGTAGGTTATCTCACCTCCGGGTCAGCTGAAGGTGGGGGAAGGGCGAAGGCGTCGAAATCCGAGAAAAATGTCAGGATGGATTTTTTGACTCGATTCTGGTCTGCCACGTCGTCATCAAAACCATCGTCTGCTTTCAGCACCTCAAATTTGCCATCGGATACGACACAATAAGATCAGGCGCAACGCACCTTTCGATTCAGGAATCCCATTACAAAAAACAACAACAAAGATACAAACTACGATGAGGAAAGCAATACGTTTATGAAATAAAAATATACTGTCCTATACTTCACAACGTTTCAATGACACCAAGGAGAACTAACGTCGATGACATCCAGGTAATGAGATACACAAGAAAACGCTACTCAAACAACAGGATGAAAATAACAGTTTTGAAAATATGCTGACACGATATAGCTGTTTACGTGGCTGTTTAAAGGCAA
The DNA here is from genome assembly GCA_013266295.2 of Branchiostoma floridae x Branchiostoma japonicum. Classification (NCBI taxonomy): domain Eukaryota; kingdom Metazoa; phylum Chordata; class Leptocardii; order Amphioxiformes; family Branchiostomatidae; genus Branchiostoma; species Branchiostoma floridae x Branchiostoma japonicum. The sequence continues at coordinate 17,834,651 of CM023840.1, forward strand.
GGAGAACTAACTTTCTCTAGCAGGTACGTCTTCATGCTGCACTTCTGGCCCTTCCTGTCTGTGATCTCCAGGTCCACGTCCCTCAGCAGCCAGAAGAACTGCGGCAGACACTCGCTCACACGCCGGATCTCCTCCGCAGACGTGGCACGGCTACTGCGCACCTGGATACTCTTGGACAGGTTTCCGATGTAGCTGTTGATAGATTATCAGTTTACAGCAAATAAAGATATGTGTTTACTGGGTCTCTCGTCAACATCTTCTTCAGTTTTCTGAACTTTGAGTATAATATTTTTTTAATAACGTGCTGTTACAGAAAAGCATATGTTTTTGTTTCATATCACAATTCACTGAGAGAGTTGTTCACTGTATTTTGAATATGCTGTGGCAATATATATTAAGAGATACTATCTAAAGTATGCCTATCAGTTTACAACAAATACAACAATGTGTTTACTGGGTCTTTTCAGTTTTTTCTGGTCTAGCTGGGGAGGAAATAAGAGGCTCGTACTGCAGACTCTGTAGATCGTGGCTGTGCGGCACGCTCTTGGTGTTGTAGATGAGTAGCGACCCGAGCAGCACACTGAGTGAGAAGATCTGGTTGTCTGTGTTTTCCTTGGCGTCGTGCGCCTCCATCCCCTCCGTGTCGAACAGCAGCACGGTGACCTGCCGCCCGTCAGGCAGGGTGTACTGGAACGGCTGCGAACCCATCCAGATTCCTGTCAGACAGACATGTACAGGACGGTGAGTTTTCGGAGACCTTTGAAATATTTACAAAGGGTGCACAGTGCAAAATTCCGCGCACTCCTTTGTAAATTAGAATACAAAAAAACGGTAGTCCCTGAAAATGCCAACTGAATAAGGACTCGGGAAACTACCGATACCGGGCCGCCGATACCCAACTGTTTCACGGGCATGGTTATCAACTAATCTATTTAGGCACAAACCAAATGTAATCTCTGTAACTTCACTTCTATTCTAAAAGTTTCCTCGGCTCTCAAGAAACGCAAAAACCAATGATCAACGTTTACAACAAATTCGATTTAACATTATACCGACTGAATGTATGGTTCAGATTTATAGCCCTTATTTTGTAGAGAAACAGTTGAAGAAATGGCAAAAGTTAGCGCGCGTTTGTCTGACCGAGTGTTTCCCTGTCCATCTTGTTGCCCAGCCGGAATCGCCCTCCCTGCAGCTGACTCAGCAGATATGACTTCCCCGTGCGGCACCGTCCCACAATGCACACGGGGCACACCGGACCTTTAATGGTCCTAAGGATGGACAGTGCGTCCTCACACAGCTTCAGTCCGCCTCGCTCCACACCGGGGATTTCTATGGAAGTACATAAATCGCGGTATTGAATCGAGGAAATATGCATATCGTTATATCCCAACAGACGTGAGAGTTCACATTTACACTAGCATACTAAAGCCAATTTTGACATACGGCTGTGAAACATGGACGCTCACTGAAAGACGGAAAAGCATTCTCCAGGCAGCAGAAATGAGGGTATTACGGCTGATATATGGAGTCACAAAAAGAGACCACATAAGAAACACCACCATCAGAGCTTCCCTAAAAGTTGAGCCAATCATCAACTACGTGGAAAAAGCCAATTAAGATGGTTTGGTCATGTGAGAAGAATGGCAGCCACGAGGAGCGTGAAACGCATTCTGGAGTGGAAACCTCCTGGAAAAAGACCTCTTGGCAGACCCAGGATGAGATGGACTGATGGTCTCAAGAAAATCCTGGCCAAAAGAACAAATATTTCCTTTGAAGGAGCCGAGAAGCTGTGCGGAAACCGCACAGCTTGGAGAACTCTGATTGGGACTCTCAACTGACAGACCAGTATGGTCTACAGGCAATCGGGTGAGGGTGAGGGTTATGATATACATGCTTTTATCTACATTCATTTGATCTGTTTTACTCCCATCCTTTTAAAAAATCGTTACGTTGTGCTTTAGATACTTAACAACAAACTTACCTACAAGACGGTTGTTTACCGGGTCCCACTCCAGATTGTCCGGTATACAGAGAGGAACAGACCCGTGTCCAGTGGCGGGAATGTTGGGCAGCTCGCTGGCCAGGCCGGACAGTGACATAGGGGGGTCATCTGGCTGACCACGGCGGGGCGATTTGCGGGGACGAAGTCCGGACGATGGGTCTGAATCCGTCCCTGTCACGAGCCTTTCGTGAAGACATGTACATGTAACAATCAGAAATGACACGAAAGAAATGTTTATACGGATAATAAGTGACATGCTCTCAAACTATAATGTGGCAAATATAAGACCCATGATTGTAGTATTTAGCCCAAATTATCATCCGATGTTCCTTTACTGGTCACGAAAGTGGGAATTGCATTATTATAAAACATTTTTATTTTCGTCCTATCGCATCATCTTTCACTGAGGGTTCTGTAATACTATATGTTTGTAACGTTACTTGTTTCTTTGTCTTTCTCTTAGTTTTATTTTTTTTCATCGCCGATGTTGTTTTTTCACCATCCTTACCCCTCCGGATGCACCCTCTTGAGCTGATGACACAAACTCTTCAGTTTCCGGAACACAGTCTGTTCTGAATCATCTTCAAGAAGCTGCAGCGGCTTTGACACCAAAGGAGCTGCGGTAGAGAATTATCAATGTGTATACTTCAGTTCATAAAGTTGGGGGGGGGGGGGGTAATCATACCGCGGTTTAAGAGCGCTATCTGGTAGACACCGTACGTACTGCACGTAATGGATACATGTATATCATACTGTATCTCCTACAGTTTGTGAGTTAGTACCTTTATTGATAACGCTCACAAAATACATGCATCATCTCTTCCTAACATCGATCAGCTTATGTCCAGTCTTGGTGTATTTCTTGAACTTGCACAAACTTTTGACTGCGGTTTTTTGATTCCAAGTTAACACGTTAGTTGATCAAGTAGGGGCATATTTTTAACATTGAAACATGTAGGGAGAAGACAGCTAATTAGCATAGCCTCGATCGTCACATTTCTTTGACGCTGTCGTCTGCCACGAAACTTATGCATTGTCTATATACTAACGTTATATGTCAAAGAGCGTACGTCGTAAATTAAATAGTGGTGGCGTCAGTGTTGTGTTCGTGGTCACAAGGTGGGAGTAAACAAACCAATGGGCTAAAGTCCACTTCACGACTGGAACACAAAGGAGGGACAGGAACAAGATTTGTCCTGTGGTCCTCAGCAGGTATTTTCACCTCAATATTAAAACAGCAGACTGAGTAAAGACGACTGATTCATCCAGAAGTAGGGTTGAATCAGTGAGCGAACAATGCCGCCGAGTAAACATGTAAAAACCATTGTGATGAACATGAATTGCAAACTGACGGGTTTAGTTTTCCTTCCTTATTGCATGTACCATGTTTTGGTGACTATGTTACCATGTATGGCTGCTTTATGGCTGGCTATTGCACTGCCTATTTGCATGATTTGTCGTATAGAATTGTGGCGTACTTACAACCGTTAAACAGTGGAAGCCATTGCATTTTTTTCCTAGTTCAACTTGAGTCAACATGGCGACTGTGGCGTTGGTGCTTCTCCTTGTCACCGCCCTCCCTACCGTCCCAGCGTGTCCGGAAGGGTGCCGCTGCCTTACCCAACAAACCATCGTGCTCTGCTACAACTCCTCCTTCACAGCCGTCCCGCGGGACATCCCAGCCAACACCACAACGCTGGAGATACGTCACACCAAACTCAGCTCTCTGCGGGATGGAGACTTCGCGGGTTTGCCCAACCTTGTGAACTTGACCGCTGAGGAAAACGCCATCACTACAATCTATTCCGGATCGTTTAACGGGCTCCACAACCTCAAAATGCTCAACATCGCCAACAATAGAGTCATCAAGCTGCCACCGGGATTGTTCAACGGTACACAGAAGTTAACTTCATTCAGTGCTGTAAACAATAAGATTAGAATCGTCCCAGTCGGCCTGTTTACACGTCACCCGTCACTTGCCACACTCCACCTCAGTCACAACAACATATCAGCGGTGGAGGAAGAGGCGTTTGCGGGTATGACGAATCTACTGGAACTTGAACTCGATAATAATCACATACACATCATCACTAGCTCGTTTTTCTACGGTGCTAAAAGGCTGACAAGGCTTTCTCTCAGCAGTAACAACATCGCGTACATAGGCTCTGGTTCCTTCCAGACTTGCACAAACCTACAGGAACTCGTCCTGGACAACAATATGTTGGAAGATTTGGCCGGCATCGCGGACAACCTTGGGAACTTACAGACGTTATCTGTAAACAACAACCGCATCAGTCGTCTTATGGCGGAAGTTATCCAGGGAACACCGGGGCTCCAGTTCCTGTACCTGAGCAACAATAGCATAGAATACGTGGATGAAATCGCTTTTCTAGGTATGACTAATTTAAAATACTTGTATCTGGACCTTAATCGTATCCAGAACTTCAGTTTTGCTGGTCTGACGGACATCGATATCCTCAACATCAGTTACAATAGTTTGAGGTCACTTCCAACCAACATGACGGACGCATGGCAGCTTCAGGAGTTGATACTATCGGGGAATCCCATCCAAGCTCTGAAGCCGAACGGGTTTGTTGCGCTGGATCATGTGCACGAGATAGAGCTGGCCAACATCTCGTGTATCAAGTCTGGCTGTCTGGGTCCGCAGTCTCTGTGCGGTAATCTCGTCAACGTGGTCTTAGACAGCAACAACTTCACCCAGTTTCCTCGGGGTGTGTTTGACTGTCCATCTCTGACGTTCTTGAGCCTGGGCTACAATAACTTAGACCATCGCAGCTTCCGCGCAGACGACTTTCACCCCCTGACGTATCTGATGAGCTTGCAGTTCCCGGGGAACCAGATCACCAACACATCTTCGCTGGCACAGGCTATGCGCGCTATAGAACATCTCGCGTTTTTCGACATCAGGCAAAACCCTATTGTATATCTACCAGAGAACGCTTTTTCCATACCATCGGTATCACAGGTCCATATGAGCGGCATGAAGCTAAGTGTGTTAGACCCTGGAGCGTTCCGCGGCATCTCCAGTGTTACAGAACTTCACTTGAGCTTTAACCGACTCCAGTACCTGCCGGGCCAAATTTTCGCCGGACTGGGTAGTTTTGGTCAAGTCTTCACCGACGGAAACCCTTGGAAATGTGACTGCCAGATGTACGACTTCGCCAATTGGCTGCAACAGACAACCATGCAAATAGACGTCTACTGTCACTCTCCCGCTAACTTGAGTGGCAAAAACTTGAAAGAGATCCCATTGGAAGAGCTTCAGTGCGATTGCATCCACTACCAAGCGCCCTCTATCGATTCTACTGGAAGCGACAATCACACGGAAGTTGGGAGCACCGCACGTCTGACGTGCAACGTCACTTGTTGTCCCGACCCCGCCATAGTCTGGTCTACTCCGCAGGGAGACATTCTGTCCGTGGATTCGGAAATACCCCGCTTCACAGTCAACGCAAACGGGACGCTTGTGATAGAGGACATAAGAGAATCTGACGCAGGGGCCCCGGGAGTACCACTGTACAGCGGTGAACTATCTCGGCAAGGACACGACAACCGTTTCCTTGAAAGTGGGCTAACTCTAAAGTTACTCGTTACTATGACACTCAATATTCTACTGTTGCCATAAAAACAAGACTTTTGATGCTGAATGTTCTCATTGGCAGCTTCCTCCAATTCATAGTAGCAGCTGTGCATATGCATGTTACATATAGACATCAGTGCCTCGTTGGGATCAGTTTTGATGGTGACTAAGCTAACGTCATTGTTCCCACTCTATTGTGAACCTCGACAGTGGCAAAGAAGGTGTCGTGCAAATAAAACACATGAGTGTAATCTAATAATGTAAGTCCACTACGTTTACATACATTAAGCTTTAGCTATACAGTTCGTGTGTATAACCTGGCATTCATCAGAAACACAAAGATATGGCTAGCGCTGATGAAAGACGTTGAAAACGAAAGTGAAAGCACGGGCGTTGCTGACGACATAAATTTAGTGGCGACCTAATCTCGACTTACTTGTCTCAGGCAGGGCTTCCACAACACGGTGCATCTCTCTCACAATGTCGTTATACATGTCGGTACACCGTTTAGACTGCATCTAGAGAGGGAACATCTGATTGTGACTGAGTGTGTAGGCGTAGGAAGAGTATGGATATAACCTTTGTGATTCATTTAACGTATCATCAAATAAAAGTAATCAACAGAAGCACTAACAGGTTGACTTCCTTTTCCATGTTCGAATTTCTCTGTGAAATGATCTGATATGTTACAATGTACGCAGAAGATTGTGTACATGTATGTTCGCCCGAATGTCACCTTTACACTTTGTACCTTGATCATATTCACCGTAACAAAGCACCCACCCATAATGTACCAGTATACGGTGCAGAAACAAGCAAGGACGTCCCTACCTTTTCCTGCTAACTTGGTCGGTTGAGGCAGAAGAGGCTGACGGAGACTCGAAGTTACTGAGCACAGTTTCGGTACTGATGATAATGGTATTTCCACATATGAGTCACGCCACGACTTTCATTATATGGAACGCTCCAATGTTGGCTCGGCGCCAGAGTAGCCCAGTGAGTGACTATGTAATCAAGCCACCACCGCAACTCTAATATACCGCGCTAGGTACCTGGAAAACGCTGACTTAGTAATGGAATGAAGGACCTAAAGTTGAATGTTAACTTACGAGGGACTGATTGAAGGTTGGGAAGCATACGTATCAATAAAACTGCAACGAGTTCCTCTCTCAGCTGGCAGGGGAAAACCCGGAAGGGGCTTCCCATGAGTTACGTCACGAACGCACGCGCGGAATTACCAATGACGTTTGCTTCTTGTCTGCGCGAAAAATAAACGCCCAATTTTGCTTGTCCATTCAGTAAAGGGAGTTTCCAGGCGGTGCAAAAGAGGAACTGAAACTTTGCCGAATGTGCGTACAGTACTAGTCAGTACATGTGGGCGTTGCGAGCACAATAGCAATCCGTCACTATTCAACTAGTCCTTCCCAGATCTTTGCTTACACTGCGTCAATATGGAGCAACGCAATGGAAACTCAAACCTCAGAAAAACAATCATAGACAAGATGAAAGAAAATTTATAAGTAAAGTTATTTCCGATCCGGGAAGGACTGTTTTTCTTTCTATACTGGATAGCCCAAAATAGAGTTTACATGCCTAAAATAAAACACTGATACATTTAACGCCTTGCACTGATAAGGCGTCTTTATTCTTTCCAATCAACTTAAAAATAGTCTGCATGTATAGTACATATACATTGCATTGACGTCATCCTCAAGTTATGAATGTGCTTACGATTTCTGCTGTCCATTCTTTCTCACTAATGGTTCTATGTTCAAATGTCCTAACATCACATTTCTCATCAGTACTACATAATTGATAGTAGTTATACAAAGAATTAAAAATTACATGAAAATCCCTAGACTTAACAAAGGAATTAGTGGCACATAAAAGTAAATTTAAAGTTTGCTTACTTTAACAATAGCCTTCTACCTGTCACAGTAGTATTTTGGCACAAAACAAGTACAAGTTATACGTTACTGATTATGGAGTAATGCAGCAGAAGGAAAGTTAGCATTCCATCCAGTTAACTCATCCTAATCAATCATAAGAATACTGCTTTACAATACTAAAATTGATGATTTATTCCAGATGTGCCAGTCGAGCCATTTGTTGGCTTGGGTGATGATATTAGTCCATCTTGTTGTGTGACCCTGACTGCATCAAGTCAAAGCTAATGTTAACTGAGTTCTGCATCAGGGTTTGTGTCTTGTATGGTAGCAGTCTGTAATGATAAGTAACACAGTACAGTACAGTTAAACAGAGGGAATAAAAACCATACCTTAATGAATAAGGTATGTTTTAAATATTGGAGACAGACTAACTTTTAAAAAGCTCAACACACTGTCCACTGCTCAACACATCTCAATGAAGGGCACACACATTGACTTATTGTGTGTGTACATTGCAGGCCTGCATGAGCAACTACTCCTTTAGATTAAGTCTACTCCCAGAGGAAACGACACTTAAGACCTTTAATATAATACCAATGGATGTAATACAATCCGCTCTCTATAACAGTACATGCCAGGGTAGCAAAAGCCTTATCTTACTTACAAGACAAGCTGTTGAACATGTTGTATAAAAAAATATTGGTCAAACTTACTGGTTTGTGAGTGGTACGGATCTCATCTCCGATGGAATGATGACACGTCTTTTGTTCTTGAGAACGGCATCGACTGCATCCAACGCAACTTCTTCTGGTGATAGAACACGTAGCCCACCTGCAGGACTGGAGGGCAACACACAAACAAATAAACAAACAAACACATACAAGCTTTACTTTGTACATAATACTGTGAAAAATTTTAGCTTTTGTCTGCTCCCAAAGATCTGCTAACATTTACAGGGTATCGGATCTTGGTGAGGAGACAAGTAGCTGGTGTGTTACGCCGAAGGGCGGTTATACCGGCAGATACAAATACAGAAAGGTAACAAGGCTGGACTCCAGACTACAATGTTGTACCTTCCGATTTTAGGGTTGGGACAGAACCCTGTGTCGATGAAGAAGGGACAGACTGTGGTTGTCTTAATTCCATCCTTCCCCTCCAGTTCTAGCTCTTTCCGCAAGGTGTCCATCAGTCCCACCACAGCATGCTTTGAAGAGCTGTCAAAATCACAAGCAAACACCAAGTCAACTTGCTGGTTAGAACTCCCCATCTTTTATAAGATTTTATTGTAAGTCTACTAAAAATCAAGGCATCCAAATTTCAAATTTACTGTTAGTCATCCATACATTTAGCAAGCTAAAATAACCCAGTATAAGAGTAGATGATATTACGTGTAGTCAACCATATAGGCATTTCCACTGTAGCCTGCTATAGAGGCCAATGCAGCAATGTGGCCCTGATTCCTGGTCATCATACTTGGCAAAAAAGCACGTATGGTCTGCAAAACAAAAAGGTGGCAATTTTGAGAGTCTGCATGAGTCAATATATTTGTTAAAGTGCCTGAGTTTTAATAAAGAAGTTGTTGAAGAATCTTGCATTTGTTGTATCGATAATGATTTTGCTGCAATATTCAGCATCACATAAAGGGGCATCTACAGCATGCGCCTGCAAGGAAAAAAAAAAGAACTCCATCATGACTTTTTTTATTTCTCTAAAAAATAATTGCAATACATCAGCCTTGAATATGTAAGATAACAACCATCAAGTTAATCTTACCCAGAAATGTGCAAGAACATTGACTTGGAAGGTCCTCTCGATCTGGTCATCTGTTAGGTCCAGCACAGAGCCTGTGGTCATCACACCAGCATTGTTGAATAGAATGGTCACATCACCTACCTCTTCTTTCACCTGGGGAGGTAAAGCATGGGATCAAGAAAATTCAGTATGGATCAAACAATGATGTCGATGCTGAAATCTACTAATCCTTGGTATCCATTGAGATATCATCACTCAGTTGAAGTGAATAAATATTAGAAATATTGGGTCAAAGTAGGCATGTCAACACAGATCCTGACATGGGTTGGTGTGGGTTAATATTACACCAGCAAATGGAAGGGTCATGGCTCCACCCACCTGTTGTGCCACCCTCTGTATTTCCTCCCTTTTGCTACAGTCACACTGGTAGGTTCGGGCCGTGCCGCCTTCTTCGCGGATCTGCTCGGCAGCAGCTTCATTCCCGTCCCGATTGATGTCCCACAGCACCACGGTGGCGCCCAGCCGGCCGAACTCCAGAGCCAGACAGCGCCCCACCCCGTGAGCCGCCCCGGTCACCAACACCACCTCCCCCCGCACGCTCTTCCTCTTCACTGGGACAAACTTTAACACGAAGGCCTCTAGGATAGTCCAGAAAATCTTAGCAAGTAAAACGAAGACATTCATGTTTAGAATATATCAAACAGTGTCGCGGTGTAGATGTGCATGATCCTGCATGCAGTGCCAGAAAGTTTTAGACCTCTGGACTCCGCTGGTATTTGAATCGCTCGGTGCCGAATACCTCGCCTGGTTCGGTAACATAACCTCCAAGCAGATGTTAGAGCGAAGTTCGCATCGTTTTCTACCTAGCCAATGAGGTAATGCGAAGATGACACGGTATCTATCAATAAACCTCATTGTTTTGGGACTACCTTTCAAGATAAGATCAGCCCTAGCATTCCTATCTAACGTTAACTTCATGGCATTAAAATGATATTCCCTTGTGCATGGAGCGTGAACTTTGATCTTGTACCATAACATCGTGAATGAAAGTGCAAATATAATTTGCAAGTCATTGTGGCAAATAAAGGAATGTGACGCATGTCTTTGACAAAGTACCAGTAGTTGTTGCCTACGCAAGAAACTTTGGTCAAACTAACTTCTTAACCTTTGAACGGTTAATGTTACCTCCTTGATCAAACAAATTGTCATGAATGTGGAATCTCCACCCACCAAGTGCTGAATAACATGTAACGTTATATTCAAACACTGTAACATAATCAACGTTATGCACTTAGTAGTCAACTTCAAACTACAAAGTATAAACTACAAAATAAGTATTAAAATTCTACTATTAAAACAGATCGCTAAAACATAACAATATCTTGACCAATGAGGTGCTATTATTATAAAACTTCAAAACAATATATTTTAACGCTATTTTTGTATAGTGAGAGTTGTCACATCTTTTTAAGATTCATTCAAATCTGCTTGTAGCATCGAGTCTCTTGAAATCTCTTGTACTTTATCACAAACCTTTCTGTGCAATTCCCCAAAGAAGAGAAATATTTGACCATGTAACGTTAATCATGTATTTGACAACAGACGATTCGGGTATACTGCGGGTTCAAGGACTATACCATTAACACTATGGCAATAGTTTTGAAGCAAACCTTTATTGGAACCGAAATGGAGTGATCGGTGTTTAGTTTTTAAGAAAAACAACACACTCTTTTGATACGGTATGGCCTGAGGCGTTACACAATGATTCATCTAAGTGCGGTATTTTAGCTCATAACAGTAAATCATCGCACCCCCTGGTCACTATGGATTCACCCGCCGGTAAGATGGCGGCTGTAAGGGCGGATTCAACTACCGAAGACAAACCAGCTGCTCCTGAAAGTAAACCTGCGGCCGAATCTGTGAGACCTAAAGAACATGGGCATAGGGACAAAAGGAAGAAAACAGGCAAGTGCTCTCCAGTTGTTTAGTGGGCGAAAAGACCTCTCCAGTACCGACAAATCGTTGGAGCAAGCTCGCTACTGTACTCCTGACGATTACGTTCTGTGTGACTGTGAGGGTGGGCGTTTGTGACTGATTACCGATAACTCAGACTGGAATTCCCGAATTCACATCAAATCGATTTTGGTTTGAAACACAGTACACCTCGAGAATGTCAAGGACCCTGTAAGGCAACCTATTACTCTAGAATTCTCTAATTTTAACTGTTGATTAGACGTTACACCAGATGTGGGACGTGAGGTGACATGCTTGCTCGATTTTTGTGTGGGTGTTATGGTGAGTGACTGTGAACCAAAAAATCCTCAACATGGTCGGAATAACAACTTCAGTATATTCTATAAGTCTAATCTGCCATTGTCAGAATTTAGGAATCGTCGTAGGGTTTGCATAGTTTATGTTTATTGTGGTCTTTTCAACAAATTTCATAGCACAGCATGTCTGGAATGCCTGATCCACCACGGTACCTGTCAGACCAAGGAGGTTCAAAGTGAACCTCCTTGGTCAGACCATGGAGTTATAAAAGGAACTCCATGGTCAGACTATGAGTCATAATTTGATTCTTCCACCCGTTTTTCATCGTCTCCATTTACAGAGGGGTTGAGTATCTCCATATCAGAGTGCATACATGCGGAAAAGTACTAAAACAGCAAGGTGTACACTAGAGAAATATTTACTTCTTTGTTTATACATTATGATTTAAGGTGACAGTTTGGCCCAGGGGTGACATCTGTTGAATGCATTGCATACCAGTGGTCCACTGGTCTATGGTACAAACAATTGTGGGGCTGGTACCTGGTGAAAAGGGATAGTCACTATTTACCAACCCACAGTGTACCTTTCAAACCTCTTTGGAAGGACAATCGTTGGTGTGTGGTTCAGGAAGTCTCAATTAAAACAGAATTATAGCATTAACATAACATAACAGAAACTATGTTGTTGTTGTTATTCATGTTTGTGTTTTGTACAAGTTAATGTCAACAGAAAGATGGAACAATGAACTGTTACTGATCACAGATGGTGTTGGACTGCTTCCTTGGAGTTGGACTTCATTGGGTTATATCATGGATGTGATAAGATAGGCTGTTCCAGTATGTGATTGTGTGAGGAAATTTAGTTTAATTTAAGTAGTAGAAGATAAAAAGTCTTCGTTGAATGCTAGCTGTTTATGAGTTGGTGTGTGTGTGTGTGTGACTAGCAAGGGTTCAGCCACAGCTGTGCCTTGACTGTGATCATGCACATGCTGTCATTTTGCACATCTTGAGACAGCTGGTGTTAGTCTTCAGGTACATGTGTGGTTTGGCTAGCATTGTAAGATCTAAGACTAGATCATTCAATGACAAGGTGAGAATATGGTAGAAATCTAGGAAGGATATGTACCAAATATAAAACTACATTAGGGGTAATTTTGCCCAGTATATGGCATTGATTCAAATCTGCAAGAGTTGTGGTAGCCTGGGTGCCACCTGATTTGTAAAGGGGCTCCTCAATGCACTCACTGGCCTGAAACAATTAATTTTTTTGCCTGCTAGTGCAAGGAGCCCCATTACAAATCGGATGGCACCCAGGCTAGAGTTGTGCTAATGAACAAAACCTTTTATGCACAGTTCAGTTCAGATCATCCATTTACTAGTACTATAAGTATAACACTGGTGCTTCTTAATTTACAGGCTCCTACTAGTACATCGTTCATTATCCAGTGTTTATATTGACATTGCAATGTAGACAAGTTGGCTTTACAATGTTTTTTGTACAAAGCTGATAATAAGATCACTGGTCACGCCTACTGCACAAGACTGATAGGAAGACATGATATGTAGCATAATCCAGGCCTCCAGGCCAGAATGCTAAGGTATTTACTGGCACAGTCACCCTGTTGACCTTCTGACATATGGTCCCCCCTACAATGTTGTTGACACCTGATAAGTAATGTAGGAATGGTGGGTATCAAGTGACCTACTTAGTACAAAATTCTAAAGGTGTAACTGCACTGGCACTGGACCAGAAATGTGCAGGCTCAGACTACATAATGTAGTAGATAGATTGGTCATGATATATGTATGAAACATCTGGTTCCTGTACCTGGGTAACTGTAGGCATTGAAGCATAAACTTATAACATTATTAGGTAATACTGGTATACTTTACATAGGCCAAGGCACTGACCTCTCTAAAACAAAAAAACACAACACTTCTTACAAATACAATTAAAGGAAATTGATGGTTAAACCTCGTCATCAGCATGAACACTTGCTAGCAAACAAAACTGTAAAAAAAACATCTCATGATATACCATTAAGTATTTGCTATTGTAGATAGGATGAAGCGTAATATTTACACTATCGAGACCTAAAAGACCCCTGCTAGGTAATGATCATTTGAATTTGTTTGTTTCAGATGTAGTAGACCCTGCCTACAACTGTTGGTTCAAGACTCTACGTTCCCTAACTGCTAATAACAGTGAGTACTTTGAGCGACACAAGACTCAGTACTCTAGTCGCTTCTCGTCTGCCGTGTGTGTCCTTCAGGGCCATGCAGACGCAATCCAGCCCATCCTCGAGGGCTTCATCAGAATAGCACCCGACTTTGACGTGGACGAAAACACGCCCTGTAACGGCTACCGCAGCTTGGTGAAAGTGGTGGGGACTTGCATACGCCGCATCATACACGTCCAACGGAAAGTGGTTAACAGTCGTGATGGACTCCTGTTCCAGAGCAAACACTACTGCCTGGAGCTGGAGGCTTACGCCTCCGTCCTGTGTCAGCTCCGAGCCATCATGGATGTTGCACAGAAGGTGTTAGCCAAGAGTAAACATGGCCAACTCTTCCCTGAGGAGAAACTCTTCCCAGAGTTCATGTTTGAAGAAGCTGAGTCATTGGATAAGGAGTGTTTTTATGGGAGATGTGTTGGATTTCAGGTAAAACAGTTTTTTTTCATGACTGTAACTATTACTTAACAGTTTGTACATGTACAATCCTTGAGTCACTTGACAGTGTCTTGAATTCATACATGAACTACTATAGCCATGATTTTAATGGCATATTTTGATTGTGCCAAACACAGAGTACTGTATTTAGTAATTAACATTGTAGGAGTCATTTGGATGATATTGAAATGTATTGGAATTTGATACTTTTATAATGGGGGACATAATTAATCATGCAACTTTGACAATAAATCCGACATGATCTCACCCAGGACAAGTCTAATCCCACCACAAAATCACCAGACTTGCAATATAATCACATGCACTCGTGTAGAGAGTACAATTTATGCTTTACTGGTGTTCCACAAGCCCACACAGCATAATTAACCATCCATACCAATCAAAGGAAATACTATGGGAGGTTTTGCGTTCAGCAGCACAGATACCATTAGTATGATTACTCAGTGCTTTATCTGAAATTGCTTTTGTGAGAGGAGGATTATGTTCATTAGGCTGGAAAACTATCATGTTTTTTCTAGCTTATAGGATGTTATTGACTGTTGTGTTTGCAATAGATTTTGTTGGTCATCATTAATAATATGCACAGTAGACAACATAACTGCAGTGACACATACACTTAAGTAATTATATTGACCAAAATTGACCAGGTGCCAAAAGTCAGTATTGAGTCCTCAATACATTTTTAAAGTACTGATCTACTGATTATTCTGTGCTAAAACATCTTACCTAATCTAATATTTGACATCACTATTACCCAAATGTAAAAACCCATTGATGGTTGTAATTGTCATGTCTGGCCTGTTGTGTAGTTCTGCAGCTCTATGCAGCCCATCTTTCACACCATTTCCACCGCGATGGCCTCATTTGCTGAAGCCTACAGCGACCACGATGGCCAGCTGACACGAGCGTTGGCGTCTCTCCTGAACAGTGGGAAGTACGCCATGAACCCAGAGCTGCGAGCGCGGACTATCGTCAGCATGTGTGATAAAGCAGACATCAGCTTCTGTAAGGCATTTTGGAACATCACGGAGGAGGGACCTCTGCAGGTAGAGTCATGGACCGTTGATCTTATAAAGTGTCAGGGCAGGTCACCTTCCAGTGCTGAATATTATTGGCACCTTTAATAATGAGCTCAAGGCTTTTATATTGCATTATTCATATGCAAAATGCACTTTTCTGTGGAATAGAACGAGCACAGTAGAAAGATCTGTGTAAGAAAATATTATCTGCTAATGATCTAGTAATGATGATATTTCTAGCAAGATACAAGTGTCCTGCAGCAGAATTGGAGATTAGAGAGGAAAGTTTGAATCCAGTAATTTTGATGTAGAACAATCCTGTATCAGCAGCAAGTACAGACATTGAAGAAGTTATTTGCTCTGCACATGTACATGTAGCCCTACTCTTTTGCTTACTAAAATAATTGCTCCATGTATTGCTCCCCACAGCACATGTCAGGTTTCCTGAGCAGCTCAGTTAATGTGAACAAAGTGTTCCACATCCCTGCCATGCCATTTGAGATGGAGTCCAGTCTGGAGGATGGAGAACTGGTGACCATCACTCCGCCCTGCTCACAGACTGGACCTGGGCCGGTACAAGTCAGGCTCATATGCTTTGAGAACAGGGAGGGACAGGTTAGTCACACTGGATCATTGTGTCTGTGTTTTCTACCATCTCAAACTTCAAAGGACAGTACTTCATAAAATAAACAACAATGTGAAAATAGATATATTCAAAGCCTGATGTAACAGTCACATCGCTTATTACTGTAAAGGCAGAAACTTTCGCGTTGGTTTTATTTTCACAGTTTTCGCAGTGTTTGAAGGTGGCCTCATACCGTGAAATCATGACACCGTGAATATGTGTTTTATAGTTCTACTGTACTACAGCGACCTTCAAACACTGCGAAAACATCATTTTCCCACCTACCACAAAATAAAACCACTGCGAAGGTAAATGCATTTACAGTATTATGAAGACAGGATGTGATCATCATCATGACCCAGATGGGTAAAAGATTACAGACAGTGTTAACATCTGTGTGCCACATGTAAAGTTTGTCTATCAAAGATTATTCAACTAAAAGTAGTGCCAAGCAGTCACCATAAGTTGGACAGCAACCCAGTGTTTTTCTACCCCGTGTTGACATCAAAATGATTGACAAACTCTGTTTGTGTGAATACCAGCCAGACGATCTGGATCTGATAGAACAATTGGAGGAATACCTGGGAACCAAGAAAAAGGTGCCCATCATACAGTAGCTTGGTGCCCCCCTCCCCCCCTATCTCCCCACCTACCCTGTACAGAGCCTGGCATCAACCAGTGTGTGCAGTGCATGTTTTCTTAGTTTGAGGTTGTAGAAGTACATGTAGAGGTGGATAGATTTGGTAAAAGTGAAGATGCACATGGTGTACAAAAGCCACGGCATATTCAGGCATCAATCAGCATGTGTTATCCTCCCCAGCCTGATTATGTGGAATGCATCTTTTCAATCATCTCACCTTAATTACAATGGTAAATATGATAACTGACTTTACTTTTATTACCAAAGAGTTTCTTTCTGTCTTTAAGGTGTGTTATTCTTTGGTTTGGAATATACCAAAATGTGTGGTTCTGACTAACTTTGCACAGTGTTGCTCTAAATGACTAAAAGAACAATACAGACATTAAGACATGATCTCCCCTCCCCCAGCCGGAGGACATCTCCTCCCCCATCATGGACCAGGTGGAAGAAAAGTTGGGGACTAAGAAGAAAGTTCCTGCTCCCAAGTCTGATGCTCTCATCATTCACATTCATGGAGGCGGCTTCGTGGCACAGTCCTCCAAGTCACATGAGGTGCAAATACTTTCCTTGTGTGTACACTTGTCATGTGTCTTTCTTTGTATGTGCCGTGCATACTCTGGAATATTATTACCTCCATGACAAATGGAGGTATTATTTTTGGTCTGTGTGCGTGTCTCAGTGTCTGTGTTTCTGTATTTGCATAATTGATAATGAAATGTTAAAATTGAATTCTGCCAAAGAATAGATCTTCTGCACATATAAAAGATATAAAAACATTCATTGTCAGACTGAAATAATTTCTAACCTGTATATTTAAACATACAGATGTACCTGCGGACCTGGGCAAAGGATATTGATGTGCCCATCCTGTCTGTGGACTACTCCCTGGCACCTGCTTACCCCTTCCCTCGGGCCATGGAGGAGTGCTTCTTCGCATATGCATGGGCACTGAAGAATGCTCATATTCTTGGTCAGTACTCTTATGTATAAGTAAAGAAATAACATGTATGCACCTGTCTCATGTCTATATACATGTAATTAGCAGTGGGTGAGTGTTACAACAAAATATGATACCTTCATAAGTAAGAATTGCTGCATCCTTGTGTCTAGTACATGTATTTTCGTAAGACTGACATGTTTCCTTTATTTCCACCCCAGGCACCACAGCAGAGAGAGTATGTCTGGCTGGGGACAGTGCAGGAGGAAACCTGTGTGTCTCTGTAGCCATGAGAGCTGCTAACTATGGCATAAGGGTGGGTACTCTGCTGTAGTGCAAGTTCATTGGTATACAGTTTACGTACCAGTGTTGCTGCTATATAGAACGTAACTTCTCTTACTAGAGGCATTTGCTTTCTTTTTTGACGTCAATAGTAATTTCCAACACAAAAATTGGACCCAAATTTTCACCTGTCCAACTCCAGTTTGTCAAGGAATGAGTATCCACTGCTTCTGTGACGACATGTTATGCAGATAGAACATGTGACTCAGGGAGCAGTTGATCATAAGGTTTTGTTGTTGTCCTCTCTTTCTGCAGGTTCCTGATGGAGTCCTTGCTGCCTACACCCCCTTCCTAGTCCGGTACACCCCCTCCCCCTCCCGCCTCCTGTGCATGATGGACCCTCTCCTCCCCATGGGTATCCTGTCCCGCTGCATTGCTGCTTACGCCGGTCTCAAGGAGAAGAAGCCAGGAGAAGACGTTAGTTCCTCAAGTTCCACCACAAGTTCCACTCCACAGCTCAGTACACCTGAGCACAACTTCTCCTCAGCCAGACTAGTGTTCGACCCCTCTCCCACAGAACCCAAGAGAAGTGGGGAGGGGGCAGCTGCTCCCAAACTTTTATTCACAAACACGTCAGGTGGTTTGTGTGAAGTGCATACCCCGTCACCCAGCCCCCCAGGTGGAGAAGGACCAGACCAAACAGACGCGCCAGTGTTAACTGTAGAAACAGAGACTGCTGTCATACGAGGCAAACAGAACCCTGAACAAACTGTAGACAATCTAAAAGAACCCCATTTTGAGGACATAGCACTGTCTCCTTACGAAGAAGACAGCGGTGACTCGGAGTGGTCTCTAACAGACAAACAGACTGAAGCAGATTCACCAAGTGGAGGTGGCATGAGTGATGAGAAGAGTCCAGAGGAAGGATCAGAACAGATGGAGAAGAACAGAGCCGCAGAGGATGACCCTAACAGGCCCTCATCTCTGTCTCTGCCATCTCTGCCCTCCCTGGATGAGATCTCCATGGCAATATCGAAGATGACGGAGAGTAAGCCAGAGGAGGTTGTCCTGCCCTCGGAGCCGGTACACAGCCCGTCCGGGATCTCCCACGTAACGAGGTACCGCCCGTCCCCCATCCTTAACAACCCCTACTTGTCCCCACTACTGGCTGATGATGAGCTGCTGAAGGGCCTCCCACCTGTCTATCTAGTGGTGAGTTATCAAGTATTCACTGCTCGTTTCACATGTAGAAAAGATTGACTGCTACCAGTACTACTTTGTGGAATGTACAGGTATTACACAACACATTTGTGTTCTAGATCCTACCATTTGTAAGCATTTACAATGTATGAGTATGGCGAATACCCATGTAGTGCCCTGTGCCCTGCAGCCCTGTGCCTTGGACCCTGTACTGGATGACTCCATCATGTTTGCCCACCGTCTGAAGGCCCTGGGCGTCCCGTACAAGCTCCAGGTGGTGGAGGAGCTGTCTCATGGCTTCCTGAACTTCACTTCCATCTGTAAGGAGGCACGGCAGGCCAATGACCTGTGCATCAACAACCTGCTGGAGATGTTGGGCCGCAGACCACGCGGGGGGCGAGTCGCCACGCCCACCAGAAAACTATAGCGTACACACAAGTATGTGTTCTTGGGACTGACAGGCATTGTAGGCTATCATGTTGATGTATGGAAACTACAACTAGCAGCATTTTAGCTCTAGACTGGACATCTTGTTTATCATGAAGTACTGGACTAATCCAGACTGACTAATGCTAGCTTACTTTGATTACCAGATTATTCCATGGAAGCTGAATAGTTGATTGAATGTTTTACATGGATGTGGTCACCTGTCCCAGTCAGGGGCCCAGTCAACTGTCTGTGATAGAGGCAACTGGTGCAGACCAGTTGGCCCAGGCTGTGCGCCATGACGTAGGTTACATTCATTGTACTGTAATAGCATACTGGACTAGAATAAGGACTCCTGACTAAGGACCAGCCTAAAGCTTCTAACCTGTATGTTAACCTGTGTTGTGACCAAGGCATCCAACAAATAGTTAGAATGTGAATAGTGTGCATTACCATATGATATTTTAAACTAAATCTCGATGTTAACATTGCTAACTTATGTATCATATTTAAAAAGAACTTTGAAGAAAAAGCAATATTGATGTCACAATGATCAATTTATATAGCAAATCTGGTATGACCAGTCAATCTTGTTCAGTGTTACAGTAGTACAATGTAGAAAGATTGCAGTGTGAATTAGATGAGAGAAAAGATTGTAAGCAAAGATTGTAAGCAAAAACAAAGAAAACCATACAAAAGAGATCAATCAGAAGTATAGATTTAATCAGGTGTGAGACATTTTTGATACTTGAAAAATAACCTGAACTGCACCTTTCCATGTGTAGTGGCTGTAACCCAAGAACTGACTTGGTCATGCGTCTTTATTGTAGCTTATGGTGGTATAGTGGTTTGCAGTCCAGATTCTAGATTGTGAGGTTTGTGGTTCACATTCTGTCCTGTCTGTCTTACACAATGCATACATTTACTTGCAGTTCTGTGGAGTACATGTTGTTAGCCACTGTTCCTGTGTGTTGTTTTTTCCTATTCAGTTGTAACTATGGGAGGTGTAACCAACCACCTCTGAGCTTTTAAATGGCATTGTCATGAGGCAAACATAACTGTTCAATGTACAAATGCTTGCAATATTACAAAATAACCTGGCCATAGTTACAAGTACATGTACATACAAATTCATATTGTGGCATTGATGATATAGCAGTTTGTGACTGCACTCCAGACTTCTCCTGTTTTGAGCCTGTATGTTTTATGTATGTGTTGAACAGTGAAAAAAGATGACAGTGTATTGTGCACTTCAGCCATACTAATGAAGGGCTTGATAATTGTATGTGATGCTGTGATATGCAGAGGAATAGTGAAGAACTACATGTAAATGCTGCAGTTCATTTATTACCTTCAGTTGTTGTTGACTCAACCTTGCATCACTTTGAAGAAAAGTCATACATATACTTGCAACTCACGCAAAGATATTTACATGATGTACTGTAGTATTTTCCTCAAAAGAGTACAGAAACTACAGCAGTTTTTAAGAATAAACAGTTAAGACTAGTACATAAACAGTGCAATATGATAGTTATGAATATACGAAGTTCTAGCAGGGATATTAGGAGTCTACTACATGTATAAATGTTGCAGGTCAAAAGCTGTGTGTGTGGAAATGAGTCTAGAGCTCTAAAGTGTTACAAACATGATTTAAAAAATAGATTGTATAGATGCTTTGGAAGGTGACATCATAGGCCTTTCTTTCATACGAGTGTTGTGCAAAATATCGCATGTGGAACAGCCCTAAATGAGTTGACTTTGGGCTGACAGCCATTCACAAAGAAACATGCCAGTTGTGTGGAATAATCATTTTGAGTACATTAGGGTACCTACCTGTACATGTACATATTTAAACGGGTGGAAAGACTTTTCAAACATACATTGTAGATTGCTAGTCATCTTTTTTTATGACAGCTTTAGTCTGAATACAGTTGATTTCGATGTACAAAACTGCACACACCTAAAGAAGGGAAATAGATTATGGAAAAAGGGGTGCTGGCTGTGAGGAATTAAAATATCCCACCAGCCGATGGAACTGACCCTGACACAGCTGTAACTCTGCTGAATCCCCCATCTGTACAGTAATTAGACATGGTAATATGGCCTCCTAGTGGCATCTGTTCAAACTGCAGGATTACAGCTGACTGTTTCACACTTCTCACTTCTCTTGCGCCTTGGTTTTATCTTAATTCTTTTAAGAGGTGCTGTGTCAGCATAAACCCATTCTAGTATTTGGCCATTTATCATCTCTTAACCATTTATCTATTTACTCCAATGTTGACCTTTTGTTTCAACATACATATATGTACCTGTATATCTGTATAATTTATAACATGTATAGGTGAATCAATATACCTCTTTACACGACTATAATGTTTTATGAAATATTCTCTTTTGGTATGTTTTATCTTGTTTGTTGTGCTGGCATTCCACACTTAAAAATTGTCATGTTTGATAGCATAAGAACTTAATTCCAGTTGCTTGGATTAAGGTATGTTTTAGAGATTTTCAATTAAGAGTATAATAGTGTTTCATGCAGTTTTTACATTCTACAGTTTGCTAGCTCCTTCGTTGTTGCTTTGCATGTTTTAAACGGGTTGTTAAGTTTACCAGTCTGTTTGCTTTTTGTTGAAGAGCCATCAGCTTTGTGTTTGATATACATGTACCACATTATTAAAGCTTTACCACTATTATTTATTTTTTGTAGCTTTTAGCTAACCAATGGAACTGAGTGTTACATAAGCAATACATGTAGTATGTTTGACCCCACAGTTGTTTTGTGTTTCTTACATGTAAATGTTAACTGATAAATGTTGCAAACAGCATGCTTAGGCCATTGCTGTTAGGCCATACTAATTTCATGTATGGATGACATTCTCTAGACTCCCCAATACTCATGTGAGTGTGCAAAAAAAATTGTCTTCATTATGAAATCTAAGTGGTCAGGAAGGTAAACCAAAAGTATCCCTTAACGGCCCAAAATAATGTTGCAGGGAAACAGTTCAGAATGCCAGACTCAAGGGTAACAGGTTAAAAGTGCTGCCTAATGACCAAAAATATCATTGCAGATATACTGGTCAGACTGACATACACACGTGCTTAGTATTGCAGGAAAATAGGCCAGGATGCCAGATCCCACACCAAATGATAACAGTTAAAAGGTTGCTTTAATAGTGGTAATGGCAGAAGAATGGGCCGAATTAAGCATCAAGTTTTAAGCATTCAAATGGGGCCGACGATGACCAAGTCTGACTATTATTTCATAATATCTGCAATGACGTTTTTTGGTCGTTGAGGGGCGCTTTTGAACTGTTCTCTTTGAGTGTTGTTGGTGTGCCTGCCATTCTGACCTTAGATTAACAACAGGCCAATAGACAAGCACCAATCATGCAAGCCAGACAAATCTGCAATGATCTCGTCATGGTTCTTATCTGACAAATTTAGTTGTTTTGCTCATCATTCATTACTTTAAGGAGAGGCAGTACTTGTAATTGTCCAACAAATTTAAATGATCTTTGATTCATTTATCTTTTTATATTGTGTTTTATATTGAGTTCCATCTTCTTGCTAGTAGATGACAAATTTGTTTACCCTTCCTGACTATTTAGATTTCGTATATATTGAAGGCAACTTTTATTCTCAACTGTTGTTTGCACTGTCACATCAGTTTTGGGGTGCCGAGAGGATTTCATCCATATAATCAAATCAGTATGGCCAAAAGCCAGAAGAAATGACATCTGAGAAAATGATAAACAGGCAAGTTTTTTTTTTTAATTCGTATATTTTTTATTTACTCTTTAATCCAGGTTTAGTTACATATAACAAAGTATTTAGTTATAGCATACTTCTCTTTGTACAACTCTATTTTCAATCAAATACATCATCTTGATAACTTTCTTTCGATATGACACCAATGCATGGACATTTCATTTTCAAACTCAATACATCATTAAGACAGCTAGCCGCTGTATCTACATGTATTCCAGTTCTAGGGGGAGAGGCTGGGGTCCAGCAGAGGATAATCTATAGAGTGATATAAACTGTTCATTTGAAAATGCCCATCAGGTTAAAAGACACAAAAATTGACCACAACCATCATAAATATCACCATGAGAACTGACAAATCCAACTGATCCCACAGATGCTACACAACAGAAACAACACCAGTTAGTTACAATACAGTACTATGACATCTTAGTGCATATACTAGGCAACAGAATTCTAATCTGGGAATTCTAAAAAGATCAAAGTCACACATATTTCAACTGCACAGGTTCAAGTTCAAGCTACCCAGACAGTAGAATCTTCCATTTCTATCACAAAAAAAGCCATACCGAGTTGAAACATGAAAGATAATTTTTCTAACAATTTTGAAATGATGAGTCTATGTCAGTGCTAGAAGTCTTCTTGTGTGGTAAAACATACAATGTAGTAGTACATGTAGCACAACATTACAGATTGCACTAGAACAATGTAGTAACATACCATACTAGCATTCAGACACAAAGTATTAAACCTGTGGGTCTGCATACACATGACTCTGATATTCGATCAATCAACATCATACCCTATATAAAAAATTATACATTAATCAAATGTAATCGAAAGTGTGCTAACCCTAGTTAAGGTTAGGTACATGTATGCGGACCTTCTTGCCCGATATGTATATAATTAGACCATTCAACATGACATTTACTTCTGTAGCCTGGAACACAGTCTGTTTTATGCAGAATTCACATCCACAATATATAACTCATTTCATACTTTGACACAGCCGTGAACAAAACCATGAAACAAACAAGACAAATACCGTGTCCTTTCAAATACATTATGACATTGTAAATGTCTTCTATACTATGCTGCACTAAGAGGTACTAAAAATATCTTTATTATTACACACACAGTTAAGTGTGATAAGATACAATTTTAAATAAATAAAACAAGTAAACCATAGAAATAAGTGTACCTCACATATAAACTTGACAGAAATGTCATTCGGCATTTTTTCTGATTTTTCTTGTACAGTCTCAACCAATCACTCTTCAGTATTGCAAGTATGTGATACACTTCACATGGCTTTCACAACAGTGATTCTCAAATGACTTACAATTGCATGACACAAAATGTGAAGAGCAAGTTTCAAGATGTACAAAAAAGTACAAAACATATAATGTTGATGTATAAATCACCATATCTAGCTGTTGTAAAAATGAGCAAAGATCCAACTTGTTACAATGTTGCACACATTTAAATAAAAATGTTTACAAAAGTCGTAATACATCATTACATGACATTTAAGATCCAGTCAAATCAAGAGGAAAATCAAATTTTCACCCAACATAACGTCTTGGTTCCAACAAACTTGCACGTTATGATTCCATGTAAAATTGCTAATTTCAGAAAATGAGAAAAAATCCCCAAGAACAATGCATTTTGAAATACTGAGAACAGCTATTTTATATAGTTTGCAGTGTGCTTCATCTACCAGTCTGGTACAAGTCTTTAGATGCTATACACTACCATAAAAATTCTCAGTAAAAGTCACATGCCACTTAAGTTACACACAACCATGCTTTCAATAGCAGAGAGCATTGTTTGCTATGAATGTAATGCACCATTTTAGATAGGCACTTTGACACCCAAAAAGAATGAATAAATGAATGAATGAATGAATGAATGGCCTGTACAGAATTTGCAGCCAGAACCCCAAAACAATGCCACCATCACTTTTATTAATTTGTTGGGCTTAGGAGCTATGAGATTAATTGTGTGAAAAACAGATGTCCACCACAAAGCCAAACACAAATGTAAATTTACCCCCAAACATCAGCACAAGAAATGCTCTCCGTTATTGACTGCATTCCTGGTCTACCGCCACGAACACACTCCCTGACTAACCACCACGAATTTGGCCATTTCCTTATCGAAGGATGACAACCCACAGTTCCACTTGCCAAAGTACAAGCAGCAGCTGCCTGCAGATCTACTGACTTGCATCAACGTTGGAGAAAAACTTTCTTTGCACCTAGTCACCTTTCCAAACCATTCAAGTCATAGTCATAGTCATACATGTACATGTCAACTCTCATTCTGTCACTCAGCAGCACCATGGATATCATTAGGGACAGTGTAAACAGTATAGTTTTTTTTCTTCTTCATTGCTTTCAAGTTCAAATGCTAGATGCAAACCAGTTTACTGGTACCTTTGTACATGTACCTCTTTCCCTGCCATTGGTCTACTAACTGTACCAATTTTAACAATCCCTACTTTTTTTACAACAATCCCTACTGAACATGTATATCTCGAACTACTGGTACCTCCCAATATCTTAGAATTTCAGAGTATCCATAAGGCCACACCAATTTAATTTGTTGGTTCTCGGATTCGCCTCTTCATTTTTGTCTGATTTGCAAAAAAAAAAAAAGAAGATTTTGGCTCTGAATCAGCTAAAAAATGCTCACATTTTGCCTCCAACAGTTGAAGAAAGTCTTTTTCTTCCCAGTTGTTACAGTTTTTCCATCTCTCAATGCAGAGGTTTGATTAAAAGTTCAAAATTCATTGTTTAAATTTTAACCCAGCCTTTTATGTTGACTTCATGGCTCCTATTGTAACATTTGGGGCTATAATAGGATGCCCAGGCCTGTTTTTATTTTTATTTTTTTTCGCCCTGTCGCTTCATATTTTTTCTGAGAAAATCCGAGAACCAACAAATTAAATTGGTGTGGCCTAAATACGTTATTTGCAAAGTTCATTAAGCTTTGTTGTACAGGATATCTAATTTATCCTCTTAATCTGTCTCTCTAATCAATGATTTCTCAAGCAGGCAGTACCACCTATCATGTGTCTACAGAATTGCACCACAATTGATTTTTCCAAATTCCTGGCTTGGTGAGTGAGTTAGTAAGTTATTGTGCATCGCCTGATGCTGAGCTGGAGCTGTCCTGCTGGTACTCCCAGGCTGCTGTACAGATCATCTTCAGTTCCTCCACCAGCGTCTCGTACCGGTAGGCCAGGCGGATAGAGGGCACGTTAGTACACTTGATGTCGTTTCCCGCAGGCCCCTCCTGTCTGTAGTTGTCTCCTAACCAATGCTGCTTGGCCTGGAGTAAATGACATTACACCTGTATTACACAATACTGACACAAGATGGTATCAAAAACAATTTCAAGTCAACACAAGAAAAGAAAGCACGGTAAATGTTCTTATCACATGTATTATACACAGCCAAAGGAAAGTTCAAGACATCAGTAAGGGACAAGAGAAACAGTGACAGGCCAAAAAAGAAAAGTTATGAATTTTTGTGCAAACGGTCATCAAGATGGTCATATTCTTAAACTATAATTTGGTGATTAACCAAAATATCTATACAAAGGGTGACAAAATTGTGTGCATCGTCTCATTTTTCTTCATCTACCTAACTACCAGTATTTTTTGCTACAACTTTACCACAAGTTTAACAAACAACAGCTAGGCTGCTGAAATCTCTGTTTTGGTTTCTTACAACTGAAGAAGGGGGGAGGGGAGGTTGGGAATAGGGGCATCATTTCTGATTCTTCTCTCACCGAAATCTGCTGATTTTCTCCTGTGGCACTCCTTTTTTGATACTGTCCCATCATGGATTAAGGTGAGCAGTTTGGAGGAGAGACAACCCAGAGTTAGAGGCAAAAGAAAGACACAGGAAAGTGCAGAGAAGAATGTGACAATACGAGGCGAGTGTTTCTTACCTTGTGGTCAAAGCCGCTCATCAGGACAGATGACCTGGCCAGCTCACACATGTCACAGGTGCTGAACTTCCACACCTGGGCAGCAATGCTGTACTCCTCCATTAGAGCTTCCTGAAGGAAAGGAGTCCAGTAAACTCTGTCAGTACAAATGTACTCAAAGGTGGTTATAAAATTTGACTCCTCAGAATGACAAAGTACTTCTCCCTCCTACCTTTGTGAAGTGGAACTGCAGGGGGTCATCAGTAGACAGGGAGATGACCAGGCCCCTGGCGTGATAGTCCGGCAGTGGGTTGCGGTGATAGTCCAGGAACAGGTGGTTGTTACTGAGCGGTGACATGGCAATGCCGATCTGGGCCAGATAGTACAGGTACTGTAGGACTGGAACCTGCAATCACACAATCGTGTGGTGTGAGAATATGGCAATATGAACCAAGGAGTTTTCTGTGAATGTTCATGCCTGCCATAATGTTTCAAAGATGTCATATTGTTGCCATACTCAATTCTTCTTCCTATTCTTCCTAGAATAATCAAAGTCCGGATATCTTCATCTATTACTATTCCCTTGTATGAGACAATCTGAGGTTCCATCATCACTGCTACATACCTTTCTGAGTAGCAGGCCATGTGAGATGTTTTCTGCCACCATGAAGGATGACACCAGATGATGCACAGGCCCCGCCTCTCCACAATGTGGCCGCAGCACAAATATGTTCATACCACGCTCCCTGAACACAATGCAAAAGGAACATGGTCATGGACAAATTCTCACCATTGCTTCTCACTATTTAATCTTCCGATCTTCATAAATTTTGCTACTTCTGTACTGTATTATTGATTTTTCTTTTCAGCTTCAAAAATTCCCAAATGAAAGGGAAATCAAAACTGACAGGAGAAAGAAAACAGAATGTTACCTTCGTAGGTTGTTGAGGATGACCATGTTGGCGTACATGTAGTAGAGGTAGTAAGCATACGGTGGGTTCTCCTCGTCAGTCCACTCGGCTGGCAGGGGACTGTCCATGGTGAACATGTGTCTCTCAGGCTTGGACTCATCATCCACACTGTCAAACCCTGTCACCTGTACAAGACCAGCATTCAGAATATCATACTGAGCTACAGGTACACTTTCTATGCACCACATACCGCGGTAGTATGAATGAATGAATCAATGAAGCTTTATTAATGTGTCTTGCACTTTATGTGCCCAGCCCATGTGGGCTTACTTTGTTTAAGACACCAGAAGAAAATAGATGGTACATAAATCAAGAGAACAGAGGTACAAATGGACATAATTAACAAAAACTGAACAACTAATATTAGCAAGACTAGTATTAGGAAAACTATTATTAGCAAGAGAACAGTCAGCATCTCAATATATGTACAACGTATATCAGTAAAATACTAAGAGGAATACTTATGAACTTCAAGATTGTGCACATGTACATGTAATGGAGACTGGAGTAAGAACATGTACACCACTCACATATTTCAGGAAGGCATGAAGTTCTGGGTGGCTCTCTGGGTTGACAGTGGCTTCAATCAGTGGCATGTAGATGTTCTGTAGTACCTCCTGGAAGTTACTAAGGGTGCCCTTACTCCTGTACACATCACTGAGAACAGACATAGAGAACAGTGAAAATTGATGGAAAATACAGCAATAGAAAATGTACACACAACAATGTAAGACCAACACAAAAACCTTAAATCCATGCCTCTAGCATGCATGCAATGGACTCTGCAACATGCCCTCCACAAAACAGTAACATCACCAAATACATCTGTAATAAGGTATAAAACTTATGAAGCTCATATGAAAGTGTAAATGTATATGTGAACAGTCAGGCAGAATACATCACAGCTATACTACACTAATCTAGCATAATGGTACAGTACATACTCTGACTCATAAGTGAATCATTGGTATTTTGTTCTAAGATCAAATCATCTACTGTTCATCTAGACTGTTATCTTCCTGTGGAATACCAAATGACCTAGGCAACAGCTACAATGTTTTTAACTATTCTTCACCAAAGAAAAGCCAAGCATCCCATTCTTTTGTACTTACTAGAGCCGAGGGACCTGGATGAGCCAGCGAACGTTGTCAGAGTAGACGTTGTGCTTGACCGCCCATTTCGCCAGCTTGTCCCACTCGTCCATGGACCGGCCGTAGATGGACAGACGGAGCTCAGCAAACTGGTACTTACTCTCCTCCAGGTCCTCCATCACTTCCTGATGGGGAATGATTATAACTTGGTTCAAATTTTACTACTCAAAAGGTTAGGAATAGTTAAGATAAGAAAACTGCAGCCATATAATGCTAGTTCATTGCTAGTTCACACCCTAAGTTGCTACGGGCCTAAGTGGGTATACACCCACTGACGGTGTGGGTGGATTCACTTCCACCCAGCCTGCCAACTTGATGTTAAGGTCAATCTGTGGTAACCAAATCTCCTCCTTCCTACCAGTCTACTGCATTCACACACACACACACACACACACACACACATACACACACACACACACACACACACACATACACACACACACACACACACACACACGTATGCACACACACATCCATTGACACAGATTATTTTTTAGTTAATCAATACATGTAAACAATAAAATCAACATTAAACTTGACAATTCAGGACCTTTCAGCACAGTACCTTCATAAGTTCAGCAAAGTATTTTCCATCCAAGTAGTTGTCAGTCTTGAGGAATATCTCCCTGAGCATGCTCTGCCCCATGGGGTTGTACTTGTGGTTGAACTTGTCAAACCGGTGGAATGTGTTACGGTCCTGTCAGGAGTCAATGTGGACACACATTACCACTGACTATTATAGGACATTAATTATGTTGTATCACTCTAGATCTAGTAAAAAAACATAGTCAATATATTCTGATCTGAGAAAGATCTGAGAGGCACAAAATTCTGATCCAAAAAAAGATAAATAACATATTACATGTTGTAATCTGATGGAATTTCCACAACTTTGGATTTTTAAGTAATCATTTTTATTCACAAAAGTCAAATGTTCAATAGCTGTACATAAAAAACACTAGTCAAGCTGGTGTAGAAACGAGGTGCTACTTACAGCATGGACATCCAGTGAGTCCACATTCAGCTCATAGGCCGTCAGGTTCAGGTTCTCAAACACCTACGACAACAGGAGGGAATAAAACACATTGGAGTTGAACAACAGATTTCTGAACATTTAATTCATCTTGCATAGATTTTCCTAAGTGAAGTATGACTGCCCTGGCACAAATATACATATGGGCTTAGCCAACCCAAAAATCTACAAATGCACATTCAATGAGATACATGCCTCTAATGCAAAGACAAACGGGATTGATGTTGCTTGTACAAATTAATAGGAAATTACCTTAGGCCACAACAATTTATTTCCTTGGTTAACGGATTCGCCGCTTCCTTTTTTTGCCGAATGAAAATAAAAATAAAAACGTCATAGTTTAGACCCCACAGGCTGGTTACCTTGAACAGGAAATTACCCCCAATGAAATTTGCTGCAGTTGATGCCAAGAGGCGCTCCTGCACTTAGTCACATGATGTAAAGTAGCCAATCGTGGATTGTTTTAATTTCTGACCAATCAGACGCGATCTTCTGGAAGCCATACTGGATCAGTCATTTGCATGGCGAGTTTTTGTTTGAGAAGGCTGTAACTTTGGATTAAGGCAGGATCTAGGTAAATACATGTAAATTGAATAAATTTTGTCCCCTTTTAAGTTGTTTGTGACTATGAATTTGCTTGTGAGAGTTTACATTGTGTGACTTTGGGTCATGTTTTAGAGTACATATAATTTTATGATGGTGGAAGTAAAACTTTTTTTTCTTGCAAATTTGCTCGTGTACGAAAAAGAATATCAACACCAAAGCACCACAAAGCAAGCTTTATATCTGTGAAGTACTGCTTGTATATTGAGAACACCAAATTACACCAACATGTTTAGTTTTAAGACGAATTGTTTTGGAGAACTTCTCTATGTCTGCTCTACTCTGTTACCCCAAGGACATTATATCACATATACCCACATACAGAATCGGGATGTCATACAGTAAAGATGTGTAACTTGCAAAATGTTACGAATAATTGTATCAAAAGGGATGTAACAGAAGTTGATCATGTAGTAATGGTCCTTCCAGTTCAATAAGTGTTCAATGTGCCCTATACTAGCATTTTGTAACAGCACTCTGGATTGCTTACTACAACCTCAAATTTTTATTTTTTATTTTATTTCGCCCGCCCGCTCCATTATTTTTCTAGAAAAATCCGTTAACCAAGAAAATAAATTGGTGTGGCCTTATGTACATGTAAGTTGTACAGAACAGTGCAAATACTAAATGATCCCCACCTCTTTCAGGGTCTGTTCCTTGCCTCCATTCCTGATGACCACCTCGTCAGCGTGCTTCCTGAGCTTACTCTTGATAAACCGCAGCAAGTGTTTCTGGTTCATACAGGAGGCCGCGTGGATGTGAGTGTCCACCTAGGAAACAGTCAGGAAAAATATCTGGTTATACATTCTGTACATCTATTTCTCTTCTGTATCTGTATAGCCAGTATAACCGCCCTTCAGCATAACACACCAACTTTGCAGGCACGTGGCACGGTGGCAGTTGGTAATATTACACTGAACGAAATTGTCTCTTTTATTTTTGTATGAATGGCTACATGGATCTGTAAAATAAGTCCCATGTGTATCTTTTATTCCTCCTTTGTCATGTGTCAAACATAATCATCCCCATCCCCATGACATTTTAAGTAAAGAAGGGGGCCTGACCTTCCTGATGTTGTAGAAGTCCCTGTGTGGCACCTCCTTCTGAGCCACCAGCTCATTCATCTCATTTAGCAGCACGTGCAGCTGGAATTTGGCCGACAGGTAACTCAGCCGTCGGTAACAGAACGACTTTCTGTAAAGGATTGTCAGGTTATTAGATTAATGATGAGTCATTGTCCCACAGGTAATGTTACCTACATTTGCACTAAAAAGCTTACATCCAACTGAAGGTAAGAAGTGAAATCATTGGTTGTCTTTTACTAGAAGTATAGAGTGTGCTTTCAAATTAAACCCACAGCATAACTTACATGGGCCCGTCAGCGATCAGCGCATACAGTATGTTCATATCAGCTATGAAGGAAGCCAGGTCAGGATAGGGCAGCTCAATGGGCTCGTCAGCTCTCATGGCGTCAGGGTTATCATACACGTGGACCACCCCATCTACCATCTTCACCTCATAACCCAGGGAGTCAGGCAGGGTGGGGTTGGCCCAAGGGTCTTGTCCACACACAGGTGAACTGGCCTCGACTGTATCCTCTCGCTCTGTATGTACAAACAGTACACTGTAAGTTGACGAAGGTTAGACATCCAGGTAAATGATAGTTATCATAGACAATTCCAACTCTGGACAAATACATAAATGTACAATCACTGACAAAAGGTACAATGAAGGGAGCTGCACCTATGTCCTGTTCAGGCTTGCACACTCCGTCCATAACCGGTGTCTCCCCAGTTTCCGACATGCGCAGGTAGCGCTCCGTGGTGAAGGGGAAGGACTGCATGGCCGTGTCCATGTATTTCTTCCGGATGTACAGCGCCGCAGTCAAGGAAGTGGCAGCCTGCTGGACATCACTCAGGGGAACCTACAACATTGACAGTAAAAATTAAGGGATATATATTTCATTCAAAATAAATGTCCAACTATTCTAAAAGTTTTAGTTCTGTCTCAGACTCAGTCTACAGATGAGCAGCTTTCAAAATCTAAAATTCAAAAAACGGAACCATTGAGACAACTTGCCCCAGTGGTTTCATCCCCAGTGATGGACACTCTCTGGAACTGTCCCAAAACCTCCTCTTCTTCCTTTGTGAACTCTGCAGGTGTCAAGGTGGTCCCAAAGAACGTTGGCGATTTCACATTCTGTTGGTGCCTGAAGGGAATAATACAGACAAGAAAGATGGTTTTTTAGAAGTGCTCCTATCAAGTACAATATGTGTTGTCGTGTCAAAAGAGTGGGTGTGCCTGTTTGCTAAC
The DNA here is from genome assembly GCA_013266295.2 of Branchiostoma floridae x Branchiostoma japonicum. Taxonomy (NCBI): domain Eukaryota; kingdom Metazoa; phylum Chordata; class Leptocardii; order Amphioxiformes; family Branchiostomatidae; genus Branchiostoma; species Branchiostoma floridae x Branchiostoma japonicum. Next base: position 17,867,762 of record CM023840.1, read on the forward strand.
TACCTGACGATGTATACTGCACATGCAGACTGAATATGTCAATTTACCTGATCAAAATATGTTCTTTTCTGTACAATTGAGTGTCCTGCCTTGTTTTCACTTACACTTTATGACAACCTGATCTGGAAGAGCAGTATTTAGACATGGTACATTTAAATTCCCAAAGACTTCTCTGTGATCATTTTCATTTCCCAGTTGCCTATATATAACATTACTGAATGCTCTGGATGAGATGGAAAAGCACTTTGTGTTTCCAAATGAAAGAATTACTGCCAAGGCCACTGGGACTAATGTACACAGATAGCTTACTGGGAGAGAATGGGAGTGTTAACGGCTTCAGAGCACAGCTGATTTTCACACTGATCAGAGTCAGTATTGCAGGGAATTGATCTGTCAGTTACAGTAGCAGGTGCTAGGGGCTTACCTGGTCACTGTGGATCCAGGTATAGCTCATTAAGTGCACAACTAATGCCACATGCCCTTTGGGTGAAAGCCACAAAGGATACTTATTTATGTCTGCAATATTTAGTTATGTACATGTATAAGCCTGAAATAGCAGCTTATGCACAACATGTTCATTCCTACCATTTAAATGTGGAATTTAGCAACTAAGAAAATGTCACAAACTGGGTTAGCAGGTTTTTGCATGCATTTTTGCATATGATTAGGTCCTCAGCATCTAGCGAACCAGCGTGGTGGCAGATATCTTCAATAATCTGTCACTACATTGGTTTAAACAACAGGTGTCAGATGCTATCAACAATTGGCAGAATCCAACCAAACTTTGTAGGCACATACATTAAACTATGGAGGTATAAAGTTGATTTTATACCTCCATGATTAAACATGTACTATGTTTTTGCTGGGCATGGTTGAAAATGAGTTTAACAGATTATAAAATGTAACTTGATCGTTATGAAACTGGTCATTCTGAACTAATAATCACTCATGTTTTCAATGTTTGTCATAGAAACATAGTAAGATATTTAAAATGTTGATGCACTTGAAGACTGATTGTCAGCTACTGTGAAATCAGATTCTAAAATACCAGACCACATGGTACTGTTTCTGTAGAAAAGATGGGCAAGCTTCCTTTGCTCTTTATTAATCACCATAGAAACAGGATGTGCAATTACGGGAAATTGGCCCTTTGTTATGCATGCGGACCGGTCGTTCTAGTGGTATGGAATAATTTCTCCGGATTACTAGTTGTGTACATGAATACGTAATTGGAATAAAGAAGGTATAATTGTGATTACATCTACCAGTATTAGTTAGGTGGCCCCCATTTTGTTTTTTCACGAATGTTTATTTTGATAAAGATATATTTAAATGCACTTCTACTTGATATTACCAAGGTGGTTCAAATGAGACATTTACCAGATCAAATTTCTGAAAATGTAGACAAAAGGTACTTCAGTTTATGTTATTTCAAGGAGAACATTAAAATGGAGACAAGATTGAATGAGGGAGGCTTTGGAAACGTTGAAAATTTTTAGACAGGAAACCTGAACAATCTTCTTCCTAAAAATCTTGCCAGTCATCACCTCTTGGGTAGGTAAAGTTTTAAATCTCTGACATGTTTTAATTTCCAAATATGAGGTACATGCATGTAAGGCTTGATATTAGAACACAAGTGAGAATGAAATTCAAACTGTATCTAGTACAATGTACAATGTATAAATAGAAGAATTCAGATTGTTGTAACTTGTAACTACATACAATTACCTGTAAATTACTCTTAGACTAATTATCTGTCCTCTATGATAAGTAATCAGACACTCACTCTTGCAAATCTTTGAGTTTCAGTTTGTGGGTAGTTCTAGCTTCCCTGTCATTATTGTCGTACCTTCAGATGTTGAGGAGGGGAGGGGGAGTGAAAGGAGGAGGAAAACACACCGCAAAGTTAGTGCACACAACTAAAGAAACAAGCATCACGTCAAACCAGCATTCATTGTCAACTTGCCATGGGCATTCCATCCGATGTTGACTTGACGCTTCAAAACTGCTCTATTGGCCATGCTATGAAAGATGTGTTATGATTTGTAACATCCTGATGGTAGTTTATAACATGAGTTATGATGATGATTTCTTAAGTCATGACAAATGTATGTTACATGACTTATGTCAGTTTAACATCAACTTCAATGCTCAAAGTCTCATCAATTCCACTGCCATTCCTTTGAAGTACAGTATACTTCAAAATATTCACATACATTGTATGCAACAAGAGTCAACATCAAGTTGTAAGTTACAAACAGAAAATATCATGCACATCTTTCATCAGCACTGGACTATTCACTTCTACAAAGATTATGCTACATCACTGTAGAGGAAGACTTAGTATAGTGGAAGTTAAGGTTAGCATGCAGTGTTGTATGGTTTTATCATAGACTGGAATGCAGAGTAGTGGAATTAGAAAGGTTGGTACTCGTTAAATCATGGTCTACAGTTACGCAGTACTAGTAATTTCACCAGATGATTACTAGCACCCAGAAAATAAGGCTACAAAGCAGTACTGATGTAGATCTTCCCTTTTCACTATTTGTACCAAATTTTTTAGCCCACGGTCTCAACTTTTAGTTTTAAAAAAAATGGATGCACAGACTGTTACATGTATGTCCAATAAAAACAGGTTATGCACGGTCACAAAATGCCAGACACGAACATGTGAAATACCCTGGGTATTGCATCTGGTTAGTCCAGTTTTTGAATATTCAGCGAAACATCTTATAGCAGCTTCTTGCATTGTTAGAAGTGTTGCCAAAATAAATGTAAACACCAAGTACTGTAATGTGAACCTACTGACTGGCTAGGACATGCCAATATCTGCCTGTCTGTTACTTACCTTCCGTCCAAACCCCTGTACAGCACACAGCAAATCAAGGCATGCAAGGAGTGGTAGGGGAAACAACATGGAAAATTTCAGTCACCTTGATATTTTTTTCAGGTTGTTGCGTACGAGATTTATGACAATCCTGTCTAATAAATTCATATTTACAATGTAGTACATGTACAAACTACAATGTATTATTTATAATCAATAAGTTTACAACACTATTTTAACACATCAGTACATTTATCTCTGAATTTTAAATACAACCTAATCTCGTGCAATTTTTTAGGATACCAAAATGAGTTTTCAAACCTAGCCGATAAATTTTGACAATCTTTTGATATTCAAACTAGACTACCACAAATAGATTGTTTCAAGAAGAAAGGACAATTTGGTTTTCCCTGGACTACCAGGACCTTGACACAGCCAGTCAAAATTTGAGTGGTAAATTTGATAAATGTACATGTACTTGAATTTTGTACCATCTAAATTTTGAACATGGCTCCTGACAATTCAAGGATTTATACCTAACCCTTCCTAGGTTTTATACCTAGCCCATCTTCCCTTGCTAGGGTTGACAAGTCAAGTGTTTGAGAAGATATAGATAGAAGGATGAGAACACACCAAACTGAGGGTTAGTGTAAAGCAGCACTGCACACAGGTTAGGCAGGTCACAATGCCCAGGGTTGTCAGGTTGAACAAGGCTGGATCACTCATGTTGTTTACTCCTAGCTAATGGATGGATATTTGTCTTTCTCAGGAATGCCGGACAAACCCAAGGACTAACTGTATGTATGTCCGCAACAGAAACATTTGGGAAAATATGTGGTATTTTGAGGGGTAAATTTTACTAGAAAAATCAAGAACAAACCAACTTTATTTTCTTCTGAAGAAAATCATTCCTTTTTTTACATGTCAGCTCAAGGAGGTGAATGCTTAGTCAGATCAAACCAATTTCTCTTTTTGTAAGTTTGCTGATTCAAGAGAAAGTTACCGGTATTAAAATAACTTGTATGCAAATGAACAGGGTTGAACAGAATGTCTTTGTTTGTGAGGATAATAGGGCCTGAAGTACAACACCTGTCATTACATTTACAAGGAAATAATAGTACAGTGGTATGGTAAAACCAGTTTTTCATCTAGTACTACCATTGTTTTCCTGTGGTAGCACTCTCATACCAAATAGCTGGACATGGGCCAGAATAACCTGTATTACGTAGACACTTCATTTTATTGGTTCAATATGCTCTTGTTTTGAATAGTTCAATTTTTCTCTTCAATATGAGTGATCCAATTTGCTACAGCCTGAAACTCCAGGGAAGGGGACTGCCACTCACTTAAACTTAATCTTAACATCGTTGCACTGGCTCATCTGTCGCTCCAACCGCTTCTTTTTCTCATCCTCCGACTCCAGAGGACACTGGTCGGGGTACTCGTAAGGCGCGGTGAGATCCGGGTGGAAGCTCTCCGACTCGTGGCGACTGCGCTTGAACAGGTCGTTGGCGATCTCCTTGAACTTGTCGTCCATGACTGTATGGACATGCTTCGGGAAGGACGAGCGGGTGGGAGACAGCACGTTGTTCCGCGGGGGGGAGAGGGACCCCGCCAGGTTAGTCTCAGTTTCTGTGTAGGGAGGGAACGGTGATTGGTCAGTTCTGCAGCAAACATGGATCAGGTGCTGAGGGAAGGAACTCCATAGCAGAAAACATACATGTGAAATGGAAATATTCAGTCAAGAGTAGAGTAAAAGTAAAATATCACTGTTGACATGCAACGTTGAACCTCAAACCTAATCTTGCAGAGACTGAGACATTGAGGAACAAATATTGATGATTATCCTTGCTAATATAGTGTTACTTTAATGGTATAAAATCCAGCTTGGGACACAATTGCCTTAGAACTTCATTAATTACAACAAGGTGCTTTAAACAGTTTGATGACACAGCAGTTGATTATCAGCTCTTCAGTGGTGTCTAACTAAATACAAGTTTGCATTTTGCTGATCAGGACAGCCTATATATGTATCCTGATTAACTTCATTAAGACAAGATGTGCTGATAGAAGACCCCTCTCCCTGCATGCACACATCGAAAGACTTATGACTTGGCTACCCTAAAATAGATTATGGGAACAATGTAACAACTTGCATGATAAAAACCTATCACAATAAAACATGATAATCAGCACAAGATATAACAAATTGCACAGATACATTGGACTACACACAGCATGAGAATGATAAATATCATCAAAGTCTGGTATCAAATAAGATTTAGATTGTATGGTCAATCAACACAACATTGCAATATGTATGAATACAATGCACGTAACCAGAGAGCCACTGATGGCGAACAAATAATATTGTCACGTCATGCACATCAATACCTTCCCTCAACTGCTGCTGATCAAGCTGTATTGTAGCAGCCTGAACCGACATTTTCTGATACATCAAGAACCAATAAGTACAGATAATGCACAGAATGGAAGTTATTACCAACAGACGAAAGCTTTCGCTTTACCTAACGGGCCATTTTCTGTCACAGCTCATCCTGTCGCCACTTGCCGGTGAAATCATAAATGGCGGAATGGACGCTATCTATTACCTGTGCTGGCTTTAACTGGGTAAGGGGAATGAATATGAATGAAGAAGAGGCTGTGGAGGTACTGCAGGTCATGACATTTAAAATGTTATCAGGGTTGAGGGGGACATCAGATGGCAAATAACTGATCCATAGGTTACCATTTACCTCTTAAACAAAAACAATTGTGCTGCCTGCTATCAGATAAATCAACAGTTGTCCAAATTTGCAATAGACACATAGAATCATTGACAGATAATTTCAGTCGGAAGCAAACTTTGAACATTTTTTTTTCAGCACAACAAATGAAAATATAGGTTTTCTTGAACCTGTCATTTTAAACTGCAGACTAGACTTGCAAATGCCTATATACCCTAACTACTGATCTATTGACCAAGTCATGACAAAAAAACTGATAAATACTATTTTCATTCATAATTCATGTAAAGCTACTGAGCAGAGGGAGTGCAACATCTTACAGCCCAATATACAAATAAGAACATCTACGCAGCTTTGGTTTCCCATTTCTAGTATTTGTGCCTTGTCATAAATAACAGCCTGGCTGCATGTAGATGGTGCTCTGCACTGGGTTTGACCTTTGGAAGGCTCCAACCACTGACTATACTGATCTTCTGGTATCAAACCTGGTAGTTTCTATCTCAAAAGAGCAACAGATACATGCAAAGGCTATCAATACCTTGACTCAGGGCAACTCCATGGTGAGCTGAAGGCAGTAGCTCAGGAGATATGTTTTGCTTTCAAGTCTCACTGGTAAGAATTCACAATGGCAGCCAGAAAACACAGGCCAGCTGGTCCCCTTCTGGCTGTCTCTTACAAAACAGCTGATTTACAAAATTTGAATGGAACGTTCCATTTACTGGGTAAGGGGCAGCCCAGATGGAATTCAGGTGTCTTTTTCCCAGGAACAGTACTGATTCTCAGTATGAACAAAACACTGCTGTTATTCTGCAGAACTGATATTACATCATTGCAGCCTATGCAAAGGTGTGTCCTTCCACATTTACTGCAAAATATAAACACGAACAGCACAAAATGTAAACTGTTGTTTTTTTTTATTTCAGAAATACTCATACTGTATTCTCACCCTTCATTGTAGAATATTGGCAAGCACATAGTTATTTGATTCATATAAGATGCAATGGAGATTTCCAATATTCTGTGAATGCAGGCTACGGGAACAATCAATACTTTGTGTACATATAGCCCCTTTTGAACAAATTGTTGAGAGTTCCATGATTTAAACATGTGTAATACTGAAAATGACCATCTCCTGTACCCCATAACTACAACTATACACTAAAGTTAGACAGAACAGAATATGTACAACAATATGTGCATTTCAACAGTGGAATATACATGAACATATATGTGAGAGCTAGTATCAGTATCTGTGTAACCTAGGGCCAAATCAATATTATCACTTGTACCTCATATTAACCTTTTCCAAAAGAGCATGCAAAGAAAAGCAAAACAGATTTTTGGACTCTCCTGGTTATTGCATATTGATTGCGTAAGGTCTTGCTAAATATGTTCAATATGGTTGCACAAGATGGGCCTGGGATTGTGCAATAAGGGTCTACATGTACATGTTGAAGAGAGGTCAAAGGTCAACAAATGAAATTTTTACCAACTTCCTCCCATGAAGCCAGATTCAGGGCCAGATTCTACTGCCCTATTTTCGTTTTGCCTTCTTTGTACACCCTCGTGTTCTGAGGGACACATTGTGAGAACTCAGATTGTTGAAATATTACAGAACTGGAGAAACTGACTACCTTGATGGGCAACAATGGGACAATTGGCCTGAGACTTTCAACATCAAAAGTGCATGCTTATTCTAGTAAATTATGTTTTTTATGGGACACATAGTGTCAAAATCTGAATGGGTTAAGAAAAGAAATCTGGGTTAAGAAAGCAATAAGATGTTTACCACCATTTCTAATTTTCTTCCTTACAACTTCAAGTCAAACAGACAAGTCACAAAAGTAATAGGACATGCAAGAAACAGGGGAATGAAATACTGCAGTGGATAACTGATACAAGTGTGCTTGTCACCACTGTAACCCTAGAATAAAGCCCTGCCCAAACCATGAATGCCAGATAACCTATGTCACCATAGATCAGCTCTGGACAACAGCCAAAGTCCAACCAATTTCAGCCGCGAAAACAAATATCCAATGGCAGTTTTCAGTAAACATGTTTGTCAGACATTCCAACAAAATGACTCTGATGACGTGACCAAAATGGTGTAGCACTCAATGTTTGTGATCGGAACGTTAGACCAACAGCTTGTTTTTTTCTAAAAGCTCCCCTTATCTCATAACTCAACAACTTACATATCACTAGGTTATTACAGACTCACTATAACATGATCAACCTACCATATTTGACATACCACCCATTTAACCAGACAAATCAGATTGATTCTGTTGCCTTGAAATTAGACAGGGTCCTCTTAGAATAAAGATACTTTACAATAGTACGGTTACTTGAAAACAAATGTCAATTATTCCTTTGATTGCATTATATTAGTTGATACATGAATCATAATCAATGAAAAAGACAGATTCTTTGAAAAAAATGTTTTGTAGTATAAATCCATGTAGAAGACGTGATATTTACCAAATATCGGCATTTCACTATCTTTCTGCTTGTTTTCTCACTGGACTGACTTCTTTTTTCTGTGGTTGTCTTCCTTCCCTGTACTGTTGACTGTGTCATACGCATGTTGCAATCTTTTGGCTTTTATACTGTAGCCAGAATGACACCACCCTATCTGGAAACTTCCAGTTCATGGCAGTAGTATGCGCTTGTTGGCATCAACTCAAGTCTAAACATAGGATGCCCAAAAGGAGATGACAAACATTGTATGTACATGCTGAATGGTGACTTGAGCTTTAAGTGTCTTATCTTCTGGTATTTGTTTTCATACCAAAACTGATGTCAATTGAGATATTGTATATCCTTCTTCTCCCTGCTGAAGTAGCCTTTGGCACAAAATTGGTATTGGTTAGCTGGTTAGGCAGCAGGGAGAAGGATATACAAGTGAATAACATTAGTACATGTAATATGTAATTTGTAAACTTCCTCAAAAAATCACAACTGGTTATAGACAAGCAAAGAAATTATCTTTGAATACATTGCCATCAATTTATGTTTTTTTTATTAATTCTTATGTATTTTCATAAAGTTTCTTACTGAACATAAACTGTACTGTCTGACTCAGCTTACACACTTACATCAAATTGGCAACAATTCTATTTACTATATATAAACGGTTAAAACCAGTCACCACTGCCAACAATGACAACAATCATGCAACATGTCATCCAACATTTGATTTTGAATCAGCATTTTTGGGATCAGCAGTACCATGCAAGTTAGATTATTCTGCGTTTAAGCAAAGTGTAATGTATTTTCAGTTAATGAATAATTTATGGTAATTTCACACCTGAGCTCACAATGTGGACACAACAAAAACACAAACCCTGTTTTCACTGACATAAAAAGTAACTAATTGGTAAGGGTCAATCCTTGAGGTCGGTTGATTGACATATAATTATAAGTTACCTATGATATGCATATGTGATGTTATAAGTTTGACAGTTTGTTTCAATTTGTCTACTCATAGTAATAATACTGTTCTGTACATCTCACTTTGTACTAAATGGTACTGAAATAAAAAAAGTCAACAGGAGATATTAATGTAAGATATGGTGCAAAAGACATTGGTGAACCATGTTGGGTGGCCTGGTCAACACACCCAATACAAATAGAGCCATCATCATTTGAAAAGGGGGATGTTCCTCCTTTGACTGAAAGTTTGAGAGAACTGAGTACCCTGGGATGATGATGATGATTAATTTGAGAGGGCCAGTGGGAGTAACACATATGTTATCACTGTGGCAGTGAGCACAAATGGTAACTTTATAACTGTTGTATGCAACACATTTATGAACCTAATAAAACAATCATGTGTGTATTAAATGTACAATGTATCATGCAAACCTGTATTCTTAATTCTACCCTTCCTTCTTCTTAGTCGTTTTATTGCATATGCTGATTATTGAGACCAAGGAGAAATCTGTCAATGTTTACATGTCATCTGGCTGAGGGATGGGCTCAGTGAATTTGGCAGCCGTGCCATAAAAGTACATTTCCCAGACAAGACACATACAACAGAGTCAACACTGTGACTCTGGGATAATTGTTGCATCACTAAAATTTTATACATATTTAGGATAGTTACAAACACTGACAAGAGCAGGACTTCCCATAGGTTTCCTCCACAACCCAACAGCAAGAAAACGATAGATAAAAAGGAAAGAAAAATAAGAATAATGTTTAAGAACAAAATAAGGAAGTGCGGTGGGTAAGGGTCATGTTTACAATCCTACCAATTTTGGCGATGGCACAGTCCCTAGATTATCCTAGACTGCCTGGTAAATAAGGAAGTGGACAACAATATAAGTACATCAATGAAAAGCATCATTATCGGAGAGTTTGTCCAGATGTGACTCACCTGGTGGCAGGTGTTCCTCCATGTCCTGTCCTACAGGTGTGCAGCAGGTGTGCAGAAAGAAGGAGGAGCGAAGTTAGAAATAAAAGTCACCTAGCTAAGCCACAGAGACAGCTGAGGATAAAAGTTCAACTGTTACCACTGGGAAGGGCCACCTTAGAGAGACCCTCTGAGTTTGAACACTTGTTCCTGAGACGTTGAACGGTAAAGGAGAGCTGTTAGACTGTTTTCTTTGTTCCTTCCTCCTGCAAATTTTTGCCCGCAGGCAGGACCAAAATGTCCCGTCCTTCTAGCTGCTGGTTGAGACGAGCTATAAGGACTTCTACGTGACCACGTATGGAGATCTGGACTTACAGATTAGGTACTCCAAACTTTTGACCAAAAACAAATAAGGGGAGGTTAAAGATTAATCATGGCAAAAGTGGGAGGGGGAAGGTAGACATTTTTGCACTGTGTATGTCAACAACTGAGCAAGCCTACCTGTACCAGAAGTTCGTGTGTCTGTCTGTGTCTCTTGTTCCCTGCTCGCCATCCGAATAAGCTTTGGTCTCGATTTATGCAACTCCATCTTCTTCACCTTGTGTCAGATTTATCTAAAGATGGTTAAATTTGGTCAATAAAGGTGGAATGTTTTGTTTGGTAGGGGGCGCGCGATGTTCAGGAAGTTCCCCTGGCCGCCATTTTATTGTTTTCGTTAGATCGGAGTATCCAAACGTAACAAAGACAATAATACGTCAATTGTGATCGTATATAGTACCAGTTTACTTATATCATCCTGTATAATACATTTATAATATATTCATATTGCATTTGTGTAATACATGGTGAATATACAATTTTTCCACGAAAGTTTTGGCATTATATCAATTTTATGACGTTTTGCTGCGTTCGATCATGGCGGGAGATTTGAGTGGAAGTCTGATTCACAGCATATTTTGGCACTTTGCAACTTCTATATTTTTCAAGTCTTACAATCTTACCCATTTGACAAGTAGCAGAAAGTATTCAAGTCTATCTTTACATGTGTCTCCTTCAATGCATGCGTTCATACTATTTCGGCTACCTTGGTGGTCTTTTCAACCTTGTTTTTGGCAGTAGAAGGGGATATGACATCTTTTCACATGTCGAACTTTAGGATGAATAATTTAATAGTTTCGAAGGCATTGTTAACGACAAGTTCTCTCGTCAACCCCCGCGAACAGCGTAAAATTCAAACAAATATTTTAATCGTTAGCTGTTTGAGCTGTCAACTTCGACACACTTCCTGACTTTGCAGTTTTTTTTTACATAAAAGGCTTAGTCCATAACTAATTGCCCATATTATGTGCATAACATAATAATAATAATCTTTATGACTATGCCGGACTTTGGGCCCCTGCCGGACTTTAATAGGGCCCCTCCCGTTATGGTTCCTAGAATACGTCAGAACAATTAACTGTCTCTGGTCTCTGCTTGGTCTGTCCTGTAGCGGTATTGGTAAGTACGAATGTTTTGGGACGTTCAAGGACTGTGGGGTATCAATTATGTATGTGGAGTGAGACGATCACTGGGATGTGTTGTTTTGTTTCCTTGATACAGCGTATGGTGACATAACAGGCATCGTGACCTTCTGTGATTTGTGTTCACCAACTTAGGGTTTTCCTCAAGAAATGTTTTATCAGAGCACAAATATAACGTTACAGTGTTACAACAATGTTCGGTATTAAACTTCATTACTTGCTGTACCTAGGAAACTCGCCGATGTGGAGACAACATCATTTCACTCAGCCAAGATTAAACGTCCTGGTGGGAACATGACAGGTAGAAGCGCCCTCTAACAACTTTGGTTATAGTAACACTAACATTCAAGATAGACCCAAAACATGGAGATGGGCGGTAAATCCGTTGCCGGTAATTATACAACCGTTATATAACGTTATAGATTTGTCTATCAATGGAAAAATATGCTGAAAACTGTCATAGAAGCTATACAATATACATGTGACGTTACTGGTATCCCAAGTAACACATATAAAGCACACTGTGTTGATGTTAAAAGCTTATGATCTTTGGAACCAGTGGTACCTTTTTGTTCATATTGATACCCCTTATAAATAATGTTATCAGAAAGTACAACGTTTAAAAACTTTTTTTGTCTTCAAATCCCACTTGACAACTACTCCAAGCAACAACATACATAAAAGTTACATATATGATATATGGAACATTACTAGTGTCTCAGAAATCTATGCATGATGCAGTACATTGTATGCTTTCTTTCTTTCTTTCTTATGTAGCTATAGGGTCCATCGTGGTTTTCCAGAAGTTAGAGTTACTGACTGATTGACAAGAAACAACTGGGGCAGACCACTTGCAACGTAGTACACAAACCAATCCAATCAGTGTGTGATTTGTCCCAATTTTATCATTGTATAAGGTTCTTAATGGTTATTTATGAACAGATCTTTTTGGTGCATGAATGGTATGATCGAGAGTTATTACGTACTCCTATGTACGTCACTGAATTTTCTTTTTGTCTGTCAAGTGTTCATCAACGTTTCTATGGAGACCATGATGTCATCATCACCATCAAGTGGTTTGCCTCCGGTGAGGCAACGTGACTCGCAGGGTTTATTTATAAGAAGTCCTTTCACACTATCTGACTTGAAGAACATCCATTCTCTTTTCTGTTGGGCATGAGGATTCTGATATATAGCAGACTAGAGCAGTTGACCTGTGTGATATAAATATAAAACATAGCAACTTTTGTACATATAACATCTCATCTGACAAAAGTAAATACTACAAGTGCCAACTCAGGTCATTTCCGTAGATGTAATATAGCAGCTTTTTTATCCATATAATCCATGTGATTCTAGGATTATGGAATATGGCCATGGGTAGCTGTGATCATGAAGATATACCCTGCATCTGTAGAGACGAATACTATTGTTCCATTCTATAGGAGCAAACCTACAGAGACAGGTTGATCATGTGCCCAGTACTAGTCCTGACAATTCCTGTGTAAGTATACGTAATTTCCTTCCTGTCTCATTTTTTCCTTCACGCTTTATAATCTAATTCACCCACACGATCACGTTTCTACTTTCGTCCACACTTTCAAAGTCTCACGTGTGAGGTTTGAATAACGGGTATTTGACAAGATACAGACTATTTATCACTTTAATCAACCTTACGTACCATTTCTGTTTCTCACCCCTCACACATAAACAAACACATGCAAAAACCCTACTCTGACTCATACCTTTATTATGGACAGAATAGGAAGGTGTTCTGCCACAAAGGACGGAACGCCCGGCTAATCCCCTTTAATTGTCAATATTTTGAGAAACTTGATACATAATTGTCCTCCTACTGTCCTCAGGAACACTGTACAGGAATGTGGCTCAACCACCAGAGTTCCCCCTTACAAAGAAAGCCGTATTTGTGAGGATACTACGTAACGTGTCCTTGACTATCTAAGTTCCTAACACATACTTCCCACTTGTTCACTGTTTCTACTTGATGTGGGTTCCAACACCGTGTTGTAAAGTCTATTAAATATTAGGGTTTTTAACAGATATTGGTAGTTCTACTGCAAACTTCCGTTGCCCTGTACTATTACAATAATGGTTATAACATTTCACTTACAAAACTCACATGGGCAACTCTATAAGAAGAAATTTGTATTTGACGTCTCTTTCCCTCGACAGGCCTATATTTCTGTCAACCTAAAACAAGCAAACAGACAAAAAAACATCTTAGCACACCACCGTTCATGTGTCGGATTTTGTGATAACGACATAGAGTGAAAATCATGGTAGTGACAGTCACAGGTACTGTGGGATTGGGGATGAGTTCCAATTAAGCTCGAGTTCGTACATCCGTCATGGTCATTATCAAACTAGTGCATCGTGTACTTCCTTGTTCAAGAGTTCTTGTTCTTTGTGTCGCGAGTGTAGTTTTTACTCAGGTTTCCTGTGGAGATAAGAAGCCCGTGGTGCCGATGATGGGCCATGATGCACATCCTGGATACATGTACGTCACTGGGACAGTCCCTTGTCATCACCGGTACCAATCGTTCCAACAGACGCAACAACTGACTCAAAGTTCCCGAACGGTGTTTACCAAGAATGGTTTTTACCCCATTTTATTTAGATTTTATTTCCTATTCGTTCTATCACACGTATCCTATCTGATACTTTTTAAGTGTTCTCCTGTTCATCCTTCCTTACTACCATCCCCAAGTAACTTTCTTCCGGAAGCCGTTTGAGGACCGTTGTCTTCGCACCTGTTGTTTAGAATCCCCCTGACGTCACGGGGAGTGCCGTGGTAGGTCCCCATGTCAGAGTAACCTCATCCATCTGTCTCCAGGCCTGACCTGGGGATAAGAACGATAAGAACCAGGCACGGCGATGATTAACAGGTGCCCGTGTCGTCATGGCCAACATGTGGTCGTGCCGGAGTCGTGTTGGGTCGGGAGGGCAGACGTGGCGTGGTAGGGGGAAGGGAGTTTGTTTCGCTAAAAAGTTTCTCGTTTTGTTGCTCTGGTCTTGTCGTAACTATAACATACGAACACCCATTCTGGTTCTAGTTAGTGTTGGTTAGATACGGTTTCTTGGTTTATTTATTACATAACACATTGCCGTACATGCTAGACTTGCACCTCACCACCATTGACGCTTAATTTTGTATATTTTGTCACTGAAGGCCGTGCAGTCCTTTGTCATTTTTCTCAACACAACTGTGCCGCCGGTAACCTTTATGCGTTTCTCTCGACCAATTTCATAGTTGTCATTCACTTTGCCTCGCCTTGCCACTATCCGTGCCTACACGTTTACTGGCAATCTGCCGATCTTTCCTCCCCCGTTTACCACCAGAGATTCGTGGAAATGGAGATACCTAAAACTTTACACGTACGTTGCACTCAGTAATCCTCCACAGCACGGGTTAGGGGTGGAGCACAGGAACGTCTAGTGACGTCTCATGCTCATCTTCTTTCATAGAGGAAAGAAGGTTTATACTTAGTTATGTTCATCATTGTTGCTTGGGAATTCCTATGAAAGCTTATCTGACAAGGTTTGAGAATACTGGCGACCACTTTTTTTGTAGATTTGGCACTCGTTCTCTTCTGCATGTCACGAACCATGCCTAATTCCTAATTTATGAGTCCAAGGACGTACGTCCCGGAAATCGACTACCGTACACGTCAGATTAGACAAATCAAGACCTTATGTCTGTAACACGCCTGAGGAAGTTCCTTCAAGTGTGGGCTGTGTAACACGGAAGAGTCTTGAGGAACAGACGTTGAGAGTCTAACGTACGTCACTGAAACACCACAGCGGTGTGATTCGGCCCAGGCCCAGCCTGCTCTACTTTTCTACCCACGTATATTTACATGGGGCAACCTTGGTACAAGCTATTTCTCGGGGTTAGGGGCAAGGCTATCCGTCAGACAGTCATGGGATTAACCATTGTATGGGTAAAGACTAGACCAGCAGTCTGTCTTTGTCCCGGGTGAACAGATGCACCACATCGACGATAACATTGAAAGGTCTGGGCGTGGGTTGACTTTAGTCACAAAATTCAGCCGCGGGGGAAGATTAAGAGCAGGGTTCAGATAGATACATCAGCCAGAATCTAGTACAGTATATAGTGTCAAACTTGGTTTCTTTTTCTGCGCTTTGTGACCCAAAGTTTGAGCCGGGTGTGATTCTGTCTGTCTCGCTGTCTATCCACAATCTGCCTGGTATTTGGTTAACCGCGAATCGGGGTGTCTGAGTGACAGAAGATCACAGAAGCGTATGTTACTAGCAGATATGGACACCGATTTTGTTGCCAATTTCCACTAAATACATGTGTGTGTGAGGCTGGCCAAATAGCTGAATCTTGGCAATAAGACAGCATCTCATCTCCTACTTTTCATTTATTTTTGCCATGAAATATTCAAATGAAGAAAAAAAGAAAAGCAGATCATGTTTGAAGTTTTGAACCTACTGTCCAGACAGTTCATATTTGAACCACCAGTTCGTCCGGACGTCCATAACGTTTTATAGAATGGTCGACTTTGGAGTGTTTGATCGACCGGAGCGTGTTACGAACAGATATTGAGACAGGAATTTTAAAAGATCCGCCCCCACGTATTGATATTTTGACCAACCTGTCTGTAGTGTGCGTGTTGGTATCTAACCTGGCCCAGGCACGTCGTGGCTTGATGGTGCTTTTGATAAAGGCATGTTTACTCACTGTTAAACGGGCGGAGGAAGGCAGACTACTGCATGGTGGTCCCGATAAAGCACCGCTCAGAGCCTCTGTATGATCGGATCGTGCTCATCAACAACACGAACGGCGCCATTTATGGTATCGGATGAAAACATTAGAAGGGCGTGTTGTCGTGCGTGGATAGACCGTGCAACATGCGCTCATCATGCATATGGGGTAAACAATCACTGTTTATGAAATTTTGTATAAACTCAGAAGTCAGAAATGTATCCAGAGAACTTCTATATTTCATATGTTTTAATCCACTTGACGTCATTCTAAATCTCCCGTACTTAGTAAATTAGTGGTATGATACTTAATTCGTGACGAACGGTTTTGTATCGACGCACATGACTTGCGTACATAGGAAACAGGCTGACCCCCCCCCCCCCATGTATCAACCAATCAGCCCTGTTAGGATGAATACGGTTCTTGAAGTGAAGTTCATCACATTTTACGTCATAACAGCTTTTTCATATGATGTTGGGTATCCTGAGAAAATATAACGCATATCGACCAATTGCCTGAAATCTTCAAGTTGACTATGAAATGGACCATGAACAACTTGGACGTGCCAAACGTTTCCTTTCCTTAGACAAAGCTAAAGAAACATCTCAGTAATGCTGGCTATTTCTGGGGTCTCTGCTACACATGACAGACCTGACCCGACAATACCGTGATACATCGCTACATGTACTTGGTTTTTGTACGCATACGACGTCTTTATTGGTTTTCCAACCACAAACATACATATGCAGGAAAAGACACAAGTCTCCCTGAATTGGGTAGTTTGTTACAATATACACATGATCATGATACAATACAATCAATGAACAATAAACAAGCTTAACACGGTATGATCTGTACCCTGTTGTAGCCGTACAATGGGCTTTTGTTTGTAGCGACAGCAAGTCGGATCTGTGAAAGGCCGCTTCATCAAAATCTTGTACTTCCAAGAAAGTCTAGTGTTCTACGAAAAGCCTTCAACTGTGGGTTTAATAGTTGAGTGCCTTGAGTGAAGTCCGTGACGTTTCTAAACCTTTTGAGTTTAACCGAGGACCGTAACCACAATAGTCACGACTACCTGTTAGCCACGGTTAAGGACAAAATCACTTCCAAGAAGTTCGAAAGGACGCTGCCCCCACTGACGGGGTTCTTATGTAAGTCCACATGCGCACGTGGCGTCTGGCAAATCTATGTAATAGTATTAGCTTTCTATATGAGCGTCTAGGCAATTAAACATTACTGTGGTGAAAAATTTATTTGAGAAGTCAATTTAGGCTGAGGGGCTGAAAATAACCCAGTAGATGAATAGTCTTAGGAGAACTCCCACCCTTCTTCCCTATGGCCCTTCATATCTTGTACGATCAAGGTTTGGTCTAAATCAACACCACATGTTGGAGTGCTCTGTAGTTGGGGTGCTGTATATTGTATGTATCAACCCGAAGGGCTAAAATGCAGCGGTCATCAAGGTTCACACATTCTTTTATCACGAGAGCTGAATAATGGCTCTGCTGTTAGATGGGATAGCTTTAGGAAGGGAGTTTGTAACACAAATGGGCAGATAGGAAAACGATTTTGCCTCCCAACGTCTGCTTGGTGATTAGTGGTCTTCGACCTCATTTCCCATCGCTTTGAAATACATCTATATTGTGCAACCCGAGGGCCACAAATGCCGTTAGGCCTGTGTTATTATTACAAAGAGTCGTGCCAAAATACACTGACTTGCCATGGGACTTTATACCTTTGTGGCCTACAGTCTCAAATGTTCTTACCAGGTGGACCAGGCTTTTCTAAGCTCCGCCCACATGTTATGACGCACGTGGTTTATTGACACACGGACGAAGATAGGGTCCGCGCCTGACCTGTTCAATACAATCACCTCTTCATAAACAACTTTTTCACCTACTTAAAACAGCGCAACCGTCTCAAGTGCGTGTTCGCCAACTTTTTTGCGTCATCGCACGTCACGTATCGAAGAACCTCCCGCAGCTTCTGTGCGTAAGAAACTAAACTATATTTGTATAGAGCGCTGTAATACAGGCTAGCGCAACAAAGGTGTTCTGTCCGGTATTATCTGCACAAACTTAGTGGTTTTATGAATAACACCGCCCTTGTTTTATAAGTGCAAAAGTTAACAAATGACGTTCACATCGAGGCCACTGCATTGTGTAGTCTCGACTGTCGATAGATCCAAACAGAGGTCGGATTTTGTACGCCTTTTCGCGTGTTTTGTTCGTCTTTTGTATTGTAGTTGTGAAAGGCCACCACTATGAAACACACCATGTTAAGTTAAAGACGCACAAAACATGTGAAAAGACGAAAAAACGTGCTGAAATCTGACCTTTAGTTGGAAAATATGTTGTCTCCCTCCGGCCACACACACACACACACACACACACACACAATGGCCGCAACAACTGATTCATGTGCAGTGATATGAGATATTACTAGACTTCGTGTCAGAGCCATGCATAGCCCTAGTCATACGTCTCGTCACAGACGTCCCGGAGTCAACATGCTTCAAGTACATGAAGTGCGTCGTCAAATAAAGACCACATCATGTATTTCAAACTGTGGTTTAGAACGTTGTCCCATGATGTCTGACTTGACCTGTTCACCAAGCTAGCAACCAGCCAACAACGGCCCTCAAAAGTCACAGTTAGAATTGATGCATTTGTGGTAAAGAATGTAATCAGTAATTCTATTCACTTAGTATAGTGTAGCCATGGACGACTCTAGTAATCCTTTTTGCATGATCATGCAAAAAGGATTACTAGAGTCGTCCACGGCTGAGTATAGTGATGTTAGTGCTGATTGTCTGTGTCTTACATATCTTTCTGGAGTTTGAGTGCAACGTGCGGAACTTATTCGTGGAAGTGATGCCATTCAAATCTATGTTTGGACTTCGGACGGACCAAGGACTTGGGCGGCTAAAGTTGCGTCCCTTCTGCGAATTTTAAACGTTGGTCGAACAGAAGGTCAAATTCAGAGAACTGCAGTCATGCATGGTATACGTAGAAGTGTGTGGTTTTCCACAGATCAGTGTTTTGGGGAGCGCACCCAATAAACTTTTGGACCTTACGTTTTACCATAGTTCTGAACGCCGCGTGCCTTCTTTTGTTGACCTGACACTTGGCAAGCTGAGTCTCCTACGTGACTGTCTATTACGTGTCCAGGTGACGAAGTGTGACGTCTTGTTTTTCTGTACACGCAACACAGATGAATGGATAAGGAGACAGACAGACAGCACTGAGTCAAGAGGGGTGTAGTGTTACACCACGTCTACATCACTCCCCGTGCAAATACCGGCGGCGAAGGCAAACATGCCTTGAATTTTTGTCCTGGTCATGCAAGGTATCTGCTGTCTCACCACCCACGATTTACCCTTGTGTGCTACGTGCATGTGACGGCTATACTTTAAACTATAGCACTTGTCTATGGCATAGCTTAAGGCTTGGTCTATGTTATATTAGGCCATATAAGCCGGGGGGAAATGAAGCATCAGGTGGTTCCAACACAATCAGACGTCATGACCGAAATATTGGCACAGACAAAAAAGTTCCTCCCGCGATTGTCGTGTGACCGATGTTTATTTGAGACACTGACAACGATATTGAAGTTGAACACTACTGCCGGGTCTGCAAAAAGTCTGTCGGTACATGGTTGCCGCATATGATACATAGCGTCAGCGTGTTCCCTTATCACATGTCCTGTGTTTTACATAGCTCACTGTACACGTACGGTTCTCAGACACATTCATACAAAAATGTTCCGATGACGTGTTACCCTATGTAATCCTAGCAGCGTGACATTTTCCGAATTTTAGTTGTTTACTGTAGGTTATGTTTGTGGCCATCCTGCGTCATGCCTTGGTACATGGTGACTGTTACGCAGAGACTGAAGAACATACAGACGTGTAAGACGTAAGAATTTGGAACTTGGCGGAACCCATTCGTGGCTAGCTGTAATAATCTTCCGAAGTACCTTGGAATGAAAATAAGTCCTGACATTTTTCGGATAAGTAGTTAGAGCGTGAAACAGACGATTTACGCCGAGGAACGCGAATCTCCATTATATGTCCTGCTAATCGGATCAACAGAGATTTGCAAACCCTCGGTGGAATTTGATGATCGCTATGACGGGTACCACATGGCGATACATGGTGAGAGCGCCCATTCAGCACTGGGTGTGCCATTCCTATGACATCATCAAGTACCAGGAGTTCTGAGAAGTCCAGACCCTTTTCATGCTACACATGAATTTATCATGTCCATTGTGTGTTTGACTGTGAGTAATGGGCGGGTCGTGACATCCACAGTTGGCTGCACGGGTTGCCTTGCTTCTGCGTTCCTATCAATGGGTCTTTTTTAAATTTACTCACTCATCCAACACAGTTATGTATTCATCCTTTTGACTACACCGTGTTAGTAGCCGTTTATACCGGCTGGCCTCTATTCTACGTAAAAGAGGTGGATTATGAATGGTATATTTGTGTTCATTGAACATGAAGGTCCTGTTGTCACGATTTGATTACACTGTCCTCGCATTTCATTCTCGCGTTTCAATGACTGACGGGTATTTTATAATAATGATAATAACGCAAAATTCAACAAAGTCTGACGAACTAGCACGAGGAACGTTTGGCTGTTTACGTTTCACCCTTTCTACTTTTTAACAGGAAATACATGTTGACGTTAGTCCTCAAGGAACAATCATTCTGAGGCTATCAAAAATAGTACACAACAGATTCTGTTTCACGATGATGTATAATTTATTCCAACAAACGTATAAAAAGTACAAAGTTCAACACTTTCACTAAGTGGCACTTGGTATACATATATATAGATAGATATATTTAGAGAACGTCTCATGTATCGTACAAAAGTATACAAATACCTTTTACTTTCAATATAAAGTCCTCCAAGAGATTCTTTGTCTCTGTCCCATTGTGAATCACAATACTGTGAATGGTTTCCTTTCTTTTTCATAGATTCAGTCGACTTACGACTAACACATAGCCAGGTTTTGATTATTCTTCACAAATAAGTTTACAACAGAAACTGAACAATAACAACATATTTACATGCCTTCACATAAGGACCTGTACACTAAGTAATACACCATTTGGCGTTAAAACGTTTCTGGACGATCAATATCATTGTCCTCGCAACATGTAAAATTCAGGTCCTGCCATCTAGTTCAACCCTCTGCAACAAACAAGAACATTCAAAATACATATTGCTTTGGAGAACTAGCCTGACGCCTGCATCACTTCTTCTGTTCTTTTAAACCTTATCTTACTCTTAGGTCAATCCGATATAAAAAATATACAAAGTTTGACATTTATATTCACAAACATCGAGAACAAGACACAAGTTCTAGAGTCATTTCACTGCAATATGGATACAGATCTTAGCGGGATGGGAATGGATATGAGTGGACAGATTCTCACTCAGAAGGTACACATAACTGTTTGGCAGTGAATAAGTGAGGTTAAATACACAATTGTCGGACAAATGCCAACGAAGTGTTTTTACATCCCTCTTCTTAGCTTGGGTGGCACCCAACAATACGACTCTACTTCCCTGGGCTGGTTGGTACAAACCCTGGATATTGTAAGGTTATACTAGGGGACCAGCCCGAAAGAACACTTGGTAGGTCCCAACAGTGGACCATAAACCGCACACATGCGAATGTCGTATTGCACTTAGGCCAAGAACATGGCCCTTTACATGTCAGTACAGAACCGACGCCAAGTGAGCCAGAGAAAGTAGCCCGCCAACACGAATGATGGACGGGCAAGAAATGCAAGACCGTGTGTCACACAGCCAGACCTGATCAAGTCATCATTGCTTTAGCCAGATTCAAAGTTCGGTTGAACCTTCGGCTCACTTCTCGTCGTCCTCGTCGTCGCTGGGGACGGGTTTGAGGTCTACCATGGCGTGGATCTCCTCCGGTGTGTACCCCAACAGGTTCTGAAGGTCGCACACGAACCGGTACACGTACCGCTTGCCAGACGTCTTGTGGATGATGTTCTTGTCGTAGTAGTAGCGAAGACCACGGCTCAGCTTCTCGTAGTTCATCTTGGGCTTGTTCTTACGGATGCCCCAGCGGCGAGCGACCTCGTCAGGGTCGATGAGCTTGAACTCCCAGCCGTTGCCCGTCCAGGTGATGAAGTGCTGGCAGGACTTGTCTGTCAACAACTCGAGCAGGAACTGCCAGAGCTGGATAGGGCCACTGCCTGTTGAAACAAAGACAAGAAGAATTAAGTAATTTTGTTTCACACGTGTCAATTAAGTACCTATATTGGCATTGAAACGTTACAGCAGCTGACCTTAATCTCAAAGAACGCCTTGCCTCACACAGAAGCAATTTCTGTCTTGACAGTTTTATCCTCCCAGTAAGTTGATACAGAGCTTGTTTTCTGTTTGAAATTAAAGGTTGTAACCTTTTACTAACCTCCCCCAACTACAACAGTGAAACTGTAAGGGTGTCTTTATCCCAACACTCACCAGAATATCCGGCCAACACAGCGGCTTGGATGACAGGGTTGCCGGGTTCAGCTGTCTGCGGTCTGGACTCCTGTGTGTTGAATGAGAAGTCGCTGAAATCCCCGTTGCCGTGGCTACTGTTGAGGGAGGAGAAGGAGGGGACCCGCTGCAGCCCACTGCTCGACTGGCTGTAGCTGCCATAGGGAGAACTGCTGTTGTTGTACTCGCCTTGGTACGTGTTGTTCATCCCGCCGAACTTTCCTAAAAAAATACAAATTGGACAAGACGATGTTAAAACAATGTCACGTGAAACATGTTCAAGATTTCAAGAGGAGCCAAGAACAGTTGAAAGTGAACAAGATAGATTTAACAAAGGCATGTTGATGCCTACCTCTGTTTGGTCTCTCGTACGCCTGTCCTCCGGACTGCATGGGCTTGGTGTTTCGCTGGAATGTGGGGTAATATTCAGGGACAAGGCTGTCGTAGGATTCCTCCGTCTGGTATGACGAGCAGGGGGAGGGGGTGCTCGATGCCCAGCTGTAGTAGTCGGAGTCTTCGGTCTTGATCTTGTGCGTTGGCAGCAGGTCTTCTGCGTTGATGTCGTTCAAGGTCTGCAGAGATTCTGAGATCTGGTAGCTGGTGCCCTCCATGAGCTGTGAATCCAACATGGGGACGCCTCCACAGTAGGCCTGTCCCGGCAACGCTCCTCTTGCCAGGAAGTCGTTGAAGTCAGGCATGCAGACGGATTCGTAGAAATTGGCTGGCACACTTTCCAAAGGAATGTTTGTGGTCTTGCTGACAAACTCCTGTTGTTTGTCTTCATCCACTTCTGTAGAAAACATAGGAGAAACAAAGAACGGCTTAGTAACGCTTCAGGGTCAACCAAACTATAGGATTTCACAAGGAGAAATAACTGGAAATTTCAGGTTCTAAAAGTGCATGACCGTTATTTACCTTTCTGCAGCATGTCCAGGTGCTCCCACAGGATGTCTCCGACAAACGGAGGGGCCAGGCTGAGGAACCTGTCTTTGTCCATGGAGCACAACTCTCTGCCTGTCACTGTGAAGTTGGAGGGTCGGATTCCGTGCAGGGAGAACTCCCTGGACGCCCAGGAGACCCACTGCAGGACCTGGGTGTCAGACCACTGGCGGGGATCTATGGAGAAAAATAAACATTGCGATAGTGAGTATCATTTTTAAATCAAATAATCTGGGGGCAGGTAAGGGAATCAAAGAATACGTTTTCTATCTATAATGTGTTCTATGTTTAAAAAAAAAACGTTGGTCTGTTGTTAATTTGTACTCGGGGAGGTATAATTACATGAAACCCAAACCCACTTTAAAGCCTTTAAAAATTAACCGTTGCCCTGAGGCACAAGGGCCCAACCCATGGTGACGTAGTGGGGTAATTCACCCCTAGTGTTTTCCAAGAAACTGTCACTCAAGCAGTATCGCTTTTTCTTTGTTGTGATGATGTGAACCTCCCCTCAACAAAACAAGAATATTTACCTTTGAGGATACCAAGTTTCTGTCGCTCCTCCTTGAAGCTGCTGTAGCTCTGCTTGAGGCACTCAGTCATGAGAGCGTTGGTGCCAGGCGTCACTGGTGGAATGGCTGGGTGCAAGTCTGTGAAGACAAAACATAACAAGCTCGCTTTATTTCTCACTCCATGGTTAACGTCATCCACAGTCAGCCGCCAGTCAACACGAAGGGCGTTCCAGTTGCCGAACATCACGAAGTACAAACTTTACACAAAGGGGACACTAGCGGCCTTCAGGCGTAAGCTAGCGCTCTTGGATAAACACGTGTAGATTTGCACGGCCTGGTGACATGCTGTCGCAATCACTTCAAGCCTGACCTCGACCACATAAATAGGTAATGGATGACATACAAGGCATTCGGGAACTAAATTCCAATTTGATTACTAAAACATCAAACGACTATTGTTAGAAAAACTTGAATAATATTTAAATAACGGAAACATCTAAAGAAAGAAAACAGTCTAGAAAGTTGAAAAGTTAAACAGTTAATAAGAGGGCAATGACCGGACGCATGCACTGTGACAAAAGAGTGATTCACATTTAGACCATGTAGCGTTAGTAGCGGAAGGTAATCTAATACACAAAGTATAAAAGAGAGAATGAGAGGTAAAGAAATCTCGCCAGCAAATTCCGGCGAAAAAAAAATACCTGAAGACATGGAAAAACCTGAGCCGAAGTAACTATGGACTTCAAAAAGTGGCGGATAGCCGGTAGAAATGAGAAAGGAGGCGAATCGTGCTGCCGTCCCAAGCGAAAACAGAAGCCAGAATGATCAAGCCAGCACAGGCACACAGGCTTTAGTAGTCAGTGGCCTAAGAAATTTGGGAAGTGTGCGTACCCCTGATAAGAACCATCCTTCCCGAACTGCGGCGTATTCTAATGTTACGGTCGTCTGGCACGATCGCCAGTTTTATGAATGAAGGCTGGCGCGGGTGACATCATACATAAGCATTGTTTGAGCGCTACCTTATTTGGTCACGTCTAGTGAGAGACGGACGCCCACGCGTGACGTCATAAATCCCGCCTCCTAGAGGGCCCAGGGACAGATCAGATGATGCCTGATTTGAATGAGAAAAGCTTTCTTGGGAGTATTGAATTCGGCTTATTGAATGAACACATGTGGACTTCAACGCTAATGTCCTCTTCTCAATTTGAGACGGAAACAATCATATCAATTCTGGACCCTGTCTCCACTGCCTTTCCTAATAGTGTTAGGCCCCGACACACTCGCCAAAAGGTTACCCGTAATCCCTGTAAATAGGAAACACCTTTGCTAAGTAAAAACCAGCGAGACACACTGATACCGCGTCTGTATCCATGCGATAGTAGGGCTCAGGTTTCCAATTTTACCTTGTCAGCGACTCAAGAAGACTATTTTTGGCGCTGGCATTTGATTGGATGTTTAGTTGACCTTCTGTGTAATTGTGAGGAGAAGGGGTTTGATCTGTCCTTCGCGCGCTCTCGTATCTCATTACTGCCAGGCAAGGCTAGCTTATCTTTTGGCAAAGTTGCAAGGTCAGCCGTGCCCAGTGAGTCAGCTTGTTTGGATTACACAGAAATGAGATGTCTTGTTTTTCAGAAGCCCATGGGGACTCCCACCCACCCACCTCTGCCTGAGGACTTTCTGAGGGCACGTATATTCCACACACATGTTCGGTACCACAAACCACGAGATTTGGTAAAGTGTAATCGTTCCATAGGGCTATTTGAATGATGATCGTGTTTATAATCATTTTGCCAATCCGACGTAATCTGAAACGCTTCATGCATAATTCATACCTGACCAGGAATGCGACTGATTACATACTGGGATTTGTTGACAGAACTAATTAAAAATTGCGAAGATAAGTTAAGAAAAGACAAACAGTGCGAGATATGTGAGAGCAAAGAAGAAACAAATTAGCGAAAGAAAAATAATTAATGAAAAGCTCTAGAGATTAAAAGAAAAATGTTGGTCACCAAGAAGCTTTGTTAGTTACTAGTACATCATTTATTCTCAATTAAAAACATGCTTGAACTTACCGATAGAAATGTCTTGGTCGTCATGCAGGTACTCTGCGCCAGTTGGCACCACACAGTCCAAGTCTGATGTGGGGGAGGGCAGTGTGAAGGTCAGAGTCTTCCTCACTTTTGTGTCCACTTCAACCAGCTGAGGAAAACAACAACAACATAAATTTAATCCACAGTGGAGACAGCGTAGTTTCTTAAAAATCAACTGTGCTTTATAAAACACAAGTCTGGCAAACCAACAAGGCCTAGTCATACGTACATTCCTGTTGTAAATGGTAACATTGGGACACTTCACGAAAGTGTCTGCACCCGACATACTTATTCACTGGAAAAATATTAAGATCGGAACTTTCGGAACAACAAGTTGACTGTCAACATGTGGTGATGAAATAACGACCAGGGGACCCCCAGACTGTGTTTATACTGTGTGCCTGTTGGATTATGTTAGTCACCTGTCTGATTATCGTGCCCACTCGGCGCTCCTTGTCTGTAGTAAACAATACCCGGGAGGTGACATGAGATGGCCGTTTTCCGGACCCAAACCACCAAGTCAGGTGAATGACCCCAGGACAGGTATGACCAGGTAAAGGCCCGGAAACTCCAGACAATTGCTCCATGTGACTAATGTTTACACAAGTGTTTCACTTTGTCAGAATTGTGTGGGAGTACATTTTGTTACGAATAAACAAACAACCACGGTGTAGACAGAAAACATGCCGCGTCCCAAAATATTGACTTTTCACGGCGATCCTTCCAATTCAGCATCATTAATTACGTAAGCTTCATGATGTTGACACAAGTGCTAACGAGACTACAGTGATTAACGATTGAAAAAAGGAGGTTGATAGAAATAACAACAAGACTACTTTAGAACCATGGACTGTGGATATTTTTTCCATTCATAGAACGGTGATTTTGGCTGGGGTAATCAATGTTAAAACTGTTTGACATATCAGAGGCTTGCCAGCGAGGAAGATCTAACGGTATGGAAGTTTACGGGTTGGGACTGGTGCGTTTGCCACAGCGCAACGTGAGTTGGCCGCTTGCCAGGCTTACGCATCGGTTGGCAGTACACAAGCTAATCAAGTATGTGTGAGGTCAGGACCCCTGTGACGTAGCGCAGTGGAGCGGGGCTCATGTTCGGTGTTACGTGTGTGGAATCTCTGGTATCATCCCTTAGAGACCATTCACATGTTGTAGCCACATTTCTGGACGTTCCTACTGCACTGAAACATGTCCGTGTCCCAGTAACAACCACGTCAAAATCTAGTCGAGTAGTCTCTTTTCTCCCGCTGTATTTTTATTCGTCTCGAAAAAATTTTGTACGATAAATGACCCATTTATCTTGAACTTGTTCACTTCAGTGACTATACGGATAGAACTCAAATTATAAATGAATTCCCCCAAACCCCAAACAACCTTAGAGCAGTAGTAAATAGGCAATAACGCTTGTGTAACACTACATGGCTTCATTTACCAGATTGTACGGCGCGTTTGGGAAAGGTGGGGCAAAAGCAAACATGCTTTCCAGCCGAGAGTAAACATGTAGGATTGTGCCGGCTGGCACAAGAGGGGGGAACCCCGGATTGAGGGAGCGTGGAAATATCTAGAAACGTTATTTTATATCAATGTAAGTTTGTTCTCACCTTGGTCGATTTCAGGCCTGGAGCCATAGGATTGGCGAGGCTTGTGGGTACTTTCATCATGGATGTCTCTGAAAGAAGTATAAACACTACATAAACATAATGAAATTTTCGTACACCAATTAAACCTTGCGTTGTTTCGTTTAAATATTCAGCGTGTACACTCTCTATTTTGTAAACATCGCTAGATATTTGTCTGCAGATCTAACATTCAATTTATATGTATTTTTCAATCCAATTTCGAGACATGACGCTAGCGCCCAAGTGGTGCGAATCTGGCGGCACTGATTGCATCTGAACTGCGTGTGTATTTTTCAATACACACCACACACCCACATTTACCTACAAGAATTCAGGGTACTGTTCCTTATACATGTGTCATTATCCCACTTTTTATACATATTTCTGCACGTGTGAGTAAACGTGGCTACTTCTTGAGTTAGAGAGACGGCTGTACCGAGCTACCGCTAAACGGTCGGCGGCTGGTGCTATGGCGCCATGTTGAATGAAAAAATCGTGGCGCGCCCGACTACTTCATCACAGCAGGACCTCTCAAATCGTAGTCGCTCAAATCTCGGCAAAAAAAATAAAAATAAAAATGGATAATGAAGAAAAATAACACAAGAAGCAAAATCAAATCTCACCTTGGGAATGATTCAGAAATCCTAGCTGAGTAGTCGATCTCACGTCTCGGCGCTCGCTGGGAGGTGTGAAACGTGGGCGATGGTACGAAATTTTACTGCGGTCGGGAAAAATATTATTGTCTAACGATCCTGCTGAACGAACGGGGGCGTATCTAAAATATCCTCAAAATTGAACTGCCCCCTCGATATTTAGTCACCCTTTTCTAGCGTATCGGGTATTCCTCAGGAAGTGAACGTTTCAGACTGTCCACCGACGCGGCTGATAAGCATTTATACCCGAGGATCCCGACGTTGCAAAGCAAGGTGGCATGTTCGGCGTCTGATTGGCCAACGTCACGAGGGGTTGGGCATGTTATAAACACCTTCTTATGACGTTGCTGCCACGTCACGGAAAATCGATAATGGTTGACAACCCTGCTATTGTTCAGGCGGTAATCCGACACGCCATTTTATGTATGTTTTCTGACCCATGCTGACCCAGCCAATAGAAAGCGAGCAACGCTGTGACGTGCCCCAAATTAAAAACAAATGTTACTTCCATATAAGGTAACATTCTGGGCTACCCCGACTTACGCCGAAGGCAACCTAACACGATCTATTCTTAGAAAGGAGGTTCCCAAGCAGCGGTCGCTGGACGAGAAACGGGTCAGAATGCGGTCGTAAACATGACTACTGTGGTTTTTACACGCGAACAGATAACCTATGAAGATGTGGAGTATTAGGATAGCTCGTCTGCTAAGATACACACGAGTATACGCAATAAAGTTGTAACATTTGTTTGCGTACTTGGCTGTAAAGGGACTGTTTGTACGCAACCAGCTTTATCCTTTATCAACAGACCGATCGTAACTCAACATGTAGGATTGTTTATGTGGAGTGACAAACGTCATCGGCCACAGTTCTCATTGTTCGGTTGACTTGTTATGATCTTACGTTTACAGAGACCAGTGTTTTGTTGTCAACAGTTGGGGGCAGGTGATACGGCCTTCAGATTACATAAAAAATATGTTTCAGACACCTGGCAAAATATTCTATACTTCAAACACATTGCCTACGTATGTACTATGTCTACAACTCCAGACCAATCTATGCTGAGATAATGATTATGTAATAAGTTTTCTTGTGCCACGTAACTTTTTTGTTGCTTTTGCCGATCCGATAATTGTTTACGCGCCAATGCCCAGTTTTTCAAACCCCGTGAGGGTAAGGTCGTGAGCCAACAACAGGCACGGTGCTGACGTGGTGTGTTGTTGATTACCACCTGGGCACGACGGGGTGTTTTTATGAAGACATATTGGTGTCGTTGTCCCTAGTTGTCCCCAACTACGTGCACCGTCACCACGGCTCGGCACCTGTTTGTTCTGGCGTCAGGCCATGCAGGGCACTGGCAAGGACAAACACTCAAACAGCCCACAAATATATAGATTCTAAGAAGGAGGTTAGAAACAGCCCAGAAATGTTCTAGATACACAAAACTGAACAAAGAAGTTATTTCTCGGCAATTTAGTGAAGTTAACCTTCGTCAGAACGTTTTGATAGAAACTACATGAATATTCGTGTGACTCCTTTGTTTTGCATGTACAGCGAGGGGAACAGAAGGACCGTGTAGAATTTAGTAGAAAGACATGAAGGATATGGAAAAATGTGTAAAGTTAGAAGCCAACGCTGCGCATCTGCTTGGAGATTACTAGAATCTCACCAATAACAGAAATCGTCATCACAAAAAGTAGCACGTCTCGCACAGCACCACGCATGGTGACCTACAGTTACCTCGCCTCATAGACCAAATGGCAGCGTCAGTGTTGAACCCAAGTAACCCAGTAATTGCCCACAGGGTTGCCTTTCTGCGTGTGCTTATGACCAATGGAAAAAGAGACAGGTAATCCCATAACTTACGATTTTTCTCTGATAAACGATTCGAAGAGACATTATCACGGTACATATGGTGAATACACAGGAGAGGTCGATGGCCTTTACAGGAGAAGGCACATACTGGTACTAGTGCACAGCGTGTTTGAAAAAGGACTTTAGAGAGAAGTCACCATTAATTGTTCCTCAAACAAGAGAGCGCCATGTGTGGGTGTTGTAGGAGCTTCATGGTACATGTATGATGTAGATGGGATCAGTGGCCAAGGAACAGGGCTGGATTTAGCTTTCTAGTGAGCTACATGATACATCTTTTCTAACTTTAGCACAGGACTCTGCAGTAATAATCTATTATAGACCCTCCAACATTCCCAGTCATTGCAGTATTTTCTCAACTTTTGAATTTTTTGGGCAAAAACATTTCATCGTGTCAGCACGAGAGGCAGTCATAAGTGCTGTCACAACAGTGTGCATAATATCCCTAACTATATAAAATAATAATAATAATGAATGGTTTATTTCAGTTGACACCTCGCAGCCATTTGGCTGAATTACATATGATAGGTGATAAAATCTATAAAGATACTGTTATGGAGACAAAAGCTATATCCATTAATATTTAGGTCAATATCTATTCCTAAAAAAAGGCAAAGGCATAACAGTCTGCAATCCTTGGGTAAGCAACATGAATTAGAATTGAGAAGTAAGCTCACAAACAACGTGTCAGCAAAAAAACAACAACCTCACAGCTGTTTGGGTGAGGGTCCACTCAAGAACGTGTATTTTGGCACGGGCTGGGTTCTTGGAAGGTGCTACATGCAGAGGTACTTATTCTGATCCCCCAAACAAACTTGTTCAGCGGTCTGTCATAAGATCATAACCCCCAACTGTGTTTGTCTACTCAGTGAGCGGTGAATAGTCCCTCCCTCCCCTGACCTGAGATGACCTGTCAACTCCAAGGGCGGTGACGGCGTACATGGGAATTTCTCGGAAGCCGTCCAATGTGGATGGATATCGCCAGCCCACATTGGGTGGCATAACCACAGCAGAATGTTAGCAGAATGTAAAATAGGAAGAAGATGGAGAGGAGATTGTTATTCTTGTGGTTTGCATTCTTAGGTAAATAAATGGAACCGATGGCCATATTTCCACTGGACAATAATTCAGCGGGACACTTTGAAAGAGAAAATAACTAAGGAATGCCAAATGGTTCAAGGAAATGAACTCGTTCAAGGAAGTAAATCTTGCTTGTCATGCTGAACATGTGAAATTCACAGGCGGTTTCAGTTTCAGGTTACGTTCCAAGAATAGCATCTGGCACAAGGAATGACGCTGACTTTGGCACTTCAAGTTAAGCCACTTATCAGTTCTAAGTCTGGAAAACAGATTGGCACGTGTTTGCCAACAGTCTGGTTTACTCTGACATCCCTATTTTGTACTAGTTTGGACTAGCTTTATACTAATTTCATAAAAGTTACGCCAAAAACAGTTACTCAAGCAACTGGATATGATTTTGGAAACGGTCAGACGTTTCAGGTAGCATCCACTACCTTTCGTCAGTGACACTAAAGGACTGCAGGAGAATTGCTGGTTTATAAGCAAGAACCATTGAGTAAAGACAATTTTTTGTGAAAGGCCAAAAGGAAACAAAAGTCAAGACAATTTTTGTGAAAGGCCAAAAGGAAACACCAGTTAGACAAGTCAAGACAAGGATGATGCAAATTAGTGAAGAAGCTCCTGTTGTTTCAACAAATCTGAATCAATGTATTTTTACATGTACTAGTATTTGATCTTTCTAAAACGCGCTCACAGAAAGTGTACGTGTCAAATCAAGCCGTACTGATACATTCTGATTTCAGTACGAAAATGCACAGATATGTGTGGTCTGGCTGTGTTGTCCAACAAGAATGCAACAACATCACAAGAATAAATGTGTGCTTCCAGAGAATTGCACTCTTCCCAAGGGATCAGGTATAAACACGTTTCCCTTCCATGTGTACACCCTATGCCGATGTTGCTGCCAATTTTACGCTTGTTGGAGGTAATTACCGAGACTAAGTTTTGGCAAGTCACGAGATCGACACACCCAGATCTTACGTCGCAGGTTCACAATCCTCTCTATTGTCCCTTACAACAAGACTTGCTGTGTTTTCCCGGATTTAACACACCTGTTGATTCGTCCCTCAGATTGAATTATGACATTTCAGACATTTCTGTGTTTGGTTTACACGTCTGTATGAAAGGCTGTTCTTATATGATCGTCTTGTTTTTAACAGGTGTGTCTGAAACACGTCAGGAGCGCCTCAGGTGAACAGTAGCCAGAAAGGCGTACATAATCCCCACCATTCGCCTGTGGGCAGGAGATAATGAGAGATAATGAGTCTGTACTAAGTACCAATTGTTCCTCTTCACCAGCTGATCCCATCCTTCATTAGCGCCGATGACGCGGCTAATATGCCGCACCCTCACTAATACACCTTGATTGTTGTTTCTTTTTTTTTCCTTCAATAGAATGGTGGGTTTAGACAAAGACAACAGAGTGGTTAACGTTAATTGTGATTAAAAGAAGTAGTCTGTCCGTAGTTGATTAGGGTAAAGACGTACCTAAGATGTTAGTACCGTGACTAATACCTGTCAACAGTGTGCTGTGTCGTGCCAGAGACACCCATTTGTGACTTACGTGCATTCAGTAGTTATCAGAGTAAACCAAGGTGTAGAAAAACATGCTACTGGCTCCAAGTCTGAAATCTCCATGCTTAGGGATGGACCATAATAGTCTATGGGTTCTAGCTTGTACCCTCCCCCTACAGGTGTAGTATTTCTGAGTCTCTTTGTGTGTTTTGTCCTTTTGCCATTTCGTAAAAGGTCAACATCAGTCAATGAGATAAATGCTCTCCTGATGCAGACGTAGATTTAAACTATATGTCACTATGCACAATTTAATACCTTCTCAAATGCAATACTTGTATGATCGACGTATTGTGTCAAAGGACACGAAAAATACTTGGAAAAAATAATGTTTGTGTCCACTAATCATATGAAGTCCATCTGTACGCACAAGAATCATACCACGTATGCTTTCATGATTCATACACAATGATTTACGCAAATGTGAAAAATAAAATATTTTTTATTGGAGCGAACATATTAGATATTAGACATTTGACTAGATTCACAGGATTGGGGATGAAGACCAGTAAGGACTTGTTGTTTTCCACTGGGACTAATTAGTTAGTCTGAAACAGCAGCTATGTCCCGCATTCTGAGCCATAAAACATTTATCATAGGGTATGTTTCTTGCACTGATTAGACTGATGGTCAAACCCCATTAGGTTTCCATGTTGGATGGATACGGAGGTGACCCACTTTGTGCCTAGCATACACGTGATAAAACGCCTGTCCTAAATCATATTTTGTATCAACTACAAATTCATCTGTGTTTCCTTTCATATATAGAAATTTATAACTTCATAAGGCCATACGTTCATGCGATTTTTAAATCATCTATTTTATTAAACCCTGACTGGAAACAGGCAGGTCTTCAGCACTATAGTACTATAAGAGGCCGGCATAGCTAGAACGTATATACATGTTACAGCTAGCCAAAACCGTAAGTCTGACTTTTCAAGGCATGTCGACTTAATGGCACGAAAGATGCTTCCGATCAAACCTCTTAATTCAGGATATCAATGTCAGACTCGTCCTATGGGTTGTGGCAGTAAAAGCGAAAAGAGATAAACGATTTTATGGGACCACTTTATGATTGACGCCCATTTGCCGAATATCAAAACGGAGCAAATGCACCCCGCCCCCTAAGTCTGTATTATATCTCACTCCTGTAAGACAGCCCTATGTGGGAGGCCAGTGTTATGTATGGATACCGAAGCCTGCTACGTGCATGGTAAGCTCCACAGAAAATCGATAAGCTCCCGCCGCGGAGACGTAATCTCCTCCCTTCACCTTGAACCTTTTCTTTCCTTGTATACATGTCTTTCTGCGCTCAGCGCGACTGCGCGGTGGATGTGCCACGCGGCGTAGCCCACATCTTGTACTGTAGTAATGCACCAGGCTTACAAGGCGCCGGCTATTTATAACTCCCAGCCCAACGGCAACACTTAACTTGGCGAAATAGATAATATAGATGTCTATAGTAACCCCAAATGTACAGACTGCGGGAGTGCACTCTGTTATTGCAGCCTCAGATAGGACTAGAATGCACAAGTGGTTGAGTCAGCTGCAGGTTGTCATAAATGTAGACGAGGTGTGCAGCTTTGAGAACTGCTTGGTGCAGCGGCAAAATGGTGGCAGGGCATAGCAAGATGGCATTGTGTACGACGCTACAAGATTTACAGTAAGGACAATATTATCTAAGACTAGTGATAATCAAAATGCTGCCATAACACTCAGAAGGTACCCATAGTCCTGCAGAATATTTAATGGCTCTTCTCAAAGTGGAGAAATCTAAAATAAAATTTAAATTGGAATAAAACATGGAACACAATATCAACAGTGTACTTAATTACGGGTCCATTAATGTGTGGTCCGCGGGAGTCAGTGGGAGATTGAACAAACGAAGCATTATTACTTATCACCCGCCACCATCACACTAATAGTCTCACTCTGGCCTGATAGAAAGCTTTGTCAATACTTTCTTGTCAATATGTCAATATTTTTGTGGTCAAACATTATTTGTCGGTCTTTGCTGATTGGATCCAGGAGACTCCACGGCGGAAGGGGGTGGAGCTGTTCAAATGTCCAGCCACAATGTTCCATCGATCCTTGTCATCTTCTTGCGGGGTAATCTTCGGGCCATATTTTAAATGCCAAACACGGTGTTGTATCGCCATGGCAGCCCGCCGCCGCCCGGCTTTGATGTCGTTAATATCAATCCATAACGCCCACGCGCCGGGCTTTCATCTGGAGCCGGTGGGTTATCGAGTTTGGAAAATACAATTTGTACCTCTACAGGTACCAGTAGTATATCCAAAAACGGCAGACAGCTGATTAATTCACTTCGTATTGTTTCGTGTCAACATTGGTTGTTGCCATGAGAACTGTGGCTGACATAATAAAGTTGATTTCCTGTGCTGTATGATATAGCCTGGTATCGTTCCAAAATAGCATATTGGTAATAAGAAATTCATATACCCACTTCTTTTATAATGTGTGGGTTCCTAGATAGAAATAGTAGAATTAAATCCAATAGACATCTATTATTGAGCTCGGAAGTAGCAATAATATGCTATATTTTTAGTCTCCTTAGCAGACTCTAGGACTCGGACTTTTTTTTGGGGGGGGGGGGGGTATAATGTGCTTTGTAATGGGGGGGGGGTATAATGTACATTAAAAAGCACATTATACCCCCCCCCCCAAAAAAAAAGTCCCAGTCCTAGAGACTGCAAATTTGGTTGCTGAAAAATTTGTAGAGATTGGCTAGATGGGGTGAAAATTTTTTTTGTAACCACTGAAAGAGTCTGGTGGAGACTACCTGACGTTCCTGTCATTCCTTTTTATTTACTCTAGCCGGTAGGTACTGTCAAATTCAACGACAAGAAGCTTATGACTTGTTGACTGGAAGGATGGAGTAACTGGCCCCAGACTTGACTCTAGTCGCACATACTAGTCACGTTTGTGAGAAGGAGAGAGAAGCACCTGTAATATGTTAACTATTGGCAGTTTTAATTACAACAGGGTGGGCCTTTGTTGGCATCATACCGATGGACAATGGAGCACACGTGTGATAACAGGTGAGATAAGTGAGGTGTTATGTCAACACCTATGTCACCTTTTTACTTATGCTCAACAACTGGGCTGTAACTAAGTAAAGGTTGAAAAGGGCAAAATTTTGTAATGTCGATAAAACTACGGCATGCACGACAACCGTTCGCAAACCACAGAGAACTACTGATATCCACACATGCACCAACCTGTGTACTATTCCATCAAGCATTACAAACAGGATTTCTCATTTTGTCTGTACTGAACTTTCCGAATAAGAGTCACACTCACCCTCGGGCCTGTTGTTATGGCGCACCCATATTTGTTCTTGTGTACGAGCATGTTTTCACGCTTGTGACTCGACAGGTCATGATCTTGTCAGACATAACCAGTGAGTGATGTACCCACAGGGCACGTGCAGACATACTCTCCAAGCAGAGGTAGGGTTTTGGGCTTATTTTTGGCGTGTTTTTAGGCTTTTTTATCGGGCTTTCTTTTTTCACTGAATTTTTTTTTCGTTGGGTTGGGTGGAAAAAAAAATTCAGTGAAAAAAGAAAGCCCGATAAAAAAGCCTAAAAACACGCCAAAAATAAGCCCAAAACCCTACCTCTGCTTGGAGAGTAGTGCAGACAAAGGACAATGGGACTTAAAAGCACGGACTACACTGTACAATGTCACATATGAGTCAAATCTACTTTTCAGCAATTTAGGGTGCTCTCGGTCGCTTCATATGAGGACAAACCTTTATTAAAGGATATTCATACACGCACTAGAAACTTTTAATTGGTGTGCTTCAAGTTTATTCACCTTTCCGTAAAATTACCAGTAGTTATACGGTTCATTTGTCTTGTCAGTATTAACTTGTCAGTTGTTCATTTATCACTGGGCTTCTAGGAAGGCTTATTATGTGTGGCTACCTGTCTGCGGTCATGTTTAAATGGTGTTGTCTCGCCATCAGCCCTACCTTTGTGTAATGGCATGTGTCAGACGATACTTGGTAGCGTGGTGTGTAGAGTGGTGTTGTGAGTGTGGGCTAAGTACCGGTGTGTGCATGTACGTGCGCGGTCAAGGTTACCTGAGGTCACTTCTTTTCTGTCCTCTCACGTCATTCCCCACTTCAAAAACACTTTATAAGTGACCGTTCTTTGTCATGTTTGACGAAATGTGCCCGTTCGTGTACGTCAAATTCATTGTTGAAACTAGATAAATGTTTGTGGTTCAAATATTTTTAAAAGATAGATAGGACTTGACTGTTTGTTTTTTCTGTTGACACTAATGTGATCGTCACGAAGACATGATAGATGTTTTGAGACGTTTCTGCTTCTTTTAGCCCCAAAACATGTTCCAAACAAACTTTACAACAATAGCTAGGATTCAATTTACCCGCCATTGTTTACGTACGCATGCGTCGTATGGATCCGAAACCCCCTTCCGAGAAGCCCGGGGGAAAGGGCGGACCGCCTGGCAGTCAGCTGTTTTTGTTGGTGACACGTCACGTGAAGTTGACTCAGTCCTGGGAGGGGCTACCTGTCAGGTTTGTAGGGCAGGGGGTCAGGGGAGAGTGGGAGAGGTGTGTTCTTTCTCAGTAAAGGCTGTGCTGAAGGAGGTCAATGACATGCAGTAAGAGTACCGTATCGGAGCTAGCCCCCCTCCACTGGCTTCTATCTCATTAACAACACCTCAAGGATCGTTTCACCAGTATAATACTAGTAGTACATCTGCTGAGTTTTCATAACTTTACAATGTGTCATTTTGCTGTCTAAAAAGCTTCTGTCGGACATAAATGAAGGATCGGATAGGGTAACTTAAAGATTTTCTTGATCCGACCTTCAACTATGCAAGTGAAAACTTTTGCCTGGTCTGGTAAATAATTCCAACATTGTTCTTGATTGCATAATTGTCTGTAGAAAGTGAGTCACTTCGTTTGTTGTGTAGACAAATCTATCAGCTCCTTTATCTTGGAATGTATGTGATGAGATACACAAAACAAACTTCTAGCTCTGTGATTCTGTCAGAAGTTAGCCTGTGTTACACAACATCTCAAGGGTGGTTTGGGCCTCCTCTCCTACCCATTGGAAGAACTTGGCATATAAAAAGACAGACATCATTCATTGTAGGTATGCAGAATGCAGACAGAGAACGCCAAAAAGATGATATATCCTGGAGCTTTGAGAATCCTTGTCACATATGCTACGCTATGTGATCCACATACTAGTACAAGACCGTCACTTTTGGGCATTGGAACGTTTGGTATAGAACTAACGGGAATGTACAGGTAACATGGGATTGTACATATCCAACAGTTGCATACCTACTTTTCTGTTCTGGCATTGACTGCAGAGACAAGAAGTTGAAACAAGGGTAGTCTTGTTTTGTAGCACATTTCCCTGAAAGGCTGCCAACTCCTAACATTATCCAGCTCCTAAATATATACCAAATCAGAGAACAGACCCTTTCCTACTGCCGGTCAACTCCAAACGGGCACACCGAGTGGACAGTCTATTCGTAGACAGGCCATGATGAGAGATTCTTGAATGAAGTACGTACTTCAAGCAAATGCCCTGTCAGTTCACTATCATTACCGAACCAGGCCAGCGTTTGTGTGGTGAATTTACCGTGAACAGCCTCAGGGCCAGCACCAGTTCAAACTTTATCGATCCCTGTTTTCAGCCTTTTCTTCTTTATCTGCGTTTTTCATGTGGGCTGAGTGTTTATTCGTAGTTTATCTATGTTTGCTTTTAGCTCAAGGCTTCTATTCTTATCTGTGTTTTTCGTGTTTTAGTCTCCAGAATCCCCAGTACTGAGAAAGTTCAAATCGTGTAGGCTGTGACAGAGCTCGTCTTAAAAAAAGGAAGGCAAGAGTATACTTCAAGGAATCAATGTTTGCGCGAAATCATCGGTGCCAAAATGAACTTGAGGTAGATCTACATGCATTATTAAATTTAGGTCATTCTTGGAGGCATATGTCCGATTATTTACCACGTATGTATAATCTTAGGCTCCAGCCAATACAGGGCACGTAAAGGAAGACACTGTGTAAACCTGCTTAGCATGCTGAAGGGAGACCTGAAGCACAGAGGGCTAGGCCTTCCTACAACAGCAAAGAAACTCCGAGAGCTAAGGAAGCTCGCAGGGAAAAAGGAACAGTGGAAGAAGATGAAGAAAGACTGAATGCAGCTGCAGGACGTTCCTACGACTGCAGATGCAGAATACAGTGGATGATGATGTATATGTATATGTATATGTATATGTATATGTATATGTATATGTATATGTATATGTATATGTATATGTATATGTATATGTATATGTATATGTATATGTATATGTATATGTATATGTATATGTATATGTATATGCATATGTATATGCATATGTATGTGTATATGTATGTAATTCCCCGGTAATGTTGTTCGTGCCATGAGATAGTTGTCCAGTTGATTGTACACGTTGTCTTATAGAGTCAACATGAGGATGTGTGGACTATCTCTGCCCTATGTAAAGTCGCATTACTAGTATATTGCGGCCGTCCAAACCACGCTCACCAGGCTTGGCGCGGGAGATGGCCCTGTCAGACGATGAGAGATGAGGTTGTCATGGCGACAGAACCTGCGGGGTTGTGAGTGATGGAGCTGGAGGTCTCCCGCTGATTGATAAT
The DNA here is from genome assembly GCA_013266295.2 of Branchiostoma floridae x Branchiostoma japonicum. NCBI lineage: Eukaryota > Metazoa > Chordata > Leptocardii > Amphioxiformes > Branchiostomatidae > Branchiostoma > Branchiostoma floridae x Branchiostoma japonicum. The sequence goes on from CM023840.1 coordinate 17,907,527, forward strand.
CAGAGAGACTCTGGGGTAACGCCATCACCTGTCAGTCATCCTGCCATGAGATGCCGGAAGCACTGAGAGAGAAGCGTGAGGCTGGGTTTACATGCTGACATTTTAGCGACACTAGAAACACATATGAGGCAGTCTGCAAACATGTCAGTACATCGTATCTGTACACAGCGCGGTACTGTGTGCCGGAGATATGACTGTGGTGGACCGGCGTCGTGATAGACGTTACGGGATGGTCACCATAGTGCTTTCATCTTACAATGAGTGCAGGAAAGTGAAATCAAATTAATAGGTGAACGCAAGGAACGGAAATAAAACAGGATCTAATGCACGAGAGATGGACTGTCGCCTGTTTGCTGTTCATTATAGGGGCAAAAAACAAATTTTGATCTGTACATTTATATATAGTCTACCGGTCTGTAGTTTTTCTAGACAGTAGTTGTCTCTTTCTTATTATTGTATTGTACCATATAGTACCCTTTGACTTTGTGAAATGCAATTAGCCTTCGGGCATGACTTTGCAAATAAACTTTATATATTTTGCGACATCAGCAGTAGATTATTAGCAGAAATACCTCCTGACTGTGGGACAATGTAACATGCAGTGTACTAGTATACTTCCGCCCGCTGGCAGTCAGAGGTACTGGTATATGTCATCCGCAGATGGCGAGCCTTCATCTAAAAAGCACCTCATTTATGAGAATGACAGACATAAAACCCATTAATTTCCATATTACGAAAATAGATGTATTGAAGCCTGTGTTAGGGCGCGGGCTATAATAGGGAGATATTTGCAAGGGGAGTCTGGCCGCCTTGAGGTTGACTGGCTTCGGAGGGGGGAAACTAACCCTCCCGCGGACCGACTCTACTGGTCAGCTATTCCCTTCTTTTGCCGAATTCTACGATCCGTACCCCCGTAGGAAGGCCTGGTGAAGGCTAGTGTTAGGTTCTCTCTCCAAGAACAAGACGTTTGCATAGCAGTTTGCAGATTCTCGGCAGCCTGAGGAAAATTATGTAAGAAATTGGACTTATCCTATTCGCAAACAACAAGGCTTTGTTGAAAAATGACTTTCCTGTAATGTTTTATTATCGTAGGTAAAGAAGCCTAATCATATATAAACAATTTACATAAGATGTAGGAGATATGTAACTAACTACATGTACCATCAGTCACGAACAGCGGGTGTTATGAAAGATGAGGCCATTATAGACGGATCTAGCTGCTATTTCATAACTGCCTTCGAGAATTGTATCAGCATAATGTACACGTAACTTCCTTCTCACGTTTTTTGCCATGCTTGGCATCTTTGTATAAAATCTGGAAAGATATTGGGACACGACTCCAATTTATATACATATCAACATAAGACCTATCAGCATGAGGTATGTTTCAGGAGTTAGGTGTACGTGGTTTGCATTGCTACATTTTGAGGAAGAATCAGAACGTAGATAAACCACTACGCCGTTCTATCTGACAGGGCTCCTAAGTATCAGAATTAAGTCTCACTGCTAATTACTGACGAATTATCACCTCTTTAATTAACGTAATCATTTACTCAGCCTCAGGTCTGTCAGTAACACAGAAAATGGGTGAGCTGTGTTTGATGTACGCTGAGAAGGAGATGAAAGCCTCCATGTGGTGCGCTGATCTTACTATTGACATGCAAGCAAGTGGAAGTCCCAGGCAGCCTGTTTCATACTGATGATAAAGGCGAGGAAATGCTTCATTACCAAATGCACGGCTGAAAATAGTTTGTTTGATGAAACCGAGTTGCTAATATTGGAGTTTGGCAAAATGCCGAGGTGACAATATCAGATGGAATCGGAATAGAAATAAAATGATGAAGGATGAAACCTTGTTTCAGGCCATGTCTGGGTGGGAGGGGGGTGTATGTAAAGCACGAATGCCGACGAGAGAGACCGTTTGAAAGCTTCAGTATTCATGTGCAGAAAAGGATATGATTTATTGACTTGCTTCATAGATCTGTTCGAATTCAGCTATCGGCTCTCAGTGATTTTGTGGAAAATTGAAAATTACAGAAAGAGGGTGACATTAACAGATTCCAAATGCCAAGTATAAAATGAGGTAGACCGTCGGCGGAAGAGGCCACCTGTTGCATTGCAACCCAGACTTGGGTTAGCCTCCACCGGGCCTTCCTATGGGGGTCCGGATTCGACAAAACGGGGAAATAGTTTGCCAGGAGAGTCAGTCAGAGAGTGTTAATTTCCCCCTAACGGCGCAGGCAAATGAACTCTACCGTGGCCAAACTCCCCTGGCCAACTTATTCTCCCCATTTGGCTAAATCTTACTGTTTTTGAACCCACGTACGCGTTGTTATGTGGTGGACACTAGACCTGGGTGGCCTGAATGAGCTTACATGTAGGATTACCAACACAACTAGACTGGCAGAGATAGACTGGTGAGAGGAAGTAAACCACACTACAGTTGTACATGTGGTCTTTAGAAACATCAGGACTGATAAGGAATTGTGCCAGCAAATACAGTAGAGGAATACCGTACTCTACAGAACTTCATCGATGCATCTTTATGGCCCTCGTCCTGAAATGATCCCGTCGACTTTGACTTTACCCAATGTCATTCCAGGTCACATTTATTTTCTGTGTTCGCCTTCAAATGTCTGGTGAACTCTATTTGCAAATCAAACTGTCATTTAAACTCAGTCAATTCAGGGATGGGGCTCTATCTGTGAGACTTGAAGAGTCAAGACTCGAAGTGAAAAACCACTAAGACCGGATCAGTACGCCTACTACCCCCAGACGGAACCGCGGTAAGTGGCCGATCCTCCCGTGGTACGTACTGATGCTATCAGACAAGGAACGACGGATGCATCTGTTTAGAGCGCACATAGGATAGGCCTGAAATGTTTAGACCTGCTAGCTGTTCTGATTTGTACCAGACTTCTGTGGTACAAATCCACTTAAGCTTGTCTTCAGGCTTACCTGTAATACAAGTCTAAATTAGAATAACACGGACACGTCATAATAGATTCAACATCTATGGACAAACGCCACCAGATGTTTATTCAAATAACTGTCTTATCCACAATTTACAATACTTCCTCCGAAATTGATAACCAGGGCCAAAGTCTTTATTGCCTGGTCTGTCATATAGTTGGATGCAGTCCTTTATCTACTCCTTTGCTCTTAAAATCATTCATATTTCTGCCCCTGCATCTACTTCTTACATAATCACTAGTATGCATAACGGCCAGATTAGTAATATCATTTACTTTCGGCGACTGTTTAACTTATTCGTAGACTAATCATGACTAAGCTAACTCGGTAAACTGAATGGTACCGCACAGGAAACCAGGGGGAATTCCTGAAACTTTCCCCCCGACGCTGCGGGCGAGGACGTGACGTAGCCGAGCTGTGCCGTGTCTCCGGAGACTTCAGGTAGGGACGAATGTGTGTCTGACAGAAAAGCCCGACTGGACCGTGACGGCGCACCTCTCACGACTTCTCAGAAGATTCACAAGGTGACACGAACAAGGTGATCCTTAGTTCCTGTCCTTTGTTCTCTTCGTGGTAAAAAAGACATATATCACTCAGGTGATGCAACTAGATGTCATCGACCTGTTCAAGGTTTTGCTGAGATGTTCATTCCATGTCTATTACCAAATGTTCCAATCCTTCATGTCCAAGAAAGTGTAGTTATGGTATGAATATCAGTATGCCGCGGTATGTAGTGTTATCGAAGCGTGGTATTGGAAGGTTGGCGTCATGGTCCAGATAAGTTAAATTGAACCGCTGCACTGCAATATGTAGTACTACACTTCAATAATGAACCGGCAGAGGTCTCTCTTAGGTGTCATGTTTTTGTACACAACCAAAATGCCATTCACTGTATGTCACAGACACACCCACTTGTACAAATCCGCCATTGAAAGATCACTTCGAACAATGAAACAGTTCTCTTGCCTAATCAGCCGCGCTCATGACTATATTGTCACCATCACTTTTCCCTTTTCTCTTACTTCTGTATGAATGTACACATTGCCTTCATTTGTTACTGATATTGGTTTTTGTATTAATAAATATGTTAGTCTTCAATATGTTAGTATTTTAGAAAGCAAAGTACTGTACTACGATTTTTTTCTTACTACTAGATGGTGTAGTTAGGCGCCAGTGTGATCGCGGGACTACAGTAACTGCACAGTTAGGGAATTTCGTACTTTCAGGCCCCTGAGCTTCTGGGCCCACCCAGTCATTCTGACTAACTAACTATTACACGAACAAAATCACCGCTTTCGTGACAACAGGACACTGTAGTCTCTAACAGACTCCTTTGTGGGACTAGAAAATAGTAGAAATTGGCCAAGTGAGGGAAATCATTTGCCAAGCTAACTGGCGAGAAGAGTCACAAATCATCCGCACAATTTGGTCAATCTCAACTATTTCCTCGGCCCTTATAGGAGTCTGGCGAAGGGTAAGAAGTCAGGGCACGACGAGAGAAATCTGTCATTTTCGTAGTATGTCAGTCCTGTGATATTGAAATGTTAGACACATGTTATGAGCTTTTCTTGGACCTTGTGAGCGACACAGCTCCGTCCTCGGTCTGCCCCTGCCTGGAACCCCAGATGTAACACGGGTGATGATCCCACCGCGGTCCAATATCCTAAGGGATATCTCTCATTTACTTCTTGTTCTTGCTCCAAGACGCCACACTTGTGTTGATATCTCGTTAGCGGCCTGGACAAACATGGAGCAGGGAAATCAAAGACTTTAACTTCTCCACCTCTCACGTGTTCAGGGCTTGGTACATCAAAGACAGGACAGCCAGGCCCTGTGTGCAATTAAGATGTCTTTGTAGCTTTACTGAAACACGCTTCCTGGTCCCGGTATGTCACAGACATACAAACTCTACCTGCTACCACTTATAGCTCTAATATCCCTTATGGGCCGGCTGAAACGCAACGTTTGTTTCTGGTTTAGATATGTATATTTTTACAGGTGACTAAAATGACGACTGAAGATAAGGACAACTATAGATGGTACAAAAGTCGAACAGTGCAGTAGTGTCAGACGAATTTTGTATCCACACAGTGAGTTGACTTCATGTGGTTAGTAGAGAGCCAATAGGTTACAAGTTGTAGTCAGCGGCTTGCTCGGTGCTTTAGTAGGATTATGTGTCTTTCCGTAGCGTGCTTGTAATGGTAGTCATTATATACACGTTCTTCTCATATCAAAATACGGTGCAAAATTCCTTGTTTTGGCTGGAGCAGATTGTAACATGGGCTGAAGAAATAAATACCGACGCTGCCCTTGTTTTTATTCGTGGATTTTGATACTTGTGTCTGAATCGGGAATCAAGACATGTTTTATTTTATCCCTGCCGTTGTTTGTTTGTCTGTTTCGTTGGTATGTTTTCTGTCTCGTGTGATCACTGTCTGAAAGATGAATATACAGTGCTGAATTTGCCTGTAAACCTTCTGTTCCCTATAATAACATAGTATTTTCTCAGTTCAGCGAACAAAAGCGCGAACTTCGCTTCTCTGCTCACTTCCCAAAGACGCCAACTTAGACCAGACGGTAAACGATGTAACTTAACCCGGTCAGTTTACAGTTTGTTGTTGTCTGTTTCTGTGTCATTTTGGGACCAACTGTATTGGGAACACTCCATGATTCTGACCGTTGAACTACAAATGAACCCAGGCAGGATTTATCGCGCTGCCCGCCCTGAGGCAAGGTGTCAAAAATAGTCGCGCGAGAAAGATATGATCGTCCCAGCGGCACGCGCTATCAACCAGCGCTGTCATCAAAGACTGGACGTCGAGATAATCATAAACCTTGCTGGTATGATGATAGGTCTAAAGTATGAGAACAACAAAACGTGGAGTTTCCTGGACGTAATCTACGTGGATTTGTGTCGGCTACTTTAGAGAACACGGGGTTGGAGACCTTTAGTCTGCCTTGTTGTCACGGCATGGTTCAAAGACTGACCCGCGGTCCTGTGTAGGGGTTACTTGGTCGTCCTCAGGCTCTTCCGATTGGACGCGTTTTTTCTTCGCACACTTTCCGCTCCAGTTTCTTTTTCCGTACCAAAAGAAAGATGATGTCTGTGGCCTTGGTTTCTAATTCTGACCATGAGGTCATTTCTTGGTTGCGCGCTTTTAAGCTCTAAACAGTAAGGCCTGAGAATCGTCTCAAACTAGCTGTTTCACCCCCAAAAAGTTCAACTTGCTTCATCACAATGATGAATTCATTGTTTATTTTCATAATCTATCTGGATGTGTCAAACTGCTGTTATAAATAGCAGTTGTTTCACTGAGTCAAAATCGTTGTCATGTAGGTTCAAGTCATGTCTGTCCACACGTCGCACAGTTCAAGTTTATACTGAGTTCCACCGATGTAGTTTACCACAAAAGCTGTAGAAACAGTGATACTGACTCGGATGTTCCTCAACCATCATTGAATCCATGTTACAAAGACGGATGTAACTCTTTAAGCCATTGAGGTCAACATTTGCTCCTACCACTCACCAAAATCCTTGCCTCCGATGCTATCAACTAGTTTTAATTTGCAGCTGTTTGAGTTGATGTTGTCTCTAAAAACATCTTAATGCTTGGTGTTCTCCACGCTGCCCTTGACCTAGTTTCCTGGCCCAGACCGCTGGATGATGAAGTAATGTAACCTTGAGTGTCCCAGAAGAGTTTGACAAAGTTGGTCCGTACGTTAATAGTCCTGATCTCCCCGAGTGCGTTCCGTACGTGGCAGGTGCGGGTGCGTCGACGCCACCGGCCATTTCAGTCATATTTCACATCGCCCTTGACACGAGGCGCTGTAGCGAAACGACAAAACCAGGTGGCCGCCGCCATAAATACATCAGCCCCGACACAGGTCCGACGGCGTCCTTCCGAAAAAAAAAACTCGACTTGGATGGCTTTCAAAAATTGCAGCGAGGTTGAAACCAGAAACGTGTAATTAACAAGCGGCCATTGTTCTAGCGGCCCGTGGTTTGTTAGTGCCCTGCGGGAGACTAGGCAGGCGGCGCGGCACTTGAAGTTCGGCACGGCGGCAGAACCATTGCGCTCTGACACGTCGGTGGTATAAAGTTGCGCCTGCCGACCGGGGAACTCACTTAACCACCGGACCTGCCACTTGACATCGCCTTCAGGAGGCGCGAGCTTGGACTGCCCGCCAACTGCACAGCCGGACGGACGCTGTCGTCAGTCATATCGACTCACCTGTCTCAGGTAACCTACTCAGCGTTTTATGGTAGAACATTATATAATTACCTTAATTCGACCTTTCATGTACTTTTAAATGCTCGTTTACACACTTTGTGACCACAGGAAATGTGGTACAAGTAAATTGTAACTTTATGAGTTAGATCTCTATTGGGCTCTCCATAGTTTGAACGTAACTGATTGGTGTGATTTAGAACAACCATCCCACCTGGCATCACTACCGGCGATGTTTTGGCAGTGAAGTACAATTGTCTTTTTACTAAGTACTTGATTTGTTTGAACAACATTTTGAAGTTCGACTATATTGTTAAACAATGAAACTATTGAGGATCCTTTAGGAGCAACATAACACACCTGCACTTATAGTGGTGGCTGGGTGTGAGAAAGTTTTTAAGAGCATGTCTGAAGGTTGTGGCATACGGTTAGTGTAATGTACCTCTTTCATGTACTAAGAAAGCAGATTTAGTCAAGCTGTGTTTTCTTTGCTTTGTACTCCGTCTTTTATTTGTGTCACAAGTCCAATCAGCCGCCAACATGATATCGTGATTTATGATTTTTGCTGTGGTTAAAAAGCTGGTATTTAGTCGTTAGGCAAGTTGGTATAAGAGGTGAAATGTGAGAGGACATTGTTGTCGGCAATCACAGGATCTGGCTTATCTCATGGGCGTGCACTCTGAACTCCGACTCAGGGACAGGGGGTGCAATTTCAATAACGCCACTACTGTTTGGGCGCGGAAATGCCTCGATACTGTAATAGTTACCTTGTGACGGTGGCGTGGTCCTGCCTTGATGTTTGCCATGCAGGGAGCGGTTGGAGGTGAAACAGCGCAGGGAAATGGGCGAGAATTTGCTCAGACATGGCCCAGGTGGCGCCTGGCCTTGGACTTGTCATCTTGTTATGAGCCCTCCTCCGTTTTCCCCCGCACAACACAACCTTAATCCACCCAGACAACGCTTTGTTTGGACCGTAAATAACAGTACACAATCGCTGCCTTGTTTGTGACGCTGCTGCATGTGTTTGGTGGTGCTGAGGACCGGGGAAGCTGACGTGCGTGTAGGCGGTGCGACATTACCTCCTCCCCGAGCCCAACTCGACAGGTGACCGGAGAGACGTAATGAGACTCAGATGCACCTGATCTGCCCTTGTTGTGAACTCCATCAACTGGAAAAGACGCAGCGCTAATTTGGGAAAGGCACAAATCCCCCAGCCTTGTGTTTGAAGCTTCTGTAAGGATGACTTTGTCTTTGAACTTGGTCTGTCGTGCGAACATGTTCTGTAGACCAGACCCCGGTGAGGCAACGTGAGAGGCACGGGGCAGAGAAAGTAACGAGAAACTAGAGATACTGGGCAATGATGACTAAACAGTTAGCCTTACATACAAAACTTCCGGCCTTTCTATGGTGGTATAAATCACATGCCAGGTGTGGAGGATAATAGGTCTGTAGTCGTGTGTTTATACGGGTACTGGGGAGGGGGGAGTCCACAGTTTTATCGGACACGGGCCATGACACGCCAAAGCCACGGGTAAATGATTACCTTGCACTTCTGGTGACCACTAATGCGTCCAGGCGTCGGGCGGCCATGAAGAGACTCACTAATGAAAGAAGGGTGCCAAAAGGGCAAATCTAATTATGTTGTAATGATTGTGAGAGTACGTCTCACTGCCCGTTAGTGCCGCACCACGCTGAGGGGCTGGTGTACACTGGGGTGTATACTGTACTGCTGGGAAGTTGACACATGCCTGCAATATACAATGTATGGTGTCATCTCATATTTTAAAACTTTGGGTGACGCGCAGACATATGGCACCGTGCTCAAGTTAAAAATCCACAGAATCACGATAGACAGTATTGTTGGGGGTATAACGTTAGATAAAAACAAAGAATCAAACAAACAAACAAACAAACAGTATGAATATTTAAGAACTCGCGATCGTGCGTCATCCATAAAGGCTTCAGACATAGGGAGTACATGTGTTATGTATATCATATGAATACTAATATGGACGTCCACACTTGACCACGATTACTATAGCATACATAACACTGGTGGCAGCATTACTATCGCATACATAACACATGTACACTTTGTGAATATCAAAGTTATTTACTCGGTACATGAGCGTTATTTGTGTTAAGTAGAAATATGGAAAAGGGACGTTTTAACGAAGGTGTTACATGTAGTCGAATCTATCATTTGAACAGGGGTTGAGTTAAATGTACGAGTAAGACTACACCAGATAAACTTTTCCAGAACACAATCGCCCATATCCACTATCTTCACTGGGTTTTTTTAACTATAGGAACTGTAGGTGCATAGCAACATGCTGGTCCAAATGACGTCAGGTCGTAAGCCGCAGTCTGCTTTTCTACAATTGCTGAAAAGCGCAGAAGGAATCCACGATATCCTTGAGACTATAGCCACGTCCCCGGCCCACCGTGACCACCCACTTACACTACATATGTACACAACAGTGTTCAGACGTCGCGCCGTGTATGTCTGATGTTCTTTCTAATTCCTCCAAGAACACTGAGACGTTTTAGATCAGTGATCCGTGATGACGGTGCATCAGAAGATCAAAGATACAGCACACATAGTTTACAAGCATGGCACAGATCATCTCATGTGTAGACTTCAAGAGGTTCATGTTACCTGTGTAAGTGGACGCCGTGTCGTCTGACGGACGTTTAGCTTTTATTCGTCACCAACGAACAGCATGCGCCGGCATAAAAGACGAAAAGCAGAAGTTGTAGGTGTATGTCATCGTTACGCACTGCCTTGGGCAATTCTTGCGAACATTTGTGCGGTAGAAGTCCTACCCTGCGATAAAGGTGAAGAAAATGATATGTTTAGACGATTTATGGTCTAGTGATGCTCTTTTCTTTGTACCGAAGACAATGGAACGCCTTAATTATGACTTATGACACATGCCTGTCCCGCAGACAGCCGCCAGAGGGCCTGTAATTTGGGTGAAACTTGATCCGTACCTCAAGTACAAATCACTCAGCCAGGTAGCCACTGCCTTTACCCGCTGGCCTCGGTCAGCTGATGGACGATTCCGAACGATTTGCAGCAATTTGTGTTGTTAAATGCATCTTTATATCTTGAGCGGAGCGTCGTATATCCTGATGTCAAGAAAGACGCAGGTGCTACTTCGTTGTACATGTTCTATGGTAAAAAAACGATGTATGCTAGCAATTATCTTTGGCCATGTATAGCTACTAAAGGTAAAACAAATGAAGTCATGTCTTGGCTAAAATTAGAACTTGTGTCAGGTTTGAATTTGTTAGTGACCTGCCTCTGGAGTTCAGTTTACACCACAGACCCGACCTGTGACACGTCTCGACTTGAACAAAACAACGACATACAATATCCCTTGTTTTGACAGGACTCGGCCATAGGAGTCCCACAGCCGTAAATGTTACAGAATTGCTAGTCAAGTGCTCATGAGTTCCAGGGTGTCAAACCTTCCTCAGAAAAAGACATATAACACGGTTAGGCGAAAAAGCGCTGATGACATAATGCTATCTTAAGGTAAATCTCCCTGATATCATTTCCACAATCTGGTTGAAAGAAGGTCATTCCCTCCACCCCTCCTAGCAAAATTCCTGGCGCAACCTTTCAACGTTAATCCTTCCATTTATCTGGCAGGGTCGGTGGTGAATGCCATACAGGTGCGGCAGTAATAACAGGTACCACTGCCGCTGGGTGTCTTCTCTCACCGTAACAGGAGCCCGTCTGTAATAAATGGAGACAATCGAAACAAAAGACGCTCGGCCTTGGCTAACGAGCCAGGCAAGGCCGACGAGACGGCGAGCTAACCTCCCCGTAAATAAGGTGTGTCAGGCCGTCAGATCTGATTTGTGCCGCCTCTGCTCAAGATTGTAAGCACGAGACAAGCGTCATTTCCAATGAGCTGTGCTGGATCTGTGCCATAACCGTTCTGTCACGACCGACATGCGAAATCGCTTGGTCAGAAATGAGTCGACTTCACTCGGAAGTTGGCTGATGGAAAAGTTCCTATTTTTCGTATCTTGTCCAACATTTGGGGAAAACACAGTCCTTTCCAATTTCCGCATTGTTGCATGAACTGACTAGAGCATTCCTCAGATGACCACAAAGGTTTTCTCCCCGCCAAGTCTTGTAACACATAGAGAACAGGCCGTCCTTATGCATAAAATAGACGACAAATTGAGTGACACTCCGCCTATTATCCCGTGACATACCTGTTCGAAAACTTACAACTGAGAAGGAATTAGTTATGATCGACGTGACTTTTGTAATTTTCCAGTGTAGGGATCACTCTCTGGTTTGCGGCGTAGCCTGAGGACACATCCGGTGCGCCCTTTTCTGTTCTTCCACATCTTGGGCACGAACCAAGGCCATCTCTGCAGCCGAGCCTGCGTACAACTCTCGGGAGTAGTGATGATTACTAGACGTTATGTCAGCCGGCGGAAGCAGCACTTCGCAGCCGTTTGCTTTCTCAAAGGGAGAAAATTACCCACTCCTGCCCTATGGCCTAGCCGCAGGCACCGCGCTGACCGCAGAAAGACCTCCTCACGGAGTAACCCAAACCAGAAGTTCAAAGTTGCCACGCATGAAACTGTTACACAGTTAATTCTTTACACGCCTCTTGTTCCACACGATATCTTACTCCCTAGCTAGAACCTTCGGTTTCTCAAAACTCTTCATCTCTTTAATACAGCCAATTTGCGAATAAGGCTGACTGGAATAGTGCTTGTTTACAGAACAGCTTGTAACTGGTGGGATTCACTTCGGAGCTTGTCTATGTTGATCGCATAACATCTACATTTCCTTGCATTTAAGAATGTTCATCTCCATGCAGATGTATGCCCCGGCTTATTTCTTGTGCGCTTTGTTCTCTGCTCACCTCACCAAAAAGAGGTCCAAAGCAAGCCAGGGCCATACACCTGTTTGGGGATTTGAAGCATCGTGAGCGTCACGAACGGTCTTTGAGAGAAGCGCCTCCATGCGACTGAAAATTCTATTGCCCACTTCCGCCGTTTGGCTAAGAAACGTCTTTCCATCCTGTCAATCTTCGGTGCTTTTACTTTGCTAATGGCCCTGAAGTCGATGTAAAACAAGGCGACAACTGTTAGTGAGCATTTGGTTGAAAGAAAGGAGCGAGACTTTGTTATGGTGCTCTTGACGTTTACGGAAGTATCAAGATCGCGAAACCGGGTTAATCTTTCCCGCCTTTATTGTGCTGGCCGGACGCAACAGCGTTACCCTTGGCAACGCGCCGAGTGACGTTTGTGTAAGAAAAGTCACCGGTCCGTTTGGTGCCAAGTGTGTTTACACAAAACGTACGAAAGGAAATGGGAATTTCATAATGACCCAGATTATCATCAACTGCCACAAGGCTTCCTCCCGCCAGCCAAGGTAAAACTAAAGAGAGGACGACACGACTAGAACACGAGGCTGGGGTCGACACGGTTTACAAGAGTCACTTTTGTCCACAGAGACACCAATCTGTGGTCCGTCTGACCTGTGGGAATGGACTACAGTCCCCAGGTCACCAGGAACCACGGTCCACACACACATCAAGTGCAGTCTATATATAGTCTATTTTAAGTGTTGGGAATGTTGTGCTTGTCAGAACCCATACAATCAAAGGCTGTGGGGTAGTTCCTGTTTTTTCAACTGTAAAATGCACCTTTGAATCTTTAACCCCGGTGGAAATAAATAGCAGGAATGTCGGAGTGGTTACTAAGCACCTGCTGGTCCATACCGCAGGGTACAGTCTTAGAACTGTGAAGCCATACTAGTGAAGCCAGGCCTGGAGAACGCGTTAATGTCACTCTACACAAGCTTCTAAAGGAGGTAAGAAATAAAGGTGTAATACTGATGTTTGTAGCTACGTAAAATTCTGTGAAAAGGAGGGAGTCCGAAGGACACACTTTGACTGTCTAATCGTCTGCGTAACTGCTACCCGTACCTGCACTCCCTTTCCACTAGATAGAGAGGCTGCGACCGACATGCGAGCGACCAATCGCTCAACGAAATTTCAAACAACGATTTTTAAAAAGTTTTGCGTGTTTTGTTGTCTTTCAAATCATACTTTTGCATCGTGCATCATATTCCAATTATAAAACCAAGGGTCCCAGTAATTCAATTATGTTCGCTCAACGGTCGCTCAGCGATCGCCGTGTAGTGGAGAGGGGGCCTTATGTAGAGTGAAGCCAATGTAAAGTTCAGAAGGCCTCATCTGCAATGGTACTTATAATTGGTGACTTGTATTGTCAAACGGTCTATGTAACACCATTCCCGGGGGTGCACGTGTAACGTTAACTTGTTTGTCGTGTATTGTTTGTTTATCTGTATGTTGGTCCGTTTGTTTGCTTAGCCGTCGTGACTATCTCTGATATCAGGTGTTAGTAGTGTCTGTCTTACGTCACAGGGATATTTATTTGTGGCGGGAAATGAGAATTTTATCTGTGGTCCAAGTTTACGATAAGGAACTATCATGTGTCTAGACCGTCCCTGTTCGACCGTTGGCCGGGAACAGACACCAGGAGAGCGTGTGTACGAGCTGGCAGATATCCAGGACGGCCAGAGGATGTTATTGCAGTCACGCTGGCGCGGCTACAGCACACAACTGTACAAGTGGACTTACATGTACCACTAGTCTCCGTACCAGGCTCCTAGGTGCTGTTAGCTTCTGTCACTGATATGTGTTGTAATAAAAGACGCAGCAGCCATCAACATACTGTAGGAATGAGGAATACCTGGTAGTACTCAATCAGTGAAAACGTTGATATTTTAACGCCCACCGAGGAGCCTGGTATGGAGGCTACTTCACTACCCTGTTCTTCTGTAGACGGTCAACTTTCTCCACGTTCAGCAGTTTATTCTCTGCTAGACTGCGGTTCGTTAGTTAGATAAGTTATATCTTTAGTTAGTTAGTTAGCTAAATAGTTGATTGGTTGGTTTGTTGTTGGCGTCTTCGAAATAAAAGATTAAAATATTCAGAAAGCTTTCAACTGTTCCAAATACAAAATGCATCAATCCACAGTAGAACCATAGTTACTCCCTGAACGAAAAATACACATATTTGTCATACCAAACGCCCTAATTACCTGTCATGGATATGTTGTTTAACCTTGCTTATAAACTTCTCCAGGCTGCTTCCCGTGGAAGTGGCTTCTGACTAATTAAGACGTAAGGACAGACTGTCTTCCGAGAAATTTCTGCCGTCCAAAAATTCCCCACATTGTTATTAGCACGGTCATATAATCACGTCTCCCCGGCGTCTGTAACAGTACTCTCGGCTAAGTGGCCTCACAGGAGACAGGAATCAACTTCCAAAAACATTTCGGGATGAGGGATGGCTTTCTGCTGGAGTCTGCATGGTAAAACTAAGCATGAAGACAGTTTCACGGGTGTGAATAGCAACATACAGAACATGGCACTGAAAGATATGTGCGTACATCGTTTTAACGCGTTAAAACGCGTTACATCTAGTCCTACTTAGGTACAAATGAAGGCTAAAACAATGTTATCATTATCCCTCAGCTCTGAGTTCATATTACAAAAGTTTTACAATCGAACGGTACATTGTGGTGACGTCCAATTCTGAGAACAAAGACCGCGACAGTTGGGCGATGATATGATGCACCAAACTGGCGGAGCCCTTCCTTTCACTGCATGAACCATGGGTTTATTTACCACTGAAATTGATTCTACGGAAGCACGAAGGTATAGACAGGATAAGTCTAATTGAGCGGGCCCCGGAAAACCGACAAATCAAAGAAGATTAAGTCAGATCAGGATTAATCCGCCAACTCCAGCGGTAAACGCGCTGGCTCCGTAATTGCCGTCCGATCGCGTCTCGGATCTGAGAAGCGCTGCCACGGGCCGGACCACCAACCGAGGTCCCAGGGGGGTCGGTGCGCCCTTGCCGCTGGTAACGTGCGACTGGGATGTAGTAGTCTTCCTAGTAGAGTTCATTGACACCGGGCGTTGTCACAGGAAGGGAGTGTTTACAGACATATTTCCTACATCTCCTATAGACCTGAAGGTTTGGATCAGGGGTAAGTGATAGATTCCGTCTTCTTCTCTGTGCATGGATAGCGGCTTGGAAGTGTTGTACCGATATGTAGGGATTTCCCATAGACATGGACTTGTGTTCACAAGTTCACAGTCAAATTTAAGTCGTCTCCACACGTCTTTTACACAATGAAGTGTTCTGTCTACCGTATAGCTTCTATTAGCTGTTTTAGACAATAGAAGATAGAATTCCATCAATTTCCAGAAATTTTATAATGATAATATTTCAGATGGCAGGACGAAATATGGTGCCATCATAACTTTTTCTCTGTTTTTATTTATTTATTTGTCTGAATAATACAGTTGTTACGTTTAAGCACCGGTTTTAAATATTTGTAGAAATTCGTCTTTTGTTGAGGTCTTAGCGTATAGACATATGCATATGTTGCAAATTCGCGATGTTAACTTTAAAAGATAGCATCCACAGTCAAATACATTAATGTAAATGTTCAAGGGAGTAGGCACTAATCATATGCTCCTATTAAAAGCAAAATGTCCGTACATCGTGCTCGCCTATTTTTAGGAGGGGGGGGGGGCATGTGTCTCTGGACACTTGAGCGTCCCAATAGCGTCCCAACTGCACGGCAATGATACCCTTGTAACGTGAAGCCGGGTCTGCCAGGGGCGGCATGAAAATCCGGCTATCACAGACAAGATCAGATCTGCCCACAACATCTGAGACAGAACCAAGGTCACGGCGGTTGATAAGGGATTATCTGACAGGGCAGTTTTAATTGGAGACCGTGAGTCAGGCAGTCTGGGTATGGGAATAATCCTAATGTAGCCTCAACTTCCTGGGGGCACCGCAACAGTACAACAAATGCTGGCTGCTAATCTAGCCTGGAGAACTAGGCTAGACTATGAAAAGGAATTCAGACACCACGAGTGAGCACGTAGACTTCTTGGAAGTGATCGCAAACTTGTACGTGTAACATCTATTCAGCCCGTACTCTAGCTGCAACTGTAACAAGCTAGGTGGGAATGGATTATGAAGAACCACGATATGGTGTGATACATACACAGTGTGGCACATTTTGCCTGATAATTTTTCTGTAGCGTTTTGTATTAGAACCTTCTCATATTGTGTTCTCATCTGACTCCCTTTTAATTACTTCTTCTCCCAAACGCCCTCATATATAAACGCATTTCAGTATTATGGCTACTTGCTAGATCTATTTGGAACTGTTTGGCAAAAAGGCTTTTTGTCGTCAGCGTTTTTTGACCACAGCTGTATGACATATCGGCAGTCATTAGGATCGATGACTAGATCACTATGCCACAGAATGTGTCTTCGACTCAGTGTGTTTACTCAACATTTGCTGGCAGGTTTCAGAAGACCAGATAGGAGTCGCTTTTGTCAGACCTCCGCGAATCTTCCCGAGATTAAAGCTGCAGGGTGAGATAAGCCTCGAGTCTGCGGATATGTACCAGTTGTGCTAGTGGTGAGATAAAGATATCATCGCCAGCCTGTTTCCGCCAGATCGCGTGCATTTGAGGAAGTAACGAAATGGCAGAAGGTCAACAAACGCTATAAAAAGTGCTGACAGGTTTTGGCACTCCCATGTTCACGCCTCGTCATCTTTCTTTCGATGCCAAGATTTTGATATGTTTGTCTATCAGACTCTGTTGGATTGACTGAAAATCGCTAGAAATGTGCACTGTAGCGCTTTAGATTGTCTGTGCGCGATCCCTATCTCCAACCAAAAGCTCATACCTGCAGTCTGTATTCTCCAAGCAGATGTAGGGTCCACCTCAGTGCTATACGCGTGCTTGTACGCCTCTTCTGTTCTTTTGCCTTGGAATGGTATTCCGTTTATGAGTTCTATAATACTGTGGCTGTTCAAAAATGTCAGGAATCGGTGAGAGCTGATCAGTGGGAAAGCAAGAAATTGGGATAAAGGAAAGAGAATTGTCAGCGAATGTCATGTCGTCATAGTATTTCTATTTTTGTGGAATTGTTCTACATCTAGGTGATATATGATCCCACGCGGGGAATATGACAGGGCCAAGGAGACAGACATTCATAAACACCATATCGTGATTTTTACACGTGTTTATCGGAGTACAGAAACAAAGGTATGAAAGGTAGGAGGGTAGGAAGGCGGGATACGTGGTTATTTTTGTCGCTGGCACAGTGCCCACCGGGCGTAGTTTCCTTTAGATAACGATCAGACCGTAGCACCCCTCGCATGGCACTCATGTATTAAGGGCCATAATGTTATCTGCAGATCTGCCGTACTTCGTCGTGCGTCACGAACATGTCGTAAAACTGAAGGTGTCAAATATTTCTCGCGCGTTTCTGTCATGAGACGTCTGTAGACACAACATGTCCATATGTGCCGTGTTTTGCCCGGACTTTTCACCCCGTGGCCGGCTAAGCCCCCTTGCGTTTTCGCGTAGGCGGAGGAAGTCCAGACAATGTGAAGTGAGGTCATTCCAAAACACAGACTAACAAAACACCGCCAGGTGGAGATTCCTCACAAAAAAGTGAAGGGGGAGCAAGTATTTTTGTCACCAACTTCTGCAATTTCGAGTCCTCCTACGCACTATTAGAACGGTCACTTCAAGAATATATCATCTTGTATTTTGTCAAGAGTAAGCGTGGGCCCTAATCAGCACGAGGCATCTGGTGTCCTACAAAACACACAAAAAAAGTGTTTTTTTGCGATGATAAACCAAGGAACAGGTATAGACTATCAGAAGTCCCAAACATCACATTGCCGTCACGAGTTGTTACGTCTGTTTGGAAAGTCTTTTTTTCACTTTATAGAAGCCAATTGTTTCTGATTACAGATATGAAGTCTGAGGGAAACAGCTAGTTCGTAGTAAATGTTGTCACTTTCCAGACACCACGTGGCCGTAGTGATGTTTTTCTCTCCGGCCCCCGGACTGGTCGGCTGAGTGCGTTGGCGGGAAAAGTAGAACCCAGACAACGTATGAGGTCATTACAAAACATCAGACAGCAAGACAAGAATACCAAGGGGGCACGAACCCGGCATCCGACATGGTGTCATGCCATTCATTCATATGGTTCATTCAATTGTGGCTAACCGGTTTCCTGGATGTTTGTCAGACGGCGGGGCATGCGTGCTCCGCCGGCCGGGTATTTAAATTTCGGGTCCCCGCCGTGTGTTTAGGCCAGGGCGGGCCCACGCGGCCACGCAATGTCTAAGTATTTTGCAAATGAAGTACGCTCGGTGGTCAGCATACAACTCTGTTTACGGAAAACCAGACGGAGTTCGCGACAGGTCAGACTTAGGCGAGGATTGATAAGTATCTCTGGGCATATCCGTAAGCCTTCGTCTGGTTTTATGTCTGACTTGTAGAGTACAGTATTAGTAAAGGGACCACAGCGCGTGACCACTAGTATAGTACTGTCTGAAAACACCGGCCAGCGAACGTGCATTCACATCAGAATGGCAGCAGTTCCACGAAAAGTAACCACATTCGCCCTACGTACAGAGCGACTAAAACCAAATGTTCTGTGGCAACGTACTGACTACTAGGGTGTCTAACGCGTCAACCGGGAGTGTCAAAGGTCACTAACACATGGCAGGGTGCCACTGTTTAAAGGGGGGCAAAACTAATTTTTTTTTAGTCCACTGCAGTATAATAAATATACCACAAAGTACAATTCTTACTTGTTTTACATTAGTCCATGACAGATTAGCGTTGTTACATCATTTCAAACTCGCACCTTTAATCTAATTTAATCACTGAGGTCTCACGTCCTTTGACCCTTGTGACCCTTACCGACGCATAAAAACATCCAGACATGAGTCTGAGACACTTGGATTTTGGCACGTAGCAATTCGGTCATAAGCACATCTTCACCAATAAAACTGGAATTAGGCAGGCGCCATGTCAAACTTTATATCTTCTGAGATAGATCTGTCGCCAGATTTATAGCGTGTGAAATGTGTGAATTTTTTTGTTGTCTGGCATGATGACAGATAGAAGGTACGTTGTATGTTCATTTCGCCAGATTTCAATAACATGATGGAAAATGAAATAAAATGAGGATAAGCAGCGCAGCGCGGTATACAAATGACGTAGTGTGATCGCCAAGCAGATATTTGGAGGGAGGTTGCAAACTCCAATCATCTGCTCGCAGATTAGCGTAGTGTAGTCCCATATGTCACAATCAAAGGCTTCACAGGTGTTAACTCCAGTGGGGCCGTAGCCCTCGGTAGTGGTATTATGTTTCATTCAACCTTCTGGCACGAATTTACACTAAACATCTGCCCTAGGTCTAGCTGGGGCGATGTTCATTAAGGTTCTCATGTTTTGACACAGATGGTCGGAAACTGTTCTGTAAAATCACGTATTACAAAAGACTGGAATTCTATAATATTGAAAAAGATACAGCATGGTCAATGCCATGATCATATTTGATAGCATTGCACTATCAACAAAGTCACCGCTTCTAACGATGACTATCGATGACTTGATTCCCAGCGTGGACAGGCGGAAAATGTGTCAGAATATTTGGAAGTCAGTCACGCCATGTTGAGGTCCGAGCAGATTTTCCCTGAGACTTTCACACGTACAGAATGTGGACCAGAGGACTGAGTCACGAACCCGAACCGTGATGACGTCAATAGCAACACCAGGGACCTAGATTTCAAAACATGACGTCAAAATGGCCTACATTGGCGCTATTTTTGGCCAGATCCAATAGCTTACATCGTTTTTACTATTTCCTGACCCGTTTCTGTTCCCGGTAAAATCAGAACATGTGAAACGTACCGGCTTTCAAGATGACGTCATGATTGTTATCATGCAGATATCGGTTCAAACTATTTTGCAGTACATGAGTATATAGGTTATTGGAATAAAAGCACATGCGTGCGCAGGCCTGTTCACAAGATTAGTTATACTTTTGTACCAATGTACCCGTTGCTATGGTAACCAATGGTGCTAATTGTTCAGTGTTGGGTAAATTTCTTTCCCATCAATGGTACATACAAAGTAGCGCCTTCTGTTCCCTATGGGACTTCCTCCTCTTATAAAGAAGACTTTTCACATGTGTTCTGGAAGATTTGGCGCTACTGCCGATATGTGTAACTCATCGCACTGGAACTAAGCGCCAATTGTGTCGAACAGCGAGTTGTGTAAATAGCGTGAGTCATGTTTGTTTGGCGAGTCGCTGGTGTGTAGAAGCGCTACATCTTGATATCTTGAGAGCTTTCTCTCTCTGGAACTGGGGTAATGAAAGGGATGAAAGTGTACTCCAGTACTGTAGCTATTTGTGGCAGTGGCACTTTGATGTCGTGGCGAAGGTAACACAAGCACCTGTTGATCGGCGGCATGCGAGGGATGGCCCGTAAGAAAAACTTCCATCCACGTGCCGAACTTGTCAGCACTCTGTACGCAGAATAAAGGCGCTGACACAAGAGATTGATGACCAAAACGTTCGGCATGGTAAAGACACTTAAGGCGAGGTTCCGCTTTTTTGTTTTAGAGGGGACGGGGGTCAGCATAGTTTAGCAGTTGGTGTTATTGGAAACGGAGGATCATTCATACATATTTTGAGGATAGGGTATCTACAACGGCAGAGAGGTTCCCAAAAATAACAACAGGAAATGATCAGCAAAGTGGAGGGAATCCGATCTTCACACTTACCCGCAAATGTGCTGCTGGCGTCGAGTATTATGTTCGACTAGATATTTTTTGTGGCACATAGTGGACCACTGGGACCTTTGACTCTGTGATTGGTCAGTTCTTATGTTCGACTGAGATTGTTCAACGCCTTTCCAGTCACAACCCCTTGCTAAAACTTGGTGAAGTGCCCACAGGCTTTGTAGGGCCCGACTGAGACCAATAATAGGTTCGTAACGACCAACCATTGGTATGGTCCGTGGGGCCTCTAATTGTGGGTCTGGTGCCGAATGTCCACCGAGTCTTTTGTGTGGCTAATGCTGTAATGGCACCGTGCGTCTCGAACATTTCCCGCAACACACGACCCGGTCAGCTGATTGTTTAGAGGTCAAACATAGGGTCAAAACCCTTGAACAGAGAAATATATATTTTCTTGCATGACCGAGTGGCTTTGCTGATAAAGAAGCCGTTCTGTGCGCTAGTGTCTAGCTGATTGGACGCCGCAGAGAACTTCCTCTGCTTTGGTTTATTTGATCAGCAGGCCGCCCGCCCCCTGGCCGGAAGCCCCGGGACCATAAAGCGCTAATGGTTGCCTGGTTATCTCCCTGCAGGGGCGTGCCCTATTGACGTAACAGCCAACCACCAGTCCACTGAGTGGCCCTGTGTGACACACACCACACTAACGAAGGAAGCACGCGCGGGTTACGCGAAACCGACCCTAGGCAGGAAGGAAGCATACCCATACACTACCAGCGGGCTGTACACAACACAACTCCATCGTAAGTACCGTTATACACGTTCTTCTACTCTTCGGATCTTCTTGTCCATTTACGAATGACGACAGGTTTTACCCGCCAAGTTGTGTATCTGACCTTGGAGTAGAGAGAGTATTGGACGGGTTTCGTGTTTCCTACGTTTGTGAATGAACGGACATTCCACGCAGGACGATTCATTGATTCAGTTTACTCGAGCGTGAGTGTCAGCTTTCTTTCTCCCGGTCGGCTAGTTTGGTTTTCCTGCGTACAACTTTACTACGTGCAGTACACGCCAAGTCGTCATATAGCATCAAAGCACGACTGTGGAGTTGACTCTGTTTTCTCCTCTATGTGTGTAGGGACCCTTCTACAACACTGTATTTGTGCGAGACGAAAACCTATAGTTCCTGTGGGATAGACTGGGAAAAACACTTCGACCCCGGCGACTCAAACACTGAAGCATGTACCAGACGACAAGCCAGACTGTGCCCGACACGTCGTCGTTTGTGAAGGTGAGTGTATATTTTTCTAGTTCTCCGTATCTCCCTCTGGTTACTGATACCGAATTGTGATGTCACAGGGCATATGTACTTTCTCTAAACCTCCCTGACCAACACAATACACCCCTGTGTCATATTTGACGTTTGCTGGTGTTATTATGACCGCCGTGACAGGAAGAATGACAGATTTTTCTCCGACCGTTACTGATAAAAATTTCTGCCTCTCGATCTCTCGCACCAGCCATGGAAACGTAACTCCAAACGTTACAACCAGCGGTTGTATGAATGACAGACTCCAACGGAGCGTCACAACTGGCGTCTCTGTTTTGCTACATTTCGTCTGGGTTTCAGACGAAAATATGGAAAGTTAAGCCGTTTCTGTCAAGCCCCGAGAACACGGGTTTTCAACCGGTTGCTTTTAGCGTCCATTTTGCTGACATACCTGACTTTAGAGTTTAGTGCATGGCAGCAGGAAGATGACACATGGCGCGGCGGTGGCGGGCTGTACGGCCGAGATTGGAGGGGCTCGCCGCCCGACAAAGACTCTTCGCGCGTAGTAAAAATCAATTCGGATGTTTTTAGGACGGTCACGACAAGCAGCTAAACATCTCCTGAACACACAAGGCACACTGTGATTTTCGGTAAGTGCCAACAAAAGACCCTACGATAGGATTGCACTATTTGAGGACAATTTTATGACATGAGTTGTAATATAAACTGTAATACTCCGTGAGATCTGCCCACTTCCTATGGCCCGGCAGCTGAGACAGTAGGTAGAAGAAGATCCTTGGCTGGCACACAGGTTGGTCATGTTTATATGGCTTCACATGGGACAAATGGCCAGTTCCTTATCAGAAATGGTTTACCCACAGGAGCTCTGTTTAGTAGTTACTTGTACTAGATATGTCCGTACTTTCTTCTAACGCAGTCGGGAGCAGTAGTATGTGAACCGATGTTTCTCATTTGTTTCCGTAATTTAGATTTTTTGAGGAAGTGTCTACTAACCGCCATGTCACTATGGTATTGTGTAATAAAATGTAAGCTGGATAGCCTGGATGTCGGAAGCAATTGTAAAACTATATATTAAAATGTCTCTGTACGGTACATCAACTGCAAACTATCTGAACAAATCTCGGTCCAGAAGAAGCTTTATCTGAATCAGGTTAATAACTAATCTGCGTATGATTAAAAGGTTGCATGGGTTAAATCTGACGTATTGTTTCAAAACCGTCCTAACAAATTGAAAGCGGAGAAGCTTTTTGGTCGTAACCTCGCAGGTCCACTACGTATTAATGTTGCTTGTCGTTCAATGCTTCCGTACTACTACATGTACTGTATAACTAAACAAACCCGACGAATTTTGCTCTCTGAATAGAGTTGTCTACATCGTAGTACATGCAGGCAAAAGTCAAGTTTTAAAGTTGCAGGAAGCCGACACTATAAGAACATAAGAAATTGCACACATAATGGAATGTACATCGTTTTTTTGTTGCTGACTTGTTTATCCATTGGCTTTGCCTTTCTTAGCTGCAAAATGTCCGTCATGTTTGCCCGCTCTCAGAGCCTATCACCGGTACGACATCCACTTGATGTCGGCCTTGGTCGGCGACACGACCGAAGGCACCCGTCAGTACTGGGCCCTTCACGCGACTAGCTTCAGCCAGGTGTTCCCATCCTGGATGCCGCGCATACTTCACATATTAGCCTCGCTTGTAAAAGCACGGTACTTGTTTCTCTTCCAAACACCAACACTTTTCTAATGGAAAAAAGTTACGTGTTGAAAACATCAGGTGCGTCGTTCGTCATTACACGGTCGGCTGAACCAGACTCATTTCTCCGCTGCTTGCAATGCTTATTTTTCGTAAATAGAATCCCAAGTTTAGTCGACAGTTTCAAACGCTCAAGACTAGACTGTGTTTTGGTCTACCACAATTGATACTGAGAGCCCAAAGCATCTTTCGTCGGATTCATTTTGCAGCAACACGCTACGTAAATAGTTTCTTTCACGTTTTTTCTTTTGGTTCTCTCATTGTGTGCACACCTATCGACAGGTGTAGCGGTCGAGACGACACCTCATCTTCTGTGCACACAGAAGCAATCCTGAGTGACAGCAACTAGAAATGGTGTAGCAAGCATTGATGGTGGAGGGTGTACCAGATTGTCAGATTCCCAGATTCCCAAACAAATGTATTGGGGAAAAGTAACTGTATGGTCGGAGATAAAGTGCAGACGTTTTGACTGAAAATTTGAGCGCTATTTCTCTATCATTTGACGGGGTTGAAACTTTGGTCGACAGGTGATAATCATGTAACACCTGTCGCTTTGCTGCTGACTTTCTCATACGTGTCTCAATGAAAACCCCGTCATGTTGTAGTGACTCATAGTTTTTGACAAGTAGTAAGGTTCTTGTTAATAGTCGTCATTGCTGTCAAGTGTCCTGTGCAGATCTTGTATGTCCGGCCACAGGACAGGAAGTTTCTCCACATCTAGAAGGAAAATAGTTTTGCCGTCCACCTGTTCTATTGATAGGTCATTACACTTGGACATGAGTCAAAGACAGGATCTGGTTTTGTTGTTACTATTCACGGAATTTCGGATGAGTGTGTTTACAACTTCGCATCGGTCATTGTCTCCGACTTTTAGTACATCGTCGACGGATGTAGTTGACAGTTGACGTCATTTGTGTTTAACCGTCAAGAAAAGCGCATGTCTCTCCCGGCATTCTCCCACTGGGACATGGTATGTACACCGCCATCCTTTCGTCAAAATACAAGAGCTGGATAGACTAAATATGCTCAGATGTAAACTATGGGACTGTTTTCTTTTGATCGGAGTAATTAGTGGAACAATAGTTTCGCCATTTCATCATGTCTTGTGTTTGTTTGTCGTAAAAAGCTGGAGGTTTGTATGGCGCCTGTCGTCGCCTCGCGATGGTCGGGATTTTTTTTCACGATGTGCTGTTATAACTTATAGTTCTACTTGTTGTATGCTGAGGAAAATATGTGCGTTACTTCATATATATCGTCTTTTGGCATAAATTTTCTTGAAGGTGAAAACGGAAATACGAGAGCGCGGCCGATTACCCGAAAGAGAAATTTCTGGAGAAAAAATTGAACTATTGAATGTAACTTGATCTTTTTGCAGTATTACCAAGGAAACTCTTTTTCCAGTAGACCCCGTGCATGGAACGTGCCAAGCCGCACACGTTGCCGTCCGTACGCACATGCCTTCACTCTAAACACGCTTCAGTCTGCGGTTTTCTCCCAGTCATTGGTGCTTCCTATCGGTTTCCCACGAAGTCAGGACCAGGGGCGCCGTGACGCACCGTCTGAGAGTCTGAGAAAAACTGGTCGTCTGAACACAACGAGACTTGTAATTATTTTATTGGGCACCAGAGAGCCTAATCAAACCGTTTTGTGGATGCTTTGTTCTTCAATTTGTCTCGATTTTCGGCAAACAATTTGTTGTTCACATGGGTCCGCTTCTTGGGAGGTTGTGAGATGATTTTTTGTTCTCATGCAAGAGACAAAATATCGGTAAATCTGCACATGGGAGCGCGCAGGCGCACGGACCGTAGGGCCTTCCGCTCCCCCGGAGTTTGCCAGGTGGCCGGTCGTGCCCGCCAAACCGGCCGGGCTCTCGTGACTAATTAGTCGTCACTCATTTGGTTCAAGAACAAAGGTCTCGGTCTAAGGTCATACGTGTTGTTTTGTGTCAAATCTAAAAATCTTTCGGTCTGGATGTTTCACAGGTGCCCGTATATGTCCCCAGGACTCGTCAGGAGTCAGCTGCATATTGTATTTCAAACTTGTTTTGACGTCCTAATTATACAATACTTGTAACCTCGCAGACCCAATGAGCAAGTATTGTACGTAGCAGTGTGATACAATGTATGTACGTGAAACACAATTTCTACATATTGAAAAAAAAATAGGAAAAATTAACATCACGTGCTGGTAGTACCTAATGCGCCATGAAATAAGTCTTCTCCTTCTGTACGTGGTTGTTATTTTGGGACAGAATTTTTCCCCACATATACTATAGATACATAAAGGAACTGTGACGTATATCTACGTGGTTGAGAAGAGTTTGTACAGCGCACCGTTCCATTCAATTGATAAGGGTAGTAAGCACAAAATCCTCTCCAGTTCACCCAAAGCATATCCAGGCACATGTGTAAGGTGTCACGCAGTTTCCCCCATATTTTTCGGACGGACAAGTCAAGTACAGTCCATGCCCACTGTTGCCGCGGACTGGCGGGGGAAGCCATCTCACATCCTCACGGCTCCGTCGGCCCGTTGTACCGTTACAGGCAAGGTAAAATTTCCGGTGACGACAGGCACATTCCGACCGTTTGATGATCCTGCCGACATGTTTGGATTGCCGCAAAGCAAACTGGCAGCCAACAAGCCAGTTGGGCCCTAATTTGACCGAAAAGTTTCCCTCCCAAATTGCGTGAGAAAGTTTTGGGGTAAATACTTTCTGGGAATCAAAATAGTCCGACTTGATTCTGATGGCCCCGGTTTGTTGTGAAACCACTGACCTGTGTTAGCTTGATAATTGCCTCTTCGTGAGTTCTACTAGAGGAGATCGGAGTGGACAAATCGACATTCTGCCCGCGAAGGTGAGGCTACACTATCTGTCCCGCCAGGGGGAGTTGTCTCTTTCGAACGATACTTATCCTAGTTATGTAGACAGTCTCTGGGAATCGTGAGAATTTTTGCACCAGCAGCATCAAAATAACCCGGATTCGTGACAACTACATTGGGTTAGGAAGGCCTGGGAATGCTGAGTTCGTTGTTCTAGCAGGGTTACATGTACACTACTTGTGCATCAGTGGACTTCGTACATGGCGTGTATATGCGTATCAGTAACTTACTGTTGTTTTCTGGCAAGTAAAACTGCTTGTTCGAGAACTTTGGAACTTTTCCCACATCGTTGGATGGAAGAGTTGAACTTTCCATCAGTCGTAGGAAACTGTTAGGTTTTTCTTCTTTCTGCGTTTATGATAATTCTTTATTCCAGTATCTCCAGCTCGTTTGTGATTTTTCGTGGCTGAATTTTCAACGTCGCTTAAGAGACCAAAGAAGTGAACTTTTTCCGCCTATGTATTCCATGCCACAAACAAATACATCGCACGTGCTTGACTGTCATATTCCACTCTCCAACCAGTCTCCAATATAGCCCTGCGCTGACATAAGCGCTTTATATTCGCACTATTTGCAATTGACATTCCATACATTCTTTATTCAGTTCACCTGCGTGACAGCACTATGGCAGTATCACCTCGTCTTTGTTCAGTTATCTTCACGATACCAACACCTCCTGTTTTATCTACTTTTACTCTGAACTTTAAGCGGCATAAAGCGACGAACGGATGAACCTGTCATAGGAGAAAATATTAGTTACTTATTCGGTCGCACGACGGTCATCTTGGCGAAAAAAACTTGCTCAAATTCTGCTTGTTTTTCCGACACTTCAGACAGGCACAAAACAATGACGTGCGTAAAAAATGACAGGTTAATCCGCAGAACACAGATAGAACTGGTCTTCCCTTAGTGTAAGGTCTTCACCATCGTTTGTAAGCTTTTGTGACACAATTTACCAGGCCTGCTGCCAGGCCGGACCCAGTGTGTGCAGTAATATTGTGGCGCTGCAGATAAACCCTTTCTCTTTGTGACATCCTAGATGAAAGATAAGATGTTAATCCGGTGTTCCTGTCAGATATGAAGAGGCTCCGTGACCCCTGACCCTACCCCAGCCTTATCTTGTTGTCCTTTCCCACGGCGGTCCTAACTCTGCCGCCATGTTTCTTCTCCAAATGGCCGCCGCGTGCACGGGCCATGATGTCATCGCCTCGGGAATAGTTAGTGCTCGTTTGCAAACACGGCCTCGCAAACATCCGACTGTTTTGAAAGCTTCCTAGTTGTATGGCTCCCGGGGTTGTTCATTAGGACCGGGACAACTGAACAACATGTACCTAAAATCTCGACGATCAAAGCTTCTACCGCCTTACATAGCCAATACCTTTGACACAGGTAACGGCCTCGGTATGCAGAAGACAGAGGAATAATTAACCTTTCCTGTTGATGTTCCTGTGCCTCAGCTTGACCCATTAAGTCTATGATTATACATGGCACGTCTAACGTTTGTACTCCGCCAAAGAACCTGTTTAAATGTCAGGAAACTTACGCGATGTTTTACATTTTGTCTCTCTAGTTACTTGCTTAGTCCTGAAGGCTGAATCAACAAGTGTTGTCATGAGCGACAATCACTTCTGTGTTGTTTATTTCAACTTCTGATGTACACAAAATATCAAATGATCTTTTTCCTTTATCTAACCCAAATTACGTACAAGACTTGGTAGAGCTTGGTCCTAAATACATTCATGGTCATACATGTATTTCTCTCTCTCTATCATGTATTGCGGGGACAGGAATCAACAAAGACTCTACAAATTGCCTTGACTTTTACAAGGTTTATTCCCTTTGTTTATCAAACCTAGCATATGTTTTATTTGGATCGGTATCGTGGGAAACGTATTTTATTATTGCCTGTTTTGTTCGTTACCCAATTATTGTACACAATCGAATAAAGACTAGTGCAAACAGCCTTTTGATTCCACTGTTGACCCTGCAATTTCACGATCCTTAAGTTTGTTTTGTCGTCCATTTTGTCTCTTGTTTCCCGTTGTTATTAGTTCTGTTACCGTGACTATTATCGATGTGGCAGTATTTGTTGAAAATAGCAACGGTCAGAGATCGAAGTGCTACCGCCATATCATTTAAAGGGGCACGGCGACAATAAATCGAAGCAGACATTGCGTACATATAAATACTTAGTGTGTGTGTAAACGTGGTTAGGTCTGAATTTAGAGATAACATTTATCTATCACAGTAGTGTTTTAGATAACGTTTGAAATGTTTTGCTGGACGTCGCCTTCTGTGTCGCCTGGGTCGATTGACTGTAATGCGTTGCTGACTAGATTTGATTTGATTAAATGGAAACATGCTCAACCAAAAATGAACGAAAAACTTACAACTTTACTTCTACAATTAACAAGGACGCTTAATCTGGGAAATGTCTAATTTGATTTAATAGTTCGTTGTGATTGGTATATCTCGTTAGCTAAATATTCTACTTGCAAGTAAGACAAGCAAAAAACGCTAGCAACATCTCTCTTCCATTGTAAATATGTTTGTACGGGTAGAACATCTAAAACCACTGTTGCCTTACCGAAACAGCTGTCTGCCGTCCACTCATGTACATATAGGAAAGAAGGGAATCCCAAGTGTACACGGCTGTACTTAATGTACAAAAACTTACGCTAACCTTACATCAATCATATTCTAATGGCAAAATCAGCGGCTCAGCTTAGCTCATATTCCATTCAATACATAATCAGTCCCTTTTCGTCGGAGGTATGAAAAGATCAAGTCATTAGTGTCGACTTAAGTTGGAATGATGATGAATGGACGTCGGCAGGTGCGCACGCCAGGGTAGGTGCCAGTTAATTAGGCTTGCTGTGCAGGAGAGGATCGGTACTGTCCGTCTCCAATGTGCACAAAGCGTGCGGATGGGGGTCCCTACCCGCTCAAGGTATTAAACCTCCACAATAACCTATCATTGACTGCACCTTCGGCATTATAGCGGGCTCTGTGCCATATGGACGGATTTGGAGAAGATGGATTATAAAACCATCAAGCGGATCACACGAATAGAGGAGTCCCAAAGCGACGTAAAACAATAAAAGGCACAGGTATCTTAAAAGCAAACTATGAGATGATACGTACATTCGGAGGAGCAATTTAATTAAAACTATTTTAAACTATTTTCATACCCCCTATCTATAGTAGTGCGAGAAGCTGAAACATGAAATGCTGGAAAAACACTGTAGTATCACAAGGCCACAACGCCTCCAATGGCGCCTGAAACTATCAATAAGTGACATTCTAAAACAAGGCGTTTTAACAGTAACGCAGTGGTACGTAGAATGAAATGCTCATTTTTGACTATACATAATGTAAATAAAATTGTAGCGTCAGTACGGCGTTTGTAACATTTCGATACCAATGTAACGTTATAACTGTCGACCCGAAAGGTCTACATTTAAGCTCAACTTAATTATTTCTGTAGAAAATATTAAAAGCGTTATTTGTGTAAGACAATTACAAATTAAAGTGTGCATATGGTAATACTTGCTGTTCGAGTTTTGACTACAGAACTAGGTGTGGCTCATATCGAACGTCTGTTCAAGTAACAAAGAAACGTGTGGGTCAACCTGCACAGGGGATTACCAAAACAACCCAATAGGTTTTGTTTGTTCTGCTTCATTCATTGGTATGATGGTCGCATGGCGCCCCAAGTGTTAACCCCCATTCTCAGCAAGTGTGTGCTGCAATCAATGTACCATTTGTCATGATTTAACTGAAAGTAATCATCGAATCAATGTTCATCGCTTTAGTAGAAAGGAAGTGTGTCTCATGCACATTGATTTAAAGAAGCACAGAAGAAAATGACCAATCTTTGTACGAGTATTCTCTAAATGTAAAGACTTGTTTTTTCTCTATTTCTTCCTTCTACACTACCAGGCAAGGATACTTTGTTGGACTTCAATGTCCGACAATGTGTTATAAAGCAGGTCAACGAAAATTATCGCTGAAGTAAAACTAGGTCTCCTAGCCTGAGGCGCACACAAGTATAGAAACAAATGTTTGACTTATAAAACTATTCTAGGAATTCTTCACAGAGAGGGAATCGTAAGGCGATAGTTGGAGAGAACTTGTGAAGAATTTTGATAAGAGTACAACACAGAAGTATTCAGAGGGAGTGCCCGTGTTCATGTGAGAGTTTTCCTTCATAAATGCACCACGACCAATGCATTTACAAGTTTAACTCGTTTTTCACGCTAAGGTCTTACCCCCTCGACCCATTTTAACGTGCCTTACACCGAGGAGGTAGAGAAGTCGCTGAAGAAGAACATAAGTGTTATCTTGACTATTTTACAAATTTGAATATTAATGACTGACGATGTGCGCGCTTGCGTGTGCGGAGTGAACATCCATGCACCTGTCACTGGGCGGTATAAGTAGGTAATCCGCGCGGGCCGGCAGTACTCGCGCACCCGCCGGATCCTGCCGTGTGTCACCAGAGTTCACGCACGTCTACTGAACATGCCATGTGTTTTCTGGTCTCTAGCACAAGAAACGTTTTATAGACAGGTAAAAAAATCTACCATACGCTTCGTTTCAGTGATTATTCTGTCGTACGCAGTAGTAGGAAATTTAGTGTATAGTTATGTTGTAGTGATTTGAATTGTACTCGGTCTTCTATCTACATCTCTGCCGCCATCCCTTCTTTAGATTCAGATCATATATACGAGCATGCTTTGATGTAGATTAATGCTGAATTAATATACTCTGTCCGTGGGAATTACTCGAAGTTAAGCTCGCTCCCCAATTGAATGTTATAACATGTTGTTCGGTTAGATTTTGGCTTGAACAAAGTATTCAGTAGTAAATGGAGGAAAGCTGCATCAGTACCACACAAAATTCGCTGACCGGTAGTTGCACCAGAAGTTCTACCAAAACAGATTTGAATACTGTTCTTATGTGACTTCTTGGTAGCCAAATGCCATTGATAATTGCCGTGCACTTTTTGCTTATAAACTGTGGGTTGTATATGACGAATATTGAACCTCATTGCCACCGTAAGTTCTACATTATGATCGGGGTCACCGTTGCTGCAACGAAATGTTGCGAAACTGCGAAAGGTTTTTGAATTCTGATGAACTAGATCTATCATGTTAAATCCAGCTAGTTAACGTTTCATGTTTCTCCCATATAGTTGCGTTAGCATTGATACATCCAAAACGAAAATTCTACGGAGAATTCTGTTATATATCTTATATTTTCTGGAGCAGCAAGCTTTGATTTATCTTCCAACGAACGTTGTTTTATTAACGCGAATGCACAGACCTGCTGCGTTACGGACAGCAATGTGTTTAAATACACCCATTCGCGTTAGCCACTTGTTGCACATTTCTCTGCTGTTGATTACGAGGCGCTACATGATCCCTGTAAGGTTTCGTTTGAGATCATTAGCCAAAGAGCTAGGAATATCAGCCGAATGATCCATACAACTACGACTTCTCTATCCACATTGCGTCTGGAGCAGAATTATCCGTACGATTTTCGCCTACTGGTACAGATTCTCCTTGTACCGTACCGATAGCCAATATTGTACCATGATACGTCCAGTTTTTATAGCAATTTGAATTGGTCCTCATACGGTACGTGTGCTAGAAACATCCACCTGCAGTTAACCAACCTCTCAGGTGGTATAGTTCTTTGGTGTATGTATTCAACGAAAAATGGCGTAGTGCCGCATGTATGACTCGAGTCGTAGCGTTTTCCTGTCCATGGGTACACCGTGTATACCAAATTATTATCACTCGAATTGAATGTCGCAAAAGCTGAGTGCACAAATCAATACTGGACTTTTTGTGATTAGTTACTTGTCAGTTACCATCTTTCATGGTGGTGTATTTTTGTGAACTAAGAAGTCAATGAAAGCGTTACGGAAAAATACACATCTATATTTCACCAGTTTAAAAAGGCCATTCGTCTTCCCAACGCCTGCGGAAACTGAACGGAATGAAAAACAGGATATTTCTGTAGATTCATTTCCTCTTTTCCACAAGAAAGAGTTAATGTGTGGGCTGAATTGCATGAAGTTCCCAGTTATACATGTACACTGTTGATAGGAGTACAACTTTACCAACCACAGCCCATACAGAATGATAGTTCCTACCGGCTGTTCTCTTGATTACGCGGTACACATTTCTTTACTAATTCGTAAACTTCATTCAAAAGTCGACGTCATTAAATTGAGGCATTATTTACCGAGTACGTTCTTCAGGATGACATCGTGGAGTAGGCAACGAATCCTCAAAATGAACTAGGAACAAATCGCGTGGCTTGGTTAGTTCTCGAGTATTTTTTATACCGAAAGACAGTGTGAAAAGGAAAGGAAACCTCAAAAATTTGACAAAATGGCGGGTCAGCTACTGTTGGTGTACACTGCTCTGTGAGGACAATGTAGTGTTCATGACAGTCACGCGACAAAAAGTACCGAAAGCGACGTGTGAAAATGATATAAAGATTTACTTACGACTGTATAAATGCAGGGATTAAAAATGGTCCCTGTACGTATTTACATTTGATACAATAATAAAGTAGTCGCGCCACGTAGTCCATAGACTATGCCACACCAAACGTGATTTCGAAATACTGGTCGCCAACATGTGTGTCTGATGCAAAAACTAGACCACAATTTTACATAGTAGCTTTTGAATGGAGTATTTACCAGTGACTGCGTAGGTTGTGGTCGCCTGTTGACTTCCTTAGCTTTTTCTTTTTCTCATGGCAAGCGGACTTCCTCTCTGTCGGGACTGGTCGGTAAATATAGAACCAAACAAGACTTGTAAATACTGGGCCTGTCTGTGTTTTTCCATGCGGACGTTCAACTGTAACAGTCACGGCGACTAATCCTTGTTGACATCCCTGAAACACCAAGTGCATGTTTACAGTCGTGAGACCTGCCTGACTGTGCTACAAATTTTCAGGGGTAATTGTAAAGATATGACCAACCTCTGTGACTCTACAATGTGGCTTTGTTGATATGTGTCACTGTTTTCTGACTCGTATGGCCGTGAGTTACCTTTGCTGTAAGCCGGGAAATAAATCAATAATTGTTATTTTAGCGAACACTTCACGCGGAAAGAGGGAGATCGATTTGTAAGTGTGAGTAAATCTTTACACAAGTGAAAAGCCTGTGTTGGGGAAAGTCAGCTGGAAAGATCGCCTCCCCCCCTCCCTTCTTCTTTATCTATTAACCCCATGAGCTAGTTGTCGGCCCCTGTGTGTAACAATTGACCAGGAATTCTGTAAATCTCCGGCCAGATCTGCCGATATATCCCCGTCTGAATTCGACACTCAGCCCGTCAGTCACGCGGGACCCGGCCCGGCCATTTCCAAGAAGAGGCCCTCAGGTCGCTCTACAACTTGGGGTTGAAAAAAAGGGCGGGAACGCAGTGGCCGGCGCTGTGAAGTTGTGATCCCCTCTTGATCCTTCTGCTGTTCCCAAAGCTCATGGTCAGGAGACCACGGATAAAGCTAACTGTAGGGTCAAAACATCCTACCGTTATACACATATATATATAGACAGCAGAGGTGTTGTTTACCCATATTCGGATGAGGTGACGTCATTTCCTTTCGCTGCGCTATATACTACCATCGCAGCTCTGTATTTAAAACGGTTACTCTGTGCTCGTGTGGCCCTCAATGAAAGCTGGCGGACGCGTGGGCCCATTCAACAAACAATGGTAGCATATTTTCCAAACTGTCCAGAATATGTACACGCCATACGGCGGGACACCTAGCTATTTCCGTCTTAAGCGACGGCCCATGCCTTAAGCCATGTCGGGTCTGTGTTTGCGAGACGAGACGACCCTGTCTAGAATCCGCGGCTGTCTAGTCGCACCGGCGTGAGTCATTCCGTCGGTCCCTCCACTGTCTGAAAATCGTAAGGAGTCGCGAGAAGTTCGCTGTAGAGTAAAGATGGCTGTAATGTGCGGTGCCCGACCGTTGCCCACTACACCTTCCCCTTCCTATACAGGAAGAGCCTTCATTGTCTTGGAAACCTTAGAGGTTGACATTCTTGAGCTACTTTTTCCTTGGGCCTGTTTGGTAATGGGAGCGTCGCGTGTTCACCTGTGTTGTTTGTGGCAGGAAGCGGGATGACTTGCCCGCTGATTCCGACGGTGGCGGGAAAATATCCCCCAGCTCTTCCTGTCGGTTTTTAATGCATGCCCACTTTTCGGCCAAAGGTTGACCTTCGTGTATTTTTGTAGAAAATCCCAAAATATGGCGAGGACGATTTTAAAGATTTTTCTGAACTTTTTATCTCCCGACAGGAGGCTCTACAGGTGGTCGGGGACTCGGACCAGTCTCTGTTTGAGGGAGCGTTTCAGGACTGTAGTAAGGGCGGGCTGTCGGTGCCGTCCTCCTCGTGCGCCGTGGACAGCATGGCCGGGAAGATGTCCCTACAGGAGCCGTGGATGTCCCCTGACAGGCGCGCCCAGGACTGCAGCCGCAGCTCGGTGGATTCCCCGCTAGACTGCAGCATGCCGCGGGGCAGCGAGCGGACCTGTGCGGGCGGGCCGGCGGGCCGTGTGCCCACCTCCCGGGGGGAGGTCAGCCATCCGGCCGGTGCGTCACCTTCGGGGTATTCCGGCTTCGGCCAGGACAGGGGAACCCCACCTCCCAACATGACCATCAAGGAGAAGCGTGTCATTGTTCCTGCAGGTGAGACAATTAACCCTTCTTTACTTAATGACAGACGGAAAATAGATCTATTATCTGACCCTCCCATTTCACTGTCTACAAAAACAAACTTGTCGTGGTCCTTAGTCTGGTAGTTATCCTGTACAACTGTTTCTGGCCTGCATTCCACCACTGTTTCAAGTTCCAAAAGTCTGTTGATCCTTCTGGGAGTAGAGTTAACTTCGCGCCATTGCGTTCAAACAGCTTGAACATCTTAGAACCGGCGTCGTGCTATCCAGGTAAGCGACAGTGTTTACCCTGTCGTATATAGTATTGTTGTTTTTAGACAGGGTATACTACTGCGAGCGGCGAACCGTGTAGCGCCCCGAGCCTTTTACACTGATCTTATGTATTTGTTTACTCATTCGGAAATATTTGACCCCGCCGATGGGTTCACCAGGAATCGTCCTGTTCGCGGCTCGTTTTTCATTCAAACTTTGTGTACGTTCAACGTGCAGCGCTCTTAATTCGTGACCTGTTGCTACAACGTCGTACATGATGTATAATTTGTTCTCTTATCACTAACGCAACCGTGAACTTCTCTGCTGTCTCTGTCGCATGCCTTAATGCATCCACGCCCCTTAAGATGCCTTAAGAACACTGTCATTTGCCAGGTGCGACGACGTTAAACAAGCGGCTACTTCTGTTCCCTGGATCTCCCAGGTGTTCGCTTCTTCTGGGCCGGTTCACGACATAATGATGGGGTTCTGAGGAGGAAGTATGCCGAAAATTCATCACGCATATCTGTACACTATAGTCTCTGTATGGGGTGTGGACATAACTACTTAGTAATTAGTAATAAGTGTAAAACGCCAATTGATTGCTGCATGTACTCATACAACATTTATATCGGTAAACAAGGGGAGTAGAGATGAACTTAGCCAAATTGCTTTATGACTGCATACCTCAATACGATGCATTATTCATTACTTGTGTTTATGGTTGTTGAAAACGCGAGCTCTTGACAGATTAAATTAATGTTATTCTGTTGTTACATTGCATGCAGTCCAGTTTTGCGTGGGCGACAAAGTGGTCCATTGTTTTTGATGAGGATAGGGCATAAAGGGGCACCTGTTGTAATAACGTCATCGTTACTAAGATATCTCAGCAGCCGTGCATGATGTTGACAGAGCAAACCAACCGTTCATACTCGTTCATACACCCATTGTAGCGTGACCGCCAGCCTCATGTTTCTCCTGCTCATATTTCATATTTTCTCTGTCCGAGAATAACACTCCCTTGTTCTAGTGTTCTCTGTCGGTATTCCGGCCCGGGATTTTCCGTCTTTTATTTGATGTTTACACTCGGGCTGCAGGCTGATCCAATAATTGTGGAAACCAATCCGCGGGCACTTTGTGTTACAAGTATTTTAGAGTGCGTCTGCTGTACTTGAAAGTTGCAGCCATAGTTTCAAAACAAATTTATCAACTTGTTTTTTCTTTCCTCATTTGGCATGTCTTCTATTGTGTTGGGGCTAACCGAACAACATTGTGTGGATGTAAACTTACCACCAGTTCCTGAAAAACGTCATCTTTCTCGTTCTTTTTACACAGTTTTTTTAAACGTCATTGACTTTTCTTTACAGCTATGTTGAAAAGCTACATTGATTTCGCGCCTTCCACTTCGTTTCTTCATTTCTGTACCACAAGAACTACGTCGTAACTATGCTCAGGAAACCTCTTGTAGGATCGTTTCCACCTTTTTCCCGAAGTTCAGGCGGTAGAAACACGAATGATTTCCACATAACAGCTTTTTCTCACTCGCCATTTTCCTGTTCCTTCTACATGTATGTTTGCCGCCAAGTTAGGTCCAGTGTCGCCTTCTGTTTTTCCGCCATCAATTCACCCCGCTTCTACTTCAGAACACGACAAATCTTTGATATCTTAATGTCACATTCTAGTTCCTTTTCCTCACGGTGGTAACATTAGTATTCCTCGTAACGTATAGACTATTTTCGCATGTAAAAAGCTCAACCATCATATATAAGTGTCATTATAATATATATGTTTTCATTTTCACTTTGCCTTAAATTCTCAATGTCCTTACTTTTCAAACAGTTGACCGCGAGTCACATGTAATATTTTGTTGTTTTGCGTTTTAGTTTTCCTGAGACAGAAATATGTGTGCAGTCTGTCAATATTTATTGCCTAAACGTTCTGCTATTTCTTTTGATAAACATTACTGCGTGCTTTTTTCTACCCTTGGATCAACAAATAGATAAATAACTTTTGTAAACACTGACGGTATATACGTGTCGACTTCTTCTCATCATAGTATTCATTTTAACCATAACCTTTCTCACATCGACATGGCTGTTAAAAGCAGTTTCCATTCATATGATTCGATAGCATCTTTTCTGCTTCTTTCTGGCTTGCAGATTTGGAACATTACGTTGTATTTTCCTGTTCCAAGTCCATATCTTCCCCACCCAGCGTAGTCCCTTTCCGCCCGGCCCGGCCCAATCTACCCTATCTCCTCACAACATTTCCCTTTCCTTCCTCTGATGCCAATCGGACTTCCCGCCCCATTTTTTTCCACCGATAATTCCACTTGCGTGTGGAGGCTTATCAACATGTCAACTTCTTCTCTCTGTCCAATTAGCATTTATTAGTGCGAAGGACAAATTTATTGTTGTCCACATTTTTGTGTAAATCCTCCAATAGCCGCAAGGACAGGTGATAGAATGAAATGTTCATCTGAAGCCTTCAGAATCAACACATCCATTACAGAGATTAGTAGGGGACTTAGCTTTGAATACAGCATATGGTGACTAGATACCAACTGTATGCGTAATCAATATAGAGAAATTAAACGTCTGTCATTGAACTGACTGCAGAGAAAAGCTATTACAGATACAAGGTTTGAACTTTAAATAGTACTGATAGGAGGTACATTCACAACGCTGAATATGCATCAACAATATTGAAGCGTTAATACACAGAAGGAGTACGGAAAAAAGTTATCTTTGTTGCTGAAACAAAACTATATGACGATTGTGCGATGTGATAACTCCAAATTTTAGTCTTCAAATGTCACTCTTATGAGTGAAAGACGAATGGTATTAAGCGGTGAAATTCACATATATATCGCGGATCAAGAAGTGTTACGTTTTCACGTTGAGAGTTATTGCCATATTTTCTAACCGTTTTGTCGGGTTCTAGGACAGATACAGCACACATAGATGAAAGAGATAAGACATACATTATGTTACCGAGTCCCTTCGGAGTCTGCAAATACCCATCTGCTTTTAGAACAGTAGTTCTTGTGGTGAATCTAATATGTACTGATATACCACAAAACCCCTGGGCCTGTTGTGTCAAAACACTGCGCAAAAGCTGTTTTTGTTGGCGAGTATTTGTATTTGAGTAACAAATGAGGAAATGGTAGTAATATTATGCTCAGGTGTGTCGATACTCCTATATATACAGCTATCCTTCACAGTACTAGTATGAGTATCTATTCCCTGTTCAGTTGGATCTTCAGCCTAGTGTCTATCCGTTAGCTTGGGTCTGCTTCCACGAGGTCGCTACCATGCAGCATAGCAGCATAAGCTGACACGAGCTGAAAACGGCTAGATAGCAGGCTATCGAGTATTGTCCACGGCACCAAAAAGTTCGGAGGAAAACTTATGACAGATGCAAGAGTAAGAAATGAGACTGGGAGGAAGATATATAGTCATAACAAATTGTGTCGGAGTTTTTTCGACGTCCTAAATCTATAACGTTGATATCCGGTGTGTTTTTCGTCCGAAATTCATGTACACCTTGTCCTTGGGTTACCTATTGATAGTATCCATAATTATCCACCAATGTCTGGTAAGAGTCCATTCGATCATCGTCCTGGTATCTCTGTAAGTGTTATCTGCTGAAGGCTGTGTATCCGCGCTTGGCTTTGGTGTATCTAGTTCGTAATCCGGGAGAAAATCCCAGAAAAGACCTCGCCCTGCCCGACACACAGGTACCACATACTCTCCCGGGGATCCTGTTACCGGGACTTTGCGTGTGTTGATTGATGAAAATTTCAGGTATTCGGTGAATTTGCACGTCTCGAAAAGATTGGCTGGACTTAGGGCTGATGATAGGGCCATTGGAAACCAGTAGCGGGCAGGGGGGATTTCTATAGCTCTGTATCCTCTGACTTTCTCCGAAGGGGTGGTAAAACGGTTAATGTATTTCTAACTTGTAATTCGAGATAAATGTTGAGAAGGAGTCTGAATAACTGGGATTTTGACTAGTCAAGAGTCCGTCGCCGTCTTGACAGGGATACGTTAACTACACCTCTTAGTTTGGAATAGCAAGTATCAGGCCCATACAGAAACGCTTACCAAACGACACAGCTTTTTATGAATCTTTTGAAGTTTTTCTCCGACCATTTCTTCTAGCTCCCTCTAGAAAAAAAAAAACATGCGTGCTGAATTTCTTAGTACGTACAGCAAAGAAAGAGGAACTGGACTTAGTGTGGAGCCATTGGTGATCTGTAACTTCTTCAGTGTAAGATGTTTTGTTGAGAGAAAAGTGCTTGACGTTTGGTGTAGAGAAGCTGCGGCCGGGAGGACATTAGAGAAATTTGTCTCATTGATGGTGTCACTGATGAGCAAGGAAAGGAAGATTCTCAGAGCATCCTCTAACGTTATACTGTTGGAGCAAAGTGACGCAGGTAGTAGATAGACCTACTGCCACACAGTGGATGTTCAAACATCTTCAGACATTTTGTGGAGGGTGTCTTCACAAGGACGACCACTGCGGTCAGGAAAACTACCAAGACCAGACTGGACCCGTGCAGAACGAGACATTCGGCCTGCCGCGCGGAAGTTGCGGTCTTCCTCCAGTGTCTAGAGGTCTTCCACTCTAGACCTGCATGGGGATTCAGGACTTGGGCTTCTAACCATTGGTCTTTGCTCTGGGCGTGTTGGTCAGACCCAGGCCGAGAGGACGGGAAACCCTTCGGACATCTGAACGCACTCCCTATCGCCGGCATCAGCCCTAAACCGGTTGCTAGTACGCCTGTATTCTCTTCAACCAGTCTATGTAACGTTGTGATAGCTAGCGCGCGACTATGGTTCTGAGACATAGGCATTCGTCATATCCCAGCTCTGAACAACGGACCAGATGTGCTACTCTGTCCATCTCACTGCCCACCCCGCTCTTTCCTTCTCTCTGGGAAACCCTTGGTCACATCATCTACAGGACACGCCGATTGTCTCCCTGACATTTGGGTCATTTACATTCATATATTCGATATCGAAGTGCTTATATCATACGTTAGATTGAAAAATGTCATTTGTCGACGTGGATAACTGGTAGTCACTGAAACACAACCCCTTGACACATATGTGGGAAGAGCTGTAAGCAAATTCTCGGTCTATCTTTATCCGACACAGCTCTGTACTCTTGAGTTTCGACATCATTTTCTTGAGGTCACCTCAAGTGTTCATCGTGCCAAACAGCATCATTTCGTCTTTACAAGAGTATCAGAGAAAAGAGTGCAATGCTTGGGTGAAGCATACATTTTTAGAAACGGCATAATTCAAGGGCATCATTATCAGTGATAGCGTCTGTCAGAAAGACGTCATTCTAATTATCATTTGTTCTGTTCGGTTTGATTCGATTCAGCCCTGATATTGCTGGTAACATTAGTGCACTAGAGTGACTACAGAAGACAGCGGTATCACCATGAATAGTGTCAGTAGTCTTCGTTTTCAGTGCTCTTCTAGTTTCCTATTATTCTGTGTCAATCGATCGCAACATTGTATCAGCTTCCTTGTAACCGTTCTCTGTTGGCTCTTCCGTTTAAACCGTTTAAAGTGGAAAAGCAGGACAGACGATCCATGGTCTGTTGGCAGTTTTATATAGGCGGTGTTGTCGTCTTGGCACGCATCTCTGTCATCAGGAGAAGGAAGTGGCCGTGGACAGTGATGTATGCGTTGTTGACATGTCTCTTTCTCTCTGTGCCCTGATCCCGCGGATCGGGTCCACCGTTTCCCATTTATCCCGCTCCTCCTCCCGGCCCGTCAGCAGGTTGGAGAGATCACCTGTTCGGGGTGCTGTTGTCTGGAACCCCAGGCGCGGGCCTACTGCTGTCTGTCCACGGGACCTGAGTGTGGAAGCGGCTTCTGCACAGAGAGGAATGAAAACAAGGCGGATACAGTTCAGTTTTTCTCACAGTTTCATGACTCTAACTTTCATTCTTCTGCACTAGAAAGGCACATACCTTATCTCATTCTCTGAAGATAGAAAGTAAAATTCAAGTTATTCGTGGTCTTTGACCTGTTCTAGTAACTTCTTTGAAAGTGACATTTGCTTTTATTCGCGGCAACGCAATCAATGATATACCTGAGTTCACGATGGCACAACCTTGCAACTTTATATCCAGGCATGTTTATACAGACGAGATGTAGATGCAGAGGTTCAAATCTAAATATTTTCTTAATCTTCCGAAATCGTCCTAGAAGGCTGGTTTCCAAGAAGCTCAGGTGGAGTAAGTTGTGTCTGTAGCTCCCCTCACCTTTCACCGACTCAGTATCACGTGTGTAAGGATTGTTCACAGATGTCCTCCAATATCACGTCTCTTGAAAAACCAACTGAGAGACTTGGGCGAAATGTGCCAATTCTTTTGCCAATTTCTTCTATCTCGTTTTGGACTTGTGACCTGTATAGTTGTGTCATTGTTTTTGCTCCTGTTTATCGCTGGCAATGAGATACGTCGCCATGTATAGCAAGGTCTGTGATGGAGAGAAGGCGATCAACAGTTGCGACATTGACAGATGGGAGAACATATCAGTCCAAGGTCCTGCCACACGGCTCATATTTCTCCTCCCCTGCGCTGTACACCCACATCATTCTCACTCGGATCAACGCCTGGAGGGATCAGGTTTCGCGCATGCTCAAACTAGTCGCACAAGAACCATACGCCCAAGGAGAACTTTCAAGAAACAGCTTCTGGACAATGTCTAAGACTTTGCATCGCCTCTCAAGAAGTGAGAACGACTCTGGGATCACTTTTACTGGCCTCTCGGCGACCGTAGCACTTTCTGAAGTTTCTCAGGTTAGACTGTAAACTGCGGATCTCTCCTACTTCCGTTTGGACTTTTGATTTGGTTGAGGAGGAATCACTCCACATCTGATGGAAAATAATTTACAATCGGCGATCCGTCATGTTAAGCTTAGGATGGAGCCCAGGGTCTCCTGGCCTGGGGAGTGGGGACGCCAGGAACTCGCCCTCGGTCCGCAAGACGCGAACCGAGGGTCCACAGATATTCGTGAAACCAAATCAATTTCGTCAGCTCTGCAGGAATTCGTCGTTATCTGCCGATAATATGACGTTTTTCCTATTATCGTTTCCAGCCGACCCGAACATACGTGCTGTACTACATGCGCCAACAGCCGTCATGTGATTACCCTATAATTTAGTCCCCGTCTGTGCCAAAGTCTCTGCTAAAAACTGCTAAACACTTTCTCATATCGGGTCATCCCACGATCACGTAGGATAGGTCACGGTTTGGCGCTCTGTGTTTTAATTTCGTCTTGAGAACATGTCTTAGACAACTCCCATTCCTCTTGCTTTACCCGGCACCGCCCTCATGCATCTTCCAGTAACCCTTCTAATCAGTTCAGTACGTGAGAGGTTTTGTTGCCAGTCCATCAATATCACCTGCAAGCCTGTCCTTATTGACCGCGTGGAACGGAGCCGATGTCTTTGTCACTGGTCCAGTTCCTCCACAGACGCCACATCTGTCTGTCACAGATGCTGCGGCTAAGGCACATGCTTCCCTTTCCTGACTCAAATCAGGACATGTTTAGTTCTATATGAGGAGCAGAGATGGCTAGCTATCGTGTTACGGTTTAGCATTCTCGCGCCGTTTGATTGAAAATTCTCGCTTTGGAATTGACCGATGTTAATCGAAAACACATAAAATGGCGCCAGCAGAACTTAGACACGGCTGCGACTTTGACTTTGGTGACGCCTGCCCGCGCACGGCTGAAACAAAAGCCTCCAAGTGGGGGCGGGGAATGTTTCTGTAAAATATTGCCTTTGCAAGGAAAGTGGCGACTTTGAACCTCCTCCACAGTTTGGTGTGACCCCCCCCACATGATGCTGGGCAGTGAAGGGTGTGTTGTTTTAACTGATGGTGATGCTTGCTTAGTGTTATTGCCATACTTTATATTACATTCATGGATATTTTTGTTTTAAAAGTGGAAACAAAATCATTTTTAAGTGCCGTACGCCAAATTGATGGTTAGATCTTAGAATCCAAACAATTAATGAAATCACTTTTTCTGTAGGAAACAACTTGTTGTAAATGGTAGAGGTTGCACATCCATACCAAGTTCCTCGGCGTAACATTATTAACTTGAGCCCCTCCCTCCTCTCCCCACTTAGCAGCACTTATCGCTATCGGTGCGATCGGAAGTTAAGGCTACTGGTCCAGGGTACTGTTCAATGTCATACCCTCAGG
The DNA here is from genome assembly GCA_013266295.2 of Branchiostoma floridae x Branchiostoma japonicum. Classification (NCBI taxonomy): domain Eukaryota; kingdom Metazoa; phylum Chordata; class Leptocardii; order Amphioxiformes; family Branchiostomatidae; genus Branchiostoma; species Branchiostoma floridae x Branchiostoma japonicum. The sequence continues at coordinate 17,951,502 of CM023840.1, forward strand.
ACCCTGGCTGCGTCTCTTCGCAATGCGTCAACTGGCAGCAACGCAACCACGCTCAATGCCACATGTCAGCTTTTCTCCAACTTTTATGGTTACAGCAGATATACGGAATATCTAGACCTAGCCAACAGTGTCACTGTACATCTTGGCATCCAGCAGTCTCTAAGCCAAGCCTTTTTCGTCAACGTTAAACGGTCTCGATATGCCAAGGAAGGCTTAGCGGCTTTGAAGCCGGCTTATCTCCAGGATTATGTCAGGGATTATCCCGACCGTCGGGACCAATTTTCTCCGTGCAGATGGCAGTCGTCGCGCGCCCTTGAAGCTGCCCTCCGTACTTGTGGGCACCGCGAGCCGCCTCCGTCTTCTGCCTGTTAGCTGGGAACGTTTCGTCCTGACCCGGTCATGGGGTCAGCTGAAGGTCTGGTGTGCAGGAGAGGCGATCACTCAGGCGGGAGGCACTTGACCGTCAGTGGCTCAGCGATGTGTCAACATGCCGATCGAGTCGCCTCGAGCGCCGCCGGAAATGGAGATATGTACCGCTGTTTGTGCGCCTCCCGTTCACGGCTGCGGGGCGTGAGAAGGCAGCCCGGCGCCTTTGGTGCGCGGAGGTCTGCTTTCCGTTACCCTGACAGTCCCTGGTCCCGCTGCAGATATGATTTTAGATTGGTCAGATTAATAACGTGTTTCCCAGGCTCCGTACGCGACTGCGTGGAGAGGCGTTCATATCCTATCCATATCGAGCCGTGAAGTGGCCGGCCTTAAGACATGTGACAATTCTTAAGAAACCGTTTATCCTTATCCGTCCGTTTTAGTGCTGAGCTAGGAGTTTGGCTAGAAGAATGTCATACGCAGACATATCTTAGTGATAACCTTAAACCATGCCGGATTTTTTGGAGAGAATTCCAGTATGATATCACATTGTTGTGGCATACACAGACTTTGCAGGAACAGATCAACGGTTCTGAAGTCAGCATTATACTCTGTGTGAAGTTGCCATCTCATTATCCTCACCAGCAGCCGAGAACATGTTTCTTGTGACGAGCCACTACATACAGTACTACATACAGTACTACACAGGCACACTGGGAACAGTCCTGCCTGGGTCATCAGAAGGACACCAACTTGTTCTTCCACCCAAAAGGCAGCAGTAGCGACGTTGGGATTCCAGCTTTATGTTCGCAGTATTTCTGTCATCAGTTTACAAGCAGCCAACGAGCCTCTCCCAACATTGCCTACGTGTTTGGAGCGGTGATCTGGTGGTGTTGTCCTCCGGTTGCGGCTGAAGTTCGCCTTTGCCAACTCTCCAGATAACCATTCACGCATCCTCTCCTACCCCGCCGACCCTCTGAAATATTTCCTTCAGCTTCCGACAGGAGATCTTTGGCTCTTCGTTTTTGACATTTCAAAACCACATGCTCTGCAGCGTGTACGTAGGCAATAATCCTATGTGAATGTCAATTTCAAGACATTTGGTTCAGGGAGCCGTTAAAAGGCTGAGGACGGTTCCCGGTGTCTTTCCTTTCGTATTTGACTATTTCTGTAGTGTGGTCTTCAAGTAAAAATCAAATCAAACAGCAAAGGCCTCAAGAGATCCTAGACACACTTCGATTCAGTTAACCACAATACAGTGGTTTCCTCTTCTATCGCTCTAACCCGCCCCTGTGCGGGAGTTTGGCACCTGTCCACGTTGCTGATCTCACGTTCAGACCAGGACGGAAAGCAGACGACGAGAAGGCCCTGAGACCTGCCAGTCCCGGTCCCTGGGAAACCAGTCGGTGCTGTACTGAAGTGTCCTTGCTAACCCTCCCAGTAAGCTGTTCTCCTGGGAAACTGAGTATTCTCCAGAGTTTTGACAGTCAAACGCTAACGGAGCGGAGAAAGTGCGTCGTCAGGCCGACCCTTCATCACGCTCCCCCCGTCATCCTCCCGTCCAGGCTTGTTATTTTAGCGGACAGGGGAGCGACGCTTCTTAATGGCAGCCTGTTCCATGGAGACGGCTTGTGTATCAGCCGATTCACAACACCTGCATCTGACTAACTTTTCACTCGGTCCGCCAGACCACCACCGGGATGACCTACCCTGTGTTTGAAGTCGTCTGTATTTGGACATGAATGTCTGTATTCCTGGGTCCCGCCAGGACAGACCCAAGTCACTCCAGACGACCTGCAGCCAGGCTTAGCCAGCTGTCGCCTCGGTTCGCTTTGAAGCGGCCGGGCGGTGCAGGGGGACACCTACAGACTGGGTCTCTTTCCACGCAAACCCGTTAGGGGTCGTCAACATAATTTCAGGTTCCAGTGAATAACCGGAGACGAACAAAATGGCTTTGATATCATAAAGGAATTCGCATACTACTACAGTAGTCTGTGACGTTTGGAGAAGCATCGGTCTGCCATAGGACAAAGGACATCAATTAGCTTAATCATAGAACTGTGTTCTTCGCTGTTGTACATGGTCAGAACTGAAGGTTCTGTATTTCTTCTCCGTCACCGCTACCCTATAAACAGTCATGGCGGTATTTTCCCTTACAACTTCCTTCCCTCACAAATCATCTTTTATGCATGGCGAAGAACATGGCCAAATGCGGCCACGTTTCTCCTATTTTAGAACACACAGAGAGTTTCGGGGTAAAGGCATCACCGTCATAACCACAACCATAACAGGAAGGTTTACCATGGAGGGAGGGGGACTTGGTGGGTGGGCCGGCGGTGGTAACGTTTTAGTGCGCGGTGCAGCAGGTGACCCTGAGTTCCTCTCCATCATAACAAGTCATAACAGTAACCATACACACATCGACTGACAATTATCATATGCAGGAGCACCTCCAACTCTGATACATGTACCTGCAGTTTATAGCGCGGAACAAGTGATCAGCATATCATCGTTACTTACTTCATGTTACACATAAGACATGTTCTTCTAGCTCTGCCCTAATGCACCTGTCCTCTCCTCCAGACCCGATGATGTGGAGCCCCGAACACGTGCGCCAGTGGCTCCACTGGGCCATCAAGGAGTACAACCTCCAGGGCGTGGAGCCGGCACGGTTCGACATGGACGGGAAGGAGCTGTGCAGGCTGCAGAGGGACGACTTCGTCAGGCTGACCAACGTGCATAACGGAGACGTGCTCTTCGCACACCTGCTCTTCCTCAGGCAGAGTAAGTAGGGAGGGACTACTTTGCTGGGGGTTGGGACTTGTGAACACTAGTGTAGGGTGGACGACTGTTGTAGACCTAGCACCAATCCGGACTAAGACCTGTCCATTTTAAAATCACTTGTGATATGCAGGTGTGTGGGATGTTTAATACATATGATGTGTACATGGATAGCTACGAAAGGAAGTAGTGATACGTAGAATAGGTTTAAACCAAACTAATTTACGTGTCACTATACTTTCTCAGAATCGAACGCAATGAAAGAGATGTGGATGTTTTTTAAAGTCCTTTCCTTCCTCCCTTGCAGCACCTCTGCCCAACCTGACGTCCGACGATGTTGACAAGGCCCTAGCCGCTTCACCACGCTTCCAGCAGACTGGTGAGTCTTTCCATCGTTTTGTGTTTGATCACCAGAGTGATACATGCCGAATTGTATTGTTTTGTGTGATTCTACCCACTTACACAATTATCTCCCAAGTCAGTCGAACCTTCCAGGTGTAGAGCCGACCCTCCTCCGTGGCATCAGTGCGTTTTTCTCTGATGATGTAACCCTTCGTTTGACCTTTTGTAAACTTTTGTACATGTTAATGTGTTCAAACATGGCCTGGAGCAAAACCTACACATTTCACTTCGTCATCATCAATATGACATATTTGTTGTGTTCCATTTATTTAATTTGTGTGGCGACTATCTAATGATGAGCACCACTTGTAACAGATGGTGCCGTGTTGTAAATAATCGTAAATGTCACAGATGAAACTTTAAAATGTCGTTAGATTGAGATCATCGTGTAATTAGGGACGCAGTTCTCAGGTACTTTGTGTAAGTGGAAAAGGTCGTACAGAGTTCAGCGGTACGTGGTTGTCACAGGCACATGTAATCATGCAATGAACAAAGTACTTAATTCTTACGGTTTGAATCTCATCTTCAACTACCATTACATTACATGGACTGGCAAACTTTAATACAGTGATAACAATGAACAAGTAAAATCGGCGATTTTGTACCTCCGGGTTTGTTGTAATTTCTTTTTGTATATGTTGTTTGTTATATATAGTTGATAGTGTTAATGAAAGGTGTGTCGGGTAATGGTTGGGCGTTGGCATTGTAACTGGTAGTAAATGCAAGTGTTTCTGATGTAGTATGGTGAGATATGGAACATAACTGTTGATCGGTTTGTGTTATTTTGTAGTGTGAGTAGCTTGTTATGTTATGCGTCCTTCGTTGTTTGGTCAAAACTAGCTATAAACTTTAAAGGCCATATCGTTGTAAACCTTGTAACTGATGGCCACAAAACCTCCGTCTGACGGCGGTGTTATGTTACAGTTGTTGCTATAACTGGCAACGTCCGACTGACGCTAGACTGACTGCTAATTACATCTAAGCTGAATGACGGCTAATTACATATGAGCTGACTGACGGCTAATTACATCTAAACTGACGATGTTGTGTATATAACGGTCATGATGGTGTAAATATAACAGATGACTGTCTATAACATTCAACTCACATCATACCGCGATAAAAAAAACTAACGGAATACTATACCTACCGAAACCCTTTTTAAACACGAAAAATAAAAATGTATAGCATAACTTTAATAAACAAAAACCAAACCACATTACATACAAAAAAATTAAAACAACATTTGGTTACAGAATGCGCTATATTCGATAACTACTAACGATACAACGCAACCATTAAAAATAACGTTAACTACATGTAGTCCACACTTCTGACAGCTCCGCACGATAGTGTCAAAAACTAACATTTGAAACAACAAACCACCAACCCATTTTCATCTGCAACTTAAAACATAAATCTACAAACTTATGAAAGCCGCAAGGAACACGGAACGAAACACAGAATGACAACCAGAACAGTAAAATCAAACGTTAAAAATAACGTGTAATACAGTAGCTAACCACTGCCGTCAACTGCGCCAAGTTGCATCTGATCGCCTACATCTGAAACAACTAATCTCCGACCCCGTCCCGCGCCTACGATCTGACTAAAACCTAATTTCTTTTTATCGGAACCACACACCCCTCTGTCAGACGCCTGATAAAAATGGACGCACCCGGCTATACCTTGACAACAGCCAAGTAATTTATGCATAACCATTTTCAGACAAAAAGGGGTGTCCAGGGGCCTCCAAAAGGTTTCATTTCCACGCCCGAAAACACACATACAACGAAAAAAAAGGAACGTGCCACAACTGCAGCCTAACATCAAAACGTATACCGAGTCCCACAAAAATCCGCCCACCCAACCGCGAGATATAGCTGCGAACATGAAAATGCCGACCAGTAGCCCTACCCTTCCGCGGAAGGATACCTCCTTCCCCGGAGGTAAAAAGCTTCAACATTTGTAGTTATCGTATTAGACGATCATGAATATAGGTAGAAACTCATGCAGATGAACGGCGCCTTCTAGCGATAATATTCTGAAGTTCCAGGACCAGATAGAGACAGCTGGATGATCGTTTGGCACCTGAAGCTGTCGAGCAAACAACTTCTGCCAGGCAGTTGAATACGTGCCAAAATTTCCACGTGGTTTATTTGAGACATTTCGCGTGTGGGTTGCCAGTCTGGCAACAAACCATGTGAAAAATGAAGTTTTCAACAACTCGAAATTACCGACCTAAACTGTCCATACCGCAAGTAAACTAGATACACGGTACATGTATAGCACGACAGACACCTTCCTTAGATATCTACCGTCTTCAGAAACAGCGACGACCTTGCCACCAGGTGTTGAATTAAAACTAAGTCGTCTTATTAGGTAGGATCCTCCCGACTGCTTAAGACACTTAAGACAGCTGCTCTCACCTGTAAGGACCTTGAAACTATCGTCTGACAGAGTCCGTTACCTAGGTTACGACAGTCATGTTAATGCTTGACCTGTTGTTGTTGTGTTTGCCTCAGGCTCCTGTGTGTTCTCCTACCCACCCACCTCGCAGGCCGTCCACAGCACGTCCCGGCTACAGAGGCCAGGTGAGCCACTTGTTCGGTCACTTCGATTCACATGTCCCTCCGGGCGATCATTAATGCACGACGTCTAGACCCGCTCATTTTGTTGTGCTTTGTGAGCAGGGTCTAGACGGGCCTCTCCTAGACACCCAGGAAAGAACGTCTAGTTTTCCTTATATGGAAATGTCTGTCTTGGAAAGTGGCGAGAAATCGTACAAGTTGAGACGTCTGGTTGTCAAGGAGACGGTCTGGCGAAAACTGTCTGATATCTGCCTGGGCGGACGGGAGTAAACATGTTCATCATGTAACCTATGTCCGGACTACATACTGTCTGAATCTGTTCTAACAAGGGTGCGATCAACATTGGGAACTGTTTAGAGTACTCTCTCTGATATATGTATATAGAACAAACTTAAAACAGTCATCATGGGCAGACTACTTTCTCGAGATATTACCGAAAGCGGCATGATTTCAGAAACGGAAAGAAACTTAAGGTTTGGAGCAAATAGCAATGATCCCATATGGGTACAATGTAACTTGAGCTTACATCTAAGATTGTTCGTGTACTGAAAACAAAACTTTATATTCATCGCCTTGCTGGTTTCTTCTCGAGAGTATGAACTACCGGGAGTATGGCAGCAATGTTGACACAATGTCGGCGCGACAACATATGATAAAGGTCACCAGTCCATGTGCCAACATCTAATGGTCCAGAAGTAATTGGTCGTGTATTACTGACTTTTCTGTGCACACCAAGCAGTGCTACTATTTCGTCATATCGTGAAGAGCTCAGTTTTAGCAGACGTGTAGTGTCAAAGAACAGACCAAAGTTCTGTAGGTAGTAAGGGTAGCTGTGTTCTCTGCTCCTGGCCGCACGCCAGACATGTCAAACCGAGCGCTTCAGGCTCACCACGGGTGATCAGTCTTTACAATACCTGGGGTCATAACAACAACACTGTCTTACAAGTCAACAATAGCGGCGAGTCAGGTCCTCAGCTCACCTGGGCGACCTGTATGCTGGACCACACACAGGGACGTCGTCAATGGACACGATTCAGCATTTAGAAGCCACTTGTTTTACCTCACTTTCAGGCTGACGCACGTTGTAATATATCTGTTTCGGCAATAGAAGCTGTGCAAATATTGTTCTGGAGTTCTCGCAATCAGGCTCGGAGGTGGCCAATAAGTGTTTTTCGTGCATATTGTGGAGGGGAGGGGGGGGGTCTCAGGTTGTCGGATGAATCTTAATGACATATCAACCAGAGACCTGACCCCGCGGCCGATATAACTCATCTGTCAAACCAGTTTTTATCAAGTCGTGTTTTATAGATATGATGTGAAAGATTATAAGAGAGAAAATAGCTTTCACAACCATGGCGAGAATTTGGGCACATTGAGAACTAATTTGGGAGTGAAGCTTGTGACTCGGTAACAGAATATCACTGGGGTATGTTATTGTGCAGCTGTGTTTCAAAACTTCTTAGTCAGTTGGGATTTGTGGATTGTTTCATGTTGTTGTTGTTTTTCTTCCATCCGCACGCAATCCGCGATCCTGTGTCTCAGAATGTTCGCTTGTTGGACTGAGACGAGATGCAGCGCCGCCTACTGACTTTGTCTGTTATTGCACCCCTCCGTAACATTGCGCCCTGTGCGATATCAGTGCCCAGCCAACAACAAATAAAACTATGCATGTTCTGCTGGTAAACATCACTGTATTAATCACTCTTTGTGATCATGTCACACATCTCATGACAAGAGGTGTTCCGCTGTCAGTCATTTTACTCCTGCTCTCCCTGTAACCTTCTGGTGAAAAATGACACAGTCTGGCTCAACACTACCTTAGCTTTTTTTGTTCCATCAAAGTACCCAAACAGACCAGAGTCTATCCATTCCGTACAAAGTATGGCCCATATAGTATTTAGAGGCCGCCAGACTTCGATCCAAAGTTGCGGCCGGCGCCTGGCCGTCCGGGGCTGGATCCGGTTCGGACCTATTTTATAAATTGCGGGCTGCTAGGGTCGATGTGCGCCGGAGGACGGCGTCTTTTGTGAGGCCGCGAGATACTAGAATCTGACGGTCTTCAATCGACATTAGACCGGTTTAAAGCGCTTCGGATCTGTTATGTACTCTCCAGATAGACCATTTATCGAAGATCTTCAATGGGTCTTCACTGTGATTTACCGTCGGAAACTCCGGCGAAGTAGATGAAACGATTATAAAAGTTTTGGATGCAGCGCAAACATACACGTTTGTATGTACTGTACATGTATTCCCTTTAACGCAAATTCTGAGTAGTTTTACCTGAGTTAGCCTTGTAAAACGTTTGTGGAAGTTTACACCTTCAGTTACCCATTTTGGTAACGACGGAAAACTCGTTGAGTACCATAATACCTCTCCCGTTCTCTTCTCGCCTCTTATGTACCTCCTCTCTTCCTCCTTGCGTAGACTCCTTTTCATTCTAACATTTTGAACTTCCTCTCGCGCACCTTTCGTCCTGCTCTACTCTGTTACACCTTGTTTTTTGTCCGTTTTCATTCGCCACTCCTGACTCTCCTCACCTCGTGTCTTCCTTCAACAACAAAGCTATTCCGTTTGTTCTTGCTCGGCATCGCTCCACGCACTATCTACAACATACGTCATCTTTCTCCTTTGTGACTTTCTCATCTTCCTGGCTGGTTTATCTTGAAGTGAGCGATGAGTGACCATCTCTCTAAGCGCTGGAACATCCACTACCATACATCTTCCTCTCTAACTGCCTTTCCAATAATCACTCAATTTTCAAATAAACGGTAGGCAGGGGAGGGTGTTTCAGGATATCATCCATCTCCCCTCTTGACGGGACGAAAATGGGGAGGGGGGGCAGTACCCCTGTCCAAGCCGCTGTGTCGTCGGGCGCGAGCGCGAGGACCGCCGACGGAGCCAGCGTCACTTACCGGTGGGAACAATTTCCGACCATTACCAGGTCTCGGCCGTACCATTAGGAGTAATTGTTTGAATCATTAGTAGTGGTTAACTGCTCTCTGTCTATATATTGACCAAAAGAGAAGGCGACTCTTCAATACTCTTCAGTAAGATTTTCGCTCCTCTATCAACCTTGATCATATAAAAGATGCAAGCACAAATTCAAGGCAAAAACAATCTAAGATCGGCTTCTAAGATGACCAAAATGAGTCAGACTAGTATAGAATTACGCTGTTTCACGTATGACTGCTGAAGTCCATGGTCAGTGCGCCTGTGGAAGTTACGGAAATCAAAAAGGATTGCTGGTGTTACGGGGACGTCGTGTGTCGGAAGAACAGACCCAACCATGGTCAGTGTTACACAGCGTAGTAATCAGGGCGCGTGTTGATAACAAAAGTCTCATGCTCTACCCGCAGTGAGACCGCAGTGCAAAAGATCAAGTACTTACGTCTACTTGTACGTGATTGATAATTACCTTATGTTGGACCTGTTGCTTCAAGGACTACTGGCAAATATTTGTTAGGTAATTTGTTATGATAAAAGCTCAGTCAAATAACTGTTGTACGTTTTGCTGTCCTACTGATGAAATAAAGTAACCACGTGGCTGTCCGTACAGGCAGATCTGGAAAACATAGAAACGATAGGGCCCAAACTGTAGCGAAGCCCGAACTGTAGCGAAGCTAAAAAAATGAAAAAGAAAAGACAGAAGTGTTCCAGACTTTGATAATTCTCAATCTGTACTCTCCACAACAATATCTACTTACAAAATGTAAGTACACAGTACTATTATTTCATTATCGTTTCAGTCCAGCAAAGACACTACTTTAACCACAAACGCCTAACCTCTGTGACAGTGTATTGTTATCATTATGTAATGTGTGACATCAACACACCTGTACTTAACCAACCCTCGTGAAAACCTTTAACTCCCAATGTGTACACCTTGATGAATTGTGATCACACCGTTACACGTGTCCACAATAGAACCGTCAGAGGACGACTAGTACTGCGCCTCGTGTCTTCATTAATATTTCATCTCCTCTCACGGAGTGCTGCAGGCACTGCAGATCTGATTTTCACTCAGACCTGTACGCAAAAGTTCTATAAGTAGTTGACTCATTGACAGCAGGCTGGTTATTTTTAGCAGAAGTTTTGTTATTATTTGCTCCCATCCGTCCCCAAGGCGTACAGACCGCCGCGGCGCTGGTTAGGGTAGACTGAGGGGGGGGGGGGGGGGGGATAATTGGACTGCATTAACCATAGTAGTCGCGCGCCATCATGGAGTAAATTGCGCGTAATTGCTGCCAATGCTGCTCTTCGCCAGCCTGTAATTCGGCCGACTTGTTGTTAACTAAGCATGAAATATTCGGGGCTGCTCCCCAGACGTCCTCTCCAGCGGGTATTGACAGAGACAAGAGCCGGGGACCGAGGACGGGGCCTCCCGCCAGGCTTCCCGACACGGCGGCTCGGAGGGTCGGGTTGGAGCGCCCTGCCGCGCCGGTCACTACCTTTAATTTCCAGGCGGAGGTCTCTATTTTCCGAGCTGATGAGGCGTTCGGAAATCACATTAGTCAACACAGCAGGGACTGATAGAGCCTCGCTCAGGCCAGCCCGGGCACCTTCAGCCTAAAGGGTACAAGCAAAGAAGCAACGTAATATTTACTGCAACTAGTTCAGACTCGTACGCCGGGCTGAATATAACGCTAATGGCAGTCCTTAGGGGTTGTTCTGTTACGTGCCCTATCAGCCACTTAATGGGGCAATAAAGTTTCATTTGATAATTTGACCAAGAAAAGCACGCTTTAAACGTTAGTCGCGCGTCGTGCCGAAAATAGACATATTTGATAGAAAAGACACCGACAGACCCGGTCACGTGATCCTGTTTAAGGAGGGGATGGGAGGTACACTTAATGGTAATAACAGCACCTATTGATAGAACTGTCTCCCCTACGGACAGATGAAGGGCCGGCTGGTACAAATAACCTTCCGTTTGATCAAAGTCGTCTCCTCTCCGACATGACTCTCCCGGAACTTCAGAAATAAAGACATCCTTTCAAGGAAATATCTAGTTAGGTAAAGGTTATCATTTCTATCGTTAGTCCCTTTCCTGAACAATCAAAGACACACGTGCTCATTTCTGCCATATACGGTCTCATCCGGCCCTCCAGAAATAGCCTGTTCTTTTATTACCTGCATACCGGCCGGTGTACAAGGCATGCCGCCAGGGTCGTGACAGCGTCAGGAAGAGGACGCAAGCTCGATGTTCTGGCCCGATTTTTGAAACATTTTCATTCAACGCTATCAAGTCATTTGCCCTCGGTTTATCCTGTTACCAAACAAATCATCCTCACCATTCGACTCTCCTCCAGTGGTAGACAGATAAAAACGCACACTACATGAAAAACGCTGCAAAAACGTGTAGAACAAGCCGGGATCATGTGTCTGATAGACATTTATACAGTGACGTCCTTCTTAGTTTTTTCATAAACGAAACTTTCAGTCTTCTAATGTTATAAACATGTATTGTATGATATATCTTATATATTATTGTATGGTGTAATGTAATATCTCATACGAGTAAAAGAGGACCACAAATTACCTCTAAAATAACATTTTTATGTCCAAGCCGTCGTCTATTAAGGTTTCATGGAGAAACCCAGTAGCTTTGTATCCTCTCATAAGATCATGACGGGATAAATAAAAAGGCTGTTTGCTTGCGCGCGTGCCTAGGTTTGTTTGTTGACCTAGAGAGGCGTGTGTAGTGTTTAGAGAAATGGATACACCTTTAGTACGCAGACATCTAGTCACGGCCGGCTGAGTCTGTAGTCTGCACAACACATACTACCACCTGTTCACTAGGAGGGTGCCGGGCGCCCGCAAAAAGCTTTCCTTTGTTGGCGTCGTGTTTGAGCACGTTGCCATGTGATTTGGAGAGATGCCTGCTCAAGCAAACTTCCAAAAAAACCGCTCGTTCGTCATCTTACTCACTCAACAACCCTTCAATACATACTGCCAGCTGTTTTTGTTGGAGCCTGGAGGACAGAACTATTGTTCACATCTCCACATACGTACAGAATTGTGTCGTTTACGTAAAAGCTCACCAACAAATAATAGTCGCCGAGTTTTGAAGCCGCTCCTTATTTCTAGTTGTTTTGTTCGACACGAGTGTCTGTCTAGTCGATGACAGCGTACGTGCTTCCCGCGTCAACACCCGCCCACGTCTGAACTATTCTTCTGCTAATGATTATCTCATGTACATCTTCTACAAATATTGCGTTTTGTGTATCAAAGTCATGAAACAAATAAGAACAGGCTGGTCGTGGTCTGTTTTTGTTTTAATTCTAACAGTTCTAACTTCTGAACGAGCCCAATGAATGACATTGTACCATCTCCCAATAATCAGCTCTTCTGAGTGACTTGTACCCCGGTGCACTATAATTACTTTTCCGGGCCAGTGATTGGTCGGTCCTCTTTCGGATAGATGTTCGTGCTTCTGGGTACCGATCGTTCCTGTGACGAACAAAACAAGAAAAGAACGCGTGACGGTGTCTGTCGGCTCCACACGTCATTCAGCCCAGTCATAAGAACGGTTTCACGTCCTGTCTGTGCCATTATTGAGTACCTGTGCTACAGCGACGTCGTGTGCTTATCAGAGCCCAGATAGTTGTTAACTCTCGCCTGTGCCATCTCCTCCGTCCTGTCACCGCCACACCATGTCCTTCCTCGCGGCAGCCCTCCCGGCGGACATCCAGCGCCACTGTACGTCGTACTTTTCCTCTGGGCGGAAACAAACTTCTTAGGATTCTATCATTCTTATAAGACTTCTTGAATGTATTGATTCATATCCCATCATCAAGTGTCTTAAAAGTGTGTAAATAGTTTTAATCCTGTACGCAGATTTACAGATCTATTTTTTTTCTACAGATCCTTCGTACGAGTGTTTGATGCGGGAGAGACAGGGTGGAGTGACCAGCTGGAGCGCACTGCCGTCCTCCGCCTCGGACAAAGGTAGGCGTGCTCCGCTTGTCCCCACGGTCATGTGGAATATACCGGTAGATGTAGGCTCACTGCAGTATCGACCTAGTTCCTGTCACTAAATTTTACCATAGACCACAGATTTCTAGTAATACTTAGATCTGTATACACATTAAATAAGGGATCGCATTAACCACAGACGAAAGCGTTTTTGGTACTTAATTCCACAATGTGGTTTGATCATTAATTACTAATGATGCTAATGAGACCGTGGTTTCCCCGTTGTCTCTATATCGTTCCTGAGATCGCAGTGGGGCGCGTTTGTATCAGTTGGAGGGAAGTGTGTTGTTTGTGTGTAGATGCGGGTTGTAATGATCTGTCTCCCCGGTGTCGGTGCCAGTATTACACGTTAGAAGACCCAGTGTGTACGGTAGGAGTCCCCAAGGTCCGCTAGTTACCGACCTGCCCAGCGGGGCACGTGCCGGTCCTCAGGCCGCCGGCAGGTGCACGGAAATCACCGACCAAGTCCTTCCTATCATGTTGTTTCTGTAGGAGAAATTCTAGCAAAACAAATCAAAGTGTCCTTTCCATCCTGGACCGTCGTTGGGCCTTTTCAGTTCAGTCTTACCCCGTCCAGTATATCTGTTCTACAGACAAGAACCGCATGTTAAACGCATGATACAAACCACAAATGGAGTCACAGTCGGGTATTTAAAACGATCCCAGATCTACATTAGTCTGTATGCCAACCCACGACACACCTTTTCATTAGCTCAGCAAATAAAGTAACATACGGAGCCATGCCCCTATGTGTGCAGTAATTATCAGAGCATGGTAATCCACCCATTAAGACAGTACAAACAGAGATCATCGTTGGTTAGATTATCACAGCAGAAAGCTTTTTATTTCTGTCTTTAAAAGTGTATAGAACAAAAGACTTCTCTGAATTTAAGCGCCAAGATGGCATAAGTAGGTGAAGTCAGCTGTAGGTACTGTACTTGATACATCTGTATGGCTGTAGCAAAAATATACCGTGCTAGTTCATAAGATTATATAAACAGGCCGTTTTACGTAAAATCCCGCTATTTCGCCCCTTCCTGTATCTACGTAGAAGAAGGAAACTCGTCCTTGATAGCCTTCCTTTTACGCAGGCCGGAAAAGTTGAAAAGGTTTTACGCAAGCTCTAGGTTGTAGAAAGTGTTATGTCGGCACACAACGAACGTCTCAGAGTAGCAGGAAACACTTAAGAACACGACGGCGTACATCCTTGTTCTTTTCCGCAGCAGCCCTAGTGGGTGAGACTACCGAGTCCATATCCTGAGCTGTCTGGCCCAGCTATCCCGCACAGTTCCACCTGTAGGCGTTCGTTGTCTCACAAAAAAACGGTTCCTTCGCCCGACTTTCCCTACGAACTTCAGCTCAAAAACGTTTGTCTTTCCTTTAATTGGATTAGTCACTGAATATTCACCACCGATTTCAGTCCGATGGCGTCCTTCCTTATCTCGTTTTACCACGAACATTTTCTTTGGATCGGCACCGCACAACTCAATGTGCTTCTTATCACCCGAACTCAAGGGAACAATGGTGGAGAATAGAGCAATCCCTAATAACGACTTATGGGACCCTCCAAGTAACGGTCTTTGTCCGTCAGCATATGCCTTTGACGCGGTAAGATACGTTGTTTGTCTTGTAGACTTACACAAGGGAGAGGGCCTCTGGTACAAAAGACCGGCATGACCCCAAACCTTAGTGGTGGTTCGTATTAAGGAGTTTGAGCCATAAAAGAATGGTTTAAGGCTAAAGAACATAACTAGCATTAATATATCACCACAGCTCTTGTAGCTTGGCAAGCTTGAAAGATTTTGGGGTTCGCGTATGGCGTGTGTTTTAGCCCTATCGTATGAAAAATCGCCTGGCTTATTCATATTTCAAACCCTACCTCTCACCGAGACCCACCATTCAATACATGTTATTGTTCAACTCTTTCTTACTGGGTGGATATTGCGAGTTGTTACCGTTCTCGTAGTTGTAAATGGAAAATAAGAAGATCAAGCTCGCGTACTTCACTTTGTACGTCTTTGAAAGTTGATTCTGTTTGAGATTTCCACATGACTATCTCCTTCCGTACGTCAAAGTTATTCATTCTGGTCCCTGATTAGATATCAAACGGTCTTCCTGTAACGCGCCCGCCGACGCGCGGTGTCCTCGCTGTGGAGGTTACGGCTTTGTGAACTTCCATCTTTTGACATTGACCATGATGTTAACTTACACGTCATGTGGATGTTTGAGACCTTTAATGAACTTCTCATATATCAGAACTGGACATACTGACGTCACATTACGACTGCCAGTTTGTGTACTCTAGTGTGGTTTGGAGACCACTAGGAACAAGCTCTATCTGTGTTATTTTTTCCGCAGACAACCCTTTTAACTCTTCCTGTTCCCATCTATCCCAGGGTACAACAGTTCGTCACTTCACTCCATGAACAAACCTGCTGTGGACACCAACGCGCATGCTCAGATCAGAAACATGCAAGGTAAATCAAATCTCCCTGTTTTGTCATTTTGAATTGATGTATACAAACATAATGAGTTCAAAAGCAACGTTATTCATTTTATTTAAAAAGGGACAGTAGTTCAAACGTATATGTGAAGCTGTAGCTAATTATGTTAATTACATGGCCTGTTCCTGTCTCTTACAGATCCGTACCAGCTGTTCGGACCAATCAGCAGTCGTCTCTGTCAGTCAGGTGAGGATTTCATCAGTAGTTCATGTTTGCTGCGGATTCTTAACAAATAATAACTGCAAATAGATTTTTAAAAGACATAAGATGCTGCTACATATTGAAAGGTTACCTCAGGAAGTTACCAAGCTTGTGTGTTATTTTGCATCTTGTGTAGCAATTATAGAAAGCTCTGTGGTCTTAGCAATTTTATTAATTTTTCTTCGTTTTGGTCATATTTTTACCGCTTATTGATAAACGTGCATATGATGTGTTAATAGCAGTGCCCTGAATATCAGAATGCATCTAAGAAGATTTAACTAAAACAAAATGAACAAGTTGAAATGCACGTCTATCGCGTAAGAAATTGTACTAAAAATCATCATGAAGACAAGAGTCACGACCTCAACCTTTTCTGGTTGTAATGACGTCACGAGGCCTGTCCCAGTGCCATCAGGTCGTCAAGGCGACGGGGACAAATGATGGTTGTTGTGAGAGGAAATTCGCACCATCTCCCGCTGCCAGAGAGCGCGCAACCACGGGCGGCAGAGGCTATGTAATGGGGCGCTTGTTTAACATTCTAATGAGAGTACGGAAAACCTCGGGGCGGAAAGAAATTAATACATGTATCCTGTTGTAGTGTTAGCAATGTTGATTTTACTGGCCACGGACACATGCATGAACAAAATCTATGGCTAAGAATAGCGTAACCGACCTTTTGGCGCTCAGCATTAACTCCAGTAGTAAGAAAATGCTTGAAAGGGGTTTTTGAAAACCCTCCAAAACAGCCCCTAGCTGTTGGCTGGATCACCTGCAGACTGCGTACACTGCCGCGCGCTAACCCGTCTCCAGGAAACAATCACCGCCCTGTAATTACCCAAACTGCGCCTGATTGTTCCGAGTAGGACATTTTATTAAATAATTCATCCGGTGGCCGTGCAGCAGCCAGGGGAGGCTATCATCGCAGCTTGAAGTCGGGAAAGGCGCCGGCACATTCTATCCACGTGCAGACGTTTATTGTGTTTTTTCTTTCTTTCTTTTTGTCTGAAAAGGTATCAGCAGAAAGTTCTTTCCATAGCATGCACTATACTGTTGCTGGGCCACGCTAAAACACAGTCGACCGAAATACCAGAAACGTTAATACATATACAATGTATCAGCTATAATAGGAACTGTTTTTTGCTATAAAGACTGTTTACGCACGGACTCGGCGATTCAGCCTGTCGGGCTTCAATATAAACAAGGATTTTTCACCTCCTTGATATAAATGAGCAGAGGCGACAAGTCAACAAAGTCCAGCTTTGAAGACAAATATGAATCCCTGGCTCCTACTTCCACCGACTTTCTCATTGGAAGTCGGTGAAATTGTTAGCTTGTGTGACGTTCGGACTGAAAGGGAAGCTTGCTTTAATGAGATGACTTATCGCGTTGCTAGGTAACGGGTTGCTAGGTAACGGTTGAGTGTTGTTCTGCCAGAGAAATTTGCTCGGTGTTCGCCGTTGGCCTTTGCGGGTTCAATAACAACCATTCGGTCATCTATGTACCGGATAATCCTAAGGAAGGAAATAATAAAAAAACTTTATAAACAGGAAAGGAAAGGAAACATTTTTGATGGCAGAGCTCCGTTATAAAGTGTAAACGCTTTAATGACTTGAAGATGGGTGTTGTAGACGATTTGTTAATCAAGTTGGAAACATGCAAATAAAAAGCCTAATGCAAATGTCTGTACCCCGGACCGGAGCAAGGAAACATCTCACAAATCATAACTATGTAGATACAGAACTTGTGTTGAAAATGGTAACTTCTTGTTACAAAAATGCGCTGTGAAAAATAATTAGTGAATCTTGTTCGTTAAAATTAACAAAACAAATGTTGTTTGTCTATTGTTGTAGGTTCAGGCCAGATCCAGCTGTGGCAGTTCCTCCTGGAGCTCTTGTCTGACGCCGCCAACGCCAACTGCATCACCTGGGAGGGAACCAACGGCGAGTTCAAGATGACGGACCCTGACGAGGTGGCGCGGCGCTGGGGGGAGCGCAAGAGCAAACCCAACATGAACTACGACAAGCTCAGCCGCGCACTGCGCTACTACTACGACAAGAACATCATGACCAAAGTGCACGGCAAGAGGTACGCCTACAAGTTTGACTTCCACGGACTGGCCCAGGCCGTGCAGGCGGCTAACGGTGCCGCGCCGTCCCCCTACAAGTTCCAGTCGGACCTGGCCTACCTGTCCGGGTACGCACATGCGCCCAAGCTCAACTTCGTGGGAGGGCCCATCCCGTCGTCCTCTGCGAACCTGTTCGCGTCGCCATCTTCCTACTGGTCCTCCACAGCAGCGGCCAACATCTACCAGAACTACGGCAACGGCATGGCCTCACACCCCAGCCACACGCTCACGTCATACTACTCGTAGTAACACTGTAATATACATTGTAGACTACCGTACTAAGTATACACAGGACTCTAAATACATGCCACAAGTACACAATCTTATCAGATTAAGATTAATATTAAGATTACTTATGGGGAAATGTGAGTGAGTCAGCCGATGGGCTATGTCATGTGGCTTCATATTTCATACTTCTCCGAACCCACAGTGTTTAATATTATCATGCAGGGACATGAAACATTTATCTCTTTCCTCATCTTGTCTAGTACCTCTTTAAGATTTGTGTGAAATGATATTGTAAACCATGGATCAATCATAACGGCTTCAGTCATTTCTTCTTTCAACAGAAGAATTTTTGTCAAGGGAGCCATAACATTAGTAATATTGAAGAGTATACTTCCAAAGCTAGAGAGCTGGGGAGGCTAACATAAAAGAAAAGTACATTCCATGCAGTTGTTATGTTTGTACAGTCATTGCAGCATTGATGGTGAAATTGTTGTTGTTGTTGTTGTGACTCGAGGCAGATTGAAGTGTTTTGCCCGTTTGTTTTCAGGGAGCCGGAGCTCTCGATGTGCTCCATGTATTTTATATTGTTGACGTTTTATTTGTCTTTTTATCTTTGCCTTAAAGTTAGTGCGTTTTCCTTCCATTTTCTTGCCAGGACCGGGAGATGCTGTGCATTATGTGATCCGGTCGTTTTATTATAAATTCCACGTGCTTCAATCCTCGTAGCGTATTATATATATAGGCGTGTAAGTTTTTTTTTCAATTTACCATCTTTTTAAAAATCAGTTTCTATGTATAGTGTAGTAGCCACTGTAATCTTATCGTATCTATTCTATCAAGAGAAATCGATATTTATGCATGTTTATGACGAACAAGACGACATGTATTTTTGTACAGATATGAAGGCGAAAGGTGTTTGTATCACATGTCGACCAAACGAATAAAACGTGTACATAACGTATAAGAATGGCTTGGCGTTTTTAGTCTTGATGTGAATGTGTAGGAATAAGTACTAAAGGATAGGACAGAGTACAGAAGGTAGTGCAAGTTTAAAACCACAGATCGCAAGTAAACAAGACAGTCTTTACTTTGTTTTCAGATAGGTGTGGCATCAAAAATGGATGAATGGATGGTTGGTTGGTTGGTTGGTTGGTTGGTTGGTTGGTTGGTTGGTTGGTTGGTTGGTTGGTTGGTTGCATAGATGCTTGGATGAACCGATGAAAGAAAAATTATGTAAGAGAGTTTTACAATTCTACAGCATACTTTACAGTTTTGGTTAGTATTTTGTATACAGCAGTTGATTTAAAGGTAAGAGGTGTTTTCCTTTATGAATACAGTGTGCTAAACAGAAGTCACGGAGTAACAGAACCAAAGATTGCTACAGTTTAGCTAGACGCGGGAAGGACAAGAGTGATCAGTCCTCATCGGCACCGAGCAGCAACAAATCTAAATCAAGACTGTTTATGTTTATTAGGATCTCCATTAGTAAAAAAACAACAACAGTTAATTGCTACTCTTCCTGGAGTCCTGGAGCTGTAAGTAATGACTTAATGTCAATCAACGTTCATATTTCATAATGGACCTGTCTCATACATTCACAAAGTTCATCAAAGATTTATATCACTCCTGAAAAGCTTTGTGGGTTTTCCTTACTTCAAAACCAGCACGTTTTCATAGTTGCTACGAGACGGCTACAACTGAAGGGATGCTGTTGTTTCTAGTGAATGATGAGGAGGACGCTTGTTTGCACAGATTGAGATTCTTGTTTGGATTAGTCGCTGTTTCGTCTAAAAAGCACGAAAAGGATAGGAAAAAGAGAAGAAAACAAAGATGGCCTCTATGCCCAACTTTGCGCTGTGTTCAGACGATCAGAATAACTTATCACAGACTGAGGCAGCTGGATCTGGTGATAATGATCTGGATCTTCCAATATGGCGGACAAACTGCGCTTGGATATGTATGACTTTAAATTTGTCTCTGGCGCCAGTAAAACGAGAGTAAACTTCCTCTCACCTAATCCCAACACTTAATCATCGTCCAAGCGTTTATTATATTTGCTGTTTATTATCTGCGGGACTTGTGGCCAGAGCAGCGCTGGTTTCCATATTGCACCTGACGGGGTAGTATATCTCTTCCGCCCAACCTGCTCGTCAATCATCGGACTTCCGTGAATGAAGTCGGCTTATCGGGGCGATGCAGGGGCAGGCCCCCTATGGCGATAGCATACAAGAGCGTGGCTCCTCAATTTTCCCCCGTCAATAGATGGTGTGATGGTGTTTTTTTCCACGCGCTGTAAAATTGGAGATTTGCAGAGCACGACCCCGAGCACGATCGAATCTCGGGCCAGCACTAAATGAAAGTGCCCTGAAATCACAAGGTTTAAAGGCAACAATTGCCGGGATGAAATATGAAGTAGTTACTGACGCCTGTATGTATGTAGGCGCGCGCCCTGTACAGAAGGCAGTGCGCTGATGACGGACCAGAGTTTGACGTGTGTTTATAACATGATCGATGGAGCGCTGACGGAACAACGCTGATTTTTCTCTAAATACCCGCCCGATGAATGGAAGGGATGAAATATGACCCACTCAACGCACAAATCGGCTGTATGATTTTCTCGCCATGAAAGCTGATTTAAGTTAATGAGTATAGACTGCGATTCTGAGAACTCGGACTGATGGATGGTGGACATCATTTTGTGCAACTTTTCGCGAATGATTGTTGCTTGTGGGGAGAAATCTCTTCTATGTGACCTGACATCATTTCAAGTAATTCTATATATATATATTAATTGGAGATTTAACTAGTAATAACGGAATAACAGTTATTCTAATGCTACCGGTATATTTCGTGAAATATGTGTCGAATGTTTGTAATTTGATTGTATTAACCAAAGCACTTACGCTGCAATGCGACAAAAATATTTTTCTCAAGTATGTGCCACTAGCATTGTCCTTGGTGCTGAATTGGCTTCACCTATACTATTTTGTTGGATCTCGTCCTACAAGATTACTTTACATTACAAGTATGGAGAAACATTTCACACAGATCTATAAGTTACGGCTGTGTGGTTCTATTGGACGACACCTGTGCACTCCCTCGCACCACACTTATAAACGCAGAATTGGTCCTTTATCGTGAACCTTTCCAGCAGGGTCGGGCATGAACACGCTAGTCTGTGTGTTCTCACCGGGGGTCCCTTATCACAGCTACACCCCTTCAGCGCCGAGGAAAAATCGGTTCTTTCCGGTCATGACATCCGCCATTTTCTTTCCCAAGAAGCGTGTTGAGGTCATGACCTCTCTCCACAAGAGGATGTCAGAGGTCACGATCTGCGGACCCAGGTTGGCCTGCTGGGGGTGTTCCAAGTCTATTCTTTATTCCGGTAGTTAAGACCTTGCTCTGACGCCCCTTCCGATATGTGTTCCTGAACGGATGGAGACTATTTGAGTGTGGAGTCCCGCTACATCCGCCCAGCGCACCCCGTAGCTCTGTGGGAAATGCGCGGGATAAAGGAAGGGGTCTGAAACTGTGAAATGGACTTGAAATTGGAAAAGACAACGACCTTAGATTTAATAAAAAAACTGCTATAGTTTTATGTATCGGGTTCGGTCATTTTCTTTCATCTATTTTCGTCTGACATACCCCGCCTTTCCTTGGAATTTGGAGATATCTACTCCATCCTTCTTTATATGTATATAATGATTAACCAAGACGACCTATAAACTTTTTAAACTCCAAATTCCTGTAACATCTATTCTGTAGCAGTAATGAAACGTACAACAATATACAGTACTGCCGCCGTCCCGTCTCCAACCCTGTTCTGTCTTTGGTACTGAATACCTGTTACCTAACAGTACCACTGCAGCCCCGTCCCCAACCCTGTCCTGTCCTTGGTACTGAATACCTGTTACCTAACGTTAACAGTACCACTGCAGCCCCGTCTCTAACCCTGTCATGTCCTTGGTACTGAATACCTGTTACCTAACGTTAACAGTACCACTGCAGCCCCGTCTCTAACCCTGTGCTGTCCTTGGTACTGAATACCTGTCACCTAACAGTACCACTGCAGCCCCGTCTCTAACCCTGTCCTGTCCTTGGTACTGAATACCTGTCACCTAACAGTACCACTGCAGCCCCGTCTCTAACCCTGTCCTGTCCTTGGTACTGAATACCTGTTACCTAACGTTAACAGTACCACTGCAGCCCCGTCTCTAACCCTGTCATGTCCTTGGTACTGAATACCTGTTACCTAGCGTTAACAGTACCACTGCAGCCCCGTCTCTAACCCTGTGCTGTCCTTGGTACTGAATACCTGTCACCTAACAGTACCACTGCAGCCCCGTCTCTAACCCTGTCCTGTCCTTGGTACTGAATACCTGTCACCTAACAGTACCACTGCAGCCCCGTCTCTAACCCTGTCCTGTCCTTGGTACTGAATACCTGTCACCTAACAGTACTGCTGCAGTCCCGCCCCTAACCCTACCCTGTCCTTGGTACTGAATACCTGTTACCTCACAGTACTGCTGCAGCACTAATGAATAATCGTGAGGATCACCAGGGATGTAGATGGCGAGACTGTATGTCCAAAACTCCTCTTTAAAAAGAAAGCCGTGTAGCCGTCGGGAAAATATTCTGCTAAGTCCTTGACGTGGGATGGATTGATGTAGTCTGTGAAACTTTACTTTATGTAGGTAAAAGGTGTACCAGGGAGATAAGAATCACGCACTTACCATGCGGGCAATTAAAACTTTGCGCCGATATCATTGACGACTTTGCTGAAGCCCATCAGCACTTAAACGAAATGAAGAACTCGAAAAGAATATGAGTTCCTATTTCCGGCTCACGCATCATACGTAGCTATGCGGCGGTATGTAATAACCTGTACATAAGGAGGTATCTTACATGCTTAAAACCTAAACAAGAGCAGTGGTTGTTGTTGTTGTTGTTGTTCGCCCGAGTATCTGTACTATTAAAGTCAATAATATTTAGGAGGGACAGGCTTTAATGTGGATCTAAACAAATCCCTTGCCTACCAAGCCACGGGTTCTTAATTACCTCTGCGGCAGTCCATGATCGCGCCATTATATTCAACGTAATATTACCAATTCAATTAATCATTGCTGGAGAGTAGTGTTTGAGGCGAATTTCTCCCTATACTGGTACGTGGTCTGGAATTACAATAAGTCACCCATCAAAGTCAAGGCAGCAAAAAGGTGTTATCAGTTTCATTTGCATTTACCGTTAGTGTTGCAATCATGTTTATTCACCGGCACATTCGGAATCTAGTTAAGTTAAGTATTTATATATGTGATACCTGTCCCCTATTCTGAAAGTTATGGATGGATGGACAGTTATTCAGGTCGATAGATATATTTGGCGACACGTAAAGTTTCAGAGGTTTCTGTTAGTCTCGAATACTGTTTAGCACATTATACTAAAAAATTGTGCCTCGTTTAATCAAGTTACTAGTAAGGTATTGGCCTCGCCCTTTGGTGAATTACACATCATATGCTGATATGTCATCTTCCAAACTTTTGATGGAAGTTGTTGCTAAATTCCAAATGATGCCCCCACTGAATATGAAACATTGCTAAAAGCTGTATCTACTGTGCGGAAAAATGTGCACATCGCTGGAGAGTACACTGGAAGTGACAGGTGCAATTATGGAAGCGGTGGCGGGAAGGATAACGATGGGTTTAAATCCTTCCGTCTTAAAAGTTGTGATAGACAGAAGTATTCCCTCCTCATCTGAGACTGCGCCACTTTTACCCCCGTCCGATTGTTCTTCGTCTGTCTCGCCCAGCAAATTGCACTTTATGCGTCCGCTAAGTGGCAATTAATAAAGCTTCCAAAGTACTCGGCGCACGTTGGCTCCACACAGCCGCTTATTAGCAAAATCGATGTCTTAAAAGCGTCTTTATTTTAGCAATTCATACCGGGGCGGTTAGTTATCGCGGTCCGGCGGGATTGATTAGGAGAGAATGGGTTAATCCGGAGATTTATGTGACGTGGCGAGGTGCTGAGCGCGGGACACATGGGGATGGGCAGGGATCAGGGGTCCAGATAAACCGGTCACGGAGGTCACAGTCTTAACTTCTGTCATCTAACTTTCTTTTTAAGACGTAGGAGGAACAATGAGAAGAAGTAGATCGAATAACTTTGAATGTACCACTAGGCACCACAGCCTGTGATACTTAGCTGATTCTAAAATTTCCCGACAATAATCTACTGTTACTGATGTGTTTCCGTTGAACATTAATATATGCGACGTATGCTCTTAAATATATAATAATTTTCTTCCGGGATCAACAAATTCATCAAGAGCTTTGAGATAGACGTTCCCAGAAGTTTGTTAAGCGTTTTTCGGTAACCCCTGCCGAGTTTGACGTAGAACGGCAGGCGGGAATCCG
The DNA here is from genome assembly GCA_013266295.2 of Branchiostoma floridae x Branchiostoma japonicum. NCBI lineage: Eukaryota > Metazoa > Chordata > Leptocardii > Amphioxiformes > Branchiostomatidae > Branchiostoma > Branchiostoma floridae x Branchiostoma japonicum. The sequence continues at coordinate 17,976,088 of CM023840.1, forward strand.
CGGAGGCCGGCTGCAGGTCGGGCCTGTGATCCTTTAACTCCGTAATCTCAGCCGGGATCAGCAGGATGAGACGCCGGGCGGTAGTGACGACCATTAGGTCAATGAGCTTTTCCCCTGCACCTATCCTGTCTTAGCCCACGGAGTCTTAAGGAAGACAGACGCGGTAGTTATCCTTGGGAAGCCTTATCGCCCATCTCATCACGGCGATGGATCCCGGCAGTGAAACACATGGTCCCCCGGCCCGCTGTGGCTGCGGGCGGCAAGATAAGAACCACACGACATTTTTCAACACTAAAACGACATTTTTCGACACCTCCGCCCCGTGTCCCCCATTTACCCTAATACGGGGCCATTTCCTTCTCTGAGCCAAGAATCCCAGAACCGACGCCATCCCGCCACAAAAATACCCGATTAACTCCTGCCGTTTCCGAGGGAATTATTTCAAAATTTCCCCTCGGCAAATGTCTCCGTTGATAGAGGGGGATGCGATTTTCACGCGGAATCGTTTTGGACGTCGGTAAGCTCTATTAAAGTTCAGGCGTTGCTAAGTGCCTTAACTTCCTTTGTGCCGAGAACGAGCAGGATAATTGATTGGTCAAAGATGTTTAGCGCGCTTTATTGGTTGGTTAACAGGTGGCTGACGCATGCGCCCTTTGGCGAATGTTGTCTGATGGATGATGCCCTGTATGCCTCATCTCCCCGAGGAAGAGCTCATTTAAGTCTTATTTAAAACTGGCAAAATGTCATATACTAAAGGCTAATTATGAGTTGTGAAACCACTGGGATCCATTGTTCCGTGTTTCCCAGAGATAAGCCACTTTTCTATTAAAGCCTTCCGCGGTGCCATTCATGTGGCTGTTGGCGCATTACTTCAATTTCCTCTGCGGATGCAGATAACACACGCGCTAAGGGGAGCGTGAAAAACGAACGCAACGACCAGAAAGTGCCGCGTACTTCTAATACTTCAGCTTCTGGCGAAGGTACACTAGATATAGTTCAGCGGTGTTCTGAGTGGTGTGTAGATGCAAGGCTTTATCACTGAATCTCAAGATACCTACCTGTAACCACTACAGTAGACCTTCCTCATGACGTCACCCTCCAAACTTCTCGCTACTACTAAACTATACACTTCTTACCATTATAAAATCGATCGCAATCAATAGTGATTGACTTGGAGATATTTCATGATAATTGTCTTGTTTTTTATTCTGTGTATGTAGATTTGACTGTGGTCCTTCCGTGCTGTCCACATGAAATAGATAGAAGAATAAAAATAAATCATTGCATAGTAAATTCAAATACACAGGTCTATCTAACCATATTGCGCGATTCTTATTTGTAGGTTCTCGTAATGTTTATAGGCGACGTTTCTTATTTCTCTGTGGTTATTAATAGTTTCATAAACCGCACGTACCCAGTATTGGTCCCCGCCGACATCATAAGGCTTATAAATTAAACTTGCGAGCTAAGAAAATTTATTAACGTCTCATAATATCCGTCAAGGGCTCCCGAAAGCACGATGTATTCAGTCCTTGTACCTCATCCCCACCGAGAAAATACCCCCAAGGCATCAAGCTTTTTATTTCCTTTGTTATCGCACAATAAACGCGGTCGGACGGGCGGGAGAGCCCCTTTCATAAAGTGCGCTTCAGCGGGTTTTCATCAGGTCTCCAGCGTTTCGGGGGCGTCTGTACACGTCAAAACAATCTGCAGGGAAATCTCTTTTCCCCAACAGTTTTCCTGCGATAACATTGTTAAAACCGCCTTTCCGGTAGCTGACTTTAATTAGCGTGGAGAAGTGGAGGGGAGAAATCACGATGCACCACAGCCTTTCTATCTTTGCAGACCTGTCAATGGAGAAGGGAGCTTGAACATGCTGGTGGAACGGAAGCCGCACTTGACTTTGGCATTATCCCCTATTCACACCCCCAACAGCAACAGGCCGGGCACACACAAGTTACAATCTTCTTACATAAGAAATAAAGTTGACTCAACCTGAAAGTCGTCCCGAATAGATAACTTCAGACACTTTCTTTGACTCGGATAGTGACCAGGTGAAGATGTAACATGAATACAATTGTCCGATGATATCTCCCTTCTGTACTGGACTTTGTACAAGACACCACAATGTCAAGGTTGATCGTTAACCACGCCTAAATTCACAGCAGTAAAATTCGCCTGTAAACAACTGAGGTGAGTTGCGAAGACTGGCTGTTTAACTGCTTGATTACATCCCATGTCAAATGTACCACAACCGAGGTGAGCCTTTCGGTCTACATTAATCAAAATTCAGAAAGCAAAGGAGACTCAGGGAGAGCTACTGAAAAAAAACTATGTCATTGACAATGATCTCAAAATCAAGAGTTGTTAACAAACCATATCATAGTCACTACCACATAGATCGTATGTTGGCCAAAATGACCTTTTGCTCTGTCGGTAATGCTATACAAGCACCATTACTGTACATTTTCTCGATGTCGTGACATTGGTCACAATATAAGCCGCGACCATTACAAGTATTACAAGTTATCACCCTAAAGGATGTTCGTTTGACCGGATTTTGTTCATATAAATTGGAAAATACTCGCTGTTTCATTGTTTCTATGTAATGAGATTAAACCCCATCATCTACTCTATTATTAATTACGGGTGTTATATTACGTACCAATAAAACGACTAGATAAAAACAAAAAGAAGAGAAAGAGTGACAAGGATGCGACAGAAAGTTGGATAATTTATGTTCCAAATATTGTGCAGTGTCCTGGTCCTTGTCTGTGATCGCGTATCGCCGAGGCGACAGGGATAAGTTCTTTTCATTTCCCAAATGATTTAAACCACCGTTTATGAATCATCGTTAATAAAGGATAAAAACCAGGTTGAAAGAGGAGATAGCGTGAGCGCCGCCATGAAAGTCAGAATGAACGAGGGAAATTCCATATGTTGCGATCGCTCGTATTGACAAGGGTGAAATGTATGGTCGGCGGGCCGGGGGAAGGACAGCGGCGCGCATAAATCCAACATTACTGGTTAGTGCTGCGTACCGGTTCGCTGGACCGGTTCAGGACCGGACCGAATGTTTCGGTTCAAGTCCAAAAAAACCGAAACGTTGAGAACCGGTTTTGGACTTGTTAAAAAAAATAGCACTAACATACATTCCAGTGTTTAAAATACCCGGTCTCGCAGTCTCGCCGCGCAAGTAATTTTTTCTGTGCGAAACTTATTCCGAAAGCCAGGTTGCCCGGAGCGCAAGTTATTTTTACAGCGGCTGGGTTTACGGCCAGCGGCTTCTGAAATAAACAGCGCCGCGGTCCCGCCTGCTTGATCTCGCCCCGGTCTGCTTGCGGTAACAACGACCCATTTTCCATTGAGAAATGTTCCTTGAGAAGTTTCGTCCGTAGTCAAGTTGCTTTAATGCGCCTATAAACGCAAAAATTCATCCGAAACACGCGGCAGTGATCGGCCGGGACGGACGCAAAACATTAGCGGCCATCTTAAACCTCGCGAACTCACGTTAGATCTCGCAAAAACACGCGAGGAATACGCAACGCCCCTAGCGACATTGGTGAGACTGCAGCCTAGTGCAGGGTTCAGACATCGGTAGAGAGCCGATAATGAAACAAATTAAATCTAGCACCGCGTTTCCACCGCTATTTTATCTCTTGGGGCGAAATTAAGTACTTCTTTGCTGTTGTTGCTATAAAAAATTGTACTATTAAAGCTGAAAAAGATTTTTCTTAAATTATACACTGTATAATACTAGTAGCTTAATAATATGTGTTTACTACTGAGTATAATAATACAGTATTCATTGACTCATGATTATGAAACACCCATATTAGTAATTAGGTCTATATACATTGCATTTGTAGTTCAGCAGTCAGCTGAAATTAATCCAAGGCTTTAGGTAGGCAAGTTGCTTTGCTTACATCATGCCATGGGTTTAGGTCCGGACTTGCAAGTCCGGACCTGAACCTAAACCTCTGGACTCGAGTCCGGACCTGAACCTGAAAATTGGTTTAGGTATGCAGCACTATTACTGGTGCATTCCCGTTCCAAATCATTTGCATCAAATATGCTTTAAGAGGATTATGCAGAGTCATTAAGTTTAACGAGACCCCATTCTCTGCAAAAACTTATCCAATACACTGCGTGATGGTAACTTTTTTGTCATATCTTAGATACGTTTAAGAGTTAGTCCAACCGTAGCTAGATACAAAGCAAGTTAATATTTTACGTGGTGAAGTGTCTGTACATTTACATAATTGGGCCTTCTGTGATTCAATGCGCAGTAGGCGTTTTGATGGCATTGAATGTGACACAATTCATGATGCTTCATAATCTATCAGCTTACAAGATAAAAATTCACTTTGGATCGTTGGATCGTTTAACAGATTTTAAGAAACACCAAGCTCAGAAGTATGGTATATGGCAGTCTGACTAACCGTGGAAGCGTTAACTGAAACACAGTTTTACCCGCTGACTCCCGTGAGCGCTAGTAGCTGCACGTCAACTAACATGTTTTCTGTGGGCAGCAGAATTGATGGCAGTCATATATTGTTCATTTAATCGAGGGGATCCGTTGCAAAAGGCGCAGTGAATGCTCCCTTTGTGTCACATATATCTTCCATCTCTTTCCACGGCCCGCGATGGGCATTAAGATAAGCGCCGTTTGGCCGCTCGGTTAACGTCCGTCAGCAGAATCCATCATGGCAGGGGAACAAGTGCGCTGTATCTTCCCGCCGAAGACATCTCGTGCGATTGGATCGCGGCCCTCTCGCGGAGGGTATGATTATCGGAAAACGATTAGGACAGACGGATCGGCCCGGCGGTGACAGGAGTCAGGGCATCCATCTGTATTACACGTCCGTTTGGATGTTGTGCGGAGGAAGAGCCCGTTTGTCACGCCAGCCGGTTATTGATGTAGAGGAGGGACGGGGGCCCCGGCGGGGCGCTTGTCACGGCCCTCCCCAGGTCGTGGCCGGGGTCACGGCGGCGCCCCGACCTGCCGTATCGCCGGAAAATTGAGACGATAACGGTGGAAGCTACCCAGAGGAGTCGTAAAGACAGGAAATGTAGCACTGTGATGGCACAACCTGGGCAGTTCGGTCTGATCTCCTCTCTAAGTCACCTGGATGATATTGTAGTCATTTCTATGATTCTGCTCGCTTTTTCACCGGTTTGGAACAAAACCTTACAATAAGCACCACAGGTTAAAATGTAAATACCCTTTTTACATCCACTCTGCATCCACTCGCAGGTAAACTAGCTGTATTAGCGGAGGTATAAACACCTACAACCAGATAGTTGATAAATGAAAGATAACTGTTGGACTGGTCGTGATTTTATTCTAACAACGTTTTAAAAAAAGGGTGACCGACTTTTTGATACTGGACAATCTTCATAATACCTGTAGCCACATATGGAGACATTTTAGGGTGTCTTTTACATCTACAAATTTTAGGGTGTCTTTTACAACTACAAATGTCTGAAGAAGAACAACAACAATTCAAAACTTCTATTTCCTTTTCGTTGCATTGCTGGTTCCGCGAGCTCGAGGCATTGGCATTTTCTTCCTACCAGATATTTTACCCATGTTCAGAATCATACACTTCTTTATAGCCATTCATCCATCCATACATGTATTTCCTGTAGGCACGTGGTCATTTGTTTCTGGTAACTGGTCATATGATTTATTAGCATGCTAAATACGTATGTCGTGAGATTATAATTCAAAGAATAGGTTGCTGTCTCATAAACCTGTAACTTTCGCAGGCAAGGAAAGACTCTCTGCACAAGGTGGAGGGTTCAATATGTGTATAATAACAGAAAAACAGAACAGAAAAACCATTGACATGGACATGTTGCAATAGTGTAGACTTGGTAAACATTCTTTTTTCCATGATATCTATACTTAAAGACATACATGTTGTATTTACATTGTGTTCTACTCCGACAAAGTTACGCAATTGTGTAACTGAGCTATTGAGAAACTGAGCTTACGTATCTTACCAACATAGGTTTCTTTTGAGAGACTGGGTGCATACGGTTTACAGAACGAAAATAAGATGCACATTTATAGTATACAGAAATAAACATTACCCTGGTCTATCGTAGACTTAAAGCTTTCATTTATACCTACATTTCCATGCACGTTCTTGTTCAACTCCCACAAATTGAAAGAATAAAATCTCTGAACTTCTGAAGTTACACTTCTCAGATTTCTAAGTTTACAGTCAATGTTTGACTTTGTCAACATGTCTTCCACCGCAAACATGACCGGTGACCTTCACGAATATACACCCTAGACGTCGTGCGCGTGGGCATGCGCAGTGTCTTTTTATACGACCTTAATGAAAACAATACTGATCAGCCTGTGCCACCAAATCAGCGTTTGCTCAGAACCGGTTCTGAAAGGTCCTTCTTTCGGTCGCTATGTTTGGAGATAGGTGCTACAGCGGGGTTCTCATTTTGGGGGAAGATTATAGAAAAGTGAATGTTTTAAGGGTAGTAAGAACTTAGGTGTCCCGGATGTGACGTCATGCCATGGTTCTGGTAGATGTTGGCCGCTGCTGTGGAGGACCAGTAGGAAGATGGCGACGCGAACAGGTTCGCGGAGGACGATGGGATATGTCCCCCCATGAAGTTGAGTTTGGGCCCGTGCGGGTACCCGGGCAGGTAGGACAGTTCTGTGTGGAACTTGTACGGGGAGGCGATACCGCCCGCCGCCGCCTGGGCGGCCTGCGCCAGTCCGTGGAAGTCAAACTTGTAGGCGTACCTCTTGCCGTGCACTTTGGTCATGATGTTCTTGTCGTAGTAGTAGCGCAGTGCGCGGCTGAGCTTGTCGTAGTTCATGTTGGGTTTGCTCTTGCGCTCCCCCCAGCGCCGCGCCACCTCGTCAGGGTCCGTCATCTTGAACTCGCCGTTGGTTCCCTCCCAGGTGATGCAGTTGGCGTTGGCGGCGTCAGACAAGAGCTCCAGGAGGAACTGCCACAGCTGGATCTGGCCTGAACCTGGCAGAAGAGGAGTCCGTTACACTGGATGTTGTTTACTAGCTGGAATCTTATTTCCTGTATTTATCCTACGTAAACAAATCAATTTAGCTTAATTTTGGACGGACATTTACTGGTATCTTGAAATGTAGGGATAAAGTAGACCGTTCCGATTCGTACATATGGATCTTCAATTGTAATGTGACCCTCTAGTACAACCTTGCCCATTAATGATGTAATGTACGGTTGCTAAGAGAGACATTGTTAAAATAATTATTACAGGGAAGTTATTAGGGATGTTTTAAATTCAATGACATCCAAAGCAATCAACAGATACGAAATACGCTATCAAAATAAAATGTTTTACCCGTTGTTAAATCGACATGCTACCGCTCAGCAACATAAACAGATGATATGCATAATTTATAGCTACATTTTTGGGATAAAATCCATTGCCAGTTCGCTCTGTATTAGTCCTTTTGAAAATTTTAAGTTTTCCCTATTAGTATTGCTACCTGCTGGGGCTACTAACCTATCAAAGAGAAGATACTTAATCATAGGGAGCACTTATAGAATTCGGTTCGATTGTTGACACTGGAGCTGTTTTACTGTTGATATTTTTCCTTATTTAACAGCAGCTGTACTGACTTACAACAACAGCCATAGTAAGAGTTAGTTTCCTTCTACGACAAGCTAGAGGCATATGATAGGATGCGAGGCTGACAAGGACGCATGTTTCACCGGTTCACGTGGAAACGGCTTTCTGTTTCAACCACAACGCGCGCCAATGACGCACAGAACCGCCTAGTGACAATCAGCCCCGATAATGGTAATAGACACATAATAAATAGCCGGTAATTGACTCGTGACTTGCGAGGAAACGCATAACGAAGTTGGGATATTCCTATCCGAACTGTAGGCCGAACCTATTTCCTAACAAGGACAATAGGTGCGTCGCTAAGCGACGAGGCCCTGCGTAAAGTGGCGATTTCGGAGACTAAAAGCTAGCAACTGAGGCGCCCAACAGAGCCGAAAATCACCTTACAGCCGAATGATGAATAATTGAATCGCTGATGTAGAGAGAAGAACACACGACTGACGTTTAGACAAGCACACTTCTAACGCTAGCGCTGCTGGGAAATGTAGAATCGGTTTGTGTTACGCGGAAATCCTTCCACCGATCGCGACTAGAGCCCTTGCCCTCCCCGACCTCAGGAAAAATCAACTAAAAGACCCCAACTCAAGAGTCTTACTATCAAACAGGGGGAATTAAAAAACATCTTTCCGCCAGAAAGCACTTGTTGTCCACCGGTCTTCGCGGAAATACCGGATGGAAGATCAGCAAATCAATCATATAAATGCAGGGACAAGCTTTCTCACCGGAGGTGCCGTGAAGCACACAGACAAGTAGTATAAAGGCTGATACAGTCAACATGATTTCCAGTGGTAGTGGAGACAGTCTTTGAGAGATATACAGATAGATCAGAAACTTCTTAATTTGGTTGCTGTTGTTTTTTTAAGATCACAGTATCTACGTTAAGATACCCGAACAAGCTAGTTCTGAGGTGTTTCTATATCTTCCATGCAGTAACAATTTCCTCGGTCTGGTATTATATAACGAAGACATGCATTGAGTTTTTCTACCGGCAAATGTAACAGTGGCGTTTTGTAGTTTCTTGTTATTGGAGGGCTTTGAAACACAACACCGGGCTTTCAGCACCAAGGACAGACCATATGGCATCTACATGTAGAGCATAAAGAATTTCCTACCGCACAGAAAGCTATCTAATATCGTGTATGTATCAGTTATAACAGTTGTTATTTCCTGTTGTAATACTCTACTCAGGAATAGTCATTCAGCACCAGGGACAGCGCACACAAATTGCCCCGTGTTACCGTTTATATTGTTACTATCATTTATAGCGCCTACAGTGGCAGACGTTACTATTGAATTGCACCATCATTACCTGATTACTAGCCATTTGATTTGTATGTAACACTTGATTAGTCAAAGATGGTTTATTTCACATCATATAATCAGTGTCTCTGCGTTTCTTACACCCATTTCTAGTGACTTCAACGCTCTGCAAATCCTCTAGCATGTAGAAGCTGGACAAATCCGTTGATATCAATATCCAGCTGAAAACATGATTTCTCCCACGTTTATTTCATAAGACATTCCTTATTACCGCTGATCCACCTGACCGGAAGTCATGATGTGACCATATATGGTTAGTTGCTTCCTTCGCTATGGTTTGCCTGTATTTCCTTTTGTGCGTTTTTAACTATTTCACACAATTAGTGTCTTTCATGTAAGGAAGCTCAGAAGGAAGTGGTTATATTGGAGAGAATAAATGCTCAAATGCGGATGTGGCGATTCAATCCTTTAGGTGCTTTACACGAGAGCACTCTGTCCGTGTTACCGTGAAATTTGAGCATACGGTACAGAAAAATTTCCAGCATACTGCAGAGAAATAAAGAGTCAATGTGTCACAAGTTGACGACGCATAATTGTAGTAGCCGTGTCCCTCTCGATATGACTTGGTGGAAGAACAGATAATTACATCTGTCCGTTCTTTGGGGAGAATCAGAATGTTAAACAGAATGATCGGAAATGAGATCAATCCAGGCGTTCGAAATCAAGTTCCACTGTCTCCCAACTATTTGATTTCCAGGACCTATTCAGTTTTGTTCCGCACATGCTTACATTCAACATCATCCTGCCTCAGACACAGTCAGGGGTAATTAGACACTGTTACTGGTTACTAAACAACTTGGACTGGACAAGTTCACAACTGGTAGGACAAAATCATAGATATGGACAAAATCATGGAGGTTGATGTGAAATAAGGTTCCCGTGGACAGATGGAAAGGCGAAGGCATTCTCAGAAGAGTATTCATGGACGTAGAAACGAAATCAAATGTACCGTCTAAAAAGCAACGCATAATAACCCATGCAAATGATGTAGGAATTACCCAGTCACGGTGGACTGAAAAAAATGTACACACTGTACTGGTGTTCACCTCTCAAAACGTTTGCCGAGCGTTCTGGTCAAGTTGCTGACCAATGAGTAGACTGTTAACCGCCCTGTCTGGTCCTGTTTCGAATTCAGTCTCTGATTAATTTTTTTTTGGTCTTACCATTTTCAGATCTTAAAGAATGTAATGTTCCTTTTTGAATTACATAATATAATTTTTATTTTACACATTGAATAATTAAGAAGCATACATGATCTGCACGTGAATTACGCATAACTCTGCGAAGCATTGTCAGCCGCGCAGAGAGAGGAAGGACGTGCTTTGCCTGGTCTTTATTTAGTCCCTGATTTCAAGCGTACGCTGATCATGCACGGTCATAGGGTTAACCCGCGAAAATTCACGGTTCCCTTCGTAAGTCTCTGTGAGTCACCGTCTAAACCCCACAGAGGACTGTTTTACTATCAGTGCCCATCGACCCTGTACAGTTAAATCTACCGTTAAAAATATTGACAATTCAGGTAGAATGTGAATACTAACTACACACAGGCACCTTCACCTTGTCCCATTCTCATAGCATGCATCGTCTATTTCAGTGTCTTTATGACCAATTTCTTACCATGAAAGTATTATTCGTTTCATAGTTTTGTTTGTCACTCAATGGCGAATGCAATGAAAATGCGATGAATGTAATACAAAATCATGACCGTCCATTTTTCTTTGCTTTACTCTCAAGCATGAATGTCGCCTCCGTCATTAGCGTTTGACGTACTCCAGGACAGATGGTTTGGGTACCATGGCTACATGTGTGTTGATGTGACTGCTGAAGGAAGCAGTACTGTACGTACCTTGGCTACACAGCCGACTGGTGATGGGTGCAAACAGCTGGTACGGGTCTGTCACTGCACGGGGGGAGAAACAAACAAACAAACACAGTGTTCATTTTCACATCACCTGTCCATCCACTACTGTTAAATAGTGAAGATATATTGTACGTCCTGCTTTGCAAAAACAAATGGCTTCAAATAACACCGACCAGACAATTATGCCCGCAGTTGGTGACCTTTTGTATTGTTTAGATGTCTGCCTTTGAGATGAGTATATTTAGTTTGCATCCGGAGATGCTTCGGTTTTCCCTTACGCTTAGGGCCATAGAAACCCCAGCAGTTACATGTACCCGCCATAACAACATAAAATATGGCAACCAATATAGTAACTGCCCGTGGAAAGCCCGAGAACGTTCCAATTGACGTAAGATGTCAGGGAAGCCCAAATTATGGGACCCAAAGGGTGTAACGTTACGAAACATGAGTATACAGTCTCGTATTTGTGTGAAATAATGAGGAAACGGAAAAATTACATTTCAATAGAGGTAGCTTTATAGAGAGGAAAGCTGTCAAATAACGGTCTGGTCTGAATTATACAACACTGACGTAAAAGGATGTTCACATCACGATAGGCTTTCTCATCACAGGGCCGGGGAACAGACGTCAAGGAGAGACGAATGTTGATAAACACTAGAATGTGACGGCGCCAAGAATGGCACCAAATATGAGATGTTCATATCGCTGTGTTTGCGCCTTGTTGTTGTGTAGGGTAATGAAACAGTCGACTTTAATTTGTGAGGAAAGATGAAGACGTTTCATTTTCCATTATAGAACCTCCAGTCTGTATCTAGAACCTTTCTCTGGCATCGAATTTGCCACTGTTTGAAATCTCGAATATAAGAACGAAAACTTGCGGGAAATTCACTTAAAATTATTCTTTTGTGAAGAAACTGATCCCATCTGTGTCAAAACGGAAATTGCCGCTTCCTCTGTAATCATATTTGACTTCAAACGAATAGAAAACGACGAATACTTTTGGAAATGTAAAATTTGCTCTAGCATCCTAGCTATAGGTTTCTCTCTCCGTCTCCAAACCTTGTTAATGTACTGATTGATTTATCCACAGAAATGGACATTAAAGGACATTTGATGGTTATTTTGTTGATTGTAGTTGTTCCCAGTCGCACGTACAGCCAAACGTCCGCGCCGTGCCCCACAGCACCTCACAGATGTCCAAACGTGTCGCCCTTCCCCTGCTATCACTCTACAACATTAACCCATCGTGCTGCTTCAAGATACAGCTATAGATTTATCGGGGTCGGACGGACCGGATTCCTTTATCTTCTGTCAGGAAATGGGCGTTGAGAGAAAGGCCGTGTTCTTTGCCCTCCTCAAGAGCATACATCAGCCCCGACATCCTGCTCAAGTGAAGAGACCTTCCTGCACGTCCGACATCTACTAATTTGATCAAAGATGAGAGCCGAGGAAGAGAGAGAAAGGCGTGTGTGTGCGTGTGTGCGCGTTACCTTGCATGTTCCTTGTCTGAGCATGCACACTGGCTACATCGACTACAGGCTTGGTGACGGAGTGGATAGACGGCGCTGTGAAGTCTGGGAGGATAAATAAGGGAAAAAAGAAAAGAAGGGAAACGTTAATGTGGAAAATTCTCCCTGACAGATAAGGGTAGGAAAATGTCATATAGCGGTTGCGACTCGCGGCGGTGAGAAAGCGCGGCACCTATTGTTCCCTGCGCGCGAGAGATAAGCCGTTTTTCTATTGAAGGCGGTTTATGAACGACAGGCACGACTGCTCTGTGCTCGGGCGATAATTGCTCATGTGGACTGAGATAAGGCGGAGAGCTACGAGCAGTATTCACTGCCCGGGAAGATAAAGTGTTCAGGGGATGTGCACGGAAAGCTGAGACAAACATTCGGCTTTGATGCGGCCAAGAACGGCACGGGGCCGTTGTCTACCTTTCATGTGGGGCCACTTGAACATGACCGAGTCCCGACGACAGTCGGAAATTCCGCCGCTGACCCTTAGTTCCGCCGCCAAATCGACGCCTTTCAGAGCGTTTTGTCTCCGTCTCCCCTCTCTATCAAGGACTGCCGCGTAGAAAATACCGACTGGAAACGGCGACCGTTTCTTAACGGGTAGAATTAACTTGGGAGAAGGTTAGTTACATTTGGCCCTACCGTAAAATTACAGCCGTCTCCAAAGCGCTACTACAGGATATTGGGAACTCATCGGCGCTCCTTACGGCGGGCAGGAGAGATAGCTGGCGCGCAGGAAATACGTGTGACTTCCCGGGTCACAGGCCGGGCAGGAACAGTCACCACGCGCTTCACGGGCTGTACAGAAGGTACTGTTGCCACCGCAAAATACAGACACTAAATTTGAGGTCATTCGGGGTAGCTGTTTAACACTGCCTACATGTTAAGGGCGGTGGGAAATGTTAGGAACTAAGGGTTGCGTTATAATCGGCCATTCCACAATAAAACAGCGAAATGGAACACATAAAATTCTAAATAAAAGAACTGTAGAGCTAACACAATTACAGGTACAAGCTCACGATATATGTGCGATAGATATGTCAGAATTGGTTCAGAAAGGTAGAAGGCACGGCGGTGATTTTCAGACAGCGAACTCAAACAACAAAGGACAGCCATACCCTTTTGAAGGTACAACTGTAGCTAACACTATTTTCTATGGACATGTTAACGGTGACGATGATATGGATGGTATGTGAGAGGAAACTGCTAGTGTGTGAGAGGAGCTTACCTTTCTCTGTGGTGGCGGAGCCTGCCTGCGCGTTCCATCCCCCCGCCGCCTGCCGCTCTCTCATCAGGCACTCGTACGACGGGTCTACGGGAAAAACAGCAAAATGTCAACGTTCTGCGTTCTAACGAATAAAGATATCATATAGACTGGAGAGAAGACTAGAGCCCGTAAAGGCCGGGGATTAGATACAGGGTGACGTGTGTGCGTCATGTAGGACTAAGGGAAGCAGAGATATGGGGCTTCTCACATGTTAACTGCGCGTCGACCTGGTAAATAAAGAGTAAATTACAAACGTAGATTACATTGCATTAATAGGAAAACAAAACGGAAAGCACCAGTAACTGTATGTGGTATAAAAGTGAGGTTCCACACATAAATCGCACGGCTTGGGAAATAAACACCTGTCTCACACGGGAAACATCAGACCTTCAGGCGTACGGTTCAGCGCGTGCAGCGGAAAAACTAGCCAAAAAGGGGTGAAAAGGGATAATGACTACAGGACAAAAATGTCGTTTTTACCGGCAAGAAACATCGGTATACTGAAGGCGCAACGATGGTGACTGTAGCAGTCGGATGACACTGAGGCTTTGAGTAAAGACATCTATGTAGACCTGGGCGGCACCAGCCCGTGACCGCTACCCTGTCGTCTGTTTGTCTCAGCTCGCCTGTCTGCGACCTGCTCGTCCGCACCACAGTTTACTCTACACGACTCCGAGCTGCGCCGCGCGGGGTCTACCTGGCAATATTACATTTCCTCTGTGGATATAAAGAGGCGATGGAGGGGCCCGAGGGCCTTTTTCATTGAGAGGAACTGCAATCGCTGTTGACAATAACAGTGAGAGGCGGATTATGCGGCGTACACGCCGACCAATGGGGTGTCAGTAGGCTAATTATCACGCCCGCCCAGAACACAACATCCGTGTCGGATGGAGGGGAAGCTGGAGTTAGATGGGTTCCCTCCCAGGGTCAAGTTAAGGTTCTAGCCTGCTCAGCACTACTCCCACTACTTCTATATAGTTATATGTTCTCCTCAATAGTTAGCTTTTTACGGATATAACGCGTCATTTGCGCTAAATCATATCTCATCCATGCAGATGCCCTATAGGTTCACACTCTGTTTGTCAGTCAGTTACTTAGTTATTTAGTTAGTTAATTAGTTATACCGATACTCTCGCGACCTGATCATTCTGGTGATACAGATAAACAGTCTGTATCAGCCTGCCCGCCAGCCGCGCGATGTGTGGAGACAATCGGTAGTTTTAAAAAAGGATGAAAGACCTGGCGAAAAACATTTTCCACGGTTCAACACAGTTCACGTCGCGTTTTGCTGTTTAAAAATGTAAGAAAGCTCAAATTATGAACCATGTTTCAAACTGCTGTGCCCTGTCAACACGGGACATCAGTTTAGTCTGACAGGTATGTCTTATTGGCTTTATTCACATCCATTTTCCTACGCCAAGGCTGAGAAAAAGTATGAAAGTCTCGCACGAACCTCCAGATTACAACACGCAGCCTGTCTAGACTTATTTTGTCTATTCTGCTAAATCATGTCTCTGAGTACGTTATCTTATCCGTGTTCTCTTTCAAACTCTCTAAATAAAGTTTAGTCGATTTCACGCACAAAATATTGGATTCGGTATCGTAAAAACCTGTTGTGACATGTATATAGTTCTCAGCTATACATACATGTAATGTGTTGTAGGCAATGTCTTGAACCTAACAGTCTTTGTACATTATCAGATGTGAAGGTTTGAAGTGGACCAAAGAAAAGATTTCGTGCTTACAAGTATACATACGCGTCTGGACCCCATATACGGCTAAAAACGTACGGGGGGAAAATACGATTTCATGATTCAGCGCCCCGGATACGAAATATTCTCACACCGTATTATATCCACTTATGATTAAAGGAAAACTTCCTAAGTGACCCGTGTAGGCAATTTGAAGGATTAGTGTGAAAACCCACGTAGTCTGTGCTATACTTCCGTCATTTGATTGACACAGGACAGAGACTATCGTACCAATGACCGGGCAATTAGGAGATTTAGTTTATTCTCGTGAATAGACATGAGAAGATCATATTGTGCCCATCCTGTCTACCTAATGTAGTTACAGTCTAAACAATTAGACCTGGTTTGGTCTGACGTCACCAGACAGGACACTGGTCTAAAGCGAGTTGATTTACTTTTGATGTCGTCGCCATGGCAACTGATATGCCAGTCTCTGTAGATCTAACGGCGTTATCCCATAATGCTGTGCTTAATTAAATGCGGGTTCTTTCCGACTTTATCTTTCAATCTCCTTCTACAGTGAAGTCGTCAGAATCTGTTGCTTTATAGATTTACCGTTCGGGCGTCCTATATCCTACCTTACTTATTGTCCGTTACATGGATTTGAATCAAATCTCTTCCTTTCGTCAGATATACACTTTACTGACACTAACCACATCAGACTTAAAGCTAGTCAGGAAGCAACGAGAAGTGATGTGTCAGAGAGAGTTTTTCAAGGCCGCATTAAAGTGGACGTTCTACAAGGCATAAGTCACCAATGGCTTTTAGCGACTGCAGTTCTTTAAAATGATGGTATTATGCATAATAAGTTTTAAGATTAACAATGCAGAGAAAAGTGCATGCAATTTTACTCCTATTTTTGCCAACTCTTATTCAACATGTAACAAGTTTCTTTGATCATTTCTACTTTGACGTGTGCTTTTATGTCTATCTAACTTTTATGTTGCAATATCCATGCTGTTAAGTTGGTGTTAATGTGGGTAAGTCTGTGAAAGTCTTTAAAGAGTCTGTAAGTCTACAAGGATCTGTATCCATGGAGACCAACCGGACGACGTGAATCGCCTGGTCAGAAAGTCGTTTCTTGTCGCTGTGCCTGTCGCGGACTTTGGGTACCCAGTAATCTCCTCTGCACACAGCCAATCTCCCGAATCATCGCCGCTTCAAACAATTTTCTGTACAAGCACATTAAGTTCTCCCCGCCCTGCACATACAGATGATCGAGTGTCACAACAAAGTGATGACGAAAATGGAGTCTCTCTTGATCGGGACGTGTAAACACAAGCCCATTAAACCACTTACAGTGTTGTCGACTTAAGCGAAGACCAGCGCACCTGCGTGGGACGACAGAGAATGGGTACTTTGCTGTTACCGCGTGACCGGAGAGACTTCGTCCTTCCGCCGCTTTTACGGGGGGAAATTTGGGAAAATGTAATCATGTAGCGCGTGGAAGGAAGGGTAGGGAACGTGTTGGGTCAACACCAGCCGACAGCTCTCCATCTGGACAGACTTTCCTCTTCGTCTTCGGACGGAGGCCAACATTTCCTCCCCAACAACCCTCGGAAATGGCTTGTCAGGGAGGGGAAATATGTGGAGCAGGTGGATTTCTGAGGGGGGAGGGGGGCGGTTCATAACATCAACACAGTAAAGATAGACTAGATTTCTCCGTCTGTTGTAGACTGTTTCATTACTGTTATCATGAACGGCCTTATGACACACTATTCTCCCGACACAAGCCTGTGGTCGGACTTACTCCGTATGCTATAGGAACACAGAAATCCCGTGAGCCTAGTTCTGATCGTCCCCTGTCTACCATTCAACTCCGCTGGGAAAAGTCGCGCAGTTGCGCCGGGGACACGTCGTGGGAACATTTAAAACATTTTACGCTTAGTTAAAATAGAGTGGGGGGAATCAGCGCGAGAGAGCGCAACATTGCGGTAATTACGGGCAATTTTCTCCGTGCTGCAGCGGGAATAAGCACGTTTAATGCCGCCTATTTGTGCGGCCAGCCCCGGTCGTACCGCCGCGCCCAGGGTGGTAAGGACGCAAACAAGCCGTACCCTGCCGGGCACTAGTGCCCGTGAACAAGGGGAGTCTCCTCTCAACAAAACTGATTTTTCTTTGATCTACAGTCTCTCTGATCCAACACAAAGACTAGAGCGTAAACATGATATAATGTGACATGTAATGCAGCGGACCCCATCGTCTATTTTCCGTGGGAATTTATTTGTACCTATTCTTTTACCAACTACAGATTTTGTATCCTAGTTTTTCTGACGGCAGAATTTTATTATTCGTGAAACGGTCTTGGATAAAGTAGTCATAAATTTCCACTTAGTTTCAACAAAAATAATCTACAGAACGAGACATTGTGAGCAAATTTTACTTTTCTGGTCTGAAATGCTTGGTAACATTCTACTTAAGAACCAGTAAAGAAAATTGGTATCGAGATAATGGAAGATCAAAGTCATTTTTGCATATGCCAAAAATAGAAACGCACTATTTGTATTACTGATGTGTAAACTGTGTAATGCCCTTGTGCCATGAATGATATGAGGTTTTGAGATGTACTCAAATTTTCGTATTTTTGTTCCCTAAAACTGTTACCGCATGTGTGATGTTTTACCGTGCTGGTATCTTATATCGATAGGTACAAAATGTACATCATATGCAGGCATCGGCTCTTAGAAGATGATTCGATCTGTTTCGTTCGGCACTTGCAAGGCGCTCCAACAAAATAGCGCCTCCTAGCGTCCGTACCTCTCTGTAATAATGACGTCGTCTTCTTCTTCTCAGTCTTCTCTTTCCATCCAAGCAAAACTCAGAAACATTGAGACAATACCAACAACCTGGGATGGATTGTAAAAGGGTATAGTGCAAGGTGGGATACGATATTAGCAAACAATACCTAGTGAATGTCTAAACCGTGCACATATCAAATAATGCAAGATGTCTGGCGTTATCAGGACAAAAAGATGGGTTCTCTTATCTTGTGTTCTGTCTCTGCAAATATGAAAGAAAAAAGTTACAGGAGGCAGTAATAGGCCCCGTGGAAATGGTCATTTCTGCAGATTGTGTTTGGCGTTTCCCAAACTCTATTTTCCATGTTTGTGGACGTACTTTCCTGTCGCGTAACAACAGGAGTAAAAACATATGCCGGCCGTTTGCGTGATGGCGACGATGTCAACACCGCTGATGAATAACTGACTCCGAGTCGCCTGCCTCTCTGAATAAACGCTTCATGCTGTCATTACAGGAGGGAAATTTATTGTTAAGTTCCTGCCCGCAGGCTAATTGTGCAATATTCTTAATAGTGATTGAAGAATACTGTCCCCGCATTGATTTGGGAGCTATCTGTATCCTTTCCAAACACCTAAACAATGAGGAAACTTGGGAAGAATCCACTATCTTACTATATAGGGACGGCACATTGTCCTAGCTTTTGTTGTTGTGTTTAACGGTGACTCTAGAGTTAAACCAACGGTAACACCTGGACTGGTTCCGTTCAATTGCTCTTAAATTGTTAAGTCCTTTTGTGAGTTCCCCCATTTCCCTCTCTCTCCGTGAGCAGTGCACACTGTCCCCAGAGACCCACTTTAGCTGTCCACTTTGCTTTAATGGCGCAAAGTTTAAGTTCTCTCGCGGGAGCGCGAATATCTATGTTTAATGATTTTCCTACATCATACATCATCAGGCGGAAACTGTCAAACGTCATCAGGTTAATGCAGCGCAGTGGATGTTGATAGATCACCGCCACTGATTGAAATTTCCCATCCCCACAAGTCTTCTCTCCAGCACTGTCAATGGTACGGTAAACAGATTAGCCAGACACGTCAGTCGGAGGAGAATTATGCGGTGTGAACGCGCAGAAGATACCGGCAGATTGCGCCGTCAACGGCTTATCAAAACTATCCAAACTTGTAAATTGAGTATGAAATGATGGACGGACCAGGCGAGCGTGGGTATTAATGCGTATAATGTGTGAGCTAAAGTTTGCTACAATCAATATCGGTGCTGCAAGTGGAGAGTTAAAACCTGGGCTACTGTTGCAACAAACTCCTGTTCTGAACAGCACTTGGCAGCGTTAAATTTTCACATGGGGTGTACATCGTCTAGCAAGTAGTGCTCCCCCGTGACAACAGCAACAACAACAAACATTGTCATGAAAGGTCGCAGAAAAGCACTCCATATTCTTCTAACATTTGCAGTCCGTCTGAAACGATGAAATGACACACACTGCTTCAGGTACGCCTCACTAGTATATAATATGACTCAGTTGGTACGTTTTGTCAGTAAGAGTACTGTTTACTTTGCCTGATGTATAATAGTGATGACCATCTCCTGACTAGGTGACCTGTCATGGCGAGTCACCCCCCGCGAGTTAACCCCTCATCACTACTCCAAATGTAGGTCTTTTCCTGGGCTCAACCGGAAGTCCTGTCTGTTGGTGAGGTCAGAGAGAGGTCAGGAGTGGACAGGTAATGTGGGGCGGGTGAAGCACCAGTTTGACCCGACTGACAGGGCTCCCACCACGTCCTTTGTTGAGAAAAGGTTTCAGGAAATGTCGTTTGGCTAGGTGCTACTTAAGGGTCATCGTCTGTGCTGTACCTGTCCACGGGGTCGGGTCTGGGGATAATGGACAATGGCTTACACCATTGATCAGACCTAAATCTGACCTCCGTGTGTCCGTACAAGTGACCGCGATTGTTTCTGTGCACGCTCATTCGTTAAATCACAGATTCTCTGGTCACAGAAGATAACTGGACTTTTCCACGGTCTCATGACTGATACGAGTACAGCTGGCCACCCTGACAGGGTTGTTCAGTGCAATTCAGTAAGCTGTGTCAGTTCGCACCAATTGACTGTTGGTGATTCGGTTTGTGCCTGGACTCTAGGATGGTTCCAAAGTATAACGTCCCCGGTCGTATCGCACACTATGCGCTTCTGAACCATGTTCACTGTGCAGTAGTGCAATAAAACTGCATGATACATGTGTACTGCATTGATTGTGCATTACAATGGCAGTGTCTGTTGAGGGCGAATAGCGCTGATTTTGCATGAAACAGTGTGTTTTTGTCCTCTTTTGTGCTCTCAGTCTGTAACATGCTCAGCTCTCCCGTCATCATTCTCTATCTGCTTCTCTCTCTCTCTCTTTCTCTCTCTCTCTCCCATCTCATTCTCACTTACAATGTTTCTCTCATCGTCTCCCATGTAAATTGGCAAGTCCGGATGGCAAATCGTGCACAGACTAGACGTTTAGACGGAACCAAGCTCCCGGCGCACCGTGAAAATGTAAGAGACAAGAGCCCCCCTTGGGACGCCGCCAGAGATACTCACGTTGCTTTTCTCCCTGAAATATTCCTCGCTATTAGCGGGCAATTTGGCAACACATACGCCATTACCGCATAATTGCTTTAAAGCGATTGGACGTGAAAACCACTTCTCACGCACTCAATGGTTTATTTCCTCCAGTATGTCCCGTCAGCTAGTTATTTCTGTGAAAAATGATCATCTTTCCTGGCGCTCGTAGGTGTGACGCAACAAGAACTGAAACTTCGTAGTGAACAGAGCGTTACGGTGAACCATAACGCGTGAACACAGTCTGTATACATGCTTTGTTTTCTCTAATGAGTCAGAATGTCTTTCCCAACACTCCATACCCACCAAAAAAAAAAAAAACAGTCAGCGAGCGCCAGAAACAGAGATAGGCATCTGCTGACATCGTTTTTACTGGCAGCTATTTTGACGCTAGGAAATTATCGGGCAATTGCAGGACGCCACGTGAGGGTTGGTAATTTCTCTGGAGCTGGGACTGAATCATCACGCTCGTTACCCTCGGGCTCGTTTGTTCCTTCCTGGAAATTTGGGCCCCCGTGATAAGGGATTGTTCTCTGTTAAGGTGAGGCTGGGGTATTGAATACTGAAAATTTCACATCGCAAGTACGTCTGTCGTGAAGAAATATACAGTCTCCGTGCTCAAGGTATGAAACGACTAGGAATCCAAAACTGGCGTCTGAGTTCGGACGGACGGAATGATTACTCAGACGTACCTTAACGGTCCATCGCGCTGAACAAACTACCCTTTAGAACATAATGAACGTCCCCTCGTCTGTTGTATTTCAATGTTGTAAGTCAATTCTTTCTATACTCTTTAACGTTAAGCAGAAATGCGTTTGACATCGTTAACTACATGTAGTGCAATGTCATGTACAGAGATGTTCACAAGTTTCTATCAAAGACAAACACAGAAGATACTACAAACGAACAATGAGTGTAGTATACGGCTGTCTAATGGTTAACCACAAGATTATGAGTTTGACTCCTGTGTGACCGTTGTTCCGGGTTCTGATTTCCGACAAACATGCTACCGACAAAAGTTACGGTCCCACCGAACAGGCTTGAAAGTCGTCTGCGGTCTCGGTCCATGGACAGATCATGCCGCAACTCTCACAGTAGGCGTAAGGCTTCAGTGTGAATAGATCAAACCATTCATCCTTGATGACCGCAACTGGGCAATTATATATTTGAGGTCACTTATTAAGACTTGAGATACGAGCTCGTATCGACCAAGGGTTCTTGTGGCTCATGTGATCAAACTAAAAAAATGTCACGTAATACCAAACCGTGATGAGTGTGATTATCAGTTACAAAATACAGCATGCAGTAACTGTCCGTCTTCTTCCTTGACAAGAAAACCTTGTCACCCAACCTTCGCCATCTCACAATGACGCGATGTGTATACCGCTCGGAGAGTGACGACGATACGTCATAGTCGCCTTCGAAGTTAACTTTCAAAAAGTTCTTTATTAATTCCGTTCGTAAATTCCCCAGTATCTGCTGCCAGAACCACTGTCATGAGAGATAAGGAACAATGATGGCTACAAAGCGCTTATTGGTAGACTGATGGATGATGTGTGGCGGACTCTTCTTCTTCAAGGGATCTTGAACCGGAGTCAAGAGAATTGTCCTACTGGAATAAGAACTCATTCAAAGTGTCTTCCACTGTTGATAAAGCTTTTGACCTGAAGGCGGGAGGATAGAAGGAAGTTTTTTTCCAAAAGGCAAAGCCTTTTTTATTAAGAGTGATTGGTGATGATCAGATGTGGTTAGGCTTATGTAATAATGTTGACTAAACGTAATGTCGGAAAAGGGTGTGCTGTGGGCGTCCACAAGTACCCTGGAATCTGTCAAGTAAATGTGTTTTGTCCTTTCTCTCTTTTTGTTCTTCTTGGTTATTCCTTTTACCCTTTCTTACTGTCTATCTGTCTCTTCCTTCCTTCATTTCTCTTTCTTTCGTTCTTCCTCCCCTTTCTCTCTACCCCTTGCTTTCTTCTTTTCAATTTCTTTCGTACTTTGCTTTTTCTTTCTTTCTTTCACAACTTTTTACTGAAACTACCAAATGCATGTCTCTTGGGTGCATCAGTATATTGGACATTTGGGCGTTAGGCTATAACTGTAGACCCGTCATAAACGATTCACTCAATTTGCTAATGTTCATCGAAATGAAGTAATAACAACTTCGAGAAGTGGACCCTTGAAAAAGTACGGCTATCCCTCTGGGCAGAGTAGACGGTATCGCACTGATTTCCCCTGTGTAACTCCAGTTCCAATGGCGAACATCTAATGTCCCCCCTCAGGGTATTGGATAATGGTACTGGAAATTAAGGAACTCAAGTCTTTCATAAACTTCAGTGGATAAGCTTTCAGCCTGCCTTATTACGCTTCAGATGATTTAATCTCGGCGTATATTGTCTTTAGCCATGGCTTGTTCTGTACCATATTCAATTACGTGAAAGTGATTTTTCGCAAGAATCCTTTCATGGCACTGGCTGATAGCTGGTACACAATTAGTAAACACCATAATTCTTCTGTAGAACAGGGACTGGGGTGTAGATACGGAGGGACAGAAAGTGGACTGGAATTTTCCAACAATCCCTGTTTAAGTAGGCGGAGCTCGTCGTTCAGTTTTGATCTTTTCCTTGTGGCTGTTAACTGTGCATTGTCAGGTTCACGGAACGAAGGGACACATTCTGTTGTTGTTGCCGTTTTTATTGAATGAAGTTTCTCATACAAAATCAGAAGAGACATGCGTATTAAATGCTTTTACGTCTCCTTTGGCCTGGCTGCAACATCAGTTTCTGTCGAATCATCTATCCCGTGACGAAACTGCTAGTATACAGCACACCCAGTCAAAACGTTAGACTTAAACAGTGCAATCAAGACTTTTTAACTTATAGCTTAACATGCGTTGGTAATGGACGTTTGAACCGCATAGACACAACCTCATGAAGAAAAGAATACATCGCTTGTATCTGAAAGTCCAGATCTGTGACCTACTGTGCCGCAGGTGCGTGTCAAGCAGCACAAACTTCCAAAGTACCACCTAGCGAGAACAATGTGAAATACACCCATGTTTGGGGACGATGCGCTTTTACGTTTCTAACTAACATCTGGGTATAGTGTCATACAAAGGGACAAGCTTTCGAAACACACTGAATTGTATAATTGAAGACCATAAACCTCAGTCCAACTCACCATTGTGAGAGGGTCTCGGAGATGGCGGTGTGTACGCTAAGCCATCCAACTGTACGGGCTGGTGCATAGCTGTGGGGGAGGGGAGGGAGGGCACAACTATTATATAGTACACTTTAGAATCATCATGTGCGACCAAAGTGAAGACCCAGGAGGTACAGTTTATTGCTAACTTTGATGCAAAAGTAAAATATCTATACGTTTATTGATTTGGTAGAACTCCAATAATGTACCCCGTATGTTGTTATATTTTGTCTGACCCTAACCTTTTCCCCTTTTTCCCTCATCATTGTAACCTTAATAAAAAGCGGCCGGCAGACCGATTTGAGTATTTCATGAATAAACAGCGGCTCAAAAAAACAAACAAACAAACAAACAAACAAACAAACAAACAAAAATCTAGACGACATCCTGATACTGACCTGGCCTGAGGAAGAGCAGGTGTGCGAAGAGCACGTCTCCGTTATGCACGTTGGTCAGCCTGACGAAGTCGTCCCTCTGCAGCCTGCACAGCTCCTTCCCGTCCATGTCGAACCGTGCCGGCTCCACGCCCTGGAGGTTGTACTCCTTGATGGCCCAGTGGAGCCACTGGCGCACGTGTTCGGGGCTCCACATCATCGGGTCTGGGCGGGGTGGGGGAAACATTGCAGATCGGTCCTGAAACCCGTGTGTTTCTTTTCTAATGAAGTCATGTAACAATTTGAAAGCTACAATCATCAGTTGGTGACACACAAATCTCTATCTTTGTCGAGACTTTTCGAATATCTTACAAAAAACCACCACTCAAAAACAGATTCTTCACATTATGAAAACATGTTCTACGTTGACTTTAATCGAAGCTTGTGACGGGTCCTTAGATCGAAAGGGTCGTACTTTTGCATTGTGACATGCTGTAACATGAGTTATCTATAGCCACGGGATTGCAACATGCCGGAGATCCAACATGATATTGAAGTTTCATTGATGAACGAAATCATTTAGAACTCTGCTCGGCATTGACGCTCATTCTCTTAGATAAAAAAAAGGTGCTGCTGCCAACAACATTATACTTCAAGGTCATGGTGTCTAGATCTAAGAAGGCCAACCGATGCACTTTTCCCCTGTTCAAATGCCTTATGAACCGAACACCCCCCAAAGTTTGTAAACATCTCGTCACCTGAGGGGACGACGAGCCTCCTTTTCTCCCACCTGGCGCCGTTTGTGGACGATCCGTACGTTCCTGCGTACCTTGCCGCGGCGGTGGTCTGCCCGCCCCGACCTGACCTGTCCTCCCTGAAGTAGTTCCCGATGAAGTCCTCCAGACTGGTGGCGTACCGACAGGAGTACTCCATGAGCACATCTGACGCGCTGTACTTCTGACTGACATCCGGGCCCCACAGGGAACACGACATGTTACAGATAGGCTGGACGTCCACCAAGTCCGCACGCTCAGGCGAGGAGCTCTGCGTCACAGGGTTGGACTGTTCACAAGATTCACGATCTGAAATAGCAGATGTCAAGAAGACGGAATGTTTCTTAAACTGGAAAAGTTGTATTGTCTCAAACTAACAAGTCATGTTACCTACGCCTTGGCTAGAAGATGATGGTCCTGCCATTTTCTATCAAATTGAGTTCCACACTATAGCTACAGTAGCATTAGAGGCGTCTCAATGTGACCATGAATTTGTATGAAGGCAATGTCACCGTGCGTCAGCTTTCCGGATTCCCCACATGTAAAAGAGACAGCCTTTATCTCCTGTTTGAAAGAAACGATGCCGACATGTTTGTTATAATAGTACGTCCGCTGTGCCGACGTTGTTGTTTGATAAGATATCCAACATTTTTCACCAACCTTTGTAACCTTCAGAACAACTGACGGACGTACAAAATATGCTCTAAGAGGGCACAAAAATAATCTTCTCAGAGCCTATCGGTTATCATTGTTGAACAATAAACCAGTGTCGGCCTAATAGTACTGGTTGGCGTGGTTAGTAATTTAAACTTCTCAGTGCTCCTTCTTTCCCACCTTACGGTAAACATGACTTGGTGCTTAATCGGGTTTTACGTAAATATCGGAGCAAACTGATAGTAATTCAGCACGGAGAATTACAATCACTCAGTACAGTCGAAAGTATGAGACCATCAACGCAAAAGAGACTATCATTATGGTTCCTAGAGCACGGACTATACTAGCTGACTGAAATTTCTTTTCTTCATTACACAATCCACCTATACAATAGCAAAATCCAGGCAGATTCAACATGGTTTTCAGTGGTCGAGTTCATGTCCTGCTATGCATACAGAAGTATATGTACATGTATGCTAAATAAAGAGACTCTTTCTACACAACCAAGTGTTTTATTCAACCGACGTTTCGGTGACCGTCTGTCACCTTCTTCAGGGCAATTCTGACTGGTTCACGTCGGTTGAATAAAACACTTGGTTGTGTAGAAAGAGTCTCTTTATTCAGTGACTTACCAACCTGATGAAACTATTCACGGATATATGTATGCTATTTTTGTAACGTTGATGGTTGTTTGAATAAGGAATACAGAATATAACAAACACAACTTAACTCCCTACCGAGAAGGAAAACCCGGGGCGAGCTGCAGTAGACCCCGCAGACCTCTGAAGTGTCGGAGCGGAGCGGCAGTTTCAGGTGGCAGATTTTTCCCGACTATGTCAGATGTGGAGGGAGGCAGGTGCTGCTTCCTCTCCCCGTCACATCGACAGAAATATAGGACCTTGCAGAAGGTCAAAGGTTGGCGCTCTGTCAAGCGAAGAAAATGTCCGTCAAGTTTCGCAGTCTCAAGTTTTATTTTTACGTTCAGAGGTCGCAATTGAATAGATACGATTCTGAAGAAACTGGAAGAGCACAGGACTAGACCTGGCACGAATGCTGAAGCGAGAAAAAACATGATGTTTGATGTTGATAGCCAGTTTCGTTTTTCAATGGCTTCGCCTTCGTTTTAAAAGTTGGCTTTTCTGTACTAAGGCTTGAAAAGATGACTAAATGTGAAAACCAATGAAGAATAGGAGAGTCCGACACAACCTCACAAGTTCACCGACAAGTTCATGTTCCAGTCACCTCGATATGAACTTCTAAGTTCCAGCTCTAGTCAGTAATGAAGAGTGGCAGGCGGTACGGCCGTGTCTCCGGTCCAGTCTAGGAGTTTGTACAAGACCTTCCGGTCCGGCAAGGGCACGGGCGGGGCTGCGGACGGCTCCCGCTCTGTCGTGTAGCACAGAAGGGTTACCGCTCGTTCTGGCCAGTCAAAGTTTCATACGAAAAGTTACTAACAATTATAAAATTGTCGCTTCAACGATACTGGTGACATGAGTATCGTGTACAATTAGAACCTTTCCTATTTAGAAGACTACACGTTTATGTGTACACAACAGCACCATCGCCAGTCGTCATACTTCAAGACGACATCGCGTGGCGATATAGAAGGAAACCTCGCCAACAATACTGCAGAGAAACTGTTCATGAGAAACGTCCGGCTCGTGAACTTGAACCTTTCTGTTATTTAAAGCACCCTACAATTAAATTTACAAGTCCCCTCTGCCAAAGAAACCACGGTTCGCGTCTCCAGCCCAAAGCGAGCGCCGAGCGGGACGTCACTCAACAACAGCGTAGCTGCTAAAACAAACACTGGGAACACGAATGGGAATGTCGGGCGTCGTAAAATACTACCAGGTACAAGCTTGGGAAACCGTGGTGCAGCGGTTTGCACGATAGGGTCGGGCGGCACCTGTCGTACCACATCCTGATGGATTGCTATCCAAACAAACTCTGATGAAAAACGGACGACTGGGGGCTGTGGTTTGACATGTGTCCCCGGACTGAATATTCTTAATTGCTATTGACGGAAAAGGCAGATATGACAGAATATTTGAATTGGCGATGTGCCCAAGGTTTCCTTATATTAGAAGCGGTGGAAAGACGACTGTCGGTGTGTTGACATGCTACAGGTCAGTCCTGTCGTTTCTGTACGATACGTGACCGTTCAAACAAACCTGCAGTCTGTCGCACGGGGCGTTCTCATGGTTTTCCTACCTGACAAACCACTACAACACTCTGCCACAATCAGGTTCACCTGGAAATCATCCTCGGGAAACTGATTCATGTTTCCTCATTCGTTTGGAGAAATCTCAATACCGCCGCTGTTAAAATCAAATTGTCAATGAAAGAGGTAAAAACGTCCGATACAAGTTTCTGCCAGGGATGGTCAGAGGATGCGTGGCTGAAGTCACACGGCCATGGTATGCGAGACATCAAGTGAGACTTGTTCCTCTCACAAGGCCTTTGCTGTGAACCACACATTTTCAGGCATTTATTGGTGTCTGATCTATAACTATTTCAGCAGATAGCAAACGATAATCACGCACATTTCGCCTTGAACTCCAAGTACAAGGTATGACTTGTCAAAGGCAATTTGTTGTCAATTGTCATAGAGAGAGAGACAAGTGTGAAAATACATAGGATCTCTGCCTTGGTTTACAGTGGCACGTACTAGTCAGTCTCGGTTATCCCAAATGTCACAAACTGAGTATGTAAAAGTTTGTACCTTTGTAGAAATGGTAACGACATAAGTGTGCTATGCTCAAGTCACAGTGTTATCTTTAACTTGTCTTTCTCTTTTCTTCTGAACAGATGGATGCTTTTGGAAATGACATATTCGCAACTATGAAACGACGACAAACAGTATATGAGCTAGCGACATTTTAGGGATCTTTACAATCAATAGCTTTTAGTCACGTCTCTTCTACAACATGTAGGGATTATCTTCTGTGCGGGTTCAAACAACTGTTCATGAAGCTTTTCCTTTGTTATCTGGCACTTTCGCGAATAGATTCACACAGCTCTTTGCAAACGGCAAAACCACTGTATCATGATTAACAGATATCGTCGGTGTTCTTCGTTGTCTCGATATTTGTTTTCAAACCACGTAGCGAGAAACCTATTCTGCTCTCTTACATAACATTGCACCTACAATTCACTCTTACACATTTACACTGACACACATTTTAGGTGCTGTAGTTCTAGGTTTCATTTCCAATTGTAGAGTGTAGAGTAAACAAAGTAAATCCGGAACAATAACTTCGATGTCTATTGTGCCAACCGTACCAGGAAGACAAAGTGTTCATATCTGTTCAGCTATAACATAGACAACCTATACGTAGCTTACCCTCAACATTATAAAGCAGGAGCGTTAGTCCTTACCACTAGACATAGCAATAAAGAAGAAGATTCAAAACACTTACAGGCAAAATGTAATCAACCATTGTTTTTGGCTGAAAACCCGTTTTGCGTAGTTCACGTAAACATTGGCCAACATAAATGTGTGTGTTCTACAGGTGATTTTGTGTCATACACTGTTTCCTATCAAATTTCAATCATCATTTAGCATGAACACATTTGTCGAAACTTCCTACAACACCACCGTTTACCATGCTGTCTCATATCGATCGCAGTGTATATATATAATACATGCTCAGGATGTCATGAATATACAGGTAATTAATGTACTCTTACCTGTTGATCCTTAAGCTTGTTCCACACTTCCCTCGGAGGTGCAGTAGCGGTATCAATACAGACGACAAATACGAAGTACGGAAGGGAGTTTATCTGGGACTGTACCGCTGACTGTTGGTGTGTCGGTCACTTTGCGTACATGTCGGAAGTAGCTAGTTTACGGTGCCTGCTACTGCAGCCGTCATTAGGACACGTCCTCGCTTATTTTGTAGGTCTAATACACGATCCAAAACACCGTGACGTGAAACATTATACACGTGCGATGTATTTTGCACACGATGTGTTGGTTTGTTTAGAAAATCGCCAGATTGTTGCCACGACAGTGTTCAGGATTCGACCAGACTTTGGTGTTGAGATTTACTCAGTTGTGGGAAGAAGTACGTGGCACGTGTCGGAAGTACCGACCCGCCTCTAGACCCACAGGCTGCCGCTACTGAACTTTTGGCCCCGCTCTGCCTTTCCTGTTCAGCCTGTTCTGTCGTTAAACAAAACTAGTATTGGATTTCGTTCTTCTTGGCATGCTTCTCTTCTACATGTAGGTCCTGTGGACCTTAGTGTAAGAACCTCTCACAACGCACATTCATGAAAGAATGCCTTTAATGATCCATAGCAAATTCTCCCAGGCCCATTTAAGGAGGCGTCTTTACTCAAAATACTTGAAATAGCAAATGAGTTGGTGATTATGATTTAACACACATCATTACAATTTTATTTTAAGCTTTTGTGAACAGACTTGTATTTTATTTTTATTCGACGGTATTGTGAATTTCACTTCTGAAATATGAAGCCTTGTTGTCTGTATTATCGTTGCAGTTGATTTTGCCGACCTTGCACTCTTGATCTGATGCTTTTCTTCCAGTTTGCTGACCAGGTAGCTCCCGTTAGATCACACAAATGCCTCTAGACTTCTAGAGCTCTAGACGCTGGGAATGACTCAGTTTGCAATGTGTCTGTACTGAGGAAGAAATACGGCTATTACAACAAACATGTTTGTTGGGGTTTCAGGAATTTGCAACGAGAGTCTACCTCATCATCAGGACGCCTTATCCCCCTCCGGCATGTCAGAACTTTCACTTACTGAAATAGCTGAAGAGTGACTAGTATATAATAAAATATCAATGTGCTGTGAAAGACCATGACAATTTTCTATCCAGGCAAACCCCGGACTAGCTACCTTAACTTCAAAACATTCGTGGAAGTCTTCAAACTTAATTGGACGACTTGGTAGGAACAACAGAAATTAGGTAAATGTGTGATATGGTGATTTGTGTCTTTTCTTGCCATCTTTCTCCCTAAAGTCGTGACATTGGCGGATATTTCACATTCTGATAAGACGGACCAATCTCACGGTCCTTCCAGTAGGCGGGTTGAATTCCGGTCCTCTGCTCTTCGTTTCCTTGAGCGTCTTCATCCCGTAACGAGAAGGGACATGACAGCACCTTTGAGTTCCCGCCGCGAGGTCCGACCCTGCCCCGCCGATGACCCCCTCTCCACTGTCGTCAGTCTTTAATAATCAGACAAATAACGTCGTTTATTAGGAAGCTGATGTGGTTCTTCCTGTGGTGTCGCCAGATAAGATAAGATGCTATCTCAGGATACCTCAATAATGAAGTTAGATCTGGCTCCTAAGAGCTAAGTACATCCGAATATCGCAGACTAGATTGCGGATTTCGGGGTAAAACCGCTGACTAGAAGTAAACGTAGTACTTCTTAACAAGCTGCCTCACATTACCGGGGCTTATCTATGGTAGTAAATCAGCCAAGAGCAATGTGCAATGAAAGGAAAAAGAGACATGGAGATTGGAAAATGATAACACAAGTCGCCTTTTGTCTACCCAGTAGTGCATTCTGTTCATGATTTAGATTCTTAAGTATCATTTTGTCCCTGCAATAAGAAACCTTCGCTTCTTTGAGCCCGATGGTTTAAGTACGTGGCGTCGTTACATTGGAGACGAGCTGCCACAAGTACAGAAGTCATTTTGGGTGAGACAGGAAGAACATCACGGCCTCCCAAAACCTTTCGTTGTTGTTTTGTCCTTGTTTAAGTGCAAGAATCAAACTATTTTGGTTTGTCTCACTGGCTGTGAATAGTTCATACATAGGGCATACTACTTTTGTCTTAATCGGAAGACATGTTCTTCCAATCAGAACAGCATTCATAGAATACCAGGACGCGTTTTTTTCAATGCTCTTAGTATTCACTGTACATATCTAATTATAACTTAGAAACCTACAGGCTCTAACTTCTACATAAAGTTTACATATTACATCACTTCTTTTTGACACTGAAGGACACAGCAAGGCTAGGCATTACAACCGTTAGTACCACGGTACCAAACAAAGTGCTAAGGTCCCACCCTCACAACACGAACCTTATCGTGATCTGAAGTTGTTTATTTGATATTTTGTTTTTGATCTTGACCATCAGCTTCCTCTCCGGAAGTCTCTCCTTCCTTAAACTGCTATTGGAGAGAACATGTTACACCGGAAAATTACAACCGATCGTATATTGTGGAGCTGGAAACATGGCGGGGGCATCGCGACCACAAGTCGTGTCATCGGTGTCTCCGGTCTGTATGTCATGTGCAAAGATGGTTAGCTGCAGACACTTTTTGTGATCCCACAAATACCCTTTAAAGTTATATATTTGAAATCGTCTTGATACAGTTTGTCATAAATGTACATGTGATGTTTCGTCACTGAATATCCGAGTCACCAGTGAGGTTTTGCGATGCAATGGTTGACGCAAAGCTAAAGGGTCTATGTGTTGTCGGCTCTGATTGGAAATGGATTGGATTGGAAATTTTAAAATGGCGGACAGCCGAAGGTCAAAAGGACAGTGTCGTCCATGGACGGTCGGTTAGCTGTCACCTGAGGCGAACAGCAGGCACTAGCCATCAGGAGGTGTAAGGAATACCTTCCTGCCTTAATACGCCACAGGGTACAGCGTGTACCCTGGGAATATGTTCCATGTTTGGGCAAAGTCAACGGCCGGTCAAGGTTATACTAGCTGCAGTGAACGGCGTCTGTGTTGACGGGTGCTTGTGTTTATATGTCTACTCTGTAATGATGTAGATGTTGTGGCGTCTGTTACGTGAAAATGGATTACTGTTAGCTAGAACTGCACATATGATACTATTGACTTGTTAACTCTACTTGCTACATTTGAGAGGTTCATGTGACTTGGCTATCATAACTGCCGTGTCAGGTGTAGATTTCCACCGTTTCATCATTGAAAACGGGTCTAAATTCCATGCTATAAGTATAACGTTGCTGTTTAGGGCGAACAATATTTGCCATCAATAGGTAAACGCCATCAATGCTGAGCCATGATGTCACATCCTGGTTAGATCAAGCCACAGTAAAGCTACGTTAATGTACAGAAATTATTCTAAGCTGGAGCTGTAGGTTGAAAACTGATACACAACAGGATGACATTCCCCAAAAAACTCAAACCTTAAAACAATAAGATCATTGTCAGGCTTCATCAACATGCCTTCATGCTTATGGACAGAAATGTAGTGCATCATTTGGTTGTATGTACGCCATCTACCGATAATATTTACCTTTGCAGAATGGGCAACTTCAGGCTGTATATTCTACATACAGTTGTGGTCAACTACTTGCAAATCACAATTTTTGCGGTACTTTTTAATTCACGGTTTTCGTGGTCACTTCTCGACCGCGAACTTATCATTACCGTGAACAAAAATTCGCTGACTTTCTTTTTGCTGCACCTACCGCCACCGCGAACGTGTAGTAGATGTCCATTTTTCTCAGACCGCGAACTTTTGCTACGGCAAACATAATTTTGACGGGCATTTTAAGTGTGACAACATGAGGCACTTTTGAAAACATACAGACCCTCCTCTGCCTGATGATCCTTCCATTGCTGACGCTGTCTTTGGTAAGTTTATCTGTTGCTAAATTTGTTACATTCATTCGATCCTGTCTTTATACTCCTTATTCACGTTTACATAAAATGGCGTCCCCTAGATCTTTTACTCGGTGGAGCCTGTATTTGCATATTAATAAACTATAATTTGCATATTTATGACTGGGTAAATACGGCACTGACCTCGCGGGCGTGCTTGCCTTCCAAGCCTCGCTTTGGTGCAAGATAGAGTCTATTCAATTAAAACTGATGAGAAGCACAAGGTGCTGCAGTACCAGCATTAAGCGCACGGTGCATGTTTAGCCCCTGAACCAAATTTGCATCTTGCAACTGTTCTGTGAAAAGTAAAGTTAGGCAAGTTTGGTTTTCAATGGTGATGGATGGTCATTTCAGCACCTCACCGCAGAGTCGATTCCTTTTCGGCCGATTTATTGTTGTACATACATTTCTACTTTTCACCCGTGCCAAACTCCATGGAATTCTAATTTAAAGACAACTGACGAATAAGCTGTTCAGAACAGCATGCGGTGGGAAGGGTTATTCTTTTACGGCATTTCTTACCATAGACTTACGCATAGTCCCTAGCTACAGTGTAACACCACAGGAGCAGTGATTATCATTAAGGCTGACAGTGGCTCAGCCGTGAAGAGACACCTTCTCTATTTCTACTCCCAGCAGACGGGTGACAGATTCAAAGCAAACCCCTCGTCACCGCCACTCTACCACAAACATCGGGAGAAGGCCAAGACACTCAACAGGAAATGGAACTCTGCTTCTGATTTGGAGCGCACAGCCTGGTATTCCTTCTAGTTCTCATACACTCAGATATTTTATACGTGCTGACACGTTGCTGTATAGTCATCTTTCTGAAAAGACTGTACATAATGTAAAGTAGGAGATTCCAAGCAGACGCAGGGAGGTTTATGGGTGCACAAATCTTGAATGTTGTTTTGTTCTCGACATTGAGAACTAACCAGATATAATTGAAAGCCGATGCAGACGAAGATGTGCACGGCGTGTTTGTGCGACTCAGATGTCGCAGGATGGACGTACACCACGACCTTTAGCCACACAGCCATACCCATTCCACATGTCGCTAGAAGAACGTAATTAAAACGAGGTACTCCGGGACAGGTACACCTACGCACTATCCTGTGTACATGTTTGTAATTATGACAATGTAGGGCATGAAAACACGCGAGTGACAGGAGTCCTTCCCAAGAACGTGCTGACGTTGGTTTCACCCAACTTGGATTACAGTGCGGACGGCAAGATCTGTAATGATAGAATGTCAGGAAATTCCACATTCCCAGTGCAGTAGATTATATATCTGGTGAGCGGATTACTGGGTCAGGAGAAGCGTTTGAAGAACCACTCCATCGGGTCTCTATAGGATTTACGGAATCGGCATCTACGGTTACCAGAAAGTAAGGAACGTAGGGAGTCTAGGGAATTCTCATGTTCCCTTTGATGAGTTATCTTCACAAAGTAATGTCGATGTCGTCTGCCACATGAAAGTGTAGAACGAACCTACAAGAGAAAAATGCTGGTTGGTTGGTTGGTTGGTTGGTTGGTTGGTTGGTTGGTGTATAGGTTGGTTAGTTAGTTAATTGGTTGGTTGGTTGGTTGATTGATTGATTGGTTGCTTTGTAAAGCTGCACAGTAAACATACAAGGCAATGATATCTATCCCCATCTGTTTCAAGAAAGGAACGCTAACATGCATTGTATATTCCAAATATTTGTGCAGGAGTAGGCTCGACACCTTTCCAATTGGCACCTGTCGTCTCATGGTCTCCTGTCATCCCATATTGTATAAGCCAACCATACCTATCCCAACGTTTACGCGTTTGCATTAACCTCCACTTTCAAACCACACTCGACATAACCCGAACGCCCCTGGTCATTAAGGGATACAATCACGGATCGTATTTCTCGTTATTGTGGTTAATTGTCCCTGGGCATTGTTCAAATGAGCACGTCATGTTTACTTTCCGCGGTCCTTGGGGTAAGTGCCAGGGAAACCGATGACAAATTGAAAGCAAGCCTCTCCTCCAGTTCTTGTCACGGGTAAGTGGACCTGTGGGCATGTTGCACGGTCTGGGATGTTTACAGGGAACTCTGTGAGCCAGGGTAACGTGTGTAACGTCTGCTTATTTGCAAGGCAACAGATGAAGTGCCGAAGGTCTAGCTAAGGATAGGAACTCTTCGTAGATAATAAATAGACCGCTAGGCATCACTCTACGCTGGGCATTGTACCAAGGGGAACATTAACACAAGAAATCGTTCAAAACATTTAGTGAACTACGTTTCCCTTTTGTCTACTTCAACAGTTTGCTTTCTCAATGATAAGGATTGAAAATTCTGTTAGATTTTGCTCCACGATGAGAAGCATTGCAATTTTCTTCTTTCGGGGAAACATTTGGGAGGAACATATAGAGAAAGGGGAAAAAGCGGAAATGTCGTCACAGGGCATGATCAGCATCATAGGCATGATGCTCCTTGAACCCACATACACTGTTGAAGGGGGGTAAACACAACCAGATGGTCTGTCTACTTTTCAAAATCAGCACTTCACACAAATCTTTGTCTGCCTCCTTGCTCAGCGACGGTCTGGAAACCACCTGTTTGTTGATTGCGGTGATGTTTAGAGAGAACTCGACTTGTGTAAGTAACTTCAAAACTTGCCATTAATCTAATGCTGTAGTACACATGTATGCTGATGACCATTATTTGATACATTTTGATAATAAAAAGTTCTTGGATATCTGAATGTTATACATAAGAGTCACCTCACTACATTGCCTAAGCCTTTACCTAACCATGGTAACTTCATTAACATCTGGTGCCAAATGTTGTCCCTTGGTTGCTTGGAGTCTAAGTTTATGTAAGGAGCGAATCCGTGTTCCACATGTTTTCTCAACTTGAGAACTAGAAGTGCTACTACTACCTTCGATTCATTCGTGCTGTTGGATCGGCGGCAACTTCCACATGCTCGGCGTGAACAACGGCCCAGCTCTTTGCCATCAGAGACGATGTTTACATTGCAACCTTGGTGTAGTGCAACAGCTGAAAATGTGTTATTGTTTTTTTTTTTTCAAATAGGAATCATTGAAAAGGTTGATAATGGGGTACATAGTAACAATCAAATGCCTATTGTGATGAAGTAATAATCAATTATTCAGTTAGTACAAGTCCATTCCGCAATGATGACGAATCACTGACATGTCCCAGCGATATGTCCCGAAGATTGGCACTACAGCTCCACTTATGATGTACATGGCAGCGGGAGGGATTTATATGGGTAGGTGTAAGGAGAGTGCGACAATTGGTAGCTAGCCATAATGCAGCTCCATCCAACAACAGAAGAGCATCAACTCATGTCTTCATCTGCAAGTGAGATATCAAACAAGAATAAAGGAAAATGTGACTGTTGTACGAACCATATCCAACCTGTCCCCTGCAAACAGAGACCGTGCCTCTGGGATGCATGATGTATGTACATCACCTGCTGTATTTTACAACAACTATGTTGTTATTTTGTACTAACTTACTTGAAAGTTTCTTGAAGAAATTAATGTATTCCTCTATCCTTCGACATTTTTTTCAAAGGTAGCGTATTTTGGATGGGACGAGAGTGCTCCTGGAAGAACACTTCACGATGTGATGGGAAGACTCCTGTGAGACAGCACGCCTGTGGGGCCCAGCGACTCACCAAAGTGCCCCGATGATACCACTGTCTGCCCTCAGGTTGAGGTACAAATGCTCTTCAGATGGACGGCTGTAGGAAAGTCCTAACGGCATGACTAAGTCACACCGGATGGGACGCAAGAGTTGGTCCTCTGCATTGAGACCTATGCAAAAACAGACAAAACAGGGCATCATATCTCACCTTTCAGAATGTCTGGTCACAGAAACTCACCTTCGTGTGGTAGCCCTTTTATCAATATGTTACAAGCCTTTTGGGACATTTTATAGGGCTATTCACAAGTTTGGAACCTATTGCCGGTTTTGTAAACATGGGTGCACTTTGACTCCCTGTTCCAGGTCGATATCAAGAGACCAGCAAGAGGGATGTAGTACCACAGATGTAAGTCATACATGGGAAAAATTATTTTCTTTTGCAAAAGCATTTACTCAAAACCGTACATTCACATCAATATTCCCAAAGTTCATCGAAATACCACCCCCCAAGGGTTTTCAAAGTTCTTTAGAAAATTACACTCATCGAGCACTCTGTGCGCATGCTCTAACTGTGCCGTCACCCCTAGATAACGGACCAGGGCCAGTAGTTTCAGACGTCTCCATCATGTGCTTAGGATTTGCGCGATGGAGGTCAAGGACACTGCGATAAGAGCCCAGGTCTGCGCCTCTAACAACACAGGCCAGATAGTTTGCATTTCGCGGGTCAGAGGTCATCAACAGGAGGGCGCGTCCAAAGTCAGAGTCAGAGCACAGGACCTAGTGAGGGTCACCGGTTCAGCAGAGGTGCGCCCATGAGCCTTATCAGCTCCCAGATTCTCTTACTTTGTTGCGTTATTCTGAACCCTGGGGGGAAATCAGAGGTATTTCAAACACCGCTGAACTGGCAGCAGGGGTACACGGTTTGGTTTGGAGTTCACAAGGTCACGCAATATGAGGTACTCACCTGCCCTTACATACTGTAGGCCGGGCCACGCAATTCACCACCAGTGACAGGCAGACGGGAGGATTTTGATCACAACTTGTATGTAATGCATTACGATCGCAACTTGGGGTAGTCGTAGATGTGTCGTGCAAATTTCAGCTGTCTTGTTAACGAAAAAGGCTGGTATACATGTAGGTGGTTGGTTTTGTTACAGCCTGCTTGAAAATTCTAGGACATCAAAATCGTACGACGACCTACGACGAATGTGACCGCGCTCTAAGTCTATAAGTTGGTCCGAGGGCATAAAGCAAGTCTCAGACCATCTCGACAGTACGTACATTGTACAGTACGGTCCGGTCTTTTCTGTCAACAGCCTGTCACACGTGCCCGAGGTTCTCTGTGCAACCAAATGAAAGCTTAAGAGGTCGAATCAGGCGGTTTTATGAGTTCTATGTAAATTGTTTCTGCGGTAAGTATGGTTTTACTTTGTACCTGGGTAACAGGATGAGATCTCCCTGACCCTCGTCAACCTGAGGTGGATGGGTTGAGGTCGACGGGCACCGGTACGTATACGGGTACCGTCAACTTCAAACTCAGCTCACCTGCCGATGGGAATCCGGTAAGAGAGGGGTGGTTAGACGGTAGGGACCGATACTTTCGATAGAATTGAGATAAGTCGCACTGTAATTTTAGGGCAAGTGGAATATTATTAGATATGATTTATGGAAATATGGGCCTAATTTGCATAATTAATGCAAACCTACTATAATTTATGTGTAGTGAATAACGGGAATTTCACACTTGTGACGTATCTAAGTTAGTTTAAGAAGGACATCATTATGCATATATTATGTAGATACTGCCAAAGGATAGTACCTTCACACTTATAATATGTGTAATTTGGGTCGGGGGGACCTTCACGGATAGCTTGAACCTTATTTGCATGACTAA
Source organism: Branchiostoma floridae x Branchiostoma japonicum (assembly GCA_013266295.2). NCBI lineage: Eukaryota > Metazoa > Chordata > Leptocardii > Amphioxiformes > Branchiostomatidae > Branchiostoma > Branchiostoma floridae x Branchiostoma japonicum. Next base: position 18,014,970 of record CM023840.1, read on the forward strand.
TGACAAGACATCTTACAAAAACTAGTATGAGGTCTTTGAAGTCTTGTTGCAAAACACTCACTACATGGTATGAGATCCTGAGATACACATATCCTGAAGCACTTCGACCACACATAAGACAACGACGACTGACTCTGTCCAGACCCCCTTATTACCTTACGTTATGAGTACGTACTCTCCACACAACATCACCGTTCTGCCGTAAACAACACACCGATCAGTGTGTTCCCACATCGTTCCTGTCGGCACCCTGTTGTACAGACACATTCCAGGTGAAGAAGTGCTGTGTTTCTGTGTAAGCTGCTACTGTCTGTATGCACTACTAATCAACACGTCATGATGGATGGAAACCAGTACCCTGGGGGAAACAGCCTGTTATTTCATCTCACACCCAGCTACCGTCCCAACATCCAGACGGCCATCAACTGATTTTTTTTCAGCGGACCTGGCTCGATTTTGGACAGTACAGTCAAACCTGTACAAGTGACCAGCTCTACATAAGGACCACCTGGTCTATGTGACCACTTTTTGGTGGTCCCTTCGCGATAATTTTCCCATAGACTCAAGCAACAAGAATCTTGTCCATAGTGACCACCTGTCTACATAGACCAGATTTTCTCGGTCCCCTGAGTGGTCTTCTTGGGCAGTTTTGACTGTAGCTGAAAATAAAATCCTCTAAAATGGAGTTACTGACAAAGAGGCGCCACACTTTCGTTGATCCACCCAGTCTACATGTACGTTATTCTTGTCCCTCCTCTTTCCTCTCCCCCCTCCCCCTTTCCCAGCTGCGGTCGGAGTTTTGACATGTAATTGTACCTAGCTGTTTCTCGGTGTCAAATTCTTGGTCATCAGCGATATGCCATCACAATGTGCTGTCAAGTTTTGTTATGATAATATGGTATGTGAAGTTCAAGTTCAAGAGCTGGTTTACTCGTTTTCAGAAAGGTCCACAACTCCATTTCCTGCCCATGTATGTTCCCACGGGCGGAACGGAAGCAGCCTGGTGTTGCAGCAATAAGCCCATCCTAACAGGACCATCCTGTCAATAACAGAAAATTTTGCACTATTGACAGGACCATCCTGTCAACAGTAAACAATAAACATTTTACGACCTGCCGCAAACGGTTCATTGAGTTTGCGATCTTAACGTTTTGCGGCGGGGCAGACAGACCTGTTTAGAATGCTGAGGTTTACCAGTGCTCTCGGGAAGGCTGAAAGTTTACCTACTTCCCATCCCATCTGTTGCTTGGCAACGTAACCTGGGATAAACCTTGTCTGTATACGATCACATTGGACCACCTACTAATAACAGTACGGCACAAGTGTGACAGTAACTGTGCCATGGAAAACCTGCACGAGTTACTCAATAACCTAATCCACCCTGCCAACAACCTGGCGACCCTGTGAAAAATTTCAGTTCAAATTAGTTAGGGGTTTGCCAAGAATAATGAAAGGAACCGCGCGTCGTGAGGAAGACGAGAAATTGCTGTTCTCCCGGTGGTCGTCCTGGAGACGCAATGCTTGAGAAACATCCTGCAAAAAATAACAATATTAATCAAGTGGCGTCTTAACCACTGTCCTGTAGGATCAGACTAGGACACGGGGCCATTCCATCAATAGCCTTATGGCACCAGTGGCCGCATCAAAGAAGGGCACTTCTCTGCTGTGGATACAGGGCAAGCAGGAAGCTATACTCGTGTCCGAGGAAAATATCATTGGATATGGATGCAGTAACTTAACATAATACCACTCGTTGATATTTTACTAACCAGAAATTTAAGCCTATCGATTAGTAATTGGCATAAATAAGAACGTAATCCAGCTCGGGAAGATAACCTTAGTATCAGTACCATATGTACACCCAGCCATAGTTTTGATGAAGACATTGGAATGTCACATATCTGCATGAAAACTTCTGATCAAGATTAAATCTGACATACTTTTAAGATAGAACACATGCGGGGTCGCCCCGTACTATGAACCATCTGGGCCGTTCTGTTAGTTCTACTGATGTCAATCCTGCAGATCGCCGCCCACTCTCCTAACACAGTGGAAAGGTCACAGCCTTGTGCGATCCGATCGTTTCATGCCCCATGAAATATTTTGCTTATTTTGTCATCAGTACTGAACCCCCTACGACAGCAGGTAAATGAAAACCGTGTGTCCTTATCATGACTATTTCATGCATTTGTCCGAAAATCAGGTTGGGGCTTGACAGGTTTTTGGGTGAATATTTCTCAACCTATTCAGAGACAACGTGCCCACTCAAATAATTGCCTTATTTTTGAGTGAAACTATTCACTATTGGTACAATAAACATAGTATTCCGCTCGACATAATACGAAATTTGCTATCCCACACCCATGCTTCTTTGTTGAATAACATTGACAAATATGTACTGAATGTCTGATTCTTTTAAAATTTGATATTTGAGATAACTGAGATTCCGAGAGAAATAGAGCGTGCCAGCATAGCAACACGGGCTGACAGAAACGACCAGTGCTAAAATGGAGAGGTGTGGTCTGTGGTGGTCAAAGAGTCGAAACAAAACGATTGGGAATGGTACAGTATTTTGACCAAAGGCTATCCACCAACCATCGATGTCATGTAAAACAATTCTTTCTAAAACCTTCCGAAGCTACGACAGTTGGACTTTTTCCGCCTGAAGCATCTTTGTCAGTTACTACATTTGACAACAGAGACGAGAACCGACATATATATATCCGATCAGACCATTTCTGTTTCTGCCCCCCCCCCCCCCCAGGAAAACCGGTGGAAAAGCCCTGAAGGATCGTGTATTTACGTCAACATTCACGATAACATTGAAGATAACATCTCCTCGGGTTATTTCTGGCACCCATTACCGCCTTCATAAATCAGCGACGCGGTCTGTGTGCAATGTCGGAAAAAAGTAGCCATTCCGTTGGAATCCAATCTCCGAGAAGATAATAATCGTCTACATCGAATAGTGTGTCGGACTAACTTAGACTAGACCTGCTTTCATGTCAGAGACTGGTCCCAGCCGGTACCTGTTCTGTCCGGGCGCCACGGAGTCAAGTGGACCGTGTAGTCGGTGTGGAGCAGGTGGTCGGCCTCGAGCGCACGGTATCGTACACCGTTAGCTTGGCTGGACTTTCCTGCTTTACGTTACACTCAGACTGTGTGAAACAAAACACAACCGTCTCGTCAGGGGACACATGTTGTCACGTTTAGAAACTTTCTCAGACTTGACGGATGGCTCGGGGGTTCTGACATTTCTCAAACATCACCAAACAAAACGTTTCTCGCATCATACAATGTGTAAATTATCCTCTTTTTAATTGTTTGGATAGAGAACAAAATATACAAGGCCTGTGCCACTATGCTCTGTGACAGCATCGGAATGAAAAAACCGATTACAAAAGTATTTTGACACGACAGTGAGATCAACAGCTTTGATCGTTTCGCTGTATTAAATTAATAGTCTTCTTTTCCTTACAACGCTTGGCCTTCCTTGTAAGGACGACTACAGTTACTACTGGATACACAGTGCAGACATAAAATTGATAGAAACTATAAAAAAACATCAACAGTTCAAAATAATGTAGTACGTATAATAAAATATTCAACGATCTGGACACTGTTATTTCAACCTAATGTACACGTACAAGGTCAAGTACACGTATGGCCAAGACATAAGACTTCAAGTTGATCCAGAGTCACGATGCGAGGTCCAGATGTAACAGTAGAGGGTTGACACTCGCACTCTGTCGGTGTGGCCGGCCGTTTGTTTTCCAAGTAAACACGTCATTTAGTCGGCCTGCAGCAATTGCTAGACACAGAACGGACTAACTCACTAAGTGCAAAAACTACTGTTCAACAATGTAAAAATTGGCAAGAATTATGATGCGGATTCATACAGTCTCGCTTATAATGTAAAAAAAAATCCACAACGGCACATAGTACCGCTTCTGTAGTATTTTCCTCTAAGTTCCTTTACCCTGTCGTCTGAACTGATATACATGGGGGACCGGTAGCCTGCCATTACGTGCTTTAGTCAAATACATACTAAGTGGTCCCACTTGTAGCCTTTAACAGCAACTAAACAAAGAACGGTCAACATTTGCCTGCCAAAAATAAACTGCGATGTCCGGCCTGGTGGAAGTGAAAGTGGAAAGGTTAATCCAACCTGTCAACAGCACGGAACCGGCCGCTGGACGTGTGGAAGCTAGGGTCTTGCATAGTGCATGCATCAAGTCTAACCCTCTTCTATCGGTGTAGTCCTCTGATAAGCATGGCAGCATTGTGTTGCCTCCATCTCAACTCTCTGTAGTAAAACACAGGTGTAGCAGTTGCACCAGTCAATGAAAATCCCTCAGGGAAAGAATCCAACCGGATTGATCCCAGTTTCTGGACGGGCGTCCCTCCCCTTTCAGCGCCGAGGATGTGGCGTAACTCCGTTCACGTACCCGCCATTGCCGTTCTCCTCCATGACGGTCAAATTGGTTTCAAGTTCTCTCATATCCCCGTCTTTGTGTTCGTCTTCTTCCTCGGACATTTTCTTGAGCTTGACCCTCAGACGGAAGACATTTTGCCTGAGCCCGTGTATCGTGTCCACCAGATGGGCGATCTGCGCGTTCTGTTTCGCTATGACTTCCACGAACTCTTCCCGGTCCTTTTGCAGCGACATGACTTTGTCCTGTAGGTATTTGCGGCCGTTGTGCCTTGGGTGTTCCTCGCTGATGGAAGTTGGCGACAGTGCCTCCGAGAACTGCAGCTCCAGTGTGCTGATCTTGCCTCCCTGGTCCACCACGCTCTGCTGCACGTCTGCCACGTTCTCCTGCACCTCGTCCAGTGTGTTCTCCATCTTCTCCCACCTGGCCAGAACCATGGTCAGGTCCCGCTGGAGGTTCTGCACGTCTGCGGACAGGTGAGACATGGCGAAGGAGCCGCACGTCTCCGGTACCCGCATGTCGGGCACGATGACGTTAGGGTCCAACCCGCCGGCGTCTATCCGCACAGGGACGTTGTTCGGGTCCAGTCCGCCGTTGTCCATCCGCACACAGTCCTCGCAGTCGTAGTTTACCTTGTTCTCGCCGGAACCCTCACGGTGGAGGACTTTCCCACTCACGACCAAAGCCGAGGATAACACCAGCACAATGATGGCTTCCATCGTCGCCATGGTAACGGCCCAGGCTCCCTGAGGTCGGGAAGTGTGCAGTACCTGCAAGGGCGAAGAGACAATGTAAGATTACTGAACGGTACTGAGGAGACTATACAGAAGACAGGCAATGACAGCACTGAGTTATACAAACGAGGTCGACACTCTCCGGGAAAGTGGACTGTGGGAGGGTAATAGATCCCACATGTTGGCTTTATTTCGGAGACGTGGTTGGCGTGGTTATACCGGAGGGTCAAGCCTGCCTCGCCTGGAGTCGTAATTGGGCCCGACCACGGACGGGCTGGAATTATCGCAAAGATTTCACAGTAATTACAGACATCAAACAGAGGTTCTGCCTTAAATCTTAAGAAGACAAACAAATAACAGAGAACATGTGAAGTTGGAATAAAACGCACACGGACCGGTCTGTCTGAACCCAGATATCGGACAAGTTCGTCAGGGCTGAGTAGGTGCACCACCCGCATCCGCCACCAGGCTGGCCCGTGTTCTGAACCAGGGCGGAAACAGACCGGGACCTAAAAATCTAAGAAAAATAGCCCGGGGCCCGGGTCGACATTCTTCGAACAAATTGTAGACCTAGGGCAAGTGGAGGGATTTGTTTGGACGATAACAGCTGTACCATCTTGGCGGGAGTAAGGGCACTACAGCTATCAACAAACGGCAGCCCCGGGGTTTATGGGACACGCACCGGTCTCAGGCAGGGATGAGCAAAGAAAATATTCAACTTCAACATATGTAAATAAATCACAAGCACACATCGTTTATAGGTTGGTTTGATGATTGTTCTTGGAAACGTCTTTTTGTGGGGCAGCACCGCGCGATGAGCCTTTTAGCCTATAGCAGCGAGAGCCAATTTCTTGTATCCGTGCCCTAAAGCGGCCAAAATTAGGCATTTCCGACAACGAGAAATGCTACTGAGACACTACATCCATCGCTCAGAAACTCTAATGTCTGTCTGTACAGGCCTACTAGGAAAGATTTCTGGTCCATTTGTGACGGTGATCACAAACTGGCTTCGACCAATCTAGATTTGATCCGGATTCTCTCAAGAAGCGAAAATTCGTCAAACGTCTTTGATGGTCCCAGTCTAAACGATACTTCCCCCCCCCCATCTAACTAATTAGTATTACTTTGTCTAGACACATTGCTTGTTACCAGCTGCCACTCTCTTTCCCACGTTCGTTTGCGTTTTTTCCTTGTTTTACAGATGGTTGCCAAATCCAGCCAAGGTTCTTTGGTAGTAGAATTTGTAAGGTATTCCTCCTGCCTTTCGTCATCCTGTTTTCATGGAGACAGCTGCTTTGTCTGATTTTCAACATCTACAGGGCAAAGCTGTAAATTTTACAGTTACTTCTCATATTCATGACTAAAGAATCATTAAATCATACACACAGAAGATTGTTCTTGCTGTTGTCGCATTCATCATTACATCACGTTCTCGTTTTTATTGGCATGTAAGATTAAATGTTATCGGGAAAGTATGTGGTCTCTTCCGTTTCTTTCCAAGGGTATCAATCAGCCATGTGGCGGTAACGCCAGAAGAAATTGTACAAATACCAACAATCCGACGCTGGTAGTTAAAGGTATTCCTGTCTGTGTTTGTTTCCCCAAGGCACACACGTTCTAGTCTGGGAAGTTGCTGGGGCCTTTTGGAGCCAGAAAAGTGGTACAGATCACGTGGTGTTCTGATCTGCTGCCAAACGTTGGAATCTCCATCTTAACATCCGGATTTAAGATTTCCACCGAGCCGCGCAGGTGTACAAGTCGTCGATTGATGAAGAGAGCGTTCTCACACGTCGTAAACGTCAAGATGTGTACACGGGATCACGCCTGTGTTGTATCCCGGCTGCGCTGCGTACAGGGGGCGCTTATCGAGTTTAGTCAGGTGCTCTGTTGGGCTTCCGTGTGAGAGAGAGCTCCAGCAAAGAAATGGGTGTGTTAAAAATAGGGAGAGGAATAAAGCGATGAATGATAATTAAAAACAAGAAAGAGCAACTGAAACAACGGGACAGAATCATTTGAAACACGACAAACATTGATTTACGAAGGGCACTGTCCGATATAGATACCGACAGCTGAGTGTAAGAGACATATTGTATATATAGTATACACAAATAGCTGTAGACCACATGTTGCTAGTTCCCACACGTTCGATAGTAGCAGAGAGACCGTAGAAGTTCAGGGAGGAATCCCCACTGGGCTGCTTCTCTCGTCACTAGCGAGCCTTCCCAGACTGCAGACAACACGCCCTACCTACTCCGGCAGGTGGCACGGGAAACACAATACAACACATACAACTTACAGACTCAGGGTAAAGGCCGGATCTGTGAACGATATCTGATAAAGCCACTATGGTCTGAACTGTTCGGGATGTGGTTTACCACATTAAGCACGAGTACTCCCCCTGAAGAGTTCATGTGTGATAACTTTAACACCATGTGAGTCACCTTCTGAACGTCGGCAGCTCGCTATGAAATGGAATAGATCCAGGCTGCCCTCTGAGTACAGCTTGCATAGCCACACACCACCGAGCGCCAAACGATCTGGATTAGCTTGCCAAAATTAAGGATTATCGCAAGAAAGCGATACGTCAACAATACACGCACTGAGACGTCCTAGTCACTACTTACATACCCAACACGTTATGTACACTTCGTGTACCATGTGTTATAGTCCTTCGTTTCCCTTGAGTTCTAGCAAGTGAACTGCAACAAGAAATTCCGTGAGCAATATTCACATGCAGGGGAACTTTGTGGGCTGATCAGGTCTACAGGGGCGACGTCTGTAAGTCTTGCAGTCCCTCTGTGTTTCTCTTTAGCACACTGTTTTGGGATGAAGCTGTCAATCAAAATGACATGGAGACGGAGGTGAGACCCAGGCGAGAAGGTCTCACGGCGTGTAAGAAAACATTTATTGTGGCAGACAAGTCTGACGTTTTCAGGACAGACCACCCATACCATCTAGCAATTTCCAATCTTCTGACATGGGGTTTCGGCAACATTTGAGTGAGCAAGAACGGGTATTAAACCGTCCCTTGACAGATTAGAAATGCGTAGATACCACATATGTGCTGACAGAGTGCTGGCAACGTTTTTATTCCCTAGCAGCTGAGCTAGATCCCGGTGCTTTAGTCTGTCGCACATCTGTCAGACTATGACACATTTTGGCAACGAAACGCCACTTTACGGATCACGGGCTAACTTTCCCCGGCTGAGGAAATCCAAGGACAGGTGGTGTTTTCCTTACGCGAAAACACACATTGGAAAAATAATCTTTTATCATGTGTGCTTACGCCTAGACATCAACGCTGAGGCATTATTGTACGAGGGAGACATATGTGTGGCCCATAGAGATGTGGACTGACAATACGACCACATTTGACAAGAACAAGTCCTACTACATGCGGACCTTTACTAACCTGGGAGCTGTGCGGGCTCGCTGTAGGGTTCTGCTTGACAACAGTGGATTGATGGTCTGTACACATTGGTTTAATGCCCTCCCTCTTCTATAGTTCAGGTTCGGCTCCAAACTACCCACGCCGTCCCGACAGTGCACCCATTTTGTAACCCCAGAAGGAACAGAATCCTACGTCCATTGTTGCAGGCTTTCAGACCCTACCGCCTCATTCATGTGTGCTGAAAGCCCGAGTCCCTCCCATGTCAGGGCTGGTAACAAAGCCGCTCATTGCTGGATAAACACACTCGTACAAGCATAATAGCTCCGGCCATAGGAAAGGTCCTACTCGAGTGCTTTATAGGGTACTAATCAGTCGGTATAAAACGTGACGGGACACAGGTCATGTACTCTGACACCGGTATGAAGCAGACTGGTTGTGTAAAGTGATCTATGGTCAACCTTCAACAACTTACCTGAGAAAACCCGGGGAGATCCTTCTCTGCTCAGAGTTCTACTGCTTGCTTCCACTTTCAGTACAGTGGTATGTTCTCTGTACCACGTCCTTCCTTGGTATACAGAAACAGGCAGGAAAGGGGCTTTAAAGTTGAGTGCTCAATATATAGGGCGATTTACGAGATCACTGGGGAGGTTACAGGATTGCTGTGGTTTATATGGACTTGAGTCTTGGGCGGAGTCAAAGTCTGGGCTAGTTGTCTCGTTTATGTGTGGATCGCGGTTCGTGGTCACGTGATGACAATCTAAAGGTCCTTATTCCTTTTACGTTTCATCCGTGATCGGAAGACAGAATAGTGCCTTCATCCTTCCCTGGATCCAATTATGACTAATCCAGCAAAGCCGCGGTCTACAATCAATGTAGGGCCAGGAAACTGCTGACTGAAGTAAAAAGAACTTTGCCTGTGAATGCAAGAAAGTCCTTCCAGGCTTAGGATTCCAGCGAAGTCTCTCATCACACCCCTGGGGTTTGAAAAGGCAAGGAAGTCGCTAATACCATAAGTCCCGCAGGGTTGGGCGGGAAACCCGACTGGTTAGGAAAGAATTTTTTCGTTGACATTCGTCCTGAAGCGCAAGTATGGAGGGAGACGAGAGGCATACGTTCTGAACCTCCTTGTGTCTACACTGACAGACCTTAAACAATCCTGGCGCCGTGACCATGGCCCTGAGATGGTAACGACCTGGCGACGTGCCCATGTCTTCAGCAAGGACGACTCTACCATCATCACCGGCCGGGAAAACGTTGTCTTATTTCCCTGTAACGCTGACGTTACGAGAGCGACACAGGCTCCAGCGTTTTATCAGCTGATCGCGCGGAAATAAATAGAGACAGGTGGAGGCAGTCATTTTGCGATGGTACATCAGACGCCTGACAACGGTGACAGGTCTATGAACAGACACAAATGGAAGACCAAGATTAGAGATAACGTACTGATACTCTTACTTTCTCAGAAACGCCTGGAGGATGAGCTATGCCTGACTTCATGTGATAACACGTTAGATAGTGACTTCTAATTATAGGTAGTGATTAATTTGCTAGACAGACGGTCAGCTGGGAAGATAAGTGGACACAGTGTTATAAGGAGGTATGTTCTCTCATCATTAAAATGTCTCTCCAACCCACATATTCCCACAGGCTGTCTACAAACAACCGGAAGGGTCAGGCTTCCGTCTTTAACGAGGGTGGTTCTATTGCATGGTCTCCTTAATTTGGAAGCGAAGGGCTCTCCCTGGGAAACGAGAAACCGACGTAAAAACAAGGGAGATGCCGCAATGTGTGCTTTGAAAGGAATAAAACTGGCAAGCGTCCTCCCGAGTCCCCTGAAACCCACAACATGAAGGTCAGATCCGCAAGGGTAATTAGAAATGATCGGGGCAAAAAGATATCTGTCAGCAATTGACTTTCAGAGCGCGAACTAGACAGAGTCGCCCACTCGCCCCACGACTGGACAGGCCGCTATCACTTGGTATGCGGGATGCATGTCCGGGTATATCAGGCAAGGCCACCCAGTTAATTAGTACCACGATATATGACCGGTTTAGACTTTGACAGCGATATGAAAATATCGGTTTAAATGAACAATGTCGGACAACGCCAGAACTTTTTAACATTTAAAAATGCAGGGAAAGAGCTTAGAGCCTGTGTCGGCTGTGCGACGATGTGTATAATGTCCTTGCTTGTATCAACCAGAAATTTACCAAATGTTACCGAATGAGTGGGACACATATAGTGTCTTCAGTTTGGTGAGAGCGGTACGACTACTAAAGTACCAGATTTACTGTACTGGGAAAGCCCACAATTCTTTCTTGGCACAAAGTGCTGCCCTGCTGTGCTTGGGTTTGATCCATGTCCTCTCACCAGACATTGTATCAACTCATGGCGCGAAACGAATGAGACGCCAGCTGGCTGAGAGATTTTCATGTGTTCTAACAAGATCTATGTACATCGGACCATTCGACCAAAGAATCTATAGAACATACCAGCAAACAGCGAAGCACACCCAGAAGTTGTCGCACCAGCTATAATCGCAGCAGGCCCAGTCACGGGTCGACCTGCCTGCCCTGCTGAACGGAAGGTTCTGCGCCTGGCGCCCTTCTTGAGTTGTGCTAACAAATATGCTGCTAGCTTTCCGACATAGCCCAAGTCCCCTCCGTCATCTCGCATTAGCACATAGAAGCAAAAATACTGGGCAGATGTAGTTTTCTTAATGACATTTTTTTAAAGAATGCCAGTGGGTACAGACCTGCCCTGGACCAATTATTTCCGACCTCTCTCTGTCAAAGACAATTTTCTTCAGGCTTCTTTTATGGAACCTGCAAACGTGATGTAGAATGTTGGTGCCAGAGTTAGACTGAGGTCATACAAATCAAGGATAGAAGTGAAAAACAACTGGTTGTTAAAATTTCTGAATAACTCTTTAAGGGATTATATATGATTGGCATGACGAAAAATGGTCCCTGCCTTCCACGGCTCCATTTCACCAACTACAAACTCTATTCCAATCACATCCCACAGCTCAGATGTAGTCTGCTTGTGAGCAGTATATATATATATATATATATATATATATATATATATATATATATATATATATATATATATATATATATATGTAGCATGACAATCGCAGGAATACCTTTAGTCAGGAATCAATATAGGAATCAATATACAGGGTAGGCGACGACGTTGACGATTATGCCCTTTATGTAATGTCATCGTGGAGTTGGAAACTGCAGAAATCACAAGAATTGCAAACGCGTCATTAACACGCTCAAGAAGACGTTCTGTGACCTACTCACCCACCTCAATGAGACTCTGAGAGCCAGTGAAGTGCCGTCTTTAGGGTGCCTTCACTCTCCGACAAGTTAAGCACAGCGTACGGCCGCCCCACGTTTCAACAGCTTATTTCTCATGTCCCGTGAGGACCGGGAACGTGACTGGACCCGCCGCGCAATCTCTATCCCAGGCCCGTGTTCGGAAAGTCTCGGCAATGCCGACGATTACCGAGTAGAACTGGTACACATCGACGAGGTGAACAGAGCTGTCTCTTCCGTGGTAGCTATGTAACGTCTGGCAGCTCGTACTCCGGAGTTTACCGAGTCGATATGACACTCGCCCTGGCTCCCAATCAGGAAAGCTGGCAACACGCACTTCACTCATCGAGCGGTGTAATCACAGAGGATAAATTCTGCCGCCTGACAGGTCGGGCCTTGTGCCGTGCCTGGGCAAGATCAATTCTCAGCGGTCAGTCTCAAGGCGACCCGTCGGGTGAATCCGGGAACCCCCCTCCACTATTAAAGAAGCTGTGAGCGTACCGGCGACCCTTACGACCTAGGAAAAATCCGGACCCCGGCCGAGTGTCAGATAAAACAGTGACAGTTTCCAGAAAAGAAAACCCACTCGGAGTCAAGTGGAAGTGTATCCGATACAGCTAACTCTCCTTTTCTACTTTTAGAAAGCTGCGGTTGGCCCCCACACGTGAGCTTACTACTTGAGTCGACACGAGATTGGAGGAAAGGAAAACAACCATGCCTTGAGACCTGGCATTTAGGACGGGGGACCGACAGCCCGTTATATTCAATCCAGCATTCTTGGTGTCTGAATGAAGCCAAATGTCGCTCAGTACCGTGTTCCAACACCAGTGACACGCGAACAACTGTTTCTCCACGACTGCAAAGCCTTTAAGCTGAAACCTTGCCTACTTACAACTTTTCTCGGTGAGAGAGATATCTCACACCAGACCCTCGCACGGACGTCATACAGATCGTTGATTTGTATAGAAAACATACGACAAGTGGGCAGCATTTTCCAATTACGTCATCACAACACACTTAATTGAAATATATTTAGTCTGTAAGGCCTGCTCGCCTGCTGAGTGAGCAGTACAACATACGGTAGGCACGGATAGTCAGGACAGGAGGATAAGATTCCTTCTTTATCTGGGTAGATCTGTTGTAAATTGGCTGCCGGCACTACAGAAGAACCTCACCTGAAGTGCCGACATTTAGACCTGACACGCGCTACCCGCAGTGCACAGTATCAGCTCCAGCTTCTGGTAGATTGGTCCGTATCGCAGGACTGCTCGGGTCATTAGAGCTCAGACTAGGCTACGTGGGCGTTGTTTCCACTGCTACTGCTGAGACCAGAGCTGCTGAAAATGCTACACAGAGTGAGTCTAACTCATGAACCATATCTGTTATGTACCGACATTTCATGCCCTCTCGGTGGGGGGTCAGTCAATCGCATAATCTCAGACAAGCGGCAAGAATAGGTTGCCTATGATACAGGACAGGGTTCAACAGAATGAAGCAGAGATTATATGATGGAGTAGAAGAGACGTGAATGTCAGGTTGGTTGACTTTGAGATAAGTGGAAATATACAAGACGTGGAAGACCGTGACCACACATAGTAGAGTGTCGATGTAGGCTGTAACATCAAGTGCTTCAACACACTAGATACCACATACCAAGTCCTGCTGGCTCACCTTATAACCGCGCCTTATTAAACTTTGACAGTCTGGAATGATAATAGCTGTATAATTAGCCTAGGAATAGTCAGTACGACTGATGCCGACCCGTTGGGAAGAGGATATGTCAGTGTCAGTTGGAGTGAGAAGACTTCACGCGGCGTGATTCGGCGGGCAGGAAAAGTGATTATGCTGGCAGAAGACCAGGACACGCTCTGTCGGACGACATTTGTGTTAGTTTTCTTTAATGCGACTCTCCAGACGGGTCCAAACGACCTTTCCTCGATATCCTTGCACGGATCTATTCTTTAGTCTGTTTTTTCCCGAGACGGCGGTCGAACTCAAAGTCTGACGGTCACCGAGATCTGGAGACTGGAGTCCCTCAGCGGTAGCGGATTACCTGCAGCAGTATCTGACGGTGCCGACGGAAAGGTTTGTTTTGGTGCGTGCCAACACTCACCTCAGTCTGCTGCGGAATCACGGAGGTTCGCAGTTGGGAAATCCTCCACAGCCGCCAACAACAGAGAACAGAAGGGCCGTCTATAAGCTATTGTCTGGAGCCACTCTTTGACGGAGAATCCTCTCCGCACAGGCACATCTATCAATACCGGGACCACAACTGCAGGTGATGATCTCCGCTAGCGCGCTTAGCACCAGCTGTAAATGGGTCGACGGCGCTGATTGGTCTACAGTGACATTGTATACTTTCTATACGCCAATCGCCATGGCCGAGACGTCTAAAGGGAGGGACCTCAATTAGACCAGTAGACCAGAACAACCGGTGGTAGGTCAACATGATGGTCATTTTCCCGTGACCTTGGTGACCCGTGACACAAGGGGACAGAACAGGGGTGCTAGTAATCATAACAGGCCATGTCGTGGGACCGTCAGGGCAGGACAGCCGGCGCCGAGTCACACTGGGAGGCTGTGTAGGCTGAACAGCAACCTTGACTTCAGCTTACATTCTATCACTCATAATATGCCCTGCAGAATATTATGATAAGCTATTATGAACAAATACATGTGCGCGTGATTACGTATGGGGTAAGTTGCTTTGGATGATCGATGACCCCAAAATGAACCTTTGACTAAACTTTAGATGCCCTCGTTGGTTTGTAGCCAGATCTTGGCTCCCTTCATGGTCCATTTTACTGCTTTTTAAATGCCACACGTAAGTGTTTAATAGTGATGAAGGTGAATAAACGGGTAAGATATACATTTTATAGTTGCTTTTACACGTGTCTACCCCACAATGGTGCACATATACGCCACGGAACGTTTGTCACAAGCCATTTGCCATAAAAGTGACACTACATAAACCCAGTTGACCGGCAAATTAAACTTCTTCACCCGAAACACTTGCAGCTTGTTCCGAATCATCTCACATTCTGTGTGGGCAGATCTAGCCATAGTTTACTCCAGACATGCCCCCGGGTCAGAGGAAACGGAGACCGGAGTGATGAAAGACTTGATCAGTCCTCAATTTCAGCGTCTGTTCCACCAGACTTTACTGTCACAAAAGTCTGTCTGATGTCTGAGAACAGGACAGTGACCACAAACCTGACAAGACTGATACAAAGATGTCCTCCAAGTATCTATATACACAACACAAAGCCCTAGCCTCTGGCACAGTTTGGCACAGCTTCAGGTAAATCCCTGACTTCGCACGATATACTAGTACCAACCACGCTCGGACCATCCACCGTGAGGGCTACAGGCGAAAACGTTTCGCTTTGCAACAATGAGAAACTCGTCTACTGTGTCGACCACATGGTCAATACCGTGGTGTATTTCAAGTGGCGGTAAATCTTGCTTGTCTCCTGTCGACAAGTACATTTTCTGGCAACTCACTCCACTCCCTTGTGAGTGCTGTATTTCAGGGCCTGACCCATTAGTATCTGGCAAAATGGACGAAAGCCTAGTAATAGTATCGAGGAACGTCTTTATTTGTCTCAGATCGAAGTTGCAGTTCCGAAGTTTGCACTAATGACACACTGAGGTAGAGGTCTTTCCGGTTATCTGTGCCGTCTCGCCACCCGCCCATATCGCACCGGTTTGCCAAGATAGACAACCGTGTGTCGCTCCGACAGAACAGTGTCACTCACTGTTTTCTTAGGGACAAAACACAGCGTTAGTCTAGGTTCTTGGTATTCTTGAAATCTACCAGTTACGGCTCTGTAAAACACTTGCTGATGCTGATAGCACGCACCTGGGCTTACACGTGGAACTCGGTTCGTCTCCGGAGTCCCCTAAAGTACATATGTGAGTCTGCAAGGATTTTATGTGACACAATAACACCGTCCACGCATAGTGTGTGGTTAAAGGATGTGTTAGAACGGAAACGAGGGGTTTGTCTTGGAGACTTCGTCTATTACGAGAGCTTGTGATGTAGGTCTGTTGTGCACGTGCTGCACGTGTGGTAAAAATTCTTAACTCCAATAAGCTGCTTAATTAAGTGTGGGTGACGGAATTGAAGAAGACACAGATGACGGAATTGCAAGCTCTGCCATTTAGCTTATATCAACATCTCAGCTACTACATATATAAAGCATATCTTGACAAGCCTTCGTCGTTTCTACGGACTTCTATAGCAGTCTGCTGTACTAAAGTTCCACCCCGTGATGAGCCACTGAAATGACCTGTATCACTAGCACTAGCCTCTACCAGGCTCCTCTCGGGACCCTACCCCCAGCAGACATCTAGTATATCTGCCGAGACTAAGGCCTGCCCCTATCGAAGCAATTGTTGAAATCCTTTCATATTTCTGTCAACTGCCGGTTATCGTCTCTTAACAGGACACGCTGATGAGGACCACACAGAAAACACTGGTGAAAGTTTACCTGTGCCCAGGGACGGATCGACTTGCCATGACATGGTGACGACATTCACGAGTTGGTCGGAGGTGCGGCGGCCGTGATCTTTACGAAACTTGCGGGAAATAAAAAGAAGAGAGTATATCGTTGGAGACCACCCAGGGTTGATCTTTCGCCCAGGCCGGGAGGTATTGACCCCAAGAAATCAGGATGGGAGAGGGACACACATTAAAGGTCTGATGATTTACGTGACGCTAGAGACCCGTCCTCGTGAGTATACCCCTCCTGCAGACGGGCCAGTGTGGCACCGAGCCAGGGCTGACGGACTGAAATGTGGGCCGCCCGTGTTCCCTCCGTACATGGGCTACAGATGAGACCCCGTAGAACGGGTTAGGCACAAGGAAAAGGCCAGGTCTTTCCTGAAAGGACGGCTCTCTGCCAACAGGCGTAAATCATACGTTTTAATAGTCCGAATGTACGGGAATGAGTTACATCTGGTCAGAAGGGTGGGGCAGTTCGTACGCACCAGAAGATCAGGCAGTGGCTGGTCCATCTGAGCTACCTAGGTCTGCCAAATGTCTCGCACTCTGGAATTATAAACACGATGTAATTGTGACAGAAAGGGGGAAATGCAACAAGACTAAGTAAGAAGATTTGTTTAAGACAAGTAATAACAAAGATGCTATTGCCTTAAGAAGCGGAAATAGCAGTTCCCACTCGGTAGTGTCATGGACCTGACCTGGCCATTATTGGCCACCCGATGGTTTACCACATTGTCGTACTGTGTGTAGGTGTTTGACGTCAAAACATGCCCGCAACGTCATCACACAACGTGGAATTATCTTTCATGGTCCGAGGACTTGCCTAGGCAGGGTTCTTTTTATATTTCAGCCATACCATAGGTATGGATGAAATGTATTGTATTCCCTCGTGTTTCTTCTCCTTCTTCTTCTCCTCCTGTCATTTCTTTAAATGGATTCAACTCGGTCATTTTTCAGCCAAATAACCTGAAATTTGGCATGCAGGTAGAGTGACCAAATACCCCCAGACGTTTTTTTTTTTCATTTTTTTGATACAGGCTTTGAAAAATGTTTTATTTGGGTTTTTTGGTCATTTTCAGGCAATAAATGTACATTTTGGGATCTGGAGCCCTGGTACTACATCCGAATGACGCGAAATTTGGTATGGGCATACCTTGGACACATGTCCACAGAATGCCATTCACGCTTTTGACATACAACACTTTGAAATTGTGTAAAATAGGGCTTTTTCGCTATTTTTGGACAAAAAATGTACATTTTTGGCTCCTGTGCCCTAATATTAAAACCAAATGACTTGGAATTTGGCATGGGGGATCCTTGGACACATGCCCACAGAACGTCATTCACGCTTTTGACATACACCACTTTGAAATTGTGTAAAATAGGGCTTTTTCGCTATTTTTGGACAAAAAATATACATTTTTGGCTCCTGTGCCCTGATATTAAAACCAAATGACTTGGAATTTGGCATGGGGGATCCTTGGACATATGCCCACAGAACGTCATTCATGCTTTTGACATACACCACTTTGAAATTATGTAAAATAGGGCTTTTTTGCTATTTTTGGACAAAAAATGTAAATTTTTGGCTCCTGTGTCCGAATAATAAAACCAAATGATCTAAAATTTGGTATGGAGGTGCCTTGGGCACATGCACACAGACCATAAATCACATTTTATCATATGCTACTTTAAAATTATAAAAGTTGGAATTTTTTGCTATTTTTAGACAAAAAATGTACATTTTTGGCTCCTGTGCCCTGATAGTAAAACCAAATGACCTGGAATTTGGTATGGGGGGTCATTGGGCACACGCCCAAAGAATATTCTTCACACTGTTGGCATGCACCACTTAAAATTGTGTAAAATGGGACTTTTTTGCTATTTTCAGACAAAAAATGTATATTTTTGGCTCCTGTGCCCTGGTATTAAATCCGAATGACCAGAAATTTGGTATACGGATACCTTGGACATATGCCCACAGAACATCAATCAAACTTTTGACATACACCACTTGAAAATTGTATAAAATAGGGCGTTTTTGCTATTTTCAGCCAAAAAATGTACATTTTTGGCTCCTATGACCTGGTATTAAAACCAAATAACCTGATATTTGGTACGGAGGATCCTTGCATACATGCAAACATGCTATTCACCTTGCTGTTATACACAGCTTTCAAATTGTGTAAAATGGGACATAAACATGGGAAGGAAATGGCTGAAATATGCTGTATTTGCTCCGGAGCAAATGTCGGCCTTTCTAGTTGTAATCTTCTCTTCCAAGTCGGAGGTTGAGTCACAGACAGCTAGGTAGGTAGGTATGACAAGAAACAATGTACGGATGGCAATTACACGATAAAACCACCATGTTAAAGGGGTATTCCTCCCCAGAGGGTTTTATTTTCTAAGAAACCACATTTTTACGAATACAAAATCAACCAAATTTTGTAAGATTTCGTGAAGATGGAATAATTCGAGATTTCGACTTCACAAAGTTTTCACCCAAATGCATGCGCTGTCTGTACTGCTTGTCTAATGGACCATCTTAGTGTTATATATAGACTGTGGTACGGCACTTTCTGACCTCGTTCTCGGGATACTGGTCTCCACGGACGCAAAAATGCGACCAGATTGACAGATGTACCGTGTCAAAATACCGTATAAACTTTGATTGGCAACTTTCCCGATTTGGTAGCCTCTGATGGATAAATATCGCGCCCATTGTATACACCATCTGGTATTCTGAACGATTTGAGGCATGGTTCGAGTTTTTATGGCCGCACCTGAACACTCCCGCCGAGGACTTCTCCTCCACTGGTTGGTTCTAAAGTTAGCGTACTCGTACAGTGGGAGGGAGCGAGCCAGGGTAAACAAACGGAGAGAGGTCAAGCCTGGGCCACGCTAATGATGTTTCTATTTTCCCACGCGTCGGAATCCCCGAGGGAGTAAGGTCAAGTTCATGGAATGGCGTGGAGAATAGTAGGAGGGCCGAGCGACGGGGTTCAAATAGAGGTCAAGTTGAATGAGAGAATTTGCAAGAGGCCGCGCAGCTCAGGTGTTGTTAAGTAGGCAAAAGGTACTTAAGTCCATCCACGAGAACTTTCACATCATGTATGTCATTTACATCATTGTCTTCTTAAGAAAGCACTCAAGACTCATTTTGAGGAAACTCAAGACTCCATCTAATCTTATGGCATCAGCTTGTGTAGAACGGATGGTCTTCCCGACAGCTCCTCGGATCCCTTGTACTCGTGAAATAACTACAGGGAGAAAATACTGTCGAACGACGGTAGAAGTTGAACGGACCAGGCCACGATCTTGGAGAAGTACATACCACTGATGATACCACTCTGACTCTAGGAAGGAAGACTACAATTTGTCAGCGTCAAAACACGACTAATACGTTCTTCCTCTTTTTTAACAAGCCAGATGAAATATAGATGAAGCATGCATGTATTCGTACACTGAATGAGTCTATTGTAATACAGTAGTTCCTCGTCCTGTTGTCCTATTGCATGGTCTAAAGGTGAACTGCATAGTTCAGGTTGCCCACCCAGGTGGCCAGCCGTCAAGCCATGAAATTACCCATCAGGGTGAACAGTTTAGCACTCTCCGTGTAGACCGACAGGGTCAGCAGCCAGCTGCTCCAAGAAAAATGGAACATAAAGGACATTACTTCAGAGAGACCATGCCTTCCCTTCAACACAGTAAATCATGTCCACAATAACTTGGGTTACCGCGGTGAGGGTGTGTGAGAATGACTCTTCTAAAACACCCCACGGTGCGTGAGAATTCCTGTCAAGTTCACGTGTACTCCAGGAGGAGGGCTCCCATTGTGATGGTGGCGTTGACCGAGATTTGGCCTCACTTAAAGAAGAACGGCTCCACAAATATATCTCATTACATGGACACACACGGCTGACTGTCGATGAATAACTACCGAAGATAAGGCTGCGAACATCGGAAAACAAACACTACTTAAGTGTGAAGTCACGACAGGGTGGCGCTGCTATTTTAAGGAAGCTCGTCAGCGGAAGTTCAGGTCCTACAACACTTGTATTTATTTTGCTTTATTTTACGACTACAACATTGAGGTCCTTATCGTTATGTGGTTGTCATGGCTACGAGTGAATTCATGAACACACAGCTGTGGAACGCCATTAGATCCAAAAGAGAGAGGTTCAACTGGAGGCCGTCTTTTGTAGTTTGTAGATTTATGATGTGTACGACTTTTGCCACCTTCTATTATTTTTATGGCAGTAAGACTTATCTTGATGACAGTCGATTGTACACAGTGAAGAATGGACACAGTGAAGGGGTGAATGCCCCACCCATGGGTCGTTGTCCCCATAGGTCTATCAAGGGAAGCTAAACCAGGCTTAGCGCAAGGTGTGTTTTTTGTACCGAGGTCAAGTCCAGGGTGGGGTGGGGATCGGGTTGAAGAAACACACTTGACCCTTCCTTGGAAATCGTCTGTCGGCATGTGGTCCAAAAGAAGACGAATTGCCGGAAAAACTTTTGGCGAACACTTAGACGACGTTGAACGGATAATCACCAAAATCAATCAAGCGGGAGACGTCCTGATGTCGAAGTAAGATGTGAGCTGGCCCAATGATTGACACAGACCATGACCCAAGAGCAGAAGGCAAACTGAGGTCAGGCTGTGTTTATGTCTTCTGCAGGCGTCCTTTGTCCACACTTGTCTCACACTAAGAACTAGTGTCAACACAGTTGGCACGGTTGGCTCTCCACCATTGCCCCCGTCTTTTAACGGCACAGGGGAGGCGAGATGTTTAAAGTCACAAAACCCACAAAAATGAGTGAGAGATGAGCACGTTTATAGCGTAACACTCCTGACAAGTCCCAGCTACTGCAGCAGATCGGAAATCGGCACCCGAACAGTTTGAACTCCTGACGACAGATGTGTGGTGACGAGCACACACAGACCCCGGGAAAACGTCTATCAAGTGTTTCTGCTTCAATTGTTTCCTTGTTTCTGTCTTATTTCAGCATTCATTCATTCTATTTCTTTTGTTCATTCTTTCAACCCATCTTACTATTGTCATCCAATATGATCCTGTGGTATATTAAAGTCCATAAGGCAAGCATCATAATTGTGACAACCCCCAGGCACAGACCACGTGCTTGACAAATTACATAATTTCCTGGCGGAATAGTCTACCCAAAAAGGTACTCAACAAGCGTCAACAGTATTGCTATCGAGTTTCTCATCAAAGTGTGGTCCTAACCAAATGGTCCAGCCTGTTGAAATGTGATGTCGCGAGAGAGTACTAATAACTCATACTGTGCGTCTCTGTCAAATACCAGTAGTACAGCTGAGTAAGATTCCCACGTTGCAATCGATTCTCCGTGTGAATTTGTGTGCAGTAGTAAAATAGTATAGCCTTTCTTTCATGAAAAGGGATCTTTCATGACAACAGATGACAAGGTATTTCCTCGAAAATGTTCTCATCATCATCTGTACGTGTATCACCTGATACGATGAAACGGCAACGCTTAATATGACTGGAACTAGACGGGTTAGGACTGAAGAAGGGAACTTGCTGCAAGAGTTAAACCTTCAAGGAGAAACTTAGCTAGAATCTATAGGACAGAGAAGAATGGCAGTTGGATGCAGACCAAAAAGTGATTAATCCAACGTAAGAATGTTACAAAAAAGGGAAACCTAGAGACAGCCAAAGTCCTCTAGAGGACCAGGTGACGCCAAGTAGCTTTCGTCTGAAAATAAACAGATAACATGAAAATTAACAAAGATAGGAGCGACCACTGACAACAAGCTGGACCAGCCTAAACACCTGCTTACTCTCTAGACATGGCACAAAGAGCGCCATTGTACTGATGAGAAGCAATGATCGTGGATGGCACCGGTCTAGTCTTGTTACTGTTAGTCTATCAGCAGACTGAATCCCACTTTAGTTGGGAAACTGTCCATGGCCGCTAGCTGGAGTCTTCCAGTCTCGCCATGAGCTTGATTTAATCGAGACTTATCCCCGCATCTCTCTGATTTATTCTTGTGAAGATGGCGAAAAAACATGCCGACAGTGTGTGCGTGTTTCGTGGCCTACTGTAGAACTTAAAATCTTTAATGTTAACCATGTGTAAACCGACATTTATACTGCGGTCTCGGTCTCGCGCATTCCCAACACAGTGCCTGGAGTTAGGACATCTAGAATCCCTTGGTTACATCCAATAGGATCAGACTAAAGATGGTACCCCCCCCACACACACACACAATGCACACACACACACACACATACACACACACACACACACACACACACACACACACACACACACACACACACACACATCCTCATATGTGGATAAATAGCGTCCTTTGCGATTCCTGAAGGACATTGCCCTTCGAATTCCTGGCGGTATTCCAACTGACCTAACAAAATTCCTCCAGGTAACCGCTGTAGAATGTTTTTACCTTTAGCTAACCGCTGTAGAATGTTTTTGTAACATTACGATGTTTTCACCACAAAATGTTCACTTCTCGAAACTAATTATCAGTAGTCGGTCATCCTATCCGTTGTAGTATTTCATAATACTAGATAGTATGTCAGGCAAAAGTTATCTTACTCATATTGCGGATCGGTATGTCAACCTATGAAGGAGAGCACCATGGCATGGCTATTCCAACGTTGATCCAACTTTATCTCAGAAAAATCAAACCTCACATCAACATAGCGTTGCTGGTGAACACCAATGACATTGTACCAAACCAACTGCAAATAAGACCACCGTTAGGGCTACCCTGGTCAAGACAATGTCTGCTTGCACTATTCCTCTTCATTTTTATTGCATTTTATATACTTGATCAAATTTGCCCTCATCAGGCTTAGCCACTAGAACATCATCATTCACTAACTCGTCAACGAGACTAATCTAAAGGCAACGTCAGGATATATACATTCCCCAGACTAGGGGGACAGCGTCTAAAGCCCAGTAGGCTCTCGACCTTGAATCTGGTTTCCGTCATTTGACGCCAGCACGGTACATTGACTCCGGTGTCAGGGGTTGAATCTCGGCTGACCAGTTATTTCCTCTCCGTGGAAAGGTCGGTAACACCGGGTCTTCATTACACAGTAATTGGGCACTGAACTATGGCCCAGGGAAGTCTCGTCTTACCACTATTTGATGGCATTCTACGGCGGAATGCGGACCGTATTGGTCCATGAGTCCCATGGCAGGGCACGAAGTTCAAGTGCGTTCATTAAGCCTTGTACCTATTGGGGACCGTTGTCTAGCCGTAATTAGGACTGACCCTGAATCTCCAGAGTGATTAGTGTGTTTACTTAGAATGATTAGTGTGGTAATCATTTGGATTGTTTAAGAAACAACAACAGAACAGGTACATGTAATAGAAACGTAAGCCTCGGGCAGTGTACATAGCAACGTAGTGCTTGATAGGCAACGATCTGTTCTTGTTCTATGAAGAAATATTCCACACATGGGTCAGGGAGAAAAGTCAGCTAGCTATTAAAAATAGATTATATATGGAGCATCAGTGACAGCCGGAACCCTCAAAGACTGGGACTACCCTTCTGTGTTTCCTTGGCCAAAGCACATCATCGACCAACATTTTAACAGAACGACGCTCCATGCTGGATGTCATGCGCTGTGCAGACGGGTGTGTTCCTCGTTCTTCTAACGAATGCGTGCTGCAAATATTTTGTGAGTGAATGAAGGCCTTATACATGTGGAGTAAGCAGTCCTGTCTCCTTCAATAAATGTTACAATTGAAGGAACTTTGCCAGTGTCGCCTGCGCACACACGAACGGTTACGTGACACGTGGGAGTTACACAGAAATCTGAGATGGACGCTCATTATTTCAATTACCTGTGCTGACATATCATCGGTTGTTTTTCACAGGTTGACACTGAAAACACGGTTAAGTCAAGGTCAACACCTTAAGGTCATGGTAGTCATGGATAGTAAACATGATGCAGTCGCGACAAAGGTATTGCAAGGACAGCCAAAGCCAATTAAGACATTTTGTATCAGAGTGTAGATAGAAAGAAATTCTCTCTCTCCCCCCCCCCCCTCTCTCTCTCTCTGGAATATAACAATAACAGTAACAAAACACATGCAATGATTCCCATGTCAACCAAACAGCTGTCGCTACTCTTATATTTGAAATGTTATTTTAGACCAAGAAGTTGCAATGTCACGTCAGTAGTGACATTTTCTCAGACGACGCGGGTGGCCAGGAAACTTCTTGTCTTTTTTCTTTCATACTAGTAGTTGCTCCGAATGTCTTGAATTGGGGACATCTCTCAGCAGCGGCGATACAGTTCCTCCATGTGAGGCCGCCCGCAGTGCAGACGTTCGGCAGAGGCGGGCAGCCAAGTGCAAACTTGTCTTCGCACGCTATGTGTCTCTCGAAGTCCAGGTCTGTCCATTTCAGAAGATAGCGGAGATCGCCCGGGTACAGTCTTTACCTTACTCCGCCATTAATGTGGTTCATTCATACCCTGATTGTAGTGTATATTACCGTTGTCACACAACAACATATAGTAAAAGATAGCGCTTCAAGTTCAGGCGCTGGTCTCGACATTTGAAAGTAATGTGCACCGGGCAGTTGAACTTATGTAATGAAATGACCCGGGAGACTGTGTGTATATTAAAGTCTCGTCTAGATGGACAGGGCTTTATCCTGATGTCGTCAGAGGGCGAAGGAAACGTTGGAAGACGGTCATGTCTAAGATGCTTGACCTGTCAACAGAACGGATCACCGCGAGGGACCGCGTTTGGCAACAAAAAAAGGATCTCAGTTCAAGGCCAACAAGCCGTGCAAACTTAAAACACGCCGCCACGCAGACGACTGACAAGTTCACTCACAACCGGTGTGTTGTGTTTACACTTCAAACTTTGCGGAGTCGGAACTTTGTTCACGAGTGTCGACATGTCACAGTTTGGTGGGCTCGTGGGATCCACGTTAAGTAACTTGTTTGGTCTACGCAAATTAAGGGAAATTATCGTTGCTTTGAATAGGTTCAGGTCCTAATTGGATGTGAGTTTAAGGTGTTATGCAAGGAGCCAGGCCCAAATGATGATGGACAGAACGTCTTCACGGGAATAGATACAGAATCTGATTTTCTTTTTTCTCGCTATGGAAATGTGTCTGTTCATCTTTACCTATAATGTTTAAAGACTAATTGGAGTAAGTCAAGGTGCACGGGATTGTCCAGGCCTCAAAAGGGCAAGGACGGGGAGGCCGGAATTGATATAAGACCAAAGCTCACAGACAGGAATGTACGGAAAATCGGCCCCTAACGAACGTACTTACTTGTGAAACAGTGTCCTGTTAGCACGTGTCTCCAGCGGTAGCCTCCACACCATCAGTGTCACTGTGCCCCACGGACGGCACGATAAGGCAGAGGTGGCTGTAACACACCAAAGAAACAACTTAATTAGAAACAACACAGCAAAGTTTGTGTAAGTGAAATATCAACAGTTGTTAACACATTTGAAGTACTGCCACGCAGGTTTCCGTTATAACAGACAGACTGTCACGAACATGTTGTTGAACCTGTTTCCCTGTAAGCCACCGTTTTCTCTCAAAAGCTAACCTTTTATTTTTACAGCGATGGAGGCTGACCTGTACTGTAAAATCGGCGCAGTAATCGGCGAGTTCAAGACAAAGACCGTTCTCAGACCGTTTCCTGTGGAACGTCAGGATTACAATAAAGTGTACGTTGGCGGAGAGGCAAGTCAAATACTTCAGCTCTCAGTCATACAAGGCAGGCTTTTAAGTTGTGGAAACAAAACCTGGCGAGCAACAAGATCCTATAATGAGGCCGTGTCAGCGGTGTCAAACGGACGACAGAGTGCTGACGGTGTCACTGTGGACTGACGCCAGGGTCATGGTATAGTATTCAAGAGACTGGCGTCATAAAACAAGATAGCACCGCCATTGAGTTAGGCATGAGTTCTTCCTGACGAAGTTAAGTTTGAGTGAATTAGTTAGGCAGAGTAGAAGACTGGAATACCGGAGAAACCTGGCTTTGGTAAAGTGAACATTGCAGCGCAACAAGAAAGTACAAGACCGCATCTCTTTTGCATGACGCCAAACACAAATATTTTCTTGTTTCTCAGTTTAGGCCACACCAAGTAATATTTATGGATGACGTCCTCTGGAGACCCTAAATCTAATGCGAGAGCGCGGGAAAAAAACAAGAAGGGCCGAAAAAACAAGATGCCTAGATTTGAAATATTATAAGGGACGACAAATGTTAGGACACAAATTGAATGAGAGAACACAGTGTAACAACCAACAAGTCTTTTATTTGTCATGAAAATAGTTATAAATTAGCGGAACAGCAGTTGTCGTCCTGTTCTGTTTCTTTCCGGCTTTCAAGTTTCATCCCATCTTCCCTTCATCTTGCGATTTGCAGCACTTTCCTGACTCTTTGGTCATAGTTACAGGAAGCGGAATTTCTTGGGTTTTTTTTCTGGGAACAGGCCAAAATCAATGCGCGCGCGGAGTGTCATCCATAAATATTACTTGGTGTGGCCTTACCAAACTCCAATCCACGGCACTGCTTTCTTATGTTTTCCAAAGTTTGGTTAGAATTGTCAAATTGGAATTCTACCCGCATGAAAATCCTCTTGCAATGCTCCATCGCATTCACAAACGGCAGTGGGCTCCACCTGGCGACAATAGCATGCCTTGTATGTTTCTCGATATTTTTCTACTGACGTCCCATCACCAAACTACATGTCAAAGCTTATATGATACCTACTAACCCTCACCCTGGATGCAAACGGACGGTACTGTGGGTACCTGAGTTCTTGTTAGATCTGATTTTGGATGGACAAGCTTCCTTTCAAGGCCAGTGCTTATTCTGCTAGTCAACATCTGACGGTTCCGGTGAGTGAAACTAGTCAGTGTAAATGACATAAAACATTTTGGTATTGTACTGAAGCCATGGAGGAGACCGCACCAGTTACATGTACAAGTAGGTTATCTGTATCACGAGAATCCGAAGTTCGGTTTACGATCAGGTAAGCTTCTAGTTGATGCCATTCGACTTCTGTGACGGATGTGAACACTTGGATTTTTCAGAAACGGCGTTGTGGTCGTTGGAATTGCCACCTAGCGACATTTGTTAGTACTGTTTCTCGAGAGACCAGTCTTATTAGGAGGCCAGCAGTCTGATCATCATAGACGGTAGAATAATAGAGAATGAGGTATGGTAACACAAAATGCAGCATCAGATACAGTACGCTGTGCAACGGCAGTTTGCATACCGTATACTGCTTTATAAACTCTTTCCCCGTGGGTCCTCATACCCATTGTTTATCTAAAGTGTGGCCAAGATAGACCGCACACTACATGTACATGTACAACTATGATCGTGCCATCTGCATTATGAAATAACACTCCATGCCTCATATAAAAGCTCGTTTTCCGGGGGCGTAGACGGGTACAAGTTTGCTTATTGCCATTACAACCCCTTCCTGTACACTAGTATTATGTAACACAACCCGGATTTTCACGGCGCTTTGTGCAAAGATATCCACCAGATAACCCCTGGTATAAAACTTAGATAAATGTCGATAAAAATCTGATGATCAGTCATTGTTTGTTAGCGATTACGTTTTATTCAATTACAAAACAAGACGCCGTAGGCAACAATTCTCCGTGAAGTTATTATTTGCAGATTTGAATATTGTACATAGTGGGAGTATACACAATCTTTATCATTATAAGTTTTATCATCATATAGTTTATCTGTTATTGCACATATTTACATATATTGACTGCAGATTGAAAAATCAGCCGATTACAACACTCCGTCCGTTGTTCCAGTCCAAACCGGTCCGACTGAACCAGTACCCACCCTTAGATGCACATCAGGCTCCTGGAATGTGCGAATGTGCGAAAAAATGACTCCAGGACTGTCTACAGGGAACACTCGCATATTAGCGCGACTGGCCATACACCGCGACTGGCCAAGCCCAGACCCTGCAATTAGTAACAGTTGCACATCAATCCGGCCGAAAGCATTGCGTAACACAGGCTACTTCTTCCTATATTCAGCGCCGTGTTTCGAGAGAATAATACCGGGAAACGATTACTTTTCTTGTTTTGAACGCATAAACATAGATGTACGCTAATCTAGTATACTGCCATGGCCAGATTATCTAAAGATGTGTGTATTCTGTGTACAATCTACAGAAATGTACATCAGGTCCAATCATCCGATTTTCACGTTTCAGTTTTTTGGACTCGGTCATCGGTATTAACATTAAATTTTTCCTAATGTTGACCTCTGACCACCCCACATATCCGTCCCCATCAGCCCCGCCCCGACTTACTACCGGTGACATAAACGGACGACAACATTTCAACGACATGGGGATGTTTCGAAAATAACCATTTACTCCAATATCAAAACAGCTACGGTAAAAATAAAAAGACGTGCATCATCCCGGACATAATGCAACACCACATGCGAAATTACACAGAAATGCGACGTACGGAAGAATGCGTTTTGGCTGCGAACATCTTCCAAAAAACTTGGCATCTCTTAACCATGGGCAAAAACATCTGGAACCACTTATAAAAACCACCCCGTATCTGCATGAAGTTCCACCCCCCCCCCACTGCTATTCCAAACAACGCGTTTTTCTGGACCATTCCAATTCGCCTCGTAATTGTAGGGGTGCGTTTGCAATATTACATTGACCGCGAAAGCAGCAACGGCAAAAATACACATTCGTGCATCAACACGGGCATGCCCGCAGACGGCGTATAAAATTGCGTGCCGATTACACAAAGAGAACCCAGTGTTTTGACTGCGAACATGAAAAATCAGCCGATTACAACACTCCGTCCGGAGGTCCAGACCTCCTTCACGGAGTAAAAAGGCTGTTCTAGCCTGTAGTGGGGAAATTTAATGTGAAACAAAAAGCTCCTTTCTTTTCAGGGTAAGTAGTATATGAGTCAGAAGTGCCAGTATAAACTGTGCCAGATTTCTATCTCGTGAAACCACGGACATTTTTCATCTAATTTCAGGATCGACTTACAATTCCATTCCGATTCCCATTTGTTTGTAATGCGATGAAGTTG
The DNA here is from genome assembly GCA_013266295.2 of Branchiostoma floridae x Branchiostoma japonicum. NCBI lineage: Eukaryota > Metazoa > Chordata > Leptocardii > Amphioxiformes > Branchiostomatidae > Branchiostoma > Branchiostoma floridae x Branchiostoma japonicum. The sequence goes on from CM023840.1 coordinate 18,044,467, forward strand.
GATGATATGACTGAAAAGTAATAAAAGTGGGTGCTCTAGGGCGACCAGACATTGTGAAGGAGACACGGAAAATTTGCTGGAGTCATCAATGGAATGAGAATGTACAAGGAGGGGGAGATATCAAGTCAAACCCAACAAAATTAGTACCACGTATGTTGTAGAATGTAGTATCACGTAGTCTCTAATGTCATTGTATCTTCTTTTTATTCATGTTGTTTGTATTTGCAATTAGCCCTCGGGCATGTGTTTGCAATAAACTTCTTCGATATCACGAGCCAGACTCACCCCCTCTAAAAATCCCCAATGGACTCTCCCAAACTTGTTACATGAGTGTCTGTACAAGAGTGTCTGTACTACTACAAGAGTGCACAGTAACCCCCACCCCCACCACCCCGGTAACCGAAGACCATGGGAACTAAGGCACGGTAAACACTGCTCTATTTCCCGCCATTGTCTGTGCCAAGAAGGGCACGGAGGTACAGGTCTGGTGGAAGAGGATATTTCTTTGAACTGAGTAGATCGTGGCGCCGTTAAAGCCAGGATTGCATAAGGGGTGATGTCTGTCAATATGTGTCACAGAAAAGGTCGGGATAGAGATAAACCCGTGGCACCTAATGAGCCATGTTCGTACAGGTGAAATTAAGTGACCTCCTCCTGTTGCCTATATTCATTATGAAACAAGGCCTCATTTATCTACAGCAGTCACTACCTTCACAGTCTTATATTAATGTTGTTTCCCTAGAACCAGCTCCATGTGTTATATGTTGATTCTTTCTTTCATAAATAGCCGAGAACAGGGGTTAGATAAAGGCCGGCCTTGAAGTCTACAACAGACGCCTTACAGAAAGGCAACACCAAGGCCGTTACATTCCACTGAGCTTTCATTGTCTCGCAGACATTAAGTAAATTTCTCTACCTAAGGCGTTGTCTCTAAGGTATGGCAGAGGTATGCCATATATGTTGTACATCATGTGTTTCTGAAAGTAGCGCACAACTGAACATATCAGCACCCCCCCCCCATTAGATATACTTATATTTACAAACATGCAGCCTGCGTCTGGTAGGTACCTCCCAACATAATCAAGGTCTCGATAAACAAAGACTATGTGAGTGTAAAACATTGCGGTTAACACTTATCGTAAGGTCACCGAGATGGACCACATTCAACCCACTTTCTTAATTATTCACGGTTGTATCAAAGTTGCGAACATACTACTAAAAAGTACTAAAAAGTAACTTTACTATAGATACTGCATCATTAGTATCGTCTACCCGTCATAAGAAAAAGGAACATACATAATGAACAAAGAACCAGTGATTGTTCGCCAATTAAGGTCTGATAAAGAGGTCAATGTTCCAAACCGTCCAAATATCGTGTTGCTAATTATCTCCCCGAAGTGCCGCCAATTTAAGGCGTTTTGATTACTTCCCAAAGTACCGCCAATTTAAACCCTCTCGGTCCAAACTTGATACCAGGCGCGACCTTGGATGTAGCTGGTTGAACTCAGACAGCTGTTAGAGACTTGTTTGGGACACGACAATTGGATTACTTGTTTGATGTCCACGTCGAAAAAATGCTAGCCTGGGTACCATCCTGGTTACTGTGGGAGCAGACGTAAACTAACCAGGATGGTACCCCGGGCTAAAAAAAAATGCGGCACAACAAATAGTAAAAGGAAGGAGTGCATGATTCATGAATGTTCTGCAAGACGAAATATAATATGAATATATTATAGGCAATTATGACGTTCAATAAAGCCTTCTTAGAATCATTAATGGATTTCTTATCAAGTTCAGGAGTAAGTACTAGTATCTTAAAATTGAAAGATTCAGACCTAGGGTACCAACGTGTTGTGCGTATATGCTCCACTTGATCCGGGATGAAACCTGGGACCACAGACAGTATGTCTCTTCTGTATCTATCATCTCTTTTGCGTCGTCAGACTGTCAACATTCCAAGCTGGAGGTGAGATTCAATGATAAGAATGCTAAAACATAATTGAATGAACTCTAACATACTTGTACACTCTCAAGATGTAGAGAAAAGTTAGACAAATATGAAACTTTAAGTTTTGAAACAAAAGTAGACTTGTGGACTTGAAGTGTTTTGATTTATATGCATATCAAACATTTTTTCCACAGAATTTGAGACGAGTCAACACGTGAAAACTCAACGAGGACACTAAATGTACGTAGGTTAAAAGAAACAAATACAGGAATCTGTCAAAACCGATTTTGTTTGAAAGCCCCTTTAGACCTCCTCGGTCTGAACCCGTCCTTCAACCTGGCGGTAAAACATATTTTGTCCTTTACAAACAGCTATATTGATTGCACTGCCGTTATCTTGAACTTGAGAACCGTCAATATTACCTCTGTGCCATTGACCTTGGTGGCCCCGGGACCTCTCGTGCCCAGTACAAGTTACACCGGGATTAAAGCTGTCATTGTGTTTTGATGTTTGTCGAATTCGAAGACTCGCACTCGAGCATTTGGTACGGGTGTGCACGATGTTTTGTGAAATTTGCTTGTAAATCTCAACCTGTGTGTGGAAAAGTAATGAATTTTTCTGCAGTCTGATCACCCCAAACCAGCAGGCTCCTGTAATCTCCTTCTATCTTTTGAAATTAGCTTTTGACGTTGTAAACTTGAACATGTGCCTGACTGGCGGCGTTTTGCCAGCCTAGACTTACCCACACGTCACCGACACATGGTGAAATGATACTTCTTTCTCCTGTAGACTCCACAAATCTCTGTTGTCCCTTTGAACTTGACGCTGAAAGCCCCGCAGAACGGCTTGTGTTGTGGTTGTTAACCACACCATACGGCTGTAGCCCGCCCAGGCCGTCCCGCCGTGAAAGGGAAAATCATAACAGTACCAGAGGCAACAACAAAGTGGGCACAAAGGAGGAAACAACAGTTCGCGACTATACCGTGGTGCTGTGGCGAGGTAGGTGGGCAGCACCGCCGGTCATGTGATAGCACAGCTGCTAATCTCCGAGCAGATGTAGAGGGGTGGAGATCGGAACGGTTTGAGCTGTCATGTTTTTTTACACACACACGCACGCACGCACGCACGCACATACACAAACACACACACACACACACACACACACACACACACACACACACAGCAAAAAGATAGGTCACTGGCACAGAGATCTTGGAAAAAATAGATGGTGCTGCACCTCCCTGTCTACATGTATCTATTAAAATAAACCTGGATATCAAATTGCAAAACTAGGGCAAACGCATTGACGCGCGCATTTCCAGTGGTGCGTCAGAAAATGGATAAGGTAGAGAATATCACGATATTCACATCTTACACCCACTAGGTTTTCCATCCATATCGACGAGCTAGCAATCCAGTCAAACGTGGCAACTTTTCTAGACCAACAATCTTCGGATTCTATAAGTATAAAGTCCGAGAATTTTTATTCCGTGTAATCTCCGATATGGTGCTGTTGCTTTCCTTGGAATGGGAACAGCTTTTAAATCTGACTCATTAACAATAGCAGTTACTGAACTTTTTCATGGTAACTGTGATCCGGAATATACAATAGTCTCCTTGTCTGTAAAGAAATGTGATGTTTCTGTTCAGTTCACTTCAGCAAAAATATGTGAAATTTTAACCATTTTCCCGATGTTTTCGCAAAGTTTTTATTTCCCCTCTCGTGTCTCTCCACAGAAGTAATGCCGACTTGGGTGGGACAATTGACCTTTTATAAACGCCCCGATGACTCAGTGGTACCGATGAAATCAGTAATTATTAGATTAGTATTGTTATATCCCTCAGCTCTAATAATTGTTTCGCTCAAGGGAATGGGAATTTTCCGCCTGGACGCGTCTGCACCCATCTCGATAAGATTTATAAAAGTAACTCTATTGTTCCTTTGTCTTCTTGTTTGCTTAGGAAAAGGCCAGTCCGAAAGCTTTGTTATGCTTGTTAAGATATAGTTTATCCTGTCGAAAGTCAGCACTGAAATACAACTCAGAAAAACCGCCACTGCAGTCTGGTTCTTATGTTGTTTTTCAAGTCAACGAACACAATATCTCTACCATGACCAGGCAATCCAAATACAAACCTTCCTACATGTGTGCGTTTCTTGGCGGGGGATTAAAACGATTCCACGTCATTAGTTCCGATCCGTGTGGCATTTTCCCTGCAGTTACGATCCATGTGGCTCCCTGACTGTGGTACATGGCGAACCTTGTGTAGGGCGTCGCCGTGCCATGTAAACAAAGTTATCGCCAGGTCTCCACACGGAAATGTACACAAAGACAGAAGGAAACGTTCGATCGATAGAGTCCGGTTCAAAGGTGGTCTTTATTGTCGTGCCGCTTTCTAAACCTGCATGGCGGTCCTTTACCGGGGTCAGGTACTCTTAACTTCGGCACCAAACAACGAGCATGAAAACTTTTGTGAAGAAAAATTTGTTTGACTTGAGGGTGTTGTACTAAGGATTGTGTTAGTTGTGTTCGATTGGAACAAAAGCGTGAAAAAGATTTGAGATAATCTATTTGCGAACAATTTAGGGGATTAGAGTCTGGACGATGCATGTTCATATAACAAACAGAGACGTTGTTAGGCAGGTAACAGGGGAGAAATGTCGTGTCGGCAGCTGTAATTGGGCGTTTGTAAAATTGTTATAAGAACCGTAGATATTGTCCCGGCTGTCCAGATCTAGTACCTGTGCTTAGAGCACATCAAAGACACCGCCTGGCTACGTGTCTGCAGTAAGGTGGAGAACGTGACAAGTGTGGTCCGGTCGTCAACAACGACAAACCAACATTCCTAGGTAAGGTGGACGACCCGCTTGTTTTACCCCCCGCCACGTGCAAAGGGGCGAAATCCGTCCGCAGGTAACCTCGCGCCGGGGACGGCTCGCGGAGGACACCGGCTGAGAATTTGGCGCCCCCCGTCAGGTGTAGGGGTCAGACAACCGGGCAAGCGTGGCGAGTTCCACCCGCGCCCTGTGAAAACCAACCCCGCATTCTTTCTTTTGGCAGGCAGCTCGCTTAGGTATGCGAGGTTGTTTGCCCCTCCTATTGTCCCCCCAGCTCTCTCCCTATCAAACACGCCGAATCATTATCAGCGATTAACGCGTAAGAACGTAATAGCAAACAATTTGCATAAAGCTCGGAAAGGGCAAAAGTCCACAGGTAGCTCGTGGTGGGAGTACTCCAGCTCGTACCGAAGTTTCCGGCTTGCACACTTGCAGACTTTTGGAGCTGGGAGCTGGTGTTGGATGTATGCAAGAGCCATATGGGCTGCAGCAGTGACTATTGGAGGTAGTCTGAGCTGAGTTTGAGCTGTATATGAGGTCCCTGAGGCGTGGAGATATTTGTACCCTGATTAGAGGCGACTTGGTGTGGCCGGGTGTAGTCTTACCAGCTTCCCACGACTGAAGGTAGGTGACACGGCGGCGTTGCACGCTTCTTTTCTTGTCTTCCACGGAATTATGTTGGTGTAAGAAGGTTGTGCAATGGTAGGGAGGTCAGGAGCGGAGCTCAGCTGTGTTTCTATGTGCAAGATTTAGCTGAAGTAGGCCGCCATGACCCGCGATAGGGTAGGCTGGCCTGCAGACTAGTGTAGCATGGTAGTGCATAGCGTGGCTGTCCCACGGGAGCTCATGCATGTTGAAGTATATAGCACCAACTTCGTTTTGCATTGCAATTTTACTTGTTGCACACCTGCAACGTTGCGCCAGGTAGCTAGGACCTGTCGGTGGCGTGTGTATGTAGCGCCGACCATGCAGAGTTTGCGCGCCCGCCACTGGACCTGGCGAAGTTTACCTGTCGTTGCTATACATACACAACAACATGGTCGAGCCCAGTCGGCTGGGGTCGGATCATTTCCGCCTGGTTGGTATGGAGTGGGTAAGGTGCACCCATGTCTGCCGGACTGTCCCGGCTAACTTCCTAAAAACAACCCCTGGGCCTCAGGAGTAGCTCTCCGGTACCTGACCACCTCTCCAACACCCCCCTTGACCCGACTCTTCAAACAAGCCCCCCTTCTCCCGGATGTTTTGTCCCTGCTCACATGTATGCCTTCTTATGGATACATGGCGCACCAAGTGAGCTCACTTCAGCTCCGGTAGCCTTCCAGGAAGACGGACCTCAGCACGGGGCTTGTACTGGGATGTTTATACACGGATTTAACGCAGTGCTAAAATCTTTTAATTTCAACACTTTCACTATAGCTATTGCATAACTACGCCACGGTAATAAGCCTCAGCTCTGCACGACTCTCTGCTAAAACGAGCACCAGCCGCAGCTGCGTCCTCGGGCCTTCAGTTGATGTAACACCACGGATAAGTTATGAAAAGATGTGGACAAAAGCATGCACGACTTATCTTAGCTGTTTGTCCTACCCCAGTGGACTTAATGAGGGCAGAGAGTGCTGAGGGATTTGCAAAAGATGGCATACTTGGAAACGTTAGGCGATGACGAGTCTGTTCTGAAGTGGGAATGAGTCATTTGTGCAAACTGAGAATGTGGCCGGGTCGGATGACCTGGCCTTACTGCTTGTAGTGGCAGGCCTGTACGTATATAAACTACATCTTGACGAGGGGGTGGCGAAGAAATCTGTAGCAGAGATAAAACAGGCCAATGGGGACAGAAGTTTGGTAGTGTTTCAGGATAGTGTTACGTCCAGATGTTTTGCTTTGCTGACCCCTCCTTGATAGTTCGTTTTAGATCCTACAGAGCTGTGTTTCTCAGACTCTAGTCTGGTAAGGTGTTGGGATGTAGTCTTATGAAAAGAACGACAGACAAGGGTAACGACCTGACTAATTGTGTTGTGTTTTTCTCACCCTCTGTTGGTTTTAGGGAAATTATATTTACATAAAAATGGCTCCGGTGACCGGTCATTAGTAATAAATAACTTCCCCTCATGCTTCCTTTTCGTACTAGAAGAACTGGTTCGATCCAGACGCATGTTCCTTTTATTGATTACACCATGTATTGTGCGAATTTGTATTCAAACGTAACGCTATTTAAAAGTATATCGAAATGTGCTTTAGGTTTCTTTTATAAAAAAATGAACGCGTTTTCAGCAACGAAGGAGGAATTTATGCATGACATGAAGATTGCCTTTTACATTGTACCTTGTTCTTCATTCTGTGTTGCTAGTGTTTCGAACAGCCATGATACAGCAAAGTCGAATGATATCAGTTGCACTGTAATAGTTGTCTGACATTTTGCTAATTGCCGAGTACCGTCACCTTTTTGTTCTGACATTTGAATAGCCTCCTTTCGCACCGCTGGAAAGGGAACATGACCTGTCGGCTATGTTTCACCCTGTGTGTTGTAAACCGAGCATGAGCCGAGCAATTTTAAACATTTCCTCCGCATTCGCTCCCGGTGTCTTTTATCCCAGTGCGTGTGGTCCGGTTTACCAATTTCCTACCATGCCATATGCACTATTTTGTCTCCTACTAGTTGAAACTTCTGAATATTAAGATAAGAGCGACTGTCGATCGTTATTGTATCAAATTTCGGTGACATGTGAGCTAACAGACCAGCGAGTTTGTAAGTGACGCGTGCCTTTCACAGTTCTGGAGGAGGAGGGCGGGCGTTTCACACCGAATTAACGAGTTAACATAGGTGTTGACATATCAGACACCCCCACCGGCACTGGTAAGCAATCTTTTCAAATTTAGTCAGTAAATTGTTTGTCTACGAAATGTTGTGACACAAATCTGGGGAAAGATGACGACGACATCAAGTATCGTTACATGTCTATCTGAGATAGAGCGCGAGTGATCTGTTGCTTGAAGTACGTGAGTGACAGATCTGCAGACGACCGGAGAGCAAACAGTGACGTCATGACAAGGAGGTCTAGTTTCCGTTTTTCTGCTTTTCAGCAACATCCGGTTCTGTCTGGGGCACAGTAAATTCCAAATCAACATTTGAACTACACAGTTCTTATAATTTCTTTGATGATATTGGATATTGAATAGTTTGTGAAGATGTGATGTAGTTAAAAACGCCAATGTTGTAACTTTCATGGCTGTCTCCTTTCGGTGTTACCAGCTCGAACAAAGTCCCATGTTTCGCGTCTGCCCAGATATCGGACAAGATGACGTCATGCACAGCAGTTGTCTACACGTCGTTTTACGAGATGACATTTTGTACGACACTCATACGATCACGAACAAAGGTCTTTTCGATAGCAAAAGATAGCATCAAAAGGGGTTCATATAGGTTTAGGTGGACAGCCAGTTTTCTTGACATCGGCAAATGTGTCCGTCTTGCAATTGGCAAAGATGGAATACTAGCTGTCAACAGTGTTGTTATCCCAAAGACAAGTGCCACATTTAGCAATTACCTTCGGTCATCTTGAGCATACAGATGCCTGTTTGGTTTTCACTCGCTTTTAATGAGCGGAGGCAAACTCCATATTTGCATTAAACTAGATAGAGAGGACTGAGCACACACGCTACAGCGGCCGGCCCGGCGGGAGTCGGAACTACTGCTAGAATGTCAGTTCCGTAGAGGGTTGTTGCTACAAACAAATAACAAACCAACCTACTCACCGTCGACGGGAATACTTAAGTCTTTAGTCAACAGAGGTGGACCGGCCTTGTCGGCTCATGGCGAGGGTGACAGAATAGTCAGGGAAAGATGGACATATGTGTCATGTGGCGGGATTAGCGTGACGTCGTTCAAAAATAGCACTAAACGGTACGTAACATTTATGTTTGTTGTAGAGGACCATGAAGGAAAGAATGCTGATTCGACTTTATTATTTCCAACTTTTGAATGTTATTACTGTATTTGGTCTCCAGTCGTAATAGTGGGCATATTGTTTCTATGATTCGAGTTAATGATTGTGATATCTTTAAACTATCGCTTACCCTGGGGAATGTTGGTCCTTTTAATTGCCCATTAGTATCATGCGTGCTGAATTATATTTTTAGTAGCCAACTCCTGTGGGTGGAAGCGTGGCTTGAAAGATACGGTAAATGTATGGGTGTGTGCGCCTTCGTCTTGCAATCGTACGCCTCAATAAGATTAAGAGATTAAAAAAGTATAGACTTCAGCATTTTTTACGCGCAGACCGTCAATTACGATTGGATGTTTTTACTGTATCTGGTAAGTTATAAACCGTCTTACAAGAAACCTTTGTGTCAGTAACATGAATGTTATTTATAGTACGCTGACGTTCAATTGTCTGGAGCAGTTTGCGCCTGCGTATTGCTGCCACATCGTGGAAAAGAAAGCGTACACGGTAGATGATATGTCGTAACTGTTACGTCGATGTAAAGTCACAGGCTTACATGTGACTTAAAAATTACAACATAACTAGGGCAAATTGCTCATGTTTGGTTCTAAATTGATATATGAAATATGAGGTTTCAGCTGGTTTGCATGTATTTGAAGTGTTCCTTTTCACAGGCCGCATCATCACAATGTGTGGTGAAACGGTCTGTGACAAAACTGCACAAAATGAGCAAAATAAAAAAGACGTACAAGAACGAGTCCATCTGAAGTCTACTCGAACAGGAGTAGTAATACATGTACATGTACATGTATGTGGGAAAACAGACATTGCTACGATGGAATATAGTACGTGTATTTCTTTGTTTTCTGTTTTTGACGCTTGAGCCAAGTTGAGGAGCTCAGCTACGCTCTTACGAACTACTCCTATGCACCTTGCGGCTCCCGGCGTGAGATCAGAATGACGCACCACGGTGTAAGGAATACTGATTCATTTCTTTGCACCTGATCTGACGGGGGTCTGGTTGCAGTAACCTGTTCCTAAACAGTAACCCAAACATCGTCACCAGGTACGGATCTGTCGTTACCTTTCTTCAATCAAAGCGAATAATTGTGCCCCCCTGTCGGCGGCACGGCTGTCCCCGGGGTGCGCTCAAGGCCGCCGCTGACAGGACAAACCCCCGGCGGTACGGGCCTGGTATGCCGGCACCAGCCTGCCATCAGTCGTGTCAAGGTTCACACGATCGGCAAGGTTTCCAGAACAGGTGAAGAAAAACACAACTTGTCTTCTCCCTACTACATGTACTAGTATCAGGAATGCTCCATTCGACGTTTGGGGAGAAGCACACAAGTAATCTTTCCAGTGGTGCTCGGGGGGAAATGAAGCAAAGAATTGGAGGTCGGGAGATAATGGAATGATTACAGGGTATGAAGGCATGAGTTATCAATGTACGTGGCTGTTGAAGGGAGGTTCAGTCTACTCAATTTGAGGCAAATCTTATGAACCATCTCTTTATAATAGTATTTTCCATCAGTAGCGCTCATGGGGGGGAGGGGGGTCACGTGTTGATGAAATGGCCACTACGTATACATTCTTGAACACTGATGAAACAGTGTTTTGACGCCCACGCAAATGTTTTGAATAATCCTAGGACTGTGGTGCGTTAGCAGACCTAGCAGGCTGGCGAGCGCTAGTCTCTATCAGACTCATTGGGTTGATAAAAAGATAGCTAAATTGGGAGCGGAACCAAAGGAGTCTGGTAAAGACTTTGGGATGATGTACATAATCGAGTGAGACAAGAATGCCCTGACAAAAAGAATGACCTTGTACGGTTTTTCACCAAAAAAATTGGCTAGCTTTTATAATTTTCATTGAGGATTGCATATGGGCTAGGACAAAAACAATATTTAATTAAAAAATTAAACATTCTATTATGACACACTTTCAAGTTGTCACCGTTCAAGTTTGTAGTGTCCAACACTGAAGATTGTTCTTATAATCCATGATGTTAGCGCTTTAGGATACGTAAGTGTTCAACCCATAAAAGATGAAAGGAGAAGGTACGTTTTGCTAACGTTAGCCAAGCCCCAACCAAATCAATACCAAATTAAACTTGTCCGTCTTTTATTTGTATCGGCCATAGCTCAAAAGACTACTATAGATGTTGGTTGCAGCATTTCTGTCTGTGGGAGAGATCTCGGAGGTCAGTCCGTGCCTGAGGTATTGTCCCCCGCTGTTCTGTATAGCCTAACACATCGGACATGACAGATGTTTCCTACCGGACACCGCCGCTTTACCTTGGCACACAAGGACGACATGTCAGCAGAACGAGACATCGTAATTAGTGGACGTGTTGAACACAGTAACCCTGCTGTTCACCCAGACAATATGTTAGCAATAGCACGAAGGACACATGATAAAGCTCACAGTGGCGCTGTCACCATCTAGGTAAGAGGTATCGCGTAATCTTTACACCTTATCTCATGTCTTGTTTGCGACTGTTTGAACAGCGCCTGTCGCTCTATTGTACAGCAGGGATCAGTCAGGAGGGGGGACTCTGAAATGAAGTATTATGGAGTTAGAAGTCGTTGTGGTACTTCTTTTGTTTGTTTTTGCTTGTTTTTCTTTCTTTGTGTGTTTTTTCTGAGATAATTATCCGATATTGCAACTTTCCGTTCCTTTGCATAGCCTCTGGACTCCACAGTGATGTTTCCAAGTAGCGCATGCATGAGTGTGGGTGTATATGACTCCATTATTTTGTTGCAAACGTGTCATTAAAGAGTGCTTAACTTACATGTTGTTCTTGTCCTATAAGTACAGAACAATTCGGACATGTAAAGTGCCGACAAGGCTGTCTGTGTTATTGTGTTAGAAGAATTGAACACTTTGTGTCGCACAAAGCATCACCTCGTACAAACCTTGGTCTTATTTACTTTACGACATGAAAGCAGGACAGGTCTGTTTAGAAATAAGTGCGACACAAATGTTCTCTTTGTGTCGTGGGCGCCGAAATGTGCATCTTGTGTATGATTAAGAGATAACGATTTCTCTAGTGCTGATCCTTTTAGCCAGTTTAATAGACGAGTCATTGTCGTAAACAGGAGTGCTCTTTCTATAGTGTCAATAAAGGTGCTGGTTTTTTTGTCTGTGAGCAAGTCTGTGGAATTTAAGACATCAAATGCTCGTGTATAATTACAGGTGGGTTTGAGTGCGCTCCGTCGCCGGGGTGCTTTACTCTGTCGCTCGGTCCTTTGTTGGAGGGTCTTCTGCCCGAGGGAAGATGTACATCAATAATCGGACTTAGGTGAACTATAACTCAGCCGTAATGGTTCGGCAGGCAGGGAGGATGACAATGCAAGGGGCGGCCATTCTTTCCCGCGCTTTCTTCTTTGTCCGCGATGCGTCACAGGTGGATTGTTGACACAAATGGTCAGGTCCAGGGACGTGTCAAGTCTCGCGGGGTCGCGCAGTGTGCGAGATCTTACCTTGCCTGTGACGCACCGGTACGTCATTAGTCAAGGGTGTGTCGTCATATGTGACTTTTAGAAGCCCAAGTGACATTTCCAACAGAACAGAGAAATGTCCAAACAAGTAGAGCATCTTCGCCAAGACCACCTAGTTAGGGGACCTTTCTGCTGCATACCGTCGGGGTAAATGTTGTGAATAATACACAAATAGGTTAATAGGCCGTTTACAGAATGGGTAGGCATTTGCTTGTTTAGGTGTCTTTTTCCTTCGGTCTATGCAAAAAGCTATTCTAGCGATTAGGTATCTAACTACTATTTGTCACATACGTCTGAATGCTTTTTTTTATTGACATTTTGTGTAGGTCTGTAGCACTTGGACTCGTTTAGGACGGAAAATATATACACTCTGCCATGTTATCAGAGAATGTGTAGTGATGCAGAGTTTAGTACAAGGTTTAATGGAACATTATCTATAGGTCTGGTACTGTCATTCTCAAACAGTTCATCCCCACCCAATTTGGTGAATGGTACGGCCCAAATGTGAAAGCACCAGCACAGGTCATTGTCTAGTCATGTTGCTATCGTTAATCTATTACTTGCACATCGGTACAATATTCTATATTCCTTACGTCCGCAGATGTAGATGTGATATTTTCGTGTTTCTGAGGAAGCACCTGCGAAATAAAGCAGCCTGGCACGTATTGCCAAGAAAACCTGGCATCCCATCTGACGTAACTGGTAGGTGGCCAGCTAAGCGTTACTTGGAAACACGAATATAATTCAAATCACCAGGAGTAACCGTGGATATCTTGAGCTCAAACAAGCTCGCCAGCCGGCCTCCTGGCAAAATGAAATAGTTTTGGGGCATTTTGTAACCCTGGCCAGGCGGCTGTAGATGGGTGTGTGAATGTGAAGGTGTTGACAGGTATTGAGGAAATCGATATCGGCGGGATCTGTGTCGAGCCTTGCACGTCTTAGTTGCCATGCATTTTCGCTTTAAGTGTACTTGTCAAAGGTCAACGGCTTTCCGTGTAAGCCACCTTGCTGTAGGTATGGATAAAACGCCTTCAGGTGGGCTTGTAGCCTAGCAGGTACTTACCGGTAGGTTTACAAACTAAACCGCACTCCGGCTGCTAGCTCCTTTTAACTCCACGTTGTTCAACGTTATTTGTACTTCGCTTAAGGGACACGTTCTGATCTTGAGCGCCGTTATATTCTTACATTGAAAGGCTTTTATTTTATGGGCGACGTTGTCTTGGTAACAGGTGCATCTGTGGCTGCAGTTTGTTATCAGTCGGTAGGTGCCGCACCTGAAAGACGCGCCCGGATGTGTTTTGTGTGCAGTGATACCAGGAATAACTGGTACATTTGTCTTGAAAATATTACACTCTGTGTGTGCAATTCTTATCATGATCAACTGATGGACAATAATTTTTTCTAATAACATGAAGTGTAATATCCGCGTTTACTTTTACCAAATGTCCACCAGACGGTGAGAGAAAACTACTTGTCTTTCCTCTAATAAAAAAATGTAGTCAAAAAGTTTGCTGTGCGTGTTTTGTTCTTCTCTTGTTGACATTTCTTTTTCCCACCATATGTACTTTGTGTGCTATACAGACGAGGTAATGTTGCTTGTAAAGGCTGTCTTGTTTTCCGACATAATCTGGTAATCTACCTTATTCCACCCCACCCTGCCGGAGTTCCTGGGGTATGTGTTGTGAGTTTTATCATCTACTGCTTGTAACATTTAGTTTTGCACACGATGTGTGTTGTGCCTTCGGGTCTAATCCCAGCTATCGTGCGATCTTCCGATAACGACGGGCTTTCATTTTCACCACGAGCCCCCTCCGGCAATGTCAAGGCGATAGGAAGCCGGGGGGAGGGCCAGGGCCCGTGCGTGGCCGTGTGCGTGCGGAGGCGTAGTCTACTTGGCCGTATCTACGGAGCGATCTCAACATCGATCAATTCTATCTTTGTAATCCAGGTGTAAAAGCAATCTGCTCCGGAAATCGTCCCACTTGTGGGTATCGACCGTCCAAATCAAGAAGTATTTCCGCCTGCAGCACCAGGAATCCATCTCGCGGTGCGGACCCGGGGGTCATTGGAATTCAGCTGTACTCGGGCCAGGTCCACAGGGAGGCCGGGAGGATCCACCGGGCAGGCGACACGCCGCCTTTCCTCAGGAAGAAAGGTTTTTTCGCCAACTTGGCAGGCTGCGACAGCGTCGCTTCCTCAAGAGAGATGTCTTTCCCGTGAAGTCCCAAAGACGAGCTTTTGCTTTAAAAGTAATTAACGATGATATCTGTTTCACACCAGGGGCGACTGATCTATCTTAAGACGGAAGTCGTTTACACACTGGGGCTTTTAGCCATAAACTTGAAGCGAATTTGGCAGCATTTTTCCGCCTCTAGGCCAAAGCGCCCCCTGTGGGACATCTCGGCGCAACACTTTCTTAGAAACACAGGTTATTTGAGTAAGCCCCGGGCGCGTCTCCGTAGACTCCCAATCGTGACAACAATAAAGCAGGCGATCTCTAGTAGGCGACCTAGACTTGGAACGTCAGCCCTGATCTGTGAGAAAACAATACAACATACATGTATTCTGTTCTCCTAATTGTGAGTGGTTAGCCCCATAAGCTACGGACTCATGCATGCACCTGCTGTGCCCGAGTTTCCGAGACGACCATAACTCATGTACAGCCGGTGGTGGTTCTAAAGGAATGGCTTCTACGTGTTTCAGTAGACGTTGGCGAGGGAATAATAAATTGGAGATGATATAAATCATAGTAGTAGCTGCTGAAGGAGCTGAAATCCAGAGGGTGACATCTTCCTGAGATTTGAAAATACTGAAAACTCAGCACTATAGAGTCCCTCATCCATTTGAAACAAAAGTTTTGTCAAAATTCTTTCTTGAACATGGTATCTAATAGCATCTTCCTAATTCCAGCTTCCACTGTTCCTGCCCCCCCCCCCCCAACACAAACGCACAAAAAAAACTCATTTAGTCTCCACCAGGCTCAGCGAAGGCTGGGTTGATAGTAAAACAACCTGGTAAGGAGACAGTTTTGTCCGGCTGGTCGAGACTACATCCTCCCTGTCTGTAGTACTGACGAGCCGTCGGTAGTCCGTGACGTTTGAATTATTGGAGGTCCATCTCGCGGGAGAGAATTGCTCCGGTGAAATATGCATGAAATGGGTCGCGGATGTCAGCTTCCCAATCTCGTCGTTGGGGAAGCAACGATTTCCGCTAATCAGGCGGAAGGCCGGGCGTTTGGACTTCATACCTTTTTCACGCCGGCCGAATTCTTGCCGGACCTCGGCAATATTCCAGGCGAGTAGTTCGAGCCAGGGGAACGGCCGGCTACGATCGCTTCTTGCTCTAGATGTAGGTACAACAGCTAGACAGGAATACGATGAAAACATAGGTCAAACTATACATAAGAAACAAAGATAAGTTCCGTACCTCAACTTGTGCTTTACCTTTTTTCTAATCGATTCATATCGAGCGCCTTAGAAACTCTTTTTTTGAGACAGAGGAAGCTCATCGAATCGGCGAAGTCAGGAGTCACATTCAACAATACACCAAGACATTCATCTAATCACTGACGCTATTAAACGCGTCTTGAACAGAATGATAGCAATTTCCAACTATCACAGGAGGGCGTAGTGCTAGTATCTTACTGTGGACGAGTGAGTAAGTCCGCCATATATACATATATATATATATATATATATAGCTGTATCCATAATATATATATATATATATAGCTGTATCCATAATATATATATATATATATATAAAGATACCAGAAGGGCATTGAAAACAGTGGATGGTCACAAACTGCGACTTACTTGTAAGATTTAATTTTCAAGGCAAACTTGGTGTCGATTTTTTGGCTTAGAAAGGCTGGCGTGCCTGGCGCTGGACTTTGTGCCTCCAGGCCTGCCATGCCCCAGCTCGGGACCGGGAAGTGATTACATCTGGACAAATTGCTCACTAATTTTGTGAATTCTGTAACGACCTTGACAATCTGTGGTGGCCCAGTTAGTCTTCTGATGCCACTTGCCTAACTCGGTGACCCACCCTGCCCGTCTGTACACACATGGTGTGCTGTATCTAACATGGTGGCTTTTGTTGACGGTGGTGGACACTGCGGTAAACCATTATGACCAATTTTTGTCAAGGCGACAACGCACATTCGTCCCATCCTTCACCATATCAAATCGATGGATGGAATTTCTGGTAATTCCCCCCGTGTTTCATCATTCTGACAAGGAAAACTTGATTACAAATAGAAATCGAAGGGCCTGTAGCCTTGGGCCCCAAAGTTCCGGACAAGGGATATATATTTTTCCGATCTACTTCTGCTGTGCTGAGCACAATTTTTCAAACATCATTCGTGGTGCTATTCCGGTCTTATGCCTTCAACGTTCACCTGAAATACGACCATCCACTCATTTTTAGTCGAGTTTAGATGTGATACAATTATGTACAGATATCTGCTGCTTATGTCTTAATTTCTGTTTTATGCGTCTATTATTTATCAGCTACATTGGCAAGAAAAACGCTGTAAAAGGAAACTTCGAATTCAATTGAACCTTGTTTTTAGGAAATCTTATAGTATTGTGTCCGTCAACGTCAATACAGGCAACATGTTGCGTTTCCATGGTGATAGTCTCTTTTCATAGCCTGAATGACCTGTCAATCAGTGACGCAAATCGAAGCTAATCATTTTCCTAATAAGGATGTGTTCTATCAGCCCTACGTCACCACACGACATGGGAGCGGGAAATCAGGACCGGAAACTACCGTGCATCATCTCTGTCAATCACACCTGCAAGAAAACATAATCTGTGTTGCTTCTTATCCCTTCCAAGTAAACATTTGTTCTGCATTCATATTCTTGCCTAATCATTTTTATTCACCATTTGACTCTTCTGTTTTGACATATAGGAGGGCCACTTGCGTTGCCATTGGATACGTGGTCGAGTCCCGGTGCCCGTGAGTTTCCCGGAGGAGTTGTCAAAGGACATCTAACGAGAAGAAAAACACCGCGAACGTAAGTACTCAACTACGTCACAGCTATAATGGTAATCATCGTTTTCCTTTGAAAGGTTATTGTGGCGGGGTTGGGTCGGTTGCCTTGTTAGATATGACACCTGCTTGTTCTCTCGGGGTGGTTAAATATATCACATCAGCTCCCTTCACACAGGCGCGTCAGGTACTGCGTAAATCTTTCGTCCAAAGGCAAACAGAAGTTTCTTGTCCCCTCAAAATTGCAAATTCGCTGCCTACAAAATGATAATGTCCTTTCTATATAAATGCCCTTAGGGCTTAGGCTATATTTGATGTGGCTCTGTTCGATGTTGGCCGAGCTGGAATCACCACGGCGACATCTGTTGCTTCCAAACAGTATACAGAGTCCTGCAGGCCATTTTCTCCCTACAAATATAGGTCCCTCCACAGCGGCTACTGCGGCAATCGGATCACGACCCAGGGATGGGAGGGTAGAAATAGAGTGGGTTCCAATTACCAGTTAGGCGGAAAAATTCGGGAAAATTGGCCGTCGCCTGGTGATCGCATCATTATTCCCGCCGTGTGCACGGTTCCAGTTAGCCTGGCGGGAGCTGTTTCATCTTGTCCGGCTATCAATGGACACAGACAGAGGACCACGGGATGACAACATGACTGATAGACCCCGACACTAGAACAGAAACATTGGCTGCTCATCCAATTTTTCGTAATCATATTTTTCACATTAATACCAATAATCTTTCCTCAAAGTCACTGCATGGTCCTGGAAATGGACATATTACAAAGCGGTGAAGATGACCCCCGGCCCACCCAGTACATGTAGCTTCAAATCAAAGGAAGATTTAGATATCAAGATTTCAACCAACCCAAGCAAAAACTTTTATTGCCCCCTGGCCTCATTAAAAGATAAGCGACATCAGCATTTGTCCAAGAAGACATTTCTGTTACACCGCGGTTCCCGCCGTACGTGCCTTCCCCCCGTGTACTTGGGCACACGACGATATATTGGCGCGGTAAAACGCGGCTTTATTTGTCTACGATTTTCCGTAGAAAGAGCCAGTACGTATCGCCGGCCACTGTAAGGTCCATCCCTCCTAGTCTGTCATTGGGTGCAAATTTATGGTGGAGCGGCCGCCGGGGTCCACACCAGATTAACTGTTCTGGGGGAGAAACCTATAATATGTCATTACAAAGTGGTGAGATTTGATCGATAGCGAGCAGCAATCCGTTTCATACATCAACGCACAAAAGTTACCGGAGCAGATATATGTTCAGGGGCGCGCTACGCTTGGCCCCGTTACTCCGGGTCCCTTCCGATTTGCGCAGATCGAAAGGGGAAAGCTCGCTGGGGGAGATTTGCGCTAAATGCGTCTGTCCATCAACTTTATTGCAGTTGGCTTTAGCAAGGTTACCAGTCATCAGAGCCGTTAGTCAAGCCACCAACACCTCGCCTTGCGGCGCTGTGGGCGCATGTGGTGTTACGTATATTCCACTAGTCGGAGCTTGAGTCAGTGGATAAACCACTGAGACTGCGTGTGGAGGTAGTCAGTCGTCACTTGACGTCCAGCGGCGCCGGAGCGACTGCACACAGGAGGGGTTCTCTCCGCCGCTTCTTCACTTCTCTCCTCCATCCCTGCTCTGCCTGCTCGGACAGAATGTTTTCCCCGTATAGCTATCCACCGCCGTTTCCAGGCGACGGCCGAGGCCGCTTCGCGCCCTACCCGCCGCCAATGCCACCGACGCCGCTGTATCCAGGTGAGGCGCGCGGCAGGTGTAACAAGACCCATTTCGGGCGCGCTTAGAACAGGTGTGCTGTTATGTGAGAGCGCAGTCGGGAGGCACGGCTAGTTAGTCTTGAGGAAGGGACTAAGACTGGAAGGAAGTGCACCATTGTCCGTGCAGGATAGATGTATTTAACACTTTTGGACACTAACTTGTTCTCATTTTTTTGCAAATTACACAGATCTAATATCTGAATTGAATTTCTGGTGATTCATTCTATATTTACGCCTGTCACGATTGTGTGGTTCCTACATTCTGGTGGCATGGAGAACCGAGATGGGAATTATGTTCCATATGGCCTGAGGTGGTCAGCATGTAATTTAAACCAATCATGTCCTCTAACAATTGAATTTGCCTTTATATTTTGTTCAGATCTTTCTAAGTCCTTCCAATTGAAGTACATGTAATAAGTTTCCCGACGGACGGTCTATTTTTGATCGGTTGATGCGCACTAGTCACAGACAAGGTGCTTTGAAGTTGTGTCCGGATTCTCCGGTCTCCGTGGTGCCCTAACTGCCACACCTGTCGCTAGACGTTAGACCATGGAGTCTTCCTTTTATAACTCCATGGTTAGACTTAGAGACTGCTGATGTTCCAGCGGGCTTGAGGTTGAAATGAGTTGAGCAGCCAGCCTACATGAGACCATTTTGAAGGAGAGGGATTAGTCTGGCGGCTGTCTTGTGGGGTAGGGCCGGCGCTTTCAACCACAGAAAAAACATTCTTACTTTTCTCGTCGTCTTGATAGGCTATGGTGATGGAATTCTTAAGGTGGTCTTTATACTCCACAGTCCAGCGTCAAAATGTGTTTAAAAAAATCTCAACTCTGCTTATCTTGTGGTTTTGTTAAGTACGGTTTCCTCAGAAATTGTAAGCATCGGCGACATGTCTCTGCGTTCAGTTGTTTCTCGCAACAAGCTCCGAAAGCTAGCCTTTTGTTGGTGGGGAAAGGGCGCTGTTAATAAGAACTTTGTAATTAAATTTAACTAGTCTGTATTGGGATTAGTTACTAATATCTGTATGTTTCAGTGTAAACATTGACTGTTAAGAAATCTTCCCTTTTGGACGCGGGAAACAAATTTGAAATTTTGTTACGTTTCGATGTTGTGTTCCTCAATTGTTCATTTTTTTTGTTTCTTTTCCATTTTGACACATCTTGGCTTCACTGCTTGAGGATTGTATTTCTTCCATCATTGGACATGAGGCGTAATCACATTGATTTGGTAATTATTCAAGACTTTCAATGATGTCGATTCCCGGTGTAGTACAAGGTACCAAACAGCAGGGGGCGTCCGACCGTTTATCTTAACCTGCTATGAGTATGAATGGGTCACTGAGTAGCGAGAGGCTAAATCGCTTCCTTGTTCCCGCTCTGTCGGCTTCCAAATTCCAAATTGGGCTTCGTACTTGTAGCATACAGTCAGGAGAGGCCACCGCCGTACAGATAATTGGGTTCAAGGGAGATCTGAGTCCAAACCGGATTAGACATTCGCGTCCTGATTTACAAATTCCGTTAATCTGAGCACATGGCGCTGGTGTTTTATTAGGCAGTTCGTCTAGACTTGAACTGCTGGCCAGCGCCGGTGGTGATGAAGACATTGGGGAGGTATTTTGGCTTGATGTTGGAGGTAATTACCTTTGGTACCTTACAGCAGCTCTCTGTGTGAATACGGCCAGAAAAGCAGAAACAAACGAGACTTTGGTGGTCCAGTCCTTCTAGCTCACACACGTCCGTAGTCATTTACTAATTAAAGCCGTCGAGAAATAGAATGTAGACCGTTGCTTAACCATGACTTGTGTGGTAATGTCACTGTTTCAAGTCAGCCATAGATGATGACGCACGCCTTCCAAAATTGTGTTTACCCGATATTGGCGGTCATAAAATACACAGAAATATTCCTTTTTTTACTTTTTTAGTAAATATTCTATCATTGCTCTTGGCGCGCATGTGTTATCTAACGTTCTTGGTCTATTTATTAAGTATCTTGTTGAGCAAAATACCAGCTACAAGAGCTTACAGTACCTCAGGTATTGAAACATGACGTTTTTAAAAATGTTATGTACTTCGTAATATAGTTAACGTTCTTTCAACAGATCGCATTCTGAGCTCTTTCAGCCTACATTCCCCAGTTTTTGGTATGTAATATGAACATTGTTTGATGTCTATTTCAAACGCTTTACATATTTGCCCTGTGGGAGAACACGCGCGCTCGGAGATGTTTTCAGCGCACTGTTCTTTTCAGTGCGATGTGTGGAATTCACTGGAACGTCGATAGAAAGAGTCCCGTTGATTGCGGAGGTTGCTGAACTGCATTGTATTTGATAATTTGTCTGCGCCTGAGAGAAAATACCGCGCATGTCTGGCTGACTCGGGCGGCCGTACCTACCGGGCTGGCGGCGGTACGTGGTTCATGAATAGAGACGGCTCTTCTGTCCTGACGCAGTGCGGACGACACCACGATGATGTTTTCGTAGAAACGCCGAACTGATTGCTGTCGGTTGCTATGGCACGGCAGCCTAGCGTAGGCGACTGCGCGGGGATGAAAAAGATGAGAAGGAGAAAACAACAGAAGGCTTTGACGTCATTCTTGGGAGAGAAAACATCTTCATCTGACAGCGCCTCACCTCCGCACAGTTGATGCGGGAAGGATTCACACTTTACTCCAAATTGTGGCCACGGGCATAAAACAAGCTTTTCATCAAAACGTCACCTTCCAATCACCGCTCGACTCTACATGGGGATGTGTTCCTAATCCCTTTCCTTACATAAACAATACCAAACTGCGTAATTTATAGAACAATATACTAAACATCACAATCAGCATAATCCCTCATTAGACCGATCCCTGAAATATCATTGATTATATTAGCATCGACCTAAACAATAGCGAGAGGCAACAGCGTCAACAACCAAAGGCAAACAATGCAAAAATATCAAATATTCATAAATCCCCGTGTTTAGAAGGATGCAGCCTTCGAGGCAGACTTGCAATCGAGCTGCATTCATTTCCCAAAATCGCCAAATGAAAGCGAGGAAACTTGTTGAATTTACCACCACACGTTTGTACACGTAATGTTGTGCGGTGGAGTGAGTGTTTGGGTGTTGAAGTGCCTGACGTAACAGATGTATCGGGGATCCGGATGTTTTTCGTCTGTTTGAATGACGGCGTTCCTCCCGCGACACGTCAAAGAATTAACGCTCAAGTACTTCTCATATAGCCTTATATGGCCTGGAGGAAAATACAGTACACGGTGTACCATGGTGGAAAACATACGTCTTGTGGCCCGGTACACAAACACGTGCTTCATTGTCACATGTTTGGGGTTTGGAATTTCTTTAATATACCTGTTGTGTGCTAATACTAAGCACTTCATGTCATATCATCCCATTACATTGGCCATGACTGCCATTGGCCATGGGCATAGAAGCCTTGTTTAAAGAGTTTCTGTAAGACAAACTATTTTCAGACACATTTCTTTGCCGTCGCCTCGCCACAAAGACACGCTCCTGTCCTATGAGAGGTTTTTACAGGGTTAGAAGAGCCAACTGTCCTCCGAGGGACTCCTCGTCTTGTTTTCAAAGAAACTT
Source organism: Branchiostoma floridae x Branchiostoma japonicum (assembly GCA_013266295.2). Lineage (NCBI taxonomy): Eukaryota > Metazoa > Chordata > Leptocardii > Amphioxiformes > Branchiostomatidae > Branchiostoma > Branchiostoma floridae x Branchiostoma japonicum. Next base: position 18,067,058 of record CM023840.1, read on the forward strand.
AAACAAGCTAGCACTGTAGCAGCAGCGCATTTCAAAAGCATCGCTCTACGAGTAATGATATTACACACATGATTGTCTAGGTTGAAGAATAAAGGACTTATTTTCTCATTATAGAAAGTAATTTGTCCAGAATTAAAAGTCATGGCTATATGTGACACACCGATTTCTCCTTTTCTGGCAACAGTCGCTTTAGGATGCTAAATTGTTAGTCAGGGTCATACTACAAGAAACGATTCGAAGACAATAAAACAAAAAAAGCCTCCTGGCACCGGCACGAAAACCTCATGAAAACTGTGTGAGGGCGATACATTTTGTTGCTATGTCGCTACTGATCCTTGATACTGCATATACGTAACTTAGCCTGCTACTATGTCAGCGTATTCAAACACGTTCTTTCTGTACACCCCCTCTGTACAAACATGGCCGTTATAGTTACATCAGACAAAATATAATTATGCTGTGTTCAGATTATATTGATCATATCACCAATATGATAAATTCACGGACGTAAACATCACGTCGGTTGGCAATCAAACATCCAGAGGGAGATACAACTTGTGTCATAAACAACGTTTCTGTTGTGATAATATAATCGTGGACACAATATGTATTTCTTCCTCAAAACAGTTCAATCGCCGTACGCCTGCACTGACCGACCGATCGCCCTATCATTGGCTGCTTTGCCTCGTTTGCATATGACGACAATTCTATTCTCACCCTCTTTGGATCTGTGACGCACGAGCGTCAGGCTGTCGTCAGGGAGAAACTTCAAACTTTCCCTTGTTTTCCATGTATCACATGGACCAGACATGCCCGAGACGGTCTAGTGGTGTGGCCGCGGTTACATCTCTTCACTCCGCGAGTTTTTCCCGTCATATTGGAGGAAATAGGCTAAAAAGAGTTACTGTTTCGTCCACCATGGCTTCATCTTTTGTGAACAACATTTCCCACTCAGGTAACGGTTTTACACAATCAGTGTCCAATGTGTGCCTTGCAATCTGTGGTAATCAAAGCCCGCAGCTTGGATTTGTTTTTTTACCAATCGCAAATTTCTCTTCAGCTGTTATTGTTTTAATTAGGCACTTATCTGTTGATGTGTTTTTACTGCGGTTTTTGCGGTTGCATTAATTGTTACATTTCCACGTAGGCGGTGCCAGCGGAAAGGCGTGTCACGAACCCATTGTCAGTTTCCCCAATTATTTTTCCTCTTATTTCTAATGCTATCCGCTGCGATTTAAGAGCGCCACTTTAGCGGAACAACTGATGTTATAAGGGCGGATAACGCGAGCAGGAAAGCGGGAAGCAGCCTTTGTCCGTGGTGCTGAACGACCTCTGAAGTAGGTAAGCCGGCGCTTCTCGTTTCACCCCTGCAGCTTGGTCCGCCTTAAGTCGTGCTTTCCCACCCACTTTCCCCTGATCTCACTGTAAGACTTGTTGAAAGAATGCCCGGAGGGATCCCATATATGGGGCCACTAACATATGGTAAATCATGCGGTGTTTACCAGTCTTTGGGCGACTATATTTCTGTTTGTGGCCATGTTTTGGGCCCGCGAGCTTTGCCATTTTGCTGTTCTTTAATGTTTCCGTCTCAAAAGGTAACCGAAATTGGTTCGGGAACCCTGACGGTTCGGATATTCAATGAGTCCGAACTTTGCCATCAGTGTGATTCAGATATACACAGTACATGCCTATCAGCCGCTGTGTGCCCAGTACAATGTAAGGTTGTGGTGGTGGTGGTGGTGGTGGGGAGGGGGCAGCTCAGACGAACAGTTTGCAACCAATTTTCAATTTATGACCAACAGCTTCTCCTTGTTTTGCATTGCACAGACAGCCTTGTAACAGCCCAGAAAATGGAGGCAGATGATTCCCACTTGTTAACATTGTTGCTATTTTTGAGGTGAATGTTCTTTGTTGAGATCGTTATCATGAGTGCTGAATGATGATGAATGGCGGGGTGATTATTGTGGGATGCCTTCTGCCTGTCTCGTCACGTCAATCTGGTGCGTTGATCGGTGACGGGCCGTTCTGGGGTGCTTTGTCTGTGCAGAAAACATACTTGTTTGTTTAGTGCTTACTGCTTGCGGGGACGTTTGGCCTGAAGGCAGCCTGATGGTCATTTTCTGCCTATGTAACAAACCTTGTAAACGCCTTCCGAATGTACCTAGAGGTCTCCGCCACATGTCAGTTCATTACCCAGCGTGAACCAGTCTATAATAGGATTTGAAAATTTAAAGTTGTGTTTTGCACTCGTCTAAAAAGCTATATTAAAAGCATGTGTGTTTTGATGATTGACTCCAATGACATCGCGACGCGTCGCTTTTCACAAGACAATAGGAGCGGGCCAGGTGTGATCAGCTGTTCTCACAGCCCGGAGCTGTCTTTTTTCCGATCAGATGTGCAGGATAATGACGGGTCTCAATGGCTGCGGGAATAATACGGCCATAAGGACGGATTAATTACATCTTTTCCTGCACTTTTCCGTTCTCCTTGTTTTGGTTTGTCACCAAATCAACAACAACAAAAATCAATAACTTGATCAATGAGAGAGCGCGTCTTTTTGCGTTTATATCTCGAACAAATTTTATCACCACTCGACAGAAAGTCTATTTTTATATGATAATCCATAGAACAATGACTTTTGTCCACACAGTTTTGGCTTTGTTGTCAAAGAGGTCGAAGTTGTTACTTTGGATCCGATGTGACAAAAGTTCTCCCAATCCATTGATTCGCACGGAATGTTAGACTTTTTTCTCCAAAAGTATGTCAACGACCACAGAAGCTTCCTTACCCTTATAAATAAAAAAAATGCTAAAATACAAGAATGGTTAAGTTATGTATTGTATTGTGTGATACGAGTATTTAATTCTATACGGTTCCCATACGGCTCAACAACGTCTATAGTATTTCAAATACCAGTATAGACATGAGTGAGTACAGTAAGCTTCATCTTTAATTTACAGCATTCCACAGATCAACAGAGAAGAATTCTCCGCAGCCTTTACTCTGCACACAGTCTTACCCGCGCACAAACACTTACAAAAGATCGAATTATGGTGTCTTCTTTTCTTCACAAGGCTGGTATGGCTAGGGTAATTCTGCTATTCTATTACCTGTGGTATTTTTGTCGTTTCCATGGGTAACAGTGCGTCATGTGGAGCATAACCATAGCCTCGAGTACAGTTACAGATCAACCCACGTAAGCACAATTATTCCATCTACTCGTATTCACATCTAAAAAAAGATAAAAGACAATTGCCAGTTTTGCATATTCATAAGGGGTCGGTGAGGGCATTTGTAGCCTGTCCAAATCAACATCTGCGAAGGAACTATAAAAATCAAGAATCGCTTGCCGTTTGACACGTGTTTATATATAGTTGTCCGTGTTATCGATGTAGGTTATTGTACTTAGTTAGTACCCTGCACTTTAGATTGGGTAGTAATTAGATAATATGGAAAACCTACCCATCAAAAAGCAACCCACGCAGTGTCAGACGCGACAGGTTGTGAAATCTGCTCTGTAACAAACCTATTTTAGAACTTCAGACACTGTTATATATAGAGAGAGAGGGAGAGGGAGAAAGAGTAGATCGACCAAAATAGCAGCTATACGGTATTTTGAATGCCATACACGTAGCATTGGGGTAGGTACTCCCAACAGATAGTCAAACATGTCAGAATTAGTTTTCTATCTGACCTATATTGAGGCCAGTGGAACGGTACAGAGACTGCATACTGTTCACCACACCACTTCAGTTTTCTTCATCAAATGATCTCAATAATTACCTGTAACATCGGCCCTAACATGTGCTGTGCCATGTGTACTTTCATTGATTGCATTTTGCGCCCCCTAGAAACGTAACCAAGGCTACCAGCGGGGTGCGTCTTTGAGTGCGAACATCAAAATTATATTTGGTATCCGAATTGATCTGAAATCTAGGTCAACTGTCCTGGAGTAAACCGTACACAAGCCGCGTGTTTCTCGCGCAAATGTTAAAGAGAAATACGAGCGAATTATGTGGTTTTTAATACTGGTAAAACGCTTTTCTCCAGTGACCCACTGTTGCTCACCAAACGCAGGTAGGTGTAGCCAGAGGGGCATTACTGTTACTTAACTGCCAGGTGAGGGGGCTTGTCTTTTCTTGCTACGGTGTCGTCTCTTCAGGAGTTTTCAGAGCCAAGCGTCATTAGATTAAGTTGCTCGAAAGACTGCTGAATCAGCCATAGTCCTAAGTGGTTCCTACTTTCATCCGTGTTCTCTCTGGTGTTGCCGGATAAGCCAATGGTACTGTACGGCTCTAAGGGGGTTGTTTCCCCGCCTACATGAATCCATGGCAATACAGAATCATTATGGAGGATCAGATGGTCCTAGTAATTGCACAAATTTAAAGAGCCAGTTTTTATCCTACTTACTGATAGGCAGTCGTGACTGAACCCCCAATATAACGGTTACATAAAGAACACTTGTGCCTTTTTAGACACGCTGGAAGACGGTGAAATTTTCTGAATTCGAGAAAAGTGCCGAAACGGAGGAGCAACACTGCGATGTTTTGCATATACAGACTTAAATATTACCTCTCTGACGTCACTGGCCATTTCATATTTGGCATATGATAATGCAAGCCTTTCTGTCGTGGTATCATACCATATCGCACCCCTTTCTTTTTAACTTACATAAGTCGATGTGTCATTTTTTAATCTTTTTTTTTTTAAATAATTTTAGAATTTGCATCTCACATACAGGATATCTAATTTCAGTACATGTGTATATCCTTATTTCTGGCAAATAGTCTCACCCCTCCCGGTACCTCGCAAATGGAATAGCCCGACATCAGTGCGGGTCTGTTTTATGCAGACGATAGAAAGCCGTGTTCTGTGTCACCACATCGACCGGCAAAAAATAGTCCAGATTTCCGGATAGAATCTCGTTTTTTTGCAGCCCCGCGAAAAAAAGAATGTTTGTCCAACCTTATACCACAGACGAATAGAAAAAAATATATATTAATGATATTTTACGCAGCTCTGCAGGCGATAAAATGGTGTTTTGTGCAGCCCACTGACAATTAAATCAGTGTCCAAAACAGACGGCCAATGATTATGGGCGTAACAGCAATCCTTCAGCACAGAAATGTCCTGTTGGCCTCGCACATTGGTTTGAGGATAGCAAGCAAACGTAAGTTTGACCGGCATGGGAAGATGTCGGGGTGAATGTTACCTTTCCCTCAGACATGATTCATGCCCATGTGTTGGGACGGTGGGTCCTGTTACCTTGGGCCTGATATAGACAAGGTCACATCTATGAGTGTGCGAGGCATAGCACACAGATGGATACAGGGGGTGCAGGCACAAGGTGCATGTAGCTGTGTCATCCGAATATTGGTACAAGTTCCTAGACCATATTTCTGTTATTGCTTCATGTATAACTGACCTGCACCGGACTTATCGGTATATGCTTCGGTTGTTTCGTCTATAAGCGGTAATACGCGGTCTGCATGGTTTGTATTGTGGTTCAGCGAACGCTCCATTTTTGTTCAACAGGTCCAGCCATTTTAGTCCTCGTGGTGTAGGCGGAGTGGCCAGCACCTAGGAGCAAATTATGTTTCCATGAATCCAATCATTACAACAATGCCTTTATGCAGCTGTTACAATAGGTGCAACAGCCACCAACCTACGAGTAAGCCCAGGGAAGGATTATACAGCTGTAAGTTCATTACGGCCCAGCATATGCGTACGTGTGGAAGTCGAACGCGGTCATGTCGTCTGGGGTGGACAACTTGCCGCTTTACAATAGCTCTAGTCGTTTCAAAGCAACTTGAAATTAGAGCAAAACCTCATCGAACGCATTTTGGTCAGTCTTGTTTGGTCTCTAGTCATCTTGAAGCCTGTATATGTACATGTATATCGTTGAATGTAGGATGTATCTGTTAACGTTGAAACGCAGAAGAAGCTTGTCGGCCGGACGCGCGTACTTGTTTGTGCCACTGGCACTCTGGTGTTTATGAGATCCCAGTGAGGTTATATAAGTATATACTGACTGAGGAAACATACGAAGTGACAGGCACATGCAGAAAGGCCTATAGTGCAGAGCCGTTTGGTAACTCAAACGGGCATAAAACGGACAACCGTGTGTCCTGGTCCCAGGAAAAAGTGGAAAGTTTTTCAACTTCGTAAATCCTTAAGTTTTTCATCAGCGGGAATCCACGCCACATCCACACTTCTCTCAAAAGACGGTATGGTTTCCGACCGTCATCATTCTGAATGTCGACAGTACCAGTGAGTGAGAAGTGATTTCTCCAACTGTTGAGAAGCTACAGGGTGTTTTATACAGGGTGTCATTGCGCTACTTACGGCTGGAACATGCGCACCGAATATGTAGCGGTGCTGTGGGAGACAGCTGCTGTAGAAATCAGTTTTCCGGGTCAGTTGCCTGACAGGGCAGGACCTCGCCTATAATAGCGTGGCACACATTTCGTGCTGCAGCTCCGCACGCCAAGCTGATTCATCCGAACATGATATATATCCGTCTGAGAGACCTCCGAACTTCTGTCCTGATCTATCCTACAGCGGCTTTGTTCACACAACAGACGATATTGTAGGCCTCGTTCTGGGGGATGTTTGTAAGCCATGGTTGAAGGTCAGAAGTTAAACACGGTAGCAGTCACTTCTGTCGTAGAGCGCTATAATGCCGGGACATTTCCTCCTGATCTTTAGCATATAGACATTGTCAAGGCTCACGAAATTACTGTCTTAACTTGAGTAGAATACCTGTCATCACCCCCCTTAATGGGATAAAGTATTCAATCCTTTGATAGCTATTAAATGTGACAATAATCTTGAGCATGTAACTCCCAGGCGACGGCGTCAGCGGGTATTTGTTCAAGTTTGTAGTGTATTTGCCACTCGAAGTTCTAAAGCACAAAGTACGCCTCTCTCCTGGTGAATACCCTTTACTTTCGGCGGCAAAAGCTGGATCCCCCAGCTGCCAAATGCTCCCGAAAATCCAGGAAGTTGCCTTGCTCGGAGCGGGGAGATTTTGGTTGCTGGTTCTTTAGAAACCTGGATATCCCTGTACGTAAGCTTGTGATTTTATTGTAAGTATAGATTTGTCTGGGACGTATTTAGATTTCCACACCTTTCATCGCTGTGGAGAGACGTCCAATATCTCTTACCCCCCGCAGACGCACACAGAAACACTATACACAAGGCTTCCTACGTGTAGGGAGGTAAAGAGGTGTCAATGACTTCTATATTCACGTAATAGTACAGAGGTTGCAGGTTACACAACACTCTTTCACCCATAATTCAGTGCGCTTCTGTAATCAACTTGATCACTGATAGGATTAGGTGAGAAGGCACGGAAACGCAGACATGGAAGCGGAGGGAGCTTTGGGTGGTTTCGATCGGTTGTTGTTGTTAGTTTGGATCTCGCCGCCCAAACTCCTTTGATCCAGTAATTTGAATCTGAGGATGGGCAAATGAAAGGATGACAATAGCTACCGGATTGTCCAATAGCTACTCCCATGCGTCCCAAGTGTTGCGGCCAGACATCTTTACTTTCAGAAAAAAGGTTAAAGTCATAGAGGCTCCTTAGATGGTGAATGGAGGAGTCATTTATGCTGAAGAAAATAATGAATTTTTCTTGCCACTTGTGACAGTTCTCATCACGAAAGATTCGTTTTTAGATCACTAATAAACTACATGTAGTTAGATTAGATATCTAACCAAATCTATTATCGAGCGCCAATTGAGCAAATGGTATAATTCAAAACCCATATGATATTGTTATTGGGCGCTGATCCGACCTAATTTTTTCAATGGTATGGAATGAGTTTAAGAAGGCGGCAAGTGCACATGGATGTCCATGTGGGTGGGTACCTTATTTTATAACATATTCAGAGCTATATGTTAATCGCCTTTGTCTTCAAAGAGTTAAACAGAATACTGATGTTGGTGAGCATGCGTTTTGACTAAGGCCAAATATGAATGGATAGATGCGATAAGTTACATCATACCATCCACTGCTATTACAGCTCTTGTGAGCAGACGACCACATGTTATTGGAATGGTTTTGATATCCATTTCAGGATAAAAGTCAAGACGTGAGGGCTTGTTATGCTTGCCTCACGCGCGCTGTTTATGCGTCGACGTATGTGAGCGCGGTATTGCGTCAGTTGCGTGGATACAGGACGTCTCTGTTTCCGTGCAAGGCTCTGGTGCAAGGCTTATTGCATCCACATCACCTGGTAAGAGCGTCAGTAACGCAGTATTACTTCTAGAAAAGCGGAGACAGACGGGTATCTTTTACATCTGTGCTCGCGACTGTACAGGTCTGAGGTGTGTTATCTTTTTCTTGTGAGTTCCTGTTGTATCTTAGCGCTTTACGATGACCTCTCACAGAGACGTACGCTGTTACCTAACCTATACCCTGTGGCAACATGAACAGACTTCATAGGTTCATGCTGTGTACCTGCCAAGCTTCAAGGCTCATTTATTCAGCAAGTAATGAATAGGTATGGCTTGCATCTCCAACTTCAGTAACAGTGCGATGTATTAAGTTGAAGCTTCAGTTGTAGTCTTCGAAAACCGCATCTTCAAATGTAGAAGTTGCCACGTTCCGTTAATCATTTTCGCGCCATACGGTGGTGACGATTCCAGCTCAATGCAGTTTACAGACTGTACATACTGCTCAGGTGTAGGTTAACAAAATTGAGTGAAAAGACGGGATTTCTATACCAACTTTGTATACCTTCAAGCTGACCAGACCACGTGCACGTACAGACCACTAGGTGGTCAGGTGTTACATTTTGTCAGATTTCAGACAGGGAAATGAGGACTAGAGTAGGGGACTACTAGTATTACGGTAAAACTGGATTGTTAGATCCTCCCCATAATTGCTCCGCTGCTAATGATTGCAGTCCTTGCTTTGGTTCATTCAACGACAAAAGTATAGCCCTGATTTCTACTGCACCTAAGCTGCTAATGTCGGGCGCATCATCAGGCTGTTGCAAGAGACTCCTCCACCGGCCCAGGTTCGTCATACCCGAATCAATTTGGAAGCTTGTCTTGAAGACACGTGTCCGCCTGACACGTGTAGGTGGATGCGGCAGGGTCCACGCTCTCTAGCTCTGTGTCCGAAAAATTAGGTCTGCGTTGATAGCTCAGGGTGGTCTGGGAATGTTAGTCTGGAGATCCAGGCTTAGGGCTGGGCTTGGGAAGTCGGCCGAGGATCGATCTGTAGGGCGACTTATCATTTAAGTTTATTTAGTAGGACTGTTTGGGGTGAGACAAATACTAGTAGCTCCACTGTATGTGTACATGGGATGATGATATCCTTATCACTGGTGAGGAATGTCAGTTCATGATAGGCTGGCAGACAGGCACTCACCCTTGCACGGTTTTTCACATGCTCCCGCCTACCGTCTCGTCTGGTGCTTTGCCCGTATGAGCCGCGGACCCAGGCTATCCATATCGCACGATCCATACAATTGGGTTTGCGTTACCTTTTGGACACTTTTTCTTCCTCGCTACTATATTAGGATTCTCTAATTGCATAACCCCTCATCAGTATCCTCCGTACAGGACTTCTTTCCCTAAACGAGTGCCCGCCGGCCCGGACTTTTCCTAACCTGACAAATTAGCTGAGTGATTTAGGACGGCTTCAGGGAGGGAAACCTGATCTCCAGGCTGTGCGGGGCAGGCTGCCGTGCTGACAGGGGAGGCGGTGGCGGGGCAGGCCAACTGGTCCGCGCAAGGACTTCACAACTTTCACGGTCTTTGATGAGGCATCATACCAGTGTCACAACTGTGACGTCCCATCCACTCAGTCCAGCTTGAAAAGATCATCAGCTCTGAACCCAACCTAACCAATAATAGGATCGCCTGTAACTCCCAGTGGCGGTGCAATGGCATGTCAAGCTTCCCTTTTTAATAGTTCTACGGTTTCACATTATCTGACATTGCCCCCAAATCCCCTAGTCCTCTCGGCGTGACACTGCCTCAGCTGTAGACCTGGGGCTCCCAATTACCGGGCCTGTGCTGCACGACGAGGAATTAATAGTAGAAATAATAGTCTTGGAGTGGGTTTTACTGCGTCTGTAACAAGACTTGGTTGTAATTCTAGGGTCCGGGCCGTGCTGCTGTGCCATGCGTCAGGAGCGCCGGGGTTACAGTAATAAATTATTGATCACTCGCCCGCCTCATGACCTTTGGCGGATCACATAATATATCCGTTGGACAATAGTTGGTCTTCTGGCGCACCACGAGTTTCCGCGCCCTCACCTCGACTTGGCCCGAGCAAAAGTAAATAGAGAAGGGCTCGCGTCTACTGACTGTTTAGGCCCGGATTGGGTTGCGACCGCACAGACACAAATAGTTCACGGCTGCGGGGCCAAGCTGCGCGGGTCAGGGAGAGACAGACTTGCAAGCGACCTGGAAGTACTGTTTCCTGTGAGCGTCAACATGCAGCGGGCAAGGCCGTGCTGCTGACCTCTGCATGCAGCCTGCTATCTTCACAAGCCAGGTAGGGAAGAGCTGCTAGCTGTGATAGCTGACAATGCACGGGGGCATGGTAAGTTCTGCAGCCTGCAGCTATAGGAGCATGATGTAGAGCTTACACAGTATGCATATGTGGGTAAACGCTAAACTATGTAGCCACAGACACAGTGAGCTGCGTTGGTCGGAGGCTTTGCACGGGCGCTCTTTTGTATACAGCTGGCTGCCGTTTGCCGAGGTCGGCAGTGTGCAGCTATGTTGCCATTGTCAGAAGGCCACATCTGTGCAGACAGTCCCAAAAGGCCACGCACAAAGGCTGGGGAGAAGTAGTGAAAGGGTTTTGCTTGGAGCTGTTTGGCACAGTGTGTTGGTGAGTCTGGCAACTCGGTCATGCTATGCAGATGAGCCGTGAGTTGCTATGACTCAGAGGCGGGGCACAGTCGTCTGTGTCTGCCTATCTTCTGCAGTGTGCACGTCTATAGCGGCGTGCCTTCCCAGACGATACGAGTCGTGGTTGCCGTCGGAAGCCGGGCAATGCTCGGCAGGATTGTGGACGGAGAACGCTGGCGACCGATGATAAATTACATGGCTCTGTGGCTGTAAATGTTGTCTGTCGCGCTCTAGTTAACCGACGGACAGCCCAGGCAGACCCACAACTTTCTTAAGGGCCAAGCAGGGAACAATTAGGGAGACTGATTGAAAACTGGCACATCCCACGTACTGGGCCATGCAGAAGCTGCAAAATCCGACCTTTCACATTAAGGATATTAATGAACAGCTGATGTGAATTTGAGGAGATCCGTCAACAAATTACAACATGTATTCCATCTTCCGGGGACAAGTAGACGGACGGTAACTCAAAGTGGACACCTGTCCTTCGTTGTGCTGAGAACTTATGTACTTGATACCAGTCTTCAAACACGGCCTATTTTCATCTTTTACTTTCCATATTTTTCTTGAGATCTTTGATCCGTAACATCAGTACTGACGTCCGCCTGTGTTTTGAAGGCACTTCTCATTAAAAGTGTTCCCAAAAATATCTTACAGACATCAATGCGAGGCTGACGTCCATATTGCAGCCAGTGTTTATTATTTTGTTTGTCGTTGATGTTTACTTGGATTGTTAGCGCTTATTTTAAAAATCACAGTCCCTTTTAAAGCTAAGCAAGAATAAAGAAGATAACCTTGTGTTTGCCTTCCTCCACTCGTGGTCATATGTACCTGTTTCACAGGTAATTTATCGCACATTCCTTGTCTTTGTTACATTAATGAACACCTTCTTTCTTATTGTACAACTTGTATTCTGAAGTTTACATGTGTTTCGTACGGCCCCGTCAGTCAAACCTTTCATCCTACACACCTCCTCGCCCATGTAAAATGAACCAGCCCTTACCGCGAGAATGTTTGCAGCAAATATCGCGTTGTTCAGACTACCCAAGCGCAAAGATCGGATATCATTCATGCGCGCATTCACACTTTAACTTTACGGTCTTATATAACATTGTAAGGGTGCTTGAAGGTAACAGACAGATTTTTGCAGTTCAGGCTCATTTTTTCCTGAGGAGTAAAAGCCAGAGGCGGTCTCGCCTGATGACTAACGGAAGCTCAGCCCGTCGTTAAAGTCGTGCTCTCCTCGTGTGGCAGCAGACAAATCTGGAGGACTACTGTAGCAATTAATTACAGGCCTCACCTTATCACATTCTAGACAAAACGAGGAGGGTGTAATTTTACACAGCAGTATGGGATTGGTTTTTGTTTTGTGGTGGGCCTTTTTTTTCATGATAGAACGTCAAACCAAAAAATCTTCAGCAACCCAAGAGCGCATGGATTGTCACGGCAAATTGTTGCATACTCCGCATACATGTTTGTGTTTAGTTGTCTATACAACATTATAATCGTTTGGTATGTCTTCTCTGCCTCTGTTTCTCCAAACACTTTCAGTCAAGCTTCAGGCGCTTTACGAATTCCATTGGGCCTAGATCACAACAATGCGTTATTTTAGTTATTTGTTTCTTCAGAAGTAAACAAAAATCGTATCACATTCGACTGCAGGGCGGCAGCAGAAGTACAAACACTTGTAGATTCTGTTCCATTCCAGTGATTTAATGACCAATCCCCTCAAGCCATATTTACAATGAATTGTTTAGGTAAATCGGGACAGGTCATATTGGGAAAGTATGTTGCATTCGCTCATGTAGGTGTTTTAATGGGTTATAACGTTACTTTATTTTCCTTTTTCAACATGTTTTTCTTCATTAATGGCGCATGTACACCGGGAAATGGCCACGGCTTTTGGCACCATCGGTTCGACATCCCCCAGCACTTCCCCTATCTTTAACTGTCATCTCTTTACCGTAGTCCGTGATATAGAATTATAGAGTGTCACGGTTGTGCGCTGTAGATGCCCTGATAGCGCAGACTCCCCGGCTATCGAACAGCACCTAGTGCAGTGGATGTACGATTTACCGGCGACTCGGGCCAATAAAGTCCGCAATATAACCCTAATCCCCAGTTCCTGTTCTTAGGCGCTTTCTCCATTTGGGCATTTCATTTTTGCTGTAACGCACATCTATAACATGGCGACAGTAGACATGGGTTAACTGCCGGAGACATATTGTATACAGCAGTTGTCTGGCCAGAATAACTGCGCTTTTTATCAATCTGGCCCGCCTGGATGACCCTTCGCACTTCCCGCTTCAGCACGATCAGGCTCACATCGGATATGCTTTGTTACCCACTCAATAATATTTGATTATACTCCTATTATGAAGATATCACAGACAATATAGCGACATTAGAGCTGTAGGGGCGCGCAGTTATTGGGTCGGTAAGCCGATACCGTGTCTATCTCTCTCGGGAGTCCAGCCAACGCACCATTTAGGACGGTTGTGGGACGACCGAGTATGAAAAACGTTGCTAGTTGTGAAGATAACCGCTGGCCTTGATGCTGACACGCTATAGTAGATGTGCTCTTTGGATGAACCGCGGTATCTCAGCCATTTCCAGGGGTAGTGTTAAGGGGGGGGGGGCGCTCGTAAAACTGCCAACCGACCCTACTGCGCAGTAGATTGCTACCGTACGCGGCGCTGCACCTGGCGGGCTGTCCCGGCCTACTTTCCTAGCAGGAAACATTCCTTCCTGACTGGGTCATAGCTCACATAGCGACCATGTTGCAGGCCCGTGCATTTCCCATGTGAGTTCAGTGTCCTGTGTTATGTGAGGGTTTCTTTACGACAGGGCGTGCCGCCAGCCTCGCCGCTGCCTTGTTACCGATCGTTCTGGGGACTGTCGACAAGGGCAGGTGCTCGGGCGACCGCGCCGTACCAACCAGGAAATGGTATTTTCCTCGCGTCGCTCCCGCAAGCCTACGGTTACATTTCCGACAGGTTTGCCGGGTCTGGACGCGGAAGCCGCGAGTCTGAAGGAAACCTTAGAGCCTAAAAATGTGCCCCGTCGCTGCTGGAGCATCCCTGGAATGCTGACACCATACAAGGTCGGCCGCACGCCAGGGATTGAGTGATACTGGGAAAACGTTCAAGGGTGTTTCTCCTGATTATTTCCGCTTCCGCTTGCGGACAGTAACTCACCACGATCATGTATTGAAACTATTAATGTGCCCTATAGTTATGCCCCCAACCACTTTATGCATGGCCTTGCCATTGTGCATACCCATCCATATCCCATACAATACAGCATTCATTATCGAATCACACAAAAGGCTTCTGATTTACCAAGAACATCGCTTCAAAGTCTGTGAATCGGTTTTATGGATCTTGCAAAGTTTTCGCTGTGCTTCTACTAGATACATTTTATCTTTGTGCTTGAAGGGCTTTTCGGCAAACTCACCAGTTCTAAGAACATTTAACCATGTAGTCATTTCCCTGAATATATAAGTCATGGGACAATATATATCATGTCGGTAGACACTTGCAATGGCTGCGGCACTCCATACAGCAGTGTGTATGTCTGCTTATAGACACTTTGAGTCATCACAGAAGATTGTGACAACATTTGTGTACGGAGAGCACGGTGCTGCATGGGGGTGTGGAAGTATCGGAGTCGAGAATCTTTGCATATTACTCACAGACCCGCGTACATATTCATACAGAGGGCGAGGAAACTTATCACTGGCCACATTTAATCATCGGGCTTGTGTGGGGGCTGACGATCCGCCTTAGTTGCCATGGCAACGCACCTAATCGCTGATTACAGGGTGCTGCGGGTATTTTGACTCCCACGGGCCGTCCTGACGTCTGAACACAAGAACACGCCAGAATCAAATGGTGAAATTAAAGAACATACACACCATTCAGAAATGCCTCCAGTTTCGCGTCCTTTTTCTTCTCAGTTGATGTAAGATTTTGAAGGCGCCAAACCTCATTTCAAAATGACATCTGTGTGTGACACATGATTATTGTGTTTCCCCACACGGGATGTGCTGTTTACATGTACACAAGACCCGTAGAACCACAGGTGGTTATGATCACGATAGGAACAGGTTTACCTCACAAGGAAGTACGCTTTCATCAACTAGTTACTGTGACATACAGCTGCTTTTATTTCATATGCGTCAGAAATGCCACCCCCTAAAGTGCAAATGTCTGTCTTCTTATTGTGATTGTTGTTTAAAGTAAGAATGTAGACTTTATCAAATCGTTGTTCTTACCAAAGAAAAAAGGCTGCACATGCATACTTCTTAGTCTTTGCCTTGTGTATGATTATACATAGATTGTGTAGTTTCATCAAGGATTACTGTATGTGGTGTGATTGCTTTATTTCATCTTGGCGACCATCCACATTTCTACAATTCCGTTGGAAATTGAATCGCTTGATGGGTTCCGCAGGCCCTGTTTGTGAGACAGTTCATTACGGAAAAGTTGAGAGGGAATGTCTTAGGAGTCTTCAAAGTGATAAAACCGTCAAGGAGACTCTGGCGTCCGACGAATACATGTACTTTTAAGAAATCATGTAATCATCCATACTTTCCCGCCCACCATTGTCTTTGTGTGTTTCTAGTAAACATTCCGGTAGATGTTTATGAGGGTCTGTATGGGGGATCCTGGCAACTTCTTTACGGTAAAATTTGTAGGGCCGGCAAATTAAGTTGTTCGTGTATAAGGAGAAATGCTTCATTGGATTGTTCCTTTGCGTTCATGGGGTGTTTATGGTGTGTTTGTTGTGCTGACTGCAGGTTTCGCGGACCCGCTGAGTGTGATGCAGCAGTGCACGTGCGCCGACAAGCTGAAGTCGGGGATCCCGCTGTGGAGGCCAGGTGAGGCCGCCCCTCGCTTACCAGGTGTGTGCTCGTGCGCATGCGTCATGTAGCAAGAACGACGGCTATGTTGGGAATGTGAAGGACTTTTGTGAAGAACAAACGTTACTTTTAATTCCAGTTACTTCTGTGCTTTTTTCGATGTTCAATAACAAAATGAAAAATGAGAATTTTTCCAATTTGTCTGAGTATTTTCAAAATGGCCGTTTGTTCTTCGGACGCCTAATGTGCATGTTACATTATTCTAGGGTAGAATTGAATGTCTTTCTTGTAGTAAATGAAGAAACGACCAAGACTACACATAAACGGTCAGAAATGAACATTCATCTGCTGATTCTTACTGTCATATTGAAGTTACCTTTTTATGTTAAGTTGATAGTTTTGACAACGGTACCCAGAAATACAATTTGTATGTCCACACAGCAAAGTAATTACTTGATGTTTAATTGTATAGATTTGTGGCGCCGATTAATGATTTAGACTTGTTTAGCCGACGTTAGTGGACCCTGTTACAGGGACAACTGGTGCCCTGTCGTCTGCCTGCGCGGGCCGTGCAGTTCTGTAGCGTGAACAGAACAACTTTCCGACAACATTAGCACGTCCTGTATGAGAACCTTCTCACACGCGCATTTTGTTGTGGGAGGCAAAACTTGAAGTTGTCCTTGCGGCGCTCGACGAGAACCCGCGTTGTCATTCTGAATCTTTTGACAGACTCACAGCTGTAGCAGCTACCTATCACCATCGCTACCGTCATTACCGCCAGAAAAAGCGTCATTTTAGCGACGCAAATGCCCCCAATAGAACCGCTGCTATTAGTTTTACTTCGACAAACACTGTGCGTCAGCCCATCTCTTTCATCTCAGTCTTGTTACAGCCAAGCACCCACTCACCTTGCAAAAGTGAGTTGTTGTTTCAGAGCTGAGACTTTCTGATGGGTGTTTTGCTGTCGGGGGATGAGTCGAAATCGAATTTCTGGCCATTAAAAATTTGGAAATTTCCTGGACTTCTGACCCCGGGGCAGCGACCAGACTCCACGAGATACGACTTAATGTGATTCGACCAGACCGGGGGAGATCAAATGATGTAGAAGGGTCAAAATAAAAAGTTGAGAGCTTTCAGCATAATCGTGTTTCCATCGACCCCCTCTAGTCTTAGCATATGTCGCTCAATGGGAGAGGTTGTGACCCCGTGGGGGTGGGGCACCCTGAGGAGGACCTTGCTTTGGGAGAAGGAAAGGCCACGACCTGGCTTCCCTAATTCAACAGGTCACCAGAGACTTTCTTGCCGATTAAGCACATGTATCGCCACAATTTTCAGGGTATAACCGAATTAGCCCTCCTTTCCCGCCATCGCACACGAACTTTGGGTGACCCCATGGCGGGAACGCGTCGCTACCACTTCCAACCTTTAATCCGCGCGGCGGGACACAGACGCACAAACCACGCTCAAGTAAAGTTAACATCGATCTTTCTTTCCTACATGGAAAACAGAAAAGACCGCAACGTACTTAAACACGGGAAACCGAAGACTCGTCTAGTCACGATTACGAAAGTTGATATTTTGACCTTGACCGTAGCCTAAACTTCGGTCATGACCTTGGCACTGCTGTCGTGCATCAGTTAAGATTTGTTTTACTACATAGATATTTGAAGGCGACACATTGTCTAACCTAGATACACGCATCCGCCATGAAATCCTGTAATTGCTCTGAGTGAGTGGACAAGTTCACCCCTCTCTGATGGTATTGCCCATTACTGTAGGGGTGATGGGATATGTGAAGACGTGTATCCCATGATTCTCTGTAGTTGAACAATACAGCCTATTGTCGCTGGCTCTTAGCTAACTGTCAAACAATATCATGAAGATTTGCCTGTGTGCTATGGGATCCTTTCCCGATTAAAGTCCCACTATGTAGGGTCAATCCGTTCACACTGATAGACTCAGGTAGGAAACAACAGCATGTTACGAGTTGTCCCAATCTCGCCTACGTCAGACTTTAACAAAGAGGATGGAAATGAAGGCGCTGCGAGTGTAGACAGGGAAGAACGGGTACGGTACACGGCTATTACCGGATAATTGCACAGATTTCGGACAAATCGGCAATCCAGAAAATAGCGTGAGGCAGGAGACGGAGTGATTATCGGTACTGATGGCAAGTCGGCTGGAAGGATTGGAGAATAATCACAGATTGTGTTCAGGCAACAACTCCCGAAACCCGAGTGCTGGTCGGTTTGGATCACTTTGTTATCCTATTACCTTGTATGACTCTATCGCCAGAATGTCGAACTTTCAGAGATTATAAAGTTTTTCATTCTTATATTTCACTTCCTGACAATCACGGAATGGCGATTCGGCTAATAGCAGGTCATAAACTAACACCACCACTTAAGACCGCAGACATGTCCATTCTACTTCACTGCGTTCTTGCCTCGAGTATCGCGCGGTAGAAAACGCTCCTTTTTGGCATAGACTGATAGCAGACAAATTTAGCTCGAGACTTCCTACCTTCGGCAGGATTTCTCTTTATTCCGCCTCCATCTTCAAAGGGTAATCTTTCTTCTATCATGAGCGGAGATATTCCGCCGAACATCTCTTATCAAGTTTGCTTGAAACCGGAAATATGCACCTGAGTGCCCCTCTGCGGATTGTTTTGCGCCTCTGCCTCCTCGCCCAGCCGTATCCACCCCATCAATATGGCCATTTCTATATAACGTTCTTATCTCTTCACTCCAAAGGAGGGAAGAGGATTCTTTTAAAAAGGCCCTTTGGCCAGTTGTCCGATACCTTCCACGCCGAAAAGCGAGGGTGAAAGCTTGCGCGGCGCGCTATCTTAAATTTTGCATTAGCCAGTCCGAAATAAGCTGCGATCGATCGTGCGATTCCATCGCTTCCTCCAACCGTGATCAAAAGGTCGTGCGGGCGGGGAGGCGAGGCTGGCTGGTCCGCCGGCTCTGTACCGCGGGAGTTTAATGCGATTTGTACACGGCGGCTCTGCGGGTCGGAAGTCAGCGATGTTCCGAGCTTATGACTTCCCTGGCGGCGGCACGGAGCGTTCCTTTGGAACTCCCCCCGCTGGGTTAGAGCAATTAAATATTGACGAGACACGAGATGTGCCCCGAGACAGGATTGTCACTGGGAGCGTTTATCTCGGCTTGCTGTGTGCGCGCGGTGGTTTGTTGAGTGAAGATAGCCGATGTTTGGATCAGTGGCGGATTCCGCTGGCTGGCCCTGTCTCCTCAGGTACACCCGTCCCTCCTCTCACACGTCAATCAGCCCAGCATCCCGGCAAACTTCCAGTAATGGCATGGGTACTTTGCTAGATCCTGCGCACCATTTCTTAGAGTAGAGATAAAGCGCTTGCGGATGATCGGCGGTAAAGTTCCCATCTGACCATTACCTAAAGCCTCTATATGTTACAGGTTCCAACTCACTCAACTTCCCGCCGGGTTTGCAGGAGTTGGAATGAGCTGTCAGTAACAGATGCGGCGAAACAAATCAGGCCCGCAGACAGACAGCGTGCAGCTACCTGCCCTGCCGGCATCTTTACCGGCCGAAAAACTCATGTCCTCTCCACAACCGTTTCCCCCCTCCCGTCCCAATCCATCATACCAGGCACTTTTCCCAGAAAAACCGGCTCCTGTGCTTGCTTGGTTGTGTCAGTGGTCGATTTTTTAGAGCACTCGACGTTTTTCCTCAAAGAGAAAGAACAGGTGGCAGCGCCGCAGGTGTCATTTCCTCGCGTTTAACGGCGCTCCGTCCTCGTCAGCACATCCTCAATCCCCAAGAGGGCAAGAAAACGCAACGAACAGGAGGGGAAAAGTTCTATCCGCCGCTCCGTTAATTGTGAACAAGTCCCTGGCCGCCACTTCCAGGCGTGTGATTGTCTTGATAACGACAATTTCAATGACAGTTACGCCGCTTGAAATCATCGGTGTCGCGCACCGGGACAAGATGATGTATATCCTGCCGTCGGCACAAATTTGCAGTGAAACTTCCGAGCAGTTGCTACCTGTGGGTGTGCTTAAGAACTAATGGGACCACTGATTGAGCAAAGCGGTGTTCACAGAAATGCCTGGTGATACCGCCAACTCGGCATTACACAAAACTGGAACACAAAGCTGTTCTCACATTACCTGGAAAGTTACCAAACTTAAAGTGAAAATCAGCCTCGGCATTCCACACTTGATGTAATCTTGTTTTTTCAATTACTTATAGCCTGTTTCCGTCTGTACCATGCGGTGACATGTTTAGCAACACGGTTGTCCAAGGTCACCAAGGCCAGCTCAGACATGCAGATAACCAGTGTCATGTCATTGTTGACGTCTTATGAACCTGTTAGTTATGGGCCGAGATTCTTCAATGTCGCAACTGTTTGGTAGAAAAGGAAGATAAGTGGAGAAGCGCACGTCGTATTTTATATGTTGCCTACGGCTAGACTGTTATTTATCGTGCGACAATATATTTCAAATTGTACTGAGCTTGTAGGAATTTACCCTTACCCGTACAGAATATGGTATGGACAATACCTCTCGTGTTAGGTACCCATGTGCAGTAGAAAACCTTCTTAAAAGAAATCGAGATCAATTTCGCCGCTTGGGAAGATTTTGTCGGATCGGAAATTGGGACCAGAGAGATCGCCTTTGTGGGCAGGCGGTGCTATACATCACCCAGACTGAACTGTCCATGGCGTTTCACATGAGGAGACCCTATCGACTCTCCAATGATGTTTTGACTAGGACGGTCCGTTAGATAGCTGCCGACTTCAATACTCTGAAGTGGATTATTTATGAGCAGAATGCGTTGTCTCTATCTTCCTGATGGCACTTGAAACGGAGTGCGTCCGAAGATATCACCAGGCCGGAAGCGAAGAGCGTCAAGGGAAGCGGCTCAGATGAGCCGAGGGGGCAGTTCCCTCGCTCTGAAAATAGAACAGACAGAAGAAAGTCATGAATATTTGCACGTTGCTGTAATTCCCTCCTTCTTCCTTCGACCTGTGGTTTCCAGAAGACGTGCCCGTAGTAGTGACATACCGGTGTGTGTACGTGCAGCGTCCGCAGCAGCAGGGCGTGATTCCAGCCTCATACGCGGCACCTCTTCATCCTCGGCTCCCCAAGAGCAGCAGCTCTTGACGGCAGCGGGACTCAGACGATCGATGTGCTCCATTAGTGTGTGGACAAAAAGTGCATGTGTTGTCTAATGTAGTCGATTGGTCCGGTCAATCGCACTTAAAGACTAGTGGCGAGAAGTTGGACGACTCGTCCCTTCACTGACCGGGAAGGTCGGGGAGATAGCTCCGAAATAATCTATCCTGTTGGCGGGGACAATGTCCGCCCTTATCTGTTGTGTACAAACACCCAAAGGTTGAAAACCCGTTTGAAAGGCCAATAGATCTCTGTACTACAATCGTTTAACTTTAGACAGGTAATAGAATACCGCAGTGTAACTTCTGGGTGTTTGAGAGAAGCTGATGCAGCTTCTGAAATACATTCGGCCATGTCTGGATTGAACCGCGCCTTCTTTTATCTTCGTAGAGTGACGTTTGCTGTCGTGTTTTAAGTTTACCTTAGATGTTTTCGTTTGTCTTCTTTACTTCCTTATAACACGCCCACTGATCTAGTAAAATGAAAATAGCCTGGTTACCAAACCTATTTTAGCTGCCGAGTCTCTTCCGTCCTCTCCGCAAATGACGAAAGAGACTCGGCAGCTAAAATAGGTTTGGTAACCAAGCTAAGATGACAATGAATGTCAACAACCCGAAAAAAACGGTGCCATTTTGCTTCCACCCACACGTCCTGTGGTACAGGGAGCCTGTACTATTTCCTATGCTATGTTGTCTAAGCAACATTGTTATCAGAAGTTTCTGTAGCGTACACAACACCTTCTGTGTAGCTTCTTACTGTTTTGTACACAATAGGCGTTATGTTGCTGAGGATCCGTAAACACATCTGCCGTGTTTTAGAGATTTTAACCTTGTTTTACAAGTTGTTACGCAACACAACGGGTCCGTGCAGATAGCGAGGCCGTGCTGTGTTTCGTGTGTAGCACGCTGCTAAATCCGAAAATTCCTTTTGCCTAGGAATAATTGTCTGCGGGACTAGCCTCACCTGCTCCGTTAGTTTATCTAAGCAGTAAAAGGCAAAGGTTGAGCCGTGAAGAACGTGTCGTGTGTCCAATTAAAACTTGCCCGACATCTCGGTCGGCGTCAGGCGTGATTAGAGTTCATGTCTTCTCTTCAACTTCATCCCATTTGAGCGATTGCGGCGGATTGGTGAGGTCTTACACCGCGGCTAACACACTCAAGGAATCGCATTTACGGCTTAGGCCGGGGGTGAGCTGGCCGGCTCCCTTTGCAGCCGTAGCCAAAGCTTCTGGTCATCGGTCATCGCCGGGAGGCCCTGGGAGGATGAAGACATCCCCAACATGGCATCGCTTGACAACTTAATTGAATGTTTCGCCGCAACTCAACCCTCAACTGTCTTGAAACAAGCGACCGTAACTGATATCGTGCACATAGTTAGTGAGCGCGCCAGTCTGTGGACATGTTACACCGTAGTGGAGAGTTTTAATACATGTACATGTATACCAATGAGGTTCTCACTAGACCTCCATGGGAAGGTGGGCTATAATACCAAGGTCTGCAAGTCTTGTCCTGGGCAAACATTAAACTTCCATAATTTACCGGTTTTCGGTTATTATGGATAGGATAAACTAAAAAAAAACAAAAACAATATCTCTCATAAAGAAAAGGGAGATCCCTGGGTCGTCACTCTTCAGAGTATTTCCCGTTTTATTCCCTTCTTGGAAGTCCACTGGCTTGATCCCGCGGCTAATTATAGTTTATCGAGATAACTCCTGGCGACTTGGGCAGGCCTGGGGGAATGACCTCGTGTGCTGATGACACGGCAGGACATGAAGGCGGGAACATTCGTCCTTAGATCTCCTATCCGTTGAGGAAATCACGAGACAGAAAGTAGCGCGTATCAAAGTTCTGTGAATAGAAATTAGATTACCCATTGCCTAGGGCACCAGTTGGAACAAAACAGAAACTGCATGAAAGTTCATGTTGAGATGGTGTTGAAATGTATCAACTTCTAAAGAGTTTTTCTTTCTTTATCTGGATCCGCCCAATACCTTTGTGTAGGACTTCACAATGGGGAAAACTAGTAAAGCCCTTTATACGTTTTAAAATGAAGACAATTGTATAGATGGAAAAGATAATCAATTTAAAGACTTGGTGAAGACAAATCACGTCGGCCCAGACGCCTTGTTCAGTGATCCATGGAACTTGTTTTATCAAATGTAATTACACCTAGCTTGGTACATAGTTTTGTCGACATGGCGTCCCTCAGAGGGTACCTATAGGCGAAGTTTACATCTGCCACTTCCTTTAGCCTTGCTTTTGTTGCGAAGTTGTCGACGCTCCTGGAGAGGGAGTGCGTCAAGGCGCTGGGTTAACTCACGATCCTCCGAGGAGAAAAGGTTCCTGTTCCCTGTCCAGGGAACATCAAAGCCCGAGGGACAAAACTCGTGATAAAGTGCGGAAAGTTGGCGGCTGACTGAAAAGGAAGAAACAGTGTCCCGTGGGTGTTAAGTAAAGTTGCACTTGGAGAAGAGACCTTCTCCCCTATGGTTAACTAAACGCCCCCAGTTCTTAATTGCTCACGGGACGACGAACGTTACCAGCTGTGGGCTATGATCCTCCTCTCAGCATGGCAGTCCTTGGAGGGCCGTGTGTGAGGGCCGACTCGTGCCGAGACCATTAACTCTTCGACCCGGAAGATTTCAAGGCTGTTTGGTAGTCAGCGGGGAAGATGTCGGCAGGTCGAGCCGGGGGACGGCCACCCGGGCTGCGGTCACGACCAACCGGCGGGGGGCGGCTCACACCTGCGCGTACACATCCCCGGGGACGCTTCCGATGAGGCAGCCTCCTCACGACCCGTGGCCTTGCCAGGTAGAAACAAGTCCCCGGATGGGACGAAATCAAACAAGGTCAAATCCCGAGGTAGGGTTAATTGAGTACCGTCGGTTTGGTTAAATCCCCGGGAAAGCTCGCTCCTTCCAGGTATATACCGGCGAGACAAAACACCTACATTCCTCCGTCTGGTCTAACGGGATTCGTGCTGTTCCCACATTACGGGCAGTGCATCCTAATCGCGCAGGCACACAAAGTCTTCTAGGGGTTTATGATGGTTGCATAACGAGGGAGCGACAACCTCACCAAGACTCCCGACTATACTAAAACACTGAAGTTAATCGGTGTCAAGGCAAACAGCAAATTAACTACTGCAACTGACACTTACAAATGGCACTGAACAGTAAGGTGGTTTTAATGGGGACGGAAACAATAACTCGACTTATGCATAACTTAGCCAAATGTCTGAGCGGCCTAAAGGAGACGGGGCACTTATGTAAAGTTGTTATGTACAGTTGTTATGCACAGGTTGAAAGTACGGATTGTTATGAGTTTTTTTTCTCGACTTCTTGCTGATTCGGATTTTGTTGAAAGTGATACTTCTTTTCTTGGCGAATGCTCGCTTGTTCGTTGGGAGGTCTGGATCCACAGAGTAATGCTAACCAGACAGACATACAGGTGCAGGTGCGCAACTGGTAGTGTGCCCACGGTGTAACCCCGGGGGAGGGACGGGGTAATGTCAGAACAGCCCGAACTATGAAGGAAAGGTTGACATAACCCGTCTTTGGCTGACGGACTAGCGCCAGGACCTTTGAATCGTGGGGACAAACTGATGACCTGTTAGCGAATGGTCTGAGGGAGGATGTAGTGAGTAACAGGAGGATAACTCCCGCCGAGACAACAACTGGCAAGAATGTCTTCAGCGTTCCGCCCTAGTTCAATGTCAGCGGTGGCCTTGTATTTATCGATGTTTGGCCGGCACAGATTCGCTTACTCCCGCAATAATCCCGGGTCACGCAGGACACGGGTCTGAAGATTTCTTTTTAATTACCCTGTGTATGTACTGTAAGTGTGTAGCCCTGCTACCCTGTCTGGGCCGCTCGTGTTGATAAAACCAGCGGCTTGGCAACAGCCAGACGGAACTCGATACATGCAGGACATCCGTTTCCAATAGACGCGATCCCCGTAGTTTGTGCGGCCGTGTCGCAGGGCTTCTCGCACGGTTTTTAGCACCTCTTCCATCATTCCTGTTCAGCTGCACTTTCCCACGAACACGACTAGATAACTATCAAGAAACACTTATTGTATCATGGACCGTTAGTCTTATCGAGACTTTCCCCGAGCGGAGATCTCCCGCGAGATGTTTGTGCTCAGGTAAATCACTGATGTCAGCCCATCGCTCCGTACCCTGCAGTCCCCACAACCATGTCTGCACAAGGTGACAGCAAAACTTTCTTTTCTCACGTTTTCAAGCGGAGTTTCTGTTCATGAAGAGAATTATAGAAGACGTAAAGTAGATTGAAGCAATATTCTTGTGCCTTCTGACCTCTTTGGCAAGGAAGTGATTACCTAATTACAGCACTGATAAGTATTAATTTTAGACCAAGGCAACTTTCCAATTTTCTTGTTATGTCGTGTTTAGACAACCCTGAGGATTAAGCTCACGGATCTACGTTGTAAGTATGTGTCCGTAGAACCTAACCCTAGGTTACAATTTTAGCCGCTGCCAAAGATATATTCGGTGTTGCCATGAACACGGGGTCAGACGGACGCTGTTCTGGAACACTTTTTCTTTCCGGCGGTTTCCGTGCTGCCCTTTAATTTGCTCGGTGTAGTCATTCGTGATTGAAGAGGAGTTCGCTGGCCTGGACCCTTAATTCGATCGGCATGCTCCGCATGTCGGGCACAACTTCAATAATGTAAGATCTAATACCTATATTTAAAGTAACAATCTCCTCTTACTCGCCGCAACGTGCAAGCAATTAGTGGCGGGCGCGGGGCAAGTCCCGGTGCAGCCTTGCGCGTGGCCTGTGGCCGTTTGATGTGTGCACCGACCGGTCAAGGTTACGCTACGGCCCAGAGGCCAGGAGAAATACGCCTCCCGGTCAAAACCGGTCAAACCTCTCCTTCCCACCGCCACATCCCATCACAAGCTACTTGTTTCTATTTTCTGCCTTGTCAGATCAAATGTTAACAAGGTACGTATCAACCGCGGCAGAGTGGTCGGGCTGACTCCGGGCCTCGCCTGGCCGCGCTCCAAAATGAGCTGGACGTGTCCGCGGGAAGCCAGCCGTGCGCCTGCTGGGAACTGAAATAGACTTCTTCCCATCACGTCTGGGTTGTCATGCGCCAATTGTAACTTACACGACCGTGTGACATATCGGCAAAGACAGACTAGTGTGCGTGGGTGGCGCTAAAATAAGTTGGTAGTTGGAAAGAGGCAAATGGTTACATGCTGTATTGAACAGACAGACATGCTTGTTTTAATGATCTATGTTGCTTCGCTCAATTTAGTTGCTGCATCACCTTGTGAAAGCCCTGTATTTCATTTTTGGCTCATTTTATGGACAAATCATACAATGCGACAGTGTTGTGTTAATAACGTGCATGGTCTGCTCTGTGGCAGTCGGGATCCAGTGAATCGTTTGAACATTTTACCCAAAATTTCCTTGGACTAAGTCACATCTTACCCACCTGAAGCTGTCATCCACCTTACCCTGTCAGTATATGTACAATCTGCAGTGACACACACATTATCGTTAGGGGGCGTGGTTCCCCAGCCTCCCATGGTGTAACTGATGCTTGTAGAATGAAACGCATGCGCGATCATCATCAAACTCCAGTACCTGCACATTTTGTAACAGGCGATTGCCAGACTCAGCCATGTTTAAAAGTGACACATTCCAGCCTTGATCTTGAAGGCGAACCCGTGGCACCGGTCATGACTCCCACTCGATGATTAATGGCAGAGTCTAGTAAGAGTTCAGGCGCGTAGCCCTCCTGTTGTGAAGGCAACTTAAGAAGTTAAATGAGTTCTTGTTTCAGGAAGCTGCTGTTGCCCACCCATAAGACCACACACACAACGCGCGGCAATGATTTGTTTCGCTAGAACGAAAACTAGAAAAAAGACGGTATAAAATTCGTGCATCGTTTCCGGAGTGAATATCTCATTATAGTCGAAAACAAATCGCAGAACAAAGTTAGCGCAACTCGTCTGTATCATACTACACCTGACTTGCATTATTCCGGGCCGCACACTCCCACCATGGTGAGCGGCATTTTACCACTCGGGCGCGCATGGTTCACATGGCGTGTGGGAGGGGGGCAGGGCGGAAGGAATGTACAGTCTTAGTTTTACCAAACGACCGTAACAGACCAACTGAGAAGAACCCCTGAACTTGATAACACTTCGGCCTATCAAACTTTCTTGTGGTGGGATGTCTCATTAACACTTTTGCGCGCGGGAAATTTGTATTTTAGCAACTCTACATGCTTCTTCTCACCACCGCCACTCCTCAGGTCATTTTACTTTGCATTTCCGACCATTGTATTTGGTTCGGCAAACGTGTGTATTTTGATTTCTTGGGCATCTCATAGAAATCAAGACATTTGCCTCTTAAACAGCTTTTTATCGTCTTGTCTTGCATGTGGTTTTTATGAGTATTGACACACTTGACACGCGGCCGCTGGGGGGTGGGGGTGGCAGCCGTACGAGTGTATAATGGTCTGTGTTGAATACCCCCGGGACTAACGCATGTGCCTAATTACACCAACCAGGTCCTTGTCCTGCGGCTCCTTCCCTCCCCTCCATCAAGCCTCAGATCAATGCGTGTATTGAACGAATCCGCCCGTTGATCCCTAGCCGATTGCTCGTCCCTGCCCGGCTTCCCCTGCTGATGCCGCCTTATTGATTCCCAATAACTTACCCTTACTATAGCCCGGACAGCCAGAGAAGGCTGATCAAATGCATATTGGAGAGTGGATCTCTCATCTTGTTCCATTCATGCGCAATCTGCGCAAGTTTGGGGTGCCAAGTCGGACCCGCGTGTATTCTCCCCGTCCTTGGTGCTGAAACATAGTGATTACATTGGACCAGACGGAACGCCTCGTACATGGAAAGTAGTTCAATCTGGGTCTCTCTTTTTTTTTAAATCTGCCGCTTTCAGCTGATCCCGTGCGCTTCTGTGTGCAGGCACGAGATGCTTAAGGCTTTCAGGTGTGCTCTATTGACCCTGTAGTATAGTGAGCGGGAACAATAAAAGATTGTACGGCTCGAGGGAGTGTCGCCGTACCGAGCGGTGTGTCGCGGTGGGAGTGGGTCTCCGTCCCTCATGTGTCCGCCTGTTCTGGTTATTTCCCTCGGGGTAGGGTTGACATTTTGGCCTTAGCATTTTGAAGGATTGAAAGTGAACGTCTATTTCCGCCGATTTCCCCCCTGGGGAGAGATAGGCACTGTTGGAGGATAGACCCTGACATCTACACTTATTACAAGACGCCAAGGAGTTGTTTGCAAGGTAACACATTGCCATCAAACGTACAACGGTAAAGACGTGTGTTGATTTTGTTTTATAAGTCATTCGACCCAAGGAATGGACTGAAATAAAGAAGAGGGCGATAACAAAAGGCTAACGTCAAGACTACGGGTGACCTTTTCGTCTCATTTGCTGCAAATTTGCAGCAAATGTGACTAGCACAAAATGAGAAGCACGGCTTCCTGACACCGTGACTTCCGCTGTCTCGCGGCGATCCCATAGCGCGCACAATCCATTGCATAAGGGAAGAGGTCTATGAGAATTCTTTGAGCTCAGTGCATGGCCAATTTATGTCGGTCAACAGCGCGCCGTTGATTCGCAGCGTAATGGAAGGCTAATCATCGGGGGACGCGATCCCAGGGTTGATCTCGGCTTGGCATTTTCGGCTGCATTTGTCTCTGGCGAGTCGAGTGATACATGCCCGTTAGGCTTCCGAATTAACCGGCGAGCTGGGGGACATCCGAGTCATCAGATACCGATGTCTATTAGAACCTTTCCCCTGCCCTGAGCTAGAACGCGCAGAGATCTCAATAAGTGGAGGTAATAAAATCAGCAAGAGCGCCAAGTGAGGAAGGAGGCCGAAATACGTGCGTCAAAGAGTCACGTCAGGTGGCTGGCTGGGGCGTGAAGCTCACGGCGCACAGCTCACTTGTGTGGACGGCAGCACTCGACCTGTTCGCGCCTCACGGGCGGGTACGTCGCGACAGAAGAGTATTGCTCACACTGTAATAACTAAGAAATATTGATATCAGTATAGGCGTGGTGGTCGCACATAATCCAGACAGTTTAAATCAGATTTACCAATAGCGTAGGTGCACTGAATGAGGATCTATTAAAGGTGAACTTCTCATGAATTTGGGTTTCAGTATTATTGCAAACCCGGGAGACTGCTCCTTAGAATGGCACAATATTGCAGGCGAGTTTCTATCGATGTACAGAGCGATACCCAGCCGCTTCAAGGCTAGGCAGACTGGTGGCTGACCGATGACCAGAGATCCCAAACCAGCGATAGACGAATAGTCCGGCCACCGCACTAACAATATGTCAACCGGACGGAAGCGATATCGGGCGTAATCAGCCAGAAAATATGTCAGCGTCGATGTCCGAATCAATGAGAAAATTCCATGCACAGGAGAATGAAAGAGAGGGATTGCGGATTGGAGATCACATTGAATAAGACAAGCGGCCCTTGCCCCCAGCCTGGGCCGTGCTTTACACCGCGGACGATTAAAACCGATAATAAAGTCTGATAACACGGAAAACAGTTATCGATTTGGCCATAAATAAGTGGAAGTGAGGCATATGACAGGCGCTGATGAGCGGCGGACGCCGTCCATCGGTATGAGAGGAGTCCAGACCTGCATTAGATACGCACCAAATAACGGCGTGCTGTAAAACTCACACTTCTACTTTGATGACGGCTATTTAGTCTATTCTTTGTATGGGAGCGCAGGAAATTTCGATGCTTATAAAACAACCAATATGGGGTAAATTACAAGGTGGGTTCTGTAAGGAATGCTATTAACTCTGTTGGACAACATCTCAGGGCCTAATTTTACCTTGTAAAGCACGAGCCAAAGGGTAGAACCCGAGCAAATATGAAGCTGTGAGGAGAAAATTGAAAACCGACAGGTGATCACGCCGCCCTCGTTTTTCTATTTGTGGAAAGACTTTTTCCCATTGACCTGACTGTTTTCTGCGCATACGGAGTGGTCATTTCCTGGGATCAAGCCCAGAGTTGAAGTAATCCCTCCCGGACACAGATAGCAGCACTTCTGACTCCAAATTACCCTTCAGACCGCTGTCTCCTCTTTGTTATTGAATTCGATTCGCGGGAAATGTGGTGTTGTAAAGAGGAAGCCCACATGATCGATACTCGGGAAGGGGAAAAGGGTATTGTCACCGGTTTGTAGCAAACTTTGTCCTGCCAATTTCGCGGCTTGTTTCGCCTGGGGCTGAATCGCGGCAAGTCGGGGATCATAAGGTCCGAGGGGCGATCGATCGGGCTAAGCCAGCAACTCTCCGGCAGAAATTCAATTTGACTCGCGAGCCCCTCTTGCGTGCGCTCGGCGGTATTAATGGGCCGACTTCTCTGGTCAGGCAATCTCCCCAATAGCGTGGAAGTGGAGTCATTTCCTAACCCTTCATCTTTAATCAGACACACGGCCCGAGGCTTGGCACGTACGGGACGGACGCATTCGCGATGAAGGGCTTAAGTGGACGGAGAGAATGCAGGACCGGCACGAGGATGCTGCGGTAAGAGATGGTAGCATACCAATGGACCGGTACATTGTCACTTCTGCACACTGCCCCGCAACTCCCGCATTCCGCTGCAATTTGGAGACCACACGGCACATCTAAACACGCAATCTTCTCTAACGAGTCAACTCTTAAGTCTGTGAAAATCTTCCCCTTGACCCGGACCAGCCATGTTCCCGTGGACGTTGATCCATGCAGGCCTGATTTAGGCTCAACTCGTGATTAGGCAAAGGTCACAGAACCTCAATTTGTCGACAAGAAAGTGGGGATTTGGCGTAGCGGCGCGTTTCACGCTACAGTAACTTGGCTGGGTCTGCGGGGGAAGTGTGCGCGATATAAGATAACTGGTTATCAGCGGCCACTTCCGCAACACACAGTTACTGTCCCATTACTGCTGTATCAAACATTTACGCGGCGAAGTTCGAGCGCGAAATTGAGTTACTCGCACGGCGGAGGATCCCTTTATCTGGCCACAATGGAGTGTAGCCACGCCGCCGACCGCGAGCAATTGATGGAAGTATGAAAGTTTCATTACTCAGCAATTTGGAACGGCCTCAATTTTTAATGACCGAAGGGCGTGTTCCCCCAGAACTCCCCGCATAAGTGTGGGGTCGAGTGTACGCCATTGTTTCCGAGCTCCGCGCGCCCAGCCTGCGGTCACGTTAGCCTTCTGTTGTCGCCTCGCACCATTCGGTTCGAATCAGCCCGGGAGGACGGTAACAAATAAGTCTGAGGACCGCTGCACCTCCGTCCCCGCGGCTTTGATCCACCCTCAGGTATACAGTTACAACAAATTGCATCGTCTGTCTTGTGCTGCTGTGGATTAGAAGCAGCTGATGCTAGTAAGATACTGAGGCTATCAAGTTCAAACGCGGCGATTCCCGCTCGTCGATGGGCGCGGAAGCTGGCTCTATACGTCTTCATCAGGTCATCGATCCCCCTACACACACACCAACCTTCTCTCCCCCGTACCAAATGTCAGACTACAATGACAAGCCACTAGTGTCACGTCATCGAGCTGTAATAAGTCCGCTTCCCGACTACCTGTCTGATCTATATTTCATGGACCGGTGAATGACGAGAGGGGGCGGTAATTAGGGTACGTCACACCTCGTCATCACAAACCCAGGCGTGATCCAGCCACACGGCCAATTGGAAACGTGTGCTGTGGAGGTATCTCGGGTCGCTAAGTGACACATGTGCGCCAAGCCTCCGCGGCATTGTTTTGACTTGTATGTAATGCGCAGGTAGACTCCTATTTGAGGTGGTGTAGTGTTCCCCGCGCAGGCAGACGACTCAGTGCGGCCACCAGTCCTCACCACCACTATTCTGTCTAAGTCATGTTTGTAGCGGGTTCTTCTGACATGGCACGATACAGTTCTCTATCCTCCGTTGGTATGGCGATGGAGACACAGTGGGGTCCTACGATGGTTCCTTCATCAGCTTTTGCTTTTCCAGAATGGGCCTACAAGTCCGAGAGCAGCCCGGGGAGCAGACAGATCCAGCTCTGGCACTTCATCCTCGAGCTTCTACAGGTAGGCGCCGCCATAGGCTTTGTCTCACGTCTAGTTCTCCCATAAAATGACATAACGCATAACAGCATGAGTCCTAACCGCTAGTTTTCGCTACAGCTCAAACATCTCTTGTTCATTATTTTCTCTTAGAATTCGGCTTTACCATCCTCACTTTTCAGTTCTGTAACTTTTAGTTTTAGAACAGAAGTCTAACCTCTGGCTTTTAGAATCATCATTATTGGAAGAAAAACATTGGAGAAAAATACATCACAGAACGTAATTGTAGTTTACACGAGTGTCCAACAATGTATGAAACATATATTTAGTATTCCATTGTCTTTTTATTGTTTTATTGCCAGTTACATTTACTTTGTTAGAGGGTGAAATTCTGTGAGAAGAGCATACTAAGTTGTGCCATAAACCCATACCTGACTTTGGCATATATCATAATTTTGAGCTTATTTCCGTGAAAGTGTGTGCACCAGGGCTGATATTTCCTGTTAGGATACCTATGTGGTGTCATGTTACCAGCGGCGCTATGATAGCGTCCATTCTGAGAAGGCTTTAGCGATCCAGGGGAGATTACCTGATAACCTGCTCTGATAGTCTGTAACATGTCGACAAATGTGGAGGACTAATTGAGGTGGAGGAGGACTTGGGAGGAGGTAAAGCTCCTGGGCAGCCGGGAACCCAGCAGGGTTAATGATGATTATAGAAGAAATCCACCGTACCGATGACTGCACATTAACGGGGTAATAACCCTGTCAGGCGGAATACATTCAAATTGACATGCGGAATTTTCCTGTACGAAGACGACGCTTCAGCGTTGTTCCTTTCTTGTTAAGACACATCCTTACGTACAATACTTTGCACAAGCCGCTCAAATTCTTGACTAGATTTAGAATTGACCGTGTTTCCGTGTCAGGTTTTTTAAAGTACGAACTACGAAGTGTATCAAAATTGCATTAAACAAATTGCCCCATACACAATAATGATACAGACGACAGGTGTGCTCGTTCGTGCGGCAGATGGTATGATGGGGTCGTTAGCATTGTCACAACTGTCATTATCTGGTGTTGTCTTTTTATACCATCCTGTCAGTCATCGCTTTGTTGACACAACACGTCCGCAACACGTTTGACCATGCGAAGGACGTCTCTCAAGCATAGGCTTTTCTTTAGAAATGGAACGTGATGGGGAGTATTGTCTGAACGTGACAATGGGACATAGTAGATTATTGGGCTTGGAAAAGACCCGCGTTTGAAGGACACCTAAAGCTGACAGGTTGTTATGATCTTGTCGGCCCAAGCCTGAGAGTAATTTCTCCCCACTCACATATCAGCACTAAACTGCTGACCCTGGCTCCGCACACGGCCCCATAATAAAGGCAAAAGTACCAACTCCTGGCCAAACAGATTACTTGCAGTTGGTTTTGTTTTAGTAAGGGCAGTAGCGGCAAATTTCTAGCTCCATTAAGAATCGCCGCTTGACCCCAACTTGTCGGATCGGATCCGGAGTGATGCTGTAGGGGACGTTGTGTCAAACACATCGAGTTACAGGAAAGATTAAAGGCATCGTTTCGCCTCGGGAAAATCACTGACATATGTTTCATTCTGCTCAAACAGGAGAAAATGGCACGTGTCCACGAATGTGTGTCTTCTCTTGGAGACCAAAGCATTAAATGAACATCTAAAAATATCAATTTGTAAGAGAGGGTAAGAAGGCAACTACCAACTTTTAACCATGCGTCTACATACGTGCAAGTGACGTTCCTACCACGACAGACCATTAGGCCAAAAAAGCTCTTGTGTAATGAAAGATGAGGATGTATTCTCCGGTTTTCAGTTTGAGTACCAGTAGCTAGTCGTCATGGTACAAGTGGGTGTTCTTTACCTCCTTCATCCGTCCCTAATGATGTTCTTCACCAGACTAACAGGAGCCGATCTGCCATTCTGACGCACATGCTTCCATGTCTTACACTTGTTTTCGCAAACTCTTTTCAAACCGACCGGAGATATAGTCCCACACCATCCGGTTCATGCAGTCACGACGTTCTTCAACATACAATCTATAACATAAGATAAGAGGAGGAGGAGTACATCCACCTTTCCAAGGTTCTTACTAACGAGTCTAATTGCCTGTTATGCTTCCTTCTCTGCAGAAAGAAGAGTTTCGCGAAGTGATCGCCTGGCAAGGTGACTACGGCGAGTTCGTCATCAAAGATCCGGACGAGGTGGCCCGCCTCTGGGGCATGCGCAAATGCAAACCCCACATGAACTACGACAAGCTGAGCCGGGCGCTCAGGTAAGAAACATCAAGTTTTACAAACGGAGATATCGGTGTTGACAGATCATTGATGTGAAACAGTTTCTTGGCATCCAAGGACAACAGAAAGAAGTACGTCTGTTCCTGAAGTCACCGCTCTCACATCTAGAACTAATTTGACAAATTGTTTTTGTTTTATTTTTTTAATGCCACAAAAACTAACATGCAAGGCCCGTAAATCAAAACGCTGTTCCTTACAACTAGAATATCTTTACCTTTATAATTATCGAGCGATGTGCCGCACCATACTGCATTGATATCAACATCTATATGTGGATTTAGATTGACGATCACATCGAAGTGGTCGCGTCTAAACTGTGGTGGCGAAATAGCAACATGTCCACAGAAAGATAAAGACTAGAGTACTGAAAATTTGTGCCACATGTGAGAGAGATTTTTTCTGCAGATATCAAGATCAGTTTTCATTGAAATACGATTTGATTGTTTGCTCTGCTATATCATTTTGCGTCGGTATGAGAAAATGCATTCTGTGTTTCTTTACTCGACATTTTCCACATTCCGTTTCACTAATGTTTCCCCTCTTTGGATTTAGCATATAGGTTACGTAAATAAATGTCCTTGTGTTGTGCTAACAAGTTATGCTGCTATACCTTAAAATGGCAGGGAAATGCACATTTTTATGCGGAAGTTTCAAGAGAAATGTGGATTTAAAGGCGTAAAATATACTACCGGAATATTGTAGTATGCCTGCGAAGAGAGATAAGATGAATTCCTTCTGTGTATGGACTTTGTACACAACATTCAAACACTGTCTCGAGGTTTGACAAAAACAAGTGGCTTGACGTGCTCTCTAATTGGGCGCCGTCTTCCCACGCATCCAACATCGACGTCGAGAAATGCAAAGCGACAGCTTCCCGCAGACAAAAACAACTTCCTCATATCGCTTAACCATCGTAATGGCCTTCTTTGAAACTTCAAAGTCGCTGCATATTTTCCAATTTCGAACTTAATTTTGCCTTGGCTGATGAAGACAAGGTTCCTAATGAAAGGGTGGCCCCGGGATGCTCTCCGTTATCAGTCAATTTGTCTCAGGAATGTTGTCAGCGATTTGAGTAATAGAGTCTTCTTGTGACTGCCTAAGGATATTGAAGACTTCTTGACTGATATGTTTTGATACGTGACTCTGATGGAAGATGTTTTTGTTGCTCTGTTTTCTACAGGTATTACTACAACAAACGAATCTTGCACAAGACCAAAGGCAAGCGCTTTACCTACAAGTTCAACTTCAACAAGTTGATCCTGGTAAACTACCCCGTGCTGGATGTGGACTGCGGGTATTACGGTCCACACTTCCCGACTTGCGAGGCCGCCATGCAGTATCCCCGCCCAATGCCTACCCTCCCGAGCAATGTCATGATGATGGACGGGGCGGCAGCGCCGATCCCCCCGGCTGCTCCCCAGGCTGTCCCCGCCCGCAGACCGCGCGGATCCGTCAGCGACAGCAGCGAGGAGTCCGCACCCGGAGACCATACTGCAGAAGATGGAGCCGCAGCTCACGCCAGACTGCACTACAACCACACCATGTTGCAGGCACATATGTACGATCGACACCTGCAGATGCAAGAAGCTCAACAGCAGAGCATGTTCCGCCCCAGTCACCGCCCTCCTTGCCTCATTCCAGAACCTCTCCGTCTTGGGCCTGCCTCAGATCCCATGGCCTTCCACCAGCTGCCTCGGGACCACGCCTTCCAACCACCTAAGATCCACTCCGAATCGCTACCCTCGACGCCATCGTCGCTGAGCGACTACTCCTCCTCCCCGCAGTGTTCTCCCATGTTCGACACCGCCAGCGGAACTCGCTTCAGCTTCAACTTCAACTTTAACGCAGGGTCACCGTTTGACAGGAAGCCACATCAAGATCTGCGCAGCGCCTTCACGACTCACGTCCGAGTGTCCAGCGTGGATGGAGAGGACAAAGCCAGACTCCAGGAAGTCTCCCCAGGTCGCATCACGATCGACCCGACCAAGGATGGAAGACGCGAGCGATCACCGGGAAGGATACCTGGTCTGCTGAGCCCGCCTAGACCGATGGAGAGGGTAAGGTCCAGAAGTCCGCAGAGATTCGTCCCCAAAGTGGTGAAGACAGAGGAAGAAGACGAGAAGTACACGAGGGGAAGTTCCGCCCAGTTCCTTGCGGTGCCTCGACTGCTGCCGATGGCTCGACGTCACTCTGTGGACGGCTGCATCACCAGTGAGAACAGCGAAGAGGGCGCGAGGGATCGCAGACAGCGGTGGTCAGTGAGTGACATGCTGCCCGACACCGGCAAGGCAGTCGACCAAGAGAGTGCTCAGAACGACGAGGAGGGGAAGGACAAGTCCATACCGATCAAGCTGCGCTTTAAGAGGAAGTACAGTCAAAGCCAGGAGCAGCCTGAAGGGCAGGACGCCCCCGCCCCTGCAGCAGCCGAGACCGCCCGAGTGGTTCGTCCGTGGCTGGATGATGACGAGCGCGTGACGACGGTTCGGCCACGACCCCGCGCCTTCTCAACTCCGGCGGAACTCAGCAACCAAACCTCCAGCGCCTCCCAACAGGAGAAACTGCCCCCATCATCAACAGCGCCTTCGGCAGCGTCTTCAATGGGGGATCTTCGACGCGAAGGGTCTCACGAGGACTCTATTCAGCAGGGGGATGCTGCCCGGTCCCGGGCGGACAGACGGAAGAACCCCCACCCTCTCCACGTGCGTGTGAAGGTTGAGCAAGAGGATGAGCCCGCCACACCCTCCAGCCGTAATCTGGCTCACCATGTCCGACACTACCGGCCTCAAATCCTCATCAAGGAAGAACCCGAGGATCTAGACGACGTCTTCGCAAGTGAGTAACTAGCGGACTCAAAAGAGACTTTCTGCCTACAGTGGCCACGTTTAATTTCACCAGAAGTACCTACCTAAGACTGGAAAGTTCTACTGATAATTATCTGTGAAAGATGTGTAGAAATATGCTGTATTGTGATATAATTGAAAGTATAATTGACATGCATCTGTGTTGATGAGGTAAGAACAATATGTTTTGAAAAATGACAAAAAAATCATTCCATATTTCTGTCTTGGCACCAGATTTGATGTGACTTGTGAAGAGAGACAGAGTGTGTAACACACACAAATCTAGTCCTGGTTTTGTTTGTTGTTTCTGCATGGAAAGTGGCGGATCAGATCCTGTGTAAGATTGACATGATATGATATACCTGATTAGCTTTAGTTTACTTGGGGCCAAAGATGATGTACCTAGACCAGTGCCTCACGAAAACTATATAACTGTAAAAAGTACACGTGTCCATTGTAATTATTGAGGCAAACTGCAACAGAATCGCGCCATGTTTATGTTATGACATACAAACTGAAATATTGTCACCAGTAGGACACTTTCAAGTTGTGACGGTTGTCGATGTCACATCCAGAAAACAAACATGGGCGTTTCCCGCCCTCCCGCAGACATGTCGTGTCTGGGACAGAAACACTTCTAATACTCTTACACAATGTAGTAATTGGGCATGATTTATTCATACCAGTTTTTGATTCCCAATATTTCTACATGAACTGATGTAACATTACAGTTGGACGCCCACCAGGCATGGTCTTGCTATTTGATACACGAAGATAAACAGACATGACATGTATCAATTATAGAGAAGGTGATTAGCTAAAAGCCTCTTATGGCGGGTGGGCGTGGAGAAATTAACATATATGTCCCCGACTGTACATTTGACATATAGGTCTGACCAGATCTAACAACCAAAAGAGCCGCTGTACCCAAAGTTGACGAGAGTTGCTTCAATATTGACCTGCTATTTCAATCTGATGAAAAACCTGTGCCCTGTATGACGAAGCTGTAAATACGAAATTTTCTCAAAACACATTAACGAAAGTGTCCAAAGATGTAGGGAAAGCAGGTAGAAGAAAATTGAGCAGCTTTCTTGCCCGAACCATTTGCAGGACCGTAACCCCGCATTACAGGATCATGTAGTTGACAGGTTCTGACCCTGGTGGCAGGAAAGGACAAAGTCAGACAGAAAGATGGCAACCAGGAAATGGCCTTTTGATCCGACGATAAGCACTTTGCCGCGAAAGGCAGGCCCGTTATGGAGCCATCCCCGTGTTGGTCGGAAATGTTATCCGCCGATGATGTAGCGGTGATGGGGTCGTAATACCAAGACGAGGTCGTAAATGACTAAAATGGTGTACTCGAATGTCCTGAACATTATCCAGTTGCAGAGGGCAACCTATTTGTATGGCTGGTTTATGGTATTTATCTCCAAATGCCCCCGCTCAATACGTAACATTGCATGGTGCCTTTCCACTCTTCACGCCAGTATTTGTACAAAGTTGGAAACGTATGGAAATATTACCAAAAATTGAATGTTGTTCTCAAAAACAGAATTTCTATATGTAGATGTTACTACAGAGGAATCTTCTCCGTGTTTTAGTTCTCTTTTTTGCAGAAGCCTGAATGTCACAGGTACTTTGTTGTATTTACTCCAGAAAAAAAAAGGATATTTCGTATATATAAAGTCGTAAGTGTTGGTCAAGGAAGGTTCTTGAAATGTTTTTAAAAATGACGTCGTTTGAAGGACCTTGCTGGATTCTATGACTATGTAGAAACGACCTGTTTTTGTGGAGACTGTAGCCAGAAGACGTGTTGCTGAATAGTGAAGTGGACCCGACCATTCGAACCTTCTACCAGTTCGCCGGGATGGTAATTTCATACACAATACGTACCACAAAAAATAGACTTTGAATTGTTGTCAATGTGTGCCTTGTAGATGGCACTCTATTATTTTACGGCATTTGTGACGATTTATTTTTTTAAATTTTAAAATAGGGGCTGACTTCTTACCCCCCCATAGACAGACGAATGGTTGAGTCCCAGTGTAAAGTCCCACAATGATTGATGTGAGTACATGTATGATTCCCTCTCGTGGTCCCTGTGCTTGTCGGTAAAAGTAATGACAAAAGACGGCAAAGTTCGGCTCTATCCATAGGGCGATTGACAATCATGTTGTGTCGTAGACATGCACTTGTAACCAAGAGGCGCCCGCTTTGTAGATGTATAACAACAACTAGGTCTATTTGCTTTTGTGTTTTATTTATAGAGGGAAGGAAAATATTTGAATGTATACCTTATACTGATGATGACTCCCTCAGGAAGGGAACTGAATACGTGGGTGAAATGTGGGTCAGTGATTTTATCTTTGTTGTGTAGGTTTTGAACATAGATCATTTAACTGATAATTGGTATGTATTTGCCACAGTAGAAACCTTGATTACAAAGCTTCCTTGTCGCATGAATTGCTCCTGGGCGATTATTTCAGAACAGTTTCAATTTTTGTCGTTTACCCCATCGGTACCTATACTCTCTACCTCATCCTTCTGCTGTTCTAACAAACTGTTTCCACGAGTGACGGGTGCATGTGGCACCAGTATGGGGAGAAATCGACATTTGTGTTGAAAGCTCACGATATTCCGAGCAGATGGTATCATTACCACAGGCCTTGTCGTTCTGTAATTGCCCAAATGTTATACTGGACAAAAACGCAGTACATTAAGATCTGGCCAAAACAGCAGTACTGTCACAAGCCTGCTGGCTCGTGGTGGCAATTTGTCCACGCTTTTCCCCACAAAGCATTATTTTTTTCGGCTCCCTTTGTCGTGTGCGGAGGTCTAACTGGTTTAGAGCCCTCTCAGTCGCATTGCCTGAATAGTTAGGGATCATCTCAAAGGTTCAGAAATAATACCCATGGAATATAATTCTGTGTCAAGGTTGCTGACTGAAAGAGTTGCACGCTCAACATTTCAGATCCCTGCCGTTCTTCAAAATTCAACGCTGATTAGTTTTCGGTTAGTGGTCAACAACAGAACCCCATTTACTGGTATATATATATGTATGTATAAGATATATTGCATATATATATTTTTGCCTGTACATGTACAAACCCCTGTGCAATGTTGAAGACACGAAGACATTGACGAGGTTCTGCTTGTTTATTTTCAATAAAATTTGTCCGATAACGTACATGTATATCTCTTTGGCTCTTGTATTTTATGTCTTGGGATCTACTTTTGTGGATGAGTGATGACAATTCATTTGAGGTGCTAGATAGGACTACTTGGGAAAAATACAAGATACAAACGTGCTTTTAAAAAGACCTTTACTCTTACCATAAAGCTATCTACCACTCTTACTGAAAAGGCCAAGAAGAACTCCATAACAAACCTAGTGCCTGTCAACACATTTTCTAACAATTGCCTACCTTAGCCTAGGCAATCCCATACCTTGCGTCCAACCCCCCTTTCCCCTTGAAGCGAAGGCAGTGTTATATTCCCAACAACAGAACACAGTTAGTCTAGTAGGACAGTGAAACAGCTATTTAAGTACTGTTAAATCCTCAATAAATTCTTGACCATACGGTCTCCCCAGTCATCATCCAGAGAAGTGCTTAAAGGCCTTTCACAGTGCCCATCAACTCGATAATTGACTGTATAAACATGTAAAACAACCAAGATAATAAAAAAAGCCAAGTATAAGTTAAATTGACTATATACACGGGTAAAACAACAATCAAGATAGTAAAGCCGAGGCTACAGTTTATCACAAGGAGGAATTAGAACAATAACTAGGGAACCCGGCAGCGGTGACGCCAGTGGGGAATCATTGGATCTTCTACCAGAGAGGAGATCGTGGTCAAGGACGATGATTGAAATGAAATAAAGGGTCTGGAGCGAAGTGGAAAAGATGAAAAAAAATTTGTAAAACTTGAAACAAAGAGGAAGTTACGTTTCAAAGATGGGGTGCTTACCCGTAATGTGTTCAACGGTTTACCGTGACCTCTGACGCGGTCGTTAGGGCGCCATGGAGGAGGACTCAGCTTGACAATCCGGTCGACCCCGATATGAAGGGTAAGTTCCACCTGACTATTGTACATAATATCCATAGACTATCCCTGATCGAAATACGGTTTCTTCGTCAGAAAAACTGGCAATAACTCTTCACCCACATAAAAAGTGACCGGATAATATCATCAATGGAATCGTCCATACAACTTACGTCATCGGAAACTTTGGGCCAATCAAAGCAAAGTAAAGGATTGCATGCTGGGCACTTGGGGGGAGGGGGGTTCTACTCGGCCCCTCCCCAGGCCCACTCATAGCAAAACAATGACTCCTGCTGACCCTGGTGCAACCGGATGTGCCATATTTGTAAAAGTGACTGCAACAAGTCACGAACACCAATGGATTTCACATTTGTAGTTTTTAGTTACCGATACCATGCGCAGCAAGCAAAATAATATTTGACTTTGTAGAGTTAACACCAAGAGAACTTTCCTTTTATTGGTGAATCCGTGGTAGGTCAGGATGAAGGATGATTTTCCGTTATCATTTCTTCCTGACAGAACAGTTTTATGGCGATACTAATAGCATTCCTGCCGAGGCATTATCTTAGGTAATGATAACCACCATTAACCCAGCCCACCCATGGTATCTCTGTTATCGCATGTGCGACTTCAACAAACAGGAATGATACTTTCCTCGGCCATCTCCGCATTTGAAGGTCATCTGAAAGCCCATTGTTGTTAACGGTCCAACAGAACCGTGCAGTACACCCCAGTGTCCGCTCTGATAGCCACTATCTCGTCTAAGCACTACAGCACTATCTACTGAGAGAAGTACGGGGTGTAGGAAGCTTGGATGTTTTTTTTATCATATACTAATCTTCTAGATGTAAGATTGCCATAAATTTCACTGTATTTCTCCACTGCATCGTTTCGTATTTGTATGTGGGTGAGCCGACTACTCTCTCTTCGCAGCCAGGGGCTGAGTTGTTAACGCCCAGGTCACCTCAATACGATATTGTCCCATTATCGGTAATAAGACTGTATTGTTTTATCCAAAAGGTTGGTGAAAGAGGGGCTATTGACGTCAACTTGAGTTTGCAGTGGTCAGTAATTCTAGTCCGAGGACCCACTCATCAGGCTGTAGCGCTAACCGGGTGTGCGGTACGTGCGACGGTCTGAGTGGGTGACGTCCGGGGGCCGGGTCCATCATATAGCAACTCTGGTTTATAGTGCGTCTCATGGCTACCAGACTTGTCTTTCATCATTTTCAATTTCAGAAATTGGAAAATATCCCCTTGTGACGACCTTTTCCTTTAATTAATATCAATTACCCAGTGACTAGCCTCCTCATTGAAAGACTGGCTGGACATTTTTGTTTATCGTTGGCTTCATATTCATCACACTTCATCACCGCTTCCTCTCTCTCCGATTCATGAGGAAGTTTTCTGTCGTCGTCTTCGGGAGACAAAGTGTCTGACCGCTAGGCGTGCAGGCTAAGGGACAGGTGTGCTTCAAGGAGCCAGGTGTGCTTTAAGGACTTTTCTAGGACACATGTGTTCCTAGGGGGAGACAGGTGTGTTCCAAGGAGGCAGGTGTGTTCCTAGGAGACAGGTGTGTTCCTAGGAGACAGGTGTGATGCTAGCAGACAGGTGTGTTTCTAGCAGACAGGTGTGTTCCTAGGAGACAGGTGTGTTCCTAGCAGACAGGTGTGTTCCTAGCAGACAGGTGTGTTCCTAGGAGACAGGTGTGTTCCTAGCAGACAGGTGTGTTCCTAGCAGACAGGTGTGTTCCTAGCAGACAGGTGTGTTCCTTGGAGACCGGTGCGTTCCTAGGAGACAGGTGCGGAGATCCTGCCTCCCGTCCCGTCACCTCCATCTCCGGCCACTCAGCTGACTTCTTGATCCGTGAAATACCAGGTTGGAGGGGTCAGCCGGACTTCTTCCCCAAACCCCGTCCATTCCCGCGACCTCTCGCGACCTTTCCCATTCCACCGTCGTCAGCGTTTCCCCCAGCCGCTCACCTTTTCCCGGGGTGCGCTGACTCGGAACGGAGCAATTTGGTCTTGTAACCTTTCCCGTCGTTAACCTTCCAACCTCAGGCATCACTCCGACATATCACGGGCCCCCGAATGTAACATCGTAGCTGCGATAATCGTCCACATCACTCCTGACATATTGCCGTCCCTCCAAATTGAGAAGACCTCCATTTCTCAATGCCATTGATAGATATCGGGAACCTGCCGACATCGAGCATGCTAATTCTGGGGGGTCACGGAGCCAAGAGGGGTCATTTCTGAGCAGACTTCGAGCTGCGACGTATGGATGGCAAATTTCCTTCCTCTTTTCGACACAGTCTATCAGGCAAAAAGTTTGATCGCATTCTGTTAACATACCTTGTCTGCGGAAAGTTACGCCAGGTCAAGTGGTCTCCACCATCCTGAAGTGCACAACTGTACATGTAAGAGAGGGCTGAAACATTTAAAGGTGCTTTCGAAACTAAAATGGAAGGCAACAAAGTTTTACTGCAGACATTCACGTGAATCTAACTTGAATGACTTGGGTGAAAGAACCGTTGAAAGTCCACGGATGCCAATTTGTGAAGTTTCGCCTGTCACGTCCTACTCTGACACCCATCATTTCCCCTTCCTTTACTTTTACTTCGTGAGAAAGCATGATTGTCGGTTGGTCGGCCACTATCGGAAGAAGCTCGCGCCGTCGCCATCAATTCTTAATAAAGTAATGACGACTTCACTTTGCCGAAGCTGGCTCAAGTTTCCGCGGCTTCCTCAGAAGTCAGGGATAATGGAGTTTGAAGCGATGGAAATATATGAAATTTCGCGTGGCAGAAAGAAGGAAATAATCCCGGCGCGCCTTGTTACATAATTCATTGCGGTGTGAGCTGGCTGGAGAGGCGGAAAGCTCGGTGTTGGGTTCAACCCTTGTCCGACTCATCGCGTGAGAGATCCTACCTACACTAATGTGATGTCTGGACAAAAATCTTGCCGGTGTCACCGGTCATTAATTAAGTAGCGCCACGCACTTTGTTGGTGATCTTGATACGGCTGATTCGGCCTGTGGCTTGGTAAGGTCATCCTTCCCTCGCAAGGCTTTGAGCTGGACATGAGGTGATCCATCAATAGTGAGTATCCCGCGCCCCGCCTGTCAGCCTGGGAGAGTGGCAGACTGGCAGAGAGATGAACAGGGTTGACCTTTCCTCTACATGGAGGTTACCGTGCTGCGATGTAGGTCTGCCTCTCCACCTGAAAAACTACGGGAACAAACATGGCGAAGACGGTCTTGCTCGGAACAACGCCTTCTGGAGTGACATGTGCCAGACAATATTTGTGGAATTGCAACAATAAAAGTACTTAACCGTTTGCACACCCACCAACCAACACACATCATAACTTGGGGGGGGGGGGAGGACAAGTACGCCCACCTCACAAATACCACTACACAAGACTTTCGAATTTTCGAAAGTCCACTTTGGGTCGCAACCATTAATTCTATAAGTCCTGGTCATAATCATCAAGACAGTGAGTAAAGTTAGCGGTCATCTCTCTCCCTCGGGTTCTCAGGCTCCATCATTCAACGCCATATCTCTCTTT
This sequence comes from Branchiostoma floridae x Branchiostoma japonicum, assembly GCA_013266295.2. Lineage (NCBI taxonomy): Eukaryota > Metazoa > Chordata > Leptocardii > Amphioxiformes > Branchiostomatidae > Branchiostoma > Branchiostoma floridae x Branchiostoma japonicum. The sequence goes on from CM023840.1 coordinate 18,111,815, forward strand.
CCCTCTCTCATTTCACCACATTTACAAGAGAAACTTTGCAGAGTTCACTTGATCCTGTTGAGCGGTGTCTGAAGAAGGCAGTCTGCCCACTTGTTTGCTGACCTTTGGTCACATCCTCTTCACTCCACATGACTTCTACGTCCGCCTAGTGAATTACGTAGAAAGGAAAAGCTTACGAGGCCTCTCTATCTCGATTTCCATTAGACTAATCCACGGGCCAGAAGTCGCACGTGGCCCTAGCGTTAGTGCTGAAGATGCTTTCAAGTCAGGCGGGCCTGAGGGACCGGCACGCCACCCTCATATCCTCCCATCCATTCACATTTGCTCCTGTTAAGTGGACTTTTGTCCGGCCGGGCTCTGTCTGAAGGACAGCGAGAAAGTGCCAACCTCTCCAGGAATTCGGGGAAACGGGCTTTAATGGACATGAAGAGCACATTTTGGATTGATACAATCTAAGTGCAGTCAAAAAGTTTAAACATCAGGGGACTAAAGAAAAGATGACTACCAAGTCAACAACCTCGACATCGAGTCATACATTGTTCCGCCTATCCTAACCTACTCAAATTGAATATGGTTTTTAAAAAATCCTCTCAGAGACAAAGTAGCCTGCGCCCAAATACCAATTGAACACCAGACTTGCGGCTGGCGTGTGTGTTTTCGTGCATTCAGCAGAGCAGGTGAATATTGGCGCGCTTCTACTCCACATTCGCACGACCTCGCTGGTCGTCAGGTGACACTTTTACTCCCACTTACAGGTCAGAGGTCACAGCAGGCATTGCCCTCCCACCTCTGGAGACGTATCTACTGGAAACTTATCCAAAAAGTTCAATTCAGTCTATTCAACATGTGCCAGTCGCGTTCCCCCGCGGATTGTGGACGGAAGCAGCCACACGCCTCACAGAAAATTAAATTTATCACTTTCTGTGAAGGTCGCACGACAGCCGCTTTTATCCGCCGCAATAATACACCAAGAAAAAGCCAAGAATCCTCCAGAGATATTCGTTCCTTACTCTTCAGTTCATCCTCTCTAGTGGCGACCCCTGTAGCCTTGTGACAAGTAAGTTTTGTATGCTGTGTGGCTCCGGAGGTACACTGTATCTTCCCGGCTTCTTGATTTAAATCTGACATCCAAACAAACAGGAGAATTTTCTCAACGTTTTTCCGTTGGAGTTCCACATCTGAAAAGTAGAGGGTAAATAGCAATTTATCACCCCTGATGCTGCTGATTGTACTGCAGATTCGATATATTGGGGTTCTTTTTATATCTCATGCATATGTAATGCGGGAGTTACCATCATAACCATTGGTGAATTGCCAATATTGTTTGAATTGTTGGAAGTGCCCTGTCACTCTGTTTCAACCTGCTTCAAAACAACGCTGGAACTGAGAAACAACACATCCGTTATCTTTGGCAAAATCTTTTAGCAACGTAACTGTACTATAACGTATAGGTGCAGTTTCGGATGTGGAGGTGTCATCACTTCAGTCACCTTCTCTGTAATCACTGCTTGTTATTTCCACAATCAATACCGAGTAATCACATCAACTTTCACTGACATATTTACATCCCCCAGGGCGGAGAAAACACACTCTGCAGAGTGGACCGGTAACCAACCAGAAACAAGTGATTATCCTCATCAGAAATTCCTGTCCAAGCTGGGTATTCCTAAACAATCCTGACAATTTTTTCACGAATGTTCCTGTTCATACAGCCCTCAGATATAATCAAATTCTGTACGAGACCTGGTCGTTGGACAGTTGTGTGCTCTATATGGCAGTTAAAAACACGATCAGTTCAGAATACGTTCTCCGCGTCGAAGGACAAAGAATACATTACGCAGACGCTGTGTTGACCAGTCCACCGGATAAGTCATACGATAGAGGAGATCACAGGGCTCAATTTCACCGGACATCGTCTCTCTGATCTGGAGGTCTAGACCTAAAAGGGAAAGTTTCAAGGAGGGTCATTTCTATAACCCCGATATCTCATCACCAGACCAAACTTCACTCAATCACTCTCTCTTCACCAAGAAACGTTTTAATGTCACCTTTAATTCGTAAATGGTGTGTCTTCTTGGACAAAACGTATTGTCCTTTTTAGGGTATGTGCTATGTAAGAGAAGATCCTGATAGTAAAATTGCGACAGTAGCAATTTCTACCACAGATAGCGTGTGCCGTGCGGCTGACCCTTAACGACCGTGGCCTTCCGCGCTACAGAAGAGAAAGATAGGAAAATTAAATGACTCCACAATCAATAGCAAAGAATCCCATTACAGCTGCCATTAAGGCGAACTTCGGCGAGCGGGAGGAAAGAAACTTCCGCTCGGCTTGCTTTGAGGTAGGAATCCGAGCGATCAATCACGGGTCCTTAATGTTCCTGGCGATCGAAGCTGGCAGGTAACAATATGTTGTCCATCAGTGGTACTCTTATTACAAGATGTTTTCGGGGAGATAATGGATCGGACCCATCCTGTAGGGCTATCTGCACTTTACGGACAGGGGGAGAGTGGCCGGCAGGGCAGCTGAAGAGGAAAGCTTGATGATATTTGATGGCTCGGGAAGGCGGGATGGAGCTCTCATAGGACATTCAAAAGAAGCCCGGGCCTTTGAGATTCAGGCGCCCTGTACATCCCGGGGTCGCGTGTGATAGCGCTGACCCAGAATTGCGACTTTCGGTCGGCGAGAGTCGACTTAGCGCACCTAAAGTATCTCCCATGTTTTAGGTGCTGGTCTGACCTGTGTCTACTTTCAACACACAAGGCAACCTACATTCCCACTACACCATAAAATTACAGCTTCCGCTGGTGCAAGTATGTGTTTAGCGTGATCACACTACCTGGAATGCGTCCTTGGTGAGGAGAAATTGAAAATTATAAAGAAAAGTCTTGTCTGGTTTATTTCTCTCCTTTTTTTGGTCACGCGCTCCTGCTAAGATGTCAGAGAGCACACCTTTTACTCTCTTCAATAACAAGTTCGAACCGCCAAGTAGACTATAGAACTACGTGCGACAGCTTCTTTCATTGACGCACATTGACGTGAGATAATTGGGCAACATGGAAAGCGTCCAGACAGCACTCTTACACCAAAGTGCACAAGGTTTTACACTATTCACGCAGATGGTTTCCAAAAATGTACTATAGGTCATAACAGGGCGTCATGTAAGTCCATTAATAGCCTCTCTGTCTGGATCGAGTCTTGCACTTGTATACATAGGCCGGGAATAGCTGGTACCACACGGTGTTCAGGTGTGCAGTGGATGGAACCATTTGCTTCGACCCCGTGTGACGTCATCTGAACATCTTTGCTATACTGGACTGATATTTTTGTTTTGTACATGTATTCCTGTACCCACCCCCACTACCCAACACAGCACCCATACATGACCTGCTCCACTAAGGCATTGTGGGATACAATTCACATATCTTCCAGCATCGCTGTGAAGTGAGAAGCATACATGATTCTTTCAGGCTTCCACATTTCCGTGGTATCAAAAACGTATCTCACTTGCCTTTAACATAAGTCGTTCCTAGTCAAATTCCTGCTAGAACTGAAAGAGTACGTATTGTGTTTTCTCTACAGTACAAAGGTCCACAAAACTGTAGGTTTAGGGTCATGTTTCCTCACTAACGACAAAATAAGATTCGGAAGATGACTGAAATGTTAATGTGGGCATCTCACACCCCGTGAACACTGGACGAATAGAAAGTCTCTTTTCTTGACCAACTTTCCGCTACTTCTTTACGTGTCAGTGGACAGCAGGTTTGGCAACCTCATTAGACCTCGGAAGTGGACATGCCGCCCAGCTGCCCGGCGCGCTGTCCGGCGGGACCCCGGCCCCAGGGTCCCCAATCCACTTTCAGAGATGAGGGGCGGAAGTGAGCAGATTCGCTAGGTCCATTACCGCAGCCAAATTCCAGCCGAAGACATTGATTCTGCTTAAGGGCGTCTGATGTGATTATAATGGACGACTGCAAGTTAAGACTGCTGACTTGGTAGGACTGAGTCAGCTGTTTTAGCTGTTGGGCTATGATTACAGCCATGATGTTGGTCTTGTGATACTACCTGAGTTCATTGACCTCATTGTTCTAACACCATCTGATGACTTTCACACTTTGACTCACTAGTGTACACAAAAACACGGTCCTAAGTCGTCGTGGAATTGGAGGTACACCATAGAGTTTTAGCACAAGTTTTACCAATGCGTTTCTGAGTTCCTAGTAATAATTGAGAGTTTGAACTAGCTCAGGTTGAAGATCAGGTGTGACAGGTGAACATCATTGTGACATACGTGGGGACCACGCCATATGGCGTTAACAGGTGCAGATGGAGATGTACACCGGAGATATGATATTTACAAGAGATTACTGTTATTTAGTAGAGCTACTTTAATGACACTGCTTTATCCGTTTTTGTTCATGACATTGGTCCTTTCAGTGTACAGTACATATCCATTGCCCGCTAACGAACAATAGCTGTTGGTTCCGGCTAAAGACCGCGAGGCCAATTACACACACAGTTTCAAGAATATTTTACAATCGGACAAAGCACTAATTCTATTATATTAGGAAATGGTAAATGTGTTCTTCGTTTTCTGATGTTGTTGGTGTTTTTCTTGATTCAAGTGACCATAAAAGTTTAGAGACTAACGTGTTGTTTTGTCATCGCCCTGTATCAAAGCAATCTGTAGACCATGAACAACATGAGATGAAGACGAAGCTAAACTAACGCACACGCATTCATACAAGAAGACCGACATATTAGAAATACCGGGGCTTAACATCTAAAGGTCATCTCAGGCTTCCACATAGATATCAACAGGGTACTCGAAAGAGCAGACATCATTAGAACGTTTTCTGTCTCGTAGAAATCCTCGCCGATGCTTGCCCTGTGATTTAAACAGAAAACCTCCTTGGTGGAGAATGTGTGGACGCGTATTGATTTTCCGTGACCTTTCACAAGGAGTGTGGCACACGTCTTTGTTATGACCATATAAAGAGTTCTGCCAGTTCGATGATGGAGTTCCAGTAAAGCAACTCGTTAGTAGCAGTTTCACGACAAACCACGTATTATTTGCTTTTGGACAGTAAAGAAATATTAATGAAAAGCAGGTCCTGGTCTCAGACAAGAAAATTTCTTTAAAATAGAGCTAACTCGAAGTGAAGGTAGCGACATTGTTGATCTCTGGGCTTGCTAACGTGCAAGCGTGGGTGTATATGTCTCGCCCCCAGAATTATGCAAGCGTTTTGCGTGAGACGTACATTGTATTACAAAAACTTTCTATCGTGCGATTTCTTCACAGTTCGGTCGCTTTCGGCAGATGTACAAGGTGAAGGTGATTGGCAGTCAGTGCTTTGTGTGTGAGAGAGAAGGCTACCTCTGTTTGGCCGCTTTCAGTTTCTTCTCTCTCAATGGGTAAGTACATTATTAGCTATATGGGTGATCTCAAGAGAGTATAAAGAACTAGAAAGGCCGACATTTGCTCCGGAGCAAATACAGCATATTTCAGCCATTTCCTTCCCATTTTAAAGTCCTATTTTACACAATTTGAAAGCGGTGTATGCCAGCAAGGTGAATAACGTTCTGTTTGCATGTGTCCAAGGATCTCCCGTACCCAATATTAGGTCATTTGGTTTTATCAGGTCATGGGAGCCAAAAATGTAAATTTTTTGTCTGAAAATAGCAAAAAAGGTCCATTTTACACAATTTCAAAATAGTGTATGCCAAACTTTTGAACAATGTTCTGTGGGCATGTGTCAAAGGTATCCCCATAGCAAATCCCAGGTTATTTGGTTTTAATATCAGGGCACAGGAGCTAAAAATGTACATTTTTGGGCCAAAAATAGCAAAAACACCCTATTTTACACAATTTCAAAGAGCTGTATGTCAAAAGCGTTAATGAAGCTCTGTGGGCATGTGTCCAAGGTATCCCCATACCAAATTTCAGGTCATTTGGTTTTAATTTTAGGGCACAGGAGCCAAAATGTAAATTTTTTTGTCCGAAAATAGGAAAAAAGCCCTATTTTACACAATTTTGACATAGTATAGGTCAAACGTTTCAATGGCATTCTGTGAGCATGTGTCCATGGTATCCCGGTACCACATTTCGGGTCATTTGGTTGTAATATTAGGGCACAGGAGCCAAAAATGTATATTTTTTGTCCGAAAATAGCAAAAAAGCCCTATTTTACACAATTTTGACATGGAATAGGTCAAACATGTCAATAGCATTCTGTGAGCATGTGTCCATGGTATTCGGGTACCAAATTTCAGGTCATTTGGTTGTAATATCAGGGCACAGGAGCCAAAAATGTACATTTTTGTCTAAAACTAGCAAAAAAGCCCTATTTTACACAATTTTGAAGTGGGGTATGTCAAAAGTGTGAATGGTTTTCTGTGGGCATGTGTCCAAGGTATCCCCATACCAAATTTTGCGTCATTCGGATTTAATACCAGGGCTCCAGATCCCAAAATGTACATTTATTACCTAAAAATGACCAAAAAACCCAAATAAAACAATTTTAAAACCCTGTATCAAAAAAATGAAAAAAACGTCTGGGGGTATCTGGTTCCTCTACCACCATGCCAAAGTTCAGGTCATTTGGCTGAAAAATGACAGAGTTGAATCCATTTAAAGAAATGACAGGAGGAGGAGAAGGAGAAGAAGAAACATGAGGGAATACAATACATTTCATCCATACCTATGGTATGGCTGAAATATAATTACTGGACTTCGAATGGAAACCATTTCATACGAATCATTAGGATGTTGTTGAGCTAAGTTTGGTACCTTGAAGAATGTGTTGCACCCTTCCCTGAGTTTCACTGCATGTTATACCATGCATGTTCTAAAATGCAGTTAGGGACATACAAAACAAGCACCTTTACAGAGGAAAGAATGATTATACGTGGACGAATTGGCAACAACGCGCACTGTTTCAGTATGAGTTGCCTAGCATATATTCATCCTGGTAAACAAGAAACTGTAAAGAAGTAAAAACACCGCGTTTGCATTGCGGCGCCAACCACTTTCACGTCTGCAGTCCATGTGAAATCATGCGGACTTTAATACTTCTCACTCAGGCCGGCACAGCGCGCGGATCTCATTCACAAAACATCAGCACTCCGTACGTGATGCCCGTATCGCGTAGTATCGGTGACAGCCATCACTTCAGATAAACTGCCTTCCTCCACGCTTCATTAATGCGATTATTACTCGGCAATAAAACTCAGTCCAACGCTCTTTGATCTGCCCAAATGGCCCCGGCTGCGGTAATGGTGCTCGGCAGGTCCCGCTGGGCGCTCTATAAACTTACTATCGTCTCAATCTTCTGCGCGATTATTTGTTATAACACCACATTTCCTTTCCAATCAATATGAGGGTGACATTTCCTAATACACTCCGCAGTTTGGTGCGCCAGAGATCGCTGGGGGTGCCCGGGCTTATCGCCAGACCCGGCCGCTTTTTAGGCCAACAGCGCGAGTAATAAAGGTACATATGTCAAATGTGGGGGTAACATTATCTATTAAATATCAAAGGTATGGCCTTTCAAGTGCTGGGGCACGCATTTATAAGCGCGACCCGTTCATCCATCAACGCCAAATCTCTCCTGGCTGGGGAAACTGCCTGTGCAGAGATGTCTTAAACAGTGTCCATGTGAGAGCTCTGTGGAACTGCAGACAGGATCACATGTTACCGTGTGGAGGAATCCGGCGCCACTCGGCGTGAAAAAGATGAGGAATGGTCCAGAGGCGCCCGTGTCAGATATATTAATTAAGAGATGAATAAATCATAAAGGCGGGTGTGATCACACCGAGCCGTCAGCACGCTATCTATAATATATGTGTCCATAACCAAGACTTGCGCGTGATAGCTTCTATCAGAAGAGGGGTCACGTTACCTGACAAGTCTGATTGTTATGTCGGTGCCTTTTGCCCAGAGTGATTATCACATCCACATCAATAATAGATGAGACGGCCAGTGAAACTCCCCGCCATATGTCTCGGATGTCGCAAAAGTTCCCCACATAGCTTTTTCCGCTGCCGATGTTCTCGAGTTTTCTCCCACTGCTCCTCTTCACTGGTATCAAAGATCCAATATCCAGGCGATCAATCAGCGGCCGGTCTTGACCAATGGCGGCTTCATCCATCACCGGCTTTCCAACTTTGGCGGTCCCATCATGAGCTGTAAGCCGGCGGAATGGCGTGCGGGGTGGGGATTTATGACAACAGGGGCCCACGGGCGCCCCGGACCAGCCTTCAGGACATATTAACTTTTCCTCAGGTTAACAATGTCTTAGAAATGTTGAAGTAAACAGAAATAGGCGAAAGAATGACAGAGTGAGTATACACGTAGAAAGTTTTCAAAAGACGAGGATAGCCGGAAGAATGACTGCTGACTATGTTGTACACACCAATGTGATAATGTTGAAGGTTTAGCGACGTTCTGTCCGTTCATTGCGCAAGATAGTAACTCGTTTTCTTTATTTTCTCATCCAAACTTTAGCCAGGTTTTCCTTGTTGACAAGAAGCGCCTTGCGGCTACTCCCCCGTCACACATTCAGAACCTTCCCCCGACCACCAACCAACCAAGGGTGGCTGAAGTTCGGGAGCAGTCTGATCAGATTGAGGCCATGCCTACGAATCAAATCGAATTTGAGTTAAATTTGGGTCAAAATTTGATCTCCAAACACGGCCCGAAGACTGCTGACCTACTCCCAAACACCAGCCAACCATGGCCAACCTCCCGTTCACACCCGAATGTTTTAAACAAACCGAACAGAAGCCGACCTCGCCGAACACCAGCCTTCCACAGCCGACCTTGCTAACGACCTACTCCAGACAGTGTCGATCATTTGTCTTAGACATCACTTTAGTACTGAAATGCATGACAAAAACACGAGACTGTTCATGCCTTTATTATGCTTTTATCAAGTGTACTAACACTTTCCTTGATATACGGTCTTGGTTATCAAACATGTCTTTATTTCCTGTCTACTGCTCTTCAAAGCATGTTGTTTGGTATCTGTCCGAGTTATACAGTGGCCGCCCACGACAAGTTTGTCGGTGCTGGTCAGCTGGGGTGGCTCCCATGACCTAGCACCCGTCCGGCCATCGATCTCCACAACAACCACAGTCAGCTGCACGGATATCTTCCTCCCCGATTACATCTCCCAGCAACAACAGACAATCCCGATTGCGGCTAATCTCCGCTACCAAAGCACACAGCCCGGCAAATCTATCCCATTCTGCACGATAAACATGGAGGTGGAGTCGTTTCCGAACGCCCGTATCTGGACCATCAGGACATTTCTTCGTGTGTCATCAATCAAGTGTTGTTAGTGGGCCGCTACATCTGCGTCAGAGACTCTTATGTACCTTTTACTGACAGGTTCCGATCTACCGTGATAATTAGAACGCCCTTATCTGCAGCGTGTTGTAAGAACGTTCGGGATGACCGAGCCACACAAGGTGCACAGAAATGACCGAGAAACAGACTCTCTACAACGCGGTGTTAATAAGATTGGCTCGGACAGCAAAGGAACAATACAATCGACAAACCAAGTGATACATCAGTATTTGCACCATCGTTTTCGCCTTGAAGTGTCGCCAAAGTTTCTTTCTCGCTTGAACTTTTGAAAAGGACAAAACGGGCAAATATGTATATCGTACATTTTGGCAGAGTAGATCATAACCGTAAAGGCCTCCGATGCTGTTGTGATGTGGTTGGGCAGCAGAAGGCACCAAGGATCGGACAGGAAGGGAGATTGGTCGGAAATGAGACTTCAACTAATAGAAAAAGGCATTTCTGGTCACCAGCTGCCTGGCTGTTGGTGGAGAGCGCGCGGACGGACACGAGAAAACGGGGCTGAGACAACTACGCTGTCGGAGTCAATACATTGTACATGTCCGTGGTGCTGAATTACGCATCTTACTTATAAACAACATGTGCATGTTAACATAACCTAACAACTTCTCACTTCATAAAAGACAAGTAAAATTTCATGCCACATATTTTCTTGATTAAAATGTAGTGAAACATCCACAATAAAGAGCTCTTTTATGGAATATTTCAAGTTGATTTCTACTGAAATGCCACCTTGACATATCAGCAGCAGAACAACAAAACATGCACATCTTTGGTCTGCATCCACATTTCTTTATCAGTTGTCTTCACACACACATATGGTATACTTTCTTGGGTTAGGCAATAAGTTTGAACTGAATTAACAGGTGTGCAGACGTTTTGTGGAAAAAAAGTATCAGAAGATATCCTTGCAGAAGCCACATGTTTATCATGAACAGAATTGCTGAAAATAGATTTGAAGATGAGTGGCTGGTACACTGACGACCATGTCAAGTAGGAAGATGGTAAAGAAAAGACCATGGTTAGTGTGGAGAGTAAGAATCTCTAATAAGCCACTTATAACGAAGGACACAAATGTAACTCCTGACGCCTTTGCTAAAGAAGTGTCCATTGAAATCAGAGTAGCAGCTGCTCACCTATATCCTTTCTGTGAAGGACATGTGCTCTTTGTCCTGTCTGTACAGTTCCTCCTGTGTGATCTGTTCCTAATTGCCATGTGACAAGCTGTCCTCTGTCAGCAGGAGAATCAGCTTACAATTTTACTTTGGAAGTAAAAACTTAGACAAGATGATCTAACTGAAACCAGAAACCAAGAACTGCCACGCATACACAATAGGACAATACATGTCAAAAGTTATCATCATAAACAACAAGATATTTCCTCGTAAAACAATACAGTGACCAACAAAGAATAAATAACATGATAAAGCCATAAACTCTTGAACAAATAAAATCTTAACATTACAACATCATTGCATTTATGTCACAGAGCTCTTTGCAACAGCATATTAGATAAAGTGGATTCCATAATCCTGGTTGCAACAATGTTTACGATTGGTCCCTTTAAATCTCCTCTTCTGATGACTGGTTTGCTTCTTCTCCGGTCAGTTTTGGAGCTGTCTCATTTTCAACCATATCTTGTGGCTCTGTTTCATTTTCCACGCTGAGAAACAATGTAAAGAAAAGCAACTTACAGGGACATAAAGAACAAAGGGAAGCTGCAAATATGGGCAGTATGTATTCAACAAACATTGTAATAAAACAGTATGAAATGATAAGCAGATGAAGAAAGAAAGAAATGCTTGATAAAATTAAAGGGATCTTCAGATCATAAGGAATTAGACTGGTGCAGTAAGTCACAAATGACTATATGGAAATGATTTGATTTCGGCTGTGGTATAATAACAATAGATAAAAAGAAGGAATAACAATTTGGAAAATGAAACAAAATTTCAAAGAGCCCTCACTTGACAAAATCTGAATCTGAAGTCTCTTTGTCATCTTCCTTTCCATCACCAGTCTCCCTCTTCTCATCCTCCTCTTCTTCTTCATCTGGTATCATCCCTTCTTTATCTGCCTCGGAGTTGTCATCATCAGAACACAGTACATACTGCACACTGCTCTCTGCCCAGGACTGCAGCTCTCCAGAGGCAAAGACTGCGTAGATGATAGCACCAAACAGGTAGACTCCTGCAGCGATGAAGAACACCATCTCCCACTCTGTGGCCAGCTGGAGGGAGAAGATGGAACAAGCTGGAACCTGATGATAGATGGGATCTTAAAGAAGGCTATATCAATATATTACCTTAAACCTTCCTTTTATTCTTCTTCTTTTGTCATCCTCAGCTGAGGTGAAGCATGATGCTTTTTCAAGTTGCTACTAGCTCTCAAATTTTAGCCAAGCACAGAGAGAAAGAAAGAAAACTTTACAAAAGGTCTGAAAGGACCATTTCTCTGTGACCTCTGACCTTGTGTTGCACAAGCTGTCCCACCACAGAGGGGCTGACAATACCAGGGATGGTTGCTATGCAGTTGGACACACCCATCAACAGGCTGGCATACTGCAAAATAACATGTACCATCTATCAAAATCAAGACTTGCCAACATCATACATGACAGCTCATTCAGCTTGATTCAAACACTTCACTGGGACAGACAAATGCATTTGACCAACAAGTGACAGCAGCTGACTAGAGTCTGTTGAAATTATGGTATGTTATTATAGCTTTGCAAAGAAAAGGCAAGCCATGGTGACTTGAAACTGACCTATGGTTCCTATGACTATATATAGCGACTTGTACAGTATGTTGATTAGGACATACTGGCAACGAGACATATTTGCCTACCAAATTGGTCAGTAAATATGGCTGCCATGTTCAAAACTGCATTGTACTCATCATGTTCATTAGAGGAATGATTTCACAAATATTAATAACTCTCCATTTTGCTTGAGTTATTTTAATCAAATAGTAGTACACTCAGTAACACAAGATATAGTAGAGTCCACATCTGTTGTACCTGATCAGAATTCAACTGGTCATGAAATTCTGATAGAAAAGTGTGAGTTTGGACAAGCAATGCCCCCTGTCAGCCATGTGCAAACAACAGTTTCATATTGACCTGTTTGACTCGCTTCTTCCATCTACTTCTAGTCTTCCTGATCAAACTGTTTTATGATGATCTCAAGAATCACTTGTTTGTTCCTACTGTGTTTTACTTTGTTGCTATTGGGCATTGACTTCATATATCAAGTCAGCCTATTACCTTTGAAATAATGTTGTCAAATGCAAAAGTACAAACAGAAGTCATTTCCCTCGCATGCTCTTTTCAGATGATGATGATGGCCACCACACCTCATTATTTATGTAACAATACAATACAACAACACCCCCCTTTCATCCCATACTTAAGAATGACATTAACAAGATTAGCCCTACAGATCATTGACCTTTCTCCCTGAGGAAGCCACCATGTATGACACATTGCATCATCACAAACTGACATCATTGTTGGGTGGATTACTACCAGCGATCAATTTACAAAATGAAAACATGTTTCATTCAAGACACTTAACAGTCCTGTGAATAAGACTATACACTAGATACACTGTGGTTTTATTCAGATCAGTTGAGCTTTTGTTGATGGACAACAGTGCATGTCACTTTTGCTTGAAACTGGTGGTTAGAATGCTGTTAGAGTGCATGAGAATGTTGCTTTGTAATTTTATGCATAGAATGCTTGGTGTGTAAACAATAAGGGCAAAACTATTAATAATTATGTCAATAAACATTGCAGATATTTTTCAACAATGTTCATGTCTATTTTGCAACCCTGTTCATGCCATCAGACACTGGAAGATTTGGGAGTATTCATGTTTTTTCAAAATATTGTATGCAATGCATACTTGTAGTAATTAAGAATAGGAGATAGCAGTTTCTTCCACATGATATCAAACAGGTGCAACAAGTGTGACACCATCATGATATACTAATTATTCATGGTCAAAAGTGTTGGACAAAGCCTGCATATCCTCATTGTGATCGCTTCCTTTGTTGTTGGGCCCAATTAGCCTATTTCTCTGAAAATGCCCGAGTGATTGCATTATTAATATTTCATGGAAGCACACTACCATGATGATACAAAAAATGATGTCGATTTCCATCTGTTATGTACCACACCCAATACATACAGTTTCTCCTGTCCTCTATTAATAGATACTATTTTCACAACTGGACACAGAAATGAGGTGGGAAATTGCTAAATCATTGCCATACATTTGAGGGAAAATAGCTGTTCAGGAAAATGTAATTTTGAAGAACCATGTGTGGTTTCCAAGAAACTGACCTTGATCACACAAAGAGATGTGTCCATAAACCCAGAAAATAAATCTAATGCAGTAAAAGTAGCTGCAAATAGGCTGGGACAATTCGAACATAATAGAAATACGTCCTAGATATTTACAGCAATCATGTTACATTTATGACATCTAAATTAATTCCTTTGTGACATTTTTGTTCTTTATTAAATTACTTTGTTGTTTCACCTAATGTTCATGTCCATCCATTTCTTATATAATGTAAATTGTTACAAAATTACTCCAGATGGAATCAGTTTGGAAAAAACACCACAGTATTGCAATATTATGCAACCTATAGTGGATCTGTGACTTTACCTGTGGAGCTATGTCCAGGTGATTGACACTGAAGCCAGACCATGCCAGCCCTCCCACACCAATGGCAACTGTCAGACACGATATGGCTGCCACTGCATCATGGGTGAAGCCCACCGCTGTCATGAAAATGGCCTGAATCACGAAGGCTGAATGAGAAAAAATTCATTAGAATTGAGCACAGTCTATTGTCACTAACTGTCTTAAAGTACTTGACATGATGTTTTTGAGATGCACAGCAGATCAGCTGAGTTGTCATTAGTGATAGTGACTCAGTTATAGTCAAAACGTAGGATAATATGAAGAGTCTGTAAAAGTGGGAAGGGCCATGACAAGCAGCCAGGTGTGCAGCACTGACTGGTGTGTTGGTGATGAGTGGTCATCTATTTATCTCATCTGTTGAAAATAGACTGAAAAGCTTTTTGACACCTGCTTATATGAAGTACCGGTAGCACAGATCCAAGTCATAAGAAAAACTTTGGAAAAGGCCTCTTGTTAATGTGTGAATCCTTAGACATTGGAGAAAAGTTCATTCAACAGTAACGACGGAAAGAAGGAAGGGCATCACTATTGGTATAAGCACTTCAACACACTCTACTTAACCTGTACTCTCTACCGTCAACTTCAAGCTGATTCAAAGTCAGGTTCTCCTGTTGACCTGAGGAAAATACAGTCTTGACCTGCTGGGTTTGATTACAAGTGGAAATTTTTGTTGTATTTGAGTACTCTCACTTCACAGTCAAGTGGGTAGAAACCTCTTCATGAAACATTCTAAAGCTGTACTTACAAAACACTGCTCCTCAATCCTTACAGATCGATTTTTAGGATCGAAAGTACTCCTGGTGAGCGTACAGAACTTTTCTCAACTTTAAATAACATTGAGAAGTGAACATTTAGATTGACCGAAAAGTTTGACAGTAGAGGAGGAAAGGCTATTGGATGTAATATTTTTATCTGGGATGCTTTTTTTCTGTTGGGGAGTTTCCAAATGACATGCTAGTGGAACTGTGACTTTGTGGGAAAGTGAAAAACAAAGCATTTTGTTCACATTTAGTGAATAACTAAAAGCTTGTATTTGCTTATTAATGTTTACTCATTATTGGAAAATGTCATCAGAATCAATTGGTTAAGGAAAGCACATTTCTTGTTTATTGTGTGAGGTCGGTCTTATGTAAATACAAACTTTACAGCATCCTCAATATTTGAACCAGATGACAGATATTTGTAGCTATCATCAGTGTTAACATTATAGTCTTTTTGATACTGGACAAACCTGTGGTTTTGACATGATTGTTTTGGGGGATACTCTACATCTTGTTGTAAGTTTGCCAATTGGCCAACTTGTCTTTAATGACAGAAAATTGTAGAAGATTCTCTGGACCAATCCACACTAGAATATCCTGGCAAAATGAGATCATTTAAATTTAATGGATGCTGTTTTTACTTCCTCTTGGACTTCTCTAATCACCTATATTGTTTCTTTGATTCCAAGATGTCTGCAGAAAAATGACTTTATCGAAGAGCAGGGCTTTAGCAGGAAGCCACCTCCCTGTAATAACCTACTGCAGATCACACTGTATGGAAGTCATCAACCATTGTAATGCATTGCTCTTCCACTTGCACATTGACTTCTGTAATTCCCCTCATTCTGTCCTTAATCCTGCCTGCACCTGATACAATGGGGCTTTGTATTAAGACCTACCTTGTTCACTTCCAGAACCCATTCCTGCATCGGCAGATTTCACAGATGGCTTCCCATCAACAGACAACCACTCCTGCCCAATCTCTCCTGCATTAGCCAGGGCGTGGGGATCAATAATATTCGATTGCCCACCCAGTGCTATCGGACATGTTCCCCCATTGAACATGTTTTCATTTCCCCTCGACATTTCCATTCATTAGAACAGGACCCCATTAATTGAGGCTTGTCCCCAGGAAGGCATGCTCTGGCTCCCTGTCTCTGCAGTGCAATATCAGGCGTAATTGCCTGTCTTCATCGGACATTTGCCTTTGATCTTGTAGAATAACAGCATTGATTTTCCCCTTCCAATAAGACAAGTAAAGCAGCGGCTTCCTTACTCCGCCGATATGCAGGAAATCTGCTTGTCAGCATTACAGCTGGTCTAAGCGGTTTTTGCTCTGCCCCTGATCAATAGCTGTCACCTGGCAGCAGAGTTGCCACTCCTGAGCCAGTTTCCGCTATCTCTCCACCACTGCTTGCCCCATAATTACGACTTATTGGACCCATAAAGAACCAGAGCCCGGGATAGTTAGCTCAAAGTGATGAACACACAAGATTAGCAAACAGCATTAATCCACTCCAGGCCTGAGTACGTTACCATCTGGGAAACTTGATTGGATTGTCTTATTAAGGGAAAATGGTTGCTCATGAACAAAGTTCTTGCCAATCGGTCAACCAGATTTATTTGCAGACCTTCCAAGGTTGAGAAAAAGCCACATTACACACATTTACATAAGCACGGGATTTACAAATGATAGACTGAGTGCTCTTCCTTCCCAGTTTCAAGGAATCTGATAAACAATCAACTTTCCATTGAGATGGACAGAGGTTGCTATTAGTATTTTTTTAATCTTCAAATGAAGAATAAAGTGGAGAAAATGTGCAATTCAATTGGAACATATACATTGCTATTCTGAAAATTGCACCCAACTCATTGTCCTGACATATGTATGATAATGGCTGGACCAATAGGACAATCTGGTTTACATTGTTTAACATTTATTTGAAAGTCCTGTCATGCCAAGTCATGCATTTAACTAAAAATTTGTGAAGTCAAAAAGTTATCAACAGACCATCATAACCCTTCCACAACCTGGGAAGAAGCATATACTTTAAATTTGCTCAAGAATTGCAGTAGGTCATTAGAAAATAATTTTGAAAACAACAATCATGAAATCAAGTATTCAAAATACCTACAAGAACAAAACAAGCAATTTCACAACCAATTTTGTTTTTGTTCAAATCATTTTTTCTGGCAACCCCTAAAATCTACTAATAGGTCAGGGGTGGTAACAACCTATCTGTACCACAATTATAGCATTTGAATTAAGTTAACATTTTAAAGAGCAGGAAAGCTATATGGGTCAATGGTTTAATGGATCGCAAATTTCTTATGCATTTGGCTGACTAGCCCATAGGGTCTGGTTGGGCCACAGGCCACAGTATTCTGACATTTCAGCCTACCATGTCCATTGACCCTGAGGGAGTGACTGAGAAAGCTCCGGGGTCACCAAAAATTTGTTGTTCAATTAAAGTAACTTGACCTATGCAAGTCATAATGACCCCACCGCAACCATTAAGCAACTCTTTCAATCCAGCACTACAGGTTCCAATCTGTGGGAACTGTGCAAGGGGGACATATCTGTAGTGTTATCTCTGTGGTACCAACCAAATACAGGTCTCAAAAGTCTGATACATGGAACAGATAAGGAGGGCAGAAGGAAGGAAACTGTAACAACTGACACAGAGATAAGACTGACATTTCCTCTTACCAGTCCAGTGAGGTCAGCAAGTTGTCCACAAGATGGGGTAATGTTGCACAGGCATAGAAAGGCACTGTTGTGGTTCTAACATGCTATTACATTTTATGGGGTTACTGTACTTTGTTTTATCAGTATTCCAAGCAATCTTTCAGAGCTCAAATATTTTGAATAGGCTATTTTCTGGTATTTTCCAGAAAGCAAGCAAAACATTTTTTTTCTCATTTGCTTCTTGTTCACCACAAAATAAGGCTCATGGGAGCCCCTCAGGGAGCCCCTCAAATGGTGGTAAGCTCTACAAAGGTCCCCTCCTTGTCCAGCTAACAAGCCAAAAGCACTTTTGCAGGTCTTTTGTCCAGTGCACCTAGCCTGGATGCCATCCAATTTGTAACGGCTACCCCGGGGTAGCGAGTGCGAAAGAGCCCCGTTAGTTACAAAACGGATGGCACCCAGGCTACAGTGCAACAATAGTAGGATTTAAGTACATTTTTCTCTGGAGTAAAGAATAGAAATCATGTAGTTGTGTAAGACTTATATAAACCAAAAACTGTCCATCTATCAAATTCACTTTTTCATAGTTATATGGGAATATTTTGCCCTGGATACATGTGCAATTGGGACTGTTTATTCACAAAACTGGCCCTCGATTCTCTCTAAACACAAAACTACAGCACACCTCTAACAACTCTGTTGTTGTCCATCAATCTTCATGGATTCATCAATGTTTCTCCATCGATCATGTCAAGCTAAACTTCACCTTTCCAACATGGCAAAAGTGTTCCCTACCAACAAACTCATTTCCCTTTCAGAGAAGCAATTTGTCGTCATTCAAAAGTCTTCCTTGTGTCTCAAAACCACTGCTAGAATTGGCCTCTACTTTCTAATTATCGCAGAGTCTAGGGGCTCACAGATCTCCCTAATTAAGGTGGAGACCTTGTTTCCTAACTTGTGGTTTTCCCTGTAACAAGGTTTATCTTGATTTTGTCCCTACATGACCTCTGTCATGTAACATTACAAGAAAGAGATGTTTTTTCTATTTTTCTCTACTACAGGGATATGTCTTTGTCCTTACATGACCATTTCCCAGCTTGGTTTGTCTGTTCTAATGAGCTTTCCAATTGACTGGTCAGTCCATTTGTCCCACCTTGCTTCTTATTTCTGTTCTTTACCCCCAGGATGCCCATTTGTCTCTGTATCCTTTACTCTTCCCTTCCTTAATTTGCTCTCAGAGGGCCTGCAGTATTCCACTGCTACTCAGGATGCATGGTTAGCATTCTTTCCTAACTAACAATTGTCCCCATATTTCTTCATATCTAACATAAACAACTTTTCGCCAGCTCTTGCATTTGGTTAGAGAAGGCAAAAATGATTGCTGCACAGACATCAATTTTCACCACAAGCTGCTCTCTGCCTGGTGGGTGCTAGTCCCCCAAGATGACCACAAAACAAGGCAGCTACACAGCATCTATCATTACTAAGATATATATACATTGTTACTAATTAGAGGAAGGTGAAAATTATGCTCAAAATAAAAGATACAACTCAACACAGCATGAAAAGATCTTCAATGAACGAGGAGAACAAAAATATGCCATAAATCTGAGGACTTATCTCTCGACATTACCGTGAAAGGTAATAAAAGGTTGGTGTTGTGTGCTTGTCCATCACATGACCAGAAAAGTTTCATGCCAATTAGCCAGAGGGAAAAGTTGGCAGGCAAAGTCTCCTGTGTTCTGGCTCTGACCGCAGAGCTGGCCCACACTTCCTGACAGTTTCCTGAATGGATTGTTCACCAGACCAATACCAATTGTCCACTGCTACGGCCAACTGGCCCTCAGGTGCAGGGAACGGATACTCTGGGACAATCAGCCGTCACTCTTGGCGGTACATTGACTGCACACATTAACCCTCACGTATTATATATGCCCAGGTTAATAGTGGGTAATGAAGGCTATACAGTATAGTGATTCACAAGAACCTCTGACCTTGGCACAACAGTAAGGGATAATTGCAGGTAAATGGAAGGGAAAATTGAGATTTACCTTGGGAGTTCTTCGCTTTGCCCTTGGGTGCCGTGAGGGGCTTTACGTGAGGGTCGTTTCACTTTAGTAGATTGTGGTATAATTCTTGGGTGACTGTTACTAAGAGCTCAATCCATATGCATGTCACATGCAGAGTAAGCTACATGGATACATTGCTTTCCTCCATGTCTCAGAGACATTATGTAGTGGGCAGTTTGGATTAGTGCGATGTATTTGACATTTGAACGAGGCCAGACTGAAAAATCAGTGAATTACAGACCCTATCAGCCAACTTTGACATAAAAGTGACCATGAAAACATGAATAGCATGATAACATGTACTCTTTCTACTTAATCACCAAATAGATAAATAAAACTGTTACATATTCCTGGAGGTCACATTTCATTAGTGTTTCCTGATAAATCAATTGCTTAAAACATTATCTCTCCATCAGCTGGGTATAAAGTTACAGTTTTCAACTTCCAAGCAACTTCCATGAATTTCTTATTCAACAAAGTTTTGTTCCTCTGAATCGATAGGGTAGATTTTTTATAGGTATAGGTATGACTTCCACCAGAAGATACTCTAGATTTGTGTTGGAATTGGTAGATGCATACTAGAAATACATGGCCAACATTAGGTTACTTTGAAGGTATTCATATCTTTCTATGGATGGAAAAGACTGCTCTATATTTTGTATTGCCTGAACAAATCATAGTTGTCCTTTCAAGTCATATTTTTACTCTAATTACTTACAAGCTTTAAGGTTTTGATATTTCAGGATAATTTTCTTGGATTAGTCAATTTAAAAAGTTACATAAAGGAAGGAAGCACAAGATGCCGGCTGCCAGCAAGTTGTAAATGGCAATAAAACATGGTTACACTCTAAGGTGAAGGCACTCATCTTCAAGTTCAAGGCGGATCTTTTTATTACCATCTAGCTTTACAGAAAACAGAGGTAATTAGCCCCAAATGTACAAAACTAGCCCTGCCACAGCGATGGGTTCAGCCCTGGAGAAGGAAGGATATTGAAACAAATGGGGGGCCAGATAATAGGACACAACAACATGTACTTTTGTTGGAAGGAGAGGATGATCAATGGACACAGGTAATGAGGATTATATGGCAGTACAGGAAGATAACCAAAGAAGGCTAATAAGGGGATGGGGACCCGTAGCTATCTCATTACATGGTACTCTAAAGCTAGAAGCACGGGTAAACGAGAGTCCTGGGAACTTGGAACTGGGGCAAAGGCTTATCAAAATACTCGTCTGGAGAAATGTATCCCAGAGGTACTGGCCTGAGGGACCGTTACTTAGGCTTCACAGGATGGGAAGTTTGCACGGGAGAGTCTTGGAGGTTTCCAGTGAAGTCAATACTACTACCTGAGGGTTACAATTTGGGCAGTACACCTACACATGTAGGAGACAGTTCACATATTACGATACCTGTAAGAAAATGATCTGAACTTTTCTAATCAAAAGATTCTCCTGATATCTATTGTGACCTTTACAGCATACTAAGTGGCATGATATTATTTTCTATCTTGACTCACTGCTGAAATTACTAAGTATTTCTATGATGCTAATTTAATGTACATTACATACGACTACAGTTTTGTTTAGATTTGAGTAATTATGTATTCTTTGTCTAGAAACATGGGATTGCTGTTGTCTGTCCCTGGTGCTGAAAATGAAGTGGTTGAATCTGATGAAATGATTCAGCGGATGAAGCATTAGTCTCAGACTAAAAAATCTCAAAGCAGAGATGGAAAGTTCTCTTACTACTTATTTCTGAAGACAGCCCCTGTACCTCCCATTGATTAAGTGCCAGAGTTACAGTGAGACCTTCTCCATATTGGACCTGACCTTGTGTGATGGTGTCTTTGACATACTGCTGACTAAGGGCTTCTAAAAAAGGATGCTCTTCCAGTGCCCACCTTTTCTGAAATCGATATTGAGTCCACCTGTGGACTGATAGTTGTGTCAGACTGTCTAGTTTTCATTTTGCTTTTTCGTTTGTTTGTAGCTTCAGATAATACAAATATGGCATAAATCCAGATACTAGGTTTAAGCTTCGCAAACCAGAATGTTCTATACATTAAGCTAAAATCATCTTCTTCTTTCCTCCAACCAAGGTCACTAAAGTAATATTGAGTAGCTCCCTCCTGGTAGAGTCATTATAACTCCAAACAACACTACCTGATAGACTTTCAATGCCACCACTTGAAAACTGTTGATTGTACAATAAAATGTAAAATGTATATCTGATGACTGGTGAAAGCTCATTTGTCATATAGGTGTTTTCCATGAGTGTGGCAGATTTACCAGCTACAGTAATTACTTTAGCTGACCATCCCTTCCTCAATCAATCAATCAATCATACAGACCACCATTAATTAAAAGATTGCCGTAAGAACTCCAATATTGGCTGATGGTGATGACTGGAATTAATCACTGAGCTTACAGCATCATTCAGATTTAGTCTTAATTCGATACGAGCTAACCATCGCCCACGATGCACACCTCCAGTATGACATCTCCCCAAAAGGTGAGGATACTTCAAAAATCACAGCTGAGAATCGGATCAACTCTATCTACTCAAGATCCCCTTGGTCACGATGTTAGGCAATCATGTCTGGTGTGTTAAGCTCACCAGATTAGTGAACAAGAATACCCAACACTTTTTTTAGACGACACTGTTTTTTTTATAAATTTTATCATACTTAAGTCTGGAGGAAGTTTCATGAGGAAGATACTAAAAGTATTAACTATTACATAATACATGTTTATTACATAAAGCTTTTTAGCATTTTTTTGTTATTGTTTAAAGTCTTGACAAAATGTAAACCAAGTAATATATGTTCTGTTGCAGTGAAGATATGCAAGACATTCCATATGGTTCTTTCACCTTCCATGTGTTACATTTTACAATAAGTATCTTTAAAAACTGAACCTGTTTTAGTCAAATATGATACATATCTGTACTATCCATCAAATTGTTTTGATACAAAACTGACATCAACAAATGTCTTTGCACATAACACTAGTAACAGTTCACTGGTACTATAGACATGGATTGTAACATGTTACATGTATTTTTACAACAACACTTTGTATATTCCAGATAACACTGTAGCTATGATATATGATTAGCCCCCCAACCTTCCCCCCAAGGAGGCAATTTTCCCCTACCATATGTCATCCCAGATGAGGTGTAAAGGTATAGTCTTAGGGCAATCCTACCCGCCTCATCCCTGCAGCAGAAGTCCCTGCCAAGCCAGATTAATGAGAAAGTATCACTGGCCACTTAATCAGTTATGACTGTATGGAGACAGAAACTTCCCTGATGTAGTGTGAGGTCCTGCAGAGGGATGGATGGAAGGATTAGGGGGTAATCCTCCACAGTTTGATCAAGTCCTCCTGGAGACAGCCACTTTCCTTTGGTTGTTATATATCAGTGGAAATTCCCCCTTCAGCTGTCGTTAACAAGGGTTGAATGTCGCCAG
Source organism: Branchiostoma floridae x Branchiostoma japonicum (assembly GCA_013266295.2). NCBI lineage: Eukaryota > Metazoa > Chordata > Leptocardii > Amphioxiformes > Branchiostomatidae > Branchiostoma > Branchiostoma floridae x Branchiostoma japonicum. The sequence goes on from CM023840.1 coordinate 18,134,881, forward strand.
AGTGCACTGACATGGATTTCTCCTGTCCCAGTAGACAAAAGTAATGACCATTTGGGGATGGTTTGGTGAAGTTTAATTCCTGGGTGATGCATGGTAGGATGTTCTTCTAGTAATCCCTGACCTAAAGTACATCTAAAATCCAACTATATCCATTAGCAATGGCAGAAATGTGCTAACACATGTCCATGAGTCTGCATTGGAAATAGACAACAGAAACCACAATATCCTACATAAGTATGTGAAGTTTTGGTTAAAGATTATTTACAGTAAAGGACATTTAACTCTCCCCAATCTCACAGTTTTGATTGTCCGATCAGTTTCTTCTTAATGACCACTAGGAGAAGACAGATTACATCAGAAGCTATCAGTTAATACACCACGGTAACATTAATGCACTGCCAGATTAGAGTAAATCCTGCCTGGCCTTTCAAGACTTCATTAAGGCTGTCACTTAGGGATCTGTGACTTAAAGCTTTGGAGCATCACAGATGTGTGGGTGACCACTAGAGGAGGAAACACTTCTCACCAGGCAGGCTGAGGTCCTACAACATGCAATATAAGAGACTTGGGGTTAATCCTCTTCTGTAGCTGTCAGCCATGAATTATGGTTTTCCCATACCAGAGAGATCGGCCATTAATTTTTGTGGTTGAAATAAAGATGGAAAGTTTAACAATGCATATGGTGACATATTTTTGAATGGAGGAAAAAAATTGGTATACCAGTAAAATGAAAGTGTTAACATGTAGCTTCCACAAGAACGTCAGCCAGTGTTACAATGACAAAAAGTCAAGATTCTTTCCCCACAGAAATTTCTGCTATTCACACAGTCCCAGTCTTCAGAGATCTGAACACATACATGTGTGCAAGTAGTACGTTCTGTGCTTATCCTGCCATCCATACTCCTAGTAAGCCTGTCTATTCCTCTGTACCCTGGTATTAGAATGGGAAGTTGCCCTCCTCATTTAATCAAATCTGACCATTTTAAGACCAAGCCAAATCCCTAAGGGTGTTTCTCGGAAACTTAGGAACCCTGGCGCAGTGGCCAGCCTGATCCCTCTCCTGACTTGCATATCTATCACTCCTCTCCCCCATCCCTCTTTACTGTGAACAATATTATATCATAATCGGAGATGACAGGCCCAAACCTTTCAAGACCATCTCTAGGATGCCTTTAAAGCCCATCTGGGTGTCTTGCGGTTGCCCCAAAGCTTTCCTAATCCCCCTCAGGATTTGGGCTCTAAGCCCGCTGCTTTCTTCTAGGCTTAGTCTTGCTACAGGTTAGTGCAGTTGTATCCCATTGGATAAAACTTCTGTCGTAGCTCATTTATAACATGCCGATGTACTGGCTAACCATCCCTCAGCATCAGAGGCCTTACTTTTCTCTCATTAGAGGGAACGTGTGAGGGAACCTGATGGTAAACATTCGTACTGTTGTCAACAAGTCTACAAACAGGCAACTTCAGACTACACATTCAACCAGAATAGGGTAGAACTCTACTTCAAACAATACTTTACGAGAGAGATCTAGAGCCTTGCACTCATGGATCGGTCAACATGATTACTTTCACAAGAATACAAAAAATAACCAGTTTATTCACAGAACTGTAGAACAGCCAAGGAAATGAAATGGGCCCTGGAAAGCATCAAGTGTAATTCTGCAGAGTGAGCTGTTTACAATAGACTGTGCTGGAAGCTGGGCATGATCCAGCCACACATCAACCCACCTGGTCGATAGGTACTCTCAGATTTGGAAACTTGTATTTGCACATTGCAATCAACAGGTAATAATGAAAAAAATCCAAGGAGGCAAGGAGGACAGTAATCATGTAATACTGCAAGCTGCAAGGCACAATTAATCACACAGTTGGTACAGGTACAATGTAACTGAAGGACAGACTCTGCTATATACAGCACTCAGTGGGGCATTATTGTTTGTGTCCAAGCAAGTTTCTGGATGAACCTGTATTGATTTTTGGTCCATATCCTGTTGGAGGTGAGAAATTAGGCAGGCAGTATCATCTTCATGGGGGCATTAGCACAACTCTGGGGCAAAGGTCAAGTGAAACATGATGAGATGGGCCACTGTCCACACAGGGTCTGGCCCATTCCTGCTATTACGGGGTCAAGAGTCAAACAAGCATGTTGTCCATGGGTGATGGGCTCACCTTTATTCTTCCCCACAGCCCAGTTAAGACTTCTGAGTTTTATTAGGTTCAGGAACTTTTTACAACCTTTTCAGTCAACTTGACAGTGAATGACTTAACTTTACATTCGAACAGTGGAAGAGTTCTTGAGATCAAATGAAACAGAATAGCTGAGATATAAGTAACACTATATGATTACATTTATAGTAACACTGTTGCAAGCAAATGCAGGATAGACTGTTAAGTATTTCCAAGTTGTAAGTTTTCACAGTCACGTACATACGTACATACATACATACATACATACATACATACATACATACATACATACTATACATGTATATATACTATATATATATATATATACATAGTATATATATAGTCATGTGTGCTATAAAAAACAGAATAAATGTTTGAACGGAAATCTGAATATCTAGAAGAGAACGTCCTATATGTTTGATTCTAGGTTATGGTTGCAAAAGGAAGTGATTTCCCTCATGATTTTGATGGACCTATGGCTTTCAAATATTCTATGTGTTGTTGAAAGTTTATCATGTGGTTGACTGCAAAGTTTTCAGACCTGCTATCATGAAAGAGTATTAAAAACAGAAGAAAAAGAAGAAAAAAGATTACGGTACCACACCTGTACAGTTGAATGTCTTCCTGACTGCAGTGGTAGACAGTAATTGTCGCTGACGCAGGAAGTCAGCAAGCTGGCCACCACCCATCACAACCACAGCCATGACCAAATATGGCAAAGCAGAAAAGACTCCGTCCTGCAGTAAAACAGTACAGGAGATGGATGTGTGCGGAATTGTGCAACTTTGCTATGTAAAGCAATATCATCAACAGGAAATGTCCATAACCTTCAATGGGTACCCATCCAACTGGACATATAAAGGCCTATCTTTCTTCTTGGAAAGGACACTTTCACTATCTGCATGTAACAGTCAGTAAGCAGTTTACATTCCAGGCATGAAATACTGTCAGTAGTAGGAAATGTGTCTATAGTGAAGATGGTGACAGTGGGAGGTCTTATTTTTTGGATGTTAGGACCTGCAAGTGACTTTCCTCAAGACAGTATCTGATGAAGGTTAGAGGGAAACAGTGGTAGGAATGCCCCCTGGCAGGTGTCTTGTGAAGTGTAAATATTCATTACAATAACTGTAACACCAAAAGAATTCAGGCACTAAGGATAGGGAACAAGTGGTATCTTGAAATATGAAATCCTGACTGACTATTATTTCTGTATCTACTAAGGAATGACAAGAAAAATAGGCATGAGTACAGCACAAAAATGGGAAAGGGGGAACTACTAACAGTACTACTCAGATATTGTTACTTACAAACATTCCCCATCATCAAAGTTACCATTGGTTCTTATACATGGTCAGTTCAAGCAGCCTCACCTCATCTAGGTCGTAGTGAAACATCTGCCGCAGGAAGATAGGCAGGCTGGTCAGCATGGTGTAGAACCCCCAGTTCTCACAGAAGTGTGCCACCAGGATAGCCCACACGGGGCCTGAGGTCAGTACTTTCTTCCAGGGCACTGCACCTTCCTGGTAGTGTGACAAATAAGAGACAAAACTACATGTAATACATTTTTGCACATTCTATCAAATTGAAGCATGATTATTTATAAGAAGAAAAATTGATGTACCAATACCGTTAAAATGAATTCCATACAGATCCATGAAGCGAGTCCATAGTTACCTATGGGGTTCCAAAGGTACTAAATGTTGAACAGTCACATACAACATGAAAACAATTAAGTGAGCCTACCCTATAACCCTATTGTGTTTGTCTTACCTTAGCCACTCCCCCCTCTATGGTGATAGTCTGTGTGATGTACTCCAGCTCTTGGTATGAGATAGTGGAGTGGGTAGAAGGAGAGTCTGTCACAATGAACCACCATGCAACAAACCAAACCAAGCCCAGAGCACCTAGTCAAAAAAAGAAAGAAAATATTCAAAACACAAAGGAAGAGATTTACATTTATTCCATCTATTTCCCCATTATGAAGAATTTAGACTGAGATTCGATCCATTTTCTGCCACCTTTGTTAATTTTGCCTTTGACCTTCAACTTTTGAAACTTTTGCATTAATTGGATTTACCATTTGGGGAAAGGTATTGGCCGCACAAAGATGCAAAAGACAAGATACAGCATGGCCTAAACTCTAGATCTGCAGACGGAACGGCAGCCATTTTATCACAGTACCCAACCTGCAGCTGAAGACGACAGGCAGAGGAACATAAGGCGAGCTTTGAAGATTCAGACTATCTTAAACCTGTACAGTAGAGGTGATAGACAAGTTTTCATGTCCCAATTCAACTTTTGTTTTATTACTTCAAAGTTTGGCAGACATTTTGGATATATGACTGCTCTGAAGATCTGCAAGGATATTCTAGATCTCACCAACCAGCAGCAACTTTCCTACCGATCCATACCCCTATCACCACCTGATATCACATTCAAGTTTGAGCATTCTTGTCAAAGTTATGAGGAAAAGTACACTAAGTCAGTTGTTGCACTTAAGAAGTATATGTCATCTCCTCAGGCAATAGAACAGCTACCTGGGAATGTGTGATTATCAGTAGGTTGCTGCTTTCTCAGAATGGGCAACTGATAAAAAAACACATCATGAGGCATTGAAAAAGTCTCTCCCTTTATCACACGATTACATACTACAAAAAAGTGTAAAGCTGGCTTACTCCCCTTGACCTTCCTCTGGAATGTGGCAGGAAGTATTTGTAGACATATCATGAGGATCACCGGAAGTGTTAGGACAAAGCTGTGCCCTAAGGACATTACTGAATGGATCTGGTTCAGGCTTTGCTTTCGAGCAACCCCAGATCGACCTCCCTGCATAGACCAACAGCTGTACTCAGAGATAGTCCATGCTACCAGAATCGGGTCAATCAGGGGTTTGGGGAGGTGCACAAATTTTGAAGTTTCCATCAAAACCCCTTACTGACCGAAGACATAGAAGATAGAGGGCCAGCCCACATGCTCCGCCAACACACCGCAAATAGGGAGGCACAGGAAAGTTCCTACATAAGATCCTGCAATGGAAAAAAAAGCCCTGATTAATACTTAACCAGTGTGCTATGAATACCTTCTACTATGGATGAAAAAGATCTACACTGTTACAGTATCAAACAAACTTAAACCAAAGGCAGGAAAGAACCTTCTCTTTTGCAGCACAACCATCATCAAAGTACCCCAAGTATTTCAGCTCTGGGTAGATAGATGTAACAAATTGTCACATTTCCCATAAAAACAGGCTCATAAAAGCTAACTCATACATCATAACTTATCTCTGTATTGATTTTAACGGCAACAGGCAGGTACATGAATTGTACAATGTCAATTTTTCTTCTTTCTGTAATGAGAGTGGTTTGCACCAATATATATAATTAGCTAATTAGGAAAAAGTCTTCTTTCTGTGAAAATTGAAACAACTTTGATGACAATTAGGCTTTACAATTAATGAGTTGATATGTGAGTCATGGGTAAACTAATATCATGCAGCGGCAGTAGTCATAACATTTGTTACATAAAAATATTCTGATGCAACGATGTCCGACCTGAGAAGGCTGCTGTAGCAAGCTTGCTCCTTTCCAAGGGTGGAGCCCAGTTCTTCCATATGGCATGGATAGATGGATATGTCACTCCCTGTATCAGGTACAGATATGAAATCAAACAGAATACTGTATCACATAATCAAAATGGGAATGACATGATGTAGGACAGGTACAATAGCCATACTAATCAAATGTGTTTGTTTTGGATGGCCAATACACTTGTGCACAAATGCCCTCTAGTGACACCCCCTGGAACCACAAAACAAGCAGTTAGTATATACATGCAGTACATTGTTTGTATACAGATGCAGATTTCAGGTTATGTTACTTACATGTACTTTCAATGACAGGCCTGTGCCCTTAATTACTACCAACTCAAACCTTGAAATGAAATTAGTCAAAACTCTTTCTCTTCTCTAAAATTGGACCTTTCAGACACAAAATATCTTGTTACTATAACAGTTAGATACTTATTGTGGAAAACATTACCTCAAACAGTCCTTCCACTATCCTGACACCCATGAGAGTATAGGCACCCCCCTTGATTGCCAGAGGGGTGAAGAGTGTCAGCAGAGCTGTCATAGCTATCCCCCCTCCAAACAGCACCTTGCCACCAAACTTTGTGGCCAGCCAGCCCCCTGGGATCTGTGTGACTATGTAACCATAGAAGAAGGATCCCAACACCATCCCTGTCAACAACATAAACCACAGTGGGAAATTAGCAAATCGTCCATTATCAAATCTGCCTAACAGACCGAAACTAGTCATACCAAAGCACTTGCAAATTATCTATCAGTTTAGTGTACAGACGTGTTTTAAAAAAATGCCATATACATCAGTCTAGTTAGGGTTGTGCATGTAATTCTCACCTTGTACTTTTGAATCCCAATGGAATTCTTGAATCTATGATGGTAAAAATAAATAAATATGAAAGCAGTCAAATGTCATGATTTCAAACAAGCATTCAATTTGGTATTCTAGCCTTTCATGCAGAACACGGGATTATATATGAAATCAAAATCATTAACCCACCAACATCATAGCAAAAAGCTTTCTAAAATATGATATTCATAAATACAAATACACTACCCAGTTCTAGGCTGTTACACTAGTACTCGTGATACTGACTTGGCACTGACATTTGTAAAGTCAGGATTTCTCAAGGGAGAGTGAAGTTTTGGTAGGAATGTTACTGAAAACATCCAAGAAAGGAAGCAGAAGGAATCTCTAATGATCCTATATTAATTCGACTCTTCCTCCCTCCCCCACTTTTCTACCTCCCACTTTCACACATTAAAGCAAGTTGATAGACTGTTTGAATTGGCTCCCTTCTTTCCATCAGTCAATGCAAATCTGATCAAGTTTCCTTTTGGATCTGGACACCCAGTCAGAGTGTCACCAGAAGTATTAGCATTAGATTTTCATTTTCCATCATGCAAGTTTGTTTTAGTATTGCAGCCAGTGGAACAGTTTTTAGGGTGTCATCCCTCAGGCGAGATGTGTAAATGTAGCTTACCTCCTGTAGAGGTTCTAGGAATCAAAATTTATAGGACAGATTCCCTTCCTATAGAGTGCCCTCATGGCAGATCCCAGTCCTTGAGCATAATATTTACCCCATACATCAAAGTGTTAAAGATAGGACGCAGGATTTCCTTCCAATTCAACTCACATAAGTAACAGTGCCGTCCTCCTGTTCCACAGACATGTTGCTGACCATGGCAACAATTGCAACACTAAGATTCACCCTCAGCATATACACATTGCAGAAGCCAAGGAAGGCCATGAATGCCACAATGTATCTCTTTGGGATCTTCCCAAACACATTGTGACTGATGGGGTGTCTCTCATTGCCGTCAGGGTGGATGGCATGGCTGGAGGCCGGCTTCTCCTGGAATATTTCCTTCATCTCCATTTCTTCTGGCGACTCTTCAGTTGCATCAGGAGATTCAGTCAGGCTACTTTCAGGTTTGTCAGCTGGCTCAGCCATCCGTATCAAGCAGGCAGAATATCACAGCTAGGGACTGCACACCTAAAACAAGAATGATTCATATAATTACATATTCAGAAGACATGAAGACATTGAGAAGTTCCACTGAGTAGTTCTCCAATATCAGATCTGGTAATAACAAAACAGTTGTGAGACATCACTAAGACCTTTAATGTGAAGGGAGACTGATATCCTCTGCTCAGCTCATTTCAGAAGTTCTTACATTCAAACTTCATTAAAACAAACATACTACATTTGCTCCTAAACACAGACTTGTTAACGTTACCTGTCAAGTGTATACGATAGCCAACAGCTGCAGTGCTCACCGATATGCCCAACTTTCTAAACTACAGAATGTGTCTCTGTGTGCAGCAGATTATTCCCATGAACAAACAAGTATCAGTCTTGTCCAATGAACCCGTGGCCAGCTGTTGCAATACTGGCGGGGGCACATCATGCCCTGAACTGTTCTCATCTTATCTTTTAAAAACTACCTGATAACAATTCACAGTAAGAGTTATTGGCATCCTTCAGTCTTGCAAGGCTATAGAACTGTATCCCAGAGGCTATAGAGCTGTAGGGAAAAAAAGCATCACATGACAAACTAAAATTGCTGGCTAACGTCTGAAAAAAAAACTTCTGGAATACAAAACATAAACAGATGTGACCTTAAAAAGCAAGAAGCCCTCCTATTCATCTGTACAAAATGTAAGTACTAAAGAACAAATAACCTGCCCCCCAAGCAAGAACAGCTGCTGCTGACAGCTTAATGCATTTAGTCCTGCAAATACTCTCTTTATCTTCAGGGAAAATGAACAAAGAAAATGAATAGATGGATTATGTTTCACCTTAAGCCTCATGATCACATAATGTGGCTGGTTTGGTACACAAGTGCACTTTCTGACAATGTTTCCTGTGAAAGTTTTGAATCTTTGTGCAGCTGATAATCCAATATAAAATGTCTCATTGTGAATACAAGTATCACTGCAGTACCATCTAAAGTATAGTGGGATGCATTATGACATTATTGTGTTTCTCAGCCAGTACAAGTCTAAGGCAACTAACATTTTACAAAATGTAGTTGGCTAAGCAAGATGCTACTTCTGTACTGCTTAGATACAATCAACATCTTTGACATCACTATACCAAGGGATCATTGACTATCTGTCTCATCTAATAACTCTTCATGCAGTTTCAGATACGTCAGGTAGGAGGAGCTGGGAAGGTTGGTAGAAAACTACCTGGATTCAAGCCTACCTCAGGGCAAATTCACTACTATCTCCCAATGTACTAGGATATTCACAAAACCTACTTTTAGTTGGCCCTGACACCTGGATTGTTAAATCCTAAGTTGGGTAAGTGAAGATAGACTGGAAACAACTTTTGAAGGGTAGATAGTACCACCATTGCTTCATACTTCAGTTTTCAGTTCAATTTATCTACCTGGTGAAACTATTAAAGTCTCCAGCTCACTGTCAACCATGGCAGATTCTGTTCAGACTCTTGATAACATACTGGTCTTTACCAGGCCTGATATTGAAGTATTGCTAATGTTTATCTAGAAAAAAAGCAGGCCAATTTTTGTTTTGTCACCATCTTCACATTAAGTCATACCAAGTGACCCATTCTCTATTTGAGTGCAAAGATATTGTCCATGCTTACAGCTTCCTCCTAAATTATGGTTAGTACATAACAGGATAAATTAGCACCACTCCAAGTTTTCAATTTCAAGAGCTAATGCACCCTGTCCTTCCATCAGCCCCTGCCCCTCCCAAAAGCACTTGCCAGTCATAAATGTAACTAAAATGCATGGCTCCATAAAGATTTTACTTCTCCTGGGTTTACTATCATCTGACTCATTCATGACTTAATCATAACCAAAGAAGATGATATGTGATGTGGAGGATACGGCATCCTCTGGTGGTACACAGTCTCTCAAGCCAAAGGGAATTGAAATCAATTTCAAATCCATTTGGTGATAACACGAATATCACGATCATCATTTATCACAACTGGAACATAATGCCTAGCTGTCTGTGTATAATCACATCCATTTATCGATTTGCCCAAACCTAGTCTGCTGACCCATTCATGTGTATAAGCCTCCCTGACATGATGCCATAACAGTTATTTATCAACTTTCTTTTATATTGCTTCTGTCCTTGGTGCTGAACCAACAGTCAACCATTCAAGGCTTTTGATGAATATTTCAATTTGTGTGCAGTCTTCAGCAACTGAATCAAGCACTGTATTATTTGGCTGTCAGTTTTGAAGCCATACAGAGCTATTGCAAAATGCCTTGGCAGACATACATGGTATGATCGAACTGTAGGCGGTATGCCAAGTGCAAGGTGCCTATTTATTGACGCGAGGTTTGTTTTAATGACAGAAGTAATAAATATTCATAAAAAAGCTTTGAGCAGTAGTTTCTAGAAAGATATTCTCATGGTTTGGAACCCAAGCATGAAAGTCATGTAGGTTCATTAAAACATCAAGTGCAAATATCTTCCACAGTTTGAAAATATATAACATTACTCAATTTAAAAAGCTTCCACAACTGTTTCTAAAGTCTTAGACTTATTAAATTTGTACATCAACTGCATTTTTAGGTGATTTCCAGAAAATGAAAACAAATACTGGTCATTAGCCAACTTAACATGGGAAACCATCTAATTGTCTGAGGAGATGCCACGATTGGTTACTTTCAGACACTGTGTTCTGTGTACAAGATCAAGTTAGTCACGTTTGGCAGCTTCTGGGAGGGATGCCAAAATTCACATTAGTACCCAGGAAGGGATTGCCAATGTTGCAAAACCCTAGGATTCAGGGTTCTGGAATGATGTGTTATATTTGTATCTTTTAATAAATTTTGCTGTTTCTGTCCCTCAATCTATCAGCAATTGTGTCAACCTGTGAATGGGGCCCTGGCTCGAGGGTTATATAAAATACATATTATATTTGACACCATAACCTCTACAGAGGTTGAAGTTCAAACAATATGGCAAGAACAAAACATCAAGTGATAATGAAGCTCCTCATTATACATTGAAAGTGATGATGGCTATTCATGAAGCGCACAGATTCAAAGAACCTGAGTCTTCAGACTCAGAGAACCTGTCTCAGAGAACCTGAACCTTGGTTTCACTAATGGCACAAACTGGAGGTGTTTGATACAAGTATGGCTATAGTAATATATCCTGTCCTGAAAGCACCATTATTTAGAAGAACATGTTCTAGTTTTTAGTTTTTGATTCACTGGGCCATAAGGTGAATTAATCCCCTTTTGTGGCAAGTCTCTTTCCATCACTGGACATTAGCATATGACCACTGAATTGATTTCCGTAAGGCCCTTAAACTCAGACAGTAAAGTTCAAGGTGAGGTGTCAAAATTTGATAATGGTGATCACAACTGAAGGCATCTATCTGCCCGGCAACTAAAGCAGGCTATCATGCCATAACAAAAAAATCAATAGTAATAACAAAAATCACAATGGCTCAGAGAGCCACCATGAATCTATAATGATAGCTACCACAAGCCTAGTTTCTTTGAACTACATCATGTCACATTGGAGGAAGGTCAAGGAGGTTATACAGGAAAGTCTGTCTAAAGCTACTTATTCAAATGGTGCCCTGACACATCAAAGACATGAACAAAGGGCACACTAAATGTCCTGTCATAGAAAAGAAATTCCCATCAAAAGTGTCCTCTCTCTTACATTATTTTACCTGGCATCACATGCTACACTTCTTATTGGTCTTTAGTCATCTACAAAATGTAATATTCATGTCTTGTTCTATAATATATATATAGAAAAAGAGACCTGAGGCGAATAAGGTTCTAAAGCACCTTCCTTGCATTGATATTGCCTGTTTTATCACAAGCATGCTACTTGCAGGTCTTAACTGGAAACAGCTAGCTAAACTGCGTGTATAATGCTTAACTCTCGCTTAATTAACAAATGGTATTATTGGCAGAAAAACAAATACATAAATGCAATTATAGGAGCTCAACTGCTTTTAACTTGCCAGTAAATGCATTGCAGTAAAATACTGTATCACTGTGAAATCAGAAAATGAGTAAACTATAGCCATGGAAATGAATTCCCTGGGCCATTACCCTTTGAAATATGAGCCAAACATGATCTGAATAAAATCTGCAAATTACCCTGGGCAAGTGAATTAGAAGATGATCTATAAACAGTACACTCTGCCTACCACAATATCAGGTTATGTAAAATCTATGTGAGCCTAAAGATTTAAGGAGTTGCCTGAAGGTGCAATAAATGCACACTGAGGTTTAAGTGGGTAGTGGTTGGACTTCTGAAAAAAACTCAATATCAATAATGTTGTAAATGAAATTCATCTAGATGACCAGTTGTAAAGGTTTTTCTACTAAGAGACTTGTTGCCACATACAATGTAAATTGCAATCCCACATCTGATTATTGTGAATGCTCATTCTGCCATAATTATCTTCCCCAGAAGACATCTGATTTGCTGATTTGTAATCAGACCACAGTTCCCTGTAATCATTAGTGTGCAATCAAGAACACATAACCTCATACTCAATTCTGAGGCCCACTTTGCACCTTATTATCCAGATGCCCTGTGATGCCATCCAAAACTATGATTAATATTTCAAAGACAAATGTATATGATATTGGATCATGTGAATAAGACAGTGACTGTTTTTTTTTGTGTAACATTTATTTGTTTTTTTAAACTAAAAATTGGTAAGAGACCCTCATCAAAATTCAAGTAAGGCCTCATGCTTTTTAATCCATGTATTGTTGGTAATGTTCCAATAACCAAAGAGAGCAGATTTTACCAGGGGTTGTCTTGGGAGGCTCTTCTGGAGGTGCTGGTACAACAACAGTAAAGTCTGGGGCTTTACCTTCAGCTGCCTGAACACCTCCCCTAGTTTACTTGCTCAGAATGACAGTGTGACATAATGAATGAATGAACTGGTAAGGTTTTGAGAGGCTGAGGCAGTGTTTGTGGATGTTACACTAAAGCGCTATGAATAATCTGACAATGGTATCCTGGCAGCATAGCAATGAGTCAATGTTTGTTCCTTGAAGCTGTTGATATTCTTTTCATGTATTTTCAAAGGAAATGATCTGGGCAAGGTATCAGAGGACTTGTGAATTACAATATCCATAATCCCAGTATTTGTCATGTCTATATATGAACTTATCACATTAATCAGTGGCACTGTGCTTTATATACTATTAGGGAGAAAGATTGTGCCTGAACATCAATTTGAGATGCAGATTTGTGCTGCATATATTTGCAATTACATGCATCACTAGCTTTTACCATCATGTTATCTAATGCGTGCATTTTAATGCATCATTCCAAGAAACCATTTAATATATATAGGTTGAACTTGACAAAGCAGGAGAAAAAAGATGTCATAATATAGGTAGGGTAGAACTGCTGGTATTTGTAAAAATTTGGAAGCTACCAGGATGGAACATTAGGTGGAGGGAGTAAGGGAAGATGGGTCTGTTATATGCATGTCCAATATGTATTCTAATGCATATCTCATGTCTTTCATGAATCCATCCATTAATGCCATTAACACCATGGTTTACCATAATACATTGCCATGCCACAAATCATGATGTATATGTTAATATGGATCATATGATAATATTTATATTTATTATATGCTCATAGTCAAGTTCAGCCTAGTCTTTTACTTGAAGTTGATGGTTGGAGTTGCATTGAACATATCAGTTAGTCTAATATTGTTATTACTGGAAAGTTCACTTTTGGTTGGTTTGAAAGAGAGAGCTTTATGTTGGTAAATGTTTTGACTTTAGAATCTGCAGTTTGGACAGGAATTTAGCTCTTTGGAGCTTTTCTTGCTGCAGCTTCAACTGCATTCCAGAATTAACAGCACTATTTCCTTCTATGGTCCAGCTCCACAAATGTAATGTACAATGTATCAGGTATAAAAACAATCATTTGAAATAAACATATCTCTAACTCTTGAATTGTCATCATGAAACAATACTCATAGAATGTATACACACAATTCACCTTCTCTTTTCTTTTATACATTGTAATATAATATAAAAACTGGATTGCAATTTTTAGAATGATGGATTGCAAAATGCTTTGTACCGGTAATCAATGAATCATTAAGGTTCAGTCGATTTGTCTGTCTGTTAGGTAATTAGGCTTCAATGGTGACCCCTGACACAGCATCACCCCAGATTAGGGCTCTTTCTTGCTTTAACATAAGATTTCTAGTACAAGTACATGAACTCTAAATGGCCAAGTGGTTGAGCTTTTTACCTTACTACCACACCCTTGTCTTTTAATGCGATTAGGGGATGGTTGCTCATTATTGTTCCATGAAGCAATGATTCTGAGGAAAAAAGAGGTAACACTATGCCAAATTCATTGTGTGATCTATCTACAGATTTGCTATACAGCATTGTTACGAATTACCGAAACATGTATGGAGCCAACATCGACTACAAACACACACAGTCATTCTTGCCAAGTTGCTGGCCATACAGAGTGACTCATATTTAGCCCTGGAAATTCGAGTAATTCACACTATTCACTCATGTATTACCAGGTTTGTACTTCTAGCTCACCTGCATATAACACCATAGAGCCTGAGCTGATCAAATGTAGATGGTGTTCCCAGCTTGAAGAGCAAGACATCAGAAATTTGTTACTTTTTAGGACTCCATATTACCCCAGACCTGCTTATAAAGTTTGTCAATTCTAGTCTACAGTCCACGTCTCCATTTCATGACTCTTCTACATGTATATTGTTATGTTTATTTGCAAAATATCTGAAATCCTGGTCTGCTATTGCTCAATGGACAGGTGTCTACTAAGCTACAGCCATATCCTGGACCTGTTTCACACTGTAGAGTAAGCTGGTGGTTTGGTGACACTATGTGGTAGCCTGGAATCCATCCCTACAAGTAGTCATCACTGCCTGTAGGAAGCGTCAATAGCTCGTAGGGATGGATTCCAGGCTAACGGTGTGGCTGCATGAAAATGATGTATAGATCTAGGTAATGATTCACTGTACAGTAGTATATTAGAGTATAATCAAATATTTTTGCTGTAGTTGAAACTCATAACACAAGCAATGCCATAATGTACAATACATGTATATTAATCAGTGATGTTTGAACATCAAAACAAAATATTGTACTGTATTCCTGAAAGCTATGTAAAACAGTACAGTACGGACTACATCACACACTACATGTCAATATATTATGACAAGAACAACAGTTTCTGACACCACTGTGTAACATACATCAAACTGTAAGCAATCACAAGGAATAACTCCTGTTAATATTATACCTTTCAGGAAACCATTAGCCTGGGTCTCATCCTCCTGAGGTTACAATAGAGGATGATACCCAGGCTAGGGAACTACTACCATAGCTTGCATAAATAATAAATTTCAGGTTGTGTTTTTGTGGGAAACTGTGATGCAGATTAATTACCTTCCAAACGTCAGACATGCAACATATTGTAATATACCATTAACCAAAGCCATATATTGAAAGGTACATTTGTATGCTACTGACACACTTGGCATTGACCATATCCTCAGCTTTTAACCTGAGATCTATAGATGTCCCCACATGTCTCCCCATCCACCTGCATGGAGATAAACTGTGACCGGAATGGCAAACCAATTTCTGATTATACATGTACCTGCATCACACTTCCTGCCTGCACATGGCTTTTCTGATCCAGCCACTCAATATTCTTGCTATGAAATGCCAGGAGGCACAGGTTGAATTGAAATGAGGTTACAGTGTACAGTTAGTGATTCATAGTGTGCCAACCATAATCATATGACTTTTTCAGAGGTAGCAGGTGCACAGTTTCGAAAGTTCTAACAGTGTGAGACTATAATATTAAAATTTGGTAGTATAAAATACATCTTGTCAAAGGATTCAATACATTAACATTTCAGCCCAATTGTTTTGATTTCCGAACTAGATCCAGCATATGATACCAAATGACAACAAACACAGAAATGAAGTCTGTTTTGTCTCAGTCTAGCTCTGACAGATGCTTTCTGTTTATGTTATGTCTATACAATGTGTCCACTTACAATGATGATAATGGTTGAATCATAGTTGTTGTTGTTGTTTTTCCTTTTCAGTTGCTGCTACTGCCAGCAAACCAGAATGAGTGTCATGTCTAACCTTGTAACATGTAGTGGTACTGTCTCTGGATATTTTCTTTCAGTTGAATCCGGTTGAATCCAGTGCCCTTGGGAGACTGTCTCATAATCTTGATTCCTCAGCCTTTGCATATATCAAGTGTAAGCATGACCCTTAAATGGTATCCTAACACTCTGACTTTGATACCTGAGAATCCTGAGGCTGAATGTTAATTGTACTCAAATTTGTCCCAGACTACAAATTCTAGAATTCTAACGTTAGGTATCACATTGCAGAAAGATGTATGTTTTAACCTTTAACAAAGAAGAGGGGATAGTCAGCAAAAATATTTAGCTACATTTATCAGTCCATATGAATATCAAAATCTATGCACAGCATCAAACCCAGACCATGGCCAAGAACCTACAGTCAACTGACAGTGTGTTGGGAGGCTAAAGCTTACCAGTGTCATCAGGGGCACCAAGGCATTTACATTTCTTGGAGCTGGGCCATTAATTCTGAATGCACTCAGTCAGCTCTGCATATTGTCAGCTTAGACAGAGCTAATGCCCATATTTGATAACAAGGACAACTTTCTACCTTGGTCTTAGAATATTATTCATGTGTGCAAACTCAATAAACCTGACCAAACAAAAATGGAAGCTCTGTAAATACTGTAAAGTAACCATGCACCTGCTGCCACTTCCAACATGAGCAGCAAGAATGACAGATTTATGAACATCAGAAATTACACTTTCTCTAAAAATGGGTGGTCCTTACAATGTAGTATATCGCAACAGCTGACTTCACATCAATCTCTGGTACTGCATATCCAAGTTCTTCGATGTTTTTTTTTAATTTTTAAAACTCCTTCCTTGAGCTTAGCTCACCACCAGAAACCAAGTTCTAATAATCTCTTAGCATCTCCAAGAAGATTATAAAGAAAAGAGACATCATCATCATCATAGCTCAATGTTCTAACACTCATAATGTACTTTCGCCACATCATCTTCAAAACATTAAAAGCAGTGAGAGATCCAGAAGATCTCATTTGGGCCTGAACTTTGGGTTGTATGGGTTGTAAACTATCACCAGGCACTCTGTTCCCATGGCAACTATCTCGTCAACATACTAAAGCTGGATTTTCCTAAGTAACACCTACTAGCTGATCATCACTACTAGGAAAACTACCCACTACATGCTTACTCTTTGCGTTTTTTTTTACACAATATTATACTTGACCACTACTGTGAGGCCTTGTCATCAAGTATGTGGGGAGAGAACATGCTTGCTACCTTAAAACCTGACAACGTAAGGTTTATAGTTTACAGTTGGATCTTTTAAAACACTATGGCCTGCATTTTGATAGGTTATGGAGGCTAAAAACAAAATAGCCAACAATAATAATACTTATCTAACTATGCACCTATTATTAATCTGAATCATCTTTTTTTACATAAGCAGTTGCAGACATTCAATACCGGTAAAAGGAATCTCTTTAATACATGTATTTAGAAATACTGGTACAATGTAGATGGTAGGAGAATGATTAAACCACACCTACTTACTACTTGCCACTGTTCCATCTGTTTAATGATCTTTGACATCAACATGTTATTTACAATTCTCTATGTTGGCAACTGATCGTCTAATCAAGCGACAGTTAATGAGAACAGTCACTGGCAAATCTGCATCTCCAAACTCTGGACATGATCTGGAACTGAATGATTTGTGGGCAGTTACCCCCACAAACTTCTGAATAATACATATGGAAAACAAACCATTTTCCATACATCTTTATATTAATCCTGTGAAAAAAAAACACATTTTGATAAAGATTTTGAGGTCAGCAGCAAGACATTATTTTCAAACAATAGGAAATATCGGAAAAGGTGCTTTCCTGTCAAATTAGTTATGCATGCTTATTATTCCTGATAATAACATACATGTCGACCTGTTTTGAACTACATTCTTTCTTTGGATAACATTACTACCTAGCAAATGTGAATGGGCAGTAAAGAGGAAACTTATTTCATTACACACAGCTGCACATGGCAGTGAGTCATGGAAAATTGTAATCACCTTTTACAACGCGCACATAATGCAACCATATGGTACAGTGAAACATGCAATGGGGAAAAAATCTGGGCAATCACAAACCTTTTGTCAGTCTTCTTATCCCAGCATGATCGGTGTCACTTGATGCAGCCACCTGTAGCGTGGTGAATTGGTCCCTGCAAGGTATAAATGGACTAGGTAATGAAAATGGTGCCTTGAGGTAATGAGTAGGTGGCTGTAAATGTCATCTCCACACCATGTTTGGATTACAAAATGCTACTAGTATTCAAATTTCCTACTGATCAGAGGGCACCATGGGTAACATGGACTGACTCATTCATGTATGTAACATTAGCAGATTGTGATGATTTTAATACTTTTGTAGTATCTTTTTTGAGATGATACCATTCATTGAAACAGTCAAAGTTAAAGTACATTACGCTTTTCTATTTGTTAGATACTAGTACAAAGACAATCCAAGCTTCAACTTCTTTAGCCATTAAAAAAAAAGAATTATGATTTTCTGAACTGGAGATACAAGATTATTGTTCTTGGCACTCCCTCCTTTTCTCATGTTTATAGTTATATCAACCATGACACACAATTGAATCTCTTGGTAGTGATATCATATTGCAGAACTATTACCACTGGTAATACCAGAACTCAATGTTAACATGGATTAGTGCAAAAGAAGATATTTTGTTTCTTATTAGGTTATTTTGGAAAATATCATTGAAATAGTATAGTTGTGCAATTTATCACTTGTATCAGTAATTAGTGACCAAAGTCTGCATTACAATGTGCATTTGAATTATAATTGATGTGGTACTACATCCTGATTCCTACAAGGTAAGTTATGTTTCATACTGTTCTTTGTCAACGGATGAATCAGAGACTGAAAACAGCTTTCTTCTTTCCTGATGTGGTTAGAATTTTCACAAACACCCCAACAAAACCCTTATCACCAGACATATGTTTGTTTAATATGTTATGTTGTCCATACTAAAACAGAGTGCAGATTTTACTGAGACACCATACTGTCAAATCATCACACCACTGCTCATTTGGCCTTTATAACATCAAACCCCTGGGGACCAATCCATACTTTTGTTGTGAAAACAAGGCTGTTTTTGGCATGACTAACATACATTGTACTAGTAATTGTTTTCTTCAACAACGAATGAGTCATCCACTCATCTAAACAAGCAACCAAATCAGATTGGATCAATGGATGTGATTTCATAGAAATCATGCCATCAGCCCGACGAAAGTAACCAGACACTTCCCTTCCTGTTTTGAGAAGTTTCCCATTGTTTAGTGATGTAAACGTCGCGTCACACCTGCCTGAGGCTACCTGACACACCTGGCAGGCTCCCTACCCAGACAACAAGTCAGCTCACCTTGCCATTTTTGTCAGGCTTGTGTAGGTTGCAACACCAACGTCCCAGCATGCCTTGCGAAGGAATCTGGCACCTGGGAAAACTCAGCCAATCAAATTGTAGTATACATTTACCTACCTGGTCCGCACAGAATCTCGGCCAATCAGCAGTGGTGTAACATCGTGCCTGCGCCGTGTCGTCATCAAGAATTTAGGCCGTCCTTTCCTGTCAGGGAGGGAGAAAAACGAGATCGGCGGAACACCACTGATTTTTCGCCAATTCCACCATCAAAAATGGCGTTTAGAGCAAGTTTATGGAGCCTACTATTTGTGGGAATTCTGTCTGTGGCCTGTGGGACGTACATTGAGGTAAGAGGCTACAAAATCTCGTATTTTTTTTACCATTTTCTTCCAGACGGCGATGTGCTATTTGTTTTCTTTTGTAGTGCCAGCCCAAGCGAATATGGCTGCCGTGTACTACCGCTCGAGTATTTTCCCGCAAAACTCGTTTTAACCACACGTTCTTGGTGTTTCAAGTGGGGAAACATATGTAGAACAACTATGGAGTTATAGAGTAAAACCAAAAGTGTGGAGGAACGAAGTCGTTTCCCCGGGAATGATTGCGTTGATGCATATTTATGACCCGTCAGACTGGTTTGTGCGCTGTCTGTGTCATCTGTGGCTGTGGAGAAGATCCGATTTGGCTAACACGTTCTCACAAAATATCCCAGTTTTAACCGAACTATGGCTTCACAAGAGAACTTAGAACAAGATTCTGGATATCTTAACTGATTATATACAAGTTAACCTACGTCTGATGTTATGTGATACCACCACTGTCAGATCAATACTAGTGTGCTGGACGTTTACATAAAGTTGTTCTCCCACTGAGGATTTTTGGTGGTTTGACAAGCTTTGCCCATCAAAAAGTAGAATTTTCAGCCACAATCATAACCCAAATGGTAGAAAAGGGTTGTATTTGTGTAATATATAAATATACAAGAGGTGTAGTTCTTAATTTGTCATCGTCCCAGAACTGAAAAAGTCCCTCAACATTTTGGACATTCTTGTGGAAACACTCACTCACTCACTGGTGGAAAGGTGCGCACTAATCTCGTGCAGTGCCTGAGGCAAGCTTACTGGCGGTGCTGGTGGAGTAAGGGGGACCAGCCAGAACAAATGGCAGTGTCAAATCAGATCTGGTCCGCCATTGCGCAGGGGGCAGTCTATATAAATAATTCACTCAGGGGGCAATAAAATGCTTATTACGGTCTGGGCAATCAATTGTCTTCAGATGTGGTGGAAGGTATCTTTGAATCTTTTTAAGCCTGCCAACCCACAACTTGGAGAAAATTGGGAATGCCAAGCAGGAAATTGCCTTTTCCTGCACCCATTTCTCTGTCAATTGTCTTTCCAGGTTACCTTTTATATTAGTCATTTTGTGCTCGCTTGAATGTACATCACATGGGGCCATTACAAAAGCGAGTGTTTGCTTTTGAATTGGTGGCACTTTCTATACACCAGAGGTGACAAATGTTACAGCAGAATGTTTGATGTAAGATTAGTTATATTTCATCCTCTCTTCAGCTTTGACAATGTGATTAAGATTAACTACATTTTGTACAGAAGCCCTGGAGTTTGGCACATTCCTTATAACCAGCAGGCAATTATGGAACCCCAATAGCCTGACATTTTATTTATTGTATCTACCAGGCAAATACTGAATTCCATGAGTTTAGCATATTTGTCATAACTAATAGGCAAATTCAGAGAACCCTGGTAGTTTTGTATGTTTGACATTTGTCATAAACAGTCAGCCAATATTCCAATTCAAACAAGACCAAAAAAGAAACTTCAAGTTCAAATCAGGTGGCTCATCTTTTTTCATATCATTTTATCCCATTCTTGCTATAACATAAATGAGCACAATCGAAATTCAAATTGCTGAAGGCAAAAACAAAGACAGAAATTAGGACATGTTGTAGCCATAAAAAAAGCAATATTCCCCAGCCTATATTGAACCTGCTATTAACACCCGCATCCAATCAGAATGGTGTGAGGTGATGCATGTGTTATGTACAGTGCCTCTCAGGTTTCCCAGAGATGTGTTTCTATGGATCAGTAATGACACTAGGGACAGAGTGGGTCTACTTGCATATCCATACTAGTCAACCTTTTGACCCATGATATCAGACAAGGTTCACCATCTCTGATGACAGTTCCCTACTACATGAAGTATGAAGCTATCATAATAGTGATGTCTGATACAAATCAGTATGTATGTTCCAGATGCTAAAGTTGTATGGGACAACAAAAATACCAGCCAGTTGGAACTTTTCTTCATGTAATGTCGGGCCCTTCATTTTTAGAAACACTTTGATATGTTGGTTGATTGCTACCCTCATTGTAAACTCTTAGATATGTCTGGTAGTTGCTGCAGATAGATCTATAGATAAGGCATTCACTTCAAAAACTTTATAACAAGAATGTAAATACTGTATATCCAATACAGTGAACTAGTCTTATTAGTATCCTCCCTGGCTTGGAGTATTTATTTATTGAGTTCTCTTTTTCATGTTATTGTCTTAATAAATGTACTACGAGTAGTGATACTTTGTCATGCCTGGTTTGCTCCTGTATCAAGAGTAGACGTGATAGCACATAGCTACAGTATGGTACCTACCTCAGGCATTCATCACTGGGTGACAACTTATTATTTGGTCATACCGCCTGCTTGCATTTTGAAGAAAAATCAATTTGTTCTTGTGTATTTCCATTCAACTGTCCGATTCTTATGAGATGGCCATCCAATATTACCCCAAGTTCACGTTCTCTAAGACAAGAGGATATTGACTGATCTCTGATTATGTTCCGAGATTGCGGCAAAGGTATTCCCAACTATCTTTATCCCTGATCAATTACTTGCCATGGAATGGCAGTAGGTTCTTTTGTATGGGCCCAGTGTGCTAATGATTTCAGACAAAAAGCCTATAGCATCACCAAAGTCTATATATTACTCCATTGTTTCAAACATGGAGGTCACATTGTATTATTCTGATGCATAGAATAGTATGGACTTGCTTATTGTGTGGGACTAGTTTTCTTGTTTCTTTTATGGAAATGTTATATGATACACAAAGAATTCTCTTGTTCAAAGTAAGCCCCTCTTCAGGAAGCTTGACCCTTGTTGCAAATTGAAAGAAAGACCAACTTCTAAAGGTCATTTGCAGTCAACATTGGTGCTTATAGCAGGATGCAGATGTTGGCTAAAGAGGTCATGCTTCTAGTGATGCTTGTTAGAAGACATTTCTGTACACAGGAAATAAAGTAGCCTTTATCTTCTTTCCACTGTGATAAGAAGAACAAGTCTGTAATGATTAGACTGTTGTGATAAGCTCCTTCTGAATGTGATCTTGTGGTTTGATTTTAATCAGTTACACATGTAAATAGGCCTATGAAAGTTCTGCCCAGAGGCATTGCATTGCATAGTGGCAATTTAATCATTTAGTACAGTGTTAATTTGGCAGTACTGTAAATTAGTTTGTAGAAATAACCATAGAATTAGAAGCAGCATATTTTAGGGTAATTTTGTCATATTCCCCACCATGTTGTTTATGGTAAGATGGTGGCCATGTGGAATCTGTTCAGCTGTTGGCAAAGATGTGACCTTCCAGGAGGTATTTCCGCAAGTGTTACAACAATTTCCCACAGTTGGTACAGGCTTCCCAGCTTGCTATGCTTCTGTTACCCAGGCATTCAACAAATGCAAACCTTCACAGGGGAAAGCTTTATTTTCGGGTCTTGTTATCCACCAAAAATGGCAAGGTGTGATGGTAGTGGTAGACAGCCCAATTAGTTCGTGTGACGAAAGTAAAATGTATGAAAGCAAACAAATACACCATATTTCAGACCTTTACCATGTTGAAATGGGTATGCAATCATCCAGTCAGTCTGATGATTGTTCATTTGATCAAACTGATATAGGTTGTGCTAATATAATTTGACTTGTCGTGTCTTAAGTGCTCACTATCTAAATGAGGTGGATTTGAAGAGGACCATCGCAAACATGGTGGCTAGAGAAAATTAAATATTGGATATCTCATCTAGCAAAAGTCTATTTACAAGTGAAAGTCATCAGGTCATTGTGGTAACAATGTATTTTTTGTATGCAGGGAAAGTGGACAGGGTAGACCATTTCCCAACTACCTAAACCTTTAAGAAGAAGTAGCCATTATACAGTTTACACATTCGTAGTATTGTTGCTGTTTTTCAGGGTGTGATGAGAAATGTGGTTTTGGTTTGTTGACTGACAGTGACTTGTACAGTAGCTACCATGTAGCAAGACTGGAGAAACTACAAGTACTATGTAAATACCTTCCCTGTCCATCATGCATCTGTCACTGTCAGTATGTCAGCTCCTTTAGCTATTGGCTTACTCTGGTCCCAGCCATATGCTTGTTATGACTTTATTACAGTAGACATGGCTTATGATTTCTAATCAGATAGCATATGCTAGCTTTTCACATTTTTGCTGAGTTATAATTTTTTTGCCACTTACACATTGGGGTCATGTAAATGCAGTTTAGTACAGTTTTAGACAACATAACCATTGGCCAGCATTGTGTACCAAACTCACTAACCCAGCAGAAAACATCTATGTATCTATATGTCAATCACTCATAGAATAATGATCTACATTCTCAAGTCGAAGTTGAACAGGTAGTAAATGAAGATAAATTTTCCTGTATTAGTAAAATAAAATGTAGATCCTAAATGTCATCCTTTTATAATAATGATGCTGTAAACTTGGATGATTAATATAAAGAGCCCTTTCAATTTAAAAATCAATTTGTATACACAGCATCTCATAATATGTCTGGAGAATTATTACTAGTACATGTACTACCAGGAGTTATTATAGGGCACACATAAGTAAAAGAAAGTTGATACTCATCATCAAATTTTGCTTTAGATAAAAGTATATATGTATGTGGTCACATGCTTGTAATCAGTCTAGTGTATATTGGAAATTTGGTATTCATGGCAACGTTAAACAGTGTCAAATGAGATATTCCACAGGAGTAAGCAATCATTCTTTTTTTGTTGTAGGATTATATTCTCAGAATTGTCACGGAAGGTTTTCCCCTGGTGCAGTTTCATGAAATAGTATTGATTTTTTAGTCTTCAAATATTCCTGTTGTGTTCTCCTTGAAATGCTTCATGCAGGACAATTATGACAGAGATAAGTCATAAGTCTCCAGACATATCCATCTTGTATGGATGAAAAACGATTTGAGCTGGTGTAAACCAGTTTCCAACCTGTTTCAGAGAGGGTCCAATATCTTCCCTGAGTAGGTGTGACATTTTGGTGCAGACAAAATAACCAGGCCCTGCAACGCTGATGCTGCCTCAGAAATTATCTTCGGAGAATTGCCATCAAACCAACCCATGTGGTCTGTATGACTTATGACTCTATCTGTGGGAGTAGTTCTTTCCATGATGCTTCCCTGGGCAAACCTTCGTAGAAATCTGTTCCGACCTTGCAAATACAAAGTCACCTGTAATTTGCTTGTTTTGCTTGCCAGTATGGTTTCTTCTGCATTCCCATCTAGTGTATTTTGTCCTATGCAAACAACTTGGAGTCAACACGGGGATTCATGCAAATTGGTTTTATAATGGGCTGACATGAACATCTAGAACTATCCAATTTTTATTATCCTGCACTAATCAACACTTATGTGTACATGTATGAAGAAGCATAGATAATTCACCCCTTTGAAGCAAGCCATCTTCATCAAGAAACTGGTATGTCTCAACTAAATGTAAAACCCCTATCTATTTCTATCACCCATGTGCAGACTCCTATATTGCAAAAGGCAATAAAGTTGACAATAGCTAGCTGACTCCAGGACATTTACAGGTGAAATGGTAGTTCAGTTCAGACAATACAAGGGGGAAATTTATGAGTCCATTAGCTCATGTCCCTGCTGTGTTAACCAGCTACTTTAGCTATGGATTCTTTTATGAGTTGGAACCCATGAACGCTGATGTCATGACTACTTTGTGACACAAGTAAGGATGGCATGTTTTGAAATTTCATCCCAGCTGTAGATGTGCTGTGGTAGTGTTTTTAATGTCGACTACCGGAAATCCTCATTTTCAAACATAAGTCATCAGGAGCATTGTCTGAATGAGGAGGAGACCTTGTGTTCAGTTCAGACCTTGTGGAGGGAGGATATGCTTTACTTGACATGGTGTGAAAACATGTCTAGTTTAATTTGAAGGTAGCGTGTCAGCTTCAGACAGATTGAAAATAGAAAGTCACGGAGTGTATAAGCAAAACCCAGCAAATTGTAAATTCAGCTGTGATGTGGCATGCAATGGCGATGTAGAGTAGAAATATTGGTGGTGTAAAGGGGCGCCATAAAGATCAGAATAAGGTGAATAAAGATCAGGCTGATATCCAAAGGGCAAACTTAATGATTGCCATCTTTGTCATTACACGGGATGGCCTTCTGATCTGTATGTGAGCCATCCAGAAAGGTGACAGTTATGCTATGTTTATTTCATAGAATAAACATTAACAGTTTATGCTATGAAATGTCAGGCAGAACACCTTGATCTGCACTGGCCCAACCATTGAGCCCTATTTCCCAGTGCCAGCATTGCTAGTGTGGATGTCTTTACCCATGGGAATTGGACCTCCTGGCCAATTGGGAGTACACGAGGGTAGGGTATCCAGTTTAGCCACATTTCTGACCTAATGGATGGACAAATTTTGTTCCTTCAAGGCATTAAGTTCCCCTGAGACACCTGCAATTATTTATATAATAACAGAGTATAGATAATGGAAACAAAGAGGTAGAAGATAATTAAAGGTTCCAGTTTTTCAGCCAAACCAAGTTTTGGACAAAGGTGTATTGTATCATGATCTGAAATGCAGTTGATGGCTGTAAGAGTACTAGCACTAGTAGCAGTATCACCATCATTATGCCACCTTGTTCAGGCATTGCAAAATTATTCAAGTTTTACCACACGGAAATAATGCCAGTAATCTATTAGTTTCACCTCCAATAAGTAGATATCCTATCCAATTGTTTACTGGGCAAAACCCTCTTGGGGCATCATGCTTAACGATAATAACTGCTTTGTTTTCTCTGATGCATGTATGAATTTCCATACACCTACAACTTTCAAACTTTCATTGCAAATTTGCAATCTCTATGAAAGCCTCACAAGTGTTGTTTGTCTCTGCAGGCCCTGGCTGCCACCTATGATTCGGCTAAGCCTGACCCCATCCCCATGGTTGCCATGGTCAAGGACAAGATGAACCAGCACATCAACTTGGACTCTGGAAAGTGGGAGACAGACCCAACTGGCAAGCATGGCTTCAAGGACAAGCCACAGGACATCTTGGACTACTGCAAGTTGGTAAGTGTCGGGTGTGTTAGAGATTCGCCAGGACTTTTAGTACTGGCATGGTTGACCTTTTTGTCCTTTAGCTGAACTGATACAAAACAGTACATATTATAGTTGAATATTTAACTTGGTATCCTTCTGTTGATTTCTTATGTCTGCTGCAATTTTGTTGAATGTTTATCCTATGGTTTCCTGTTGATTTTATCCAGATGTACCCTAACCTGGAAATCACCAACATCGAAGAGCACACCAAAGAGATCAAGATTGAGAACTGGTGCAAGCCTGGTTCCACTGCCCCTTGTGGAGGACATCCCCACAAAGTCAGGCCCTTCAGATGCCTGGGTAAGAGAAAGCCTTGTGTATTTTGTGAATTTTGCCCAGTTGCTGTGTCTACAACTGCTAACATTGGTAATGGTCACAGGCCGTCCTGAAAACTGGGGCAGGTTTACTACATAATCTTCTAAGCTACAGTATAAACAAACATGTTTGGACTTAGTTTATGAAACAATGTATCCAGTAGAGTTTCCTGCCTAGAACTGTCTGCAACTGCAATGTGTGGCAAACAGATTTTCTACCAATTGCTCTTGTATGATTGTCACCTGTTATTTAATGGTTTCTGTTAGTTATTCTGTTGTACAATATAACTGAGTTCTATTTGTCTATTAGTTGGCAGATTCGAGAGTGATGCTTTGATGGTCCCCACCAAGTGCAAGTTCTCCCATATTCACAACAGTTCAGTCTGTACAACCTTCTTCAAGGTAAGCTATAATCCGACTCTTTATAGAAAAGTAAATTCCCAGGAAAAATGTGATTTTGAAAGAAAATTGTTGGGGAAATCTTGGTAAATCAATGTGTTCTTTCTTGTTTTCAGTGGCGTGATTCAGCAAAGGAGGCATGTGACAAGTCAGGCTTTGATCTGCACAACTTTGCCATGCTGAAGCCTTGTGGAGTGGACCTGTTCACTGGTGTGGAGTTTGTCTGCTGTCCCACCAAGCCTGTGCAGCAGCAGGTGTCCCTTCAGGACTTGGAGCCTGCCAAAGAAGGTAACATGTGCCTATCTTGTGTATCACCTCCAACTTATTGCTAGCAAGTTACTCCAATATACTTTGCTCTATCCCTATATATACCATTGTAGGGTGAGGAGGATTGATAAGGGAGACATGATATTTATAGCACAATGGTGTAAAGTTGAACATTGCTTTGCTTATCTAAACAGCATACACAAAGTTGTGTGTGGTTTTTGTATGACCATGATAACACAGTGACTGCATATGTAGTCTGTGTTTGAAACTTCAGTTGTCAACAAGCTTGCACTGAATGCCCGTCTTAACTCCTTGGCACATGTCTACAAAAATACATGTTCAAAGGAAACGAAGGTTGAATAGAAGACTTTCCCATTGTGTTCCCAGAGTCTATGGAAAGTTAAAAGGGACTTGTGGGTCTTTGTAACTTGATTTCAAAGATAGCTCGAAAGTGCCTGAAACAAAACCTCTCTTTGTGAAACAAAATCTTGCAAGCGGACAATGGCTGCATGTCCAATCTTGCTATAACCTTGGTTTCTTCACCATGTGACCTTGTGTGTGTGTGAGGCCAGACAAAAGCAAGGGTAAATTGCTTAGCTAGCAACTGTACCTGGTATTGGGTGACAGGGTTGCATAAGCCACAGGCTTATTCCTGTGGGTGACAAACAACAAGGATGTTGTTTTTCCAAAGTGCAATGACCTGTAACTGTCCTCTGCAGTATGCAAGGTTGATCTGTTGTTCGATTCACCTCAGTTGTTACAGCAACTGGAAGTCATATTCCTTCAGAGCAATTTTAGGCATTATATGATTGACATTACCAGTACCAAATTTCAAGGTAATGTCAAAAGTGTCACTTTTATCTCCCTACAAGTGTGGATAAAGTATGTACCACCAGAGCAAAGATGTCATATTAAAACCTAACCTAAACTAAAGCTGTATACATATACATGTACTTGTTTTGCTCACAGTTGTGTCCAACCCATGTGAGGATGGCAGCCACGAGTGCTCTGACTTTGCAGACTGCATCCCACAGAGCGGTGCTGCCTACACCTGTGAGTGCAGGTCTGGGTACATCGGCAATGGCCGCCTTTGTGAAGGTAAATCATATTACAAGCATTACCCGTTACATGGACAAAGCCAGAAAGGCTTTACAAAGTGATAAATGGCCCTGGTAAGCTAACATTGTTGAGTTTTCTATACAGAGGTCTTGTTTATCTTGATAAATTTGGTAAAGGTTTGCACTGTGGGCATATTGTGTTAGATAAGATCTGATGGTGCATGTCAGGCATATTGATGATTTTGGGCAGGACTCCACACATTCTTGTACAATAGTTTGCAGCAGTGTTGGTCCATTATGTACTCTTTCCATCTAGCTTACTTATCATAGTGTGGCAGAGGCTGTCCATAGCTCATCCCTGCCAGCTGGACTGTTATTGTGAAGTCACCCCCAAGTCAGGGCTTTGTGATTACATAAGGGGGGATGCATGTCCCAGTGGTGTTGATAGTCTGTAAAATATTCATATTCTGGGTGAACCATTTTCCTTTTCCTGTTTTCTCAGCTACAGACTGGGAAAATGAGATGCTCAACAATTAAGTGATATTTGTTGTTTGGAATATGCTGAGATCTTATTTTCTAGACTTGTTTGTACAAAAGACTTTTTTTTCTGTCACATTTTAACTCTTAATTTTAAAGTGTTAGCATATTTTTCATATGTGAAATTGAACAAGGGGGAAAATTCAAGACGAAAAGGTTAACCTTAAGAAGATGGCGTGCTGCATTTATGGTTTAGTCAATAAGCCTACTGTTCGTCCAAATTGTAGGTATGTCCCAGTTGTCTGGATTATCCATAAAATATTCATATCGTTAGTCTGAATCTTCTCAGTCCTTCAATTGTTTTGAAACTAGAGATGCCTCTAGGAGTCATCCACCAGGTTTTGGGTAAGAAAAATGTGTAGTTGAAACAACTGAAGCAAATCTACCAACAAGTCTAATTTTGTCCATTCTTACCAACTAGCTACAACCACCTCCAACAAAGATTTAAATTCCGCTCAAGCTGTCTTAACCTTGGCTATTACAAGATATGGGCTTTTGATTGGTTATAGAAGAAAGAGGCCCGGTGATAGCAGCTTACCATTTTGTATAAGCTAATTCTTATACATGTAGTTGCCTGGTGTGTTTGTGTGTCCTTCATTAATGTGAAAGTAGGAAATTCTCAACAGGGCAGGTACAAGTCTTCATTTCCACCAGCCTCTGATTGATCATGAATGCCAAACAAGTCTGATTGCATTGACCATAAATATTAGATGGGTGTTGGGTGTCTTGGACTCCAAATGTAGCTTCCATGATGTGGGCATTTTGTGATATAAATTGAGGTGCATATTTTTAATTTTTTCATAGAGGGAATGATGCAAAGCAACCATATTACATTGTACAACTTAACTGGAATATATGGCATTCGGGTTGAGAAGGTGAAAATGCCATTGCTTCATGCTGTTTTTCTTTATCGTGCTGTGTAGTGTTGGATGCTGAGATCGTTGTGTTTTCTTGTTGTTCTCTACAGAAGAGATATTCCAGGAGGAGGTTCCTCCCAGCCCCACACCCAAGGCTGTGGATCCTTACTTCCTTGAGGAAGACTCTGACAATGAGCACAAGATGTTCCTGGAGGCCAGGAAACGTGTGGAGGAGAAGCACCGTCTTCGCATGACTCAGGTAAGCCCAGACAAGTTCAGAAATCCCCAGGGAATGATGCTTTTAGAGTGACTGAAACTTGCATGAGAGGTAGATGGTAAGTTGAAATTTCTCATAACACCAGCCAGTCAGAATACTGTACTTCAGTGCAACAGCACTGGATCTGTGTAACTAGGGACAAACTTAGAAGAATTTTTAATTATGGTAGGGTACATGCTAAAAAGAAATTGGAACCTCCAAGCGTAATCAATTTAGCTTGCCCAATTTCCATTGATATTTAAACTTGACTGCCAAAGTGACATTTAAATGTCATGCTGAAGGACTAGAAGGGTAGACTTTTATCTCATAACTCCTTGTCCATGACAGAAGACGTAAAGCAGTCTGCTTCATGTAACTTTTTATCAACTTCCCCCAGGCATGTACATGAATCTTCTCCAATCTAACCTTAGGGAATGTGCCATTTTATATGGCGTTTCCTTGGGTACTATTATGAGTAAAAATCAGAAATGGACAGGAACATGTTGTACTGTGTAGGACTTGCCATGGAAGATGGAGTCTTTTATGTTCTGTGCAGGTGATGAAGCAGTGGGAGGAGGCAGAGGAGCGCTACCAGGAACTGAAGAGCAAGGACCCTAACGGTGCTGAGCTCATGAAGAAGGAGATGATGGAGGTAAGGGAACGGCAAAATTATGATTATTATGACTGATGGAAATACAGCATCTAACGGAATAAGGCCATGGTCAGACAAGTCAGGCAGTAGCTATTGGACCCTTAATCTGTACAGTTTTGTACAAATTAACAGTACAATTTATTGATGTATTTTATTACTTGCATAGGGAACATGCAACTACCAGAAGTAACCCAATATAGCATGTGAAACACCATTTTCAAACTAATGTTGTGAAAATTGTCTGGTCTCTCAGCGCTTCCAGGTGACTGTGAACGCCCTTGAGCAGGAGGGTCAGAGTGAGCGGGAGCAGCTGCTGCAGACCCATCAGCAGCGTGTGGAGACCATGCTCAACAACAAGAAGCGTGTAGCCATGGAAGATTACATGGATGCCCTGGGAGAGAACCCGCCTCATGTAAGCTAGCACAGCGAAGCAACAGTACACATAAAGTGATTTTTGAGTAAGCTGTGGGGTGTTGAGAGTTACTGCATCTATTGTTTCACCATGGCAAGTCAAATAGAAATATGAATGAAGTAAGTGTAGAACTGACATTTTGGTAAAATTGATGTGATTTGCTGTGCACATCTCAAAATTGGAAAATTCCATTTTGACCACATTAAAGTGGTCATAGAAAAGCCAGGAAAGCTACAGGGAAGGTTGAAGATCCTTTGAGACACATTTGCACCCATGTCACGTATGAAGTAGCTAGATGCAGGGGTTTGTTAATGGTAAAGGTCAAAATTTATGAAGAATTGCACGGCCATGCAATGGCAGGGAGAATACTTTGATCATGCCCAGACATGTGTATATATCAGCAATGCCACATGCAGCTTGTTTCATCAAATTCTCACTACTGATCTCCCTGGGCTTACAGTGCAGAAGTAGACAAGCTGTTTGCAATTCTGGGATCCACTGCATTTGGTAAAGGTGCCCAGATAGGGTGATTTGCTACAGTGATACATTGTCTGCTTGTTCATGCAGTGTGGTTACTTAGCAAGGGCTAAAGTGGAGGGCAGGCTGAGAGGCATTATTAGTGTTATCCCCAGTGATTTCAGCTTGGCTGGTTCCTGGTTCAATATAGGCCAGGCATTACGAGGAATGAGTTGCTGGGCATGCAAATCAATACCAGGAATATGGTGCCCCATTTTCACTTTGTGATGCTTAAAACACATAGGAGGATTTTTATATAATTGTTAGAACCTAAAAATATCCATCCTGGTTTCCTTTCATCTCTTGTCGCAAAAGATTACCCTCATTTTAGTGCTTTATGTAACAAAATAGGGGCACAGGTTAAAGTTATAGATATTTGGCCTTTATTTTGGGTTGGTCAACCTTAGGATTAAGACATCCCCTGCAATGATTTCCTTTCATATAGATCACATATTCTGACATGCTCTAACAAGTTTGATAGATTGTCTTTTTTTTGGAAGTTGAACTACAAATAACAAAAAACCTAACAGTAGAAGATTAAAATCAATGGGCACCTTTTGTCCCATGGTAAAACATCTCTTGAGACTGCAGACCTCTTTGCACTTGGCCTGTTTCCAAGGTTTTGTTCCCTGGGGATAAGTGCTGAAGTACTAGCACTTCTGTTGAGGCATACATCTATGTCATCCACACTTGTTTGGGAAAAAGAGTTTTGTAGCAGAGGTTAGAACTGGGCATTCTTATCAGCCTGTAGTACTGATAGGGTTTGTAAAATGACATTTTGCATGATGATGATGATTAGAATTTTAATCACCACTGGAAAGGTGGAACAGAGTATCAGCACCCGGCTCAGGTTCTTAAATTCCATGGAACTGCCAGGCCTCCTGACTTTCCACATAATGCAATGCTGCTAACAAGCCTGATGGGTGGTAGTCCTGGCAGTCACAGCAAACTGTACGCAAATTTGGTGAACAGGGCACGATTTCCATTGTATATAGTTGACTCACAGGTTGCAGGATTGCTGCCGCCAGCAAAAGTATGGAGTCATTAGCTTGCTTGATGTTAGGTTTAGGAGTTACAAGGTCACAACTTTCCTTAGACGCAGTTTGTGCCGATAATGCTAATGCACAGTAAAAGTTTACGAGCTCTGAACCTTTGGCTTGTACTTCCATTCCTATCTGCAGGCCCATAAGATCCTGCGTGCTCTGAAGGCTTACATCCATGCTGAGCAGAAGGACCGCCTGCACAGCATGCGCCACTTTGAACATGTGCGCGAGACCATGCCAGAGAAGACTGCTGACATGAAGCCGTCACTTATCCAGCACCTCAGGTCAGTAAAAACAGTAATGATGCTTTTTCATCTGGTACTTGCAGTCATTCAAGATACTGTTGGAATAAACCATGTTATCTTCCTAGGCAAATCACATTGTTAGTCATATGTCTCTCTTAACCTATCACACAGTCATACTAGTTTGATAACCCTTTTTGGCCCACCATACTTTATTACAGCATCCCACTCTCTTCATTTTTTTCACAAGCCTGATATGCTTGCAGCTTTATTTTAGTGTAGTTCACAATTAGATTGAGACAGTGAACATTATTGACAAGGTGTTTGTGAATTTACTGATTTGAGCACTTGAAACAGACACTACCTGAAATCAGCAAATCCTATCAATAAACAACATGAAAGTCAGAGATATTATGAAAATGCTTAGAGAGCATGTATTTCATGTCCAGTGTAATGATAATTGTCTCGCAAGATTTTGTGATTTGAGCTAAATTCCTAGGTCAACTCCTGTGGGACACATGAAATTTCCAAGGCCTTATGTCAACAGCAATGTTGACCTATTTGGGTGTTGGGTCATACCTCTAGCTGCAGCTAATGTGGATAAAAGATGCAGTTAGCCTGGAATCTGTGCCATGTATTATGATTCTGCCATGGAAATGAGTGTTTCAGAATGGATAGAACAATCAGAGTTTATGGGATTTCATTAATCAACACAGTTTCAGAAGGGATATTTACATGTACTAAACCTGATGGTTGAAGTGCAACAAATTGAACCCTGTGTGTTCATGATGTCTGTTTAAAATTCAGACAACAGTATATTATGTTTTGTGTATGTAACATCAAGAGCAGGGGTCCTAGATAATGATTTTTATCACTCTTTTCATACATATTCCCCTGGGTCGATAGAAGACTGCTCGCCTTCTCTCAAGTGCAACCACACACACATCTGTCTTATCCAGGGCGCGTTAGATAATATCCATCTTATATCAAGGGGCCAGATGGGTACATTTTTCATGCAGAGGAGGGGTTTACGGAAAGACCTGGGCTGTCTACCAGGCCAGGCTACCAGGCCAGGCTACCTTGCCTGTCTAGCACGTCAGGCACTCCTATCCCCCCATTCATATCCTCGCGAATGATGAAACATTCAAGCAGCTGCGCCCTCTAGTGGAATGTATTAAAATTACACCCACTATTGTACGTATTGCATACAGCAAGAATCTCACGGTTCCTAAGAGGGCGCGTGGGCCAGAGTGTGTCCCTTGAATCAGAACAGAGTGCCGTGTGACCACGTTGCTTTAGGTGGCCTAGCTGCAGAATGCCATTTTACCAAGACTTAGCAACAACTACAGGTACTAGGTTCATGATATACCACACTTCTTGTCACCGAAGTTTTGATGGAGTAACATGAATTCTGTTATCTTTCATTTGGACATGATGGACCCGTCTCCCTTTGTATGGATAATGGAGAATATACAACGTATATATACAAACGTCAAGATAAATATTTCTGTAATTTCTGTAATAGATATTTTAAAATTTATTACTTTGTACTTATAGACAGATTTGTCACTGGTGTGTTCTTTTTCAATGTGCGTTTCCGACTCACGTTAGACGTCATGCGAGGTCATAACTTCCCGTGGCTGGAAAGTTATGAGCTTCTGATTGGCGTAAGTTGAACTTTTGACCTAACTGGGGAGGCTGCATTGCTCGCACATGTGTTAACAATGTGCCCGTGCGGCAGCGTGAGGGGGCTCTGGGAAAATGATTGACACCGGCATCTTATGAGCCCCGGGTGGTACCCAGGCTAGGTTCACGCTCGGGGCGGAAGAATACCCGGAAGTAGCCTCCTTTGCAGGTTCCATTGTTCCGCCAAATTAAAAACAATTACAAACCACAAACGGCCAAACAAACTGTTGCATTCTAGCCACAAGATAAGGGGGGGTAATTACAAACCAAAAACAAACTGCTGCATTCTAGCCTTGTTTCAAAGCAGCAGTATCGTGAGTATGAACCTGTAGTTGTTGGTAAACAGCTATGATTTTGCACCGCTAATCAATGTGTTTTTACTAGAACTTTCAGTTTCAGCCAGTGCCTGTCATTCAGTCATTTGACGGAATTTTGCCGCTCATGGCGGGCAAACAATAGCCCCAATCCGTCATCTTTGACGGACAAAAATCGGTGTGCAATGATAACGTTTATAGAAAGAACTTGGAAATTTTCATAGATTCCAACAAAATCTGTGGACGTTTGTGGCGAAGCCTATTTCAGATAATTTGTAACACGCGCCCGAGCTGGGAGTCCGAGAGGAGATCCAAGTTAAGTGATTGGGCGTGGCAGAGTGGGGCGGTACGGCGAACTTCAAAGGCGGCCGACGTGACATAAAGGCACTAGCTAACGTTAAAGTTTTGTTGACGGATAGCGATAAGTCATACTCGTACATTGTTAGCCGATAAACCGCTGCATGCTGTCCGTCTTCACTTCATTTTGTAATTTTTGCACATTGTACTCGTGAACAGAGATTAAGTCAATCAGAAGATCAAGACTGATACACTAAGTGACTCGAAGCGGTGACTGGACTGAGCACCGGCGTGCCGGATCAAACGCGCAGTCTGTTCGCCATATTTGTTTAGTAATATCAATTTTCGTAAAGTAAATTTGGCCCCCAAAATGCAGGAAATGGTGTTTCAGAGGGTTATAAATTTCAAAATTTTTCGGGGGGATGCCCTCGGACCCCCTACAATACTTACGCCCGCGGCGCTTGCCTTGCGGCTGCGGCATGCAAGGTTCCCCTACACTGTGAAAAAATCCTGGTGAGAACCCTGAAGTGGTAAAACTGTTACCTTGATTAGCGTGTAAATGTGGTTGCTGATCAAGTGTGTTGTTTTCATCGGTGGTTTCTCTCATCGGAGACGGTAGGAAATACTAGAAATGTTTGAACTTGAATATGACGCATAAAGTAAGACGCATCATGGGCGACGCGGGACCGGTGTTGAAAAGGTTTTATTTTTGCCAACTTTTGTCGCCGTAATTCTGTGAATATGCATGTGTGTATTTGTCGTAGGACATAGATATCTATTTAATCTATAAAGTTTTGTTGTGGTTAAAGTTAGTAAACTGTTTCTTTTCTGTGCCCATTAATATTCCGTATACAACATAAAAGTGAGTGCGTTCGATCTTGACCGGACATGCATATGATCATGACGGTCCCCTTCAACCAGAAGTAAAACGCTTGCATTATTCTTCATCAAAAGAGATATCATTAAACTAAGTTTACCAGCAAAACCACCCCTCAAAATGCAGAAAATAGTGTTTCAGAGGGTCAAGATTTCCACATTTCTCCCTGACTGTCGCGCCTTCGGCGCTCGACATGATCTTTCGGCAAACAAAATTGGAGATGACGGGCGGGAAAAATCAGGCGGCTAGAACATGAAATTTGTTTTAAAAATAAATGTTAAAGCATATAGGTCCAATGATTGGTCTAAGCCCCGATAGCTGGCTGTGTCTGGGGCTGTCATGTGGAACAGCATACCAGAGGATGCACAGAGCGCTCCATCAATGAGGACTTTCAAAGAAAGGATACAGTAGTTTGAGAATTTTGATTTACGGACTGCGAATTTGGAAAAGATATGACTACTACATTATGTATTTGGTAAAATATTTTTGTATTAATTGATTTAATTTATTTATTTATTTATTGTGTTTCCCGTGACCCCTCCCCCTCCCAACTGGACCTCTGGGAAGAGCGGCTAAGGCCGACAGGGCTAGACTTCTGGCGCACCAGCCCTCCCCCTCCCCCCGGTAAATATCGTACAGTCCCTAAAGTCTTCCGTAAAATTTTTCAGGCCGCCGACAGCCACGTGGTCACGTGGCACTCTATTCTGATGCAAGGGACAACACTCCGGCCCGCATGCGTTCTTAGTATTGAAACTAACCGCGAGATCCGTTCCCTATTACTATTACTATTACTGTTTATTACCCTGATTAAAACAAACTTTGAAGAAATATCTAGATCAGTTTATTTGTAGATTTCTTGCTGTATGCAATACGTACAATAGTGGATGTAATTTTAATGCATTCCGCTAGAGGGCGCAGCTGCTTGAATGTCTCATCATTCGCGAGGATATGAATGGGGGGATCGGAGTGCCTGACGTGCTAGACAGGCAAGGTAGCCTGGCCTGGTAGCCTGGCCTGGTAGACAGCCCAGGTCTTTCCGTAAACCCTGCAGAGGAGGCATTAGCTGTGTTGACCTGCTAAAGGAGGGCCTGCATGGGGGGGTAGTGATTACGAATTACGCAAAATTTTCACCGCCGATTACGAATTACGTTAAATTCTCAGAGCTGATTACGCCTTTACGCTTTTTGGCAAATGTACTATTACGAATTACGGTGATTTTTGGGACGTCTGCCTACGAATTACGGCGACTAAAAAGCCCTGATTACGCCTTACGAAAAAGGGCATGCAGGCCCCCCTAAAGGGTGGTTGTGTGAAGAAGATTGCCTGCCTCACCTAGGAGCCTTGTTGGAAAGGAAATTGTCTCAGCAGAAATGAAACCTTAGGGCAGGAAATGTCCAGGGACTAGGGCAGTCTGCTGTGATGTTTAATTAAGGTCCCTGGAGTTTCAATACTGTTAGTATCACCCTATCACCTGTATCCTCATGTAAAATTAAGCTTGTGAAGATCAGATCACATGAAGAAAATTCAGTGGTGATTTCGGTGACCAATTTTGTGCACAAGGCAATATACAGTGTAGATCAGTAGACTATTTAGTCTTAAATCTAGTGCCAGGTAGCTACCATGCTTTAAAACACAGCAAGATATGAACTGTGCCAAACGTACATGTATAGCATACAAATTATATGGTAACCATGACAATCAGTATGTCATTGTTTGTCATCCCTTACGCAAAGCCATTTTTAGCTGTTCTGCGTCATACCAGGCTCATGAAACCCAATCTTGTGAAAATCTAATAAAGCCAGTTCTTCTTTACGAGCAGCTTTCTGCCAGTTTTTAATTTTACTGGGAACCTGGATTTGAAAGAAATGTGATCAAACTAATGTTCGAAGCCATGTGTTTGGATTGTACTACCCCAGGACATGAATATATTTCATTAATCGTTACTGCTATAGCAAAGCATCACAATACTTTACATCACAGCATCACAGCTTCTAGTAGTTAAAGTTCTACATCAACTTCTGGTAGCAATGGAGGGGGGACTAAGCAGCAACATCCTTAGCAGTGTCCTGCAAATGTATAATGAGGGGGTAATGCTGAAAATGTGAAATAAAGAGTCTACATGTAAACTTGAGAAGTGAAGAAGCCTGTATATTGTCATCCTGGCAGGTAGTTCATATCTGCCAGAAGTGGTCAAAGGAACAGGCAACAGAGTCCAATACCTGAGGGATATGTGGGGTATGGTCCATGTCAGCAGAATGGACAATCTGTCATGCAAATACTGGTATTGATCGGCTTAGAGTGCTTTGTAATACAGGACCTTTACTACATGTGTCATTCTAGCCTCATCTGTGTTTTGTTATGCAGTATTTTGCCCTGCAGACTGTAGGTGGGTGTTGTCATGAGCATACAGTAAACATACTGTACCATACATCACCAAACTTGCTGAAACTCCTTGTGTAACATCTGAGATGACAGTTTGTTGCACCAGCTGTGCCCTACAGCAAATTGTTTCCATTTGCTGGCCTTAAAACTTAAAGACTTGTAATGCCCCGTGTGCACATCATTCAAGGCTGAAGCATTATGATATCAGATGAAATGAAAAGCTAGATATACTGCATACATAATGACATCAAAAATGAAAGCCTGACTCTCAGTGTAGGACTTTAGCCTGCCATATAATGCAAGTACAGTATTCAGACTTTCCCCCAGACTCCCCCCTCCCTACCACCCATTAGTTACTCCTTTTTAGTCAATACAGACTAATGGATTGGCCTGCCTCACATTACCAGTTATAGTGTGTGTGACCATATTTGATCTTGGTCCATCAATTGATTTCCTTAGCAGTTTATTCCAGCCATGTTCAGACCCAAGCCT
Organism: Branchiostoma floridae x Branchiostoma japonicum; assembly: GCA_013266295.2. Classification (NCBI taxonomy): domain Eukaryota; kingdom Metazoa; phylum Chordata; class Leptocardii; order Amphioxiformes; family Branchiostomatidae; genus Branchiostoma; species Branchiostoma floridae x Branchiostoma japonicum. The sequence continues at coordinate 18,174,259 of CM023840.1, forward strand.
TGTCATTTGTCTGACTATAGCCGAGTTAGTAATCCTCGGAAATTGTCTGACATCTTTGGACTGGAACAGTTTTATGAAATCAAGCAATAAAGACGTAATATTCAGTCGTCGCATACTATCTGTCAAGAACAAAATTCCTCTTGCCTTCCTTTGAAGACAAACTCTTAAAAGTTATGGAAATCATTTTAAAGAATTCACACCCACAATGTGTGTATTGTCCCAAGATAGCAGCCATTTTGTCTTTCTGGAAAGATTATGTTTATAATATTATCCTTTCTGACCTTGAAGTTGAAAGCTCTTACAACAAGAACTTAGATATGAACCTTCACCCTAAAATGCCATTATGAATTTCCATACAAACTTTGTAATAGCCTTTGTCATCTGAAAGCCCCATAGATTTTACTGCAAGGCTTTACTGGTTATCACCAGCAGGTGGACATTGGTGAGAACAGTCTGTGAGTTACTTATTAGAGGTGGCAGGAAGGGAAAAAAGAAACATTAGTCTGGCACAAAGCAGCAGTAGAGTGCCCCGTTATTGCCAAATAATTCCCCTATGTGCTAAGTCACCTTCCATCAGCCAGCGTACCTGATAGATTTTTGCCCCTGGTGGTGTATGGGCCTCCCCCAAGCAGGGGGCAAAAATCGATAGAATGTCAGCCAGCCACAGGCCAGGTAGAACAAATGGCCTCTGGGGAGGAAATGGACATTCTATCAGGCCTTGCTGAAAGTCACATGTACCAGTTTTGTACTGTAAGCTTCCATCAGCAATGCAGAGTAGGGAAAGATTTTATGTAACATACAAACTGGCAATGACTGGTTTAGAATGATTTCTCCATCATTTAGAAATATGATTCTAATATGTCATACCTTCTGTCATCTTGATGCTATATGTCATAACAATAAATAAAGATAACATGGAGCAAAGCTGCAGTCAATGAAGTCATGAAGTGGTGTGTAGCTCAGAAAATACCAGAAGTAAAATTATTAAGTTGTCCAAAAGTTCTGAAGGGCTCTTATCATGTTAGAAAATAAAGATCCAATAGCACTGGTGTTGAAACTGTGTGCTGGCAATCACTAGGACCAGCACATCTATCATACATGTTTTGTTACATCAGATGGACACAGGGTAAATTTGTTCCACACTTTTGCCCAAAACAAGAGAAATTGCAATTTCCATTTCATTTCCCCTGCAGAGTGATCGATGAGCGTATCAACCAGAGCATTCAGCTGCTGTGGAGGCTGCCCAGCATCGCCAAGAAGATCATGCCAGAGCTGGGTGAGTTGGGCAACTTTTGAACACTTTCTATTGATTTGCCATCTAAAGGGAACTCTGATACACTATACACCAGCATGCTGCATGTGGTCTATTGCCTTGGTCAGAAATTTTAATGTCTATTTGTAGTGGACTTGATGATTTACGAAGTGTTACAGGGTGCTGCATGGTTACTTCATGAGCAAACTGGTATAATTTTCTCCGGAAAGAGCTTTGTCTACTTGACAGTGTCCAGGCAAATTGAAATGAGTTAAGGAGAATGTTGCATGATGTTCAGAAAATAGCAACAAGATAAACAGTCACATTGATGCCGAAAGACACGTCTTGTACAGGGCTGCATTGATTGGTGTATAATTCTACAGGGTTGGCCTTCCTTCCCCACCTGATTCCACATGGGCATGATAATCCAATTTCTGCTATAGAACACTTTTCTATAGCAACAGTGCCTTTGTTGGGTACTGTCATTACCACATGTATAAGTAATTTGTCAAGGACTCTCCCTGCAATGAATTTTCCCTTTATATTGAGTCATTGTCTGCAGATTGTAGCTATTTTCCATCTAACCTGAAAGTCTAATCTGGTCATTGTCTTTTCTCTGGGTACATAAAGGCTATCTCACATATGGAAAATAATAAAACTCTGCTAGATACAGTTAGATATGACTTTCAGCTAAACTTGGACTTGAGACCATACCACAGCAAACAGGGAATACTAGTAACCCCCTGCTGCCTGGAAATTGATGAAGGCATAAAACTTTAATGCAGCAGTGCTGAACTCTGTCCTGTTCTGGCCAGTTTTGTAGCCCCAGGGGATCCTAGTCAGACCTGGGTGATCCTAAATTGAGATGCACGTAGCAAAAGGAGGATTAATGCTTTTTCTCACCCACACATATAACGTAGTAGACTTTGTAGTTCAAGGAAGCATTCAAAATAATCTTTACTTTACATTCATTACTCATCTGTGTTTTATACCGCGTAATTTTATGACCTCATTTTCGTATATTGGCATCATCCATGCATGGGATTCTTCAGAGTAATGGCTTACAGTGTGCCCTGTAAGAAGTAAAGAGTCAGATCCCTTGAGCTTCATTAGATATCAAAGACACTGCTCCTGTCACCTTACCCGCATTCAAAATTCAGCAGTTGTCTCAGAATGAATCATCCAGAGGGAGGGCTGACTGCAAAGTTGGATGATGGCCAATATGTCTGAAGCTCTGCATGTCATGTGCTAACTTCTAACCTGTAGCTTTGAATATAGTGCAAATACAATAGATTCAGGTAGCATACTTCACCATCATGCTTTTCAGGAAGACCTTTACTATTTCTAAATGTAGCTAGTTTGTGTACTTTCTTTCATGTTTTGTTGTCTAAGATGTCTGCATGTCCAACTGACTTAGATTTATGCCTTCCTAAGTCCAGTGCCTCCAGATATACCTTCTTGTTTGAGAATACTATTTCCTACCATCATTTTGTAGCCATTTCACATAGTTCTGTGCACTGATCCAACAGCTCTGTCCTCGTGCATGCAATTTCTCAATAATGCATGTACTCCCATGAGGCACACACGCATCTGACTGCTCCCTGTAAGTTTATGCAGTACCTTACTCAAAACTGCTGTCTGTTCAACCCTCTGTAGAAGTGTATGTTCAAGAGAAGTTTCAGAAGACGGACTTTGTGCAAGCCTTCATGCAGCCTTCAACAAAGGACAAAATCTCATCCCCCAAGGATGGTGGGCACTTTTCCTCCACACTTTGTCCTCTGTGGCGTAGATTTGATTTCATAGAGAAAAGAATCCACCTCTGGAGTGATGCACAGAAGGAAAATTGTAGGCTGTTGGAGAAGACAGGCATTGTGCCAAATGTCTGCTGGTATTGCACCAACAAATCAATGCTGATTCCCCCCACTTCTTGTTGTGAAGGTCATCCACCCCTGTGTCACGACTCACGAGACTCATTTGTATCATAGCTTCTTCTCTTGAGAAATGCCTCAGCCACTCAGAAATTGAAAACTCAGTAAATCATAGCTGCTTCAAGTGCGTGGGTGGTACTTCTCAAAGAGCCTGTGATTAGACTCCCAGCCTCCAATCAGTTCACTGCATTTTGATTGATTGTATTTGGCTGGTATGTAGTGCTGATTTCCATGGTAGGAAAGAGTGCTTCAAAACAGTTCCATCATCATATCATTTGAAACATGTGAATCAAGTCCTAAAGGGAATTTTGCATTAGACAGGTGGCAAAAAAAGTTACCCACAAACAACATTTTGCATTGCCACAAGAACATATGAGTCATCTTAACTGACCTCAATATAATATTGATTACGCCACTGTCTTTAATCTGAAAAGGAGGAGGCACCTTTGCTGCAGGTCTCCATTATTCCTTCCCATTTCGTTGTCATTGTGGTTGTGGTTGTATTGCATAAAGAATTTTTTACAACAAAATGATTTGGAGATATTAACATAGGATGGATGTTGTTAACATTATTGGAACTTCAGTGAAATGCATTCTATTTTTTCAACCACGAAACAGAATCTTTGAAGAAGTTGTTGCCTGATTTTTGTCTATCATTTTGGAAATTCATCCTCTTTCCACCTTAATCTCCAAATATTTCCCGCAGCTTTAAAATTTAACAGTTCCCATATACTACACCACAAATTGTACACAATCATGTTTACAACACAAGTGTTTAAATGGCGAGGTGTACAAAATCAAGGTGTGATCAACCACAAATTGTGAGCTTCATTGCTTCCTCATGTTCATTCATGTTGTTTCCTCCCCTCCCACTGCTTCCATGATGTGCCCAGATGAGGAGTATGACTATGAGTATGACTCATCCTATTACCCTGATGGCAATACTCCAAGCCCTGGGACCCCTGATGGACAGACCTCGTCTGACCTTGATGGTAATTGCATCCCCAGTCTGTAATGGCACACAGCTAGGTCATCTTGGTGAATCCTTGGCTCCGACCAAAGTTAGATCAGAGTCATAAACAAGGTCATTTCTACAGTAATGGAGATTTGCAACATGTAATGCACCGTTAAATGTTAGGCAGCCAATGACAATAGCAGTGCAAAAATCAGCACAAGAGGAGATGGTACGTTCACAGTGAGACTCCCCTCTCCACAGTAAATACTCAATATCTATTCTTAGTCATACTCATGGTCCACATCTTCAATGTGAAGTCACCTGTTCATGAAAGTCCTGTGTTCTCTTCCATCTGCTTGGTGTCACTTCCTTTGCTTACCTGTGTTTTCTCCCCACATTGTTCTTTCCCTCCCTCATGAAGCATCCCGCATTCAGGAGATAGATGACAAAATCAGTGAAATACTGGACAGCACCGCTCAACCATCCGAGAAAAGTCAGGCTGTGATAGATGAGAAAATCATGGCAATCTTAGGTTCACAGCTTCCTGAGGATGATGACTCCACAACTCTTAGTGGTAATGCATCCCCCATGTTGTGTCGTGATGTGCAGTGTGATGTAGTTTGTTTGATGGTCCAGGTGGTAGCTGTTTCCCTGTAAGCCTCAGGGTCATTCACTACTACTAGATGTGAAAACATAATTTGGTAGTTACTGACCTGCTACAATCAGGGCATGCAGTTTTGAATCTGTGATATCTTTCCGGACTGGTTTTGATTCTTAAATGGCTTGTTATTTTTGGCCTTCCCTACTTTTGTCTGCTGGTTGTCTTCTAAGCTTTCACATATATATAGGAATAGGAATGATCTGGAGGAATAATTTTCTCTTGAACAGCCCTGTTAGGTTGATATTTTTCCCTTTGTAACAGGCAAGCCTAATTTTTTTCTTTCAGTACCATGGATTCTCTTGAATATTTATCACTAATGCCAATACAGGGCACCTCATGATGGTGATTTTTTTTATCCCCATTAACCCACACTTTCAATATCGAATACTGTGGTCAGTTCTGTTGTACTGGTATCTTATACAATAAACAGGTACTCTTTGGGCATCTCTTACTATAAAGAGAGTCTTTACAGGTTTGCGATGGCAGATAATGTTACCATTCTGGTACATGGGCTTAGATTGATGTGATTACCTACCTTTGCTCTAAAGATCTCACCATGCCAGACAAGCCACAGAAGGAGGCCCCCAAGAAATCCAAGTCCTCTGTGAAGGAGGAAGATAAGGAGAACACCAAAGACAATAAAACACCAAAGAGCGGTAAATGAACCAGTCTCTACTGAACCATCCAGCACACTTAATGCCGCCTTCACTAACCCATTGTTGTTGTGATTACGTGTATAACCACATTGCTTCAGTGTGCAATGTACATGTATCCTGTATACATGGTGCTTAGGGCATGTACATAGCATGTCCCTGATCTGTATAAACAAGACAAATGAATCTGTTTGTAGGGATTTGGTATTACCCTACATACATGTATGTAACATTTTAGTTACCACTTTGTACCTGAAGAAAATTCCAAAGTGGAACTTTTGGATCTGATGTGTGCCAGTGCACAGTCTGAACAAGAAACACTTTGCTGGGCCCAGGCTGTCCCATTATTTATGCTTTTCTATTGATTTTTCAAGGATGGTCTGAACCAAAGGAACATCCTCTGGTGGTCTTGATTAGACCCTGGCATGCTAAAGTGCTTGTTGTGTCCTGAAAAATAAAGTTGTTTCCTTCATCCTTGTGACATTGCCTTGTAACCCTGAAGACCGTCTCCATCAGTTCTAGACCAGTTGGCATTAAGCTCCCCTGTGATCAGTGTTCAGTAGAGACACTCATTTACTATACCGTCTGTCTTGATAGTTCTTGCCTTTGTTGTAGTTCTGCTAACAGATGTATGCTTGACGAGTGATGGAAGAGATGTACTGCAGTGTCATTTATCTTTGTTTGTTCCTGTGCTGTATTGTCTGGTATTGTCACAAGCAATCCAGCGGAAGCACTAACTGATGTTTTGCCTGCAGCTTAGACCATCATTTCCTCTTTGTTACCTGTGCTGCATACTAACATTAGGTCTGGGTCTTCAGTTTGTTTGCTGTAGTATATTGTATAAACATTATTTCAAAGATCCAAGTACTTGGAGCAAGCAGGTCATTTTTTTTATATTTCACCCTCCTTCGATGAAATTATTCATGATGTTACGATTTAAAATAGGGCACAGAGGCATACATTAGATTTTGTTTGCTTGCACATAACAAAACTATATTTACAAAAACACAATTACTAAATATTGTACAACAATGATGTAGGGAGAGTTAGATGAAGTTTTTGTTCCATATTAAAATTGTAACTTGCCATGGAATTTAAGGAGGAAAAAAGAAAGAGATATTATTATTTGACTCAATATACATTGTGTATGATATGACAAGGATAAAAATCAGCCAATAGTCTTTTTGGCCACATAAAAGGTGCAGTCAGAGTTTCTCAGTAACATGCTTCCCTTTGTTGTGTGTTATCATGCTCATTAATCATGCCGACAGGCAGCACCTATTTAAAGTGGCTGTCACATGCTTTAACCATGACTGTTCAGTTTACATGTACCCTTGACTGATGGTGCATGTGCTCATTCTGTGCTTGCTGCATACTAAATAGATGTGCTGATTTACATTGTTTGTTATATCAGAATAATTATATTCAATAATGATCAGTTATACATGACTATTTGTGTTATGTGCTGTAATGAGGTATGGCTTGTATGTTGCTGATAGCTCCCAGACATAATGGTATATTAATCTATGTATGTGTTCACCCAGCCAACTGGATAAATGCATCCCTGCAGCCCGTGTACTAACAACATCTTTACTCCATCAGGCAGTATTTCAACTTACTAATACATCATACATGTACCTCTAAATTTCAGACAAGAAAAGAATATCAATGCATGGTCACCCCTACATAGTAAAGTTACATATATTGCCTATAGTTGTTAAAACCCTGTATACAGATACACGTGTGTGTGTGTGTGCTTAAGTCCCTTTGTTGTTGATGGCACAGACCCACTGCTGAATGGAGCCAAGCAGGACCTGGAGGCTGACCAGCAGATCATCAACCCTGAGGACCTGCCTGTGTACCAGAGGCCAGAGCCACTGGTCCCCATCGGCATCCTGCCCGTGGAGGTGGAGCAGAACATTCCTGACATGGAGGACCAGCGCATCAACGACATCCTGAAGGATGGTCAGTACTGAGTCTGCATGAGTCCCTAGGGCTTCATGCTGTAAATTTAGACGCACAGCTGAATGAAGACTGAGGATTCAAGTAGTAGAAGTAGTGACTCAGTAATAAATGTATTAGTGTATTTCTTCAACTGTTTCTGATTTCTAAAGTTTGCTACAATGGCTCATAGAAGACTTGAACATGTGATATGTATTTCACAGATGATGACAAGCCTGCCAAGGTGGATTATTTTGATGATGAGGAAGATGAATATGAAGATGCTGAGGGAGAGGGCCAGGCTGAAAAGAAGGTTCTTGTGACCCCACAGTACCTGCAGAAGTTTGCTGCATCCAAGGCTGACAGACCACCACAGGCAGCATCTGTTGTAAGTCACAGATGATGAATCATGTACCATGGGCTAGTGTTCAAAAAGCAATAAAACCAGTGCAGTTGTAATGGAGGGTTAGAGGAAATAATAGTTTTAACTGTGAAATGTGTTTGTCTTAGCCGTCACTGGTTACCAGCTATTACTTAACAGTTCAAACAGATCTTGATCACTGTTGACGTTAATGACTTCTTAGGCTACTGTACTTACTTGTACTTGTACTTGAGTAGGTCTCCTCATCTCTGTGAGTGGCCTGCGTCAAAGTCGTTCCTCCGTCTGCACAGCGTCCTGCGCCATACTTGGCGGTCGTGGGCAATCGTCTTCAGGTCCTCTAGGGTCAGACTGGGTTGTTGCATGGTCGTCCTGGCATCTTCCAGTACACATGCCAGCCATGTCTTCCGTGGTCTTCCTCTAGATCTTTTCCCATAGTTGGGAGTCCATTCCAACAGAAACTTGGGCAGCCGTTCTTCGGGCATTCTTAGCAAATGACCTAGCCATCTGTGCTATGTTATAAATCCCTTCCAGTATTGCGCGCTTGAGCTGCCACTAACTCTTGTTGTTGTTGTTGTTGCAGGTGAAGAAGAGCCAGTGGCACAAGCGCATGAGCCACATCACCAACCTCACCACCCTCTCCATCACTGTGGCTGCTGCCATCATTGCTGTCATCATCATTGTGGCCCTCATTGTCCTGCGCAAGAAGCACGCCCCCATGCGCCAACCAGGTCAGAAGTGTTCACATGTATTCTCTTCGTTCTGTTGCAAGCTCATTTCAACATTAGGTGGGGTGCCCTAGAAAGGGCAGTGGCAACACTAATGATGAGAATGACTTGAAGATGTATTGTAAATTGTAGTAGTCCAGAAAAAAGAAAGTCTTGCTGAAATTCTCTGCTGTTCCACAGGTGTGAACCATGCAGTGGTGGAGGTTGACCCCAGCATGACCCCGGAGGAGCGCCACGTCAGTAAGATGCAGCAGAATGGCTATGAGAACCCCACGTACAAGTACTTCGAGCAGTCGCAGCAGTAGGCACCGTGTTAGCCTGCGGGATGTACATGTAATTGATCAAACATAGCAGCTCCCAATTTTATCAGCAGAATTCCAGTTTGTTGTGGTATCACAGACACTACTTACCTGTATCCAAGCAGTTTCCAACTCATCGAAGCACAGGATGTTGAAGTTTGGCTGAGAATCATGACTGTCAGACATTTTGTAATGTAACTGATAAATCGGCAAAAAAGAAAAACACACAACCTAGCTTCCATCAAGTGTAAATGTATCAAATTCACAATAGTAGGGAATGAAAATGAATAATAACAATTGCTTCCAAAGTGCTTCAGTGATAATTTGTAAGACAGCTTTAGTCTTGTGTACAAAGGAGTGTTGATGAGAAAAGTCAGTCCCAGAGTTTGTTTTTGAAGTCCCCTCACTCAATTTTGTTTTGGAAAGAATTGAATTGAAAAAAATGCAATAATGTTGTTTGAACTGCCTTTGTGTAGTAACTTGTTCATGATCAAAGCAGAAGACTAAACTAATTTTCTGATAATTCTGTTACTGAAGAAACAAACCCTGGGATTGGTGCAGTTTTAGCACAGGTACTAGATAAATGCATGCTAAAGATCAGTTTGGAGTAACCCGTAACCCACTTTTGGATCCTATAGTGGTGTAGTTAGTATTACCATTGTTTTGGGAAAGGCATTCACTGATGTATGGAGTTCTTCATATCACAAAATATATCAGGTGTAGTGTAGCTATTGTCCACAACTAATAGACTGTAAGAGTTTTAATTTTGTTTGTTTTTGCTGATTTTTTACTTTTTATTTTAACAAAGCCCATAAAAGCAGCCACAGGCTGTGTAAAGGGGACACCTCCTGTGGTTGCTTATAGGGAGATTTTTTTTCAGATTTGTATGTAATATGTGGTGTTGTGGTGGTGCGCTTAGATAGCATATTTGTATTTAAGCAAGGACATAGGTCACTCTGTGGGTCTCAAGAGCATTCCACGTAGATGAGGAAGAGGAAAGTAGGCAGGTAACTTCTTATAAAAAAATTGTGTCTTGTGCCGTACGAATGCATGTGTACAGTCCTCAGTGCTTTGTACTTATGTGACTACAGTCAAACCTGGCCAAGTAGACCACCCAGGGGACCACTCAAATTTGGCCTACTTGAGCAGGTGGTCTATTTGAAGAAAATCAGACCGACGCAAGATCACCGAGATATGGCAGTTTACAAGTGTTTTAATAAACCATTATCGCATCATCATCATCAAGGTGCATGTATAGTTACATGTCAGCATTCATGACATCAATTATTACATCATCATCATCATCATCAAAGTACATGTACAAAATGTATACAGTATATATATATTTACATGTCAATCATTCATGACATCCATTATTTCAGCATCAAAGTACAAATGTACAATGTACATGTATACACTACATCATTATCACAGAAGCATACCGTATTTCTTCTATTAAAAGACGCACTTTTTTGACATTTCAACTCTCAAGTAGGGGCTTCGGGTCAAAGCCAAAGTCCGGGTGCGCACTTTATTCAGGTTTTTCCCCGAGAAAAATCGGGAGGCAAGCCAGCAGTCGGTAATTACGCGCCATGGTAGCGCCCCTAACAGCAATAATTTATTCATGTTTTATGTTTACTAGGCAGAGACGTTACGTATAATTTGATCACATGTAACAGTGGGGGGGTTTATAGGCGCTACCAACTGACTCAGCCGACGGGTCTAGACCTTTTAGCTCAGTCGGTTAGAGCGTTGGGTTATGGACTGGTGCTCGGGTTGGGTCGTGGGTTCGATCCCGGCCCGGGGCCAGCGGTTTCTATCTGTTCCTACTCGCCTCTTGTTCTTGTTGTTTCACTGGTTCCCACACCGGCCCTGGGAGTTCTGGCAAAGAGTGCCGCTCCAGGGATGTCGAATTCGGAAGATTCGAGGACGAATCTTGAAAAGAAAAGGGGGAGTAGTGTAACAGTGGGGGGGTTTATAGGCGCTACCAACTGACTCAGCCGACGGGTCTAGACCTTTTAGCTCAGTCGGTTAGAGCGTTGGGTTATGGACTGGTGCTCGGGTTGGGTCGTGGGTTCGATCCCGGCCCGGGGCCAGCGGTTTCTATCTGTTCCTACTCGCCTCTTGTTCTTGTTGTTTCACACATATGCATTTATTGTTGGGTATTAAAAGGTATTCTTGTTAAATTGATATAAAAAATAATCTTATGAGACACCGAATTACGATGAACGCTGGCTGTTACGTACCGCCCGACAAAAATTTTAGTGTGCAGAAGCCAGAACGCCGGGCCGTCCCGCTTGCGACAAGAATTCCTGAGGAAGCTTACGGCTGAAACGCCGGTACATCGTGCGGGTCCACAAATATTTTGATCAAAAACATAATCGCTGGGATCTGAAATGTTACAGGATTTTCTTTAGTGGTAGTTTTATTTCTTGTTTTGATCGATAAAACTACCGTGAATTCAAACCCACGCTGCCGGCGCCTGCCGGCTCGGCACGTGAACTTCCGGGTTGATTTGGGCGTCAAAATTACGCAAAAGACTCCATAAATCCGCAAAGAAATATATATTTTCCCCAAAGATTCTTTAAATTGTACATTTCTTCACTAGAAAATAGTTCTGTGTTCGCGGAAACAGCATTTTGGCGCGTATTTTTAAACAAAGAAAATTTTGTTTACACGCGCGTCGTCTCGCGCCGACACCGCCGGCTGAAATTATCAACCAATCGGAGGCGCGTATCGCGGTCACGTTATGCAATATTTGCATATGACCTCATATGACCTCGGAGGCCGGCACGTCAGCCGGCGCTGCATCGCACATTGTGGTGTAAATTCAGCGCCGTATTTCAGGAAATAAAAGCCGGGACACGAACGATTATTTTTGAAAATGTATTTTACAAGTTCATCTTTGGATAGCCTAGTAGAAATCAAACCGTTCGATGTCTGGTCCTTCGATATGATACAAATCCGCTCATGAGATTCTAAACTTTGGTGTGAATTTTTAACTGCAAGATAACGATGTATACCACCAAATTATGGTGACGTTTTGCCGAAAATTCCGTGGCCGGCGATTTGGTATGACAAAAGAAAAACCCGGCCCGTGACCCGGCCGGCGCCATCTTGAATCGCTCGGCCGACAAAACTCACAAAAGACAACGTAAACAGGTCGATTCTCTCCATAATCCCCGCAAGTTTTCGTGATGATGCGGTCGTCATGGGAAGGTTTTGGTCGCGCGTGGTCCCGACTCGAGCTGGCCGCGGTCGCGTCAGGCAGGTGGTCTATTTGGGCAGAGCGCTTAATGCTTGTGCCTATGGGAAAATATTTTCGGGACCGGGGAAAACCGGTCTATTTGGCCAGTAGGTCGTCTTGACAAGGTGGTCGCATGGGCAGGTTTGACTGTACTTAAAGAAAACAGGTCTAACCAATTACCCTGGCTATGAAGAAGTGTTATTCAGTGGTTATGTGAACTGTTATCAAGTTCTGTACATGTGTATGTCAGGTTGAAATACAGGAGTGATCACGGTCTTGTAGTGCTTTACCACAGAGTTTGTTCTTATATTCTGTTAAAAGATTTTTAGTTTTTCAAAGTGCTGGACCACTGAGTTCCTTTGCTGTGCATACCTGTACTTCATTGATAATGAGTAGCAAATACAGTACACAACTCACAGTTAATCATTAAGCATCGTATATATTTCAGGTTCTTTTTAGACCAACAATAATGTGTTCATTCAAGTAGGTTGCAAGGAATAGCCACTTCTCAAAGAAACACTAGCTCAAGCATGTGACCTTCTGTTTTAATATCAGTAGTTAAATTTATTTGCTGCTATGTACAACACTTTAAGTTTGTTGCCTGTATTCTGAAGCCCTTCTTGACTTGCCTGGATATTTCCACGGTGAGAATGTGGTTCCTCTGTACAGGATTCTGTACTAACTTCTACCTCACACTGACTGAAAACTTAATCCAGTTGGCCTTGGGGACCTGTATATCTTGGCATCAATGAAGATGAGTCTGGACCCTGGAGACTGTCAGCCCTTGAAGGGTAGACTACAGCTTTGATAAGGCACTATTTTCAATTTCATTGTCCCTTCTCACAGAAGACAAAGATACAAATTGGAACATCTGCATGGACAAATTTTTTGGGATAGTCTTAACACCTAGCAGTCCTCTAAAAGGTTTAAGATTTCTTGATTTTCTGGTAAAGGGATGCTAAGTATACATTCTCTCAATGGCCTACACAGCTCTATACAACACCTTCCACCATGCACTGCCATGTTCAGGTGGGTATGGCATTGCTCTTCTATAGTTGCAAGTCATGCCACCTTAGGGAACATTGTAAGTGTATCTGCCATACTGGAATGACAACTGGTCTTTGTACTTATATCTTGTCGGCAAGCTTGCTTGTCGACCCTCTTCTAGGGAACCATTTTCCACTGTGGAAAGCCCATCCAAGCAAGTGCTTCTTCTAGTCCCTACACATTCACTTTCAAAGTTTATGGTATTCCCCATTACTTTTGCTGTAACTATTTATTGTGGTGGGCTGTATTATAGTACTTACAAAAAAGGCTTTGACACTTGGGTTTTTGTAAGATCAGCATACAATCATGCATGTGGTTACACCTGGATTCCATTAAACAGACCCATTGTGTTGTTCTGCCAAGTCTGTGTAGTGTCATTCATGTGTCATCAATGTTGAAACTTTAAAGAATTGTGGATATGAAAGCTACACAGGTATACTCATTCCAATATCTTATCTACATATCATAAGTACAATGTGGAGGTTGTACATTTAAGTACATGTACAATACATGTTGAACCAGTGTGCAACTTAAAGGGTCCTAACCCAAAATTTAAAAAAAATTACTTTAGCAGAATAGGTCCTACATCTATAAATTGTCAGAAAACCGGGTTCTAATGCAAAAAGAACCACAGGGGATCTTACATATAACTCATAGGTATGTGACAGTAGTATATTTTTTATCTATGACTCCACGTTGTAAGCAATAGACTATTGTAGTCTATGATATGTCAAAAATATTTCGCTGCTGTAGTCGTTGTGAAAGGAACAACATTAGTGTCTTTGAAGATAATTTATCAGTTTACCCACCAAGTATTTCTTACTTTGGCCTACCAGGAAAATTAGTACAGCATCATCCACTCGTGATGGCCATTTTATTTCCCCCAGGCACTATTATCTTCAAATTGTAGTTGTTTTATATCCTTCTGGGGACTGTTTTTATTCAAATTGGGACTTAAAGTCTTCTCAGCGTAAAGCTTTTCAGTGTCATATACAGGCCAACATGCCCCATAGCACAGTCCCTGCACGTCCGATTGAGATTTGTGGACTATAAAAAAGCCAGGCAAATTCAATGACTAATAGTGAATGGCATACCTGCTGGCACAGTTGTACTCCAAGGAAGTTTTTGACAGATTGCATTATGTTTTGAAGTAATGTAGATGCATGGGACACTGTTTTATGGGGATACAGATAAACCTAAAGCAAAATACTCCCATATAGCCTGGCATTGCTGTAGCCAGTGGTCCATATACCATACAAATGCATGATTTGGACCTAAAATTATGGAATATGGGGGATCCGGGAGAGTTGGTAAACATGACTCTTTCTGCCAATGAATATTGATTGCCCAATGATGAATATTGATAGTTTTGAAGACTCAAAATGGCTGCATTCAATCCCTCATTGCTTAAAGTTTGAGGTCAAGACAAAATGATAACCCAAATAAGAGTGTGGAAATAGCTAGGTATTTTTTTATTTTTTCTTCATAATGCATGATCAACCTAACAATAAAGTTGCAGAATCTTTTCATAAAATACAAATAGAAGAGTTTACACTAAGTCTTGTATGTAGATGAACAATCCTTACAGATTTCTCTGTAATGTGCAAAGTTAATGTTAACATAAACCAACAGATTGTAGGCCATTTCTTAGGTTGTCAAAATTATTCCTTAACCATTGACATGATCTAACAAATTATCCACCATCTATAGAATCACAAAGCATCTACTTGCAGCATTTAGCTTAAAATGTGTTTTAGTGATTCTGTCCAGTTGCATCCATGGCTGCCTCAGACAGGTAAGAAGGGACAAGCACTGGGGTGGAGGGGTTGTGCTGGTATGCCTCTCCTAAACAGGTAAAAATTTTATAAAGTACAAGTGATGTTTGTGAAACATGCCAGCTAAACAAAGTAGGACTGGAATAGACAATAATGTTGTACAAAGAACTTGAAATTTGATCACTTTGGACTAAGGTGATAAATGGAGTCAATTTACATGTAAGAATATTTACAAAAATCTTACTGTTACTCTATGGTGTCTTTGAATGCCAGATTTTAAACCCCACAAGAAGTTGATAATGTACACATACCTAACCATGCGACATCTGTGTTCCCCTAGCCTAATAGAAGCATCTTCCAGATCAGTGGTGTCCTCAGAACTCCACAGCCTCTCTGCTATCGCACTAGCCCTGGGCCATAGCCGGGAAAGCAGGTTAGTCCAGTCCACAAACTCACCCCATAGGCAAGCCTCTCCTCCTAGCACCAGGTCCTTCTGAGCTTTTGTCCCTGCAGAGAAGAATGGATCCATTTGTCTACCTGTACATGTACCACATACTTCATCAAGCACCAAAGGCTTCCAGGGTCTGCTGGATGTACTCTAGAAAAAGTGCTGAAGCATGCAACTGTTATATATAATAAAGAAACAATGTAAATTATCCATGTGTGTTACAGTCACACCAAGTTTAGATGTTTCAAAACATAGTCTGCTGTCCAGCTGTTTGTTGACAAATCAACTCACACACCATCTTGTCATGGAACAAAATCAGAGAATTACGTTTTAATGACTAGTAAACCAGCTGTTAAGTTTAGAAGAGTCTGAGCCTCACCACTGAAGGCATGAGGATCACATTTGTAGTAGGGAGGCCAGTCTTCCCCAGTAGTGATTAAATCCAGGTACCAACAGGCTGACAGGATGGTTCTTAGATGTCGTTGAGTCACCTGTGCCATCTTCTGAGCCCAGTTGCCACGCTTCCACACCTGGATGACCGTGTTCTTTGGTACACTTCCCTCAGGCTGCAAAAAAAAAACTTTCCAAGTTTTATTGAACATTGAGACCTATTCAATTTTGCAATCAATTTTTTTTTCAGTCATCATAGAATATGGAAATCATTTACACTGTGAACAATATTACTTTTTTATCAGATGGATGTACACGCATGCTGCATGGTTTAACTGCACTGCAACCTCTATTACACATTGAGCATCAGGACATAATGTCAATATTCAAATTCAGTGTACTTACTTGACAGTGGAAGGAAGGGTCATTGTGTGAACCAGAACAAACGACATCCTCCCATACAGCTGACTCCTTACCCAAGGATTCCACAATCTTGATTATCCTATTAACAAAATTATTGTCAAGTCTTTTTCTTGAATATCATCTACGTTATTCCTCATGATTGTGTGATTGTCATTTGTTCCTTAGAACTCATGCAGTAATGACAACTGTAGTAGAGTAACCTTAGTTCATATCGATAGCTGATTCATTCTGTTGGCTCACAAAACTTTAGAAGCAACATGATGGATAAACTTGGATGGTCAAGATCAATTTGGGCCTATTTATGAATATCAACATTACTGACAATCATCAATGTTTTACAATATTGTACTTCTACACTGCTCACCTCTGTATATAGTAGGACTGAAGCTTGGCGTAGTAATCAAATCCCTGTTTCTTCATAAACTCTGTAATGTCTGTATGATTGTTCCTGCAGAACAGATATTATATTACATTCTCTGAACATTCACATAAGTAACATCATATCATAACATTGATGATAAACTACTGAGTTGATACATAGTAACAACCATGTTATCAGTCAACACAGTTTTTTTCCTCCCCTGCATCATCCAGGAATTGTGCCAGGTGCTTTCTCTCACACTACATATGTTTATGGTTTTGTGTGTTCTTAAAATCATAGGCTTAGGTGAAATAAAGAGTTTTAACTTTGCATTCCCTGATGAACAGAGAAGGAGCAATTTCCTCATGTCTAAAAAGTGACAAATATTTGCATAGTCATTGTAAAAATGACCTGTAAATATGTGCTATACTGCTGGGCTTTCCTTACCAACAGTTAAAATTGACCTCGTCTCCACCCAGATGAACCAACTGGTCAGGGAAAACATCCTTGACTTCCTGTAGCAGTTTTCCCATGAACTGATAGGTGGCTTCATGGACAGGGTTGAATGCACCTCTGTGTTTGCCACTTTTAGTATAACATGTTGTCAGCAGGCCAGGCTGCCCATGGCGCCAGGACAGGGTGTGACCTAGAATAAGGAATTGAAATGCTTTTTCTTTTTTTAGATTCGTCCTCAAATCTCTGAGTTCAATATCCTTGTGTGGCACATTTTGCCATTACTCACAGGGCTCACAGGGCTGGCGTGAGAACCCCTGAAACACATAGGGGGCCTGTACTACAGTCTCCTGGAATCGAACCTGGGTCGTCAGCTCATGAACCCAACCGCAAGGCCAAAAGGTCCGGTTAGACTGGTGGCACTTGAACCCTACTGTTAGACTGGCAGTAAATACTTTTTAGCCTCCATCTGTCCTGCAGTTCCTAACCATCTTGCTAAATGGGGCTGCTGATCAAAGATACTACTGAAAATGTGCTGCAGTTTTCATTGGTCAAAACAAGGGAACTTGAGTAAAGAAAAAGTTCAATCTTTTGTGCACACTGGCACAATAGATAATAAAAGAACCCATGTAAGTGGTGAACCAAATAGTGGTCTTACAGTACCTGGTGTGTCAAACTCTGGCATAACTCTTATCCCTCTCAGTCTGGCATACTCCAGGATAGTTCTCACATCCTTCTGAGTGTACACATGTGTGTCAGGATGGAATGCCCCCTGCAGACAATACAAATATACATTTACTGTATATTATTTGAATACATATCCCCACATACCTACTCTAACAGTTTTCTTGATATTTGAGTTCAGATCGTTCTTCATTCTTTTCATTTTAATAGAAGAGTTTGACAAGCAAGAGATTTTTTTGTGTAGCCTTTATAATATGTACACTGAGAGCAAAATTACGATTACCTTTTTACTGAGTTCAGGGAAGGTAACACTCTCATATGGGAAGGAAGGGTCATCCACTATGTGCCAGTGGAACACATTGAATTTGTTGAAGGCCATTGCATCCTTGGAAAAAAAAGAAAGTTTATTATTCAACAGTGATTTTTCAGTGATGGTCATGTGCTGATGATGTTCTACAATGTTCAGCAAAGAGCCTGTCGTCAAGTTTGAGAAAAAAACTGTGCTAACCTCTTTTAAACTGACATTTACCATCTGTAACATCACCGTTCATACCCTGCCTGCACCCTTAACCACAGAGAAGCTATGAAGTAAATTCCATACCAGGTTCTGCAGGATGTACTTGACTGGTACAAAGTGCCGAGACGTGTCCAGTAAGACACCTCTGTGTGGAAACCTGGGGAAGTCTTGGATATCTGTCCCATTCACTGTGTACTAAAAAAAGTGCAATTAACCCTCATCCATGTGATATGTACATGTACAAACAATGTACATAGAGAATACAAATACAAGTGTAATACAAATAGTTTAAGAAATGTTGCATTTACATTGCATGAATATACTGTACATGTCATATGTATCAATGTTACATATCTATCCTAACCTCCAGAACAGTCCATAAACATTAACCTGCAGCAATCCCATTGATCATTACACTCCTCTGCTCAAGCTCAGCGGTATGACAGGATGCTCAATCAGTAATTACATAACATTCCTTACACAGTATCATCACAATATGGCTTGTTTTAGATAGTTTACACTTCCTAAGATTTAGATCCTGGGTATCTATATTTTCCACCCCATGAACTTACCAAACCATGTTCACCTCTGTAGATCAGCTGAGAAAATGTTTCCAACCCTGAAAAAGTCAGTCAATGTTGTACATGATTCAAGTCTGAATTAGTTTCATGCTCATGACCGTATAATTTTATGTAATTCAATTTTGAAAAATAAAAAACTATAGCTTCTTTTTCAATTTGATGACTTTCAAACAATAAAATAGAAGTGTTTTGGACATTCCTGGTACCACCAGCTTGACCAGATGATGATGATGTTAAATGCTAGGCTCTTGCACCACTATGAAAGACATTTTTAGCAGAAATGTAATTTAGGCAATTTTTTTAATCGACAGACAGGGGAAAATAATCAACCTCCACTGACCTCTAAGGGCACCCCACACAGAATCAGCCTTTAATTTAGCACCTTCTGCAGTCACCTTCAGTTCATCTACAACACAGACAGTACAGCAGTCTTCTTTTAACATCTCCAAACAGGTGCATAATGTCAAATCCTAACACATGACTGCTCTTCTATGTCCATGACATTGCTATAAACTTGCTTTAAATTTACAAACTTTAAGCAGCTTGAATTCCAGTGTCAAAGTCGTAACAGTACCACACCCATTTGAAAGCAAATTCTGAAAAGTTTTCAGTGGCTTTTGACAAACTCAACTGCTGGTTAGAAAACAAAACTTTTTTTCTTCAATGCTGCAAGTCTTTGCTTACTTTGTGTATCTTTATCTACAACTTCATGGCTTTGAATTTCTGATTGCAAAAAATGCACTAGGCCACACTGATTTAATTTTATGGATGACATCCTCTGGGGACCACAAAACTAATGCGAGAGGGCGAAAAAAAAAATCCAGCAAAAAAAAAATGCTGCTTAACCACAAGAATACAAAGCCGGTATTGCGAATTGAAGCACAGGACACAGTGACTGCATCAAACAAACAAGTTTTTATTTGCAGGAGGTAGATGTACATTGTAGATAGTCTTGTTCAGGTCTCATCCTCCTTCACAGCTTCCCCGTTCGTTTTACGATAAGCCGCCCTTTTGCGGCATTTATGAGTCGGCAGTCTGTACTGAGTTCCAGCCGAGTTCCGGAGTTCCGTGAAGCCTCGAAAGACATGATTTTTTTTTTTTTTTTTAGAACAGGCAAAAATCAATGCGTGCACGGATGTCATCCATAAAATTAAGGCGGTGTGGCCTTACATTGTATATCTACAGAGTTTAAAGGAATTCAGTCTTTTCCATTGCTATCCCTATTGATGCCATTCCTTATTTGAAATGCTTACAGTTTTCCTTGGAGTCCAGGTGTGGAGAAGCCCCCTCACAAGGCTCCTTAATGTTGACCTCCAGCACATTGAGTTCTTGTGGACAGGTTGTGTCAGCATCACACTTCCTGTTAGTGGCAGCCTCACCAATACTAAAAATGATCTCGGTGTATCGCTCAAAGGCGAGATCCAGTATTTCACATTGCTGTGCCTCAGGTGCATAGGTGAAATTGAAAGTGTCTCTGTATCCATAACACATTAGGATATTATGTTTAATTAACAAGTTTGCATGTGTGTCCATCTGTCTTTAAGATGTGAAATATTTTCACAACAGATCATGATAAGTACAATTAATCAATAAACAATTTTAAAACCAATATTAGCATTAGAAACTAAATGATAACTGAATAATGAATAATAACTGAATAAACAGAACAAAATCGTAATTCAAAAACTTATGATTTCCGTTCCAGGTCAGTAATTGGAAAGTCCATAAGTAAAAGGGTTTGGGAGGTCAGAGGTCGGGAAAATCAAGTGCCCTGTTTCTCTGGGCTGCCTTGAAATTCTTAAGGCCGATAACATGTCTGATATTTTCAGGTAGTGCGTTGTAGTAGTCTGTCCGTCCGTTTTCAGCGTCATTGATTTTGGAACGGGGCACATCCTGTTTTCAGACACGGTCCCGTCAGTTTCAGGTAAACACTTTAAATGCGTAGACAATTACCATAATACAGCACCTTAGAACACCTTATTAGATATCGGTAACAAAACATGGCATTTCAAGCACCACGACCACCACCGATCACCTGTTGCCTCCCACCTGCTGAGAACAAACACGTCCACTGTTGACACCTGTTGTTGTGGTTTGGGCCAGACCTGCCCCGCCTCCCTCACTAAGTATTGGCCTGTTCCACCATTTTTTCGTGAAAACCGCAGTGTTGGACTCTGTATCGGTTCGTTTGACTTTTCCCGTGCAATGTACCCAGATCGATGGAAGGTCAACACGCCAGCATAAGAGCACAAAACAACGGCGACGAGGCAGACTGAACACAGCTTTAACCACTGTCGCTTCCTGCGCAGGTAGGGCGCCATCTTGACTAATTCTGAATTGTCCATTGTCACCAGACTGGTTTGCTTGAACTCCAGAAGCCTGTATAAACAGTGAGTTAAAACGACCTGGAGTGGCAGCGTCTCTCTCGTAATTCGGCGTGCGAACCGTTTATCTCCCCAAGGAGGTTAATCTTGATCTCTCGTCGTCCGCGGCGCTCTGGAGAGACTCAGTTGGAGGGGAGAGCTTGAACTTCAGCCTGCCTCACTAGACAGAGACGGTGACGATCAAGTTGGAAACGGTACATGTATGTCGCCGATCGATGCACATACATACATCATCAAACACAAACACAAACCAAATTATTTAGGAAATATATTCAAAGAACGTAAATCTAAAGTACACTTTTCCCTCTGCCAGGAGACGACAAGGCAACCTACAAATCTATTTCAAAATCATCACGACGTTATATCATGGTAAATAGATAAAATTAATATAAAACTAATTTTGCCCCAAACAAGAGACTTTCAGTTTACTGTTGTTATGGTCTGTTTTTATTGTGCTTAAATAAGATCGAATTGTTGCTTTTACTACTTCATGTAGACAATGTTTCTTTTGTGTTTTTAGTATCATACTTACTTTCTGTACCTTTAAGTTAAAGAATAACATAGGTTTTACACTTATTGCTCGGAATAACAACTTGCCGTATTAAATTGTGCACATACCTGAGTGATACCAATTCCTTTTGACTTTGGAGTGACTCGGTCAGTGCGGTCAAGGTGTACAATGTGTCTTGCTCCTGCAAAGCGTCGGCCGATGATCAACTAGCTTCTATCAGGCTTTAGAGGCGGCTGCAAAGAGTAGAAATTAGCCAAATAGACAGATAGACAGATAACATGCCAGGGGTGTTAGTCGGCGAAAGGCCGGTACAGTTTGCCAGTCCGAAGCCTGGCTAGATCAGCCTCAGTGGCGGGCGATTGTGTCGCGTTCGTGCCTCCAACTCTTCGTATTCTCAGACAGTTGGTGAGCTCACTTCTGCTGGACTGGAATGACCTGGCGTCTCAATCTAAAGTAATGGTAACGTTTCTATCGATATCGATCAATATATATCATGATCATGACATGAATAGATTCACTAGAGTAGGCCACTGCAGATCCCTGAAAAGAGTTCCGAGTAACGTTATAATGTATCTTAATCCCAAAGCAACGAGTCCTTTAAATTTTAAATGAACAATAAAAGTCTTTTTGTTTGAAACCAGCGTGCTTGGAGCAAGGAGGTTTGACATCTCCTTGCTCTGTACTTATGATAGAGAGAGGTGAAGATGATCATGAGACTCACATGATTGGACTATTAAAAACATACAAATTCAGTCTATATTCGGTGGTGCTACAGTAGCCTCTTGAGGCCGAGCATAAATGCAAAGAGTGGTGCAAGAAAATTAAATTTGGCCTGTTGGCTGCTTTTTTTTTTCTGATTGCTATTAAATCGCAGGCAGTGCAAACTTCACTGTTTGCACCCATTGCACAGTCACCAGATTTAGAAAAGCCTTGGGTTTTTTTTTCTCTCCCAGAACCCGTGTGCTGAAGACATAGACACGTGCTGGATTAAAGACCTTCACGCCCTTCTGTCAATTCACCATCGTGCTTAATGACCCGTGTCTGTAAGATGTAAGATGTAAGATTTAGAAAAGCCTGTTTGTTTTTTCTCTTAGACACGTGCTGTAGACATAGACACGTGCTGGATCCGTGTCTGTAATATGTAAGATTTGAAAAAGCCTTGTTTTTCCCCCCCAGAACCCGTGTGCTGTATCGTGTTTAATGGTCCGTGTCTGTAATATGTAAGATGTTTTATAGAAGCAGGGACAGAACCTTTTCGAAATCTTACGTCTTACATCTTACGAGACTTGTGTTCTAAGATGTAAGATAGATCCTTTTTTTTTTCCTGTTTTTCTCCATTTAGGATGTAAACTGTTTTTGTTTGTAAATTTAGCACGAAAAAAAAGGCGTGTTTTCGTGCTGTTTGTTTTTTTTCCCAGAATTTCTTTTTCACGTTGTCTTTTTGATTTTGTTTTCCTGGTGATAAATTATGATTCAGATGCAGACGATTTTTCTACCAGGATTACCATTTACGTTGTTTTTGTGTTGAATTCCCTTGGGTGCAATTGATTTGAATTTCCCTGGGTGCAATTTATTTGGAAAGGCTGGAAAGGCTTTCTAACAGGGTTTATGATTCATCTCTTATTTGTATCTGCTTATTTGACTTCTTCCGATGTAAGATTTTGTGTAAGATTCTAAAATGTGCCTTGTTTTCTTGTGTCCAATATTTGGCCACTACTGCACCAGTCACTCGATCATTCGGGTCAAGGGTCACTTCTCTGCCTGGAGCTAATTTCAGCCAGCTGGTCGGCGTGGCACACGACACAAAACGTTTTGCCTTGCTCTCTTGTCCGCCCGTGACCTGTGAAGATGGCAAGGAGTTTGTCACGTTCGGAACTCAGGCAGTTGGTGGACTCACTGGTGCTGGACTGGAATGGCATGGCGTCCCATTCCAAAGCAATGGTAAATGTAACGTTATTTTTCATCAACGTTGAAATCATTACTTTGTTGAATTTGATCCATGTTGCTATAACGTTTATATGTATGGTGCTTACGTCAATCGAATCCTCTTCATTATGTTTCTGTAACAGATCTAACCTAACGTTACAAGTCCTATAATGCCTATGGGGCCATTTTACTAGCTTCAGTTGTGTAATAAATTTTTTCCGCGATGGTAGAAAGACAGATGTAGGGTCACGTCGTGTTTTTGTCGACGCTTCAGGAGCGGAGCCTGGGCGTATTATCCAGCACGCCCCACTCCCTTTCTAGGGAGGTAGGATGAGGCGAACAGAGAAAATTTAGCACTATACAAAATGTACTCAAAAGGGGTACAAATTGTCGCAAACTACATGTAAAGCAAGCCTACATGTACATCTGCTCAGGGGTTACCCCATTATATCAAATTCTGGCATAAATAGCCACATGAATGTGATTTAGTATTTGATATGTTTTGTTGCAGTGTCATTCTGAATCGAATTCATATTTCTGAATCAAAATTGTGTGGCCTGGCCATACTAGTATTGTGCTTGCTCATTAAAAATCTGACATTTTTGCCTTGTATAACAGTTGCACTGCACTGCTCAGCACTACCTAGATGGGAAAATCCCTTGGAAAATTACCTTTGAAGTGGATAGGTGGCCAGACTATACAGCCGTCCTGTGGACTTGTGATAAGGAAGACATCTCTGTGCTGGCATTTGCAAAGGTATTTTATTTGTTGACTAAGAAGTTCTATTTTAAGGTTTGTTTGGTGACAGTTGATACAATACTTGTTATGTGACTTGGTTCTTTCTGTTGTGTTATGTGATAGAAAAATAAGGTGATAAGAAAATTAAGTCTGATTTAGGAATAAGGACCAGAAAGGGCAACATAAACTGATTTTGATGATTATCAATGTCGTCAGAAAAGGCCTGAAAGTTTTTAGTCCTTCAATGTAGAAAGTTAAAAAAAAGGAAAACAGGGGTAATGTTATATCTGACTCTTTCAAACATTCATGTACTGACAGAGTGTGGCAAAATGATGTTTCATTCAATTTCCCTTTTTATACCAGGATTCTGTATTTTTGTACTGGACCAGTGAGGATGGCCTTAGACAGTTATTAACATCAACATCTGTTGACTGGACCATACCACTTATGTTATGTGGTAAGTCTGATGATTCAGCCATATTTATCCTTTGGTATCTGTCAGCTTTTCCACATATACCGGTATCATCAATCATCTTCACAGCATCATTAGCATTTTCTTATTTTTCATATTTTTGAGAAAGACAAAAAACTTAATTGTACTAAGATCAATTATTCAAGTCCATCAAATATGTTGGCTGTTTCAGCATTTCCCCTCAGTGGTTTGCCTATCCTGGAAGAACACCTGAAGAACCAGGGTCTCCCATTCCCTGCTGAGGACATGCACCCATGCGACACGGCTTACTACCTGCACGAAACATGTCCCAGTCTGGAGAAAGTTAACGGGTCAGTCTGTGCGACATCATACAATAATATACAAGCTAATGTACTAATGTTGACAGTGATTATAATCTGACAAAATACACACTCTTTAAACCATAATGGAAAGGTCCAATTTGGGAGGGTGCTAGAGAAGTGTTTGTGTTATGTAACTTTTAGTGCCATTCCAATTTTAGGGTGCTAGAAAGATGTTAAAGACATGAAACAATTTTATGACATCCCTCTCACTCCCCAGGACTGATGATAAGGTGACCATAGCACCACTCAAACCTGAGCACAGCCAGCTTGTCAGCAGTACCTGGCGACATGGGGGCACTCCTGCAATAGACGAACGGACTCACTACCACATCACCACCTTCCCATCAGCCTGTGTGTATGATCATGATGGAAATCCTGTATCATGGATCTTGCTGAACTATTATGGTCCACAAGGGGTTGGCTACACACTACCAGACAACAGGGGAAAGGGTTACTTTCAGCTTGCTTCGAAATACCTGATTAGCATCTGCCTTCAGAAAGGTTACTTACCATTCCTCTTTATTGAAGACTATAACGAGCCTTCAAGGAAGATACACAGGAAACTTGGGTACTCTTGGAAGGAGGCAGGGAGGTGTGCATACATCCGTCTCAACAGAAACAAGTCATCTTAGTCCCCTTGTTACAACCTTATCTTTGAAAACACTGTAGAGCATTGTAACACACAAGCATGTATTTTGCCTATTAAGACATACAATAGCTTGATCAAACACCTGGTTCTTTAAACAAATGTGAGGCACATGCATTTACAAATAGCAACAACTGAGATGGACACCGTGGTCAAGTATCTCAACATTTTCTGACATCTCAGTCTAGTACCAGCCATGTAATGTTATGCCAGATCAATACATACATGCAGGCTATTTCATTTTATACTTTTCAGACTATTGTGTCATAGACTCCTAGTACCAACAGCAAATGTGCCCAATTCATAAGTAAGGGTATGTATTGTATGGATGAATGCTTTTAAAATTTCTTTGTGGTATATATGCTAGAGATAAATTTCAAAAGCTAAATTCAATGGGGTCATTTTTTTAAATCATAGGATTTCCAACCCTTGAACAGGAGGATGGAAAAAGTCCTGTGTACATGGATTCAGTACATATTAAATGTACCTTTGAAATGACCCGATGACAACCTTAAAGTGCCATGTGATTTTACTTTTCCATATTTTTACTTTTACATATGATAAGTCGTCATAAGCTCTCAGATCATAATCCAGCCAAGGGCAAAAAAGACCAGTTCAAACGTTTTCGTACCGAAGTTTCCTATTCCTCCAGAACCGGTCACACGCAAATACAGTCACCACCATCACAACCACCGTAACTGTCACCGAAACCACAACTACCCAAGTTGGCAGCCCTTCGTTCTGACCAATCGGCGTGTCGCATGCGTCACCGGAAAACCCTTGGCGGCAGGTACAGTTTGGCTGATGATGGGCGATGCTGCAGGAACCGAACACGCATGCGTCAGGTGGGCAACTGAACCACCACCGGCCTCCTTCATGCATGACTTGATCCCAGTCGTAACGGACATTGCCGATGTGCAGCCATCGGAGAGAAGTCAGGTTCAAGAGCACTTCAGGATTCCACGTGGCTAGTTGATGGTCGTCCAGACCCAGATCGGTCAGATTCGTTTGCCCCACGAACGTGTCTTCGTCCACAGTTACGATAGGGTTGTAAGTAACATCTAAGAAAGACAGTCGATGCAGCTGTGCCAATGTTCCCGTTGGGATAGTCTGTATCGCATTTCTAGATAGATCTAGTTTTGTCAAGAAATGGAGTCTGTCCAGAGCCGATGGACGTATGGCTGTGATACTGTTGTGCTGCAGGTGGAGTTCTGATAGGTTCGATAAGTGTCCGACAGGTGGCAGCGAGGAGATGTTATTTCCGTGCAAGTCGAGGGATGACAGTGCCCACAAGTCGTCAAACACTCCGGTCTGTATTTTCCCTAGGTTGTTTCTAGACAGATCTAGGGACCTAAGAGCAGTTAGGTTCGCGAATGTGTCCACGGACAGCTCCCGAACTCCCGTCACAGAAATGTCGATCCTCTCGAGGTTTCGGACATTCCCGAACAAGCTTTCAGGTAATGACGTCAAGTCTAAGTTGAACTTGAGAGAAAAGAACTTCAGATTGTCCATTCCTTTCAAAATGTCGGCTGGTATACTGTCAGACGAGAGCCCATTCACTTGGAAAACCATCACTTCCGCGGCTCCCTCGAACATTCCCGGCTCCAAACCGGCCACATTCTCAAGTTGCAGCGACTCCGTTGTGTTTGGCAACATAAAGCTAGTAGCATTGATAGGTCCGGAACACGTCACTGTTTTCACCTGGTTAATGATTGTACAACAGCAAATAAAAGAATGGAATGTTTGTTACCCTGATGGACAAAAATATACCACACACAGCCGTTTTACGCGCCAAGTCGCCAATAAATTCATTATTTTTTTTAGAAGAATGGCACCTGTTATGGATGACACCTATTGGTGTCTTCGAATTCCGTCCGATTTAGGTTAAGTATAAAAATGTATTGCGTCAAACATACTAGTACAAGAAACGGTATACCACTATCTGTTGGCGTACAACATAACCTACCTGTCTGTACAAGAAGTCATCCCACATTGCCATACACTCGCACGGTTTGATATACGTTCTTGGACAACGTACATCCCATGGTTGTGACTCCGTAGTCGTAACAGATCCCCGCACATTTGAGGAGAGGGAAAGCACTACCAAAGATATGATGGCAACCAAAGCTCGCCACATGCCTGTCACAGTTGTACTTACTATCGATGGAAACAATTGTAGGGATCAAAGAAAGTATCACTTCCTGTCGCACCACGGTTCTTGCTGTCAAGAACCCGTGACACCTGCTAAACGACCTGTCCAGTTTTATTAGGTTCAAAGTCCTGTGACGAGAATGAAACGTTAACGTGTGAGACAGGACAGCTGTGTTAACAGTAACGCTGTTACGCGTCACTATATGTGATCATTATATAAAGTTGCACGGGTGCAATAAATTCATATTGTGCCAGTGGACTGGACGCAGACAACATGGCCCGATTCAATATTAGAAAAGTTGAAACAGCATGGCTTTTAGGATGCAACGTTCAGCTAGTCAGTGAGCCAACAAAGTCGTTAATAATGATATTAGGGTGGTGCTGTGACACACACAGAGTGTATGTTGACATACACTTTGACCTGGTGACGGTAAAACACATCTTCAGGACTTGATAGTATTTACATAATCAAGATAAATGGAATTGGAATTGCCCGCTGGATAGAAACATATATAGGTAGTACCAGGGCAACAGAGGATCGTGGCGGTTAGGGTGTTGTCCTGACTTAAAAGCTCAGTAATAAGTACTGATTATAATACTTCAGAGGTGGCCACTACTACAAGGTTGACTGTACATACAGCAGTGACATGTCACAAATTTATCCATAGAACAAAATACGCGATGTACAAGACACGTTTTATTAATATTTTATACTGCGAAACAGAACAACTTTTTATCAAGTGGCGTATCTGTTCAATATTTTGCAGAAATTTTTAGTAATTTCATAAGTTCATAAGCTGTTTAGGCTCTCACTTTTTGCATATACCTATACATTTCAGTTAAGCGTATCCACGTCTAGCATTGTTTAAATCTTATTATTTACACAGCTTTCACTTATGTTTTCATTTTAAAGATAAGTAGCGAGTACAATGTTAACATGTCAAAATATCACTCTCTCTGTGTTCTGTTCTGAACAGACAGAATATACAGCGAGCAGTTGAGGAATTAATTAGTAGACACATGTACATGTACGTAAATCCAAAGCATATAACTGGAGTTAAGGATAGGACTATCTGTATATAGGTGCCGTTGCCCAAGTTTGAACAAGGCACCACTGAGTCCTACATTGAAAAGTAGCCTATATTGCAGCAGATGCATTTAGTCCCGGTACTGTTGGACTCATTTATACTTGTGTGCGTTCCGAAAAATGCATGACTTCGGGGGAGCCGCTTTCACTCTGACAGACTAGTAAGCATCACATCTCTGGATCCTCATCTGGTTTCGACTGCATGAAATCGTCTTCTTCTTCGGACTCCGGCTCCAGGATGATGGGTTTGGGCTTGGGTGGAGGGGGCTCCGGCTTCTTCCTGGTGGCCACACGGTAGATCGGAATAGCCACCGCCACCAGGATAGCCAGTATAACCACCACAATCAGGAACAGTAAACCAGGGTGTAGGCTCTGGCACGTCGCGCCCGCACGTGGTACAGGACACTCACACTGTTGTCGGTGCTCACTACAAAATAGACAAAAAAAAGTAGATTTCGAATGTGATCTACTGTTTAATGGTCATCTTCTAATGAGTAACCAGATGATACCTCTATAGCCGTTCCAGCGTCTAGTAGTGCTCGTGAAGTCTTTTCAAAAACTATGGAAAACATATTTCCACCTATTATAGAATTGTGGGCGACATTCCTTCCGAATTTCGGATATCAATACAGATTGTAAATTGCTACAATATGCCGGGGTACCGTGTAAGTACGCAATATCATGCAGTGCTTTGATAGCTCTGGTGTACATGAGAAACCGATTCAGCACCAAGGACAGGGCCTATGTTGTTGCATGATGATGTACGGTGGCTTGTTACATAATGCATGAAACGGCTGTACAATGCACTTTCATGAAAAGTGATCAAGAAACGTGAACTTAATCTATAACTTACCTGACAAAACAGACACCGTCATTGATACACGGGTCCTCGGGGCAGACGTCGAAGTGCCACTTGCCTTTGTAGTGCACGGCCGCATCCCACACATACAGCGAGCTGTTCCCAGGCGCGTAGTGGACCTCCAATGTCTTCAGTGACTCGATACTCAGCAGCACGTCTGGATCCCAGCTGTCGAGCTGGCCTTCGTCTATTTCTAGATGGCGTAAGTTGTTAAGTGGCTTAAAGAGTTCCTCGTCTGGATTTGTCACGCCACTAAATTGAAGCAGGAGAGTTTGCAGGTTCCACTGATGACTAAACGTGTCGCTAGGGAGATTCGTCAACTTTGGGTTGTTTGCAAGATTTAAGTACTCAAGCCACTCAAGGGGCTCAAACAGATTATCCGGCAAGTTCATGTCCACGGCCCCTTCAAGATTGAGAGTGTCCAGTCGACCTAGGCCGCGAAATGAATTGGGATACAACTTGTTGAAACTATTACCTTGCAAGTACAGTTTGTCCAGAAATTTGACACCAACGAATAGGGACGGCTGAATCTCTTTCAAATTGTTCTCGCTGAGATCCAGGTATCCCAACGCCCTGAAAGTCTTGAAAGCGTCTTTTGGAATATGTGTTATGTCAGGGTTTTGGACGATCTCTAGGATGATGACCTCTGCTGTTGAGATTCCATGAAAAACACTTGAGGGTAGAGTGTCCATTCCATGCACCTTAATACGAGCCGATTCCGTGGTGCCTGGATAGTCCTCCGGATATGTCGAGCCGGTACTCCAGAACTCGCAACGGAGGTGCCTGACCTTCATTTCTAAATAATGGTGCCATCGCTTGAGACAGACGCAGTAGCTCGGACACGTGATCTCCCATGGCTCGGCATCGTCGGGTCTTGTAGGATGCGGCTTGGTCGGTAGGAGGCGCCTGACCGGTGGTTGTGTAGGAGCAGGGGCCACCGGGTTGACAACCACTGGTTGGTCGGCGGTCGGCATAACCATTGCTGTGGTTGCAATTGGTTCGGCCAAGGGCGGTAGGGACGTGGTCTGTGACAGGGTGGACACCGTAGGGAGATTCTCCTGCGCTACATTTTGCCTTACGATCAGAAGGAGATGATATGCTGTTGCCAGGACCACAGCAGATATAGATGAAGGCCTCATACTTGCCAAGTCTTGTATATCAATAATCTGAAAAACAAAATAACAGACTACTCAATAGAATAAGAAACCACTTTGACTGCAAACACTACGCAATCAACACATCAGTCAAAACAATCTCGAAATCTTTTTTTGCAAACCATTTTGTTTTACAAGCTGGTTGAATTTTTTCCTCTGTTTAGCTATTAAATCAGCGAGTTCTTACATGTCGGGAAATATGTAATTTCGCTGACGACCTGTATCATCTTACCCTAATAATGAGCTAAATATGTCACAGTATATCATTTCCGGCCATCAATATGTAGGATTTACTCTTAATTCAAAACTAGTTTGTCTTCGTTTCTGTGAAGTTTCTATATCACAGACCGGTTCGGTCCTCATATCACCGAAAAGAGATACGGAAAGGTTCCAGCCGTAACATATCTATTGTGACCTCAGAGCACGTTGCTGCTCGTCGTTGTCCCATGCACGACAGCAATGTCCGGGAACATCCGATAAAGAATTGTAACACTGCGGTACCGTTGTATTTGTATAGAGGTCGCGTTTCGTTCTTAGACTAATATTTATGGCACTCATACAGCACAACTAATAGCGGGTATCGCCCCCCTGTTGCCATTTTTTCACACAGGTCCACTTATGTTACCACTATAAAGGGACTCCCATCTATTTTATCCATGACACATTCATTCGACATGACCTCTGTGGGTGGCCGGTATGTTCTGCATGATGTTCGTCATTCCCTATGGAACGAAATGATGTGTTCAGGTAAAGGATGAAAGGGACCCTTATGTCATCCAAACGGAAAAATTCTTCGAAAATTGGTTTCCCCCCATTTTTTCCATTCTATAATCACTGAGTTTCCGAGAAAACGTGGTACAGAAAAGTTCAATCTGTTGCTCATTGGACTGTTATTTGTTATATGAGATATATATAGAAATGTAAGAACTTATCTGGCGCTTTTAGGGGTGACAAGAGTTTTACGCGTCTCAGGAATGGCTCTCCAGATATTCTTAATCGAGTGACCTGTGACCACTGTAATGACCTACTGTTAAGAGAGAAAACATGCAGCAAATGTCCGCACGGAATCGTCACGGATTATTAAATTTCAAACCAACTTACCGGTATAAGACCAAGGTTGAGCAAAGGTTAGATGTCCTGTAAGACCAAGATTGTGCAAAGACTAGGTGTCATCAAACCTAGAAGCCAGACCGCTGGAGAAAGCGCAGCTTACTTAGTCGCCGTCAGCCATGTCCGGGCATGGATTCCTTCGCTGACACAACGAAACCAGAATACTCCGGTTCCCAAGTCGGGTGCTAACATTTCTACGGTGGCCAAATATAACTCCGCCGCTCTGTATATTCTTGGACAGACATTTCACACTTTGTCCCGTCGCTCGGAGCACCACCCGTCCCACGGTTTACCCGCTGGTACTGAACTGTGTGGCGTTTCCTTTACTTGTGGTTAATTTCTCTCAGTTCCTGGTGCAAAAACAGTGCAAAGTGGCGGAGACAAAACGCTATGAAGTATGTATTCACTACGCCGTACGCGTGATTATATATCTTATGAAAACATAGCTGACATGATTTTCATTTTTCTGTTTGTCCCAGTTTGTCCCGCCCACGACTAGTCTCCACCGGACTCATTTCAAGGACTCCTTTGGTTGCTGAACAATAGTAGAAATTGGCCAAATAGTGTTAGAATAATTTTTCAGAGGAGTCAGCTGGCTCGCAAAAAAATTGACCAATGTCTACTTTTGTTTTCAAAACACCAAAACTACCTAACTACCTAAGGAGTCTGTCGTCTGCTACTGACATGGAGGTCAAAGTTGAACCCGGCCCGTCCAGCGCGGTGCATTGTGGGTGTGAGACGTGGTGCGAGTTGACGTGGCCATCTTTGCTCCGGTTCTGAGCTGTGTGACGGAACCGGGGACATTTTCACCGATATTTGACGGGCAAGATCACGGAATTTCGTATTCTTATAAGACATAGAACCTGGATTTACGTTTAGACTATGCTGACCAAGTTTGAGACCAAGTCGGCCCGTGTGAAGGGTGAGTTGAGTTCCTTTCGATGTTGGCGTTAGATGAATGGGGAGGGGGGTATAATTAAGTTGGATACAGGTGGGTATATCCTTTCTGTCGTATCCCTGGACAGAAGAAAAGATATGTCAAAATTTTAAACGTCTTGTGTACAAACCTACCTTATATTACCTTAAACAGGACAATGACTGTGGCTGTGCAAATAAGTTTGGTCGATGAAAACCCATTTGCCAGATTAACATGTCAGGGAGTTTTGAGCTTTGTAACACCTTCAGCATACCCAACAGACTTGTGGTTGTTGATGACGTATATATCTTCGCAGGTTTGGCTTTCCACCCGAAGCGGCCATGGATACTCGCCAGTTTGCACAATGGGGTCATCCAGCTCTGGGACTATCGTATGTGCACTCTCATCGACAAGTTTGACGAACATGATGGTAAGAGACACACCCTTACAGTTTGGGTTTTAAACATGGGAAGACACACTCTTTCTTGTTTCCGTCTTCTTGATGTGATAGTTTTGTGGTATACTGAAGGAAAGGAGAATCACACTGGATTTCTATAGTGTGCCCTGCATGATCTGTGTACATCATCAAGAATATTACCTTGCTCCCTCTCCCAGGACCTGTCCGCGGCATCAGCTTCCATCAGCAGCAGCCCCTGTTTGTGTCTGGAGGAGATGACTACAAAATTAAGGTATTTTTTAAACAAATATCCTGCTAACATTTCCTTCTTAATTTAATGTATGCATGTTGAAAATTGCTTCTAAATGAACTTGTGCAGATTTAGTTTGAATCAGTGAAAAGCTATCACTTTCCCAACAACATAACAAGGGTAATTTGTGTTTATAATTTTGGGCCACAGTCCTATGTTTTTACCCATGAGGTCTGAATAGAAGTGCTGTGCATAGATTCTATAGGCTGTAATCCAAAGCCTTTAAAGATTTCATGTTGACAAAATATGACACGACGGTGTTTTTCCCTTCCAGGTTTGGAACTACAAGCAGCGCCGATGCCTCTTTACTTTGCTGGGCCATTTGGACTACATCCGGACAACTTTCTTCCACCATGTATGTCTTTCACTCTAACAAAGTTACATTCCATGATGGGCTAGTACGTCAAAATGACAGCACACCATAGATGCTTTTAAAGGAAATTCTCAAGTGAATATGCATCCTGACCTATAGAGTTCATATTTACTGCTTTAACTTCAAAGACTGAAGATCGAGCATTCTGTCCTCTACATGCTATCCCAGGTCCTGATACTGTCTAAGTTAAGAAATCTGATAACTAGTAGAATATGGGAAATATTTTTTTTCTCTGTACAGGAATACCCATGGATCATCAGTGCTTCAGATGACCAGACTATTCGAGTCTGGAACTGGCAGTCTAGGACTTGTATATGGTGAGCCAATAATTGTTTGATCTTCACATGACACAAAAACAACAGTCCGAATAGTACAAGTCACAGTATAAAGACGAAACAAATGGAATAGAAGTCTCTAGACATAAAACATAAAAGTTGTGACAAATGTAATTAGGACTTGAACTTGGCTTTCATTTGATAATGATTCACACCAGAGGCACTGATGAATGTTTATGGCATGTTGCCATGCTGGTCAATAGTTGAGAGTGACTTGATCTCAAGGATAAATAGGTATTGACCATTTTTAGCTTAACTGCTGTATTTGACTCCCCTTTCTACAGTGTGCTGACAGGACACAACCACTATGTGATGTGTGCCCAGTTCCATCCCAGTGAAGACATGGTGGTGTCTGCCTCTCTGGATCAGACTGTCCGTGTCTGGGACATAGCTGGTAGGAACAGGATAGCCCAGCACCCCTGGACACTGCACCGTTATCCTGGCATCCCTATTCCTAAGTGGGACAGTCTAGGAATGTAATAAAATTGGATAGATCAGTGAATCCCACCTTATTTTGAGGGATGCTCAGGATACTCTGGAGCAGTTGAAAGGGAAGACATAGTTCTGTCACCACTCCACAGTCAGTCTTCTAGAAAAGCACAGCTAGCTAAACTGCACTCTTACTGTTATGATTTTGTCTGGCTCTGTTTTTGGTTTTGTTTACACTGTCCTGGTCAACTACATTTTTATTTAGTTTCATCGTGGTATCTAAGAACAAAGCTGGTAGGTGGAATGCCTGTTCTAAAACAATAGGCATGGACTGTGGGAAAAGATTAAAACTTTGTTTCAAAACTCTTTGGTCCATCAACATTGTCTTAAACTTCATACCATCTCATAACATCAGGCTTGTAAAATTCTTCATCGGCAAATTTGGCATCCATAAAGATTTTGTAAAGATTCATCAAGTTCTCTGATCCCACATGTAAAAAAACAACAACATCTGCCAGGTCTGGTCTTCTTCATTTTTCCTTTCACAGCTGTTCCTCCTGCGGGTGTTCAATGGTAAGGGGTCTTATGTGAGAAAATCATTGTGTTACATTGTCAATGTGTACACTGGTCTAGGATTACGGAAGAAGAACGTGGCACCAGGACCAGGCGGTGTGGAACACCGTCCCGACAACACACCAGATCTCTTTGGGACCTCCGATGCAGTTGTGAAGCATGTGTTGGAGGTAATGATTCACTTTACCAGTTCCAACATCTTCTGTAAAGATATCAAAATTTTTTCGGACATTTGGTTTCTTATCCAAATGTGTACCTCATGCCTTCACAACAGCTCCTTCTGACTTTTGTTGTTGCAAAATTTGTACGTTGTTATGAAACTGAATTGTTTCCCCAGGGCCATGACCGTGGGGTGAACTGGGCAGCCTTCCACCCGTCCATGCCCCTGATTGTGTCAGGTGCTGATGACAGGCAGGTCAAGCTGTGGAGGATGAATGGTGAGTCTGGGCTAACAGTGGGAGTGAAGTTAATTGATTGAAAGATGATGAAGCACTGCGTAAATGGGAAGGCAAAATTACATAGAACACATCTTCTCTTTCTCATTGAAGCACTGAGTGATGATTAAATTGTTAAAACTAAGACATTAAGGTTGACTTGTATTTGGAATGATCAATTTTTAGGTATGTAATGTGTTTATTGCATTTACACGGATGGTTTTTGCTCTCCTCGATCCTCAGAGTCCAAGGCCTGGGAAGTAGACACCTGTCGTGGCCATTACAACAACGTGTCGTGTTGTCTGTTCCACCCCCGACAGGAGCTCATCCTCAGTAACTCTGAGGACAAGAGTATCAGGGTCTGGGACATGTCCAAGAGGTAGGTGTTGACATATTGCCTTCCATTGCTGCTTTTTTGGAATGAACCACAAAGGATTTGAATATGCTTGTATCACTAGTTTTGTTTTGGTTAGCTTTGTAATGTACATGTAACTTACTGTGTTTACTGTAAGGGCATGTGTGTAATTACTATATTCACACTATTTGAAATAAATATAATGTAAGAAAGCAAGGAGAGTATGAAGATATAGTGCAGACGAGTTGCTTATTTTTCCTGCACTTTCTTTTATCCATGGCTCTTGTTTCATTGACAGTTAATGTCCCTAGTCTCTGTTCTTCTGGATAGTTCCTCTTGTCTTCCATGCCCTAACTTATTGAGCCACAATTTTGTTTACTGCTGCCTAGTAGTGGAAAGAGAGGACAAAGGTTTGATATTGCTCTGTGGAGCCTTCTGTGTCTTCTCTTGCAAGTTCTGTAAAATGGGCAGCTGACAAAAACTTTGCATATATATTCTGATTGGCATAACAAGACAAGCCTGGGATTGTTTGTTGTTTTTTTTGCACTGGCTCATATGATGTAAATTATTAAAGATTTTTTGTAATTTTTACAAACAATGCAGGCTCCAAATTTCTTTTCAAGAGGAGCATTTAAATCATGCTCATGTGTTGGCACTAAGTTGGCCTGGTAACAGATGTGTTTGTCGTGTTGTTTCTTTGTATGGGTATGTAAAACAGTTCTTTAAATGTGAGTGGGCTATTACCACAGTGCAATATCAAGTATAAGCTAGTCATACCTTATTTCTTGTCATCTGCATCTTTCTTAAGTTTTGTATGGGTGTTTGCAATTTTCCAAGTCAACAACAATCATGAAGTGTCTACTGAAATGCATTTCCCTCTCATGTGGTGGTGATTTCAGTAGATAAGTATGTGCTCATGTTGTTGATGTGTTGTTTCTACAGGACGGCTGTACAGACCTTCCGTCGTGACCACGACCGATTCTGGGTGATGGCTGCCCACCCCACCCTCAACATCTTTGCAGCAGGTAGGTTGTAGATCATGCAGGATTCACTCCCTCACTATTCCGTTTATTGTCTGTTGTTCCCAGTCTCACAGATAGACATGCTTGCATGCAGGCGTCAAGACTTCATTATAAATATATATATAAAACTTTAAAAGTAGCCATTGGTTAGTTTTTACAGATGGAGAAAATATCTAAATGCTACAAACTCTTGAAAGCTCTGTCCTTTTTCAGCTTATTAGTGTAGAGAATACAGTCTCGGTAATATGAGGGTTAATCTGTTACTTATAAAATCAAATTCTGTTACCGGGGGTACTTATAAAATCAAATTTTGCTGACTGAATTGTGGGATACATTTTTATTGTGTGAAAGGTCACGACAGTGGGATGGTCATCTTCAAGTTGGAGCGAGAACGTCCTGCCTATGCTACAAACGGAAACATCCTGTATTATGTAAAGGAGCGCTACCTGAGGCAACTGGACTTCAACTCCTCCAAGGATGTGGCTGTCATGCAGCTACGAAGGTAAGGAAAAATTTGACATGTAGGAATTAGAACTTTTTCTGTTAGTGTCTGACCATATCTGTTGGAATTTCATATGTTATACATGTAATAACTTGTTGTCCCTATTTCAGCGGTTCCAAACACCCAGTGTACAGCATGTCTCATAACCCAGCTGAAAACGCAGTGCTCCTGACCACCCGCACCCCCAATGTGGAGAACAGCACGTATGACTTGTACGCCATTCCCAAGGACACGGATTCCTCCAGCCCCGATGCACCAGAGGGGAAACGCTCGTCTGGTCTGCGTGCAGTGTGGGTGGCGCGGAACAGGTTTGCTGTTCTGGACAGGACACATACGGTAGGTTCTTCCACCCTCCAACTCTGTTAAAAAAACAGTCAGCCTTGCCAAATGTGGATATTACATTGCCAACTTGGCTTTTTGCTAGGAAAACATTGATTTGATTTTCACTGAGCATTTTTCTAGCCAAATAGCTCTGAGATGAAGTCATCTGTCCTTAAAATGCAATTACTAAAGCTTGTAGGGACTCTTTGTCTCCATGCTGCATTATGCATACTGCACTGTAATAGATACAAACTGTGTTTTTCACATGGTAGATCTTGATCAAGAACCTGAAGAATGAGATCACTAAGAAAGTGCAGGTGCCCAACTGTGATGATGTGTTCTATGCTGGTACTGGGATGTTACTACTGAGAGATGCAGACAGCATGACTCTGTTTGATGTGCAGCAGAAGAGGTCAGTGTTCCTGGTTTAGTCCTGGAAGGCTTGCAGTAGCTAGTGAACATTTTCTTTTTATCTTATATATGTCAAGTGCTGATTAGACTTGTTCATTCGAGCAATTTCATCAAAGGTAAAAGAATAAATCAAAATAAAATGAGGAAAAGGCTAAGTTGGTTTAGGAAAATATTTGTCTATGTCTTAGAAGGCACATGTACAGTAGAGATGGGAGTGTGCTTGTTCAAATACATGTACTGGTAGATATTTGAAGATTGCCATGATCAGTGTGAATGGAGTTTGGGTGCATAAACAACATGTCTAGCTTAAGACTGGCAGAACTTTGGTAGTAAGTTTCTTTGTAGCTTGAACAGAATGCATCAAGCAGAGTGTCAAACTACTGTACTGATAAGTCATGTAAAGGTTTACCATTTGAGTTGTTTGTCCCATCAGGACCCTGGGCACTGTTCGTGTCTCCAAGGTCAAGTACGTTATCTGGTCCAGCGACATGTCTCACGTGGCTCTTCTCAGCAAGCATGGTGAGTCAGCCTTTGTCTTTTGAGATAAACTAAGAGGTGGAATTAATCAGCATTTTGGATCATTTGCTGCCTTCTACATGTTTCTCTCTTATATGCAATGAAAATCTTAGTCTTATATTGCTTTTGTAACTACACCATTTGTTCATAAATGTCAAAATATATAGTGGGTCATTATCTCTGAGACTTTTCTCTTTATGAGACCATGTGTGACTAGGAATACATGTCATGTGGTGAGGATTAGTATTTATTTACAGCAAGTGTTGTTTTCACAGTCATTGCTATCTGCAACCGTAAACTGGACAGCCTGTGCACCATCCACGAGAACGTCCGTGTGAAGAGTGGAGCATGGGATGAGAGTGGGGTCTTCATCTACACTACATCCAACCACATCAAATATGCCATCACAAATGGGTAGGTTCTTCACAATGTACACATAGGTATGCTAATTCAATAAGGGAAAAAGATTGGTTTGTTTTAATTATACTCATTCCAGCCATATGTTAGTTATATAGAAAAAGTGACAGCAAAATAGAGCCACATACATGAACAGGACCTTCTAAATAACCTATAAGGCTCATTGATACTTACTACTGGGTAAACATGAAGATATATGTTTAGAAGTCTACATAGACTGCAGTTAGACTATTGATGGCCAGTGGACATCTTATTAAGGGTAGGACTAATGGTCATGTTGATATGTGTTTGTGTCTAGTGACTATGGTATCATCCGTACGCTGGACCTGCCCATCTACATCACCCGTGTGAAGGGCAGCAGTGTGTACTGCCTGGACAGGGACTGTCGTCCACGTGTCCTCAGTATCGACCCTACAGAGTACAGGTTCAAACTGGCTCTCATCAACAGAAAATATGATGAGGTAGGAACATGTAATGTTGTGTGGGATCTCTTCCCAAGCATTAACAGTGTAGGCTGAATTTTCTCACAATGGTACCTTGAAATGTATTTCCAACTACATCAGCTGCAAAAGATAAGTGTTTCTAGTATAAGGCATGCCCTGCGAGTTAAATAGAACGACTGTGTAAGACAACTATTACAACTGTTCTGTCTCTTTGTGTCTCTGACCAGGTTCTGCACATGGTACGGAATGCCAAACTAGTGGGTCAGTCCATCATTGCATACCTACAGAAGAAGGGGTACCCTGAGGTAGCCCTGCACTTCGTCAAGGACGAGAAGACTCGCTTTGGACTGGCTTTGGAATGTGGCAACATTGAGGTATCATACTGGACTACTAAGTCATAACGCATAATGTTAAAACAACCTCAGTATGGAGACAATTTTTGGCACAATATTTCTCCTATGATGTACATGTACATTCTTCCATTTCTATTAAGCTATGCGTGTTATTTTCATTTTGATGTTCATTTTATAGTTTTAAACATGGAAGAGTTTTGTTGTGACCTTATTCTACATGCTACATAATGCAGCATTTTGTGAGATACTGAAGTTGATCTTTAACTCATTAGGTTGCCCTTGAGGCTGCCAAGGCCCTTGATGACAAGAGCTGCTGGAACCGTCTGGGTGAGATGGCCCTGCTGCAGGGGAACCACCAGGTGGTGGAGATGGCTTACCAGAGAACCAAGAACTTCGACAAGCTGTCTTTCCTCTATCTCATCACAGGAAACCTGGACAAGCTACGCAAGATGATGAAGATCGGTCAGTCATCTCAAAGGCCTCCTTATTAGCTCCTTGATTGGATTTGGAGATTATGAACTACTGTCTATGTAGTGTCTAAACCTTTGTGGTGGAAGTTAGTGAGATTGAAGCAGGTATTTTTGTTGCATGTCACATTTAATGTTGTACTAGGTTTGTACTCATGTTGCATTACTTGTCACTTCTGTGCAGCTGAGATTAGGAAGGACACCAGTGGACACTACCAGAATGCCCTGTTCCTGGGGGATATTGCAGAGAGAACCAAAATTCTACGTGCCTGTGGACAGAGTAAGTCCCCTTTCCCACAATTGATCCCCTATACACAGTGGCTGTCCCATGCTTAGTAGTAGAAGTACTCGGGCAATTTATAAAGTATTAACATTGCAGAATTTTTCCCATGGATTGGGACTGTATTGTGAACGATTTTGAGTTGATAGTTTCTGTTTCTTGATGTGTTTCCTGCAGAATCATTAGCATACCTGACAGCTGCCACCCACGGACTGGAGGAGGAAGCTGATGCCATTCGTGAGACCTTTGACCCTGAAAAGGACAAGGTAAAAATATATGAGTGCACAGCCACAAATGTATTAAAACAATAAGTTATTTGTAATGAACTATGCTATATGAGCATCTTGCAATATTCTTCTGGTCTCTCACCCTGTAGCTGCCTGAAGTGGATTCCAGTGCCAAGCTCATGGCGCCACCACCACCTTGTCTGCAATGGGAAACCAACTGGCCTCTCCTGACAGTCACTAAAGGCTTCTTTGAGAGCGCCATGACCCAGAAGGGCAAGGCACTGGCAGCAGAACATGAGATGGAGGATGTGGCTGGAGGAGCCTGGGGAGATGATGCAGAACTTATCATTGATGATGGTACGTTGTGGAGAACAAGTGCCTTGCAAGGCTTTTTGAATAGGAAGTACATGTATTAAATGACATCACATCAGTCAGATTTCATTGCATCTGCAATCCTTCTGCAATGTGTTGACTCGTTACTTACATGTACATCCCATCTACAACAGCTGTCAACATTTTGTGCTTGCTCAAATAGTTACAATGTAGATGACTTATTCCTACAAACATCAGAACTGCACTTAGACATCTAAGAGATGACTAGAATGATTTGTGAGTATAATGATCTGCATCACACATGCTCTTGTTTTTCTGTCCCAGAGGGTGGCTGGGGCACAGCAGGTGAGGGCCTGGATGAGGAGGGGCTGGGTGGAGATGGCGAGGACGCCGGCTGGGACGTGGGGGATGAGGATCTGGAGCTGCCGGCAGACCTGGTAAGACATGGATGGCCTAGAGATTCATTACCAATCTAAAAGCTTATAACAGGGTTGATTTACATGTCATATACAAATGACAGGAATGGGCCATCTTGAGGTTGATACATCTAAACAGTGAATGCAGATACATGTAGCACT
Source organism: Branchiostoma floridae x Branchiostoma japonicum (assembly GCA_013266295.2). Lineage (NCBI taxonomy): Eukaryota > Metazoa > Chordata > Leptocardii > Amphioxiformes > Branchiostomatidae > Branchiostoma > Branchiostoma floridae x Branchiostoma japonicum. The sequence goes on from CM023840.1 coordinate 18,216,334, forward strand.
ATTACATGTGGATGTCATGATAACAAACGTCACAGTGCTGACCAAATGTTGCATTGTGTTTCAAAGGATGTTGGTCCAGGCCCAGCCATGGGAGGGGATGAGGAGGGCTACTTTGTCCCGCCCACCAAGGGTGTGAGCCAGGGGCAGGTGTGGTGCAACAACTCCCAGCTTCCTGTGGACCACATCTTAGCTGGATCCTTCGAAACTGCCTTCAGGGTGAGTCAGAACAGCTTGCTGCAACTCCCTCTTTAGTCTTAGTCCCTTTAGTTTGATCAGCATGGTAGGAATACTTTGATAGTGAAAAACAATACTTCTCAAAAGGATGGAAACTTTCAAAACCTTGTAACGAATACAATTATGGTAGGAAAAGGCTACTTCACTGTCAAGATGAAAATTTTGCACTCTCCTATCCATATACATAAAATGTCAGACACACCAGTAGAATAGTGGTGTTTATGACAGTACAGTATATGAATTCTGATTGATAACTAAAACGTGGGTTTTGTTCTGTCCAGTTGTTGCATGACCAGGTGGGAGTTGTGGACTTCTCCACCTACCAGAACCTGTTCATGTTGACCATGGCTCGGGCCCGCACTGCATACATCGGCGTCCCATCACTGCCTAACATGTTTGGCTATCCACACCGAAACTGGTGAGTCTTTCTGTCATTCAGCCTAGAGGTTTTTTTTAAATTGTGGAATATAGGAAACTGTAAAAAAGATTGTTGACCTTCTGAATAAGTTTTTGTGGTAAACAAGATCCTGCGACAGCATGGCTCACGATGTAGATCTTCTCTGAGTAGTGCATTTTTCACATGCCTGTTGCTCACTTCAGTCACCCCCAAAACTTGACGTTGGTGTTTTTCTGTGTAGGAAAGAAGCAGGTGCCCGTGCTGGCATGGCAGCAGTAGGTCTGAAGTTGAATGACCTGGTGCAGAGACTACAGCAGTGCTACCAGCTGACCACGGGTGGGAAGTTCCAAGAGGCGGTGGAACGTTTCCGCAGCCTCCTGCTGAGTGTGCCGCTCCTGGTGGTGGAGAACAAACAGGAAATCTCTGAGGCAAGACAACTCTATCAAACTCTGAGTAAAAATTTGAGATAGTTTAAGATGTGGATTTCTTATCTTCTGTAGCACAGTATCCTTACGTTTTGATGTTAATGAAAGTCAGATAATGGGGTGCTATGAATGTACAATTGACAACATTGGAATATTTCAACATCACCTTTTCACATTGATACTTACCCTTGCACATCCAGGCACAGCAGCTGCTTGCTATCTGTAAGGAGTACATTGTAGGCCTCTCCATGGAGATCTCCCGCAAGGAGCAGCCCAAGGCAACTCTGGACAACCAGAAACGCATCTGTGAGGTCAGACATCTCTGTTGTCTTGTCATAGCCTGGGTGCCATCCTCCGTCAGCTCCCTATTGTCGCTGTCTACAGTCTTTTCAAGCTTTTACTAGTTATTGTGGAATGGAAGAGCATAGTGACGTGTTTTGTAAGGTGGAAAGATGGTATGGGGGTTTGACATTATACAGACTTTGGCCAAAGTGAAAACCTCAATCTTACCAGGCTATGGCTTATTATCCGTTACCGTTGTCTTGCTTAACAACAGTTTGTGTTCCCTCTCAGATGGCAGCATACTTCACCCACACCCAGCTGCAGCCCATTCACCTCATCCTCACCCTGAGGACGGCTCTCAACTTGTTCTTCAAGCTCAAGAATTTCAAGACAGCTGCATCGTTTGCGAGAAGACTATTGGAGCTGGGTCCCAAACCCGAGGTGGCACAACAGGTAGGCATGTTTGCTGTCATCAAATTTCCTTCTTTTCATGTGCAACAAGAAAGTTCACAGCTGCAGCTGTTTACATTATCTTCATGTCTTAGCAATAAATACCTAAAGCCTTGCAATATTTTGGAGCTTGTTGCATCACTGTTGTTTACATTACCTTGTAATATAAACTGCTTTCTCCTTCAGACACGGAAGATTCTTCAGGCATGTGAGAAGAACCTGACTGATACACATGAGCTGGAGTATGACCAACACAATCCGTTTGACATCTGTGCATCTACATACAAGCCAATCTATAGGTAAGTTCAACAGTTTCTCAGGTGTTATTTTCAACATTAAAATGCTTCTTGATGATGTTACATGTAATGTCTTATGTAGCCGAGGCATTTTGTAGGCTGTGGTTGCCTCTTGCAAAATAAAATGAAGTAGTCCACATTAGAATTTCTGACTTGTGTTTTCTCCTCACCCTACAGAGGGAAGCCAGTTGAGAAATGTCCCCTGTGTGGGGCATGTTACCAGCCACAGCTCAAGGGGTCGGTCTGTACCACCTGCAAGGTAAGCATATTTTTTATCTGCTTTGTACTTTGCTACCACTTGTGTGTGTAGCAATCATATAGTTCACTGATGTATAGTTTGTAGAAATCTTTGTAACATTGTTGCTTGAAAATACTGATGTATTGTTAGCTGCAAGAAATAGTTGTCTCTGTACAGCAAAGATCCCACTTGTATGCACTTGTCTCTTATCACAAAAACCTTGTTTACTCATAATATGTTATTCTAACTCTGTGTATGAACACATTATTCTTATCCTTTCCAGGTTTCAGAGGTTGGCAAGGACTGCATAGGACTTCGTATCAGCCAGATCCAGTTCAGATAAATGTCATACACAGATACATCCTTGTAATAGTACTTCAGACACCAGCCTTTTGTCTACAGTAAGATGAGGATCCATGGAGATACATTGTACTATGTACATGAAGAAAATAGTTGATCTACTGCGTACATGAAAGGCTTGTCTTTGTATGGATTCATTGCTTGAAAGTATACTATAAATGGGGCTGTCAGAACTGTTGGGAAATCATGTACACTGCATGTGAACTTGGCACCATTTCTGTTTTGATCCTTGGAGGCTGTACCACAGAAAATGTTTTAGTGTTGTCTAAATACAACTGTTAGTTATATCATGATAGCTGCCTGGTGTTAATAAGACATGCCAGAGAAAAATTAGATGGGAATAACATACATTTATTTCTGTGCTTTTCTATTTCAACTAGACAGACTAGTCTTTATTGAAAAAATGAGCAGTAAAGCTAATATAATGCCAATCGTTTACTCTGTCAGCTTTCTTAGTTTTCACTTTGCTATTGCAACAGGTGGCCTTTGTATATGACTTACACACGTAGCAGTTCAATTCCAAGAGTGGCTTCAGTTCTTTGAAATAAACTCAAGCTGAGACACATTTTTACATCTTGGAATTCAACTTGCTTTAACATCAGAACTTTACTACCGGTATACCATTAATTTGAGTTAACATTCCAAATGAAAAGCAGATTGTAGTTATAAAAGTCATACTTGTATTGTGCAGAGGCACTACCGGTATTCCTCTATCATTTGAGAGTATGCAGCTGTTAGTTGATGTCAGTGCATGACAAAAGTGATCAATGTCAACACACAGATAATAATAATTAACAATATATCTTCATATCATATGGAATCAAGAAATAAAGTTCTTGATAAGAGAGTTGCTTCTGCTATTCTTTTCTTGGATGGTTGTTGACTACTTGACCCAAATTACATTGCCTGCTACGTATACAATCAGTGGTTTGTCCAGTGAAAGCCCTACACCACAGCTGATATCCTGGATGTCTCATCATAGCAAGACTATATCCCAGCTGGCTGTTATCCCCGGTCCCCTCACCAGGAAAGAATTGGTATTCCAATTGCAGAGATGAAAAGGTATGCAACACATCCCCTAAAGGGTCGGTCGCAAACAGATTTCATCACTTATAAGCAAGACAAACATTTGGTGGGCCAATACCACATCTTCCCACTAGTACCAGTACTCTACAGAATCTAACTGCCAGCTGTGAACACTACACAGTTCCCATGTCATAAATCTTCCATATTGGGCATAACATACAGCCAATTTACTACATTTGACTTTCTTAAAGACAACATACATGTAGCTGCAATGGTACCTACACCCACAGAAGCTATGTGTGACTGCTTTTTGAAGTATGCTAACATCCAGCTGGTGTTTTGGTCTCATTCCCTGATACCTTTTCATCGTAATTTGCCAATTTCCATTCTCAGGATGACCTGTGTTACTTATCATGCCTCAAATCAACTCCCAATTTCCTGACCACCATTTCCCCAAAGAGGCTGTACAGGTAGTGAGAGCTGTTGGTCATATCCAGCTTCTCTGCAGCCCCTTTACTCTTTCTCTCTCTCTCTCTCTCTCTCTTGTCAGCCAAGCTGTTGTTCCTCCTGGCATCTGCTCCCTGGGAGGGCAAAGCTAGCTGTTGCTGTGTTGGTGTCCTCTCATATTAGTCTGTCCCTCAGGTCAGCAGTCGGCTGTACTCGGCCATCAGGTTGGACTTCCTCACACCCTCCCATGTCCTGGCAGCATAGTGGAACCTATGGGGACATGAAGTGAACTACTGTACATCATGAGCTAGTGTTGAGGCAAAACAAAAAGGTAAAAGGTAAAGGTAGTGCCATAGCCTTTTTGAGGTGTTCTCTAGAATGATCCTTTGCATCAACCCAGCGTAACAATTCTTGACGTACCAGTTTTTCTCAGTGAGAGAGTGGTGTGTGAGAGGAGTCCTCGGCACAGAGAAGATCTGGTTCCTGAAGGAGTCCGTTAGAGCCTGTGGGCTGGGGTGACCCTGGTAATCTGGCACCAGGCTCAGGACTGAGGCCATTCCTGTGGTGTGCGAGGGTTAGAAAAAAGTTGGGTCTCATAAAATGTAGCACCAGTATGGTTCCTTCCTAGAAAACTGAAGAAATGACACCTAAGGAAGCATGATTGTTCATTGCTGTACAAAAAAAACAGCAAATCAAAAACCTTGTACATGTCACACTAGGGAGACTGGAATTCAGGGCGATCTGGAATTCTAGAGGAGACTGGAATTCTAGTCTGCCCTAGGGGAGACTGGAATTCTTATCTCTCCTAGGACAATTCCAGATTCTCACATTGACACACTCTGCAAACGTACCGTCCACCTTGCCATTCTGCTTAGCTGGTTTGTGTGGGAAGTCAGGGAAGAGGAACAGGCTAACATCTCCACTAGGGCTCTTTTGCCGAGAAGGCACCAGTCCATTCAGACTCATGGACACTGCATTCTTGTATCTGTAAGTGTAGGATGTTACTGCAGTGTTCTCGCCAGGCCTTTAGAGCATAGCGGGCCGCTATGCTGTGAATTTGATCCGCTACGCTGTAATTTTGCCGCTATGCTGTGTTTTCAACCAGCATAGCGGGATTTCCAGTTGATATTTACCCTTTTGAACTCGGCCACCGTCGTAATAATTCTTGATTTAAAGTTGGTAAAGATAATGTCTTTGCTCTTGGCACAATAAACATCTCCGAGAATGCAGTTACAAGTAACAAAGAAGTGATTCACAACCTACTGTGAGTTGATTAATGGAACCGCTAAAATTGACGGCGATAGACGGGGCGTGACATAATTTCAAGCCGTCGGGAGCGGGTCGCTATTTCTGCCTCTACGTACAAGCTCAACACTCGCAAACAAACATTATCACTTACATCAGTACTTAGTCTTTGAGATTTCCTATCAATTAAACCTAGAAATCTGGCAGAAACACCCAAATTTTGCGAGATAAACAAGGACAGAACTTAGAACTACCGCCCTCCCACTGATGAGTGCACGTGGGAAAGACGGGGGTAAATAATTTTGTAATTCCCCGAGACCAGTGCCAATTATACACGCCAATCAGCCAGCTGGGTAAAAGATACATCGTTTTTTGTTGTCCAAAGATGTCCATACTCTGTCCCAGGTCTTGTTGCACGGAGGAATTTACCGCAAAATTAAAACAGACTGCGCTATTAAACAGGACATGCAGGATGGCGGCATGCTGGAATAGTTCATTTCAATCAAGGGACCATGATGTCTGAAATGTAATGTTGTCTATCTTTCAACATCTGTCGATACGATTTTAAGTTCAAAATCTAAGCATTAAGGAATAAATATGCCATGCTGTTCCTGCACAATGTCGTATCTTTTATGATTTGACATGGGTTTGAAACATTTCCGAGACACTTTCCCCCTACTTACAAAATGGACTCTCCCAAGCAGCCCGCTGGCGGCCCGTGTCACAGAAGTGCATTTTTACGGTGTTTTCCCTCAGAATTTGTTCCTGATTTCGTCGGTAATATAGGCAATATAGTTTATTATCATGTAATTCTACCGTTTTACCAATATAATTTACCAATGCCACGGGGAAGCACAATGTATTTACAAACCAAAGCACCTCTTGGACCTCTTGTTGGCTGCCGCTGTTGACAGCGTTGTTGACAGAAAAGAAACCCTTTGAACTGTGCCGAGGCTTTGATGTCACAAAGTTTATCAGAACAAATTCTAAAACATGATACACTTGTACTCCTGTATTTCCCTCTTTGAAACATTTATAAAATATGCATAACAGATTTATAATCATTTGTAAATGATTCCTAAATATTTAGTACAACATTAAAAAAAAGCTTGTACATGTGTAGTAGCTTGAACGTTACTGAGTGTCTCTCCAAGCATAAGTAACTCCATTTATTATGACCCTTTAGGAATTTTGAAATAGATTTTGAAATAATTTTTCGCAAAAAGTAAAGCAGTAACAAAGATGAAAACTTGGCCCTCAAAATGCAGGAAATGGTGTTTCAGAGGGTTATAAATGTCAAAATTTTCCGGGGGAGGATGCCCCCGGACCCCCCTACAAAACTCGCACCTGCGGCGCTCGCCCTCGCGCCTACGGCGCTCGATGTGCGGCTTTGCCACAATATGGCCCCCTATGCTGTGAAAAAATCCTTTCTGTACAATCATGAATAGTCCAAAGGCTGATTGGTCTTTGATTGGGAAACTGATAATGATATACAAACACAGTTTGCACATTAAAGAATCTGTGAGTCCAGTACTAGTAGTTAACTAGGAAATGTGACTTCAGACCAAAGGGCTCCATACATGACTCTGACCTCATACTGGCATGCTGCAGTAGCCTGTCCACAGTGATCTTCATGGCCTGGATCCTGCTGGGCTGGAAGTCCTCCCGTGTGGCCCTGTTCTGGACAAACACCACGGCGGGGAAGTAGTCCCCCTGCTCGTCCGACACGCTGGAGGATGGGGCGTCATGGCTGGGAGCTGGGGTGGGTGGCTTCAACATCTCCGCTGTCTGGAGGAATCTGGTATGAAGGGGGAAAATAACACTTGTTGAGTGTGGTTAAAGACCCAATCAGATGCGCACCCAGTCAACTTTTTTCCTGCTTTTACTGTGAAAACATAGTTTGTGCAAAAAAAAAACTTTTAACAACATGAAATAAGCAACTTTTAGAAAGTTAATTTTCCAAACAACATAAACAGTTGTAAAAGTCTTTTGAATTTGGAAATAAAAAAGAGATCCAAGTTTCTCTTTGATTTGTTGTTGGACAATGATATGAAGATACATTAGGCCCTAGGCCTAGGAAAAAAAATGTTGTGTTTCCTGTTTCCCAACTGACCCTAAAAAAACCGCCAACCCTAGCCTTTTTTTGTGTGGACCCCTGCATATTGCTGTGTAACAGTACACTGGACCAGTTCCAGACTTGTAACGTTAAAAACGTTTCGGTTCAAGTCCAAAAAATAACAGAACGTCGGAAATCATGTCACATTCCCCTTTTTGTTCTAGACCATAGATCAGAAAATTTCGCTGCAAAATGAGAAGAAAAAAGATAATCCCTACCTACCTACCCTAATTTTTTCCGGATTGAAACAGGAAACACAACTTCTTTTTTTTCCTTGGCCCTACATTGTACCTGTACAAGTTGAGGTCGGTGAACCAGTCCTGTACCACCACCACCACGTGGCACACTGTCATGAGGAAGGCAGTCAGCTGGAGGGACAGCACCTCTGCCCAGTTCTCTGCCAGGCCAACCTCAGGAGGCAGCTTCCTGTCATTGTGGATCAGCTGGTCCAGGACCGATGCACTCAGGATGGGCTGTTGGGAGGGAGGAAATAAATACATTTTGAAACAGATAGGATAAATTTATTGCACAACAATTGTACAGTGTACAATACTAGTCTGGAGTCCAGCTTTGTCTGCTTCAAACAATCGCTACCCTGCCAACAACGGGTAGTGACTGTTGGAACCAGACTAAAGCTAACAAGACTGGACTCCAGGCTAATATAACACAATGTTCAGATGGAGAGTACAGAAAAGGTACCGGTAATGCTTGCAATAAAACATAAAAGGAATTCCATCTCAGCTTTACTGTGTCTAATCCCATTTTGATATGTACATGTACTAGTATATCCTGCTCATCAAGATTGCATTACCTTTTACATGGGCCTGCATTCAAGACTTATACTAACTGTTTCTGTGGATATAATTTACAATGAGAATCTTGATAATGTTATTGAACTGGAGCGAGTGTCATAGTTCCTTGAGGCAAATGAAAAAATTATACACAATTTTTCAACAAAAGACCAGAAAACAGAGTCATCCTATCCTGACCTGTGTGTCGACAAGGATGATCCTCTCGGGGGTAACAAACAAGTCCACCCCCACTGTCTGGTGTCCTGCTGTTTCTAGTGCTTCTTCTGACTGGGGTTTAAACACGAAGATCCTGTAACAAAGATTGGAGAGAATACAGTGAATCAAACTGCAGGTTTTTTTTCTTCATTTTAGGACTGATTTACCTCTGAATTCACGTTATATTTTTGTTGGTGACTTACAATGTTGTGAAATACATGTATTCTTTATAATAAAACTTTACTTGGTAGTCAGGTCAGTCCTGGCTTTATTGAAAAAAAACCAGCCTTGTTACCTGCCTATTCCAAACAATGTATTTAAAAAGATGAGTCATTATACTATATGTATCACATAGTCAAGTCTGTACCTGTTAGATTGCTCTGGATGGTTCCCGGCCAGAAGTGACAGGATGGTAGACTTGCCCACACCTTCCATCCCAACCACACCAACCACCAGGAAGTCTGTCTGATCCAGTAACATCTAAACAAGGAGAATGGACACTGATGTATGTACTGGTAGCACAAATACAAAAAATGTATAGAAATCAGCCATCCATTCCTGACTATCATATAGAGATTCTATGAAAGCACCGGAGGTACAAACAATTTTGAACCCACCACCATGATGGTGAATCAAAATGCTGAAGCAATTAAACTCTAAGGCAATGCCACATTTAGACTCACATCTATGCCACTGTCACACCAGTTCAGACTGTCATCCACCAGTTTGACAGGCTGGGTCATCTCTGGTGGGGGGGCTAACCGTGTTTGGCTGCCTGTGATGGGGAGAATAGAGGAAGGCATTTTAGCACAATGAGTGTTGACCTAAACAAGTTTAAAAAACAACAAGAAGTTCCCCTGAGTATGGTAGAGTGATCCCTATTTGACAGACACCTTTGGTAATGCACAACTTTACTTCATGGCTACAATGTACATATGGGTGGTGCTTCTTAATTTCAATCAAACATTTATTGCTGACATTATTGGTTTGTTCCTTTTGAAGTTTTTAAAATCAGATGATCATTTGCAGGAGAAAGTGATGTCTTGTTCATGCATTCAACATAATCTCGGACATGCAAAGTAGACAAAATTCTCATCATGCTTCATCTGGAAATTTTGCCTAAAATGGTCAAATGAAAAACATATTTTATGCCTGCGTACACTGAAGTAAACCCTATTATAAGTACTGACTCTCAGTAAAGGCTGCAACAGATGACACATTACGCTGGATCTGATAGGTCGGCTGTTGAGCAGGCTGGCCACGCCCACTCTGGTCCCCATGGAAACCATCACTGGGAGCAGCCTAGGGAACAGCAGAGGGGAAAATGTGACTCCTGCTATATTTTTATTGCAGTCAAATTTTAAACACCATTCTACTATGTGTTCTACTTGATAAAAACAGTAGCAGAGATTTGAGCAGTAAAACAGAGACTATCACCAACCTGTGCAGCAGCTGTGCCAGACGTAGCGACGCCCGTGGTCTGAGAGGAGGAGGAGGCAGCTGACGTGTCCTCCCTGGGCTTGATCAGGACGATGGGTTTACTGTCTGATGAACCACTGCCACTGGTGCTGGAGTCTCGGTTCTGACAAAAATTAGCACATTTATAACGCAAATCTGAACTTGAAAGAGTCTATACTTCAAAGAGTTATCTGATTGGTCAAAATACAATGGCAAGGCAGAATAGTAATTTTTCAAGAGAAGTTACAAGTAACTTATATGATCTGTCATATCTACTGGCCCTTTGCATTGGAGGAGAGGCAAAGATTACAAAACATCACTATTATAACATACAACGCACAATGTTTTACATAAGGCCATAGCAAGTAAATTTTATGGATGACATCCTCCGGAGACTCCAAAATTAATGCGAGAGGGCGAAAAAAAAACAAGGCAGGCCAAAAAAAACAAGATTCCTACATTTTCAGATTTTGAGATCGTAAACCTCGTTAAACAAGAATTTAGGCGGTAAAACATGATATCATACCCAGCAGGTCTTCTGTCGCTGTATTCAACAGTATTACCTGTCCTTGCAGATGTGTCTTTATTAAATAGAACAAAAAAAGAGCTTGCTGTACCATCTTCAAGGTAGATACTACACTGGGTATTCATTTGTAATGGAACACCCTGGACTGTCAACACTTGCCATCAAACACGAGGAATTGCGCCTCAAGTTTGCTGGATCCCTGGTGGTCTCTGAGTTTAGAGACTGGCTACCAGGGAGAACACAGGGCTCAATCATTGAGTGACTCATAAACCGAACTGTCTGGAAGCCATACTCTACCTATATTGTGCCAACTGTTACAACACCGATTTGTCTCTGAAACAACTTTGAAAAAAGAAGTGACTAAATAAAAATTTCAATTATTGTACAAATGGTTTTGATTCAGTGGCAACATCACATAAATCAGAGCCTTGTCTTGCAGATGGACGTTCATGACATATTTGCCCTTTTTTGGCATGTTGACCACCGTCACAGGGCAACAAAATTTCTTGTTTTTTTTTCTGAAATCAGGCGAAAATTAATGAGCGCGAGGATGTCATCCATAAAATTTACTTGCTGTGGCCTAACAACAATTCAGGGAAACTATCAATTCTTATTTAAAAAAATACATAACAATGTCTTGATATCCTCCATTGACACCAACACTGGCCACACTGTAAGGTTTGTGGTATTCATCGTTTTACCTTCTCAGTGTGAGGTTTGGCTAAGATGATGGGAGCTTTGATGGGGCCACTACCACTGGGACCACTGGCACTGTTGTCTTTATCCTTCTCCTGGAATGTAAAATCAAGACGTCTTTCTATTTTGTCATCATATTTCCTGTAGATACATCATGTGAAGAGTCCTATTGACAAGCACGATCACAAGCGAAACATGGTAAGTTCAAACCCTTGCTTACCCGACTCCTAGGTCTGGTCTCCCTCCCCTCCCGGCCCCCTCCACCCCTCCTACGACTCCTCCGCCGCCCCCGGTCACCTCCGTGGGAGGAAGACTGACTCCCCGTGTGCTCAGACATCGTACCTACCTCTACAAGCGTCACACATGCATTAAATAACCTTATTTAAACAAAGACCATCAATAAATCAATGTTATTTTCGCAGAATATGGGCGGCCATGTCAGATGTTGCTTTCACACGACGAATTCAAAAATTTATAGGGGGGATAAAGTTATATCTATAATTATAAATTGTACAAAAACAAATAGACCATAAATGTCACTATTGATTTCTAAGACTTTACTAGTTAACTGAAAATTTTTCAGACACACTAGCAATATCAATGTTAGCGAGTGGTATCTATATCATGAAAAGAAATGTGGACACCCCCTGGACTGCACCAAATTTTTATCCTTCGCACGTATCAATGGGGACACCTGGCGGTTATCACATTCACTACAGCATCCTTACCACGTCTTTCTGCAACAATATTTCTGGTCGCTAGAAGGGCTTTTGGATCACTGAGCAGGTTTTATGTATGAATAAGAAGTATGTCTCGAAGCATGTTATTATCCTCATTACCTTTGTGTTTTTTTATGCAATGATATTTTCAGCTACTAAGATGTGACTTTGAGTCATTAGAGGCAAGAAAGTTTATCCAAATAGACTTGACACAGAGAAATTTGTCAGCATTATAGGCTCCCACAAAATTATGCTGCTGTGATGGTTTACCATGACTTTGTAGGAAACAAAACACAGATATCTACAAGATAAAGGTTAAAATATTTCTTTAATAGTTGTAAATGTCTATGGCCAGCTCTTTGAAGTCTTATCAAACTGTCTTTTCCTAGTTTCAAGCATAAACGACATGGTGTTATAGTACTAGCTACACAGTACACACATGTACATGAATGATAAACACTTCACAAAATACATTCTCTTTGTGTAAGTATGTATTATTGAAGTCTGTCAAAAAGTTTCTTAAGTTAAGACCTATGTTTGCAAGTGACTTTCTGATCAGTTTGAGTCTAGGATGGTATAGCTCAGCCCTGGATGTCACATCCACAATCATGGTAGAGTAAGACATAGCTATGGACACACCCACTGTCTTGGTTCCTATGATAGTACTCTTTGACTTGAAACAGCTGAAACAAGGTACCCAGCCACTAAGTACATTCCTATATTCTTGATCCTGAAAGCAAGCTGAATAAACACATTTTCATCTATTTTGCCAACAAGTTTACACATAACAATATAAGGTTAACGTTACTTGTTTACTTAGACTTGAATTGAATAAATACTAAGAAGTCAATCAGATGCCTGAAGGAAAGACTCAGGGTAAGCTTGGCTGTCATAAATGAATAAAAAGAGAATCTCAGATGATACAGGTATAGTATTTCTATTACTTCAAATTCTCCAACAATGTAACCTTAATTCATTTCTGTCAACAGTAAACTTGACCTTTTATACTAGACTCTATAATTCACCCTTGGTGAAATGTTTTCTACAGTGTGACTTATATAATGATTTAAGTTCCTCCAAATATCATATTACATGTATATTATTTACACTCGTACATTCAATCGTCAAGTTTCTTATATTTCAGTTCCCTCTCAAACTGTTCTGCAGTCAATGTTCCCTGTAGCCTCTCACAGTTTGGGTTGAAAACAGAATACGCACTCAGCTCCCCTGAACCACGGTCTCCGCTCCTCATATTTACATACATGACATAGAATATTGACAGAATTATATATACAGCTGCAAATCCCATTTCTATGAAAAAGCCCAGAAGAATGAGCCACAGGACAAACTTGAGAAATGTTGGATTGGTCAGAAGGAAGTTATTCTGACCCAGGATCCTGCTGATCTGATGTGGCACTCTCAGTCGACTTCTGTTCACTTCCTGTTCCTGGAAATAACAAAGGAAAGCCTGTCTGTAAAAATAGCCTTGTGTGACATTCAACACCAGTAACTTACATGTACTAACTTATTAGTCCAGGCCATAGGCATTTTACAAAAATTGCTCAGATGATGATGACAGAATGGGGCTTCAGCATGCCAAGTTCCATACTTTTTAATATCACTGACTGAGCAATTGTTGCTACATTTTTCAACAATCAGCTGGATTACTACAATATTTATAGTACTTTGCATGACATAATCACAGCAACTTCCTAAACAGTTTAGTCTGATTGACTGCTGGTCATGTCTAGACAGAGCTGGGAGTGTGAAAGTTGCTGCATCATATCCTTTTCTTTTTTCGTTAGTTTTGTGGGTAACCTCAGACAGTCACTTTAGTGAGATCATTGCTATGATACCCAAGTGACCCATTATTCCCTTTCCTAGCTGGAATCGTGGGAAAATTTCTTCGCCCCCTCACTTTCTGTACCATAATATTATTCTAGGTGTTTTCCTCCTGACTATAATTACTGGTGGTTGTGTTACAACAACATCACATCACTTCCTGTCTACATCAGCTCAAGTTACAAGCCCCAGCAGATATATATTGTTTCTTATCAATACTCTGTCATTGTACTTGTTCATATTGCAGATATTTCATATTGGCATCTTTTGACCATCATATAAATAGATATTTTCCAGATGAGTAACATTTATAATTTGTATGGGAAATGTCTGAGGCATTTCCGAAATTTCACTTCTAAATTTTCTTGGTAGTACACCTTGTAATTCAAGTGATACCTAAGAATCAGAGGTGGATGCCTTTTACATTATCATATACCTAGATTTGTTTTTTTAGCAACTGATCCAACAACAACAACAAGAAATCCAACGTAAAGTAAATTGTGCGTGACGTGAGGAAGGGGTCGTTGTCCTGGGAAGTGTGTCATTGAGTAAAGATATTAAGAAAATAAATCAAACCAGGGCCAAACACGAACAACAATTACACGAACGCTCTTTTGTTATTTACTTCCTGTGGTGACGTCATTGTGACGAGAGTGCGTCCGAAACAACAAATTAGAATCCCAAACAATTCTGGGAAAGTCTACAGACCGGCACTCATAAGGTCAAACTGAACCTCTTGACCAAGTATCAAAATTCCTTTAGTACGTCATCAATTGATTACTTAACAGGACAACTTCAACAGCTACCAAAACAAAACACTTCGATGACGCGTGGCAGTAAGTTAACAACGTTGTAACGTTTACACTATCGTCGATTTGGTTCAAACTTCAAACACAAGCTTCCTCAATTTACTTGGCATCGGAACATCACAGACCTGTGTGTCCCCTTGCACGTATCCCAAATTTCCCAAGAAGTTCCGATTTTGTGTTTCCTCCCTGTACTCTCTGGCTTTCCTAGCTCGATACTCCGCCAACTTCCCGTGGATGTCAGCTCCGGTCGCCATCTTCTCAAACGGCAGAACAGTCCAACACAAAATAGGTTAGTCGAGCATAATTTCTATCGAGATATCCACAGAAAATCAGAAAATCTATATTTCATAACCCTAAATTTTAACAGACATTATTACAGTAAATTTTGAATATATCTATGTTTATAAAAGAGGACTGTCTCAATTGCTAAGTGGGTTTAATGACTGTTTAATATTAAGTTACCCCAAAGATGTATTGGACTAGTCCGGTGAAAGGTTAATATTAACTTACATATTCAGATCGGTTCCAGGCCAGCGCAGTGCGGGGGCGGACACCACACGTCAGGGAGACTGGGAAGTCGGACCGCCGCGATTCTTCGTAGAAAACTGGTTTCTCTACCTGACGGCTTGGTCGTTAGCACTACAATCAAGGTAAGCCCGTGATTATCTCCTTCCTGTGCCTCTCGGATCAGGTGTGTTTGTGGGACAGACGTGTGACTCAGGTCTGGCGGTTGGCAGCTCGACTGGACCCGCTGCACAAATTTCAGTCTGCCCGGGTCTGTTTGTCGAGTACGGGGTCGGATCCGCCTCCATAGTAGGACTACTACAGAGGGCCTGATCTTTCTATAGCAGGTAAAATATGGAGCTTTGTGTGTTTTAAAGCTTATATATACTACCAGCTTACTAGATGCCGATCGCAGATTTTGTTCCACGGGTTTTGCATAATCATAGTCTAAGTTGTGACTCATAAATTTTCTGCACGGACCAGATGTCGGTGTGAGGGGTTGTGTTACCACTTCGACTGTTGGCGTTTTAAAATTAAATCTCCCATTCTCCACTCAGGGTTTATAATAGTCTTGAGGGAATAGCTCCACACAGGATTAAATTATTCATATTCTGTAATAAGACGTCGTTGAAGATTTGTGATGTGTCGTCTGCCCATTTTTTGAAATAACGAAACTTCCTTGTTGTGCCATGTCAATTTGATTACTCTATAATACACATAGTTCTATATAAAACCAACAACGATTGTCATATGAACAAGGACGTTATTTGTACATATAGTGGTATAATTTTGATGGCACAGGGAAGCACTAGTTCTCAACCATACTGTTTTTTTGTTTTTTTTTACATTTTGGGAAATTGTATGATCTGTCACTCACTTCCCTTACACCTCTGAAACGTTACATGGTACAGGTATATTAAATTTAAGACTGCTGAAATTTGACACTGATGACAGCTTTACATGGTAAAGGTAATTAAAGTAATAGCTAACCTGTGTACCTCCCGGAGTAAAGACTATACTTACCACAAGAGAGATAGGTTGAAACTTTCTGGTAAGCTTTTACAAAAGATCTTGGTTTTGACAAGGAGGTGGTTTTGAGACTGTTACAGGTAACGTTATATGAAAATATTAGATTTCGTTTAGGGATTAGCTGTTGAAGGATTATGGATAGAATGAAATGTGCTCCTGGCAAAATGAGTTCTATCTACCATAATACGTCACTATGGCCCAATTCACATGGGGCAAAAAAATCATTTGTCCTGGGAGATTCAACGTGTGGCGCCGCGCCGTGTCGTAGGACAGATTTTTTGACCGTATAAACAGGCCCGCCACCGGTTTTTGTGTGGCGCCTCCAGGGTGCTCAAAAAATTTTTATAGGCTCAAAAAATCTGTCCTACGACACGCGGCGCTGTGGCGCTGCGCGGCACTGCACGTCGAATGTCCCAGGACAAATGATTTTTTCGCCCCATGTGAATTGCCCCTATGTTTTGTTAGAGCTATTCTTGGAGTCTAGAGGGAATTGCTTTGTTTTGTTTTGTAAAATTAAAACCAAAGCCTTCAGGCAATGGTGACTAGAGTCAGATGCCTTCCTTTGTGTCTTGCCCAAAATACTACGGAAGGAGTGGCCCAGTGACGTAAATATGTAATTTTCGAGCTCCTTTGGGGATGGAGATAATCGTACCAAATGAAGATTACAGTGTGGGTTAATTGCCTTGTAAAAAATTGGATGTTCATTGCTTTTTTGTCAGGGAAGGCCTAACTATCAAGTTAATGTTATGAAACAAGTCCAGCCTACTTTTATATGTATATCTACTTGTCGAAATCATCTATATAAACTATATTATTTCTGTTTCTTATGAATGGTGATGTCAACATTGTGCACACTGTATAAAATTCCTTGAAGAAGTCGTACTTTGCAAATGTTATATCTAGTACCTGCTGACTTGCAATTTGGTTGGAATAGTACCAGGTTTATATATGATATGTAGTGGCAATGGAAATAGATGCTTCCCCTTGCCAATAATCACGCCAGTGATAAAGCTATAATATGTAGTAAACTGCCCAGGCGCCCCTGTAGCATTTAAAGGTCCCTCGGTTCTACCCCCCCTGTCAAACTGTTGTCCTTAGAAACCTTGACGTGAGTAAGTGCCATACAGTTTGCTAGCAGGAAGTGTGACCATCTTGTGGTCAATGTTAAAATATCAGGTTTCAGTCTTCTCAGGTCACCATGGAACGGGTGGTGCCATGCACCATTGTCATGACGTCAATAGTTTCCTGGTAGATTTCTTAAAGGAATGAAGGCATGTCTTGAGTCTGTCTTCTTTCATGTTGAAAAGAGGACATTCATTACAAAATGCACTTCGAAAATTCCAACTACGTGTACGTAGAATGCATGCTACTGGCAACCAGGTATGATTGACTGAACTTTGTCATTTCTTGACATTAGTGGCAGAAACTGATTATTTGAATTGAATATTTTCTTAAACTAGTATTGGTATGTATGTGGCTTTGGTTGTTTATTTTTTCATTTTATGTTCCTATGTCTAATGATAAATTGTAAATTCATATAGTCACCATAATTTTGCCAGTTTATTGCTCTCTTTAGCAGAAGGTATCACCCAGTATAAAGGGTGCGTCAGTGCATACGTCATTCTTTTTGGAAACTTTACCTTCGGTTCAACGTCCTTCTTCGCTTTGTTGACCTTGAGTCAACAGTTTTGGGTGGGCTGCATTGTTCAAACTCGTGTCTTAGTTACATGGGTATTTACATAAGAGTCGTGCATGCCAACAAGTTGGTCCGTTATCGCAGTCACCATGTGAGTAAACAAGTTCAGGCCATTCATATCTTCTGCTCGTTATGCTTCTAAATTCAACAACTGGTCAAAACTCGTGGAAACCAGAATAATTTTCCAGAAGATACTAGTACTAGAAGAAGTACCCCTTAAGACATCTGGTGCTGTGACGTCTAAGTTCTAACTAGTACATATATTGTTGGTCTGTGAATTGTAGCACAAAATTGTTAGCCTCTTGACGCAGTTGACAGTTTGACCATTATTTATGGTGAGTTTGGACTTTGAATAATGTGTCACTTGCGTGTTGTCCCCTTGTCAGCGGCCAATTGTGTAGGGCACCATGACATTGTACCTGAAGATCAGCTTCTTCCTGCTGCTGAATTTCAATATAGCTTTACAGATAAGCTAATAGTACTACTGGTACCAGTAGTATTATAGCTGTGCCATTGACGAAATCTATTTCAATAGATCTAGCGAGGGGACCAATTCTTTCGTCAAGTAAGGGGCAAGTTGTATGCATATTATCCATATGTATCTATTTTGACCATTGGTAACTTTGCTACGTCTGCTTTTGATGGGAAAACTGGAAGATTGAGGAGAATACTTGGCATCTGTTACAATTCTTGCTGTATTTTATTTCTCCAGTAGGAAGTCTACATTTGAAGATGGCGAATCAGAACCTTGAGAATCAGCCACTCACTGAAGACAACGGGAACGAAGTCCCTCTCCCGACTCGGCGAGAACGTATCCCGCTCCAGAGGCTTCACATCGAGCAGCGTCAGTCGGACAGCTCCTACGCCACGTCTGACCTGGGACGACAGAGCAGCATCAGTCCCACAAGCAGAAGTATGTTTATCCCGTAAACAAGAAGTTAAAGGATCAGTGATCAGCCTTTGGTCCACTGTGTCTACTTTCTAGGATTCATGTAAACAAGAAGCTTTGAAGTGAGGTTTGAACTAAAGAAAACTGTGGTATGAAACTTGAAAGTGCCTTCTTGAGATCAGATTTGTAGGTAAGACTGAGTGACATGTGGGTACGTGTTGTGGCGTGGTTTTTCCAGATAAAGGTCTAACTGGTTTCCTCTGGCCCTGTTATTGTATATAGATCTGGAGCTATGTGTGTACTCTATGGACAAATGTGGCCTTCAGTTTTGCCTGGATAATGGCAAACACACCACAGCTGGAGAACTGAGTAAGCTGGTCCAAGGCAACCTGGATCTCCCGCAGCAGGCCTCCGAGGTCTTCTGTCTGTGGCTTACCTCACCACTGCTGCGTAAGTATTGGTCTTGTGGTCCTGCCTCTCAAAATAAAAGGGGTTTTATTCCTCTGTTGTCACTGCCAGCTGTTACCGTTAGAATGGTTCTGCCAGTAACACTCACCTGGTAATAATAAAAGCAGATTCGTTCTGTTTTACAACAGGCCCCCACCTTCCATTTGCTTGTATGAAAAAAAATAGATTTCCCCTTTGGTTAGCATAAAAACAGTTAATATAATTGCCATCAAGGGAGCTTTTATGGAATGTTATCAAGAAAGAATCCAAAATAACAGCTGTTTGTCCCAGCTCTGCCTGTTAATTTTCTCATAAGGTCGTCAGGTCTCGTAAACAGTGCAGACCCTATAGTATAGGCTATACAGTACTTCATAGTTGGGTGAATAGTTTCTTGTTGAATTCAATGCACATTTTTTGCTGTTTCTTTCTTTCTGAAAGTTTACTTCCAACTGTCCTGGTCTCAGAAGTCTATGCTAGATATTTTTGTTATGACTAGACTAAGTCCTTTCTTAGCCTCCTAATCCTACGCTGGCATGTAATCCCTCAGGTCAAAATGCAGTCTGTCTGTGGGACTCCCAGACAGGGATGTAGAACAAACATATGTCTTGGCACCACTTTTGTGATGTTGGCCTGTGGGGTTTTCTCAAACTGATGTTTTCAAAACGATACCTTCAGATGTGGCCCACAACTTCCCCCCACTGCTTCCTCTAACTTCACTGTAATCAGATTGTCCCATCAGATCTTCCACCCCACACCCAAGATTGCTTCACTTCCCATCATGAGCTGGCACCCAACCCCACAAAGATTCCATTTCCAATAAAGCAGTAATGTTATCTAGTTCCCAGGAGGCTAGTTCACTGGCTTATGAGTCGTGAGGAGATTGATTTTTTATGGTTCAAAAATCTGAAGGAGTGCAGAAATATAAGTCATGACCATAAACTTCCAGGATGGTATAAGAGCATTGGAATTGGTTCTCAGTAAATCTCTTGCCTTCATCTAGTAACTAAATTGGCCCTCCAGTAATGATATTAAAGACTTGGGATAAAGGGCTTGCCCCTTACACCAGCCATATGGAAAACCGCAGTAGTTTGTCATTCTCTTCTAAGTACATATTTTCTCTGAGTGTACCCACCATAATATTGATTTTGTAAGCTGGCATCACCAAGCAATCTTCCAAGCCGAGATGGAGTTAAACCAACAGCCATCGATCAGAAGTCAGCCCTGAATCAGCCAGAACCCTGGCCATTAGATCTACTCAGTCTATCATGCATATTAACCTTGGTCCCTTTCAAAAATGTCCTTTCAGTTTACATTTTTTCATAGGTTTGGACATGCACAAATTCATGAGCTGCCTCATTCTCTGCCACAACCTTGATCTTGTCATCTATTATATACCATCAAAGTTATCTCCTATTAAATAGCAGACTTCAAGGAGGATAGCAACCACAGACTTTATTGGCTGTGCCCAATCCCCCAATGCAATCTCCAAGAAGATGATGTCATGAAAATTGCCTCCATTTCATACAGTCTCCTCATTAATATAGAGTGGAAATCAGCGTAGGATTACAGTGATACGAGCTTGGGACCGTCAGAGCAGCAGGTTAATCAACTCCTGTGCAGAAGTGGCCTGGCATCTTGTCTCCATCTGTACATGTCAGGATGGGTGCTGCACATGGTTTCTACTGCCTGAGTCATGTTGTCTCCCATGTGTATCTGTGTTATTCTACCATATTTGGATGTTTAGTGACTTTTCAATGGGTGTTTTGTACATCTGTACTGTATTGAATATGGTAAAGAAAGCTTGAAATGAGTGGAAAGTGACATGTCTATTTCGAATGTCCCTCAAACACCTTTCATTTATACAGAATTTGTATAGCTGTTTTTTTAAAACAATACTTCCCTGGCAATGAACCAACCGTCCTAGGAATAAGGACATGTAAGGTAGTGATGTTTTGGCCTTTTTCCAAATCCATACAATGCCTGTAACCCTTGGTTCCTGCTACACAGGATGTTTCAGGTTACCTCTCCTTAGGTCATGAACATATACTCGTGACAGGCACCATGCCAACATTTACATGCATCAGTAAATATCTGATATGGACAGTGTCCCTCCTTTTCATTAGTATAGGGTAAATATAGTACCTTAGGTATTGGGAACAGATACTTATTTAGCTACTTAGCTTCTATCAAAAAAACAGTTATGTGCACTGCAAGTACATGTAACACAGTTTAGAAAGAAAATATTTTTTCCAGATTAATTACTTACTTGAAACAGGATTATATGGGCTCAATTTTTCATCAGGCGGAAGGTCAATATACAAATACATTTTCATGCAGTTTCCACCTTTGACTGACACCCAGTATTGACTTGTTTTTCCTTGCAGAATTGCAGTTGAAGCCCCATCACAAGCCCTACAAGCTGTGCAAACAGTGGTATCAGCTTCTCACCAAGTTCACAGGTGCTAAACAAGAGGACATTGAGAAAGGTAAGAACCTTTACATGTCTGTCACCCTGGAATTAATACTACAGTATTTAGTATGTCCAAGGACATTATGTGTGATATAATGTCCTTGTGATAAAATGTCCTTGGTATGTCATAGAATTTATGTACATTTGTTACATTTGAAGGATCACTTTGTGAGAAGTACAGTCAAATGGTTGTTTTCCAATATGGCCAGACATGGATGTGCACCTGTGTGAAATTATTTCTATTATGTCATGTAGACTTTGTTGGCAAACTTTAAGGTACAGTGGGAAGAAAATACTTGTGGGGAAGGAAGGGAGAGGTGAATATTTACAGGAAGTGTTCATCCTTTTATCTTTAACCCACAACACTTCCTTCTGCAACAGACAAAGAACTAGAAATGGGTTTGTCAAATCAACTGGTACACATTTTTGTGTTGAGTCTAGAATGATAATCTTATGTACTTTACTCCCCCACCATGTGTGTTTTCCCCCTGCTGTGCCACCAGTATAGAAACATGGCCTTTAAGAATGCCCCCCCAGGAGGGCAGCCAAGGCCAGTCTGTGTCTAAAGTCACGTAGACATTATGTACAAGATTACGGCCGTTACTTGATTGAGTCAAGATAATAGAGTAAACTCTTTATTTGAAAACAGAAGGCAGTTAGTGGTATATTATTGCCACTAGCTTATCTGTTTTCACCACCTGAAGTATAAAACCTGAGACGCAAGGGTAGAGATAACCTTCTTTTAAAGCGCCTTTTGTCTTCATGCAAATCCATACATTAATGGGGTCTGAGATGGCAGGCTTCCCTTGTGATGAAAAGTTATGCCTAAAGCTTACTACTTCCATGGGAAATTGGACTTCAGTATTTCTTTTACCTTGACAGTGGAATGGGTCCAAAGGAGTAGTTACCGCTATTCTTCAAGTAAAATGTAATTACTGAGACTCCATTAGTCACCCAGGCTGGGTAATATGTTTCCCTCCAGTCACGGTCCAGTGTCTGGAGTTAATAAAATCTTGCCTATTGCACCATAAATGAATGAAAGAGTGGGTGGAGTGAGTGTAATTGTGAGTAACCATGAAGATGGATCGGCAATCTGTTCCTCTTAGGAGCAGAGACAGTCAGGCTGAATGTAATTTGGTGGGTGGTTGGGCTCCTAAGATCAGAATAATAAACGCTACGTTTATTCCTGCACATGCATCACATTCGATTCATATCTTGATGGCAGTTAGAAATTGTAAACTGCTTTTATTTGCTGTGGATAATATATTTTAGAAGTTTTGGAGCAAAAATCTAATTACTTCATCTTTATTTGAAGAACACATTTTCTAAACTGAACTGATAAACTAACTGAGATCATGTAACAATATAGACAAATTCACTAAAGATGAGACCATTTTTCCTGTTGCTCTAATAGTAATACACTGAGATCTTGACACAAACAGAGAGTTGGTTTTTACTATTTCTGCCCACGAATGGGTGGATTCGACCATTTATCATGCCATATGTCAAGGTTGACAACCTGTGATGAGTTGGATGCACACAACCATTATGATCTAATTTCAAACAAAGAAGAATTAAAGCCTACATACTTCAGCAGGAAACACAGATAGCTGTTAATTCCCAGTTCAAAGCAAAAGAGTTCTTCTTTCAAGTTTCAATTGACTATACACGTTTCCCATTGTGCCCAGTTTTATTATCTGAGCCCACATGACTGTAATGATTGCTACCTGTAACCTACACTTATGACCCAACCCACACAACCCACCCATTCACCTTCCACGTACCTGCCTTTTGTTCTGTGAGTACATTTACACAATGTCATTCTGCTAGGGAAAGCTGCTAATGGTGGTGATTTTCAGGTTTAGCTTCCTCCTGTGAAACGTCACAGTTTGACAGCATTCAAGTAAGAAGAACTGGCTAATAGAAGGCTATAATTACACAGATGTGGACATAAGGTGTGTATTTGTCAAGCCGTGCCCATCCCACTCATTTTGCCCTATTGGGTAAACCATATTGTTCTCAGTGCAAAGCAAACACAAAGGTGTGGAGAGCTGGCTTATGTTGACAATGGTATAAATGGGTTCACTGACCCTAAAGGTCGACTGTCTAGAGGTCTTCATTTTACGGTTGGAAGAGCTGATTGTGAAGGTAGAATAGCCCTCGTGAGTCATGCATACGCCTGTCTCTGAGTTATTCTGCATATAAACACAGCCCCTCCTTCACAAAAAATAGCATATTTGTCACGAACTTGACATACACGTACAACTAATGTGCTTCTATACATGTCGTCTGTCTAAACAATGGGAGAAAACAGAATATGGAACTTTTACCCAGCAAGAACTAACAGTGGTTACTCTTATACTTAACACACATCAGCTAAGGTAGAGACATCAATTTGGTATGATAGGTAATTGTTACGATAGATAGACATCTCCTAACTACTGGTACTGGTACTGGTATGTGTTTATCAGCCGACATCAGAGTTCTGTAGACACCGCACCCTAAGATTGCGCTGAGTGACAATCAGACTATTTTTAGGAATTCGTAGCGTGATAGTTATTGTGACAGAAACGTTTGTATATCTTGACCAGGCTGATTCATACATGGAGATCAGTTGTATTGCCTGTCTAAAATAAAAGGCCACAACTTTGTATGCTTTGGAGGACATCAAGGACAGCCTTTTTTTACTTGTGAGATTGCAGAATACTGACAGGAAAGACGAGGGATATATCTGTTTCCTAGCAACTTCCAAGGTTAATTTAAGATTTAGTACAGCTAAATTGATATGTACACAGTCATTTGTTCAAGATTTAGTAGCAAGTCCAAAGGGTTACGAAAGAAATTAGTATCACTGCTGTAGAAAGTTTAATTCAGCTTAAGTAATACTCTGCTAGTCCATCCCCTGTAAATGCTTGAAACTACACATGAACATCCAGACTACTGTACACATGAAAGTACACATAGATAGAACAGTCCAAAAAGCAAGGAAGGACCCATCCAAACCAGTCATGGTGGTGAGATTAGTGACGTCAGAATGAATCATACACCACAAGGCCAAGAGTTGGCATTGAGCCAAAACATGCAGGCAGGCTATACAGTGCCCACTGTAATAATGAAAAGCTCCTTTTAAAGACCATTTAGAAACATTGCCAGACTGGAATTCCTGTGGGTAGGAGGTACAACAGCATCGAATTTTACTTTGGTCAGGATCAATATATCAACTGAAGGTACCTCTCAACTAGACATTCTGCTTGAAAGCAAACACATGTTCAGTGGAATGCTGATGACATGACCAGGGAGGGCATCATTTCTATAACAATTTGAAGCTCACCCAGCTAAATTGAAATTTAGATGTCCGTGATTCAAAGACCATAAAGAAGATTGCAAGTTCTTGTTTTGTCCTTTCTTCTTTTATTAAGGTAAAAGCCTGGCCATTGGCCACATTGTATGTATCACAGACATAGTTTATTGCTTGTTAACCAGCCAACTGCCTGTGATTGCACAGTTGAGAACAAGGCAGGCTTAATTTCTCTACTATTAAAAGAGCCAACTTTGCTGATTGCTGAATTGAGAATGAATAATGGATGATGATGCCTTATGTTAAGGTAGAGGTACATACCGCCAAAATTGAGTCCAGCTTACCAGGATCAATTGTAACGAAGTCAAGTGTTAAATAAAATATTCATTACATCATGGAACTTACATGAAATGGTGTTTTTTAAGGAGAAGGTTAGTTGTTGTGAAGAGAGAAGTGGGTAAGGACAAGTAGAATGTAGGCAAAGGTTAGGGAAATCGATCCTTTGGAAATGCTTCTTGTTTTGTTAATAAATCATCAATATATTTTAATCTTTCACCTAATGAGTGGAGATGTCAGAAGAAACCAATGATTGATGTGGATCTGACAGACAGATATTGACACTTTGCAAGCTGTGTGCAGTATATGTGCCTTTTAACACTAGCTTCTAATTCAATCACAAAGGTCTCCCACGCAGGTGTGGACACCATTACTTCCAAGAAACCACAGGATTGAATAACTTATCACTAGCATCAAAGGTACATGACCTTTACTGTTGGGGTGGGCATGGTACTAGTAGGTGTATAACGCAAGAAACAGCCCAACACCTTCCTGTTTTCATGGAAGCCATGAGGCTACATAAACATGTTTAGTGAGCTTGCCAGAATGGCAATGAAGAATGCTTCTACCCATGTGGTTTTCTCAGAAACATTATCTCATGAGCTTTAAGTTACAAAATATATATATACATGTATACATGTATTTATAGAGGGATAATACTTCCCTCTGGGTTTTTAGGCCTTACGTATGTTATCCATATGGCCATCTCCATAAGAGTCACTTTTTGGTTGTTCACCTTGACAAGTGACAGGTAAAATATGTTAAGTGGTCTAAATATTGATAAGGCTGTGGGCTGGGCAGTGAGAAATGCCCTGAGCTCCTGAAACTGCCAGACACTGTCTAGATACCATCTCAACATGTCAACCGACTTCCTGCCCATCTACACAAGCCACAAAGATAAGACTATCGCAGATAAATGTCCATGTTCTGTCTGCCAAAGTGTTATAAATTCTCAAATGATATACTTATGTGGAGTATACACTTGAATTTGTCAATTGCCAAATACCGGTATGTGCCACCAACAGATATATAGTAACTGCAATCTTCTAGGTATAAAAAAAAGATGACAATTATTGTTTTAATTTATCATTCAATGTATGTTAATTTGCTTTAATAAGAAGAAAGCTCCTGAATCAATAATTTCCAGCCTATCTTAGTGAAGCAAAGTGACCTTTGGAAATAAGACAATATCAGAGTTATATGTTCATGTCTGTATCCTGACATATCTGTCCCTGTGTTTCCACAGAGGAACCGATCCTGTGCTACCAGAGAAACTGCTTCCTGTCAGTGAAAGATGAAAAGAGGGTAAGCTTTGTCATATTTACTTTTTGTATTAATATACATGTCATGTTATGCTTTCCATAGAGATGTCATGACATCTTGAGTGACTTTCAAAGGCTTATACTCTGTCTACAGCATGAAAAATGAGTCACTGCCAACTGTGACAAAAATGCACATTTGACGAAAGTGATTTTCCATTCTGCCCATGACCTATAGATAACAGATCCTGCCATCCTCCATCGGCTGTTTGATGAGGCAAAGTACAACATCCTGGAGGGACGTTACCCTGTACCAGAGAATGATGTCTACTATTTTGGAGCTCTCCTGTCCTTTATTGAACATGGCAAGTTTGACCCCAACATCCACCAGCCTGGTTTCTTCAAGTGAGTTTTTTCTCCATTAAAGTCCATTCAAATTATTCTCACTGTTAACATAGTTTAGTTGTATGGGTGAAGTCTAGGTACATGTACATGTACAAGGACATAATGTGCTTCCAATTTGAGAATGTTAGACTGGCTTAGTGCATATTCATTATATACATATTTATGGACCCAAAACTAAACTGTAATATTTGTTGACTTCCTTTTGCAGGGATAAGATATCAGAATTCCTTCCTGGCCACATGTGTAAGAACCGCTGGTCCTTTCCGGGACGTTCCCCACGCGCCATGAACGAACAGAAACTCCTGGAGAGGTACCAGCACGTGTCGGAGGCCACGCACATCACCGACCACAAGGTGGAGTTCCTGCAGAAGTGCTGGGAGCTGCCGTACTACGGCAGTGTGTTCTTTAAGGGACAGATTGAGCGACCCTGTAACAGCATGATCATGAGGGAGATGCCAGACAGACCCGTTCATGTAGCTGTCAACAGGGAGATGGTGCACATTGTGGACTTGGAGAAGAAGGTTTGTTATTCTGAAGATTTTTACTGAACATAGCTTTACGAACAAGTTAACTTCTCAAAATTAACTTCACACCACCTGCAGTTTTGTCTTATACAGTAGTGTAGATTTGAAATGAATTTTTGTCAGTACATTTTGTTAATTGTTATATCATCTCCATATCCAGGCTATTCTGCTGGGTCTGGCATACGATGAGCTGTCATGGGAGTACACAGAGCCATCAGTGGACCGGCCTAATGGCTTTCCGTGTCTGTGGCTGGAGTTTGATGCTGAAGAAGACAACAAGAAGGTCAACAAACTCCTCCAAATCTTCTCCAAACAGGTAGATGGTGTAAAAAGTACTTCTTGTAATAACCATTTGAATTTCATATACGTTATACCAAGATGATTTTTTTTAAATCTTAACATTAATTACTCTGTTTTCTGCTTGACAAAATGTACAGGCATCATGCTCGACAAGCAAGCATATAGAGCTCTGTTCTCTTTATTGGAAATATAAACATCTTTCTTCCTTTCTGCAGGCCGTGATGATGGATGCCATGATAGACGTTTGTGTGGAGGATCTCAACAGGCGAGACATCAACACCACAGGGTGAGCCATCGTAGATGTGTTTGTATACTTTCTAAACATACAAGTCAGTTAGATGATAAGACAAAAAAAAATACATGTATATATCATATTAAACTGTTGCCAATGGTTGCCATTTTCACATTTCATAAAGATGTTACATGTTCAGTGCAGTGGGACTAATATACTTGTGCTGTTCTTGCCATGTGTAGAGCTCTACCCTCCCAGTTGATGAGCCGACAGGCCAGTGTGAAGCCATCCCTGACCAACAGATTTGACCGACTCAGCCTCTCTACATTCAACGATGAAGGTAAGTCGTATACCCTGACTTTACCCTAGTGAGTATAATCTACAGCACATCCTTCTGATTTACACACTACAAATACTGACTTGCTTTCTTTGCACCAAGAGATCAACAGTAATTTTTGTTTTCACAGGGGAAAGGATCACCAGCTCAGCTGCTGTGAAGAGGCAGTTCTCTCTCAGTAACCCGTTCAGACGACCGTCCAAGTACCACCACCCCAACAGAGACATGCCTCACACTGTCCGGCATTAAAACTCCTCACTCTACCAGCATGGAGCCACAGTAGTCACTCTTGTGTATTTACTGTTGTTGATGCTCTAAATGTTTTTTTCAAGGCTGAGAGTCATGTAACCAGCTACTAGTACAGAGCTGATCATGACCTGTCAGAAAGCCTGTTGAGGCATAGCTGGTTTTGCACCGGCACTAGAGAATGAGAAGAAAGTGTGGACATCTCATGGAAATGTCCCACTATTGAAAGACAGATTAGTGAGTTTTCTTAGCCAATGGTGCTCAAGTCTGCTGATTCACAGCACTGCTAGTATTATAAGAATACCAGGCATATGGCTCTATCTGTCTTTTCTCTAACACTATTCCAGTTCATAGAATTGTGAAATGATGGTTAGAATTGTGAATTAGTGTACCAGTGAACTATTTGATGTAGGACAAAGCAAAGAGCACAGAAAGTGCAGCTGAAACTACAAGTCATTTATTTGAAAAATAGTCAGTAGCTGATGGTTTAGAGTTACGTACTTACTGTTACACCAAGCATGTGGTCTAGATGAAATGCTAGAACTAAAAGAAATTTAAGAAAACAAAAATTTGAAGACTCAATGAACATAATAACCAGGGATCAATAATCAAGATCATCAAATTGTACATAGAACTTTAGAAGATTAAGTTTGTTGTAAATATTGAATGAGGATTGGCAAATAGGAACTTGTAATTTTGAATGAAGACTTTAGAATGTACAGAATGGACAATTTATGTCAAAAATGCTGAGGTGAAATGTACAAAGTGAATGAGTGTGTGAGGTGGGAATGGGATAGGCAGCCAGTAGATAATGCTGGGTTGTGAAAGACTTGTGAAAGTGTAGCCAATGTTTATTCAGGTAGTATGTATTTAAATCCGGCTCTTATTGATGCCTGGCTCCAATCTGAAAGTCTTATCAATATAGCCTTGAAGTCTCTACATACATATTAATCAGCGATTTATTGGTGCCATTACCTTTCCAATCTATCAGTCTGAAATATTCAAACATGCCCACAGAATATGCCCGAAGTGGACCTTCTGGTGTACATTCATGTAAGGCGATGATTGTCAAGTGCTAGTCATAGATTTTTATTTCTTTTGCATTTGATACATATGTCATCACTGTTATTATGAGTGCCAGAAAATTATCCTCACAGATAAGACTTTTCAACTGTATAGCTAAGTGTTAATGAATGCAGTGTATAAATATTATGCTACATGTAGCGTACATCTAACAAGTGTATACGCAAAGAGTCACTGCCATTTTTTTCATGTTGCAACAGAAATTTTACGTATTACCTTTAGTTTGTATTTTGCAGTCAGGAAACTGCCCTAAATGTATAACTTTTTGCCCCATGTGGCAAATGGTTGTTTTAGAAATTGTGAATGGGCACTGCTTTGTGATTGTTTTACACACAGTCACAAGTCTCAGTACACTGCCACTGTTCAGGAGCTTCAAGTTATGTTCCCCATTGCCATGTTACTTATATACAATGTACTTTACTTGTATATGTAAATGAACAGAAATTAGTCATCAGTTGAGACAGTGGATTGACTTAAAATGAATATTGTGTAATATACTCTACATGTACTAACTGCATATTAACATCTGCCACCAGTATCATTGATCACTGGTATAGGCAACTGTAGTCTTGTAGACTGGCCTAATCCTTGGTACAACAGGAAAGGTGCTGGTTCAAACCCACCAGCCAGAAAAACAGAGCAGAAGTTTTAAGTACATGTCTTTTGTTTCAAAGTTTTATTTTCAATGGTGGTGGGAGGGAGCAGGTTGTTTCAATATAAACTAGTGAATGTTATGGGCAATGTTATAAATGAGTCTGAAACCCATTGAGGTTAACCTTCAAATAGAAAGACTATGATATGGCGTATGTGAAGATTGGTGTAATGATCGGTCATAATGCTTTTGTCTAGAGGAGTGCAAAGGCAGAACATGTTACAAATCAAACACTCTACAGTGCTGTAAGCAATAACTGAGTTGTAAATAGTATTATTGAGCTGTACAAAATGTATCTTTGATAAAACAGGTTAAAAATTTGTCAATCATCAGTCTATACAAAACTTACTGTTTAGTTATGCCTTCAGGCATAATTTGAATATTTTTGTCATTTCTTGATCCATTTTTGTAAGATTTTCTACCTTCCCCAGTAATCATTTAGCAGTTCTGCACTGATGACTTAGAATTGGAATCATACAACTTACTAAAAGCATCTTCTGTCTCAAAGGTACAGTTAAAATAGATCACTACATATACGTATGTACCATTTTATGTCTAACAAGGACATTAAAACAAGAAAGAAGACTAGATCTTGTCAAAGTGTGCTTTATTACATACTCACCTTAGCAAAAGCTAGTACATGTATATGTATACACTTAGGTGTAATACAGGTGATATGTAGGTACATGTACATGTGTGGTACACTGGTCATTCAGGGCTTGGTACATGCAGCCATCAGCAATAGCAGCATTAGTACATCAACAGTGAAGTACATTGCGAAAACTCACCAAAGTACACTGAACATACGCTGATTATCCTGAGTATTGTATTCTGTGATTTGGAATTATAATAATCTATGTATACCGGGGTAAAAATGGTAATGAAAGCTGATGTAGACAGTTTATGTAATGTCTTCAAGTACACTGACATAAAATTGAAGACTGCAGAATGCTACACAACCACAAAAGAAAGCAAAAACATAGGCATCAATGGTATCATCATAGGTATTGGAACACATGTACATGTACACTGATGCAACAAATATACTGTTGATACATGTAAGTGAGTGACAGCAGAGTTGACATACATCTGTAAGGCCACACCAATTTAATTTGTTGCTTCTCGGATTCGCCGCTTCATTTTTTTCTGATTTGCAAAAAAAAAAAAAAAAATTCTGGTTCTAAATCAACTCAAAAATGCTCATATTTTGCCTCCAACAGTTGAAGAAAGTCATTTTCTTCCTAGTTGTTACATCTACCAATGCAGTGGTTTGATTAAAAGTTAAAAATTCATTGTTTAAATTGTAAAAATTTTAACCCAGTCTTTTGTGTTGACTTCATGGCACCTATTCTAGCATTTGGGGCTATAAAAGGATGCCCAGGCCTGTTTTTATTTTTATTTTTTTTTCGCCCTGTCGCTTCATATTTTTTCTGAAAAAATCCGAGAAGCAACTAATAAAATTGGTGTGGCCTAAAAAGCACAAAATGTGCCACACGTTACTAAAGCTACATTTATCAAGATATTGGAGGCTATAATTTAGAATTAGAAAAGTCAACATGCATATTAGAAAATAAGTGATCAAACTTGTAGTATAGGAAATTGTCTTCAAGGTGGCCCAAATAACAGCCAATTCTACCCTATTGACAAAACAATACAAAACTTAGCTAGAATGCCACTGAAACTCACACAGGATTTTGCTGTCACTAATATTGAACATGATACCAGTATTGCAAGTTGGTTTAGTCCATTTCAAATCCATATATCTTCAGGCTTAGCAGCTCTAACACCTTTCTCCTTGTAGCCCTTGATAGACACAGGGGCTTGATACCAGATGTAGTCATCCTTTGGTCCCTGCTCTTCGATATGGACCTGCTCCTCTCCTGGGTGTGCTGTTCCAGTAAGGGTGATGTCGTACTGTTGTCCTCGGGAGCCCAGCTTGTAGGTCAGCTTTGGCACAAACCAGTCCAGCCCACAGTCTCTGTGTGCCTTCACTAACAGGAGGGTGTTAGTAATGGGAGGCATGGAGGATATTGGCAGAAAGTCTTTGGTGACCATTTCCCTGAGAAGGCTCCTGATACAACTCTTGGCACTCAGACTGTTTTCCTTGGATGTTGTTAATGCATCAGTGAAGTTGAGGATGTATGCCTCCTTTGGAGTGACTGCTGTTGCACCAATTATAATAAGGACCCGAGGGACGAATGTGAGGGAGAATAGGTCCTCCAGGTGGGGTAGAAGCTCCTCCATGCAGTCCACAACATGCTTGCAGCGCTTTCTTTCACTTGAAGGAAACAGTGACTTGGACCTTTTGACTTCAGGTGTTATTCCATTGTCCTGTGGAGTGAAAGGAAACATTTGATTTACTTGTGCTAATGTGGGGCAGTATGTGCCAATATTATACAGATTGCCTTATTCAGAATATTTCCAGCTTTCCCGCCCTGACATTGCATGCCTTTAAGTTTCAAAGTTTAGTTTTCCGTGTGTAAGTTAGAATCCTGCCAATCAGACAATCTTGTGCTGCTTTACATCATATGTATCTGTACAAATGTACATTGTCTGTCCAGTGTTATGCATAGGCTCCTTGTCTTAGCAAGGTCATATAATGTCCTTGGCAAGAGTCAAGTGTGAGAAACTCCGTAATTATGCACAAAGGTGTTGATCCGTTAACCTAAGGAGGCTAGGAAAACAACTCAAAAGACAACTCCAAAACGAAATATATGCCAGCCGTAGCGACTGTTAGTAGTGAGTGTTTACAGGGCTTCTCTTACTTGCTGTCTTTTGTATATAGAGCCCATAGATACGTATATAATACAGCAAGAAAGAGTAGCCCTGCAACAGTCGACTCGACTACATATATACAAGAACATAATTTATATATTCCTATAATATATAATCATAATGTCTTTATGCAAGCTTTGTGTCAAGTTTCAAACACAATCTATCGCAGCCTCGCAGGTCATGATTTATCAGCTGATTTACGTACATTCCTACTTTATAGGACAGTACGAGCGTAACAGCACGTCAAATACACGTCATGAAGTATTTACCTATCCACGGAGCTGCAGGCCAAACGCCCACGCATAACTGCACATAACCACAGCTGTGTTCAACTCGCCGCTAGCTACATACCTTTGTCTCCAGCCTGTTTGTCTCCTGCCTGGCGGTTTCTTCTCTCTTTAGATCGAATTTAATTTGCTCGTACGGCATCGGTATCTGTTGTCTCTCGTATAGGAGGTACTTTAAAAGTTCAGACGTCAGACGACAGCAAACCTGTGGTGCAACAAGCCCGTCTATCTTCACACTACACCGTTGAATCTCAGAGCTGCTCTTTTTTCGCCGCCTCTGAAATGTCGCCATTTTGAATTTCGCCCGCCCTGACGTCAGTACCATGATGCTCTAGTCGGGGGTTATCAGAAGTCACTGACACTCGCTTGGGGTCATTGGGCCCTCATCAATCAAACGGAGGGAAAAAATGACTATCATTTTATCAAACTTGAAATGGTGACACAAAGGTAATTAAATCGCGATTATTTACATGCATTGAAAAGAACAGTCTACAAGTATATACAATGGTTGAGCGTTCGGGTCAGAGTCATATCTTAAATTTCCCTGATTCAACCAAGGAGATTCAACTTGTCATCTCTTTCGAGGTCAAACGTCAAGAAAAATGTTCTAGAATAAAGTGTTTGTTCACTACTTGTTGTTTAGGAGGAAACAAAGGGTTTCGTGTCTTGTAGCAAGTCGTAACAGTCATACAGTTCCTTGTTGAGCCATTTGTCGCTTTATATATCGCGGACAAACGAGCCCATGGCAAAGAGAGGAGAAGGCGACATTACGGACATACGGGAAGAAATCCGTCATGAAAGGCAGGTCAGTACCTCAACGTCCAGTTTTATTGCTCAACGTATAAAAAAAAAACATTGAACAAAATATTAGGGCATCATACGCATGTCTTCTCTATTTGAAAATTGTGGCGTTATGTAGTACATCTATTTATCTTCTTATTGTCAAATCCCCACGCCGGGAAAAGACCTGGTTTGATAATTTAGCCATTTGAGGTTGCTCGTGGGCATAGCTTTCGAAACATGTAAATTATGAAGCTAGGTCTTCTTCTCTAGATGAAAGAGATGTTGGACCAGTCCATCCAACATCTGTCCCAGGAGGTTACAGACCTGGAGAAGAAGGCCGAGACGCCTGTGACGGGGGATGACATGGAGTGGAAAACCCGTCACGACATCCAGGCTGACGTCAACAAGATGCTGAGCGGGCGGATAGCGGAGCTTCAGGAAAAGGTCGGCACTTGGTAACGTTACGTGCTTCAGTACTCTAGTAATTGTAACCAGCATGGACCATTCGCGAAAAAGCTTCATCTACAAAATTAATGGAAATTTTAGGTCCTTCCATTTCTAAAATCAAAAGACAATTTTTGAGATTCACTCAGAAGAAGACGCATCTCCCTTCATGAAGGCATTGCCTACAACACAGCGTAGATCTGTGGTTTAAACTGCGATTTGTGTCCCCTATAGTTGGATGGAATGAAGCAGAGCATGAAGAGCGGACTGGTGCCACAGGTGCTGCGTAGGTACGACGACATGAATGAAACCGCCATGAAGAAACTCATCCGGGATATGGAAAGAGAGATGACTAGTTTGACGTCAGAGCTCAATCATCTTGAGTTCAGATTAGACCAGGCAAGTTAACGTTGTCCCGTACGTGACGGAGACTTGTGAATAGGGCTGTACTGTAACTTGCACCTGCTTAGCAGGTAGGGAGGGTCATACGTTGAAAAGTGTTACCAATTAATCAGAGATTACTTAGATTAAGTGGCCAGATTTGCTACATTATCAGATTTAGTGGCAACATTTGATACATTATCTATGTACCAACTAGTGTAGTAACTGGTATAAGCTATTACTAGACCTATCTTGCAACAGTGCCAGCTTCCAATGATCTGTGATCGCTACGTCGGTGGCTAAAGCGTTAAAGAGCGCTACCCTGTGACTTGGTTGTGAATTGCAAGAGCAATTTGCTTGCTTTAAAACTAATTGTCACACCTCATAGTACTTTTATGCTTTGGAAAAGAAGTACAAGTATAAGGAGAAAAACACCCTCAGCTTCGATAGTATGTCCGCCATTTGATTACATTCAATGGGTAATCTATTCTACTCCCTTTTTCAGGAATCTCAGAAATACCACAAGGCCGATGACGAACGTAAGAAGGTTCAGGTGGCGATTGAACAGCTCAAGCGAGACATGACCACGGTATATATAACTTACATCACCCAAACTCACGTAAACAGCTCACGTAGCTTGCCGCAGTCTAGTGATGAGCCTTGCGTGGTTGTTGCTTATGAAAATACACACAATCACGAGAAAGAAGAAAATTTTTGTTGCTTTTGCTTTTAAATCATTTTCGAGACTACGAATTTTAGGTCTTCGTCCTCTCACGACATTGGTTCTCTGTGAATTGGAAAGCCAAAAAAACAAATGGAAAAACACTCAAGTACTAGTTGTGATTATTTTATGTATGGGCATGACGTGAGACACGATCGAGCGAGTCAATAGATACGCCATTAAACTGGGCGATCGCGATGGGTACGCCTTGAGTCATCGGACATGCCGGCGCCCATCACTGTGACTCAGGCGATCCTAAATCACGAGTCTTTCGTTGCTCTCGCGTAAAGTTATATACGCGAAGACAGTC
Organism: Branchiostoma floridae x Branchiostoma japonicum; assembly: GCA_013266295.2. Taxonomy (NCBI): domain Eukaryota; kingdom Metazoa; phylum Chordata; class Leptocardii; order Amphioxiformes; family Branchiostomatidae; genus Branchiostoma; species Branchiostoma floridae x Branchiostoma japonicum. Next base: position 18,252,315 of record CM023840.1, read on the forward strand.
AACAGAGCTGTATTGATCATACTTTATCCTCCCTCAGATGAAAAGACAGAACACCCTAGTGGTGACCCTGGGTGCTGACTTGAACCGGCCCATGGATGGTTTACCGCGGAACAAACGGATTCTCAACCCCAGACTGGGACCTGTCCGGAGCTCGGCTGTTGTCAACAGACTCCCCAGGTTACCCGCGATAAAACCTCAGAAGAAAGGGAAGTCAGCCCTGAAGAATCCAGACGGGAAGAAAGGGAAAAGAAGAGAAAGAAAGTACAACGGGTAGATGTGATGAGAAAGGACATACACATGTTTGTTTTTTTGGTTTTTTTTTTGGAGAAGGCTTCTGACATCTGTAGAAGTACTAAAACAATATAAAGCATTTGGTATGTGGAAGGCTATGCAACTATTATGCCAGTGTGACCGTATCTGATACAAGTTAAATATTAACTAAATTTCATGCGTCCTCTAAACAAATTACATACTAGTATCACTTGGTTGGTTGGTACCATCAAGCACCTTCCTAGCCTGGATGCCAGACCCATAGCACACTAGGCCAAAAGTTATCCTGTACACACACACAGGACAACTTTTGGCCTAGTGAGCTATGGGTCTGGCATCCAGGCTAGCACCTTCCTTCCCCCTGTTACACTGGTAGACGCGTCTTTTTGTGTTTAGAAGCAACCGTTGGTTACCAACCACATGGCGCACAAATCAGTTGTGTTCAGGTAATGCTCTTACAGTAATCCTCCTAAGTCCATGTCAAAAACTCTTCCTCAATCGCCGACCGCATGCCCTTGTTCAGATGGCAGGTCGTACTAGCTACAGAAGCTAGATGGCGGGAAACCTCGTCACTTCTGGGACGAAATACATCATCTTGTCAGCAAACAGGAATTATGACGGCAAATAGTTTTCTGATTACTCAACTTTCATTGAAAGCACATTCAGTAATTTGGAGCCAATGTTCCAGATGTAGGCAGGATCGGCCGTCGGAAATTGGGGCAAACGTCACCCAGCTACTATTTTGCGTGTGAATTCTTTGAAAGAATAACAACACATAGGAGCAAAACGCACAGCGAAATGTTACCTACCATTTAAAATGTCACAACTACAGCTAAAACACTTGGATATACTAATAGACCGATGCAGTAGCTGAACGAGTAATAATAAGGTGTCACAATCTGTCATATATTAGTGGCGATACTTCGCCTAATGCTGTAAAACACACGTTTTTCACTATAAGTGGAACTGTAAGTTATAAAGACAAGCCTGTTCTCCTAGAAAGGCTTACCCGTCTGTGCAGACACAATATTCGTCGTCCCCATGACGACCCAACAATGCTTGCCTCATGTAATTATGGGTGCGCTTGTCCAGGGCCACTTTGTTGTTCCAGTGCATTTGTTCAGCGCAAGCAAAAATTTCAAAACACCTGTCTAATTGATTACTACGAGAATTGAGTTTGTTTGCTTGCTCCCCAAACAAGTTGTCATTCCGTGGGACTGTTATTGTTTGTTTCATCTGACGGCTTCTGCTCATCAGAGACGCTTCTAACAGCTGGAAATAGTTAAGTACAGAATACTAGTACAGTGTCGCGATCCTTCGATTTACGGTAGATGTATAACATCTTATCTTCGTTTACTAGTATCTCCTACTGACCTACCTATGACTGGTTGTATCCAGGAGAATGTGAAGGCCTGGGTAGGAAAGTTTGGTAATGTAAAAGACAGGCCATTTATAGCGTCAATCTTCATAGACAACCCATGCTCCCATTGTAGGCCAAGTCCATTATCGATAAGAAAACAACGCCGCGGAAAAAAGTACAGTAGCTAACAAGGCACCAACGAAGAATCTACTGTATCTCAGTGTTATTGGTGGCTTCAGAAAATACCCACAAACCGATTTTGCTGACATGGTTTGGTTAGCGTGCGTCTTTCGACACGCTTTCTACAATAAGTTGGCCAATTCCTTGTGTACCTACCTCTTACATTGCAGATATACTAGTAGTAGTGAAATCTACTGCCCTACCCCATTCAGGCGCAACGTGTACACATCAAGCAATAAGTTTCATATGATATTGAAGGTGACCTCTGCTACCGATTTCAAAGACGGGTTGACTTTGATGTACAGTTGAACGGATATCTTAAGACTGCTGAGTCTTCTGGTTTTAAGTATAAACTTGACTTCCTTAATCCCGTGCATTAGAGAATGACGTCCGCATCGCCTACCCTTTCTAATCAATGCCATAAAACGTCAGTGGACCACTCAAGAGCTGAATAACGGACTTAACTTGTCTAACGGACGTAACAGTTGCGTCACACATACCTGAAGGTACTTAACCTGCTTGCCATGGCAACGTCAAAATACTCTCGGAAAAATGTAAAATGTCATCCTTGAGAAGAATTTCCTCTTTGTATCTTTAATACGGCTGAGGAAAAAGTCTGACCAGCTGCTCTTCTCAAGCAAAAGACATTCATTTTTCTTTCCTCGTAGTTTTCATCATATTTTTCCTTCGATGGTTTAATTTGATTTGCATTGTTCCGCTGCATTCTTTATTCAATAACACCATTGGTTACTTGAGTAGTAGTTCCTCTGGTTCAACAGGAGAACACATCTGGTTATTTTTTATCCCAACGCCGCTCACTTTGAGGTTAAAGTCTCGCCCAAAACATTTCTTCTTGTGGTGTAAGGCATGTCCGACCCATGGCCCATCTAGTCAGTTGTATATTAACTGGAAATTCACTTTTCAAACGTTAGTACATAATGACCAAGAGCACAGCCTTTGTCTTGGTGTCATTAAAGGCTCAGTAAGCCTATAATGGAACTGGCTAGTATCACTAATGCCTTTCGTCGCCAAAATAAATTTGTTCTTGATTATGGGAAAATTAGTTGCTTGGGAGTGGTTTTAACTCAGTTTACATGACGTTGCTAATGGCAACCGATGCCTGGTAACGCGACGCGCTCGCCGAACTGTTGGCACGGACACTTTAACATGAGAGTCACCGTCAAGTAGCGTCAACAAGAGAAAAGGTTGTCCGGGACAGAAAATCATGTAACAGATTACTAGAGCGATAAATCCTATTCTACCACCAGACGGCACAGATTTTCCAAACTGACTGTCGAGTTGCCCGCGTCCTGTCGAACCGCCTCCGCCTACCAACCTTTGGGGTTGCTGTTGCCCGGCGAGCTACCAAAATATACACGAGATTTCCAAACGCAAAGTTCTGTCTCTTGACATCCGCTCAACCGTGGCCACAACTCCTGTACCACTCCAAGAGAGTTAGCACGAAGAATGGTGAGGGTCCAAAGAGTGGCGTTTTGTACAGGCCGTCCGCCAATGGCTGCGCTCCAGCTCCTGTGACTAATGCCCTGTGTCCTTTATATTCACGTATCGCTTGATCGGGATCGAAGAAAACACGGCAGACGTAAAGGACTAAAGACTGTCGCGCGTTTTTGGGTTGTAGAGAAGTTACTCGGCCAAACAAAAGAGGGTGTTTGCTACTATGACTGACGGGACCTAGTCACGTAGTGACCTGTTATTTGGATCGAACGTTTGGGAAGGATTTCTACTGAGAACAGACCGCAGTTTGCGTGGTTGGAGAACGTCTGAGTGAACCTGGATGGTAGAGCTGGGGAGTACCTTGATGCAAGCTACCGGGCACCAAGTGGGGGGTAGCCTGCAAGCGAGGCGAGCACGGGTTCGTGCAGTATCTGACTTCGCCCTTGGGAACATACTACGATCTCATGGTGGGTATAATCCCCTATCCCTTACTATTACGAAACCTATAGCGAATATAACCCCAGCCATTGAAAGCAGTACGTTTTCTCAGTTGCCAAATCCCACCAAACAAGTGCTCATGTTGTTTGCCAAGCACACAAAACTTCGGCGGATTTGGAAGCCATTGCTAGTCCTACGTCTCCCTTCATACCGGCCTAGTTTTCCTCAGTTTATCCACAAACAACCACACAGGTAAGTTGGAACCCCCCGCCGTGTACCAACCCTAAATATTGACCAGTATTACTTTCACTGAAGTTGGTTACAACGCAGCCGGCACCCCTTTATAACGTGTAGTTCGGCTATGAAGTGGTTTCCAAGGAAACGCAAGTGTTTTTACGTGTACGTTTTTCTATAGAATTAAGCAAAGTCTTGAATAATGCACACTTTGACCCACCGAGTACCACTCTTGTCCTTTTCCATGAAAAGGCTACATGGTAACATAACGCCGGTACACAATCACGACGGAAAACAACAAGACGTAATGAGGTTAGCTACCAAGTTGTTGGCGTACACCGATCTCTATGGTTGTGGGGGAACCGGCACAATAGCGCTGTGCGTAAGGCCATTGGAAAGGAATTAGTCAAAATTGAAGGACTCAGATTTGCAGCCGAGTTGGCACATTATAAGATTTGTCAGCATTAACGAATTGGACGGTGCAAGTTACCTAGTTAGGTGCAAAATTCCATTCATCTGGGTATTTGACGGATTTGTCACAGCCAGGTGCACCTACATGCAGTGCGTGTACCCCTCACTTAATCTATTCATCAGGAGTCGCTACAAATTTGCCGACTTAAACTGGAAAGTTCACTGCCGTTGCATGACTCTGTAGTCTTTGCAGGCACAAGTTCACGTGTGAATCCGATAACACTATGTGCCTAATTGACACCTCTCCCAAAACTTGAATCCTTCCGTCAACCAACATCAGTGGTATACAACACTTGTTTACACTCCATTACAAAGAGTGAAACTGTGATCCATTTATAGATGTCCTGTTCAGGTTCAAATGCCGTGATAACAGTTCAAAGACGCCATTTAGAAAAGCCAGCCAGTGAACGTCAATAATGCTCTCACACAGACTGAAGGCGACCGGAGACGCTATGTACACAGAACGTCATCGGTGACAATAGATAAACTTCAACTAGTTTAGTCCCAAATATCACATAAATGGACCTAGCCATCGAAAGACTAATGACTGCTGGACAGACAAGGTAAACAAGTTCCAAGTTATTGGAGTCATTTATAATCATCAGGATACAGCAAGAAAGGAAGAGCAAAAAACACAGGGAAATCTTATAGTGACCGCGATAAATCTCGATAGCCGAAAGAAGTTTGTATTCATCACTGGACTGTAAGTTGGCAGCACAATGTTTGCTGAAGGATATTATTACCTTGAGTAAGTGCATGCTTCCAGTTGTTCTCAAACATGCATATAGTAAATAATCGTGAAACTAACGAGAACCATAAATCTCATGGTAAGTTTATTACATTATCAGTAGCTAAACACTTACAAAACAGAAATGAGTAATGACAAAACGCCGAAATACCTCGGACAATGCCACAACGACTAATAACACACTCTCTATATACACCTGGCGATAGGCAAGGTATATCATGATCGCACCTTTGTAATTACCTATCATCAGTCAGTCTGTCGGTTCACTGAGACATCGTTGCCATGAAACCATGGTAACCTGTTTGTTGGGGTAATCTTTATTGTTTGGGGTATATTGGACCCACCGTAGGGGGTGAAACCTGTCTAGTCCAAATGATATGCCACAAGAGAGATATTTTCTATGTGATGCCAAGAGGAAAGCTGGTGGGCAAGGGACTCCTTACTCTTCACAAACCATTTCACGTTTTTATCAGTCACGACACTCTCACGTGGTGACGTTTGTCTGCATGCAAGAGGACGTGAACAGAATATAACTTCTGGGAAGTCTTTTCGGAATATGTTTACCATCAACCATGCATACTTACGCGAGCAAAAATATGACAGCCGGCTTACACAATGGTTTGGAAGCTACCACGTCATGTATCCATGGTAACTACGTACGTTATTTCCTCACCTTTCTACTAGGTCAAGATTGCACTTGTGATTATATAACCATCGATCAACATTTCACAAAGGACACATTGACTAAGAGAAATGTAACCAAACAATGCCAGGTTTTACAGTCCCAAAGTCAAGTAGAGTATCATGAGTTAGAACTGGCCTCCTAAATTACGCTAGCCTATCAAGTTTTAAACAAGGCTATAATAAGTTTTACTGTATAATTAATGCTCATTGTCACATGCTTGTAGACACAAATCATCAAGTGTAAATATTGTAGTTTCTATATATACCCACGACAAGAAATTGTTGCCCGGGAATTCAAAACTCAACTTCATGTTGACAGTTCAAAATGCTATCAATATCCTCTAAATACATTTACAGGCAAAAGTAATAAATTGGTGTATTTGCATTGACGGAATTTCTCAGCGATCAGCCTATGCGGCAGTTGTTGACTGCATTTCGTATGAAGATCGCATGGCAGCGCTTTCAATTTTGTTTTGTTGACTGACACCTACAATGTGAAATATCCAGATGTCAGCTAAAGGTATTGTATTCTTCCACTGCTCTATTGATTAGCACCAAATCATAGATCGTATTGATATTCCTCACATTTGTGCTATAATCTCAAATTTCGTTGAAAAAAAAGAAAGCGCATGTACAGTGAGAATGAGAAATACACTCATGTTATTCCGTTCTCGATCTCCATAGTAGCTGTTTGCTGGCTGAGTGTTGTTGTTGTTTTGTTGTTGTTGTTGTGTTTTTTTCGGAAAGAAAACTATATCCACGATATGTTGCGAGTACAAGCTTTCGTATCGATACATCTCGTCTGGGCGAGGCCAATAAAACTGTTTCCGGATCGATCCAGTGTTTTGAAAGTATAGATGAGATGGTAGACAAAACATTTGACCGCAGGCTGAAGAAACTCACATACCGGCTGATGCTCCTTGCTTGCTGTTGCTTTTTTCACATCCCCTGTTGCAACAAAGAGTGCTAATGGGACTGCACTGGCGTACACGTACTTTGAAAGTCAACCGCACACACTCACGCGTGATGTAACAAGTACCGCACTTTGCCCGGCATTGTACAACGGCAGCTGTGAAAGAGTGTGTCAGACATTTGGAATTTTATTGATTTGTTGCTGTACACCAAACGTTCATCTTAATTTAACCAGTATCAATCTGTATAACGGGCCAACATTGCAATTTAGCTTTGCGTTACACGCATATCTCTTGGACAAGTCATGGGTAACGTTAACTTGCAGGTGTCAAGGCTTAGATCGAGGATTACTTAGTCCTTAGTTACATTGAAACTTAGGGACTTCTTAGTCTCTGTTGCCATGGCAGCGACACTCGTCCCCAGGATAATCCTGCTTTAGGCATAATTAGTTGATGGAGCGTGTGATTGACAATAATGACAGACGGAATTACTGTGGATAGAATGAAAGGAAGCATTTGATCAACACAAGTCAGGTGAATAATCAGGTGTCTGCAAGAGGCGATATCCAGCCTGCGTGTAGCCGTTTTTTAAAGCTAGTGAGCTGAAAGGATGGATGGACCGACTACTGTCGAAATACATTAAGTGTCAGAATGGCTCAAACTGGTTGTTAGCAAACGTCGTGAAACTACCATCAAAAGTCTCCAAGAAAGCAATTACACATGTAGAAGTACTAGCAATCCGACAGACACGCAGACGAGTCTGTGTGCGTGCCAAGTGCCTATAGCTAATGCCACTAATGGCAGTTGACCTCTTCTTGGTGAGATCATACGGCTAGCTCTAGGCGCCTGCAGTACCCCCAGGAGTAAGCCTAACCCTCCCGCCCACTGCTTCGTAATGGTAGCGAGTCTAGTTAGCTACTAGGGATGGATTACGCTGGGCCGATCAAAGGCTCTCGTTTATCTGTGCATTGTATCTTTCCATATTTCAAAATACTTGACATGGAAGTAACGCAAAAAAAATGTTAAAATTAGCACAAACGTTATTCATAAGGTACATTATGGCACAGAATTCAAGAAGAGAATTACTCAGTATTGGGTGCAGCTTCTGATCGTTTGGGGCACGTGTAAAAGATCCCGACTGACGCAAAAGCCTACCTGATGTATACAGGTGTTACCAAGTCCCAAAACAATGGGCCCAACACGCTCCTCACAATTTCCATGGGCACAAATACCTCTGCATTGACCATGTAGTGGACTGTTTTGGCCCTCGTGTTGGATAAACACGAATGAATGCAGCATCTTGTTACGGTCAGGGACAATGAAAAAAGCATCTCTCACCTAACAAGTAAATATCAATAAACGTTCCCTCATTGTCAGTTAAAGCAAGGGAGGTGGTATCAATTCTCCTGCTCTTCTCAAATAGCAATCACTATGGCAACACCTATGTAATATATAGAAGTTGACATTTTTCTTTAAGCCATTTCTGCGCAAAACATATGTCGGTAAAGGTATTCCAGGCAGCTAGGTGCAGTGGCAGACCCCCATTTGTGGTGCTGTCGTTAGTGTAAGACAAGTAGCCCGAGGGGTGTCAAATTTTGACCCGGTGGAGACACAGTGGTCGTCATGGAGACAGGTGTATAATTACATGGTGCCGCGAACATGGCGGCCGCAAACGCCAACTTTTGTCTCCTTCCACGCAAAGTAAACACCGCGGTTTGCCCAACATTTGTCGGAGTTACGATGAAAACATTTACAGAGTGATCCACCCGACGTAAATTATTGTCACGTTGAGTTATATCGCTAAGTAGGACGGGGCCGGACTGGCCCCAATGCAGATCTAAGGCAGATTAGGTCGGTGCGGAGGGATATTTGTTCGTAATTAAGGGTAGCCGGGAAGTTCCAAGATGTCGACATAGGGGACGTCTGTTTTTACCGTGTCAGCTAGGAACGGGACTGTTTGTGACCTTACCTGTGACACAGCATGCTACCGAGACAAACATTTCTGAAGCGAGTTTTCACTAGACAACTAGTAGTAAGAGCATGAGGTGGAGATAGCCCTCTACTCGGAGAAAATATGCACAGTAAGTACCGGTAGAATCACGGAGCACTTCACCTGCAACTTTCAACTGGCACTGTTGACTGTTTATACTGTGAGTGTTTTAGTAGACCTTGATATATTCCTGTACTTTTTTTGGCACAGAATACAGAATTTTGGGTAAGAAAGGCGAGGGCACGTTCTCCGAGGTGCTGAAGTGTCAAAGCATCAAGGATGGCCAGTACTACGCCTGCAAGAAGATGAAACAACACTACGACAGGTGAGCCTTAAGAATAACACAAGGAACTAGTGCACCGGTCCTCACGTTTTCTCAAGTGGCCGTACTTAGGGCTGTGATTATTGTCAAACTGTGAAAACATAAAGGAGTGTTTTCACTTTCTTTTCTTTAGGATGGGTTGTCTTTGTGACACAAACTGGAAAATCATGTATCTCTGTGTATCAATGGTATTGTCTGCATTTATCAACAGGGAAACTTATGAAACTTTTGAAATCTAAATTGTCTGCATTAGTTGTACTGATAATTTATTACAGTATATTTACAACACATAAACAATGTTATATATACTACAGATTGCACAATTACCAGTAACAATTTTTGAAGACACTGCATGGTGATGCACGGTGACGCACAGTGACATACATGAATCTTATTGCAATGACCACCAAGACAAGGCAAGAGCAGGCATAACGTTAAATCTAAAAAACATTGCTCTGACTGTTTGGTACAAATAACATGAACGAACAAATTTCCCTCTCCATGGCAACCCTAGCTTCAAGGAGAAAAACAGCCTCCGGTGTACAGTAAAGCTATTATGCACTGGTACAGCCATAATGCATTCAATATCCACCGAACCATCCCCGTAATTTCTGCATCAATGGCTCAAGATATCACTGATTCACCGACATCATCGACACACTTCAGTTATTATGACGGGTACACAACTTGGAAATTACAATCATAAAACAGACTTTACTGTTGCCAATGCTTTAAAGTACATGGTCCTAAATAAATGGATATTTAGGATGAGGGACAGTTTGAAGGCAGCAATAAGGGCTTGCATTTGTATCACCAAAAACCAAAGGCCTAAATGTGCTGGACGAAATTCCTTGGAAGATTGGCAAAGCAAAATTGGTGGGTCATTTACAGGTTACATGCAACAGGAAAAGGAGATGAAATCGTCTGTTGTGAATTACTGTCTTGCTTTTATGCAAATGATACAAGAGCACCTTCAAAACATTAATTGATCAAATGAGTGATTTTCTCTCCAACCTCGTTTACTGTTTGGAACTGCTAATTGTTATTTGAACTCAAGAAGTGAGAAGCCAGTTCCTTGAGGTTCAATTAATTTCATTGTTCCTATGGTTTTGCTCCAACCACCTGCCAGTATTGGAGTGATTGAGAAATCACAGAAGCAGCCAGATGTAATCAGAGGCTTTGCGTGACTGCATCATTATCTCAGTCTTGAGGGACAAGGAGTGGCAGATCTTTATCGAATTTGGTGTTTCAAAAGGAGGGGAAATAGAGCCCTGACCTCAATAACAAATTCTGCATAACAATTTAAGTTTTCGCATTCACTCTTTGTTCATTCACTGTTCATGGTGTTTTGTTGTTACATAGGTCAGAAATAAGCCATTCTTTGTAGTTGATAATACACAGTTCTAAAGATAAGATCCCAGTAGGAAAATGAGTCTAGGGTACACAAGACTGACCAATCACTGCATGTTTTACAGTGTGGAACAGATCAACAACCTGAGAGAGATTCAAGCCATGCGGAGGCTTCATCCTCATGCAAATGTCATAGAGTTGATAGAAGTCATATTGTAAGTATACAGAAACCTGTCCTGATGTCCTTAGACAATAGCTGACAAAAATATCTATCATAGACAGCTATAGAATCATACAAACAATCTGTAGTATGTTGTAAGGATGTAATTTGAATTCCTCATATTCTAGTTAAAGCTTACAATACAGCAGTTGATATTAATATAAATGATCTGACTTTTCTTCTATTGTTACAGTGACAAGAAAACGGGGACATTAGCTTTGGTATGTGAGCTCATGGACATGAACATCTATGAACTCATCAGAGGTGGGTCTCCCAATCTTTCTTTCTATGACTCAATGACCGCTGTATCCTATATCTCAGTAAAAGGATCGACCTTTAAAACAACTGGCTTTGGATGTCTGATCTTTGGTGATATTTATGTTGGGTATATGATGAATTGTGTGGTTTCAAACAAAGCCATGGCTTTCTTTGTGATGTATGACCCAGTCTCCTAGAGAACAGCAGGGGTTGTGACTTTTAAGGCTAGTTCTTTCATTTTATAGGAGGTAAACTCTTGATAATGATATCATCCAAATGTCATCTGATAAATGACTCACTAATGAATGCTAGCTGAAGCTGCTGCACTTTCTGACTGCCGCGGGATAGGGTTGTCTACAAGGTTGCTACATTCAAATAATGATCTGTGTTTTCATCTCATTTGCTATGAATTTTTTTTTAAATGGTCCAATATTTAGAAACATTTGGATCATGATGGTAAGATGGTAGATGAATCATACAATTTGGTACATAAATCTGGGGCCAAGGTCAAAACAGGAATGTTCGTCTTTCAGAATTCTATTTCTCTATTTGGGAATTCAGTACATTCTGACTGAAGTAGGATCATGTTTGCAATTACCCTACCTGTACATGTTCCTGTAACCACCACCTGTACCTTACAATTACATGTACCTAATATATTGATGGCTACAGAGGGCAAATGCTCATGAATCAATAACTACATTATACAAATGTTATTGAAGTACAGTGGCTAACCTTTACAGGTACACTTTAATTTTGCAGCTGTTACAGCATTATTTTCATCTGAATTTTATATACATTCAGTACAGATTTTTTTAGAGGAACGGTTCAGGTTATAACAGTCTGTCTTAGTTGCATGTCCCTTGGGCTTACTGTGGATGTAGGCAGTTAGAATAGGTTGCTAGGGGACTGTGGAGAGGGAATTTATGCCCAGAAGCACTCTATGCTACAGATGGTAATCTGTTATTGTCAAATGTCAGTGGAAATTAGGTGTGTACAGCATGTATTATTACTGCCAGCCCCTGCCTGTTCAAGGAACATACCTTTATCATTTTCCTACACCTGAACTCCTGGGCCAGTTGTTCTGGATTTGGGCTCATGTTGATAGTCAGAGCTTCCATCCTGTTGGTTGATTATTCTTTAAACCTCCTTGTTCTTTTCATTCCCACAGTTATTAGAAAACAGTATGTCTGAAATGCAAAAGAGCTAACTGCTTGTAAAAATAACATTTACAATTGTTAGTGCAGCCATGTACGAAAGAAGGGAAAGACAAGATGACTAATGAATTCAGGTGGGCAGATGTTCATTGTTGTTGCTCATGTGTGAAAATAAGCTCCTTCCCTGGATGTGGTCCCCCTGACAGGTGTATTGGAAAAGTGCCAAGGCTGGAGTGGCCTGGCTTTGGTTGAGGGGGACGTTCACCTTTGACATGTCAGGGCCCATTTCATCTGCCATAAGGTCCCGTTCTTGTCCCTTTCACAGTGTACCTGTGAGAATGTTAGACAAGCCTGACAATTATTACTTTGCCTTGCGGCACCACTACCTGTATGGTGTGACAAATTATTACACAACCTATGTGTTAAAAGGGTTCACAGTTCTGAAGGCAACATGGAATGCCTGATCATGTGAGCAAATTGATTATTCTGCTTCCCCACATCAACACCACTAGGGAACAGGAAACTGGTGATGTATTATACCCATTACAGAGTACACAGTAGCAGACTGGCTACCCCTGGAGGCCTGGGCTGGGATGTTGGATCAAAGATTAACTCTTGACCTTCTGCTAAGTCAGTAATAGTAGTTTAATAGTGGACCAAAGCCATGTTTGGACATAGCACTACTAATACTGTCACTTATATTATTTTACCCCATCCTGGGAAAAAGTTCATTTGTGCAACCAAGGAGCTTCTATCACTGTTGATAGAAGCTCCTTGGTGCAACCAAGTAATGTCATTGGTGCAACTACAATTTAAATCATTAGAATTCAAATGCATAAATCCCATGCAGATCTTTTTTTACAATTATGGCATTCACTTGTCTATTTTTCATTGTATTAAACTATGGATTGGTGAAATTTTGAGATTTGTTGTGAGGGAACTATGTGTAAACAAACAAGATCCATTTAATACATGCACATGTCCAACCTTGCACAAATGCTATCATGGTACAACCAAGCAGATTTGGCTTTTGTTTATGCCTTTCATGATGTGTCATACAGTTGTCTAGTAACACTGGGTGTGTTGTTGATACAGTACATTTTTGGACATGAACTTTGTAATGGTGCTACCCTTGACTATTACACATTTGGTATGTGGCGGACAGGCCATTGTCGCTCCACAATGAGGTTAAAGTAAGGTTTACCCCTACATACGTATTAAAATGGCTGTCATCTCTGTAAGGCTGTAGTGCCACTAAGATCTTAACCACTCCAGAGGTGCATGCTTGAGAGGCCAGGCTGCACTGGTGACATTTCCACTGCCCCTGGCAACATTTGTATGCCATCTCTGCAAGGGTCTGACCAAAGTTTGATTGGGGTTTACCATCAGGTGTTAGCATGGAAAACATCATGTTTGAACGAGCCCTCTTTGTGCAAAGTTTGAACTTGTTAAAAATTGTCAGACAAAAGGAATGGAGAAAACATTCAAAATCAATGTATACAATATCTGATTAACAAAATTTCTAAAATGAGCTAATGATGATATTGACAAAATTTTCACATCTTTAGCCATTGAATAAACAGTGGCCAAGTATTGTATGTATGTAGGTATAAGTCAGTGTTGTGGCAATGCTACCCCTTAATGTTTACTTTGCCTATGTTGCACACAAATTAGCTTGTTTTTAGTTTTAGTCAAGGAAAAACTGCTGTGTCTAATTTTCAAAAAGTCAATTCAAGTGTTTATAGATAACACATGTTGACTACTTCAGATAATGCAATTAATATTCTTCAGAGGGTACCCACTGACAGTACGCACATACATTTATTTACAAGCAGATTCAATATTTGTTTTAATCAAACAGCACTTCTAATAGACATTGAGAGTAACATAGGAATGTGTGATAAAGCTACTGTTTTGATAAGTGTTCATACTGAGGATCAAAGTGTCAAAAGGCATTACCATGCAGGCACAGGTATGCATTATTTACCCGGTCAGGTAGTCCCATGGATAGCCATGTTTTTGTTGCCACTTCTATAATATGTAACCACCTGGATTACAGAGCAACATGATGGCAGCACACTGAAAACTTCCTATGAATACAAATACAAAGGTTGCCTTCGATTTCCATGGATGCATCTGGGATTTCTAGTTTCTGACAAAAGGAAAACCTTTTTTGTTGTTGTAATTGCCTATACAGTAATGGGCAGTTCCAATGTAAAGAAATGTGGAACAGACTTGCTATTAAAGAGTTAAAATGTCTAATAATTGTTCTAATAATGACCAACTGGGGAAAGAGCATAAAACACTGATTTTTATTCACCCTATGTCAGTGTTGAAAATTTTTCTTTGCTTTCAACCCTCTGAGAATGTGCCCTGGTTCTCACCGTTTTATGGGATGTGCCCTGGTTTTCACTCTTATATTCTACTGCACCATTTTGTTTAACAATCAACAACCATGAGAAAAGTGTTGTTATCACTACCTAGAAGTCTTGGTATTACAAATAATTCAGTCCAGCCAATTGGTTTTCTGTCTTTCTTAGCTTCCTTACAGAATGACTTTGATCATGCAATATGCACAACAACCATTAGGAAATCCCAACATGGTTTTTCAACCCTGAATATTCAGAGGAAAAAATCCTGTTAGTGCCAATTGTACACTTTTCCTTTCATGTTAATGTACTCCAACTACCTTCTTGTCACCCACGGAGAGGTAGATCTAACATTACACTACAGCCTAATGTTATTGTCACCTAACACTTGCACTTTATTTTGCTTCCTGATTTCTGTTTTTACTATAAACCTTGTGAGACAAAGTCAGGTGGGAGATTAGGGTCATGGAAACAATATAGGCTTCTGTGATTGGTTACAGTTTGGCCTTTTAGGACCTCAAGGTGTCATTGCAGAATGGCGTCTCCATCGCTATGGTGTTACAGCTAGGTGGGGCAGTGGCTTTTGTCCTCCTGTAGAAGTTTATTTGCCAACTTGCTTCAAGCGTGCACAGATTCACTGTTGAGCCTTGTGTTTTGGAAATCTTGGCGGCTGTTGCTGTTGTACTCAGAGGGTTTCTCCTGAGTAAAACGTCTCCCTCTTCAAGTTTCTCGGGCAAACAAGGCAAACTGCTTGGGTGCTACAGTGGCCATGACAGGAGTAGAATGCCAGGGCCGTTTTTGTGGCCTCAGCTTTGTTCCCATAGTTACGGTAGTGAGGGCATCAGTATACAGTCATCCATCACAGGCTTACATTGTACTTACCAGCACAGGAGTGCATATCTGCTTCAAACACCTTACAGATGCCTTAGGGCTCCACTCTATTGTTCAAATCTTGGGTATCATTTACTTTGATCCCTGAAAAAACTTTTCTGATTTTCATTTGTTGTTTGTTATCTTTATGGGAAATCACTTTCTACGGTATTTCATACCTTAGAACCAAAAGTACCAGGTGTACTACTTAGGGAACTCTATTGTTTGGACAGACAGCTGTGCAAATGGAGCTTCTGTTGCTGCAGCTGAAGCACCTTGGTACGGATCATTATTGTGACACTTCACTTCACAACACTTCAAATGTAGTGTTACCAACCTGGTATTAGCTGGTGGCTTATTCTCAGTGAGAAATGGACCAGGATAGGTCATGGGGAAGTGGAAATGTAAAAAAAAACATTGCACATGTAAGATAGCAAAGAGATGATAAAATAAAATAAAATTGACAGATGAAATATGTTCACATGTAAAAAAGAAAAGAATTACAACCTGTCCTTTTTCCTGATTGTCTTTGATCTTAGAATACTAATATTGACAATTTTGTCCGGATGTGATGTTTATTTTTGTTTCTTCACATGGTCAAATTAAGCAGACTATTATGTTACACCATTTCAAAAATTGAAAAAAAAAAAAAAAACATTGTACTTTTTGTAGTGATAAGCTGGCATGCCTCCTCTTAGGCCTTTCCTCTACCCAAAGCAAAACCTGGTATCCTGGTGAGTGGCTAGTGAGGAAGAACCACTTTCCGGCTGATTCCATTAACATCATTATTTTAGAGCTCCACATCCTGCCATTCAAGTAAAATTCATGTTGACATACCCATCTATAGCCTAATGGTGTTGCAAATGCCGTACTGAAGAGGTACTTTTGACCTTTAATGCTATAATGGGTAATTCTTTATTCTTATAACAGGGTATTAAAACCTTTTTTTGAATATTTGAAAATTCAGAATATTTCCTTTGCCTCCACAATTTGACAGAACATTTTCTACTGTCATGAGTTATGTGTGATGTAATATGTAATATAAAACAACCCAGGAGCATCTGAAAATGATGGGATCTTGTTTTCATGTTGAGCATGTGTGCTGTATCTCCAACCTTGCTGCCCAGTTTCTTATGCAATATATTTCCCCTATGTCACCTTCATTTGTATTCCAGTTCATCACCCTATCCTTACTTCCCAGTTCTTGTACAATAACTAGCTTCTTTTCACCACTAATATGTCATTATTTCATCCCTTAGATGATTTAAGTCACATCCCTGTGCTAATCAGTGCAGTTAACAAAACCCGTAAATCAATCATGCTAGGTTGACCATGAATAGCACTGGTAATTTCTGACCCCATGTTACTAATTGCCTGCATCCTGCTCTTCAAAACAATCCCCTGTGGCCATCAAGTAGCCCCTCCTTCTCAATTTACCCCAGATCTGTTCTATTATTATATTCAGAGGGGATTAAGTAGGCAGTTTTCTCATCTTGACCCTTGGATTCTCTATACACAAAACAATATTTTTCTCAGTAATGTACCAGTAATTGTGCACAGTATAGACATTGATATAAAACTTTCTTAGGTTTGCAAATCATCATGTGCAAATTTACTGGGATGTCATGTGGAACTTGCCTGTTCAAAGCTAGAAAAAAAGGGCACAACAGAAACTTTTAATAACAATACTGGTGATGGTAAATACTAGTACCTCATCAGTGTTCGAAATACTTTTTTGAACCAGGTAGCACAGTGTGCACCTTTGAGTTCAGCGGTACATATTTTCAGGTTACGTGGTGCGCTACCTGAGTCAGGAAGCAACTAGCGCACAAGAAAATCAGGTAGCAATTGCTAGTGTGCTAGTGGGTATTTCGAACACTGCTCATAGTGCTAAAGGTTTCAGCCAATCTACTCTCACTCGACTGTTGTGATTAGGTAGCAGTGGCCATAGTTGATGTTTGAGAGTTGTTTATGGTATCTGCTCAGAGGTGTAAAGTCCTTCCTTTTAAAAAATAGACATGAAGGAGTCTATAAATACCTGCCATCACAATAGGAAATAGGCCGTCTTCCAGCTCTTCTCAGTTTATTGTATCCATTTATTTTACCCTGATTCTGGAAACAAATGTCAGGACCTCCAAATGCTATCTTGGAAATCCTGTCCTGAGGGAAAGATCTAGTAAGGATAAAGGGATGGTATCAAAATTGATCTTCTGTTTTCCCTTATCCAGTCTTGGTCCTTTCTAGTTAATTCCTTGGATCCTGTAAAAAGTATGTGTAGACTATTTTTTGCAACATCTCGCAATAGACATGAATCATTTCATGGTACAATGGATCTTATGTCACACAGGATTTCCTTTTCATGAATGTGATTGACTGGGGATATCCAACTGTCTTGTTATGGTAATTACATGTAAATATGCTAAGCCAAGAATCCATTTCATTACACATCAACACTGCATTCTATCACAGTGCCATAAAAAAATTCACTGCTTGCTTGTTACATGCATCTTATGAATATTTTACATCTTGTAGCAACACAGCATCATGGCGTTAACTGCTTGAGCACTCCTTTTTGCTCAGTCAAGGCATGCATCTTATGAATATTTTACATCTTGTAGCAACACAGCATCATGGCGTTAACTGCTTGAGCACTCCTTTTTGCTCAGTCAAGGCATGATATGTATGTGCCAATATGTTTGTTGTGGACCATACCTCTTGGCCTTAAACCTTAATCAATCATCTGTGATTTGTCTGCTGTAAAAGAACCTGACAATGACAGATTCTGTAGGATACGAAATGTGGCATCTGTAGTTTTATGAGTCAATGAATACCCAAAGGGCCATTTCTTCTCTTGTTTTATGTATTGTCTCACCTTTAGAGCCTTGACTGTAATACAATAGCACCAGATGCACTTAAGATATTAACAGCAGCAAACTATTGTACCAGGAACATCTGTGACGGGAGTAGCCAGCACTAGTTTTGACGTCCTTTATCATACCCATCAATGTGCATACTTCTAGGGGTTAGCAAGGTTGATAACTCCCTAATAGTAGTTTTCTGTGAATGATAACATCAATATGAATGATAGTGTAACTGCTAATTTGAAAGGTTGAGCTGTCAGCATTGAAACACACTCTGTCAAGGTCACCTTGTAATAACAGTGTACATGATTGACATTCTTGTAGTGTAGCAATATATCCTAAATGGTTTTGTTTTCTGGTAGTAGCTTTTGAAGTTCCTACAGGAAGTTTTAATGAGGAGAAGGGCTAGGACCCAGCTTGAGCCATTTTTCTGTTTGATCAATCAATCTTTTAACAGCTGTTAATATAATAATGTTTTCCTTTGACTACAGGTAGAAGACATTACCTTCCAGAGCTGAAAGTCAAGAACTACATGTACCAATTGTGCAAATCCTTAGACCACATGCATAGGTAAGTGTATGTATTACTAATGGTTCTTCAACCACATGTTTTATCATTCGAAAGATTATTTCAACCAGGTGATTGACAACGTTTGCATTGATATTCTGGGTGATACTTGACTGCTTATTTCATACAAATTCAATTTCTTACTTCTGTTTCAGAAATGGCATTTTTCATAGAGATGTGAAGCCAGAAAATATTCTAGTTAGGGTAAGTATTGTAGTTTGTGAAAGTGCTTTCAGTTGCGAGAATTTCCCAGTTGTTGCTATTAGATTAAATGACTGGTGTCATATGAATCCGGACGAGGGAATGAACCATTAACTTTAATTTGAATGCCAGCAATCATATTTATTCTATATGTATTGTGATAGAATGTTTTAAAAAATCAGGATATTCCACCTGTCAAATGATGAAGCAAACATTCACCTAACATAGATTCAAAACTGTCTGTGTAATATCTGAAATATCCTTGTAAAGGTATGTGTGTAGATGGCAATGACCGACTGATGAGATATGACAACAGGTATATAATTTGCTGCTGATACAATTTGCTATATACACATGGTAAGGAGCAAAGGACTCTTCACATGTTTGGTCTAGTCCAGGAAAGGACGGCAAAGACTACTGGCTATCTTCTCCTGACCATTATATTCCTGAAAG
Organism: Branchiostoma floridae x Branchiostoma japonicum; assembly: GCA_013266295.2. NCBI lineage: Eukaryota > Metazoa > Chordata > Leptocardii > Amphioxiformes > Branchiostomatidae > Branchiostoma > Branchiostoma floridae x Branchiostoma japonicum. The sequence continues at coordinate 18,271,684 of CM023840.1, forward strand.
AACCTTAAAACTTTGCACTTAAGCATCTACTTGTGTGTCTCTTTTTACAGAAGCTAGTAACCATCAAATAAGCCAGATCGCATGTGATCACAGAACCTTTCCTCATCACAAGCAGCAAAATTGTCTCTAAGATATATAGAAGACAATCTGACATTACTGGTCTATACTGCCTTCTACTCCCATATGCATGACTAACAAAGTGCCACAGTGCTTGCTTGCAGTACTTTCTGTTGTGCTTGTGATTAAGCCTACATTGTCAACTCATTCTCAGGCTTTCAGAAAGCTTGTAGACGTTGACTTTTGTCTTAACCTTGTCTTTCATGTGACAGCTGAGTCGCAGAAGGGATGGGGTTCCTCAGGTATACACTCAACTCTCAGTTCCCTCTGCCTAACTCTACAAGTCATGGTGAAGCCATGTGGGCATGTAGTTAGGGAAGTCTTGAACAGTAGACTAGTAAAATATACAGTAGCTTGGATTAGTGGAGCACCATATATAGTAGATTGCTTCTAACTGTATTAGACACATGCAGCAAAAGTAGGGCCACACCAATTTAGTATACCACTTCTCCAATTTAAAACAATTCTGGAGTAATTACAAAAGAACAAAAAAGCTAACTATGTATTATAAAACAAGAGGAGTCTAAAACTTGATACAGTATCCATACTACATGTAAGTGCAAAATGATACAAATTGTATGCCATTTTTCTGGTAACTTGAAAAGTAAATGACTCCAAAGTATTTTGCAGAGACTTCTGGCAAAGGAACTGAAGGTGTTATGCATTTAACCTTTGACATACTTCAACTAGCAATGTACAACTGACCTGATCCTAGATTAGTAATTTAGCATGCTAAAGGTTAAATATAGCTATATGTCACTTGCACTTTTGAATGAAAGTGTTTCAAAGACAGTAAGCTGGACAGAGAAACAACAGACTAAATTTGTGTGGTCTATCTAGAACAAAATATTAACTCTGTTGTTACAATGTAGTGTACAGAAATAGCGACTAAAGTAGAATTAGGAAAATATTCCCTTTGAAATGGTAAGTTGAATATTGCATTTCATCTGTAAGCTACTAGGAGGCATTGTTGTAATGCATGACAAACAAATAATTTCAATGAAGCAACAGACAAATCTTACTGTCATTTATGGAATGTGCAAGTTTTCAATGGCTGTCATTACCTTCTTTTTTCAAATATAACTTTCACATGTAGTACTAGCTGGAAACATTAACAATTAACATAATTAATTCTTCAACGATTGTCCCCGTTGACCAACTAACGAATCTTGAGGAAAATGACAATGTAAAAATGTCTTGAAATTACAAAAAATCATCTCAAGAAAGATATGAATCTTAAAGTTTGCAGATTTGCTGGTAACTTGCAAGCTGTGTGGATCATTCAGTATTTTAAAAGCTGTCATGATTGTTGGTGTGTGAATTTTCCTATGACATACCAACCTGAGGGGATTATTCATGGATTTGTCATGATTGGATTCCTTTCATAGATTCTTCCATCAAAGATGGTCAACCTATATTCTGCTTGCTTGTGGCCTGGAATGAGAAACAGTGATTGAGCTGAAATTCAATTCTCAGGGAGATTTTACTGCCCACAGCTTGATATGTGACAGAACTGTCATGTTAACTACATGAAGACAGAATACAGCCTCTACTGTACATTTTTGTACACCTTCCCCTGAGGGTTTACCTTTATAACTTCACCAGTCAAATGACTTACACTGTTAATCTGCACAAAGTCATTCTCTCTCCTCCCTTGTTTGCACCTTCTTCCTTTATCTCCATTTATTCCTGCACTCTTCTCCATTTTTCATGTGCTGGGTGAACATTGCCTTAATACTTGGTTATGTTTCTTCCTCTCCTTCAGGATGATCTATTAAAATTAGCCGACTTTGGATCCTGTAGAAGTGTGTACTCCAAACAGCCATACACAGAATACATCTCAACTAGATGGTGAGTTCCCCCCATGCACACACACACACACTGCCTTCTTACCATGATATTGTCAAATCATGGCTGGTGAAAAGAGCACTGAACAACAAATTCGGTGGGCCTGAGACAAACAGGTCCTGTTCGGGGCATTGGTAAAATATCTCATGGCAATTTTGATTAGCATGCTTTTTTGGTGGCTATAACACAAGTTACCACCATACAAACTATATTATATTGCCAACATCAGGTAAAGATGAAGAAGTATTTCAAACATTCACTTGATATCTGGCATGGTTGAAAAGAAAAATACTTCATTGGCCTACGTGCCAGCCATATATAGCTCTGAATGAGTTTATTGAACTGCTGCATATCTCCTTAACATTTGTACTCCATGGAGATAACTGAGTCCTTCTTCCATTGCAACATATACATGAATGTATAAATATACAGAGAATTGTGGCTAATTGACAGCATTCAGACATGCATGTGGTTCAATCAATATTGACCTGTTTTTGTGGCTCTTTCAAAACATTTTGTCTAGGATTAGGTGCTTATTTGCATGTAAGCCAGACAGGTTGCTGCCTGATTAACTAGCACTTGTTTGGCTATGAAGTGAATAATATTGATTGATTGATTGATTGATTGATTGGCTGATTTACAGATTGGCTGTGATGTGAGAAATTTGAATCTAAAATTTTATCTATTGGTGGCATTAATCAGCAGAGCATTAAATTTCTTTTGAAAATTAAATGATAACAAAAAAATCAGGATTCTGAAGTCCTACAAAAATATGTTAGCAAAGGCATCTTAGGCCACACCAATTTAATTTCTTGGTTAACGGATTTTTCCAGAAAAAAAATGGAGCGGGCGGGCGAAAAAAAAATAAAAATAAAAACAGGCCTCAAGGGCATCCTATTAATTATTATGGCCCAAAATGGTACGATAGGAGCCATGAAGTCAACACACCAGGCTGGTTCAAAATTTAAACAATGAATTTTGAACTTGTAATGATACTACTGCATTGAAAGATGGAATAACTGTAAAAACTAGGAAGAAAAGGACTGTTTTTAACTGTTCAGGGCAAAATATGAGCATTTTGCAGTTGATTCTAAATTTTTTTTTTTTTGCAAATCAGAAAAAAATGAAGCGGGCGAATCCGTTAACCAAGAAATTAAATTGGTGTGGCCTTAGTATGTGCCTTCCACATTTTGGCACTGATGTGATATGAAATGTTAATTCTGATGGTATTAAACATCTAGAAGGGATGCAGTAAAGTACTGAGAGGCAAAAGAAGAAGGAAAATTGCTATATTTAAACTTTATGTACATGGTGCTGAACTGCCATCCATTGAATCACTTACTGTAAATTTCCGATTAAAGGACGCATCTCGATTAAAGTACGCACCCCCGATTCAGGACTGGTTGGAGACAAATAAAAGGACGTAAATAGTAAATGCAACATCAAGAAAAATTTCAATCCCTATCCCTATACATTGTAAAATTTTGTGCCATTCTGAAAGGTTGGAGACATATAGCAATCTATCAATTTATCCAGGATCCTCGATAATTGATCTGTAGAGGAGTAATAGATGCATACATTGTGTTTTCATAATATCTCATATTGTGGAGTTGGCTCCTCACACTGTCTGAATTGTGAGTGCTAATTGATGGGACTGAACTGTGTGCTGGTGTGACTGCCATTCAGTACTGACCCAACTGACCTTACCATGCAGTGCCTGCTGGAGGTGTAGTCATAGGGATATAGTGAGACACTTGCAGTCTCTGCTATTCCAGCTAAAAGCACATGTATCACAATCCTTTGAGTGCCTAGTTTTACACACAAGATGCTAAGGAAATTTGATGTAGGTTGGGCAATAGTAGTTATGGGATTTCAGGGACCCCACAATACCTGACCAGCAAGTAGGAATTTTTTTCAGAGACGTTAAGGGGGTGTCTTTTTTTTGCAGGTACCGAGCTCCTGAATGCCTGTTGACAGATGGGTACTACAGCTATAAGATGGACCTGTGGAGTGCAGGCTGTGTCTTCTTTGAGATTATGAGGTACAAACAAATTATTCATGGTCCAGGCACAACTAAAAGAAACAATTGGAAATTTCTCTTGAGATGCTCTCTACTGAAGAAACCCCCAGTTTCTGTACTTTGCAAAGTACTTAATCAGACCCCCAGTCAAAAACTTTCAAACTGGTGCTTTAAAGAGGCTACCATATCTTAAATCAGTCAAAGTTCAAATGATCTAGTCAAGAACAGAGAACAAGAATCCTACACATACAGTATTATGTCCCTCCATGGCTGTATTAAAACTAAGATAACTGTTGTTTTGCAGCTTGCACCCCCTGTTCCCAGGGTCTAATGAGGTGGACCAGATAGCAAAAATCCATGATATCATGGGAACACCTGATCAGTCTGTGCTCAACAAGCTTAGGAAGTAAGTATGCTGTAGAAAACAACACTTTCATTTCATAAATTACTTGTCTTTACATGTGTTATTTTTTTAGCCTTCTTAGTCAAAGAAATGGCATTTTTCAGGTTCCTGTTATTATGAATGGTAGAATGTCTATTGTTTTCCCTGTCTATACTGCTTTTTCAAATGTTCAACTTCCTTTTGATGCAGCAAAACAAGAGGGATGAACTTCAATTTCCCCCCAAAGAAAGGCTCAGGGATAAACAAGCTGCTTCCGCATGCTTCGCCCGAGTCTATAGACTTGATATACCAGATGTGCACATACGACCCTGACGAGAGAATAACAGCCAAGCAGGCACTCAGGCATCCATATTTCAAGGATATGAGGTATGCATCTTCTGAGGGGCTTTTTGATACCTGCTACAGTAGTTCCCAGTGTTTGGCTTTAAGGTGCTAAACATCTTGAGCTTGGGCCCAATTTAGATATGTGTGTGCATCATTGTCAGTCCCCAAAATTCACAATTATTCTTTAAAACACTAGCCATCTTACCCAATATGTTCAGTAATCATACAGTAGCACGATAGGATAGTTACCTTGAGGCTGGGTGAAAACAAACCACCTGATAAAGTCACCCAGGAGGATTTCAAACATTAGTGACACTTTTCTGAAGAGAGCCTTGATCATGGCAATTTATCCTGGATGTACAGCTTAACAGGAAAAGCAGTGTTCATTGCTTCAGTTGTCAGACGTGTTCCTATCAACAGGAACAGGATATCCACCCACGTTACAGAGTGTGCTGAATGGATTATTAACAGCATGATGCATTTACTCCTGAGAAATGTCACCTTTAGCTACCCTGGCCTCATTGCCCTCCCTATGCAATTTTTTAACGCATGCAGACGTTCAATTTACATTTCCTTTACATGACTGCGAAGAAGACTCTGAATTACGGTATTGTCAATGTTATTCTGGTGGCACCAACATGTGCAATACAAACATTGGTTCTGGAATGATCAATTCTGGATGGGGTTTACATGACTTCAGACTGGTACACAAGGCTTTAAAGTGGGGCTTTTGCTTGCTTTTGTGGAAAGGAAAAATATTTCTGTAAAGTAACAAATGTGTAGACATCCAGTTATCTAGATTTCCACTTTCAATATCAGGTAGGCTATCAGTAATATTTCATCTTCCTGTCCACAAAATTCCCTGTCATGATAGACATCAATCCAATGCAAGTGCTGGATATTTGTGATAAGGTATTCTGGTTAAATTGTCAGTAAAAACAGAATTTTTTATTACTTTCTCAGAATGCTAGGTTTTAGAAATGTAAACGCAACAACAGAGTGTTTCTGAAGTGGAAACAACATGGAAGGTGGCCTTTACTTACCATTATCTAAGTGTTGAAGTTGGTGTCTGATGCATCCCCTCGGCTTCAATCGCAAGTAATATGGACAGACAGTACGGGACAGAGCTGTGGTCAATTTTTTGATTAAGGAAATAACCATTTACAGAGGGCTGTGTATTATATCTATAATGTGGAAGAAGTAGAAAATTTTACCAGAAATTTACTGGAAAAGGTCTATTGGCACCTTAATACCTAGAATAGTTTCCTGGTCACTTTAGAAACTACATTTTGTAAACTGGAATTGTACATGCGTCAGGTCATACATTTCCAAAGTCAGCTTGTACTCTTGTAGTGCATAAAACATGTATGGTAGTTGCTGAATGGGCTATCCTTCACAGATCTTTGATCATATGACCATTGATCATCCGTGCATATTTTTTTGAAGTGTGTACATCAAACGGTTCTTCACCCTTTACTGACACCTTTACTAGCCTTTTCACTCCTATTTCATGTGTATAGACTTATGTTCAATGTATACCCATAGCCCTTGATATTCAACCTCCCATTCTTCTCCCATCAGACCACCTTTGTGGAAAAATCTAGACATAATTTCCCAAATCTAAAGAGTCTTTATTTATTCCAAATGATCCCAGTTAGTTGTTTTTCTATACAAGCTTGTTATTTTCCCCAGGGAAAAATGAATCAATCATTATCATAATATAAAAAGTGAAGACAACTTTGTAAAGCAAGAACATTTGTATGGTTTTCCAAAATACCCAGTTATAAAATCCAGGTTATCAAATCTGCTTGGATGTCCTTTAATAATAATGGTTCCAAGGTATAAAGACAGTACTGTTTCTATGAGCAATGTCAAGAAAGATATGGAGAGTCAACAGGTGCACATTTTGTTCATTTGGCAGTGGGGACATCAAACATGACTCCCCAGGATCTGCATCTACAAAACTTTAAACGAGATAGATAAAAGGTCCTGGGCTCTTTTTGTAATGAGACTCTAGTGTCTTAGTAATGTCATCTGAAAGAGGTGACCTTGATGATAGCATTGACCTGAAGGGATATATGCTGTTATTGGCTTTTTTGATTGTAAATGTATATGCTAAGATGACAAGTACGCACACATACAAACACACAGAAAAGAAGCTGCCAGCACCATCTTGTGTGAACAGTCTCCCAGCCTGGGGCAATTACATATTAATGGGATGAAAGGAAGAGCCATGCGCCACATCTAGGGACTGAGAGGCATTTCAAACAAGTCAGCCGTAATGCTGCTGAGACTCCCTCGCTACCAATCAGAGGCATGAATAGGCCGACAGGAAGTAATAAAGGCGGAGACAGATGCAAGGGCAGACGTTACAGTGTGTTGGCTGGCTGGTGGGGACTTGTTAGGAGGAACATTCCAGTGTGCATGAGAGCCACACACTGATGTTGATGTGATTTGTATGCGGGCACAGACATTATCATTTCAGCTCTTGTCACAAACAAGGAGATGGCCACACCGATTAACCTGGTCTTCTGTGTAGGCAGAGAAGACATGTAAGTGGAAGGACATTTAAGATATCTTTTCATCTGTTGCCATTACTGGTTTTCAGGGTGTTTTTTTGTTTTTCATCTGGTGAATATCTAACTTTGGCAAATCTGATGTTTTTGTAGCTTTTATCATAAAAGGTGTTTCAGATGTCATCAAGAACAGTAGCCGGCCCCTATCAAGGCTAATTTGTACAGCAATATTTTTGGCACCTGTCGCATGGTTGACAGCAATAGTACACACATTAATTTTGTTGGGGTATCAATGGCATATTCAAAGGGGAACGTCAGAGATCTACAAGACACTTTCTTTGATAGACAAAATATACCCAAAAATCATTTCTTTCCATCACTGCACTGGTCCATCATAGTTTAGATTTCTGACAGTGGTTTTAACTTTATTGCCTGGCCTACTCACCGCCATCTTGCCTGAAAATGTGAAATTTGATGTTACCGCATGGTAAGCTCCCAGCTTGCATAAACCTTTGTCACGTTTGGGTCAGTGCTACTGCAAACTATCGAAACACATGACTCACGTTATGAGTATAGTCAGACCTTCATATGAGTTTTGCAGTTGAACGTTTGGGTTCAAAACGCCATTTTGTGATCTACATGTAGCTGTATACAAGGGCTTACTTTGTTACCTTTGCCTAGAAGGTTATTTTTTTTGGTAGCATTTGTTGAAACAGTGTTGGTGGTTTACCTGCATGACTCCAGAAGTTATGAATGGATTGATATGTAATTTGGTATGCAGTTAGGTCTTGGCCTATCAAAGGAATGGTTAGATTTTGGGCCCCCCTGGCAGCTTTCCTAGGTACTGCAGCAGAATGTCCCATTTTTCTATCTCATGTTCTGGACAACCTTTGGTCTTAATCTTGGTGTTTCTTTCATGTGATTGTGGCACAAGTGGTAAGAAACCCAGCTGCTTTGCCATATGGATGAAATTCAGTGGATCCAGAGGGCAGAAGTTTGAACTCCACTCGGGCATGGTGTGAGGACTTATTACTCCTTTAGGATGAGCCCAGTGTATGGGGGGACTTTCTGGCGTCAGCCCCAGCACATAAAACAACCAACACACAAAAGCAGGAGTGCCCTGGTGTGCCTGCCTGAAAACGTGAGCTATGGCAAGGCCGTATTGCACTACTAGCTATTGAAAAAGTGTTATGCTTGACTTAAGTCGACTGCTTAAATTTTCTAGTCTAAAATAGATTGGCTCTAAAGAGTATTCAACTTTGTTTTTGTGAGGCCCAAGCATCAGTTGTCATTATAAAAACACTATGAGGCACTATGACGTACAGAGTCTGCATCAGATTCTGTAATTATATTCCCTGGTGGGCCAATTATCTTTCCACTGATGGTGTGTTCACCATGCTTGCTTGTGATCTATTTGGCATGACTTCTCTGAAATCCACTACTACAACTTCAGTGAGATAATTGTATTCTTTACCACGATGCCAAAGAAAATCTTGATATTTCTCTATTGACATAGATTACACTCAAAACATTTGAACAAACTTCACCCAAAAAAATTTGGGCTAGAGTAAATTTTAACATCAGACCAAGTTATACTTTCACTAGTTGGTGCTACTGTAGGTGCATTTCATTTGGATATTTAACACCGATAACAAAAGGTGACATATATGGACACATTCAGACCAAGCTTAAGCTCAGAACACACCTAGTAGTACCTAATGCTGCTTTCAAGCAGAGAAGACAGAACTCCTCTGGGACCTGCTGAGCGGCAGTCAGGTTATGTGCTACCATGTTATTGGGTTTTACTCTTCTGACCCTACAGTAACTTTTCCTTTAGAGGCAGCCCAAATGGAGAAGGTGATGACTAGATTATCAGCCCTGGAACAGCACTGATCTCAACTCGCCTGGTATTCAGGCCACGCAGGGATTTAAAGACCTAGTATAAAAGCCCTAGGAGACGAATGTCTTCAGAACTGAAATGGGGATCAGCTGTAGAAGGAGAAAAGGTCATGATTATTAGTATGGAAATGTGGGAATTAGACATAAAAGCCAAGGTGCCAAAGAGGTTTCCTACTCTTGTCAAGTCTTGGTACCAATTATACATCACCATTTCCAAATCATGCCCAACCCAACATTTATTGCCAAAGAATGGACACTTTAGGAAGGTGAAGAAAGCCTGAGGCGATCAGCACAGAGATTGTCAGACATGAGGGCTTCATCCCAGTTACTCACAATTCCTGCCGTTATGGAACCTCAAACCTTGAGGCCTTAGGCAGGTAGTAACAAGGAGCTAGGGCCACTTTGACATCGTTAAAATCTAAACTGTTACTTTTGCTTGAAATGAAACTATTTATTGTGCATACCTCAAAGGTAAAAAAACAAACAGAGATCATTGAAGGGATGTTTCATGTTAGTATTCCTAGCTGCCCATCCTATAGGTTTCCTTACTTGAGAGCATGCAGGAATCATACATTCTGCCTGCTGTTTGCATGAATAATCCTGTGAAGCTTAATGCATGATAATTACAATTCCTGCTCCTGTAGGGAAGCTGAGAAGAGACAAGCAGCCCTGCAGAAGGTGGAAAACCGTGCCAAGAACGCCGACAAGGCAGGCGGCGACAGACCGGGATCTGGTAGAACGGAAATCTCTAGAATTTCAGACACAACAACCAGAACGGAACAGCTCGCTCAGCAGCGAAGACGGGTCAGTTACCGCCATCTTCCAAACCTTATGGCAAGTTATATAAACCCCACCACAGGGCCTCATCAGTATTCACCACTAACGTGCATTTGCATGCCCGCTAACGCCAGGAATGGATTCTGAAGTATGTAACATTGTTTTGCTTCCCAAGGAGTGCTGAAATTGTCATCTTAAAGAGGAAAAAGAAGGACCCAGGGTCATTAACTGATTATACTAAAAATATATTACTTCACTATATATTTTTGAAGGCAACAACTTGATACCCCTACTCTGATGTTGTTTGAAAATAATATCAGATCTACATTAATCTTTATTTTTAATGCTTTTCTTCCATTTTGAGAAGTCAATTTTGCAAAAGTATCACTTACCTCCTCTTCAGTGTTTTAAACCACACTAACTAAAAAGTTGATTTAGTCTTTGATTAACCACTAACAGGATGGTAATTTGGTTGAAGCCTAACGCTTACTTCTGCATTACTGATTCACTGCCCTGTTTCCTTACAGAGGAGGAACAGAAGACTAGAAGCCCAGCAGGCTAACCACCAGACTGGCTTCATGTTACCAAAAGTCCCCCAGAGTAATGCCCTGTCCATCCATAGTACAACCTTCCCCAACAGTTCCTTCCCCACTCACTCCATCGTCCCCAAACTGCCAGTCCCTGGTGCCACCTCTACATCCACCTCCACCATGCTCCCTGCCATCATGAGCTCCCATCCCCAGCAGAAGGCCAGAAAACCCAAGGTGAGCTCTGAGCATGCCGACAATCTTTCCCTTTCAGCTTTCTTGTTTCTTGATTCCTGACCAAATGTGGTCATGTTCCATTTTTTCGACTCTTTTCAACTATGGGCAGCCAACTATGAATCATGGAATATTGAGACACAGAATGTCATATCTTATACAATATCTAATGGAAGTTGCAGGAATGCTCCAGGTGACATGTCATGTTGCATCAGCAGTAAATGTTGGCCTCAGCCCAATGAAAGAGAGTTGAGAGAAAATCTGAGCTGAAAAGGAAATGATGTCAAAGATGACCAGCTTACTAAGCTATTTCTGTATATCATAGCAGAGTATTCAAACAATTTATGAGAAAAAACAAGCAAACATTAGAGACATTCAGCTAAAACATGCATGTAAATGGTAAGAGAATATTCCATTTTCAGGAGCACAAGGAAGGATAATTAAATGTATGAATAAAAGTCTGAGTGAGAGACTGATCGTAAAACTGCTATCTTGATACCCTATTTTGTTAGATTATCTACACAACTGCCAGTTTTCCTAAGACCTTTCCTTGTGCCTTTGCAGAATCACCAGCTGCCTACCAAGAATGTGTTTGGTCACTATCAGCTGCCCTCTATTGACCGGCGGGGAGCAGGCTTCTGACTTCATTACTAACAGGGTACCAAGATCATGACTGGACCGCCAGGAACTTTCCTTGTACCATTCTTGATGTTCATGATGCCCTAGAATGTTCAAGGATGCCCCTGTTGTCACATAGACTAAATCCAGGACCACATTGTCATTGTTTTATTCCCCGTTGTTGTGTTCTAAAACAAAAGTATTTTTAAATGGATTTCATTTTAGATTTTGTAATCAAGTTTTAACATTGTTATCTGTTTGGCCATTTTTATCCATTGATTTTTTTTTTCCTCTACGTAAAGAGGTTAGAGCAAACTTTTCCATGTTGTCAATAGTCTACTCAGACTGTCTCTAATTTTGAACTGAAAATTTTGTGGCCTCTGTTTGCTTCCGTCCTTTTTTTATCCACTTCCAAATACTTGGGGAGGTGAATTTCTCTGTATTTTGGTTTGTTTTTGGTCCAGAATGTAACTTCTTGGTACCAAGCCTGGTTTGGGCAACCAAGTGTGACAAGGGTCGTGAATTTTATTTGAATGAGTGTAAAAAGTAACATATCAAATAGCAGTTCATGTTATGCTGCTTGATGTTGGTCAGGTCAATTGTATCAACTGTACAGGTTTTTGAACAAGAAGAAATTTTGACTGCTGCATTTTGTTAATGTACAGAGATTGGAACAATTGAAGTCAGTTTATATACTGCAGGGCTGACCATAGTGAATGAAAGGACATATTGTACATATAGATAGAGCTTGTAAAATGTTAAAATCTTGCAGACAATGTACCTACTGTCAAAGTATCCATGCTATATTTTAGATATAAAGTATCATCTTTAAAGAAAGTGCCATTGTGAGGAATTTGCTGTGAGGTATTTTGAATTTTGTACATGGGTTGTTCATTGATAAAATACTCAAGAGCAGAAAACGTTAATGTAAATATGTTGTGTTTTGTGGAGATGTATATTTTGGCATGTATTTTTATGGTTAGGGGATACTCACATTCATAGCCATCAAAGGCGGTGAAAGCTGAATCTTGATGCATGTGAAACGGTTTATGAATGTATACCATAATTGCCAGTGTGCAAATGTTATTACTGCAGAGGTGCCTGCTCACAGCTTGTATGCAAAGAAATGTGTCCACAGTGCCACCTAGCATATCTCAGCATCAGCACAGCTACTTTTGGCATTAAGTCTTCATGTTTGGTTGTCAGGCACACAGGACAACACACTTCCAAAATTAAACACTTTCACAACAACCATGAATAGTTTCATCAGGTTGGTAAGTCACTGAATAAAAGTCTCTTTTAAGCAACAAAAAAAGCATTGGTTGCATAAAAAAAGAGTCTTTTTATTCACTGTCTTTAGACTCACTGTCTATAGACTCTATACTGATACCCCCTGCTACAATCTTCAGATGCACTGTTCTCTCTACTGTCACATTTACTTGAAGAATATATTTAATTTACTGCTCTGCTGCTCTAACATACATTATATGATGTACTGAGGGAATTAATCTACTGGCTGTCAAGCAAGGTAACCTGGAAATGAGGGTGACATGTCAGATTCCATACCTCAAAAATATCTGAAAAGCATTTCAATTTCTCTACTGGTTATGTCAAGTAGGCATGACATATACAAAGCACATAAGTAAGTTAATAGTAATAATACATTTCTGCAACAAGTATCTGCAGTTCTGACAGCATTGACAAGGTGGCCTCCATAAAGTCACCACCTGTCCTGTCATCTCTTTCACTTGTGCCTGATGTTCAAGGGGTGCTAGCTGCCAAGTTTCCTGTGTTCAACTGTCAAGTACTGCTACTTTTAGTGGGATTCTGTAAATGATGCTGGGTACAATCAAGAAAATAGCTTTGAAATTTGTGATAATGTTTATAATTGTGTGACAAATGGACAGGAAGTAAATGTTGTTGGCGTTGTATGTCAACCTAAAAGTGTGAAATGTGGTCTCATGTTTTATAATTGAATTTCTTGTGTCTTTCTTTGGCAAACGTTTTCACAACACACAATAATGCATTATAGTAAACACTATATAACACATTTGGTTGGACCAAATGAACTAGACCCTGTCTAGGGTTCGACCCGTTTGGTATGTTTAATCTAAATCTTCTAGTGTAGTTTATGCAGAAACTAAATTCAAACTATACACCTGTTTGAAATACTAGGCAGTAGAAACAGATTTCTTACAAAACATATCAACCTTCTGTGCAAAAACTGCAGTTAAGATAATTTATTGCTTGGGTTTACAAGGTTGATTTACAAGGTTGATTAAAGGAAATATTTTCTCATTAAAAATTTGATAAAAGGGGGGTATTCCTTGCAACACAGCTGCCATATTAGTCTCAAATTGCACTGAAGTATCTGGTAAGATTGAGCCCTTTAATGTCCTAAATGTTCTACACACTAACAATGTTATTTTCTATATTGATGGCCATTATCACTATCTGTAAAATTATTGGGAACAATAGAGCAATTTATATCAGGATATATATGATCATGGGTAGGGATCATTTAAAAGAAAAGATACATCTTACTTGCACCAGAATTTGTTCAAAATTTTGTCATGTTTTTTTAGGATGCTTTCTGAAAATGGCACAGGGATTGTAGATATTTCAAACGTGGTCCATGAATACAGTCATGTCTGTTCTACAGCAGATTAACTGATATGAGCTGTCAGTGTTTCTAAGTGCTGCCAAGGAACTCCTTGAGGATGCCTGGCACCTCTGGTTCCTGGTAATCCTTGACAATGAAGTTCTTGCCATCATGAGCCCCTCGAATCATGGCTGACAAACCTGGAAGATGATACAAGTGATGACAACTGGATGTAACGTTAAATCTAGCCCAGAATACTTTCATTTGACCATGTTTGTAGGGCCACTGTCATCCTTCATTTCCTTCTCAGATACACATGTGTAAACTTTATCATCTTTATGACAAGTAGAAAATGAGAACTTCAAAAAGAAGCTGTGAAATTCAAATATAACTTCTTGAAACACCCCAAAAGGCTTACTCACTTAGGCACTAGACCCAATCTATGGTCTGGGACACATACAAATGTAACATCACTACTGGGCTACCATCAAACACAGTACTGGAACTGCCACTTTTTCACACATACAATTACATTGAGTATTTGGTCTTGGTAGAACCTTATTCCATGTGCAACTGTACGAAATCAAGCTGTATAAGGAAACAGAGTTACCTTTGCCATCAGCAGGCCTGTATAGACACAGGATCCTTTTCTTCCATCCCACTGCCTTTCCAATCTCATATCCAACTCCAAGTGACGGCTGGGTCACCTCCGCAACCACAACTACAATCATACCATCAACACTGGTGGGCCTTTTTAACAATGCTAACACTAACTTGGTTTGTAGCCACAGCATTCTTGTTACCCTGTATAGCATCAGGTATAATAATTATAAATGTCTAGACTTTCAGTTCCAAACCTCTATAAATGGACCTGAGAAAGATAACACTCTTTATTTCTTGGAATCTGAAGACATCATAACATTAACATAGCTGATGTCAGAAAATGTGAGATGCTACCAATGAACCAGTTCCTACCATCTGACTCTTGCAGCCATGCCATGTCCTGTGTGTGTATGGCCACATCGTCACCTGGAGAAATGAGCATTTTGGAATTCATCATAACATTACACATGTAGCATTGGGCAGGAATAAAAACAGCACCAGTGCATTGCTTTGTGTTATGATGAAGAAAGCTGTTATGTGTTAGCTGACATTTTACATGTATTCAAGTCAAACCAAATAAAGATGTTATATTCATACATAATATGGTACCTTCAATATGTTTGAGAATAGGTTCTTTAAATCCAACATGTTCAGTGAGGACAGTGCCATAGGCCTTTAGCTGTTCAATGATCCTGGCATAGAGTTCTGCGTCACACCGACCTCCACGGATACTGCCACAGAAGTAAATCTTCATAGTGTGATTGGTGCTGAAAATAGACAAGATTATAGATATTTTACTTTTGGACTTGCAGGAGTTTCTGGTTCAGTGGTACAGGTTATGAGTTCCTGAGTCACAATAAGTCACTAGTAAGAGTTGCTAACGTACAGAGAGGACGTTGCATGTTGGTGATCCAGAAAGCCACACCCTGAGTACATTATTTATTAACAGGATCCCAACAGAACTCTTCAAACAAGAAAGGTGCAGCTGTACATGTGCACACGTGTGCTGGCCCAAATCTAGCCCTTCCATGACCACTGAACGCCTGTACTCCGCAAATCCAAGAAATAAGGCCTATGTGTTACACCACGTGGAAATCAATATGCTATTCATGTAGACAGAGTTTGGATAAACTGTCCCAAACTGTTGCATGATACCCAAATTGGCAAGATCCCGCAAAGGCTTGAATCGAAAAGCACCCCTCTTGTACTGGCGACAACTTGAATGCCTACTCTCTGTTTCTGCAGCTTCAGACTTGATTTTCCACCAAGATAGAAAGACTGACAAATTAACGTTACACTTATGTTATAACAAACTCTGAATCAATGTATCAATTGTGATATCGTTTGTTACCTTGTGTCGCGTTGGTCCTCGGACTTGTCGGACTGCAGGTTCCCGCCAAATGAACGACCTTTTCAACTTTCAACTTTCAACTTAGAGACCCTCCGATATAATCTGACGCCCTCTTGCGACATGTCATGGGACGACAGAACCAAATACTAGTATTCGTGGGACGTTGGTCGTTGGAGTAGTAAGTTTCAAGGTCACTAGACAGTCAAGATAAAGAATAACAGTGATATATTACATAGACTTAATTGTGGCATACGGCATCATTTTTTTATTACCACGACTTTCAGGCATCATCCACTATGATCTTTCACAAGAAGTGTCTCCGCCTTCATTTTGTAATGGAGAAACAAAGAAAGAAAGAAAAGAAGCAAAAATGTTCTTTATGTAAACATTATGGTGACCTTTAACTTTTTAAAGTTTAAGCATACAAAACTTTTCTTTTCTAGGACGCCTAACCGATTGTCTGTTATTAATGTCACGTCCATCCGTGTCTGGCATTATTCCATCATCCCGGACAGGCCATACTTCTTGGTCGCGGTCCACACAGGACCTTCTGTCTCTCGGCAATTGTCCCTGCTTGGTCGCTGTAGTTAAGGTGTCTGACCCCAGAATTGTTATGTTGTTTTCTGCGTTGCTTTGGAAGTTCAAAGCTCCATATATCAATGTGTGCGCGACCTCAGACACACTGTCCTCGTCAAGTTCTGTAAGTGATACACGTGTGCGACTCCGCTGAACGAATGGATTGAGCTCTGCTGACTAATTTGTTTTGCGGTTGCTGCTGAGTTTGAATTTGGATTTTCTGCAGCGGAAAGAAGACAGTCATAATATCGCTGTCAACTTTAATTAGTGACGCCTTTGATTGCCAGATATCTCGATCTTATCCTGGATCTACGGGGGGCCTCTCACATAGGACCTCCCAATCTGCAGAAGCTTCAAGTGGAGATCTGTAGAGGTTTAAATCGGTTCTCGCCAGGCAATCCCGTTAAGAGAGATCTTCACGATTCGTCAGAGATCGCACACTTCAAAGGCCTTTTATACGAAGACAATGCTGGCGGGGGTCGTTGGTTGGCAGCGGTACAAGTTTGGAGACTTTCTGCTGAACAGACTTGACAATCGAGCCGAAACGCCCATTCAGGAAGTCCCAGAAGTCCTTACTGTTCATTGACTTGTCCCGTCTCAGGACAGTGCTGCCCGTGACTCTGAGCAGAGCCTGACGGCTGACATGCCGGAACAGGAAGAGGAGCGTCCTTCATCGATCTGAGCCTTCCAGTGATTTACGGTAAGTACTTGATCTTCCCTGTTGCCGCTTAGCTTGAGGCATGAACTGAGAAAGAGGGAAGCACTGACCAAGGAGGTTCATTGACCAACTCAAAAAGTTATATTCAAACCAGCTGGACTGATGGTGGAAACGACCGATTGTGGGGAATAGTCCACTGTCGGTGACAGTAATAGCCATCAGATAGGCGCTAACAGACAGGTCTGTTACATCGGACGAGGCGTTCATCTTTGTGAGTACTGTCACAATGATTCATCTTCTTTAAAAGGGCTGTCACAATAAGGCAAAGCCCGAAGAACCATATTTAACTTAGCAACAATTTTCAAGCTGTAGCTACCCCGGCGATCCAAACCTGTTAGTCATTTCAACCCTGCGGAAAATTCAAGGGAAATAAGCCATTTCTGGTGTCCAACATGTGCACAGCAGGTAGAGCCAACATTACAACTTGTTAAAGCCTGCCAGGAACCTGAAACATGCGAGAGGTCGTGTAGTTTTCCGGTGCTGATCGGCGACCCGAGACACAACAGGCACAGTGGTGTATGCCCTGAGGGTAAGGCCAGACCTGGGAGCGGTAGTTGTATATTTGTACGCCCTTGAAATCCCCACTATTAGATCCATAACTGCCAAAACAGGTGAACTTGGAGTGTAAATTACGTTTCAGATCCAACTGAAGAAGTTAACATTGAAAAATCGCAAGGGGTGGTGGGTTACGAGTTATCAGACTGTAAAGCAGTTCAATAATATTTACATTTTTACACCGATCGGAATGTTGCACTGATAACAGGATTCCGACTGCGGTGTTTCAGGGCCACGTACTTGTCCTATTTTCGTTAACATTTTGACAAGTTATTCAGAACGATGCTATCTTGCTTTGTGATAGTGATATTGATGAATAATCCTGCCTTCCCTCTGCTTTTGTCCGGCCTTCGTCCTCGCTTGTTCCCTATCTCCTGGTTTAATATTGAAGTTACAGAAGCTCAAACCTGTCCGTCACCGTAATATCTCCTTACTACTCAGCTTTGCCTGTTACTCAGACTGTCCCTTTTCTCTGTACAGATTCTTCTCCCTGATTGCATCCGCTTATTCATTTATCTTTGTCCGTCAGTTCGTTCGTTCATTCATTCATCCGTCAGTCTTACACATTAATCCATCTGTTCATCCGTCTATCAGTTTTATTTTCTTCCTACTGAGGTTGCCAGTTTATTGCTAGCCTCCCTCCTTATCCTTATACTACTAATGCGAGATTTCTACTCTTTCAATGCGGTTTTTAAATCTGTTACTAAATTAGCTAATGCACAACTCAGAAAATAAACATAGTCACGATATAAGTATACACTTCGAACTTCAAATTACAAAAATATTCCAAAGAAAGGACCGCACTACATAGATTTAAAATGACATTTTATAATACTGGACGAGAAGTACTTTGTTTTCACTGTACTATAAGCTCTTCGTCCTCGGTGGTAATTCACACATCTCCCAAAGACTAGTGACAACTGAAGCTCTTTCACTTGACATGTGTAACGTGTTTTGGATAGACTCGTTTAAAGAACCTTTCTGCCCGACATGCCTCACCCCAGAGGGTCTCACCCCACATCAATATTTCCTCTCTGAGTCAGAGGCAGTGACCCTTCAAGCTGATAGTTAATGACAACATGAACGTCTTAGCACACTGTCGTGCAGACAGCTGCCACCGGCGACATTCCCAAGTTTTCACAGTCAGGCAAGTTCAACTGCGTTTCCAATCTGCGGCGGTGTCAGCGGAATTCTCCCCTGTCAGAAGGGCTGGCGCACAGACTACCAGTAACAATCCTTCATGCTGTGCGGTCCCCACACACTCAGTGATCAGGGTCTCCACAGGGGACAGTAGGGTCCACTGTGGTATTCACAAACACGTAGATTTTAAAAGGTCATGGGAAGGTTTGGACTCGACTATTTCAACCGTCGCTGCTTTCAATTTGAGGAACGGTTTGGGCAGAGATCCAAGAAGGGACAGTTCAAACTATTTGTGTCCATTTGGCGCCATAGGGACCGCATTACCAGGGTATCGGCAGTTTTGTTTGATACACCAACAGCCTAAATATTCCCTTTACTTTAATAGTGTCAGAGGTCAACGAAAAAAATAATAGTGGAGATGGAGAGGGAATCTTAAATAGGAGATCATTCGAAAAAGTTGTGGCAAGGACAACGTCTTAGTCTGACTCTCACAAGGGCCTTATGAATCTAAAAACAGTGACAACACTTAATTATAAATCGGTACATCGTAAGTAACCCCGCCGTTGTTGTGCGAATCTAAGTACAGTATCTAGCTTGTGATTACCCACCATGCATCAGCGAACAAGAAGGTAGGGGTCTGTAGGGGTCACGCCCCTCTGAGCTCTGTCTGTCAGCAGGACAGGGCGATTCAAGAATTTGGCCAAGTCCTTCTAGATGGAGGTTTCGTTTTCACGATAGATATGGTGTATGTTGCATCTACCAATGTCTACCGATATCAATACAGTCATCTCAGGACGTACAATAATGGTGCTACATAGTTCTAGAAAGATACTGATAACAGACTAACGTTGATTTACATTTCTTTTTCTTTCAGGTGGGCAGTAGGGAAGACGTACGCAAAGATGACGACCTCACTACCTCCTGTATCCATGGGTGTCGTTGTGGTCTGCCTACTGCTGGCTTTTCAAACAGTGCAGTCCTGCCCTGACCCGTGCAGATGCGAGGGACACAAAGTATACTGCAATTCTGTCGGACTCACCACCGTGCCCTCAGGAATTCCTCACGATACTAGGATTCTCGACTTAAGGAATAACGTAATTACCAGCCTTGATGACGATTCCTTAGAGAATTTGACCTCACTCGTGGCGCTAGATCTCAGTCACAACAAGTTGACCGAGTTTCCAAGAGAGGCGCTGAAATGGCCGTTCACCCTTACACGTCTCCACCTTGACGGCAATGAAATTGCAACCATTCCATCAAATGCATTCTCTGCGCAGCGAAACCTTCGAGAACTGACGCTGGGTTCAAACCGACTGACAGAGGTTCCCGTTGACGCCCTTACGTCGCTGTCGAAGTTGAGACGTCTGGCCCTGAACGAAAATCGCATCAACGCCATCCCAAATGATGCGTTTAGAACACTGTCCTACCTGAGACTTCTAGCCCTGTGGAATAATTGTTTGGGGGACATACGGCCGCATGGTTTTCAGGGGCTTTCACGGGTTTCCACTATTGATATGTCGCACGCATGTCTGACAAGAGTTCCGTCAGAAGCGTTGAAATACGTTCCACGTCTAACCAGTCTTCACATGGCCCATAACGAGATCACGTCATTGCCAGACGACGCTTTCCCTAACGTCCCAAAGCTGAGAGGGCTGACATTGAACCACAACAGGATCGGCTCAATCAACGCAAACGCGTTTCGTGGCCTATCTCGCCTGGAGTTTCTGAATCTACAGGAGAACAACCTGACCCGAGTACCTGACGCCTTCAAGCACCTACCTAGCCTGACCACCCTGATGCTGAACCGGAACGCCATCCGGACGCTCTATCCATGGGACTTCAGGGCGCTACAGAGGCTTGCACACCTGTATTTGGCCTTTAATGGTTTTACGACGGTCACGCCTGAAGTGTTTTCGGAGTTAGCGAGCCTTAAGACGCTGGACGTTAGCGGATTTTTTAACTGCGACTGTCGCCTACGGGGTTTCAAAGAATGGATTGAGTCCACCATGGTGAAAGTAGAGCAGGACCTTTCTTGCTTGTCCCCGCCACACCTACAGGGACGACAACTGCGTTGGATTCCCAGAGGTTCATTGATGTGTGGAGTACGAGACGCCGGTCCTCCCCCGATGCCCCTACACTGCCCAGTATATTGTTTATGTGAAGACCGCCAAGTCTCGTGTAACAACGCGCAGCTTACAGGTGTGCCCAGTGATATTCCAGACGGGGCGATTAGTTTAGAACTGTCCAGAAACCTGATAACTACAGTCAACAGCGACATGCTGCTTCGACTAACGGATCTGCAGGACCTTGAACTGAACAATAACCAGCTAGCTACTGTTCCGGTTGAATCATTGCAGCACCTTAGTGAATTGTTGTCGCTGGGCTTGTCAAGTAACCGATTGACCGATGTACCCGAGCAGTTGTTTCTGGGATGTCCCAACTTACTACGCCTCGACCTGTCACACAACAATCTGTCCTCGGTCCCAAGTGAGGCACTTGTCCCTCTGTGGCAGCTGCACACTTTAGACATCAGCTACAATATCATCGAGACTCTCGGCAGGGAGGTCTTGGCGGGACTTGCTCGTTTGCAGGTTCTGGTACTTAACGGTAACTGCTTCCAAGCCTTGGAAGAGGACGTCTTGTTGCACGTGCCAAATCTTCGCCGCCTGCACCTGGAGCGTACATGTCTGCGGTCTGTCCCATCAGCCGGCCTGTCAGGTCTGAACCGTCTCCAACAGCTAGATCTGTCCGGCAACCAGCTCACATCTGTCCCGCCGGGAGCGTTCAAAGACATGCCTGAACTCAGAGGCCTCGATCTAAGCGAGAACGCGATTTCATCCATCGACTCTGCAGCATTTCATAACCTCCCCCGCCTGGACACAATAACGCTGAATCGGAACAATCTCAGGTTTGTGCCTCGGGAGGCCCTGGCTACACTGCCGACATTGTCAGCCGTCGATCTCAGCAGGAACAAGCTGCGGGAACTGGACAGCCGTGACTTCTCAGGAATAAGAGGAGACTTGACACTTGGGCTCAGCTACAACAGAATTGAGACGGTGGACGCAGAGGTCTTGTCAAGTATTGCATCGTTGAGGTGAGAACATCTCTACCAAACTTCCCTGATTCATTTTCCCCTCCCACCTGTTTTGCTTAAGCTTCCCCAGTCTGACTAGATTTTGCAGCAAGGGATTAGGTATCGCAAAATCAACCTGTTTGTTCCTAACGTTCTAGATGTACTTGTCATGGCTTCAGTGAAATTATGATTTGCAGTTATTCAAAATCATTGACCTAATTTATCGCCACAATACTTGTTTCCATTTATTCAGACAAGTCTTCCTCCAAGGAAACCCGTGGGCGTGCAACTGTAAGTTACGTGGACTGAGAGAGTGGATGGACGACAGCGACACAATACCCAGTTCAATAGGTAAGACCATACTTTTTCAGAAGAAATATCCTATATATCATAAGATGTGATTGCCACTTCATTCTTACACTTTAATCTAAGCTTGTATGCGTTGGCAGTTGCCACTTTCTGCACGGGCATGTCCTTCCAAACATAGGCGGGGAGATTAGATGAAGACAAGTCTTTGTAATGATTAGAACTTCTTTACCTCCAGGATCTGCTGTTGAGAGAGATGTGACGTGCGACAGCCCCCCAATCCTATCCGGAGAGGCGGTGGTTGACGTCGCTGCAGACGCCCTGGTGTGCCCGGAAAATGGAAATCCACCTTCTGTTGAGAACTACTATGACGGTAATGGCAAAGACCAAGAAGGAAACCCGGACGAGTGTCCTAATCAGTGCCACTGCCGACAGTCGGAAATCTCCTGCAGCAACAGGGGGATCACGGTGGTTCCTCACAACATCCCGAAGAGCACGACCTTTCTTGACCTTGGAGAAAACAAAATAGAAAACATTCACTTGCTCCATTTTTTCAAATTACAAAACTTGCGGACTCTGTTATTGAGAGGTAACAGGCTATCCGACTTCCCTTTGGAAGCACTGGAGTCTTTGCGGTCTCTACAAAAGCTTAATATGGAGAATAACGCCATCCATTCCATTCCACCTGATGCATTTACGTCCCTCCTCCAGCTCCGCGAGCTGTCACTGGACGCCCACAACCCTGAGAGCTTTTCCTTAGGACAGCTCGAACCGCTCAAACAACTCCGAAAATTGGTCATCAACGGACAGAGTTTGCCAGAAATTCCCGCTCGAGCTTTCTATGGGCTGTCTCGTCTTCGCGTCCTGGTGTTGCGGTTATCTTGCACCACGGTCATCGATGGTCGTGCGTTTGATGACCTTGACAACTTGAGGAGATTAGACATAAGTGGAACTTGCATCGCCGATGTCAGCGAGTTTGTAAAGACCCTGGCTCAGGCTACAGCCTTAGAATCACTCATCCTAGCCGAGAATGGAATTAAACGAATCCCGAGAGCGCCATTCCTACCCATGATCAACTTGCGTTTCCTAGATCTGAGCAGAAACGGGGTGGAGAAAATTGACGCTGAAGCATTCCGCGGTATATCTCGACTCTTGTCCCTCACTATGGACGACAATCTTTTAAAATCTGTTCCGTCGGAAGCGTTTCATCACCTGCCCAGTCTTCGGGTGTTGAGCTTACGCAACAACTCTATCAAAGTGGTAAGGAACGAGGATTTGGTTCCCCTGATGAAGCTAACAGAACTCCATCTAGACTCCAATCATATCAGATCCCTGGGCAGAAAAGTCTTCAACGAACTGGAGGATCTCAGTGCCGTCTCCATATCCAACAACCCGTTTGAATGCGACTGTGGACTGAAACACGTCAGAGGGT
Source organism: Branchiostoma floridae x Branchiostoma japonicum (assembly GCA_013266295.2). Lineage (NCBI taxonomy): Eukaryota > Metazoa > Chordata > Leptocardii > Amphioxiformes > Branchiostomatidae > Branchiostoma > Branchiostoma floridae x Branchiostoma japonicum. Next base: position 18,295,323 of record CM023840.1, read on the forward strand.
CGCTAGAGGAGTACACGTTTGGTATAGGACTAGAGGTAGAAGATATGATCTGTGCTGGTCCAGATTTTCTGACAGGCAAGAGGATCAGAACCTTGTTAGAAGAAGACTTTGTCTGTGGAAGTGATGAACAAAACAAGCGCGCGCAAATTCTTCTTGAAGCTGAAAAGACTGGGAACATGTGTCCAGATAAATGTGAATGTAAAGAAACGGAAGTGACTTGTACACGACGCAGTCTCACCGAGTTTCCTGATAAAATACCGCGAACTGTAACGGAACTCTCCTTGTCAACCAACCACATCACAGACATTCCCCAACACGCTGTCTCTGGACTGGATAGACTGCAGTACTTACGTCTGAACAACAACCGTCTAACGTCTGTCCCGTCAGATGCCCTGAAGGAATTACCTTCCTTGAAGCGTCTTGACCTCTCTGGAAACAACATTAACACATTCGCAGATGACGCCTTTAGAGATCTCGGAAACCTGACATCACTGTTGCTGGCAGAGAACAACATCACAGAAGTTCCTCACACAGCACTCAAGCCGCTTTCTCACCTCCAGGAGCTTTATCTGGGGACGAATGGCATCAGGAAGCTAACAAAATCACCATTCCCGTATTTGAAAAACCTCCGTTTCCTTTCCCTTTCTGGGAACTGCATGAAGATGGTGGAGCACGACGCCTTCAATAGACTACGCAACCTCCTTTCCCTGGATCTCTCGAGAACGTCTCTAAAACACGTGCCGTCAAACGCGCTGTCACAGCTAGGGCAACTCCGAACCCTGGACCTCTCCCAGAATGACATCCGGTACGTCCATGGCGGTGCCTTCCGGGGACTGGGACAACTGAGGGTGCTGTATATCGCAAAGAACCGCATAGGGGCCATCCACAATCGGGCCTTTGAAGGTTTGGTCCACCTCACTGCCATTTCCCTGTTTGACAACAAGTTGAGGAGGATACCTGGGGCTCTGCAGTCGCTCCCGCTGTTGTCACAGGTGAGCACTTTATATCTATATGTAAATTGCTATATACAAACAATGAAAGCTATATTACCAAAAGTATTTTCACACGCCGCTCAAGCATTCTCACACGCCCGCTCAGTTTCTTCGCTGTTTTTCAGGTGACCATCTCAAGAAACAGGCTGCGTCAAATCCGGAGCATAGACGTTCCTCGCCTGGCAGGCATGGCGACTCTGAGTCTGAGGGAAAACCGCATAGACTCCATAGACCCGTCCGTGTTCTCAGCGGTTTCGTACCTAAGGTACAAATACTCTTTCGTCACGGCTAAACACTTTGTTTGCTTTGCTGCTTTGTATGCATGTCTGTGGCAGTACATTTCAGCACCAAGGAGAGTGCCAAGAAACGTAGGTACTTAATAAAAGGCAGGAAAGTCAATAACTTCCACTCACCATTTTTGTGTTCCCAGCCACGTAGACCTGGACAGTAACCCATGGCGGTGTGACTGCCACCTGCGCGGGCTGCGTGAGTGGTTAGAGGATCACGTGGACATCATCAACCCACGCCTGCAGCCGACATGTGCCGGCCCCACCAACCTACAGGACAAGCGGATGATTGACATCCTGCCTGAGGATTTCACATGCTCCAACCAAGATGGCTTCCTGTACTTTTACCGGTACCTGACAACAAGGGAGACACAGGACGACCAGCCAGTAGCGCTGACAGCGTCACCTGACGGTAGAAAGGAGAAGTACACGCGGGAAGATCTGTATGCCTTCCACCGGAGAATGCAGCGCATCATGGAGCGCTTGGCAAGTATTCGGAAGTACCTCAAGAAAAGGGGTTAGGTGGCAAACTCTATGACAGCTTAGATAAAACGTTCGTTATGTTCTCCTGTATGCGAAAGCGTTCTTTGGTATATGAAGCAGATTTTTGTTTTGAAGCCATACATGTGTAGTGTACCTACACATGTAGCGTTGAGAGATGGTAGTGAGAAAAGATACTAATTCACTGTTTTTGATGAAGATCAATTTCCATCAGTTTTCCCTTTGTACTGTGGGTCTATATGACTCGACTGTATTTATGATCAGGAAAACTTTGAATCTGCATCAAGAATTCGAACTTAATTTATATGTCTTATCAGGAACATGTATCATGTAATACTATACAATAACGGTATAAGTATCTAATTGTTGTAGATGTCTCGTGGTCAGCGCTTTACCCTTTTAAATTCTTATTACCTCCATGGATATTTAAATGTTTATGTAATTAGTAAAATATCAGACACAATTGATGGATAGTTTAGATGTTAACTTTAATTCAACTATCAGGAAAAAAAAAATCATGACGACACGTAGCTTTCAAAGATGTACTTCCTATAGTTACACCACGACACATGCAAGCACAGCCAATAAGCAACAACAGCCGCAAAGCAGCGGTATTAAAACACTTTACATCAGAAGGACCGTGACCAAGCCATGTGACTCAGGTCCCCACACTATTGAATTTTTAAAATTATTATTGATTTTTTTTCGTTGCAGTTCATCTACCAATAATCGTTAATATTTCATTTTCGTAGAATGCAAAAACAGCAAATATTTGCCGGGCAATTCGTGAAAGGCACGCAGGAATTATGAGTGTTTATACTGTGGAACTGTTTCTCCTCTCTCGTCCTCTTTCACAGTTTCTCATGAGCCACACCCCTTCCTCCTCCTTATCCCCATCACCAGGAAGGTCACGCTTCGGCTGAGTTACCAGCACGTCTTCAGAGCTATGTACAGGTGGCTCCAGTTCCTCAGCACTATCATGTCCTGTTTCCGAATTCTCTCCACCTGAACAATCGCAATGCTGGGTTTTTACGTCACTGCTCGGAAGTGACGGTATGTCTGTCTTGTATTGTAAAAGATCTGTATCGTTACGAAGTTTGACGTAGTGGAGGTCTCCCTCGCTCCTGGCTGGTGCAGGGCGATGCCGCTTCTTCCAATGCGCGACACCGTCGGGCCCTCCGTTCACCTCAGACTTAGGTTTAATATCACCGGACGACTTGGAGTGTTTCTTTCCGCCACAGGACAGACACAGAGACCTTCCCTCCTCCTTTAACTGTAGTCTAAAGGTGAAAACAATATAAATCATTATAAACGATGGAACGAATTCAGCGTATTGAAGATATCTGTTTTTTCTCGTCTTCTACAATAAGAAAATCGTGTAATTAGAGGCCAGTGGATTAAAAAACTGACTTTTCTTGCTCTTTGTCCTGCAGTTGTATTGGGTCCTCCACGTCTGAGTCCCTACTAGGTATCTGTAGCATGACATCGTGGTCATTCCTGGTGAAGACCCACCGGGCCACCAGAGCCGCGATCATCATCTCCAGGATGATCAGGCAGTTATGGATGTCTGTGAAAACATTTATGATATTGTAGTGGCACCTTTAGGTAACAATGTCATTACTTGATTGCCATGTAAACACAAATAACACACACAGACAACAATTTGGCAAAATGTACGATTTAATCACAATTTACTGTATGAAAAATGCTACACACGGAGAGCGCATCATAGACAAAAATGAAGCATGGCTGTAGATGCAGTTCTTCTTTGACGACATTCATCCCCACCCCCAACACACACACACACTCCAACTAAAACATAATTTTGTAACATTACATACAATCAGCTCGTGTCTTGGCCGAGAACTGAGGCCCACAGGGGATGACCTGGAACGAAGCCAACAAACTCAGCAGCATTTTCTGTATTCCTGCCAGAGCTGCTGCAATCTGTGATACGAACGGAAAGGACAAGTGTTCATCCGGGGTTACAATTGACAGACTAGCAATGAGACCATGTTTGTATGTAGGACTATGTACCATTGAACGCAGTTAAACATCGGATCTGAACGCTAACGTAGCCCAGTGTACCCTTACATGTTTGCTCTCTTCTATTGTTCTTTCTTACTGGGAGAGTGGCAGGAAAGCAGCCTTGTCAAACCACATCATCGTGTTTAGTTACAACCTCCTTGACCTGTCAATGAGCACTAAGTTCTGGACGCTACATTTCATTGGTATAAGTATGTGCCTTTAAAGGTCGAGGTAAACCTGTTCTATGTGATGTATAGCTACTAGTATATCGTTGGTAACGCCACAGATATCAACGACCACGTCTAGCCAGATTGCGTTCATAAACCCGTGTGTACACAGAGGTTTCTGGCGTCCGTTGGCTCAGTGATAGTGATTTCGTGTAGTTCGTAAAATTGTTTGATTGTTTGTCTTAAACAAAACACTGTGTACCTATTATTGTTTCCAGCAATGTTGTAGCATGGGTCTAATTTGCAACGTGGTGTGTGGTACCTGAACAAGCAGGTTCTTCAGTGAGATGCTCTTCCCCTTGAGAGGTTTGGTAACGCAGGGCTGTAGCACCACGAACCCGTAGATACCGAACAGAGTAGATATCGTCTCCAATCCCTCTACGAAGTTGTTCACGCTTGGTCCGGACTCCTGGACAATAAAGGCGTACGTTGATTAATTAGCGCAAATGAATAAGCGTAAAATATCGTGTGTTAGGTTGTACCTGGTCCATGCTAATTTATTTGGCAGTCATAGATATGAACTAAGACTATCAGAGGGTTAGAAATAACGTTGGAGATTGTTTATGGTCCCAGCTAACTTACAGAAGGCAGGAGAGCCCCTTTCATAGAGATAATCCGGTATGAAGTAATTTGCCTATCATATAGAACACTTTGTCTCCGAATTGAACAAAGCTCCCATGTTCACACACGGTACTGTAGTAGAAAACATCTTTGTCACCGTCTGTCCCAGGCCGTACTTCCCGTCGCTCCACGTGACCAGCGCGATGAAGTACAGGATGGGCCGCATGATGGCCATCTGCATCACTGCCAGTTTCAGCCGGCCTAGAGTGCCTCTGGATTCAAAAGAAAACAAGCGCTTAAAATGGCACCAGCAGTATTTTTCAGCCTACTCAAGGCTTGGTACGTGTAAGAGTAATTACATAACTGTGGAGTGTCATTTTCGTGGGTGATGGAAAAACAATCCCATTTGAAAACTGAATGATGAGCAAAAAAGCATGATATAGTAACGTTAAGTACCAATATATGTTTATATTTGCCACGAGACAGCTAGTCTTGTGGTCGACAGCTTTGTCGAAAGTGACAAAACGGACACAAATGAAGAAATTTCCTAGACGTGAAAACACGTGCGTACAGTGTCATGTCTACTTGCGGGAGACAGCAACAACAGCAACAACACGGCGGGCGGCGGAGGGATACCTTCAAACCAGACAACGTTGTCACCAGTTCCTCATCACCACCGAAGTAGTCCACAATCAGCATAAAGAACTGATACACTGCGACTGCGAAATAGCTGGAGAGGCAATTGATGGTGAACCACTGGTGGTTTGCAAATAATCAAATTTACTGTCATCCATAGACACTGATGTTAGTTAATTAGATATGAATATAATCTGATTAACTAATAATAAAAACATGAATATGTCTTTCTACTAATACGTGTGTACAAAAATGCGGAAGGAGTTTCTGTCCGACACTCACATGTTAGCCGCAAATCCACCAATCAGGTTGGACCTCGGGATGTAGAGACTCATCAGCGATGTCGTGGAGAAGACCTGTGAAGATTAACAGAAACACTGTCCTTGTTTACTACATACAGAAAGAAAACTGTTGGCATTGTAACATAGCTTTCTCTCCGCTTTCTCTCCGCTTTCTCTCCCGCTAATAAAACAAACGCCTAGTTGCAATATAGAAAATCCTACCGGGTAGGTTCCGAGGATCCAGACGATTCTGTTCCTCGTGTTCCTTCCCGGCAAGTGTCTGGTGGCGAAACACAGCTCTTCCATAAACAGGAACAGAGTGAAGAACGTCACGAACGTGGCAGAAACAATGATGGCTTCTTCTGCCTGTCCCAATTCTGGAAAATAAGATGGATACAGGTAAAGTAATTTCTTCTGGTAATTACAATCTAAATTTACAAAGATACAGGTATTACACAGTTACGCGACAGCTTGTGCCAAGAGGATAAGAGATCGGTTTATGTCCATTGCTGAAAACATTTTACATTGCCTTCATTCAGACCATTTGACTATGCCGAAAGTCTAAATTTCAGTTCGCATGTTTTTTTTCGTTTTGGTCTTGTGCGCTTTAATAATTTTTCAGACGCCAAAGCTTTCGCATGAAATCACCATTATGTTTGTCAGTCTACACACAAGACTGTGTATAGTTTAAATTTCACAAATTTTTAACATCATTTGTAATATGCATGGCTGTTTTTTTTTTTCATCTCAGTTCTTGCCTTGACTGAGGTCCAAGTCACAAAGATTGGGCGATTTCAACCTCCCAGGGCGTCTCTAGACCTGACAGATGTCACAGGTCAAGCTAGAAGTAGCGACTTATGGACACTTTTGCGATTTATTGTTATGTACTAGTTCCTGGGCAACCGGTCAGCTGCAGTATTTGATATAACACGGGTGTTCGTAGTTCGGGTGTGGGCGATGTAGTGATGACCCCAGAGAGCCATGGTAGAAAAATAAATACACGCTGTTGTTTATGGAGTCACCGCTGTCGTCGGCATCCACTGTATGGATCTAACGCCACTGATGAATGATTCCGTGTTTTGCATCCCTCCATTTTCTCCTTCTGTATCGTCGCTAACCTAATGAGCTCTGTACCTTCATTACATCGCGGTACCTGGGCACTTCATCACCTGTCAGAAGTGGCCCCGGGGTGCACATGCCCGGTCAACAGGTAATTCACCTGGTGGGTGGGGGGCGTCGTCACAGTATGACGTCTGCAAGGAAAATTCTCTCCAGACTAACTACATGAGGAATGGGCGTCAGTAAAGCAAATGGTAACGGAGTCACCGTCAAGCTTAATCACTGATTGGTAGTTGCTGTTTAAAGTAGAAACCATGTGTATTGGAACTGTCAGTTGTTATCTTGAAGTGGCAATAATTCTGCCCGGCAATTAAGCCTTGCACTGTCAGCGAGCAGCCCATAATTTTTCAGCAAAGTGCTCGTATCAGCAGAGTGATTTGCCGACACTTCGCCAGCAGTATGTGGGGCGATGCAATGTTGTTTGGGCAGTAAACAAATGTAAAGTTAGTGACATGGAATGTTGAGAGTCTGCTTTCAGCCAGTGCGTCCTGTAAATGTTGTGCATAGTACGTATAATGCTCAACAGTAAACATTGTGCCTTTGGGGCTACGCTACAAAAGTCGTAAATACTTATTTAGAAACTCGATACAACATCTGTTTACCCTTAGGGGCAACCGCCAAAATACCAAGCTGCCCGCTGACACCGCAGTAATGTGCGGACCAGATTTGGCAGATGCCATGCATGTGTTCTGTTGTCTTTTCATATCATATCATATCATATCATATCATACGAAATATCGTACGTTTGCTTTTTTGATCGTCTATTCCTTCCTATATCAACCTCCATGGTTATACACAGAATAAGACGACATCAGGATCTAGTCTATTTTTCTAATGCAACCCATGTGATAGCCTCACGGCTGTGTTCACACTTTCCCGAACTAGAGTCATCTATAATGGGTATGGGGGTACAGTGCAGTACATGTAATACAACCGCAAAAGAGAAACATGTTTTGAAATCCACATTTTCACAACTAGTGAATATTCTCCCGCTTCCAATAAAAGGTTTCAAATGTCAGCATGGGTGGCATAACAATACTATTAACGAGACCTACTGATCTATTTTAAACCGTAGGGATGAAATGTATATTATGCGATGTAACCCCAATGAAAATTGTTAAAAACACGTCCATCGCAAATACTTCATGTCCTCTCGGTCTTTTCCCATCAAACAACTGCGCATGGCAGCTACTGGCATTTATAAACGTCACCTTTCGTCAACATCTACTCGGATATCTGATTATTATAATTATGAACAAATAGTACAATTTATGTAACTGGTTCGTACAGTCTATTCAAATAATGGACTGATTTTTCAAGCTGTTTAGTAAAGCGCAGAATCCTGCCATTAGAAAGGTCCGAACAAGATTAGCTTCCACAGGAGAAGCCCATATATATATATATAATTTGTCCATATGGCCTAGGGTTATCATTTGTGAAGTGTGCACGTACATGCAATCACACCATATGTCAGTGACACCGGTGTAGTGTGCACGGTGTCGGCAGTCCAAAGGTCGCGGCAGAGAATGTCTAACATGTAACAGTGAAGTTAAATACCCGGCGAAAGTTTGTACACAGGGAAAACTGACATGGCGACTGGCGGGAGAAAACTCCTTGTCGCAGTTTGACAAGCTGTCGGCGAAACCAATTTACTCTACACAGATGGCTATTGTACATAAAGTTAGACATTGAAGACTCAATCCTCAATGATGAATCAAGTAGCGTCGCTCTAGATGCCTTGTGTCTAAACTCTAAAACAGAGATCGTTGCAAGCCACATATTCTTCAGATTAAAACCATGTCAAACACAGCCGCTGGTATGGGCTTCGTCACAGGGGTCGGAGAGGAGATAAAAACAAACCAACTGAATGAAAACATCAAAACAAAGTGGCGACCTACGTTGCAAATATTCTGCCGCTTGTGGCGTTTCTTCGCTACAGTTCATCTTGGCAGCATTTGCAGTTGTGCCAACGTGGTCTTGGAAATGGCGAGGTTGGTAGGAGTGGGCCCACGGTACACTGTGACGGAATGGCCAGTGGCACTTCGGCGCCGGAAATGTACTGATGTGGGGTTGATGGGAGGGTCTGCCTAACACTGCCTAACGCTGGATGTGGGCGGAAATGGTCTGTCCGTCACAAGTCGTAAATTGTTCTCGCGCGCAGAACTCCGTCCTGACGTTTACGACCTGACTGACAAGGCACACATGGAGCTACTCTGGCAGAAATGGTGCAAATAAAGATAGGTATACACTTACTCTACTACAGCTTAATTGATTATTTTCAGAATGTAAAACACCTGACAGGTGAGGATCTTTTTCTGTACTTTTTCTTTGTATAAATTTTTCTTCCTAACATCCCCAGCCCTCTCTCTCTTAGCCTGTGTATACAAGCTCTCGGCCGGGGGTTAATGACCCCCACCCCAAGACCTAGGGCCAGGAGCGCGGTTTAGTCAGGCTATCTCTCTCTACTCTACGTATAGACTTTGCAACTTATCCGCACAAGTGCATAAGTCACCAATCTCCAAGCAGATGTAGCTCCACCTTGTTTATGTATACATACGCCTGTTTGCTGCATTGATAAATATCTTCTAATGAAAGATATACATATCCTTTATGTTTCTCAGGCTTCCTTTCGGTCACATGATGGTACACATGTATATAAAGTAATGGTATACCATATACAATGATATCAACTTTATCATTTTGTTTGGGGTTTCTTGCAGTCCTGTTGTGTATGTTAATGATACCAGAATTACATTAACAGGAAAACCGTTAGCCATAATCCCATTGGACAACATGGGCAATGAGTTTAGCTTGGAGTCCAGCCTTGTTGACTTATTAAAGCCCGCTCCATGCGATCCACTACCCCGCCTTGGATAGCGGATAATGGCAACAAGGCTGGACTCCAGGCTACAATGAGTTTGCAAAAAAAAGTGCTCCTGAATAGACTGCATTATCTTTGGTTCCGCTTCGTCAGCAGTGAACAGATGTGACGTCATCTCTTCAAAAGTTTTCCTTCTACTGTGACAAGCGCGATGAGGTGCGGTCTGGCGTGTGTACTTTGAAAACAAAGAGAGACGGAAAACAAGGCCAGGCTGCCATGACTACCCCGAACATGGCGACTACTACAGGTGGAAAGAAGAAATCGGCAACGGTCTCCGTCCGTATAGACTATAAGTAAGTGGACTACTACCTCCCTTGTAGGATTATATTGCAGCGAATGACCAATTGCAATCCTGAGCTCTTGCAATGTCTTACACGACCAGAGGCTAGCTATATACTTGCCTAAGCAAACACTAATGAACAATTATTAAATGTCTCCCCCCGGAGCTCAGATGTGCAACCATACAACTTGTCCAGAACTAGGACAAGGGACATGACACTCTTCCCGAAGGACAATTAATCATGTCGTTGTTGCATTGATACTTGAAAGAACTGCCAACTCTGCCTTAAGTAAATAGTACTTAATATTCTAAACGGTAAACCTGTGCTTGTCTTCCTCCGGTAGTATGGCATGAGGCTTCCCAGGACGCTTCCGGGACCTGGCCCGACAACTCCGTCAGGCCTTCCCGGGAGCGGAGGTGGTGGGCAAGATCATCAGCAAGCCAGGTGAGACACCAGGATGACGAGGATTACACCTGTATTGTAGTACTTAAACTCTGAACGTGTGTGTGTGTGTGTGTGTGTGTGTGTGTGTGTGTGTTTGTGTGTGTGTGTGTGTGTGTGTGTGTGTGTGCGTGCGTGCGTGCGTGCGTGCGTGCGTGCGTGCGTGCGTGCGTGCGTGCGTGCGTGTGTGTGTGTTGGTTCAGATGTGAGATTCCCGTGAGTAAAGAAGACTTCTGTGTGATGTAACATGTACTTTTTGTATTAACGTCGCATTTATGTTTCTTCAGGTGCATTTGAGGTGTACGTGAACAAGAAGCTGTACTACTCCATGCTGGAGAAGAGGCAGTTCCCTCATATCAACCAGGTACTGGGATATTAAAGGCATTTGTAGGGAGTTATGGAGGTGTAGGTGGAACAAGTATCATCAAGGATCCACGACAATGCCCTATATTGCGACGTAACCGTAAACGCTGGCCGACAGTGGCTTTTAGATAAGCGTATTTTTGACAAGTGGGCTGAACTGAAGACGAAGGTGCTGTTGTCATCTACATTGAAAATCTGCATGCCCTGCGTTATCTGTGGGGAACATGTGTTCAACTGCGACGCCTAACAGAGGCTGCCCACACTGCATAATGACGCAGTACGAAGAAAATGTGATTTCAAATATGTTTTTCTTTTCAGCTTGTTCGTGAGATCAAGAAGCACCTGTCTGAAACCAAAGCCCAGACTTCCACCGCGGACCTCAACAGTTCTGAAGCCCTGCCTTCTGTGACGACCAAGCAGCTCTCTCCAACATAGAGCAATGTTCAAACGTAACCCACATCCCACTCCCTGAAGCTTGCCCCGACACGCGTATCTTCATACAAATGAAGATGCTGCTCATGTCAACGATCAGAAATTGATGAGACTCGACATTGGGAAAAAATGAAGTAAAGCCCTTTAATGACAGCATGGTCTGAAGGAGACAATTGTCTCAGGATCAAGCTTGACAAACAGGGGCAAATGCCACATTCTTTCCTTTGGCGTTACAATTTTATTTTATTTTTTCATCTAAATATGATTTGCTTTGGAATTTTGTAGCATGTAGTATGTTCATGTGTCCAGCATTTATAAATGATGTAAACAAAAGCTGAATCCAAACATTATTTGCATTTCAGAGTGTGCAAGAACTACATATGTCCAACTATCATATCAGGATGGATGCTAGAAAATGGCTGGTTCTGCCAAAAAGATGGTAGTACATGTATTTGTATTTGTTCCAATGATTACAGCTAGATAGGACCACTGTTCTAGTACACATGTGTCTGTGTGTGGTTCCTTCCTTTCCTAGAAATAAACTGACAATAAACACAGAGTCAACTTGTGGAAACTTTTCTTCCTATTTTCTCAAGTCATTACACTACAGCAAAAATACTGCATTTGAGTAAGGCTGTAGTATGTTGTAGAGAATCACCCCCAGCAATGGCTACATTCTGTTATGTAACATTATACATGCCTCAGTATGGGGGACACCGTAGCAGGCACATTTCTGCCTACCCCTAATGATATCTAGTCACAGACAGGTTCATTCTCTGACACTGACATTTTGAAACTTGAAAAATCTTCATGCACATATTTTCACTGTTGTGCTTCAATAACACTCCAAATATTAGTACACATGAGGACTGGCCTTCTGTACTGTACAACTAACTAGAAAGGAGCAACTGACAGTAATGAATTATACAATTTGCAACACCATACATGTTATATGTAGTAGTAATTGTAGGATAACAGTCCATGGTATGCACCACCTAGTGTGTTATTGATATAAGTACATCATGAATGTTTCTTGCTAAAATCCAAAAGGTGCCTGTATAAAAGTGTAGGTCTGATCACTAAACCCTGTCAATAAAGACAGTTTCTCTACATTGTGTAGTACATTACACACTGCAAGTGCATATGATATACACTACATGTACGACATTTGAATAAACTACAAAATGTATCTACAATTCTTTAACAGAAGTTTCCACAATGGAACTGAGCTTGGAGGAGGCCTGTTACTGCTATTTATATTTTATACTCTGCTTGAACCAACATCAATACAAAAAATTAACATTACATAAACAACTTTCCATTACAAAGAGTGACTGCATAAACTGATTCTTTAACACATGTGCTTATCCATTAATAAACCTCAATAAAATGGTGTCAGTAAAACACTGAAAATTGTAATGCTGATGACAAAGACTACATTATTGTCAAATCAAGCTTGCATCTATTGCTCATCTTCACTGGACAGTACTGAAACCAAGATGCATAGATGCCTCACCCTATCTGCCTATGTTCATCATCCTGTCTGGTACTTAGAACCTGCTCCTGAATGATCTGTACAATACATCAGTACATATGCAGTGTACTGTGATTGCTTTGTACCGTGAATCATGCATGTTGAAGGCTTTCTCGGCATACAAAATCATATAAGTTTAAAACAGTGTAAAACTCGATAAAATCATAAAATGTGTGCATAGACTTCTCACAGCCATACCTCACTATGAACTGTCATAATTTCAGTCATGGTTTCAAAGTAAACATAACTGGAATTGGTTACTTCGGCCCCATTGAACTACATTTGTACTGGTTACTGCTAAAATTTTGTACATCTACATGTATGTACAAGTTTGCATTGATTTACAAACATTAGATTTTTTTTCCAAAAAGTGCAACATTGTGTCAAGGCACCATTGTTCTTGTTAGTTTGTGATACGGGTACTCTCAAGGAGACAGTAGTATCTTAATCATTGAAAACATTAAAAGCACCATGAGACCATAAAAAAGTTTGCAAATGCCACACTTTCTTGACAATCAAGAGTATAAAAGTGCCAAGAAAAATTAACTCACCTACACCTTTAAAATCTACTGATGGCAACTCAAATATTTGCCTTCGTCAAGAAGGGTATGTTTTCATGGGCGTTCGTGTGTGCGTGAGTCTGTCAACAGTATAACTCGAGAAGGCTTAAATGGATTGTCTTCATATTTGGTAGGTGGGTAGGTCTTGATGAGGTCTAGAAGTGATAGGAATATGGGCCCCCTGGCGGCTCGTTATGGTACTGCAGCGGTACTTCCGGTTTTGAAATATGGTGATCTGGAGGAGCTAGGGTCATGATTTTTGGATGGTAGATAGGTCTTGTGCTCGGGAAGAAGTGACATAAGTTTGGGCCCCCTAGCGGCTTGCTTTGGAACTGCAGGAGCATTTGTATGAAAATGTTTAAAGTAGGATAACTCAATAACCGGTCGACGGATCGTCCTGATATTTGGTGTGTAGGTAGCTTAAGTGATGCTTGACATAATTAGATGACAATTATGCAAATTATGATCTAATTTGCATAATAAATGAAGCAATTCTATAATTCAGTTACCTTCCATGATACTCTACCTTCATTGTGACACATGGGCTACAGGCTGTCCCAGAGGGAGAAAGTCCCAGAGGGGATAGTCCATGTAGCTGCAGGCGGTGTTGCCTTACAGCCTGCACATGTGTTTTTTCCCTTGCCCAATGCACGATTGCAGACTGCATCGGCAGGGGTAATTTTCACAATCCAACTTCCATATTTAGGGGGACTAATATATCACTTCTACCTTCTTAAGTTATATAACGATAACATCTTTTGACGAAGGCATGAGATCGTTGACCTCTAGTTCATACTTGTTACAGTATTTTTGGTAGAAGATGAACTTGTCAGAGATATCTTAGGTTCTTCTAGTCAATAATTACCAGATGCTCAGACTCTTTAAAAATTCCTGTGTAGCAAGTCATGGATGGAGGTGGAGTGTTGGGTGACCCTTCATCTACCAGTTGTCCAAAAAGTCAAAGCCAGTCTTCTTAATTGATGTTTCGCCCTCACCCTAGAAGAAAAAAAGGCATTTTCAGAATGATAATCAGCTTATACATTCAAAATAGAGTCATAAGTAAGCAAAACTCATGTCAACTTCATGGTTTGCAGTTGCACTGCTTAGAATTATGTATAGGGTCAATAATGCAAAGATATGAAGTGTTCTACTAATGCATCAAACACTTCTCTGTTCCTTTGTTGCTATCTCTGTCAAAACCAACATTAATGAGATTCATGAGATAATATAGATTCCCCCGCAGGGCACGGACAAAACTAACCTGACTGTCAGTCTCGGTACCGGAGAATGTGAGTAAGGGGGTGAACTCTCCTAGTGGGGTCAGATCCACCTCATCCTTGGTTGTGGGGGGTGGGGAAGACTTGGCTGGGGGTGAGGCCTCTGCCTTCTCCTTCTGCCTGGCCAGCAGGGCAGACAACTCATCCTGCAGGTTCATCCTCTCATCAGCAGGGCTCAGACTGCCTGGAGACTCGTTAAACGACCGGGGTGAGTCCGAACTCCGACCCTTAGAGTGGGGGGTATCTGGGCGACTGCCTTTCCCATTGGTGAAGGGTGGAGCTGCTTCTGCTCCAAGGAGTTTCCCCCTTCCATTTGAAGGAAATGCTTCTGCTCCGAGGACTTTTCCTTTCCCATTTGATGGGGCTGTCTCTTTCCCTGCAAGCCTCTGTCTCTCAGCCTCCCTCTTGGCCTTTTCCTTAGCCTTCACCTGGCTGGGTGTCAGCTTCTCCTGTTCAAAGTCCAGATCCAGATGGTCCCGTTTGGGTACAGCAGGGCTGTGTGCCTCCGCTGTCACTCGCAACAGGTGAGGTGTCCCCTCCCACATGCCACCAAAAAGGCTGCCATTCTCTTTGTCATCTCTGGAGTCCTGACGTTTGTCTGGTCTCGCCCGACGTGGTGAGTCTTTTTGTCTGACTTTCAAAGGACGGCCTTTTTTGTCCACAGCTGGCGAGGCACCTGCTTCCTGACTGTCAATGGCATGGGGAAGATGTAGTTCTTGTTGGCTCTGAAGCAAAGGAAAAAAGATACCATCATGAATTCTGTACATGCAAGTGTTAAATATAAAGCATGGTGGTGAGAGTTTCGAAGAAAATACTCAGTCGGGAAATTTATCGTACAGTTGTATTTTGAAATACCAAGCTCATTTTTCCATGTAATTCCATGACTGCAAGAAATCCTTGGTCAATCAAGGTTCCCATCACTAGTATTATTGGTATATACTTCTAGTATCTAAATCTCCCTGTTCAGTGTTCATTACAGCCACCCACAGTGGGACACACCTCTGATTGGCGACATAGAGAAATGTAGGGGTCAGACATTTATCTCTGCAACATGTGTTTTGAACATCAACCAGCCCCAGGAAGCTGTTTCCTTCCCTGAAGGAGCTGGCAGCATTTTGTTTTGGTAGTACGTAGATATATTTAGGACTAACACTTGGTGTATTCAACAATCATTCACAGGAAGCTTTCAACCAGGACAGCAGCCATAAATAAGCTGATATATTTTAGACTTAGTGGCAGAAATTTGCATCTGAAGGAAGGCTGAAATACACCACTTCAAAAATAAATGGATTGGTCTGGGTGACAGTGTTTGTGTATGTATTAACAAGGAGCTGAAGGGTGATTAATCACACACAAACAGAAAAGAACAACAGTTTATTCCACTTGTCTCTGGTGAGCCACTGGTATTTACATACAGAATCCCCACTGGACCTGCACCAGTTTTGATATGCATGAATCAGATAAAACAGCCACAGTACAGTCACAGGGGATGCTGCATGTATAAACAGTAGGGAAAGGGTTTCACCACACTAGGCTACCATGGCTTTTGTGTATATATAGTTACAAAACATAATGTGAATGCATACCTTTGTTTCCCAGTGAAAAGGTCCTGAGTGTTCATCCAGCCATGTGACACCCTGTAAAAACAAGCAGGCAAGTTGAGCAGAACAGTCTGGAATAATATCTACACAGACATGAAATAACAATCAGGCTCTAACCCTCCTGGTGTGGAGACAGATTGGAACTGGGCATTTTCTTTTCCCCTCATTTACCCTGGGTAGTGGCATTATCCAGTAATTAGGTGTATATACAGTTTCTGAAGCTTTCTGGGCAATATCCTTGGTGGTGATTCTTATCAGCTGAAAGGGATAGTTAGACTGACTTGTGAGCACACTTAAACAAAAATTAGTCCCAACTAAACAAAAATTAGCCCCAACTGTAAATCTACTGTATAACTGATTTATCTCAGTCGAATGAATACAGGCGGCACCTTCTTGGACCAGAAGTGGGGAAATGTCAGATCAAGATAAACAAACAGAAGCCTTTAATCCTAAGACTATACATGGCTGTGCCTTGTTGTTCACCAGTGGTTGACAATTGAAGGGAAACAGAAGCAGGGCTTGGAATGAGCCATTATGGCGTCAACTTGATGAGGGAACGATAAAGTATGTCAAACAACAAGGAGGGGGCAAGGACAGAAACGCAAAACACCTGCGGAAAGAGGCCTATAGCCCCCGTTCGTAGAATGCAAAACATGTACTCAGATTTCCTCTTTTCGTTTGAACTGCAAATGTCCTGTTCTACATATTTCTGGTCGGTAAATCCAGACCGATCCGGGACACATCTGGTTTCCTGCGCGGAAACATTGGGGAAATGAAACATGTTCCCCCGGGCCTTCGTTTACATAGAACCACAGGACTCCGGTCCGCAGTCGACTCATATACAGGCAACGCGGAGGGAGAGGCAAATTATGTTCGTTTGTGTACCTAAGCAAAGGCTGGAGGAAAACGACCTAGAAATATTTCTCAAGCTGATGCTAAACATAAATCAAGACAATGAATTGACACATATGACACAGTCACACACACAAACACTAATAACTTATCAACGGCAGGTGCATATGTTAAACTTTGCAGAAGGATTATGAACCGACCGAGGATTTGCTGTTAGATCCATCGTCAGGATCGTGCACGATCTTTTCCCCTGCAGGTAGTATGAGCCTGGGGTAGTATGGCGGTAAATCGTGGTCGGGATACTTTGGATGGTCCTTGTAGACAGCTTTCACTTCAGGTGGCACGAACCAGTCGTTGATGACATCGTCTTGTTCCCTGGCGCTGAGGTTGTCCCATTCCTTGCGGTGCCTGTGTTTGACTTTATGGATCTCATCCACGATTCTCCTTGCCATCGGATTGATGGAACGGAAGTACGAGTCGACTTGGTCCTCCAAAGTTGCTTCTACATGCCGTCGATGTCGTCTTCCCCCCTTCCCACCTTTGTCCCGCACCACTTCCACCGCCATCTTGCTGAGTTCAAGCTCTTTGTTACGGGATACACGGACGCTGGACAGCAGCGCTGGCCTACATTCCTTTACGTTCAGCAGGGGTCATATTACAGCCAACTGCTTTTTGCCCATCGTCTTTGAAAGCCGATGGGCTGATGGGAAAACAAAATGGCGGAAGAACTCAAACAGGTTAGTGATCACGTCGCTCACGTTTCGTGGTTTTCATGTACTAGTTAAGTCCCACACTGAGGATTTTAAGTGTAGATTGATATAAACATTGCCACATACAATGATATATATGTGACATGGCTTGTTAAAGGCAACAGTACCAAGAAGTCTCTGTTATTTCAGTTACTGTACCCTCCCACTGGCACTACACATGCGATGAAAACGTGTGTCATGATTTGTCAGATCAAGAAGCTCCTTGGTCAGATCTATCAATCCACGATGCAGTGTTGGTTTGAAGAAGTAACGTTTTCTTCATTAATTCTATCCAGCTGAAGCTGTTCTCTGATGTAGCCGCAATGTTGGCACCTGCCAGAAGCCTGTATGAAGCTGGCTGCTGCCCCTGCTGTATGCTCAGGTTCCTGGGAGAGAAGGACTGTCAAATGTACCAAAAATCAGCCGAGGTAGCACTCAGATAAAACACCTTACTGCATGTGAAAAGTGACGTTATCTAAATATGGTATTTGAAAGAGCACAACAACCAACATATATCAAAGTGATATATGTAACCTATGTTTCAACAAGATGGTGCATTCCACATAACAAATGTTGAGACAGCCCTTACACACAAATTATGTATATGATAGTGTATACTGTATATGGAAAATGTTACATTTGTCTGGTAATGCATAGAACACTTTTATTTTGCCAGGATCTTCAGACTGTAGCTCTTAAACTCTGCAGCCAGCCTCAAGGCAAGGATGCAGACAGTCCCACAGGAGACAACAAGTGTGTGAACACAGATGACATTCCATGCATAGCATGTCTAGGCATTCTACAGCATGGCTGTAGTGAGGAATTCCTTGAAAAGGTAGGCAATCCAACAATTATACATAGAAATTCTTAATACACAACCAGTAAATTCTCACCTGCTTACGTTTCGATGTCTATCAGACACCTTCCTCAGAGCTTCTAACTGGAGTTCTGCAACTCGCCGCTATTTATCGCCTATTCTAGACCCTATATATCTTCCAACCTGATGAAACTATTTACGGAGAAATTCTTAAGAATGGAAAACTTCTGACCTGCTGTATCTTTTTCTTGTCATGCTTGTGGCTATCCATAGATGGTGGAAATAACTTCTCTGTATTATAGTTACTCAATGTGAGTTTATCATATGTACACTCTGGTCTAGATCATGTTGATGTGTTCCCACAGATCCAGAAAAAAATGACAGAGGAGGGTTATAAATCACAACTCTTCAGTTTATCCATGATGACTCCAATACAGATAATAGTGAGAGAGGTAAGCACTAAGCAATTTATGGCTTCCTTGTAACGTTACATGTATTAACTTTGGCAAAATTATAATTTCTAAAATAATCAACTGAAGTCAATATATATAGTGGCACAATTTTGATCCATGGGCAGATACGAAATTGTTGAACTTGGGCAGTTTCTGGGGAATAACTCTTTCAATGATTCAGAATGGTCAGTTCAGATATAACAATCCTGCAGTGAACATGTTAAGCCTTACTAAATGGTTTTATGTTCCAGCATGCAGTCATGCTGTTTCTAAGAGAGAGATTTAGGTAAGGTTCCCATCATTTCTTGTCAGCCATGATGAATGATGATCCATGCTTTGTGAAATTTTTATTTGATGTAACTTGCTAGAATAAAGAATAATATAAAGGATGATATGACATAAATGTTTTTGGTCTTCCAGTGACCTGTACACAGGCCAGTCCATTGAGAAGGTGACAAGCATGAAGGATGTATACAAGTGGAGATGTGGTCCCAGATTAAAGGACAAGCTAAAAATGGAGTACCATCACCAGATAGAGGTTGTTATTGGTTGTTATTGGTAGGCCGGCTTACTCTCTCCTTGCAGCCAAGGGCTGAATTGTGAGGAGCTTACAATGGTGCTGGGGCTTAATCGCAAGGGTCTGGAGCGGCTGCCATTCGGCGCTAACTCAGGTGACCACAATACGACCCCAGGTGCGGCCATAAGACTGTAAGGTTTGAACCACTCACACCGGGAAGGACCCCTACTCTTTTCGATAAGTATGGCGGGTTCTTTAACGTGCGTGGGGTGTGGCTCTCCCCAAACACGGGACCTCCATTTAACGTCCTATCCGAGGGACGTCCCTAACCGAAGCTAGGTACTCATTTACACCTGAGTGAAGTGAGGAAAGTCGTGTAAAGTGCCTTTCCCAAGGGCACAAGATCGGTGACATGGGTGGGGATCGAACCCGGGACCTCTTGGCCCTGAGCCGAACACGCTACAGCTGCGCCATACGACCCCTTTTAATAGAGGAAGTGTGCTAGAACATGTTTCAAACACCAGTTCTCGTACATTTTCTGAGTAAAATCTGACATCTACCTTTTTTTTAATTTCCAGAGTCCTTTTCTTATCCAGTTGATGTTTGAACACAAGGAGACTGAAACAGAGTGCAGTTTTCTGTGAGTTAAGATGATAGACAAACCTTGTAGGTTATTTCTTAAAAGTTGGTACATGTACTTTAGTTATAGTGGTAAAGATAGTTAGTGTACTTACCACTTTAGCACACCTTCTTGCTTTTATTTCTGCACATTAGAATGAATGCATATTATGTTTTATATGCATCTATAAGACCATCTTGCATGATTTACTGTATGGTCCCAGTTCTGACCAGTAACACCTTCTGCTGTAAGTTCAATGACCCCGTGTCTCCATACCTCTGTAGGATCAGTGCTTGTCCGAAGGTGTTTCCTACCAACTCTAGTAGAAAACGCAAGGTTAGTTCTGAAGCTTAAGGCCGGATTTACACGGGGCAAAATATCTATGTCGTACGACATTCGACGCGCGGCGTTTGTCACTCGCCTAGGACACTTTTGCTTTTACACGTATCGACTGTAACTCCCGCTGCGCGCCGCAGCTGCGGCGCACTGCAAAATGGTTGCGGCGGGCTGCGGCGCGCTGCGTCACATGTGGTGAACCCTGACCGCCTCGAGGAGTACCTATTATAAACTAAGATCCCTGATCTTCTTCTGTACTTGTTTTGCGTTCCTGTTGTATCCTTCTTGCAGCATGGCTTCGGCAATCTGCCCGAATGCCTCCTTCTTTTTGTGAGTCTCCATTTTGCTGCGAATTCTGTCACAGTTCCACACGCCGATCAAGCATCGGGTTTCCGGCCGCGCTGCTCCAGTTACTGCTGTTTACTTCCGCCATGCTTACGAAACAATCAGCAACAAATTAAAAATCCGACGAAACAACAAGGAGAACGTGATATGATACTCAGAATTCTAGGAGTAAGAACAGAAACAAACAGACGAGCGTGGCGTGGGTTCGGGCTAGCGCGGGAAAAAGAGAAAATTGCAAAGCAGAAACTGGCTGCGCGCGACGCAGGGCTGTTTACACGCTGCTGGGCCGCGACGCAGACTCCCCGCTGAGTGTCGCGACGCACTTGTGGCACCTCCTCGATGCGCCACAGAAAAAAACGACGCGCGGCGCCGCGCGTCGGTGGCGCGCGGTTTTACACGCATGAAAATCAATGTCGTACGACATTCTGCGTCGCGCCGCGCGTCGCGCCGCGCGTCGAATGTCGTACGACATTGATTTTTTGCCCCGTGTAAATCCGGCCTAAATCTCACTTTTCAATTGCATGATAAGTAATTCATTACTATGTGAATCCCCAGGGTCTGGATTCATTCATAATTGTTTTTCATACTTAGCCTGTACTCTTATGTAAATGCATATAACTGACTTAAAAGTCTGTGTAAATTCAAAGTCTGTTTTTGAGCTTTGTAACTCCCTGTTAAGGCTTTATAGAAGTTACCTTGTGCTATATTTCTCAGAGAGATTCAGAGCAGGGTGTTTTGAACAGAACTTCAGTTGCAAGAGCCATTAGCAGCTTGTCTGAGAGCAAGTTTATGAGGTAAGATATTGTCTGTGTTCTTTTACTGATCAAACTATCAGTAGTGTCACCTGTAGGTGTACTTTAGTGGGTATTACCTTCAGATGTACAGAAAACACTTTTTTGAAAGCACACAGGGAAAGAAATCATGCAGAGTATGCATATTTATCATTACCCAGTAAATGGTTGACAGTAACTAAATCTATTTAGTTACAATTCACTGCAGTACAAATAGCACATGCAAAATGACACATGCTTGTATGTGATGCCTGTCCCCAGTCTAGTGAGATGCCCTCCTGAGAAGGTAGACACTATGTGCAGGTGTCAGGAGCTCACCTGTTATCATGAGGCTGTCTTTGTGGCAGGTGGGTGGACATGTTTCACTCTTAGGGTACTAGCTGTTGTTGATAAAGTTGGAGGATCTTCCAAATAAGGGAAGTTAGAACAATGACTAATTGGGTACTGTTGATAGTTCTATACAATGGTTAGCTATTAAACACTGCTGGTAACCATCCATATGAATTTGTTCTGAAAATGAGTACTTGCATATTTCAGGTCGTTATAACAAGTACTCTCGGACCCTGAGCCAGACCCCCTGGGTGGTGGATGGTGAAAGGAGAGGTGAAACCTCTGTATCAGAACTAATTTGTACCAGAATAAAGGCTATGTTCATGGCACAAGGTAGGCATAGATTAAGTAATAATTCCCATTTATGCCAAGTTCCATTCATTTTTTTAGGTGTTCAAGAGGTTTAGGTTTCAGTACTGCAGCTAATTGTATTGTTAATTTGTGTGAAAAATGAGTTAATTTTCTGGTATATTTCTGTGATTTTAATTATTATCTACGTTGTTCCATACCTGATTAGAGTACAGGTTCTCCTCAGCGGGCAGAGAGGATGTAGATGTCAGGACACTAGGGAGAGGTAGGGCTATTTGAAAATCAATGTCCAGCTCTTCACATTTATGGCCTGTAATGACCTACACTTTCAGCTTTGTGTTGAACATAAGATTTTTAAACGACTCTACTGTTCTTCCTGCATCGCACAGGGAGGCCCTTTCTGGTAGAGCTAATTCAGCCCCACATTTCTGATGTGCCACTAGACAAGATGAAGTTGCTTCAACAGGTATGCACAGCTCTGGACAGTTTTGGTGTCATATTATTGTTATCCTGCTCCTAGTCAGGAATTGATATGAGAAGGAGAGAGAAGTTACCTAATTGGCCCTTATCTGAGGCCTGATTAACAAACAGTAGATTTTCAATCAGTTGTTATTTTGTTTTTGAAACTGTTCATCACTCATACTCATTGTCTGATTTTTGAATAGGAGATTAACAGTGGAACAACAGATATTGCAGTTAGGGACCTGCAAGTTGTGTCAAGGTAAGTCACACTGCCACCTTACATTCTGCTGATGGTACTTCTTCTGTACTAGATCGGTCAGAGCATATACTAGTAGTATACTAGTACACTTTATTCTTACTACAGTATATCCTTAGTGTGTCAATTCATTTGTGCTGTGTCATCATCTTCATACAAAAGCCAAAGCAAGTTAATCCCATGTGTATAGCTAGTGTTGCTTTTTCTGGAAGAATTGTTGTTTGGACCAGTTTGTATGGTGAGCCATGGGAGATATGAATGCTAGCAGTAGCTAATTTCAATTAAATTCTCATGATTGTAGCAAACAATAAGACTGTTGGTTTGCCCCCACTTAGGGAGGAGTCAGGAAAGCTGAAGGTTGGAGAGACAGAGAAGACAAAATCCTACTCTGCCCTGGTCAGGGTAGAGAAGCCTATTCAGTCTGATGACCTCAAGTTTTTAGAAGAAATCAAGGTAAATTGTATATCTTGATAATGTATTTCCTGTATGCTATGTGACTGTTTTGTGTGCAGGATTATTGTGAACATTGTAACTCTCTTTTGTGAATGTACAAATAAAAGCAAATATTTTAACACCATGTCTGTCTACATGTAGGACTTGAAGCTGGCTCAGAAAACCCCCATCAGAGTCATTCATAGACGGCCACTAGCCAGTCGTGATCGTGTCATACACAACATGTCAGGAGAATACATCGACTCACACCACTTCACACTTCACCTGAAGACACAGGCCGGAACGTATCCATCTTTTACAGTCTGATTTATCATCTCTACGTTTATAGCTACATATAGTGTTGAGACCAATCAAAGCAATGTTAGTACAGTAGGGGCACCCTCACTAGTTTTAAACAACGCTTGCAGTTATATAGATATGTAAAGGTTGGGTGTGACAGGTCGTCCAGTGTAATGGCTAGCTGCTGCTGCACTGTGTGCCTGCAAAGCTGGTGTGTTATACCACAGGGCAGTTATATCAGCTATACAGATACAGATACAGATACAGAATGAATCCTTAATGAGACCATACCAGGTACATCAAAGAGTTTGTCCATGGAGACTTTGGCAGGACTCAGCCCAGCCTGTCCACACTCATGCACATGGACACTGACATTCTGGAGCTGGATGTGGAGGTACAGCTTTTTTTTTTCCCTGAGTCCATTCAAAGTTCAAAGTGGAGTAGTCATGAAATTCACCTATTCTTCTTAATGTAGCAGGACATTACATCATCATCTGTCTGTGTGTGTCAGTAGATTGGTCCTTGTGAGCATGATATCTCAAGACCAGAATATGAGACTTAATGCTTTGCACCATAAGTGCCACCAATGAAGGTGATGACTTCTTCAAATTGTAGAGATCTGTATACAGATTTGCATGTTAATGAGCAAAATGTCAAGACCATGTCGAGCCTGCCATGTTATAGGTACCACCAAAGGTGGAGATGACTTGATTTGGAAAAGATTTTTGTCACTTTCCATCCAGTTTGGGGTGTTTTACATCTTTTGTAATGCATACTTTTGTCTTGCAGTCTGTTGATGTGGACTGGCCCAAGACTATTGATGAGTAAACATCACCAGTTAGGACCAATTATAGCTACAGCTGTGGAAGGAAAGAAGAAAAGAGAGCAAGTCTAGTCAAATCTTCGGGACAACAGAGAGAAAAAAATAGCAAAACTCCGCCAAGGCAGTCTATTAAAGTTAAACATTCAGAATCATCACCGGGATCAAACTTGTGTGCCAAGTACTGCAAAGATGTTGTCTATTATTTTACATGGAAACGGAGACAGCAGATCGATATGGTTGAAAACAGCAGTGGAAGACATACAGAAATATAAAGTAAAGCTGTGGGATGTAGTTTAAGAAAAGCAAGGGAATAACAAAAATCCCCAGACAAACTTGCACATTTCACAAGACAACAGGAAGGTGTCTTTATGTCAGTTTATGATAAAGATAAAAGAGATTGGATGAAAAGTAAGTTAATTTGTGCCTTGAAAGTACTGTTGTTTCAGAAGTGTCCATTCCCTCAGATGTTGACAAACATATTCCTGTTTTTTTGTAAGATATGTGCCTATAATTTATTCCCTTCCATGACATACATGTGGAATGGACCATTTTTATAACTATTGTTCTAATTGTCGCTATACATGAATGAGAACAATACAATATCTTATGGATCATTCATCTGACGAAGGTTGACGAGTTCGACCAAAAATTTATGGTGAGTTCCTTTCTTGTGTTGGATTTAAGTTAAACTTTACCATTATGGAATCTACCAACACAGATGAGCTTTCGTTCTAATAATACAATATTTGTTATAGAAAATCCGCTGTAGTAGTTAGAAACAGAAACTTGTTATTTTAAGCTGTGTACCATGTATAAGATAAGTTATGTCCTGTCAATTTTAAGTCAGTTTTGGCAAAAAAAGAGAAGGGTAGGAAAGAAAGAAGCAAGGCAAGAAAGTTCTGTGGAACAAGACATGAAATGATGATGCATTCTTTCATTCATTAAAACCAACCTCCTTGGTCTTCTGAAAGAATCCTGCTTGATTATTACTTGTACCAAGCACAAGCACATGCATTGCACATATATTTTCTAATCATGGCCCCTACAACATAGACAGCATCAAATCAAATGGATTTGTTTCTCTTTAAACCTCAAGTAACTTGCATGATGGACATTTGACAAATGTCCATATTAATATTGTTCTACTTCACAGCTATAAAGTTGTCACCATTATCTCCAACGTCGTAATCAATTAATCATCAGCAGTACCAGCTGCTTATAATCATATAGTAAAAGAACCGAGCATAGAGAACACAATTTGAGGAGAGGAGGGCTATTAGAAATTCTTCAATTTCGATTTAGGTTGGCTTGAAACTTGTTCCCATTGCCTGTGTTACACAATCTCTCGCTGCCAGGGGTTTATTGGCCCCGTCCATGAGAGTTCTAGGAGGCCAATCAGTCGGGCAGGCCGCTAGGGGCGTGATTTAGTCAGGCTACATTGTTTCTATTTGTGTTTTTGCATTTCCCAATATTTTTATATCTTGCGGTCTAAAGTTTTGAATGGGTTTTCTCTAGGTCTGGTCGTGCCTGTCACATTGCCCATGCGGCCTGATGTGGTGAATGGCGAAGTCCAACACGTACATCATGATGGGCTCCGTGTAGTGGAACGTGATGGTGTGTTTGGAGCAGCAGTCTGGACCCTGGTGGGGGAAAACAACTTGTCAATCAAACAATGTAGAGATAATATACTGACAAAAATATATCTTACAAACCTTAGCTATCAGGAGAAAGGCTATTTTGCTGGGTCCAGACAGAAAGTTTTCTGAACATAACAAATATTTTTTAAAAAGTTTATCTTTTTTGCTGAGGATGATCCTGACAAACCTTACCGATTGTACCGGGTAGGTGCTGTATCTGTGGAGCCACTCCGGCAAGTTGCCCAGAACATGGTCCTGGAGACTCAGGCAGTGAAACGTTTGCCTCCCCTCTTCATCCCTGGAGTCGCCTGCCATCACACCCGCCTTTTCCAGACATCTCCCGATTTCCAAGTCTTCTGGAGCTTTAGAACGAAGTCTGCACTTCCTTGGGTCGTCCATACCCTGCGTCACTAGTCTCCTCAGAGCTTCTTTACTGAGTACGTACCCGGCACCGCCGCTCATGTACCCATTCTTGGTGTCAGGTCTGATGGAATTAAACCGGAAACCGTAATATACAGGTTCCTCTGGATTCTTGTCTGATAGAAAGTGACGTAAATTCTCCATGATGACGTACGTGTCATCATCAGCTTTGAAGAACCAATCAACTTCATCGAGATGATGTTGGTAGACATGTTTAAAAGCGTGGATGGACTTTTGTAAGAGAGAATCTCGACCTTCAGTTACGTTTAGCACGACTGTTGGTAGGAAGTCGTGCGACTTTGTTGTGATGAAGAGAGTCCGGTCACATTTTGACGCCCAGGTGTGGTAAGCGGGTAACGCCTTACTGTCATGGTTGTCGGGGTCTGTGAGGACCCAACAGAGCACACGCACTCTGGATTCTTGACCTTTGTGGATTTTGGTTGGTGCTTGGAATACTGATAATAATGAAATAGACAAGGAGTAAATTATTATTTTCAACTACTAGATTCAGCGCTTTGATTAGACTTGTATGG
This sequence comes from Branchiostoma floridae x Branchiostoma japonicum, assembly GCA_013266295.2. Lineage (NCBI taxonomy): Eukaryota > Metazoa > Chordata > Leptocardii > Amphioxiformes > Branchiostomatidae > Branchiostoma > Branchiostoma floridae x Branchiostoma japonicum. Next base: position 18,322,305 of record CM023840.1, read on the forward strand.
TCATGAACGAGCAACTTGCATGACAAATTGACACGTTTTTGTCATGCCCATATGGCAGATACATGTATTGGCGTAGAAACATTGTATGACAGGGGAAAAGCTTATGTACCTGTTGGACTAATGACCTTCAGGGCTGGAGGCGGACCTGTAACAGGGTTGTACTCTCCGTCCTGCAGCCATGCCTCGCTTTCTGGAGACAAATCGTAGGGATACAGTATTCATGGTGATCGACGTACTTCTCAAGTCCAACGTCACTGAACAAAACTGCTTCAACTATGAGAGATAAGCAGATATATTTTACATAGTTGCTTTGTAGTTGATATTTCGGTTGTCCATAGAGACCAGTGTAGTTCACAGAATTTGACACCGCTTACTCCATACTTTAGAAGTGAAAAGGTCGTACCAAACATGCCGTCAATAAGTTTCATTGACGCTAGATGTATAAATTGCGGACCTCCCGCACTCTGCGTGCCAATCACTCCAACCATTTAACCTAATAAACGTTTACACAGTCTGTACAAACACAGCACCTGGGTCCTAGCGGGCGCTAAACATTCCAATCAAGTATCTATCTCCAGATAGCAGTGTTTCTCTAACGATGCCAAGTGCTCCGTGCGGTTTCCTGGTTACGCCTCAAGAACTGAACGTCCTGTGGAGCTGGACTCCAGTCAAAAAGAGGGATATGTGAACTAACTGTAGGGGTCTGAGATAGGAGTATTCTAACCAAGGTATCTTGTTCGTTACGCTAATGCTATTTATCTCTGTGGCAAAGAAACACCTGCACCGTGGTAGCGATGAACAGGGCCCAGCCTGAGACGCACCTAAAACTTCATATGGATTGCACTCCCAGCACTCCAGGAATGAATGTACCGATGCCTGCATCTAGCAGTGTCACCAAAACTTGTCTCATTGATGGACAGCAGAATTTGAATCTTAAAAGTTTGTTTTTTATCTCCATGAAAAATGGAGATATTGTTTTGGGTCTGTCTGTCTGTCTGTGTGTCTGTGTGTGTGTGTGTGGCTGTCTGTCTGTCTGTCTGTCTGTGTGTGTGTGTTTCCGCCAATTACTGGTTAGCATAACTTAAGAACGCCTTTATGGATGGTGATGATATTTGGTATGTAGGTAGGTCTTAGGAAGACAAAGGTCAAAAGTCAAATCTGGGCCTCCTAGTGGCTGACCTTGGTACTGCAGCAAAACTTTCGGTTTTTGTATCTTTTGTCCTGAACATGTCTTGATTTTTTGGTGGCAGATAGCTTTTCCTGTCAGGAATAAGTGGTGTGGGTTTGGTCCCCCTAGCAACTTGTGCTGGAAATTCAGGGGGGGTGGCAAAATCTTTAAGGGCAGATAAGTCCAGAAAGGAGCAACGTATTATCATGATTTTTTTGCATGTAGGTAGCTTACATAGAGATGTACATAATTAGATGCAAATTATCCAAATGGGGACTTAATTTGCATCATAAATGAGGAAATTCTGTAATTCCAGTGTTTTACATAATAGGACTTCCATACATGTAATGTGTATAATCTATCGCAGGTAGAATATCAACAGATACCAATTATGCAAATATGGACCTCATTTGCATAATTAATCTAAAAATTTTGATTCCTTAGTGTAATGGTGGGAATTTTATACTTGTGACATGTGTAAGTTAGTTAATAGTTTACAACACCATGCATATATTATGTTAATGTAGAGGTCATTTGCATAATTTATAATAACATATTGAATTGAAATGAAACATTGCCGTAGAATTGGACTTTCACATCAAATATGTTATTTGTCTTAAGGAAACCATATTTCATGGAGATATGAGGTCTCCGAATTCTTGTTTCCACTGTGATATTCTCGTACGATCCATATAGGAATTTAAGATGAGGTCTTTTGGCTCCGATCTCCAACCTTTACCACGTTACTCTCACATGAAAGTAACAAGACATGAGAAACACGTTAATTCTATTTGAGGAATGACCCGTCGTGCCAAGTTTTACATGGCTGTCCGGTACTAAGCTGCATCTATCAGACCAGCTTTTGTTCCCTCCCACAAAGCCCTCTACACAGATTGTGTTAACTAGCTAATTAGTTCGATAAGAACTCCATGTTGCCACAACACAGGTGGAATTCTTCCTTACGAAATCTTTTTAATGGATTTTGTACGACCTTACTATTGTTCTTTGTTTCCGTACTTGCGATAATTCGACAGTTTCAGGGGAACACCAGCAGAATTTCAGAATAATGTTACACGTTACAGTGTGTACGTGTGTATGCTATTCAAAGCTGTTCGGTTCCTTCTATCCATAAAAAAAACTTCCGCCGTTCGGAACCAGTAAAACTTTCTTTGCCTGTGTCAAACGTCCTAGATATAAAGCCCATAACAAAGTTGTACCTTGTTGCGGTACTAAAGATCTGAAGGAACTTAAGACCATAATGCTACCGCCCGTCTCCTCGATTCACGACTGGTGCTGGTGCACCCGGGGAAGGTAGACCTACCTGAGAAACACTGGTCTGCCGATATAACCTACATTTAACACACACAGTACTGGCCGAATTTAAATGGTGCAATAATTCGTTGTAGGCTTGGTCATGATCGGACAACATAGATTACATAGGGGAAACGTGGAAACCGGATAAGCTCCACCCTGAATAATCAGATAACGTAAAAATGACAAATTGCCACTTATAAACTCTTGGAATGTCACCCCAGTAATATCAATCACAACCTAAAGCTGACAGCAGCACATAATTGAAAGTGAAGGTTACGTGACGACGGTGCTAATGTCCCGGGGATACAAGGGCACACTGTTGACTCTGGGTAATCAGAGGTTGGCAAGTGTTCAGACCGACTGGAGTAATTGCATGTCTAATGGGGTAGGGTCACCGTGTCAGGGAATTTGTGCTTCACGTACTCAACGTGATACTGTCTTCCGCGGTTTTTGTACCCCAGTGCATGCTTGTTATATTAAACAACCCCCTTAATTTCAAATCACCTGAAACCTGAACACGGTTTATACCCTTCCTCCAAGCTCATCCACAACACATTTCAAAGCTACCGAAGCCCCTGGATACATGGAAAGTTAGAACATTTACGCGTCTTTGTGTGTGTGTGTGTGTGTGTGTGTGTGTGTGTGTGTGTGTGTGTGTGTGTGTGTGTGTGTGTGTGTGTGTGTGTGTGTGTGTGTGTGTGTGTGTGTGTGTGTGTGTGTGTGTGTGTGTGTGTGTTGTGTTTGAATGCAGTCGGACAGGAGAGGTAGAACTCTATGGGATAATCATTATAGGATAATTTACGAGCAGAGGTAACGTCACCAGTGAATGTATTAGCCACCGTGGATCTTACGTTCCTGCCTTACACCGTACGTACTGACAAAGGTCAATTCTGTTATCGATGATGGCCAGCATACTCTCTCTACCTACCTGCTGTATCAAAATCTCCCTGATCTTGATCTCTCTCTGTTTGGGAAGGAAGGTCCCAAACAGTTTCTCCTAATGTCCGTATGTACGGTTGACGTCCCCGACCGTGCACAGGTACCTGTTTGTGCACTCCGTCCCTCAGAACTTCATTGCTCACCACCAGCATTGCAATAACCCCGCCGAACAGCGCGCCCACGGTGAATGTCATCATCGCGTGCCTTGTCGATCCGCTCTCCGCTGCCATGATGAGAAGCTGCCAGGCTACGCTTGTGTCTAGTCAGATTCCACTAAGTTTCGACGCGACTCTTGGAGTACCTTTCACATAACTCAGAATTTCATACATGAGACCCAGGCTCACCTGACGAGCTCAGAACGTACTGTGTGGATAGGTCACAACGGTTGCTCTGAAATTTACCAACTGAAGCCCTTCACAGACAGGCCTTTGTACTCCTGAATCTCTTGCACTCCTCAGGTACGACCTCTTCTGTCTGAGGTCCTGACTACCCTCTCAGGAGGAGCGATAATGAGTTGCAGGCGTGGCTTCAGGAGCATGTCAAATTCTTAACTCGTTAATTCATAACATCTATTGAGGTCGTGGCAGTCTCTACGCAATCTTTGATGTTTGCCATCTGATTAGAAGTGTACATCCTGCTTGCCTCAGACTTCTGCTCTCAAGAGAACTTTGATCATGGTCAAAAGGTCAACATCCACACAGGAAGAAACTTGACGACGACAAAACTAGCGAGGAGACTTGGAGTTCGTCACGTGTTGACCTGTAACGTGTAGGACCACGTAAGGAGACATTTATCACGTTTACTGTTCGACCTGCGGTGTTTATTTCCACCGTGTGGCGGTCCCAGCGCCTGTGATCCAACAAACTCTTCCGTGTCTGGAGACTGAGAAAGCAGCGTGGCGCTTATTTTACCAGGACCCAGCCCCAAGCTTCAAACGCGGGAAAGCTATATCTTCACCAACCAGGCCCGCCCCTTGCATTACGCAATACTAAAGCAATGGCCCTGAACTGCTGGGGACTTGGCACGGACTTACCAGGGCATGACGAGATTTTGGAATATGGTATCCTGGTTACTGCACAACAGATGCGGAAAGTCAACTATAACGATCTGTATCCATTGATGTACATTAATTGGATGCTAATCGTATCCTTCTCCACCTTATAAAGTGTATTTTTAGGGCCATCCAACTTTTGGATAGCTTGACGTATTTGGCTCCGATCAGATCGGTTGCTTTGAATACAAGTATATATCCCTCCATCCATCTAAATCTTATTTATCTATGTCTCCAGCCAAGATCCCCAATATGAAATAAACTTCTGAATGTTGTTAGAACTTCTGCCGGTTGTCGTTTTATTGCATGTCCAACCGAAGCCATTGCTTCAATCATTTATAGTATACGCATACTCGTACATAGGTTTTGTATAAGCTTACACGTTTGTACGCCGTTCGGCGACATTAGCTTGAATTACATCCAACTTTCAATCGGAGATGACAATCCGGAGCACAGAGCACTCTTTCATCACGTACAAAAGGCCTTTGAAATTTCTGTTCTATTAGCTTTTGTTCTCATCCAGTGTTTGTCAGGGGTAGAACACTCACAATTTCCGGGTCTGAGATTTTTTCAATAGCTCTGTTAGGGATCACTCGGAAGGTTAAATTTCCATGGAAAAAATATGCGAGTTTAGAATGAAAAAGTTGAAATTAGACGTTCAAAGAGGTCAAAGAAGATGGCACGAAACTGCAAATTTGTAACTGATGTTGACCACTGTTTTATTTTTCACCCACCTGGGAAGACAGACACAGCTGCCTACGGTACGGAAGAGCGGTACTATAACACTGGCCACCTTCAACTTGGAAATACACTGTAAGTTTGTAACGTAGTGTGACCACTCTTTAATACAGGGTCTTAGATTATTATTTTTCATCTCCCTGGACCTGTAAACTAACCCAGCCCTTTTACCATGACAAAAGGCTGTCGCGTGGTGCAGTCTAGTATTACAGGAGGAAGAATGCCTGGCGCTACCGGTCCTATTGTTCTCGTGCGGCAGACGTCATGCCCATGGAATCCCACTCCACGAGACCGACGCAGGGACTTCCCCTGGTCAATCAATACTTTTGTGCATGCGCATTGGGGTCACATTCCTAACCTGAGAAGTAGGGATGGGAGTTGTGCTTACGTTCCTAACATCGATGAGTTTAAACAAACCGAGTTAGACACATCGAGGCGAGGATGCAGTGGCAGCTCCTGCTGGTTTGCGCCACGTGGACCACACAGGTAAGTTGATTGTATTCACCATTATGTATTCTGCATGCGATCTCTCCAAGTGTCCTCAGCGGCCCGCCCAGACTCTACAGGTGCTTTGTCTGTCGTCTGCAAGCAGTCCCGGAAATTGTTGGGTGCGGTGGCTTATTTGTGGCTTATCAGTAAAAGTCACACCACGCCAATCTTTTAGAAACTCTCCTGTAGTAAATGTCAATCGTCAAGAAGCCACACAAGCTTTACTAATGTTCCCAGCAGCATGAAACGGTCTGTTGTTTAATGCTTACACAAAGGATGACTCATCGCCAAGACCGTAAATAAGTAGTGATTATAGTGAACACCTAGCCTCGGGTGGAACGGTCCCGGACATGACGGTTTATATAAAGAGTATATACAGGAGAGAAAGACCTGTAGTACTGTAAAAACTACCACTGTAGATAAACTTTCACTTCACAAGAAAAGACACAAATCTACACTGAAACTATGTGCTACCTGTGTGAATTAGGGTGTAACAAGTGCGTTTGCATCATGTAGAACTAAGTATCAACCCCACTACATCATATGCCAAGCTCCAGTGAGCTATCCGTATTGCTATAGACTTGCTTTTTATTTTAACTTGTAAAATCACTTCTGCAAACCACAACCACCTGTGTATTAGGTTGTTTACTCTCTGTATCGATGAAGAGATGTTCTTCCCCATTAAGTCTCCATTAGTCAGAAAGCCATAGTCATAAGAACATGAACCCTAGCCTACAGTGTTGTTACAATCAGAACCAGGCACGAAAGGTGCAGATTAATGTTTCCCCGTAATGCGCTGTTGTCACGCGACTGTGTCTTTTGCCATATGTAGTCTCATCGATCGTTTTGTCACCTGCAAGCAGCAAACCTAACCCCGTTGGCATGGAAACAATACAAACACCCATGTGAAGAGAATGAGTCACATTTCAATTGGAGGCCATCAAAAATTAATATCGCTATTCATCGACAGACCATAATAATACTAATGCATCCTTTCAAGTCACGACTCGCTCTTAGGTGAGCAAAGAAGTGGTGTCAAAAATAGAAAATGTTCTCAAAACAAAATTGCTTTTGCCTATCCCTCGTTTTGAACACTTCCCTTGTGGACAACGCGTCTTGGCCGCTGTACCGTAGTTCTTACATGATAGATACGATCGCTTTAAATAATCATATCGTGTCTATAACAGAAACAAGTGGTCTACTGCTAGTACAGAGAAATTTGAAGCTTTGAGACTGTTGTTTTGGGTGTGGCGATAATGTTTCTCTCACAGTATTGCGTACGAACTGTGGCATTCCACTCAACCCGGCAAACGGCAACAAAATAAACATGAACAGGCCTTCTAACAAAGAGTGGTGCCCTATTCTTCCTGTTTGCTAAGACCACAATGTCATCGCTCGGCACGTTCGTACAAGGAGATTATAAGCTGGTGTGCATTTAAAACGGCCTTACGTGTTTCTTACATCATCCGCAAAGTTTCACCTAAAATAACTGTAATTCATATCAAACATGCATGAAACACATTGCAGCTGTGTATCGCAGCACTGACACTTTCATTGTTTCTGTGACTTTTGTGTGGAACAACCAGGGACAGTTTGGATACCAAAACAATCACCTTAAAATTTGTAACTGTGATTATAGCTAGTAGCCGACCTTTCCCAGGCCAATTATTGGTGACCTGTGTATACATTGTACGGACTGCACCAGGTCTTTTTCATGGGCGAAGAATAGAGACAATGTGCACCTCTTCGACCGTCACGCAGGGAAAAATGATCAGATTCGAAGCTCAGTCACGTTACCGCCATATTTTTCATCAGAAACGGTATAAGATAATACTTGAACACTACATCGGCTAGATAGCTATCTTATGGTGATGTGGGCCCAATTCAGGATTGGATTAACGATAGTGTACCTAAGAAATGTAGTCATAAACGAACATTGCGCAATCGTCCTTAAACATACGCGCGGTGTAACTAGACGACGAAAGGGAAAAGCTGAGAAAAAAATGATGGAGGTAGGATGAAAATTGAAATTGAAAGTTATAAGTGTTACCTTTACTGATTATTCAAGATGTGAGGGGAATAAACAAAAATGTACCAAACTATACAATGCAAGGAGGTTAGACTCTAACCTCCTTGTACAATGTTAATAGGATTGAGACAATTGCTTTGATGTTGCTTTTTACGGTTTGCAAATTTCACTACATTTTATGTCAAGTTCTTAGATTGTATACTAATCGATATATGATTGGTTCTTCAGGTCTGTTTGGTGGACGCCCAGGCGGACTGCCATCCATTGTGCTTGTCCTGCTCTGGTCCCGAGTTAAACCAGTGCTTGGAGTGTCGGCAGTACAGTTATAACAACACGTGTGTACAGCAGTGTCCACCATTAACGTACACTGTACGCGGCGCAGACCTACTTAACGGTACTGTCTCCTTCAATGATACGTTTCCTACTACTAAGAATGTATCATCTAATCCCGACAACGCTACCATTACTAGTAATAATACCCTGCAAAACACCACCAGTCCGACAGAGGTCGTTCCGGAAGACCCCCTTACCGGCAACAAAGGTATTTGTGAGGACTGCCACCCTGAATGCCAGGATGGTTGCTATGGCAACACTTCTCGTGACTGTTACCGATGTAAACACGTGAACTTCAACGGAACGTGTCTGTCCTGTTGCCCGGAGGGGAACTACCCGGATCCCGAGGACTCTTCCTCCTGCAGAAGGTGCCATGAAGAATGTGAGAAGGCCTGTACAGGGCCGGGTCCGACACACTGTCATCGGTGTAAACACGTTCAGTACGGCGACAGGTGCCTCCACACATGTCCGGATCACACCTACCAACGGCCAGGGACACCTTCTGTTTGTCGGCCTTGTCACAGCACATGTGAGGATGGCTGTGTTGGACCGGGACCCGAGAATTGTGCCCCTTTGTCTCAAAAGACAAGGTAATCGTGGACGTTATTTACGTAATTCACATTGTTGTAGCCAATCAAACTTTTCCTTGTTTTGCTCAAATTCATTCTTTGAAATACATATATATATATATATATATATATATATAGAGAGAGAGAGAGAGAGAGAGAGACCATTTGGTCGTTTGTTTTTAATATGTATAATGTGTTAATGTGTTTGGTTACTACAAAGCTTCAAAGTCATCATAATTGTTTTCTATTCTCTGTCCAACAGAGGTGATCACCCCTTAATGCTGCCGCTGGTCATCACGCTAGGTGTTCTTGGATCCGTACTACTTGGGAGCTGTTTGGTGGTTCTGGTTAAGAAGCGATGGTTGAAATCCCGAAAGCCACCTTTGTCTCCTGTAAGTAACCGTTTGCTTATGTAATCAGTAGGGTCATATATGAAAAGATGAAGACACAAATTGTACGGCTATGGTTCAATGACAATTCTATTTTCTAAACGGTACGACATGTAGAATTTAGAAACACGCTTCCCTTGTGTATTGCTGTACATATTTCTTGTTGAAATGATCATACTCTCATGTGCACATCATGTTTAAGACATATGTTTCAAAATAATTTTCTGTTTCAGAGACGAAACCTTGCCTGCTACGAACCCGGCAGTGTTAGCACCATCGCTATCCCACTAGGTGTGGAGGAGTCGCCTATGAGTGACTTGTACCGAAATGTCTGCCTTGACAACGCTACTTTCGCGATCGACAGCGACGACGATGTGAACGTGTCCCCGACTCCTAGCCTTGTGCTGGGCGGAGGCCGTTCAGACGACGACAACAGCTCTTCCATTTCGGGCTGTGCCGATACCGTCAGTGAAGGGGCGGTCTCTAATGAGTCCAGATCGACCGACAGTACTGTCGTGCGCGTGCGGATCCCAGCCTCGGAACGGCAGACACGTGACATGCAGACTAACTTTGAACAGGTCGCCTCGTCTAGGTGGTCGCCGGATCAGAGCTCCTCACAGCAGGCCCTGGACAAGATGGCGGCGGGGTGGCGTTTCAGTTACCTGACGGACGACAGCGGGATAGTGAGTGACGGCTCACGGTCTTCCACAATGGACAACCAAAGTCGATGGAGCGTCGCTACGAGTGGCACGGTTGGATCCGGAGACTCCAGAGTATGTCTACAGGATACATCTGATACAGCTGTGAACAGAGAACTGTCAGAAGACCCGTGTGAGAAAGACGTCCGTCGTACATCTGAGTCCCTGCAGGGGGCTCCGTCAGATAAACAAAGTACTGAAGAAGAGAACAAAAGTTTGGGTGACCAGTCCGCCCATAGAGAAGACATCACCTTGACGCACCTGCTGTCTAAATTCCGTGATATCGTCTGTGATCCTCAGGCCGTTGAACCGGATGCAGTCAACTTCTCGACCCCGGGATTTGTCGCGGGAATGTTCGATAAACGTGGCGGACACCTGACTTTAGAAAATCTTGGGATTGACCTGTACGTACCCCCAGATGCTGTCGAGCATGACGGTACGGAGATATTCATGTACGCCCGGGGAGCAGACGGGCCATCAATGGAGAAGGAAGGAAAGAAGTGGACCCCTCCTACCATTCAATGTGGCTCCCATGGGCTGAAATTTAAAAGACATGTGATCTTGACCGTGAAACACCCCGCTGAGGACTTGACTAAATGGTCGTTCAACTTCAAGGCCAGTAATACTGATGTTGGGGAGCCCCCGGATTGGAAGGACCTTACACAAGACCCGTCGGCCATGTGTTTTGCATATGGAGACAAGACAGTAATCTTTGTAGACCATTTCACTCTTTATAACGTCAGTGGGGAGCTTGTAGGTGCAGACGGAGAAGATGTGGGAGAAAAAGCCGAGTGGAGGCGGTTCAGAGTGGGAGTCTTCGCCGAGCCTCTGTTCCTAGACACCGAGATCTTCCAACTCAGGGTCCGCTGTTGGCAGGACAACGATTACGAACGACAGGTTAGTGTTGTCTTCGAAGTTCGATACATGATCTGCTCTGTTGATTATTGTATTGAATCTGTATTGATTCGACGTTACAAGTTATGCCATGTATCAGAACAAGATAAGAATGAAATGTAACCAAAAGAAATTACTCTAATGATTGTGTTTTTCTATATTCTCCCTCCAGCGGTCGCGAGAGAAGGAGCAGTATCTAGGAGCGGTGCAGCTTGGAGACGACAAAGTGCTCCACCTAGCGGAAGACGGTGGAAACCTGTCCGTGGTACTGGAGCGCCTTCGCCCCGGATGGTTGGCTTTCAATGGGGACAGACAGGTCAGCATGAATAAGTGTACTAAACAAATCAAATCTACTATCGAAACCTACTTTCTACATCTCTACTACATCTCTACCTTTTGGGGTTAAATTTTGCTCTGCATTGTATATACATGTACATCAATGGTATTCAATGTTCCCACACTGGATTATAAAACCAAGACAATGTGCTTGTTTGTTTACAGACCATCCCCTTCCCCAGTCTGTGGAACGAGCACGCCGAGATGCCGTCCTGTACGTTTGACATCGAGAGGCAGCTGTCCGGACTCGTTCCCAGGACCGTGGTGTGCAAGGTGACGGCCTTGCAAGTCTCGCACCCAGAAAACTCCGTCAGTATCGACGTTCTCAAACAGCTGTGTCCCCGGCAGGTGCGTATGTGTGTTTGCTACATTATACCTTATCGGTATGCCCTCCATCTTTGTTATTCAAATGTAGATTTATGAAATCTGACACCAAACATATATCTCAAATGTGACGTCAAAATCCAACATTTTGGTAGACGTTTCACCTGTTCAACTACGATCATTAAATTCACAACTCTTTCTCTCCTAGGGTATTCAATCTTTCCAGGCACCTGAAAGTCCCTCAGTCGTGTCTCTTGACTCCGAGTCTACGTTCCTTCGCCTGCAGCCCGAGCTGCGCCCCACACCTAGGTGCGTGCCACAGTTTCCTCGCGAGGAACAGTTCGGTCTGCTGTGTCTGGTGTTGGACGTGGAGGACCCGGCTGGGAGGGACTGGCGCAGCGTGGCGGAGACTCTGGACCTGCCGTGTGAGTTCATACAGTGGATGAAGCAGCGAGGAGACCCCACCAGGCGGATGTTGGACTTCCTGGTCGCACAACATGGAGAAGACTCGTTAAGTGTGCTGAGGGATGCAGTTGTGGCGATCGGTCACGAGAGGGCGCAGCGGATGGTTGAAGCAATGATGGGAACTTCTCACCACAACCCTGCGGGGCAGTACAGTGCGGAACAGCAGTCGTCGTCTGATGGACAACCGTTTGCCGGGATGTGGAACAACGACGACAAGCGGCCGTCCAGTAACCACAACACGACACCGAAAGAGCTTAGCAGTTCTATAGGCTTTTCATCAGGGTCTCTTTGGGCAAACGGTTGCAGTGAAACTCTATCTGCTCAGACACAACAGACATTTTCAGTCGTCTCCACGTCGCGCGGCAGTACAACAGTGGAGAAAGTGTCCGGAGACAGGTCACTGGGAGATGGGCAAGAAGCGGACGCCTCCATCACTTCAACCCCTAACATCACTCCCGAAAACTCCCTACAACCCACAGAAGGAAGCAACAACTCTATAACTGTGCCTAAGACTTTGAGAACCCAGGACAGTGGGTATCACAGTGAGGACAGGAGCCCTCGGGGTGAAACCAACTTAGCATTTACGATGGAGGACGAGACAGGATGCAGTGAGAGAATGGAAGCAAGACAGGAGGCAACAGTTCAGACGAGGCAGGAGAAAGAAGTAGTCGAGACGAGACAGGAGGCAGAAGTAGTCAACTCAGGTTCTGCGCCGCACGCCGATGAGTCAACCACAGAAGGAGACAGCGGCAAAGTAAAGACGAACCAAGACGTCGAGGAAAATTCTTCTCCCCCTGAGAAAAGCACAACCCCCTGGCCGCTGCTGATGAACCTGAAGAACAAAGTGTCGATCCGATCCAAAAGTCTGCCCGACCTTCTGTGGGGGCAGAACAAAACTGATGCTGCGAAACAGGCTAACAAGAACATATCCTCTGAACGCCTGTCACAAACAATGTAAACAGATGTTGGCTGTGTACCTATTATGGCTGTGATCAGCTTGACCAACTTTCTATCATTTTGTATTGTATACGTTTGTGGTGGACTAAAAAGGAATTGCAAAATCGGCACTGTATACTAGTACTTTTCAGACTGAACATTCAATGCATTAGATTAATAGGAACGGTGACAGTGTTTCTGAGATAAACTTTACCAAGATGTTATATGTTTGCAAGCAAAGAAAAGAAAGCTAGACTGCCTGATGACTTACTAGAAATTTGTTTGTCCGTCGAGGTAAAGAGAGAATGATAAATGTAGTTGAAGTACTAAAAAGTTTCGTGGTGACATTTCGTATAGACATTGTGGAAAGTAATAGTGAAGACTGTATGAGTGGCATAGGACGCTGGCCCGCTCTGTGTACTTGACTGGAGAATTCTTTAATGCATTACTTTGTACATAATGTGGAACATGTGAATTGTCTGTATCTTGTAATACATGTATTTCACCTACCGGAGTTCTCTGACATTGTGAAACTACAATACATTTGTACTGAACAAAGCTGCTAAGGTGACAGCAAATTCTATCTTGTCATCAATGGATGTCACAGACATACAAATAACGTTAAATGTAAAATGTAACACTGAAGACTATCTCACAGTTGTACTTTGTATCTTGTGCCGTTGTTGGTTTGTTTCACCACACTATACTAATAAACAATAGTTGGCAACGGTGTTTACCTGTGATGGTTATATTCACAGCCGTGTAGTTTGTTATTGATGCTGAGAGTTGTCCCTGTCTTCTTCATGTAATCGCACATTTTCTACAAAGGCCTACAAACGTCACAGTCTATGTACACACCAAATATTTACCATATTTTATCTAGCAAGAGAAGGTATACTTCATCTGTTCCTTACGAGAGAAGTAGAACTGTTCTAGTTAGTTCCTTATCGAAAGGCTGTTAACTTTGGCAGTTTTATGCACACTTTCACTGTCAAGGGCTTTCCCATTCAAAACTATCAGTGGTGTTGGAGGGTTTGTATAGTGTTACTGCCACGTCACCACGGAAGTTGTACCTATCCCCCTCACCACAGCAGTGGGGCTGACTTGGACGCTTCCATCCACAGTGCACGGGGGTGCCAGTTTATCGTCATTACCGAAACAAGACGCTATGGTCTCATACTGACTACCAGTCTTACCCACTTTTCGCCTCGGGCTGGGGTTTACAAAACTTTGGTAACGACTTTTGAAGGCAGTGTTCTCCTTGGATTCGGCGCGTGGTTCCTGGTAGGCGTGCATCCTGAAGTGGAGATTCTTCAGTCTGTGGTCGGTGTGGTACAGGATGAAGGTCCGCACGGGAAACTGTGTTCGCCAAACCGACTCCGTCGTCACTTGCTAAAGAGAAAAGTCAATGTTTATCATGCATCTAATTACATCATATACATGCTTTTTGAATAATGAATAATACCTGCCTTACTAGACAAGTGTGGCTTTTCGTTTTCATTGCGTAGATGCTGACTCACTACATCTTATGATCGGTAAAGACCATTCTTCTATGCCACACTCGCTTTCCAATCTTGGCGGCGCTAATTCTTTTACACTGCCGTTGCCCTATAGCTACCAATGTGCGTTCATTCTGTCACCACAACAGCCCATTATCCGCGTTACCTGCTGGGTCAGCCCCCGGAAGGCCCATCCCGGGCCGGGGTCCTGTGCCTGTACACAGCAGTTGTCACCTGGGTACGTACAGCTGATGGACAGGCCGCCACACTGTCTCCGCCCGGCCTGGCCTTCCTGCTGGCGTATGCACTATAAGAAAGCAACACGTGTCTTTTACTATAGGTGGACAATCAATGGTGTTTTCCCGTACAAAGGCAACATTAACTAGAACAAATTACCAGATCATATTGCCACAAACAGAGGATTGGAGGAGGGTGAGATAGGACAGAATCAGTTTTTGAGTTGGATAACGTTTATGTTAAGGACCCCCATTTCAGCACCAAGGACATCGCCCGGCGGCGAACAGACAGGCAGGTTTAACATCTGTCATAAGATCATTTCAATAAACGAACCTCCAAAGCATCGGCTGTGTCGTTGATACAGTACACTCGAATGTTGACATCTTCAAACGTTCCTAACTGCGGCCCAAAAGCCACGAACCTCACAGTCTTGCCCGGGTCAGACCCCCGCACTATCGGCGCGAAGGACACGATCTTGGTCATGTGAACAATGCACTTGTTCTTCAGGAAGCAGGCCCGGACATTTACTGCATTTTGATCGTCCTTTTCTGCATCATGTGTGAGCAGGCGCCAGGATTTGTTTTGAACAGAAATGTCATCACAGGCAAGAACAGCCGGCGTGCTCTGACTGTTCAGGAGTCCGCAGTGTTCGAACACTAGTGTGGCGGCCTTCTGCAGCTGGACGCCTGACGGGCCACACAGCACCACAGGTCCGATCAGACTCTGGGCGGGCTCAAGCCGTGGACGATCCGCGGTATCCCAGCTAACAGACAGCAGGATGAGAAACTGCTCGCCCTCAGGCACCGCCTTCGGTGGGATGAGAAGTTCTGCTCCGCAGCTCGGCAGCCGCAGCACCGCGCCCTTGGCATCCACCATCCGGGAAGTATAGGTGACCCCCTCCATACCTTGCACCGTCAAGCTACGGGTAAAAGCCCTGTTGAAATTCTCGTCCGTACTAGTACTATGGGTGTATTCGGGGCTCATGGCGCCGGGGTTTGTAGCATATCCAGTGTCCTTACTATTATCGAATTGTCCGTCAGAGTCTTTCGTGTTGTCCCCTGTGTTCTCTCCATCCAACTTGATTTTTTTGTTGAGTCCTTCGACCGCTTTACAAATAGAGGTGATATCCACAAGTTCAGTTTCTCCGTCAAACGTTATAACTTCTTCCGTTTTAGTGGTGGTTTGGCGTTCCACGTTGTTTGATGTTATAGACTTTGTTTCTGAACTTCCCCCATGTTCACTGCGGCCTCCTTCATCGCGCATCGTTTCTTCTTCCCCCCGTCTTGTCAGTGTACTGTCCAGGTGAAGTTGATCAGGTGTACACAGCATGGCAGTAGGAGAGGCGTCGTCCACCACCGTCCCCTCCTCATCAGAATCCTGGATGTAGGAAGAACAGGGCGTTACAGTCATTGACAAAGAGAATGACTTGAAAAAGAAGGTTTGCTGGAAGCTTATTTTTACCAAGAATTTGTCGTCTGGATATTCAGTGAACTTTGAGGGAAGTGTTGCAATAGAAACACACACTGTAGATTTAATTGCTCTACTAATGTTTATCTCCATATAGCAAACCAAAAGTATTCTTTGTGCTCTTGGCTGAACACCACAACTAGAAAAATACCTGGTTGGGCCAATATTTCCCGACAGAAAGTCAATACAGCGTGTTCACTTAATCATCCTGTATCTCCAGCTCGTCATTATGCTGCACGTAGTGCTACAGTACCCAACCGTAGATCACATCTGCCGCAATGCGCAAGTTTACTTCGGGTACTACCTCGTTGACTCCATATACACTGAAGATAATCAAATTCGATCGTCCCCGACTGTAGTACCACTCATGTACACTGTAAGTCATACCAGATCGCTTGTAGTGGACAGTAGATAGATTTGTCAGCAATGATGGTAGGGAACCAAATATCGATTTCTAGTTCTCAACCACTCAGGTTGTCTAGATATTGACTGGGCGCCACAGGCTGAAGATGATATGATCACATCGTGTGACCCTCACTGTCCTTTGTACTCTAATTTATCGACTGTCTGGGGTGCGATAACAGTGTTTTCAGTTGATTAAACCACCCTCCAAATAATCCAGCCTCGAGTGGAAGGGGATATTCTCATCCTCGGTTGTTGTTTTTTTTCTTTTCTTCAAAGCCCCACAAATTCATGAAATGCGTAACGATAAGCGCGGTCTTTCAACAAGTGTTGTAGCCTCATCAGAAGTCCGCGTGCACACCGGGGTACAGAACTGTCCCATAACCCTGTCTTCGTCATATCTATTTCTTGTTATCTTAACCACCTTGTTATTATAATTATATCTACTAACGTGTTGAGGTTTCGTATGCAAATCATATTTTTAGCAAAGTGTGTTGAAAGTTCAGGATAAAATGAAGTAGCCTGGCATTATATGAAGTAGTAATATTTCATGCTATTTTGCGCCATAGTTTGCCACAATATAAGCGCTTATGCATACGGCAGCATGTAACAATGCCCTCGAGATTTCCGACGATGAAGTGAAGCACACCACGGATTGATGGGAACTGTGATTAGGGTCAGAACCAATTAATGTGTTAATGAGGACTATCATAGCCATCACATACAGAATCCTGAGAGGAAGGACAGGTCACAATGGCGGACAGAGCATGTTAACAGTTTAGATCCATTTTCGTCAATGTTCCATCTTTCTTGTTCATCAACTTTGTATAAATCTACTTTGTGTTCATCATTTTTTGCCTTCTTTGTGTTAACCAATTTCTTACTCTAGATACTAAGCAAGTAAACAAATGGGAATTCTCGTGCTCTTATTGTCACAAATATGATAAGACGTTTGTTTGTTTGTTTGTTTGTTTGTTTGTTTGTTTGTTGTTTGTACGGACCAAGACATTCCATGTACAATATGAAGTGCAATGCAGCATTTTACTTTTCTGTTGCTTTTCTACACAGGAACAAGGGTATGGAGCAAGAAATGGTTTCATTTTGTTTTTTACTCGGGGTATGAATGACTTGTTTTTTTTATCTTATAGAATCTACACATATTTCCCAGGGAACAGGGTATGACGTCTACCTGTGACGGGACCCTAAGCGTCATCTTGACGTAATCGTCGGCGTCCTCGTCCACGTGCTGGAATGCCCGGATGTCCAGACGCAGGTGTTCTACCTCCAGCTGTTCCTTGGCCGTGAACTTGAAGATACAGAAGGGAGATGTCTGGTGCCAGATGGACTTGTAGCTGATGACCTGAGGGCAGTGACGGGAGTAAGGTAACGTTACAAACACGGGATTTTGTAATAGCTGACAGTAATGCACTGCTTCTTTCCAATCTATTGTATTTGTTGTGTGGTTTTGCTTTATTTCACTTCACGATCATATTCTTCCTCGAGAAGAATACAATGTTATTTTCTTTGATGCATCTTGCAAACGTGTGCATGTTACTTTTTTGGCACACATCTTGACAACCAACTTTCTTACTTTGTCCCAGAATCTTTTCACATGAATCATAGAAATATTAATGACAATACCTGACAATAGAGTGATAATAACAGTGTGGTTCTCGTTATAATGTGGCGGAGCCCACGCCCACACATCTGGCCTCACAAAATTCAAGCGAAGCGTGTTATATAAGGTGTTTTATAGTGACAGATTGACGCAACACGGGACATTCGTTATATTTTCGGCCGTAATCCCTTTAATGGATGGTAATATTGGCAGTCACTGGTTTCTGGCTGTTGTTTTGGCACCGTTTCCCGAAGACCTGTCGTCTCTGCTGCAGAACTTTAATATCAAGGTTTATTTTCAACAGTCTCCAATTTAAGTTTGGAATTCCACTTTTCCCATTTTGACAAGTGCTGATATTTTCAATATAAAAGCACTTGGTACAAAGTCTTTATATATGCTTGACAAGTATGATGTATAGTTGTCAAATATGTTAATAACTCTCATGAATATTAATTTTGAAATTTTTCTTTTTCTTTGCAGAATCTGCAGGAATTCCTGCAGGAAGAATTCTTCCTGCAGGAATTCCTGCAGGAATTCATTTTTCCTGCAGGAATTTCCTGCAGGAATTCCTGCAGGAAAATCTTTCCTGCAGGAATTCCTGCAGGAATTCCTGCAGGAAAAGTCATTCCTGCAGGAAATTCTGCAGGAATGACCTTATGACAGTGGATATGAGTTCTTTTGAGATTATTGTGTTAAACTTTGTTTTTTAACTGTTACACCATGCCTATTTACATATATGTGGAGGTTGAGGTTTAACCGTTTGTTCTTCCATTCCATACTTCCATACAGGCTGGAGCCAGAACATGTGTTGTTGTTTAGTAATACTTATTTGCCACTTTTAAGAAACAAATACAAAACAACAAGTAAATATAGAAATTTGAAAATTGAAACATCTGTTTACTTGGATTATGCAACACTTTCAAATATAAAGGCTACTCTTAATTATTTTCCCTTCAAAAATATAAATACAATCAACAGTACACACTATCTACAAATTACCCTTTATACACTTTTTAAAAACTAATGATCAATGATATAACTTGTGACAGGGTAGCTCCAGATGACAACATTGGGATTGTCACAGGCTCAAAGTCAAACCTTTCACATGGGCAATATTGCAACACTTCCATCCAAACTGCTACAAACAGGGGTCTCATGTTTCCCTTGAAGTATAGTATACAGTGTAGTATGCAAATGAAGGGGGGCAAAATGCACTCTTTGGGCAAGTTGGGCAATGAACATGTAATCATTGATTTCGAAGGGATTTTTACTAGGGCTAAATTGTGACAGGATTTTGGAATTTTCATGAGAGTAACCCAGTTTGTAATGCTAGAATACATTGTTATGTCAGGTATTGTTTTTTTCCTGGAGAAAGATCATTTGGAGAAAGACTTAATGTTGTAAAAGTAGCAATCTGAAAATTGATATGGGGACACTGGATTATTACATGAGGGTGCATGCCCTTATTCCCCTGTTCAGAAAAACTGAGTTTAATAATCCAACCTCATTTCTAGACCAAACAAATTTGATTTGTTGTTACCCTCCCTCCAAATTGCCCGCTTCTATTAACACTGGCCATTTCAATTTTGGAAAGTCACTAGCCATTTGGAATCTCAAGAAAAAATTAATGTTCTACATTCAAGTTTGACATCAGTGCATAGCTCTTGGTGTAAGGAGTATAGTGGTATGAAAATTATTGTTCTGCAGTATTCATAACTTCAGATATCATTTATAGAAAATGCAAGCATACTGTCGGTTTTTTCAACATCCCGCCAGGAACAAAATGATCCCTTCAGGACCAATTCACAATACCGCCAGTGTGAAGTTCTTATACCGCCAGGATGACCTCAGATTTGTAATTGATGTGCAAAATCCCCATTATCAGGGCAAAGAATAAGCAAGGAGAGCACATTTCACACTCTTCTGTTAATAATCTTATTGTTAATATTAGCCCCTTTCACCAAGTAAAGGTCACAAAAAAAGAAAGAAGAGCTTACAAACACGTACGGTAACAGTTATACAAGTTAGTAGTTACATGACACTACCGGTAGTACAGTAATATGCTGAAGGCCTGAGTCAGCTGACAGAAGTGCCCTACTAAGTATGTGGCAGAGAACGTCATTGTCAAATAGGAATGTTCAGAGGTAAAAAAGAAAAGCCAAAGCTGGAATGTCAGAGACTTAGACCCATGGACAGTTCGGCCCCCAGCCGATCAGGACATTTCAGCCTCAGAGAGAGTTAGACCGTGGATGTTTTGGCCCTAGGTCGAAGGCGCTTTGGCCCCACACCGAAGATGTTTCGGCCCAGGCCTAGGGTCCGTTAGTTACGGAATACATGACTTATTGTTGTATGTCTGTTCAATAGGACTTGAATTACAATCCATCTTTCGATGAATCTAAACATGGATGAATCTAAACATAGTCAACATGTTGATTTCCCATACTTGATTCGGCCAGACAACAAACTTCAAACTACAAGTTGAAATTCTTTGACAAAGAAAAGTGGTCGCTACTGAGGATTGCTAATGCAATGGCAGTTGTGGATTCTCAAACGTACTACATCATCATGACAGATTTTTACCCCACCATGCACTATTTCATTTTTTTGAGGGATTTTAAGCTTGTTTCTGTTTCAGATGTAACTGTGGTAGCTCAGTCTGTTTCCTATGTCCATGGGCTGAAGTGTCCTGATACCCCAAAGCTGTTAGAATTTTACCAGAATTATCAATATTGACTAAAGGAGGCCAAATACTGATATAGAATTTCCTTCTGATTGTAACAATTGAGATGTAAGAACATACAGCTGGTCTTGCTATGACCATGCTATGACCAAGTTCCTCATATTACACTGTCCACAATAAGGACACAATTACCGTCCTTTCATTCAAAGATGTTCACCTCAGGTGTTAAGTGCCAATTACCGTCAATTTGCATAATGCACACTGGCTTGGGTTGGCTTGAGACATTTGTGTTCAGCCGGAAAACTGGTGACTCAGGAAATGAACTCACTACTTATCCTGACCAATGAGGTTTACATACGACAGATATCCAGCTGTTATTAGAGTGTGCCTGGTCAGTTTCAATATGACTTGCCCAGAAAACGACAACTTTGAGTGGGTTGATTTTGATTTTAGCAAATTTTCAGGAAATTGAGAGCGAAGAAGCAGGATTTTTAGTGGCAAAGAAACAGATAGCAGTAGCAACGATCCTTAGGAGAAGGCAAATTAATCAAGCAGATCATTTGGTGGCTTGTGCAAAATGATCCCGAGAAAGCAATGATTATAATAGTTGGATCGAAATATAAAAAAATAAAAATGTAATCTTTTAAAAAAGGATCCGGAACAACAAAATTTGTACTATTGCGTAAAAAGTCTGTTTTATTGGCAAAAATGTCATTATAGAATGATACATCCAGCAGTGAGTATCTTTTTATATTTCTGAGACAAAAAAATAGATACACATTCACAAAACTGTCTGTAAATTCAGCAAAATTTGTTGCACAGCGCCAAAACAGATATCAAAATGTCTGCCATCTTCCCCTCTTGTAGATTAAACCATGATTAAACTGTGCAAGTCATGTTCGTTTCCCAAATAAGGAAATCTGCGGAAACTGCCGGCATATCGCTGGTAGCTCGTGCGGTACTCGGCCAGCATAAGGGTGTGTGACGTCACAATCGGGCTCATTTCCGAGGATTTTGGCATCAAAGCCTGACGCAAACATCGACTTGACCGGAGGGCGGAAACAATAGTTCTATGTATACTTTTTATTTATACTTTCAAGGCATTATCTAATAGATTCAATCAAAGCTTACTGAAAAAGTGGAAAAAAATAATCTTAGCTATTTAAGTGACAGACTATATTTGCCCACTACATGCTCAACAATTGTGCTGGGTAGCTTGTGCCTGGTAACTGCAGCTATATGTACCATCTACCTCCATGCATTTACATACCAGGCTGCATCATTAACAAGTATCCATGGCATTAAATTTGTATGCAACTGGTTTCCAAAACCTGGCTCATGCCAATGTTTCAGCATTCAGTCATTAAAATCTTTACAAAATGGTTAGAACATTCCTTAGAATCTAAGCCAATATGGTTAAAAGGTTTGCCTAAGCAACATTCACATGTGACATTATTAATGTCAAACAAATTCGAAATTGAAAAACCTGGGATTTGTACAAAGATAATACTTTAAGTTTGTTTTGGTCAATATATGGGCAATTCTTGTGCAGGCACTGAGGCAGGCCATGTTTTTTTTACTGTGAAGTTAAAAATGTGATTGAAACATTTGGGGAAAATTTGTTCCAGATATTTCCAGTTTTGGCAACAAAATCCTAGTATACGAGCCTATACTAGATATAAGAAGCCTAGCTAATATTTACAACTTGAACCTGTTTTCAAAGCAGGGAATTATTCTTCTATTTCTGTTCAACACTGTACCCGTCCGGTAATTATTCTGCTCCAGGTTCATTGTTATGCGGGTTCAAACTAGGTCATCTATTGTTCCTGACATGCAAATGTCACTCAGCCCAATTATCCTGATTATCAAGTTGATACCAATTATCCTATAGGGAGTATTGTTGGGCTTCACGCCGAATTACTGGTACACATATCTGGGCAGCTTGTACCCCGGTCACCCATTGGAAGAAGAGCCCGGAAAAGATATAACATGTGAAAACTTTATGATTTTCTACTCAACAAAAGGTTTCAGATTATGTTAACTTAAAAAAACAAGTATGAGATTAGATTCAGATTATAAACTAATGTCATGACAGGCATTCACTGGAAGGGTTAAGAATGTAAATCCTACAGGATATATACTTGTTGTTAAAAGCAAGGAGGTTCAAAAAGGAAGCTTGTTATTTTACCTCCATGTTAAAAGCTAGAAGTTCCAAAGTTCCAAAATGAGATATTATATAATGAGGTTTATTTTTAGGCCCATATGGTAGGAGTTGGCCCCTTGGGGCATCTAAGTTGGACAAAATTTTCCTTATTTTTGCATCTATTTCAACCGATTGACACTTATTAGACCTGAGACCATGGAGTTATAAAAGGAACTTTTATAACTCCATGCTGAGACTAAGTGTTTATCTACTGTAACAGTCAATGCTAGTGAGTACTCCAGAGTCCAGACCAAAACAAAGTCAACTTGTAAACAAATCCTAGGTTTTCAACACTTCATGGAAACTGTGGAAACTTTAACTAAAGGTAGATGATTGTTTTGAAAATAAATGACCAAAACATTCAATTTGACTTTTCGGCCCTTCATCTGGTTAGAACCTCGTTGGTCAGATTTACTATTCAGCATTTGTAAATTCTAATCATGGAGGTAGAAAAGAGACCTTTTTGATGTAATGAAGGTCCTTTTATAACTCCATGCTATAATTCATCCTACAGAGTACAGTGAGTGAGCTAGGTTTTGGTGGACAAAGACTGTTTGGATCTACTGGATTGTATATGGCACTCCAGTGGAGCAGGTTAACTGGTCAATCACTGTTATGTCCCAAACTCTGGACAAGTTCAAAGTATTGCGCACACATCTTTGATTCTTTTCCTGTGGTTTCTCAGCTCTAGCAACAATTTCATAAAACAGTCTCCAAAGATTTTCCTGCAGGAATTCCTGCAGGAAAAATGAATTCCTGCAGGAATTCCTGCAGGAAGAAAAATTTCAAAATTAATATTCATGAGAGTTATTAACATATTTGACAACTATACATCATACTTGTCAAGCATTTATAAAGACTTTGTACCAAGTACTTTTATATTGAAAATATCAGCACTTGTCAAAATGAGAAAAGTAAAATTCCAAACTTAAATTGAAGACTGTTTTATGAAATTGTTGCTAGAGCTGAGAAACCACAGAACAGGAAAAGAATCAAAGATGTGTGCGCTTTACTTTGAACTTGTCCACAAAAAGTGGAGGATAAAAACATTGGCAAACAAAAATTGAACATTTTGCTGAATTGGAAAATTGTTAATGGCATGATGGCAATGTAGTTAGTAAACATTTTCCTGAATGAGATGTGAATTTTTTTGTATGAGAAATTAAGAATAGAAGCGGGCAATTTGGAGGGAGGGTAACAACAAATCAAATTTGTTTGGTCTAGAAATGAGGTTGGATTATTAAACTCAGGAGTTTTTCTGAACAGGGGAATAAGGGCATGCACCCTCATGTAATAATCCAGTGTCCCCATATCAATTTTCAGATTGCTACTTTTACAACATTAAGTCTTTCTCCAAATGATCTTTCTCCAGGAAAAAAACAATACCTGACATAACAATGTATTCTAGCATTACAAACTGGGTTACTCTCATGAAAATTCCAAAATCCTGTCACAAACATGACAATTTAGCCCTAGTAAAAATCCCTTCGAAATCAATGGAGTATTAACAACATGTTCATTGCCCAACTTGCCCAAAGACTGAAAGAGTGCATTTTGCCCCCCTTCATTTGCATACTACACTGTATACTATACTTCAAGGGAAACATGAGACCCCTGTTTGTAGCAGTTTGGATGGAAGTGTTGCAATATTGCCCATGTGAAAGGTTTGACTTTGAGCCTGTGACAATCCCAATGTTGTCATCTGGAGCTACCCTGTCACAAGTTATATCATTGATCATTAGTTTTTAAAAAGTGTATAAAGGGTAATTTGTAGATAGTGTGTACTGTTGATTGTATTTATATTTTTGAAGGGAAAATAATTAAGAGTAGCCTTTATATTTGAAAGTGTTGCATAATCCAAGTAAACAGATGTTTCAATTTTCAAATTTCTATATTTACTTGTTGTTTTGTATTTGTTTCTTGAAAGTGCCAAATAAGTAAGCAACAACACATGTTCTGGCTCCAGCCTGTATGGAAGAATGGAATGGAAGAACAAACGGTTAAACCTCAACCTTCACATATATGTAAATAGGCATGGTGTAACAGTTAAAAAACAAAGTTTAACACAATAATCTCAAAAGAACTCATATCCACTGTCATAAGGTCATTCCTGCAGAATTTCCTGCAGGAATGACTTTTCCTGCAGGAATTCCTGCAGGAATTCCTGCAGGAAAGATTTTCCTGCAGGAATTCCTGCAGGAAATTCCTGCAGGAAAAATGAATTCCTGCAGGAATTCCTGCAGGAAGAATTCTTCCTGCAGGAATTCCTGCAGAATCTGCAGGAATTCCTGCAGGAAGAAAAATTTCAAAATTAATATTCATGAGAGTTATTAACATATTTGACAACTATACATCATACTTGTCAAGCATATATAAAGACTTTGTACCAAGTGCTTTTATATTGAAAATATCAGCACTTGTCAAAATGGGAAAAGTGGAATTCCAAACTTATATTGGAGACTGTTTTTCTTGATATTTATCATGTCTTTTCCCCAGAAGATGTATGGTCGTCCTTCCCAAAGCAAGGGCCGGTAACCACCTTTGTTATCATCGATGCGTGATTTCCCATTCCCCTCACGTTTTCTGCATCACAGTGTTCCGATAAAGTTTCCTCATCCAACACGTTTCAACGGAGAGCACAAAATGTGTGTGCGAGGCCCAAATGAAAGTTCATGCAGTTTGACATTCAAATAGTAACAAGGTGTTACAGAACATTATTTATCATATACTACCTCCCCAATCCCGATGTGATGAAATGTAACAACAGACTACAGTTACGCACCCCACCCCCAATCCTCCATCGCCAAGGTTGATCCTCCACTCGAATGAACTCTTTGACTATGAATTCAACAATTACTCTGTGTTCATAATGATGTGTCACTTTTCTTTGTCTCTTCCAACCCGCCTGTTTGACATTGCGGGTTGAGATATTGACACATGAGTCGGTATTGGCCCATCGGGAAGAGTTCCGAAACAACCGCACTTCACAAATTTGATGACACCATAGAGATGTGAGGAAAGCTGCCGGGGAGAGATGTGACGACGCCGGCAGGTGCGCGGTGTCAGGAGACATCTATCACGCACATGCCGGGTCGATACCCATCACACTGCTGATATCCAGACACTTCATGATCAAACAGTCACGTGGGCTTCCGTACTTCCACCACATTGAAATCGATTTATATAAACTACGTAGAAGCAGAATCGATTGAGCCATCTTCAAGGTAAAATACATTAAGACATCACTGTGTGCCGGAAGTGTATCAAAATCTATAACACTATATTCGACTTCCTTAAACCCATAAATTTGAAAAAGAGAAGGGCGGCTGAGGTGGGGAATCGATAAAAGTGTATTCTTTGACTGGCATGCGGCATAGGAATTATGGCTAACGGCCAATTAAGATGGGAAAGTGTAGTTCTAAGAAGGAGAGGAGGTTAGATTTTCTTTCAGCCGAGTCAGATGTTTCACAGTGTACGGTGTTGGAATTCTAACTGCGGTTTTGTATGTGAACTTTAACAAGGTAAAGTGGGGGACAAGATTGATCGCTTCATCAAGTCAACCAATATTTGTTCACCCAGAACACACCGTTACTTGTCGAGGTCGACTGTCTGATAAGATCAATTGTGTGTAGCTGATTTTACCAGACAATCGGTTCTGTCAGAGAAATGTCATCCAATTAGAAAAGCCAGGAAAACGGTCCAAATTCCTATGATTGAGTCTGCGTCAGGAAGGCAGGTCCTACCCTGTAGGGTTTATGCCAAAAACTGTAGAGAGGAAAAAAGAGCGACGTTTCACCTTTTTCAGTTTGGTAGGGTTATGCTCTTCTACATGCTTCAGGTTGTGCCTGATACGCACGCGCAGCTCGGAGCCGTCATTGTAGAAGGCGGAATCGGCGGTTGTCATGGAAACCAGCGTGCCACGTGTCGCTTCCTTCTTTTCTAAGACCTGAAGAACAAAATATATAAGTCAGAAAAATTTCTATCATTACTTGAATATGCACGCACGGCACAAGGTTCCTAGACACTTAAAAAGCACATCTAACTTGCTTCCATACTATGTAAACGTTACTTGTCTTTCTTAAAACAGTCCGATGATGACTTTAGTAATATGGTTTCCTTAGATTTTTCAAAGACGTGCCAACTTACCACACACGTCCCCCACCCTAGATAAATGTGCGGACAGAGGACACAGTATTATCACGGATCCGGAGGTACATGATTTCCCAATGGGTCAGCAAATCATTGGGTGAATTACTGCTGTGCAGTCCGTAGACTTTTGGGTTTGTCTTTTGAACAAAAAAATGGATTGCATCCGGAGAAAGAAAACTAACACCAATAACTACTATGCTTAGCAAAAACGATATATCCTTCATTGCATTTTTACTAGATCAGAAATAACTTGAGGGAGAAGTTGCCGGTAAATGCACAGCCCAATCAGGAAGGGATAGAATGCGATGGTGGCCAGTACGGCACATCTTTTGTCTTTCACACACCATTCCTGTGCGTAATTTAACGGTGCGTAATTTAACTATAGCTAGGAGGCTATGTTTAAACTTTTACGTAAGTTTATTGTGACGTCATTTTATACGGGTTAGTTAGCATGGCGGGTTAGGGTAGCCTGGGTACCATCCTCTCTAGTTCCCGCCGTTAGCCAGCGACAAGAGAGAGCCGGTGGTATCTACGGAGGATGGTACCCGGGCTAGGGTTAGGGACCCTGTGCCCCATAAGGGATCATCTGTTACAGGAAAGCCATTTTAGGACCGGATTCTATGGTTAACACGTGTCACCTTATATCTAACTGACCTTCCATGTCGTCATCATCAAGTCTTTTTTTTTCATTCATCATGGTTCTCTCCATACCTCATTCTTCACATCCCTACTCTGTCTCTAGTCCCACTCCTTTTGTCCCTTCGGTCTTTTCTTTTTTGCCTATACATTTCAATACAATTGTCTGTCATCACGGGTACTGCCACTGACAATTTAATCTCATCTAGGCACTATTATATTTCACATAAGACCCAGATGAGGCGATCTGTCTCCCTGTCAGGACTCGTGATATCCAATCAAGCAAAGCAAGACAAGCTGCTGTCCGACTCACCAGCACACTTGTGAGGGACTCGATAACAGGTGTCATTGTTTTCTAAGAAATGATAAATTATGTCGAGTTATCAAGTACATCATTATATCAACCAATCACCGGGCTTCTCTAAATCAATCAGCCTTACCTGCACGACTCCCGGGACGTCGTCGGTGCAGTACACTTTGACCTGTGGTGAGATAAGAGAAGAGATTGTGAATAAATATCGCTGACAATTCCGGAATGAGCAAGCTCCTAATACAATTTGTACGACGGTGATGATGTCCCTCGCGCTCAATAGTCGAGGCGGCTAGATATTTCGCGCTGATAACACACAGTAATGGATCACCCGGGGTTATACTGCCTCGTGTTGTACTAAGTCATCTATCACAACACAAGTAACAACACAAAAATCCATAAAATGATAACAGGAGAGCACTAC
Source organism: Branchiostoma floridae x Branchiostoma japonicum (assembly GCA_013266295.2). Classification (NCBI taxonomy): domain Eukaryota; kingdom Metazoa; phylum Chordata; class Leptocardii; order Amphioxiformes; family Branchiostomatidae; genus Branchiostoma; species Branchiostoma floridae x Branchiostoma japonicum. The sequence continues at coordinate 18,350,602 of CM023840.1, forward strand.
TTGGCGTTAGAATGAGCCCTGTCGGCAAATAAACAGATATGCACGGCGTGGTTAGAACCCGTGGGTAGTTTTAAAGCTCAGTGGGGTAAATGTAACGATCTTGCATCCATTGCAATGTGCTGCAATTCTTTTTTATGGTGTCACTTGTGAAGCCCATCACTTTTATTGAGAGGGCATTTCAGTTGAGTCTCATATACCATCGACGATATAGAGGCTGCAATGACGTCTGAGGACCTGTTTCACCTAAATGTCTGGACAAGGTCGGACTCAACACCTCTTCAAGTAGTACCTATTGGCTGCTATTGACTCTGGGTATTTTTTTCCTAACGCCATTAGTAATTCGACAGGTAAAAAACGTGTGCATTTCTTAAAATTGTCATTATTTTACCTTTTATATTATATCTGTACAACTAATTCAGTTTCCACTGTCTTGTTTGCAGATCCACACAAAGGATTATCTCGATTGCGGTGATCGTCCTAACACAAAGGATGAAGATTATGAGGGAGCCAGCCGTGACACATGACCTTTCCAATTGACAATGGATTGTTGTAGTTGTTATAGTCACTGTCATGGCGCCCACAAGAAAGGCTTTGTTCCTTCACGAGAACAATGGCGACCCGGTCTATATACACACGGGTAGAAACCCGGTCTATATACACACGGGTAGAATAGAATGCTCCTAGAACTTTCTGCGTTCCTCTCGACAGTGCAGAGTATTTACATGTAGAGTATGCTAGCGTTTTCAACCAGATACTGTTGCCATTATATTTCGGCGTTATAAGTGGTTGGCTCTTGATGGCTTGCAAGAAACGCGCAAAGACGCTAAGTTGTCTTTTATAATTTACTAACAGGATGAACATAAACCTTAGCCTTACTTCACACAATAGCTCTAGCGGTGGTTTTAAGTAAGCAAGTAGGATGTACATAAGATAATTTCTACTCTAACATATACAGTAACCCACATAAAGAAAACACAATGAATAAAAATGGTTCCTTATTTGAATCAGTGAATAAACAGCTGCAACCGTCAACACAACCACAAGATAGATCGGTCGTTCTAGACCAATAAATCGTTTCATGTAAGGTTCAACTGACCTTGACTATGCCTTTGGCCCTGATGAGGTGAAGATACGCGATGATCTTCACTCGCTTACAGATCAGGATGTCATCGTTCGCCTCTCTTCCCAACAGGACATAGGCGCCTGGAACTCTTGTCTGCAGGCTTACTGTTCCCTGCTCCACGTCAGGCCTGATCTCTTCCTCACCTTCCACTGTATCGAACCACTCAGGCTCTTGTGTGTTAAAGATGATGCCTTCATTATAACAGACTCTGTACTTCCACCCTCCCTCCCCCTCTTCGTCTTCTTCCACTAGAGCTGAGTGCGGGAACACGAGGGTGGCTGGCAGGTTCAGCTTGCCGAAGTGAGGTCCGAAGTATACGGTAGGGCTGAGAAGGGACTCCACCAAGTCTGATAAAACTGGGCGGTAGTCCTTGTGCCAACTTAAGCCGAGGTACATTTGTATGGTCTCGCCCTCGGGCACCGCTCCCATGGGAACATCAAGTCGTACACCTACCTCGGGCAGTTCCAGCTTTCCCCCTGATGTATCAAGCCATTTACTCAAGAAGGTTGATCTCCTTTTCTTCGGCCCGTCTTCGTCCTCAGATTTTCTGGGACTTCTAAATGGAAGATTCCAGGCTGCCCAGCTGCCATTGCCGCTGCCGGACATGGCGCTGCCGTAACTGTTGTTCAGTGAGTCTGTCTCTGACTCAAACTCGGAGTTGAAAGAGTCCAAACGGCATAGTTCCGGGGGTGGTCGTGAGCTGCAGACTGGGTCTATAACCTGTTCCCCCGCCATCATGGTATAGGCGGGGGCTTTTTCGGTCATTCCGTAATTACTGTCTTAAAAATGGCCCATGCCAGGTCCTTCCAGTGCCTGACATCGGATAAAAACCCAAGGTAATTGTAAGTCCAACCATCCCGCGTGCCGAGATGTGTTGTCCCGAGAGTGGGTCACGCACAGTTGACGTACAGGGTTTATGACGACGTTCAAACCAATAACACGCGATCCGTGTACCTCGATCACGCCTGCGTAGATGTCACAGCAGATAGATGAGGGCGTCCGCCGTTACCTAGTAATGGAAGGCGTTTCCTAACAGCAGCGTTAGTCTGTTGACTGGAGTCTTGGTGCACTTTGACTTTTCTGACTCGGCACGTCCTCGCCATAATGCTTACATAATGCTCTGGTGTCGCCTCGGAGTGGCCCGGTTGGACCGGTTTTCACTCACATCGCCCGAAGGGGAACAGTTTACCATTGGGAATACTAGTAGGTGCTGGGCAGGTGAAACGCTTTAATATAGTCGACAGTAACCCCGGAAGGGTATCGCACGTGTCGGCCACGTTAAGGCTAGACAATTTGACGATATGCGGGGAAAATAAAATTTTTCAGTTGATCCCTTCTTTCTCGTCAATTATTTCATCTATAAGTATGTTCATGGCAGAGTTACCTATCCCTGTTGCCAGCGTTTTACTTCAGTTTTCTTTTATCCCAATCTATAGTGTTGCCAGCTGCGCCTCTTAGACTTTAACTATACACTGCCGATGTAAAAAGCATGATGATAACTTTTTATACCATCACCATTACCAGCCAGGTGCTACACTACATGTCCACCTTGTGGACCACCGCTGTACTGCAACAAGAATAACAGACCGTTAAAAGCATCACATGCAAGCCGAACTCGCCATGAGGCGCTTTGCTTCCACAATTTGTATCAATAGAGCTGTCAGAATCTCAGCAGCACAATGCCGGCTTTTAATGATGATAAGTGGTTGATGGATCAAACTTTATTGCGCCCAAGAGCGGGATCACATCATCTTTATGAGGCAGACTATCTGTAAACAGACGCCAGCAGCGGGGGGATGGCGTCACAATCTTCATTTTACATTCAAGGTGTGTAGCACTGACGTATGCGCTCGATAGGCGGGTATCAAGCCTCGATTTCCCTTTCCAAGAAACAGAGCGCTGTTAAAGATTCTTAGAAAAGACCCGAGGAAGTAAAGATAAAGGCATAAGACTACACTACCTAACTTTTAAAGGGTTGGCTTTTCTGATGTCCGTGTATGTCAGTGGAACCAAGACAGAAAATCAAAGGTCTGGAATAGGGCCAAGTTGTCTGTTGCGGTTCACATTGACTGTATCATTTTTGATTGAATGTTCTTCCTGGATAGTTTAAAGGTTCGTGCATGGTGACCTATTCTACGTCTAAAGAAACGTGTAATTGTGAAATTCAGTATTCTGTTGGAAAGGTCATCCTGGTAAGTCGCATAACCGACCTCAGAAACTTCAAGCGTATCGTGAGCAACACTTCAACCTAGACTAAGGAATTGCTACCGGTGATGATACCTTTGATCAGTTCTGTTCTTGCATACTCCACACACGACCCTTGTGCGAGTACGCTTGTTGGATGTGACTGCACAGATCAGATCGGCTCCATCTACGGAGGCTGACGTGTTGCAATTTGCTGGGTTTATCGATCAGATCATGTTCCGCTTTCCTCGTTAAAACTGCAACAAGTCTGACAGGCCAGGTGACTAATCATGGCGGGAAATCGATCTTCAGCTTATTCTGCTATCGGTGAAAACTTGGGGAAGTCTTGTGAGGTCGTGGGAGGGATACGCTCATTATCATACGTACAGGTTTCCATACACCATCTGCTTTTCCATCCTCTCGACACAAAGTAGACAGTCTTAGAGAGGGCAGACATCATCGAATGTTAATACTATATTCATTTCGGTCCGAATCCTCCCCATGTACCTGCCCTGCAAGTGTGCATCAGTACCTGGCGCTCCTGAGGAAATATCCCTAGGAGAAAAAGTCGGGGCGTGGTACAGATCACCCGCATCATTTATTCATACCATGTACCAGGAATGAGCATCCGGATGCCATCAATACACATACTTGCGGTCCTATCAATCTTGCAATAAATTGCAGCTTAACAATTATGTTAACATCAGGTAGAAGATTGTGTCCCCGTCTGTCGCCATCCCTCCCACAAAACCCGGTCTTCTTTCAGTTGATGCAACAGGATTATCACCCTTAGATGTAGCCCACTAGCTAGCAATTTTCCTATGGGTGGGTGTCCGCCAGCCGAATTGCCCCATCATATGGATGATGTCTGATGACAGATACATGATGCTCGTTGACATATTGATCCTAACGTTAAATGGACCACGAACATGGACCACGTACATTTGCTCCTATGTCAGGATATGCGGGTCAATGTTAGCTCCTGGTGACGTACGTAGATGGAAGTGTCACAACTGATCCTGCTGGACGGCTCACTTCGATTCCAGATACCCTGTGGATACCAGGCGTTTGCGAGTGAAATTAACCTATATTTCTTCCCCATTTTTCGCTGTTGAAGATAAAGCAATTACAGCTTTTTAACTTAACTGGGCATTTAAGAAAATGTTTCGGAGATGAAATGACATTTTTTGCCATCCCAATCTGGTCTTTAATTTCCCGTGTGAATCATAGCAATCCGTGGGACATGATATATTCTTATTCCGATCACCCTGTTGTCCAGATTTAATTTAGGGGCAGTAAATCTAGCTAGAGAGGAGAATCAACGTACAGCAGGTCATATGGATGTCAAACAAATTCAAACTTATACAACTAAGGTAACGGAAATAACACACCATATCTGAACTCATTACCTGTAACAGTTATGTTATTCATTTACTCATCTTAAAAAAAGTCTATGTATATCTGGTTCGACATTGTCTTGAAAAAACTGATTTCCAAACAAAATGCGCATCAACACACCTGATTACTAAGAAGTACACAATATAGAATGTTGCTCTCCTGTTTCCCCCGGTACCCCTCAGATTTCCATCCACACGTTCTGGTGAAATCTCCCGACACCAATATGAAGATGTGACGCGTAGCTGGGTTGGCCAGCGGGACATCCATCATACATCAGGGCAGGAGGGACCGGGTCAGTTCTCCCTGGACCTCCCCACGTGCCACAGCCAGGGTGTCAACTTTGGCAAACGTTAATCTAGGATCTCAGCCAACCGCCTGTAATTCTTCCGGAGAGCAGTCAGCAGGAAAGGAGCTATCCGTCATGCAGGGGCAGGGCAGAGGCAAATGGCACTTAATTGAGTGCCTAACCAGTGTGTTTGTTGCAACAATGGAATACGCCAAATGTGTGCGCTTGATGTCAGTGTCTCACTCGCAATGCGAAAGGTTAATAAATCTGTGCTTTTTCACCATGGCGACCATGACAACGTTGCTTTCCCTGCATACTGATCATAACGATTTATTTCAGATTTTATTTCAGTACTAGGTTCCAAGCTGATCTGTAAAAGGCAACATAATAACAATAACTTTTTCCCCATTGTTGTAAAATTTTTGAGGTCTTTGACATTTGCAATCAGGAAAGTTTTCAATCACATAATCTGGATCCATCTTCACCACCAGTGGAGCTTACTGACTGTCGCCGGCTGTCTGTGCACCAAATCACCAGTAAATTGGCCAAGCAACTCAATAATGGGCTAAAAGATATACTTGTCCCAGAATTTGACCTCATAACGAGACTGTTGGACTCTATGTCCTATTTTCCCCTTTGCCTGGACTATGATAATAACAGGTCAGAGAAAAAACCAACTGCCAAATGTTGAGCTATAAATTATTCTTGTCTGTAGTGTGGACACACTTCTCCACAGAACAGCATTCTCGGGCACATGATTGCTAACACCCAACTGCATTTCCGGTGACTCTGGCTTTACTGATAATGAAGATGTGTCGTCTAACTGATAAATTTTACATGAAAGCGGCACGTTTTAAGATAGGTGAGATATGGAAAGGTATAGGGCCGAAGCCGCCGTGCAAAATGATGACAAAGAAATTCTAATCTTGATATTGGAATAAAAATGAAGGACTGATCCTGTACCATACGTTGTTCATGTGGCAGTATTAACAAAATAGAACATAACTTATTTCATAGAGAATACAATACTGTAACGCCCCGTGTTCTGTTCTTGTATGAATAGACCTCTATCGTGGTGGGTTGAAAACGTATGTACGAAAATGGCTTCCCACTTCAACGGTTTGTGATTTGAATCTGGGCATTTCCGTTGAAACAGTGATGAAGGTAGGATATGTCACTCAAGTTTTCAAGACATCCAATGCAATTTCAGGGCGGCAAAACTGGATTTTTTAAGTCAATCTTCTGGTCATTTTTTTCTGTAGTAAGTTGAATCAACCCTATCACATAGCATGATGATATCTCTGAGGCAAAATGCGATGTCGCTGGCGGAAAACGGTTTCTTGTTTCGTATCGTAGGCTGGTTCTAGCTATTTATTGTTGGTACCAAAAATAAAGGGACTCCTCATGAAGCTTGTTTTCGGGCCGTTTCAAACGCTTGAAGTATGAAATCATGACGAAAATGTGCTAAGAAATGGCAGTAAATCTCAATATCAGACATACTTCCTCATCCAAAATATTTGTTGTTTTGCCGCCCTGAAATTGCATTGAATTAATGCCTTAAAGTTTTTCCGCATCACATGTAGCATCTCTCTACATGTTGTAAGGTGGGACCTTCTACGTTTAGACTAGGTGGGCATGGATATGATGGTCATTGGTGTGTCTTATATGGGCTTACGATATCACAATGGTTTTAGCATCCATTAAAACTTTTCCAACTTCAGCAAAATTGCAGAACCCAGAATTATGGTAGGAAAAAAAGGACAATGAAAGCAGCTCTAGGAATGGAAGAATGTTCTCTTTGGTGTCAAGTTACATGTTAAATTCTGAGCAAGACAAGTGTCTTCTTCTGCTGGCCACTACATAGAGCCCGGGAAAGCGAAAGAAGACACCTGTCCAATATCGAGGAAATAGCTATAGTGCATGCAGGTCCGAGTTGAAGACAAGCTGGTAAGGAAGCCAACGTAGATAAACCGCTGCGCAGTCACAGTCTGCCCCTAATAACGTTCTCCGCTAACTATGAACCCTAACTAGGCGCATCTTTGTTGGGAGCATTCGAACGTCGCTTTCCATATCACAAATGAAATGATAAAGATTGTTGAGATCTTCCTAATCTAGACTTAAAACCTTCCATAATTTGCAGTGAACGAGTATGATACAAGACAAATCGCCCAGGTTTCGACAACGCCTCAATCTTGGTATGTCGCTGGGGAGAAGGTGTGATTTATGTGGACTCGGTGCTCATTGCAACAGGAACGTCTTGGATCGTCCTTCTTCATGTCGATAAACTATTTTCTCGCCACGATGAAGCCAATGCCCTCGTTTACTGTTCACACTCTGTCCGAGAAGAACGAGGGATAAAATATCATCATTTATTCTCCGAACCGTCCGCTGTCCACTCAATAGAAATTGATTCCGAATAAATCATATTACCGACATGCCTGCTATCATTTCAGCAAACCCTCTTCCCAGTCAATACTTCACAGCAGCAGATCTATGTGGAACACTCACTTTTATACCATATTGCGTCTTCCAAAACAAATGGGCAGGTTGGTTCAACATTACTTAGTGAGCGGCATTGTCCATGCCGAAGGACCCAGCCTCATAAAGAACACCTGGTCCCCTTGCATCACCGCCGGGATGGCATTTCTAACGTCTTAGTTTATGATCTCGGTCCAGACAGTGTAATACCTTCACGCCAGGTAGCTGCGATATGTGTCTCGGTTGATCAGAGATCGATGCTGTATTTTTTATTAGTATTATCTTATTATTCTGGAGCACTTGATGGGCGTTGCCCAGTTGGACAGGACTAGCTGACCGTACTACGTTTGGAGGATATCTGTCACTCCGGGAGTCGTGCGGAGGGCCAGTGCCGCGGAGGAAGGATTACCGTACATGATTATGAGATAATGAGTCCTCTGTCACGCCTAATGGTCTGTTATCAGAGCGGGACATCTAGAGCAGCAGGACGGTGGAGTAATAACTGTCTTCGTGTGGAGTTTGTCCCCAAATCTTTCCACAACCCCCTGCTTCCAGTTTGTCAACATAAAACAGTGTGCAGACAGAAATTAACTTCAGCATAGAAAAAATGTCACAGTTTGTTTCTGTAATTGCCTCTTAATATTGATATTCCTTCATATGAGGGTTATATAAGCAAGGACCGTACCAATGTTGCAACTTTTCCTTGCGTGGTACAACAGCAGGTCGTTATGAATTTGAAACAACTATCACAGTGCCAGTTTGTGTGAATGAAAGTTATTTCACCATGTCCAAGGTGGAGGAAGTCTGCAAAATACTCACATGATGATGGAATGACTCATACGTCCTGATGGGCGGGATAAGTAGGGGGTGGAGCGACGTGAAAAATGGTCTTCAGACTACATACTCACTTATCGAACGATTCATCAACCAACCAACCAACCAATCAAGTACTAAGTCGAACATTCAAACAATCAACGAGTTACTTTAAGCAATTTTTTAAAGCTAAAAATCAATCAATCGTTCAATCAATCGATCTATGAATCATTTTATAACTCAACATTTGATATCTACATCGTATGGTAATGTAAACACAACTTTTCGTACATAATTCCTTTGTATTGACTTAGGAGTGGGCCCAGTATCCCACCATTTTGACACACGATTGTCACACGAAAGAAAGCTCGCATCGAACAAATCAAATCACACTGAAAGCCATAGCCACGGCTATAGGGGAGTAATCGTGCTGAGTAGTGAAATGTGGGTCACATTAATTCGCAGTAATTTACTTAGCCATATGGTTCTCAATTTTGAAAAATAGGCCTGCTGAGTCGACGACAATGAGATTGATCACTCAGTAAACGGAGACGCGTGTTTTAAAACGTTTCCCCCAGTCCGTGTCAGTCTTGCAGTAGAACCGATAACTCAATACGTGAATGACAGTCATCTTTACTTTCCTTAGATAAATTAAAGAGCTCTTTCCGCCTTCGACTGTACGAAATAGCCGAACAGAACAGGGGAAAGAGGAAATAGATATTTTAAGGACAGAAATGACAATATAATATATATTGTCATTGACACCTAGGTTTGAGATTTGGGAGGAGTGTGTGCATGAATTGTTTTTACTTCATTTCAAAGGTAACGTTGTTTCAAATGGTTCTAAACCATGCTGTGATTAACTGTCACCTCGAGCAAAGCGCCTTCCATTGATCCTGAACATTTGTGCATGAAAACTTCAACACTGGACTTCAGAGCTTCTTCCGTCGTGGGGATTAAACCAGGTATATTGTATATAACCACAGGTACTACCTAAGCGTTCTTTCAGTGCTGCACATGCATGGTCCAATAAAGCGCGTCATTTACAGTTGTCCATCGACGACACTATGGTAGAAACATTAGCTTTCAATGGGAGTAGTACGCCACATTTGGTAACACGAGCGTCCAACAGGGAAAGTGGTTCAAAATATCATCAAATGGCATGCTGTGTCAGTCGGCAGGGAAAACTATTAAGTAAGTCGGGTTTGCAGCACGTATAAGCGATATTTCTCCCGGGTGAAACATCATTTTTCTGCGCCATCAAGGGTCCAGACGGTTCAAAATCGCACAGAAATGCAATTAAGGGTAATTTCGTTCCAAGGCCAGGATGCGTTATGGTCTCTCTCCATATAACTTTGCGCAAGGCCCATAATAAAGTGATATAGCTCCCGGCAATGCAGCACAGTGAGGAGTGCGATCGCATAGGCCAACGGCATTCTGTTGTGGGCGGTGGCTCCACGGAATTTACAACGATCCATTGTAATACGGGAGAGAGAAAAAAGCGCAACCCGAAGCACATTTCTTTTAAAGGATATTAAAAGTGATCCATACTTGTATGATATTTTGGACGAAAAGGGGGTGATTGGAGCACGGGGAGACGCAATTACCCGGTGTGATATTGGTTTTCTCTAGCCGTCAGTTCGCCATGAATAGTTATTGATTTTTTTTCTCCCTGGGAAGCGCGCGCGCGGCTGGAGTGATGACATCACCGCTAACGGACGCCCTTTTGAATGCAGTCAGCACCATTTCTGCGAGAGACAAACGCAGAGGAGGAAAGGCGAAAAAAACGTCGCCAAAATATTCCAGTGTATCGGCTGCGGCAGCATCAGAGGGATGCCGGTCGTAAGATGGCTTGAATGGATGTGCTGCACATCACGATGTCGACGGAGCTATTGGGCGGCAATACAGCTCTCGTTTGAAGAGGAATGTCCTGGGATTCACGGTGGTTGGGCAACCCTGGCAGCACCAACCAGTCACCGGGCCTGAGTCACACGTGGGAACAAGATTCTGGTGGAGACGCCCCTTAAACAATCACTGTGGCCTATGGCAAACTGTGACTTCTTCATATCAGCTACAAGGTTAAGATAAGGCAGTACAGCTTTCTTTCATAGAGAGATTTTTATGAATTTCACTTTCACTGTTGCTTCGCTGGTAGGCGTGGCTATTGTGAAGCCCGGGAAAGCACAGATACAACAGATGCCGATTGGATACAATGTCGGTCACGTGAGTTAATGCACACTATAATAGACAATTGTAGAAAAAACGGAAATTTTCGATTATTTATGATCTTGAATTCCAATATACCGCCCGGTTTCCCTATGTGGAAGGTGTCCTCAGGTGAGGCAACAGTCTTGCATTCATACCTGCAGAAACGGCAACAGCCATTGGTCGGCATCTCTGTCACGTGACTGAGATTCTTGGCGGTAGCGCAAAATTGAGGATCAAAATGGCGCTTAGGTGATAGTCGGACAGATGAATGTCGTGCTCAAGAACGGTTTCCGGGGATATACGCGTCAGGATTCACACAGAAAATGTCGGATAAGACAGCTCCAGGCTCCCAGCTGAGACTCGAATGGGTTTACGGGTATCGGGGCCATCAGTGCCGAAATAACCTGTACTATACTGCGACCAAAGAGGTCGTGTATTTTGTAGCTGGGGTGGGCGTCGTCTTCAACACACGGGAACATTCGCAGAGATTCTTCCTCGGACACAGCGATGATATCATAAGGTACGTACTACTTCAAGGAATATGAAACGATATGATTCCTATACGTCTTATACCTTCACAACACAGACGATCGGCATTGGGAGGGTATTGTAGGAGAATACTGACCATTTTAACGAATTTATTCATCCTCAGGGTTACGCCAGCAAATTTCCCTCTGAAATCGCAATTCCAATCCTTGTAATGAATTTAATTATTCTGTGTGGAATTGGTTAATATTACATGTACTTAACGCTTGAATTTGTTTTTATCCCTGTATATCCCACACCGTTACCTAGTAGTAGTTAGGGCGCTTCCGCTACCGGCGGGGTCAAAAGGCACGTTTACTGCAGTGCTAGGCAACAACCTGGAAAAACAAGTACACGTGTGCTCAAGATTAACCCCTTTGTCCTGTCAAGGGCGGGGTGCATCACAGTTTGTCACGGTACCATCAATAACGATCATGCTACAGTTATGTTACCTAGTATTCTTCAACTAACCTTCACCAATTTAAAAAAAAAACTGAATTGTTTTCCATATTGACAGAAGAAGGGGGAGGGGTGTACACAAAGGGCTGGAAATTCATTTTGGGGAATCAACAAAAAAAATTTAGGTTCACAGAAAGTGTGGGTGCACAACATAGAATGAAGTAGTATGTCAGCAAAAGGAGGAAAAGAAAGAGCCCCAAAGTCAGTGCGAATCTCTCAATGCCAGCATGCACAGTTTTGAGCTCAAATGATTATGTCTTGAATGTGCAGTATACTTGTGTACATTTATAATATATACGTAACCAAACCCAAGTATGTAGGTTCACCGGTGTACCCCCAGTAAAAAATTAGGTACACAGCTCCAATCTTGGGTGCACAAAAGAGCATATACACCCAGTATTTTGAGCCCTGACACACAATCACCTTCCTCACAGAGGTACCTAGTACTTTTGTGACCTAAGGGCATGTGAAGTTCCCCTGGGATTGAAATGTCCTTTACTTGAGCAGCAGCCTTTAAGGTAAGAGCTGATATTGATTCATAATGCTGGGGCCATATGCTGAATATACCATGTTTTGCAGAAGGTCAACACTGCTTATATGCATCCCACAAGGGTCAATTCTGCTATGGAATTGGCAGTCAGGAATGCTGCTCATTTGGTTTCATGGTGACGAATACCGGGTATGTCTGGATATAACTGTAGCATGGATACTGTTGAACAACACTTCAGGTGACTCCATGATCAACAGTTTGAGGTCGAGGACCCCATACCTTTTCCAAGCAATATTATTAGTATTATATGAACTATGGAAATCACCTTATTCACATAATATACGATTTAAAATGCATATGTAAAGAAAACTAAAATCTTCATCATTTACCAGTGACTAAGTACAGCCTTTGGAATGAATGAAAATCCTGAAAATTCATTCATCCCTTCTTAACTTATTCTTACAAGTTCTTATTCTTATGAGTGGTAGTTAGCAAGCTATATACTATAGAAAAACTTACTGTAATGTTTTGTATAGCATTCAGGGGTCGAAATACCCCTCTGTGTGCAACTTGGTGCAAGTAAATTTAGTGTCGGGCAACTAATTTTTTGCCGGTATGCACCGCGGTGCAAGTTTGCTTTATCCGGGTTAATACTACCAGTACCTGTAGAAATACCCAATAAAGAACTGGAAAGGGAACAAAACCAGAATCCATGAAGTTTTTATCAAAGTTACTACATGTACGTTTGGTTGTATTCGTTTTATTTTTGGGGGGTGCAACTATTTTTCTTCTGGTGCAAGTATTTTGTTTTTCATCTGCACCAGTGCAAGTTGGCCCCAAAATCTATTTCGACCCCTGGCATTGATTTTCTAAAAGACTACATATATGTTTCTATACAGTAATGTAGAAGGTAAAGTAAAAAATACTCTTCAGAATTTCATGTGTAGCTGTAGCTTTTAAATTGTTACAATAGAATATGAAACCAGGAGTAAGCAAGAACGTAGAAGTGTGTAGTTGGATAACCTATACTTGTGGATGAACAATGCATACTGAATGATTAATGAAGTCTTATCTTGTACTGACTTTTTCATTTGTCTGATATTTACCTGCAGAAATGAAAAAACAACAACAGTGTTTGTTTAAAGGTGAATCCAGCTTTAGCAAGGCCAGCTGGCAAGCTAGGAAATACTAGTACTGTATTGTGTATTTTGATGCTATCATTATCTGTCAAAGTCAGGTTAATCCACAGGTGGTATTTCCTTGCAGACTGACCCAGTCCTGTCAAGCTCAGGATCCAACTTACTTGCCTTTATAATTTATATCTGCCAGGGAGGCATCTCCAGGTGTCCCTATTGTCAGTAACAATAATTCAAAAGGTCATAAATCCCTGTGGTTACCTGGCCATCCTGGGTATGGTGGCACTGGTGGGATTAGAACATGGGCCAGAAGAGTTTGACATAGTCTCATGCTTTAAAAAAAATCTTGTCATAGACCAGACTTAAATTGTTGTTCTTTTTTTAAGTAGATACATCTATAAAATGTTCATCACTTGAACAATAGTGCAATAATATATTTGTACTGTAACCTACATTTGAAAAAGAAAATAATGTTCTTTTTCAAAGAACAGGGAAAAAAAGCAATAAAGATAAAATGAAATTATGCAACCATGTAATCTAAGCCACTGTGTCTGAAGATGTGGCAAATGATAACTAAGCAAGTCTTGACTTCTTAAGCAACCAGTACATGCACCAGCTATCATTACATTATATGATTAATGCTTGTATTGTAGGCAACAATGAGAAGTATTAAACCTGTACTGCTTCAACATACAAAAATTTATATAACTTACTCCTGCACCAATATGTGTATTTGCTGCCAGTCTGGTTGCGCAATGGTACCCCTTAGGCCTCATTAAGAATGTGTAATTTGAAGCATCACATTCACACAATGGCCTTCAGTATTTGATGTGCCTTTTTATCGATCACACCCATAGAAAGTTTGATTTCCCAAGGCCACCGGCTATTCGTGCTCATCTATATGGAAAATATGAAAAGTGCAGTTTGCAATAGATGGTGGATGCTCGTCAGCAGTAACAAGCGCAGTGGTGGACATGGTTTGAATTTCTCCCATGATCCATTTGACCATTGCAGTCATCTCATAATTTCTATTGCATGCACATGTAATGTCAGGCTGCTTTCTTGGAATATGTTATAAGCCATACATGTACATGTAGGTGATTTGGAATCCTCTTGGTTGCTGCCTGAGGTGATGCATGTAATATTAAGTCTTCCAGATAAGGTTTCGACAGTTGTAAGCTCGACATATGTCTGTGGTACATGTATGTGGTTTCCAGGGAGTTATTTCCATTTAGACTTCAATCAAACTTGTTCCTAAAAACTTTCTACTGTCAATAAAGTTATGATTGTTCAATGTCAATGAACACTTATAAGATTCATTATTGTTGTAAATACATACATGTACATGTATGTTTCTAAGGGGTTCTGTATACGTACTTTTTAGCTTCACATCAAAGTGAACCACCTTAGTATGGAAAGGGACTGATTAATGGCATTGTCTGTCCATAATGAATTTGAAGGTTGATGCCTTTAATTTCAGTTCTTTGCTTTCCTTATCCAGCAGCTTCACAAGTGGGAGTAAATTAGTTCCAGCTGTGACTATTGGTACTTCAGGAAGTGAAAGTAAAGCAGGTGAATACCAATACAGATCACACAGGGGAGTAAGAGTTTCATTGGGCAAGAAGCTTTTAGTGGCACTGGAAACTCTGTACCTGATAGCTCAGGTCTGCCCATATTATAATCTGTCTAACCATAGAGTCGTCTGGCCAAGGAATGATTTCAAAATGTTTCAAATGTTATGACATCTGACAATGAAGATGTGTCAAATGTTGTAGGCTAGCTTGACTACTGTTTTGAAAAAAAAAGGAAACTTAATAAAGGCTTATTAAATGGCCGAAGTAAATAAAAGTTGTCAACTTAATTAAATAAGTTATAAGGATTAACATGTTTTGTTTTATGCATCAGGTTCTGATTTGTTTTCAGATAAAGTTCTAGAAGATATAACCAGTGTTTGGATAGCTACCTGTCGTACCAAAGTGTGATCATTGTGTTGAATTGATGGATGTTTTCTTGGGCTTTTCATTTTGAAGTGGTGCAGAAAGTTATATAAAGTGCCTGTTGTAACTACCTATTTCAGGTGTCCATAAAAAGAACATACTGATTACAGCCTCCAACTTTAGGTAGCTATATTTTTTGTATTGCCTAATCTTCTAGATTCATAATTTGAAATTCTGTGAACAATTGTTCTGTGTGTGAAGCTTGCACATACATGTGCCCTTGGGTTGTTTGTATTCCAGGCATGTCGGTGTCTGAGGGATCGTAACATATAGCGCATAGTGACCTTTGCCATCTATTTTGCCAGAGTTATATCTGTATTGTCAGTCTGGATTTTCCACAGCATATAATTATAAAGCATCAAAGCATGAAGGACTGTCTTTGTCACTTTGCATGTACCACATGGTGCCTATTTTGTATCATTACCCCAGGAAGTTGAATGGTGCTAAACCAAATAAGCTTAAAACGTCTAAGTAGAAAGTGGCAAAATATAAGCTGGTATCTCAAAACTAAACAGAAGTGACTCAGATGAATAAGAGCCTACGGTGTGGTAATTGGTACCTGTTAGGATGCATGTAAATCATATTTTCTGAGATGTAGGAATTATTCTTCCTTTATCATAACTGTCTGTTTAATAAAATTTCCTGTCTTTCCCAACATTTCAAGGAAGAAAGGATGATGTACCTACCTGTGCTAATCATCAATAACAAGAGCCATTAGGCCACACCAATTTTATTAGTTGCTTCTCGGATTTTTTCAGAAAAAATATGAAGCGACAGGGCGAAAAAAAATAAAAATAAAAACAGGCCTGGGCATCCTTTTATAGCCCCAAATGCTAGAATAGGTGCCATGAAGTCAACACAAAAGACTGGGTTAAAATTTTTACAATTTAAACAATGAATTTTTAACTTTTAATGAAACCACTGCATTGGTAGATGTAACAACTAGGAAGAAAAGGACTTTCTTGAACTGTTGGAGGCAAAATATGAGCATTTTTGAGTTGATTTAGAACCAGAATTTTTTTTTTTTTTTTGCAAATCAGAAAAAAATGAAGCGGCGAATCCGAGAAGCAACAAATTAAATTGGTGTGGCCTTAGCATTATTTAGTCTGATGCAGTATAACCTGTCAGTTGATGTAGCCATAGGATGCAAATGAGATGACCAGCTATGAAATAAGATATATAACTTTGTTGATAGATGAAATAAAAGAGTCTCAGACATGTAAACATTTCAAATTTTATTACCATTTCTGTCAATAGATCTATTAAGATAATTGATATTACATCTAACAAGACATATATGTATGCTATGTAGATTTTATATAAAAGCAGGTATACATATATGTGCAGGGCTCAAAATGTCACCTGTATATTCATGTACTAGTACAGGTTAGTGCAAATACAACTGTATTCTGCTGTCTGCTTGTGCCTAACCTGCAGTTCAGTCTACAGATACTGGGTACATAAATGTATGCAGAGTTTTGGATATTGCGCTTGTACATGTACATGTAGCTATTAATGCCTGTTAAATGCTGAGTTAGGATTGAAATGGTTTCTAAACAGTTTCCAGTCTGATCCATACTTGATAAAATGTACTTTTCCAGCAGAGTGGTGTACAATGTACCGGTAGGTATACAGTAATTTGGCACGTTTCCTGCACCCGTGCAGGTAGTCAGGAAAAACTATTTTGAGCCCTGATGTGTATGTTGAGAAGCCTTAATGGTGTTGTTCACGATACCAATTTAGGGCAATGCGTTAGCAGGTAATCCGGCAGTTGGGGTGGCTGTAATGCCTTTGAACAGTGATGTATGGGGGGATGAAGCTGGGTGTTGCCTGGATAGGTCAACGATACACTAGTGTAAACCAACAATATTGGCTCATTGAGCATGTTGCCTTTTCTGGGTCAGTTTTTTTGTGCAGGTGATTTACGCAGCCCACAATCCATGAATCGACAACAATATACCTTTCATAAATGATGAGAATGATGTACGTCCAAACAGGCTGACAGGTTTTTAATAACGACATCTGGCAGGCAAATTTGTCATTCCAATTATGAGATATTGTTGATACGAAGGGTTATCTATCATTTGTTATTCCAGAGTGTCTACTTTTGGAAAAAATGGATAGTTTACGAAATATTTAAACTAAACTAAACACTTTCATAATACATATAACTTATAAGAGGACCAGGAAATTTTACAAGGCTCACTTTCCTTGCTATTGATGTAACAAGTGCCTTTGTAGACGTAACTGAACAGAATACCATATGAAGCAGTTAGTCCATTAGGCAAAAGTATTCTGGTCAGGTGCTGGGGTCCTGGATTGATAAATAATGGAAGAAAGACAGCAGGATCTTCCCTGTAATGCAGCATTAGCTTGTATATTTTCTAACTTATTAGTTCCTAAGCTTAACTCAGTCAAAATAAAATGTTGGGAGCTTATTACTCCGTGAAGGAGGCATACCTCCTGCAGGAGTATTGTGGTCAGCTGGTTTTTCGTGTTCGCAGCTAAAACTCACGGTTCCCTTTATTCAATCCGCATGTTATTTTATACGTCGTCTGCAGGCATGCCCGTGATGATGCACGTATATCAATATTTACCGTAGGTGTTTTCGCGGTCAATGTAATATTTCAAAAGCACCCCTACATTTAGGGGCATATGAGACTGGCCGCGAAAACCCCGTTGTTTTGAATAGCGGGGGGGGGGAAGAAACCTTCAGGCAGAAGTGCGGTGTGGTCGTTAATGCGGATTGGAATGCTTTATTAATGGGCTGGAATTGTCAAATGTGTTCGCACCTAAAAGTCGTGTTTCTGTACGTTGTATTTCTATGAAATTGGGCATGTGGTGTGCCGTTATGTCCGTGTTGATGCACGTGTCCTTGTTTTTACCGTAGCGGTTTTTATATCGAGGTAAATTTCATATTTCAAAATCACCCCTATTTTTATCATTCTGTGGAATAGGCCGTAGGTTAAGTAGTTATGTGGTAGGCGAGGTTCTATAAGCAGATATTAGGTGGCTGTTTTGTATATTCGTTTGCGAGTACCTGTTGGGATTGTGACTTGCACCTACTACGATACGCTATCAAATAAATAATATGTAGTGCACTATACTGTTCCCAATCTGCAAAATATAAAAATTCACTGAGGATTGTCGCTGATGGACACTTGTTTCCTTCTCAATGTTTCCTATGAGGAAGAAAGGTCAGACCCTGTATTACTGGTAGCCATTTTATGCGTAACATATGATACATGTATGAAGTATTTTGTGTGATGATATCACTGAAGGGTATATGTATGATGAGTGTGTTTATGTTTCTCAAGAAAAATGATATTTTTTAATACCTTGTAAGACAGTAAGTATCCATATAAATTTAGATATCATATTCATAATGGCAATGTCGCTTTTCAGTGATAATACACAATGCACATGTACAGGTTACGTTATTATGTGTAAGTAACATAATATAAGTACCATAGTCCTTTTCTTGGGATGTATGAGAAGGACTTACAATAGATTTATAGATATTTGACGTATGTGTTTCTGTCTCAATCCAAAATGCCACGTATATTTGGTCTTGATCATTTTTTTAGCATCACAGGGCCCAGGCTATATTGAAAAACTATTTATTGACCTAATTGTGGCAGACTAGCAAGCAAAAAAAAAACAATATACTATTAAAGTGCAAATCAAATCATCAATAGCAGCATCTGTAAAAGCATTTTTGTAACACACAGCTGCAGCCAAGATGCATATTAAACTACTGCATAAAAATTGCAACATGGAGTATTTGTGATGATGTCCACAGGGAACATTCATCAGATTGGAATGCCTCATTAATAATGCCTGCAAAGGAACACTTTGCCCTATCATCCATTTGGCCAGTTGTGCTCCATTCACCTCTGATCTATTTGTTATCCTTTCTAGCAGAAAGGTAGCTATGTAGAATTGTCAGAATGTCATGAATTTTCATCTTCAGAAGATGGATATTGCTAATTTCTTACAGGTTGCAAGGGTGGATTTCTGTACAGATGATGATGTAAAGAGCAGCAATTAATAGCCCACAAATGCAGTGTGCTTGCTGCATATTCATTAAATTTTCATGACGTGGGAAGAAGGGCAAATGTTGTCAGTTGTAACATTTACTGTAAGTCTGCTAGATTGTAGAAAAAAGGTGCATCAGTATTTTGTTGACAACCTATTAGTTCATAAAGTTCAAGGTATGTTTTTCACCAAAGAGCTTTTTGTAGGGAGGAATAACCATCTCTTATGCTTTGTAACTACACTGTTCCACCTCTATGAAAAAAACAGATGACATGTTATGATCATCTGTAGTGGGAAGAACCAGTGGGTGAATAAATTGACCTATGACCTCTCATGACTATATGAATGTCCTTGTCCCATCATTTGTAATTTGGAAGAAAACACATATATAGCCTGTATGGTACAGCCATCATCCACAATGTTTTTGTTCCTTTGTTTTAAATTCTTGATATATAAGACAGACATGAGAAAAGCTACTTTTATCAAGCTCTCAGTAAGTTACCTAATTTGCAAAATAAAATACAGTTTTGGTAAATTTATAAGGTTTTAACACTTGTTACAGTTGTGTTTAAAGAGAAAAACCAAATATTGATACCAAGTTGATGTATAGAGTGTAGATCATAATTGTTTTATACATTGTTTGGTAACATTAACATGTAATGACTTTTGTTTACCACATGGCTGATAACGGTGGTGAAATTGGAAAACTCCCAGGCAAACTTGTCAGAATTGATGTGTATGTGGTCGTTGCTGGCAATTTATGATTCAATGTCTGTACCAGGCACAGGCCTGTGTGCTGCTGATAGGACACTAATTGCATGCTGCAGGCTTGGCTGGGGGTGTCGGAACGTAACTGTGGATTATTAACAGTTACGGCAAGCACCTCAAAGGGACAGTTGTGTGGTCTACCAAAGCAGGGCAGATTTACCAAGGTTAATGGTGTCATGTCTCTGCTCTGGAACAATGAATTTGACAGTCACATGAAGAAATGGCTGGAAATAGTTTTTTCTTTATATCTTAGCCTAATCATTCAATTAAAAGATGTGGATTCCCTCACTTCATCACACCTACATTGTAAAGCTGCCTTCCTGGTTCATGTTTTCCATGTGAAAATCTGTTAAATGATTAACTTAAATGTAGTTGGTATGGCTTGATGAAGATATGTTGAGTAAAATCAACAATACTAGTATATGTAATGCCCATGTTATATACCAGATCAGGTACATGATGTAAATACTTAAGCAGTGCAAGTACATGTACAATATAGGCCTTTATCACTCCCTGCTATTCCTGTGATGTCAGTGCCAGCCTTCATTGCCAACTTAAGATTCTACAAGAGTGTCTTCAATTTGTTGAACTTGATATCTTCCTTACCAGAGCGTAGCACGGGTCCCCAAGAAGTCTTCATGGCAACTCATTAAAATGCAGAGGGTACAGTGGTTCTCTTCAATACAAAATCAGACACAAGATTAATACTGTGGTACTGTTAGCTTAGCTATGTATCCATGCTATTTTTGTTTTCTATTTACACTGTTTATTCTTTACATTATGGTCATTACATTGGATTCGTGACTCACTCATGGTGAAAGATATGTTAACTATGATGTTGCATACTTTCACACAAAGGAGAGTGCATTTTTACTGTCTCTATTCTGATTTCTGAATCTTTATTTATAGGTATATTTTTAGATTGTTGATTTTAATGAAGTCTGTCCTTGGTGCTGAAAAACTTGCCACTGTTTATCTGTCTGTCAGCAGTTCTATAGATATTGTTAGAGAGTTACATGTGTACCTAGTTTTCAATAGTGTCCAAATCTCCATCATGTCTGGCCATTCTAAGTCATCCATCATCTGGGAAGGTTCCTCATAGTCATACATGTACATAGATATAGAAAATCATCCCGAGCCTGGCTTTTATACATGGGCAGCCAAGGGCGCTCTGCCTATAGTTGTGGTTATATTTGGGGTGACATGTGGAATTCTATTATTCTGAATGATTCGTCAATGGTGCTGGATGTTAGCCAAATGTTCCTGCTATTATTCTCATATTTGTCAGTGTTGTATAATTTTAAAAACCAGATTAGTCCTAGTAATATCTTGTTGAGATTGAAGTCCATGGTAAAAGGAAACAAACATGTTACTTACAGTTTAAAAAGTTTCTAATTCAAATGCCATTCTTCAGTTCATCATCATTTTAATGACTTTGATACATCATAATTTCCTTCTGACACATTTTACCGAATGTTCATGCACATATTAATTATGTTTGGGAAGGAAAATTTATATACTCTTGAACAGGTTTTCAAGTACATTTACTAATTTCAATTTGTGTACCATAGTAACTTGTGCAGTTCTTTGGTGGTACTGTGTTAGATACCCCTTGATGTCTTCTATTATATAATCATTATGGACTATTATTAAACATGATGTGGGAGTTATTGAGACTGTTGGAAGCATTGACCACAATATCTTCTCTTTGCAATTTTTCATTTCATTTCATGGACTGTCATACAATATTCAACAATTTTTAACAGCCTTTTTATTACCAGAAGTTTACACAGGTTTGAACATGTCAGTGGTGCACAGGTAATACATACATGTAGCACACAATACCCCGCCCTCCCAACATCTTATCTAGAGAATTCCTGTTTAACATGTACCTTTGAGTAACATCCTTCTACCCCGTTCCTGTTCCAGTCTTGCCCTTCATCCAGAAAAAGTACTGGTTGCGACCGGCCAGGTGGGGAAGGATCCCTACATCTGTGTGTGGGACACCTACAGCACCCAGACTATCTCCATCCTCAAGGATGGGCACACCCATGGCGTGGCAGCTCTGGCCTTCGATAAGGAAGGCAATGTGAGTTCCAGATTGTTTTTTATCATAAGTCACACATATACATATGTAAGCTTTATTAATTACCAGGATTAATGGTCTCCAGCAGGAAATTGGATTTTGGCAAATGGGATTTTTTTCTAAAATGTTTGTGATGATTTTTTATAATAAAGTGTAGGTTACTTCATGTACAGTGTTATGGATAACTGAGTATTTAATCAAATTTGTATGCAACCATTCAACATATTGTGAAAGCAGTAAAGTGTGGTTAAAGGATCCATTTTCTAATTGGAGATGCCGTTTTCATATGCCATTTGTTTGATGTGTTCCTCCTGACTAAAACATGATGGTTATTTCCAAACCCAAACCAAACTCATTTCCAATAATCTCTGCAAGCCGTTAACGTTTATGCTAAGTGAAAAAATCAATCAGTTCCCTTTAAGAAAAAAATGAGATCCTTCCCCTTCCGTTTGACATCATGATGAAGCCGTGGTACCATAAGGGATCTGCCAACACATGAAAGTACTTAGCTATTCTCATCACATACTTGTAGAACATGTAGACACCGTGGGCCAAAGAAAAGCTTTCCTCCACAGTTGGAGGTTAAGCAGAATCTTGAACCACAAGGGTACTTCATGCTCAATGGGCTGTTTGATGTGTAAAGCAGGGATGAAGGGCAAAATGGCCATGTTTCTGGCATGCAAAAATCAGGCCACATCAATTTCTTGGTTTTCACATTCATTCTTTGATTTAAAACAAAGTACCTAAAAGCGTAATATTTTGGCACCAACAGTTGAAGAAAACCAAGGCTTGCAATCTGGCCACTAGAAAGCGTGTTAGTTGGGATCTGGAAGAATACTGGGAGCATAAATCACTGTCAAGTAAAGCTTGTTGTGGTGCCGAAAGGGAATGTCTATCTCTATGTCTGTAAATTTCAGTCCCTGTGATGGTGATTGATTGCCTAGGTCACTGTGGCAAACGAAATGCTATCTAACTGTTACTTTTGAAACTTGAACTTGCGTAGAGGCTGGCATCAGTTGGGCTGGATGGAGCCAACACGATAAATGTGTGGGACTGGAAGAAGGGCAAGATCATCTCTACAACCAAGGGGCACACTGATCGGGTAAGATGACTGGCTCTACATTTTACCTGCTAACTTAACTCCTCTTCCAAGTTTATACTGTAATCAGCACATGTGGTTGTGCAGGGGTGAGCTTACACCAGGGAAAAGGGGAATTATGCTATTATTTGCTATTCTACATAGCCTTCCTTTTACACAGAAGTGTTGGGAGCCTGGATTTTTACTTTCATTCCAGAAATGTTATGTTATAATACAATTAAATGGAGAAAAGGTTAATTAAGTAATAATAAAAACCTTGATTGAGGTCATGAGTATGTTATCATATTTCTGTTTAACAGTCAGAATCAAAGAAAGGTCACTATTTCTTTCTCCCCTCAATCTGTGCTTCAGGATTAAAAGTCATTCAAGTATGGAAGTGATTTGTATGTATTGACATGTGGCTCTTTCACTGTGTCATCTGATTACACTGAATTGGTTAGTTAGAACTCATTGCAAATTGCAGCATATAAGTGCACATATAGGACATGGGGAAGTAGATTCCACTTCAGTCTGAAGGACTTCATAAGATATTCATCAGAAATCTTGTAACTGAGTTGATTAAATGATTATCGCGGTATGTTTCTGAAGAGTAACAATCATTAGCTCTCAGCATTTTGTATTGACTGGAGTAGTTAAATGAGTAATGTACATGCTTGTATCTAAGACCTTCTTTTTCTAATAGACTACCTTAAATTGGCCTAAGACCTGAAACTTAATAATGAAGTAAGCCTGTGTGCGGTGTGTGTAATTCTCTTATATAGCCTGCAGAAAGCTGCAAACATGAAATGTGATTTATTTCTAACCCTGCTAATGTCCCTGTACTCTTTGAAGAGGTCCCATGGTATAACTTGTGACAGTCCATGAACTGACATTTGAATTACTTCTGGGCCATTGAGTACATCCTCCCA
Source organism: Branchiostoma floridae x Branchiostoma japonicum (assembly GCA_013266295.2). Taxonomy (NCBI): domain Eukaryota; kingdom Metazoa; phylum Chordata; class Leptocardii; order Amphioxiformes; family Branchiostomatidae; genus Branchiostoma; species Branchiostoma floridae x Branchiostoma japonicum. The sequence goes on from CM023840.1 coordinate 18,374,598, forward strand.
AGTTCTCATGGGTGTCTATGATTGACTTGGAGTTTAAGATCCTGCCACGTTCAAGGAAAATGATAAAATAACAGCACCGCCAGCAGACTCACGGTTTACCATATCTACTTGATGACTCATGTGTTGGCTTAACTAAGCTTGTTGCTACATATGTCAGATTTTGTAAATTTGTTATTTATGCTGTCAGGTTGTGATTGGAACACTCAAAGCTCTGAGTGAGACTTACGTTCACTGTGAAGTAGGTTCCATATCTATGCAGTCGCTAGTCTATATGTGTGTTAATTGTCTCTCAAAGTGCATTTGAATATATTTATTTAAGTGCATTTGAATATATTAAAAATATACTCAAATATCCATCAAAGTACATTTAGGTAAGCTGATTATAAATCACTTCAGCATCCGCTCATGGCACATGTAAAATATGATATTGTATATGCCAACTTCTATTTTGGGACCGTTCATCTTGTTATAGATTTAACTGCAGCTATATGTTATTTGTCTCATGCTTGAGCTCTCCATCTCTTCTGCCCACAGATCTTCGATATCCAGTGGGACCCCTACAACAAGAACCGCCTGGTCAGCTGTGGTGTCAAGCACATCAAGTTCTGGACATTGTGTGGAAATGCTCTGACTGCCAAAAAGGGCATCTTTGGGAAAGTTGGGGAGATTCAGACCATCCTGTGCCTTGCATTTGCCCCGGATGAGGTTACCTTCACAGGGGTGCTCAATGGGGATGTCTACATGTGGAAAGGCAACAATCTCACTAGGGTCATACAGAATGCTCACAATGTAAGTGGGGGTCTTGAGTTAGTTATTCAATTCATGCCTTAATTTCATTGGGCTCATCTAGCCTCAGCCCCTTTTATTTTCAGTGATTTTATGTGGCATCGCATTGCTGGGATTGCCGAACTGACCAGATTTTTACATTCTTGAATGAAGTCATGTCGTGTCCAGACACCTCATTCTGGGGATGTTGAGTTGAATGCTTACCATGACAATTACATTTAGCTGATGAGAAGTCCAATCATTAGAAATGTCATCTCGCATTTGTCTCCCCCCACTTTCTTAGTCCTCCTGGAAGAAACCTGGCTCTCTGGTAAGTTCCATAATCTTGCCATGAAAGCTATACACACTGCACATATTTTGACTTTGTGCAACAAGTCCCCTTCTCTGCTCACCACTATTATTTCTTGTGAACTTGTTCAAACTTTTGCTTTGGAAGTGTTGTTTCTGTGGTAGATTGTGATTGTGGTAGATCGTTAAGTAAATTACTGTCTCTCCAAGTGCTTACATCACTCTCACAATGCCACATAAAGTTGACTTGTCCTGGCCAATCAGTGGACTTCCTTTGGCTCAGCATGTAGACTGGGCCCATGCAGTTACATACAAGGCAAACATGTATACATGTACAAAAGTACATACTACAGTAGGACCGACAGCTGGAAGTTTTTCCACATAGGAAAAGATTCATTTTCAGACTTCTGAATGTACAATTTTGTAACATTCAAGACTTGACTTTGAATTGAATGTAGATATTCACATATTTTTCATGCTGTGTTTCCTCTCCCCTTGGTACAGTTCCCTCAACTATGTTAACTTGGTTCCTTGTTTTTCAAAACATGCATGGTTGTCCATCGTTAAAAAGAAAGAACACACAGTTCTTTGGTGTGCTCTATTGCTCATGCCATGTGTAAGGGAGGCTTTCACTTAAAACAGCACAATTGAACAGTTATTATGTATGTCATCTCTCTTCAATCTGTTACCTCCCCCCTCTCAGGCCAACCTATTTCAGGAACTGGGGGTTGTAAGTAGCTCAATACTGTACCTTACCAACCAAACTAACCCACCACTAGCAAAATGTCCAATGTCTTGAACATGCAAAACATTTTTGCAATGTGTTCCAGTGTTATAAATGAATGTGCTAATACCACAGTGTAGGCTGAGATGTGAACAAACATTTCGCATAACAGAAAATAGCTGACAGGCAAATGAAAGGTTTCACTGACATTTTTTTGTCAGATTATATTTGACTTTTGATAATTGGAAACATGAATGTGAACAGCATTTTACGGTTCACATTTCAACCCAGCTGACTAATGACTTCTTACTCTGCCTGTACAACCTAACTTGAGCAAACTGATATTCCTTATAGCTGATTATGAAAATCAGCATATCTAATTGAAGATGAAGATGCACAAGATTGCACACCTGTATGTCTTCTTCATTGTATTCTGGGGTGAAACATTTTCATGAATGATGATGCTATGAGATGGGCTGTTATTGAAGCACTTTTTATGGTAATCTTGGGACCCCCAGATTGTACTATGTGGAATTATATAGACCTCTTTTACATTGTCCTCAATCCTTATTTTATCCATGTGATATATTATGTGCACTTTTGAGTTTTGTCTCTCTGTCTTAAGGTAGATGAAGGCACATCAGCAGGCAATTTCAATTGGATTGCATGTAGTATTGTATTCTTGTCTATGACCATGTTTCTTTCCTAACAAAAAAAGCTGTTTATTCTTTACTTCTCTGTCTCTATTTTCATTTTTTACTCTTTGTATTGTTATTAGATGTATCATTTTTGGATTACAGATGCTGCAACATGAATTAAACAGTACAAAACAGCCAGTAGAAAGGTTGAAGTTCAAGGAAGATGTGTAACTTGTAATAAAGCAATCACATGAATTATATTCTACTACCTACCTGTAGGTTGTACTTGGTCAGGTATTACATCATGATGATGAGGTCAGGGGTTTTTCATACAGTATATGTCAACCAAACTAATTTAAGTGGCTTAAACTGTTAACCATTGATTGACTTCAAACACATGTGAATACTGAAAATTACATATATACCATATGATTATGACCAGTGAGGCCTTCTAAAATGCTACAGGACCTGGTATATATATATATTGTGTATTATCAATTCAGTGATCTGTCATCTATTTTTTTCTCATTCATTTGTCTATGTCACGTTTCCTAATTTGTTTTACTTCTATAACCATTACATTTAGTATTACATGAAATGCACATATGCAATCATTATAGATTATTGCAAGCCTGCCAAATTAATGTACATGTGTCTAGATTTTTTTAATGCCAATTTGAAGATATTAGTGAATTCTAATTCAGGCTTTCTGCAATTTGTACATAATTCTCACAGGGTTACATGATGTATGTGTTTTGTATTTTACCTGTATCTGTCCCAGGCTGGAATCTTCACCCTGTATGCATGTGACGAGGGCTATGCATCAGGGTCCAGAGATGGCTGCATCAAGCTGTGGGATACAGACTTCAAAACTATTGCCAAGATTGATTTGACAGAATCAGAGCATGGCTACAAGGGTAAGGCTTGCTGCACGTTGGGCATAGGAAAAATGATAGAGCGTCAGACTTTATTTCCATTGTTGAGTATGTAAGTTTGACATTTAGTCTAGTCCCAAGACCATATTGAGCCTTTGGGTATACTCTTTTGAATGCAGTGCTCAAAAACAGTGAATGCTTGGACTTATAAAGAATGTCATCACATTAGCTACCATCATGGTAGAACAGATGCATTGCTATCCAGCTCCTGTAGCAATTATGGTTATCCGCTCAATGCCATAATGTCCATTATGATCTGTATCTAATCAGGGTCAGCGATAGTGCTAACTTTATAATCTTGTATAACTATAAGTATATTTTGCTGGCTTTCCAAACTGTACTCTATACTCTCCTCATCATTTAATTTGTTGTCCTGTTTATCGACTATGACTCCTATCCTTTAACACACTCCATCTGTCACTTCATTTGTGATACTGCCAGTCTTGATATTTGACTTCAAACCAATGACACTCAGTCTGGTGTGAACACTGCACCACCACATCTCCATCTCTTCCATGTCTTCTAGCCACTCCTGCACCCACCATAAGTTGGCTGCAAAAACCCCTTCCACCCTCTGCTGAGTCTAAGCCTCCGTACAAAGGTACTCATGAGTCATGTGTGTCCTCTGTCCACCAGAATCTTGCTTCTTGTGCAAGATGATCTGTCTTCTGCCCTTAGTGTCTGTGCTGTAGGATTTAGTGTAGTTTAGAGTTTTAGTTGTAGAGAAAAATGATAAGATTCTGTATTTCTATGAAAGGCTCTGCTGTGTAATGTTTCAGTACCAGCTGCGTGCATTAAATGTTTTGTTATTTGCTGATACATGCTCATTTGTGTGCTGTTCATACATATGTATACATGTGTATGATGAATCAGATACTATGATTCATGCATTCTGAGCAAAACTGCTGTAGTACACATGTCTTGCCAGCTAATGGGAAGGATCATGGTTCCTCACTTTGTCATACAAAGTGAATTTTTGCAAATGCTTGCTTATAGGGTAGAACAGCTTCTACATGTATTTCATGTTATGAAATTTGTATACTTGTTAAACACTTTAACCAGTGGGGATTTCTGTATTCTTTAAAACATAGCTTGTAAAAATCCTGCCAAGTGTCAAATGTTAAAGCTCCACTGTTAGTGACATTTAACACTACTCCAGGTAAGCCAATTTATCAAGGAGATTCTTAGCTGAGATGAGTCTTGGTGTGTTCTACTTGCTGTTGCATACATGCGATTGTTAAAACGTCCAGTTAATTTTGATATTGATGTTTTTGGTATGCATGACCAAGAATACTGATGACTGTGTACTTATATTACAGTATACATGTACATGTATGTCAGAATCAGGTGCATCCACCTCATTTTGGTAGTTCTAATAGAAATGAATGGTTTGATTAATGTGGTCAATTTAATGTCAGTATTCCCAATAGAAGCACACAGTGTGAAGATTTCTAATGTATTTGAGGTGGTACTGAATCATCAAGGGATCGCCCTCGGAAGTGTCTTTGTGATTTTCATCTTGCATAATTTAAAGCTTTGATCTCCTTTTCCACAGGTGTGCTTTTATTTAGAACTCTGGATTTAACTTTGCTTTCTAGTATGACTTATTTAGTATTCATGAGAGGTTCCCTTGTTCCCGTTTTTGCTACTTACACCATCACATCTCACGACTGTCAGAATCTTTTATCTTTTCTTAACAACCGTTACAGTTTTCTTACACTGAACAAAGGGGGAAATATTCAATCCACAAATAAAGCTTTTCAAGAGATGAACTGGTTTGTTGTGTAGCAAAACAACAACAAAATGAAAATGCATTTGCACTGTACTGTACAATACATAATGTACATTTTTGTACACAGATGTACCATATGCACCATCACTTTGCTAATCATGTGATCTTCCACAAATTTAAGATACAATTGAAAAAAGACAAACTGTGTGTACATAGGGAAGGTTAATGTATAGTTTGTGATGTGTATCATTATCATTTATCAGATTGATTTTTAAAAATGTTTGTCCCAGGAATGTCCATCAGAGCAGTGTGCTGGGGAGGGGACAGGATACTTGCTGGCACACAGGATAGTGAGATCTACGAGATTGCTCTGAGAGAAAGAGACAAGCCCAAACTGCTCATGCAGGGACATGCTGAGGGGGAGCTATGGGGCCTTGGTGTTCATCCAAAGCAGCCTCTCTTTGTGACAGGGAGTGATGACCACAGTGTGAGGTTCGTCACAGTTCGTTATGGTCTACACCAATTACATTCTTTCATCACGTTTTTGTCTAAACATCTATTGATACTAGCAGATTGTGATTGTGGAATTAATTAAGCAGAGAATAAATAAGAACAAAGTAAAGTTACTGAAATGTCTTAGGATTTGTACTTATCTGACTGCGTGTGTATACATGTATTACCTTTACCTGATACTGCTCCATTGGCACACATGTACATGTATGATATACAATACTAGTGTTGAACACTATTCTCAATGTCAGGCAGACTTGTTATCTTCAATGGAATGGCAATCTTAATCATAGCTACTACAATAAGACATTACTTTTTTTGTAGTAAACCATAGCTTTACAATGTAGTTTTCTTCAAGGGAACAAACTTGGTTAGTTACAAAGTTAGTAAGAGTATGTAAAGAAGATGGCTAATTTGAACCATGGTGGATACAAAAGCAGACTTAACTTCCAGACCAATACATAACCCAAGTGCTTGTCATTGATCATTGAATGTGATTAGATATAGATTGTAGATGTATCAGCCTAAAACATGAGACTTTTCTTGCCTTGTTCTGCAGGTTATGGAGCATGTCTGATAACACACTGCTTGCACGGTGCAACATGGACCAGGCCGTGAGATCCCTTGCTTTCAGTGCAGATGGCGGCCATCTTGCCGTTGGCATGAAAGATGGAGGCTTTACTGTCCTAAAAACTAGGTATCAGCAGTCTTTTATCCTGTTACCATCTGATGTTGGAATCAGAGAGGAAAGGGCAATGGATGGGAAACAAGGATAATGAAAATGGGGGGATTTGAAAAGTCCAAGATAAAGGGAAGGGATTGAACTGTCCTTGAACGTGTACTAGGTATAGTGGTGGCTGTGAAGACAGAAATAGACCCTCCTGCATGGGAGGAGCTTTGTGCAATGGATCAAGGAAGAGAGGAGGTGTTTGTAAGAAAAAGAAGATGAAAAGGGAGGGATGCACTATTTTTATGACCTTACATCTGACCTGTAGTTTTTTTCCTACTGGGTATTGGAATTAGTGCACCACCCACATGTTGATGATAATCACCTAAAAAAGAAAGAAGCCTTTCTAAAGCAGCAGATTCTACATCCTAATTAATATAAATATAGAGCTGTTGTAAATTTTCTTTGTTAATTGCAGGATGTCCAGTGAAATTTATCTATAGAAATTTGATAGTATTTGTGAAAAGACAGGGTGTCCAGTCACTGCTGGGTAATACCCAACTGGTAAGAATATGTGCAGTATTCCATTTTATGCAGGGTTGTTGTAATAGCACCAGATTGACATGCTGCAATATATGTGGCACATTATCTCCAGAATTGCAGATAGTATTGGTTCTGCCGCACTGTTATGTGTCTTTGTCATCGTGTTTATATGTGCCGTATTCATTTCCTTCAAATATACCCCAGTTGCCCTTAGTGGTTGTGGTTGAAATATTCAAGCCATATACCATTATGTAGCGTAGGTCATGCTGGTAGAGGTTGATACAATTAAAACCTTTGTTGCATGTAGCTAGGACAGAATTACTGCAAGAAATCAAAGTGAATAGTTAATGTGCACCATTTTGTGGTTTAAGTGAATGAAGGTGTTCAAAAACTCCATTATCTGTGATATTGGCATCTCTTACATTGCTTTGCAGATTTCTGTACATTATCGTGAAAGGCTATTGACATGTGGCATGGTCATTGAACATCTTTGTCTGAAGACTACTTCCTCCACACCTAATCAAATATCTCACCATTCAACAATGCAATGACTACATCCCATACAGAGGGATGTAAATAATCCATTGGCTGTAGTTTGGTTATGGGGCAAATATGTCTTCATCAAAATATGGTTGCAAGACCCATCTGTTACTGCCTTTACATTATTGCATTGTGGTAGCGTCCTGTTAATGTTACCGAGTATAACATACTTTCTAAGGAAAAGTGAGAATGGTAAGAATGGCTCAAAGTGAATTGTGTATTTTTGCCCACATGCACCAAGAAAATGAAAGGTTTTTTTTCAATCTGTTATCAAGTAAAATTCTGATGTACACATGTAGTTTGAAAGACATTATTTGTATTTGCTCAGATCAGAAACATATTCAATGTCCTATGATTGTATTTCTCATGCCTGCAATTTGTTATCATCGAAACATCCAACAAAAAACAATTTCCTGAAGGAAAAGCAATGTGTAGTACAATATTGTCATTAGTGGTAAGCACAGCTCCTCTGCTAAAATGAAAACTATAGATCTTTTCTGCCCTCAGAAATGAAATTGTTACCCATTAAAAGCCTTGATCTGACTGAAAACCAGCTATGGCCAAACCTGGCGTTTAAGCTGATTATCGCCTTTACCTGCACTATCTACAGCATTTCATTTTGGATGGAATGAGTCCATTCATTGGCAATTGGGGCAAAGGTCACTGGTCTCCTCATCATTAGGGCACGGGGCAGAATCATTTGCATCCATCGTTGGTCCACACTGCATCACCTCCAATAGACATGGGGATTAGTTTTTAGCCAGGTTCACCTCTTTGCTTTTATGCTCAAATTACTGTGGAATGAGCTGAGGTTTTTAAGATCTTTGTTCATTAATATTCTACTTAGGAAGGCTGCAACATTTGGTTGGTGCCAATTACGTGTACCACTGCTTTCCAATTTTTTAGATCTCCGCATTCGAATTTTGAAATAGTTATTGCTGATGCTGGCGTGCAAATAAGACAATTTGCCTAATGCGTTGCAAAGCACAGATGAAGTTATAGCACTGCGGGTTCACTCCACTAGTCTCATTATAGCACTAACATCAGGCCTTGCCCGTTTTCATATTTGGCTCACAGACAGTTACAGTAGCAAATTTAACCAGAAGCTCATCAGCTGAATTTAGTAATTTCAAACCAATGCAGTGTGAACAATACTGACTGCATGTGTACACTACTGACTGCACACTTGTGTCCTTCAAATGTCTGATGATGCTTGATAATCATTAATGCATGTTTGACCTAAATTTTGTGACAGAATTATACTTATGTGATTACAGGATATAGAACTGCCATGTGCTTATCCCTACTCATGACATTAGTATGGTAATAAGATGGCAGCAGATAAAATTTTATTTACAAATGTATATCCTTGGGAGAGATAAATACAACAACATGTCATAGATTTATATTTTGAATAATTTTTCCATCATGTTTTGCCCCGAGCCCCCAGCTTATCATGTAACTTTATCCTCAATGTACTCATATCAGTACATTAGGCACTTTACATGTACATTTGTAGTTTCTTCTTGCTAACCTTACCATGTAGATGTAAGTAGCCCTAATATCTATACTGCCATTCCATCTGTCTTACAGGGATTTCTCAGAAGTCATTCATGTGAAGGAGAGAAAAGAGGCTGTGCATGAGATTCGATACTCTCCAGACGGAAACTATCTTGCTGTTGGGTCCAACGACAACTTTGTTGACATCTATGCAGTGGGGCAACACTACAAGAAGGTGGGCCAATGTGGGAAGTCCTCCAGTTTCATCACGCACATGGACTGGTCGGAAGATAGCAAGTACCTACAGACAAATGATGGGGCTGGAGAGAGGCTGTTTTACAGAATGCCAGGTAAGACCTTTCTGTGGGTTTCTGTTAGACATTTTGATTGGAACATAAGCCTAGTGGGTTTCTTGACATATATATTCAACTGCAGTCCGTGGTGCTTCATCTATTTATATCTGTAGGACGAGGCTACTAAGTGAAGACAATATTCTCGATATAACATACCTCTTTACCTTCAAGGAAAGACTTTTATCTTTCTGATCATTTGCAGAAGCACGTCAAAGCAACATTCTGCCCATATTGAGCAAATTCTCCATGGAGCAAGATAGAGTATCAAATATAAGTTCCCCTTGTGTATATAAGAGTTTGATGCCAAAACATTGCACATGTTTTATAGGCTCTTGCTCCACAAGTGGTACCTAAGAGGACTAGATTTCAGAGAAAGCATTGTGCACCTGAAGTCTACGATAAATGTCACAATCAATGTCCAATGATAAAACTTGATGGGCAACATAGTAAAGTTTTATGGTGCAGAGATTGTGGTTATTTATGCAGTGATAGGGCTATTCTGTGGCTTTAGATGCAGGTACTTTTGAGTATAAAATGGCTGAGTGATTGCCTGTTGTGGATAAGCTTTATTGTCTTACCAGCAGCATAACCGCAGTGACATGGGGCCAATTGTCTGGCACCGTGCAAACTTTCTATGCAAACAAAGTGATCATAATCCTTCTGTGTTTAGCATGACAAAGTCGATATCTTGTCTGCTACCTGGAAAGATCAATAACATTGTTCTCTATCATTTGTTGTCGCAACAAAATTGATTCCCAATGCTCCCTCAGGGACTCTTCATCGTCGTATATTGCTTCTGCACAAGACGAAGGTGCTGTAGGATAGGTGTGTTGTGACACTGACAAAGTGTTGGTGCATCCCAACGTTGGCCTCCACTATCAGACAGCCAATATTGTGGTCTGCCCTTCCTCACCTTTTAGAGAGGAAGATATGAGCACTATGCATCTTTGTCGTAAGTTCTGTGATAAGCACCGAAGTGTGGACATTCCTAAAGTCTCTGGAGTGGGTAGAAGGAAGCATGCAGAGGATATCCAAATCCCATCTTCGAATTTCAGGTCATTTTCTTTCCAAATCAATACTGTTTAAAGACATAAGATTTCCCAAGCAGTGAGGCATGGCGTGACTTATGTGTATGAAATTGCCGGTGTCATCAAGTATAGCCACACATTATAGGATGGTATGTGTGGTAGTTTTGTCAGGTACCAATCTAGCCAGCTAGGAGACAGGGCTATTTGCACTATAAAAACATTTAGGTAGAATCATTTGGGAACAATTTTGTATTCCCTCTGAAGGGTTTTTTGAAGATTAAAACAATATTGTCTTCCTTTCATGGTAAGGAATGCACAAAAGTACCAAAGCAGAATAACCTACAGTTCATCCTTCATAATCTGCTGAAAATGAATTGTACATTTCAATATCCAAACAATATTTTTACTGTTCATTTGTATATTTTATTATCTTTAAGGTGCAACATACAAACAGTCCTTTAAAATATTCACATTGTACTCCCAGTGAACACATGTTTATGCTGATTTTTCACTCTCCACTAGCTGGAAAGCAAGTAACCAACAGAGAAGAAATCCAGTCCATCCACTGGGCTTCCTGGACGTGTGTTATTGGTCCAGAAGTAAACGGCATCTGGCCCAAATACTCCGACGTCAATGATATCAATGCCACAGATGCGAGCTTTGGGCATGAGATAGTTGTCACTGGGGACGACTTTGGCTTGGTGAAGATGATGAGATTTCCCTGCCTTAAGAAAGGTGAGTCCAGCAGATAATCTGAAGTAATCCGTCATCTGCATGATAAAACCACAAGCGTTAGTGTAAAATGTCAACATGGAAAAGATGCTGATTCTTGTTAATTCTTCATATTGGGCACGCTTCTTTTCTCATGTTTCTGTACTCTATTTGAAATGTTGGAATGCATGGAAAAACTAGGCTTAGAATCTAGTGATGATCAGCAACATGTAGAAGTTGTGAATATGGGTCATCATGGCAGGTAATAAAGCTAGCTTCAGATTCTATTCTTGTCTCTTGCACAGTTTGGTCTTCTGCCTTTCTTAGGTATATACTGCATCGTATGTAACTGTTTTGAAACTTTATGTCAGGAGTGAGTCAAAGTTGCCCTCAACTCTGTATTACAGGCTTTCATGCTAATATCAAGAGCTGGTCATACAAGTGAATATTGGATACATAAGGCCTCACTTTTGCATTCAAATCATGACGTTTGTTGTCAAGGGACTGTCTACCATGCTAGTCATTCATCTTCTTCCAGTATTTATTGGATGCTTATAAAAACGTGAACCAGAAACGTTGATATTATTTTGCCATGGGGAAAGCTCATAAGCTCATGGAATATATGTTTTCTCACTGGGGATTTATCTCAACATTTAACTCAAACCACCAGAGATCTGCATCTTGATCCAATGCTTGTCTCTATATTGGAATCCAATATCATGAACATGAGAGTGTTTATAACAGTTTTGGCTGCAGTTGCTTTGATACTACTGCACTGTTGGCCCAGAATATAGTGCATTAACATGTAAAGCTTTGATGCTTGCTGAAGCTTTGGCAACCTATGAGTGACCCCTTACCAGTCCATGAAATTTGTACTTATACACTGATTATGCACTAAGATATTTTTAGTTGTTGAACATTGTAAAACAGAATCTGTGCATTGTACTCCTATAGCCATAACTGAACATTCTATAACATTAGGATTTATCATGCATTCTTTTTTCTTCTTAATATCTCCTCAGGTGCCAAGTTCAGAAAGTACACTGGTCACTCCGCCCATGTGACAAATGTACGTTTCTCCCACGACAACTCTCGAGTGGTGACAGTGGGGGGAGGGGACCACTCCATCTTCCAGTGGAGGTTCATCCCAGAAGGGATGGATGGAGACATAGGTGCCAACTCAGGTAACATCTTCCCATAAGACAGAATTCCCATGAAAGGTACATGTATATTGGAACTTTCATTTACAGTATTTACTTAATTAACTTTCAATTAAGAAAGAGATATAGGAAGGAGAACAGTACATGTATCAGTATTTTGTGAAGCCTGCATCTATGGTAAAGGCTGTAATGGATTTAATTTTCTGTCCCTCTGATATGGGCCCTGGCTTGGCTGTCTTCCTACAGTACAATTGATTGTAAACTACTGATATATATAATAGCCTCCTTCATATGCAGAGCTGCAATCACAGTCTGTAGAGCAGGGGTGATCAATTATGGCACTCAGCATCCTGTTTGCACTGTGTATGGAATGGAAAGAGAAGTATATTCTTTGTCAGGGAGCAATTCACTTGGGAGCTGTGAGGCATCTTACATTTCGACACCTAAGATAGTACACACCGTGTTTGTGCATTTAACATTTTTCAAAACTTTAAATCAGTCTCATCATGTATTGGTTTCTGTAATGTTATAGATAAAAGTAGGTAGGGTGCATGGAATTGTAAATGGAATAATAACAGTATTATAAAGTACTGACTGTGTCCGTGTTTTCAGGCTATGCAGATTCTAACAGCGAGGAGAGTGACTCGGATCTGTCGGACGTGGATGAGCTGGACACAGACATCGAGCAGGAGAACCAGATCAGCTATGATCGAGCTGTCTATAAGGAGGACCTCCCTCAGCTGAAGAAAAGCATCAAGAGAGACAAGACAGGACAGAAGAGGAACAAGGCTCCAGAAGAAGGCATCAAGTTAGAATTTGTTCACGGGTAAGTACGATACTTGTGTCTATAGCAATTGCTTGTTGCCACAGTATTTAGCCATTTGCTTACATTTATTCATACAGAAATAATGATATGCACAGAATGATGATATAGACACAGAAATATTACTACTGCTGTTTCGAAATGGTATTCCTACATGTTTTATATCAGATAGAAAAACGTTCATAGTATCCCCAATAAATAATACTTACTGTACCTCAAGTGACCATTTGATACTGCTGTCTTCCAGTCAAATATGAAATAAAAAGATCACTCTTTTATGATGCCTTCCCTGGATGCCACTAAAAATCTTACATTGGTTTTATTTATTGGTTTTATACTAGCGTCCTTTTATTCTGCCTGAAACCGAACACCGACTGATGGTAGCAGAATTCCTTGTGGTTTTGTCCACGGTGCTGAAAATGTAGCTTCTGAGCAGCCACTACCCAAAACATCATTGTGGCCCCCCATGTCCTCTTCATCAGAGCCTGAATGTTTATTACCAAAAGAGTAGAAATTGTAACAGTAAGGCACATTGCATTTATATTTCTTTGGTTCCAGATGATGAGGCTTCAACTTCATCGTTGCATTGATTGTTATTCCTCAGATCTTCACCTTTTTGTGGTTATTGTTCCATTAACTGTAGATGCCAGCATCCTCTAGATTATTTAAGTATTACATAATAAGCAGGAACTGCCCTCGGCTGGTCAATACCAGGAGGAATCCGTTAGTTGGATGGTTTGTGTTGTGTGACAAAGACATTCCCTTTGAAGTTACATGTGTATTGTTGAACAGGGCCCCTATAATCCCACTGTCAAGTCATGGAACATTGACAAGTTGGCAGGTATGATCAATACAGTCCCTGTTGTGTTGATTGGTAATGGCCATCACAACAGGGAGCCATATTGAACTATTCCCTGCTGTGTAACAACATTATACAGTGCACTATAATCATGTTTCCTTTATATGAAGAAGCCAGACATAGTTTACTACCTGTCTTCTTCCAGTCTTTGTTGTAGCTTCATTTCTCTGTCAGGGTGAAACCTGGTAGGATTTAATCCCAAACACATGGGATAGGGTGTCGTTCTCCCAGAACCCCAGCACCTTTGTACATTGTGTTTTATTCAGGCTTTTTGAAATATTTTATGAGACAAACGTGAAGCAACATAAATCTGTGCCCAGACATGATGATGTGTTGTGAAATTTATCAACCTATAAATGTGAAGGAATTTGATTATACTTTGACAAGACTATCATTCATCGCCCTTAAAACCATGCATTATGGCCCTCTTTGGCCAACCATGTAAAGTCTATTCAATATACATCTTTGCCATCTTTCAGCTTGATTTTCCTAGACACAAATAATCAACAGCCCAAAGTGCAATTTTGTTTGGAGAAACAAAAATCATACATATTGAAGAAACCGTTAGTTAGGAGTTATTACCTCAAAGTAGTTCTTGTCCAAATGTGATATACCATATGTAAGAGCCTTAAATGCATTTCTTTCATTTTTCTTTGAAGATAAAAAAAACCACAGCCCTTTGACATCTTCCTTTTGTGCTGTGCTGTACCTTTGAAAGTGCATTACTGACATTTCCTTTCAGTAACTGAACAGGTAGGCCATTAATCAGGTCCTATAATAGTCAGAACTGCATGGATGGTTTTGAACTGTATTCATTTTCTTGCTACCTACTTTTTTCAATCCAAGGACAGCTACACAAGCCATGAGAAATGGGGAACCCTGCAGTTCTGACATGAAAGACGAGCTGTGGCCAATGGGTATAGAACCTTTAGAACTTCCCATTTATGGAGGTCAGCTCAATTACACATACAGATCAGATGATAGGATGTGATATATATCCAAACCTATTGCTGGTGAAATTGAACTGCTTGGTTCCCATCTCATGTGTCCGCAGAGATATAGGGCTGTTTTTATCTGCAAACTCCAGGTTGTTAAATGTGTTGTTTCATGTCACTTCAGGTATCGTGGTTACGACTGCCGTAACAACCTGTTCTACACCCAGACCGGGGAGGTTGTGTACCATGTGGCAGCTGTAGGGATTGTGTACAACAGGGATAACCACTCACAGAAGTTCTACCTGGAACATACAGATGACATACTGTGTCTCTGCATACACCCCCTGAAGGACTTTGTCGCTACAGGACAGGTAATGCAATACAATAATGTGAATTTCACCCAGATATTCTTGTGGACTGAAATTATTACTGTCTAGCCTGCAAGTATTGCCAATAATGTTCCTCAGTCCTAGGCTTTTAGGCACATGGGGTCAAACCAAGTCTCTCTCATACCACTGTGTCATTATGGTCATGATTTGTCATGATTCTTATGGTGATTTACCAAACTGTGCAACACGCTGGTCTATCATTGCCAGTATAAGGGTAATGCAAGTCAAGAACCTTTATCTTAGCCACTTCGTTGTTGGCTTCCATTCAAGTTGGTGATAGAGGCTGCTAAGTGTAAATAGTATTGCTGCGTAAGGTCACCAAGGTGGCAGGTATATGGACATGATGAGTGATGAAGCTATTGCTGAATCCCATTCCAAGAACCCTAGAGTTACCAGCCATCTGTTAGTATTCAGTGTAACGTTGGTATTAAACAGGCTGATCAACACTCCAGATTGGAAACTTCCTGGTAGGGTCAGAAATGAACTTGTTTAAGGGACAAGTTTCCATCAGTGCACTTCTCTGCTATCTTGAAACAACTTGTTCCCCTCTTTCTCCTAACACATGCTTCTTATGGCAGTCACGTCACAAGGAAGTTGATTTTGTAGCATGATAATCATGTTGCTCTGGTTGCTGCACTGTTAATGGTAGTTAACTACCCTCATATGGAATTATTTAGTCCAGTATTCACAAGCAAGACCACCTGTTTAAAGTACAAGTTCCAAATTGACTCATCCCTCAGAAGACTCCTTTCCCACGAAAATTGTTCAGTGCTTTTAAGCTTGCCTTGTAATTTGAATCAACACAACAAGTTGTCTGAAATCAAATTGCATTGACTAAGTGTGGCTACTTCCAAGGCCACCATTAATCAAATTGGTACCGTATCATACAGATAAAAACTGTATTGACAGCCAGCAGCTGTGCAGTTGAGTGATGAAAATGTTACAGATGAGATACAATGTATGGCCATGATATGAAATTGCACCCTTTCATTCTGACTGTTGAAAATGGTGGTTTTATGTTGTGGCTTTTATCAGATTTTATATATCCAAATCAGATTACTTCTTTATTTTTTCTGCCTCGTATTAGTTTTATGCCTTTTTTTATGGATCACACTGGTTGTGATTGTGGCTACATGCATAGTGGTGTTTCCTATGTTTGTGTACCATTAAAAATGAACGTCTTTTTGGCAAATATAGCCTCTGTTGAATTCTATAAGGCAAGCTTCAAGTAGTACTTCCTCCGGAGTTTACCACAGGGCATTGTCTTTACGACCCTGTCTAAGCCATTATTTCTCCTAACAGACCGATACATCTACTTACACTCACATTTATGGCCAAGAAGCCCAGATAAACCGCTTGCTGACGACGTAAAACATTAATAGCATTCAGGGAAGCATTATGTTTCCAATATCCCTATTGACTACTGGGAGGATGGTCTTGTTCAATTTTTATGGCTTGTGGTGTATTTTTTGGGGGGGTGCTAAAATTAGCTATTCTTTTGGACAACATGAACATTAGGGTCAATTGTAGATTAAAAGAACATTAAGATATTAAGTAACTTTCTCCCTCAGTTTCCTTTAGTTAAGACTAGGTGCAGATTTGTGACAGTTATTTATAACTATCACTGCAGATCTCTTTGTTGTATCTCATGGGTATAGAATGATCATTCTGTATGCAATGCACTTGCCACATACAGCCTCTTTGGGAAGGTACTGGTACTTGTGTAGTCTCCTTGCACAGTATACCTGTGTGTTAAGGAAAATATGATACAGTTTGAACATTTGTATGCATGTAGCCTTCACAACACCAGTCTGCTATTATGATAATCTAGACCTATGCTAGCAGCAAGCTAGGCAGATGATAGTCATGTAATCATCACGCCTGATTGGCTGACTGGGAATCAGAGAGGATGACCTTGGATTAACTGGGACCATCTGCTATCCTTGTAATTGGTAATCATTCAATCAGGGAATAAACTCTAGAGAAGGAGGAACATGCATCTTCGTTAAATTCAATGTGCTGTGCAGCATTCTCTTCCAGTGAGATACCCTGCTTGCTATAATCAAGCCTTGAAAACTGATAAGCTTGCATAGAGTTCTGCATAAAAATTACTAACCTAAAACACTACCATTTAGGAATGATTATATGTTATGGTTATACACAATGAATTATAAATTGAAATTTTCCTGTAGAGATTTTAGTGCAACAGTATATTACAAACTAGAATATCACCGAACAGCATTTCAGATGACCTGTGTTGTGACATGTTGAGTTTTTTAAACAAATGTCTTCTGGCTGCACTGCACTCACAGATACTCCTGACCAATATCAGCTGTTATTACATCTTCCAGCACTGTACTTGCAGCTTTTAAATTGAAGGAGATTTGCCAGTATTTGATAAGACTTCTTCCTGTTGACAGGTTGGCAGAGACCCAGCTATCCATGTCTGGGACACAGAGACAATGAAGCCGTTATCTGTACTCCGGGGAGGCCATCAGAGGGGGATCTGTGCTGTAGACTTCTCTGGTTAGTACTTGTAGTCTTCCCCTGTCATACCCAATAAAACAAAAAAGACTATAATGCACCACACAAGTCACAGGAGGCTCACTTAGTTTGAAGATGTTGCCATAAGAGTACATGATGGATGGCATACATTTACTTAGTGGCATACATTTGTGCTTATATATGTTAAGTTCACAAGAACTCAGTGAAATGAGGGTCAGAAGGGTTGAGAGTTCCAGCTTTGTGTTTTTAAAATCGATCCTACATGGATCTTTCAATTCTATTCAAGGCACATAGACAAGTTGAAAAAGTTTTAAATGGTATCATCAACAATCACAAGAGAAATAAACATTAACTGCATGATTGTGTAGTTCCCTGTTTATGTTCCACAGGTAGGTACCTCCATTGAGACAATCCTACCTGTGTGGACGATAAACTCTTAGTCTCATTCCTTTCAATATTCGTCTCATCTAACATTCTATAAGTATTCATTGAATCTTCCATGCATGCTGATCTCTAGACTGTTGTAATGTGCTCTGATATTTTGTGACAGCACAGTACTTTCCGGAATGTAACATTCATTTGTGTTTACACTTCCCAGACAGTGTTTCCCTTCTGCAATAACCTGGTCCCACAGCTAATTTCCCTTGAGGAAGAGCGGGATCTCTTTTAAGTTGGGCTCTAAACTGAGCGAAATGAAAGTGCTGTTAGTCCTATTGATTTTGAGAAGACCAGGCCCTGTACTGATTCAGAAGTGAATGGCAATAAACTTTTAATGAAGGGACATGAAAGATATTTTTGACTATGTAAGGGTCTGCCAAATCTAAAGATGTTCTGTATTCTTTACCAGTTCACACAAGATTTTTGCCACATTTTTAAAGTGCTTTGTAGACATGCTAAATAAACTTCAGTTTAGGTCACAGCAGATGAAAAAGCATACTTTCATTTGTTCCTTTGCAGATAGCCAAATTACATATACATGCAGGTACATGATGCACACACACATACACACACACACACATACACACACACACACACACACACACACACACACGCACATACACACACACACACATACACACACACACACACACACACATACACACACACACACACATAATCTATTAATAATAAAAGTGACAAATGTGTTGTGCAGTCTGACTGTCTGCAGTCTGACATAACGTGTGTGCTTGCATCTCGGTGCAGGTATGTTAGATAATTGGTGTTGGCAGGTGACTTACTGTGATAGTACAAGAATGTTGCTGAGCAAACATTATTTATGATGTATTTTCCAATGTAGAACATTTGCATGATTGCCCCAGATTATTCACTTAGCGTGTATCAACAGTCATCCAGACAGAATTTTTGACGCCTCTGGTTTGCACTTTGTATTTCTCTTGGTTGGTTATCCCCATCAATAAATCAATCAGAAGCCACATAGGGCATTGGAGAAATGGTTAAGGACCTCTAACAGCTCCTAGTCAAACTTGAGCAAGTGGTCAATATTTCATAAGGGGCCAAGCAATGTAAATTGCCTGAAGCCTAACTTTGTCAAATCAATTTTGGAATAGATTCATTGTGTCCCTTGGTCTAACCTACATGTAGATGTGGTTTGGTTGAGTTTTGGTAAAGACAACTGAAGCATGAATATGAAACACACCCTAAATTTGTAGCAGACAATTGGATAGGTGATATGAAAAATGTTTACCATGGCACAGCTCAGTGGACTGCAAAATTTAATTGATTCAAAATAAAATAAAAAATAATCTGCAGTACCCTTATAAGCTGATCTCTTAAAGCATACAGGTCTGTAGTGAGGTACTATAAAGATATACACATGTAATACTATGTACTGCTGTCTGCCATGAGCCCATGACTACAGTGATGCTCATTTGCCTTGTGTCTTGTTGCAGGGGATGGGAAGAAACTTGCAAGTGTAGGACTGGATGACAACCACAGCATTGTGATGTGGGACTGGAAGAAAGGCGAGAGGCTGGCCACCACCCGGGGCCACAAGGACAAGATCTTTGTGTTGAAGTGCAATCCACATAACACTGACCACTTAGTTACTGTTGGAATCAGACACATCAAATTCTGGACACAGGCAGGGGGTGGATTCACCTCCAAGAGAGGCACCTTTGGAAACATAGGGAAGCTGGACACGATGATGTGTGTAGCGTATGGAAAAACAGAGGATTCCGTGTTTTCTGGAGGAGCCAATGGAATGGTGTACATGTGGCAAGGAACAAATCTTTTGAAGACAGTCAAGGCTCATGATGGGCCAGTGTTTGCCATGCATGCATTGGACAAGGTATGTGTCTACATGACATATAATTTCCTGTATATCACAATGTACTTGTGGTAGGTTAAGAATGTGTATTTCTATGTCCTAAAATGTCATAGATTAATACAAGGGTGCAAAGAGAGAACCAGACAATTTATCAAAGATACCTTCTAGCTAGTGGAAGTCTTTGTATTGCTCACTTCATGGAAAGACTTGATTTTGATGATGTTTCTTTTCTTGACAGGACATTCTTGAAATGATTTTAACAGGTTGTACTGATTTGTACACTGTTATTTCCGCCCTGTTTCCAAATCTTCAATTGGAATTGCAGTGCTCTCTGTGCAGATATGTCTTTTTTTTATTGCATTGTTGTTTTAATACTACAAATGTCTAGTTTTCAAATCCAGTTTTGTGACCACTTTTAAATCCTGGTTCCAGGGCTTTGTTACTGGAGGGAAGGATGGAGTAGTAGGATTGTGGGATGACCAGTTTGAGAGATGTCTGAAAACCTATGCCATCAAGAGAGGTGCTCTGGCCCCCGGGTCCCGGGGAGTTCTGCTGGAGGACTGTCCATCCATCCGGGCCATCACACTAGGGCACGGCCATATCCTGGTGGGAACCAAGAATGGAGAGATCCTGGAGGTGGACAAGAGCGGCCCAATGAACATCCTTGTGCAGGTGAGTCCTCCCTGTTGTACCGGACTTGTATATAAGGAGTTTCTAGTGATTATGTTAAGCACTCATATCCTCACATTTGAAGTTATAGAAGTTAACTGATTTGTGAGATTTTGTCTTCTATGCACACAGGGTCACATGGAGAACGAGGTATGGGGCCTGGCCTGCCATCCAAGCAAGGACTACTGTGTGACCATCAGTGATGACAAGACACTGCGAGTCTGGGACCTGTCCCCTGAACACCGCATGTTGAATGTCAGGAGGTTACGCAAAGGGGGCCGGTGTTGCTGTTACTCTCCAGACGGCAAGGCCATAGCAGTAGGTCTTAGTGATGGTGAGTTCTTGCACATACTGATCAGAGTACGAAACGACAAAAATTCTGTCATGGTATTCTTTAGCAATACTAGAAGGGATCAGCCTCACCAAGGGACAGCCAAATGCAGAAGGAGTAATATTCCGTTAGAAGTTGCTCCTGCATTCCCCATATTTATGGAATTGTGTGTGCAAGAAAATTCCTTTATATGAGACAAAAATTGTTCACATTCCCCTCTTCTATGCCTCTTTCAGGGAGTTTCCTGGTAGTCAATGCTGACACACTAGAAGACATGGTCACCTTCCATCATAGGAAAGAGAACATTTCTGACATCAGGTTTTCTCCTGGTAAGTACATATTTGATAAAACAATAGTCTATAACAGCAGAAGTCATCAGCATCTGCTTGAATTTTTAGCTAATTCATGCTGCAATATCTCTTATATTGATGGCATGGCTATTGTATTAGTGAGACCTGCAGAGCTACATGTGTAATGGTCATGGGTTATTTTATTTGAAAAAGCTGAGATGGGCAAGTTCATTTTGTTTGTTTTGATAACATCATAATGCAAAATGATAGATAACGGAAGGATGGGAGAAGTTCCGAGGTACAACATGTGTCTCAGTACCATTTTATGTTGTGATGATGTGATGAATTGCAATTGAAAAAAGACATAAAGAAAACCTTGCAAACTCTTCCTTCTCACACTACCAGACTTTTTGAATAGAATAACCCCATAAATGCACTTGCCAATGAAAACCTCAAGAGGGGATAAAGGTGTACATGGTTTTGATAGCTAAACTTGTTATCAGAATAATGGAGTTATTTTGTAGCTTTGTAATATTTCAGCCAGGAATAAAGGATTTAATACTGGCTGGTATGGGAAAACATACAACATATATTTGATATCCACATCCCACTATACACCCACCTCTCCCTCAGGGTTTACAGTGACATGCATCAGCTTGATGCCACTCCATGCCTTCAGCATGCACCAGCATCTTGCCTGGGCAGTTAAGCAAAAGTGTTTGTTGCTTGAAAGCTTAATTCTTTTGTATCTGCATCTTCCCTACACTTCTTTTATAGAAAGAAATACAAATGTAGTTGCTTTGGCTTGACACTGAAAGAAGATAAGTCTTATTCCATTATTTTTATGACCACATGTAGGCTTTGATGAAACATTGCCACCTTCCTTGCTGTAATACTGGCAATGCATACATGTATCTCTGAAAGGCTACTTTTCTCAGCACATCTGGCACATAACTTGGTGTACTGTGCACTGGTAAATGTCCGTGTTCCCAGCTGCAGCTTGCCCTGAGCCTGCAGACCTACACATACATGGGAGAGCCCCAGGCTGCAGGGAGACTAATGCCAAAAGTACTACCAAGTAAACTAAAGCACAGGGTTCTAGCCAAGTAGTCTGGCCATTTTTGAAGGGCCATTTTCCCTTCTTGCAGAACTCTCTTTGATATTTTTTAGCTTTATCTTTTTCAACATCTTCAAATTATGTGCCATGCACATAACTTTTACTGGTAGCCCTTGCTGTATTCAGTTTTTGCGACCAAATTGCTCTAGCCCTTTTTGGCTAGAGCCCTGAAGACATTGTTACTGCATGAGCCTGTCACTAGTGTCAGTGAGTCCATAATGGTTCAAGATTGTGGGATGTTCGTCCACATAGCTGTCCAACAAACACCTCCCAGTCCGCACTACATCATCTTAGTCTTAGCAGTCTTTTTTTATTCACATCCAGTAGCAAATAACAGCACAGTTTGGTTTATGTCCGTAGTACTGATCTGCTTGTCCGTGTTACGAGTGTATTTTCTCACTATTCCACTGAATTCCATTGCTGACACAAATGTGATTGTGACTGTGAGTAACCTGTATGTGTTGTGGTGGCACCATTTATATTTCAATGTGCACCACAGCACACTGTTTCTTGATTTAGAAATGAAGGTGTCCAATTTCATATACATGTACAGCTATATGACCTCTTTTGCAACACGTATCCTCCAACTGTTTTGTTGAAACTGTTTTACTTACATGTACAACACTTTATTATGAGATATCTTTCATCTTGTTCCAGACATTTTTTTATGGATACCCAATTTAGATAAATTAAAATGTCTGTGAACAAAACTTGATAATACTATGGCAGACATCATTGGAAGCACATGTTGGCCAATTTCTATCTCATGACATAACTTTATTTTATATCAAAATTGTAAAGTAAAGACTAAAGTAGAGCATGTTGTCTTGTATGAATAGCATAAAGATTAAGTGGATAAACCAATTTAAAAAAAAAATTGATTTAGAGTTTATAATAACATCTAGGAATATAAGGAATTCATGTTATCCATCCTCTCCTACAGATCCAGGAAAGTACCTTGCAGTTGCGTCCCATGACAACTTTGTGGATATCTACAATGTTCTGAGTAGCAAAAGAGTGGGCATCTGCAAAGGTGCATCCAGCTATATCACACACATCGACTGGGACCGAAAGGGTAGGTACAGTACATGATTTGGATCATGGTTAACTTTGTAGAAGTCAAACATTCAGAAATTTATCTAAGGGCTTTCTCAGAAAACAGCATACTGTAATGTGTACCAAAGTGATGTTCTCTCCCCCGTTGTTTAGGAAAGTTATTGCAAGTCAACACAGGTGCAAAAGAGCAGCTATTCTTTGAGGCACCAAGAGGCAAGAGGCAAACCATTCGGTCGACAGATGTGGAGCAGATTGACTGGTCCTCCTGGACATGTGTGCTGGGCCACACCTGTGAGGGGATCTGGCCTGTCCACAGTGATGTTACTGACGTCAACTCAGCATGTTTGTCCCACGACAAGAGAGTGCTGGCCACAGGAGATGATTTTGGCTTTGTTAAACTGTTTGAATATCCTGCCAAGGTAAGAGATCATCACAAGGTGTGATCTTACAGCCTTGATTTCCTGCATTTTAGCATCACATATATATCTCTGACTCTGATAGACAATATTTTCTGAGTTACAAGTTCTGTCTGTATGTCCTTTCTCAGGGGCAGTATGCCAAATTTAAGAAGTACACAGGACACAGTGCCCATGTGACTAATGTGAGATGGAGCCATGATGACAGGATGCTGGTGTCTGTTGGTGGTGCTGACACGTCAGTGTTGGTGTGGGCACACAACTCACCAGGGTCCAGGCAGAATGGACTGAAGGGAGAGAGTGAAGATTCTGAAACTGACTCTGAGGAAGAAGGAGGTTAGTGCAAGTTATGTCATGATTGTAAAATCAATTTTTAACCTCCTTGTTGATTTTTAACCTCCTTGTTGATTTTTAACCTCCTTGCATGTAGTATATGGAACCACAATTATGTTGCATATGGCACGTTATGGTGCATATTACCCTGGTACACTGTTGTTGCCTAGCGGAATTTCATCACTGAATTTAGAATATTGTCTGTTGTTGCCACCACTGTAATGTCCTCGGGATTCATAGTTATTTTGTTGTGCTTGCCCTGTAGGCTATGACAGTGATGTGCAAAGAGAGAAGGACATTGATTACACTACGAAAACCTACGCTGTAAACATCAGAGAAACAAGCGGTACCAAACCCCATCTACAGCAGAAACAGCCAACTGGGGAGGAAAGGTAAAATTCCTTTTGAGCATACATGTACATTTAAATGGTTTCATGTCAAAGAGTATGCATTTTCTTGAACAGCACAAAAAAGAATTTCTCAATTCTAATGACCTATTCATAAAAAAACTGATGCACAGCATGCCTAGCAACTTTTCAAGCAGCAGGATCCAGGGAGAGTCCACATCTTCTTCTTTCAAGTACATGTACAGGCATAAAAAGTAATTTTAATCAAGTAGTGTCTGTTCTGAATGCACAACAAAATGGACAAATGGGGAAATCATTGTTATCTAACATGATGAGAGCAAGGAAAAAAATTATACAATATACTGCAATAGTAGATGAGCTATTGATCAGAATCTGTTTACACATTGTTTAACAGTTGATGTCCTTGGTGCTAGATTGTTGTGATTACACAAAATGGAGAAAGCCTAACTGCACAAGCCAGTGTATGGTAGCAATTTATGAAAGCTGCTGTGTTCAGGTCTCTTATGTTAATGTAGCCTGGGCACTATCTTAGATAGTTTATGCTTGCTTCAATAATAATTCTACAGTATGGGAGCAAGCGCAAATGAATTTGGATGGTACTCAGGCTACTCTTAATGTGGATCCAAGTTCTCAAAGTGCACATGTACACCAGTATTGCCTGATTTTGCTTTGTACTCAGGTTCTATTTTTATTCATGAAACAAAAGACTTTAATGTGTTGATAATTCTGTTTCTTAGCCTTGATGTTTTACTAAACTTTCCTTTTGATATTTGTTGCATTTGTATTTTTCCAACTTGATTCTTTAGTTTTGCTGTCCTTTCTTCCCTTCCTGTCTTTCTCCCACAGCTGTAATGAGGTCAGTGCTAGTCACAAATTGACAATGTTTTGTTATTGGCCATTTGCTTGCCTTCTGGAGGAAGGGGATTGTGAAGTAAGTGTGTTTGTGAGACAAGTTTTCTATCTTTACCATTATAGTTTCTGTTTAATGATAAAATAAACATACCTTAGATATTTGCTGACCAACTAATGGTGCCTATTACTCATGATCAAATGATTGTTTATTGTGGTTTATGATATTCATTCAAAGATAGATTTCTTTAATCATTTAGATTGTAGGCTGAAGCTGCAAGTTGTCAGTTTCTCAGCTTTGAAAGAATTACTGCAACAGCTCCCCAATACTGTGTAAGATTTTGGATAGTTTTGTTAATAAAAGAAAACTAACAGTGCTGTTTGATTCAGAAACAAGAATATAGATTTTTAAGGCAAATGTACTTATTTAATGAAATGCAACGAAGCCTGATTTTGTCTTTCAATTGCTTTTACAATCATTAAGTTTTAAAAGTACATGGCAAAAAAGATAGAGAAAATCTACGTTCTTGATCTTTTACTCTACTTTTACTCAGTAATACATTATTCTTGCAAATAAGATATGCTCTCTATGCTCATGCTACTGATAAAGCTGCTGTCTGACTTACTACCGACTCACTACTTCTTCCTTCCTGCCTGCCAACACTCACAGAGGATCCAGGTATATTACCTTGGACTGGTCACAATGTGTTATCTAAACAGTTAGACTATGTAGGGTTTAAAGGTTTGATGTGTAGCTAGTCTGCAGTCTGAAAAATGTATCTGCATCTGTCTTTGTCAAAGTGACATGTGATAGTGTACTCACCTTCTGAGACATTTTGCACATGGGAGTTAGAGCACCTGTAGAATTGTAATCATGTCACTATAGACACTGTCCTGTACATTGCATGAGTATATGTGTATGTGGTTGTTTTTGGCTGAATAGATGGTTTTGTAAGTATGTGGTTAAGGTTTTGAAGTTTGTACATGATGATGACATGTTAAGTATTTCAAACTGGTGCTGGTTTGAGTAAAAGGGAAATAGGGGAATCTACCATGTAGAGATAAGTGTATGGTTGATCTGGTGAGCATTATTTGGGGCTCATGTGGAAATGAGATTGTCTTCAGGGCTGAGGAGGCCATGTACAGGTAGTGGTTAGATCTTGGTAGGTTGGGACTGTGTTAACGTCACAAGGATTCCTGGGGTGGGGATGACCACATCTTGGAATTTATAGCCTAATTTTGTGGTGATACATGTAGTTGATGCAGGATGTCTGCTGTGGGTGTTGTTTTGTAGTCTAGTCGATATTATCTGTAATGAGGCCATTGAGGTAGACGGAAAAAGACAGGAGGTTTGTATTCATATCGTCACCATCTAAAGCCTTTTTGCATGGATAAGATCCACTGCGTGCTCGCTGCACTCTTGTTTCCTCCAGCTACATCACCCATTCAAGACCCATTGATTGACCTTACTGAAGAGGTCTGACAGCACAGTCCCAAGCATGCATAATTCTACCTCAAGTACTGCCCTCCAGCCTACAGAGATGATTTTACTTTCAACTGTGCACCATATGCTCACAGAATGTAAATGCTAGTATTTCTGTATGGAGGATTCCCCAAATCCTACTTCTGCTGGTTGGTCTGGAGGTGTCAAATTTTGCTTAGCAGCATTGTCACATGTCTTTAATTTTCTTCATGGTCTGCAAACTTTTGAAGGTTATACTGTACCAGGGACAACATAGTTTATGCCATCATTATACTTCTAGGGTTTTTCACTGCTGTTTCCTCCCCCTCCATCCAGGCCCACTGTCAGTAGGGGTGGAGCGCCTCCTCCCAGGGTACAGAAACTGGAGAAGGGTGAGACCAACAAGAGAAGGAAAGGAGTTGTGGAGGTAAACTGTGGCTTCATTCAGTTCAATACTGTGCTTCCTTATATTGCCATTTTGTGTCCTTTTAAATTCAATGCATTTGTTTGCAAAAGATTTATGTCATAGTTACATTGTATATCAGATGACAAAGTTTATTATAAGCATAACCAATACTTCTGTCTCAAACTCTTAAATTTTTGAATCATATAAAAGTTTTCTGTAAAATGATTGACTGTACGTGTATCTTCACAGATGTTTGTAAAGAAAATAAGACTCCCTGAACATAATAGAAATTCATGCATCACTTAGGACCAGGTTTTTCTACACTTTTTTCCATCTGACTCTTGCAGGACTTGGTGCTCACAACTATTCATGGGTACAGAGGGTTTGACACCAGAAACAATCTGCACTACATCAATGATGGGGCAGATATTGTGTACCATGCAGCAGGAGCAGGCATCATACACAATCTGGCAACAGGTAGGATATTGCCCCAAAAGATATGTGGAAAATAACAGGCTGCTGTGCTTCAAGCAAGTTTCCAACTTTTGCACAACATACTAAAATAATCATATTCAAGTCTGTCTTAACAAGAACGCTGTAAATCCAACTCTCTTGTTCCATGCTCTCAAAAGTCTGAATCTGATAAATGTCGGACAGGAAGGTCTAACTAGATCCAGGAAAAATAGACTTGAGTGTTTCCAGTAGGTTGGTAAAACCTATTTGGTCTTGGAAGAACAGAAATGTGAGCTCTTTAAGCCTTACTGCATCAGTGCCAGACAGACCATATCTGCAGATAAAGTACCTCCTTGTTAACACCAAATCCTGTTATCTCCTTACTGACTCAGTCCAACGGTCTTCTGGTAGCTTGTCTTGCTGCATTACGTTAAGGAGCTTTAGCGGTTTTATGGTGTAGCAGGATGATTTGCATGCTATATATAAAGCAGGTCAAAGATGCGAACAAGTTGCATGAGCTATCAGGGATATCCTGTGCCTGCAGAGGAGTGCATTACTGTGCCCCGCTCAGCTAAATTCTCATTGCAGGTTTTTACTAAATGGGTTATGTGCCATTGTGTGAGATACCAGGAAAGCTGTGAGACAAGGCAATGTTCCTAGTACATAGCCATGGTGCTGAGACCTGTACTGTGGCAGTACTGTTGTATAGTCGATTGGTGAAAAATGTAGCTACTGTAATTATTGCTCAGACAGTGATGAAAGCATGAAACTGGGCATGCTGAAGCCCAGGTATATACTCAACATTTACAGGGATGGAGCCATTGCAAAAAATATGTTTCTTAGCAGCAGTTGCTAGGAAGCAAATTTACACTAGCAAAGAGTTATATTTATAGAATAACTGTACCATTTAAAATATACTTTCTGCTGGATTTTTACTACAGTTCACTCCCTATATGGGTTAGCATGGGAATATGCTCGTAAGGCAGCTTATTATAGGTTTTAAAACCATCAAATGTTGAGAAGCTATGTTCATGACATGCTTTTGAGGGGGTCAACAGCTGTAAGATGTAGGTCACTGTTAGCTTGCCAGAAGGAAGCTGCTTAGATCCTCCTGTGCATGCAGGAAGTTTGAGATCCCATGTGTTGATAGTTGTTATCTATATGCAGCAGCAGCCCATGTACCTGTGGGATACAGTTTATGTCATCAGGCAAAGCCTTGTGCTGCACACTACATTAAAAATGAAGTATTACGCACCCTCCCTCTCCTGAGGAAAATCAAAGAAGAATCTTAGAATATTTGACATTAAGTTAAAGGAACGCAACACAAAATTTCAAATTCATTATTTTCCGGTAGTCTACACATTAAAAAGTTGATATATTTCAATTTTTACATTAGTCCGCCAAATAATTACCCTGTGCACGCGTTTGAACTTCGCGCTCTTGATTAATGCTTTGCTCTGACGTCTCCGTTCCGAACCCGCTTATTTGCATATCACAGTCCAATGATCTCCCAGTGGCACTGCCAATATGCAAATAAGCGGGTTCGGAACGGAGAAGTCAGAGCAAAGCATAAATCATTGCCATGGCGGCGGGCGAGCTAGGAGAGCGCAAAGTTCAAACGCGTGCACAGGGTAATTATTTGGCGGACTAATGTAAAAATTGAAATATATCAACTTTTTAATGTGTAGACTACTGGAAAATAATGAATTTGAAATTTTGTGTTGCGTTCCTTTCAGGATTTGATTATCAGCAAAAGATTCAGGTAGCTCTTTTTTTCTTAATAGTGGCCATATTAAATACAATGTTTTAAGAAAAAGCACCTGTGAACACCTACCAGGAAGTAGTAAAAGTCAATCACCTCTATGACCCATAAGATATACATTTCCTCTTCCCTGATACGATTTTGTGTAGCAATTTTTCCAGCCATGGTGGTTTACTCCAATAATTTCAATTTTTGTGGTAGCTGCATTGTTGATACAGGTACATGTAAAAATAGTTCCTTTGAATGTCCTTAGAACATCTCCTTGCAGCTGTGCTAAAGTCTACCATCCATTTGCAGGAAATCAGAGTTTCTATTTGGAGCACACAGATGACATCATCTGCCTCACCATCAATCAGCACCCCAAGTTTAAGAGCATCATTGCCACAGGACAGATCGGCCAGGTCCCCTCAGTCAACATTTGGGACTCTAACACCAAGGAGACCCTGTCCATCATCCGTGGCTTCCACTCTAAGGGGGTGTGCTATGTCAACTTCAGGTAAGTCTTCAACTCCTCCCGTCTTCACATTTTTACATGTTGTGCAAAAGGGCATGAAGGGTCGTGCAATTTTCGGGCATGGAGAAATGATTAAATGTTTTTGATCTTTCCCTGTTTTGTTATTTTCTATACTGCATTGGAAAGGTAATGTCTCATTGTCTTCTGTCCATCTACAGTGCCACAGGAAAACTTCTGCTGACTGCTGGTCTAGATGATGAACATTCCATTGCAGTTTGGAGGTGGCAGGAAGGTCGGTTCCTCTGCTTGCAATTTCATTCTTTTGTTCATATTTGATGGAAGGGTGTTCAAGAAATAAAAAAAAGTTTGGGTTAAGCAATAGAAAGTGTTTGGTAGGTGTTTCCAATCCATCAGACAAACATTTTGGTGGGGTTTTCACATTATTATCTTGCCTTCCTTCCTCTTTTACTGCAGAGTTTGTATAAGGCAGTATTTTGATCTTGGAGATTGATGTAGTCCTCCCAACCTTCTACTCATGTACTGGCAGATTTTTCTTTAAGACATGCATTATACATGTATCTTTCCTCCCAGGTACCAAGATAGCCAGCCAAGGTGGGCACTCAGGAAGGATATTTGTGGCAGAATTCAGGCCAGATTCGGACAGCCATTTCGTGACAGTGGGGGTGAAGCATGTGAAGTTCTGGACGTTAGCTGGAAGTACACTGATGGGGAAGAAAGGGGTGATCGGCCCCAACATGGCAGGAGAAGCCCGCATGCAGACTATGTTGTCTGTGGCATTTGGAGCAGTAAGCCTCATTTGTTTGTTTAGTAAATGGACCAAACAGATTGAAAGGGTGATGAAACATGTACAAGTTAGCACCATACATGTAATTTCAATAGATGTGGACATAAAAATAAGAATAGATCAATATAAGACTGGTTCAGTGTTCCAAGGTGAGCTCAGATTTTTTTCAAATTTTTAAAACTTGTGTAATAATGATTTCACATATTTGTCTTAATAACTTAAAGGTTTGACAAAATTATGTTTAGATTTCTTTTCCTAATTTATTGAAAGGAGAACTGGAACAATGCAGGGTTAAATTCTCAACTTAGGGCCCTGTCATGGATCTTTTATTTATTTCATTTTTTTACAGCCTAAAATTCTGTCTTTCAGAACAATCTGACCTTCACAGGAGCAATGAGTGGAGATGTGTATGTCTGGAGAGAAAACAGCTTGGTCAGACTTGTTGCAAAGGCACACAATGGCCCTGTCTTCACCATGTACACTACACTACGAGATGGGCTCATCGTCACTGGTGGGAAAGAGAAACCGTGAGTTTGTTATCAAGTTGCTATGAAACCTTGAAAATCAATACCTGGATGATTTTATGCATAGTTAATAGTGGACTGAGATTGTGATTCCATTGATCACTTTGCTGTGACTAATTACAATTAATAAGAATACTAACCCCTACTAAATTTCCTTTGGATGATACACTTAATATTGCCAACCAGTTGCTAAAGTGTCAATTACTAGAGTGCATATTATAATGGGTTCAGACACTTTTCAATGATAATCAAAGACAGCAGTCATATGAATCTGATTCTGAATTGATCTTTTAGTTCTGAAATCCCCCTCAGAATGAAGCAAGTTCTGATTTTTAAAAGAGTTCCACTTTTGACCTCTTTTAAGTTCAAATATTTCAGTGTGTAAGAATTCATTATCCATTCATGCATGCCTTTATTGTAGTAATAATCACAACACTACTGGATGTAGTGTATGATTTGTAAGAAGAGTTCATGAAAGAAAGGACAATGTCCACTGGCTTCCTTTCTGAGAGTTAAACCAGTTTATTAACAATGCCATGTCTTACTAACCCACTAACTCTGCCTCTCTCCTCTTGGTGTGTGTTGTCTGGCCAAACTGCCCTACAGGAGAGAGTTTGCCATAGGTGGGCCAGTCAAGTTATGGTCGCAGGACATGGAGCGTTGTTGTTTGTTTGAACTCAACAGCCACGACCCCCGTATAGCTGTTGTAGTACGCTCCGTCTGTCGGGGCAAGGTATGCGCACCTGCACGCTGTTCCGTCTGTCCTTCCTCGTGATTTTTATGCCTTGTTGTTGCATTTCCATTGACTGTCCTGTACTAGGAGTAAGGAAGGAGGCCCTGTCAAGCTGTGGGATCAGGAGATGAAACGTTGCCGAGCCTTCCAACTGGAGACCAACCTGCCCGTAGATGTGGTCAGGTCTGTCTGCAGGGGCAAGGTATGCCACCAGACTCTGGCTAGACACTTGATTTCAGCACCAAAGGCCCCGTCAGTACACTTTCTATCTGGATGTGCAAGCTGCTCATAATGCATGTCAGAGCATCGCAGATGAAGAAAGTGCACATTTTGGTTGACAGCTTTAACAATTTTGTTACTAACTTCATTCTTAGTGGCAGTCTTGCAGCAGGACTTTTTGATGAAAATTATCAAGCCTTTTTATTTGTTTATGTTGGTACATGTATTTTCAGTTAAGAAAAAGCAAAATCAAGATTAGATTTTGAAAGTTGAATGTTTTTAAAAAAAAGAATGTGACAGTATTTTATTTCTTTCCATGGGGTCTTTGGTGTTTTTGTTGCTTTTCAAAGCTTATCATATTATTATGATATTCAGTTCTTTTGAGTTCATCGGGCAGTTCAGTTTTGTTTTGTTACAAGTTCATTTGCAGTTTTATTTCTTTTAGCCTGATGCGGTAGACTTTGCCACTGCATACAGACTTACCTAATCTATCGCAGCACTGTCCTGTCCAGAAAAGTTTCCCCTTTATAACAAGATCCTAGTTCACATAACCAACTGCCCCCAGTTGTAATTTTGAATGGTCCTTTCACTCTCCATTGGGAACTTGAAATAAAATGTAACACATACTAACAGGACAATCCTCTCCAATGTTGTGTCCCCATGCATGGATGTGTGAGAATGTGCATATATTAATAACCAGTTTATGTGATCTGTCACAAGTTTTTTGGTACATAGGTGTGGTGCATGTATTGACTAACCAGTTGATCATCTTCCACACTAACTGTGCACATTGATTTGTGTGTCTGGCCTATCTCCCTGTTTCCTTATTGCATGTACACATTGTCTTTCACCTTTGTACCACAGCTGTCCATGTCTTTTGTGTCACTTGTCCCACCAAAATGCACCACTAACTACACTCATCTGTGCAACTGCAGACTTTGGTACTAGTGTTAACTCTGTTTAATCTAAGGAGAGTTTTTGTGTTCTGTGAACTGTAGGGGAAGATTCTGGTGGGAACAAAGGAGAGTGAGATTATGGAGGTAGGGGAGAAGAATGCGGCAGCTCATACCGTGGTCCACGGACACTGTGAAGGGGAACTCTGGGGCCTAGCAGCCCACCCATCCAGGCAATTCTTTGCATCTGCAAGTGATGACTGCACAGTCAGGATATGGGACATAGATAACAAGGTGTGTGTGGAGCGTCAAAACACATCACACTGTGTAAAGACTAACTTGCTTTGCTGCCAGTGGGATGTGACATGGAAGCATATCATATGCATGGAGGAAGATTCTGGTAGTTGGCCATTAGGGAGCTCAACATATATACATTTGTACATGAATAAATAGATTAAAATCCCAAATGCTGCATGTAAATGTGTGGCACAGGAGACAAAATACTATGTCAGCATACCAATATCTAGAGTTTGCAGATAGAGGTGCAGTTATATCGAGCTGTATATGCAGTACATGTGCACTCAATTTTCTAAATACCTAGACTTTGTGACGCTTTAAAATCCACATCAACCTATTTAAGGGGTACTTTTAAATGTTGGTTTTGTGGGTTAAATATTGTACCCTTTCTTGACCTCAGAGTATGCTAAGCAAGGTGAACCTGGGCACGCCGAGTCGATCAGTGGCGTACAGTCCAGATGGAGAGATGCTGGCTGTAGGGATGAAGAATGGAGAGTTCATCCTGCTGACAGCAGCCAGTCTGAAGATCTGGGGCAAGAAGCGAGACAGGCGTCTGGCCGTACAGGACATCAGGTATGTGGGGCACAGATTGATGAACAATGACAGCCCGCAATGACTATAATGGGGAGGAAATGCCAAGATGATGGATGAAAACAGAAGATGCCAGTGGGAAAAACACAGAGGAACTCATAGGAAAGTAGTGTTGAAGTCAGTCTTCAAAATCCAGAGAGGTTGTTTACCCTACAGAAATGCAGTATGATTGATTTCTACTGGGTAACAAGGAAACTGCACCACATACTAGTATTACAAAAAGATGGATTAGCATTAATTACCTTGTATGTTTGCTAAGATTTAATTGACTTAAAATTAATGCCATTGACTCATGTTCCATCCAAGTTACAGTGTCCAAATAATCATATTCTGCACTTGTTTTAGGATTTAACCCATATAATATTATCTTAATCTTTCTTTAGGTTCAGTCCTGATGGAAAGTTCTTAGCAGTTGGTTCTGATGACAACTGTGTGGATTTCTACGACATGACCCAGGGGCCGTCCCTGACCAGAGTGGGGTACTGTAAGGGCATCCCCAGCTTTGTCATCCAGATGGACTACTCACTGGATGGCAAGTTCATACAGGTGAGATCCTGCATGCTAACAATTAGGCTAAAGGATACAACTATGGCCTTGCAGAGCTAAGAATGCATTGTTACAGCCTTTTTGACCTGAGAATGTTGTTGTTGATGTCCAGGTTGCCACAGGTGACTACCACAGACTGGTGTTTGATGTACCCACAGGGAATCCAGTCACTGATGCCAACAGTATAAACAAGATCACATGGTCTTCCTGGACCTTGTAAGTTCATAGATAGAATATTAGAATAGCATTCTTCATTCTAAGGTAATATCATTTTCAAATTCTATTTCGTACTAATGATTCCTGTCGTTTAAATGCTGGACCAGAGCACAAGGTATGAATCACATTATGGAGCAAGTTTTCTACTGGTGGAACATTTTCTGTTGTTGGTATATGTGACTGTTAGTTTGTCTCTCACTACAGAGTCACTGGGGATGAAGTCATTGGCATCTGGCCAAGAAATGCAGAGAAAGCTGATGTGAATTCCTGCCATGTGGCCCACTCTGGCCTGTCCATGGGTACAGGGGATGACTTTGGCATGGTGAAGCTGTTTGAGTTCCCCAGCACAGAAAAATATGTAAGTGTCCTCGTGTGGAGACAGTGAGTAGACACTGAATGTTCATGTTGTTCACATCTTTTTTCCATAGTCCATATACAAAAGTTAGTAAGAATGTCCGATGCCCTGTGTTATGATTTCACAATTTCTTTTGTTTTGAACAGGCCAAACACAAGAGATATGTTGGACACTCAGCCCATGTGACCAATGTACGATTCACTTCAGAAGACAAGTACCTGATAAGTGCTGGTGGGGATGACTGCTGGTGAGTTTGTGTGTTAATGTTGTAGACTGACTTTTCTATATTGTAGGCAAATTAAGCAAACAATCAAGGTGCTGCCTGTCTTTATTTCAACTGCCTCCATACTGAATTAGTGGCCACATCAAAGCATATTATGTATTTTCTATGTGTTACTTAGTCTTCTGTTACAGAGACATTGTTTTCTCGGCTGATAAATGTAAACTGTTTTGCATTTTTTTGCATACATGTGTATAATGATTCTTTTTCCCTGCAGCCTCTTTGTGTGGAAATGCCTGTAATGCAAGCAACAACTGACGTCTTACAGACTGAGCTTCCAGAGATATACATGTATGTTGGGATACTGAAAGAATGACAAGACCATGTGACCTGGACTGCCTCTAACAAAGAGTGGCTTTACAACATATACATGTAGTAAGAAGCTTCGTAGACATCCAGAAAAGTGTAGTATTACATGTAGTTGTTGGTCCTTTCTTAGGGCTAAGGTATCCCATAGGCCATCTTGGAATAAAAGGAAAGGCAGGTCAATGCAGAATCTTAAGGTTTCTGAAATGTCTGCATTGTGGGCAAGTCTTCCCAGGTTTTCCTACTAAAATGGAAATATTTCCATGTGAGAACTACTTCTGTGTAAGGCTTTTCTCTCCGTGTGTTGTGCTTGTATGTTGATGCACGTTGCTTGAGCCATGGCCAGCCAACATTACAAAATTTGTTTGATGACATGCATTGTAGAAGTGAGCTGAGTACTAGAAGTGAAGACATTGCCATGTTTTGTTGGCAGCATATTCTTACTGATGTTGAAAACTAATAGAAATAACAATGATTTGGAAATCTGATGTGTACTTTTTTAAATAAAATTTTCACCAATGTTGCAGGAGTCCTAAACTGACTTCTCACAAATTGAGATTAAGTACCAATTTCACTTTAAGCAATCCCACCACACTTAAGATGTTGGCAAATGATAGCTCATGTTAACTGGCCTGGTCTACAATAAGCTCGTATTGTTTCCAGTAGATACATGACAGAACTAACCAAGTCTTTTGTTGGTTTTGTAGTGTTTTTACTTTGTATTCATACAAAATGACAACTCCAGCAATACATGACACAGTTTTCCAAGATGTTAGACCAATGCAGACATCACTACAGATATAGAGGGCAGCACATGTGCTTGCTTGTTGTCTTTGCCTTACGCTGCTGCATGACATGCATTGTGTAGCTGTGGTGTGTTTGTTTGGTGTACATACATACATACATACATGTAGGTGTTGGAAAATTAGGGCTAGTAGCTGGAGTGTCTGACAAAAGTTCAATGTTATGTTTAAAGGACACTCTATACCTTGCCACATTTGGTGCTAGGATGTAAAAGATACCACTGGACAGGCCGGACAAGGGATAAGGATTGTATAGAAATATTGGACTTGGGTGCCAGGGAAGGTAATGGGAATCTTACAATACATGGGCATCTTCCAAAGAAGTCATGTATGATGAAACATGAGCCAGCGTGTTTACATTTGTACAATACATATGTTTACATGTATGCCTTGGAGTAACAGATTTCTGTACTTGTGCATGCCCTAGACAGATGGATTACAATGGACAGTAGAATTAACAAATTTCAGAGCCATGAAGCACCAACAATCGATGTGTAATTTTATGGAATTATATAGCAGATAAATAATGCAGACTGGCCCAAGGGTAATGATACAATGTATACATGTAGCACGTACATGTACTAGAGGTGACATCATATTTCTGAAAGAAAGACTGCTTTGTTTCAATGGCCTACATATGATTATTCATTATAAGGCCACACCAATTTTATTTGTTGCTTCTCGGATTTTTTCAGAAAAAATATGAAGCGACAGGGCGAAAAAAAAATAAAAATAAAAACAGGCCTGGCCATCCTATTATAGCCCCAAATGCTAGAATAGGTGCCATGAAGTCAACACAAAAGACTGGGTTAAAATTTAAACAATGAATTTTGAACTTTTAATCAAACCACTGCGTTGGTAGATGTAACAACTGTAACAATTAATAAGAAAATGGCTTTCTTCAACTGTTGGAGGCAAAATATGAGCATTTTTGACTTGATTCAGAACCAGAATTTTTTTTTTTTTTTTTGCAAATCAGAAAAAAATGAAGCGGCGAATCCGAGAAGCAACAAATTAAATTGGTGTGGCCTAAGTGGGGCACATCAAACATACTGTGATGTGAAGTGGACCTACATTTTTGTTGTACATTTTGTGTACCACATGATACAATTGCTGGTACTGCTGATTGGAATTTAAAAAAAATCATCTTCATCACTGTAGCATATACACTTTGGAGTGCAAGTCTCAATTCTAGAAGTAAAGGGTCCTCATTGTACTTTAATGAGTACTTAAATTTAATCTAGTGCACAATTATCAGTCTGTCTTTCTGTAGTACCAGTTCAAGGAACAAGTCCAAGGAACATGTTACTTCAAATGTTAGCAGGTGCATTAGTAGTTTGAATCCATGTTAACTATTTATGTACATGTAGTGACATTTTGTCCAGAGACAAGCAAGTTGCCCATTCCATGCCTATGGATGCGACTTTTGTTACCATTCCATACCTTTTTATTCTCCTTCTATGAGGGACAATTTTGATAAACCATGCAAATGTTGTACCAGTTCTGTTTACCTCGAATTGAAAACGGTGGCCATGGGCTTTATTCTTGGTCTAATTCTTGAATTGTCTTAGAGGTAGTGATAAATGTGTAGCAGAGGTTGTATCAACAAGAACCTCAGCAACTGCAATCAAGTCAGTTGTACATTTTTGTGACTGGTGTATTATGTCATTTTTCTGTATACAAAGAGTCTACAAAGTTTTTGTATGTCTTCTTCATTGATGCAGCTTACCAGTTGTGAGGTAATAGGCATTAGATGTGTTATGCTTGATTATATGTACTACAGTAGTGCAAATTGATGGTGACAACCAGCTCAAGGCATGTATAAATTTATTCGTAATGAGCAAGCCACAGTACAATACAATAAAACAAATTGGTAATGCTTTGGATGACTTATGTCATTTTTTGTATATATTGTGTAACCTAATTACGACAGAGACCAACTGATTGGAACGCCTACCTGAATTTCAGATAGGCTTTGAACAAACGTTGTCCTCTGATTTGATTTAACAACATGATCAGGTTTTGTCAATCTATTTACATTCTTCACAACTCCCAGATTCCAAAAGACATGTACGGTCATGTTTGCTCTTTGCAAGGGATGTTTTCCCTATTTACTGCTGATATGAATAAATTTTCTTGGCAAAGATGAATGCAAAGATATAACAGTGAAAATTCATCTCCAAAATTGACTGCTGAAAATATATGTGTATGGTGACCACCATGATATTTGTTACATGTATACAAACAGGTGCTCAAGATGCAGTTGTCTTTACATCGCACTGAAAGAAAAAGTGCAATTATTACCCTGTCCTCAGCCAACCACAGACCATGTCATGTCATCCCACTAGCATCCTACTATTATATGGACATGTAAGAGATCATGGGACATCATGTATGAGATGCCAGTCATGACTCTTGTTGCTCTTTCTTGTGCGTCTCCACTTCCTTTGCCCATTTCTGCTCACGCTCTTTTATCATGTCCTCTACCTTTTGCAACATGAACTGCAGCGGGTCGGCTGGACGGTCGTAAACGATGTTGGCAGTGAGACCCTGGAATGAATGCACAAAATTATAATGTGGGGACATTGTAAAATATGTTCCACTTGGTATTTTCAAAAACACGGATGGGCTACAATAATTATGAGGCGGCAAGGATGGAAATACCGTTAACTTTCGAATGTAGGGTGAACCAGCTAGTACTCCACTACGGGAGAAAACTTTAGGGGACACTGACCTATGGTCTCATGCACTGACTAAAAAGTTTTTACAAGAGCTGTGTAGAAGAGAAATACTCGTTGAGAAAACTAGTGCATGTAATTAACTTAAACATCTTCAAATATGCATGTGTAATTACACAGATTTCCTCTAAGCTTCCATGTACAAATTACATAGACGAAGAGATAACACTAGTCACTTCTTGCACTAGTCAATTTTCTGCTGGCTTTCAAATAACCACCTGTTTTATTGCGTCGTTGAGATTAGCACGACGCTGCAATAATGTGTAAAGTTACACACCTTAAACAGCTCCATGACCTGGTGTTTTTCCAGGTATTTGAGTGCTCGCGTGTAAGGATCCTCCATAGGTGACTGGTACCCTAACAATTCGTCCCTCAACTCTTCGTCCCAAATATCTGGCCCTCCCTTGTCGGACGCTGCTGAGGTGAGCTCCCGCCGAATCTCCTGGTCCGCCGCCTGCTGTTCCGGAGTGGCCTCAGGGATGTCATTGTTACTCTGTTTTGTTTCTTGTTCCGTCATTAAAACTTTGTCAGTCCCTCCTTGTTGTGTATTCGTGTCGTCAGAAGAGGGAGCTCCGTCCCCTTCCTGCACTTCGGACGCCATTGTTGAAGCGGATGGATCTCAGTTTCCATGAGAACAAGTGGGTGAAGCGCCGGGAACACTATTTGGTGATACTATAATATCCATCCGCATATTGACCTGAACGCATTAAAATGTAAGGATTCGGAAGGTAACTTGGGACATTGTGCGAGTCGAGGTGCATAATCCAGAAATTTGGTTCCACTGATAAATTTATAATCATATTTTATTATGAAGATGTCATCTTTTTTATATTCTAACGATGTCTATCTTACATTCAGCTATTTTTTGTTTGTTTATGTACGCTACGCTATCATCACGTGATGCTGATAGCTTGGTAGGGGATTCCCCGAGCGTCATCGGGAGTTTTTACTCTAAAATCTGGGGAATTTTGGGCCCAAAATAGGCGCTGACATCACATAATTTCCCGAAATTGTGGAAGTCTTATATTCTCGGGATGGCTGAAACTTCAGGTAAGTGCATCAGAACTGTACATCACTGCGTGTCGTAGATAAACTTCCTCCGTACAACTCTTCATCATCACGGAAGTGAAACTAAAAAGAGGAAGAGAGCGCATGGGGAGGGCAGTAAACAGGCAGAGGTAAACCAAAGGCAAAGCGTGGAGAGAAACCAAAGGCAAAGCGTGGAGTATGTATTGCCTATGTTCATCAAATGAGGTTGATGTTTATCTTCGAACGCTCTACATTAACGTTACCTTGTGTGTTTAGAGCATCATGTCTAAATCAAGATGTTTGAGGTATGGTGTTTGATCATCTTCATGGTTAAGATGTCATCAGTGTGTCCTTAAAAATGTAGAACTTAGTTTGCACATCAGTATGATCACGGGGATTTATGCTCTAATCCAGTCTTAAATTTTCGTGATGGAGTTGTTACTAGATTTTAGATGTGACTTTATGTAATGTTACATTGCTAAGCACTCATGATCATACCAAGGTGATCTATTGTTTCCTGTAACTTAAAAGGATACTGAAATATTACATCATGCAGTAACTACATGGCCTAGAAATGTTTTATATAATCAACATCATATTGTCTAAGAGTTGTCAAAAACAGGTCAATGTGTCAGATAAACTTAAAGTACAGCACATGGAATATGTACTTGCTCAATAATACTGACAATCAGTGTACCAAGGACGGTCTGTTGAACGTCTTTGAGTGTACATAGTTTTTGGGATAATCCCCTAAAACTAGTAAAAGAAAAGGTAAAGATCACCTTACACCACTTTCCCCTGTTCTCGAAAATACATGTCACATACAACGTAACACTGTCCCATTCATATAACTGAGTGAGACTTTCTTCCATCTTCGTTCCTTCCAGATCCCAGCCTACTGGATGACGTTTGTCCCAGCATGCCACTGGAGACAATGCTAAAGCTCCTAGAACAGCAAGGAAACCAGGGTCCCATGGACGAAACTCAGAGGGCTGTTATGGAAGTTATGGACAGAGACAATACTGCTGTCATGGAGGTGTTGAATAGGGACCCTACAGAGGGGGTTATTCCTGTAGTTGTTAATGGAGATCCGGACACTTCAATGGTGGGGGTTCTTAACAGTGATGATCAAGTAGCTGTGATGGACGTACTGAACAGGGACCCGTATGCAGCGGAGGTAACTGTTGTACTGGAGACAAAAACAAACATTCCTCCTGTAGAAGAAACTAACAAAACTGTGGTAGCATTGGACTCTGTGAACAATGATTCTATCAACATCAGTGGGTCACAGCTACCCATGGATTGGGACACATTTCAAGAACTAGGTAAGCAGTCGCATTATTCTGATCCTGCCTATTACATCTGTTACCCCTGGGTATACCCCTGATGTCCTTTTTTTTTAATATACTAGTAAGTTCTCCGGTTGATATGGGTTGCTGTATACCTTGGTGATGAATTTCAAAGTTGACAGTAGCAATATGAAAGTTTTTGCTAGCACCTTTCCTTTCATTGCCTTCTAATGATATGACATTTCAAGGCTTGAAGTTGTACAGAATGAAAATTTACTATCTTGTATCATTTTAGAGGAAATCATAAAGAAGGATGAAATGCTGTCATCCACAACTGTAAAGCAGGAGCAGCCAGAACACAAGGAATTGGCAGCGTGTAGATTTCAGGAGGTGAAGGATAAAAAACCAGCTGTTATTGAGATCATTGAGCAGCCCAAGGCCCGGAGCCTGCGGTTCCGCTACGAGTGTGAGGGACGGTCAGCGGGCAGCATCCTGGGAGAGAACTCCTCACCTGAGAACAGAACATACCCAACCATACGGGTCAGTCAGTTTCACACGACATCATCTTACTTACTCAGTTTCTTGAACATTAATGTACACATTCATTCACTTATCAGAATTGTGATGTTGTGTGCCATTCTGATATCTTGCTTCACGTGGTTTCCTTCCCTGTCTTTCAATAGTTAGACGAGATGCACTTTGGATGTCAGGATTTGGTTTGTTAATGTGTTTGATATCATTATCATTGCAGCTGCTAAACTGCAGTGG
Source organism: Branchiostoma floridae x Branchiostoma japonicum (assembly GCA_013266295.2). Taxonomy (NCBI): domain Eukaryota; kingdom Metazoa; phylum Chordata; class Leptocardii; order Amphioxiformes; family Branchiostomatidae; genus Branchiostoma; species Branchiostoma floridae x Branchiostoma japonicum. Next base: position 18,416,869 of record CM023840.1, read on the forward strand.
TCCTGCCATGATCCTGGTTTCCTTGGTAACTAAGGATGACCCACCCAAGCCCCACCCACACAGCCTTGTGGGTAAAGGATGCATCCATGGCATCTGTAAAATCAACGTACCTGACTGTAGGGCACCAATCAGGTGTGTTCAGGCTGCACATCACATCTGTCATCTTTAAGTTATTTTGTTTCTTATCTATGGTCACTTTTGAAGTAACTTATTGATCTCAGTACTGCTAGGTTCCTCTCTATAGAGACCACCTGTCTACAGCGCAATTTGCCAAGTCCCTTGAGTGGTCACTATAGACGGGTTTGACTATATTTGAAGACTGTTACGATGTTGTAAAGTATAAGGTGTATCTGCATATGTTATAGCTAACACATGATACTTATGTCAGTGATATGATACAGTAAACAGCAGGTGCCCTGACCTGTACTGACCAATCATCTCCCCCCTCTATCAGCTTCCCCAACCTGGGGATCCAGTGTGTGAAGAGGAAGGAGATCACCCAGGCTCTGGCTCAGAGGTTACGTCTGGGGATCGACCCTTTCCACACTTACAACAGACACAAGGGGAAGATGGACGAGGTGGACCTGAACACAGTCCGGCTGTGTTTCCAGGCCTTCCTACCTGACCGTCAGACAGGACAGTGTACTGTCCCGGTACCCCCCAGGGTGTCCACACCCATCCATGACAAGAAAGCGCCCGGAGCAGCTGAGCTGAGAATATGTAAGATGAACAAAGTGTCGGGTCCTGTGACTGGAGGGGATGAGGTTACACTGCTGTGTGACAAGGTCCAGAGAGGTGAGATATGTCCTCCACTAAGACATACTTGTACTTACCTAGAATTTACCTAGTACTTACACAATATACATGTAACTGTATTAGCAAACAGTACTGTGGTATTTCTTTCTTTGTACTTATCCATTACATATTGTACAATGTAATTGAAAGACTTGGTAGAGGTTCAAGATGTATTATAATGGTACATTGTACTTGAACTTTCTTTTTGAATGTCAAAAACAAGTTCATGGACAATATGATGATGTATATTTTTTCCCCTCATCAGATGACATTGAAGTGATCTTCACAGCCAAGCCCATGGGAATCAAGTGGGAGTCCAGGGGAGACTTCTCACCTACTGAGGTGCACAGACAGGTGAGACCGTGAGACCAAGTCCATGATATACATGTACTAGTAATATGGACTTTCAAGATCCACACATCACTTTGTAATTCCCCATACTGGGTACTATTTTCCTGCTTCATTGTTGTGGGGGGATTCTTCTGTTAAAAGTGCATGGAATAGTGTGCTTTTCAACCAATCAAAGATGTTAGTCTTGACCAGTAGATTGTTTTTTTCTTTGTAGGTTGCCATTGTTTTCAAGGCTCCTGCATACTTTAACCTGACCATAAAGGAGCCAGTCAGAGTCCAGGTGCGGCTCAGACGTCCGTCTGATGGGGAGGAAAGCGAGCCGTTTGACTGGACCTACACTCCAGTGGACAAAGGTATGTTTCACGGTGTTGGGGGGTAGGAGATGGTCAGATGTTGATGTTCTGTGCAAAGATATTGTCACTAACGTACAGAACGTAGGTTGCTGTAATTTTGCTGCAAATTGCAGGCTTCTGTAATTTTCTCTTGCTGATTATTTGGCCACTAGGACTTGGAGTAAGAGTGAACATTTGTGGATTGCTTGTCCCACAGATGAACACAGTGTTGAGTCTAAGAGACGTAAGAAGATGCCAGATTTTGCCAAGTTCCTAAACGTCCCTCCCAGCAGTGGGGCTACACCAGGGCCAGCTCACACACACCGGATGGCAAGGTCCAACGGTAAGTAGTCTGCAATTTATTCAGAGTTTCGTTGAAATGTAAATCAAGACATGTTTGCAGTGATTTTATTCCCATGTTTTTTATGGTGTCCTCATAACGCCAGAAACATGAAACTGCAAATATGTGTTTGCAGTCCTATTGTATTACAGAATTGTTTCAACTGTCAACTTCAAACACTGCAAAAACCTCCTTTTTTCCCCATACTGCAAAATAAAACCACTGTGAAAGTAAATGCATTTACAGTATGTTAACACTCTGGCATGTTTCCCTCATCACCGGCTCACTAGTACATACAAGATTGACGAGTATGGATGTCAGTATCTAGGCATGACTGTTAATGGCAGACATGTTTTGCCTGGAATTGAATAAACAAGTAAGTTGTAACATTCCTGCAGTGAGAGGCATTACCATGGAGTCACTACCGGCACACCCATCGGCAGCAGCAGTAGCGCGACCTGTGTCTGAGGATGTCAGACAGCTGTTACGCAGGAAAGTCCAAGGTCAAGGTCAAGGAGGATCACAGCAGCTGTTTATGCCCCCCATGCAGATAGGACAGCTGAAGCAAGGTACAAAATGTATGTTGTTCGTTATTATTTTGGGGGGGGGGTCTTCCATATACTGAATTGTACAGTGGAATATTGCGTTCTTGCTTCTGTTTCTAGACATTATGTTGCTACTTCTGTTTCTGTAGACAAACTCAGGAGTCTGTTTGCTTTCACAGATCCAGACTTGCCCTCATGTGCATTTGCCACCTCAAGTCAGCTTCCCCCCCAGCCAGGCATGGCTGCTGCTAGCTCTGGTGCCTCTGCCATGGGAGCCGCTCCACCAGCCTACCCACCGTCCTCCCAGCCAGCCTACCCACCACAGTTCTCAGCAGTCAGCTTCAGTGGGCTCATGCAGGCCACCAAGTCTAACATCCCCCTGGCTTCCAGAGTAGACCCTACAGGCACTGTGTACAACCCCTCAGCCTTCATCAGCAGGGGTGGGCGCAAATCTGCCAAAACTGCAGCATCTGGGACAGCTAAGAAACAAAAGGAGCCACCACCAACCACAACCACCTCTGCCTCAGGGGACAAGAACAGCTTCACAACGACAGACCTGTCATCACTGGGACTGACCTTCACACAGGTAGAGGTAAAGAAACCAGACGCCCAGTCGGGGGCAGAGGTTTACCTGGAACCATACCAGGGTGGGGATGAGCTCTTAAACTCCATAGATATCAGCTCCCTGGAGCTGGGGTCCGAGGTCACCATTGATGCCAACACTCATGCTGACCTTAACGAGCTACTAGAGATGGTCAAACAGGACAAGGACGAGTGAGATGTAGTGGTTTTTAGAGATGACCAGTCTGTTTTCAATATAATTCTAGGGCTTATTCTGTCATAGCAGTATTGGTGTGATAAATTACATACTGTACCTTGATTGTTTGGTAACCACTAGTTAACGTTACATGTACATTGCATTTCGAAATGCCATAGTTTGTACAAAATGTACTTTCTGCCTTAAGTTTGCATGATGTTGTAAGAAATACATGTACTACATACTAAGGCAGCTATTTAGAATCAGGAGCTCTTTGGTATAATACATGTAACATTTTTCCATGCGTAGCACAGATGAGCCAATATTATGTATTATGCTACTGATAAGTGTAAACTCAAAGTACCATGTTCAAAATGTATGTACATATATTATAGTTCTATAGATCTGCATGTTACATATGTCATTTAGTGTTGAAGTGCCTTGTTGTGTTGTTGTTTGCAGGAACATTTCCTTTTTTTTCCTCTAGATATCTGTAGTTTTTAAGTTTTGATATGAAAACTTAGCTATAGTTATGAAATTTATGATTTTGAGTATGGTTGACATAAAATTTGATACCTGAGCATGAATGTGTACATTCCATTTCATATTTTATGGTATGGTTGTTGCTGTCAAGTACGATGGTATATATGTATGTCATATGAAAGCCAAGCTTTCTTATATATGTAAAATGTGTAAATACTGCTATACTTGCCTGTGCAGGCCAAGTCATGGCTATCATTGCTGGCAAATTGGCCAAGTTAAGGTCACCAATGTCACTGGCCACTGTGGTTACAGATATACATTGATGTCAAAAATTTGGTATTAGGAGGCATTGATTCTGACTGCATACACATTGCAGACTTATTCTTCTGAACTCTTCCAAGGCTTGCATGTGTTATGAAAATATCTTTGCCATCATCTGCTCTGAAAACATGTCTTTTAAAGGTAACATGTAGAAAGTAACATGAAAATACACCAAATAGAACCTTGTTTGTTAGACCAAGCTTGTGTTGGTGCTGGTAATATATGTACCCACAGTAATAATGTAACCTGGTGATTCTGTTGGAAAGATAAAGTGGCTAAAAATAGCTTCATTTTAATACATTGTATTTATTGCTGCAATTACTATTTACAGATGCATTATCAGTGGTGAGTGCTGTGTTTTAGGTACATATACTTTTATGAGTGTTGTTTGAGCTTTCAGCCTGCTTTAAGAACAATATCATGGTTTTTCAGACTGTAAAAATGCATTACATTTTAAACTGTCTCAGACAACTACAGATTGAAGAACAATTCAGTAGCTTTTTGTTGAGCTTGTCTATGTATAAAAGAAGATCAATGTGTATTAAAACTGAGAGTGATATTAATGTTTCATGAAGTGCTGATTTTGAAGTTATCTTCTATCACATTTAATCTCCAGGCCACAGCAAACTGATTTTAGGGATAACATCCATCCATGCACTACATGGTATTGAAGCGCCACCAAGTGGAAGATGCCGGTACTTCAGCCAGAAATTACTCGACCACCACCAAACAACAGTTGGTCCCATCAAAACTATTAGGCCATACAGATTTGAATATATGGATGACATCCTCTGGGCTTCCCAAAACATGTGGCCTTCATCATGAAATCCAAGTGGTCAGAAACGTTAAACAAATGACAGCCTATATAGCATGGTATATCAAACAATTCTTTACTTTTGTTCTTTCACATCTTCTTTGACTTTGGAAGACTTGTGGTGCATGCAAGTGGTAATTTTAGCCCAGTTTTCCTTCTTCTTGCATCTTCTTTTTCTTTCGACCTCTGCCATCCTTGAAATACGTAAAGAAGCAATATGGTCGCAAACATTTTGGAAACGGACGCACATGTCCAGGATATAATCAAATCAGTGTGGCCTAATATTGAATTAAAGGTGATTTTGAATTTTGCTGAGGGAACTTTGATGAAAAGGAGTTAGAACGCAGCGGCAGCAACATAATGTACAGAGATCTAAATACAATGTCTAGGCTAAAAAGATCAAGAGGTGGCCTATTTATGGTCTACGGACCAACGTTAACTGGCAGTATCGACGCCAGAACTCGCTTGTCGGGAACGCCTCAGAGTGTAAAAGGAGGCTAATAATATCGTTACCCGACGCCAGGAGGCGAGCCGCAAAGGAGTGCGTCAACTGTCGCCTCCTGGCATCGAAGGTGTCAATACCCAGCTGAGCAAAGAGCAGACTGTTGCTTGTGGAGCGAGGCTGCTGAGACATGATGATTTTGAAGGCATCGTGATAAGCAACTCGCAGCCTCTGCAACACTCCAGCGCTATGATTGTGCCATAGTTGTACGCAGTACATAGGGGAACAGTGTGCTACAAAGAAAATACGCTTAACCTCAGCGGAGCAGTTGCCGAAAGTTCGGATTAAAGAATTCGCTTTTGTGTACAACTGACGGGTTTGTTTGCGAATAGAATCGTCGTCAGAAAGGTCAGGTGTAATTTGAAAACCAAGGTAGGTGGCCGAAAGCCCATAGGGCAGGGGTGTACCGTAAAGCTTCACTGAGGGTGGCGCACCAAACAGGCGACTTCGATTCGATGACAAGGAAAAAACATGCAGTTTGTCTTCTTGTCACAGAAGGTCATATCGTTTTCAGCACCAAAGGTCTCACTGACATGGACCAGTTTCTGTAGGGCCTTTACCGAGGGACATATCAAGCAGATGTTGTCGGCATATAGAAGATGATTTGGCAGTGTTTAACTTAGCGGTGAGGTTCGTAACGTACGCATTAAATAGTAAAGGGGATAGTAGACTCCCCTGGGGAACACCGTTACCGAAGCAAAAGCTTTCCGAAACGGTAGACCCCCAACGCACCCTGAGGTATAACATTTGGAACCAGAATGCAATCATCCGTACTAAATAGACGGGTACATTTCTATCAAGTAATTTCTTATACAGAGTAAAATGGTTAACCCGGTCGAATGCCTTGGATGCATCAAGAAAGGAAACGAATACAGAAGAACCTCGGCTTTTGAAGTAAGAAATTATCTCCTTAAGTGCGAAGATGCTCATGTCTGTCCCATGGTGTTTTTTAAAACCAAATTGATTCGCCGGAGATAATAAGTGCTTCTCCAGGCGACTGAGGAGAAGGGATTCAAATAATTTGAAAATGGGGCTGGAAATAGCAATAGGACGATAAAGGATTCAGGTTTTGTTTCTTGATTATTGGAATGAGAGTTACCCTTAACGCACTAGCATAGCGGAAAACAAAAGAGAGAGCAAAATGGTAAGCCGAGGTCCCGCATGCTTTAGATGCTCAGCTGAAAGACCGTCAGAATCACAGGACTTCCCGTTCTGAAGTCTGTTGATTGCTGCGCATACCTCAGGTGCAGGTGCCGACATTCCCGGGTCATAGCTGACCTCAGAATAGATTGTGTCATCTACAGATTGTTTACAGTCATTGGGAGCAACAGAGTTCAGCAGAGAGCCATAGTAACGCCTCCACATGCTAGTGATATCAGACGCACCGCTGTGGCCGTCGATGTTACAAGGGAGGTTTGGCTTGGAGCCATTTTGAGACCGCAGCGTAGACCAGAAGCCGACTTGACCCCCTTTATGCAGACTAGAGGCGAGCGCATCTGCCCTGTGCAGGGCCTCCGCACGTCGACACTCTCTTAAAGCTAGTTTAAATTTTGCCCGAGTTGATCTCATTAGGTCCCAAATGGCCCTATGCCTCGGTCGATTAAATCCGCGCCAGAGAGAAAATGCATCTCGGGCTGCAATACGGTACTCTTTGACGACAGAATTCCAACGTATCGCGTGGGAGGTGTCACATTTTCCTGTGGGGAGGGATGTCGTAGCTGCACTTTTAAGAGCTCCGACTATAGCAGAGATAAAATTGTCAAGAGAAGTTCCGTGGTTATTGTTCTTACATTTAGGATTTAGACATAAAAGATCGTTGATTGGCAATTGGATTTCAGATAAGAGGGCATCGGCAAAAGTGTGGTACCGTGCCAAGTCAGGGGGGATGCGCATGCACGTTCCCAATTGAATCTCTTTGGCGGTAAAATTCCGTCACCAGCTGTGTTTGTAAACACCGTAGCCGATGTCCAGTCGAATGAAACCCAGAGAGGGAAATGATCGGATGGGGCAATATCATACAGAACACACATTTCTGAGATACTAGCAGACATAGTATCGGAGCAGACGCAATGATCAAGCCACGACGTCGACCCATGAGCTTCGCTAAGGTACGTAAAAGTATCCCCAGGAAGAAGGTCCATGTCGCTTACATGGAGGTTATTATCATGGCAAAAATTGTACAACAGTGGGGAGAATATACCGTCCGGGCGCGTATTTAAGTCTCCCATGATACAGACGTTGGTCACACGTCACATTGGTCTGTTGTATTATAGACTCGATTTACCTGATTTGTCAATGAAAATATCCATGTTGTTAGTGGATTCTAAGGGTATGGGTTCTACTGGTAGATACACACAAATCAGAAGGAGTTCACAGCTCACATCATTATTGATTCGTAAGGCTAAAATTCGATCATCATCCTCGCTCACAATACTCACAGTTATTCCGAGAGACTTCCGCCAAAGGACCGCTACGCCAGCATAAGGGCGACCATGTAATATGCCTTTACCCAAGTCTACAGCCGAAGTGACATACGTTGAGAAGTCCTCCTCCAGACTAGAGAGAAAGTCTGAATCGTTCGGCAGGAGCCAGTGCTCCTGTAAGAGGACAATGTCAGAAATCTGGCACAGGTCCTTGACAGCTTGGGCAGCGTTCTTAACGGAACGACTGTTAAAGGATGCCACATTTTAGCGTGTCTGAGTCAGTCTTCATGGTCTCGGTTGCGAGGTGGAGGAGGCACGTCTACCGTGGAATCGCCTAACGAGTACGCCACACGGCCAGAAAGACGGGGACAGGATTTCAGCTACAGTGTCGCTGTCTATTGACACCCGGAAAGAAGAGTAGGAGTCAAACTTAGTCGGAAAGTTCATACAGGAGAGCGTCCGATCATGCGACAGCTTGTCGTGCAGATACCGTTCGACGTTCCGACATGGTGTCGGGACCCAGGCGCGTGACAAATATCTCGACTGACTCCTCGGTGTAGTCTCCAAGCACAGTTTCGTGACAATATCGCCGGGCATGTTGTCCATCTTATTGACGACGAAGCATAACAGGTCGTTAATAAAGATTTTGTTTGGCTCAACCTGAGTAGAATCTACCGGTGGGGATCGCTTGTCGGAGCAGCGTTTGCAAAGATTCAGGTCTCCCTGGCCGAGCTGTGCTCCCGGGCATGGCAATCTTCACAGGACGGCATTGTCCAGATGTGGGGAGGGGAGCTGTGCTGCCGACGTCGCTCTTGAGATCCCCCAATATTCCAGAGTAGAACCGAAAATACAGAGCCAGATCTCGCTCAGAGGTTCTCCAGCTGATCAGACAGTATAAACCACAAGTTGCGTCATCAAAAAAGTTTCAGAAACACAACTTTGGAGGTCTAAATGCCGGAGCTATCTGGATACGTGTCCACCAGTGATATGCAAATCCTGTATAGTAAATAGTAAATCCTGTATAGTGAATAGTAAAAACTTTAATACGACAGGCAAACAAAAACAAAAAGCTGCGTTTTTTCTCTCCAAAGAAATAAGCTTGATATCGTTCCAAATTGACATACCATCAGTGGCTTTGATCACGTTTAAAGACGTCGAACGGTTTAAAGACGTTGAGGTGCAAAATGGGTATCTGAATAGGCTTCGGGAGGTAATAGGCAGTGGAAAGATCGGAATGGGATCTTTCAGTAGTGGGCACTAAGTTGGCATTACACAGTGGATCATTGAGTACCACATTGAACCGTTAGCTACCGTTAGCTACCGTTAGCTACCGTTAGCTACCGTTAGCTACCGTTAGCTACCGTTAGCTACCGTTAGCTACCGTTAGCTACCGTTAGCTACCGTTAGCTACCGTTAGCTACCGTTAGCTACCGTTAGCTACCGTTAGCTACCGTTAGCTACCGTTAGCTACCGTTAGCTACCGTTAGCTACCGTTAGCTACCGTTAGCTACCGTTAGCTACCGTTAGCTACCGTTAGCTACCGTTAGCTACCGTTAGCTACCGTTAGCTACCGTTAGCTACCGTTAGCTACCGTTAGCTACCGTTAGCTACCGTTAGCTACCGTTAGCTACCGTTAGCTACCGGTCCGTAGAGTAAAAACGTAGGGACCCCCCACGAGGCCCATTTTCCAACTTGACCTTGGCCTTCACAATGGTAACTTGCCTACTAAAAACCATTAACATCCATTTACATATACAAGACTTATTTTACTAACAAGCGACAAACACAAAAAGTCCACTGCAGTGACGTATGGACCCCCCACGAAGCCCATATTTGCACTTGACATCGGCCTCAACAATGGTAACCTGCCTGCCAAAAATCATGGACGTTGAACCATGCCTTCAAGAGTTATGCTGCTAAATCCTGGTTACCCTAACTAGAAATGGATGATTTTAAACCCTTCTGACGAAGGCAATAACGTTTATTGCTATCACAATGGCAGAAAACCAATCAACATTATCTTGGAGTTGGAGCCTACTTGTGTCTGTGTATCGTAGTGTAATGTTACTACTAAGTATCATATTAAATGGATGCAAAAATGTCCATCTTTGTCCTTGTTTCTGTCCTTCTCAGTAATGAACACTTTTACAGCCCGGCCGGGAATACATGTCCTTGAAGGTCAGGTACTGTGGCCGCCATCTTGGTGGGCAGATGACGTCACTTGGAGGTTCGCTCTGGGTGCTATGGCGACCAGAAGCCCTGGCGGCCTGGGATCGAGGCGAGGCTGTGGCAGATAAGCGTTCCCCACCTAAATAGTACAGAGCCATGTCAGAAAGGGTCATACAGGGAGATGTCATTAAATACTGTACGGAAATGCTGGTTCGATTTAACGTTACCCATTGGAACTTGTGCCCAATTAGATTATCTCTCATGAAAGGCTTTTCATTTTCTCACAACCTTCACACACAGGATTCTTCATCAACAATTCATAAGTTCACTGCAGCTAGCTAACGCCATGATTCAACTTACCCGAGTAAGTATGGATGATATAACAGAGCACAAAGCCCTATTAAAATTGTGATGATCTTACCTTTCGGCAAATTTCTCTTCGGAAAGCTTTCCGTTTTCTGTCTGACCTCCCTGTTTGGTACTTTATTATGTTGGCTGTGACTTTGTAGGGACGGTGGCGAAGAAGGCCTGGGTTCCTCAGAGAACACCTGAAACGTTACAATGTTCGGAGGTAGGAACTGCGCCCTCTTTGCCCGGGATCCGGACCTGGCCATGGCAGTCCTGCGCACTTCCATTACCCTGGGTTTCTTCCCCACCGTTGGCACAGTGACCCGCACTAACTCCATCGCAGATCCCTGCCGACTGGCCCGGTATTCCTCGATGTACTTATGTGTGTCCTGGTGATGAACAAACGGCTTTGAGCCAGACGGCAACTCCTGACCCCCGCCTTGAGTGTGAGCGACAGAACGTCTTCTCGGTGCGATGGAACCCTTCCTCTGAGTGTAGTGTCGGTGGCGTCGCTTTCCGCCCTCCTCGTACCAGCCACACATCGCACTGGAGCCGGGAGGGGCGCAGACGCATGGCGACGACTCCAGAGCAAGCCTGACGTCCTCGAAGTCAAGGCCACGCCCCGTGTCCATCTCCTGTGGGAAGGTAACCCTGTAACTGAATGTTCCGACAGCAGGAAGAGAGTTGAGATGTCACAAACGTTGGTTACAGCTACTATCGGCTCTCTCATCCCGCCGAGTCTGAAGGGAATAAACAAGAATTATATCCCAATTCTCCGAGGCAGATTTACTTCCAAGCAACTATGAGCTGTATTTATATGACTATCCTCCCGAGAGAGTTATCCAATTAATTCCCCAAAGAGTACAGGGTGATCGTTGTGCCGAGTCCAGAAACTACAATATTGAGATGTCCTCTTTACAGTGCTACACAATACTCATCAGGTAATTAAGATTTATTTGATTGTGACCATATGATATTTCTTGACTTACCTGTCTGCTGTCTATAGATTCCCACCGTTGGTGCTTTTGCTCAACCGTATGAAGGAAAGGAAACAGTCATGTAAGATAATCCATATAAATCGACAATAAATCATGAGTTGTGTGTATTACGATGCCTTCCCTGACCCCCCACCTCCCGAACCTGACTTTCCATGGGACAGTTCTCAGTGATTACTAGTACTCGTACAAGTCTAGAACTTGTCACAAACCTGCAAGCAGCAGCTGCCGAGAAAACATGAACAATAAAACAACACCACTTCGTCACCTTGTAAAATGAAGTCGACGTGACGAGATACGAGGCCGACCTGGAGTCCATGCTTTCGAACCACACTGGCAAAAGGTTACCAATGAATTGATAGCAATAGATACTCATAATGCGGCAATAGCTCACGAGTAATACATGTCGCTAGAGGAACACGATACCTTGCGATTAAACAATCTATAATATTGTGGACAAAGTATGGTAGCCCTTCAGCCAATGAGAAGCACCTGACTTCTTCCCACCTCCACCATGTCTGATAATGTCACCCCGTTCTTCAAGTGAAAACCAGTCTTTCCTGTCTATCCAGCAGATTAGACGGAATCGTTCAGTCAATCGTATTACTACAATTAGTAATTATTGTATTTAAGCCGAAGACAAAGGAGGGGTAAGATCCGAAGTAAGATAAGGCCAGTGTGTGCCCAGACAGGCCGACAGGTAGTGGGGCATAATTACTGCAGGAAACAAAAGCTTTGGGTGGAGTTGGAAGATTACCAATCATTTGTTCAAAATGTGGGGCACGCGTATAACATGTACGTATGTGTATATGGAAGGAGACGGCCGCATTCTGCAAAAAATGTTCAATTATGAAGTTGAGTCACCTACTAGAGAACAACTTCCGCCCGTTTTAAGCTCAGCACGGTCTAGTAAGGCACTCAATAAAGTTTCACCCAGCAGTTTTGTTACACACATTTTTTTCTCATCAAGCATCACGTTTGTGTACGAATTTGTACATTCCTGTTTGTGAAGGCATTTGAAATTGTTGGCAAGACAACAAAAATGGCTAAAGGTACTTTAATACCAACTTTTGATCAGTCGCAGTTTGCCTCTCGCTGTCGGCATTTTACAAATTTCGCGCGAAATGTCAAGCGTTTCCGATACACATACCGTCATGCTTTCCCATAACCCCTTGTGAAGTGATTTAACAAAAAAGTAGTTGCAACAATAGAGAAAGCTTGTAACTTAATCAGTCGGTGAACCAGAACGACAGAAAGGCGAGAGCGCACTTAAATCATTCCCGGCACTCCTGTCCGGCATCGCTACGGTAACGCCGCATTGCCAGGGCCACCGCTTCTAGCCTTGAACACTTGGAATATTTTCCTCCAGAAGAAAATCGGGGCAAGAACGGACGGGCCATATGCTTTTTTGTTTCCCAGGGAAACGTTTCCACTGTAATGGCTGGGCTAGCCAGTTGGATTAACAGGTGTGCGCGGCTGGGTAAGAGTGGAGTCTGAGGTTAGGACGCGTGGGAGAGGGCGCGACTCAGCAGTTGGGCTGTGCGGACCGGCAAACGTCCAGGTAAGGAAAGTTATCGAACTCGCTTCAAACCGCAAAATAACGGTGACTTATACTTGCTGAAAAAAATACATAAGAGAAATGCTATATATTTCTGGAAGTTCTGGCATGTGTGCTTAATGTCGGTGGGTCTTACAGTGTGTGTGAAGTTGTGAACCAGTACTTATAGACGTTAAGATTAGTACATTTGTGTGGAAACATGGAGGTCTCAAAACCGACATCTCTCAGAATTGAAATAAACTCACCACGGACAAGTGAAACTTGCGGAAACAATAGCGAATATTCGGCTATTCCTGCAAGTTGTAGCCTATCAGTTTAATTTTGACAAGTCTATTTCAGTCTGCTTTATTTTTGGACGAGTCATGTTGTGGCTATTTTTACACAAATTTCCGACTGAACCATATATTTGTGGGTTCAGCAGTGTCAGATCACGAACAACACTTCACCGCTGGGCAAACAACGCCATTGTGTGGTAAAGTGAGGCGTTGTGAGTCATTGTCGAGGGCCCATTCAGTCAAGGGTTCTTCTCCGGACCACCGCGGTTTTTAGTCCTGCAGCCGCCACCCTACTTTCCCTCTTGCGAGGTGTGGGGTTGTTCGCTATCATGTAAGGCCGCACAAGTATCGTGCTTGCACTATAAGAGCCTTTGTGGTTTTAGGGTAGAAAGTTGCACTTCATTCTAAATCTATAGCTATATAAGTGCGTTTTAATTTAAATCAGGATATGTATCTCGTTTACTGTAAATCTATTTGTATCGAGGAAACGTTAACCATTCTAATTTTGCAAGCATAATGTGTTCTAGTGTGTAGCTGTAATTTCATTATAAAAAGAGAATCAACTGATTGTCTACGCTTCCGACTGCTAAGGTCTGCAGTGATCAGGTTTCATTGGCTGAGCTTGTGTATTTGGTTTTGACTTGGATCTGTGTGTTTTCAAACTTGTCAAAATCTTTAGAAAATAATACAAAAGATAGTGCCTGTTTTCTTCGAGATGCCACTAAAGATTGGTACATTTTCAGAAGCCACAGTCGATTGGTTTAATCTGAAGAGTTATCTGACGGTATTTTTGTATTTCTGTTTGTCTATCCAAGGAGATTCAAATCTATTCTCAATTTGAACCTCCTTGGTCCATCATTTTGTCGTATTGTCTTTTCGTTTGTTAGATTGTTTAACCTTCTTTGTTATTGTTGATATTTTTTGGGGAGACAGAGTTTGTCAGCCTTAAACCTTGGGAACAAGCCAAGTCTCTGTGACCTACTCACGTTTCTGTCCACTTGTTTCCCCAGATCCCGTGAAGCGGGGGACATGATAAGTAATGACCAGCTAATTCAGCCCGTCAACCGTCACTAATTACCACTAACCGGACAACAAAACACACCCGGCGATCGGCGCCAGGATGGACTAGTTTCCAACAAGCTTTGGCCAAAATTCTTCCCCTCTGCCCAACTAAACTCTACTGGAAAATCATTCATCCTATCTGTGCTGATTACTACTATTCACACGGCCTTGAGGAGGTCTGGTGAAGACTAAGGATGGACACAGTTGTGGGTCTGGGCAGGGACCCGGCCCGGCCTCTGACCAGGGGCCGCTCGTGCATGCGCCAGGGCATCTTCGTCTGGAACCACGACCTGCAGAAAATCAACACGGATGACGAGACGGGGTTTTCAATCCGCGGGCAGCCGCTCACACTACACCAGCCCAGGAAGCAGGAAGAGAACAATGCGGAGGTCTTCAACCACCCTAGTCAGCAGAAACCGAAAAGCCTATCAAACCTACGCAACGTCGAATCGAATTCTGAACAGAGCAGTCCTCACATAACGTTGGAACCAATAGGGACACAGAACGCCAAGACAGAGGACTTAGATGTGCGTATAGAATTCCTGACATCCGTCATCTCGAAGTTTAGACTACAGAAGAGAAAGGGCTGTCTACATGAGGTGGACTGGACAGCGGACCCAGGGCAGGGGCAGCCGCGATGTTCACGCTGCGGGAAGTTAATGAGAACGACACCCCGGCTGCCCGAGGTCGGTGACAAACTCACAAAACAAAGGAAGGAGAGACTCAACGTTAATGAGACCAAAATTGCTAATCAATCGTCCCTCTTGCAGGGGAAGCTGCTGTTCATCCGAGACGACGGAATACCGCCAAAAACCGCTAAAGGAAATAAAAGACGTAAAACAAAGAAAGCAAAGCAGAGTAAGAATTCTTCACCCCCTAAGGAATCTGTTCCATTAAACACATCACCGGCGATCATCCAAGAGGTGCAAAACGAGGTGGAAGAGACGAATGCAGACATGTACAAGATGGACGACAAGAAGGATGACAGACCGTCGGCTCCAAGGCGCGTGCTGGTTCGGTTTAGCAGCAGGCGGACAGTCAGGACTTTCGTGCCGGACGCGCCCGTGGCCGGACCGGTCCGGATAGTGACTGGGGAGGGCTCGTGAAATCAGACTTTGTATCAGAATAACCAGTATATACACGTAGGTCACTTAAGATACGGAAATACATTGGGAACTTGGAATCTGCAACAATTTTAAAGCTGTTCTGTCCGTAGTGAAGGTACCACGAAATAGAGAAATTGTACTCTCAGAAATGGCAAATGACATGGAAAACTTAATTGTTTTACCTGCAGCATGTAACATGGATTTTTAAAATCTAAAGTGACCAATGCTGAATACTTTACAACGCAGGTTTGTTGCATTTAGTATTGTCTGAGTATTCCATCTCTATAAAAGCTACGGCGAATCGAATACTTTGCTTTATGGAAAGTGTTATGAGAAGGGGAGGCTACAAATGTTGTTACGTCCGAAATCAAAGCCTGAAATTGTGTTTGCAAATACATGAGTTGTTTCAAAAAGAAAATGGAAAACTTTCTCCTAGCGGCCAACCTCGATATTGTTCAATGGAGTAGACTTCAACTATGTAAAGTACACCCGTTAACCGTTCTTTATTCACTGTAGATAAGTATCTAGAACCTACCCACAGAGTAAGGTGTTTTCGCTTCTAAATCCACCAAGTATTACGGACAGGTCACGAAGGATGTAGGCATAATTCGTTGCTATAGTAACGGAAAATCAGACTGAAATCAATCCGTTCGCAGTAAGATCACGTTACGACATGCCGCGTGATCTAATAATAGTTGTTTTCGGAGAGAGAACTGCACAGATGTGTGATCTGCACACAGATTTGTTGGAGCTGTATGGAAACAATATCGTATCACGTTGTTACTGTTCACAAGAGTCCACTGCACAAAGCTGAATGTATTCCCTGTGTTGAGAGTCACATATTTCCAAGACAATAGTCTCTTGAATTACTCTGCTGTGGTAAGACGATTGCATGCGAAGCTGTACCGAAACAATACTATATTAAATTTTATTAATCTTTCCGTAGACACACACCTTTACCCGATGGCCTCTCCTGTTTATACACATTCTCACATGTATGGATCCATCTACGTAAGACCAGACTTCATTTGATTAGCTCTTTGATAGCATAGCTATGTAACCGTAATTCTCAACATGGCTAGCTCTGCTCAAATACATACATGATCATACATGTACAACGATTTCCTCACCACAAAGGCCTACTCGCTAAAAAAAAACATGGAAATTTTTCATATTAAAAATCATCCTGTTGGCTATTCAAACAACATCCAACAAACACAAACCAGTCAACCAACCAACCAACCAACCAACCAACCAAAAAACAATAAAAGAAGCAAACAAATGCTGATTTAGATATAAACTTCTCTAAAAACCCTCTTAATGAAATGTTCCATTGTTCGAAGTGCCGATGTGAGTCAGTCGTCCACGTCCGTCAGTTCCAGGCGCACACCTGCTACGGACCTCGGCGTCACCACACGGTCCGTCTTCTTCCGCTTACAATACCTGAGGGCAAAGAAACGTCCATAGGTCAACGAGACTGAACTATCGAGTTGACAAAACCGTTACCAACAACTAGGTCTTCATCATGAATACGAAGTTTACAAGTCTGCATGAGCCATGAACTTCTCGTAACCATTATCGACAAGTTGTAGAAACATGAAATACGCATTTTACAATACGATCCATCTTGTAGTTACATTTGAAACAGAAATATCATTGCTGACTCCTCTTTTTCAATATGATTGGATAGTGATTAAGGCTCTGTAAATAAAGAATCGTTAGGTCAAAATAACATCACCTGTACGCCATCCCACCCACGGTGCCGACCATGGCGACCCCCAGCCCTGCCACCACCAGGATGAGCCACCAGGGCCAGCCGCAGTCCGAGAAGTTCCACACGTCCGTCTCACACGCCGTCGGTCCCAACAGGCCCTGTGGTTCGGGTGAGTCCGATGTCGGAACTGCAGTTTGCTTGTCCGCCGGCGGTGGCGTTTTCGGTGGTGGTGTTGTTTGCTTGTCGCCCGGCGGTGATGACGTCCTCTCAGTGACAGCCGTTGCCCTGGTCACTTGGCTCCTGGTTGAGGCTGTTTCGGCCCTTGTCGTCTGTTTGCCCCCCCCCCCCCCAAAAAAGAAAAACAAGGAGAGAAGCTTAAAAAGTCTACTTAAGCTTAAAAAGAGTTCCTCCATTGGTATTTTGAAGAAAGTGGTGTGTCCTGGAGGTCGTACACAGAGTCCTATTACAGTTATCTGTACTATCGTAAAGGGTTGAGATTGAGTAGTTCAAACTGTTCAATTGATATGGAAGAGCTGTGTTTGTATGTTGTCAACATAGTGCAAAGAAAGATGCTGTATAAAGTTAAGAATTACCTTCAGCACCAAGGACGTGCCCAGACTGTCTTACATTGATGACCCGCTAGGCGGTGCTCATACCAGTACCATTGGTAACGTAATCAACTCACGTTATTGTAATGTACATACTGAGAAACACTCTGGTTGGAAAGCCCAGCAACATGCTTATCGCCCATTCTCCGTTAACGTGTGCAATTGGGGGTAGAAATTGGTGAAAAATAAAGTTCTTCCAAATACCTAACAAATGTGCTGAACTTGTTACCAGTATTGTCGACTATCTTTTGCCAATTTTGTACGGTGCTACCACCTATACTTTTCGAGATATTAAGTTTTTTGTCTGTAGATATGGTAATCTCCGTAACAAACCACCAAAGACACCACCAAATAGCCAAAAGAAGCTCACGTGCTACATCTGCTTGGAGATTAAAGCAGGGAGAGTAAACCCTCTGTACTATGATTTTCTAGCAAGACAAGGCCAACTACAGTATTGTTACAGTGGATAAAATGCTCTTAATCGAACTTTGCATCGTATCCTTTTCCTGTAAATTCGATAACACAGTGAAGAAAAAAATGATAACGTAGGTTAGACGATAACGTAGGTTAGAATTATGCTTATGATGATCAATACAATCCAAGCCGTCAGCCCTTACACTATAAAATTTACATGCAAATGTATATCTGATGACCCTCTTTCTGATGAATGGAAGTGTAAGTATCTGTCTCTAATCTCAGTGGAATAACCATGATAACGTAGGTTAGAATTGAAAATTGACAAACGGCCTGACGCTGTTTGTTGTTGTCATTTTTCCGATACTCGTGTTTTGTTCTCCCTGCCATGGATTTGTTTCGCAAAAAACACAGTCTAGCGGATAAGACAGTATGAAAATTATTGTGAAATGTCTTTTCGTGGGCGAATTATACCCGTCTATCTTTCCATAACGTAGGTTAGACAAAACCTTGCGACAAAACTAAAACGGCATCAGATTTAGTATGGACGCCAGCTGGACAAGTTCATCCACCTGTGGCAAGACAGTTTGGTGGATAGGTGTAGATTATGACTGAAAATTAAGTCAACTCACACGTTTTCATTGTTTGAACCCGACGTTTTGTGCGTTACTAGTGGTTGCGACAGGTGATTTTAGCGTGTTTCTTAGCAAAATCTTCTCCTGGACGACCCGAAGGCAGCTGACAGTTGCGGTAAAACATAACTTAGTATATTACTATCATGTACTGATAACAGGAAAGCCCAAGATACGCAGTTATTGCTTCTTTTAAAAACTTGGTGGCCCGCTACTATCATGCGACAGCAATTGCACACGTTAACGAAGAATGGGCGTTATATCCGTGGCTACTACGTACAGGGATGATGTTGTGACGTGGTGACAACGGTATACGGGTTGTCACCAATAAAGAATCGGAAATGTAAATGCAACGTTATACCACAGATTCCTTTGTAGTTGATGCAGCGGTGCTTTGCGATGTGGACGGTTGTTTTGTTGTAGTGGTGGGAGGCATCGGCGGTGTGGTTTGGATAGTGGTTGATTGTTGTGTAGCTGTTGTCGGAGGAGGAGGCGTCGTCGTGCTTTGAGTGGTGGTCGCCTGTTCTGTAGTGGTTGTCGGGGGTGCAGGAGTGGTACGAGTGGTAGGAGCCTCGGTACACGAGAAGGCGTCCCCACTGTTGATGCAGGCAGTCCCGGGCGGGCAGGGGCTCGAGGCGCACGGCAACTCTACAGATCCCGAGTACGGATTGAACCAAAAAGTTGTAATAAGAATCAACCTAATATGAAGACTCTAAACATGTTCTGATTTCTGCTGCCAAACTGAATTATATACCTGCAAATAAAATAACTGTCTTAAGCGCTATAAATGCTTAGGGTACTTTTATTTGGCTTTACAGTTAAAAAAAAAGAAATAATTCAACTACATTGTGATAAAATGGACTTCAAAGTAAAAAAAAAACATATTTGTATGTCTGCCATTACGTGTCTTCACCCCCTAATGTGAGGACATGTTTTGCTCCTTAATCCTTGGCCGACTTGATCAGCTCCTGCATCATTTGAAGGTCCCACCGATAACAGGAAATGACTAATGACCCACTATATTTACGTTTCAGTACGGGAACACACGGGGACAAAGAACCTTGTGCCGTTAATCTGGGGTCGAGATTATTGAATCCATTAACATTCTAGAGCAAATGACTTGTAACTGTGGACAGCAAACACTCGACTGGTCCTAACTAACCAATTCACACGTACTGTGCAATATCCCAGGGAACAGGTCTTTATGGACCAAACTCGCCCGGTAGAAGAGAAACAAGTATAGCTTTCTTCATATGCTGTCTAAAGCTTACACTCTCTTTAACTAGGGTTACGCAGAGCATACATTTGATGGGAGAGAACGAAACGCAAACAACTCCTGTTCAAACATGGTTTTAAGCATATGATGAAACATTTTGTTTCTTACAAATGCAGGCATGCCCGTCAAATAATCAGTACGTTAGTTATACCAAACTGATGTCGTCTTTATGTTATAACGGTCTTCATTTCTTACTATTCCTTGCTACATGTATTTCAGCTATACATTCTAATAGCATTAGGTGCTAAAGTGACGGCATAAAGCTTGCAAGCCAAAGCCGCTCTCTAGCCCACCTGTTTGACACGTTGGGCCGGCGTAGTTCCTGGTGCAGGTACAGTTATATCCACACTGAGCCTCCACGCACGTCCCTCCATTCTGACAAGGATTGGACACACACTCGTATGCGTCTGGAACGTGATACAGAAATACGTCTGTAAGCTCGTCTGCTCATCCTACTTTACCTTCACCTAGGGAAGTTCTCAGAAAGCCGATGGAAATAGCGATGGATTTGACTGAAAATTATAATACCGAAAATCCACAGTGGATCAGATTATTTGAGTGAACGTTTGAATGTTTGTATGTTTGTTTAATGCTGAATGTTTAAATGCGTGACAATTAGAAAAGTAGCCATTAGGGTGTCGAAAAAAATTAAGTCTCTGTGAGGTTATCATTGAAAACGTAGTCAATCGAACTAAACGGTCCAGATACTAGTTCCGGCTACATACCTGTACACGGAGTAAATCCATACTGCACTTTTATGCCCTTCTTGAAGTAGTTGATGGTAGTACTTTCAAACGTCACCAGGAGGTGCCTCCCTTTGGACTCGTACTGACCTGTGGGCTGATCATTTTCACAGAACGTGCCGAACAGCGTGACGTTGGCTTCCGCGTCTGTCCCGTCGTAGATCTGGACCTTGTCCGTATGCGGGCATTTCCCCCAGAAGTTGGTACCTGTCAGATGGAACTCCACAAACGTCAGGTGGCACTTCTGCCCCACGGGCGCCTCCAGCAGCCACTCGCAGTACTTGTTACGGGGGTAGGGGCGCGGGTAGTTCGGGGACGTAAACTCGTACGGACCGGAGCCTGGGTGGATCACAAGCGGCGGGGAGTCACAGGCAGGGAAGTTTTGTCCTGGTGAGGCAAACAGATCGTCGAACAACAAGTGTAACAACAAACTGTATCTTATGCTATAGGAGGGACATATGTAATGTACAACTTTCTTGTGAAGATTTGGGCAAAGCAAGGAGGTTGGTAGAAAGAACGAATCAACAGAAAAATCTGCATTTTGAATGTCATAGATATGCACTTTTTCCATTACATTTAACTAGTTACACTTCTGTAGATATTGGTTTTATCAGGGGCAAGTGCGAGGAGAGGCGAAATGTTTTGGCTGCTTGCAGTGATGCTGTATTTCTTGTTTGAAAAAACAAAAAAACAACGTTAGCGTTCACATGATATCGCAGGCATGAGAGTTCTTTGTACAGTAGGACTATCAGAGATTTTGCAGAATGTTTGCTATATCTGTTGCTCTTCTAACCTCGTCATTTTGGAAACAAAATCAGGGAAATTTCACCCGAGGAAGATAATCTACATGATGAGCCTTTCACATGTTAAAGTTGTCATCGATACCCGTCAGTCCAACAGTGACGTCACTGAAACATAGAAAGATGTTGACGAGGTGTTCTGTTTCAAAGCTGATCATTCATCAATATTTTGTAGATCGTCGCCTTATCCACAAGACTCCGCAGTGTAACATGACGAACGACAGCTAGCTAATTGTTATTGTACAAGCTTACATGCCAAGGAAGTCAGTACAACGCTGTATGAGAGCTTCGCATTAAGAAGTTGAATGGGGAGATTGTTACGTTGCCATCTTCCAAGCCACGGGTCCGTCGATTGCTTAAGGCAAACGGGCCAATAGGTAGCGGAAAGGTCGTCAATACTGTCCGAATATAAGTCACGGTCTCTGTAGACAGTGGGTAGGTTGGGAGGTGATTAAAAGATATTTTTCGAAATACATTGTTTAGCTGGTGTAAAGAGACAACAGAGCGCGTCTAAATGCAAAGACGAGCCATAGCTTTCAGAGTGGCCGACTGAGAAATCATCTTACTTCATGCCTTACATTTGTTGTGCTCATGGTAGGAAGCGATTTGTTTGCTTTCTAGATATCTACAATCTAGTTTAGTCTTCGTGAACACATAAGAGGGACATCTTACCTGAACTCAGCACCCAGCAAGTCGCCAGGACGACAGCCAGCAGGGGAGACAGGCCCATGTCTGTACCGCGCCTTGTCTGTCCTCCACTTCCAGTGTCAAACAAGCATCTACCGACAGAAAAGCAAATCTTTCTGGCGTGTCGCCAAATTTAGGATCAATCTCACCGTGCGACGAGGGTTTAGCATTTCCACGCAACCGGATGACGCAGTGTGACGTGCCGACGTTTGAACAGGCGTCGCCCTTAAGCCCGCAGCGCGATCGAAGGCGATAACATCGTACCTTAATATCGTACAGTTACATTGTGTGTCGATATGGTAAATTACAAACACTTAAAATGGCTTTGTATCAAGAGGAGAATTAAATCTGTGTTTATTATAATATGCTTTGAACATAGACAGAACATAGAAAATTGATCGCTTTTAGTTCAATATATAATTCAGAATTAGTCTCAACCAGACACTGGAGAAAGAGTGCATGAGCTCGAGCTGATGAAAGAGCACAAAACAACCGAAAAGACCAACAAAAACTTGCAAATGTCGTCATATAGCTGCCTAAGAGCCTTTTTCATGACGTTAGCGACTTCATCCATACATCATTTTGTATCAGCAAGGATGGGGTACAAGATAAAAGTAACCTGATTAGAAACTGTCAAACTGATGTTTTCGTTAATTTCCTTGCCAACAAAGACGAACATCGCCGTAACTTTTGTTATCTGGTTACTAAGGATCGGAGCAATCAGACTGAGGTTATTAGACTGCTGTTTGTGCTTAATTGCTTTGCGCATGCGTTATCCGTGTTGTCCAGAAAGTATTGGTAAACTCGGCGCAAGTTTGGACAAACACACGGACAACATGCGGCACGACTGGACCTGTGTCCGCAGACTGTAGAATTTAACATCATGTTATTTCACACGCTATTCTATACTCTGGTGAAAGAAAGTACCGGTGAATAAAAGAATGATTAATTAATATGTCCTCTATACCTTTTAGAATGTATAGAGATTGGTCTTTTTGTGAAAATGGAAAAGCGGCTTATAAGAAAGTATTGGCAAACTTAAGGGCTGTATAGACAAACATGTGGATAACTAGCAGCACGATTAGTCTTGTATCCCTGAACAAGTCTTACATCACACGTTATATTGCTCTATTGGTTCTAAGGCTATCCTCCTTTGAATTCCATGTGAAAGAATGTTTGTTGGCTCATATGTCTAATCAAATTGTTTCATCTATCAGTTTTCACCCTGTCTTTCTTGCAGAATTGGACAGATTAGATATTACCTGTTTGGAAATCAGAGAACATGCGGACGACAGGACAGGAAATGTGTGCAGCAGCTCCATCTAGAAAGATTCCTGAGAACCACATGACAGCTGTTCAGAGAAACTGGCTCCATAAACTGTGGGCAGGTCAGGCAATCAAACTCACTAATGGTCATTTTCAAAGGAGTCATTTCCATTATTGTGGCAAAAGAATAACAGAAGAAAGACATCAAAGGAAACAATAAGTGTATTTTCCTTCCCCTCTCATGCAGGGATTGGCAAATTTAATAAAACCGAAGCACATAACAAAATATCAATTCAATCATTTGTTTTATTTTTCAAACACTGTCATTGCTTCAATTCTACTCTGGACTGAGATATGTCAAATGGAAATAAAAATTGTTACAGAAGGCGCTAGCTGCAAATAAACATTGTCACAACAATCAACAGGGAGCATCTAATAACATAATTGGTCATATCCTGAGTGTTGGCATTGCGGGACAAAGTACTAGTACATCATGACATCTGGATACCGGAACAATGTAATATATAACAAACATAAATCTGTTAGTTTAACATTGATGGCTGTTCTAAAACACACAATAACAGTACATGTAACTTGGTTGTACACCTTGTTGCCACTTTTGTATCACTGGCTATTGTCTTGTGCAGAACAAATCTTGGAGGCTCCAGAAGTAATGTCTGTTCAGCCAGTATGGTTCTACTCTGCTGAAGGAGGTAGTATATTATGTCAAAGTAGTTTACAGTATGCTCCTTCCGCTACATTATGTTTGCTAAGACTTTTACTGTCATGGCGATTTAAGTTATTGATATATATGTACATGTAGTACCATTGTCATCTTTAGGCACTGCACCATGGTAGAAACTTGTATGGCCACACTTGACAACTTTACATTGACAACCCTATTGCTTTCACTGGCATGCTGGAGCATTGGACATGTACCCCAAATACCATATGTGAACATGTGAGTGTTATTACCTACATGTGTTGTATGAGTCTTGTTCTTACCGATATTGATTGCTACAGAGACTTTTAGCAACTTTTAGCAGGCAGAAGTGAGTTTAAACAAAGTTAAGGCTAGCAAATGTACTGTCACAAAATAGCAGAGCACTGCTCGCCAGGAATGATTATAATCTCAAGAGTTTATTAAAAAACGTAGTGGGCCTTTAACATACAGATATTCATCAGCTAAAAAAATGTA
Source organism: Branchiostoma floridae x Branchiostoma japonicum (assembly GCA_013266295.2). Taxonomy (NCBI): domain Eukaryota; kingdom Metazoa; phylum Chordata; class Leptocardii; order Amphioxiformes; family Branchiostomatidae; genus Branchiostoma; species Branchiostoma floridae x Branchiostoma japonicum. The sequence goes on from CM023840.1 coordinate 18,441,383, forward strand.
ATTTTCTACTCTTGAGCTAAATATGGACTACTTGCTCCAAAGTAACAGCATTAATGATTAATAGGCAAATGTATAAAAACTGTAGACATACATACTAAAAACATCTACTACACACTGTTGGGCACTTCATGAGCCTGAAGTTGTCAAATCTCTACAACCAGCTTAACCTTCTCTCTGCTGAGGTAGGCTTTTAGGACAAAATTTGCATTGACTAGTGGTTAGACAGCAGGGAGAAGGTTAATTATGTGGATGTCTGTAGAAGATGAGTGGACAAGAATTTTTTTACATTTATGCAAATTTTCATCATTAGATATGTTTGTACCTTTGCACAGTTCAATTACAATATCTCTTCACATAATATAAAGGAACTGGACATTACATTTATTGCCCATATTGCTGCAGGAAAACCAACCAGACATGATTAGCTCTGGCTGTTTTCATGGTGCCTCAACTTGATTGTGAAAAAATAGTCCAGTCTCAGGATTACAGTGCAAGTAGATTTAATCAGAGTGCAGGTAATTCTCTAATTGTGAAATACACTGACGATTGTCAAGACTTTTGGTGACTTATACTGATAGAACACTACAGTCAAATACTGCACTAGTTTTGCTGTTAGCCATATCCAGATTATTGTCACCAATGTATGGGGGCTGTTTTATCAATGTTGAATCTTTGTTACATTCTCAAGCTCAACTGGAGAATACTGTCAAATTTTTAAAAGAGAAAATTTTCCACCTCATTTCACACTGGATACTTGAGTACTGATGAGTAGGTTTTGAAACTAAACCACTCTAAGGTATGGATATTAAAATTTTATATAAATCACAAAATAAAAAACAAAATTGCCATTCTTCACTGACTACTACTACTACTTCTACTGCTGCTGCAAAGCTAGTAGCGTCTTTCCTATCTCACAACTAAACAGGAGTCCTACTGGGCACCCTAACCACCTGTAACAAAAGCTGACTGATACACATGTAGGTACAACAGCAAGAATTAAACTTGCCAAATACACCAGAACACTGGTCACTACAAATTTGACAGGATATTGGAAATCTGGAATGTCAAATTAATTGGAAGCCCCAGTCTTTCAACTTGTTGCAGAATGTACTGTACAGTTAAGCATGCTAGTTGAAAGAATATGCTCTCCTTTATATTATGGCATCAATTTTGATATTTAACTTTTTAGATTGAATAAACTTTCAAAATTCCTAGTGACCAGTGTTAGGTAATTGTTCTTCCCACAGAGAAGCCTGATAATTCTGCTGCCTTGCATTATTGCACAGTCAAGTCACACCTGTCTGTTTTATTGGTTCCCAGATTTGAAAAAAAATATGATAACTGTAGGTTAAAATGAATGTGCTTTCACTTTGATACACATGGTTTTAGGTGAATTTTCAGACTTATTGTTCAGCAGATATTACAGAACTCTTATTTTGTCCTTTTGCCTCATTTTCAGTGCAAAGTTTCTGAGAACCAAAGAAATAAATCCGTGTGACCTCATGTCCTTGTGGATATAGCAGCTCCCTGTCGTCACCTGACTGAGTTGAACCTCTGGGTCAATCCTGCTCTCATCACGGGTCGCCGCTCGCCTGCCCATGACTTGGACCGCAGGCGGAACTTCTTCAACTCATCACCGTAGTCCTTGTGCAGCATTGGGGTGTAGCTCTGAGGGTCACACATGCTCTGTAAGATAACAACAACACAAAATCTTCAGTTTCCCTTTGTAACATTGGGGTGTAGCTATGCGGCTTGCACATGCTCTAGGATAACAACAACATGTACTATGTGACATGTACTTCCTTGACATAAGACTACTTTAGGTACATGTAGTACATGACCCTAACCTTGTGGGTCTCATAAAAGGCCTTGTAACCACCGTCCAGAAGGTAGATTTCAGGATAGTCCAGGCCTGGGTAGCAATTCTTGTGGGCGTCCCTGTCTTTATTCCTGAGAAATCTGGACCTGGAGAAAATTCATGAAGTACATGGAGTTACAAATTGTTCTTGAATTTAACAAGTCTACTGGCTAACACAAAATTCTCCTTGATTTCTTGCCGTTTGTAACATTGCGATGAAAGAATAAAGCTAAAAGAATACACACCCGGTACTATGAATCACATATCACAGAAAACAGAAATAAAGATGCACTGGTCACACTGAATTTAGAGACACTGGAAGTTTGTAAGATTTGAAATTCAAGACTTATGTTTCAACTTATTGCTGAATGTAAAGTTTTACATATGGAAGACTCTTTCCTTTGGCATTTTTATAAAATCTATCACATTTCATTTAAACCTATAACATTTTATATATCTTTTTGACCAAACTGACCAATGCTAATGTACAGATACAGATGCTGACAAACATGGGATGATGACTTACAGTTTTGGTGCTCGTTCTGATGAGAATTCACAGTGGAACACCAGGATGTGGCGCTCATTACTGTCTTCACACTTTGGCGGATTGTAGAGTAACTCTGATAGAACTTCGTCCTTTCTGTAGATATTCTTTGCTCCCTAAAATAGATCAACGGCAGGGGGAAAATGAAATGACATGTTGTTATCAAAGATTTAAGTTTGAAAAAGCTAACAAGTAGTACTATACACCTCATATACCTTTGCATAATATTTCAGCATGTTTCATTAAAAAGCATTGAATGGGGTGTATGTAACACAGTACCACAGTGGAGTTCAACATGGAAAAATGTGTGGAAAAAAGTATTACCATTTTCTTACCACATACTATCCCTTTGAAGATGGCAAGTACATCTGTACAATCTATTTCGTACAACCTTTAATAAGCAATCCTTGAACTTACCTTAATGTGTCCCCCGCTGTACTCGTAAGGATATCTGCAGTCAATGATTTCAAAGTGCTGTACCTGTCCACTGTACACACCTTGTAATAGGTCAACCAGCTGTGGAGAAGGGTGGATTTCAAAATGCTTAGAAAACTAACACATAATGTACTTGATACAGGCTTTAGACTTGAAGACAAAATAGAGAATGCAAAACAGTTTGATGGAAATGCAAGGGAAACTGGACACAAAATCCAGTCTTTTTGGGGATTTTTTGAGGAGTGATCTATGTCAAGATGCTGTAGTCTTCATCGACAATGCCAAACAAAACAGATACATACATGTTCTTTATTTAATAGAGGCACACACTAAAGACACAGAAACGTAACATTATAACAGTTGCTACAGCATACCAGACAACTCTAAAGTATTTTCAGCATAAAACAGACTTACAGTGTCTGGTGTTATACTCTTCAGATCCTGGTGCTTGCCCTTGACAAGTGGTAAGCAGTATGGCTGTAAAAAAAATCTATTTTAGAACAGGGCATTCCAGACTGACACAGATTTATGATAGTTATTACGATGAACATTCCTCTTCATTTGAATGAAAAAAAAAGAGCTCTACTGCAATCTTGTTGTCTTCATACCTTAGAGAAATCCCCTATCAAGTTGTGACCCTCTCCACCTGAAACATTAGATAGAAGATGAAATTCTCCACAAATACATGTAATACGTACTTCAATCATTTTTATTTTCATCTTATTCAAATTCATGTGCATCCAGGAATACCATTGACTCATATCAGATTCAGCCAGGTCTTAAAAGAGGAAAAGATAACAAGATGCTCACCTGCATTCAGGTAATGTGAGAAACCACCGACCTCACAAATGGAGTGCGAACGATAGAGAGGTGACCGCATAGGCTGGGAATGAACAGAGCACAACATAGATTTAGAAAAAAACTGTGTTACTTACTAATCATTGCTATTGTACCTAAAAAAAAATAGAATTGGCTTTTGCAGCTTCAGTTTTTTTTTATAGTATATTTTCATGTCTTTTGTTAATTTTCTACATGTACCAAGAAATTATGAGCTTTGTATAACACATTAGTTTAGATTTGTTATAACTGATTTGACTTAGTATGTCAGATGCAATTTCTAGCTTTAAAATTACATGACTAAAACATCAAATTGATCTTAACTTACCATAGGTCACTCAATACTATATCAACCATAACTTTACAGCCTACCACATTGTAGTTCCGAAGTTTAAGGGCACACAGCTGCCAACTCACCTGGATTGTAGTTTCATCTTCACACACACTTTTTCTTCTCTTGTTTAGAGGGCTGACACGTCGTGTGGAACATTCTGACCGCTTCAGTCCAGTCAACCTGGGCGCACTCGGAGAACGGAAAAGTCCCCGTGGTTGGCCTCGCTCAGAACCCTTCATAAAATATCAACAAATATCAGCCGCTGGACAACACAATAACAGACAAGGGTAAACTTTGACACTACCCCTCAAGAACCTGCAAATTATTCTTAATTTCTATGACGTTCAACTACTATGACTTTACTTCAGTTTATAGTCTGGGAAGTCACTTTTGCACATGTACATGTAATTGAAAAATTAGAGGTACAAACCTTAAGTTTGTTCTCAAGTGTACTGTACAACAATAATGCCACAAACCTTGGGTGTTTCACCAGGAGATTTGTGTCCAGCCTCAGAACTAAGCAGCGGAGCATTCATTAAACTCATCAGACTTGATGAAACGTTCTCTTCAGCAACCTGGGGAAAGTAATTGATTATGGGACAAATTTCGATTCAGATTTGCATTCAGAAATAATTCTTATCATTCAACTATTGTCAGACAATGAGAAAGCATGCCTGAAGCAAAGATAACTAGAAGGGTAGCAAAAGCAGGAATACTAACAGCTGCATCATAGTACCTTTGTACCTTTGCTGTCACAACCAGACTTCAGTCTTACCTTACCTGTTGGTGTATATTAACACTACTGTGACATTACTACACTTACTTACACACACTACTTACATTTCTTTCAATCGGATCCTTACTTACACACACTACTTACATTTCTTTCAATCGGATCCTGTAATTCTGAGGAGGCAGCTGATCTGCCTTGGCAAAACGATGCACTCCTGGAGTGTGGTTTTAGTCAGATGTTCTGACATACCGGTAACAAACATGTGCGACAGATATCATTACATCCTGTTTACACTTGCTCTAAGTTGCTCACGTGACCTGTATTAAAGAATTGGAGGCCTATGTGTTCCTTACTACTTACCTGGCCCTGCTCTGCCACCAGCAGCTCTAGGAAGTCATCATCATTGTCCACATCAAAAATGTGAGCTGGAGCCTGTGGCAGAGCTGCTGAACTCTCTGTAGCCACTTCTAAACTCCCTGGTGCTGTTGGAGACTTCTTTAAACACTGCAGTAAACAGAAATTGATCCTTAACCATTGTTATGATATAAATCAGGTAAGGGTGTATATGCATTCTTCATGCCTCTTGCTCATACATGTAGTTGTATCTGTTTGATTGACTTTGGTCATAAAAAAACAAACAAACAAACAAACAAACAAACAAACAAGCAGGTAGATTCACAGAAAATTGATGTTTGAATGTATGCACGAATAAATTGCATGTTTGAAAGTACTGTATAACAAATGTTGCCATGGCCACTGTTCCAGGCACAATGCCTTACCTGAGTTGGGAGGTGCAGGCCACGCTTGGTAGGAGGTCTGTTTGGCACTCGGAAGGGACAGCTCTCTACCTCTGCTCCTTCCTTCTTCTTTATAAAAGAAAAAAACTGTGGCATTATGGAAAAGGCTGGGTCTATAACTTCCTCCACTAAGATCATATTCATAAATCTAACTGAATGACATCCATCTATGTTCTGTCTGTACCAAGTCTTGCTACCGAATGAATGAATGAATGAATGAATTTTATTATCGTGTCTTGCGACTTATTGTCACCCAGCCCATATGGGCTTATAAGACACCAGAACAGAAGTCACATGATTGAAACATAAATAGAAAGTAAACATAAATCCAAGTCCAATCAAAGGTCATACTGGAGACATCAAACAAATAACTAAATACAACGTTAAAGTGTTGCATAACATAATAATGCTACCATTGGGGAGTGGACTAAATAAAGCTCTATAAGAGCCTATAAGTAGGACCAAGGACATAAGTAACCAACCAGGGCTTCTGTATCATACCTGTTGGCTTGTCCCATTGTTGCCTGAGGTGACATCCTCAACATTCTCCTTCTGTCTGTCTAACTCCTGACTGAATCCCTGGAAATGAACCTGTGTGGCACAACAAATTCTTCTAAGAGGATTCGTTAAAAAAAATATCTTACTTCAAACTTCCTACCTCCTAACTAATGAAGATATCCAAATGATTCTGTACAATGTAATTTGAACAGCCTGATCTAAAATCATGCCATCAGCTCTTCCCACTGTATCTGGATGTCATTTACAATACACCTGAGCTGTATCAGGATCACCCTCTTAATGTTATGCATTGTCATTGTATACAATACACATTTAAGCAAATATCATCCTAAAAGAAGATCACAGACTTTGTGATGCTGGCTGACAGTGGCTGTTATGGGTTGGAGGTTGCTATGTGTTTACTGTTGCTATGCTGCGCACATGTACTTTGCTACTTGATACTTTACAGTGGGAGGTCACAGAATAATCTTGAGTGTGATGTGCCTAAGTACTCACTGGCATGGACTGGTGGCGCCGTAATGACAATGGTTTTCTGAAAATGGATCAACACAAAGAAAAGTGTCATTATTCCTATTAATCAGAGAATTGCAAATGTACAACAAACAAACAACAGCTCATCATGGACCATAAGTGCAAACAGGTACATTTGGTAGCAGTAATATACAATGTACTATAGACTGAGACCTACCTTAGAGCAGGATTCCTGTTCTGCAACCTAAAGCAAGACAGTGTATGGTAAATACAATGTATATATTAACCTTGTTTCCCTTATTATAAAAGACTTCTCTACCTTTAAATGGAAAATCATATTTCTATACCATATAATATATTATGTGGTATTCCATAGCCACTATAAATCATTTTCGTTGAAGAATTTGACAGTCTACTCACATTTGCTGGATGGTGGGAGAGTCCTCCACATGGTTTGGGGAATCTGTGATTTAATTGAACAGAATAAGTGACAACGTGTTTATCATTTCTCATATTCCATACAGATGCATGTTGAAATATTTTGGTAATTTCTTACACTGAGAAAAGGTTACAGGGTGAGCATCAATCAAGATGTGATAAAAGACAAGCTGTGCAAAGCTAATTACAAAACCTAAGTAAGAGCAAGGAGCTTGATTGAACCTCCTTGGTAAGAGGTTACAAAAGCTGCACATTTGGATCTGCTGTGATAGTCACCTTTTGGAGCAGACGTTAACTAACCAGCATGATACCCAGGCTATAACTTTACATGTTCTGGATGTACCTGTGTAAGAAGAGATGGAGGAAATCCTCCTGATGACTGGTGTCTCTGATTCGACCCTTTGTGGGGTTGGGGTAAGACATAACTGAAGCCGACGCTTGGGTGTTCCATCACTGAGGGAACATATTTACATGTTAAGACTTCTAATGTTACATGTAAGGTTACAACAAAATTAGGATCTGAATCCCAGATTGAGGAACAGCCAAACTTGAAACTTGTTCCAGTTTGGGTACTGGAGTAAGCAAATACCCACACGAGCAATCTTTTGTCTAGATCTGTACATGTATCTAGATATTTCACAATCACTGCCAGTTAGACAGAACAGCTTTTTTTTCTATTCAATTCTAGTGGTGACCTCATGGCCTCAGTTGACCCTATACTAGTACATTTGTATTAAAGTTCTATACATGTCTTGTTGAATCATTTCTCACCAAGCAATAGATCTAGTTTCAAAAGATAAAATTTATTTTTATTCATAAGATCTGAGGGCGCACCAAATCGCACACTGTGCTGAAATGTACACATACATGTACAATACTGACCTTAATTCACACATGCTGACGTTCATAGCCAGGTCAGACATCGGAGACACCACCAGCTCGGGACGAATGTCGCTCTTGTGGTCGGCAGATGGCTTGACGCTCCCTCCGCCATTGATGGGTAGAGCAAGGTCCAACTCCAGGGAAAAACCTTTCTTGTTTGACCCAATAGACTGGTGTTCCGTACACAAATCGGACTGCTGTGCGTCGTTGCAATCACCACACGCGTGTGCCACTTCTTTCTCTGTTGTTCCAGCGTCTGTGACCGGTGGACTGGCCATTTTGGACAAGGTCACAAGATTGCAGCTGCTGGAAGATCAACGCGTCGGGCTCTGGTCTGGGGCACCACAAAGCGTCCCCCAGTGTAGGTCGCTACAGCGCCACTACGCTACAAGATCAGCAGATTGTGATAAACATACGAAGAACTGAGGGTGTCTACATCTACATGTATTTTGGAGGAAGTCAATCAAAGGCAGGGAATTGCTAAATTGCGAGATACCTAAGCAAGCTAACAAGCTATAAGTATAAGCTGGAAGAAGTCCGCCATTTTCGAAAAATAACACATATGCAAATTAGCCACTCCCTAACCAATCCTGGTGCGCATAGATTAGTCCAAGTAAAAATAGGTAACATATACAAATATTTAAAAACATAGATAAAAAAGTAAACGCTGATTACAACGTTTAAGTAACATTTTACACACAATGTATGTACATATTTTTTATATTTTATCAGTTATAGGATCTTTACTATATTTTCTTGCACAAAATATGTACATATACTTTTGACTTTTCCCATATCAATAATGTAAGATTCTGAGTGCATCCTGGGAAATCCAGTTCCCGCGAAATTTGTCTGGCGCCAGAAATTTTCTCTTGCAATTTTGCTTATTTTCGGGATTAATCTGTGATAATTCGGTCTAGAATTATCCAACCACAAATTCGAAAGAAATGTTGGGTAGGATGGAAAGTTCTAGGGACGCAGAATTTCGTATTTTCAAGGGAAATGACCAGGTACAGCGATCAAGGAGTGGTCAGCGTTATGGTGAACGTGAAGAAAGACAAGCACGAAATGGCGACCGAGGAAGACATCATGAATCTGAGCGGCGTCGGGAAAACAGAGGCGATAGGTAGGTTACTAACGTAACTTACATACATGTGCAGATACACGGGGATACTGTTAGTTCTACACAAAGTTAACATTACTATTATGTTGATGATTTATAGGGGAAATTATGATGTTTTCAGCTGGCACAAACAAAATATGCATCTCTACTTTGCTGTTTCAGGAGTGACAACAGGCGGCCATTTCGAGATAGAAGCTATGAGAAGATGAGAGTTGACAAGAGTTCTTGTTACAAGCCACATGTTTACCGGCAGAAGGAGCAGAATCAAACTACAGACAGGTATGGAATGGAAGATCAGTTTTCAACTCAATGTTGTATATTTGGTCCTTGCTCCAAGGAGGTTATATTTGTCCCTATTAACGTTAACCTAGATAATTTGCTGTATTACAATACATACAAGTCTTTGAGTGTGATTTGTTGGGTAAACTGCATCCATCCATGGGGGTGTAATCTGGTAAACTCCAATGTTGATGTGATGACTAACAAATGCATTTTTCTTGAATATCCAGTCCTACGACCTACAGCACCAAGTGTGGATGGGATGAGATGGCAGAGGAGTTTGAGAAGCAGACCAGCATCATTCAGGATGAACTAGAGAGGTGAGGTACAGGTACCTTATGAGTTGGGCAGTGTCCGTGAGACTACAAACTTCTATGAAGCACTGATGATCTGACTTGCATTATTTCAGTGTTTTTTTATTATGCCATGTCTCATAATTTGCAAACAGCTTGGTGACTGCTGTGTCTTTCACAGATATAAGAGGAAGCATCATAGGTCTGACTCTAGTGGAAGTGACGACCAACAAAACAACAGGTAAAAATGCAAGTGTAACTTGTGGTTGAAACTTACATTAAAAGAGTACTGTTAATCATTTTTTATCACATTGATGCATTTTGTACTTTAAAATTAACCATTTTAAGTTTTAACTGAGGTAGTATTACAATGTAGCTTTGCCTATTTAGCTGTTTTAAAACCACTTAAAGTAATGAATCGCAAAGTTCTTTCTTCACAACCATTTATTTTTCACGAGCCGACGTTTTGATGACCGTCTGTCATCTTCATCAGGGCAATTCTGACTGGTTTACTGTGCACTGACGCTAAATATTACTTGGTGCATAGTGCACTAGAATATTACATCGTTCACAGTGCACTGTTACTTGGTTCACAGTGCACTTAGGCTAGTTTTAATGTTAACAATGGATTTCCGAACGTAGTGCGATTGTGACATACATACTAGGCATTGTTACATCATAGGGACATGCGGTTCCAAATGTAAAGTGTTCTATATATAATATAAACTTGTTTACAATAAGTATGTGACAATACTTTTATATAATTTCTATTTGGGACTGCGATAGCTCAGTTTTGTTAGTAAACAAGTTTATATTATATATAGAACACTTTACAAGTAATGTATTGTGATTTGAAATTGATTTATTCTTTTATACATGTATTGTACTTTTACCTTCATCATGTTGTTTTTTTCAGTAAACCAAATCACACCATCTGTGAGACAGACCAGGTCACTCTCATGAGGAGACAGAAGCAGATTGACTACGGCAAAAACACACTGGCATACGACAACTACAGCCAGAACATTCCTAGGTAAGCATCACTGGCACCGTTGTAAACTTGCATTTAAAATAGTTTACGTTTTGGGAAAAGTGGAAGACAATGGAAATGAAAAGTCCAAATACGGGTATTATTTTCTATGCTCTACTACATAGTTGGTACATATTTGTATGGAAGTAACTTTCATCAAATTTTTACGTCGTCCATTGTTTCAAGAATGCAACAAAATAAGACTAGATGCAAGACAAGTACATGTACCTCGAACACACCACAGTTGTTTTCTTGTTCATCTGACATTCAGGTACCTACCACAAGTTAGGCATATTTGGTACCTGTCCAAAATAACTGTCCCTTTTTTTCCAGGCCAAAATTTGGTTGGAAATGCTGTGGCAGATCAAGAACAGATGTCAACACCTTCCTTCTCTTTTTTTCTTTCAGACATGCCCGTAAAAAGGACGATCCGTGGACTCCAACTAAGTTTGCTATGTGTAGCCGGCGTGCATGGGATGGACGGATTAAGGAATGGCGCAAAAAACTTCATAACTGGGATCCTAATGTGGAACAAGTGAGGTATGCTATTGTGGCAGCATAACTCATTGTTATATCTGTATTTTTTCATGACTTGGGATAAAAAATTCCAATGGATATGTCTGGCTCTGTTTTCTCTCTTATGCATACTACAATGAGAGGTGTAGGGAGAGGTAATGCCTTTGTACCATAGAAGTTAAAAGGTCCTGTAGATGATTTGGTTTTTAATTCAATTTTCAACTGTGACAAAACAATAAGGCTATCTTGAATCTTGAATATATCATGTCTGTTACTGCAGTGTTCTAACATGTCAATCATGTTCATTTCTGCAGTGTGTCAGCTGAAGGTGATCTTGAGGAGGAGGCCTGTCTGGACGACGTTCCTGACCTGGAGCTTTTGGATCCCATGGACATCGACAAGGAGCAGACCTTTACCATCTAGCAAGTTAACTAAAGAATTCAAGGTCAAAAACCTCAATTTCATACAATTACTAGTACGTTTGTACGTTTGGTATCTCAGTATTTTCAAGTTATTGCATAAGATAATGGTTGCAGATTGTTTTTTCAGTTTCTCACCAGTTGTATACATATATATTGAATATTAACATCCTAGTACCGTTACCTCATGTTCACATGGTAACATTCTCACCCTTAAAATATAGTTCAATAGTGTTACAGATGTTTTAAATCAGTGTACTCAAAACAACTTTGAAATAAAGTTTTCTATGTTTTCAGTTTCCTTCATAAGACCCTCAAAACTTTTGCCAGAGCCTGTCCACTGTTATTGATTAATTAATAAATAGAAAATGTATTGTGACTATTCAGATAATTGAAATTACAAAGATAAAGGGCATTACATTCATATACATTATATTGGCGATTAAGAAAATTCACACAATTAAAGTAATTTACAGTGTACATTTAATGAGAATCCAAAATAAAATCCAGACTCTAAGTAGGACCTTGACACACCAAGCATTCAAAATTGAAATGGCCATCTTCAGACTAATGCTTTAAGTGACCTATAAACAAGTGATGTAGTAGTAAGACTTTCTCTAACATTTCTAACTGAGCTTGACAGACTATAAGATTTCGGCATCTCAATAAAATATTGTCATTTATCTTAAACAATTATGTAGCTCAGTTAATGCTGGTTATGCCCCTCATCGTTTGCCAATATGATATACAGCTATTTCAAGGTCCTAACAACATTCGATCAGCATTTACTGGAACTGGAAGCATTGCAAGCAGCAGTGTCGTTAATATCTACAGGAGCGCAATAAACCTGCCATACATAACTACTATCTGAAACTATAATACTAAATGTATAAACTATAATAACTGTAACACAAAACTGCTAAACATATCTGTAGAAGACAGAGAGGCTAAACTAGTCTACAGTGGTCAACATTTGAGTGACAGTAGCATTTTACAATTAACCATTGCACATCAAAGCACTGTATATAACACCCCAGTGCACTAATAAAATGCATGTACATACATGTGTGTGTCTGACACATGTTCTAAATGCGGCTGAGTAAGACAGACAATGTTCCAACAACAAGAGCCCCCATGACAGCCAGTGTGCCAGCATAGACCCCAGCTGCTCCTGAGGTGAACTCATCTACAACGTTAATCTTCCAGCCGAGGTACTGGTGGGTGAAGCACTGAAACAGAAGAGAGATGTCAGCACCAGACTGGCGCCTGGCTCTATCTACCTGGCTGCCTGCCATCTAATAGCCCCACCCACCTTGTTCAAAATGTAGAAATGCAAAACAAAACTGTAGATCAGTATTGTTACTTAAGCCTCAAGGAAGTAAAGTATTGTTTCTGACCTATGTGAAGGTCTGCCAAGGATTTTGTAACATGGTCTAGCCACTGAGATACACTCTGATTGTCTCTGAAAGTACATGAGGTTTACTCACATGGTAGTACACCAGACTTGGTGTGTTCTCATCAGGAGTCCAGGTGAACTCTGCAGCTACGCCTGGCCTGCAATTCACCTCTAACGTGCTTTTGTACTCAGCAAACGTCTCTGATGTCTCTGACGTGTCACCATTCGGACTGAAGTACTCACAGTATCGGCCAGCTGAAACAGTCATACATTTTGTGTATGCATTGTGGTGACAAAAAAATTGACATGAGATCTTACAGTATGTCACAAACATTGCTTAGGGAAAAAAATTATTTTCTGAAATTTTGGAACAAAGTATGGGACCCAGTGTATTTCTGACAGAACATCTTTATATCGTACGTAAAATTCATGAAATGACTGGCAAGCAGGATAAATATATTAATTACATGTAGTATGAAGAAAAGTGAAGAAAAGCGATGAGAAAGGAGTTACCTGCTGTTGCCATCCCGTCCTCATCAACACCAGCATATACCTTGACTTGCTGAGGAGAAAACAGATGTAACTTTTTGTAAAATGTTAAGTACGTACTTTGCAAAGACCTGGGCAGAAGACTTCAGTTGTATTCAATTTTTCACAACCAGAGTTATATTGCACTTGTCTGATGAACACCTTCATACAACAAGCAACAAGACCTAATTAACATTGGTAATACCTGTTTTTCTGCTGGGGTTTTCTGTGTGTAGCCACCAATGGGATCATCCGTTATGTAGAAGGGGTGGTACCGTTCAGGAATTGTGGCGTTGTCCCCTCCCTCCACAATGAAAGTGTAGTTCCAACCCCTCTTCAGCTCCAGCTCAGGAATCAGGAGGCCGTTCAGCCACCAGGCAATCCCCCAAGAGGGCTGTTCTGCAACACGAACCAAAAACATATTTCCCCTAAGATCCTTAGGGATATTCAATTTTTCAACATAAAATTGTGATTGAAATCCTGTGTCAACAAAGGATATCACCTGGCTTCCAACTGTCTTTAGAGTACTTTCCTTCCAAGAAAATTCAGTATTATAGAGTCTGATGACTCTATAACACTAATCTTACTTGTGATAGCTTCATATCCCCTCCTTCCACCTGTTGGTCCAATGCGAACAATGAAGGTTGTGACTTCGTCGCCCTTGATTTTCCTGGTGGGCCAAGGTGTGACTGTGGCAGGAGCTGCACTGCTGATCATCTCACACATGTCTGAAGCCTCACGTCCAAACATGAGCTGGAGCTGATCTGATACTGTAATCCACAGAAAACATTACCAATATTGGGAGTTTGTCTTGACATGTGTTCTTAAGGTCTTTCGCCCTCAAGTTCAGGTGTAACAGCCCTTTACATCGAATGTACAGTCTGTCTCCCATTGAGTGGGAATACTCACCATCAACTCTGGTGTGATGTTTGGCGGCGATGCCACTTGGGTTGATTGGCCCAATTGCCCAGGAAATGTATGTGTTCTGAGACGGGTCAATGACCTTGTCAGTTGCAGTATCGCCCGTGTTGATTGGACGAGAGTACCGAATCCTAGTGATGCCGTTGACCTGTCGCCCAGTGATGTTGACGTTGTTGTCCTCCCCACCCACTCGATCGTCCGGACACACGCCAGACAACCCGCTGCACTGTGGGGCCACAGGATGAATACATGTACAGATATGGCATCTGATGAGTCATTTTCAGAATGGATTAGGATCATAGTTTTCACACACCTCTTTCATTTCTTCAGGTCTTAATGTCAGTTCAATGTCATGGAATGTGTCATTTGTGAAATGAATGTCATACAAACAATTCTTATCTAGCTCATACATAGATTTATTACTTCATGAAGGAGGTATGCCTCCTGCAGGTATTGTGGTCAGTTGGTTTTACGTGTTCGCAGCTAAAACTCACGGTTCCCTTTGTTTATTTGCATGTAAATTGATACGTGGTGCCCGTAAGTTAATTTTTACGGTAGCTGTTTTCGTGGTTCATGTAATATTTCAGAAGCAACCCTACATTTAACAGGCTTTTTTGAACTGGCCACAGAACTGGCCACAGATAAACCGTTGGGGCGAGGGGGGGAGTAAACTTCAGGCAGATGTGGGGTATGCTCGTTAATTAGAAACATGTTTCGTCGCCTGTAGTGAAGTATGGGAGGCTGTTCTCAAATGTGTTCGCAGCTAAAAGTCATGGTTCTGTACGTTGTATTTCTATGTAATTGGGCATGTGGTGTGCTGTTATGTCCCTGACGATGTACGTGTTTTTCTCTTTTTGTTCTTCAGTTTTTATATTGATGTTATTGCTTATTTCAGAAACACCCCTATTTTTACCTTCACCAAGAAGGTTATGTTTTGAGTAGCGTTTGTGTGTATGTGTGTATGTATGTGTGTGTGTATGTATGTATGTGGTTTAGCAAGATACTTAGTAACTCAAGCTTTTGATGGATTGTCATGAAACTTGGTAGGTGGGTAGGTCTTGATGAGACCTAGAAATGATTAGATTTTGGGCCCCCTGGCGGCTTGTTATTGTACTGCAGTGGAACTTCTGGTTTTGCTATCTCTAAGGTAGCTTAAGTGATGCTTGACATAATTAGATGACAATTATGTAAATCAGGAGCTTATTTGCATAATAAATGAAGAATTTCTATAAATCCGCTGTGTTTGATAATAAGGCCGCTATGAAACACTTGTGACATATGTAGTTGAGAACGACAGGAACATTGGCAGATATAGATTATGTAAAACGAAGCCCAAATTTGCATAATTAATGAGAAATTGCTATAACTTTATAGTGGTAACTGCTGGGAATTTAATACTTGCCAGATTTGGAAGTTCAGTGAAGGTGAACATCACTAAACATAATGTTGACAAGATAAAAAGAAATCTATTTTTTTTATATAAATTCCCACAACCATATCAGAAGAAAAAACAGCCTACAGTAACGGAAACACTTATCCACACAGTTGACTGTTTCCAATAAAGAACAAGTGTCCATAGGCGACAATTCTCCGTGAAATTTTACATTTTGCAGATTGGGATCAGTATAGTGCACTACATATCATTTATTTGATAGGGTATCGTAGTAGGTGCAAACCATAAGTCACAATCCCAACAGATACTCACAAACAAATATACACAACAACCACCTAATATCTGCTTATAGAACCTCGCCTACCACACAACTACTTAACCTACGGCCTATTCCACAGGATTATAACAAGCGTTCCACGACCTCATACCTTAGCCAAATCATGTTAATCATTCAAACTAATTATACATTCTCAGTGATTATGCAAGTAAGATCCTCATTTGCATTTATCATATCAGTTGATCATATTCTCCACCCGATGACAGTCTTATCTTGAGAAAAAAGGCTATTCTAGCATTTCCTCATAAATCATGCAAATGAGGTCCTGATTTGAATAAACTATCATGGGTAAACAGAAGTTTGACACTGTACCTGAGAGTAGGCTTTTAGTGTGTAGTCCACAGCCCGGGGAGTATTCCCATCATAGAAGGCTACAGTCACGTCAGAACCCACCATGCAGGCGCGGTTGTCGCAGCCACTGATGCCGAACGCCATGTAGTCTCCGTCCTCGACTCGGCCTGCCAGCTCAACATCCAGGCTCTCTCCAGTCAGGGTCCAGCTGACCTGCATGTCACGATGCAGCTCCTCACAGTTCATCATGGGCTACAGATGGTAAGGAAAAAAAATTAACATCAAGCACAAAATCACTCAGCCACCAGAATAATTGAGTAACTTGTCCAGTACCTTCAGGTGGGATAAACTACACCTCCAGCACAATTTACACTGGTCAAGCACCAAAAGATTTGAAAAGCAACCTCATTACAAAACTGCACAGCTACCTGGACACCCAGGCTATCTCTGCACAGTAGTTATGGACAGTCTTCCTATACTTAAACAGAAAGTCACATTCACTGAAATTGTCATAAAGTTACAAGAAAGGGGGAGAGGTTAATCAAAAGTGTTGCTGAAACTTTTTTGGGAAGCAGCAGTCAACAGTTCTCAACATGCTTAACATCGTTCTCACCATAGGAGGGATCTCTACGTCTTCCACCAATGGTGGGACATTAAGGTCTGCAGGGATGAACACTTCACCGAAGTTTGCTGCAAAGCGGATGCACCACATGCTGAGCCACTTGATGTCGTATACTGTCACAGCACCTGGCAGCATGATGGTGATTGTCTGGCCGGTGTACCGGGGTAATTTTTGGTCATAACTACAGGACAAAGTGGAATGTACTTAACAAATAACAATCATGATATTGCTGAGAAATTGTAAAGAAAGAAAAACAACATAACAGTTTATATGATTGTATATGGATGCAATCTTTTGAGGATGCAAATCCTAATGTGAAAGTAAAAAAAATCATGGGCAAACTGAAACAATGAAAGATTTTGCTAACACTTTGTAACCTGATTACAAAAGACATTTTGTACCTTCCTCTGTGGTCAGGCACCTTGAACCCTCTGCGGCTGGGACTTGGGTCTGTGTTGCCAGCCCAGAAAAATGCATCTGAGGGAGAAAAAGACATCATTGTACAATTTGTAGCAAAAACAGCTCAACCTCATTCAAACACAACAAATAAATCACACATTTTCATATGAAGGATCTTTCAAGTTACAGGGTTCCCCTACTGTCTACAGCTTCACAGTATTTACCACTTACCAGGTCCAAATCCATCATAGTGCAGATTTGGTATGCGGAATTCTTTGGCATTTAATATGGTAACAGCCCCTGAGCGGACACCATGTTGTCGTCTGCTGAACTCTCCAATGGAACGTGGACGGGGATACTCAAAATCATCTGGGACAGTCACGTGACCAAGGTTGGCCTGGATTTAAAAAGTTTCAAAGCAAATTAGACCAAAATTTCAAAGCAAATTAGACATCTCATACAAGTCATTTTAAATTTTGTAAGGTAAGGTCCGTCCTATTTAAGACTTGTGATTAATTGTGATGGTACCAAACTATTCTAACACTGATGGCAACCTTACTTCATATGGTTTCCAAGATTTGGAGTCTGTAATCACAAATATGCTTTATTTGCATACTGTACATGCAAGCAATGGCAACTATGTCTGCCAATGTTGTCTAGTTTTGTTCAAATATTGGGCAGACCATATCTTTGCAAAACTCACATTCTGACCCCAGACAGCAAACCACTTGACGGTGTCCAGAGTTGTTCCTTGGGGGAGAGCCAGAACCAGATTCTTGTTGTTGTACACACCCAATGGGCTAGTGCTGTTGAGAAAATTATCAAGGAACATTTGTCACTTTGTTGCAAAACATACACAGAGATTATAAAAGCCCCAGTGGAACAGAAATATCAACAGTGGACCCTAGTACTTTTAACCTCACTACGAAGAACTGGCTTACTTGGATGTCACAAACACCTAATAACATAATACAGGTCAGCACATAATCACACCATTACTCACCTGCTCTGTTCATTAGGCACTAGCACGCCTTCACTGCCGCTGGGGGAGCCCGTTGAGCCTGCACGGAACTGGGCTGATTGAGGAAAACAGCAACATGGTCAATCAGCCTTACATTTTGCCTCCTCAGGTATTCTTATACAGGTCTGTTGGCTGTGGAGAAAAGGTGGGCAAGCAGCATGTAGAGTATTGACATGGCAGATGCCAATTCAACAAAACATATTAAGTGATGACAGCTGCAAGCAACAAAATGCACCAGCTTGTCAAGTTTCACATGAACCTCTGCTTACCTTGGGCCATCCCCCACAGTTTAACTCTTGATTTACCGATGACATCTTCCCCAATTATTATTTTTAGAAAACAAGCACTAATCCTCACAATTTGGCATTGTACAGATTACCAGCAGTACATGATAATTACTCTCTGGTAGCCAGTTATCCCCTGTAATCTATTCATAAATCAACTGCAAAATGAGATAAATATGCCACTATGGATTACTATTGAAAATTAAGATGTCAAAAAAACATCCAATTGCAAAATGAGCTTTTTATCTAGCATCAGATTTCAGGTCTCCATATGATGACATCCATAAATATCTAATTTGTCTGGCCTTAACATCAAAAGAAATATTTTTTTGTTGCTTCATTTTGTTTTGAATTACAGCCCCTCTATTATGGAGAATCCAAGGACTTGTGCAAGGTCAGGCTAACAAAGGAGACATTGTCCCCAGCAGTGCCAGTCTGTGCTAGTCCCTGACATACATGTAGGTAACACCCCTATATAAAGCTTTGCCACTTCCTTCGTTCTGTACATCTTTGGTCTTGTTTTCTACATCTTGTAGCTTGTTTTGTATATTTTTTGTTAAATGAAACCTCCTTAGGCTAACAAAGGATCTAGCCGTGCCAGTCTGTGCCAGTACTTGATATAAATGACACCTTCCATAATAGTTTAACAAAGTGTACCAGGCTGTACCAGTGCTTGTGTATACGAACCACACCCACACATGAATCTGCACATTCTTATCCTGAAAGACTGTCACGTCATAGACATTTTCCTGTGTAATAAACAACCTGATCTACAAGAATGGTACCGCCGGGAGATTTACGCAAGTCATTGTATCGGGATCGTACGGGTATGACACAAGCTACCCCCAGACAGGAACATTGGATGTACAAAAGTATACTACATGTAATAATATTAGAATTTAGAAGAGTTTGACACCGTTCTCATATGAATACTGTTAACTAAATTCCTTCTAATTTATTAGAATTTCTTTGACTCGCTGTAATTAAGCAGTATAGCGTTAACATGTGGTTAGAATGATTAGGAATTTTTTTTATATAAATAAATTCAAAGAAGTAAACAACGTACACTTTGGGCCACGGGCTTCCAAGTCCAGTAAGTGACTAGACACTCAATACGCACCTGTGACAGACCCGTCGAACGAGAACCCGACGATCTGCAGTCTGCTGGCGTCCACTGCGTACACGGTCCCGGCCACACCGCCTTGTCCCGCCGGGGACGGGAAGGTGCCGATCAGTTTACCGTAGTAGCGGGTCTGGGCGTCGCTCAGGCCTGCCAAACAACAGGCAATTTCAGTCAACATACCGCTAACTATTACCATGGAGTTTGTTTTTTTTAAACTCCATGCTATTACTGTTAGTTCATGGCCAAACGAACGCCGACTACTCGGACCCCGTCTTCCGCTGAGACAAACGGTCATCCGACATGGCATTTGCACACAACAACTGTGCACTCACAAATACTTATACATGTATCTAGAAACTATAAGATTCCACTGCCTGGACACCTTTTCGTCGGCACAGCTATCACAATAAGTTCAAGAAGGAAGTGTAATTCTAGACAGTGGAACTTAAATGTCGCGGTGGAAACTTGTCGTATCTAGATACTACTAGTACCTTTTCCTTCGCCTTAACAATTTAGATAGTACAGTTGTTGGTCATGTACGTGCGCCATGTCGGATAATTACCTCGAAAGACGGAGTCTCAGCATTCTGAATGTCGCCGAACGAATGCGATAAGGACCTACCTGACAACGTCATAGCCAAAACCAGTAGGCTGACAGCGACCTGTTCAAGTTTAAAACAGCGGCAGGACATCTTGGTAAATGGCTTGTCGTAACGTTACCTGCGACAGAGTTTAACAGCTCTGTCTCAGGCTGGACAGAATCTTTCAGTATCACACCCGGAAGTCTCCTAACAGGAAATGATACTGCAAAACACCGTGCGTGGGTTCTGGTACCACGCTGTGCTCTACTTGGAAACTCTTTACATATATGGGGTTACAATGGTTGAAGTGAGACAATCATAACAATACCCGAGGGTTCGTGTGTTCAGACAGGTGAGGTGTGGTTACCTGCGCACAATACAATGACGTAACTACCTGTCATAGGGAAGGGTTCTGTCACGTGTTATGACAGTAAGAACGTTGTTGGTATGAATGAGTACTCTCCAAGCAGACGTAAGGATCCGGCTATTTCAGTCACTGTTTTTGCTCGTGTTATATCGCAACATGTACCCATCCAATCACTTACAATGTAAATTGTATAGCCAACAGGCACAGGTAAAGTCACTAATCCAGTTCCACAGCTTGATAACATTCAATCCAAACTTCTTCCTTCATTTGTAGGAGAAGCGTGAGGGACGATTAGAAGCTAGTTTGGATGAAGACGGAAAAGCCTCTCACGGTCACCTACTGTCACCACCTTATCAAAAGCAAGTTTAACTCCCCCCTTTTTATTTTCATTTTGTCTATCGACATATCCACCCACCCCCCTCCATTGAACATTCAGGCGGCGTGCAAACGCATATAGGTCCATACAAAAATGTGTGCCGTCTTTGTAGAAAACTATTAAGAAACGGAAATGACCCTTGTCATCCTTTAATGATAACTCATGCGTGTGGTAACCTCCCCATTTTGTTTTTATGAAAGAGGAGACCCTTCTACTCCAAGCAGATGCGTGGCTCCATTTTTTTTTGGTAGCGTTTTCTACGTCTATTATGCGGTGAACAAAAATGCACACCAAGGTTACCACACACATAAGGTTACTAGTACAAAATGTATAACCGTTACAGACGTAGAAAACACTACCTACAAAGACATACAAAGCAAGCCACACACCTGCTTGGAGATTACCGACGTTCCAATGCCTGGGCAGAAGATCTAGAGGTCAACGTACGCGAAGTCTGTATCTGGTAACCAACAGATCCACTCAACAGTAAAACAAGTCAGACCCTGCTACATCTGCTTTAAGATACAACAACCTCTGTCTTGCGTATGAAATAGGCATGTGAACAATCACGTACCGTCCTACTGCTATGATTTGTTGCGGAGATGTGTTCATTCACCAGATTAGGTGATGAACTTCAACATAAGTAATGTGAAAATAAACCCTACTAAGCTTACTAGTACTGGTTGACATTTATGTGCAGATCGTGCTTGATCGATGATCTTGTCATCAACTCTGTCCTAACGGGGTCAATGGCCGCTTATCACCTTTTCGAGTAAACACCCCTCGCCTATGTGTGTTTTAACGCTAGGTTCAAGTCAGGGCGCACGGGTTGTATGTGTCAGTGGCTGGGTGCACTGCGGCTGTTGGCCCAACGGTCCATCAGAAAGGCCTATTATTTAAGGGAGGGTTTACCACCTTTGAGGCTTCGCCATAACTGTGTCTACCAGACAGGTGTGGGACGCGCTACCTGAGTTAGTCCATTGTTCCCGTGTGGGGACCACCATCATGTGGCGTGGCGGAGGTGTGCTGGAGGAAGGGTGTTAGATTTGGTTACCAACAAGCGGGAAAATATCTTTTGTTGTTGTCGATCTATTTTTAGTCGCCGGTGAACCTAATAAGGTCAAGGATCGCTATTCTTCGTGCCAACACCATTGTGTCTGAGGGTACTTGTTCCTGGCATTATCATCCTCTACTGCAAGAAACATGCAGGTAGCACACTACATCTGTTGATAGTTTTGGTCTGACGTAGACATGTCAATCATTCGGAGGTGATGGCGTCATCATGCCGTTTTAATGACGTCTGTAACCCACACTTGTTAATCTGGGGTCAGCGTTTGTACGAGCTGTACACCGCTGCATTTCGGGATGCCTCCATTCAGATTTAAGTAACCTCCAGTGGCAGACACGCCCACACTTCTGCACTAGCTACGTGCACTAGTAGGGCTTCACGACCAGAGTGAGTCCAGCCTAGTCCAGTCGAAGGTTGCTCTTTATCACAATGGCGGAGTGGCTAGACCTGACTACGGTCCTGGTCGGCGTGGTGGTGTTTTTCGGGTCATACGTGCTACTCGAATCATACCGCGGGAAGAAGGGACAGAGGCTGCCGCCGGGTCCCCCGGGCTGGCCGCTGCTCGGTCACCTGCCCAGCATGGCCCGGGACGCCCACCTGAAGCTTACGGCTTGGCGAGATCAGTACGGCGACGTCTACAGCATCAGGTAAGGTATCAGAATCTAGCAGAGTTCTCTCGGAATGAATAAATCACAAGAATAGGGTGAATAATTTAGGATGGTGAAAGGGAATATCGTTTTGTGACAGCTTCGTTTTCCTCGGACAAAACGAGTACAGTAAACAGAAAACTTTACGAACTTTCTGTTCAAAATCTGTATGGAGATCACCTAGAACCATCCCTACGTGGCCGCTAAGCCTAACCTATTGTCCCTCGACTCCCCAGTCAATGTCCGATGTGATGATGAGTGAAATCTTCAGTCAGAAATGCAGATGTACATGTATAGCCGTGGTGCGCGTTGTTCCCTGTTCACCTTCGCATACAATAAGCACGAAAACGCCAACTTTCTATTGTAAAATGTTCTAAATTTAACGTTAGAATCAGGTTTGTTTATCGCGCGTGGTTGGTCACACCCACTGCACCTGTCTCTGTGATGTCCTGCAATTGATTACGTACTAGATAGTACTCAGTCACGCAGGTCTCAGGGGGCTATTTTTAACAGAGGAACACAGGTGAAGCAAGATCCAAACGAGAGATAAGAACAAGCAACTCATGACTTGTCATGAACTTTACAGCAGCAACATGCACTGGGATAATGGAATATTCTTCTTACTGTGTGTGAGGCGAACCACAACCTCTGCATTCGAACTACTAGCCCCGTTACAGCAGGCACCGGACGAATTTTTGATATGGTTGTTGTTCATTTTCCGATTACGTGCTGATTGCTACATTGTTTTGGTAGCTACTACGTTCTTAATTAATGCAGAGAAAAGTACGTAATCGAATTAGCAAACAGTTCGCAAAAAGAGTTGCAGTTTCAGACCCAGCTGTTCATCGTCCTGAGTACTGTCTGAGAAACTCACTTATGCAGTTATGGAGTTGCCCAATCAGCATCCCGAAGCCTTGTTTTCATCAAAACAAAGACATGCTTGAAGTCTCAAGTTAAAGTTAAAATTTTGTATTTCAGAATTGGCCTGAAGAAAGTGGTTGTGATCAACGGTTACGAGATTATTCGGGAGGCTTTGGTGAAGAAAGCCGATCAGTTCTCCAGCAGGCCGCACCTCTTCCTCACAGACTGTACCAACGGTCCTGAAGGTAGGTCTGTCTTATCTTCGCCAGGCTCTTTTTGTAGATGAAAAGAAAACAGAACAAATGATACAAATTGACCAAACAGGGTGCATCATTCCAGAGGAGTTAGCCCACCAGAGAAAGACAAGCGTTACTAATGCAGATGCTGGCTAGAAAATCTCAATGTTATCTGGCTACCCCGGGTAACTTTTTTTAAACGCAGCCGTTGGAAAAACATTAGAGGGATACTAGGAAACATTACGCTTTTCCATCAGAATCCCCCAAATCTGATTGCAGATTAATCTGTTTTCTTTCTGTCCCTATCAGCTGTCGTGATGGCGCCGTACGGGGAGAAGTGGCGAGCCCGCCGTAAGATCATGCTGTCCGCCCTGCGGAACTTCGGGCTCGGCAAGGAAAGGTTCGCACAGGAAATCCAGGACGAGAGCCGCCAGCTGTGTCATGCCGTGGCGGACCAACAGGTTTGTTTGCTGTATTTTATCTAAATCTAGTACATCTGTACCACTATTGATTTCCATCGTATTCGTCTCAGAGTACTCACATATATGAAAAAAATTATGATACACATTATTCCTAACAAGACTGGCAATGAAAACATACATTGCCATGGCGACGGTGGTTGCCGTTAGGGTTATTATTTGCATGGCACTGCGGCCCTGCCATCATTTCATGATTTTAAGGAAGACTTGGTACCTATACAGATACAGTGCACTCCTCCCCTAAGTGTATAGTGAACGAGCCCCGGGGTCACAGAAACTAGGGCATCCGGGGCAGAGCAGAGAGGTCTTCCCAAAGCATAGTCCCTAAGGTTTCCAGGAATGTGGGTATAGATGTGGGTCAGAGGACATGCCTGTGGACATTCCATTCCTGTGGACAAAATGCCTGTACGATTCCTAGAATTCTTGCGAATTGCACACAATACTGTACCATTTGGCTCCTCCCTGAGACGTCGCCAAAAACATAAGCCTAAGCGGTGAGAGTAATCTCCAAGCAGTTCTTCAGGCAGGATGTCAGAAAACGAGGCAGCCAGAGAAAACCTTACTCCCCCCTCTCCAAAGATCTACTTGGAGGTAAAGCTCAGAGGTCTATACAAAGATCATACAATGCAATACAATACAACGCAATGCGATACACAACAATACAAAACAAGTCTGCTAACATTTTTAATAAGTAACTGATGAGGTGTTTGTCGCTGCAGGGCCGGCCGTTCGACATCCACCGGCTGCTGCACAACGCCGTGTCCAACATCATCTGCTCCATCAGCTTCAACAGGCGAGTAGTTCTTCATACAAGCATCTGAAGCAGGTTCCGCGTCTGTGGATTACACAAAGAATGTTCCGCGCTCTTACGTACCATTTTCTGGTTTTTACCATGTTCTGAAGACCCCTCTCTTTGACTTTGTTTCAATAGGCGATTTGAATACGATGACCCTAAATTTCACCGCCAGATGCAAATGCTGGACCGCATCCTCCAGCTCTTCCAGTCCTGCCAGATCATCGACATCTTCCCTGTGGTGCGTCACCTGCCGATCTTGGGCAACAACTACAAGGAGTGGCAGGACTTGGTCGGAGACGGACAGCACCGGTTCATCAAGGAGATTGTCTCGGAGCACAAGTCGACCTTCGACCAGCACAACCTCCGCGACGCCGTCGACGCCTTTCTTTACGAGATGAACAGCGATGAGAACAGGGGTCTCTTCTACGGGGGAAACGTCTGGAACCTCCTGGGCGACCTGTTTACCGCTGGGTCTGAATCCGTGGCCTCCACCCTGCAATGGGCCCTCCTGTGGGTCATGGTTCATGACGACGTGAGTAAGCTTCAGGATCATCTGAATATGGCGAGCCTTCTAGTCATACCTACGCCTAACATGCATAAATCCAAGCACTGTCTCACAAACTAAAGAGTCTTCGACCGCTTTAAATGTTAGCAGCTCAGGCGAGTTTGATCTCACAATAATCATTACAACGTGAAATCCGTTTTCTTAAAATAACAGGTCCAGAAGAAGGTGTGTGAGGAGATTGACAGGGTGATCGGACGAGACCGCTGGCCGTCCCTCAGCGACAAGCCCTGCATGCCGTACACGGAGGCCACTCTCATGGAGACCATGCGGATCCGCACCCCCATCCCGTTCGCCATTCCGCACGAGAACACCGTCCCCGCCACCCTGCAGGGGTATGTAAACACATTGCTACTAGAAAGACGTACTAGACAACTAAACCGGCATGTAGAACAAGCTGGAACCATACATCTACTTGGGGATGGGATGGGGTTTGCCGGAGTCTATATGGTCTAGTGGTTACGAGCCAAGATCGCAGGTACGATAAGTATATTGCGTCCGTAGTTCATTTCCATCGATCATGTGAAAAACTAGGTGAACTAGGCTTATTATACCAAGGAAGTCCTTTCTTGATTACATTGCACTCACGAGAGATTTGTGCCAAAATAGGATAGGACCCAAATTACCAATTACCTGCCCAATGTAATGTTGTAAGAGCGTTGGTGGTGAATGTTGACACAACTACACTCACGTATACAAACTAAGAACTGATTATAAGGTAAAACACTTCTTTCTTCTTGCACAGACTCTAAACCTAATTACGCATTGCGTCACATCCGTTGCAGGTACGACATTCCCGCCAACACCTACATCCTGGTGAACCTGTGGTCCGTCCACATGGACCCCGCCAACTGGACACATCCCGAGAAGTTCGACCCCAGCAGGTTCCTGGACGACCAGGGGCAACTGAAGTCAGTCAAGCCGTACCTACCCTTCTCCACGGGTAGGTTAGCCCAGAACAAGAGCAAATATAAACTTCAAGCAGATGTGTGGCTTTAACTACTACTACTGTACGCCTCTTGGGTAGCACGATTGTTTTCAACAGACGCAAGTGTGCGACAAGGCAATCATAAAACGTATCAGCTAACAAACGCAGAAAACAAACCAAACTATACCATATCAAATTTAAATTGGTTCAATATCTACGTCATCCAACCGCGATCAAGTTCTTAGCTCCTTTACTTGAACTGAAAGCGACCGTTCATAAGATTTCGGGTACATATCGCCACCCGCACGACTGCTTCATCTCATTTCCAACGGTAATACATTCAAAAGTAGTCGTCCATGAAGGATGTTTACTTTCCTTTACAGGTGCACGGATCTGTCCCGGGGAGCAGCTGTCAAGGGCAGAGCTGTTCCTGTTTTTCACCTCTCTTCTGCAACGATTCGCCTATCGACTGCCAGATGGTGCTGCTGAACCCAACATGAAAGGAGAGGTCGGCATCACCCTGGCACCACCATCCTACACACTCTGCGCCACGGAGCGATGATTGACACCACCATGGGCCGATAATTGACACGATCTTTTAGTTAGGACAAGGCCATACAAACCCGGTTTTATGAAGGTATCGGATCGGCCCGAAAAGCAAGATGCCTAGTATATAGGGTTTCAATGTATTCAAGTCTGCCGCTTTCAAAGACGGACATGTAGGATGGAAGTTAGATTTTCTACATGATAAAACACAGATAATCTTTTTAAACAGTCAACCTTAAAACATAGATCAACACCTGTCAGCAATTTTCTGCCTGTGCATTTACATTATAAGATTTGAATGCCACTGCGATGAGGGTATCCTATAAATAAGAGCCGTGATGATAGTGTAGAAGGGGGATCGGTATGTGTTGATGCTGCTTGTTACCTTCGTCAGAAGGTTATGTGTTTAGGTACACCAAATACAGAGGTAGCTGATTTTGTAATCGGTTATAACTTGGGGTCGTGGTGCATGTATCTTTATGATATTTGGTAGGTAGGATGGGGTTGGGAAAAGGAAGGTCAAGGTCAATTTTGGGTACTCTAGCGGTTTTGTAAGGTACTGTAGCGGGGTACATGGGTATGATATCTCGTGCTGTGAACATGCTATGGTCTTGATTTTTGAGTGGGACATAGATGTTTGGGCAGTAAGTATCTGGCGTGGTTTTCAGCGAAATAGCTGCTTTTTGGGAGCTGCTGTGGTCATTTTCTTGACGGAATGTGAGTAGACGAGATAACTTTTGATGTTGTGGATGTTTTTTGGCGACGCGTTAGGGGCGGAGGCATTTGTGTAAGTACTACGATCGCTTTGAAAGAATTTCAAAAATTGCACGAATGCATTCCCTAGGGAATTGCTTTTGAGGTAGCCTTCGGCCATGCGGTCTTTGGACCGAGAAGTAAAGGCCTTAATTTGTTCCTTTTTGCACAGAGATTAGCTGTCTTTACTGATCAAGATGTTTCAAATGTTTTTTTTATATCGAGAGAAAAAGAAGTACATTCTTTTAGTTGTTGATAAGAAAGAACTAGGAACAATATGTTCAAGCTTAATGTTTCAAATATTTTTCTTTCAACTAATAACGGCGTGTGATCACCTGTGAACACAATTATATCTTAAATCTTACAAAATAGTATTACTAGTTAGTATATTCGATACTGAGATAGTATTTCCTGTTTTGTGTGTGATTGATGTGCTGAATAGACTATCAAGATACTAAGTGAAACGTTTAAAACAGAAAATCGAGAAGAGTGGAGAAAACTGGTTGTCAAGACTGTTGTACCTCAACGTTAACATAATTAGACTAAGGTTAGATGAGATGATTCATTGTGTTTTGTGATGTGATTGATGTACGTGCGTTGTCTTTGTCATTCTTTTATTTATTCTTTTCTTTTTTATTTTCTGTCCACAATGATGCCACATTCGATGTTATCGATCTCGATTACCCTTATGAAAGATTCCACATGATAAGTTGTTCCAAAAATGGCGAATTAAAGTGACCTTCAAAAATGGCGAATTAAAGTGGCCTCCAAAAATTGATAATCAAAGTGACCTCCGAAAATTGCGAATTAAAGTGACCTCCAAAAATTGATAATATAAGTGACCTCCAAAAATTGTGAATTAAAGTTAATTCCCTTTAATCAAAGCCAACTGATATCAAAAGGATTTGAGATGAAAGCTTGTTTATTACTCCCGGGATTAGGTCAGAAAGGTTCGGAATTCGAACAAATGTCGGACGTATACGCATTTTTTGAGCACCGCGGTCAGCAGCTGTGGGCGCGAGAGGGCCTCTTGCGGATAGTGGCCACTTGCAGTTATGAATGCCATAAATATCGCTATATCCGTTAGGTCAAGGAGGTTATACCGTATAACCTCCTTGGTTAGATTTAGGAGAAAAATTTTTTTTATTGTCAGAAGAAGATCAATTATGCAAATATGGACCTAATTTGCATAGTTAATCTGGAAATTCTATGACTCCTTAGTGGTAAATGATGGGAGTTCATACTTGTGACATGTGTAAGTTAGTTAAAAGTTAACATCACTATGCATATATTATGTTAATGTAGAGGTCATTTGCATAATAAATGATGAAATCATCATCATCATCATCATAGTCTTTTTCATCCTGCCGGATCAGTTCACTGTTTGTGGACTCGACGGCTAAGCCGGCTCTGCTCCTGCAGGGTTTGTTGCAGATCTCACATGTGAGGGTTGACTGTTGACGCGCGCGGCTCATTTCTTTTCCGCCTTCTCTCAGACTCCTTGACTTCTAGTCTTTCCGCTCCTTGGTGGAGTTCGTGCCGCCAGGTGGTGCGGTTTTGGGCAAGGTCTTCCCAGTCAGTTCCAATGTGGAACAGCTTCAAGTCGCGCCTGCAGACGTCAACGAAACGAAGCTTTGGGCGACCCCTGCCACGTTTGCCTTCTGCAAGCTGACCGTACAATGTTTGGTGTGATAAACGAGAGTGGTCCATGCGGGAAATGAACATTTACATATTAAGCCCATATTTCATAGAGGTATGAGGTCTCGGAACTCTTGTTCATCATCGTATACAATTTTTCTCATCTATAGTGCTAAAGTGCCATTATTGTTCTTCGAAAAAGGTATCGAGTCCTAGGAATATCTCATGTCCGCCATAAACAGAATCGGCTATAAAATTCAACGAAAGCAGCGGATTTCTATGATCAATATCGATAGTGCCTACTCCTCCTTACTTATACATGAAATGTACACTCATCCCCACATCTATTTGGGCCAAGCCTGAGTTCCTCTCAGTATGGCTGAGTGAAGTCAGAAGGTCGGGGTATTTTCGGAAAAGTAAACATACTAAACAGGACGCCTGCTGCTACATGCCCAACGTACGAGTGTACGTGGAGAGACTGACAATGTACAAGAAGAGTGATCTCCAAGCAGATGTCGGGAGGGAGGATCGTAATGTTTTGTAATGCCCCATTTTTTCAGAGAATTTACAACTCCTTGGCGGCCCTTTCTCTGGCTTGAGATCACAAGGCACGCTAGCCCGTCTCTATAGCCCCAACACAGAAGGCCTTTCACTTCAAGCTGCTGAGAGGGTTATTAGTATGTTGTTATCAGGATTTGAGAAACACGTTTTTATTATTTTTTTGTGGGGAGACCTGGTGAATAGATTCTGTTCACTGATTGAACTCAACAAGAAGAATATTAGATCGCAAAACAAATATAAATTAGATGTTTCCCTTCAGTCTATTCAGACAAAAATATAATGATCTTCCCATCTGGATCTAACGTTACCCTACGGCATGGTACAAACAGAGGATCTTGTCGTGCACAACAGCACAAGCCTTGACCTATAATACAGGTCTAGCCCCAACAGAACAGCGTTACGGTCCACAGAACAGTCGCGGTCTAAAATCCGCCTTGAATAGAACGGCGCAGAGCGCTCCTTCTTGTGGGTCTATTTTCTGGGTTAAACCCTCTCAAGGTCGACAGGAACTTCCGAACTGAGACCTGGTAGACAAGTGGATGGACAACTTCATTATACGCAAGAACTGGCCCAACACGCAACTATCTCTAATGAACAGTGACAGATAGGACAAAAAGGGTTTCTCGTTTCGCGCACATTTCAGTTTAACGTTAACGTTAACGTTAACCCTCGAGCGCAAACTTTTCAGCTTAGACTCTTGCAAACTTTTCAGTTTACCGCCTTTAGCCTCTTACACATTAATCTTAAAGTAGATGTTCATATTTAAAATTGCAACATGTTTCCTGCTCCGCCTTTTCTCCTTCGCAACGGCGCATCAGTTAAAGCCGCTCGTTATCCACGATCCCTCCCAACATCTGCTTGGAGATTACCTGTTCTTGAATGGTATAGTACAGTTAACTTACTTCATTTATCGTTCACTCCAAAATTCACACAAAGGATTCTTGTATTGTAGTGTTCTTATTTGAACTATCCAGGGTCTCAGACAATTAAATCCCGCGCTTTGTGGCCCCGCACACAAGGAGTCAGTGACCCTGACTTCAGCGCCCGGATCGCAGAGCTGCCATTACCCAGCAGCGACAGATCACGTAGCTCCGCGGCTAGCGGCTGCTCGTCCGCCAATCCAGTCACGTAGGCGTCTCCTCTCCGCGGGGCGTCTTGAGAAACTGTGCTGGCAGAGTCTGTCGCAGGGAAGGGTTCCAAACGTCTTGGTTAGCTGACGTTCTACGTCGGAAAGGAAGAGGGATTTGACAGAAAGGTAAGACAGAATGGTAAACAAATCCACGGTGCAGACGCAGACGCCATGATTCTCAATGTTTTGTCTCGACAAAACGTACCAAGGATTTTGGCATAATGTTGTGGCCATGCTCATACATAATCTGAAGGTAGTCGTTCTGCTTAGAATTGTATAACGTTAAGTATTTGTGGACAATTGACGAAAGTTTGTTATAATCAAGTAAATTGGCCTTCATGCGGAGCACGTACACTGAAACATGAGAATCAGTGTCAAGGTAACATACTTAGTAAAGGTGGGGGAGGGGTTTGGTTGGTTGGTTGGTAAATAGACGGCAAGTCTTCGTGTAAATTTAAGTTAGCTGAGAAGATAGGTGGGTCTTTACCTTGTAGTCTAACTGTTCTTGTCTCTATTCCGAAAAAAACTGAAATATCGGCGTGGGGTTGCACTCCCGAATCGTGAATGCTTAAACTTTAAAGTACAGTAAGATCGAAATATGCATCTCTTTTGCGGTTCCATAAACGTCTGTTTGTCCCCAGATTCTCCATATTCAATTCAATGTTCGTACGTGGCATGTCGTCCAAGTCAGCCACCAAAGAAACTCAAAGCGTAAATTTAACCTTTCTGACCTTTATGCCCAAACAACAACATGTGGCCGACTGCCAGGTACAGGAAAGTAGCCTGTTATTCGACCTCCGATTCGGATAATTGCTGTATGTATGCAGTTGGGTGCTTTACACATCTGCAATATTCATTTAGATGGGCAGTTTTGGTAATGCTTCAACTATCTATTCCACTGTGCAGGCGTGGAGGGTGATTCCAGACTGATAGGGTGAACTGTACCAGGATGTCACATCTAGGCCGATGTTTTAGTCTCCTCAGGGGAGCAGTCCCCAGGGCAGTCTCACAGGTAGGTTAAATGATCAATGCATGCTTATTAAAAGGATTTTAATTTTGAATGTCGGAAGTAATGGCTGTAACTACACATCCTTTTGCCTGTTAATGTACCATCATGATTGCTGACCCATGACATAAAATTGCCACAGATTCATCTTGAAATTTGAATCATATGCCTCAGACCAACCAGAAAGAGATGGTAAAATATATTTGGGTTGGAAATTTTCATAAATTTAATTTTGTTGCCAATATGCATGTCTCCAAGGTGATATTTATGTTGATTGAAGTATAGAATTTTTCAAGGTTAAAGTTTTCAACTTATCTGACGTTACTCATTTTAATCATAACAAATGTATTTCCTTGACAGGTGCCATGTAGAGGGCTGCAACTGGCCAGGTGTCAGCCTCTGCAGCTGTCCAGACCCACCTCCCTCCTGACCCAGTGGGCACGTGAGCTGAGCACCTGTCCTCCCGGCAACAACCCCAGGAGCAAATCCACACCCACACTAGCCTCCCTCCAGCCCTGCCGTCTGATGAACCAGGCAGCTGAGGCAGTCCCAAAAGAGCCGGAGTCAGTAAAACAGATCCTCGGCTACCTTAAGGATGCGCCAAACGCTGCCCTGTATCTCGGTTTGGCTGGTGCCATCCCATTTGCACTGCTCCCAACCTACATGTTGTTCCAGCAGTGCTACATCCCCGAGATTGTGTTCACCCATGCGGCCTGTGGAGCGTCCATCCTGTCCTTCTTGGGGGGCATCCGATGGGGGATCACCCTGAGTGAGGAAGGCCCACCGCCTGATTGGCTCAACCTGTCCATCAGCGTGGTGCCCAGTATAGCGGCATGGGGTGCCTTGCTGGTCCTGCCTGGTACCTCGGTGATGGTGTGTATGCTGGGTTTCGCAGGCACCATGTGGACTGACGTCTATCGGCTGAAGGGTTACCCCGACTGGTTCCGTGCAGAGCGGCTGCTCCTGTCGCTGATTGTGCTAGGCTCCCTCGGCATCACACTGGGAATCTACCTCAGCGACATGCCCACCAAGAGCCTGAAAGACAAGGAATAAAGAGAAAGAAACATTTCTTTAAACACATATTTGTCCCCTCCTCTTCTCAGAGTGCTTTTAAGTCATCAATTTTGTTCTACAGTAATTACACAAGTGTAAGGACTCCTCAATTAAAAAGTATTAAGGCAGATTGGGAACTATGAGTATGAAGAAGATGCAAATTTTGTCAGATGACATTGCTTGCTTTGCAATTGTGTTTTTGATATCTAGCCACAAATTATGTAGACTAGGCAAAGTGCAATGGATACAAGCAAAGATGCAACAGTCCCCTATGCCGACAGCTTGAAACAACTACAATGTAATTTAGAAATAGAAACGTGTACAAAACTGCTATAAAGCCCAGTAGAAAACAATCCTGAAACAAAATTTAGATGGAATGTTCATTCAGTATTGGCACTGAAGGATTTAGCATGAAATACTGTATATTTAAAGAGACCCCCACCCAGAGAAACAAAGTTTAGATTTTAAGAAAAGACAGAAAATAGAATGCTTTTGAACTTTCAAGTATTTGGAAAATACCCAGTACCTGTTTTGTCAATCTCCATGATGGAGCTGAATGGTCAGAGACCAGCCTGTACAATGATTGAACCAGAATGCTTGCCTCGAAGTGCTACTGTATGCAGTAGAGGGATTTATCTTAGCCTCTACCAGGCTTCGGGAAGTGGCTGGAAAGAGTAGAAATTGGCCAAATAGACAGATAACATGCCAGGGGAGTTGGTCCACGAGAGAGTACAGTTTGCCACGTCCGGACTTCCCTGGCATGTTATCTGTCTTTTTGGCCAATTTCTACTCTTTCCAGCCACTTCCCGAAGCCTGGTAGAGGCTAGATTTATCTGACAGATGTTTGGTTTGCCCTTGCTGCGAATAAATTCCTTGTAAAATTTTGTCCCTTGCTGTGTAGACGTGACCGGGTATTAGCATTTTTTTGTGTTGTTTATTTACTGATAAGCAATTACTGCAGTTTCTTATAAGCTGCCCTGCCCTGTGCTAAATGTATCCCTTTCTTGCTGCATGAACACTATGCACTTGATGAGGGACCCACATTCACTAAAATCACAGTTTTGTACTTGTGCCTAGGACCTGTAAGTGTTGTATGTTTTCATGATATTGTGACTGATCATTGATGCTGTAATAGTCGAAGTGAAAGGAAGTCAGAAGATGAGAAGATGGCTTTAAGTTTAGTCTTAAGCAGTGTAACTGGTAGACCTTAAAGATTGGTGAAGAGGGAGAAGTGAAAAAGTGATAATCATTACAGTTGTCCTTGGATAAGGCCGGTACTGCTGGATACACCAGAAACTTCAACCTGTATGTAGAGCTTAAAATCAGACCACAGAATTCTTGCTGTAACATTTAAAGGCTTTTTCTTGATGAAATAAAATTCAGCTCTTAAAGGGCAAAAAGACATGCTTGTCTCACTGTTATTACCTCCTTGTTGTACCTATGGTTGTGTTATGTACCCTCAGCTTCTGTCTTGCTATATGTGTGTAACCCGGTACCGGTACCGTTACACATAAAAATCTAATTGCACAGAGACTAAAATATAGAAGTCATTTCAAAAGCTGCAACCATATAATTGGAAC
Source organism: Branchiostoma floridae x Branchiostoma japonicum (assembly GCA_013266295.2). Classification (NCBI taxonomy): domain Eukaryota; kingdom Metazoa; phylum Chordata; class Leptocardii; order Amphioxiformes; family Branchiostomatidae; genus Branchiostoma; species Branchiostoma floridae x Branchiostoma japonicum. Next base: position 18,476,373 of record CM023840.1, read on the forward strand.
GGATGCCCCAAGCCAATATCTCTTTCTTTCCCCCCCTTCCTGCTGTTGCAACTAACAGTTATACATTTTCTTAACAAAATACAACTTGTTCACAACATGTTCTGTGAGAAAAAACAAACAAGTAACACGTTAATAGTCTTGCTCACATTATAGATATGAGACAAAGGTAACAATGTTTTCACAAGCCTTATTATGTTTACCAAAGGAAAACGTATTGTTTTTGCTCAGTTTCCTCTTCTTCTTCTTCTTCTTCTCCTAACAAATAAGGTCAATGGCCTAGACCAGACGTCTGTCACCATGGTAACTTGTGCACTAGTGTTGTAGCGCCCTGTTCTGTTGGATTACATTTTGTAGCAGGACAGAGCTAGAGCTTGAGTTGCTTGTCACCATATTATACAACAAATGTACAAATGTTATATGTACAAATGTAACGTTATAATGTTATGAATGTGTTTGAGCAAGAATAAACAGAGCAGTGCCAGTAGTTTGTTAGGCACAACCATGTGAAGGTAAACATTAACAAATTTGCATTTACTTTGCAAATGTTACCTTTCTAGTTTATCTAAAATTTCTCATTCCATCTTTTGAAGAGATAGATTATCTTTTGGCCGTGTTTAAAATCTGTCGAATACGCGTCTGCGAATGTGAAGTCATTGTTCTGAGGCCAGAGGTCACAATAGCGCGGGCGACCCGAAATATCCTATACACTTGTCCGATTTCCGTCCATCGAGTTTTCCTTTCGGTACAGCAGCAGGGCGCTTCACAGGAATAATGGTGATGCTGCGGACTTTCTTGAGTGTTAGAAGAACTGTCAACCCAGGTCATAAAACAATGTTTATCTTTGGTGTAGTGATAGACAGGATGCAATTATGTAAGGGGGAGGGGCGCCAGCGCCGGTGCTAGAAATACAAAATACCCACGAGCTGTTTGTTAACAAAACGTACGTGATAAACTGTTATGTTTGCTGATAACAGTCTCCAATAAGAAAAGTGTATATAGCAATTAGAAAGTATGCAACGTTCACTAGGCCTAAAAGGGTAAAGGCAAACCTACACATTAACACGCTGACCAGAGACTGTTTTTGAGTCTCAGTGAAAATCATCAAACCACTAACTGTTGTTAACTCCATTTCCTGGACAGGTCAGTTTGTTCGTGCCCTCCATCAGAAATCAGGCGAGACAGTACTGCTGAAGCAGCTGAGATCCAAACTGAAAGCTACGGGACCAACCACTGTAGCTGACTACATGAGGGAGGTGCTCACCAACCCTGCAGCTGTAAGGGCTTGACCTTTCTGTCCAGTGATTTCAGCACTATCAATTCATATAATTATTTCGTCTATTAATGGCCATTGGCAGGATCATCCTGTCAATAGTACAAAAAAGGTATTACATGTATTATCATCTCAGTGTTGGGTGTATGTTTCTGTTTACATATAACTTATATGTTTGTTTCATGCCTGATCTTATGTGTTACACTCAAAGGCAATTCAGAGATTCAGAACATGACACAGGATGTTTGTTTGCTCCAGGGTTATTACATGCACAAGGACGTGTTTGGAACTCAGGGGGATTTCATCACGTCTCCAGAGATCAGTCAGATGTTTGGCGAGGTGAGAGCTGACTACCCTCTTTCTTTATTGATTCTTCTCAACCATGAAATTATAAACACCATCTTGTAACACCAAAAGGCTTCTTCAGTGAGAGAAGTAATAGAGGAAAGGGTAAGTTTAGATTGTTACTGATATGACAGGTCTATGCTCCAGTTGCTAGGTGTTTGGTGTGTGAATGAGTGGATGCTGGGTGGTTCACCTGGATCCATGCAGGTGGTGGAACTGGGACCGGGCAGGGGCACGCTGGCGCAGGACATGCTCAGGGTATGTTTGATTTGTTTATTTTTTGGTATATTAGGCCACACCAATTTAATTTGTTGGTTCTCGGATTTTTTCAGAAAAAATATGAAGCGACAGGGCGAAAAAAAAAAAACAGGCCTGGGCATCCTATTATAGCCCCAAATGCTACGATAGGAGCCATGAAGTCAACATAAAAGGCTGAGTTAAAATTTGAACAAGGAATTTTGAACTTTTAATCAAACCTCTGCATTGAGAGATGGAAAAACTGTAACAACTGGGAAGAAAAGGACTTTCTTCAACTGTTGGGGACAAAATGTGAGCATTTTTGAGCTGATTCAGAACCAGAATCTTTTTTTTTTTTTTTTGCAAATCAGAAAAAAATGAAGAGGCGAATCCGAGAACCAACAAATTAAATTGGTGTGGCCTTACAACTTACCATGTAAGTTACAGCAGAAGGGATTAAAAAAAAAACAGGAGCAACATTCCTCTGTTTACATCTTTGACAATGTACAACAGCATAAGCAACAGGACATACCCAGGGTAATGATTTTTCTTTCCCAAATTCTTGGAATATTAAGCAGGCTGTGCAATGTCACCAGGGCTACACAACCCCTTTCCTCCTCTCTAGGTTTTCCAGCAGTTTCCTATGATGCAAGGTGTTGTGTCCTTGCACCTAGTGGAGGTCAGCCCCAAGATGGCTGCTATGCAGGAGGAAAGGTTTACAGGTGTCATCAAGGAAGACAAGATGAAAAATGCTGCTAGTGGAGGGGATGTTGTGTACAAGAAGAGGAAGACAAAGGCAGGAGTACCAATCTCATGGTACAGCGATATCCATGATGTACCACAGGGTGAGTTTAGAAGTGGTGTTGTTTAAGAAATTTGTCCATTTTTTATTGAAGCAGACCTTTCCATTGTTGATTAACATTTCAGCAAATTGACTGAATGCTTGTAGTCAAGTTCAAGGTAGAGGAAGAAGATTTTAAAAATGGTTAGTGGATGGAAGGGGAGAGGAGCTACTATGTATATATATATAGAGAGAGACATTCAAGTCTCCCATACAATCATTCCTAAGCTTTGTTTTCCTTCCTTTCAGGATTTTCCTGTTACGTTGCTCATGAATTCTTGGATGCACTACCTGTCCACAAATTCCAAGTAAGTTCAAGTTTTCATTTCCTTTTCCTACACTAATCAGCTTTTCTGATTTATTTTATCAATTTTATAAAATACACTGTTATGAATAAAATCACTGAAGACAATGCACATCTAGCTGCTACCCTGTACTGCCATAGTACAGCTTGTCTGTTTGTCATTACCATCTCATTATAACATTGATGTAAACTGTTCCCAGAGAACCTCTCAGGGATGGAGGGAGGTCCTAGTGGATGTGGATGATGGAGCAGGGTAAGTCTTATAATGTCTGTATTGTACAACTGGTATAACTGCCTTAGAGCATACCACCGGCTTTGCAGGCACATGGCAATGACTGGTTACAACACATGAAACAAACTGCACTTCTGCATATCTAATGCTAAATGTTGTTTGAATCGGAAACTATCTAATGAACAGGACACTACAGTATTTGCATTGAGAGTGAGTTTCACTCCACTGTAGTTCTTGGAAACAATCGTGACACATAGTACTAAGTATGTACATGACTTTGATGTTTCTTTCTCTTTGTCCTACATCATTGGTGTACAGGCAAACTGTCTCAATCAAGTACTTTTTTGCCAAGGACTAATACAGCAATGAGAAGTTCTAAGCTTCACCAAACTCTTATCTGTCCATCCTAGCCCTCATCACCTAAGGTTTGTCTTGTCTCCAAGTCCAACAGCTGCCTCTAAAGGATTCATACAGGTGAGTTGGGCAGCACCTGGGTACACTTGTGTGGTTTCTAACAAGTGAACTAGGAAAATCACCCAGAGAGGGAAAACTTCAGCTAAGCAAAGTTTCATGTACATGTACATTATCAGCCATGCTAATTTATTCTTCCTTGGACCAAGGCCTACTAAAAAAGAAAGATAATGTAAAATGTATTCACAAGTTTTTATAACTTTTACTTAGAAATGTAAGACCCAGTGATGTTGAAACATATCCTCCATGACAAAGGTAATCACCTTCAGGTGTGTTATTGTGCAGGCAGGTGAGAAGAGGGACCACCTGGAGGTGTGTCCTCAGGCAGGTGTGCTGGTGCAACACCTGGCAGACAGAATAGCAGAGCATGGAGGGGCAGCACTGCTGGCAGACTATGGACATGATGGCACAAAGACAGACACACTCAGGGTAGGACCCTCTTATGTTTACATATCAGGTCCTCTTAAAAAAGAAATTATTCTTAAATACAAAAATCAAAATGCTAAACTGTCGTCTTCATGAATTTGTAACTGCAAAACTAGAGTGGATAACAACAGTTATATCTTGTTTGAGGATATGAATATTTTCTTCTTTTTTTGTGTGTGGAAACTCTGATTTAATGACTGGTTTGACAAACTATATCCACTAGGGTTTCAGGAACCACCAGTTACATGAGGTTCTTCAGGAGCCAGGCAGTGCCGACTTGACAGCTGATGTGGACTTCTCTTACCTCAGACACATGTGTGCATGCAAGGAAAAAGGTATTTCAACTTGCCTTCTGTTTATCTCAGCATTTACAACATTTTCAAGCGTGAAACAGGTTGGGAGAGGCAAAGAAGGATAATTGGTTAAAGTTGTGAAAAATCTTTAATAACAATGTAAAAAAATCTACTGGGAGTCAAAGTTTTTGGAATTATGATCCTCTGCTTCATTGGAACAATTGGTCTGTTGAATTTTCTGGCAACTATGCTTGCATCCATGACACCTGTTAGTTATTTTGTCATTAACTGCCATTTTTTTCATTCCCAGTTGTAACACATGGTCCTATAACACAAAGGGAATTTCTGGAAAATATGGGAATTGAGCTGAGACTACAGGTAGGACAGTATTACCGCAATTTTCTAAATTTGATCAACAGATGTCTCATGAAGTAAGACCAATGTGTACAAGCAGGGGGCAAAATTACTGCATATTGGAAGAAACAAGTTGAATGATTCTGTGGCAATAACAAGGAACTTTGGGAAAACAGCTATTGCTGAAAACAGCTATTGTTTCCAAGTGGACTGAATGGAATTTATTACTGGTCAAGGGATTAGTGAAGTATAGACTTAGTAAGAAATGTAGACTTAGGACTAAAGATTTCATTAAAACATTTTATGAGTAGTAGCCAGGAGCATGTTTTGAAGTAATTAAGCCTTACATCAGATGGAGTAAGTTATTTAACGATTTTAAATCTCTGCCAGGTTTTACAGAGAAATGCCGACGAATCCCAGAGAAAAGACCTGCTGTCAGGCTATGACATGCTGACCAACCCAGACAAGATGGGGGACAGATTCAAGTTCTTCTCCATCACCAGGCAACGGACCCCGCCCAAAGGCTCCAGAACACCATCAGAACCTGCAGGATTCTACACACTAGAGTTCAAGTGAAGACTGCTTACATTTAGAAGGAATTTGGAATTATAACTAACTTTAAGCCTTGCCTTACTTGATTTTTTATTTTAAACATGAACTTTCACATACATTGCAGTAATATCACTGCAGTAGTGGTTAATATCATATTATTATTATCTTCCTCAGGATAAAATTTTCATTTCATATTTGGTTGGTACTAGCAAGGAGACTGGAAGCTAAATATGACAATAGAAGCTATTTTTTGACAATGAAGAGTAACAATAAGAAGTCTTGAGATGATGCTTTATTGAATTTGAAGCAATATACGTGTACAGGGTAGTGACATGGTATGTACAAGACAACTTGGAGTAGCACTAGACCCACTTGGAGGGATGCTGCTGCTCAATTCATAAGAAAATAGACATTCTAATAACTGTTGATTTACATCCAAAGTTATTGGAAAGGCATACTTTGGCTTATATATATACAGCATGGCATGTTTAATGTCTTGTTCTTGCCAAGTGATTGCAGAATCACCCATTGGTCAGTAACACTGTCTTTGGCTTCTCTCGATCATCATATACAAATATTGCACAATAGAAGCAATTAAAGATAATTTGTCAGTTTTGCTTAGTACCAGTTCAGTCCTTCCTTCTTCCACACAAATAATAAAAGCGTAACCGTGTTATTGCTTACTTCTTACTACCAGTAAGATAAGCACAAACGGTGGTCCCATCTTTGAACATACATGTATCATAAAACGTTCCGAAATACAATAATGATGGGTACAATTCCTATATAAATATATTAGCCATAATGTCAAAGCCTTTACTGCATATGAACAGCATCAAGATATTAAATCACATAACAAATGATAACATAATTTTGAATACTGGCACTTTCTTAATCAGAATTCCTTCTGTTTTTGAGTAGTACACAAAAAGCTGCCATAATGGGGAGTGCCTTTTACAATTCATATCAATTTCTAAGTGCAGCAGTGTTTTATTTTTCCTTTCACTGCTTCCACAAGTCTCCTCACATCTTTAAAGTAGCTACCAAAAACATTTTAGAAACATAATTTCAGATATACGAGTAAAGCAATACAAAATACTCTGTCATATAGGAACAAAATACAAAGAATGCTTTAAGGCATTGCTAAAAATACATGTGGCATCAGCTACAGATTACAGAATATACTGAATTTTGCAACTGGAAAGTATCTTACCTTAGCAACAATACAATTCATTATTTGGGAACAAAAGATTAAACAATATTATAATAGTAATTATATCTTCTTCATTACAGAATAAATGGCAGTGAAGGAATTATTCTTCAAGGCAAGATCAAACTGATGTGGCCTTGTCTCAAGTAACTTCTAACTGCATGGAGGCCATCATAGTACATTGTAATAAACAAGCCTTAGGATACCTTTTATTACTTGTGAAGCTGAAATTGGTAATTATACTGCATGGTCATAAGTAACATTGTTACCACATGCAGTGTGTTTCTTTCCTCCTTGTCCTCACATTGGAGCATCCCTGGAGGAAACAAGGCAATTTCAACTGTGTTGCCCCTGACAACCATAAACAAAACCTGTTCCATATACAGGTAGGTTCCACCAACAGTACAGTGAAGTAGAACGTAGTGTCCCTTATTGTGGCACATCAGTGACTTTCCCTTCTCTGCACCACACTGTACCAAATTCACTTGTAGGTTATGGTACGTTGCTGAACTTGAAGCTCAGAAGTGGTCAATAGACAACCACAGATTCAGGAAATCTGCTTGAGTCAAAGACATGTTTGTTTTTGAGAAATAAACCTTGTCATCTCTGTTCAGCTCAAAAAGGGGATGAAGATGGGTCGCTTGTTCTTTGTCTGGTCCTTCTTACACAAAGCAAATACTGTCCCATCGATTGTGGAGACATACAGGTGCTGAGCATCATGGGTAAATGTTAGGCTGTGGACAGAAGACAAAGACAATGTTATGTAAGTTATAATAATTGCTCCAGCTCTTCTGTTCTGTTATTAACAAAATTGCAGATTTGCAAGTAATCAATTGACATTGTGATAACCAAAGTCAATCTAGCCAATTTCAACATTTCAAAGTCTTTCAGCAAAATCAATTTTTTAACCTACATGTATGTCCATGCACAGGTAGCAGCATTGATATGTAAGGAATACATTACAATTTACAAATACTTAATAATAATAATACCTATAAAAATCTAGGTTAACCATGACATTACAACATGATACATGCCCTAGATGAGGTCACTTTTTCAGCAAAACGATAACTGATACAAACAATGTATATCACTTATACAGAAGGAGTCAAAGGTATGTTGCTTTTTTGTTAGTTGAGTGATTTTACCTGATGATAGGTTTGTTGAACTGTTCCAGTGTGATGTCCCTCACAAGGCTCAGGTCCCAAGTACTCCACAGCCTGGAATACACCACAGCATTACAAATCTGACAAAATCCATATCAAAGCGTATCAAGGATATAACGTTATATACATGTATTTATATCATACCCGGGCGGCGATACAGTGCTCCCGGCCATGTTGTATTCTACTGTACGACCGGGTGTATAAACCGGGCTTCCATAGAACGATTCGAACGCGTTTCGCCCCAACCGTGTGCGCCGCTTTCGAAATTTCAAATACAGGATTCGGTCGTTGGAATTGATGTTGCTGCAGTTTTTTTGTTTAGGGACACCAAATATTCGCTCATTTTGTATTGAAAGACGTGTTTTCTAGGGTGGGTATGATATAAATAGCATACAACACGGTGTATTCCGCATCGCCCTCAGTCTCGGCCCTCCCGCGAGTCGGGCCGATACCTTGGGCAATACGGAATACACCGTGTTGTATAATGTACATTGTACAAGATGTCATTATTTGAAATAAATTCAGTTCACAAACAAACACTTTGTGTCAAAATAGCAGTTTATAGTACAACTTGAGGGATATGGACACTACATTGTTCTTAGTGTTAGGAGTTTATGTATTTTTAGGGGATGTAATACATGTATACACAATGAGATTACCTCACTGATCCATCTTGCAGACCAGCTGCCACCACATTGACAGAAATCCCTTCTGGTGCGTTGGAGAACGTCACACAGTGGATGGTGGACGGGCACCGGACTGACCCCACCGGTCGGGCGTTGATTGTCCACAAGCTCAGTTCACTGGTTGTTGCAGAGGGGTGGCACACGGTGGCGATGTCACCTGATGTCTCACTCACTGCCACAGCAGTGACACCGCCCTCATGGCCATTCAGAGATTGCACATAGGATAATCTGCAAAACATAGAAACAAATCTAGTTGTCAGTGTTTGATATTCCATTGTACAGAAAATAAAGATCACACATAAGTCTGTAAGATGCAAATAGTGCAGTTGTAAATGCTTGATATTCTGTCTCCAGATAAATCAAACCAACAAGCTGTTCAATTTGGTCAGCCTTACGGTAAGTCAGAGGTCCCACACAGGACAAAGTGTATGACACAGAAAAACTTCAATCATTACTGTTTGACATTTTTGGAACAAAAGAAATTCATCACCAATTTGAATTTGGAAGACCTTGCTTTAGGTAAAATACACACATAGGACAATCTGAAACACACACAACTGTTACAGTTTCTATCGTTAAAGCCATTAAATCTCTATAGTAATATGTTGAGATTGACACTCAAAGCTGCTTTATGCCCAAGTCAGAAAACCAAAGTAAGCCTGACCTGTTGATGTCCCAGATGATGGCTGTGCCATCCTGGCTGCCACTGACCACGATACTGTAGGGTCGGCACACCTGCAGACAGCTGACTGGCCCTGTGTGGCCGTACAGGCAGACTCTGCTGCCAACTATCTCAAACTCTGATGGCTGCAGGGATGGAATAGGACAATTAAAATTTAAATAGAACCCAATCAAGGACTCCTTCTTTGTCTTATCTTTAACCCTTATCTTATATTGTACCCCAGAAGTCCTTTGGTGCATTCTCAGTGCAAGTTTTAAGGATGGAACATCAGGTAGGTAAGCTGGAGAATATGAACTCAGAGATAGATTTAAAATGACTGGTTCCAAACCTTACCTTTAGAAGTTGTGACATAATATGTAAATATCCTATTTAACAGCAATAGCAGCAGTGGGAACTGAACCCCAACCTGTGGTTTAAATTTTTCTCTATCATAATATCACTGTATATGTAGTGGAAAACTTTCAAAATATACCTTGTTTCCAGTGAACCTGGTTGGGTAGGCAGTCACCACACCAGACGTTCCTCCAGTGAAGAGCAGTCGGCAGTCAGTCACAGATGCACAACAGGTCACCTGTCAGGAAGCATTTGTATGGATGTGTTGACTTCTGATGTTTGCCAGGGATTTTATATTTCAAGGCTTTGCAAGGGATTCATCTCCCTAGTTTCACCTTTAGGAACTTAATACACCATAAACAATAACGACTGAAGTTTGTTACCTGGTCGTTGGGAGGGCAGAGGAAGAAGTTGGAGGCAGGCTCGCTCTGTCGGCTCTTCAGTCTCATGATGCCGTCAGGATGCCCCCAGCTCAGAATGGCCGACCACAGGATGTCTGTGTGGTTCATGGCACTCACACCTGCATTAAAACACACAACTCTGTCAACCTCAACAAACCAGAATTTTTCCTTATATTGTTTTACTGTTAAATCTTTAAATCACTTTTTAAAACTTCCAAATGTGTTGTCCAGAGAAATCTCTAGTCAAGTGTTATGCTTTTCACTGCAAGGTTTGCTCTTACATAAAATGACATCAATATGTTGTTATTAGAAATACAACTCATTCCTATGGGAGAATTGAAGAGCCTACCTTTCTCCTTGCTATACATGACCAGGAGACAGAAGTTGGGGGCCAGCCCGCACACCTCTCCTGTTGGCAGCCCCACCAGGGACGACACCACCGCCCCGTGGTCCTGACTCCAGTTCACTGCAGGTGCCGGACACATCGGAGACCCCACGTAGTTCCCCCACTTCAGGCCTTCAACCTGCGGCAGTGGGCTCTGTGTGACAGAAGTCAGAACAATCAACTGGTAGATATTGGTACTCAGACTCATTTTGGTCCTTAACCAATAGACTTTTGATGGTTAAATAGCAGTCAGCACTTCAGTTTTCAATGTCCATTTCTGAATGCTACTGACAGATATAGATATAGTATGATACACAAAGTGTCATGAGTTATCCCAATGGTTGCATCCCAATGAGTTGCATCCCTCTATCCTTACCCTGACAGATTTGATGTCCACCACAGTGTCCTTGCTGTCTTTGAAGTTGAAGAGGAAGCCAGCTGCTCCCACCATCCCTGCAACATCAGCCTCCGAGCTGCCACTGACCTGCTGCCGGGGTGGATGAGTACTCTTGAAAAGCTGCCGAGGAGTCTGTCCATATGTCTTGATCATCGTCTCAGTGGCCCTTCTCTGTACTTTGTCCTCGATGGTGGAGGTATCAATTCCAAAATATGTCTGGGAGAAGAATGCACAACATCAGAATAACAATATTCATTGTACCTTATATAAAACAACACACAGAACAATGTCATAATGTTTTCTGGCTTGTACCCAAAGGCACAATTGAAATTAACTACATCTGGAAGACTTCAACCTTCCAAAAGCCCTAACAGCCAGCTATTCATCTGCTGTACATGAAACAGATGATGAAACCAAGTGAAGAAGACTTACTGATGGATGGAAGACATTGATGGCCTCTACAGCTGCCTTCCCCTTCTGCTTAAAGCCAAACACCAGGTCGATCCAGGCGTGGATTGCCATGGAGACCAGGTCTGACTCCAGCGCCTGACGGTGGATCAGTACAAAAAGGCGGGAGTCGGACTGTGCCCATGGTGGGAGGGCAACATCGTTAACTAAGTGTCCAGACTGACGGTGGCCAAAGTTGAAACCTGGTGGTAGGAGAACAGTGTCATTTGGTTTTCTGTACTTTTATTCTGTATATGTACATGCAAATCAGAGTTTAACAACATTACATACCAGCTTTTTAGGCAAGTGGTGGCCACTGAATGATTTGTCACACGAATACAGGGCTTATGTGTGACAGGTATAAGGTGGTGCTAAAGAGTGTTTACTAGAAAGCACCCCAAAAAAGGATAAGCCTCTGTGCTAGCACTTTAGCCATTACAAATTTGGGTGCATAGACATTCAAGCAGACTAATAATATCCACACAAAACTGTACAGGATCCTCTTCACATGTCTGTTACTATAGTTCTTGGGAGCCCCAGACTGTGAAGTTGGTTCTCACCTTCAGAGTTAAGGAGGAATTCTGGCAGGAAGAAGAATTCAGGGATGAGTTCCTTCACATCCGTGGTGGACTCAAAGGAGGACAGCCTCCAGGTGGTGAGCAGAGAGTGGAAGGTTCTGTCAGGGATGTCAAAGTTACGGTCTGGAAAAAAAATGTAAAAATTTGACCTCTCCTTTTTTTTATCTGGAGTAAGAACAGAACCTGAACTTTCTACTAAGCCAAGCTTTCTAATAAATGTTAGTAAAATGCCTATCTGGGATCAGAAGCACTTCATATTTGAACTAGGAAAGTTGTTTTAAAAATGTCATGATTACCATGTTGAAGAGCACAATGCTTCACTTTACAATGTATCTTACAGTTTCTAGATTTTTATCACAGGAATTAAAACTAGTCTGATTGGCCAGTCAGCACCAAGGACAGGTACAGAACCAGTCTCATTAACCAATCAGCACCAAGGACAGGTACATAACTCGTCTCAGTAGCCAATCAGCACCAAGGACAGGTACAGTATCATTGGCAAGAGTAAGCATTTCCTATCTCAAAGGTTTGTTGCACATTTCAAACTGCTATTCTTATCCTAGTTTAAAATGACTCTGAGAGAGGGAGAAGAATTGGATGTTTTGTGCTGACCTTGGTAATTGAGGAACATGGTGGTGAAGGGGGGCAATCTGACTAGGAAGTGGAGCACAGTGCCACTGTTGGAGTAGTGAGAACCGTAGTGGTATGGCTCCACTGGTGGCATGGGGTCGTCAATGTCACCACCCTTCTCATGCTCCGTCCTCAGCCACTGCATGATGGGTAAACATACAACAAATGTCATAACATGCTAGCACCTCTATGTATGTGAACTGTGAAGTTACTGGTGTGATCAAGTTGTCTGAAATGCATGTATTATGTTAATTCTGAGTAGTCTACTTACCTCGTAGTTGTCAATGTATCTCTGTTCCCTACTTTTGTCTTGCACTGCAATAGGCTTTGCCAGTTCCCTGCAAAAAGGGACAGGCTAATGAATACAGCAGGCACAATAATCCCAAATCGACAGCATTCTCACAAATGAGGCATAACAAAAAGTTGCTTTTTCACGCTATACATATATGTGATTTTTAAGAGATGATACTCTCAACAGTTACTAAAGTTTCTCCCTTGCCATCTAGAATTGTTTAACATATCAGTATCTCATGCCTATATGGGTTTAACCACAGCAGCAAATGTTGAAACACACCTGTAGACCTTTGGGTTGGTCAGATTGATAGTATCACTGGTGTAGTCCCCCAGCACGAATGGGAAGACTGGGTACTGCATCAGATCATTGAAGGATCGCCCCGAGTGCTTGTTCAGGTGGGTTAGGTACTCAAAGTTTGTCATCTGTCCAATCTTCCACATCTGTGTGATGGCCTGCAGGTTGTCGTAGGCAACCAGATTGGGTAGGTCCATGGCAAGCACCTGTCGGCAGACCATGTCTCGGTCCTGCAAGGGAAACATTCATGACATCTTAAGCCTAATTATATAAATCTTCTGTATGCTAGCATTCACTTCTGGCTAGATGGCATTCAGAAAGTTGCTGCCCAAGTGCTTCAATTGGAGAAATCAAGAAAGTATATGGCCTTGCATTCCTGTTTCAGCCCAATCCATGAACAAGAAGATTTGCAGAATTACATTTGTGTGTACAGGATAGATTATGGTGTCAGCTGGGGCTCGTCTTTAAGGAGAAGCAAAGAACATGCAACACACACTGAGGGAAGACTATGGCATGTTATGGCGCAATCAAATCAGTCTGTTACACAGCTTGTACTCTAACTAGTCTAAGTACAGCACTGGTGTGTTACATTTTGAGACACAAACAGAGAAACTAACCTTTTGTGTTTCGAAGGCAAGCAGCAGGGTCCTGCCAGTGGTGAGGAAGATCTCCAGGGCGTTGTCCCTCAGCTGGTACCAGCGCTTGTGTACCTCCTTAATGTCCTCGTACAGCCAGGACATCGACAGCACTTCACGGTCGCCCTGCAGGAACTGGAGAAGGCAGACCAGGACATTACAGCTGTTGTAGTCGTCCAACTTTTAAACTTCTCCCTGCTGCAGTAACCTTTTGATAGCAGCAACTTTGCATAGATTACACCATAGGGGATTGGGAGATAAGATCGAAGGGCAATTTATGCTTCTCTGAACACAACATAAAGATTATACATGACAGTTGACCCCTAGAGTTTCCTGACAGTGTCCATTTCTAATCTGAGATGTTTCTCCAGGAATTGCTGACCTGACAAACAAATGAAATGTTGTCAATTGGCTGATGTCTGTTGATGAAGAACTAATTTGATTTGTTGATGCATTTATAGCTTTGATGGAAAATACACACCTGTGTGCTGTTGAGATCCAAGATGGGCTCATCACCGACAAAGTACACGCTGTTCTCACCAATCAGGATTTCTCCAGTCGCCTCATTGGAAGGAGTAACATTTGTGCAGCGGTGGGTATATCTGGGATACAGGTAAAATCATGTCAATAGATAAACAAACATTGCTTGTACACAGCAGGCTAAAACAATGTGGCCTAGACTGAAATTAAAAACCCAAACATGTGATCCAAAGGCAAGACAAGTAACCACTATAGTATTGCACATCAAAAAGTATTATTAGATCATACAACCTTATAATACATGAACTCATATATAACTTAAATCAATATAATTTAAGATGTTTTCAAGTGTATGAGAAGCAACTTATTTTTTCTTAAAATGAAATTAAAAGTACCTGATAGCCTCATTAGTGTGTAGCCTGTGTCTAAGAGTGGTGGAGTCGTCTGGTTGGTTGGAGTCTTCAAACAGGTAGGCCAGCTGCTGACGGGGCTCCTTGTCACCTGTAACAGGTGAGTAAAACTCAGATTGTTGCCAATATCCCCATGCTTACTATTGATGGATATAAGATGATTTTAATCTGATGCTAAGCTTTTAATATCATGATCTTGATATGGTACTTGGCTGTAAACATGCAATTTCAAAAGACATGTTGAGCTTCATAGTACATTCAGCAACAAGGTCTATGTAGATGCATGGTTTCAAAACAATACCGCTTCACTGACCCTCAGTTCTCTGTGCTTCAGGCAGGAAGTATTTGTTACTGAGGTTGAGGTGGCAGCGCTGCAGTCTCTGCCGGACTCGACAGGGGCCCTCGGTGGGATCCAGCTGCCAGGAGGAAGGCTGGGACTCAGGGTTGAACCACACTGCCCTGGAGGGACAAACACAACAAGGATTACATAATCTAATCTATTGATTTAGACTGTGCAAAATGAGACAGTCTAACTGTCACAAAACTGTCAAAAATGAGTTGTGGCACAAACATTGCAAAATCAATAAAAATTCAATTTGCTGTCAAATTACTTTTCGGTCGCGATCCCTAAGATCACCTTTGGGTGGCTTTCTATAAACTACAAGAAAATCCAGGTGTACAAGTGACATCTAGTGCCTGACCTTTCATGTGTAAGCTGCTGTATGAGGGCGTGCCAGGCACGGCGCACACTCAGGTCCTGTGTCATGCTCTCCTTCATGTGCTCCAGCAGCTTCTTCCTCTCCATGTTCTGGGACAGGACCACAGCCTGTGTAACTTCCATCGCAAACCCTGAGATCTGCTTGGCAAGCTCTCCTGTGCTTTTTATCAACCTGGCATTGAGTAAATATAAATGGACATGTAGTTCACCCTACATGTACTTGTAGAAAGGAAACTGAAGAAAAGTAAATGACATAATACAAAAACTAGTTGTTCCCTCAATAATGTATACAAGTTCCACTAGTATCAAGTTCTCCAGTGCTTTTTAATAACCTAAAATTGCCAAAAATGTAGTTCCCCTTGTAAAGAATGGACCAATACAGCAACTAGTAGTTTAAAGAGTACATTCAAGTACATACCATGAGATACTTCATACTAGAAATCTGCCAACAATAACAGCTTGTGTCTTTTTCTAAGAGCACAGGGTAGTGAAAAAGTGCTTACTTGTTCTGGATTGTGATTCTTCTTTTTCTCCAGGAGGTTTTGGCATTTTTCTCATCTTTGTCCCAGGACTTCTGATCCTGCAATAAACCAAACTAATGTTTGACAAAAGAAACACAGAAACAAAAGAGGAAAAAGAGACACAATACACTTTATGTACTACATATTGTAACCATATTTAAGTCACTTTCTATGCAACATAATGTCCAGTGTGAGATAGAAGTAAAGACGGTATGATACAGGTTTAATCATCAACTAAAAGATGGGAATATGTTCCTCTTTAAAAAAACGTTTTGCTGTTTTTCACACTGTCTTGTTTATCATGTACGACAAGTTGAATAGAATTTTAGGTGCAAAGTCCCTCAGTTTAAAACAAAGTCTTCCATACCTCATCAATACTCTGCAGTGTCTCTGGGCTGAGCTCCCCCAGCGGGATGGGCTGGAAGCTGATCTGGTCCAGCAGTCGCATCAGGGTCTTCCCAGCTGTTCTCTCCTTCTCATTCAACTGGTCCTTATGGTAGAATAGCAGGTAGTACAAGTACACCACCACCTTCTGGCCGTGCTGGAATATTAGGCAAGAAGTTACACCTACATGGCAGCATACTACAGGGATCAATACTGGGTACACTCAACACTGATTTACTGAACATTCTGGAATATTGAGAATGGTATGAAAAGAAGGAAGGTTTTGCTAAGGGGATGAATTGGGAACAGACCATTTTACGACAGGCCACCGTTATAATTTTTGAATACTGGTAGTTCAATTTTGTAAATCAGGGAAAAAAATCTGGACCGTCTGTGCTCAGGAGATCATTTCATTTCATTACCTTGCAAATGTTGGTTTTCTGATCATGTAAATAATACTTGATGTAATATAATACATGTATCATCATAATAGTACATTGTATTAACATTACAACTTCAACACTTTCATCCCATACTTACAGATAGATTAGTGTGTAGAACAGTGTTGAGGATCTGTTTGCTGTTTGGTTCATGGACGACCTTCATAGCAAAGACCCTCTGCTCCAGAGGCTGCCGGGGCCCCATCATGTGGACCATGAGCCGCCCCAGCTGCACGCGCATGCAGTCCCGAGATGACCACATGATGCGATGCCAGCGCCGGCGCGATGCCCCACGGCTGCTTTCCAGGGTCGAGGCTACTCCACGCAACATCAGCTGGAACAGTGACCGTGTGAATTCCCGCTCAGACGTCAGCATGGTGGACGGTTCAGAGGACACGGGCTCCAGGAACTCAACTCTGTGTATGGAATCTTTCCCCTTCCGGCCTGGATCTGTGGAAAAGATATCAGCAAAATCATTTATAAGAACTTCAACATGTCTGAATGTGGAAACATGCAGAGCAGCATCATGTCACTTGCACGAATCAAACTTGATTCAATAGATGACTTCATATAAAAATTGCAAATCTTTGGTGAGAGTGAAAAAATTGTAATAATTGTATATAGTTTTTACATATTTGACGTAAAAAAGACTCCTTACCTGAGAAGGATAGCAGGTTGACTGCCAGCACACACACCCTCTGGATCCTCTGCACAATCTCCCCCTCCGTTACCGTGCTTCCCTCCCGGCCCTGGAGCACTGGCGTCTCTGCCGTCGATGACCTCCTCTTCAACGACAAAACCATCGTCTCTGATTGGGCAGAGTATCTACGCTTGCTATCCAGGCTGAGACATTTTCCCTCCCCCTGGCGCAGGCCAGATGGGAGGCTGCCAGACTCGGACAGGTTCATGCTGTCGTTGTTGTTGTCCAGGGAGTAGAGTGGGGGGAAGGCGACGGGAGGGGACAGGGAAGTGGTTGGAGACAGAGGAGGGGACTGGATATCACCATTACCTGGAGAAGGGTACATAAAGGACATTCCATCACCAAAAATCATCTATCACAACTCTTTCCTTTGCACTTCCACGTAAACATCTCATTTCTGTGTCATAAACAACTTATACCAGAAATGCTTGAAAATTACAGCATGGACATTCTGAGATCTTCATTATGACACATATTAAATAAAGAAAGCTGCAGAGAGGAATCGAGTAGTTCCAGTCTTACACTGTTACACCGTAGTTATCTTACAGTAATAGAAAAGAAATGTAAGTTGTCACAAGTACAGGCAGTGTTGACTATACTGCTTTACCTGGTGGATAGCTCTGCCTCCTGCCCATCTGTTCTCTGCTGTTGGGCTCGGTTGTTGTCACTTGTGGGAGAGAAATGGTGACCAGTGGCTCATCCAGGGTGTCATTAAAAGCGCCCTCTATGTAGCTAAGAACAGCCTGCAGGAGGTGGTACTGAATGTTCCGCACCCTCTCCACTGCCACCGACTGGGAACCTGGAAGTGCAGATCAAATACTTCCTTCAACTCTCAGGCCTGCCAGAGTGAATTTTTAAGGGAACATCAAGGCTTGCAAACAAGTAACAAATCAAGATGTCACTGTTAGTTCTTTAAACCACTGAACAGTATGGAAAATTGTGGAACACTGAGCTTACCAATTTTTAAAAATTCTACATCAGATAAAATATCTCAAAGCAATTTACTTCAAATCTATTGTCCAATCTACACAAAATATAAGGTTTTCTGGAATCAGACTATCAGTCCAGAATTATGTGTCAAATGATGAAGTAAGTTAAGTTTATGTAGGGCAAGATAAAGGTCTCATGACGTGGTAATGACCTTCGGGATGCCTGTCCCTCTGCATGTCCTCCACCCTGCCCAGCAGGGTCACCATGTCCTCCAGCACCTGGAAGTTCTGCACACCGGTCATGCTGCAGGCTCTCACCACCACACAGGCCAGGAAGTGCTGCACATCTCCCACCAGCAGCAGCAGGTCCTCCAGTGGCAGACTGTGCAAGAAATGTACAAAGGTCAGACTAGTGTAAACATTACAAGCTGCATCACTGTGAACATGTACAACAGATGTGATGTCACAAATCAGTGTAAACACAGAATATGATTCAGTTGTATCTCTGTAGAACACTATAATGGTCCCAATAATTTTGCAACAGCTGAGCCCTTTATGCTAAACACAAAGTAAGGATATTGACAGAAACCTTGTATCCCCATAAAATTTGCATTTTGCCCTGACCTTATCGGTGGGCTGTTTATGGCAGAGATGACATTACACAGTGCCCAGACCAGCCCATTCTCCATCATGATGGCTGCCATGACTTCGCTGCTCTCAAAGAGCTGGATGAGCACGCACAGCGTGTTGTGACAGACTGCGGTGTCATGGATGCAGTTCTCCAGAAGGGCCAGCAGGGGAACCACTGTGTGCTGCTGTAATCCTGTCATGTGCTGTACACAGCTCACATTGATACTGCATTGAAACAAAAGGTTTCACAATGAGTTCATCCACATCCTGCAAAGTTGTACATGTATAATGTATTCACACAGAATAATCTGATGCAATAATAAGTTTCACTAAAGGTAGTGTTTAATGTTGGTTACGGAATTAAAACAGCAGCAAAGGTTTTGGCTTTGTCTTCTTTACTCCCACTTTTCTCAGCTATCCTTATGTTTTAAATAAATGCTGATGAAAAATATAGCCACCTTACAGGAGAAAGAGTGGACATAACTTACTCTTCATCCAGCCCCACAGGTTTCCCCACAATGACAGACAGGCAGGCCTCCACCAGTTCCCGTGTGGCACTGTGCTGATGCAGCTGGAAAAAACAATCAAGCAAACAATGAGAAGAACAGACTAGTACAGTACAAACAATTTTCACAGTCTATATAATGTTACACAATAGTTACCAAACAAAGCTGCATGATCATTAATAATTTTAGAGGATGTTTTTAATTGATGACGAATTTTTTTTTCCATAACAGTCTAACAGTTTTAAACTCCATACAAATTAGCAAGGTGTTGGGCATGAAGAACAAAGGATCTCAAAGCACGTTCCAGGTCCTCCAGGCTACCCATAAACTAATGTTAAAGTTCCAAGAATACCTGATTAGCCAGCAGGAAGAAGCCCCGCACTTTCATGAAGGCGTTGAACTGCTCTTCCTTGGCCCTCTGGAAGTAGATCCCCAGCAACTGGAACAGCAGTAGAAGCAATTAATTGGTTGACTGACCTTTGTCTTGATGGATTGATTGGTTGATTGATTAAATGACAGACAGGATATTATATTCATATTTGTTGCCTCATCACCAGAAAACCATGGTTCACTATTCACTATACTTGTGGAGAAGAGTTACACTGGGAATTTCACTCAGGCTGGCACTTTGAACTGAACAGTGTGAAAATAGTGTCTGTCTTTCATGTTTTAGGAAGCTATTTCATGACTTGATAGGTCCCTGACCTTGATGATGGCGGTCCTGATGCTGGAGGAGTGGTGATGAGCCAGCACCACCAGCGTCTCCGGCTTCAGGATGTTTCCCATCACCTGGTCCAACATGGCGTCAGGCAGGGTGACAAACACACCACACATCAGGTTGAGCAGCCCGGTGCACACCATGGCCACCCCGTCCTCCTGCTGCACCTGCCTGGTCTCCTGGCCATTGTCCTGCAAGGCTGCATTCAGGGCCAGGGAAAGTGGAGAGTTTGGGTGGGGGAGGTTCTCCCACTCGTCTAGGGAGCCCGCCGACGACTCCGAGTTGCTTCTGCTTCTCTGATCATCTTCATCGGATATTACCTGTCCAGACGGAAGTTCGTTGAGGGCATCCTGCATGGCCTGGTCAGCCTCAGGGTTGGAGTCCTGGTCAGACGGCGTGCTCTGTCTTGACACAAGGGTTGAGAGAGCCGGCTCGTTACCCGTGTTCTCTGTGTCAATGTCCACCCCACTTTCGAAAATGTTTGATCCGTCAGTGCTGATCTTTTCGCCCTTGTCGTAGCTGCCAAGTGGAAAGGAGACATACGTATGTTTGCTCCTGTCATCCTGTGACTTCCCCACACGAAGGTGTCCGTCAGCAATTTCAGAGCTGAGTTGGAACATGATCCCATTGGCCAGCTCCTGTGTTCCCCTGCCGCTGCTGTCCGAGCTGTCCGAGTCTGACCTGGCTGCCTTGTTGAGACCCCCGTCTTCAAAGGACAGCCTCTTCCTGATGCGGCGCCTGACCACTGCAGGAGAGCTGGGCATGCTCAAGCTGCGAATGATGCCAGTCCTCTTCAATGTGGCCGGCTGAGCAGAGTGGGCTACAACAGGCAAGATAAAGAACAGGTCCAGGTTTTAGCATTACACAAAACATAAGTCTATCCCTTCTTACCTAATTTCTCAGCATTGAGGCAAGTACTTAAATTCAAACTTTAAAATCAGGCTTCATTCCTGTAACAGTTCAAAGTTCTCCTATGCAAAGATTCTGTATTAAAGCCAAACCTTTGCGTTCTGAATCTGAGTCAGATGTGGCTGTCTGCTCCTCAGGGATGATGTCCTGGTGGAGCAAGTTCCTTTTGATCTTGTCCAGGGCACGGAGGGGGGTGCTGCTGGACAGGGGGTCGGCCGAGGGCCGATCCTGTCCTGTCACTATGGCTGACTGAGACCGGAACAGCTTCTGCATGTACTGCTGGTGAGTTCCTGGGGGCAAAAGACAGTGGAAGAGTGAAAACCTATGCCAATGCAACATAATCTCTCCCATATTTTAGGATTTCTTGTCACGTTTAAGTACCATTTTATTTTATGCTTGTAATCAGTAGGAAGAATAATGCATGCTGAGGGGGAGTCATACTGCTTGACTTATACACATGCAGAAAAGAAGCATATGAAGGAATTCTGACAAACCTGAGTGGAGAGTGAAGTAGAAGCTTGATGGAGCATGGCAGACAAACGTGTTGATGGCTGGGTGCACCGCCAGAAGAAAGTCGCACACTGCAGTGAGCAGGTTCAGATCAGGAGGGCATCCCAGGGTGCACTGCACTATAGACACAAAAGACTGGCAGATGGCAGGTGGGAGGGAGGGGAGGTCTTCGCTTTGATGCTCCTGAAAGTGATTGATAAATGGTAATCAACTGGATGCACACTTCATACAAATTATGTATTGAGTCTTTTTCTTAAAAAATGCTGTACGATGCTGAAACCTATCAGGATGCCATATCTAAAAGGATGGTTGCATGAAGATTATTACATGTTCAACTTTTTTTCTTACCATAGGAAGGTTCTCTCTATCTGTCAGGTCTGTAGCAGTTTGTGCACAGTGTGGAAGAGTAGAACCTACCTGACAGATCTGCAGAAGTTTGTGCACCATGTGGAAGAGTAGAACCTACCTGACAGATCTGCAGAAGTTTGTGCACCATGTGGAAGAGTAGAACCTACCTGACAGATCTGCAGAAGTTTGTGCACCATGACTTTGTGGAAGAGTAGAACCTACTTGGCAGATCTGCAGCAGTTTGTGCACAATGTGGATGAATAGAACCTACCTGGCAGATCTGCAGCAGTTTGTGCACAATGTTGATGGACAGCAGCTGTCGGATGTTGAACATCTGGTGCGGGTGGTTGTCCCTGATGAGGGTCTCCAGCACTGTGAGAAGTGCCTGCCACACAGTCACATCTGCATGCTGCCAAATCTTCCAGGCCAGCAGCAGCTCAGACACCACTGTGGTGTCCTGGATGATAGCATCAGACTCTGGATCGATGCTGTATGTGTCATTGATGGAGACTTCCATGACGCTGCTGTCACAGCAAGCATCAAGCAAGACCTGAAGGGTGGATTAAAACAACTGTTGCAGCAAATATGTCAGATTCAATAGCATGGTGGTGAACAGTAGATTGCAACAAATGCCAAATCTGGGTCAGATGAGAGTTGGTCTACTTTAGAAAAGTTTTCATATCTCAAAAGAAAGAATCTCTTTACCTTAAGAGTGTGAAAGCCCACTTTGCATCTGTCCTTGAGCAGTACCCTCCCTAGCAGGTGACATCCATCCATGTCAGAGAACTCCTTGGCCAGACGTTGATTGTGCTGCTGTACTAAGAACAGGAGATGGAGGGCCTGCGCCTGTGTCTCTTCATCCTCACTCAGCTCCACAACCTGGGGCAGGGGGACTTCAGATCAGTATGCTAAAATGTGTAACTGGTGTCTGTTAGTAAAGTTTATTTCTATTTCAAAAGTCAAATAGGAAGGAAAGTATTCTTCTGGCTCTGAAAACTGACCTTGGCATACAGGAAGAGGAATACTCCAACTCCTCCCACCTCATGCACGGCATTCTGCAGACCTCTGTGTACCTGAGTGTATGAAAGAGTGAATGGTTTATTGCTATTGAAAGATATCACACTATAGCAGCTAAATCGATACCTGACTGAAAGTTGAGTAAAAAAAACACAGAACTACATCAAACACTAACTTACATGTAGATGTCATTATTTACATTTCCACAGTTCCTCAAACAAGAGAGGTGAATATTATTTCAGATTCTTGCCATGAATGTCCACATGGTTTGGAGGATGCCAACCTAAATCCTTGGAAATTGATAACTGATCAATGTTTTTCTACCTGTGTCTGCAGCTCTGTTACTGCAGTAACAGACAAAGCGGCAGGAGTCTCCAGGAAGGGGTCCAGGCTCATCTTTTTTGCAGGAGGGTCCTTGGTGAGGAGGTTGGTGATGGAGCGGGTGGGGGGTGCTGTGCTGCTGTAGTAGTTGAAGGTGGCTGGGGTTTTTGGACTGTACACAGCGACAAGATTTTCCTACAGGATGGGTAAACAGAATGAATCGGGTATCTGCATAAAAGAATCCTGACAACTGCTTGAGACACTTGATAATTTTGCTCTTGACATTTGGTGTTGTACTAAGTAATAATTAGAGCCATTCTTTGAAAACCCAAGCACTTGCAGACAAAATGTATTATTTGTAGTTTTTGAATAATTTTTTGTCTCATGAACAGTGCAATGGTCCAATTTACCGACAGAAGGCTGTGTGAAACAACAGATGGCCCTTTTTCTGCTTAGTACCATCTACATTGTACCAGGAACATGCCAAGAAAGTCTATACTTCCTGCTTCAGCCAAAGGAATTCCCACCCAAGATGCTACTCTTTTTTTATTCAGTTTTTACACATAGCTGGTGTAAGGTACATGTACATTCACAGATTGGGGACTATTTTTGTTCATGCATTCATGTGTTTGTGTGGTAAAAT
Organism: Branchiostoma floridae x Branchiostoma japonicum; assembly: GCA_013266295.2. Classification (NCBI taxonomy): domain Eukaryota; kingdom Metazoa; phylum Chordata; class Leptocardii; order Amphioxiformes; family Branchiostomatidae; genus Branchiostoma; species Branchiostoma floridae x Branchiostoma japonicum. Next base: position 18,500,021 of record CM023840.1, read on the forward strand.
TCCTCATGGCCCATCAGCTGGCAAGTATAGTGATCAAACTTGGCTGTGGCCAACATGGTTCAAGAAAAATTTCTACACCAGCTCATGTTTCATGCAGCTGGTGTTGCACGTGGTCAGATACGTGCAATTCACAGCTCTTGAAATGCAGAACAAATCGTTTCAAAATAGTGAGGAAATGCCAAGCAGTCCTGATATTGACCTCTCACAGAAAGGAGTCACAGACAATGAGATCATGGGTGAAACTGGGAGGTCCAAAATGTGACATATGTGCTTGAACTGTGACAGCACATATTTTCTCAACATGTTACTGTTGCCAAGTGACTAACACTTACTGGTCACTTTAAATTTGGAAAGTCATTCAATGGAGAGCATGAGAACGTTCTACATTACAGCCTGTTACTGAATAACAGTGTCTTTATTTCTGTCACATATGTTTGTGGTTGCAGAAAAATTTTAGCTTTATAACAAGCTGTTAGGCAGTTTAAGCATTTAGACATACAGTAACTCACATTCAGTTTGCTTGGAGCCTTGGTTCTTTACATAAAAACTTTTGCAAATAGGCAGATATGTAGTGTTGGGGTTACTGTAGGTTAAAGAACCATCTTGTTTATATGGTGTCTATATCACACTATTACAGCAATAGTTCTGAAAGCATTGACCCAGAGAAATCATTCTAGATGTTTCCAAACTTCACTGATTTGTTGGCGACAAACACAATCAGAGGTCAGTGTACTGAGAAAAATCTCAACCCCTTTCACTCCATGCCAGCTGTGATCAAAGTCAGTCTTTTACTGGTCATTGCTCGCTCTCTGTAGAACCATTCCAGGTAGAGCTTAGAGTGCATGAATTTGAATAGAGAATGCAAGCATCATTTACATATACAAATAAATAAAGTGATCATGTCAGCCACATGTTTAGCCATTACAAAACAAAGTTTCTGATCAGCCAAGACGTAAACCTCTGCCCCACCTTGATCTGGTTGATGTTCAGGCTCTTCTGCCCAGTCAGCAGGTCCTCCCGGATCCCTGCTCGCAGCGACTCCTTGGTGATGAGGCTGGGCACACTCTGAGGCTCCCAGGCACTGCGGCAATGACTCAGACACCCTGCATCCGGACCCAGGCTGAACAACTGGAATGCCTGGTCACGTTGAAGGATATCTGAAAGGGAAAATATCATGAATGAATGGAGGAATGAAGAGAATTTAGGAAAAATCAAACTTAAATAAATGAATGAATGAATGAATGAATGAATGAATGAATGAATGAACAGCTGAATGAAAGATTGAAGGAATAATTGAATAAACGAATGATGTCAAGGACTGGTGAATAAGTATATGGAAGAACAAATGTATGAATAACAGAAATAGATAAATGGATAAATGAAAGAACTTGAAGCCATAACAACCCACCATTGAATACCATGATGTTGCCCGTGCTCCAAGTTCCTGTGAGAGGGTGGTCAGTCTGGGTGCAGTGTCCCAGCAGGCAGTGCATCTTGGGAGCCTGGGATGATAGTTTCTGCTTCTTGCTGGGTGGCGGGGTGTACTCCAGCAGCACCTCCCGTTCAAGATGTCCGTCAACCACCAGGCAAATCTAAGGGGGGCAAACATCAAACCTTACAAACACCATTGACATTAGGGTTAGAGTATTAAGCAAGAATTTAACATGAGAAACTTGATGGCCATCCAAAGACTGGATTACTGTTAAGGTGACAAGTCTTCTCTCTTGTAAAAAAAATGTCTCTCAAACTACAAGATTATACAATTTCACAACAATGACAGGCTTACGGTGCCGAAGACATTCTTTGCATCCATGGTCTCACAGTAGGACAGGCAGAGATGCTGCCACTGTCCACACACCAGCATGCCGGGGCAGGTGGTCTCTGTTAGTGTACCAGGCTGCTTACCGTCATCTGGGTCCACACAGATCCTGAGGAAAACACAACAGGTGTTACCAGGGTCCAGATACTGTAATTCACTTTGTGTTCACGGTAGCAAAATTTCACGGTCTGAAGAAAATGGACATGTTCACGGAACTTTATCTTCACGGTGGTGGCAAGTGCAGGGAAGGGGCAAAACACAAATGATTTGATAACGGTAATGATAAGTTCACGGTACAGAAGTGACAGTGAAAACAGTGAACATAACAGTACAGTGAAAAAATCAGGAATTACAGTATATGTGAGTTACCAAACTCTTAGTTTGTATAATTAATAATAAGTCAATCTGATGCTAATGCCTATTTGAGGTAAAAACCTAGATTCAGAACCACCAACTGATGAAAAATATCAGAAAAAAAATACAATAATGTATTTTCCTTCCTCCTGTAGAGGATAAGAGGTACAAATAAAAAATCCAGCATGATACAAGCATATATTGCCAAAGGGACAAAGCAAGTTAGAGTGTTTACCTGCAATTATAGCATTTAATGGTGCATGATTATTGAGGCCACCCTAGGGGCATAACTAAAATACTTCAAATTAATGGTTCCTTCACCCTACATGTACTTATCACATAATTATCCTTCAATCTTCACAAAGTAAATGTTCATAACTATATACATGTAAGTGGTAAACATGGGAAGGGCTGACCCATCACCTACATGTATAGTCCTTGGGTGACAATACCAGTAATACTTTTATCCCCCAGTACATAGTGTATTAAGACACTGTCTGACACCTTATCAACAAATCACATTTGCAGGTCACATTATTGCTCATGTTTCAAATGTGTAATGTGAAATACAAACTGTAGATACAGGTATGGTATAGAATCTGATGTACAATGTAGATAATGTAAGGTTTCTAGGTGCACCTGAAAGTGAGTGTGCCTGTGGATGTGTCCGCCCAGGTTTGCATCATGAGTGCTTTAGAGCCACAGGACACCAGGTGGAGGTACCCCGAGGAGTGAAGCTTGTCCGTGCTATGTCGGGGGCTGGAGGGGTCGCTCTTGTCTGTATCTACACAAACAAGAAAGCAAACCAGCAAATAAACATTTAATATACAACAAAATAGACAGTGTTCCTGAGACACATCATAACAGAGCAAAAGCTGTTTCATAGAACTTCTAGACATTCACAGATTCTGATAGTAGAACAAACCTCATATATTACATCTGACAGTTAACTGCTGTTACGTGTTACTAGGGATATATATTGAGATATGGTGGAAATTATATTATGCGTGTTATCAGTAAGTGGAAAAAAGCTGTATACATGTAAGTGTACATTTTGTTAACAAGCTACAATTCACACAGATCAAAACAAAGAGACACAGACCCATACTGTCAGAGCTGGAGTCCCTGAACATGACCGACTTGTTCTTCTTTCCCCTCCTGCTGTTGCTCCCGTGCATTCCCGGTGTGCGACACACGGTCTCCAGGCGCAGCCACATGGACAGGCTCAGCCCACGTCCACGAGGTGGCCACGTCACGTTATTCCTGACAACACACACAACAGCAGTCTATAAGCACAGAACAGTGTCATGATATACCAAAACAGCACCCCACAAAATGTAAGACAATGGAAATCAATGATTTAAACAAGATGAGAGCAAACAGCAACATATTGCAACATATTGCAACAGGAAAACAACAATGATCATCACTCCAATACTACCATGTATGTCATCAAAGTAAGTTTGAATTAGAATTATACTGAAGCAGGAAACAGATATTTAAAACCGTAAGATTATGTCTCCCCAATTCCCTTAAAATTGTGTTTCATATTGTATGTTTGCCAAGAAAGAGTAGAATAGAGTACCATTCACATGCAGAGTATGAGAAGAATTTGTATAAAAAAAACAAGTCTCCTACTTTATAGGAATCTGTACAGGAGCCCTCTGCCATGCAGAACTGGATGTCCCAGCCTTCCCCTCAGCGCTCCTGTCCAGAATGTTCAACGTGTCAGGTCTCTTGGGCAATCCTTGTGGCCTGGCAGCAGCAGGGGCATCAGGTTTAGGGGTGGGGGGGACAACGGTGGGAAAACTCAGGATGTGGGAGGGCTGGGCTGTCATGCTGGGGGTCAACTTCAGCATGGTCGTCAACAGACAATCCTGGAAATATTTCACGTTAGTTTTACACAAATAATATATATTAACTTAAAGATAAAACAACACATCAGATAAAGTGATACTGACAAACACACACACACACACACACACACACACACACACACACACACACACACAAATTACACAGAAAACATTTACTTATTCACACTGAATAGCCTTAGCTTATCAGCCTTAGGGTTTGGCCAAGAGGTCCAGAGCAAGACAAAGATTTAACCAAAACAATCATACAATCCATCCCTTTATAACCAGACTTACCAGTGGCAACTCTCTGCCATGGAAGAGAGCGAAGAACCTTGTGAGCTCCTGTGCTGAGATGGTGTGTTGTGAGAGGGCCATGAACAGTTCCAGTAGCAGGGTCCGCTCACCTGAGAGTAAACCGAAGCAGGTCACTACAACAACAGTCTGGAATCTTTTGCACTGGAAGCTCTAGCAGTATAATTATCATTGAAGCTATGTATGCTTAGCCTTAATTTGTTGTATCTATAGCATTATTATGTAGGCCCTTACAGAGCAGATTAACCCCAAGGCATTTGAATTACATTTGGGATGCACAGAATAGTGGCAAGCTGCGTTCAATACATAGACTGATAGAGAGTTCACAAAACTGAAATGACACATTAGCAATAGTTTTAAATTCAAATTTGATTATCACGGCCTTTCCTTGTCAGCTTACTAGTCGTTACTTAATCATCCACACACCCAGTCTTGTCACACTACTGATAGCATACCAGTACATAGTATACATGTAGCATACCTAATACCCTTTGTCTTCTAAAGTCCTGTTAGTCATACAAAATATCTCTAATATCATTGAACACACACTACCTTAAATCTGCATCAAAGCTGATGTATCAACCTTTGAAAAGAATTTCTTGAATGGTTTTCTTGAAAAGTTTCAGGACAAACCAGTGCCTTGGGGCTCTCATGTGACATGTAGTCTATTCTTATGCTAATATGACAAGTAGAACTTACATAAGTTATTTCACATGCCACGGAAAGAGCTGCAAATGCTTTGAGACTGGCAAGGATTATTTCTTTTGATTACCAGTTGGTAGAGCTATATTTTGGCATAACACATCTTTAAGACTAGCTGATGTCTTTTGATTTCTCTATTCTTGAGTGAGACCTGTTGCACATGCAAAGACTATTTTGTACACATGTTCTGCAATGGCATTCATGAAAAAGACTACCAGCAGGAGTCATGAGGTACCACATTATCAAGATAGGAAAGTGCAAAATGGAAAATTAATTTGGTCATTATTACCATGCAAGATTACCGTAAAGATTTTTCCACCAAGGGACATTTGTATCTGTACAGCTCCTCTATCTAACAGGAAACACAACATGGGAAATTGATATGAATGAGAAAACAATACATGTTGTAGCAGTCACCAAATCATTGTGAAAGATATGTAAACTCACAGCTGGAAGAATCATCGTTCGATGTAAGCACAGATTTGAACCCCTTTAGCAGTTTTTCCACCACATCCTGTAGAAGAGGAAGAGAAAAAAGGATGCTGATATTTTTCTGTCCTAGCAGTCTGCATTACCAAAGCTTAGAAAATTAGCTGATACCTCCATAATGTAATGAGTCTCCTTATATGAAAATACACAAAGACAGGGTCTTCTCAATGTTATGGCTGTAAATATTCAGCCAATACATCCACAGGTACAGCTGATAGAAAAGACAGTTTTCAACAGTAATGTCCACAGCAAAATTGTTATTCAGTACAGACTTCCTTTTGCATACAGGGTGTTTCCGAGTCACAAAGGAGATTTCACCCTGGTAATATTGTAAGGTTCTTTATTGAACTTGGACCTTGTGCCAATTCAACAAACACAAAGGAACATACACTGTAAACACATGCAGAGACAACATTACCTGCTTGTACAGTGTAGCACTGTTTGCCTCACTGCCCTTGACCAGAGAGCACAGCCTGTCCAGCACCCGACAGACCACGTTAGCATTGCAGCCACAGTCGCTGGACACCAGCAGGTCCAAGGTCAAGGAGCACAGCTGGGGGTACACCAGGACCGTGGGGTGGGCATGGTCTGAGAACATCTCCATGGAGACTGAGGAAAGTGCTCTCTGCTGTCTTGAGCCTGTAAATCATGAAAAACGGTGTACCAGTGAGGGACTGTAGTGCACAATGAGACATAATATTTAAAGAAATGAGCATTGTACAGCCCAGTCAGAAAATATGGTTTATCCACATAAACACTTTATGATTTTATAGGAACCACTATAGCACACCTCTTACTCCACTACTATCTTTTCTGACAACATCTCAGGACACAAAAAATAGAATCTTTCTTCAAAACATCTGCTGTGACATTGAATATACAAGTCATGCACATGTACTTTACTTCCTTTTTCAATCACGTGTCATTAATGTTTTCCCCAAAGACAGGATGCTTGATCTGGCCAGCTGCCAGAGCAGCAGACTCTATATCATTTGCTCATTAAAACTAAATATGTTTCAACATGTTAATATTGGCATTGTTATTCATATCAAGCTCAGGTTTCCTGCAAAACAAATGACATTCTTAACACAGGTGGAGGATCATGGACTGAAAAACATCCGAGTGACACTGTAAGGACTGCTGAGAAGCAAGCTTTTATTATCTTGTGACATCACAGCAGGGTTAAACATTGGCAGGCTGAGGTAAGGCTTTTTCACCAACACAACACTGTCACCTGGGACACAAAAGCATGTATGACCCAGAATGGAAAACAGAGAGGCAACAGCCAAGCATCAAATGTACTTCTTACCAGTAACATGAAATGTCAAATATTCTTTACACCTTGTGGAAGGGTTAAGAATCTTATTTTCTTCATCCCAAACTGAATTTTCTGCAAACATCAGTAGTGCATTTAGAGAACTTGGGTCATTGACATCACTGCACAGATATTTCTGTCCCTTTTTCTATTCTGCCAGTCTAAACATTTCTAAAGAAGACAAAAGGTCTAAGAAGCAAAGACTAAGGTTGCTGTGGCTGCATCACTTTTGTTACTATCTAGATTGGACTTCCTATTAGAAAAGCCACATCCTGCTTACAGGTGGCAGATATGTGTCCTGACCTGTTATCATGACTACAGTTTTCCTTACACCTGTTTGCTTTAGGAAGTTTGTAGAAGCAAAGGCATCATTTTATCAACAAACACACTGTGCAAACAAAAAAGTAATCCAGGCTACCCTCACAATTTAAATACAAAACTGCTGGGAAAATGTAGACTGCAGTCATCCACACACAAACAAATTATTAGACCTGACAATGAAAGAATGGCAGCTAAATACAGGTATATTTAGGAAATACAAACACATTGAGTCACCTTGGCCTAGATATACTGTTTCCCGTGACAAAGTCATGGTACTACACTTGTACCAAAAATGTCAAAGAAGCTATATTTGTCAGAGCTAGATTTTTTCTTTTTCAGTTTTTCAGTAATATTTACTCCAAGACCCTTAACTGAAGGGTACACAACAGACACTATGCCTGGAGAAAAATGTTAACTAGCAGTAGATGCACTTGACCTTTCCACTCAATGGCTGACCTACTCTGTAACTAGTGTAAGAAATGAGCAGACACCATCATTCTCAACTTCCTTTCCTTGCATATCTGAGACATCTGTCAGCTGAAAGACCATGGAGATAAAGGTGCATAGTTCATTACCAAGATGACTTTGACTGACTGACAAAATCTAACCTATAGCCTCTCAATGAACTTTCCCCTCCTGTCTTCCATACTTTTAAAATTTTCTTGGCATCTAACCTTTCTAAATGGTATCTAGAGAGCCACACAGTCTTTTGTCACACAGATCTCATTACAATTACTACCTGGTATAATGACCATTAATAGCCTCTTCTAAGATGAAACTGGATAACATGACAAAAAGCCATGACTCAGTCTGAAAAACTTCAACATGACCAAACACCTAAGAAAAGAGGATGATCTATTCCTATGACATCACCTCCTTCTCGGCCGTCTTAAGTGCTTGTGACTGCACGTGTGTGGCCATTCCACAGATTCCTGGTCGCGGTCAAAATGCACAACAAACATTCCAGCTGCTGGAAGCTCCCATCATCGCTTCAGGTGATCTCCCCCACCAGGATTTCAGGTGACCACAAAAATTCATGACCAAACCTTATATGGAGAGAAGTTGGGTCCAGACAGCTCAACCAGATAGGACTAAAAGCTTGAGGTCTAGGCATTACTACTGAAGTTTGTGCCCCGAAGTTCCATGTTCCCTAAATACCTAGTTGTAAATGTCTGACACCTGTAATGTAGTATTACATGTAAATCAATCAACATATTCATACTGTTCTCCAGCACAATATGGTAGCTATCCAGGCAACTACATTTTTGGCCAGGCCACATTAAAAGTCAAAGGTGATAACTGTATATGAGGTTGTTATTATGTTCCAATAAGTGTCTTGACCTAATTTGATGGGGGAGCTTTTTAGGTTGCCTACGCGGATGTATACTCTTCTTGCTTTTCCATAAAACAACAGAGCGCTTCGCTCTATCCGTTTGTCAACAAAGTCTTGACAACGGGATTGAGAGAGAAGCAAGAAGATATCCTGATGGATGCTTCTTTTGTAATCTTAAAACTTCTTTTCTTTGCCATGTTTAGCTGTGGATTTCTTTAAGAACCTGTGAAATGACATCACCCAAACAATCCTGCCACATTCTGGGAAGTGTCTGTACTATGAACCAATTCAAAGACATTTTTCCTTGAGATGATTAAAACACCAAGGAGCCTCTTTACCCTAAAGGTGGCACATAATTAGCCAAACACTGTGGTCAAGACAACTACATGACATTGTGTACTTGTACATTCTACATTCTACTCCTAACAGGTAACTCATTTTTGACTCCTGGCTTCTTACATGTGCTCTGCCATGTCAGTGTTCGAAATACCCGTCTGCAATCTGCAATTTGCAGATAGATTTTCAAAATTGCAGGATAAAAAATCATACAATCTGCAATTTTGCAGAAGGAAAAAATAGGGTCCGGATTCAATAGTTTTCAATTTAGCAAAGTAGCGGCGCTGTGAATAGACTGAAAACCCGCTCCGCACGAAACTGGCGGCGTTTTTCAGCTGACTATAATGGTCCCATATAAGGAAATTTGCGGTCAAAGTTGAGCAATTCCGACCATGCGACGAAAGGCGACGATAACCAAATAAGGGCACTCGCCATTTTCCGATGTTAGATTTCGTCACCCGGGAGGACACGACAACTGCCTCGGCAATTTTCGCCGAGCATTTCCCAGCAGGCAACGCGGCAAAACATGGCTCCGGAGAGTCGTCAGGCCGATGAAACACCAAGAAAACAAAGACGATTTTGTCGTTCTTTGAGAAAACTGACGGCAATCGGGACTGAAACAGCAACCCATCGCGCACCCGCGAGATCGGCAAAACTCAGGATGGTTGCTGTCGCGGTTGGATTCTCGAGGCGGCGGCTGAGGAGGCCGAAGCAGATCTACACATGGCAGATCAAGAAATTTTGTAGAAACTCTCGCCGAAGATCGCGCCCAGGAAAATAATTGTAAATTTTTATTTAGAATGTAAATATTGTCAACTTATTGTGTCCACTTTAGCATGCAAGGAAAGATCGTGCGTTTTTCATAATTTTCTTGTAATTCTTTTACTGATTCTATTAACTTCTTCAAGTTGTTGTTGTTTTTTTCGTCAAATTATTTACGATACTATGATTATTACATTCCTTGACAAGTTACTACGAGTCCATCAAAACATTGTGCTCATTTAATTGCTTTCTATAAATATTCAAGTTAATTGTTTCTGTTTTCTTACCATTTTTCACATGTCAATTTTAGGTACAAAAATTATGTAGTGACATCACAACTTCAGTTATGTAGTTCTAGTACAATCCTGTTTACTGCATGTGTCCAAGGAGCTTCTAGAAGCTCCTTGATGTGTCATAATAAAATTTGTTTCCATATTTGTATATTTCTTCTGATGCTGCTGATATAATCAAATTGCTATATGTTAATTTTTGCTATATTTAATATTTTGCCATGTATTTTGCAATGAAAAATTTATATGCTTCCCATAGAGAGCCATATTAGTTTGCTAAAAAATGGGATCATATCCTCTCAGTGGTTTCATGACATGATAGCAGGAAATGATAAATTTTCTGTAGAGAAGGATCTATATAAAGTCTAATATTAAAAGAGTGATATTATGAAGAATTTCAGTAATGCTACAGATTTACAAAGCTATACATGATGTAAAAATAGGCATTATTGGTTTGAGAAGGTTGTAATATTGGGGCTTGTGTATTTGCAGAAAGTATTTCCAAATTGCAGGACGAAATTTTGACTCTTCTGCAATATTGCAGAGCACTGAAAAAAAGTATTTCGACCACTGCATGTGCTCTTTTGTTCACACTTGACTCTTCCATGCTTCTTTCAAAAACATGTCTATGCAATCTGGTTTGTCAGGCACAACTGTTCCACAAACACACATACATGAAGGTTTCAAGGCTGACTCTTAAATAAAAGAATTCCTTTGCACTTACAAGACTTGGAGTCGTCCATGTCACGCTCGCTGTCGGCTTCGTAGCCTTCTTCCACACTCCAGCGGTCACTCTGCTCACTGCCGGTGTCGCTTATTGCCTGAAGCTCCTCCAAGAACAGGTCTTCATCCAACAGCTCATCATTACCATCCTATTGGGTAAATATGTAGGTCAACAGTCAGGGTAAATGCAGACATTTACACATGCATCACAGCTTATGTTACAGTAACTTATCAAGTTTTTGACATATGCTATGTATACACCTGTACCTGAATCAGACAACACCAAACCCAACAACAAAACTCTATTATTGCCCTTTTTCAAAATGAGTCATAGGCACATTGCATAAGTTGTCATAAACACGTGCCAGAAATGATTATACAGTCTATATAACTGTTACAGTAAATTATGGGACACTTATTAAACAAACATGTGACACCAAACATTGGCACTTGAGACTACTACAGTACTGTATAACCAAATATCTAAGAGATGTAGTTCTCTTCAGACAATGCAATTTCCTTGGGCACAATAAAGTTTATTGCACCAGTATTGTTGAGACAAAAGCAAACATGAGGCGTGAGTCATAATGACAAATTCTTAACCCACCAACACAGCATGTGTGTTTCACACTTCAGGAAGTTCATATGACATAATTATATATTTGATTACCTCAGTCCATAAAGTATTTCCAGAAGTGCCTGTTGAAGTGTTTTTGCATAAAGTACTTCCTTGTTACATTTTCTGTGTCACAGACACATTTTACTCAAATGGCGAAAGACAATTACAAATTATGAAAGTATTGAAAATATCTGCTCCTTTCAACTTTTGACTCACTGGGCAATTTACAGATCTGCATGTATATAACATTAAATTACTGTTGCTCTGCCAAATCACAGAGTTTGAAAAACAAAACTTTGAAATTGTGATAAATATTGTAGTAAAAGCTATGCTCATGGCGTGGTAATAAACTGAATCAATGTGCATTTCCTTTTGTTTCAACCTCCTAAAATAAGGACTGGAGAGTTTTTGCATTGCAGATATTGAAACGTCAAGAACTTGCTGGTAAACATGACGTAAGCAGCAGGGATGGGAGATCATGAATTAGGTCACCATTCTAGTGTAGTCCTCTTAATCCTGGAGAAGGAAGCCCAAACATAACCTACCTTCAATACACACAGCACAATCACCAGTGTATGTACAGTTCAGTATATGTTTATACACAGGAGAGATGGTTATGTTTGCATGATATGCTTTCCAACACATCTCTTCTGTCTTTTCATACTACTAGAAGTCTGCTGGACCAAGTATACAGAATTGGTAATTATATTTAGTAATTTACTTATCATTAGATTTATCCAAAGTGAAGAGGCAAACTTCGTAAGTCAGTGACAATCCCTAGATATTTACAAATCATTTGGTGTCCTTCCTTATCCAAGAGACACATGTTGACATAACTCTCTGTCAATACAACTGAAACAGGACCCTGTCCATGATCACAAACCCTGCTTCCTATACTCACAACAGGTGCCTAGAACTTAGTAGAAGGCTTTAGTCTTCAGCTCTAGAGTGGGCTCAACAGGATTTCAATAATGCCTCTTTTTTTCCGGTCGCATATATATAATCCTCTAATTGTTATCTTGTTCTGATGGCTCCTGTTTTCTACATTATTGACTGGTGTACATATATGTTTTAGAAGTGGGAGTCCTCAAAATCTGTTAACAGCAACAACATAAAAACAGCAATATTAAATAATAATAATAATAAGTTTATTGCAAATTCGTGCCCGATTAAAAGCCTGACTGGATGCAGAACCTGCTCTGGAGGCTAAAAAGGCTCAGTCCACTCCATTTGGCCAAGGAAGACCAGTTACCAGTTTTGCTTGTTAGTGTTGATAATATTATGTACAAGGTGAGTCGTTTCGGCAACACCAGGTAAACACTAATTACTGTCACAGTGGTGGAACTACCATGAGGGTCAGAGTGACCCAGATCTATCAGAACAAAGCAGTTCCACAAACATGGCTATGGAGCATGCAGGTAATGCACAGAACACATCAAAAGCTAAGCCCTACATCTGAGTCATTCTTGCTAGACATGGTACAGTTATAATGGTAGGAAATAGAGTTTTGAAGTCTAGCTTTCAGATTGTTACCAAATAAGAACATGTGAACACATTGATCTGATTGAGACCCTTGTGTCCTTGGAAGCTGAAGGTCTACATGTAATTGTTTGTCACACATGAACAGGAAACCATCAAAATTAATTGTGAGACACCTTTCTTTCCATATGGGCCCTCATAAATGACCATGGCTTCTGTATCTCTGTATGAAACATATTCTTGCCTGTTGTTCCTGTAGTACTCCTTCTGTGCCAAATGACATCCAGCTCTAGTGACCCATATTCTGTTTCAACTTTCACACAACCACGACAAGTTTCCTAACTCAAACATCCAAAGTCATTAGTGGAAAAACATTTGGACTTCTCGAGGTAAATTGAAGGTCAGGACGTCCTGACTGGCATGACAGATACTCTTCTTTCAACAGAACTGTGTAGTGACAACAGTTCTTCAGTTGGCTTACCCTACATTTCTACATCTGGAGTCCACAAGCTAGAAGACTCTCATGGCTACGACAACAAAGCTGTCCAATGTAGGGAACGCTGACCACTAGACCACCATTCAAACCCCCTAACATTGTGGTTAAAAAAAAGGATTGCTAACGACTAAACTACTGCATGCTACATGTACTTCTAGACTTCCTTGTATTACAAGGAAAGCTTTGACAGTTTGTTCTTCTCTCGATCTACAGTTACTGCAACTGTAGAATGGAAGCTGCTGTCATCAGATACTGTTAGGACTTCTTCATTTAGCTTTTTTTAAAAACAACACTTCCTGTTATATACACTTTAGAATGTAAAACAGGCCAAAGGGCCTAGCTGCCTGTACTCACCAGTGACATATCAGGCAGAGTGGGGATGGCCGGGGGCCCATCTGGTGTGGCAAGCTTCAGAGTTGAGGCATTGAGCAGGGCATCACACAGTGCATGGCCATAGGGTGAGGACGCCAGGCCAGACTGTAGCAGTGGCACCTTGATACACTGGATCACCTGGTCAACTGTCATTGGCTGGAGAAGCAATAGAGAAAAAAAACATTCATGACTTGTGTATACTAAGTGATTATTCTCAAGTAACATAAAAATCAAATTTAAAGTTACCTGGTGAAAATTTTGCTCCAACACAAAAGAACTACAACCCCAATGATTTCCTTCTACATTTTCACAAGGCAATTGTAAAAAAAAACTGTCACTTGTAGTTCTGTGTTGGATAAATTCGATTCAACAATTGTTCTTGTAATTGTAATTGTATCCAGAAATATGGACATCACATTTCTCCAAAAAGAAAGACATTTTTACAAGTACAATAACTAATAAGGAAACTTGTCGTGTCATGTCTACTTGCAATGTGCATAGTTCCTTTAATGGTAATATGACCAACTCTGAAGAAGAGGCTAAAATTAGTTGCACACCAAAAAAACCAAGACTATCCATCTCTTGGTAAGCTTTCAGGATCTTGATAGATATAGATGACAAGCTCTAGGCAGCTATCGATCAGTGGCTGTCACATCAAAGACATTACACAGGAGAAACTGTATTCCATCATCCTACTGTTCTATTCCTTCCCATGATGCCATCACATTTGCTGAAACAACCAGAACAAACCCTGCTAGACTTCTAGTCATAGCAGTTCTCTATTTAGTATCCCTGTACCCCGTAAGGATCACCCTTTCAACGACCTTGAACTAGTCACACACAGACAGAAAACAGAATGTTGTGCACACCACAGCCTACAGGGACATGTCAGGGACATTTATAGGCATCACTGTTTGCTATTTACACAGGATGAGCGTCATGCATGCCTTGATCAAAACAGAGCAATGCTTTAGGTCAGTGGCTCCTCCTTGGGTATATGATACTTGTCACTTCAAAGATAGAAAGTCGTTCTCTAAATCTCTAGGGCACCATGTTGGAAGCCCCACACTTGTTACTGGGTGTATGGTTGAGAAGTTGTAACATCTTGTTTGAAAGAGCGTAGTTTTGTTTTCATGTCTTTCTCCCGAACAACAGAATGATGAAATTTTTACAGATTTGTAAAACTAAACATCTAATGCATTACTTTGTGTATGAAGACTTGTTAAGCCCAACAACCAAAATTTTCATGTCCTCTTGCTGAACTTCATTACACAAACTTCAAAGTTATCTCAAGCTAGATTTTGTCACATTTTGACAGGAACTGCACTCTGCACATTCCAGACATTTCTGTCTGAGGCCTGAACTTGGTGGTCAACTGCCAGGCTTATTTGCCAAATTATGATTGCAAAGGGTTGATGTCAGTAAAACTAAAAAAGACTAAAAATAGTTAACATTGCTTGGTACTAACAGTGACAATGGTTGACCATTCAATTCTAACATTCCTAGGCATTGGTCATCACAAACCTAAAATACAGATTCTTATGAAGTATGTTGGACATTGCCTCTTTCAAGATTTCATGAAATTGACTTTATAGGACATTTGGAATTTACAACCAAAGCATTATTTTTTTTACATCAATACAACAATCATTTGAAGACCATGTTCAAACTGCCTCTTCCACAAAAGCAACAGTTACATCACATCCATACAGCTACATTGTGTCCACACTATCCTGTAAATCCATGACAGATATTGAAGCCTCTTACCTTGACAGAATTCTGGGTATCCACAGTGCTTCCAGTGGCTGCTACACTTGAGGCAGTCTTCAAACAAATGGCTAGGGTCGACTCAAACAGTGACAAGATGTAATGGAAGTCTCCCTTTTCACCGCTCAAGGATGCATCCTTCAAAGTTCTATCAGTCAGGTTAGATTGGACACTAATAGAGTCAAGGTCAGGAGAGGCAGTCTCTTCCTGAAGGTCGTCTGAGGACATGACATCTGTAGTAGCTGTTGATGCTGTCAGTGTGCTCCCATCATGTAATTCACCGTTGCAGAAGGAGTTAACAGTCAAGGTCAGTAGGTGAGAAGCACAGGTGTACCCACCCTGCTGCAGGAAACAGTCTCTGAAGGTTGGGATGGTACAAAACAGTTGACCACACGTCCTCCATACATCTGCCACCATCCCAAGGTTCTCATCTGACGGGAGTTTGACATTGTTCACGTTTAGAGGGGTGCTGGACAACAGCAAGTTCATGTGCAATGCAGCTGCCGAATTTACCCCAAATGGTGCTTCACGGTCCCATGGGTTCTGGTTCAAAGTAGAGTCAACTATAGACTGGCTAGCCTGGCTCTCTAAAACCATGTTCAGGGCTAGTTTCACTAGGACAGTGACCACATTTCCCGACATCTTATGTCCATCAGAGGGACCACTCCTCTTCCTGGGAACATTGCTGGGTCGCCGGTGAGGAAAGGGAAGACCACCGCTGTGTATGGATGACACAGAACTTGTGGAAACTTCCAGGCTCGAGCGGCGACTTCCAGGAGCAGGGCTTGCCTGACGGCTCTGGTGGCAGTGGTCATCTGGTTGGAGAAGTACTTCGAACACCTGCAGGGCATCAGACATGAAACTTTGACTATATCATACAGAACAGAAAGGGGACAACAAAGCATTATCTCCATGGCAGAGGTAACAAGATTAACGTGGTACAGAATGATGTAAAATAACAGTGCACCTGTAGGACCGCCGGCCTGACAGAGGCCACATGCAGCAGCTGGGCCAAGTGGTGCACCCCTCCGCAGCTGAGGAACAGGTGCTGAGACGATGGGGATGTGAGGAGGACAGGGAAGGCCAGCAGACAGCACTCCATCACTGCACGACTGGGTGGGTCGGCTTTCACACTCTGCTCAGGCGTCCGGAAAACTGCAGGGGCTTCTTGTAGCAGTGGAAGGTACACCTGATTAACAAAGGAATAAGGAAACACAAGTCATGCTAGGGAACAAATTTGATGATTTGTACAATGTAGATAGCACTGGATAGTGATAGTGACAGTGACAGAACAAGTGCACCTGGAAACTTAACTTTGATAGAGGAACACAGAGAAAATGAACATTGTTAAGAAAAGTGGTTTGTACAACTTTCTGCGTAAAAGTGAAAAGAAGCCTTGTAAAAACTGTACTTAACACATACATTAGATATCAACACTCCAGCCATGTGTGGTGACTACCCCTTTGCTTCCTGTGTTCAGTACATGGCAGTGGATGTGTCAACACTATAAAGATGTTTGTTTGTTTTCACCTCCATGTGACTGTGGATAATCCAAGGGCACCTGTAAGGTCAACTGCTCTGCCTAGAAAGTGGCTACATGTGATCAAGTGACTGACTGATTGAATGAGAGAATGAATACAGCCAGTCAGTGAGTAAGCTACTCTTCCTGAGGAAAGGAAGCACCCACCTGTATGAAGAACTCCTTCCTGACACCTTCATTAGCATTTGCCACCAGATGCAGCAGGTGTCTTGCCACCTGCACACTCACACCTGAGTCCTCCAGGTGCAACAACTCCTGGTACTGACCTGAAGCAATATAACAAAAAGACAAAGTTTAATATGTTTATTCCCATGTCTTTATGGCTGGGGTACAAAACTTCCATAATAAACCTTTTTAAATTATCAACATTCATCAATAAAAATGGTAACAATACTATAGTAACAAATATACCACAAAACTTAAATAATCTTGCATACACTCTTTCAAATGTTCTGTAAAAATACATTATGTATCAACATTTGTGCCTTATTTTGGCCTTGAATGCGATATTGGTCCATTCATTACAGTGACATGCTCCAATACACACATGTGCATACACACAAATAGTTATTTGATTGACTCATTGATTGACTACATTATGGTTGACTGAAGGATGACTGATTGATTTGTTGGCTTACCCAATGCCTCCCACTTGGACATGATGCAGAAAGTCCTGCCTGTGTCTGTGATGCTGTAGAAGGCACTCTCTGTAGTGGCTGTTGTGCTCGCTGTCGACTCTGTAGAGCTGACTGTCAGGTCATACACCGGCGTGGATGGCACTGTGGTGGTTCCACACACCGTACAGGACTCGTATCTGAAGTTTAGTATAATGAAGGAAGGAAGGAAGAAATGAACAAATGAATGAATGAATAAATGAATGAGAAATAGAGATGTCTTTATCTAGGATCAAACAGGTGTGACTACAGATGACATCTTCTGAAAACACCAAATTTAATCAAATTAAGATTACTGACACACTGACCTCAGGCTGTTGAGCTCCATTCCCCCCAGCTGCTCCAGCAGGATGCGGCTGAGCACACTGAGTGCATATGCCCGCATGTTGGGCTGGTAGGTAGGCAGGCCGCCCAGGACAGGCCGCAGCACCTGGAAGGGCAGCATGCAGCAGCACACTCCCACATTGTCTATCCCCGCCAGCACACGCATGTGGATAAACCTGTAACAAGGCAGGGGATGAAAGGGTGTCCATACACCTAGCTGTCCCATGTCTTCAAATCCTAATCACATAAAAATTACTTTCTATAAAGAGGATGTAAAATATTTCTGCTGGACTTACCTATAAATATATATATCAGTCATGTACAAATGTACTTTCAAAACTTCTCCACAATGAAAATCAACAATGATTCATAGTCTTGTTCAATCAATAAAAGAAAAATCAATGTAAAATACAACAAGATCATACTGCCAGCATTCCTAAATCACGATTTAGTATCAACACATTTTTATCCTTCTGGAGCCTCCCCTTTTACACTCAAAAAATTCTATGGTCAAGGATTGTTAAAAGTTATAAAACTGAAAGCTCAGGAACACCTTCAGACAAAACACTGTCATGAAAAAGGATCCATGAGAAACCCAATATATCAACCAGGGAAAGGTCAAGGCTGTCTGGTCAGACACTTGTAGCAGATTTGCACTAGGTAATGAGGCAGGTATAATGGACTGGGACAGCACATTCGTCACCACAGTCCCTCAACACTTGTCTCAAGACGAGGAGTAGTGCAGTAAGAAAGACCAGACACACCAAGGAGGCTGTAAGATGGAAGGAGCCAACATTCCGGAGATTATGTTCTCGAACATGTTGATACCCTTCTGTGGAACAAGGGTTTGTATAGACTACAGACATCATCAGACAGAAACAAGATCCACCGACAAGTGGATAATTGGCGACACAGAGAGGGGGAACCTGTTTTGTACACAGGACGGAAGGAAAAGAAACCATCCTCAAGTTTAAAGAACTGTTGAAATTTGTCTGTCTTACTGTACAGTTACAGGACAGCCTGCACTCTGAGAGGGTAACTTCCTAGGGCAGTAATTTTTGCAAGCACTGTAAACATTTTCTATATAATGTGAAATGTTGTATTTAGCCACAATAATGTCGGAAGCAAAAGGCAACATGGACAACAAATTTAATTTAGGGACAATAGGTGAAGGAAGACTAAACCAACATACCTGTACATGTATATAATTTTCTACATCTCCTGTTGATGCATTTTCTAAATTAGAATTAATACACTTTATCATAGACATAAGAATAAGATGTTATGTCAGAAATTAAATCACCTTGATAACACAGTACTATTTTTTTTTAACGACCAAGATTAGAAGAAAAAGTCACCTTGATGACGTGTTGCTAAGAAGTTGTAGGAGTGTCTCGCTGGCCACTGCTATGCAGCATCTCGTTGCCGACCCCCGACCCCGAGAGCCAAAGTTCATCTGGCTCCCGGACATGTACTGGCTGTCAGGGCTGAACTGACTGTCATTCAAGGTATGCGCCAACTGTTCATAGGAGGAGGATGATAATCCACAGATGTCATGGTGATGGTGAATATATCGTCCGTACTCGCACCGCTTGTGCTTCCTCCGCAGGCACGTCATGATGTGTACATAGTCGACCTTGGCCTTCTTCATGGAGATGACGACCTTGAACATGGCGGTGATGAGGGAGGTAATGCAGTCACGCACCCTTCCCGCCTCAGCAGGATCCCCCAGGTGTGTCAGCAGCTCCTCCAGCTGTGAGATGGTCTGTAGAACCAGCTGGTACCCGCTGCTGGCGGAGAACTCGTTGAGAAGGTTCAGGGCCTGGGACAGGAAGGTCAGGTTGATGGGTAACGTCTGCACAATGCTGTTGATCAGCATGAGGACCCCCCGCAGGATCTCGTGTACAAGGAGGATGGTCCCGCTTGGGAGGGCTAAGGCTGAGGTTAGAAGGATGTTTGTATCGTGTTCGTTACCCGTTCCATTCTGATGACTAGAATATGAGGATGTTGGCCCACTTCCTCCATCATTGTTGTTGACCTTGGCATCATTAAGGACGCCATTGGTGTTTTTTGTGTCAGCTGGATCAGTTGACCCAGCTTTGTTGTCTTCTTTCCTGCTGATTTTGCTATGCACCTCCTTCGCAGCATCCAGCAGGGTAGCAATGATCCCACTGCCTGCCAGCTCTGAAATACCACTTGGCTTTGTGCAACTCAGACTACACAAAGTCAGGACGTTACGCAAGATCATGCGCTGTAGGCTAGCAGTAGCCACGTCACTCCAACCGTCCACAAAATCTGTTTCTTCTTCATCAACCATCCCTGCTGTGTTCCCCGTCTCTTTATAAAGACTTTGGCTAAGAGATGCCATCATGTGTGTTAGCTGGTGCAATACCGTACTTGCTGGATTACTCCCGTAGGTTCCGTGAGCCAGCTCACTGTGACTGAGTTTTTCCAGCAACGACAAAAGCACCTGGCAAAGCTCAAACGCAGACATGTCCATAAACGTCCACTGTTCCACTGGCCCATTGTCGATGTCCCTCCTACTGAGGTGGTAGGCCGGCCTGATAGTTTTTGGTTTGTATGTGAAGTCCCTTTCCTCGTACATGTCTCCCACTCCCATGTCAGGGGAAATCTTGCCAGCAATAATTCTTGGGGCAGTCAGAGGATTGTTGCCATCAAATCCAAATGTGTCATCACTATGCATCCACATGTTTTCATGTTCCACCACAGAGGACTTGCTCCGGCTGTACATTTCTGATCCCTCTGTGTCTGACTCGACGCTGGAGTTTTCCTGGTCGGCGCTGGGATCCTCGTCTCTCGACCACTGCTTCAGATGTCGCAGTCTCCTCGAGGAGAGACCCTTTCTTGTCCGTGGCTCATTTTTCACTTCTGCCGAATTGCTTTCAAAGTAATCTTTCCAACTGAAGTTTTTCTTTGATCGATTCTTTCTCCTGAAATGCACTTTCAGTGGATGGAGACAGGAATCAATGTCCTCCAAGAAAATATCTATGAAAAAAAAAGAACAAAACTTAACAACCACTTGAAGAAATGTACATTGCAATTTCTTTCAAAAGATGTACAATCACAGAAGAGAATGACAAAATCAACATGAGTTAAAGTAACAAAGTATACAACCATCAATCAATAGATTTACCTTGTCATTCCATGGTGCTATTTTCAATACTTCAAAAGGAAAAGTCATACAAGCAACATTTCATATGTTAGCTGATGTCTATCGCAAGAACAAGCTCCTCTGTGTAACTTGCTGCTGACAGAATTTTCCAACTGAGGATTGAGGCGGTGTGGAGTCTTTGAAACTGGAGCAACGTTGTCACTCTCTAAATCAACATGGCTTTTCTTGGAGCAAATGCTAAAAATATTTGACAGTGTACTGTAAAAGACAATCGCCGTGCAGATTTGGAGGAAGCCTGTGAAAAGTACACAGTGAAGATAAGGCTGGTACGAACAGCACCAACATGCAGTCCTGACAAACTCCCCCCTGGCAAGCTTTAGGTTTCAGCCGAGTTCCCGTCTCAGGGACATCTTCAAATGTACCCTGATTTGCCTTGTTTCTGGTCTGCTGGCAAGGCTGACTGGACCACTTGTTTGAGCAGAAATCGCCCTGCTTCCTGACACCGGCGAGTGTGCACACGGCATGCAGGCTTATCTAAACCCTCTCTGTCACACTGGGCAGAAAGCGTGACAGGACTTTGTGGACCGTTAGATCTGACAGAGTGTGCCCTGTTCGGGACACGGGAAGAGCAAAGAAGGCGGCTACCTGATTCAGGCTGGGACGTCGGGAGAGGCACTCGCACCAGGAGCGGGAGAAGGGAAACCAGCAGGCTGCACAAGTCAGAACCACATGATAAACCCTGTAGAAACAAAAAAAAAGTATACAACAGTTATCTAACAATAAACTTAACTTTTCCTTACTGGCTGTCAAGTCAAGTAAGTCAAGTTCTTTATTGAAAAACAAATATTCTTGGAACTGAAAAATACAGACATAAAGACCAGACAGGTTCAAGACAAGCAAAAGTGCCTTTTTTTCCTAAGAAGAGGAAAGAAGGCCTACTAAGCTGAACAAAAGTTGTTGAGTTAACATATAGTCACCATGTTACTACTCTTTGCTTTTTTTCACCTCTTAATTTTCTTTATCCTATTTGCAATCTAAACTTAATAGAAAACAAATTGCCTGATTAAGGGCTGATAATTACAAACAAAAAGACACTAATTCAAGATTTGCTGTGACTTGTCTGTTGACACAACCCGGTGTTTGTCCCTCAAACTCGGCCCAAATTTCAAAGCTGTTCTTCTCCCCCTTATTAGATTTTCTTCCCCAAAGTCTCGGCCATTTAAAGGGCTTGAAGATGGGCTGATAAGTCTTTTGGTTACACAGGATGTTTGCAAACAGCAAATAATTCTGCAGCTGTGGTGTAAGGACAGTAAGTTGTGTAGGGGAAGAAATTGTAGGATGACCACTTTTAGTATTCACAATACAGAATTCCAGATAAAGTTTTCCCAGCCATTTTGGACAACCAGATCTTGCTTGAGGAAACCAATCTAGTACAGGTTACTTTGAGAGCAACCCACATTTGTATCAAACTTGACCTGGAAATTGGCAGTATGTTTTACAAGATGAGCAGTTGGTAGAATACAGTATATTGTACTTATATTTACTTGTTGCTAAAACTTAATATATATTGAAAAATGATTTTAACAGGATACCAACCCTGGTGCAGATTATCATTTTGCATTTATCAAGCAAAAGAGAGAAAAAAGAACAAAGCGGCTTTTTGCTGTTAATACTTTTAAAGCAGCTACCATTTCTTCCGTGATCTATTTTGGAGTTTGTGTATACAAGCTGTGAATGGTCAGTGAACAGAATGAATTTCATCAAGTACTGCGATTGTTTGCAATGTTTATCTTAAGTCAGTCCTGCTGGGGGTCCTACAGGTTTCCTGCTTATTAGTAAAACATATCCTGCTTTAACAAAAAATTAAGTCAGTACAAAGGTTTTTACAAATGGTGGTAACAGATAACATGCAGATATAACTCCTGGGTGGCAAAGAAACCAATAGTACCAGTAGTTTTAGATGAATTGTCAGTGAAACCAGCCCTAAGTCCATTTAATGCAGGGGTATACGGGCTATCGTGGAGAGCTATGCAAACCTTAAGCTTGTTAGGGACTGCTGTGTACACAATTCAAAATGAAGAGGACAGAATGGAAATCCAGAGGAAGTTTGAAGGCTGTTAATGTTTCACAAGAGTTTAAACACAATGTCTCACATAAAATGAAATATGATAATGCTCAAACTTGCCAAATGACATGATTTAGAAAAAGGAACATGTATATATATATATACTAAGTAATGTATAGAACTGTTCCACACCATGATAAGTACTTTAAGTAAATAATGAAGCTGAAAAAAAGCAGAATATTAAGTCCGATATGTCCAACTGTTTCTTTTTTAATCCAATATCTGAGTTCCCGTGCTTCTGCAATATACAATTTCTCCCAAAAACAGAAAAAAGAAACAACGGCGACGACCGGCTACTTCAAAAAGACTACACATGTACACAAAGCCAAGTACAAGTATACACTGTGACTTCCTCCGGAGATAAATTACCTTTCCAGAGAACCATTATGATATCACTTTACTTTTTGAAACACTGATCGGCTTCATCACCGCACTCTTTTCTCAACTGCTGTTACACCTCAGGGGGACACAAATGTCACGGCCCATTCTGCCTGATCTAATTCTCCTAATAACTGGGCATACCAATGATCAAAGCTTACATGAACATTGATCAGGTCTCTATGACAAGTTAGGAAAATGGTAATTGAATTTGACGTCAACCTTTTCAATTCACCTACTTTTGAAACAAACATGTCGCTGGATCTACCATACTTTACTTAATCAACCTGCTTATTCCAGATAAAACAGCAGGCACATTTTTATTTCACGTATCACAAAATGTATCCTTTAATATCATCCTATAAGTCTAATAAACAATTATTCAATAGTTTTCCTGCCATTAAAATAAAAAGCATACAGTGCCATTTGTAGTAGATGCTTCAGACTAAAAAAGAGAAAGTTGACCCAGAAAGGAAGCCAAGCATACTTGCTGAATTGGAAAACATTGCAAAAACTTTCTAATTGAGAGCCAATGTAGACATGTCTGTTCAACACAGCTATGGCAAACATATTATCAAACGAAAAAAAGGGCTCATGTCCACAAGCAAGCTATGAAACAGCCAGTACTGTTGTCTAGACTTGTTCCTTCAAGACGCTAGGCTTAGGTCGTATACAAAACCGACAAAACTCATTACATAAATTCCAAACTCTGGAAAAAATGTTCTTAGAATTGTACTTACCCCTTAAAAAAGAAGAACTAAGACACAAACTCCAAAAGTAATCCAACAAGCTACGACAGGAACACAGACATCCTAAGGAAAGAACACACTCAGGCTGGCAGAACATGCCGGCGGCAACTGCAGAGAGCGGAGATGTGCGGCACAGTTTACCCACGGTAGTACAAAGTTGTTTGTGTTTCCTGCCGGATCAGATTACCACGAACAGAGAGATTGACAGGTGCTTGTCCCACCCATGGCGAACCAGTCCTATCTGTGACTAGCCCAGTATGAGTCAGTGCTTGTATTCGGACATGGAACTATGGACAATGGGCATGAATGGGCCCAGTTCCTAGGGCAGGAAGCATGCAGAGAATGGGGCTGGCAGGGATGGGAGGGAGGTGGGAGGGGCCAGGGAAGATAATTAATGTGGTGCTGGTTCAAGCTCACTGCTTATTTGTTGTGGGGTTAGCCTGATCTCTGGTGTCAGACAGCAGGAACGTGACCAAGCCAGGGCCAGACAGTGAACAGGGAGCCAGCAGGTGGATCTGAACCTGTACTTGAATGGGCACTGTGTGGGTCATACATTTGTACCATTATCAACAATGGCCACATAAGGTTTGGAGGGACACCAGAAATTAAGAAAATCCTATTGGAACTACTGGAAAAATTAAAAACAACATAGCATACATTTAGAGGGGAAACCATGCTTTTTCAAATGTCATAAAAATGTCATAAGGGCCTTTGTAATTAAGAGAATAACTTTCCGAATCTGAAGTACCCAGCTAACATAAGCACCGTCTACCATTTTAGCTTGTTTCAAACATCTTTCAAAAAGAAGCACAACATTACTTTATATTATTTACGATATTGCCACTTAATACACTGTACATGGTCCATTACACTGAATGCAATTTTCATACCTTCAATCAGTTGCTGAAGGCCAATCTAAATCTCCTCAAATAACTTATCAGATAAAGCTTGTGTAAGCAACTGTTTTGTGATACATAAAAATGTTCTCCAACACTTTGCACAGTATATCACAGTGCACTGTCACAAGAATCATTGACGTCATTAGTCTTGATAATATCAAATTGAATGTTTTCTTTAAAATACAGAATTGTCTGACTATGTGTGATGCTGCACGTAAAGATGACAATGTGCGTCAGTGCAGAAATACTGAGAAATTTCTCCCATCATGTTTGATGAATGTGTGTGCAGTGCTCTTTGGTCTGAATATGGCCAGTGCCTGCAGGTCTTAACATCCCAGCTATGTCATGTCCATGTTATGTAACAATGTGACAGTAGTGAATGATTGATGAGTCTGAGTAGCAAGTGTTACATGTTCAATGGCAGATCTCCATGGTGTGAGGGATCAAAGCATGCCTAACCTTAGGGTTCATTAAGTAAAAGGTTAGATCTGACCTAAATACATACCCAATGCTTAAAAAAAAGAAAACCTGCATAATCATGATGGTACCGATAATTGTACCGACTGCCAATGTTAGTTTATTATATGGTATCTTAAAAGAGAACAGAATATATTATTGTATGAAGAAATGAATTTGAGTATATAAATACAGAAAACAATGATTATCATAATTCAAACGTGTATCAAAGTCTTTCAAATTTTACTAAGGAATGTCTCTGTTGCTATATCAGATACTACATTCCATGACTTTGGAATACCTTTTATTCAGACTTCCTTGACTCTTTCTTTTCCTTCCTTTTCATGAAGTTGGCTTCCTTCTCATGAACATGCATGACATTGTACATGCCAGATACTTCCTCTGAGCTGCTTCCTGTTCTACTCATCATACTTGAAGTCTTACCTGTTTGTACTTTATTGTCTCATTGTTATCTATGTACTGGTAAGTAAACATCCTTTCCAGTGTTACGTGGAAAAACAGGTCCCAAGAGTTAACCTGTTGCCATATTAAGGCATTTCTCTTGTCATATTTAAATTTAATACATGTAGATGCATGCACCAAATTACATAATGTAATTAATGTAATAATAACTCTACGAACACCATATCTTCTAACCAGAATATTTATATAATGCATTTTTTTCAGGCAAAGGGAATCAAGCCCTGCCAGTAACAACAGTTAGACCTCCGGCAAGTGTGCTGCAGAATCAACTCCTCTGGTATACAGTCACAACACAGCAAAAGTCAGGGCAGTACAAACAGTACATCCTCAGCCACTACACGTGGACGTCCACGTGAACAACCTTTTACCATCTCATTAGGCACGTCATCTTCATGCTTTTGATGTACATCGATGACATGCCCCATTAAATGCAGGACAGACTTTCCTACTGTACAAGAACAGTACAAGCCAATCTATACATAATATGCCGGTGCAAAGTCACTGCCATCTCATCAAATGGCAGGCTCATCCCAGCAAAAACACACCATACCCAATCCTGTTGTTCTACCAACAAATCCTGTCATCATGCCACCCTGCCCACAATGAAGGCTTTATGTACAAAGAAATGAACTTGGATTGTTACAAATGTAGTCACCACTGCATTAACTAGAGCAAGGTTAACACCACATAAATCTACTTGTTTAACAGAATTCTCAATCACAGGATTGGAGCAAGCATTCAAACAATGTTTTTACAAATCATTAAGTACATATAGAGAAGGTGATCTGGTAATCAGATTATTAAGATCATAACATTGGCCTTACACTAGGATAAACATCACTAAAACCCATTATAATATGTGAAATGTGTAGTGAGGCAGCTCCAACAAAACTATGTACTTGTTTCATGATGAATTCCAACAGTTAGAAGTCAAAGTACACAATGGTAACGTTAATTCTCCATAATGCATGATTGTCAAGCTAAGATTCTTGTAATCCTCCATTTCCTGTTCATTTTGAAATTTCTGAGAAAAAACATTCTGCAGTTGAGACAAACTGCAACTTACATGTTATGTACAGTACTGTAAAAGTTGCAAGGTGCAGTAAGAAAGGTGTACTACAGTAACTTTCCATGCATAGAAAACTACAGGAAGTTTGCCCTCACTCAACATACACCTGTTCATATTTGATGTATAGGTATTTCAGTATGCCAGTACCCACATCTAAACTAGAAATAACAGCCAATCACCTACTTTTCTTACATCTGACAGTTTCCTAACAATCATTCATTGTTCATGCAGCACATACATGTATATCTGTTATCAAAGCCCTATAATGGTGAACCTTTGAAATTACTTCTACATGTAGTTCCTTTAATTTATTTTCTTGCACCTACTAGAAGCAAGTCATCATTTGGCTACATTAAGGTATAACATAGGAAATTTACTGTCTTTTCACTCAATGTCAGTAGCATCCACAGTTTGGCCATGCTCACCATTATCTTATGGCAGTAATTCACATAACCTTACCTTTACAAAATCCTATTGACTGAGGGATTACTAGTAGAATGAGAAAAGTACCTTTGACAAAATAGGAAATAGCAGACACCCGTGCCTGTTCCCAACCTCGCCCCATCCCTGTTGGATTAAAGGTCTTGTTTGTAGGGCACCGTAAGGTCAGCAGGTAGTAGTAAAGTCCATGTTCATGTGTCTCCCTGCACATGCGCAAATATTAGCTGGCCACGTATCCCCTGCACTCATGCAAATACATATATCTGAGTCCATATATGGTGACCCTGCCATGTGCAACTAAAAATATGAGCAGGCATCAGGATAGAACAATGGAGGTATCATCTGTGACTTCATACATGTAGCTACATGTATATGTACAAATTTACAAATCATGATGTCATACAAAATATATATTTGACATTACTAATAAGAGACATTTTAAATATTTTGTCATCATATAATGTACGCTGTTCCAAGATAGTTCTGAGATAAGGTATTGCACAACACCAGTCACTAGTCCAAATGCTATCAACTTCTATTGATTTTAGACTTCACAGTTCAATTTGAACTTGAAATTAACTGATCAATTAATATTGTTCTTTAGAACTGACTTAAAAAAAGATATGTTATGTCCACACTTACATGTATGACTATATTTAGCACTTCTCCAAGCACCAAGTAACTGTTTACTAATTCATTGACTTTTGTTAGAAGAAAATAAACATTTTAGTGAGTCACAATGCTATATAGAACAGTTTATGCTATATTGAATGGTTTAGATCAGCTAAGTCATAACAAAATGATGATGGTCACCTGAGTTCAGATTTCAATAATTGTTTACTTCAGTTAGTACTTCAAAGGTTAAAATATGTCATGACCTGGTCTAAGAGGGTGAATATTCTCCAGTATGCAAAACTCACATGACCTAACTGGAAGGGTATAAAGTCTGGCATATGAACTATGATGAATATACACATAACGGTAGCTACTAAATTCACTGCATAGAATTCTCTTCCTGCCACCTGTTGTGATCAGATGTTGTCTGCCATTTTTAAAGACCACAAGAATCACCACATGGCCTACACAGCCCTGCACAAAACTGCAGAGGGGCCAGACATGCACCCAACACACCCACTCTCAGGTACAACCCATTAGAGTAAAACGATCTTCAGCACAGTTATACTTTCTCATGCACCACCCCAGCACCCCCTTGGTAGTCTGAATAGCCCCTCTGTGACAGGCTCTGTGCCTTGTTGACAGCAATTTTTGGTGTGGGTAAACAGACTCTGCTTTCATGTAAGTCTGTCTGTGACAACAAACCCTGCTGGGGACAACCTGTCTGCTCCAACAGGCCCCAGAGTAGACAAACCATTTCCCTTTCTCAATTTGAACTTGACCCTTCTGCTAATTTATGACCTACATCTGTCTGAACTCTGGATAGAACATCTTGGATTGAAAACAGTTTTTCCTACATGATCTTATCATTTCTAAGTTTGCACATTACATCTTGTCTGTAATTGTAATTACATATTTTCTGTTGCTGATATGATCATGAAATAGTGAAAAAACATCCCGGCATTGCTTAAACCCAAAAGAAATTTCTCCACACTTTGTAGCTTGTTACTTAAGCTTCAAAGGGAAGGTAGTCAAGAGATTATGTAATACTTCAAAGGAATAGTAACTCGTCTTGGACACGTTTGTCTCATTACTGTTACAAGTGCCTCCAGTAACAGGGTAGGAAGAATGTTTACATACAAAGCATGAACAAGGCTTTTGCCACATAGAAGCATTTAACAACAACACATTAAGATTGCCATGGACACTGGACTACCAACTTAGTTGCTCTGGAGACCATCAAACGCTTTTTCTCCTGGCATGGCTCTCCTTACATGTCTAGACAATGGTTTACAAGCTAACTCTTCAATCTGCAATTTTTCCCAAGATGTTTACTCGGCAGGTCTGTCGCCAATGTTTCAGACAACACTTTGATTTTACAACATTAAAAACAAACTAGGGTGTTGCAAAAACATTGAGTGTGGTAAAGGGTCACTATAAACCCTGGGAACTTGGAGTTCCAGGCTTGTGGTAGCACAGTGTCCATATCCTCATAGCACAGTGTCCATATCCTTGGTACCTGTTGGTCTACCCCACATGGTAAACACTTCACCTGAAACCTTGAGCCAAATCCACAGGGTACAGTGGCTGTGGCATTGCAAATGAGGTTCAGTAGCAGACAATGAGTTACTATGGCAGGTTTGTACAGGGCACAAGGGGCTACTTAGGAAAATTTGGAGGTAAGTCAAAAACAGGACATGTGATACACATGCATGTGCTTCAACGTGTTTGTATAACACACCCTTCAGCGGGATTGTGTATGTACTCAAACAGGTGTGCCTTTGATTCACTGGTTATTTATGATGAGAAACTGTTGAAGTTACTATTAACTAATTGCTGCCTACTGAAGACATCACAAATTTGTATGTTTGGAAGGTGATTTCAAACAATATTCAACCTACACAAGTGCAGTATAAATAAGAGAAGTTTTATTTCCCATTCAGTCATTCATACCATTTTACACCTCAGATCATACCCTCAGTGTCAGAAGAAATATCAAGCAAATCAAAGGGAGTCAAACACACTCAACACAATGACTCAGTGACAAGACAAATACTAACAGTGAACAGAGGACAAGCCAAAAACAATCAATGAACAACAATGATGAATAACAGAACAAAGAACCCAGTGAGTAACTTCCTTTACCTTTGGATCACATACCTTGTCCTTGTAAGTAGTCAGACCTTGACCTACATACATGTAATATTCAATCGTTTCTTTCCATTGGCTCTTGGTCGGTCTCAGTGTCACAAAAAAGTCTTGTACAAGCTAAAAAGTCCCTAAAATACCTAGACTAGCCTGGTCACCAAACTCTACAGGCAGCCGGAGTGTGAACTGCCTCCCCCGTAGGCAGCAAGTAGAGAAGCCGGCAGAACTACTATCGCGTGCAAAACAAACTCCGGCTGCCCGATACACACCAAAGCCGACCCGTAGAGATGGTAACCAGGCTATTCCTAGACCTATGTAGACTGTATAACCGAACAGTATACAGTAAGTAATACTCTAAAGCATCCTTGGAAAATTAGAAAAGAAGTTGAACTATTTTTTATAAACCTTTGCAAGAAGAAAACTAAAAGGATGAAAAAGAGCGGGAAACAAATGAAAATTGGAAGGATGGGAAGGAGAAGAATTGTCATAGAT
The DNA here is from genome assembly GCA_013266295.2 of Branchiostoma floridae x Branchiostoma japonicum. Classification (NCBI taxonomy): domain Eukaryota; kingdom Metazoa; phylum Chordata; class Leptocardii; order Amphioxiformes; family Branchiostomatidae; genus Branchiostoma; species Branchiostoma floridae x Branchiostoma japonicum. The sequence goes on from CM023840.1 coordinate 18,530,892, forward strand.
TTTACTTAGTAATACACTACAGAACAAAGGAGCGTGACAGCTTCATAGTATACTTGGAGGGACAGAAGACTAGATCACTTCAAGTCACTTAAGTTGTTTGACTTTCTTGTTTTTCCTAACCTCCCAAGAAGACACACCACTTCTTTCACCATTAAGGATTAAGACAGCAACCTTCCATTTTCCCACATACTCAGATGTCAAACCACTCCACAGGGACGCTCACGATTTGTAACCAAATCCTGCAATTAGCACTCAACCAGGACAACAACCAGTCAGGAAGGGCCAATCCATCCCCCATGGTGCCTCCCAGTCTTGCAGGAGCTTGAGGTGAAACCAGGGGGAGGGACAAGGTCAAGTAGACTGATTCTTTTGTCTAGGTAGGGTTGGGGAGCTAGTAACATACATGGAAGGCATGTTTGGAACTGGATACTAAAACGGACATGCAAGAGTATGAGTTGGCAACTAAAAGATGTTCAGTAAATCTGGTCAGAAAAAAGGTTTGATAGAGATTTGTTGGCTCCAGTATGCTGAAATGATTGTGAACCCCTGACCATTCAGATAATGCACTTCCTTCTACCCCTCTAGATAACAGTATACCCTATTGGTGAATGCTGCTCCTTAGTCTCATTCCTTAACACCAAATACCACCACACTTAGCAGCAATGAAGGAAACGACAGCCGGTACTTCATTACCAACCACTGATACTACAGGCATTATACAATCTACTAGCTTGAGTAGAATTACAACATTCCAATATATGCTTTAACTTGCCCTTCAAAAAAAAACCTTCCTCATATTTTCACCACTCTTTCGCTCTCTTCTATGGGATGTAGAGAACCGTTACTACTATAAGGTTACCTCCTTGTGGCTATGAATTGTACATGGGAGACCTTTAAAGAAGAAATCATCTGGTAAGGAAAAAAACTGACTTCACCATGCCGCTATGCCATACCATCTTCATTTACTTGGTTCCAATAAATGAACAGTCTAGACTAGCTGTCATAGATTTTTAAACTTACAAACAGTTTAAAAGAAACCAGGGCTTGTTCATTTTTTAATTGAAGGCAGCAAAACACCTAAGGTTGAACATTTTGGTTCTGCCAGTCAAGTTTTTCCCTATTGCTACATTTTTTTTTCCTGAAAAAAAAACAACAACAAGAGTTCCACGACCTCATACCTTCGCCAAATGAGGTTACCCTTTATGACAGACGAATGATAGATTCACCCCTAATTATGCAAATAAGATCCTCATTTGCATGAATTACATCAGTTGATCATATTCTCCTCCCAATGACAGTGTTATCTTAACAACGAAGGTAATTCTAGCATTTCCTCATAAATTATGCAAATGAGGTACTGATTTGAATAAGTTATGTTGAATGATGTTCACCTCCAGTCAACTTCGAAATGCGCAAGTATGAAATTGCCAACATCAACCACTATGGAATTATAGTATTTTCTCATTAATTATGCAAATTAGGTCTTCATTTACATAATTGATATATGGCGATGTTACTCTCATTCTTAATTACACATGTTACAGGGTATATTAGTCCTATCATGGAAGGTACCTGAATGATAGAATTCCTTCATTAATTATGCAAATTAGAGCATAATTTGCATAATTGCCATCTAATTATGTCAAGCATCACTTAAGCTACCTACACACCAAATATCAAGACGATCCGTCGACCGGTTATTGAGTTATCCTACTTTAAACATTTTCATACAAATGCTCCTGCAGTTTCAGAGCAAGCCGCTAGGGGGCCCAAACTCATGTCACTTCTTCTCAACCACAAGAGCTACCTACCCTCCAAAAATCATGACCCTAGCATGTCCAGATCACGAGATATCAAAACCGGAAGTTCAGCTGCAGTACCATAACAAGCCACCAGGGGGCCCAAAATCTAATCACTTCGAGGTCTCATCAAGACCTACCCACCCACCAAATATGAAGACAATCCATTTCAGCCTTCTCGAGTTATCATGTTTACAGACACACAGACAGACACACAGACACACACAAACACGAACGCCTACGAAAACATAACCTTCTTGGCGAAGGTAACAACTTGAAATTCCATTCATGTGGCATAAGATCTACCAGCTGAAGGCAGTTCCACTGTGACACTTTCTCTGATAAGATGATGGCTTGCCGAAGTCTTACCCATTCCCTGAACCAACAACCTCTCAGCAGTCACTCTTAACAGTGGTGTATGCACCTTCCTAAGGGTACCTGAAGCTTCATGCCATGAAGGTGAAAAGGAGAACAGCATCACTCCTCCTGCAATGCCATGGAGACCAGTAAATAGTCCACTCAGCTGTCTGAGGCTACTTGTCAACGTAAACTTTCAACCCAACAGCCCCTAAACTTGACTTGGTACAGGGAACAACAGGCCAAGTGCCGTTGAAGTGGAAATGTGTAGATCTGGGAATGGGAGGAACGTTACCAACACTGCCAAGAACAAGTCTGTGCAAGATTTTTGTTGCCTTCTATAAATGCCCTGTACCAACTTGTTCCAACCTAAGCGATGTCTCTGTCAGGTTATTATGGAACAGAGAACACAGTGAGTAAGGGCAAACTGGCATCCTGTATCAGTGCCAAGTCATGACAACCTTCACCTACATGTGCATAGGCTACATGTATGAATAGTCTATCTGCTATAAATCAGCCATAATGGCTGTTTTTCCAACACTTGCTTTGTAGATCACATTCGGATCCTTGAATCCCATAACAAGTAAATTGCCATGTGGCATAATAAACCTATTCTGTTAGTACTAGTGAGTAAATACATTTAGAAGTTGATAGTTTTGAGCCATCACATACTGGAGCATACATCTACAGTACTCTTATTAACAGTGGTGGTGGTAATCCTTTCCCCTCCTACCATGAAATCAATTGACAGTACCTGTCACTGCTGCCTAATGACAACATCCTGTTGCCTTTTGCACAACCACTTTAGCTTTGTAAGCCAACCAAACAGACTGGACTTGGCAGATTCACTTGGCAGATTCTTACTAAGATATGTGTGAATCACTGGCCAAACTGGCATGGGCCAAGTTACAGTATGAAAGAACAGAAAAACATGGCAGTAACAGACAGACTATAAATAGTGAGTGATTGAGCCAGGGAGTCGAAGGTCAGATAGAAGCATGGTGAGTAAATAATGAAGAATAAGTAAAGAATAGTAAATCTGACCTGTAGTGGGAGGATGTTCAGTGCCTGGACCAGCAGACAGCCATTTCCTGACAGCAGGTAGGACACCAGCGTCTTCTCCCCATCCTCTGCACTGCAGCACTCGTGTACATCACTCAGGAACTCCTGGGCAAGGACGTTACACACCGTACCAGAGTCCCTACAAAATCAACATGACTACATAAGACAACTGCTGTTCTGAAACAAATCAGTAAGAGATTTGTCATTCACTTTGCCCAAACCCTCTCTAATACAAGGTACAGGAATGCCTGTAAAATTAACTTGACTGGTTAAGACAACTGCACTAAAGGACCCGCAATCAACCTGTCCTTTCTTTTTAATACCAACATATTCCCACGTACGAATTACTATTACAATTTTAATCTATATCCAATTCAAAATTTGTCTTTCAAAGTCAACAACTTGCATTCCATACTAATAGTGTTTTTTTGCAGCCATACTTACATATTACACATGTAGGAATATTTTTGAAAACAAGTCAGACTCTGTGGAATCTAATGAAACATTCATTATGACCTTTGGTCCCTGTTTGCAAACTTTAGGTGACCTAATGTACGATGCTCTGTAAACTGAGCCATGAATGTACTAATGTTCTTCTTCACATAAAACATGTAGCTATAGCCATACCTTGCACAATTCAACTGTTGTACCCAATGAACTTGAGTTTCCGCCACAAATCTACCTATGCTACTAGGAGGTAAGGAACATGGTGACCCTGAGACTCCAGGAGGCAAGTTTAGCAGGAAGCGTCAACAGTTTGTACATTGTGGTAAATATTAATAAAGTCATAGGACTTTGGTAGTTTATCCAGAATCAAAGGTTAGTTTCTGGACACTGCTGGCTAGTCAATATCTGTATAATAATGTGCAAACCAGGAAATAGGTTGAGCAGGGAGCATGCACTGACCAATATACCATAAAACTGACTATAGATTACCTTCCATGGCCATACCAAGGACTCATGCAGACATTTAACTCAAGAGCAAGCTGGTTGTCCTCTTTCGTACAACTGAAGTTTAGGGAAAGGATAAATTTACAGTGTTATATATATAGCACTCAGAACTGCCAGTCAATTAGTGAGAATCCACCAATGTTTATGACCTGGATGTGTTCTATAATTTTGTATATGCTTACAATGATTTCCTGCTCCATGGGACATTTTCCAATTTTAGACTATCACTGTTGTTGTAATTAAAGGGAATTTCTTGAACAAATCAGCAAGGAAAAACCATTGGACAACAGTTTGGGAAGGTGTAGTTAGGTCAAGAAGTGTGTAGCATGGGTCAGTGCCAAGCACAGCCAGAGCAAAATGGTCTGAGCTTTGTTCCCATTTATTCTGGCTACCCTACAATAAACATAGCAGGGAAAGACAACTTTCCGTATTTAGGAGAAACTTCCTGACTCTGAATTCCTGACATCCTTGATCTCTCACACCATGGCATGACTGAAATGTTTCTATTCACAAAACATTTTGGATTTTAACCAAGTAGACACAGTTAACTCCATCAGAAAAATACTTTGTGTGGGGCATAAACCCAGTTACATCAACCAAAAGTCAGGCTATGTTTAGGTTATATCAAATAAAAGATGCATGCAGCATTAATGTTAAAAAAAGACATTGGAATAAAAAGTAATAAAGTAATAACTAACCCTTTTCCAGGTGAGGCAGGCTATTAAAACATCATTTACATTTGGACAAAATCTTAAAAGAACGTCTAAATTTCTTTCCTCCTGGTTAAAGGAGCCTGTTACTAGTAATGCTCCAAATGAGGTCTAAATGACTGAATGAGACATGTTGGCAGGTCATCAGAAAAAGGTTGGTTAACAGGTAGTCATCATGATTAGCTGTCCAGTACTGATCCAATACAACAGTTACTACTAGTATGTGTTATTTTGTTGGACCTGCAAAACAGTGATCTAAAAACAGCTTGAGAAATACTACCCAACTGACCTGAAAATTGATCATCTGAAGGGAACCAAAGGTAAAAGGTCTGAAGGTTTGAAGAGATTCTGCTTATAGGGGTGTGGTCATTGAGAAACAAAAATTCTTTATATATAATAGTGGGTCACCTATAAATAAGTAAAAGTCAGATATATTTTTACTGATTTCACTGAAACAGGCATGGTAAAAAAATGAAAATAGCAACATCTTTTTTTTAAGAAACTTTGAAAGTTGAAGAAAGTCTCCTAAATACCACTGGTGTTTGTAGAACAAGATGACACTATATTAACAGGCTTTGTGCCCCAGATTCTCAGAAGTACCTGTTTCTGATAATACAACAGAAAGTTTTAATGTTGTCCATAACATCTCCCTCCATTTATTTCTTCAAGCAATTTTCCCAAGGACTATGGCAACAGAGAGGGTTATAATTAGAGCACATCCTGTTGAGAAGGGCATTAGTATCAGCATGCACTTAACTGTACAACATATCTCAGCAATGTTTCTGTAAGCGTACTGGGATTACACGGTTCATGATTGGCATGTCAAACGTTTTCTTACCAAAACGAATGTACCGGCTCAAGCTTCAGGCAAAGTGCAGTTAGTGAGCAAGAAATCTTAAAAGTATGAAGCAGGAACACTCTGAATACTGCCTATAGTATATAAGAACCAATTCAGTGGCTTGCAGTTCACATTAATCTCAGTAGGGAGCATTTGCCAACTGCAGCAAATACTGTATTGGGCACATTTGCAACTATGTATGATTCAACTAGACATATAACATCTTACCAAAAGAGCAGAAGGGAATCATTTAACCCCGGTTGAACCCTGATACACCAAACATATTTGATTAATATGCATATATAATACAAATGTAAATGTTGGTTTCTTGAAATGCTTCCTCATAAAAGATATGAATGGATTTTACATTTTTCCCCTGGGTTAGCCTTGGCCTAAGCAAGTGATCAAATTTTCAAGTAGATCTGGATCAAGGTATGAGAGATTTTTTCATAAATTCTTAACTACTGCAAGATAGGCCTAAACACTGCCAGGGGGTTATGTCTGCCCTGTCTGAATACAGTACAGTTTCCTTTACACATTATTGCTCCAGGAAGTTTGTCATCCCCTCGTGATGAGGAAATGGTTGATTCATGCAAATCTGTTTCACATCCAAACGCCACCAGTCTACAGCAAACCAGGATCGACTGATTTATCTGCCTGATTGCTTGGTATATCCTTGATAATGACAGGTGCAAACATAGATTGATGGTGACAGTACCGTCCCATCTCCTGCACTTCCTGTGAGACTTGCGCACATATCCGGGAAAACATGCTGTCAGCAGCCATGATGGATGGGCAGTAACTTTGTTTGAAACTTCCTCTACTTCTTGGTGATTGTTTTTCTTCCAGCAAATTGAACAACACGAAACAGTTTTTTTAAAACTTCAAAGTCAGATAATTAAGTGATTTACTAAATGCTTGTTAAGTGTTCTGCTCAACATCAATAACTTACTACAAACAGCAACTGTTACTGGCACTAGGTGCTTAAGTTGTGACAACTATCTCATTTTGTGCCTTGGACCTATCAATCGTGAAGTTGAGCACATACAAGAAAGTAAGAAAATACTGGATATCCAGTATTTTTCAGCTTTAACTTTTAAAGGCAACACTTTTACATAAACTTCTGGTAGTAGTCTGTACAATGAACATGTTACATAATCTTCTGTAATCAGACACTTTGTAGACAAACTTCATAAGCTTAGAGTAAATCAGGATTTTCTGTATATGAGGGACAATTCAAGAAGAAGGTGAGAAACTTACCAAGACTGCTCCTGGTCATTCAGAAAGTACAACTCCTGTTTCTCAGCTTGGACAAGAAGAAGTTTCAAGAACTTTTCCAGCTTTTTCTTCTTTTCAGAGTTCTAAAAAAAAAAAGATTCAAAAACACAGCAGTCAGAAATGTGAAACAAGAGACCGTACGACACAATCCTCCATGAGGTAATTATGGTGTTTGTGGTATGGCTAAGGTGTTTGGTACCCTCTTTAAATACCAATATGCCAAATTTCAGAGAAATCCTTTAAAAGTATGAAAGTCTCATCTTAGCAAAGAAGGCTATTGTAGCATCTAGGGTATAGGAGTTTTCTTCTTACACAACCAGTAAGTTCTGGTTCTCGCTGCTATATGTAGCCGAAGTAGGTGGCGCTTTTGTGGCGAGTATACAGTCCCAAATACGCCAAAGCACCACCTACTTCGGCTACATATAGCAGCGAGAACTCCAGTCAGAACTCCAGTCAGAAGCCCTGAGGAAGGTGTCTGATAGACATCGAAACGTAAGCAGGTGAGGAACTTACTGGTTGTATAACAAGAAAACTCCTATACCCTATATTCTACCAACCTGATGAAATTATTCATTATTGTAGCATCTGTTCATAAATTATGCAAATGAGGCCCTGATTTGCATGATTTATATGTAATAATGTTCAACTTTACGTAACTTCCAAATACAGCAAAAATGAAATTACCATCATTTACCACGACAGAATTACAGACTTGTCTTATCAATTACGCAAATTAGATCTTCATTCGCATAATTGATATCTATTGATATTCCTCTCTATCTCGGTTACAGGCAATACAGGCAGTGCATCATCCTACGCATACTAGCACTAGTAGCAAATTACATTGTACATGCTAAACTACAGACCAATGCAGCAAACAGATCGCGAGTTACAGCTGCGAACACAAAAAATCCAACTGACTGCAAGAGTCTGCTGGAGGTCAATGACCTCCTTCACAGAGCAATAAGAAGTAAGATTTATCTCTCTGTGGATCGGCCTGTAATATTTACACTTTATCCAATGTAGTTTCCATTGCCTGCGGTATAGTTTACCGAGAGGATTCATGCCCCTCTGCACCAGGGTGTGACAAACAAACATACAGGCTGCAGTAAGGACACGACCCGATGGTCAGCCTATCCTCATGCAGGCCAGTATAGCATGGTCTGGTTATAGCCTGGGTCTGCATGGCACATGCAGGTCTCAACCCTCCAGACTGCGACCGTTTTGGTCGCATATGCGACCAAAAATTACGAAATGCGACTAAACTTTTTACTCTGGTCGCGCACTGCGCGACCGGCAGAGAATCCGCTGTGCGCCAAAATTATTGGCTGCCAAATCTCGCCCCGGTCTGCTTGCGGTAACAACGACCCATTTTCCATTGAGAAATGTTCCTTGAGAAGTTTCATCCGTAGTCAAGTTGCTTTAATGCGCCTATAAACGCAAAAATTCATCCGAAACGAGCGGCAATCGGCCGAGACGAAAACAAAAACAATAGCGGCCATCTTGGATTTTTGGAGAGAATATGCAACGCCCCCTCGCGACATTAGTGAGAACTGCAGGGTTACAGACATCGGTAGAGAGCCGATAATGAAACAAATTAAATCTAGCACCGCGTTTCCGCCGCTATTTTATCTCTTGGGGCGAAATTAAGTTCTTCTTTGCTGTTGATGCTATAAAAATTGTACTATTAAAGCTGAAAAAGATTTTTTTCTTAAATTATACACTGTATAATACTAGTAGCTTAATAATATGTGTTTACTACTGAGTATAATAATACAGTATTCATTGTATACTAGTAATTTTTGCATGTATTTTTCAAATTGCATGTTACATGTTTGCCAACAGTTGAACATGCAATTTTTTTATACATGTATGACATGGTTTTAGGTCCAGATATAGAATTAGACTGCAAGTGACATACACTACTAGACATACACCTCAATGACCTGAAAGAATGCGCATTTTAAATGAACGTTGTTGTCAACTTGGTCATTTTCCAGGGGGTACGTTTATTCCAGGGGGTATGTTTATTAGATTTCGAAGATTTCTCCAGGGGGTATGTTTATTCGGCAGATGAGAGTAATTGTCTGTTTAGGTACATTATTCCGTTGGCTTGTAAATTAAAAAGTACTTTGCGCGACCAGATTTTTCGTTTGCGCGCCTAAATATTTGCCTGCGCGCCTAACTTTTTGAGGCTAGGAGCGCATGCGCGCCTAAGCTAAAAATTTAGTCTGGAGGGTTGGGTCTGATGCAGGGTGAGTTTAAGGTATAGAATAAAGTTAATTCTACTTGAAGGCAAGTGAAATTGTATAATTTTTTTGTAATAATGTGACAATGCAGCGCTCGTGACTGCGCCTGTTTTAGGCGCATATGCGCCCAGAATTTCGAGAATGCGACTAGATTTGAAATCACAGGCGCACGGTGCTCCTAGAAAAAATCAAGTTACGTTAAGTCATTTTTCAAAATAAGGGCTTACAAACCCAGGTAAAGCTACAAATTTTGTGGTAACAATGACCCATTTTCCATTAAGAAATGTTCATAGAGAAGTTCCATCCGTAGTCAACTTGTTTTAATGCACCTATAAACGCAAAATTTTATCCAAAACGCACGCGAAGAGATCGGCCGAGACGAAAACAACAGCGGCCATCTTGGATTCTCGCGATCTCACTGCAACGCCCTCTAGCGACATTAGTAAGAACTGCAGGGTTACCGACATCGGTAGAGAGCCGATAATGAAACAAATTAAATCTAGCACCGCGTTTCCGCCGCTATTTTATCTCTTGGCCAAAATTAATTACTTCTTTGCTATTGCTATATAAAAATTGTACCAGGCTGAAAAATAGTTTTTTTTTTAAAATTTTATACAACTGTATAAATGTTGTTTACTACTGACTCTGTAATAATATATAGTAATTTTGCATGTGTTCTTCAAATTGCATGTGAAATGTATGAAATGGGTCTAGGTCCAGCAGATATAGATTAGACTGCAAGTGACATACACCTCAATGGCCTGTAAGAGCATTTTCAAATGAACGTTGTTGTCAATTTGGACATTTTCCGGGGGGTACATTTATTTGGGGGGGGGGGGGTATGTTTATTAGATTTTGAAGTTTTTCTGGGGTGTACTTTTATTCCAGAGGGTATATTTAATTTATTTGGGAAATGAGAGTAATATTTTTCGGCAGCTTTATAATTACGGTATCTTCTTGGTATTTCTATTTCACACAATTTTCTCATGTTCAATCAAGGAGGTTTGACCTTTTTGGTTTAATAAAGTAAATAAAAGGTTACATTTCTCTATACATGCAAATCGCAGCAAGTATTATTTTACCTTGGCGGGCAGTGTAGTACCCTGAACACAGTATTCAACATTTTGTGCAAAGTCCTGCAAATTACGTCAATAGGATTTTTTTTTCTGGTGGTGCGCCTAGATTTTTGCTGGTGCGCCCAAATGTTTTGGGTTAGGAGCACAGTGCTCCTAAGTCAAAAAGTTAGTCTGGAGCCCTGCAATGACTGCACTGCACAATATGTAAACTTTGTATACAAACTTTTCAACCAGATGACACTACATATCATACCACTCATTGTTTGGCAATTCCATAGCTTTGAAACATAATATCACATAATATTCAAACACCATCAACAACATACAGACATGAATGACAAGGAAAATGTCAAATAGTCACATGACACCTGAGGTCAAGAAATCAACAGCTTATAACGTTACAATTAGAATGGCAAATTAAACACTCAATGCTCATACTCATTATCACAAAGACTGCTTGATTGTATGGATGAAAAGCTGAAGGCCCACAATTTACTTTGTTATTCTTACATTGAGAATGTAATTGCCTCTTAGTTCTTTTCTTATTCTTGTCAGGATGGCAAGGATTGATATGATCATCAGAAAATCACTAAATGAAAGCTTGGTGTCCTGGTTCTGAGATATTTGCGGAGGGGATGAAAGAGACTCAGCAGCTATGATAGGTTTGGATACCAGGCTAGATAAATGAGCCGATCAATACCTTGTGATTTTTTCAATGTGTTAATAATGAAAACTTTGTGTTCTTGGTACATCTTGATTAAAAATTAATAATACAAAAAGAAGGATCTTTTATTTTATGACATGTGCAAGCCATTCTAACAGTTATTGTTATTATTAAGTACTACTACTAAGGCCATTCCTTACAGTAAGAAGAATTCAATGACACTAGAGAAATCATATGGTTCTGAATATCTATGTTGATATCAGCAGATAACGTTAAGTCAGTAAAAAAAAAATTATGGACGAGAGGAAAAATGACAAAAAATTCTGGAGGGGGGCAGCACTTAGCCTGGGCACATAGGCTGGAGTGGATACTGATCATTTCATGGGACAGGTTGTGTTGTTTACAAGAACAGACATAGGAAAGCCCGTGACGTTTTGCTCACACATAAAACTTAAAAAAAGGAAACAAAGAGTGTAGACAAGCAAACGTTAGAACCATGTACCCACCTGGCATGATGTGCCACCTTGCTCAGCCCTGAAGGCCTGCCAGGCCTCCAAAACAGTCGAGTCTACTCCCTGCTGATCCATTGAAAACGTCAAACTACTCATATAATTGCCTAAAATTTGGCTGGTCCACCCGAGAAACTTTTCTCAGGACAATAAAGATATGGAGGTTACAGCAGGGAGGTTCAAAAAGTTACAGCTGGGAGGGGGGGCGTTCTTCAAACCGGCCTCGCAACCGAACGTCTGCGGCCTTGCGGTGAAAAATGCACCCTCAAACCCTGAACCAAACATCAGGAAAACACAAGACACCTCCCTGTTTGCTACTTGAAAGCAAACACACATCTAATACCAAAACTGGCATCGGAAACAGGTGAATTTCCTGAGGCAATTGACGACAACAAAACAACGGCAGCCATTTTGGTAATTTCCTCGTGACTGCATGACCTTTAACCTTAAATGTTAATTTATTTGCCTGGTTCAACAACTAGACAAGGTCTCTGGGGAATTACGGTATGAATGACGATACTGTAAAAAGTTCGCCTTTTCTTTCAAGTGAGGAGACTCACCCCATTTTTTTTTTACTTATCTTATTTTTTGTATACTTAATGGTCAACGTTACGCTAATCCACTGGTCATTATTATCCAGTATTGGAACAATGATAGTTAACACATTATACAAAAAAATTTAATGTTATCTAAAAGAAATTGGTCTTTCAAACTTCTGGGAGGTATTTTGGGTGTGACCTTAAATTCACAAACCTATGGGAAGTGTTTGGGGAACTGTGGAGGGGATTGTATGATAAGTATGATTTATTACATCACTTCCTAAAGGCACATGCTGGGTCACCAACTTCCCTATTAATCAACTGTCAAAATCACCTCCCACCCATCATGCAACTGAACAACTGGGCCTGTTCACAGAGAACAGGCCATAATCCACCCAAAACAATACGTCTGTACCCAGAAGTAACTAAAAATTGTTGTAGTTTGTGCAAGGAGGTTTAAAGAGACCTTGGTTTGCAGCTGTCAGGCCCTGTCAGGCTTTGATTTTGCTTGACCCCTGAAAGACTGATTTAATTGGTCATAAGTCAAAAGTTCCTTATTGAGCTGCAAACGCTCAGGCTCCTGGTTCCCAGCCATTGGTGAGAGCAAGGAGGTTATACGGTCCGTATAACCTTCTTGGTGAGAGAATACAGGCCGAGAGGAGGAACATGATAGGCAACAAATGTGGGCAGGCTAGCCAGACAAAATTAAGACTAAGTTGATGGTTTTGTAAATGTAAAGTTTACATATTAACCAGTAAACTGACTAAAGGCATAACACACCTGATGTATTGCACAATAAGTACAAGCTGCATAAACTAAACTGATAGGGCTGATCCTTGTGAAATGAAAATCCAAGCAGCTCAATTGTGAGAGCTAGGTTTCAATGGTTTTTAATATGATTGACATGCATTTTTCACCTGTAATATGTAGTACAGTAGATTCGTGAAGTTACAATGCATAGTGGGTTGCAATTCTACAACTTTCTGACAGGGACCTTAAGTAGGTCGGACCTTTATTTCCACCCCTGGCCAGACTGGACTGCTCTTTCCATCAACCCATGTATAATGATTGTAGGCTTGTGGTCTACAGAACCATTAACCACAATTACTCTGGTGCAAGTTGTCTACTCAGACCGATGCTAAATAATGTCTGATAAGATGCTAACCCCGAATAAGAGCACAAGTACTAGTACAGATATACTACATGTAAATGCATACACTGTATACGTCTAGTATACGTCTGCCTTGTCTGCAATTAAACTTAACACCCCCACCATCTGGTCTTTTCTATAAGTGACCAATGCATGCAGAGTTTTTGCCACGGCAGTGTGTTTAGCCATGTGTCTCTCTAATAGCCAGTCTCAATAATCTTTTGGCACTGCAGAAACATACTGATCATATCCTAGGTTTCTCACCAGTATGTCTAATCATGTGTTTCCGTCCTGTAGAGTAGTTACAGTGAGTGATCACACTTGTAAGGTTTTTCTCCTGTATGTTTCCTTAAATGACGTAACAGAAGACATCTAGTAGCAGTCCTGTATCCACACTCTCCACACATGTAAGGCTTCTCACCAGCGTGTTTACTATTGTGTTGTTCCAAATTGATTTTCCAACAGGTAGAAAAATCACAAAGATCACACCTGTAAGGTTTTTCACTTGTATGTTTCTTCATATGTCGTGATAGGTGAAACAAATGTAAGGTTTCTCTTCAGTGTGTTTAACAAGGTGTTTGTCCAAATAGTCTTTCTGTACTGCAGCATAGTCACACTGATCACACTTGTAAGGTTTTTCAGTCGAATATTTCAAAACCATATGTTCGTCCAAATAGTCTCTCCTTGCAGTACAGAAATTACAACGTTGACACTTGAGGTTTTTCACCTGTATGTTTCCTCATATGTCGAGATAGAGAGGCCTTGAAAGCTGTCCTGAATCCACACTTTTCACACATGAAAGGCTTCTTAATGGTCAAATCCTTACCATTGTGGTTAACCATGTGTTTACCTATATGCTGGCCTAATTGGCTTTTACTCACAGTACAAAAATTACACCGTTCACACCTGTAAGGTTTTTCACCTCTGTGTTTCCTCATATGTCGTGATATACCGGTATGGGTTTTATAAGCTGTCCCATATCCACACATTTTACACATGTAAGGTTTCTCTCCAGTGTGTTCACGAACTATGTGTTTGTCCAAATACATTTTTCGTACTGAAGAATAGTCACACTGATCACACTTGTAAGGTTTTTCACTTGAATGTTTCATCATATGCTGGTCCATATAGTCTCTCCTTGCAGTGCAAAAATTGCAATGTTCACAGCTGTGAGGTTTTACACCTGTATGTTTCCTCATGTGTCGGGATAGAGAAGACCGAAAAACTGTCCTGAATCCACACTCATCACATATGTAAGGTTTCTCAATGCTGTGTTTACCCACATGTTGTTTTAAGCCACTTTTTGAACTGGTAGAAAAGTCACATTGATCACAGCTGTAACATTTTCCATCCTTATGTTTGCTCATACCTCGTGAAACTTGGGTCCTGTGAGCTGACCTGTATCCATGTTCTCCATACGGGTAAGGTTTCTTGCCACGGTGGTTAACCATGTGTTGTTGTAAATAGTCTTTCTGCTCAGTGAAAAAATCACACTGATTACACTTGTAAGGTTTCTCACCTACATGTTTATCCATGTGCTGTTCTAACTGGCTTTTACTCACAGTACAAAAACTACACTGTTCACACCTGTAAGGTTTTTCACCTGTGTGTTTCCTCATATGTCGTGATAGGTGAGACTGATAAGCTGTCCCATATCCACACACTCCACACATGTAAGGTTTTTTTCCAGTGTGGTTAACCATGTGTTTGTCCAAATAGACTTTCCGTACTGCAGAATAGTCACACTGATCACACTTGTAAGGTTTTTCACCCTTGTGTCTAGCCATGTGCTGCTGCAAGTTGACTTTCCAACGGGTAGAAAAGTCACAATGATCACAGCTGTAAGCTTTTCTATCTTTATGTATTTTCGTATGTTCTGATAGCCGAGACCTATAAGGTGTCCTGTATCCACACTCTTCACACATGTACGGCTTTTCACCAGTGTGTTTAATCAGGTGACTGTTCAAATAGTCTTTTCGTGCTGCAGTATAGTCACACTGATCACACTTGTAAGGCCTTTCACTCGAATGTTTAACCATATGTTGATCCATATAGTCTCTCCTTGCAGTGCAAAAATTACAATGTTCACACCTGTAAGGTTTTTCACCTGTATGTTTCCTCCTGTGTCGGGATAGGGAAGACTGAAAAGCTGTCCTGAATCCACACTCTCCACACAAATAAGGTTTCTCAATGCTGTGTTTATCCATGTGTTGTTTTAAGCTGATTTTTGAACAAGTAGAAAAGACGCATTGATCACAGCTGTAAGGTGGATGTGATAAGGCTTTCTTGTCAAACCTAGTAGAGTTGAACATTTGTTTCCCCTTGTCCTGCTGCCTTTCCCCTTTCTGTCTGGTCCTTCTGTCTGCCATTTGTCTCCTTCCCAGGTCAGCATGAGGTCCAGATGATTGGTCCATTTCTAATCACAAATGATAGGAAATAACATTACCTTTACATGTACAGAAAACTAAAAATATTGACCAGGCATGATATCAGTAACTTTATATAACGTTACATTATATTTTAAAAAATTATAACCTTATATGGATCATGGGCATGCAAGTGAACACACAGCATCTGTGCCGAATTCTGCACCATTTCTTGTTCGTCTGTAAAATTCTACTTTATATAATATAACTCACTATAGTTAGTAACGTTTATACATGTTTGTAACATTAACCGTTAACGTTATCATTCAACTTTACTAGGCTGTTACTGATATCATCTACTGATCTAGTCTTTTCAAGAAGGTTATTGAACTTATTCCTTTCCTTCCTTGGTCTTTTTAACCTCCTTGGTCTAACTTGCATATTCACAACTGGGAAGCATTGATCCAAGGAGTAACTTTAGACAAAGGTCTTAACGTTACCTTTCGGTCAGTGATGGTTCCTAATCGATCCGACTTTTGACGTTGCGTTCCATGCACTCTTCAACCTCCTTGCAACTACAAACCACCTAAACAAAATGGTGGACTGGTGTAGAATAGATAATTGGGGTTAGAGTTCACATAGTTCATCAACCTGATTATCCGGTTCCGGAGGCTGGTGTCAGTCGCTGATGTCTTTATAGTATATACCGTATATCAAGATATACGCAACATGCAAAAAAAACAAACTCTCATCAAAATCTTGCCGAAAAACCAAGCCGGCAACAGATGTTGAGCGCGCGCGAGATTAGAGATATGCAAATGTAAATTAGACATTAACATTTAAATTTCCCGCCAGATTCTGTGCGCAAAGCATGCCGGTCGCAGATTTGCAGCCGTGTCCGGGAGTGTGTGTTGCACTGTCGTCTGCAACCCCAGGAGTTTTTGCTCGTATAATTTTCTCGTCTTCAGTTTATCCGTCTTCAGTTTACCGTTCGAAACCAACAACATGTTCGGCAGGAAACTCGCAGCTCTAGAATACCACCAACCGAACAGTTTTAACATCGCAGGTGGGCATTGCGCGCGTTATATAGGAAAATTCGAATAGTGGTAGTTGGATGAAATATAATTTCTGAGGAGACCTGGCTTAACGCCCCCCTCCCCCTAATCTGTCTTGCTAGTTGCCAATATCCAGACCACCCAGACTGCGCATACATAAAAGAAAGAATTGCCACCAAACTCACGTTTCTACCAGCGTTTTAAATCGCGCTGAACAAATACAAATTGATGTAGAGAGGAAAACAATCTTGCATAGTTACAAATATAACATGTTTATAGTGAGACATCTAGTTTATACAGACACTAAAGGCATATGTGTGTGTGGTGTAGGCTAGACAAGAATCTTAGTGTATCTTAATGTCTGGGGCAACATTTGATGTAGTGGTAACAGCCTTATGTCATTTGCAGGAGTGTATTTCAGAGCCTTGTCAGCTCTTCACCTGAATATTATGTTAACTGTTATATCTTTTTTATGGTCTTCTCCATCAGTTTTGTCATTCGAATAAGGGACACATTCATTTGACAGTGTGCAAAAAGATTCTATCAAAATGTGTTGAAACAAACTTGGTCAAGATAACGAACCTGAAATGATAACTGAAGCACTGGATATTGCCATTCCCAATGGCCACATACACCTTCATTATTACAACGTAACATTAGTCAAATTGACTTAAAAATCTATTAAAGCTGTACATCACTAGAGCACAGTACAAGCCACAAATGTTGACTTCTAAGATGAACAGACAAAGCAAGATGACAGAATACAAAATACCACACCATAGAAGCTGTGATGCTGTCAAACTTGGAGCAATTCTTGTGGACAGGTCATGCAAGTTCCATTTATCAACCCTTTGGTGACTGCATTTTTCCAACACTTACAGATGAGGCACAATTCCGAAATATGATAGTTTGGCTTGAGGACCAGAAGGTGCGCCACTACAAAATAGAAGACAGAGCAAATCTACGCAACATTCAGAGTGCAGACTGGCCTATAGCATTCAAACAGGTATGTGATACTAGTAGTTCCCAACATGACCAGCTCTGTGTGTACTGCTGCATGTGTTGATTTTCCAGTTGAAGACATGTCAAGGTACAAAAGGAAGCTGTCGGATTCCATGTGAGCAACAAGGGCAAGCATTCAACTACATGTAACGGGCAGTCAGATATTTTCTTATTTTAAGTACAGGGCAGTGGTGACACAAAAATAAAATAGTAGGGTCACCTGGTTTGAACGTCACAGAATGATTGGATCTTACTGTCATTAGACAGTGTTATACATTTGTACCATTAGCTTTTCTGAATGAATAGATTAACACATGACCTGCACATACAGCTGATACAGTATTTATCATCCAAGTCCTTCTTGTTTCCTTCCACCATAGTATTTAGAGGAGTTAGCATGCCCTGTTAACCATGGAGACAAAAATGCTGTGATGGACTGGCTGCTGGGTTATGCTGTGAGGCTAGAGTATGGTGACAATGGTAGGAACCTATCCCATATCTTGACAAATCGCTTCCTCCACCATTTCCTTGTATTAACTTAGGCACAACCAAACCCCCCCAAAAAAGCTTAGTAAAATACTTAAATTCAGAAGGCTGGCTTTGCTAAATACACTAAATTCAGGTGCCAATTATGCTATATCATACAGTATATAGAATCTACTGATTACACATATGTAAATGGTCTGGATACGAATTACATGGAATCAAAACGCTGATTATGCTCTGTGCAAAAGGGCATGCAGGCTCCCTGTTAAGAATGGTGAATGTAGTCATCACAGTTCTCAAGGAAAGTTCATGCCATCCAGTTCATGCTATCCAGTAACTGTTCCTTTTCAAGATCAGAAGTCTGACCTATCAGATACTTCAACCAAAAGGATGATAGCTTGCGACAGCCATGGCTGCATGTCTGCCAACCTGATACATTGGAATGAAAATGACTGTCTTACTTACCAGTATGATGATTCTTGCAGTGGAGAAGTACAGACAGGTGAAGGCAGCCAATGTTCAGAAGACTCCCACACCGGCACCCAGCTCTGATGTGCTGGGCAGCATAGACCGTAGGTGTTCTTGTCACTTTTCTCTGGAGCTTTTGCAAACCTTAATGTGGTACTCGCTGTTCGATGTCCTCATAGAATTTGCTTTAAGGTGAATGAGGCCTTATTTTACACTTGGAGTTTACCACTTACTTGTGGGGGAATTCATTATACACACACTACCAATTGATTAGTTTTCTTTTTTAAAAAAAGTACTGTATTTGTCATAGGAATGAAAAATTTTCATGTGGGTTCATGATAAATGTGTGAAATTTCTGAAAGACCGAAGCTGTACACTCCCCTATGTGGGAATAGATTGTCTCAGAACAGCTGTAAAAGAAAGAACAATCAGCCATTGACTGAAACCATTCACAGGTAAGATTTTCTCTACACTGTCAACACCAGTGCTGAGAGGAAGTGTTGTACCACAGCAGATCACTTTACCCCTTTTTCCGGTCCTCTGGCTAAGGAAAGTACAAAGGCAAAGTCGGCAAACTCTCTCCACAGTACATCAGTGTTTCTGATGTGGGTAGACAGACTCCACTGAATAGTGCCATAACAGCACAACAAGTAGACATTGTCAGCAGATCCACGACCATAAGGTGCTTATGGAGTTACTGACGTGGATTCCCTTGTTGGCACACAAACACTTTCCTGTGAGATCTTGTCTCTTGTGAGAAAGTCAAAACTTCTGTTAATTGATGACCAGACTGAAAGATGCCTTGCCTTGATTGCCACAACAGGTAGACAAAGACTTGATTCTTAAAGAAAAGGTGATGAAGCCTTGTTTCATTCACTGCCCACGTTCAAGGTCAACAAAATTTGTTTGTACAATCAGTTGTTGAAAGTGGCATAGTATACAGTTTGTTAGACTAACTGTGACACCGTCACAACGAGTGGATGTTCACAAGCAAGATGTTTGTAAAAGTGAGGGGTCTTAAAGAAACATAAAGACAAGCCAAGATAGTGTGACGTCTATTTGAGTTAGTTGTTGAGAAACGTCTCCAGTCACGACTCTTATCAAAACTGTCTTCATTGTCCTGAGCTCTTTATAGTACCGCTTCCTCCCTGCTTAGTAACACTAAATAACAGGTTGTGGGAAAGATGTTTGGTTGACTAATGAAAGCTTTCACAAGTTATGCCTGCAATATGACATCTCTATGTTAAGTCTGCTATTTGTACAGATAAAAAATTATTATAGCACTTGAAAGAGACTATGCTAAAACCATGTCAGCAATCCAAACAAACAAACGTTTATGTTAGTAAAAACATAACATTATGGAAAATGAAAGCGACACAAAATATATGTATGTTTATTTACAGCAAACAGTGCAGACTTCAGAGCAGGTGTTGCTTCACTAGCCCAACTCTTACAGATCCCCCAACATGAAGACCAACTCATGTTACTTAAGGTAAAGTTTCTAGTATATTGTCACATGTTCATACAGGAATTTGATACACCCCAATATCCATTTCCACCAGCTGATTTCTGCTATTCTCTTATTGTGGGTTCTTAGAAAAGTCTTCCTAAGATCATAGTAATATTACTTATTACTGCTTCAAATACATTGTACTAGAAATTACTTGATCTACATGTATGACAAATTCCATGACAATCTAGCTCCTTAATATGGAACATCATTGTCCAAGATCACAGTTTGTTTTTTGCTCCATTATTTCCTTTTACTTACAACCCAGTCTAGCCTGGTCACACATGATTTACCAGGAGTCTGTGTTTCTTGCGACAGGCCATACGTAAGCTTATCCAGGAAAAACTGTCCAAAGAAGCAATTGCTGAATCACAGAACAAGAAGACAGAGGTATGCTTTACTTTCAGTTGTAACAAAACATCCTATCATTGTTAAAGGGCATTACAGTACAGAACAACAGAAAGACTACTTTGTGAACAATAAAAAGTCAGAAAAAATGGTGCAGTATGCACGTACACTACAGCAAGAGGAAACCAAAAACAAAGTTGCAGCATCCTGTAGATGCAGTCTGTATCCAAGTTAGGCAGGTATGGTTAACACCAAAATAATTTGGTGGGGGATCTGCCTAACTCCTGAATGATACTGGTATTCAATAGTTAGGCACTTTCTTTAGTTACAATAATTAATACTGTCCAAAACAATTCTGCAAAATAACCATATTAACCAAGAGAGGAGTAAAAGAGATAGACATGATTGTGCTACTGTAAGGAAAGACTTGGATCACATCATGACTTGAACTTGAAACTGTTTGTCATTGGCCCCTAATGACAAAGGTCAAGCACTTCCTTCCTTCCTTCCTTCCCTCTTTCAAAAGGTGTTTTGGAATGTGCCAAATGTGGTAAAAGATGTGTGTTGAGCAGGGTTTACCTTTCAGAAGTTACCTGCCCAAAGGTACAGTAGATTCCTCCAAAATCAGCACCCAGAAAAGTAGCCTCTTTGACTTTGTGGGCTTTTCCTAAATAAATCAGGACATGTAGGGTGCACACCCCAGTTCTTCCGCGACCGGGGTCCGTGGTAGTCCGCAGTAAAAAAGTGACGAAAGGGTTTTGAGTGGTCAAGTTTGAATTCACATTTCTCCTAATCTGCTGTGAAATGATACCAGGTACTAAATATGGCTGAAAAGTGCAAGATGTGGTGTTTTTGGGGTGAAGAATGATTTCGGCCAGGATCCTCACTTCCGGCTTGCGCCCCGAGTGTGATCCGCCCATTTGACCCAGATTCTACACTTATCCGTGGTGTGGGCGGATTTGGGACCCCTCGCGCCGTGGATGATTACAAAAACTGCAGTACTAGGATTTTCTTTAAAATTGAATCAAGTATACCCGAGGTTTGTATCTTTCTGCCAACACCAGTCGTTTCTGCCAGAAAATTCTTTATGTCTTGGTTTATCCTACGCGAAAATTCCCAATTTTGTGCATTAATTTTGGCATGAAAATCATGATTTTTCTGTTAATTTCACAAAAATCAAAGAGTTTGAAGAAACAAAACTCAGTCAGTCTTGTAGCTGAAGGGATATCCTTATATCCCATATACAGTTATTTGGCTTCCGAATTATTCCCTGGAAGAGACGGTCGCTAGGCTCGAGGGTGTGCAGACTCGAATGGAAGCCCCCAAAAAACTGGGGTGTGCCCCCTGTAAACCTAGTTGAGGGTGTGGTCCTCTTCTTAGCAACCCTGCTATTAGAGCAGATGGTGGAGAGTTTGAATCATGATAGGTCTTTCACTCAACTTTCTTGTTTTTAATGCTGGTGGGAAAGTGTTGCAGTCCTTGACCTTGGGACATTGTTAGCAGTGGTTTACTGTTCTTAGTATTTGTCAAAATGAGTAGTTTTATTCCCCAATGCATCATTGTATTTGTCCTGTATATTATATATTGTACAACTAGTGAAAGAGAGGGTTGCTTTTGGTAAAAAACCAGAAGGTATAATTCTATTTTACTGTCACAGTGATATGGGAATCAAGTTGTTACCACTGTGTATTTCAGGGGGTTCCGATCCTTCTGCAGGACCTAGATGCTGGTTTTGACACGGGAGGTAAGCAGGCAATATTGGCAATAACCATGTTTAGCTTTGTACAATGAATAATGCCCCTTCCTGTGGAACCCGGTAAGAGCAAAGCCAAGTAGGGGTGTTGGAAAACTTTGTCTTCTGCACAGTGCAGTCAGCAGTTGTGTACACCATTGTCTGTCCTCCCTACATTCACTATTTGCATGTAACTGAAGTATGCGTACAATAACATCTTTGGACAGTAATTTCTTTTATTTGATTGTGGCCTGTGTCTCTTTTTATCAACATGATGACTACTGGTACTAAGCATCACGTTTTCCTTGTGTTACCATATTTTGGCTCCATAATTATCTATCTCATCTACTAGTATTCAAATTTCGGGTACATTTCTTTAGATCCTGCTGTGAATGAGGCAGCAAAAATCTTGCGGCTGCTGCACATCCACGAGCTGAGGGACCTGCAGACTAAGATCAACGAGGCCATCGTGTCTGTTCAGGCCATCACGGCAAACCCCAAGACAGACCAGGCCCTGGGGAAGGTGGGCAGGTGATGCAGCTGGACAGGTGTTGCCGTGCACACCTGCATCACAACCCAGCAGCCGTCTTACGAAGAGGAGAACAACAATAGCACTGACAGACTTGCAAAGCAACAACCAGAACCTTGTATAGTAAAAGTCACAGCAGCTTTGATGATACTGGACACTAGCAGTCCAAGTTTACATGAGATCAAAGCCAATCAGACTGTTCTTTAAGCCCCTTTCACATACAACCATTTTGGGTCAAATGAACAGTCACTGGAACTAGAGAGGTGGCTTTGAAAGTTGCAGCAAAGTACACCTACTGTTTAAGAATAAAATAGTTGTTGTACAACTAGAAATGTCCTTAGTTCATAGAGACTTGTACAATGTAAGTGAGAGGGGCTTTTAGTCTCGTACTTCAATCTTGTGGTAGCCTGGCCACCGTTTCTCTTAGAAAAGCTTCTACCAGTTTCAGAGATTTTGCCAGTAGTTCAAGTAATTAAAAGCAACATCTGTAGAAAGACTTCTGCAGTCAAGACAAAAATAAGTATTATGCAGCCTGCTTGTGAAGACTAACTCAAAACTGGCTGCACCATGAAGAAGGGGATGATATTTATAGACAATTTAAGCCTTGGCTTATCATGGTGGATATTTGTCTAAAATGTAGCAGCAATAAAAAAAATGACAACATGAAAACAGACACATGGGGTATTTTTTTATCTAAAAAAACTTGAGACAAGTTGAAACAGCACCATACATCAGTTCAAGTGATAACTTACATTCTTCAAGTGCTCAATACACATACTGTGCACTTCTATCCCTAAAGCTTGTTCTCTTGTCCATGTATTAGTACAAAATCTACAAAGTTGGTTTAAGAAAAAGCTTAAGCATCAAGGTAAAAAAAGATCATGCCTCCAAATTCCCTTCTAATACAAAAAAATGTGTTATTACTAAAATGAATGTAATACCACAACTGTAGTGGACAAAGTACAAATACTACACTAATTTTACAGAGTAGGCAAAAAAAATACACTGATACATTTAACACAGCAAGATATCACACTCTACTATACATATCATGAAAAATCAGGTGCTTACATTTAAAAAGGTCCACTATACGATTAAACAACAGCTAGTTAAAATCTTGCTTGGCATGCGGTGCAATGACAGTAATACTGATTGGTGCAGGCCTATACTCACACCTTACACTTTACCTGAATAAGATCATTGCTGCACTTGTTGGGATGTTCAGATTAAACTCCCTTTATTTTGACTAGCAGATGCAGCAAATTGTGTTGATTTTTTTAAGAATGTCCAAGGCCATTCAAATTTAATAGCTTGTTTAACAGCTCCAGTGTGAGAATGCATATTTTAGCATACTGATTTTCAGTTTGCCAAAAGTCCAATGAATCTGCTGCACAATTAATCAAGTTTGGCTGACCAACAAGACAATATTATAGCCCTTTTATGAAAGATGTTTGAACTGATATGGATATGTTTTAAGACTTTTCCACATCTACCCAAAAAAGTTGCTTTGATTAAGTTCCACTTCTTTTGAGGGGATTAAAATCTTGTGTTAAAAGTTAAAAACTGGAGAGGCCTTTTCCACACTCTCTACTCCACACATGCTGCCTCATTGGAGTACTGGTTGGAGGGGCAGACGCAGGACCGCTGGTTGCCAGGTCTAGGCAGGCAGAGGTGGGAGCAGTCTCCATTACGCACACTGCAGGCATTGGCACCTGTAGGGGGGAAAGGGGTGGTCAATGTTTGAAGTCCATTTTAGGAAACCATGACTGTGATTTAACTGATTAATGTAAGAAGTAATGTGTATGCAACCAAGTGAATGATGGTAAGATTAACACCCTCCTAGCTAACTTCTGTTGTAAATGCAGATTTGGTACATGAATTAGTAGGAAAAAGGTCAAAGATAAAAATAGTTACCTTCTTAAAAAGGTAAAATGTATGAAGCCAGACCTCAATGAGTAGACACATTCCCACTTCTTTCAGCTGAGGTATTCTTCTGATAACATGTTACTGGTTACAGGAGTTAGGCAGTGTACGTTTTTCATGTTGAAAGAATGTCAAAGAGCAGCCAGGTGCAAGTCTGAATGATTGAAAGCTGTACATACCCCTGCGGCAGGTGTTGGTGATGGTGGTGATGCCGTAGGGGTTTCCACTGGATCCCAGGGGGAGGGGCAGAGGGCCCTGTTCTGTCTGGGACTGGGGGTTAATGGCAAGGACTGCATCCCTGCAGAAACAATCAAACAGCACATGCAATATCCATGGCAGTCATGCAGCATTGTTCTTGATTGATTGTTGCTGACACTTTGTTTTGGACCCATATTTTAAAATGTTTCTTGAAAAAAACAAGGAACATCACTCATAATAAATGGTCAGACCTGGTTACGAGACAACTTCATACTGTATATGTTAAGAAGGTCATTTCTAAAACAGCCTCAAATTACGTCTGAATCCATAGAAAAAGTTAGTTCAAGAGTCGTAAGATCTCATCAATCACAAGACAAACTTTGAGAGTCTTTAATAATTCATAGCAGCCATACTCACCTTTGCCAGTCAGTGTAGAAGAGCCTGCCCTGGTAGGATGTCATGCTGAAGGGGTACTGTGTCGGGGTGTACACCGTGCGCCGGTTGGCAGCTGTGCCCAGTGTGGCACACTCCACCTTCTTAGTGCCTGGACATAACATAAACCAATGACAATGTACAACATTTTCAGTCAACCTTCCAGTGAGCTTTCTGTGGATAGATTTAAATGTAAAAGTTAATATGAAAAAAACAGCTCATCACTAGCTATGGCAGCTGACAAGGATCTAGCAAACAAATGGTGAGTGGAACCTATTACGGCCATACCTGCATCTGCCCAGCAGAGTTGGTTGGCTGGGTAGTCGATGGTGATGCCATTGGGCAGTGCAATTTCGGTGTCCACAAAGGTGCGGCGGTTGGTGGCATCCATGTTGGCCGTTGCAATCGTTGGTTTGTCACGGTTCCAGTCAGTCCAATACATGGTGCTGTGGGCATAGCATATGCAGGACATATAGATCTGAGAGGCTCAGAAAGATACCACATTGGACCAGTTCACCCAGCTGAAAATGGGGGCCTGACATCATCTATAGAAGCCAACTACAAAGGTCTCAATTGCCTTATGTTCAAGAAACAGTTGTCAACTCATGCCTAAGGTTCACTTCAGAACATCAACCTACATACCAGGATACAGACCCCTACCCTTGTCCAGTACTTACCCGCTGAATGGCTCCACCACGATGGACCTGGGGTTAACAAGGTCATCCCTGAACAGCACCCTACGGTTTGAACCGTCCAGCTTGGACACCTCAATGACATCGGTTCCTGAGTCTGTCCAGTACAGGTTCTTACTGATCCAGTCCACGGCTACACCCTCAGGGCTGCTCAGGCCTGGGGGACGGGTGTGTTATCACAGGGGTAAGTAAGGAAAATTATGGCCGATTGACAAGGGATGATGAGATCAACATTGTTGGTAGAGGGAGAAAATTCACACAGTAAAGTCCAAACTGTCATAACTTCATCTATTCAGAAAGATGGAGACTCTAGAAACCTAATACTGACCTTGACTGATGATAACCTCTGGCTGGCTGCCGTCCATCTTGGCACGACTGATGGACCTGCCGGTGACATCGGTGAAGTACATGTACCCATCCACGCAGTCGTAGTCGATCCCCACTGCTGTCATCCCTGCCTTCACTAGCACCTTCTTCCCACGGGCTGCAGACTGGGCACCAACAATCTGCCCGCGATAACCCTGGGCAGGGACGGGGATGCGGCTGATGGACATGCCCTGGGCAAACAGGAGAGAGGCCTGAGGTGCCTGGCCGACAGCTGGGAGAGAAACAAAGGACAAACCATGTCATTTTACAACACAACACAACACAATAAGTCAAGTACATGTACAGTAAAACACAAATACTGCAAATCATTCACTTCATTCGCTATTTCAAATGTGTATACAGGGGTCGAAATAGATTTTGGGGCCAACTTGCACTGGTGCAGATGAAAAAAAAAATACTTGCACCAGAAGAAAAATAGTTGCACCCCCAAAAAATAAAACGAACACAACCAAAAGTACCTGTAGTAACTTTAATAAAAACTTTATGGATTCTGGTTTTGTTCCCTTTCCAGTTCTTTATTGGGTATGTCTACAGGTACTGGTAGTATTAACCCGGATAAAGCAAACTTGCACCGTGGTGCATACCGGCAAAAAATTAGTTGCACGACACCAAATATACTTGCACCAAGTTGCACACAGAGGGGTATTTCGACCCCTGGTATAGTAACATTCAAAAACCCTATGGAAGAAATACAAAATCTTTTTTAGAGACAGAGAAGCCAAAAGATCCAACTCACGAGAGCAGGTCCTGCCATCTCCCACAAACCCAGGTGCACACTCGCACCGGTACGACCCAAACGTGTTGATGCAGCGTGCGTTGGGGTCACAGGCAGGGTCCAGCAGGTCACACTCATCCATGTCTGCCAAAAAACATCAACAACATACAGTTTTGTTTTTGCCCTTTTTTACATCAAGACAAAGGTATAAAACAGCAGCATAAGCATAATCCATGGAGTGGTCTCATCTGTTTTGGTGGTACATGTTCTCACTACTTTCTGGCACACGCTAGGGAACTGAGGAGAACTTTCACATACATATTCATGTACTAATGATTTTATCTCAAAGAGTATGTTCTCTCCTTTACCTCTCTCATCGAAAATATGATTTAAGAGAAATAGCAAGTTGTCTTCAAGTTTATCAAAGATTCCAAAATTTCAGGGTGCTTCCAAATTTAACTTCACAGGATCCACCATGTACTTATCCTGCAGCCAACAGCCCACTGGACAGACCATTGTGTTAAACCCATACCTGTACAGACTCTTCCATCACCATTGTACCCTGGCAGACATTCACAGCGATAGTCTGTGGGGCCCAAGGGGATGCACTTGGCCTGCCCCTCAGGTGCACAGTTGTTACGGTCACATGGGTTGCCGGAGGGTTGAGGGCCTGGGGGCTGGATAGCTATGGGGGTAGAGGCATTGGTTATACATGGTGTTATCTCAGCTCAAATGAAAATCACACAGATGTAACGTTACAGCTCTCTAATAAACTAATGTTATTAGATGGCTGGCAAGTCAATGTGTCTAAGCACCAAAAATTTAGAAACCAACCTTGGCAAACTCTGCCATCTCCGTTGACGTCCCTGAATCCGGGCAGGCACTCACAACGGTACTGTGTGAGACTGACAGGCACACAGAAGCCTTGTCCAGGGGGGGCACAGACGGCCCGGTCACAGGGGTTGGCTGGGGGCTGTACAGGTGTGGCTGTGGGGAGGAGGGTTGGAGGAGACACTATTCATAGACACAGCAATATCGTAAGCGAGCTGTGTTATGAAACAGATGTTAACACAGAGAGACCCAGCTGCTGCCCATCTGAAACTTTTCTTGTGAGCTCTGAAGCTGATATTCCAAATAAAAGATATGGCTGGCATGACATGATTTCAGCTTTGTTGCATTTGTCTGTGAAACCATAGGATTCATTCATCCCTACCAAAGAATTTACTTGTCTCCATTTTAAAGAAACGAAGAGCCATTCTTGGCCCACTACCAGACGGGCAAACAAACATGGACCTCCAGATATGTAACTACAATCCCACATGAAGGTTCATCTACTCACAGTTGGCATCCATGGCACAAGAAAAACACTCGCTTTCAGCAACCTGTCAACCACAACTGGGGTACAACAGTTTCATCAAATTCTTTTGGCTTTTAAAGGGTCTATTCCTGAAAAATACTTTCAGGCTTGACGAATTGTTTCAAATTAGCTGATGCTGTGCCATGGATTTTGTGAAGTACATTACAGTATATACTCAGCAAGCATGGTGTGCAATGAAACAGTAAGAAGGTCACAGACAAGACCTACCAATGGGATCCTTACCATAACAGGTCCATCCACTTCCAACAAACCCCGGTCTGCAGCGGCAGGAATATCTGCCTGCACCCTCATTAATGCACACAGCATTTTGGTCACAGTTGTGACTCCCCTCTTCGCAGGGGCTGGGGAGAACCGCTATGGCTATGTGCGAAGAGAAGATTACGAAAAGTGCACAGGTCATTTCTCATGGAGCGCAGCATGCAAGCAAAGGCTTCCCTCCTGCCTGTTTAACTGGTGCTAAACTTGGTGCCTGCAAATGGTTTTCTAGCAGACTTATGTTCTGCATACTATTTATGCCAAAAACAAACTTTCTTATGCAATCGTTAATTCTTATAGGTCATTTCAAGCACAGGTCATTTCAAGCACCAAGCTGACAGACAGGAGGAGCACCAGGTGAGAGCTTGGTTAGAAGCGTTGCCAACATACAGCACACATCACAAGCCACTGACCTTAGGACGGCTTCACAAACCTGCACCAGAGTGGTGACGGAGGATGGAGGGATGGAGAGATGGGTGGATGGAGGACAGCCAGCCATGCAAGTGCAGGGAGCACTATGCTGCTGCAGAGAAGTAAGTGGAAAGCATGGAACATGCATCTGAAAATGGAAACACAGAGGTGTCTGGATTAGTCCGACAATAACAGCATGACTGGACATGCCAACATCAATAAGTAAAATGGGTTTATCTTCACTGTGACACAGAAAGGCTAACATGTGCAAGAAAAGGAATGAATTTTGCTTTCACACAACAGTCCAATAAGCATGTGTCACACAAAGCATGGGAACACATGTTTGTACAATAATATATGTTGTACGATGTACGCTAGGGCAATTTATGCTTGAGTTTCAAGTTTACCGCTTTCAGTACTGTGTACTCTGCACAATTATGTTTATCAAAAGTTGACTGTTGGACTGACAATTTAAGGTCATAAAATAAATAACAAATGTGCTTATTATCTAAAAAGATCATGAATAATAATAATATTACTCAATTCCAAAAATGTTGTCATATTCAAGTGTGACATTGGCATGCACTGTCATTGGCAACATTGTTAGAACCAAAGCTGATGTTAAGCTGACATTGTTTATTACACTATGTAGCAATTAGTAACATGTTCTGTGAGGTGCCAGAACCCATTGCAAACATATAGGCATTGCATCTTATTTTGAAGATATGGCTACATCTTTTCACTACCAGCAAATCTAAAGCCATGTTTTACTGCAGTACAGACAGGCCCCACAAGAGGGGCTGATTGCAATGAAGTTATGCTTTGGAGAAACTAAGAATTTTACAGTGCCAAATACTCTGTTATACACAGCTCATGATACTGTTAACTGTGAATAGGATTACAGATTAAGTGGATTACAGATTCATGAATTAGGATGTTGACATGTACAATTTTGCTGACAATGATATTGATATTTTTCCCCCTTCCCCAAAAAAACATTAACTTGGACAAGTGGCTAAATTGGTTTACTACATGTACAGTCACTGAGTATGTAATGGTTTCCTACCGTTACATGTCCTCCCATCTCCAGCATGGCCAGGTGCACATTCACATCTGTACCTGCCTTGGCCCTCGTACACACACCTGCCGAAGTCTCTGTCACAGTCATGCTCATTGCTGGCACAAGGGTCAAGCCAATTTGCAGGTGCATACCGCACTCCAGCTGAAAAAAAGCACACTATATCAAAATATGTACAGATGTTGATTCTGAGATTCAAGTTTGCATCTTCTGCTTTTCACGTGCATATCATGCTTTCAAAATTACAGTTTTGCAAGCTGCTACTGCTGCATAGGGTAAGAGTGATCATGCTGTCTGTGCAAATTGCAAAAATCAAGAAAAAAATTGCTGCCACTGTAGCACTGCAAAATAAACTGAGGAAACCAAAATGAAATAAGCTCTCAATTGTGAAGTGAATATAGTAGATGGAAAGCTGTTGTGCCTTTGCAAAGTTACAATCTTATTTCGTTCTGCCAGCTGCAATAATTTGTTGCAAAAAGTGTAGTTGTTAGTTTTAAGAAGTGACAACAAATGGTTATAGTTTATTCCAAGCGACTGCAAGGATAAATTGCAAGGATAATTTGTGGAAAGATGTGCTGTGAAAAAATGTGAATTTCCATGCTGCAGCAGGAAATAACCAACATTACAGTTTTGTGATAAACACTTTGGATTGCCCCAATTGCAGGCGGATTGCACAACCAGCATTTATCTGCATCCTGCAAAGAACCATGCACGCATACCAGACACCAACCTATGCGTGTCACAGGACAAGATCCCAGCATCTCCTGCTGCAAATCCTGAGAACTTAAACCACTGGTTTAGGAAGACAATATTAGGTCAATCAACTTAAAGCTGGTTCCAATTCCCTGCTTTACCTTGGACCTTCCCATAAGTGGGACCAGCTCTTGGCTGGGGCTATTTGGGCAACAAGCCATGCTACTTCAGCCAAATAGGACATCAGGACACACAGAACAGAGACACAGGACACGGAGCCTCATTAATTTAATCAGGACTACTCCAAAAGAGGGAAACTCAAGCCAGGAAAAATAAGTTATTTTTGCAGGAGGCATTACGTTTTCTGAGATTGTGCAAACTACTTTATCTGAGGAGGGTGCAAGTTGCTAAAAATCCTCTTGGGTTGCAAAAACTAGACAGTAAAGGCCAGAAGAACCAGAAGAATTTTCAAAGCAACTATAATTAGTTGTTTTACAGTAGGTTTTAAGGGTGCAGGAGTCCCCTTCAAGCACAGCATGGCTATGTCAGAGTTGCTGGTCAGCAACTGGGATCAATTAATTCTAGTGGAGTCAGGACATTTTTTCCTAATTGATCAGCTTTTATAAGAGTTGCTGACTAATTGACAACTGTGACTAATTCATTTTCCCAACATTTTTTTATTTAAAAAAGAAAGTTTGAAGTTTCTAAGATCACTACTAGAGACTTCATTCAGAAATGTTCAGGTTTTAACCTTCAATTTCACCAGAACCAATGGTGGTCTTTCTTGAGACAAGTACAACTAAATCCATCTGGTGAGCTCAAGCTTTCTAAGAACAAATTGATTAAAAGGACTAAGTCTGTATAAGGAGAGAAGATCCATCTGGTTGGCAGGTTCAGAAGTCATACAACTGTTATAGCACTATTCTCTCAGGAGTCTTGGCGCAAAGGATCTATCTTGGCCAATTACATCAGCCACAAAACTACCTCCTTATGTGGTTTGTTGATAAGATGTTGATTAATCAGGGCAAATTTTATCAGCCACAAAACTACTTCCTCATGTAGTTTGTTGATAGCTTGGTTGGTTATCTAATTGGGCTCAGCTTGTGGTTATTTACTGATTTTGAATACACATAAATTGCACATGCTTCAGTGCCCTCCATAGTTAACAACATCAGGACACTCAGAGACATCTCTTCGGGAACTTCATTAATCTAGCCTGTCCTTTTATACCATATCATTTCATACCATTCAATTACCAGCTATCTTACCAAAGTCAGGCCATATTTAGAAAGTTTAGTTTCATCTATGACAACTAAAGAGCATACACATGTGAGCTAGAAATCACTGCAACACAACAACTCAAACAAAGCAGGAGGAAGGAAAGAAACCACAAATTTATTTGTCTTAACCAGGAGTGGAAAAAAGAAAATATTGCTTTAAGTGTTATATCACAATAAGATAATGAATTAACACGAAAGGGAAAAAAACGAGAAGAAAGGTGCCAACAGAAATAAATTGTTACACAAAGACAAAACTGTGGTGCCAAAGTAAACTTGACAGACAAAATTGAAAATACAAAACACAAACATGCACAGTTCTAAGATTATATCTCTACATTTATTTGGATTTATTAAAACATCATCTACCAATAAAACTCTATAATGTACAGGAAATTATAACTACAAAGTGTATAGCTCATTAAAAGAGATTAATGATTTTTGCATCTATAACAAGAATTATTCATCTAGTGTGAATTCCAAAATTACAGTATTTTGCTTCCATTATTAAAATCCATCCAAGCAACCTGCCCAAAAATATATTACTCCTCCAGCTGTGGACTTGCTAATATACAAGCTTCTTTTAACCCCAGGACCAGCTCCTCTAAGACATCAGCCTGTGAAGGGGAGACACTCAGACATGTCAGTAGAGAAGAAAAAGTGTGAGAAGAATCTATCTAGTTTGACACTAGAAAGTGCAGAAATTTCATGTGAGAAACATTGAAGCTACATTACATGTATATGCAGTAAACCGCTGCATTCTAAAACAGGTTTCTGATACATATAACAGGAAAAGCAAGGCAGCAGTACTGTTGCACAAAGAAACTCAATTCAAGACATAGTTCCACCTGTCTCAGAAGCTTAACATGAAGGACATTCAATGTTCATAGCTTGACTTTCTTTGTTGCAAACAAGCTGTAACGAATACAACATTTGTACATGTGCCACTGTACATAGTAGGGGACAAGTTCTTTCAAGTATTTGAGTGTTTTCATTTGTTACTTGTGGCATCTGGATCTAAAGATCACTTGTAATTGGTCCAAATCTCCGTCCTGGGAACTTAGCTTCACTTACACCAATAGTTGCTACAAACCATGTGGTTTGTATTAACTACTTGGGAAACTGTTGGTTAGTGGACATAAACGCTACAATCAAAACACACCAAATACAAACACTTGTGACCCTTATCTTATCTTATCTACCAATTCTTCCAGGGATTACAGATCCCACCATGCACTGGAAGAGGAAACACATGTTCTGTCATGGAAACTACCAAACAAGCCTTCCCTACTTTCTTTGGTAAGGTGATAGCCTGCTGACATCCCCCAACTTTATTTCAAAACTGTCAAAAACAAGTAGGTAAACGTTTTCACTTTATACAGGCAAATTGACAGGTTTTCCCCCCAAAAAAGGCTATTTTATGCTCATTACCTTTGCAGAAGAATCCATTGCCCTCATATCCCTGATTGCAGCGACAGACTGGCTTGCCCCCCTCAAACAGACAGCGTGCATTCACATCACAGACCAGGTGGCCACAGGGGTCCTCCCCAGCCCGCACAGCAGCAGCAGCTGGAGTCACATAACACACAAAACTTGAGGCTTCAGAAAAATATGAGCTATCTAACAACAAAAATACAAGGTGTTGAATGATAAAGGACCTGGTCATGCTCTGTTAATCGAGCTTATTAACAGACTGTATTAGGCAACGTCAATTGTTCCACTTCATCTGCCATTTACTTTGGTTAGAACTTTAAATGCAATAATGTCGGCTACACTGGCAAACTATAACACTTCAAATAAATCAAACATCAGTTACCTCCGCATGTGAACCCGTTGCCCTGGTAACCATTCTTACACTCACACCGGTAGGACCGCGGTCCAACAGGGATGCACATGGCGTTTCTGTCACATTTGTTGTCATCACACGGGTCAGCAGCTGGGGATGGGATGAGATCAACTTACTACTAACACAATAAAAGCGACTCAAAAACTTTTAGACCTGTCAGTTTTCTTCAGCACAACATCGTTTTTTTTCTGTCCTGCTATGCAATTCTAATTAATGCCATTTGTCAGCAGTCACATAAATAATGAAATTAGTATGCATTTTTGTGTGTTAAATCATACACAAAGTCATTCATTTGATAAATTGTTGATTTCCTTCTACACAGACAAATCTTTTTGCCTCTGCCTATTTTGCGGGCACCAGACTATCAGTATGAAATGCCATTATTATATTCTGTGACTTTTGTAAGATCAGGCTCTCCACCGTAATCACATGCATACACACTATTACAGTACTATACTTCCATCCAATGCTACAAAAAAGAGTCTGGGACCCCCACGGCATGATAATCTAAATATAGGATACTACTACTCACGGTTACAGGTGAGGCGGCCGTCTCCTTTGTATCCAGGTCGACACTCACACCTGTAGGAGGAGCTGGTAGGAAGGCAGTTGGCGTTGGGGTGGCAGTCACTGGTGCGACATGGATCTGGACCCTCAATCACTTGGGAGAAAGGAACCAGGTTACTTCAATACATTTGAGTATGAATCACATGACTGGCAAACTGCTGAAAAAATGGTAGTCAGCAAATGAAATCGAAAGAAATAGCAACAAGAGAGTAAACAAAGTATGTCAAAATAGTCATGGAGAGGTCGCAAATTGAGCCATAAGCCATATAGAGGTGCAGAAAGTGACAGAGTCAAAGCATGACTTACCAAAGCACTGGTCACCCTCTCCCTGGTAGCCCTTGTTACAGCGACACTTCCACTGGGTGCCATGCTTCAGACAGAATGCATTGGGACCACATGGATCCGGGTTGCAGGGATCCAATTCTGAAAAGCAATCAATACACAAACAAATTGATCCTTTTGTATCAGTATAACAATGAACCTACATGGCTGAACTGGCTGCACCCAACACTTTTTCATCATTACAGCTTGAAGCCTATCTGCATGCTGCTCTTAACTATAGGGAGAATCGTCCTAATTACTAAAGGACTTTATGAGTTGTCATTGGCCCATTCCTTCACCAATCAGGAAGATGCAATACAATCTCACTTCATTTAGCCTAGTACATTGTCCTACATGTAACTGTATGTCATAAAAGTTATCCTACTTCAATATTGTCCCACCTCTACCTGTTCATAGTCTTACCTGTGCATGTTCTGCCATCTCCCACATATCCGTGCTTGCACACACAGCTGTATCCGTCCCCAGTCCCAGCTGCAATGCAGTTGGCATTCTCATCACAGTCGTTTGTCAAACACTGGCGAACCACCTTATCAGGGTCCACAGGCCCAGGGTTTGGCCCAGGGTTTGGTCCAGGGCCAATGCTGTTACCTGTAGCATTAAAAGTTGAAATAAAAGATTTAAGGTGAGGTCACATTGAATTTTCTTGGATACTTTTGGTCTATCTTGAAAAACATTTTGTTCACAGTAAAGTTTTAAACCCTCACTTGTGCAGACGATCCCGTCGCCGATGAATCCTGGGAGACACTCGCAGGTGTGCTCTCCTGTTGCCATGTTAGGGATGCACTTGGCATTGGGGCTGCAGTCAGGATGGGAACAGGGATCGGCTGGGGGAGAGGTAAAGGGAGGCCCTTTTGTTAATAAAACTTGAGATAACATCAATCAGTGGTCTTACTGCAATATACCCAAGATAAAACGCAGTGTTTCCTTCTATCATACTTTTTGCCTTAAGCACTGCACTTTTCAAAGTAAGACCTACATAGCAGAACTTTGTACAGGTACATACGGATTGGGTTGCAGTAGTGTCCGTCGCCTTGGAAACCCTGACGACACCTGCAGGTGAAGGACCCAGGTTGGCTAATGCAGTCAGCGTTGATGTCACAAGGTTGGAAAATGCACAGATTCGGAACTGGAACAGAAATTTAACAGCTCTAGAACTATTCACTAATTCAAGTGAAGATGATTTAACCATTGTCAAAGCATCCATGCCAAGAATTAATGGATAAGTGGCTCTCTAGCCATGTCACATACATAAACAACAGTACAACTCAACAACTGAAGAGCTCAAATCCAAATCACAAGACAGCTGTACCTACCCATGAAGCGGTACCAAGCTACTACAGATCAGGGTCTCTATTTGGTGAGGGACAAGACAGACAGACAAGTAACAGCAACAAGTTTGAAATAAGATAGAGAAAGGAGAAAAGGAACAGTAGAAGTAGAAGTAGAGAAGAGACTACCTCCCATGGGATGGATCACTGGTGATGGTTTTTGTCCAGTCAATTGTAGAAGTAGAAAGAGAAGTGTGGCAAAGGGGACTGAGACAAAGTTAACGACAAGCATGTCGGCACAAGTACACAGGACAGAATAAAGGGAAGAAAGAAGGTCAGGTCAGGATAGGCAAGGCAGAGGAAGTAGATGACAATGGTCACTTCAAATTTGGCATGACAACAGAAATTTTCCAGCCAAATTTTTCTGTGATCAGTGTTCGAAAAACAACAGAAAACAGAGTGAAGGACGAAGGTACAATAAACAATAAGAATTTAAACTGGCCCCACTTGTACAGGTGACTCCGTTTCCAGTGAAGGGTGGCTTGCACTCACACCTGAAAGCCGTGCCCTCTCGGATGCAGTTTGCATTTTGGTCACAGTTGTTGTCATCACAAGGGTCAACCTCTGCTTACGAAAAAAAAATTGTGAGATCCCAAACTCAAAACATAGTGTTACAATTTTAACACAACTACAACTGGCTTCTTCTCAGTTAAAAATACAGAGCAGGTATGGGAGCCCCGGTATACAAATAGGATGGCACCCAGGCTAAATCAGATAACAGTTGTCACCTGAACATGAGAATCCTGAGCCTTCATAACCTGGCTTGCAGGAACATCTGTAGGAGTCTCCAGCTGGCACACAGTTGGCATTAGGGTCACATTGGTTGTTCTGGCAGGGATCATTGACTACAACAGAGAAAAAAATCA
Source organism: Branchiostoma floridae x Branchiostoma japonicum (assembly GCA_013266295.2). NCBI lineage: Eukaryota > Metazoa > Chordata > Leptocardii > Amphioxiformes > Branchiostomatidae > Branchiostoma > Branchiostoma floridae x Branchiostoma japonicum. The sequence continues at coordinate 18,567,958 of CM023840.1, forward strand.
GTTTCTACTGTTTGAAATTCTGAATAATCTGTTCCTAGTGTTGGTGACTGTGACTGATACATGTACATGTATCTGTGGTGTGGATGTTGCTTTTTAGTACCTCCTACTGCAGTAGTTATTGTCTTAAGCAATTTCAATTTACCTCTGTCAGTGGCACTGGTTTACTGCCTTGTTTCAAAAATAATCATTTCTCAAGCGGCACAGTATTGAATACAAAGCTAGCCAAGTAAGCACTCAAAATTTACAGATTTTGTTGTTTTCTTTGCCGTATGCTCACCACAACCTATGCTAGGTTTTGAGAAATGGATCTCTTCAACTAATAGTTATCAGGATTGTAAAAAACCTGAGTCAACCCCTAGAGGAAAGAATTACCTCTACAGGTGAAGCCGTTGCCCAGGAACCCAGCATTGCAGACACACTGATAACCAATCGGGCTGCTGGCATCCTCCACACAGCGAGCATTACGGTCACAAGCATTGTTAAGGCATGGGTTTTGTCCTAGTAAAGATGGAGTAATATAACACACAAACATTTAAAATTACTGTGATGAATGTGTGGACTCTACAACTACTGTAACATATAATGATAAATCAACAGCATTTCAATCAAATCATTGTGAATTATTTTTATACCTTAAACTATAGAAATGCTATGGGACAAAATTTACATACTGTGATACAAGTACACGATGAGGGAAATAAGTCAGCAAGGAAACTTATTTAAAAGCTACGTTCAGCTTACAGTTTGTATTAGACTTACGAAGGCAGGTCTTGCCATCCGCTAGAAGCGTAAAACCAGAGTTACAGATGCAGGTGAAAGGTGTTCCCAGTGGTACACACTGTCCATTGATCGGGTCACAGTCGTTGTTTGCACATGGGTCTGCAGGAGCAATCCCTGCAAGCAAGAATAAAGTCGTGATCTTAAATCTAAGCCACATGGACATAGTTCTCTTACACTTTTAACAACAGAACAACATGAAAACTGAATGAAAGGAGGAAAGCTCTTTCACCACATTCAATCACTAAAAATGTAACACTAGGTGTGTGAAGAGGATAGCAAACAGACAAGAGAAGATGCAAGGAGAAAGGGAAGGGCTTGGAGCAGGTAACTTACGGGTACAGCTTCTTCCATTGCCACTGTACCCAGGGTTACACTCACACATGTAGGTGCGGCCCTGGGGGACACAGTGTCCGTTGACTAAGTCACAGTCATTTATCTGGCAAGGGTTAACGGCTAAAGGATGGGAGACAGAAGGTGGGTGTATTGAAAGTTAATTTTAAGACAGAAACATTGAAGCATAGAAAAGAAGCAGCTATGTTCTGAAGCATGTGCAATTGAAAGAGACGAGGAACAAGTAGTATGTGCCTAGAAATTGTTAAGTTTTGCCATATTGCTGGACTGTCTCTATACCAGTGCAATATTTAAATTTGTCTTTACCAAATTATCTGCCTCAATCAGTTGATATACAATGTCTATTGTCTTGCTCTTGCTGACATTTCAAAGAAGAATGGTTTAAACACAAAGACAGAGAGCTACAACTGCTGCAATGCACAAGAAATTCAAATCAACATTGCTTCAACCATTGGCAAACAAATATAAAACAAGGGAAAACTCATTTGACAGACAAAGACAACCGGCTAACTACAGATCAAAATAGTCAACTTACTGGTACAAGTTCTCCCATCACCCTGGAAACCTTCCTTACACTCGCAGGTGTAAGTATTGCCTTGTGGGATACACCTGCCATTGGGGTCACAGTCATTGTTCTCACACGGGTCTGTTGAGGCAATCGCTGCAAAAAAACATAAAATAGTCCTAAGTTACTGCTATCAGTTTAACATTCCTAGAGTGGTAATTAGTAGTAAATAGTAAGGACATACAATCTTGATTAAGTCTCTTGCAAAATATGTAAGAAAACAGTCTGTTCCTTGAGAACAAGTGATAGAACAGAAACTTTTGGCTCATTGTCTTGTAGAGTGGCTTAAAAGAATCGTGAGGAGGCCAGACCCTCCCTCTGAACCCAAAAGTTCGGATGTTCAAATCCCGACTGTTGTCACTCACCTGACTTGCGCACTTCATGTACATATATTTGTAAAGATCCCTTAGACATTACAGTTGTTCATTTAAGTTGTGAAAAAAGGAACTAGGGAAATTTCCATTGTAGAATGAACCTGCATAAACTGTTCATATTGTCTGTTTTTCCTGCCACAACCATGGAAGATTAGCTCCTCATTGAGCAAAACTGATTCCAAATCCTTTTCCTTCATCGCTTTCTTTTGCCCGTCGATTGTTTTATCCGAGTCAGTAACTTACCTGTACAGGTCCTCCCATCTCCCTGGAACCCAGGGTTGCACTGGCAGGTGTAAGTATCGCCTTGTGGGATACACCTGCCATTCTCTGAGCAGTCATTGTTCTCACACGGGTCTGCTGGTGCAATGGCTGCAAGAAACATAAAAAAGTCTTCCTAAGTTGAAAGTTAATATTCCTGATTAAATCTTCTACATGTATTAGTAGTATGGCTATGCAATTTTGATTAAGTCTCATGCAAAATCTGTACAGAAAAAAAGTCCATTTCTTGAAAAGAAGAGAGAATGGATCTTCAAACATGAACAGGGATAAGAAGAAATACTGGTACTTGGCATAGTATCTAGAAAAGAAATGAAAAGACCAGACTCTATTTAGGTAAAGAGAACAAACTTAAGATAGTAGCAACTGTGTCGTGTCTTCTAAATAACTTACCTGTACAGGTCCTCCCATCTCCCTGGAACCCAGGGTTGCACTGGCAGGTGTAAGTATCGCCTTGTGGCATACACCTGCCATTCTCTGAGCAGTCATTGTTCAGACATGGGTCCTGTCCTGGATGAAAAATATAAAAATAAAAAGATTATGTGAAGATTATACGAAAAGGCTATGTTACAATATACATCTTTCTAAGGTGAATATTTTCATTCATTGAGAGAACAACATCTGACATTAATGTGTCATTAGCCTAAGAAGGAGGGATGTGACAAGTTTCTAACTTACGTAAACAAGTCCTTCCATCCCCTCGAAAACCTGGATTACACTGGCAGGTGTAGGTGTTTCCTTGTGGAATACATCGGCCGTTGGTAGCATCACAGTCGTTGTTTAGGCATGGGTCCTGACCTGCATCACAAAACTTAATTTGTTTTATTTGTCATTTCACTAAGATTGAAATAATACAGTATACATCAGTCACAAACTTTAACTTTTAGTCTAATATCTTTATATCTATAATATACCTTATAGATGATTTCCGACTATCAGTACAACACTGTTGAAGAAAGCATTCTCTTCTCAACAATAGTGAAAGAAACTCAACTGTACACTCAGTAACACTCAGTAACAACAAATTTTATCAATGTATTAAGTTTTGCATGAATAATACATCTACATAATAGATTATTGTAGCCTTAAGGTCTCATTCGTGAGTTTTTTTTAACTATAGCCGCCTATGGCAAAATACGTAACTTTACATAGGCCAAAACCCAATAATTTGAATGACAGCCATCTAGTCTATCCAATCAATTTTGAGCACAATGGCCCTACATTACGTCAAAAAATTCCCAACCAGATCTAACCCAACAATCCCTTTTTATTTATTTATAAACTGCACTTGGCCACTCTCCGCCAGAGGTCCTCCAGCGCTGCTACCTCCTGACCGCATTACCCATCACAACAGCGTGTAAACATCCGACCTGTCGCGCGGATGTCAACACTTACCCACTAATTTTAGCACATACAAACAACCTCTCATATCACAAGCGGTTGACGCCAACTGACTTAGCTAAAATGCAATTTCTGGCGGATATAAACACACATCCATACACGCATTTAATTTTTAGTACGATCTACTTTAGAGTACCCACGCGGAAGAATACCGGAATGAGACCTTAATTACCATTGATTATTAAGATTCTTTCTTAATCGAAAGAATGTGCATCCTCCAACAACCTCTAAAAGAGATTTTGTCTCACGTCACTCCGTCAACCCACAACGGGTCAATGAACTTGCGTCTAATTTTGGGTATGAGCAGCGCCACCTGCCAGATTTGAGTAAAACTACAACAGATATCTTTAATTACCCTTATGACGTGTCGGAAACGATAATTAATTGCTTTCTTCGTACATTTGGTTAGATTAATGTGCTCTCTGCATGATTGTTTGCATGTAAACCTGAATAGAAAGCAACAGATAGATCTGAACGATACTGATCATTTCGTGTATGCTGTACCATAAGTGACAACATTCAGATGCAAGTCGCATCTGGACAAGCCCCCAAAAAGCAAAGGCATCCATATTTCACAGACAAAAGTTAAGACATGCATGTAAACTTGCTAAAATTTGAACCCGAGGTAAGAATAAATAAGCGACATGCTGCTGATACTGCATCTAGCGCACTCTAGAAGTCAGCCTAGGGAGGGATGAGGAGTGATTTATGGAGATAACGCAAGATCCTGCTTACACAATTCGAGGCAACTTCGGTCAAAAGTCACTTTTCCTCCTAGTTGAGTAGGATAAAGGCAAAAGAAGCCAAATTGACCCAAAAACTATCACTCAGAAAGGAAGGGGACATGAAGACAGCGTTCTTCGCACAGAGTAAAACAGAAACTTTTCCCCTGAAAGTTACAGTAATGCTTTTCCCTGATATCTTTCATCACACCTCACTAGAAATTCGCTAAATTCATTATGATTTTACAACCTGGAAGTCTGGGGATACAAATTCACGTCACCTGTAGCGTGTCGGGCGGTTTTCCGTTTGCAATGGGGGGGGGTAGCGGTAAGATTCAACGCCCTGACTGTGTTGACGGGGACTCAGTGCGTGTATCCGTTCGTGTGTTGGGGGGGGGGGTAGCAATGACACAAATTTCGGCAATAGTAAGCAAGCAACGTAATGGCTATTGTTTTGTGATGCAATCAGGTAACCCTACTTGTCAGGCATGCGATTTTAGGCAGAGGCACAGTCTGCTGCGGGCAAGGTGGTTTAATCGATTCATATCGCGTCGTACTGCCTTACATTTGACACTTTTCCTGACAGTAGAACGCACACATCTTTAGTATTTGATTACTTTCCTGTTCTGTGGCTCCTTAGCTGTAGCCACAATTTCATATGAACATCTCATTTCCGTAATTGACGCTTCTAGCGTTTACATGTGTTGTCCGTGAATTTGGGTTTATACGATTTCTATATAATTGGGGCGCGTGTGCTTGTCATTCCTTGCTTTATAGACGTTTTACACGATGCTTATAGTCAGACGATTATCTGTTGTGTATGTATCATTGACTATGTCAGTTTTCCGAAACGTAACATGGCTGTAAATCTTTGTAACACGGGGTAGTATGAAAGGGAGACGTCAGTCAACCCCCGTAGAAATGGCCTCGTCCGTTACCATGGCAACGGGCATGGTTACGCAATGCAACTTGCGCTGAAAAATCGGAGATTAAATCCTGGGCTAACATCGTTCAAAAATCGCGACCTTGGCACTGATCGTTGATTTTTGGTGAATATTTTTCATTTCTATTAAGGTCTCATTCGTGAGTTTTTTTTAACTATAGCCGCCTATGGCAAAATACGTAACTTTACATAGGCCAAAACCCAATAATTTGAATGACAGCCATCTAGTCTATCCAATCAATTTTGAGCACAATGGCCCTACATTACGTCAAAAAATTCCCAACCAGATCTAACCCAACAATCCCTGTTTATTTATTTATAAACTGCACTTGGCCACTCTCCGCCAGAGGTCCTCCAGCGCTGCTACCTCCTGACCGCATTACCCATCACAACAGCGTGTAAACATCCGACCTGTCGCGCGGATGTCAACACTTACCCACTAATTTTAGCACATACAAACAACCTCTCATATCACAAGCGGTTGACGCCAACTGACTTAGCTAAAATGCAATTTCTGGCGGATATAAACACACATCCATACACGCATTTAATTTTTAGTACGATCTACTTTAGAGTACCCACGCGGAAGAATACCGGAATGAGACCTTAAGTGGACTTACGTAGGCACGTTATGCCATCTCCCTGAAAACCAGGGTTACACTGGCAGGTGAAGGATATGATGCCTCCAGGGGTATAGGCAGGTAGACACCGGCCGTTAACAGGGTCACAGTTGTTGTTCTCACAAGGATCGATTTCTAAACAAAGGAAAATAAAATATGTTTGGTTAGCAATCAATTGTTCTACAATACAAAAATCCAGTAGACCGTCGCTACTGTAGCCATCTTGGTGTGAGGTGTGTCCATTGTCAAGTGGAACAAAGACCCGATTCACACGCTGGCAAAATTCTTGCGTACGCAATTTTCGTACGCAATTTTCGTACGCAATTTTCGTACGCAACTTTCGTACGCAAGCATTTTGCCAGCGTGTGAATCGGTCATTTTTTTCGTACGCAACTTTCGTACGCAATTTGCGTACGCGACCTCGAGGGCAGGCGTACGATCGCCCTGATCGCCCAGCGGGGTGTCTGCGTGCCTCCCCGCCTCCGTGTAAACGCGACTGATCGTACGCAACCCCTTTCCTATCACAAATTCCATTATTTTCCGGCGTTTGTGCCAGCCACGCCGTGTTTACTTGTTCATTTCTCCGCGTTTCATTTCGCTTTGCTTTCCCTGTTGTGTTTTGATTCTTTGCTTTGAGTTTAATGAGCTTGTTTGCTGTTGCCTGGGCATGTCGGAAGGGCGCAATAGCGCGAATTGGAGTATGGATTAACGACAGGATCAAAAGCAAAATGGAGACTGTTTAGAAATTAGGATGTCTACGAGGACATTGCAAGAGGTGTGAGAAATGGAGGCTAGATCCGAACTACAACATGAACTGGTCATCAAGAAGATGAGCGATCTCAAGTACGCTCATCGCGGCAGGTCAATATGGGGTCACGGTAGTGTGCCCGGCGCAGCGGGAGTCCCCGGGCTCTCCCTGTCAGCGTGTAAAAAGAAACGATCGTACGCTCACGTGCGTACGCAATTTTCGTACGCAAGAATTTTGCCAGCGTGTGAATCGGGTCAAAGATGGTTAAAACTTGTGCCACTAAAAAATGCACCCATAAAATGGCCTGTGGGTGCCAATAATGATAGCATCTTGTTGCATACAGGACGCTGACTTCCCCTCTTGACAAATTTTTTTGAAACAGTTTTCTCCCTGCCACAACAGCTACATGTAAGTGATGCATTCTACAAGAAAGCTTTTGAAGCCACAGTCTATGTCGTCTGTTGAGATTTTTGTTAGACAGGAATTATCTTAACACCTTTCTGCTGTCCATCCCAACTAACATATCTTGCAAGTTAACCATACACAAGCAGCAGCAGTAACACTAGAAGAGTGCAGCACTTGTTGACTTAATTATGCACGGTCAGCAAGCCTCTTCCTCTGTACAGCTCCAAGCAGGTGAATGAGTGACAAAGCTAGTAAAAAGCTATTGCCAGCTGAGGGAGAACTTCATCAGAACTTACGAGCACAACTCCTGCCATCTGGCAACAACCGAAACCCTGGTCTACAGGTACACCTGAAGTTTCTTCCCTCTGGGATACACTGTCCATTGATTACATCGCAAGGGTTCGGTACACAAGGGTTAACTACTGGTGTAACAATCGCTGCAAGAGGATGACAGGATACAAATCAGAAACCATATAAAGAAAATACAGAAAACTGTTAGGGAGTAAATGAAAGTATACAGTCATTAGAGTTTTGTAGTACATCTACTGGTAGCTTATTCCATTCATTTCTGATTTACCATATGGGTCAACAGATCCTTATTTTTCACTTTTGTTACATGTACAAGGGAATATAAACCCTGGTATGGGCACCATTTCGACAAATGGACCAGAGATATTGATATACTTTGGTGAAAACTGGACTAGCAGAAAGCTTGCATGATCTAAATCTAGGCTGGTAAAAGAAAAGGGTTTGTTTAACAAAATGAGACAAAAAAAGCAACAGGAGCTGTAAACTTTTCTTGCTGGAGGCAGCACATGTCATTGACAACAGTTCAAAGAGAATGTCAGAAAAAAAGTACCCGTCTAATAAGACAACTACAAAGGCAGCAGTAATACTAGAAGGAAGCTTGCGCCATCTAGAACCGAACTGCTAACTGAAAAAAAGCTTGACTAGTCAGATTTCAAATCAACTTGATTTGTAGCATCTTCTGGCTGGCTGCAGGCAAGTGGCAGTGGTGAAGTCAGCACAAGGCACAGGTGATTGCCAGCTGTAAGAGAGACTACATCAGAACTTACGAGTACATGTCCTGCCATCTGGCATCAACTGAAACCTTGCCCTACAGCTACACCTGAAGTTTCTCCCCTCTGGGGTACACAGGCCATTGATTGGATCACAGGGGTTTGGCACACAAGGGTTAAATGGTGGCAGTGGTGGGATAATAACGGCTGCAAAAGTATGATATACATGTAAAGAGGTTAACAAAAAATGTGCACACATCGTGGAAAACCATCAACCTGTAAATGAAAATTGGAAGTTCAGTAGTTCTTGATTGGGCCATTTTATGAAAAAGTAAGGTATCGTTTTATATTCTCTAAAACTCAGACAATGTAAAAGAAAAGCCACCATAGTCGCCAGCATGAATTATGAATCAAGATGAAGATGACGCACCATTACAAGTCCTTCCATCTGAAGCCAACTGGAATCCCGGTCGACATTGACACCTGAAGTTGTCTCCTTCTGCGATACATCGGGCATTGATAGGGTCACATGGGTTAGGTTGGCAGGGGTCCCTCCGCAGCTCTAGGGTTTAAACAGAAACATGTCTCATCAAGGACCCATACTGGAAATTTAAAGACGACAGGGCATGTACATGCACATGTACATGTACTAACATTTGAGCACCTATGCACAGCAGCTATACCTGCATCAAAATGTACTAGCAAAAGGAAGAGCCTCTTGCCAAGCAGGTGCTCAACAGGATTGTCAGTACAACTCACGGGTGCAAGTCCGTCCATCCCCCATGAGCTGGAAACCTGCACTACAAGTGCACCTGAACGTCGATCCTTGTGGAATGCACTGCCCACGGACCCGGTCACATGGATAGGGTAAACAGGGATTTGGAGGGGGTAGGGCTTTACACATAAAGAGGATAGTTAGTAAAAGAGTACATGTATACATGCAATGCCATTGTTATTGAAGGAAAAGTTACTGGAGGTTATCTGAAACATTCAGTAGTACCACGTGACAAAGAAACTTACATATAACATTATGATGTGCCCTACCGGTATGTGGCAGAGACTGTCATTCTCGTATAGGACTGTTCAACCATAGCCAAAGCTGTGGGGGCGGGGCTAATATCAATTAGGACAATATTGACTGAAGGAGGCCATACAATGTATATGGTGCCAGTTGGCAACCTGGGTGATAGGCGCATATGTATACATGGATATGTCAAGTCAGGTTAAGAAACACATTCCCAATTAGACAAGTCACAGTAGTTAAGAATACTGGCATCAAAGACTTGCCCTGAAAGACATTTCCTTTTTTCTTTTCAATACATGTATTATCTTTGTAAATGTATATCATATTTCTGTTCCTATTGCCTATTGTGCTTTAAAGAAACTTTGCTGTTTTGCGTATCATTGTACAAGAGCCAAACATTCAAAAAATCTCTTTAATAACTGTTCAGGTCCAAGAACCAGACAAAACCAGAACCAGAAAAACAGATTATGTTTCTTTACATTTCCACCTGCTTTGGGACACGACACTTAATGACAAACACTTACGAACACAAGTTCTGCTGTCTGCAGACAGCTGGAAACCTGGGTTACATTCACATCTGTATTGAAAGCCTTGTAGTGGCACACATCGGCCATTGGTAGGATCACAGGGATTGGGAACACATGGGTTAAAGACTTGTCCTGAAAGACAGACATTTTGTTTAGATGACACATTGAGATTAATGTTATTTTTTTCAAATGATACATTTTCAAACTAAACCCACATTTTAAGGTGTCGCCTTAACATCTTTGACACCAGTGCTAATAACATAAAAAAAGGGCTCCACATCATGTTCAAAGTTACAGCATTCTGTTTGTTCAAAAATCTTGACTTGACTTGAAAAGGAAAGGTAACATTTCCTGAGATAGAGACAAAGACTTACGAGTGCATGTCCTTCTATCTGCTCCCAGCTGATAACCAGGGTTACACAAACACTGGTAGGTAGAGCCTTGAGCCACACATCTGCCATTTGTGGGATCACAGGGGTTAGGGCTGCATGGGTCCACTGCTTGTCCTAGTAGACAAAGGCTTAGATTAGACTACACACTCAAAAAAATACCATCCCCTTTAATCTATTTTAAAGATAGGAAATGGAGGATTGGTAGGTCTTCTGATAAGTGGCAGAACACTGGTTATGTGACACAGACAGCACTCCAGGTGTGCCCTCAAAACACTGATGACTGAAGAAGATTCTAATCATCTACAAGGAGTCACCAAAACTTACGAGTACATGTCCTTCTGTCTGACGCTAGCTGATAGCCAGGGTTGCACAAACACTGGTAGGTAGAGCCTTGTGGCACACACCGGCCATTGGTGGGGTCACAGGGATTGGGGCTACATGGGTTGACTACTTGTCCTGCAAGACAGTCTGAGATTAGACCCCACACAAAAAAGACAGAAAAAGACAAAAAAAATGCAAATCTCATTACTTGAAAATAGTATAATCATCTTAAAGGAATCACCAAGACTTACGAGTGCATGTCCTTCTGTCGGATGCTAGCTGATAGCCAGGGTTGCACAAACACTGGTAGGTAGAGCCTTGTGGCACACACCGGCCATTGGTGGCATCACAGGGATTGGGGCTACATGGGTTGACTGCTTGTCCTGTAACACAAATGTTTTCGTCAAAAGAGACCCCATACCTTCTCATCTCTCAGCTCAAATGTTTGACAGTTTAAATAATGACGAAACAGTTTTAGAGTTTAAATAATGAAGAAACGGTTGTTTTGCATTAGATTTCAGATCTTGTGAAACCTCAATTATTGCATATGACTTGACAAAAAAGTCACCTTGTTTAAAAGTTAACAACCAAAAGACTTACGAGTGCATGTCCTTCTGTCGGATGCTAGCTGATAACCAGGGTTACACAAACACTGGTAGGTAGAGCCTTGTGGCACACACCGGCCATTGGTGGCATCACAGGGGTTGGGGCTACATGGGTTGACTGCTTGTCCTGTAACACAAATGTTTTGGTCAAAAGAGACCCCATACCTTCTCATCTCTCAGCTCAAATGTTTGACAGTTTAAATAATGACGAAACAGTTTTAGAGTTTAAATAATGAAGAAACGGAACCGTTGTTTTGCATTAGATTTCAGATCTTGTGAAACCTCAATTATTGCATATGACTTGACAAAAAAGTCACCATGTTTATAAGTTAACAACCAAAAGACTTACGAGTGCATCTCCTTCTGTCTGATGCTAGCTGATAACCAGGGTTACACAAACACTGGTAGGTAGAGCCTTGTGGCACACACCGGCCATTGGTGGGATCACAGGGATTGGGGCTACATGGGTTGACTGCTTGTCCTGGAACAGAAACATTTTGGTTTGAACAAAAATTATAACTCAACTGGGAATCCCAAACTTTTCTCATTTCTCAGCTTAAAGGTTTAAATAACAGAGGAACCACTGTTTTGCATCAGATTTCAGGTCTAGTGAAACTTCTAATATTGCATCTGATTGGACAAAAAACGCTACGTTGTCTTTAAGTTAACAACCAAATGACTTAAATGACTTACGAGTGCATGTCCTTCTGTCTGAAGAAAGCTGATAGCCAGGGTTGCACAAACACTGGTAGGTAGAGCCTTGTGGCACACACCGGCCATTGGTGGGATCACAGGGGTTTGGGCTACATGGGTTGATTGCTTGTCCTATCAATCATACATTACAGTTATAAATCATACATTACAGTAAGACCACAAATGATGAATTAGACAATGCACAGACCTGTCTTAACAACCAATTCAAAAAATGGAAACAATCATAACCAGGGTGTATGGTCACTTGAAAAGTGCCACTTCACAAAGATTCACGAAAAAAACACTTACTAGTACATGTTCTTCTATCTGCTCCAAGCTGATAACCAGGGTTGCACAAACACTGGTAGGTAGAGCCTTGTGGCACACACCGGCCATTGGTGGGGTCACAGGGGTTAGGTGAACATGGGTTGACTGCTTGTCCTGTAACACAAACAAATCTATAATGTATCAGCACAGCAGATTGGCTGAGTCTCGCTCTAAAATTATGGCTTATCTTGACTTGGGGTTCCAAACAAAGTTATACATGAATGCCATGAATTTGAGTTTGGAGGCTTAATGCTCAGCCCTTTCTAATGAACACTTCAAAAATTTTTTTAAAAATTGTTATAACCTGAAAAAGTTTCCAAAATGTTGTTAAGAATAGTAATAGCAAAAGATAACATTTCCTAAGATAATGACAAAGACGTACGAGTACATGTCCTTCTGTCTGACGCTAGCTGATAACCAGGGTTGCACAAACACTGGTAGGTAGAGCCTTGTGGCACACACCGGCCATTGGTGGGATCACAGGGGTTAGGTGAACATGGGTTGACTGCTTGTCCTGTAACACAAACAAATCTATAATGTATCAGCACAGCAGATTGGCTGAGTCTTGCTCTAAAATTATGGCTTATCTTGACTTGGGGTTCCAAACAAAGTTATACATGAATGCCATGAATTTGAGTTTGGAGGCGTTCATATGTTAATGCTCAGCCCTTATTAATGAACACTTCAAAAATTTTTTTAAAAATTGTCATAACCTGAAAAAGTTTCCAAAATGTTGTTAAGAATAGTAATAGCAAAAGATAACATTTCCTAAGATAATGACAAAGACGTACGAGTACATGTCCTTCTGTCTGACGCTAGCTGATAACCAGGGTTGCACAAACACTGGTAGGTAGAGCCTTGTGGCACACACCGGCCATTGGTGGCATCACAGGGGTTAGGTGAACATGGGTTGACTGCTTGTCCTGTAACACAAACAAATCTATAATGTATCAGCACAGCAGATTGGCTGAGTCTAAAATTATGGCTTATCTTGACTTGGGGTTCCAAACTAGTAGTTCCAAACAAAGTTATACATGAATGCCATGAATTTGAGTTTGGAGGCGTTCATATCTTAATGCTCAGCCCTTTCTAATGAACACTTCAAAAAATTTTTTAAAAATTGTCATAACCTGAAAAAGTTTCCAAAATGTTGTTAAGAATAGTAATAGCAAAAGATAACGTTTCCTAAGATAATGACAAAGACGTACGAGTACATGTCCTTCTGTCTGATGCTAGCTGATAACCAGGGTTGCACAAACACTGGTAGGTAGAGCCTTGTGGCACACACCGGCCATTGGTGGCATCACAGGGGTTTGGGCTACATGGGTTGACTGCTTGTCCTAGAAGACAAAGGCTGAAATTAGACCCCACACAAAAAAGACAGAAAATGACCCAAAAAAATGCAAATCTGATTACTTAAAAAAAATAATCATCTTCAAGGAAAAACCTAGACTTACGAGTACATGTCCTTCTGTCGGATGCTAGCTGATAGCCAGGGTTGCACAAACACTGGTAGGTAGAGCCTTGTGGCACACACCGGCCATTGGTGGCATCACAGGGATTGGGGCTACATGGGTTGACTGCTTGTCCTACAAAACATAGTACATTTTTGTTTGACACAAAATATAAAAATCGAAAAATGATGAAAAAGCATTCTGTTTGTTCAAAAATCTTTGACAATGACTTGAAAAGGACAGGTAACATTTCCTGAAATAGAGACAAAGACTTACGAGTGCATGTCCTCCTGTTGGATGCTAGCTGATAACCAGGGTTGCACAAACACTGGTAGGTAGAGCCTTGTGGCACACACCGGCCATTGGTGGGATCACACGGGTTTGGTGAACATGGGTTGACTGCTTGCCCTATAATACAGACATTTTTGTTAGATCCCATAAAAATGATAAAGCTTTCAGTTTAAAAAAACAAAAATCTTTTGACTATGAGTTGAAAAAAAAAAATCACAATTCCTTTGACAGTGACCAAGACTTACGAGTGCATGTCCTTCTGTCGGATGCTAGCTGATAACCAGGGTTGCACAAACACTGGTAGGTAGAGCCTTGTGGCACACACCGGCCATTGGTGGCATCACAGGGGTTGGGGCTACATGGGTTGACTGCTTGTCCTGTAAGACAAAGTTTTCATTCCAAATTTGAGATGTTGATACCAACCTCTCTCAAAAAATTCCATCAGTGACATCATTCCATCAAGAACAACGGAAGAGCAACCGAAAATTTGAGGTGAGCTTCTTTACTGTGTTGATTGACAGTATCAAAACTTCAACTATGGAACTTTCCAACACAGATGAGCTTTCATGCTAAGAAACAGCAAGGCCTCTTTTTCTCATTTGTTACACACATGCACACACACACACAGGTTGACTGCTTTTCCATGCTTTTGACATGCAATTTTATGATTATCCAATGGTAGATAAACCTCAGTGGCTATAGAGAGCACGATACAGATTGGAAAATGGTGAACTAGTTTTCCTTGGTATATTCTGGGTTATGCTCTCTGTACTAACTACTGATAATGTGAACACTTATGTCAAAATTGGTCATCTACAATATTATGGAAACTTACGTAAGCAGGACGTGCCAGCTGGTCCTAGCTGAAATCCAGGAGAACACTCACATCTGTATGAGGAGCCCTGTGGAAAGCAGCGACCATTTGCACCACAGGGGTTTGGACTGCATGGGTCTCTGGATAAAGCTAGAGTGGAAGAAACAAACATCCTGATTACAAGCTTAGCTTTTGGATTGCCTCTGCTACATAAAAGCTGTGTTGGTGCCCAACTGAAATGGCCAAAAAGTAGCTATTTGATAAATAACCCTTCAACAGGAGTGTAAACTAAACTTGTAGGCATTAGAGCACAGGATTACATACAGATCAGGTCACAAAGTAACACGATTCCTGTATATCAACACACTGTACAACACAGCAACTACATGTACTTGCATTACAGGGGCCAGGCTCACAAGGACCAACAGTATTGAGAGCTGAGGGAGGAAGAATGGAGGTTTGCTCAATATCAACTACCACAAAATACTAGTCTTCTGACTGTTGTGAGATTCCAAAAACAGATGAAACAGGAATAAGTCCAAGATCTTCTGTCATGTTTTCTGAATACTTGCCAGCAGTTCAGATGACCTAATGGTATGAATTCATAATTTCAAATGCATACAAATGCCAGCAGTTATATGGCTTTCAACTTGACAACAACACAGGTAGAAAAAAATAATTAAGTAACTCTACTGTTACAACAAATGTTGAATGATAAATTGACATTGATATAAGCACAAGGAGAGCCAAAAGATTTTGATAATGGCTTTTCTTGAGCAAGCACATGCAATACAAAGATGCATGGTTATAGTGCATGTGGAATGCATAGCCCCCTGCATGGCTCAACTTACAGGTGCAGGTCAGACCGTCACCGGTGTACCCCAGCTGACAGCGACAGGTGTAACTGTTTCCCAGTGGGATGCATTCTGCCCTCTCATGGCACCGGTTCGACTGCTCACAAGCATTAGCAGCTGAACGAAGCATGCATGCATGCAGATTTTAGCAACTCCATCATGAATAAGTATGCACTGTTTCTCCATATTGCATATCAGTTCAGGTGTATATGTCAGTATGACAATGTTCATGACAATGGTGGGCAGTGGTTACAATGATGTCACTGCAGCACATTTCATTACAGCAATAGTAGCCAGCTACCCAGCCCTAATAGTAATACTAGGGTTTCAAAACACAAAGTACAAATGTATACGACTTTCATACGTACATCCCTAGAACACATATCAGTATGTACATAGAATAAATTGATGAAGATAAGGCCACACCAATTTAATTTGTTGGTTCTCGGATTTTTTCAGAAAAAATATGAAGCGACAGGGCGAAAAAAAATAAAAATAAAAACAGGCCTGGGCATCCTATTATAGCCCCAAATGCTAGAATTGGTGCCATGAAGTCAACACAAAAGACTGGGTTAAAATTTGAATAATGAATTTTGAACTTTTAATCAAACCAGTGCATTGGTAGATGTAATAACTGTAACAACTAGGAGTAACAGGTCTTTCTTGAACTGTTGGAGGCAAAATATGAGCATTTTTGAGTTGATTCAGAACCAGAATTTTTTTTTTTTTTTTTTGGAAATCAGAAAAAAATGAAGAGGCGAATCCGAGAACCAACAAATTAAATTGGTGTGGCCTAAGCAAAGGAAAAATTGATGTCCCTCGCGGGACTTTGGCTCAGTAATGTGATATGATGATATGATATGATAGGGCAAGTGAATGCAAAAGTAAAATTTCTTGAAGTTATTTCATTCTGGAGCAGCGGTTACAAGACCAAGGATTACAATCAAACCTTACAACCAATCACACAAGAGATGGAAGTCTCACCTGAGCACGTCCTGCCATCTCCACGGTAACCAGCTTTGCACTCGCAGGTGTAGACTCCCTGCCCACGGTCGACACAGACAGCATTAACGTCACAGATTGATGAGCCGCACACACCCGACTGTCTCGTCTCACCCGTCAAAGCGCCTCTGTCCGCTGCAGGTAAACCCAACAAAGCATGGGTGTTATCTTGAACCACGCTTGAATCATGCTTATGTTGACAATTCTCCAGGTTTCTCACAAATCTAAATTCTACATGAACATTGCTAGTTAACTACATGTAAAAAATATCTCTAAATCTCTAAAAAAAAGACTTCCTATGAATTGCCAAGAAATGGCTTAGATTGCTCTAGAAATGTCTGAGTATATCAAAAGACGGTTCCTTACGAAAACAGCCGAACCCATCACCGATGTACCCAGGCTTGCACTTGCAGGTGTAGGCAGACCCAATGGCTATGCAGTAAGCATTTGAATCACAGGTATTCTGTGCGCAGGCATCGTAAGGCTGAATCAACTCAGCTGTGTGGATAAAGAGCCAAGAAGTCAACTAATATGCTGTGGTATCAGTCATGTCCTAAAGCATTTGCAAATACAAGAATCTTGAACAGTTTAACTACCAAAGGGTAGCAACTTTGATTTAACTTGAAAGGCCAAATATTTTTTGCCCCAACAACGATCCCATGTGAACAAATGGATCACAGTACCATACACAAAATAGTGTTACCCCTTAAATCAACTATATGGCCAAAACATGTTGCACTGCAAGCAACTACAGAAAGCTATTAAGGAGTGTATCCTACGACAGCACTACAATACAGACGGCTAAGAAGTAGGAAGCTACTTGTGTGCCTGCTTCAGTGAGCAGAAGCAGAGTCAGAGGATCCGAGGCGTGTCCAGAAGTGACGAGAGGAAGCTCCATTAGAAGTCAGCGGGCATTACTGTCATATTCTCCAGCGTCAGAATGACCGTAATGCTCGCTGCTTTCCAACGGGCCGAAGATGGAGTCCAGGAGCAGCAGGGTGAGTTGAGTAGAGTTCCACAAGACTAAAGGTAGGCTACTCAAGTATAGACATTGTAATATAGACTGTAAATCTAATCTGTGTTACTGAAACATTATGGCTCTACAGGTAGATTGTGTAGAGTTTTAAGGATATCTAACTAGACATCTAAACATGGACTTCCAACTGTGTTACTGGAACATTCATGTAGACATTAGCTTTGTTCTTACAGTACTCATCTCAAATTAGTCAAGAATTCTGGCAAGGAAATCCCCAATTATAGAACGAAGTTTAGCAGCAGATGCATGTGGATATGTTGCTCTTAAGAAGCAGGGCTACTGGGCTTGAGTGCTCAAGTTTGATAAACAAACATACAAGACATGTAACAGATTAGCTTCAGTCTATGAACCGTCTATCATATAACTTCTTTCTGTTTTTGTCAAGTTTTAGACATGGATAGATGTTTATAACACAACTAACAGATTCTGAAGTACATTGTAACAATCAAAAAATCTAATTAAGATCCCAACCTTATAAACTCCATGGAGCAAAAAAACATTAGGCCAAAGCAAGTAATTATTCTGGATGACATCAGCGCGTGCATCGACTTTTGCCCGATTTCAGAAAGAAAAAAAAAATTTTGTTGCCCTCTGACGGTGGTCAACATGTCAAAATGGGCAAATATGCATAATATGTCGTATATGTCCAACGGCAAGACAAGACTCTCATTTATTGTTTAGTTTTTTTTACTGTACTGTATTTCATTCCTTTTATGTGATACCATTTGTATACTGATTGAGTAATCTATTTAGACATTTTTTTCAAAGTTGTTTCAGAAATGACTGTTGTAATAGTTGGCACAATAATGTTATATGGCTTCCAGATAGTTCAGTCTACAACTCACTGCCAGCAATTGAGCCTTCTGTTCTCAGGTAGGCAGTCTGTAAACTCAGAGACCATCAGAGATCCAGCAAACTTGGGGCACAATTGCTCTTGTTTGATGGCAAGCATTGACAGTCCAAGGTGTTTCATTGCAAACAAATACCTACATGTACCTACCCACGATGGTACGACAAGCTCTTTTCTACAATTGTTCTAGTTATTTGGGATGTATACACATCTGCAAGGACAGGTAATACTGTTGAATACAGGAATAAAAGACCTGTTGGTTGTGATATCATGTTTTGTTGCCTCAACTCTCCTTTAAAAAGGTTTACGATCTCAATATTTGAAAATGTAGGAATCTTGTTTTCTTTTTGCCCGCCTTGTTTTTCTTTCGCCCTAATGCATTAGATTTGGGGTCTGCGGAGGATGTCATCCATAAAATTTACTTGCTGTGGCCTTACATCCTAACATGGTACGAAAAGTGACAGACAATTAAAACTATTTCATCACAGTTTGCACTCACGTGTACACTGTAGACCGTTCCCTTGGAAACCCTGGTTGCACCTGCAGGAGTACCTGTCCTGGTACGGGATGCACTGGGCATTGGGGTCACACCTGTTCTGTTCACAGGGGTCAGTCGAGGTTGCCAAGTCAACAGCTGAAGGACACAGGAGATGAGGCAACATTCTTATACAGAGATTTGTGTTCTCATGTTATTTTCCTGTCCAAGCTACCAAAGACAGCCCTTTCCAATAGGATTTCCTCTGAAAAAAAAGCTGTTGCAATTAGAATTTGGAAAATTTTTATACTGAAGAGAAAACAGTGTCTAGCAATATTTTCATCCCATGAACAAGGAAAAGCCCCCAACATTGGAGCTTGCACATACATGTATCTGGGACCAGGGATCAATAGTATATCTTACAACCAAAGGTATCAGTATTCATCTACAACATTCCTCCTGAAAGTAAAGTACATGTAACAAAATCTCAGTGTTGATCAAGATGCAACTTCTGAAAAATCAGACTGGCAGGATAAAAATGTCTTCATGTTCTTAGTTACATTTGTATTTAATTGAACATACAAGGACCAATGAAACTCCCTTCCATGGAAGTCATAAAAAGTGAAAGCAACAAAAATCCTTACACAGCACGCATGTGCGTCCGTCCCCAGCGTATCCAGGGCCACAGAGACACATAAAGTTGAAGGAGTCTATCTCTACACAGTCAGCAGCAGGGTGGCAGTCATGGTTTGTGCAGGGGCTGGAAGCTGAAAGCGAGGGAGGGGGAGGTTGCAGAGCCAGCGTAAGCAGGTGGAAGGACTGAAGCAGGTGCATTACTTAAGCAAGCTGTGTACTTGCACACAAATGCGACAAACATGCAAATAAGGTGTCACAAACTGCATAAAAGCATGCAATGCTGCGAACATTCATTATGCACTCACTTTCAATACATGCTTCTCATGCATTCCATAGAACTTTTATATACAGAGCAACGCCAACCTATTAGCACAAATTTCAATACTTATTGTGGCCATGAAAGAAAAAAACAAATACTTTGATACTTGTTATTGACTTACAAGCAGACTGTATTTTGATGAATACATTGTATCAGCAAAGAGTCAAAACATTTATCCCACAACTTGCAGTGCAAATTAGTTTATGTATATGTATCTGAAGTAAAAAAACTTCTTCTGCAGACTTGTCACTGTGACTGTATGTAGTTGAAATGACAATTCAAGCAACAACACCTTTGCTTTACTGTGCCAAAGCAGCAGTCCAAGGTGCAAATCTGTATCTAGACATGTTGCAACCACTACACGTGTTGGGCATACCGTCACATCTGAATCCAGTTCCTGAAAACCCTGGCATGCACTTGCACTCGTACTCATTGGCCAGGCCTGCTACGCAATATGCGTTAATGTTGCACATGTGATCCCCTGTGTGACAGGGGTTGACTGGAAGGGAAGCACTCTTGGTCATCCGAACAACTCCGTTGATGCCACACATGCTCTCCCCACTGTGACAGGGGTTGGCTGAAAGGCAGGTAATGTTGGTCAACTGAATCACTCTTGCAGCAGAACAGGCACAGGGATGTCCATTCCCAACCTATTATCCTGACACTAGGGGTTAATCGTAACCATGTGTGTGGGCAAACATGTTTTTGGTCCTCACACAAATTTGTCTGTTTTAATGTGCATGGACCTGCTACTGAACCTTTCAGAAAGACCACAAGGGCCAAAAGGTTATTAGTATAATTAGCAAAAGAGTAACTGATCCTCTGGATTGTGTCAGTGTGAAAGGATGTTACCTGGTACTTATCAGCTGGGTAATCACCCATGGAACCAGATGCCCCATCTGGACACAGTTGTCACCACTTACACAGGGACCATTACAAGTTGCATATGGATCATTGTATTTTGAACAGGGGTGTAAAGGATGTTGTACTGTCATCATTTGAGCATTTCACTTAAAAGACAATAAAGTACAGTCTGGTAGAGAGAAGTAGGTTATTAATGTGCAAAATATTAGGATGATTAAAATCGTTTTGATCCACCCCTCCCCACTGGAGTCTTCTAGAGTCCTCTAGATACTCACATCTGCAATTATAGCCAGTTCCAGTGAAGCCAGGCTGACACATGCAGGTGTAGTCCTGCTTACAGGGACAGTCGCTTGGTACAGGGTTGGGGATGCACACAGCGTTCCTGTCACACCTGTTTCCCAGACAGGGATTCTGCAGCTGGCTGGCAGGGCTCATGGAGTCAATCTTCATCAAATCTAAACGCCAAAAATTGAAAACAGGTTGTGAAAACCTTGATCTCAACCTCCAAAATTTCTATATATATCAACGGACCAATCCAGTGCCCCACTGACCCAGACACACCTGTCAAGATATATCTCTGTCTTATCTTGATTAACCAAAACTCAGACATAACACTGTCAAATGCAGCCACTCTCCTATTGGCTAAATTGCTTCTTTTCTAGGACATACATGATCAATCTGCAATGTATACAGTTTCTGCAAGTAGAGTTTCCGATTATAAAAATTGTGTAAATACGTATTTATCTAAGTTATGGAGTACTATGAAATCAGCTGTGATACCTGCTGTTTACAATAATATCGCCATGTTGTGATATGATCAATGATTACAGCAATAAATGATCAACACTTGAGTACATCTTGAACTTGCCATGCAGTGAAAGTATTATCCGAGGTCTGACATTTGAAAAAAAACTTCCATACCCTCTCATCAGCATTACATATGTTAAAAGCTGAAGACTACACTAAAGCTACATAAATCTAACTCCTTGGTTCTAGGAATCCATTTCTTATTTATACAATGTGTGACAGAAAAAGGTTTTCTCAATTTCTTCCATTTATATCCTGCACTTTTTCCTGCAACTTAAGTGCAAGAATCCCAGAATCAAGATGTTAGATTTTTGTGGCCCACTTCCTCCTATCTACCCCAGGTCAATAAGAACCTGTGTAGCGGAGCTGTCGTGGCACCCGAGAGGGGGAACCAACATCGCAGTCGCAGAACAGGGGGTCTGTTCTTCCCGCATCTGGAAAGGGCAGGCAGTGTTACTGGGGTGACAAGTCCTCAGTTTCAGAACACATCTTCTTACCATTTCCACAGGTGTGCATACAGTGCAGTTACACTTACATACATGTAACAGCATACTCCTTTGACTTGGCAGGCCTTCTTAACCTGACATGCTGGCAAGGAAGTGATGTCAGGAAGTTTTCAGTTTAATTCTGCATACCATGCACCACAATTCAACATTGGTGGTAGGAGACCAAGCATGCTGTCCACAAAATTGAAGTGAGCATGCTTCAGGGTTAGAATTATACAATAAAAGTAAGGCAAAAACATTTGAGTGACAGTTTCATTTTATCTAAGTAAATCTACAAGTGTGGTACACCGACCTCTCTTTGTTCTCTTTGTCTTATTCTTGTTCTTCTTTGTCGTGTTGACTCCCTTCCAGACAACAGACTGCTTGGGGCGGCACTTGCCTGCAATCTCAACGAACCCTGGCTTGCACTTGCAGATGAGCGATGTCTCACCGCTGTCTGGGTTGTACCGACCAATGCAGACTGCATGTCTGCCACAACTGGTCTTGTTACAGGGGTTGGGGTAGTCTTCAAATGGGAGACAACTAGTGTCAGTGCTTTAACACTACTCATTAGCTCTAAGAGTTGTACTGACAGACATCATAAGAACTGAGCAGCTATGATGATATAGAGTGGTGTGGGTGAGCTAAGGATTATTTTGGCAGGTGAAGTGTATTCATAAAACATTAGAGCAAAATTTTTACTTAGTCTAAATACAGACTAGAAAGGAAGATATAACCAACAAAATTTACAAATTACAGTTCAGAATTAACACATTAGACATGCAATAGCAGTTGAGCAGGCAGATTGAGTATGGGTATGGATTATAAGGAAAGCTATCATACATTGAAGTCTTACATAAAATGACTTTGCATTGCCTAAATCATGGCTAGTACTGACTTTACCTTTAACACAGTGGTCGCCCTTCTGTCTGTATCCAGGCAGGCACTTACACTGGTACCTCAGACCTGCCCTCTTAACACACATGGAGGTCTCCTCATCACAACCGTGAGACCCCTCCACACATGGGTGCTCAAAATTAAACTCTGGGGAGGAACCAACTTGACACATGGAGCAAGAACAACAATAACAACAACAACAACAACAAGCATCACCACCAGTTTGCAAGCATCATCACCAGATCAGGTCACATGCTTGGAAATGTGGGTAGATGAACCAACCACCACCCGCCATAGCTTACTGCCATGCATGAGAGAGAGGACATGCGATCGGAGGGAGCAAACATTAGGGCAGGTTGCAGAGACTGAACACAGCAGAACTAGTTTTTCCCACGATCTATGCAGAAGCTATGACTATGAAGCACAACAGACATTACATGCAGCACCATCAGTTTTGACACACATTACCAAATGTTGTCATTGCAGAAAGCACAGTTTGAGTTAGCATATTTAATGAAACAGTAAACAACAAATTGAAAAAGACTAAAGGGTAAATAAATCAAGAAGCTTGAAAAAGGAATGGTATACTCAACTTTTAAAGAAGACAGAATCTGTACATCCAGTTAGCATACAAACATGCAGAAAGAAGGGAGGTAACATACACACAAACATGTGATCACATGCCCTCCCTTTCAAGCCATGGCCAGAAACTTACCATACAGCATAGTAGGCAATAAGCTTAGCAAGCCTTTTACCTGTGACCCATGACCTACCTACACACGTGCGGCCGTCACCAGTGAAACCAGGGTTGCACTCACACCTGTACCGCCCAGCACCCAGAGGGATACAGCGAGCACGCTCGATGGAGTCACAGTCGTTGGTTCCATCATAGCATGGATTTTGTGATGGCTGGGGAGAAAGTGCTGGAAAAACAACGTTCTCATAGTTACTAATGTTTTCAATTCCAAACATTTATAAGTTGCAGTTCAGTTTTAGTCAAATCAGGATTTACACACATTTGTATATCAAGTCCTCTCATCAGGGATAAATACCCCTTTTCATGTCTAGCAGCACAAAAGTTTGCCTGCTGCTTCTCTAGCAAGATTTGATTTTCTCTTCCAGAGAGAAAATCACATGTAAATAGCATGAACTTCTTTTTTGTCCATATGGGGACACATAAATGCAGATATATCTTATCTATAACATGAACATTATGTAATTCGGTCAACTAAAAAAAAACCATCAAAATAACATCCCAAAAAATGACTTACGAGTGCAGGAAGAGAAGCCATCCCCTTCATAGCCAGGAGGGCAAACACAACGGAAAGTTCCAATCTCATTGATACAGTTGGCATTGGGAGCGCAAGGCGGCGTTCCACTGTTGCACTCGTCGATATCTGAAAATAACGTTGACAATGACATAAAAATTGTCATTAATGACAAGAAGGAGCGTAATGTAGTGTCATGTTTATGACAGAATTTTTTTGGAAAGACATTCAATTTTGTTTTGATGAGCCAGTTATCTTGTTGTCAAATAGAGAGTTCAGTCAATGGTGAGAAGTGTTTGTTTTACCTTGACAGTTGCGCCCATCTCCAGTGTAGCCTCCCACACATTCGCAGGTGTACTGCTGCCCCTCCAGGGCCACACAGCGAGCACGGGAATGGCAATCATGCTGACCAGTCTGACAGGGGTTCAGCACAGGGGCAACAGGAGGGCCTAATAAATAAATAAACAATGTTGATGTCATGAATCATTATCCAGTTTTAGTATCTAGGCACTGCATAAAAAATATACAAGGTAAATTTCCCTGCTCTTTTTTATAAGTACAGTGAACAGTGGAGCATAGGTGATAAAAACTGTCATTTTTTTTATAAAAACATGATGCAAACAGACCAGGTTTTACAAGGACTTTTACCAACATAAACAACTAGCTGTTATAACATTCCCTGTAATTCCTCAGACCTCTGAGTACGTATGAAGCCATGAAATGCTACCAACCTGCCATGGGTGACACCTTGGTGGTCATGGCATATCTCACAATCTCCTCCTTGTTGTCAAAGAACACAAAGTTGCGCGACACGTCCACACGGAGGGAGTCGGTGACGAGACCTTCAGCTGGCAGGTTGCAGCCTGCCTCGTCGTACTCAATAGTCTGGTCCCAGGTGTAGTTATAGACTCGGTTGGCAACAGTGTAGCCACGGGAGGCAATAGACTTGATCAGACCTGCAACAAGGTTTTGTCAGCAAATGCACTGGTTGCAAAGTCTGTACAGATTTTGATCGCATTGGCCCAAATCCTTTTATTCTCACCTTTTCTGTTCTTTAAAAGCATTCCCATCATTGTCAACTTACAAAAGAAGGAAAAGGAAGACAACACCAATGCTGATGTCTATCTGGACCCCAACCAGGGATATGATGAGAAAATATCATTTTAGACAACATCACATCTAACTTCAGGTAGAATGACAATAAAAAGGAGCAAAATGAGAGAACAAAACTGTCTGATTTACCAGGAGCGGTTTTCTGATAGATCTCCTGGTACTCCCCGACCACAACTTTGTCACCAGCAGCGATGGGGGGCAGCTCTCCACTCAGCTTAGTCGTCATGGTGAGGTAACCAAAGTCGTCCACACCCTGGAAGTCCTGCTCCACCTGGAACACCTGGTTGCCGGGGCGGAAGGTCACCACAGCAGTTCGCTTGAACACTCCACCTGGGGGACGATATCCAGGTTAACCTGTTTTCTTCTATTTCCCATCTGCCATGTTACCTTCTAACTTACCAACATGCTCATCTTAGTTCATCCTTATGTTACCCTTCTTAGAGGGGTTCTAACAGATAGAAATGTTAGAACAACATTGCCCTTTATCATTTTGGATATTTACTGCTGCTTTCTTAAATTTTTTCCAGTCTTAATTTGTTACTAATCATATGCCTAACCTAACGTCCTTTTAGTCTTTTCTTTTTGAAATTAAATTTTTGGGGGGAAACTAAAAAAAATGCCCCAAGTGTAGGAAAGAATATTACCCTCTAAGTAAGTCTGATATCACCTCATCACACAAACAGCCCAATCCCCTCTCACCTGTTAATGTGTATCCATTGACAGCATTGGCCTGTGGGAGCCCAAACAGCCATCCGATGATGCCACCAATGGTGGACAGAGGCTGCATGGCATAGCCAATGTTCTCCTCAATCCTGCTCATCGCTGTGTAGGCGCGTCCGTCGTTTACCACCACGTAGGAATGGAGGTCAATGTCCCGAAGGTCAACCTCATCTTTACCTGACAGACGCACGGTTCCCTCCACCTTGCCGTTCACTCTTTGGGGGGTTCCTGTTGGATCAGCAGAACAGTTATGCAACAGAACATACCGTAAATCTTGTCAGATTTGTTTCACGCAACCTTATCACATATACTGGCACTGGAATTTATATTGTGTGGCTACAACTGTTTCAACCACAAACTCAAAGACTTTCACTGTGTTGCAAAATTTAAAGGCCTCTGACTTGAATGAACTTACAATTGCATACTCAATACACAAAGGTTAAACTTATATATTCAAGTGTAGGTTGCCAGGTGTTTTTATACAATACATTTATTAGCAGCTATAATGCATGTATTAGCAATAAAAGCTGGGTACTTTTTACACTCTAATATAAATGTATCATAATAGTATACTCAAGTGTGAAAACATCAATACGTATAGAATACACAATTGTGTGATGTTAAATTACTTAATGTGGTTAAATATATCATCTGGTGGCATGGATTATACATGTGCTTCAATTTTGGTGGAGCTGCTGCAAATAATAATGAACGTTATTGTTGTGGAGTTGTGGAAGTGAAAATGTGAATAGTTGTGAGCAGATGACTTTGAGATAACAGTAAGTCTTGTCAGGAAAACAGCAAATCAACTTCTAGCTCTTAATCTATCAATCTTAAAACTACACTAGAAAGGATTACTTATCTACAACAAGATGACTACTGATATTACACAATGAAGTGGACATTTCTTTGGTTAAAAACAGATTGCTGAAGAGGTGGTTGACATTAGTTGCCATGGTTAACACGGTTAGCAACAGCAGACACCTACATGGCACCTATGTCTACAGTAAGATTCTTGGATGATCTGGGGACAACTTACCCACATTATTGCTGTCACTACCACCTGTATTCATAGGACAGAGAAATTTTCTAGGGTCATCATGTAACAAGTGATCATCCCTTGCCTGTCCCACAGTGGAACAGAGAAGAGGCATCATGTGGGCAAGAGCAGATGCTCAGGCAGATAAATATTTTCTAAACATGCTCCTGCTCTGTCCTTGTCAACAGATACGTCTGTTATTAACCATCAACTTTTGTGGTTTGGATTTTGTCTTCGGATTTTACCCATGTGTTTAGCTCATTGTCATTTGTCAGGAGTAAGAATATTTGGTTGACTTTTAGGCTATTTTGTCTGATGGCTGTCAATATTGTGAATGATGAAGCAGTCTTCCCTTTTACGAGCTTATGGCCTCCTTCACCATTTTCAAAGAACGCAGTGGCTTCACAAAAAGGCAAAGGATTGTAAAAGAGAACTAAATATTTTGTCTAGGATGGCACAGGATTTAACCTGGGGACCAAAAGCAGGACAGCATAAAGCCTGATATGCATTCACTTTGGGGCAGTCCATGTCTACTTCCTATTCCTAAGAACTAAGCTAAGAAGTAACAATGGCAGGCAAAAAAGCCTGTTACCAGGCCTGTAGCAGAACAGAGGTGCACAGAGCACATAAGGGATGCACTGGAGGATAAGGTCAACAACAGAAAAACATAATAACATGCAGGATATCAAAGAAGGCAGAGATCAGGTGCAATATTGAAAACACAAGCCTTAGGATGTTCTTTCATCTGACACTGTATATCCAGTAACATGCTGAAATGAAATGGAAGGTTTCTTCCAAAATTGTCAGTTTATAACTACAGTAAGAAAGTTACCAAGTTTTAAATGTCTTTGAAGTGTCTTTTTTTTTTACTCCTTCAAACTGACAATAAAAACAACATTTTAAGAGACAAAAGATAGCATAACAAAAGTTGTTCTCACCTGCTGGAAGACAGTTGATGCCATTGCCATAGTAACCCTCCTGACAGCGACAGCAGCTGATCGGACCCTGTCTGGAACAGCGGGCGTTCTGGTGGCACGAATCACAGCCGGAAGACTGACCTTGGCCATCCAGATTGAAAAAGGTCACTGAACAAAATACATGTCGAGTATTAACATACCAGATGACTTTGTTCTCTTAGAATCACAGTCATATTGTGAGTTAGTGGATTGGGAACTATCCTCCTCCAAACCGGCAAATTCAAAGTCAGAGCTTCTCTGTTTCATCCCATTTGTATTTTATGAACAGTTGTCTACCAAATCTCATGACAGCAATATCTTCGGTGGTTCATTATGCCCATCCCAACATCCTGTTTTTTTAAGGATTACACAGGTCAGGTGACCTGAACCCACACAAAAATTTTCAAGCAAGTAACAAGTCGCTAACAACCATAGGTTGCAATGCAGGATCAGACTAAAAATGTCTGCCATGACAGTCTCCAGGGTCTGTCTGCCTGATGACCTTTCATCCACATTACAACCCAGCTGGCAGCCAACCAAAGAACACCACTATCTCCAGAACTTCTGCTACAGGACTAGGTCAGTGGCCCTGATGCCAACTTCAACTATAGTTCACCTACATGTAGTTGAAACCATCTGCTCTTGATCTACATTGCAAAACACAAACACCTTGTACAATAGAGCAATGCCTGTAGAAATCAAAAGTCCCTTAAATTAGCTCTGGACTTCGTCCCATCAGCCTTTTCAGTCACTACCAAGGTCATACTGAATGGCCAGCTCGCACTTGTTACTGCCTGTCAATGTAGGTGAAGTATACTCTTCCTTCCATCAACCATGAAACGCCTATGCAACCCTAGCCAGATGGACTTTTTAGAAAAAGGTGGCATCTGACGTTCTGTAGCTTTGAAAATAAAAATTGGCATAAAAAATTATGACAATTTCTGTCAAACAACAAATTGAGCCTTCCCCAGAATACATTATAGATAACAATATCTTTTGGTATCAGTTGCCACCCACAACAAGGAACCAATTGAAACGATCCCTTTTCTCACACAATTACAGAGTAATAAGGTAGGCTCAAAGCAACCCTGCCTTATCACTTGTACATAGCCCTGACTTGACCAGTTTACGGGTATAATATGATTAGTCTCTTACCTTGGAATGGGTCCTGATTGCTGGGAGTTTCGTCTCTGTTGAACTGTCCAGTTCTGTCCACCGGTGCAGGCGCCACCTCCACAAGGGGCTCCCTGTTCCTGTTGAAGCTTGTAGAACGGTCACTGTCCACGATGGGAGACTCCAGCTTGGGTTGGGCAGGGATGATGTTCTGGAATCCAGCAAAGGCTCCAATCTGGAAGAGCCAGGCTCCTCCTGTGTTCATGTTGGACCAGCTGCAAGCAAAATGGGAAGTTTCCTAATGTCAGCCATTCACAGTATCAAGTCCTGAACAACACAATTTCGAATGCCTTAGTTCCAGTTGTGTCTTTTTTTTTTTAATAAACAAATACAACAGAATGAAATTGTGTACTTGTATCATTTGACCACACTCTAACTTTCAAACGTCTAATCTACTTTTGCTGGAGATAAACACTGATTAATACCAGAGCCAGCTAAGAGGGCCTGCATGGGGGGGTAGTGATTACGAATTACGCAAAATTTTCACCGCCGATTACGAATTACGTTAAATTCTCAGAGCTGATTACGCCTTTACGCTTTTTGGCAAATGTACTATTACGAATTACGTTGACTTTTGGGACGTCTGCCTACGGATTACGGTGACTAAAAAGCCCTGATTACGCCTTACGAAAAAGGGCATGCAGGCCCCCAGCTAACCATGAGAAACAAAGAACTAACTAGCCATGGCCTACCAAACATACTTGACATTGCTAGAGGAAGGAACAGTCCCAAAGGTCAAGCCATGTCGCAGACCCACAGTGACCTACAACATCTTGAGGACCTCTGTGCTAATATTGACTTGAAGCAGTTCCAATCTTACAGTTTAATCTTACATGTCCTGTGCAATCATCCTGAAAACTTTCTCTGGGTAGAAGAATTGGAAGGGAGAGATCATGTTTGCTGCTTCAGAAAAATGAGAAATAAGGGGGTAAAACGGCACAAAAATTAAGATACAGGAGGTCTCTGGGCATTTTTGATGTGTGAAATGAAAACACAGATTGGGGGTTTAATACTTATTTGAAGTCTGACTACGTCACCCTTTGCAGCAGTCTATGGCTAGATGGGCAATCATGCTACCAGCCAAATCAACAAAATTAAAATAAATGCCAAACCCAGGAAAAATTGGCTCAGTGCAACAACATGAAGTAGTGTTTGTCTGGTACAAGGCCAATATCTAACCATTGCATGTCTAGAGAGGGTTAGGAAACAAGAGCAAAACCAGACACACATGTCCCAAGACCCCTTGGCATTTTCAGGCAGCATAAGGATGAAGTGGTTTACCCATTGACGTTCTTCACAGCATCAGTGCCGGAAGCAGGAACCAAATAGAACCGCTCCCCATCGCCTGCATTGAAACCGACCTGTGAAACATAACAACAACATGGACGAAATGTTGAACTTGAATCATGTGTTTTTATCACAGTTGATGAACCCTTCTACTATAATGGCATGCAAAACAAGTTAAATCATAAGTGCTGCAAGGAATAGCCAAGGCCTTAAACTCTGACATCCTCCTGCTTAGAAATCTTCCAAACATCTGCAAGTACTAAATTGATAAGTCTTTTCAGCAGCAGATAGTGCCAGCAGGCTACAGGCCACATACCTCTTTACTTCAGCATGGAGCCATGCCAGCATTAAAACTTCCTTTACTTTTACTAAGTGGACAACTTGGGAATTCAATTGTTAGAAGTGGCTGATTTTTTTTGTTTCATTTCATTTCATACATGTTTTTGGTGACACATTTTTCAACTGGACGTTTGACTATTCAAGATTTACAAAATGATTGAACAAAGTGCCAATGCTTGGAGGTTACAGAAAATAATCTTGAGCTTCACAGAAAGTTACATGCAGGTAGCATTGAAAATTACCTGCACCAGGCAAATTTTACCTGCACCACTCAGACTTTGAGAAGTATTGATCATACTAAAAAACTATTTAGAAACCATTACCATTACTTCTTTTATACATCATAGGTGGTAACAGTCAATGCAGCAAATAAAAATCAACATACACCTACATGTACCTAGTCCATGGACCAGTGTAGGTTAGGTTTAGGACTGGTAGACATCAGAAATACCTGCACAGCCCCAATTTTACCTGCACTAACGTGCATATGCACCCAGTATTTTGAGCCCTGTAATAGTAATTTGCACATGAAAATTGCAGCAGAAGGACTACTTCTACTATTGTGGACCCACTTTCTAAAGCAGGCAACATCAAACACACGTCCTACATTTAAAGAGAACAAACAGGACAGCAAACCTGGGCTGGCAGGTCTCCAGCAGAAGGCCTGCCTGGGCGCTGGATGGTTCTCCACCACTGGATACCGTCCGCCTCGTAATGGAAGAACACAAAGGATTCCCGCACTCCATCAGTGGCAATCACAGCTTGGAAAGTGTTTCTCTGAGGGGAAAACAAGAAGAAACTTGCATTGATTACAGCCTTTATTTCAACTCGTTCTTTCCACTAGGACAAAACTAATAATTATTTATGCTGTATGTGTCCGAATCTATACACGCTAACTTTAAATCAAAATGTGAGATATAAATTTTATAGTAGCAGCTTGTGTACGAATTTCAAAATGTCCCTTATTCAATAAAATTCCCCATATCTATATTTAAGAAAGACTTTCCTCATGCTATTTAATGATAGGCATACATCCTCTGATAACTCTTGTGAGAAAAAGTTTGATACCTTGTCATCTCCATCGGGATAGTATCCAACATCCACCCAGGTAACAATGAATAGTGCCTTCGCCGAGAAGCCAGAGGACTGGTCAGGGAAGTACTCCCGGATAGCAGTAGACGCCTGGACCAACAGTTGCAGGTCAGTTGTCTCTCGGTAGAAAACTTGTCCTGCAGCTTCAGTGTCCACATCAGTGGAGAAGACAGAGATGATGGACACGTCCAGGGGGAAGCGCTCGGTGATGTATTCTGACACAGCTTTGCCAAAAGAGATGATGCCATTCGTGCTCACCTGCAAAAAAAGTTCTTGTCAATACAAGTAGACAAAAAGAAAAAGCGACTTTCTTGATTTTGCAATGGAAATAACCTGGAATTCAGGTCTTCCCCACAATTTAAGCACTTGTTCCTTAGGCCAAGGACCAGAAAAACAAATCTACTCTTCTTCTCACATCAAATTGCTGCTGACAAAAAAAGATTATACCTTTATCAAGTCATCTTGGTCAACATTAAGATTGTCTACATGCCTGTACAGTTATTCATGTGCTTATCCACCAAATTCTCTTTCCATTTCCTCAAGGCAACCAACATAATGCTGAAAACAGTTTCCTGCAATATCTGGCTTCCTAATCAGTAATCTATACATATAACAGAATTTACCAAACAGCTGAGTAGACAAAATACATGAATGCAGGGAAGATGAACACAATTCCACACAGGAAGTCAAGCAAGGAAAGATATACAAAGTAATTCCATGCAAAAATGATGAGTGGAAAAAAGGACTGTAATTGTAAAGTAAGTTGCCTGGGAAGTAAGGGCTCTCTGGTGTAGTTCACAGTCAGAATTTTTTGAAAGCATTTGGTTAGTTGTGCATTTACAAGTGATTCTTCAGTTTCAGTTAACATCAGCAGGAAAGACACAAGTATCCTCCCCTTACACTGGGGTCAAACATAGGGAAAAACAATAGGAGGACCAGTCAAACCAAATACTCATTATATCTAAATTCCACTACTGTCTAGCAAGGAAACTTCGAACTCAGTTTTGAAACCTCCTTGCCTACTGCTCAAACATAGGTATAATACCCCTTCTTGTAAGTGGAAAGTGGACTATTGTGTTGTAACAGACACTATTATTATCTTGACAATGGACGTATCTGTGAATACCATTATCACCCAGTAAATGTACAACACCCACAAGAGTGAACACCACACACTGTGCTGGTGAAATGCATGTCTGCAGAATTATAAACAGATAGCAACCCTGGCAGTGATAGACATGAGATAGAAAACTTGAAAAGAGCAAAGGAGTAGAGATGGAAATTCTAGAAGCCTCAGAAGACCCTTCCCTTGATGAGTCAAAACAGGTGTAGCTCAAGACAGACAAACCCTTTCTCTGATTCCTGGTCCAAACCAGTCTTCTTCCTCTTGACAGCCATTGTCAGCAGAAAAAAGCCCCAATTTGTGAGCTGAATAGATTTGTTTATGTGTGTGGATTGTCCAACTGTTTATGGTAACAATCCCCCTGAGAATTCCCACTGATGTCTTTGTTTATCTTTCCAATGGAAATTCCCTTTTCAAAGTCTCTGTGTTTTGGAATCTGAACCCAAACAAATAACAGAGAAATTTTCACAACAAAGGGAACCCAACATCTCCAATTACCCATGTAAATGCACAAAGAGATCTCAACTGAGCCCCATTAATCAATGGTCAAAGAAACTCCCCAATGTTGTGACCTTGAGGTCCTGAGTGAAACCACCCCAACTCAAAGCCTGGCTCATACCAAGGAGGTTAAAAGAAACCTCCTTGTTCATACCTAACACAGGAACAGACCACAACTATGCCCACTGGCACTGCATGCTTCTATAATCTAGGAGAAACTCAAGTCATCAAAGCCAGCATTTTTCCCTATCTCTAAGCTATTGTGTTAAATCCAGGCTTGTTCAAGTTAAACATTAGGAGACTCAAGTAGAGTAAGACTTTTCTGTACTTTGAAATACCAGTAAGAAGCATCAAATAAAATTAAAGTTATGTGCAATAAAATGTGTCTTTCTGAGATAAATAATTCTGAGAACCAATCATGCATACTACTCTCCAAGCAGAGGTTTGGGTTTTGGGCTTATCTTTGGCGTGTTTTAACTTTAAGGCTTTTTTATCGGGCTTTCTTATTTTAATGAAATTTTTTTTTATCCGAACCCAGCGTTGGGATAAAAAAATTTCAGTGAAAAAAGAAAGCCCGATAAAAAAGCCTAAAAACATGGACACAAAATAATTAAGGCCCCATTACTTAAGTAATCTTCAATAAACCAATCATCAGATTTCAAGCACTTTCAAGCAGTTGGGTAAAAAGATAAACAGAATCTTCTCCCCTTTCCTCTACTGAGAGGATATGTCCGCGATCAAAGTACACCAGCTAACAGGCAAGATAGCCTTAGCCTGGTATCCATCCGTTTCCAGGACTACGCCAAGGTGGCGACTGTTGGGAAGCTGACACAAGCTGCAAGGGATGGATACCAGGCTAAGATAACCAGACTGTGGCACAGGAAGTATCCTAAACAGGGCTGGAAGCAAAGATAAACTGGCCAGGACAGATGAACAGTGCCAGACACAAAGGAGGTGATGACAGCATCGTTACAGAACCAGGAGTCCAGGAGCTGTTCACAATTTCAGCCAGGATTCTAGCTCCTTGTGTAACAAAGACAGGTAGCTCAATGCTATTTGTGGTTCCAACTCAAGTCATCTCTTTTATCTGGTCAAAGTACAATGGAATGATGGGAAAAGGAGATATGCAACATCCTCAAAATCTTCTCGTCCTACAACTACACCTGACCAAGTAGATGTTTGTACTTCCCCAAGCCTAAATACAGAACTCAAAGTCAAATGTTAGCCAGCTGGCAGTTTACAAGTTGTGCCACCAAGAACAGAAAGAAAGGCTGTATGTTAACGTTAACATGTACCAGATGTGTCTGTATGGATACCTTAGACTAAACTGTAAATATTCCAGGCAAGATGGCCGCCAAGACAAGCACCACCATTATTCCTGATAACCCCACTGGCTTGGGATACTGCAAAATCGGGAAAGGTAGATGGGATATACGTAGTTTGGAATTTTAGTGTGAAACTAGACCACCATACTGTCAGTGTATTCTAGCTTTTTTAATGAGTTGTTTGATCATTGCCTCAGCGACCTTACATAAACCCCAAAATAACTGACTTTACCATCAATTAAACTTTCTAATACATGTACATTTGTATACAAGATTTTTATTGAATGTGTCAGAAGTCAAGTTTCAGAAGGCAGGGTTGAAGTTCAATTTTAATATCATCTGAAGGTCATCCAGCTGGCCCATTTCCTCTCACCTCAAGGCTCCTAGAGGAACCCCAAGTCTCCTGAGAAACACAGAAGGGCAGCTCAGAGCTCATTGGACAGTATCCAACTCCCAGTCTGGCTGTAATGGCTGGGGTAGCAGGCACCACAAAGGTCACAAGTCATCTGCTCTTTTCAACAAACCCCGAAAACAGAAGGGTAGGTACAGAAAAAAGAAATTACGCCTATCTTGGGAACTTCAAAGTGCTGCACAAACTAATCAGGGCGGAATGTGCTTGAGTTAAGGAGAGATAAGTCAACATTTGGAGACAGAGGGCCATCTCATTGCTTTAATGGACGTGTCATTTATATGTTTCCAGCCTCAAGTTAATGACAAGTTTCTAAAGAAAGTAATTGGTAGTACCTGAACAGGTGGGCAAGTGGATTCAGTGTATTGTTTCATTACTTATGTTTATCTAGAACTTAGAAGAGCTTTACAAGTCAACATACTATTTTTCCAAAGCCAAGTGTCGTCTCGGCTACGCTCCCTCTAACTTCCTTGGTTACACCGATACCACGACTATAAGGTTTCTTAGGATTGAAAAACATGTTTATCCATTCCTAACAAGACTAGAACATTCAGGGACATTTCAAATGAACTGCTGGCATACTTGCAACAACAGTCAGGATTCATGCTTAACCCTCTGGCACTCTGCCATAGCAGCCATCAGTGTAAAAGTGAACAGTGTGAACACATATACCGGTACATGTACATAAACAAGGGTTCTTAGAACAGTCCTGGTGCATGACCCTGAAGGTTGAACCTTATGTTCACAGACTTCTGTGGAACAAGATTATAAGCAAACACATACAAAGCATGTTTGTCACAAGACTATGTACTTTCAACAAGCCCTGCTTCCATGTTATGGCTTTTCTTTCAAAGGCTACATGGAAAATACAGCAAGTGAACTGGATATATACTGGGTAACCCAGTTGATTACATCATAGTTTCATACCCTTGCTCTCACTCCCCTCTCCCTTCCAGCAAGGTAATCTCCAAGCAGATGTTGGGAGGCCAAATTGTAAGGTTTTCTTAGCTCTCCCATGGGCAGTTTGACCAAGAAAATGGTAGCTAGAAAAACATAACAATTTAGCCTTCCAACATCTGCTTGGAGATTAGGTAATTATGTGGTTTTCCAAACAACTCAGGCGGTGTTTTGACAGCCAACCTTCAGCAAAGGAAGGTATGCCCTTCAGAGAACCCCTGCCTTTTGTTACAGACTTTTGTCTGGGCCTGGCTGTCTGTGTTGAAAGAGTCTCTTTATTACATAACATCCGCTCACCATTTCAAACAAACTTCATCTCCTGTTGAAAAAGACTTCCTCTCGACAGACAGTGAAGTGCTTTACCCCTGTATGTGTGTTGCAGGTTCCAACTAAGCAAACAAACTGTAACAGTTCATGGCTTGTAGGACTGAAGAATCCATGTTTTTGACACCGGATGCTCTTCCACCTGGCTGCTTGTACATCTGTTTCTGATTCATTTAACTGGCTTACAAATTTGGCCAGTGGCCAGGATGGATTTCTTTAGGCCTAGTTTGTGGAGTCTAATAAAATACATATGAACATTATACATCTTCTGGAATGTCATGTTAAATTGCAAATTATAGGATTGATATTATTAATGATATTAAGTTTAATTTTGATACTTGTGTCATGATAAATGTTGATACCTTTTAAGTAGACTCAGTCAGAGACATGAGAAGCATGACATACTTTCTCCTCAAGTCTGGAATAGTGAAAAACCAACCCAGTATCTTTCACTCCACTATCTTCAAAGACATGCCTCTAGATTACCTAAATACCCCCATCTTCTGATCATAATCTAGTGATGAGCTCCAGGGAGAGAGGGACACACACCAACCTCTCATTTATCAAACCATGTGTCCTCTGATTGCAGGACAAATGTCTCTGAAAGGCTGATTGTTTTTGCAGGACAGGGATACCACCACTGAGAATTCTACACAAACACATTCTAGATGCCAAAAGAAAACTGGGGACAAACCCAGGGGGCTTACTCCTTATGGAGTTCTGATAAGGAAAATGAAGACTTGGGGGAGTTTCAGTTCTGCCTGAAATATATTCAGTGATCCAAGCTGGCCTAATGCAACTCAGAACATTACATGGCCAGTAAAACTCGGAAGAGAAAGGTAGGAATGCTATGTGGTACTTTGAACTTTGAAGAAAAGTTAAAACAATTAAGTAAAAGAGACAGACACTATAAGGACATCACAAAGTTGTAACCCCCTTCAGCCAGAGGCTTGGCAGTAGCTTAAAAAGTCTCCTGGGTATCAAAAAATGAGACCCAGACCATCAGATAAGAGGTTGGGATAAAGAGAAGCAGGGAGATATCTGTATAAGTGTCAAGATGAAATTAAGCTTATAAGAACTCAATTCAAAAGAACATACCCTGTAGGAGCAGTAACAAAAATAATGAATTATGGAATAATACATGTACATGTCAAGTTCTACTGAATGCACCATGATCATCAAAGAACTGGCTTTTTTGAATTATTCAAAATGAGTCAAATCTTTTTAATAAGGCGGTATAGCAAAAATACAATCAGCAAAAAACTCATCAAAATCTCCTTTTTATGATAATTATTATCCTGGACTGGACTAAATAGATAAGATACCTTATCTGGACCTGCTTGATCAAGTTGATGTCCATCACTGCTCAATCTGAACAATATTTGCAGAACTAAAACCACTTACACAAAGGACCTGTTACACATTTTAAAAGATTCAACTTCATCAGTAAACTGATCTGCATTTTTCTTGCTCAAAAGTTAAATGAAAAGACATGCATTCAGCTTGGTCTTGTTTCATGCTTCATATATATATATATATATAAAGGTAGGCATGCAATACTTTAATAGTACTTAAGTTATATGTCGTGGTCAAGTTTAGAACTCCGCTCCCTGCCCTATTATCAACTAAAAGCAATCCTTACTTTTCCTGCCAGTCTCAAGCAATTCCTGTGGAGTGATGGGAGGACAGAGAGTTCAAACTAGCCACCGGTAAATTCTAACATTTTGAATGATTTTCTGCCTGCCCATCGTCTTGTCTATGCTATGGTCCAACATCTGCTTGAAGATAACCATTCTCTCATTATTTGCCACCACAGCTGACTTCAATCAGAAAACAGGAAAGCTCAGAGAAAAAATTTTGACATCAAAAGCTGTCACAGATTCTGAGAAATTGCTGATACGGCAAGAGAATTCTTCACTAATTTGGGAGTTTTCCAGATGGCAAAACCAACATGGAAATCATGAGGGGAGAAACCTGTGGCTCATTTGCAACAACCCTGGAAGTACCAAACCCACTTGGGAATATAGAGACTGAAATACTTGAAATGCAAAATCCTAAAGGGAAGTACCAAACACGACATCTTCCTGCATGGAAAAAGGTGACTGAACTTTTGAACACAAATCTGACACGGGCATCAGGCTGGCCCCTGAGGAAATAGGTGTGTCAAAGTAGACCATCAATTTTCAGGAAGGTCAGAGTCACAGACCTATGCAGTATCTGGCATCCAGGCTCCAGGGCTCCCTTTGATTTTGCCACTTCTGGCCAATTACATAATATATTCTGATTGGTTGAGTGTTCCAATGGCTCACATTTTCGGCCTGCCAAATTATGTTGCATACAACGGACACAGTAGCCATCAGAAATTTGTTCATAATCAGTCAAAAATCAACTATTTCAAAAGCCTGGCTGGCCACAGAACCAACAGAACCAGCCCTGGAAACTAGGCAGTATCAAGGACTATGGGAGGAATTAGCTAAGGAAAGGGAAGTCCTGTTTGATAAGCAGCAGGGCCTAACCACATCCCCTTATGTCTAAGCTGGGGACCACAGCCATTTCCACAGCCACCCTACCACAGGCAGAGGGACGTTCCAGAAATGACGAGGGGAAGGAGGGATAAACATTACATAACTATAAACATCTTTAAGATTTTACTGTTCTAAGGCTGTGAGTTTTACAGGTAGGCTCAACTCTCTTCCCTTTGTCCATCCTTAAACTACCCTTTGTGCAAGCCTGTGTAGGCTAAGTCACGGGTAGTATGTGCATAACTTACCCGTGGGCCTGAGAAACCCAAAAGGTCTGACCCAGGCTGGACTTTTGCACCAAAGGTTTATCGCCTTTAAATAAGCTACATGCTGGCGTACATATGTACTGGCATCTGGTTACATTGTCAATGATTGTGTTGGTTCCGACCTGATGGAGTTTGTGGAAAGGATGAAGCCAAAAACAAAGTTTTTTTTTAAACCTCCTTTGTGCAAACAAGAAGCAGTATCTAAATCTGAGAACAAAACAATGACGTCGAAAATACTTCGGCAAACTTCTGATGTCTGAGGAGTCGCC
The DNA here is from genome assembly GCA_013266295.2 of Branchiostoma floridae x Branchiostoma japonicum. Lineage (NCBI taxonomy): Eukaryota > Metazoa > Chordata > Leptocardii > Amphioxiformes > Branchiostomatidae > Branchiostoma > Branchiostoma floridae x Branchiostoma japonicum. Next base: position 18,607,515 of record CM023840.1, read on the forward strand.
AGGCGGAAGGAATTTTTCTAGGAGGGAATTTTCTCTATGCCACTTTTCGGACGTCTGGCGGTGAAACGTGAACTCAAGGAGGGAAGGTGCAAATACGTAAAATAGTCTTTAGAAGACAGATTGATTCACACAAAGCTGCGAAGTAGAAAGGGAAGAAAACAAGCTGTGGAACTGGGATGCAAATCATCCGACTGCAAGAATAATTCAGGTTTATATGCCGCAACAAACTGGGTCAAAACTCAAGAGTTTCGGAAATGTTGGTCTTATGTGGTCTAGCAGCTGGCTGGGATCAGGACAGGACTCCTAACATGTTGATAGCAATCGAGACAAACTATTTACACAAGGCACAGGGTCAGCCCACAGAAATTTGCTCGTCTTCTGCGGCCTAGACAAACAAACGACTCGGCCCGGAAAAGCCCTGGCGTGGAGGAAACCTCGCAGCCGCCTACAAGGCCAAGCCTGATACAAGCGCCCCGGCAAAATGGTTCTTGGAAAATAGGTTGAAACTCAGTTCAGGTAAACAAGAGTCATAAATCGTTGAAAGGACGCAGGATAATAATTGCCAGGGATAAGTTTGCAGGTATTAAAGTAAAAGATTTTTGATCATACTCACAAAAAGGGACTGGTAACGTGTTCCGTAGAAGTAGACGGCGGAGGAGAGGGGGATGGGGTCACTGCTCACTTCGTCGCCCTTGTGCAGCTCCGAGTCTCCATACTCCACGCCATACGGGTAAAAATCAGTTCTTGTCAGTCCTAAAATTACGGGAAGTAAAAGTCCCAGCAAGAAGGACCTGAGAACGAGCGGCGACATTGTTGCAGAGCTGCCAGGGTCTGTTGTGGAGCTCTCCCCAAACTCAACTGTGGCAACTTGAACGGATGTGGCAAGGAACGCGTGGTTTGATAAACCCCGGCCTGTGCTCTGATTGGTCCATGGCTTAATTAAGATTGACAGGTGAACAGAGTCTTGAGGGGAAGAAGCTTGGAAGGGATGTGCGGCCGCCTCTGCATTGACGTTGAGGATGCTCAGGTTATTGGCATTTTCGTTACCAATTGACGACAGCAACTGAGATTTAACAGGAAATCCCCATTATCTGTGTACCAACAATTAGCCAGGTGGAGCGCTATCTTGTGAATCACTGCCGCACGACGTTCAACTATGCCAAAGGTCACGTCCGCACCTCTTGGAGATACCTCGAGAAGCATTTGTCACTGAAAACGCCTCCAATTTGATTAACTTGACCTTGAAGTTGGTCCAATTGAACCATGTTTCTAGCAACAGGGGTTCTGTTCCAGCCTTTGTCAGGAATTTAAAGAACTAACCTCCAGCACCAAGATCCGTATGTTTAACACCATGGTGAAACCGGTCCTTCTGTATGGTGCAGAGACTTGGCGTACCACAGCTAGTACAACACGGAAGATACAGGCTTTCATCAACACCTGCCTGAGGAGAATCCTTAGAATCCACTGGCCCAACACCATCAGAAACGAGGATCTCTGGGAACGCACAGGGCAGAAACCAGTGGCGTCTGACATCCTCCACAAGAGATGGACCTGGCTTGGCCATACTTTGCGCAAGCCAGAAACCAGCACCACAAGGGAGGCCTTCACGTGGAACCCCCAGGGGAAGCGGAAGAGAGGGAGACCGAGGAACACGTGGAGGAGGGACCTTGAAGCTGACGTAAGGGCATCCGGGCACACCTGGGAGCAGATAGTGGCGAGGGCCCAGGACCGCTCTGGATGGAAGGATCTGGTCCGTGGCCTATGCCCAAGGCTGGGCAGTAGGCCTAAGTAAGTAAGTAAAAAAAATATCGCCCACGTGTTTCCTTTTCTTGTTTTCGGTCTGTTCTATAACGTTATTGCAGTTTAGCGGAACGATGACGACAATACCAAGATGATGAGAAAAATCTCCAATTTTTTGTCAGTTTTAATATAATGGAAGCATTCTCGTTAACAATTAGAAACATAATCGTTAACGTTATGTATTGAATGCAAAACGGTAACGTTAGGGGATTTGAAATGGCGCCGAACTGTCTTTACATTAATATCCAGACATGATACATTTCTGTATTAGTCAAAAACGTTTCGCGATATTGATTTCTGAACGGCGGTATAAAGTTACGTCAATGATGAAGTACGTAAGCTTCAAAGAATCATGCACACTCTATTATTTATCGCTAGGGGGCGTAAGAAATGGTTAGTTACTAGTTGTTAAGGTTACACGATGTTTGAACAAGGCAAACTCTGTTGTGTTGGGTGATGTTGTGAAGCAAAAGAACTGTCAAAAACTATTTCAACACCAGCAAGCTTATCAAGAGGATCGACAAACACCACACCCTCTAAAACATGTCAATGAATTTGTAACTACTTTCAAAGCGGTCAAAGATCATCGGCGGATGAATCTTACTCATGTCGTTGTACCACAAATCTAGTTTTTTGTTTGCTTTTATTTTAGTTTCAATAAATTTATGTCACCACAAACCAGAAAATTATATCTATATTGTTGCAAAAGTCGTCTTAAGTACATTAGGTAATCTTTTAGTCCCTGCTTCTTCGTTACAACTACTCTGAAACATGTGGCGGAGGTACATTTTCTGGTTTCAGTATGTGCTAAGGTTCAGCTGAGAAACAGGAAGAGGCGGACGACAAGTGTGCACAAAATGGCCTAAACTTCGAATTTCTTAGCCCGATCTCACCACGTCAACTCGTCAGATCCTAGGTGAGTGACTTGTGCACGCCTTTGTAATGTATGTATTGCGCTAATCTTCTTGTAAGTTCTTTAAAACGGAAAGTTCACTGCCCCTCCTCCTTGCATCGTCATCGCCATATTCGTCGATATTGACTGGCGAATTTCCTAGAATTGCTTCCATCTTTGGCCATCGCAATATTGGATGACTGATGATGGAACGACATTTGCCAGACAGCCATCCGGATCGAGTGGGTGTTTTATTACCTCCACAAAAATGTATGGTTTAAGCTGAACTGTCAGACGATTTTTATAGTTACCCACCGCTAGTACCCACCGCAACAAAATCAAATAAGGTGTTGTGTTGACATGACGCGGGCCCGGGGTCAACTGAGTTCAAACTCCACATGAATAAGCAGTGGGTCCCCTAGACTGGGCAGACGAGGTATGCAATCATGTTCTTTGAAATGTCCTTGATGCTTGGATGATTAAAGACACAAGATTTGCAGTAGGTGTAGCATAACCTGTGTCATGTGAACCCCAATAAATAAATCATGTTGTTATTGTGACCAGATGACATAACGTAACAGTTCAAAGATGTTGGAAAATGCCTCATATACACAGTACACGTATTGACGTCATTTAGTGTTGCATATATTTAAACTAATAAGTTATGGACTGGGATCAATGACATGGAACTTGGAAGGCGGATGTGGGAGTATTCTCTTCTGGTTTTATTGCTGTTGTTATTTTGGTTCTTATTCTGTCAACATTCTTTAACCTTTTTCCTTCAAAGCCATCCAGTGCTTTTTTTTCAGTTTTGACACACACCCCTCCTTAAAAATATGTCCAATATCATGCCTATTTCCACTGCAGCCCATGACAGAGCTGTGTAATTATTTTGGCCACATAAACACCTGTCTGGTTATTTGATTTCCTACCAGACCAGACAGTAGCATGTACAGTTGTCTAGATCCAGTCATTAGTAAGCCTGCCTCTGAGTCACAAAGTCTTGGGTTGGACTCATGGCCAAGCCATTGGTATTCTGAATCATGAATTGTGTATAGTTTAAAGGAGAGCCGCACCGGAAGCATTTTGTTTTGCTTCGCATCACAGGTAAACTGCCTTAAGGCTGTGTAAAAGCAGACTGATTGGTTTTATCCAGTCATACCGGGATGGGTTTCTATTCTTATCAGATATGTGTGGTGGATTCAGATCAGATTCCAACTGACCACACAATTTGTGTTCACCAACTCTGAGTACAGAATAGGTAACTTGCACAATGTGGTACTTTGCTGGTTTAAAAACAGGGTTGCCAAAGTACAACGTTTGTGTTGTTTTATGTTGGAAGGTTCACGTGTGTGATGGGAGTCCTGGGAAATTTGCAGTGGTGAGGGCAAAGACGTTGTTACTGCACAATGTCTGACAACCACAACCAGCTGCAGGTGCACCACACCCCCGTGGGGGAAGTGGAACATACCCACGTGCTGTCAGAACACATAGGCGCACTGTTCCTGAATGATGAGTATAGTGATGTCACGTTCCTCGTTGAGGACAAGAAGTTCCCGGCACATCGCATCATTCTGGCTGCCAGGTGTGAATACTTCAGGTGAGACCCTGATTTAAGTTTTATTTCCTGTATCTGACATTTTTTGATAAAGCACTATTCCACCATGATATTACAAGGAAACTGCTAAAACATTTCCCTGTTCCCTCACAGAGCCCTATTGTTTGGAGGTATGAGAGAGTCAAAGCCAGGTACCGGTGAGATCCCCCTCCCCGAGACATCTGCCATCGCCTTCCAGGCCCTGCTGAGATACATCTACACTGGCAAAATCAACCTGGCAGATCTGAAGGAAGAGAACATCCTGGATGTCCTCGGTCTGGCACACAAGTACGGCTTCCTTGAGCTGGAGGCCTCCATCTCGGACTACCTCCGCGCCATCCTGAACATCCGTAATGTGTGCATGGTATACGACGTGGCCACACTCTACTCCCTACTGTCCCTGTGCCACACCTGCTGTGAGTTCATGGATAAGAACGCACTGGAAGTGCTGAACAGCGATGGCTTCCTAACTCTCTCTCATGTAAGTTCTCATATGCATCATTGTCCTCTCTTTGGTATGTTTTTGTGGGAAGAGAAAATGGACATACACCACCAACCAGTTCAATGTCCATCTTACAAAGATGAATTTTTGACACATTGAGATGAATTGAGACACCAAGATAAAGTTAGTAAGTTGATAGAATCATGATGTCAATACAAAGTCTAAATGGTTCCCTCCTCAGGATGCCTTGAAGGAGATTATAAGCAGGGATTCCTTCTGCGCCCCAGAGAAAGACATCTTTGCTGCCACCCTTCGCTGGTCCGAAGAGGAGCCAAATAAAAACGAGGACGTGCGCCAGATCGTAAAGTCTATCCGCCTCCCTCTGATGAGCCTGGCGGAGCTGCTGAACGTGGTCCGGCCCACCAACCTGGTCGAACCCGACAACATTCTGGACGCCATCAAAACCAGGTCAGAGAGCCGTGACATGGACCTCAACTACAGGGGCTTCCTCAGTAAGTAACAAGAAGAACTTTGTGTGCTTGTTCTCAAATAACTTCACCTGTGTAACATTTGTATACTCCAACTGGTAACAAAGGTTAAGCGATTTTGTTGCTTTCACGAAACTTTAGCTTCTAATATGGGAGGCAGTAAAGTAGTGTGCAGCATTGGGGCTTTCTGTACTGTGATGGCAAGTTACAGATGAAGAGCCAATAAACAGAAGGGGTTCAACAAAGGGTACAAATATCAATCCAAAATTGCATACTAACCCTTATAAACATTGGCTATTCAGGCAGACAGTTGATGAAAAAAATGAAAAATTCTCCATTCCTGTCTAGCCCCCGAGGAGAACATCGCAACCTTGAGACATGGGGCGTCGGTCATCAAGGGCGAGATGAAGGCTGCGCTGCTGGACGGGGACTGCACGAACTATGACCTAGACAGAGGCTTCACCAGACACCCCATTGAGGAGAACAACGGTGGGGTTGTAGTGAAGCTGGGCCAGCCAAGCATCATCAACACCATCCGCCTGTTACTATGGGACAGGGACACAAGGTAACTGGGGAACAGTCTGTTACTGTGGGACAGGGGCACCAGGTAACTGGGGAACAGTCTGTTACTGTGGGACAGGGATACCGGGTAACAAGGGCACAGTCTGTTACTGTGGGACAGGAATACCAGACAACCAGGGCACAGTCTGTTACTATGGGACAGAGACACCAGATAACAAGGGCACAGTCTGTTACTGCGGTGCAAACTGTGTGTGGGAGTACTTTGTGTATTAGAAAAGAATGCATGGCATAGATTGGTCATTAACTGGAAGCTGCCCTGTTTCTTTTTGTTCTGTATTAAGTGTCTTACTGTTGTCTTTCCTTTGCAGGTCCTACTCATATTACCTGGAGGTGTCCATGGATGAGAAGGACTGGCTGCGGGTTGTGGACCACTCTCGCTACCTGTGCCGCTCCTGGCAGACACTACACTTCCCCACCAGAGTCATCAAGTAAGAACACACATACATGTACACACACACCAAAAACAATCTTTCCCTCCCTTGGAGTGAAATAATATAACATTTTGTATTGAAAGGCTACCTCAGCATGGAGAAGACTAATGGCTCAAGGAAGGAGATTCAGTATGTGGTTATCCTGCCATTTTTGTGGCCTGATTTGAACAGAAGATCACATCCTGTTAAAGTAGAATTGACTTTAACAGGCATGATATAAAGTTTGTGTTAGTGTCACACTTAAGAACATAAAAGCCTCTTTCAATCTGTGATCCACCATGAAAAAAGCAATCTTCACATGTTTATTGGTCCGTATGTAGGCTGAACTGTGAAATTAAGAGGTTTGATAGTAAAACCTATGGTATGGAAAAGTGTCTTTTTTATGTTGTTTTGAATCTGCAGAGAATGACTGCTGGTTTTATGGTAAATGAAGTGGCAAGTTGATTTTGTACGTTACTGTCAGCCAAGGTCACAGCTTGACATAATGTATGTCCTTGCACACTTTTTCTGAATGGATAGGTGGATGGATAGACATCTTGCAAGACAACACCAAACTACAGTGAAGTTGCCATCCTACAATTGAAATGAATTCTTGCCAGAGCATAAAGCAGAATGGATTTTAGTGGACTTCCTGTGTTTGTTTTTCCCCAGGTATGTGAGAATAGTGGGAGTGCACAACACAGTGAACAAGGTGTTCCACTTGGTGTCCTTTGAGTGCTTGTACACCAACAAACCTTTCCAGTTAGAGAGGGGACTACTGGGTGAGTACTGCTCTTGTTGTTATCCCCCTTGCCATGTTTTTACTACCATTTGTTGGATGTATAACTGTATATAGTACAAATGTATTGATAATTCTACAGGAGATTTTGTACACCATGCATAGTCTGAACATCTTCCCCCGCTCTCCCATTTCAGTCCCTTCAGAGAATGTAGCGACGACCCAGCACAGTGCCAGTGTGATTGAGGGAGTGAGTCGCAGTCGCAATGCTCTGCTGAACGGAGACACGAAGAACTACGACTGGGACTCGGGGTACACGTGTCACCAGCTGGGCAGCGGCGCTATCGTGGTACAGCTGGCACAACCCTTCATTGTCGGCTCCATGAGGTACAGGGTCATTCTTTTTTCCTGTAGGGTACATATTACGTATATTAAGCATATCACTGAGCAGAGGGGATCAGGGAAGGGCCTGACTGAAAAGGTCTCTACAGAGGGTGACATAACTGTTGGGCTCTGCTCTCAGCAGCCACATTCAGTTAAGTGCAGTTCTATTTTAAGCTGACAGGAGGAGCAACACTGTGCTATGGATCAGTAAAAATTAAAAGTCTGCAGTGGTGCTTTTTACTCTTTCATACCAGCCACTACCTGGAAGCTTATTTGAGTCTTACTGCTTGTTGTCTAGACCATTCAGTAAATTTCCCTTGTACATTGTAAATAAAGGTATAGCAGTCATCCTCTACTGAGATGAAGTATGATGCTTTTTCTAGTAGTGCAATGCGATATTTGAACCAGTAGAAACTGTTTATATCATCTTTCATTCCTGCTACATCCAGTGGAAGACTTCCTTCCTGAAAGTTAAATCATGCTGAAGACACCTGTCCTTACCATTCCCTTTATTCCTCCAGATTGTTGCTGTGGGACTGTGATGACCGCAGCTACAGTTACTACATAGAAGTATCTACAGACCAGCAACACTGGGAACTGGTGTGTGACAAAACCAGGGAGGCATGCAGGTATTCTCAGAGACAGGCCTAGATACTAACCTTTTTGGGATAACTAAGATTTGCTGCTACATTTAATATAAGAGGCAAAAATGGTTTTCATCTAATGTCTGGCACAAAATACTTGAATGAATAACCAGGAAAAGTACACAGTACCAGAGGTATCACTAATTGGAATTTCTAGTATTTTCATAATGATCTATGGACCGAGTTTTGTGTGTGATTTTAGACTGGATGGCAAAATGGAAAGGCTTCATTTAGCAAATCATTTATTCAGACTGGTATTTTGGGGGTGGCAAACAGTGCAGGTATCTGGATTATTATTTTTTTGCAATTTCAGTCTTTGCCTGCCTCCAAATTGCAGGTTGCAGGGGATGTTTTTTACCCTGTGGTAAGAGGATTTAGAGAAGCTAAACTGGACAAATTGACATACAGAAAAAAGTGGCTGTCATGGTTATCTATAGATAAAATAGTTCTATCCATAGGTATTCTAGCTTATTATCTCAAGTGACAGAAATGTATATACGTATTTCATCTGTTCCATTATTAAGTCACATTATAGACATTAATGTAAGGACATTGACTGTTCCCCATAAGATTGCTGACAAATAGCTAGACTCCATCAGTGTGCAGACAAGTGGACTCACAGCAGCTCCATTAGGATAATTGTGTAACGATAATGTGCGGCACTGGTAACTCCCCTGCCTGCTGTGTTAGGCACCTGTAATGTACCATTAGTGCAGACATTAATTATTCAGGCCTGTGGATGTCGAACTGTGATGTACATTAGCTGGGAGATGGTTTAACCCCCTGCCAGCCCTGCCGCTGATCTCCCCTCATCCTGACAACTTCCTCCTGCTGAGGCTCCTGAGCCTGAAGGGACGGCCTTATCTCAGACAGCCTGATGGGACAGGGATGTTGATGTGTTCACACACTTGAGAGGAGGTTATCTTTCAAGAAGTGCAGTACACTGTGCCTTGAAAGAAAGCTGAGATGTGATGCCTTCTTCTGAAGAAAGTCTCTTCACCAAAATGTGTTTCCTACTTAACCTAAGCTTACTAGCTCTTTCTAGGGAACGTTAGTTTCATGTATGGTAGGAAAAGTCAGTTCACCTGAAGGGTCAATCAAATGAGGCAGCTTGACAAGAAAGTAGGATGTTGATGTGTTCAGACACTTGGAATGAGGTCAACTTCTTGAAGGCACAGCACATTCTGTCTTGAATGGAATCTGAGATGTAACATCTCCTCAGAGGGTTTTTGTGAGAATGTATTTGCTGCTTGATTAAGTTCGCCATAATCTGATTCTAGAAAAGAATCCCTTATTACAAATTTATCATCCAGATACAGGATAAGCTGTAAACAGGCCAGTCCAATGAAATAACTTGTTGTTCAGTTTTGATAATTCATTTTGAAGGAAACTATCTTGTATTGGCAGAGGTTTGCATTTTTATCCTCATAAAACCATTAAAACCTTAAGATAAACCCCAGGTTTCACCTCCTAAAGGCTTTCCTAACCCTTGTAGCCTGTTGGACTGTTATTGATGTCACAATCAACTGGATGGACCACTTCCCTACATCCCCAGCTCTGGTGTCTCATTCTGTAGCTACAACCTTTTCCATTTGGCAAATGAGACATCAACGTCCCTGCCTTCTGACAGGACAGTGACAGATGTCAGGCCTCATTGACCATAGCCCTTACATGGTGGTGTTGAGCTCCCAAGAGCCTTGTCCCACTTTTCAACATTGATTAGAGACTGTTCCATCAGTTTGTGGACAGAGAAGGAAGAGCCTGGCATATAGTGAACTTGTTCCAACAGATGGATGGAGTTTTTTTAACTTAAGCACCAATTTGTGCTGATCCATATTTTGCCTGCACTGGCTTTTGCATTACTCTGAAGTGTTCCAGATTTCAACATTGATTAGAGATTGTTGAATCATTGTGCCATCAATTCTGTCCATGGAGAAGGCAGAGCTTGGTACAGTGAACCTGTTCCCCTTCCTTCCATTGACACAGATGACACCAGATGGAAGAGGCTTCATTGAGCAGCTTTTTTGCTGATGTATGCATCAGTGGAAGTTCTTTCCATCCTGGAAAGTTTGATTGCTGCTTAAACTTAATAAAATGTAGACTGTCATAGGGAGAAAACACTGTTGGTCATTTCAGATCTATTGGTGACCATTTTGATCTGTAGATATTGCAACTGACAACCTTCGATAGATTGATAACCCATGATCTTATCTCCAAATCTTAGTAAACGCAATTTATTTACTAGTATATTTGTGATGTCATGTACAGAATGTACATTGATTATGAATAATGTTCTCTTCTGTGCTCTTGTTCTTGTGCAGATCCTGGCAGACAATATTCTTTGAGAAGAGACCTGTCACCTTTATACGGATAGTTGGGACCCACAATACTGCAAATGAGGTAAGTGACTGCAGTGTATGTTGGCTGTTAATGCCTGGTGCATTCTGGTCAGATTTGTGCCTGAAAGAAATGTCAAGTTCTGATAAATCTTCTGATTATTATTATGCATGTATCAGGAAGAGAAACCATTTTCCCCATTACCTGCAGAATTGCTGATGGACAATTGAAAACTTTTTTCATTTGGTGCATATTGCTCTTCAACAAAAATTAACAATCTTGCATTATTTTTTCGGATGAAATGCTTCTCCAGGGTTCTTGGTGGTTAGCTGTGGTTATTTTGGAACCACAGTCCATTGATTTTCTTCAGATCAGTCACTCCTCAATCAGAGTCAAGGTTGTTGTTTTCCTGTGGGTGTCCCCACAGCAGGCAGCTAGTGGCTATCATCAGTTGGTAATGAATCTGAACAAACACAGTGGGGTACTAAAAAGGCTGCAAGTCTCGGGAATGGAATTTTGTTAGACCTGTTTCCTTTGCTTCATTTGAGGTCAAGGTTTTTGTTTTCCCTGCAGCCAACCATGAACATCAGTCTGTATTACCAGCTGGTAACAAACTCAAAGGAATGGCCAGGGTCCATGAAAGGCTTGCAAGTTTTTGGAGTGAATTTTTGTTAGACCAATTTCTGTGGCTTTGAAGTTGGTGAAGTGTCATTTGGGCCAGGGAGCTGATAGAGGAAGTGCATGAAGGGTGAAAAGTAGTGGTTAGACTGTTAATGCAAGTCGCTATTGTGAAGGGTTAACCTGATTTCTGCTGCCTGTTTGTCTTCATAGGATTGCCTAGGAAGGTTTGAGTTGAGGTTTTTTTGGATCCACAAGAAGCTTCATAAAAAGCTACATGTATTCTCTCTCTCTCTTGTCTATGGACTTAGAAATATGATACAAAAGTTTCCAGGAAAAACATGATAAGGCAGCAAGAAAACTGCTCTCAGTAACTTGTCATTAATATTTTCAGTCAGCAAAACTCAAAATCAGTCCAAGAGCAGATGTCTTACATAGAATCAAGTTTGAGTGGCCTTCTTCACCTCATACTTAACTGTGAAACTTCCCACCCTGGAGCAGGCTCTACCGTGTTACACGGCTGAATAATTAATGCGTTGTGGCCTTGTGCTGGGTGTCAGGTAAGACTCACTGGACTAGAACTCCCGCCCAATCGGCGGGTCCAGATTTATGGCATAATACACCCCACTGGACGGATTTACACCCGCTGGTGTAACTAACACACTCGTGGACCATACATCTGTGAATAATTCAGCAGTCAACCCATTCTATGAGCTTCCACCACACCTATCTCCAATACTGGAGTTGTTGATCAAGTTGATTAGTTACATGTATTTATGGCTGCAACCCTGGAAAGAGGGTTGAGAATGATGCTCACCTTGAAGTTTAAAGTGCCACAAAGGGGAGCTTACTTTGCAGCTGCAGTAAGGGGGCATAGATTTATGGTGGTGAGCATTGTGTTGGGTGCTTTTATATGCCAAAGCCTCTTGAGTTTTGTTCATAAGAGTAGCTTAGTACTGAGAGTGTAGAATTTCTAAAGATGGTCATTTGGGAATTCACATTCTCCTTGCTAAAATGACTTTTTTCTTCCTGATTTGAGTATCATATGTGGGGTTCTGCAGGGAGAACTTTGAAACATACACACAATTGAAATACATGTAATTAAGCTATTGAATTTCTTAATATAAAATCTGATACCAGGATGTCAAGCCAAGGCCTGAAATAGGACATCAGAGAGCATTTGGGGAGGGGAATCAAATCAATATAAAGAAGAAAAAGTAAAAAAATTGTTTTTCCAGGTTTTCCACTGTGTCCATTTCGAGTGTCCAGCCAACCCTAACAGCCCTGCACCCTCGGACGATGGTTCCTCGGACAGCAGCTCGGTGCAGGGGGCCATGGGCGGGCCGCCCCCAGCTCTGGACGGTTCCTTCCATGCCCAGTACAACATATGACAGGACTTTTATAGGGGATTGTATTATAGTCGTGGTTTTGTATGCTGTGTGGGGTGGTTTGTAGAAGAGACGTCTGCCTCTATGAGATTTCAACGTGTTTGTGTACAGCAATCAAGATATGAACGTGTTGTCTTTAAGAATTGTATCCACAAAAGCCGTCAATGTTTAGATTGTATAAAAATATTTATTGGATATTTATGTCGTTGTACCCTTCATTCAATTCAAAAGAAATGTTATTCTTGTAATTTTGTTGACTTTTGTAAATGAGATGCTTCACTTAGTTGTAAATGTGTAGATATACCAAATTAATGTATCTAAAAGATATTGAATGTATACCTTCTGAAAGTTGAACTTAAATTTTTGTAATCTGGGAACTACTGTGATTATGCGATTGGTAAATATGAAAGAAATGAATTTTAAAATTAGGAAAAGATTAAAGAGAGGACCAAGTCTGTCAGGTTTTGCAAGATTCCATGTAGCTCTTGATTTTATTTTGTTCATAAGGATAATTTCACTCTTACCACGCCAAATGTATTTGTCCCTCTTTATGCATACTTACGAGGATCAAATCCATAGCAACAATTAGCAAGGATTGGATGTCACACTGGTCACTTTAGTTTTGAAAATACTAGAAATTTGGACAGTTTGATTAAGTTGATGACTGTACAGTAGAGTTTCATAATAATATAATCTGGAAGGAGATGCCACCCTCTATACATGTATTATGATGTCTTTATTTTTGTCCCAACTTTGACAGTTCAAGCTTGATAAGACTTTCCAAACTGGTGTTGTGTTATGCCAGGGGGTGGTTATACATGTTGGCTAATTCAGTGTCAAATTACCAAATCTGTGCTAAGTCTTACATGAGCAAGTATTACATGAGACGATTTTGTTGTTTGAGGCAGACTACTGAGGGAAAATTGCAATGAAGTCCTCTGTTGTTTTTTTCATTGAACTACATTCTAAGACTCTTTCCTTTGTTCCTACATGTGATGGCAATGGATATTTAATTGGTTTCGGTACGTAGCAATTTTCTTTCTTTGTCTGATCTGTCCAACACTACAAAGAAATCATGATGTTTGGGCCAAAATATGTCTGAAGTGAAAGGCTACTGTTAATCCAAAAGATGATGGATTTTTCTCTTAACATCATTTCAAACAGGAGTCATGGATATGTGGACCACTGCAGATCAAATCCTGGCATGTTGGTATGATGATGTAATTATAAAAAGAGGCTGCAATCAGCATAGTCGGACCATAGATTTTGTGGGCATTTCTTCCGTGTGTAATAATGGTACATGTATGAGGCATATTTTTACAAGTGATAAAATGTTTGTTAGCGCCCAATGTTAAACCATGAGTGTTTGTAAGGTTTAAGTCTGAAAAGACGAACGTGCAACTGAAAAGAGCGACTCTGCAAAAGCTTTTGGTACTTCAGCTTCCTGACAACTCATTTATAAATACGTATCTTGCATGTAGAGTTCTTGGCTGGTTTTTAGATTTTACTGGATGAACTAAAATCATGATAACAAATTACAACAGTTACAGTGTTACAAATGTGTATGAGTAGTTGATATTGTTGGTAAAACAAGTGCAAAGAACAATTGTGTAGTCATATGGCATATTGCTATTGCAGTAATTAGTCAAGGAACAGTCTGTACAGGAATCCAAGGTACATAATGGGATTGTATAACAAAATACACAATGTGATGGATACAAAACTGTCAATTATTTTGAGCCACACCAACTTGATTAGCTGTCTTTCATAGGGCATAACAAAAAACAACAAGAAAGAAAAGTGCTTCAAGGTACTTTTGCAGCTCTTTACTCCAGATTGAAAAACTTACATGAGCTTTTTGTATGAAGAATTAAAGAAACAACTTGTCAAATTGGTGTGATCTCCCCTGTTATCCAGGATACACTCGCAGTCGGATACTAGCAAAAGTGTTCATGTTGGTCCAAATGCAGATCATGCCATACATGTAATATCTAGCATGTAGACCAGTTGAACGCATTCTGTGGAAATGTTGCTGCTGCAGAAGGTTTTATACCAACTCTAGACTTTATCTCACTTCTTGCCAAGTCCAACATAACATTTGAAAGACAAGGACCTTTTTCTAATCTGCTCCCTGCTGCCTTACCCTGTGGCTGAACCAAATCTGGTGCCAAAAGGCTGTCTCAGCAGTGAGAAAGTTAAGAATGACCTTGTCCAGATCCTGATTGACAGCTATTGAGAGTGTTCAAGTATGTGATGTGAATAATTAACAACCCTTTCACAGCATACTTTGATGTGTACTGATGATGAGGTGGGCACTGTCAGCAGCTTGACTCCCTTTCCCTGAAACTTTACAGAAACTCAATGACAGCATCTATTTTTTATGTTCATTTGTTGCTAATGCTGCTTTATAGCCGAGTGTCATGGACAAAGATGTATATAATAAATTTATGATTAGACTGATCTCTGTGTCTGTTTGCTATCCCTAGAGGGGGTCTTGAAATATTGCCATGAAGCATAGCATAGACAGAACGTCAGGCACTAAGTATGTAATGATTATGTTACAGAATACAGAAAATAAGCCAAAATATTGGTTGCAATTGGGGACTCATTCAAAACAAGATGCACAATATATGCTATAGAAATATGGGATAGATTGTGAAATTGACATTTTCCTAAATTAGGCCTAGAGAGCATCATTAAGGAGTCTAAGATAATATACGATAATTTGTATTCCCATTTTGTGTTGTTAAAACAATTTCAGGCATTTTATCATAGATTGTTCTATATATTTTTACTATATCAGGGGACCATTCCTGACGTCAAAGCCAGTTATTGTAAAAAAAAAAAAAAGTCAGCCAATTTTATGATTGTATGATTGTAAGCAGAGCAAGCCAGCAATGTCTGTGTGATATGTCCCCCCATGAAAATAAGTAACATTTCGGTATTATACTTTTATTCGAGTGTACAACATGTGATATCAAAACATACAAGAAGTACAGCAACCACCTTTGGCATAATGTTTGACCAAAAACTGCTATAATCAGGAAATGTACTCATAACATTGCCATCGTCATCTAACATTACATTATTCCATTTCAAGCTACAAAAAGTTTAAAAGGTAGCCTCAAATGGCTTTCCTGCATACGCAAACTCAAAACCGTCACTTTTGCTTCAAATCCACATGGGATGTTTCTCTTAATATAGATGTCGGGGAATCACATGCATATTGTTTGAGAGCTTATATGATAAGAAGATGGTCATTTTCTTTACCAAATATTGAGACACACAGTTCGTGGTATTAACATTCCTTCATTCATTCATTAACATTCGGCCGACAAGACATTCAAAGAACAAACATCACAGTTTCAGCAATCGCTACACCTAACATTCAACTCACATCCACAAGACCGCTGCACCATATGTTAGGTTTTCTGAAACAATCGCTTCCAGAATTTTTAATCTAGACGGCACGTAATACTTACTGAAGATTAGTACTAACGTTACAGACACGCCACGATATCAACGAGCAATTAAACCCCCTACATAGTAGAGTCCTGGCGCACAGACGCTTCAATGTGCCTGCATCCTCTGGATATTCGTTTCTTTCTGAATGGCGTTTTTCAACAATTGTTTAAACGTATCTTATGTGCAAGGGTGGGACATGAAGCCACCACTTATATAAGGTCTTCGCGAACCCTACCAACACCGGCTTCAAACCAGGTATCGCCTTCACGCCTTGTAACACTGCTCACGAAAGGGACGTACTTTGAGTTTACATCTTCAGGCAGTCTCATTAGCCTGAAAAAAGCACAGACGACTGGCATTTTTTTTCTCGTATACCGAGAACATTGGCGATGTACTAACGCACTGGCTGAAGTAGTCAGCCTTACTAACGCAACGTAACGTAACGTTACATATTTGTCATCTCAACAGTACCGTTATGTCATTCCTCCAGACAAGGACATCGTTCATATAATATCAACAAATCTCAAGCAACAGGGGGAGATACAAGGTGCAAATACTTTCTTTGTCCTACAATTTTGTACAGCTTCTTCTCATGCACAACGAACAGACATGTAGACACACATGTATATACATATGGACAACAGACCGCATTACGTTGACCACAAAGTCCCGCAACAAAATCCTGTCGGGAAATTTCTGCAATGTCATCAAGCTATACAACAATCTGTTTCAGATTGAAACAAGCAGTGTCAACATCGGTCGTCGATTACAAAAGAATTAAAAGACTTTCCGCAACAGGGTATTTTTTTCATGTTTTTGTCCTGTGCAGACCCGTTTTTCAAATCTATGGATATTCACTATTTCTTCGATCTGCAGGTAATCCATTCCAAAGATGCCTTAGTCAGCAACATTATCTTATTCGCAGATCGATGAAAATGATATTCTTTTTCCAACTGAAATATAACTCGAACTAGTTTTTATTTCAGTATTTATCCACTTTATCAACAGAGAAGGGCGTAATTACACTCAACCCGTTGGACAAGTTGGTGTAGAACTTCTCAAAGACTTTGTCAATAAACACATACATATTTACACCTTTTTCCGTTAATTTACCGTACACTGATGAACACTGCTGAACACTGATGGACGCTGACGGGTACTGGCGGCACTACAGATCATTGGGGAAAGTAACTAGATGTCTGTAGACGGCATGCATTGATTGAGATTTTCCAACACCTGCTCCACGGCCGGCGCAGGGTCGCTCACTAGACACTGCGTCATGATCTGTAGCAGCTATCAGAGGAGGGAAAGAACAACATTTGCTATAATCATAGATGGTTGACATATGGTTAGGACGTGTTGACAGCATGCACCTAGTAGGTTTTTTCCCACAACGTATTTCACACCATTCTAGTACAAAGCTACGTAAAGAATCTGATACATGTATTTTGTTTAGTGTCTGTCCTTGGTACTGAAAGCTCGGTTTTTCGTCATTAGGTACGGAAGCATGACCATGGAAGTGACATTTACTACTACGACGGAACACTGATTAAGAATCGGAAGAAAACATGTCAAAAGTGTAATGAAACTGACCACCAGCCTACCTTCCTGAGTTCCAGCCCACTCCGCAGCACGTTGATGATCTTCTGGAGCTGCCGCTTGTTGCCTAGCGACGCCGGCTCCTCCAGGAGCCAGGGGAACATCAGCCGGAGTTCCCGCCAGTACCGGAGATGGTGTGGACCCACTGAGGACGGCAGCCTCTCCTCCTGGGTGAAGGAAAAGGTCCGTGGCGGCTTGCGGGTGTGCAGCCGCTCAGAGGCGTCGTCTCTTAGGTAGGCCGACATGCTGTCCGGTGAGAGGAAGACGTCAAAGTTACAGGTAGGCGGCGTGGACGCCTCCGAGAGGACGATACCCTGTCTGGACACGGTAGATGGCTGTGAGTTACAAAGAGAGTGGTTGTCATCTCCAGCCGGTATGGTGGACGCCTCGGAGTAATCGTCACTTCCCTTCTGTTCCTCTTCGTCATATCCGTCCAGGCTCGTGATAATGTTGGTGAAATCCTGGATGACGATTCGGTTCCCGGGACTTCTAACCCCAGAGAGAGAGTCCTGTGTTATGCCTTCGAACACAGCACCGTTTTTGTCGCTGTCGCTCTCCTCCGTCATGGAGAACTGTTTGCTAAAAGCGGTTCCCTCCGACTCCACGGAGTAGATGGCATCGGTAGTTTCGACACCGTTGGGCCAAGTGTGCCTCGACTTATTGTCTGACTCCGCCTCGTCACTTCGTGACAATGTGGAGTCGTAGGTAGTGTTGATGTCTACGACGTGACGATTCCCGTTGTTTGACTCCAGGGTGTTAAAGACGGAAGAGTTATCGGAGTCGGGACGCCGGCCCCTGCCCGTCAGGATGCCGGACGAAGATTGTCCGGCGGACACGACCGACTCGGCCTGCTCCGTGCACTCTGGCATGAACGTCGTCAGGTTGAAGCTGTCCTTTCGGAACGTCTGAGTAGAAAAAGTTCTGGAGTCACCCGCGTCGTACGAAAGACTTTCCCTTAACCCCGAGCACTGTAGTTGGACTTCTCCGAACGCATCGTCTTCTTCCGCGCTCGTGTCTTCGATCCCCTCCCCCAGTCTAGGAGGCGACTCCTGGTCACTGCCACTCACTCGTAGCCGTTCTCGTAGCTTGCTGCTTCTCCTGCCGCAGCTGAACTTTCTGGCCGGCGGGGGGCTCGTCCAAGACCGAGACCGCAGCCGCGCCAGCATCTCGAGCAAGATCAGTGCCAAGGACCGGATGTCGAGATCGTATGTGGAGCCTGTGCCGGACGTTGGCGAGCCAATGACGTCCGCTGTTGTTGCGTCCTGTTCCGCCGGGTCTGGTATGGGCGCTTCTTTGCAGCTGTCAAAGTCCGATATGGCAACTCGCAAAATGACGCTGTGCTAGAATAGATAAATATGATGTTCCAGTTAGAGTTTTTGAAGTCAGAAAACTTAGGAATGCAATTTTTTTTATAAATATATACTGACGTTTGCTGCAATGTATCGCGTGTTGGTATAAAAATGTCGCGTTACTAGTAGTTATTTGGAGGTCAGTCTCGTCCTGGTACATTATGCTTACTCACTAGGAGAAACTAACCTCCATGTCTCCTCCGATCAGAACCGAAGCGGCGCTGAGGTTGTTGTGGACGATACCAATACTTTGCAGGTGGGCTAGGCCCTTGGCGATCTCTGTGGCGACGATCTGCACCAGCAGGTCCGTGAGCAGCCCCAGGTGCTCCAACAGGAAGAACCGCAGAGACCCATGCTCGTACGTCTGGATACAGATATACCTTTCCAGGAATGCAGGAAAGACTTTAGTTAGCTGTAACCCCAAAGAAACAAACCTGTTTTATTTGTCTTGGAGGTTATCTGTTTCCAAGCACCATGACGTTTCGGATCCAGAGATTTGGCTAGAGCTGCCGAATCAATTGCGCCCGATAACTAACATACAGGGGAATATGGATTTGAGGTTTAAAGGGCCGAAAGGTTCATTTTGTCGCTTTAGTACCGGTGCAGATGTAAGGACTTACTTGTTCCTGGTAAAGACCTGGTC
Source organism: Branchiostoma floridae x Branchiostoma japonicum (assembly GCA_013266295.2). Taxonomy (NCBI): domain Eukaryota; kingdom Metazoa; phylum Chordata; class Leptocardii; order Amphioxiformes; family Branchiostomatidae; genus Branchiostoma; species Branchiostoma floridae x Branchiostoma japonicum. Next base: position 18,626,892 of record CM023840.1, read on the forward strand.
CACCCAGTTGTTCGGCACGTGCAGCACCTTGGTGGTGTGGTCGTCAGAGTTCCACAGGTACTTGATGATGTTGGGGCTTTGATGCACCGCCAGCTTCGCAGCCATCTGTACCTGAGATCAAACGTGAAAGACGGTGTTGAATAGATGTCTATAGTGTATAATGCGTGTGCATAGGGTCTGATGTTACGCGTATACGTGCTAACATACCTCCGTGTCCCATCGCCTGGCCTGTGTGGGGTGGTACAGCTTCAGCGTGCCGGTCTGGATGGAGTTCGCCTCACCACTCCACAGAACCAGCGCCAGCAGCTGGGAGGGGAAAAAACATTGATGGGAATTTCATACTTGCGGCGTTTGAAGGTGAACATCATTAGAAATAAATCATGCAAATTATTAATAAGAATATACAACAGTAGCTTTCTCTGCTAAGAGAAGACTTTCATACTGTGGACAAACTTTTGTTATTCGGGTAGAGAAGATCAGCAATTGATATCATTTATGCAAACGAGGACCTTATTGTCATAATCAGCTAGAGAGAAAGCTTTAGCATGCGTGAGCCAGTGTAAAGGTTGATATTATTTGGCGAAGGTAAGAGGTCGCGGGATTTTTGTTTCTGTAATGTGACGGAGAAAACCTACAGAAAGATTTGGGTATCAAAAGCCCCGGCCTCTATTCATCCCATCAGCCACCCTCGTATACGTACTATCAGCGACTTGAAGGGAATCCAAATTACTTCAAGCGCAAATCTCGCTCACCAATCATTACTCCGGCCGGTCTGCCCATCTTAAGGAAAAGCCTGTCTGAATTACGGCGACAATGTAAGGTCCACAGAGGCTAATCAAACAAATGAAGAAGAGTGCTCCCTGGCCTTCAGGTCCAAATCAGCAGGGATCACCAAGAGCAGCCAGCAGGCGAGGCTTTCACTCCAAATCCTCTGTCTCGCGCGCAATCGGGATCCAGGGGAGAGGAATTTACTGTCCAATTTGGACGGGACGAAAGTAACTGGCTTGTAGGGAGGATGTCCTAAAGTAATCAGTCATTCGGGAAGGTTACCTATCGTCTGCTGGGAGACGTTTTACCAACAGTTTGTATTCACAGGACAGTCTATAACTTAAAGGGACAAGTATTTAAAAAAGATTGCAACTCAAAGCGTTCTCCAAACGCAATCCATTCAGACACACCAACGTTCTGAAAGCGAAAATTTATGTCAGATTCGATATGTGCTTGTGAAGGTCACGAAGTGAGGGAGCGTAACCTGACTTGACGGTGCCGGTGGTATCTGCTTCCTTGGACCTGGTCACGTGACAGATGAGCCGCTTCGAATCCCTTCCCTGAAGGTCAAAGGAGTCAAACCATCCATCTGTGTCTTTTCCTTTCCTCTTTTCTTTCGTACAGATAAATACGACAGGAACATATGAGCCTCTCTGGGGGAGGGACAATAAGGCGCCGCCGTCTCTCCTCCTCAAGGACAGGATCCATCTCCCTCACTCCCTTTATTACCTCACCCTCCCTCCGACCCGGGAAGGATCAGTCAGACACACCGGGGCAAATCACTCGTGTCAGCACTTTCGTCGGTAGAAACGAAAAGTAAACTTCAGTGACGTTTCCAGATATTCGTCCAGAAATACTACTACCCCCCTCCTCCTTTCATCAAACGGACTATGTGAACGCTAGCTCTGTTGCTTACAGGACTCCAAGGAATTCCAATACGAGTTTTAAGGCCGTCGTGTTCAGCTGACCCCCACCCCACCATGCATCTTAGAAGTGTGTTTGGGCAAGAACGTCTCACTTTAGCAAATGGATATCAAATCTCCAATTGACAAATTTGTTGTGGCATCTGTCTTTGTCGTTTCTGTTTGATGATAAGACAAAGAATAAGAGAGCAATGTTGTGAATGTCGTACATCACAAAACTAGTACGTGTTTAACCAAGGACATTATATAGAGAATATATATAATGTCCTTGTCACAACAGACCATTCATAGCCTGGATGCATCCCAGTCCACTGGCCATGCATGGGAAGGGGCGCGGGTATTCGTTAGAAAATTACCGAATGATCATGGAACATCTTCTCATTCTCTTGATGGATAGTGGTCTAGCGTGCGGTTCACACAGGACCCATCCATTCTACCATCTCACGTCTACCCGCTGGTTTGATTACTTCATCCAGCATTAATCATATTTCAATAAGCGAGCCATTATGCTACCCATCTTCTTTAATAATGCCTAACAATACGGTAACAAAGCCGACTCTCCCTAAGTATTAAGAGACGCAAAACGACAGTTATGGATGCGCTGATCGTCCACACCGCTGCCCTGTCCACGCAACTATCTGACCTTCCCTGTCCTCCACACTCCGAGTAGCCAAGCAGACAATCCAATTCTGCGCTACCGACAGTTTATTCTTAACAGCATCAAGAGAATCCAAACCTCTGCCAAAGCGACAAGGCTGACATGTCTTATCATTTGTAGCTTGGAAACGACGATGCAATCTCAAACGAAGCTGCTAGGAGGCAAAATCGCAGCCATTTCTTCCTTAGCCAAATGCTTCTTTAAACAATGTTCTTGAATGAGATCTATCTGTTTTGACAACTTAATCCACTTATGTGTACATGGAAGTCTCAAACCTACACAGAATGTCGACATTATCTATTTCCATTACAAGATTACGCCTGTCGTCATCTTGTAACGAATGTAAAACGATTCGTCCTCTTTTGTAACATAGGACACAATGAGGGACTATTCAGCGCTGAACTATAACCGTTAAGGTATCCTCCCCAGCTCCATTGTTGCAATAATCATTACTTACATCAGCTCATAGGCTCATTTATTCGTGTCTTCCTGTCTGCCAGGCTTAAGTGTTCCATACAAAAGCGTCTGGTGGCTCATGTCTGGCTTAAACAATGCTCATACTTTATAAACCGGTATTCCTTTGTGTGTTGGTGTGTGCGGTCTCTATCGCCGACCTTCGGTAATTGTACTTACACCTGCCGCAGAACAATATGTCGTGATTACTCAGATGAGCGGTGTAACAAGGAGGACGTCTGGTATGATTAGTACAATTCTTTATAACCGTCCTGTGGGGACCCTGACGGGCGGACTGTTATATTATATATGAAGACGATGATGAATTACACGCACTAGTATAAGGATGATATCTTAATGGAATGAGTTCTGTTGTAGAGAAGACTGAGAGTGCGTGGATGTTTTATTCATGAGTGTCTTTAATCATGCTTCTTGTTTCACCGAGCGTCTTCAGGTCTGTGTGAGATACAGTGGTTTTCCAGTGCACAGAGCAGGGGAAGAAAAATGGATGGCGCGTTTTGTACCATTTTGGGCTGACGCCAAGTCTCTATTAGACGCGCCGCCAAGCAGACGTGATGCATTAGGCATCATTACACGTATCTGTAGACAACAATTTGTTACCTGTCTGCCCAGACTATAGTATTCTTCAGAAATGACGAAAATCCCATATCAAACGCTTCTTCTCATTTGAACATTGTTTTCGAGCCAGACGTAAAAGTTCTGGCCATCTTCAAAAACGAGAGGAAGATCGCGACGTTCACTGGCTGCCCTGCTTTTGCTGACTCATTAAAAAATGGTGCACTGCAAAAATGGTCTCTGACGCTAGCGCTAGACACCATGATAAAATTCCATTCATTCATTCATTCCTTCATTCGTTAATTCATTCATGCATACGATCTTCCCTCCTAACATCTGCTTGGAGATTAAGATTCCCGACAGACGATTCGGTGACCTTATTCTGTCGTCTGCTTTCTCACGACTGACTGACCCAAGTTGTCCAGAGCTTGCCAACACTCAAACACGTTTACGCCAAGAACTGTAAAACCTTCAGGATGAGCACAAAGGCGCCGTTATATCGAGCCATTAAAGCCTTCTGTTCCCTCGAAAACTTTTGATGGAGCATGATTGTGTCCATCCTCTCATCCTCTCCATCCTCACAATGCGTTATAACAAGCTGTTTGTTTAATATAACACACTGTGTAATATGAGCGGCGGGGCGGGTTTCCGTCTCGTAAACGGTCGTTGCCATTTGAAACGGTCGATGCCATATGCGAGTGTATCTTAACTTTTGAGAGGGGCAAAAACATTTGAAACGTATAAAAAGCAACATTTCTATTGCAAATGCAGGACACCATCGTAAAAAATAGTAAATATATCATTGAAAAAAAAAAAAAGAGCACAAGCTTGGATTCGAACCCGGGGCAAAAAGCCTAACCCTAACCCTAACCCTAACCTCTACGCCACGAAACATCACGGTGTTGACTGCGCGTCCTAATACATTTAAAGTGCGGTATTCTGCGATATGGCATCGACCGTTTCAAATGGCATCGACCGTTTACGAGACGGAAATTAGCAGCGGCGGGGCTGGCAAGAGAGGACGGATTCTGTGGGTGGGACAGGGGATTTAAAAATCACACAGACGTACCCCGAAGTCGTGATAGGAGAGCTTTGGTGCTGATGTGGCTGAGCTTTCAGTCGATTGCTGATAAACTCTAGCGACCATATGGCCAGCTGCGATAAGGCAGGTATCCTTCATTAACCTACATCATCGGCTCCATCCATCCTGATCCAGATGGATGAACGTTATTTGCAATTTATGCTATTGGATTTTATTGCAACGTTCATGAGTGGGAACGAGAGTTGTGACGTCATCCGTTTCTTTTGCCCCACAAGGGTAGATGTGTAGTATGTACTACTAGTATGTAACTGCAAAATAATCCCATCTCTCAATACGTGGTCCTTTGGTCGGTTCTTCACAATGGACGCTGTAATGTTGCGAAGATGACTGTAGTGCTACTGGTTCGACATCGGTGTCGTAGATGACGACTATCGGATGTGTCCATAATGGGATCCGATAAGATCGTGCGCAGTTCAAAGTATCAGTAGGTGAAGCACCGCCTTACCCAACTGCACGATGAATGATAACGTTCTTCCACCCGGGAAATTTACGGTCTGGTTTCCCAAGTGAAGACGAGTCCGTCACTCTTATCACAACGTAACGGAGCGAGAACCGGTCGCCGGCAAGTCGCGAGGGGCCAGGCATGCGATGAATCATTTATATCCACCGTCACTGCCGGGGGACCGTGTGAGCCTCGCGGATAGTCAGGGGTTAGGCGAAGAACATTACGCAGGGACTCCGTTCCTTCATGTTTGTTATTTTGGATCTTCACAACTAATTGTTTTCAGCATTTTACTTTCATTGATGAAATCGAGAATGACTAATGTTTGCTTCATCTTGGTTGGTACATCGATCCATAAAGCCCGCTGAATATCACGACAGCGAATCGGTTGATTAAAATGGACATTAACGATCGCCAAGGGTCGACGTGCGGTATATGTGATACTGTTACTGATGACATTTATTCATTTTTATTGCCATTATATGCTGTGAAGGTGAAGGCGACCGTTGTATATAATATAGAGAAGTGTTGACCAGATGTTAGTCTCTACTGGACACCTTCGGTTGCTGGAAAAAAATTAGGGACGAAAAAAACGCTTTTCAATCCTGGAGCAGAGTGGATACGAAAGTTATTCGGTGAATTGAATACTGAAATCCTATTACTAATGTTAGGAAACATGAGACGCAGCCGCTGTATGCGCGAAACGGCCTGTTCTGAGACAAAATGAAATGGTGGGTGCTTTCATCGCTTAGCCAGCTTCTTTTATCGCAGAGGAGGCCGCCTTCACGCAGACTAGGCAGCATCGCACGTCTCATAATAAGGTTTCAGAAAGGCAGCCGATCTGGGCATCACTGATCGAATTGCGTTTTTGTCTTCCTGGTAGAATTCTACTACCTGTCCTTTTAAAATTGTTTTCCAACCACAATAACTGAGTGTCACTCGACCGACCTTCAGCAAACTATAAAACCTCGCACTTCTCAATTTTCTTCAACTACCCCGGAAAATGATAGTTGTGGGCTTTAAAGATAAACACTTCAAATCAATAGTAACAGCCTGAATTGAAGCTGCGACCGATAAACGGAAATGAAATTCACGTGAAACGTTTCCCCTGCAAATCGTTTTCCGGGCACAAAAACGTTCAGTGACCTTTGCAAGTAATTTGAAGTTGATGGATACGCTTTTCTCCACGTCGTGTCCTCGCGCCAATTTGTGTTGACGAGTAATCTCCAAGCAGATCTTACGGTGGCCAAAGACAGTATCCAATTGGCCAGACAGTTACCATTAGCCACCGAAGGCTAATGGTAACTGTCTGGCCAATTGGATACTGTCTTTGGCCACCGTAAGATCTGCTTGGAGATTATTGACGAGCGCCTTGAAGCGAACCTTTATTAACACCGGGTGCTTCGCTCTCAAATTACTGTTACAAGATTACGCCTTTCTCCAGATGATGCCGGATTTGTGGACTTTACGACCAGACCGTTCAATGTTATCTACGAGGTACAATTACCTCCTGCCAGCTTTTATGACACAAGTTCGGGCTGTGAAGCCGAAACAAGATGAGGCCACAACGATTTGATTAGTTTATTCGTTTCTCGTATTTCTTACAGCAACATGTGGACTGAGAGGGGAAGTGAGTTATTTTAGGCGTGATGTCCATGAAGTGAGAGAATAGAGCCCGGGCTTTGACATAAAAAATGCATAGCAACAGTGTAAAATGATAGCGAACGTCCCTGTAACTAGATAAACATGATAAAAGATGTCAATACATGTACAAGATAAGCTTTTAGTATGTCCCAAGTTCTTTCCCCCGGGCTAATGACACGCAACAAAGTGATAAGGAGGAGTGTAGATAGCACATTCGGTATTGGGAAAAAGCAAGTCGCTGTCTTTTGTGTTAAAACGATTGCCTAACTCTGACTTTGCTGGTTTGAATTTCTTGTTGAAGCCAAGAGAGGACTTGATGAAAAACTACTTCATGATCAGTTGAAGATTTGGGAGCCCTTTATATTGATGTTACCTGACGGGATATTGCAGGATATGTTGACAGTTTGGCGATCCGGTCCTGAGGGATGTCACGGGAGGAAGATCGCGTGCTGCCTCATCAGATCGACCTAACGTTAATGTATCTGTGCAGCAGGGATCTGCAGGGACGTAACATCACTCTATATCAAAGGGACGCATTTCCCTGCCGTCATACCCGTGTCAATATTGATGAGCTCCACGAGAACACAAACCTTGCCAAGGTACATGTATCATAGTTCCCTCCATAAACTCTCAGGTTTCATTGTCTTGGATTGCTTGGTTATGCTGGTTGATAAATAAGATTCAGAATCCCTGAAAAACGATTCTTCTGTCCAAACCTCAACCCAGACTAAAAAAAATACACACATGTAGCCACTTTTCCTCAGGCTAACACCGACCCAAAACAGGAAAAGTACAGAAATCTATTAATGGCTTTGTCAAGTGTTTTGTTAAATAACAGCCACACAAAAAGGCAAAAAAACACAACTGAACAGGTAAAAATTGACGTAACCTCTTCTCCAGAGGAACTGATGAGCCACCCCGTTAAAAGTATGTTCTGTTGTGGTACCCTCGCCATGAGCCCTAGCCCTACCTGGTCATGAGGGCCGGCGCACGGCTGTAAGAGTTCCGTCCACTCCACCTCTGACGGCGCCTCTCCCACAGCAGCGGCGGCGACGCCCTCTTTCATCAGGGTGGACTCCCGCAGGCAAGTCTTGGAGGCGAGGGACGGCAGACTCATCTGTGACGTCAGCTCGCGGAGCTTCAGACTGTACTTTTCACCTTTCCGCCCTGAAAACAAACAAAGAAACAAATGAAGGATTCAAAATGTGCGACGTCAGCTCATGGAGCTTGAACTATACTCGTCTTTCCGCCTGGAAGCAATGATGATCAAATAATCAACAACAAAGGACTTATGAAAACTGGCGCCATTGGTACATTGGTGCTCTCATTGGTGCTGAATGGCATTCGACTAACCACACGTTCGGGGTATTTCTTGTAACCCATCAAAGCCAGGTTTCAAATTTCGTAACACTATTTATTTAGCACGTTTTCATTGTTGCCACATTTTGGTGTAGATAATGTGTATTTATTAATGAAGTTATCGCGCATTAGCTAAGTAAGTTACTAATAAAAGAATTCAAGTCGCCTATGCTTCTAGCCGAGCTCAACAGGCTGATCCGTTAACAAGATCGTGCCAGAAGGCAAAATAATCGCCTTAGCACCGATCCAAACGTTTTATCTGGGTATTTCAGACGTGAGTACTGTCCCCACAGCCGTGCGTGGATAACAAGGTTATACTAATCTGCAGGAGACTAACGAACCTAGCCTATTCATAATTGTGTGCAGAAATGAACGACGAACTTGATGTCGCTCCACGTAAAGTTGGACTCAATCTAGGCTTAGCACGTTTGCTAGCAATATGGTTCGATTTAAACCTATTTCCTCTCTTTGCTCTCTTCACACTTATAAGTTTTAAGTTGAATCGCAGTTTGAAAGCTCTTCCAGAATTGCCATCCCAATCAGCATGAGAAACAGTCAGAAGGGATTTAGTCTATATTAATTTATACTAATTTTAGGGATGACATCCTCTAAGGACATCAAAATATTACACAAGACTGTGAAAAAAATGGGTTCGTCCCGCTACAGGACGCTTTACGACGCATGTGCTCATTTTCATACATTTTCGTGACAGTAACGACACATTTTCGCATTTTGCTGTCCTCTTGATTTGCGGTACGATCTATGTTACCTATCCATATTCCATGTCTCTGGAAAAGAATTAGATTTTTTTAATCATCTCGGGAATCATACTACAATCCATACACGCATATATTTGCCTTGTATCCATCCGTTTTAGGCGCGTGCTCATTGTCCTTGAACCCGCCACGTGGCACGCCCATGATGCCGGCTTGTCACAGACTAGTCCTACAGAACTCCGGGGACGCGTGGTGCCGGCTTGTCTACTCTGACGGTTCCACAAAACACAATTTGTGTGTAGAGTTAAGGCAGGATGGGTGCGCAGGATATACGTGTCGCACATAAAATATGTTGCAGATTATGGCTGTCTTGAAACTCCTTGTTTTGCTCTGTAGTTTTCTTGATTTCTTGCCAAATGTGATATGACAAAAGTAGCTATATCTGCTGCTCTCAGAGTAGGCTGTATGAAATATTGACAAAGGCAAAGAGATGATGTCTTCTTGCTTTGATACCATTAGGGAAATATTGCCGCCAGATGTGCCATAATATTCGCAGCAAAACGTTTAAAATTCCAATGTTCGAAGTTCTCTATTCCATCTGGATGTACAGTGAAGGCACTACACAGCGTTTGAAACAGCATTCAAATGCTTTCCTCCATGCATTTTTATTTCTGCCATGGAGCACATAATTTGACTTCAGACATAAGCTACAGATTTCAAATTTCTTCTTTTTCTTTTCCTTCAAATTAAAAGTGATTGGCGTTGTCATTGGCGCTGTACGACCTTCCGTTAATCCAGAATTCAGACAACTGTCAATCACTGCTCGTCTTCAACAGCTTGTCACCTTATCTAAATCCTTCAGCTTGGCCCACAGGCAGACTTAGGGTCGTTTTCAATCAGATAGTGAAGTTTCTGGTGGAGACTGAGAATGAAGACGTGCTCAAGTTTCCCCTTAAGATTTTCTAGTTCAACCGTGAGATGACAGTCAAAGTATCCCTCTCCATTAAGGAACTGCTCACATGATAACGCACAGAGAAGAATGATTTTGAAGCTTTTTGCCAGATTTGATGAATAACTACATGTTACGCTAGAAAAGCGTTTATACATATGACTTTGCTTCGCATTTTTGGTGCAGTGGCAATCGACGATGAAGTATCAGCACACAACGTGCCAACTGACCTTGTTTATTTTCATGGCGCAGCTGTTGAATGTGGGGTCAGGATTTGATGACAAGAAAAGGAGGTGAGGAAACATCTGGAATGACGTCTTTGAAGACGATCGATGTGTTGCTATAGAAATAGAAACCTATGGTGACATATGGCATCTATGGAAACCTGCCGCAGGATTTGTGTCATTTTCTATAGGACACCATTTAAATATGTCCCATACGATGATAGACTGGGCAATATCGGAGAATGGACCGGCACGACATTATGTGAAACAGAAAACAGAGAAGCGGTAATCTTTCAGATCTTCTGTGGTGCCCCAACGGTCAAATAATTAGACTAAGGGATAGATGAGAAGAGATGAGCTGTCCATCAAAATTAGCGGTTCAATCAATGCGACGGCGCCTGCACATCTGTCAGATTTTTGCGTTTCTATGTTTTGCCTTTTAGGCCTGTGGCTGTGGTGTATCAGGTAAACGGGTGTAGCTAGAAACGTTACAGCTTCTCACCATCCGCTTGGAGATAACGAAAGAAATTACGATCTGTAGTCATGTTTTTATATCCCAAGACGTGGTATATCCAGCCACGTTTTGAAATTTGGCACGTTTTGGAATGGGGCACCTTTTGGAATGGGGCACGTTTTGGAATGGGGCACGTTTTGGAATGGGTCACGTTTTGGAATGTACTATTCCTTGATGCAATGCTCATGACGTGAGTGGGAGTGTACAGGTGTTTCCCACGATTATTAACTACGCACGGCACGAGACCCGGACCGACCCCGCTCCCATCGGCCCGCCCTCAGGGATTCTCAGATACAATATTTGAACATGCGGGTGGTTCTGACAAGGAGGGATGGTTATTAATTCCTCCGCACCTGCACAGAGCTGATTTCCTGCCAGATTTGGATTTAATACAATGTATATAGATTAAGTTTCTGCGATGGCTCTGAACATTAGATCCTAACTATAAGACGCGGACAAATCGTACTGGAAGAAAAAATAAAAACATCATAACTCTTGACAGAGTAAACACAGACTGCATCTCTTGTGCCAATTTGAACACGCATAGATCGAGTACGTATTTCAGACGATACAGAAACGTGTCAATCAAATAAACATGTAAGTGCAGGAATAGCGTAATAAGGCCCCAATTGTAAGATTTTAGATACACAACACGCCAACTTTCAACAGTAAAGCAATTTGCCTTCCAAGAAAATTTTATATCAAAAGGTTTCAGTTTTAGGATCATTCTATTGAAGCAATGACTTACAGGAGGACTAGAATCTGAACAAACCAGTAGCCATTTATTCAGGCTGAGGTATCCCAAAATATATTATTATAGGAATAGTGATGTGTGAAAGATTCTACAGTGCTGACTGTAGCTAATTTGCAAAAATGTCACGACGTTCCCTTTACCTGCAGTAGGAACACTGAGAGAGAAGCGTAATGAAAAACAGGAGGATGCCTGGAGATGAACACCTCCACAAGCGTGCGTGCCTTTTTATGGACGGAAAACCATTTATCTCTGATAGGTTTCTCCTAAAAATGTCGACTGCATGAGCAAATATACGCCTCATATACAACACAACAAAGCAGGATTTAGATGGAGTCTTTTGACAGCAGATAGGTCGTCCAAATTGCCCAATTTCGTTCGCAGTGACATTCCTGTAGCTATCAAATCTAAGCGCTATTTTAGGTGGTTAAAGCTTTTATCACATGCTGGAGACATGCTAGAGAGTGTATCGTCAAGGACACTGTAACGTTACGTGTTGCACATACTTGTGATGTAAAAGTTCTATCAAGTTACCGACTAATAAAAGTCATTGCCCCCACCTGGTCATGTTTTAACCGTGTCAGTTTATTTGAAAAAGGCAGCTATGAGCAGTTTTGTGGTTTTTGCTTATCAGTGCGCTTGTGCCTGCGGACGAAATAACTGCATTTGGTGTACGCTTTGCAGCTTCTTTTCAAACTACGACAAACTCAAGTAACTTAATCATTATGGAAAATCATCGTTTTCTGCAGTGATAGTTTGAGTATAATGTACTGCTGTATTATGTAAGCTGGGTGCTAATCATGGTTAAAGTCGCCAGCGCTCCGGAGTTGCGTCAGTGCTATGCAATCGATCGCGTGACCTCGATCCAAACACCTGTCGCATCACGCCTGCCTGGCTTTACAGGCTGCCATTATCCTCAACTCAACGGAAACACGCAAGCTTTTCTCTCTACAGAGTCTACACAAACTGTAAAACTTGGAGCAGATAACGGGAACTATCACTCTTCCTCAAGTACGTCATTTTCCTGTAGTTATCATTTTATTTTTTTATTCTTTTATCATCATGTGCATCAAATCAATTGCTAGTTGTGCACTATTACCCTGTTGCACAGAAGAAGTGGTGGCGCCCCACTAGACTCATCTAAAAAATACGTCCAAAACAAGCCGCAGCAACACATCTGCTTGGAGATTAACAGACAAGTTTTGTTGGTCGAACATCTGTTACAGCTCGCTCCTATTCGTGATCTATAGCAGCGTCTGAGCTCATGCCATTAACTGTACAGAGGTATCAAGGCAAACGGGACTGAATGGCATCAACTTAATACCTCTGTAGCGGGGACACGCCGAGGTGTCACAGGAAATGGGGGCACCATAATGTGGGCGTGTGTCATACATTGATAACGTAATATCACACCAAATTAATGTGCTGGTTCTCGGACTAAAACAAAACAAAACAAAACAAAACAAAACAAAACAAAACAAAACAAAACAAAACAAAACAAAACAAAACAAAACAAAACAAAACAAACAAAACAAAACAAAACAAAACAAAACAAAACAAAACAAAACAAAACAAAACAAAACAAAACAAAACAAAACAAAACAAAACAAAAACAAAGAACTGGAATATCAACATAAAAAACAAACGGAAGATCAACATGAAAACTGAGTCTGAAGGGAAAGTCTATTAATTGGTAACGCCACACACAGTCACAGTTACAGTGCTTGGGATAATATAGTCAGATTCAATTTTTCTCCCAATCCTCTGTTTTCATCTCGTCCAACAGAAAGGTTTGACTTAAGCTAGTTTTGAGGGGATAGATAGATAACGTCTGCAGAAGTTATGGTTTCCTCCGAGCAAAGGGCATACAGTTACAGGGTTTACATATTATCTCATCTTTGGCGGATATAGACACGCACAATGTCGTGACTATTAAATGTCAGACGTGTTATTAAACAGATAAGGAACTGTGTAGTCCGTGGAAATTGATGGTGAAGGTAAATAGCTCAGTGATCCAATAAAACATCTGCTAATCTCCACGGAGCCGTCGGCGGTCCGTGCCGACGTGGGGAATTATAAATCAACTTTATCTGAACGCCGCTATAAGTGCTGAGTCGGTGAGTTGTGTGGGTAATGTGGGGGATAGGTGCTGAGCCGGTGAGCGTTTAATGGCCAGTAATAAAATCAACTCACGTTGATACTAAGATTAAACGTTTCTACAACAATAGAATGCCGTATGCTGGCAGATTGTTATCAATTAGATATACGTCAAGTCCATTTTCATGCTACATCCATAGTATGACGGCATTTCCAGTAAAAATAAAGGATATTGATTGATTAATTGATTATTACCACCTGAAGTGCTCTCGGAGTTTGACAACTACAGTAAGCATGGTATTCCACAAGATAAGTATGATTTAGGACATGGTTTGTTACCAAACGATACCCTAAAGATGTTGATGTATTCAACGGACATATTTCACCTGTGTAATACTGGCCATTTCGAATGTGGAAAGACGCTGGGGCGTAGACATAAATTGTTATGACAAAAATAAATGTACCATGCCAAAGATGAAAACAGACAATTTACATTGGTGTTTGAAAATTCAGCAAAGTTGAAATACAAGGACTAAACATAATCATTCTTTCCTAATTCCCACCGTCTTTTCTGAAGTAACCGTTGTAATGTAATGTATTTTTCGAGACATAACTCGTAATTGTAATTCAGAGCCAACTGTTCGTGGCTCTTCAAGATTCAATTTTTTTTTTCAACTTCTACACAACACGTTTATTGCAAATAAGAAATATTGATAAAGAGATACGTATATTGCAATTTTTGGCCTGAAGGCTAAGTAAAAGTAACGTACATGATAATACCCTAAATACCAATTATCTATATCTAGATCATGACTTGTTGAGTATGAGTTTATCAAATGAACTGTTATGATGACTCACATTTGTCTCTGCACGACTTGAGGAGGTGGCGGCATCGGGTACTCTCCGCCACGATGACGTAAACCGCGGGAAACATGGCGGGACCGGACGGTAGAACACACCACAGGGTCCACTGTAGAATAGTCTGTCTGATCCTCAACCCGAAGTACGTCATGGTAAACATGACCAGGGCGGGGACCCACGGGATGGCGATGATCAGAACAGCCGCCCCCATCCTCGCGAACACCGCCGCGTCCCGCTTTATTATCCTCTCCTCCATGGGCAGGGAGGCCTTCTTTAACTGTCCCCTGATACAACAAGGCACTGCGGACAGGCAGACGAACATGGTTAGTACGATAGCACAGTTTAAGAAGAGAGTAAACTCAAGTTTGTGCTCGGTTTTGGTTCCTTGGGGCAGGCACAAGACCTCGTGATACGTCGTAACAGTCGGCGCGTGGTCCTTACTGAAGAAGATGGACAGAGCAGGAGGAAAGCCGGCTAAGATGAGGGCGGTCATCCACTCTGCGATGGCGATGACTTTGTAGACGGGGAGGTAGTCCTTGCCGCGGCGCATCCTGCGTGGGCAGACCTGGCGGACGAACATGCTGACGGTGATGGTCAGGCTGAGCCAAAGGGATAGCTCCGAGAACAGGATGCCGAGAACGCCCTCTACATTACAGAGGATCTGTAGCGACGCCGCGGACAGGTGGCCGTTATGATGCAGGAAATCCCCCGTCACCAGGCCGGAGAGATACACCACCAGCCCGATGTTAGAGCCCGCCAAGTTGTCCAGGAGGAGGGTGTTGACGGCGCCTTCTTTAGGACGGCGCCGGCGGCATAGGAACGCGGAGTTCCCGACCAAAATCAGCCCGGCTACGGTACAGATGGCCACTGTCAGGGTCAGGTCTATAGAGCGGACGGGCGGGGAGAACCCCAGGCCGTCGTTGTCTGTCGAATTCGTCTCCATTAAAACCCCTCCATCTAGTCATACATATCGCTACATACACAATCAACAATGCTTCCCGGTGACGTGACCCGTGGAACCGACAGGTTCAAGCACCTATTACCGGCTGCGATCGGCTCTCAGGGCCGCCACGCGACCCGCGCACCTCTCCGACAACTCTACACGTTGCCACTCTTCAGCCCAGGTATATCCTTGGCGACGCGTTCCTCCCCTCTACGGCTCCAAGAAGTATTGACGACTGGAACTGCGGATCTTACCAGGGCGTGTGCGCCTGTAGTGCCGAGCGTGAGTCAATGTAAGATCATTAACTCTAGACGCACGCGCCGCAGACTCACATGCAATTCAAATTCCACACAAACAGCACGGTTGGATGGGCTTGATGAACGTAATGAATATGCACATCACAAAAGAGGCATCCGCGCGGCAAGATCCCCTCAGACACGGCTTTTTGAAATACTTTATTCCGCTCTTGTCAACCACATAACCTTGACGCGAAAGGCTCGTCCCGGTCGAGCCCAGGAAGCAATTTCGTGTCTGCAGCAGGTTTCGCGGTGTTGTCCGTTTTTGCCGGCTTACATACTGTTTCCATTTTACTTATTGTTACCCTGTTCTGATGGCTCCCATTTTTGTCAATAAATAATATCAATATGGTCCGGAGTCATCAGAATATGGTATAAACCAAAACAATAGTACGTGGTTGTAATCAGCCAAAATTGCAATATCGAAACGCCAACCGTGCAAAGGCCTGTCATGGAGGCTAACCCGGGAAGCAATTCGCAGATTGCCAATATAACAAGCGCTCCTCTGTCTTCTGCATCGCTCGTGACCTCTGACATTTCATCGCTTTCCGAAGTAAAGAAACAGGACGTTCCGAATAGTCTTTGCCCGGTCGCCCGGTTGTAATCCCCGTTAGGACGGCTGGCGATAAAATTGGACGCCGATTGGGGCGGTTTTGGGGGTCGTTCTTTACTCTGTGCGAGCACATTTTGAGATCTTGATACTCTTCCCAACACAAGCATGAAAGCGCCCGTATTCTCCCTGTTGACAGCTGTGATAAATGGAGAAAACCCTCCAGAAAGTAATCCCTGAATAAGGTGAGTTCAGCAAGAACCGAGGGACGTTAATGCTTAGTTTGTATGGCTTCATCCTGGAAAAGGACCTTATAATTGTAGTGCACACTCCGCCAAGGACGGTCTGAGCCATTCCACAAGCCTGCCTCGTTACGAGAGCTTGTCAGAAACAAATTATCTGCCGGGGAATTATTGGGATCGATCGTTTTTACCGACCGCGGCCTTTGAGCTCGAGAATAACAACAGTAATCCTGTGTCATTAATAACCGGGCTGAACAGGGACACAGGCGCGGTCTGGCCTCCACAACAGGCTTTTCTGTTGTTTTACTACTGCTGCTTCTCGCTGATCACCTCCTTATAGCAATAGCTTTCTGTTGGCTTCCATTCCTACGTATACGCAGCCAAATGTTGCAGGAGATGCCAACCACCAGAGGGAGGTTGATGTAATAAAACAGGATAGAATCGATAAAAGCAGTCCCGCCGCGGAGCCTGATTTGGAGGCTAGGCTATCGCCACCCCACGGCGCACCCGCTCCTCTTAATTGTATGATTAATGCATTCACAGACAAATAGCAACGTAATAAAAATTTATCGGCGCATATTGCATCGCTGAAATATTCATATTTCCGGCCACTTATAAAAGTTGTAAATTTTGCCGCGGTTTTTACGAGGCACTTGGGCATTTTTCGTCTGGAGTTATCTCAAAGGGAAATTGTGCCACTTTCAGAAAGCAAAACCACTTACATAGTCATGCGTCAAACCTGGATTGTGTCCCTGTGTGAATTACTTATGACAACTGTTGACATTTATGTAGACCTGTCTTGTTAATTTGTTTATGACCATACTTGGACGTCTTCATCTCTGAGGGCCCAGTCATAATCGTCGTACTATAGGCTTAATACAGCAAATTGAGGGCATTCTTGTGACAGTCGTGGATGTGTTCAAAATTCAGCTGTCTTGTGACGGAAAATATTGCCATAGATCCTTGACAACGGTCTGTCATGGCGTCGCTGAAATTCCTACCACAAGAAGAGCGTAATTTCCAAGCAGATGTTGGGGTTGAAGATCGTATCGTTTTCTGACTGCCAGTTTTCTCTGACAGGGTGGGTGGTTGTCAGAGAAACCCGGCTGCCAGAAAAAGTTAAGATCTTCTAACCCAACGTCTGCTTGGCGATCGGTACATCCAGAGAAGTCACGTCAGCTCTTCGCATCGCTCCAGATCGACCATTTGTAACCAGCGCCTCTAGCGGTATCGGCTGTACTACAGCAACCACCTGTTGCCGTCACCATTCTCATCAGTTTTCCTGGTGATAAGCATGAGGCGGTTTTGACCGTAGACGACCCAATGAAGGTCAAGTCTCAGTAATATTCAATCAGGTACATGGCTCCGGATTTCCCACGTCTTTTAGGTGTTTTGCTTGCCACAGGATGATGAGCTTCGTTTTGTCATGTCAAGAGGATGAACTGAACCATCTAGTTATTACCATGACTGAACTGAGTTGTGCGTGTTTTCACCTCCGGGGAGGATGAAATCTTTCCAGCGGTAGGTTATGTTGTAGGTCCCGTTTGTATGTTCGCGGCTATAACTCATTGTGTTCTGATATTTGTTGTGGACATTGCAATATCTGTTCACTGTGTTGATTATAATTGTGATATTACCCATCTTTTAAGTCATTCACTTAAGTCGTTACTGGTAATATTACTGTAAATGTGATGTCAGCAGCCGTTGTGAACATTATGCGTTATATACTTTCCGGAGGTTTGAAATCTTAGATTTCTTCTTGTCTATTCGTTCCTTTCGGCACGAAAACGCCCAATAGTTGTAGAGAGACATAAAAAACGCCTTAGGCGTGTAAAACAAGCCGGGTGCCATACAATTACATGTAGTTGGAGATTAGTCTCTGTACTTTTGTCGCGTCAACAAAGTTTCAATAGTATTGGCCGATAGGTAACTCAATGTAACAATACCCGTCATGTAAGTGAGAGTGGTAATCTAGCCGGGAACACACACAGTCACGGCCGGCCGCCAACTCGTATCAAAAGTCCATCAGTCACCTTTAAACGCCCTTTATCCAAGGTCGTATTTTTACGTATCCAAAGCAGACCCATTGCCGTGTTGTTTCACATAGTCGAACGCAGCCCAAACACCAACACGATACTGATCAAACATAGAAAATGGCCATAAATCATGTTCTGTCCTGTTGGCGGGAAACCTGAGCTTGTGGCGCCTTTCAGTTGGACTTACCGGATCCTATCAACATGTGGTACGGCGTTTCTTCAACACACAACAAACGTGCGAGCTAAGACCCCGTGCGCAACACTAGGGTCTATGACCTGTTGGAAAACACTTCGGTCAACAAAGGAACGACAAACATACTTGGAAACCCGAGAAAGAACTGTGATTCCAAGGCCGTGGAAAGAAGAGTATATAAACTCAGTACCTCAATTGACCGGAACAAACTGTACTGTGAGTCGTGTCAGGTGGAGCGGGAAGAAAACGTCACCAAATCATCGCCATTTCTTCAACACTAAAATAAAAAGTTCTTCTAAGGCATACCGACGCCTTACATCTCCTTCTGGTGAGTCCTCTGTTACTTACATCGCTGTAGATTGTTTTGAAAGCATTTTTAGTTTTACAGATTTTAATTGTTTTTTTTTGCTGTCACCTTTTTTCGCCTGTCTTAAACCTCCACGTCCGTTTAGGACAGCCGTAAGCACATAAGCAGGCAACAAGCGGAAATCAAAACGTCAACCATAGACTGCTACAGACGTTACATCGTTCGGTACACTCAGGATGCTGCTGACTTTGGAATTTTAAATGTGTGATTTGTATGAACGGTGGGAATTGAACCCTGAAGCGGTGGCTCCACTACCTTGGTCACGAAGGTTGTTCCTCATACCAAGAGGGTTAAATATCCTTACTGATAATTTAGTTAAATGTCCTTTTCTCACGCTGTCGTGTGGAGAAATTCAGACCATTGTTAGTCAAAGTTAGTCTGGTTTATTCACCAAAGTAACGCTACAACAAGGTGTAAACTTCAGCCAAGGCAGCGCCGATTCAGTTCGTTGCGGCCAGAGTTGGCGCACTAGAGCGAGACAACAACTACAATCTTTCGTATCTCAGCCAACGTTTTGTAAAAACAAACAACTGATCAAATTGCTGTTGCCTAAAAGAATAGTCACCCCCCCCCCCCAAAAAACGCGAAAACTGCTGTTGGAAGATGATATACTGTTGCAGGTAACGGAAAATTCTTCTTTACCAATGTGTGAGCGTGCTTTCATGAGTTCTTGAAGGGCTTTCACCTGACGTGACCCACAGCCGGCACCGGCGTCCTTACAACTTGACCGCAAACGGCCAGGGGTCGCCGCCCTTTATATAGGGGAGTAAATCTAGATGTTGTTTTTCCCTACCTGCCATTGAGACACCTGTCACACATCGTGTATCACATATAGAAACTCCAGGTGTGACGAATGTAAAAATGATCTGTCACCAGGTTATTCAGCTTAGTTACTAGTTTGATGAAGCAACGACGCCGGCGGGAGGACATCTCAGTGGCACAGTTCTTGCATTATATCTGTACCTTTCACTGAAATTAGTCCATTAACGGACTGCACCATGCACGCCGTTTACAGAAACAAGACTAAGCACGCGGGAGAAGACTTCGGGGACTCGTTGATGATGGCGAGCTCCTTCCCGAGCGTTCTGTCCCCGACGGGCGGCGAGCGCGACCCGACTCTACCCGGGGACTCTCCGGTTATCGTCATCCCAAAGACCGCCGACACCGTCATGAGGGTGAATGTTTTTTTTTAGATTTCTTATGCTTAACTTTGCTTTTTCCTTCTGCATCTACTTAATGATGTTGTGGACGTTTCTGTCTTTCTCTCCAACCATTATCATCATTATACTAGCAATATCACCATTACTATCATCTTTATTAGGTGCGGCACCAGAACGACATCCATAACCGCAAACGTCAGGAGGCGGTGAAGTCGGCGCAGCTTCAGAGAGACGCCGTCATCAAGTACCTGACAGCAGAGCAAAGACGTCTTCAGCTACGTCTTGCGCAGCTAAGGTCAAAGACAGCCGCTGTTTCTGGGTATCTGTCGGACGGGGGAACGCCGAGGACAGGTAGGAAGGTGCTAAGCCATGGCCAAGAACTGTTCATTTCCCAGCCACAGCGAGGAACGACCGCGCTGAGTGACCGGCCTAAGACAAGACAGAACACGTCCCCGCCAAGCACGGCGCCCGCCCGGCCTGTTTGCGCCACAGCCAGGGACTTCACCACAAGGCAGCGTTTCAGTGCCGGGAAAGAGAACGACCCGGTAACGCAGGAAGGCGCCCTGCGTTCAGGGACGCAGTACCGCGACCACTACCTGGTCAGCACTCCGCCGAACGTCCGGCGCAGGATCATCGGACAGACCTGCTCCCTCGTGCCGCCGTCGCCGCTGGCCAGAACGACATCTCTGTCAACCGAGGAGGTACGGACCGCCAAGCAACCTCCCGGCAGCCCTGTGCCCAACGGTCTTCAACGGGCGAATTCTTCCGACGGACATCTGTACGATCCAGCATCACCGAAAACATCCCGGTCATCCCCAACTGGTCTAACGGACGCGACAAAGAACTCGCCGACGACGTTTCCTTCCATCCACGCGCCCAAGTCTGGCAAGAAGGTGTCCGACACGGAAGCGTGGAGAATCCACAACTTAGCGCGGGAGTACCTGACACAGCCGGACCTTACTCTGTCACCTCCGCCACATGGCCAAGAAAAGTGGGCCCACACACTGTCTTCTTACCAAACCAACGGAGGACAAGACGCCGACGCACCTTCAGCTGTAAACGACGATGTCGTGGAAACCGGGAGCCAAGGACTGCGACCGCCGCCGATGTGTTTCGAGCTCCACTTCGGGTCTCCTTGGGAGCGTCCAGACTCGGGAAGGAGCTGCGGCTCGACCTTAAGCGCCAACGGTTCCTTCTACTCTACTCAAGACGAGCTGTTAGTGCTGCCTCGCAGTCGGGCACTCGCCTATCTCCACCCGAACACCTGTGTGCAGATGAGACCGTCGGAAATCGTCTCGAAGATCGAGGTGGCGACGGGGAAGACGGGGATCATGGCGTGGCTGGGGGAGGGCTCGTGCGGAATGGGGCGCGCCATGAGGGAGACCGCACTCCGCAAGAAACGCGAGTAGTCTTCAAGGTGTTCGTTCATGTAGTTCTAGTTAGGCACAGGCGTAGACCTTGCATTTATTTTAAGACGTTCCAATTAACTGTTGTTATGATTCACTATTTGTAGAAATGTAGGTCAATAGACGTCCTGTCAAATAGTTTCAATGATGTATCCATGGGTTGTGCCTATTTTAGATGTCTTTTCGCTCGTTTTGCACATTTTCATTGGATGATTTGAAGGACATACACGTGAGGCAAAAACAAAACAAACAAAAAAAGACCCTCATCTGCTTGAAGATTACAGGCAAGCTGGTTCCACTACCTTCTAAGAATAAACAGTGCTGTTTCAGATGTATCAATGATTTAATCAAGTTGTTTTTCCTAGAAATCCTCAGTTTGTACTGTCAACAATCTTAAACATAAAGTGCTGAGCACAGGTAATCCACAGTAAGGTTTTCTTATATCTACATACATAAATGTATATTTTATACATAAATGTATATTTTAATAATAAACAGACTATTGCAGTGTCCTCCTCCTGCTACTGATTCTTACCGAACTGTTTTATATCATTGTGGTTTTACACATAATTTTACTCATGCTCGGACAAAGATTATCAGCAATGATCCATTGTTTCTTTAAATACCTATAAACTTCATCACTGCTAAGAAATTGTGGATGTTAGGATACCTTGGTCTTCTTAAATATTCAAGACATCTTAAGATGTCACAGAAGTACCAGGGACAAGAGTCCGAGTAACACATGTCAGTGTCATCTGGCTGTTTTAAAGTCAGGGGTGATAATATCTTTATCAGACTTGTGGTGAATTCTAAGTCTCCGCTATCTGTTTGAAGAAGTCTCTGTTGGTTGACTCAAAGACAGAGCAGACAGCATCTTGATAAGACTTGAGGTGGGAAGACTCAGTTCCTTTAGTCTTAGCACCAGCTCAGGGACACTGAGGGAGCCTGTATGGGCAGCAGTAATACAATACCTTGTTTCTGAACAGTGATACAAAATGTAATAAAATCAATGATGGTTACAGACTAAATAGTAGTTCATAATACCAAGCCGAGGATTTTTTTTTGCCCCCCAAAATTGCATGTTTTACCCACAACTTCAATGTCTTATCTGCAATATGCAGGCACCCGTAGGTATTTTGAGCCCTTGGTCCTAGTATGGGCGGCAGTAACACAAGACTTTGTTTGTGTGAACTGATACAAAACCTGACAAATGGCAGCAGGGGATTACAAAACATGATAAATGGTTGGGAGAAACCTGAAAGGGAATCAGGTCAGGGTCCCAACAATACCTGTTGTAATAGGTGCAAGGCACGTTTCATGTCTCGTGCACATTCCGAAAACGTGAGTAGCACGTATGAGATTACTTAATCTTTGTTACGTTCTTCTGTCCTTCACAAGAGGTGAAGGAACACTGCCTCTGTCTAAAGAAAACAAACCATGAGCTGGTGTGATAGGGTTCACGACAACTATTAGAACCTTGTTTTTCACTGAAATGATACGAAAGTGTGAAAGGGTTCACAACTGGCTGTTTTTAACTGAAATGATGTGAGTTTGACTGCATTGGAGTGTGTTCTACGAAATTTAAACCTTATACTTGACAAGCCTGGTGTCAAGAAGTGGGGAAGAGCACCAAGAGGTTGTAGCAGAAATCATGTTTAAAAGAGAATATTTTACAAATCAAAAACTGGTATAATTGTCAGTTCCCGACACCAAGCTAACTTCAAGCTTTACATTACATTTTGCAGCAGCTTGTTTACAGCTTTCCATGGTTACTAATTACCCTGGGAAAGGCAGAAGGCCCTACCCTGATTTGTCATAATTGTTTTAGCAGTGTGCAGATGTCTAATGACTGCTAATGGCTGGTCCACTGTGGCAGCTTTTGTTGTGAGAAAAGATAGAGTGAAGTCTGAATGTCAAGCGAAGGTGTAGGTAGTAAGCTCTACACACAAACACGCTCGACATACAATAGATCTGAACCAGAGCCAACTCGATTGACTAGCAGAAGTGTGAAAAACAAGTTCTTGTTTCTGATTGTAAGTGTATTCACAGAAGCAAGCAGCAAGCCATGTAGGGAAAATACAAGCACTGTTGTATTTGTGATAAAATTTTCACTGCTATGCCACACAATGTTGATTTTCACCTTTTTGCTGAGAGCAAGATTTCTCATTTTCTCCAACATGTCACCCATTAACTACACTTTGTACGGCTTTATGAGGCACCAATGTTGTTACCTTCCCTGTCCATGTACTGTCTCATTCAGCTCATGCAACTCATCTGAAGTTCTAGCCTACTACCTACCATCTGTTGCCATGGAGATACCAGACTGTACCAGCTGGTGATGAGGAGGAATGCTGTAGAACACCAGGAAACAGGACAGCAGACCATCGTCAGGGGCGATGACTCCTTCACGGATGTACCTCCTAACAGCATGGCCAGAGCCTACAGGCAATATAGTCACGCAGACATGATTACATTCATTAAATGACAAAGTACATGTACTATGAGACTTTTTGTAATAAAATTAACGTGTATGTAATGTGTAAAGAGCTGCAGTTTGGAAGGAGGCCTCTAAAGATACTGCCATATCTTGAAATGATACAGAATCCTATTAATAGAACATTTGTGCACATGGATCTTCTTCCTCTTTCCAGAACAGAAAAAAAAACCCAATGAAAATATACTTAGCCCTTTATTTATATTACGGTGCACTGCTGGTAGGCCAAGTAACCTTTTGCTTCTCCCTGCATTAATGCAGCAAAAGTTTGTACTGTTTACAACAGCCCTTTCTCCATCAGTAGGGAGACAGCTAATGAGGGGAGGACGGCCCAGGATCATTGGCACCTACTTTTCAGCCATTGGTCCAGGCAGCTGTCAATCTTACTCCTCAGACTGAGTAAGAACTCGTCACTTAGCAACGGGCTGACTCCGTCCTTGCCGTGTTGCTGGGCTGCCTGGTGGAAGACCAGCAGCAGCTGCACCTGGGCCAGCTGTAAGGAGCTAGGACACACCTGCAGACTGTCCACCACCTATGGGGAGGGGATGGGGCATTGTGACAGTCAGGAATCATCACTGATTGGAACTGCATAACAGTTTCAATTTAGTTTCAAATGGATTAACAGAACTAGGAAAAGCATCCATGAAAACATTACTGTGTATGGACCAACGTCTCTTCCAAAATGTAATGTATCTTGAACTATGTTGTTCACAAATGCTGAACCAACAAACCAACTTGCCAATATAGGTCAATAAAGGTTAGACATCCAGGTAATGAGATACACAAGAAAACAGTTACTCAAGCAACTGAATAGATTTTGAAAATCTATCCGGTTGCTCGAGTAATTGTTTTCTTGTGCAACTTGCCAATAAACCCTGGTGAAACACACAGGCTCTTTCATTAGGCATTGCCTTGGTCGTGGTACGTAACCTTCCCTGAGAAGAAGGAAGAGGTGTGTTGATACCTGCATGGCTGCCAGGTGTGTTGGCACCAGGTCAGGTTTCTCCTGAGTGATGCACTCATACAACAGGGAGGCTACACAGGACAGCTTCTCCTGCTCCTGAACAGGTGTGCACAGGTGTGCAATAAACACAATAGAAAAAACAAAGGTTCCTCACACAACCCCAGAACCTACATTAGACCGTACATGGCATCCAAACAAAAGGTTTCTGCAAAATGAGAGGTCACTAAAAGCACTAATGTGATGTTAAGAATTCTTGTTACTGTTGTGTGAGATCTCCAGGCGATATACTTAAAACATTTGTGGCTTTACTTTAAGTGGGGAGTTGGCTGTTGACTGGTACAAACCTTTTCTGTGTCTGTCTTGCCTGTACAGAAGTAGTCAGCAAATGCCTCGACATTAGGGTCTGACGAAAAGGATTTAACTTCTTCTGTCTGAAATACAATATACATGTATATATGTAGCCAGAAGATGAGTACTTTCAGATGGAATTTCAACAAGGCTGGCTTGTGAAAAACACTACCTGTGTTTGCCTCAAGTTATATTCTAGCAAAAGATACTTAATTAGAGTCATCTTAAGCAAAGAAAATTCGCTGATGCTATCTTGACAGGAATAAGTCATGCTAAATACATACTGTGACTGAGTGGTGTCTTGACTCTCCACCTATGGAACTCTGGGCAAGAAGACTTCTGAAACCCTGAAATGGAAGATCAGGTGGTCTGAATGTCTGCAAAGCTGGTGATGTTACTGCCAGAAGGTAATAATATCAGTAACTGTTGATTAATAAAGACTGATACAAATACCAAGTGTACCATTTAGTAGCTTCTTACAACACTAAACACAGTGGCTGGGATCTATACCTTGGGATCGTCGGAGAAGGACATGTGGCCAGCTCTCTGTTTAACGTACACCACTCCTCCGTTCTTAAGAAGTTCCCTGGAGGAAGCATATCAACAAAAGGTGCATTTTCAGCAAGGACTTAGGATATAAATGTAAAAAGAAATCTGTTACCTGACATTAACAAAGTGATGGCAAATAACAAGGAAAATGTCACTGATGACAGAACTAACTGATACCTGAGCATGTCAGCATTCTTTTGTGTGTCGATGGTGATTGGCCAATATCTGGGGCCCAGGATGGACAGCTGAGGAAGACAATTATTTACAAATGAATGTATAATTAGACATGTGAATGATACACATCCAAGAAATATCATTGTTTCTATCTCTCCTTCTAAAGAAATTACCTTCTTTGATATCCTACACTCTATTTCAGTTGTTAACATTGTGTTAAAGAGAAATAAATAGACATCCCCTTATTACACTTTCAGGTATGTTTGGTAACTTTGACAAGTTATCACATGTTTGACATATTGTCATAAAACAAACTGTGAAGTAATCTTAATGAAAGAAGCCTTCATGCTGCACCTGTCTGAGTCTGCTGATCTCTGGGAGGATGCTGGGAGCCATGGTCTCCACACTGCACTCTTTGTGCCACTGAGTTTCCTGAGGGGCAAAACAGGGCACACTGCAGTTCTACCATTACGGTGTAATGGTACTTGAACTGAGGATTTTATTTTCAGACAAAATTCTTAATTGTGATGATTAAGAGTCTGTTTGAAGGAGGTAGCACTGTTCATGCAATGTTCAGTCCTATATCTCTGTGTACAGTAAGTGGGGTTATACCTTAAAAATAAGCTGCAGTTTTGTGTAGCAGGCCTTGTTGGTATCCACATCTCGAGGTAGCAGCAGTCGTGGCTCGGCAGCCAGAACATACAAGTGTCTGAGGGCCTGCAGGTGGTACCTGAATAACACAGCAAAAATGAAGTGCATAGCTTGAACTGGTCAACAAAATATTGACATTGGAATTTTGCAAAATCAGCCTACCATATCCTGGTTACTTTACATCTGCTGCAGCAATAATCACTATGCTATCAACCAGCTAGCCTTGGTACCAACTTGGTTACTTAAGGTAAAATCCTGTGGTCACTCCAGTTGTTGTGTAGTCGCTATAGTTAGTGGATGTAAAATAACCAGGATGGTATCTAGGCTACTCTGCACCCCTAGTCTTATGTGATGCCTGTAAACTATGTAGAATTATTGTTAGATTGTTCTTACCTGTTGTCGTTACTGTGTGCAGGGTACTTAGGGAACAGAGCACACAGCAGGACAGCTATAGACTCAGGGCTGGTGTTCAGGGAGTATCTGTAGAAACAAACTTCACTCTTATGACATGTTTCACACAGGTACTGCAAACAGGTAACTTTCAATTACAGTTAATTAAAACACAATATACTTGCTGTTTTGCAACAGTTACATTCAAAACACACTTCCTGTCAATTCTCATGCTAGCAATATGCTTCAAGCTACATGATTTGACACCACACCAAAGCATGAAGTACACGTACATGTACAAATGTCATGTAATTCAACCCTTTGCCTCATGCATGCATATTTTATTATATTTCACTAAAACGGCTTCCTTTCTTATCAACTAAAACATTCTGTATCTGTATCTGTATAGCCGGTATAACCGCCCTTCGGCGTAACACACCAGCTTTGCAGGCACGCGACATTATTTCTATGTAACAAATAATGCTGTAATTGTTTTCATGTTTTTACTGCAACTTTATGATAACCACAATGGTGACCACCCCTAACGCTGACCTTCCCCCTCCCAGGAAGAGCAGTCCCAGTGCAGAGTGGACGGCCATGTGCATCCCGTAGGTGATCTCCGGCAGCATGCGGTGGTGCAGGTGTCGACAGATGCGCAGGACACCCAGGTCACCTGTCCCCGCCATCACCAGTGCCAGAGAAACCACAATCACCACTAGGCAGGCTTCCACAATGTGCCGGCCAGCCTGGGGAAGACAGGCAGGAAACTAAATTTTCATCTAGACTAAAAGGTTTATTTTGCAGCTTTACAGCTGAATTATACATTACTTACAATCATCATCTAAAATCAAAGAAAAATCAGAACACACAAAAACCTGACAAACAGCAAACCTACCTGCTCAACCAGTGACTGCTTCCTTGTCAGCAAGATGACATCATTGGCAAACGAGAACTAGAAAAAAAACACATCATGAAGACCAGACAATACCATTATGTAGAACTAAGCACCACAATGAGAGAACATTATGAAACTATTGAAAAATGAGTTGGTGTACATTATCTGATTGTAGAATGAGGTAGAATTGCTTTATCTGCATTCTGGCATCAGATTTGAAGTATCCATAAAACCAATGTCTGTGTGACCCAAAGTATAAAGTGAATACCAGAGTCTGGTAAGCTTCCTGGTTGGCTGTCCCTGCAAACCTGAGGCCCAGGACCAGACAGGCTCCTGCCACGATGTTGGCCTTGGCTTGACTGGAGTCAAACAGAAGTGTCCTCATTAGAATGAAAGTTTCAGCTATGTTGGTGGTTAACAATATAAACAGTTGGTGCAGATTTAATTGGTAGTACCCACCTGACAGTCTGATAGTCTATCCCCAGGGTTGCAGCTTGTGCCTGCACCTCTTCTTTCTTCTGTTTGAAAGCAAACTGCTCCACAATCTGAGAGAAAGGACATCATTTATAAAATAACAGCTTACAGTTGTGGTACTAGTCCATTCCTTCCTCAGTAAAGATAGAACTGCCATGATATGCAACATGAGACCACGTGCCACGGCTCAAACCAGTAAGTCCCATAGTCAGCTGCTACTTATCAACTCTACCTGTATCTGCTGTCCTGGGACAGTTAACTGGCTTTGTGATACAAACCAAGGCTTCAAAACTCCTAACATCTATCATACCTTGGGAATATTTCCCCAGATCCACTCCTTAGTGGGCTGGATACTGTCCCACATGACTAGTCCCTTGGCAATCACCTGGAGGTGTCAGAAGAGACAAAATGATACATCTTGTTAAACATACTACTTGCTGTAGCAAGAAAAGCTCAACTTTGCCCATATTCTCATCACATTTGACCATTATGCCTGGAATACAGCTCTTTGTCATCTTTGATTTCTGAATACTTGTTAGACAGACATATTTCAAACACATTTTAAAAAAAAGAAGGGGAGGAAAGTATTCTGTGTTAGTTGCATACATGTACGATTTAGAATGGTCCCAGCATGGAGTACACCTACCCTGAGCATGAGGAAGTCTGGTCTAACAAACTCCAGGAGGAACTGTGTGTCAGGAGGAGACAACCACTGGGCAACAGATCTGTGGGACAAAACAGTAGAACAATGGTATGGTACAAAATCGCTGACTTCACTGTATCAATCTTGTTATGTGCCTACAAAGGCCTGGATGGTTTAACTCTAGTAATGTCTAGTAATGTAACTCACTTCATATTGTTGGTTCTTTGATCTTGCTTAATTTTCCCTTTGATAAAAAGGTGAAAAGGTAACTTTTACAGCAGTAAAGGAATTACTAACAGGATTAAGTTATAGTTAAAGTGCCTTACTGGTTGTTAGTCCGGAAGAACATCATGCCCAGAGCTATGGTTGCCCCTGATGCCGTCACATCGATATTCACCTGGTCACCCTCCTGGGGAACAAAGCAACAGCTACATGTATGTGTTACCAGTACATAGATAAACTATTCATGAGAGGAATCAACAGCTACATCAGGGTATACCAGCAATCTTCATGGCAAGTAGACAAAAGTAAACAATTTAAGGAAGACAGGAAAAAACAACAAATCTTCACCTTGATTGAATAACTTGGAGACTTAAACTTATCCTTTTGTGGCCCCATCTGAAAAACAATGCAGACAGGAAAAGATCTTTGGTTATTTCATGTGTTACAGGCACACAATTTCATTATTATATACCTTGTCATAGTGTGCAGTGCATGCTTTAACTTGCTTATATTGAGTGAAGACATTCCTTTTGTTACAAAGCTGATCCATCCTTGTAGGCTATAGAACAGTGAAAAACACATCATGTACAGTGCAGACTCCACTGACCAGTGGTTTCTTGTGTCCCCCCACCATGAAGTGGTACAGCTGGTCAGCCATGTTCAGATCAGCCAGGCCCCCACTTTCTCCTCCAAGCTGTAAAACAACAAATCTCCTGTTTTCACTGTCATCACAACTGTCTGACAAAACAGACTGTTCATGATGCAAAATTAATGACAAACAAAATCGGTACTCCTTCCATTTTTTTCTACATCTCCGGTGGCTATTTTTTGAAAGCAGTATCTCATTTATCTACACATGACAGCAGTAAACATCTGCAGGATAAGTTGTGTGGCGCTAGTGCAGGACTTACACCAAATGTCACCATGCCCAGAGCGAGACCAGCTGCCAGTGAGTAGGACTCCCTGTCTGTGCAGTTCTCCATCTCAGGGCCAGGGGGCCTTCCTGTACAAACAAACAGTGACATTCTGGTTAAAGTTGAAAGAAACTTTTATTTTGTAAAACATACAAACACCAATGCCCCCTGGTACATCAGCCCCACCCCATCACCATGGCAACCCCACCCACCTATCTCCTGCAGCAGGACCTCTGCCATGTGCCTGTGTCCGGTTCCCTGGTACACCAGTCCCACTCCCATCACCGCGGCGACCTGTACATTGTGAGCGATGTCCAGCTCGGTTGTTGTGGGGATGAGCAGTGCTGGCACATGGATACTCAGCATCCTGGTGGTGGCTGCATCCATTGTGCCTCTCCTGGGGGTAGGGGTATTGTTAGCACTGGCATCATATTTTCTAATCAGTGTATTTTGCTTATAATCAACATAAAAGTTACAGTTAGTCATCTTGTAGTCACTGGACAAACATAGATACAATCTTCAAAGCTAAAGCTCGCCTAAGTCCAAGCATCATTTTCCACATTTTCATAATAGCTTAGCCAAGATGATAGTGTTCGCTGATAGTATTTTTGTGAAACACTACAAGCACCATACTACACAATGTATGTTTATATCTTAAGTAACCAGTTGTTACTGGGGAAGTCTCGGTGGAATGGATGCTCTCCAGAATGAATTAAAAAATCATCTATAAACAAAACCTTACTTTGCAGCTGCCACCCCCAGCAGCACGCCTACACTGGTGAGTTCGTGACCCCTGTTCAGGTAGTCGTGCAGGTTCAGGGTGTTCAGGTTCGACAGGTAACCGTTCAGACCCAGCGCCATCAGGAATCCTGCATGCTCATTGGTCAACTCAGCACTCTTTGGCTTGTTGTAGACAATCCATGAGGACTCAATCTGACAGGAGATGGGTGACGTTTATGAAAAATACCTGCTATAGATTTTAAGATTTCATCTTGGATGAAATTGTTGCTGCTTAAATAGTATTTAGAAAGAACACACACAGAAAACATATACCAACTGAAGCTATCATCACTTGTGAATATTAGTAATCCAGGTTCATAACAGGAGAAGAAGTTTTTAAACTTTACAAATTTATAAATTATTATCCAGCTGTAAAGTTTAAAAACTTCTTCTCCTGAAGCTCCCATCATATCAGTAAGATAACTTGGACTGAAATCTACTTCAATCTTATTTTCATTGGAAGCAATTAGATTTATTTCTGGAAAAGAAACATATTCAAATTTTACCTTTGATGACTCAGGAGCGACCTTGAGTCCTGCTGCGACCCCGTTGTGGAAGGACGGCCACATGTTCATGTTGGTAGGAACTTCTATTCTGGACAGCTCAATAGTCGTGGTTCTGGGACCATTGGCCAAATAACAATTGCATGTGAGGTGTCATCGCTAATTTTACAAGCCTTTTCACTGACAAATTCAATTATTGGCTCATCTGATATGCAGTCAAGGTTGCTGACAAGCAAAAGGTGATGTTATTCAAATGTTTTTGTAAAAATGTGTGATAAACTCATGTACATTTTTGGTCACAGAAAAGAATGTTAAGAAATCATTCCCATCAGGGAAAGAGAGCTCAGATGTCTTTGAATGTTACAAAAACTGCTATAATTTCTACAAAGTACTGGCAGCAGAATAAAACCTTTCCCTACCTGGGTGCAGGTGCCTTGCCAGTCAGGTTGAGTTTGGGGATGGGTAGAGGCTCGGTCAGGACTGGGTGGTAGGTGCACAGAGTAAACATCCCCCTGGGTAACAAAAACATTCCCATACTGCTGAAACGTCTACAAAAAAATATACATTACTATATAGGCCACAACAAACTCTAATGAGTAAATAAAAATCAAAGTCTTAAAGCTGATTAGATTTTTCCAATTCTCATTGTGAAGGGACTTGTAAGCTGTAGAAAGTGTCTTTCCAAATTTAAAGTGACTAGATGCAAATCAATGCAACCTTCAAACAAGCACATTGAAGTACAGAATGGGACCATTGAACCATGTGGCAGTTTACTGGTTATACAGATATAGCTTCTAGACTGACCTTCCCACCGGCAGAGCCATGGTCCTCTGACACACAGACAGCAGCTTCATCTCCTGCTCCTCCAGGTAGTCATGGTCGCTGGGGGAGGGAAGGTCAATGTGAAAATAACTTTGTGGTGTTCAGTCAGCATAAATTTCCCCAATAGGGTTGATATGAAACAGCACTAAAAAGGTCAGTGGTAAACTGAATGACATGTTGTACAATGATAGTGTTGTTGATAGAGATTATATGTTGAGACGTTGTACCTGACTTCAGGTTTCTGCACCACGTGCACCGTGGCAGGTTTGGACGACTGAAGCAGTTTGCGAACCTCCTGGACCCGCAGGTCGTCTGGGAACCTCAGCTTCAGCAGCTGGGGAGGGGTATAAATAGCAAAATCTCTGTCCATGTGTATTGGGAAGTGGCAATTATCAAGACAACAATCGGTGGGACTTCTTCCTTACAAAGAATATGGAGACCTTATACAAATTCATTCCAGGCAAAACCTACTAGATATGATCTCCTGTAAACATCATCATTCTTAGAAGAAAAGTTTCTTCAAAATCATCAATGTATTAAGCTATGAAGACAGAGACATATTAGTCCCAGTGTCATCATACCAACAATCAAGTCAACAAATCTTGACTTTAAATGCCAGCCAACACAAACTTCCTATTGGGGACAACCATGACTGAACAGAAGATGATCTAATCAAGGATCCATTCAAAGTAAGGTGAAATAGGGCTGGAGTCTAACACAAATAAATGATATTCAAAAGAATAAACAGTCACCTCTTGGTCAAGGGTGTCCATCCCATCATCCTCTTCTGCTGCTGTGAACAAATTCTGGCAAAAAGAAGGGATTTCATAATTACCAGTTCATTTAATGAATGTTCTGTTCCTTTTGTGCCATTTACTACTGTAACAATGTAGTGAATCACAGAATGAAGTACTCCCAGTCTTTTATGCCTCTAATATCGTAATTGTACAAATGCTGTCATTTCCAGAGGTGACATAAATACAATCATCATGATGTAGGTAGAAGTTGTACACTACCTCCTCTGGAGTTGTTTTTACAAGTCCTTTGCCCTTAGACTTTAACTGCATACCCAAACTCTGCTGACCTGCATAGACAACAGCAGAATCAACTTTGTATATTATACATATACACTGAAATCAAGTTCCTCCTGGAGCTCGTGTCTGAAATGCAGCAGAAGTAGTGCACAAAGGATGCAAAGATCATTTGTCACAATATAGATAGTGCAGAAGGGTGTTGGACACATGTAAGTCCTACCATGAGGCTGCAAACATAAATGGACAATCTAAAAGTCTACAAAACAACGCCTGTGTCTAGACGTACTTCCAATGAGTTTGTATGCTGCGACGGGGAAGTCTGTGGGCATGCTGCAGCGACATTCATGGATGGCCACGCGGAGAGGAAGGGCAACACCAAATGGCAACATCTCCAGATCCTCCGCGGTCATCCCGATCTCCGTCATGTGTAACACAACACGCTCTCCCAGCCGGTACTTCTGCCTGAAGTCAAGGCTAATGCTGTGGGAATCAAATGAACCACTTGTATATTTCAATCTATTCACTTCATGTATATACAATGAATACTTCAACTTTGTAAAGTTCAATGGGGCCCCATATTACAAAAAAAAACCCATACATATTAAGAAAAGTATGTATCAGTTGGAGCACAAACTATAAAACAACACCACTAACTTGTTTCAGTTGCAATCAATTGCATCATAAACATAAAACTTGTATAAGTATCATCAGTACGAATATGAATAACAAAGATGAAGAAGCTGCCTGGATATAAAGTAAGATGTGGCAACCTGCATAGCGTAGATAACTGGTTAGGCCATGGAATGCAATAGAACACCCTGTATCACTTAAGAGTATCATTTAGCACTAAAGTGTCCTTTTACTATTTATCATTGCCTATTTTTGCCAAGTTTCTCAAACTAGTTCATATATAGGAAAGATGGTGACATACCCTCTATGACGAGGCACACCATCCCTGTGTCCTGGCAACCAAACACAGCAAATAAGGGTGTAAAAAATCCATCAAAAATCTGTATTTCTAAAATCGAACCATTATAACTGCCTTTCTGCAAAACACAAGACCTTTGCAGGCAGGCCACTGCAGCTGGCTATATCACAATAATACATGTGTATACAATTTGTCTCATCCGAGGCCTGCTTACTTAGCACAAACTGAGTGCTCTTTAGACGTACCGGTACCCAATGAAAAAGGATCTAAATACCATATATGACAATAATAGCTTGAGAAAAGGATGAAACCGTTAATTTTGGGTCGATATGACTGAAACCTGTAGTTTTAGCTGTTTTGTTTTCTAGGATGGCAACACTTAAGGTATTCCTGCTTTGTTTACAGTTGGTACATCATGCCCAGTATTACAGCATCCATGCTTCTTACCTGCAGCTGACAGTCTCTTAACAAACAACCCCTCCTCCCGGAACCCTCCAGCCTCTTCCTTCATCAGGGATTGGAAGTACAGGGAGTAAAGCTGCCAACAGAAATATCAGAATACTGATTACAGTACATTTGGAAAGTACTGGTAATTTTTTAAGTTTCAAGGTTGCAATACTTAGAGGACCTCAAACTTAATCTTGAACATAACTTACTATACAGCTTTATACCATGCAAAACTGTTTTCTTTTATATTAAAAAGATTTTATTTCTGTCACAGCATTTTGAGATACTTCTTATTTGCTTTTATATTAAAAAGATTTTATTTCTGTCACAGCATTTTGAGATTCAGACCAGTATAGTGCATTACATGTCTGAATATAGATGTCCTTTTGTTTTGAATCTATAAATTCAAATGGGTGATATGATGACTACTGGTATCAAACATTGTAAGTAAATGTAGCCCAACAGTGTACATTTACGTGTTTTCATGTGTTCTGCATTTCAACTGTTGAAAATTTTTTGTTCTAAAACCAGTACAACATATCATAAATCATATTATGCTCCAGAGCAAAAGTATACAACTGTAAGATATAGTGTACCATGATCACATTCTTGGTCTTGTCACAGACTCCAGCAACATGTGGAAAGGGTTCCAAAGGCCTTCCCAGCATGCACTGGTACAACCAGCGAAGGATGCTGGGAGGCCTGTTTGGGAAGGAAGAAGAAAACTGGAGCTGGTCTTTGGCACCTATGGAGGAAAGAAGAGTTCTTGAAGGTTCTTTGTATCACAGGTAGTAAACCAAACAGAAATAAAAATAGACCTCAGTACATGGCTAGTGAAATATCTCACTTCAGTACCCTGTTTACTTACATGTACGTAAGTGATACCTACTTTGGCTGATGTTACTGGGAGCGACAGCGTAAATACCCACAGAGGGGAAGTCTCTGCAGTAGTGGTCGATGTAAGCCTCAAGACCCAAATCACTGGGGACAGAATCAGCAAGTTTAGTAAATCAACTTCCAATGAGGTATCCTGTTGACAAAGCAACCCGCACTTGGAAAAAAACATGCCCTCTTGTCAGGGCTAACAAACATTTAAGAGCTATGCTTAAATTTTGGGAAGGGGTAAAACAATGGAAGCTCCTAGATGATGTTACTATTTAAGGAATCTTGTTACCTTGCCAACTGACACAGCATGGCTGCAATCTGCTCCAGCTCAGGATGGGACAGACCATGCAGCTTCTGGTCCTGGGAAATATAAAGAATGATCACAAACCAACCAAACAACAAACAACCCTACTTTCTTTCACTGATGTATTAGCACTGGAGATATGTGTCACAGAGCATGCTAAAATAGGACAGCTATTTCACATGCATGTTTCAAGGCTGTTGAAATCCTAATCCCCTTGCTAGAGTTACTAGCATTCACTTACTTCATACACAAGATGCAGAGCAGACAGCACCAGGGGCATGTGGGGGAACAGACTGTCGGATGGATCCAGAACGGGCGTGGCCGGCTCCTGCATCTCCACATCGTCACGGATACAGAGGGGGCCCTCTATCTTCAGGGTCAGCGCGTCGCGTACACGCGGGGACAGGCTGTGGTGGTAGGTGGAGCTCAGGAGGTAATCCCAGTCCTGGTGAATGGAGGCAAAGATATTAAGATGTGTCTTAGATTGAAAATGCTTAATCTTCCAATAAAGCACAATGAAACCATTAAATCTGTTCAGTATTTATTGAGCATGCAGAAAATTTCTTACCTCGTTGCTGCCCTGCTCTGAGGATCGAGCCTTCTTGGCTGCGATGACTGGTGACATGGAGCTGTTCAACTCAGACTGGAGGGAGAACAACGCAGACTTTTTTCATGTCATGAAAGCTTTCCTTTACCTCCAGTAATAAGTTGAAAAGTAGGGCTTCCAATTCAGAAAATGACTATGCAAACTGAAAGTAACCAGTGTTTCATGAGACTGACCCTGAGGTTGGGGTTGGTGAGAGACAGTCGTCCTGTGTTGTATCCCATCATGCTCAGCAGACAGCTGACAAACAGGCTCCATTCTGATTGGCTGGGAGATCCAGGGGCATTGTGGGTAGTGTACCACTTCACAAATAGCTGTACAGCAATGTCCTTGGGAAGCAGTGTCCTCAAAGCTGCCAAACAGGCTTTCACTGGAAACACGATATTGAAGTCAAACACTTGCCACAGTCTCCCATTTCTGAAGAAATTTCTTATTTTTGGAGAGTACTACATACTGCTTTCTCTGCTTAGCACTCAGCATTTGGGAAAGAGTATGGGAGTTAAACACACACCACTACCAGTGGACTAGCCTCCTGCTGTAGCGATTGCACAACTGTGTGGCCCAAGGGCTACAGAAACGGAGATGGGCACCGCCATATGCGACCATGCCAATGGTTGTGGGAGGACTTTAACTTTAACTAACTAACTACTTACTCACATTGTCACATATGAAATTGCAATGCTTTTCTTTGGCCAATTGTCTTGGAGAAAACAACACATTACATAACATTTTTTTGTTCTAAACTTCTAATCCATTCTACATCACTACAACTATATTTTTGAGAGCAGCCATGAGACTACAATGATTTTTCAACCACTGCACACTCCAAGCAAAAGTTTACAGATTGGAATTGCTTACCAAGAGGAGATGCTGCCATCTCTGGAATAGACGTGCTGCAAAGTTTCCCATTATTCAATTCCTGTACAAAGAACAGAGAAGAACATCTAAGAGCTCTACTAGTACACCATTGCATGCATTTACAGAAACAGGCTGCATTGTATGTACATGTATTTTCGCTTTGCAGATCTCCACACCAAATGCTAGGACTGCTTTTGGTTAAATGAATGGATTAAGCAAAAGGAAATGTCACAAGAACAAACAAGAGTCTTTGTCTGACCAGAGTGAACCTGTTGGCCACAGGGTCCCTGACATGGTTGATGTGTATGCCAGTGTGGAAGGAGAAGTCATCGCTGAAGGTGGAGCCCTGAAGCTTGGAGGAGTTTCCCAACTCTGGTACTGGGGACAGGAGAACTACCTATATTGGGGAGGGGATGGCGATGCCTGTTTGTAGTACATATTCTTATGTCATGTTGACAAAAGTTAGACATCCAAGTAAACAACATTTGGCCATGTTTCAAGACAGACACAATATAGGCACATTAAAGAACAATTCAAACATATTGATAAGAGTATAATATTAGACCTTGGTGTGTGATGTTGTTGACACAGTTAGTAACCTCTAAGTGCAGAACTGGTGTGCTATGCCATGATGGCTTTTTGCTAATCATGTGACAAACAAACAAACAAACAAACAAACAAACAAACAAACACACAAACAAACAAACAAGCTATGACCCCACCTCCTCGTGTATGTTCATGGCACTGGGTGCCCGGCTGGAGGTGCCTGGAACCGGACTGTCCAGCGGAGTGCCTGCCCGAGGGAGAGAGGTGGAGAGGGACAGGCCATGGCTGCTGCTGAGGCTGGCCAGGTACACCTTACCAACCTGCAGGGGCAGAGGGGGGACTGTAGATACATGTATAGATAACACTGACCAATCTGAATTCGGAAAGATACCGGTGTATTTACCAGTTGTGATACAAATGAAGACTCCTAAACAAGAGGAAACACCTTGCCAACCTATAGGGGCACAGGTGGAGGTGGTATGTAGTATGGAAAGCAGAATCCATGACAAAATGATACTGAGTTCTAGCTATGTACTGGTTTTTGATTGCTACCATATTATGATTAGCCCCCTTTTGAACACAATTTTGGATGCCATTAATAGACTCTACTATGGAGGCTGGTGGTAAGAAGTTATACTTGCAGATATTCAGTACTTAAAACTGGTCATTCTACAGAAAGACACTAAACATTTGGAAAATGTCATTGTAAGCCAACCATCAGTAACATCTAATGGCAGTTTTGTTTTGACCCACCTTACTTGTTCCAGTGTACAACACAACACTTCCATGTAGATCCAACACAATCATCATATTCAGACTCTGTCACAAAGAGAAACAAGACTGAAACATCGGTATAAGGAAGATAAATGGACAAGAACAGTTTATTGCAGCCTACATCTTGTTACTCTTTACTTCTTACTTTTCCTATTGAGACTTTTAGAAGCAATTGAATTTCTTTAAACACATTATGACATTTATGGCAGTTCTACAATTATTCCAGTATCTCTCATTATTGGATATTCTGCACTAATTCCCTTTTCAATGAGCAGAAAATCAGCCTCACCTGCAATGCTATAGCATCCCTGGCACTGATCTTGGTGATGGCACCAAAGATGAGCTGTCTGTTGTCATTGCTGGGCTCAAACTTCACACATCTGACAGGCAGTTTAAGATAGTACAACATTGATAACAATTAGCATGGCAAATTAGGATGTAGGGAAATCTACATTTTACTAACATATCCTAAAATCCATACTAATATTTTTCCATGAACATATCCATTACTTTTTATTGCAGAACATATTACATTTGCTACAATACTCTTCTTTGGTTTGGTTTGTAGATGTTTTAGAAAATTACAACTGAAACATCTGTAATTCCAGTTCCTCTCTGTACTCTTGCCTTATTCCTTGAGTAAAAAACTTCCTTAGAAGTATGCAACTCTAGCTAAATTCTTATACTTGTCCTAAAGCAGGGCAGCAGAGGCTAACCTGAGCTCATGCTTTTTGCCTATAAGATAACAGAGGAACCTCTGTCCACAAACGTCTGACATCAAGAACGCCTTGGAGGCCTGGCCCTGAACACCATCCCTGGGAAAACAGGTGAATTGAAAACAGTGAATTGAGATCCCTATTTCACAACAATATACACGTACATGTATTTCTGCAAGATTGTTTTCATACACTAGATAATGCATAAGAATTTCCAGTGCTCAAGGTGTAACTCAAGGTGTGTTTGTATGCATCTGTTAGCTTGTAGCAGTCTATTGTATAAAATTCCTGGACCAATGAAAGTGCAGGGTGTAGCTTTAGAGTGTAGCTTTAGAGTTTCCCATGGGTATGTCAAACCTTCTCCCTGTCATAGTCTCTGTCCAGACGTGGTCCATGCAGACCTCGGGTGTGAGGGGCGTTGGCATCTCCAGGTATGACTCAAAGGTGCGTCCAGGTGAGGCGAAGCTGCAGGAGGAGGCCGGGGTTCTGGCCATATTTGCGGGCGATCGTGAGACCCATGGGGAGGAGATGGAGTAGCTGAGAGATTTGGAGGAATTGCTGTTGTTTGGTACTGGGGACTGGCAGCGGCTATGGAAATAGAAATCAAAATGTCTTATGATCCAGTTTAGTTCACTACAAAGACAAGTCTAAGCAACAACATGGGGAAACACTATTTGTAGGTTCAATATGTGATGTGAGTGACAAAAGAGTGGGTTTAAACTCATGGCCCATTTGGTAAATTTGTGTGTGTGTGTGTGTGTACAGACGTGCATGCCAGTACCTGAGAGTGGCCATGTGGCTGAGAACAGCTGGTGAGTGAGACCGTGATGATAACCCAGGTGTGCTAGGTCGGCTGTAGGTCCTGTATGCGGGTGACAGGCTCGGAGACTGGCTCAGACTGAGGCGGGACTGTGTACTGGAGCTCAGGCCTGCCAGTGGTGTGGTCACATGATGAGAGCTGGGCATGCTGGGAATGGTGGAGGTGTCGCCGTAGTGAGTGCTGGACAGACCTGCAACTTCCTGAAAACACAACAAATGAGAAATTATCTATGTTCAATACCACTAGAAATTTCAAATAAGCCCCAGTTCTCAGATTGCTAATGGTTGTACTTTCATCATCATCATCATCATGGTGGGATTGAAACCATTCTTGAACTTCAAGGCTAAAGCAATTCAGCAATAAAGAAAGAAAGAACTTTTATCAAAATCTTGTTCTGTCAAGTTTTGGTAGACTAAGAGCTTTAGGAGAGGCACTTATCTCTTCATACATACCTCACTCTTAGCCTTCCTCAGCGCCCAGACAGAGTGCACACCCAGAACTGTGTCATAGGTCATCATGAGGGAGGGATCAGCACTGGTAAAGACCACATGCTGCATGGGGTCGTTAACATACGACAGTTTCCCAACACCAAGCGGTCCCCCATACTTGCAGACAACCGGGCATAGCTCGTCCAGGGGGTGACACATGCTGAACAGCTTGGGTAAGGCCTCCGAACCCCTGGTTGGGAAGGTCAGATATGGCAAACATGACATCTAGCAGATCACAAAGGTACTGCAACATGTCATTCCTCAGGGAAGCTCATTCCAAGCTTCTAACATCATCGTCTATGTAACATGTTTGTTTTATCATATCATATCATATCATGACAAGAATGGACCATAAGTATACTATTCAGCAATATCACCTAGCCAAATAAAAAATTGATAATTCCATTGATACACACCTTTTGGGACTCGTTATTTCTGCCTCCGAGATACTCCTTTCAAACAGCAGCCCATATTTAGTAGACCATGTGTGTTGTGCCTGTAGGGGCATCCATTAAAAAAAAGATGAGATGATATCCTGCCAATATGCTGGTAAGGTGTAAAAAAAGTCTGTACAATGTAGTAGGGAGATATTCCCTACGGTGCTAGCTGTTGACTTGTGAAAAAGTCATCAGGACCATCCTTATACACATCCCCTCCCAATCATTTCCAGTTCGCCACTCAAACATTGCACAAAGATAAACATATATAAACATATCACCGAGTATCTAATACAAAAAAGATGTTTGAGATGATATGAGTTACCTGAAACTGCAGTGGTGCAATGTACTCCTCCCCCTCCTTGGTGTAGATGTTGACACAGCTAGTCTCCACAACAGCAATACCTGACATCACTTTTTTATCTGTGGAACAGTCACACAGCAAGGGTCAGATTCAGATATATTTTGGCATGAATTTTAAGAGTGGCTTTACCATAAATGGCACAAAGGCTCGGAAACATTTTTTTGCTCTGGATCATTACATTTATCACTTGGAAAGAAAGAACGTTAATCATGCAGAAGGGTAGGGTAATATCTGAGGATACTTTGAATGATGACATTTGTATGCAGGTACATTTTGTATATAAATCAGTGCAACAGAATAACAAGCTCTTCTTCTAACTCTAAAGAACAAAAAATGATTTTACTTACTAAGTAAAATGAGACTAAAGGTGAGCCTTTTATCAAGACACTATCTTACCTGACTTCTTGACTGGTTTGTTTGCCTCCATACGAGGAAATTCAAATTTGCACCACAAGGCCTGCAGTGGATGGAGTGGAGAGATGAACAAAACAACATCACAAACTTGTATGGGTGATGATCATTTTCAAAGTGAATGGACCTATCCAAAAAATATCTTTATTGTTTAAAATTAAAACATTCTAAGTTGGGT
Organism: Branchiostoma floridae x Branchiostoma japonicum; assembly: GCA_013266295.2. NCBI lineage: Eukaryota > Metazoa > Chordata > Leptocardii > Amphioxiformes > Branchiostomatidae > Branchiostoma > Branchiostoma floridae x Branchiostoma japonicum. The sequence goes on from CM023840.1 coordinate 18,668,739, forward strand.
GTTGAAAGCCTTTAGTCCCATGTTTAAGGACAGCCACACCTTGAGCATGTTAAAAAACTACTACACTTTTGAGAAGAGTAATGTTATGCCAGTGTGCAATAACTCATACATGTACAAGCTTATTCAGATTGTGCTCACATACTCTAGGTGCAGAACTGATGTGTTATGCCATGTGATGATGATTTTCCTGACATGCAGTAGATACACAAGTTCTCATGACTTACGTCTTGGACTGGTGAAGGGACAGTGAATGACCTGATGACCATCCTGGTGGCACTCTGCCCTCCCCTGCTCCACACCACAGTGTTCCCCCTGGTGTACAACTCCTCATCACACACCTCCCCCTCCCCACCAGCCTGGAGGGTCCACGACTCCTTCTGAAGGAGGAAAATAACCATCATGTCACACATTTTTTAATCCTTTAACAACATTTTCTATGCCTCTGGATTGAGTTTGAGTTTATTAAGCTCATACAAGTTTAGCTACTATGTTCATGGTCATGACAACCTTCTCTGTAGCTGACCATTCTGCAAAAATCTTTCAGACACATGACAAAGAAGTGGGTCATTCATCCTGAGACAGGAGGTAGGGACATCCCCAAATAGGGTGAAATAGCATGGCTATATAATGGAGATACATGTACATGTACAAGTAAAGTTGATTCAAATTTCAATTATCATGTAAGAACTCTGTAACTACGGACTGTAAGATGTTAATCCCCAAATATCCCTTTTCTTACAATACATAAGGCTTAACATTCTTATTCCCCTATGTACATATCACATCCTGTAACAAACACCTGGTAAAAACCCTCACCTTGGGCGTGTCTGCCATAGAAACCTCACTGAACGACTTGATGGGAACACCGTGTTCCCGGACAGATGTGCCGTCCAGCATCCTGGTGGGAGAGGGCGGCGCAAAGCCATCAGGGTGGCAGGACGCGTACTCGCGACCGAAGGGTACAAACTCCTGCGGCTCCGAGGCTGAGATGATCATCTTGTGAAGTTCATGTGTTGTTAGAGTCTGATGTATGGAATCAGCTAGGAAAGTGCAGGAAAAGTGATGTACAGTGCTAAGAGTTAACATACACTAACCGTTAATACTGTCTGTGTGCTACTTACTAACTAAGGGTACTAAGGTTCATGTACAGGGCACCAAGGGAAGATTTCTACTGTGGATTTAATATTATTAACGTTATAATGTTAGTTACTAGTAATTTGATACAGAGTTGCAAAAGCTTTGGACCCTAACCCTAAGCTTGGTCACATTTTGCTAGGCTAATGGCTGTTCCAAAAAAAAGGTGAGGAGGGGGTTCATGACGGTCGGACTAGACACTTGGACATGGGGGATAATTTGAAGCACCGGGACAGCAGGGCAAAGGGGGTTGGAGCACTATTTTGGACATCAGGGGGACAGAGTGGGGCAAAAGTACTGAAGTAACGGGTTCCTTTCCCAGCACTCGGTGTGCAGAGGTGAGGCGGCTTCCGTCCAAGATCTCCAGTGCTGAAGTTGCGTCAACACTTGGTGTCCAGTGTCGGCGGCTTCAGCACTGGAAACTCCGAATCGGCAAACCAAACCTTGCCTTTAAAAAGGGTATCGAGATGCTGCCTTTGAACTCTAACACTCATCATTTTTGAGATCATAGCGCCCGGGGCACAAATTACAATCGGGACAAAAAGGTGATCGTCAGGACAGGGCTGAGCGGCTTCTTTCTTCACATTTTCACAGACATAGACTTGTACGATAATGTACTGTACGCCGACGTAAGCACCAGACGCCAAGTGCCGAAATGATTTGAGGGCTCGGCTTCCAGCGCCAAAGAGTCACCGAGCACTAGAAAATCCAGTGCGGAACCCGTTACTTAGGTACTTCTTCACTTGCTATCCAGTGCTGAACGGCCTCCGAGCGCTGGCACCCGAGTGCTGAGTGGAATTTAGCACTGGAAAACGAGTGCCGAGACAAGATTCAGCTCTGGAATTCCAGTCCTGACGGAGCTTCAGCACTGGATCAAAGCCGTTCAGCACTAGAAATCCTGTGCAGAGTTTCCTTCAGCACAGGGCCCCAAGTGCCGACGCCACTTTCCCCGCGAGTTCCGCACTGGGCGGCCAGTGAGGAACCCGTTACTTCGGTACCCTTGCCAGAGTGGGCTGACGTTACAGGACAGGAGTCTGCAGGACACAGGGGAAAAGCTAACTGGGGTGTCATCAACCCCCACTTTTTTTACTGAACAGCGGTATGCCTAAATACCTCAACCGCCCTCAACCCCCCTCAACCGCCCTCAACCTCCCACTTCCTGGGCTAATATGCAGTGTACATGTGCTAAGAACCCTTGTTTACACTCTGTATACATTGTCTATACGATTATAAATAAGAAAATCACTGTAACTCTGACGTTTTACCAGTTTTTTTACGGCGCGCCGTGCGCCCGAGGAACAGGGTCCGCCATCTTGTTTGTTTACATCGAACGCATCGTGCCGTAAGTTTCAAGTCAAAATAAGTAAAGTAAAAAAGCTTGTGCAGCATGGAAACTCAGCAGATATAGAGGGAAACCTCTTTAAACATCATGTTTCTGGTGGTGGATTTTAGCGCTCAATACTTTAGGGCGGATATTTTGCGGGGTGTATCACTCTCTAAAGACGGTAACTCCACTTATGATATATTAAAAGTTATAACTTGAAAAAACTCGCAAATACTTAGACGTTACTGTGTGATTTTTATTTATAATCGTATAGACAATGCATACAGAGTGTAAACAATGGTTCTTAGCACATGTACACTGCATATTAGCCCAGGAAGTGGGAGGTTGAGGGCGGTTGAGGGGGGTTGAGGGCGGTTGAGGTATTTAGGCATACCCCTGAACAGCCCATGAAGTTTTCATCATAATTTCTTTTTCACACACAAAAAAACAATGGCGGAACATTAAGTCCTGGTACTGTACTACAAATTCTGCAATTCCTACCTAGCCGAAGATTCGGCTCTACAAAACTCTACTCTACTCTACTCTACTCTGAAAGTAGCTGTTTCAATAATTTTTGTGCCCCCCTCCCCATCACAACGTCCTGTAAAATTATGTCAAGCGCGATGCACAAAACTCGGTAGGAGTCGGTAACGTTACAGTAGACTAGAACGACCCTATTTTGGAAATTCATATCACATATAAACATTGGCATCACCTGGCTAATACTTTGTTCTTTCTTTGCTATTATTTCTGAAAACATAGCAAAATACTTGTAATTTTCTCACCTGAACATCAGTTCAAATTTGGAGCAGCCATATTTTCCCGCGATCAAATCTGAGAGTTGTGCGCAGCCTACTGCGCAGCGAGGTCAGCGACCCGGAAGTGAAACGTCGAGAGCATTCTCTAGCAGACGACACAAATACAGACTTTCCAACAAAATACACTTCGTTTAGCCGTTTTACAGTGTTATCTCACTTCCAGAACGATGTCCGCGGTCACGACGGCAGTAAGAAGTTGGTGGAGAAAACAGTCTATCATTACGTAAGGCCCATCTTTTGAGTATCACTTATTCTTGCAGTTGCACGTGTTTATAGACTCCAAGTTTGCTGCTAGTTGTGTTTTGCTCTCCAAGTGTTTTAAGTTAACACTGATTACTTTGATGTAGGAAGAAACTAGGGCTTTAGAAAGTCAAAGAAATCCTAAGTTAAGTCGTAGAATGTCCCTATAACTAGGAATGGTGTGGCATATTTTTCAATACAGCCAAGGAGGTTGAATAGAGATTCCTTGCTGTAACATTACATTCAGCAAAGAAAGAGGCTATTGACACTCCCGGTGTGGATATAAGAATTTTTATTTTCTTATTGACACTCCCGGTGTGGATATAAGAATTTTCATTTTCTTCTTGACACTCTCGGTGTGGATATAAGAATTTTTATTTTCTTATTCAAGTTATTGACACTCTCGGTGTGGATATAAGAATTTTTATTTTCTTATTGACACTCTCGGTGTGGATATAAGAATTTTTATTTTCTTAGTGACACTCTCGGTGTGGATATAAGAATTTTTATTTTCTTATTGACACTCTCGGTGTGGATATAACGTTAAGAATTTTTATTTTCTTATTGACACTCCCAGTGTGGATAGAGGATTATTTTTCCTTATCGACACTCCAGGTGTGGATAAACCCTAACCTACATAATGATAAGCAAAAAATGGATGTATACTTAAACTGATTCGTGCGAAATATTCCCGTGCCTCTTGAATGCTAATTTCGTGATGAATGCACCCAAACTTTGCTGCTCTGTACACATGATCTCTTGGAACTTTTCAACGTTTTCCGGCAACTTAAGTTTTCATTTTCAACTGTTTTGCTTGTCAGTCCATACTAAGCTCGACATGGGTGGTTTTCTGAAACACCTCCAGTACTGCCTTCAATTCTGTCTTCGTGTTGTTTTCTGATTGTTGGCCTTTTCGACATCCACTAAGTTAAAACTTGAAACCCGAGGTTTAAACCTAAAGAACCTGAAGCCCCAAAATGCACCAAAACACAAAAAAGTTATTTTGGGCCTGCCACTGGGGCTAGCATTCCAGTGTGTCAATAACAATATTTTTTTTCTTGCTGCCACACCAGGAGTGGTAATAGCTACAACGTTCAGGAAAACATTGAAATATAACAAGTCAGAAAGTCTCAAAATTCAGCATGTCTTTAGAAGGTAATACACAACTTTCTCTCTAAATTTGAAGTGACTAATGCCCACCACTGCCGACTGATGATTTTATTTAACTTTGTTTCTCCAGGAAAATTTCTTGTGGTATCATAGGAACTGCCTTTGCTGCATACCTGGCTGGTATAGACGTCAGTCCAGGAAACTACTATCGCAGGAAAAAAATGGCTGAACAGGCAGAGCAGAAGGCAGAGCATCAAAGACAAGAGACAGTCAGCACACCTGTCAGTACTGGCAACTTCTTCCTTTGTAACGATTTAACCTTCTTTCAGCTAAGCATGCATTTATTCACATGCAAAATATACGGTATGTTTGCAGGGGAAAATGGGTCAAGGCTGTATAAGACAAATTGAGGGAAGTTCATACTACAGTCATATCAGTCCCTCCAAAGTTGTCAAAAATAAAAATGTTTTACAAGTCCTTTGATGCTCAGTTTTAGTATGACAATCATGTGAGTGCAACGCAACTTTTTTCATGGCCCACTGAGCATTGTATTGAAGAACATAGTTTTTGATTAGTGAAAAGTCTAACATCTTTTATTTTTACTATTTCCAGAGGAAAACAACAAAATGGGACACTTGAAGGAACAAGGAAGATCTTTGTGCAAAGAGCTGAATCTCACAAAGGAGATAGATTTACCAATGTTTCAAAACAGACATTCTTTTCACTGTTGGAGGCATTCTGAATAACACAATGAGTCAACAAGCTATATGCAATTTGCCTAGAATTTGACACAGATATATGATGGATACCCCATGGAAAGGCATTGATACAGAAGTCATGCCTACAAAGGACTTTATTGCTGTAATGATTACAACTTTTGCACAACAGTATGGAAATAAAACAGGCACAAAATTTGCACTGTGTTCTTACATGATATAGAAGGATTGTGTTCTGCTCAAGATAACAAAGACTGACTCCATATCCCTTTTGGAAAAGTAAGGATGGTATAGGTTTGAAAACATTGGGGTAGCACAGTCAGGAACTTTTCTTACCCTGTTATTTCTCACCCATTTCTGTGCATTCTGTGCAAACTTTCCACTTAACTTCTACTTCCTTGCATTACAATTCCACTTAACTCTTTCTTTGGAGTTTTTTGGCAGCCCTCTTTTATTTGGAGATTTGAAAAACAACAGTCCTCTGTCTGAATTAATCCCTGCAAAATGAAACACATAATTCTTATTTTGCACACACACTGTAATTATTGTAACAGTAACAGTAACAGTATCAATCCCTGCAAAATGAAACACCATGAAGTCTACATTGCACTATCCTTGGCCTACAACTTTGCAGATTGCATTGCAATGACATAATACAAACTGACTACCACTCCAGACTCTTTTTTTACACTTGAGTAAAATGTTTGTCTGCTCTTCTAAAACATAAGTCACAGCATAATTCTTTTATCACAACACAGATAGTGGCCCTTTTCTTAACAATGCAAATATTATCAAGACATCTGACTAATGATGACTACCCAAAACATCATTTTTGGAGCTACACATATTCCACAAAGGAGATATGCAATTGCCACAGCTGTTCTGTATGCTGATAAACAAATGCATCCAAAATTTAAGCCATTACTAAGGTATCAAACATCACAGAGGATGTTGATGACTTTGGAGTTGATCATTTTGATCCCAAGTGATTCTCACGAAATCAAGGAGCTAAATCTGCAGAACAAGCCCCGCAGACGAGATGTTGTCCCCTCCCCCCGCAGTCTGTCGTACCTCAGTGCACACCAGCACAGGTGCGATACAGATCTCATAATCATGTTCCTCCCAGCAGGACACTGGACGGTTTTCTTTAAAAGGGATCCTTGAGCTTCCCTCCTTCCGACTGGTGGAGAAGGATTCGTCCATGAGTACTGTTGCCTTCCCTAGATCAATCTTCGGGGACCCGCACACATGTCTGTTGGCTGTCAGAGAAGCCTTGGCTGCAGCGGACATGGTGTTTTTCCAACCCGAGTCTTTCTTTGTCATAATCGCCTGGAAAGCGAGTGTATGAACATGCAGGCGGGATAGGTGACGTTTGGACCCGCCAGCATCAGCCTTCTGAAGCGTCGCCCAGACCTTCCTCATGTGGTCCAGCACGGTGGCAACACGGGGAACAGGGTCTGAGATGAGCGTGATTTTCCCACCATGCAGCATGCTGTAGAGGTTGGGTAGTTCCTGTTCATTCATACCAAGGGAGTCCATGTAAGGGATGATATACTTCAGCACTTCCTCAAACAGCGCCTGCTCAGTGAAGGAGGCCAACTCGAAGTGTGTCTTCTGCTCCGCAGGGATGGACACCAACATTTGTTGCAGGAGTTTCAGCCTGGATTCACGCTCACCTAGCAAATGAGAGAATTATTGATCAACAACGGCATTTGTACTTGTCAGGGTATAACAGGGTATATACATGTACCAGATTTCAGTTATACATATACAGTACTAGGTCTGTAACTAAATTGTACCTTACCTGCTAAGAATGGGAAGTTGTCCATCATCTGTATCCCTCCTACAACCACCAGGGAAGGATTGAATTCCCTCAGCATCTGACTGAAGCTCTCCAGAGAGTTCAGGCTTGGGTTGTTCCTGTCACTGTGGACAATGAATCTGCAGACCAGGGAAACTATATTACTGTCATATGTTACTGCAAGGCTTAACTAATACTGGATTATGGCAGATACCTGCAATCTGAAGTCACCCCCCCCCCCATATTTTACATACTACTAATTCATGACTTTACATGAATCTCTTGTATGATACCCCTGTTGCTGCAAAAAGAAACATGTCTCCCAAAGTCATCCAATAGTGGGAGTCCTAATGTGATGTACATGTAACGTTACATGTACATGTAACGTTACATGTATTTGGGAATAATTCACTGAAATTTCTTGACATCTGGAAGAAATAGTAGATGATACAGATTGTACCCAAGCTGCAAAATTCATGAACTGCCCCACAATCTTTGTTAGTCGCTACCACAAAAACAGAAGTCAAAGGCAAGATAGAGTAATAGTTGTAGAAAAATTTTGACTAATTTGCTCAGGGTGATATGTACCACCCCCAACAGCCTATAACCCACCTGTTAGCTCTGGGTGAAATGTACCTTCCCCAGCTGCTCTGCCGTGGGTATTCCAAGATCAAGTGGATGTCATCTTCTTCTATTTCATTACCCGTGACTTATAAGGGAAAAAAAACAGACGAAGTCAACAAATTTCACTGCTATCATACACTGTAACTGAGATTAGGGGAGACCATGAAGGATGATGAGGGTGGTTATGGGAAAATTCATGTCATTGAGCATGGGCCATATAAACCTCAGGTTAAACGTGTGCTTTACTAGACAGCCTTTATAGCACAACTGCTACTTGAGTTGAAGCAATTATTTTGAATACTACATGTAGTACTAGTACATGTAACATCATCTTCTGGTTACTTGCATAAGCCCCTTACCTGTAATTCCTTCTCTCATCACTTGCTTAAGATTGGAGCTAAGATGTGCCCCCAGAAGAACGTTGCAACCTTCAGCAGCAAATCTGTTTGCCATGACAGGTGCGTTCCCACCCAGTTCAAACCTTGCATTGGGCATTTTATAAACAATGTCCATGAGGTCTCGAAACAGGGTGGTGTTGTCCATGTATCGTCTGGAAATGAGGAAATGACATTATTTGTGAGGTCTTAAGTGGCCAACGTTATGGTTACAATTTGTATTCAATAATTGCTACTTGACTTTTATCTTGGAGATGGTCTTACTAGATGTGGTCCTGTGGTATTTGGGAGTGCAGTACTAGTATTTAAAGTAATCAAACCAAATTATCTAAGTGATGTTATACCAAAAGGCAGTTATACCAGTTATTCAATGCAGACACAGATACATGTACATTTACATGTACACAATGCAGTTGCACAATACAGTAGCCCAATAGAGGGATGTCCCATGTACAGAAGTTTGTAATTTTTGCTGACTCACTCGGCAGCAGCCCCATGGTTGAAGAAGTAGGCAAACATCTGTGCCAGCTCCTGGTGGTCATGGATGGAGTCATAGTGGGCAGTCAGGGCTGGAGGGGTCAGATTGTACCTGTGGATGAGGACACAGCCATTGTTCCATCATTACACTTATGTCATAACGGCTGGACAATATCATAATAAATGGCAGGACAAGTCTTGTTTACTATGGCTCAGTTATGGGGGTCTGCACTTGTTTGTGCCAAATGATTTCAAGAGCTGAACTTCACATATCCAAGCCAATGTTACAATCTTCACCAACTTTCAGGCCATTCCTTTTTAGGCTTAGGCATTGTTTGTTTTAGAATCTCTATTATTTGTTTATCTATTCAATTATCTTCAAGACAAATGGGTGGTGGCATGACGTTGGCACCTCATTTCTTCTGAAGGAGCTTATTAAGATCTATAAACACAACAACATGCAGAGGAACAGTGCACCATCTATGTTTTATAGACTGTATTTTAATCTTCGACATCATGATCAAATTTCAAGCCAGAGCAAAGGTCACTGCCCTTCCAATTCATACATGTTCATTTTTATATGTTTGAATTACCAATAAAGTCTCATCAGGCCGTTTGCCACATATTCATTTCATACTATATTCTTTTCTCTGTTCAAATGAAGAAATGCAACGAAATTAAGACTCTGGAATCTTAAACGGGCCCGTGTCTGTTTATGTTAATAGTTTTTAGACAATGCTGATTCACCTGTTTACAAATGAAATCTTTTGGTGTTATAGATATTGATATTTTATTTTGCACTATTCAAATCTCTCTCCACTTTATATGTAACTCGTGTAGCTCGGGACATGATGAGCTGACAAAAACATCAGAATGGAAAACTGGCTCTAACTGGCCTCCTAACGTTACCTGTCAAATAGCTCCAACGCGTCGACGAAGGCGTCCTGGCAAGCTCCGAGCCCCACCGCCACCCGAGGCTTGGACGACAGACTCGCCTTCTTCTCTGCCTTCAGCAGGGACAGGAGGACTTTCTCGAGCCTGTCACGCAGTATCGCATCGTTTGGTTGTCGCACGTAGTACATAGCTGCGATTAGAACTATGACAGAGACGAACCCGCCGACAATCGACCCAGTGGAAGCCATCTTTACCTGCTGACGTGCCAGGACGACTCCATTCGATGAAATGGGGGTGGGAGGCGGGTTTTGGACGATTTTAGTTTAGGGGATAGTACTAGAACTAGAGGTTCACCTCTGGGCAAGAGATTTTATAAACTTCCCCATAATTTGGGGTGATAAGGCTGTTTCACTGTCTTCATAGGAACAACAGTACTTTTATGGACTGCCACCCCTTCAAAGCCAAAGGAAATAAACTGTTTTGCACCTGTTTCTTCTCTAGGGAACCTGTATTAAAGCTGGTGTCATGCCTACTCCAAACTCAATGATACATGTATGATCCAACGAAGATTTGAGTAGCAAGAGTGTTAGTGAGTTCATACAAAAGCCTGATCTGATTTTAATGGCACAGGTCAATTGTAAATTTTGAGTGACACTGGTAATGTGTACTTTAATAGAAGTGCCCAGAGTGCCCAATCTTAATACTATAAGTGACATTTCTTGTATTGTGCTTTTGTACACCTCAATTTCTGGATCATACTCATTTTGTAGGTGTGCATGCTTGTGTGCTGCAGTGCCTGAAATGGACTGTGCTGTCAAACTAGCCCTGTATTGCTATGTTGAACTTTCATTAAAATCTGATCCTTGCCGTGCTTTTCTAAATTTTCTTTGTGTAATGAGTAATATATAGAGTAACATCACAAAATAAAGTCACACCACTTTTTTGACCAGACAAATCACTTTTACTTTTTTGTATTAGAATTAAAGTATTACAATTATTTGTTTATTAATCAATATTATCTTCTCTTGACAATATGAAGCATGCAAGTCTGACTATTATATAATTTTTCTTCTGCCAACCCTGCCGCCACCCCTGCTCTGTTCGAGATAGTCTTTACCAAGGAGAGTTACTTGGTTTGACAAAGCTGGAATTCAGGGACTTCCAATCTTAGTTTTTTCTTGTTCATTTTACAGCCAGTCTGGCATCTAGCCACTGTTATATATACTAGTACCATGCTGTTCTGAGGCTATGGAGGAAATACTTCAATTGAATAGGCTGTATTTTCAGCAAGCAGATAACTTCCAAATTGTGTCTGGAAAGAGCTATAGATGCCAATCCAATAAAAGAAGACAAGTCCGTGAATTCCACTTTCGCCCTGTGTAAAACTTGTTTGGTTGTAGAAACGTCATTCTGGTTCAGTCACTGCTTCGAGATTTCTGTATAAACAGCCCATGGCAAAAGAGATTTCAACTGCTATTAAAGTTGTCAGCGTACTTGGGAGAACAGTTTCTAGGTTATACAGGACAGCGGCACTGACACGCACAATATATACAAACATTACACTAACCACAAAGTTAACATTAAGTTCAGAAATACCCTCCACCATCAAATACTACTCATAACATTCCACAATACTGAATTCAACAAAACAAGACTTCCTTCACAAGCCTAACAAATGACCAAAGGAAATTTACAAACTAAGTTATTGTTTTTTGTATTAGTATATACAAAAAATGGTGATTTCTGTAGTGCACACTTTTTGAGGGATATGTCTTAGGAATTGAAAAAAGCACATCTGGATTGGGTAAATTTGAGCGTTTCAGCAACATCATCTTTTAGGTAGATTAAAATACGTGATACATTCTATAAAATTTGTCTCATGACACAGCACAGCTATTCTCTTTGATACTGGCAGTACATACGCATTATGTTAACTGTCTCACAGCTACCCAGATTCTCTTGTGACATTGGAACTACTGGATGTCCACAGATGGTGGTAGAAAAACGTCCATTGGAAGAAATCTAACGAGTACTTTTCAACAGTAAACACTGGTGCTATTCACAATTGTAGATATGCATTTTCCATAGCAAAGTAAGATATTGCTATAACAAGGTATGTAAGATTCATCTTTCTCATGCCCTTCTACAGTTGAAACTGTCTTCTGTAAAACATTCTTCTTCATAGCCAGGATAATCTACTTGGCACTCAGTAATGACTACTGGTAATAATTTTACAAAGAAAATTATGTCTGCATGTACATCCTTCTCTGCCTTTGCCCAGGTTGCTGACCAAAAAACCTAAATGGTATAAATTTGTATTGATAGATTCACACACTACAGGGAGGTTAAGACTGTTGATGTATGAACATTTTCGAGGACTTTTGAAACAAGTAGCTTCTGTTACCCAAAGCAAACATGCCAAGCCCCAGATCATAGATGGTCGGCTGTTTGGTTGTACAGAGCCACCTGGAAACACAGAGTGACAACTAGCCAACTGCTGCCCACTCCTCATTCAGGGACCCCCATTGCAGTATAATCAAATATTGGATGCTATTACATGCGAGGGATACTTGGATTGAGCTAGCAATTGTCAGTTGTCGTGTACCGGGTAGTACATGTAGTCCCAAGCAGCCTCTAGAGCATTGGCATGTAGCATGGGAAAGGGTCAAAGTGTGCTATTGGCAGAAATCAGCCTTGATATCAAAGCAATTTCCCAGTAGCAGAAAACAGCATTGACATCAAGCCTTATGTGTCATAGGATGGTGAACAAAGGCTAACTTAATGTGAGCTTCAAATCTGTTTTCCCACCCTAGCACCCAACCATACAAAGATCGGCAAGACAAGTAACGGTATTGCTTTACACCTTCGTCTGCAGGTACCTAGACATTATACCCTTCCTCGCTGCTACATTTTGAAGATTTCCCACTAGCACAACAGAGTATATGCTAAATCTTTGAATTCCTGTGAAATTTCAACCTGAGACATTTCCTTATCGTCAGAGCAGTCTTGGTGGCCTCCCCAGATTGGAAAAGAACATAAAGTATGCAGCAACAATAACATGTACCAATGCCATGTACAACAGAAACATAAAGCTTACAGAACCTTTGTGACACCAGTTGCAAGGATGACAAAATACTGTACAAAGTTGAGAGTTACACAAAGTAGGTTTAGAGGGTGGAAGAGCTGAACATAAAACTGTTGAGTATTACACCTCGACCACCATCTTCTTGTGGATATCCATACTTCCAACGACCTGGAAAAGAAAGGAGGCAATGAAATTCAGACAATGATATGGTTTGAAAGATACTTTATCCATGCGCATTATACAACATCCGCATCAGGATTACAAATGTTCACAGCATTTTCATCCCACTATTTCTTCTGTCATTGCAGGTCACCTTTTGATTTTAGGGGAGACATCAGGACATATTATAACATACTGGTATACCCTCATTTTTCATGAGGGCTGAGAGCTATTATCCAACATTTGTCATGAGAAAATTTATTTTTTAAAAGGGTGGACCAGGCTATAATAAATGTATATACATGGATGTCAATATCAAATCAAGACTGATTATAGAAAGCATCTGTCTGTATCTGTATCTGTATAGCCGGTATAACCGCCCTTCGGCGTAACACACGCGGTGCGGCGGCAGCTGGCTACATTACACCGAACGACCCGTTACACCTAACCTTTGAACGTCTAACTCTAGACATTGTTTAAAACTATCTAGTGACGATGCCTCTACTGTACTTGGAGACATGATCACATTGTAAATAGACAATTCGGCATCTAGTTGAGCACACTACTACTAGAAACAGGTTGGCGAAACAAGTGACATATTGGTAAGCTGGCAGTTACTCACTTCACAAAATTCTTCAAACGAAATCTTCCCATCACCATCCTTGTCTGCATTGATGATGGTTTTGTCAACAATCTGCTGCAGCTGTGTGTCCTTCAGGTTGCTGCCCACCATCATCTTCAGCACCTGGAACAGCTCCCCGTTTGAGATGTAGCCATCTTTGTCCATGTCATAAATCTTAAAGGCAACTGTGGAGAGGAGGCATGGTCCCAAAAACCTTTAAGTTAATTAGCCATGGCTGCTCTTTGGGCAACCCTAGTGAAGATCTAGCTTGCTCAGTGCTACCTTTGGATCCTTGCAATCATTCAACAACTCCAAAGCTGTCTTTGTCCCTGTCATAGATCTTAAAGATAACTGTGTGATTGTATGGGATCGTATTGGTGGGTCAACTGCTCCCTGCAACAACTGTTTCATTTTAAGTGATAAAGACTCCATGGGTTGAAGTACAACAATCTTAATCAACTGCTATTTGTGATTTGAATGTGAGTTAGAATAACTGCTCACAGTGGGGACCCAGGACTGTAGATGTCCATGTCATAAATCTTCAATGGTACTGTATGGGAAGTACATTACTCTCTCTGCAGCCAAAATTGCAAAGAGCCAACAACTTAGTCTGGGGTGACTGCTATTCGGTGCAAACTCAGGTGGCCTTAATATGAAAGTATGACTTTGTGTATATGTGTATAAAATCACAGACAATGTCCATGTCATACTGATAAATCTTTAAGGCAACTGTGAGAAAGGACACAGGGTTCGAAATGTCTATACAGCCATGGTTACAGTTTGGATAACATGGCTAAAAAGTCAGCTTACTCAAGTTGTAATTTGTGGTTCCTCCTTGCAGTCATCCAACAAAACTGATAATGATAGCACTTCAACGAACACTAGTATACTGATACCATATCCTAATGTTTCACATCAGACCAAAGATGCACAACATTCATTTCATATTTGGCAGCTTTCAGAACATTTGGAGGAGAAGTTGGCAAGTTGTGTAACCAGATTAATCACCATTTTCTAGTTAGACAATTCGTACCAATCTTGTACGTCTAAAAGTTTCAGTGGTATGTCCTGGTATTTTTTGACTGGTGTAAAAAAATAGTATAATAATATGCCAATGAGTTAACTCATTTCACAAAGAATATTCTTAACGTATTTGTAATCAACATATATGAAATATAACAACATAAGACAGACATAGCAACAGTGCAGAGCTATCATTATATCAATAACAAGGCAAGTGCAGCATGCAAGTTGTGAGAAAATATGCAACAAGACGAATGACTGTGGAAACACAAAGGAAAGAACTAGGTGCTTATTGATTAGAAAATAGGGTCAGTGAAAGGTGGAGACAAGTGCGGGTGGGCCGAGGGTCCAGCTACCATCACAGGGCTGACATCATCTACAAGCTACCACTACGAGCGCTACATCTACGGTGCCAACAACGAAACACCGCCTTGTCCCGTACTTACATCTGAGTTTTGACTGCTTGTCGCCTTTCACACTAAACTGCGACATGCCCTCTATAAACTCTGCATGAGAAGGAGAAAGAAGGCAGAAAAAGGTGTAGTGTGGAAAAAAAGGAAAAGCTGCATGCCAACCCAACCTATATACTCACATCTTAGCTTGGTGTTCTTATCTCCCTTCATACTGAACTGCGACATTCCTTCTATGAATTCTGCAGGCGGGAGAGACAAGTCATGGTTAGGCCTACCTCTACGACAAACACCAGTCACTTTAAACTTGGAAAATCATGGTACTAATTTCATGAGCAGCATGTACGATTCCTAAATTTCAACTTGTTATAGTACTGCAACTAGAGCTGTGTACCTAAACAAATTTTAGGTACAGGTGCAGGTACAGGTACACGGGTTTAGGTACAGGTCCGAACCTAAAACTGTACCTGAACAATTCGACAAATTTAACATGTTCTTCTGAATTCCTTCAATAATGACAGAATCATTAATAAAGTTGACAGTTAAGGGTAAGTTTTTGTTTATGGAGAATTTGTATGCAAAACATGGGCCAAAGTAAGAATCTTAGTTTAGGGTAGGAGATGAAAAGTAAAATATTTTAGTAAGATATTTTACTTTTCATCTCCTACCCTGCAACACAAACCTGACCAAAGTGACATCTAGAGGGAGCGTAACTAATATGCAACAGATCTTTCAGCATATACTAGTAATTAGTGTGAAATTATTTCGGTACAGTACCTGTAGTACCGGTAATTAGGGATTAGGTATTTTGGACCTGTACCTAGTCAATTTTTCAGGTACAGAACTGGTACCAAGCTCTACAAGTTGCAACTTTATTTGAAAGAGCATGTTTTCCCACCATATCATGGTATCTTAATAATATAGCATCTGCTGTCATACTGTATATGGATATGCATATATTTTACTTTGATGACTCATTACAGATCCAAAATTTAAAGTATCCCTGAATTCAAAGTGACCAGTGTTAAGGTACATTCATACACATACACAAACGTAAACGTTGG
Source organism: Branchiostoma floridae x Branchiostoma japonicum (assembly GCA_013266295.2). Classification (NCBI taxonomy): domain Eukaryota; kingdom Metazoa; phylum Chordata; class Leptocardii; order Amphioxiformes; family Branchiostomatidae; genus Branchiostoma; species Branchiostoma floridae x Branchiostoma japonicum. The sequence goes on from CM023840.1 coordinate 18,684,635, forward strand.
CTGCTTTGGAAGGACCTTGTGCTTGGAACAAACACTGAAAACTTTAAACAGAGGAAAAAGTTATGACAATAGCAAACACAGAACAAAACTAATTTCTGACATTACTGAATGACTTAACAGAGTACAACTTCAAATATTTCACATAAACAGCTGCAGTCCAAGACAAATGGAGTTATTTGTCCAGCAAAGGCAATTCCTCCCTTACAATATAACTTTACATCATACCTGCCACAGTTAGCATGGCTCAAGAACAGGTTTAGATCTGTCTTCAAACTTCAAGTTTCGGGAAGTATTTTCCTGTCTCTTCCTAATGACCGAGAGCTTGAGCATATTCAAAAATAAACTTTCATGACGACTCCTTCATGTTCTGTATTGTTTATGTGCAACAGATGACAAGACTACCATCCCTCTACTGAAAGCTACCTTTAAAGTCCACCTCTCCATTGCCGTCTTGGTCGAAAATGTCGATGACCCGTTGGACCAGCGGGTTCTGCTGCAGCTCTGGTAAAGACATGAACTCCTCCACTGACAGAGACCCCGAGTTGTCCAGGTCCAGCTTCTTAAACCGCTTCCCTAACCTGCGGATTTCCTCCGGATCGACTGAATGAAAGAAGGAAAGTGTCACAACTACAACATCAGAGAGAACACACTGAGATAAGGCTCACTCTCACAGCACTAATCAGACATGCCATGCAAGCCACCTGTGACAAAAAAACACACAAACTGTCATCTGAAAGAAATGTTTCTCCAAAATATAGCCTTTGAAAAATGTTTCTTTGAAAGTTTGCCATCAGCGGGTGAATACTAGAAGACCCAGCTTTCCCTTCTCATGCATCATGTACTTGTTTGATGTCATCCAAGAAAATGAGGTGTGCCCTTGTCTAACATGCATATTGCCTAGCCTGGTCAGTGAGTAGGGTGGAGCAGTGTTTTGGCGCAAAGGTTTTGTTGTTGTTAAAGCATACAAAGTAATTCCAGGCCTGGTCCTTCTTCATCTTGTAGGGAAGTTAAAGGATAAAGAGACATGAACATTGGTAAGCTCTAACTGAAACATGTTGGTAAAATGTAGTCCTCTGTATGAAAGGGAGAACAGCAAGTGTAGCAAGTTACAATTGTTCATATGCTTAAGTATGCTACAGAAGAATATATGAAGCAGTGTTCGAAATACCCGGTAGCGCGGTAGCGCCGCACAACCTGATTTTCTTGTGCGCTACTTGCTCCCTGACTCAGGTAGTAAATATGTACCGCTGAATTAAAAATGCAAGCAGATCTTGATTGACGGCTGGCGCCGGGCGGCAGCCCTTTGATCTGGGACCGACGGCGGCCGCGCAAGAGATCGAATTAGTGGCCAGCCAATCGCAGACAATCGCTACAACTGGCGGAAAATTACGAGATCTGCCGGAGAAATGGCAATGTTTCACGAATTCCTGAAATCTCCACGTGATTGGTCGACTGAAAATGAAACGGAAATCTGCGAAATGTGGAGCCTCGATTTCGAGTTTCTGGAGTTTTCTAAATTTTGTAAACATGGCTAGTGAGGGCAAGGCTGTGTAATGTCCTTGGTCAGGGTACATTTTTGTTCGTATAGTTTTGCATCTACCTCTCAAGAGGAGGCGGAAGGAACGCCAGCAGCCGCGGCGGAAGGATTGCTAGTAGCCGGGTCAGAGGCAGCAGCGGATCTGCCGGCAGCCGTGGTGCAAGCAGCGGCGGAAGGAATGCAGTCGTGCTACTCGTAGGTGGCCGTGGCGGCACGGAAGAAAAAGGCACTGTCGAGCCAACGTCGATGGGAAAGTGTGTCCAGAAATACGCATTTCAAGAGACATGGCGCAAAGACAGGCCATGGCTGCGCCGTGGCATTGAAGAAGGAGGAAAGATGTACTGTATTGCGACTCGTGTATAGAATTCGACAAATCGGGCGGGGGGGCGGCAACCTAAAATTCTTATGCGCTACCTAGTTTTTGCCCGAGGTAGCACACTGTGCTACCTGGCTCAGAAAAGTATTTCGAACACTGTGAAGTAACATTTTTAATCCTGTACACAATGTGATTGCACATTTTTGCCACTGCTGTATTTCAATGTGATGATTGTTGTCATCTAATTCTGAAAGGGAAATGATTTGTGTGTTGTATATTCCACTCAATCATCATTTGCTGTAATAAGATATATTTTCAAGACTGCTGTATTTTAACTATGACTATATTTACATGTAGTTACCATTACTTATGTCAGTTTGACTCAGTTACATAATTACGTCAGTTGCTCTTTGAAGCTATCACTTTAAGTTTTCTGCAAGGTAACAATAAGTTAGTGCTTTGTCATGAAGAGAGCTGCTCTACTTTCAAGGTGTTATGGCAAAGGTGAACAAATTTTGATCATAGCTTTTTCCGGAAAGTGGTCAGAATTATTTGTCTTCTTGGCAGTTAAAAATATCATGGGACCTTTTGAACAGGAGGGAGGAAATAAATATTGGATGGGGCAGGTGCAACATTAGCTGGATGAAAGAGACCACAGCCAAAGACCTGCCCCGTGGGTCCCCATGTATTGAATGCCGATACCTGCTATATCATATGATACAGGAGAGCTTATACTGTAAACAGCTATTTACTGTGTTCCAACACAACAAAGAAAACTTGGCAATTTTCCCCTCCATTACATGCTGACATAGTTTACAGATAGTTGAGCTGTTGATGATGTTACCACCGATACCTTTTGTACAGTTATAAGGAAAGTTAACAGTTCAAATATTCAGAGTTTCTGACCCCTCTTTTTCTGCTGAGTGCTGACCCACTTTTTCTGTATGATTGCCCCCTGAGCATTGGCACAGAGTTGTCATAATTGTCTCCTGTGGTTTTGGACTGTATAGTGTATACACAAGTTTTGTCCTTCTGTGTGTACTGTTTATATGCCTACAGGGCCTCCCTGAAGACACTGTCTGTGAGATCTGCCCTGGTAAAAAATCATGAATTCCTTTGCCCAGGTAGTTGAAGTACCAGGGATGATGTCCATCAAGAACTGGGAGTCAGGGAAAAACATAATGACTCCTGTCTCCCACAAGATGACTTGTACAACAAATTACTGTACAGTGTAGCCATGAGATGAAACAAAATAGCTTGACAGGAAACCACCTGTTTTGTTTGCAAGGGACAATGGTGGCATCTCATGTGACAGTGTCCTTTGACAGACAGACCTATCTATTCTCATGGTCACACAACTTAAACTTCTCCCTGTCAAACGCTCATCCATACATTAAATTTGGATTTTTTTGCAGAACTCAGCAGGGAGAGGAGAGGGTTAGTGGACAGAAAACAGTATCAAGCTACAACCCTGTGTGACTTCGACACTCTCACGAGTCAGTCACCAAAATCAAACAACTTGTACCAACATTTGTGTCCAGTCAACCCTGAAACCCTGATGAGTTTTCAACCCTGATTGTTTACATAATCACATATAGATGACAATGTGTTAACTCAACCCCCTGCTGACAGAAGGCAACTGTCTATGTGACTACAAAATTTGCAACTGTAAAACTCTGGTTTGTGATATTCTTTTGTAAGTGACAAATATCATCTGCATGGGAAGGAGAAATTTTACTCTAATACACAATGAAATTGTTGAAAAGGGTAAAATATTTATTGTAAAATACCAATGCCAGACAAAATCATTCATACATGACTAGAATCATGGACCTTTAAAATGTGTCCGGCTCAAATGATGAAGAAAGATTCAGTTGGTTTATGATGCTGTAAAAGATGTCATCACATATCACAATTGTCTCTTCTTTCAGGCTATCATGTTATAAACCATGCTGAAGTAAAAAGAAATGGAATGTTTCTCTTTAGAAAGATAGGAAGAAAAGGTAGTATACTTACAGTGGGTGCACATTTCCGGAAGGGACGATTCATTCCCCTGAAGACAAAAATGAATAAAAAAATCTGTTAATTTTGTCCCTTGTGTAAGATCTTGTGTGTAAATGTACTGTAGGCCCAAATCTAGCATCACATAATCATACAAAACAAGACATTTCAAACACTGAGCACAACCTAATTTCTAGACCAAGACCCACTGACTTGTCCTGCTTATTAGACTGGTATCACCATCAGTGTCACCATTTGAATCAAGCCGAATAGTGTGCCTCCTTGAAACATAACTGACAAAGTAGACTAAAACCTTCCTTACCTGTTACAACAAGTGTCGTTTGAAGTGCTACTTCCTTCCCAATGTTACATTCATGAGCTAACTCCCCTTCACCAGTGTACGTGACAAGTCAAGTCTTGGTACAAATTGTCTGGTGAGGTTCGTGTCATGCGTACAGAAGTGTGTACATGTGACATAATGTTTAATTAGCCCATAACCTGGACTGGGAAAGAACTGAGGGTCATCCATATAGAATTTCAATTAGGACTGTTCCATTCATAAGGTTCAGGGGGAAGGGATGGGAGGGAAAGTGAGGATGAATTCAAAAAGACTTCTGAAATTGACAAGGAGGGGGGTAAATAGCAATTTACAAACTAGTTTTATACTACATGATTATATAGTACATTTGTAATAGGATGATAGAGAAATAAATGTCTAATAAATGTCCCAGCCCCTTCAAAACTAAAAATGAAATGCTCCTACACAAATGAGAACTACTACATTAACCTTCTCCAAGCTGCCTAGCCTCATCCCCAGTACAGATTGGGTGCTAAAAGTCAGTAGTGAAAGGTTATGGATGGAAGGCAGCAGTATTGTTTAAACATAGTTAATCCAAGTTCATGGCTTTCCTAGTTCCAGTCTTACATGCTGGCACTGTGTGAGATATCTGCAGATCTGGGTGACATGACATTTCTGACCTTGAGGGTCTTATGCTGAATTTTTAACCAGTAATCAAATCATCCATGTAATGACATGATAGAGCAAATGTCTCATACACATGGACACTTTGATTAACCTGTTTGTTGCAGGAAGGGCAAATGTGATAACAAAGCAAGCCAAATAAATGGATATATCCAAGTCTATTTGGAAGGTAATTTTTACAGGAAGTAACTTTGCGTTTTTCAGCAAATACCTATTAGAAGAGTTATTTGGATGAGCTAATTTCATGCATGCCTGTCACTTTCACCTCTCGTGCATTCCTGCCATTTCTTCCAATATCATTCTGGTAATTGTCAATTATGTGAAGCCAACTGATTGTATTGCTAGAAGTCTCCATGAATAAATTTGTTAACACCTGACCATGTGTATCATGAAGCTTTTGGAATCATGACAGGGCACCAGAATGTTGGATAAATCCCACACAGTTTGAAGTATATCCCGTCAGAAATTATCTTTTTTTTTTAAATCTTCAGATGCATTTTTGCTAAGAGACCTATTTTCTGAACTGTCAACCTTGAAAATTTTTTACAAATATTTCCTCATAATATCCCCTCAGCATTCCTGGGTACTGTAATTAACTAGAATGTTTCTAAGTAACTGGCATCCTTTCTATGTCATGCTGGGATGGTCAGTAAATGGCAGCAGCTGTCAGTAAGAACTGGGCATCAATGACAGTGGAGAACTGATGATAGGAGGACAAAACAGCTGACAAAACCATGTCCAAAATTACTTGTTCTTGACAATTTCACTCCTCCAGGATACTGGAATGGTCATGGATTCAACTGTGACATATTGGTCTATTGGTGATCAGGCCTTTTTAGATGGCTGAAATATCTTCTTAGACTTACATGAAATATAGCAAAGAAATGTAGCAAAGAAAGAATCTACAACACATGGATTGTTATGCACAGTGTCCAAATTCAATACAGTACATATAACTACACAGGCAGTAAATAAATGATTGACCAAATAAATGATTGACCCATCAGGTAAGAAATAGTTTATAAAACCACAAAAAATAAAATCATTCTTGTCACTTTGATATACATGTACTAGTATTGCCTTTCCAACTATAAAGCATGGTATAACCTCCCTCTTTAACTTGGAACATTATTGCTTGGATATTAATCAAATACATATGCTTGTGATTTGCTGGACAATTCAAATTTGCCAATACATTGTACCTATATGAAATACCAGTAGAACAGGATTTGCTGAAGTATTCTTATCACAAAATAAAGGATTTAATTCTACAATATACCTTGCTCATTTTACTGACTGCATACTTGGAAGGGGCTATAAAACGAAAGTTGCAGCATATTACAATTGTTACTTCATGCATTGCCGTGACGTGATGCACGGCCAGCAACACCCTCCCCTTCTAATCTTTATACACATGTACATCAGTTTGGCCTTTCCACACTTCGTATTTAACACCTGCTGAGGCACGGAAGCTCTCTAAACTGATGACGGTATGAATTTCAGGACCAAGCAACAAACCCTCGCTCTAGCCTGGTAAGCTCTGTGTTGGGTGGTGAAATGGGGTACTGTGTAAGAGGTGGAGGTATGTGTATGGTGTGCAGATATCCACAGTTTGCAGAAATAGCAATCCAAATGAAGTTTTACATGCAAGTCTGGAGCTGCCCTTTTATCTTTTACATTGCATGTAGCTGTGTAATGGGCTCAAATATTCAATTGCTTCTTTTTTTTTCAAGCAATGAAGACCGCAGATTAAATTTTCTGAAGGTTGATGAAAATAATTTTCTAGGGTTGATGTAAATAAGTAAATAGATTATCTATAATCATTAAGGGTGCCAGGCCTGGCAGTGTTTTTCCCCCAAGTGACTTCGGCGACATGCAAAATTATAAAACACAAACTAACATAATTTTCCAACACTAGTCTATCAGGATTGTACCTGTTGTTATACAGATACATGTACTTTACAATCGACCGTGCATGACGTGTCTACGGTGCTACGTCATCTTTAGGCTGGAAGCCCACCATGTTTTAGTGGGATTCACCACAAGAACCAAACAGCGGTGATATGGCACTGGGGTGGGTCGGGCTCTAAAATGTTCACTGCCGGTATGTCAAAAATATACCGGTCGTCTCTCGTGCCTTCAGAAAACAGTGACCACCAGCCAGGGTACGCTGTGCTGGAGAGAATGCTGGACATTTTTTCCGGCCATTTGTTGATATGCCAGAGGGCGTGTTACGGACATAACATTGACCCGAATTTGTAAACCGGCCTGAAAATTTTCGAGAGCTTCAAGGGTTGGAGATGCAAGACTGTCGCACTGATTATAGCGAGGATGTTACGCATGTTTGTCGGCGATAGCTCGACTAAATGGGCGTTCCTTCCCTCAGACCTGCCCTTGAGAATGTCAAGAAAAAATTTACAGACAAGAAATGCACGCAAAAATCTCCGTTACTTACCATTTTGGCTAATTTTCTGCGGTTTTCTACCCTACGACCAGAAATCGATCCCTGTCCTCAGCAACCCCAAAATTGTACATCCGGGATATTGGGTATCCAAATATGGCTTCTAGCTGAGGAATGGCGACCTCTAGTGACTTATCTGTAAAACGCACGAAAACCCTCAGGAGGTTCGTTGTCGTAAACCTCGAAGGAAAAATTAAGATGAAATGACTACAAAATAATCTACATGGTGATGGTGCAAACGGAGAGAAATGTATAAAAATTCTATAAGAATGTCCCTCAGACCAAGGAGGTTTCATTAGACGACCTCAGATGACCTTACTCACTCTCAGATAACCTGGTAATTTGGAATTGCCCGGAAGTCTGAAAAGCAGAAAATGACAAAAGCTGTTCTGTTATCTGGATTTATCTCTATGCAAATGTTGAAGTGAAAATGTTAACGTTACACCTTTCCCTCCCAACATCTGCTTGAAGACATAACAGGACTTTGTAACGACGCCCTCTGCTGGTTGCAGACATATTGCAACTTGCGCAATCCACATTCCCTCTTGCGGCCGTCTGCGCATCCTCTTTCGCCCTGTTGCGGCAATGGCTTCTGGTGTAAGTCCAAACTCCTGTCTAAATCTCGCTCATCCAGCGTTAAAAATACTAGCAACTTCACATATTGAGGTTATTTTATGTAGAGAAAATGTTACTTTATGTGTTTGTATTGATATTTTGCCAATTGTGCGTGAAATCGTGTTTTCCAGACGTTATATACCTACCCGGGTAACTTCCGGGCCTACAAGGCCCAGGTCGCCGCACAGTACAGCGGTGCACAGCTGAACGTGGTCTCGGACCCGCCGGCCTTCAAACTCGGCGAAACCAACAAGACACCCGAGTTTCTTAAGAAATTTCCAGTTGGAAAGGTACGTCAGTTGTTTCATTTGTTCCGTTCCGTTTTTTTCAGCTAGGAAATATTCAGCATGCAAATCACATGGCAGAATTTTTTTGGCAAAAATCGTCTGTTCGCCACGTCAGTAATGTTAGAGCACCACTTCAGTCTGAAAGGAATGGCGAGAACGCTTAAACTGGAAGTATGCGGTTTATTATTGAAATTCAGTTTTAATATTTTCATGTCAGTACAGTTGATACGAGTAACACATTGGATATGTCTAAATGTAACTTGACAAAAAATTATTCTAGTTTCCGTTTCATTATGTTACTTAGAGTCTATGGGGGAGGGGGGTATGGAAACACCTAGATGAAAAGACACGTGCAGGCCAAGATGACAGTGCTCACAGCGTCTTACATGATTTCTTCTCAGTTTAGACATTCATATTATAACGTTAAAAAAAGATGTTTTCTTTCAACATGGTGCACAGTATGTTGTCACCTATACTATGTATCAATCACCTAGGACTTGTACCACCGACATATAATTTTGACTACACATGTTCTTGTTTGTCTTCAGGTCCCAGCATTTGAAGGCAAGGATGGCACATGCCTCTTCGAGAGTAACGCCATCGCTTATTACCGTAAGTCAGTTTGTTTCTCACTTCAGCCGCAGGTCCGTCCTAGCATTTCTACAGCAAGTGCAATCTACTAGTATTAGTATTACTATTAGAACTTCTTGCAGCAGTGTTGGCTCCCCAAATATTTCATGGTGATTTGCATGATGCAAAGTTGTCTGATGTTGATGAAAAAGCCTTCATAGTGCATTAGATTCATTAACCAATAGTCAGCAGGTTGGCAAAAGTATGAATAAGTTTTACCATTGATAAGAAGATTAACTTGTTTAACACTTATGATACTTATGAATCTGTCTTTAACTAAGGAGTCAGTATTGCACAACATGTACAGCTCATTGCATGTTGGACACCTTGTAAAAAACTGAACCTGAGGCTGAAAATGAATAGGACAACAAACAACACTCACACTGCAGATGATGACCGTAGTTTCTACGGGGACGTAATACTGAAGTCCTGTTGATACATCTTGGTCTGATGCTCATATGTAGAAGCGATATCAAAATTGAGACAATAGTTGTAAATCACAGTTGAATCCAACAAGAGTTATTGTCACTGCTACCCTGACATATGTTTAAACTTACAGTCCAAAGCAAGAAAACTAAATTTCTGGCCATTAGCCATATTAGCCAGACCATACCATTCCTCAGGATGACTGACTTACCAGTAATTACACGTACTTGAGACATGTGACTCCAGAAATGAGTCAACCATGCCAACCTCCTGCTGAGATACATAACTGACTTTTAAAAAAAAACACTGGGCTGATGAAGAGACAGTGTTACGTCTCGAAAGCTCCCCAGAGCAATAAAACTTGTTGTGTGTATGGTTTAATATTTTGTCAAACATTTGACTTGTTACAGTGGGCAATGATCAGCTCCGGGGTACCAGTCCCAAGTCTGCTGCGCTCGTCCAACAGTGGGTGAACTTTGCTGACAGCGAAATCCTCCCGGCCGCATGTACATGGGTCTACCCAACCCTGGGGATCATGCAGTACAACAAGGGGGTATATAGATACATTTTTCTTTTCTTAGGCCACACCAATTTAATTTGTTGCTCTCGGATTTTTTCAGAAAAAATATGAAGCGACATGGAAAAAAAAAATAAAAACAGGCCTGAGCATCCTATTATAGCCCCAAATGCTATGATAGGAGCCATGAAGTGAACATAAAAGGCTGGGTTAAAATTTAAACAATGAATTTTTAATTTTTAACCAAACTACTGCATTGATAGATGGAAAAACAGTAACAACTAGGAAGAAAAGGACTTTCTTCACCTGTTGGGGCCAAAATATGAGCATTTTTTAGTTGATTCAGAATCAAAATCTTTTTTCTTTTTTTTGCAAATCAGAAAAAAATGAAGAGGCGAATCCGAGAAGCAACAAATTAAATTGGTGTGGCCTTATCCTCCTCAAAGATAACCAAGATTTAAGGTTGGGTTCTTTGTCTGGTCTGGTGGGTCCAGAGGTGGCTGAAGAGGCCCATGTGGGCCAGGAATCCTCTCCTATTTGTAGGATTACTTGTGGGAAACTGTGGTAGGGCACCATTTGTAGGATTACTTGTGGGAAACTGTGGTAGGGCACCAGCAGCTACATGTATAAGTTAGATAATCCCACATGTACTACATGATGTAGTTAGTTTTCAGGTGGCTTTTCAGTTTTGTTTTGTTTTTTTTGTGTGGAAAAGATCACTTAAATGCCCCCTTAAATAGTTGCACTTAGTGATGGGAATAATGTCCAGTTGCTGTTGTACCAGATGCATAATTAATTACTGATTTCTTGTCTCTTCAGAACACTGATCAGGCCAAGGAAGCCATCAAGAAGGTCCTGACTGTCTTAAACGAGTACCTGAAGACGCGTACTTTCTTGGTTGATGAGCGTGTCTCCCTTGCAGACATCTCTGTGGCCTGCAATCTCCTCCTTCCATATCAACAGGTAAGTTTGGGATGAAATAGTGCACGACGTACAAATGAAGGAGGGGGCATCCTCAGCAACAACAAAAATGGAAATGTATCTGTCAGTTTCTGTACTACCTACTCTTATCTGTGAAATTTTGAGGACTGGTTATCATAGTCATACAGTACACCTGTTAATGACAGTTAATGATAGTAAGATGCCTGAAGTTGTCTTCATTCTCTTTGAATCGAAAAGGCAGACTGGCAGAGAAACAAATTTTGTTTGTGTGGCTTTAGGAAGAGTCATGAGAAATGATAAGACAAAATTTTGAACTACTTTTGCATGATTCACTTGTATGTAGCTGATCATTAAAAGTTATTTGCTGATTATTTCAAAGGTTCTTGAACCTGCCTTCCGTCAACCCTTTGTCAACGTGAACAGATGGTTTCTGACATGTGTCAATCAGCCACAGTTCAAGGCTGTCCTTGGTGTGGTCAAGCTTTGTGACAAGATGGCTCAGTTTGATGGTAAGTACCATCTAGCTTGCTACAACAATACTGGCCATCAAATTTTGCTGCTATAAGGGATTAATGTTAATCAAGGTACTATGTTATTAGACAAAATCTAGTTCCAGTCTTAAACATCGAGATTTGCTGTAACTATCACAAATTTGTGTGCGTGAATTGGATGTCAGTTAATTACCTTTTATTAATGAGATTCCACCTGCCATTCTTGTAAGGTGCAGCTAAATGGTGTGAGGGCAAATGTAGAACATTATGTGATGCAAGATTTTCAAGTCAACATTATTTAATCAGAAGTATTAAATTCCTGAAAGCTTTTCGTTTCATGTTGGCCGTTTATTTTTGACAGCTAAGAAGTTTGCTGAGCTCATGCCCAAGAAGGACAAGGGCGGCAAGAAAGAGAAGCAGCCTCAGCAGCCCAAACAGGAGAAGAAGAAGGAGAAGAAACAAAAGGAGGAGAAGGAAGTGGACGAGGCAGATGATGTTCCCAAGGAGGCCAAACCTGTAGACCCGTTTGCTGCTCTACCAAAGAGGTATGTGTTCTTCACATTATGATCTGTCATGGTTCCATGCTACATGTTGAATAAGCAGCAGTAGAACCAGCATGTCTTAAACAGCCTCCCAGGTTTGCACAGGAGAATCTGGAATGTACCAATGATGAGACATCATGCACCACTCTGAACAGACCTGAGTGAGAATTGACCCAATGTCACTTCTCTGAGGTACAGATAGAAATATAGCTGTTTAAGAATGGAAACTCCAGCTCAGTTGATTATATCTTTATCATTGAAAAGTTTGCATATTTCTCTTCCTGATGATGCCTTTTTTTGCATTGATCTTGCATTTCTGGAATGGGCATCAAGCAACCTTGTAAGACTGAGGTTAAACATCAGGCATCATTAGACTGACTTGCTTGTGGTTATTTTTTCCTCAGCGCTTTCAACATGGATGAGTTCAAGAGAACATATTCCAACAAGGACACCCTAACTGAAGCGCTGCCTTACTTCTGGGAGCATTTTGACAAGGAGGGCTACTCCCTGTGGTACTCTGAGTACCTGTATGCATCTGACCTCAATTTGATCTTCATGACATGCAACCTTGTTGGTGGTGAGTGGCCTGTTAAATCTGTCTTTGTTTGTATGATACTAATACAAAATTTAGTAATACTGTAGTTTGTGACTATTCATAATAGCCTCCAGCTTTCAGAGACAAATCTACTCTGTAATTCTTTTGAAAGTTGCTAGTTCAATAAGAAATACATTTTTCCAAATTTATATAATAAATTCCTCTTGATCTAAGTTTAAAGATTTTTGCTGCTGTAGGAATGTTCCAGCGGTTGGAGAAGCTGAGGAAGAATGCCTTTGCTAATGTGTGCATCTTTGGGGAGGACAAGAACAACCAGATCGCAGGAGTCTGGCTCATGAGGGGACAAGAGCTGGTATTCCCTGTAAGTGTTGGGCCGCAAGTGATGTTATCTGTCCTTTATTTGGAAGGTCATAAGTTTTGAGTCCCAGCTTGGCTTGGAAGCATGATTGAAGTTTTGTTGTTTCACCTCCATTTCTTTTTTCATATATTGGAACAAGGTGTCTAAATCAATAAGAGTGCAAGACTATTGGCTACCTGTGATAGCCTTACAAATTATGTACATGTAGTCAGACTCATTTCTGTTTGCATATTTTGTTAATTAAGGACTGTACACGTCTTCAACAGTGAGAAACAGAAAAGGAAACATGAATATCAAAATCTCACTTCCCTGTTGTGCAGCTGAGCCAAGACTGGACCGTCGACTACGAGAGCTACTCGTGGCGAAAGCTGGACCCCGACAGTGAGGAGACCAAGCTGCTGGTCCGGGAATTCTGGTCCGAGGAGGGGGACTTCAAGATTATGGGGGGCAAAAAATTCAACCAGGGCAAGTGCTACAAGTAAACGGAAAGATCCCAACCGCCGCTGCACACAGAATGTCTTAGACTTTATCAGCACCCTTCAGGAAGGCGAACATCACCATCCCAATCTGACTCGCTAGACACAGGGAGAATTTCCACTAAGCTGTCAATAAAACAAACCACTGCTACAAAAGGTGTACTTGTGTGCTCCTGGGTCACCCTTATTAGACTATTACAAAGTAGGTACAGTATGTTAGTTGTGAAAATCCTACTGAGCAAATATTCCCTATAATATATTGCACCTTTTTGGTGAATTAAACGGAGCAGCAGCAAGTCCCTTGATTTTCTTTTTGAGTAGCAAATATGAATACATGCATATTACCTTAAAATATTTGCGGTGATTCACAGTGGAATCATGACACCCTCAGTGTGTTTTTGTGCTACAGTATAATCTCCAAGCAGATCATACGGTGGCAAGGCAGTATCCATTGGCCAGAGGAATGTCCATTAGCCACTGTATGATCTGCTTGGAGATTACTACAGTATTGTTTTGACCACTGTGAAAACCTCCTTTGCACTCCAATTGCAAGATTAAATCCCCACAAATATAAACAGATTCACATTACACATTCTGAAAAGTGACATTGGATTAAGTTACTTCTACAATTCCTTATCATCCCAGATGTAATAAGTGCACTAATTTAACAGTTTTATTATATGTCCATTGCAACAGTTGATAAGGATTACCCCTTGAGTCTAGCTGTACTTAGCCTTGCCTTTGCTTTGCAAGGATTATTGGTACATGATTTTGATTGAACAAGTAAAACATACCCATTCGTCTGGATATGAGCTCATAATGAGTATCTCTAAAACACATTGTATGAACTGGTGCAGAAGCATTTCAACCATCAGCTGACTGACCTATGCAATCTTAACATCCATCTTGGTAGAGGTTACTTATTGACAGTACAAATTCTCTACCTAATGTTGAACGAGAAATGAATACGTAATGCTGATACTGGATTCTTCAATAGATGAAACATTTATCAACACAAATACCGCATACTTTCACACATATTTTCCAGTGTTACAACATTTTATTTCAACTATCAGGTAACTTAAATGGTATACTCCCCTATAAATAACATTAGTCCCTCATGATATCGATGGACTCGACAAGTTGTATGGCCAGGCTGTACTGTCCGTGTGTCTCAGGCAGGAGGCTGACCACCTGGCTCAACAGCTGGGCGGTCAGGAGCAGAGGGACATCGGGGAAGTGGACATCTGACGGACTCTGGGGAACAATCAGGCAGATTAAAGACAGACAGTACAACCTATAAAATATAACTTAGTAAGACCGATAAATCATATTGCTATCTGTACCACCAGAACTCTGGGTCTGAGAATAGGAAACAAAAGGTTGACCAAAAGGTAGACAGTACAAATCCACATCCCTTGCTCCAACTGTAAGTCTCAAAATAACTCTAACTTCACTAGAGGTCTGTCCAATCTAGTTACCTTTTCAGAGTCATGCACAAGATTTCTGAATGACTGGCCAAACTAACTAAAGGAAAAAAATCGTACAATCCACATGACCTGACCTACACATAAGCTGTAGTAATAACCTTGTGGAGTTTAAAAAAACTCAGAATCATGTAGGCCCTCAAAGACACGGTGGAGTTACCTGCTGCTTGAGCCATGTGGACAGGGTGGGGGGTAGTCGGGACAGGAGCTGAACGCTTCTCTTGGGTTCAGCTGTGGACATCAGGTGGGACAAACGCTTCCCCACCAGCAGGAGCAGGTCACAGCCCAGCTGACACCGTTCATTCACAGAGTTCAGCACCTGGGAGGAAACACATGGAGAAAAGTGTCTGAATCAAGAAAAATTTCTTAGCCATTAATTCCTCATACCAGATTTAGTATTAATACTATTATTTGGCCCAATGCCAAAGGTATGACACCTGGCAAGATGTCCCTCTGTTTACCTTTTCCAGGGGAAATATCTGAAGAAAGAACCCATAATATTTCCATTTCTCCCTAAAGAGAAGGCTCAAATAGTGAAAAATTGGACCAGGCAAATGACACAAGACATCCAGGGTAAAACATACCTCCTGTCCCAGGTAGTCATAACCCCTGCTGTACAGCTCATTACAGTAATGTCTTCTGATCACGTCTACATCGACCTCCAACCTCTGACCCAGCTCCAGCATTGTGTCTGCCCACTTACAGGCCTCCAACACGACCTTGTTGTCTGACATTGTTTGGTAGGCATCAAGGTCAGATTGTAA
Source organism: Branchiostoma floridae x Branchiostoma japonicum (assembly GCA_013266295.2). NCBI lineage: Eukaryota > Metazoa > Chordata > Leptocardii > Amphioxiformes > Branchiostomatidae > Branchiostoma > Branchiostoma floridae x Branchiostoma japonicum. The sequence goes on from CM023840.1 coordinate 18,700,023, forward strand.
CAATTCCTTTTCCTTGTCTGTTTCCATGGCAACAGCACCATCATCCTTGGTGAGATAGGCTGGAGGGGTGGGGAGGGTTCCAACTGCTGCACTCACTATTCTACACAGGAACTATGGGAAAACACAAAGGAACAACCATACAGATACTATGACCAAAGAGCATTACAGTGAATAGCACAAATGTTAACAGCAAACTATTTTGACAAAATAGATGTCACATTTGACAGAACAACATGTTCACTCAAAGCATATTTCACATGTGTCTCTATCCTCAACTATCTTCTGAATATAATTTCCACACTGGCACATTCTTACCTGTTGCCTGGCACTAATGATGGCAATGTCAATGTCACTGCCAGGCAGGAGGGGGTAGGAGTGCAGATCCTTGAAGAATGCATTCTTGCCCTGGTAAACAACAAAAAATTATTTTTGAAAATCTCTAAGAAGATAATAATTCAGTTCTAAATGCCTCTTGCATTGTCTATGTATGTACATGTAGTACATTTTACTATTGTAATCACCAGTACCCCTGACCTCCCACTGAACCTCTAAGAAAAGAGCTTATGGCCAATCTAACTAATGATAAATTGAATAACATGTGTTTGGAGGAGATATGAAAGAGGCTGGATGTTCATGCAGAAGGAGACAAAGCTAACTTGATAATAAAGTAGCTAACCTTAGTATCAAAGTAATATGACAGTGGCTTGACTGTCCTGAGTGAGAAGACCATGACAGCGTGCATGATACTGCTGAGCTTCATGTGGTGCTGCAGCAGCTGGTAGTTTGACACACGCTGTTCTGCTGCCAGCTCTGCGATGGACGTGGGGCCCTGCGTGGCCTGCCACAAGTCCTCGATGTCAAACACGGGCACATGGGAGGACTCCACCTCCGCCTGTGAGGAAAAGAATGGGTACGGGGACTCTACTTCCGCCTGCAACGGAAGGGATACAGTAGCCCTATCACTGGGACGGCTGGACGGACATGGGATTGTTAAGGCAGTGGTCATTATCTTTTATGATATATGTCTCTACACGTAGAATGCAAATCAAATGAAAAAGGAACAAATTATAGAGGAGAATTTAACATGAAAGTATGTTTTTTCATGCCTTGCAATCACCATGTACACCTTATGGAAAAGGAATGCCATGGCCCACACCAGCAACACCTGTAAGATTTTTTTACGGAAAGGAAAGAATCTAAATACAGTATCAATAATGATAAGAAAACAAAACATGCAGGATAAAAACTAAAGCCTAATGAATGCACCAGAATATAAAATAACAAAGTAACAAATGTAAGCTGAATACATGTATATTTGGTGATAAATATACATATTATATGGCAAACATATTTGTACCTATGAAACACTGAGATGATACCTAGCTTTGAAATGTGCATGAGGCAGCATGTCTCACATCTCCTAAAATCACAGGATTGCACTAGAGCAGGCATAACAAGCTTTGAGGTCACTTGGAATATGAAGAAAGCTGATACTTCACATAAGTTTGCAGTGCATCATTACAAAGACAAAACAGTTAGTTCTTACTTCTAATATGACTTGTAAGAGGATGTTGCATTGTCCCAGGAAGTTTGTCAAGGCTGCATCACTCAAGCCCACATCCTGGTCATCAACATAGGATAGAAGTTAGACAACAAATTTAAGACTTTCAAAATGCAGTACAATAGAGGCAGCATATTTCTTTACATATGAAATTGATCAAACTATTCTTGTCAAGTTTGTCTTCCGGCATAGTTTCTGACGTAGGGAGAAGAAATGCTGTTCCAATACTATTCATGTAATCTGTAACTTTTTAAGTGGCCTTTGGGTCTCGTTATGTGGGGACAATTATTAAAGAAAATTACTGAGTAGAGGAAGACTGACAAAATAAGAAGCAATGATTGTACACATTGAACTTTTCATGAGAATACACATTAAGGTTCAAACTTTGAACTTTTACCTTTCTGCACAGCCTGTCCTTCGGGGCTTTCCCAACCTGAGCGATGTAAAACACACAAAATACCCAGTAAATACAAGAAGGCAAAAAATGTGTGGGGTCAAATACTTAATCTCAGACTGGCTCTCAGAAAATAAAGCACTTCATTGCAGATAGACAGCACTAAAAGGGCACCTTTGCTAGCGGTATAATATTCTGCATAGGATTGACATGCTTACAATCTGACTGTAGGACAACAACAAAATTTCTTCAATTAGAGTGGAAAGACTTTTGTAGGTGTCTTGTTTACAAACTTGCAAACTGACTAACAACCTGATTCTGGTAATAACATTGTACATTGCTGTACCTTTTCCATGAGAAAAGCAGTTGCTGAGAATCTCTTCACCATGAAGGTGTGCCACATCATGCAGCCCAGGCCTGTAACAAAAGCAACATCATAACTAGAGGTCAACGATCTCATGCCTTCGTCAAAAGATGTTATCGTTATATAACTTAAGAAGGAAGAAGTGATATATTAGTCCCCCTAAATATGGAAGTTGGATTGTGAAAATTACCCCTGCCGATGCAGTCTGCATTGGGCAAGGGAAAAAACATCTGTGCAGGCTGTAAGGCAACACCGCCTGCAGCTACATGGACTATCCCCTCTGGGACTTTCTCCCTCTGGGACAGCCTGTAGCCCATGTGTCACAATGAAGGTAGAGTATCATGGAAGGTAACTGAATTATAGAATTGCTTCATTTATTATGCAAATTAGATCATAATTTGCATAATTGTCATCTAATTATGTCAAGCATCACTTAAGCTACCTACACACCAAATATCAGGACGATCCGTCGACCGGTTATTGAGTTATCCTACTTTAAACATTTTCATACAAATGCTCCTGCAGTTCCAGAGCAAGCCGCTAGGGGGCCCAAACTTATGTCACTTCTTCCCGAGCACAAGACCCATCTACCATCCAAAAATCATGACCCTAGCTCCTCCAGATCACCATATTTCAAAACCGGAAGTACCGCTGCAGTACCATAACGAGCCGCCAGGGGGCCCATATTCCTATCACTTCTAGGTCTCATCAAGACCTACCCACCTACCAAATATGAAGACAATCCATTAAAGCCTTCTCGAGTTATACTGTTGACAGACTCACGCACACACGCACGCCCATGAAAACATACCCTTCTTGACGAAGGCAATTAGAAACACTGCCACAGCAAATAAAGCATCATCAGAGCTGAAGGCATGATAACTGTTCAACTAGCTTGCAGGCACACTACATTTCATCATCTTTTTGCAGCATTATTTCTTAGGCTGATATACAGCCTTGTTCTGGGACAGTCAAGTCAAGTCTGGGACAGTCAAGTCAAGTCTTTTTCTAGTCTTGATAGAGAAAGAAGGTTTAAGAGAGGTTTTTGTTTATTGCCTTCGTCAAGAAGGGTATGTTTTCATGGGCGTGCGTGTGTGCGTGAGTCTGTCAACAGTATAACTCGAGAAGGCTTAAATGGATTGTCTTCATATTTGGTAGGTGGGTAGGTCTTGATGAGGTCTAGAAGTGATAGGAATATGGGCCCCCTGGCGGCTCGTTATGGTACTGCAGCAGTACTTCCGGTTTTGAAATATGGTGATCTGGAGGAGGTAGGGTCATGATTTTTGGATGGTAGATAGGTCTTGTGCTCGGGAAGAAGTGACATAAGTTTGGGCCCCCTAGAGGCTTGCTCTGGAACTGCAGGAGCATTTGTATGAAAATGTTTAAAGTAGGATAACTCAATAACCGGTCGATGGATCATCCTGATATTTGGGGCATAGGTAGGGTAAGTGATGCTTGACATAATTAGATGACCAGTATGCAAATGATGATGTAATTTGCATAATTAATGAAGCAATTCTATAATTCAGTTACCTTCCATGTGTCACAACCTTCCTTGTGACACATGGGCTACAGGCTGTCCCAGAGGGAGAAAGTCCCAGAGGGGATAGTCATTAAGCAGCCCATGCAGCTGCAGGCGGTGTTGCCTTACATGTATATCCTGCACAGATGTTTTCTCTTGCCCAATGCAGGATTGCAGACTGCATCAGCAGGGGTAGTTTCACGATCCAACTTCCATATTTAGGGGGACTAATATATCACTTCTTAAGTTATATAACGATAACATCCTTTGACGAAGGCATGAGATCGTTGACCTCTAGTTATTTGTTTGTTTATTGTTGTTTCGCACAAAATACAGAATAAAAGGAAGTAAATTAAATAAAAAACACTGTGCCGGAGAAGGGAGGAAGCCTGTTAGGCTTATTAAAACCCTTCTCCTTAACATAACATAACAAATAATAATTACAATTTAACTGAAGTACATGAAATAACAAACAAGGCAAAATATTAACAAATCATAAATAGGTAACAATCAAATAATTGAAACAAAATACATGTAATAGCAATAACATACAAAAATAAGACTATCTAATAGATCTAGAGAATTAAGCTAATTGAATGTTGGGTGGCTTATGAGATATTGTTTTAAAGTGCATTTAAAGTTTAAGAAAGATGAATTGATTTGTAAACTCCGGTCTAAAGCGTTCCAGGTAGTAGGGAATCTAAACATCATGGTGAACATAGGTAGGTACTAAAACTTGTAGATCACAAAACAGCACCTAGGCAAGGGCATATACACCACCAATCAGCACCAAGGACACAAAAACAATCGACCTGCACCAAGACACAAACAAAACCAATCAGTACTGAGGACACATGCCACCAATCTGCCTCATCCACCTAACTGCACCAATCAGTATCAAGAACAAAGACATCACTAGGCACATACTAGTAGACAATGACAACTCACCATGTTGTAGATAAGCATTGCCAACTAACTTAAGATGCTCAATGGACCTTTCCAGCAAGGCTACAACCTGAAATGATGAAAATATGTTTGGTTTGAATCTTCAGCAGGCAAAGTTACCAGTTTGGAGTAGTGATTAAAATAGTGATTGAATGCAAGAGCAGCATGATGGAATTTACACTAACAAAGAAACAACTCTCCAACATCTCAAGCTAGCTATTTATAAGTTTAAATGAAACATGTTTATACAGTGTGTAAGGAATGCTGTTATTACTATAATACAAAAAGAAAATTGAGCTAACACCATATTCTGTACCAAAAGAAAACCTATGAAATGCAAGGATGTTTTCTCCTACCTCTGGATCTTTATTCCACTGTACCACGTACTCCCAGGTACAGTGTGCATGGAGGACCTCTGGGTCAAGGCTGTAGGGGAAGCGCTCCAGTTGGCTTCGGTAAAGGTCTAACATTGACAAAACAACACAGAACTGGTAAACACAACAGTGAGACTACCTGCAATATGCTATGAATGCTATGAGTGCCTAATTTCATAAGAGGTTCACACATACTAATAAGCATAGCCAACAGTGACCTCTTAATTAGTAGCAACTTATTACTCAGATGAGAGTTTTATGCCCTCAAAACAGCATGGATTGTGTTGCCTAGTTCTATACCTGCCAGCCTCTCCAGTTCTGGAAGAGCAGGTTCAGAGGTCACATCTGCTCCCAGCTCCATGGCCTCCTCATCCTCACCCTCAGCATGATGGGAGACAGAAAGCATGCTGGGTAGAATCCCTGTCCTTGCCACCCAGTTAGCAACCAATGCTGCAATGGACCCTGTACAGAACATGCCAAACAAATTCATCTTCATGTAACATTATATCACATATCACACAGCTCGTTGCTAACCTCTGCTGTATACAACACAAATTTGGTTATTGGATGCACTAAGTAACAGCAGTCTAACTCTTAGCATGTTATATTTGCCACAACACTTGACAAAGGACATTCAAGTGTGTGTGTGTGTGTGTGTGTGTGTGTGTGTGTGTGTTAGTGTGCGTGTGTGCGTGTGTGTGTGTGTGTGTTAGTGCTAGTGTGTGTGTGTGTGTGTGTGTATGTGTGTATGTGTGTGTGACCTACCGCTGCCCCCTTCCAGCAGGCCCTTGACAGAGACAACCTTGTGTTCCTTCCCCATGGTTTCTGCATATGAAGGAGGTCGATCCACACCGTCCCTGACCTTACTCCTAAGGAGCGTGCTCAGTACCACTACATCCTCCAGCTGCCGCACCAGCAGGTTCCAATGTTCAGTATCCATGGCAACCGTCTCCCATTCCTCCATGGTGTCAGTGCTGGTGGTGCTTGGTGTAGGGGAACTCAAGGACATTGCTCCTTGGTCTGTGTCTTTGTCTTCTTGACTTTCCTGTATTACAAAATATAAAATTAATACTTTCTAGTCTTATTAACAGCTGATTTCAAGTCAAATTTCTGAGACTTGCTGTAGTTTGTATTGATTAAAACTTGGAAAGGAAAAAGAGTGACAGCCTATCCCAAAAACATTCATAAGTTTTGAATTGTCACTTTCATAAGCAGATCAGCAAATGCAAAGTACAAACACAACCTCCTTCTCAGAGATTTAGGTACAAAGTCCCACCTGTTCCTTGTTCCCACTTTTGTTGTTTGGTACAACAGATGCAGCTACACTCCTTGCAGCTACAGCTGCCATCAGGGCACTGGCAGGTGCTTCAGCTGCTGTACAGATGTCCCTGACACTCTGCCACCAAGGGGATACTGTGTTGGGCTCTGCATGAATAGCATGGGCATCTGGACATGTCACACAGGGTAGGAAACACAGGTTAATAGGGGGCAAATGAAAATAAAGAATAAAATTACAAAATAAAACAACAACAACAACAACAACAAAAAAAAAACAATTAAAGAGGGGCTTGGATCAGGGCTGTTCCATGTTAGGAGGGGTGATGGGCAGCTTTATCAATGATAATGAAAAAATGATAAAATCCATAAGACTTATGCTCTTACTGAAACATCCAATCAATACCTACTAGTAGAAGTTCACTAGAGTGTCAGATGGACCTTAATGTCACATAGCCAAGAGTTGCCATGCAAAAACTACATTTTCAATATTATATTACTCTTCAGATGCCATACATAGTGCACACATAAACATGACACAGAAATGTATGGTACCTTTTTCCAGCATTTCCAGCACACAAGGCAGAGAAAGAAGGGTTGTAATATATACATAGGCAGTATTGTAACAATGCATTCCTTCTCTAATTTTATCACATGATTCGCACACACACACAAAAAAAAAGCATTTCTCCATAAACAATGCATACAGATTACTATTTGGGAAGACTTTTTTCACTTGACAGATTTATGTGGCTGACCTGCAGTTTTGGTGATGCTTGCCAGGAGACAGTGCAGATTGCTGACAGGAGATACATCTCTTGGGCGAATCAGCTCAGTGTCACTATTTAGCCACACTCTCAGGAGTAATGACTATATAATATGAGAGAAATATCTGTATCTGTATTAGTCTGTTAACAGAAAAGCCTTTATGCAGAACCCACTGGTTTCACAGGCATACAACAGTGGCTGGTTAGGTTGTCCAAGTACTGTACTTGTAATAAGGTACCTAAGCCTGCATATTATAGAACTTCATTTCCTGTCAGAAGACCATGCTTGCACACACACACACACACAACATGGACGGACACACACACACACGCACCAACACACACAGCAACACACACACACACACACACACACACACTTGTGACTAACCATGAGGTCAGCAGCAGGGATGCCTGACCCCTCCAGACAAGAACACAGTGCACCAATGGAGTCACCTCCCGTCAGACCACATTTGAATAGGAATGTTCCTGCAAAAAAAATACAACACAAATGTACTAACCAGCCAATTTTGTCCTGGTCACATTCTTTTGGGCAACACATAACATGCGGACGCATACTGGAAGAATAATGAAGCAATCAAGAGTAAACTTTATTGCAAACATGACGCTTCTTGATGCCTTTCACTCACCATCTACATGTAAATAAGATGACAAAATAGCAGATCACCAATATCAGCACTGTCAGGACTGTCTGTGCATTAAGTATGCATCATGTTTGTGGGACTTAAAATTGAACTTGATAAAAATCTGGATATTTCCCCAAGTAAGTAACTACAATTGGCAATGACAAAAATAACAACAATTTTCACCAAGTTTGAGTGACAGCTGCTCATCAATGTCTGAACTCATGAGAACTTTCAGGGAAGACACAGTAGGTGCATTGTCATCTGCATGGTGATAAGGACAGATGAAACAGGACAGGAAGGCTGCAGGGGCCATGTGTATGGGGTCTTGGAAGTGCACCCTGTTGCCAGCTGACTCCCTCATGAAGTCATCAACGGCTGAGAGGTACTGCAGCGCTTCACTCACACTTATGCTCAGGGTGGCTGCCAACGTCTGCAGAACACAGAACAAGCTGTTAATTCATCTTCAAATGTCTGTTTCCTTCTACCACTATCTCCATAGTTCTATCAGTGTATTCATGCTGCTTTTGGCAGATGCATGAAATGGACTAGTTCACACCACATGGAAACTAATATGTGTATGGAATAAAAAGTAAATGAAAATTTTAATGTTCTTTTAATGTTATCAATGTGCTTATGGTTTCCTCTGGGTGAATTTGCTGTTTATTGCTTATCTGTCTGTATGTACCTGTTCTGGATTGTTCTCAGCCATGCCCATGGCTTGTGTAGCTTGCTTGTTCAGCTGACTGATGGTGATGTACACATCCAGCAGCAGTTCCTGTATTTTACAGAAGTGTAGCAGACCTCGGCTCTCAGGGGCAATGGAGTCTGGGTCTGAACAGATGGGTACAACAGGGAGTTAGAAATAAGTACAAGAGGAAGTTAATCTCCTTGCTATATATGTTATGTTACAGGACAAGTTTATGTTTTGCTCTAAACACAGTCAACAAAAGATAGTCTGTGATCTCGTCTTGGTTGATAACACTATCTGGCACTGGCTGAGAATCTGTATATAAATATGTCAGAAACTTAAATCACTTCATTTTGAGGTCACAAGCCATTTACAAAATAAAGAAAAAATTTATTTAAAACTTTTCTTTAACTATGTAGCTAGTGAATCCATGGTACATGAAAATATTTTGCCAGTAATTGCAATGATGATACAAGTGATGCCAAACCTTCCTTCTCCAGGGCCTGCTGTATATTGTTCTTCACAGTCCTGATGACATTCTGCATCAGATCAGCTGGCAGGATCTTATGGCCTAGAATCTTCTCCAGACCCTTAGGAGAAACAAGGGGAGAAGATGCTATACCCTTTCAAGTTGAATATAAAACATGTTCACTAGAGTCAAAAATCTAAAAAGATAATTTCCTTGAGTTCTCACCTGTCTTTTTAAAGCCACAATTTTGATGTCTGAAATGATGTTCACTAACTGTTTCTCCAGGGAACCTACAGAAAGAACAAAGCAGAGGCAACAAACATTATAACACTCTAAGATGGAAAGCTATTGTTCACATTCCAAAGACACTATGATGAAGTAGGTCTACCTCAAATTTATAACTGTGGTTACTTTTCACAATGTAATGCTTTCATCAATATCAGGCTACAGTTTACACAGCATCTTTATTTCTGTACATAGCTTAGTGAAAGAACATCAATGGCAAAATAAAAGGGGCAGCAAGGAGACACCTGCCTTCTTGGGAGCTGGGTGTGCTGAGGATGGTGGACAGCTTCTTTAGCAGGTGCAGATCTCTGGCTCTCTTGCTATTTGCACCACTGAGGTTGGATAGAAAACTGTGTCACCACACGTAAGAGAGAGAAATGATGCCATATTCCCAGAAACAGTTTTACCAGGTTACAACACTTTGAACAAGTTAGAAAATATATAGGGCAACAGAGATACTGCTGCACTTTTTTGTTTAATTCAAGGTTTCATCACCATTTGTTGGTCACCCACGTCTAGAATCAAGATGTCTTTAAGTAAAGGATTCTGCACATTGCAATGGAGCAGCAATTTAGACATTTCTTATTCTAAATATAAATAATGGCTTGCCAAAGCTCCTTGAGTTTTGTCCATACCTTATATATTTTGAACTTTTATGAAATAGAAAATGGAATTGATGTGCCCATAGCCTATTACCTGAGAATGAGATGGAAGGGTACATTAATGATCTTTACAACACCAGAAGGTTCCACCAGGCAGCACTGGTATGTGGGAGGTTTGTTAGTGTAGAAGGTCACATTGTTTAACCCCATCATAGTATAGCCTGGACACAGCAGTCTGCAAGGAGGCAAAGTGGGACATAAGGGTCTGTTGGTCAGCATCTTTGTGTTTACATGAAAACAAACAGTACAACATTGTGAGTCATTTAAACAAAAGGATCACATAAACAATTCAACCAATTCTTTCCTCCACTCCATAAAGGAGGGAAACATTTAGCAACCTGGATAATTACATGTGGTTTAACTAACCTGCATTGCTTTCCCACATTGAAGGCTGCCACCCTGGGTCCCTGCTGCATGGCCCATACCTGCAAAAGATATACACGTAAGTCATCTTTCTCATGTCAATGCCCCCAGTACACCTTGGCAAACCACTACTACTGACAGATTCTTGAACATGCTTGACACTCCCCTCAAATGAGGAACTGATGGTTTAGCATCCCTTCTATTCCCAGTAGTGTGCATGCAAGTTGTCGAGAAGAGAGAATGCTAACCTCGTTATGATCATTATGGTCAGGGTTAAAAACAGCATACTCACCTCCAGAATACCTCTCCTGGGAGCATATATGATGAGGAAGAGTGCTTCTCTGGGGGGCGTGTCAGTTGCCATGGCATCACGGTCCTTGTCCTCAGTTACCTTGATCCACCCTACCTGGGCATCTCTGTAACCTATAATGCCAATCAATCAATCAATCAATCAATCAATCGGCTACTCAATAAGTCAATCAATCAATCAGTCAATCAATCAGCAAATCAATCAATCAGCCAATAGATCAATCAGCCAATCAATCAATCATCTTTTGGTGACATCTACTTTTTTGTAACTTGCAATTTGCAAGGAGGTTGCAAGGAGACTACATAATAGTAAGTAATTCTAATGAAAATACATGTACCATAAATTGTAACCACCTGTGTCTCAGACTGAGGCTTACACAAGTTACAGACATCCATTCATAACTTATCCTGTTAGCAAACATATGAAGGAAGAAACATCCCACTAAGTCTGAGAAAAAAATCCTTTGCTGAGGTAAATCTAAATGACATTTTGGATAAAAAAACTCCCACCTTTCCATACCCTGATGGCCACACCCTTGTCAGTGTCAATCAGAATGACTCGACCAAAGCTGTCAGTGGTGGCGGCCAGCTGACGTCCAGGTGACAGGACGATACTGTCACCATGTCGACGGAGGTCAGGAAGACCAAACCTGTACATCAGTGCAATTAGTAGTCCTTCAGTCAATGTGAGAAAACTGTACGGTGCATTTTAGACATTTCTGCAACCTGTTGTGTCCACCTCTGCATAAGGACCACCAGTCCTGGTCATTATGGACTCATTTTGGTGGTCCCCTAGATTAGTTTTCCCATTAATCATGACCCAAGCATTAACAACCTTGTCTATGGTGGCTACCTGTCTACTGATACCATTTCTTTTGAAGTCCAGAGACAGGTTTGTTTGTTACAGTTAGTAAAGACAATAACTCTCTCCTTGCTGATACAGCCTTTGGCACCAAGTTTATAATGCTTACAGGGTCAGTTCACATGTTCATTTCTTGAGAAATATAGACGATGAGAAGAGAAATATAGACTATGAGAAGTAATCTGTGTAATTGAAAAATACCCCACCTGAGTGGAAGAGGAGTTGCAGGCTCCACTTTTGGCTTCTGTTTGGGATCCTCACCTTGTGGCTTTCCTTTCCATCCAAGCCATCCTCTAGGGAGGGATAAATAATTGTACTTGTACTGCATGACTGACACACAGCCATATGGCACACAAGAAGTACTTGAAGTAAGTGCAAGCTGTGCAAGGTTTTCTCTATCCCACATAACAGCATATCCTTACTTTTATCAAGTGTGTTGACGCTTAAACCTACTCAAGGTGTGGCTCATCTATAAGGCTCACTACCAACCCTTTCCTGGAAAATGAACTTGTCATTTAACTACCGGTAACAAAAAACATAAGTTGTAAAAGATTTTATCTCGAAACATGCTGAATTTGATTCCCCCCCCCCTCCAGTGAGATTTGGTTTTAAGAAGGTGTCATCAATAGAGTAAGTCTGACTTACCCAACACCAGAGATCAAAGCTGACTTCAGTTTGCTGGCCACTGCTGCAGCAACTTCAGAGATGATAGGTGGTGCTGTTCCCTATAGCAGAAGTGAGCAGGGAAAGGGTTACAGACATTGTTGTGAAGGTAATCTAGTACAAAATAACGTTCAGACTGATTTCAAACTTATTATACAACATGTCCCATAAAGTACCACAACTAGAACAAGTCGTACTTCCACAGCAAAGAAGAAGGCGACGTAAGGACTGGTGCCGCTGGTGATGTATCTGGCTGCAGGCGGCGGGTTCTGGGTGATGGTTGCACCATAACCACCCAGGATGGAGGCAGTCTGCAGCTGGTCAAACAGGCTGGGGGTCACCACACCTTGTAATAGAAGGTTACGATAAAAGTTTGGGTTAAAGATCAAAGTTTCCAAAAAGTCCAGGGCCATCCATGAGGAATGACTACAGTGCCAGCATGCCAGTTGGTTTGAGGATTCTCCACCTCCCACTAAAATAGTCACTAGACCTTGGCAGTTCTGCATGAATGGCAGGTATTAAAGTGTTCTACTCACCACAGCTGACATGGTCCACCATGTTGGCCTGGTCCCCCAGTCCCCATTTCTTGTAGGCCAGAGGAGGAGGCTGAACATCAGTGCCACCTGCAGCAGCTGGGGACAGGAAAGTAGTTTAAACACTGCAATTCAGTTCTTCATAAGGAAGATATGGTCAGAATGCCAGACACACAGGACATAAAGAGATATGTATGAGTGAATGCTGTAGCGTTAAGTGTGGCATCAAATGAAAGCCCTTTCAAACAACTATTGATATATATTCCTGAGTATAGGTCTGAAAGCATTCTAAACGTCGAGAACATATCTTAACTATTAAAGAAAAGAAGATGACAGTTTTGCTTAAGTAAAAGCAAACCGATCTATGCTGAGAGGATGTTGAAAGCCTGTGGATATGCCATACTTATTACCTCTGGCCACCTGGTTCCTACAGGCTCTGAGGCTCTGGTACAGGCTGAAGCCGTCTATGGTCACCAGGGCATTGGGGTAAAGAATGGTCAGCTCCTCCAGCTGTAGCAGAAATACATGTTTTTAAAATGTCTAGATTTTCATCTGGATCCAGATCTGTCATTTCTTTTTAAGGCTACGGCCTACACATGAAAAAAATATGATTATCCATTCACAAGTCTTTTTTACTCCTCCTGTTGACAAACCAACCATATAATAGACAAAACAAAAGCAGATGAGACCCTAACTCTCTGACCTGTTCTGCTGCACCAGCATGTCTTCTTGGTTGGTAAGTGCTGCATTTGACCTTCAACACTGGGTCCTCATGCAACAGTTGGGACAGTAGTAGGTTCCCATTCTACACAACAGGAGTAAAAATATTTTCAAAAATCTGGGAGTGGGAGTAATGGAAGCTAAAGCAAAAAAAGGGGGAAGCTAAAGGGTTTTCAAACATTGCATTTATGCTGACCTCTGCCCTCTCCTGCTCACTTTTAAGTTTATTGGTACCTCATTTGATTTTGTTTATTTTCTGCCTACCAATTGTATAAGTTTTTTGTTCTTTAGGCCACACCAATTTAATTTGTTGCTTCTCGGATTCGCCGCTTCATTTTTTTCTGATTTGCAAAAAAAAAAAAAAAAAAAAATTCTGGTTCTAAATCAACTCAAAAATGCTCATATTTTGCCTCCAACAGTTGAAGAAAGTCCTTTTCTTCCTAGTTGTTACATCTACCAATGCAGTGGTTTGATTAAAAGTTAAAAATTCATTGTTTAAATTGTAAAAATTTTAACCCAGTCTTTTGTATTGACTTCATGGCACCTATTTTAGCATTTGGGGCTATAAAAGGATGCCCAGGCCTGTTTTTATTTTTATTTTTTTTTCGCCCTGTCGCTTCATATTTTTTTGGAAAAAATCCGAGAAGCAACTAATAAAATTGGTGTGGCCTTACATTTTATTTAATTGTATTGTAGCGGACTCTAGAAAGAATAATGTGAAATCTAGGTAACACTAATGGAAATCCTAATAAAATAAACAAACAAACAAACAAACAAACAAAGCACTGAAACAAAACCTAAATGGTCGGGTAGTCAAAGTCTAATTCTAATTTCAAACACAGTAGGCAATAGAAAATTATTGCCATGGCAATGGTTTCTAGTTTAATTTGTAGTGGCATCTACCTGTTGATGAATTTGTTGTGTCATTTGGTTGTGGCTATTTTCTGGGTATTCTTGTAGTATGATTTAATTTTTCTCTATTGGCTGGATGTGTTAAGTCACATAGACACCCACCACCTTTCACACCCCCTCACCCACCCACAGAGCAGAGCAAGATTACCTTGATTATAATATAATGCAATGCATTAAGTCTGACGCCAGCAGACGCATTAAACATCTGATGCTGACATTTGACATTTTTGGTGTGCGCAAAACATCCTGGCAACGATATTTTTCTCAAGAAAGCCCCAGCTGGCAGCTGCGTCATGAACTTTAGAATAATTCCTTTGTACACAAATCTTTCTACTTCAACATCAGTTATTGGTAAGAAAGTCTTTGATGCGACAAATGTTTGTGCTACACTCGTTGGTGAGGGTTTTGCATAAAAAAATGTAGAAATTTCCAAAACAGCAGCAGATGTTCTCATCTTCAGTCTGGACATCATAAAACATGGCAGAACAGGCAAGTGTTTTTTCTACTAATGACGACAGCATGTATCGTAGACTGTCTGACACTCTCCTGTCTTGTGGCCTCCAGACAGCATATCTAACTGTCAGCCTGGTGGTGGCCATAGGGTGTAGCCTGCTGCTCATTATCTTGGTTTGGAAGAAGGAATATCTCCAAAAGCCTCGTCACTACCTACGATGTAACCTGGCAGTAGATGACCTCATCTTCACTGGGTGCATGATTCCGCTGAAGATTAGTGTGCTCTTCAGTGAAAACAGAAGCAGTCTACAGCTTTTATGTGGTCTTCAACGGATAGTGGCCCCTCCATTATCAATATCAATGTTTGGTACATACCTCCTGATGGCAATAGAACTGTACTACTTCATATGCCATCCATTACACTACAACAGCAAGATCACCACAAAGTGGGCAGTCATAGGCATAGTCACAGTCAGGGTCTTAGCCCTGTTCTTTGGCATTGGGCCTGTGGTCATCAAACGACTGCAGAACCCTGGAAGCCAGATATGTGATAGAGACCCCTTAAGCAGCACCAGTGCAGCTGCCATCTTCAGAGACATTTACCAAGTTGGGATAATACTGGTTGTTCTTGCCATCATCATACTCTACTGCTTTGTGTTCAAAGAAGCCAGGAAACAGCAGGAGAGGGATGAGAACCGCAACCTTTGGCTCTGTCAGACTAAGGCCTTCAAAACACTGGCACCTCATATCATTGTTCTAGCTGTGTCGGTGATAACACTTATGTCCATGCTTGTCTTGAAACGGGCCATGTTAACTAAAGAAAATGCACCAGTCTCATTGCACAGAGCTGAGAAAGCAGTCAGCATTCTTTACCTGACGCTATCATCCATGGTCAACCCCATCATATACAGCGTCAGGCAACCAGAGTTCCGACGAGCACTGAGAGAACTGTGTGGCATGACTCCCAATGCACCCGTGGCACCAGCTGCAGCTCCAATGCATGGACAAGACATGATGGAGACAGCTGTCTTCAGTATTCCTGATCATGGTGAAGAGTCATCAGGCCAAGACGTCATGCCAGCACCACCTTCTCAGGAAGAAGAGCCATGGAACAAGGGGCAGCATGGAGGGTCTCAAGGCATTGCTCAGTCCAGCCCGAGCACTGACAACACAGGCAGAGACCTGTGGCTAGCAGGCACTAGGTCCAGCTGGCAGTCCAGCCCAAATATAGGAAACAGAGGCAGACATACATGGCCAGAAAGCATCACCTCCCAGTCCAGGCCAAACACAGGCAATACAGGCAGAAACATGTGGCTAGCAGGCACTACATCGAGCTACCTGTCCAGGCCAAACACAGGCAATATGTAGGTAGAAACTTCAACATCAACACCAGAGGTCGTGACAGGTTTCAATTTCCAAACGAGAAAAAGACACAGCTGCACTTTGCACTACTTCTACTATATTTCAACTGTACTTCTACATGTATGTTATCTTAAATAGTTCTATGTCCTGCTACTTGTATGTAAATTGTATTTGTAAATGTACGTGTAATGCAAAACAATAACATTAAGTGGCAAAATATGTCAGTATTGGATAGCTGAAAGAAAAAGGCTGTTGTACTTCATAGTATCATACTATATATATGTAAACTAATGTCAATACTGGAGTGCATAACAAGAAATATCATATGGCATTTAGTTCAAAATGTCCAGGACCTGTAATTTATGTAAACAAATCAGATGGCAAAACTGGACTGTATAAAGAAGAGGACATGATTTACATCATGCTAAATGTTCTTGTGTGTAAACCATGTTTATAGATATACCTAAACAAAAACATCAGACAACATTAGAGTGCATCAAGAAAGATTTATGACTATTCCCTGTACATCAAATAGACTTTGGTGCAAATTTGAAATGTTTCCTGACTATCTGTGTCCCAGCCCACCTCTGTGTACATCCTGATATAGCCTGAAGTAAACCCCATCACAACACATGTCCAGTCTGGGCCTCCTGTGGAGCTCCTGCAACAAGCAAATAATAACATATTCTTAGCAACTTTTTTAGTGGAAAATATGTATTCTCCCCCCTCCCCCTTCTTACACAGGAAGATTTGTGAAGTAACAGGTAATACACATTTAACTAGAGGTCGGAGAGCTCAAGCCTTCGTCAGTGGATTTTTGGTTTCGTGATATGGATGTTTGTATGATTAATGTGTTGTGTAATTAATTTTTTAAAAATATTTTTACGCTGGTAGGGGGCACTAAGTTACAGGTTGTTGATCTTTGTATTGGTTGTGTTTTTTAATCAAACAACTGCGAACGTAGTTTATGGTGTCCACAACAGTAACTAACCTACCAAAACACATGAATATCCATCCACATATACACGAGTTATTCTGCTAATATCAGTGTCACAAAATGTAATAAGAGAAGGTGTGATGAAAGGAAAGAATCAGAACAGGGTGACTACTGCTGTTAAGTTGAATTATTTATATGCTTGTTTGTTGTTACACTGTGTTCTTTCATTTAATTTGCTTCCTAACATTTGTACTTCTACACTCATTTAGTATATTCCAAATCTAGACATCTTGTTTTTTCAACCTTTCAGGGCCATAGGTAATGACCTGACCAATCTTTCCTCATCCCGCTGAAATTACAGAACAGTCCCTTAACATTCCCAACATTATATATCTCATCCCAGACCGTGATAGTTCTCCAGCTGTCCCCAAGCAGGGGTGGGGGAAGATCGTTATACTGTATATCTTAACACAAAAGGTCCACTGTAGAAACATAGGGACCCCCCACGAGGCCCATTTCCGAACTTGACTTTGTCCCCCACAATGGTAACTTGCCTACCAAAAACCATGAACATCCATTTACAAAGGCAAGAGTTATTTTGCTAACAAGCGACAAACACGAAAATTCCACTACAGTGACGTATGGAGCCCCCACGAAGCCCATATTTGCACTTGACATCGGTCTCAACAACGGTAACCTGCCTGCCAAAAATCATGGACGTTGAACCTTGCCTTCAAGAGTTATGCCGCTAAATCCTGGTTAGGCCACACCAATTTAATTTGTTGGTTCTCGGATTCGCCTCTTCATTTTTTTCTGATTTGCAAAAAGAAAAAAAAAAAATTCTGGTTCTGAATCAACTCAAAAATGCTCATATTTTGCCTCCAACAGTTCAAGAAAGACCTGTTACTCCTGGTTGTTACAGTTATTACATCTACCAATGCACTGGTTTGATTAAAAGTTCAAAATTCATTATTCAAATTTTAACCCAGTCTTTTGTGTTGACTTCATGGCACCAATTCTAGCATTTGGGGCTATAATAGGATGCCCAGGCCTGTTTTTATTTTTATTTTTTTTTCGCCCTGTCGCCTTATATTTTTTCTGAAAAAATCCGAGAACCAACAAATTAAATTGGTGTGGCCTTACCCAAACTAAAAATGGATGATTTTAAACCCTTCTGACGAAGGCAACTATGTGTGAAACTGTAATACACATTCAACAATGATTTGTTTTGTCAATGGCTGTGAGAAAATTGTTCTTGGGGACATACCTAACCCTCCATACTATTGCATTCGACCAAATTTAATGTGTAAATCAGACAATATCCTGTAATATGATATAATATATTATAATATAATATAATATATGAGTATTGAAAATAATCTGTAAATGAGTGAGTACCTTTCTCCACCTACCTTTTCAATGATGCTAGTGGAATGCACATGATACTGGTGACACACTCCCTTGAATAGAAAACAGGACGGTAAGTTTTCTTCTGGGTTGTAGTACCTTGCATTGAATTTGAACAACGTCATTCAAAAGGACAAAGACACTTAATGTTTTCTATGTTACAACAATTAATCCTGTAAATGAGTCATCCAATAGATCTTTGCAGCATGCTAGTTTCCGTATAACCTCCTTGGTTTCATCATTCATACTACTTTTTTTTGTAACATACCCTTCTTCCAGATTTACAGGTCCTTTCCAGCTCATCTGGTACTTCAGTTTGTCTGAATCCCACTTATCTGCAGAAAAAAATTAATGTACTCAATTGTTCTTAAATTCATTGTTTGAAACTTTAAAAAGCCTGGTTATGAATTAGAAGCAAATACTTTCTGGCTCCTGTGGTAGATTTTTGATCCATCACATATGGTGCCTATTTTTTGTACATGTGTACATCTTTTTACCTTCGCCAAGAAGGTTATGTTTTTGTGGCTGTGTGTCTGTGTGTGTGTGTGTGTGTGTGTGTGTGTGTGTGTGTCAACAGCATAACTTGAGAAGGCTTAGATGGATTATCTTGATACTTGGTAGGTGGGTAGGTCTTGATGAGACCTCGAAACGATTAGATTTTAGGCCCCCTGGCGGCTTGTTATGGTACTGCAGCAAAACTTCCGGTTTTGATATCTCATGATCTGGACATGCTAGGGTGATGATTTTTGGATGGTAGGTAGCTCTTATGCTCGGGAAGAAGTGACGTAAGTTTGGGCCCCCTAGCGGCCTGCCCTGGAACTGCAGGAGCATTTGTATGAAAATGTTTAAAGTAGGATAACTCAATAACCGGTCGACGGATCGTCTTGATATTTGGTATGTAGGTAGCTCAAGTGATGCTTGACATAATTAGATGACAATCATGCAAATTAGGATCTAATTTGCATAATCAATAAGGGAATTCTATAATTCAGCTACCTTTCATGATAGGACTATTATACCTTGTGACATGTGTAATTAGGAATGAGAGGAACATCGCCATATATTAATTATGTAAATGAAGACCTAATTTGCATAATTAATGAGAAAATACTATAATTCCATAGTGGTTGATGTTGGCAATTTCATACTTGCGCATTTCGAAGTTGACGGGAGGTGAACATTATTCAACATAACTTATTCAAATCAGCGCCTCATTTGCATAATTTATGAGGAAATGCTAGAATTACCTTCTTTGTTAAGATAACACTGTCAATGGGAGGAGAATATGATCAACTGATGTAATTCATGCAAATGAGGATCTTATTTGCATAATTAGGGGTGAAATCTATAATTCGTCATAAAGGGTAACCTTATTTGGCGAAGGTATGAGATCGTGGAACTCTAGTTTATCATATTTTGCTCCATTTTATGAGCCTGAATATTTCCCTTCTCCAAGATGAGAACCCAGAACTGAAATAGGCATGATGGTCTTATCACATCATTACTAGTTCAGTCATTGTCATGATACCCGGACTTTGGTCCACAGCCAAATGAGATTAGTATGTTTCCTTTTTGGAACAAAACATGATCAGTCACTAATATTAGTAATAATTACACTGCTGCAAGACCTCCCCACAGTGTATGTATAGGAATAGCCATACATACGTGACAAGAACACAGCCCTATCTTCAAATGCCAGGGCCAGAAGGTCATTGGTGGGAGACAGAGAGATGCAACAATCCTCCAGCCATGAGTTGGCCTCCTCTTCCTTCTTCCTCTTCTGCTGCTGAGTCTCCTCGGTAAACTGAGAGGGAAGAAAAAACATGTTATCTATCCTAGCCATGCTGACTGTTGCAGGGCTTATCTTGCATGCTTCCTGTGCAGGCTATATGGTAAGACAGGTTTAGGTTTATAAAGAACGGTTCAAATCAATGGCCATATTTTTAAGTGGGTGTGGATTGTCAGATCAAGGAATATAACCACCTTGGTCAGATGCACTTACCTCCTCTCCCCAACCCCAGTCCTCTTCCTCCCAAACATCGTCTGCTGTAGTATAATGACAGATGGATAATTTAAATGACTTTCGTTCACAAAAACATTATCATCGTCATCGAAAACGGGCAAAAATAAAGCTACTCTCGAACGCAGGGGTTTAAACTGTCTAAATTATCACTGTAAACACGATCGATGCAATGATCATGAAAGGGAAGATCGAAGCTCCTCACTTGACCACCCCCCACCCTCTTCAGTCAATTTATTCTACCAACCTGGACTTTTCGTCACCGGTTCTTCAAGCAAGCTTGGAAACAGGAATTTTCGGACGGTAGACAAATTTTGGATGCTTGCTTCTATACTCAGAGTGCACGACATGGCTCAGTGTGCAAAGAGAACAAATTTATCGGCAAAAATTCAAGGAAAAAACAACGCGATCTTTCTCAGGCGTCGTCTGCCATGTTGGAAAATGACGTCATCAATGGTCACCACAGAACAAATTAGCAATTTGGAGTAGATAAGATAAAAATCACAAAGTACAGTATTGCTCCAAATAGAATAGTACTTCAGAGAGTTAAATAATTTAAGTCTTTAATTAGAAAGATACACATCAACGAAGCAATTTGGCGAAATATATTTGATAAAGTCTCGAAATGTTCATTCACCTTCTCATGTCATCAATGCAGAGGGAAATTCAAAATGGCGCTAAGGAGAGCTAAGGCGCGAAGGAAGTACGATTTATATAAATAGACGCTCTCCTGGCTGGAGTTGCCTACCAGTGAGGGATGGGAGATGTGCAGGACTTGGTACTGCACCCAAGAATACTGACCGCTGTCAGGAAAGGTAAGTTGGAGTAACGCTCTCTAGGAAGTTGGAAATTTTAGCCGCAGCGACTCATCAGGAAGCTCTTTTTTATACACTGGAACAATATGGAAGCCACGGCTAGAACGTCATGAGGTTTAATTCAGTCTTGTCTTACTTTTCCTTCACCAACATTGTTGGTCTCCACTTCAACCTCCTTGTTTAGACTCCACTAAGTTTAAAGTGGAGTTTTATGATGAGTTTTATGAACTGTCATAATTATTGTGACAGTTACATTGTAACATACAGCATTTCTTTATATCTGCTCTCTTCAGCCAAGCTCCACAGGTATGAGGAAGTGTTGAGGTTCTCCCCAGCTGACCTGGAGCGTCTGACTCACCTGTCGGCCAGGGACGTGGGACACCTAGTGAGGGAGGTGTCTGAAGCAGTCCGACACAGGATTCATGCTGCTACAGGTAAGGCACAGGACACACATTTAGGGCCGTTGGACACCTAGTAAAAACTACATGTACTAGTATATGTAACAGAGACTACTTTGGAGCAGTACATGGCGCTAGATTATAACAACCGTCCTCTGTCCAACCCCAGCATTACAGCTGTTGCTAGGTGACTGCCCAGCAGAGCTGAAGGTCAAGTTCCTCAGCCTGGGCTGTCCGGTTCTGGATGAGTTCCTGCGAGGCGGTGTCCCATGCCAGGGTCTGACGGAGATTTCAGGAGAGAGCAGTGCAGGGAAGACCCAGTTTGGACTGCAGCTGTGTCTGACTGTGCAGCTGCCAGAGGAATGGAGAGGACTGAATGCAGGTTGGTAAAGACTTGTTTTAAATAGGTACAGTGACAGGAAGTAGCCTGGGTTCCTTCATACAGTAATGCCATTAAATATGAATTATTATATGATTATGACTAATTTGACATATATTATTGCAGTAATTTTACAGTACCGTATTTCTTCTAATAAAGGACACACTTTTTTGACATTTCAACTCTCAAGTAGGGGCTTCAGGTCAAAGCCAATGTCCGGGTGCGCACTTTATTCAGGTTTTTCTGTTGACTATCTCAGCTGGCATGAACTTCGAATGATGAAGGGACTTGTGATGAAGCCCAAATTGGGGGTGTGCACTTTATTTGGGGTGCGTCCTTTATTGGAAGAAATACGGGTATATTAATTCCTGAAGTCCATTTTTAATCATATTTAAAAAATGTTGTGATTTGGTCTGTAAGTTGGACTACATTGTATTTAATATTTTGCTTTTATGTCTGTTTGATGTTCAAGGTGCAGTGTACATCTGTACAGAAGATGCCTTCCCCAGCAAGAGGCTCGCCCAGATGGCTCAACAGTTCCCTACAAGAGGCCTCGCCCCTGCAGAAGTCACCAAGAAAATCAGATTCTCTGACCAGATATTTGTCGAACACACAGCAGACAAGGTGTCACTGCTCTGCTAAGAACATAAGATAATTTTCGATGTAACTTGAAACAGATACAAAACTTCTGGATGTGAGCAGGGTCTATCAAAATGGTTTCAGATGTCAACCATTGCATTATAACATGCTGCATCTTTGCACACTGCATGCAATATCCAGTCTTTCTCTGTTCAACAGGACCAGCTGTCCAAATGTATCCAGTCCAGACTCCCAATCCTACTGGAGAGGGGAGTTGTAAAGCTCGTTGTGATAGACTCCATCACGGCACTGTTTCGTGGTGAGTATGAGAGTCGGGAGACAGCCAGGAGGGCGAAGGACCTGCAGTTCCTAGGCACGCAGCTGAGGAAAGTCAGCCAGAAGTACAATGTGCCGGTGGTGTGTATTAACCAGGTAAGTAGGCTAGCTGTATGGTAGGGAGCATGGCTGTTATATTTCTCTGCGAAAGGAAACTACCATTTGGAAAATTGAATGCACTAGACTAAAAAGAATTTGGTCTAATGTGTATTTTCCCACAGCCACAGGGTGTGTGAAAACACCACTAATGTTTATGACTGAAAACCCCACTTTGGCAAGGTTATCTGAAGGTAATAATGACAACTTTGAAAAGTTCATACTTTAGCAAATAAATTATCATAAACAGTGGCTGCAGTCAATGAAATACAATGTATGTCATGATAGTAGATTGGAAACTTATCTTACAAAGTGTCCCCTCTGCTTTTCTGAAGGTGTCAGCAGTTGTTGGTAAGAGAAGAGGAAATGGCAGCACCTCAAGGTTGTTTGTACATACTATTTCTAGATGCTATATGTTTCTACTTTGATAATTATAAGAACGTCTCATACAATAGGCTGTGGAAGTCAATCCATTAAAATCCACTTTGATCAGAGACTTGTCCACTATTGGCCTCTTTCACTGTAACCATGGAGTTAAAAATTTTAACTCCATGCTGTAACAGGCATTGAAAAATCAAATGTCACTGACACATGTGTACTGGGTTTTTGATCAAATTTTAGATGAAGATCTTTCATCATTATTTTATGGCCACTGTTTAAGCCAATGTATGCCACAGGAACAAAAAACTTAACTTGGTGATTTAATTGTGAATTGAAAGAAACTCAAGCATTTTAACTGTTCTTGTCAGCTCTCAGAAAGTGATCCCAGCCCTGGGTCTGGTGTGGTCCAGCCTGGTGACCACACGGCTGATGGTATCCAGGACGGAGCACGTCGTGCAGTGTGCTGACGGCAGCCCTGCTGTGGTACGGAGCCTGGAGGTCATGTTCTCCCCTCATCTCCCCAATACTACATCATACTACATAGTGGATGCACAGGGGGTCAAAGGGTTAAGATGACCAGGAAACATCATAGACCATGCGGCTTGAAGGTTGTGTTCTCCAGTCATCTTCCAAAGACTTCATTGTACTGTGTGTACAGGGGCGTCAATGGGTTAAAACTCATGCCTGTCAATATTTTGACAGAATGAAGTTGTATATAGTGTGAACATGTGTACAAAATATATATATATATATATATATATATATGACTATACAGTACAAGGCAGTAGCTAAATGGTTTAGTAATGGTCAGCAAGCAAGCAAATTTCTGCAGTTCAACCCCCACATGACAGGTGGCAGTTTTGAAATATGAAAATACAATGTACATCATGTAAGTGAACTTGGACTTTTTCTTCCCCACACTGTGCCCTTAGCAGGTTAAGGGCATATAGAAATAAATGTGGCCGATAACCAAATGACTCCAGTTTACAAGAGACCATGGTTGGGAGCTCCATTAATGACTCATAATTACTAATAAAAGTACAGGCTGAAATAAAGCTGTACTACCTTTAACCACTCACTGGCTGCCAGTATTTGCAGTGGGGAGTTGACCATTGGAGTGGACTGGAATGAATACAGTGCTGATGAAAGTATAGATCAATGGTAAATATCCATTTTACATTTGCATGTGTATTAGCATCCATGGTGATAGAAACTATTACAGAAAAAATTTTGTTGAAGTGTCTTTAGAAAGTGGTAGTTACACATTTACAGTTCTAATAAAGGCACAAAGGTCATTGCACTTTCAACCCTTACATCTATGGTGATTCCTTGGTGATACAGACTCATCATCATTGGTCAACTGATAGATTATTAGACAAATTTTTGTTGACCTCTGCAGGAAGTGGCAGTCATGTCTAATAAAGGCACAATTGCAAAGGTCATTGCACTCTTTACTACTTTTGTGTTTTTCAACCATATTTATGATGTGGTATATCTGATGTCAGATTGCCATATAGTATAGTATAAATGGTCACCATCAATGCCCTGGTCACTGGAAGTAATGGAGGCCAACACTTTACATAAGCAAGCAGTTAAAGTATATATGTACTAAACATACTTCTGTGGATCTGAGGAGCCAGTAGTTAATAAATCTAGCCAGGGTAAACACCATAGCCAGGACTGGTATGAGTGACAGCATTCCGAGAACTCGGAGGTGATACCAACCATGTCCTTTTGTCATAGCAACAGCACAAGTCCTTGTCACCTGACCTACGTTGTGGACAGGTGCAGACAGGTCCTCCACACCATGGTCCTGGGGTGGGTGTTCTGTGCTTGAAATCTCATTGGTAGTAGGTTTAACTTTGCAAAGCAATTCCTATGAAGTTTACTTTGAACACCACATAAAATAGCTCACTAGCCAAATTTGAAGATGTGAAAACAACACAATATTTTGTCAAGTAACACAATTTATACAATGCAACATTTTGTTGTTCCCTGCCATTATTGATATGTGGAGGTCAAGTGTACAATGTAACTATAGCCTCTTTACTCAGAAATGTTCAATGCCAGACCAACAGAATTCTAAAGCCTTAAAATAGCTTCATGCCAATCTTTCAAATATTGCAGAGCATTTTGAGATGCCATTCATTCAGAAGTTCCTACTCCAATGGTAGTATACAAATGTTGTGTACTGCAACCTTAAGGAAAGCTCTTCTTGGACATGTTGGTTTTGTCAGCTTCATTGATATCAATTATTTTTCATGTGTCTTCTCCCATGATATTTTCGGAATCAGGACAGTTCGGCCCCTGGACAGTTCGGCCCCGACGTTTCGGCCCCAAGTCCAGGACAGTTCGGCCCTAGGCCGAAGACGGTTCGGCCGCAGGCCAAAGACGGCTCGGCCCCCGTAAAATTGTATATGTCTAGTGGTCAGATTAATCGAAAATCTATGTGAGAACTGAGATAATAAAACATGTTGAATTTGATAATGTCTTTGATCTGAAACAGCAAACATGCTCGCCCGGCAAAATTTATTTGTGAGGTTTGGGTCATGTTTCGAAATTGTGGTGGATTGTAAGTTACTGGCTGTACAATGTAACTTGTAAGTTCTTAGTTTGGTAAGATACAACTCGGAAGTAACATTAGATTTTAATCGTTTCAAATGTATTTTTGTGAAGTATACCGGTAGATTAAAAATTGGTAGTTTGACGAACTGTAACTTTTTGTTACGTTACGTTTTAATCGATTTCAAATAAAATAGTTAAGTCTGAATCTTGTTAGTTTGATAATTTTGATTACTTATCTTATGTTAGAAATAATCCAAAGAACATGAACGTGTTAGTGAAAAGCTGCTAGCTTGATGTTTCAGTAATAAACAGTAAACAGTAATAAGAAAAAGTGTTAGTTAAAAGGAAATCGATATAAAAGTACAATAATTCCACACAACAAAACGCACGAAAATCGAACGTAAAATATAACTGGTAGCAAATTCAACAAAATAGTTCCACTAGGGTTCGGCAAATGGTAGCACGCAAGACTGGCGTGCCTCCTGACTTTCGGGGAAAATTGTATCTGAAAAAGAAGACAAGAACTAAAAATTAAAGCATTGAATATGTTGTCTGCTTTCTTCTCGGTCAGAACGCGGTGGCAAATTTAACATGTTCGGATGTTTGACATGTCTTGGAACGTAAGATAATTAATAAAACGTTAGATAATTAACGGGGCCGAAACGTCTTCGGCCCGGGTCCCGAAACGTCCTGATCGGCTGTTGGCCGAACTGTCCAGGGGCCGAACTGTCCAACATCCGATATTTTCCTCTTTTAACAACTCCCCTATATGATCCTTTTAGTTGTCCTTGAAAGCAACTTAATTGGCCTTTAATATTTGATATTCTTTCTCCAGGATAAGTCTACAAAGTTTGCATCAATTGAGGTAAGGCTGATAAGAAATTATATTTCTTTGAGTGAATGTGCAACATTACACCTACAATACCTAGTAGTATTTTTTCAAAAATTCACTGCAAAAACAGGAAGTCATTTTCTTAAAATTGGGCAAACCAATTTCTACTTCCTGAAAAGAGCAGACTTAAAAATTCACTGCAAAAACTAGTAGAAGTCATTTTCTTAAAATAAGGGCAAACCAATGTCTACTTCCTGAAAAGAGCAGACTAAATCTCCCTCTTTAAGTCTACATCTTTCCTCTGTGCTACAGGAAGATCACTTACATTACGGATCTCACATCAAGCTGTGAGTTCATCAACAAATAGACCTTTATGCTATTTAAAAAAAATCAAAGATGACTAATCTGTATCAGTTTGTCCAATGTACCTGGTCATGCCTAAATCCTCCTGCATATTGCAATCTAAAACTACAAATGTACTTTAACTTTAGGATCACCTTGTGCTTCAACCATGTACGACCTCATCAATACTTCCTGGGAATTGTGAGTTGACAACTGAAATTTGTAGTCACAGCTGTCAAATAAGCATGGATGTACTTCACCCTACAAGTGATGTGAATTGGAAATCCTACAAAAGATGTGGCTGATCTAATCGTGACATTCCTAGGGTTTAAGTTGCAAACACTTTGATGAAAGCATTCAAATACACCAACACCATTCCTCAGGTTCGCTTGGTCAAAGGGAACCCTTTATTTGAGTCAGAAAATTGGATTACCAGAAAACCAAAAATGAAATGGTCTGTACATGTACAGTAGGTAAGAGGGAGGGGGGTGCATGTGCCAGTTATAACTACCTGGATTGCAGTGTGCATGGCTTAACGCCGCCTTTCAGAATTCTAGGGTTCCGACATTCTGAGCGATGCAACACAGGCTGCTAACATCGGAATATGTACATTTACACAATTCAAGACTGGTCTATGACACTTGTTTTACAAATATACATTATTATTGCCCATAAATAGATTTTGTACATAAATCGAGTCCAATTCTTGCAGTTTGAAATAGGCAACATGTTTTGTATACTGAATTCCAAAAATCCAACTACAGCTAAATAGAATTAAAAACAGTACAAACACAAGGTTCTAAGGCCATGTAAAGAATCTGAAGGCAATAAAAATGCATGGCTCTAGCATCGTGGCTAGCAAAAAAACAACGGGAACCACATCTACATCGTAATCAAAGCCTGGCATATACTCCCTACAAGGCTGTTAGTAACTACAGAGCGTGCTGACAGTTAGAACAGGAGAAGTAATGACGCTGGTTCCTTCCTAGTTGCACTGCCCTTCTGCAGGGCTCCCAGATATTTCATATATACATGCAGGCGATGGCAACCTTACAAGCATACCTTACAGCATGTGTGGATGGGAGCAAGAATCATCCTACTTTTGGCAAGTAGAGAAGAGGGCTTGTTGCACAGATATGGTACAGCTTGCACATATGCCGAATGGGAAACAATCCCCGCGACACTGGTGCTCATTATACTAACGTCTATTGCAGACATCGTCAGATATGCAGATCCTCTGACACATCAGTTCTTATGTGGCTTATAGAAAATGTACATATTTTTTTTTACCAATTTACAATCTGGTATGTCGGAACTAAGATTCCTATGGTCTATCTGTAGTTTCTCATGACCAACAGTTTATCTTAGCCTAACACTCTAACAATCAACAGTGGGACTGCCGTCTACTTGGCATGATTTGTTACTGCCCTGATTTACGGAGGTCAAAACTATGTTTTTTCTGTTAAATATTTTCCTACATGCTCTGAAAATTACACTTAAAACACCAATTTTCATGACTACGACCTCCAGCGCCTGTTCCTCCAGCATCGTACACTGGGTCGCATCACAGCAATTATCCTATCTCTTCTCTTCCCACCTTGTTTTTTTAACCCTTTTCCTCCACCTGTTACATGCACTAAACAGTTTCTTCCCTAGCTGACCTTAATGTCTCCTTTCTGGCAGCTTTGTTTGGTACAGGTCACAACAAGGAGACATGATGGTGGTGTGGCAGCATCCCTTCCCCTACCACACACAGGGCAACACTGAAGTCGGAAGCGTCTACACAGTTAAGGTCAACACTAGCAACGTCATTACAACTTCAGTTCATTTGCTATTTTAGAAGCAATGTTCTTGAACCCGATGGAGGTTCCAGAGATGCGCTTAAAGCGCACGCCGTTGAGTGAGAGTCGTGGAAGCTTGCAGACCTCCATCTCCCACTGCACAAGGTTGTCGTCCCTTGCATCCCCGTAGACACAGAACAGGAGGTACTTCTCCCGTTGCTCATAGTCCACTTGGTTGGCGTCCAAGACCTTGCGAATTTCCTTCATCATCTCGTTGGGGTCCATAGAACTCGTGGTCTTCATGCTCCATGTGAAGCGCAGCGACCGCGGCTTGTCCTTGTCTGTCTCTTCAGCAACCGACCTTTCACGGAAAGAAGGACTGATTTCGTCAGTGAGCTACATTCTTAGCATGCGGACCAACATGATGGTAAGTGTAAGTGTGAGGTGTGTCTGTCTAAGAGTGATGTGGGGTGTTAAACACATACATGCACAAGGAGTTCCATTGTTAACTTATTTCAGTGCAAATACTCATGCCCAATTTGTCTTCTTCTGAAGATTTATTCCAAAAGGTGAAACAGAAATGCAAGAGTAACTGAAGTCTTGGTCTCAGAATGTGTGCAAAACGTGATACATATCAACTTTAATGTTGTCATTATTCCATCCTTCAAAACAAAGTTAATTTGAAAACCGTACAGAGAATACGGGAGACTCAAGCATGTGTGATAAACTGAACATTGGGGAATTCGGATGGATTTCCAATTTTTCTCACATAGTATGTGAAAGAGTTGGTCAGATGTCTTTAACAACTTAATCACTTCTCCTCAAGCCCAAGCTTATAATAAGCAACATGCTTACAACACTATGGAACGATATGGAATGCAGGTGACATGAGTGAAGGCAGGAGTCCGTCGTCAGGAGAACCCAACAAGGATCATTACACTTACTTTCTGCTAAACTTGGACGACAGCTTACTGAAGAAGGACGTGGAACTTCTACGAGACCCAGTTACGCTATTTGTGTCCATGGGACCGCCAGGAGAGGCCGGTGGGCCATTGTACGTGGCGTGACGGCGCTCTCGTATGCCGGTTCCACCGTGGAACGTGCTGCGGTTGACGGTGCCGCGGGGAAAGCGTGTTTGTGACGACGGGATGGTGGGAGAAGGTAGCTGATGAGGCCTTTTCCCCGGAGCCGTGCTGGTGGATGGGCAGAAGTAGTAGGTCAGTAAGGGAATTAGTGATGCTGAGCTCTCTTTCACACCATGGACTGGAACAACACACACAGAAAATTGACTGCAAGGGAACTCTTCAAGGGACTGAAAAAGAAAGGAGTCATTTTGCTACAAATTGGACAATTTTCCAGCATTGGAACTTCTCTACATTGTCTGGAATTGTGAGTGAAGAAAGTGCACTGTTCTTTAAGGCATCAGTTGAAGGAAACTTTGGCAACACAGAACATATGGGCTGAAAACATCTGCAAAAAATGTCTGGGCCACAAGACTATACAATTTGTTTGACTCTTTTAACTTTGCTAAAAGACTATACAATTTGTTTGACTCTTTTAACTTTGCTAAAAGACTAGACAATTTGTTTGACTCTTTTAACTTTGCTAAAAGACTAGACAATTTGTTTGACTTTTTTAACTTTGCTAAAACAGGGGAAAAGTCACTAAGACATCTTTTCTGCAAACCGGAAGAATTTTTGTAGGGAGGGGAGCTGAAAAAAATAAGGTGAGGTCATGAAATTTTTTTTTTCAGGTCTGGCACTGGAAGACAACCTGAAAAGGGCATGAAAATTGCAAAAGATGGACATACAGATGTTAGATCGTTATTGGAGTGCTACTGTGAGGGGTGTTTCAACATAAAAGTGTGCACTATGTGGCAGTTAGCAACCAACTTAAGACCTTGTACAAGACTGGAACGTGGTAGCATCACACACTGCGTTTCACACAAGCTCTTGTGCATGTCAGCGCGGGATGATATGCTTGCGTATGTTTGTTCGTTCATTTGGCACTTTGTTAACGAAGCATAACACAGCTGCTTGTTTCGAGCAAAACTGGTTAAGTCCGGCCTCACCTAGGCCTCAGTCCGGCCAGTGCATCGTCGATGGGCGGTAGCCCCATAGCCGCAGGATGGCCTGACGTCGAGGCGGACTTCTGATGCCCCCGTGGTTTAGCCGGCTGAGGCACACTACTTATACTGTACGTCAGTCAGTCCACACACAAAATGCAGCAGCGAGGTGAACCAAGGCAAGCAGGAGGAAAGATGGAGAGCAAGAGACATGGTCAGCATGTCAGAACCACTTAAATGAGAAGACCCAGCGGGAAACAAAAACTACAAAGTGACAAAACTCTACAGTTAAAATGCTACCATCCCTTGGATGCTGGATCGAAAAAGTGCAGCTATTTTCATCTTTGGCCACACAAACTTGATTTCGCTGATGACATCCATGCAAGCCTCCTGTTTTGGGCCTGTTCCCCCCAAAAGATCTCTCTTGATTACACCCCAATTTGAAGATAAAGAAGTGCGCCCTTTGTAAAACTATTTCAAAATGAGACAATTTGTTAGAATTGGCATCATACTGCCAAAGCATGAGCACATGTTGTAAAATGTGCTTGTGCAAAACAAGGCTTTCATCTATTTTGTTTTCTGCTTGAAGTCTCCTCAAGATGGCATTCTCAAAATCAAGTTTCTGTGGTATAATCTTTAGTTAAAGAGGAAATACTGAAGCATAAAACATTTCAACTTCTGCAGTGATTGAACATATTCCTGCTGTTTTTGAGCATCCAAGGGATCTTTATGATGAGAAAACAATGCAAAAACCGTGATTGAAACAAGGGTGTCCAACTAGTGTTAGGAGAGTTAAGGACAGAGGAAGTTAGTACTAAAGAAAAGGGTTGACCAGACAACCGCTTCTATACTGAGACAGGACAGCTGTGATGTTTGTGTGTAGTGTGGATGTACCTTTCTTTGTTTGGAGTTCCAGAGCCCGCTCTGTCGCCAGCGTTAATCCCACCTCTCTCTCCGTACACGTATGTGTTCCTCCTAGTCATGCTGGGTGGCAACACACTGTTGGGCTGTGAACAGAATCAGTTGATCAATCAGCAACAAGGTAGATGACATTGGAAAAAGTTCCTACCTGAACCAATGATGCTTCTACCTTATGACCTATACATCAAATGCTGGCCACTTAAATGAATGGAAAGACATTAAAAATTTGAAATGTTAAAGCCTAATATCTGTAGAATTGGGAAAAAACAGTCATGGAACATACCAGAGCGAGCTTGACACAACGGCAATGAGGATGATCTGTATGTTTTAGCAGAAATAAACCTCGACTAAACAAGAACAATATAGAGATATTCATACCGAGAACGCTTACAGAGTGGAATGCTGTCCCACCACATCTAGTGTCAGCTACCATACTTAGTCAGTTCAAACGGGGGCTGGCCCTACACATGGGCCTCCCCCAAATCCAGAGTTAATAATGGACAGTTCCAAGTGCGGCCATCACATTTATTTTTGTTGATGTTTGTTGTCGTCACTTTTGCACTAGTTTATTGATTATTTTCCATCACTTGAATATTTTTCTTTTTTTTGCACCACCTACACCACCGGCCGCACTTGGGCGTGCACCTCTTCTTCCCTGAACATGATGTCCCTCGCGGGACTTTTGCTCAGTAATGTGATATGATAGAATCTAGGACTTCAAACTAGATGACTTTCCAGCATTTGAGTGACCAGTGTTAAAACAAAAACACTGAGAAATAACAGAAAAGGCTAGAAAAACAATAAGGAATAACAAAAATAGGAAGACCAACACCCAAAATCATTGCCATAGATACAAAACTGACGTTTCTGACTCTCTCAGAGTCCCTACTGGACAGCTTGTCTGTCAACTCTGCAGGTAACTTCCATCCCAACACCTTCCTCACAGCCTTCCAGGGGGATACAGGGGGGATAGCAGGGAAACACAGGTGGGAGGGGGGTATAAAGGTGAAACATATTATCAAGTGGCTGTTAAAACTGAAAACATTGCCTGGTATCCGGCCTTTTCCAGCTTTGGTCCGCCTCCTAATGGTCACTACCTGCCAACAAGGTAGCAACCAATGGGCAGCAGACATAAGCTGAAAACAGGTGGGTACCCGGCTACAGGAAATACAAGAACAGAAAGGCATATCAAAAAGACAGGGATGACAGACAAAACAACCACATTTTCTCCATTAATCCTCCCATTATTAAGCCTACCTCTCATAACCCCCGACACACAGTTAAGAGACACACTGTGAGTTCCGTAAGTTTCAGGGGTGGGTTTCAAGATCAAAAACGCGGACTGGGATGCTGGAATTTAACAAAATAGCGATTCATAGCACTTCATCCAGACTTATACCTTCATTTTGTAGCCGCTGTCATAATTCTGGCCAGCAAATTGCCGGTTGCATGGTATTGGTTCCACAAGCATAGTTACAAGATGCCGGACATTGCATATGCAGTTAGTGGTCAAATTGACTTCATAACCTTCCATCATAGCAACATCTGACAGGATTACATCCAGGTGTACCAGGAAGTGGGGAAGACCGGAAGGTCAAATTTCTCATAAAATCTATCATTTTAGGATGTTAATACGAATCTTTTTCCAAATTACCATCACATCATTGCAGGCTCTCCCACATAGACTGTTACCGTGGAGACCAGGTCAGTAACCTCAGTATACTGTCTGTTGGTTTGCTTCAGACCAAGTCAGTAACCTAGCTTTATATGTTGTCTATTGGTTTGCTTGCAGCAGAACACACATGTACAGCCGGGGCTTCGACAACTAATCAAAGGCTATCACAAAGGGTTAGCCCTGATGACAAAATTAAACTTACACCACACCAATCTAATTGCATCAATTGCTTCATCTTTTTTCTGATCTGTTTTTCTAATTGCTACAGTTCTTCTAAAAGTTCAAAATTCCTTCTTTGAAAATGAAATGTTAACCTTAGCTCCTTATGGTGGCACTTTTAACATATCAAAACAGGAAGTTCTGCTGCAGTACCAACGAAAGCCCCCAGGGGCCCAAAATCTAATCATTTCTAGGTCTCATCAAGACCTACCCACCTACCAAGTTTCATGACAATCCATCAATAGCTTCTTGAGTTATGCTGTTCACAAACAAACAAACAAACAAACAAACAAACAAACAAACAGACAGACAAACAAACGCTACTGAAAACATAACCTTCTTGGCAAAGGTAATAAGAACTTAGATTGCCTGAATTCTCCTGAAGTGTTACCAGAACCATATACAAAGTTAAGAGGTAACTTTGAGGTTCCAGACTGTTACTATGGGGATGAAGAGGTTTACCTTAGGCGTTGCAGACTTTTTCCTGTTGGTGGGGTTACTCCCTGGCGTGGAGATGGACCTGTTGGTGACGCTGGGCGACTCCTTCCCGCCTACAGCCCCACTGCTCGACTTCTTGTTCATCGGAGATGCGTTCTCCTTCACGTCATTCTCCACATTGTGCCGCTTGCTGTATGACGACGTTGAGTTTGCAGCTATGCAGGAAAAATTAGATAAAGTTGAGGAACTTCTAGTCCAAACCATAGATTAGAATATACTAGTGTTCCTTCTATTTGTCAGAATGATGACTAATAATCCTTTGCAGCTATACATAGGGACTCAAGTGAATAGAATAAAATAAAACCAGTGTAGACAATTCACTTGTAGTCTTAAGCATACTTTAAAACATGCTTCTACCTGCAACAAGCTTAGAATTAAAGTTGCAAACAGTGCTAGTTACATTATAGGTTTCAAGGTAATAAAATTCAGTGACATACAACTAACTCTACAGCATATACCAATGAATTAGGTTATAGATATTTGTGCTGATTGTCTACAACTGTCTGGATAAAATATTGTACATTACAAACAAAATATTGCCTCCAGACGAAACATGCTAAGCAGAACTACACTGCTACTTTGAAAGGTTACAACAGGCAGTGTGGAAGGATGTAACAAGGGGACACAATACAACAATGGTCAGGGCAGGTGGAGGTGGGAGGGGTGTGTGACGACACTGACGTACATTATGAAATTATGCAGAGACAAGGATATTATAACTTATACTGGTGTTAAACCAAACCCCTATACACTTTTTTTCTGACTTGTTACTGTATTGTAGTCTGATTAGTTGACTGAAATGGTTGTTAATGACACTGCAAATGATTGACAGGACAGCAACAGGTCCATGAAATGTGATCTCTCCCTATCATGTTACATCCTGGCACCATGCCAACAGTTGAAACACAAAAGGTATACACCCCCCCATATTAGGTCACACTACAACCGAACAGGTTAGTGTAAACAAACATTGCACGAATATATAGTTTTGTCAACAAGTTCACAAGATATACCTGAATATTGTCAATCTTAGTCAAACCTAAACCTAACGTATGACGTACATTTTGAGGTTGGTATTTTCGTCTGTTCCCGCCCACTTGACTCTGGAAGACAGGATGAGGAGGATTAGCGACACATCTGACAAACAAGAAAGAAAAACCACTCCTACATCACCTCTCACCCCTGGCATGGCTCCCAAAGGAGCTGCTGTAGAGATTATTATTACTTGATATGTGGAATGTAATTTGCTGCCCCTTCTGGGGACTGATCAGTGATAGGAGGGAATTGCCAGTCGCGTCACGTCTCTGCATAATTCATCATTCTTCGGGAAAGTGGGAGGTACACAAGTCAGCACCAGGAAGTGCTGAATGGGAAACGGATCAACAACGAAATCTGCAAACAGGCACAGAAAAAAGGAAGTGCAACACTCAAGCTAAGGATATCCGACAAAATGTCAAAGACATGAAAATGGGAAGACAGGTGAGCTCACGCTTCCCTTTGCTCTATACTTACTGCCATGGCTGATCCTTCGCTGCTTCTGGTTGGTGGAGACAGACCGTACCACCTTGGTTGCGTGGGAGGGGGAGTCCTTGGCGGCAGTGTTGAGGTCGGAGGACGGTCTGGATGGTCGTGAGGGGGCCTGAAGGGAGAGGCTGCTGCCTGAACGAGAGTCCGTGCCTTCCAACTGTAACATACGCCCAACACCACAAACTCGCTAACATGCACCATGCAGACAGAGGCTACAGGGAACAGAGCACCGCGGCACAGCCCACCACCAAGGGGGGGAGCAGGCTCAGAATCTTAATGCATTAGTGTCATTGAGATGGAGGCAGGGTCTCTACTGGGGACAGTATACAAGTGAGAAATGCACAATGTTCCTAAGCACATGCAGTGTCATTATAATTACGTATATGGTACAAGGGGAGAAATGCAGCATCAATATCCTCATCTTTTGAACTGGTCAGAATCTACATTGAGCTCTCTTCTCTACATCATGGATGCATCAATGACTATGTATGGCTGCATTTCTCCCACACATTATACATTTGACCAACTTCTATAGGTATGTGTTCTGTTTAGGTTAAAACTACAATACATGGAGCACAACACCAGTCTGCACTCGCGCATCACAGACACCTTGCATTCAAAACCTTCGTCACGACATAACAACCAGCTACAGGCCAGGATATTAAAGCATAAGCTACCTTGCATCTTTTTCTACAGCTGTCCAGTCTAATCCTTACTACATGTCTGGTAATCAGGAACTGCTATCATCATGTTACAGGTGCAACCTTTGTTAAACGTTTTAGTCAAGAGTGGCAAGAAACAAAAATGGCACTTACCTCACTAGTTTTGTACCCTAAGAGTAAGTAAGTAGCCATGATTTCGTCATACTTCTGGCTCTTCAAAGAGTCTTCTATATCTTTCCGCGAGTAGTTCATTGATAAAAGGAGTTCTATGAAAAGAGAAAACATGTAAGAATTGGTAGCTGTAGGGAGGAAGAACTGGATCTGGTGCAAGAAAAGTCCATGTGAAACTCTACAAACACTACCAAATCTCACTATTTATACTATAGAAAAAAATATTCAAAAGTTTCATCCAACATTCAACATGCACCACTGGAACTGTTTGCACACACTGACCGGCATTCACTTTTGTTAAGTCTAAAGGGGTGCTCTCTAAGAGTATGATTATATCATTACTTCTCCACTTGCTAGGTCTGTAGTTTTTTCCCCTGAATGTTGTTAAAACATGCTGACTACAGAAACAGACTAACTTTGATATCCTGGTCCGTTCCCTTGGCAGACAAGAAGGACATGCTTTAGTAACATACAGAAGTTAGGGGGAGATGGTGGTTAACAGTTAAAGGAACTGCCAACGGTTCCTGGCTACAATGCTATGCACAACTGACAAAAGCCTTTAGGTATAATACAGTCTATGCTGAAGATGTGAAGGTCCTGCCAATTACAACAGAATTACAGGAGATACAACTTTTTCTAAACTTTTTCCTCTCTATTCAAAATACTACTTGAAGCTCTGCCTCAGCTGTATGCACCCTTTATTCTGTACATTTAGCCACATTTACAACAACGTTATAACAGACAGTAATACCGAAAACAGCAGTGCCCAAAGCAGGGTTAGACTGATCAACACAAGGTAAAGCACTGGATTGACAAGAGATATCTGAAAAACAGGTGTTGTTTACTGGGCTGATTGAATTGACAGAAATCTGACAACTGAAATCAATAGACAGTTATATGTCCTTTTTTAGTTACCGGAACTGGGTTATGTAACTCCTGGGACTGCTGCTTGTTTTGAGCAGCAGGTTTACCGCTGATCGGTTGGCTGGGCCCAGGTTATTATCCACAGTCTCATGAACATGATCTCAGAATGTCTGCGTGGGGAAACTACAGGGCATGCTTATCAGAGGGGATCTAACAATGAGCAGAGAAACTGCATCAATAATTTATGATCCTGTCTCTCACCCCAGCCATGGAACAGGATGCAATGATACAGAACTGAACCTGATTCTGAGCAGCTATAAACATACTGACATCATTATAGCAAAGGTGCTATTTTCAGCTTTAGGAAAAAGCATTTTTCCAGACAAAATCAATGGACTTGAGTTCAATTAAAGCTGTTACTGGTGTAGGTTCAAATTGCTCAGCTCATGTTTCATGCATTACAGATTGAATCAAAGCATGGCAAGTTGCCATTTTTCTGTTCTTTTCATTTTTCTCACATGGCAATCATCAACGAAAGATTATCTTCACCTTTTTATCAGGATAGATGACACAGGTAATGTATCAACAAAAATAGAAAGTGCTTTTTTCCTGTTCTTTCAAATTTTTTAGGGCAAGTGTTATTCGTTTTTCAGAGCAGCAAGACTGGACACAGGTTACACAGGTTATGTACAAACATAAAGAGAGAGTCCATTGTCTGGCTCTGAAATACTCACTGACTGATTCTTCTGGTTCGAATGGGAGCAGGCAAAGGGAGGACGAAAGGGGGTGGACATGTTAAAGATTATATGAGCACCCAGAGTCAGGAATTAGTACAAACACAACGGAGGGATTCACTCCGATTGGATCTGGCATTACATAAAAAAGCAAGAATGGATAACAATGACACATGTACAAGCAATGAAAAAAATAAGACTAATCTGTTGGCTGTTTATGGACTTCACCCCTTTGTTTCCTTATCTATCAATAAACACTATGGTAATCACCTGGGTGATACTGCCCTAGGTCTTACACTTTAGCTCCCAAAATTAGCAGGGGTCTATTTTGTTACATAATATATCTGTAGCTCATTTCTTGAAATATTGTGCATTAAGGCACTCAAACTTGATTTTATGGATGACATCTGTGCACTTCATGATTCTGACCTATTTTCCCCTGAAAAAGGAAATCTTTATGAAAGACATGCAACAACAACTCAACGACTACTTCCCAGTAAAAAGTAGGCAAAAACCATGGGGATGACAAGTATTTGTTTATTGTACTCTCATATTTTGAGGTGCCAGATAATGTCATCCATAAAATCAACTTTGTGAATCCCAATGACACCTTCCATGCACATTTGAATCTCCAGTTATTTTGGCACAAATATCACAAGCACATTACTGGAGTATTACTTGCTATTTCAATACATTGTAGTTAATGATGTTCAATATCAAGTTGGAAAGGCAGTGGGGGTTTGTGAAATACAACTGTTTTCAATCCTTACATGAGGTTGCTGTTGAAAGTACAGTAAGATTTCACATGTCAACAGCATGCTTTCTTCCAAGTCATAGTCATGTCTTTTTTGAGATATATGTATGTGCCTTTGATATTTTCCATGTCCCCAGTGTCTATCCAAACAAGAAGTGACTGATGTCACTTGAGATATGCCTGAGTTTATAAAGAGGCAAAATAGAATTCTCCAAAATCATCCACCTTGTAGGTCCTTACCTATTCTCTTGGGGTCACTCCAGTCAGGGTCAGGTTCTCGGTATGGCTTCAAGTCATCATCATCATAACCTACATTCATCCATCTGTCCCGCATTATTGCCTGTAGAACAGCGGTAAGAGACCACCATTGTCAGAACAGCAGTGAGAAACCACTCTAACCCCACTGTGGTAGAAGCTAGCAATATGTTTAACAAAATAAATGAAATAGAAATGTTGCTGAGTAATACTGCCACATGTTATCTGCTTGTAACACAAATTTGTCCAACAAACAATATACATACTCATATAAATATATTGCTGCCTACTGTATCAACCAGTACTGAATCTGTTGGTTTATTTTGCTCTTGGTTGCAAATTTGGTATATTTGCTTCTCTACCTCAGAGTCAGGTTCAAAACATAATTTCCCCCTTTTTTTTTCAGAATGCATGCTTTCCACTGCAACATTTTGAAAGTGCACTGGTGGTGTGGTGCATACAGCACATCATGCCCAGGTTAAACTCACTGAACCTGTTCAGAACTCTTCCATGCATCAGTCAACACATCTTCATATCATTCCAAATAGAACTGAGAGCCTGACAGCCTTCTTAACATCTAACCAGAAAAATTGTGGGCACATCAGGCTTACAGTTAAGTTTGGTCATGCAAAAAATACAAGTGGTCAAAATACATCCTACTATACAGTATAGCCCTACAAGCATGAAGCAACAAACTACAAATTTACTTCAAAATCCTGTAGTCTTTTCCAGTACCTTTTTCTTAAACCAGTGGGCCTTGTGCCCTCCTGGTCTTTCCTCACTATCCTCCTGCGGCAAAGAAAAACCAAGCTACAGAGACAGCAACCAAAAACACACATTACACTAAAACACATCTGTCGCCTCTACCTTTTGCTAACTAAAAGTAGTAAAAAAAAGAGCGAACTTAAAAAAATGCTTTTGTCAACATTTTAAGATCTACTGTGACAGAACAAGGGAATGTTCACAATGAAAGAAAGAGTGACTTACTTCTAATGACCCTCTCTTCAATGGATTTAGGACCAGAAACCTTTTTAACAGGTTCTCACAGTCGGTAGACATGTAGAATGGAATGCGGTACTTTCCTCTTAGCACCCGTTCCCGCAATTCCTGCAGAACAAAATCAAACAATCAGTACTCATCACAAAACTTTCATTAGAATAATATACCTGTAAAACAACTGGGGTTCGTTTGAATAAAATGGTGCTACGGGGAATGAGCTGCAAATCTAGTCAACAAATTATGAAGGGCTCAGCCCAACAGCATTCTAATAATTCAACTGAATTACCACGGGTCAAATTCATAAAAGTGGCCGTACATCATAAAACTGTTTCCCTTACTCCTACTAACAAATAAGTAACTAGTTTATTACTATAACATGTACTACATATCATTTCTATAAAAAATTGTGATTTTCCTGCACAACCAGTCAGTAACAGGTGCCTGTTGAATGATTGATAGCCAGGCACAGACATGTGATCCCAGATCAGGAAACTGGACACCAGAAAACATCATTTCTATGGAGCTGTCTCCAGTAGGATAACCAATCCACACAGCTGGCAGGACTGTACCACCACCAGGTGACCTTGGCAATGAAAGAAGGGGTCTACCCAACAGTTACCATCTGTCGATCACTTAAGGTATATACATGTACACTGTCATATTTCCAGTTCTGGGTTTGGAAGTTCCTCTTGCCTTGGAGGACATTTTTGTTTTTAATGCCCATCAACTGTAATAACATGGGTGACCCTGTCAGAAACACCACATTGACATTCTTTCCAAGCTTTGGCCGCACATAGTAAAATCCTTGTTTGACAGCCATACCAGTCTCGTAAGTCCTGCTCCTTACCCGTGTTTTGTGACTTCTCTTCTTATGATATGGAGATAATGATACTGAACAGGATTACTTTGTGAGAGGAGTGGCAGAGCCATCTATCTAAAGCCCTTTCACACAACAGGGAAGGAAGACTTCTGGGTTCATACCACTGACATCATGATTCCACAAGGTCACCTATGAGAAGTGTGACCAAGTGAAAATTCAATACATTAGTAACAGGGATACATTTGATGATGTGACCTACCAACAGCTTCAAGTCATAGTCTTTTTACCAACAACACAGATTTTATCTTTGTAAGAGGACCTGTACCTTCAGGTTCTGGCCGTCGAACGGCAAGGACCCGCTGACCAGTGTGTAGAGAATGACGCCCAGGCTCCAGACGTCCACCTCGGGGCCATCATACTTCTTCCCCTGGAAGAGCTCAGGAGCAGCGTAGGGCGGGCTCCCACAGAACGTGTCCAGCTTGTTCCCTGGGGTGAACTCGTTGCTGAACCCAAAGTCGGCAATCTTGATGTTCATGTCCGAATCTAGCAGCAGATTCTCAGCCTGGGAAATAATCAATCGATAAGCATTGTTTCAGGTTGTACTCAGCAGCGAATCCTATCTGAACACAGTTACAGTACTGCACATTGTGTTGGATGACTTTGTAAAACCATTCATATATCAAAGCATATCAAACATTACTAACTTGGACATGGTGCAGTACAGACCTCCACAGGCTGATATGCTTTTTAATACAATCAACATCAACTTATTCCTTAGCTGTCAATTAAAATTCTGACTTTTTCCATATTTATAACTATGATAATATATCTGTCTTAATGCAACTAGTCAGACATGACACTTTTACACAACAATACATACACAATCAATTTCTCCTGACCCTTTCTACCAATGTCATACCATTTCCCATTTTACAACTTGTTGGAAAGCATTACAACGCAGCAGGAGATGCTCTACTATTGATACATATGCAGTTAGCAGGCCACAGTGTCACTACAACTGGGCACATTTCCAACTACCAACATCCAGAAATAGCTAAACAACTACCAGGCAAACTACACTGTCATTTCAAAGCCCCTTTAAGTCTGACATGTTTTGAAAATGGCATAGAAAATGAAGACATCGGAATGTAGCTGTTACCTGAACTGAGAGCAATATGGTGATCCTTTTTGTCAGTCAAAATTTGTTAAGTTTTGAAAATGGTACTAAAGAACTGGCATAGACAATGAAGATATCAGAATATAGCTGTTCTTTAAACTGAGGGCAATATGGTGATTCTTTGTGTCAATCAAAATGTGTAGCTCAACCAGTAAGAAAGTGGTTGTATATATATCATCAAAATGTTTGAAGTTCTGCGTTTTGCGTTTCTATGTTTTGACCGAGGTGGGTAGGACTATCGACCCCCTCAATGTGTGAAATCAACATTAATTTCCTCCTAATCCTTGACCTACATTCTGTTCATTCCTAGAACCCTCTGCTGTGTCTCTATACATCTTACTAAATCATAGAATTTTTATGAACCTGAAACGAAAAATAAGAATACAATTTTCCATCTTTACCCAACACCTCTAAAATTATACTCATCTTGCAAAGAAGAAAGCTTTTACATAGCTAGTATGTTGGGCATTATTGAACATTGTCTCCTGACTTTTTATGTGAATGAATGAGCTAACGATCAACAGGATATTATCATCTGAACAATATGACCTGGTAGGTCTGGATTTGGTGACATACAGCTGTCGTTGCCCCCTGAATACAAAATAGGCTAATAGGCCATCATGCAATAAGCCATCTAGAGTTGACCTATAATTCCATCGTCCTATATCCTTTTCTGTGAAGGGTTCAGGCAGAGAAAACATGGGGCAAACGAATTTCACTAAGGAATAATCAATTACTGGTAATGCTGCCCTATAAATGTCTCAGAGTTCAGATCTTTTGCTCCGTGGAGCATGTGCTGAACACTCACCTTGAGATCTCTATGCACCACACGTTTTTGATGACAATACTGTACAGCAGAAACTATCTGTAAAGCAAGAAATATGGAGTCAGTTTCACCTAACAAGTCCAGGTGCTGGGGAAACTAGTCGCGTAAGAAATAAAGTACCCATGCTGTCGAAACTTGTAATTGTTCAGATGGTAGAACAACTCTTAAATAAGGTGGGTTCGAACATATGGAAAGGACCCAAGGAAATTTCCTACCTGTCTGAATTTGGCCCTGGCTTCCTTTTCTTTCATTCTACCGTGGGCTACTAGGTAGTCGAACACTTCACCTGGAAGAGCAAAAATGAAATGTCAGCATTAGTCTGTTGGAGTAACAAAATCTGTAGTGTAATATGTTTAGATACAGCTACATCTAAGAAAACAGATAATCTTTTAAAAAGAACTCACTGGCAAAATCTGTGTCCGAAGATTATAATTTATTACAAATGAAAAAGCCAAGTGTTGTTACATTTCAAGTAACTAGAATCTTTTAGCTTCAGTAGCCAGTGATTAATGACAAATCATCTGTTATGTAATTGAGATTCAGTGAGTAATTCTGCTACCAGTCACGCAACACTACTGAACAGATGTGATATTACATTACAAACATACAGATAAGGAATATTATGTTACAAACACACAGATAGGGATGTATCATTTTTGTAAACACTGTCTGCATCATAGGAGATACTGATCACCACACACAGAGCACCAAAGTGACACAAATAAATCATCTTGATGGCCTCCTACCAGTCTGTTATTCAACTACAGTTTTCTATAACTACACACAGTGATCACCGTTCATGGAAACAAAATGATAAAAGAACTTACCCCCACTTGCATATTCCATAACAAGGTATAACGTCTTCTCTGTTTCTATCACTTCAAACAGTTTGACTGCAGGGCACATATAACAAAATCTATCAGTAACGGACATCAATGGACATAATCATTTATGTAAATTACTTTGATAGAATAGAATACTCCAAATGTCAGACTTGTGAAGGTTCATCTTTGATGTCCAAAACAACCCAGCAGGAATCTTAGATGTCCAGAGGAGTATACTATAATTTGGAGATAGCCAGGCCCCATCTCCAACCCCCATGGACCTCAATGGCTCTGTGCAAGCACCAGCTTACTTTAAAAGCTAGCCATTTCAAGACATTTACTTCTGACTATGAACAGTTTATTTCTCCCAGTATTTCTTTTTCTTGACACAAAAATTCATAGAC
Organism: Branchiostoma floridae x Branchiostoma japonicum; assembly: GCA_013266295.2. Lineage (NCBI taxonomy): Eukaryota > Metazoa > Chordata > Leptocardii > Amphioxiformes > Branchiostomatidae > Branchiostoma > Branchiostoma floridae x Branchiostoma japonicum. The sequence continues at coordinate 18,744,413 of CM023840.1, forward strand.
TCCATCATCATTTTATAATCATGAAAAACAAGAGAAACTCACCAATGTTGGGATGATTGAGCATCTTCATTATTCTGACTTCCCTAAAGAGCTGCAAAAAAATAACAAAAGAAACATGAGCAGTTTAAACATAAAAAATTACCAGAACCTATCTTCCTTTTGTTGTTATCATCTTCAATCCTTCAGCTACATGCTACCATCCCTTATGCTACAATACTGAATAATGTCATTTCATAGCTGGTTATTCTGCCCCATCCAATCGAACTTCTACCTCACAACCTGTGTTCATCAGTTTCACATTGCCAGTAATTAATGAGCCCATCATGGCTCTTTTCCAATGTCATCAATTCCAGCCTTCATCACATGTTTAGAGGAAAACTACCATGGTCCACAACAGATACCAAGTACACCAGTGCTAGAGGCAACCTACTGAACTAGGCCTTGAAACACCCATCGTTGTAGATATCTACTGTCTGTATAGGTCCATTGATATGCATCCCACTTACTGTGACTTAGCACTTTTGGTAGAGCCACACCCTAATCCTAACACCTGTAATGAATTCCAAGGTAGCATTTTTGCACACAATTTGAATTTGCTATGGTAATAACGAGTGGAGAGAGGTCATTCAGAAATGTCTGCCATTCCTGGGACAAGTATGTGTGGGGAGATGGCCTTTTTAATCAAAGGGATCCAGAGTATAGAAGTGCTTCCACAGTTTGTCTCCAAAACAAAACCTTGGAAACTCCATATGCATCCTCTTGTCAGTGTTTCTTTTCCTGTTGACAGTAAGTGTCCCCAGGGCCATAAACACCACTATCACTGCCACACCCAACCCTACAGTGGGGTGGGCAGCAAGATGGGCATATATGGAGGTTAGTACAGTCCCTAATCATCAGTGGGCTGGGCTACTTCAACTAAAGGATCCTTACATCATAAAGCTATCATACCAATGCCTTCCAACAGGAGATCTCTTGAGAAATTCTACTATGGTGCTATACTGTTTGTCTCAATGAGGTAGATCTAGGAAGGCAAAAGTTGCTGCCAATCATTCCAGGAGTCAAGCAAGGTTCATACACACTTCATCTCCAAGCAGATATTAGCAGGGAAGGTCATAACATTAGGGTTGCACAATGCTACTTGCTGTCATCACATCCACCATTTAGAAATGATTTATAACATTATATCAGTGAGTGTATGATATTCCATTTTACTACATTGCAATACACTATGATCAAAATCCTGACAAGCATATTTCAGTAAGATAGTATATACAAACTTTTTATTATGATTATTATTACAAACTGGTTGCCTCCAAACAAAATCTGGTTGCCCAAAGACTCTGAACAAACTTTGTTCTGACTACAGATAATTATAACTAATTATAGGAGATCAGTTATTAGAACAAATACAGTAGCTGTCTGTCAGGTATGCCCTACTGGGTTAATAATTTCCTGTCAATCTTCCCCCATACCAGTACAACCCCCTCTGTGATTTATTAACATTTCTGAATAGCAAGCTAAAAATAAACACCACAGCTCCAGCTCAACAATTACATTTCTCAGGTTCCCTTGTCAGATATGGGGTGGAAAGATGAAGACTGCCATCATTTCTTATACTGTTTGCCTTGGTCTAAAGCAAACATCAGAAAATAAATAATCTAGCCACTATAATTTCACACATCAACCCACCAGCCTTGTGATGTGTACTGTCCCACTCAACTTTAACTCAGAAATTTACAGATTATCCTGGATATGCCACTGACTTCAAAGGGACCCTCTACAGATTCTTACATCCCATACTACAAAACTAATGATCATATCCATATCTTGTACCCCATTTGAACATTAGTGCACCAGATAAAATTACATCTCTCTTCTGTCATTTAGTGTTCAAAGACAATAATTATGCCTCAGAAAAGGTTGTATTTTATTTTACTAGAAATTGTTGAATTGTTCATAAGAATGAATACCTCTATTTTTTGTGGTAGGTATATACCTTGCCTAATGATTGTATGGATCCTCATGGATATCTAACCAATGCAAGTTAACCGTGTCTTACACAAAAGACAACTTTACTCTTCCCTTCCTAGGAAACTATCTGAGCATTGTTCCTCACCACAAAAAAACCCCTCATGGTACTAACCCTGTATGCCATGGCTCAAACCTATTCGCTCCTTTTGTAGCTTGTACTGTCTTCAATACAAAACCGGTAAGCTGGACCATATGGTGCTTTACAATTTATGTGATATACAGATACTGATATAGGCACATCCGCATTTGTATCATCTTGGCATAAGTCAAAAGTTCTGGACCTCCCCCATTTCCTGTGTCCTGGCCACCCGATTTGGGGGCAGGAAGTGCCAAGAAGAACATTTGTTACATGAACCCATCAGCTGTTCCTGTCCTACAGCTTTATATGCAGCTACTGAGCTAGCACTTTTGGTGTGATCTCCAAGCAGATGTTGCAAGGGAATATTGTAATGTTTTCTAACTGTCCAATTTTTGTAGTAACCCTTCCTAATCTATCAGGTGTTAAACTTCCTAAAAAACATGCTATGATTTTCTCTCCCAACATCTGCTTGTAGATAACTTTTTTTTCCATGCACGGTGCCATGTCTCAGCTTACCAGCTGTCTCGTGAACGCTGACAAATACCACTGAGATAACGGTTTGCACAGGTCTTAAACTGTTGGTGGACAGAGCAAAAAATGCCACGTGCAGTATGATTGGAAACTACAAATGAGTTCTGAGGTTGTTTTTACTATTCTGAGGAAAATTTGGGTCAGAGTATGCTAGTAACCTGAGGGGAGACAACAGCTTAAGTCATCAGGGTAGAGATTTTGTTACGTGCCTTTCAGACTGATTTTAATTGCTGACTTAAAAACAGATTCCTCTGGGCAGAGCAGTTACTGGTTCCAGACCTGCATCAGCCAGGGCTCCCCACATGACTCCCATCCCTAAAATACATTTGACGAATCCTTCTGCCAGCGAAAAATCAGGTCAACCCCAGAATATGACATATCCGAGTGGATGTCATAGTTTCGACCCAGCAGCACTAATCTGAGGATAACCACACGACCTACCCAGACTGAATCACGAGGGAAAGGTCTACGCCCAGTATATGCCACTTGTGAAACCTTCCACTGATTGACCTCTTTTCTATACTATACCTTGCTGAATACTTTGATTGGACACTGAACATTTTCAATATGTTTGCACAGGTAAATGACACTTTGCCGAGTCTGATATCATCATAAGTAGAGGAGTAAATACAGTATTCAAAATAGATTACCCAGGCTAGGTCTAATCATGCAAAAACTGTGTTGATTAACCACCAAGATTGGATAACAAACTATAGAAAAGACCAGAGGACAGGCCTTGCAAATCATGGCTACCTAAGGAGGATGCAACAAATTTTTCAGGAAATGATAGCAATGTGATTGACGTGAGGAAACAACTTACTTGTGACTAATAATGTGAGTTGTGACCTAATATATATCTAAATTTGTTAACAAATTACAGGCCATACAAACAATGAGATGAAACCCTCTATAATAAAAGGTCCTCTATAATAAAAGGCCTTTAAACTTACATTTATACCTTATGTATGTATATTAGCTAAAGCCTTGCCATTAATATAAGCCAGCATGCCTTTTGCCCAGATTCATTTTCTACCAGGCACTGGCAGGCAAGTTTCTGACCATGTTATACACACACAGAGGACATGCGTATCACAGGGATCGTGGTAGAAGCTGCTTCCTCGTGATAGAGTAGGCCTGATCCTATCACTGCTCTCATCCTCTTCTCACAGGCCAGGCTTTCTATTACCTCATGTCTACAGCAAGGACAGACTTCATGCAAGACACAACACTGTACATTTGGAAATTTGACAGATTTTTAACTTGTATTTCAGCTCACTGATGAAGCTTATCAACTATGCAGCCGCCCCAATATCTACTCACTCCTATCTCTCCAAAAAATCAAACAAATCCATCTATAAATCCTACAAACTAACAAAGCAAAGCCAAAGCAAAAATAATATTGGCAAAGATAATCCTCCCAAAATATGAGGCTACAACAAATACAGTACCTTTTAACTTTTACGGTAACATATGCTTAGTTCCAGCAACACAAGGCAGGAGTCCTTTTGCCCATAATCATGATGGAGCATCCCAGCCCAAAGGAGCTGTACAGCAACATCAATTATTCAGCAATGCCCATTCACTGATCAATATACTTTCTATTAGTTGCTGTGCAGTCCTGTCTCTGAGAAGTCAGCCAATCTCTGTCTCAGCGCTCTTCATAACTCATCATTAAATAAATTCCAAGGTACAAATCATGTAAACTTGACGCCACCCATGAATACAAATAGAGTTAGACGTTCAAAGGTTAGGGGTAACAGCTCGTTCGGTGTAATGTAGCCAGCTGCCGCCGCGCCGCGTGCCTGCGAAGCTGGTGTGTTATGCCGAAGGGCGGTTATACCGGCTATACAGATACAGATACAGAAATAGGGGGTTCCTGTCTTAACATTGGTTAGGAAACAGTAAGTTAACAGATTGGACTATGGCAGGGCACCCCACAATTCTATTCCTATTTCTTGATCTTCGATAAAGGAAATGGATGACATAAAAGATCCTACACTGCAATCATGTGAAAACAACTATGATTGCATTTCTTTTTGAATTGTAACGGTAACGATTGGAATGCCATTTGGTAGCCTGATAATAGGAATATTGCATGTTAAGTCAGTGTTCAGTTCTGTTGATTAGCCAGGTTTGCAGACATGGAATGCACGCCTAATCTCCAAGCAGATGTAAGAATCCAACTCATTCTTGGTGTTTTACACCTGTTTTTGCAACATTTACTAATATTGACTAGTATTGTATTTTTAATGGTTTGCCTTTACCTAAGTGAGGCATAAAACAGGTGTAAAACAAGCAATGGCAAGAAAGCCTTCTGCCAAATATCCTACATAAAGATTAGAATATATCTCAGTCATTAAAACTATACATGGTGCAGTACTATATAGTAGTCTACAGTGGTAATTACTGGAACACTACTAGTACAGAGGCAAAATCGTCACTTTGTTTTTGTTGGCCAAATGATGTCTACAAAGTAGGGGAAACCTGGCAAAGACTATGGGAGGTAGCCAAACTTGTTTCCAGACTCAGTCATGACATTTTTGCTTCCATTGTTCCAATCCATCCCACCCACACAGTGCTTAGCAATGTGTCTGTCTACCTGTGTGTACATCCAGGGGCACCACCCATAACACTGTTTACACTCCACCTTAAATGGAACATCAATCTCTTACATGCCTTGGATCAAAGAAGGCATCTCTTCTGGATCAAGGAATATAGGACACTTTTATATCCCAAACGTATAATCAGCAGTAAAAACAGCAATGGTGCAACACTCAATCCCACTTTGAGACACTTTCATATGGTTCTATATAGCTAATGTATTCCTGTTGTTTTTAGCCCAAGATTAGTTTTACTTTATGATAACAGTTCACAGAACCAGGATAGATAAATGATATATTTTAGAACAGAATTTTTGCTCTTTCATCATTTAGAAACCTTCCTCAGACAGCATTTTGGTACCAAATTTGAATTGGTTATGGGGTGAGGTCCATGTAGCTTCAACATCCATAGTAGTCAATGCAAATCTAGAACAGTGCAGCATTGTAAGGCCAACTTTAGACTGACGACGGTATACGATCGCACGACAATCGTTGTGGGCGACGGCTGACTTTAGACACAGGGGCAGGCAGCGTGGCGGACACCCGCAGCGCAGGCTAGCGCACGTATGACCCTCATTGACATATGTTTTTTGGCCTTTCGGTAGCGATACTTCAGGTCTCTCATTTTTGTTCTAATCTGTTGTGCAGTGCGGTCAAAACCCTCATGGCGCATACCATCCACCAACTTCTTCACCGCTTCCTTGTTCCTCGCCGTCTCGAGTTGGGAGAGAACGCGCTGATCTCCCCACAAACCCAGCAAACAGCGCGTCTCCTCATCGCTCCAAATCTTCCCACGGCCTTCTGCCATGGCCTTGTGCTCCAATACTTGTCAAAATAGTCCAAAAAAGGCTTGAACAAAAAGAAAACAACACAGGAAAATGGCGCGGGTTTCTTCGTGTGGCGACGTGTTTGGACAGGAAGTAGCGCTAGCGGGCTTATTTGCATATGACCCATGACCTCCCACTTCCTTCGCCGGCGACGGTTCACTTTATACGGGGGAAACTGCGTGTCGGACCCCCCGCTGAAGGATCGCACGATAGGGTCCGAGGTGGTAGTGACGACGATTCGAGGATTACCGTCGAGCGACTATTTTGATCGTGTTTAGACGGTGATAAAATACCGTCGCCGGCAACATCTTGACGATAAACATTCGTACGACTATCGAACCGTCGTCAGTCTAAAGTGCCCCTAAGATGTACAAGGTTGAAGTCAGGTGTCCCCGGGGAACATGTCACAACATGTCTGTACACACATGTCACTGTCTCCAGTGACCTTTTACCTAACAAGTGTTGCTTGTGATAAGCTCAAGTCGCACAAGTTCAAAACTGAACAACTGCGGTTCCGTGTTCCGTTGCTTCCTTCCTAGTGACTTACTACAATGTGTGACATTTGCATGGCCTTGCTAGCATCGTCCATTGGGAGACAAAAGGCACAAGAAGTTCACCAAGCATTTGTTCAGTGGTGCAGACAGCCTGGTACTGTTGTGTTGGCTGTGCCTTGAAAAGTAAGCATTGGTCATGAGTGAAAACACAGCTTCTGTTGACTTTGGGTGCAAAGCAAGGGAGATAAGTACAGATTGGGGAAAATAAACATTACAACTGCTTTCACAGCCATTTTGTTGCATAGCAGAAGACATGTTTCAAGTCTTTATAATATGAAGGGAACGGATTGTCCATAAATGGAAGTCAGTATGTTCATTTTCCAAATAAACGTCATGGTCTCTTCCACAAGGTTTCACGAGGCCTACAGCAAAGGAAGGAGACTTTTTTGTTATGTTGAGTATAGCCTTGAGCCTCACATCTGTATCCAGACACACAAACAGCTTCCATAACCCATCATCGGTCTGCAGCCCACCCTGCCTGGAAACTACCTAGGAACACGAAATCTGTACCTATGCCAAAAGTATGACTTGTTGGGCCAGGCTGAATATCTATTAGCACTCCCAGTAATTGAGAAGTACCCGTGACATTCAAGCCTCACTCATTTACCCATAGTTTCTCTGGAAGTCTTGCACTTTGTACAGACATTTCCTGACACAGCAGTCACCTCTATGACAAACAAAACACAACGCCTTGTGTATTTGATGTACTTCACAGAGTGACCATTTCCATATAACCCAGGTACATCCATCCATAGTTCTGACCACCCCAACTATGGGGCAACTGTGACCAGCATACAAATGTCCCCCCCCATCATCTAAGCTCCTTTTATGGTAAACCTAACCTGATATCACATCTGTGATAAACCAATCAGACATTTGACTCCCACTTGACATGGGAAGACTTCAATATATGGTGTCAATCCTCTAAGGATTGGTAACCTAGAACCTAACAGCAGCATAGATTATATCCTTCCTTTCTTCCAACTGAATATTGGAAATGGATGGTGAGATACATTGTATGATCAATAGCAAAAAGTACTAGTATTAGAATGCAGTGCATTTGTACTTTCATTTCATAATCATAGTGCTATTGTTGATTGTATGCATTTTTGTTCCCTTACTTTGTAAAGTAACATGGAAACTCAAGATGTAACACATACATAAAACCTCCCCCAGCCACTCCCTTTGCATTGCATAAACCACCAAACTCCCTGCCAAGGGTCAACCTGTCGGTCATAGGTCAAATCACAGGGTCACCCTGTTGATTAACCAGACCATGGCTAAAATGCCATTTCCATCTTTTTTATGTACTCATTACGTCCAAAAAAAATCACAAATCTCAATATCTTTCTCTGTGCAGCTCCCGCTTGTTCATAGCTAGATCAGTTCTACCTGTGAGAAAAGCCTTGTTTATCAATTTAGTCGAGGTGTAATCTCCATTATTCTTCACCACACCACCACCCTAAAGCAGCAAAATTAGCTTTCTGCTTTATCATTAAAGTCTAATGCATCCTCCCAGTTCTCATTTCACATCAAGACAAAGATGTTGCAAAAGGTATTACTAATGTCTAATATAACTCTGTTTTTCAAATTGTAAGTCAAGTATTTCTTCCGGCTTCATTGCAGAATATTCATGATTATAGCCCTAGAGCTACCAGTGTGGTAAACCAGTATTGCATTACGACCCTTGGGGCCATGGCTTGTTCCTGACAACCTTGCTACCATGCCTTGCCTACAAAATTCACGCTCTGGGAAAAAAAACTTAACAAAAATACACTAAGATGCTGATTCAATGTACAGCATCCAACTTCTATCATCCTGAGGATACTCATATCACAATAAGCCTGGCAGACTCCTGAGGCTTTAATTGTATTACAGGGCTTTAATCGTATTATCAATTTTCATCATAAAACTTGTCTCCTATATTTAGTATTTTTGTTGCCTACTTATAGCACAGACAATTGTCTACCTGGAGTTTTATTTCTGTTTGTAGGTCATTTACATCAACTTTGACCCTACAAAAGGCCCTATTTAGATTACGATTGTCTACAATGAAAAACATCCTATCTGGATTTGATTTTGTAGGCATCATTCTTTAAGGGTGTAATCAATCCAACATTTGAACAAGGTTTTTCTCATAAGGGCTTTTCTGGACAATTTGTCCAAAGGAAAAATGGGGCACCTTTCTGAATAATTCAGATAATCTCATATTCATACGGTTGCTTTTCAAACCTCCCTGACCAATTTCTTCTAAATTCTTCTAGGTATTAGGATTCCTAATACCTAGCTCAAAATTTTAAGCTGAAAAATTGCAAGTCTTAAAGTTAACCTGTAATCAAGAAATTTTTTCTGGAAACTGCAGGTTGCAAGTGGGAATTTGAAACCCTGCTATATGATGAAACAGAGACAGACACTGCCAACAGATACAATTAAAACATGGCATGCAAAATTATGAGGATAAATGTACTTCACAGTTCGCCTCCTCGGCTGAGTTCTCCTGATGGATGCATTGTCATCTAGTATTACTGAATTCATATCTAATGCTTATAGATATATCTGGGCTTAATTCATATGCCACAATATTCAACTTCAAATATGGTGAAGGTGGAAACATATACCACAAAAAAAATGTATTTTGTTTGTATAACATTGTAACAACTTCCCATAGGTCACTACTGATTTGATGGGATATCTAAGTTTATTACAATATTGAAAGGAAATTGAAAAGTATCATTGATGCAGTCTTTGTTATCTAATGCTACGAAACACTTGAACTGCCCTAATGACCTTTATATTTCAGATGTGTGCCATAATAGCACTTTTAACTCATAAATAATGCATACACAACATGCTTGGAAATACTCCTGATTAATCATGCAAATTTGTGTGATCTGCTGGATCCTACAAATATACATCAAGTTACAAAATCATTATTCCTAAAACTGTGAGGGAAAAGATTCTTTTTAGTTTAATTGGGAGTTTCTTGGGCATAATAAAAAATCTAAGACTATAGTGAGTGAAGAAATGTGTCACTGGATATTATGTCTGTATGCTAAAATGCCTTTGAATTTTTCCTCAGTTTGTAGGTTGCCGTCTTTTCTAAATTTTATTTTCATCAACTCAAAGAAACAAGGAATTCTATTGCTGTTGCCAGACAGATGCGCCAACAAGAAACATGAAAAGATAATTTCGCTCAACTCCACACAAAGGTGACTGAACACTGAAATATGTGCTTCAAGTCATGTATAGCGTAAAATGAAATGCTGTGCCATAAGTAATATTGTTACACCTCTGGTGGTTAACTGCAATCTTCCAGGCCTGATTAGAACGAGATACAGGCGCTGACAAAGAGTCAATCACTGCTCGTGTGACAAAAGCTGACGTCGGCACCAGGTTATTAGCAAAAGCCCTGCAAGACATGGGGAGAGACGTCATCCCTGTGGCGAGGGCTAGAAAGAAGAGCATAAATCAAGAGTCTTAGACCCCGTTCATACCAGACTTATATCTAGCGGTTTCAACCGGTTTTTCAAAAACCGGTTTTTATTTAACCTGGTGTGAACGCAAATTAACCGGTTTTTTAGGGGTTTAAATCCGATTTTCAAAAACCACCTCGGGAGGTAGTTTTTCAGGGGTTTTTGAAGGGTTTTTCCACCGAAAAACCTGGTCTGAACGCTAAGGGTTTATTAAACCGGTTTTTGCGTATTTCTTCTATTAAAGGACGCACTTTTTTGACATTTCAACTCTCAAGTAGGGGCTTCGGGTCAAAGCCAAAGTTATGAGACACCGAATTGCGATGAACGCTGGCCCGACAAAAATTTACAAACATTTTAGTGTGCAGAAGCCAGAACGCCGGGCTGTCCCGCTTGCGACAAGAATTCCTGAGGAAGCATACGGCTGAAACGCCGGTACATCGTGCGGGTCCACAAATATTTTGATCAAAAACATAATCGCTGGGATCTGAAATGTTACAGGATTTTCTTTAACGGGAGTTTTATTTCTTGTTTTGATCGGTAAAACTACGTGAATTCAAACCCACGCTGCCGGCTCGGCACGTATACTTCCGGGTTGATTTGGGCGTCAAAATTACGCAAAAGACTCCATAAATCCGCAAAGAAATATATATTTTCCCCAAAGATTCTTTGAATTGTACATTTCTTCACTAGAAAATCGTTCTGTGTTCGCGGAAACAGCATTTTGGCGCGTATTTTTAAACAAAGAAAATCTTGTTTACACGCGCGTCGTCTCGCTTGTGACTTGCCGCGGCCACCGCCGGCAGAAATCATCAACCAATCGGAGGCGCGTATCGCGGTCACGTTATGCAATATTTGCATATGACCTCATGGCACGCATGTCAGCCGGCGGTGCGTCGCACATTGTGGTGTAAATTCAGCGCCGTATTTCAGGAAATAAATGCCGGGACACGAACGATTATTTTTGAAAATGTATTTTACAAGTTCATCTTTGGATAGCCTAGTAGAAATCAAACCGTTCGATGTCTGCAGTGCCGCAGCAAGATCAAGAATCTGAAGACTGCATACAAGAAGGCCAAGGACAAGGTTTACATTAAACTGCAGTGGCTGATTAACTGGATATTCGCCGGACAGGGTTTTTGAAAAACCGGTTTTATACATTTTTGTAAGTCTGGTGTGAACGCTAGGGGTTTTAGCCGGGTTTTCCCCCGCTAATTATTTAGCGGTTTCAACCGGTTTTTAAAAGTCTGGTATGAACAGGGTCTAAATGGTATGTCTGGTACTGACGTGACTTCCAAAAAATCAAGACTAAAATAAAATGGCAGGTTATATGTTGGCTTCTGTAGTATTGTAAAATTGCACAGAAGCTTTCTTTCACGGTATCTCAGTATGCCAGCCTGCAGTGTTAAGAGAGTGCACAAAGCCATGCCTCAGACGTCTGCAGCTTTATCACCAGGCCGACATTATAGTTACTGGGGAACTCTGATAAGGAATGGTCAATGTGTGATTCAACTTTACGATGCACAACCTGTGCATTAGTGTGTAAGTCACACAAACCATTAATATGCACAGGCTACTTCTATTCATTCAGCTATGACGTCTATGAACACATAATCTCCCCTTGAGGAATGGGGTTTTAAGCCAGCACTGACCCAACATCCATCAGTACAGTACAGAAGTAACTCTGCATCCTTCTCTAGGCTCAGTAAGTTTTCCTTATGCACAAGGCCCTTGGGGCCATATGGCACACACTGTGGCCTTTTTTTATCAGGATGTTCCTATCTCTGACCTGACCACCTGTGTAGAGAGATAGCAGAGATGGCTTCTTGGGAGATGGGAGAGTTGTAAGCAGGCCATTACGTTAGAACAAGTTTGATGTTGTTTACAAAAAAAATTCTCTGACTACTCGGTGTACTTAGACACCCATGGTTATTCGTCATCACATTACATTTATTAACATACATGGATATGAGCTAAGGATTAAAAAATCATCACATGACATATCACTTCTTGTCATTTCCAGTTTCAGTTGTCTCATCATTCATCAGGGGGGTTGTAATATATACTTCTGGAATATCCTGGACTAACCCGTGACTTTATCCAGAAAATGCACATCAACAAACATCTTTACACTTATGTCAAATACCAAGACATTTCACAAAACTCCACGGCAGGAGGAAGCTTTCAAAAATGTTACCTGTCTTCAACCCCACGATCTTAGCATGAAAAAATGAAGAACATTTACGGCCTGAGCTCATAAGCTACCTTTAATGTCAGCTGGCTCATTGCAGACAGTATTTGTCACTTGATAAAGCCACACCAGCTTAATTCTATGAACCACATACTCCATAAACCTTAAATCTGCTAGATCTACAAGGCACAAAAAATCTTATGCTCATTTTGGCATGTCATGTTAGGGGGATGTATGTGCTCATTTTTCATCAGGTTTATAATATACATACACAATGGGCCAACTTCAACATTTGTCATAGAATGAAAGACTTCACTGATCACTGTTGGTCAGGAGGAGCAAGATGTTTTGTACGGGGGAGAGGGGAAATGGGCAAAAATCATCCAGCACACAGATGTGATCCATAAAATGATGTCAGTATGGCCTAACGACGGTGGAGGTTTATTGCCAGACCTGTACCATCTGTCTGACAGCTTTAGGACTGATCCCAGGTAGTCTGATGACCTTTTCAAGTCCACATCATTACCAGCTCCTGCATGAAAAGGCTAGCATAATGGGGGAGCCCACAAAGGATAGTCATGGGACAGAAAGGTGTCAAAATTTTCTTAGAGTCTAATGGGAATTGAGTGAATCTGTTTTTGTATCATTCTTTGATATAATCTGTTAGCAATGTTATATATACCAGCCCGTTGTTTGTGTCACTGGATAACCACTACAAATAGTTGAAATACGCCAATGTTTTTACTTCTTCATTCATCATTAAATTTGAGGACGTTAGTATGGGCTTTTGCTAGAGTCTGCAAACCTGCACGGTAGAAATATTTTGTGCAAACTGCAGGTTGCAGGTGGGTATTTGGAACCCTGGCCAGGTATGGAGGTAGACAGTTGCCAACGCTTCCCGGGACATATACGGCGTAGATCAATACTTCCTTTCTCAGCCGTCATTTGCGTCTAATTCCCAAAACATCAAATTGTAATGAGGAAGACAGAATAATCCTGTTCAAACAATGTGTGCATCCAATGTTAACATGTGGTCATTGATCTGCATTATTTGCTCTTCGACCAGCCTATTCAACAAAGGTAGGCTTCTGCTTGGTAGTCTCTCAATTTGAATATTCTCCTGTGAAAAAAAAATACACAAATGGAATTTCCTTTATTTTAGACTATTATTGGCAACTTCGTTACCAACCTATGGTTTTAAAGATATCTGAAATGTGACATGTCGTGGAGCGTACTACTGGCTACATGATCTTGGCACAAGAATGAGATACATCTAACCAATGACAGCAGCTACAGCCAAATGATGCCATGACAATGCCAATGAGATATAGTCTGACCAGTAGCAGCAGCTAATTCCAACAATTCCTACAAAAGGTGCTGCACATGAAAGTTGGCAAATATTTTGCTTGTGAAGTCCCAACATTGTGGTAAAACAGGAATCCATGAAAAAACAAAACAATGATACAGGGATAAAAAACAGGGCAAAATGGCTATTTCTTATACCAGTCTGTACAGTATAAGAAGTGCAACAGCATAAGAGTCTCCCTTCTTCCTGTGGACACCAACACTGTAATTTCCCTCCTTTAGTGATGCTCATACACTACAGTGATTATTCTTGGCAGAAAAATTGCTGACTTCATTCCATTTGCATGAACATCTGACTTGTGATTTATGCCTACCTGCAATGAAACAATACATCATGGGGCCTCAGGATACAGTAGTATTAACAAATTCATAACCCCCATTATGGTACTTCCATCTCAGTCCTCTGTATGCAAATGTGTTTACTCGCAAAGATGATAACTGTTATGCCTGGACATTTGGCTAAATTTTTTTATTTAGAACTAGGTCTGTATGAGGTTCAAGCTGCCTTGGTTTGTTTTCCAAGTAAGCAACACTGAACTTTGAACATCATAATCAGGTCACTGAACTATATCACACACACCATCTTCTGACTGGTTCAAAGGGTAACTTAGAACTTGTAATGAGTATCCAGCTAAATCTGTTGGCATAAGAAAACGATCCACAGTTACCGGTAACACTTGAGTTGTGTCTAGATGCTCAAAGATTTAACTAAATGAACAACCTCCCCATTTCAAAACATGTGCAAGATATGAAACATGAGACCTCTACGCTATACCAACTACAGTAGCAGGTATGGATAGTATAGACAATAGCTACAACCTCCTGGTAACATTATTCAAGGTTGGATATTTGTACTGGAGATATTGATCAACTACCTCCCCTTACTGTCAACAATTCCAAGCAGAATCTACCATATGCAAGCTCACAAGACCAGGCTCTTGTAACACCAAGAACGGTGACCTCATCGCTTTGCCTTGTCCTGGCGGTCTTTGTTGCAGCTCACACTTGAACAGCGGTTTAACGGCAGAATACCAGACCCAGGGGAGGCTGAGGGGACAGGCCAATGGCTGGACATGACGCTAAGTCTGCCCACCATGGTGCGGTACCAGTCCTAGCACCACCTGCTTGAGTGGCTTACATGCCTGGCATTGGCGAAAGATCATGTGCAAGAGAGAGGGGGCAATGATGGCCTGGTATTCGAAATAAATTTGGACAGTCTTCTTCGACTGTGAGACTTGTGGACATTTTTCTTGGACTGTATGACTTTGTCCAAGGAAATCAGTCGATAAATTTGGGCTGCACTATAAAAACCCAGATTTGTCAAAAATTTCAACTATACTCATGGTTACCAACAGTCACATGGAAACAGTAACATTTTAAAATCTGTCTGATTTGTGAAATGATTCTCTAGAACTTAGTAGAAGAGACAATAACCGGTAAGACATGCTATCATGTGAGGAGACAGCATTCTACCGTTCCCTTCCCACTATGGTTTTACCATAGAAGATTATGCTGAAGACAAATTTGTCAGCAGTTCAAAATCATTAATGTTCATACTGAAAAACAGTATTCTGTGAACAGTAGTTTGGTATTCTCATCTGGTCAAGCTGGAAAAGCACCAGGTTGTCTAACACCATTTTGTGCTAATTGTATACAGGAGGCTACCCTTAATCATGTCAAACTACAGGTCGTAACTTGTTAACTATTTTTGTGGCACTGATGCTTATGTGTAAGTAAGGGACTACAGCCAGGAAATCAAACTCACAAAGACTATGACTGGGACGCTGTTCCAAACATACTATTATCTTTTAGATGTACACCTGGCAGCCACATTCTGTTGGCAATATTTATCTAGTATTAACTGACTGAACACTATGGGCAGTGGGCTACTGTGTTTACTGACCCCTATGAGTTCCTATTGTTATTGTAGGACTATGTAAACTGCTCAGTGCATACCCTCTCCCAACCACAGTCACTCTGGAGCCTGTAGACATGTTCCTACATAATGTTCCCTTTTCACCCACTAATCAATACTTGTACCTGGTGTAAAGTAAGTCATTACATCTGCAGAGGTACAAATTAGAGGTAGTTGAGGAAGAAAGAGCAGACCCTGTGTTTTTGTAGCTAAACCTTGATCAGGTACTGGACACTGCCAGGGCCCACTTCCTTATAAGGAAAATGCAGGGTATTGTTCTAAGGTCTAGCCTTCGTCTGGGCTTCCTTCTTGTTTGTCTGATGATTACTCATGCTGCAGTTTTCCCCACACCTACAGACTTCCGTTAGACATGTTTTCAGTTTCATCTCTGTCCAGTATACATGTCCAGCACAATCTAAAAAGCTATAATAATCTTTGACTGGTAGCAAGGCATAACTATGATGAGCTACACTGGACACCTCACTCTTGTGGTGTAAGCACAACTGACCCTGTTTGGCAACTCTTTGTGTCCAGACAAAAGCTGAAATGTAACAAGTGAACCATTGTTCCCCAAGGTAAACTGCTGACTACTCAGTCACTAACCCTGACAGGGGAGTCAAACTTGAGCTCCACTGACAAACACAACTGCTGAATTTTGACCTTGCAGAACGTACTGGTTACCATGGCTCATTACCAAAGGCCATCCTTTTCACTGCCAACATAGCTCACAAATCCACAGATGTTAGACTTGCCACATGAAAGAACTACCAAACAACATGCACCTGAATCAAATAAACAAGATCTGTGCTTGGTTAAAGTAATATATCCGTATAAAGTAATATATATGCATCTTATTTGGCTAATCAATCCTGTTAATAATTACAACTTCAGCAACCTTTACTTATTGTGCTTCCTATCTCTGAACAGCTTAATGTGGGTCCTCATATCTCCACTAATTTTGGGCAGACTTGTGCCAATTTTCAGACAATTACAATGTAAGTTATACTCTAATACACACAGCCACTCCCAGTGATAAAAAGGTGACAAAAAGCCTTCCTGTACACCACGCAGTGTTGAGGAAGAAACTGGGTGTTTCTGAATGTAGTGCAACAACCAGCCATGGTGTACTTGGTAATGCCGGACACAAAACACAAGACGCCATTGAAGCGTAGAAATAAACCACGAACATCAAGAGGGTCGGTATTGATTTATTTAACTGAAGTAGACATGCATCACTCACCTTTTGCAAGCTGGAAGGATTCAACTGTGTCTTATCTATGATCTTGATTGCAACCTGCAAAGATCAACACAGAAAGCAGGGGTCAGTCTGCGCAACTCTATCCTCCCACCTTTGTACACTCATACATGAAGTTCAAAATTACTTAAAGTTTAAACATCAACTGGCCTTTTCTGTCTTTAAAAAAATGCCCTTCTGTTCAGGACCCTTGATATTAAATTGTATTGAACTGTTCTACATATCAGTGGAAATAAGTCTGGTCTCAATTTGTGTCATCACTGTCATGTTTCTTTTTTTCCAGGAATAACTTGCCACGCAGCCGCAGTACTGGGTCGATATGTGCAGCACAGTTCATTGCTGTTCGGTACCAAAGGTCAGTAGTGCCCAGTCTTGCAGATTAATTCAGCTTAGCTTTTATTCAATCACTTTTCTCTGCATGATACCTACAAAACTGTAGAAACAACTGTGGCATGGGCATGACAATGTCTACAGCCTTGAGTTATGTCATTTTGTTCTTGATAGCTATGACATCTTGTCTCTATTAAGAAAAAAACATGAATTAAATATGTGCAGCTATTCCACTACAATCTTTTTGTGAATATTATGATATCCATCAGTCCTTCTTTCAATATGTTTTCAATTTGTTCCAAATCAAAGTTACAGAATTTAGTACCCACATAATGAGCCATGTGCCATAAACCTTCAACTATAATAAGTACTGTACAATGTATAAGCCATTGGAAATGATACCCTGGTATTACATCATCAGTGGCACAAAGTCTGTGACAATTTTGCTCTTGCACATTTCTCCAACATGAGTCAGTGTGTGAGTGTGGGGATGACCCATAGTATAATTAGCACCCAAACCACATTCAGTCAATCTCATTACTGCATTTGTTACATCTGATTGCCCTCATGCTCATGGCCTCATCATCTCAACTTTGCTCTCCAAATATGTGCCTCCAGGGTCGTGTTTCCGTCCTTTGGTCACTAACAAAATTTGGCCATGGCTACAAATGCCCAGTCCTGAGTGACACTGTGGTTTAGTTGAACCTGAATGGATGGTGAGTCCTGTGTGACCCACTGCCAAGTACTTCACACATCACTTCACTACATCATTTCCCACTTCACCACTTCTCACAAAACCTTTCAAATATATATTATTACAATGAGAATGAAGTCACTTCTGTTGTGTACTCCTTATATACTATATATGGTTATGCTATTACGAGTTTTTGGTGGGGAGGGGGGATTCTAATAGTTTTTATCAGGATGGCTGGGGGCCCCCAGGGCAAAACCAACCCCAGTGAAAGCCGGCACATTGTGAGACCCTGAACTTCCGTTAGACACCTCACGGGTATGAAACTCACCTCTTTCCCTGTGGGGACATGTCTGGCTAGCTTGACTTTGGCGAAGTTGCCTTTGCCTATGGTCTTGAGCAGCCTGTACTTGCCGATGTGAGGATGCTCCTCGTTCCGGCTTCTGTGAAGCTGCCTGGTGCTCTCCGGCGGGTCAGTCTCGCCCTGTAGGCAGCAAATAAACATGGCTGCTTCCTGCCACTCTGCCTCACACAAAATCCACTCACCAACCAAGGTCCTGACGACAAACTTAAAGCGTCATAATACAAAATCACAATGGAATGGGAAGAAACACAGTTAGCAATAAGGTAGACTTACATTTTCCTGTTCGTTTACCGTCGGCAGTGGTGCTCTTCCTCCAGACATCTTGGATTCAGCACAATTTTCTATCGACTTCGTTTCACTCTGACAAAAATAGCAAAACAACGGGTGGAGGGGCGCTGGAAAGTTGGCCAATCACTACAGAATCCCACACCCAAGATGCATATCTTTCTGCAGCTGAGTTTGTGCACTTCGGAGGAATTCCGCGGCGAACTTTCCGAACCAATTGGCACGATAATCAGACGAGGCCGGTTGACAGCGTTTGCCTAGCACAACGGGCCACCACGGCGGGCGGACTTCCCTGGCCTCCTGTGCGGGAAACTGCACGGTATATTCAACCGAGATCTTTCAGATCCACCGCACGTCCACGGGATTAAAAGTCCTCATATGAACAACACAGATAGATCCTCTCCACTCTGCTTGTCCTTGATTTTCACCTGGAACCTCAGTTGCGGAGGATTTGTACATTTAACGAGAGTTATCGAGACAACCCCAGCCCAAGATGGCCTCCTTGTTCTTGTTCATGCCAAGGGCGAACGTGACGTGTGCAAACCGCACTGCTGCCCTGTACTCCCCTCTGGAGAACTCTGTGGCGACCTCTGGTCAACAAATAAAATATCACAGTAATCAGGGAAGACCGATAGCTGAAAATAAGAAGAAAGATAAAAATTTTATCAATATCTTGGAAAATATGACATTATCGATGTATATAAATTTGTACTTTTGCGTTTGGCTGCATTCTGTACTCCTTTCCAATGACGCGATCTGATTGGGCGTTCGGGTGAGGTGACGTCATGGGCATCAACCGAACCTTTGAAGGGTCTGTATGTAGATTAGAACAACAATTTATTTCTTTGCAAGTAACTATTATAAATGTCTCTCAAAGTTGCTCTGGAATCAACCACTGCTGCAATAGTTCAACATTTTCATTTAGTTTATTCATAAAAGGGACTTGCAGGCCTGAATCTGTTTGAATTACATTTTCATTACAAAACATGTTGAGTTTTTCATCCAATAGACTTGCAAGGATATGGGTCGCTCATGTTGAAGGAGAAGTCAATAACACCGTTATATAGCATTAATCTTTAGCAGTTTAATTTTCCTGGTAACAAAAGCAAAAGTCATGTGTAAGATGATACCCATATCCATCAAGTGTGTAACACTAATCAAGGACGTTCTGTTGAACGTCCTTGCACTAATAAAAAGGTTGAGTACCAAAATGCCCCTGTGACCAGAATGACCAACAAAATGTTGCATAATGCAATGTTACCAAGTAATATGTTCTAAAAATTAGGTTGATGTAAAAAGTTGGTGCATGGGATGCAGTTTGGGATGTAGAATATCAATCCATTTTCTCCAGAAACCC
Organism: Branchiostoma floridae x Branchiostoma japonicum; assembly: GCA_013266295.2. NCBI lineage: Eukaryota > Metazoa > Chordata > Leptocardii > Amphioxiformes > Branchiostomatidae > Branchiostoma > Branchiostoma floridae x Branchiostoma japonicum. The sequence continues at coordinate 18,764,258 of CM023840.1, forward strand.
CATTTGAAGAACTTCACCAAGCACTGTTTTCAAATCTATTGTTCTGTGGAAACCCCCATGTACAGCCTCTCCTCATGCTTGGGCACCTGTGTTGGTGATGAAGGGGAGATATATCAACACTTCATCCCAGCGAGTAGGTTATAGTCTGCCTATAACCTCCTTGATCCGAACCTTGTCAGCAGTCATCTCATCACTAAGTCTTCACATTGGTAGACAACCCAAAGGTAGCTGATTAAACATGTGTTACATTGTTGCACTGCGGAGTGAAAGTTCTGAGAGAAAGTGTTTGGTGTCATACCTTGATTGCTTGGCTGTGCAGCCAGGTGCATGTTGTGTCAGCTGATGGATATATGCCTCCATCACTAAACAAAAAATGATGTATAGGATTACGAGTCAGGTGCACTCATCTGCACTTGGTCACAAAAACTTTCTGTGGACATATCCAGGTGTAAAAAAGGATTTACTCATAATTTCATCAGAATTTGTATTTTTGGTTGCAATTTTTCATCAGTTGCCATCATGGTTAAGGTCCCGGACCGGAGTTTCTTTTATGATTTTTGTATCCCGCGAACACCCCCAGGCCGAAGGGCTACAATTCTGCCAAGAAAAGTATGCCGGAAAATCTTATTATATCAGTGAACAGAGGTTTCCAGCTGGTTTCCGATAGATTTTTGTGTATCGTCTGTTGACTCTTCATTTCGGGTAGAAATGGTAGTGAAATGTAAATTTTGGACCCGAAAAATACCGTTTTTTTACACTTTTTTCAATGGAGCTGCTGAGAAAAAACAAATTTTCCCTGGGAAATGGCTTATATGCTGAAAAAGCTTACTACTTCATGTTTCTGAAAAATGAAGAAAAAAAGTATAGGTTGTTGCAATAACTTTTTCGCAATCTGCGATGGCGCCACTACATTTAAAATGCCTATAGAACGCAGCTATTTGGGTCATCAGGTGACAAAACCGCATCACCCTTGCTTGCGGACTAATACAAAAACGCTTCGCTGGCCATCCAACTTTACTACGCCTGAAAATATTACAATCCACTGGTTTTTTTTGAAAATTTGAAAACTATTTGATTATCTATAACGCTCACCGAGCAAGGGGGAGCCAAACTTAGCATGACAACTACGCAGATCCGGCGAATTACTGAGCACTATTTGAACTCCGACCCAGAACCTTAGATTTACTTCAAGAGATGTCAGTTATGTTAATTGAAGACACCTTACGTATAGAATTCCATCTCAATTTCCACATGTTTACTTTCATTTCAAATAATATCAAGTGTGAACGGATATCAAATACTGTAGTTTTAAAACTGACACTGTTTATGCTAACGTTACATGTCCTGTCTTACCAAAGCTTCATCTCACAAAATACATGCAGGCCTGCTTATTGCCAGAACCAAAGAATTAACTTGCCAGGATCGGTAGCTGGTCATATCACCAGTTAATAAACATCAATCATGGCACTCTATGACCAAACATGGCAATGTCAGGCAATGGGACAAGGTCCTGCGATTTGTAACTTACAACAGGAGACCAATGTTTCTCACCTATTATGTTCCCATAAGTCCAGTTATGGGTGAACAGATCTGGAGGTCAGTACTACAACACAGCAGACCCTCATCATGGAGTCACACCATGTCACATTAAGGGTGCAGGTGGCACTCTGTTTCATGAGGAATCGACTCAATTTGTCTTGACTTTAATTAAGGCGTTATAGTCTTGTTCCAACTTTTATGCTCCTGGGCAAAGATGGATGGAGAGTCATCACTATGCTCTGCAGTTAATTATACAGCATATTCTCAATCTGTTTCTATGGCTTTTTCTACCAAAATTTATAATACAATTCAAGCTACTGAAACCAGCAATGGTAATAAATCTTTAAAAACTCTGTGATGCATCAATATCCAGTCACTTCACCATCTTAACCCTATCCATCTCTCTAGCCTCAGATCCAAATATGTCCCCAAATGGCTAATCCAGCAGCAAGATTAGAAGGTTAAATTAAATCTAACAGAAAGGGTAATACAAACATGTAAAACGATTCATCCACTCTGGCATCACTTGAAATGTATGATAAGCACTATGTGGCTGTTACAGATCATTGCACACTAAGATGTTCATATTACAGACAGCTCTGGGAACACCAGGACCTTATACATGTACTCCTTGACATGTATGAGGAATACAAAAGTAGTAATTAGTATCACATTGCAAATCCAGACTAATGAGTACTGATGACAGGTCAAGGTTTATTGGTCAGTTTAGATTTTGGAAAGACACTCGGAATGTCACCTATCTCTATAACTACACAAGTTATAACAGAAATACAGTCAAAACTGCCCAAGAAGACCACTCGGGGGACCAATAAAATCTGCTCTAAGTAGCCAGGTGGTCACTATAGACAGGATTCTTAATGCTTGTGTCAATAGGAAAAATTATCCAAGGGACCACCAAAAAGTGTGGCAGGCAGTCTTAGTGTAGAGGTGGCCACTTGTACATACCATAACAGGGAAGCATGAAAGTATGAAATGTAAAAGATTATGTCCACAAACAAGTCTTCAACTTAATTAGATTTCACAAGTCCCAAATTTGTCTTTCCAAATACATATGCGGTCCTTACCACGTGTATTTTACCAGGTTGTCCAAGAATTAAGATGAGGGTGTATAAAATAATCATAGACAGAAGAGGTGAGGAGAGACAAGAGGCATGGCAGGAGGTAACGTTACATGTACCTGCTCTAAATGGCTGCAGCACTCTCCTCTCTGACCCAACATCTTCCTTAGGTGTCTTTCACAATGACGAATGTCATTCACAACTACATATTATTACATCATGAAGACTGTTTATTACATTCAATAAAGTGATAAAACAACAAACACCATTCAACATGTTTTGATGCAAGACCCTTTTTCTTTGTACATTGTATTGTATACTGAAGACATGAATTTCGTGGGTTATGGTTATCTGCATAATTTGTGTAATATGTTGGACAGGGAGAGGACTTTTCCTAAGAGATGGGACATTAAAAGGGAGTTTGCCCCCATAGACAATTGTGTTTGATCCTGATCAGGAAAATGTGAACTACAGGTCCATCTCCAAGCTGTGAACAGTGGCTGTGAATAGCTAATACCAAGTGCCCCCTATCTCTTACAGATAGTACTGCATGTGGAGCTAGCAAAGAAAAATTCACTATAATATGACTCACTGCAGGAAGAAAACATTGCAGCAATATAAGAGACACATGTAAATGTAACAAAACATATGCACTTAATGGCATTTGACTCCATTTTACATGTAGATCTATATCTAAAATTTGGATCAAATGTTGACAAATTGGTCAATTTATTACACATCTTGTCATTATAGAATACTGTTTTTTCACATCATGATCACATTAAACATTTTACACAGACATATATCTAGTGGTATCTAGCAACATCTTCCTGTAAATCACTGGTAACTTCTACATACCTAACAGATTCGTCCTGCTACATAAGATATATACAAGTGCACAGAACTACTAATGGTATACTCCTACAGCTACATGTACATGTATAGCACTGTCTACATTCGAGCTAAGGTTATGGCCTGACACTAATACATATACTGCATTAACAGAAAGTCACAGAAAAGACCAAAAAGCCAACTCAATATTTTCCTCTTTTGAAGTCATATTCTCATAAGGCAAACATCCTTAGATCAATAAATCAACATAATAGATTTAATATATGTGTATAATGTAATTAAATTGATCAAACTGTGTAATGATGTCAGCACCACCATGGTCACTTTAGATTTGGCAAGGCAGTAGAAAATTTTCAAGGTTATTTGTATCTCTGATATAGACTGCTTACCTTCCTACACAGATTAACATACATGTACCATAATATAGAGAGAAGCACCCTTGTTTCAAATCACATACGAAACTTAACATTACATCTGGTAACGATTTGAAATATAGGGCTTTGAAAATAACTTTCCAAACTTATACTTCCAAACTAAAGTGACCAGTGTTGATTACAATATGTTCACTGTGACAACTTACTACTACAGTCTCTTTTTTATAAGTTTCTCTAACTTCCTTATCCTGCTGGAGTCCTGTTCTGGAGAGGGTGTCATACTGGATGCCTGTGCTTCGCCCGAAGGCGGGGCAGGCAGTCTGGTGCGAAACAGTTCCAACATCGTGCTCTGCTCGCTTCTCTTCAGACCCTTCATGTCCAACACTTTCTGGAAGTTTCCAGTGTCAGAGTCGGCCAGGAGTTTGATGTAATTGTCCACAAACCCTGCAGGAGGGTCGTGAGGGGACATCACCACCTTCAGGATCATCTCAGCCTTGGTCATGCCCTTCACCACAATCTTTGTGTAGCTCGTCGGAGGTTTGCGGTTGACCTGAGATCCGATGGAAGGGAGGTCGAGCAGCACAGTCTTCAGGGAGTGGGTGTCTAACAAGAGCTGCTCTGCCCCGACCGTGCTGATGGGCTTACACTTGTACAAGTAGGTGACGAACTTGGGGACAAAGGAGTTGGCAAACTTGGTGCAGAACTGGGTGAAGTACTTACGAGTGGAGGCCAGGTTGTCTCGAATGAGCGGCACGGCTGTTTTGATGTGCATGGTGATGGCAGTGACGTAGTTACTGGAGTCCCCCACCGTTTCCACCGCCTGTAGTGGAAAATGGTTGGAACTGTACATCCTGATAAAATCATAGCAATCTTTAACAACACTCTATATTTGATGCTGTTTTAGACCAATTCCAGAGACACATTCAAATCTCCCTGAGGGAAAACATGCTGTTTCATCTGCGATACCTGTCTTCTTGAAGCAAACACTGAACCCTCATATGAACAAAGTAGTTTGCTGTTTGAAAACAGCAATATTGAGACCTTACTATACTACCGGTATCTCACCCAGACCTGAAGTTTTGAATAATTTCCATAAAGGGAATGAAACCATCTGACGTATAAAAGTGCTTGCATGTGCAGGTCATGCCAGTTGACATGAGCCATGATATCTTGACAATCTTCCACAATCACCAACACAGAGAATGTGATGACATTGAGGTTTTACTGACATGGAAAGAGTCCTACCTGCCAGTTGACCCTTGCCATTGTGGCGAGGGATGGTTCACATGCTCCCTCCAGGTCCTGCACCAGCAGCTGGATACAGTTGGAGATGACGGTGTGGAACAGGTCCATCTCCTGAGACAGGTCAATCTGCTCACTCAGGGATGGCTCAACCTGGGTGAGGAGAGCATTGGCTTTACAAATGGAGATGCTCAACTGCCTAGTAAATATACATCATCATGAGAGACGGTGTCAGCGCCCTGACTTATCAAACTCTAGTTATACCAAAAGGATTTCACAATGACCTGGTCTTGATGTCAATGTTAGAAAAACACCAAAACATAACTTAACAGCATATAGATAGTCACTGTCTGTTTATTCACTGAAGGGTGTCATTCATGTTTCTGTCTTTGTTCAATCCTTATTCACTTGTTTGCTTACTTATTCAGTCACTCATTCTTTCATTCAAAAGATCCTTCAGAACACAACAGGTGTTACCTTTTCCTTGAGCTTGTCCTCAAGCTGCTGAGATGTCTCCAGGCAATACTCGGCCGTGCACAAGATGCTGCAGACAAGACGCTGCTCCTCAGGACTGAACTTACTCAGCTCCTGGTTCCCTTCCTTCAGCAGGCTGGAGATGGTCAGCCCTCCTCCACTGGTGGTCACCTGGAGTAACACACATGTTACACATCTGACAACACACAACATGTCACACATCTGACAACACACAACATGTCACACATCTGACAACACACAACATGTCACATATCTGAAAACACACAACATGTCACACATCTGAAAACACACATGTCACACATCTGAAAACACACAACATGTCACACATCTGACAACACACAACATGTCACACATCTGACAACACACAACATGTCACACATCTGACAACACACAACATGTCACACATCTGACAACACAACATGTCACACATCTGACAACACACAACATGTCACACATCTGACAACACACAACATGTCACACATCTGACAACACACAACATGTCACATGTTGGACAACACACAACATGTCACACATCTGACAACACAACATGTCACACATCTGACAACACACAACATGTCACATGTTGGACAACACACAACATGTCACACATCCGACAACACACATCACATGTCTGATAACACACGTCACATGGCAGACAACACATAACATGTCACACATCCGATGACACACAACATGTCACATGTCCGGCAACACACAACATATCACCTGACAGGAGTAAGGGTGTTTGACATCATGTGACTATGATGTAATTCAATGTCTGCCACGTTGGTGGGATAAAGAAATGTGTGAAATCATTCTGCTTCTGTATGATTAGAGAGCAGTGGATATGGATAATTCTTTTCATAGAATCATTTCTAGTGCATTTCAAATGACTAGTCACAATCTTGGATCTATCTAATTCTAACCCCCAACATGGCAGCAGCAACTATTCATTTTCATGAATTTTGATGTCACATGAAAACATCCTGCAGGCAGCCATAGTATGTCACAACTGTACACCATATACATGTACATGTACTTCCAATATACCATGTAAGGTTGCCATACCCATCATGTAATGTTACAGTACCTTATAGACATGCACATTCTCCATTGTAATAGCAAGAATCCCAACTATGTCTGTAGCTTGTTGATATTCATTAACCTTTATCCACCAGGTGACTTGATATTGTAACATCAGAAATGCTTTCAAGTATACACAGCTCAGAAGTGTAGGAATTCAAAACATGCATTCTGAGGCCAATAATATATTAATCCATGTACTGACACTCAGACAGTCATGTAGGTCACCTGAGTGATAAATTTTAATGACAACCCTGTTAATTACAAAGCCAAAACTACCCTAGCATGCAATCTATAAATTCACAAAGTTTATGCAGGGAAAAGCACTGGCTGATATCTAGGGCATATTTCCAGTATTGTACAGTACTTCATGCCACCTGCCCTAAACACCATGATCCTGAATGACAACCATAATTGCTAGACTCAGTATTCTGACTACAGTTCTACCAGTGTGACTAACACTTTGAGACAGCATCCTGTAGAATTGCATGTCCTTTGGCATGGACTCATGAGCTGCAGGTCCTTTGCTCACCTTTAACACAAAAAGAAATGGCCGTCGTTGTCATGCAACATGCAGACAACAGCAAAATGGAAAAACTTACAGGCAAATTATTTTAGAAGACTGTGATAACATGACTAAGGTTTAAACTTTTGATCAAACAACAAGAAAACTGACTTGCTCCACAACAAACTTTTGACCTGTAGAAGCTTTGGTCAAACATTCTTTTTGGCAAGACAGTGCATGTTTAGTCAAAGTTAAACCATAATCATATTGGAGAAGTAATTAAAATCACACTGTATTGACTATAATGGAGCATCTCATGATCACATGCATGCATGCATGCACAACATCATATCTACAAAAAACACATAAAGCAAGGTAAAGCCAAATACATGTAAAGCTTTCTCAACCAAACACAAATATACAGTTACTGTGGTAAAACATAATAAGATAAAGACTGTGTCGTAAACATAGACCAAAATTTGTTGCTCGGTTGGGACACTGAGGTCCAGGCATGCTTATTGGATCATCTCTATAGAACATGAAAGTTTCAAACTTTCTTACTCACCTATTCAGGTTGATACCAGATGGAAATCAGCAATTCTTAACATAAGGCCTGCTCTATTTTGATTCTTTATAGTGCCAAACAGTGCTAAAAGACTATTGTTCACTTCTAGATATAAGCTTGAGCAGCTTGTGAAATCTGTAATCATTATGGTATTCAACCTGGAGTAGAGGGTCAACAGACATTGTTCACTTATAGCCTCAACAGCAACCTTTTTTAGCTTATGCAATTCCCTAGTTTATTACTGGCCTGTTACTGGAAGAACATAAGCTGAACAAGTCTGGTACCTAGGCTGGCATTACAGGCCTTACCTTTGGCAAATTGCCAATCAGCAACCTGCTGGCGTAGTCTCTCAGGTACTTGCGGAACACCCCTGCGAGGTCCACCATGGGTGCCCCCGCACTCAGCTGTGAGCACTGAACCATGCACTTCTTGTAGAACACAAACAGGTCTGCACAGCTGGGCAGCACTGCACCTCCATCCTCACCCTCCACATGGGGGACACCGTGTTCCTTGAAGTCCTGAACAAACCGCTCAATCAACTCAGCTAAGTTTTTGTCCTGAGACAAGATGTAAACATGCAGGTGTGGCTCAAAACATTGGGAGATGATGCCGATGAATGGAGACTGCTTTGGCTTGGCTGGTGCAGTTTGCAAATTTTCATCTTCCACTTCAAACGGGTTTGTTGACTCCCTCTGCTGTGGCTCCACAAATGGGTTGGTTGAATTCTGGGCCTGCCCCTCCTCCTCAAACGTGATGCCAGTGAATCTCTTGACCAGCAGCTGCTCAAAGTTGGTGGTCCTTTGGATGGCAAATAGGAGCAGCTTGACCTCAATCTCTGCCTTCCTGTTGGTCATGATGCGAGACATCTCCTTCCTGGTGATGTGGCAGAACTCCACAGCAATCCTCTCACTCACCGCCCACTCAGCAGGGAACATGTTCCCAAACTTCTCCTCAAACTCCACCAGTGCCCGTTTCAGCCAGGCATAGCGACGGTCAATCTTGTCCAGCCAGGCAACATCTTGCCCCTCGTGGAATAGTGCTGCGTACTCCTGCAGCTGTAGCTTCACAAACCACTTCATCAGGTCACGCTTGACCTTGGGGTCAAGGACATTCACTACCAGACATGCCTCGGCCAGCTGCGCTGTGTTGCTGGGTCCCAAACCTTTCCCACCGTGGGCTGAGAATGCCTCCTCAAAATCTGCCAAGATCTGTTGACCAAGTTCTGTCTGGATCTGTTTCACCTAGAAATGGAAGAAAAATTCATCTTTATCTTCTTTCAGGAATCAACCTTAAAAAGCCATAAAAAAACACAGATAGACTTGTATTTTTGTTTTGTACTAAGTATTGAGTACAGGTCTGTAAGCTACCCAATCTATGAGATTCCTACAAGATTCAGCAAACCTCCCAGCAGCTTTCTTTCTACCTAGTAGTATGTGATTGTGAGTTCCAGTTCTGAACTCCTTGCATGCTCTTTCTAGCTTTACTGTACATCTGTACCAGCCTACCTGATCTGCGAGCTGGCCAATCTGTGGGATGCTCATGTACTTGTGGAAGTGTTCCATGACGTTGACCACTCCCTGCAGCAGGTTGGCGACCTCTCCGTACTGCCGGCGGCGAATGAGCGAGTGCAGCGAGTCAACGCCCCCTACTAGCATGTGCAGGTGGTTCAGGGTGGTGATGGAGGAGGTAAGATGGCGCTTGGCGTGGTCCAGCTGCTTGATATCACGGGTGATCTCCTTCACCATCTCCTCTGATTTCTCAGCCTGGGGGGACACGGGAAATACAGGCACTATCAGCAAACACAACTTTACATACTGTACGGTACTCTTATCAATTACTGAATTAGTATGGTAGACTTATAGAGTGCTTGAGCTATGGCCCAGAAGCAGGAATGTTAATAACTATATTATTGTATTCTCCCCAAATATTTGTGGTGCTTGTATGTCACGGTTTTGGTGGTGCCTTTTCCTATACAAAATCATCACACCACAAACAATACAGATTTTCTGTCAGTAATACACTGATACTGTGCCGACCACCAACTTGAAACAGTGTGAACTCCTCTTTTTACCCTCTACCGCAAAATAAAGTCCCTGCAAACAGTACTAAGCAGCTATGAGACTGAGATGTTGACCTTGTCCTTGATGTCCTTGATCCTCTCAAACAGCTGCTGTATGGCCTTCTGTGCCTCCTCCAGGGCCGCCTGCCCATCCTGACTCACATTAGTCTGACCTCGCACGACCCCACGGATGTCATCGTCCAGCCGACGGATCTTCAGACGGATTCTGTTCACAACCTACAGAATTTAATCGTGGTTTGGTTACTGAGCTTTACTACAAGTAGTATCAGTCCTTCCACATTAATTCTCCTTTGTTCATCAAGGTATGCAAAAAATAGTGTGTAGCTGAATGCAGACACACAGCCCTGGAAGCATATAGCTACAGGAAAGGCTCCAAGGAACAGTGACCATATGTTGGTTCTGGCGTTACTAGTAGGACTTAATGTAATACTAAAGTATAATGTACAATGCTGCTTGGCTTAAATGCAAAGGGCACAGGAAAGTTCCAAACTGCCTTGGACATTTGCCTATATCTGCCCTTTTCATAAACAACATTTTTCAAACGCTACTAACGTTACTAGTAATTCTACCAAAAAGGTTCTATGATAGATCAACTATTAAAGAACTTCATTTCAACTTTGTCGATGAATCAGCTCAGCAAGTTAACATTAGTTGAATTGAATTCGTTTATGGATTCATAGGAAGGAAGGCATGCGTGGACCACCCATATCTCGTACCTGCCGGCACACACCAGTTAGGCAGGGACTGACATAATTTTTTGACATGGTGAACTGCTGGAACAACGCCCCTCCCCTCACCAACGATAATCTATCACTACATATGAAAATCAAAGACGTGTGTGACCAAAAACTTAATGTAATAACTTTGAGCATCATTAATATCAACCGAGCTGTCGTAAGTTCTCCCCAAACCATCATGATTGACATGTTGACATCACAGATCACGGAATTATGATGGGATCTGTGATAGAACGAGATCCGGCCCCACCTCGTCGATATTAGCGAGAGATTGCTCCGTGGGGAAAAGTGTGTTGATGTACTCCACCGGGTTGAAGTCAGGACGATCCAGCGGGTCGTTGCTCGGTAAGACCTGATCTATGGCCTGTTGGACCTCCGGCGGGAAGACCAGGAGCGTCGCGAGTTGGTCATCAGCCACATCATCGTCCTCTAGCGACGCCATGATGGCGGTTCTAACCCCTGACCTCCCAGCCGACTAGTCCACATGTATGTAAGGGTTTTTTCTCTAAGAGGAGAGAATTATGGCATGCGCAAGAATTTTAGCGTGTTATACTGTATTTAATTTTAATGCTATAATGACTGCTAATGAGCTATCAGGGAAAGAGTGTACCGTATAGTTGCATATTTTTCTTCACTGCGTTACACCCCTTTACTAGAATGTTCCATTAGCGACGGACAAAGATGGAGGTCTGAGAGGTTTCCGGGTGACACAACCACCTGTCCGCGACGAAGGGTGGGTTTCTCTACTATCTTCTCAGCTTCAGCAGCACTCGGAAGGAGCGAAGACATTTTGTGAGTAAAACTTTCCTTGATTTCCGTAGTCATCACATCTCTGTTGAGTGTAAAGACACCTTGACCTTCAGTGAAATTCCCGAGATGTGCGAACGAACGTTTCAAGTCGCTGCGCCCGGCCTTCATGCATCAACTCTGGCGCGTTTCCAGCGGGGGAAATCGATACCATAACTCATTCCTGCATATCCCTACCCAATCAGCAGCGCTGTCGGCAGATTACTGCGTCTGATGGACGACATGCAATCAAAGATTTTACTGTTTCTTAGCCATAAAACGCGGCGTTGCGTGTTTCCGTCCCGTATACTGTCCTAATGGCTTGTGTTGTTTATTGCAACATGACGTTGACTGCACCAGATTACTAGAGTCGTTCGTAAAGTGATCGCTCTACTTCCAACAACCAACATCTATGTACAGATTCATTATGATTACTCAATTGTTGTTGTCCTTTCCTTTGCCACCCAGGTGAAGTAAGTTTCTTTTTTTTCTCTTTATTCATTGCTTCAAGTTTTATTTTAAATACAACTGCTTTTTAAACAAGAATTCGGAGACCTCATATCTCCATGAAATATAGTTTCCTCAACACAAGTCCTATTATGTAAAACACTGGAATTACCGAATTTCCTCCTTAATTATGCAAATTAGGTCTTCATTTGCACAATTTGTATTTCATTGTATACATCTCTGTGTAAGCTATCTACATACCAAAAATGATGAAAATACCTTGTTCCTTTCTGAATTTATGCGCTTTGAAAGATTTCACCGGAAACTCCCCTGCAGTTCCAGAACAAGCTGCTAGGGGGACTAAACCCACGCCACTTATTTCTGACAGGACAAGCTATCTGTCACCAAAAAATCAAGACCATAGCATGTCCAGGACAAAAGATATAAAAACCGGAAGTTCAGCTGCAGTACCAAGGTCAGCCACCAGGAGGCCCATATTTGACCTTGACCTTTGTCTTTCTATGACCTATCAACTTACCAAATATTATCACAATCTATAAATGCCTTCATAAGTTATGTTGACTACAAATATGCGGAAACACAGACAGACACACAGACACACCGAAAACAATATCTCCATGAAAATTGACAACAAATATGCGGAAACACAGACAGACACACAGACACACAGACAGACCGAAAACAATATCTCCATTTTTCATGGAGATAATAAAATCAGTGCATAAAGTGATATTTGATTATAGGATTATATAGTGGACAAAACTAGACAAAAAAATTACAAGAAACTCTTGGAGACAAAAAGTCCATCAAGGCAACAAGAAAAGAGATCCCATACCCCAATGTTTCTTCATCCAAGGAGGTTATCATCTGCCCCTTCCTGCCCAGGGCAGCTGATTATTTCTAAATTCTATATTTACCTCAAGCCCAGCTTTGTCTCCATGGCTAACATAAGGATATGTTACACCAAGCTAGGTGTTTAAAGTCCTTTTACTGTTATTTTTCATTTGTCTGCATCATGTTTATTCATGGTTTAAACAAGGACGTTCAAGGACGTCCTTGGTTTAAAGGAGTCCAATTTTACTACATCCTGGAAAATCCTGTGCTTCATGGAAAAATGACTCATGGTTCTGTTGTAGACTGTATTGTAAAATCCCCAGTTTATTGAACAAACAGCTTACATTAACTAATGTGTAATACAAGTTTGTCTTCTAGACCTTATCCATATTCAGTCATTAATATAAGCTGCCTACAGTAAGAAGAGGGTGCACATCACCTTTATAAGTTATTACATCTGACATATACACAGCAATGACATATTTCCAAGATGCTGCAAAAAAGAAGTTCTCTGTCAGTGGTGCAAAAATAGTGAACACTTGAAATTGCTCATGTTTCAGGTCCATACAGTGTTGATGAGACACCTGGTCCAGTGATCTGCCTTGTGGTTGTTGACCTGACTTGACCCCAGGATGTCCAGCCATGCTGTTCTACCAGGTGTCTGATGATCCCCCAGGACAGGCTGCAGGCATGGCAGAAACGTGCAAGGTGGGAATACTTAGCTGTATCTACATACTGCTGGTCACTTTTCATTTGAAACGTTCTATTCCAACATTCTCAAAGAGTTCCATGTTCCAAGTCCTACATTTACGCTTGTTACTTGATTTAACATGTCACAGGGAAAAACACTTCCTTCTACACAAGTATATTATGATATATTTAATTCTATCAACTTTAATGCAAAGCTATATATATTCATTGCACAACTACATATTTATTGCTTCTAGTAAGGGGGCTGTATTTTTACCAATGAGACTTGTTAGCCAGGCCAACCAAGTGGAAAATGAATATTCCCTAATAATGTTTGATGAATTATGAGGGGGTTTGCCTCCTGGTGAAATGACTGGCATTAGATCATGCCCATGTAGAACAGACTAGGCTGCTGTGTGAGATTTAATTTAATCAGTATCCACAATCTGTGTTACAGACATGCGGCTGTAACTGCGGAGGCCAGGGGTAAATACTGTTTTTGATGATCTTTACTTAATTTCACAATTTTCCCGGAAAGTACATTGCAGTGATTTTCTGCATTCTAGGCATACAGACTAGTACACAATGAAATGAGTTGTTATCAGTGATGAAATACACCATCACAACAACAATGTGAAATTATTATTTTCAAGCAAGATATTCATATCAGAAGAAGTAACAAAGTAATGAATAATAATACGCGTGAAAGATGTGTTGAAAATAACTTTCAAGCAATTAGCATTTTGATGTGAAAATGAAACAAATCTTATGCCTTATTGCCATAATTACCTCTCAAGTGAAGCTTGCAATAAAGTTTACATGTAGGTCATGAAATAGTGTGACAATGTCCCATGCTGCAGTGCCAAGTACCGTGAGCAGGCTGAGGAGATCAGGAAGAGGATGGTGTACTCCAGCCACAGGATCGAGGTGATGGAGTCAGAGTTCCTGGAGATCCGCGAGAACCTGGAGGATGAGCTGAACGACACGGCAGAGGAGCTGCAGTCACTTAAGGACAAATTCTACCGGTAAATCCCTCCAACCTCACCTGTCAGACCTGCCCACCTTTATCAAAACATGAAATATGCAAGAGTGTTATATATATTTATTATGAGAGATTCTTCTTCTGATATCTTCATGAAGTAACAACAAATGCCTTACCTTCCTACCTGTAGGCTGGAAAGAAGCCATAAGTCCCTGCAGAGGGTGAATCAGGACCTGGAGGAGAAGCTGCTCTCTATGGTAAGCCCCTCAATCAATGGAGGAATGAACAATGAACTAATGAATAAACGAATGAATGAATGAATGAATAAAAGAGATATGAATATTGATTTATTCATCACCCATAAAGTTGTGTAGATGGTTTTTAAAAATTCTGGCTTTGTTTCTGTCAGGCTGCGCAGAGTGAGCGTACAAAGGCCTCCCTGAACAGAGACATCCTGGAGATGACAGAGAAACTGATGAACACCAGGCTGGCTCTCAACCAGCTGGAGGAGTCAAACGTGAGTCTGTTACCACGGGAACTACGAGAAATAGAGCTGAGGAATGAAACATTTATTACCCAAGACAATCATGTCTATAGCACAAGTTGATTAGTATGGATTTTTAGCTGGGAGTGTTCAAAACTCTATCACTCCTTCATGCAATGTTAACGAATGTTTTTTTGAGAATTCTGACATTGTCCATGTTTTATTGTGTTGTCCTTAGGACCGCTATCGGAAGGAGTGTAACTTGGCAGCCCAGCTACTCCAGTGTAATCCCCACAATTTTGTCTCTCCAAAATTCAGCTCAGTAAGTAGGCAACCTGTCTTTTCTCATCTTTGTATTATGAAGAAAACATTATTGCACTTTCTCCAAGAGAACTTCATGCCACATCGTTTGTATGTAGCAGGACGTGTTAAATTTTCTGAAACCTTTTAGTAGCTTCTATTAAATTTTGCAAGCAAGGAAAACCAGTCTGTTTCCTTGATTCTTGGGCATTTTAAAATAGAAATTCAGCAATAGTTCAAGAATCAACAGTATGTCTCTGCATTGTTCATGCAGCTCCCCCCAGAACTGCAGGAGAGGCTGCAGCAGCACATGGAACAGGTCACCAAGAACCACAGAAAGGCCAAGGCTTCCCATTCTGCTCCTGGTGCACCGGAGGATGCTGTTGTCCCCACCGCTGTGCTGGCTGAGGTGCTCCAGAAACCACATCCGGTTTGTTTTATGGTTTGTTTTTTTAGATCCATTTTGTAGTTAGCAGTATAAATCTTCTTGCACTTTGTGCACTTAAGGATTTACAAAATACAAAATGCACATTACTGCTTTTTCTAGAGTCCTTAAGTACCAAAATGTTTAACAATAACAGTTGTTTCTTATCCATCTTTAAAGGTCCGCACTGTCCGTGGTGTGGGGGCACGGCGAGAGAAGATCCTGTTTGATGCCTGTGTACAGACCAACCCAGAGGACATTGATCAGGGACAAGGGAAAGTCATCAAAGCAAAACCACTACGATTCACAGCGTATGGCGTGGATATGGGAAGCACGAGCGAGACTCCAAAAACAACAGAAACTGGGAAACTCACAGGAGAGTGGCAGCCAATCAGGCTTACAGAAGGCCAGGCTGCAGCCACAACCTCCAAAGAAACTGTCAAGGTGAGAGCCTTCATGCCCATATCAAGAGGAAATGACACAGGGCAGCACCTGGAGCAGAAACCCAAACAAACACGGGATGCTCAGAGGCCCTCTGCTCCTGCTCCTCAGCTTACCCAAGGTAGAGAAGCTGGACATGATGTACAGATGCAACTCCTCGAGAACGTCAAGGGAAAGCGGGAATCACAGGAGGGAGCTGAGGCCAGGAAGGTTTACTCAAGGGTAGTGGGATCATCACATACAAGTCCAGTCAAAGCTAGAAAGAAGGAAGCAGACCAGGCTTCAATTGGAAGCACCAAAGGCAGGGCTAAAAAGATAGGACTTGCTACAGAAGAAACAGAACCACTACTAGAAGGTAAGAACTGTGAGTCCTCCGATGGTGCCAATTCAACGGTCAAAGAAAAAATCCCTTCTTCCATGTCTGGGATGAGGTCAGAAGCAGACCAGACACAAGCAGGAAGCAATAGACTGTTAAGAGTTAAGAAGACTGGACCTGAAGGTGCAGATGGGGAGGAGACAGAACCACTGCTTGAAAAGGGTGCAGAAACAAATGGTGAACCAGGAGGTAAAAGTGATGTTAAGCAAGTGCATCCTCAAACCAACACATCCAGAGACATAAAGGCAGAGTCAGGATCAACCTTGGAAGGTAGTATTAAAGGAAAGGCTAGGAAGACTGTATCTGTCACTGAAGAAACTGAGCCACTACTAGAAAAGGATGATAATAGACTCTCTGAAGAATATGATGGTACAGACTCTGTTGTTCATGCTAAAGGGAAAAGACCTGTGCCATTTCCTCAAGCAACAGAGCTGAGCAGAGCAGGAAGTAGAGCTAAGAAGGCTGCCTCTGTAGCAGAAGAAACTGTGCCACTACTGGAAGATGACCATGAGCGGGCCTGTGAGCTGAATGATGATTCTATTGTTGAAGTTGAGGAGAAAACACCACCAGCTGGTCCTCACTCTAAAGGGCTGAGGCCAGAACAGACTGCAGCTGTGAGTGAAAAAGTCAAGGTTAAGGCAACTGTTCCTGTGATGGAAGAGAAGCCTCTTATTGACCTTGAAAGTAACCTTGAACTGCAGGACAAAGCCACTGGTGGAGACCATTCTGCACAGGCTGAAGGCCCATCCTCACGTTCAGAATCCACAGAGATGAAGCCAGAGGCAGACCAGGCACATGTGGATAGTGCCACCCTGAAGACTTCCCCTGGTGCTGACCCTCAAAACTCAGATCTTCTTCAGACTAAAAGTCCTACTTCTGCTCCTGAAACCAAAGATGCCAGACCACCTTCCGAGTCAACAACACCAGCTACACAACAATCTGGAGCCAGACCAAAGAGCACTGTTAAAAAAACAGGTGGAACTAAAGTGAAGAAAGTCACAAAAACTGGAGCCAAGAAAACTGGAACCAAGAAGAAGGTGAAAACAGCTACAGCAAGTGGTGAGAAGCAAGACAAGGCTAAAGAGAATGGCAGTCCAGCCCAGGACAAACAGAATGGTAGTCCAACCCAGGAAAGAGAAGGGGGTTCAGATGAGCCTGAGGCACAGCAGCATCTAACGAAGGACAACACTGTCAGCAAAGACAACAGCAATATTGGTGAGGCAACACAGAAGTGTCCTCGTAATGACTCTAAGACTTCTCAATTAGTACACAAAGGTACTGAGCAAAATACTGAAGAAGAAAACAAAGGAGCTGGAAGCAGGCAAGAAGGTAGTCCAGATAAGGAATTAGTGGAAGGTACACCAGTCAGAAGCCAGGCTAGAAATGAGGGAACAGAAGGAGCACCAAGTGAAGACGAGGAAAGGGCACAAAGACGACGTAACAGTCTGGAGGCCGCACAGCTCACAGGGAGTTTGCTGGACTTCTGAGGCAATAACTCTAATTCTGTCAAAAAAAATCCTTATATGGATAGATGAGATGACTGAAGCTGCACATTGTGTAACATAGTCAGGATGTGTATCAGGCTTTCAAGAATATACTCTATAATATATCAATAAACATGGTAGTAACAGATCCAAAGGCAGTACGTATAGATATTGTCAGAGCAAATGTTTGTGAAGAGTTTGAGGCACTGTAAAAGTGATCCAAACAACTATGCAAGATGTGTTATGCTGTTTGCTAGATCTAATATATTATTATATAGATAGTATTAAATGGAGTGAAAAATAACATTCAGATTAAGAAGTCCAAAACGTCAAGCATGTGACTGAAAACCAGTCTCTGCAACCTCTCCACCAGGGAGGAATCCAGATAAGAGTGAGATATAAATATGCATCATTATATCTAAAGATGCATTGTTTAAATATGTAACTAAATTTTTATTTCACAAGTTGCCTACACTTGTCAACTGAATTTCACCTACCATATCCCTTGCATGAGTTCTGTTCCATTGGGTTACAAATCACTTCAGCACAAGCTGTTTTTTTATTATTCATTGCATAGTTGTTTATTATGATCATTAGCTAAAATTGGCATTTATTTGGAATCTGTAATTCTAGTGTGCTACATGTATGTATATATATATGTTATATTTACTCATTGCTTGAATGTTGGAAATAGGTTGTATGTGTATATTTTTGACAAGTACAATCAGTAATTCTATGGAAACTGTCCAGATGTTTCCTACACTCATAGTTATCATGTATCAACTGGCTCGTCATACATGATTTCTGTTGTGCCAAGCTGAATATGGAAATGGAACTTTATGTATATTTTTGGTGCTTTGAATTTACATTTTAGTCTGCAGTTTTGAGATAAGCAAATAGCTAAACTTGAAAATATAGTGTAAGATATACTCAGATAACAATTTCTTCCAGCAGAAGTTAGAGGTATTCAGTATTTATTGAATGAAGCTCGACATATCATTTAGTTTCACATATTTCGTATCGAAAATAGGATGACAAACTGGGCTTGTTGCATGCAGCAGTCAGATACATCTGTTGCACTCATCACTGCCACTACATCAGAGTTGTAGTCTACACTGCTGGCTGAGATATTCTCACATAAATATATACAGAACATACAATCACCTACATTATAGTAAGAAGTGGATCTATAGAGATGTGAAGTTTGTAAACTGTACAATCCTTCTGGGAAATCCAAACTGAAGTTGTGTGTACACATAACCAGCTTGAAATGCACATGAATTCCTTATGTGTGTGATATTCAATACAGAAATGAATGAACAAAGTAGTAAAAAAAAATTTTGAAACTAGCTATGCGCTGCAAGGTGTGGCAAAATCATTTAACTTTCCTCTAATTGTATGAACTACTAGCCTGTGTTTACACAAGCTCTCGGCTGGTGGCAACCTTTGGGGCGGGCACCCGCCAGGAGCGCGATTTAGTCAGGCTATACGATAAAAGATTCACATAAGAAGTGTGCAAATTGAGGTTTGTCTTGTTTTTGGTAGATGTGAATAATGTGATGCAAAAGTGGACTGTTGGACTGTGAAATAAACTAAAACATACCATTTCATCTCTCGGCAGCACTTCCTTCATGATTTAAAAGTGCCTGATAGTGATACCTGGTAAGTACAGAAAAACCATGTGAATCATGTGAGTAGCAGATCTAGACAGGTATTGCAAACTCGGGGCAAACTTGATATAGGCCTGGTACCGCCCAAAAGAAACATTCCAACATGTCACTATGCTCATGTCCTTGAGATTTCATTCTTATCAGCATTAACCCCTCAAAACATTAGAATAAAACCATTACAAAAACATAATATTTTTGCTCTCCTGCATCAAGCTTGTTGCCCTTTATCTACAGTACTGACCAATAATTTTAATATTATGCATTGGGCAGTGCACTTATCGAAGAGAATGTATGAAAATACTGGACACCACCATAAAATGCTGATACAGAACATATTACTTTCCTTAACCAGTAGTAACATCTCAATCACACAGGTTGCCTTAGATTACAAAAGAATGCACAGCAATGCCAGTGAAATTTTACCTTTGCTTTCATGAGTTGTGTAGGTGTTCTTGCCATTGAGCAGAAATAAAAATAATAATTTCTGTTTCAAGGGAACACTGGGACAATGTTTGATTTTTGCTAAATTACTAATGTATTCAAATCTCAACCAACTTGTTCAACGTCCAATTTGAAATTGTTTGCCACCTTTGGATACTGGGGACACAAAGAATTCACACAAGGTTACATGTATCAGAAACATTCAATGTCCAACTTTTCTTTTATAACACATTGATCATTCATATGGACTAAGGAAACAAAACTTGCATATATTGACTTCATTGCATTTGGAACATGCTTTACATTAAAGATGCATCCCTGGTTTTTACTCCCGGTATAACCACTCCAGGGTCTGCTCTAGTGTCTAGTGTCCATGAGAGACAGGGCATATTGGAGTAACTTTATTAAGCGTACCTCACCGGATTAATCCGGAGGCATGATGATGATGATGATAAGCACTCCCGCAAGAAAGGTTTCTCAGAACAAATGAACAATTTGATGTTGCTGCATTTCAAAATCTGTTGCCAAGGAAATTTTGGTCCATGTTTAAAAAACAGTATTAACTGGCTTCACAAATTCTCATTCCATTGGCTTGTCAAGCATTAACTTTTCCGTATTGAGGCAGCTTCTATTCAGATAGCAGTTTACTACGTGCCACAAAATACTTGAAACCGTTAAAAATGTCCTAAATCAAAAAAGTTCATTACAATCAACTACATCTTGACTACTTTCTCTACGATCGTTAGAAAAAAATATCTGCTAAGATTTATCAGTAAATCATTACAGTAACTCATACATTTTCAGCTGACTACACAAAACAGTGGACTGCAAGCAAGACATAGACACTTAACATTACCATCTTAATGAAAAAAAAATCTTGCTAGACATACTGGCTAATCAATTAAAAATCTGAACATTCTATGTTTCACACACATAGCCTATACACAAATCAAAGTCTATTTTAACATATGTCAGTACCTGTACAGTCCTACCATGAATCATGTGATAATGGCGAAATGAGCTGTACATCAGGCCACGACAATTGGATTAGTTGTTTCTTGATTTTTTTTCTTTTTAGTTGAATCATGAAGACTACTACAAATTCATAAACATTCCTCCTACACCTTTTCATATCTTCATCGTCACTGTATAATTCTCAAAACCATCTGAAAAGCTGGTGCATGGCCTCCTCTATTTTTTTAATCTAAAAAATCAAAGAACCAACTGATCCGGATGGAGCAGCCCTTAGGAAGATGTGTTGTTTACTGCCAGATGGAGACCTGTCCGCTCCAGCAGCAGGTAGCCAGGGTGCTGCTCAGAACAGGGTGGGGCTTCACATCTGTGCATGGGTTTTGGTACACGTTCAGCTGGCGTGTAGTTTCCCCCGAGTAGAAGTTGAAGTAATGTACCTTCCCATCACCGCTGCCAGTCACAATCATCTGGCCATCTGGGGTAAACTCACAGCCAATCCGATACCCCTGAACCTACAACATCAGAGTTATGATCCGTTAAAACACGCATTATTTAATATGAAAAAGTTAAGTCTTACATGTTGTGCAATGTAACCATGTGCCATTGTTGTATGCCTGCAAACTGTTGTGTCATGCCAGATAGCACCGGCTAAGTCTGATAGTGATAAAACAGATACAAAGTTGATTTCTAACCTTGTGTCCTTCAAAACGGACAGTCTTGTCCATGGCGTATGGGCGAGATGTGGAGAAGAGGGCGATGTAGTCTCCGTTTGTCTGGGCAATGAAGTTTGGCTCAGAGGGATGGACAGCCAGAGAAGGGCAGCTGTATCGCTCCTGGAACACAACACAGAAGCATGTGGTTACAACAGAAGTACAGAATATAAAGCTGCAACAAAGGAAAGAATACAGTACTTTCTCTGTCCATTTCGAGACCTTTTCTATCAGCACAAAACTCCAGGACATTTTCCAACATGCCTATGTTTACATTATCACATTTTGTCATACTTTTTACAAAGGGTTCACAGTGACTTTTGTATCATCTACCAGGTATATATTGGCCCAGTTTCACCTGTATCTACTTGCTAGGTTTCATGCTAAACCTTGAAAAGCCTTACATCCCTATACTGCCATCTTAAGTATTGTCTTACATGAAATATCTGGTTGGACAGCTTGGCCGCAGAGTTGAAGTCCCACACCATGATCGTCTTGTCAGCGGAGTCTCTTGCCACAACATCGGCACTGCTGATGAATGATTTCCCGCTTGGAAAGAACGCCAAGTCCAGAACAGAACCAAACTTGCATTTAAAATCTCGAACAGCCTGACAAGATCAAACAATTGTGATTGTAAGTAAATGTTGGCTCACACAAAAAAGCAGAGATCAAATAAGGCAACCAGAGATGGCAGACATCATACTGCTTTTCAATTCCTTCCAGGCCCACAGACAAAAATAGCAGCACGGCAGATGTGTGGAAACGTCCCAGTTGTATATTGGGAAACAAAAAAATATACACAGACAGACAAGCCAAACTTCCCTTGGGGTAAAGTGCTGATTCCATCTTACCTTGCCAGTCCTGCTGTCCCAGGCCTGTATGATGTCTGTGGACCCAGTCAGGAAGAGGTTGTGTTCCTGGGGATGGACTCGAACAACAGTCACAAAATTGGAATGGGGGAATGTCGACACAGTCTGACCTGGAAAACAATACATACAGTCAGATAATGGGGCACTTAATACAGACCAGTGCAATCCATGTATATCTTCCTTGCCTTAGTAGGCCAGAAAAATGCAATCTCATCAATGACATCTTCTATATAGATTCCTTTAACTCTGATGAGTGAGAAATTTAGATTATTTCCCAACAGGACTTTTAATGATGCATGCTTATATTTTCAGTCTCATCACAACCTAACTGAACTGAACTGAACAACCTAATAAACAACCTAGAAAAAGGCAAACTTTCTCAAGCGTGAAACTTCAAAAGCACAACCACTAACACGTCACAAGTTGAAATGTAGGGCTTCCAACATTGAACATGGCACCCTACAAATCTGGTGGGTGGGTGGGTGGTTTCAAGGTACATTGTCTGTGCTAAGACATATCATGAACAACAAATTTGGTGCCAAAAAACTACCTCAGCATTTTTTCTCACCTGTCTGTGGATCTGTGAGCTGAGCTGTCTTGTCAAAGCTGCAGCTCAGCACTTTCTTGTCTGTAGTCCACGCAGCCATCTTCACTCCTGCCCTGTGATTGGTCAGAGTTCGGACACATTTGGCGTCTCCAATGGCATCCCAAACTCTGACAGTCCTACACATGGGGAAGAAAAATAGCCGTCATTAAAAATGCCTTGTTTCTTAAAACTACTGTAAAACTTATAACTTATCATAAAATAAGGTAAGGGTCTTTTTGTTAGATTGATTTAGACAATGCTTTGGAATAGGATATGCATCTCCAGGTGTGACAAGTCATTTGATGTAAGTATTGTAACACAAGATAAAGTACTGGTATGACTTATAATGCTAACATCCTCATATGATTATGCCATTCTTCAACAAGCACTGCCTCTACTCTCCAGTACACCAAAGTCTAATTTTTACCCTCCATAGTGCATCGTCACCCTTACCTGTCCATAGAGGAAGACAGGAGAAGATGGCTACAGTCGGCCTTGCACCACTCCACAGTATTCACCGGGCCTGTGTGGCCCTGCAGATCAGCAAGTCTTTTCTCAGGAATCCTGCTTTGCACAGCCTTCCCCAGGGCAAACACAATTTTGGGGTATGGTTCAAATATATCCTGTACTGCAGACATGGTCGTGTCTTGTAGTACCATGCCTGTGGGGCTGGGGTTGCTAGGCGACCCGTCCGGCTCTAGCCTGGCACGTTTGGGTGTGTAGGGACGAATACCAGGTCCTCCATCAGGTGGAGAGAATTGGGACTCATTCGCGGACATTCTCTTCATTCCACTGCCCTGTCCCTCAGGAGATGCAAAGTTCTGCTGTGACCAGTTCCCCCCTCCTTGGTTGTGTCCCTGAAACTGAGGGGGTGGTGGACCTCTTGGTCCAGGGGAAGGGGATCCCCTTGGTCCAGTGGAGGTAGGTCCTCTTGGCCCTGTAGGAGACGGCCCCCTAGGCCCTACTGGAGAAGGTCCCCTCGGCCCTGCAGATGGGGATCCTCTTGGGCCAGAAGGAATGGACTCCTGCTCTCCTCTCTGTTCCCACTGCTGCTGGCCACCTTGACCCTGACCTTGCCGTAGATGGGATGAAGGTTGAACTTGGATGTCAAACAGAGATGGAGGGTGACCCTGGTGACTGCCTCCTCCTCCTCCTGGCGGGCCTGCAGGATCCGGGAGCAGTGTTTTTGAAGGGCCCTCCTGGCCATCTGTGGTTTCTGATCCCCATTTTGTTCTGGATTTGGGTTGGTTCTGAGAATCAGTTGTGCCTGTGCTACAGGGCGTCTCCCAGCGACTTTTCTTTCCATCCAAGTCTGATCTTACATTTCCATCCCCACCAGGTTTGCCCTGCTCCCCATGTGAAGGTGGGCCACTAGAGAACCTACTCCCTCTTCTCTCCTGCTGACTGTCACCCTGTCTATCCCTGTCATGGCTGAACCTGCTGGGCCGGCCATCTCTATCTGACCTGCTGTCTCGATCTCTTCCTTCCCTTTCTGGCCTGCCATCCCTGCCAGACCTGTATGGTGGCTGGTTTCTGTCTCGACCCCACGACGACCCCCTCGACTCATCGTCTTGTCCAAACCTGCTCCTCCTTCCCCCTCGGTCATCCCTACCTCCCCTGCCACCCCGTCCACCCCTGTCCCCACGGCCTCCTCGCTCACCTCTTGGTCCTCTTGCTTCCCTGCCATCATCACTGTCCTGATTTCCTCGTGACAACTGCTGCAATTTGTTGAATCCTAAAGGAACATAGTTTGCATTTCCCTTTTCGTCTGAACCTTTCTTTTTGTCTTTCTCTGATGGCGTGGGCCTTGAAGCTAGATGACTAGATGAAGCAGTTTGTGGAGCCTTGGACTCAGCGATCATCTTTAGCCTCTCTGCCAAGCTAAGTGCAGGTTTTGGTTTCTCCTCAGTAGCTGGCTCTTCCTTCTTTTGAGGCTGTTCTGACTCCTGATCTTCCTCCTGATCATCCTGATCTTTGGGCCCACGGTTATCTCTCTGCCAAGGCTGTCCACCCCACCTACTGTCTTTTCCTTCCCCTATAATGGGAGCTCTTCCCCTAGGACCCTGTGGGCCAGAGTGTCGTGGCCTCTGACTTGGATCCATTGGTCCAGGGAACCTTGATCTAGGTCCCTGATCCACTGCCCCGGGATTCCGTGGCCGCTGCCCCTGCTCCATGGGGCGAGGTCCTTGATCCGCTGAACCTGGAAACCGTGGTGGCTGTCCTTTATCCATTGGTGGGGCATGGCGGGGCCGCTGGTCCATACCTCCAGGATGCCGCGGACGCTGTCCAAAATCCATAGGACCTGGATGCCTGTGCCGCGGTCTTTGATCCATTCCCCCAGGATGTCGTGGTCTCTGGTCCATGGGTCCATGATGTCTTGGCCTTTGCCCTGGTTCCATTGGCCCTCGTGGACCACGTGGCCCATGCTCCATTGGCCCAGAATGCCTCATTCGAGGTCCCTGGCCCATTGGAGGGGGGGTGGCGATGTCTCGGGCCATCCATGGGGCCACGGTGACGTGGGCGCTGCCCATGATCCATCGGGCCCATGTGCCTCATCCTCATCCTTGGGCCCTGGTCCATGGGGCCAGGTGGCCGTTGGCCCATCTGGCCAGGGTGCCAGGACTGCTGCCAATCTGGCCTTTGCCATTGGTCCTGACCATTCAGTCCAGGTGGGGGGCCATGTGGTGGTGGCCCTTGAGGGGGTGGCCCCTGAGGAGGTGGCTTCTGTCCAGTCTCGCTCGTTGCAGCTGGAGATGGAGTCTGATAGCCTCCTTGCTGCTGGGTTTGTTGTTGTTTTTGTTGTCCAGTCTGTTCAGCAGTACCTTGCTGTTGTTGTTGCTGCTGCTGCCAGTTCTGCCATTGCTGACCCCATTGGCCCCACTGACCCATGTTGGGGTCCTGATACCCCTGCCCTGCATAATACTGGCTCCATGCCTGTGGATCATACTGCTGGTAGTTCCACATGTTGTTCCACATCATGTTGGGGTCCATGTTTGCCTGGCCAGAACTGGTGTCCTGGGAGCCAGCCTGCCCCTGCCCGGCTGCACTAACCTGAGAATCCACACTAGATGACGTTGCAGAGGTGGTTTGTGATTGAGACACTGATGTCTTTGCCTCAGGTTGTTGGCTGGTGGTAGAGGGTGAGGTCAGTTGCGCTGGTGGTGCACCTGTTGGGAGAGGGGGTTTCTCTGAGGGGGGTCCTGAGGGGGGAGGGGGTTGGGGAGTTACATCTGTGGTTGATGATGCAGTAACGTCAGTGGTAGATTGTCCTACTGAACTTGTGGGTGGTGGAACAGGAGGTGGCTGCATGGATGCCTGTGTACCGTACTGTTGCTGCTGTCCGTACCCGGCATAGTAGTTGGCCCACTGTTGATAATCTCCCCATTGTCCGTAGGCCTGTGCGTACTGGCTATAGTCATAGCCTTGCGGCCAAGTCTGCCCATAGCCTTGCTGGGCGTAACCCATAGCCTGCCAATCATTGGAATATCCTGCCGGATTCTGAGACTGGACACTGGCACTCTGGGTGACCTCTGCTGCGGCTACTTTCGCCTTCTTCCCACCAGACTTGGAGGAAGCTCGCTTTGCAGATTTTGCTTGTCTTGCTGCGGAAGGTGGCCGCCCCTCCTCCTCGTCTGAACTGGAGCTCTCGTACTGTACAAGCGCGTTCATCGCCACAAACTTACGACCAAAATTATTCTCCAGAAATCAGAGGTCTTCTAGACAGTTGTTTTCACTGGATGTGTCCAGAATTAGTGCGGAAAAATCCCGAACACAAGTCGTCAAAATCGCCTGTCCATCACGGACGCCGCCATGATACTGCACACGGTGCATTGTGGGTGGACCCACGATTTACTACAAAGATCAAAATGGAGGAAGCTATTTTTCAATTTAGGGGTGTTATAGTTTGCCATCTAAAGAATGGTTTCACCAACATGCAACTTAAGGCCTGAAATAAACAGACTCAATGCATACTACTATTAGCTTTGCTATATCAAACTCCATATGTGCTATCACACATTCATTTATCTTCTTAAAAACATATATTGATTATATATTGATACGATATTCACCTAAAAAGTTATCATGGTTTCTTCCACTGGCACTTAGTGCATGAGGCTTGCAAGAACCAGTGCTGTTCTTGATATTATTACGGTATGTGGAATTGTTCCTTCGTCATGTTTCGAGCTTTCAGGTTGAGTTTCATTCTAAGACGTCTAATTTCCATTGTTTGTTTTCTTGATCTCCCTCTACCACAGGAAGAATTTCGGCGTTGAGGCGTCCACGTTGCAAGAGGGGAGCACGTTGTGAAATTTCATCACTCAATATGGCAGAGGAGGGGGCAGTTCCGGGTGTGGAGAACCTGAAGCTCCAGGATGGACAGGGCCCACCAGAGGAGGAGGCTGAAGACCAGCTGATCACGCCATGGGAAGTCACGTCAGGAAGCCAAAAAGGTGTTAACTATGACAAGCTAATCGGTGAGGTTTTTTTCTTAGTTTATAGTCTTGCATACTTTCAGAAGGAGGATTTAATTTGTCAATTTGAAGCTGGACAGATATGAAAGAAATATCCTGTCAAAATTATGGTTGAAATATTGACAAAGAGTGGAGTTCACTGTTCACTCTAGAGGTTCTGTCCACCTCCTTGGTTTGACAGGTTACATCTGAGTGAAATCAAAGAGCTGTTTAGCATAACGGTTTATATCCGTGGTGATGCACGTGTTTTTCTTTTTTACTGTAGCGGTTGTTATATTGAGGGTTAAATGCATATTTCAGAAACACTCCTATTTTTATAATCCTGTGGAATAGGCCGTAGGTTAAGTAGTTGTGCGGTAGGCGATGTACTATAACTTAGTATAACTTTACTATAAGCAGATATTAGGTGGTTGTTGTGTATTCATTTGCAAGTACAAAATGTATCTGTTGGGATTGTGACTGTTCCCAATCTACAAACTATAAAACTTCACGGAATTCACAGAATTGTCGCCCATGGACACATGTTTGTTTTCATATCCTTATGTTCCCACATATCTCCATTTGTAGCTCAGTTTGGGAGCACGAAGATTGAGCAGGACCTGATTGACAGGATTGTGAGAGTGACAGGAAAGCCGGCCCACCATCTACTGACTAGAGGCATGATCTTTTCACACAGGTGAGCACTGCTTTCTGTAGCTGTTTACATCTTTGTATGTTGTATAGGGCCATAGTTGACATACAAACATCATACAGTGCACTGATTTTACATTTCCTGGATTAGGACCAGTCAGACCATTGTCAACACAGACCAGTCGACTTGGACCAACAACATTGACAATTGTTAGGGTTAGGATTAGGACTCAACCTAGGTGTTTGTCCAACTTGGACTGATTAGCCATAATTTGATAATGGTCCAACTTGTATGACATCCTTCCTGCATTACTGCATATTGTCATAATTGTTACGATACTGTTCAAACATTAGGACATGACATACTGGTAAGGTGTTCATTTTACATTTTTGCCACTCTCTATACCACTTGAAGTCTCAAGAGCAATAAGTTTTTATTACATTTCTCAGAATTTTTAATTCTCTTTGCTCATCCAGAGATGTCAACCTGATCCTAGATGCCTATGAAAAAGGGAAGCCATTTTTCCTGTATACAGGCAGAGGACCATCATCAGAGGCAATGCATGTCGGACATCTCATTCCCTTCATGATTACCAAGTAAGAAGAATCCTTGTTTTACTGTAGAGATTTGTATCCTGTGACTCTTGCTGTAAAGGTTACAAATAAAGACTAATAACTGTTATAAAACTTAAGATGTATTTCATACATGTGTCACAACATCACCATGTTGCATTCTTGTATTTCTGTCCAGGTGGTTACAGGACATTTTTGACGTTCCCCTGGTGATCCAGCTGACTGATGATGAGAAGTTTCTGTGGAAGGACCTGTCAGCAGAGGAGGCCAGGAGACTGGCCAATGAGAATGCCAAGGATATCATCGCCCTGGGCTTTGATGTTGACAAGACCTTTATTTTCTCAGACATGGACTACATCGGGTTAGAACTTAGATGGCATTCATATACAGGTTCACTTTTGGGCTAGATGTTGACTGTTGACCAGCTACAACAAGGTTCCTCTGTATCTGTCTTATTCAAATAGTCAACAGGATGGAACATTTATTACCGGTAACCAAACACAAACACCTTTCTGACACACGCTAAACAGCTAAAAAAAAAAGAAGTAAAAGATTTTGGATCTTTCCATCCATCTGGCATCAGGTTTATCTAACAAATGAACATCGCTGGTAATCTCCAAGCAGATCTTTTGTTAGCCAAGACAATCTGATATTGATCATTCTGTCTTGCTCAGGTCTTCACCAGATTTCTACCGCACCATGCTGAAAGTTCAGAAATGTGTCACCTTCAACCAAGTCAAGGGAATCTTTGGCTTTGGGGACAGTACATGTATAGGTGAGTATTTCTTTCATAATATGTATAAAGAAAGTCAATTACACATGTATGTAACAATTTTGGCCTGCATTTTTGTTCTTTCAGAAATCATGATTTTTGTGTGTGTGTGCAATATCCCAACAGGTCATAGATTCGGTACATTTTGTATACTTTGTTACCAGGAAAGATCAGTTTCCCATCCATCCAGGCAGCCCCATCCTTCAGCTCATCCTTCCCACAGATCTTTGGGGGTAGAAAAGATATCCAGTGTCTCATTCCGTGTGCCATTGACCAGGTGAGTCCTGGGGAAATAAACTGTACAGATTTGTACTGCTGTGTCAGGTGCTGTAGTTGACATCACAGTAATTAACATAGAGGAGCATGAAACCAGCTCTAGATAGTTTGTTACTTCATCAATATGCAGGAGTTTAGCTGTGGTTAACAGAAATATTAACAGCAAAAACATCAAGCTCTAGGGACTTTAACCTAATGTAATGTGTAAATGTGGCATGTTTGACATAGGTCAGAGTTTAAAGATCATAGAATCGTTGTGTTATATTTCTTAGTTTTAATGTACCACATAATCTTTTATGAATCATTAGTTGCAATACTTTTGGAAACCCATGGTGTTTGGAGAAGCAGATGGAGGTCAGCACTTGACATCAGCAAGCAAATAATTGCAATCATATCAATGTGCAGTAAGGAAGAATGCGTGTAGGAAAGTTGCAATACAGCCATAAGCTGCATTAAACAACTCTGCACCCTTGTGAAACTTTTTTTTGTCCCTCAGGATCCATACTTCAGAATGACCCGTGACGTGGCACCCCGCCTGGGCTTCCCCAAGCCTGCTCTACTCCACACCACGTTCCTGCCTGCTCTGCAGGGGGCCATGACCAAGATGAGCGCTAGCGATGCTGTCTCCTCCATCTACCTTACAGATACAAATGCACAGATCAAGAAGAAGGTATGGAACTGCATTAACTATGTCTGTGTGTGTGTGTAAGCTGTGTGGCTTATATAGTCATATGAGTGCAAACCCCTTGTACAAATCTCTTCCACAGATCAACAAGTATGCATTCTCCGGAGGGCAGGCGACAGTGGAGGAGCACCGCAGACTGGGAGGGAACGTGGACGTAGACGTGTCCTACATGTACCTGACCTTCTTCATGGAGGGGGATGACAAACTGCAGCAGATCAGAGAGGTGAGATCTGCTAAGTTTGGTTCTGTCTGGTCTTCATTACTGTAAAAATGGTAAAATCCGACACTGGTCACTTTATACTGGAAAAGCCCGAGTTTCAAGGACAGTAAATGTTGCTAACCCAACATGTTATCTTGTTACCGAAGTTAATATGTTTTTACCAGGGCATGCTTCCCTTTACATGGGGGTATCTATATTTCTGCCATTTCCCATATACATTTAAATGTTTTTAAATATTTATGAAACAGACTCAAACATTATCAATGTAAATGTTACGATTGTCTTTTAGAATGTCATCAATGTCACATTTTTGCACTAACTTTGTTAGTCTAGTTTTGTAATGAAATCTACAATTCAGCAAAATGGCTGTGAGTGATTTTAAGTTGAATAAACCATTCATTCATTCATTTGTACCTGTAAAGATATTTGACTTCAGATATTTGCCAGAAATTTCACATTTCTTGTGACTTTTCAAGTGGCAAGTGATAGCCAGATAGTGAACCCTCTCCCTGAATGGAAGCACCAGAGGGAATTCCCTATCTTAAGAGCAATCACAGCTCCTCAAATGTAATTCCTTGTTCTTTTCTAGGCTTACTCCAGTGGCAACATGCTGACTGGAGAACTGAAGAAAGAATTAATCGGAATCCTGCAGAAGGTCGTGTCTGAACACATAGAGAGGAGAAAACAGGTCAGCGATGAAACGGTCAAAGAGTTCATGACACCAAGGAAGTTGAAGTATAATTATTGAGCATGGAATAATGTTTAAAAGTATCCTAGGCCACACCAATTTAATTTGTTGCTTCTCGGATTTTTTCAGAAAAAATATGAAGCGACAGGGCGAAAAAAAAATAAAAACAGGCCTGGGCATCCTATTATAGCTCCAAATGCTATGATAGGCGCCATGAAGTCAACATGAAAGGCTGGGTTAAAATTCAAACAATGAATTTTTAATTTTCAATCAAACTACTGCATTGATAGATGGAAAAACTGTAACAACTAGAAAGAAAAAGGACTTTCTTCACCTGTTGGGGTCAAAATATGAGCATTTTTGAGTTGATTCAGAACCAGAATTTTTTTTTTTTTTTTGCAAATCAGAAAAAAATGAAGAGGCGAATCTGAGAAGCAACAAATTAAATTGGTGTGGCCCTATAGTATAAGGATTTGTCACTTGGGAAATCTGCACATAATAATACAAATGCTTTAAGTCTCCAAAAGTTAAATGTCTTAAGAGTCTCTACTGGGCCCTAAGTAACACCCTCCCCACCACAGGTGATGTCGTCTGTAAGAGGTATCATGGCTGTTATTTCCTCAACAAACATGCCACAATGATGTTGCATGTAACATTAATATTATTTCAACACATATAGTTTATACATGTATCCTCAATGGTGTACTTGAAAGCAACAGGTAACAAGAAACTGTTTGTGAGACAAATATCAAATATCGATATGAATAAAAACATTTTATGGGTGTTGCTGTATTTGTCAACTTCACTCACCAAATATCTGAATTGAAAAAAGAATACAATACGTTTGGCTACAGTGAAATAAAATCCTTACTATCTAAACTGGAGTGAAATTCCTCAGTGTGTTACATCTTAAATTCAAGATATGAAAAATTTTTTTTATCACCATCCAGTCTTAAGTTTCACCTCTTCTTTGCATTGCTATTGTCAATTCAAATTGATAAGTAGAACTGTAGAATGGTGCCCATTTGATTTGTAATGTAGCAGATTACTGGCTATAATATAACTTTTTAATAATGTATTGTTTGACCAAAGAATCTTTTATTTGCCACTTATGTATCTGATTGAAACAAAGGTATAGATAGAAGAGTTCAAACAAGAGATAACTGTTGCATGTACATGTACATGTATATGTAAATTATGAGAGTGTGGTTGTCCACATCCACCCTATGGCTCTGCTGTATGTCAGTAGGACACCATGCCATAACAGCATTACCCACATGCTTCCTAAATATAGGCAAGAACAAATAAAGAAACAAAGTCATGAAAACATTCTGTGTTAAATTTCTATTTTCTAGAGGTCATAATAGTACACTCAGTAAAATCTGTAAACTTAAGCATCATATCAATTTGCAGGTGCAGGTACATGTACAATGAAGTAAATATCTTGTAAAAGATTAGCACTATACAGTCAACATCATATTCTGCACACCCCAGGCAAGGGTTGACTAAGTATGTTTTTCATTGTCAAAAATCATTTACAGCAGATTGAAGATTTGTCTTGTGATTTTTTTACATCTTTCATATTATGTGACAAATAAAAAGCTCTATAAAACACCTATCTACATCAATGCCACTGAAGCGGAAACACGCTATGGCACCAGTTGAGAGGCCATATTACCACTGGCCCTCAAAAAGCAGTGATACCACTCAAGCTATCTTACAAGGAATATGGATACTTTTTATAGCATTCCTTTAGAGGTGATTTCATTTTCTATTCTTTGCTGCAGTAAAAAATGGATCACACTTTTCCTCTAGTTTTCTATCATGTCATGTACCAACACAAAGCACATTTCATGCTTGTTACATATACATGTATAGTTTGAAACTAGTACAAATCTGGTGCTACATGGCACACATAGATTGCTGGAAGTTGTATTGCTTTAACTGCTTGTGTAACTGCTTTAAGCCTCCACAGCAGCTGCTGCTGTGTCTCTGTCATGTGACCTGCGAGGGGTTGCGCTGGTAGAAGGGACAGGTTCTGTTGGTGCTGAAAATAGAACAAAGATGCAAACTGAAAATCAACATTTCTCAACTCATAGTTAAATACTTGAAAAGATGTCATCCATATAGTTGTGTGCTTTATATCCATTACCAACCCCCTGTTGGAACATAAGCCATGGTATAGTTGAGCAGGAAATTTCCCAAGTAACATGGGGCTTCTGCCTTGACACTTGGAAGGATGAGTCCTTACCAGCCTCATCTTGAGCTGTGTCCTCAGTGTTGACAGACAGGCAACTGTTGACCTGCTGCTGTGTCTCCTCACTCACACCATTCTCACACAGAACCAGCTGCTTCAGCGACACAGGGTAGTTCTGCACCAGCTCTAGAAACACCTGAAGGTAAGACATGGTTTAATGTCTTAATCTTATAGACTTTTTATTTAGCAGTCAGGGACAGTCTTTACTCCATCTCCTTCTCAATTATAAATCTCTATGATTTAAATTGTCATGCCTCATGGACACCCTCATTGTTGAAAGTTTCACCAACCACCCCTTCCAAACAAGCATATTAGAAAATATACATTGAATTTTTCATATCAATAAACCTGATTCTCTACCTGTCCTCCAAACTCTGTCATCCCAGTCCCCTCCAAATCCAGCACCTCCAGTGTCCTGCTGCCAGCCACAACCACAGCCAGCATCCCAGCTCCATAGTCTCCTATGGAGTTATAGTCCAGACACAAAGTTCTGATGGTAGAACTGCTAGCCATTGCCACTGACAGTTGGGCCCAACCTCGAGCAGTGATGGCTGGGTTGGCACTCAGGGTTAGGTCATGGATTCCTGACCAGATAAAGGTTATCATTAACTTTTTAATGTTCTGCTTAGGTCCAATAGGTGATGTTAACTTAAAAGAATGAAAAACCTTGCAAGTGTAAATCTAAAGAAAACAGTTTGCAGCTTTTGCTCACTCAACTTGTCAAATGACTCAAAAGGATCCACAAAATATTATTGATATTCTAAAAGAAAAAGAAGACACAACAACACCAGGGCATCTAGATATAAACAAGAAACAGATACACAACCATTTCAGTTTTAGAACACACTTTCCCAGTGCTTCTCACCTTGTCTGGCTCCATCAGGAGGTAACAATGTGCTGATGAGTTTGATGGAACCATCCCCCAGCCGACAGTCCCCCAGGTCCAGGGAGGTCAGGAAGGGGTGGGTAGACAGTGATGGGATCAGCACAGTCAGGCCATCATCACCCAGGGGGCTGCCATGGAGGCTACAGGGGGAAAAGTCACCTTCTAAACAGTTGTGGATTGACACAAGTTGTGCCAATCTGGGTCCATGCATTGTACTTTCATGCCCGTAGCCAGGATTTTGACTGGGGGGGTTCTACCTACTATCCAAGGGACCAACGAGCGCCGTAGGCGCGAGTCGAGCGCCGAAGGCGCGAGGTTTCTAGGGGGGTCCGGGGGCATGCTCCCCCGCAAATTTTGAAAATTGAACCTTCTGAAATAGCATTTCCTGCATTTTTGAGAGGATTTCTAAGGGAAAATCAGAGTCAAATAGGATTCCAGTCCCGCTGGTGATACAAATCTGTCCACTTATTAAAGAAAAATCTTGGACCTTTAGAGAAAAAGTGGACCTTTTTGCTTCTGTGGGGGGGTTCTTCCGAACCCCCCGAACCCCCCCTGGCTACGGGCATGACTTTTACTCTTTTTCATAAAAATACAACAAACACATTTATGTAGATAAGAATTTACATTAAGACATGGGTGGCATTCCAATTGAAAAGATGGGGAGTCTTTAGTACAACCGCACTATCGTTTTACTACAGCATTGTCCCTAATCAACCTTTCGTACAATAGCAGTTAATGAAATGGTATTTTTGCACCAATTATTCCCTTCAGGCATTGTTCCATCAACAAGACAAGCCTAAAATCCAAGGAGCTTCTATCAATATAGAAGCTCCTTGAAAAATCTAAGCTGAGGTATACCAAGTGCAAGAGTCAGACGCCAAACATCACTTACAGAATGGCAGGGTACGATTTGAAGTTATGTATCCCAAACGCCAGTAAAACGGCAACGCAATGTAGACACACCGCACGCGATCTGAGCATACGCAGCTTGTCACTCTAATGCGACATTTAATACAACAACAATAACCCTGAACACATTTGGCACATCAAATATCGTCCGCACCAGACATGTGTTCCAAAAATGAATACCTAACGTGACTTACAACAATGAATTTAGTGATCTATTCCTGGACAGCGCCTCTCCCAGAAGTCTCGCTCGACTGATGTCCGAGACTACGCCCAGGTTCAAGTTGAGCTGCACAATGGACTTGCTCTCCCCGATCGCTGTGGCCAGCGGCCCGAAGTCTTCTTCGTCGATCTTACACCCTCTAAGACTGAGCAGGCGGGTGGAGTTGTTCTTTAAGGAGTCACAGATGTCTCGGACCTCCACCGTGGACAGGTGTTCACCTGAGATCTGTATGGAGCCGAGCAGCATGTTGCCGGGCATCCTGACACCTGTAGAAGCGCAAGACAGGCTCACTGTCTTACGTCTCAGTCCGAATGTCCCCTTTTGTAGGCCTCTCTATATCACAAGATAACTTGACAAGTAAATGATAAGGCTTGTGTTACACGTCAAGTTGTTTAAACAGGTGAATTTTATGCCTGGTTCAAGCAGGTGAGATGAAGAGTCGCGCGGCTCCCAGTATCCATACCGACCGGCCAACACGCATGTCTGGTGACCTGTGACCTGTGGTGGTAACGCGGGTGTGTTTGTTGTTACACAGTTGCACAGGTGAAATACAAACAGCTCACCTGAAACTGAGGCTAGGGTTCAAAAGTGTCAACCGCGGCGGCCGAGACGGTCAGCCGAAAGTTCACCAAACTTTCGGTGCATGACAAAATACATGTAGCCTCTACCAGACTTCAGAAGTGGCTACAAAGAGCATCCTCCCATTGGCAGGGCCACCAAACTCATTCTTCGAGTTTGGTGGCCCTGCCAATGGGAGGATGATACCGAATATGATAACTGACTACCCTCTACGAGGGCCTGCATGGGGGGGTAGTGATTACGAATTACGCAAAATTTTCACCGCCGATTACGAATTACGTTAAATTCTCAGAGCTGATTACGCCTTTACGCTTTTTGGCAAATGTACTATTACGAATTACGTTGATTTTTGGGACGTCTGCCTACGAATTACGGCGACTAAAAAGCCCTGATTACGCCTTACGAAAAAGGGCATGCAGGCCCCCCTCTACTAGTTGTGCACATGTCAGCGTGGTTGTACTCGTTGGTACATGCCTTGGTACATGGCCTGAATGCACAAAACATAAAATGCCGTGCGACAATAATAAGTACGTAGATAGTCCTTCGAGAAGAAAAGAAATGTGTAGTTTTCTAACCTCCCGGGCCGTCCTCCGAAGACGTGCACTCTTGATCATGGCGTACGTACGTCAATACGAAAGAGGCTGCGTCAGATGACTTCACTGCAATGAAAAGCAAAAAAGACAATGATTTCATATACGTCGTCAATTGTTCCTATGTTCGATATGCTTACAACTTACACGGTCCAAAATACGGAATACATTATTTGACAAGTTACGACTGTACCACTCCAGGCCTGGACTGTACGGATCTGTACACGGTGCAGCAGTGGAGCTCGCAGGACACGTCATGGAGCTGTCCAGTGGCGTACATGTTTACTGTTAGAGGATTCCCCATCGTCGGCGGAAACTGCCAGAATGTGCCGCAATGCGTTTATGCCACAGAAAACTATCATGAATTTGATAAAGGGAAATTTGTATCGAATCTGTGCCTTTTTCGTCGCTTGCCACGTGGTCGATGTGCAATCAAAAATCTCAAGGGGATTCATGAGAAAAAAGACTCAATCTACCGCAAGTACTTTCACAATACATATTTGTAGTAGAGGTCATCAGTGAAAATTGGTTCTATTTTTGGTAATTGCTAGCTTTAATTTCAGAGTAACATAGAGTCAAGTAAGTGCTAACTAAACTGGTGCCCACTAGCCACTACCCTTGACAACTGGTCACGGCAGTGGTAGCTGAAGAGGACCAGAATCATGACCTGGTTACAAGTTTCTCTCCACACAATAAAAAAGATCTCACTGTACTATCCTCATATACTATATCAGTAGTATGTGCACATGGACGATTCGAAACAGCTTAATTATACACCGGATCCTTTTGTTCGAATTTCTTACTGTCCCATCCCTACAGTTAAACTTAGTGTCTCACTTTCACAGTTGATGTTTAGTTTAACACTTTTGCTGCCAATACAAATGCAAAGCCACTACCAGGCTTAAGAAGCGGCTGGAAAGAGTAGAAATAGAAAGAGATAAAGGAGCGGCAAACTGTATGATAGTGTACCCTTTGCGGACTAACTCCGCAGCTCCCCTGGCATGTTATCTGTCCCATTTCTACTCTTTGTCATCCTCCCATTGGCAGGGCCACCAAACTCATTCTTCGTCACTGACGAAGAATGAGTTTGGTGGCCCTGCATGGGAGGATGATTCGGTATCAGCATCATAACAGTTATATAAATGAACGATTTTGATATATAGTTTGGCCTACTTTCCATGGTTTCTTTAGTTAGGTCTCATTCATGTGTTACTAGATCTGAGTGGGTAAAGAGTGCCAACCAAAAAAGTAACCGTGTGTTTATAGCGGTGAGAAATTCCATTTAACCAGCCCAACTGATAGAATACGTCAAAGTGGCGAAAGCTTGTTTGTAAGGAATTACTAGTATTAGCAATTGATTTTCGGCAGCTGTACTCTCCAAGCAGAGGTTTAGACTTGCTTTTATCGAGCTTTCCTTTCTGTACTGGTATCTTTTTTTTTCGCCAGCCACGGCCCCATTCAATACTATCTTGCAGCCACCAAAAGATCTGCTGGGGCACAAGGTCATGCGCTAGCAGCGCGAAAGTGTGATCCTGTGTGTGCGGATGGCTTCTGCAGTTTTTCAACGTAGGGTTTATATTTGACATAGAGTGGTAGCCTCTACCAGGTTTCGGGAAGCGGCTGGAAAGAGTAGAAATTGGCCAATAGACAGATATAACGTCAGGGGGGTTGGTCCACGAGAGAGTACAGTTTGCTGCGTCCGAACGCCTGGTAGAGGCTAATAGACTGGTATTGTATAACATTTCCTGTAGTTTCATTGGGTTCACGCCCATATAAGGCATGTCCATGTATTTACTTGTTACATAAAGGGAATAGTACGAAATACTCATGAATGACCTGTTTCCTTTTATCCCAACAGTTTCATGAATTGTGGTGTAGCTTATAAGAGTTGTATAAGGGATCCATCCAGCCCAACTCGAAATGGAAATACAAGACGGACATCCCACTTTCTTATATGATGCGTGGGTTCATTTGTTATAACGGCAGAATAGTTTCTCGTCTTTAACAAAGGTGGAACTATGACAAAATACGCCGTGATACGTCTTGTATAATGGTAACACTCTTATTTAGAATCGTTATCGTGACAGTGAGGGTCACCGGTGCCTTCTCTGAATTTCAATTGCGACTGCAATACAATGAGTTGCCATGTAGCACGCGGGACTTTCCAGGTGTCTCACTCTGTATCCGTCGGGACTTGCTTTTCCATGTAATCGATTTCGCGCTCGGGTTGTTTTCCAGAAGACAAATGCGTCAATTGGCAGAAGGTGGGGGACAGAAATGACTCACGACTCCACCTACAAGGGGATTCCCCCTATTATGTATGCAGAATGCTACCCTATCATTGGTCCGAAATACCATGTGATGTAAATTCCCGATTCTCATTGGTCAAGCACACGGAGGGGAATCCCCCACCAAAAAATTCCCAGCCTGGTCACATAAAATTCACTGCGTGGCAGTTGTGAGCGTTAGTTTTTCACCGTTTTGTCACAAGAACAGGCCACAGTCTCATTTAATCTCGTATTACCGCCTCTCCAGACCATCTAGAGTCGTTCTGACGGTGACTGTGTAACACTTGAGCCGAGTTTGGGACATTTGTACGAGAAAACCAGCAGCAGTTGTTGACCAGCCGTCTGCCATTTTCGCTTGAAATTTTAGTTCAACATGGCTACGTTGGATTGGGACGTGGAGACCGACAGCGCGCCAGGCCCACTGGACGAAATCAGACCAGAGGCCAGGAAGCTTTGGAACGCGTCCGTGGACTCGGACAGATTTGATTCAGCTTATGATTCTGTCGGTGATAATTGTCTCTCACAGGACTTTCAGAAGTGCTCACTCCACTCGTTCGAGGACCAAAGTTCACAGCCCGCCCTGGTGGGAAGACCAGAGGAAGTGGTGGAAAGGTTGCAGCCGACACAAAGGGAGGAAGAACCCCGCAAATCGTGCCAGGACGACACAGAAGATGACTGTATCGAATCAGACGAGGATCCCAACGAGGAACAACGGGAGAATTTGGCAAGAGAAGCCTTCTGCCAAGACCAAGACGGTGACACGTAAGTAACAATTTTACCTACGTCACAATTTTTTCATACCCAGTGAACTGCTTGAGGCAAAAATTATTTCTTGGCTTCGTCACGTTTACTTCTTAACAAATTAATTCTACTGTGTTTTGAGACAACGTTAAGAACACAAGGGCAAAAGACCATTTTCGCGGTCAAATTTTTTGGTGCGCACTTTCTGCCCGCTCTAGGGGGTACAGCGTTACTCAGGGACTTTCCCAGGTTATTCACCGCAACAGTCCGAAATTCTTCCTACGCACATCAAAAGAATCACGTGTTGCCTGCGTGATCAGTTGTTGTTTGCTACTGTTAAATGTCTTTCCTCCAAATGTTGTTACAGAATGCTTCACATGGGGGTGATCCACAGCAGACCAGACGTAGTTGACAGAATGTTGGAACTAGCGCCCTCCCCAGACCACCTGGACATCAGAAACCACTTGCAACAGGTGAGGCAACCTGGTCTGCATCACGTGATCTGGTGAACAAACAATGCCACCATTCAGTCTGTACTGGCTTGCTTTCCCCTCCAGTTTGTTTATTGCTATCCTTACAGTAAGTTTAGACATTCACCAATTCAAGTTTTCTTCATATGATTTTCATGCTTCTGCAGTTTGACAAGATGCTGCAAGGGGGCCCACAATTTGAAATATGTTTTCTGAGGCAGGATTGATTTTAAAAAGGCCTCACAGGTAAAATTGTATATGAATGTTGCAACTTTCTTCAGCAGCATAGTTGACCTTTGCCTTGTTCCCAGCAGACCCCACTGGCCCTGGCTACAGTGACAGACCAGTCTAAGGTGGCAAGACAACTACTGGTGCATGGTGCCTCACTAGACATCCCCGACAGGAATGGGCGCACACCCCTGCACCAGGCCAGCCTGAGGGGCAATGGAAGTATGATACAGGCCCTCACCACACCAGTCAGCCCCACAGAAGTGAAACACAGGCACCTGGGACGGCTGCAGAGGATACCACAGGACCTGGAGCAGAGGGATTATGAAGGTGAGTTTTAAAGTTATGTGGAATGAGTACAGAAATTTTGAATACACTGCTGGTGGTCAGCAAGAAAATGAACCATAGTTGTAAAAGAATAAAGCCAACCTTTTGATGGTTATGTTGTTTCATCTCACCGCTGTAAATTGATATTATCTATGTAATCATTAATGAATATTAAGGATGTTGAAGCTAGTCTTTTGCCGTGAAAGTAGATAAGACAATACTTCCTCTTCAAGGAAGACGTATCAGGTAGTGCAATGCACCTTGTAATGAGGGTATTCACCTCTGGGGATTCCCCCCTCATCACCTGATCTTGCTGACCAGTAGACTTTGGAATGCTGACTCATGAAGGAATAAAGAGTGACTGACTTGTCAATGGAAACTTATTTCTCCTTATGTCTCCTTATGTAGGTTTCACCTGTCTTCACTTGGCTGCCTCTGAGAGACACTATGACATTGTCCAGTACCTGGTGCAAATTGGCGCAGATGTGAATTCACCAGTAAGTACCCTTTACCCTACCTTGTTTGCACTGACATGATGACTACTTGATGACTACCTGGGATGAGTCAGACATTTTTGCCCAGAAGTTAAATTTCTTTCATCATCACAGTGGCACCTGTAGGTCTGTAATTAACACACTGTCTGAATTTGTCTGTGTGCAAAAGGGTTATATATCAATAGTAAAGACGTTCTAATTAAGAATGACTCCACAAATTTGATATAAACCACAATTAATGATGTTTGTACATGTTTTTCTGGTTGCCCTGGACCAAAGAAGTCCCTGGGACTTCCCCCTATTATGAAAGTGGAACTTGCCCAGGCCAGTTTGGACTTGCTTCTGCCTTGTTTGCTCAACAACTGCTGAGCTTTCAAAACTGTGGGAATCCCCACAGAAGATGAAAGATATTGGATTCTTTAAAAGTTGGTGTCATTTCCCTGGGACATCCCCACTTTATCAGTAGGGGGTTAAACTGACTTCCTCTTTTTGTATTCCCTTATGCAATGGTCCTAGCCGCATGTTTGAACAATGTTGTTTATCCATCATCACTTGAGTTCCTGATCTGTCACTCACACATATGCACAAGGTGCTTCCCCAAAATATCAGTTTAGGGCAACATAAAAGTCCCCAGTACCTTACCTCAGATCTGCGGGACTTTGCCATCCAACAGCTGTTCTTAGGATTGTATAAGGGGAGGTTAAAACTGCTTTGATGTCCCTCTGTCCAATCATTGAACCTTCTTGGTGCCGCTCATTTTAATTGCCAAATTTCAGCTTCTACTTTTGAAGTATAGAAATTGTGCACAGTATTGTTTATGCAGTCAAGATGAACACTCAGATTTGTTTTTTGTTTAACAGGATGGTAAGAGCGGCCGCACTGCCCTGCACCACGCTGTGGAGAGGAATGACGTACAGATGGCGAAGGTGCTGCTGTTTGGCTGCAGGGCACAGGTGGATGCCCAGATGTACAACAGCTGCACTCCACTGCACCTGGCAGTGGGACGGAGGCACCAGGAGATCACCTCCCTCCTCATACAGGTGTGTGCAACCAAAACTGAACTTTCGTACAGTTTCAAGGATATGTGTGTCCCACACTACATGCCCTGCGCAATTTCCCAGTTTTATCTCTTGACTGTTCTTTCCATAACCTTTTCATTCAAACAGGTCATCAACACCTGTTGGAGTACCTGTTCTTATACCATATTTAGACATCTGTTTTTATACCATATTTGGACATCTAATCTTATACCATATTTTGTCCATCATGGCACAGGCTGGCGCCAACCCCAACCTATCAAACACAGAGGAAGACACACCACAGGACCTTGCCGTGGGAGACGACGACATTGCCTCCATGTTGTACGATGACATCAGGATTGGAGGACAGCCAGTCCACTTGGACATGTGAACATGTTCAGCCTAGATGCTTTTTTATCGCATGAAGTGAAGAGTAGAGACTGGTCTAGGAGATGTTTTATCAAGCTCACATGGTTCTTAGTTGTATACTGGCAGTTTTGTACAGAGCAAAATTAGTTCTGTGCACAGATGTTTGCAAGTTTTTGTGAAACATTAAACTAGCACAGAAAAGCTTTCTTTGGGAGAGTTTGACTAAATAGCTTCAGTCCTTGAACTATTAGCTCCCATGGATGAATAGCTTTGTAAATAGGCAGTCAATATAAAATTTGATTAAGGGAAGTTACTGAATTCTTCATTGTGAAATTTAAACTACAATATAGCTTACTGCACTTATTGGGACCAAGTCAGTTATTCTATGTACAAATGTACAAATGACGCTTGGCACTATAGTTGGGAAGATTAAGGTTAAATGTGGTTGCATCTGCTGAGGTGGAGTTATCACATACATATAAGTGTACTGCCAATAGAAAAACTGAACAGAAAAGAAAAACAGTGTACTGTATGTCCAGTTGATATTAGTGTTCATCGGTGTGCATTTTGATATAATAGTTTTCGAAGAGAAACATAAGGAAAGAGAAAAATACCCTGTCATGTACCAATATTTCATTTCAGTCTCTGGCTGATGACAAATTTCAGTCTGTTGATGTGAAAAACAAAGGACTAACCACATTATGGTGTGATCAGAGTTTTTGTAATGTTTCTGGTTTTATAGGCAATTTGATTACTTTTATTCATACAAACTACAATTGTAACTTCACAATTTCCATGAGGAGTATAAACATGTAAATAGCATTCTTGCGTAAATGACTTGGTCAGAGAAACAGGAAAAAGGAACTGTGTTCTGTATTGGCTTCGGAAGTCACCATGGATCAGACTGAATCTCTAATAAGGCCTCTTGGTGTATTTAATGCATATCGTGACTGTAGTAATATTATTGATTGTATAATCTGTTTTGTGAATTTAACTCCCTTTTGGTT
This sequence comes from Branchiostoma floridae x Branchiostoma japonicum, assembly GCA_013266295.2. Lineage (NCBI taxonomy): Eukaryota > Metazoa > Chordata > Leptocardii > Amphioxiformes > Branchiostomatidae > Branchiostoma > Branchiostoma floridae x Branchiostoma japonicum. The sequence continues at coordinate 18,808,026 of CM023840.1, forward strand.
TTGCCATTTGTTACATTTTTGAAGAGGAATAAAGCAGAGTATATTCATTCTTGTGAAGTTGTGTATTGTTCGATACCTTTTGAGTTGCTAGTGAAAGTTCAGTGTCAATTGATTACTCAAGTAGAATGCATTGTATGCAAGGACAGAAGATATCAAGATGGTGCAGTTGCATAAAAAAGTCCACTACAATTCCAGATACAGTATTACATGTGATTCAGTTTCTTCATCAAACTTCACAGAGAAAAATCTAAGTGGAGCCAGGAAAGAGTCATTCCTGACCATAACTGGCTCCTCAAGAGAAAAACAAGCACTATTAATAAATGAACAAGGGATTGCCCTGCTCTATACCCACAAAAAACGCCAGGATAGGTAATGTCCCACATTCTTAACAATCAGTCCGGTGGCACCAAAACGTCTTACAAGGCTTCGAACCCACGATTCCCCGACCAAAGAGGTTAAACAAGAAAGCTTTTAAAAAAAGCTGGCCATAGGACAAAATGGGAATAGCTGGTTGGGTGGCATGGGTGTACACTATTAATGATTTGCTCACCTTGCTCGAATTGTAGCAATGCTAAAAAGAGTGAATTTAGATGCACTTTGCTTATAACATTAGCTTGGTATTGCGTAACGGGCGGTTAGACATTGTGCAACTGCTTGTGACCCATTCACCATCCACCATGGTGATTCCGGGCATTATAATGTTAATTTCAAGGCCTGGCTTGGTATTGCGTAACGTGCGGTTAGACATTGCGCAACTTCTTGTGACCCATCCACCATGGTGATTCCGGGCACAATGCCATAGGCCGCATGGCACATGTCAGTTGTTCCTTGGCAAAGAGCAAAGTGAGTCATGTACTGGTGACGGATCATCAGTTTCAGCTCTGACAGATGCTAAGACAACACCCGACGAGAAAAGTGGAAAACCCCACACTATCGAAACTGGCTTTAAATATCTGTACATGTAACGGGGGTTTCCATACACCTGTCATTTGTGCCATCGCCCACAGGCGGCTCCGCTCATCCAAAAACCACCCGAGGCCTTCACGATTCCTGCTTCCCCAATATCACATCTCTAACGGAACGCTTTCGAATTTCCCACTGAGCTGATTTTTTCAGTAAAGGGAGCTGGATGTTGGGGGGGGGGGGGTTAAAAAATCATAGATGGTCAAATTGACCATACACCTGTTTACTAGTCATTATACCGTGATATATCCGCCAGGAACATGTCGACGCCTTATAGTTTACGACGCGTTATGCGGTTGCTCATGTGGCCCTTGCGAATTATTTGAGCTATAACGTTATTAGAACAACATAACAAGAGATTCGTACAACTACAGCGGTATTTTGGGGCCCGCACCGTGACGTGATGATCTCTTCCCCTGCTCCACCGATCTCCGTTTGACTAGGTCCAAACAGACAACTGCATGCACATTAATCTTTGATAGTCCAAGTTTGGAAGAGTCATTGAAAAATCATGAAAATCCTTGCTTACCACATAAAAAATTAAAGGAAATCAAAAGTGGCGAATTTACGGTACAGTGGCGAATTTAGGGCCCCCTCCGTTAAACCGATTACCGACATATCATGTCTTTTGTTTTTTAAATGACCTTGACATGGTAACGTTATATGGAGTGCAAGTAGTATACAAAATCATGCCAAGGATACTATTGGTAACTTTCTTGAGGCATAGACTTTACATTTGTAATTTCTATATCAAGTTCAACTGAACTGAACTTATTATGTTACTGTCTAGTTATGGATGTCCTGTACGTTACTATGTCATGTTAATAGAGTCTATGACTCCAATAGGATCCGCTTATTCTCCTTGGTTTGATCGTTTAATACACTCTATTTAGACTCAGCATGGAGGTATCTTTTCTTTAAAATACCTCCATGGACTCAGCAAAACCGAAATGTTGGGACCACACCTTGCCATAGTGGCATTGTTTCTGGGCCACGAGGCAAGCGGTCACGTGCGTCATGACGCATCGGCCAATGGTAACGCTCAGATCAGAAGGTAATTATAATATGCTAATTTCCGTGGAAACTTCGAGATTCTCATGTCCACACTGAGTCTATATTAAACCTTCGACCATGGCGGAAGATTTGCAGAAGAAGGTAGGGTAGGGTATTAGTTTTACCTACGAGGCATAAATGTACGATAGATCTGTTTTCCCAGTTGATTTGGCCGGGAGCTGGTTGAATTCAACCGTGCCGGTGTTGTGCTTTAGACTTCACTCACTCCGTTCTGGACAGGGAAGTGGGGAGGGGGGCAGCCATGCTAGCCACGAGCCAAGTGATCATGATCTCTGGAAACATCAAATTCTACTAGCAGCCTCAGCCTAAATCACTCATAAATATGTTTCAGATTTGATTAGATCGTCAACGACACGAGGTCTATTTGATTTTTCTAGGTAGAAGACGTGATGATTTGATTGTTCTTTTTACAAGTTCATGGTAAATACTGGTTTCACTTTCGCCTTGCATGTGTAACGTTATGGTGATACTGCTTACAAGTGTGTAGTAATGCCACCGAATGTTTACTGTGTAAGCAAACAGTCTAGTCGCGAATGAACTCTTCATTTACCGTGACTCAAAACTTCCGCAAACAATATGATACTGTCATGTTTTTTTTCGTTTTTTTTTCTTCATATGAAGACTAAAAGAATAACATGTCACTCTCTATGAGATCATCAGGCTGTTATGAACGTCAAAAATCATCAACAGGACTGTTACGACAGACATGATACATGTACCTTTGAACCTGCATCTGGAGGTGTACATCAGCAATAAGATAATCCGGCCCATTCATGCTAATTTCTTAGTTCTCAATCAAAATCTGCATGATGATTATATGGTGATTTTGTTGACAAACATACTCCAAGAGTGACAGCTGTTGACATTGAAATTCATTGCTAATGTACTTTGGCTCAGGTTGTTGTGGAATAATAATTATTTGCCAGACTGGAACTTTCTAGTACAGGACATGGTTGTCTTTAACAAACACACACTGTGGATATGGAGCATTGCCAAAGCCTATCATTGGAGGGCCCTCTACTCCATGAAGGCCATTATCAGTTTATGATAAAGAAGAATTGTCCGATTCATCACCCAATTGAACTTGGAAGATAACTTGAAGATTACAAAATAGTTTAAATTCTAGTTCTTGAATGATGAATTCCAATCCGAAAAGACGGTCTGCATGGGGGATCACGATCAGGGCAATGCTTAGTTTAACGGTAAATTGAGGAGGGTCAGCACCAGTGTTCCTGCCAGACGGCCGTCCGACATCCTTTGACATCCTCTTCCCGCTGGGGACAGCCTAAGCCCGAGAGGAGGCCGTCCCAGAAAAAAATGATAATGCCAAATTTTTGCTGTCTGTGGTTTGATTGGCATTAAACTTACCTTTACTCAACAAGTATTCGCCTCTCAGAATGCGAGAAATGGCGTTTAAGAGGGTTAAAAATTTCAAAATTCCCCGGGGGGGCATGCCCCCGAACTCCCCTAGAAAGCTCGCGCCTTCGGCACTCATGGTCAGCCCTGCGGCCCTCCAGTTGGGAGGAACACTGCACTGCTTAGTGGTGAATTCAGGAGGCCAGCAATATTTAACGATGAATTGATGTGCATTCGTATTTATGCTACACTAGATTCTGAACTTGTTCTGGTGAAAGAGTTTGAAAGTTCATTGGATTCTTCCATTGTATTTGTGGGGTCAGGGGTGTCAGTCAATACTAGGCTGCGAACATCAACATAACTGGATGCTCTGTTGCGACTTCCTGGTAATCTGCCATTCAACTATGCAATGCTAAGAATCTGTCAATAGTACTTAATAATGAATTCAGAATAACAAACAGCATAGGATGGAATCTAAGTACCAACAACATTTCATGTTTAATTAGAGCAGGCTGGCAACAATAAATAACAAAACTTAAAATATCTTGCTTCCCCACATGGAAAAGGGCATGCAGACCCTCATACAATGAGGTCTGTTCCTTTCTTCACAATCACTTTGTGATAGCTGTTTGTTTCCTCAGGTAGCAGAGCTAAAGGACCAAGGAAATCGTGCTCTGACTTCAGGGAACACACAGGAGGCGATAAGACTGTATGGGGAGGCCATCAAGATAGACCCCACCAACCATGTCCTGTATAGTAACCGCTCGGCCGCACTGGCCAAGGCCTCTAACTATGAGCTGGCCCTGGTGGACGCTAACAAAACAGTGGACTTGAAGCCAGACTGGGTAAAGGTAAGGAGAGACTGGGGATCAAATATGTGTCCCTTCTGGTGAATCTGGTTACAAAATCAAGTGTATGTCATGTAGAATATGGAAAGGATTATGTGCCATTTACAGTCAGTCCTCAACTGAAGAATGATAATGTTATATGATTATGATAAGAACTGCACTTTGCTACCTATTATTAGGAACCTGTTTCCTACTGGTGTTACTTCATGTACTTTCAGTTGTCCCTTAGTATATGAATATGCCTCAGTTTCCTAGTGTATTCCTTAGTCTAGCTTTTTACTGCTTACAAAAATAACAATTATTAAAATAAAAAGGGACCGTGCGGACAAAGAAAGGCTTTATTGATATAGTCTTAAGGATCACATAGCAACCAAAAATGCTTGCTACCTGAGTACAACAGATTGGGAAGTTACTGTGGAGAAATTTATGCAGCAACATAAGACAAATCCATGTATACTCTACTTTGCAGGGGTACTCTCGGAAGGGTGCAGCCTTGTCGTTTATGGGCCGATATGAGGAGGCCAAGATGGCATATGAGGAAGGTCTCAAATTGGACCCAGAAAACCAACAGTTGAAGGATGGAGTCAAGGATGCACAATCTCACTTAACAGGTCTTCATTGTTTGTTTTTTTAAGGAACAGAGTAGAAGAAGGTATTGGAGTAGGAAGAAAAAAGAAAAGCAAGCTCTGGACTATAATGAAAGCATGATCAATTTGTATATACCCTAGTATAAAGAACTGCACCACCACCCAACACAATATTTCCTGTTTCTATTTGATGATTTTAAGGAAATGTGGACTTGGAAATTATTGCAAAACATTTGATAGATAGGTCTTGTTTGATGATCATTCTTTTTATCTCGTAGAAAGAAAGTTGGCAGAAGAAGCCCCCGAACAATTCCCATGAAGAATATTATGTTACACAATATTTTCCAACCTATGAATATGACAAACAGCCACCATCATTTGAAGAGCAACCTCTGTGTATACAGGCCCTGCAGGCAGCCAGCCACTAGGTGGGAACCCCTTTGCTGCCCCAGGAGTAATGGAGCGCATCCAGAGGGACCCCAGGACCAAGGGCTTCCTGGCACAGCCGGACTACTTGGAGAAACTCAAGCAGCTGCAGCAGAACCCACAGGCACTCGGGAAGTTAGTGTCCCATTTATTAAAAAATGACTATTAAGGGTTTTTACCTTCTCCAATAAGATCATGTTTTCGATAGCACTCTTGGCTGTGTGTGTTTGTGGTTTAACAGAATAATCTGCTATATCAATCTTGTATAGATAGTTAGTAATCATCTGCCTGTTGTGGAAGAGTAGCTTTTCTGCATTTTATGTAAGACACATTTCAACTTTTAAACTTTCCAAAATTTTCAACTGTGCAACTCCAGCCTTTGTCAAGAAATGAGTGGTTCCACTGCTGCCTTCCATCATGTCACCTTATGCAATTAATCAAACAGTGGATCAAAAGTGTCTTGCCTTGTACCAGTCACCTTCAGGACCCTCGCATCATGACCACCTTAAGTGTCCTTCTGGGAGTGGACCTTCAGCAGGCGAGAGAGGAAGACATGGACCAGAGACCGTCTTCTCCTACCAAGGATGAGCCTGAACCCATGGAGGAGGAGGAGGAAGAGCTGACAGATGCACAGAAGGAGGTGGGGCATCTTTGTGTCTTGGATTCATCCAAACAAACTAGGTTTAAAAACAAATTAGCAAATACTAACATAGTTAATGAAAGTTATCAACCAGTTAGTCTTCTGTATCATTTGCTGGGATGTTAGATTTGTGGCAGAACTTGAAAGTAAAGGCAGCAAAATTCAATCATCGGACATTAAATCTGAAATACCTTATTCTGGTTATTGAAAGATTTGAGGAAATGGAAAGAAAGATGCAGTTCTGATGTCAAGCTGTCATCACATGCGTTGTTTTGTTTTATTTGACATTGTTACGTGTGCTTTTTTGTTCAGGCAAAGGAGGAGAAAAACAAGGGCAATGAGGCCTACAAGAAGAAGGACTTTGAGGCAGCCCTTCAGCACTATGACAAGGCTATAGAACTGGATGCAGATGACATCACCTTCCTGACCAACAAAGCCGGTTAGATGTTTTATTAGACACCTTAGGAATATGTGTCAAATATGTGACTGCTAACAAAGTCCATATTTAAGTTCTTATTGAAGAAAACTGTGTTGATTTCTACAAACTAAAGTGTTGTAAAATTAAAATGTGAAAGGTTTGTAAAAATCATTTTATTTGACAAAGCTGAGTTGTTTTTGCAGCGGTGTACTATGAGATGGACCGGATAGAAGACTGTATCAAGGAGAGTGAGAAAGCCATTGAGAGGGGCCGAGAAGTCCGGTCAGACTACAAGCTGATAGCAAAGTGGGTTTTTTTCCTTGTATGCTGTACCTTGGAGATGACAGTAAAGCTGCTATGTATGTCAACATATTGTGTATTGGATTTTGTAATTTTGTGTGTTAAATGTCTGATTTTATCAACGTCAATGCTGGTTTCTCAATTTCATCAGGGCATTCTTCCGTATCGGCCAAGCTCACTTCAAGGAGGAGAAGTACAAAGACGCAATCACCTACTACAACAAGTCTCTAACAGAGCATCGCACACCAGAGGCACTGAAGAAATGTCAGGAGGTGAGGCAGAGGCTGATACTGGCCAACTGTCTAAACTTGTACTTGTAGATATTCTTGATGTTTCTTAGATTTCTTATGCTTTCTTTGCCTTTCTATATTGTATCTTAACTTTTGGATGTTTTATTGATATAAACAGAACAAAACAGACATTATTAACCTTGTTTTTATCATTTGATTGACTTCCATGTAATCACCATTTCAATTATGCATCGCAATGCATCTTACAATTACAATGTATGTAGAAATTTTGTTTCAGTAAGTGTTCTGTTATACACATTTCATAACAACTTGTTCAAATTGTAGTCCTTCCTCTGCAGAAAGTTTGTTCATGGTTGTGTTTAGGCAGAAAATGGACCTTCATTTAATTTTTAAAAATTAAATTTGCTAAAAGTCTGTACATTGATGTATTTCAGGCTGAAAAGCTGCTGAAGGAACATGAGGCAAACGCATATATTGACCCAGAGAAGGCTGAAGAGGAGAAGGCTCTGGGCAACGATCTCTTTCAGAAAGGTGCAGAAACATCTGATGGCCAATAGGCTTTTTCCCCATCCCTTATAGCTCTGAGGAATTTTGATTTCTTATTACACTTAGTGTGGTAACTCCCAAGGTCATGCAAATTATGTGGGAAAAATTTTTTAGTGAACAGGTCTATTAATTCATGTTCTGACTGGAGGGTGTGAAAGAAATGATTTTTTAGATAGACTAATGTTGCTAACATCTCTGAGAGATGTATATGTGTGTCTCACTATTGAAAAGGACATAGTCCAGTATAAACGTTTGTTAGTTTGTTTGTATGTGTTGGTAAGTATGTTCTTATGACAGACTCTCATGTTATGAGAAAAATTAAATATATAATGCCTTGATAGTGGATCTGGTCACATCATTGAATAGATATCTTGTCATATGGTGCGACCATAGCCTAGCTTTAGATCCTATGATTGTTGATGTTCTTTTTGTCAATTTTTATGTGTATATTTATTGTTGTTACAGTGTCAGAAACCTTGTTGTCAGTTTTCGCACGAACATTGACATTCCATGCATGTTTTTGATATGGGAGTCCTTCTATGCCTAACCTGAAACACTCAGGTGTGTAGAAAAGACAGCTGCACAGCCCCTGCATAACATCTATGTTTTGCCTCCTCCCAACTGACTAACTTAACACATTTGTAAATTTAGTACCAGCAGGCTACTTCAGCAGGGAGAAGGTCAAACAGGCAGACATTGTACCAAAATGAAAGAAACCACAGGGAAAATAAAGGCACATTGTCTCCTTTCTGGCACATAACTCCTTTCTGGTGAAACCTTAGTAACTCAAATCGGCATGCAATTTACAGTCATTTACCATTACTGCACAGTTGAGACTGTAGCGGCATGTAAAAATAAACATTGTCTTGTCACTACTGGTGTTTGTGATTTTATGGCTGTTGTTTAACAACTGTTGACATTTTTTTACAGTCATATTTAGTCTTTTTCTTATTTCCTCTTGTGAAACAGTTCTATAGACAGCAAATCCCTCCCTACAAATGTTGTAATGTTCATCAGCTTCAGTGTAAGTACCAGATACTGAGTCATTGTTCTGGTAAACCATGTTACCCTGGACAGGTTACTCCTCATACTGTGTACAGGGTGTGTGCAGCTAAGCCCCTTTCACATAATGTATACAAAAAGCCTACAACAGAAAGTTTCTTAACCTTAACAGCCTTTAACAGTAATAGTGATAACATGTCTTGTATTTGAACATTACTATGAAATTTTCAAATCCACTTTCCTCAAACCTGCAACAAACTATTCTGACTTAGTCCCACCACACAAAGTGTATGAGAAAGAGGTTTGAGCATAATTTGTGTACCGTAACTGAAGGTTGGTTTCCCTGTTCGTTAGGCGACTTCCCTAATGCCGTCAAGCACTACTCGGAGGCGATCAGGAGAAATCCTGGCGACGCTAAACTGTACAGTAACCGGGCAGCCTGTTACACCAAACTGGCTGCTTGGGAGCTGGGCTTGAAGGTAGAGTCTTCCTCTCTACAGACTTAACCTTGTTGTGTGAGCTGCTGTGAGATCAGGCTTTTTTCCCTTCTCCCTTTGCTGCATGCCAGGTGACTACCCTAGTGCCTTGAAGCATTACTCAGAGGCCATCAAGAGAAACCCCCAGGATCCCAAGTTGTTCAGTAACCGAGCGTTCTGCTACACAAAACTGGCGGAGTGGCAGCTTGGTATTAAGGTATTGCCACTTCGAATGTAACATCCCCTATGGAGATGGGCACAGCTTCTTTAACCCTCCTTAAATTTGTATTGCTCTGCACTATATGCTGCCAGTGCTCAGCACAGAACTGCTCCTGTAATATGCATCACCGTTGGTAGTTTTGCTGTAATTCTTTAATTTTCAGCACGTCACTGCCTGTAATATCTCTAATATTGGTGCAATTGAAAGTAATTAGCTCCTCACTTTTTCACTTTTTTTTCTTAGGACTGCGATGAGTGTGTACGGTTGGATCCGAAATTCCGTAAGTAAAAAGGCCTTTTCACTCTACTCCTAGGCATTTGTTCCTTGCGTCGGTAAGTGTGTGATGTAGTAAAAAATCTGTTCCAGCAACCCCATGAAAATTATTACGTAGGGAAAACAGCAAATCAATTTGAGAAAGTTGCACTGGTTTCCCCATGAAAATTTCTTGAGTTTCATATAGTTATCAGCATTATTGTGTCTGTGATTTGCTTGTTTGTGACAAGACTGGTTTTGTTAGATATCTATCTATGTCTATAATTTTTAGTAAGCTTGTTTCTGTGATCGGCTTCTCCATCATTCTCTGAATTTCTGTGTTTATCAGTAAAGGGATACCTCAGGAAAGGGGCTATCTTACAAGCCATGAAGCAGTGGGGTCGAGCACAGGACGTCTACTCTAAGGCACTAGATATTGAACCAAATAACCTGGTAGGTTTGATTTTCCCTTGTCACATTGCTAATTTGGTCAATGAACTTGTAGAAATCTCAACAAAGTAACAAAAATGTTTTAACTTAAAAGACATCTGGTTGTATATGGAAAACAGAGAAAATTGCTTCACTGGGATCATATTTCTAGGATTGGGTAAGAAGGACTGTGGGGGAGGCAGGAGTCTCACTTAAGAGAAAACAGCAAATCAATTTGAGAAAGTTGCACTGGTTTCCTTAAAAAAATTGCTCCCCAACCTCGAGCTCCCAACAGTCCCTAATTTCATTCTTGAAAACATTTAGTATCCACTGTGAATAAGTGTGGGAATCTTCCTATCTCTGTCTCCAGGAGGCAAATGAAGGCTACAAGAAATGTCTCCAGACGATGAGCCAGGATCCAGAGGAGATCAAAAAACGTGCCATGGCAGATCCTGAGGTCCAACAGATCATGAGTGATCCAGCAATGAGGGTGATACTGGATCAGATGCAGAATGAACCTGGGGCTCTAAATGAGTAAGTTGCCTGCTATCATGGGTTCACAAATATATTGGAAATTATAGATAAATAAACGTTACCCCTAATAACCCCGTCTCATCTCCCACCATGCAACGTTCACGTCAGCCTTCCGTTGAGGTGTGGTTTCATGTTATTGGGGCTTTTGGTATGGTTGCATTGTTAAATGGGAAATTATTTATTCCAAGGATATTTTTACATGTGTAGTTACTGGTGTAGCATGTTGGTTTGGTTCTTTGCGAAGAGGATAACAAAAAATCTATGCATATTTGTGCATGACCAGGAAATATGCCATGCTAGGGCAATCCCCCTTGCAGGAAACTGTACATGTACTTGTGTTGCAGATGTATTATTCATGTACTCATCACAAATATTCCTGTCATTTCACAGTCATTTGCAGAACCCAGCAATTAGGGCCAAGATTCAGAAGCTCCTAGAATCGGGGTTGATTCAGATCCGTTAGCCTTTCTTCAGGCACTGTGGGGAAATATAAAGGACACACCAAGGGGCCTACAGATTCACCTGCCAGTCACAACTGTCAGGTAGTCACCAAGGACAGGGCAAACCACTCTGCACAGCACATTAGTCCTACACCAGTGTCAATGTGGTGGAACGGATCTTGGGAATCAATTTACCACCCAGAAAGACTAGTGAATTTTTCCATAGTAACCAGGAGTAGGTACCTGTGCATTGTGGATGTAATTGATATGGAACATAACTTGTTGATGTGGTGTTTTATTTGCTGGACGTGGCTTAACCATTGTCATCCTTGTATCCCTTTATTCTCAGACATGTTTTGTGCTCAGGGGCTCTTGTAGCCTTCCAACAGTTGAGCCCAGGTTTTTAGGAAACCATCAGAAAAAACAAATTTACTTAATTAAGATAAAAGCAAAAGAATTGTGCAGTTAACTTCCATTGATATGAATCTTGTGACTGCATTAGTATTGCATTTGTCATGCTTAAATGTCTGGAAAAAATGGCAGAGTTGTGCCAACCTCAATATTGTTATGGAAGTTTGTTGTTACTACTTTTCAGTCAGGTGCATGTTGGACTTTCGGGACATCTGGACATGCATGTGCTTTGTACTTGTACTTTTAGATTGCAGTATGAAATCTAGCTCCAAATTTAAGAATATCTTTATCAAGATAAAGAGCCAGCAGGATTTGTAGATGAAAATGGTCAAATAAATTGAGGTGCACCAAATGTTGTCAGATTGTGATAGGCAGTGTACAATAAGATGAAGTGAGTAAAGCTCTTGTATATTCTGTCTTCAAAGGCTGTGCCAGTAAAGAAGTATGTGGCAGTCCTCTCAGCTTCCTATACAAACTTTCCAATTTATTATTTCTGAGCTATTTCCATTACTTTTTTTGATAAAGCCTCAGGTTGAGCCTGCTTTATTACTCCTGCTCCACATGAAAACTGTATTACAGAGTAAGAACATGCTGTCATTCCTCATACACTCCAAGCTTCTGTGTCCTCTATGTACCTTGACTCAGGCCAATAGTGTAGATATGAAGCTATCTTTTGCTGGATGTCTCACTGGATCACATACTAGTACCTTACCTCTGGTATGAATACAACACTCAATACCTCTTACCTTGGACTAATGGTCTGACTATATGAAAAGTTTGCCTTTTTAACACATGTAACATTCACTCTCCCAGTTTTCAACCAATGCTTCAACCTTCTGTAAAAAAGCTGGTCCTTGTCTGGAAGTCACTGTTGTTAATGTTCATATCGCCATACAGTGTTGAATGGTTCATTTTTGGAACTCTGATACCTATAGAGTGTTTGCTCATGTGACTATGACATAAGCATTGTCCACTATGCAGGATGGTTAAGCCTGGGAGTTGTCAGATACAGTTGAAGTATGATTACAGTCACATCCAAACACATTTTATACACATGCAACCTTGTAGGTCTGACCATCACAGGTTTAGTCAACCAGCATGCAAACACTGTATGGTGTGATATGGCCAGCAGGTCCAAAATACACCAAGTGCTTCTTGCTACACAATGTTTACTAATTTGTATGCAGTAAATATTTTAGTACACTTCTTTTCTTTCATGAAGTCTACCAAACTTTTTCTATGGACAGCAGCTTTTATACAGTTGATTACAAGTCTGTCCAATGCTGAAGAGAAATTAAGAATTACATTACATTAATGCTGGGTTGTAGTGACAGTCATTGTGATTTGCATGAAAAAAGATATGGAAGACAATAAATGTAACATGAAATTTGGACTAGAAAGATGTAGGTTGTGTTTTTGTTGGACTGTGTCTATTAGAAATGATAGTTGTACATGATACACACACACACACACAAAAAAAAAATTCATAAAATACACCATACATTCACAAATGTGGACGCCTGGACATTAACAACTAACCCCAAAGCATTTTACTTCAGAACCACTATCAGGCAGTCTAATATAATCTTTAAACCCACCCATGCAATACACCAATAAGGCTGCTTTCTACGACTGCTTTTTATATTAAAGCACAATAGGTGGGAATCGATGGGAATTTGCCGTTATATGGTTACTTGTACCAACTTAACAGCAGGTGGGGTTGAGTTGAGCAGTCCAGCTACCCTGACAGGTAGGTGGCTCCGACTTGCTGGGTAAGGTATTCTCGTGCCAAGAGCGGCTCGTACTTGTCGGACCCGTCCAGACACTTCAGCTCCACGTCACTGTCGCAGTGAAAGAAGTAGGCGATGGACCGGCGCACACGCTGTCTCTCCTCGGGGCTCTCTGGCACCACGACACGGTGCCTCTGTGGGACAACAGGACACATGAATGTCAGGCGACAAGTAGAAGTGAATCAGTAAAGCCCCGGTCTCATACGCCGTACCATAGGCTTGGGAACACGGCTCACGTTAGAAGGGCCATGGATGTCACTGGAAACGTTCTGATATGATTTGCACATTTACTATCCAGTTATAAAGATTATCCTGTCTGTAAAAGGAGTTTCTTTATTTCGTTCCAAAGCATTTAATAATAATACTTTCAGAAAGCAAGGGAGAAATCAACGTCTCTTACCGTTGACTTGAGCTTGTCGGCTGACCACCTCTGTAAGGTGTCCGCAATGTTGACCACGATGGTGCCCGGGATGGGCGAGGCTGGGACGTACTCTCCGTCAGTATTCACTACCTGGTAACGTTACAAAAGAGCATAAAGTTGGTTTTTCTCCTTCCAGTACAAAAATGGACATTGTACGACCTTCATAACACCCAGTGACCATTGCTGTGGTATTAGGGCTTAAATGATGGATCACTGGGCCATTAAGTACACTTTTTTATTGTTGTTTTTTTGCAGTTATCTTGTTTTGTCTTGTTCATGCTTTTATCGTCACGAACAACTTTTTATCATCGGTTTTGCATGCGGTCACTTTGGTGACCTCTCCGCGTTAACGCGTGCGAACTTGATTCAAACGTACTGTACCGGCTGGTACCAGGTGCTGACTCAAGTGTATGCAAGAAGCTCCAATCACATTTACTACGGTAGACTTTGAAAAGTCAACTGTCTCCGGCAAATTCACCTGCAAGCCAGGGTTGTCCTGGAACACCAGTGTCAAGCAGCCGGCGTCAGTGTGTTCACCACACCTGACCTGGTCCTCCTTGATGACGTCCGGGACGGGAGGGTAGCGGAGGGTTCGGAGGTTGGTGCCGTTACGACCCTTTCCGACGTTTTTGAACTTGTCCATGAAACCGCCCACATCCTACATGAAAGCATGACAATTACTTACTATGGAGACATCCTAAAAACAACTTATCATACCTATTCTTAAAAAAAACAACTTAAGAGCCGAGAACGTGGACTATCACTCGATATAGCCTAGGGACTCTCCTATCGACTCAGGCGTGTCTGTGAGTTAGTTGAGAGAGAGTGAGTGAGTGAATGGATTGGCGAGGAGGGTCTATCAACTTGGTTTGTGCGTGTGTGTGTGTGTGTGTGTGTGTGTGTGTGTGTGTGTGTGTGTGTGTGTGTTATCATGAGTGAATTAAAGAACACACCACATTCATTGATACGAGTGGATAATATCAAGTATTATGGTTAGAAACAACTTGACATACAGAACACATATACCTCGATGCCCAGTCCCCTAGCTATGAGCTCCAACAGGCGCATGGCGATCACATGGCACTTGTGATAGAAGTCCATCATCACCGGCTCAAACTCTGGGACTTCCTCCGGCCAGGTCTGAAGAGGAAGGGCAACCAGCTTATCATAAAAGATTTTGATCAAGTTCGCACGACGACAACTGCGACAGTTTACAATAGCTTGGTAACCTCTGTCGCCGGTCCTGGTTGTCTCTACCCACCAACCGACTATAGGAGCAGCGTGATAGTAGTATACGCCCACATCCACCACCCCCCTCACACACACATACGCACACACACGGGATTAAAAAGAAAAACGCACCTGCCCTTCAGTAAGAGGGGGGTGTATGTTGAAGCATTCCTTTAAGTCACCGGGGGCAGGCGTGTCCCTTCCCACCAAAGACAACCTGCAAAAACGATAGGAAGAAACAAAAGCTTGTAAAATCCAAAATGTTCCCAGCAGAAAAAAGCTAATAGGCAGTCACACTCGTCATCAGGTTCTTTTTTTTTTTGCCACACGATTTTCAGTGAGTGAGGCTATGATAGAACCAACCGGTTAGGATTTGCGACCTTTTCCGTCGCAGGACTGGATTTTGTGCGACACTTGCACGACTGTCGTACTGTCAATCTGCTTTTGTAAATCTATCGTACTACGAAAGTGACAAGTCACAGTACCCGTGGGATCAAAGTGGGCGTTTGCCGTTCGAACGTTAATAGGACTACAAAGAAGTGCAACTTGACAAACCGAAGCCATGCATACGTCTGTTTAGGAATGAACGTTTGTCTACCCCAGAAAGGTTGTATATCAGATCATGGAGGTAGAACAGAAGAGCGGTTAGGAGAGAAAAAAAAAACTTTTTAAAAATTATTCACATTTCTCTCCCCAGAGCCAACCAGCCGTGTCGCTCAGCCGTCCTGTCCACCGGACGGGAGTATTTCTCCTTCACCGCTTCCGGTAGAAAGCAGAACTTATCGTACACATCAAAGACATTATTTACCTGTGAAAGTAGAACAGGGCTAGGGAGTCAACTTTGAGTGGACATACCAACGGTAGTTTTGAGGCAAGGGCAATTCGAATTAGTGATGTTTCAATTGTTTCAAAAACTTCTTTAGAAATATCAATTGGCATTGAAAAGGTTCGAAAGACCATAGTGTGAAGTTGTAAAGCGAGGGAGATTTTGAATGAAAGATTGGAACCAAGCTTATCTTCTCTTTTGAAATATCATATGGAACATGAAATTTTCACTCGGAATCTAAAGATACAGCACACGTAACAAGAAAGATAGCACGTGGAACATAAAAACAGCACAAGAAAATACAAAAAATAACACATAGAATATGGAAATCGAACATGGAACATGAAAATAGCTTAGAATATGAAAATATCAAATAGAATATGATAATAGCACATTAAAACAGTCCATAACGGACATGCCAAATAGCACATAGAAAACATTCCTATCTTGGCCTTACCTCTGATGTTGGGATACCTGTGTTCTTCAAGTACACAAAGCCCACGGTAGTGAAAGCCTGCATGACTTCGTTTGTCAGCTCTGCCAGGTCAGCGTCACTCACATTCTTGTTGTCAAGGCTGTAGGCTGAGAAATCCACGACTGGGATGTAGCCACTCATGTTAGTGCTGCAAGAATATAATGTACCTAAGTGGTAAAATCTTTGCGTTGTTTTATGTTATGTTATGGTACCTTATATATTTTGCTACTGCGGCTTGTTTGGCCTTGTTTTATGTCGTAAGGCAGAAAGCACAAGCATCTGAAAAACAGAATGAAAATTTACGTTGCAATACCGGCCACATGTGATTAACTAGCCATATGGGAACTTTGAACATGAGTAAAAGAAACCAATGTAGGACTACTGCTCGGCAGCAGAAGACAGTCTGCCGGTATGCCTAAATACCTCAACCGCCCTCAACCCCCCTCAACCGCCCTCAACCTCCCACTTCCTGGGCTAATATGCAGTGTACATGTGCTAAGAACCCTTGTTTACACTCTGTATACATTGTCTATATGATTATGAATAAGAAAATCACTGTAACTCTGACGTTTTACCAGTTTTTTACGGCGCGCCGTGCGCCCGAGGAACAGGGTCCGCCATCTTGTTTGTTTACGTCGAACGCATCATCGTGCCGTAAGTTTCAAGTCAAAATAAGTAAAGTAAAAAAGCTTGTGCAGCACGGAAAATCAGCAGATATAGAGGGAAACCTCTTTAAACATCATGTTTCTGGTGGTGGATTTTAGCGCTCAATACTTTAGGGCGGATATTTTGCGGGGTGTATCACTCCCTAAAGACGGTAACTCCACTTATGATATATTAAAAGTTATAACTTGAAAAAACTCGCAAACACTTAGACGTTACTGTGTGATTTTTATTTATAATCGTATAGACAATGTATACAGAGTGTAAACAAGGGTTCTTAGCACATGTACACTGCATATTAGCCCAGGAAGTGGGAGGTTGAGGGCGGTTGAGGGGGGTTGAGGGCGGTTGAGGTGGGTTTCTGTAAAAACCGGGGCCCCGCGGGGCCCCGACGGGGCCCCGTCGGGGCCCCGACAGTGCCCCGTTCGGGGCCCCGTTTTCGGAGTTGGCTTGCGGAGTGACATGACTTGGAAAAAAAACAACTTTAATATACATGCATGACTTACAGGCTCACTCGTAAATGTGAGGACAGGGGCACAATTACGATAAAAACTATCGGATGCTTGACTTCTCATCATGATGATCAAAATACATTGATATCAGCCGCACGTTGCGTCGTTGCGGAGGCCATGGTTCGTGCGTCCTGCTTGGACCTGACCTGGACATGACCATTTCTTGCAGTGGGAGGAAAGAGCTTTAACCTGTTTTATTGCAAGCTCATAGAGGTAAAATACTGCCTCCATGGTATAATAACGCTCTGCATAGTACATTAGGAAGGCCGGATTAAAACTGTTAAACACACGACAAAGTTCAGACGGCATCCACCATCTTTCTTCAGCCCAGGAGGTGGCCTGGTGGGTTGAAAGGTTGAAACTCTATTTTTGTGTAAAGATTGCAATCTGTGTTTACTTATAGTCAGCACTCTGAAATGATAAATTTTTAGGCTGGATCCATAAATAATTCTAAGCCGATTTCAAAGGGACGCACGTGAGGTCGTTGACCCCAAGAATATTTTGTTACGCAGCTTGGGTGCCGACAAGCATACACGTGCATGCGGCGCCCCAAGGACGTTCCTAGAAAACATAGCACTCTACTCAGATTCGTACTATAAAGAAATTTAGACAAAGGAGGGATAGATAATGATCAGAGTATAAGCCATGTTTGTTGAAGTTTAATCAAGAACTAAGGATTTTCCAGCGTTGTTATTCTCTCCTATCTTGCCGACTTGAACACGTTGATCATCACTACTACATTATTCGGGCTCCCGACGGTGAAGGGAGAGGCTGGATGCGGCATTCATACCGATATTCAGTGCTTTGGCGACGGACAGATTTGTAAAATTGGCATTTTCTAAAGGTTTTATGGGGAAAGCCTAGCTTCAACATGTAGAAAATGGTATCAAAGAACTGCAATTTGATTTCTACGAACTCGTCACATTGCCATTTTCATAATACAATTTTCGATTTACGTACCAAGAAAGGCCAACAAAAGAAACATTTTATAACAGAAAAAAATGCTTTATCGTGATCAATTTTTGTCTCGCCTTTTTTGTAGCTATTAATAATTCCATTTAATCACCAGCAAAAACTCTCACGACCACGATAAATATGCCTACCTAAATGTAGATCCCAGGGGCAAGGTCGTCCTTGGTTAGCTCCAAATTTTCAAACTTTCATAAGCAAAAATACTAGCATCGTAATTTCCATGCGGTTACGCGATGATTACAGATTAAAAAATAAATCAATAATAATTTGACAAATTTCGGGAGGGCGCGGCCGACCGTGTCGGCCGACAGAAGGCGTGGGAAAAACTCCTGCGTTACGTCCTTCTCTGACAAGAGGCGCTGGCGAGTCTGTGAATGTTGCAGGCAAGTTTTGCAGGGTGTGGCGTAAAATTAAGAAAAAAATAATTACAAAAAATATTGAAAGTACAGGGTAGTGATGGCTTAATTGATTATTATTAAAAAAATGTAAACAACACACTTGTTGATTTCAAAGCCATAAACAGGCCACGCGATCCTGTCGGCGAATTGACAGCAAGTCGGCACGGCAAAGGGCGGGGGCGTGGCCAACCGCACCTCCTGGTAATGGAATCCGCCACCCAGGCGCCAACAGCCTCGTGGCACACAACTTCAGTTTGCGCGCGTTACCGCCCACTAGCATGTATTACGCAATTCATTTTTGGGCCGTGCCGGTTGAAAACAAGTTAAAGAAATTGCCAATAACGTTGTATTTCGCGGGGTAAATGCAGGCGCACCAACTTTAATTATTATTTTCAAGGTCTAACATGGTATCTACACGAAAGTAGCAGTCCCAAAATGTAAAGTGGGGGTGATTTTCGCCGGCAGCTGACTTGTTTTGACCCGGTTAGTTACGACATTTTTCAGGTCTTTCACGATATTTTTACACGAAAGGCTGGTGGAGCGCGCGTTTCTACGTTCAAAAATATCATTAATCGCGCATTAAGAATTATTGATCATGCCATGCATATTCATCTAAACCTTTTCTTTGAAACGGTACTTTTTTTTACCCAAAAGATCGGCTCGATTTACGCAAGGACATTTTCTGATATAATGTCCTTGATTTACGTTAAAAAATCGTCTAAATTACGTTGACTTGAGCATGCGTTGCAGCCTCTGTCGGCCGGGGCGTAAATCGGGTTGTTTGATTAATAATTAATGAAGTTCTCATGAATATTAGGTGGTAGAAAATGAATATTCTGCATATTTACGGCTGTTCCGGTGGCTGCCCCCCCCCCCCCCCATTCCCGGAACGTAATTATGCCGTGATTATGATCGTAGTTTCGGCGTGCTTACGATTACGCAGATCGTAATTTACGTTAACGCTTACGATGTTGGTACTATAAGTTAAGTTAAAAATCACAGGCATTGTAAAACGGGGGCCCCGCGGGGTACCCCGCGGGGCACCCCGGTGCACCCCGCGGGGTACCCCGTGGGCCCCGCGGGGCCCCGGTTTTTACAGAAACCCGGTTGAGGTATTTAGGCATACAGGACAGCTTCCTGAAAGATGTAGAATTTGTACTGTGAGTAAATGCAGACATGATTGCAAGTATTCTTACCTGTGTGACCGAACAGGGGCGTCAATCTTTCCACGCTGAAACGCGATGATCTATATCTAACGTTTTATATAACCTGTCTGTCTAACCTGTTTGTTACATTCTCTGTAGACTAGTGTAGTGGAAGAACAACTTTATGATTTATCATTCACACTGCACGACAGTAACGATACTGTTTTGAATGACAGGCCAAGAACAGACTACCCCCACCAACGTATCGACAGAAAAAACGGGGCATATGATAGAAAGGTCACGATCTTCCTCATCAACCTCTGCTTGGAGGTGGGGGTAACGACAGAAAAACGGGGCATATGATAGAAAGGTCACTATCCCTGGTAGTGATGCCAATGAGCTTAGACGCCCCCTCTAGCGTAACATAGTAAAACTGCATTTTATGACCACTCTTGGGTAGGCCTGAGGGGGTCAACCGTTATTAATGTTAACAACTGGGATATCTGCTGTTGATTTTCTCGAAATACAACAAGACCTCACGGAAAAGAAATCAATAAAACTGATAGTATAACAATAACAGTATTTACAATTTCTTTTTCTTTTATGATTATTATTCTTGTGATTTAACGTTGTCACAGCGAAGTGTTTGAACTGTCCCTGTCACGTTATTGCCATAACAACAGAAACCAAGATGGCGTCGGGTCGACAGAAGTTGGAAGACCTGGACATGACCCAGGATGAATTGCAGCGGTTTGAGAAAGCTTTCAAAAGCGAGGAGTTCAGGAAACTGTTCGCAGAGTACGCCGAGGAAATATCTGATCCAGAAAACCGGAAAAGGTACCGGATACTCATGCGATTAACCTTTGTTGTTATTTTGTTTAGATGTAAGTTGGTGGGAGGGGGGCGCTTTGGTCAGCAGTTATGCGATATATATAATTTGTTTGCAACAAGGACGTATAGGAGGTGCAAGGTGGTCCAGGATGTGGCAAGGTGGTCTTGTGGTTAGGGTTGTTGGCTTAGAATCAATCTAAAGTTCACTAAAAAAAATCACTGCTCACCACTGCTTGCAGTTGCCTCCTATTTCTTGGAAGACAGGCTTGCCAAATCAAGGAGCTTCTACACTTAGATGTTCTTTTTTGCCAATGAAGTAGTGCATTTGTATGTGATGACAAGGATTTCATTCTGCAACAGTTCAAGGGAAGAACATGTTTTTAATCAGATCGATTATAGAAGCTCCTTGGTCAAATAAATAAAATATTTATCTACACTATTGTCAAATTAAGAATTTTTTTCGTCTGTCAATAACATTTTTTTTCGCTGTTGACAGACTTAGATGTTCTTTTTTGCCAATGAAGTGGTGCATTTGTATGTGATGACAAGGATTTCATTCTGCAACAGTTCAAGGAAGAACATGTTTTTAATCAGATCGATTCTGGTTTGATAAAACTGAAACTTGTAATCATGCTCTTGTTTTTTTCTGGCATAGGATAGTTGCTAGTTTGTGTATCAACAAGATCTGAGCTCTTTTTGTCAAATTGTAAACAATATATCTGTAATGTTATATCATTCTGTAACTGTTATATCTGTTTTCAGGTATGAGGCTGAGATCACAGCCATGGAGAGGGAGCGGGGAACTGACGTCACCTTCATCAACCCTGAACCTCACTACGTCATCAAAACGTCCCTGGATGGGGAAAAGAAATGTTTCATCAACATTTGTGCTAACCAGCATGTCGAGGTGAAAAGTCTTGACACCAGTTTCCCCACTAGACTTTCAGTAAAGGGGCAACCCATTAGAAAGGACTAGCTAGGGATATTTCAAGTGATCATTTTGTGAAAATTTGACTAAGTGATGTTTGAAGTTTTGTACCAATGACTTGTACTAAGTTGTAGATGACTTGTTACAATTGCATGATGAATTGTTTTCTGTTTCAGAGACCCACCAGTCAGCCCTGTATGCAGGGGGAGGGGCCCAGCAGGAGGATAGGTGAGACGTGGTCTGTTCCCCACAGCCTGACACCAGGCCGGGAGGACCTGGATAAGGGCAAGCAGCGCTGTATGGTGTACGACGCCGTGTTTCATCAGGAGACGCTGGAGAAGGCTGCTGCTGATAAGAGGTAAGATATTGTGGAAAGGCTGCACTTGCCTCAAATCTTCTTCAGGTAAATTACACAAGCAGGTGTATCAAAATTGCATGTGAATCAAAATTCAGTACCTAAGATTCAAGAAAACAAATTCATTATTTTTATTTTCATTTTGCAGGTTTAAGCAGATGGTGAACGACATTGCCTTGAGTGCTATAGAGAAGCAGTTTCAGGTGAAACTGGACAGAACCAACATCAAGTTTCCCAAAATTAAGTACAAGGGGACCCCTACAGCTACAGTCATGAGGTGGGGATGCCACACTGGAGAAATAAAACTGTGAAAGCTTTCTTAGACCTGGTGTTGTGAAGGTCTTAAGATATTGTGATGATGTACAGTTGTTTTTCCTAGATCACAATTGTGTGGCTTGTGCCTTCAATTTGTTTTTCTTTTACTTTCCCTATTTTAGTTCCTTGCTTTTTATGGGAGGGGAAAAGTGTTGTTGTACTGTGTGCTCAAGTGCATCATGCTCTAGCAATACACTTAATGCTGAACATTCTACAGATGCTATATGACTAAACCTATCATAAACATCGGAAGGATGTTTTATATTGATTTGCTATGTAAGTTTGCCTTGATGTATACGGTTAACATGTAGTTTGTAAATTGATCTTTCATAGGAAATGTTTGCCCGATGGACCCCAGGCAGCCCCCGACAATGATGATGACCCTATCAAGTTTCCCTATCCTTACAGTCCCCCTTCAGAAAACACAGAAAAAACAAAAGAAATACAAAGCTCAGTCAAACCCAAGGAAGAAAAAGAACCAGAAAAGAAGCAAGACTTCACGGTGCCCAAGTACACCATCAAGCACCGATCAGAGTTTGATATCCAGAACTACCGTGAGGCACCTGACGCTGCTCCATCCATGCGACCTAAGGAACTTGTAGTTGACATTGACTTTCCTCTCCTGAAGTCAGCGGCCAAGTTGGAGCTGGACATCTATGAGAAACAGCTGAAGGTGGAGTCCAAGAAACCTGCTTACAAGCTGGACATCAATCTGCCCTATCCTGTAGATGAGAATGAAGGAGGCGCAAAGTTCGACAAGAGCAAGAGGCGGTTGACAGTGACGTTGCTGGTGAAGCCAGCTCCACAGGCAGACCTTCCATTCACTACTGGAAGGACAGAAGACAGGCAGTTGGTGGAGGAAGTTACAGCTGAACAGGTGGGAGGAAAAGCAGAGGAGAACCGTGTACAGGATGGAGGAAATACACAGAACATCTTACCAACCGGAGTGTCAGAGGTGGAGACCGACAGCAGGGATAAAAACCCAGCAGCAACTGAGACAGAAGAGATGGGGACTGGACCAGCCAGTGATGTTGCAACAGACACTACCAATATGTCAGACAAGGACATTTTCAAGGAAGAGGATGAGCTCCAAAGCAGCTCCACAAGTCTGGATCTACCTCTTGACTCAGCCACACCTGTTAGCACCACACCTGTAAGCACCACATCTGATATTGCCACACCTACATCCCCCACCTGTCCTGACTATACCTACAGACAAGACGAGGACAGTATGGCAATTGTCATCCATGTCCCCAACATCATTGAGAAGAGCATCAGTAAGACCTACTCAACATCCAGCTACATCATCAGTATCCAGTTCCAGGCAGCAGGTACGGTGTCTTAATTGGAGTTCTAGACTATTTCCAATCTGTCATCTTATGTTCATACATGGAGGCTGGCATAAGATTGGCTAATGAAGAGCTAAGCCAACTCAGTGTCTGTTTACCAATGAATACTTACTACAGTAACTGTATTCAAAACTGGATGGAAAACCACAGCTTACTCTCAAACCTTTGTGGTGGTATACACTATCCTTCCTTGATGTCACTTATGTGCAATATACCTGTTCAGTCACACATAATTGCCTACATTACATAGGGATGTACATCATTTCCATCCATGTGAACATGTTAGTTATGTGTTTGTTGTGTTCATATGTTTGCACATCAGTGAGTGCAAAGGAAGTGGTTAGAAAGCATTCAAGTGTTAACAGAAATGATGTATGTACCCCCTTTGATCCAACCAGTGTCTGTCTGAAAACATCTATTGCCACTGATGTTGCTGATGTGCAAAATTTTTGTGAGCAAGCTCTAAGTTTTGAATCCAATGGTGATGATTTATCTTTTAACAAATATTTTCAATCCCTCCAGGTACCAGCGGGTTGCGGTACTACCAGCTGTTTGTGGTCCTGCTGGATGGTAACACTGTGGTACGGAGCCAGACCACTGTAGACGTGTCGCCCCACAATGCTGTGGTGCTGCTGCACAAGGACGACAGCTGCAAGGGATTGTGGGCCAGCTTTAAGGCTGGGGTGGACATCATGAACTTAGAGGTGAGGAACTTGGATGTACATGTATTATGCTATGGTCTAATGTTAGTGATCCCATTTGGGGCCTAATTGTTAGTATGCCAAGACTGGATTTGTGTGTTACAGTTAGTGGTATTGGTTTAGCTGTGCAATGAAAGCCATACCTCAAGCACATTAAAGAACCCACTGCACTTATGACAAAGAGTAGGCCCCTTCGCAGCTTATCAACTCTGTACTGAGATATGAATGGTTTTAGGCACTAATTTTCTACTTTGTGTCCTCCTAGGAGAAACAGTTCCTGACAGAAGATAGTGTGAAGGCAGCCGTCCAGGCAGTGGTCAGTGAAGGTCAGGCCCAGGCTGCTAACACAATCAGTGTCAAGGTCACAGAGGCATCAGAAGACAAGCTGGCCATCAAACTCACGGTTAGTTTTATGCTATCCAGTCTGATAATGTTTCTGTGTTAAGTAGAGACTTAACATAGATTTGTGACACACCATGCAATAGTCTAGGTTAAGACTATTAACCGGTATGTTACATGATACCAGAAGGCTTTTATGAAGGATATTAGAATAGGTGCCATAACTTTAAGGTATCAGTTATTCTCCACTGGTTTATATCTGTTTCAATTTTAATGACAGAATGGTATTTGTGACCAGATGATCATGAAATCACATGCAGCCACTTTATGGACAGCATTGATTGGTTGATAGGAGCTATGCTGCTCAGGCTTCCAATGTAAAATAATACCTGCAATTATTTCTAATGAATGAATGATAATTATGTTAAATTTTGAATACAGGATGCTGAAGGTGTGCAGGAGCAGGAGGAGATGGGAGCAAAGCCCACAGGTGTGACAGTAGATGGGAATCAGGACAACATCTCACCTCAAACTGGAAAGTCTTCCATTAAGGAACGTGTCAGTGAAATCATTGAGGCAGGAAAGACGGGAGAGGGGTTGGATAGTGATGATGATGCTGATGATTCAGGAGACACCCAGGGAACAGAAGCCGTCAGTGAAATGGTGCTAGAGAACACTGTTTCTGGAAAGGGCAATAAAGGTCCTGTTGAGACGGTACAAGATGGTGAGGGCATCTCACTCAAAGACAGTGATGCAGGTGTACCAACTGGGAAGACAAAAAGGAAGAGAAGGAAAAAGAAAGGAAAAACACAAGCACAAAATCAGGATTCTAACACTGGCACTGAGACTGCACCAGGGGCATCAAGTGAGGAAGGTGGACACCTGGAAGGAAAGGAGGAGGAAGAGGAAGGAAAGACAAGTACGTCAAGCAAACTTAAAGTCTCAGAACAGTCAACAAAGTATTCAAAGAGTGAGAAAGAAGCAGCTACTCAAGACACAGTTGGTTTTGATAAAACCATCATCAACACAGGAAGGGAAAGGAAGAACTCAGGGAAGAAAAGTGTCACTTTCTCGGACAATGTGGAAATCCACAAACTTGATGAAAAGAATGGAAAAAGCAAAAAGAAGCAAAAAGGGAAGAAGAATAATCAGAATGGCCAGAAGGTAGCAAATGGTCATGGGAAGACAGAAGGTGAGCCCGCCACGAGTGATGTAGGTGAAGCAAGTGTATCAGAGGAAGTCACTGTTCCAGGTGTGTCCAACACAGAGTCTACTTCTGAGGACAAACCAGCAGGTCAAGGTGGAGATGGTGATGTCAAGAAGGAAAAATCTGACCCCAATAAGAAGAAATCCAAACCAGAAGCTGTGGATGCACTGACAATCAGGGATGTCAATACTGGTGAGGAGGAGGTTGTGACAGAACATAGGGCTGAGTGTGCCGTACAGTTTACCAACAAAGTCATGTTTGAACTGGATTAGGTAACACTTTTATAGTTACAAAGGAACCATGTTGAATGCAAAGTTCCATGCAAAGTTTCAGGTATTTGGCTTTAAAGATATGTTAGAGATTCAAAATTTTGCAGTGTGTTTCAAGATTGAAATTGACCAGTGCTAGTTGGGGTCAGTGGTGACAGCATTGCTTGTGTGCTAGTCACACTGTCACATAAAAGTTTTCAGACTGAATCAACTCTAGAGATATCTGGTTCAAAGACATTGATAGTGTGCAGTCATATTATGATGCATATTGTACATTTTGTATTAAGTTTGCTTAAGCATTTGCAATTATTCAGAAAACCTTTAGTTAGTACTTTAGATTTATCTGTGTTACTGCTGCAGTTTATGAACTGTTCTGTTTGGAGTATTTGGATTGAGGGTTTCAAGTTTAAGTACAGTGACAAGTGTATATACAGTACTTGTATTTTGATCATACAAATGGACTATTGATGAAATACATGTAGCTGTTGTGATTTGATCCATTTGCAATTTTTATGATGTAACTCTATGTAGGGATTAACATTTATTTTCACTTGATTCTAAACTTACCAGTATTAAAGACTGTTTTGTCATCTGATATCTGAAAGAAGATAATAATGCACAATGATTTTGTGTGGGGGGCCTCTATCTAGTAGTATGTGGTATCATCACATGAGGTTGAGGAGGATAGTACCTTACTTGCCTCCTGGAGTTGAAAGACTCAGACAGAGGAGAGGAAATCTAATGTATTCTGCTCTTATCATTTTACTGTACTGTCACGTCAACTTGGGTCTGGTCTATGACTATAAGGCTTAGCACAATTCCACTGGTGTAAATATGGTTGTTGAATTCATCTTCCTCTAACAAAAAATCACCCTAAGCTTAACAGAATAAGATTAAGTTCCTTTTTGATGAACTACAAAAATCACCAGCCATTATGGAAAAAAATCAGTTTCCATTGAGAAAGACAGAGAGAGAGAGAGAGAGAGAGAGGAAAAGTAGTATTTTCTTTAAAAAATAGTCCATTGGTTGAATAAAATGGAACTTGGACTTTTGATACTTTGTTCAACTGTTGTGAAATCAAACAGTATTGTACAATGGATTCAATCATATATTGTCTTTATTGAAGTTATCAAAATCATTTACATTGTATCAGTTAATATCACTTTCATACCAGATGACACTTTATCTTCCAACACATGAAGATATATCTTTATTCATACAAAGGTTGAATCCTATTTTTGTGCTCACCCTGAGGCCTTAAGTAAACACACCTTTGACATTTAGTTTCGGGGGCGGAGCCAAAAGAGGAACATTGGCTCCACGCCAGCCCACCTGAAAAGAAGCGGCACCATATTACCTATCCCACCTGCAGGGGTGTCATTACCTATACCAATAACCGTAAAATTCATTTACTTTTAGTTTGGACAGTGTTTGGGATGCATATTTGATCTAATTATCTCACAGGTCTGGAGAGTGGAGCCAAGTTCAAACCGATGTTAGACTCAAAAGGGTGTCTCGTAAGGAAGTTAGGGCTGCTCCCCCTCCCCTCAAGCATCGGCGTTCGATAAAAACAAACCGAACTCCATTGTCCCATTGCGAGGGGAATCCCATTTGTGGACGCTGAGAACAAAAAGTCCCAGGTTGTTATTTCATCTGCATTGTCCAGTCTTTGCTGCAGGAAAGTAAGCACTGTGGTGGCCACTCTTACATTTTTGCAGACGCTGCTGATCTTCATTGAGGCAAGTACTTGTTCTTACATTTCATCAAGCATCTTCTCAACATTTGAGCAGTCTAGTCGGCAATAGGTTAGATTTTGGACACTCGGATTGCTCTTGCTAGTACCAATCTAATTCAAACCTCCTTGCCATTTCTTTAGGGACCTTGATGCTTTGCCCATATCACCAGCAAAATCTAATGTGAAATCAAGGACATTATATCCTTGCCTATATAATGTCCTGGGTTTGAGACAGGTGGAATTTTTCATGACATTAGACCAAAATATTAACCCCAACGCAAGAAATTTCGTGGAAAGAACTACTTTCTTTCATAGGAGTAGAAAATGACAGGGAACATTAAGCATGGCTTGGAGACAAAGGCTTGAGAAAGTGAAACTGCATGTGACTCGGTGCGTCTTGGTGGTGCACTGTGGCACCCAGAATCAACCCTGTCGTCAAAATACCCCGCTGCTGTACTGTACCAACGCTCTCAGTAAAAAGTTGTCTAGTTAAGATCAGTCAACTGTTTACTCGAATACTTAGCAGATGCGTTGGTGTAAGGAATGCAAGTCCATGAAGCGGGACAGCGAGTTCCGCCGCAGGTGGGATAAATGTGAGAGGTGCTGTTTCCTGGCAGCTGCTGGACACTTGGCGGGTACCACGGTGGGTTTGCTTGAATAAGCTTTCTCTATGATCATGTTTGCTGTCAACATTCTTTATTCTCAAAAGTTCCACAACCTCCTTCGAAGTTCTTTTTGTTCAGTGCAACAACCAAAAGTCCAGAGAGGGAAGTCGGACTCAACCATCCTTCCAACTCCCCTCTCTGGACTTTTGGTTGTAGCTGATAGTTATTGCGGCCTTCGCCAGAAGAGTATGTTTTCGGTTTGGCCATGGTGGAGTGGCTGTGGTGTGGGTCTGTATTTATTTCAACAGTTTAACTCAAGAACCTTCATGATATTTGGTAAGTGAATAGCGGTTGTGGAAACGAAGGTCAAGTTTGAAAATAGTTCACCTGGCGTTTTCCAATGGTACTGCAGTGCATGGGCTTTTTATGCATTTGTTGTTTGTGTGTGTACATCATATCGTGGATCTCTAGTTTGACAATGTTGAGAGCTTGTTTTTTCTTTCTTTTTCATGTCAGGCGGTTAAAAAGTTTTGCGAAAACACTGCGCAGGAGGCATTTAAACAAGGTACATGTATATGTAAATATTTTCTCTTTTTTATTGCACGTTTTATGCAGTAAGTCAGATATGTGATGGAAACTGATTACTGGTAGTCCCAGCCAATTCAAGTCAAGTAATATAGAGTGTTGATTTAGATTGTCGTCTGTTGATCTTTCAGCGGCCCTAGAGGCTGTCTCATCACCATGGCAAGTGGCTGCTGTTGCGGCTGAGTATGGAACATACTGGGCCCTTCATGCCGCTGGGGAGACCAAGGAAACTGCCCATGAGTATGGAGATGTTGAATTCGCTATTAGACACCTTTACAGTTACGACTGTTGACAGATGATCATATTGATATTGAAAATTAACCTTCTCCCTCCTGTCTAAACTTGTAAACAATAGAGAATTGGTAGCCAAAATTAAACGGACATTCAGTGTGGTAAAGGTTAATAATAACAAGCCTTGACAGATGACCATGTTGACATTGAAAATTAGGAATAACAAACCATCTTATATCGTAAACAAGCCATCTTATATCTTTAATATAAATGTATCATTTGTATAATGTTAAGCCCCCTCATCAAAGAAAACAACAGGGAAGAGGTTTCATGCTTCTATGGCTAGGAGTTTTTCTTCCTTTCAAATATATTCTCCATTTTCCATAACCAAACTATCATTTTACTTTTTTGTCAGGGCTTCCTCTGTGGTTGGCCTTGGCACCTCCATGATTGTTGGTGGTTTGGCTGGTGGTCCTGTGGGTGTGGCGGTTTCAGCTGGAGCATGGGTTATTGGCCATGTAATCCCCAATCCAGGAGTGTAGGTCTTGTACACCATGTCTACATCCAAACCGACCAGAAATTCTCCCAGTGCAGTGCTAGACTTGATGCACAAACATTATAACAAATCATTAATTGCTTATTACAATATTTCTCTTTACTTAGTTTGAAATACGGAACAAAATTTTGCAAATTATATTTATAGATGTAAACAATCATTGATGATAGGTAATAGTGATGGTATCAGATGAGTTCCTTTTTTAACCTCCATGATATAAGTCAAAATGATTATAAGGTCTTAGATGTTTGCAGAGTTGGGTTGTAAATTGTCAATGCTTGCATTACAAGCAGTGTGACTGATGAAACATGTTTAATAGTTACCACTGATGATGAAAAGAGATTGTAAAAAAAGAATATTTTGACATAGAAATTACTGCCGTCATGTAAAGGACAGAACAAGGAAGAAATCATGATATGGTAGTGCTGTTGTCTTAGCAATAATTAATGACAAGAAACATCATTTGGAACCAGACAAACAGAGGATATATTTGCCCCACATGGCAATATCCAGCTTGTCTCAACTTTAAACTACTTTGTGAGTCTAAAGACATTCATTAAAGAACAAATTATGAGACAGTACTGCTGTTATCCATCTTGGAAGTTCTCACTTTGTTTACATGCATATAACCACAACTAAAAACTGGAAATACAAAACTAACAAGGAAGGTCAATTACAAGTATTCATTATAAACATGATCATGACATAGTGAGAAATTAGTGTCTAAACGGACATTATTCTCTCAAACCATGCATGGACAGCACAGTACTGTTGCAGTAGTAAAATGTACATGAATGTACAACTAAGTATGCCTAAAGCACAGCTTGACTCTGTTGAGAAGAACTGAGACTGTGAACTGAATTTGGGAAGATTCAGAAAACATTGGGTGCAAGAGCAAAGAAGAAATGATTCTAAACAATGGTGGTATACAAATTGAACACATGGAAGGAGTATTGTCACATTTTGTCTGTAGTTCCTGGAAGTCCCCATGGACTCTACATAAACATCCAGCATCACTTAGTATAACAAAGCTTTTTCCTAGCCTTTCACTGACTACTCTGTACAGTCATCCTTCCACAAGTCTTTGCCATGCTAGTTTAAACCTGTCCTAGAAAACAGAAATGACAACATTGTCATCTTGTCGAATAGAAGATCAGGTTACGGTAGTTATTTCAAAGTACATGTACAATGTACTGCATACCTTAATTTAGTGAGGGCTTTAATTTAGTAAAAGAATTTTTCCTGGAGTAGCTGATATAGCTTTTAGCGATTTGGAACAAAATCAATAAATCTGTGAAAATAATTTTGTTCTTGATGTTACAGAAGATACATTATATATGTATCTAAAAGACACGTCTTACTATTGCTGGCAAGATTCTTTTAATTACTTTCCAAAATCCCCTTATATCCCATACTGATAATCTCCATTTCGATATTGCACTTCAGTTTCATTTCACACAACAGTGTTATAATTATTACCCTCTTCCTAATACAACATGAAAGTTTGGCTATGTTACATTTTACTCTCTCTCTGACTACTTACAATGTGCGAAAATACAGGAACAACTTGACTAGAGCATATATATGTACAATGATAAATCACATTGTGCAGTTCAAAAGGAAATGATACACCAACAATGTACACTCAAAACACCTTATTGCATTAGAGTTGCCTATGGAACGTTATGTATACAACAGCTGGAACCAATCCACTAGATACATATGTTTGAACAATCGAACAAATACAGCAATATCATTGTAGCAGACCATAAACAGCTCTAGGCATACCTTACTGACAGAAAGTTGTACTACCAGGTTTCTAAGAAGTTTGTGACACTAGTAATTTCAATATGAAAAAATGCTGAAAACACAGAAAACCTAATAAATTCTGAAAGTCACACTATAATTGCAAAACTTACATGTATGACAGAAATATAGAAACCATAACATAGAAGAAAGTATGCTCCTTCAAACTATATGGGGAACTTTACATCCAGTAACAGCTTTTAATTGTAGGGCTTCATAATACATAAAACTTCACTGCATATTTTTTCCCTCTTAAGGGTATTCTAAATACTTGCGAACATGTTGTAGTTTGGTTTTCCAACAGTAATACATCTAGTATGACATATCCTGCACAACCTGCATTACATATACATATACATATTGTATTTCTAATAGTGGGAAATAAGCTACAGCTGTATCCTTCTCAGTTCAGGGATAGCAGCACCCCCTAGAAGGGGATTTGGTTTGGGCAGTACTGCAGCATATTGTAGCTAATAAAGCACCCTCTAGTAGGGGATCTGGTTCTGGTAGTACTGCAGCATGTCGTAGGTGATGCTCCTGTAGTTGAGGAAGGAGTCCTTGATGACCTTCTGCATGTAGTTGGCCGCGTCCCTCTCGTTCTGCAGGGGAGCAAAGCGCTGGCGCAGCAGCTTGATGGTCTGGCCTCGGAAACATGGCAGTGCCGTGTCCAACATCAGTGCAACCAGTGACACAATGGCCTCCTGGTAGGGACGCACAGCAAGGTAGCCCTAGAACAATAGTTGTTCATTGTTTTCATTTCATTTATTGGTTTAGCTGACTTGCAGTCAAGGCTGAAGGCCATTACTAAAGGCTAGCCTGTGAATTTTGAACTGATAGGTGGGTGGCCATCACACACTGGGACACAGCCATGTTTTTATCAGTAAGTATACGGTAATGGGTTCTTGGATCGGAAAGACTGCAGCCCCCATTAATAGCAGACAAATTGTGATTCAGCACATCAACAGCTAGAACCACAAGATGATTTCCTCATTTCTTCAATTGTTCTGAGGGTATGCAGAAAATGGAGCTCCCATTACTGATGAATTACCTGAATACACAGCTCCATGAAGCGTCGGAACGGTGGGGCGTCCATCTTCCCACCCATGATCATCACCATCTCATCTGTCAGTTTGATGTCTGGCTCCCAGCCAAGGTTCCCCCCTGGTGAGCTCTCAAACATGAAGCCGAAGTCAATGTGCATGATGTGGCCCTGAGGAACAGCAACATAATGTATCATGTATGTATCATCAATTTTACAGGAAGACTCCTTCCTACTGGTCTTAACAAGGACAGATCTAGATGTAATGTAGAGTATATTTACAGGTTCATAGAATAGGGACATTTCACCTATTTCAAAAAAGATCAAGGAAAACCAGACAACTGATGACAGTGTCTCATTCAAAGGACACTGACCCTTTCCAGTGGCATGCAACTCAATTGAACAACAACTGGGTTTCCAATTGAAACATTTAAAAAGTAATACTGAGAAACAACTGATTTGTACACATTTGTACATACATGTAGCTTACTCTTTCATCACCTTTTGTCTTCCTTACCTGTGAGTCCAGCATGATGTTTCCGTTATGCCTGTCCTTGATCTGTAGCAGGAACCCTATAACGCTGTAAGCCGCCATCGATTCAATAAAGTTCCGGCGGGCGTTCTGAAACATGAGGGTCATTTCGTCCCCATATTTCTGCAGGAAGTACTCGTAAAGGCCGATGTCGGTCTGTCGTCCCAGCTGATCACGTGACTTGGTGTCCGGGATGCACTCGATGACACCACAGCCCGGCGCTGTGGCAATGACTCGGTAGGGATAGAGGAATAGGTCCAGCCCCGCCTGCCGGAAGATGTTCTTAAACAGTGTCATCACCTGAATGGGAAAAATTATCTCCATTTAGTTTTACCTTGAGGTCTCAACAATTTTAGCTTCCACTGTTATAGAAAGCTATTCTCCCTCTGGATGTAAACAGATGCTATGTATAGTACAATAGAAACAATAACTAAACTAAGTAAATCTAATCACCATGAAATTGGATGTATAAACCAATAGTCATATTACAGTAGGGACCTTAGAGGAGCAACTGATATCTTTTGCTTTTCTTCAGAAGTAACCCTACCTGCCACATCTGTCATACCTGTAGTGCAAGCATGTCCTGCCGCACATCATCTCCCACTTTAAAGATGGCTGCCTGCCAGACCTCCTCTGCTGTTCCATCTGTTGTGTCCCCTCCCTCCAGTCCAAGGTTCTCCAGGTCGTTGATCCCACACTTTCTCACCTGCAGAGACCACAGTAACAGGTTTCACACCAAGTGTATTCGCAGAAGCAGGCTCTTAGCAAAACATTTCCGAACTAACTATACATTCTCAATCACCTGTCAATGACATTATGTCTTTACTAGTATTTATTTGTTTGTTGTTATATAACATAAAAACTTGTTTATGTGTAACTCCAAAGGACTGCAACCTTTCCAGTAACATATCCAGAGTGTGACAACAGTTGAGATTCAAATGTTCAAACTTCTGGTCCCAAAACAGGATCACTAAACACTGGACCAAACACACAACAGACTGGGGTACCTGTGACCAAAATCCTGCAAAAAGTAACTTAAGTTATTAAAAAAAAAGACAGACCTTAAACTTGGCTAGGAAAGGTGCCTTTGCTGCACTCTGGAGGGGGGTTCCTGAGTTGTAGTCAATGCCCAATACGACGGCCTCAGGGTTACTGGGCAGGTAACAGCCAGGCTGGACCTGAAGAGCAGCAGGAACAAGTGTTGGTCAAACCATACCATTAATCTGTATACAGTCTACCGGGTACTCAACAGATACTATTTCATGAATCCAACTTATAAATAGGTAAAGATGTATGTGCACCTAATAATACTAGTAAATGGGGGCAGCAAGGCCTGTTTTGCAAATCATATGCTGCATTTGGTATTAGAGCAGACTTACTTATCCCTATTAATACATGGGGTTTGTTGGGCTTCCACTACACATGTCAAGCAAATTTGCCTAACATTTATAAGGAATGGGAACTTCCCCTTCATTGATAATCCATATGTACAATATTGTGCGCAACACAGATCTTAGGTACTCACAGCAATTTTCTTCATGGCCTTCAGACAGGCCTTCTTCCTCTCTGCACCTTTAGGATATGGTCTGATCTCCCCCGAGATGGCCGTCACCTTCCCAAAGAAGTCAAACTCCCGTTGATAGAACTGCTTGGCTGGCCCGGACAGTGTCCGAGTCATCAGTTCGATCATGGCCTCAAAACGATCTCCAACCTGCAAGAATGGGAGTTGTTGTCATAAGTACAGCAGGGGTCTCTTCACTAGACAGCTTTTAACAATAATTCAAACCAAGGAATCAGATTTGAGAAGGTGTTCAGTGTAGTGAGCCAGCAGTCATCAAATCCTGGAAAGCTTGTATGTGATGTTAGACTGACTGATTAATGCACATACGCACCTCTGGGTCCTTGATGGTGCCGTCCTCATCAGTGTAAGCATTGGTCTTCATGTTCCAGACGAACTGGTGAGCCAGGAGCTGGGAGCGCCGACTGGCCCACTGGATATACTCCTGTACATACCCCATGGTGTCGTAGCGTAGAGCCTGGGGACAGAAAAGGAAGCTGACTGTGACATTTGCAGATAGAAAAACCTTATTGCACAACAACTGTAAAGGGTACAATGTATGCCAAATACTACAACAATGGTAGGTAGACTGATACTTTAGATGTCCCCGTCATGATAGAGATAGTTTGTGTGGTTATGTCATGAGAGCTTTCATTAATGTCATTTACATGTAGATTATTCTTCAAGACATCTGTATCTGCATCTAATTTTTGTGCAGATGTGCTACTCATTCTGGGACAGGAATTTGCATCTGTAACCCGTAAAGTTAAACCAATGAAAACAAAAGGTGTGTCATGACATCACACCTGGATCAGCTGTGGGACGTAGAACAGGGTGACCTCAGGTGGGAGGGAGCGCAGGACCTTCACGCCGAGTTGCGAGGTGAATGGATGTGGTGGGAACTGGCGCGAGAAGTATGACAGCGCCATGGCAGGGTTGACGCCGGACCAAGTCAGGATGTGGCTCAGTTCTGGGGCATCCACCTCAACACTGTGTTCTGTGACCAGGTACTGCAGCAGAGAACAAACAGTACATTTAAAATTAACTGAAAGAACATGAGTAAAGTGCTAACCTCAGCCCATGCAGCAATTATCTTATTTTGTAATGCCATTACTAATGGCCCACCTCCACATTGTGTTCTTTAACCCAGCACTGCAGAAGACAAAAAGAAGCAGCTTTATCCCCTGAAGTATATTTCCTCTAAATAACAAACACTCTAAAACTGCAAACCCATGCAGCATTTTCCCCATCTTGCAATGTTTAAGAACCTTACAAGCTTTCCTTGTCTAAGCTGAAATACTGACTTAAGAAATTTATGTATAATAGGTTGTGCTGCCAGTGTGAGGCCTACTTTCTGGTCAGGTGACTTTTCCTCAACCCACGCAGGCAAAAGGAACTGCAAAAATAAGACAGCATTTTGCCCTGTTACACAGTGCTCAGTAATCCTTTATGAAATTCCAGTATCTGTATTTGGATCAAAGTCTGTTAATCACTTCTTCCTTGAGCCAGAGTATAACAAAAATTATAAATATCCATGAACAAGTTTTTTTGTTATCCTGTTCACAAACACATACAGGTAAAAATGAAACTAAAATACATAATGTTCACATGAATCAATCTGTCAGAGTCTTACCTGGATTGCTCTGGGAACATCAACAACTGCTTGGGGGTCGTTCCTGACTAGGCGTGTAACCTCCCTGGAGATGGCTTCTGTCTGACGGAACCTGTAAGAATAAGAACTGTTGGAGTACATACTCTTGCCAAGGGCACACAACCTTCATTTCATATAGATGACAGTGTCTGGTGACCCTAAATCTGATGAAAGTCAAGGACAGCAAGTAAAATCAAAGGCAGCAAGTTATGAAATAGACATGAATGAGGACGTGTGTTCCATCTGAATGGCAGTTTCAGAACCAGTTGTACAGCTCTATGTATGTATCATCTATCTTTGTAGTGCCCTTGAGACTTAGGAAATTAGGTGTTAGTTGAAGTAGGAGTAATGGTAGCATGCATCTCCATCTGTACCCTTGACAATGTGGAAATTTGCTTCTAACCTATAACGGGATGAGTGGTTAGGGGTTACTTAAATGAGCAAAGAATGTTCCCCCCACCTGGCTGGGAGTTGCAGTGCCAGTCGCGGGGAGATATCCCACGCCATCTGTACCGTGTCCCTCCAGGCCCTGTCCGACATGGGCTGGGACTGCCACGCAGTGATGGTGTCCTGCCCCACGAAGCTCAGCTCCGACAGACCCAAGGGGTTGAACCACGTCGTTAGCCGCTCGATCTCGTTCCCCACCAGTGAGAGCAGCAGCCCTCGTCGTCGCATGTAGTCCTTCACCAGTACCTGGGGTAATCACAATACACTAGTCACTTTAGGGAGACAATGTTGGAAGCTCTACGTCATAAGTTGTAACTGAGTATACACTTAAGTTTTTGTGTCATTTGACACAATATGCTTCCATTCACCAAACACCTTAATTTGTCACAATGCATAAATCATATACATAATGTATCAGATGTTAAATTTTGTAAAATAATTCCTAATTTCTAGAGTTTTTAAGTGTCATGGGATTGTATACATTGTGCAATGTGCAGTAGCAGCACTGTAATGTATTTATTCATACATTTACATGTCCAACTAATTAAAGGTTTTCTT
The DNA here is from genome assembly GCA_013266295.2 of Branchiostoma floridae x Branchiostoma japonicum. Lineage (NCBI taxonomy): Eukaryota > Metazoa > Chordata > Leptocardii > Amphioxiformes > Branchiostomatidae > Branchiostoma > Branchiostoma floridae x Branchiostoma japonicum. The sequence continues at coordinate 18,845,228 of CM023840.1, forward strand.
CAATCTGTCAACTATGAATGATAATAAAAAACCCTGTCCCACCTCTCCCACCCTGCTCTTGCTGCGGGTGGTTCCTGCAGACCGCCTGGACAAGGTAGACATGTTGGAGGACATCGGCATGGTGTTTACCCAACCTTGAGTTGAACGAGGGCCGACGTCTGAGCTTGCACGCAGATCAGCTGGAATGGATGTCATGGTTGCAGTGGCACTACGCACACTGATGGTGTCAGAATCAAGTTCAGGGAAACTAGAACCAATCACATGGCTTGTCTTTAAGTATTTCTTGTCTGAATGGAGTGACTTCCAGAACTTCATGACCATCTCGACGACCTCCCTCAATGTTGTGGTGTCCTTCAGTGGAATGGGTAGAACGGCGGTAAAGTAGTCGAATGCCGTGGTGTAGACTTTCTCCCGCAGCACGTTCTTGCTGGGGCAGCTGGGTAGGACATCACCTTGGAGGAGCAGGAGGCCAAGGGTGAGAAGCCGGAATCGGGCACCAACCCCGACAACATGTCGGTTCATAATGGGGTCCTTCCCGCCCACAAACATCGGAAGGGAGTAGTGCAGGAGGTCAGCAAACATTTCCACTTGTGAGGTGCTGCGGTACTTCACCACCTCAAACCTCTCCATCAGGAAATTGATCCAGATGTTGTGTGGCTCAACATATGGTGCCTTCGACTTACAGTCTTCTTCCCCGAAGCTGGCCAGCACATCCATTTCCTCCACATTGTGCATGAACAGCCCGAGGCGCATGTCCACACCCATCTTCCACGCTGCTGTCATGGCCAGCATGAAGGGAAGCTCTAAGTCTGCTCTAGCTGCCAGCAGCCACTGCCAACAGCAGATGGTGGTTTCCATGGCCTTGTCTGTGAAATAGCGTATGGGGGCCTGGCACAGGCTGTGCAGTAGAGGCCGGTGGCAGCCCTTACTGTTGATCAGCAGTGCTGTAACTCGGAAGAGGGACTTACGGAAATGCTGAAAGTCCCTGCCTTGTGAGGATGCAGTGAGCTGTTGGTGGAAGGTGCGTGCCAGCCTCCTCTCATCACCCTGACACAGACTCAACATGCCCTGCACCTCACCCATGAAGCGGCTCCTCATGCTGGTGGAAGCCACAAAGCTGGAATGATCCTTGTTCACACACTTTGGTCTCTTGTCTAGCTTTGATGTAGAAACATCCTTCGTGTTACCTGCATACTGTAGAATGCTTTCTGCTGCAAGGGCCATGCCTGCATGTTTGGTCAGTCCATCACAGGTGTTTTCGATTTTTCTCAGGTACTCCTCCAGGTGAGACTTAGTGGCTGCAGGCGCCCACTTCAGGGCTTCTTGCAGAATCCCTGTACAACGAGCCGCAAAGTCTTGTACAACACTCTCCCTTGCCTCAATGGTGTCCGGAATGGTCAGCTGATGGGAGGTGTTGGGAACTTTTGCCTGTATGGCCTCAAGTTTTGAATCCCTCTCCAGTCCCTTGGACAGGAGCTGTAGGATATCCAGCATGGTAGAGATCACCTCTCCGCTCCACAGCAGGTGTGGAAACCGATCAACAAGGCCCGACAGAAACTTGTCTGCAACCCGACGGATGCGTTTCATCTGGTGGTTGAACTTGACGAGTAGGAACTGGGCATGCTTGACAAGTTCTTTCTCCCACACGTCTGTCCGTGGCTTGTTGGTCATGACATCGAGGAAGATCTTGAAGGCCTGGTCAGCAACAGCGAGCAGACACTGCAGCATCCCCGCCTTGTCCTTCTGCACCTGTTTGTCCTCTAGGTAGCGGAAGACGAGGTGAAAGCTGCTCATGTCTGTGGAGTGTTTGACTCTGAGGGTTTCCAGCTTGAACACAGAGAGAAGGTAGGTGCACTGAGCAAAGCTGAGTTTGTTAATGAGTGACCCAACCTCTGCTGGATGCCCAAGGAGATTGAGAATTGTGGCCCTCAGTTCGTACAGCTCTGCCGGCCCTGCAGCATCGTTCCTCAGAGCTGAGTTGTACTGGAGCTCTGACCGCAGGTGCTCTCCGCCTGGAGACAGCAACACAGGGGACTTGGTGGCGATCTCACAAACTCCATCATACCATTCCGGTGGCCACAACCCAGCACCTTCTGTGGCAAATCCCATCACTACACAGTACAGCCAGAAGTCACGAAACAGCTTGTATAATCGTGGATTAGGGTCCATGATTGGGGCCAAGCGTCTCATTAACAAGGCCAGGATCGGAATGAGGATGCCCAAGTTCCCTGCACTACTGGAAGCCTTGATAGCTGTGGAGGACTTCTCACTGGCCTTCTCGCTCGCTCGCTTCCCCTCCAGCCCCATCTGCACAAACAGCTCCAGCAGACGGACAAGAAGCTGCTGAAGCTGTTCCTCACCTTGTAGGTTACTAGCTACGACCCCGAGGGCATTGATAACTGCCAGAGAAACATGCCTATAGCCATGGGCTTTGTTGTTGGTAGCATGAAGGTCCTGCGAGTAGGTGGCAGACCCTGCCTCCACAGTGATTGTGATGAACATCTTCAGGATCTCCTGGTATGTGGTAGGTTCTCCTGCCAGGAGCATAAGAGCCAACTGATCCACAATCAGGACATCTAAAGGAGAGGCAGGGCTACAGAACCGCTGCTGGAAGATCTGCAGGACTGACTGCATGGTCTTGAGGTCATCCTTGAAGGTAACTGCAATAGCACCAAGGATATGGATGGTGTGGGTGGAGATGAGGGTTGATTCTCTGTCGCTTATTTCAGCTGCGTACAGCCGGTTGGAAAGGGATGCCAGAAATGCATGAACGCAGTCTGGGTCGTCCTTCGTCCCCGCCTTCAGGGCACGACAGATGTTGGAGATGGCTGAGTCACGCAGGTGGTGGTATTCAGTAGAAGACTGACTCTGTGAATGAACAGGACTGGTACCGGTCACATGGATGGATGGGGGCCCACTGAGTGAGTGAGCACTGCCCCGTGTGGCTGAAGTGACTTGCAGACGGTGAAGTTTCATCACCAGGGGGGATGGGTTGATCAGGAAGTCGCGGAGGATGTTGAGAATGTTGTAAGTGTTCCCAGGAAACTTTTCTGCCAGGGAACCAAGGCCTTGCAGGCAGCACAGCAGCAGCGGCATGTGCAGCACCACCAGCTTGGAGCTTGTGCTTGTGTTCAGTTTCTCCTGGAGACGGCTGCAGAGGGCATCCACCCCTGTCTCTTCCTGCTCTGCCCACACCAGCAGGTCCACACAGGCAGCATTTGCTCTCACATGCAGCACCACTGGGTTGAATGGCTTATTATAGGAAAGTTTTGCCTCTGCTAGTTTCTCCATGACCTCCGTCTGTCCCGCAATGAACAAACCTTTGATGAAGTCATGGACTTCCTTGGTAAAGGAGGCAGAAAGGTCCTTCACATTATAGAGAAGATCATGAAGAAGATTGGTCAACACTACCGTCAAAGTCTCACTGAAGGAATGATACGGGTAGCTTGGGCCTCCTCCAGGCATGAAGCACTCTGCTGCTTTTGCATCCAAGTTCTTGAGAATGTCTTTGGTGAGGAGAGTTTTGGAAGTGGACAAGATGTCCTGTAACTGGGCTGGATTGAGATGTAAGGGGGCTCTCCCTGTCCCTCCTAGGGTGCCTGCCATGGGGAAGCTGGTGCCAACAGTTTGTAACAGGTCTTCTGATGCCAGTGGAGACATCACCCCTTGATATACACCTCCATGGATGGGAGAGTTGGGCAGGGAGCTGCCAAAGATGGCTGCACCCTCTGACCCTCGTGGGGAGGGGGTGGGCGAGGGGTTGGGGGAGGGTGGTAGGAAGTGGCCCTGCAGGTCGAGTGTAAGCTGTAGACAGGCACTGGCTGGACGGCTGTGCCCCAGGATAGGGAAGGTTGGCGTGGCAGGTGTGTTGACTTGGGTGGATGCAGGAGAGGAGAAAGTCTCGCGTGGAAACAATTGGGAGATTAGGCCGATGTCACCTGTGCTGTACCGACCGAGAGCACGAGCAACTCCTAGCAGAGAGGGGACGACAATACTACATAGGGCAACCTTGGGGATGTCACCACTCTGGCATAAGGTGGCAAGTGTCTGTAAAATAAACATGAAATGGTTTATTCTTTTTTCATCTCTTTGATAATGACAATGATCCTTTTACTTCATCTTGTAGCTGGTTGACAGCCCATATATCAAAGTAAAATATAGGCCAAGATTTTTTAAATCTAGGCTATTGACAGTGACAATTTTAACCTCCTGAACTAAGATGACAAGAAGGTCTATAAGTAATATGACAACTTTACTTAGTTATCTTTAAGACTGTGGCTATTGGTATAGCTATATGTAACAAGAAGATCCTTTATACCCAGGTTTTCTGTTACTGAAGTTCATCTCTAGACTGCACCATTTTGTTTCATGAGATACAAGATTCAGCAACCCAAAGATCAGACTGACCTGTAGCACTTCCACCTGAACTGTGATGATCTCCCCGCGGAAGGACGGATCCCTATGTGCTATGTCTGTCAACAGAGTCACCAGGCAGAAACTGAACTGCTCACTCTCGGGAAGGCCATTCTGTGGGAGGGAACACTGTCAGAACCTGCAGATGGGTAGAGACAGAACTGTCCTGGAAGAATTTTCTAATCCTATGTCTGTTTTGGTAAACACAGTGGAGCCTCACTCACCTGTTTACTTGTGGTGGGGGAAGGGATCCAGTGAGCACCAGGGAGGTTTCTAAGAATCTCTATCAGGTATGGCACCAGGAGCTCCTGACAATATGATAAAAATTGTGGTTGTAAGACTCTGTACTGCATTAAATTTGTTTGCATTGTTTACCTGGCAGGATTCATAATGTAATTTGTGAAATGACCAATGCTGCCGATTCATTTATTATTGAAATATGACCTAGGCGGACAGGGCTAAGGGATAAGTCTATAGACAAGGCTTTCATGTTTTCATTAACTTTGCACCCTCCAAACCGCATATACAGTTGCTGAATTTATCAATGGCTGATCATGAATAGAAACTTCACTGGAATGGTCTTTAGCTTGCTGTTTTCCATACAGAACTGCTGTATAGTTAAAATCTGACTGTAACAATTGTAAGATTAACTTCTAACCAACATAGAATCCAATATAAATCCAGTTGACCAGCTTTAAACCATCTCCACCTTCAGCCTTGTAAACACCTGTCAAAATTGCCATATACAGCATACAAAGTGTTATCACTCAGTATGGAGGATATGTGAAGGTCAAACTGTCTGCAGTTCCATGATTGTTGCTGCTTTCTGCTTTTCTGTACAACTACAAAATGACTTGTCAGACCATGTATAGTAAATGATACTTTAATCATTCACAATTTCCCCCAAATCCAACCAGGTGAAGTCACACTACTCCAACAATCAGAAACTGATTCACCAGGATGGTTACTAGAACATGTGGAAAGGTTACTTCCCTACAAACTGGGGATACTGTTTCACCTTCTGTCTGACATACTAAAAATACATGTACGAGTCAAAATTTGCCACCTTAGACATCACAGTTCATCTCTAGCCTGCAACTGAGTGCAATTTACTAGAAAATACATTGAAAAGCAGAGAACAATTTTTTTAAAAATTATGCAAGGTCAAAGGACCAAACTCAGAAACTGTCCAAAGGCACATATATCATCATATCCAAGCAGATTTTGCCCTGTATATGACTGTAAAACATGCCATAACCTAGTACTCCTGAATCTCCTCAATTCCCATGGTTTCTCCAGAATTCTCATTGTTTCTCCCTAGTTTGTGTAGTGTTAGGGGAAGCCTAACCCCCAGGTGTATTCAAGGTAGGGTTTCCAGTCGAAAATTTTATGTATGCAAAGGGATTAAAACATTAATATTTTCGGATAGAGGATGTTGAAACATGAAAAAAGAAAGTTACAGAACGAAAATCGGACCTATCGTTCCCGAGATATGGACTCTCAAAGTTGCGAACAGGTGTGAACAGGTGTGCCACCAGGTGTGAAAATTGCATTTTTAATTAGTGATAATTAAAAAATTAAAAAGACTGAGACACTAAAAAGTGCTTTTCTGCACAGTCCAAGTAGCATTTTATTGCATTAAAGTAAAGAAAATGTGTTCAATTACTTCTTTCTTTCACTACAGGTGAGGTCTACCTGCTGAAAATTAAGTTTTAACAGCATGGCACAGCTGGAAAAGTGACTAATTACAGTCAAACGAGCCCTTTTTGAAGATGGATTATCACTGAACTATTCATCCTACAGCTATGGTTTTTCAGAAATGAGAAATATGTAGTACATTCTCTTCATACAAGTAGTTGCAGGCATTTCTGGGACATCAATATCAAATTATCTGCAATTAAAAATGCTAATTTATTACATTTCTCAATAGGTCAAAGGTCACCCATCATACATACCTAGATACCTGTATAGTGTACAACATATTCTCACTAAAGAATCATTACTTGTACAAGTACTCCTTCTGAGAAATGTATGTCTTTCTTCTGAGACATCATTATCAAAGTATTTGCTATTGAAATTAATAACATAACTGTAATTTATGACATTTTTCAGGGGTCAAAGGTCACCCGCTACATACTGGTATTACTTGTACATGTACTTCTTCTGAGAAATGTATCATTGTATGTCTTCTTTCTGAAACATCATTATCAAATTATTTGCCATCAAAAATTACTATTATAATTATAACATTCAATTGTTGCCATGGCAATAATTTTATTGCATAACCTTACAATATTTTTATCCATCCTTACCTAGTCCTCCCAATGGGGATTTTGTACTGCCCTCTTCCCCTTCATAGGACTGACACTTCATAGACAATAGCCTTCATATTCATATTTTCCCTTCTCTGTCTTTCTGACCCCAACAACCACTCTATGTACCATTTCCATCTTCATTTTCAAATAGATGGTCAATTGTTTTTCCTACAAAATCAGAAAAGTCATTCCTGTGATTGGCTTGGCCGGAATTGGGGTGAAGCTTGTTTCCAGGGCTGATAATTCCCTTTTTTCACCATTTCTTTCTTTATTCCAAGATGAAGGCATCTCTTCCCTGGCCAAATGGTTTTATCTGAAAATAAAAAAAGAAATAAGAGTATTAGCCTGTAACATACACGTGCAACATTTTCCACACTTGTCTGGTAATGAATACAAGTATCAAAACGCCATAATCTATGAGAGAAATGCAAAGTTTTGAAGTTCAAGCAATCGATTACGTACAGTGCACAAGTGAAAGGATCAGGCGGCCATGACAGACGGCCCGGATTCGGCGCAAAGCGTGTATCACGTCGCACATTCCTAACTCTCACATCGCTATCTCACAATTAACCCCAACATGTTATACATCATTTTAAAGCTTAGAAAACGCTTGTTATACACATGGTTGTACATCATAGAAAAGTCAAGATATTCAGGGTAAAAAACGGCTTCAAAATTTTCAAACTGATGGTAGACCACCTTAGGATTGCGATATAAAAAATGTACACATACCAAAATGAAGCTTGTTTTCTTCTCTATCCTGTCCCGACACGTTGACTGCTTCAAAATGAGACCCTGCGATGCAAATGAGGCTGACGTAACACGATACCCGAGAGCCGCCGCGAATCGGGTCAACGCGGAAGTGACTTTGCGGCTCGCGGAGCACTTTTCCGAGAGCGATATCTCGGCAATCCTTGATCCCAAACTTAAATTTTTTACATTGCTAGGGCCACCATAGTACAGACAACAAACCTGGTAAGTTTGAAGGTCCAGGTCTTTTTCAATTTTAAACTGCGATAAATCAAAAATCGATGTGCGTAAGAAAACCCCGCGGTGCCGCACGTACACGCGCCGCGACTGGAAACCCTATTCAAGGTGTGAATTGGATGAGGCTTTGTCTCTAGACTGCAGAAAAAGCATTGTCGTAATCAACATCATTAAGCCACCTGTATGCACACAACAGCAGCACCATCTGATGTATCAGTAAACCGTTCATGTTGACCCACCTTGTGCTGAAGTCCTGACTCAATGATGAAGACGCCAAGTGCCACGATCGCATCCCGGCCTCTCCGGTCCAAAGTGTACACTCCCTGCGAGTTCTCCTGTCCGCAGAGCCGCATCAGCCTCTGCACCTTCTCCACAGGAGCGGGAGTCAGGGCAGCTAGCGCCCGGGACAGGTTCAGCACCGTGGCGGAGAAGAAGCCATCGGGGCCGGCCTGTACCGGGGTGGGGACAGCCTGGCCCTCGGCCCCCCCCGGGAGGGGGCGGGGGAGTGTGCCAGTTGAGGACGTTGACGCACTCATCCCGAAATCACACGACTATTTCATTCGAAAAATTTGCACAACATGACCTAGGGGTGTCCATACACAACTACAAAGAAACGTTATTGCACAAATGTCAAGTAAATGGGCATAATTCTACCGGTCAACGCAGAGAAACGCCGTCACGGTCAGCCCCCGCCATGTTTGGTGAAGTCATCGACTGGGGGTTACACTAAAAAGTGACAAACTTTGAAATCGAATTCGAAATGGAAGAAATTATCGTGAATAGCATGTAAAGAAAATTTGAGCAACAACTGCACTTCTGACAAATATTATTCATATGTTCTATTTTAGTCGGGTAGATTTTGCAAAATTCTCCTGAAATTTTCTAAAAGAGTAACAGTTACATCAGCTCACTTTTCAGTTCGTATTCGATTTCCTTCTTTTATAGCCACTCAAAGTTCGCGAACTTTCACCTTTGACCCGCATGAGGAGGATGCGAGCGTGGCCGATGGAGAAGCATGTCTCAAATTCAATGACATTTTGGACGTTTTCGCCTTATTACGGCGACCTATAGCGAAGAAAAATGGAGCAAGAACTCACACCACTAGTTCAGCAGCTTATCGGGGCGGTAGAAGTCGCCATGAGTCCCATGTCTGCTTCACAACAGCGGCAAGAAGCGTATCAGGTAAAGTGTCCCTCCCTATACCTCATGCTCCACTATACGCTATCATTTACTCTGACGTGAAAGGGACAGTAAAAAAAAATAGGTACAAGTATAAAATGCTGCAGTTGTTCTTTATTGAATGTGTACATTCCATTTTGCTAGTCTTTTCTGATCAAAAGAACCTCTAAGTGTTGCAAAAAAGTTGATAGCTGTGCTAAACTTATTACCAAGAAAAATGGTGCAATCCATTTTTATTTGGTGCAATGCTTCTTAAAGTAATTGCTTTCGTCAGAAAGGTATGGGACCGGTAGATTTTGGTGGAGCAGCTGTGGCGTGTCCCCGTATTAGGGTCAACGTCATAACTCGATTATTGGTGGACAGATTTTTTTCATTTATGGTATGTGGGTGGCTGTTGTTAAAATGTAGCTCAAGTTGAAAAATGGTGCATCTGGCTTTTTTTAATCGTTTTTAGCGGAGTTTTTGTGCATTTGTCGATTGGACGTATGGAGGATAACTCGAAAGTTTGTGAATGTATCCTCAGGAAATTTGGTAAGTGTGTAGCGGTTATGAAACAAAGTTCAAGGTCGAAAATGGTTTTCCGTTCATGTTTCTACGCTGCTGCAGGGAGTCGTGAATTTTTTTTGTTTTTGTTTGTACGCAACATAACTTGAGAAAACGCGGATGGTTGTTAATGATATTTAGTGGACGTTTAGTGGCAGCGAAAATGAAGGTTAAGTTCGATAATGGGCCTCCTAGCAGCTGTTTTAGGTATTGCAGCGTAACGTTTAAATTTGAGGTAAAATTTTACACAAGTGTCAGGTCAATGATTTTTGAGTAGTGGAAAGCTGTTGGGGATGGGAGCAAATGGTGTGAGTTTGGGACTTCTAGCAGCTTGACAATGTTTGGAACTGCAGTGGACGTTTTTGTTTTTAAATTCTTAAGCTTCTATCTTAGTTCATTGTAAATGAATTTTATTCAATTTTGACAGGTATATTCCTTAAGCGATGATGAACATATACAGATGTATGTAGCTGCAATCAGCGTCTAATCAACGAATTTAAATAGCCTTATGTTCAATTAGCCAAATACGTGCGAGGCCGAGGGACTATGTAGGCCGGTGACCTGATGCTCCCTGTTGTGTTTCGTTACTGAGTTAACTCCGTCTGGCGAGCAGATGTGCCGTGGAGTGCACTGCCCGGCTGCGGCCTCAAGGGGATCACATCTGGACGGGACCCCAGAAAGTGCGAAATGGAACGAAAAGGAACGAAAAGGGAACGAAATGGAACGAAATATGTGACAGATGGACCCCATTACAGTGGCGGGTTTCAAAACAATGGTTACTTCTTACTAAAGGGCTACACTAGTTTAGCTTTTTTTAGTGTCGACATGACCAGGAATGTTGCTTACGCCGCGCCATCGATCACATTATCATCGTATGGCCACGTAGGCTTCAGAAATCTTCAGAAATTCCATGCAGATAGATACAGAACCCATCACGGTTGGTTTAGACGTGGCAACAGCAAGGTTTTAGCTGTAATTCGATGGTTTTCTGATAAAGTTTGCGTTGCAAAGATTTTCGGATGCTTGCCATGAAAAGTGCTGGAAGCATGTGACCACGATGATCCGCGTGACAAGGCAAAGAATCAATCATAAATGTATGGACACCCTAGCAAGATTATAGACCTGCAATTTAGGTTGAATACGTGAAAAAAATATTGCTCTTGTTGGTGAATATGCAGAAGACCTTGCACAAGAAATGGACTTACTGGAAACCACGGTATTCGTAAAATCTTAACACTATCAAACGAAAACAGGATTTTGGTAATTTCAAGTCCATGTATTGTTTTTACTTTTAGTATACTGGAAGTAAATGGAAACGTACATTGCAGTAGAGAATGGATGCCAAATGTGTGATATGACACAGCATCTATGTGCATTGTGGGATGTTGGGTCTTACTCTTATCACAACATCCGCTCACATTTTGCCACTTCCTATGGGTGTAACAGCCATCTCTCTGTACTGTGGTCACCCTGGGTGTTGTATCCTGTTAAGTTCTTATCAATATCATGTTACATATTTGGTATTCATTCATATACTTTGTGAAGACCTGTTCATGAAGAGCATACAGTCAAACCTGTACTAGCGGTCACCTTTGTATAGAGGTCACCTGGCCATTGCGGTCACATTTTGTCGGTCCCTTGAATTTTTCCCATTGACCTAAGCATTAAGAATTGTGCTATAGCGGTCACCTGTCCAACGCAGCCAGCGGTCACCCCATTCCGGTCCCGCCGGCATATCAACACTGCCGATTGCGGTCGCGGCCGGCCGCTGTGGGCTGGCCGTAAGGGCTGGCCGTAACCCGCTCAGCACCACGGCCGTAACGCCACCCCACTTCCGGACGTTATATTGAACCTTGTGGTAATTTTCACCGCTGCATTATTAAAATGTGAATTGAATTTAGACTCCATATGTATTTGAAATAAAGAAACCTTCATTTTGACACGAAGTGTCTACGGTCACCTTCTGCGTTTCCGACTTTTCCCAAAACACCAGTGAGTGCGTGGCGCATGGTGCTTTTATGCATTCGGTGGAATCGGCGAAGATTACAGCAATTTTCTTAACAAAAAAACTAAGAAATATCCATATTTGGTTTTACAATTCCTTAAAACGCATAAATATGTGCCCAATTTCCGTTTTTCGTGGGGATAATTCAAGAAATTTGGGCTGAGAAAATGAGTTTTCGTCTTTTCAAAATGGCGCTGGCATAGTGGAAAGAAAGGTCAATTGGGGTCATCGGAAGACTCCACTGTTACGGAGGTAAATGTATGTAAAATGAGGTAAATTTTCTTTTCTTTTATAGCATCAAAAAGCGTCAATACGCTATTAAAACCGTCATAATACATTTCTATTATCGTTTAAGTGTAAATCTAAGACTACAATGGGTTTTTCATAAAAGATATAAGCCTAAAAGGAGCAAATTTTCTGCTGACGACCACATGGGCATAATGGCAGAGACAGACAACCGACGCGGGAAAACCCAAGCCGCTGTAAACAAAGGAAAGTTTTCGCTACATTTTCATGTTCAAAAACGACCACAAACGAACAATCAGTGATATCTGAAGAGCAATTATTTTGTTGTTAACTAAATGAACGACATCTAGATACAAAAGAATCTGTTTGCATTATTGGATTTTGTATGTTTTAATGGGAATGGTTTTATACCAACTGAGCATATCACGTGCATCTTTTATTTATTTTAATGTCACACTCATTGCTATGTATTTCTTCTTTTTTTTTCAAGCCCACAACTAAAGCAAAAGAACAATTGAACTATATACATGTACATCTAAAAGGGGCTTGCATGTGCAATGAATGTTTTCATATGTTTGAGAATAAAGACACCCCTGTGGGTACTGAAAGCATGTGTCACTTTTTTGCTCAGGTTGAACTAACGGGCTTTTTCTCTATAGTGGTCACCTGTCCATAGTGGTCACATTTGGCCAGTCCCTTGAGTGACCACTATAGACAGGTTTGACTGTATATCACACAAAATGCTTTGCACTTAATATCAAAATTTCAGTCCTAGAAAGCAACGACAACATATGATGACCAAAAATGACAAAGATACAGGATGAGAGTATTGTCAGTTGTTGTGGACAAGTTAATGTAATGATTATATTTTCTGACTCCATCAGCTGATTTAGAATTGTATTAAATGTTTATTAGTAAAACATCATTTGAGATCATTCTAGTTCAAACTGTAACCACAACTTGTCTTGATGATACAATATAGACATGTCAACCTCAGATTTTATAGTGAGAATAGTATAAATAGAGCTTAGTTTGCGTATCATAGAATTATTTAATCACTGATAACATTTCCCTAAGTCAATAGAAATTTTCAGGGATGTTTTTTTAGATTCTGAAGTAGTTTTGCAGTAGTCATTCTTAACAACATCGCTGCTACAAAATGCATGTCTGACTCTGCTACCAATATTTGTACAAATGTAATGAAATAAAAGTTCAAAGTGGGCCTACATATCTTCTCTGTTCCAGCTCTGCGAAAACTTTAAGGAACACTCTCCGCACTGCGCGGCATGCGGTCTGCAGCTGGCACAGAAAAACAACAATCCTGTCATCAGACACTTTGGGCTCCAGCTACTGGAACACTGTGCTAAGTAAGTAAACAAGTGGTGTTGGTCTGGTCAGATAACTAATAACTAATAAAGTTTCAATAGATTAAAAATGTAGATGTGTCATTGAAGCTTTTCATCTTTTTAACAAGAAACCTGGTTAAACAAATATACATTGACTGTAATTTAATATGTTATGCTATGCTCTTAAAAAAGATCACAGATACATTTATAACATTTGTATACATTTAGAAGGGTATATATCATTGGGATGTAGAAATATTCATATGATTTCTACATTATGCCTTACATGGATGTCACACAATATGATAGGTCATTTAGCAGTTTTAGTTCCTTAAAATTGTTAAAGCAGAAAAATGAGAAAGTTTGCTACAAATCTTAAACTCAAGTAAAATATTTTTCCAGATTTCGCTGGAATTCCTGGCAGCCCCCAGAGAAGGTTCAGTTTAAGGACACTGTGCTGAAAATGATGGCAGAGGTAAGAACCATTAATGATGTCATAATGACATGATATAAGCCAGAAGGGTACTAGTAATGGGAACAGTTAGCAATAAGCCATAGTCAAAGTAAGGGCCATTAGTGTAGACAGCAGTACTTTATCATGTTTATGTCAAGTATCATACACTTGTTACACTAAATATAAGTCACTTTTTATATTTTACTCCATACATGGTATGGATGAAATATATTGTTTTTCCTCATGTTTCTTCCTTTCTCTCATGCCATTTTGTTAAATGGATTCAATTTCTTTATTTTTGGGCCAAATGACTTGAAATTTGGTATGGAGGTAGAGTGGAGAGTGGGCAAATACCCTTAGGATTTTTTTTATTTAGATACAGCCTTTTAAAATTGTTTTATTTGGGTTTTTCTGCCATTTTCAGATAAACAATGTATATTTGGGGCTCTGGATCCCTAGTATTAAACCTAAACCATCTGAAATTTGGTATGGGTGTGCCTTGGATATATACCAACAGGGCTTTATTAACACTTTTAGCATACACTCCTTTAGAATTTTATTAATATTTAATTTGGGACTTAAAGCTGTTTTCAGAGCAAAATGTACTGTAAACACTGTGTGACAATATTTGGTATGTGTGACAAAGGAGGTTGGTGTGACCATGTTTGGTATACATGGCCAGGTGGAGGTTCTTTTTGCTGATTGGCTGTTGAGATAATGGCATCACATTGACACCTAGCACCAGCTATATACATATATAGGACTAATGTTAGTGTTTATCAGTATACAATTGCCAGTTTGGCAGCTTGGTAGGGTTTTCGCCTGGTGAACACAAGGTTGCAGGCTCAAATCCCTGAGCAAACGTCGGAGTAGTTATTAATGTCTAGTTATTACACAATTTTTGAAAGTATGAAGAAAGAGACAATACCATGTGTCAGACACATTCTTGTCATGAAACTAAAATGAATACATGAATAAAAGAATTTATAAATCTGACATGTAAATGATGATCAATAATACTGCTTCCCTCTCTTTATAAGACTTTTTTGGACAATTTTTGTATCATGGTCATCACAGGGAGTGGAACATATCTTAACGGAGCAGCCGTACATCAAGGATGCACTGTCCAAGATCGTTGTGGAGTTAATCAAGAGAGAATGGCCGCAGCACTGGCCTACCATGATGGAGGAGCTCAGCAGGGTGGCAGCACTGGGGGTAAGTCTTCATGAACTGGACTTTATAGATGGCATCCTCTCAAGACCCCAAACCTATCTGATTCAAAAGTGAAAAAAAAGTGCAGAGGCCAGTAAAACAATAAAGTTAAACTTTTCCTTCTTTTGGCTTCACAGGAGACACAGACAGAGCTGGTACTGCTGATCTTCCTGAGGTTGGTGGAGGACATCGTAGCTTTCCAGAATCTGCCAACTCAGCGCAGGAAGGACATCCTGCAGTGTCTGACTGCCCACATGGTGGAACTGTTTACCTTCTTCACCACCACCCTGCAGACCCACACCATGCAGTACCATCAGCTGGTGAGTGGGGACACTGTAAAATATTTTGTCATACATGGTGTCTTCTGTCTCTTTGTTGTATGTACTTGCAATTTCAGTGTCAGATCGTATAACATGGCCCAGAAGCAAAAATACAAGCATTTATACTGACCATGTATTTGTTTCACAGGCTCACAGTCTTGGGGAAGCAGAGAAAGTCAAGGTAATATCATGAATGTTCTAATATTTTCGGTGCTTGATAATCATTTGTTGCATATATCCAAGAAAATATTCTCTGAGAGCTGATATGAAATGCACAAAATAAGTCAGAAGGAAATTTCTAAAAACCCAATGAGCAACATGTATTAGTATGGCCAGTTGGATCCCAGACACTCTGAGGGTTGATAAACTGAAGTGCTGATTTGGAGAGTTATTCTGGTAGCTGATAGCCCCCATCATTCTCCATTGCTAGGCTCAGTGCCACTGCCGTGTGGCGCAGGCTGTCCTCAAGACACTGTGCGGGTACGTGGAGTGGGTGTCGGTCTCTCACGTGTTCGCTAACGACGGGAAGCTGGTGGAGTCGCTTTGCTTGTTACTGGGGCAACGGGAGTTCCAACTGCACGCTGCCGAGTGTTTACTGCTCCTGGTCAACAGAAGGGTTTGTACCTTTTCTCATCTACTCACAATTTTGTGTAATATTTTGAATGTTTGCTTGTTTGTTTGTTTATTGATTTGCCATAATTCTCACTATAACCTTACATATATTTTCAGGGTAGAACTGAAGAGAGAAAACCCCTATTACTGTTGTTCAATGATGGAGCCATGGATACCATTCTATCAGCTGCAAGGTAATTAACTTGTGGTGTTTACAAATGACAAGTTGACCAGTTAATTAGCATTGTTTAATCTTAATAGAAAAAAAATTTTAGTGACCATGTTCTGCTTATTACATTTGTACAGTCTTCCTACACAGTGGTAGATCGTATATGTTGCAAGACAAGGTGTTCCCATATGTCAGTATAACTTGATATTTGACCATACTTTTAGCCCACGCGACCCAAACTATGTTTGTACCTTACAGCTCTGCAGACAGAGAAGCCCTGCAGAATGAGCAGCATTACCTATTCCTGAAGCGCCTGTGTCAGCTGCTGGTCGGCCTGGGGCAGCAACTGGGAACTCTCTGGGTCAGTAACATTCATTTAGTATTGGGCACTTTTCATTTGGAATGGTTTGAGAAACTTGGAATCTTTTACATGGTTCAAAAGTCAGATTTCTTGTGTGTGGGATTCAGTTTTTTTTGTTACAAATACATGTAGAACAGTAGCATTTAACAGAGTTAATCTCTGATGAATTTAAAATCGAATTTAAAGTCAAATTTATCTATTACAGTTCTGTGTCTGTTATGACAGAGATGAAAATGTCATGATACGATGAATGAGGAGAATGCCCTTTCTAAATTACATGTGAAATGTTACCTCTAGGAACAAGTTGAAATATAGGGCTTCCAACATTGTGTGCAACTATGTATATTTTGTTGATCACATTTTTTAAATCTTATTTGATCTGAAACATTTGTTTTAGAATTGTTTTAGGTTTTCATTCCGGTTGTCTTGCTTGCGTGTACAGGGTCCAACTGGCCAGGGAGTGGGCTGTCCATCAAACTTCAGCAAGTACCTGTCAGCCATTCTGTCCTTCACAGCACACAGCAGCCAGGTAGGTCTGAGGTGGACCACTGAAAACTGTAGGAGAACCAGTGTTTGAAAATTGACAAAAAATGCATGATAAGAAAATTTCCTGTAGCTCTACAGAAACCAAATACGTTGATGTTGTATTTATATGTTTGTATATGTGACTGTATCATGTGTTGGTTGTCCATCGTTGTCGATGAAGACTGTATTGTATAGGACTAATGTAATTGTACATGTATAAGGTATAACTTGTTTAACAGGTCCTTTGGTGTTACACACCAGCTTCACATAGTGGTTGGAACATGTAATCGGTGTACTCTCTTAAAGATAGAGATCCTCATATATCACCCCTATCAAACTCCTTTCAAGCCGTACCCGGAAATTCGTGCCGTACCCGCTCAAAAATTCTGGCCGTACCCGGAAATTCGTGCCGTACCCGCGAAAATTTCTAGCCGTACCCGGTAATTCGTGCCGTACCCTGTACTTTTTCGCCGTACCCAATGGCGGATATCGCTCAGCCCCGGTACGTAGTCACTCGGAAGTCGTGTCTAAATACCCTGTACGGCAACGATACACAACCTCATATAGCCTATGCTCTGGTAAATATTCCTGGCCACCTATCTGCGGAATGGCGTCGAACAAATCGCGCCCAATCTTGAGAACACTTCGCTCGGCCGGCCGTTCTCTCCAGACCGCTTCTCGGCCGGCCGAGCGAAGTGTTCTCAAGATTGAGTGCGATTTGTTCGACGCCATTCCGCAGATAGGTGGCCAGGAATATTTACCAGAGCATAGGCTATATGAGGTTGTGTATCGTTGCCGTACAGGGTATTTAGACACGACTTCCGAGTGACTACGTACCGGGGCTGAGCGATATCCGCCATTGGGTACGGCGAAAAAGTACAGGGTACGGCACGAATTACCGGGTACGGCTAGAAATTTTCGCGGGTACGGCACGAATTTCCGGGTACGGCCAGAATTTTTGAGCGGGTACGGCACGAATTTCCGGGTACGGCTTGAAAGGAGTTTGATGGGGGTGATATATGTAGTAACTTAAGTTTAAGCTTAAGACTCCCAACTGCACTGTGTTCCTCCATAAACATGTGTATCATTCACAATAGATACCCAATAGATAAGTGAACACTTGTCTCAACAGTCTCCTTACCAGGCTTTGTCTGTTCCCCAGAGCCTGTCCTCCCTGACCCAGGGCCTGTGGGCAGCATTCCTCAGACATGAGCACATCTCCAAGGACTCCGTCTTTCTCGACTTTGTCCCTAAAGTCCTTCAACAGGCAACCATTAACGTTGTAAAGGTAGGAAATTCATGATGTTGTAATTGGCATGAAAGTTTTATCCTTGGGAAGGTACGAAAACAGCCATTTTCATATGCTTCTTATCAGCATGTACAATAATGGCACCGACTGAAGTTACACTATACACAATGTATATATGCTACAGTTCACATAAGCTTGCAGTTTTCTCTGCATTTTTATTATACGGGCTGGATAACCTCCACGTTCAATTAGAGTAAAATTGCATTACATTAGATGTCTTAGATGTCTAACGCTGAGCTACTGGTGTGTGCCGTTTCACAGTTACATAATGCTCAATAATGTGGATAATTTCTGTTTGCAGACCGGCTTCCCTTCACTTTCCAACTCCCCCAGCTGTACATACTCCCAGGTTGACTTTGACAGCGACGATGAGTTCAACTCATTCTTTGCAGGTCAGCAGCAACTTTCATTGGCCTTTGACACTGGTGTGAAATGCTTTTCCTCTAAACATTTTGAGGTTGTCAGAATTTTTAACTGTAATGTAGAAAAGTAGCAGCAACAATTGATAGTTATAAACCTTATACTTCTATGTCATAGTGGTAACATTGGCAATTATATATGCACATCAGCTTCCAAAGGACTACAACTCATTTAGTAGCAGTAAACAATATCTTGTACAGATGCATTGTTGGTCATCGGTGGTCCACATGCATGAACATGAGTACAGTGAGGATTGTTCTTGCAGGAAATTGTGGAGTACCTACAATGTATCATGTTTATTTCTTTGTTTCTTCTGCTCCAGCATTCCGTGCCCAAATTGTGGAAACCGTGCGGTTGTGTACAGGCCTCATGCCAAAGGTGGCATTCCATTACACAGACCAGTGTATCCGACAACTCATGGCCTCCCCTATCGACTCGGGCGACGCCGCTGTAACTGGTCAGGGATACTGCAACCTGACCTCCCCCTCATTTGTGAGATGGGACGGTCTAACCTGCTACATGGAAACTGTTGTCAACAAGATAGTAAAGATGGATGCTGTTCAGGTAAGTCCATCTAAAAGGATGTGTTGACATGCAATTAAATAATTGCTTGAAATGTGTGCCCTTTATATTGCAATTGTGACATTCCAAACCTAAAATGTCTACGTCCTTGTTGTTTGTACCATGGTACATTGTTATTCCATTTAGATTCACATAGTCTGTATGTTCTCACAGTATATAATTTTTCAAATTTTCTTTTCCTTGCTTTGTGCAGCTTGTCATTCCTGAAGGAGTGTCCCTCTTAAAAGATGTCCTAGTGTACAGTCCTAAGGTATGTGTCTATAGCTTAGGGAATAAATCTACAGAACTTTTGGAGCCAATTTTATCATTTGTCCAAGATAGTAATTACTCTTTCAAGACATGAAAACATTGATTCGTAAAAAAACTGGTGCTCTATAAATATGCAGGAGTAAAAAGCAGGTATGTTGAAGCAGATCAACCCTTAAGAACATAATTACTGCATGCGTCTTTAACCCACCAAAATGGTGGACACTGCATCACGTGACTGCAGATACGCTACTTGTATAAACCTACTACTTGTATCAACAATTGCTTGTTTCTTTGTTTTGTATAGGACCCCTTAGTCCTGTCCTGTGTGCTGACTTGTGTCTCCACCCTGTTCCCATTTGGACTGAAGTCCATTGACACCATACTGCCCCTAGTACTACAGAAGGTGGGCTTATAATTACCTACACCAAGGAGATTATGTTTAACTTTTCATTTGTATTTTATCATCGTGGTTTGTTGGTTTACAAACTGATGACTCTTATGTTACAGATATTTGCTGCAGTGGTGTTTTCTCTTCCTGAACAGACCAATGTAGGTTTTTGATTATTTTGTATGTCTAAAAGTTTGTGAATCAGTTCTATATACCGGGGTACTTGTAGATTGTTGTTGCCACAATATTCATAGTAATAAGTATGGGTTGTCGTTGCTAAATTGTGAATGGGTTCATGTTACTGGACTCTTTATGTGGTGATGGCAGTTATACTTATCATGGTTGTTGTTGTTGTTTTACAGGCCACCATGCGCAGCCGAGGAGTTCAAAACGTGCGTCGCCATGCCTGCTCAGCCCTCCTCAGGATATGCAGGGACAGTCCAAACATACTTCTGGTCAGTCTGTTCACCAGTGTGTTACTAAAGACACACTAATTTGTTTCATGGATTCTTGAACATTTTAAAATGAAAATTAAAACCAAGATGAAAGCAGAGGGCTGGAAGAAAAACTTGAATCTGACTGTATTCACTACCTGATTGAGTAGAAACTGTGTACACCTTTGTTTCTGACTCTGTTGCAGTACAGCATTTTCTTTTCATCAGACAAGAATTGAATTAGATTGATGTGACCTTACAATTAGTTCTAGGAGACATGGGATTGAACACCTTGATTCTTGGTTGATAATATTGAAACTTGTGGCTATTGTGAATGTTACACTGAGTGTATTTTTTCTGTGGTTCCATAGGCTTCCTTCGACCTTCTGTACGGTTATGTGAAGAAGCTTCTGGCCGAGGAGCCTTCGCTGACACAGATGGAGAAAACTTCACTGTCTGAGTCCCTCATGCTCATCAGTAACCAGTTCAAGAACTTTGACCGACAGTCGGCATTCATACAGGAGATGGTAGCACCTGTCAGTGCAGTCTGGCTTTCACCCACCATGAAACAGTAAGGACATAGCACAGTACTGACAAATACATGTAGCATACATTTATTCCCTAGACCACATACAACTTCGCCACTTAAAATATCATTAGCTAATGACAATATAAGTATTCAAACCTATAAACAAATTTCTTTAAAGCAAACCAGTTAAAATACCTTGTATAGAAGAAATAGAAAAACATGTATTCAGCATGTAGATTAAATTGAAGTGCAGTTCCAGACAATGTAGATAGATGGCCTTGCTATACTACAACACCATGCATGCTGGTAACCTGTTTCTGCAGGGTTATGTCATCCCCGGCACTATTCATCTCCACTGTGGGCATGGATAAACCAGCATGTCCACCTGGCCAGAATGACCCAGCTCAGAGGGACAGGCAACAGGTAAAAAACAAATCTCATTCTTTATTTATCAATGATACCAATCATACATCAACTTCCAAAGTGAAATGAGTGCCAACTATCTTCTTTTTCCCAGCACCAAAGAAATTTTTGAATAAGTTTACAACAGGTACATGTAAGTCATAAGAAATTATCAGAAGCTCGTGTGTCTCGTGGTGTGGTGAAGTCAATAATGAATATGTCCTTAGTGTCAACTTTCCATCAATTGTCATAGTGATTTCGACTAGTTAGTTTTCCATCTATGTCTTGTCAAATGTGCTTGCCTAATTCTGTCTTGAAAATGCCTAACTTGCCATTTTGGGTTTGAAGAGACATCTCGTAGCAGGGTTATAAAATGCAGTTAAGAGAATAGTTGCAGAAACATATTGAAATTGACTGCTGCTGTCAAACATTATAATGGTCTTTCGATTCTGCAATACACATTTGATACCAGAAAGGGCTTACTGTTGTCAGCATGCATATAGCATACAATGTCATGTTCCTTGAACAACTTATTGCTCTCTGGCAAATTCGTTGTAAATTTGAATGAAAATCAGTCATGCATGTCTCTCTGTAATTTAGTTTTATTGATTCTTCTTTATATGACTTAAAGGTATTTGTGGGTGTATTGTACATACAACTGCCAACAATAAGCCGAGCCAATCCAACCTGTATGTCGGCCAAAGTGAAAAGAAATCATTCAAATAGAAAGTAAAAACAATTATTCAAATTCCGTAGTTGCTCCAAGGCTGTTTTTATTGAATCCAAGCAGTGTGTCTCTGCAGCTGTAGTTATGACCCAATAGCTAATGCTTCTGCTCCTGGCAACATGGGTAACTTTTACTAGCTTGTGTTAGTTGTACCTGATGATTACATGGGAAAGTGTTTTTTTCTTGCTAAAATCATTCTCTGAGGCCATGTCAATTTGAATTCTTTACGACAAGAAGGATGTTTCACTTTGTGTGAAAATTCCTGCACAAAAGCCACACAGAACCTTCGAAATTTTCTGTATGAAATGCAGCAAAGTCTTTCTGTCTCAAAAAAATTTGATAAATGAAACTGCAATTGTTTTGAGATTCATTGCTCTGAAGTGATACTTAATCTTAGATGAATGTGCTTCAAGCTAGAGTGGGGAAGCCTGCGGATTTTGCCTATCATTCATGGCTTGCAATACCATAGGGGCAATATAATAATGTAACTGATGCAATGTTACAATATAGCGGCATTGTACAATGTACAATGTAGATGCTTACATCATGAGTCACACAAAGCCTTACATAAAAGTTGTATTTGTGTAAGGAGTCAACAAAGTTGTGAATAATGAGTTTGGAAAAGTGCACTGAAGAAAGCTGTCTTTTGCCACATGATGTCTTGTATATAATGTTATATGAACCCTACAATTGACAGTATAATCTTGGATACTGTACTGATACTGATTTAGAAAGAAGGTATACAGGGATTGGTTCTGACTTTTTGTCAGATGATTATGATATTCTTTTTTTCCTTACTTTACAGTGAGGGATGGAGATGGAAAGTTGCTAACACTTCCTTAGACAGTGGAGTTTTTGTTGTACAACTAAAAAGACTTACCTGCCAATGTTTCATGTAGTCCTTTTGATCCCTTCCTCAGAATAATACCGACTGGTTCTGTGTGCTTCTCGTTGTTAGGTAGCGCTGCAGTGAGAAGAATGCGGTCCAACATCTTGCACAAGTATTGCCCCTCAAGAACTATATTCATTTTCATCTATTTATGCACTGAGCTGATGAAGCTATCCACATATCTCCTCAGACAGTTTTTGACTAGTCCATGCCTAGCTGCTTTTGTGTAAAACGTGCATGACCTTGGACATGAAAGCAGGTGACCTTGCCCTGCTCAAGGCCGCTGTAGTTAATCAAAGTGAGATATTTTGCTGAGATAGAAGGCTGAATACCCTTTGTTGTCAGTGCTGATCTCCCATCGATCTAGCACAGTACATTCTTGCTATGGGTGGTGAAATGAGTACATCCAATTGAAATCTGGATTTGGGAATTGCTTGCATGTGCATTAGACAGGGCTGTAACATAGAATTGATGAGCATTCTAAATGAAATTGGACTTACTAATGCAAGGAGAAAGAGGGTCGTAACTCCAATGATGCAGTAGCAATTAGAAGGCCTTCAACTTTACTTGTTGATAAAGGATAGTTCATTACAGCCCATTTGGGTGTATTTGTGTTTCATTGATAGAAATCTTTGTCCAGGAGGTCAAATTGATTATGATTCTAATGACTTTGATGGCCTGAGAACTGGTTCATTACGTGATTCCAATCCTAAAATGATCAAAATTTTTTTATCCACATTTTGCAGTGACAGCTCTTGATAGAATACCCAAACCAGTGAAGATCTCTAAATATGATATGCTAAGTTTAACCAGGGGATTGACAGTACTGACTTTAAAAGCATATATTTTTAGGTATGTTGGTTGGCTATCTTGGGCTCTTAAGCTATTTGTATACCAGGCTACCTATACTGAGTTTGTATGGCAGCTCTGAAGGGTGTTTGAACACTGACATGAGTAAATGTTACTACAATATTGGTGGGTGTATGTATATTGCCCTTGTGTAAAATTAGATTCATCCACACTAAAATGTGTACTATTCTACAAAATGTATGTTACATGATTGTAGTTTAATGGCATATATACATATATTCATTTTGTGCCAGAACAACGTGAGCATGAAAAGCAGGGATTCAGGTGGCTTGAAACATTTTATAGACCCAGAGAATTCTTAAGTGCAAGTCTGTGCAACTTTTCACACAACAGCATGAAGCCATCCTCCTTTACAGTGAGCATTGCAGACATATGCACTATTGATTAAACCCAAGTCCTCTACAGGGACTGTAACAAAACTCTGCTCCTGCTATTCAACATTAATCTCCACACTGCCTGAGCTCATCTGCAGCTCCAAGATCAATATTACAAAATCCTACCACATCCCGACTATCAGACATCAGCTGCTGCCCAGCTCAAAACCTTTCCCTATAGCTACCTCTTTTTTATATTAATGATGCATTTCAAACTTGGTAGTAATTTCAATATTCCATGAAAACATGAAAAGTCTCTAGCAGTATTTCATATAAAGGTGATACAAGAAAAGCTTATTGTAGTTCTGTGTGCCATCTTGCTGTCCACATCTAAGTATATCTACATCCTTTATCACAAGGCTATGTATCTATCCTGTGTAGAAATCTTAGGACTCCGAACTGTGGATTGTGCGAACGTTCCAGTCTAGGTATTTCCATACATGTTCAGGTCATCTGCAACCTGAAAATCAATATGGCAGAATAATTTATCCACCCAACCTCTTATCTAACATTGTCTGTCCTCCTTTTCTTACTTTGTATATTGCTGATGCATATCAATGAGGCTAGCCATGGATTTCCCAATACACCGGTCAATTTCACTCTGACTTATGCTTTTTTTGGAGCCCAAGCTTCATCTGTTGCATTGATTGCAGACATTGTCAGATGGGATTGCCTTGATATCATCCCATCATTAGGCTTACCCGAGTGTTTATCAATACAACCCTGAGATCTTTGCAGGTATCACAGATTGCATGTTCCATTTGAGCAGTCGTTCAATTGGAAGCTGCATTTTGTTGTCTGCCTGTAATAAAGGACTGCCAAATTCTCCTTTAGGCCATACTTATTTGATTTGTAGGATCTTGGATTCAAATAGATAATGCTAGACTGGAAGATCAGCATGGAAAGAGTTTGTGTGTAAAGTCTGTACCTTGGTAACACAGTGCCAGGGAGTGAATATAGTCAGATTCAAGTATTTCCTCAAGGACCTCAGTCGATTTTCATTTTATCCTCTTCCTTGATGTTCATTTAGACATGTCACAGAACTAGGAAAATAGATTGATGTGGCCTGAGGCCAATATGACTGTGTTGCAAATATCAGCACTAGAAGAGAATAGGGGTACTTCAGAGAGCAGACTGTGAGATTGTGTGCAGTTGTTGTCCTTTATAGAGGCCAAGCTCAATCCTTTTTCTAATGGCTGATGGTGCAATATGTAGCTCGCCACAACTGTATGTAATGGGCTCTAGCCTTTGCCAAATGTGGGGTGGATGGCTTATTGCCCTGTCTGAAGGATGCAAGCCCAAGCATAATCAGTAACATGGAGATAGGGGGTCTGAATTGGAACCTCTTGTGAAATTCGAATATCTGATTTCGTTTTCTAGGGAGTAATAATGGGCAGTATGCATGTTTCTGCCTACCACCCTTCCACAATTTTGTGAGGACATCTCCTGGAAAATGGAAGGACTGTAAGATTGATGTTCTTTGGCTGTATGCCAGGCCATGGACAATTACCCAGGAATTGTATTAGAGGAATGGTGGAGACTTTGCCAATACAACGATCAGTCTGGTATTCAACCATGCTGTACCCATGGACAGAAGCTGATTGCCTGTTGTGCCGGTCCCACGTAAATTGTTGGCCTTAGAAATAAACTCTGCAGGGGTTTGTAAACTCAAAGTCCGTATTACTTGGCTACATTACCTTGAGAAATGTTTCAAAAGTGGATGTTGAAATTCTATGCTAACAAGTGATATGTAGAGGATATTTTGTGGCCTGCAGACTGCAGCATAATGTTTCCTTTGGTATGATTTTGCAAATGAAGTATTTTAGAAACTGAACAGAAAGTGAACGTCTCGTACATGACAGACAAATCAGCATGGGTCCTGCATAGTCTACCTGGGGAGATGTCATCCTTCTTTTCTCATCCCCTTCAAATGAGATCTATCACCTCCAACAGGGTTGTTCAGTTCTATATCTGTGCTGATGGAATCATTCCTAAACTAGGTCATGATGTTAATAATGTCTGGGGTTATGATAATACTGGTGTGACATTTCTTCAGGCAGTTCAAAACAGGAACACCCATTGGCATATTGATTTTGTTAGTCTCCTCTCCCCTGTCACAGTCTTATGTTTTGGCAGCATATTGGGCAAATTCATTGGCTTATGTGATTGATGATAGGGAGATGAGATGAAAAAGAAATGCATGTTGCCATGTAAAATGTTTTTTTTGGTCAGTATATAATGTTAGTTGTCACTCCTTACATTGACAGTCAACTTCAATATTGCATAATTTCTTTAAGACACTGCTGAAAAAGTATGATTAAAAGAACTGAAATGAAAATGAAGGAGTACTTTGTGTGGACATTTTGATTTTATCAGAAATGGCATTTCTATGCAGGTACAACAATGTACCAAGTTTCTGGTGGCCTGTATATTATGTGGCACACACCCTAGTTCACTCGCTGATGACAGTTGAGATGGTACAACCTCACCCCATGCAGAACCGTGAAGATCACCTTGATGACTTTCTTATCTAGTAACTGTTTTGTTTCTAGAAGATAAGAAGTCCTTGGAATACCTTGGAGGCCATTGCCTCTTGTTGAAGGTCAGTAGCATCTGTGGAAGGTCATTGACATTGCTTCTTATCTTCAGCTTCAGTCTTGCCCACTGTGGTCTTAAATTACCTCCTTCTAAGCATCTCTAATTAACAAAACCATTCATCACTCTCAGTGAGCATCAAACAACTCAGTGAAGGTGGATAGGTAATATGTACAGAGAAAATACAGATAAAGCAGAAGTAGAAGTGATAAGAAAGACAGAGTAAGCCACAGGCTCCTCATTAACTCTGATAAGCTAGCTGTAGCTTCATTCTGTCTGGCTTTTTATCCTGCTGATCCATCATCTCTCCACTGTTTGGGGTTTTTCCATTACACTCCTTTACTGGTGTAATTTTCACAAACACTTTACATGTACTTACATATCATGTGCTCTCAGTGGTCCTATGTGGATTGGAAAATGCATGGAACTTTTGATTCATGGCTATTTGACCAAAGCAGCCTTGCTCCATTATGATTACATAATTTGGAAGATGGATAGCTGAAGTTCTTGAATTTTTCTCTCAAGTCAGCAGACACGGGTAACATCTTTTAGTGATGAAAAACAGCCTAGGCCTGTACTGTACCTCCAATTTATTTGAATTGCAGAAACATGTATTTTGTCTAGTGATTGCCAATTTAAGGTAATATGTTCCTGGTAGCCTATTATAGTTATGCCGCATACATTTGAGATGCGTAATCCACCACACACCATAACCATAAAGTGAACCATGATGTTTTTCCTCCGTATGTTTGTTTGAAAAGATAAGACGTCCTGCAGATTTGTAGAAGGTCATTAACACATGCAGAAGGTCATTGGCGGTATTTATTGCCCTCACTACTTGTGATGGTGTATAGATGCCAAGGATGGTTTCACCAACGTAAAAGTATTTTGTGGGAAACATTAAAGACAGTAGTGTTGTCAGATGTAATGAAATTGCCTTCCCTAGATGCTACTTTTATGCTCCTGTTGGCTTTTAAGTTGCTTCCTCTTGCCTTTACTCTCCCACATGCTAAGTATGGCCTCATACCTCAAAAGACAAACTTTAAGTAGGAACACTTTGGGGAAACTTTAAAAGCGTTGGTGTGTAATATAATGGAATGGCACAACCTGTATGTTCCTCATGGCTTATAGAATGTGTAACTTTCCACCCTGCTTGCCCCCTGACATTAGAGAAGATACAACCTTCACCTACACAGGACCATAAAGAAGATCATGATGACTTTCTTAGCTAGTTTTATATATAGATGACTATCCAAGATGGCGGACGAGTACGGTCACGCGTTGTGCGCTCTCCGTACCTGATTTCCTAAGGAGGTATAAATAGCTACATGGAGCGAGTTGTTTTGAAGATATCATAATCCTGTTTTATTGTGACATTCATTCTATAGTTTTTGCGATTTCTTATTGTGAAAACGACCAAAGAATACGGAAATATGTTGGGGGCTGAACCGAGGACGCCGAAGACGCCGAAGTCGTCAACAAAGCCATGGAATGTCAACTTAGGGAAAATCCCGTTGGACGAATCCCTAACTTTCGACTTTGAAGACGAGGAGAAGAGCAGAATGTGCGGGGTGAAACTTCGATCCAACGAATTGGACAAGTGGCTAAAGTTACACCAAGACTTCTTCAACAAGGATTTCGAAGACAACAAAGGAACAAGCGTCTTGTGGAAAACCACGCCGGGCACAACAAGTTTGTCCATCCAGCCAACCGCCACACGGAAAACAGGTAAAGCCCTCCTGTCTATCCATTTCTACAGCAAAAAGAAGGGTTTAATGGTACAAGGTCAGGAAACAAAGTGGTGGGCAGAAAAATTGTATCATGAATTCAAGAAGAATGTGAATGCACAACAAGACAAGCGTACGAGGTCTAGTGCAAAAGACGGCGCCCAGCGCATCAAAGACGCCGTAGCCAGCTTCACCTCCACCCCGACAGTACCGACTACTCCAAATCCACCTTGTGCAATCATTCCCGAAACTCCAACTTTGCCTAAAACATTTCATCCCAGAAATCTTGAACATACAGAATCACACAAAAGTAGCGATGCTGAAGAACAAGCACAGTGTGTTTCTGATTCTGGTGCCAATAGTAACAAGAACACTGTTGTCGACGAGAATGGCGATAACAAAGCCAGGGAAACAGACAGTGAGGCTTCGACCAGTGACGCGGCTTTTGGAGAGCTACAAAAACAATTCGTAGGTTTTGTCCACAACTTTAATGCCTTGAAGGATGATTTGATTTCTAAAGACAGTGCAAGAGATGATGCCCACGCTCAGATATTGAAGGATCTAACAACACAAGTTGAAGCCGCGCAGAAATCCCTTGAGACCCACATCAAAAAGACGGTCGGAAAACTACAAAATGACCTCTCCAAAGCTCACAAGGACCTGGTCCTACAAAGAGAACATCAAGTACAAGAGGCTAACATCGCTAGGGGTTTGTGGGACGAGAGGATCCGAAACATGTCTGTTAAAGTGGACTCTTTATCGGCTTCGAATGCTGATCTTCAGGATATAATAAAGAAACAGGATGTAGAAATAAATGCTCTATCCAACAGAACAAAAGAGCTGGAACAGAGCTTGGGATCTTGTAACTGCAACACGGCTACAAAGAAAACAACCGTACCACCGACAGTGCGCCTTCAACATAACAATGGCACCGCTACCTCTTCACACAGCGCTACCGCTTTCCACGACAATGGTGCGACATCCGTGTACAAGGTGAACAATAGAACACCCGCCGACCGTGTTAACAAACCTGCCATTGACAAAACTAACACCGACACGCGACCACCCGGGAGTGGAGACAATGTGTGGACAACGAACAATAATGCTAAAAGCCGAGATAATGGTGTTGAAGTAAGAATCTTTGCAGATTCTCTGTTTCGTGACGTCAACCCAGATCGAGCTTTTCAGGGAAAGTCAGCTAAGCTGTACAGAAACAGCACCGTGACAGCCGCCATTGCCACAATAAAGAACATGAAAGATGTGACAACAAAAACCGTTATCCTCCATGTGGGCTCAAATGATCTCGACAACAGCAAACACCGACAAGACTCTGTTCAACAAACAGTTAGTGACACATGTGATCTGCTTCAGATAACAAGGCAGTCTTTCCCTAATGCCAACGTGGCTGTTTCCCAAGTGCTGCAAAGAGGGGCGAATCGAAGTTCTGTGCTGAATGAGAACATCAAACATTACAATCAGGAGATGCTAAACCTGTCAAAAAGTGCAAACATCACATACATCAAGCACAAGAAGTTGTCTCTGGACAGAAGTCTTTATCTTTCGGACCAAATCCACCTAAACCCCAGGAGTGGAACCAAACACTTGGTTGCTGACGTGAAACGCACGCTCACACCACCACCCAGGACACCACCTCAGCTACAAGTGCACCAGCCCGCCATGGCGAGTCCTCAGGCTGGACATCGCTGGAGATCTCAGCCTACTCCACCGAATCGTAACAACTTTGCTCCTGTCCGAGGATGGTCCCAACCGAGCACTGCTCCCCCCACGCGTAGCAACTTCGCGCCGGCACGAGGAGGTCCAAACGGTCAGCACAGGTCTAACGCGAACACGGTTCCACTCGGACCTAGGATCCCTTCCCGTCAGACTACAACGAACCCGACATCAGGAAATCAAGCCTCAAGTTCTCTTCACGTCGTGAAACCTGCAACACTGACAACACTACAACAGGGCGCTCTCAAGCATCTCAAGCTACCATGGAAGCAAGTAGGCAAAAACATTCGCAAAGCGTGGGACGCTCTCATGTCATAATTGTATGATTTATGAATCCAGCTAAGGTTAACTTACGACACTACCAAGGTAAAATTCCTTCTTTTTTTTTCCCCTCTCTCTCCGGGTGGGGGGTAAGATATATTTGAACAAGATAAGTGATACTGGAATTTGTTCTATCATGATAATTGTTCTTACGGCTGGCACCATGTAGCTTATGTTATACACCTCCTTCCAAATCTTGGATACTAGTATGGCCCAAAAGTCTGCCTTGATTTTTTCCACGTGGAACATCCAAGGCGGGTGTTGTAAAAAATTCAACGATGCGGAATTTATCTCACACGTCGACAAAAGTGACGTGATTTGTATTCAAGAAACTTGGTTAGATAGTTTTGTAGATTTTAATTTAGCAGGCTATAGTGTTTTTAGTTGCAATAGAATTAGGAACAAAAGGGCGAAGCGTAATTCGGGTGGGGTGGCGGTTATTTTCAGAAGTTCATTTAAAAAAGGCATTGTTAAACTCGACAGTAGCTCACCTGACACTATCTGGTGCAAATTTGACAAACAGTTTTTTGGCCTTGTTAACGATTTATATCTTTGTAACGTTTACATCCCCCCTGAATCCTTCCCCAAATCCTCTGAATTTGACCCCTTTGAAACATTATCCAGAGATATTTGCAAATTTTCAAATTTAGGAGATATAGTTATCCTAGGCGATCTAAATGCCAGAACAGGGGCAATCACAGAAACCTACTTTAATACCGACTTCCCCGATATACTCCGAGCGGACGTGCTAGACAATTTTAAAAATAGAAACAATAGAGATGTGAAAGTTAATAATTATGGTAGATGTTTGCTTGATTTATGTTCTTCAGCTGACTTGACTATTTTGAATGGAAGGATTGCGGGAGATTTAAAAGGGGATTTTACTTGCTACCATTATAATGGGTCGAGTGTTGTAGACTATTGTATCACCCAACGGTCAATGCTTGTTGATATTCAATATGTTAATGTTAGTCCATTATCACATTTTTCTGATCATTGTCATATTTCAGTTTCTTTGGCAACCAAACACGCTCCTCTTATTGTACAAAAGGAGAGTCCAGCTAATCCAGAACCAATAGCATTTATTTGGGCTGAAAATTCAAATGAATCATTCTCGGCGACGTTAAAAGGCACTGACACAATCTCAAAACTGAATGACTTTTGCAAAGAAACCTTTTCTTCAGCGGAAAATGCTGTTTCATGCTTTACAGAAATTCTATTAGATGCTTCAAAAAAATCACTGAAAGTTAGACGTAAAAAACATGTTAAGAAAAATACACAAATTAAAAAGAATCAAGTTTGGTTTGATCAATGTTGTTGGTCGTTACGCCAACGACTAAAAAGATTATCGATAGAATTGAAAAAAGAACCATGGATTCAGGAAACTAGAATTAAATACTTTTCAACTTTGAGAGATTACAAAAAGATTACCAAACAACGTAAACGGAAATACAAGGCGGAATTACTGTCCAAATTAGAACATATGAGCGAAAAAAATCCCAAAGAATTTTGGTCACTATTAGATTTTCTTGAAAAAGAAGTCAACGGAAATACTAAAAAGAATACTACAGACCCCAATATCACAAGTACAGATTGGATAGAGCACTTTAAAGGATTGAATAATCTGATAAAACACAGAAATTTTGACACGGATTTCGAAAATATAATTACAGAACGGTTAGAACACTTTGATAAGAACTCATCTACTAGTAACTTGTTAGATATTCCTTTCACTGCAAAAGAAGTTCTAGATGGCATAAAACAATTAAAATCTGGAAAAGCCTGTGGATTGGACTCTATTTCCAACAACATGCTAAAACATGGAGCAAACTCAAAACAGTTATGCTTGTCATTGGTCACCCTTTTTAATACTATTCTTACTGAAGGTACTTTTCCGTCTAATTGGAACACAAGCATTCTAACTCCAATTTTCAAATCTGGTGACAAGTCCAACGTTGATAACTACAGAGGGATCGCTCTGTCCAGTTGTTTGTCAAAATTGTTTACACGTCTCTTGAATACTAGATTACAAAACTTTATAGAAAACAATGATTTGTTAGCCGACACACAGTTCGGCTTTAGAAAAAAGTGCCGGACCGCCGACAATGTCTTTATTCTAAAATCCCTTATTGAGAAATATACACAAAAAAAGAAAGGTAAATTGTTTGTTTGTTTTGTTGATATGAAAAAAGCATTCGACTCTGTATGGCGTGATGGATTGTTCTACAAATTGTTACATTATGGCATCGGTGGAAACTTTTTTAATGTATTGAAATCTATGTACTTGAATGTTAATTATGCAGTTAGGATAGAGAACGGCTTATCAGATACCTTTGTTTCAACATGTGGTGTAAGACAAGGGTGTAACTTAAGTCCTTTGTTATTTAACCTGTTTATCAATGACCTGCCGCAATGTTTTGATCGTGACAAATGTGATGCTGCTACTTTAACTTCAAAATCTATCAATTGTTTGTCTTGGGCTGACAATCTTGCTTTGATCTCATTGTCAAAGCATGGACTCCAACAATGCATCAGTACTCTAGAAACATATTGTAATAATTGGAAACTAACTGTTAATGTCTCTAAAACAAAAGTTATTGTTTTCTCTAAAGGTATTACTAAGAAAATCTCTAAAGAATTCTTTATCTATAATAAGGAAATAGAAGTTACGGACAGTTACACCTACCTTGGTATCCCCTTTACGTCCTCAGGTAAATTTAAAACAGCCAGAAAATTCTTAAAAACAAAAGCTATGAGAGCTATATTCAAATTAAAATCACTTTTATCATCGGAAAATATTTCAATAAAGTTAGGTAAAAATCTCTTTGACAAATTTGTAAAACCTATCCTTTTGTATGGATCTGAGCTAACATGCTTTGACCATACCTCAAAATCACTGAAACTTAACGTATCTAAAAACATTCCTGTGTCTTCCCCAAAAAATATTTTCTCTTTTGTATTGAAAAAACTCCAAATTGATTATGACATTCCAGTATCGATCCGAAAAAGCTCTTGTACTGATCTAACTCATTCTTATACCATTAACTTCGAAAGAAGATCAGACAAAGACCTGTTCCTAAGACACGCGTCTAGGTTTGATTTAAGAAAGGATGATTTCTCAATCGATAACATACGCCTTCCTCTAGCCATCCCAGAATTCGATGTAATTGACATGCGTTTCCAAAAATTTCTACTTGGAGTCCATTCAAAATCATCTAACGACGGTGTACGAGGAGAATTAGGAACTTTCCCCATTATGATATCTGCTCAAATTCAGCTCATCAAATACTGGCACCGTTTAGTAAACTTACCTGAGGACTCTCTGCTCCATGATGCATACAAAACTGTACTTACTGATGACCATGACTGGATTAATCATGTAAAGGACATTCTTAATTACCAGGGCTTTGGACATATATGGATGAAACCGGAATCCTACCAATTAGATTATGTTACCCACCAACTTCGCTCCCGTTTACAAGATACACATATACAAGAGTGGTTAAGTGGTATTAGAAATAATTCAAAACTATCTTTTCTTAGCAAATCGAAAAGCTGTTATGGACAAGAAACCTACCTTTACGATGTGCATAACTTTGAAATCCGCAAAGCGATATCTCAATTAAGAATCAGTAGCCACAAATTGAATATTGAAACAGGCAGATACTATAATGTAGCCCCTGATCAAAGGTTCTGCCCTTTTTGCCCAAAGGAAATTGAAGACGAATTTCACTTTATCATGAAATGCCCTAAATATGATGTTCTACGTAATAAGCTACTCACATTTATCGAATCTAGTACAAGGAATTTCAACAGACTCGATGTTATGGACAGATTTATATATATATTCAAATGCAACAACTCTTACAATGCAAAAATAGGTAAATACATAAAAGACTGTTTTGTTATTAGGAAAAATGCCGAAACTAATGATTAGCCCTATCGAATACTGTATTAGCCCTTGTCATTTAGTAATTAAGATATTAATTTCCTTTCTTTATTTCTGAACTATGTATTTGCCATACATTGTACCGTGTACAACTGTCGTGCAATAAAGTTCTTCTTCTATATTTCAGAAGAAGGTACATGTAGGAAGTCCTGTGGATTTTCAGAAGAAGTCAAAACTTATTGAAGGTCATTTGTGCTGAGCCTGTACAGTGTATAGTCTCATGCTGTAAAGACAATGTTAGCACCCTTTTTGAGCAAATCCGCTTAAGTCAGTGTCTGATCCAATGAAATTGCCATCCCAAGGTACTACATGAAGGTCGTCTTGACCTGTAAGTTGCATCTAACATAACCCTGCTCACCCCTTGACATTTAAGAAAGTATAACCTTCACCTATGTAGTACCATAAAGATAATTATGATGTTTTTTCTGCCTAAGAAGTCTTCGAGATTTGTAGAAAATCATTTTGCACATGTAGGAGATCTAGGCATTTCTCTTTGATGTCACCATTGTACATAGCAAGGATAGTAGGAATTGTGCAATAAAGATGGGACAACCTGCTCAACCTTAGACTTGGACAGAGTCCTGATGTTTCAAAACAGATGTGAATTAAAATCTGGATTCAGGATTTTCTTTGAGGTCTCTTTGCTGTTGTTAGATAGAGTAGAATGTTTGATGTTTCTTACAATACTAGTAAGAGATTAACTTGAAGGTAGGGCCAAAAACAAGCTTGCCAGACAGTAGGACAGCTCTATTCACAATATGCATATGACCTGCATTGGCAAATATCAGCAGCTTCTACTACTAATTATCAGGTACTTAGTAGTAGAACTAAGGTGATTGTCATGAAACAGTTTTACATCATCCAAATCTAGACATTAGATGCCCTCTGCCCATGTACAAATTACTGAGTAACACCTTGCTTTCTTAGTCATCTTACAGGCTGTAATGGGCTACTTACGTGGCTTTGTGAATTGAGCCAAGTGTCGGGCAACCTTTGGATTAGTACTAAGTGCTCCAGTATATGGTGCCTAAGGTAATACTACTGGTAAGCTGAGGATATTCCGGGTGGCCTCTAATACTGCTGAGATTTTTTAATAAAGAAACTTACATTCTGAACATTTAGTGTACTTTTTTGCAATTATGCAGGTGCTGTACTGTATCAACATGATGCTGGGTTTGGTCAAGAGGTGTAAATGGCCTCAAGACAAAGAGGTAAGTTTAAAGAATTTTGTTCTAAGATTTTTCAACAGAACATTTTTTTTAACTGGCAGTGCTGTTGTTCAGTCGCAACAACATTCTACAAATTAGCATGGAAGTTCTTCATCAGCTATTTGACTCAAGTGCTGTAGACACATAATCATTCTGCATGGATAATGTCAGCACTGGGTCAACGTTTGTCGGAAGTTGGTACCCAGTCCCAGTTGAGAGAAAGTTCTGATGAGTAAGGAAACAGTTCATTTCTCATTAAAAATATTCTACAAAACTTTGCTTCCTTTTCCCTGCTGTATGTGTTGTAAGTTACAACCATTCTGTGGTGTTTTTGGTTGTGTACAGGAGGCCATTAGAGGAGGGTTTGTGCTGGGACAGAGTGGAGACGGTGCAGTGGTGTACAGAAACCCATCCACAGCACACATCATCCCCTTACTGGAGAACCTTCTTGTCCTCTCCAGGTAGGACAGAACTTAGGACAACACAACTTGTATTCTGTGGGTACCATCGACTGGAGTCCCACATCTGTTGTGTTGGAGCAATGAAAAATTTAGCTCATGTTGTACATGATGTCACATGCTAGTTTGTATGGCTCAAGCTCTGGATTTGCAAAATGTCAAGTCATGAAGTGTCCCTTCATCATATTAGTAAAATACCCTCATGACATTTCTGTCTACCCTTTATTGATTTTCTTTATCAAGATTCTGTTAGTAGAAGGGGAATTGACCATAAGTCATGGAAAGAACAATTTCTTCATAACTTACATGTATATGTTATGTTTGCTAGCTCCAAACTTCAGCCTTGTTTGTTGCCACTAGGGTCAAACTTACCTCTCAGTTACTGACAAATCAAAGAAAGGTATTTCACAATGTTTTTTTATGCTTTCAGGACGCTGAATGGCATCTGGCTGCCTGACATCCGCAGTAAGGTTCATGCTGACTTCACCAAGGCCTACGACCTGCAGGAAGGCGAGAGGCTATGTGTTCTCGGTGAGTTTTGAATTGTTTGTTGGTGCTGTCTTGGGCACTAACCACGTCACATTGCAACCAAGGGCTGAGTGTTGAGAGCTATGCAATTGAGGTGAGGTGCCAGGGTCAGAAGCAACTGCCATTACATGTAGCACTAGCCCTCATGACCTCAAGCATACCCTGATTCTTTTTGAGAAGTGTGTTGGCTCTTACAGTTGCTTATAGTGTGATTCTTCTTAAACACTGAGCACAGCTTACAATGTTGTATAAGTGTAACCTCTACCAGTTTGGTGCAAATTGGATTATAGAAAACTGGCAATTGCAGCAGAATTCAAGCCTAGGACATGTGGTCCAGACGGGGCATTATCAACTCAGTAGACAAATAGAGTACCGTTATATTTTGTTTGTCATGGTATTTTGGACCTGCATGATTTCCTGCTTAATGTAATATTCACCAGGGGTAGGAAATTGTGCCACTCTGTCTTTTAAATGGGGTAGATTTTATTGATAAAGGCGCTTTTGTGTTATAACAATACTCCTCTGTGGTAAATAGTAAGACTTGATGTATTAATACCACTAACTTAGAGACTTGGATTCCCTCCTCCTGAGTAGTGGTGCACTGCACAGTAAACTTCCTACACTCCTGTAAGATTCCTGTTAGATCTTTGGCCATGATTTCTCCTCTGGTTTGGTTTGGTCAGTCCCACCACAGAATCGGTTGGAAGAGTATAAAGCCCTTTACATAATTATGAACCTTGGTTTCTTATCTAAAGGTGCAAGCTGCTCACATTTCAGCCCACGATATAGGCCATCTTACAGATGCACTCTGTCAGCTCATCGATAACAGGTTGCATTTGAAACAGCCATTTGTCACAACTAGTATCATACGTCTCCTGAGAGAAGAGGCCTACCACTGAAGCTTCAGATGCTTGTATGTAGATATATCATCATTAACCTTGATGATCCCAGCAAGTTGCCAGAGTAGTAATAGCTCGCTTGCCCCTTTTTACAGTGTATCTTGTTTGTCTACCTTGTTTGAACATATTTGGTAATTATATTCATTGTCAATTACTTTTGACAAAGGTACATGTATGTGGTTTGTTGTTTGCTGGATTTGTTACTTCCAAAGCAAAGCAAGAACATGTCTAATCACCTGTACAAGCTTTGAATGCTTGCATGCTGACTGTATATTGAACTGCATCTTCAACAGAAGGACATCCCAATGAACTTTCCTTGAAATCACATACTATATCAGATAGGAAATAAATCCCCTGTATTTTGTGCCTATTGTCTTGGCTGGATGTTGTTAGATACCCTTACTGGGCCTCTATGATAAACAGTTACCAGACTGTTAATAGACTGATAGATAGATAGTCTTAACTAATGTTGTTATCATATTATTTGACTATTTACATTATCTGTGCCAGAAAAGTGAGTCAGTTATTGCACTCAGAGGATGAACTACTAAAGTACTGTAATGAATTCGAAAGAAAAGCAGCTTAATAACTGACTTAATGAGACAATGTTGTTATAGAAAGTGGTGTATTTTTGCCAAAAATACCCTGTCTAAGTCATATTTTCATCATGCTAGTTGATTGGAATATTGGCAGGAATTCATTGCAAATCGGTTGCATTATAAAATGTCTGGATCTTTCAAATTGGCTTTTGTCGGGACTGTGTATTGATTTTTTTTGCACAGGATTGGTACAGAAGCCTGAGGGAATTCAGCTAAACAGGGTAAATCCCACCCGTAAAGCCCCTCAGGGTAGCTTACCAAGGAAGCCCTATGATGTTGCATATTTGATGCCCTGAAAGCCTTGGCCCTCCAAATTACTGCAGCAGCTCCTTCCAATAATGTGCAAATTAGGCTTAAGGACTTAGATGTAGATGGTTAGGCTTGTGGATCAGAAGCAATATTGCTAACCATACTGTAACATGCTGGCCAAAGCATGCTACCTGATTATAGAGAGTGATAAGTTGATAAAGCATATTTCTGTCAAGGTACATGTACATTTTATTCAAGATGGTGATCTACTACTAGTATTAGACTCTTGCAGTACACATACTTCTAGACTCCTGAAAAATCAATAGACTTCAGAATTCCTGTATGTAATATGTTAACACCCTTATTGGCAATAAAGAGAAACCAGATGTACCTTTCACATTTTTATGATACAACTTGACTGTGGATGTATAACATTAGAACTCTTACGGTAGATTATGAAATATTCAGAATGAAAGATGTTGATTATGGTAGATTATGAAAGATGTCTTGCACATGAATGTAGATGGCACTAATATAGTATCAGTTTCTACCTACTGTCCATCAGTTGTTGTGTTGTACCAAGGAGATCTTTCCTGTATATGTAATGTCAAAAGAATTACTCATGACATAGCACAAAGTATTTACAGTTGACATATGCTCGTCACTGCCTCCTGGATCAGCCTGTGTCCTTGGTGATAAGGATAATGGAGTAATGTGACAAATATGGAACTTTTTATGGCGATGCCATATAGGTTCATAATCCACAGGGCTTTGCAGGAAAGATTGAACAGGTGGCAGCCAGTTTATACTATATATAGCCATATTATTATAGCTTACTTTATTGCAGTTATGGTATTGAAACCGGTGATTGGAGTATTGAACTTTATTGTTCTAATATAAAGGGAATTTCTAAATTTCTTACTTTCTAGCTTCAGTCTACTTTAGACAATGATCACTATACAGATGATCAAGCACCTGGAAGCTTATCCCTGCTATTCTCTGCTTATTGACAGGTGGTAGGCACTAAGTCTTGTATATCAGCTAGAGTGAGGGACTGGGGGCATATCAGGTGACCTTAGTACGACAGGTATTGTCTCAACAGTAGCAGTGATCATGAGACTGAGTTGCTGGAAGCTGTTCAGTCAACATGAATGTTGTCCTGTAGGTGTGATCCATTCCTGTAAGGTCTGCCAGATCACCAAGCTGAGGCGGTTGTATTGTGATCTATAGGGCATTACACGGCTTGTATTCCCACACTTGCAGGAGTCATCAATCAGAAGGAGTATTGGGAAATGCATTTGCTAAAATTTGGTCATTGGGGGGAAGTCTGATAAATGATTTGCAAAAGTCGATACATTATACAGCAATTTCCACCTCAAACCAGTACAGACCAGTGAAATTACAGGTAGTCCTGCCTCAAGACCATTTTACATTTATTGTGAAATTTGTACGCCTTTTTAAAAGAAATTCTTTCATTGTGAGCCAAATTCAGATCCCACTGCAACTTCCATCATAGTTTACTTACTATGATTATATAAGGTATGGGGTAGAACTCACCCAATATTGGCAGAACAATTGACATGACATGAAGACAAGATCTGATGATAAGGATTACAATCGTAACATTTACATGTATCTATCAGATATCCCAGAAATGTATTTTTCTGTAAGCAAGTACATGTATATTGCACATGATTTCAAGAATAGTAGCCTTAACATGTTGGTACCCCAGTATTATAGGACTGGCACCTATACAGGCATTGCAGAAAGTTGATTGATAGCACTGTCAAGCTTCCTGAATTGTTGGAAATGTGTTAGATATATACATGTAGCTACCTACTAGGGGCATTTTGTTGTGGTGATTGGAATATAGACTTCCAGTCAATTCAGTTTCCAGTCATAAGGGTTACTACATTAGACTTTATTAAAAGCTCTGTCAATTGCCATATCATTTGTTCTGGGTAACCCCATAGAAACTGGGATTTTCAAAACTACAAATAGGCATGCAAAAAAACTTACTGGTAATACTCATGATACTTCTGTTGAAGTGAAAGAACTGTAGTGGTGACGATGAGATTTATATAAAAATCAACGAGTCAGTGGTTGATTAGGTGTAGGGGTCGATAAAACTGGCCTATTAAAAGGCCTGGCAAATATCTGGCAACCAGGGAATATTCTGCCAGGTCCAGTCCAGTCCGGTCCAGTCTAGTTTGTGTGACACAAATTAAACTTTTATTGTCAAATGTCAAATTAGGTCCCCTCCCAGTGGGTGGCACAATTTATGCAGTTCAATCCGGTTCTGCCCTGTCCAGCTGAGTCGTTTTCTTTGTTCCATGCAGGTGGAATATTGAGAAAACCTGAAATATTGATGACAGGAAGCCATGGTGAGGATTTAATCTGAGTCTCTGGGGGATTTGTGGGAAGGATATTGTTGTGATTCTTTTCCAAAAGGCATGGGTTTATATCACTTCCTGGGAGAGAGCATTAAAAAGACTGAAGTGTCACCATCTGACTCATTCAGGTCACAATATTTCCTACTCTATCTTTTAGAGATATACATTTCGATAACATACCAGTTATACCTTATGGTGCAATATTGGTTGGGCTGAGATTTTACACATTAAGTACACACATGTATGCATGTATTTGGTATGCATGTCTGCAGTATTTCAGTGAATCAATAAATCCATGAAGCTATTACTAGTTAGAGGAGTCAGCCATGACCCAGTAAACCTGAGGGTCCTGACCCTTTGCTTGCTACTTGTGTGGAATTTTGGAATGACCATGCATTTCCCTATCTGTCTTTTTGTCACTACCTGGAGGACAGTATACTCTTGATCCAGGCTACTAAAAGGACCATCAAAAATGACCTAGCTATGGCCTCTGAATTGTTTTAACTTGACCTTTATTTGGATGACCATTTAGTCTACGAGCTTAGCCCCATGATGACCTGCAAGTCTTCAGACAGAGCCTTCTGTTCTGTAAGTGCAGCCGAGGGTAGGGTGGGGTGAGGTCACCTTTGCCATTTAGATGTCACCTACATCCCTGTAATGCATGAAAGGACAGAAAATAACATGTTGAATATGGCACACACAAAATTAAAGGTATCTAGTATTAACTTGCTGGGAGCTCTTCTTCAAATGCCATTATGAGAAGAGCAGTGTATGGTACACATCCTCAATGTTCTAGGAGAATCCCTTATTTTGATGGGCCATTGTATAATTTATCACAGCTTGGTAACACACTGTACAAAGGACTACAAACCTCTCAAACTACATGACAGTCTGTTAAACTTAAGACCGAAGCATGACTGTCTACTATTCATCCTTTCCTATCTTGAATGAGCTGCAGCGGCAACCCAGTTATACACCTAGCAGGAGCGCAGCATGGAAAGCCTCTCATTCACTTAGAAATGCAATTTCTGATGCTCAGTCAACTGGAGTATCAAAAAGTACGTAAAAAGAGCTTCATTGCCTTGGACCCAGAAAATGCCAGCCAAGATACATGGAATTAATTTACCCACTGTTCGCATCTGTTCTTGAATTTGTGATTAAGAGACTCTGTTGGGTTCAAGAATCTATTAGTAGATCTGAAAGATGTTGCGACTTCGGGACATCCATCATCATTTATGATGTTTAGTATCCTTTCCCTGGGAGACTAGGATTACTGTATGCCATGGCCATTGCACTGGGGAACAGTGTATTGGAACAAGTCTGTTTTTATGAGGAATGATATTTTGTGCACTGAGCTGCAATGTTCTAGGGTACTAAAAGCGTTACTGTTTTTATTGCACAACACATTCCTTTGCTGTTTTTCATGATTGACAACACTGCTAATGCATGGTTGTAGGTTGAATTACAATGTTCAGTTCTTTTTGGATTTGTTAGAATTTCTAACTTGCTCACACACTCGGCCAATGCAAGTGCCCTACCTCAAAACTAGAAAAAAATCCAGGTTGTGACTTCAGAATATTTGGACTACCCAAACTGGCCTCTGGGGTTTGGTTCAGAAATGAGCCCTGTGGCAAACCAGCCACAGATGGGACAGGAGCCAGACAAGGGCTGGTAGATATGAAAACCAACATACATCATGTGATGCACTATTAGGGAAAGGCAAGAGAATTTCAACATCCATATCAGTCCTTTTATTTCCCATCATAAAAAGGACTTTCATATCTGCTGCCTTCCTGTCTGTCTTTTATCTGTGTGTGTAATGTTACCTCTAGTTTATCACATCGGGAAGACCAGACTTGCATTTATATTGGTTTCTTTCTCAATAGACTGTATCAGTGAAAAATGACTGTATCTGCACATGGATAAAGGAATTCCAGGAAAACCCTGATTGATGGCAATAAAAAGGGTCTATGACACTTATGTATGTACACAAAGTTTGAGCCTGCACATGGGAGGAAATATTCCAGAGAAAACACCTGGTGGGTCTTGGTATAACAAATGAAAGCATAAAGGTAGGATTGAGGTAAAATTGAGGTAAGTTGTCTGCAGTCTTATAATCCCTCAACAACCACAGTGGGAAATCTCTCTACTTTCTTTTTTCCGGGCCCAGTTCCCACATTGCTCTTCTATGTATGAGTCAACTGCTGGTTGCAAAACACGTATTACTAAGTTTCATTTCCAAAAACACCAGAAATTATTATTGGGGCTGACATTTCTCCTTCACTGTTCTGTCCCAATGTTTTGTTTTTTTATTACATTGTATTTTCCTTACCCTTCCTGGTTCTTCATTTATAACATTCTTTTGTAGAGTCATACATCATTTCATGTTTTTTATGGTGTCCCAAAGAAACAGTAACATTAGTAAAGCATTAGAGAGACATTAGTTTGATCACTCACTCACTCACTCTGCAGAGGTCGTGTGGAACCTTTACATGGGTTTGATAGCTGTTGTGAACAAACATTATGCTCAATATACATGTATGGCAGTACCCTTGCTTGTAACTTCCCATAGAGGCCCCAAGGGTTTTGCCTTTTACTGTGTTTTGCACCTCTAGTGATTGCTGTGTATACAATAGTAGGCTTTGGACAAAAATTGTCCCTGGTACTGAAAATTATTCAGCTAAATGTGAAATTCCTATCTGACAGACTAAGGTACATGTACTAGTAACTAGTAATGTAGTGCTGTCCTTGGTGCTGAACAAGTAGTTCTATCTTACTCTTCTCTCTTTGCAGCATTTAGTTATTTCTGCATATGTTTGAATGTACAATGATGTAACATTGATGTTAATTGGGTATTTCTTTATTGTCAATAATTGAGACAAAGCATAGTCTTGGCACTTCAGAATTAAGGAGGCACAGACTAAATCAACAATATCTCAGTAGTAGATATTCATATCAGTTCTAGATTAGTATCACAACAAACCAAACATTATCAAGTTATTTCCTTGAATATTCCCACTTACCTTTACACTCTTTCCTTAGGATGTAAACAACTCAATGTAAATACCATTGAAATGAAAGAAAATGAACTGATCAGAGAAAAGATGTTGATATCTTCCATTCACTTGTGCCCCTTTTTTATTTTCTCCTAAATAAAAGAAAATTCAGGAAATTCTTACATTACAGTTCCTGTTGATCGGCATACATGTAGTTGTACCGTTGGCTCCTTGCATCAGAAATGACAGTTTAAACTTTGTTATGGTGGCAATGAAACCCTTGTGGATTCCTTAATTAGATTCCTGTCACAGTACAAGCCTTTCGTAGCCCTTGCTTATCATGTTACAGTCATGGCTGGGGTTTGGAGTTTTAGTCGCTTCTAAGCGGCTTTCAAACTGTCACGTGGAATTGGCAATTTCAGACAACAACAATCACATTGATATCAGTGCTACTCTGGTGTAGTTTAGCCCATTGCCTTTGTAACAGATACCAAACTACCA
Source organism: Branchiostoma floridae x Branchiostoma japonicum (assembly GCA_013266295.2). Lineage (NCBI taxonomy): Eukaryota > Metazoa > Chordata > Leptocardii > Amphioxiformes > Branchiostomatidae > Branchiostoma > Branchiostoma floridae x Branchiostoma japonicum. The sequence continues at coordinate 18,889,242 of CM023840.1, forward strand.
AAAGATGTGCTTGTCAAGATAAGATAGAAGGTCTTGATGTATAACAGGATCAAAACTGAAGACCAAGAGGGTCATTCCCATGCAGCTAACACCGTTGTACCATCAAGTTTGAAAGCACAGTTAGTAACGCTCAAAGGGATGGGTAGGCCTGTCTTATGGGGGAGGCATGCAATGACGTCAATGGGGTGATTTATCTTTAAATGAAAGTTAATAGCCACGGTCGGTGAGCCAAGAATCTCCTTCTGCATCCATTCTGGCATCTCTGAAGCAATCTTGTGTCATTAAGAAGTTAAGCTTCCGGACGCCAAGTTTGAAAAGACGTGGGGCTATCGTAGGCAGTAACCTTTTTAAAAGTCTTTAAGGGGCATGGGGCAGGATGAGCTTTCAGTTCTGAAGACTTTTAGAGGGTACACGTGCACGAAACAGCTGATTGACAGAAGGGTGACAGTGTGGATGGATTGATGTCCTCTGTCAAGGTCAAGCTGGGTTTGGCTGTTTAAATCTTTCAGAAGAAGGCCATCAGCTATGACTTATTTGTTTGGCATGATCTCCACATGATCAGATACGCTCCCATCACTCATATGATGTGACTTCTGCTGTTTTTATGTCCTGCCACTGGTATTCATTACAGTGTTCTTACTTCTTTGTCTGTTTGTGGATGAATATGTAACACAATATTTCTACACAGAAACATGGCAAACACTATTGTAAGTTCCTGACAATTCAGCCCCTGAGAGAGCAGTCGTCCCACCCAAATACAAGTACTGGTACATCATACAGATATCCCATTCACCCTTGAAGCTGGTGTTCGATGATTAGATATTAGAGAAGATTATAGAGCAAAATTGCATCTTAAGGAACCCTGATCAATGCATTAATGTACATAAAACTGATTACAGGCATGTTTTGGCATAGCACCTGCCTGATTTATACAGTATGCCTCAGGGACCCCATATCTTTTACCTTTCCTTGCTCAATTTTCTAGGTATGCCAGATGCTGCTTTTCATGTACCAAAACATATCCACATCAATCCCTTAGTGCCATTTCTCAGTGCCCTTTTTTTTACAGTGGAACTAAATGGCATAGGTCTTGGCATTCTAGCTCATGAAAGATAATTATATATTAATGTTGTTCAGTCATGTTTGAAAAACATTACCATGGATGCTTATTATTATGATTTGTTCTGTCTTCTGTAGCTTTTAAAAAAATGTATTAGATGGTTGTGTCATGTATGTTTTTGTTGTAACCATTACAAAATCCCTGCAGGCTACAAATTTATCTGTGTGTAGATGTCTTAAATTTTTGTGCATGACAAACTAAATTTATACTTTATTTCTTATGGGCTTTTTTGCCTAAATGGAGATAATAGTATTGGCACACAGATATAATATCCCAGTGATGCAATATGCTGTTAAGACAGGTGAGGTAAGATCAGTTGAGTTGTACGAAAGATTTACTTTGTGTAATGTAAAGTAAAATGTTCTTTTTAAACTCTCTGTTCCACAGTCTATTTGTTATTGTTTTGTTTGTTTTGTGGCAATGAGTCTAGTGAAAAAGTGTATTTTCAGAAGAGCAAGTGTGATCTGACTGATGTATGATACATTATGTATTGTACATACTAGTTGGTAGTGATGGATAATGTCACCTATATGCCAGTATTGTATATTGGCTTCATGTGTTTTTTATTGGCCCCCCTAGTCCATTTCTTTAAAAAAAACAGTCAAAGAAATAACAGTTCAGGATTCATCAGGGTCTGTGTGTGATTGTTGCTTGTTTAAGCTGTCCCCTAGGTATTTTCTAATGGAGGTGGGTGCCTTTCATGCCGTGGAAGACAGATGGGAGGTTTTCTAGATGTGAGGCAAGCGGCTAAAACCTCACCTTGTGAAAAGTCTTCTGTTTGAGCTTTCCAGGTGAATATCGTTAAGGGGCTTGTAACCTCAGTTATATATGATGGACAGTTGGTATGAAAGGATGTGTGGACCAGTAGCTCTTTGGGATTTCCTTGAGCATTTCTTGGAAGATGGTGGAATGCCCAGCAGTGTGATTACATTATAAAATGGCCTGGCACCGTTTATTGTTTATGGTCCTGATCGCCAGGGGCCATTTTCGTATTAGAAATCAATTTCCGTCCTAATGACAACTTTGATGCAGCAAGCTTCCAGGATTACATGCAGCGCATAACATTCAATAAGGGGGCCTCTGGCTCACAGTGGGAGCGGCCCAACATCTTCTCAACGTTATTTCCTGTTACAAGTTGGATATTCTTAAAGTGGGAACTTCAATATAAAATCAGTTTGTCCAATCAAGATAGTTTGTCTACCATTTTGTCTAAACTCTTGGCTGAGGGTCCTGTAGCTAACAATTCTTGTCTATCATTTAATATGTCTTCAAACCTGTCAATGTATATACTCACATCTGTTTCTCGGAAATTAGCTCAAAGTCAAGGCATGTCTCTCAAATCATAAACAGCTTGGGAGTGAGTTATGTATCGAATCTCATTTCCTGACACCCAACATCCCTCACAACATTTATGTATGGCTGAACATTTTTCAATCCTGCCTTGACCAAATTGCTTCTCAGTGTGATATGCCATTACTAAACGGGATCTTGGCTTTTATGGTATATTGCATATTGGAGCTGTCAATCTTGTGTCATGATGCATTATGCTAGGTTAAACATGTGACCATTTAAAGCTAGATAAGTTCAAATAATTTTTCCACCATTGAGAGCTTTTCAGTGATCTCTTCTGGCTCACATCATTACACTGTCCAAATACAAGCCTCTAAGTCCTCCTACAGCAACTGTGAGCTTCTTTCCATGGACTGCAAAATTATTCTGAAATCTCTTTCTGAAAAGTGTTTTCCTCCCAAATACAACTCACAAGCCCTTAAAACCAACATTCACTGCCATCTGGTAGCCTCCTTCGCAGACTTGTGGGCGGCATTAATTTTTTCAGCGAGGGACGTGAGTTATGTCGCAGAGGGACGGTTTTGCAGCTGAGGGAGTTTGAGGGGAAAGGTCTCGCCAGCCCAACAAGCTCTCTCCCCAGCAAACTCCCTCGGCTGCAAAACCGTCCCTCGATCGCCAAAAAAAATTAACGCCGCCCACAAGTCTGCGAAGGAGGCTAGCCATCTGGCATCTCCTAGCATAGTCACTATCTTACCTTTATCTTGGCTTTAACTTGTTTTAAAAAATACTTGCTAATTGTCTGTAGCTTCTCACCTCAAATGTGGTCAGAAGGCCATACAATCTTGATAAATTGCTTAATAAATTTCAATTGGTACCCTTTGCCTTTTGCCAAACGTTCTCTATACTAAAATAAGAAAGTTCTATGACAGGAAAAGATGAATATGCAGAAAAACAGATGAATATTCAAACTCAGTTTATTGTGGTAACGGTAATGATGATTCAAACATAGTGCTGCAAAACAGTCATACTTGTACATTATATTATTTGGATAAAAACATTGATATCTATACAGAGAAATGATAGGCAGAACTTTGGATAACTGTTTTACCCATTTGTCTTATTCTGTGTGGGTAAATGCCAATAAACCCATTGAATCTATACAACGGGACAACAAATCAAGATTGTCTGGCCTAACAGATTTCTCTACATCAAAGGTTTTGTAGTCAACAGGAAAAGCTTGGGAAGTCAATCTCCTGACAAAATGAGCTAATTAATAACCATATCAAGGTGAACAGAATGATTTATGTGATAATCTGTCGATTGGCTCCATAAAGGTTTGCAATCGCAGTTGGTAAATACTGACAGAAATTCATATCACATAGCCATTCACCACTACACTTCAGCTTAAAGGTGGTTTGCAATAACAGTCGGGTACATGGATTGATGTTAAATGCTTTTTTCTCATTCAGTAATGCCACAGGAATAGAATCTTTAAAAAGGGTAACTTTAAATACCTTATTTAAAAATTATTCAGACAAAATACTCTTAAACAAGGTTGTAAGTACTCACTTGTTATTCCCAGAGGGCAAGCATGATAAACCTTGTCTTGTTTTCAAGTAAAATTCCTGCCGTTTAATAATCTGAAGAAGCATCAATTGGTAGTCTGCTGCTGTACTTGTAAATCTTCCAATCCTTCATTGCTGCTGTTGCTATATTGTTCCAACTTTAGGCACAAATATTGCTAGTGTTTCCTTAAACCTGCTCTGCCTCTTGACAACCTTGATTTTCATCATGTTCATCACTGTAGCTTTTTGCACGTCCATGACGATATGAATTGGTGGTCCCCTGTCCAATGAAGACATCATTTCCTTTGGTTCGAATCCGTTTGATCATGTCCAGAAAAGCTTCCTGAATTTCTGCGTTACAAAAGCCATACACTATAGGGTTGGAATAACAAGGGATAGTCAGGAAAACAAGCAGAAATGTGCGGTTGGCGGCCTTGAGTGCATCTGAGGGGAATGTCCAGTTCTCTAGGAGCAGCTTGGTTATCCCATGGAGGGACCAGGACACAAAGAAGATGAGAAATATGATGGAATGAGTGGTGATGGTTTTTACAGCTTTGGTCTCCAGGAACTTCACATCTTCCCCCTCATTCTGGCTCTTGATGAGGGAGTGCTGCCTGCTGGCTTGCTGGTAGACCTTCACATAGGAGAAAATGATGACAGCAAAGGACGAGATTGTCAAGGCAGAGGCAACGCAGAGCATCGGCAGCTGGTACCTGAGGCTGACCCAATCTGTGGTAACCCGAGGCGTGCAGAGGAGCAGGTCAGGCACGTACTGGTCGGGGTCGGCAAAGCTGCTCATGATCTGGTAGACAGCCACGGACAGGATGGAGGTTAGCCAGGCAGCCATTATCAGGGAGAGCACCCGGGATGTTGTGACGACGTTGTGGTAGTTTAGAGCCCAGCAGATCACGTAGTACCGATCCATGGCCATGATGGCCAGGTTGAACAATGTGCAAGCTGACATAGTCATGTACACGGCACTGTGCACCTGGCACCACACCCACCCCAGATCATTCACACGGTATAGCAAGTTGACGATCACTGTGGGGATACAGACGGTGGTGATGAAAATGTCACAACAGGCCAAACTACAGTGTACATAGTACCTGGGCTTCCTCAGTCGCTTGTAGGACAGTATCACCACCAGAACTCCTATGTTCCCTCCTAGAGTAGCAAGGTATGACAAGGTGACATAGGTAACCTGCAGTGCCTGTTCCAAAGGAGAGGTCCCAAATATCATGGGCATACTCCCATTCACGCTGCTGTGGTTTGAGTCAAATTCGCTCTCCGGAAAGTCTGTGGTAAACTCGAAAGTAGGGCGGGCCTCCATCGTGACCGTTCCAAGCTAGCTTCAGTCTGCCGCTCTGATACAGAGCACCGGTAGAAAACTAGTGGAGCCGAGACCTGCAGCAGTTTCAGAATGCAGTGAGGAGATAACCTGGTGTGTAGAGCCCTCACCCGCAGGAAATGATTTTCATATTCACCCTATCCAATCATTGCCGTTTGATTGGCTGTTACGGTGCCCCCATCTCCCTCTCTACTCACTCACTGGCCTTTTCAATAACGGCGGTGGGTGGAAGCTACTGGTGACGTCATCCCATTCAGAAGCACAACCCACGTGTGTCGTTTATCAAGCTTGGTTGAATGCAGCCTGACAAGTCGTGTCACCCTGTCCCGGGAGAGGCCACATGCCATGAAGGGGGCGGAAGCTCTAATGATACATACCCCAGTATATTACACCAGACAATGGGGCACTCCATCATAGTGTTTACTACTAGACTAATGTGATATTACATTCATGGGAGGAAATTCTTCACAAAAGTTGTTTACATTGAATATTCATCTGTGGGCCTGTGTTGTTGTGAAAATTAAGTTTCAGTTATTTACAAGGAACTTGTTCAGAATTTCAAGGTGAAGAATGTTCTCATACCATTAAGAATGTTCATACCATCAATGCTAAGGATATGCATACCTGTATGGTGTGTTGTAATATGCGGGTTTCTCAAGTGCCCCTAATAGGTGCAGTGTTAACCCCAAACTTCCCTCCCAGTTGTGGTGGCCTTCATAAACCATTCCATACCCCATTGATTATTCCATTGCCATCGGCTCTGGGAAAGTGATGGCATGTCATTACAGATGGGGAAAATCAATGGAGAGGGCCAGGGTTGTTTGAACCGCTTCTAACGTGTACAGCACAGGCAATAACCTGCAAATAACATCCTCATGGGGGAAATGCAATATTGGATTTGCTCAAATAAGGATAGAATATGCATACGATATTGCCTTTTGGAAATGTGAATTGTAATATAAGATACAGTGATGTCAGCATAAAATTAGAGGGATGTGGTAGTATTGATATTGATTTTGGCAGATATTGCTGCAGTATGTTTATCCATGCAAATATGTAATGCAATATCATTCAGGTTGATTGCTGTTGGAGTGTATGTATGGGGACAGGATTTATAAACACTTCCAGATTAATGAAGTGTGGTTAACCAAAGCTGACAAGTTGTCTCCTTTGTCCCAATTCCCAAGATATCTGCCGCTAATCTCATCACAACAGTTACCCTCATTTGTGCCAGAAGGAATCAGTCAATGTAGAGACAATGAAGTTGTCTACGTCCCAAATGTTTGAGATCATGGGAAGGATATAGTGTGAAAGGGGGTAAAATTTCTTTGCTAGGTAAATTGTCCAGACAATGCAAGTTGCTTTCTCCGTTCAGTACAACAAGATGAATCTTTTTCATTCTACTTTGTTCTGAAGGCTATTTGTTCAGAAGTTACATGTTATAATCATATGCCTCATTTGTGCTCAGACAATTTATTCCTGCACAGTGCTGATAGGAATGTATGTCATTTAAAGCACTGCTTGCAGTTTGGAGAAACTGGGATGGGTCTTGTTGCAAGACACCTGTGCAGTGTCAAAAGTTTAATGATTTGAAGGAAAGTAAAATCTATGTATTATTTGGCAACATCGATTCCAAACGAGCTATTAACAAAGTCTAGAAATTTAAAGTTGTCTATACAACTCTTAGGGCCTAAAGTAAGGTATGACAGTATCTTAGATGAAGATGGAAAATGGCAATGTTTATTGTTCAGATGGTACACATGAAAGAATGTGCTTGACAAAAGGGTTGTAAGTATAAGGAACAGTTTTATGTTGGCAACACGACAGCTGCATACAGAGCACACAAGAGTAGCCCATAAAAGGCACTCCCTTCCACACAGCTAAACAGCATTAATGGAACATCAGGCTACAGTCAGCAGCTCTTGATTCAGCACCATGGACAAGTGTGGACTGTGAGTTAATATGTCTGACTGGAGATGCATGTTGAGGCAGCTCTCATGTGATAGCTTCTAGCTGTTGATTGTGCCCCCAGACATCTGCCATCAGTTACATGTGCAGACGATACATGGAATGTAATGGGCTCAATGTGCCCTCTGTGGAAATATGAATCCATGAGACTGGAGTAATTCCTGGAATCAGCCTGATTCTCTACCAGTAGTTCATCCATTTTACTTATGTTTAATTTCTCTGTAGTCATTAACACCAATCTTTCTTCCTTATCTGTTTCATATACATGTACTTTCAATTCATAAAATTCAGTAGTATTTTGCCTTTATGATACATAAGCTCCTCAGGAGGTTTTCTTGATAATTGTAGTTTCTACATCAATGCCATGAACTTTGCATTTCTACAATGGCTGATGGCAATGTTTCAGAAGTTGAATTGTAAACAGAATTATCGTACTGTGCTACGTTGGATTTCTGTGCTGTGCGAAAGCTTTTTGTTTTTGTTCAGAATTGTAACATGACAATACAAAGTGTGCACTAGGCAGCAAGTATGCTGGTAGCGTGCACACCTAACACATGATACACATTTACAGCTGAGTCAAGTGAGGAAAGTCGTGTAAAGTGCCTTTCCCAAGGGCACAAGGTTGGTGGCATGTCAGGACTCGAACCCGGGACCTCTTGGTTCCGAGTCGAGTACTCTGTCGTTGCGCCACACGACCCCACAAAAGCTGTTGCCTTGGTGTCAACATTTGTAGATAATTCTCAGAAATGTTGCCTTCAACCCATATACCCAGTACTTTTGTAAGGGGAACAATGGTGTTATGTCAGACTAACAAGGAGAAAACTGATGAGAGGATTTGGTAGTCAAATGGATGACAAATTACTCCCTATCACCCAAGGAACACATTTATCACAATAAGGCCATACAAGCTTGATCACTTGTTGAATGGAATCACCTGTCTTGATATTCTGGACATATCTAGAGATTTTTGAGAAGTGATTTTTGAAGGTCTGAAGTCACAGTCATGTAATCACGAGAGGAAAATTCAGCTGAATACAATTCTTAAGTGTCTCATGTGTAAGAAAAGCATGTCAGCTAGTTGTGGTGTTGGAATTCCAGCATTTTTTATGTTTATTTTACAAACAAACAAAGAAAAAGATAAAAAATCAGGGCAGTGTGGGTGAATCTCTGTTAAGGCAGCATGCATTCCTCACATCACAGACATACTTGTAACCTTTTGTTCAAAAAGAGATACATTTTGGAAGTCAGGTGATTGGGAATTGCCCTGTCAATACAATACTTAAGAATTCTTCAAAGGATTTCTGGATTGCATGGGTTCTTGATCCTTTTCAAAATCTAACAATATCCCCCTTGGTAAGAACAAGAAATTCCATTTAATTCTTTTTGAGTTATCTTGAGCAATCAGCCAATTGCTAAACCTACGAAGTGTAACATCCTTAAAGTTTGTAGAAATAATTATGATGCAGAGTGCATCTGTCTGTTCCATTGAAATCACTTCACTCAGACCCATTCATGCTGATGGTGATAGACTTGAGGGAAGTTTAGAGTGTTGTGACCATTCATTTTCTGGCATGCAAAAATCTGGTAACCAAATGCTCCTGAGAAGAATTCAGAATGGGTAGATCATTCCAATGACTACTTCACAGATATATACCTGAAATATGAGTAAGGAAAGGTAACAAAATATACAACATTTGTCTCACAACTTATGTCTGTCTATTCAAATGAACAAAGGGTGATATCAGACTTTTTCCATCTAAATGGGCATATTTCTTCTTCTTCTGGGGTGGAAATAGATAACATATTCCTCCATTTGTGGAAAAAGTGCAGGAGATTGTGGGTACTGCTCCAAGTCATGTTAGGTATTTCCCATGTAGCGCTGTACAGATCGTGTAAAGGTCAGTAAGCCTCATGCTGTACACGTACGGCCATTCACTGCCTTGTATCCAATTAAGAGCCACACGAGATGGCTGCTCATAAGATATAAAAGATCAGAAGCTGTAGGAATGTGGTGGGAATTGGAGCTCAGTTACATAAAGGCAGCAGGAGATCTTATGACAGAGGCACATGAGTCAGGGCACGGAGCCAAGCATCTCTACAGCAGGGGAAGACGTGTTGGGACTGGCTGATTCTGCCTCGTGGAGATAACACTGCTAATTGCTGCCTTGAAGTATCTTTAACACCATATTTCATTCTTATCCAAACTTCCCTGAGCAATAAAGGCTCTGCTGACACATTTGTCTTCTTGCCCTTGTCTTAGGGTTGGGTTGACAATGGGTTGGATGACAATGTAAGGAAATTAAGTAGTCAGTTTTCTTTTTCAAAAGTTTTTGCTCATGAAAGTACTGAAAAAGTCGTTTGCTGCTCTTCAATATGATATGATTTATCCCTAGGGTAATTTGCACTTGTATCAAATCCTTGGATTGTCTCTTTTGAATTTCAACACCCAGGGGCAACATTGAAATATTATATTAAAGTTTGGAATAAGAACCATAGAGCAGTTTTATTGCAGGCTGTGTATTGCATACTGAAGTGGTTTTAGCTTCCAGAAGGGTTTGGGATGACATGACCTTTAGTCAGATCACAATAATGCAGGAATTTGTGGAGGTTGAAAAGCCATGCTTTGGTCAGGTCACACTACTCACCAATCATTAGGGACAGACCAGAAAGCATTTTTGGGGAAGCATGGGAATTTTGGTAGAATTCTTCACTATGGCAGATATTTATTAGTATAGGCCGCACATCCCTATGATGGTACATGTTGACCCAATCAGAGCAGCCAAGAGTTCTCTCTGTAAGATAATACATGAAGCAGGTAATGATAAAGCAATTGGCATTATTTTATATTACATGTATCTCTAACTACACTGGTAGACTACTATCTGGTGCAAATATTATACATGTAACTTTACATTGTATTGCCATTTATATCATACCTGGGTGGCGATACAGTGTTCCCGACCCGGTCGTACTTTACGTTACGACCGGGCTTCCATAAAACGATTCAAACGCGTTTCGCCCTAACCGCGTGCACCGCTTTCGAAAATTCGAATACAGGATTCGGACTTTGGAACTGATGTTGTTGCATTTTTTTGGTTTAGGGACACCAAATTTTCGCTCATTTGGCATTGAAAGGCGTGTTTTCTTGGGTGGGTATGACATAAATAGAATACAACACGGTGCATGTATTCCGCATCGCCCTCGGTCCCGGCCCTCCCGCAAGTCGGATCGCGGTGGGGCCGATACCTCGGGCGAATACACCGTGTTGTATTCTATATTTACACACACATGCCCATGATCCATCCTAAACAGTCCCTCAATGTGCCACACTTGTAGGAATGTGCATTAACAATCTAGTTGCGTAATTCTCTCTTTCATGCAAAAGTACTAGTACTTGCACTCGTCAGAAGTGAAGGCTCTTTATTGGAAGATTATAGTGGTCCAGGGTTGGACTCCAGATTGGACAATGAGAGAAAGGATGACCTTGTGATTATCTTTTGAAGATTGTTAAGCAGACTCAGTGATTGTGCATTTAAACACACCTATATATACATGTACCATAATTGCACTTGTAATAAATTTGAAGTGGGGACATTTCTGACTGCCAAATTTGTTTCTAGTACATTATGTTTTACAAATTTTTTAAATATTTTTATATGTATGTGCGAATAAAATAAATTAAAAAAAAAAAAAATTATAAAAAAAAAAAAAAACACCTGCACTAGGATTGCGAAGCAAATGCACCAATCCAACCAGTTGCAATGTGTAACCTTCAACAAGATTATATGGGAAGCAGGTATATATACATGTACCATAATTGCACTTGTAATAAATTTGAAGTGGGGACATTTCTGACTGCCAAATGCCATGATTAAAACTTCCATCTAGGGGCTGTTTCTACAGCCAGCCTACATTTATCATAAACTGTAATGTTGTATTATATGGGAGCATTGACCTTCCCCGAGTCACAGACAATTCTGAAGCCTGGTTCCAATCAACATTGGAGGGTTAACTTAATCCTAAATAAATAATCCTAATCCAAAACCCAATGTGTCAGTGTCATTGGCAGATTATGAAGCTTAATTGACCCTGAACCATTGACACTGGAGAGGTTCAATCTACTGGATAATCTTTATTATGATCCCCACCTCAACCTTCCCAATGTCATTTGCCATTATAAAGCCTAGTCATAATCGGCATTGGTCTATGACACTGAGAGGCTTCTTATGTAATCCTAATCCAAATCCTGTGCCTAACCTCAGACCGTCACTGTTTATCAAGTTCCCTGAGACGCTCAGTCTCCACAGATAGGCTAACTCTTCACTGTGCACCGAGATGTCACCAGTTCTAAAACCCTATGGGTGTGCTGCAGCTGATCTACAATGTATTCAGCAAAATGAACCCATTTTTCAGGGTCAACCAAAAGAAAGATAGGGTCCAGCTGTTTCCATTTGGTACCTAGTCCCTGAACACTGCTGCTGCATTTATCCAAGATGGGTGAAGTAGAAGCATAAATGAGTATAGAAATTGCCTGAAAGATAAGAATTTTCTGATTGGTACAGAAGTTACCTGCATGTATCAAGGTCATTGAAAATCACATTGACATTTGTGCATTCTCGAATTGGTAAACCTTAAATACTTTATGCAAGCCTTAATAATCCCTTTCCTTCAGACAAAGATCTAGCTCTTGGAGAGCTTCTCTGTGAAGGAGCACACTCATATTGATCTGGTATTGTATTGATGCACAACTCATCAGTCACATTAAATTGATAGAACAGAGGACTGAGAGAAGCTTAACCTTTATGCCATCCTGGTCAGGTTTACGTTGCTTCCAATAGTCTTTTTTCCGCAGATAAAAGATGCAAAAGTGGCACATGGATGTCCAAGATACAGAAATCTGAATCCATATTGTACCACCCTCATCACGTTCAGTAAACTACCGTCATATCTCTCCTTGGGGAAGGTCAGCACTCAATATGCTCTTCTGCATGTAAGCTGGAATAATCCTTTTCCTGCATATAAAGGTTTACTGTCTTCTCGGAAGGCTTGTCTTTGTTGGAGCACCCGACTATTGATCTGGTATGCACTTCGTTATGGCTATACAATTCAATGGTGATTCCCAGTACCCTGGTTGTCTAGATTGGTTGAGCAAGAGGTTGGTAGTCCATGTAGTTCTTTTGTTGGTAGTTGTACTAAGTGATACAACTACATTGTTGTAATGAAGTTCTTATTTTGTTTTAGCCATGGTCTACCACTGAAATAATCATTCATACCTTTTTGAAGAAACAGATTAATCAACATACCTACCATTTAAAAAGAAAATTGATGCTGGTAACCCTAATGGCACTGGTAACATCATTTTCCTAGCGGTTCACATTTGAACGTGCTCCAGTATGGTAATCAGTATTTATTGGTGCCGGTAGTGCCACAGCAAGCTAGAGCACCCAAGTCAGCATCTTACATAAAGCACTCAAGAAAGGGTGTTCCTGCCAAACTTCCAGCAGTTATTGGTATTAGACGCAGTCAGCTGTAACAGTTTGCATGAGGGAATCGTGTGTCTTAACACGAGACACCGCGGCCCATCATCCATCTATCCCTGACCCGGTTGGACTGATTGAGATAGAGGTGGCACGTGGCAGACAGTGTGTTTCTCACAGGCTCTGAAGATAAGGCTCGGCTTTGTCTGCTGTCCTCTGTGAAAATCTTTGGGTTCAGAACCCGCCAACCCGGTTAAAATGGGTTAAATAAGGTTCGATTGGGTTCCAAGGGTGAAAGTGGGTTCTAGTGAATATTAGTGGGTTCAACCCATAAGTCATCGTGTTGGATAAATCCAGTGCACTTTTACCTTCAGAGGGTTATGGTTTTAAAGGCCCTGTTTTTGCAAGAGAATTGAGCATCTCACATGTACCATTACAGAAATTCTGGAATTTGTCAATTACTTTCTCAAGAACTCTAACAGCTCTACATCAATGATGCAGTTAGACTGTGTTATGCCCCCATAAACCAACATTCAACAGACAAATTGAAATCTCACTGATATACCTAACGCTGCCCTGCATATCCACAAAACTGGCAACTTTACACACCTTGTACAGAGGTATTATGCCATAGTTCAGTCAGGAAAAGGTTGTAGCCTTACTTGAGTCCTGTTTGTAATACGCAGCCTCTTTCATAAGCTTTGAGAATATGGCGTCTGAAGTTGGACTGATATTACATAATCACATATATAGGGTATCAAGTCATCCAGCCTCCTTGGCAGTTCTGCATGTTGAAAGACTTTAGATACTCTGGTAGAATTCATACACTATAGATGATATATTGTAACCTTCCAGTGTGCTGAGCACTGTAAATGTGAAAGTCAACTGCCAGGGTACTTGTTTTTTATGAATTGAAGCCAACCACTGGTGCAAAATTCTGATGCTAATGCACCACCACATATAGGGAAGCAATTCTCCATTTTATGCAGCACCAAAGGATCTGGTTAACTATTAGAATACTGGGTAGTCCACAATCCACAAGTTGGTCCTTCACATTGGAGCCTTTAATAAAGGAGCCTCCTTGCTGTGTTGCCAACATAACAACACCCTCCTAACTGTCATGCTGGGTAAAGCCAACCATTGGTATAGATTGTAGCTCAAAAGAAACCATCAATAAAAACGACATGAATCTTCATTGTGGAACAAATCTGGTAAGCTTGAAAGGAGACCACAAGTTTGACCTTCACTTTGGAGACTATAATATGGAGTGTTGATAGCAGTTTTCTGTCTGTCATGCTTTGCATGTTCCAATTTTCCCACCTACATGTAATCCAGATCTTAGCACCCACACTTTACTTTCATGGCTAATACCCAGAGGTGGAGTAACCGGAAGTACTTATTGATTTTTGGGACTTCCTGCCAGATGCTATTCCTTTGGCAAGTAGAAAGGGATTTTGGAAGGAATTCAAATTGTTCTTCAGGAATGAAGGGTTTGATGGCACGAATCTGTCAGACTATTTCCTGTCATTTAAGGTTTTATTACAAATTCAGCACCAATACCAAGAAGACTGTTGCCATGCATGAAATAATGGATGGCCCCAGGGGCAGATATCCACTCTTTCCTCAGACCTGTGAAAAATCAGCAGCAGATATTTTGTATAAACATTTTAGCCGAGAGCAAGAACTACACACCCAGAGAGTGCATTCACTACAGCAGACGCGTACCTGAATTGATAAGTTGTATAGTGCAAAGCTAGTTGAATGGTGTGAGGCTTCAGAAAGACTTTCAGGGGCAATAAAGGGTGTTCCCTTTTTTAATAACGCCATTTAATGCATCTACAGTGTGTGTAGTTCTATGGGAAGGCCTTGATAGGCAAATATAGCTTTTGCCTTATTCTTGGGATGGAAATGTGAACAACAACAAAAACAGTGAAGGAGAGTTTTCAATAATTGTTGTCCAGATATGCCTACAGACTCTCCTTCCTTTGGTCATGTAATGTTCATTCCAGTTGCTAGTGGCTCAGATAAGGAACATCTCAGTCAGCCACTATCTCTGGAAGCAGGCTCATCTAGACAAGGCTGAGCTTGTTGTTGCATCGCCTGATGCTATCTGAACTGCCTGATCAAAGGTTCACACACCATGAGTGGTATTGATTCTGTCAAGTCCCAAACTTTGTTTGGTCAACTTCATTGGATGAAGGATGGAAGCAGTATTGTTGATCATTCAGATGGTCCATTCATACCCAATGAGATCTTTTTGACTTCTCACTCTTAGGAGTGAACATGATGAGAATGAATTTGTTATAGGATAACTGGAATTACTGGTTTGTTTTGCCTCAAAAGCAGGCTGTGATTTTTACAATGCCTATGTTTAATCTTCTGTACCAAGATTTCAAGACAAAACTGATACACAATGGCACAGATGAAACTTATGTAAGGTGTAGAAAAATGATTACTCTCACCCCAGGAAGAGTAAGAAGCATGAAATGTAAATAGTTTTCAAACAGTTCTTTATTGTTGTTGCAGGCTTGAACCCATCACACCCTGACCCCAATGACCCAGCTGTCGGCAAGACACCTGTAGAGAAGATGCAGAGTTTCCTCACCAGCGTGCATGACAACTGGTAAGTCTGATTAAGTGGATAATGATCACTGATTATGATAAAATCAATTAGATTAAGCTTTCTATGTCATATGGCATTTGTCCAGTGTATGTTTTCAAGAACTACAGTACAGGAGAAATACAAAGCACAGTTGCAAAGTTGTACAGTGCTTACAAAGCAGACCTGACTATTGAAAGTAGATGAGGCTTATTTCTCCAAAAAAACCTGCCCTCCCCATCAGTATCTTAGGATGGAGATGAACATCAGATGTGCCTGATAACCGGGTCATCAGCAGGGCAGGAAGTACACCATCACTCCCACATCGCTGCACACATGTCTAATCATTCCTCTCTTCACTACTCATTTCCGGTCGGTCCACCACCACACTATCAGGGGATCTTGGTTTCCGCTCAGGTCACTGACCTGGCATTTATGAATCATTAAGAAAGTTTTTCAAATGAGGGAAGGTCTGCAGGTACATTTGTAACAAGACAGAAGCCATTTCATTTGATTAAAACAGTATTGACCTAAATAGCATCTGTGCAGAGGCAGCTCTGATGTTGGCTGGGCATTTGTCTGCCTAATGATGTCTTTGAGTTAAGAAATTATAACATAGCTCATTACAGAATTAGGTTAATGGTACAAAAAGGTAGGCATCATTCTAATTCAACCTTTAACAGTAACCATTGTAGCTATTTTGATTAGGTGCACCAAGGCAACAGCAGAGTGCTGAAGGTTACAATGTTGGAAATGTTGCACATCAGAATTTGGTATAGACTTCATAGTTAAACAAACATAATTTCACATATCATTGTCTCAAGCTGGTGAATAATTTTTAAAGATTTAAGTCATGACATGCTACAGTAAAGATGTGATTATAGTATCTACATTTATACCTGTAAATCCTTCTATAACAGCATAACTACCACCCCAGTTAGTTGGATCACCATGGTTGTATTGCTTCATTGAGATGCTGTGTTGCTGTCCTTGGTGCTGAACCTGTTATTATGAAAACTATCGGGCCATTTACTCTTTTGCTTTTATGATCCTTGGTTGTGTTATACATATTACATAAATGGCTATAGGGTCATAGATTTTAGAATAAATTGGCTTGTTTTACAGTTGCTGAGCTCTCAGAATTGATGATTGAAGTCGTGATAATTGTATAAAAGCTATGAGGAGGCTCATACCAAATTGGATGATTACAAGTTCCACTCTATAACTGGTTTTGTATAAAGGATTTTTATATATTACTGTTTTTGTGCTTTTCCAGCTACAATGTGGTCATTGATGTGGTCCAGCTTTCATGGCTGTATATGCATTTGTGTTCAACAACCAGGTACCATGTATGTATTTTGTGGCAGCAGTTAACACATGTCTCTGTGTTCCAGCTACCATGTACTGGGGAACTGTGGAGCCAGCCTGGGCAGGGAGTTCTATGGGATCCCCCAGCTGGCTAACCTGTGCCTGGCCTCTGTCATGACCAGTCTAGACCACATCCCTGACTACAGACTCAGGCCTATCATCCGTATCCTTCTAGTAGCAGCTGTCTTAGTCCTCATTGATAGAAGCAACAACTAAATCATCAATTGAGAATTGTGCATAAGGTCTATCTTGGTACACGCACATGCATGCTGATGTAAAGCTTTGCAGAGATTTTATATTTCGGTACTGCAGTTTTATATCAGAAATGGAAGGTTTTAAGTGATGTACATCAGAAAATTTCATTTTCACTTTGTCATCAATGCAATCTGATACATTTTTAGATAATCTGTTTCCAAAATGAACCCTACATTTCCTGAACTGAGCCCAGGTGTGTTTATGAAGCCGTTTGTACAGAACTGTCCCAGTGACTTCTACAGCAGTCTTCTTGTTCCCATGCTGTCAGCTCTTTCCCAGTACATGTTGCAGGTAAGAGCATGCAACATGAATAAAAAATCTCAGCCTCTGAGCCACATGTCAGTTCTGAGATTGACTTTAAAGACTGGTCTTTTTAACTTGTGAATTGTTAGCAATATATAGGTGTGTCTATAATCTCATGTGCAAGACCAAATTTGCACTGCCTAGCATACTGGTAGTTTAGTGTGCCAGGAGATTTTTTCAATATTCTGAAATGTATGTAAGGTATGTAAGAAAAAAAAACCTTGGAAAACTATGGAGCACATATTTGAAATTCATATTTTTGTCTTTGATGGCATTCTGCCTTGGCCTAGACTTTCCTTTGTGCTGTAAAATTGGCATTGTACAAATGAGCCCTTCTTGGGAAAACATTACTACCAATAGTTTTACAATACAGGGTGATTTCCACAAAACCAGTTTTATTGGTTATGATGAATCTTTCAGAGGCTGAATACAAGATGGGAAGTCATCAATAACAGACAAGCAGAGACAGAGTAAGTATTGTGTCTTCTTTTCTCACAGCCATCTGATGGGTTTTCTTAGGTGTCATATTGCGATGTCAAAGGCAACCAAAAAAACCCAGAAAAATAAAGTAAAGGAGGAACAAGATGAAGCAAAGATTAAAGAAGGTTTAGATATGGAATGAAAATAGTAACAAGAACATTTCATGGTTATGTCTCATTAACAAGATTAACACAGATCAAATACTTCATATTATTTGAGTGAACTGACACAAAATATTTGTATATTCTGTGCTGTTCGGCAGTGGTGCGGGTGAGGAGGTGACTCAGGAGGTGGTGGACGATCAGCTCACCAGGCTCCTCACCAGGGAGTACATCGACCTACTAGGTTAGGGCACAGATACTGGAACCTGCTACCTGCCAGACAATCTAACTACACAGATACATGCTAGGTTTTACATTTGTACCTACTATTTACTAAAGAACCTAGCTATCCTCGTGTCAACTTAGCAGCAAGCTAGGCTAGTATATCAGTCTTGCTATTTGGCTACCTAGTCACACTTAGTCCAATGTCTTATTGGCTGTCAAGTAGACATTACAAAAACTGATTATGCATTTTTCTGTTTATTAACAATAACATTTTGTTTATTAACAATGTTAGATTGTGTTTCAGCATGTTTGCACATGTATTTCTTAAGTGTAACATTTGCAATATTGGTATTCCTTGTATATTTATTGCTGTTTCTCGCTTTCATATCTTTCTACGAGGAAAATTTTAGATGCAAGAAAAGAACAAGCCCAAAATGTGTTATTGCCATAGAATACTTCAGTACAGCATCCAGTACCTCCCACTCTCTCCTGAAAGTAATAATTCAAGAACAGCCCCAGTGGAAATCTCCAGATAAACATCATAGATGAACAAATATCTCCCGCTGCTATGTTATCAGAACTACTGCTTCCCACTGTGTCTTTACCAGAGAAGTAAGGTTATTTTCATTCATATTTCATCTTTCCCTAGCGGCAACTTTTACTACAAAACGGGCCCCCGACACGAGCAACTCTCAAGATGGCATGCAAGGTAATATCATTATGCTGTTTAGCTAGATTTGGTTTGTTTTTGGTTTGGGTCAGGCTTACTTTTCTTAACTCCATGAAAATACAGGACTGGTGTGTCTCTGTCTATGTGTGTGTGTCATGATCTTATTTCATCCTATATAAATATGTTACTGGTTGCCATTCCTCTCTATCTTAATTGGGTGTCAAGGGACTGGGGATTTTGTTTGCGGCAAGTTGCAAGTATCCAGAACTAAGTTGTAAAATAAAGTAACCGCAAAGAAAATTGACTTCTATTTGTTTGATATTAAGGACAACTCTACCAAAGTAAAGTACATGTATGCCTTGATGTCAGCCATAAAATCAAGTTTGTATGGAAGGGATACTGTAGGAATGAATCATAGACATGAATCTTAACACATTGTGGGTAGTTCATGTCTTATGGCTGCTCCTGAAATGTACAGACAATCAACAGTGAGACAGCTTGTGATGGAATTCATGGTTAACCATGGACAGCAAAGACGTCAATGCATTGCTGTGATGAACCAGCTCCGATGAACACCTTCTTATTGTTGAAACATTAAATCTGCCCCATGTCTGCCAACATTGCCATAATTGATATACATGTACAGTAGTACAAACTTTGGTATGTAATGCATGATTGACACATGGTGTAACCAATTGCAGTATTCCTGAACCAACTTCTCTCAAGCCTGGAGGAACTAACGTTTTATACCTAAGTAGGTCACATGGAATGCTGTAATGTAGTATAGAGGTGCAGAGAAGAAGACATATTAGGACAATCAGTCTAAAATACCATGTATATTGCACCCTTTTACATTTTCATTTACAATGTAGTGTTTGCATTGATTTATTGGATATCAGAAAATCATTCACATCTTGTATTGCATTTGTCCCTTGAATGGGGGAAGCTCAGGCATTAAAGCCCTGCACATCAAAGAACCCAACACACTTATTGAGAAGAGTAGGGGTGACGAGGTGTGCTTGGCTAAACGTTCGAGCCATTGCTCAGCCTTATCGTGCTAAAAGCTGTGGAAAAAGCATTATGCTTCTTCTCAAATGTAATGTTTCCTGGTGCCCAGGTGTTACAGAAAAAAGGAACACCTTAGGCAGTGCCCCATTTCCATTTGCACACACCACAAGATGATAGATCTGCGTTATTGTAATCCATACTTTCCTCACCTGTGCAATATTTTACGTTGCCCTTCAGGGTTAAACCCTTCAGAGCAATCTAGAATTTATTGGACAGTTTTTGGCCTCACAGTAGAATGCTTTTTCCCATGTGTGTGATTTATTTATCAAAGCTTGTTTTATAGAGTTTTCAGCACATCAAAGTGAGATTCCCAGGGACAAATAGGGCAACTGCAAAGTGCATGAGGGAAAACAAATGGACCCAGATCAAATTACCACTAGCAAGTGATATCTCTGTAGTTTCACAGGTCCATATCTGAACTTGAAAGTGTTGATAAGGAAAAAAAAGAAAGGGAGTGAAAGTTCAGATTAAAGATTATAGGCTGGTTGTTAACAATAAAGCTTAATGTAACGTTACATGTACATGATTTTACTGCAAAGTTGAGTTCCATTTGTAAAAATCAAACTGGAGTACAATAAAAGTCTGTTTTTGCATAGTACCTAGTTTTACATTTTTGTACTACACACCCACGTGTCCTTTCCGGAATAGAACACTAGCTTTTTATTTGCAGCCATAGACAGCAGAAGGCTGCACCCCTGGATGTCTAATTGCAAATAGTGTTTAAAACTGTGCCATAAAAATCTCCAGCAGTGTTTGATTTTTATCCCATGACTTTGTGACATAAACTTACTCTCCATGTGTTTACTTCTACTCCTACTACTCCCACCCTCTACAGAGCCCTCAGAAAATGCCCAGACCTTCCACCAACAAGAAGTCAGTGCCCTGGGGAAATGCCTGTTACAGCACGAGGTAGGTGTAAAGTGAAAAAAATTGATCGGTGGGAAATGTTGCAGTTGATGCTGGTTATCAAGGTTTGGTGCAGTAAGCCTCTCCCTACTATGTGCTGAATGTTGTACCAAGTCGGTACTGGTTCAGCAAGGAGAAGGTGAAGGACTTGTGTGGGCTTTCTTGGGGAGTACATGTAATTGATATGACAGTATAAGGGTGCACCAAGTCATTTTGACGAAATGTTAGAATTAGAAGTGAAAAGTACAAGGGGAAAACAGTGTCCAGCCCATTTTCCACTACATTTTACATTGCCTAACCCATTGTGATGTTACATTTTGCAGTCGGTGGCGACTGCTGTCCTGATCTGCCTGCACTCAGCACTGTGGTGGAACGACACGACTAGCTGTCACCGCGCCGGCAGCTTTGTATGGTTGATGCTCAAACAGGTGACTGTCTGACTAACTCATCTGATTACTGTTCTGGCATTGTTTGCCACACTGTAACAGAGAGCAACTGTCACAAAAGAAAGAAAGATATGGAATGGAAGTCCTGTGAGCAGAATTGGAAGTCACTTAAATTAACTGCCAAAACCAAGTAACATGCAGAAAAGTTTTGTTGGCAATAGTTTCCTCAAACTGTTGCCAACACGTGACAGTTATACTTACTTATGGTATCTATGTGGAATCTGCTGCCTTTTGTTAAATGGTGTCTGATTGGCCATTGCAGGTGCTGGAGAAGGGTGTGCAGCCTGAAGTGATCAATCACCTGTTTGTTTGCATCCTGCGTGGCCTGCACCAACATGGGCAACATGAGAGTTGTCAGGCTACTTTGGTGGGGCTGGGGTTTCAGGTATGTCATGGGTACTGCTGCAGGCTCTTTGTGTTAGTGACATCATAGGTTTTGGGATATTTGACTTTATTTCAAAATAAAATTTAGTGGAGATTCATGGTAAACAATATTAAAAATCATTTCTCCTGTTTCTACAGTTCTATGAGACATTGAGACCCACTAACCCCCAGCTGTCTGCTGTGCTGGTACAAGTGCCCAACTGTACAGCCGCAGCAGTGGAGAACTTTGACAACAAAGTGGCCCTGAACCCTACACCTGCCAAACCTGTGCCAGACAAGAGGAAAAAGGAAATGTTTAAAAAGCTGGTCTCAGGAGCAATTGGGGTAAGTGTACTATTTCTGTAAGGAGGTTATATCTAGGAAAGCCCAGACAGTTGTGTCTTGTTCCCTAACTCTGTAACAGCCATCAGACCTTGGCAAGTATGGGAAATTTGTACCTAACTCTATTCTCCCAGCCACAGCAGCCTCTGCTTATGGGAAATTAGATTCAGTTCAATTCATTACCATTTACAGCAGGGCAATCAGACCAGTTGGCAAGGATAAATGAATTCCCTGAATTATATGGTTGGACCAAGGACATTATACAGACATACAAATGGCAGATAGCTTAAGTTATCATGACTTCAGGACAAACAGATATTTACATGCATTATTCCCTGAGATTCCTCATCATGACTACTTTTTTTACTTCCTGTCTAGTAGTAAGTCATAGGCCTGTGCTGTTTTTTTTAAAATTCAGTGCCATTATTTTTACATAAATCTGTGCACTGTACTATCTTTTACTTTCATTTTAGCAAACCTTGCAGATAGACAATGTATAAGACACAAACACTCTACTGGGTACCTCCAATATTGTATTGTCATAAACTGTGTGGTACCAGTATGGTTAGCTTTCCTTTTTTAAATGAGATGGCTGTTTGTTCTTTTTTTTTCAATCTATAGTTTGATCTTACCGGTAATTGTTTTCTCTCATTCCATTTTACCCCTCTTCTCTAGAAACATGTTGGGCAGCAATTTAAGAAAGATGTCAACATTCCCAACCTACCCCCCCTGTTCAAGCCCCCCAAGCCCAGCAAACCCTCCCTGGACCAGTCGGAAACCAAGGATCTGGGCCTCGCTAGTCTTTTTGATCCTAATAAGGACAAAGTATGACAAGACGTCTTTTGTTTCTTTTGTAAATACTTGCAGCACTAAGAGACCTTGCAGAAATGATTGTTGTAATAAAATGCTTCTCTGCCTTTTTTGGTTAAGTTTGGTTTTTTACTAAGTGAAAAAAGCGTTATGTCACAACTAATGAATTTAGTTTATACTCGCAAAGGAGTGTATACAAATATGTGTGAGGAACAAATATGTTTTGGTTCCAGCCTGGTTGGCTGTTGCAATTAGTTAGAGGAGGAGGCAGTTATAATGGCCACGTTAGTCTGTTGTCTGAGAATGAAGAGGAATGTGAATACCAGTACTTCAACAGGGACTGTAGAAGCAATCATAATCCTCTAAGGCTACACATGCTGAATATCATGGATGACATCCTCTCAAGATGTCATCCATAATGCATCTGTGAACATGATGTAAGAGTGAAGATTTACTTTGTCATGAGTATTTCTTTTTACATGACGATACTGATTTATTTTCTAATCTTGCAGAAGTTTGATGAGGCAAGTGCTTGATTTGTGGCATTTTATTACCAGGGTAAGAGCTTTGTTACCAATCATCCTCTGCCCAGATTTTTTTTTTCAATGAACTGACCAAAATCAATTAATGTAGAACAAACGTCATCAATAAAATCCAGTTTGTGTAGCCTTGGCTTTATAGGTGCAACTTTGCTCATGTTTGTTTTGTGTCAGCCCAAATGTATAGGACACTCAGGTATGACCTAAATGTCCATGGTTTGAACATTTTGTTAAATGATGATACTAATATGCATGATTTATCCTGTGTTTTGCAATAACAGTTGTAAGGATTGATTGATGATTTTTCAGTACCATATTCCAATGCATTGGTACGTGTGTACGTACAGGAACCCTAATGTGAAACATGCCTGGTGTGTACACATACAATGTAGAACCCTTTAGGACAACATGGGAGCAGATGTGGTCTTATGTACTTGTATTTTGATTGCAAATTAATTCATTCCTTATGCAGGTAATGCCTAGCACATTTGTATCAAAGCACATCCTAAAACATTCACTGTGAAGCAAGCTTTTTTTCCATTTTTGCTTCACCTTCCCAGTGGATGTCAGTGCAATGTCAGTAATAGATGTGCCTACTAAAACTTCAGTTTGGTGCCATAACCAATTGAATGTATTGATGTTGTCTGAACTAAAGTTAGATGTGTATCTATTACTGCTTTACCTACTGACCCTAAGAAGGCAGGTTTTTCTGTCTTGTAAATGTCCACAGCCAAGATCCTAGTACATGTACTTACCTTAGGCAAGTAGGTAGTAGATAGGGTTTTACTCAGTTACTTCTCAATGGAAGTGAACTTCTGGATACTGATATTGTCACTCCTGAGGTTATATCACACACTTGCTGAGTTGTTAATCCAACAAAAGAATACAACAGAAGAAACTTGTGACAAACAAGGCCTTTTTGCTAAGACATGACAATGTTACATTGAGTTTAATGTTGATAACAATTTTTTTATTTAAATTTTCTGCCATTTTTAATGTTTCTAAGAGTTATTAATTCTTAGCAACAGGCAGACCCATTTGGTGTTTTTGTACTGCACAAGAAATTGTAATTGATTTTCTTCACAAAGATGGTGCCATGCACCTTTGTGGCCCCATAAGGAAATTAGATTGTGTAGTTGACTTGACTGTGACTAGCTGTTAAAGAAACTGATGTATTGACACTTTTGATGCAGTTCCCTTCAATGTTGCAAGGGGGCTCTGTGCAATTCTGCAACAACCACTCAAAGAAATAGCCCAGTAGATCTACTGGGAGCAAAACCTTTTGCAAGTTTTAGTTAGTCTTGATCTACTATTCTTAAATGCAAGAGTAAGAAGACACATTATTGCACTGGGCAGAACACATTTTCATGAATGAAATACCAAACTGGCATGTTAGATTTTCTCATATGCTGATATAGCTTAAGAGTAGCTAGATGTAGATTATATAATCTAACAGAGACATGTGAATAAAGACTACAACTTGCCAGAAAATCAACAACTCAATGCCTTCTCATTTCCCAGGTATTACTTTTGCTGTAACTATAGAACTGGTCAGAATTTCCACAACAGATACTGTGGTTCACTTTTACTTTTATTTGTGACAATCCCTACAATGTTGATGTAATAATGTTCAACTCCTGTTCTCATGAAAAGTCAAGTTGGAGGAAGGCAATCTACAATATATGTAATGGTGAGAGCGTCCTGAACTGGATCCCAACTGGACAAAGACTCTTCTCTTTACTCTAGTGATATTTTACTTAAAAACATGGGGTACACTTTCTGCAACTTTTCACCACCTTGTAGGGAACAGCCATGCAGTAGATGCCAGCATGGCTGGATCGGGCGCCACCCCACCCCCCTCGGGGATAGGGCAGGCTGAACCCGAACTTCTGCACCAGGAAAAGTGGAGTCAGGGAGGACATCATGAGCCATACAGGGATTAAATTGGTGTATTTTGAACGATAACATTCTGTACAAAGGTTACAATATTAACTTTGTTTATTTGGCTTGGAATAACTGCTACAATGCATCATCAGCAAAAAGACCACTTTCATGCACGATCATCAATGAACCCAGAAAGCCTAACTACTCTTAAGGGAGCCTGCAGTTTCTAGGAACAACCATGTTAACTGACAGCCACCCTGTGTGTCAGCTCCCCCTACATGCCTTTGCTTGTACTGCACCCTTGCTTGGGGAGACAACTCCTCACCTCTGGGCATGTGGGCTCAGTTCACATCAATAACAATACTGTGTTCCAAACACCAGAAAGAAGCTGCTCTTTCAAGGTCATTCAAGGACATTTACAGAATTCAGTGATTTTGGCACATCATGTTAAACCTGACCTTGGGTTCTAACTGTCTTAATGCAAGCTTCACTGCATCTGGCTACTGTTAACTGTAGCTAAATGCACCACGTAGGGGGTTGACACACCATCTTGTAGTTTGCTTAGGACAATTGCTGAAAATATTCAACATTTTTATATTCCCTCACAAACTCTTTACCTTCCAAATGTACATCTGAACATTCTACTAGTGTCAAGAGCAAAAGAACGGATTATGCCAAGCAGTATAAATTAATTTTTTGGTTCAGCGTGAATCTATGGATAACTATGTCACATATTGGAAGCAAAAAAAAATACTGATAACATAGCAAAAAGTCATATCAGAACAATCCTGTGGCAACATTATATAAGTAATGAGATGGAGACGTGTATAATACAAGGGAGGCAGGTTATACAACTGCTAAACATGGGTTATAAACATTTCATATATATAAAATTTACTCTAAATTATTGCAAAAATAGCTATTATGTCCCTATCTGAAGGTTACTAAAATATTCCATCACGGATTTGGCCATACAAAAGGTGGGATGAGACAAGCCTATCATCGGCAGGTTTTACAGTGTAGGTATCAAAAATAGTTTGTCCGAGGTAAATCACTACTGTGGCTGTGAGGTGAGTTATCCAACTGAAAAGCTCAATTACCTATGGATAGGTCAGTACAATATACAAGTCTGTGGTAAGTAGTACAACATCTCAGATATCACAACTTCTCACAGAAACGAC
This sequence comes from Branchiostoma floridae x Branchiostoma japonicum, assembly GCA_013266295.2. Lineage (NCBI taxonomy): Eukaryota > Metazoa > Chordata > Leptocardii > Amphioxiformes > Branchiostomatidae > Branchiostoma > Branchiostoma floridae x Branchiostoma japonicum. The sequence continues at coordinate 18,915,550 of CM023840.1, forward strand.
AACCAGGTGTTCTGCCAAACTTCATCTGAATCCTCTCTGAGATCCTCTAGTACTTGATCACATTTAATGGCTATTGGTTTCCAATTACAAATAATAATATTAACTAGCCTGTGTACAGCATACAATGCATATTATGGATACAAGATCGAAATATTCATAAGGCATTTTTCTGGTGGGACCAGTCTCTGGCACTGTACATACAAAACGTTTTATCTCCACAATCACAGAACATTTTTTTCAACTTGCAAACATTCCTTCTTTCATTTCTGCTTCAGAAGGCTTTCCCAGATCAGCCGTACACCTCTCTGTCTCCACTCTTCCTCTCCTTCCATCTCAGACACAGCACATCTTCAGTCTCTCATCACTCATCTTTCATTCTACATGGAAAGATGGGGAACAGAAATTTTCATGAGACACAGAGGAAGCTATTCTGTACTTTGCAAACTTCAAATTGTAACTGTTACGACATATAGAATTCTTCTCTTCAAAAACTTTGGACCACAAATTTTCAAGGATAATCAAACAAAATACTTTGGCAACTTTCAGTATTATTATAAAGGTGGAAGAGCCACAATTGAGTACTGTATATTTTCAATAATCCAGATAACAATCTATTTAATGTTGTCCAAAAACATAACATGGCAGAGGTAGCTAAGACCAGAACAGCCCCTCACCTTCAGGCCACCGCCCGTCTCACGTGCTGGAGGCAGAGCTGACCCACGACGCCGGGACCCACATCGCCTCCGTCTCCAGCCTGCTGATCTCCCGCAACAGCTCGTTGTACGCGCGGTCCAGGTCGCTGTTCACGATCACGTAGTCGAAGTAGTGCCCAAAGTTGAGTTCTATCTCCCTGGCCTTCTCTATAGTCTCTCTTAACTCTTCGTCCTGTAAGAGAAGGTTAGATATCCCATCAACTGCTGGCAGTATACGTATATACACTTTCATGTACTAGTATAATGACAATTTTCACAGTAATGCAAGGGATCTCCTGGGCCTTCTCTATTGTCTTCCTGTAATGGAAAGGGCAAACATTTTTACAGTTTTCTCCACTGTCTCCCTTAACTCTTCATACAGTTAAGAAGAGGTCAAGAATCTCATATGCCCTTCTCTCCTATCTTAACTCTGTATCTTGTAAGCAAATGTCAAAAATCTCTCCAGGCCTCCTCATTTGTCTCTCTTATCCTGTAAGGAAAGGGCAAGAATCTCATCACCAGTGGGTCGTTTACACACTTAGGTTTGAAGAGAGTGTAAATCTGCTGGATCAGACGATGAACTTGACATAAACACAATTCCGATCCCTTCCAGATGGCACCCTTCTATCCTGGTGGGACGGTACAGCTGTCTACATTGGGAATTGTTCCAGAGTCAGGCACACTTGGGAACTAGGGAGCACTCTGATTTTCAGTTTGGAAGGAAACTGATTAGTGATTGTAGATTTTACATCTACGACAAATGTGCTTTTTAGAATTTCATAATAACATATTATTTTTCGAAGTTTTACAAAGCTTCTCTATATATTCTCTATATACGGTATCAAGTGAGTGAAGCGTATCTGTGAAAAGGAGAAAGATTTCTGAAGCGTATCTGTGAAAAGGAGAAATATTTCTGTTGAGAAGATGGTTTAAAATCAAAGCACATGCAAATGTCATCAGTAACAGAAAATGACTTGTGTGGCCCTAGTTGGCAGAATTCTGGCAGCTTTAGGACAGGAGAAGTCATCTGGCTGGGTGTCCTGTTCCCACAGACAGGGTGAAGACATTATCAGACCAGACAGTTTCATCCACACATGGCACACATTCCTTACTAGTGGGACAAGGGGCAATGAACTTGGGAATACGTGAGGAAGCCAGCATACACTATATTGCATCTATAATATTCAAAATTATCTGTGGATGAAATGTTTGGGATGTAAAACAACAATTTCAGAATCAGACAGAGCAACAGGCCCTGCATTTGATACATTCTTAGGCAGCAGTTTTTAATGTAGGATTTACATGCATGTAATCTGTGGTGCAATTGTAAGCAGCCAGGGGACTCACAATTCAAACATTTTTTCCCCAAGGCCAAGACATGCCTACAGATTGATATTCCTGGTATTTCACTCACAACATTCATTCCAACCAATGCTGGTAAAGACATATCTCTACCTTTGGATGGTCCCCCATCTTGTTCCTGAGTTGTCGAAGCTTCTCCAGCCCTGGCGGCGCCACGAAAACAATGAAGGGCTTCAGGTCTGAACTCTTCAGGATTTTCAGCGCCTATTTTACAAGGGTTAAACACAAGGGTTAGCAGAGTATCTCGGTGTAGTAAATATTAAAGTAGACACCTTGCATAATTCTCCAAAGTTAAGATTCCAAAACAGAAGGTATCAAGCATGCATTGCATCTACACTGTCTTTGCAATGACACCTCAAGAAGTTATCAGCTGTTCTTGTAATAACAATGCAGGAGGCAAGTCAAACTGCAGTCCTGTATGCAAGTACATGTACTGTCAAACTGCAGTCCTGTCTCCTAATTTGTTTTCTTTAGAACAGCCTTAAGTTAACAGTACCTTGACCCACTACACAAAGATTCTTAACTACCTGTAAAGCTGGTATAATACTACTGCATTTCTAATGCTGATATACCAAACCACCACTGAGGCTAATGCACTGAACTTTTCTACTTCAACACCTTGCACCGGCCAAACACCTGAACTTTGAAAGGAAGAGGCAACAAAATGGCATGTTATATATTTTCTATGCTTGTTTTCGAGCATTGTTGGTGTACAATGTATATGATGACATGACACACCCAGCAGATGGTTCGTCCGCCGCGAGGCCCAGCCAGCCCTTGGCGTGGCCTGTGAAGCTGATTTTCAGGTAAACATCATAAGCCGATTCCATTTTCTTTGTTTCATAAGGGGTCTTATTTCTGCAAACTATCCCGTATTGCAATGTGATTCCAAAATACTGGTACCTTTGTACATGCAGCTGACAGCACATGTCACCATGAGGTGTAAATTGCATTGCTGATTGCAGTCACCCTAAGCTGTTCTGTAGCTACTATAAAGGGCTTTTGAGCTGCCTAATGTAAAAAAGGATTTGGGTTCAAGGACCCAAAAGTTGGAGTTCAAAAAAATTGCCTCTCCCTTTTCTTGCTGAATGCAATAGACACTACATTTCTCTATAGCAGGTATAGGACAAGGTATGGGACATGTGATTGTGAGGGTAGTTCTACTGTGGTGTAAAGGCAGGCAAAGGTTATGAGAGGGTTTGACTGTTGATCCAACACAAAGGAAACTAAAAAGTTTGGGAAGTCCAATTTCCTCAGAGTTGGATTGACAGTTAAACCTGTTTCATAGTGTTTCTACTACCAACACAGACGAACTTTCATGCAAACAAGCGAAGGTTAGTGACGGTGATACAAACCCTGATTAGTGCTACCGCTGGCTGATCGTCCTGCACAAGCAAGCAGCAGGGAGAAAAGCAGAAGCTTGTGTTCAAGGTCATAGTTTGCACAAGGTCAACAACGATCAGACTACTTACAGATCATGCTCTGGGTCTCCTTTATGTTTATTAACACAACAATTGTAGTGAAACTACTGTAACAGGTAGCAGTTACAACAAGCAACAAATGATAACATAAAAATTGCATGAAGCTGTGCTTTAGTGCTGATGGTGATGACAAAAACATGCTTGTGGTTTAGATATTGCTTGCAGTGAAACAACAATCAAATGTAACAAGAAAACAACATCAGTATGGACTGTGAATAAAGAGCAGTGAGCATGCACAACATGGCAGATGATACAGTTGTAAGCGATAATCATCTCCTCAGGTTTACAAGCTAGCAATAATAAGTACATCCCTTTCTAGATCATTATACCACAAAACCTGATTTCACAGAAGATATCTGAGCAGATTTTCATGTTTCCCAAAGAAACAAAGCACTCCTCTTTGATTGTTGGAAACAATACACACTTTCCCCCTGGTATCAAGTTGCCCAAAAAAGCTGCTGTCAGCCCTTTTGTAAAGAAAGGTACCACGATTTAAGAGATTATTCTGGAAAAATGAGACACAAAATGTGCTGTTGGAAAGAGTTCACATCTCCCATGAAATCCAGTTAGTGTGTCCTGATGGCTCCAACCCCTGTACACCAGCCCTGTGGGTTGCTCACCTGAGGATGGAGGTTAAGTACGCAGACTTTGTTGCTGTTGATGACCCTGCGGATGGCGTCCAGGCTGGTTCCATAGATGTTCTTCTCGTACTCGCCGTGCTCCACGAACTTCCCCGCCATGATGTCCTGCTCAAACTGGCTCCGGGGGATGAAGTGGTAATCCTTCCCATCAACCTCCTGGTCCTTACGGCTCCGACTTGTGTCTGAGGTGAGGGCAACAGGGTAAATATGACAACAGGTTAGAAAAACAACAGTGTACAAGAACTGGTCACCAGGACAACAGGTTACCACAACTGGGGGAAGAGATTACTGGAACAACAGACTTTCAATATAGTTTCATCGGAATCTTAGCTTCGTAATTTTTAGTCTTCTTACATCACATATGTTCCAATTCATTGCTCTCAATGACCAATGATATGACTAAGAATGAAAAGGTTGTCTAAAAGCTTTTGCCTCCTTCCAGTGATACACGTAATGAGTCACATACGTGGCACTGCTGCCGTGTACTTCTCAGGGTCGCTCTCCATGAGGCGCTGTCGGAGCTCGTGCCGCCCCACGTTAGGAGGACCTATCAACACCACTGGTCTCCTGCTGTCCACCGGCTGCTGGTACAGCACAACCTCCTCATATGTCAGGATCTCCTCAAGGTCATAGTCTGGGAACATACAAAGAAACAGGTAAATAAACATGTAAGGATCTCCTCAAGGTCTGGGGAACATACAAATAGATAAAAATAACTACATACTCTCAAAGTTTCCTAAGTCTAACATTGTTGTCTGCGAGGTACATGTCTGTGTACTGGCTTGCTAAAATTGCAAACAGAGAATAAGCTTCACTTTTGGAAGCGGACCAACCTTCATTTTGCGCAGCGTTGTACAGCACCTTCTTCTTTTTCTTTTTCTTGTTCTTCTTGGCACAGAGTAGCTTGCCTGGGGGAGGAGAACCCACACCTACATTCAGCCCTCCTGAAGAAGAAACTCTACATGGTATCTACGCCCGTTATGCCACACTGCAGAAGTTAGCTCAGGGGTGAGTCATGGTGCCCGTCAAGCAGTTACTTTGCCTCTTAAAAACTGTGTTTGTGAATTACAAACATAGAAGCAGTGTGGCAGCCCCAAAAGATTACAGGAGGACAGAGCCCCTAAACCGTGTGTGTTAGTGTTTTAGTGTTTGTAAAGCTTGTCATCTTTGGCGCCAACTGTAAGCCCACAACACAGGAACCTGAGCAGCTAAACCTCCCCTGAATGTTGGAGACCTACGGGAGGATCCTTACCTTTCTTCTTTGGTTCTTTGTCATCCTCTAATGTTTGCTTCATGGCTTCTCTCCTGTGAAGGGGGCACATTAAGAACTCTGTTTATATCACCAAAAATTGGTGTAAATATGGATGGATAAGAAAAACAGAATCCAGCAAATAAGTTTTCTTGAGATTCAGGAAGAATGGTGTTAATTTGTGGTCGAATTTCAATCTCTTTAACCAACACAAACATTGTATAGTTTGTACACATTGTACAAGAACTCCTGACCCATGCTTCTGTCTACTTAAAGTCTGAGGATAGAGATAAAGTGAAATTGAAACATACTGTTGCTGGAAGCTCCTGCTGGGCACCAGCCCGGCCAGACTCTGGTCCTCCTCCCCCTCGCGGAAGGACTGCCACCAGTTAGGGTCGTCCTGGTTCACGATGTGCAGGATGTCGCCCTTCTGGAACGACAGGCCCAGCTCGCGGCACGGGATGTACATGTCGTCCAGTGGGTCGTAGTCGAAGTGTGCCCTTACATGCACCTGTGAGGAGAAATACTGTCACTGAAACCTTAGTCTAATGACTTTTGGGAGCATGTCAACATTTGATAGGAAAATAATTTACAAAAAAATTTGGCCTCTTGGTCAACATCATTGGAAACCGTGGAATTGTACTGGTAAAACTTTGTACAAACTGAGGTAAATAGCCCTTTAACATTTACCTTCTTCATGTTTCATAAATCATAATTAATCATTAATGAATAAGGCATGTAATTGTATATTGTCTACTTACCACTCCATCTAAACCTTTCTGTCTCCTGTCCTGACATGGGATGAGCAGGAACGTTATCGTCCCAACAGCTTCTGCCTGGAAAACAATATTCCACACAGTGTTACTTATGTCATATGCCACTATGATCAGTAGCCAATGGTCACTCCTTTGGCCAATGGTTACAGCCTTGCCACCGTAGGATCTGCTTGGAGATTACTATGATATACCTAAAATACTCTGTTGACCAAAGTTGGGAGTACAAACTTTCCTCATCTAGGGTGATCAGTGCTTTTACTGATTCAGAGTGACATAAACAATTTCAGGTGGAGATGCCAGGCCTCAACATCCTACACCTTTTGGGCACACTTCTAGGTTATTGTGGCAGAGCCACATCCATCTCTAATTACTTGAATATGGCAGTGCCATACTGATAACATCTGCATGGCCAACAAACATGCCTGGAATCAAAGGACACCTACATTCCTGTGTCAGGTTGGGCAGACTCTCCTTACAGCTTCCTTTAGAAGATCATCCCATGTCATGACCTTTGTGGCATCCCAGTGTAGGGATGTGACAGTTGGGATGGATCATTGTCAACTTGTCCTTACAAAATAGGCCAGGTCCTCAAAAATTCGAAAAACAGTTTTTGAAAATTCTAAGGCCACTACTATAGGATTTCCACGTCACCAGAGGAGACGGGGTAACACAAACTTGATTTTGGAAAAGATATTCTTTCCAAGCTCAAATTTTAAGAGAGGGTACATAAAAAAGATATTGGAGTTTGTTGTGCAAGCCTTAGGGTTGTTTTGCAAAACATACTTTTTTTCAACATTTTTACAACAATTCATAATGGCATAATCTTCCATTTTCAAGTAGCTTTACAAAGACTTCAAATTTGTGGCAACTTCATATGATGGAGCAACCAATGCTGCGAATCATTCCTATTGTCAGTCTACAGGACTCCACAGAGTTTTTTTGGAGAGGAATCATTCCAAAATCAATACATGCACAGATGCCATCCATAAAAACAAGTGTGTGTGGCTGAGGAGACTCACCATCATGTCGCAGACCTCGTTGACAGACTTCCCCCGCACCTCCTTGCCATTAATCTCCAGAACCTCATCTCCTTCATGTAACAAACCTGCAATGAAAAAGGCATTAAAACATTGAGGATCAAGTATTACAATCATCCCAAGGTCAATGTCATGCCAAATATGTGTCAGAGATGTCACACCAATGCTGATATAAACTGTGTAAAATTTTGGTCCACTCTGGATCGAATTCTGTTGAATCTAAATATGTACTGCAACATAGATAAAAAAGGTTCATACAAATGAACATTGTTACATGTAGGTACATGTACATACTACATGTATTCAACTTAGGTCATTGTTTACACAATTCAGAAGAAATATTATTGTACTAGTTTCTCATAATCATAGATGCAAGTTAGGTAGGAATGGACAACATTATGTTAAAATTATTCAAAATATGATGCATTTACATAAGTGCTGAGGAATGGCAATGTGGACAGCTCAGGCCATCATAATTGCTCAATTCTGAGGGACATAACAATCCAACATATTGTGAGTTTTGTGAAATCTGGCTATATATCACTTTCATTTTAAAACTCTAGGGAACTTAGAATATTTGGGCTCATTAATCATCAGTTGAGGGAGACATTTCTTATCTTTATATCAAGGCATCATAGACTAAACATTTCAAGAATGTGACAGCAGGGAATTGGCAGTTTTTCTGTTCTGCCCAGCCAGCCTGGGGTGGGGTGTCACATGTTTGGCAGACATGATCTAACTTCCAACTATCTCATCTTTACCACATGCCCTACGTGATGTTTATGATTTTGTCATTCACCCCGATACGGGACCTTTCATACAAATATAGCTGACTAAATCTTGGGAATGCAGTCAAAGATTACTGAATGTGACCAAGGGAGACCTAGGCATCCCAGCTGAACCCCTTCAAAATTGTAAAGTATGACACAGCTTCTGGTATAGCTTATGGTGCTGATTTAACAAGCTGTGCTGCATTAAACTCTGGTTAGCTCAACACTCTCAGTTTACTGCCTGTAGCAACAATGACCTTGGTTATCCTAGTCTTAATGAGGTGTTTTGAGAGCCGCTAAAGGTTTAATGGTAGTATCATCGTTACAAGACAAAACTTATCAAAGTCTTGGTCATAACATGTGCAATTTTTGTGGCCTTCCTACAAACAGTGTATGAAATATGATAGAAAGCAAAATATCATTCCTAATACCTTACAAATCCCTCTAGGATCTGTTAGGTTACCAGTTTATCTCAGCTATTTTCAGGGAAGTGACACAGTCACAAAGATATGAAACAGAAATGATGCAAGACTAAGGAATTTTCAAGGAATTCTACTAAGGAATTTGTTGATTTGTTGGCAGAAAAAGTTCTTGTTGTTGGTTTTCCTCCAGAAACTGGCCACATGGCCCACATCATTGTGACAACAGTTAAAATATGCCAGTCTACAAATCCTCTAAAGAATTTGCCACGTCCCAGCCACCTCTTGAACCTGACCACATCCACAATTTACTGCAGGAAGGTTATCAGTGTTTGTGTCTTTCCTGTTTCAAACCTCAGTAAATTTTCTGGCTTTAGTAAAACCCAGGACAGTGAAGAATGCAATATATAATCTGGATCATTTGATTGGGCCTCATTTTATAACCACTCCAATTTAATTAGTCACTGCTCTGACTTTTTTTCTGGACAATTGTAAAAATCTAGGTTTTGATGTAACTGGTTTGAGGTATAAATAAGGGGATTAAAATACTACATAGGTGAAAAAACAGGTTACTTCCTTTGTGTGGCTGGAGATAAGCATAACATAAGACATAAGACTCCTGAACTAGGAAGTTCATGAAAAAAACACCTTACCACTTTTCTCTGCTGCACCCCCTTTGACTATTCTGGCAATAACCACTGCCTCTCCATCATTTCTTACTGTTGCACCCTGGAGGGAAACAGATTAAAATCCCTGTAAATACAGACACACAAGACACAACAGTCTCAACTCCCTCCCCTCTCCCAGGTCTTGCACATCTGGGAATGTGGCCTTCCTTTACAAACACTATAAATTAAGATTAAAGACACTAGACATTTGGATTTTTTTCATGACATAATTTTAACTAAATACATCTAACATATTATAATGTAGAGTAGAAATGAATCAAGCAGGAGACCTTGTGTTTAAAATGACATACTGTTTTCCACATGATATATTTGAATTTTGGAAAACAAGCTTTGAAAATTCAAAGTGACCACTGGTCCTTTTTTACTCCCACATTTGCCTCAATAATGGGTACAAACTCAGACCCTTTCCTGGCTCACAGATACAGATGCACAAATGAGCCACAAAAGTGTGACTTAGTTAAACAAATTTGATTTTCAACATGGCAGCCATCACACAGGGATTACAAGTTGACCTTTAGAGTGACCTTGAAATTCCATCATCTTCTTACCAAGCTGCAAAGTCGCCTGTCAGTGGACTGAGGTGTCATTTTTTGTGCAAAAAGAGCAATCAGGTTTGTGGTAAACATTGGGAAACATGTCTTACTTGAATGTCTTTCAAATAAATTCATCAATAGCTTCTGCCACATGGGTCATCATACGATATAAAACCAGACTGAGATAGCTTGAATTTTAATAGCACTTTCAAGCTCCAAACACTCTTTATTCACAGAAGTCACGAGTAAGTCACATGACATGATCTATTTGAACAAATTTGCTCTGCGATGTTCCCCTCCCCTCTCCTCACACAGTTTGGCTGTATCCCCGGGAGTATGTTTGGTCTAGGCATGCCATCTCACTCTTCACATTTCCAGACGACATGCCTTTCTTGTCTAGAAGTGGAGATATAACCAACCAAACCTACCACATGCAGCTGACTACAGAATGCTGGTCACCATTTTGGATGCCACACATTTATACTTGTGGTTGAATATACAGTAAGGTGTAAAAAAGTAATTTGTTATCTTGGCATCAGGTTTGTATTGCAGTTTTCTTTCTTCAAGATGAAGAATAAACAGGAAGAAGAGAATTCATGTTTACAAGAACACTCAGTTACAGAAACAGGGAATGTGATACTAATATTTACGATACCTACACCCACTACATGTAAGGGGAGAGTCCCAGGACTCAAAAAGTAACTTTTTCCTTTTCTGTCTCAGAATTCCCCCACGGGCATTTCAACTGCCCCAAAGTAAGAATGGACTGCCACATTGCTCTGTGGACAAGCAAAGGTGATGAGAAATCTACTCAGACTGGCATTCACAGGTGACTGAACTAAAGGGTCACAGAAGTGGTTTGGAGAGATGGAATGCCATTTAAATTTGTAAAAATGGTATTATCATTAAGTAGGGACAGCATTTTAATGCGAAATGTTGTCCCAAAACTGTCCCAAAATGTATAAATTTCCGTGTCATCTGGACATAGGTGCAATGTTAATTTCCGGCACTGCGGAGGATGTGTGTTAATTGGATAGAAAGGATAGTACCAGTGCTTCCTGTGACTTGTCGATGCGAACGATCTTGACGGTGTCTTCCGTGTACTGCGATGCTCGCTCCAGGAGTTCATCGTCCGGGTTGGGGGGCAGGACTTCTCTGGCGGCCACTCGGTCATGAGCCAGAAGTAGTCCCTACAATTTAGTACAAAACACAAACAATACAATCAATACAACACTGGTCACTCCCAACATGGAAAAGGTAGAAAATTTATAGATTTATGTCAAATTTACTTGTCACCAGTCTATAGTAAAATGCATCAAAACAGAAGTAAAGTCCATTCAAGGTTCTAAATTTGAAGATACAATGTATCATCTAGAGGGGGGCCTGAAAACAAAAGCGACGGCTTACTGAGCTCTGTTATGAACAGAAAGTCCTGTCTTGACATATCTGTTTTCACTAAAAGGTTGTTATAACACTGGTCACTTTAAATTTGGAAAGATACATAAACTCTGTAAGCTCTAACAACATTTACCTTCACCAGATACATTGACAGTTGGAAAGAGATTTTCAAATCTAAGGTTCTCCCTAGTTTTGTAATAGGAAGGCTGAAAACAAAAGTAAGAGTTCAATCTGCAAGAGAAAGTCCTGTCTTCACTTATCTGTTTCCATTGAAAGGTTGTGATAAATCAGGACAAGGCCCATCACTAAGTAAGCTGTCTACCCAGCTGGAATCTGTCCTAAAGACAAGACCTTCCCCTTCATGTCGTGACTGGCTACAGATTCCTCAGTCATACCTGAGGAACAAGCCTGGCTCAGATTTAAGATACTGCCACCAACTTTTACCTCTGAACCACCTCTCTCAACAGGAGAACCACTGTGATCACGTTTCCTTCCTTTCCTTGGTGCTTCTTCAGAAGAAAACTGCTGTAGGGGCTCGTTTCCAATGCCTATACCAGAAATGTTCTCTAGTAAATTCTCTTCCTCCTCTGATAACTTGAATTTCTTCTTTGGCAAGTTCTTTTCTACATTAGGTCCTCGGAGGTTGTGTTCAGATACAGGAAACTTTGTTCTACACCTGTTCTTGTTACTGGTTCGACCTCCTTGCTCCTTTATCGGGGCAGATTTGGGAACCACTTTGCCAGGACCAGGCCCCACCACATACCAGCCTTCTTCTGTTATTTCATATCTTCCTTTCTTCTCCTCCTCAGGATCTTTTAGTGACTTCTGCGAGGTAGAATCTCTAGATGGATCTCTTGAAGCTGCATGATGTGTGTTTTGATTAGGAACTTGAGAACCAGCCAGGCAAAACCAGGATCCTCCCTTAGCAGGCTTCTCCTCCAGTCGAGACAGGTAAAACCACGTCCCTTCATCCAGAACTGGTGAGACGTCCATGTACCAGGGGTGCCCCACTCCTCCTCCACCGTACCTCCTACCTCGATCCATGCTGACTCAACACCTGAGAACGCCCATCTAACCAGCTCACGGTTGCAGACGCTACTAAATCCCACACTCCTGGCCTCTGACACGGGCGGCAGGCAAATACATGAATACTATGCCAACCTTTGGCAGAGGACCAGTGAGCTGGTCTGTGCATATTCTAAAATGTGGCAATCAGCTCCCAGGAGACATCAGTCCCTCCCAAGTCCTGGTATTGTCATTGCAGAAAGACTACCTTCTGAGAAAGCTATGAACCCACCTACACTTGTAGTATGAGATCCCCCCATGGCAAGCTGCCAGACGTCAATTTTTCCCCCAATGAAAAATGGCAGAGGTTGGTATAGAGTGGGCGATCTGAAAACTAGCTAGAAAGTCCATGATTGGCTCATTGTGACCATATGTTAGTATGACTTAAAAGAAGAAGGCTTGGCAGGAAGCTTCAAAACAAATGGTGCTTCAGCCTAGTTTATCTGACCTGCTATCCTCTAAACAGACTGGTTAGGGAGACCAATGAAAGTACAGGTACTAGAGGAGTCAAAACAAATGAGATGGATAAGAAAGCAAAGCTATGTTCCTTCTGTTAACTGATAGCCCGATGGGTTTTTAGCGTAGGATCAAGTACAACACGAAGGAATGTCATAGATAGCCCTACATATTGTGAGTAAACACTTAAATCTCTGCAAAGGTTGATGTTATTTTAGTGATGTTAAGTCTGAAAAAAGACCTTCTGATAACACGAGCATTACACTGGACTTGATTGTGGCATGTAAAACTTCTGTTCACAATGCTTAACTGGTCTATGCACATAAAATAGAGCACACAGTGAAGAAGTAGTACAGTGATGGCCAGATGGAAGTCGTCTGGTCCAACCTGCATCTCAAACTGCCAGCCCTGCTTACTCCCCAACATAAACACTGGGAACACAACCACCCTAAACCAAGTAAACACAAGGCAATCACCTCTCTTGGAGTTGTTCGGCTTGCGGGATAGTTTCTCTCCATAGGCCCTGAGATAACAACACAAGGAGAGCCCTACAGTCTACGCACAACCTGGAGGGACTCCTTAAGAATGTCTCAGAAATGTTGGCCGAGGTCAAGAATGCACCCCATTGCTGGGGAATAGGCAAACAAGAAAAGCTGTACAAGATGTCTCAAAAGAGCTCCTCACAGATACATTCTTCCTGACAGTCGCTGCGCGCGGAGAGCAAGGATTTGGCCTGTAATTTCTATCATTTTAGATCAGTTCCAGAAATACCTCCTGACGTGAGACTGTAGTCTCCCGATGGAACCTAAAAGCCATATGCAGTTAGCCTTGCCTTAATATAGATTCTCTCCCTGCTCGAGGACAAAGTGAAGTTTTCAAGTCCATAACTCATGACAGAAGCCATTAGATGATTAAGAAAATAAGGAACAAATGTTGGTAAAGATCACAGAAATCTTTGCACCTTTAATTCCTTGCTCTTTCACTTTCAGAAGGAACTTATGGAATTAACTTGACAAATTTCTGAACTGATTTTCTGAGTTGGCTGCTCCCCTTGCCGAGACATACTTGAAATGTACAAAATATTCTGAGAGGCTGACCTTCTGGCGTCTCATGAGAAGCCATATTGTAATGTTGAGAGCTACCAGCGGGTTATAGAAAAGGGTATGTTTCACCCATCATGTGTGGAGTTCTCCTGCAGAGCCTTTGTGTTGGTGGGGTCAGAATGGAGTTAATGCAAACAAAAATAGGACCCGACATTCACTGTGACCTTTGCTTAGCCACAATTCCAGAGAAATAGTTTCCATATACAAAAGGGGAGTTCATTGCTTTCATATCACAAATTTTTGCCTTCCCCAATCTACAAATCGAAAATGTACAGGAAGCTCTGCATGACCTTTTACCATTATGTTCCATGAGTACAACACCAAATTGCTTGATCTTTCATTTGCCATCTATGATGAGTAGGAAGACTAATAAAACATGACAGTCAAGATTACCAGGGGCTAACATTAACAAACTCCCAATAGGGTAAACACACCTGGTAAGAGGATATTGCTACACCTAATTGTCTTACTTCCAACCTTGAACTACAAAACTATTTACTTCTCTAAATAAGGATACTAATAGCAGTTTAGATAATGGCCACACCCCCAAGGAACTTCAAATAAGAACTGGGTTCACAAGTTCAGCCCCTCCCACTACAACAGACAAGTTCAGATACAGAGAAACAACATTCCTCAGGTCTGCCTGGGGCTTTTGCCAAATCTAAATCTTTTTGGTTTCACAAATTTACTGTGACTTTGACATGATTGTAGTTTACTTTAAAAAGGAAGCTTCAGTATAAAAAGGAAGCTGCTTGGAGTACTGCCACAAAATTCAATCACTCTTTCTAAGGAAAACAAGAATTTGGAGACCCACATCCATGAAATAATTTGAAGCTATTGTAAATGTCTGTTTTTTGGATTTGTCTCATTAATTGTGTAAAGAAGGTTATAATTAGAATAATCTATTTATATTTCAGCCATACCATAGGTATGGATGAAATATATTGCTTTTTCTCATGTTTCTCCTTCTCCTTCTGTCATTTTTTAAATGGATTCAACTCCGTCATTTTCCAGCCAAATGACCTCAAATTTGGCATGGAGGCAGAGTGGTCAAATACCCCCAGACCTTTTTTTTTCATTTTTATGAAATAAGGTTTTAAAATTGTTTATTTGGTTTTTTTGGTCATTTTCAGGCAATAAATGTACATTTTTGGCTCCTGTGCCCTAATATGATCTGAAATGACCAAATGATCTGAAATTTGGTATGGAGGTGCCTTGAGCACATGCTCAAAGAACGTTATTTACGCTTTTGACACACACCTCTGTAAAATTGTGTAAAATAAGGCTTTTTTGCTATTTTCAGACAAAAATGTACATTTTTGGCCCCTGTTCCCTAATATTACAACCAAATGACCTGAAATTTGGTACGGGGATACCATGGACACATGCTCACAGAATGTGATTTACACTTTTGACATATATCTCTTTAAAATTGTGTAAAATAGGGTGTTTTTGCTATTTTCGGCTAAAAAAATGTACATTTTTGGCTCCTGTGCCCTGATATTAAAACCAAATAACCTGATATTTTGTACGGGGGATTCTTGGACGCATGCAAACAGAACGTTTTTCACCTTGCTTTCAAATTGTGTAAAATGGGACTTTAAAATGGGAAGGAAATGGCTGCTGTATTTGCTCCGGAGCAAATATCGGCCTTTCTAGTTTAATTTATGATTTTCTTTACTCAAATTGCATATATGTTATATATATTATGCAATATATGTGAAAGCCTTATCCTTTGCCAAGGTTTCATTTCAACATTACATCATTAATTATGCAAATGACCTCCATATTAACATAACATATGCATAGTGATGTTAACATTTAACTTACACATGGAGGTAAAAATTAAAGGACTCCATTTCACTTTCCTATCCTATTCAACAAACCTACAAACAAGCCAATGATAGGGACCACACGTCTCTTTGCTAAAGTAATACTGTTTAGAGCCTGGAACAGGTCACTATAATAGTATTGACAAGCTTCAGTATCTCTGCACTATCTTGACTTTGCCCATCATGGCATGTTTATATCTCTATGTGTGGTTCCTCCTACTAACTAAGAACCAACAAATTCCAAAGACCTCACCACATGCACCTCATTGTGATATCAGACCAGGTAATGATGCTACTAATGAGCTTCAGGAATCCTGCATCCATTAGCCTGACTTAGCCCATGTTTATATCTCCATGTGTGGTTCCCATCAGTGTTGCAGTCGGGCATGTTGGTGACCGTGAACTTCTCAGCCCAGTCCTGACCTCAGGATTCATGGAAAACCATTTCGTCATGCTCCGAGGCAGACTTACAGATTTCTCAGTTTCTCCCTCCTGATCACACCACCAGTAGTGGTACACTGGTAATGACCACCATCACATGTACCTTTTCTTGGTAGACTGAGAGGCAAAATGGCATACTGTAGTTGAACCACCCACAGAATCAGCTGACAGTACCAAAAACCCAATATCACCCAACAGCAGGGGGGAACACTAAATCATAATGAACTTGTGATTAACTGTTCAATTGGTAATGGATCCGGACCAGTCTGAGTTACACCAGGAATGCTGTAGTCTCCACCTTACAGGCACAACTAGGGCAGCACAGATGGGGGAAACAGGGGGAGGTCAGAGGTCATATCTCCCCTGGCAGAGTTTCAACCGATGTCATGACCTCTACCAGATAGATGTTGAACTTGAAAAAAAGTTGGAGAGGGTCAGTCCAAGAGCTTTCAGTGACTCAGAGACTGCTGGGTGGGGCCACTAAATATCAAAACCTTCAGGTTTAGGCCACATTGGATTCCTTGGTTTTTATACATTTTGAAGTAAAAATGAACAAGAGCAAGGTCAAACTTAATCCAGTTTTCATGTTAATCTTACAATTAAGTACTTTTTTTTTTAATCCAAAACCTAAAAATTGATGATTTGGTTTTGCCTAAAAGCCACATCTGCCCAATTACTAGATAGCAGATGGTAAACCTGTTAAATGCAACAACCCCATCACAATTCTAACAATTCCACTCCTCCAGGAGTTAGCATTATGGTTGCCTAGCATTGGTTTGTTACCAACAAACCAGACAGGCTTGGCTTGGTTTGTTTTGTTTTGCCAGGGAAGCTGATCTCTCTTGCCCTCAAGGCTCTCTGCAGCTTTGTTCCCTCAGCTGGAAACCATTGGGCTGGACCCAAGCAGTTCCTCAAAAAGTGATGACTTTTGGGTCTGCCCAGAGACTCAGGGAAGAGCCATTGTTGACTGTACAGTAGGGGTGGAAGGCCACACTAACACAATTTTAAGGACGATGTCCTCTGGGGACACCCAAATTTCATGAAAGAGTGGAGGGAAAACTACAATTATTTGATTGGGGATTATTACCCACAATTTTACAAGAATCATGATATTGTTGGGTTTTTTTATGAGTAGGATTCACTGACGCCGGCACATATGAGTGATTGACAAAAGAAACCTGTCATTTGAGTGTGGGTATTGTCTCAGGACAAGGACAAGGTTTTTTTTCTTCAGGTAAATAATAAATGATTAACAGATTGAATTGTTTCCAAAACAAAAAATCTGCTCACTGAATCAGCAACCAGGTCACAGGATCTCGTCTGACTATTCCGTAATGATATTTACCATATCAACACAGAGCCATGCTAAATGATGAATGCCTGGATATTATCCACAGATTGAGCTAGTATGGCCTAACCATGGTTTAGTTATCAGCTTACCCCCAAGTTGGGCTTGTTCAGGATGTGCGCCAGCTCCTCAGCATCCTGGCTTCTGGTGGTGGGCAACAGTGTCTTCACCTGTACAGGCACAGGAGGAAAACATTTTAGTCTCATAGTCATACAGGAAAAACAAACCAAAGAACAGACAACTTATGAACAGAAAAAAGTGATTTTTATATGCATATAGTAGCAGAACAAAATTCATCCCTGTGTATTTATCTGACCATCATACCAGTATGAAACGCTACCATAGTACATGTATTTATGATATCACATTAGTGAAAGACCAATATCTTGAATCTTCACATTACAGAGTCTCAAGAGACTTGCTATGTACAGTGTCCTTGGTGTTGCCCTTCCAAGATTTCCCCCTCCTCCCCCTCCCCATGTCAGATGGCTATCACCCTGTCTTATTGGAACCAGTAACCAGATATGCACTACCCTAATTGGATGCAAGCCTGTCTGTTTACAGTTTTATGCCATTCCATCAGAGCCCCTTTTTATCACCAACCATCATTTCACTGACCAGTTTCCAACCTGTTCACAGGCAATTCCTCAAGAATTTCCAGGAGAGGATTGGTCAGACTGATCCCTCAGGGTTTCCTTCAGCCAAAGTGGAGAGGTATGAGTGGTAAGGTTGGGACCCATCAGATATTCAAGTCCACATGATTTGGATACCACAGCTCCCAAGGGCACAGCAAAAGGGCAAAGGGGAGGGCCACAACATGTGGCAGAACTATACCTAAAGTAGTTAAACTTCCAAAACAACTTTAGACATTGCTGAAGTTCCTACAAAACGTCTCCCAATACTTATACAAAAGCAGTTAGACAAAAAGTCTTAAGCCCTATCTTTAATTACCAGTTTGTCACTAATTGTGCCACACGGCTTCTTTCTGCAGGGCCCACTCCACCCTCTGGTTTTCATTTGGTGATGCCATCCTGACAGACAATCATATGTTCTTGTCAACAGAGGAATGCTGATACTTGCCATGATAACATTTTTTGCAATGACTGGAATAAACCTCCTATTTACAACTTCTACACCCCTCACTCATCTCACAACTTCTCAAATTTCAAGACCACACCTCCATAAAAAAGGACCTTGGCAAAGAGCCCAAGCAATCTACCAGTGAAACCACCTGGTGAGTGGATTTCTAATAGGAAATACTCACAGATCAAGAGCACTTACAGTTTACAAGCTCAATCTAATAGTGATACTATCATGTGAGGCATAGCTTTCGGGGGTAATGACACTGTTAAACTTGTCTGACAACAGCATGATGTGAGGTAAAGTATGGCAGAAGGTTCATGTCACAAACTGGGATGGGCATTCCACTTTTGCCTAACAGCCTGACCACAGCTTTCCCCTCTTTGAAGAACGTGTCTTGGGATTTCTCCCTCCTGCCAAGCCACTTTGATTCCATCAATTAAGATACAGTTAACATTCAAAAGAAGGTTCTGTTTTGTGAGGGCCTGCATGGGGGGGTAGTGATTACGAATTACGCAAAATTTTCACCGCCGATTACGAATTACGTTAAATTCTCAGAGCTGATTACGCCTTTACGCTTTTTGGCAAATGTACTATTACGAATTACGTTGACTTTTGGGACGTCTGCCTACGGATTACGGCGACTAAAAAGCCCTGATTACGCCTTACGAAAAAGGGCATGCAGGCCCCCTTTTGTTTCTAACCTGTGTTCCTGTGATTTTGCAAGACTGTCAACATGTCCTGTCTGATTGTAAATGTAAGATCCAGAAATCTGACAGTAAAACCTCCCTGTCAAGTCCTACCTCTTGTTGTGCCTCCCTGTCAACACCCACAGCTGCATCAAACAACCATGGCTTGTCACAGATACATGGTCGTCTATCAACAACATTGGCAGACACCTTGGACAAACTTGTCTTTTGGTTCTGCCTCCCTGACAGCAGCCTTTCCTTCACAAACCAGGCTGCTATCACAGATAGATAAATCAGGACAAGCACAACTTCACTACCACAGGGCAACAACAACCTGCCAACATACCACATATTACTTAAACTATCTACAACTCATCACAAAATGCAATGCTATCATCTGACAGTTATAATCAGCACTACTTCAACAATCAGGAACATTTTACCCAAGAATCAGAAGCACTCGCTAGCTCTCTTATCTGCTCCACCAGGGCCAAATTTGGGACTACATAATACCTTTCTTCAACTTGCCACCGATCTGGTTCGCCCTTTGGTAACTTTCCTGTCTAACCCAATTCTTACCTCACATGCCTTGCCATTTGGAAGGTCCTGGTTTTTGGCATAACTGTCGATCAGCCATATGTCCTTTTGGAAAAGTGGCTCCTTGGCGGAGTACATGTCTACTGCATGCAGGAAGGTTCCTGTGCTAGTGATTAGGTGTCAGCTGAACCCTCCCAGCTGACCTCTGCAGGCTGGTGGGAGGGGAGATCATTCCATCAATCAGCCTGACCCACTTCTGGCCTGTTCTTCAGCCTAACCTGGTATGGGGAGGGGGGCAGTCCAGATAGATACATACATCTGCCCTATTTAGTGTCCTCCAGGTTTGTCTTTGCAGACTCCATTTTGACCCATTTTTACAGCCTTTAACACGTGTCAGCATGACAACAGGTATACAGTTATGTCTACAGTCAGAAATGTCAAGAATTACCAAGTTGACCTTGGGTCCTATCTTTGCATGACCCCCAGCTGTCGTTGGACAGTGTTTATGACCTTTTGCATACAGCCATGACATGGTATATGGTATGACAGCCAGTGGACTTCAATTTATGAAAGGGATTATGATGACAACTTTGTTTCTTTCTGCAATTGAGTTGCCTGATGTTCTGTCATCAGAGACTTCTATCTTCCTTGACTTGCTCATGAATGTCACATATATGAAGACTTCTAAACTTGCACCAATTAATCAATCAGACCATTATATTTTTCCCAGCCAAACTGTCTGATATGAAAAGTAAACTTTGCATTTTGTGACATCTTTGAACTAAGCTAACATCAACTGATCAAGGCTGCTATTGGAAATCTCTGCCAAGGCAGTGAAATTCACCCCACTTACAATTTTCATAGCATGATTCATATGCTTGTAATTTGCAGTTCAAAAAGAATCTGCTAGATGGCTTAACCTATATAGCCATGGCCAGGAATTGTTTTAAAAGTCTACATGTAGATAGTAGATACAGATCTGTTTCCTCCACATCCTTCAGACAAGGCCAAGATAAACACACAGTTTAAGTTTATCCTGTTGACAAACAAACTGGCAATCAAGAAAAGAAAAACAAACCAGTAACCAAACCAACTACAGTACTAGGCCTCAAAAACATGACCTGCTTTGTAATGGTTTAAAGATATCATGGAAGGACAACCCAGAAAATAACAGGCATCACAGACAGAAAGTAAACAGTAAGCGACAGATGCCTTTTATATAAGGCAGAACCAGAAGGCTATGCACTTATTTTTCCCTTCCAGGTGTTACAAATCTATCCAACCAACAAATGGAAGTTAAATATACCCTTCTTGCCAGAGTTATAAAGGATGTCACCTGAAAACAAAAGTAACAGATGCTTCTCCTCAGAATAAGGCAGAAGGTTGGGACACATGCTCTTCCCTTGCTGGTGTTTACTTGATTTGTACACAAACACCCAGTAAGGGTGTCACCTGTGTCCATCCTTCTCCACTAGACAGATCAGTCTAAATCTCTCTATGATAGGTCATCACTAGCCTTGTATCCAGCGGCTTCCAGCCATGTTACGCTAGGCTTTGGTCCACTTCCCAATGGTCACATTACCAGCCTACACAAGGTAGTGACCATACACAGGGTAGTGACTGTTGGAAAGCAGACCAGAGCTGCACAAGGCTGGGTACCAGACTAGGTCATCCCTACACCACCATGTTTGAAGTGAATTATGAGCTTTACATTCCTTCTGATGGCAGACTGATGAAGAATGACTGGCCTGCCATTGAAAACCCCACTGGAGTAAATAGTTTCCTTGACTTCCAGGCCACAAAATCATGAAAATAAGCTCTGGAAAACATTGAAAACATATTTGAATTTGAATCTCACGTCACCTTGATGACTGAATATTTGAGACTTGGAGACTTTTCTTTTGGGGGGGAGTAAAATTAATGTTTGGTGATAGCCACCAGACTCCACTATTCATTAGACAAAGGTCAAGGCAAGGTCACAAACATGGAGGCCTGCCCATTCCTACAAATACTAACATTCATTTCTCAAATAAGGAATGAAACTTCTTGAAACTCTCCTCAAGAAACCTTCTTGTACTGCATTGGGTATTTCTTTATTTTAGATTGCCCGCATTAACTGTGTTAGGAGCTACATCAACAAGGATATAGCCACTCACTCATCATTTGATAACATCGAACCAATCAGAAGGCAAGTTTGTAAGTTGACTATATTCTTATCTGTTCTGCTACAAACAAATGTCTGCTGATATCGATGCATTTAATCCAAATGACGTCAATTTGGATTAACTAGCTTATATAATTATCAGACCTAATACTTGACTGTGTAAACTATGTAACGAGTATACATGTATTAACAAAACAGACTAAATCAATGACTTTGCAAGGAAAATTTCCCTATTCTTTTTGACATGTACAATTAACAGTCCAAGCACAAAGAACAGCCCAAATTTAAAATTGGACCAATATTTCGACTGCTTTAAGAGCATGTGGGTAGAGCAAGACAGTACAGTTTTGGGGATTGAACCCCTGACTTTCTGGTACAGACGCATGGTCAGTCACAAAGGATGATACTACATACCTCTTGAGCAACCTCGACTGCATTCGTGGCTACAGGGACTGGCGGTTCTGGCTTGTCATAGACGTCGGACACCAGGTTGTGGATGCGAACAGCGGTTTGGAAGTCACTGTCGTGGAACAGGTTCTTAAGGAATGCCACGTCGTCCGCCTCCCTGGAGTTGAGTTTGCCCTGGATGTGCCCCAGGGATGAGAACAGTTCGTCCAATTCTGTGGGAGCCAGAGGAAAAGTAGTGAACATCTTCATGTGAACCAAGATCAAGCCCAGGAGTTCACAAAGGGTGTTTGAACTGACACTACTAGGTATTGCAAGTATTGTATGCTTCATGCTTGATAGTTAAACCTGAGGTTAATTTGAATTTGGGTATATGCAATTACAGTCATGTTGAAACACATTATAATAGGTCCAATGAGTCACCCAGGTTTAACCTACCAGCACAGTGCTGTGATACCACCTGCAAACATAAAAAAAGGAAATGAATGCTGTAAATACAAATGTACATAACCTGCTGGGCAGGGATTACAAAAGCATTAACGCTATTAAACAAAGGGATTCATTCTGATGACTTTTACTTACAAACTAATGTTACTACCATCATTACAACCATGACCTTACCACTTTCCTTAAAAACATGCAAACTCCTAGTTTGCAGAGAAAATCCTACTAACCAGACTTGCAAACAGCACAGGAAAAGGTGTGGCATGGTTTCAGAGAGGCCAATAGAAATTAATATCAAGACCATGACATAATCCTTGCAGGTTGCAGGTAACCTTTACCTATACTGGCCGCTAAGCTACTTTCACTACCCACCATGCCAACAGAAAAATCTGGTAACACGGAACAAGTTGTGTTATCTTCTGCTAAGTTCTGGTAACCAAGCTAGCCTGGCTTGTATTTACTCTAATCATGCCCTTTGACAACCCCGAGTTTTTAGAGTCGAAAGGTTGCACCATGATGTTCTGATTTAGGACTACAGTATTTTGTATTTAGCAAATTACACACACTTGGTAAAACATAAAGGTATTTCAATTCACCTCAAGCTTGCCATTTCTTAGTATGTACCTTGTTAATTTGTCTAGGTGTCAAACTTCTCATACTTTAGACCTACATTTTAGTTGTCTATAACTTAAACAACCTAAAAATGTAATCTATTATTACCTAAAAATATCTTTAAGCATATTGTTTGTGCTAGGCAAGGTAAATGCAGGGCCACCATTCTTTTCTTGAACTAACAGTAACAACCAGTCAATGACCAAATCTTGATGAAGTTGATCTCAAAATATTCAACTGACAACGTACATCATCAGAAGGAAATTGTTGTCTACAACCCAAACCCAAAAGCTGAAATGTCTTTTATTATCCCCGCTTCTGTTGACCAAACTGCAAAGAAATACAGTCTGTAAAGGGTGTTTGTTGATGTTTATGTTTGGAGGTTACTGGCCAGACCATAGGAATGTTTGCCCTCACAGTCCTTTTAGACCCAGGACCAGTCAGACGTAACACAGTGTAGGTAAGGGTAAGGGCACTGAGGTCTGAGCATTGTCCACCCTTGTTCATAGGTACCATCCTGGTTGGTTAACATCCAGTCAGCTCTGAATCTGATTGGCTAGCCAAGCAAGCTCAATCCTAAGATTGGCATCATCCTCTAGGCATGCCAAATCTGATGCTAAAATATAAAAAAGCTAATTTTGGAGCAGGATGATTTTAAAAATTAATGACCATGACATACACCTTCATTTTCATCAGTTTAACACAATGCATTACATCAACTTTTTGGTTTGCGTGTTTTAGGCAACTTGTCACTCGGGAGGCAGAGTGCTGTGGCAGATCACTGAACATGTCAATGTACCTGATGAAGCTTATTTCATCAAAGGGAAGGTCACTCAGCTACCACTAATGCTGTTAGAGTCTTACCAGTAGTGAAACAGTGGAAAATCACTCAAATGACCCTACTGCATTTGTGGATAGAACACTTTGTATCAACATGAATATAGCTGGAGGACCACAATTCAGGATAGGTTAGTTCTGTAAGATGATACAAACCATTAGGATAGAATCTCAGACTAATGTTTATGTTTATTTTAAGTACAAATGATGGATAAGTTTAAAGCAAGAAACATAATTTATGCACAATACCATGCAAATTTCAAAAGGCATCACACAAAATCTTTGTACTTTGGCAATTTTTTTCACACTAGATCAGTATACTGTAAGTCATCAAAAGCCTGCTACTCTCTAGTTCAGCATTACTGCCTCCTGGTTCCCATCAATTGTCCAAGGGGTGTGGCTATTCCAGTACCAGTAACAACACAGCTACCGTTGTGGTGGGGCTACCTGGGTGGCACCTGGGTTTAGCAGGTACAATACTTTGCATACATTTTCACATTTGTGCATCTTGTTTCCAGCGTAAAAATTCTTAAGAAGACAAATATTGCTGTTGTTTTCACAATTCACAAGCTTGACTGAAATTGAAAAGTTACAAACTTAGGTCATTTCTATGAAAATTGATTTTCATTTTCCATAACTTCCAGGAGGCAGGCAACTAACGTGTAAAAAAGAAACTTAGGAGAAAAAGTATTGAGTACTCTATTTAAAACATTTATTTAAATGTCTACTACACAAACATGTTACTAATGATAATAATAATAATAAATGGTTTATTGGTCAAACATTACCCGTGCAATCGCAGCCTTTCATAGCGCTGAATTGCTGCAGGGTTTACTATATACAATACAATACAGGGTTCACATAATACACATGATACAAGGGCATTCATGCTTACATATCAATATGAAATTGGTCAGCTTGAGCACTGAAAGTGCTTGATTTTCCAATTTGATTATCAACAACAGGGAACGATTCATCAACTTCAAGAGAGCTCTTTTCAAATCATCTCTTTCACTTTCTACATGGCCTTTTATCACTTCACCAGATGGAGCAGCTGTAACCTAAGGAATTAGGTTATAAACTGTAGATGTGGGTAATTCTGTAATGACTTTCGCAGGACCTGAACTTGGCTTAAGGTCATGGATGGCAAAGGCAAGGTCTCCAGCAGCTGACCCCTATTTGTCATCTCTTCCTGATTATCCCTTTCTCCTACAGCTAAAATTCTTTCCTTGATCTTTTGAAGAATGGAACTTACCTATCTACCTACCTAAATCAGACTGTCATCAAATACTAATTACTATTATTATATATAGTATAGGGGTCTCAAGACTTCATCAGATGGGTTCAAACATCATTTAGACCTAGATATGCAGGGCTTAGGTAGGACGAGGTTTGCCTTTAGTGTTCCCTTCAAACCTATAATTTATACCGATCAGTCAGTTTAGCTCCATCCAATGTAGTACTTGTATGTACAAAGTAGTCAGTTAAAATAGGTCCCGCCTTGCAAACTAGGCCAGAGAAACTTTACCCAGACGCCCCGCTGTTGTAAATATTTACGCTGCCAGTCTGCAATCCCCTTATAGTTTTCTTCTGAATTACGATGGATGGACATCATTATTACTGGGATAAAATTCCAACGTCTTTGAAGTCCCGCAATTTCACTGGAAATGAAATATAGGAAAGGAAAGCAGGGGGTCTGAACAGATGTGCCAACTTTTTAACGTTTGGTCCGAATAGAAATTTCAAACATGCCTTCTACATAAGAGGGACATACACTCACATCTGGAAATGGTGCGGGCAACATTGCTTCCATACGTGGAGCATAGTTCCTATACCAAGAAATGTTTTTCTATGTTAGCCAAAGATTTCTGGGTCACAAGAGACTGAAAGGCCAAGCCAACTGGTCAAAGGTCACTTGAATTCCATGCCAAGTACAAAACAATGCCTGGTATACATCTTTTTAAGATCTATAACAGCATCAGAACAATAAAAAAAACTCAACGTCACCTTGCACTGGTAAATGAGCCATTCAAAGTCAACGATCTACTATTGAACATCTTACAATCGTACATGAACACACCCTTCATAGACACTGAAAACGAAAAGCATTTTTGCCTTTTGGCTGTTGTTCCCATTACAATGAGTGACATACTTAGGAATGAAAGCTCATTTGTGTTGGCAGGTAACGTGATCAAACTCTAAACTTCATCTGGAACACAAAATATTGTAAACTTACTGAACTTTCAATCCTAAGGCCACCCATGGGTGCATATGCACCTTAGTCCTTAGTGCAGGTAAAATTGGAGTTGTGCAGGTATTTCTGATTACCTGCACCTGACCTGCACTAGTCCATGTACATGTAGGTGTATGTTGATTTTTATTTTCTGCATTGACTGTTACCACCTATAAAGTATAAAAGAAATGATGGCAATGGTTTCTGAACAGTTTTAGAATGAAACATACTTCTCAAAGTCTGAGTGGTGCAGGTAGGCAGAAAAAAGTATTTCGAGCCCTGCATATAGATCTACTGATAAGAGGAAGAACAAGGTATATTCTAGGCTAAACCAAACTAAAACTTTCCAGTTAGACCTCTTGCTCCAGTTAGATTTACGATCATCTTAACACTAACAGGATAGGGAAGAGGGAATTTCCACCCATCTGGATAGGCTAAGTGGAAATGGAGGTCATCTGGCAGTTCTTCAAGGAACTCCAAGATCAGCAATTCCTGTGTCAAAAGCTCTCTCCCCCCCCTTCAACTATCTTCTACAATTACAAATGCTTGTTTTGCAGGAAAAACTCTAGACATTTCAAAATAGATGAATAGTGCTCCACTTACCGACAGATTTCCTTGCTTCACTGCCTGGTTTCGGAGGCACTGATCCAGCATCATCATCCTCAAACAGTGGGTTATCCACCCCTTCCAGCTTCCTCTCCTGCAGCAATGGTACAGGGTTCTCCTCCAGTTTCCTCATCCTAATGGAACCCTCTCTCACCAGCTGCTCTGCCTCCCGTGTTCGCCGCTCTTCCTCCTCCCTCCTCCTCCTCACCTCCTCCTGGTGCTGACGGAACCGTGCACTTCCCATCCCTGGTCCGCCGCGTGGCACGGGAGAGTTACTCATGGGGAGAGACGACGCTGCAATCGCAGCCCCTGCCAGATCCATGTTCGTGTTGTCCTGCGTCTCCTTTGGATCTGGGGGGTGGATGGGGGTGGGGGGAGGCGTCTGGGGGGTGTTTATTGGAGTGCTCGCCTCTGATGAAGGGTGCGTGTATGCAGGGGGAGGGTCCTTCATCCCGCTTTGGGCGACAAAGTTCGGCGGGCAATCAACTGGCACTTCTCGAGGTACGTTATTACTGGGGACATGGTTCACTGTCACCATGGGTCCGTTCATTTGTGCGGTAGAGTCTGAGCTCATCGTGGAGTTATTGCTCGGGAGGGTTGTATCACTACTCGCGTCCCCGTTCAAGTCTGTTTCGTCCTGGTGCAATGACGTGGGTCCGTTTGCCCTGGGCTCACCGTTACCGTTCACAATTGCACCGTTGGGCCCGTTCAGTTTCCCGTAGTCCAGCACAAGTTTCTGAGAGTCCTTCTTCACTGGACTGATGATCGGATCGTCCACAATGTCCTTTCTGTGCAAGAGTTCCACCGGGCTGCCTCCGTCGTGAAGCGTGGGATCCCCGTTCGTGAGTCCGTTTTTGGGAATGCTGGCAACGTAGACTGGGCTGTCCACAACACCGTTCATGTCCGACTTGGACTTGTCAGTCAGTTCGGGCATGTTGGTCATATCAATGGGTTTCACCCTGTTCCTCTCGGCTAGCCGCTCCAGCCGCTCTTTTGCCTGGTCCTCAACCGCGATCACATATGCCTGTTGTATGGAATTACTGGATTCTGTAAGATCTGGGAAGGAGCAAGAAAATAGGTTAAAAACGCAAACTCTGTAAGATCTGAACATCAGCAGGAAAATAAATTAAACACAGCTGTACAGTGCTTTTCAAAGCTAAAAGGATTATATTAGTTCCAGTGTAAGAAAATGCTAAGAAACCTGAATATCATATGACAAATACATACTCTGTTAGATCTAAAATGAACAAGAAAAGTATGTAAAAATGGACCCACAGCATTTGTCACACATGAACTAAAGGGATTACTTTAATTCCATATTTAAGAAAAACTAAAGCACCCTAAGGCCATAGCAAGTAAATTTTATGGATGACATCCTCCGGAGACTCCAAAATTAATGCGAGAGGGCGAAAAAAAAACAAGGCAGGCCAAAAAAAACAAGATTCCTACATTTTCAGATTTTGAGATCGTAAACCTCGTTGAACAAGAATTTAGGCGGTAAAACATGATACCGGTATCATACCCAACAGGTCTTCTGTCGCTGTATTCAACAGTATTACCTGTCCTTGCAGATGTGTCTTTATTAAATAGAACAAGAAAAAGAGCTTGCTGTACCATCTTCAAGGTAGATACTACACTGGGTATTCATTTGTAATGGAACACCCTGGACTGTCAACACTTGCCATCAAACACGAGGAATTGCGCCTCAAGTTTGCTGGATCCCTGGTGGTCTCTGAGTTTAGAGACTGGCTACCAGGCAGAACACAGGGCTCAATCACTGACAGAGTGACTCATAAACCGAACTGTCTGGAAGCGATACTCTACCTATATTGTGCCAACTGTTACAACACCGATTTGTCTCTGAAACAACTTTGAAAAAAGAAGTGACTAAATAAAATTTTCAATTATTGTACAAATGGTTTTGATTCAGTGGCAATATCACATATAAAATGAATAAAGTACAACATTGTATCAAAGTAAAAATAAAAGAATAAATCAGAGCCTTGTCTTGCAGATGGACGTTCATGACATATTTGCCTTTTTTTGACATGTTGACCACCGTCGCAGGGCAAAAAAATTTCTTGTTTTTTTTTCTGAAATCAGGCGAAAATTAATGAGCGCGAGGATGTCATCCATAAAATTTACTTGCTGTGGCCTAATATCATATGTCACATACATACTGTTAGACCATCAACAAAGAAATAACCTGCAAAGCTGTTTCACAAAAACACTTTGACCAGCAAATATTCTTATAAGCTAGGAGTCCGATTGACACAGACCTGGATGCCAGTTACTATTCAAACATAACATTTGGTTAAAGTAAACTAACCTGACCACACAGTAGACACAAATCCACTATTTCAATTTGGGTTGAACTTGGACCAACACTTCAGGAGACTATTTCTGGGAGACCCAAGACAAGGTTGCATGAAGTGTGACCAATGCTTCAAAGGAAAGGTAAACATCTATCCACCTTGAGATCAGTGGTGGTGACAAACATCACACAATGTCTGATACGCCTGGAACATTCAAATTCATATTTTGCCTCAATCTTTGTAAAGTAGTCAAGTAGAGACACAGTGAACGAGGACACAACAGGACTAGAAACCACACACTGCTACAGAGGACTTACAGAACTAGGTCTTAGCAACCTTACCCTGGATTTTTCCGTTTTAACAATTGCCCTACTGTGACGTGAAGAAACACCCCCTGGAACTGCTGACTGTGGTTATCACAACTGTCATGAATACAAAAGGTATGAACATAACCTGTCAGGTTGTCCACCTTTCATAACACACTCAGTACACCACACCCGTCAAACACAATTGATTCAACTCCAGCGTTATTCACCGAGTTATACATTAACCAAGATTCTTCAGCATAAAGCCTTCACATACCGTCATCACCAACCACCTCCGCACATTCCTACCTCCAGCGTGCTACCTGTTCTGGGTAGTCCTTCGTAGAATTAGATTTACATTCTATATCTAACTATGGTTACGATCCTAAACCCTGCAGACCGCCTGTACTATATCACCAGCGCAAAACGTTACATTGTTAAGTTCCAGCTAAAGTACGCCCTTGATAAAGGAAGAGGGTAGCTGATTGGCTGAGCTGGATGCCTGATTGGTTGAGCTGGATGCGTTGACCGTTTCCTGACTTGTTATCAGTGAGTCACCCCCAGTACTGTGCAAGGTTTAAAGAGGCCTGGCTGCAACACAAGCTAATCGATAAACAAGTATGCAAGTATGTAAACAAGCCAGGATGCGCCAATCGGGTATTCAGCCTGGTTCTCACCATAATCAGGAGGGCCGTTATAAGTACACTATTGTGTACTCGTTTGCCAGCGTGGTCACATGACGTTCCGACTGGAGGAATGCCATCGCGTGCTGAATGAAGCAAACCTCACTCTGCTAAGCAGGGGCTAAAGAAATGGTAACAGAAACGATTTTCCCAGTTTGCAAAGACAACACCTTTTACACTTGCCCTAGAGTTTTGACTGAGTGTTTGTGGTGGCTCAGTACACTTACAAGGGGGACAATAAAAACAAGCGTTGTTTACTCCCTACACATGTACCAAAACATAGTAGACTTGCTTATTTCAGGTGGTCCTATATTCTACATGTTGAGATGGCATCCTTGCATTCGGGAATGCAGTAAATTATTACGAAATATCTTCCCTCTTGATCTGGACATGTCTATCCAGAATGATCTAAGTCAGGACTATTTGCACGCATTGCTAAGATTTTTCCAGACATCTATGGGAGGATGACGCAGAGTGGCTCTGACAAATGTACAGCAATGCCTTTAATGTTTTATGTCTAAAACAATGGGGTTGTTTATGGTGGATTTGCTACTCCCCAAAAGTGGTCCTCGCTACCCCAACTCTGCTGCTAAGCCTGTAAATTGTCCAGGTTACAGATAAGATAGTTTCATTTAACAAATACTGTAAGTATTACCACCAGCTGCTCTCACCAAACACAGAAGCTCACAATTCCCACAAAGAAAAGAGGAGAAAAGAAGTGCCTGTACAGGTACACGAACAATTCCAAAACCAAAATGGCAGAATGGAATGCTACGCATCCTCACACGACAAACCGACTTTTCAAAACACGCAGCCAGCAGTAAGTGCAAGGACAAATTCCAGTCAAGTGGAAGCAACACGACTGGCCTATTGCTTCCCTCAGGGTTAATTCCATGTAGATCGGAGAAATGCTACCACACATTCATACTCCTTACAGTACACAACACATAACCAATGCTGTAAAGTTTATGCATGTATAGTATTACCCCATTATTTTTATTAATAAGGAAATTTCTTGTTAAACTGGCAAAGGAAAGGTCGCATACAAGTTTCATCATAGCTGTCTTTGTTGCAAGACCTGGAGGTACACTGGGAGAAGTTGCTAGCCCTAATCAACCAACCGAGTAATGGCCAAATGAGTATTATCTGTTAGTAGGTCATTTACCTGAAATTTACAGCACCATCGTCCCATTAACTTCAGGAGAGATCCTATCCCTGAACCTCCCTGTTAGCAATCTCACAGCTCACTGCCAACCTTACTGGGCTCCAAGTCATAGAAGGCTATAGCTATACAGTAGCATTCCAAATAAACATCATGAGCAATACTACTAAACAAAGGTCATCTCAAAAGACCACTGGATTTTCTTTTTAACAGATGCACCAGAAGGCAGCATTTGTGTGATCTTTTTGTTTGTGTAAGCGCTTTGCAGCTAGCTCACAGGCCCACCTTGTCAACAAAGGGCACTGACATCATAACGTTGCATCTGCACCATGACAGTCACGCTGAAACAGACCTGATAGCTGCTGAATAGCCACCCAGGATGCCTTCACCCCCTGCTCTTACTAAATGTGCAAAAACAAACTCAAGTCATGCTGCTGCATCTAGAAAAAAAAAATACAACAAAGATCCATGTTTACACCTGTGAGACAGTGATACCATCTCACCTTTAGGAGGCTGTTGTTGTTACTAACCTGTCCCCTCCCTTCCTGCCAGTACCCCTGTCCAAAACTCTGAAGATCCTGTGGCCTGAAAGCTGATATATCCCACGACCCCATTTGGGGAAAGCATTCCTGGCATAGCATGGGGCCAGGGCAGGCATTACAGGAGTAGATTTATGCAAGAGGAACCTTTCCATAGATGCACTATTATTGGAATATTGATTGAAATGTTCCAAATGTTTTTGGCTTTTCTGTTGTCAGTACAGTTTAGGAATTCAGATAGGAAAAACAACCACAGGAAGTCCAAGGTCAGGGTCTAGATCATGGTGGCCAGTCAAGCCGAACCCTGTCTTGTGACTGGAATTTTCTGGACAAATTTGGAATTTGGGGTCGCATAAAAGAGGCAAAGCTACAACATATCTTCACGTATGTCTGCTAACGGCACAATGTCACGAAGTCATGTGACATGTCAGGTGATCAAAATACACATAAACAACACCCTGTACTATGAATATTGCGCTCCTACTAAGACTGCTGTATTGTACTCATAAGAATTGTTACTACAAAACGCAATTTGCAAGATAAAGATGAAACAATCCTGGGCGATAGTTTACAAAGGTATACAAAGAATATTATTCACATCAAGCTAACAACTCGATATACAGTATTCACAGCTGCAGTGATGGCCACAAAGATGCCTGTCCTAATCAACATACCAAATGCTTCCTAAGTTCCTTGCCCATCAAATTGTCATCTTATACTATAGCCTGCAAAAACATGGAAGACCATGTAATTATCCAAGCCCTTGTACAAGCCCTCACATCAATGTGGCTCCCTACTTGTAACTGGACACAAGAAACTGGTAAAAAAATATAAAAAATATTTAAAAAATCAAGTTGTATATTGTATGACCTGTGATGTCTGGCTTATGAAACACATTCAAATTTCCCTGCTTCTTGGCTCATTGACTATTCACCAAGCTTTTAATTAATATTATCATCTCGCACCCCAGGGAATGGTCATAGGACTGATGCCAAGTCTAGCTGGAAGCCTGCAAATTGGGCTAATCCTTCCCAATGGGAGCAGATGAGCTCATTAAATGCACCTTCTCTGGTAAAATTCATTCGGACATACATTAAGAATAAAACTGACAACTTCTAGATTGTTCATCAGAGAGAAATGGGAATGTGTTTCTTTCAGTCTCCATTGAGGAATCTGCATTGGGAGTACAATTCAAAATTGATACTTTCTACAGAAAATACTACTAGTACTAAAGTAAATAGAAAACAAAATCAACAAGACAAAATCACAAACTGTTGGGCCCCAAAACAAAAACATCCCTGACAGCCTTCCCCCAAACCTTCTTGGACCATTCCTAAATTCTGTTGATGGCGTTTGTCAAGTATTGGTAATGTCAGCTGTCTCTTCCCATACATCATTATCATAGTAGGAATTCTGCAGCCAACATCTGTCCACCCTAAAAATGCCAGTCTTGACAAACAAAGCTTTAGATGAAAGATGTTGAATTTTGATCCATGTTTAACATCTGTCTGGCAATACTACACACTGAATTTATCAGTTACAAAAGGACAGCTTGATGAAAGTTGCACATCTTATATGCTCTCCACTTGCTTTGCATATTTTAGTCATAAGCATTCTATTCTTAGGTCTAACCAATATAATAATCTTTGCTTATTTGTTTATCTATTTGTTTGGACCCATCAGTAATTCCGGCATTCACATATTGTACAGTGTCCAGTACAAATGTACTAAAATTGGTCTTCCTACAATAAATTCCTGACTGGGAGACTGGCACGACCAATTATCAAATCTAAGCTGTCCGGTAATGTCCTTGAAAACAGGTGCACATCAGAAAATGGCCCATTTAATTTCAAATTATAATGAAAAAAAGTCAAAATTAAAATGTGAGCTATAGAATGTGTTAAACCGTTCTAAGGAAATACACATGGTTTTATTATCTGCCTGTAGTTTCTGGCTCAGTAATCAATACCTACCTGCTAATTGTGATCAATACAAGCCCTGATAAATTGGACCTCACACTATAAACTTGTCCAGTTCAGTTCCCCAGCCAAGCGTATCTAATGATGATGGATAAGGTCAGGGGGACCAGGTCTTCCTGGTGATTTATGTCAGGAACAACTGGAGCAAAAGGTCACAGGCTTTCACAGAGAAGAGGAAACAACTCTACTGATGCTACAATGAACTTCCATTCCCAAACTGGTTATAAGATTTGCTTTTGGAAAAGCCTGCAAACAACGATACCGGTAAATATACAAAACAGACTTTTTACACTTTTTGTTAAATATGAGACCAACAATGTACCATTCAAACTACCAGTTGAGTAAAGGCAGTGAGTTCAAGATCTGCCAAAACAGAAACCAGATTTGTCTGCTGTCCTCATCATAAGCATAATTTTCCAATTCTTTCACATGCCAGATGATGCTAAATCTAGGACTTGTTTGTTTACCTTTTATGGATGTACATGTAGCCGGGTGGTATGGGATGGACAAGGAGTATATGGCCAGGGGGTGTTGAAATCATATGTCACAGTATAATCTAACAGTAGATCTTGTGCTAACATTCACTATTATGTAGGAATTTCACCTCTTTGAAAAATGAACTGACAGAAAAACCTCTCAGGAGAGAAAGCTGACATACCTCATGTCCTTTCCACAAATCTCCAGCAGCCTGCAGCTGTTCCTAACAACATCTGAATAAACCGCTATCTCAACTGGGCCTCTCAGACAGTAAAGAACAAATACTGATGATACAGGGTCAGACACACTAACCAACAAACATATCTTCAACCCAAATTGATGGTTGACAAGGTCACATTTTTGTTTCCATGTGGTTATAGACAGAAGTGGCTATTCTGTAGAAAAAAGTCTTCTGTAGTTCAAAATGTATATGTGCATCTTTTAAAAAATTGCATATCTTCCGATAGCCTACAATCATGTCATGTACCCTATGAAGACCATCATTATTCTTTAACAAGGAAAATATGCAAACTGCAACCAAAGACAATTTCCGTATACACTGCCACCAGAACTGGTTATCTCTATACTGTGATATGCAGCATTAGCAACATCAGTTTCTGCTGATTCTGCACTCTTACAGCCTTGCAGGTGTTGTTTTTGGTCAAACCCACGCCAAATACCAGCAAAAATCTCAATGGAGATAAGATATAGATCGGCTAACAATACCTACAGGAAGGAGCTTTCATCTCTTCACTGATAATAGACTTTACACAAAATAAATTTCACACCAAGGCTCTATAGACCAGATATGACCAAACATTACATTCAACCATTGCCAAAGTATCAATGAGAAATTGAACTAGATTCTATAAATACTGTAGTACACAAATGTACAAAGTACAAAGCAATTCACAGGTTTGTTTTTTTCTAGTTCATAATATACAGTGGGTTTGCAAGGTTAATGTGGACATTCAGAGTTCTACAGAAAATAAAAGATACTATATACAGCATCATATCTATAATACATGTGTCTATAATTACTATCTGATAAAAAGATAGTAATAAGATAGTAATTAGAATGTCTGAGTTCTTACCAGGTGGAAGTCCGTTGCGCCTCTTGACACGGAGACATATCGTTCTAGACTTGATGCACTGAAACACAAAAATACCTCATCAGTCATTCGGCATGCAGACGTCACAGTTCTAACAATAAGTAACATCATCCTTTCCTTCTTTATAGGAAATGCCATAAGCTTAGTGGGCGTACTATTTCCACGAAAAGAGAAAAGATCTACATGATAAGAAAGAAGATATTTATGTTCTAGGACAAAACACATCCTGGATATTCACAGACAAAACTTGCAGTCAAAATATGGATGTTTCCATTGTAACAAAAGACGGCAAGAAAAAAATATTGGTCAAACCAATCTAAAAAAAATTTTTTTACACAAGAATAAAATATGGTCATGAAGTTATTATTCAACTTTCACTATCTGGTTTTCCTAGAACAGGCCTTCCATGCTTCAAATACAACTTGACAGTTGTAATGTACTGAGTGCCTGTCTTGCATAACAAAAGTGGCATTAACAACTCGCATTTTAGAAATGTACTTATATGATCATAGAACTTTCAGTATCATTGTCCATGACTTACACTTTTCATAGAGTTTTTCCTCTGGTGCTATATAGCATCTAAGAAACAAAGCTGTCTTTGAAAGGCCACCCATGGGAAAGTGAAATCCACACCATCATTGTGAAAAAGGCATCCAGTATTCCCAAATTTGTGGGATTTGTATGGACTAATGCGGGCCTAATGAAACTGCTCAGGGTTTCAAGGGAAAGTTTGTTCCACTGCTTTCACTTCCTACCCCTGGATTAACGATGAAAGTAATTGTTTTCTGTGCTACAGTTTAGTGGATCAAGAAAAGGGTGTAGCACTTTACTGCCTCGGGGGAAGGGCTTACATGGTGCATGAAGGAACTATAATGCACCAGGATTGTGTGTAAAATCTGTAGTCACTCTGGCAGAAAATCATGACTTCAGTATCAGGGGATTTTCCAAAGAGAAAAAACAAAGGATTGTAAATTGGCATTCAATACAGTCTCTTCATCAGGAGAACTGAAATTATCCATACATGTGTGATTTAAGTTGTTATAAACCCTTTGAATCTTACTGTCTGGGCTAATGGGAATTGGTTTCAAAAAACTATAATCCAACTGTAACATAACAAGCAATGGTAGCAGTCTGCTGGGCCTGGTAGATATAGGGAAAAATTCCATCAGTCTAAAGTAGTTATGAATATCTCTTGTTTTACAGAATGCAGGTAAAAAGCCAAGATTTTCTTTCACCAAGACATTCTGTGCAACACTGAATCAGCAATAACATCATAGACAACCTTTCAATATGCTCTAAAATCTGGGGAGAATCAAGTACATTATATCCCTATTCAATAGTGTGCTACTATCCCTGACTAGCATGATTTTGACAAGACCTCAACAACATGCCCGCAAAACTCTGTGTTTACGTTGATATTGTTGTTGTTATGGATAGATTCTAAAATTCTTGCATAATGCTTTATCGCTTTAACGCTGATGATTTTTTAAATTTGAATGTGAAATTTTCTATAAATGAATTGTTTTTTATATAAATGTTCTGTAAAATCAGCACAATTTAGTCTTGATGACTACAAAGTTGATTGCACAATAAAGTTTGAACTAGCATAATAATAATGATTAGAAAATTGAGAGGAGAGCTTGGCATGTTCAGGCTACCTGTTTATGGCACACACACATGTACAGGTATAGCTCTAGAAAGGTCACAAGGACAGATACGACATCGCAGCCTCCCACCTGACATTTTGACCTTAGCGTGATGATCACACAGAGTAGAGGGAGTTGTAAGTCTGCCTTGATGCAAGGAAAGCCGCTAAGATAGACTGATGGTTGTCTTAACACGAAGGGCTACAGCAGAGATGCATTAGTGAGTTATCTCAAATCAATAAATAATGAGCCCAGCCTGATACAGGTGGGTACACACGCTAATGAAATACAATTTTATCACCTCCTTAGAATGATCTACCTACAAGCCTGACAGATAATTGATTATTGCTTTTCTCCTGGATTTTCAATTCCTGTAACCAAATCAAAGAACCTTGAATGGGCCATATTGCATTCTAAAAGCTCTAGTGTGTTTACAAACACATCTCAGTATCCACTGCTTTAATAAAACAAAAGTTATGGAAAGCAAAGCCGACATAGGTTCGAGAAGGGCCCTCTGAAACAACTTCCAGCTGCACAGTCAACACACTTCAAGTTCAACTTCCTACAGTTTGATCAATTCAATTCAATTCTTTATATTTATGTTAGAAGTTGCAGACATACGAAATAGAATGCCCTTTGCAGGGAAGGAGCATGGTATTGAAGTAAAAGGCTGATACTATGTGAGGGCCCAACTACTTCAATCTGTACTACTAATCCGTGTTTAATTTATTACTGATAAAGTTACACCAATTTATCTACTACTTCTGCCTAGCATAATATTTGTTTACCTTGGACTTTGTACCTGATTTAATCTGGCCTGATCTGAAGTGTTTATTCTTACTTTTGTACAGTTTTTCAACCATTCATTTCTATGATACTACTATCTGTATATATATATAGAGAGAGAGAGAGCCTGTAAAATCTACATTTGTGAAAAGCATGTACATGTACTGCTAATAATTTGCAATCTCCTGATTTGATTTCTGTCATCTTAATCAGTAGATTATAGGATTTTGTGGTACACTTCTCACTAAGTCTCTATCACTTCGTCCTGTTGTCTTGGGACCGTTACAACTTTGATCATTCCCTATTACCATTGTTATGCTGACATACTCGCACTTCTTCATGGTTCTTCACAAACAACCTGCTAAACTACTCACCTTGTGGATGTGGGCAATTATTTCCGAGTGTGTTGCATTCTCCAAAGACTCCCCGTTTACCTCAAGAATCTCGTCCCCGACTTCTAGATCCGCACGGTCAGCTGGGGAACCTGCAGAAACAAACAGGGCAATGGTCACTCAGGGGTCAAAGGACACAGGTTGTTTTGCTCCTCCATCAAAGAATAGCCTGGTTACCAAAGCTATTTTAGCTCCCGAGTCCTACATCCATTATTTGCGGAGAGGATGTAGGACTCGGGAACTAAAATAGCTTTGGTAACCAGGCTATCAAAGAATGGACATAAAAGTTACTCATGGTTTGCTTGTTTACTTAGATTTCAATAATACACATCCTATTGTTCATGCTGTACTATAATACCTAAACATTTTTTTTTTTAAATCTTTTTTTTTTATATAATGTGCTGTGGTGAGCAATACCCACCAGATTTACAAAACATACAAACATAATACATTTATGAAGTATTGGCATGCATGAATAAAAATTACCTTTCATACAAGAATAACCAACACTACTAAAAAAAGTCCTGAATCCATAGCACTGGCACCATTCGACAACGATCCTCGATATAAATTATAATTTTCCCCACATCCCAGTGCTTAGTACTTCGACAACCTCTGACATTATAAGTAGGAACACTTAACAATGAAAAAAATATTCCAAAGGACCGGCCCTATAATTCCTAACTACTTAAAATATCTCTGTTCCAACAAGAGGAAAATCACAAAGCAAGTGCCCCCTGGAGGGGGATGAGGCATGGATAAGCCACTCGTTAATATCTCAGTAGGACCACTTTCAAAGGAACAGTTGTAGCAACCTATTATTTGGCAGGAAGACCTTTTCAATCATTGTGTACATTGAACTTGGGAGTCGTGTAGCAGCTGAGGTCAGAGGCACTTACTGTGGTCTTGGACAGACCCCAAGAAAACGCTGCTGCCCGGCTACCCAGGTTAGGCATCAGTGTCTTTCTGGCTGCTTTTTCTGAGAAAAATGAGCATCCCAAACTAAGGCCAAAGTAACAGATGTGCTGAAGAACAGCACCCACCCACCTATAGATACTGACCCTGAGTCCTGACTGTCCACCTAAACAGGACAGTGAGTAAGCAGCAAGAATGTCACCCCACAACAATAGTGACAATACAGCTTTTACCTTACGCAAACAACTATGATCTGCCTCTTGTACATGTATCAGTTTATTTCTTTCACTAGCTTTGCGCAGCAGGAATTCCACCATCTAATAAATCCACCTTTACTTGCATTATCTGACAAATAAGATTGGTTTCTTATATCATCTGCACTACACATCCAGCTTGTGAGACCACTGGTGATTTGGTACAATGATGAGATTTCCCAGAGATAAACACTCCTGTTTCACAACCAATCCCAGCATGACCTGTTTGTGGTGATAAAAAAGTCCTAGTACTAGTAGGAGGAGTGGGATGAGACAAATTTCAGTGCCAGACACTGGCAATTTCTAAACTTTGTTTTGTATAGCTTCTGTTTATATTTCCAATTTCCATCATATATATTTTTTTTGTTAGGAGGGGGTGTAAGAAAAATCAGGCAATCATTCTGAAAATGTTACTTTCTTCCCTCCCACCATCTGCTTGGATATACCCAGCCTACAAGGGCCTGCTCAGCAGCCATGTTTACTCCTCCCAGCTGCTGTCCCATTAGCACCTGTTTGAGGTAAATTAGTAGGACTGTGTTACCAGATTATCACTTCCTGGGGTGCCAATTATTCTCATCTTCATGATGATCTTCGAGTTAATTTCCATTGTATTGAAATATCACGAGAAAAGGTGAAAGTCAGAAAACCTCCTGATTATACTGTAAAGTTGTAAGAACCTATCATAAGAAGACAAGGAAAAATAAATGCTTTAATAGTATTATCATATCATTTTTTGGCAGAAGCATAGCTTGAAAAGACTCAATACCGGTACCATAAACTTTAGAGACCCCATGTTCACTTCAAGCAAGGAGGTTGAATTGGAGAATTCAACCTCCTTGCTTCAAAGGTGTTGACCTTGATGTCATTTGCATGCAAGACACACCCCAAAGTAAACAAGGAGACAAGTCCTGCTGCCTGGTCCTCTCCAGTCAGGTCTCCAGTGTTGTGTTTGGTGCTGGTCCACCCACCCACATTCCAGTACTGCTCTCTGCCCTCCCATGGCATCTAATCCATGATCTGAACTCCCTGCTATGCTCTGATTGTGTTTAGGTCTTGTCTAAAGGAAGATTCCTGACTCCAGTAGAGTAAGCAGTGATGATAGAGCACCATTAGTCCAGGAAGTATCTCTCACATGTAGCAGGAAGGAACAATTAGCAGGAAGGGGAGGATTATTCTCTGTAGATTATGCTTTTATTTTTATACCCTTTTTTTGTACCCTGATAAACACAGCCCTATATATGGCCAATTTCGTCTTTACGTTATTGACTTGTAAATACAAAGATAAAGGTGTAATGTAAACAAGGAGGCTAGCCAAGTTAGATTGATTCACAAACAATCTTGATTCCTCAGAACAGTGATGATGACAAGATATATATTCCCCCTCTTTACCATCAGTGTTGCTATCTTTCTCCTTTTTCCAATAAAAACTACAGATAAAAAAACTAACCCCTGTCTGACATCCTCCATGTGGTCACCTATGACCTGCTGACCACCTGTCAGACTGAAATAAGCTGACCTTTTAACATCTCCAGATACCAGTTAGAAAAATCTTTATAAATTCAGATTTCTTCCTTGCATCCATGCCTGTGCACATTCACAATAAAAA
Source organism: Branchiostoma floridae x Branchiostoma japonicum (assembly GCA_013266295.2). Classification (NCBI taxonomy): domain Eukaryota; kingdom Metazoa; phylum Chordata; class Leptocardii; order Amphioxiformes; family Branchiostomatidae; genus Branchiostoma; species Branchiostoma floridae x Branchiostoma japonicum. The sequence goes on from CM023840.1 coordinate 18,956,620, forward strand.
CAATGGAAATCCCATTTTCCCTGAGAACACACAAAGATGGTCAAACCAAAAACTTCTTGGTAGCAGAGGTAATAAGAACTAATTTTCCGATACCTCCTCATCCCAATGCCTAACATAAGAAACAGAACTTGCCAATATGAGAACAGGTGCAGCAGCAAATCCTGCAAGGTCAGCCACGGTTGAATTACCTGGACAACATTCTCTCTAAATTCATTTGAAATACCAAGGAACTAATCCCATGAAGAATTACACCTTATGGACAGATTACTTCAAGAAGCTCTGGGTACCTAAGTATTCAGAAACATACAAGTTGCATAAACTGCTGCACGTCTTCATATCTATAACATTGCACAAGAACCTTCTACTACATTTTTTGGTAATGGTCCCCATCAAAAAGGTGCTTCTAATTGGCTCTATTCAAAGTACAAGTGGTCTATCAAGTTTTTTTTTTTTTAGAAAACATCAACACTAGGCAGTAATTCTGTTCAGAAAAGCGTGTTTTGTGCTTTGAGTCCCTTCAGCTTCACCGGACCGGAATAATCAAATCCTTTCCTGCCTGCTGGGCAAGAATACCTGTTTGTGGCACGTTTGGACCTGTAGATAACGGTCTGCTATATTAGATTTATGGCTATTATCACTGCACGACAAACTCAACACGACATACTGACAGCTCTCCTGTCAAATATGATCTACATCTCATAACTATTCTAGTTTACTGCACTGAAACTGTCAATTACATCCAAGAGTCATATGAAATAATCTGAAGCTGAAGTAACAGTGCATAAATAGTTGAAATTGAACAAATTACGAAAATTATGGGGCTTGATTGATATAACACAAGAAAAAAACAAAAAAAGTTTTTGTCCAAAACTTTGGTCCTCCTTGTATTGGATCAAAAATCAAAGCTTGAATCGTGTTATCAACTGACACAATTATAGATGGGCTTTCTTATGGATAGATGTTGGCCTTCCTTTTAGTTTTACCCAGTACCTTATGTGTACATCACGTGTACAACCTTACAAAGACGGCAACAATAGATCTAAGTATGTTATTGACCCCCACTGGTCCTGCAGCATACAAACTAATCCAAGGGATCAATTTTATAATATCCTCCATTGGTGGAGGATCTGTACCAATCTGTTATAGAGAAGGAATGGAAATCTGTTTAATGACCCATGACAGCCACATGTACTGTTATACCAGTATATCCACATGTACTGTTTGTTATACAGTTAGTCCCAACAGCTTGCCTGCAGAGGACAGGTTCAACTGTACTTGTGAAAAAGAGCTATGGAATTTCCCTGATGCATTGCATACACATGTATAATCTGTCCTTCTTGTTACCACCATCAGGAGATCAGGTTATCTGTTGAAAGATTACTGCAACAGTGCAAGTTCATGCCTGATGTAATACTACAACATAAGTGAGAAAAATGGTTGTTTACAACTGGACTTGGAACATGTGTAAGAGATAATATTGATGGTCCAAGCTAAACCTGAACCAAGCTGATGGGCACACCTGACATCTTGCAGGTAAATAAGGTGTCTATCTCAGGTAATCTGTGGGAAATTCCTTGCTGGTCATGTGACTGGTACACTGTGTACATTGGCTCATCTAAGTCAGCCAAAGGGCCACAGAGGTCACAATCAATCACTGTTCTATTTCTGGTCTAGTTTGAGTCCCTTTTGCTCTGCCATTATCAGCCCTCCCTAACACATTTGTACCCGATGAATACTGCAAGAAGACTGCAAAAGGACCTTGACAGCGATAACCTCTGCCAACAGCATACTTTCCTGTACTACATTTATATATTGGTAATCTGCGATTCTGATCACTTCTTCCTCAGATAAAGTTTTCCAAGGAACCAAATATTAATAATCATAAAGATCCAGTAAAAAAAAGTCATTTGGTTTAGCTGGAGCATCCTGCTGGCAGGCTTACCTACATTTTGTATCATGGAGCATTTTGTTATAATCAATATACAACATACCCTCATAACAGTGAGGCTCACAGATGAAATATGTTGGAATACCATTCAAATCATCTATCTTTGCATTTATCTTTTGTTCAGCAGTTGTGATTGATTCTGCTATCTTTTACCTAGATATCAAATATTCAATATACATGAATTAGATTATGCATTGCTACGCCTTACTATATGTCTAGTCAATATTTGTAAATAATGACTTGTACTACCTCCAAACCACTTTTTCAGAATCAGACTTTTTCCACCCCTTTCCAAAAAAAAATTCTCTTCTGGGTGTGAAGGTTGAAAGGTCAGCTGAAGCAGCCACTTTCCCATCACAGACCTTAACAGACACAGAACAGCTTGGAGTGAAAATATCACCAAGCAATCTTCAAACAGCCAAGAGGCTTGCAACAATCTGAGACATGCACAAGATAGTCTCAGGTCTCCGTATGGGCACTCCAAAAATACCTTCACTGGTTCAGACCGTTTTTCAAAGAGCTTCATACAATTAGCTTACATCTAACAGGTCCCATAAAGACAGTTAGTATGCTGCTAATGCCATTTCCTTTATTGCATTGCTTTTAGCAACCACTTTGTTCTTCAAATGGCCATTATCGAGTTATCTAAATTTCTTTCTGCCAATTTTTTTAGCCAGCGAAATGTCCTGGCATTTCATGTCAGAGATACATGTAAAGTTAATTTGTCAGCTTTATGCCATAATTGGTTAGCGACCACTCTGCTTCGCCATATGGATCAAATTCAGTGGATCTGTGGGCGGGGTTGGGTGCCTGGAGTATGGGTGTTTTTTTCAGGAGTAAGCCAAAGGCGTCAAACCTCTGCTCGAAAAAGAACCCAACACACTTATCAAGAAGAGATGTAGTGACCCGGTGTGCTTGGCAGAAAACATGAGCTATCCTATAGCAAAGTTGCATTGCACTTCTAACTTTATGAAAAAGCATCATGCTTCACCTCAATTGAGGATGACTTAAAAAGACAAGGAGATCCAGGACAAGTGAAAGATAACTTATGACATAATATAACTGACTGGCAAGTACTGTGTGCCTTCAAACCTTGTGAGTTATGCCTAAGGAGAGTAATGGTTGACTAATACAGATGTAGCCTGTAGATTTTGGATGCTTGAGCTGCAGTGAAGAGTCCATCTCCCAACATCACTCAAGGGCACTGAGGCAGCCATACCAGTTGACTGATACAGATACAGAGTAGAATGTATCTTCTAACAACTGACCTTTGGCAAGAATGACTCCCATCATTCAGTGCCATGCTCCAGGACAGATGTGTGTCATCCCTGTCAACATACCCTACTTATCAGATAGAACACTGACTCTAGCTGAGAACTGACCACCTGACCTTTCCATAACCATGGCAACCAAAGCTGCCATCTGGCATTAATCACCCAATGGAGGTAGATAATTGATAGATTTGCAATGAAAACAGGATCATCTTTGGAATAATCTCACTTGTTAGGACAAACTAACCCCATAAGCAAATCACAAGACTGGAAGGGAATGTTCTTTCTTTGGATCCTATAGATTCTGCATCTTACAATCCTAACTGAAACAATACTATAGCAACATGATACAAAAGCTAATAGATTAACTATGATACTGTCGTAGACATTTATACCGTTCTATACAGCAATACTTTTATGTACTTGTTCCAGATACCCAGACTTTTAGTGTCACTAAAAGTCATTGTGACACTAATACCCAGACTTTTATTGACAAATCAATTTCTTGGGACTTTTTGAATGGAGAAAAATAGTCACAAATTCTTTGTCTATGTCAGATTAGTCAGGATTATACAGAATCTACTCTTTCAATTTTGTCAATTCTTTCAATACCAAACAACTCTTAGTCTTACCCACATTTCCTGTGTGTGTTACATGCCAACCCCTCCTCTGTTTTTTCGAACAACTTCCCCTCAACATCATTTACACCATAGTGCTACTAACTCCCTGATCAAAGTAATTAGACAATAATAATTAAGAACAAAGGCCTCTAATCTCCCGCTAATGGAAACTGCCATAAATCAAGCAAACAATCAAAGGTAAACACAAATATATGGATAAGGGGTGTTCCTGTGTACAGCAGCAGGTGGAATTTTGTACAGAAGAAATGGTGACCTTTTTTTACTTCCCTTCAGGGCTGGATGAAATTCGTATCACAAAGAAAAGATAAATCACACCTGTCTTGTTGGTACAGATACATACATAATTGATAAAACTTTCAACATCAATTAGACACTAGGAACTAAGGAAGTCTAAACATGACACACATAATATGGGAGGTACTACCTCAGGTAGGCCTGGTCAGCCATGCTGATAAAGAACAATCAACTTGAACTTATTTCTGATATGAAAGGTAATGTGGGCAAAAAATCCAATTTCAACAACAAAAATTTTCAGGAGTCTGGACCATTATGTCTCATAACTACATGATAGACCCATTCATTTGCTTCTCTTCTTTTCTTTTTTTCTAGTGTCTTAGCACTTCTATTTTATGGAGGATCTTAGGACACAAAGAAAAACACATGCATAGAACAAAACAAGTACATATATTCATGTGAATACATAAAATTGCTATCCATAGAACACTTTATTTTGTTAATCCTTTATGTATGTACCCAATGAAACACCCGAACGGGGTCAAATTTGACCCCAGGCGTACATTTTGATGTGCCATTTGAACATTTTTGAACTGATCAAAAATTCCTTCCGTGACTTTGTCAGTAAACCTCTTCTTTAACTTATCCTAATTTTTTTCGGAGATTGGCACAATTTTGTGAAAATTATAAATGAAAGTCTGAACTTAGTCCGACTGGGGTCAAATCTGACCCCAGGAATATGGGCATTTTTTTAAACACAAGAAAGGCTTTGGCTGTCCACAATATATCTTCCAGGAAGCATAATTGCTTCAATACTATAATGTGATTTGCCAAGTGACCTTAGCTTCAGGATTTGGTCATTAGGTTATTAGAGGTCATGACCTTTGACCATCATTTGAGGTCAAGGGTCACCCATGTCCACGCCTAGATTCTGGCATACAGGAAAAGAGAGTTGAGACAAACTATCCCCCTCTTTTATACACTAGGGGTGTGTGATCATGTTTCCTGAAGGTGAAGTTCATTGATAGTTCCCTTGGGAATCGAGAGCAACGCTCATACCCAGTGCCTGGGGCCCTATACTGGCTTGTACAGCAGTGTGCCAGTATACCTACCTAATATCAAATTTCACAGGGGTCTGTCTATTGACAACTCTCAATCAGTAGTTACTATAGTCTGGTCTACTACTTCGAAGAGAATTTACAACAATTCAATAGAAGAGTTCCTTTTTATTTAGACTTTTATACCTGGTACCACACCATACTGTGCCTACTGCCCCCCCCCCCCATTTTTGCACACATAAACCTAAGAATTAACAGCTGGAAAATCCCTACACATACAAAATCCCTTCTCTTTGACAGAAAACATTGTACTGTACCACATCCATGGCGTTTCTATCTAGCAATAATCACCTTTTGGGGGGTTCCAACAAACACTAAAATGATTATTTCTGACTGGGGAGGGGGGTTCCCAGGCTTGGCACATTTTGATTGACAGCTGTCAATTGATAAAAAAATACTATGTTATGAACATTTACAAATCACATAGTCCAGTATTGAATATCTGCATCATAATAGGAACATAGTGATATTTGTATGGACATGTAAGGCACTAAATTCAAGAAATAAAGGTAGTTAAGTTCGTAAAAAATGTGGTCCTCCTCCTCTTTTTGCATAAATTATGATAATGAGCTGAAATTATTCACACCTGAGCATGCCAAAATATACCTCTCACAATGAAGAAGCAATGTATGTGAAAAGATCACCAAAAAAATGCAAAAAGAATATATTTTTGAACGAGACAAATTGGGGTCAAATTTGACCCCGTTCGGTCATTTTAGTCGCAAAAAACGGTCGGGTGTTTGAGGGTTAAAAAATCTATTTAAAACACTCTGTCATCGATAATCATGATTACCGGTAGCCAAACGTTTGTAGCTGTTTGTCTATACCAAATAAACCAGTCTACTCCTACCACTACAAAGTTTTCCACCAAAGAAGGGTGCAGTTTTCCCCCTACCCATCCAGGCCTGCAGCCAGTGTACATGTTCACATAGCATAACACACCTGCTGCTGGATCCTGTTACCTGTCCGGCACACAGGCATCCACACACCACCACCACTCACCCTACATCTGTCCCAATTCTACCCACGAGTGGACCAGTCTTGTACACAGGCATCCACACACACCACCTCTAACCTCAGGTTTGGGGGTCCTTTGTTCACTTTGTTGGGGAAAACTGGGACAGACGTGGATTGAGTGGTTAAATAAAGGTGAACATTGTGACAGTATCATACCTGGCTGATTCAGGCCTTTGAAACATTGGCTCATGTCTAAAAAACAATATTTTCCCTCTCCCTTGTACGAGATGTGGAGAAGGAAATATAGACTTTTCATACCTTTCTAATTTTGGACAGTAAAGGAAAAACTACATTCATACAGTAAAAAAAGGATTTTGTCATTGTGCTTATGCTTCAGAGAAAAAAACACATCCATCTAGCCTACAGATAAAAACAGTACTCTAGGGAAAAGACAGGTCATCTATTATAAGCTCTCAGACATGCAAACTGTTAAAAGTAATGAAACTCAAGCCTGTATAATCCCTACTGATTGCATACTCATTGTGCTCCCAATTAACAATTCAAAAGATTGAGTATTATGAAAGCTACAGACTTCGTGACTTGCTCCCAATATACCTGAAACGTAATGTACGACCCATCGTAGTAAGATTCTTATCCGCAGATTAAGTATGAGGATATACACTGACCTTGTGACACTAGTAACGTCTTATTGTCATTTGGAAGAGGATCAACAGACTTATTACCCAGAAGAATATTAGCAATGTTTTAAAGGTCATAGGAAGGTTATATCCTTCAACATATGGGGCAGGTGATATTATTTTGCACATTGCACTTGATTGAGACCCCTCGATAAATGATTATACAACAATAACTTACAAGGAAGGCTGCTATAATCCTCAAAATTCATGAAAAGCCAATTTGTTTTGCATGAAAAGCCAATTTGTTTTTAAATATCATTGTTGACAAACGAATATTAGTAAACAAGTAGCTTTCTGGTTGGAACAAGTAAGTTTAACATTGTTATGCAGGGTATAATAAATTACATAAATATCTTCAATATATAGTACATGTACAAGTACAACATTAACTTAATCTTGGTTGAATATTTTGTTCCAAAATACATCGTAAAGGGAAACATGATAACAAAAGTTTTGACACAATTATGCATATACAATACACAATATAATACACATTACCTGTCATTGTTATGACCAATGGGAAAGAAACTTCCTGTCTACAACTGGATCAACACAGTGCCCTCCCCCCCTTTTATAACATACATGTACTATAAACAAGCTCACTCTTTCCAAGACCAAAGAGTTTTGATAGCCAAACTTCTGCTGTCATCATCCAAAGGTAGACCCATCCACAAGGTGTACAAACCTACCTGTCTGTAAGACAATATCAGCAGAGGAAGCGGAGCCTCTGAACCCAACACCAGGAACAGGAATCCTACAGTGTTAGCAGGACAGGAAGTGTTCCGTATGATGCACCTGTACACTCCCCACCAGGCATGACTCAACTAGGCCAGTTCTAACTATGATTCTGTCACCCCACTGACATCACCAATAGTCTGAACTTTACATGTATGTCAAGCTTGCTTATGAGATAATATTCTTGTACTACTAGGTTTCACTTGAGCTAACCAAGGAGGTTCAACTTGAGCTAACCACATCCTAACACAATGCAATGATAACATTCCTTCAACGGATATCACCTACAGCCATTACAGTATGTCAGGTCAGCTTCACTGTTGTAGAATATTCATACGTTTCACCTGATCCACCACATCCTCAATGCCCCCAGGCAACAATCACATGCCTTCAACGGGATGTAAACACATTTCCGACATGACTGGGATTCCATACCATTATCAGAAATAATACCTGTTCTATTTAGATTTACATATCCTGAATACGTGTATACAAAACTCAAGTCAAACTTACAAAAAACAAGTAATTTCAACTTCTTTTACAACTTCTTGAGCCAAATATCTCAGTAAACATACAGGAATGGCTATTTACATAGTGAAAGACACAGAGTGACACCACAATGAATAGGAAGAATGCTTTTCAAATGACATGAGGAACTTTACTGCACATCCTGTAGAAAGTTGTCATTAGGCCTTTGGGCATCTACTAGATGATCTAGTCTAGACACTGTGCTCTTGACATTCAGTATGTACATGATTTTACATATTCAAATATTATGTTGCTTTAACAAGGCCAGACATAACAATCCTGGCATGCCTACCTCTTAGTGTGTTGCCTTCCTATATACAACCTGAATCAATCAACTGAACTGATCAATCAAACACACCTTGTAACAGGTGGTAATGATGCCACAACAACTCAAAATTCTACCTATTTAGTTTTTAGTAAGTGTCAATGAGTACAGTAGAAACACACTATACTTTACCTACCCAGTAAAAAGTATTTGAAAGATGAGTACAACTTATAAACATGAAGAAAAAAGATAGAATTTTATAGGCCTAAATACACCTAAAGGTCAAACAAACAATAAAGCAGTTAATAAATTAAACCATCTAAACAGTTTTCTACATTCCTTTGAACAATCAACATAAACTTGTGGTATTTGACTAACATGCATGGGTAGGATATCCTATTTGAGGAGACAGGAAATATAGACAAGTATCCAAGCTTATGATGGAAGTGTAGACAATTCCTACAACCTATTATAGATTCTCCCCATGTCCTTTCTATTTGAAGACAGAATTCCCAGGCTGACAATGGGGCAAAAAGTGCCAATAATTAGCTTAGCTCTATACATGACAAAAGAGCTGTCGCAGACTAGGTCTAGCCCCACCAGGAGTAAACACAATGACGCATATTGTTCAACAGAAGTACGGGGGCAAGCACTCTGTCGCTACCTTTGGGAAACCACCAGGCAAGTTACCGCCACCCAAACTGCAAGCGAAGTAGACATCCTTTACCACTAAGTTGTACATTAGTTCATGAGAGGATACACTATTATCTGTCCTCCTAAAGTTGGTACCTGGAAACACTTCTATGTACAGTCCTCAGATCAAATAACTACTAACACACCCCATACATTCCAATCCAACCATTTCCAAATCTCTGAATTTTCTAATGCCTCTTGATTGGGAACATGGTAAGGGGTAAATCTTCGCTAAACTTCAAACCAAACATGCCAAAGTCAACTCTGGAATACACAAGAACGAACAAAACTGGATCAACACTGTGATTCTCCTGAACAAATTCAGGTTCCAGAATTAGCAACTACTCAACATAAGCCTGGCGCAAACAAGGCTTTGTATAAGCACTTTTACAACCCAGGAGGGAACGCTAACATACAAAATACACTCCCCAAATGACAAAGAGCAAGTATTAGCACCTACCTCCTGCCCCTTTACAAGGTTATTTCAACCATCATGATCTTTAAAGGAAAATCATGCTGCCAGGATTGAATCAGTCCTGGTCGTTGTAGGTCAACTGTGAAGCTACGCTTAGCAGAGTCTCAACCTGCATACCGTAGATAAACAACCCAGGAGCCCACTACAGGTAGCTGTCGGAAGGGAGGGGCCTGGGGCTTCCCTTTTACCTGTTTCTCGCCTGTTTCCTGAGACCTCTGGCTTTGCCCCCCTCCCTCCTCAGGCCACTAGCTTGTCCCCACAACATCAATAACACTCCATGAACATGCTCCACAACAATCTGGGGCAATTCACAACCCTACATCAACCCACAGCTGTTCCTTCCACCAACTTCACCACAACCTGAGGGAGACACACCTGTCCTGTCCGCCGGGCCTTCACACAGGTGATTCCAAACAGGTACACTCCAGACACTCACCGTAGAGATGTATTTTCCTGTCACTGCCTTCAACCAGGAGTATCACATAGCCATTGAGATCCACCATTTTCTGGGCTCACCACTCAGTGTTATTCACCCCCTGTGATTTGCATGACAATAGGGGAGAGGTGAGGCATGACTTACCAGGCCAGGAGTGGCAGTCCTGTCCTGTTGCAGCCTATTGGCTGAAAGCTTGTCCTTCGTTTGGTTACCACCTCCTCTCTGCTTGTGTTTAGCCACCAGGGCTCTGTTGACACACTCTCCGCCAGATTAATTATTAATGACAATGGGGGCTGAGAAATCCAGCCTTGGTGCTATCCCCTTTTGTTCCCTACCTCCTAGGGTGTGAGTATGGATCGTTTTCACACCAGCACCCCCAGCTTGTACCTCTAATCTCCCCGAGGGTCAAAGGACACCTGCATTCCTACATATTGATTTCCTGGCCCAAACCCCCAGCATGCATTGCTGCAGCCGTTGCTGGAGAGAGTGTACAATGGTACGCTATAGGTGTACGAAGGACAAATCCCACGCTTATGTAGTTCTAGATGCATCTATGATATCTGATCCCTCTTCCTTTGTTCATGGAGTTATAAAAGGATAACTCCATGCTTTGTTTGACTAATTTGTAAACTTGCTGCTGATATAGTGGAAATAATCTATCATTCTGAAAGCCTGCTTTCCTTTTTTCTGCCATTCTTGCTTGTGTATTCCCTCTGACAGAAGATGGATACCATCTCATGTGGTCACATGATTTGACTTTCTCTGCGCACATGGAGGAAGAGGAAGAAATGTTGCCTTCTTCAAGGTCAGGACAAAGTGATAAGCTCAAATGAATCAAAGGGTGGGGAGATGGTTAAAAAAACACCAGCAGGATGACAAAAAACAACTTGCAAAGTAAGACCACACTACAAACCATAAGTCACAATCCCAACAGATACTCACAAACGAATATACACATCAACCATCTAATATCTGCTTATAGAACCTCGCCTACCACATAACTACTTAACCTACGGCCTATTCCACAGGATTATAAAAATAGGTATGTCTCTGAAATATGCATTTACCTCAATATAAAAACCGCTACGGTAAAAATAAAAACACGTGCATCATCACGGACATAACGGCACACCACATGCCCAATTACATAGAAATACAACGTACAGAACAATGACTTTTAGGTGCGAACACATTGGACAATTCCAGCTACGAAAACAGCTACGGTAAATATTAAAATACGTGCAGCATCACGGGCATGCCTGCAGACGACGTATAAAATTACATGCCGATTAAACAAAGGGAACCGTGGGTTTTAGCTGCGAACACGAAAAACCAGCTGACCACATTACTCCTGCAGGAAGTATACCTCCTTCACAGAGTAATAATGCTGCATGCTTGTGTCAGGCCTTGGAGCACTTGAAAATGTATATAAGTAGAATTTACCTGAGAGTTCTCTACAGCAAATCTCTGTGTATAGGTTGTGCAATTTCTGTTAAGATGAACATTTAACATTTAATAGCCACCTGCCATTACAATCGTATCCTTAGCTGAACTCCTGATACAAACCTCAGACGCTCCTGGAGTCCCCAACAAAGGACACTGGTGTTTTTTATGTAATCTGAGGTTAAAAGCCACTCAAGGACAATACTGCAGCTTCTCTTTGCACAGAAAGCCTTGGCTAAACAGCAAAGCACCAAATACTTGAGTAAAATTGCAACCAATTACCTGACAAGCTTGCAGTGAAATCAGCAATGTTGCGTAAGTACAGCATGCCCATAAAAAGTGATTGTTTACTAAACATTTGATACAAATGTATTCCCTTACACAAATAAACAAGTTGCTAGTATTTCAGGGCAATGAGGACAGCAAGTATTCAGACTAAAACAGTATTTCTAGCAGTAGAAACAGCCATAAGGACCACTACTGTTTAGACTAGACCTAATAAATGGGTCTAGACAGTTTTTTTTGTAAAATATGGGTTCTTGAAAGAATTCCACCATCCAGGCACATTAAGGCCTGTAGATTGTGCAACACTTGCTGGAAGAATTGAAGATCAAACCTGCTTGAGCCCGCACATAAACCCAAGAGTTTTTTTTCTGAAGGAACAGGCTCCACTATGCATGTATGTTTCTCCTGAAAGAAGACTCTGAGTGTACTCTATCCTTGAAGTTTAGCATTGGTCATTGCTCAAGATACCAAGATATTAGGAATTTGGAAAATATAATCATCTTTGTACTAAATGTACAGTAGAAATTGATAAATCAATTGAAAGGGCACCACTGTCTGTTTTTTATCACATTATTCTTGTCTTGAACATATAAATTCCTAGTCAATTTTCAGATTTAAAGGGACCAATGTTACAATATAAAAAGTGGGGGTTTCAATTCCTGATTAGTTTAGGGTACTTACCAGTGTCCTAGCCAGCCTGAAATTTTTTTCTGTCATCTCGTATGTAACATGTTGAACGCTGAATCCTGGGGGGGTTCGCTGGCATGCTCCCCTGGAAAATGTTGAAATCTTGACCCTCTAAAACGCTATTTTCCTGGATTTTGAGGGGCAAATTTTGCAGTCATACTAAGCTTAGTTTATTGACATCTCCTTCCTTATCTTTACAGTTACACGCTAATTTTTGTGACTGTCAAAGATGATAGATTGGGCAAAATTTTTGTCTGTCGTGAGCAGCAAATCTGCGTCAAATGACGGAAAGACGGACACTGGCTAGAACACTGGTACTTACACTTCACAGATGGCATCACCTGTTTCTGAGTAAAAGTATATCCTTGAAAATGTTGTTCATGACTAGAATAGCATCAGCTTACTCAGACAAAGAATAATCAATTGACATTTGCTCTAAACTTGATGTGAAAAATTTGACAGTAATATGAAAGGCTCCGAAACAAACATCACTCACCTGATATTTACCAGCTGTTATCAGGACTTTGAAGGAACAGGAAGGGTTGTGCTTTGATGTAGGTGGGGATATATTTAGAGTGTAACCAGTAATAGAGAAAATCAATTTCCTATGGTGAGAAATTTAATATCCCTCAGCCATAAATACATTCAGTAGCTACCATTGCTGAAATAAAAATCTAATATTAAAAGGCCCTGGCCCTTGCAATAGTTAACAGTGCCTTGCAATAGTTAACAATTCTTGAAATTTTGATCTAGACCTTTCCAAAAATTCAACTACATTGTCTTCAGGTCTATCACCTACAAACTGGACTGAGATTAAAACCACTGAATAAAATTCCAGTTGCCTGTCTTGAATAGTAATTGAAAAACTTCAACCAGTACTCTACACATTATTTTTCTGACCTGTGGAAAGTTTAATGCCAACCAAATGTCTACTGATTGGAAATCTAGGTCTGGAAAAGATGTGAAGAGGAGGCTATCACAAGCTTCAACACTCTCATTTACAAAGGCTGGGAGGAATGAAGCTGACAAGATTCCTCTAAATAAAAAGGAGATGACATCAAGACTGTTTCACCTTGTCTCTGCGGCACATTCCCACCTGACACCTTCCAACAAGGGCAAAGACAAAAAAAAACAGAATGGAAACTTACATAATTCCTACCATGGAAACTCCTGGATCATCACTTCAAAAGAATTCTGTGGAATTCCATGGCATGAGAGGTCAAGCCCTATCCAGCAAACTTCCTGCATGTCACCAAGAACTGCATGCCAACCTCTACTAAGGGGACTTTCTCATGAGCATTAGTCACTGCTAAACCACGAGTTATGCTAAACCATGGGCAAGATCCAACACACAGTATTGTTATGCATGTGCTTCACCCCATGTTTGGAATTATATTTTCAATGTGAATGTACGGCTAAAGCACATAACATCCACACAACTATACAAGCACATTTTACAATCAAGACTACCCACTGACAGAAAATAGTAATATAATTTTAGCCTCCTTTGCAGGCGTTTTCCATGGGGGGAGGGAGGGAGGGGGGGTAAGGCTGATTTTTTCCCGGCGCGGTCGGCGTTTTTTTTGGGGGGGGGGTGCTTAATTGCAAGTTCTACGATGTTCTGATCACAAGATAGCACGCGATAGAGATTTTGCCGGCAACCCTGTATTCCGGGAGCCGATCGCGCCGGGAAAAAATCAGCCCTACCTCCCCCCCTCCCCCCGTGGAAAACGCCTGCAAAGGAGGCTATATAATTTACTGCTAATGTCTTAGGATATCCTGTTCACAAACAAAAGTAGAAAAGAAATTTTCCTTGCTAATGACTGCATAAACACAACCTACCTGCAGCGATTTCGTCTACTCTGGGAGAGAAGCCCTCGTCAGCTCCGCCCATGACAGAGAAGCCAAAGCGTTTGTCGGAGGACAGGAGGACCAGCTCCGTGGAGACTTCCATCTCCTGAAACATACAAGCCGTACATTCACAGTCATGGTCTAACCTTCTTTCCAACAATCACCAAATTTTCAACTGAAACTAGGTCAGTTTCCCATGACATAGCTGAAGTGTCCTTCTAGTTGAAAACTGGGTGAGTGTATATAAATTCTGTTGGAAAGAGAGTTTAAACCTTAACTATGTTACCAATACAGACACTGTAAGCATAATGAAGATGATGATGGTATCTTTATTTCTGCCATAAAATACAAGCAGACTGCACTTGTTGTAACAGGTTGATATTTTGTTAGTGCACTGATGACCATGGATATACAGCTGTAGCTCTAAATATCTGTTTTATACCTGTAGTCTCTTATGCTATCCAGTCTGTAACATATACATGTGTTGGTTGAGGAGGCTATCCTGACAAGTCCTTGGACAAACTGAGCAACTTTATTTTTGTACCTATCCTGCCTAACAAACCTGAACATAATTAACTCAGGTTTCCAAAACACTAATGGTACTAATGCACATCATCTGCTGCTAATGAAGAGGGTGACTTCAGGCTGTTATTTTTTGGTGGTCACCATGAAATTAGATACTCTGAGATAAGGGCACCTAAATAAGTGCATTCTGGGACACCATTTTGTAACAATAATAAACAGAGATCCCTGAACTTTTCAAGAAGACAATTCAAGCTGAAAAGATGTTGCTGCATCTAACATTTGATATCTTTTCATTCAGTTCTTTATACTAGTACATGTATATTAAAGGTCTGTTTCAGTCAATTGCAAACATTGAAGGTTGTTGAAATTTGCAAATAGGCCTACAAGGACCAAAAATCACACAATACATCAAGGGGACCAGGATTAGTTCTAGAGCAAATTACTGGAGACTTACATTGTTTTAAAGATAAGCTTGAAATTTGAATGCAGAGCCATGTTTGGCCATATCAAAGTGTTCTAAAGAGCTTCCAAGTGCCACGAAGGAAAAGAGTAGCATATATCACTGCAAAGAAGCAAAGTGAGATTATCACAGCATGGAAAACAGTAGATTTGCAATTTGTTGCAGATATGTATTACTTCAGCAGCTGTCTGTTGCAATATAGTCATGCTGGATTCATACATACATGCCCAGAAGCATACAACAGCTTGCTATTTGAAACAAGGCTTCAACAGTGATCATTTTTCTCCCTTTGGCATCACTGCTATGTGCTGCATTCCTTTGGCAGTCTGCAAGTCTGAAATATTGTAATGCAATATCCAAAAATCCAGCTCAAATTCAACATGCTATTTACCCCTAGGATTTCTAACTGAACTTCAACACAGTTTGACAATGCTGGAATCCTTCATATAATTAGAGAATAGTAACACTACACTAATGTGTTCAGCTGTGATGTAACCCTGCATCCATCCTCAATCAAGGGACCAGCAAGCTGTAGGTACTGAGGTAATACCAACTAGATCTAGTTATAGCAGTCAAGTCCAAAGCCATATGGGGGAAAGGCACCTGTAAGATATGTTGGATAAAACTGAGGGACAACAGGTCCTGGGCCACCACTGTGACCAGGGATGAAACTAGGAGGGAAAGCCACTACAGGAGTGAGTACAGAAGAGGCACGGGGTGACATAGGCAGGAAGATATGTGTAAGGTGACATACCAGCAGAGTCAAGGTCAAAGTCAACACCCATCAGGAAAAGAGACAGAAAACAGCCAGCATGAAAGAAGAAGAGGAGAAGAATACAAAATTATAAGTGACAGGCAAGCACTGTAAATAACAGCATTCTGAATTGCCAAACAATTCAGTCAAGAGCCTTGTTCTAAAACTTCTATGCAACACCAGCATGCATTAAAAGTATGCATACATGTAGTACATGTAGTACATGTACCATTTATACTATTCAAAATATTCAACAGCCAAATTCTCTGCACTTGAGTCTGGCATTAGTCCAGTGCATCTGATACGATAGAGAGGTAAACACTGCTTAAAGACATCCCAGTAAATACTAACTAGTAGAAATGAGCTAGTGTTGTGTTTATATCTTCTCTGACAGTTTATATATTCTCTGACAGTTTCCTCAGCTGTGATTAGTCTATAAAAACACTTATTACCTTCAAGCAGAAAATGATTCATTTCCTATTGAGGTCAACTCTGCAGGGAGCAGAGCAAATTGTTGAGAAAATAAAGGCATCCCTTTGCTCACTGTGCCACTCAACAAATCCAAAACACACCCTAATTTTGGGGTGACCCATGACTGGACTCTGACACTGAATGACACTCCAATGTCAAACTGAAGGTTAGAGTACTCCAAATACAAACTTTCTATCAAGATGCTAAATAGCAAGATAAATTTTTCATTAGTTTCATTTTAATTCCACATTGTAGATAAGAAATTCCTTCCTGTCTTACTTCCTAGTACCAATCCTAGTACACCGTGTTTGACCCTGTATCTACAGTTGTTCCCATTCTGCTTGGTAACAGTTACAGTAAACTTAGCCTAAATCTGTCCAGATAATCTCAGTAATGCACTAATGTTGACCCTAAGTCCCACCTCTGGATCCACAACATTTGGATCAGCAAAGTTTTCCTCTTCAGTCCCCTCCATCCTGGCTGCTTAGCGTCCCATTCCAAACAAAGCCTGCTCTTCTCCGTCAGTTTTAATACCGTCACACCATTCAGGTCCACAACAAAACTTCACAAAAGGGTTGACCCTGCCGCTCTTGTCAGGGGAACGTCCCAAACCCAGCTGGGAGCGGCCCACAGACCAGAGGCCCTACCAAGAGTTTGTTGCTGTTGTGAAGAGAAGTCCAGAGGGGAGGGAAAGGTTATGTGTTTTCCCTGAAGAGAAGCCAGGCATGTGGGCTGCTGCACCAAGTAACACCAGTTTGGGGTGGAGCCAGCCACAGAAATGTGACAATGTACAGATGGTGGTGAGGGGTGGTGGGTCTGAAGGACTGGTCATGCCTGTCTTTCCCTACAAATAAACCTTCAAATTCCAATTAGTAATCAGAAACTATCAAAACTTATTGGCAACAACCTTGACAAGCTCTCCAGGTGTCAGTGTGGAGACTCTGTTTTCTACTTCCTGATCCAGGCCTGGGGAAGGTCAGATCTTGACAAGCCAGTGAAATGTCAGACATGCAAGGTACATGGCTCAGAAATTCATTATCATTTTTGTGTGACACTCAGAAAAATGCCATTGTAGGCAAGAGATGGATGCCTCTGAACAACACACTGACCAGTGCTATTAAAGCCATACCAATGCAATGAAATATCTTGTTTCCCTAGGCCCTATATATGTACTTTTGAAAAAGCAGGAACAGAATGGGAAATTAAAAATTGTCAAAATTTAGGCAACTCAGCATCAGCAACTTTGACACCTTGTTCTTACAATTCATCACCCTAGATCTTTCAGTTTTATGACTAAGAAACAAGTTGTTTTGTTGGAGAAGCCCTACTACCACAGGCTGCTACTACCCTTCAACAGGCTTCTTTCATTACTGTAACATCAGTTCAGGGGAGGCCCATTTTTGTGTTCTTTCTGAGCCTTGTAAATGTGGTCTGAAATAGGATTTGCTATGGTCCCAGGGGAGTGAGAGAGGATGGGGACAGGCTGGGACCAACTGGACAGCAGATAAAATATGAGGCAGCTGCTACTGGGATGGGGTGATAGATCTGATCATGGGCTGGTAATGCCATCATGACATGTCTCCTGATTGATCAGATTCCATCAGACAAGATTTTCTGGTGACAAGGGTTCAAGTCTTCTGTAAGAGTTCTATTCAATTTAGTTCTTAGTTTATTTCAAGCATGTATTTAAACAACGAATTCTTAATGTTAGATGCTATCAAACATCTAAAGATCTAGCTGGCATTGTGCAAAGTTGCAATCTTTTTCTTCTAAACCCAAACTGAAGATCATTGACTTCATGAAGATCTGGGGAGTCTTTAGGTGAGCTGCAAAGGTCGAGGTTCAGTGACCATTGAAAAGTGGATACTGTTGGTAAAGCTAACTGATTATGATAATATTTGATAATTATTACCTTCGTCAAGAAGGTTACGTTTTTTGTAGTGTTTTGTAGGGTACCGGAATGTGGGTATGTATGTGTGTGTGTGTGATGTATGTGGTTTGGCACGATAACTCAAGAAGCTATGGATGGATTGTCATGAAACTTGGTAGGTGGGTAGGTCTTGATGAGACCTAGAAATTTTTTGATTTTAGGTCCCCCGGCGGAGCTTCCGGTTTTGGTATCTCTCATGTCTGGACATGCTTAGCCTGGATGCCAGACCCATATAGCCTGGGTGCCATCCGATTTTGTAACGGCCAGCCCGAAAAAAATTTGATTTTTTTCGGGCTGGCCGTTACAAAATCGGATGGCACCCAGGCTAAGACCCATAGCACACTAGGCCCAAAGTTCCCTGTGTGCAGGGACTAGCCTGGATGCCAGACCCATAGCACACTAGGCCCAAAGATACAGGGAATTTTGGGCCTAGTGTGCTATGGGTCTGGCATCCAGGCTAGGACATGCTAGGGTGACAAAGTTTGGATGGTTCATAGCTCTTTTGCTCCAGAAGAAGTGGCATTGGTATGGCTGCCCTAGCAGCTTGTTCTGGAATGGCAGGAGCATTTGTTTGGATGAAGAATATGCTCAACTGATATAATGCATACAGATGAGTATCTTATTTCCATAATCAATGAGAAACTTTTCAAATTCGTCAGTCGTAAATGTTAACATCATCTGGCAAAGGTATGAGATCGTTGACTTCTAGTTATTGATCAGACACACCTATAAACCATGAGCTATTAATTATGCAGGGTGACCTCACAGCCACACCTATTTAGAGCAGCAAAATTTGTGATTCACTATCATAAATGTAAATTTACTTATTGCTTGTATTCAGACCTTCATATCAATACAATTGCCCATACCACATTTGGGGACGGGCTTCTTTTTTCAGTTGAGGTTTGGCCACCTCATAACTGTAATTTTCAGGTAAGGCCACATGATCTTGGTGTTATGGATTACATCTGTGCAGTCATTGATTTTGGCATGTCTCCCAGAAATAAAAAACACCTTGAGTAAGAGTTTGCTCCCAACCTTCTGACAGAAGGGCAATGATGTGCAACACTGCTTCTACTTGGAATTAAGGTACTTTGAGCAATTTATAAAACTACTTCAAAATGAGTTAATAATATGTCATAATTGACATACAATTATTGAAAATTCAGTGTATGTGTGATGGAATGGCATTGCAAAAAACTGCAAGATTTTCTACCAGATATACAACCAGATTGGGGTTGTGCAGAGAATACCATCCATAGAGCCAGATATAGTGTGTGCAAACTAAGTCGACTGTTACAGTAATTTAGATGTGTAGAGCCATTGATCATTACAACATTTAAATCAAAACTGAATCACCATTCTATTTATACTCCTTCAAGAAACAAGGGAAAACTGAATTGGCAAGTATGCACACAGTGCCGAAATCACTGTTCCACACAGCGGGTATGCACATAGTGTTCCCTGTGCTTATATCACGGTCAGCAGTTCAGCCTTCATGCTACAAATTACATCTCCCAGGTTCAGACAGCTGACATGGTTCACTGGGACAAGTTTTAGGAACAAAGGGTGCATACTCAGGGATCCTCCTCCTCAGCACATTGAAGCTCTGGTCTTTTTCTCTTTGACAGCAATGACCTTGAAGTCTCTTGAAGTGTCGTCACCCCAGACAGCACTCCTCAATAGGGGGGATATTGAAAAAGCCAGGTGGCCGCTTCATGAACCGACTTTAACCAGAATGAAACAGCTATCATAATCGATGTTGAGCACAAAACATGCAGAGCCATTTGCCATTTTTGAACATGAGCCAGTTTGAAAGGAAATGTACACAGAAACATTTAGGGCCAGAGTTTCCCTAATATCATTTCTATCATAATGGATGTACAGCAGAACTTCCTGGAATTGGAGACCAAAAAAAGGAAAAAATGTAGGGACTGATGACCTGTTTAACAGGTGTTGGACATCACTATAATAAGGAGCTCAACTGTAATCAATATTTACAACACCTTTTGACTCCAGGAGGAGACATCAAATGGAACAAATGGCTCAATCGAGACTGAGGCAGTCTGACAAGGACCTGGAAGTGGTTCCAATAAAAGTATTGATTTTGATTTCCTCCTCTTCCAATTCAGTTTGCGGACAGTAAATGGAGTGAGTTATTGATCTGATTCACGAAGAAATCAATGGTACACACTACCAGCAATAGCTTACACCTGCTGTCTAACTAAGTTACAGCTTGGTAGGATGCCATAAAATACCAATCTTAATATCATTGATCATTCCTTACTTTTGAATTCCACCAATTGATCTGATTCTGGAAGAAATCAATGGTACACAGCGCTGTACAGAAAGTGCGAAATGGAACGAAATGGAACGAAATGGAACGAAATGGAACGAAATGGAACGAAATGGAACGAAATGGAACGAAATGGAACGAAATGGAACGAAATGGAACGAAATGGAACGAAATGTGTATGAAGGAAAGCCGTTTAAGCCGTTCGTACGTTGGAACGGCGACGTTTAAATAGTGTCCGCTCGACGTCCAAACGGCAACGTTAAGATTGATGGTATTCTTAGAACCGCAACGACGTTATAAGATCGATCAGGGTACGTTAAGAATAAACTGACCGCAACGTTATAAGATCGATCAGGGTACGTTAATAAAGTGAGTTTTGAGTTGAGTAGTCAAAGTCTGTGGTCTCCGTCCACCCTAGCGGTAACGTTAAAGAAAAGAAACACGGTGAAAGCCTAAAATTCACCATACCCTTTTTTTATTCGCACGCTCGCATCAGTTTTGTCATCCCTATAGTCAAATCAACATAGCCTTACACGTAATCACAATGAAATGAAATTGATAGCGAAATATTTCAAATGTAGAAGTGGGTGGAAAATAAATGACGTGACGTGTTTTATTTCTTGAACAAGGAGGTTAAATACGTATCTATCCTTGTTATGACCTCCTTGCTTGAACCTATTCAATACTATAGGGTAACAAGAATTGGACGGTAACATTTCATTTTCAGAATTCACCAAGAGTTCATGAGGCAAGCGTTATTACTGTGTATTATAGCAAGGAAGTAAAAATGAGACCTCCTACACTCGGTTACAAGCGGCCGTGTTGGTTGGGGCGGAGCTACATTCTTCCCCCCGCATGCAAATGATCCGCCATTGTTACTGACGGCTGGCAGT
The DNA here is from genome assembly GCA_013266295.2 of Branchiostoma floridae x Branchiostoma japonicum. Lineage (NCBI taxonomy): Eukaryota > Metazoa > Chordata > Leptocardii > Amphioxiformes > Branchiostomatidae > Branchiostoma > Branchiostoma floridae x Branchiostoma japonicum. The sequence goes on from CM023840.1 coordinate 18,978,214, forward strand.
GATTACGTGTTTACCGGGGACTTTTCTAGTTTGAGCTGGCGCGCTACAGACGGGTTTAATCAAACTCCGACTTTCCTGTTTACATGACGTTTTAGTATATACATATATATATATATATAGTATGAGTTGTATTTAGCATGTGTATATCTCCCCAACAAAGACTTTTTATACAACCAATGAACTCCGGACCCCTGTCGGAGAATGGACCCGGCCTTTAACGATATGTTAATGAATCTGCGTCACGAGTGTTACTCGATTCAAAAACAGATAGAGACTTTCAAGCTGGGCCCTCTGGAGACAAGACAGCTTCCTCGTTCACAACGAAACAAAGAGAAGGTGTGAACGAGCTAGACATGTATTTCACGGTTTGGTGGAACGAAGCTGCGAACATGAGGAATTTACTAGTACACAGTACAGCTTGGGAACGGACGGAAGGAAGAAGGAGAAAATGGCGGGTCCGCGTCCACCTCCCGGGTCTGAACTCGGGAGCCTATGGGGCCCTATGGGAGTTGTCGGATCTTTCAACGTATGGAGGATATCCAACCACACACACACACAGCAAAAATAAGTTATGCTGTATCTAATAGCATTGAATAGGTTCAAGAAATAAAACACATCATATTATTTATTCACCACTCATCCTGTATTTAAAATTTCAAACAGTTCCGTTCCGCCGTTCCTTATATTTTCCTATCTACAAACAATGTATTTCATTTTATTGTGTACATGTAAGGGACGCGGCTGGTGATTCCTCCCCGTTGGCATATCGCTAGGACAGACAGACACAAGAAACACGTCCGCACACTTTGCACAACTCAAAACTCACTGTTAACGTACCTGTTACGTTGCGGTCACTTTATTCTTAACGTACCCTGATCGATCTTATAACGTTGCGGTCAGTTTATTCTTAGCGTACCCTGATCGATCTTATAACGTCGTTGCGGTTCTAAGAATACCATCAATCTTAACGTTGCCGTTTGGACGTCGAGCGGACACTATTTAGACGTCGCCGTTCCAACTTACGAACGGCTTAACGGCTTTCCTTCATACACATTTCGTTCCATTTCGTTCCATTTCGTTCCATTTCGTTCCATTTCGTTCCATTTCGTTCCATTTCGTTCCATTTCGTTCCATTTCGTTCCATTTCGTTCCATTTCGTTCCATTTCGCACTTTCTGGGGTCCCGTACACAGTGCCAGAAGTAACTTGCTATATAGGTACATGTAACTAACTTAAAGCTTGGTAGAATGGCATAAAACATCTATTTGGATTCTACCATAATTTTCTTCTGTTTCAATCTCACCACTATTTATGGCAACCAAGGGAGCTTGTCACACCTATATCATTGAGACTCTAGTGATGCTGTCCATTTCAGTGAGCAAGGACATGTTAGCCTGGTTACCAAACCTATAAAACTCCCGAGTCTTGCATCCTCTTCGCGAAAGATGATGTAGGACTCAGGAGCTATAATAAGTTTGGTAACCAGGCTAAGGACATGTACAGAAAGCAAAATATTTGAATACATGCTCTTCAACAGCTGAAAAGATGATCTTCAACATTGATGACAGGACACCTATACTAAGAGTATGAGAGTGTGGAAGAGGTTTGATGGAATACATTCTTTTGGATGAACTTTTCCTTGGGGAACAATTTCATAGGAAGAGGTGCCAGCCAATCAATGGTGGGATATCTTGTGGCAAGAGATAGAAAAATTGGTACATAGGAGCTCTACAGATACTCAACGGCATCTGTTACCATCTCCAAAACTTTCCCTGTCTTTGCCAACTACCAACCAGCCAATCTGGATAGAAAACTCAGGCGTCCTCACGTTCTGATGTGTGAGCACCAGCCCAAAAATATTTACCCAAATCTGGCTGTCTCCCAGGCAGGCTGAGGAGGTCAACTGGACCAAACACACAGCCAAGTTTCTATTTGCAGATTCCAGCTGTTTTCCATCTCAGAGAAGCCTCAGCCTGGGGTGGATGGGCCAGGGCCAGAGGTGGGCTCCAGCTGCCAGTAATTTTCCATTTCGGAAAAGCGGGGAATGATGACAGGATGAGCAAATTACAGGATGTTCTAAAAGTCTGGAAGGTTTTCTACAATGATAGTTCAGATATTTCATACGTTCAGACTCAAATAATCTTTATTCACCATCTTCCAAAATCTGGCATTTCAAGAGACTTATCAGCTGCCCTAGCCTTACCAATACAAAGCCAGGGCATGTCTGTGAGCCACCTAGCATGTGTCCTCTGAACTGCATTCTTCTGCAGAATTTAGTGATGCCATAATGCTCACCAGGAGTAACATGATACATGCATATTTCGTTTCAAGGTCTGATGTTCTCACTTTAAAGTTTGAGCATGTCCTTGAAATAAAGGCTGTATGTTAAATATGAAGTCCTTGTTCTATCCTATTTATCATTACTTACCACGGAGCCCTCCTTTCTTGGAATCGGTGCCCTGTCCTTCATGGGTGAAGTTCTCTTTCCTCCAACTCAGTGCTTATACGTGTAACTTGAGATTTTTCCAGGAAGATTAGATTATCTGGACGACAACACTGGTAACAGTGTGGTGCAAACGCAACCTGCGGGCAAAAAAATTGAAGTGTGTAAGTTACCTGTTATGAAACTGTCATCATTGAATATCAAAAACTAAGAACTGCAATGATCAATAATAATGACAACAGTAACATTATACATGTATATAGATATGTAAGAGATTGTCATATACATGTAATATATTTGTCCTGTCTTCATTGATAAGGATTGAAGACTGTATTGCATCAATGTATGCCTACTCTTTACAGTTGGGAGCAGGATCAACTCCAATCGGAGATCCAAACGAATTAGCTATCCTTAGATGCAATAATGTGCTCCATTTGACCTGAACATGCCATACAGATACACCCATTTCCCAATAGTAACACCCACCGACACAGGACCCCCAGGCAGGTTTCCTCCTGAAAACTGTCCTGGACTAATCAGTAGAGGTGTTCCTCACAGGACCTCAACAATAAGCTGACCAATCTATCAAATCCAAAATGAGTCTTCAAGTAAATCAAATATTGCATCAAAACAAGGCAATACCAACCCAATGAAAGATCTACTGAAGCTATCTATAGAGCCTACTCCCAGCAATTGCGTGACATCAGCTGTCTATGAATCTCAACCATGTAAAAGGGACAGACATCAAAACCCATTCATCATGATGCTCTGCAATGTAATGGCCATTAAAACTGCCTCTCATGGGTTGTTGCCTGTGCTGCAATTACTACTATGTAGGATTCAGCAAAGAACAATATTCTTTCTACACCAAGGTTCCAAATGACTTACCACTACATAAGTACTGGGCTAAAATGTATATGCTTAAAGTTGTGCATATTACAGCAAAACGTTGCAAACATCTCCAGTACTGTATGTCTATTAGTAATGGTAATCCTCACTGGTTAAGATAATATTGACTGGAAGGAGCATCAATATATTATGTAATGCAGAATATCAATTCAATGGACACATAAAATATTACCTGTATTACAAGTTAATGAACCTCCAAAGTGGTATTGATTCAACCATTCCCAATTACATTAGAATGTCTAAGTTAAATGTATATCTATAGTTATTAAGTCCTTGAAAAAATAGATGAAGAAAAACTTCTGTTGCTCTGGTTTGCCTTTTCATTCCATTTTGCTGTATATCATGGAACACTAAAGAAAAAGCAAAATAGGCAGCAATCAAATTCAAAGATATGTACAGCTAGCTAGGCCATTGAACATGTACAGTTATATGTACATAAATTAAGTTATAAGTGGAAAGTCTTTTCGAATTCTGGAACCCTACAGTGACAACTGAAAAAGAAGATCACATATTAGGAACAATGTTAGTACTGCATACAAACAGGCTGTCCACATGGTACCAGTGTTGTTCTGTTATAGGCACACTGTGGTAACAACTGTTCACACACAGATGTGGTCTTACAAGTAAGAAGTGCAACTGCTGGTGCTGCACAATGACATACTCACCTTGTGTTTTTGTATTATATCCATAGGCTACCATAGCTATCATATCCTTTCTTAAACCCCATTCTCTCACCTTTGGTGTTGGTATCTTACCATTTCAAGAAGCTGGTCTTAAGGGGGGGTATGTTATATATTTTCCTGATCATTACAAGTTTTAATCTGAAGAGCTTTTTGTAAAAAAAATATGAACATAGAAACCAAAAGGGCCATACAAAAGGCACATAACCTTACCTGAATAGAGGGAGTAAAAATGTTTAAAGAACAGTTTACTGAACATACATTCTAGCAGCACATATTCCTCAAAAAATTACAATGGTAAAAATAGAATGATAAAACTTTAAATAAAAGCATGTACTCTTACCGGAATGCAGCAGATCTGACACAAGAACTAGTATATTGCAATAGTTGTTTTGTAACTTGCACGTTTCAAAATAACCTAAAAGCAGGAAAATGCACACATTCCCATCTGAAGACTGTTGGTCTGATATCATACTCCAGTGGTGTTTTTGCACCGTATGTTGCAAAAAGGTATGAAAATAGAAACTGGATTAAAATGAGCAAACTCTCTAGACTCTAACCTGAATACAGCTTTGGCATAGGGCACAGCTTACTCCTCCAGGCCAGTAATCCTTTTGCTCCTTGCCTCAGCTGTAACACTGCCACTGTAAGCCACTACCAGCAGTTTACTTAGTTACACCCAGCCTGGCCTGCCTGGCAACATGTGCTCAGACATAACTTAGCTACAATCATCATAACAGCATTTGTGAATTTTACTTGTGGGACTGGGGATTATTAAAATGTTACTGGGGAGACTTTGAGGGCATTCCAAAACAAGCCCTGGTGCTTGCTAGCCACTTGACGAGCACAGGAGGACCACTTGTTGTGTGGTCGAAATCATTTCCTGCAAAGCTACACTGGTAATGTCAACATGGCGTTGCCTTTGTTTGGGTTTGATCCACAGAGCCTGGGACTGAACAGGACATCCTTTCATTCGCGTTATGAAATATGTGCAAAGCTTTCATTGAGTTAGGCTACACCGTTATTAGGCCATGTTCATAAAGCACACTGACACCCACCTAAAAAAATTATGGATTTTTCTAGTGTCATTATTAAAGAAACGTTTGAACAAGCCATTCCAATGGAGCACATAAGCCCACTTAAATAATTTCTAAAGGAATAATATTTGACTAAGTTTTCATTGACTCCTCAAAAAACTATTTAATAATCAAGTCATTTGCTGCATGTACATTCTAGTCTAGATTTTTACTTTTCTAAGACTAAAGCAAATTTTATTTCACCAAGTTATAACACAATATGACATGATATACACAAGTACTACATAATACAATGTACGTATGAAACTGCTTGCCTCTATTCAGCGTCATTAAGCTGGGAAAATTTGTCTAATGAGGTTGGACACAGCCAAATGATTTACAAGTACAGTATAATACTACATGTAATTGCTAAACAGATTAGAGGTCTCACTGTCTCAGTGCAAACAAAGCCTGTTATTGTGGGCTAATAGAGTATCATTAAGGGATGCTTCCATTGTTGAAGCATATCTAATGTCAACAAGGCACACTCCTCTTTTAAAACCAACAGTTAGGCTTTCAAGTATAGATGACATCAATGGATAGGATGGAAAAACACCTGTATCAAATACTCCTCTGTAAGGCCAATGCTAAAACAATAGATTATATACACATATATATAATGCTTTGAAAAGTCCAGTCATTTGAAATATATCTGGTTTTATGAACACATCAAAGGATGGCTAAGAAATGTCTTTTCCAAACTGAAATGAAAATTACAGTTATATCTGTATCCGTCAACAAGTGTTACAACCTTGTACTAATACACACCTGTTTCACATGTAACACAGTTATTCCACTTTCTTGCAGAGGGGATAGATTGGAAACTAGCTCTTGTTCAGCTTTAGGTCACATGTAAAAGCTTTTACATAAAGATTTGTAGTCAGGATGGAGCTATGTATTGTAAAGGTGGAGATCTAACACCTGAACACAGGTAGCCAATACCAAGTGACTTTAATTTGTTCTTATCAGAACTGCTAAAGCCCTACAAAGTACTCTAAGACTGCATAGCCTTGGCCCATGTGTCAGGAAGAAGTTTTATTAAAAGGAACCATGGGAATTAGGTCATTTGTCCTTTTTGCAAGCCTAAATAAACAACAGGTGTTGATGTTTGTTTGGTACTGACACCTTAGCTCCAAGGAACCCTAAAACCACTTTTTATATGGAAAGTTTCTGTCTCTTGGAGATGCAGTTAGTGCCTGTGACCCCATGGCAGTGTAGCCATTTAAAACAAAGTTCCTGTAGCACCGCCATACACATATCCTAGGGACATCATTTAAGGCCATTATCAGAAGGATTTGACTACAGAAAGAAATTCAATAAATCAGGAACTAGTTGTTTTGAGTAAAAAAAGGAGAAAAAAAATCAATTTTGACCTTTAATGATACAACATCTTTATGTAACTTGGCAGACTTGGGTCCTGAAGACCTGTGACATAATATCAAACCTTGACCTTTGTACATGTGAACATTACAGTACATTACAAGATGATGTTCTGGTTTCAAAACAGTCACTTTAAAAACTTCTTAAGGGACTCAAGGGATTCAAGACAAATCAAACCAAAATATTTCTATTTCATGATTATTTTTCATTTATGATAACACTAAACCACATAATTAATAATGACCTATAGTACTAGTACTTTGCAAACTATGGCAATTGGACAATGTTTACATTAATAAGATATTTTCAATGAACGTATGAATCAGAAGCAGAACAGATAGTCTGTACCACTCAGTTGATTAAGGAAGTCGTTTTAAAATCCTAGGAGTACCATGTAGGGAGGGAGCCATACATAACGATTTGATACTGGATATTTAAGTTTAACTACATGTGTGCTTCCTCCATACATGTATTCATAAGGTTTCTGAGGTATGTGACTTTGAAACTTTGTGACAGATTACAAGTCTTGACTCTAGCGTTTTCCCAGTGTTCCATGAACAATGCTCAATGTAACGTTAGTCCTAAAAAACAAACATAATGTTACCTGTAGATCCCAGAACAGTGTGAGACACTCCAAAAAATTTTGACTGCAGGGCTGACAACCTCTCAACCATGAACTACACAAGAGACCACTACTTATCATGTCACACCGCTGTGCTTATTCTGCTTTGTGTCACCGCTGTGGCTCAATGCTCTTTTCAGGTATAATCGTCTGAGCGTTATGGAGGGGGGGCAGTGAAAGTGACGTCATGCGTGCCCACTCTGTGGTGTAAAGTGCAAACAACATTCCTGCGAGGCCTGGGATGCCCCTACCGTGGACTTATGTGTGCTAGCAGGTGACACATCCTCACACGGTTATCGTGATGTCATCTTTTACTACACTTGCAAGTTGCTGTACATAGGTACTTGTGGTAACCTAAATGTAAGACTAGAGTCATTTAGGACAGCAGTGCTAAAAGCTTATGGCATTTACAAATATTTGTACCTGGGAAGTGGGGGAGCAAATAACAACCAATTGCAACAGCAAGCAAAGAGTGAAAGTTTTTAAACCATAAAACCTTTGAAAATGCAGTACATTTGTAGTACAGGCTCCCAGCTACCGCCCAAATCCAAACCCCCGGGTAACCTGGGGGTCCTGCCCCCTCCCCCTTTCTTGCCGACAGTCTACTGTATATACTACAACTTCAACGTGCTGTCGACAGCAAAAGCTGTTGGAATAGCTCTTCGGTACACTTCAGTAGTGTTACAACAACGTCGTTTTGGTTCTTCAAACAGGTTGTGAAATTTACATCATATAAACATCGTAGGAATGCTTGTCAATATAGGATTTGCTAGCATGACCAGATAATTTTCAACTTGTTGCTTGACCTATTTTTTTTGGGGGGGGGGGGGGGGAAATGTTACTATGAACACATGATCAACGAACTATTGTAGTGACTGAATGTAACAAAGCGTGTATTCTTAAAGCAGATCAAGGAGAGCTGATGATATATTTTGGGGCTCATTTTGCAAGTTTTTTCAAGGTCTTACGCTGGTGTTGGAAGACCGCGTACCAGTAAAAAGTACGTCGTAAAATCAGATACGTACAAAAACACTTGCAGAGAGACGTGTAAACACGACCTAACGCCACTCATGTGCATGGAGATTACCGGTAATGATCACCAAACCTACCGTCCTCGTGAAACCTCAGACTTCAGACAAGCATGTCCCAAGCAGGCTTGCTGGAGTCGAGTTTTGATCTTCGTCCTTCGTCTGCCCTGGTCTGCCTGATTTGTAAAATGGTGGCAACATCAGCTCGGTCGCTGATTGGTCAGCTGTTTGGATTGGGTTTTCCCAGCGTCAAGCGCGCGAAGTTCAGATTCTCCAAGCAGATGTTGGGATAGAAATACATTTCACACTGGTGAAACTGCTGCAACATAGCTCTCCAACATGTGTATAGTCGCATCTATAATCTATGTCTTCAGTTTATGTTACATGCCTAGGCTGTTGTTGCAGGGGCCAGATCTACCTGAAAGTGATATGCATAAAAATTGAAGCTAAGATTTAATAAACAAAGTTAATAATGTCTGTCATCGGAAGAACCGTACATCTACTAATGTTTTGCTTTGTTCTGTAAGTCGTTCTTTGGAACGCTGTGTTCGAAGATGCAGCCATGGTTGTCTTGCCAACGTGACCACAGGAAAGACTGAGCAAAAACATGTGTGAGAGGACGAGAAGTGATATATCGTCAGACGTGTCTGACGTGATCATCAGTGAACAGAGTGAACGTCAGGAGGAGGACCTCGCGGCGCAAAGACGGTAGATAAACGGACAAACACCGCGAAAAGAATTCACCTTTTTTAAAAACCCCATTTCGACCGCAAGTGATTCTGTTGACGGCCAACAATCTGGCGATATTTTTAAATCTGATCCTGAAACGGAGAGCCAAAACTGATTACGTTATTTGACCCCTTCAACCAAAATACCATAACAAAGATTGGTTGGAAGGCTGTGTCAGTTTACCAGGTCGTTATCACACTGCTGGTTACTTTTCCAACACCACCTAACGTTCAATAGAGCGTTATCAGGAAGTCATTTTGACCAATGGGATGCTACCATTTCATATCAATTCGTAGTCCATAAATTTTTAGCGTCAGATGATTCTGTATTTGATATGTCTAACGTTAATGCTCGCAGTAAACTCTCCGCTCTGTTCGCCCTATCTGAAGTACGCGGTCGCGATCACGGGACGCCTCGGGTCTTCCCAGTCTTCAGACGGCCTGGGGAACATCTACGGTAAGAAACTATCTTATGGAGCGAACAACAACAACAATTTAGTAGTATGAGTAGACGTGTAGTAGGGATCCACTCATTCGTTTATCAGTAATTGAGAGAAGATGATACAATAATTACAAGCAGTGAATTGCTTAGCAACTCATCATTGAGACCTTCGCCTAACAACTGAGCTGGTCGCATTCAAGTGCTTACGTCACTCACCCACCTTGCACCATTCACGGGTTTTCGTCCTTATGACGGGGTCGGAGATGCTGTAAGGCGTGGCCCACTGTTCGTTGTACTTATCAGAAAGATTATGTGAATTTCACCTGTTTTGTAAGATCAAGCTAGATTGAGATAAATGTGTATCTTACTAATCTTCGTCTGTCTCACACCTGACACTTCATGTTCTGTTACCTCAGGGTATGTCCCGGCGCGGGAAAACATTTACAGCTGAGTTGGCTACAAGGTTGGTCGTTGTGTCTTTCAGTTAGATTGGCAGGTTATCTAGCAGGTTATCTGCCATTACATCACTGGTAGATCTATTTCTCTTCAAACACTATTTAAAATACAATCTGCAAGATTATCCACCTCGTAGAGTTATCAAAACGGACAAGTATAGGAATGTGCCATTAAAGACAAGGTCAATATTTCAGTCATAGATTTTTTTTTATAATAAGCGTATACGTTTTTGGCTACCACCAGAAAAAGCTATGAGACCTTGATTGGGCTTTTCTGACCAATTAGGGAGGACGAAAGAGATGTGCCTGTCACTTCTGATGATGAGACATCAGCTGAACCGGAAGAGGGTATACATAGAGAGAAGACTGATCTGGGAGATGACGACTATAAAAAGCAGGGTTAGTGGAGCTGTTGTCATAGTTACCATAATCTCCGGACTGACTTTAGTAGGGAAAAACTTAGTCTACTAGTCGTGCCATTTCAGAACATCCAAAAGTAGGGCAGTTAGAAAATGTTACGATTTTCCATCCCAACGTGTGCCTGGGGATTAGTCACCTGGGCGACTTACAAATAAGTAAAAATAAGGTTTAAAAAACTGTAAAAGTCTATAATGATATTGAAATACGGAGACTATATCATGATAGTGAAACAGAGCCTGAATGATGCCACAATGTATGGAGTTTCAAATACTGATAACTTTATTGTGCATCACAAAGACAACAAAATGTCGCAATCGCAGCTCTTACATTTTTCAATTCTAGTATCGCTGGCAGCATAATAATGAACAACTGACGACTAGGAGTTGCCAATTCTGAATCTACTGTTGCTTCAGTACCATCGATACTTCATTAATCAGATTCGCAACTGACAACTCACGTTACAATTCCATCTCTTGCACCTCATTTTCGAAGCGCCAAGGCTCCCGTGCTGCCGCGTTCCACTGACCAACCTCGACTATTTTGGCTATCATCCATACAAGGCACAACCTAGATCAAAGCTAATAGTTCAACATACAACTTGTACCAATTTTGCATTGTAAGCCCTCTTAAAATGACAATAACAGAACGTGACAAAACCTTGTCTTTTGGTACTAACATTTTGTAAGGAGTGCGTAGTTCACTCTTTTAGCGAATGAACTCGCTCTAGAGAATTGGTCCTTCTTATTAATAATTAACATAGGGAACAACGCCTCGGTCTACTGGTGGAATGAAGGAAATTAGAAGTTGAATGTCATCGGCTAATTTAGAGTAAGGACAATGAGAATTCAACATGGTTTTTATGTAATAATGTGCATAAAAGCCCTGGTACCTGGAACAATTCGGCAAATGTAGAGTCGCTAGTGCTCGTCTTTCGTAGGGTACATATCCCTGAACCCCTGAGGGCCGCGCTTCTCGAGGCTACTGTAGCGGTCGTTTTTGCCCCAATACTCGCCGGTTGATTTGCTCTGACCATAAAAGCTGTACGAGCCTTGAATGTAGCGTAGGAAGGCGTTGGCATCCGCGTCTTCTGAGATGGCACCACTGTCTCTCTGGCGAGGCCCAGGAGGCCCTAAATGTACGAAACACCTTGTAGCAGGCTCCACGTCACTTCGTATAGCCTTCGGGACAACCTGCTGCAAGGAAAAACACAAACATTTGAAATTTAGAGCTAAATCATGTATAGAATAGGTAATGTTGAAAAAGTACCCAAATGGAATTTTAAAAAGGGTGCGAACCTTCATTGTAACGTTTCATGTTTTATGTGAACATAACGTACATTGTACATTCATGATTCATATGTTGGGTAAAAGAACCACAGTTTTTATTGCTTAACAAAGCGGGGATAAATAAATTTACTACATTACATTGGTAGATATACACGTATCAAATCAAATCAATACAGTTATGGCAGTAAAACATACAAACATTCATAGATAAAGTATAATGGACGGGATTCAAGAGATAGACGCTCACAGTTTCTTTAGCGAAAAGCAACACTTGACAGCCGGTAATACCAAAACGCCAGCTTAGGAGCCTGCTGTGGGGTCTAGTGTTTTAATTTGTGACGTCTGTCCGTCCGTTTTATAGGGGGCGCTGTAGGACCACAAGTGGGATATATTCGGAGCCCGAGGTAAAGAACTAGTAATTTTCGCTCACGGTCGTTTGTGTGTTGGCTTGTTTGTCAAGAGCATATCTCTATTGTAATCTTATGATATTTGGAACGTGATAACAGGTTGGGTCTGGACTCTGGACCTAGATGTAGAATTCGACTTTGGGTCCAGTAATCTTAACTACACTGGAACAGTACTTTGTATCATATCGGCTTTGTACCCCACTACAACAGTTGCAAAAATAGACATTTGTAACCGTTCCGCAACTTACGATATTTGTAAATATGTCGGTTGTTAAGATCACAAATAGTGGGATAAAGATCCTTGTTCGAGGAGATAGCTAAGAGATACATGTGGTTAAAGATGGCCACAAGTAACTTTTTGTCTGTTTTAATTTTCCAGTTCAGCGGTTACGGAAATCACGTTAGCTGGTAAGTAGAGCCTAATAATTCAGTTTACGAGAATTGCAGTGATGTTACGTTCATGGTATTTACTCTAGAGTAATACCTTTCCAGCTTAGCTTTGACATTTATGTGATGTTTGGGGATGTAAAACTGGCTACTTATGCGCATACGCGTCTTCGTTGAATCTGTTTTACGTCTTTCGGTGCAGATTTTGCCGAGCAGTATAAAAGAGGTTCGTCATTAGCGTCATCAACAAGGAGCAGCCTAGTAAGTTTTTGTACCGATTACAATGGCACCCTCATTGATAAATTTATTAGCTGTGGCTGCAATCTGCGTAGCCAACTTTCAACATTTCAAATATGACAGAAAATGTTTAAATCTATGTCTATTCCACCTCTCATCCCACAGTCACAAGGCTCTACGTTTTCTGGCTTCAGCGGACGCAGCAGCACTGATTCCAGGGGCAGTATATCTTCCGGCGGCAGCGGTGAGTAACGTTACCCCGTTGCTCTGATATGGTATCCATCTGACATTGTGGTATCATCCTGATCTTCGTGCTCTTTCAGTACACAATTGGCGACATCGTTCATAAGAATGATCCTGCTGTCTATTGCTGTTGCGTGGGCTGCCAACACGGAATAACCGGATTTTGACATGTGACACCAACTTAACAGGCAGACGGCAGCGACTGGTCGGAAATCAAATTACACAATGTACTTTCCACACCACAAGCCCCTGTCAAAGCGTTGACAGAAAAACAAGAAACACGACCCGACCGTATTTCCGTATTTGGCGAAAGAGTTCCATTCTCCATTCTACCATAGTTCCGAAAACAATAGCCCATGTTCTAATGTGTTTACAGATGGTAGGACTAAAAGGCTCTCCAGCATACTGAAAAAGCCCAACAGGTCCCTGGTAAAGGAACAAGCACTGAACGAGTTTTCGAAGGTAACATTATCTGAAGCGATAAGTAGACCTGCTTCAACAGGAAGCTGGCCTACATCTAGCAAAAGAAGTATGTCACGAGTAGCAGCGTGACGAACTACTCGACTCATCCAGTATGTATTAGTCTTGTTATTACTCTTGTTATTATTGTTTCCGCAACTTTCCGCAATGTCGTAATGTTATTCTCCTGACCATGTCTGTTATCCTCAGACTGACGAGCACTTGGCCTACATCCGGGACGAGGCACTGAAGAACCAAGTGGAGGTGAAGTTATTATGTAGACACAGTCTTCACTGCAGTGTTTTGGTCACTGGCTTTTTGTCGTCCTTTAGGCAAGGAACTGAAGTGTAGATCACTATAGAGGGGTCGGGTCATTTCTTGACTGATTCGCACTATTGCTCGCTAGTAGCAGACGTACTTGTAAATGTGACGATGTTACGATATTACAGCTGCCGATCGGACTTCTTATAACCATGAAGAAAGAGGTTCTGACGGTTGTACAAGAGACTGCAAAAGGTAAGGAAGCCATACTGTCCCGGTGTCCAAAAGTTTCACTTTTTACACAACACCGGAATACTCGGATGGAACAACGAATCAGCTGTAAATTCAGCACCAAGGAGAAAACTGGAATGAAGGGAGACCCAGGATGTCAGGATTTCAGTATGACCTTACTTTCTTCCTTCGTCAAGGTTTGCAGATTTCCAGATTTGTGACAAAATCTTATTGATAAAACTGCATGGTACATTATGTTGTTGTTCATGCTTTGTCCAATTAAATATATGTAACTAATGAACCTCTATTCCGTCGTCCAGAGTACAAGAAGACCGTTGGACCAAACCACAGGCTGACCGTGGATGCTCTGCAACGAGTGGATGAACTTACAGAGGAAATTAAAAGAATGGGATTCTAGTTTTATTTGTCACTGAAGTACTTTTTTGTCACACCTTGCATATTTAACCTCTATTAATATCCCTGATGTCTAACACGTACTCAATTCTCAACTGATGATGTTAGGAGTCAGGTTGTCTTGATGAGTTGATAAATTGGTTTGAGCGAAGAATGATGACAAGCACTGCAGAAGTAATGACAGGACATGGAATCCCACATTCACTGCACTTTATTGTACAAATACTAGTAAACACCAAAATGTGACTCAGCAATCAAAAACATTATATTGTATCACTATTCTTTATAGGAAAGAAAGATTGCAGATGCTTGTTACATGTCTGTCACTTTCAAAATCCCACAGCTTGTAACTTATGTAAAAATACAGCTCTATTGCTGGACCCAGAGATAATCAAATCTACAGGGTTAAGTGTTGACGAGACAAAATATTAAGTCCTCCATCATTGGTGGACAAGAATCTACAATATGTACAGAAACAATTTCAGAGTAAGGAATCTAAAAATTGCCAACCTTATTTTCACTACCACATCACCTTCATTACCCTCACTATCATCTCTGTAAATTAATTATTACTTGCATCATCATTTTCATCATCAAAAAAAGTTACCACATATCAGTGCAAATGCGTCATTATTCAAGACATAAATATGGAATCATCTCCAAAAATAAGTCATACCTTCTCCACAAATGTACATACAGGATCTGTATCATTTTGAACATTGCAAGTTTACAAAAAAGCCAAAATGTGTCCCAAATCATACTTATAATTATAAATCTGCAACTTATAAAAGACGTGGGTCATCATGCATACCAGATGCGAAATGAAATTGTTACTGTGATTCATTTTCCAACTTGATACTGTGTAACATCTTTGCATAGACATAACAACACAGGACTCTTTGGCATTTAGATATGAAACACAATCCAATGAAATTTGAGAATCCAACAAAAATCTACCAGCTAAACCAGTACCAAGGCATGTCTCACCAGCATGGAGTTCTAAAAATGCTACCCAAACCTAGCAAACTGCACACCAAAGCACACACAGTCATGGGCTCAGTCAGTTTCCTCCCATTGTGAAGGGACCAGCTGCTCCATCCAAAGTTGCCCTACCGATATTATGACCATTAAAGACATGATGCCAAACTATATTTCCTATCTGGACCATTAGACATTAGACACATTAGAGATAATATCAATGTACATTTTGATTGACAATCATAAAACAGTATTATTGCTGACATATAATGTAGGATCCACTAAAAACATACCCCAGTATGAATATAGTAAGAAGGAATGTGTCATGGATTTTAAAGCTCTTTGTAATAAAAGAATCAGGTCATTTCACTTTTATGGAAGCCAGAAGTAACCCTGCAAAGCATACAGGACAAGACGTATTTACATTTATTATGTTTCAGTCTCCTTGATACTGTAAAACTAGACACTTGGACAGGTCAATCCCAACCACCTACAACATCCCAATGTTCTCCAACTATCATCATAATGGCTATTTATATATGACCTTCAACAAAATTAGAAGTGACCTTGAAATTGTGTTTTGTTTCCACATATAGATGAAAGTCCCTCTTAAACATTTGGTACGAAAGTTGAGATATTCCAGATCCCAATATTTTAGCTTGTTATTGCTTACCTTCTCAATATCCTGTATAGCTACACATTCCTCAGACATACAGTTCATTGTTTTATGTCACTAAAATCAACATTCTGACATTCCAATAATCTTTTCAGAAAAAGTGACCCTTGTATGCAGTTAAATTCAAATGTAACCTCCCTCCACACCCCACACCCTCCAAAAGCAAAATTTTGGAAATCAAATGATATGGTTCTTTTTTATCACAAAAAATACCGGGGGGGGGGGGTTATAAAAACACAGTATCTCATACAAAAGGTCAAAATACAGCATTTAACTTTAATTAGTTTCCTAGAGATGGCCTTAAAAGTACAAGGAAAGAAACTGAAGTAGATTCATATTTTTAGCATTCGTCTAAATCTCCTCCTGGCAAACATTCGAGCGAAGAAGACCAAGACCACAGCTCCCACTACCATCAGCAGCAACAGCTGCCCCTGCTCTCCGACCTCAAAAGCCCCCGGGGTGGGGGCGCCCTTCCTGCCTGTATCCCCTGGCACATAAGGGTCGACCAGGTAATGTAGAAACACTGCCAGCGCTCCAGCTGCCACTGCGGTCTTATGGGACAGGCACCCATCTGATAGCACGGGGGGCAGCATGAATTAGTGTAACAAAACACAGTGGAAGTACTGGCAAGACACTGAGTCAAATATCAAAATGCAAAGTTAGGCAGTGAGCTTCCAAAGGGTGGGAAGACTGTGTGGCCTTTATGCATAAAGTTGATTTCATGTACCTACATTCTGTATGTAACATGTACAATGTAGTTATGTCAGAACTGCTAATAAGAAAAACGGAATGAGACACAGGAAAGTTGGAAGCAAAATATTGCTCATGAATGAAAGGAAAAAGAATCCTACCTTTCAAGGCTAACTCTGCCAGTAACCTCCTTTTAGGGGGTGGGAACAGGCCTCCATGCATCTGTCTACAGGGAGTGGGAAAGAAACAATCATGAATCATCAGCGCCCTGAGGACTACCATAGGGAACTGTAACACTTACATTACATGAAGAGTAAACAGCATTTTGTTCTGTTCTCTGACCTTTGGAAAAATAATGGTGGTTAGTTCAGAATATCAGAAGATCTCAGAGGGTACCAAAAGTTAGATTTTACTGCATATTGTTTTGATATATGTTATATTTGTCCTGAGGGCTGCAAGCAGTCCATCTCAATAAGATGACTGTATCTGTTCATCATGTTTTGTTGTGACCTGTACTTAGCCCAGTGTGGCAAAAATGTGCAATAAAGGTCGTCATTCATTCAATAAACCACTTTATACAAAATTGCCTGAGCTAGGATTCACTGAAATGCAAACAGTAGACTGCATTTGTAGCTATGATTATTTCCTTGTTGATACAATCCTTATGATTGATATGAAAATTAAGATGAGGTGCTTTACAATGAAAGAAGTACAAGTACTTGTCCTGTTTCCTGATGACTCTGTTAGCTGCCTCGTCATCTTCCTCATCATCGCTGCCAACCTCCTCTTCATCCATCCTGAAGCAGCCGGACGCGTCCTGCCACGTCAGGATCATGTCCAGCCACGGCTTCCGCATGAACTCATAGTATCCCATCATGCCACAACTGAAGACTGAAACAGATCAGGGGAGGAAGAAAGTCATCTTTGTTACATTCATGATTATTTTGTATGACTATGGTTATTCTTTGACTCATTATCATAGAATCATCTCTCCCATTGACTCTGTCGACTACTTTGTTTTTTCGTTGGGCTTAGCTCATATTGAGTAAGTTTTTTTATACAAAGAAAGATCAAATTGTATGTAAAAAAAATTACAATGAGAGAGGTACTGACTAATCCTTGAACCATCACACCATGGCAATCACACAAGAACATAGCAAAGGAGACAACTAAAGGTCTCTTACTCTGCTCCATGAAGATGTCCTGTTCACTGGGCTTGAGTCCCCTCCTGACCACAGCCTCCACCTCCCCCAACATACTGGAACAGAACCGATGTTCCAACTGCTGCATACCACCTGCAATACTGTGTTTCCTCGCTAGGGCATCCAACTCATCTGTACAGCCCAACTACAGGGGAGGGTTGAAATGTCAGTATGCACATTACCTGTATATGGCATCCAAGGAGTAGCTTTCAAATGTTGTAGTAAAGTACACATTGTCACTCCTGGTAGGTTTTTGGTACATTGTTCAACAGTCTGTGTAACACAAATTCTTGCTATTCAGTGCTATAATATTCTATGGAAACCATCTAATAAGTATCAAATTCCAATGCCAGAACAGAATGAGTATCACATTGATAATGCTTGCAAAAACTGACAAGAAGACACCAATTTTCTTAGCTTCCAGGTATTCACTATCAAGCTGCTACAGGGCTGATCAGTTAGAGGGCTGCTAATCGTAATGCTTTCTGACTGGCTAGCATTTTTTGCAGACTACCATCCCAGAAAAGCTAGATGGTCAGAAAACATTGATGATTCTCCCCCCAAACATCTCCTTGGACATCTAGTTGGTCACCACAGTTTGCCCCACCTGTTCCCCCAGCACAAAGAACAGCAGCTGGTGTGTCAGGTAATATGAGGCCTTGCCGGGAGCACTCATCAGTTGCCAGCACTCATCATCCACCGTACACGGTCGCTCCACATCCCCGCTACCGAGCAGACCAGTCATACACTTGTCACTCTTCTCTTCTGTCAGCTGATCACCTCCTGTGGGTGTGGAAGGGTGGGACAGGGAAAACAGACAGTCAGGAGTGAGACATGTCTCCATGCCCACCACAGGTCTGAATGTGTAACATTGGTACCTTTAACCAAGTTGTTTGCTTGTTTGCTTGTATGCTCTTATCACACACTGTAACTATGTAATTGGAAAACTATCTTGTATCATATGCACTTTTAGTTTAGTTCTGTACTTAGTAGATATGAGCAGCATAAGGGACCTGCCATGTCCAAGTCTATAGTTGCATCATGTTTGTGTCCATGGGAACCGTAACAGCTTATTACCTTCTACAGAAGCTTTTGTTTTTTTGTTTGAACAGGGAAAAACAAAGAAACAACCCAAATGTTTACACATTTTGTTTCTTTAGTGTGTCTTTGTTTACTCATGGAGAGTTTATAATTAAATTTGATTGTGAAGTTCTGCTGTCTTTTTTTACACTAATACAGCCCTACTAGGCAGTGGCTATTAAGAAGGGCTAGACAGTAAATTGGATAGTATGTGAGAGAGCCCTGGTAATCCTGCATTAACTCACCCCTCCTCCTGTTGGTCTGTCGTGCAGCCATGGAGAGGTCTGCCTTACGGTAGGGGCGATGGATCTTCCATGGTCGGGCAACTATGTACTTAAATGACCTGTGAAAATGTACAGAGTGAATATATATATAAGGCACATGAAACATCTTCCATTATAAACTACAGAGTACTTGGTGTTCTGTCCTCTATTCACCCAGGTGGACATAAACATCAACTTGAGGTATAATACTTGAACATCGGTTACCATGACAACAGTACTCACCTGAAGTACTCAGGATCCATGTCCTGCAGGTGAGGGATGGCCATGTTCCCGACTCCTGATGCTTTCATGCTCAGCTCCTTGATGTGATCTGCTGTGGTGCGGTCCAGACGCAGACGCCTCCCCTGCTCATACTTCTCACGAATCAGGAGGAGCTGGCCTGTGACAGGAAACCCCCCAAAAAGAAATGGATAGAAAATTGTAGAGGACCGGTCACCTCACTCCCCAACATTGAAGAACAATTTTGTTGATACTTAAAATTAAGGTAGATTACTGCATAAGCTATTACTAGTATTTAGAGATTTGGTATTCATGACTATAGGGCATCACGACATTTCTGATTGGATAATTTCACATTTCCAGCTGCTGGTGGTTCCCGCTGAAGGGCGGTTCGACCGGCTCATTATAAATGACTTACAGTAGTTAACTTTCCTAATTTTCAAACAGATGTGATCCACAAAGGCCAGAAAAAAAAAAAAAACACGGAGGTTTTGTGTTATGGTGAATCAGTCTGTAATAACCAAGAAGATTCGGAGATTCCAAACGTCCTATTTGAACCACTTTGTAACGACATAAGCATGTAGTTTATATGGCAATGAGTGGTGTCCAGTAGATAAATTACCTTCCAGAGCTCTAAGTCCAAATATTCCATCGACGTTCATATCTTGGTAATTGTCCGCATAGTAGTTCACAAGTCTGTCTATCGAGTCTATCATGCTGTGCATGGGCATGGGGAAGTGCAAGGATGTGGGCAGAAATGCCAGCACCAGCAACAACACCAGTTGAACAGCCTCCACACGCATCCTGCACACCATGTTTTTCACCCGGAAGTTGTTTAGCGCTGCTGTTGGGGGCGTGTCCAGCCTGCAATACTGACTAAATCTGCTAGTCAGCGCTTTTATGTGAGCGCGCGAGAGTTGACCCTTGACACGGAATTTAAAATGTCCGTAGCTTGGAAGGTAACCATATGGTTTTAGCCTTCTTACTCTTAGATTTTCTCATAAAAAGAAACCATTAGGCTACAGTTTCGACCGTTTCTGAACCCCTGGCAAAGATCCAGGAAGGTGAGGAATGAAGTAGAATGCCTTTGTTTTGTTACTTTTTAGAAAGGACATTTGTCAAGGAAATGATTTGATTATCTTGCTTGGGAACTCTTTGAACCAAATTTGTGCCACCATGGTGCGTCTGTTGTCGCTGAAGAAGCTGCTGTTGGTGTATTTTGTCATGTCCACTGGTGCTCTACTCTGGTTTATCCTCAACTTTGGTGAGTCTGAAAGTATTAATGTTCTTTTCTGTATTTCCAAGTCCTTGGAATTTCAGGTATCACTCATCATGATCCATAGAGAAAGAAATTTTAAACAAGGACATACAGATAGACCAAGGCTTGGATAGACCAAGGACACTATAATGTCGTTGGAAAGACAGACTGACCGCATCATAATCTACATGTATGAACACAACTGAGATACAGGTAGTGACAACTGGATTTCAGCAGGTATTACCATAGCCGTGGACGACTCTAGTAATCCTTTTTGCATGATAATGCAGATCCTGCATTATGATGCAAAAAGGTTACTAGAGTCGTCCACGGCTAGTATTACCAGAATACACCGCGCATAAAGAAGGTGAAATCTACAGGAATACACTATGGCTCATAATACACTTAATGTGTACTCCGGTGTATTTCCAGTGTGTTCCGGTAAATTGGCTGATCCGGCATTGTATGAAGGTGTTATGTGAATGGAACAGACAACTACAAAGGACAGGGCTCGAAATACTTTTTTCTGCATACTTGCAATGGCACAGGTCACATTGAAAATTACCTGCACCAGACAAATTTTACCTGCACCACTCAGACTTTGAGAAGTATGGATCATACTAAAAACTGTTCAGAAACCATTGCCATTATTTCTTTCATACTTCATATCAATCATAGGTGGTAACAGTCAATGCAGCAAATAAAAACCTACATACACCTAGATGTATCCATAAACCTTAAGTACCAGTACATGGACCAGTGCTGGTTAGTTGCAGGTGGACATCAGAAATACCTGCACATCTCCAATTTTACCTGCACTCTGGTGCATATGCACCCAGTATTTTGAGCCCCAAAGGAGTTACGGTATGTTCATTTGTGCTTGCTTTCTAGTAATGTTCTATCAATATCAGGAAATTTAATGTAAAATGTCTCTATTCATGTCTGTTCTGGTCTTGTTTTTAACTCTCACAGGCCTGTTCTGCCACACAAGCAGTAAAGAAGAAGAAACACTTCTCACAAAGACAAAAGAACTAAGACAATGGGAGGAGCGTCTCAGGAGAAGGGAAAGAGACTTACAGAAGAAATCCCAGGAAGATGCCAGCCTGCCAACCATCTATGCCATCATGCCCACCCACACCAGGCATGTACAGAAGGCAGAACTCACACGTCTTGCACAAACCTTCCTGCACATCAAGAACTTCCACTGGATCCTGGTGGAGGATTCGGACAGTCGGACAGACCTGGTGACCAGGTTCCTAGCATCATGCGGGATCAAATACACCCATCTGAACATTAAAACTCCCGAGGACTACCAGCTGAAGGAGACGGACCCCAACTGGCTGAAGCCTCGTGGTGTGGAGCAGAGGAACGTGGGACTGCAGTGGCTGAGAGAACACCTGGATGTGGACAGGGATAAGGGCGTGGTTTACTTTGCTGATGATGACAACACCTACAGCCTACAGCTGTTTGAGGAGGTAGTGCTATGCATGATAGATGGTTTTAAACAAGGCTTGAAGTCCGAGTTACTAGTACAATGCCTAGGTGTGATAAGTCATTCAATGTTGAAATCTAAACAATTGCCAGTGCCACTGTATGCCCAAGAACTGGTGGCTGGGGATATGCCAACTGATTTATACAGTTATAAGGAGAAGAAACCAGCTTCTCGTGATATGTTGATTGATCTATAGTTAAGAATAGATGCAAAAATTGACATAATGCACATGTGTAATATCACCCTTGATTAAAGGTGTCCTAAAGTCCAGAAGGGAGTGCTATTTTCCGACAGACATTAACTTTAGGAAGTGAAAAATGCATATTACTTTACAGCATACAATAAAATATCCATTATGCACGCAAGTATTAAAACGCATCGAAACCAGGACAAACTCCCCAGATACCCTCTAAACTATCCCAGACTGCACCGCGCAACCCCGTTGGTGTCTATGCTTTGATCAAGATCGTTACGTTTTAGACCTAATTTCAGGGGCGATAAGAAAAAATCGAATCGTTTTGTGTTCTTTGATATCTCATCAACTTCTTGGTGTCCTTATCGCCCCTCATTTATGCCGAAATTATTGATAATGAAAAAAACGGCGTAATCTAATTATCTTTCCAATAAGCGGCGTAATCTAATTATCTGTTCAGTAAAGATTTACATACAAATAAATTGAGAAAGTCAAAACACGCAAGATGAAACTGGCAGCTCACTGTATTAGACATCCTGATATTATAGCACCCAAGTTAGAGGTCAAGCAAAGTAAAGTAAGTAAGTTTTCAATAATCAGCTTATTGGTGTGCTTGTCTCCTATCGTTTTTGCCGAAAATGTTTATGTTGACTTGAAGTGTATAAGCATTTCGTAATCCAAAGTTCCCAGATGTATCTATTGTGGTTCAGTATGGGGGGAAATGTTATTGATATCGCTTTACAAACACGTGCCGCTTAAGTCGCACAAGCAAAATTTGTAAAAAGTCTGCTAGTCATGTATTCATTGAAGCATAGTCTATCAGAAAATGGCACTCCCTTCTGGACTTTAGGACTCCTTTAACACACAATTACCAATTTTTCAAGGTAGGGAAGTACAATGTAGATGACATTCTACTTTCAGGCATTCTGTTTTATTACATAGTTTTAATCATAAACAAAAGCAAGACGACCTTGCAGCAGTTCTAGACATGTTAGTTGATCGATCCCATAATGCACCATACCTCATCAGTTCTTTGTTTTGCAGATGAGGCACACCCGTGGTGTGTCTGTGTGGCCCGTGGGGCTGGTGGGGGGGATGAGGTTCGAGCGACCTGTGGTAGAACACGGCAAGGTTGTCAGGTCTGTTTGTACAATTGGTTTGTAGGGCACAATTAGTAATCTATCTCATTGGATAACATATCAGTTCTGAACTTTAGGTACAAGATGTAAAAGGGACATCACTCATGGGGGCATACTAGTATGCTTATTCTTATCAATAAGTGTGGTGGGTCCTTTAACATGCTCTTGGAATTTTGTGTGGTGCTTCTCAAACATTACTTCTGAATCACTGTAACTTTTGTGGGTAGTGTGTAAATTAGGTTCCGAACATTGTCTGCTAGTCCAGGATTCAAACCCTTGGATTATGATTCATCCATACACCCCTGCACCTCAGATGGTACACGTACTGGCGACCAGAGAGGCCCTTTGCCATCGACATGGCAGGATTTGCTGTCAACCTGCAACTGATCCTGGAGAACCCACAGGCAAAGTTTGAGCTGCGTGTGCGACGAGGTTACTTGGAGTCGTCTCTCTTGCAGCATCTGATCACCATGGATGAACTTGAGCCGTTGGCAGACAACTGTACCAAGGTCAGGCCAATGTTACCTTATTCTCTGTATTATGGACTCAAGTTGTTTTCTTGCTTCATATTCACTTGTTACTGTATACAAAAAGTGCAGGTACTTGAGCATGTGTCAATGAGACTGACACTACTGGATTACTTCCTATAGATGTAGAGCCTGTTTTGGAGTGAGGACAGTTTGTCCTAACATGTCCTGTTCCCCACAGATCCTAGTCTGGCACACAAGGACAGAGAAACCAAAGATGAAGCAGGAAAATCAACTCATTCAGATTGGGCGACCTTCAGACCCAAGAATAGAAGTGTAGTTAGCACAGAGGACTGTAACCTGTCGTGATATAATTATTTACTTTATCTAAGTTCAGTACAACTTGTAGCACTACAAATCCATTTTTCTATATTTGTTTTACCGTATGGTACTACGGTAGTCAATAGGTATACCTGACCTTTTATGAAACCCATCAGTTTTGCCTGCGGTTGACTTCTATTGTGTCAGAAGTCATGTCCAACTGGACACCTGCATATCTAACTCCAAGTGTTGTAGAAGAACTGTGTTGTACCATCTCATGCTTTCATAGATATTTCCAGTAACTGATTCAATGTTACTGTCATTAAAATCAATCTGAAAGCTCACAACTTCTCAGTCTGCTGACTTCTATTTGTTTTTACTAAGTTGCCTGATCAAAAAGATAACATGAAAACAGATACATGTATGTGATAATAAACTTTTTAATCAACAACCTTGTGTACAGAATCTCAGTAAAACATAACAGCTTTGCTGGCATATGGCATTGATTTTATCATGTCAAAAGTCTGGTCAATAATCTTTGCTAAAATAGTGAAATCTTAACTCAAGAGAAGCTGTAAATAACATAAATAAAAGCTTAAGAACAATAATCCACCCTGAGACTTTTCACACAGAATGTGGATGTTCTTTAAAGATTGTGTCACCAGTTTTAGACTTGTACATATTGTATGTCATGTAATCCAAGAATCGAGTCTGTGTAGCCGATGTGCATGAAGATTAACCATACTACCGATAGCTACCCTGGGATGGGACAGAAATATGTTATCTGGACTGCAACATCTTCCTCTCCTGTGACCTTCAACTACCCAGCAGTTAATTCAGTTACATATGTCAAGAAAGTTCTCTTTTATACAAATTCTAATTGTGCTTGATTCAGACATGGGAGTCCACTATAAAGAGCACCATTGATAAGATAACTTTTTCAGATATCTGGTGTGCAGACAGTGACAAGACTAAATGTTATGGTTTTGTTCAATTTGTGTCGTGGTCCTGCAGAGTTTCATAACCCTGTCAGTAGGTTTGGAATGACCTCTGCAGCAGTCTTTAGTCTGTGTTTTGCCATTTTTTCACCAGTTATGACTATTTTCTAAATTGCTACTGTTTTGTAATAAATTTTTGCAGAGTAGCAGTCTTCACTACAGTTGGTATGATGCCAATCGTTGTTCAGTCCAATGAACTACTAAGTACAGAGAATTATAATGTGTTTCCTGGGTGGAAAACTAACAGAAAAAGACAATATAAGATGCCAGCTGAAGACTGCCATGAAGGTCAGCTTTGGAAGACTGGAACTGGAACCACACCAATGCAGGATGTGGGAAAATCCATGACATTGGCTGGGTGGTTGGGAAGAAGTTTTTCCCGGTGTTACGAGGTAGAGTTGGTGTCCTGTGATTGGTCGGTGTCCTGCTGAGTTGCCTCCATTGACATCTTCAGCGCTGCCTGAAGCATCTCATCCTCCGTCATCTCTGACACGGCTGCAATCAACAGAA
This sequence comes from Branchiostoma floridae x Branchiostoma japonicum, assembly GCA_013266295.2. Taxonomy (NCBI): domain Eukaryota; kingdom Metazoa; phylum Chordata; class Leptocardii; order Amphioxiformes; family Branchiostomatidae; genus Branchiostoma; species Branchiostoma floridae x Branchiostoma japonicum. The sequence goes on from CM023840.1 coordinate 19,003,828, forward strand.
ACCTGATATAACAGGTGTTCAAAGTGTCATGGCAGGCTGTGGCTAACTTTATAATCAGTCTGTGACCCTGAAGGTTAACCAGTTATCTTGTCACTGAAATTAATTGTATCCTAAATAAATGTAGCAAATAAATTGACTGAAACTTAACACCTGCATATTGTACATGTATATTGTTACAACATGTAGTAGAGTTAATGTCCTGTGTTTTTTCATTTCTTTAACTTTGCTAATTAGAAGAAATCACCTCTGAGATAATGGTACCTGAATCAGTCCAACATCATCAACTCCAAAAGCTGGCTTTGAATATAGCATCATAAAAAAAGTGAAAATAAAAGAATTAAAAAAAACCCTTCCCCCACCCACCTGGTTCCTCCCTGCTGGAGTCTTCATCAGGTAAAGAGTCCACCGGGGAGACATCGTTCTCTACAGGGTTTGCTTTGTCCTGGGGTGGCTCTGCAGGGGGTCCTTTGTCTGGAGATTCAGAGTTCGTCTGTTGTCTGGGGAATAGAACAGTTGTACCTTAAAAGTGTTACAGAGGCTCAATATATTGGTAATGTACCATTGAAATAACACTTATCAACCGTTAGAACATCATACCGTTTCCACAACTCTTTGCCATATGTAGAGTGCTTACAATGGGCATCTATTGGTCCATTCTACATTGATGCAAAGCTTTAGGTACAAAACGGTTGGATCTGGCCCTGGCTCACCTTTCAAAGAAAGCCTGTCTCCGCTGCCTCAACTCATCAAGGTCAACTGGGTCAGGTTCCTTTGTAGGGTGGGAGGGTGGCTGCTGTGTGGGGTGGGAGGGGGGCACATTGCTACTGGCACCAAATGACTCTGGTGTATAATCCTGCCCTTGCTGGGGAACATTCTCTAAATAACCTGAAATAGAGGAATGTGTCGGGAATTGCATTTAGAGTACAAGTAATATCAGGACATTCACTTATATAACATTGTCTCAATAAGTGTGATAAGAAATCATGTTTTGACAATACCCAGACAATCATCATGCATACTCTCCTTTTCTCACAGGTTACATAAAAAGCTCCCACCTTGCATACTGAGCCTAAGTGCCTCCTGTAGCGACTTGTCATCCAGTTCATTCTCCTGCCGACTTATTCTCAGAGCCTCGGCCAAATCTGGGTCATCTTCCTGACTAGACTGCCCCCCAGTACTGGCATCACTGGATCTCCCCTCGTCCTTTTCTCTCTGTTTGTTCACTTCACTGATGAGTTTTGGTCTTTCCAGTTGCACTGCCGGAGATATTCTCAGGATTCCATCTGCTTCACATTCCGGGAGAGTTCCTCGTACAGAATAAATGGAGTAGCCTGGATATAAGACAGGGACGCTGTTCAATATACTAGTCAAAAGAAACAAGGGAAATCTCCCAGGACTTCGAACCTTTACATACTGTACATAGCTTATATTCTTCTTGTTATGACTGATGGAAGAATGGCTTTTTGTAATGTAAGATAAAACTGGATTGAGAAACATTTCTATGATGGAACAAAGACTTCCAATTCACTAATGTTAACTGTTGATTGTTGTGTCTGCGTGTCACACATCACACATACCTTCTTGCTGCAGCTGTGCCAAGAAGAGTGACAGGTAGGTGTCGGATATCAACTCAGGACCAATCAGAAGGGAGTTCAGGTTGAACCACTGCAAGACAGAAGTTTGTAACAAACAAGATACAGACAACTTTCATGATGAAAATCTGAAATTCTGGTAAAAATTGATACAATTCAGTACAAATCAATGTCTATGATATCCTTGTGACAACATAGGATTTGGGTACATATTTCATGCTGTAGATAATGTGTTACTTCACAACCACACCTACCTGATATCCCAGTTTCCTGATGGACAACCAGTGTTCACGGAAGTTACAGATGAAAGCTTCCTCTTGTCTGGTGGAAGAAAAGAAAAGAAAAGAAGTGCATGAAAATAACCAAAATTTAGGTATCTAGGTATACAGTATTTTGTATATAAAATGTGTCCTTCCTCACTATTGTCCGATATCACAGCGGAACACTAGGTTTCTTTAAACAAACCTTTAATATGACATGTAGGACTTAGGCGTGACAAGCTCTTTGATGTAAGATAACAGACCACTGCTGCATGCAAGGAAAGCTGTGTGTTACAGAAAAAATCAGCATGTTTAGCCAAGGATGTGGCCAAGTCAGTGAGTGAGCTACATGTCTGCCTTACGTGGGATGTTCAGACGTCTCCAGGTATTCCTGACTTGTTATTGGTACCAGTCTGAGGCACCACACTTCCAGTGCCCTACTGATTACCTGGGAACAGAACAAACTAATGTTTGTCTTTTTGTTTCAATTTACAAGGAATCATAGCAAAGTACATTCATAACATGTACAGCCACAAGAACATCAAACTAAAAGTAGAGAAAATTGATTCCAATGGGTGACCTTACCTGGATGGAAAAGAAGCCACTGTCATCCATATTTGAAGATGGTTGCTGTAGAGGGCAGATAAAGAATGATCCTCATCAAGTTTTCCTGCCAACTAACGGGTACTTTTAATGAGATTGTCTGGGTTCTACTACAGTAATCAGATAAGCACAGGACACTCACTGGGTCTTAGAAGAAGATGAGATGCCATCTTTCATCAAATATTAATGCTTTCACCCAAAGAAATGAGCAGGAAATGGCCTTCTCACTGAAGTGTAGATACTTTGAGATTCTTTAGGAAAAACAACTTGTACTCTGCCTGGTGTGAAGCACCCATACCATACCTGTAGGAAGTGCTGGTACTCTGCTGTTGTTGTTCCTCCCTCTGCCATCCTCTCACGCTCAGCCTCATCCAGCTGCTGGGCAAACGAGGCCAGGTCAACTGCTGTGAAGTATTCACCTTTGGCAAAACACATGGCTTATAAAACATACATCTTGCAAGGAAAACACAGCCCTGTAGCATAGGAAAACATCTCATGCATTGTACAGAAATCTCAAAATCTTATCTGAAGATACAACAATTACATGTTCATATCCATTGTTCATGCACATGACAGGGTTGCACAATTTCATTCAACAGAAAACATCTGCCCAAAACTTTTATTGACAAATACAAAAACTACTTTAGCTTCAGTTCCCTATCCTTGTGAGTCATTCTAAGGCCGTCTGTTATTTACTATTTTTTTTTAGTGTTACTAGTACCTCCTTGGTGATATGTATGTTCTAACAATTGATATCCCATCAACTCAAGTGTGCCTGGTTATTGCCTCTTCAGAGAACAGACTACAATGTACAACTACAAGTGTGTAATGTTTTCTTTGGATTGACGTATTGTTCTGAATGACCACTATCTTGGACCTGTACCAAGATGGCAATAGTGGTTATACATTGTACAATCAGAGAGCAATATACAATGTAGGTATTGAATGTTGTGAATATCTGTTTTGGCTCCAATCTTAAGTTGTAGTTGTAGAGCGAGTTGAGTCTACGAAATATGTGTTTAGACACGCACACACACAACCCTCACAACGACGTACCTTGCAACAGAGCATTGAGGCAATGCTGGGCACACAGTGAGCCCTCTTGCTGAAAGTACAAGGAAGTATAAATGAGTATTACCAAGGAGATTCAAAACCTCCTTGGTATTACATAGGGGACACCTGTTCGGTCCCAGAAGCATAATCAACTGAGATTTTGTCAGCAGTTTAAACCATCCAAATGTCACATGAACATTGTAAAGCCTGGTTTTAATCAGCCGTAACACTCGGGGTGTAAAATCTACATTAGATTTTCAACTTTTTACCGACTCACATTGTCACTTATAACGGCGCCATAGTCGATCATAATTTTGAGGTGGAAGTTTCATGCCGGTCCTGCGCCACTCCCCAGACGTCGATAATGATAACGTTACCTGAACCTGGTCTTAGATCAAATTAGCACATCCGTACGAAAACAAACTTTTTAAAATGCATCATTATCCATTGTAAGTTCTAGAGAAAACTATTTCTTTTCAATACTGGGGACGTTTTTATGAAGAACTCATGAACAACGCTTCCGGTCAATGTCTTCATATGATGACAAGCAGTTCATATTTTGTCATAAAACATCACGTCCACTGAGAGCAGAAAACTCATATTCTTGACGTAAAATTTCATACAAATATAATGATAAATATCCAAGGTCTGTGTTAAAAGAATCATCGTCCTAAACGACGGTCAGCTGAAACGTAATCACTTGAAAAAGTCCACAACAACTCACCTTTTCGTGAAAGATTGACTCCATTTTGGAAATGACGTCACTTCTCCCAGTGTGCTCCGCGTGGGGAAAACCCTGTTTATCGATCGACCAATCAAAAAGCGCTACATTTTATCCTGACCAATCAGCATTCAGTGAATTGTGTGGCAATTTTTAAACAGCTGTGCAGACCAGACGGACGCTGCAGCTCTTCTCTCCGACTCCCTTGTCCCTATACTCTAGTCGTTCACTGTGCAAAAAACAGCGATTTTTCTGGTTTGTACTCAACAAGCTGAGTGAGTTGACAACACAGAGGCATCGCTTCTAAAATTTCCGGTGGATTGACGTGAAAAACGTGCAATTTTCTTCCGTAGTTTACTAGTATATTTGGTAGCTTTGTTTGTTTTGCGGAATCAACAGCCCGAGACGAAGCCAAGCCAAGCCAAGCGCAGTCCACTGTCCAGCATCATGCCGACTTCAAGACTGGAAGACTACGAAGTTCTATACACCATTGGGACCGGCTCTTATGGAACCTGCAAGAAAGTTCGCAGGAAGACCGATGGCAAGGTAGCAAGCTTATGCTTCCTTTAATAGCTTTAGCTTTAGGCTATGGATTTGTTTGTTCTCAAATGTCGGATAACAAAGCATGTGAAGCTTGGCTGACGTTTATCGCTAAAAATAAGTTATAGCAATGCACTCACGTCAACTGTTGTTGTTTTAAAATTGATTACTATGATACATATCATCAAGCAAAAGGCACAGAGATATCTTGGCATTTAGCTGAACAAAGGTAGCTGGCATTTTGGCATAGGAATTATGACTGAAGCCAGGGAAAACGATGCTAAAGAAGCTAAAAGTTTCAGTTAGAATCTTTTGTAACTGCCAATTAACACCTCTGGAGCAACACATGTATTTGGAAACCCTGACCACCTTTGTTGAATGACCAAAGCGCTATACAAGAATTTTGCGCGTGTTGCAGATAATCTTATTTGTCTCCAAGTACTCCCCAGAAGTGGTAGAACAATGGTGTTCCCAGGCTGGGTGTTCCAGTCACATTGAGGGGCAGAGTGATTGTTTGTGAAAGTGTTGTGTGACAAGCCAGTTTTACCAGGTGTGATGTCCTCATTATGTCAGCAGTTTGTGTGTCACAACTCAAGTCAAAAGGTATGGAGAGGTGCTTGGAGCATGGTTTCATCATGGAGTTAAAATCTTATATTTTAACTCCATGGTTTCATCAGTCTATGTATGATACTTTACTTAGTGTGGAAGGAGATGTACTAGTACTGTGGCACCCCAAATGAGGATGAGGTTTAGGTCTAAGTTTAGGTTCATCTACTGATTGTTGGATTGTCTCTTGTTGTGCAGGTCTTGGTGTGGAAGGAGATGGACTATGGCACCATGTCAGAGGCGGAGAAGTCCATGCTGGTGTCGGAGGTGAACCTGCTGCGAGAGTTGAAGCACCAACACATCGTGCGGTACTACGACCGCATCATTGACCGCAGCAACACCACTATCTACATCGTCATGGAGTACTGCGAAGGCGGCGATCTGGCTAGCCTCATCTCTAGGTGTCGTAGGGAAAGGTAGGATACATAATCAAGTCTTTCATTTGTTCCTTCCTTCCTTCTTTCCTACTTTCATTCATTTATTCGGGTATTGCAATTTTCAATCGCAAACTTTCATCCCCAGACGATACTTAGAGGAGGACCTGATCTGGAAGCTGTTCTTCCAAATCTGCCTGGCACTGAAGGAATGTCATAACCGACGTGATGGAAAGACGTTCCTGCATCGTGACCTGAAGCCTGCCAACGTGTTCCTGGATTCTAACAAGGATGTGAAGCTGGGAGACTTCGGGCTGGCGAGGGTTCTGGCCCATGATACCAGCTTCGCCAAAACATTTGTTGGGACGCCATACTACATGTCTCCAGTGAGCTGCCTTATAGCCTTGTTTTACTGAGTATAAATTACAGTAACTATAATGTAATGTGAATATTATCCACCAAGGAAGGCAAAGGGTTTAGCAACTACTCCCTGCATATCCCAAAAATCTTGCTACAAACATGTAGCAAGGAAAGTTTAGGAAACCTACAAAAATAAACTTTTATGTGCGTCTAGACACAAGAAAGAAAGGAAGACTATGTATCCACAATAAATTAATTAATGTTCAAATGTATGTAGTCATCAACTACCATAGGGGAGACAGCACTAGGTCAGCACAGCAGAAGTTCACTGTGCAAGGCATAATGTGGATGGCCAATATCCCATTGGTGATGAACACAGTTTGTAAAAGATTGGGAGCTGTTGTAGCTGATCATTCCAACTACACCATCTGGGAGCTACAACAATTAGTTCAAAATCCCTTGTTATCACATTTGCAGAGTGAAGGAAAGAATCAGTGGTATTTATGTGTGTGTAACATTCTGTTGTATTTTTGTTTTCTCAGGAACAAATGAACAACATGTCGTACAATGAGAAGTCAGACATCTGGTCACTAGGGTGCCTCATCTACGAACTCTGCTCCTTGTCGTGAGTTAACTTCATCTGTTTCTGAACAAATTCAGGCAGTACCGTGTATTTATCAAAGATTTAGGAAATGAATAGAAGGGATCAAGGGGGCTTAGACTACATGGTCATAGACTTATTTTCTTGGAAAAGATAACAAAATTACCGGTACCCTCCCACAAGTCATTTGATTTGTTTCTCTGTAGTGGTCATTTGTTCAGCAATTGTACAATAGTTTGTACATAGCAAATGGATGTGACATCATCAGTGCATCTGCTGCAAGATTTGTCATCAAGGGAATACCAATATTTCCTTTGTTGCTATGACACCATGATTGATGTGAAAATTACAGTTGGGAAGATCGTATTAGTGAGTAAGCTCTATAATTAATTGTCTATGACAGGCCACCCTTCCTGGCAGCCAATCAGAAGCAGTTGGCTGTGCGTGTGCGGGAGGGGAAGTACCGCCGAGTTCCATACCAGTACTCAGATGAGCTGAACTCCATCATTGGCTCCATGCTCAACATTACGGTGAGACAAACCTGCCTGTTCCTCCTGTGTTCCAAGCTAAGCTAACACAATTGGATTATCCACTGATACATTGTCCCTGAAATCTTGTGGTAAATTTGCTAATAGCCTTTAACACTGACCTCCATGCAGATGTGTATGTTAGCCTACTGTAGGTACAACCTGTCCTTTTGGTTCAACAGTACAAATGTGAATTTGGTCAATTGGAAATTAAGAATCTGGTCAGTTTATAGTGCAGGGAAAATACAAACATTTTCACGAAGACAAGACAATAAACCAGTACAAAATTGCATGTCCCCCATCTAGGATGACCGTAGGCCGGACATTGAGACATTACTCCAGAGACCACAGCTGGCCTCTCGGCTGAGAGAGTACAACATCAAGAATGACAAGGTAGAAGCTCCACGCCGCAGGTCACGTGAGGACATGGAGGATCGCAGGCGATCACGAGAGAAGGAGGACCTGTTAAAGCAGCGGGAGGATGCTCTCATGGCAAGGGAGCGAACCTTAGAGGACAAGGAGAAGGAAGTGGAGGGTAAGTCATTCTTCATCTGGCATTCTAGACACACTAATGTTTTGATTGTTACTATTGTTTCTGGAATACTGACCTGTTTTGATCCATTATTTCAGCCCGAGAGAAAAATCTGGCAGTGAGGGAAAAGATAGTGGAAGACAAGTTAGCAAGGTAAGATGTTATTCTGCTTGTTTTCTGTACAAATCTCTGAAGATTTGACAATTGAGCAAAAACAGGCATGCTGCTTGGCAAGGGCAGCGCAATATTAACTCCTGCCATGGTCATCAGTTTTGAATTTTGTTGCCTTAAATTGGCCTCTGTAGCAGTCTTTATGAAAATTTATCTGCTGATTATAAACTGCTTTCTCTGTGGTTGCAAGTGAGCACAAATGTTACTAGCATGTACTGAATCAAAAAAAATTACAGTGTTCAAACAAATGTTGATATTGTGGAGTGTAAAGATGTGGGTGAATCTTCACCTTTTTCATCATGATTGTTTTTTGAGATTCACATCTTAACTCTCAACAACGTTGTGCAGGGCAGAGTCACTGATGAAGCAGTACACTGAGCTGGCTGTTGCCAAGGCGAACCGGGCGCTGGCTGATTTTGACATTAATGCCGACGACACATGCACAGGTAGACTCTCACCTCGGCTTACTGACAACTACTTGCGTGTCAGGGAGAAGAAAGGGAGGGGATGTCGGTCTCCTTTGTAAGGGGGGGGGCGTAGTTTCTTTTAATGTGTATTAGTCTTGTGCAAGGGGAAGGGGACAAATTTTGGTAGGTTCCTACAGTAACAAGCAATGAGTTTTCACTTCTGTAGAAAGGACCTAATTCTTAGAATCACATTTTGTTTACTACAATTACTTCCTCTTAGAATTTCTTATTTTCATGTTATTTAAAGGAAGGAAAACTTCCAAGTGAGTTTTAGAAAAAAGATATCCAGTACTGAGATTGTTTTCTTTCCACCTTTGTAATTAATTGGCAAAACAGCCCAAGTGGTGCTGCCGATTGTCTGTAGCTGATTCCACTATTATATTGTCAGGTGTTTTGGGGAACCCACTTGCTGCATGCCGCATAGCTGACAGTGGAGTCCCAGCACAGAAGCCTCTGTCTTGTAAACTGTGGGATGTGTTTTGGAACATTGGGCTGTACTCATGTCTCACTGTGGTCATGTTACAAATGGCACTACCATTTCTGTAAAACTGGATGATGAGTCATGTATATGAAACGGATAGTTAAGTTAGCTGGTCATAGAAAACATACGAAACAGCTTTGTTTCTTCTAACAATGGAGGTCTGCTCAAGTTTCTTCCTAGTAAACAGAATAAGAAGTCTTTTTAGTGCAATGAAAGAAGACCATGGGAATGTTTTAGTGTCAAGTACAAAAGATTTTAAGTTGTTTTTGTATGTTTTGTTTTGTAAGGCTGATTGCTTTAACCAATAAAGGAAAAAAAAGTTCTAAAAATTGAGCTCACAATTAGTGACAAAATTCTTAATTAGATTAACCATGTCAGCCAATCACAATGCAGGAGTGGATAAAATTTCCTAATTTGCATATTAGCTCATACTTCTACATGTTCACAAGCAGGCAAGAATTAAAGCTAAAATTGTTTAGATTTAATGTCCTTGAAATTGGCATCTTTTTTGTTACAGCTTCCAGTATTCCTTTCTCTGAATACAACTGCTTCTCTCTTTTGCAGAGAAATCCCTGTCTAAGAAGAAGGTGCATTTCTCCATACTCCCTGGGAAGGAGAATGAGGGTGGCGATGATGACCTGGGATCAAGCTTCATCTCCCAGTACAATGGCTACAAGGCAGGCGGGACCAAGGCGGAGCTGAAGGCACGACTTGACAGGGCCAAGATACGGGGCGTGGCACTCAAGCATGTGGAGGCCAATGCCACCTTCAAGAGTAGACAGCTACTGGGCATGAGATAGACTTGGAAAATTTAAAGAAATGTCAGAGAAAGGCACAATTATTAGGCATGAAAAAGTCTTGGTTTGAGAGAGACTTGAGGAAGTTAAGAGAAATGTTAAAGAAATTTAATATCTTTTCTACTGACTGAGATCTTCACAGTGTACATTAGCTTAGAGTTAGCATTACAGTATTACTGTAGAGTTGTCCATTGGGGATTCCTTCTCAAAAACCACACTTGGTGGTTGCTATACATGTATATGCAAATGACTTGATTGCAATATTTTTCCATCAACATGAATCATCTCTTGTCAACTGTGCCATGTACATAGTCTCTATTGCCTGAACAAATCACTGTAAATATTCTGTAAAAAAAAATCCCAGCCTATGATTGAAGAAAACTTTCACGTATGCAGTGTTTACATTTTTATTGTGTTATGTTGTGTTGTGTGAACATAGACTATGTCTAGTCTTACAAATAAATCTATTTGTAAAGAAACTGTTGAACTGTTGTTTTCATCTCAGACAGCTTTGGGATCATTGTTATAATATTTCTAACAAAAAAAGAAGACACTTCTATCACTTGAATTATGAAGTTGCTTGACTGTAGCTGTATACTGATATCAACAACAAAGATGCTTGAAAATCACATTTCTGGTCTTGAAGAATAACCACATAGATCAAATCAAAGTCTGTCTGTGATCACTGTCTGTCACCATGGCTCCTTTTCCCCAGGCTTGAGCTCTCTGTGGAACAGCATGCTCTTGTTCTTGTAGGTGCCCAGCCTGTGTGTGGCCTCATAGTTGTTGATCCACATGCCGAAGAGGAAGCCTCCAAGGGGGAGTGACAGGGTCCAGTAGTCCTTCAGTATGGTCCGCACTGCATTCACAACCATGGCTAGCTATGGGGCTGGGACCTACATAAAACACAAGGATTTATCTTGATGTATACTATACCTGTGAACAGATTTGTATAATTCTGGAGAAAAAAATTATAACCTATAACATGGAGGTAAAAATTTTAACCTCCTTGCCTATAACAGTTGGACTACTAGTAAATTACCATCCAATAGTTTGATTTCCAAATACAAGCGATAAATTATGAAGCTAATAGTGCAATTTACAATGTTAGAAGCATCTTGGATTATAGCAAGGAGGTTAAAAATCCTCCTTGATTATAGCCTGTGTTTCAAAATCTCTTGCTGTCGGGATGATTCTTCTAACTTCTAGGGTCCGAGAACCGTGATGTGTAGTCAGGCTACGTCGCTCCTGTACGCCAATAGTTTTTGCTTACAGTGCTATTTTTCTTTTAGGCATCCCTGAAATGAACTAAAGTTACCTTGATCCTTCATCGGTTAAGAAGCAAATTATGCAATTCACAAGATGCAAATTGTGAAAGAAGCAAATTATGTAAGTTATGCAAATTATTTCAGCAAGTTATATAAGAGACAAATTGCGCAGCTATATAAAAATGACAGTTATATAAAACTGACAGGCCCTAAGGCCTACCTGGGGAAGATATAAGATAAAAGATGAATAATTCGCCCCCCTCCCCAAGGACGAATATAAACTGAATAGAACGAGCAGTGTCCAGGACTCCTTAATCCTTATACAACTTACCTGTCACCGACAAATGAAGTCTTCAGTCTTTAAGGATTACAAGAAGCGACAGCCTTGTTTCCTTTTGTTCCGAGCCAGCCCCACAAAGTTGCGGCAAGCTCAGAAGAAAATGTTGAAGAGAGCGTAAAATGGCGACGCGTCCTTGTCGGTCGCTTGGATGACCCCGCAACAGCGCCACTAAGCGGTTCTTGGTAGTACTGCAATATGCACACGTCGTCCACACACCGTCGCGACGAAATTTCTCTCTTTTGGGTTTTGATAAATGGTGGGCCGACGAAGAAAAACAATGGATGATCCCAGTAGTAACTATATTTATCGAAAATACGCATTGAATATATCGTCTGATGGTAAGACACCTACTTTTGTCGGTTCTAAGTACTGTATTTAAAGGCTCCTGAACTGAAAAAGTAGAGAACTCCTGAGACTAAGTAATGCCAGTTTCTCAGTCTAAAAGGTTCTAGTAGCTGACAGTGTGTACCTGATTTTGTTCCCTTATTGACAAATAATTGTCACTTTTTCTGACATAAAAGAAAGCTAACATGCAGAAAACTGTTCTGCTGATACAGAACAACATATCCTTTACTGTAAAAGAGTTTTTATTTATTGCATACAGAAACAAAAAAACTTTATAAACGTGTTTACAATAATACCCAGGATTTATTGACTATCTCAGTTGCATAGGAGGATGTTCATGCAGATGTTTGATAACAGCAATAATATTGGCCTAATTAGTGGCCAGAAAATAACTTGCTCAACAGTCCAAATGTAGTTTAATTAAAAGACATTTGATTTCCAAGTGTTGGTCTGGTCTACATGACAAGTTAGACTTCAACTTAGAGTTAGACTTCAACTGTGGGGTCGTGTGGCGCAACGGCAGTGTTCGACTCGGAACCAAGAGGTCCCGGGTTCGAACCCTGCCATGCCACCAATCTTGTGCCCTTGGGAACGGCACTTTACACGACTTTCCTCACTTCGCTCAGGTGAAAATGAGTACTGTATCGTCCTCTGTGTCGGTGGCAGCATAAAAATAAGTTGAAAAAACTTGAGTGTGCGTCACCACGTCTTGTGATTACATGTTGGAATAAAAAAAAAACAACTTAGAGTATTTTCTGCAGGAGTGCTCATTGGTCACAACTGGCAACTTTCAAAAGGATGTCCAAAATATTGATGACTAAGTGTCACTGATGGTTGAAAATTACCTAAAATTCTTAAATCTCTTGTGTCTTATATATATATATAGAAATGCTGCAGACATGTTATTTTTAATACCAGTATGGGAGAATAATCCTAACAATATTTCTAACACTTATCCTCACAGGAAGGCAGTTGCTGAGTTATGTTGGTCAATATTGATACTTGCATGTTAATGGCAGTTCAGATTCATCAGATGATCAGTTTCGAATTTCATACTTTCATAGTGAACACCTTATCTTAAACCTTCACACCAGCAGCATGTCACAACTGTATATTTAACTTACACAGGCACCAAAATGTAGTCCAATTACTTGAATTAGGAGGTAAAATTAGGAGGTAAAAAAACCCAAGTGAACAACATGAAGGGGCAATGGTACAATGTCAACAGCCCTCTCAGTCTCTGGTTTTGTTGACAGTTATAGGCGTGTCATCACAAACCCTTCCAGCCCGGCTGGTTTTTGTCCAACACTGACCGAGGCACAAACTTCTTCTCCTTCAACATGTCCACCTCTGTGGGGTCCTTTTCCTCAATCGCCTCCAACTTTCTCTCCTCTCGCTCCTCCAGGATGCTCTTGTTCCGGTATGGCTGCTGCTTCCCACCGCGTACGAGGTTCTCAAAGTTGTACCCGACGAAGCCAATGACCAGGGCAAATGGGAAGGTGATGTATGGCGCATAGGTCCTGATGAAAACCTGCCACATTGCAGCGTCAGTCTCAACCTGTAGACCTGTTAACAGAAAATTATAACAGGAGAGAACTTAGAGAGTATTTCTATATACCATAGTCCCTAATCCTAGTAGCTTTATAGAGCAAGGAGCTTCTACAAAGGAGCTTCTACAAAATGTAGAAGCTCCTGTAGAAGCTCCTTGCATGAACTTAATTTAAGGATTTATGGGGTTTTGAGAGAATATGGAAAGTCTTGTATTGTGAGACTAAATGTTATTTAGCAAGCAGGGAACTTAGCAGATCACATTATCTCATGACAGTTATCTCGACCAAAATGAAGAGGGATCCAAAATGAATTATACAGATATCATTATGTGAAGAACGAGCATTACGCAAGTTACACAGCAATGCCACAGGTGCTGCTGTCTGGTACAGCTACGGCGCGGGGAAGAGAAAGAATTCTTGTACAATTTGTATTAAACAACTTGAAAACTTGTACCACCACCCCCATTACTGCTTCACACAAAACCGAAGTGACCAAACCTTACCTTGTAAATCTCTTAAAGGAATTAAAGATCTGTCCCTTTATCGTGAAACCAAACCATGAACACGTAAGACTTGAAGTTAGGTTGGGAATTGCGAAACCAACATCACGTTCTGAGTCACCTCTATTTTCTGCTTTTTTGGACCATTGAGTAGCATCGAAACATAAAAATCATAGATACGCTCCCCCGAGTTTACAACAGCGGGAATTGCATTTACTTTCTGTAACTCAAATCTGTGGAAATATTAATTGTAATGGAAAACTACTATTTTCAAAGCTTATTTTGTAAAGCTTGATTCAAGATCTAAGGGAAGGGTTTTTACACTTGGCTGCGTTGATATCAGCTGAAGGGTGAAAGGTGAACGTCCTGGAGTGACCTGCCGGTGTACGTTGCAACACCAGGAAGCCGCTATAAAAACTGAGAAAACACCTCTGTAATCATGGAGTACCCGTCCCCCGGGGACCAGTTCGGGGATCGGGACAGCGGGGAAGGTGTCTGGAGGCCCATGGTGGCCATGGACAGGAACTATCGTCAGCAGGCGGCCTTCGACGACTCGGATCCGTACGGTTTGGAAATGGCACAGCAGTACGAAGACGATCGGCCACCCGCATATAACCCCGAAGTTATCGATCTAACGGACTCTCCCGTGCGGCAAAGCCCTGCCAGGCCCCCCAGGCCACCCAGACCCGCGGTACCCCCTCGCCCGGGTCTCCCCTCTGCTAACACCGGTGTCTCCACAACCCAAGACGTCGTGACAGACTTGAGACCCGAGGAAGTCAGGTGGTTCTACGAGACGGAAGAACCAGGGAAGAAGCCTCAATGGGAACCCTTCATCGGCTACGACTCCTTAAGAATCGAGACTAAGTACCGACAGGTGAACTTCTACCAGGGGAACACGCCCCCGGAGGAGAAAGTGGACCTGATCGTGGTGCGGGGAGGGGTTCACGAGGTGTGTGTGGCCACCAAACACTGCTACCCCATCTACTGGTCAGGTGAGTCACAGGAGGAGCAGGAGGCTGTTGCCATGGCAACGGGAATGTTTATAGTAGAGGTGGAAGATCTTAAAGTTTAAAAGCAATTGTTTAGATTTACAGTCTTGTATCATATTGTGTGACATATGATTCACAATGGTGGGTGGTAAGGGACAGTGCTGAAGATATATGTTCTACATTCAGTCTTTCAAGACTCAATATCAGACAAATGACAACCCTCAGTACAGTAGTGGTATGAGAGTCTACATTAATTATGTGGTAGCAGCAACAAGTTTTACCTTGAATCACCCCACAGGTAAGCCCATCAAGGTGCTGCGGGGCCTGTGGTTCCATGACGGTATGTGGCAGCCTGTGGAGGAGGACGTCGCTGTGCAGCTGGAGACGGAACATCTGGGCAAGTGGAGAGGACAGAGGATTCCACTACACAGCAGCCCCACCAAACAACAAACCGGTTCGTTTATTTGTAGCGTGTGTTTATGGTACGGTTGTTAATTACCCTGTTTCTGGACAGAAGGGTTGACACTCAGCTTGAATACTACTAGAAAGCATTATAAAATAATTAATTGTTTTTGTCAAAAAGAGCAGCAGTACTGCAGGGCATTTACTTGTCCATTAGTTTGGTGAAACAATACTCTGTGTAACACAAACTCCCTCTGTCCAGGGCTCCATGGAGACCCTCCCCTGACTAATGGAAGGGCTGCTAGAAGCATGCCATACTAAGTCTGGTAATCAGCCTAGTGAAGATACATTTTTATTTGTACCTTGGCTTGATCATGCCAATATTGACCTGCTTTGAAGCAAATGATCAATACTGGAACACTCATGCTGATACTGTGACAGATGAGAGAAGGGATCAAGAAATCTAAATGGGCACTATTGGACATACTGGTAAAAATAAATGTATTAACCAATAAAAGGTTGAAATGTGATGCTTGAAATATGGCATCTTGAAATTTGCAAAATAACTTTATTTAGTTTACACTTAGAGCGATTACTTTTTTTTAACAGGTCATTTTTGTCAGTTTCAAAGTACTATTACTGTAACTATGGATCATTTTGTATTTTGCATCTCTTACTGTATACTAGTATGTGTTATCTTGCTATTTCTATTCACATTTTTATGATGTTATTGTACCAATGCTGAAGTTTGCTATCTTTATTGTTACACATGGCATTTGTGTGAAATGCCAGACAGCATTTAATGATTATAATAAATGGGAGATGTCATGTATGACATCCTCTGGAGATCCCAAATTTAATGTCTTATGGTAGGCCAGGGACATTATATATTTATATCATACATTATATATACTGGTAATTATATACATATACATGTATAATGTTCTTGTATAGGCCAAAATGAATGTACATATGGATGTCATCCATATTGTTTACCTGATGGGCCTTGGTAGGTGAATACTGGTATACTCTGGGTTGATCCCCAGAGGGCACCATTAGTTATTGGCTGTTCCAGACAATATCCCACAATGCAGACTCATTGAACCCACATTTAGCTAATTGGAGTATTGATTGTGTCTCCAGTGCTGAATGTGAGGTTCCGTGACAGCCATGTGGATTGGTACAGCCCGTCTGAGGTCTTTCTCTTTAGTGACAGCAAGACTTCTCGTGGCATCAGATTCGTTGGGAAGAAGCTTGGAATTTCCAAAGGTGTGTACTTCACTCCAAACAGTGTTCTTAAACAATGACATTTTGTTGATTGACACTATTGGTACAGAGAAATGTGCAAAACTGAAGCTGATTTATTTTGGTAAGGTATAGGACAGTGTTAGAATAAGAAGCTGATGTCTTACAGTGTACGAAATCCTTTTTTCACACAACATTTAACCTGCACTTAAATCGCTTTATAAGACATTTTGATGTGATAGTCAATATGAGTAAATAATAGAGATCTATTTTATGATTAACTTTGCTAAAACACTCTGACCTTTTTACACACAGGAACTTCTGCCAACATTACAATTTACGTAGACCAAGTTTACAAATAGTCTGTCAGCACATTCGATCTGGCCACTATTATTCATACCCTTCTACAGTACATGTCAGTCAAAGAGTTTTATCTACATTTAAAAAGAATTGTTTCCCCTTACTTTAAGTGAGTGCATCTATGGAAACTTCTGAATGAACGTTTCCCAATGGTGCTTACCTGGATTTAGAAAAGGGTTGCACCAAGCAAAATGTGTGTGACCCAGTATTTTGCACACTTTTCTTTTCCAGCTACTGCTAGTGGCACCAAGCTTCACCGTGGCTACAGATACGAGGCCAAGATGGACGACAAACCGGCAGACATCACACACCTGGTTCTGGTCATCCACGGGATTGGGCAGAAAATGGACACAGGCAGGATCATCAAATGTGTAGCTGAGTAAGTAAGGAGTACATATCATGGGGTAGAAAGTTACAATGGTTAGCCCACAATCACAACTATAAAACTTACAGAAATAAAGATACAATAGTAAAAACGTGAAATATGCTGGTTCCAACATGGTACCCTTGAAATTAAAAAAAAAGAACTTTCCAAATTTGAAATGACCAGTGTTAACTTGGTACATGTAACGTTATTCATTTGGTATTTCTAAGACTACGCCCACTATTGATTTTGGGCTGATTTTAACAGACTGAGTGTGTTACCATCGGTCATAGACACTGTGAGGATTAATGGACACTGGTATCTCCACTTGACCTTGTGGGGGTTCAATTCTATAGACCCCACAGCAGCACCCACACATATCAACACACCATGCTACATTAACTCATTGACAACTGTGGGCCATGAGTTGGCCTCTGTCATGAAAGAACAGATTGATCCTGGAACAAAATCAATAAATTCCAGGAGGAAATATTACTTGTATGCAAGGAGAATTTCATAATGTGTTTTTTTTTAGATGTACATGTACCTTGAAGTACCTTGAACATTAACCCTTTGTCTGCATGATTCTGGCATGGTAACAGTTGTTTTCTTGGCCTGCCCCCCTCCCCCTACAGTCTCAGACAGGCAGCCAGTAAGATCCAGGAGAACCACTTCCCCCACCTGCCCGATGACCAGCGGGTTGAGTTCCTCCCTGTGGAATGGAGGTCGGGGCTGACACTGGATGGAGGTGGGGGTCGTATCTATTTTGTCATAAAAGTATTCCACCTTGCTTAGGCCATTAACAAGACTTTTTCTCCTTCCCAGCTTCTCAAGGTCTTTTTCCACTGTTCTTATCCACATACTTCCCAGTCCCCAGCCTATCTTTCTTACTTTTGATAGAGATGAGGGTCACTTGGTTATTAAGCTTCCTTATTTAGTACTTTTATTCTTGTAAACACTAAGTAAGTACTGAATACATGTACTTAATAATTGACATTGTGTGACAAGAATGAAGTGTCACATTGTAAAACATGCACTTTCTGGTCAGGTATTGTTGAGAGCATCACGCCAGACAAGATCCGTGGGTTGCGGGAGGTTCTGAATGCAAGTGCCATGGACATCATGTACTACATGAGCCCACTCTACAGGAACGAGGTCAGACATTGTCCTTTAGAGCCAAATTAGAGGCTCTGTATCTGTATCAACCACTCAGTAGAACAACATCAGCATTATTCGGATAAGCCGAAAGGATGATGATGATTACAATCCCCTACCTATGGTGTCTGGCAGTGAAAGATTAACCACAAATATCGTAGCATGAAAGCATATCAGTGTACTTTTAGTAGCTGAATTATGTTTGTATATATTTACCCTGTGAGGAAAGGAAGTTAAAGGACAAGGAAAGTAATTTCAGTTTTGGTGCCTTTCAACCCAAAATCCTGTTTGCAAAAGGTGATTCATTGGTTTATACCCGTCCCGTACACATTGGGGTGATTTTTGACCCAAATCCATGTTAACGTTTCATGACTGCCTATTCCACCAGGAGGCTGCCGTGATGTCACTAGTATCCTTAATCTAATTAACTGGCCATAAAATCACTACTCTGTTAACGTTACTACATAAAAGAACATCTCCACGAAACGAAAAGGATAAAGAGAAGCCAGAGGACAAATAATCACCTGAGGGAGAATTGAAGTAGGCTGTTGTCTGCATGTCAGTCCTTCTACAACCCCGACATTCGTCATATCTTCTCCGAAAGACATACATATACTATACAGTTAATTAGATTAAGTGTACTAGTGACGTCACGGCAGCCTCCTGGTGGAATAGGCAGTCATGAAACGTGAACATGGATTTGGGTCAAATATCACCCCAATGTGTACGGGACGGGTATAAACCTGAATGAATCACCTTTTGCAAACAGGAGTTTGGGTTGAAAGGCACCAAAACTGAAATTGCTTTCCTTGTCCTTTAAGCTCTACCATACAGATAGTATATCATAAATTACAATGTATATACATGTAGTTTTACCTAGGAATTGAAGTATGTTTTGTAGTGCAGGCCCTTGACATTCCACTGGACTTCTGGTAAGAGGAGTCTCAATAAATAGAATTTTAGATTGATTGAAAAACACTACACTCAGCAGTATCCACTGTACAATTACATCTGATAGTGACTGCAGTTTGTGCCCAGATCACCAGATGTCTCCAAACAGAGTTGAACAGGATCTACCAGGAGTTCTGCACCAGGAACCCCTACTTCCAGCCGAAGGGTGGGAAGGTTTCACTCCTGGCACACTCCCTGGGGAGTGTCATCACCTATGATATCATGACTGGCTGGAGTCCCATACAGCAGTATGACCAGTACCTCTCACATGAGAAGGTAAGAAAACACCAACTCTCTGTCTAAAAAGAAGGTAATTTGGACTTAGAAATACAGTTACTGTAGTTTCTTCAGAGTGGCCTTTCAGCAGGTATTTGTTAGTCAGAGTGATATAGTCTGCACAGGTGCAAATTGGGATTGAAACACAGAATCTGTTAAGTTAGGATTATAAAGCTGAGAAATATGTAGATACAGTGTCTTTGTGTAATGTCATATTAGTAAAGGTCCTGTTTTTCCTGTTGTTCTCCATGTCTGCAGACTGAACATCCAGACTTGGTCCAGGTCGCCCTGGGTCAGGAACAGCTGGTGTCAGAGGTCAAGAGGGCAAGACAGCAGTAAGGATAGCAGTTTTTATTCTGATTTTTGAATTAAAGAAAAATTGCTTTATTAGTTGGCTGATTCAACTAAATATGATAAAGAACATTTACATGCTAATGTATTTGTTGAAGATATCAGTGAGAATGTAACATTAGAATGATTTAACTTTATTTATCAGTAGAATGATAAATGATACTCTTCACAAACTTGACTGAGTTAATTACCTGTAATTAAACATCATAGTCTGAATATTTTTAAAAGTTATTTTTATGTGTGTAATCATTTCTTTTACTCATGCAGACTTGAAGAGCTAGAGAAGAAGTTGATGGCCTCCTCCACATATGCCTTAAGTGCCAGACCTCCTGCTCTCAGATTTGATGTAAGTAGTAGTCCAATATACTAGTACATGTATTACTCTTCAGACTTGTATATAGGGTAATTCTGTTTCAAAAGTTTAAAACTGGTGGGTTACCCATCAAGGCAGTCTACTGGTAATGCAATGTAAACAAACAAACAAACAAACAAACAAACAAACAAACAAGGTATGTTAGAATTGGATTTTGATCTTTTGTCTAGATCTAACATGCTCTTATATTTGAATTACTGGTATCTCCATTTTTATCTTGGGCATCAATTGTTTGGATATGAATTCATAACGTGACCAGACAAACATGACATGGATTTCTATAGAAAGACTGAAGCTGGACATGAAGGTTTTATTTCCCACCAAAAGATGTTTACAGTTCTTCCATGCAGTCATACTGGGTAATGCAACCACTCACTCCCTCAAATGTCATCTTCATTTTATCTGCTCTAAAAACACTCTGTAACAGCTGATAATGGAGCAATTGCCTACAAGACAATTACTGTTTTAAATTTCTATTATTTTTTCTACTTTTTGCTTGTTAGGTGCATCATGTCCAATTATTTATTTATTCACATATGTTTAATGAGTATTGGGCAGAAAGCACAGTTGCTTATATGACGCCTTCTACTCAAAAGCACAAATATAAAAACAAGAGTAAAACATAATAACAAAATACATACATAATTACAAAGTGGGTCAAGTAGAATGAGTACAAACAAGACAAGTTGGTGATCTATCAATTACGAGAATCTACCTGTACAGTGAATAAAGGTTTGAACTATGTCGAAGATATTACAGTTTTGTGAATGTGAGAGTAACGTGGATCCTCGTAGCAGTAAAGAACATAAGGTACTGTCATTGAGATGCTGTAGCTCTACTATATTGGAAAGAGATGATAACAAAGTACTTCTATAACTGACATAAAGATTACAGTGTAGGAAATAATGTTCAGTTGTTTCGCTATGATAGCCACATTTACATGTAGGGTAATTGATACAATAGTGTTGAAATAAGTGGTAATTTAATTGACTGAAGTTTAAACGGAGCCTTGTGTGATGAACAGCGGAGTGTCTTTGACCATGAGAGAAATGGGAGTGTTTTGTCGGTCTGTTAAATAATAAGTCTAACTCCTTTTTAAAGATATTAATCGTAAGAGAGGCTTTGACATTAGGGGGCAGGTCATTCCACAAGGAAATAGTTGACGGTAGGAATGATTTTTTGTACTTTTCTGTTTTACAAGCAATGGTGGTGAAATTCTGGTTGGCGCGAAGGTTATATGAAACAGAATCACAAATACGTGATGGAATAAGGTCTTGTAAGTACTGTGGTGCAAGACCATTTATTATTTTCCAAAGTTGGGTCAATTTATGTTTTTGCCTTCTGCCAGCCAGAGTATCCCATCCAACCTCAGCTAAGACGCACTCGTGTTTAGTGCCTCTCATGGCTCCAGTACAGACACGTGCCGCTGACATTTGGACAGACTCGAGTAGATCACAATCTTTACCGGAAAGGCTACACCATACAACATCAGCATATTCAATTAATGGACGAATCATGGTGATATACAATGTTTCCAAAGTTCCCCGGGGGACAAAGTATGATATTCTCTTCAGAAGGTTGATACGTTTCATTGCCTTGTTTGACAAAACAGACACATGATATGACCAAGACAAGTCACATTTCAGGTATAATCCCAAGTGCTTGTGAGAGTCAACTTCTTCCAGCTCAACACCCTTAAATACTAATGGTGGGTGATGGACTTTGACCCTTTTCATAGAAAATGTCATTAGTTCAGTTTTAAGTGGATTAAAAGTTACCAACCACTGGTCAGACCAGTCGCTCACTACTCTAAGATCGTGGTTCAATCTATTTGCTGAGATAAGAGTATCAAAAACTATTTCCATAAGTGACGTATCGTCAGCAAAAAGATTAGCATCAGTTAACAGATTTTCCACCAAATCATTAATAAACACTAAGAACAGGAGTGGACCAAGGAGTGATCCCTGTGGGACACCAGCATTTACAGGTAACCAGTCGGAACATGACCCATTAATGACAACTCGCTGCTTCCGATTCGTAAGATAAGATTCAATCCATTCTAAAAGTGAACCAGATACTCCTAGTTGACGTAACTTGAAAATAAGACCAGTATGCCACACTTTGTCAAACGCTTTTGATATATCCAAGAAAACGACGCGGACTTCGAGGCCTTGGTCTACTGCTTTGTGCAGCTTGTGAACAAGGTGTGTCAGTGAATTAACTGTTGAGTCACCAGGAGTAAAGCCAGAGTTTCGGTCGGTAAGCAGGTTGTTGCCATGTAAATAGGTAGATAATGGAGCATAAACTATACGTTCAAACACTTTAGAAACACAACATAAAAGTGAAATAGGCCTATAATTTTCTTTGGCCTGTTTATCACCTTTCTTATACACCGGGACAACATTTGAATCTTTCCAAATTGTCGGGAAACAACCGTATTGTAGTGAGACATTAAACAACTGTGACAGTGGTTCTGCTACCGACGGCGCTATGTTCTTCATGTCCAATTAGATGTGTAGCCATTTAGATCAGATATATTAGACATCTGTCAAAATTCAGAACCTTACCACATACTTGTGGAAATCATTCTATTACCAGTTAAGTTAAGTGTGTTGCTGGTTAATAGGTAATTTGGTTTCTACCAACAATAGCCTGGTATACATCTGTTACCAGCTTGTTTCCACTTCACTACATTTGTTACCTTGCCAAAACAAGGTAGCTATCACCAGGTTTTCCAATGGTGTTCATACACCAAATATGTATTCATTACAGCTGAAGTAAGCAGGAAAGGCTTAAGGTATCTTTAAGTTCATTTCCATGTATAAGTCTACTTTGCAGAAAGATTGTCTCACACAGATTGTGTCTCGAGTTACAGAACAGCCATAAACCTTTATTGGACCAAATGAGTGAGTCTAGTGAGGCCTGATTTTCATCTCAGTGTGTTTGAGAGAGTAGTTGTCTCCCTTCCACTGGTTCCAGTTCACGCCTTCCCCGTTGTACTGATGGGTTCCAACCAGGTACTGGCTATTCAGGTTGGGATCACGGCAACTGCTGTACCACCAGCCGCCCTTGTTGCCAAGGTCACACTGGCCAGGATGGGCATAGTTGCTTGAATCGACGGTCGAGAAGAATGCAGTGGAACTCCATGTCATGTCATCCCCTGAAAGAACAGGTCCATTTGTTCATAAGTAAAGAGGCAACTCTGTTAGCCCAACCGGAAGTTGATCTGCACTCACTCACTCACTCACTCACTCACTCACTCACTCACTCACTCACTCACTCACTCACTCACTCACTCACTCACTCACTCACTCACTCACTCACTCACTCACTCACTCACTCACTCACTCACTCACTCACTCACTCACTCACTCACTCACTCACTCACTCACTCACTCACTCACTATCACTGCATTGTGTACAGATATGTAACAAATGTTTGTATGCTGAAAGGAACATTTTAGATATTGTTCCTCATACCTGCAGTTCCTGAGTATCCATCCACATTCATTTGGTACTTCAAGACTTCATCTTCCACCCTGAAGGTGCTGTATTTGGCATAGGCTGAATTTCCTTCGAAGTCTTCCAGGTCAACCCTCAGCTCATACACATCCTGACCAGTCAGTCTTGCCAGATTGTCATTTCCTGTAAAATGATTGACAAGTCTCTCTCAAGATGTCATAACCTGCATTGGATTTGGGAAGTTTGTGCTGTGAATTTTAACATATCATGTATTATGTTCTTCCTAACTATGTTCTTCCTAACTGTCAGTGTGGCATGTTGAACATCTAACTTATTAATGTCCTGGGACAAGGACCTGAACAATAATCCGTTACTAATTGCCATCATATTTATGATATTCAATTGATTGATTTACCTAGCCAGAACTCTGACTTGATGTCTCCAAAGCCTGTCTTGTAGGACTGCCAGCCCAAGGAGAAACTTACTGAACCATCATGACGCCTTTGGAAGACCTGCATTAGACAAATCAGATTATTGCTACATTTAAGGGTTATGTTTCCTTATTCTGTTTGAAACTTGGACAAGAGAGACCTTACATGATGCTAAAAAATGAAATGCTCTTCTGAATGAATTTCATACATTATAATTAAAAGAAAAAAGGGATAAGTAGAAAAATATTGAAAAGTTAGATGAGTGTTTCAACTTTGTACCGTCCATCCGCCTCCATCAGTGTCCATGTCACAGTAGACAGGGAGGGGATCCTTTCCCCCTGGGTAGATCTCGTAGACTCCACTGGTGTTGTGACCGGTGTTAAACAGGTCCAGGCAGTCACGAGGAGCATTCAGTATGTCTGAGAAAGTAGAAAATTCAAGAAATATACTTTCTGACACAACTCATGTCTTAAAGTTCACAGTTGACTCTAGCTTGGGTCTTTTCTTTTAAAAACAGATTTCAGTAGACCTGTCCAACAGGGCTTTCCTAAAGACCTTGCTTTTCATGGATACATCACTCTTTTGGATACTACAATCATTTTAGCAGAACATGTAGATCTAAAGTTTGTGATGCAAAGTTAATATTTAAGTTCTTAAGAACTTTAAGAATGTGCCATAATTCAGAGGATGTATATGTTGTACAAAGCCGTAAGCAATACAATGCAGGTT
Organism: Branchiostoma floridae x Branchiostoma japonicum; assembly: GCA_013266295.2. Taxonomy (NCBI): domain Eukaryota; kingdom Metazoa; phylum Chordata; class Leptocardii; order Amphioxiformes; family Branchiostomatidae; genus Branchiostoma; species Branchiostoma floridae x Branchiostoma japonicum. The sequence goes on from CM023840.1 coordinate 19,028,604, forward strand.
TTCTATCTGCAATTGCCTCATGTCTACAATGTTTCTATAACGTCATACCTTCCAGTTGCTGGATGTAGGCTTGTTGGCTGGCAGCTTGTTGGGAATAAGTGTTAGCTTGTTGCTGCAGAGTTCCTTCCAGCTGCTGCAGGTTGCTGGCTAGTTGCTGGTCAGCAGTCTCCTGTAGCTGCAGGCTGGTGGCTTGTTGCTGCAGAGTTCCCTCCAACTGCTGCAGGTTGCTGGCTAGCTGCTGGTCAGCAGTTTCCTGTTGCTGCAGGCTAACGGTTTGTTGCTGCACACTTCCTTCCAGTTGCTGCAGGGAGCTGGCCAGCTGCTGGTCAGCAGTTTCCTGTTGCTGCAGGCTTGTGGCTTGTTGCTGCACACTTCCTTGCAGTTGCTGCAAGCTGGCAGCTTGTGCCTGGATGGTGGCTTCTTGTTGCTGCAAGCCAGCGGCTTGTGCCTGGATGGTGCTTTCTTGTTGCTGCAAGCTGGTGGCTTGTGCCTGGATGGTGCTTTCTTGTTGCTGCAAGCTGGCAGCTTGTGCCTGGATGGTGGTTTCATGTTGTTGCAAGCTGGCGGCTACTTGCTGAATCTGTTGCTGCATGGCACTTGCTTGTTGCTGGACGGTTTCTTCCAGTTGCTGCAGTCTGTTAGCCAGTAGTTCTTCATTTTTTTCATGCTGCTGGATTGCAGCTTCAAGTTCCTGGTTAGTGGTTTCCAGTTGCTGCAGGCTGCTGGCCTGTTGTTGGATGGTAGATTCTAGTTGCTGCAGGCTGCTGGTCTGTTGCTGCAGGCTGCTGGTCTGTTGCTGCAGGCTGCTGGCCTGTTGTTGGATGGTGGTTTCCTGTTGCTGCAAGCTTGTGGCTTGTTGCTGGTTAGTAGCTTCCAGTTGCTGCAGGCTGCTGGCCTGTTGTTGGATGGTGGTTTCTTGTTGCTGCAGGCTACTGGCCAGTTGCTGGTTAGTGGCTTCCTGTTGTTGAATCAGGGTGGCCTGTTGCTGCAGAGTTCCCTCCAGTTGCTGTAAGGCTGCGGCCTGCTGCTGGATGAGGCTGTCCTGGCTGCTGACTGTTGCCTGAAGATCCACAATTTGGGTGGTCTGGTCTGTCTGTGCCTGTGGCTGTTTAAATGTCTTTCTTTAACATAAGCTCACCAAAATTCTTTTGATTTAATAGTTATAATCTCTACAAGTCTTTATGAGAAAAGCATGATACTAGTAGTAGACAGAATATCAGAACAAGTGTCCATAGGCAACAATCCTCCGTGAATTTTTACGTTTTGCAGATTGGGAACAGTATAGTGCACTACATATAATTTATTTGATAAGGTATCGTAGTAGGTGCAAACCATAAGTCACAATCCCAACAGATACTCACAAACGAATATACACAACAACCACCTAATATCTGCTTATAGAACCTCGCCTACCACATAACTACTTAACCTACGGCCTATTCCACAGGATTATAAAAATAGGGGTGTTTCTGAAATATGAATTTACCTCAATATAAAAACCGCGACGGTTAAAACCAAAACACGTGCATCATCACGGACATAACGGCACACCACATGCCCAATTGCATAGAAATACAACATACAGAACCACGACTTTTAGATGTGAACACATTGGAGAATTCCAGCCCATAGTTAAACCATGGCGACGAACATCTGGTCCTCATTAACGAGCATACTCCACATCTACCTGAAGTTTGGATAGCCCCTCAAGAAGAAGGAACTTCCATTTTTTGAGTGAAAGTGAGAAGAAAGCACTGTCAATTGAGCTATTGAACAGTTTGGAAGTGTGTTCACATAGATTTCCTATTACTCGGACATTGTACTGCTCCCATGAAGGATATACATGTACATGCAAGAAAATTTACGAGAGAGTTAATAAAGATTGGAAGGTCTTAATTCCTAAAGGTATCTTGATAAATCCCACAATATTTTGGAACAATCTTTGAGTGCACAGTTATTATGTTCAAGAAATCCCCAAAGTCTGGCAGAGACTGGAGGGATGCTGACTTATGCAGTGTTTATACAACAAAATGACACATGAAGTACTTGGGAACTGGCTAAACAAATGGCTTATAAAGAGCAACAATGAATGTATCGTGCCATACACTTAATAAATCATAACACTGCAAAAAAATAAACACTAAAAAGGTTTTGTTGCTAAGGACTGAAAACAACCAAGACCTCAGACTTAGACATCACAAAGCTCAAGTTTCCTGGGCATTGGGTGTGATCAAGTATATCTGGTCATGTTAAACAAAGGTGAAATCCCTTGGATACATGTCACATGGAAGATATTTTGCTTGGCTCGTAATACTAATTCCTTAAGGGTTAATTTCTTGGTTCTTAGCTTTCTGCAGGAAGTCAATGGAGTCAACAGGTTAAATGAAATATCTAGAAAAAAACAAGATTCCATGATGGACCCAAATGCCACTTATAATACAGGAGCCACAAAGTTAATGCATCAGGCTGTCAAACAGTTCAAACAAAGAATTTTGAACTATTGGTGCAATGATAAATGAAAAATTTATAGTAGCAATGAAGAACATTACTTTCTTTGACTGTTGTCCAAATATTAGTATGTACTTGGGGGTCAATACTGATCCTCACCTTTTTTCCAATCCCCCCCAAAATTAAGCAGGCTGAGAACCGAAACAGTAAATTGGTGTTGTGTAAAGCAACAGCTTTCGAGGAAAAAGATTTGATACTACATTTGTATATGGTTTGTTAGCAAACTTCTTCAAAACTATATGTTCTTACAGCTTTAGAAAGAGTTTGAATGTTTTGCATAACCTGTAAACTGCCTTTAGCGTACTACAACAGTTTTGTGCAGAAAGTATATTATTAAGCTGCATAAGACCGGACTATAAAGTTTGATCCACTCATACCCGTAAGGACCCCTACTCTTATTTGATAAGTGTGGTGGGATCTTCAGCATGCTTTACATCCCACCCAAGAGAACATCTCTAACCTAAGCTACATGTAGGTACTCATTTTCACAAAGTTGAGCGAGGAAATAGGTGAGAAGAGCCTTTCTCAAGGGCACAACAGCAAGGGATTTGAACCCAGAGCCTTTACATTCTAAGTCAGCAACCCTAATGGCTTGACCACCTTGCCACCGAGGTGAAGGAAGAAATAACAAACCATGCAATTCTTCTATTAAAAGGCAGATATTACCTCTCAAGGGCACCTATTGATTCAGAAGCTACCCTGGAATTTAAAAAAGAATTTCTAATGATTTGACGGATTACATCTGTACTTACAGCAGTGGTCATGAAGGACTGCATTTCAGTTAGGGCCTGACAGGACACGTCACATGTTGTCTGTGTAGACGTAGAGTCAGACACCTGGTTATGGTGTCCGTTACCTCCTTGTGCACCAAGTGCTCCTTGGTGCAGCAGCGAGACAAGAGCCAGTACCACTACCACCCCCTTCATGGTTCTTCAGATCAGGAATGGGTGCTGTGGCCAAAGCAGCTTATTTGTATGGTACATTGTTGACTGAAGAACACATCCACCCCCCACCAATCAGGTGATGTCCTCTGCACATTTTTGTGTGGCGCTGGCTTGCTGACTAGAGGGCTAAGTCCATCGTGGACTACTTAGTCCTTGACATTTCAAATTGCATAAAGGGTTTGCTCCCTCGGTAGTTATTGAGACTGACTAAGACAAGTACACTGATGAAAAGGAGGGCCATTAACATTATGATCATAAAGGGGAGTATTAAAACATTTTCTCTATAGATGTTTTGAAATCAAAAGCTAGCTAAAAGCTCTTTAAAAAGCACACATTGCTATGATGTAATGGTATGATATCCACATGTTTAATTGCATGCTTGTTGGCTGGCAATTGATATTACAGTAACTGTTGCATAAGGAATATCAAATAGCGACTCCGGATTGGTCAACATTGTCTGGCTTTCAATGGCTGCTGGTTTTATGTAACTAGCCTGTATGTTATCTCCCTATCGAAAGGTATCCGGAAATAGTTGTACATACCATAACAACACTGCTCAGTTGACAAACTTTTCTGACAGCTTGGTAAACACTTCATTGAGAGTTGTAAGGTTGTCTTGTAGAGATCAGTTATCATTCTGTAATGTGGGTTAGTGTGTTTAGTAATTAATCACAAAGTTGACAAATCTTTCAGACAGCTTTGGCAAACTTTGGTTTTAGCTTGATGAGATGTTTTCATAACATTTGGGCACCAGTTACAGTGCAAGACCACAAAGTGGGGGTGTTATCAACAAATCTCCCTCCTATGTGCTCCCTGGGAGGTACAATAACTGTTATACAACCATCAGCATTGCTTGAAAATTCCTTCCTTACTATGGGGGTTAGCACATCATCTTTTTGTGGCAACAACAGGATGCCCAGAAAAGAAACTGTTGTATGACATAATTATTAAACATTCTATTATTTATCCTATTATTCTATTATTCTATTAGTAACATGCTTACTATCGGAGCAAATTTTCTGTCAGTGGTGAAATAATTGGAAAATTGGAGGGAAAATGATAAAGCTGATGATGATGGCAACAATTGACAGCAATAACTGTTACTGTAGCTATGACAAGTCTTGAGCAGGAAAATTGAATGGCTTTATTGCCATTTAAGACAAAAATATTTTGGCTCCTGTCCCTAAAACCAAATCACCTGAAATTTAAAAGTGGTGCCTTGCAGATATGCCCAAAGAACTTCATCAATTCATTTGGCACACTCTACTTTGAAATTATATAATTTGGGACTTTTTTGCTATTTTTAGACCAAAAATGTATATTCTGGACTCCTGTGCCCTGGTATTAAAAGCAAACAAGACGCCATAGGCGACAATTCTCCGTGAAATTTTATAATTTGCAGATTGAGAGGTGGTATTGGCATTGGCATGCCTGCAGACGACGTACAAAATTGCATGCCGATTGAACAAAGGGGACCGTGGGTTTTAGCTGCGAACACGGAAAAACGGGTACCGCTCAAGTCAACGTTAACTGCTTAACAAAACAACATGATCACAACAGCAACGGTTAGCACAGTTGCACACGGAAAACACCGTCCCACATAACCGCTACGGTAAAAACAAAGACACGTACACAAAGTCAACTGCGCAACTGGCGGTCAGTCTAAAACCACGTCAACAATTTTAACACTTGCCGCTCAAGTCAACTGCTTAACAAAACAACATGATCACCACACGGAAACAACACATATCTTGGCGCATTCTCCGCGCTCCGACCAATTTCAGGTCGCTATATTATAAGCTATAAATAGTACAGTGTGTGAGCTCTACCGAACAACTATGATATTAACATCTTGCCAAACAATAGACCTGACCTTTAATAGGTGCAAACCTTAAGTCACAATCCCAACAGATACTCACAGACGAATATACACAACAACCACCTAATATCTGCTTAGAGAACCTCGCCTACCACATATCTACTTAACCTACGGCCTATTCCACAGGATTATAAAAATAGGGGTGATTTTGAAATATCAAATTTACATTGATATAAAAACCGCTACGGTGAAAACAAAGACACGTGCATCAACACGGACATAACGGCACACCACATGCCCAAATTCATAGAAATACAACGTACACAAACATGACTTTTACGTGCGAACACATTTCACAATTCCGCCCCATCCATAAACCATTACGGTCCGCATCTGGTCTGCATTAAAAACCGCCCCGCGCATCTGCATTAAGGATGCTCCCCCCCCCGCGCTATTCAAAACAACGGGTTTTTCGCGGCCGGTCCCATGTGCCCCTAAATGTAGGGGTGCTTTTCGAATATTATCTTGACCGCGAAAACACCTACGGTAAATATTGATATACGTGCATCACCACTGGCATGCCTGCAGACGACGTATAAAATTAAATGCCGATTGAACAAAGGGAACCGTGAGTTTTAGCTGCGAACACGAAAAACCGGCTGACCCGAATACTCCTGCAGGAGGTATGCCTCCTTCACGGAGTAATGACTTGAAATTTGGTATAGGGGTAACGGTACCTTGGACATATGTCAACAGAGCTCTATTAACACATTTGGCATACACAACTTCAAAATGATGTATTTTGGGACATTTTGGCTATGTTTAGACTAAAAATGTTTATTATGCCTCCCATGCCCTGGTATTAAAAGCAAATGACTTGAAATTTGGCATGAAGGTGCCTAGGGCATATGTCCACAGGACTTCATTCACACTTTTGCCATAATTTGCAGATTTTTGGCTATTTTCAGACCAAAATTGTATATTTTGGGTTTTCCATCATTACATGAATGCAAAATGATTTGGAACTCGGTATGGTGGTAGCATTTGTGCTAGAGATTGAATAGGGGTAACTTCAAAGAGTGCATTTTGCATGGGGATGTTTTTGTAAGAGTACATTCTTGCAGGGGTATGGGTCAAAGTAAGAAAATTCCATTTCAGAGTGTGGTGATATTGTGAGTAAATGTTACTTTGGGATGGTCCATTTCTGCAAAGGTTGATATGGATCAGTCCATTTTGAAATGGGGAGGGAGATGGACTGAAATATGCTATATTTGCCCCTAGCAAATGTTGGCCTTTTTAGTTTCAATCCATGTCCTTTAAGTACTGTAGTGACAGCACTTGAAGGATAAAGACTCAACTAGATGAAAACTGGGACCCCCAGCAAAACTCTTTACTACAGGCCTTGTTATATAAATAGATTAAACAGGAAGAGAAAAAGTAACAGAACATTCATATTTTTGACTGAAGAACTAAATATTTCTTGTCATGTGTTATTCATATATGTGGTGTTTATAACTGGCAGGTGAGCTGGTATCCATATGTGAGATGAAGGACACATGATGCATGTTATTATTAGTAATAATAAAACTGAAGTCTTCAATTCTGCTGAACACACATGCAAGCAGTTTTTATTTCTCTCTAATACCCTGATGGGCCACTACATCAAAGTCCATTTCTCAGCAAAAGGACAGTGTTGTATTTTAAGGCTCAAAATCTTCTGTCTCAGAGGATCCAAATCTATTTATCTTAAATACATTAAGAATTACAAGGTGTCTTTATTGGTAAATTGACTACTAAGTATCACTGTAACTACTTGATTAAATCCATTATACAACAACTCATGATCAAAAAGCATTTTTGAAGTATTATTGAAATAAATCTACTTGATACATATAGCAATATTGAGCCTGCTACATCAGTCTTGTTGTGACTGATGTAGCAGGCTAAATATTGCTGTCAAGAATAAAATAGATATCAGAATGGGTATAGCAACAAGCATGAAGGCTGCAAGCCCATTTTGATCATTAAATTTACTTAAGTTTGGAGGTTTTCTGTAGAGAATGGCAAATTAATGATAGACAGATTGGAGTCTTGTCTAAGTTAAAAGCCAGTACAGTCGGTACAGCCATAAGCATCAATATAGCTGGTGTGACTTTAGGTAGGCCTGATCTTCATCTCAGTGTGTTTGAGAGAGTAGCGGTCTCCTTTCCAACTGCCCCAGTTCACCCCATCCCCGTTAGACTGGTGTGGTCCAATGAGGTACTGGCCGTTCAGGTTGGGATCACGGCAACTGCTGTACCACCAGCCGCCCTTGTTGCCAAGGTCACAAATGCCCTGATGGACATAGTTGCTTGCATCGATGGTGGAGAAGAATGCGGTGGAGCTCCATGCCATGTCATCTCCTGAAAGAACAGGTCCACTTGTTAAGTTAAGGAAGATGATGAGTCTGTTAGCCCACTCCAAAGTTTATGTGCATTTTCTGTTTCAGAGGTATTTCTGATGTCTACCTGCACCTAACCTGCCTCTCTGCCTGTGTCTGTGTCTGTGTCTCTGAATCTGTGTCTCTGTGTGCTCTGACCCAAGACAACAGAGAGAAAATTATGCATCTGTATATGTGTCGAATGGGTTGCTGTAATACTGATAAAGACTGGGAGATACTGGGCCAGGCATACCTGCTGTTCCTGAGTATCCATCTACAGTCAGCTGGAACTGCTCGAGTTCATCTTCCACCCTGAAGGTGCTGTATTTGGCATAGGCTGAGTTTCCTTCGAAGTCTTCCAAATCAACCCTCAGCTCATACACATCCTGGCCAGTCAGTGCAGCCAAATTGTCATTGCCTGTAAAGTGATTGGCATATTCCTTTGTTAAAATGTATAGTATCATAGCCTAAAGGTTGGGTTGGGGAAACTTATTATAGGAAGCATTTCTTTCAAGTGCTGCTTGTTAAATTCTAAACTTGTGCAGGGGCTACTGTAACAGATCTCCCTTCATATTTTTCCTTCCTAATTAGGTGTCAAGTGAATCAGTGAACAGAAGCCTAATGTCATACGTGATAATACACAGTCACATCAAAGTGATATTTTACCTAGCCAGAACTCTGACTTGATGTCACCAAAGCCCGTCTTGTAGTCCTGCCAGCCCAAGGAGAAACTTACTGAACCATCATGACGCCTTTGGAAGACCTGCATTAGACAAAAACCCAATAGTTGTAGATTGCCTGGTTTGACCATGGAGGTAAAAAAGATTTTTATCCTACACTCTGAAGCATAATGGATGCTGTCTAGAGGTTGCAGTAAAGAGAGGTTTCACTTACAAGTGCTAAAATGTCCTGCTTATCCTTACTTTAGAACAAGATGCTGAAAGTTATTACTGCCCCATTGTAGAAAAGTTCCTTAATCATATTGGGGATCATATATTCTAGGATACTATTTGTCAATGATAGTTTTAGTACCGTCCATCCACCCCCATCAGTGTCCATGTCACAGTAGACAGGGAGGGGATCCTTTCCCCCTGGGTAGATCTCGTAGACTCCACTGGTGTTGTGACCGGTGTTAAACAGGTCCAGGCAGTCACGGGGAGCATTCAGTATATCTGAGAATGAAGAAATATGCTTACTGAGTACACTGCATACTGAGTATATGTCATGACTCTGGTGAAAAGGATGGAAAAGTGGAGTAGATGAAGAATGTTTTTTCTCTATATTCAAATGAAAGACTTACCTTGCAGCTGCTGGATGGTGCTTGCTTGTTCTTGGATGATGGCAGCCTGTTGCTGCAGGCTGGTGGCTTGTTGTCCATACGTGATGATTTGTTGCTGCAGACTGGTGCCTTGCTGCTGCACAGTTCCTTCCAGTTGTTGCAAGGAGCTGGCTAGCTGCTGGTCAGCAGTTTCCTGTTGCTGCAGGCTGGTGGCTTGCTGCTGCACAGTTCCTTCCAGTTGTTGCAAGGAGCTGGCCAGCTGCTGGTCAGCAGTTTCCTGTTGCTGCAGGCTAACGGTTTGTTGCTGCACACTTCCTTCCAGTTGCTGCAGGGAGCTGGCCAGCTGCTGGTCAGCAGTTTCCTGTTGCTGCAGGCTGGTGGCTTGCTGCTGCACAGTTCCTTGCAGTTGCTGCAAGTTGCTTTCTAGCTGCTGGTCAGCAGTTTGCTGCTGCTGCAGGTTAATGGCCAGTTGCTGAACCTGTTGTTGCAGACCAGTGGCTTGTTGCTGGGTAGTCTCTTCCAGTTGGTGCAGTCTGTCAGCCAGTAGTTCTTCATTTTTTTCATGCCGCTCGATCGTGGCTTGCAGTTGCTGCAGGCTGGAGGCCTGTTGTTGGATGGTGCTGGCCTGTTGCTGCAGGGTGCCGGCTTGTTGTTGCAGGCTGCTGGCCTGTTGTTGGATGGTGGTTTCCTGTTGCTGCAAGCTTGTGGCTTGTTGCTGGCTAGTAGCTTCCAGTTGCTGCAGGCTGCTGGCCTGTTGTTGGATGGTGGTTTCTTGTTGCTGCAGGCTACTGGCCTGTTGCTGGTTAGTGGCTTCCTGTTGTTGAATCAGGGTGGCCTGTTGCTGCAGAGTTCCCTCCAGTTGCTGTAAGGCTGCGGCCTGCTGCTGGATGAGGCTGTCCTGGTTGCTGACTGTTGTCTGAAGAGCCTGAATTGTCGTGGTGTGGTCTGTCTGGGCCTGCAACAGGTCAAACAACTTTCTTTAACTTAAGCCCACTAAAACTATTTGATCAATATTTTGCCGCCTCTTTTGTAAGTACTGTATCATTCTTCTACCAAACTGCATGTGGCTTGAGAACAAATTGTTGTTGCAGATTAGCCATTACATTTTTCCCAACACCCACTTGTACTTAGGTATCACATTGATAACAGTTCAAAGGTGGAGTACTCATGTGAGTAGAACTTTTGCAAAAGTTCTTTTAGTTTAGACATTGGGAGAGATCAATTATGTTGTGGTTATTTACACGTCATTTTGAGGAAATGTAGTATAGAGAATAACATTTTGAAAATAAAAATAAAAATATTCTAAATTGTAGCACTGCATATCAGTGGCTTGTATTTCAAATTATATGTGTACTAAGCAATCACAAACTGCCATACACATTAGACATTAACTTTGACAAAACTCTAAAAATCTAAATCTCCAAGTGTTTGTTTAGTAGAAAACCGACCTGAGAAAAACAATGTCAACACTGCTGCAATCTGTATTTCAGTGGTGTGATCTGCCCAAAAGTTTTATGAGTGTGTGAATACTGCCGGGGTTCTCTTGATCGTGGCGGGATACCCTGTAATTTTAAGGGATCGGCCAATGTTTGCAGTTCACTGAGCCCCATCCAATGTGACGGTAGATTTTCAGGCAAGTAGAATAAGATTGACTCCCTGGCAATTTTGAAATTTGGTGACCTTCTAGATCTAGTGATCAACAAATTTGACCAGAGGCATGACTGCTATTGAAACCTAATCAATTTCTGGCAGCTAGCGATAGAGTTCTATGAGCTCGAGCACTTGAAAAAGCGTCTCAAGTTAGGGCATCCCCTTGTGAAATAGTTACTACAAATGCCACAAAACCCCTCTTCCTCAAATTTATCCTTCTCTATAATAATAAACTCGTAAGTTTATTGTGCATTCATGCCAGACGACTAGTTGCAAGCAAATGGTAATAACTGGTATGATAAGATTTTTGGAAACAAGTGGCTAATCTTTGACAAAATATAATTTCAGTGTTTGGTCTGACATCAACGAGTGAAAATGCTTTACTTTTTCTATTACATGTATGCGCAGGTTTGTTCCTTGATTTTAAGAGAATTTTTCATTTGTAAAAGTGGAGAAACAAGAGTCAGTACATTCCAGTCATAATTAAAGCAATAACTAGTCTAGAGATAAAATACATTTCATACAAGTAGTTTGTAGTACTTACGTTGTTGGTCATGTAGGACTGCATCTCCTCCAGGGTCTGGCAGGATGCCTGACATGTCGACGATGTCATTGACTGCAACAAATTCCCCCAGTTTGATGTCCCAGATGTCCCAGATTCACTTGATTGTTCTTCATTGTTGTAATGGTTGTATGATTCACCGGATCCGGAGCTCCACCAACGGACATTGCCAGGTAGTTTCTCAAGGAGTTTGTTGCTACTCACTGCCCCTCCTGGGTGCAGCAGCGCAATGAACGCCAGAACCACCAGTCCCCTCATGGTGCTTTCTGACAGAAGTGGGCACTGGGATCAAAGTGGGGGTATTTAAAGAACACATCATCTGATCTATGTGGCATGTCAAGGTCACAAGACATGGAGAGTTGTTAGGTACTCTAAAATGCCTAGAAAGGCATAATTATGTTGATACATAACACTGTCAGGCTCCATAACAACAGTCTTCATGCCAAGCACTGTTGATGTTCCATTTAGATAAATCACACAATGGACAAACTTTTCTGACAGCTGACATAAACTTTACTTATACTAAGCTTTAGAGTTTTCCGGTTGTCTGGAGGACTTTGATAAATGTGAGTGATATTGCCCGCTTTGAATTTAAAAAGGCAAGTGTGTTACTGGGTAGTTTGTAGAATTTACTTAACTATGGAGTAGAATATCTCTATAGTTTAAAACTTATAACAGCAGCCAATAAACTATGATTTAAAGTGTTTTTGAACTGCAGTTGAAATGTAGGCTTAAACTAGACAACTAGACTGTCAAGATTCCCAGTGATGATATTTTTCTGGACTGTTGGTAGCCAGAGAAAAAAAATGCTGACTATGGTGTTTGGTGGGCAAACATCTTTTTCAAACAAACACTAAAAAAATACTCAACAATCAGTAGATATGAATAGATGAGTGGCTCATAAATCACTGTTTGCAAACATTGCAGACAGTTCCAAGAGATGTGATTCTAGCTTGATAAGCTGTATTTGAGGGTGAAGGTCCAGGGACTTGTGTTTAATTTGGATCAGTCTAAAGTCTCCTTTTGTGCTTAATCTTACTTTATCCTGCCATTTATCATTTTATGCCTGAGGAGGTGGAGTCGGTGGTTTGCTACTAGCTGCAGGTGCATTGCCTCCTGGAGTGTCATACCATGTGCATGGAATGGCTCTTTGTGCTCAATAAAATGCTTAACACAAACTCAACCTGCACATATTGAAGTGGCTGATAATGTTTTTGTTTTTCTCTTGTCCTCAAATGGTCCTCAAATGGTCAATTGCTCAGGAAAATGACAGTTTTCTTCAACATTTTACATTTTGGATGGCATAATGTCATGCAAATAATGTATTGATAAAAACATCATCTCTTGATATTCCTTGATAAAATGCATTCTAGAAGGAACAATGAAATATACTGTACCAATTTGCCCTAGTGAATGAAAACTAAGCCACTTGACAGTGCCATACCAACACATCTGAAATGTTTAATAAAATATATACTATTAGCATTACATTTCTATGCACATGATTCAAATACCGACTTCAGTTTTTGCCTTTAAATGAATGGATAGTAGAATCTGTTATAAAGCTGTCCTATATTTGTAGGATAGGTATTTGAAAATATGTGTAACTTAATGTTTAGGACACTGTTTCTTGCCAGAAAAAAATGTGATGGTTTGTGGACAAACTTAAGAAGATGATCTTCAGCCAACCAGCTGTCTTATACAAGAGCATGATTTTTTTCAGGTCACAAAAGACTTTATTACTCCCATCAAGGGCTATTTTGCCCCTGCTCAACAGACAAAACTCAGATAGTTACCAAGGAGATCAAGTTGTTTTTGATGATGGTAGAAGTCAGCACAAAAAACTGCAAACTGTAAACATTATTAGCACATGTAGCAACATGTGACAAACAAAGGTAGCACACATTCAAGTAAATGTCACACTAATGATCTGGATACCACGGCAATTGTCGCTAGTGAAATCAACCAAGGTAACTTTATTGGCACATGTAGCAACATGTGACAAACAAAGGTAGCACACAAGTAAATGACACACTAATGGTCTGGATACCACGGCAATTGTCGCTAGTGAAATCAACCAAGGTAACTTTATTGGCACATGTAGCAACATGTGACAAACAAAGGTAGCACACAAGTAAATGACACACTAATGGTCTGGATACCACGGCAGTTGTTGCAAGTGAAAACAACCAAGGTATTCAGGAAATTAGGGATTGATTGGAGTCTTCTTGTTATTTCAGGTGGACACCAGGGCATGCGCAGGATGTATCAGTGTACATGTTTAGTGTGCATCAATGCAAGACATTTAATCAGTGCATATCTCTGCTTCTTAGACCATAAAACTTTTTTGTGCCCGCTTTAATTGGACCAGTTTTGGTTCCTTCGTTCTTGGTTCCTTCGTTCGTACAATGCAGCCTTGTCATGGTGATTCCGGGCATTATAATGTTAATTTCAAGGCCTGGCTTGGTATTGTGTAACGTGCAGTTAGACATTGCGCAACTTCTTGCAACCCATCCACCATGGTGATTCTGGGCACAATACCATAGGCCGCCAAAAGAAGAAAGAGAAGCCTTACAACAGTCGCCGCGGCTAGTGCACCCACAAAATTAATGCGCCCGGGCCAGCTTTTTTGAAAAGCTTTCTTGTTACCTTTGTTCCAGATTTGATTATATTTGTTTTAGAAGAATACAATATAATGTAAGCACTTTTAGCCCCAAACAATCATGTACAGTATTACACGTGTGTGTACTGCTGGGTATGGGTGTGTGTGGGGGTAGTGTGGGGGTGTGGATTTGATTTACAGATTGGGCATGTGGGTTTGTGTGCACGTGCAATTGCCTGCACATGTTATATATTAACCGTTGTCTACATTTAAACACTGGAGACACAAATGGGCAGTTAAATGCTCCTCCTATCATCCTGTTGTATTACTGCAAAATGCATTTGAATGGATGGGGAAAAAGTGCACTATCAGTATAACAGTGTCTGTCTGCAACATCAGTACAGCATTGCCACTTGTTTAAAATATGGCAGATGTCTTATTTTCATTGGCATTGCCAATGTCTTACCATCATATTCATCACTGTGACAGAGTTTTTTGCTGCTTCTTACAAAATGTGTTGCTTTGGCACATAGCAAATTGATTATTCCCTGTTATTCCCTGTTTGATCCTATTGTTCCAAGTTTGTTCAAAAGTACTATAATGTACAATGTAGTTTCAATTGGTGTATCATGTTTTCTAGTACATGTATTGATTTTGTTCTCCCGTAAAACATTTGTCATATTCTAAACAACAGCTGGAAACATTTCATTCAACAAGACTCTTTTGGTGATGAATTATGATCACTGCATATAATTTCATGACTTTCATGGTACTTAAGAATCCATTAGTGATGAAATCTAGTTTGGCCTGATCTTCATCTCTGTATGCTTCAGAGAGTAGTTATTTCCCAACCATGGCTGCCAGTTGATTCCATCAGCAAAGGACTGGTGGGCACCGGCATGGTACTGTCCGTTCAGGTTGGACCGGTGGCAGATACGGTCTCCGTACCACCAAGCTCCCTGGTACCTGTCAGCACAGTCGTAGCCATGCTGCTCGTTGTCTCTGTCCTTGGTGGAGAAGTACATGTTGTTGTGGTTGGCCATGCCATCACCTGTATCAGAAGAATACACTGAAGTATCCTGCATGTTATAAAGTCTCTGTCCATCTTAGATCTGTTGCACATATCCATTACTCAGATCATTATGTGAGAGACATATTTGAGTGACTGCTTACAAAGATGTATGTACTATTTATTTATGTATGTATAGGTTTATAAATTCTTTAGATTTTTTTGTATACCTGAGTTTGTGGCTTCAAAGCTCTGGATTGGGGTGACTGTCGCTATTTTCAATTACATTGTATCTACAAAATGTAGCAGTCATTTACTGATGTATGATGTTTGGTCAAGTGTCAGGCAATATTAAAACTCACATATCCTGGGACAGAAGATGTCACAAAGTGGACCTCCCAACTGAATCTATTAATCTGTTGTAGTTTGCAGTGCCCTTCAGTGGGTTTAGTTGAAAGTAGAAGTTTATGTCTTTGAATCTGCATTTTTGTATAAACAGAGACATTAGAGATTCCAGTTGTAATATCAGTTCTGTATTACTAGTCTGAGAAAAAAGTGATCACTTACCTGCAGTTCCAGAGTATCCCTGAACAATTAGTTTGTACTGGTGCATCTCGTCGTCCACCCTGAACATGCTGTACTTGGCAAAGGTTGTGTTATTGTCAAAGTCCTCCAGCTCCACCCTCAGCTCATATATGCCCTGGGATGTCAGGCGGTGGAGATTGTCATTACCTGTGGTAAAAAGAATACTATTATTATTATTATGAATTTCAAAAAGTATATTTTCAATGAAAGATAAAGCTAGTGTCAGTGACTTTGGGGACCCAATCATGAGCCTTCTTGTTAGTAATTGCAAAGTTTGTGGTTGAGACACGTAAGTCACGTCATAGCTGTCACTTTGATATTAGCTATGATTATATAATCTATAATTATGAAAATTATAATCTTGTATGTATTTTACATTCAATCATTGGAGGATGTAATGTTACCCCGAGTTTGTAATACTGGTATGTCATATCATTATGATCAAGTACAAAATGTATGGAAATGCAGAACACAAAGCTGGGTAAAGGACAGACTTGACTCTGACCCTACTCTGTACCTAGCCAGAACTCTCCCCTCAGGTCTCCAAACCCTGTCTTATATGCCTGCCAGTCCAGGTAGAAATCCACTGAACCATCCTGTCGCTTTTGGAAGATCTGCGAAAAAATATCAGTACATGTCTATATCCTGGCAGTGCCAAGTTTGATTCTGTTGTGTGGCTATTGCATCAGATTTGAAGTCTCTGGAATACTTCATCCTTAAAATCAAACACAGAACTGATGCATACCATTCAGTCAGCAGTTTTATTTCCAGTCTAAAGTAACTTAAATACCGTCCATCCACCCCCATCAGCCTCCATGTCACAGTACACATGGACAGGGCTCTTCCCTCCTCCATCTGGGTAGATGGTGTAGACCCCACTGGTGGTGTGGCCAGTGTTTAACAGCTCCAGGCAGTCACGGGGACCATTCACTTTGTCTGGGAAATAAGAACCAAAATTACCTCAAAATATATGTTAAGAATACACTCCTGTGATGATTAACCACTTCTAATAAAATGAAATTATATAGAACCTCTTTTTAAAGTCAAGGTTCAGTATGCATCCTATCATGTCAAAATACATGTAACATTCATCCTTTCTCCCCCCACCTGTCTCACCATTACTTATTCTAGATTGGTTATTGTAATACATGGGCCATATTGGACTTCAATAAATTTTAGGGACATTCATTGGAGAAGCTGCAGGAAAAACTATTTGTACTGGGCTGTTACTGGGTTCTTACTGGCCAGTTGTGTCACAAGAGCCTGCATCTGTGTGATGGTGCTGTCCTGCTGCTGTATAAGGACAGCTTGTTGCTGTATGGTTCCCTGGAGCTGCTGTAAAGATGCTGCCTGCTGTTGGATGGTGCTGTCTTGCTGTTCCATCAGGGCATCCTGGTTGGTGACAGTAGTCTGAAGGGTAGCTAGTGCTGCCCTCAGGTCCTGTTCAGCAAGATACTGGAAGCACATATCAAGATTTAACCTTTCAAGTGCCAAGGCCTGATTCTCAAAAGTTAGTGATAATTTGATTAACTATGGTGGCACACATTATGTTGTGTTCTGTCTCAAATGAATATCAATCTTAGTAAATATGCAGATTGACAGTTGGTGGATTAAAAGCCCCCCAGTGTAACAATATTTGGTACTTCTGGAAAATAGACATGGCTTGATATATATGTATATAGTAGAGATTGTTTTCCGAATCCAATGAATATTTGACACTTCAAGCTTTTTATGAGACCAAATTCCTGAAGAATACAAAGATTCTGAAGAACTCTTAGTATGTAAATATCCCATCTGTTGCTCCTGCCCCCTTCCAACACTTACAGCACTCTGCTCATTCTGATTGAGTTCGTTGACTTGGGCCTGTAGAACATCAGTCTTGCCCTGTAGTTCCTGCACAGCTGTCTCCAGGTGGCCCTGTGTGTGCAGGTACTGCAGCAGGTGTTCCAAGGCCTGCTCAGAGCTAGACGAGCAGCATGTCGACGTGCACTGGGTCATCTCAGGGTGACAGTGTTGAAAAAATGTGTCAATTCATTGAAACATATCAAGTATCAGGATTTCTACACCACCTAGCCAGTACACTTACATGTAGTCTATCCATTTCGTGATATTATTCCACTCCAACAATTTGTATATAATATGCTATATCTTGGCTGTTCAATTGGCCCAATCCCTGTAAGTTTGCAACCTTTATTTTTTTTTTTTTGTTCATTGTATTTGTAAGGCATGAATGTCATGATAGCAAAACACTACTTAAAACACCTGGGATTACAATATTCATAGTGTTGATTGTACAAATAGCGAGACAGGTACTTACAGAGGCTGTTGGAGTGTGATCAGCTTCCCCTGTCTCTCTCAGTCTGTTTCCGCCCCCTATAGGGACAGCTTCATAGCTGAGATCTACCAACAGAAGGAACATTAGAAGTACCACAGCTCTGGGAGCCATCTTATGTAGTGTATCTAGTTCACTGTGTAGATACTGATAGGAATGTGCTTAATACTGTATTCACTCATATTTCTGCAGGCCTACAATAAGTTTATAATACTATAATTGTCCTTCCTGCAAGTATATTTAGTTCAGTTAGCTTTCATTCACCATTCCATATAGGAATGGTATGTAACATTTTGCTGATTAACTTCATATACATTTGATTGTGATGTGGTATTTTACTTGTTTCATCATTGCTCCAAATACAGTAACGGTATGTTGACTTTTGCTGGGCGAAGGTTGCTACTGAATAAGTAATTGATCATATATAAATAGCTGACTTTTTAAATGATCTTTGATCTCATATTTGAGAGGGAAGCATAATGTCGACTTATCAAAGTTCATGTAATGTTAACAAAGTGAGGTATCTGCAGGACAAATTTCTTGCTCAAACCCTGCATAACTAAAGGGTCACCATAGACCATCTTTACTATGTCAAATCTCATAACAAATTAGTTGTGAGTATCCCAGAGCTGGCAATGGGCAATAGGCAATGTAGAATGTTCTATATTGCCAGATGGCCTCATTCGTTCACTCTTATAATGCAAATACAACACTTGATATTTAAAAAACTAGGTCATCACATGATAATACTTAATATTCAGTGGCTGAAGCTGTTTATAATTCTCCCATTTCCAGGTGGAGAACTTTTTTTGTCTGGGCTCCCCTCTGGCTGTGTTTCTGTGTCTGAGAGGGGTCCGTGCTCAGGGGGTCGGTACTCTGGAGCACATCATACCTGCAAACCTCTGCAAGAGGCTCTTTAACATCTTCCATCCAGCAGACCCAGTGGTAGGTACTACCTCTGAAGATTCTCTTCTCTTGAGGTAGCTTCTTGGCACCAAGTTTGCATTTGTTATGGAAATTGGCAGCAAGATGAAACCCTTTCTTTTCCAACCATTCCTGACAATGGTGACTATTCTTCTATACTCCCAAATTATCAGATTGAAAAGCTTTAAGGGAGTGACAATACAGTAGGGCAGTTTTGGGCAGTACCGTAGTTCAGATTTGATAGTGAATGAGATGGTCTATGTCACCTCTCCATATGATCAGGCCTACAGGATTGAGCCCCTCATCCTCAGACATTATGCTGGCATCCAGCCACAACTCATCCACAACTACAGCCAGTCTGCCCTCCCGCTGTACTGTGACATCAAACCTGTGGCCTTCAAGAATGCCAAAGAACAGCAACTGGTCGATAAAGGTCAGTAAGGGGTCCACGTATGCAACTTGGGTACCATAACGTCCATAACGTGGAAGAAAATAATGCCAACACAAAAGAATGAACTCTTTAAGAATGAATCAAATTTTCGACCAGACCTCTCGTCTTCTTCAGTATAACTGACTTGATTGCTCATGTCGGGACAAATGACCTTATCCTTCTACCTGTTAAAGTAGCTGTTTGGCACCAAATTCTGTATTAGTTATGGGGTTAGGCAGCAGGTTGGTATGAGGTTATGGAAGTGTGACGTGATTGCAAGTTGAAAATGGTGACTTTGGGTACCATGGGTGGCTTACATCTGCTTCAATAGTCACTACCACCAGATACCAACTAAGGGAGCAGACGTTGATTAATTAGGATAGTGCCCAGGCTAGGATCCACGTACAAGCGATGGCAAAGAGAAACTGGAAAGATTCTGCATGAAAACTGGGACAAGGATGCTAGTTGTACCAAAATGAGACCAGAACTACTGTTTACAGTACTAAAGTAAAGTAGGAAAGTAACTAAATGCATTTATGTTGAATCTGCTTGATGATTTAGGTGCATCTGCTGGGCAGGAAAATGGCAATGAGGCAGGCAGTGGCAGCTCCACACCTCTGGAACCAATGTCACCCTTACATGGGGCTGAGATGGCTGATGGGAAGAAAGATCAAGAGACCACACTGGTACAAGGTAAGTTCTAAAATAAATGTCGTGGTCATATAATTATTTGTTGAATAAAGATACACATAATCAGGGCTATGGTATCGAAGATAGTATTGTGAATCAGAGCCAAATAAGAGAATATACTTGAATTATCATCATGGCCTTTTATGACAATTATTCAAGACTTAAGTCAGTTAAGACATCATCTTTGCTCCTCTGTGCCATGCAGGTGCCTTGAGCCTGTGGTCCAAGTGGAGTGGGAGATCTGACACTCCTAAGGAGCTGCAGGTGTTGCTGGAGGGAGAGCTGGAGTCAGGAGGGCCAACTGTGTCCTTCAGCAATATGGAAATGGTAGACAGCACAGGTGGGTGTGGGGATGATGTCAATATCTTACTGTATAAATCATGTTCTAGTTATCAAGCATCTAATTACTAAGCATAGTAATATATCAGAGTTATCATAAAATGAAGCTAATGGACACTAACTTCTTAGCAGCAGTTATGGAACATAAATACTGCATGCCCAGTGGTCCTTTTATGGTGGTTCAATTTATGCAGCATAAAAATATAATGTGTGTTCCAATCGGAAGGCAATCTCACTCCATTACTGATATGTGGACCATAAAGGCGGGGAACAGCTGGTGCTGGGGTGGGGTGGTTTGAGCTGGCCTTGGTTAGGGGCCATGCAGAGGTCACATCTAACAAATGACTGGTATGTTTAGGAGCAACATCTGTTAGATGGGCTATTTCATTATCGCCTGTAGGAGAATACCCAGTAGGTTTTTTTTTTTTTTTGCAAACTGGGCATGAATACAATACATACATGGTCAAGCATACATGGTCCACTGGCTGGGACCAAGACTTCTGGACCAGATAATCACTCATCTGACTTACTGCAAAGGTTTGACATCCTTTGGACAGGACATTGTAAGATGGGGTCCACTGTACTTGAAAAGGTGAACTACCCATACATTGATGTAAGGAGTGAAGGAATAGACCATCAATACTGGATTGATAGATATTTGAATTACTATACCTACAATTTGTTATAACCAAAATGCACCATACCAATTTTCCTCAGACCATACCATGCATGTTACTACCCCGGTATATTTGATGGACCTTGGGGCTCTGAATATCATATCTTACATATTGATATTGGGGCTCTTTCACTGGTATTAAGGTACAAATTTTTCATTCGTCACCATTGTGCTCAGTCTTTTCTGTGTACCATGCATCTGTGCTGATCCACCACACTGGCTATAAAGACATGTAGCAATAGCTGATTGAATGACATCATAATATCATACCACAGCCTTGCTTGTCTTACACTAAAGGGCCTGGTTTAAACAAGGAACCCTTGATGTAACTCTGACATCATTCTACTTGATGTTCTACCCATTATTCCTTTCTGTCCTGCTACTGACAAATGACTGTTATTCTCATTTGAACAAGTAACCTTATTAGATGCACATGATTATTTATGATGTTCTGCACACGTGCTGCTGTAACAGACTTCAGCTTGCTGCTATTGTGTCTCCCTGTCTGCATCTTCCCTATAGTGTCCTTTCCTCTGGCAGGATACAGATACTCAGGTATTGTGGAGTTTCTTCGTTTGCATGTATTCACCATTGAAATTGGCACAGATTCACTTGTTACATACGTTTTTATGTCCTTGAGAGCTGTTACAGATGGGGGCATAATTATGGTTATGAGAAATTTTGAGCATGACAGAATTCTGATACATGGATTATTAGAATGAAAAATTTCTTCACAAACCCATCCTCAGCTGTTGAAATGGGATAGTCCTAAGACATCTCCTGCTGTCAACTTGTGCTTGACTAATTATAACATCTTGGCACTCCTACATTGATGGTGCGTCTTTATCTAACATGCTGTTTCTGTCTCTGCTCCTCTCTGTGCCTCTGTTCAGACGATGACGTGCTGGCTGACACAGACGCAGGTACAGAACATCATAAGAAAAATACTCAGAGAGTTTGCTGACATTACTTCTGACAATCATAAAGAAATCATCCTTCAAAAATCCTGAAAATAAGCCTGGTGTTACATCCTTAGAACTGTATTGTAACTTGCATCTTTGTGAGACATCTTATGTGTTATTAGATATCTTACTCAGTCTGTTTCTCCTTCCTCTACATCTGCTCTTCCCAACAGAGGACCCCTCCCTGCCAGGTAGGGCTGGAGGTTAATCATGTGGTGTTACTTTCTCTTTAAGAGCAAGTTATGGATATTGCTTTGCACTTTGAATTTGAATCAACACACAGCCATTCTGTAATATGCACATCATTGCATGATTCTCAAAGACCAAGTCTTTATGGTGTGTTATGTATTTAAGTTTTATAGATGACTAACAGGACATTTACTTATACATTAATCTTTCTTTTAGCAGTGTTCTTGTGATTTACAGTTATCAGTTTCTTGTAACACATGTGGTCATGAAACCACCATCAAGATCACATGTAACCCATACTGTTTCATGCATGCACCATATTGTCACATCCATAAAATGTTTTTATAGAGCTCTGTAACTATGTATCATAAGGACGTTGATACATACTACCCTCTTAACCCTTTTATGTTACTGTCATCAATCAAAACCTTAAGTTGAAGGTGTTCTATTCTATCATTCTTTCTTTGATGGGTTTATAAATCATTTGTAAGCCTTTCGTATGCCAGAAACACATGTTACAAGGTTTTATTACATCATATAACTAACGTATATTACCCATAGTTGCTCATTAAGTTTCCCACAGACATTGTTAAATACAAGAACTATTATTCAGAAGATATTTATATATGCACTGAAATTTCCATAAAATTGTTACATATGCTATTTCAACTTTTGTGCTGACACTCACAAATGACTTTTCACCCCTTCAGAGTTGGAGCACAGGATCGACTATGTGTTGCGCGAAGGTCGTGTGGAGAGTCGTTACATCTCAGCCATCACATCGCACACATCCTATTGGGTTTCCCGCGACGTTGCGCTGTTCCTCCTGATGCACATGTACCCTCCGCAGGCCATGAAGCCATGATGTGCGCTACAGTCATGATACAGCAACCAAACCACAGGCCGAGCTTTATATCATGAGCAATTTAGCTTCAGACAAGACTACAAGAATTTGCAGAGTCTGCTTTGGGCATCAAACAATTATACCGGTAATACACATTCTCTAAGATGAAAGGAATGCACTATCTCTACAATAGACTACCTGCTACTGTGTGAATCAAAATAGTACAATATGCAAAACCTCTCTACAGCATAGTTAATGTCTTCTATGTAACAGCTTTCACAACTGTACTACAATGTTAAGGGATTCCTGTAAGCAATATTTGAAGGTGAAAAGACGTATTATTTCTGCAACCGAGGGTGTGACATGCTTCTTTGTGGATCAAAATACATGTAGGCTAATATAAAAAAAACTCTATAAAACAGCATTGTACTTCCATGTACCGATTTTCTATCAGCATGTAAATTATCCCAAGGCCAATTCTACTCTAATATTGGGGGTCTTCTGTTAATACTCAACATCATTCCTGATATGACCCCACTTTCTTGCCACCTAAATACTGGGATGTCTCCAACAGAAAAGCACTGAATATGTTGCACTGGTTGTTGGGAGTCACAAACACGGCTGCATCTCTTGTTTCTACTCAGAAAAGTGCAATAACTTGATGTTATTAGAACCATTATAGTAATTTCAACAAACCAGTAAAGAAAGTGACTGTTTTTGTATATGTTGAGTGAGTAAATGGCTGTTAAACATGGCAATTTAGTTTGCTCATATTTAAAAAGAAAAATGTATGACTAAACTTTCTATCTTACATACATTTAATGTTATATCAGCAGTATGTATACTTTTAGTTTATATAATCAGCTTTTGAAAATTATATCTAGAATATATACTTCTACAGAGAATGTTATGTTTCAGTGTTAGTTCTGTTCATTGTAGTAATCACAAGTCTTTGTGCTTCAGAATCTGCTCTGCTCTGTTCTGTTCTGTTCTGTTCTGTTCTGCTACCAAAAGAGGGGAAAGCAAGACTATTATGTTTACAATTCATACATATGTTATGCAAATAATTCTCAACCTTTGGTGTCCATGCAATTATCTCCTTAAAGGAATCTAGGAATGGTACAGCCTTTGTGTTGCTGTCCACATTTGTCTGTCATACTAGCATTTGAATATAGAAATTGTCTTAAGGCATCTCTTTTTGCAAGGATTTTTTTAAAGAAAACTGTAGCAGGGTGCAAGTCTTGAAACTCTTGAACATGAGGAGAAATGCTAATGGCTTATCTTTTTCCAGAACATTTGTAATACTTAAGACTGGATTGTGCAGTGCTTTATATGAAAATCAAACACTAAGAACATTACTGTGCCTTCCATAGTTCAAATTCTAATAGAAGGTAAATGTTGATAACCAATGCAGTTTAGGTACTTGCTATTTTGTGTAACCTACTTCAGTAGATTTTTCCTTCCTTGGTATTTCCTGCAAACAGGAAACTACACATAGGTGAAGGTATCAAATATGTCAGCAGAATGATTGTAAGAAAACTGAATAAAATTATTAAAATGACTACGGTATTTGTTTCAGTTTTGCAATGCTATGGAAGCTCTGGAGAGAATAAGGCACGGTAGCATAGGTTTACCCCCATGCCTTAGCCTTCGATTTTGAATTCCACAGTTCTGTCATCGGACAACTTCCCATTGAAGGTCGGCATTGATCTTGTTAGTTGTCAGTGGTACGGAAATGGCTGACTTAGTTTTCCTCCTTTATTATTGATGAGGCAGATTACCTTTGGGAGCTAGAAATGGGAACCGACATCTGCTGCTATTGTTGAGATATAACAACATCAAAGTTTGGTCTTACCAAGCACAGCATGCGCATTGGAATTGGGAGTTAGGTTCAAAAATGTGCACACAAGGCTAACTTCAGTCTTCAGAAAAACCTGCATACCATACTTAGTCTCCACAATAATCCGTCAGAAAGACTAGCCAAGCAAGGGAAAAGAGGAAAAGACGCAGAGGTCAACACAAGATGAACTAGAGGTCGGAGATCTCATGCCTTCGTCAGAGGGACATTGCTCTAGAGAAATGAACGTGTATTATTTACTTTTTTAATAATCGATTTGGTCTAGACTACAAGAGAATCTTTGTACTCCTTTTCTTATTCTACGTATGGAACTTGTTTGTTTGTTTGTTACACTGTGTTCTTTAATTCAATTTGTGTCCTCACATTTGTATTTTTACAATCAGTATATTCCAAATCTAGGCATCTTGTTTTTTCGACCCTTTATGTGTTTTTTTTCGCGCTTTCGCATTAAATTTAAGGTCTCCAGTGGACGTCATCCATAAAAATTACTTGGGTACATAGGTAATATGACCTGACCAACCTCCTCCCGCTGAAATTACAGAGCAGTCCCTTAACGTTATCTGATCCCAGACCGTGGGTTCTCCAGCTGTCAAACAGCTGTCTCCAGTAGGGGTTGGTGGGGGAAGATCGTTACATATCTAAACATAAAAGGTCCACTGCAGAAACGTAGGGACCCCCCACGAGGCCCATTTTTTAACTTGACCTTGGCCTTCACAATGGTAACTTGCCTACCAAAAACCATGAACATCCATTTACATATACAAGAGTTATTTTGCTAACAAGCGACAAACACAAAACGTCCACTGGCAGTGACGTATGGACCCCCCACGAAGCCCATATTTGCACTTGACATTGGTCTCAATAACGGTAACCTGCCTGCCAAAAATCATGGACGTTGAACCATGCCTTCAAGAGTTATGCCGCTAAAACCGCAGTTCCCACACTAGAAATGGATGATTTTAAACCCTTCTGACGAAGGCAATTACAAACAAACAATTGAGAGGACCTGCAACCAGTAAACCTGAACTGGAAGGATGTAGAGAGACTGGCCGCTGACCGAGCATGCTGGAACGCTCTGACTGCCTCATGTGTACGTCGGAAGACACGGGAGCCCCCTAAGTCTAAGTAATACTTAGTCAAGTGGTGTCAGGAAGTGTCAAGACGACAGTCAAAATAAGAGGATGAAGACATACGCAGCTAAATTTGCTTGACAAAGCCTGTAAACAAAGGAAATAGATACACAAAGGTAACAGTGGTTAGTCTTCTGAAAATTCCCTTTTATTCTATGACATTGTCTCTCTTTGAAGACGTTTTTTGCAAGGACAAGAATTCACGTCTTCACAACACAGCTGACTATCTCATCCATTGCCTGTCCTGAGGATAGTTTGAAAGTGATGAATAATAATTCGTAACTTATAATGAATGTTAGTGCCATTAGTATATACCAAAAGTCACAATCAGTCACCCTTTGCCATTTTTTTTAAAATTAGATCGTTTCTGTCCGGGGAATTGAGATTCAGATTCGCCAATTGAAATCATTTCTTACATTCCTATACCCTTCATTAGTTCATGTCCTTTTGATTTACAAGGTAATATAGTTTGTGTGTATGACGTGATATTTCATGTTATGTCACTGAAATTGAGACTTATAAAGACCTCGTGGGGCAAATCAAAGCACACACGTACATATGAGGGCGGAGGTCAATGACCATTAATAAAATGTGAGTAAATAAAGCGCAAATACCGTACACGAGAGCGTAGAGGGTAACAAAGTAGGGACAAAAGAAATAAATCAAGAATAGAATGAACATGACTGATATTAACGTACACGAATGATGCTCATTAGATTTTCACAAAGGACCATCATATATCAGTTAATAGTAATTTGGGTGTACACGATGCACCTAACATTGCAGGTAATAAAACACGCCATGCCCGGATAATGAAGCGGCCAATACGCCTAAGTTTTAATCCTGTTTTTTTTATCATTCACAGTTGATCACCAGGTCATTGACATCTGACCCCCATGTGGTCTGCAAGATCAACTTCTGATAAAATCCAAAGATTGTACTTATGCTAACCAATAGTCACGATTTACTGCGCTTAAATGAACGACAGATCGCATCTGCTTCTTAATAAGAGCTTTCTTCTATTTCAGCTACAATGCAGAGACACATAGAAGCACATAATCTTTGTTAATTACAGTTGCTTTATCCTCCGTTATAGATGGCACCCAACCGTATATTGCTTGACGTCATTACTATGTGGCCGTTACATATCAATGATATGAGGACCCAGGAGAGGGCGGGGCTGATGCACCTGCGCCGCACGGGCTCGGATTTCCCCACATCGGTACCGTCAGCAAGGCGCGAGAGATCACTGGTAACCATCGGGGCGAAAAGGCAGGGAGAAAGCGAGCGGAAGAATCGTACGAGTTACAGAAGTCACGCTACCGGTAGGTGGGTACCTTATCTGAGCTTGTTTGATATGATATGATATGATATGATATGATAACTACATTTTACTGAGGAAACATCGACTGTGGAAATAGAACGACTTGAAAACAACACCACTGTCCTCTTAGTTTTGGTTATCTTGTAGAACGTAAGCGAGTCGAGAGGAATAAGACGAAAGAAAGCTTTAGAAAGTGAAAACATTTTCGTCTTTATCGACAAGTCAGATTCGGAAACGTACTATAGATGCATATGTAAAACTACTGATATTTCCTTACATCACTGAACGTCTTCGATACAAGCGCTCTCAACCACACGACGAAAATTTCTTTCCTTCCCCAGGCCTATATGTATACTATACAAGTATCCTAAATTTGTTTGTGCGCCCTACCAATCAAGATTAAACTTAAGAATAGAACGCGTTGCATCAGGTTTGTGTATTTGCTAACAAAAGTAAGTTTACTGCCGTGTGTCCGCATCTCCTTTAGGTAATCTCACTGCATTAACGTCCATATCAACTCCATCAGTAAAGGCTCGGGTACCAGAATAGACGCTGCAGTTTGCACGCCATTAAGTTCACTTCAGAATTAAAGACTTCCTTTGGATGTACAGACGGTTCAGTTATCACGGTTAACGTTCGACAGACTTCTGTCAAGTCTCGTATCCAGACAGGGAGGTGTGAGAGAAAATAGTTCAAACTCTGACTTGTTCACTGTGACGACATAGTTAGGACTGGAGGTTAGTTTCCACCATCTTGCCCTTTCATGCGTCAATGGACCCTGACGAAGAGACAATACATAACTGCACTCAAAAGTCAATATCGCATTTGGAAAGTCGCCACCTCCCTCTCCTTTTCCTCTCAGCGTCTCCAGAACCAGAAAGGGATTAAAATCCTCTGCAATGCAGGAGAGACGATATGGATTTTCGGCCCTATGTTAAATGCGGTTCATATAGGTTGTGGAAAAGTATGGCGCAGCGGGTAGACCAACATAGAATTGCTAATCTTATTTGAGCAAATTTCATCAAACGACGAAACAAATCTTTCAAAAGTACCATATAAGTAATTGGCCATACGTAATACTATATATCGGACTGTCACATGCAACATTTAACCGTTTTCTCTACCACGGCTCTAATTATAGCAGCGATACTGATTTTACTGCCATCAGTGGTGCGCATCATGGTGCTGTCTGCGGTGCTGATTTCGGACTTGCCGGTGGTGTTGATTATGGCGCTCTTCATGGTGCAAATCGCGGTGCTTGTTTTGGACCTGTCACTGGTTTTGCTGCCATTTTAGCCCAAAGTGGTGGTATCTATGATACCACAGTTTTGCCTCTACCATGATGAGTTCAATAATTCACAAATCGATAAAATGTATACGTAGTATAGCTTTTCCTTTAAACTTTCCCACGGGAACTCCATACGAGCTTTCGATCTAACCATCAAACTTATCAAGCTTATTGGTATCTATATCAAATAGCGACCAAGCAAGAGGCGTTCTGCCGCTATTTAAGTCGCTCGGTGAACTCCGAACACGCGTGTACCCCGGTCATTACAGAGGAATGGGAGGTCAATTGCAGCAGGTCAGCGGTTTAATTGAGTTCATGCCATATTTCTGGCAGCTGTTGTAATCTGACACCCAAACATACTTTATAGGTCAGCTTCGTGCCTTGGGCTTGGAGTCCGGATGAAAGGTTTATTAATCTTCCCAGAGGCTTACCCTATCACTTACAGAGATTTGCTGCAATCTTATCTCTACCGTAATTACAGTTTCCAAGTTTGTGTCGTGGAGCTATCGCAGCACAGTTTTATCTGATTATTGCGGAGTTTTGTAGGTCGTCTGGCAATTTTGCTAAGCTTGAGAAAAATCGAATTAATCTTACTGTTACGCTTAAAGCTATTTTGTGTGACATTGTGGCAAGAAATATTGAAAGTGTGTCGTGATATAGATCTGAATACCAATATAACATTAGTGTAGCTACTCCCTATGTAAAAGAAAGTATCACCAGTACCTTCCTCGATAAAATGAACCTTATGATTAACAACCTTCGGCTTCTCAGTGAAATTTAGCACTTTGATCTTTCTTTCCGCAGTTGTTCCGTAAAGCTGCTCCTGACAAATACTGAACCTAAAATATATATTCTAAACAGATCATAGTCTGTACTTTTGGCATCACGCCAACGAAAGCTAGAAGTAACCATTTAAACAAATGGCCGCCAGTCGACGTGTCATCCTCCAAAATATATTGACTCCTTACATGTTCATTATTTGCACATTAGCCTGCAACGAGTGATTGCGTCGAGTCGGCATCGTGTCCCCAGGGTTAATTTTTCAATTAGATATATGGACGTGCCGGCCCCTTGTGCCCATTTACTCATCAACATTTAGATTACGTCGTGCAGTTTCCGGTAGGGGGCGAGTTTATCAAATCGCGCGCTGGTTGCTGTCACTATTGACCACTATGCACAGTCGCCAGATGGAAACGACGTCTGCTTCACGAGTTAAACACGTCCCAACATGTCTGCTGATGATAGGGAAACTGCTGTTGATTTCCCAGTGACTTTTTGGCTCTGTGGAACAAATCAGACGTGGAGCTTCAATTTGCCCGTTTCGAAAGCTATTAGCTGGGAGACAGACAACACCTGACCACTGGATTACCAATTAAGGTGTAATCAAGGAAGGATGTCATCGCTATGATTAACCCAAATGGAACCGTCTTGCTCTATCATCTTCTTTGTAACAGTTAAAAAACCATCATTTATCATGGGCTGCTTGAAAGGCCATTGTTAGTGTTTTTCCTGTTGACGAGATGTAATGTTTGCAGTTTCAATACCAGTGCTACTAACGTTACTACCCGACAAGCAGAAGATAGCACAAGAAATGGATTTGACGATAAAGATAGAAAGTTACTTAACAATCGGTACAGGCCATTCAAACAGGCTATAACAATGTTCTAGCCTGTATCTTACTAACCATTACGATTCTGTAAACAAGACAACGATGTTGTTCTTTATTTTAGACGATGGCTCGTTTCAGCCATGTGGTGTTACTGCTGTGTCTGTTCCATACCGTCCGTGCCGCTCTGCCCAGTGAATGCGTGGACGCCTGTACGATATGCAGTCGGACCTTCTCCCACCCAGGCAGATACTTCCACCCCATGAGGTGTTCCATGGGGTACGTCAAATATTTCTAGGAGGACGTGCGAGTACACTTTGTATCTGTTGTCTTTTTCCTGTTGACAGAAATGAGAATTGTAACGTAAAAATATCAAAGGTAATATAGTATTAACACAAAGACTTCAAAACTGAACAAAATCGACCTTCAAGTTGCATAATAAAACGTGGAAGAATGTTTGCCAATAGACGTTATCTAGGTATGTTCCTATGTTTTATTTTGTCATATTGTGCATGACTTACCTGGCCCACCTTTTTTCCAGGTGTGCACAGGATCTGGAGAAGGGTTACACGGACACCACCGAGTGGGTGTTGTGCCGCGAGACCATGCGGGAATACGGCTTGTGGACATACAGATGAGCACCAGACTTTCAGCACCGAGGACAGGACCAATGCAAAACGTCTACCCGTTTCTTATTTCCTTCAAAATTGTATCCGGACACTATGTTAAGCACAGTGAATATGTTACTGAATACTAGGTGTAATCAGCTCATTGTCTCTTATTTGATAACGTTGTCATCACCAAGTAAATGAAACAAAACCACCCTATCCTAGCTTGTATAGCACCTTATATGCAACAGTGATACAATGGATTTTGCGGGGGACAGAAATAGTAAGCTCCCCCCATACTAAAGCGCCACCTTGTGATACAAAAGTTTATGACATGGTAACAAGCCACTTCAAATGGTTCACAACAGAATGTAGGTAATATGCTTTTTTTAAAGTTGGAAAACGATAAAACTACGTTTTGTAGGCAAATATTGTTCAAATGCCCCAAAACACTTACATCTTCCACGGCATATCCATTTATCCCGTGTCCAGTTGGAAAGGAACGTCCAGTCCTCCTCATTGAATCATATCAGACATGCAAGGAAATGATGATGTTTGAGAAGAGATAAGAAAGGGCAAGGCCATGAAGTAGACATTTTGTGCTCTATTTCCTATCAACACATCACATAATCAGTATGCCATGACACCAGATGTTTTCAAAGTAGGTCAAATGTTTATTCATTGGAAACATAGTTGTAGGTAAATACAGCTATGGTCATTAAATTAGCGACATGCTTAATTTGGTCTGTAAGTTGGAATTAGCTTCAGACCTCATGTCATGCTTACATGCAAAATTAAACACACCATTCTCCAGACATAACCATCAAAAGGGGTGACACAAGTGACAACATGTTGATGTGGGCTCCCATCTAGGCAGAATAAATAGGAGTTTGATTGGATGGGATAGTAGCCAGGATACAAGCCCAGTTTTCAGTCATCCAGTAAGTAATCATTGAGGCTGTTCCCATACAGGGACGGTGCCAGGTTATGTAATAAGTAGACAGTATACGTAGACCAGCCAAGCTTGTCGCTATAATCCTCTCAGTTGAGAGCATTAATTAAGTGGATTTATTCTGTCCTGATTGGGGCGGGGCACTGCTGAGGTCACCTAAGGATGCTGTGGCTGACCCTCTCTTGGCTGGCTTGGGCTGAGAAAATAAACAGGAGAAAAATCAAGTCACCATCCTGAGCAGACTTTTATTGCACTTCCATGCTGGTACAGTACATGCAGAAACTTTCAAATTGCCAGTGTTTTATTTCGCATTAGGAGGGAACATAAGGTTTTCGCAGTGTTTGAAGTTTGCATTTGAAACAATTTTGTAGAACAGTAGACTTACAAAAACACATAGTCACGGTGTTTTGATTTTTGTGTGGTGTGAGGTCATGGCAAAACCCCCGAAAATAAAACCACTGTAAAAGTGTCTGCATTTACAGTACCCACAAGCCCAGCCAAGTTGATACTGAACATTATGTGAACACATGACATCAGGAGGGATATAGCCCTTGTTAATTACAAGTTGGGAAGCTAGTTCAACATGTCCAAACCTGTGACTTGTGGGGCTTCCATCCAATCATGTAGAGCAGCTGGAAGGTTGCTGGAACTGTACCGTCTTCATTTCCATACATATCTGCAACATAAAACACACAAGAAGTAGCTTTATATTATAAAAGTAGTATCAGGTGGAATAAATGGCAAGCTTTATTTAGAGATACAACAGGCGCATGATGAAACCAATGCAGATAGCTACAAAACCTTTCAATAACGGAAACAATGAGAAAAATGAATTCAATGAAAGAAAGAACTTGCAGTATATGATGTCTGTAACATACATGGATATTTGTAGTACAGATTCACTGTCTTCAGGGACCAAAGGATGCCGGCCAAAAGAACAAGCTTGCTTTAAACAGATAAACAGCTGTAATAGCGGGCACAAAAAGCCTCTTTCCAAAAACAGCAAAGGTCATTTCCAGCTGTGCAAACACAATACCTGTGAGTTCACCCAAAACCCACCTTTATACACTGCAGCAGCGGCCATCATGGTATCTCTATGGAGGATGGGTTTCCTGGCCCATGATGCATTGCTCTCTCCCATACCCTGCAGGTCAGCCATGAGTTCGTACATGGAGGGGAAGTTCACTGTCAGCTCATCCGTGTCCTGTGATTGGGTGACAATGGATATTAGTGTAAGGCCACACCAATCTATTTGTTTGGTTTTTGGACATTTTAAAATAAAAATTTAGCAAGAATGCAAGAAGGCTGAGAGGAAAATTTGCATTTGACTGTGTGTGCCAAGGTACAGACATTCTCCTCCTACTTTTATTTCATATTGACTAGTTCAGCACTGTGTTCAAAATCAACAGCCAACAATTTAATTGATTAATTGATTAGCTAATCATTTAATTTGCTGATATATGATAGTGTTGAAAAGGATGCACTGCCATGAAAACAGATACAATTTCAGAGAAACACAGCATTTAGAATCTCCCTCACCATAGTCAGCATGGTGTACCCTGCCCGAGTTAACAGGTTCCCCAAGTCTCGTATATCTGTGAACGGGGAGACATGTGGAGCAAAGCCCTGTAGAAGAACATGACGGGAAAGAAACTCTGCATTACTGTGACTGATGAAATTTAGGCAGGCTCTTTTGAGGCAGAATGGGCTATATAATCCTGATACAACTAAGTTAAAGTAGTGCTAACATGCTTTTGTCCTTCTATATGGTGTCATTTTCTTGTATATAGAGTAGGTGTTCTATTTGGTATTCTGATAAGCTGATTCAAAATAAACTTGGGAATGATGTACATATGCTCGAAACAATAGAGTTTTCTTTTGGTGCTAAAGATTCTCCTCATTAGCAATTCTCCCTATCAGCCCCAAAAGACCATTCACACCTCACAGGGGCTGCAAGAAATACCAGCCAGGATCATTTCAAAAGCCTTCCAATCAGCTGTGACCTTGAAGGACTGGTAGAAGGTATGAATTGCTTTCTTGTCCCCAGCCCCCACTCTACCTCAGGCCTTAAAAAAGGCAAAAAGACTTCCCCAAAGTAAATGGGTATTGGCATTTAGATGTCTAAAAATTGATTTTCTTCATCTCTTTCTTAACCCCACATCTTCCTGACACATCAGAAGCAGTTGCATCTGCCTACCCCTTCCCTCTCTGTCTCAGCCAGTTGTAGGGAACATCTGAGTTCAAACAGTGTGTCTCCTCCAAACATGACCCCGATGAAGCACCCGTCCGGCTTCAGGGCACTCCACGCCTGATGGGGAAAAGGACTTATCAGTAAGGGTAGGGGTACATGTAATGGTGTGTGTTTCAGTTCTGAATCCAAAGGTTAGGCCTTAGAAAAGGCAACAGCCATTTGTTGGCTGCATGTCATTTTGCAGAAAAACTCATCATAACACTTATAATTAACATGATTGATATTATAATAGTAGATCAAATACATGTATATTTCTGAGGAAGAAAGAAATTTCAAAGCTGAATCATTGTCTGCATTAGTTTTAGAACCAAACAAGACGCCATAGGCGACAATTCTCCGTGAAATTTTATAATTTGCAGATTGAGAGGTGGTATTGGCACTGGCATGCCTGCAGACGACGTATAAAATTGCATGCCGATTGAACAAAGGGGACCGTGGGTTTTAGCTGCAAACACGGAAAAACGGGTACCGCTCAAGTCAACGTTAACTCCAGGACTGTCTACAGGGAACACTCGCATATTGGCGCGACTGGCCATACACCGCGACTGGCCAAGCCCAGACCCTGCAATTAGTAACAGTTGCACATCAATCCGGCCGAAAGCATTGCGTAACACAGGCTACTTCTTCCTATATTCAGCGCCGTGTTTCGAGAGAATAATACCGGGAAACGATTACTTTTCTTGTTTTGAACGCATAAACATAGATGTACGCTAATCTAGTATACCTGCCATGGCCAGATTATCTAAAGATGTGTGTATTCTGTGTACAATCTACAGAAATGTACATCAGGTCCAATCATCCGATTTTCACGTTTCAGTTTTTTGGACTCGGTCATCGGTATTAACATTAAATTTTTCCTAATGTTGACCTCTGACCACCCCACATATCCGTCCCCATCAGCCCCGCCCCGACTTACTACCGGTGACATAAACGGACGACAACATTTCAACGACATGGGGATGTTTCGAAAATAACCATTTACTCCAATATCAAAACAGCTACTGTAAAAATAAAAAGACGTGCATCATCCCGGACATAATGCAACACCACATGCGAAATTACACAGAAATGCGACGTACGGAAGAATGCGTTTTGGCTGCGAACATCTTCCAAAAAACTTGGCATCTCTTAACCATGGGCAAAAACATCTGGAACCACTTATAAAAACCACCCCGTATCTGCATGAAGTTCCACCCCACCACTGCTATTCCAAACAACGCGTTTTTCTGGACCATTCCAATTCGCCTCGTAATTGTAGGGGTGCGTTTGCAATATTACATTGACCGCGAAAGCAGCAACGGCAAAAATACACATTCGTGCATCAACACGGGCATGCCCGCAGAGGGCGTATAAAATTGCTTGCCGATTACACAAAGAGAACCCAGTGTTTTGACTGCGAACATGAAAAATCAGCCGATTACAACACTCCGTCCGGAGGTCCTGACCTCCTTCACGGAGTAATAATGCCAATATTAAAAACTGTAAGCATGTTACCAGCACTGAATTTCTGTTAATTATGGAATACCGGTACTTGAATTGCTGCAGGTTTGCTGTCATCATATTTAACAAGAAAGACACACGCACATGCTGCAGTGAAGTGAAGCACTCGAGGCTGATTAGCCATATGATATATGCCCCATGACGTAGCCACGTGTGACATGAGAGTGAAAATTGTTCCATGAAGAGGATATAGAAACATGAGTGAAAATTCTTCCTTGAAAGGCAACTCAAGTCAACAGGCTGCAGGAAAAATGGGCCCAGGTGGTTTCAAACTGTAATCATCCTAATTAGATATCCCATACATATAATCAGTCTCAGGACCTCTGCTTCTCTGTTGCAAAGGCTCATGTTTGAATGACTTTCATCAAAATCCAAAACTGAGTGTCATGTTTCCTGATTCCCATCTCCAGTCAACAGGAAGTGTTGAGAATAACCCTAAGGCGCCTGTCACACATAGCCGAATATGGCCTCCCGAACACTGCCAAACTCCGCCCAAACATGGTTAGGAGTAGGTTGGGAGCAAGGTCTGCTGTGGTTGGCTGGTGTTTGGTGAGGTCGGCTACTGTTTGGCTGCGACACCTGGATGTTTCAAAATGTTTCAACATTCGGGTGTGGACGGGAAGTCCGGCCATGATTGGCTGGTGGTTGGCTGGTGTTCGGGAGTAGGTCAGCAGTGGACAGGGCATGCATGATTGGCAATCAAATTTGACTCAAATTTAACTCAAATTTTATTTCATTTGTATCGAAAGGTAGGCATGGCCTAAATCTGGTCAGAATGTTCCCGAACTTTTGGCTGGTGTTCAGGGGAAAGTTCTGAATGTGTGACAGGGGCTTAAGGCTTCTTACCTGTCGCAGACAGCCAGGCAGGTCGTTGACCCAGTGTAAGCTGTAACCAGATGAGAAGACAACAGTCATGTTAGGACTGACTGTCGGTTGTGTGATGCATGAAAGAAATTGAAATAGTTAACATTTTGTAACTACATAACACCGCACATTATAACAGCTATTACATAGCTTGAGTGTGGAATGGTTCAGAGGTTATCAATCCTGCCTCTAGGTCAAAATGTTGGGTTTGAAATCCCAGATGAGCTTGGGATACCATCAAGCATCTAAAGAAATCCACCATTCCTGTTGAGTCTTAAAATGGTGGTATGCCCTGTGTGTGCCATGACTCAAAGCAGCAAGTTCTCCATACAGCCAACTCTACTCTGCTCTGTTATATACCAGTTTACCATGTGTGTGTGTGTGTGTGATTCACATTACCTCAGACTGCTGACCACCAGGTCCAGACTATTGTCTCTACATGGAAGAAACTCCTCATCTGCCTGAAACGTCAAGGTTGGCACTTCTGAAGGTCGATTTCTTGCCTGCAGGAAAAATACATCATAGCTGATGTGTAATAAATGCAAGCCTTGTGAAAAGTATAGTAAAGATTTTGAAAAACCTCTCCGACAAAGTCTGAAGAAAGTTGCAGAAACTTTTGCATGCAGACTGACAACATTCAAGATATATCCTGACTCTCACCGTTACTCATCCCAGATTGTTAGTTCATCTGGAAAAGAAGGCTTAATTCTCTAAGATATACTCACATGTTCCAACATTTTTTCTCCTGTATCACATTGATACAATGTTTCTACAATCTCCTGAAAAATCAAACAAAAGAAAGTCATTACAGGTAAGCCATCTCCATTCATAGTTATCAATGGACTGCATTATACATGTAGATGTGTACACTAGCTTTGACTCAGAATTATGTCATTAGTTCTTGTTAATCAAATCCAGGCATCTGCAAAATTTCAATCATGTTAAGGCGATCCTCCCACCTTATTCAGATACTTGCTGATGTAACCTTTCCCACAGCCAAGGTCAAGGGCAACTGGAAATTTTCTGGGGTACAAAAACAAAGGAAGTCCTTTATTCATATCTTGTTATCTTACTTTATCTTGAGATCATCTGGTTGGCCTATTCAACAGTCACTGATATCCTAAGTTCACTGGGACCCATAATACATAACACAGGGAATGTAAGGCCAAGAAAACCGGAACAATGTTCAGTGCACAACCGAGCCTTGCAGGTCACTGAGATTAGGCAGAAAAAAAGCAAAAAATTATGTTTCCAGATATGTCAAGAAATCTGTTGGAACAATTATGATACCTTCTACAGACTCAGGTATGTTTTGTTTGTACAACTGCTGGACATCAGACAAGCAAGGATCCACATTACTTACCTACTGACATCACACACTCTATCAGTAATTCTGTAGGCAACCTGCAATAGAAAGAAAATCTTTTGGTCAAGGAAATAGAGCAGCAACAACAATATTACTTAGTTAAAATTCAATAACATTCCATGATATAACGTTATAGGTAAAAATGATAATTTGAGCCATTTACCCTTGCCACAACGCCACGCGATGCCACAGTGCACCATTCGTGCTGTGTTACAGATTCAGAGAAAACGACATCCGTTCTCACCTCGTCCCTCAAATAGTCGAAGTCTTCGTGATCTGGCCGGCTGGCCGCCCAGTTCTTCTGTTTCCGCTTGGTTTTTCTGTCGAAAACATTCATGAGAGTTTCTCCCTGTCTCACGGCGTGCATCAACCGAACAGCAGCGGGAGCCGGAGTCCTCCATTCATGAGTTGTATTTCGTAGCAGCCCCGATGTGTGATAAGTTCTAGTTTCCGGCCGTAACGTTGTGCCATAACTTCGTCCTGAGATACACTGGTTCAAAACTCCCGCCCCTCCCCCTTTCTCCTGACCAAACCGTCCTTGGCGACATCGCATCCTGTATATCAAATATAAAACATTCCTGGGCTGGCACAGTGTCCCCATTTTTCTAGTCTCTGGGTGATATATGGATACACGTTTGCTACAAAGTTTATACGTCCAAAATCGGGGGAAAACAAGAAATCCTCGTCCGATCACCTGGGCGCCGCCATATTGGAACAGCGCAGCATGCTGGGTAAAATGCACCTGTTCTAAGAGGGAAAGGAGCGTGGTATGCTAACCTTAAATCGTTAAAAGTTACAATAAATTCATAATATAGAAATGACAAAGGAAACTTTTTGAATACACCATGTACCATCAACATTTTTAATTTTTCAGACGTCGTTAAAAGGAAAACGACCTCATCAGTGTGGATCATTTACGGCCAAAGTAGAATGTGATATGGTAACTCTTGGTAACTCAATGGTAACTCAAGCAAAACTTTGTTGACGTTAAGAGTTGAAAGTGAAAACAACAGCTGTTCATATGGCAGTACTAGGACGTTCGTTGCAGACTGGAGAGGGAGATTCGCACATAAACAAATCGTTCTATGCTAACTTGCTTGAAGACGGAACTGATATGAGTAATTTTGTTAGATGGCATGCTGAAATGAAGGAAAGAAAAGCGGCGATTTACTTGTGTACGTCGTTTCATAGCAACTAACAAGTTATATCAAGTTGCCTGTGTAGAATTTGCGTCTGTCGCGATGACAAATAATATAAGACAGATTTATATGTGGAGAAGATTCAGTCTTAATTGCCTGAGAGAACCACTCTGCTTGTTTGGCTTCGAACCTGTGTGGATGTGGTGTACGTGCCAGCTATGTAAACCAACACAAGCGTTCTATTCCGCACACAACCAGCGCGACTAATTCCCTCGTGTTCACAGAAATAAGCTGTTTTGTTTGGTTTGGTTACTATCCGTTAAAGAGATTTTTCCTTTAATCTTTCATTTGATTTACATCGCGACTAAAGGCCACACAAAGGTATTAAATTATAACTTTACACAGTCCACGTTAAACTCTGAAGGTTCTCCATTTGGTTATTTGACTGAGAAAAAGGTAAATGTATAACAACTTTTAGTATATAACATGAAGCCACTGCAGGCATCGCAGTCAGGGTGGAGATTGAAATGTTTTCTCCTGTCGAAGGGCCAACCGTCGAATATTCGATTCCACTTCCGGGGTTTTCTAAAACCCGGCAGACTGTTCTGGGACTGAGAACAGCGTTGGCGAATGAACGAGAGCACATGTTAGCCTCCGACTTTGACCCAAGATACAAACAAGAGAGAGTCGGTAATGATGGTGAAATCGTACTGACTGAAAGAAAAGGATCAATTTGAGATATTTTGTGGCTCATTTATCGATGGTTTACTTCTGATTACGTTGTCAACTTTTGGGTGTGATTCGAGGGGTGTTGTGGGGACCCGATGTCTATTTTGGTTCGATCTGCGCTCTCACCCATCTTTTCGGCATCCAATTATGGTACGAAAGCACATGGCAAATGTTGCAGAAAAAGCACAGAAAGTTTCGTCTGGGATCATCAACGGGGTATTAGGTTATAGCTGACTGATTGGTGGTGAACTGATTTCGGTACTTTCTTTTTTGCGACCCACTCACGTTAGTAGGACTGCTGCTCGTTCCATCAGTTTACAAACACAATGAGTTGGGTATCACAGAAAAGAAAATTACACAAGCTTTCTAATGATATATAATACATTGAAATTGATAAAGAGACAACAGAAATATAATCGAACAAAGTTGAAGTTTAGTTCCATGGCGGATACCGCTACAAAGCGGCCGCGTTCCAACACGCGGGGCGCTGTGGTCTAACGTTAACCAGATCAACCTTGTCTATTTTGGTTCTGCGTTATCAGCCATTAAAACGTTATCAATCTATAAATCAAACTAAAGCTGATGTTTATGGGAATTAGCACACACATTTTTCAAGAGGGATTAGAATGCAACCTGCTGATTACAATCCTACAAACAAAACTACATTTGGAAAAGGACATCACAAATAGTTGACGTGTGTCAGCATCTCTACACAAATACTGTATTACTGCAATTACAACTATCTAATTTATCTAAACTTAGCAACGAACGGCCATTAGCGTAAAGTATTTTTATCATGGAAACTTTTGAACTGTACAATTAACAACTGACAAGCGTATTGAATGTTGACACTCTAATCGTCCACATACACGAAGACCTCTGATAACTGATACATGTAAGTTATTATGTATTATGCACATAGCCTGGAGTCCAGTGTTGTTAGCTTTGGTCCGCTCCCGACGGTCGCTACCCTGCTACACAGTCAGCAAAACCACAGTTGATCTATATTTGTACACATACATGTAAGACGCCACACAAAGATGACAGTCAAGATGCATAGTTGCTTGCTGAGAGACTGCCTCACAGGGTAGAACGCGCGAGGAGCCGCGTCTCTGTAACGGAGTGAACATTTTCTATATTGGTGCTGCGCTCCCCTAAAGACAAGTCGACAATAAGCTATATATCAAATGAAAGCTATGGTTTCTAAAAATTAGCACAATAATTTTCATATTGATTCATGAACTCTACGTGCTTACAACGCCGTGACAATTTTGACCACGAAGTTCTACGATTGCATGAAGAGCGACCGTGCGCGGGGTAGAACGCGCTAGGTGCGGCGTCTTCATAACGGAGTGAACATCTCCCGTCTGCTACTGTCGTGTAATCTACCATTTAAATCGAGATTAAACTACATATTCAGGGATAGCTAAGGTTTGTGGGGAATCGGCATATCAATTTTAAGAGGGTAAGTGCATTCTTGTCGCTTACGACGGTGACAAAAATGAACATCAACTCCCATGGTTTCTGCTCCGCCGACGCGTTCTAATTGTGTTCGGAACGCGCGAGGCGCAGCGTCCTGTCTTCAGCAGAGTGAGCATTTTCTATATTGGTGCTGCGCTCCCCTATAATCAAGTCGACAATAAACTATATATCAAATGAAAGGTAAGGTTTCTGGAAATCAGCACAGAAATTTTCGATAATATTCATGAACGCTACACCCTTGCTATAAGCCAACAAAAATGGCTTAAAATGCGTAATGTTTAGTGCACAACGTCTTACAGTGTTCCTCAATAAACACCAATATTTTGACCATCGTTGGACGCAACAAAGCTTGTTTTTTAAGCATGCCAAGTTTCATGGACCTGCAGTCAACCAACTTTCTGCTATGAGTATTAAAGTAGAGGGTAGTTTCACGGGAGAGGCGCGCTGCGTCGTTTTGGCCGTTTAATAAAATAAGCGTGTTCTAGAGCATTGGCCCTTCGACTGTCTCTTCGAACAGGAAATTGCCTTCAGGAGTTGTAACGTACGGACTGGAAGTTTGGCTGATTGAGTTGGTCGGACAGATGTGACAGGAAATTGACGATGCAAATCTCAACTGAGCTAGTGCGTTTTCAAATTGGGTTATGTTAAGTTCCTGTTTCCAACCTGTCTGTGACGTCCGAACACTGATTTAGCCTCCTTTGTTGCCCTTGGAGAGACTTCAGTTAGAGAGGAGGAAGCGGCTAAACGTTGGGTCTAAGAGCGCTTCTGTGCAGAAACATGGATGCACTAACATGTGCTAACAGTCCACGTTTGGTGCCCGGGTACAATCCTTTGAGTTGTAGACAAGTAAACAGCTAAATTTTAGATCTAAGAGCCATTCAGACCATCCGAAAGCAGGAACACTAACATGTTTCAACGGTCCACATCCTTGGTGCTGACTTGTCATCATCTCAGGCAATGCCAAACAATACCACCCTGTAGGCCTTGATTGTTGGCGTTATTACTTACACTTTAAACTGTTTGAATGAACAACAGACTTAACTTTCCGCTCTAAGGACTATAACAGGAAGGTCCCGAGCGCAATGACCTGTTACCAATCTTCATCCACAGTACAAATTGCTATATTGACGCAGGTAGGCGTTCTCTGGGTGCCCTTTTCTGCACGCACCGCACATCCGCCTCAGGGCCTTCTTTCAAGTGCGCACGTGCCTTTCATTTACATGACTCACTCGTCACGACATGAAGGGATAGATTTTAATGAGGCCATGGGTTTGATAAGAGGGAAGTAACATCTTCACGGCGCTCCTGACTCAATCATTAGCAATAACAAGTATTACGGGAAACAGCATTAGTACTTATGCACTATCACACTAAGTTTGATTACCAAGTGCAATCAGAAATTCAGAATACTGGGATATGATTCTCTAGCGCAGAAGACGATATTCCAGCGCAGTCTTGAAATTTTTTGCCTATTTTCTGAAGAGCAATGCTACTTAATTACTAAATGAGCAACTCTTGAAGGAGCAGATTGCAAGACAAGTAAAAGCAAATGTCTGTTTGAATATTATGCGTTTCACCACTTCTGTATGACTGTAACACAGAGATGGCACTATTTCGGTTTGCAGGTTATCGAGTTATCCAGGAGATGACATTTTCTCATCCCCGCCGTGGGGGTTCACTGGAGAACTCAATCTGTCTTACCCGTCATCCATGTCCTGTGTGATCCCCTACTTGTCAGGTCTGTGCTTACGCAAATGTTCGCCACGCCTTCCTTGCGCAGTTTTATTCCCCTCCGCATACATAATGTAGCATATATAGGAGGTCGATCACTCATACTACCTCTCACCAGCTCGTCTCTAGCTCTGCCTGCACCACTACTTCAACTCCGTCCTTTCGGTATCGCCACCGACGTTCTAACGGAAGGTAAGGTCTTCTTTTCACGTCACTGCCTGGGACTTCAATATTGACGTATCACATCAGATGATACTAGTATTTCTTCTAGTGACAGGCAGATTGATAAGAACGACACTTTGGGCGCGCATCAACAGGTGATCCATTGATTTGTTCTTCATACACATCGTTTTCTGTAGGCCAAACTGCTCTCAAAGTTAAGGTTCAAGTTAAGAGTTGTAAGTGTGACATAGGAGACACCTTCTGTCCCGATTACTTCTCTGACCGCTGCTTTTGCCCATTTCTTACCATTTTCTCGGCTCGGTAGGGATCGCGTTTGGTATCTGTGCGTATCGTCTTCTGTATTAATGGATACCGTATTGCATCGCTGTGTGTATCTGTTTTCTTTAAGCCGAGTGATTTAATCACACATGCAGTAGATAGGAAGATAAT
The DNA here is from genome assembly GCA_013266295.2 of Branchiostoma floridae x Branchiostoma japonicum. Lineage (NCBI taxonomy): Eukaryota > Metazoa > Chordata > Leptocardii > Amphioxiformes > Branchiostomatidae > Branchiostoma > Branchiostoma floridae x Branchiostoma japonicum. The sequence continues at coordinate 19,071,807 of CM023840.1, forward strand.
CATCTTCGGTCATCAGTTAGATTGAGAGTAATATATAGAAGAGGCTTAGCTCTTCATCAGACAGCTTAGAAAACCAATCAAATTTAAGTGTCAGAAAGCTTCGCCTCAAAAGCGGTCTTACCAACACGGCGGAATCCTTCCAGGTGCCGTGCGGTTTGGAGTTGTGATCGCCGCTTCCATACACGTTACTGGTGATGAAACTACAAGGTTCCTCTTTATCCCTTTCATTTATTTCAATCACTTTTCATCTTATTCTTATTCTTAGTTTTAATCTTTAATGTATCTTAACATTTCCTGGGAGCAAAAATTCCCAAATGAGCAGCTGTATCAGGATTTAAATCAAAACGCGCTGAATGAAACTAGTAGTTCACTGCATGCGTTAGACACCCTGATATTATAGCATCCAAGCTAGTTCTTTGGAAACAAAAGGCAAAAGGAGCAGAGGGAGAACAAGGATCAACTTCATTGAGTCTCTGATGGAGGACAGAGTGAAGTGGAGGACACTGTCATGTTTGGTCCGAGCGGAAGCTCGACCAAAGTAAGTAAAGCAAGTCTGTCTTAATGGCTCAAAGGAGCGCATACATACCGCAGATCGTGTTTTGATCGCTTTGATACATTAGTAGAAACCTTTTTTAAATATTTTTCAACAAGCCGGCCTTTTTCTTCGTAAATTTAGGTCACCCAATGTGGTTTTGTCCCGTAAGGTGTATTTATGCAAGGCAACGAAATACATTTTGTCCGGGGTGTCATCGCCTGGTTTCCTGTTTGAAGGTTGACCATGTGAAAGTGTAGGTGTCTTTGTGGTATTTACCTTCACTAATGCGATTATGTTTTTGATTTAAAAGTGGCCATAGCAACGTGTCAGAAATTCTTACAAGTTGCCGAAAGTTTATAACCCATAGGTTATATGATCTGCACGTCTCAAATTACATCAGCCCTAAGGTTCTAATCCATCCCTTACGGACTGCTTCCGTTTTAACCACTTAAAACAGCGCAGGCGTACTTCATATCGTATTACTGACGACGCTTTGATATTTCAGCGGACTAATGTATCGGCAGAAACCTCTTGTGTCTTATCATCTGTCGGGCTTTCCATTTCTTTGAAATCGTACATTTACACCCAATGTGGTTTTGAGTTTCCGCCTTGTTTCCTGACAGGAACGTTTGAAGCCTGACTGTGTAGACATGTCGGTGTCCTTTATGATATCTACTGAGGAGATCAGTCTGCCTCCGCTCAGCCAGTGACTGGCCAGTGGGGTTTGTAAAGAGAGAGTGACTCAAAACATCGTAGTATTGTTAACGTTGGGAAAGTAGGGTAGTTTGAGGCCATGTTGGAGCAGCCTTGCATTAGTTACCGCGGCGATAGTGGTCCCGGTGGAGGTACCGACCAACTATTTTCTAGTTTTTTTATTGGATCTTTGAATAAAACAAAAAAGTCGAGACATTTCTGTTAACTATTTTATTGACAAAATATCATACTGTAATTGGCGAATCAATCTTCGCCCAAGAACAAGGGAGAGGCAAAGTCTCTGCTACTCTTTCATCATAGTACTTTTGGGTTAGAATCAATCATTGTCGATGAAAATGGACTATGACAAAAAAATAGATAATTGCGCTAAGTTAAAGATTGAGACTCCTACTTAATTTAATAACAGGGGTATAGAATGGGGCCAGTGTAACGAGTGCACAACTTTGAATGTTAAATCTTAGCTGACTGGTAACTTTGTTGTCTTGTTACTCTATATTCTTCGACTTTTAGATTTCTACTGGTCTACATGTTTTCAGTCCAACATGCTATTCAAGACACACTGCCATTGCTACCGCCTCTCCCTCTTTCTAACTTTGCACTGTCAATCGATTTTATGGTAAAGGGGAGCTTTGGAGCACCATTGCTTATCAATAGTCCTTGGAAAAAACTTTGCCAAACGTGGAGCGTCCAGATTGTTTAGCACAACACTATTCTTGTTTCTGTCCTTTTCTATTTTGATTTTTAAAACCTGATGTTGATGGTCCATGTCTCTGTGATGTTTCCGTACAGATGACCGCCTCACAGCTGCGCATGTGTCTCTCAGTCTGCGTGCTTCTCATCTCTGGCGTCTCCGCAAGAACATGGATCTCTGACGTCACGACCTGCGCACTGCTGTGTCTGGGCTGTAACGAACTGCACAAGGTACGTACGTCATGCTCTCGTGGTATGCGACCTTGCAGCTTCTTCTAGTGTCGTTCTTTCTTTTGTGACGAGCGAAGCATTTCCAGGACGAGTTCTACGTTTACTTTTGCTTCTATCTCTACTTGAGAGTTCAATACTACGGCGCTGTGCTATTCTGACAGCGTAAGTCCCGTGATTGTAAGAGTTTGATGGACCCTCCCACACCTTAATGATGACCAAAAACCTATCAGTTCCAGATTCACAGGCTGTCTCTTTTTGAGAGACTTTGCTTTGTGGAGCAACTTTGGCTGAACTACATAGACGAGCGCAGTAAGAGTCCAACATGACATGTATATGGCCGTCTGCATCCTTCCACAGGGAACCTTGCTATGGGAGGAGAGCGGTGGCGGGGAACTGTGTGTGAACTTCTGTACCCGGAGACTGCCGGCTCTGGTCCCGCGCGACTTCTGCCACTTCATCCTGGGAGCTGGAGAAAGAAAACGATCTTCCTTCAAAGACGGATACGGATACCATGTTCATTAAACTTATTCGATATTGGGCTCTCTAGTAATAGATGCTCAACTCCTTTTGATTAAGTGTGGCGTTGTATTTCATGCTAAATTTTCACACAAACTGAAGTTTGTGGACAGAAATATTGAGAGAGGTTTTCATATGAATTCCTCCTACTGTAGAAAAGAACAAACGACACGCACTATGTTGGAAAGATGGTCCTGACCATCTATACCAGACCTTATTCCATATCAGCCACCCGTTGTCCTGGAAACTGGTGTAAACTGCAGCTATCAGGGCTGCCGTCTGTAATTGGTGTGTAGGACGTAGTCTGAACGGAAGGATCGGCTAATGAGCTTCGTCACCGACTCGGAGATTATTTCAATCTAGGACAGAGGCGAATCCCAGCTGTATAGAGCTAATGAAATAACAGTCCGTAGAGAGGCAATTCACAGTGATGTAATTTCATTAGTATAGAAAGGGTGTCATTAAATCGCTGATGTATGTCCGTCCCTTGTATGTAGCCTGGTGCCAAGATGTATTCTTTTATCTTCATGTTTCTACTCGTTCTTCATTCTTGCCCTTTGAGCCTGTCCCAACTGTGAATATCTTACACGCAACAGATGTTATATCATCATCGTCGTCACCATGCTCTGTGAGCTTGGCTAAAAGTATGGAACAAAGTATTATTGAATACCATTTTTTTTCTTACGACTCAGGATGATTTGGTTTTGATGAAACTACAACAACGTGATGTATGTTCATGCTTGGAAGGTTCCTATAGTTAGACCGTGTCACTCAACATGTGATTTTCTTGATCTGTTCCATAAGATGTATAGATAAGAGTCTGGGCAGTTTTTCCACACAACATCTCCAAAAGATTATCTTAATTCTCATGGAAAATGGTCATTTTCAAGCAACGGAAGCTGAATGGTTTTAGGGACATCTCTGGTTTTAGAGCAGAATTAATTGCTCGCCAATGGGTCTGTTAATTCTCTCAATTCTCTTGCCAACCAGCTCCTCTGGCAAATCATCAATCCTTATTGACCAATTTTAGACACCAAAGGAGTGTAGTTAAGACTTCTTCAGCAGGACCAGACGGTGGTGGGAGGGGCGTGCCTTACCTAAGACCCCGTTCAAACGGAATCGCTTTGAGCGCGATTCGGGTAAACCACATTCCTCACATCTGGTCCACGTGCCACACGTTCCTTCTAAACCGTGCCCGAGCACGATTCGCCTAAACTACATTCACTGTTGTTTGATGAAAACACGCAAGGTAGCAATATCAGGGGTCAACGACCTGTTAGCTGCTGCACCCCTCCTAGCGTACCTGGGCCGAATGCCGACGTGGTCATGCCAGAGGCAGTGAAGCTGAGTCCTAGAATGGGCACATCATTCGGGCATTACTGCTCTTTAACTTGCTGCCACGTAGATTTTGGCATTGCATATAAATACAGAAATATCGCCCCGTAATCCACATGACCGGGTCAATATGCAAAGTAAACCGGTGAAACCACATTGCGTTCAGACGCAAATCGCGATCCAGTCAAGGCGGTTCGAAACTACCTCCAGATGTGGTTTGGGATCGAGGCGCTTTCAATGCGATTTGGAGCGTTCAGATGGAGCCACATGAATCCAGAATCCGGCCAAACCACGTCGAAACCGCTTTGAGCGATTTCGTTTGAACGGGGTCTAAGACATTTTGTGTGTTGGGTTTTCTGCACGAAAGTCAATGTTAACATTATTGATCGTTCCGCGTCGCTAACTTATACCACTCTGGTTCTGCCCAGTTTATTCGATGAACTGCGGACGTAAGAACGCAGTAATTACCCAAATTAAAAGCGTCAGCGACAACAAGTGATTACAGCATGGATGAGGAAACTTGTCCTAGCATGGGATTCGAACTGCCAGAGAAAATCAAATAGTGGAACATCAAAATCAAATAGACTGGGTCTTTATGCCCCTCTTATTGACGTCACAGACCATTCGTCCAACCAGCGTGGGAACCAAATCACCTGACGGCCCATCTGTCGCCACCAAGTGTTGAAAGTGGGTCTGACGTCACGGGTTTTTCTGTGCACGTGCCCAGAGGGTATCTGGTGATACGTCACCGCTATAAAGTTGCGGGACGCTCCTGTTTAGAACAGATCATCAGTGGTTCTCGCACCGTGAGGACGTTTCACCTTCAGTTGTCACACCCCGCTACCCTCATAGCTCCCGGCAAAGGTAAGCATTGCTAGATATGTTGCTAAGGTAGCTGGCTTTTGTACGTCATGTGTCACATTATTCAGAGTTTTACAGGATAGTGTCGCGTCCCAAGGATATGTCAAATGTCAATGTCACTTCTATGAATAAGAATCGATGGATCCCTCAGAGTAGTGGCAGTACGATGTACATTAACAGCGTTGCTTTACTGCTTTGAATTATTGACATCCTTTTGTATTCCGTCACACACTGAATGAGTGCAAATACGTCTTATTTCAATTTCTACTGACGTATAACTGTTACATGTGGCAGCCACAGTTGAACTGCTTCTGTCGAAGGTTTACAAGACCTTTGTTGATGATGTCGGCTTGGAATATAATAAATGGCAGGAAATCTAACAAAGAGCGTGCGTGGGTAAGATGTCAGGAAAAACATGCACAAATCAAAAGTAGTCCAGGCAAAATCTGCCTTTTCGTGAAACCATCGCCTCATAAGTATAACAATCTGGAACCGTTCCCCTTCCTCCACATTTTATAAGTTGTTTGGGCGGCCAACTAGAGCGTCTGTAGGACATGAGAAGGAAGCAATTTACGGTAGGACAATCAGACGAAGCCGCGCTACAGTGTAGTGGAACGAAGACACGGGGCGCACGGATTGCGTGGTTTGCCGATGATACATCTACAGTTTTGGGGACGAGATTTTGTCTTCCTAGTGTTCTCATTTTGGCCTATTTCCATTTCCTTTTGATAAATTTATGCCTAATGCTACCGTCGCGCATAAACAAGGAAATTATAATGCCCTTGGCAGAAGTCGTCTCCTAAGAGTGAACTCAATTTTACCCATGAAGCGATTTTGAATTGACAAACGGCCAAATAAACATAAGACATAGGGCCGAAGGGCGGTTATACCGGCTATACAGATACAAATACTAGTATTTGTAACAGCCTAGAGTCTGTCTTTTATGAATGGTAAGTCGACTTGGCTAAACTTTTCATAAGCGCTTCGTCCACTGTACTAAAGGTATATCTGTTTCACATATCGCACTAGACAACACAGACTTATTTATCAAGGAGAAGTGCACGATACAAGATGTCTGGCCGCCTGTCCCTGTCCGTGGTGCTGTGTCTCCTGGCCCTGGTGTGTGTTGTGTCGTCCCGCAGCGTCCTGATGACCAGTACGTTGGAATGTATGATGGAGTGCCTGGCGTGCAGTCAGAGGTTTCCGGTAGGTCTTTTACTAGTGATCCCCCAGCTAGTACATTTGTATATGGCAGATCCCCCAGCTTGTTTTGCAGTATCTCTATGGTATTTTCCTGGTTTCTTTGGTGTTTCGAAAATATTTTTTCCTGTCCGCCACAGCTTATGTGCGCGCGATGTGACTCACTAAATGCGACGTATTAAAAGACGGGGCAAATCAGGCTGGAGGTCAATCAGGCAGGAGATCAAGTCATTTCTATACGACACATAGTCTATGTAATTGGATTTCAGAGATTCACACGATGCTCGTGCGCAAACTGATTTTATCCGCTAGGAGTGCTGCATTCTAGAAAACTACAAGGGGCAGCGAGAAAACTTTACTTGTCATCCCAATATCTGTTTGGATATTACCGTTGCTTCCCCAGGAATACGCACGCACTGGTGTAGCTAGTTGAGTCTTTTAATGGCACAATTAAGGAACGGGGCAACTACATGTATAAAATCGAAAGCTGCCCAGCTATCTATTTTGCTGTTTCTTTTCTCTGAAACAGACCTCCATCTGGAACGGACTGATGTGCAAGGGCGTGTGTGACAGCATCGGGCCCAATTCTCCTTACGAGTATAGCGGAGAGGGGATTGACGCCTTCTGCAGTAACTTCATTGAAACCTGAGGTGATCTGGCGACGGCTGACAACATCGCCTCTACAATCGAGTTTGTAGAAAAATGTGTTCATCCTATAAATGAGCTACAGTACATGCTCTTGGTGATTGTCTGGTACTGCCATGTAAGATTTCGCTTATTGTACGCTTGCTTCTAGTTTTGCAAAACGCTCGGGCTGCATATGAAGTGGCAAATCAGAGTCTGAGATGCTACTGTGTCCTCGTTGCTGCAAGGCCGTCTCCCTTATCATTGTCATCCAAACTTTTATCCACAATAAAGAGTTAAAGAAGACCGATGAAGACTGGTTTTGTTTCCTTTGTCAACGTAGTTATCGCTGTGTTGTACTACATGACAGGCCAAAACCATCTCATCTGTCCACAGCCACACACCTGGCTCCTCTCCTGTCTAACAGATTTTTTTATCTCAGGAGTGCATAAAGCCTCATGATACTGTAATGCCGAATGAAGACCCGTACACTACACCGGTACCGATGATAGATTTACACAAAGAAAACATTCCACATAAGAAATGTTACCAAAGTGTGAGGTGGACTTATATATAAAAGTATCAACAGGGGGGTTTTAGTGAGATAATTTTTCTGCAAAAACATCCCATATGTCCACAAAGGCTCCACTAGAGTTTCCAAGTTAAGAGGCGTGTTTAATCATCTGATTCATATTCTAATGGCCATGTAAATTCTTTTCGAGGATATAATTTCCTCAGAATTCATATACGTCAGAAAAGGAAGGGAAAGACACAGCATACACCAACACAATAAAAATAGGCTACTGCATAGTCTGACTTTAACATAGACTTCTCTGGAATAAATACAGTCACAGTCCATGTATGAGGTATGGACCAGGTAAAGTCTACTGTTCAATATCTCTCGGTTGCATTGTCAGGCTGTGCTGACAAAAATAAAACATACTATAAAACCACAAACTGTACTTATTACTTCTAGTGGAACACCACCTTTGACACACAGGATTGACAGCCACATAATAGTGGCCCATATACAAAGGAAGAAACATGTGGTGTGTACAAACGGAACACAAAGCTATATAAAAGATCTCTTGGCTTTGGCACACAACTAGAGGACCTAGCTAACAGACTTTAGAAGGTGAACAACACTGATTAAAATTCTTAACAATGGCACATCAGAAGTCACAGTGCAAGCATTGGACACTGGAATACTTGCATCAATGGGAGGACAACACTTCAACATTGGAGCATACATGTACTTACACAACAGTTTCACACAATAATTTACACACTCTCTACTTAACAGGAACCTGACTTAACATTGCTGCACATTTTGAGAAAGTTTAAAACAAGTTGTGTCATGACTTGTACAAAAGGGTTTCTACAACTCTAGCAGCATGGCAGTTCCTTCAGTTTCTAGTACCTTGCCTGGTGCATGGACAACTCTGGACACACAATCTCTTCTTGTGCATTACATACTGCAGGATTGGATGTTTGCACAGAAGTGCCTGTCCTTTACAACCTATCATTCATGGGGCACATTAATGTAAACTTGACTTGTTCCCATAACAAAAGGTACCTATCTCAATATACAACATATTTTGTACACTAATACTTTAACTGAGGAGCAAATACTAGTACATGTGGGTACTATTTGATTTTTGGCTTCGTTGTTCCTGTTGGTTATAGTATGAGGAAAAAGAAATATGTTGGTCTAATGGGAAACCTGAACATCAAGGCAGTCAAGCCCTGACACTGTTCAAATCCACTGTACAACTTCCTTCTCTGACAAAAATATACAACAATCTCTTGCATTCTTGGATCAATAACTGCTGTAGGTAGTATGTGGCTATCCTTTCCCATAAATATATCCACTTGGTACTGCTTTATCTTTGTGGTAACAGCAGGTGCCGTAAAAAAATCAGTCGTCACTCTTCACTAAAACTGCTCCTATAGATGTCCTCCTATAGAGTCCTACAGCAGCATAAAGGGTTCACCGTCATCTCCCATTGTCATGGAGTGCCTAGAAAAGAAAGTCCAGGGTGAGGAAAGTGGGGACTTTTGTTTTTGACCAACTTTTCCAGATACCATAGCTGTTGTCAACAGGTGCTGAGAAGCCATTTAAGGACTGCAACTTTAACATACTCCCTGGCTGAGTCCCTGCCAAGGATGCTATTATGATGGGCCTAACATGCCCTGGCTACAGCACAAGTACAACACAGACAGGGTTAAATCTGTATCTGTATTGACCAGCCAGTGTAACTGCCCTTCAGTGCAACCCACTAGCTTTTCGTGCATGTGGCTATAGTGACTTCCATCAAACGACTTGGGAATCTTAAGACCTGTATATTTATTACATTCAAGTATTATTCAAAACTCTGTAATAAAAAACTCCAATTGAATGTTTCTAGGTATATATCTCAGCTACAATCTGTAGAAATTTATCACTTAAACAAGTTAAACTTGGTGCCAAGAAAGCTATAAACAAGGCATTTTATCAACAAGGGAGAAACATCATTGATTTTGTAATAAACCAAATGGCAACAAAACAATAGCGACAGCTTTCACCTTTACAAAAGGGATCATTTTCCCGGAATCGGATAAAAACACCTTTCCACAGCTGCTGGTGAAAGATAATTGAAATCAATGCCCCTAACAGCTTGAGATGAGAGCCCTTTATGTAATGAGATTTGTCAGGATAGTGTGGCTGACCTAGTTAAATACAGATCTGAAGATGAAGGGGTTAAAGTCTAAACAGTGCACAGCACAAAACACTCATCTGCAATCTGCAGACAAAAACTGATACTGAAAAATGTAGTGAGTCATGATTGCACAGGCCACAATCCCAAAAGCCAGTCCACATATAATGACTTGAGAAAAAAAAGCATGCTGATGCACAAATTTGTAATAAAAGATCAGTCTGTACCTCCATCCTTGTTCCATTCAATCTTTGTTATTCTAGGTAGCATTCCATCTCCATGTTATCCAACAATGGACATGCACCGCATCTAGTGAGCAAAATTGGACTCATCTACAAGACATCCCAGCCAATTCAACCTCAGATCTATCCTTATCAAGCTTGAATTTTCTACTCCACACATCAATACCTCACCAGCACATGGCTGGAGTGAACAAGGATGCATTTCAGGTTCAATTGGCAAGGACTGTTCAGGATAAGAAAAGCAACAATTTTCCTGACTAGCAGTGGTGTGTGTCCACTTTGTTTCCCATACAAAAAAATAAAACTATTTTGCTCCACCAAATTCAGCCATTTTTATTAGTAATCTAATCTTAGCCCACTGCAGGATATTTTATTGTGCCCTGCAGCTGGAAGTACGTACCTCCACAGGAGAGGACGTTCTGTTCTGAGATAGGATGGAATCTGCCGGTGGCTTCCTGGTGCTACCTGTAAACCAAAATACATCATTTACACCAGACACAGAAACTGACAACTGCATGCAGTATTGCAGGTAACATAGAGAGGTAGTTTGAGCCCTGATATTTATATTCATTAGTAATTCCACATTCATAAAAGCAGTGATTAATTGCATATTGCACACAGTGAAAATTGGCAGGTTATGTGGTATTACCTGGCTCTGGTGACCTTGACCTGGATCTGATGGGTGACCTTGACCTTGGTGATCTGGTTGGTGACCTTGCCCGTGAGTATAACACAGGTGATCTTGATCTATAGCTACTAGCCCTATAAATACAAACAGAACATACCATGTAGGAGATTACAACAGGTACAGAAATGTAAGGTGACCAACAAAATGCATTTAAACAGCTGTAAAAGCATCAATTCCTTATTCAACTTGCTCTATACTCCAAACATAAAACTTAAAGGAGACCAGTTGAAGTAATAATAAGTTGTAAAATACAAATGTAATTCTTTCATCCTACTTCTGATTTGGTATGAGGTTTAAGTAGGGGAAGTGTGGCCTGTTCAAATGTACCTGAGTAATGTTGGTGGACTCTCGCTAACCCTGACTCGACCCCGCCGGGGGATTGGTGATGCTGTGGGGCTCATCCCGGCCAAACGTGCCGACCGCAGGCTGGCATCCAGCTCTGCTTGCTGCAGGTAAACAATTAACAAAATAAAGCAAAACAAGACAAACTAAGACTATATTGGGCAAATGTGAATTCTTTATACATACGTGTGGAGGGTACTTGTATTTGTGGAAAAAAAATACATCAATGAAATGGGAACCTGTAAGCTATTGAACACTACATGTAGTCACTTTAGATTCTCAATATCTTTACAAGTGTGTGTGTTATGACAAATAAAGATAGAGGAAGGCAACTCCTAACAAATGCTATTTCACTGTATATCCAGTGAGAAATTTAAGTTAATGTACTTATGATATCAAAGTTCATTAACTATAGGACATTCGTACTATCCACCTTGTGCTCAAAAGCAGCCTTCCTGGCACCCTTCAGTTCAGACTGGAGAGACCCCAGTTTTTCCTTGTACCTACAACAACAAGCAAAGAAAACCACAGGTCAGGCTTTATATGACTTACACTACATGGTTCTAAAAGCTCAACGTTGATGTCCTATTAATGTAACAAGTAATGATCCCTATAAAGGTCCAGACTCTTTCCTACAGCAAATACATGTATGATAAGTTTGAAAGCTTTACTTTTCAGCATAAAAGATATGAGGATTTTTAATACTTACATGGCATATCTTTCTTGGATTCTGTCCCTTTGTTTTTGTGACTCCTGCAAAATGAGACTTGTTAGAGAGAGTGGCTAACATCAGGTTTTCCCACCACCACAAACTACAGAGTTAGACAGGAGCGAGCATGCAGATCTGGATACAGGAAAATCTCTCACTTCACAAGACTTCAGACTCACACCTTATGCAAGGAATATTATAACCTTGGGCTAAACTAAGAGTCCCTGTTTTTCTTCAAACCATTTCTTAACAAAGATTTGGAAGAATGGCATAGCATTGTATGTGTATCAAACCCAGCAGAGGGTAAGACAACACCTTCATGTATGACAATTGCAAGGATACCATACATTTTAGGGTACAATATGAGTATAGGTTAGAAAGAAACTGGAATATTGTCAAAGACCCATTCAACAGAAAAAAAAGCTTCATCAATGTTTTTTTTGCACAGGCTACTCTGACAACAAAGAAATTACCATAGTATGGCCCAAGGTCTAAATCCAGAATGGTAATCATTCAATTACTGACACCAAACCACTGAGGGTTCATGCACAGCATGCATCAAACATGGGCACTACACAAACCTGCAGGTCCTGCAGCTGGGCAGCCAGGGGCCTGTCATTGGGCCCTGGCGTTTGTCTCAAAGTCTATGAACACATGGCAGCACGTGAGGAAAGCGGTGAACAAGCAGGAGGACAGGGGGGTTAGTACAAACCTCCAGACAACTCACAAACTAACTATGAGATGTGCAAGCCAGTGCAGTGATGCAAAACATGTATAACAACAGAATAAGCTAAGCAGGGCTGTCTAAAGCTGCTTCATTACGTACAGTTTTTTTTGTAATTTTAAACACTAGCCATAACCACAAAATGTTCAACACCATATGATATCTATAACATATTCCAGAAACGACTATTGAGGTTATTTTGCCAGCACTACTAGCAGAAGGAACCAACATGGACAAATATGGTTTATACCATCATATAGAACATTGTCATTCCATTAGTTACCCTGAAATATTTAAAAATTCACAAAAAATATCTTATGTTTTCCTTATCCTTGGTCCTAGAGAACCTGGAAACAACAATCATCATTTCACTTAAGAAGAGCCTTTATAGAGCCTTTATGTTAATGTACAGAAGAACTTTGAGAAAGTTCCATTCCAAAACAAGGCAACATTTCTCACCTCTTCTAACCGGTGGGTCAGTTCAGACACTCGTCCCTGGAAAACAGGATGGTATGCAGGTTGGTACATAAGTCTGACACATACATGTGTATCTGTACCTGTACATATACTGGGAAAGGAATTATAAGGAGCAATAATTCATTCATGGCAAAACTTCCCTCACCTCAAGATGTCTGACAATATCGTTTTTTTCTTGTGTCCTGTCAAGAAGATCTGAAAAATAAAATTATGACAAAATATGAGCTCAGTGAAAAAGGAACTGCAGCAGAATACTACAACAGAACTTCCTCCAATATAAAGATCAAGAGTTTGAGTTTCACCTGGTCAACTTGCATGCTACCCTGCTGCAGTCCTTAGGATTGGCCAACTCTTCAATGAATTCCCCTAGTACAGTGTGTACTCTACATGGTAATGTCCTTACCTTCAGGACTAGCTTTTAAGCAAGCAACAAGGTAGGCTGAACTACCAAACATTTTCATTCCCATTACCTTGTCTTTCATTGGTCATCTGGTCGAGCAGCTTGCTCTGTTTGGTGATTTCCGAGGTGTAGTAGTCCCTGTCGACCTCCGTAGACCGGATGACCTCCTTGACCTTGTCGTTGTTCTTCTGGACCTCGGCTCGAAGACGTCGCTCCCTCTCTTCCCGTAGTCGTACCTCCTCCTTCAGCCACTGCAGCTTGCTCTGTGGACAGGAAGAACTGGTTGTCACAAGTCATTCCATGTGATTAAACAAATGTTTAAAATGTTGGCATTTTATAGCAAAATGTGTTTGTACCAGTTGATGAGTACAGATATAGATACAGGCCTTCAAATAATCAAGCTGAAATGAAGACATCTGGAGCAGAGTTAAGGACTTACTGTGATGTCTGCCAGCCACCTCTGTGGATCACTGTGGAGCCCCTTGGATGAGGACAGAGCCTGTGAAAATAAAAAGAGGAGGTTGCTCAATACTAGCAAGTATCTCAAAAGGACTTCTATATCAAACTCCTGGTCGGGCAATTTAGACAATCACAAATTTGTCAACAACAAAAAATCAAAAACACTCAAAATAACAAGAAATAGCACAAACCTGAAACTTGACCTCTGAGTCAGAAGTTGCGATGTCTACCAGCATGTCGATCTCTCGGCCAACCTGGCGCAGCAATCTCTGCAGGAAGATGAATGTACAGTTCTTACAAATGTTTTGATTAGTGAATGATGTTTTAAAATGTTTATAAGCTTATTTTGCTGACAGTTGCATGAAAAATATGACCTTTTCTTACAAAGTTCTTATGAAGGCAAATATGAATGACTCACAGCAACTTCTCTATTAACAAAAACTTTAGAAAAGAATGTAAGAATGGTTTCATATTGTTATCCTGACATCTGGCTAAAGGGCCAACATTTCTAAAAAAAAAAGGCAAACTCAACCATCCACAAAATCCAGTACAAGTGGCCTTACATGATAAGAACCCTATCAGTGTGTAAGTATATGTACTGAGTAAAGACTACCAGCGTGAGTGGACAAAGCTGGTGTGCTCACCTCCTGTCCCTCCTCCTGAGAGCCCAGTTTGTCTCGTACAGACGACAGCCGGTCTTCCAGCTGCTTCACTGCATCTCCCTCCTCTGCAACAAGGTTCTCCTGAAACACAAAGGCAAAACTTTCAGTGATAAAGACAAAAGCAAGATGTTAATCAGTCATTTTACTTTTCAATGATCTATTATTATTTTGCTAGAGTCACCATCCACTATGCTACTCTATATCGGTACAGCTCAAATAATCTTTCTTCAGCAGTGGACATCTCTAAGGATATGCTAAGAAGCTAACAAGGTTATGACTATGTGAGGTCTTAAAGAAAATGCAATGCAGGGAGGGAGAGATTCAGGTCAAGCACAAACATAAGTGCAAAGGAATACCATTTGGGTATTACATGTACCAATGGTTTACAGCATTACAGTAAGTATCTTTACTATATATTCAAGTGAAACTGTTGGTACCTTCTCTTGAATGTCCTCCTTGGCTCTCTGATATTTTTTCTGGAGTCGAGAACTCAGCTCTTCTAGTCTGAAAATAGGGATAAAAGCTATAAAGACACAAATTCAAACAAAAGTCACAAAAGCTTTTTATCATCCAAATTTCTGCAAGCTGCAACAGAGAAATGGGCTTATTCATGTATCCTAACCTAGTATCACAAAGTAATGATTAAAAATTCAAATTTATGCTCTGAAATAAATTATTGATCATCATTGTCGTCAAGTCCCTCCTATGCAGCAGTGCATGCAATCTGTATTAAAAGGAATCTTAAAAACATGAGCACCCTGAGTTAGGATTACCTATCTGATTCCTCTTTTGCTGTGTTGTAGTCTTTCTGGGCATTTTCCAGCTGTCTTTTCAGAAGTTTGGCAGCAGCACGCTCCTCCTCCAGACCAACCTGAGGAGTAGAGATACCATATTCACTAAACAGGAATCATCACTTTTTAACTGTACTAGTAGACTCAACTGACCAGACAAATATAAAAATTTGAATCTGTGTTAAATGTGCACCAAACCTGGGTACGCATGATGAAATTCTAGTGGTACATGGAATTACAACAGTGCAGCAATATTTCTTTTTCAAACAAAAATTAAGGATCTTATATCACTCATCAAATGCAAACTGTGTAGCATAATATATGCTGCAGAGTGCATGTATATAATGTGCCCCATATGTAGAGGGAGAATGTCTTCAAGGATGACAAAGTCTTGCCATTTCTCAACAGAAATTGAACTGAAAGAAAGAAAATACATGTACTTACAGTGCAGAAACCACAAGGGTGCAAATATAAAGCAAGAATCCATGAGGTGCATGCAAAAGCAAACATGTGAAAAGGTGTGGTGATTTCTTGCTAACTCAAATCTGGCATAAAAATGAAACAAACATAAGAAACCTGACAGACCACAATGGTACTGATGTAGGTGTCAATAATAAGAAATCTTCCACTTACATTTGTTAATAACTGTGTGATTGTCTCCTAGTGTGGGTGGGTATGTATTATGTACATCCATGTTTATAATATACTAGTATATTTGATATGACGAAATCCACCTTTAGAGTCTGAATCTCGGCCTCCAGTTCTGCCCGTTCCCTCTTGGCTCTCCTGATGAGGTCCTGCTCCTTCCGACTTTCTCGACTCTACAAGATTTACAACAGCTTCAGTTACTTCTCCATTCTCTCTGCGTTGTTACAGGGCTTGCATAAGACGAAATCACCAAAAGTATTTGGCATTAAACTACTAGTAACTTTACACCTATCTTACACAGACTTCTTGCAGAATTGTAAGAAGTGTAACAAATGGGCAGATTTATGTTCCCATGTTGGACATATCAGTAATGTTAAGAAGCAAATCTGCGTGTTACTATACAGTCACACAGAAAGTTCTGTAGTAGTAATGCTATTTTTTGTGGAACAGTGTGGCTGGGAATTCCAGGGTTTTCCTGTTCTTTGAAACTGCTACACTCCTGAAGGAGACAAAGACTGTCAATAATCAGAGCTACACATGCAGCATGCCCAGCGGCACAGCTGTCCCTAATTGCCAATTAATTCTGCTGTGATTCCACGAGGTGCCCTCATTTTCTATAATTGCTTCTGCAAAGTGGTTATCTTTGAATATGCTGTGCATACTTCACTGAAGGTTACTTTATCTTTCACTCTACTGATTTCACCAATAACAGCAATTAGCAATTCCTGATGGCATTTCCTATTACTGTGAACGTTACAGAAAATACTCATCACTAATCATCCACACAAGGAGGAAATGACAAGGCTTGCTTCATTATCATTAGGCAAGGTAATAATGTGTGTACTCAAAAGCAATGGGCAATGTAGAAATTAAGCACCCCATATATATATAAAGATAAAGAACATGGTTTATGTGAATGTCCACATAGGTAAAACTCCATAGGATCCTGCATGTTGGCAGTATCCCATGGAGCTTGGACAGACATCCAAAGCAGAAATCAGGGGCATTCAAATGACAAAATATTGAATCAGTACGTGGAAAATTTACAATGTCATATCCAATGACTCTGTAAAAATGTCTGTCCTTGACTATGGGACAACAGGGTGACTTTGTGACATTGTCTATGTGTGCTGGTCTGTGGATTGGTCACTGGTTAAGTGGTTATCACTATATCAATACTAGTAGTCAGATTTATTCAATGTTTTATTT
This sequence comes from Branchiostoma floridae x Branchiostoma japonicum, assembly GCA_013266295.2. Lineage (NCBI taxonomy): Eukaryota > Metazoa > Chordata > Leptocardii > Amphioxiformes > Branchiostomatidae > Branchiostoma > Branchiostoma floridae x Branchiostoma japonicum. The sequence continues at coordinate 19,088,560 of CM023840.1, forward strand.
ACTTGAAATTTCACAGACATTGTGTCACAGATGTTCTAATGAACACATGAAAACCACAAAAAGCACTCATCATAAAGGCATCAGTGCTTTCATGGCTTCAAGGCATGGGGTGTGAATGGCAGTTTGAAACATAAGACCCTCCATCTTCACACAATGCGCAACTTCTGAATACCTGGCTGTCCACAACAGCTGGCAAAACTTCTAAAGAATGCTGCCAAGAACAAAGGCTACTTCCATGACCCATCAGGCCCAAACATCTGTATGAGATCAATCAGAAAACTGCTGGAGAGACAACTACAAGCTAGATCTCTCAAGCTGGCTAATAAGATGGGTGGCAAATATATAAATGAGTTGGTTCCAAAAGACTAAGTTAGATAAACAGCAACTTCATATTTTTGAATATGATGCATGATCAGCATGTCATGGAAATTGTCCTGGTTTTAGGTCGTGTATCATATCTGTCAATACATGTGCATTTTTAACAATCTGCAATCATAAAACTTTGAATCAGGGTTTTCAGAAACAGGAGCTGGCCTGAAGATAATGCGCATGATCCTACTGTGTTAGACAAAAGGTTTTCTCTCTTGTCATGTAGAATAAAAGGTGGGTTTCAATGAGATCGATAGGGAGGTCACAGATGGCAGATAAAACCACTGGTCACTTTAGATTTGAACAGAGAATAGATATATGGCATTCTGAAATAATTCTATCCCTCCATAACCAATACAAGGTTCAGATTAGGCCTGCTGGTTTACCTTGATTGCTTGAAGCTCAGTCTGCAGGTCAGAAACTTCCTTAACATGTGTCTTTTGTTCCTGGGGGAGAGAAAGGCTATTTTCAGTGCAACTTCATTTGGTGTACTGTAATACAATTGTCATCACTACAATAAAAGTGCTACAGACAGTGGAGACAGTCTATGCTACAATCGTATGAGAATAGGATCAACATTGCCATAAAAATGGAAAAAAGAAATTCTGTACCAACTTCATGTAAGAGAAAAAGTGGACTAAATGTACATGAAAGTAACATTTTACACATGTATAGCTTTAGTCTGAACCACTCGACAAAAATTAATTAACAGAAGTTGTAGCAAACTCTTGTCTATGTTACAGATACAGACCTTTTCTAGTTGTCTGGCCAGTGTCCCTGCCTCCTCCTGTGATCTCTGTGCTCTCTCCTCCAATTCTCGGTGTGCTGTCTGTAATGCCTAGACAGGACAAAAAATAGTTATCATCACATAATGTTCCAACCAGGAAGACAGATACATTAAAATCTCATTAATGAAACCACTATGGAGCACCCCTAAACTTGTTGTTGTGGCTAATTTCCACCACAGTTTCTGGGCCAAGTAAATGGTATGGCTAATAGTAGATAGTATTAAAACATGCATTTATAAAATCCTTTGTTGCCTTTCAAGTGTACTACTGGAAGAGAAATTTACATCTTTGTACCTTTCTTTGTGTTCTCTCTTCAGCTAGTTGTGAGGACAGCTCCAACCTCTGGGTGCTCAAGTCTTTTATGTCTTTCTATAGAGGATACACAGAGAGCTCAGATATTACATATGCACACACATAAATAAACATACACACACACACACGAAGAGCACTTAATACAAATTCCTTGAACCTACACAAAAAAAGTTTAGGAAGGAAACGGTAAATGTGTTTCTGTGATAACAACATGCCAAGTTTCGCCCACCTGTAAGTGCATGGTTTCCTCGTGCGCCCGCTGGTACGATGCCTTCATTAGCGAGACCTCCTGAAGTTCAACCAGCATGGGCAAATTAATGACCCTCACTAATCTTTCATTTCTACAAGACTTAACTACTGGTACCAAGGGTGGCAGATGGGCTGTCAAGCATAAAATTTACTGATAATTGCAACTGTGAGTGGACAGAAACAACAACTTCTACACTGCTGTTGTTAATCATTTCTTTCCTAGGGCAAAGCCTACCTATAGATAAGAATCATAAAAATTCATAGAATCATTTGAGCTACTCTATTTATAAGTCAACAGTAACAGACAGGTAGGGATTATTTTGATAGGCTTGAGATGATTCTGACTAGCTCATAGGTGCAAACATCAAACCTCTTCAAGTTTTCTTTTGTCATCTGCTAGAGCTGAACTTCTGGCTGTTTGTGTCTGCAGTTCATTATCCAGCTGCAAGAGGGCACACAAAAGCATTGTTACTCTGCTGTCAACAGCTGTGAACAACTGGAAACCCGTCTGCGATAGACTGACCCCAGCAATCCATCAAAATAATCAGTTCGGCCAATGAAAGAGTGTCTGCACATTGGTCAAACTTCTGCATGCATGTATTCTGACTGAAGTGAGCAGGGTTATGGGATAAGGCTATTGCATTGTGGGAACAAGTTATAGTCAACGATACTTTGCAAGACAATTATCAATATCTTCAAAATTCCAACTTTACAGTCTTAAAGATATCAATCAGCCCACTTCTAGTGAATAGGTCTTAAAAATATTCCACCCCAGAGCCACACCCTTTGTTCTGTACAGGAAAGCTGTAGTGTTTGGACATGAGAAAAGCATGTATGATTGTCTTTAAGTTACCTTGTCCATGAACTGTCTGGTCTCCCTGAGCTCTCGGTCTAGGTCCATATTTCTCCCCTTCAGTTCATTGACCTGAAAAAAGTTATTGTATGTCAGAAAATAGCATGCTCACACAGACAGAGGTACCTCTGTGAAAAATGAAGGTGTCCCCGACGGTGAAACGCCGTTTCTGACGCCCGTCCAAAGAGTCTCAGATTATTGAGACGCCCTGGACGATTACGATGGCAGACGGCTTTGGACGGCTTTGGACTGGCCTTCTAAACGTCCAAGACGGTCCAAAACGCTTGGACGCGTCTAGATTGGCACCTTTGACGCGTCCAGACAGACGTCTGGGCCGCCCGAAACGACGTCTGGAAATGGGGACCCAGACGCTAGAGACGGCGCTCCGGGACGTCTTTTCGGACGGGCTTAGACGGCATTTTAGACGGGCTTAGACGGCATTTTAGACGGGATTTTAGACGGGATTTTAGCGGCGTTTCGGACGGCGTTCGGTTGCGGTTGGAACAATTACGTAACCGGGACGCCTTTTGAGACGCCCGAAAAATGATGGGGGTATCCTACAGCGGTGTTCGATCACGGTAAATTAAATTAATCTTCACGCTGCCACCATGGCACAAAGAGCTTTAAATATACAAGCTGAATCGCACGGAAATCGTACGATTTTCTTCGGATTTTCTTTGCAAAGTGTAGCGTAACAATTGTTGAACAGTGACGAGCTTTCTTGGCGAAATCGGGAGGCGCCGCTGAAAATCACCGCCAAGTGAGCGCACACAAACACAACAGGCCGGGAACAAAACATTTAAAAAAATTAAATGTTGTCTAAGTGCACGTTTGAACGTATCATCATTCTTTATCAAAACATTAGATATTTTATAGTTGCATTTTACGATGTGCGTATTCTTTTTTTAACAATTCAATATGAAAACAACATTGACCGTTGCGTTTGGAGATGGCACCAACGCGGCTTACTCAAACAGCATGCACGGAGTGTCGGAACGTATGCCGCTGGATTTCGTGTAAGATTTAACATAACGTGTACATTTATACGGCATCATCATTCTTTATTAAAACCTCAGGTATTGTATACATCTATTCTACACATTGTTTTTGTGCGCCTTTACATTTTGCGGCGATAAAACATCGATCAATTTGCCTCAGCTCCGTGTGTGGTCCCATATGTGGGGAGGGTACTTGGGGATCTTACGTTTCAAGTTAAATATCCTCGGAATAATTGCTTGTTCCTCTGTAACAATTGTAGCACTACATGTTCGTTTGTATACTTCTGACAACATAAAATGCTTGTTCACTTACCGAGTCTCCTGAAACAAAAGAAAACTGTTGTGACAGAACTGCCTCGATACACTCGGAATCTGCCGATGAGTAGCGACATCCTTGAACACCTTGTTTGACTTGTTAGTCGGTCGCTGGTTTAAACTCAAACTCCGTACAGTGTCGTCGGAAGATACAGCTGCTTGTAGAAGTGAATTTCACCCCCCAAAAGTGCGCACAATTCGACAAAGAGGCAAAAAAGCGGACATCCACCGAACAGTGTCTCTTACTACGCGGCGGTCGGCGCGTTTAATTTAAATCTTGCGCATGTGCATTAGAAGCCTAAACCACGTGAAAAACGTCGTAAATAAATTAATTCTGACGCCTGTCGCCACATCGGACGTGTAAGGACGTCTGGGGAGAGACGGGAGGCGTGACCCCTTTTTCGTCCGGCCGTCCAGAGTTGCAAGTTTGCATACCGCCAACTGTGTTGGGACGCTGTTGATGGCAGTTTAGACGGACAGACGGACAGGGACGCGTCTGACGGGCAGAGACGGCGTCCAAAACGCCGTTCCCCCTCTGGGACGCTTTCATTTTTCACAGAGGCATCTCATCTATAATCTCACCTGTAAAATGTTTCAATATCAAGCTATGCATATGAAACTAATAAGACATTCAGATTCACTATCATGGCATTGTTGACTAGAATGCTGGTCAAACATTCAGATTAGAATTATCCATTATCTTCTTTACATCACTTGCAAGAATTGGCCATTGTGTTTTGCCCGAGATTGTCCAAACTAAGAGTCAGTCTTTACCTCCACATCTCTGAGCTTCAGCTGCTCTGCCTGTTCTGCTCGTATTCTCTGCAAAAGTTAATAGAACACCATATTACAGATTTCTGACAATTACTGGAGCAGCAAACTGATTAGATTCATCCAGCTTCCATAAATATTCACTGTAGAAATGAAATAATGAGCTATACATGGTGATTTTGTAACATACTATCACTATCATATGTACACATGCTATACATGGTGATTTTGTAACCTACCAGAGCATCGTCCATCTCTCTTCTCAGGCTCTCTATTTGATGAATACCTGAAAGGTACATCCATAATATCAAACTCTAGGATGACATTGACTTGATCAGTATGATAGTTGTCAGCTACACTGGTTATCAAGGTTTAATGAATAGAAAAATTACTAAAACTGACATTTCAACAATTACACAGGCAAGTTAAATTCTGCAAAACACAATCTTTTGCATTTCTTTAAAATTATCCATCTTGCAAGTAGATGACTTTGCTGAAGAGGGCACTAACAACTTAATGTCCTGACTAAAGGACCACTACAATCAAGATTCAAATTTTCCAGGGCTGGGCTCAGGGTTGTGATTTTGAGAGTCTGGGAGAACTTGCAGGACTTAGAGTTAAGAGCCTAGCTGCCTGTGTAGCATACTAGCTACATGTGTACTTACTGTTGGCTGCTTGCTGCCTCATGGCTTCGTTCTCTTTAACCAGCTGTTCGTTCCTCTCTTGCATCTGGCTAGCACCATGTTTTTGACGGTCCACTTCTCGCTCCAGTTTCCTACACTTCAGCTTCCACCTGTTATTCATCAAAGTCTTCAATGCATTTGTTTGTCTGCAGCATTATATACAGTAATGGCTATACATGTAGAACAGTCTGACACTATTACAATTAAAATTGATACATTGAACTTGTTTTCAATCAAAAGGAGCTGCAATGCTACACAGAGATGTCAGGGGGCAGAACTGCATGTGTTGGACATGCAATGGCACAACTACTTAAGGTTCTGATGAAACTTTGTGGCAGATGATGATAAAGATTTTGCTACACCCTTAATACGATAATAATGTTATGATGATATACAAATGTTCACTTACTGTCTGACAGCTTCCTGAGCTTTGCTTTTAATCTCCTCAGCTTGCCTGTCACTCTCCTCCTTGCCTTGTCTGGTTGTCCTGAGGTCTTCTGCATATTTATCGGACTCTCTTGTAACTTCCTGAAAATATATGAAATGGACTTAACTACAAAGTTTTCATTCTGTTCTTAAACTTAAAGAGAAGGTTGAGAAATAATTTAAAGAAAGGTTTGAAGCCAGTAAAGTTATGAAGTTTACAAATAAAGTCAGAACTAAAGGAGAATGAAGAAAACATAATGTAGTGTAGGGTTGCTGTCATTTTTTAAACAAAAGTACATAAATAAGAGGTATTACAGGTGTGGAAACAATTACAGTAGTCTGTGTCAATCAACCAATAAGGTAATCGATTCTCCAAACTATAAATGAAGAATAAAGCAGCAGGAATAGCCAGAAAAACAATGCCTCACTGGTTCTGGTCCCTTTGACTGGCAGCATTAAATAAAAGAAATACACCTGAAATCAAATGTGAATATGGCATGCAGAGAGAAGAAAGGAAATAGATCAAACACTGTATAGTGCCTCATAAACTGATTAAAATGTAGCTGTAGCAAACTGCTCTAAGTGTAACATAAAAACAGAAGTGTTGGAAATCAAACCTTAGAAAACAAATTCACAAAAATCGATTAAACAAAGTTTTGCAAAGACAACCTTTGATAGCTTTCAGCTTATGTTTTAAACAAATCTTACATAATTCTGAACAAACCCATACTCTGATCCGTGTAAATGATGGTGAACAAATGCTTGCACACAAATGGTAGATGCACATTGGTCGAGTAATTGTGGAAGTTTCCTACCCTGAGTCTCTTGTTGGCATCCTCCAGCTGTACTGCAAGGCTCTCTCTCTGGTGCTCACTATCCTGAAGCTGCTCTGTTGTCTCCTTTAGCTGGGACATCAGTCTGGCCTGCTTATTGTCAGATTTTTCCAGATCTTTAGACAGGGACTGACACACAGGAAAGAAATTATGGTAAGTCCTAAATTGTTCACTTACAGCCTGGTAACAGCTGTCATTATGATGTGCTCTTTTCTTCTTAGGCCATTCACAGATGATTAGCTGCATGCGTGAAAAAAACAACAACAGGCTCACTTTGCAAGCATTTTGCATAACGGGACAGTTGCAGTTTCGGGACAGTTACAACATTCTCTCAGTCTCATCCTCTCACAAAAAGCACAAACTATACCTCCAGATGGTCTGAGAGCTGCTGTCTCTGCCGCTCGCTCCTGTCCAGAGTCTGTTTGAGTTCTTCCACCACAGAGATGCCGGAGGAGCGGCTCAGCTGAGACCTCAGCTCACGGATCTCGTCCTCAAGTCTTCTCCTCTCAGCCTCTGCCTGTTCAGCTGGGGAAGGGCACATGTTATCATAGGGGTGTATCATCATCTGATTTATCATATTGAATACTTTGAGTATATTACTTTAAACAGTGAGGTCACACTCTTTTCATACTTATAACAAGATTATCAAGATGAAAAACAACAGAAATGAACATTTATGTCTCTATCATCAGCTCTCATTGGACAACTACTATCCACCATAATGAGCTGTTAATCTGTTAATTCACTTGGTATATTCTATTTCTGTAGGAGAAAGGGAACAGAACAGTTTTTGTATAACACCAACATCATGCAAACGTTTAACAGTTTATCAACATATTACTGGTAATTGAAAGTATACACTAACTGTTTAAATATTCATTAAGAATAATATTCATCAGAATTTTCCCACCAATGAACAAAATTGTCACACATTCAACAGCTAACACCAACTTGTTACAGAATCCTTCATTAGCTTGATTATACCTGATGTTAGAAACATGTTTTGTTATGAAACCATCACCACTGAACATTTTACAAACACCATAAGAAAACTGCATACAGATGATGGTTTGCCTGGCATTTCCTCGAGTGTCATTGACCTGAGTCTTTAGACGCCTGATTTCATCCAGGAGTTCTTCCCTTTCTGGATCCAGCTGGTATGCTAGAGGTTTGTAGTGGACAGGTCAGAAGCAAATAAGTGCTCTACATGTATTTCTCCATGCGCCATGCCCTTTCTTGGAAATAAACATCTGTCTTTTAATCGTAAAATGATAAGATTCTTTTAAAATCATTTTCTAAAGTTCAAAGGAAACCCTGTTGGACTTGTTACCAGATGAACAGTATAGTCATTTAAAACAGCATGCTTCCTTTTACTGTGATGTAGTTATTTTCAAAGTGCATTTACAAATTCATTGTTGCACTGTTTTTAGGGCATCAGTATGTGCATGTTGTTCAGTAACAACTAGTGCTGCATACCTAAACCAATTTTCAGGTTCAGGTCCGGACTCGAGTCCAGAGGTTTAGGTTCAGGTCCGGACTTGCAAGTCCGGACCTAAACCCATGGCATGATGTAAGCAAAGCAACTTGCCTACCTAAAGCCTTGGATTAATTTGAGCTGACTGCTGAACTATAAATGCAATGTTTATAGACCTAATTACTAATATGGGTGTTTCATAATCATGAGTCAATGAATACTGTATTATTATACTCAGTAGTAAACACATATTATTAAGCTACTAGTATTATACAGTGTATAATTTAAGAAAAAATCTTTTTCAGCTTTAATAGTACAATTTTTTTATAGCAACAACAGCAAAGAAGTACTTAATTTCGCCCCAAGAGATAAAATAGCGGTGGAAACGCGGTGCTAGATTTAATTTGTTTCATTATCGGCTCTCTACCGATATCTGAACCCTGCACTAGGCTGCAGTCTCACCAATGTCGCTAGGGGCGTTGCGTATTCCTCGCGTGTTTTTGCGAGATCTAACGTGAGTTCGCGAGGTTTAAGATGGCCGCTAATATGTTTTGCGTCCGTCCCGGCCGATCAATGCCGCGTGTTTCGGATGAATTTTTGCGTTTATAGGCGCATTAAAGCAACTTGACTACGGATGAAACTTCTCAAGGAACATTTCTCAATGGAAAATGGGTCGTTGTTACCGCAAGCAGACCGGGGCGAGATCAAGCAGGCGGGACCGCGGCATTGTTTATTTCAGAAGCCGCTGGCCGTAAACCCAGCCGCTGTAAAAATAACTTGCGCTCCGGGCAACCTGACTTGCGTGGCGAGACTGCGAGACCGGGTATTTTAAACACTGGAATGTATGTTAGTGCTATTTTTTTTAACAAGTCCAAAACCGGTTCTCAACGTTTCGGTTTTTTTGGACTTGAACCGAAACATTCGGTCCGGTCCTGAACCGGTCCAGCGAACCGGTACGCAGCACTAGTAACAACCATTCTTGACTATGGACAAGTCTTGTTTCATGCATTGCCTTGCTTTGAGGGGAGCTCAATGGTAAGTTTGTAGATCCAGAACAATGCGGACTAAACTAGACAGGTACCTTCTCTTCTCTGTCTGCTACTGGCCAGTTCCTCCTGCTCCTGTCTCCTCCGTGTCCGTTCAGACTCAGCCATGCTGAGACTGTCCCTCATTTTGGTTCTCTCCCTCTCAGCATGGCCCAGCTGCCCACGTAAATCCTCAATCTGTGGTACAGAGAAAATTGTTATTAGTTTTGCAAAGGAATCTTTATTTTCATAATGGCTTTTTAGCATACATTTGTTCCACGGATCAACCCCTAACCACTGAATATGCAAATACAACGTACATCCTTCAGACAAGCAACCTCACAACCACAAAAGTTTAAGAAGCCTGATTCACAGTTCAGGCTACCATTACTTACCTGATTCATAAGTGCTTCTCTTCCCCCCTCAGACTGGTTCAGTCTTCTTTTGGTTTCTTCCAGTTCTGATTCAACCTGGAAGTAGGAGAACAGAGGCAGTTAGCAGCAAATGGTGATAGAAAGGAAGAAGAAAATGAAAATCATTTGACTTTACCCAGTTTTGTGGGTCTAATATGTATATTGTGCCACAAAATGTCTTTACCTGTGACTTTCTTGATTCCATGTCTGCTAGTCGTTCTCGCATTATTCGGTCTGATTCGGCAGCCACGTCTGCCCTTCTAGACGCCTACGAACAGAAGACAGTTTTCTATCTTCAGTATCTAACAGGACAAACTATGTCTATCACTGTGCAAAATGACCTGTAATGATAGCAACTCATAAGGTATCAGAAGGAAACACATGCTTGGTCTACCATCAACCTTGGCCTTACATGATAACATGATGACTTAAAAATGTTAAAAATGGCCAGTCATGCTTTTGCTGATGATCTGTGTTTTCATGCATCTACAAATGGGTGGAGAAAACCACAATATAAGATTGATCAGTCATGCTTTTGCAGATAATATGTATTTATATGCATCCTTCAGACAGACAACCTCACAACAGTATGTTTATAACTTATAAGTCTACAGCCATGACACTGTCTGTCTGAAGTCTGCAGGTTTCACCAGGTTCCAAATGAGTGAGTGTTCATACCGTTTGGTTGCCACTGACGGCCTGTAAGGGACACACAATGTAACATGGGTCCAGTTGTTAAGTACAGGGTCACATAACAGCCATTTTGCGTGCAGTTTCTTCATGCTTGACACTTTAGAACATTGATAAGTACTCAGAGCAAGTAACAGGCTCAGAAGAGTACAGAGTACCACACCAAGCAATGAAGTGCCCAATGGTGGTACCATTGAGACATGTTTACAGAAATACAAATTTACAAGAGGTAGCCTGCAAAGTTTCACTTACACGGAATATCGGTATGGCAGATTACACCAGGTTTAAGATCTACAGGACAAGGTCCAACCCAAAAGAAGAAAGCTGAAACAGAAGGTCTAATATCAGCAATGGTAAAGATAGTCAGAATCTGCTGTCATCAGACTCACCTCCCGTAGCCTGTCGGACATGCTGACTGTCTCCTCCTGTCTGCGTGCCAGCTGCCTCTGCTGGGCCTTCATGTCGTCCTGGATCTGCTGTAACCTTCTGTCTACTCGCTCTGAGGCCTGGAGGATAATGCAAAAATGTGTAGAAAGTCACATTGTTCAGCAAACATTTACATAAGGAGAGAAAAAATGGGGAGTGGAAAATTCAAACTTCTCAACTTACAGATTCAGAAGTGGAGGATCGCCTTAAACTGTCTGACATTTCCCTTAAGCTTCTTTGTGTCTCCTGCTCCACTCTGGAAAACAGAATAGTTGTACAATACATGCAGATATAAACGGTGCATACAACAAATATACATACATAGTGTGTTGGAAGGATGAGAAAAGTCATTGCTTATATAGTTCAACCTTGACCTGTTCTGGTATAGAAGTTCTGTACAGCTTACAAATTTGATTATATTCACCTCAACAACAAAAAAATTGCCCAATTGTGGTGAAACTGGTATTTTCCAAGAAGCATGAAACTTTTATTGTATGGAGGAATAACGAGATTGACAGATAACTGTGAGTGTCATAACTTTGCTATCATAGTGAACAAGCCAACCAACCTTGTTCTCCTGTCTAGTTCCCTTTCCAAGTCCTCCCCCATTCGAAGCTGGTCTGATGTCAGGTCCCGGACAGTCTGGTGGACTTCATGGAGCTGCAGAAAAAGAAGTCGAGTTTATTTTCGGGGCATTACTGAGGATTTGTTGGACACTTCCAAAAGCCTTTAGAACTGAAGGCACCAAATTGGACCCTGATGTACTAACTACTTGTTACAAGGAGAGATATGAATGAGCAGGCCTTACATCATCATCTCCTCCATCGAGAAACCTGACAGTTGACCCAGTTCTTCTTCTTGGCACAGAGGGCTGAAAGGGAGATATTATATGGTGATGATCCATGTGACTGCAAATATCGAGGGAAGCTGTCAAATTTGTTTAGTATCAAATGAAAGAGAAATCATCTGGGGAAACTCATAGCATACCTCATAATTTCTCAAAGGTGAAGTTGGTCTGTATCTCCTTGTTTCTAGAAAAGTCAAGTAAGAAAGTTTGCAAAGACAAAGCTTTCTCAAGATTCAGAAGCATTTTAGATAAGTCATAATTATGTTTGTCATATACATGTACAATACTTAGGCATTACAGGCCATTCAATGTGAAACTACCTGCCACAGCCTGCAAAGCCAATATGCTATGCTAAAGAGCATATCAACTGATTGATACAGATACAGTACTGACCTCCTGAGCTTGCCATGTCCAGCTCACTGGGTCTCATGGTGGACCCTCGTGTGGGACCTGTTCTCCTCACTCTCTCCTCCTGTAGCCTCATGGCCGAACGGGCAAGTCTGCCTCGCAGCTAGAAAACAGCATTTTATGGTTAAAACATGTGAAAATGGAATAGAATATTTTAGTAACAAATCAAACTTTCAACCTTCTGGCCCAGAATCAGGATGTTAACCACAGGACTAAATCATGAACACTACAATGTAGTAAAGGTGACTCTGTTTTACTCCCTATCCTACCCTGTCTATCTCTGTCCCTTGTTCTTCTGAGACCTCTGAATACTCCCCAAGCACCCTGTCCATCCGTCTCAGGTTGCGGTTGGTATCCTGTTGAGGAAATGGAGTATCGTTTGTCACTGTGATTCATTGAATCTAAATATTACCAAGTAAATGGAATTTTCAGGTCCTCTTTGCAAAGGAGACAGATCTTTGTGCTGCATCTATTTTGCTTGACTTGACTAAGCTGTGACAATGAAAATGACATGGTAAAAATCAGGACACTGTCTTGTTCTAAGAACACTACAAGCAAATAATTTCAATAGCAGTGTGAAGTTGTTCCAATTCTTCTCTATACGAAGAAAGGAAAGCCCACAATGAATTTCTGATAATCAATGATATCATTTCAACACCATCATATTATCTATATTACTGCCAATTAGGAAATAAGTTGATGTTATGAAACAATTTGGCTGAAAATGCAAGCCATATCAAAGCTGCATTGCACAACTACAAAATGTACTAGTTACTTGAAAAAGTAACATGCTTCAGCTCAAGTGAGGATGACTGCTTACTTTTTTTTTACTTTGTATCTTTGATATATGTAAATCACAAGCTAAATGATGCCATTGTCATACCTCTAATGATGTTGCTATTCTATCGACTCTGTCCACTACAATGTTGTCTGATGCAGCCGTCCTAAGGATGCCACGTCGACTGCTGTGAGGCGATGGGGGGTCTGGTAGTCGACGCCCCCTCCTAGAGCGCCGGCGAGACCCATAATCATCGTCCTCACTCGATATATCAGCACTTGCCATGGTTTAAGTTAACTCCTTTTGATATTCCGGATCTTTATAACAACACTTTGAAATTCCAGTCTGAGTTCCTATAATGAGATGCTGATACTCTGGATTTTCCAGTAATCATGGCTATTTCGAACCAATGAGCTTCTGGCTCAAAACTCTATCTCCTCTTGCACTGGTCTGGAACAGAGGTGTTTAGGGATTAAACATACATATCTCCTTCTTGTACGCTCTATTACAAGAGGTGGTACGTGTATTCTATTCCATATCCCTCTCATTGTGTGCAGCAGATCTTGTTACAGCTTGAAACAAGTGGCAACACAATGTAACAATAACAGGCAACAACACCTGTTACCACCGCCATTCCTAGTGTCACTTTGTGTCTTTCCACCAAGTGGCAACCTTGATAAATTATCGAAACTTTACAATAGTGGCAGTTTGACTTAATGCGAGTAGAGAGATGTTTTAGAAACGGCAGGGGTAACAAAAGAAACATCTGGTCACAGATCTCTCTGGTGCAGACAATGAAAGTGAATTGCTTTTGTACACGATGAAAGAAAATTGTCATGCACGGTGCAAACACTGAACGCAGCCTGTAACGAAATACAAGAAAATGATTCCGATGTTGGTATTGAATGATTTAACGGAATTTTGGTCGATAGGTGGGTGGGATTTTGGCGGGCAGTCTAGAATTTTGAAGAAAGTTGGAATCAAAATATTTTCGATCCTCGGAGTTGCCAAAGTAAACAAACTCGAATTCGCAATGTTTACGGAACTGAAATGCCCTCTCTGAACTCTACACGACCTAAAAATAATCAAACAACAGTTAAAGACAATGAATATGTATACAAGCAAAATAAACATCTTATTTTCGACGGGGATAAGCCTTAATAGTCCGACATATATAAATGTTGAAACTTCTGTGTCGGACTAAAATAATTTTTCCGACGACGGAAACGCTTCGTTCAACTCAGCTCGTAAGTATGTGTATGGCTTTCCCAAATCACATGCCTTTATGCACATATTTCAGTGAGCAATCCTTCAATAGAAAGATAACATGTGGAACAATCATGTGATAACCTTATGGCGAATAACATTGCTAGTTGTCTCGTGTTTACAAGTTAGAGTCTCACCTCGCCAAGCTTCTTCGCGAACCAGATTATGTCGACAAGCGATCAAACATGCAAGAGTTTAAGGGACACGTACCACTTTTCTGGATCCATTGGCGTTCTGTACGGCACACAGAATGTCTTCTTGGCCACTGAAGCAACCGTTGATATGGCGATTGTGCTAATAAAACGTCAAGAAGTAGCGGAAAATGGATGAGTGCAAAAGTCGCCGTTATTCCCAAACTTGAAATGACCGCTCCGCCATGTCTGTGCTTGATCACGTGATACTTAATAGTGCATGACGGGAAAGTAAATACGTGGCGGGAAATTTGAAACTAGATAATGCCGGGTGACGAATGACGGAAAGCTGACACAAATAGCGGAGGCTTCGGGGAAGTTGACAGGACAATGAACGACAATGAACCGCAGTTTTAGCCTATTTTCTAAATGCTAGGTTCGGAGATAGGACAGCTCTATATAAACCGTGTGCCAGTCATAGGGTATATTCGCCATGCGTTTAATATACGGGTGTTCAGGCAGGTCGGAAAAGCAGTAAGTGATGACAAAAACATTAATTTCACTGGGTGGCTAACTGCCTCCGCAAATTAGTCACTCTGGCTTTCCTTATAGTTTTTTTTTTGCAGACGTAAAAGACGAGGAGCCTGGTGGAGACAAGGTTACGTAAAACCAAGGGGGGTTCCTATAACCTTGGTAAAACTAAGTCACTTTGTGGTCACGGCTTCTCTCTTCGTTTCTTGCTGCTGATCCTGGTAGTGGTAGCATCCAGCCTGGGTGCCATCCTAGTTTGTTTTTCGCGTACTCTCACATACTCCCCCGCTGCCCAACTAGTATGGAAACCATGCACGGAAAACTAACTAGGATGGCACCAAGGCTAGGTAGCATAACTGTGCCGGACAGGAACAGGTGTTCAGTACACCATGGTCGCTCGATAAGTGTGACGTTCGGAATAAGTCTTAAGTTAGAGCGACTCCATTGCTGTATTATGAGACTTCCCCATTACGTCATCATGTTACTTATTTGAAATTCGCAAGGTGTTTACACTACGTCGACTGCATTTGAAAATCGTCATACAATGTAGTAAGAATTCCCGGATTCAAACACATGTAGATATTCTTACATTGTGTCCACCGCCGTAAACCGCCGCCTTCAGGAGCTGCACGGCTCTTGTACAACTCAACTGTTTTTGTAGTAATCACGGGCCATCACGGTGAGGTCGCTTTCTGAAAACAATCGAATTCCGGGGAGTGAAAGCGACCTTTGCCAGAAGAGCATCTAGGTGTGACGCGATGAGCTTATTCCTCAGTCACGGCGCACAGAAATTCAATCTTTAATACTCAACAGTAGAACGTAACTCATTCTTCAGTTTGATTGATAAGCATTTTTAAGAACTTATTCAGGTTATTGCAAAAATATTGAAGTGTACTTGATATGATCGTTCAAGCTTGCAAGGAAATGATCATATTATTATTCTATGTGTTTGATGAAAACGAAAGTCTAATTCACCTTCGGGTGTCTATTTAACACCAGAGGTGCTTCGCAAACGTACAGGTGTGCTTTTTACCTCACCTGAGCCAGGCCGGGTTGGCGCGATGAGTATGACGTCATGCATGTGATTTCGGCGAACGCGAGATGGGGGATGGTAGCCCGAAACAAGATGGCGGTACACGAGCGAGTCGGCGACCTTCGCGACTGACAAAATCACATTATCTAGCCGTGTTTAGCTGCGCCACCGAGGAAGAAACGTTCACAACGAAGCTAACTATGTACTGAGAGTCTACTTAATTTTTTTGGCGTGAGTTCGAGCTAGTGCGATGGCAGAAAACGGAGGCGAGCCGGCCCTTGTTGGCGGCGAAACCGCAGTGGCTAGCGGCGATGCCGAGAAGGGATCGCTTCGGGAGGAGGAGGAAAAGCGCTCGGAGGTTGTGGACGAAATAGTGCGAGGTGATGAAGCACAGTCAACCTCGCGTAAACATAGGGAAGACTCTGAACAGATGCTGGTGGATGGCACAGCGGGGAAAGGAGTAAGCACGAGTGAAGGGGACGGGGGCGTTAGCGGTGATAATAACGGTACGCAGGGAGAGGAAGATGGCCCCAGGGATGACGGGCCGCGGGACCATGTTATGGGCGATGATGAGCCAACACAAGCTATCACTTCTGCCGCGGAGGGCGAGCAGACGGGAGCTGAGATGCATCAGGAACGAAGTGAAACGTTAAGCCAGGAGGTAGTAAAGGATATAGAAGCAATGGAGGGCATACAGGAAGGGCAGGTGGGTGCAGAATCTGCTGTAATAGAGGCGATGGAGATGGAGGCTACACCTGCCAAGGATGGAGGTAGCACAGCAGTGAAGACCATTGGTGTGACAGGGTTGGCTAGTGGGGAGGGGGGCCTGACAGATGGGGAGGGGGGTGCCTTGGTAGCTGTAGAGGGTGAAACTGATATGCAGAGACAGACTGGTTCTCAATCCGTCCCCACTACCCCGTCCTCCCCACCAGTGGCGGAGCAGTTCGCCCGGAGCCCGTCCATGCAGACCACAAGGAATCTGGACTCACAGGATGAGAAGGTCACACAGAACCCTCAGAAGAAGCAGAAGAGCGATATTGATACGACTCCCCCACTACAGACAAGCGTCAGTGTGGAAGAAGGTAGTGTGCACGTTTAATATTTTGACAACGTTCTCCCAAATAGGTATCAGCAATAAATCTCTATGATGATATTTCCTCCTCTTCCTTCATTTCTGCACCCATATCTGTCAAACAGTATAAAAATCCTTCAACATTACTAGATTACGCACCAGCTTTACAGGCACATAGCGGCAGTTGGTAAATGTTCAAACAACTCCTTCCTCCAAAGCCCTCTATGTTTGTCTTGTTACTTTAAACTGCAGTTATTCAAGAGGCCCTTACTGTATTTGATGATAACAACTTCTAAGGTAACAATAATTCTTGGGAAGAACAAATTTCTCCTTCAGGCTTTCCTCAATAAACAGGTACAACCATGACCAAAGAAAATATTACTATTATGTTTTGCATAGCTTGCTGAGATTTAATCATGCAGCTAGCGACTCTCATCTGCATAACAATAGAGCCATCATTAATTAGTCATAGACTGTCACACACTACAGATGACCCATCAGAAGTCAGCTGGTTCAGGGTCAAAATATGAAACCTCGGGAAATGATCACTAAACGTGATAGCTTCCCTTACATACAATCAATACAATCAAAAGCACAATAGACCTATTAGATAAAGAATGAGATAGAACAAACTAACTCCTTTTAAAGTAAAACGTTAGATAAAAGTATAGAGAAATTGAGTCATCATTAATTATACTAGTATGAGAGCAATACATATATAGCATTGGGGACAGAATAGAGTAGCATGTAGCATTGGCCATTCAATCTGTGGGTATGACTATAAGGGAAATATTTAATTCATGTGGCATAAATTTTTAATGACAATGCAGTCAAAAGTAACTCTTTGTTTGGAATAGACTGTGTTGACCATTATGTGATCCTCTTATTGCAGACCACACCAAATTGTAAGGGTGTAAGATCTAGATGTATAGGAAATATCATTTCCTGTAGCCTGATATCCATCTGTTTTCAGATGCTCATAACATTACTCTCTTGTTTTGCAAGTGTAAAAGAGCCGAAAACAGAAAAACATCAGGTTATATTTTTTTTACCCATACTAGTCTCGAATCAGAGTACATGTATTACTTCCTGGTTTCCAAGCAATATTGTAGACTAGGTCATTAAACAGTAGCCTGGGTGCCCTCCTCCGCAGTTAATACTGCCAGCTCCCTATAGCTACTGCCGCTGGCTACAATGTCCATAGTAGCTAGCGACAGTAGAGAACCGGCAGTAACTACAGAGGAGGGCACTCAGGCTAGTTAAACAGTACAATATTGTGCTGGTGAATGTATCATTCGCACGTCATGAAATCTAGTTCCACACATAGTACTTAATATCTGATGCTCCAAAATGAATGTTCCAGCATTTATCAAATGTAAAATTCACTATGTACATGTATGCAGAAAATAAATCATTACTCTATTACTAATATTAGCCACTTCAAAGAACATGCCTCTATCTGCCTTTAGTAAGGTGTTTAACCCTCCCACTTCTAGGGTTTACAAAACCAGGTGTTATTTGACATGGGCAAGGTTAAACATCCTTTGAAAATCAGCAGTCTGCCCGCTGCACAACTATCCAACTCATGTCAATATAGACACGGTATGACCTCCACCTCACCTTCAGCTGGGTCCCCTCATTTATCATTTCGCATGCACTAGATTAGAAATTGTGTTGGTGAACATATGATATAGGCCTGTTTGCTTTTTCAGTCATGTCAGCAGTGAATACTTACCCTGTGGCATACTTTGATCTAATTTTTAAAAATCTTTCCCCATACCAATTTTGTTATTAATGAAGATTATAAGATGACCATAGATTTTGTTCATCCTGTGCAACAAAATTCCATGAAATGACAGAATTATGGATCTGGCAGAACCTATAATGGGATAGGGAAATAGTCACTGGGCTGAGTCCTCAGCAGTAAAGTATTAGGTTTGATGGATGAGAAGGATTACAACAAATCATAGCTTGACTCAAAAAATGATAATAGATGACCCTTTTATTCTGGTCACTTAATAAATTAGCAGGTTATTTTAACAGTTTCCATGTTGCTTTGATCACTAGTCATTTTATTTACTCAATGTACATGTATGTTATGCAAAAGTGCAATTAGTAAAATTGCAAAAAGTGCAATAGTAAAATTGCACTTGCATTTTATATTTAGTGCTCATATAATTGCATTGAGACTTAGGAAAGTCTATTGTAAATACTCTTCAGTCTTCACACTAGCCTTCAGGCCTAAATGAAATACTTCTCTTTGAAAAATGCAAATATTTGGGATGCCCCCTGACGTGTACTTAGTGTAATCAGCAATTATACACTAGATAATCAGTGAGAGTAAATGTAAATATTGGTCATTTCAATTCTGGAAAGATAAGTCTAGAATCTAAGACAATTATAACAAGGACATGTCTCCTTATAGCTACATGTACGTGTGACTGAGCTACAGTGTGACTGGCATTACTAAATCTATGGGTTTTTCTCTTCCAGCTACAAGCAGCATTATAGATGAGAAGGCAATATGCAGTGCAGGGACACCAACTGAAGAACCTAGTCTGCCAGAGGGGAGTGCTGTGGAACAACCAGCCATTCCAACAGTCTCTGTCACCCCCCACACACCAGTGTCTCCTGCCAAAGATGACTGGGTCTTGTCTGAGTCACAACAGGCTCCAGCATCTCCAAGCACTGCCACATCCACAGGTAGGCATCAGGGTTAGTGTGTGTGTCTTAATGTAATGAAAGATTGACTGCTAGACTTAGCAGTATATCTTCTGCAATATCCTTGGCTGCTGGTGGAAGTACTGAAAGGATGATCAACGTTATTGCCAAGACATTAACTCTTAGACTAATTAGAGTGCCTCTGGAATAGCAGTATATTGGTCAGGTCACCAGCAGGTCAGAGGTGATCATGGCTATATTTACCTGTATTTACATATCAGATAATTTCCAAACCTGCCCATTATAGGCCTCTGATGGTTCATCAACAAATTAACCTCCTCCCTTATGACTTCTGCTCTATCTGTTTCACCTGCTCTGAGAGAACACAAAGGACTTGTGTTATCAATCAGTCATATTAGCATTGCTGCACAGTTCAATATAAAAATGGGTATTTTCCTAATTGTCTAAATCTTTCTGGAAGTGCTAAGATGTCTCAATTTTTTCCTTAGAATGGTGTTTGTTTTGGTCGGCAATTAGCACATATATGTATCAAAAACACATTCAAAATGTAAACCGCTCCAGACATAAGCACTTGCCGTATTCAGCACATTGGAGTACATGTATATATATCTTAGGCTTAAGGCCATAACAAGAAAATTTTATGGATGACATCCTCCGGAGCCTCCAAAATTAATGCGATAGGGAAAAAAAAAAAACAGGCAAAAAAAAAAACAAGATTCCTACATTTTCAGATTTTGAGATCGTAAACCTTGTTGAACAAGAATTTAGGCAGCAAAATGATATCATACCTAACAGGTCTTTTATCGCTGTATTCAACAGTATTACCTGTCCTTGCAGATGATAGAACAATAGAACAAAAAAAGAGCTTGCCGTACGTATACCATCTTCAAGGTAGATACTACACTGGGTATTTATTTGTAATGGAACACCCTAGACTGTCAACACTTGCCGTCAAACACAAGGAACTGCGCTTCAAGTTTGCTGGATCCCTGGTGGTCTCTGAGTTTAGAGACTGCCTACCAGGCAGAACACAGGGCTCAATCACTGACAGAGTGACTCATAAACTGAACTGTCTGGAAGCCATACTCTACCTATATTGTGCCAACTGTTACAACACCGATTTGTCTCTGAAACAACTTTGAAAAAATAAATGACTAAATTAAAATTTTCAATTATTATTCAAATGGTTTTGATTCAGTAGCAACATCACATAGAAATCAATAAGATACAACATTGTATCAAGGACATTATATCAGTGTCCTTGATTGTATCAAAGTAAAAACAAAAGAATAAATCAGAGCCTTGTCTTGCCGATGGATGTTCACGACATATTTGCCTTTTTTTGGCATGTTGATCACCGTCCAGGGCAACAAAATTTCTTGTGTTTTTTTTCTGAAATCAGGCGAAAATTAATGCGTGCGCTGACGTCATCCATAAAAATTACTTGCTGTGGCCTGAACAATATCACGGTGTGTACCCGTCTTTACGTCCTCTATCACAGGTCTATCAGGTCTATAACTTTTCTGAAAATAATGCCAGATACAGGACTGTAATCATAAAACAAGCCTTTCACAAGGATTCTCATTGCCAGGCAGGACAATCTTTCAGTGCCCAACAAAACGTTTTACTAGTCTGTGTGCCGCACTGCATCTAAATGTAGTCAGTGGAACAAGCCAGCTGTTGCGAGGTGGCTTATGTTGCAGGTCTGGCAGGAGAAGATAGGGGCTATTAGGGCGTGAGGTGTAAGTAATGGCTTTCCAGTGCATGGGGCAGAATGTTTAGGTAGTGCTGTAAGATCACCACCCTTCATGCAACTTTATCTCTCATTTCATTGATTCTGCACGATTGCGATGTTCTGCCACGCTTAGGTATTATTGTTTCTCAGGTTGATGATTATGAGGCGTATAGTATAGTGCATTTTATGCTTCAATGGAAAGCAATAATTTAGTTTAATGTACAATCAAATCCTCATTTTGCATGTGTATGACAGCACTCTATGCTACCTTTGATCTTCTAAATTACCCTTGTATAATGGACCATTGCTTAAAAACTAATGAGAAGCTCGGAATGTGGTATGGGAAACCACAACATGGAGACAGATCATCAGTAATATTGCACACTAATACTGAAGCTGCTGTTTCCAATGGCTGTATTCACTGTACAAGATACCTCAGGGAAAGGTTGGATTTCATCCCTGACTTGCTTGTGTTAGCTAAAATTTTGTAAACATTTGTTATGATCACCCTCACCATGGTTACTGATGGTGTTTGACTAGCCATGTATCAAGATACAAATGCCCACATTGATATCTGTGGCTTCAGGCTAGTGTTCAACTAAAACATGTATAGATGTAGTAGGAGGCAGTATTTTATGACATTAGGATAGACCATGTGAAGATATTTACTATATTGCTTTTCTAGTTTTGTATTCGTCTTGTGTGGCATGTTTTTGAAGAGGCTTGTGAGAAGTTGAGATGGAGTCTGACCAAGTAAATTCCTAGCTAACTTAGCAATCCATTGATGCACTACACTAAAGCTGAGTCCCTCTAATGCTGACTGTTCTTTGCACTCTTGTTGTACTATGATAAATGGGGGAATATCTAGGGACCTTCACATGTCATGGTTAGAATGCTTTGTCAAACCTGTATCCCTCAGCCCCCAGAGTTTCGTTATCTCCTGCTTTGATCCCTGCTGCCAGCAGCCGGCAGACATGTACTTCTGGTGGCCTGACTGATAAGGACATGTTGACAGGTACAGCCTTAGAGGTAGCTCTTAATGGACGACAGGCTCCAAGTTCAAGTGCAGAATATAGGTTGGATGCTTATAGAGATCTAGCGGATAAGCTGGAAGGAAAAAGTAAAGATGGAAGTAGTTCATCTTGATCTATAGTACAGGCCTTTGCTTCAACAAGGGCTGAAAGATGCAGTTAAATTTAAAACAGGATGAAAATGAAATGTGAATAAATTCTGTATCATTCTGTCGGTTTCAGACCCTTTTTCTTTCGAACTGAAAAAAAAATCAAAAGGCAGGCCTCAGCATAAGATCAGGGACTTATTTAACAATGGCATTAAAAACAGGCAAGTCTTTAATTTGCCTTGTTTTACAATGAGATGCTATCTTCTACAACCATCAGACCTTGTCCACAGTATTAGACTAAGTGTACCATTTTATAGCCCATCATTAGTGATATTCATCATAACAAGGTAGGTCGTAATCAATGGTGTAGCTGTTCCAAGAACAAAAATAAAAGCTTTTGGTAACACATAACTTTTATGCGGAAAACCTTCCCGTCAGACTGTGCTTTGCCGAATTGGGACCTGCTTTCTAGAACATATACACTTGTAACCTGATGACTATTGACATTTGTGCCACTGGTAATATAGATATTCCAAGGTAACCAGAAATGTCACCCACAAAGTTTTTTTTTTTAAAGCCACTTTGAAGGCTGATTTTGGAAACAAATTGACATGTACATAGTATATCAAAGTCATTTTCATGAGTGGCTTTGTATAAAACATGTAGTCTTATATTGTAGTCTCTTCAGTATAATATACATATTGCAATTAGCAGTGTGAAATATAGATTTTGTTTGGAATAATCAATCATTGGCTTTATATCAGTGGGAATGTCCCACTGATATATTTAGCCATGGGGTTTCTATACATCCAAGGTTGAATGCAACTGAGCTCAGTGAAGGCAGAATTTTGAATTCCATGGACATGCCTTGAAGCACAGTGGAATAGACATGGAAGCTCCTGTCAGGGACTGCAGTAGATTGATGTGGTAGTACTTCTGGGAAATACAAACTAGAGGGGTCCAGAGGAAATTGCTGCCTTGCTAAACATATATTAAACTTAAAAGCCTTTTTTCATCGCAGCCATTTCATTCAACATCAAAAATCCTGCAGATATTTTCATGTAAATAATCTTGGAATACCCTTTGAATTCCTGTCAACTTAATGTATATTTTTGTGTCATTGATGAAGAGGCAGTACACATTCACAGTTTGCACAGTATTGTGTAGCCTATGTAATGGCAATATGATATATCGGTGTGTAAAAAAATAAAACATGTTATGGCATCACATGGATAAAAGGACTGACTAATTTCTACTGCATTTTTTGTGTTATAGAATACAGGGGCAGGGGAGTGACATTTCCATTTAATAGATTAGGTTGATGTTAGGTTGATGGCTTGATGCTGTAACAAAGGAAGAAGGGGCATTAGGAATCTGTGTCCTGGGCACATGTGCAGGCTTTAATATGGGAATAGGGGCTATTCACGATCAATGGACAATAAAAAAAAAGATATTGTAACAGTTTTATTTACATTTTCAAGGTTCTTGATTGATTGATCGAGAGCTGAATGACAAGTTAAGTCTTACTGTTTTGATGACAGTGAAGGGGTAAAAACTGGTGTTTGTAACATGTCTTACATTTTTATTTTGTAGGATATCAAATAATTCTCTTTTGCATGTCTATATAGTCTATGCACTAGCTCAGTGCCTATTTGTGCCATCAGATTCGGGGGTTATTTACATATCTACAGCCTTGCTTATCCATTGAAATATAATTGCCAGTAATTTCCCATGAGGCTTATGCTGGAAGATTTCTCTAAGTAACACTAGGTTCTCTTCCTTTTTGACCCCCATACTGAAATTTTACATTCTGTCCACGTAATCTACCTGCAGGTGTTCTAGTAAACATATCAGTCAAACGACTGGAGGTTAAAGTAAGGCTTATACGTTGCAATAGGAGGGAATGAACTGTAAATGAAAACATGGCTTTCTCCACATGAGCGGTGCATCCTGACAGTTCCATGCAGAAGGGCAGAGGAAACTGCTGCTGTGAGATCCATGCTGTTCCTGCATGATGTATGTACCAGCTCCAGTCAGTGATGGAACTGCTGTCTGTTTGCTGAGCTGTAAATCTATCGCCCGTGCTCAGCTGCAATGTGACAATTCAGGTCACACAGCATCGCAGGAGGGCAGTGTTTCATTAGTGCGAGTCTTTACATTCATTTCACCCTGTACAGTATTGGGCACTGTTATGTGGTCCCTATCCAGCCATTTTTAATGCTTTACCACATGCTTTGGTAGTAAGACCCAATATTTAGATGTGATGAACACAATAAATCCTGATCTATTTTGCTCAAAGTTATAGATAACAAGGGACCATACAAGGCTGGTATTTGAAGGGAAAATTATGATTTCAAATAATGTGCAAAGAGTTGATCAAATAAACTCACATTGTAAAATAGAGTTAACTTAAAGTAAAAAACCACAATAGTAACATTGCTGTTAATTCCTAAATACACTGAATGTGGCTAAATTATCCTGAAACATGTCAACTATCCCATATTCAATATCAATTAAAATCAATATTTTCTGTATTCTGTAATTTATGGAAATCCTGTACTGAAATGTCACTTGCGATTGAATCATATATGTAATGGTTTGTGTGAAATGCACAATACGAAAACTGACTGATGCTTGTCCATTTGACATGTCCATTCTATTTTCTTCCTCTGTCCATGGTGCTGATGAGATGTTGTTGTGCTTCTCTCCCTGAGAAATTATCTCTTTCCATGATAACAAGCCTGACTAGTAGTGCTGTTTTTCTGTTTTGCAGATCCCTCAAGCAGTGCTGATGTGGAGGCCATGTCTGATTCCAGTAGCTTCCTTGCATCCGGAGACACACAGAGTGAGACGGCAACCCACAGCGACGCCATGTCTTCTGTCAGTAGCGTTCCAGAGTCCCAGGACAGTAGCCGTGGCATTGGCTCGGAAGCAGAGGGTTTTTCCGAGACTGGATGGGTGCCGTTTGTTGATGATACCAAGGAGACAATAAAGAGACAGGCACCAACATCAGCTACTGACAAGACAACAGCAAGGTCAGATAGCACCTCAAGTCAGCCTTCTGGCTGGATCGGCTTTGAGGAGGGAGACACAGCTTTTCTGGAAGCCTTGGAAGCAGACTGTAAGAAACATGAGCCATCAAAGCAATCCAGTAAGAAACCTGTTCTGACAGAACCCCTAATTCCACCACCACAAGGATCTGAGTTTGACTTCCTCATGAAAAAAGGAGAAAAGGCTAAGAGTCCCGATACCCTCGACTTCCTCATGATGCAGTCAGGCCTTACACCCACACAACCATCACCAACAAATCCCTTCCTTGCAGATATTGCTGCACAGCAACAGGCACTGTCACCAACAAACCCGTTCAAGACACAAGAAGGGGATAAAAAAGATGCTTTTGATCCATTTGGCACACAAAAGCCATCTAAGGCTGTAGATCCATTTGAGGCTGAATTGGAGGGACATTCTCTTGAAGCAGAGCCTGTGGCAATGCCAGATGACCCTTTTGCCCCAAAGAATGGAGACACATCAGCAGAGTCTTCCACATCAAAGGGTGGTGTTAACGATTTATTTGCTTTATCTTCATCCAAACCTGTGCAAGCTCTCAACTTGTTTGGCTCTTCATCCCTGGATGCTGCAGAACCTGCCAAAGACCCATTTTTGTCTCCGCAGCCCACAGAACCTGAGGTGGACTTGTTCAATATCCAGTCTCCAACAGCACCAGGAGTTGCACCCCCAACATTCCTTCCCATTGGCATCATGCAGTCGGAGGCAGTTGAGCCAGAGAAAGAGTCTCCCCACTTCTCTCCACCACCTGACTCCCTACCCACCCCCATTGCCCCAGCTCCTGCCTCAATGCCCTCACCAACTGAAGCTGTTATCGCACCAGTAGCTTCTACTCCACCACAGGCCAGCTCACAAACATCACCTCCTCAACCACAACCACCAGCAATAACCAAGCCATCTACTCCAAAGGAAAAAGCTCCTCCAGCTAAACCCTCCCAACCAACCAAACCCCCTGCCCAGCCTAGCCCAGCCTTTGATGCAATAGAAGCAGCAAACCTGTTGGGGCTTCCTGGTGTTCCTATAACATCTGCCGTCAAAAAACGTGTACCACTGAACCAACTTGCGCAGGCAAAGGTTGTCACCAAAAGCCCAGTCCAACAAGCTGCAAAGAGCCCAGTAGAGGAAGCAACTGGGACAACACCACCAGATATTAAGTCTCCCCCTGTTGAAGAGCCAGATCCATTTGCTGCTCAGCCAGCTGACATGTTTGAGGATGCTTTTGTTCCAGATGAGTTGACAGTACCTCAGAAAACTGCGCCAACAAAAAGTGCATCTGCTAATTTTGAAGATGCCTTTGTTCCAGGTGATCTTATGGTTACTGATGAAGCTGGTCCAACAAAAAGTTTCTCTGCTAATTTTGAGGATGCCTTTGTTGTACAGGAGTGGCCAGAACCTGAGCAGCCAGTAAGCCAGAAGAGTCCAACCACTCACTTTGAGGACTCTTTTGTACCAATGACAGAAGAAACACCAGCACCTGAGAATGTAAAGAAGAGCATATCAGCAACAGAATTTGATCTGTTCAGTGACACAGAGACAGCAGCTGAACCCTTGTCAATGCCAGCTGATCCATTTGCATCAACAGGAGGTGAGGTCAAAACACCGGAGTTGTTTACTAGTGCAGCTAAAGCTGCAACGCCACCAGCAGCCATGACCATTGACTTCTTTGGCTCTGTTGCTGAGGATCTGCCTCCACCAGACTTGTTGGGAGGATCACCTGAGGCTGAACTGAAACCAGCCATGATACCAACCAATGCTTTTGTACCAAAGCCTGCAGAAGCCACAAAGCAAGACATCTTGGAAGGACAAGCCGCAGCTCAGCCTGAGACCACGGCCATTGACCTACTTTCCTCACCATCACAGCTAGAAGCACCCACAAGTAATGCTGTTGCACCTGCCACACAGTCAACTGGAGAAGGTGATGACTTCTTTGCACCTTCGCCACCGACTGCAGCAGCAGCCGATGACCTGTTTGCATCCCCTGGAGAACCCGCAGCAATGCCTGATGATCCATTTGCTTCAAAGCCTGGTGATGAGGCTACCACGCCAGATCTTTTTGCTGGAGCAACAGGTGCTGCAGCAATGTCTCCAAGCATTCCATCTCCCCCTACTGCCATCTCACCGTCCAGACAAAGTCTGAAGTTAGAAGAACTTGATCCATTTGCCCCACAGAAAAGTGCCTCGAAAACAGGCAGCCCGGTCAGCAGTCCCCCTAAGAAGACTGAAGTAGTTGCACCTCTTGCATCTCCAGAGGAAGAGCTCAACTTGTCCCCGGTGGAACACATCTCGGTGGCCGACATCAAGCCTACAGCACACAGTCCAGTGGAAGATGCTGGTTTAGCCATGGGTCCTCCCTTGACCACCATTGATCCCTTTTCTCCAAAGGCAGCTGTTGGCTCCCCAGCCACCCCTCCAAGACAAACCAAGGTGAAATACAATCCATTCAAAGCAGAAACTCCAACCACCCCGCCTGATGATGAGGCCTCCCCCTTCCCAACTGTAAAACTTCCAATCAGTGTTGTACAGCCCCTTCCTCCCAGTCCAGACAGCTCACCATTGGATGAAAGCTTTCCTCCAAAATGTGAGGAGGACGGCTGGTACCTCATGCTGCGTGTTCCAGAGAAGAAAAAGTTCATCGGCCAGAAGAGATACTGGACACCAACATACACAAGACTTGTGGATGGTAACATGTTGAAGTTGTATTATGAGAAAAATAACACCGAGCCATTCAAAGAAGTACAGCTGCACTCCACTTTCAGTGTAAGCGAGCCCACTCTACAAGCATACAACGAAAAGGGTCGGATACATACTGTCAAGATAGAATATGTCTCTTACAAAGAGAAGCGTCTTCTCCGTCCAAGGGCCATCATCGATCACATTCCTTTGGCCTCTACTTTGGTAAAGTTTGGAACTCTTGAGTATGATGACCTCTTAAATTTTGTAAGGGCTGTAAATGATGCTCTCATGAAGCTTCCAGCATACCGAGATAGGGGAACAACATACATCGAGGATGAGATCACAGTGGAAGTGACAGATGAGTTTCGTGGCATTGTGGCACGCTCAGGTGAGATTGAGAAGCAGGCTGTGGAGGTCAACATTCAAACACTGGTGTTCATCACAGGCATGCCGGAGTGCATCTTGGGAATGAATGACAAGCAGATTCGAGGAAACGAGGTTGTCCGGCGCCAGGACATCATTCCAAACAAAAGCGACGAATGGATCAAGCTCATCAATCCAGAATTCCACAGCTGTGTCAATAAGGAACATTTTATCAGCACAAGGCAAATCAAGTTCTGCCCTCTTGATGGGAACAAGTTTCAACTCATGCGATACAAAGTTAAGAGCAACAAGAAGGAATTACCACTTGTTGTCAAAGCAAGGTACATCAACAAGGGACCTCACTTTGAGCTCAGATGTGACGCAACCTGCACAGGCTATGTCAATAAGAAGGACCCAGAAGCTGTTCCCTGTGAAAATATCATGATCCGTCTGCCTGTTCCTGACCTGTGGATGAAGTACCTGCGGAATGAGACTCCAGTGGGGCCCCTCGGCACCAAGTCGCTGCGTTCTAGCAAGAAGAAGCTGCCCAAGGGCTCCACCACCTTTGAGCAGTACACGTCTCCCAGGATTGAAGTGTCGGTCGGAACGGCCAAATACGAATATGCCTTCAGGTCAATAGTGTGGAAGATAAGCCGACTACCTGAAAGAAATCAAGGTGATTCATTTCTCTGGATTTTGTAATATTCAGTTAATAGGGCTACCACAGAAAATATTTGACACTGGTCTCTTTTGCATTTGGAAAGACACCAAATGTGTTTTAAAGTGAGATTATGCAGATAGCAAGTTGAAGATGACTATTTCACAGCTACTTCATTTGCTTATCATCCACTACTTGCCTGATTCATCCTTTAAATTTCTTGTAGCACAGTGTGCTATGTACTAGGTAGCTATACTTGTGAATACAAGAGGATAGTTCAAGCATATGAATGAATTTAATGTACATATACATAATGCATATGTACAATAAAATACATCACATCTCCTGCTTATATAGGTTTTGAGAATAGAGATCGGGTCATTATAATGTATACTGTGTCCTAGGTATTTTTTAAATATGTGACACTTGCCATTCTAACTTACCCGAACTGTCATTTTCCCTTGCAGTTGTTCCATTCACTGGCAATGTTCCCTTCACTGGCAAACCCCTTCCTTTCACTGCTAGCAAAGAGAAAACAGGTAAAGTGACACATGAAGTGGTCTCACTTGCTATCGTTATGAAGGTTGATAACTGTATTTTCCATACACCGTATCATTATATGGTTGCTACATCCTTCCTGTTTGTCTTGTCTCCATAGCTTTCGCATGGTATGCCTAACTGTACACTGTTGCACCTGTATGTCAGTTGTTTTTCCCTTCCAGCCCCCTTATTTTGCAGATCCTGCTGATTAAGTGTTAGAAAGCTATTGCAGCACAAAGTACAATAACTGTATACCTTACCCAGAACACATCACTATTTCCCTGGTCTTCCAGTAAACAACATTACAGACACATAAGCCCTGCCATGAGCCTTAAGAGCCAGAAAGCCTGTAATGTCCCCTGACTCTGTTAAAGGATGGTTGACGGGTCCTGGCAAAGAGGCAGTAAACATCAGATCCCATCAACATTCTACACTGACTACAGTGTATTTTACCAACACAGAGGAACATCCTTATCCATGTTGTTGTCCCCCAGGAGCGTACTCCACCCAAACCCTGATCTGTAGGATTGACATGGCCAGTGAGCTCGACATCCCCACGTCTCTTGGGCCGCACTTTGAGGTGGACTTCACCATGCCCCAGACCACTGCCTCCAAGAGTATTGTGCGGTCCATCTCCGTGTCCAACCCGTTAGCTGCGCCGGTTATCCCTGAGAAGTGGGTGAGGTATAAAGCACACTACAGCTACAAGGTGGCAATCGAGAGGGAGGAGGATCCGGATCCATGCCCCAAGTCTGGGAATCCCGTCCTGGATGAACCGTTAAACAGCCGTCCTGAGTAAGAACCCAGCTCTGTCTAGTGGAAACTTAACTATTCTTTATGTGATTGTGTGGACCATTTGTAATTTGAGCTGGTGTCATGTGTACTTGTGCAGTTGATATACAAAGCTTAGGTTGTCCTATTAGTAAGTTAATGACCTTTAGTTACCATTTTTGCATTGTTTCCTTCCTGCCTACTACATGTACTAACATGTGACATACATATATCACATATGTATGGATATATTTATGTGTGTGTGTGTGTGTGTTTGTTTGTGTTATATATGTTGTACTAGTCCCAGTAAGTGGGATAGACAGCACTAAATGCAGAGGCAATACTGGTCTTTTCTTTCCCTTCCCTCCTTTGCTTTAACATCAGCAGTTATGGAACAATACCCTTGTTTTTTTCTGTGTATGACAATCTTCTGATTGGGACTTCTTCTGTTTTGTTTTTGTTACTGGAAGTACCAGTACTAACTTACTGGCCTTTGACAACCAGAGTCAAAAGGTTTCTGGAGACATTTGTACCTTAGAATCTCTTAGTTTCCTGGTTGAACCTCTTATTTCAGTCTTTCGCAGTCACTTCTTAGTACCGTATTGGCTTCTATCAGTTTCACCTCCTGTCCTTAGTTCACATTCTTCTTGGTACCAGTGCCACAAGAAACTGCTTGTATTGGTAGGTAGTTTCATTCAAAAAGTGCCATGTATTTTGAAATTCAGTTTGTGGATGCAAACTGCTTAGAATGTTTTTCGCCTTCCCTCTCTCCCCAAATGTTGCAGAACTGAGGACTAAGATGATTTGGTGAGTCATTTGTCCCTTCCTATGGTTCATATAGAATAAGTCACATAGAGTAGGTTCCTATGGTGTAACGGTGTGCAGTTCTGCTTCTAATCACAAGGTGGCAGCTACAGCTAGATCCTGGTGGTTCCGGACCCTGATTTGCTTTGTTACCAGTAAGGATGAAGTCTTTTGGAGGGGACATATGCTGTTGTTCCTCTGTACATGCCACAAGCACCTTACAGTACCAAGTATTTCTTCACAAGAACTGTGATGATCATGTTGTTCCCTTATCGATGGTACACAGTGTGGGTGGATCAAAGTGAGAACTGACTTGTTAATTACCACAACATGGCTTACCTGTATTGTGATACAAATGAAGTTCATGTCACTCTACTGTCAATGTGTAACAATATAAAAGATTTGAATGCAGCTGTACATGTTTAAAAATAAGAAATGGGGGTCTTATCAGTTAAAGCATTTTTTTTTGGAAGTGATGAAGCAGGCTCTTTAAGACACCTGACAATCTTGTTCTTTTTCTACACTCAGGTTTTACGTCCCATCGGCAACACACCCTCCTCCTTGTGCTTATAGAAGACTTAAGCACTATGAATTTCTGTGAGTGACGGAGCTGTAGTATGGTGCAAGTTGGTTGTGCTGCGGTGCTCAGTCAACGTACAAACATGCAGTCCTGACCAGTAACAAACTGACCTACGCACTACCGTACTCGTACTACATCAATGGCACTATTCAATTATGTTGAAGTTTGTATCTGTGTTTAAGGACACTTGTTAAGGAACTGTTATTGAATGCATTAAGGATAACTAATCTGGCTTTACATGTTTCATTCCATTTAGATGAGATTTACAGAAACAGTATACATTGTCGGGTGTTTGATAATCTTCTCATGCAATATGTAATAATTGTAGCAATAGTCGAAGTTCCTCATAACACCACCCTAACAGGGTAATATGACAAAAGTTCTGTGATTTGAGATAACAATTCAGATAATATATATGTATACATATATACATATATATATATATGTGTTGTGATGGAACTCATTCCACCATGAAAACATTTCCCATAAGTCAGAAGATAATACACTTGTCAATCATGTGGAAAGGTGACTACAAAGTTTGAATCACCACAAAAAAGGGGTGTAGATCATTTTGTGCAGTGCAGGGTGGTAGATGAAGTAATGCAGCCTACAAAGTAAATACAGTTGCACGTACGATGTGTCCTGAATATGCTCTCAGTGTCATCAAGGTGATGTGCAATGATTCCTTAATGGTGGGCAGTAGCAGTGCGTGATGTACACATGTAGTATGCGAACAATGCCGGTGTAGTATAGCTAGTAGATTACTTAACTGTAAATGTTGTCATCAGCACACAGGAGCAAGTAGGAGATTTGTAGAGTGCTGTAGGAAATTGTAGCTGCCTTAATTGTTGGTAGGTATGGAGTTAGGTGACTTTTGTGCAATAGCAACTGTTTCCCAGCTGCAATGGTTTTGTTTCTTTGAAAAGATTACTCGAAGATCATGGAATTGAATGTGCAAGTTGAACAGAGATACATGTACCATGGCAGTAATTTGCCTTCCAAATGATACTGCTGTATTCTCAAAATACTGTCAGTGGAAATTTTCATTTGCCATTTTTTAATGGTTTGGAGTCACTTTGGAGTTTGGTCGTATCAAATCAGCTAGTGAGAGCTGTTTTGTTTATATCGTTGTTGCATGTTGTACTTTTTCTTGCTGCTAGAAGCAAATGAGATTGCTTTTTTGACCACTTGTTGTCATTTGAAAAAGATATGCCTTGCCAAATACCGGGCCAGCAAGTTGTTTTAGCAGCAGTGTTTTATGCACTTCCATCTGTTTATATTTGCATTACATAATACACTTTAAAATCTACACTCAAATATCTGTATTATACAGATATTCGAGACCACTTACACTATTTCCACAGTTGCTGTTTTGATAGTTGGAATATTGTATTCCTGCAACATGATGTGTTGAACTTAACATCAGGAAGTGTCAAAGTATGGTAAGCTGTGTTCAACTCTATTTGCAGTAAATGTTTGTTGACTTCTCTTCTCATTACAAACTTTTGACACATTTCTCAATCACTAACCTCCTCTATGAAATTTGTATTTTATAGCTACCTCTGTGTATGTGTATTGAAAATGTTTCAACATCGCTAACCATCAGATAACTAGGAAACTGCCAATTGTACCAGTACAGTATGCATACAATTCAGACTAATCACGGGCACTATGTCATTTTTGGACCAAAGATTCAATAATGTAATATCAATTGTCATAGGCTACAAATGAAGGCTTTTCATTACTAGGTTTCCTCCAGTCCAGATTTACTGCGGATTTTGGATACTTATTTTTTGCAGTAAGAGGCTGCTCAGGCCATGTGGACTTTTATCAAGATATTGATTTTGCCATATGGTCATCACAGTTCTTGTTAAGAAGTCACTCTTGGGTGTGAAAATGGCAATACATGTGGGTGTAACATGTTATCATAAAGGGAACATAACACTTCCTTGTGTAGAAGTCAGCATGAAAAGTCATCAGTGTTGGTGAATAATCTTATCATACATGAAGCTAAACCTTCTATCAATGCAACAAGGATTCAGATTTGCCAAACTTTTGTGTATCAGTCCTGCTTTTCTCAGGAATATTGAGACGTGACCCTCTACTGGAGTCACGATCTCTGTCCCTTTGCTGGAGTCACTTGTCCATAAGGAGTCAGTTTTTTCCAGAGAAAGGCTGTAGTGATGTGCAAAAAAAAAATAGTGAGTCTGAATTCTTATGTGTATGAAAAAATGTAACTCTAAAGTTTAATAAGTTAATTTAAAGTAAGAACAAGTACAATTTCTCAGGACTAAATGATCTTGCACACAGTAACAAATACATGGCAGTTAGATATAGATTGGCATTGGCAATACAAAGTTATTGAAATTGCATACTTTTATTTAAGATTACTCAGGTGTGTTTATTTATTTCAATTTTTTTCTTAGTTTAAGTTATAGAGAGAGGTACTTCAGATAGTTGAACTTTTTTACTACTTATTTTTATACTTTCCGTTCTGTTCTTTTAGTATTTACAGTACAAAAAGGTAGAGGTGGCATATTTCCAATTTCACCAGGCTGCAGATGCAAGAAAAACGCTGACAAAAGCTTTCTTGCCTTTCTGTCATAGATGTGGTTGAAAAATTGATGTATCGTCTTGAATTCTTTGACCTGGTTGTTAGAGGAATTTTTGTAATGTGAAGTTGTGTCAAAGTGATGTTATTGTGATGAGATAATTAATTTGTCCTATTCATGTTTTATTTAAGGCAAAAATGAAATAATTGATTATCACAGATGTACTGGTAATATTGTATATCAGAAAAAGTCTTGTTTTTGTAAATGTTGAACCTGATGTCACCATAGGTGCAATGTAGAAGTAACCTAGCAGTGTGTACATAGAAGTCTGTATAGATGACACACAGTGTGTGTAAGGTAATACTAGTAGCTAAACTGTCAGTAGTCTGAATAAAGAGAATTTTAGATGAGACTGTCTTGTCTTGTTCATATTGTTGTTCTTAGACATCTGATACAATTGCGGGTATGCCTAAATACCTCAACCCCCCTCAACCGCCCTCAACCCCCCACTTCCTGGGCTAATATGCAGTGTACATGTGCTAAGAACCCTTGTTTACACTCTGTATACATTGTCTATACGATTATAAATAAAAATCACATAGTAACGTCTAAGTATTTGCGATTTTTTTCAAGTTATAACTTTTAATATATCATAAGTGGAGTTACCGTCTTTAGGGAGTGATACACCCCGCAAAATATCCGCCCTAAAGTATTGAGCGCTAAAATCCACCACCAGAAACATGATGTTTAAAGAGGTTTCCCTCTATATCTGCTGAGTTTCCGTGCTGCACAAGCTTTTTCACTTTCCTTATTTTGACTTGAAACTTACGGCACGATGCGTTCTGGCGGCGCAACCTAAACAAACAAGATGGCGGACCCTGTTCCTCGGGCGCCGTAAAAAAACTGGTAAAACGCCAGAGTTACAGTGATTTTCCTATTTATAATTGCATAGGCAATGTATCCAGAGCGTTAAAAAGCGTTCTTAGCACATGTTCACTGCATATTAGCCCAGGAAGTGGGGGGTTGAGGGCGGTTGAGGGGGGTTGAGGGTGGTTGAGGTATTTAGGCATATCGTACAAGGTTGCTTTTAATCTGATTTAGTAATCTTTTAATCTGATTCAGTAAGGTAAACCCTCACTAGCATTAATGATCTAGTGATTATCTACCCTGCTTCTGAACCATACAGTCCAGAGTTTGAGTCCTGGCCGCTGTCCTTTACCTAACCAAGGAGGTTCAATACCTTACTCTGCATTCCCCTGGGTTCCATTCCCCAGGACAGCAAGTGGTATTAAAGTCATGGCCTCATATTTGGTGTACTTGTCAACAAGAAAAGGTAAATTTCCCTCATTAAATCCGTTCTTGACACACGCTCTTATCC
Organism: Branchiostoma floridae x Branchiostoma japonicum; assembly: GCA_013266295.2. NCBI lineage: Eukaryota > Metazoa > Chordata > Leptocardii > Amphioxiformes > Branchiostomatidae > Branchiostoma > Branchiostoma floridae x Branchiostoma japonicum. The sequence goes on from CM023840.1 coordinate 19,124,173, forward strand.
TGACCAGAGGTACAACAATAAGGGATCCTATATAATGTCCTTGGTGACAAGAGTAATGTTAGTCATGTTAAATTGTCTTTCAAAATTCAAAAGTGACCAGTGTTGGGTGTTAATTAATAATTAATTAATAAGTTTATTGCAAATTCGTGCCCGAGGGCTAATTGCAAGAACATGATAACAAAAGTAAATAAACAGTAAAACTGATGATAAGTAATGCTAATGCTACTTAATATATACATTTGTAGTTATTGTTGGGTTTGATTTCTTTTCCGTGTGCAGTGGAGTATGAAATGGCCGACATTTTGCGAGATATATGAATTGGGAGGTGTTAATAGAAATACAGTTTTTTGTAGGCTGGGAAGGTGAATAAAGCTAGGGAACATTTTGGTGACTGTTTCAAATAACTTATCTCTTTCGGTGCTATAATGAGGGCAATGACAAATAAAGTGCATTTCATCCTCCACTGCATTTCCTGTACAATATTTACATATTCTATCGTTAACAGACAATTGTTTGTATCTACCCTTTTCTATTTCTAATGTATGTGCGCTAACTCTAAGCTTACAAATGGCTGATCTAACATCGAAGTCTTTGATGTGAAGGTAACGTTCCATATTGTATACAGGTTTCAGATGTCTATAAAATCTTAGCTTACCGACATCAACAGAGAGATTGTAAAGAAAGGTTTGGATATACATGTCAGAGAGTCTACCTCTAAGTAATGTACATATGTGTTGCTTATCGAGATCGACGTTGTCGTTATGCCAGATATATGAGAAACCACTGCGGTCAAGTATTTCTTTCACATGGTGTAACAGATTTTTTTTGTGGCCATGCATTAACATGTTTTTGAGATAGTAGAGCGTCAACTTGTAGAGGATGTGTATCAGCGTCTAGTTGACTCAGTCTTAACCAATACTTGACTACGCGTACGGATACGTCTGAGTCTAGTGACAGTCTACCAAGTTCTGCTTTGCATGCTCCATTGCTAGCGTTTCTGTGTACGCCAAGAATATTTTTACAAAAGCGATTATGGACAGTTTCAATAGGACAGTAATAAAATATAATAGTCACCATCCCTACTATACTGGTACATGTACATGTACTAGGCACATATATCGTTGGGCCTTGGGAGAGAAAAACGGGGCTGCCAGAAAACTTTTTTTTATTATCTCAACATCTGCTTGAAGATTAGTCTTCACGTTACAAATGTATAGTGAGTTGGTATGCGCGCGTTCCCTACCTCCTTGTCGCAATGGTTCATTCCGAGGCAATTGGGCAATTATGCGGACCCCTCTAGCTGGTATTGGAGGGTATTGACGAGTATATAAGCGCAGTACTGCAGAGCAGCATCGGCTTCCAACAAGCCCACATCGCAGGGAGGGAACGGGGCAGTCAAACTGAAATCCTGCCCGCATAGGTCATTATGACCACGTCTTCTGCAGTGGTAAGGAAAGCAGCATGTTTTGTGTCCGTGGTTTTAGTGTTGAATGGTCAAAATTATAAGGGGACGCTGCACGTAGGCCGCGCCATTTGTAGCCATTTTGGCTGGTTGGAAATGTAGGGAGAGCGTGATGACATCTGCGCAACTTGCTTTGTCCTTCAGGCAAAGACATGAAAGACCTCGATATGCGACGTTGTGCGAACACTTTTATTTCAACCACTGGTAAACAAGTGTTACAAACGTGTTATTTGTGTCTGGCAAAGGACGTGTGTTTTGTCTTTGTAACCGAGCAAGAAAGCACAGCGTCTGCTGTTATATTTGTTTTTCATAGTATTAAAGTTGTCACCATTTATTTTGTTTCTCTGTATCGGAAAAAGACAAAACAAAATTTGTGAAGTAACAATAAAAAAATTCCCTGACAGGAAAATACATGGAATATTTTTATTTACTCCGTACTCGATGTAAAAATAACGTGAACAACATATGTTTGGCTATGTGTCGCCTTATCAAAAATCGCAGCTGCCACAGCACCCTCTAACCTCCTGGTTTTACCAACTATAACTTGGGTTACCACATAAAACAGTAGCAAAACTCATGAATAATGTTGACTTCCACGACTTTCAGTCCAAGTTGTACAGGAGTGTTATCGATGATGTCATCAACAACGTAAGAGAAGCCTTCCTCGACGAACAAGTCGACGAGCAAGTTCTGCAAGAACTCAAGCAGGTATGTGAGAGCTGCAACCTCTTTGGTGAGTGAGAGTAACGTTTGCAGGTCGACGTCAAAAACGATCGGCAGCAACTCACAAACTGCCCTCAAATGGCCCCAAATCGCAACACTTCACACCCAATATATCTGCTATGACCCTTCAAAATCCCTCCAAGGACGATCCAAGACGTAAAATTCAGCAGGAGTGGCGCCAAGCCAAACAAAATGGCGATATCACACGTACGTCAGGATTGTGAACCCCAGACCAACAGGACTTGTCCCGGGATATGCAGGCCACCCTGCCACGAGACTGTGGCTTTCCCCTTCGCTGTCAGTGAATTTGCATAAAGCCTGTCGCCATTTATATTTTGTGGCAAATTTGCATAAGCTGCCTGACTCGCCCTGTGATTGGCTGTTGATAGATCTGCAGATCAGATGACTAGGTCATACCATTCTGTTTGCAGAGTGAGGTGGGGAAAGGGTATGCAGCAATGAGTGTGACTAGCAGTAACATATAATTGTAGATAGCCAATAGCGAACAGGTAACTTTTGGGCCAGTATTGTATAAAAAATTTTAAAAGCTGACTTTATTGGCTCAGCCAAAGTACATGAACTTCTCAATGACCATGTACAGTTTAAAAAATGCAGTATGACCATGTGTATTATGTATTCGCCAATGGGAACTTCAAGTCATTGGTTTGAGGATAGGAATTTGAACATATTTTTAAGAAGAAAAGTTTGCACCAGAGGGCTGGCAGGAAATTAAAAGCAACATGAAATCACAAACACACATGTTTTTGCTACTAGTATCTGTCAGCCCATTGTTCAGGGGTGTCTAAGCATAAATACAAATTGTATCCATGCAAATTTTATCAAATTCATCAACTAAAACATATATATTAGTATGGAAATCATATAAATTTCATGTAAAACATACAAATGGACAAATTATTTGGAAAACCATGCAACTCTGCTTGTTCTATGCAGGTATGGGAGACCAAGCTGCTACAGTCCAAAGCAGTTGAGGGTCTGAATCCTGATGTCCACCTGGTAGCAGGAGGCTTCTCCCACCACGCCCAGCCACACACAGGTGAGAAATGCACAGATGTATACAGGTGAAGCATAACAGGCACATACGGGTCACAAACTGGTCCACTGTTCCTGTTATGTCACACTTAAACTTTGTCCTGTTGTATGCACAGTAACTGTTAAATAATGTAGTATAGTAATCAGTAACAGGGCTTGAAATACTGGGTGCATATGCACCTTAGTGCAGGTAAAATTGGAGCTGTGAAGGTATTTCTGATGTCTACCTGCACCTAACCTGCACTGGGCCATGTACTGGGTTTATTATATACATGTACTATGTGTATGTGGATATTTATTTGTTGCATTGACTGCTACCACCTGTGTGTAAAAGAAATAATGGCAATTGTTTCTGAACAGTTTTTAATATGATCCATACTTCCTAGATTCTGAGGGGTGCAGGTAAAATTTGTCTGCTGCAGGTAATTTTCAATGTTGCAGAAAAAAAGTATTTCAAGCCCTTCAAGTAAGAGAATTGCAAAAAGTTGCTTGTAAAAGACAACTTTCAAAGCTCTTATAACCTTTGGTACTTGCTGCTTTCTATTCAAATATGTATAGGAAAGTATATTTGACCCTGAAATTAACCACATTTGGGGAAGCTAAGTTTGAGCCAGCCTTTTTAGCTGTTTGTGACAAATTGTTTGTGTGTTTTTCGTCCAGCCAGCAGGATACAGCAATCGCCCCGGGGCGGTTTGCCTACTGCTGGTCCTACGGGCTGGCAAGTGGGGACACAACAAAGTAATGCCATTACTACACTCTCTTGTGTGGCAGTTCCTTGTGCCAGAGCTAGACGTGTGGGATTCCTATGTCAATGCTGATCACAGTCACTCATGTGGCATTACCGCATGTCGTAGCTAAAACCCTTGTTTGGCAATTTACCCTAAGTCAAAGATAGATGTTTGCATACCTTGCACCTTGGTCCCCTGATGTTTGTGTGATGTTTGCATGGGATTCCCCATGCCATAATAAGATGCTTGTGTGACATTAACCCACATCATAGCTAGATACAAGTGTGGCTTTTCTCTTAGCTACCTGTGTCATAGTTAGCTTTTGTGGCATTCCCATATGCATAATTAAGCAAGGAGATACTTCCTTGTTGTGGCATCCCCCTATCATTGTTAGCATGTCGTTACCAGAAAGTTATTCCCAGAGTGGGGGGTTGGTGATCATAGGTACCCCCTGCTCCCTACTGGAAGGGTCTGATTTTTAAAAAGTTTTCTTCTTACTCAATTCTTAAAAGACTGACCTGTTTATCAATAAGGATAGACATAAATGATTGATCAGTCATCTCTTAACTTTGTTTTGATGTTGATAAATATTTAATACTATTCTTTTGCAGTGCAAATACAGCCTCAACTTGCTTATGCAGCCCAGCTTGGAAATGGGGTTGACTTGGTGAGTCAAATTCACTTTTCATAGCAGGTTATATAAATAGCTTATTCAAGGTAAACTGCTGAGGTACTCATGTCAAACATGGTTCCCATTCCAGACATCTGCAGCTTCATCAGGTGCTGCAGCTGTTGCTTTGCCCCAAGGTCAAGTTGTGTACCAGCAAGGTCAAGTCATGAGAACTGTGGCTCCAGGGCTCACACTACCTCAAGGTGTGGTAACAATTTACAACAGACAAACAAACAATCTTGGGCCGGTAGAATAGCTTACTATCAGATGTAAAGAAATGCTTGACATATTGTATGTTTTTCATTCCAAGACCAGTGTATGAGTAGCTACTGATACTGGGGTACATTTCAGGATACATTTTACCAGTATTTTTGCTTCACTGACATGGTGTTTCACTTGCTGTTCAGGTCAGACGACCATGTCGTTCCCAGGGTACCAGCCAGGTCAGGTATACATACAGCAGCCAGGGGGACAGACAATACAGATCCAGCAGCCACAGGTGAGACTCATAAACAGATGTAATCCTACACAGGTACATTCATGCTCACACATACATTTTATCAAGTTTGCTTTTCTATATGTATGGAACTTCTCACACAAACCACCAAAAGCTCAAAGCCTTGGTAAGTATGTAGTGTTGATAATAAGGCCTACATGGTTAATATTTGTTTTTCTGCTTGCATTCCCCAAATGTTATTGCATCAACAAAGCCTTGCAAGGAAATATGCCCACAGTTCATAGAAGTTTATGCAAGTAGTGCTTGTTGTTTTCGTTTTCATCAATTGCTGTCTTTACCCAGACTATTGTACAGCAACCATCAGGCAGCCAGACACAGCCAGTACAGCAGCAGGGACAGCAACAAGGACAGCAGACACAGGGACAGGCAGGGCAGGGTCCATCCATTGTACAGGTCCAGTCCCTGGTATGTCAGTGATCCTCTTATTATGTATTTGTGGTAAATAGGTGACCTCTGAAAATTTAACGCTTCATACTATAGGTCATTTTTTAAATCGTCTGCTATCCTACCATGGTAAATATCGGTGATATTTGATCTATTCCTACAAGGCTGAATGTCAAGTTCATTCATGTATTGTGATTTCCCCTCCAGGCCACCACCACCGCCCACCCTATCATACAAGTGGACGGAGCCAATGACACGTCAGATGAAGATGATGACGATGATGATGATGAGAAGGAGGATGAGGAGGATAAAGATGATGAGAATGATGATGCTGAAGGGGAAGAGGAGGTGGGCCTGTTACTGATAGACTTAAGCAGTATTGCAATTGATACTTCACAGTGAAAAGGCAGTCTTTTACATGGAGTTCTCTCATTTGTCAGCAGATGTTTGTTTTTCACTTTTGTGCCTTGCCATTATTGTTTGGAAACTGTAGGACTGAAGTATGATCAGTAGTGGGCTCTTTTGACTTGGCAAGTGCCAAATTGTGACATCTACAGTGCCATCTAATATAGCACACATTAACCTGTTGTTTTTCCAAATAGCATTATTGAACTGAAACGGCTGTTGCAAATAGCTGTAGAGGGTAAAATTAATAAAACTGTCAAGTAGCAACATTTGGCATAGATACTGAGTTAAACTTATATGGACTGTTGAAATGATTTCATGCCTACAAATGTTTCCCCTGCCCTGCCATCTCTAGGAGCCCCTGAACTCAGAAGACGATGTGAGTGACGATGACCCCACTGACCTGTTTGACATTGACAATGTGGTGGTGTGTCAGTATGAAAGAGTGAGTGACCTTCTTGTGACCTTCTCATAAACTGTCAACTGGTCCCTTGATTTGAAAGGTTATCTAGGGAGAAATGACGAGCAGCTTTGATTTCTCCACAATGTTTTCCTTGTAAGCCTTATTATTTTGTCATTACTAAACTACAGTAGTGAATTTCTTACTGTTTTATAGTAGCAGTGTATTCAGTCACAATACACCTTATTCACGCATTGCGCAATCTTGCACCAAAGCGAGGATTGGAGGGCAAACACACCCGCGAGGTCAGTGCCGTATGTGCCCAGTCACAGATATGCAAATGATGTTCATTAATATGCAAATACAAGCTCCTCCATGTAAATGATCTTGAGGACGCAATTTTGTTTGTTTGCCCTCCAATCCTCGCTTTGGTGCAAGATTGCGCAATGCGTGAATAAGGTGTATAGGGAAACACTTTTAATATTCCCAACAAACTATTCTTCACTGAAAAAGTACATAATCCATCAATTGTTTTTGTAATTTTTCTCTTCATAGATCAACCGCAGCAAGAACAAGTGGAAGTTTCACCTGAAGGACGGCATTATGAACCTTGGTGGGAAAGACTATGTGTTCCAGAAGGCTACAGGAGATGCAGAATGGTAGTGGGGAGAGTGGGAGGGGGGCAGACTACATGTATCAAATGGAATGGGAGGAGAGCAACAGCGAAATTGGTCTGTCATGCTCTCCACTGAAGAAAATCCTTGGCTCTCTATCTTCATATTCCTTTGCTATAGCAAATATTGTGGTTCTTTGATATACTTTCTACATCACTATGTATTTTTATGGTAGCACTTCCAGGGTATTGTAGCCTGTAAGGCAATACTTAGCAACAAACTTTGTCCAAAGTTTTGCAAAGATTCCTACACAGATAAGTGGTGCTCCTTGTATTGAATATAGAATTTTCGTCAATGGCCGTCTATGAAAAGTTTTAAAATAGTGATTTAGGCCAAAGTGGTGCACAATAGACTAATACTGCATTGTCACATCTTACAAACATTACAGCTTGTTTGGATTGGAATACTGTTGTAAGAATACTGCCTACATTGAGCTTAATCCTGGATTAGATGGCCAGTATCTCCCGACTAAAACTTATTCCTGTGGCAGGCCAGCACTCAACGTATGATGTTTTGTGTAGGAGGATCTTGTCCAACTGATATGATTTCAGCTTTGATTTTCACAACTCATCTACATGTAGCCTTTGTATTGTATACCTCTGCTTCTACAGCTACATGTAAGTCTCTTAGCTGAAAAATGATCAGACACTGAACATGGATGTAAGTTGTACACTTATGTTATTGATAAGATGTGAGGTTACTTGTACTGTACTTCATGGAAAGGAAAGTGGTAAAAAAAACATTAAAAGTGTCTGGAGGAAGCAGACACTCAGATGCCATGTGAGCAAGAAAGAATAATATTTATTGTTGTAAGACCAGTATTGTGTGCCAGTAATGGTAAGAATATTACACCTACAGCAGCTTATAGGAAAGCTGATATTCAAGCTCTGATAATCTATTGTTAGCTGTTGTTGCCTTAACATCGTAGGTAAGCATTTAAGTTTGTTAGTTTATGTTTATGTCTATTTCAAGCCACCAAAGTAGTAGAACAGTGTAGCTATCAGGTGCCTTTCCAGTGACCAGCTTGAAAGTAGATAATAAAATAGCAAGGCATTACATGTATATATATATATATCTCTAGCAAGGCTCAGAAGAACAAGAACAAGCTAAGGAGACAGACTCGGTCATTGAGATATGTACAAAGGTATGATCCTTCAAATGTTTGCTGTTCTACATGTTAATGAAGTGTAGTGAAATTCACAGTTTCAACATACAGTTACATGTGTAGCAAACTGGCACAAAACTGCATACAGTGTAGGACATAAGTTGACTCTGGGCCTCCAATTAGATCTGTGCATCTTGCTCCAGGTTCAGTTTTGATAGACCTTATTGTACCAGTGGTTAAAACAGCAGTACACCAGAGATGTGCACCTTCCTTTGTGATCATCCCTGTTGTGTTTTCATGCATGGAAAATTCTACCAAGATGTGGTGCTGTTTACAGTCATCTAGTTCACCTTCCATCTTGTATCAAACAGAAAAAGTAAAGAAATTGGCAAGAAACTGGAGGTGTAAGCAGGATTCAGTGCTGTCTGCAGAGATCCAACACCTTTTGCCATCCCTCCGGTGCTGATTCCGTATTTGAAGGGTCCCTGTGTAGAACACCAGGTGCTACTGTTTACCACACACACATCTGCAGAACTGACCACACTTCTGAATGCACACAATATTTGACCTCTACAACAGGAAAGTATTCTCAGTAACCAAAAAGGGATAGCTGTATATTTTGTTAACTTGCCATACTGTACTGTTTCGTGTTACCGGTAGCTGCGTCATTTCCATGGAGCACACATTAAAGTTGCCTTATATGGGAACTGTACACGTTGAATGGGTCCATCTTCCTCTCCTTCCCGAGTCACTACTGTAGTCCAGTAAAGCATGCAGGGTCTGATTTTGAGGTTGAGCTAATATTTCTCCACTTTTACGGAAGACAAAACTATGCTGTTAGGATCAGCACATCTAAGTATTGTAGAAAAAAGTGGGACGCTTCATTAATCACCACTTCCAAATAGCCCAAATCTGACAGATGCAAGTTTACACAAATGTCATTTTGAGTTGAATGGCCTCCGGGGAGGATGAAATCCTTCCGCCGGAAGGTTCTTGTTGTAGGTCCCGTTTGTGTGTTCGCAGGTATAACTCATGGTGCTTTATACCGATTGAAATAAGATAATGCGACACCCCGTGCTGTATCCTGCTTCTATGTTTCTGACACGTTAAAGTCGCTATGGGTTAGGCGCGCCCCGTATAAACGCTGAAAAAATTCACTGCAGTTCTGGGAGCAGCTTAGCCAACATATTGCTTGATAACGCCATGGATCAAAAGCGCCCGTAACGGGGAAAAATATCATTGCAGTTCTAGAAGCAGCTCAGCCAACATATTGGTGCAGTTCTTCATTGAACTGGTAGCGCCCGCTTTTTATCCATGCACTTCACCTTCGTAACGTGTAACTTTGCAGCCTGGTATCCGGTCCTATCGTGGAATGGGCGGGCTCTCTTCGATTAGGAACTCTCCGCCGCCTGGCTTTAACTATGCACTCCGTAGAAGTTTTGCACGATTCAAGAACTCCCGGCCGAACTCCCACCACGCAAAATGCACAACAGGTGCCTACTCCTGCCGGTTGCCCGGTTGAAGCTGGAGAGCCTGCCCAATTCACGATAGTCTGGTAACTTCGTAAGTCTGAACTGATAAAAAGTCATCAACAAAGTAAAGAGAAGGAACTATCTTGAGTCGAACGTTTTGGGTAGTTTATGCATTTCGTGGTCAGGATTGTGCGGTAAGTTAATCTCCAAGCAGATTCTTGAGGGCAAGGGGAGTCTATATTGGCCACCTGTAAGCATTAGCCGCCCCAAGGGGGCAATTGGTAACTCGGGTGGCCAATTTGATCGTCCCCGAAGAAATCTGCTTGGAGATTAGCGGCAAGTTGGTTGAACGTCAAACACAGACGAAAGTCGCCATTGCGGATAGGAGCACAGTGTTTAGATAGTCCACAAGATAATGGTGATGAGGAAGCCCTGTTCGTGACGTAAGTCTGTCAGAACCCTGAAAGCCACTCAGTACCACGGGGCTAGGCAGGTTTCTACTCGACCCTCTCATGAGCGATTGTATAGCCCCATATTCGAATCCAAGCTGGCAACGGTGCAGTACTGTGGGGCAGTGTATCTCCGTGGGCCGGATGGGTTCAAGTGAATACGGAACTATTGTCGATAGCGGGCAGAGTAGAAACTGCCTTAGCCCAAGGTAGGGGGGAGGGAAGTCACTACCTTCCAACCTCTGCCTGCAAAATGTATCCTGGGCGCCGGACAACAATTCTTTATTGACTCGACAAAAAGTACAGGGACTTTTTTATGGTCAACTATGACTACGAACAAAACTAAATACATGTATGAGTAAAATCATTCCACGTACAGAGTATATGTATGGGGGACAACGAAGGCAGTCTTCCTCCCAACAACCGCCGGGCCCTTCCTGTTCGTACTATCTTGATTTTTCATCGTTATCCCGTGGGTTACAATTGGCCCTCTGGTAAGAAGTTGTAATAAAGTTTTATTCATATTTCCCACGGGTGTATGATTGATACCAGATAACGTTACATTAGCTGTATGGCTTACAGTCCTATGTTGTTACTCATTGCTGGAACTCCAAGCATTATAGAAGAGTCCTCCAGGCAGCATTCATAGGGCTTTGACGCGACAGATCACCGTAGGCAAATGTTGTGATTACAACTGTGTCTGACAGTAAAGATATAATGACTTACTGTGCCTGGAATAACGAGACTTTTGTATGATAAGTCTCAAAGTTGCAGTGTCAGTGTAGCCTCCTTGGCAGGCTCTACCAGGCGGGCTTTTGGGAGCTTATAATAACTTTTTTTTTTCTGATGGCATATCAGTTCTAACCACGGCTGCTTTGACATCAACCATCCCTCCCCCCACCCCCTTCATTGGCATGAGTGGCGCGTTTATCAGATAGGTTTCGATGATTACCTTCGTATGAAAGGATAGCTGCTCTTTGCATTAGAAGTGATTGCCATAAATAAGTGTCGTTTACCCTTTGCAACGCAAACTGTTTACTGGCAGGATTTCACATTATGTTCTGTGAATTGACGCTATTTCTCACTGGCCGTGTTGTTTGTGATTCCGTGTGCGCGCGACTTTCAAAGTAGCAATGGATTTCAGGTAACCTCTGTCAGTTGAGGTAATGGAATTGTGATTAATGGCAGATAAGGGTCTGAGATCCACCGATCGGCTTGCGACTCGTTTAATTTGTTATCCCGTTCCTAGCAAAGTAATGTATAGACCTTTGTGAGCAACACATTGCACCCGAAGCGTAAACTAAATGTAGCTTCCCCGTATAATTAACTTTAATCATCCAATCTTTCATGGCTGAGATTGCCTGGCGATCGGGGCCATCATTTTTGTGTAGGATTGTGCCAGATGGGAGTTGAGATAACCCCGAGGACAAGGATGGCATTACAGGATCATTACATAGTGTACGAACTTTCTTTAATGGCTTTCTTTTCTGTGCCCTAAGACATGATCTTGTCGGTTATGCCTGTTGCCTTCTGGGCATGAGGATGCACAGAAAAGGCCACGATTTGACACGCCGAGAACAGAATTTCTCCACGGAAGCTCCAGGTAGCAACAAGTTGCACGAGCAAGCAACGGTACGGACCCAATGACCCTTCAGCTAGACGCCTCGCTTGTTAAGGGAAGGAGGTTATGTTTTCATAATCCAATGGTTGGACTGTTAACTAGTTCGCTTCTGTATCGATATCTGTCCATTTTAACAGTTCAAATGTAATCTTATTTCGGGATTTTGTGTAAACCTAAGCAGGTTTTGCCTAAGGAGGGAGTGACTGAAACCCGGGCCCTTATGGAGTTCCAACAGTAGATATGAGATGTGGATGTGTGGGGACATGGGGTTTCGCGATGAAGTACTTTACGAATGTGTATAATATAGCACATGGATACACAGAGACACAACAAATTCATAACCTGTAATGACGATATCATACGTCACTCACTTTAGCTACATTAATATATTATATCAGCCGGAGAACGGGACAACATTTTGGCCAGCGTACGCCTGGGATCACGAACAACAAGTACAAAGTCTGGCAAGGCTTTCACGTACTCTTGGTACATTCACATATCATTGGGGCGCATTACCTATCCAAGAACTATAGACAAATCGACTGGCAAGTATAATTAACAAACAGATCTATGGAATATCCAGTCAACAGTAGTAACGAGAGCTACTTTCTCTTTCTTCGTATTTACCTTGTCCATTATAAATACAGTTAACAGATGTTCTCTTGGTTACATGTAGTATCTACAGAGTTTATACAATAGATTCACTGCACAGTGTTTCTTTCCGATATCCTTTGTGGCGATATACACAGTACTCTTCATCTTCAGCGCATATATACTAGACGGATGGCAGCAGTTGACAGACACTTAGGGGTCGAACCAGATAGGTAAATGCTACGAAGAATCGCGCCGGTAAGGGCAAAATCTAAATAGCGATCGGTTTTAATCATACATATACATAATGTACCTTACTTATCTATTAATTTACAAAGTTGCATGTCTATGTACACGTCTTTATACTTTATGAAAACTTACGGTAGACAAACCCTCCTTAGTCACCCACTGACACCTAATGTCCATCTGCCGGAACGTCCAGCAGCTTTACTCCCGTTGCGTCTCTTAGAAAAGTGAATCTGTTGTACGTTGATGTTGTCTTATCTTCTCTTTGGTGCCCTACATAATAGAGCATTGCAAGAGACCATCAAGTTTATTAATCTTTGGCACTTACGCTTTATCCTGGTACAAACAAAACGGTCGTTCAGGATTGCATTGTGTCTCTAAGGACTCCTTAGCATTCCAGTGATACATGTATAATACGCGCATACGAGGACACTTGAGTGTCATTGGGAAGACAGAGAGCTTCCCTCTAAATGGAATCTGGATATATTTACTTCGCTGTATATAGTATATATTGATGACCAATTGCAATAAATCAGGTGAAATCTCACACGTTCTGAACTTCAGGCTCGGCGTCCACTGCCTGTTTTCAGGCCGGAAATGTGGTGCATTGGTCAACCTTTTTTGAGCCTTTTGATGAAGAACGTGCGAGACGAGGTAATTCTATTCTAAGATAGCATCTAGCATGCTCTAACACATTACAGATTTACGTTATACACATCTGTGGAATTCTGTACAAGGTTCTCCATGTTTCATAGAGCTGGCGTGGTTGTGTCTTTGACTGGTCAAAGACAATTCTAACACTATATTCTTTTTACAAAGTAATACTTTTGTACTGTATGGCTTCATGGCAAGTTTCCCGTCCATATGCTTTTCGAACAGAATTATGTAGGGTGGTTTGATTGTTTCCTTTGTCTGTCCGTTCCTGTCATTTTTCATATCCTGAATACCCCAAAGACAAATAATCATGTTCTGCACAAAAGCACGACCTAGCACAAACTCCAGAGAAGCGAGCTTGTTTTCATCGAGCCACACAGCGGTAACGTTTCATCTTTGCACATGGGGAAGTTTGGATGAGACTTCTTGTTCTCATTTGCAGGTACTAATGATAAGATAAATCCGATCTGACATGTCTGTTCACTTACAGAAGTCACAAGGCAGTGTCTGAAAAACAATTTGAGTTATTTTTGTATGTACCTACAGTGACAAGTCTTTGATTATCACACGTGAGGATGTTCAGCTGGTTTCACAAGACTTGGAGTCGTCATTAGCAGCATTGATAGTAATTACTGCCGATGACATCGGGGCCTGATATCACTATTAATTGTTTTGTACCTTTTTTCTCTCATCTCGGCACTTGGGATGTTCGGATGGCTTCATAACACTTCGCTGCCTCATTGGTAGCACTAATCATTGTCAATGACACCAGGATCTGTTTCATTATTCCTTTTTGTTATTTCTACTATCTCTATCAGTGGAGACTTTCGGATGGTACCATGAAATCTACAGATTAATGGGGGGGGGGTATCTTAGTGGATGTCAGTAGGGTTCAATAAACAACTCGAGCAATTTCTGTACACTGTCTCGGTAAGAGCCTTTGTATCACGCTTCAATGTGCATACCTGCCTGTCTGATTGGATTCGTGAAGTCTCTAACTGTTCCTTTTTGATGTCCCGTCTCAAGTCTTTGATCATTTGTAGTCACAAGAATCCTTCAAGTATTCTCAAAATTAATCCAGTCATGCCTTGCAACAAACGCAGGTTACTTTGAATTTGGATTGAGGCAACAGAAATTTCAAAGACAAAGATAACTAGCAATGACAGAAATAAAGAGACCAGAGTACATTACATACTAAAGAGAAGCTCACGCCAAACGTAACTGTACCTATACATCTGCGAACTGGGACAGCCACCATGATACTCTTATAACGTTTTGAATGACTTTCCTAATTCAAGTGAACCAGTCTGTATTTCATCGGCAAGTTCTTGGTCTTAACCATACGTAACTTGGGCAGAAGACCCTAATCCCCGTTATCATTATATCATATCCATGTTTTGGGGAGAGATACTGTTATGGTCTCGTCACCCTCCACAGGTATCGGGGGAAGTTTCTCTGAAATGCTTTCTCTAGAACTGCTATTACTGCTACACCCCTCCGACTGTGTGTCTGAAGAATCTGTTTTTGCTCGGGATTCTCGTGGCAGTACAGTGGGCTCTTCTTTCGGTTCTTTCCCCACAGTCGAGTCTTCGGCTGTTGACGTCCCTTCGGACGTTTCATTTACAATGCTCAATTTTTTCTTGCTGGCAGCTTTTTCTTTGTCATTCGTGTCTTTTGTCTCGTTCCCATCCGGATTGACGTTTTTCGTGGTGCCATTAACTATGGCGGTGTGATTTATTTCTACAGCTTGGTCATTCTTACTGCTTGGGCGTTTGAAGAGCGACGTCATGGGTATGGACGTTTTGGTCATGGCCCGTGCTGACGTCGGAGTGGAGCAGCTGGTACACTGGCTCTTTAAGGACGCGTGAGAATGGTTGCACTTTGTCGAGACCTTGTGCACCGAACTCATGGTGCTCTGACTGTGGCGTCCTGCGACAGACGCGGTGTTGGAGTACACGGTGCCGCGATACTGCATGGCCTTTGCCTGACAGAACCCGAACCGCGCCAGAGTCGTCACCAAGTCTCGATGAAACGTCTTCGTAAAGATGGCGTACAGGAACGGGTTAGCGCACGAGTTGATCGGATAGAAAATGACGAGGAGGATCTTGGAATTTGTGACATCGATGAGAGGGTGTCCGAAAGCAGCGGTGATGCCAAACAGGCCGATTGGAAACCAACAGGCAAAGTCTGTGAAGACCAGAATAGCCATCCGTTTGGCCACCTTAGCGTCATTCTTTTTTGCCTCTATCCCGTAGGCCCCATCCGTGTGTCGTACAGAACAGTACATCCCGATGTAACAGCCGCAGATAAGGCCGAAGGCCAGTACACTGATGATCATGGTCGTGGCGACGTAGCCCAAGTCAACGGGGTGTGTCGTGTCCATCGGCAGGCAGATGCTGGTCCAGGAGTAGCTGCTGACCCCCACCAGAGGCAGCAATCCCATAACAATGGCAGCGATCCATCCCAACACCATCACTCTAGTTGCCACGCGCATGGTGACTCTCTTGTCCAGGTGGATGGCGTAGGTGATGGCGTACCAGCGCTCCACGGTGATGAAGGTGAGCGTGAAGATGGACAGGACGCTGCCGAACATCGTCAGGAACCCGGCCACCTGGCATCCACCGCCCGTCTGCCACACGATGGCCCATGTGTAATAGCTATGGGAGCTGTAAAGGTCTGCAGCCGCTAGCATCAACAGGTAGAACCCCAGGCAGAAGTCCGCAAAGGCGAGGTTGCAGATGAGAAACTTGGCGACGTTCATCTTGGTCTTGGTAAGCAGCAGCACCAGCACGACCAGCAGGTTGCCGAAGACGGCCGGGAGAGACACGAACCAGATGATGACTCGCAGCCAGACATAGCCGGTGATGTCCTCGCACGGGTTGAAGTCGTCGGGTTCGGGCCGGCACGTGAAGTCCTCCTGCAGATCCACCACGTCCCCACAGCTCACCCCCGTCACGTTTTGGTCTATAGGGGGTATGGGTGACACCCAACCCCCCTCACCCGGCCACACCACACCCCCTCCTGGCCAACCCCCCTCCCCGGGCCACCCTCCCCCTCCTGGCCACCCTCCCCCGTCTGAGGTCTGTGAAGTATGTGCAGATTCCGTGCTGGTTGTCCCTGCTAAACCGCTGTCAGCGTCTCTTGTTGTTCGGATCCTCTCGGTAAGTGTAGTACCCTGCGGAAAAGTCACACGCTCCCTCCCTCCCCTCATTGACATCCCACCACGACCTGAGTACGGGGCGGCAGTCGATAGTGGGTTAAACGGGGTGGCGGCGCGAGATGTCTCGGCTACGCGCCTCCGTTTCCTCCCGGGGAGGTCCCCGCCGGTTCCCTGGTGGGGTGCTGGTGTGGGTGTGGTGACGCAAGCCGCCACGGTACCCGACTGTGTGCCGAACTGTATCTCTGCTCTCTGGTACCTGCAGGAACGTAGAAATGTTAGAAACAGAAAAATCTGCTCAATCGATAAAAGAACATGTATCACACACATAAATAATATCAAAGAGGACTAAACGTTTTGCAACTTTTTCAACTTATCGCTAACGTGCCACATACAAGGCAGAGGCCTTCTAACCTTTGCCACCTTAACGATTGATAGATATTCCGTGCTGGTTGCTATGTTATCCAATAATACAACACATTACATGCTGATTCCTTCCTTTTTTTGTCGTAATCACTACTGTGAACATTTGTGAACTTCACACTGAATCAGCAGTATGGGCGCAAATCAAGATGTATCGGTCCATGTACAAAATGTACGCTGTTCTACGACACTGATCTCTCCACTGTCCTTACTTGAAGGCGCAGCAGTGCGCTGCGTACGTCAGGGTTGCCTCCTGTAGCAGGTAGAAGTTGGTGATGGCGGGAAAGTCCTTGAGAGTTGGCGTGTCCTTCACCGTGAGGACCGTCAGGGCCCACAGCCCTCGGGTGGGTAAGTTGGTGATCCTCGTGCCAGACAAGTCGCTAAGATAACAAACATGAGATGGTATCAAACATTCAAAATGAAAACTGCTGTGAGCACATTGGTGACAGATGCCTGAAGATCTCTGACCCTTGTGTAAAATGACCCATATAAAAATGACCCATATAAAAATAATCCACATTAAACCTTACACTAATGTATGAGGAAGTTGCTGATTTTTTCTGATGACTACATGTACAGTAATAATGTGCTAACTTCGTGCACATATGGTAGTCAGTGGTACTTTCATTCTCTGCATTTGCTAAATTTGTCTGTCCTTTGTTAATGTACAGATGCTTAATGTGTCTCAAGTGCCTGATTGAAACGATAGATGAGTGGATAAAGTAAACATAAGATAAGTACCGTCCGCTTTCATACAGACAAACACATTCTGCTGTGATATAAACGCCAATAGAGACGATCTTATAATGACAGCTATTTCTATAAAACGGCTAAGCGTAAACCAAACAAATTACAACAAACTTTAAAAAGGAATAACGCGGATAGTTAGATATTATTTTCCCATTTACAAAACAAAAAGGTGACCTTACACGTTGCTATCTACTTTCACTTGGAGTTTACAATTGATATCCGTATCCTGCAACTAACATCATCAACATGGTAGTGAACTCGTTTACTCCACAGGGCACAAAGAGTGCACTATATATGTCTGCCATAACACCATCGAATGGTATGATCACTATCTATCCCCTAGAAGACAAAGAGAGCAACAAATCAATGTATTGTTGAAAAAAGTCCTGTATGCTGAGATAACGTGTTTCAAGGCCCACGACGTTTATAGATGGCTTGGGGTTGAAAGCTGTTAACATTTCTTTCCATTGATAGATTTGAACACCATCAACATGGGATCAACGCACTTACTCTACAAGAAGAAGACAAAGTGAGCATCTCACAAATCACGAGATTGTTTAAAGGGGTGTCTTTCGGGATATCGTGCAGTTAAGTCCTCTGGCATTTAATAATGGCTTGCGGTTTAAACCTCTTGATATTTTTAACCAATGATAAATCTTGTGGCGGTGCCCTCAATGACAGCAAAGACGTTAATGTTAAGAGTAAATCCCTCGTACATCACGTGCCGCACAGACAGGGGCGCGAACCCTATTACAGAACAAGGAGTAGACTTATAGCTAATCCAGGAGCGGGGTTTGTAACCTTCATCGTTGCAAACAAACACCCTCTTGCACAGATGTGGGTGGATAGGGTCACACATTTTCTTTTCCCTCACTTTCGCACGCGGATTGATTTCAGCCTGTCTTTCCCAAGAAATGTGATCTCGTTCCTTTTGTCTGATTAGCTGCGATAGGAGACAATGCTCGTCTCCTGGCTATACGAGTACGTCACTGTAAATCAAGCTTAAAGCCTTTTATAAAGCCACCGTAAGATGAGAAAATATGTCACACTTCGAACTTCTGAGCCCATTTCACGGTAAGCATACACGTAAGCGCATATGTCGTAGAATTGTTCATCTTGAGATGAAGTGCAAATTCCTCAAAGATCAAACATCGCAAGCGTGCCAATCTTATTTAGCGGAGTTGCCGTCGTCTAAAAGCCCCCGTCTAAGTAGAACTAATGGATATGCGTGAAGCGCTGGTAATAACGGCTAAGGAAGGAGATTGGGGGGCGTAATGATAGTCATGCAGGAAATTGCGCAATGGTGTTTTGTAGATCGACCTAGGAAATGACATAGAGTGTTTGTAGTCACAAGGCTGAGAGGTTACGGGCATCATCCTACTTAACATGTCCCCCGAGAAGCCAGCTGATGATGCGGGTGATGGTGCCCTTTGTTCTGCACTGAGGTAGTAGTGACTTCATCGTAAAAGCTGTCTTATGACTGACACAGGGAGGGAAGGCAAGGGCACTTCCAGGAGACTTTCTCCAAGTTCCGGATAAACAATTTATGGAACCTCTGTCTGCAACTTAGCATTATTTGGTTTGGTTTGGTTTGGTTTGGTTTGGTTTGGTTTGGTTTGGTTTGGAGCCAGACAATAAAAGAGAAGTAGTTAGACGTAGAATATCTGAAATTCGAAAATCTGTTCTGAAGACTTGTGTTGACGAAGTTAAACACGAGGATAAAAGCTCTTACAACTTGCACTAACTGCGCACGTATGATAATCCATCTCAGTACAGAAATAAAAAAACTTATTTGATAATAAAACATGCATTTCACGCATGAAAGTCATTCAGATGTCTGATCTCTTTTATCGTATTTGTGACGTGATATAGAGATTGGGAGATTATGGGGGTGTTTCCTGCCTTGGTGCTGAAATGACAGTCCGTACAGAAAGTCTTTTATCGTTTGCAGCACTTGGCATAAAAACAGATGACTTTGTCTTTTGTAACGGACTACAAAAACCTGAGTAGAGTATACGTCATGATTAAACAGCACTTGAGCAGTGAAAGTCCTTATCACAAACAAAAGAACTTAAAGAAATGCTGATAACTTACAGGCGAGTCAGCTGTCTGATTCCCTCAAAGGCGTCGTCAGCGAGAGATGTCAGCCGGCTGTTGTACTGCAGATATCTGTGGATCGGAAGTCATTTTAATTCTTGGGAGTACTCTACCTGTAGCTTTTACTGTGTGTTGCATTATAATGGCATCTATTTTCTCTTTAGACTTACTAATTCCACAAGCCATTGACAAAATCTTGTGTAAGAAGAGAGAAAAGAACTGATTGACCAGACTTTTGCAAAAGTAAAATGAACACCAGATAACTGTTGTTCATTCTGCTTCACCCATATCGAAATTCTGTAGTTTCTTACAGGATGTCTATTTTACTTTCCACGAGTAACAGGGCTAAAGCAGATAGTCCAGACTTATTGACTTCTGTTCACTTTAAATCACACCGGAAGTAATGCTTGAATGGAAAATGATTACAGTGGGATCCCCTAAATCCTGTTTCTCCAACATTGGCCCAATCGTAATCAGACAATACTGCCACTAGCGGGCTCAGTAATTTCCAAGCTGATCCTGGGAGTGAAAACCGTAACCTGTTTTACCGGAATGCAATCCTCCATAGCGTGTAAGCAACAAGACAGGATTGTGATTTTCTCTCCCACAATCTGCCTGGAGATGAGAGGATACGAGTAAAGCCTCGGTCAAATACATCGTGCGTTGTCGATTTTAAAGAAACGGGTGCAATAGTTTAATTTTTTTACGTCGCGGTAGATAGATTGTCGCAGGTGCATCGCACGATGATTGTGACCGGGGCTTTTAGCTGCTGTACATAACAAACACTTGAACTTGGCGGATACGGGTAAGAGAGTTGGTCCAACTAGCGGAACCTACAGGTTGTAGATGTTACTGCCGGAGAATGCTCGGGATGCCACACTCTGGATCTGGTTAAACTCCAGCTCTCTGGAGAGAAAAATGAACAGTGATTAAATGCGTGAAATGAATGTTAGCCTGGATAAATTGAGATTAATTTCTTGCATCCATCATTCAGAAAAGTATTGACGTCATGCTGTAGCAAGATGGGTTTCATAAAACCACACTTTTCAGTCCTTGGCTCCGTTATCGGGAGTTAGCGTTTGTATATAGATTCTGGCCCATACATTGATGGTAGATCTAAAAGCAAAGCGCATTGAGCCGTGTGATCTGTATTGGCAGCTGCTTACTCTCCCACTCCTACTCATCCGGATGGTCGGCAGTTAGAAGTCGTTAGGCTTATGTGATCATCACTACCCTTCTGTTCAGTGATGGCTATCCCTTTGTTAACTCATGACTGAAGACTCCATGAACGGGGTTTGTGTCCACGCAAACAATGGTTGATGTTCAAGTCTGTCCACAGCTTCTGACAGAGTCATGTAATCATACTATTGACTTGGAAATTGGATCGGCTTATTCTTGGAGCGTCTGCAATGTTGTCATATCTTTGTTCGTTTACAAGATGAAGATGTTATGGGTAGTATTCGGGTAGTGTGAATAACGGGTCTAACTTACACGGTGTGGATGTTATCGGGTAAGCCGCTGAAGGCTCCGGTTGGGACCGATGTGATCTGATTCCACTCCAGATCGCTGTTGAGGGACAGAGGTAGAACCCGTTAGAAATCGGGCGACAGACACGGCAACAGATGAAGGGGAATTTTCGACAAAGACGGTGTAAATAAACCAAACACCTTCATGAAGAAAGATGAATAGAGAACTCATGTCGGCACGGACATAGCGTCAACACGGTGTTGAGTAATTATATCTTAACCTAATGGGCACATTTGTGAATGCCTGAAATTCTACTTGACCATCTCAATTTTCTATACCGAAAGACTAGATTAGGATCAAATCTCAACCCTACAGAACCCTACAGGAATTTTTCCAGAAATTGGAAATCAAATTTCAGCACAACAGGAAACTACCTAATGTACACCAATGTAACGCTATGTACGTGTTCATCTTGACTTTATGTTTGGGAAACGTTTACATCTGATCTGCCACATTCATGGAAACGTCAGTTCATTTCAGAGAGCGTTATTTGGAGTGCGTCATTCTTCTTCATGTCATTTCCGTGTTTAGCGGCTGCGTGTTTTCCAAACGACGATATTCTACACTGGAAAGGCTGTTTTATTACCAACACTTCTCCATGCTGGCTAAATGTGCCGTTAGGGAAGCACACACAGGGTGATGCCTTCCCGTAAATGCGTCAACAAAGACACTAAAAAAAGCCCATTTCATCTGAAAGAGGAAAAAGAACCATCACCCGTATCGACTCACATTTCCACGGTTAGTTCGGCAGACGTCAAGCGGCTAAAGTCTGGAATGGATGTCAGTCCGCAGTTTACGAGAGACCTGCCGGAAAATGAACATCGTAGCTTCATCGTCGTGAAGATCACAACGTCATCATATTATCATGAACTTTTACAGCTTCGCTCGCAACCCTAGTCTGACAGTTTTCATTCATTGATCATGACTTCTGTAAATCAATTATCTGTTTCTTGTGACGGGATCAGATGAAGGAGGCATTCTGTGAAGCATTCCTGTTTTTGTTTGGAAATTATTCTCTTAACGTGGAATCAAAATCATACACTGGTTGGAACCTTTATTTTGACAAAAGCAGACTCACAGCTTCTTGAGCGCAGGGATGTTTCCTGTGAAGTTCCTCAGGGTATGGAGACTGCTGACTCTCAGGAACTCACTGTAGTTGATAATAAGATGAAGGGCAAACAAATATATCACAAGATACAATCATGCTTTCTTGGTTTCCCGGGCTGCGCATGCTTTTAGGCGTTTACTTTGATTCTCAGAAGACGAGTTTTTGGAATGAAGTGGCGCATTCTAAGAGTAGATAGCGCTGCTCTAGTACGTCTGATCAAATCGCGCCGTGCGCCCCCAGACATCAGGGGTTAGCGGCAATCCCCTGGCAGATGTTGGGAGAGAAAATCATAACCTTTTCTGGCTGCACCGTTTTCCAATATACACCCCCCCCCAACTACCATTCGCTGGTCAGAAAACGTTACGAACCCCCACCCCACCCCGATCTCAACAAGATTAGTCTGGAATACACAGAGTAGCCTTGTTTTAGATACCGCCAAGGGCAGTACTTCATCAAACTGCGTGCGTGCCAGTTCTTCTCTCGTCCAGATTAAGTCTGACAGCCTTTACGTGTTGATGCCTATTACAGTACGGCACCGACTGTTGATTGATAACTGTGTGGGCGGTTGTGTGATAGGGGGTCTGTAATGTGCGCATGATGTGTTACTCTTATTACACAGTAATGGATAGAATCAGTTCCGACCAGGTACTCACATGTACTGCAGGTTGGGGAGGCCGTCAAATGCTCCTGGCTCGATCTGGGATAACGAAGTGTCTTCTTGGAACTTTCTGCAAGGGTTGAGTTATATCGAAGTCAAAATTACTTTCTTAAAAGGTTCAAGTATATCTCCATTGGCGAGCAGTTTGGCCAATATCTATAGTATCAGCTTCAAACGACGTCTGGCTTATAGATGGCATTGCCATGTTGAAAAGTTAAACACCCAGAAACGTGCTGGCGGCGGGATGATGGGTAAGAACATGGAAGCTGTTGTCCGTTCGAATTGCCGCCAACATGTCACACCATATAATACACGTCAAGCAGTTGAAAGTATTTCGTCCATGAACGTGTAACACTAATCAACATGGTGAAAGAAAGCAGAAGATTAAAGCAACATTTGGAAAGTGCCAGCCAGTCCTAGCGGCTCGCCGCTGCCACTGATAGAGAAATCCACCTGATGACAGTGCGCATGCTTTTAACAGCGGGGATTTCAAAATTCTACTTACTTGTAAAAGCCTTGAAAGTTTTACAGTTTCATGGTTGGCAAATACTTTGGAGACGTGCAGCGGTCTGGGACAGTTAATGTGTTAATGACGTGGGTAATTCGTCAGGGCCTAGGGAAGTGCGCATGCAGTTTATGTGAATCCATACAGGACGTATTACTCACATCCGGGTGAGACCGCTCAGCGTCGCCGCTGGGAACCCTCCCGTCGTCAGGCTGGCGATGGCCGTCTGGTGGAACTCCCTGGTGGAGGAAGCAGGTAAATGGCTATAACTAACGATGGGTTGTTGGTATAGAACTAATCTGTCCCTTGTACTTGTCAAAGTACAGAGCTGGTGTGCCACGCCCAAAGGCGGTATCTCGGCTGTGCTATAAAACAAAATGAAAGCTATCTCGTGACGTGTACATTTGTAAGTAAAAACTTGGTAACGACGAAAAGGTTATCACACCAGATTTTCGGTTGTATGTTCAAACTATCTAGTTACGGAACCAATCATGTATAGTTATGGTGAGGGTCGGTGCAGTCTTTCTGGCACCTTTGACCTGTTACTGTCCTCCAGGTCACGTGTGCATAGTAGTGGGTCAGTCATCCCGAAGAAGGTAGTAAAGATGGGTGATCAGAGGAGTCTATATACTTGCATTGCTTTTATTTATCAGTTGATCAGAACAATAAAACCTGTTCCACATCCCAATAGCTAGCATGTACTGTAGATGAGAAACCAAACAGCACACATACAAGCCGACTAGATTATTCCCATCTGTGACCAGCTACCTGCCAATTCTCACAAATCTGTACTCTCAAACAAACGAAGGCCGCAGAGTGGACTACATTCCAATCGTTAGCAGTGATTCTGAGCTGAAGATTCTTTTGGTGCAGAGACATTCTATTGAAGCATCTTTGCAATTTCGCAAGAGGTACATCCTTTTCCTTGTGCAAAGACCTGACCGGTTATGGAAATATATTCTACTGCTTTCCAACAGAAGATATTATCTTGTGTTGTGTTGTGTTGTAAAGTAGTTGAATTTTTCCTATAGTGTTATGTATGGGCTTTCAAACTAAACTGACCGGTTGTTTTAGAGAAGCAATGGCAGACCTCTACATTTCCGGCAGTTCTATTTGTTGACCGTGGCTACCTTTGATCTCAGAGTAAAGGAACACATGACAAAAGAGCTCGGCTAATAACACGGCCGTCAAGATGGGCCTAAAGCAAAGTGTAAAGTTCCTTCCATAGCGTGATTCATGTCTAATTCATGGTGCCCGGGCGGCGTGAAAGAGTAATGCGTTCAATAGCACACAAAAAGGACGCAATTTAGAAGACTAAGTAAACGGTTTCCAGCGGACTAATGAATTTGCCTCCTCTGAGGACAAACGCCATCAGGGCTTTTGGCCGACTTTAATTTGTTGAGAAACAGTGCGCGGCGCAGCTTAACTTCTTGTGTTATGTAAAGCACGAGGGAGCCAAAATCCATTAATGTAAAGACTCCTTGATCCCAGAAGCCAGTAGTCCATTTTTCTGATGTTGAATCATACATCGTGATTACCGGTTACTAATGTTGGCACGTAAGTCATGATTACTACTAACGTGGTACGGTCTGTAAGGTAAGGTCTGGTCATATTTCATGATGACCAGACTTCAGTAGGTCATACCTGGCACGAGCGGGAACACACGGAAGGGTAATTTCTTGTTCTAATGAACTATGTTATAAAGAATGATAAATGATACAACACCGACCAGCTGCATCCAGTCCTATTTCACTGTGTGCTTTTCTGTCAGGACTCGGGCATTCTGGAATTTCTCTATTTTGGAGATCTGCCCTCGATCAGCATATTGCAATTTCCTGATACCGATTGTGACGACGACATAACATTGTTCCAAGTTATTAGATATCATCTGAATCCTAGCTCAATGCCATCGACCGATGGGTTGCGCAGCTAAGGGCTTTAGAGTGAAGAATAATCTCTTCATGGTGTGGTTAAGCCATATTCCGTTGGGATTCTCGGAAGGGAAGTCATTACTACAAATGTTTTATTGTTTTGCTGGTGCGACAAAAAGGTTCTAACATGAAAGGTGAGGGGTGGCGAACCGCCGCTTTCAGTCAGAGTTGATAAATTAACTGCGTGTTGAGCCCGCAAGTGTTGTTGGGCCCGGATATGTGGTCGACCCTACATGAGGATTTACTCAACATCGATACATCACACATCTCATTCCAATACAATCTCAATCAACAGAGGAACAAGTTTGGAAAGATCTGCTTAGAGATCTGGGAAACAGCATCTCATCAGAGAGAGACGGCAGCAAACTGTGCGTCATGCATGAGGATATATCATTTAAAAATTGGAAATCTTTTTAAAAAGTCAGGAAGGCGGCTACAGTTTCATGCCCATATTACCTACTGAATGTTGCCACCATTGGGAACTGAAGACCATGATACAATCAGACCTAACCTCGTAGATATTGTAGGCTGCAAGCTCTCCCGCAGTCTCCCTCAGGCTATTATCACCGCGAAAAGAGCATAACAAGACAGGACTCTCAAAGGAGGTGGAGTCGCAGATGGTCTCAAACGTCGCGTTGAATACTAATTTGGATGGTGAAAACATTACCTCAGATTAATTTGATATCTGTTTTGATCCACACTTTAGGGTTAACCTTATTTTGGTTTTCCAAGATGTAAGATTGATTCATTGCAGCTGATATATCGCAGTGTTACTGAGCATTGGATTGATATGAATTTACAAAGTATTAAAGTACAAAGGCTAAATGACACAATACTGAATAATGAAAGTATTCAGTAGTTTACAGTTAAAATCCTTTCTTTGTAGTAAGTACTAGTGGCCGACAGTTCGAGCCAGTGTCTTGAGTAGATGGAACATTTCTTTATTGAGGCCGTGAAAGTGGAGAACAACAATTACTGTCTGCGTTGAGGCTCCTAATGACGCCCTAAATCTATACTTGTTTAAACAAACACCTTCCACATGTGGTTTCAGAAGTACTGTTTGTGTTTGATGTGGAGCAGATGGTGGAAGATAATGAGGAAATGATGACATTTCTGAGTGGGCTTCTCTCTGACAGACTCTGTACCGAGCCGATCATTCTCATCACGTCCCGCCAACTCCCCGGGGAAGCACGGCGGGAAGGCAAGTTGGCATCTCGAGTGATTTGCCATACAGAAGGTTAAACATGATACTAGCAACGGTTAATGGTGTACAAACTACAGGAACCACGATACGACCGCTATCAATATCCACCTGGTATAAAGTACACGAGACACCTCTGCCTCCGGGCATTTTGGCAAATCGGTTCTGAGGAACGGATACGAAGTGAAGGTATGAAAATTAAGACTACCTGGCATATCATAGATCATTGTTGCCGTTTTGTTCCATCTATCATTAAAAATAGAAAAAGGGTCTCCTAAGGAAAACAGGTCTGAGACTGGGATTTGGGCAGATAGGTTGATGGAAACGGCTACAAAGTGAATGGGTGAAAATTTAGAATGTTCGAACTATCACTACGGTGGAGAGGCGGTCTCTTAATGTCTAGGCATTCCTCGACGGGATCCTATCGAAGATCAACAAGAAGTGAGCTCTTTATAGAACTAAATTGAATTCAAAATTTTCCACGCTTACAGACAAAAAGAAAACTGCCCTCCTCTTAGCGTTACGGAAACCATAGATTACAGAAAAAGTGGGGGGTTTCGTCTTCCACTGTCTTCAAAAAAAGAAGTCAAACCTAACTAGTTTTAGAGTTTGTATTGTTCTTCATTCACTATTTTTGTCAGGTTACTTGCAATTAGTTTAGGGCAAGAACTTGCAGGAAAGTTATTGATACACTTATATCCATTTGTAGAGGAATATGACATACCAAATAACTACAGTAACTTAGGGACTACCAGAGAAGAGCACGCCGGAGAACTGCATCTTAGGCGGGTTGCTTGTAAGCGCTGTTGATTCATGAGTAGGTCTGACCTCTGTCTGACCTTCATTGGCCTGTGTGTTTGTTTAAAGCAAAAACACAGCCACTTGTTATGATGTATGACAGGTGTCTGTGTGGCCAATGCACCTGTTTAGGCACAAAAGCTCCGTGTATACTCAGGTCCATTTAGACAAATAGCTCGATATATGGCGCCCTTCAGTATAATAAACGATGGGATAATGGTGTTGTTAGAGACGCCGTGTGCCTCTAGGGGGATCATAAAGCAAGATGTCGTTTAAACAGCTAGTCATATATGTTATGCAAACCAATATCCTTTGTTTATATCAGCAGTAAATATGGGCCATATTTCTTCATCTTAAAGCCAGTCCAGATGGCAAAATGACTGCGTTTTGGGTTTCTGCACTGTTCGTCCCACGGCCTTGCTTGGGGCATGTATAAAAGAGTTCATGGCTTTGACATCTAAACTACGTGACTCGACACATAGCGACTTTCACATTTGCGCGTCTTACCAAACTCCTTACAAAAGGGCGGAGTTTGCCTGGAATTCCTGTTCCTCTGTAGCGCAACTTTCCTTTTCAGAAAACAAGCCAGATCACTCACCAGATCACTCACTAGCCAAATTCACGGAACCCAAGGAACCCATTTTGTGTGGCCCTAGTGTTCCAGACTCCCAGGCCCGACTCTAGAGGCGGAAGACTCAGTCCCTGGTGCGATTTGATGATTATTACCGTATGATATACATTTATGTCAATTACTATTCTCTTCGTCAATTTGCTTGCATTTTGTACCCCTGGCTATTCAAGCTGATGGAACGTAGACATTTACTTTTCTGATGATGTAATTTGTTCTTTACGGCCATCCACCTGTCAGCACATGAGCGTCACAGCTGACGTCGCGTGAAGGAGGGCAGTGTCACCTTGAGAGGACTGCACCTGTCGATCTAGTTACGTTCGGATGTTTCTGAAACCTTTGGTCTACCTGTATTAGTAATAGATATAACTAGCCTAACGTAACACAACACAACAGTATCACAGGCACGCGGTGGCGGCCGGATATAACACGTCTGAGCCCTACATATCCAACTCCAAACATCATGTGTTAGTCCACCGCATTATAGGCTGTATGCATCGTTTAATATTGCTTTATTCAACCTACCCATCTAGACCATTCGCACAATACTCAGCAAACACGTGCATTAGGGTAATCCACGTTAAGCAGTTTTTCAGAAGACCGACTTTGTTGGTGGCCTTGTTATCGCAGACTAGTAGACTATTAATGCCTCGTGCCTACAGACCTGATAATGGGAAGAAACTATAATTGCACCGTCTAATGGAATAATCCCGTGGTGATGCAATGGAAAATTTTAATTAAAAGACACATTTACAAGCATAAACATACATACATAGAATACTGAAGTACTGTGCAAAGCTAACGTACGTGTTTTCTTCGTCTGAGAAATTCTGCTGTAGTGCGAATGGTTGTTCAAAACGCATGTGATATTCTTGTACATTTTTATGTGTAGTGCTGTTCATGTACTAAAAGTAGATATCGAACTGTGATTGAATACAGCTAAAACGCACATTTCCCTCTCTGCAATGCAGTCTACTATTGATAACTAAATGGCGTTTATCTTCCATGTTGTTTAGGCTACGATGTTACGTATCGATTTGCCGTGCCAGCTCTAAGCCGGGCGGATTGTGAGGTGTTTAGTAGAAATTGGCTGATGTTGTCGGCAGATCACTCACCAGACCTGATCACTGCATACTGGGATGAACGGAAACATCGGTACATTCAACAAGTCCTGCTGGCAAAGGCTTCAAACACTAGCCAAATCCTTCCGCCGAGGGGCATTACGTTTTATTAATGCTCTTCTATTATATTATAGTGATTGTGTCAAAGCGCTTTGATTCTTAACTGACAGTCAGTATGATTTTTCTTTACTTTTCGTCAAACTTTGCCTGTTGTCTTTTTGTTATGCTCATGTTGTTCTGTTACTTTGCTGAACCCTTAAAGAAATCTTCCATACATCATGCAATGTCGTCACGATTTGCAACCCCGTTTCGAGTCTAATCAAAACAAGCAATTGAACAGGACCAGAATACAGCTCACTCCACTGCAGAGGAAGAATTGGTTGCCTAAAGCCTAGGTCACAATTCAAAAAAGGGGCCCGCTCGGCGCGTTTTCGGGCTGTTTTTTGGCACTACCGTACGGGACCTGGACGGAGCCGGTCGGGATTCCCGGCGGCTGCCGGCCTATTTTTGGCCCCGAGCGGTCGCCGAATTGATTTTAACACAAACTTAAAATCACTTCGGGCCCCGTCGGGCAAGGTACGCCGAAACGACGCCGTAACCTAACTGCCCGGGACCCATCAGGCGGCCGCACAGGCACCTGACTAAGATATGACGTCACATGTGCTGATCAGTGCATCAGGTGGTCAGGAAAAGGGGGTTACAGGGGGCATATCATAAACTCCTTACTCAGACTACGTCGCACAGTTCATCACGTGTGTGTTACACTGTGTACTTGTGTGTCAGAATTCGCGACATAGCTCCATCATCAGTGAGTCGTACTGTCCTTGCACGGGTCTTCGCATTAACCAGGGGCGAACCCACCCTCGTCTTTTGCGACAATCCAGTTCGGCCTGCCTCTCCTCTTCAGCTACCAATACCACAATACCTAGGTTGTAACGGTGACGCGCTGTCGCCAACCTCAACCTCAGACGGGCTTGCAGGTTGTCTGCAGGTTGCACTAAACGCTGCATCGCCAACTTTAGTCTACTCTTCACGTGACAAGTCGTACATTAAGAAAAAAAGTGAACGGTAACAGGCCGAGCAGCCCTTATATATATATACCGGCTCAAAAACACGACAGGAGCCCGTCGGGATCTAGCCAGGGACGCGCCAGGATCACCCCTGGACCCCGCCAGGGACCCAACAGCTGCCCGGCCGGACTGCAAGAGCCGGTCGGCACCCTACCGCACCCCGCACGGGTCAAGACGGGAGACCGACCAGGCATCAGGCGGGTCCCTGACAGAAACCTTAAGGGGACCAAAAGTTTATGAATTTTAATTAGAAGCCGTCTCAACGCCGGCCCCGACAGGGAGCCGTAAAGGAACATTTAATTGTGACCCTAACCTCCGGCGCACGCTCGGCTTGCCGAGCAGGCCCCGTTGGTAATGTGACTCCAGCTTAAGAGGAATTCTTTTCATTTTCTCTCAATTTGGTATTCCTTGGTCGATTGGCATTGTAAGTCAGGTTTACAACACTCACAGTCAACAGGTACAGTATTATTGCTACTAGTGTTACCCAGTCACTGATAACACATTCACGAAGTGACGGTAGACCAACTCGCAACATGCCGCACGTCTGTAATCTTCCAGCGCGGCGAAAGGTTGCTTGATTACAGGTCTAGGACATGTTGTACAGGGCTTGTGACTCATTAACCCCCTTATCACTTTGTACCCTCTAACAGGGACGTGTTTGCTCGCGATGTTTGGTGTGCTCACAAGTACCCCTCGTACACAGCCCCGACCTCAATCGTAAACACGTCACTACGCCCTCTCACAATCGTTGTACGATAGGTTTAGACAGCAGGTTGAGGGCATCCTTTGCATAATCGTGGATCTGTCGCACGAGATTTAGCTGTTCTGTAGCGGAAAAGCTTACCGTAGATCTTTGTTGACGGTCGGCCCTGCCATAGCCTCGCTGCAAATTTTACGACAAAAACATCATTCAATGATTGTGCGGAATTTGTGGTTGCACCATGTTGGAAACAAAGGTGTAAGGTTTCCCATGGGTCATGGCAAATCATCGTGTATACGTAACTGACATGTCATAAACCACCTGCTTCTTGGCAACTTTGAAGTGCTGGAGAAACGTAGATGCCCCTTAAGATTACAGGCCAGTTGTAATTAAGGTGTTGAACACACAACTCGAACCAAATTCCACGATCGTTGAGATCTTAGAAGACAGAACAGTTTACAAAGGCGCGGGGACAACGAGGACAAAAACACCACAATAGATCCCTCATCACAAGTCACTGGTAAAATAACGGACGTGTAGAACACAACAACTTGGAACAAGGTTTCGGGCTCCTGTTGGAGCCTGGTGGAACCTGATGTCGTGGGGACAAATACAGCAATAAAGTAATCATAGATAAGGAGAAGATGTTTGTAGTGTGTGTTATTGCCTCATCTGATACGGGTTAGTCGTGCACAGGTAGCTTGTAAATGACACTCATAAGCTGACAATGTGTTTTGATGTGCACCAGTCCCAAGGTTATGGCATACCGATAAGAACTACGTTCGTCAAGAATTCTTCTTTCTTGGAAAAAAAAAAGGATCAAACGCCAGAACACAAATAACTCCGACAGCGCAAAACTCCGCCAATAAATGCTAAGAAAACTATAGACATGTTGGCTCACAGATCTAACATTCGCGTATTCTGACTCCTACCTCTTACAATTTGCCCCCTTGGGTTGTCATGGATCAGGAATTAATACAGGCGCAAGGGCCGTCAGATTGGGGCCACCACACACACGTATGTAACAGGGGTACTCTTTCTCCGTGACAAACTGCGTGATGTGCTTTAGCAGTTTGTAGGTTCCAGACTTTTGGGCTACCGGTGACTAGATATTACCTACCTTACCACCGTAGCCCGGAGTCGCCGAGAAACCAGACTTCACGTCCGTACGTATTTACTCTGCACATACATGAGCCGGCGGGACGTTGTTAGCGGAACAATTTTGCCACTGTCTTCGAAATGGCAAACTAGAGTGTTACCCACCGCCCCTTGCCGGGGTGGGTGTGCCGTACACCAAAATGAGCAGTTGAAGACAAAGTGACATATTGGTCTGCACACTGGTCTACGGACCACTCTGTTCGTTTTTAGGATTACAGTTGTGTTTACAAGGTTTAAATGTAAGCAGAGAAAGTCAACAAAATACTTCTATCCTGCGTACTTACTGATACTCCCCCTATTACTGAAAGTCCAATTTTCACATCTCTGTTAGCTAAACATGCTGTACAGGTGAAAATCGTAAATGTAGTGTCGTGCTAGCAAAGTTACCAAACTTACAGTGTGACTGTGTCGTTGGGGATGTTTGCAGGGACCGCTGTGATGGCAGGTCCCCGACACACCACCGCCGTACCCCGGTCCGAACCCGCCGTACATTCGCAGTCCTGCGGGCACCCCACGGCAACCGGGGGGCAGCAAGACGTCGTCAGGACTAGCAGCAGCAGACTTAAGACAGCCGGAGACATCTTGGATGGGCGCGAGTCACACCTGTGTGGCCACTTATGAGGCACAACCGCTATGTACAACTTGCTGAGGAAAGTCCGCTGAATTCACTCCCGCCTACGATATATTTGAGCACGTGGCCGGGAGACCGACGTCCATTGGTCGACAGGCAGGTAGCTGTGGGCTTTGTACAATCGTCATGTGACCACCGGTGTGTGGGCTATCAGGAAAATCTAGCTGGACTCGTAATTCATTGCTAACAGGTCTGAACTAACGTGTCCTGACAGCTCTGGTAATAACGTGCCACCAGAGATAGGAAAGAACGTGTAATAAAAGATATGTATCTCGATCCAATCTTAGCTCATAAAGAGCCATTCTCCCAATGGTTCAACATAACTGGGACAGGTGGTTTCCAGCTTTAGTGTACCTGGGTTACTCTGGACATCAAGGTGCGATGAAGGGGAAACGTGACACAACGCTCAGTCCTGCTCAGTATCAGTACTAATAGCTGTGCAAGTCAGAAGAGTACCGACAGTCCGGATCCTAACCCTAGACCCTTTGGTCCAGAATCAGAACCACTAACCACTTCTCCAAACACGAGATAGGAACTCGGTCCTGCCCGGGGCAGACGGAAAGACTCGTGGCTCCACACAACGTAAAACTGGCAGACGCCTTTTTTTAAAGACCGCTGGGAGAATGAAATATAAATGTAGGTTTATTGGAAGTACATACTCGAGGGCCGGTTGCAAATACATATAACATGGTTATGGAGATAGCATGACATTGGCAATGACATCAACAACTAGCTCCTAAAAGGTTTCAACCAGAATCTTTTGATTGTTGAAAATATGGCGAAAGTTGGCCAAACATTTGGCGAATAACATTGCAAAGGACTTTGATCGCTAGAGAGTTTAGGTGTCAATTTCTTAGATTTTCAGCACCTGACGGTATCTAGAGGAGACTTGGGAACATGTATCACTCTGAAGCCACGAACACCTCGTCGATGCAAAGCCACGCTCGGATAGTTCTTCAGATGGAAGATTCGTGCTCACTGAGTATCAGGGGTTATGAGAGTTTGTTCACTACATACCGTATGCATGGGGACATTGATATAATGAATAAATAGTAAACGACGTGCTGTTCCATATAATTGCATGGACTGCATCGCACACGGTCGGCATTTTTCACAATCCAAGTGCACACCGAGATAAATGTCGCAATGTTGGCGTAAGACTTGTGGTCAGTAATAAGAGAGGAGAGGAAACATGGCATGACGGGAGGTCCAGGCACTCCAATGCACTCTGCGCTGTGGAGTGCCCCACTGACCGCCAAGCAGACGTTGGGATGAAAATCGTGACGTTTTCTGGCTGGCACGTTTTCCTGACACATTATTACGGCTGTGTCAAGGATAACACGTACATGCTATCATTGCTACAAACGTTTAAATCTTCTGATGATGTGATAAAAGTGGACTTTTCATCAAGGCTGGCTTTAATGAAACCAAAACCCTGGCCAGTCTGCGATGAGTAGTGTGGGAAAGGGTTTTGAGGAAGCCTATATTCATACGTCAAGTTCAAAGCGCTACGCACACACTTTGAAGTGCAGCAATTCACCAGTGGGATGTTAAATGAGATCTCTTGATGAGCGGCTTTGGGGTTACCAACTATGCCAGAGCTATGCTTAATTGATCGAAGACGACAATTGCATTTACCCAGAATCGTGGCTAAAGTCGTGAGAGTCAGGACGGAAGTCATGGCTCGTTACCGTTATAGACTACATGACACATCCACCTGCTGTGGCCGCCTGTGGTCTGTTGGTTACAGATGCTGATTGCAACGTGCATACGTCTAACCGGAAGTTCCTTCCAACACAACACACTTTTTTTAGCTATTCGTACTGCAGCCTTCATCAGGTGCAAACTTCTAAGTACCTTTGACCAACTTCTAACGTCACATGTCCGCATAGTACAGGGCACGCCTGTAAAGCAGTACATCGTACTGAGTGCGTCTACCCTGTATAAAGAAGACAGAAATAAATAAATAAATAAATAAATAGTCACGTGCCCTTAGCGATTGGTCATTTGAACCGGACGAAGACTGCAGTACGGATAGCCGGAAATCTGGAGAGACTTATTTGTCGTGCTAAAACTCAGTTTAGCTGTTCTACCAAGTTTACCACCAACACAGATGAGCTTCTATGCCAACCCACATTTTTTAACGCGACGTCAATGCCGACATGAAGTTCTTCTGTCCAAACTTTGTTTCATTTATTTTACTATGGGAGTACACTCATGTAATACGACCCGTTTTTCAGGCACCCATTGGGTGCAATTTAAGACGCCATTCACGTCTCTTGCCAAACACGGGTGCGTTTGATCATTTCCTCCCGCCACGATCTGAAGTAAAACTCCTCAGTTTGTCGTCACAAACGATCTCACATTTAGCCCCCAGCCTTTCACCTTCCAGCGCCCAGCGCCCATTAACCCAGGCGTGCCGGGGTGGTTTACAACTCTCACGGTCCTCGGGAGCCCTGGGCAGACAGCGCTCTGTACTCTTGTTGGGAAGTACACGTCTCTAACGTGCCGTAAACAGGAGGGGAGATTGTTCGTGTGGATGGAAGGCCGTGACTGGGGACTCAGAACGACTTTCCCGGGACTTAAAATCCTTGTATCTTTCCTTGTGCAGAAAGCATCGCTTGGTTCATTCACAGGGCATCTTATGCTCGCATATATTGATAAAGGAAGTAGTTCCCAAAACGGAATAGCAATAGATATAAAGGAAAAGAAAAAAAGGAGAAAAATTTATTTTTTTGATTGAGAAAATTTGGCGTAAATCCCAATTCTTTGTAGATAGTGTTGGCAGGTAAAGTTTAGTCTCCATTTCATATAGAAAAATTGATGCATGGAACGCGCCGTCTCAAAACCGCAAAACTTTCCTGAAGCGAGGGACCGGATTGCTAATCACATTAAAGACTGCTTACTAATTCAAGTGAAAACTGACTAAACAAAGCAGGCGCAGGACGTACTAAGCAGCCATAAATCCTCAATCAATCAACACAACACAACACAACACAACACAACGCAACGCAACGCAACGCAACTATAGTATAGTAGGTGCGGGGCTGATTGAGAACGGTTTTACAACTTTTTCAAGCCGACGTGGATAAGACAGCCTTTTCCGTGACTAGACAGCTGAAGATTGCCCTCAGTTTGTGATCGCACGACGATCGTACGACGTATGTGACCGAGCCCTTAGCGCTTCCTGTCAACTTAAACGGACAATCCTAAACTCCATCTTTGCCGCAACGCTTCGGTATATCGGTGTGAAATGAGTGATTTTCTTTGCAATTCAAACTCGTATATATAACGTTAGGCCTAAATGACATTGCACATTGATACGATGAACTTTAATTTCCTGAGATATTGATACGATAAGAGTGAAATTTATATGTGATTTTATAGCAGATGTGGTAAAATTTCATTACACACTGGTTCGATGCACTTCCATCTTCTTCAAAATTGACATGATAAAGAGTTTTTTTATACCGTTCAAAGCAGTTAGACTGAAATAACATTGCGCAGGGGTTGGATGCGCTCCCATTTCTGTCAACATTGATACTACAAGAGGAGAGTGTGTATACAATCTGAAAGCGTACGTGCTATAATGGCATTGCACAGCGGTCCGATGCACTTCCATCAAGTCCAAATAAGAAGCAAGGGTAATGTTATATACTATATCATTTCCCAAAACCATCTACTTCAATCAGAGTATGCTCAGGTCTAACATAATCGGTGGGTGGATTGCTCATAGCTGAGACCAAATCAAACGCTTTTAAACGTATCTTCCCTGTTTTACAGGATTAGGAGCGACATACATTTATCTGCACTGTGACCTTTATGACCCTGATGTTGGCAGAAGACGGGAAATTGAAAGAGAACGAAGAGGCTCTTCTTCAACGCCCAATTTATCGATTGTGGTTATTTTTGTATGATCTCAGAAACGTGTAACATAGCGCAGTCAGACCGGTAAGGCCGCTAGTATACTAGTACATATCACAATCACAGCAAAGACGGTTCCAAATAAAGGAATGCATTTGATATCGTAATGTACTCGATGTACTAGGTATTTAAGGAAGACAGATCTGCACAGCCGACTGTTCAGTCTTCAGAGTAAGTCCTGTCGTGCCGTGAGACGCTGAGACACGTGGATTTGTACCGTGGAAGAACGCCAATCAATTTCAGTTTAGAAAGTCATTTTCTCGGGTGCCATGTTAGAGATCCCACATCTCATCTTATTGCAGGATGTGCAGTAATATTTCCCGTGTCGTCACGAAGAGCGTGCTTTTGGTACATCACGGCATTTATATCTATGTTATAGAACTTAGAAGTCTTGGACAAAAGTTCTATTGTGAAATGAAAAGTAGCTGGTGTTAAAGAAATGTAACTTCAGCACCAAGGACAGGCATAAACGCAAACAACGCGCTGGACTGACACCGCTGATGTTTAACACTACCACTTAGCCAAACAAAACAAAACAAAACAAAACAAAATCTTACAAATGAATAAAAGATGAGTGCAAGAGGACATGTGTGGACGTAGGTACAGAGCAGTTGTTCATCTGAAATGAGATCTGGTCGAAGTCACGACTTGTTCAGTCACGACTGGCGGATTATCATTGTGAAATACTCATCAGTATGATTTTGACAGGCGATATTTTCACTGTCACATGTTGGGACGCCATGCGTGCATCCTGAGCAGGCCACGTTGTCATTAGTATGGCTTCAATTCCTCGTTAAAGGTCCGGATTTACGCCTGGGCGCCTACTGCGCACGACAAACTCCCTGCCGTGTTACCGTGATTGGAATCAGTCGGTGTCGATCAAACTGCGATCTTGCTTCTTCCAGAGGAAACCAGCATAATTATCATGGAATCATTGGGAAATAGAAAAATGTCGAATTTACTTTTTTGCCTCTCTCTGTCTAGTGGATAGAGGTGTTATGAAGAGACAGTGTGCAATAGTGTGGTGAGGAGTAGCCTCCGTAACCAGCGTTTTATATTGCTGGTTTTGGGATGTTTACGTACGGCGATGTGCTCATGGCTCCCATTATCGACAGCATTTCCTGTCAGAATACGGCAACAATCCGAACACCGTACATGATCCTCTAGAATGGCAACACTGGTATAAAGACTCAGACGGCAAACCCTGCTATGGAGGCAAGAGAAGTTGCACAAACATCAGGTATACTTGTGCGGATCACATTGTCGTGCGTGACGTCATTACCACGACGGATCAAACTCGATGCCGTACTCTGCTAGCAACAGTGTCAATCAAACTTCGAGCATTTTCTCCCATAAGAAGGGGGCAATTATCGGGGGCGCCGTGGGGAATACAGAAATGTGACGGTTGTATTCGCTCACCTCCCTTCGTGTCTGTTTCTGTCACATATACATTAGTGCCCTTCGGCATAACACACTAGCTTCACAGGCATGCGGCGGTGGCTGTGCATATAACACCGAACAACTTGTCACACTAAGCTGCACATATATATCCCAACCATGCAAGATCATGAAATGTGAAAGATTGTACACCGCCCAGGCTCTTAGATGTGTATTGCATTGTGCGTTTTTTCACAACATGTGATGGAGGCTTTACGCTCTTCAGAGATGCTCAGAAACAAGAGAAATCGCCTTAGTTTGTCGTTTATATGTTCGCTGCATCACAAGATAGATGAAATTGGGAGTTCTCGAGCGTAGTCAGACAGACAGATGCCTATCTTGTGAATTCCTAGCCTATCACCAGAAGGCAAGGACATTAACATTTGGTAGAGCAGTTTGTCAATAAGTTGATAACATCTTTGAAGGCCCATACCGCTGTGGTGAGTAAACTCTCCCTTTCAGACACTCGACTCAAAATCGATTCCCTAATCCCAAGTAATTGGGACCAGCAAACGAGAGATATCACCAATCCGGATCTACTGATGACCGGAAATTAGACTTTTCACGGGGTCATACTTTCTCAGGGGCCCAAACGTTCGCTCTTGGTTCAGGCATGTGACAACCCCTGCTACCACGATTTTCTTACGGTTGATACGAACCGGACAAACTACAGCAATGTGATCGAAATGACAGAAACTTAATGTATTTATCTATATCAGCTAGACTACGTATATGTACTTCTAAGTTGTGAGCAAAAATGTGGCTTTGTTGTTGATCAAAACAAAATTATATCTCTCCCCGATTCTAGGGTCGGACACAGCGTTCTTTTATAACATCTCGCGGGAGTATGTAAGTGTCTATAAATCCACGTCAGTCCCCCGGCAATACACAAATCCCCTCATGAAACAAGTTACACCAAAGGTAACAGGCAAAATGCGTCCCTTCATCAAGTCGTCCCTGAATGCGGAAGCGTGCAGTTTCCAACCGACTGCTAGGAAGACTTCCAAACAATGCCAAGACGTCGCCAAGATTAATAAGACGTGACAAGGACAACTCTCAGTTGATCAGACAGTCATGTGATGTCCATTTGGGACCACTTCACTTGGCGTCTCTAAGTTCCAGAAAGCGTGACGAGGAAAATGAGATGTCGATAAAGCATTTGGCCAAGACGGAAGCATAGAATTGAACCCAGAAGACGACTTCAAATTTCAAATTGGGCTACTTTGCGCGCCAAGACGTCGCCAAGTTACAGATGGCGTGACAAGGATAGTAAGCTGTTGATTAAACGAAAGAAAAAAAATGCTTACTATTCCCAAAGAAAGTCCATCACCGTTTCAGATTCCCTTTCATCCCAATTTTGCAAACACTTACGTATCCTTGGCACTGACGTAGACGTTTAACAATACAGCTATTCTAAGACTAAGGCTATTACTAGTATTTGTTGTTATCATCATTCACTATCTGGAGAAATGTGACTATACTAAAGTCTGAGTGATTCGAGCCTTTCGAATTACAAGACTTGATTATTTAGTACATTTATTTAGTTGTTAAATAACTCAGGCTGAATTACATCAAAATCCCATCCAAAGCGCTCATCCGTCTTCAGATCAGACGCGCTCTGTTAATCAATAAAAACTTAGCTGATCTGTATTCCGTCAATATGTATATCCGCACCATCCGGCGTGATACACCAGCTTCACTGGCCTGTCCAGTTTCCAGTGGTCACGCCCCGCATACTTAGCTTAAGCATTGTTGAAAACTATTTAATGAAATGGCTATTAATTGTAATGTCTTGATGAGTGACCCCTCGCCTTTCTCGCCATATGGGGCATATGACTAGAAACCTGCGCTGCGTCTGATGTTTTACCTGATGTTTTTCAAAGGCGCTCGGAAGTAGACCCACTGGTCGGAGACGAATTATTCACGCCGACAATAAACGGTTTTTGGAAGCAGTCGTGACAAACGCCGATCGTGAGAAGGAAGTCCATTTGTGGATAATTACAGGCAGAACGCTGGGCTGTCAAAGACAGTACTAAATTAGTCTAATCACCAGTCTATTCTGGGGACCTAAGTGGTCCTAATCTCTAAGCAGATGTAGGGCTTCGGCCTGTGTTTTGTACGTCTGTTGTGCATGCGTCTTGGACTCATTCCAAGGCGAAGCGTCCGGTGAGAAAGTTGCGCCACTTGAAAGGAGCACAAGTTAAAACACTGCAATGAGACAAACGAAAGCAACCCAAAGGCACCTACTTACATATCAAATGTCATGATCAATAGATCCTACTAGTACTGCTATGAAGTTAAAAACAAATTAAGCCACAGATGTTGCCGAAAACATAACCTTCTTTGCGAAGGTGACTAGCTTTCATGTCTCGTGTGCACGACTGGGGCATACCTGTGCCGTCGGCAGTATCCCGTCTTTATGTTGTTCAAGTATTTCCAAAAATAAGTCTCGGTCACCTCAATTAAGAAAGGCCATAGCAATACAAACGAATGTCAACAGTTTTTGATTGATACCCCTGAGAAAACCATATCGGCTAGGCACCTTGGAATTCAGGAACAGCTGACTCTCGACCCTGGGCAAGGTAGCGGTCGTTGGGAAGCGGGCAAAGCTGAAAACCGAGGCTAAATATAATTATTCTCAAGTACTCTTGGTTCATGACAAGTTAATTAAAGCTTTTGGACCGTTTTCAGGAATGTCCGAGGTTTATCAAACTCACAGGAAACCAGCGAATATCAATCAGCTCGTCCAGAAATACACGTAAAAATTAACCAAATCCGACTGTTTTCTGTGCTTTATATTCTGCAATGATCGTTCCTACGCCTGGAATTTCTTTAAATCTTGCAGGTTCTGTGATCAAAATTATACCCTCGCTCATCGAGTTTATTCCGGTTTAAACCGGCAACATAATTCTAGGACAGAGTCTACAGTTAATATAATGAAGAAAAGAAAGAGAATGATTCCTTTCCGCGGGCGGGGACTAGTCATGACGTGTTAAGTACTTGCTTTATGTATGCGGTGTATAAATTATACAGCGAAGCCGGTAAGACCAGCTCATCAAGAGTGTCTGGGTTAGAAGTCCTGGGAAATGGAGTAGCCTTGGGGGCACTTCGAGGGGGCGGAAGATGCGTCAGGGAAGGCAAATCCAGATTGATAACG
The DNA here is from genome assembly GCA_013266295.2 of Branchiostoma floridae x Branchiostoma japonicum. NCBI lineage: Eukaryota > Metazoa > Chordata > Leptocardii > Amphioxiformes > Branchiostomatidae > Branchiostoma > Branchiostoma floridae x Branchiostoma japonicum. Next base: position 19,165,308 of record CM023840.1, read on the forward strand.
AGAGCTTAACGATGTGGTGAATTATCTTACGCGTCTGACGCGGCTCGTTGTCCGAAAAGCTAGCAAACAAAGGCGCCGGTCTGCTCTTGGCCATGAATATAAGCACAGGGAGATTCTGGTTTCACCTCCTTGACATGCCAGCCGTGTGCCTCGTAGGGCACTGCTGCCAGTATCCGCCTAAAACGTTGTTACCATTCATGGGAACTGCACGTTATGAACCCTGTACTGACTCCCTCTACTTGTGCTCATTTGTCCAACAACACGCCTCTATTCATCTGTCAATTTTCCGTCAAGAAACATCGTCTAAATCCTTCCAACTGATGAGATCATTCTAGATGCATGAGACGAGTTGAAGAGGGGGTACTACATTAATCTATAGTCAGTATATAGTATACAATATGTGAGAAACGTCTAACATTCACAACAACTGGTGGTTCGACAACTTGACCAGCAACTGGTCAAACATACATGTACAATGTAATATCCAGGCAGATCTCGGGATGGAAAATCGTAATGTTTCCTGGCTGCCGAGACACACACGGAACGGCGGTCTTTCAGAAAAGCTGAGCAGCCAAGAAACGTTACGATTTTCCCTCCCAAGATCTGCTTGGAGATTGGGTTTCTAGGATGACTGGCAAAAGATATAAAAGCGACCTCTACTGAAAACGTGATGGACTACACTTCTGTTGTAATTCCACAGAAGGCAGAACAATTTACCCAGCCAAGTTGGACAGATACAAATACTGTCAAAAACTGATTGACCATCAGTGGAAAACATCCCCAAAGACCGCTGAGAAATGAAATCACCGATACTTCAGTCCATCATCAAATACAGAGGAGGCATCTGTAGATAACCCCAAGCCATGTATGGAGTTAGATATGTAGGGTTACTGCAGAACTGGTTGGTATCAGCTGATTGATAGATATATTCTGGTCCATTTGGCAGGCAAACATGTATATATCAAGCTGATTATTTCGTTTTGTTGCCACCTTGTGAATTTCAAAAGGACTGTTCAATTAAGTTATCTCCCAATTATGTTTTCTTTCAATACCTATATCTACATCCCTGGCAGGCTGTTGTAGTTGCACATTGTAACGTCTTGGTAAAACATGAGAGCATATAACAAGTTCAAATATGTCTGATTTATCATGTGGATAGCAGAAACTGTCAGCACTGCAGAGCACCAAAGTGCACTGAGACATAGAGACATCCTTCAGGTCTATTTCCAGCTGGTATTTCCCCATTTAACTAAGCACACAGGATTACTGTAAAGGGCTTTAACTTTGTCAGTGTATGTCAGCTGCAGCTATTACTCTTATCAGCCCTGTCCAGGGAGCTATGCTAGGGCTATTGATATATTTACTTTCTACATTGTATCTTACAGATCATATCCACTTCATCCTACAGGTCCTACCAGTCACCGAAAAGTGAGTTTGCAGACAAGCAAAGCTTAAAAATGAAAAACTCAGAAATCTTTTACCCCAACCAAGGCCATGGGTAAGTGAGGTGAAGAGATATATCTTTGCAGCTTGGTGAAAGCATCCCTTAATACACAGCAATACCATATGTGCTCTTGTTACAGAGAGAATAGAAATGATGTTTGCTAGGTTGACATCTTTGGGAAAATCAATCTAAAACAATAGTAGAAAGGTTATACATGTACATGTATACAGATGATTCAGCAGCCACATACTGGCAATTAAATATCTAACAAGAAGGTTAATTTGTTTTACCTGATCTACCTGAACCAAATCCTAGATGCAGTTTTTTTGTTCTTTGCAGGACACTTGTTGGGACATCACCAGTGTTATGTATGTACTTGTTAAAACTGTGCACAGCATATGGGACATTGTCATGAATGGGGTATCAGTAATCTCGCAATGAATGTGTTCATAAGAATAGCAAGCAAAAAGGATGAGCCAGTCCCATGCCTTCTTGTGAACAGGAACTTTGTATAATCTTCCTCATCTTATTTCACAAACAAATACATCAAATGGTGATCTGTGTCCTTTTTATAGTTCCTCAAACTGCAGCAAATTAAAGTTCCTGACATTAGTACTGGTATTTAGTACATTCTGATCCCTCCACAGTTTACAGCAGTGATTCAGAAGCCCTTTTCTAACAGCCACTTCTTCACCTCCTCCATTACCAGGCCTTTAATGACAAGTTTTCTGGCAACCTCATTGACCTGCATGGCAGGATTTCTGCCAATAATGGCAGGTAAAAACTCTTCCAGTTCCTTTTCCAATGCCTGCAAGACAAAACAAAAAAAAAGTAAGGCATGGCAGTTCCTGGCAGTTCAGGGAAGATCTCCAAAATCCCTACTTGTATTCTATCATATTCTACATGTATTTAACTTGAGTACAACACAAAAAAGTAATCTACACCCCCTGGACTTTCTACTAAGTCTGTGGTTATCCTCATAATTACTGTTAGAGTGAACTGGGCAAAGGATGGTTGAAATGGACACACACTGTATCACAGAAACAACGTCAGACAGGGAAACACAGGGCAAGTTCAGACTTGATGGTATGTATGACATCTACACACCCATTGTCTTTGGCCTTCCCCCCAAACAGGGAAAATCTCCCTTCTGTCAATATATACATGACAATGCTTGCACTCGTAAAAAAAATTGCTGGTAGCTATTGTCAGTATAAAGAGAGAATATATGTTGCACTATAGTGGAGACTATAACCTCCTTGGTGTGCATTATCACAGAACAGAGCTCACAGCAGCCTTACCCAGATGTCTCCCTCGATGTGAGTGATGACGGTTTGTTTCCGTGATCCACCCTTGCTGAACTTCTCGTACACTGGGATCTGGGAGAAGCGAGTTCTACGTACAGAGTACGGGAGATCTGGGGGAGGGTCTGGTACAAACGGAAAGGTGTGAATGGCTACAGTCTGCAAATATGCTACATTGGTTTTGTCATTATGTTAAAATGTTAACTTTGATAAACAGTAGATACATTATCAATTTTCTTCACCCAATAATGCCTTTATGAGTAGTAGAGTGCGTCTATTATATCAAATTAGAAAACACAGTGCAATGTTGTCTGGAATATATTTCATGATTATTAAGTTTGGATGGAGGGCCTAAACTTGTGCATGCCTGGGTTCATTTATAACTAACAGACTGCAGTACTACGTTCTGCTGCCGGGTGACACTGAAGCTGTATGCAGTGGTGACTGTACAATGCCTTTGGAAAAGGTCAGAACAAAAACACTTTCTAACAATTACTGGCTGTCTAACCAACAATTGAGGCAGTATTCCCGCCAGATGGCCGTCTGACCGTCCTTTGACGCCCTCTTCCCGCTGGGGACGGCCAAAGCTCGAGAGGAGGCCGTCCCAGAAAAAAAATGATAATGCCAAATTTTTGTAAGTCAGTGGTTTGATTGGCATTAAATGTACCTTTACTAAACAATTATTTGTCTCTCAGAATGCGGGAAATGGCGTTTAAGAGGGTTAAAAATTTTAAATTTTAAACCCCCCCTAGAAAGCTTGCACCTTCGGCACTCATGGTCAGCCCTGCGGCCCTCCGGTGCGGGAACACTGATTACAATTATCAACAACATTGAAGGCTGAGAAGATGGTGTTTTTTTACCCCTAGGTGGTACCCAGCCACATGGTGTGGGGTAGTGGGGATGTTCTGGGATGGGTGGGATCTGGTATCTCGGTATCAACCTCTCAACCCATTTGAAGTCTTCTTTAGATTCTATAAACCCAGGTTGTGCAGGTTTGAGCGGGTCTGTTCTACTGTTCTCTGGGGATGGACTTGTAGCTTGTTGTGAACAGAGGCAGGCTGAAACTCTGGGCATTGTACATCGTCCAGCCTGGATGGGAAAAACAGGGGAAATGTTTCTGATACATTTGGGCAAATAGTTGAAGCACTCAGAGAGGTGAGAAACGTTCAAGACTTTATAACCCAAATCTTGTAAACTGTAACATAATCTAGTAATAAACTAGTTAGGGCAAATTATTACCTACCCTGGGTGCCAAACTAGTATCGGGCCGTTAGCCGTTTTCCTTCGGCAGCCAAGAGCCCTTCCCCCGCCTATCTAAATTACCGCTACGGGGGAGTTGAGCCCGAGGGGTTTGTCTGGCCCTTCTACTACGATTGGAGGGCGGCCCAACTCCCCCCGCGCTAGACTCCCCCGTAGCGATAATTTAGACCGGCGGGTGAAGGGCTCTTGCCGCCCGAAAGACGAGTTCTGGCATCCAGGGTAATATATATTACCTTGATACCTATTATTGCTGCGATCGTAAATATATTTGCCATGTACTTGAATGTGAATAGATACATACGTATGATAGATTTATCATCATATGCAGTAACACTCCATTTAAGCTACAACAATAGTGTAGACAAGTACAAGTTCCGTTTGGCTTTTGACTATAATTTTCTGAGGACGAAAATCGGTCATTACAGGGCCTGGGTCCCTGGGGGTTCCCAGCCGTGTCTGTTCTTCAGAAAGGACTGACGGGTGCACTTAAATGGTTTGAAAAGTTCAATATCGTTCCCCAGTGTGACAAGTCAGAGACAACCGTTGAAAAATACCTGAAAACCTGGAGATAATCTGATGGACACATGAAGGCAAAATTTTCTAAAGGGCGCCGCCATGATGGCTATGATGTAGACTAGACCATTCTTTCATAGGGGTATTCATAGGGGTATTGTGTCAAAAGTATTTCTGTGACAACCAGCAGGATGCGTCTAACAGCTAGCATTATCGAAAATTAATGAAAAGGTCTAGTGTCCTTTTAATGGCAGTTTGAAACAAATTAATCTCTCAAAAATTATGCAAAACACCAAAAATGACGAAGAAGAAGAGAAATCCACCCTGTCGCAGAGGTCCATGGGAAGCATGCGTGTAAACTGTGCGCAATCGTCCTCTTTTCGGTCAGCCATTTTGGTTGCACAACGAGACGTAAGTTTACTGGTATAGAAGCCACAAATACGACATAGTTGCGCAATTTAGAAAAGTTCTGATGATTCTAACGTGATATTAAGGACACTGTGTATCTCTGTGGGTCATTAAGTGGTGTTAATCGTGATTTCAGTTACGTGAAGCGACGTTTTTGTTCCGGCCGTATTCTTCCACATGCCACAAGTTGGGAGGATACTAGTACGCATGTCGTCTTAGGGTTGTATATGCACGTGATGGTATGGGCCCTCCGATATAACATTTGGCTCCTGGAAGTAGAGAATCTTTCAACGACCTGTGACTGTTGGGCTATCCAAAGCGGACTTAATGTGAAGCCGAGAGCTATTAAGCGGGCCATACCTTTTTAAATAATTTTATGGGATGATGTCTCCGAATACTGTAGTGTCGTACGTTATAATAATTAGATGAATGCGTTGTGATTTTTTTATGTTATACTTTTCTCCAGAGTAAAAATGCAGCTCTTCGTCCGTGCTCAAGAACTCCACGCCCTCGAGGTGTCTGGAAATGAAACTGTACAGGAAATCAAGGTAAGACCATATGGAATTCAATTTAAGAATGACAAACTCTGGAGATGCCAGATCAGATTCCAGAAAACAGTACTAGTAACTGCATGTAATCATGGGTGCCCCAAGTACCTTTTATTTATCATCACAGGTATTATGTATGTACATTGAATGTTATATATTATTTTTGATGTAATATATCTGTACCTTTATCTGAATAAGTGAACTTTGCCTCTATGGAGATGGTTACATCTTTGCCATTTTGCTGCCCAGACCAAGGTGAATGAGCTGGAGGGCCTGCCTGTAGATGAACTGGTGCTGACCCATAGCGGAGCTCCCCTGGAGGACTCCCAGGTCCTGACCAGCTGTGGCATCAGGGACCTGTCCAGTCTGCTGCTGGAAGTCCGACTTAGGGGAGGTGATGTATCTTCATCTGTATCTTTATCTGTATTAGCCTACCAGTATTACCACTCAGCTTAGCAGACATGTGAACCACTGGACTTACACTACCCCGGTAGTTAAAGTTACAGTTAATATCAGAGCAAATGTATCTCAGTCCCTTATGGGGAGAAGGGATATGAATTGTTTTTGTCTGGTTTCTTGCTCTTCTTCTCTCAGTCCAGTTAGTGTCAGTCATTGCTGCATATCTCCACATCTGACTTAACCTAAAATTAGTTGTTACCCCTTTTCCTAAAGACACTTTCTTCTCATGTCCACAGGTAAGGTTCACGGCTCCCTTGCACGTGCAGGCAAGGTCAAGGGTCAGACACCTAAGGTAAGCCCACTTCTTGTGGAACTGTCATCTTCACACAGCAAATCATGGCTTTGTTTCAACCTCAAAGGAAACATTTTCCTTCTAGTAACATGTATCCATCAGGCCATGTCGTTTCATGGTTGTCATAATTTACCTAAAACCTTAAGCCCATGTTCTGAACTGCTTCAAAAAGCAGAAACATGAGATTTGCACTGTATTTTGAATGCTAAGTTTGTTGTGTTGTAATGTATAACCCTGTGTAATTGGACTTATTGTCACAGGTCGACAAGGCAGAGAAGAAGAAAAAGAAGACTGGTCGTGCCAAGAGGCGCATCCAGTACAACCGACGCTTCGTCAATGTGATGCCCACATTCGGCAGGAAGAAAGGACCCAACTCCAACTCCTAAACTTTTACTGTATTGTAAACTACTTGTGGATTGTACTTGGACAACTTTCTGTCTGTGCATTGGATTGTCACCATTGAACATGCTTTGACAGTCAAGGCTAATTGACAGATAGCTGACATGTATATTGTTCACATTGATAAATAAACTTCTTTCAATGTGACTCAGTCTGTGTTTTTACTTGTTTTTATCTTAGAACTGAGGGGTAGGTTTGCATCTGTAGATTATTCACAATCAGGTACCCTTTTACATAAAATACTTGCCACTAAAGATAACTGAATTTACCACATATTGACTGGACAAAGGTAAAATTATATAAATACAAACTATGTGCTAAAAGTTTGCCACATAATACTTTTTTTTTTACAATATGTGGCACTAAAATGTTCCCTAAGCTGTAGTCTTGTGAAAAAGTGTCAGTCGACATGTTTGTGTGGTCCTAGCTGTTAGTTTGGTTCGTATAGCTGTTACATTCAATGCAGATCAACATGCTACAAAAACATGTGACTCGCTTGGTGAAGACTATAAAGATTTATTTAACCAGTTGGTTAGCTAGAATGTGGCACCAACAGATGCAGCATCATAATATATTTTCCCTAGAATACCACCTCTGTGAATAAATACATGACAAAATATATAGTCCATCTGCCCCTACTTATCTTTCATATCTAGACAATATTTGTGGAAGAAATATTTTAGCATATTCCTGTACAAAATGCATAGAGAACTACCTGGCTGTCCTCATTTTATATGATTATTCTACACTAAACACAACATACACTTAACACTGGTCCCTTTGAATTTGAAGAGACACATGTTGGAAGCCATACATGTTGTTTGCAAAGGGCATGTTTCACTCTATTATGACATGTTTCCTTACTCTAAAAAGATGTTGGTGGAGAAGATTGTGACCTTTCTATCATAGTGACAGAAAACGGGGCATATGATAGAGAGGTCACAGTCTTCTCCACCAACCTCTGCTTGGAGAGTAATTTTTTTCTGGCTTAACACATGATTTTGACTATCACTGTATATATTAGAGGATCTGAATTTCTAATTTTTCAAATTTAAAACTACCAGTAAAACCCTATGGATGCTTTACAAGTGCTTAACCCCGGGGGAATCTATATAATATAAGAAGCCTGGGACCAGATGGGGCCCATTACAAGGCAGATACCAGGTATCGGAATCCCCGGGTTTAAGCTACATACAAAGTCTTGGATGGTACATGTCAATGCACCCAGAGGTATACTAAGTAATTTGTGAAAGAAGTTTGTGCAGCCTGAGCAAAACTGAACAACTAGTGAACAGTATGGAGGCCACATATCTTGTCTTTACCTCCATCAACACTAATATGGTAGCAGCAAATTTACTATGATAAAGCACAGTCTTTGCTAGGATTGTTACATGGAAAAATAGATGGATGATGGATGTTCTTTTACCAGTGGAATGGTTCAGTATTACACTGGAATGGCACAATGGCTTTGACGCATGGTTTGCATATATAGTCTTAATTTAATTAGCACCATTAGCTTGGATATCGAAGAAAGTATTTCTACAAGGCTGTGGCTTCATATGAAAGGCACGGTCTGGTCAGGATCACATGAAGGCTAGTTTGAAGACCATGTGCTCTTGGAAACTTCAATCTGCTGGACAAGTTGCAACAATATACCTGTACAGTGTATATTGAAAAGAAAAGCTATGTAGAATCACAACGGCATATCATCTCCGTACATGTAGAACCCTATTTGCAACTGTCCCAAATAAATATCTTCTACCTGATATATCACAGAGGCAGCATGCACATAGTTAAAGCTTTGTTCACTCTGATATACAATGACGGCTATAAAAACAATACACCATGTAGTTACCGGCACAATTTGGATGTAGTCCAGTATATGGACAAGGTTAGTTGTGCACAAATAAAGACATGTCAAAAACAATCTCCACAGCACTGACAGCCCCACATTTCGGACATTTCTAAAGCAACTCTGATTCCATCACTTACAGGTGCTTTCTGTGTTGTAGAATGATGATGAAGATATTAGGGGAAGGTATGGAAATGTCTTGATGTTTTACCCAAACCCCTGCCTGTAGTGTACATTATGCCACTGAACATGCAGAGCAGGCTCCAGTCTTGGTCTCCTCTGCATCCGTTAGTGGGGAGACATCATCAGCTGCCAGGTCCATGTCCAGGTCATGGATACACTTGCCGTCCTTGACACAGCTATGGTCTGATGGGGGGATGATGCCCTGCCTCCGGATAATGTTGTTGGTCAGGGCGAGGAAGGCCTAGAACATGGAAAAAGGGGATTTTGCATTAAGGAAAACCATGAACTGTATCTCTGTCCCTCATCTGTTTGTTAGTCATGGGGCTCATAACAATTGCATGGCTCTTGGAAAATTCCATACCACAGAAACAAGAAAAGGCACTTACCTCCTTTATGTTGACATTTCTGTAGGCACTGGTTTCAAAGAATGACATTCCATACAGGTCTGCAAGCTGCAGGGATAAGAGTAGAATGAGGGATGACGTAAGTATGATCAATGTGCTGGATTTTTTTACTTCCTCAAGTTACTTTTAATGCATGTGAAGATTTTTCTAAGACTTAGTAAGAGGATAGGTCTAAGAAACAATGAATTAGCTTGGTGTGGCACCCACCTTCTGTCCCTGTTGTTTAGAGATGACTCTCCAGTCCCGGTCGTCACACTTGTTTGCTACCAACATTCTCTCCACATCCTCTGGTGCATACTGGGAAACGACGCAAAAAGGGTTGGGTTCAAGTTGTTTTGTGTTTACATTTTTTCAAGAGTACATGTATGTGCAACGTACAATGGTTTTAGTAATACTTGAGAAATAGCACTTAAGGAATGCAAAATTATATTAAGGTTTAAAAAATGGTAAACTTGTCTGCAACAGCAAGTGTTACAGAAAATTCAGCACATTTTGATTCTGAGGAGTTTCTAATGACGTGCTAACAAAAGTAACATAGCTTGATGTTCTCACCTCATCCACATCATTGGCCCACTTGGAGATGTTGGTGAAAGATTTTTCACTGGTCACATCATACACCAGTAAAACTCCCTGTAACAGACAGGAGTTGAAACTTTACTGTCATGTTATGATGACAATAATGTTACAAAGACATCAGTTGTAAAGGGAGTTTCTTTTTCCGGTTAATTATAATTCTTGTAAATTACCTGTGCTCTCCTGTAATATTGCTTGGTGATAGTTTCATATCTTTCTTGCCCAGCAGTGTCCCTATGTTGAGGAAAAGATAAATCAATCCATTCAGTGTGTACAAATGGCACTAAATACAAAATACAGCTAAAAACAAGTTAACACTGTAAACCCAACAGCAAAAAAGTTCAATTAGCATATCATCTGAATCAAACTAGTTTATTCCCTTTCACACAGCTTTCCCTTAGACAATTCTGTCAGGCTGTCAGGGCAGTATAATACTAGTACATTGTAATATCTAAGGTTCTAACTTTGTTGTTCAATGGGACTTGAAGAATCTCTAAGCCTAAGCCTGCCAAGTGTGATGCAACAATCTCCTTAGTCCTTACCATATTTGTACTCTGATTCTCTTGCCATTTACTTCCACTGTCTTCAACTTGAAGTCAATCCCTGTGGAGAGAAGAAAAACCCAACAGCTGCAGTTAGCCAATTACTAATGGTAAACGGACTACAAAAATCTGTTATGACTGGCTAAAACAGAAACTATCTCAGTAACATTAAGAAATAAGAAGTATTAAAGTAATACCAATTCAATTTTCTGCACTGTATCATTAAAATATTTGGAACATTATGACTTCATACATGCGTTAGGCGGTTCAGGTCCAAGGGCAAAGTTCATGTTGAGTTTTGCATACCCAACCTGTGTGTCATCCTTACACTCCTACATTCCTTAGCTGGCACATACCCAATCAATAGGTTCCTCTTGGTGGACAAAAAAATAGTTCCCGGCAAAACGAAACATGTACAGTCTGTATCTACTCGCTGACCCATAGTGTGACTACAAGTGACTATGTAGGGATCAGTTGCAACTTGTTAATAGGCTTTCTTAATGACCACACCAAACAAACTGAAGTAAGTCTATAGGTGGTAGCGTCCCACCCCACATGGTGTTTATTCTTGTCTCACAGACATTTTGAAAGTGAAATCATTATGCAAGTGTACCATGTAGTACAGATGTGTGATCCACAGATTTTTTTGGCTTTAAAACTTTTCCATACTGCCTAATCCTATATTATACGAGTAACCAATATGAAGTATATTTTGACCAAAAGGTGGCAGGAAGAAGGTTAAAAAATTCTTCTAAAGTAAGAAATTACCTGATCAAAACAACATGTAGTGAGTTTCCTGTCTACTAATCAATGAAGTTAAGGGTGACAATTTAATTGTTGCCATCATCAATCACTCTAATCTGCAATCTGGCTAAATAAACATAATATTGACTTTGTCAGGTGTGATTGGATTTTAAAAATGGGAAAACAAAGTGCCAAAGCAACAGCAGCATCAATAGTAAGGAATGGGAGCCTGTGTCTGGTCTACCATATGGAAACACCTGCTGACCTGAATATCACCCAGGTGTATCCACTGTACAGGTGTATCATTTACACCATGGAGTTTACACTAATGGCTACCTGCAGTCTCACTGGTCTTGCCAAACAAGCCATCAATTTTTAGCATGTTTCAGTTGAACAACAGCTTTTAATCATCACTTTAAATTGGAAATAATCTGTTTAAAATGTGTAAGGTACTCAAACACTTAAGTTAATCATACACAAGTAAATCTATAAATTAACCATGTGTTCTATCAGACAGAAATAAAGATCCATAATATGAAGGAAAGCATGCTCTTTTAAATGACAAAAACACATTGGCTTTCAACTTGGAGTCGTTGAATACTAGTGATAAAGTCAAAGGCCATCCTGTTTTCTTTAATGACTCAGGATATGAAATTCAGAAAAATGTGTGTTCGTTACAACTTAGTGTCTGACAATAAATGGCCTTCAAAAACAATATCGTTGCTTTCAACTGCCAAAAGAAAGAGTCTGTCGTACCTATAGTTGAGATGTGTGACATGGTGAAATCGTCCTCCACAAAGCGGTAGAGGATACATGTCTTGCCCACGCCGGAGTCTCCGATCAGCAGAACCCGGAGTAACATGTCGTACTGCTTCGCCTCATGAGAGGACCTCCTCCTGCCCACAATCCTGTGGTTCGAATTCATGGCTGCCAAGTTCTCAATTGTGCTGCTGAGGAATTATTTCAGTCTGTTCTTTTCTGCCAGAAATCAACATACACCGCAAAATGTTCCTGTGCTGTGGTTTAGAGTTTGTAGATGAATTTGTTACAGATGGCCGGTGTGGTCTTCTTCACTAGTGAATTACATGTACTCTGGCTCTCAACATTCAACAAGTTCACTGTAAAACTCAGGCCCACGAAAACTTAGACAGTTTCACAGCCCAACTGACAAAACTACTTAAGTTCAGACAAACTGACTTGTAATGGTTCTAAGACGTTGCCACCGTGACCTGTACAAGTTCAAATCTTGGGCTGCACCTGTCTCGGAGTCGTCCGATGTCTACAACTTCCCTTTCCAGACGAGGAAGGCCACGTTGCACCAGTTCACCACTTGACCTTCGCAAAATGGCTCTGTTGCCTCGGGTCACATGTTCCAAACTTCTTAGAAGGAGGCGGAAGTCGTGACGTTGTTGATCCAGACAAGCAGCAGAGAGTGAAGCGTTTTCCTTCCTGTAACCAGAGGTATGTACGACAGCAGCTTTCACAGACAACGTTCCGAAGTTTTCAAACAATGACGTAAGGCAGCACGGCATCCAAACAGGCAAAACTGCTTTTATTTTAAATTCGTTATCTTTAGCTTAAGTGTATACTGTTTGTGACTTAAGGAGCAAAATAAACCATATCAGTAATTTTATGATAGTAAAATTTTATGAAGGGTGAGAACGTTAGCTGTAGCATCATGCATAAATACATTTTGTTGCTTTCAAGTAGAAACACCGCCTAACTAAAACTACTTCCGGTTCATAGGTCAGGCTTGAATCGGGAAGTTTCACTGTGCACTGTGCACACAAACGGTCCCACACAAACTGGTCTTTATCTAATTACCAAGCAGGCTAAAGTTAATACACACTGTCTTCAATATGTCTTCTACATTAGGAACGCTGCTTGAAATGGGATTTCCACAAAACAGAGCGTGAGTGATCATACTGCAGTCATTTTCTCGTACAAGGTTTCGTTAGCAGAATCATGATGTGGGAGGGGGGCAGCATGGAATATTCTCGTGAATGTGCTGTGTTGGTTATGATTACGTACAACGGTTTTAAGATGCTTTGGAATTACAGTACAAAGAGCTTGATCAGACAAATGATCTATTGAATTGCTGGACATTCGTGAAATGTGGACGAATATCACGGAAGTGTGCTAGGAATTTTAGTAGAATTCCTGTCAGCATTTTTTGTGTGAATAGGCTCCTCAGATTGTGTAATCGATTATATGTATTTTGGGTTTGCACAGAACAATCAAGATTGAGCAGGGGCAGTGTAAGTACAGCAAGAAGAAATATTCTCCTCAAAGTGCTGGATGTTTGTTAACATTGATACATACTCCTTTTAAGGTGAATGATAACGTTACCTTGAATAAAAGTACTCTCTTCCATTTCAGAGAGAAGGCCATTGCTATAACAAACGACCAAGGGCCAGAGGCGGCTATGGAATGGTAAGCAGAGTTTTCTATCCTTTCTTTTGATTTAGCAAAAGAGGACAAATGGTTTGATGCAGTGGAACAGGGTGACTAAGCTGAGGGGAGAATGGGGGATAGGATTTATATGCACAACAATAAATGCACTTTGATGTGGTCTTTATCCTACCAATCACGGTGCACACGGCTGTCCTGAAGCATGGAGTCAGAATAGGACTTGAAAGTGGTGGTCATTATAATGTATAGAGAGGAAGCTAGGTCAATCTAAGGGTCACCAAAAACAGTAGCAACAAAGGCCAGGTGGTTCTTATGCAGAGGTGGTCCTAGTACAGGTTTGACTTAATGGTTCACTGCAGTTTGATTGACAGGATTGTATGACAACTTTTTTCAGGCTTCTTGCCCACATGGATGACCCTGACATTGATGAGCCATACCAGCCACCCCAGGGACATGTGCTTGGGGAAGCAGAGGAGTCAGCAGCAGGTCTGGAGTCATCTTTACTTACTTTTACTTAACATTATAGATCCACTTACCTTGTGGGAACAGTTACTGACCAATGGCAAGCTTGTAGTAAAAATTGTTAGGCCTAAGGAGTTTCTATGAAAATTAATCAAACTTGATTTGTGTGACATCTTTTGGAGACTCCAAATGGTGTCTTATACTGAGATAGGACTTTTTTTATAGTTGTGTTGTGTTTGATTATCAAAATGTTGTGTTTTACCCCAGCTCCCACAGACCAGGAGACAGGTGCACAGGAGGATGCAGAAACACCCATGGAAACAGGGGGCGCTGCTGAGACAGCCACAGAAGAAAGTGAGGCTGCTGCAGAAGGAGCAGAGGAACAGCAGGAGGCCAAGTGTCTGGTCTGCGATGAGTGAGTGAAATATGTTGTCAGAAATAGTTATGTGGTCTGAAAAGACAGTATTATTTAATGGGCAACGAACTGAAATTGATAAAAATTTTTATTACAGTATACAACAACAAAAAATTAGCAAGTCTTCTTGCTATTACTGATAAAATTTTGACTCAGTTAGCAAGTATTTATCTATACTTTCCATTATCCAGGTGCGGGAAGAAACTCAGGACTGAAAATGATGTACAAGTGAGTACATGTTGGAAAATTGTTCTACACGGTTTAGGAGGTCATGCGTTTAAGGTATTGAGAAAAGAAGCAAGAGACAAAGCCATAAAAGTTGAGTTCTCATATTAAAGGTTGACGTGTTTATAATAGTCACAAATGTCTAAGAATAGTAACTTTGTTTTATTTGTTTGTTTATTTTCAACAAAGATGCATGCTGTACGAAGTGGTCATCAGAGTTTCTCAGAGTCCACTGAAGAAATAAAACCTCTGACGGAGGAGGAGAAACAAGAACAACTTCGCAAGTTAGTTTCTTCCTTTTTCCAACTTTGCACCTAGTCTATGCAGAATTATGAATAAATTTTGCTGTGTTGACTCCTGACCTCCCACTGGACTTCTAGAGACAGCATACAAGAATAAAATGCTTAAGATAATAAACTTTAAATTAATGGCTATAGGTCACAAAGTACATGAAAAGGAGACCCTTAATCACGATGCATGTCTGGAGAAGTTTGAAGGTTGATGAATCCTTACGATGTTCCTCCTTAGGGTTCAGGAGCGTCTGAAGCAGCGGCGGCAGGAGAAGGCAGAACAGGAGAAGAAGGAGGCCATTGAGAAGGAGAAGATGAGGAGGAAACAAGGCAAGGAGCTGGTCAGTGTCAAGGCCCAGTAAGTTCATTTGGACTTTTCTTACCAAGTTACAGGATAAGATAGAATGTTCACAATGGGTATACATACCTTTACAAGTTGTGATTTTAAAAAGTTCATTGCCAATTCTCTTAACTGTCAATTTTTGGAATTTCATTGTTGTCTTTAAAGGTTAAAGTTCCATCTTAATGTGACCTTTAGCTCATCTGTCAATAACTTTGTTCCTCAGACATGACTATGAGCAGTCCAAGAAGCTGGTAGCAGAGAGGAAGAGAGAAAAGATGGAGGAGCGAATAGCCAAGTAGGTCTCACCTGATTAATATTTTGGTCAGTGTTCATACATAGATGTATGAATGGAATATGTACTAGTAAATAACACTGTCCTTTTTGTTTATATATATATAATATAACTGTTCTTGGCTGTAAATTAGTTACAATTGACAGACCGAATCAGTGCATATCTCTGTACAGTTCAATCCATCTTCGTTTGTCTCTTGCTAAGTCTCTGAGGTGTTTTAATACATAAGACTCGAGTCTGATGTCATGACTTAAGTACAGTTTGCAGTCGTCGACTAGGCTGCTGAAAAGACCTTCACGTGGTCTTCCTTGTCTGGGTTTGAGTTTTTTACTGAACGCGACACTGAGGACCTTTTGTGGGGGTGAGTCCAGCAGCATGCGGAGTACATGGCCGAAGAGGGACCACCTACGGCGGTGAACTTCATGTCGTAGAGGTGGTACTTAGCATTTGGCGTACAGCTTGCTGTTGCTGATGTGGTTAGGGTGGAAATAACCTGTCATACGTCTTAGTTGTTTCCGGTGCCATGTGTCAATTTTATATGCTAGCTGCTCTGTTAGTCCCCATGTTCCAGCGTTGTAGAGCATCACGGGTATGACGTACACGTGGAAGAGTTTTATCTTTAGTTTTGGAGAGATGTGTTTTGATGCCCACATGTGCCATATCTTCTTCATGGCCAGGTTGGCTAGCTGTATTCTTTCTTCAATGTCTTCTGCTATTCCCTACCTGGAGCCTAGCGATTTCTTGTTTCTCCTCTTCCCTGTTCTTCTTATGGCAGATGTGGACCCGCTCTGTCTTGCTGGCATTAGCTTGCAGCCTCCACTTGGGTAGAACCTTCATCGCTTCCTCGTGCATGTGTTCCAGATGGTGACTAGAGGTACTGATGAAGTCCTTTTTGTTTCTTTCAGACAAAGAGTTAAAGAGCAGATAGAGAGAGACAGACTGGATAGGGCTGCCAAGGTAAGCTAAGCACACTGCCTTTCTGTTATGACCTTGATGATTAGTGCCACTTCAAGGTCACTCTGAAATCCAGCTTTATACAGCTTGTGTCTGCTTGAACAGTTGCTTCCCAGAATGAACTCAGGCTACTGTTGTAGTGAACAACATGACCTTCATGCCTTGATGTTGTCTACCCCCTCCCCAGTTTGGCAAGGCAGGCACACCTGTCGCTCCCCTGCCTGGAGCAGCCCAGGCCCCCCCAGCTCCACCTAAGGTTGAGGCTGCACCTGAGCCCAAGAAGGACTACGAACAAACACGCATTCAGGTTTGGGCCACATACATACATCGTCAATCTGATTTTATTTTATTACAATGTTTGAATTGAAAGCCAGTATATGGCATGCTTGGGCAGGTGGTCAGCAAGTTTGCCTCTTGACTGTTTGTTTCTACTGACAGGTCAGGCTGTTTAACGGCACTGCGCTGACTCAGAGTTTCAAGGTCCAGGAGGAGCTGGCCGCTGTGCGACTGTTTGTGGAGATGAACAGAACAGATGGCGACCAGCCGTTCCAGCTCATGACCACCTTCCCCAGAAAAGTCTTCACTGAGGAGGACATGCATAAACCACTCAATTCATTAGGTATGAATCTCACTGACTGGATGTAACCTCTCACTTTCCAGGCTTTAAGGGGGCCCTTCCCCACAATCTCTGTCAATGGTGGAAAATTGAGCAACCACAGAAACCATTTAAATTAAATTCTTGCTCTCAATCAGAGTCTGAGTATTTGTATCCGTAGGCACACAGCACTGGTTGTCTCTTGTGCAATATTGGTGTTCAAATCACACAACCAATAGTGCCTGTAGAATGCCACAGGTTAGGTTGCTGCAAAATGTTGTTTTACATTCATTTAATCATTTTGTAATATATATTAATAATTTATTTATCATCTTTACCTCCCTCCAGGACTAGTACCATCTGCAGTTATAGTGCTGACCAAGCTACAGTGATGTGATGTTTGTGACAAATAACCAGTAATCTGCGTATAGCATCAAGAAACACTTGAAAACATCTTACCTACAGCTGCTAAGGAACCAAGGAACTCAACAGCAGATGATATGGAATAAATAGGACATTAACTGAAAAACAGCTACATGATTAGAGAAAATGATTGTTCCAAAGTGTTGGATGCATTCTTCAACATTAACAGTTACCATATGTGGTAGAAAGTTATCTTCAAACAGAAGGCAACGTTTCTGTTTTGAAACTTTCCTGAAAGGTTGAAAATAATTTTGGTCCAGGTTTAGTTGTCTTCTAGAAACAGGCTGTTCAAAAGTTGCTATGGTGCCATTGTCTTATCCATACAACAATCTTAATGAACTACATTCAACTACGAATACTACTAAAACTATGGTTATTTGCAAGTAGAGATAATAGCAACCTGAAAATGTACTGGTTGAACCAAGAAATATTTTAATCAAAGTTGCTGCAGACATAAAATTTACAGTATTAAACACTAGCGCTAGAGGTTTTGTTGAGACCATATTGCAATATGACCTATTACATTTTGGGTTGGTGCCAACCATCACCACTGATCTCTAACTGACTAAGCAGTGATGCAATAAGTAAAGCACCCTGGAAACTTTGGTTGGTTTCTTGGAGAACCCGTCCAGGCCCTGTTTACCCAAGTAAACGGGAGACTCCAGGGCTATTTGTGGATCAAAATTTGGCTGAAAGTAAATGTCTGTAATGGTTTATTGAATTTTAGTTTTAAAGAATACATGCTCTCCAACCACCATCAACATTCAGTTGTACTTTACTAGTGATATTGTATTTCTCTAAAAGCTAAGAGATTGTTTCAGTTAAGAATAGAAAAATGTTATGTCATTTGAATAGTACATTAAAAGGACCTGTAGAAAAAGGTGTGCTGTTCAGTTGTCTTGCTTTCATCAATCATTTTAACCATATCTAATTCACTCTAACAATATTTTAGATTGATAGCGCCTTGCTTTCATGTGTACCAGGTCGTCTAACAACTCAAACTATTCATTTGTACTTTGTCTTTAATATTTTAGTACATGTATTTCTGATATAGCAATAGCATTAGAACATTACAAAGTTTGTAAATTAACAGTCTACAGATAGGGTAGTATATATCACTTTTCTCAGGCTCAGTAGTTGTGAAATATGGAGACTGTGTGATTCTTTAGATCAGTCACCTCCAGCTGTCTATTTGTTGCCATGGCAATAGCCTGTAGCCAGCCCATGTTTATGTTGATGTCTCTGAGGAACCTTCCTGACTTCTCAAACATCTTCACACATCTGTTATCCCAGTCTACCACAATGATGCTACCTTACCTGTCTGTACAGATGGCTTGAGAATTTGTAAGCTGACCTTCACCACTCCTCTCACTGCCAAACTGCTCTGGTTAGGTCCCACTGTTCTGGTTAGGTCCCACTGTTCTGGTTAGGTCCCACTGTTCTGGTTAGGTCCCATGATTGAGGTCAACACTGAGCCATTTCAGATGTCTAATAAACTGTGTCTGCAAGAGCAGAGGTAGGGACCTCTTGTGCCTGATGTCTTTCTCCGACAATGTATTATCTGTTGGCACGAGATGAAAATGATGGCACCAAACAAAAATTGTTTTCAGCATTTTTTATTTTCTCACTTGTATATTTGTACAAAATAACTTTGATATGAAAATAGTACTCATAGTTAAGGGAGAGAAATGTTTGACTATGCCCTTACTCTAAAACATTCTTCAAAATTATAAATTAATTTAGAACACCATGTTTGCATAAATACAACAGACCTGTCATTAAAAGTAGGATATTTGCATGATGTCTGCATCCTCATTCTAAGTACTACATGTACATATCATAGTTTGCAATATGAAGTTTACATGGAGTTGGTATTGCTTTCTTTCCATAAAAGGCTTGATTTTCACATGTAAATAAAATCATTTGTATCGAAGCCGATACAAATCAACAACAGCTGGTAGGGAATACCAGTTTAAAAATAATCCATGTGTGAGTAGTTGATTAAATACAAGAAAGGTTTCTGGTAGACCTATGTACAAAATGTCACACAATATTGCTTGTTCCCAGCTACATTTACAAAGTAAGAAGGGGTGCAGGATTGCACAAAAAGCAAGTGATGAAATACCTACTAAACAAGGAACTAAACTGATGTGGCCTAACTGTGAGAAGTTGGTTCAAGCCAATACTGCAGGCAAGAGGTACAAAATTGCACATCGCAGGTTTTCTGTACAGAAATATGTCCTAGTGAATAAAAATGATCAGGACAAATTGTTCAGTTGGCAGAAGCTGGGCTAGGTGAAAGGAACCATGTAACACTAATGGTAAGAAATTTTGATCTAATATTGCTTTGAAGCAGCATTTAAACAAGCACCAGAATGCTGTTCATAATGCTGATGACACCTACTTGAGCTATGGGTCAGAAATTACAATGTAACTCTAAGGCACTTTCTTGGAAAGACTGAAATGTTACCTGGGAAATGACTAAATACCAGCATTTGGTGGCAGTGAGTTACCTTTGTCCAACAACTGCCACATTAGGCAAGATACTTTCCTCCTTCTAATGGCTCTCTCTAATGTAGATATGTGCACTGGCAGTAGTTTAGACTTTTGTCATGGAATGTTTTGAGGAAATTTGAAAATCTCACTGGACCTATTCTATTCTAAAGAGTAGGATCATACACTCAACTTACCCCTTTCTCTTGTTTACCTCCATTTCTTCTGTATCAAAACCAACTTAAAACCCCCTCCCTAGTATTATCTTGACAGCTGCCCAATACGTTTATACACAAAATAGCCCTGACTAAAGGACCTGTCCATTTATTGCTATTCAAACTGCACTGCATGGGTCTCCATTTTCATCATGGAAAGTCATTCCTGGTGTAACACTGGGAGGTGTCCGAGACTGCCTGGTGGTGACGATGTCATCGCTGAAGGAGGTCAGCTGGGTGGCCATGGTGTCATCATGGCCATCGAGTTCCTGGACTTTCTGGCCCCTGAAGGGTGAAAACAAGATGGCAAATATGAGTACTTGGGAAAACATCAGTACAGTTTAGATATCAATTTAGGTAATAGCTAGAGTATTGAAAGATTGTAACTGGTGATGAGATGACTTAGGTGTACAGCAGACTGCTGCATTGCTGTATATGTGGTAGGTTTCTTATTTATTTGTTACAGTGATGTCACAGAAAGACAAGTGGTTTTTAAGAACAGTGCAAGCATGCCAGCTTGCCTGAAGTTCCCAGAGTTACCCCTTGAGACAAAGTGCAAGTTGTGATCAGAGTGATAGCAGCATAACATAGCTACCTTTTTTCTACAATAAATGACACTCTGCAGCATTGAGTGAAAACAGTGATGCTGTTAGTACAATTTCTGACACAAGGTGGGGTAAAACATGATAAAATTTATAAAAAATCACTGGGACTAAAACTGCTCTTCATGAAAGGGTAAATGACAGTGTTAATACAAGTTAGTGATGTTGAAACAAAACACAAAACTATCAATGCCAAAACTACTTGTAGAAGGCATGATACAACAAAGATATACATTGACTAATCTGTTGAACAACTGGAAGAAATCTCCATGACACAAGTACTTACTTGATACTGTGGGTAGGGAGGAATGAAGAGGCAATACACCAAACATGCAAAAGAAAATGGTAGTCACCAATTAGCAAATCAACTCAAAGGCGAGAAAAGCCATTGTTAACAAAACCACACCTACCAAAACACAATCATTTCCCTTCATAAGTAATACTAAAAATGTTAGATACAGCAAGAAATTAACAAGGAAAATTATGGTTAATTCAAGTAATGTCAGTACAAAAATATTTTGGTACACATGCAGGATTAATATTACTACCACTCAGTTATTTGAAATTACAACCTAAAATGAAACCTACTTTTTCTTGAAGAAAATGTTTTTAAGAGACTTCTTCAGACCCTTCTTCTTGGGAGATACAGAAGA
Organism: Branchiostoma floridae x Branchiostoma japonicum; assembly: GCA_013266295.2. Taxonomy (NCBI): domain Eukaryota; kingdom Metazoa; phylum Chordata; class Leptocardii; order Amphioxiformes; family Branchiostomatidae; genus Branchiostoma; species Branchiostoma floridae x Branchiostoma japonicum. The sequence continues at coordinate 19,186,607 of CM023840.1, forward strand.
AGGAGCGGCTTCCTCTGGTGGGATGGGTTTCCTCTTCTTCTCCTTTCTCTCTGTGGGGATGGGAATCTTTTCTACAGTGGGCTGTTCCTCACTCCAAACACCTGCAGGTGTGTAAAACACAAGTTAGCATTCCTCACAGTGGCAGGGATTTCTTCATGTCAACACTCACTTGCTAACTTCTGCTACAAACAAAACAAAAAAATCTAATTATCCTTTAATCTGGCACATGTCAGCCTACAAATCTGATAGTTGAGGACACAAAAATTCCCGGGACCACAGAAGTATTCCTCACCTGTGAGTTTCTGAGGCACTGGTTCCTCTGGTGAGGCTGATTTCTGAGTCTGCTTCTTCCCTGATGAAAACCTAACTGACACGTCTCCATTAGGAGTGGATCGTTTTGTCCCACCAGAGGAGGGAGGAGTCTGTCTGTGTCTCTGTCTAGGCTGGACAGGCTGCACATTTTCCTGTGTCAAGCTCTTGGCAAGAGCCATTGCTAGCTGCTGCTTAGTAGGCGAGGGCTCTGAGACCCCGTCTGGAGCGTTCCTTATCATCGTCCTTCCGTCACGAACATCAAAGGCACTGATAGCATGCCTGGTCTGGTTTGGGTGGGGACGGGTAACTGTGACCATGTTGGCAGGCATTGTACTGTTCAACTCTGCCTTGGAGGACTTTTTGTTCCTGGACGGTGCATGTGTGAGAAGTGAAGGCTGGTACTGAGGAGGGTCCATGAGAGGCTCGTCGATGTCATCCCTGTCCCGTATCAACCATGGCATGCTACGATGGTGAGTGGGGATGTAGTCCTGACTACTACCCTCTGAGGGAGCATAATAGTTGTTATACTGATCCCTGTAGGACTCATCACTATCATACCTGGGGACGCCTGGGTCCAGCATGTGTTCGTACTGACGACGGTGTTTGGGTTTTGGTCTGGGCGGAAGGTTCCTGACAGTTCTAGGTGGAGGGATGGGAGAGCTGGTTCTGTAGTTGTGGAATTGTTCATCTCTACTGTATCTCCTCTGGCTGTACTCGTCGTCATACTCGTCATACGGCGACCGTTTGTGTTGTCTCCTCTCGTCCTCGGGGAACCTGGGTCGGTGCTCGTCCTCTCTGTCCTTCGCTGCACGTCTTCTCTGCCGGGCAGCTGCTTTGGCAAACCTGGGGACAGATAATGGAACCAAATATTGTGTAATAGGTAAAAATTTTTTCTCAAATCCTTTTTAATTTGAGATTGTATGTTGACTGCAGCTCTGTTGGCTGTACTTGGGAAGCAAGAAATTATCATCTGGTATTGTGAACATTAAAATTCTGATAGACTACTGTTTGGAAGATGACATCAAATTTGTACTACCTTATGAAAGCTGTAGATATTGTAGAATCTTCATTTCTAGTTAAACCAGATTTCTACGAAAGTATGCTTGTATAATAGGCTACCTCCGGGTGGTCGAGGGAGAAGGTGCTCTTGGCCCCTTGTCCTCTGAGTGCACCCCACTGTCCCTTGTTGTAGTGCTACCACTGTTGAAAGTGACATCATAGCTGCTGCCACTGTTGAAGGAGACAACATTCAACAACCACTGTTGAAGGAGACAACATTCAACAACCATGCATGTTCTATATGTCTTATGTCCACCTTAACAAGTCCCTTACATCTGCTAGTGCTGGTGACCAATGACAACACATCCCCTACCATTGCCTCTATCAAAGCCTTTGTATGTCCTTTGTATTTGAGGTAATGCTGAACTGCAGCCCCAGATTAAAACTCCATTTTGATGCTTCAGTTCCATCACAATTCAGTGTTATGAGAATGCAGACCCTGATTAAAAGGAGACTTATCAGGCTCCCAAATACAAATCCAGATCTGACCTCCTGCTGGGAGAGGGCTCCTCCCCTGCCGCCACCCGTGCAGCTGTCTCCATGGAGGTGTTGTACTGGTCCAGGAACCTCTGCAGCTTCTCCAGAGAACTCTCCAGGTAGTAGTGATCAGGGTGGTCAGTTCTGGTGTGCTTCAGCAGTTTCTAAGGAAGAACAGAGCAATTGAGAAAATTCATGACTGCAAGTAAGGGATGCATATGCATTACTGCTAACTATAAATACATATTTCCAGGCAGTCGTGGTCAGTACTGGTGAACAGGATAGGAGGAAAAATCCAGTGGAATTTGCACCCACCTGGAAGAAGATGACATATTGTGGTATCCTCTGTACAGGAGCCAGGAGAATGGAGGCTACATCACCAGCTCCTTTGTCCATCCTGGACATGCAGGTCTGAGGGAGAGAAATAGACAACTTACATTTACAATCAATATCAGCTTTTACAGCAGCTTTCAAACTTCCTACATCTTTTACATGATACAATTGAAATCTCCATTTTTTATTAAACATCACCGAAATACTGTGAATGTTTGTGCATACCTTCAGGAACTTCCGGAATCTGCTCGAATGTCTCCTGTTCTGATTCAGTGTTGTCATAGCATCTGGAAAGTCTTTCACATACTCCACATATAGGTCCAGGAAGTTTTTCTGGGGAACAGCAACATGATGTGTAATCATCAAACTGCTCAGTTCAATAACAATTGCAGAATACTCAAAACAAAATGCCAATAAACTCTTTTTAAGAATTAAGAGACGATCCCTATATTTAATGAGTTTGTTTTTTGTTTCAAAGTTTTAATTTAATTATACTTGATAACAGCTTGATAGTTTTCAATAGTTACACAGTTAATTTAACACTGGTGCCATCAGCCATACAAAGACTTACTTTTATCACAGTTGCAGCATCTAATACAACAAATATATGCATGTAGCCATGACTATTGGCACCTTGAGCCTGTGTTTACCTGGTCTGTTAGCTGCCCACAGATGTCCCCTATCACACCCTGCCAGGCCCTGTTGTCCTTCCTCCCCTGCATCTTCCTCAGCAGACTGCTGTGGTTCATGTGTAGTCTCTGTAGTACTGCTGGGAACATCACACTGCACAAACACAACTCACATATTAACTACAGCCTGTGCATCTCTAATGTACAAACAGTGATAATGCTCCACACAAGGTAAATCTATTAGTCCAAAAACCTGTTTCTTCTTTTTTTCCTACCTGATTTCTCTACTGGAGACCAGGTCAGCCTGTCGTAGTGGTTCCACCACCTTCTCCTGCAGGGCTGCCAGGTACGACACATACTGACTCTCACTCTCCACAAAGTCTTGGGCTATAACACCTCGCAAGCCTGGATTAAAGATTGAGAGAAAAGGCAAAGTAAGATGTTGTTCACAGATTACATTGTACTGACAATGTTCTGTTCCGTAAAGAAATAAGTAGACCATTCAATTGCACTACATGCATAGTCAGCAGACATGTCCCTAGCACTTCAACCTTAAATATAATGGGTGTCTTTTTACCTACAAGTCAGTATGCCACATGTTACAATGATGTTGGCAACAGTCTGAGGCAAAAGAAACACAAGCAGACCGTAGTACTTTCACTGCAAGAACAGGTTTAACCTGTATGATTAAAGTTACAAGACAAAACCTTTTATTAACTCGATAAAAGGTTTGTCTTGTAACTTAAATCATAATCTTCTGACCTTCAGCACTGTTGTTGTTCCTGTGGTTTTTCTTCGGTGTTGTTCGTAGGGACTTGCTCACCTGAAACACACAAGACAAACAATGTTTCAGAAGGTGATGATGCATGCTGTTAACACTTGGAAATACAGGTCAAGTGGCCCTGCTCAGGCACTAAGTACAAGTACGTGCACGGTGTAAAGGGAAATACAGTTGTCATATAGCACTTGTACAACACATAACACACCAGACACCACACACATCTTGGCTACAGGATGCTCAATGCTGAAGCATTTTACTGGACAAATCGCTGTTACAAGAAACTAGGTGTGTGGTGAAAATAGCTCAGTGGGGTTTACTTGCTAAGTCAATCTTTCTGAATTGTCATTGCAGCATTAGATATAACCTTTTTATCTAACACTGCTCAGAACCACTTAAGAATATCATGATCAAACACATCAACAACCCTGACACCTGACCATACCTACCCTGTACACAACAATAGGATGAGCCCAGGATAAACACCTCTGACAAAACCAACAGGGTAACCTAATACTGTACAGGTGACCAACATGTCACACTCCAGTGGAGCTACTGAACATCCACGCTGTTGTGGACATACAAAGTGTCCTTTTTCACAACTGGGAGGCTTCCTCAGTTAAACAGGGGGGCTGTGCAGGGGGGCTTTGGTAACTAAGGGAAGCTAAGCAACACCCAGAACAGCCCTTGAAGGGTTATTTACTTTTCATTAACCCCAGTTAAACAGGGAGGGCAAGAAGATGCATGTTTCAATGGGTCAGAACAATTTCAGGCAGATGTGGTTTGGTTTGGTTTGGTTTTAGCAAAAGGGAAACGTTTAGGGGTAGCACCAATAAGTAAAAATAAACCTCCCAGTATACCACTGCCAAAAAAGTTCAGCCATTTACAAGTTTAGCCATTGTCAAGCAATGGAGAAAGTACACCTTCCCTTTACCAGGACCAAAATCATACACCCAGGGCATCAATGCCCAGTGATTCTCATGGCTGTAATATACAGAAAGAAATATCTTTTAATACCAGCAGGTGCATTTCCAATTGGACATTTTAGCTAAATCTTTTCTTACTGGTTATTTCTAAATTGGAAATCCATAGTCTACCCCATTGTGTATCCATCTTGCCCCCAAGCTAATGTCCCCCCTCACCAACATAAGTGCATTGTCTTCACTTCTCCACTTTCAACTTATTTGCAGCCAAATGCTTTCACACCAGGACAAAACTTACCATCAAATTACAATTTACCATCAAATTACAATTTCAAAGGAACAGATTATCAACTTCTGAGTACAGATTAAGGCAGAATGACCATCTTCCAGAGTCTTGACTCTCAGTTGGAATCTACTGGAAGGTTTTACTTCAGGTAAGAATATGCCCAGGGCACACCCGGTTGCTACCTGTTTCCACACAGTTAATTGTACAGAAGGTCCATTAGTGGTCCCTGATGGGATTTGGTTAATTGGATATCATGTGGTGCCTGGTACAAACTGGCTGCTGCTGCTGGTGTCCAGTTTGAAATAGGTTTGCAATGAATCAAATTGCATTTGTTTCAGGGAAAATAGCTTCTAACAGGAACAGATAACCTCTTAGCAACATTTATTCATTTTACCTACAATAAATACACAGGGAGGCCTGAATGTAGCTGTGTAGTCTCTAGTACTGCACTCAGGAGTTTTTCTGTATTACTAAAATGTCAAGGTTGTAGGTGGTAGTGCTTGTACAGTATTCTTGTCAGATGTGGTCGATCAATTTACAAATCCTGTTTATTAAAAACTTCACTTAAATACATTAATATTTTGATGTATGTCTGCAATTTCACACCTTTTTGCTCAGGACTGTAATATATCTTGCTAAGGAATGGCACCAATGTCAGATGCACAAACTAGCATGCTACATAGATATCTATCTTGCTATTTAAAAGAAAACAGGTTTATCATGAATACCTCCATCCGTTTATTTGATGTGATGAAAAATGACTCCTCGTCCTCCTCACTGGATGCCGCGCTGCCAGCCTCCAGACACTGTTGCCGTAGTGATAGGCTGAGGCAGAGACTTCGCTGGGCCGCACGTGTCAGGGAATCATCTGAGTCTACTGCATTATCCAGGTTGTCTACAAAGAGGTCCCATATTGGCAATTAGTACAGCTAGTTATCACTTTTTTTAAAACAAAATATGAAAACAACAACTATCAGCATAAACAATTTGAAGATTGATATCAAGTGTTTGGGTCAGTAGGCACACATATAGAGGAGTCAACAAGGATAAATGTGAATAGTAGACAGCAATTTCATCTTGGTCACATTTTGTCAAAGGGCTTTCAAACCTGCTATGTTAAAGTTACCATGCATGAAATAAGCTGACGTAACAAGGAAGATCTGGCTTGCTTCACCTGTTAAAATCTGACCTGTCATTGCAATGTGTGTGTTTTCTTTATACTGATTTTATGTCAATTTTGCATGTTCTGATATACAATGAACAATGCTTAGGATAACATATTAACTGATAAAAACATTTAAAAATGATTTAAAGGTTTATAACACTTTTAAATCATAAAAGACTCCCTATGTTAGCAAATAAATGCCATGAATTTAAAAGGCACTATTCAAGTACTATGTGACATTTTATCACATAATTTGTCCAACTTCTTAATATTCTTCATAATTTTGTAGAAAATGAAATACTTTTCCATGCTTTTTGTCCTACCTATAGAGAGTGGCTTTAATTGGTCTCAAGACAATTGAGCATGCATGTGGGTGACATTAATTAAAAACCCTCATGATAAATTTCAAAACAAATCTTCCACTTTCCCCCTCCAGTCCTTGGAAATATAGGCTATGGTTATGAATTTTTAAAAATTGTAAGTTTGACCCAGATGCTAAAAGGTTTTATATCCATGTTTGACCCTTCTTCACCCACAAGTAATAAATCTCCATGACAGTTTAGGGTTAATCGACTTGTTCTTCTACTTTCATAACCACAAAAATATGTCAATACAGGCTCATAGCCTTACCTGGAGCTGCCAGACTAGCCAGGTAAGGATGGAGCAGGGGGGACACGGGGTGGGTGTCGTCGTGTTCATCCTCTGCTCCACTGTCAGGATCGCTGGGCTGGTTACTATGGTGATGAGAATGCTCGGAAGACTTGGAGGGAGTAAGGTGGTCCTTTTTCCTGAAGGACATCCATGTGGAAATGTATGAATATTTATGACAACCAAGATAATTTCAAAGTTAAAACTAAAAGTTTACCTTACTTCTGGTAATGTAAAAAAAATTTTCTTTGCTGCACCTTATACATAACAATATGGGTTTCAAGATAGTCAAGACTCAAGTCTCAGTTGAAGAAGTATCGAAGTACTGTTGAAAGTCTGTTTGTTGCCGTACTACTGAGTATAGATTTTCATGATTCAGAAAGTTTCCATCTTAATATGTTAACTGTCAAACAACTTTTTCAATGCAAAAATGAAATGTAAAGCTCACAGTTATACAGTGCTTAAAATGCAGCCTAACAAATACAGGAGCCTACTTGAGGTTGTTGGATGACTCCTTGAGCCTGACGATCTCGTCCCTGATGCCATCCCTGTCTGTCAGCAGGCTGTCCACTTTCTGCTGCAGGGCCTGCTGGCTGTCGTTGGTCTGCTGGATCTGGGCTCGGATGAAGTCAAAGTCACCCTGGATATGCACAGGGAAATCAACATCAATGTCACAAAATTGTGTTGGATAAATCACTTCTAGGATTATCTGTTATCAAAATCAGTGTTAAAGGGTATAGTGGACAGCATTCTTTTTATAATATTGGAATAACCAAGAAGCTAAAAGCTTCTTGGAATAACTCTTACGTCAGAACTGTAGGGTTCCTTTCAGATTTACCATTTTTCGTCAGTCACAAATGTTATGAAATGTTTTATAATATGCTATGAAAAATTAATGCAACACTTTAAAAACCCAAAACCTAGTATTCAGTATTCAAAACTCATTCTGTTCTCAATCTTTCAGCCTTTTTAAAAAAAATCTATAGGGAGACAGTTTCTCCTTTGAACTATTGGAGTAGTTCCAAAGATACCGGTATGTTATTGACCCTGACCTTGAGTGAGTGAAACATCTCGCTGAGCTCCAGCACCTGCTGCTTGAACTCACTCTTGCTGTTATCCAGCCGCTCTTCAATCTGTTTGTCATCTATCTGGATGCGACCTAACTCCTGCATGGCCCCTTCAAACCCTGACTTCATGTCCGAGACCAAGGACTGCAGCTGTAATAAACAAGGGGGAAATTACATCAACATGTTACTTAAAACATTTACCTGAGGAACAAAAGGTTTCTAACAACGTTGAAAAAAATCACATAAGCTCCTACCTAGTCCTTAGAACCTTTCAGTTATGATGGTGCTACAAATTTAAAACCATGCAATACAAGTGCTCTTTTTGTCAAAAATTTTGTGGCAAATAGGCATCTGAAGGCAACATAAAAAATGTTCTGACAGAGACTTTACCGGAGGGTGCAGCACCACTCTGCAAATTCCAAGTCTAACCAGTTACCAGTATCACAACGAACCCGTATCTCACAAGTGATCCGGTGTTAGTCTGGGTCTTAGGGTTAATGCAAAGCACTCTAAAACCTTGACCACACCATAAACCATTCAAGTGTTGCCTCTATTTGTCCCTGGAGGAAGATGTCAGTTATATTGCAAGGTGTTAGATACTCTCTATTTTGCATTATTGATGACTAGGTTGGGAGACATGTAAAAGCACTTTCCACAGTCGAGGCACCTGCCAGATACAACAGTTCCAATAGATTCCCATCATTTATCATCAGAAATCCTGAGGTCCAACTACTGATCATCCTATACATAATATATAATGCAGAAAGCCATAAATCTAAGGCGGGTAAGGTCTCCTCAACAGCAAGACAATTCATCATAGACAAAAATGATTTTGTTCTTATTGGTTGTTCGATAAGAAGTATTGATTGCTTTCTTTGTTTGACTTCATTATTTGACAACTTAAATAAAAATAGCACTATGTCATAAGTTTAAAACATAACTAGGAAAACATGTGTGGTCTCAGTTATATACGTACAAGATATGATTTGTTTCCAATAATCATAATAAGTCCAACTAAGAGCATCATAATGGAAACTACTTTCAGCATGTAAGTTACACCTGAACAAGACACCCAAGACTATCCTCAACAAAAGTACCATATACCTTTCTATGAGTGAAAATGATACCATTGATCATAGACAGACTGTATAATGGAAGATGTCCCTTGATATCAGGTTTCCCAGTCTTATCTGTTTCATTGTGTGCCATCGCTTGTAAACAAGCTGTCTACCCTTTGTATGAGGGTCTGCATGGGGGGTCCTGATTACGCTTTACGCTAAATTCATCGAGGCCCGCAACGCTTTACGTAAAATTTAAGAAGGCCGGCAACGTTTTACGCTAAATTCTGGCGCTTCGCTTGGAATTCAGGCGGAGTTGACTGGTCTATTTTGTTTGTCAACTGATTTACATCAGTGACTTCGCTGTTTTAAACACTGTCACGACTCCAAATTGCACTGATACTGGGTCAGAATGGACCCAGAATGTGATAAAATGCAGACCATCACGGGCGTTATGTGGTCGAGCCATCGTGCACCACACCTGGACCCAGATGGGAGAAGGAAAGCAGAGACGGCAGCAAAGCGACTCTACTTCTATGGGAGGGGGCAAAATAATATTTTACTGCAGCGCCGAAGGCGTGACTCATCGCATACATTTTAGGGGGGTCCGGGGGCATGCTTCCCCGGGAAAATTTTGAAATTTTGACCCTCTGAAACGGTATATTCTGCAACTTTTTACGTGCAAATCCTGCGTACAAGGATGACCCAACAGGTCAACCGCAAGTTCATCCACTACGGCCTACGAAAAATTGGGAGTCTGAACTACGATTTACGGGGAATTTTTTGGCTCGATTACGCTTTACGTGAAATGCACTGGCTACGCTTTACGCAAAATTTTCACCTCCTCACTACGAATTACGCTGAATAAAATAACTTCCCTACGAATTACGGGAAATTTAAAAGGCCCGCCTACGCCTTACGGAAAAGAGCATGCAGACCCTCTTTGTATGACTATGCTTGCTTGACAACATTATAGAAAGGACATGTGCAGTGCTGTCGGTTACAAGTACTGTACACCCATTTTAGACAACTCAGTACACTAGATTTCAAACCAACTGCATCCATTGACAAACACTTAATTTTCCAATATCAGACAGTGTACTTGCTACCATAGAGGGAACTAGTCTGTGGCTTGTAGATCTGGCCTGTTATTAGAGAATCAACAGAGGCAATGCCAGTATATGAGCATATGCACTTGCTATCAAGCTGAAGTCTGACTCGGGATATCATATTTTCCCAGACGTTGTTGGTCTGTGATTCTTCAACAACTCTATAAAACACTACACAAAACACTCAATAAACAGTGCATATGTGAAGACTTCCTATTGTATATCCCTAAGTTACTATAACCAAGGAGCTTCAAAAATCTATTTGAAGCTCCTTGCTATAACAAAGTAGCTCCAGAAATGGTCTCTTACCTTCCAAAGTGCTACACTTTTCTCTAGAAATGCCATTTTGCCCCACGAACATCCCTACAGTGAAATCAAGGGGTGTCTGTCCTTTTGACAAAGCTAACTGCTAGCACTCTGACTCTGGTGTCATCAACTGACACTTTGTAACCTCCTGGATCATCAGCCATGTCAGCAGAGGATCGGAAGTGCACAGACCACTTGATAAAGGGCACACCAAATGCTCTTGTGCTGCACACACAGTCACATGGGACTGATAACAAACATGGTCCCTCCTAGTCTTATGTTATGTATATTGGAGCATTAGCAGCTATTAAACATTCATCATCACCCAGTGTTATCCAAGCCAGGTTTCCTGTAGATGATAATACCTTATGGACATTGAATGGAGGCACAAAATGGCAAAACAGACAAAGGAGGTCATGTTAAATGCTAATCTGATAATAATCAAATGCATATTCCTTATAGATAATCTTGCACCAGTTTTTGTTAGCTTTCTACCAAATGTATATTTTTTTACTTTTATTTTTTACTTTTTACAAAGGACTACAGCATCTGCCTATCTTACTGTCTTTTGAACTGGAGCTCTTGGGGTTATCTCAGTAAACACTAGAACTCTGTTGTTCAATTCCTGATAAGTAGCAGGCCTGTAACTTGTGATAAAAGGACAGTAGGAGTCCCAGTAGGAGTATGGCTTTACTCTGAACATTAGTCTCTTTGTCTCCAGCTGTCCACTGTATTTACCACATTATCCCTGATGTGGTCATGCTTTAATTTCAAACACATGAGCATGGCTAAAATGTGCAACAAATTTTCCTTTGTTTCCTTGGCACTAGTAGTATACAATACATGTACTAGGAATGTTGTAAATGCAATCATTCATGGGCAACCTTAAGCTTCTAAGTGTAATACGTGTAGTTTCCAGTAAGTAGTAACATCAGTGGTAACAGCAACTAGTTAACTTGAACCTGCAGTTCCTAGTCTTATTCCAAGGAGGAGTCTATACCATATTATATGGAACTCAGCTCAAAGCCTTTCATGTAGCGTCAAGAGCCACTGGTAAGTGAAGTGGTTGACATCAATGATGGCAGGCTTTCCATGGAGTATTTCTCAAGGAAAAGGGCTAAGAAAATAGGCCAAGGCATAATCACATACATGTACATTGTACTTGTGTTAGAACATAGAGCTTATTCTCCAACCCTGGCAACATGCCAGCCCTGGTTGTGTCACCATGGCTGTCTACTATCACCCTAACCTGAGTATACAACTTTTGTTTGCAGACCTTCTCACACATCAGACAAACACCTGGTCTCCTGGGTGACCACAGTCAGCTTCATTAGATCAACACTTGGCAAGTGTTTATAAGTAGGACTACAGCCAAGTGTATTCTGGACCTTGGTAAATGATTAGGATTTTTTTTGAAAATCAGGAAGAATAAGATTTCTAAATGAAGGGTTCTGAACACTGGGAATTAATAATTGATGATAATAACTAGAGATAAATAAAATAATCATATTGTTTTTCTTGTTCTTAAACTTCCTACATGAATGTTGACAGCACATTTTTTATTTAAAAAAACCCAGATACAGTTCTCTTTCTGTATCCACTCTGACAGAAAATTTGTGCACACTGCAAACCACATGCACATAAATGTAATTACCACCCTTTATATTATTGCAGTGGAGACGTCCCCATTGTCAGGTGGTATTTGCAACACCCATCAACCTTCCACAGTTCACACCTATATTGATAGCCTGTTCATTTCCCCTGCTAGATTAAAAGCCTTCTCCATAATTCTGATGAATAGGAAGAGGATAGTTGCATAAATTATAAATGAGGGCATGACTGTGGTTTGACTTCAAGGTTACATGAAATTTAATCAATTTTTACCACAACTTACTATGGAGCTATGGTGACAAATGCTATTTTCCAAGCTGTGCACATATTTTTCATTGCCTCCCAAGAAAATGTGATAATGTCTGTCAATTTTTCCTGCAAAAACCTCAGCATAATAAATGATGTATCACATTTCACAATACCATATATCATATTTCATAGGCCTGTAGCTATTCTCAATAGTACCTGAAGTGTAATGGTACAGTAGTAATGTGGGCACTTACACTAATAAAAACCATGTCAACCTCTTCTGAGGGAGCCATAAATTTTTACTCCAGATATTGCTGCTGTGATTTTATAGCCTTCATGGTCAGTGATTGGAAGAAGGGCATAGATTTTCCTTACTTGTAAATCAAACCCATTTTTTCTTCGCTGCTAGTTTTGATTATCACTAATATCAGTACATGTATATGGTAATGTAGACCTTTGAGAGAGATGCCTAAAATAGATCTGACGTAAGTGATTTATGGACATGCATGATTATAAATGAGTTATATTGTAAAGAAACAATAAATATACCTCAGAGACTACAAAACACCAATTTCTAACTACTAAGAGTAACAAGGACAATGACTGGCAAAACCTGATATTGGAGATGAATTAGTTATAATTCTCATCCAAACTCATCACAACTGTATATTGAAAAAAAATTGCATATACTTAGGCTGCAGGAACATACTTGATTCTTTCATCAAAAAAGATATTTGAATGCATTGGTCAGAATGCTGCTCTAAATAGGGCTCCGTATAAAGTGTCTATGACTGTTTGATACATTCATCAGAAATGGAAGCCAGGTCATGTTATGACGCATGATCACCTTGGTGAACAAGGTGGACAGCTGATGGCACAGTTTACTCATCAAATACCTCTGGGATCAGCCTGGGAATGTTTGTTATCCTAAAGTAAGCTAAGCATGCTGGGAGGATAATGTACAACCACACCCAACCCATATGGATGGGATGTTCATATGGTTAGCCACTGCCCAGCTAATTACTGTGGCCTGTGTAGGGGGCACACGTACAGTAAACTTTGTAGGGGATACTGTTTATGTGTGACTTGCCATGGAGACTACACGACTACAAGATGCTGAACCTATAGTCATCTAGTTAACTCAACTTCTGTTCTAAGGCACACATGTAATCTTACTGGTATTTATTCTTTGTGAAACACTTTCCAAATCTGTAGGTTTACTTGCAATACATCTACTGAATAATCCAGTAACACTTTCCAGTTTAAACTGTTGTTGATTCTCCATGTGTGTGTGTGATATGTAATATATATGGTCGAACAGTATTTATGCTAAATGCTCATATACCTGAACTCCAGTGGAAACATATGTGAGAAATTTTGAAGGGCAAACTAAGTCACAAGTTAGGCCAGCCAACTGCAAGCTGCACCTCTGAATAACATACAAATCTAGATAATGCAGGTCCTTTCTTTAATTAAGTCAGTAGAATTATTCCACTCTACTGCTTCTTCAGTTCTACTACCAGCCAGTCAGGAGCACATGGCATAACATGTTAAGTACTACCTGTGTGCTTTTATGGGCATGAGCTATAAAAACAGGCACGTGAGAAAACCCACCTGGTTGATTTGAAGGGCCAAATCTTCTTGGGAGGCGGCACCTGTGGGGACATAGGCAAACAATCATGTCAAGAGGTTCAACAGGCTTTGGTCAGCATACTAGTATGTGCTCCAGATAAATTTTTCTTTGCATGCATAAGAAGACAGAAAAAAATGCTTCTATTTTTAAGACTCCCCAAAGAACAACAAATGTATACTTTACTCTGATACCCATTGACAGGAGTTTTAATAATTCAAGCATGTTGAAATCTTGTAGTTTAGTGGAATCATTTGTACAATTCGGCCACAAATTCTTACAATAAATGGCTTGCCATAAGCAGTGAATAGGAATAATATACAACTGTATTCTTATATGAAGATTGAATAGGGGTTGTAGGAATGCAAAGAATGGACTTCAGGGTTTGGTTGTAGTGAATAGATCCAAGTTGACGGTGGTGGACCTGAATGGCAATACCTGGCATAGTATATCAATTGTCTTGACAGGTAGGCCTGAAAGGTGTGTAATTCACCTGCGAGAGAAACACCTTTCCTGTTTGTGGTTCTCAGCATGGGGCAGATATTCATCCCCCCAAGGCCTATAGTTCTGGGAGATGTAATCAGCTACCTTACTATAATGTGGCTTAGGGTCACTTCATATGAACCTTCTCTTTTTACTGGCAGATGTTTCTGTGTTAATTATATGGCAGATTTGGAATAATTCATTCACTTGGATGTACTTTCACAGTAGTAATGTGGCACAACATGTACATGTAACACAATTCTACCTATTCTGTTTTCACAACAACAGCCTGTAAAGCTTAACTGTTTCCCTGCTCAGTTACGCTGTGATGAATACAAATTTGACGAGCAAACTAACCTACAGTAGAGACAAGGTTAGATTCATCTGCCAAGGCTGCAGGTTGATACTACCTTTTTCAAATAAGATTTTTACAAATTGGTCATTCTGTCTTTCTCCTATCTGCTTATACCTGAAAGCAGATTTACTCTCTATAGTAATACTATTGTTGCACGTGAATGTTGCCAGTTGCAGTTTGTATATTTACCTTCTCCCTGAGAGGGGCTTTGTGTGTCCATGCTCAGCTTGGCCAGTAAGTTGTCACACTTGCTCTCAATCTCATCCAGGTCTGGGGAGGGGGGCGGTGAGTCTGACATGTTGGAGACCAGTCAGTTCTCACCAGTGACAATTCTTGCCACGTATCCAACCTCTAGAAAATGGCATACAAACAATTAGCTTCTGGTTTGCTACAAGAAGGCTGTTCTATTCAGTGGGAACTGGTGCTTTTGTGGATTGGTTTAGTTGTTAAATGAATTGTTCCCAGAGCTATTGTTGAGACGGAGCAGTAGACTACATGACAGGTGGATATTTAAAAACAACCACAACAATACTAGACCATACTAGTAAATGATTATTTCTGCATCATAATGAATAAAACTAAAATTTCCATGATACATGTACCTGAAAGATACACTGATTAACCATACTTTGTCATCATCTGGAATATTGAAACATGTACTACAAACAAGGACATTTCTAACATCTATTTATCTGAAAACACCCCATAGAAATTGTAGTTAGGGTTGTCCTTACCTATTACTTACAGTTCTGTTCAAAGGTTCTGTTGAACTGTCACTTTGTAGACTAATGCTATAACCAATAGTTAGGGGTGACTCAGGCTATGCAGACTAAGCTTAGTTGTGGGGTACTTTACAGCAGAGGCAACATGTTTGATCTGGAGCAGACCCTTCACAATAACACACCTTTGACATATATCAGTTTTAGTCTGGTCCCCATTGAGTATATTATACCACAGATATCAGCAATTTTAGGGTGTCTTCTTTCAATCTGATCAAATTTATCATTCATAAAGGGACTTCAATGATAGCCTGCCATCTACAAAACCACAAAATCCATCATTCATCTGGTGCAATTAAATGCAAAGTCATCAATATTTCACCACTGCCAGAGAACTGTGCTAGCTGTGGTTAGACTAGACATGTGATTTATATTGACAAAAACTTAAATCGATGTCATCATGTATTGATTATCACCCTGTACAGTATTAAATTTTACTGACAACAATGCTTCACAATTTCAGTACACAGAGTCAGAACTTTGGAAGCTGTCTCAGACAAGTGGATTTCTGGTGGTGATGAGACCCACCTGTCACCAGTAACAAGTGATTTTTTTCAAATACCCCTCCTTAATGGGTAACATGAAGACTTTAACTGGAATAAACCATAAAAAGCTGATATAGAATTAAGACATTGATAGTTAGCAGCTCTGCAAGTTATCACAAAGAATACCAATACCGATCATACTAGTCAAGATTATGCTATGAGTATGAATACCCAAGTTCATGGAAAATGAGGGTTCGAAAATGAGTAATGACACACAATGAATAAATCACAAAGAGGTCCCTGTTAGCACACTCAAACAAAAAGCTCTTAACTTATAAATCAATGCTTTGAAGTCAGCTTTTCCCTAGACATGTTTATTTGCATAACTTCACTCTAGAATATGGTTCATACATGTAGAGCTTAAGCCAGCTGACTGACATGAAGACAAAACAGTCAGGCTGTTTATGAAGCATCAACAGAGTTCAAATGTGATGGCTTATGAGATCTTTAATTTACAGCATGAACAAAATTTACTGTGTCATTGATAATCCAAAGATCTTATCTAGGCAACTTTACAACGAGCACAGTTAAACTGCATCCAAGATTATATGTTTCCAGACAATCTCTCAAACTAGAAACCAAAGGTCTGAACTTTTCTTACATGAAACCTATTGCAGGGCTCAGCCACCTACTAGTACTTTAGCTAGGCCTCAGCATGAACCAAAGGAATAAAACATATATCTGCTATAAATGATACTATAAAACAACTGAAGTGTGACAGATTGCTTTCATAATGATGAATTTGTGGACATTGGAAAGGGAATAAAAGTTGATTGCTGGGAAAAGCTTAAACACACTGAGGCAATGATAGCACAAACAAAAGGGGCAATATCTCACACCTGAACACTTTCATCTCTGTTGTGACTCGTTTGAGGCAATAAATACCTTACTCAAAGGTTGTGGGAATACTGAGACAAACTGCTGGCCTGTATGCATCAGTGCATAGCAACCTCGAATACAGGTGTGGCTTACTACTTGTAATTGCTTAATGGTGTTCCAAACATAGTACCTTTTCCTAAAGGCAGTGCCTTCTCCTATATTAGATATTGCAGACAATTGGACGCTACATGCCACAGGTGTCAAGGAACCCAAAATCGGTGTTGACAAGGTAAGGAAGGGAGGTGCAAGGGTTGGGTGCCTGGTGCACATGCCTCTGCAGTGTTGGTTACAATCAACTTTCTAACCATGTTTATTACATTAACAACATTTGCTATCCGGACAAAGTTCACTCAGTAATTTCTATCTAACAATTTCTTTTCGTTCCACCAACTTTTGCTCTAATGGGAAGGACATATTCTATACCCACACCACCTACCTTGATATCTTTTGATATTGAACAACTTAAGCCTTGTATGAAGATCAATTAACTCAATTATGACACAAACAAAAAGGTCATAAGGCTTCCATGCCACTCAGACTAATTACAAATACAATGTGATCAATATCTAAATTCTTGGCAGGCTGTGGTGGCCCTAGTTCACCACATGAAGGACAGGCAGCAAGGAAAACAAAATCTTATCTTCTATGTTTTCTTTCTCCTCCTAAAAGCATACAAGATAAGGTCGTGTCCTCTAAATAAAGCACAAACTAAACCAGGTGCACATACTTGTTCGGCATTCTTACCAACAAAAAAAAGCTCACAGTGCATGTATAAGAAGCAAAGAGGTTATGAAAACAAAAGATTTCAAAAAGCACCCGTGCAAGTACAGGCTGCCCTAGATTTACTTGTTGAGTTGTGCTCATTTGTATAAATGAGAATGCAATGAACACAGGAAGGCATTGAAGTTTATTGTGATGGGTATACCTCCCCTTTCAGGATATTCACTTCAACAAAAGCAGGTGGACATAATAATACCTGCTGTTAGTCTATCAAAGCAAACTTGTGTGTACTGAACACAATTTTGTTTTTTGTCTCAAGCCTTCTAAAGTTCTTACCATGTATCACAATGTATCCAGATCAGGACCTGTGAAAACCAGATGGCCAACAAATGTATATTAAAGCATTATGTTTCATGTTTTGGAGGTGTCAAATTCGAATTCAATTTTTGTATACTCACATTTGTTGCATACTCACTTTAGACACTGGCTAAATTGTATATACATACATGTGGATGAGCAGACCTTTAAATTGCAGGATCATATGGAAAAGATGGAAGAAGTTAACTCAGGTCAACTTACAGTAGCCAATTCTCCAGAAAAAGGAGGGGTAAATTGCTTCTACATCAGGTTCCCTAATCAAAAATAATCTGGGTCATTCTGGGAGCCACAGTTTCTCCAAATCAAGACCTTTTCATATAACGTTCAAAATCAAAGGTTCACACTTCTGTGATAATGTTTCAAAGTGTAGCTTTGCCAAATGAATGTAAGGTATACTTAAGTGTACTTTGGATTAGGTCAAGTCCACCCTTGCCCTATTTAGTCATGAATGGCTGATGGATACAAAAAAGGATGAACTTTTCAGTACTCCATAGAACTATGAAACTGTTGTGATACACAGCTTTTGTTTTCTTAGTTTTGTATTTACCAGCAAGTTATACCATAACTGCATGTACCATATGACTATCTGACACCTGTTCATGGCATTTGTGAACCTGTAAAAATGAATTGCATATGAAACTGCTCTAGAGTCTTAGATGTAACGTTATGATTGATGAACATGTCCATTTATGCCAACTTGTCTTTTGTCAAGTCAGTAAGGCTTGCTAACGTCTTATTTTGAGGTGATGTCAGACACACTTGAGAGGATCCTCAATCCTATTTCTACCGTTTAATCAAGTGTAACCAAAGAACCCAGATCATGGAAATTAGGGACTAGTCTCGGTATTCATGGTACATTACAACAATTTCATTACCAGTCCCGTTGGTATGGAGAAGGTTTGTCACCATGGGTTAAACTACTTTGCCAAATCCTCAGCCCGTAATTTCTTTGGTCAGGACCCACATGTAATATCTCCCAGGTCTGGTCGGAACATCACATACGTGGTGGTGTTACACATACATAAACAACGAAGTCTGCTGCTATTGTTGGCTTTAACAATAAACATCCTGGCGGTCTTTTGGGCGGCTACATATTGGGTATCCAGGAAGCTGTCTGTTCAAAGCTGTCGCTTTGACCCAAAAATGTAGCCGATTGTTTAAAATGACCTCATGACTCTCAACGAGTCAATGTTGTTGTTCATAGTTCTTCCTAATTCCCCGTGGCATGTTTTAATTGATTCTAATATGGAAAAGCTCTGATCATTTATATGAAAAGGACTGTTACACAGGCCTGATCTGGTGTAGATGTCAAATGTTTTCTCGGTGTGCAAAACTTTAGTTATCTGCGATGACCCATGAAAAACGGACTCAACTCGCTCAGCTGAGTGAGTCATCAACACGGAACTGTGCACGATTCAAAAACCTGACACACGCCTGCCTCGTGAAACGTGAAAGTTTTGAACATAAGGATCTAGACGTAGGGCATCATTTTACAGATCATTCAGGATATGTAAACATAACATCAGACTTTTCTGTCGAGTCTACTTCAAAACTCACCTCAACTCTCCAGTGTACCGTCAACAAAACAAGCGCAACCTCAGTCAACACTGGTGATTTTCCTCAGTAAATCCAGCCCATCGCTGTCCAAGTCCATGTTGAAGATTGTTCGTACAATAAGCAACGAATGACTATAACGACGAGGACAAATGTGGAGTTTCTCAGAACTAAAACGTGTCTACACTGCGCCCGAACAATGGCCGCCCCACACTGTTCAATTCAACCGCCAGCCAGACGGTGTTTGCTGTGTCCACTCACTCTCTGCACCCTTCTGCAACACAAACCCGACTCCCCCGCAACTTCTCGACTGGAAAAACCTCCTCTGGTCACCACACAAAGGTAATCCGGGAGAACGAAAGAAGGTGAGGTACTGGAGAGCTCTCGAGAAGTGGACAAATGAACACAGAAGTCACTCGATCCACGGTTTTGTCGTCTGACAAACCTGCCCAAAGCTGGGTCACGTGACCAACGGAACCCCCCTCGGGCAGCTCGGGCTCTTCAGGCTGGAGGAAGGGCGCAAGGCGCTCTGCAGCGCCATCTAAACCGGAGCAGTGGTACTACAGCATTAGCTCCCTCTACAACAATTATTGATTATTGATTGAACCAGAGGGGATGACTAGTCAGAGAAGTAAGCTGGCCAGGTTAACGTTAAGGTTTGGTTGTCCTTGCCAACTCCATTTGTAAATCATCTTACCCAACAATATTGGCTAATTTCTACATTTCATTTTTGCCCTAGAGGATTCCAGTAGAAGGCACCCCTGGACCATAAGGTGGATCACAACAGCAAGTTCTAAGGTGCCAGGAAGCAACGAAGTTAAAAGGGCCCTGCCACCCTGGTCTACATCTGGTAACAAAATTACGAAAGATGTTGTGCAGTTGCTAATTCAAATTACATATTCTTTCTTTTAAATTAATTTGGCCGTGATGACATCTATACCCAACAGATGGCACTGCTGTTACACAGTTGGAAACACAAACTGCAGTCTGAGTAACGTTACATGTATTTCAGTTACTGCCACAACGTTGCCTTTTCATACCTACCAACTAAATTACCATTTATGCAAGATTCACAAAAAAATAGTCATTTAGGGCCTAATGAATTTTGATCCCTTCCAAACATCACAATCTAGGATTGAGTTGGCCAATACTAGTTCACACCATATATTTTATCCTTGTGTTAACTAACAAGTAGAATTATAATCTTTAAAAAAATGGTCAACAGTACATAGATGGGATCGACAACACCACAACCATGGGTGATTCATGTGAAGCACTTTATATACAGTCCTTCCTGATGTACAGAAAATAGACTCTTGCATTCAAGGTGAAAATCAAATTATACACAGAATGATGTCATTGTGGCCCCACACTCCAGAAAAGGTGCTATATACAAGTGGTTCTCAGGGATGCTGCAAGCCCTTCATAAAGTAACTGTCAACTATGCTAGCACTTCATAACCTCTCATCTTTACCAAAAAGAATCATATCACTTACTCTTGTGTTCAAGAAGTTACTTTTATTAGAAAAAAATGAGTTGAAAAGTTAATCAACCACTTTGTCCTGAAAAGGTTAAGTATACTTGCTACTTAAGCTCTACAAACAAAAACAAATTACTATCAATAAACTTTATTCATAAGAAAGTGTAAGGTTAAACGAAGAACCTCATTGGTTAAGCAAAGAAAAAATGCTGTTTTAGAGGGACTGCTCAAAACAACTGTTCCTACATGACAGTACTGCTTATTAGTTCAAACAATAAATGAATAAGCTATTATCTAAATACAAAATAAATGTTATCAAAGAAACAGGAAATCTACAATTCAATGGGAAAGACAATGTCAGAAGCCAGAAATGATCTAATGAATCATACATTAAGTTCAAAACAAAACATAATGTCAACACCCAAAGAAAATTCTGACATCTGTAGTTATTAAGTGGGCTGTCTAAATTAGTGACATCAATAAAGAAATAATATTAATCTTAGTACACCATTGTAAGAACTGATGACCATTCTGTAATAATGGAGTTTTGATGAAACATATTCTAGATAGGACCTTTACATAATACTTCTCCAGCTTTTCATACAAATATTGAAACTGTGATATCTCATATATAACCTCTGTGCCATATGTTGGTGACATTGACGATTCATTGTCAGTAGACAGTTGGAAGGGGGGGGGGGTCAACCATTAGGAATGGGAATCATACAGTTTTTAACAACCACGACAATGCCAAACTTCAGTTTATAATAATCTATCATGAACAAGACCCAACACTACAAGAAATAGGAAGGAAGCAGATTTGGTTGACTTTCTCTTCTCAAAATATCATGAATATATTGCAGTAAAAAGTAGCATATCTGCATGTTTGTTCTTTAGTTTGTCTAATTCTGTCAAACTCAAGTAAAGATGATTTCACCGGAAAATAACTTTTGCCCTTTAGATGAAGCAGAAACAGGGCCTGCTCACATGTACTGGTGCATTTTACATAGTTGCCAAGCCTGTGCTGATAAAGTCAGAGAAAAACCACCACTGACCCAAGTCAACAGTCCAGATAATAAAAATGCTGTTGAACATCTTGATCCCAGTGTGCCTGTGGACTAATTATGTTGATCACAATCTAAAAGAAATTCCATAGATGACATGTCCAATGGGAGTCAGCTGAGGTAAGATCATTGATATGCTTGTAGGCATCACAGGCCTGACAGTCTTTGCTAAGTTGTACAAATATATACACAGCTCTGTCAAGTTTGATCCAACGTCACATCTTCCCCCCAAACACACCCTCCTCCACCAGTGTTCATGAAGATGCTACGTTGACAACCATGTGTTGCCATGGCAACTGTTGTCATGGCATTGGGTGTGGGAGGGGAGCTGCCACTGTCTGGCCGTTCTGCGGTGGGTGGATGATGCCTTTCCTCTCATCCTCACAGAGCTTACAAATCCAGCTGCCTGTAGATGTGAGAATAACAGTATTAAACACACAGCAAAAAGGACATAAGCCCACCGTAGATAAAACATACATTAGCACATGATACATGTATCTTGAATCAGGTTGAACAATATAGTACACCAAAACAATGAATATTGTTAATGATGAATGTTAATTTTCCTTTAAGATAATAAATGTAGGAAGGCACAGAAAGCCCTAACAGAATGTGAAATGTCAGAAGTAACAATATACCAGGGGTAGGTCTGACATAGTACAGAGCTGTATGTGAGGGTCTTACCTTCAGGGGGTGCACTGAGAGGAGGAGACAGACAGTACATGTGGTAGCCACGGTCACAATCATCACAGAACAACAGCTGATCCTGTCACAGGAAAAACAGCAAGTCAACACCTTCACAGTCTACAACTAGCCAGCCAAATAACAGACTGGACAGAACACAGTGCAAGAGATAATCTGAAATTCTCCTTCCAAAGCATAGCCTTGACATTTAATGCATGATAGTATTTCATCTGTGTTGCATGACAAAGTTACTTTTCTAGACATATCTTTCTTAAAAAACAATGTGCTATGATGATAATGGTAATAGGAGAGGGAAACCCACATCATTCTCAGAGGTTCCACACAGATGACAGGACTTGCACTCGATACACTGCCAGCGGTACTTTTTCACTGACTCGGTCATGTGAGGTGTAAACTGAAGGCACGTTGGGTGACCTGTTCAACAAAAGACATGCACTTGTTCACAAATTGTGTTCAATTTTTTAACTGTTGAAAGTTTTATTGGTATTACATGTATAATGTATTTGCAATAAGCAGCCTCAACCTACCATCCTCTAACAGGGAAGGATTGCTCAATGATATAGTCATCAAACAATTAGGAGCCACAGGAATATTTAACACTGAATTTCTAGCAGGCCATGTTAAGTAATACTCTGACTAAGCTGATTTATGGAATGAATTCTATGTTTCAAGATACATGTAACTGGAAATGCAGCAAACTTTGTCACAACTTCAAGTTCACAAAGTTTGCTGATGCACTTGATTCAACTAGGAGAAAACATATGTTGCATCACATCTTCTCCTGACCTGAGCGACCGCAGTCAGAACAAGATATGAGCTCCTCTGGCATCCCGCTCTTCTTGTTCTCCTTCTCATCTCCCAGACAGAAGTCACAGTAGTTACTGGGTCCTGAACCCTTAGCTGGAACAAACAACAACAACAACAACAACAACAATTACTATTGTTCAAACATAGTAGCAACTCAGGTCACTACTTTGTCCTAATGTGTTCTATTCAGAAACCATTGCCACCATCATCACAGCAATATTAAAACTGGGAGTACATGCATGGCTCTGGATTCTGAATTAAACTTTCAAAACTTGATTTGGAGCCATGCAGTCCTGTACACTGACTGTGAATGTCGTAAAATCATATGCATTTATCACCCATCATAAGCAACTACAATTACCAGTGTTACTGATAAGCTACTTTTTCTCTTCTTTCCTTTTAATGGATTAGTTCTCAGGGGTGCCTTGCCTCCTTTCTAGGTTATATTTGACATTTCATTTCCCAATGGCATCACAAAACCAATAAAAGAAAATACGTCTATAATCTAGTATAAAATGACATAGTTTATTGAGACATTGGGAATCTGAAAGACAAATTTCTAAGTCGAGCATTGAAGGGGAACAAGACAAGGCATCATGCATATACAAAATGTCTCCAAGATACCTCTCTTTTCTCCATAGGGTATATCCTCAGATCCACTTTCTTTTGGGTTTCGGCATGGAAAAGTAGAACGGGTGAGTGTACCATCACATCACAACAAAGGAACACAGCAATACAGCAAAACAATGGAATGTCAACAGTTGGAGGACAGCAGAGGGAGACAGCCCAGAAACTCCAGGTAGAGGACAGAGACATAAAGTTAGGCCAAACCCAATTAATCAATGCAGGGCTAGAAATACTACATTCCTGTTTTCTGCAATATGTGATTCTAATACTCAGCTTGCATTCTTTTAGTTTTAGCTTGCAAATTTGTATTTCTTTACATTTTCAATTGTTTTCTGGCAAATTACAAGCTGCAAGTGTAAATTTCGAACCCTACAATTCTTTAACAGCCTATCAGTTTTCCATGCCATCTTACCATGAGCAATACTTTCAGTTTGCTAACATCATTCGTACATGATTTCAATGTTTAAACAGGAAAGTGAAAATTGTTATCAAAGACAACTTGATAAATCATGATTTACAGCTCCTGGCATTAAAACTGGGCGGATCAACAGTACATCTGAGAGTTTGACTTACCATCCCCATCTCCATTGGCCTGTCTGGGTGGGGGGGAGTCCTCTTCCTTCCCACTGTCAGGGATCTCCCCGTTGTGGAAGTGTGTGTAGTGGTAGTTCAGCCCTGGACGGTTCTTATACCTCTTCCCACACCCTGACAACAAAACACACGAACTACAACCATGAAGCACATTCATATCAGTCATGAATAAGGAAATACTAATAATGCCTGTATCAAAAGTCTGTCAGTATTGTTGGCTACTACAGATTCCTAGAGCACCTGGATTTAGTGTACATTTATATGCTTTACCATTTCCTCATAACAGCGGATAAATGAATTCCACTGACTTCTTCTTACGCAGCCTATCAAATGTAATTACACTGTAATACTGGTTAGACAGATTTTGTAGCACTTCAGGCACTTTGATAATTCAATCATCATAAATTGTACAATGTACTACCCCATTTTTTTCTGATTAACAATTACAATAATAATTTACATGTGCAGTAGTTAACTTTTATTAAGACATCTGCGGTAACACGTACAAGTGTCTCCACCTCGAAATTACAGTAATAACGGCCCTCCATCTTGTCAATTTTCTCCAATATACATAGCCATCGAATCCCCTTCATCACTCCACACATCTCTTCCCAACATAAATCACTGCAGGATCCCCTGTGGCTGAGGTTGGCAGATCTCCAGTTCCCATCTACATGTATCGATTACCCAGAGTGCACAGAGCAGTTTAGAATCAGTCACCAGAAATGGGACCACATCCATCACTGATGGCTCAATCCTATCTGGGACAAAAAACCTGATGGCTACATCTTATCTGGGAGAAAAAAAAGGTGACTGGAAATGACCCGTGACAGTTCTCAGATGTAATGTATTAGTAAGTAGGACCTGGAGGAGCCCTGTCTGTATGGATTGGACTGTCAGTAACCTTATTAATATCATTGGTACAGTTATGAGAGCTGACTTACATTCACAGGCATATGGCTTGTCTCTGTCATCAGATGGGGGTGGAGGTTCCTCTTTTTCTTTCTTCTTCTTTCTACCGCCCTGTAAAAATAAAAGAAAGGACGTCATCACATATGGATCTTAATAAAGAAAATTTGTTAACCTTTTCTTTCTGACTTGTGCTGTATAACCAACAAGAATTGCGTGCATGAATGAACCTGGTTATCTTGTCACTTTTTCTTCCAGCCAAGGCTCACTTGGATAAAAATTCACAGTCCATTCATAATTTTCTAATTATCCTGTTCAGCAACCAATAAAAACAACAAACCCTCCATGCCATGTGGCCTAGGCAGAGGTAATAATCTCCTTGCCAAGATACCTTGGCAGAGGCAACAATCCTCTTATCCCTGAGCTTGGCAGGCAGGACTACCGGAAGTGGAAGAACCGCAGTCATGAACAAACCGTGACAGATGTACAGGCAAGCTTGATTGCCTTTCTCAAACCATTAAATTTTGATAAGGGCCGTTACCGTTAATCGTATGGCTTCAACTGGGAATTTGTATCTATTTGACTGCAGGCATGATGTATGGTGGCCTGCTGTTCTGTACAGCTTCATTCTGTATCTACACTATTACTTGGTACATTAATAACACAGTAACTGAGCCGTCCTCTGTGAAGCAAGAACCACAGAAATATTACCACTCTTCTATACCACCTACTTCCATCATTCCTTCATTGTAACATGTTGACATAGATTATTGGCTGTGGAGTGCCATTTGGAAAGGCAACATGAAAGAGATAAGGCTGCCTTGTGGCCATTAGACACGCATGGCTCCAAACCTTCACAGAAAGCTCCAACTCAGCATCCTGCATCAGCAGCCAATGACTGTGCCAGACAAGGTAGATTGGAAAATACAGCACCACCATTTACCCACATAAATTTAAAAACAGTCAAGACACAATTCAGCACATTTTTCTGGCATCCACAAATAGATTCTGAATGATTTTCCTGTTAAGAAGAATATCTGCCTCTTCAAGCTATGTTTTGCCAAGAAGGGAAAATACAAGGCTTTTATATTAATATTTTCCGTATCTGTATCTGTATAGCCGGTATAACCGCCCTTTGGCGTACTTGCACACATTGAACACCTTGGTCCTGACCACTTTTCTGTACTCTCCGAAAGCTGCCACAGCTGTAAATGCCATGCACTCAACCTAACTCTGGGCTCCAACAGAGCCACTACAAATAAAGACAAACCATCATATCTTCCTTTAATTGATGGTTACTGAGGACTTGGCAAAAACTTCCCTGCACATTAAGGCCGGCTTTAGACTGACGACCATTGAACAGTCGTGCGAATGTTTATCGTCAAGATGTCTCCAGCGATTGTATTTTTAGGCCGTCTAAAGACAATCAAAATAGTCGCGCGACGGTAATCCTCGAGTCATCGTCACTACCACCTCGGACCCTATCGCACGACCTTTCAGCGGGGGGCCGCGACAGATTTTCCGCCGTCTAAAGCGAACCATCGCCGGCGAAGGAAGTGGGAGGTCATGGGTCATATGCAAATAAGCCTGCAGGAGTGTAGAAATTTGTACTTTTGGTCCTCCGGACATAGCGTAAACTAAGTTACGAATATTTCCCACCTGTGCGATCCCCTGCCACCAATCGCTACTTCACAGGTACGAACTGAATCGCCGACCCATGTAACTGGCTTCCAATATAGCCAGGCCGGCGGCAGCACCGAACGCCGGGTTCAAATCCAGGTTTTGGCCGTCTCGGTACACGCGCCTCATACCCCTTCTTTGCTGGGCAAGAACTCGGCGACTCTCATCCGCAGGGCAACGCGAGTTAGAAGTAGAAAAAGAACAATCTGCTGCAGCATAACTAAAAAAAAGGGGTTCTCCCGCCATTTTGAATCCGCCCGGCGACATGTCAGAGGTGAGGGCCATGCGTGCTATCCTGCACTGCAGATGACCGCCACGCTTCCTGGCCATGTGTCTAAAGTAAGCCGTCGCTCACAACGATGATCGAACGACCGTATACCATCGTCAGTCTAAAGTCGGCCTAAGTGGCTTTTCTATGGCCTAAGCTTTTAATATACCTGTCAAACCTCCAGGACAATGTAAATACATGTAAAAAGATTTTGAAATTCACTTCAAGAAAAAACATGGAAAGGTATGGCCACATATTAGGATGCAAGAATACAGGAACAGCATGAAGGGTACTAGGATGTTTCAAGTCATTGTACTGGTGGGGCTATTTTTTTAACTATACTGAGATGAAGTGAGAAAACCATGCAGAAAGACATGATTGCAACTTCCAAGCCAGTGAAGCTCATATTGCCAGTCTCTCATTCTCAGCACAGTACAAAGCCACAAGAAGAACTTTTCTTCCCATTGAACTAACATCATAGTCAGGATGAATAGGAAATCTCAGAGGTAATCTCCTCCGTGAGAGTGAGACGCATGCATCAACAATGGTTCATCCTCTCTGGCTTTCAGACTGTGAGCATGCTGACAAGGCACTCCGCTGAACACAAACCACTCTTCAAATGGGGCTTTACCCATCGGAGAGGTTTATGGAAATGGCAACAGGATCAAATGCTGCTGCTGACACTGCAAACGTTCCAGACAGTAACAACCGGTACTGGCAATGTCAGCAGTGCATCTATCAACCTTCTTGGACGTGGCAATATGAATGCAAAACCTATACAGGTCACGACCCGCTGTATGTCATGGGTAACACTGGCAAAGCAAGCTCATCAAAATGTCATTTTGATTACAAATCCTGCCCAAATCAGCCTGTTATCATCTGTAGCAGGCAGGTCGAACAGTAATCCAGCTTTTAGCCCACGTTCTCCTGCCATAGTCACCTTCCATACAGCTCCAAATTGGAAAACATGCACGGAATATGAAATTAGCAGGCAGCCTTCCCCCGGCACTTCCGATAAGCCGATGACATACACGCACGCCTAGTATAAAACATTCCAGGTTGTAAAGATATTGCAGGGGCAGGTATATTGTCCTGTTTTATAACCTTTCAGGTTTTTCTATAAACATGGTAGTTACGGGCCCATAAAGGTGAGGACATCACTCAATAACGGCAAGAGGCACGATGAGGCTGAGCTCGGACATAAAACAGTTCATCCGCAGGAATCACAGTAATCAATGAGACACCACGATGAATAATTCACCGGCAGACTGACTCGTCCTCCATCCAGGACAGCGGTACCTGCCAGTCCGTACAGTTTTAAAGCACCGTTGATGGACAGACACCCAATTAATGTGATGTCTCCTGCTGTTGTGGGGAGACACTTGTCTTGTTCTTCAACAGCTATCACTCCTAACCAATTATCAAAGACCCATTGATGCACAGGGGCTCAATTAATCTGATGTCTGAAGCTGTTGTAGGCTGATATTTGTCTTGTTCTTCAGCAGCTATCAATCCTGACCAATTTCTAAACACTCTCATCATCAGTCAGACTTAGCATAGGACGACAAAATGTTTATTTCCCTTCATGTCTCCAGTATTACCAGTATACATACTGCTTCCATTCTGTATAACATGGCAACAGCTCTGGTGGTTTTAAGTGATGGAGGAATCAATTCAAGCTGACATGCATATGATCATATCCTCATTTGGAAAGTAACCATATACTACACAAATCATGTAGGTTTGCTCAGTAGAGTCTTATTACAGCACCTTCAGGTTAATCATATCATAAAACCATTTAGTTGGGTAGATATGTTGTAATCTAGTTGTGAGCCACGGTGGGGAAATAAGAAAGAGAAAGGTAATTTTACTGATATGGTTATATAGCTGCTCTTGAAGAATGAGGCTTCAGAGCCTTGAGAACTGCTATTGATGACATGTACACATAACATCTACCCTTCCAGCCAAGGAGCACTTACTTCAATTCTTCCTTCATCTCATTCATTATCTAACTGCCAACAGTGCCCCTCCAAATGGCCCACCTTAATTCAGCAGGACTAGACATGGCAAAGCATTAAGTACAGGTACAATCAGAAGGGATACTTGAGCTTCATGAGTGTTGACAGATTGGCCTAGAAGGAAAGTGGATGTTATTACTCTTAGATGGCCCAGATGGATGGGGAGTCGCAGGGGCAGTCATCTATAACAAACGGTGGCCATGCTATTACAGCAATATTTGTTACAGAGGCTTAGTGAGAAAGCCCAGCACGTATGGCTTTACGATATGACACCAGATGGATGGCAGGTTGGGCAGGCTTTATTGTTCAGGGCCCTGCTGAGATCAGGGCCGCCGTGATTGTCATCAAGATAAATGGGGCCTCTCCACTGGATCGACCTTGTTACAAGGAACAGCGGTGTAGTCCTAATGGGAGGCTGTGATACAGCTGTACATGAAGCATGCCAACTTGATTTACTACAGCCAACATTGGAGCAACTTAAGCACCATTGAATATGGAGCTTTAGAAAATGCCGTGATCTGAAAGTCAAAATGCATAAGGAAATCGACTCTTATAAGTTATAGTCAAAACGAAGAGCAAGAATTACGGGCACACTTTTTCTCTCATGTCGTTATGCCAAACAATCAGGTTATCATCCAAATGGGATGGAAAGGGACCTTGGAGGCTCACCCTGTTATCAGAATACTGAATCACACACTTAAAAGCTATCCTTGGGGTAAGTAGAGCAGTGCATATAAATCATTTATGAGAAAGCATCAGCCATCAGGAACAAAGGGCATCATCCAATTCACTATGGAATATTGAGCACATTGGTGTTTTTTTTTTTAACAGTGCATGGAGCAGTCTCAGTCAGTCACATGAAGTATGGACCGTGCCAAACTAGCATCATCTTCTCAATAGCCAAGCAATCATCATCCTATGGCACGTGGGTATTTTATTACAGTGACATAGACTCTGAGGGCTGTCTAATAATTGCCATGCTTCACACGTTCTTGGTGCTTGCAGCTTAATATGGAGCTGCAGGTTGCTTGGTGTACAACAACCAAGTTTTATTACATTAGAATTTATGGCTGTTAATATGACATGCTAGCCTTGTGGATCCTTCTAAAATACAATACCTATTAGTACTATTACATAATATTGCTGACTTCCAACACTAACGAGAATTTGAACATTAACACAGGAAAGATGCAGAAACACCTGAGCATATCGAAATAAACTGATCACAGTTGTATCTCTCTATCTCCTACTGAGCTGTCATGGTGCATTGGCTGTGCAAACAGGATCACAATAGCACCAGGTTACTGAAATATTACCAGAGATTGTGACATTATTTCAGCACCGTTTAACATAAGCCTCAGCAGGCCTGACCTTGAAAACGATTGCCTCTGGTGATATAGATTTATTATCAACAACAGTAGGCAGAGAATTTAAAGAAGACTATTCAGAAACGAAATCTGAATTTTTCTTAAACTGGTTACACAATAATAGACTATTACATAATTCAACTCACAGTTATCAAAACCAATTTCAAAAACAGGTCATGATGCCACCTCACCCTTTTTCTTTTCCTTCTGGTGTAGGTTTCATCATCACTACTGGAGCTGTCCTCCAATTCTCCAGCATCTGGAATGTCGTCGATTTCATCTACCGCATCCTTGGAATCTTCTGAGTCTTTCAGTACAGAATCTATCAGGTTGTTCGCAGCCTCGCTGTCGAGTCCCAGGGCGTTTTCCAAGGTCGCATCCTTTGCTGTTTCTGAATGGCAGGATAAATGTTCCATTTATGAAATGTGACAGGTTAACACCCAGGAGTCAAGGATCAACTTACAGCTATGAGGAACAAATCATCCTTAGGCAAAACACACTGGCTAAAATCAATAACTAATAATTCAAGAATGGCGTAAGTAAAACTTAATCTATTTAACATCTGGTAAAACATGACAGCATTAATATTGAAAAATTGTGGCATTGATGATTGAGTATGTTCAAATCACAAGCCATTTAGGAAGTCACCCTTGTAATTTCATCTAATAGAGCATGGTTAATATTGAAGAAGATAACATATGATTCATTTCATAATATGTCACAATCCAATTTATGATTTATTGTTTGTCGAATATAATGTTGAAGGATCAGTCAAATACAATATGGGATTCTGACTCATCCAGGATATGACTCACATCCACAGAACATGTGAAAAGATCTCAACATCAATCAATAACCCAGTAAAATACATTTTGTAACAAGTTGCACTGTTTATTATACAATTAATAGCATCAGTGATTGTACGAAGTCACAATCAGACTAACTTCAAAGGATATAGAGTATTAAACGTAACACCAGTAATCTTAATGGCATGGGCTGAAAATGCATTCAAAGAAACATTTCTACTGCAGTACTAGTGTATAATAAGGGGGTTGAAATGAAGACAGCGATGATAAGAAGCCACAAGGGATCTTTGTCAGAATTTCAACTTAGAAATAAGATGCCAAAATAGGAATTCCTTGTGGCCTCTTACACCACGAGGAGGATAGCTTCTACCCACCACCAGCACCTTACCTCCCTCCTGTATCTCTACATCCTGTACCTCACCCTGATTCTGTGGAGGGTTCACTTGAGCGAAGTATGCTCTGCGTTTTTTGCGCCATCTCTTGGCGGGAAATGTATAGATCTGTCCAGGTGCGATGCCTGGCCTGCGCTGGCTCTGACTCATCCACAGCGAGCAGTTGGTCTGGGCGACTCCTGTCAGGGTGTCCAGGAAGGGAAGCCGCATTTTCCGCTCCATAACCACTCGAGCGTTGAAGTGGGAAGCATTTTCCAGTGCCTCCTTGTAGAACTGGTTTCCCACCACAGCACTAGTACGGAAAAAAAAGTATTTCCCATTTACAATAATATTTTTACTTTCTGTCTATCACATATACAACACATCGACTGAGGTATCACATGTAAGTAAACTAACAGTTACATCAATTTGGATAGACTAAAAGCAGTAAATGTGATGGACATGAGCAATACAATTTTTATGATAAAAGCACAAGAAATAAAGCAGATGTCAGGTTGAGGACTGGATAACTTCAGGCTTGTTTGCACAAAATTAGTTTAGCTATATATCTGTATATTGTACTAGTACTTACCTGCAAATTCACATTATATCATCCATCTACAAAGAACAAATACTGATTCCGTGGGTTGATGTGAGGAGGTTCAAATACTGAACCTCCTCACACTGAACCTCCTCAAATCAACCCTCATTCCAGACCCCTTGCTCCTACTCTAAGGTACTGCCACTGTTTCAGGGAGTAATGTTTCCCCATACAAATTGCATTAGCACACCTCCTTGCAGCTGGACAAACCACAGCAAGCGGCTCACTCAAAAATAAAACACAGAATAACCTACATGTATAAGCGTCAGTGATGTATGTGAAATGAAAGCACTAGTGAGGAGAAAGTTAGAAATCCTATTCTAACCGTGGTTCACCAACATGCATCGTAGCATCAGAGGGTGCTTCAGTGGCTTTACTGACACGTCCTCTTTCCCTGTGGGTATACAGAGGACATGGAACATGTGCACAGAAAAATGTAGCTAGAGCTGGTCCATACGTAATGTATGATATATTGTAAAGTAATTGGTAAACTAAAATCAGCAAATGTTGGCTACTTTATTTATCTACAACATGTATCATTAAAAGTTGTGACCTGTTCATGCAGCTAAGAATGACAAAATACTGGTGCTTCTAGTGGAAAATTATGAGTGATCTTCCAAATCTTGTTGATGAACAGGCACTTAGTAACCTTAGTCATAACATATTTCCATACCAGGACCTCACTGAGTCAAAGAAATCCCTGCAGAGCACCTTGTTCTTAAAGTGCACTCAGCTAGTCTTACTTTGATCTCCTTGAGCATGTGACAGGCAGCATGCCAGAAAACAGACTTTCTCTTTTGCCATGAGTAATAAACCTTTGCCAAGCCACAAAGGACTCCGATCTACTATTGGTACAATTTAGCATCCTTATAGAATAGGGAATTCTCCAATATAAGTACAATGTACTAAGCAAGTTGTTCTGACAATTCTCATCTTCCCTTCATTTTCTGGCACTGCACACAAGAAATGCAAAACCTTTCTTAGATCTATGGTAACAAATACTTTTTGTCAAATTCATACAACTTATCAGAACCGCAGGTAAAGGCCTCAGAGGTTATTCTATTTCAAAACTGAAAACTGTAAAAAAAATAGCATTTTCTTACTCCACTAGCATGCCTCTTGAGCTGAATTGACAAGGTCAACATTCTGATGATTACATGATCTCTTATCGTAATAACCACATTAAAAATCAATCGCTCCTCACAAAGGTTACTGCTACATATCAAATTGCCCCCGTCAGTTTCTCCACTCTTTCCATTCACTCATCAATTACTGCTGGTACTTATATCTGGTGCCTGAGGAGTCATATCATCAGCACATGGAAGAAAGCCAGCCCACGCACCTATACACTTGTAGGGGTCAATCCCTAACAGCTATATTGTGCCAGAAAATAATCATGAAGTGTTTACTCTTGTCATAAAACATGTCGTTATGAATCAGAGTCTGAAATTTGATGGAATAAAGTTGCAGATTCTGTTCAAATCATATAAATCATTATGATTTTCATACAATGTTGATTTCTTTACGCAATACATACATGTATATGCATGTGTGATAAGTGTTATATATGTTTTGAAAATTACACTAGATGGAGTAAATACAACTAAGGATAATCTTGTAAAAAATTAATACTTTGCTATTACATTACAATACTTTTTATAATAAATACTTCACCACCAAAAATGTTTTTCTGATTCAGTTTTTTTAATCAACATATGACATTACCAAACTGCATCTTTAATCTTTTCAACAATTCTTAATCCATGTCACCCTGGTTATTCTGTGTACTACAATATAGTATTGGTACCTGTGGATAACCTGGCACGAAAACAGACCAGCCTCCCGAAGTAACGAAAAATTATAGTTCCATGCATAAATTCAGTTGATCCATAATTTTTAGATTGTACTGAATTGGTTAGACTCATGAGCCATTTTCTCGTGTTTCGAGAGCAACAGACACTGCCATGATAACAATGCCGTCGTCACGTGCCTTGTTGCGCGAATGTACAGTCAAAACATCAGTCGTCAGGCCAACCCACTACATGCAGCATGCATAGCACAGCAACAAACAGCCACTATGCACTATGCAGACAAAGGAAACCGCTCCCTCTGCGGCAGACGGCCTTTCGACTAGGCACCATTTTCTCTACTTCCATACAACGACTGCCCCTAAAACTTTGCCCTCATGTTCTTTGAAAGGTTTCAAGCTGAATGAGATTTTGGAGAGGGTCTAAGAACGCTAGAATTGCCTGGAATATCAACTCACCTAGGTTGTTTCACAGCGATCCCTCGCCCTCCCGTCGAGCTACTCGACGCCATTTTAAATTTTACCCAGGAATCCCCCAGCAGACAGCACGACATCTGACCTTTTGGCGGGAAATTTGAACACCACATTTGAAGCCAGATCTGCTTTGAAGCGATGCCCCAAAAAAAATACTTTTGATAACTATTATTTGTCGATGCCGATTTTGTTTGTCGCTAAATATCACCACTTGATATGATTTCCCAACGCTTCAAGGTCGCTTTCTTGTCACAAAAGTTAAAAACGCCGGTAACAAGAAAGTGACTTTTTGAAGAATTGTTTGAATCAAGAAGGTTCAAATGAGACTTCTTGTTTGAATGTTACGCTCTCTTTCTCTTTCGAGTATTTGTGCCTGTGTGGATGTACCCTAATGTGGGATGGGTTTAGGTTGTGGAAATTGAGCTGGGAAGACCGTTGCGAACGCTTGTGGTAACTTTTAATATCCGGGTATCAATCTCGCAAAAAACATGTCCGTTCATCAAGTAAACGTAAAATAATTGAAAAAAAATATTAAAGTATGAAAAACACACACCAGGGTTGGAGTTCACATGCGCCAAAGTATCAATATGTGGCGAAGTTATCAGTACTACCGCATGGTGGCGCTATACGTTGGCCGTGCCGACGGAGCAGTTTAGTTGTGCCGTGAAAAAATAAGTGACAGTTTAATGGCAATATTCACAAGATTCACTTTTTTCTCATAAGGACACAAGCATATATGATGTTGATGTTGAATATCAACACTGAAGTAAACCAGTTGCACTTTTATTGTCCGATTGTCAGCAGAAGCAGCATGCCTGGCCACGCTTCCTTTCAACCGAAAATAAGGCTCGCAAAACTGCATGGACGGCCTTGGTCGTTGTTTCGAGTCTTTAGGGCTGTTCTCGGAAAGATAAATGGTACCGTAAAATATGACAAGGCATCAATTCGTAAAATTTTGATCGAGATGCAGAATCAAATCGTGTCAATGGCATCACATGCGTCATGATAAGTGACTCTCGTAAGTGTGATAAATACATAAACTGACAAAGATCAGGTCAGGATTAGCGCATCAGGCCTTCTTCTTACGAAATGTTCTCGCGATCGTCCATCTCATTTGCGGCACAGCTGTGCTCTCTTATATGGAAGCCCCACTCCACCCAACGATGTATGAAAACAAAACTCTCTTTAAAACAACAACTCAGTCGTCATTTGTGACTTGTCACCACAGCTTGTGTTTCATCTTTACCATCCTGAACGAAATGGTAACATCAAAATGTTTTTCGCGGTCCACATGTTGATGGTATACTTCAATAAAGTGACTTATAATTGGTGCGGAAATTAATAATCCGATGTGGCGGAGGGTCCAAACAGGGTTAAGGACTCTTATGTTTCCACGTCATGTGACTTCTGTGTGGCAATATTTTACGCGTATGAAATTCCGACAGCATTCTCATTATCGTTCTCAACGTAGGACGTCAAAATCCAGCCTGCTGTCGTGGTTACAAGATTGGCTTTGAATTTTCTCCTGTTTGTCGATTTTCCCGCCGGGCCGCCCTCTGTGCACCTGCCGAGGCCGCCTCACCTGCGAACTTGATTTTGCCGCAAAGAGTATTGGGTAACAAAATGGCGGCCGAATTCTGAAGGTTTATAATCTGTTTACGACAGGTCTAACCACTTTTACATCCTTGAATTATTTTTTGATCACATAGCAGTCGATTCTCGTGCAGTGGAAACTTCCCCTTGCCATATACAGCTGGTGTAGTAAGACTACTAAGAGGAGGTAATGGAGGAAGTATTGTGACACAAAAGGCCGGAACTCCGGTGCGGAATCGTGTTGCATGTTTGCGTGCTGAAGTTGACCTTACAGAGACGTAGACGACATTTGCAACAGGTGAGTCACGTTAGAATCTTCCACGCTGTTCACTCACATGGTTAACTTAACCTGACTAACTGGATAAAGGTTGCCACTTTACCAATGATCGCATGTCAGTGTTCTTGTGGATATTCGCAAATGGTGTGCGATAAATTGTGCAGCTGGTGACAAACTAACGGTGCCTGGCTGCTAGTTCCGGACAGCCCGACGATGTTTTGCCCCATGTCGTGTTTCCTTCTAGTCAACAGTGCTTGCATTTTCCGTTAGGACTGAGTCATTTCCATGTCACAGAACCACAAAGTCACACAGCCGCACGTTTGCAAGATACCACTTTTTGCTTGTAATCAAGATCACAAAATATGTGTGCTTGTCTGTAGAGAAGGGGAGGGGCACGCTGTGCTCCAGGTCAACGCAAATATAACGTGGCGTTATGCTTATGACAGACGATGTTTTTCTATCCTAGACGAGACGGGGAACAGTAGGAAATGTGACAGACCCCGTCAGTGTCTGAGTAAACAGCAGCATCACGCATTTTGACGCAGTCATCCCTGGAAAACCCGCCGCCCTCGCGCCCACTGATTAGTGCGTAATCATGGAGCGGCCGACCAGACCACATCCGGTCGGCTCTCACGCCGGGACAGACAGTAGTAGTTCACTCACACCACCACAGACAACACATCAGTTCGGCAGCAGCCACGGCACAAGATCAAGCTATTTTCAGGTATGAACATTAATATAGAATTTTACCATACATGTTACGTAGTCTCAACTACCACACTTTGTTTCTTTGGGTCACATTCATGTCATGCCACAGCTGGTACATGGTCAATGTGGTGAGGAAGTTGGAATATTGCTACAGCATACATCTGATAAAGGACGTTAAAGAAAGGTTAACTTTCTTCATGTAATTGAAAATCTGGATGTTCACAATGGTTTGTATATTTTGATTAAAACATAATTTCTGTTGTTAGTCATTTATTGTTATACATTTACTGTTATTCCATTGAAAATTAAGTTCTTTTTTTACAGTGTTGAATTTATATCTCAAAATCTATACCTTCTTTTCATTTGGTCTTGTCAGCCCTTCCCCTACCAGTATTAGGTGGAATTGGATGTAAAAAAAATGATTGGTGATTATGCATTCTAGCTACACATATTTTGAACCCCTGATTTCCATGACAATAATTTTCACAACTTGTTGTTAATATGATCAGGGATGTAAGGCTGTATATACAATAAAACCTATGTATATTTATGGTGGTCTCAGGTGCTAGATATGTCACACCTGATTTAGACCATCCCTAATCAGCACACTGCATTAGGAATTTACATATTGTCATGCAAATTACAGTATAAATGATGATGTCATGTTCCTTGTTTTGTTCCCAATTTGTATTGATGTCGATACATTGATGCAAAACAGCCTGAGGTAGGAGTATCTCTCTGTCGTAAAGGCAATATTTGGCCATCTAGATATGGAACATGTATCCTTTATTGTTACTAGTACGTCATTATTGCATGAATAGCCAAACAAGTTTCAATTTTTATTATTGACAAATTACCAAGGACACTATATAATGTCCTTGAAATAACACAGCAGTGGGCCAGTGGCATGTCCTGAGTGAATCAGAATACTGATCAGTCTATAGGGGGTTGGTGCCTATTATGTACTGTTAATGGGAACACAATAGGCTATGAATAGGTGCAAGGGAAACACCTGCAAGGGTAGAGTGCAGCATTGTCTTACATGTTTGTTCCTGTTGTAAGAAGTCCTTCACTGTGTCAGAATCTGAATCAGTGACTTGGAACTTGCAGGTGTGGAGTTACAGTTTTGTACATAGTGCAGGTAAGATACCAGCAGCAGCTGTCAATCTACTGACTCTTGATCTCTTTGGATCTTATAATTCATGTAGCCATATCTGCAGGTGCAAAAGTACCACTGTGACACTGTAGCACTTGAATTTCTTAGTTATGGTGGATGAAGATGAATAAGGTGCTAACATGAAGTTGAAACATTCAATGATTGATACAGCAATAGAAACTGTTGGTGTAGAGCCAATGTCAACGCTACATGCCAAGAAGAGCATGTTTTACAATGTTGGCAGGACTGCCTAAACCATGCTCCTAGTGGCCAGCGATTGTGTAACGTAGGCTAGGCCTTGAACTATACCCCACTTCAATTACTTGACTTGAAGGATAGAACTTGACATAGTGAAGAGTGACAATTTGGTATCAATACTGTTAGTATTGTTTGATTAGCAATTTGAGGTAAATCCACCTACAGGTAACAAAATTGGTGAGGTAGTCTGTAGTGGAGTGTGTGAGGTAGTGTAGTACTCAGTAGTTACTGTACTTCCTCGTTTGTTGAAATGCTTTGGTTAGAGTCCATCTGAAGAATGGATCAATTTGTTTGCCATTGAAAATGTACCTTCCATTTGTAAAGGCTGAAGTCCATGAGATGAGCCATGTCTATATTTAGTCCCTTGTGTTTTCAAGGAAGTAATTAGCCATGTATCTGGGGGAAACTCAAAGGTGATAAGGTTCCTGTCCTGGCTGTTGTACAGCCATCACCACCTACATGCATTGTACATGCATTGTTTTCAAAACATCAGTGTCGGTGTCTGTCAATTCTGAAAGCAGAACAAAACAAAACAGTAGAAAGCAAAACAAGGATGCTCATTGTCAGTCAAATATGAAAGCAGAAGAAAACAAACAAGAATGCTTGCTTATTTGTTCTGTTTTATGGGGGCCTGCAACGCTCTACGCTAAATTTCAACGCTCTACGCTAAATTTCGAGAGCCGGCTACGTATTACGCTGAATTCAAGAAGCCTCCCCCATTACGCTTTACGATAAATTCCGGGTAGCTACAACGCAATACGTAAAATAAAACGGCGAATAATGCTCTACGCAAAATGCACCAATTACGCTCTACGTTGAATTAGAGCGGTCCGTCTACGCTCTACGTAGAATTAAAATGGCCGATTACGCTCTACGGAAAAGGGCATGCGGGCACCCTTTTATGAATAAATGATGACTGAAAAGTTAAAAAATATGATTTTATTAGCAGAGCAGAGCAGCTCTGATATTTTATACTTATTGAAGTGAAAGTTTATTTTTAGTGTAGTAGTAGTTGTTTAGTGCTAAGGATAGCTCTATGTTTTATGTGTAAAGAGGAGTTGACATACAGCCTTATTACTTGTTACAAAATCTGCCCAAGACTATTATGAAAAGAACCCTACATGCAGCTGTTGTTGTTACTGGCAAAGTCTACTGGCATTCTCCCAAGACTGATGACTATGTCCTGGAGGCTTCTTTACCTGGAGCACTGGAGATAATGAATGATGCCAATGTTAATACGATATTAAATC
Organism: Branchiostoma floridae x Branchiostoma japonicum; assembly: GCA_013266295.2. Classification (NCBI taxonomy): domain Eukaryota; kingdom Metazoa; phylum Chordata; class Leptocardii; order Amphioxiformes; family Branchiostomatidae; genus Branchiostoma; species Branchiostoma floridae x Branchiostoma japonicum. Next base: position 19,226,757 of record CM023840.1, read on the forward strand.
AGACCACTGACAAAAAAAGTCTTCTGGAAAGACCAAATGTTTGACCCTTACTTGACTCATTAGTCCAACAACAATAAGAACCATGTACAGAGATATCCCTAAGCATCCTTCTCAACAATAGGAGTGGAGAGGAGAATTGGATGACTCTTAGATTAAATGTTTCCTGTTGCCAAGATGCCAAACCCCATTGAAAGTTTCTGGATGGTCCAGGAATAACCTACAACTTACAAGGGATAGAGGAGTAAGCATCAGTTTATACAAATAACCGTGACCTTGGAGGATAGGTTATCCGTTTTTACAGCCCCCCCCTAAGAACTAGTGAAATTTCCCTAACTTACCTATAAATATAACTTTATTCCATCATCATTGTCCCCACACAAATATATTAATGACCCATCCCTAATGAGGTTCCCCTGTGCCTGTGACTTGAGCCTGTGCCCAGATGGAGTTGGCTAGCTGCAGAATCAGCAGGACATAATGTGTGCCACCTTGGCCAGTGGCAGCCAGGGGTGGCTCTGAGATCTGCCAGGCATTTGGTTTTGTTGCTTTAGTTGTAGAGCCCCTCTTGGATGATAGCTTGGAGAAAATGGAGTCTTGCATTGCAGAGTTGGACAAGGTTATTTCAGTAAGTGTCAAATTTTGATAGATTTGATTTTTCTTTATCTGTAGAGAGAGCTGATTGCTTGGGAAATCTAGCACAGGCCAGTCTGTTCTCTTCAGGGGGTACAATGGATGTTTTCTTTCGAGTGTGATGTGTTTAGGGATGTCAAGTTTTGTGGTGGGCCCAGAGGGTTCAGACTGGTGTACAGCACAATGGAAGTTATAATTTGCCAGTGTTACGCCTCTTTGGTCTCATTTTGGATACAAATTCTGTCACAACAAGGATCCCCAAATCTTCGGTATGTGTCTTCAGCTCATTGAGCAAATCAGGAAAGTTTACTGCAGAGGCCAGTTGGCAATTTGTCTCACTGTAGCTAAATCAATTTTTTCTACTCTGTCTCCCATAACAAAGAATGTGGTGTTTGTTTTGGCCAATATAACAGCTTGCAGAGTAGTGTTGTTTCCTTCCTTTTGGTCTTTTTCAGCTGTTCCTTTATACTGTTCTTCCTCCGTTCTGGTTTATTTTGATTTTCTGCTCTTTTACAAAACCAACAGAGAGGATCAGAGTCAATACTATCATTGTTGTACAACACAAGTGACCAGGAAGTCCCCAGGGCCAGTCTAATACTGACAGCACAGTGAATACCTAGTACATGAGGAAAGACCTTACTATATGGCAGTTAGGCTGTCTAGTCCACCTAACAATATTGGGTGGTAAGTTTGATTTTTCAGTGAAATTCTCACAAGGTGTCACCGACAGCAGTATACTTGATAACTGGACAGGTCGTCATGTCGTAAATGTTGGGACTTCTGTTCCTGTTCTAAACAGTTTACCATTGATGAAGATGTGAATAATATATGATGATGAATTTTTGATTACCAGATGCTGAGTGGCATAGCTAGTGACCTGGATATCATGCTGCAGGATCTGTGCAGTACCTACCCGTTCCCTGCCGGTCAGGGGCACACAGACATGGCATCACCACAGCCCCCCTCCCCTGCCGGTCAGGGCAACACTCCCCACCAAAACTGGTATGTACATGTCATGAATTTTTACAAGTAGTAATACTATATCTCAGTGATGTTTCAAATGTCTGTGTGAGTGGGCAGTGTTCCCATCTGACAGACAGTGCTGTAGGTCATGAATTAGTTGAGGATTACCAGATTTCTACTGAAACTTATTAGGGCCACCTGCTTCAGATAAATCAGAATCCAACATAAGTTGCTGAGAGAAGAAGAAAAGGTTCCTCCTTGTAGATAAGTATTGTCCATATTGATAGCTCACCTGGCTCTGATTATTAATGTTGAGTTTCAGTTGATGGAAACTAAGAGTTAAGTTGCAAGTATATGGTTTGTGTTACATTAATCTGCTTATTTGTAGTTCAGATGTAACCCCTGATAATAAAGTTTGTAATATATGCTACATGTATTATGATCCTTTTTTAAAATCTTTTGCCTTTTCAACTTTTTGATTATGACTTAAAAGCTTCTGATCGTGTTCCAAATGAAACTGTCCTTCTCCCTAATCAAACAAAAGGACATGTGAAGAAATAAGTTTTTGCCACATTGTGTTTTTGTTTTCTTTATCCTACTTTTGATCTGGGTGGATTTCAGTTGGATTCAGGTCAAGATGTCCCAGATTTGTTGCAAGTTTGTCCTCACAAATAGCACCAGATCCTCTGGGCATATCCAGTTTCAGTTTTCCATATGTTTTGACTAATCAGCCCCCAGATCTAAAGCCCTTCTCAACATTCACCTAGTGCATCGGGGTTGCAGGAGAAGTGTGTGCATTTTCACCTCCTTGGCCAGTAAGTCTGGATTAACTCCTGCCTTCTGTACTTGTCCTGCATGCCTCCGTGTGATAGGTGAATGTGATCCAGCCAAAAATTCCACCCTATCTGAAAATTCCTGGCATTTCCTGTGTCTGTAGGAAAGAAGAAGGAAGTCCCAGCCACCCTGGTGGGACCAGTGGGAGTCCAGAGCAGGACAAGGGTGAGTAATGGACGCCTCTGTAAATATTTAGAAAAGATGGGAGATAGGGAATTGTACTGAAGAACATTTCCAGGTGACTTGAGTTGTGTGTGTACGGCCTCGGGAGACATGACATCCCCTCGGTGGGCGGGGCACTTCTATATCCAGTAGTCAGCCTCAAACCGTGCTCGATCTTACTTAGAGCACTGCTAAGGTCCCCGAAGTTGGTCAACTTCATCCACAAGTGTTTTATTTTGCTTTATAAATCTTTGTTTATATCATTTATTTTCTTCTATCAAGGATTTGTTTGAATGTCTCTCAGCCTGATTGACGACCGTAAGGTCGTCAATCAGGCTGAGAGACATTCAAGCAAATCCGAGATGACTCAAAGCACATGTGCTGGTCAGACTCCCAGTCTGCTGTAATCCCCCTGGGCAGAAAGGTGGACACTGCCATTGGTCAGCTATTGTTTCCATGGATACAGTAACTTGCCAGAAGTGGGCGTCTTCAAGTTAGTCTGATTTATTGCGTTGGTTAGAGCACGGCTATCCCTAGAGAGGGACGAATTCCAGCATCCTGGTTGGCTGAGAAGAGGGTGGCTGGTTAGTTAGAGCACCCCTACCCCAAGGGATAGAGGTGCACTAACTAACAACTGTGCTACTATGTGGATATAATCACTAGAAATCCTGGCTCTTGATTGGCTGAGGGGACCTAGCAGTGCTCTAAGTGGTAGTTGCTGATACAAGTATTTAGACATGGTGGATTGGGGAAGGAGGTGGCTGGCATGTGTTAGGTGACATGGAAGTCTTGGCAACCTTTCTGCACATGCCAGGAGTGGAACAGCTTCATCAGCCTGAATCAGATCTACTTTACCCATTAGGATTCTTTTTGAAAGTTGGACATATTGTCAAAGATTAAGGAGTGTCTGAGCTTCAGTTTCAAGAAAGTGGGAGGAAGGAGATGGAAGCTGACAGTAGAAACCACAGCCAGCCCAAGCCACCTTCAGTTATAATTGATACAACCCAGCTTGCTATGATTTATGTTTCAGCAGAATTATAAAAAGAAAACAGTCTGGTGATTAGAAACAAAACCTTAGCGCCTGAAGCTGTTACATTCCTCCCAGTATTACCTTTGAGGTAAAAACCCTGACAGGCTAGGAAAGGCAGGAATCCCAGGAGAAGCAGTTTTGGTGTTATGGAAGGCTTCACCCAGTCAGGAGAAAACAAGCTTATCCATCAACTGACTCAGTTGTATTCATAACTGCTCAGTTCTTTTTGCTGTAACCATACAATCATAAACCATGTGGTTTTACTGTGATGAAAGGTAATGAGTTCCTGCTGAGGGGTGATCCAGCCTGCTGATACCTAATTCCTGATTGTGCATGCCAATCCTCACCTAACCCCTGGGAGGTAGGGGAAGTCATCTGATACCCTTGGGGTAGGACTGGCTTATAATGAACTTCAGTAGGACTGTGTGACTAGAATAAGAACTTTGTAAACTACTTCTTCTGTTGGAAATTTATAAAGAATGACCTGTATTGTTTATCCTTTGAAAAAGGAACTCTTGAATTTTAAACTTTCATAGATCTAACATCTGAAAAAGATGTAATCAGGTACAGACCAGAAAGGATGATGTATGTGTGGATAGTTGGTGCTCTCTTTCTCTCTGTCAACAGGTTATGCACATTGTTTTCTTTTTTCCCTCAGCTTTCTCATATCATTAAAAAAATAATTTTTATATCATACATCCTTTTTATTCCTATTTTCATGCACGCTTTCTCCACAATCTGTACTGTGAACACTTTTCTTTCATGTACTTCACTACTTGTTATTGAAATGCCACAGATGTGGATAATCTCTTGTTTGGGTTAGGCGCAAAACCAAGATATTGGGGTTAAGATATGTTCACAAGACTCTCCTCTGCATTTTTATAGCCATTGTTATTTTCCCTTGTGCAGCAGAAATTCCCATAAGGACATATAGGTATTATTCAGGAATGCTTTGTTCCCCTTTCTATGGGAATATTAGACATGGTTGTTGAACAAGAAAGGCTGATAAAGAAACCAGCTTGCAGCTGCTTGTCATCATGTACAATACTTAAATCCTTTGTTTTCGACTCTATAGTAAGGAACAATGCTGTAAGGCATGCTCATTAGGTTGCTCCTTTGTGTTATGCTACAAATAGTCTCAAATGGAAGAAAGTTTATAAAGAAAGAAAAGTATTCTTGATACAATACATGATTGCCATAGAGAACAAAGGCTATGGTACTTTCCTAATACTTGAAAATGAAGTGTACCATATGTTAGAATATATTATATAGGCTGCTAATGGTGAGGAAAGAAAACAATCAACACTTGAAATCAAATATGAATGAAAAGATTTATGACAGTACACATTGCAGTGAACAAATTTGAGAGCCCAAATCTGTCCAAACCTTTTGAACTCCCTCTGTACCCTGTATGTTCATGTATGCCAAAACAAACCCCACTGACCCACTGAAATTCTAATGCTCAGAATTTATGTATCCCAGCTGCTACAATGTATACATAACAGTACATGTGCAGATTTACATGGACAGGCATAGCCAGTGTTTCTCCTTATATCATGAAATACAGTACAAAAGCAGCCAGGTTTCAACTTTGTTTGATACTGATACTTCAAGTTCGTTGGCCATTCCTAGTCCAAGCTGCCTTTTAGACTGGCATTTTGCTTGATCCTATTCAATAAAGAAAGTCTCTGCTCAATGCACTGCTGATCGAAGACAGTGTTGAAGACTATATAAAGTCATTTTGAAGAAAGTGCTCTGAATAGGTATGGTGCCTGAACCACAAAAGTGTGGACAGAGATAGACAGGTGTGCTATGCACCTGTGTCTAAAAGAGACATGATTAACTCATCAGTTATTTCACCTGCTAATTGTCCATTGTTCTCTAATCTGTACCTGTAGGCATTTTAGGTTCCGCCTTATTTCCTAACAGTACCACTGTATCCTGGAACAGCTAGTGGAGATGATTCACTCTGGACTTCTTCTAATGGAAATTAGTACAGTACTACAGTTATAATTATTGACAACAGTGTGATTCTTATGGTCATTATACAACATCCTTGCTCTTTTGAAATTATGGAGTACCATCTGTTAGGTGTCCCTATAGGTATGTAGACCTTTGTGCCTTCCAGTTCCACACAGACCTGGGCAGGGTGGTGCCATATGGGTCCTGAAAGTGGAAGACTGTCACATTAGTGTTAATGGGATGTCAATGAAACAGACTTGGCAGTTGTATGGAACAGATAAAAGTCCATGCACTTCCCCCCAAAAAGGGCAGAGAGATCAGATTAACGTTCCATTGGTTCCTTTCTAATGATAGAAAGGATTGTATTTCTCAGTCTAGCCTTTGTGGGCGTCTTGACTTCTGTTATCTGTCAGGAAGAGCCTTCATCTGGGCATCTGGTACCTTTTATCACAAAGTAGAAGTACCCTTTGTCCAAACTAGGTAAAGGTTCTTCACTAGAAGCACTGGAAGTTGAACTAGTAAAGCATTGCGAATGTAGTTTTAGAGCTTGGGTTACCAAATTCCAATGTAATGAGACCATTCTGATGTAGCAACTTGTAATGCCACGTTAAAGCAAGAATGCTATATCTGAAGCTCTTAGTTGTGACAACTGAACAAGAGAATTTGAATACAGTACTGTAGTTTCTATTCTTTGTTTATTTTGTTAATTCTATAATAGATGTATTACAAAAGTTCCAGTATCAGCATGGCCCTCCCCACCCTTTATTTCCCTCAGCTAACTCAGTAGGCAGGCAGACATCCACCTGTGAGTCTGGAGAAGAACCAGAAATCCCCAGGGTGTTCCTCCCACCTGAGCTATTGACCTTCTGGGGTCATGATAGGTCAGGTCACATCATCCCTGATTAGATCAGATTAATGACTATTTATCCACCCCTCCATGAATCCCTACATGGGGTCTCTAGCAGCCATGGATGGAATTTGGCAAGGACTTCATGATCCCACTGCTAGCCCCCAGGTCTGTCAGAGAAAAATCATCCAGACATGATAGGCCATGGGAAAGAGACCACACAAGGAACATGCTGACAGTAATACATTGATTGTATCAAGCAGTGTCACTGGCATATTTCGGTATAAATGTAATGTTCTTATTAAAATGACATAATAAACCACAGGAGACCTGATAAAGTCACAGCAGCACATTCAACTAATGCCAGTTATGGGTCTCTGGCTTGTGTTATTGTTGACAAGTTTACAGTGCCTTTCCTGAACATTGTTATGGACTCTTACATGTATAATGAACCATTACAAATGTAATACATAGTATATGTAGATGGGATTAGATATGAATGTTTTGAATGTACTTATAACCATTGTGATCAACTGTAAACCTGTCTGTGCTGAAATAATTGAACCAGTGCATGTTGAAATGTACATAACCAGTATAGTTATTAATGACTTTGTCATGCCATAGACAGTAATCACATGAGTCCAGATGACAAGACAGAGTAGACAGGAGTGTTATAACAGGATTAGTGTGAGGTTTGGGGCAGGGGTGGGTAATCCCTGCTGTCTGTCTGTCTGCCTGGGTAGTTTCCTGGGCAGGTACGGAAGGTCGGAAAGTCATACAAGTCACTGTCTTCCTGTAGTTATTCTTTAGTTGGGTCTGGGCCAGATTTTCACAGTTCTGTTCACGATAATGTAGTTGAACTGTATTTAGTCTGCTGTTGACTGTAAATGATTTATGTAAATAAGATGACAGCTTGACTAACAAAAACCAATATGGGGTCAGTGGTCATTATAATCAATAAAGTGAAGTCAACAACTGAAAATGGGAAATTCTAATCAATGTTGTTTTTGAAAGATTGTTTCAGGATAAATAATTGATAGAGAACTATTAGAATGTTTTCATAGCTTTATCAAATAATATTTTTACAGAACCTTTACTAAGTTTAATGGTTTGATTTCTTGTGTAACTATTACAAATGAAATATGTATCTCCCAGAGATAATCTAAGGTACTTCCCTTAATTTAAAATACAGACTACTGTTCAGTAACATCAAGTGATACTCAGGTTTACCAGGGATTGACACCTCATATCCTGTAGACTGTAGACAATACCATCCTAACACCTGCATTTTATGTGTCTGTGAGTAAAAGGTGTGCTGTTTGTGTGCTTTGCTTCCAAAGTTTGTTTTCCTTGAGGAGAACAGCATGTCAAGTGGAAGTGGAAACAGCCCACCACTCCAGAAGTGACAGGATAAAAGCAGACATGTCTGGTAGCCTTGAAGCCAACATGGTGATATATAAGCACCAGCAGTCACCTCACAGATGGGTGCCCATCAATATACTGTATTATCTCCCAAAGTCTCCCACATGGAGGCCCAACATTCCAGTCCTCAGAGTATCCTGTGTGCATTGTTTCCTACACCTCAACATCATGTACTTTACATGCTCTTGTGCTGATGTACTGTTTGTCTTTCTCCCATGGAATTTCAAAAAGTTTATGCTTTTCCTGCACTCCAACAGTTCTGACGACAGTATGTGTAACTACAAGATAAGAACAATAGAGTACATCTCAGAAGCATTCCAAGATATTGTAGATCTAGATGCAAGCTGTCTGCTGTGTTGCATCTAATAATGTATCATGATATAATGCTGCTCTTTTCAAGGCCAACAGTATTTACAGAAACCTAATCCCAGTTGGTCACATCACCTCTGAAGTATTCCTTAGTTCATAAGGTCCACTCCACTCCATCACTGCCAGCCCAGGGAACACCAGACATTTGTCAGCTGGACCAGCCAATAAGGTCTTGACCCTCCAAGGGTTATGAATTTGCAAAGAACTTGAAGCTGATTGTGGAGGGCATGAGGTCTGGAGCGGGGCCCGGGAATTATTTGATAAAACTTGCTAATACCATCTTCAATGTTCCCTCCGGACATTGAGTGTAGGATAACCAAAAGGGATGAAGATGTAATGATGTTCTTCTGCAGCCTAATCAATACCATTGATCCTTGAGCATTCATTATACTAAAGACATCATCAGTTTGGCAACCTTATCCCTAATTCCACAAGGCTATATGGATATAATGAGCTTTGGACATGATTGAATGCACAGTCTCTACTGGCTGTCTAAACCATCAAATGTTTGACATGTGCAGCTTGTGCAGTTGTTCCTTGTTGAGTGTTATCTGCACTAGCCCTGACACTATCACAGTCTCCATACTAGCATGCAGATATTTCCTTTCCTTTGACAACCAGAGCAGCTGCCAAGTGCTATCAGTGGGCAGGAGAGAAGTAGAACTTGGAAGTTGGAGGGAATTTGGAATGCAATGAATGAATGAAAATTGAATGAACAAAGATGGGGCGTAACCTCTTTGTTGAGATTGATATACATTTGTGGCAACAATTGTGTTTTTCAAGTCTTGCTGATCTGTTATACTGGTTGTTTTCTTCCTTGACTTGGTGATACAAAACACCTGCCATGCTTCGAATGTTCCACCTGCTTACCAGGCTAACAGTATTTATGTTTCCCCCCTGCAGGACACAGTGGCACAACCCAGGAGGTCTTTGGACCAGATGATTCCAGGCAAGTGACAGAATTGTAAACATGTACCTTCACCATGTCTGTGTTTAGAACTGTGGGGTTAGATGATCAGAAAGATAGACCAATCCACACTGTCAGAGTAGGATGGGCATGTGGTAGGAAACCGCCACAAGTGAAGATATGAATTATTATAGCTTTCTTGGAGAAACTTCCTTACAGGTATTGCTAGGTAAGTGCTACTTAGCAAAACTTCTAGTGGCTATTTATGTTACACGGCTTGAATGTCAGGAGTAACGTCTTCTCAGTTGTCCTGGGTCAGACTACGTGTCCTTCAGTAGTGTCTCTCATACTTTTGTGTCCAGAATAGTATGAGAGACACTACATGTGTTTCTATTGTTTATCACATGAAATTTATGTATGTTTTCTTGTTTACAGCAAACATCAAGTTCCACCCAACAGTCAGGTTCTCCTTACTGGACTAATAGAAGACCTGGAGAAGGTTAGTGTGTTTATCTTTGGTATATACAAAGCCCTAGATGGTAAAGTTACAACTGTTCAATAGTTTTTGCAAATCCGATTTTCTCCATTGATGGAACCTAATATCCTGTTACATGCATTGTTAACTTATGATTTATTGTAACTAAAGCAAACAGCAAAGCTCTAGTTACTGTTTCATATGGTTGTGGTAAACACAATTTCAAGGCACAAGTTTATAGCAAGTCTGTACAAAGAAGCATTCAACAGAGAGGTGTTCATGTTACTCCTTGAGGTTTAACTTATACATCACAGCAGTCAATTAGGGTACTGTTGCAACAGGCAGTTCAGTTCAGTACTGTATGTTAAACTGTAAACTATAGTCAAAAACATTCTACTTTGATTAATTGCTGTGATGCATGTTACTGCATATGGAGTGCAGCGGCAAGTGGTTTATAATGTCTAATGACGGCTAAAATGTACAGTAGAACTTTGCCACCTGCAAAGGAACAAAAAAGCATCCGATTTTTGAGAGGAGAAGGTCTGAAAGCCATAATGGCAGCAGGTTTGTTTATCTTTCACAGTTGGCTGAGGGTGCATTTTCCCCAGCCTTCACTAATTGTCATTACTGTGCTAATCTTTGAATGAGTGTGTACAAAAAGTTTGTACAAACCAAATGATTTGGATGGCTAACTCCTGCAGGGCTGGTCAAGTGTTGTTTCTCCCTCCCTAAAAGAACGCTGGACTTTTCTGGACTAGGATGTGAAAGCTGTCTTCCACCAGTAAACAAATTACTTGTTCCTTGTAATCACCATTTTGGGAAGTATGGGAGAAGGAATAGAACTGTTGTACGTTGTATATTCTGTATTGTTGCTGTAGTCAACCTGTGATCTCTCCTGATTATCCCTGTTTGTGGTTTTACTTTTAGGGACTCACTGAAGCCAGGATGTCACGGAAAAGCAGCCATCCCAAAGCATCATACTACCAAGTCCCTCCAGCTCTTGTAGTGGCAAAGCACCCACCTTCACCCAACAGGTATCCCCCCCAGGGCAGCACTCATACCCAGCATCACTTTGTCACCACGGCAACCGTCATCCCAGAACAGCCCAAGTACATCAGTGTGGTGGAGAGACTGAAGAGAACCGACTCGGTGTGGTACCACCCTGAGATGGGCAGGGCAGGGGCAACACACATGCTACAGGGGAAGGATGTAGGAGTAAGTAGCATAAAACTATACCAATATATGTCCATTGATTATAGCAATACAGAATTTTTAACTAACATAACATGCCTAGAACTGGTAGCTGATCTGTTCCTACTTGTACAGAAGACGTACAAGGAAGCCAGGTGGTAGCCCTCAAAACTTGGTGTTGCTGTGTTTATGTTGAGATCAGACAACTTGTTGCAGCCTGTTTAGTCTTGCAGCTCTTCCCTGGTGTCTAGTTTAATTGCTTACCTCCCAGGTCCTTTCTGTTGTTTTGATAACCCCTTAATGTACTGTAATGGATCTACCCTGTGACCTGTGACTGTAAGTCAATATTATAGTCTTTGGCAGTACTGTCAAGCAGCTGACTTATAACTTAGCTTCAACTAGACTAATTAGGAGGGAAGATCATTAGAGGGGCCATTATGGCTAAACATTTATCCAGTGTGTGAAATGGGCAAAGTGAAATATGAACATCACATATTAGCAATGGCAATTTGTTTCCAACAAAAGAATGCTATGACTGTACAGAGAAGAACAAACTTTAGTAAACATAGTCAGTCAATTATTTGTACAAGCAAGAAGAATACATGCCTCTGCTTTGATGATATTTTACTTGATCCTCCCTAGCTCTATACTGTCTGTTATTTCTTTACTTTGTCAAGTCTGTATAACAATGCAGGGTGGCAGTAGTTGAAGCAGTGACAATAGTCAAAAGCTGAATGCTAACAGTCTTCTATTGGTTCCTTTTCAGACATTTTTGGTTCGTCAGGGCACCAAACCTGGGACATTGGTGTTATCATTCCGAGCACCAGAGTCCTTTGAAGAGTACATTGTGCACTACCTCATTGAGAAAACTCCCACAGGTAAGCACCATATACTGCACATAGGCATACCTGTACTGTCTACAGTGTACTTAGGCATAAACTGGTGTTTGATCCACTTCAAGTTTTGTAACTCAAAGTAGTTATGCATTGCTTTTTTCCCTCCTTTTCTGTCAAAAATGCACACACTATAAGGGCACATGTGTAAATCCATGCTTGACATTTTAAATTCTGTTTTGAAACTGGAGCTATCCTGTTATTATGTAGTTATTCAATGTTTGGTTTCCTATCACATATTGTACCATATGTTGACATACACAACAGACAGTGAAGTTTATGATATTGGCTCAGCTCTATCTCATGTTTGTGTGTTGCAGGGCTGCAGGTAGAAGGAGCAGAGAGGTGTTTCCCAGATGTCCCCAGCCTGGTAGCACACTACTGCCAGCACAAGTCAGTACATACATGTACTCTGTACTCAATATCTAGGATTGATTAAGAAGAACTGATCACCAACATACTGTGTTTACTATATCTCTCTACTACCCTCTATAACTCATTGTTTCTGTAAGGTTTTGTATGGTAATAATCTCTTGTCCATAACAAATCATTTCCTGTTTTCCAGGGATGGACTTGTTTGTCAGTTGTGTCTTCCCACAGCAATTGCACAGGCAAAGACCTACACTGAGCTGGCAGCCATAGCATTGTTGGGTCCAGGTATGTATACAGCCTTATGTCCTTATGTTGTAGGTGTGGTTGACAACGTGGTTACTCTGTTTATCTCTGGACTGAGTCCTGTTGGAAATAGGATTAGATATTACTTTGTAAGGAATCAAGGAATCAGTCCATGCTCATGTCCTATGTATACATGTATATGTCTATGTTAATGAAGTTTTGCTTTTATAATGTTCTGCTGGAACTGTGTAAAGTTAGTAGTAGTAGTAGACTACTAGTAGTAGTAGTACTAGTAGTTGTTGTTGTATCCAGTCTTTGATTATGTTAGGTCACCAAAATGCCTAACATTTGTTGAGAGTCCTACTGTATTTTATTTCACAGTTGGTAGGTATGGAAAAATATTCCAGAACCCTTTTAACTCCTTTTCTGGCACTTGCAGAATTTTGGGTCTCCAAATACCATCAGTCAAAGTCCACAGTTATACTTGCCCCTCCACCCACGTCCCCGTCCCGTAAACAACAACACAGGCGCAGTGATCCCATCTTTATTGCAAGGTAAGACAACAGTACACTATTAGACCAGTCATTTCTTATAGCTGATACAGTATAATTCCAAAAGTGCGCTGTTTTCATACTGTACAGAAGAAAAGTGGGAATGATTTAGTTGTCACAAACATCTTATTTTTGAATGCCAATGGAAGCTTTCAGGACACAAAGCATCTATTGTAATCTTGTACATTACTTCTCTGTTAAGTTATTAGTGTGAAAGGTAGAAAGTTGTTTTTCCTCTATACATCCTTGCACAGTCACAGAATTTTGGTGATTCATTTTCAGGCCATCCTTGAGCAGCCACAGCAGCCTTGAAGAGTCTCCAAAGACCGACATGTCCTCCAAAAATGTGTCCCTTCTGGGAACCAGTCCACCTCCAAATTCCAACACACACGGCATACTGGAGGCCCAGCTGCAAGGTAGGATGCAATTCAATATGGACAGGAAATGTTTTGTCTTGGCTTTCATATGGTATAAATGTACATACAGCAGCTTACTGTACACAAACTGTTGTATAGAGACCACCTCACTGTTCTGAATTGAATTTGAAAGAAATGTCTTCACTTGCTGATGGACAAAAGAAAAATGGTAGTTACATGTATGATGAAAAGAATGTCTGAAGGTTGTCTTCTGTTATGTTCAGCCCTGGAGACAAGTGTGAGGATACGGCCGACAGCTGAGCCATCTCCAACCCAAACCAGCTGGGCTTCCTGGGGCTGGCCCCCACACAGTCCAGACAGGAGTTACTATGCAACAACCAAGAACCCCCCCAGCCCCCAGAGGAAGCCAAGTCTGGAGTTCCTGAACCCTGTATACTTCAGTGAGAACATCCCCCCTCCCACCACACGTGCCCCTCCCAGGCCAGCAGAGTACCAGACTACGACAACTATCACATCACAGGTGGTCACAGCAGCTACTGTGTCTACTCATCACCATGATACAGACAGAAGTGACTCCTCGGTGTCTCTCCCCGCTCCGCCCAGTTTCGCCAGGAGGAGGCAAGGTAACCTGTCTGTCACCAAGGCCGACAGGGACTCCGGCTACAAGACTCCACCTCATGCACTATCTGACCAGGAGGGAGAATTCATTGATTACTCCAAACCAAAGAGGAAAGTATTTGTGAACAGTATAGAACAGGAGACGAGTGACCCTGGGGTGGGGCTGTCAGTGGAGTCTATCGATGGAGAGGAGACTCAGACCAGCTCAACCCCGTCAACAGGGTCCTACGGGGAGACCCAGAGAACTCACAGCTCCCTGTCCAACCAGTGGTCAGAGTTTGATCCTCTTGTGTCCATCCCAGAGATGGGCAGTCTGGAAGATTCTCCACGGCAGGGGTTGGGTGTGTCCCCAGCTACCTTCCATAGAACACAAGACACTGTACTCCACCAGTCCATACAGAACAGGTCCATGCTGTCAGAGACATCTGATGCAGGGAAGGTGCAGACGTTCTACCCCAGGCTGCAGGACAGCCAGGGTAAGGAACCCTCCACACATGGGAAAAGGAGCCAGATGTCATCCTCGGGGTATGCAGAAATTGAGGAGGTCAGCCCAGGAAATGGTCACATCCCAACTCAGGTGGGTTTCTATTCATTGATACTACAATGTTTTGTCCCACACAGGGACTGATAGAATCTATAGTATTTTTTGTCTGTCTGGCAGTGATTGTGTAGAAAGGTACTTTCCCGATGATTATAGTTTGACTGGAATTTTGTTCACTGCTGTTGCATAACCTAACTTTCTATATGGCATACTATGCAACTCATTATTTCGCTAGTATAATATATATAAGATATGTTATGATTATTTAGTTATAGTGTCTGACCTGTCTTGATTTGCCCCCATTCCACAGCCTGAGGGCAGCAGTGATGAGACAGATGATGACGTGTTTGATGGACGCAAAAGGGGCAACAGAAACATCCTGCCAACCAAGAAGCTTCGGCACAGAGGCAGTGCAGCCTTCAAGCAAATCAAAGGTACAACAAACTCACCTGGCAAAAGTAGTACTGGATATCTGTTGTTGACAAGGAGTGTTATTAATGGTGTTAAGAACATCTGCAGAGTTATTGATAATGATGTTGATGTTTTATACAGCCTCTGCCCTGAATTTGAAGAGAAAACCATCAAGGGATTCCACTACAAAAATACAGGAGCACATTATCAAGTAAGTTGTCATTATCACTGTTATCCACATGTGCTTTGCTTTATTGTAAACCAACTTATGGTAGAAGATGGGTTTATATACACATTTAAGGATGTTGTTATATGTAATACTTTAACAACAGATTTTGTTTGTTTTCATAATTAGTGGGTTCTGACTTTCTTGTCAATGTACTACAAACTGGATATGAGAAAGTACCATTATTTATCAGTCTGTTAACAAGTACCACATTTTTGTTGCACGTGTGTGTAGGCTGGCTGCTAATAAGAACAGCACATTTGGCCTGACCATAGACAACTTCATCCAGTGTACCCAGGAGAGTGCTGAAACCAACCCTGCTGTAGTCATCAGAAATGTAAGTTCATCTTTGTGCCACCCACAGTATCAGTGAGCATTGTACGATGGCGTTATTTGGTAAATGTTCTCTGTAGTTGTCGATGTTTTTATTTGAAAACATGAGCTGTGAGTAACTCCCTGTTATGTCTTACTTTCTCATCAACATGTGTAGTTATGTACAGTTTCTATAGTCTTAACTTTGTGCCAAGTTTGACCTGACCTGTGCCCCCTGGACAGGTGCGACAGTTCATGAGTGGGATGAAGAACTACCTGCTGACCCAGGGGGAGGCCAACCTGGATGAACTCATACATAAGGAACAGCAGAAGGTCAGGACAGATTGTTAAAAGTTTAAATCTTTACATGTTAGTACTTGGTTTTGAACCTTTAATTATGTTTCCTAGTAGTACACATGCAGGATACATCAGCTTGTCTATATGAAAATGTGTCCAACATGCCAATTTCTAAAAGTATCTAAACTTTTAGCTGAGTAAAAAAAAAATATTTTATAGTATTTTCTGTAATAGTTCACCATTGTTGCAAGAGATGTTTATAGGTCTCACTAATGGTTTTACATAAGAATAAGTAAAATGTACAGAATAAACCCTTAAGGCAAGAGTACCTTTCATGTTTGCTAAACATACATACAATTAAGAATCTAATGGCCTTGAGTCTAATAAAATCTGTAATTGCCTTATTGCAGCATGACCGTAGGAATCCCCTGCCTCTGGACACCATCATTGAAGGTGCCCTGTATGAGTGTGTGCTGAAAGATCTCAGGTCACACATATACAAGTGCTACATCCAGCAGTACACCAGGTCTGGGGATCTGGACGTTCTCACTAGAAACATGAAGGCTGCCAGACGTCAAACACCTGAGGAGCTTGGAGTTAAGGTAGGGATCAGTATTCCCAAATACTAATCCTACATATTGTAGCTTGATTTCTGACAAAAGGAATTTAACATTGCTTTCCAGACAGTCTCTAGCGAAAGAACCTTAGTTTGTGCAGATTGTGCTAGATTGTGCTTTAGCATGTAGGAACAGATGTGATTTACTGGTGAATACATGTACTGACGTATGATTAAGGAATTTAATTCTTCTGTTTGACAGGCCAGCATCGTTCCCCCCACTGGCTCCAGTCTAGATGTGATCAGAGATTTCCTCCACTGTATGGAGCTGGAGCACTCCCCACCCAAGAAGTTGGAGTATCTCCTGGCTGCTGTGTCATCCATATACAACAGTGTAAAAGACACTAGTAAGCAGGAGAGCAGCACGCTGTCTATGGGGGCTGATGGTGAGTGGGAGGTTCTGTTCTCTTCTGAAAACTGTCCAAACTTGAAATTGTAGTACTGTACATTGAAAGAGAAGAAAAATTGGAGCTCAAAATTCCTCTCCCTTTTAACACAGTTACTTATGCATTCTTGGACACTGACAACAAAGGTTGACCAGAACATACAAGGTTTTTAGTCCAGTAGAACCCTTGAGTTGTACTGAGTTGACTCCTGTTGCGTTGCAGATTTCCTCCCAGTGTTTATCTATGTGCTGGCCCACTGTAACCTGACCCATGCAGAGATAGAGGCAGAGTACATGTGGAGCCTGCTGAACCCACACCTGGTGAACGGGGAGGGGGGGGTACTACCTCACCACCCTCAGTAGTGCCATCCACGTGCTCAAGAACCTGGAGAACACTGAACCAACCACCAGCAGGGAGGTAGGTCATGCCTGAAAGGTTGTACTGCATTAAGTGGATTCAGAAAGCCATTTTTATCCCCAAACTGCTAGCTGAAATGTCTGTGGATTGGTACATGTTAAGACTGTTGTGTTTTCCCTATGTTATAGCGAGTGCCCAGCATAAGCGACGTGCAAGGTTTCATGAAGATTGCCATCTTCAACCAGCGCCACGGAACCATCGTGAACAAGACGCTGCCTGTCAGGCAAGACATGACTGCCAAGGAAGTTTGTAAGTCCAAGTTTATTTTCAACATATCATCTTTCTCGTGCTGCACGTTTTAGTTTAAAATCTGTGACCCTGTATAGATCATTATCTCTTTCTGTGTTGAACTGTTCTGGTCACTGCTGTGAACCAACATTGACTTGTTTCTTTTTGTCTTGCAGGTTCCATGATCAGTCACAAGTTTAAACTGGCAAATGCAGACAATTTCAAGCTAGTGCAAGTGGTAAAAGGAGAAGGTAAGTCACTCAACCATTCAAAATACCTCCATGTTTTTCAAAGACATTTGATGATACTTTCAATTTTTTGTTGTCCACTATGACTGATTTAAATGCTCATGATTGATTGCCATGTTTTTACATGTATGAAATGATGCACTAGTAATACTGTATGTAACAAATGGCTTATGTTAATTGTGCATTCACTCTCATTCTACCATCTGTATTGAAGCTATGTGTTAATTCTTTTATTTTGTTGCTAATTGGGCCTAGAAGAAAATGAAGATTTATTTACTATATCTTACAATGTAACTATGAAGAAGGACATGATATACAGACAAACAATTGGCTGTCATGTCTTACAGAAACCCAGATCCCAGACAATGCCTTCCCACAATCAGTCCGTCTGCAGCTTGAAGCAGAAGGAAAGCCCTGCATGTTTGTGTTCAAGAGCAAGGGGTCAAAAGTCATCAGACCAGCTGCCAGATGACATCACAACATTGGATGATGTTGTAAAGAAAGATTTGGGTATCAGCACTGACTCTCTTAAATGGTATAGGATTTGTATAGAAAGCAGTGTATTTTGGTGAAATCTTGATCTTTGCTAATAGAACCTGCAGTTTGTACAAATATTTTCTGAAAATATAGGAATGTTACCAAGTGTGATACTGAATGCAACATTTTAAGGCATACTAGTTTGCACTGTATGCAGCATGCCTTCCTTCCTACACATAAGGTGTGTCTACTCCAGGCTCTTCCTGTATAGTAATAGGAAAAGCACTGCTAGTACTAACACAGTGGCTTAACCAATCCTGTATACTGTGGTCTTGATTCTCAAGATACCATGATTGTTTCCAGACCCAGGCTGTACCCATACAGTACTACAGGTTAACACACAATACTGAAGAATATACTCAAGGGCTAATAAGTGTTATATTTTTACCATATGTGTAGGTATATTCTATAGGAATGTCCAGGTTCCAAGATGTTTGAATTTGTTCAGTATCTATATGTACTAATGTCTGGTGCTTTCAAACTACTGTCACTAAGTCAAAGAGGTTTACATTTGTACTTCTGACTTGATGTGTGGAAAATAAGTCTGAATGAACAACAAACATTACTGCTCAGGCTTTTGTGATTTTCTCTCAGTATTGGTGCTCAGGTAGCTGCTCTATATACAATTGTGTAATCTGTTTATGCCTGTTCTGTTTTCTTTCACTTGTTGATTTGTTTCTGAAACACTGTACTAATTTCTACTTATTACATTGCCTATCGTTTTTTTAATACGCTAAACTTACTGTGCAGTTGGAAAATTATCATGTGGAAAGGATTGTTAACCACTAAATTCTTTAGTTCATCTTGTGAACAGGATGGATAAAGATTAACTGATCATTGGTGCCAAGTGTGAGTGAAAGTGATCATCACTCATGTTGATAATTTTGTATTTATTCACAGATGATTAATTAATTGGTTTATTATTTTCTATCAGATGTGCAGCTCTTCAACAATTGTATAAAGTATGCAGAGCTGTTTAATTTGTTCATCTGAGATGACACACCAAATCAAGATTTTCTATTGATGCACAAATTGCATGCCAAATAAAGTTGCACTTCTACATGTTTATGTCTAATATGTATTCTTTTCATGTGTCTGAACATGACTTTGATCACAATTTAATCACTGCAACATCCTTTTTAAGTTTTTTACGCTGTGATATATGCTGGTACTTTTGTTTACATTGCACATAGAATGGAATATTTTCACAATATTGCACAGTACATATTTTCCACATGTTACATTGAAATGTATTCTTACCTAAAATGTTATCCATAGGTTAAAACAAATGCATATGTTCATTGTTACATATTTGTAGGCTGAATATATTTGGCTCTAACGTGTGAAATACTTCCTATGGAAATAATTTTTAACCGATCATAGTTTAGACTGCAAAGGTGTGATCCTTCTAATGGCATCCACATCAATGGCGAGAGGTGGGTTCTCAGTGCCAGGTTCAGGGTAGTACGCCCACGGAGCCTTGGTACTGGGCACTCCGGCTATAGGTGCATGGACTGAGATCCTGGGGGTGTAGAATGCTTCCACTATGAAGAGAGCATGTTGGCAGGTCTCTGCACAGAGGGACAGGAGCTGGAAAATACAAACAGGAGTTAGATATTATCTCCTACAGTGTGCAAAACAGTATGTTACACCCCACTGACACTTAGCTCAAATACATTGTACATGTAGTAAAATTTTGTGCTGCAAGAAGTTTAGTGTGTAAGCAGCAACAATACAAAACATGATGTCTTCTCTGTATGCACCATTCTATCCACCCAATTACATGTAGAAACATTTTGACAGCACTTTAAAAGTCTAGCTGCACTATTTGAGTCCTACCTGTTGCCTGAGTTCCTTCGTGCTGGCAGATGTGTAGTACCCATGCTCCAGGTACCAGGCACGGTCTGTGTACAGGGCATGGGTCCCATACAGCAGGCAGAACTGCAGCAGGACAAATAACAATACACCTGAATAGGTTGCACATCTTTTAATCACTTTTTGCCCTTTGCAAAACTATTGCAAAATGAGAATATCAACTGTTTTCAAACAGTCGAACACGAGCACAGATGCTGTAAAACATCCTGCTGTAAATGAGCCAAAATTTCTGTCCACCAGATTGGAAATCTCTAAAGGGTCAAGTCATCTAAAATGGATTTCTGATGTACATACCAGAAATGACTGCCCCACAACAAATACAATCCACCCACCTTGTTCAGAATATCCTTCTCATGTTGATAGGGGCATCTGTCCACAGCAGCCACAAACTGTTCCAGGCAGACTGAGAACATACATGTAAGTGCAGCATAGTCACCACTGTACAACTTACATGTCATGATAGAATATTCATTACACAGACATTACTTGTTTTTTTAATCTAAATGATGCAGACATTGAAAGAAAAATAATGTGTAAGCCCTGCTACAAGTTACTAAACAAGACGAAACAAGGTGAAGTTTTTACCTCGCTGTATGTGACATTTGGCCAGTGCCTGTGTGTGGTGAAGACAGGAGTTCCAGGCCTGAAATGCCTCTTCTCCATCTCCAACCTACAAACACGGAAGAAATTCCTGTTATACTTACCTCTACAGCAAAATCTTCCAAATGAACCATATATTCAGACCAGACAGGGAGTAATTGATTAAAGCAGAGGGAGATATCAAAGCCACTTCATGTCTTTATGTCAATTTCTTCACTAGTGAATCTACACACGGTACCTTCTTTATCATCCTCCCAGCCAGTTTCCTCAGCATCCTCCCTTCTCTAAAGGACAGGGCCTTTATCATTCCTGAGGCACTCAACACTGACTCTGTGCCTACTGCAAACATGCTACAGGGGACAAATGAATAGCACCACTCTTCATTCTTGACTCCAGGAATAAAACATTTCAAAGTAAAGGCATAACCAGTTGCACTAAAAATCACTTGGAGCTAGGGTCTGCACGACTGATGGGATTAATACTGGTACATGTACAGTATGTATAACATTAACTGCTCTCAATGGCACTCAAAACCAGAAATCAATTAAACAGTACTCTTTGTTATTGTCTTCAACTTTCATTCAGCTGGTTTAATTAAGTAGCATTCTAAATCCATCTATCAGGTCTAGAGCTGACCTTGTTTTGATGTACTCAGCTGTCTCTTGTTGTAGAAGTGACAATGTCTGAAGAACACGGTTATCTCCCAACTTCTGTCCAAACACTGCCAGCAGTTCTTTCACCACTTGCTACAGGTAGATAAGACATGAAGTGTGTTGTAATTGTATTGGCTTTAACTTCATATGGCAGTGGAAGAAGCAAATGTTCAGGCAGAAAATTCAGTGTGTAACCCATACAACTTGTTCCATCTAGTATCAGCTTCTTTTCTTCACTAATGTTATATGATTAAGATTTGAATGGAGCAAGTTGTCTTGTTACCTGGTATAGAACAGTGTTGTCACCTTCAAATGTCACAAAGACGTCACAGTCTTGCTTCAAACCTGCCAGACGATTCTCACTCATATAACCCTTCAAGAAAATGAAACAGGTGTGAAATGGATGAAGTGACAATTAGTTACATTTGGGGTTTTCAGACATGCTCTTCTATACTTCTAGCACTGAAATACTTGACAGCATTTTGCTAGGTTTCCTATAGTTCCCTGTGCATGTCTACATCTATACTCTACTTCTCACCATTCCTCCACAGCATTCCCGGCAGGTTTGTAAACACTGCAGATTCTCCCATGTTGCGTAAGCCTTGAGACCAGAGGCCAGGGCCTGGATGGACCTGTTGTCTACCAAGTCTCGCTTGTGGAAGAAATCATCATCAAGGATGTCAGCTGCATACCTGAAGGGCAAAAAAGTATTCAATCAATCATCAAATCAATCAAAAATTATTCTGCTAATCACACTGTTTTCATGGTCAAAAAAGTGAATTCCAGAAAAGGAGTCTTCAAGAAAAAAAAAAAAAATACTGTAGTGCACTCGTGATGGAAGATGTTACACATTGTAGTGGGTGGCCTTCTATGAATTTACCAGCATAGATCTAGCAATACATGTATTTGAAAGTTTACCTGCTTTGTAATTCAGACGAAATTAAGTTGTAAAGTCTAAGTAACTGTGCTGTATAACTCTTTCAAATAGTAAGGTTGAACTGAGGTACATCTAAATAAAGTAACAATGAAACAAGAAGCCACAGAACAAAAGAGGAAGATAAGAATTCTGACCTGTTGGCAAACGTGACAGCCAGACAGGTGGCCAGGTTGGGCATGAGTCGCAGCTGGTGAGTCTGGTACTGCATGATGGGAACTTCAGGGCCATCTCCTGGACCAAACTGGACACGTCTACAATATGTACATATTATTGAAGAGGAACATTCTGCCCCCATGCAAAAAGTTCTTGTAACAATTGCTTTATTGATACCTAGAAAAAAAATTCCTTTGATTTTTATGGAATTATGATGATAAGAAAACCACTGCATATTGATCATGAGGAACTGATTAATTGATGTGAACTCACATAACATAATGACACAACAGGAAAATATCCTAGACTTACTTGAAAGCATATCTGATGGCTATTTCCAAGGCAACCTATGGGGGAAGGAAAAAAATAGAAGAAAAATAGATATCAATATCAATAAAAAAAGCATCAAAAACTGTGTGTGTATTTGCAAGTAGACAATTTTATCAAGTTGACACAGATAGCACATTTCACAAGAAGAAATAAAATCAACATTCAAAAAATTCTGTGCAAGCAAACTCAGCATTGGCAGCACACTGCAGAATTCTGTGTACCTTCATACTGGCCGTGGCTTGGTTGGAGAGTGCCAGCCGTGTTGCCACTAGTGCTGCTAACATGGCATTAAACCTGGCATTGTGACCAGGGATGGAAGTGGTGTACAGTCCTTCTGCACTCATGTCAGCAAACCTGAGGAAATCATGGACATCAACAGGTATGAAAGACAGTATTAAAGTGTTCTATAGTTTATAATATCACCACTGAGTCATAACATTGTATACACACTCAGGCCTCACCCTGCCCAGCACAGACGGTAGGTTTAAACTCACCTGTTGAGTAGATTCTCTCTTGGTATCCTTGCTCCAGTGAAGTGCAGGATGCCATTGTCTACTCCATTCAGTCCTGTAGACACACATATACACTTTGTTTTTTTTACAAATATAGACAGCAAACATAAGTTTAATTCAGCTGAAGACAAAGGATACTATTAGACTTTTGTTGAATCATAGGCAACATAAACCTTGTTAAGATAAGTTTGTTAATAAACCTCTTGTAAACTTCAAAAAGCTTCCTACACACCTTCCTTCAGACCCATGTCTGTCACACTGACTCCTGGGTACAGGTTTCCTTCTGCATCTCTGATGGGCACTATAAAACAGTGGGGACCTGAAAATACAATGACGATATCAGAAAATACTTTAAAGCTCACATCTAATATTTTCTCCATGCTTGAATCAGAAATTCAGAATACACTACATATTTCAAAATCACACTTAACCTTTATTGATGTGATTTCTAGCATGTATTTCCCATGTTATATCTTTGCATATTTTTCGTTGTAAATCTATGATGCTATTGTCACATTGTATAAGCACCTTATGGGTCATTCACACTGCATTTGACTAGATAAACAATTGTAGTAGTATTCTGTAGCATACAGCACAAAGTCCTGTTTGCCATGTGATAGCTGCAGTGACAAGATGGAGACTGACCCTTAGACTCCTGACCTATGATCAACTGAGCAAACACAGCAGCATAGTTCCCTTGGAGGGCATTCCCAATGTAGAACTTCTGGGCATCTTCACATGGGGTTGTAATGATAAACTCCTAGAAGCAGGAAAGCAGAACACATATGGCTAGTATACAGCTTACTTTCCACCTTTCTGAAACTCTTCTTTAATGTCACAGAACAAAAAGTGAGCATGTGCTCAGAAAAAAAGATGTGGAAAACAAGTTGAGACAAACATCTTAATAATATAGTAAAACAACTTCATTTCCAAATCTATTACAGGGAAGGTCACATAGAAGTGTCAATTGAAAAATTAATTATCTATCACAATTGTGTTACATGTGCTTGTATATCTGATTGTCTATCATTTATTGTTTTGTATTATACTGGCATCTCACCTGAGTTTTACTGTCATAGTGAGCTTCTGTCAGGATGTTTCTGACATTGCTCCCATGGCCCTTCTCTGACATGGCAAACATCCCTGTGAATTCTAAATCCTGCAGGATAGGGAAAAAAAGTCACAAATGGATAAAATGTTCCTTCTTTCTAGATTAAATTGGAAGATCATGAAGTAATCATTAAATATCTGACCTTGAGTGGCTGGAACCACTTGACCACATGCTGTTCTGAGCCCAGGTTCATCACTGCTCCTCCAAACAGCCAGGCCATCACTCCCATCTGTAAACATGGACCAGACAGTATTAATGGCAGTACTATTCATCTGTCATCTCAAATAGTTCTGTTGCCTCTATCAGATGCATCTGAAGGAAAGACAAAGTACCCAAACACCTTATATTAGGACCACT
Organism: Branchiostoma floridae x Branchiostoma japonicum; assembly: GCA_013266295.2. Taxonomy (NCBI): domain Eukaryota; kingdom Metazoa; phylum Chordata; class Leptocardii; order Amphioxiformes; family Branchiostomatidae; genus Branchiostoma; species Branchiostoma floridae x Branchiostoma japonicum. The sequence goes on from CM023840.1 coordinate 19,251,350, forward strand.
TTAAAAAGTTAGCCATTCAACAGCTGAAGCAAGTCTAATCCACTTAACTTATCTATTATATCTCAAAATCTGCCTAACATACAACTAACTTCCTGGAAGGTAACTCAGCAGCTACAGCATGTTCTACAGCACTACATGGTAAATTATAACCATCCAAAAGAACATCATGGAATGGGCCAAATGTGTATGAAGAATGCTGATTACGAACCTTGACTCCAACAGACATGTCCACACAGGAGAAGACTTCTCCTATAGCCAGGCTGCTGCTGATGAAGCCTTTCTTATTGGCCAACTGGATTGGAGATAAGTAACGTTATATTGTAAACAAATACATAAATGTAACATATAATACAGAGAGATAATGATAACGAAGGGACATGATTTTATATCCTATCGAAGTCTAAACTGCTCATTTGAAAATCCTATTTCCCAGGCCTTCTTATTTTCAGGTCTGAACTTGCTCCTTGCTCTATACCTAGTAACGGCACTGACTCAGTCAGAGGTACAAGTTGAATAGTGACAAACTGTACTATACAAATGTAATAAGAAACCTACGTATACCAAGGACATACCTGGTCGGCAAACTGTTGTCTACTTTGTGGCAGAGACAGGAGGAACTTGGCTCTCTTGAGTGTGAGTTCACGTAACTCATCTAATGGGAGGTCAAACCTGTACAAAACACATTTCACACACATGTCCTTGAGCCAAGTGCTATTAAACGGTCTTCACTAGTATGAAGTCGCCAAAGTCTTGCGACTTTGAGTCCCGTTTGCACACTTAACAGTATCAGAGGAGAAAAAACAATCAAGTCATCACACCTTTGTATAAATAAGTCATTGTCTTCAATTTCCTTCCTGAGGCGGTCCTTCAATTCCCAAAATTCACCATCGATGTATCGCGAAGGTTTCACTTTCTGGTCGTCAGACGCCATTTTGAATTGATATGGGTCAACGACCTTACGGTCAGGATATTAGCTGCGCTTGAGAGTCGACTCTGGTCCGATCAATGATGCATGCATGTTTTTTTCAACCAACTTAAATACCCGTGCTTTCACTTAAATACCCGTGCTTTCACTCCCGAACAAGTCCCTAGATAAAATTGGTATCCACTACCACTGGGTTACTGAGTGAGTTCATTGATCCTACTTTATTCATTCCTGTTTGTCACTATTAAGAACAAAGCTTTGGTTGAGGTCCAAAGACACGTTTCCATTGTCAAATAACATTGGTGTTATAACATTGAAATTCAACTGTTAACGTTACATAGATAGGCATCGTGTTCTCACTGCAGCTCATATCAAGGCAACAGTAGCTTTGACAACCACCTGTTACCTGCAATGGGCCTGCTTATCGATAGGTGTCGTTTCAGCTGTTGCCGTCTCTCACCTGACGCAAGGTTAACGTTTTAAGAACGTCGCTCTGACGTATAGGAACCCAGCTGATGTGACGTGTATCTTACGTCCAGCTTGGTGTATCGATATTTCCAAATGCTATTACAGACAAAAAGAGACATTTCTCCGACCTGACTGTAACCACGACAACCATTGCGTCTCTAGAATCTTTAAAATTATGCTACTTGTTGTGACAAGATTTTCCGTCGTTTTTCTTTTGGTTCTGGTTTCCATAGATATCTATCAGGCGTGATAACTACAAGAACGCTGACCACAGTCAGTAGGTACCTCTCTGACAAGCCTGTCTTCAATGGGTACCTGGGGTGGTTATCGCTTCTCGGCCCACGTGGCTAAGATCAGTGTATAGCGCCTGTTCTCGTCAGTGTGAAAACTGACGGGTCTCGCTACGGCGGACCGTTTTCACAGGGATTTTTGAAGTTGACCTTGCACTAGGTGCTTGCACCGTCCTGGTCCGGGTCGACCCTGCATTGCAGTGCAGCTGGGGACGGCCCATCACTTACAATCAAAGAGCAGTTATACACTCATAATATACCCCTGCTGCTATCTATCCCCAGGTCACGATCCTATCTTATCCCTACCCATTGGCAGCGCATGTCCCTTGAAATTAGAACTTTAGCCTGTTAGGACAGTATGTGACTAAAGCTGGGCAGGTCTATGATTTGTTTCATCAAAGCTTTACATTTATACCATTATATTGCGTTCAAGGGTTTGGCGATGCAAGGAAACCAAGGAGGAGATGAAAGCATTTTTTCAGGGTTTACTTAGTATTTTTAGTGACTTCTGTATAATGTCCTTGCTATTAAAGAGTAACAACGTGCCTGTCATATGAAACTTCAAATGGAACCAATTACACTGTACACCAACAACAACCTAGTGCTGACATATGGCATTGCAAGTAGACATTGAATTGGAAAAATAATGTCATGATTACTTTGTGTTTAATATACAAGCAGCACAAAGATGGAATTATCTTCTGGAATGTTGCAATCAGCATTAAACTGTAAGAGTTCTTCCACCACAAAGAAAACCACTGCTGAATGTCAGCAACATGGTACATCTACTACATGCATGATGTGTACCTGTAGGTTACAGAAGGTTGCAGTATAAAACTACATGTATAAGGAGATGATGGATGCCAAGATGTCTTGGGTGTTTTGCTGAGTTCCAACAGCCAAAAGTTCCTGTTACTTCATCTTTCTGAGCACCACCCTATTAACTGATGGTGTTTGCCAGTATCATTAAACAGCTTACTTTACACCTGATAACAGTTCAAGACAAGTATGTCAGGCCAGGCTGCTGACGCTTCAAGATGTCTCCTCAACATGTCCTACCATCCTGGTGTAATTTGGGGTACTTTTTCCTTTGTTTTCCTTCTGACTGCTGTCTGTTGTTACTTGTAGGTTATACAACAGCCTCAACTGTCCTAAGGCTAAGGCTACAACAATCTAGTGATCTATCTTTATGTTCTAGGTGCCTATACTGTCATGTCATGAAGGCCTGATGTGCTGTCTGCTGAGCCCGTTTCTTCATCTCCTCAGTCTTTAGCTGCTCTAAAGTCAGCAGGGACAGGCCCAGTTGGTCCTCCTGTGGCAACATACAAACAGTAAAAGCAGTGATGAGATCTTTCCTCATTGACTTTTCCTTGGAAGCACAGATGCATTCTCAGCTACTTTCAGAAGAGGTGACTGAATGCTGGAGGCTATGAGAAAAAATCATCAAAAGGTGTTTGTAACTCTTGTTACTCCCTTGTTTGAATCTCAGAGAGCCAAACACACTTTTGTTTTCAGATACATGTTATACTCTGATACTGAGTAATCAGCCTGGATAGCCCCAGTGCACGTATGAATGACATAAAGAAGTATTGCCCACCCTCCGGAAGGGCTGTGCCATCTGCCTGAGGAACTTCTTGGACACCTGTACAGCCTCATCTGTAGTCAGGTTACACATGCCGTCAGACAGGTACTCCTGGATCCACTTGGGCAGTTTTCCTCGCTTGTCAGAACGAGCAAACCTCTGAGAAAATGTAACAGGTAACAACACATAACATATTTCTGTTTATGCATAAGAATTCTGATATAGAGCTTCCAGCTTGACACGTCTAGTCATCATGTCATACTGTATTCAATACCCTTTTATTTGAACTTCAGATCTATGTACAAAGCTTGCAAAGTGGGCAGTCATCTAACTTTGGCAAAGCCTACCAAAATTGGTCTGGTATATTAATACAGCCCAAATTGCTGGTCTATATTTCCCCTACAAACTAACTCTAATATTACCTTGTCTGCAAACACCATGACACCATAGTCTGTCTTCCCTCTCAGAACTCTTCCAACACACTGCAAGACAAACATTCATCATTACAAAATGCTTCCTGTGTGCAAATAACATCCACTTCATGTTGTACAAAATAATTATATATGAGACACTTGGAACAGTTATCTTGAGAACAGTATGATTGTACGGAGCTGACCTGTGCTGCATGTCTCATGGCGTCAAATGTTAGGAAGTCATTTTCCCTGATCTGGAACTGATCTCGTAAATACTCCAACCTCGCCTGGTGGAAAAATAGAACACAGGAAATATCATCAGGTCTAAACACAACAGTATTTACCTCTTTTAGATTCATATACATTCTTGATTGTTGCAAACATTATCTTAAATGTTTTTGTTTTTTTCAGATGAAAACCTTGGCTGAACTTCATGCTGACATACCTTAAGAATCCTGCTCTGTGTGTAGACATAGGGAATCCCAAACATGACGACTGCACGGCCCAAATGGTGTTCTGGTGGCAAAGTATAGTTACAGAAAATGGGTTATTGTGACACTTGCTGGAAGGTATGATATTCTAATAAAAACAAACTTAAAACTTTTGCTGTGAAGCACATGGCAATTTGTTAACATTATTCTCTGTCTTTCCAAGGGTATTTTTTTATTTTTAAAAGCTGTTTATCATAGCACATTATGTAATATCCATTTCAACACATGCACAAAAAAAGAGCAGTAACTGACATAATGCAAAAGTAAACCTGCAAAAGTAAACCTGCAAAAATCAACTTCACACGAAATCTTCAGGTGATACTGAATGTGTATTTGGCTCTCTCTCAAACGCTTACCAAAATCAATTCCTTCCGAGACTTTTCCCCTGGCCACAGACAGCAGGATGGCTCCTCTGCCATTCTCACAGGCCTGCGACAAACCAACAGGGAGTCTTCACATGGTGTAACAAGGAGATTTCAGTGCAAGTTAGGAGAAGCTGTTAGAATGTGATCAACAAACTTTTCCAAAATCAATCTCAACAAAGTAAAATACATTTACTATTAGCTGCTTCATACTATTTTCTACACAAGAAATCTTCACCTATCGCTAGTTTCTGATGAAGTCTAGCACACGCCTACCTCCTGGTACTTCTGCAGTGCCACACTGGTCTCTGCTGCACTCTGGGTCTCAATGAATAGGAGCTTGTTTCTCTGGACATTTTCAATGATACCCTGAAAACACATTATTGTGTCTATAGAATCAAACACATTACAGCAAACACATAACACAACCAAATAGGTATGTCAAAACGCTGGAGTAAGTAAAGCTTATCCTGAGCTCCATAGTTCATGTAAGAGTAACCTACCTGTTCATACCAGGCAGCTACAGTAGACTCCTGAAAAACACAGTTGTCCAAATTAACAGACAGTCATAATGAAGGAATGTGCCAGTCTTTACATGCTGATTTTATGTTCTCCTGTCTTCTTAACTTCCTGTTCGGAGGCAACTTAATGTGATACTAAAACTCTACCAATGTAACTAAACACACAAAAGCCTGGGATGTTGTCTCCCTCCCTTTCTTTTCCTTAGTTTTCATGCCAATTTTCTTCTTTTTGTGTCTTACCCCTGGTGGTGCTTTCATCCAACTCCACACCCAGCCACAAGTATGTTCTCCTGTTAGAGTGTACTCACCATGTAGCTGTAGCTGGTGAAGAAGGCCACAATACCGTCTGGAACCACAGCTGACAAGTCAACCAGCAAGTTCCCATAGTTCCTGATGATTGCTGAACATCAAAAAAAGGGGAGACTAAGATTTTCCACACAATTTCACTATCATAAATTTCAATAAAACATGTATTAGCAACAGTAAAACAAAGCTGTACCATACATATTGTCCATGGGTAGGTCCTACATGTACATGTATTTCATCAAAACCTTAGCTGTAAATTATGTCTATGACTATGTATCATAATGGTGTGATTTAAAAAAGATATGCATGGCATAAAACCTAAAAAGGACAAGGTTGTCTGAACCTACCAACATCTTCCCTGGACTCAAACTTGGAAGTCATTGTCACCTGGTCATTTCCACGGCCTACAATCTGGGGAAGACAATCCAAGTGAAGGCTGACTTACCATATGCATAGTGCCCAGACAAGGGTTTACACACCCACTAAGGCTCATAAAAATGTATCATTCCACGTCTGTGTTCTGGTTCATTGAAGAAGCTACAAATTTTGATCTTTACAAAGTACTGCTGAAAAGTCTTGCATGTTTATCATACAGAGTTGCATGTACCTACCATGGGGCAAATACAGGGTCGGGCCAGTGTCATAGTGAAGGAAGCCATGTTGACAGGTCTGAAGTCCAGGATCTTGGGATACATATCCAGTGGAGACAGGGTCTGATGTGGAACATAACACAGGATTACATGATCATGACATGGCAGGGTTCTTACTGCAGTAATGGATTGGTGATCTTATGACAGATCTTTACTATGGCTGGTGATGAAAAATTCAACAAGTGCAAAACTTTCACTAAAACAAGAGTGGACAATCCAGCATAACTAACCCCTGATGTGATGACCACAGACTGGAACCGGTCAAACACTGGCTTGATGGCAATAGAGGCATCCATACAGCTGTGGGAAAGAAACATAGAGAGACAGTATTGACCACAAAATATCAACATGCAAAAACATATGTAGCATAGTTACCAGTATAAAAAATTTTCAGAATCTCAACAAGATTTTAGCATGACTCATTTTCTATCATCTTTGTGCACATGTATTGTGACTGGTCACAGAATAGGAGGAGAAATATCTCAAGTACACAAAGGGAATGGTCATCAGTGATGGGACATTCATATAGTAATATTAAAGTGACAGGCACAGGTGATGATGGCTGTAAGGTACATACCTGAAGTTGAGTATAGGGTTAGAGATGGTGGGGGTACGGTCATCAAATGGCTCCATGATGAGTATGAAGCCCTTCATGTAGGTGCTGACCAGGGTGGCAAAGTTGGCCAGCAGGATGAGAGGGGAGAAATCTGTCAGGTCTGCGATCTCCAGGGTACGGATCAGGGAGTTCAGCCTCTCTGAACAGAACCTGTAAATAACAAGTGCATGTCACAGCTGATGATTGTCATCTTTTGTTTCCAGTTTTTCTATAATTTGCCAGTACCATACCTAAAGTACTGAAAGGTACTAAGGCTTAACAACATAATATAGAACATATTTCATTATTTATTTATTTCAGAATTTAGCCTCAACTGTCTTGTTTTGGTATGTCTCACCTGCTCTTGAAAATCCGTCATCAATATAGCAAATATATGACATCTTTAAAATAGTAAATACACATTTTATATATATACATTTATCTAAGACTTAAGACGGCCTTAGATGCCACTAACCTGAGAGGTTTCCTGTCCAGGCACACCTTCTCCTTCAGGTCCTTAAGAAAGGAGGCAGGAGTCTCCTGTACAACATGCTGGATCCTCAGACGTGCCTTCAGGTACTCCATGAACCTCTTAAGGAAGCCCACAAAGTGTTCTGCAGTCCTGATGTTTCCTGGGACTGCCTCTGTGGGGAACACCTTCATTTTGTCATTGCTTGATAACTATGCAACAATTCAAGTCATTTCAACTGCAATATTCTGATTCTGTTTTCATAAAGCATGGTAAATGATGTGTGAATGATAAATAGGTCAGGAAATGTGGAAACTTACCCTGTAATACCTCGTCTGGTAACACTGCAGAGGTAAAAGAAAATGAACAAATTACAGCCTTTTGAAGACTCACATATATGAGTGTCATGTTAAACTCTATTGATTTGTAACACAGCAGTTCATTTGACTTTTCAAACATATCAGCCCATCAGTCAGAGATCTAAAAAAATCCTGGTCTCTTCTGTAATTCAGTCTTGTTCAAATCTGGCAGCGAAATAAAAAATGAACAAGTCCACTGTCTCTACTGATGAAGAACATCTGACCTGGGTTGGAGAGCACCACATCTGTTTCCCTGGCAACATTAGCCTCCCTCAGGCCCTCCACCAGCCGGGAGTACTCCTGCCTCAACCTCTGCTGATCCGTGTCCTTTAGTCTACAGTTACACACAACATACAACATTTTGCACAAAACTGCTCCTCTTTTAACATCATACACATGTACTATTGGTAGCAACATGTATCAACTTAACATTTGATGTTTAAAATAGGTGAAAACACCACCCACCATAGAACCATATCATGAGAGAAAACATAGGCCAAGAAGTGTAGTTATACCATGTAGATACAATGATCTGTTAACACTTTGATTAATGAAATTACTAACTAGTATAGCAAACAAACATGTTAGTATTACTTAAGAACTTGTGCTACATGTTATTTTCCTCCAATGCCAACTGTATTAATGCCATTAGGATACCTCTGTACAGTCCTGGTGAGAGTTTCCACATTAGCCTGACAGCGATCCAGCATCCTTCTGTTGATGGTCACACTCATGGAGTCTATACACACATTGTCTGTAAATAATAGGAGAGGAAAACTTGTTATTATAGATGGTTATGGGAGAATAACAGCAGATATTTGATATATGTATAATTTTATGATATCATCCTGCAAAACAGTCATGAGATATTATAACCATCAGTTCATCCAATTCCAGTTAACACTTAACCTATATTGTGAGCCTCATCAAACACCACCACAGAGTTCTTAGCCAGCTCCTTGGACACTAAGTCAGCAATCTTGGGGTCCAATAAGTAGTGGTAGCTGTACACAACGATGTTGGCATAGGTTATCTGTGGGGAGGAAAACACACAATGCTCACAGGTTAGAGATTTTTTGACCTACATGTATGTGTAAACAGAACTACAGAGAAAATTTGTCCAAAATGTAATCATCTAAACTTAAAAACAAGGCAAGGATGGTTGAAAGGTGCAAAATAAAATACATAAAGAACATATTAGGAGAAATTCTGCCTTGTACCATAGAACCTACTATTTTCAAAGATAACATTGATTTGATACTTCAGTACTTAAAAAAACATTGATCAGCAGCCAACTTACTGCATATCTGGCCATGAAGTAAGGACAGTAGCCCTTCTCTCGTCCCACATCCTTCATGTCATCCTGTGTCAGAAATATCGTTCAAAATAGTACTCTGATGCTTCATGGCATTAATGGGTTTCACATAGCATCTGTAATTATAACATACACCTATATTCTACACACATTGGATTCTACATGTCTGTAACCAATCTTATGCCACAATCAATGAAATTCTAATTAACATTGTTAACATTCTTAGTGACAAATCTTAGAGTTGAATACAAGCAATGAACTCACCAAATTGTAGATCCCAGGTGGTAGGAGGGTTTCTCTCCCAAGGGCATCAAATCTCTATATAAAAGATCAGATGATAACATTAAAGAATGGGAAAACTGTTACATGATAGCTGTGGCATGAACTCATTCACAATGTAGCCTGGAAAGGGATACCCCATGACCTGTCCAACAAAATTTCACATGTCATTTCTTCTTAAGGTATACAATACATATGTCTCTAGCAACTCATTTCTTTATATACATGAAGCATTATGTTACAAAGAATGGAGGTATAACCCTGATTTTAGCACTCTGTCTAGCTGGACTTAGTAAGGGTATGAACTATCACCTTCAAAATAACTATAAGTTAGTTCTGATTTCTGTCTGATTTACCTCATAGAAGTCACAGACAGGTACATCCGGGTCCTGCTCATGTCTGGCCCTGACGAAGGACGCAGTCATCTGGTGACACCGACTGTCAACCTCCTTCCCAAACTGTAGTGTACTAGCCTGGGGAGGGATAGTCATGGGGAACTTGCTATACTGGGGAGAAGCACTAGGTTTGTTCTAAACCTCACACTATCATTGTGATAATCTTCATCTGTGTCTTGTTATGATCATTATCTACTTATTTTTGTGTGATTTTGGAAAAGAGACATAATAAAATTTATAAAAATTGAATGTGCAAGCAAACTGTACAATATCCAATAGAAACCATATACTGCAACATAATGAACATGCACAGGGTAATATGAGTATTGCTGAAGAAGTAGAAAGTGTTTGGAGTAAGTACATGTATTTACATTTCCAGGTATGTTAGAATTCAGCATGGATCACCTCACCTCTGGATGGATACACAGATTTTTCCTGGAACTCAGGGCTAGACCAATCAGGTTGGGGGGTTCCCCTGTCTCCTTCTCATAATACTCCATCAGCTTTCTCAGCTCCTCAAGTACCTGATGGAGAACAATACAACATGACATGTTTATGATATATAGTCTCATTCCAAGTAGTGTACTCAGCAATAGAATAAACAATGTGTTCCCTCATTGTAGCATTTAACAATGAAGACTGGCAGTAAGCCCTTTACTCTCCAAGAATCATGTGCTGTGTGTAGGAATGCATATCGCATCTCTATGTACACAATCAAGAAACTTTGCTTTAAGTTATTTAGTGATTGAAGGATAAGCAATGACCTTTTCAATCTCTGGCACAGTTCTGGAGCAGTAGATGAGTTTGCACACATCCTTGGGAGATGTCTGAAAGGATACAATAGGAAGCAATATATGGTTATTCTTCTTTATTATTAACTTTAATCAATGCAATGATGCAAAGACTATAAGTCCCTGTAAAAATAACACTTACTAACAGTACTCCAATTCAATCCTTGCTGCATAGCATATAAAAATATATAAGAATATTTGCACATAAAACATATAACTAACCAAAACAAACAGACAAACAGCACAGCTCTCAGACCAATGAAAATTGGGTCCTACCTTCAGGTATGCTACAATAAGTGAGAGTAGGGAGACAGTCTTTCCTGTCCCTGAAGGCATCTCCAGAACACAGTGGCCCTGAAGGTGACACAGGTTAAAAATGTTCAAATCTCTGACCTGGTGACAAAATTGTATCTTTTAATTTGTCCCTGTAGACATTAATAGGTTTCAGTATATTCAATCAAATTACTTTTTTTTATTAGTAGTAACGTTACAAAATCACTTCCACATCCCTACCTTGGCATCCAGTGACCGTTTGAGCTCCACCATGTAGGAGTACTGTTCAGGGTAGATGTAGTCGTACGGGAAGAGCACCAACAGGCCATCTATGTTGATTCTAGAAGGATGAAGGTTTTTACATGTGAACTGGTGATATGGTATACAGAGGAAGTAGTTTGAGGATTTGTTAATAAAAGTGATTTGTTACACCTGGAACCACTTGATAGAAGAAATCTGGTGTAACTTAAGCCTAAAAAATTCAGTGGTGAGGGGAGCAAGGAGTCTTGAACCCTTAAATGTAGATTTTTGACTACGAGTTGCGTTTGGACAATACTGGTCAGTATCAGCATTTCATCGACATGCCTTTAAAGATCTTAATTAATTATCAAGTAGGTTCAATCAGCTGAAATTACTGATCAATGAAGACAGAAACATGGTATCTTGAAAATAGCAAAGGTTTGGGGTGTCTTACTTCATTGTGCCGCTTTCTGTAATGTGTGCCTGGTTGCTATGAAAGTTCACGAAACTACAGCGTTCTTGAAGGTCTAAAAAAGACTATGATCACGACCACAACAACCTACTGGCAACGTGCCCCAGCATGGCAAGAGAGTTGTTTTCACTCAGCAAAGCATAGTGGGAATGGAATAGTCGACTCGTGAACTGGGAGAAAATTGCTACCAGAAATTTTAAAATGATGGCAAAATTTCGTCAATATTGTGAGCAAAATAAGAACAACAGCTTAAACATATATGTTTTTTAATATGTTACAATTTTATTGCTGTTTTTTTTCTCAGTTACAAATGTATATGATGACCCTTTCTTGTACAAAGCTAACCTATTTTTCCAGTGGATTGGTCCAGCAGGTCACCAAGAAAGATGGCGGTGCCCAGACGACAAGGAATTTTGCGGACGTTTTCTTTTCCTTCTGGTCACCACCCCTTGCACCTAGGAATCACAACTCAAGATGCAAATGTTATAGGATGCAATATAGAAGATTCTGTGTCTGTCATTTCAGTTCCAAAGGTCGCAAACGAATCTGACACGAGGAAAGAACTGTTCGCGTGCGTTTCGCCCCTCCCCCTCGGCTCTGAGTCTGACCCAACCAAAGTGGGCGGGGACGATGGCAGAGCTGATATCATAACTTTGTTTGCTGAAGAGATGTTCTTCCGACATTATGGCTTCAGACACGAAGAGGAGGTTACCTTTCGCCTTGTGAAGTCTTTTCCTCTAAGTAGACTCGTTATTGGGACACGGAAGCAGGAATGTTACAACTGGGCAAATGGTGTGATGTTCGGGACTGGTCTCCTCATTGCAGTCTGCCAACAAAAACTGTTAGCCAGGAAAGGAGACGTAATGCTGGCACCTGTGCTGCCGATGCTGGGGGATCCAGACACTGTCTTGAAGCATTATTTTGACATGACAGTACTGGAATGTGAGCCTGGGTTGCAAGGGGTTGTCACTGTCAATACCTCTGTTATTGTCACTTTGATGGATGAAGAAAGTGAAGAAGATAACTCACCTGAGGCTGACAGAGATGAGATGTCTCAGCCAATAGCTGTTGTATCTGACTTTGCCAACTGTCTGCAGACCTTGGAGTACACATTGTCACTGCTGCCACAAGCAAGCCCCACTAAGGACAGTACAGAGAAAGTTTTGTCTTTACTACAGTGTTCACAACATGTGAAGAGTTCTGACATGAGGATGAGAATAAAGATGCTACAACAGCAGCTGAGAGCAGCTGGGGAGACAGATGCGGGGGCCAGGTGTGCAGCTGAGCACCAGGTGTTTGTCACTCTTACTACACTACAGAGGTTGAAATTTTTCAGTGGTTCCTGGGTCAAAATTTCCATTGCTTCTGTCAGTAAAGATCAGTCTCATGATAGGGAAATCCCAACTGATAATGCTCCAGGTGACAATGCTGCTGTTCCAGATGAAATTGCCACACCTCAAGAAGAGGAAGTCTCTCACTCAGACATACCTGACTCTGACCTTAAAGAAAAGTCTGCAGAAGACCTGCTGCCATTGGGTAGTCCACTGAAGAAGGCTGTTCCAAGAGTTTGTCTGACTCAGTTGTGTGCTGTTGAGGCAGGCAGTCCACACATGGTGTTAGAAGATGATGTACTGCATGTCTCCCCCCAGCTGTGGTTCAATCTTCAGAGCCTGCCTCCTATCAAATCAGCTGGCAGTTGTATGTGTACAGTAGAGGTGAGGGTAGAAGACAACAGCTAACTTTTCTTCTTCAAATTCTATGTCTCTGCCATTACCAGTATTTGTCCATAATTTCTGATGTATGTTCAGATGATTTTTGTTAGAAATGATATGTATTAAATCAATGAAAGAAACTGTATTCCCAGAAGCTACTAAGTGAGTTCAGTCACTGGGCATACAAATGGCTAAAGTGATGAGAGAGGTAGAATTGCAGTAATATGTACATGAGTGAAACATAAATTGTCAAGAGGATTCCATTGCATTGTAAATCATCACAATCTGCCCTCATAAGTAGTTTGGTTCATACACAATTCTGTACACTCATTTTTCCTTCTAGCCCCTGTTGCCACTCAGTCCTGATGTCCCCGTCCAGTCCCAGAGTCACAGCAGGACCTGTCAGCCCCCCTATGCCAGCCAGGTGTGCATCGCCATGGTTACATCACCTGCCTACACACCCACCTGTCACTTTGACTCAGCACTCAAACAATACTTCTCGACCACCAGGTATGAGCTGAATATCTTTTGTAATGCAATCTTGACTCTTTGCAGATTATATCCACATGTAGATTTTGCTTCAGGTTACGACTTTTAGCTTCAAAATATTTGTTAATCTGTTAATCTGCCTTTTGTTTGTGTTTCAGACTCATCACACTTGGAGACATATTTTGTGTTTCAACAGAAGGTAAATAATGAAGACATCCTTGTGTTTTCTCTGCCAATCTGAGAATCACTGAAAAGATATTGCTTATATAACCTCAATCTTCTGATTCCTTACAGATGATTCTGAGCTGTTCCAGGAGATGGTAGATGGTGAGATGATGAGGTACACACTCTGCTCTTACTTCACACTTGCTTATTTGACATGATCAAAAGCCTCTAGGTATATGTCCTTTGTATGTCAAGAATTGAACAATCTTTATACATATCTCTAACACCATGAATCTTGCCTTTTTATCTCCAGGTGTCCATTTGTATATTTTAAGGTGGCCCAGGTGTCACCCACATGTCAGGAGGTCCCATCCTATCTGGTTGATTTGAAGCATACAGACTTGTACCAGGTGGGTCTTTTATGTGTTGCAATTTACTTCCCTTTAGTGGTTGATGTATTCTATTAGTTTCAACATATCTAAAACCTCATTATTTTAGTAAAATTTATCACTACATGTATTATGATAAACTGCACATTTTGTAAAATTTTAACATTGTGTTAAAGCTACTAGTACTTTTTAAAGTATTTAACAGGTCACTGCCATAGTACAATGCCATTTTCCTTGTTATGTTATGTTCTTTTCTGCAGGAAGGGCTAGTGAACAGCTACATCCCTGTATCAGCTGATACCTTCACATCTGACGCCCCACCCTCCATCTGGACCAGTGTTCATCCCCCAGGCCTGGACCAGTATGTGGATAGGCTGTGTGAGATGATTGTCCCATACCTAACACACAGGTGAAATATATACTAACTTTGTCTGTTTCTCCTAACTTATGGATGTCAGCTGTCAGGTTGTGGGACAGATAGAAGTACATGTACATTGTATATATATTGGACCAAGACCTTGTTCTCTAGAGTAAGAAATCACCATTAATCACTATGGTAGATTAGAGATGACAGAGCTGGCCAGGATAACACTACATGTTTGTCAGTTTTACTCTAAATTCCATCATATTTCAGTCCAAAATCTGAATTAAAAGTAATCATGGAGAGAAGATGAGCAAGTATTGTTCTGTTGCAGCCCACCCGAGGCAGTGAAGTCCTCTGTCCTGCTGACAGGGCCCCAGGGTGTGGGCAAGTCTACAGTCATCCGAGCTGTCAGGAGGAGACTCAATATGCACCTGTTACAGGTGGGGACAGCTGCTTCATCTCATGCCATCTGAGACAGGATTAGGTGTAATACTGGGATAATGAAGAGCAAATGTATTACATGTACTTTATAACGTGTGTGTAGTATACTATTAATTTGCTGGTAATGTAGCTGTGTGTTTTCTTTGTATATTTGTATTTGAAGTGATGGGTCTAGTACCACATTATGACAAAGTCTGCTGGGTGCAATAATGACTTATATTCATCATCCTAAGAATATTTTGAGGTACATATACTTGACAAACTGTATGATACTAATTTCTGCAAGCTGCCCTTGTTAGATTTTGGGTATACTGTATAAAAACGTAGTTGTTTCATTGATTGATTGATTGTAGTTGTTTATTTTCGTCACTAAAATCTTTCACTTCACAGTCCCATTTGTTTATATCTGTTTCCAAGGTGAACTGTTATAACCTGTGTGGTGAGAGTTCTGCTGCTACAGAGGTCAGGGTGAACAGCCTGTTCCAGAAGGCCCTGAGCTGTGCCCCCTGTATCCTACATCTCAGGAATGTGGGGGTTCTGGGGAGGGACAGGGATGGGCATGAGGAGGGTGAGACATACACTATGGTATTAATCTCTTTTAGAGTGATAATAACTGTTATTCTGTGCTTGCTGGTCCCAGTCACCTGGTGATAGCAAAGAAAAATAGGACAAAACAGCAGGTCTATAGAAAAGCACACAGATCTGTATAGTCGTCCTGTCTGTAAGAAATCAGAAAAATGATCCACCACAACAAATGTGTGAGCCAGAAACATTTGTTTACTTTTACCAACAGTCGCTCGGCACATTTTGATTTTAACAACTATCTTTTTATACCATCTATCAGACCCTCGGGTGGCTGCCATGCTGCATGAAGCTGTAATAGGACTCAGACATGAAGCCAGGTGAGGAAACAGTCCAACATACTGATATTACAGGAGATAAACGAAGTACGGTCATGCAGAGGCTGTTGTTTCCTCATCACAGTATCAGTATCTGTTTTACTTAACTGGTGAAACTATCCTCACTACCGGTAGTCTTGTAGGCACATGTACAATGGTGGCTGGTTATATTAGATCCATAACATCCAAGCCAAAGCATTAGTGAAAACTGTCTGTATCTGATGAGAGAAAGTTTCAATCCCCTAGAACCCTACATGTATCCAAGATTGTTACATGCCCAGACCATGTCTGTCTGTGTGTGTGTCTACAGTGAGTACCCAGTGATAGTGGTTGCCAGCAGTGCCGCTGCTAAGGATGTGACAAGTGATGTGAGGGGAGCATTCCTTCATCACATGGACATCAAGGTGTGTAATACATGGGCATCTGACTGCAGACTCCCATTTGGCAGCAAGTTTTGCTCAGTTTATATAGATGGTTAAAATATTGTTCCAAGGACTTTGTTTTTAAAGTTTTTAAACATTTCTGAAGTTCTTCCATGCTGTGTTTTTGAGCCAACAATGGTATAAAACAAATCTTTTCTTTGCATCTGTGCCCAATAAAACATGTTTAAACATGAGACAAACAATTTATAAGCTGGCAAACTTGAGCTTTAATGACACATTACATGCTGTCTTTCAGAACCCCAGTAAAAGAGAACGTGGTCTGATGTTGAAGACACTCTGTCAGGATGTACCACTCAGTTCAGGTAAGCAGGCATTCCTGTCAGTTTTGTTGAAAACAGATCCAGAACTTTACGACATACACTGATTGTAAAACTTCCTTCATTTTATGGTGTTAGTTTAATAACTAAGGGAAGTGTTTTCTTATACTATTCATCTGTAGATGTTTCCATAGACAAGGTTGCTGCCAGATCAGCAGTAAGTACTCGGTCTCATTCTTCATAACAAAACATAAAGAGACAATCTGTGCCTCCTGTAAATGATTATCATAGATCTAATCTAATACAGGCTAATATAGAGTGAATAGGTGGGGAATATGTGCAATATCATAATGTAATATCTTGATATGTGGTTTGTCTGTCTTTAATATGGTGTTTGACCAGTTTTGAATTTTAGGTACCGGTATCTTATTTCCCTGTATCTTATTTCCCTGTATTATGTAGGTATGATATTTTAAAAATGTCCCTTTCCATCCAGGGCATGGTTCTTGGGGATCTCTGCAGTCTCCTGTCCTGTACAACAAGGAAGGCTCACAGGAGGATTCTAGATTCATGGTAAATACCTGCACCACTGAAAACATCATCTCATCTGACATTCATCACAGAAACCTGGAATAGACCTTATCACACTTGATTACTTGATATTCTAAGAACAGCACTGTCCTCTACATATGTAGTGAGTTAGAAGGTCAAAATTTTCTGAACATCTTTTCAAAATGTTGTTAACTATTGTTATATTAGATAGAGAATACTTGATAGTTGTATTTTTTATCGGACTACTTTGTTGGCAATAAAGTTGCTGTCTCAGATTCCCTGCAGCTGTTGTATTGTTTCTCAGGGTCATTTGCAACTGTTTTCAACTATTGCTACATTACCGAATATCTCTCCTCAAGAGGCTGATTTCTTGGCAATAAAAATGATGTCGCAAGTAGCCCACAGCTAGTTCATTATTGTGTAGGAAGTATTCGTATGTTCCATGTAGTTTGTACCTCCCTCCCCAGCTGTCCCGATGGCAGGTTGAGCCAGCAGGAGCAGGTGGACCTTGTAGCAGCTGGGGTGGAGGTGAAACAGGTGGACTTTGAGAAGGCCCTGGACCACCTGCAGGCAGCTCACTCAGATGCCATCGGGGCACCAAAGGTCAAAATTCCATAGCTTTTTAACAGTGTATAAAAATGTAGTCATATGTCAGTTTTGCTTGCAAAGTTGTGTGTGCTAAAGCATTGCCATTATTAAATTCTTTATTGTAAAGAAATATGAAAATGGCAATTGACAAAATCCCAACTATTAAGAGAATATATTTGTGGTTATACAATTTCACCATAATACAGACTAGACCAGTAGTTACACTTACAGTAGCAATCTATGTTTCTGGAGGAGAAGATGTACATATATACAATCCTCTTTCCCAGATCCCTAACATCAGCTGGGAGGATGTTGGCGGGCTGGCCCAGGTGCGGGCAGAGATCCTGGACACCATCCAGCTGCCTCTGCAGCACCCGCAGCTGTTTGCAGCTGGCATGAGGAGATCAGGTGCATCTTGAACAGCTGTGCATATATCAACAAATCAAATTTGGAATGGATAGCTCTATAAGTCTTAGTCACCATTCCCAGAGTTCAAATGGGAGGCTAAAGGTCATCAAAATGTTCCTACCTTTACTAATAAACAGACTATGTGGTAGTTATGATCAGACTGAGTGAAAAAATTATGTTTAATCAAACGAAGGCTACTATATTTATACCACATGTAACAACACCTACCAATGATCTTTAAGCAATTGTTATTACATTGCAAAAGTACTGTTATGCAATAGAAAATGAATTTAGATTGTTTTCTGCTTCAGGTGTCCTGCTGTATGGACCTCCAGGCACAGGGAAGACCCTACTGGCTAAAGCTGTGGCTACAGAGTGTTCACTCAACTTCCTCAGGTACTGCTTCAGTAAGGCTAACATGTCAGGTCACATGGATGATGGGCCTTCACAAAAACTCCCACTGTTGATATTTTCATTTTCCTTGCTACCATTTCATTCTTCATACTCAAGAGAGTTATGCAGTTGTTATGCTTTCTTCACAAGGGAATGTTCATTATATGGATGAGTCAGAATAGTCACTACATGTATTACAACTCACACATACATGTATCTCTGTATGCCCAGTGTGAAGGGTCCAGAGCTGATCAACATGTATGTAGGGCAGAGTGAGGAGAATGTCAGAGAAGGTAACTGTTTCTCATGTTAATAAATTATGTCACAACCAACAGGGGGAGAAGCTGTAATCTAGAAGATGAGATCTAGTAATGTTAATCTAAAATGATTAGAATAAAAAGTCCTTTTCCTCCCTCAGTAAAACAAAGTTGTTTCTTGTATATATTGAACCTGTATGATTGATCCTACTGTGTATGTTCTGACACTGTTGTTCACTGATTTAACTGTTGCCTGTTTGTTTTCAGTGTTCTCCCGTGCCAGAAGTGCGGCGCCCTGTGTGATCTTCTTTGATGAGCTGGACTCTCTCGCTCCCAACAGGGGCAGGAGTGGGGACTCAGGAGGGGTCATGGACAGGTCAGTCACCCCACTTTGCAGTAGTAGGCACAAGAAACTTGATAGAAAGGAGATTGATGAAATTCTTTGTAAAGTGAAAAATCAAAAATGACCACCAACCTTATCATCCAGCTCCTCCATGGTATATCACCCACAACCCTTCCTGTAAAGAAAGGCATTAGAACTACAATGCCAAAAAGTACAGTCTGAAAAGTGGGAGAATGTCAGACACAGCAGACACCCTTTCAGCACCAAGGTCATGTACCAAACCCTCCTTCCCTGCCAGGGTTGTTTCTCAGCTGCTGGCCGAGCTGG
The DNA here is from genome assembly GCA_013266295.2 of Branchiostoma floridae x Branchiostoma japonicum. NCBI lineage: Eukaryota > Metazoa > Chordata > Leptocardii > Amphioxiformes > Branchiostomatidae > Branchiostoma > Branchiostoma floridae x Branchiostoma japonicum. The sequence continues at coordinate 19,270,573 of CM023840.1, forward strand.
ACGGTCTCCACTCCGCTGCTGATGTGTTTGTGATCGGAGCCACCAACAGGCCAGACCTCCTGGACCCTGCACTGCTCAGGCCAGGAAGGTATTTCACTTTTGAACTTTGTACATACATGTAGGCTAATTTTGTGTTTGTAGTTGCAAAAGACCTTGCACTTTTGTTGTGTCTATAAAAGTACTTTGAGTGTCATGTAATATCAAACTTTATACACGAGCATTCAGTAAAGTACATTATAGCAAGCATGAAAGTGAAGGGAGCTGGATAAACATCAATATTTGATTCATAAATGTATATCGTTATCACATAATCTATGCTCCTCAGGGTTGTGAAAACATCTTGGTTCCTTTATGGTCTGGAGTATTGACCTGTTATCAATCCATCAGGTTTGACAAGTTGTTGTTCCTGGGTGTCAGTGAGGACCGACCGTCACAGCTCAAGATTCTCCAGGCTCTCACTAGGAAGTAAGTACAGGCTTCTCAACTACAATCCTTTTCATAGATTTCTGCACATGGACAATAACTGCAACAACAGAACAAAATTATATGTTTAAAGGAAGTTCATTAGTTTACTTGACAAAAAGTGCTAGGGTAGTTTTTCTGGTACATATTACACAGAGCATGTCTTCCTTCTGACAACTGATGGGAACATAGTTTTCTGTAAGCCATAACTGGATAACACTTTGCCATATTTTCAGGTTCCAGCTGGCTGCTGATACACAGCTGGAGAACGTCGTGGACAAGTGTCCCTACAACATGACAGGAGCAGACTTCTACGCTCTCTGCTCTGACGCCATGCTCAATGCCATCAGGAGGAAGATTGAACAGCTGGAAGCAGGTATGCACTGAGCCACATTTAAACCTAGTATAATTAGTGTTGTTCAGTTATTTGTGATGCTTTGTTGTAATACATGTACTGCCTTGTTGTTATTTTCACGAATGTTAAGAAACATACTTGAGCCTTAGTTGAACTGGCATCACATTGGTCTGTTTTACTGAAGTGTAGGTTTGTTACTTAAGTAGTTTCCTGTAATCTATCCCCAGGCCTCCCAGTTGACCAGACTGATGTAACAGTAGAGGAGCAGGATTTCATCATGGCACTCCAGACCCTGGAACCTTCTGTGTCCACCTCAGAACTAGACAGGTACAAGCAGCTGCAGGGTCTGTTCACAACTTCTCTTTCCAACTTATCTGTCCCAAGTCAGGAGTGATACCTTCAGTTTTGAAGTGGTCTTGGTATGAACAGATCGAAGTGATGTTACAGTGGAATGCCAAAAAGGTAAATGAATTTGGTCTAAGAAAGAGTAACTAGTTGAAATGTGCAGAGGGTTCAGTAACCTTGAGAGTTGTACTTTTTTCAAGCATTAACAACATCATGAAAACCAGGTCTGATCACAGAGCATTTATTAGTTTGACACATGGGATGAAACAGTATCTATGTGCGTAATGGCCCAAAACAATAGGACAGTCAAATATCTACAACAGCATCAAATAAAGCTGTGCTTTTCAATATGTACAAAAATATACATTTAAAAAAACAAACAAATAAAGCCTTACAGCAAAAGCTTGGCATTAATCAAGAAAATTGAATTTTCACATACCGGTAACACTATTTCGGCATGTTATGCATAATTTTTCACTGAAGAAATTCTTTTTTGCAAAGCTTGTAAAAAAATCTATAAATATTTTTTGAAACATTGTAGAAACAAGTATAAAAGTATCTAGTAACAGTAAAAGTAATTAGGATGTTTCTTATAGAAATAAATATCAATATAAAACTAGATCAAAGTGATCATGTTTGCCTGACTTATCTGTATAATTTCAGGCTTATTGTCAGCCTCTAGATACAAATTTTATACATGTACATTTAAGACATGATCATCATATGATCTTAACATGCAGAGGTATTCTTGGTTTAAAACAATAATAAAAATTCAATCTCTATTCAAATGCATGTTAAAATGGAATAAACCAATTTTGCTGATATAATATCTATTGTTCCTTCTTCCTTAGTACATCTACAGAAAGTTGTGGGCTGTTTTTTATTTACCTGAGCACACAACATCTATGTTTGATGAAACATACAAAAAAGTTTCCGTTGGTGCAGTCCAATGCATATCTGTTTTTCACATATAATGTAGTTGGTTTGTCAGGCTACAAAGCAGTCACCAACAAAGGCATGGTTCTCGTCATGTCGTAACACATGTACATGTAAGTCATCAACAGTGGTAGCAAAATGAGAAGACGTCGACATCCATCTGAAGAATGACCCTGAAACACCTTCAAGGTTTGCACCATCCACTTATAGATTTCCTTTTCCACCATCAACCAAAGGCTGGCAACTAACAGAGCAACTGGTCAGGGTGTGAAGAATAGGTACGATATGCCAACCACTGGTCCAACCATTTGTCTATTACAGCTCTAGTAGAAGGATTCTAGTGATATCCCTGATACATGTTGAATATTAGACGTGTCCTTTTGGCTCACAGAAGTGCAGCCTTGGCCTCCTGTAGGATCCGGACCCGAGGTCCCATGGGAACACCAATCTGTTTCAGCCGGTCCTCGTTCATGTAAGGCAGCTCCAGGATCCCAATACTCTCCGCCTCAAAGTTCTTCACATATTTCTGTGGAGAGTAAACCAAATTTGTCATTTTGAGATGCTGGAAAACAGGGAAGGCATTCCTACATACCGGTATCTATTGATGACGAAGAACTAAGACTAGAACTCTGCTACAAAGTCAACAACTCCTTGACTTTACAGTGACACTGTTAAAATAAAAGGACAGGATTACATGAATGAAATTCCAAGTGTTCTATATTTTATGCAGTAGATGGATGCAGTTGTCAAGTAATACTAACAAAAGGAAAATGACAGAAGTTGCAAAATCTTTACATTATTATCAGTGACGAGTCATTGACAAGGAAGAAACGAAACATGAGCCAGAGAATCTTTGCCCACCTCATATCCTATTTTTTTAAGGAAAATGGACAGCAAAGGAGGCTCTGCACCAAAGAATCTGCAAAAATAGAATTCAACATACATAAGGTCAAAGGATCTCATATTGCTTCTGTTTCTGTGCTTTTTGTTAGTTTACACATAAAAGAAACTAACCTTTATACTGTGTTTTCAGTACAGTTTTGCCTATATTGGGGAAGAAATTTTATCTTGAATATTAAGTTTATATTTTGCTATCCTTTAGCACCTAAAGAACTAGTACATTGTGGTGCCCGGGGCACAAACTTACTTTGTAAGCTTGGCTAATCGTGCACTGTTTTTGACGGGTAGGACCAGTAGAGGGGTGTTTCTGGAGTGGCTCTGGTGCCTGTCAGGTGGTTTCCTCTGTGCCAGCTGCTGTCTCTGTAGGATCTTCTGCTGTTCCTTCAGATTCTCCAGCTCCTGTCGTAACAGCTCTATTTCCTGTACCAGAGCGTTCTGTGTCCTCAGCTCAGAGGAGAGGTGTGCTACACTTCTGGCCAGGGTGACCACATGAGACTCTAACCTCGCAAATCTTCTGTTTACAGACCTAGGAAAACATACACATTGGAAATGTTGAGGGAACAAAACTATCTGGAGTTATTTTTACATAATGAAGGCTTAAAAGGAGAACCTTTAACCCTCTTTCCACTGTATATGTAAACTATACATTTCTGGGACATGGATGAGATCATACTATTCATAGCTAAGTGATACAGTTTTCTACCTTTTGTGCAGAGGAAGTGTTTTTTTTCCCCTCACCGTATATCCTTTGCTCTCTGCTTCACTACAGATGCAGGCTTGCCCAGGGAACTCCCGACCCTCTTCAGTTTTGTTAATGTTGGTTTCCTTGTGAGTGTACTCGGACCACGAGGTGTCTGGTCTGCACCAAGGAGTCTGAGAATTTCCCTGTAAGTAAAGATAAGTATGAGATTAGGGACATGCCTTAAAAAGACCACTAAAACCTTTATGGAATGCATAAAAGGTGCAAGACAAATTGAAAGGTGAAAAGATGTTGGACTTTCCAGTGTATGCAACAGACTTACAAATGTCATTTTCAGTCAGTTCATCACAAATTTGTTGGACAAGTTCTCATCAACACAGGCAGGACTAACCTGTACATCTCCTCCAGTGCTGTTAGCTGCTGCCTCACCAGTTCTGCCTCTGAAAGACTCATGGACTCTCCCTCCTCTGACTGGGAGTCGTCTTCTCTTGAGTCTCCTGCAGTCAACAAATCCACTCATGATTTACACATTCATGTGAGCTGGTAAACATCACATCTACACACCAGTCACAACTTGTTTGGTATGTCTATGGCTGAAGCCCATGGTGTTGTTTTTTCAAGTCCTATTACATTTACATATACATACATGGCTGATTAAACAGAAGCTGACGTGGAATGTTTCAATATTGTATGTCTCACCTCGTAATGAGTTCCCGTTCTTCCCTGACCCCTTTTTCTTCCCCAACATTGAAAAGCCAACTTGTAGTGTGCTTGCACTCCTGCCCACACGAGTGCTCCCCTTCCTGCCTTTCCTGCCCGACTCAGTCTTTTTCCTGTCCGTCTGTGTGATGGGGCTAACGTGGGCGGAGGGGAGCACAGTGGTGCTCATGGAGCGGGTGGGTCGTACAATGGGGATGGGGGAGCCCGGGGGTGTGATGGGTGGGGTGTTGGACGGAGACAGTGGGGGGAGGGGCGGCGTGCTGGAACGGGAGGAAGTTTCACTGATTGTCCCAGTACCCGAGAAGTTCACATCCAGGTCTGGTCCTGGGTTGGACTTACTGTAGACTGTGCTTGTAGCAGGTGGTTCAGGCAGATGCTGTGTCATATTGGCTTTGATCTTTGAAGGCAAGTTTGTAACAAAGGACCCATGATGCTCTGGTAAGGAGTCAGCCTTACTTGGTGTGGAGGTAGTGGGGTAGGGTGGGGGTATCCTGCCCTGTTTAGTCGTTGTAGCTGATTGTGGAGACAACATTGATGGGGACGAGTAAGAAGATGAACTAGAGGAAGTCTTGGCAACTCTCTGTGGGGTGTTTGACGAGTTTGGCACTGGTTGACCCCTGGAGGGGGTAGAGTTTGGAGGTCGTGACCTTGGTGCAGGGATAGGTCGTGAGGTGGGCTCAGGTTGAGGTTGTCTGGAGTCCTCCTCCAGGTCGTGAGGTTTCTGCCACTGCAGGTGTTGCTGGTCCTGCTGCTGCTGGAGCCAGAACTGCCTGGTCTGGGACTGCTGAGACGACCCTGCATGGTTCCTCTGCTGTGGATGGTGGTGTCCCCCATGTAGGTACAGTCTGGACCCTACAGGCTGGCCTGGTCCACTGTGGTGGGGGGCTGGGTGTGGCTGGCCACCTGGTATGTGGGATCTGTCCTGCTGTCCATAGGCTGGGGGAGGGACACCCTACAGAACATACAGCAAGGGAAAGACAGTGTTCAGATAATTTTGTCAATAAATCTGGCAGCATCTGGCCGTGTAAATATCTTCATAGACATAACATTCAAATACATGCAGTTTATAAGAAAAAGAATGGACTTAGTAAACACCATCAGGATTGTTGTCTCAAAAATCTGTCAACATATTCAAAAGTGATCCTTAAAACTGGCTAGTTGAGTATTTCATTAGTTAATACATTCAACTAGATCTTATTTATCAGCATATATGTACATATAAGATATAATCATAGACAAAAGCATGGGTTACAGAATTTCCAAAACTAGTATGATGGTTGTGTGGTGTCACCTTTTTTCCAGTCGGTGGTGTTTTACTGGGGTGGTGGGACTGTGGGTGGGGATTGTCCCTCCTCTCCTGCCCTGACGGCCTCCCAGGAGGGCCTGGAGACGGCTTATGGGCAGCAGATCTGACAAGGGAAGTAGTAATAATTATAAGTCATCACATACTTCCTCGTTTATCCTCACTCCACTGTGATCTTAGTGGTAATAACCAGGTGCAGATCTTTCCCAAAATCTAAACACCTGTTCCTACAGCCAAGGTCCGCTCACAAAGGAATCATTATAGGTGTCCACTTAGAAATCTTTAGTGGGAATTTTTCGTGGTGTAGAGTTTGTCTGATTTGCTGTAAATTATTATCTAATTTTGGCCTATTGCCAATTAACATAAACAATTTTACTCGCACAATAATCTACTGTCTGTAGATAAAAACTTACTACAAAGAACTGTGTTAATGGTGCAGCCATTACATCGTTATTGCCATCATAAATAACTGTAACCCTTTTGTCTAGATGTTACAGACTGCTGAAGAAATTACCCACTGAACACACATTCATTTATCTATGCTGAAGCTACAGTCATTGCCTGTAATTACAAGTTAGAATAAATCATCATCTTGAGTCGTTACCTCTAATTACCAGAATAAATCATGCTGGATATAAACCAAGAAAAGGCAACAACATTTGTGTTGCAGTCTGACCTGCCAGGTGAGAGTTCCCCTGCCACAGGCCTGCCTCGGATGTTTGGAGACCCATTCACCAGCTGCTGTGTTGGGGGACCGTTACTGTAGGCCTCGGTCCTGCTAGCACCTCTCATTCTCAGTACTGCTTCACCTCTGGTGGAGACACGACCCTTCTGGTTCGGGTGGGAGGGCTGCAGGCAGACAAAGGTTCAGAGAAAAATCAATCAAGCAAAGAAAAGAAAGGTCTGTCAAGCTGTGAGGAAATTATAGGGTGTGAGCCTAATGTCTGCATGATTCCCATATCAGAAACTTCCAGACCTACAATTTGGTGACAGATGTGACATCAACTTCACTCTAACAAGGTTCCATGGAAGGGATGTTGAATCACAGAGCCCTTCGGCAAAGTTTTCTACAATTCCTGTCCAGCAAATTTTACTAAAAAAAGACCTGCGTGGCGTACAAGGTCTACGGCACATCAAACAATCTGTTCCGCTTATGTAAATAAAGGCAAGACAATTCTGACAAAAGCATCTAAATCCAGTTCCAAAACAAACATTAGGAGCAGATGTCAACAAACATATCACCAACATTGTGTGTTCTGTACGGGTCCATATAGCACTTGCTGAAAGTTACCATTTAAACCATATACCCGGTAGGTGGCAGGGAATAACAAATACCTACACACTTAGTATGGCATAAACAGAGCAGAACGAAGAGGCTCTCCTTAATCCTGTGTCAAACAGGAAAGTGTAGCTACTTGCCCTTTACAGTATTCTATACAATATAAACATCGTTATGAATGCTTGGAATACAAAGAGCTGAACAGTTAATGTTATAAAGTAATGTAACTTACACATTAACTCCCAGCTTTTGCGTCAACTACGTCCCCATACAGTAACGGCTTTAGAATGAACCCTCCTAAGGGTGTTTGGATAACCCTCTCACAATGGGGTTGATCATTAACACACTTGGGGGGCTGACAGCATAATTCAATAGAAGGTTTAAATAGAACTAAATTCAATATTGAGTGTCCGGGGCATGGTGCTGACAAAAGAACATACTTTGGGTCACTTCACACAGGAATCTTCCATATGGTTTCATTGTATCCTAGATGGTCCTGAGGCTTGCTACACACATGTTCAAACCTATGACTGAACGTTCCCTACCATTTGTTTAACCCCAGGACAAAGAAAAGGCCATTACCCATGCAGATCAGGTGTGCCATTGGGCTGTGCAGGCTGGGAGCAAACACCCCGTACCAGGCAAACAATCATTTCCCTATCACCTGGCTGCACAAGTATTCCACAAACATGGGTGGCACCTCCCTCTCACCACTCAGGCATCACAGGCAAACCTAACAGGACCACAGCTGATCACCACTGGGATAACTTTAACTCTCTGGGTCAGATTTGGCTCACAGAAGGTCACCCAGTATTGTCTGGGTGACTGTGACCTTGAATTTGAGCTCACCATCTGTTTTGACACTTTTAAAGGTCAAACTTGCTCTGTTATTTTGGTCAGGCAAGACTGCAGAGACATGTACTCGTGAAAAGGAAAGTGGGCATTAAGAAATGTGTAAATCATTGGTCAGCCCATATGCCTGTCAGCCTGTTATCTTGGATCTTGTTGGTTTGTGGGTCATCGACTGTGTTTTGACTGTGGCTCCAACAGGTGGTTGAAAATGCACAGAGAAGGAATGGTTTTGAGTCTGTCAGCTGTTTCAAACAGTAAGGAGGTTTATTATGCACACAATATCTTTAAAGTTTCCTGATTTTCAAAAATAAATCTCTGCCTTTCCTGTGATTCAGTTCAGCCATGAATGGCAATATTTTTTTCACAAAGAATGAATAAAATGCATTTTTCAACTACATTTTACCCAAACCAGTGCACTGTGACTTGCTAAGTTAGCACATTAACCTTAATTTCACACTCACTAACTTTCCACAGAAGGACATGCATGAGTCATCAATGGCAAGACAGCTAAAGACAGTACGTATAACTTACCACATATCCTGAGCCCAGCCCCAATTCTGTTAGCTCCACATCTTGACTTCTGACCTGGCCGTTCATTCCCCCCTCCAGCCCGGGGTTGTCTATCCCATCTGGATAACTGAAGGGACTGTGTCCTTTGGGAGGGGGTGGGAGCAACAGCTCACCCTCCAGGTAACCCTATAGGCATGGAAAAGCAGGTTAGACCACTCACTAGACTCTGAAGGATAAGGGATTTTATGAAATAAAAGAAATCTGTGTAAGAAAGTTGGAAAATTTAGAAAACACTGTCAACACAAAAATGCAGGAATATTTTTTACAGAAAATCACAGTTACTACTGTTCTCAATTAACAATATAAGGTAGAGTTTTTGTATGTTATGATCACAGTTTCTGCTATTCTTATCATCCATACTAATAGTAAATTACATTTATGTATCATACATATTTTAATTTCAACAGGTATTAGTTACAACAAGGTGGGAGCTTCACTTGCCTTTTTCCTGGGACTGCCAGCCATCTCCTCCAGGTAGGGGCTGTCCAGTAGGGACTTCAGCCTCTCCTCCACAGTCAGGCTCACCTGATCACGCACAGGGGTGGGGGCCTGGGGAGGCACAGCGCTCATTTACAATTATTTGTAGAACTGTCCTAATATCCTCAGGCACTAAAATCACTAGATATGTCAAGTAGAAGTAAGGAACATGTACTTGGAATGACTCCACTTTAGAATTTGTGAATCATATAATTGTTACTATCTATGCAATTATAGGTATGGTCAATATTCATGCATAGCATAAGTATATAATAAGTCATATATTTACATGTGGGGTGCCATGCACAGGAAGGATGAATACACATGATTGTATGAAGATGGTTTTTTTGCTTGGGATAGTGGAAGGTCTGGAGGTCAAGGGCTTCTCAAGGAAAATCACAGTGACAAGGAAAAAGGTCCAGAATGAAGGGCCAGTCCATGCATCAGCATGCCCATGCACTCACAGTGAACATAGCCTGAGTATCCCATGCCTGCAGCTTGTTGGGGGAGCCCGGCACTTCTGTGGACACCGAGATGCGAGCCTTCTCCCTGATGGCCTGAGTCAGGCCGATGATCTGTCGTCTGCTGTCTGCGCCGTGCTGAGAAACACCGTGTGAGCCCATCTCTGTGGTGGACTGGAGCGTTGGCTGGAAGTGTAGAGTACCGGTAGTAACTAACACAACAGGATATGTACAACACTCCTTGCCTCAGACTGTTGTACAGAAGTAATCTACCAGTACATCCTCCACTGGACAAGCAAAGAGGACAGGACATTCCGACCTACCAAACATACAATGGATTTGTCATGCAACGTAATGTTGTGAGTGTCAGACAATATATAAGAAAGTCTGAAACCAAAAAAAATTGCAATTTTACCTTTCCCTGCAGCACTATTTTTTTCACCACACAACCGATGAACTCCTTCCTTGACTACATGATTAACGTTACATCGTAAACATTTTTGCATACCAAAGTTACGTTAAGCAGATTATTCCCATGAAGGGAAGCACTACAACTCGAGCGTGCCTGCACCCCATGCCTCAGATTAAGATATTTGCTCAGTGAAAGCTGAAACAATGGCTGATGTAGGGTAATCCCTACAACCATGTTGGCACACCCTCCCCAAGACTGAGCAAAGTGTCCTAAGTTTTAGAAGGCTCAGTAAACAATAGGGACCTAATACTGTGATTTTGCTGCAGGTCAGCAAGACTCATGCTTTGGCTAAGTTTACACCACTGTTGAAACATGCAAATTTGTTTTTCAAATGGCATCTACGAGCTCATTTAGTAGGTATTCAAGAATCCTTTTAAAAAACTCTATGAAAAGAATACATGTAACATTTAGTTTTTGTTTGTCTTCTTGGGAACTTCTAACATGGCTTCATTGTATTGTAAGTATCCAAGCTAACTGAATTTCAACTGTAAGCCTCATCAGGGATAAAGAGATTTTGATGATGACCTTCAAAGCCATCTATCACCAGTAGAAGGTGTTTTCTTTGGATTGCCTTTATTAACAGATATGTAGATTTGGATTGGTAAGGCATAAACATCTGTGGCTTGTGAAGAGTTCTTAGCTTTTCCTCCTATATACTTACAGGAATCTCACTCTGACTTATATCTTCCTCTTCATCATCAGTAGCCATGCTCCCCGGCAGTAGGTCTTCCCGCAGCCCCCCTCCGCTGTACACAGGCTTCTGGTGGGATATTGCACGGTCATCATAGTAGGCATGGCGAACCTCATTTGGGTCTGTAGATGGTAGAAAAAAGTCTTTATTCAGAGCAGAACCCTCTGCTTTCTAATGCTTTGTGCCCTTGGTTTACCCCATCATGGTTAACCTTTAAAACCTATCAGAAAGCACATTTTATACACACATGCTTTAGCCATCTTTAAGGACTGAGATGGAAGTAAAACATTTTAAAAGATAACTTACAGTAGATACAATAAGGATGAATTCCTTGGGGATGCATGGACAATGGAACAAGAGGTTGTTAGAGTATTACTGAAAGTCCATAGTACATGTACAGTATTACTCCCATTAACAATATCTTCCAACATCTCATGACAACATATGTGTAATTCCAAACTACAAGGGTGCGCAGGTTATATGATAGCACAATGTGAAGCATACCTTCAAACCAATAGAAGCAGCTTCTTTCTATACCCAGGCACAGGTACATGTAGATACAAAGTCTATTATGAACCCTTTCAGAATATCAAAACATACCATGGGTTTTTAAAAGTTAACAAGCCAAAGAAGGTCAGTACATTTGGAGGATGTTCAGGACACACTTAAGTTATCAAGTGGGCTGTGGGGGGTTAGTCTGGTTTCACAGAGTCTACACCCGCATGGCATGGATGTAACAACTGGAGCAAGAACATTTCTCTTACCGTCACCTGGATACAGCCTGCCTGGCTCCAGCTCCAAGCTCTCTGACTGGATAACAGGACAGGATGACTGAATCAATCATTCTGTACAACATTACTACTGGTAACATCTTCCATGGAATAAAAGAAACTGCAGGAAGTGGTATAGCTGTGACATGTAGATGAATCAGGCACTTCCTCTTTTTTGCTTAAATCTTTGTTATTTGCAGGAATGTAGGTACTTAATTTCATACAAGGAACAATTCAAGAATTGCTTTCTCCTAGAGACATGTACATGTATACTGTGCCTATGAGTATCGTTGACAATGGTACAAACTGCAATACATAAACTGGTCACTAGAGGGCACTGCAAATATATGTAAGGACAACAGGAGTTTGTTCTGAATGTCTTATCAAGTAAGAAATACAGAAATAGAAAATGCAAACACATAGACACAACATAGACTCAATATAGCCTAGGTCATGTATGGCTATTCCTAACACAGAAACCTTGAACTTGGTGTGCCATACCAGACTTGTGTCTGCCTCCCCGTCTCCGTTCCCTAACCTCTCTGTACCAGAGGATGGTGCTGAGTGAGGGCGTGACTCTGTCTTCTCTCCCTCCTCTCCTGGCTCTGATGTCCCATTCACCTGTGTGCTCTGTACAAATGTAAGAAACTGTTAATGTTGGTATCACAATTTAAATACCATGAGAAAATAGGAACATATACATCAATCTTCAGATACTTCACAGTGCAGTACACTCATGGACTGTCAATGAAAAGAGGTTGGAATGACAAACACATTGGATACAAGAAAGTCTTCTTTCCAATTATACGTCAGTTGAATATGACATACCAAATGCAGTGCATTGCATTGAATTGAAAATCCACAAGACTTGTTGATGTATCAACATACCAGTACGTCAAAAATCTCCTTTAGTCTTGAGACAATCGTCAAGGTAGCCTTTAGGTGTCCCTCAGCGAGATCTGTATAAAAAGAGGAAGATGATTTGTTTATTCAATGGTTTAGCAGTTCTTGTAATCATACACTGCTGAAGCCAATGACCATGGCATTGAGTTTCTGCAGAAATTACGGCTCAAGGCATTTTCAAGGCCCAACTGCAAAGTAGATTATTAGGTACTAGTATATGTAGGTAGCCTGTCTCCTTCCACAAATATACCATAACTACCAGTACCATTTAAAAGAATCATCAAGTTTTAAAGAAAAAGTACTGCTACAGTCATAGATATTCAAGAGAGCATAAATATTTGTATATCAGTAGGTTAACTAGTGCCACTGCAATCATTGAACCCACCAACAGAAGAACCAGCTGACCTAACACGGACATGGAGCCAAGTCCTGAGCAAATGTACCAAACAACAGGCAGCATGGCCCCCTTTTGTGTGGGCCAAATCCTTCAGGGTGACTTAGAAAACCTGGATCACTATGGACTAGCGGGAAGACGATTCAGGGTTCAGGTGTTTCATTCATACCATTGTTGTTGGAGTGTTGACATTTACTCTTCGTACAAGAATCAACACTTTCTTGTTCTGAAGCAGGAAAGGTTGTATTGTAATGTTACAACCATGCATAAATGTAACCTCTGTATGAAACACCCAAGTTACTAGTCTGTAGAAGAATTTCACACTAGCCAGGTGTTAACCCTGGTACTGGTCACATGTAGCTTGCAAGGGAAAGTTTCCTTTGCACAACAGTGACTCGGTATTGCACAACTACATCTGACTGTGCAAAACCAAGTTCCAGGGGTCATGGATAGGGCATGGCTGGAATGCAACTTACAACAAACATATAGCATTGTCTGGTATTTTCACAGACACAAGCTTAGATACAGGCTGCCCATGATCAATCAGGGTGACTGACCAGTGTATTGGTATCAATTTAACTGTTGACAAAAGAAAGGAATGCAGAAAACCATGATGGTGTATCAGCATGTGCAATGGTGTCTTTGCTTTCTGTACTGTTCCAATAGAAGGAAATCATGTCACAGTTTCTACATTTTTTACTTTGGTACTTCTCCCTTGTAAAATCCACTGAGTAAGCAGAATTTTTCAGGACAATGTATGTAACAATGTTATAATGGGTTTTGCATCAGATGCAAAAATATGTTTGTTGGTAACCAAAGGTTAAACTATATTTTACAAAAATGTAATTTTCATCAAACTAGACTGGCTAACACATTCAGCAATTAAAAAATCAAGGTGACCAAAACTATGATTCAAGATTGCCATGGCCAACATTGTTACATGTGGAGCAAATACAGAAAGATAAGGTTGGGTGTCAATTTTAGTGACCACATGGTACTCACCCTTTGCAGTGATGTCTTGAATGGGTACCCCTTTCCCTTCTAGGTAGTAAAGGCACTTTTGCAGGTTTTCTGTCTTCTGTGCCCGGATGATCGGTCGCGTCTGAATGTTTGGAACCTTTTCACTGGCTGTAATAAGGAGAAGGGAGTACTGCTATAAATACACAATCACAAGTCTTTGCAAGTCGTTCCAGTGATACAGAAAGGCAGGCAAGGTCAAGAGAACTGTAAAACAAAAATTTGAAATGGAATGTTAAAAGGAGGTTGGTGTTTTACTGTCTGTCAGTCAAAACTGCCCAAGAACACCACTCTGGGGACTAATAAAATCTGGTCTATGTGGACAGGTGGTTAACTCCTTTGATTGACATTTTGACTTTCATATTTTTTGCTAGACCTTTTGCTTGATGTATGATGTTTGTGCAAGGTAGAAGATTGAGTGACCATTCACTTTTCCATTTGAAAAATTAGGCAATATCTCTAGTAGGTAACACAGTGTTGTAGTGTTTTGATTGCCTGGTAAATGTTGCTGACTCAAAATTTCCTCTCTTGAATCTGTAAAGATGGTTTTAGAATGTCTTATGTACAGTTGGTTTATACAGTTACTTGATTTTCTTATGCTTGTGGGTTTAGGCCACCTAGCTTGTAGCTTGAGCTCTCAGGAGTTGGAATCAAACTTAAGACAACATTTGGGCAGCCAAGAAACACATGGAGCTTAGCACCATTATGTTTCACCTTGACACCATACAAACTTAGGGATTACAGTAACATGAACTTATGCAAATGAGCACAGGTGTTTTTGCACAGCACTAAGGGGATTAAGCATATTTTGTCCTCTGTTCTCCTCCAACAATGCAACTTGAATGAAGCTTGATCTCTCCTCCCTGAGCCTTTGTGACTCCCAGGAAAGAACAACTAGCAGGGGAGTACATTAAACAAACTTTCTCATGCCCCTGGGTTCTGTTTCAGTATTACTCTTGGTGCATTGACATGTGAAGAAAAGTTAGCTATGGATCAGTTCTCAGCCCAGTGAAAGAACTGGTTCCACACCTCAAGGTGGAGGGTACATTTGTAGGTGTTGTTTTAGCATACTGGTACTCTCCAAGCAGAGGTTTGGGTTTTGGGCTTATTTTTGGCATGTTTTTAGGCTTTTTTATCAGGCTTTCTTTTTTCACTGAAATTTTGTTTTCACTCAACTTTGGGTTGAGTGAAAACAAAATTTCAGTGAAAAAAGAAAGCCCGATAAAAAAGCCTAAAAACACGCCAAAAATAAGCCCAAAACCCAAACCTCTGCTTGGACAGTAGCATACTGGGTGTTGTACTACACAGCACATCAGCATCATGTGGGAGATGTCAACTTACAAGCTTGTCCGGAGGGAAGCTAATGTTCATAAGGGATCTGTTAGGAGCTCCAAAATTTATTTACCTCTTCCTCAGGTCAAAGCTTATCTACAGGCGAAAATCCATTCAAAATGTCTGATTAATTCTGTTCCCAAAGAAACATACATCTGAAATTTGAAAGGAGATGGCCCAAAACTATCACTTTTTGCTCAGGCCAAGGCCTAGCTATAACTTAAGATTTTAGTTATATCCAACAGACAAGAACACACAGGTAACAGTATAACACCCTTTGCAGAGGTACATGTAAACATATGCTGGAGTCTAGACCCACAAGGTCCACCTGCAAATGTAATGCTGCATCCTTCTATATTATACAATCAATGAGTGGCACCAAATGCCCTGACCACCC
The DNA here is from genome assembly GCA_013266295.2 of Branchiostoma floridae x Branchiostoma japonicum. Taxonomy (NCBI): domain Eukaryota; kingdom Metazoa; phylum Chordata; class Leptocardii; order Amphioxiformes; family Branchiostomatidae; genus Branchiostoma; species Branchiostoma floridae x Branchiostoma japonicum. The sequence continues at coordinate 19,285,909 of CM023840.1, forward strand.
TTTTAGCAAATGGTCCAGGATAAGTTAATGACACTCCACAAAGCCCAGTCCCCACTTGACCCCTACTTCCTATCTGCCTACTTTTGTCCCAAGTGGCTGCTGATGGCAGGATAATGAACTGTGGAGTGGCAGGGAGCCAACAAGGCCTGACCAATTGACTCTGCCTCATTAACAAGTGATTAGGTGGTCCTTCCCTGCAGAGAGAGGGGACCATGTGAAGAGGATAAAGGGAGACAACTATGTCTTTTGAAACTTATATCACCAGATGTTATAATAGTCATGTGAAAAAGATTAACATGTTTCCAAATCTAACTGAGCTTTGAACCTCTAAAAGCAAAGATAAGCACAATACTTGTATATGGTAAAATTATTTCTAAGTGACTAACATATGTACAAAAAACTGAATACTAGTACTTCAAAGCAATGTTTTCCTGATGTGATAATGAAGAAATGAGATTTATAGCAAATTGAAATAATTGGATAAAATAAGTCTCTTTCAGCTAAGGTTCCTGTAGCTATTCATATAATACACACAAAAACTAAATAAACATTTAGTTTGCTTGACAACAGTTGTGAGGAAATATATCTCACCACACCACTTCTAACTTCTAAAATTAGTCTTTTAACATACACCAAGCTCTAAAGTTAGAACAGTTGTTTGAAGAAGGAATTCATTGGACTGCTGTGGCTCCAGGTTTGTTGCAAAGGTGACAGACCACGGAGAAAAGAGTTACTTCAAGTGCAGTAAGCCAGTGAATGCTACATTGTGGGTCTGTATACACAGTGATGGATTTAAGTCATTATGGTCCAGAATAGCCCCAGAATGATCCAGTGGACCTGAATGGTGTAAGAGTGTTCCTGACCCCTTAATGCCTGACCCCCTTTCCTTCATGTGGTCCATTATCTGGTAAGCACAAGGCTGGGTTGTGATAGCTTATCTGTGAAATCAGAGAGTAGTGCTGGACAGAAAGGCTCAACATTCCAGGCATGGTTAAGTGTGCCACCCTTACCACAAGGTGTTGTATACACATTTTCCTCACAGGTGTCAGAGTTCCAGTCAAAATGTGGACAATGCTTGAACAGTCTGTGCCTAAGCACATTACATCAGCAAAATTGTGGTGGAAAACTGTGGACTTCAAAGTTTTAGCAAAGTTTCTACATTCAATATCTTAGACAGACATACTCGGACTGTAATGATTGTTAAAGTGTCAGGCTTCTGACTGTCACATATGTCCTGAGTACACATGTGATGTCAAACAGCACTCACACAGCATTTTAAGGGCATCCAATGCAATTTCAGGGTGGCAAAACAAAAAATTTTCTGGATGAGGAAATCTGTGTGATGTTGACATTTACTGCCATTTCTTAGCACATTTTCGTCATCATTTCATATACTTGAAGCATTTGAAATAGCCCAAACACCAGCTAGGTGAGGAGTCCTTTTATTTTTTGGTACCACCAATAAATAGCTAGAACCAGCCTACAATACAAAACAAGCAACTGTTTTCCATCAGCAACATCGCATTTTTGCCTCACATATATCAGTATGCTATGGGATAGGGTTGAGTCAACATACTACATTAAAAAATGACCAGAAAATTGACTTTGAAAATCTAGTTTTACTGCCCTGAAATTATTTTGGGCAACCCTTTATCTTGGCGATCAGATAAGATGAATACCTTTCAGACCACTTAACCTATTCCTTTATCATAAGGAACTACAGTTATGATTTAATGCTGTACCACGTGTCAAAAACACATTAGGCCACACCAATTTTATTAGTTGCTTCTCGGATTTTTTCAGAAAAAATATGAAGCGACAGGGCGAAAAAAAAATAAAAATAAAAACAGGCCTGGGCATCCTTTTATAGCCCCAAATGCTAGAATAGGTGCCATGAAGTCAACACAAAAGACTGGGTTAAAATTTTTACAATTTAAACAATGAATTTTTAACTTTTAATCAAACCACTGCATTGGTAGATGTAACAACTAGGAAGAAAAGGACTTTCTTGAACTGTTGGAGGCAAAATATGAGCATTTTTGAGTTGATTTAGAACCAGAATTTTTTTTTTTTTTTTTTTGCAAATCAGAAAAAAATGAAGCGGCGAATCCGAGAAGCAACAAATTAAATTGGTGTGGCCTTATACAAAGGTAGCTCACATGATTTTTATCTCTTGGCTTTGACAACGCCCCTATGTAGGAAAATCCCCAGGGACTGCCATCCAGTAAGTTGGAGCTTTTCTAAGCTCACTAAATGTTCCCCTTACACTGCCAGACAAAAGGAGCTGTCAGGCTGGATAGACAGTATTGTATGAGCTGTCTGAAGGCATAACTCCCTAATGGATTGATAAAAGGCACAATATGCTACCTCTGGTGAAAAGGAAAAGTAGCAGCATAACTTAATCTCCAAGCAGATGATGGGGTAGAAAGTTTACTGACCAGCTGGCTTTTCTGTCAGAAAACATTGCAATTTTCCACCATAACACCTGCTTGAAGATTAATAATATCACTGTTAGGATGTATCCTGCCCAATTCTATTTTAGTCTATTCTATACCATTCTAATCTATCATCTACTGTTTTAGTCTATTCAGTTTTTTCTTACTTGATACAAGCATACAGCAACTTCACCATACAAGGTAAGAGTAAATGTCCTGAGCATATTGGCCAAGGTTTTCATATAAGCATATGGCTGACAGAGTTTCTACTTAGAATGATAGATGAAAATGATTTTTTTATAACTTGCAACCTGGCAACCACCAGCATACATATTTAGCCAATGGAAAACTATGATATGCAGCCACATACCATTCTAATCTGTATCAAACTACTGACGTAAAATCCCTGTCAATATTATACAATAAATTCCAACTAAGTGGAGCAACTCCCAACAACATAATGGACAGACCATAATCTGCTGATAAGAAGATTATTTAGAAGTCACATAACACCTCAAAAAAATGGAAAAGTTTTGTTTTCTGATTGAAAAAAAAAGAAGCAATTTAATAATGCCCAGTAGATGCGGTACCTCCAAGAGTAAAGGACATAACAAACAACACTTAATCTACCACTTTTTACTTTTTAAACATGTTGGACATGTAGGAGTCAGTCTGGCTGACATGCAAATATTTGTCAACAGTCACAGCAAACACTACTATCAATTATCAACAGGTCGTCAGTAAATCCCTTTGTTATATAACTTCAATGAGATTTAAAAACAACTGCGGGCATGTTTGTTAAAGACTGTGTCCCATCTTTTCTTCTAATAACTTAATTTAAGCGGCTTTGTCAACTCATGCGCAATTAACCAACCAAGGATACTAAAAGCTTCTCCCTGCAATATCATAACAGCCTTTTTAGAGTGATAAATTTTGTCATCCATATTGCAAAAAGAAAGTCACCCTTACCTTAATCACTGTCAATAGACAGAACACCTTGGCTTGACTGTGTAGCCCCTTATACCAAAGAGGAACCAAAATGATGGACCGAGGCCAGTAGGAACACCATTACATCCACTTTTCAAAGCCTGCAATGGACTTCTCTTCTAAATTTGAATATTATTTCATATGGACTTATCACTGTTATGAATTCCTGCACAAAATTCATTTAGATCTAAATGAAAAGGTCATAATCTTACCAGAAATAAGTTTTTGTTAGAGCATCAGCACCACAGCCCTTTTGGTACCAGTGCCTTGGTTTGGCTTGTGGGACCTCTCATCAGAACCACTGTATGTTGTTTTGACCTGTGGTGACCCATGATCCAGGGGTGACTGACTCCTACTGGGATAGCCCTTGGTCAGCAGGTATGGAGGTCCTACCAGCATGCTTAACATCTCTCAATCGGGCAACAAATCATGGTGACTATGGAAAAACAATAATAACCAACACAAACATCCATGCTATTCCTTTCATATCAATGTAGATATGTGTATTAAGTAAAAGGGTAACCTAATCAGTAATCGTGTTGATTATACATTGTGGAAATGTTTGATTTTGAACTTGTCAACTGAAAACAGACATCTTGTTTGGTGTTGTAAATTATTCCCATCAGCCAATATTATTGGATTATTGATCTCTCAAAATGTTTTGTTTTTTTCTAGTTCTTATAAATATAAACTGTGCAATGTTACAGTTGTTTTGTTGAGAAAAATCTGGACTGTACAGTATCAAACACTGGTCTGCATTTACATCCAGTGCTCCATGACAAAAGGCCATACTAAACGTATCTACACAATGTGATTGTAAAGGACTGTCGGTAACTTTAGGCTCGGTTGTGACATTGTCTCCTACATATCTGCTTGGGTGACACGCTCACGTGGCAGAGTAAGTAGGGAGGAGGTTGATCTTGTTTGGGGGAGGGCTCTACCCTTTCTGATATGTTTGTTCTCTCTGCCCCCACCCCATCTCCCCTTACCCTCCCCCACAGAGTCCCGCCCTATTCACATGTGCTCACCTCTATCACTGGATTATCACAGGGCTGTTGACCATACAATACCCTCACAGCTTTGAATGTAAACCTTATTAGACAAGGGCTACCGCTACAAACCTTTCACGTATGAGTAAGCTTGTTACCACTTCTTTTCTTTTAAAGTCAGAATGACACGAGTAAGAAGGTTATTTCAAGTGAGATTAGGCACTGCCGTAACTTGTATAGCAAAATCCATCAGTATTCAAGGGTAGTGCTGCTGCAATAGGTCTCGATCAAGTTTGAATATATCTTTGGTTTTTGTCATCTTAGAGAATAGAAAGACTAATAAATAGATCAAATTTATGATTTGTACATTTGCTCAGGTAATGTAAGACTTCTGTTCCTTGTTTCTTATTGTCCCATACAGAGTATAAAAGATTACAAGGTGTGACACAGAAAAGGCCATGATAACTTTTGATTTGCATAACGGAAACCAAAATAAGGCACTGGTATAACTTTGCACTGTGACAATTTTTTTCACAGTGAGACAGTGTAAGACTACCTGATGGAAAAGTTCTTGAGTGTTCTGTCATTTTTACTAATCAAACTAAATCAAAAATTGCTAAGGTTTTTTATTTGGTTACAATTCAAGCGTGAAAAGCGATGCTGACATGACATCCTCTCATACTGAATATTCATATATAGTTTTCTTTTCACTCTTCATTTTCTACCATAACAAATGAAATCTTCAGTAAAAGCATTTTACTCTTTACCTTTCAGGCTTCTTGAATTACTTGGCACACTTCCAACATTTTTTAATATGGTAGAACAAACTGATCCATGCTGTAGAAATTGCTTCATTTCTACTGCAGCTCCCTTTCTGACTTTAACAATACTGGGGTAGGAAATCCACCCCAGTGCTTCCGGAACAGATGAATGAGTCCTACTACCCACCAAATGTGGTCTCTCAGGTTGAACACTCCCCTGTTGCCTGGGTCATCTCCTCTTCACAATACAGGGTAGTCCAGCTACCTACCCAGGTATCTAGCACTCTTTCTGTTAATCACATGGTCTGAAGAACTATCTTATCATCTTAATACATGTAGCTTAAAGATAAGAAAAAGCTAAAAGAATATTAACAAAGTCTTAGCCCTTGTTTTTCCTGTCATAATGGTTTCCTTTTTCATTCACTTACAGACTAAACTGTTTACTCGTTTGAAAGGGAGTATCAAGAAAGAAATTCCAGCGAAATCATGTCTGTGTGATGCATAATTGCGATATTTGTGTGGCGCACCCTGGAGGTGCCAAACGAAAATCGCGGCGCCGCGCGACGGTGGCGGGCATGTTTATACGCTCAAAAAATCTGCCGTACGACACGCGCCGCTGTGGTGCCGCGTGTCGAATCTCCCAGGACAAATGATTTTTTTCCCCGTGTAAATCGGGCCATAGAAGCTAGCTAACTCAGATTCATGTAGAGATACTACTTCCCATTTTTCTTCAAACAAATGTCTACTCTCTGCTGGGAGGACATGCCATGCCATCACTTCCCAGCCTTTACAACATGAAATCTACTCCCTAGATGCAATTTTACAAAAATTGCAAGAAGTTGTTCATCTGGAAAAGTACTTAAGTGGTAGGGAGGGACCTTCCAAGCAGATAAACTATTCACCACTCTATCACTAGTATCAGGCTTTGCACTGGAATGCCTCTTAAATGTCCCTGAGACAAAATTAAAATCTACATCCCTTAGGAGTACATACCATTCTCTTTGATGGTATCTATGAACAGGCTACTAGCTGTTATATTGAATCACCACAAGCTACCAATTGATGTTTTGTGCACACACAACAAGAAAACGGTCAACGTTTGCACCCACATTTTGGTATGCATGGTAAATAATTCTTATGCTTGTATTTGCACCAAACACATTCCTTGTAAAAAAAAAGATCTACTTAATGCTTTGCTGCATAAAGTAAATACATACAACACTGAAATCAGACTATTTTGACATAACAAGCCACCATACGTCAAGGCAATTCTTCCACAAGACAAATCATTCTATAAAGTATAATGACTCATAGAGTACTGATATATGTAAATGGCAAATATGTACTGGATAAACCATCTCTTAATGGCTCACTAATTAATCTCCATAGATGATTTGTATACTGTAAAGGCCAGTTGTAACCAAACTTACTATACAGCCTTGATTACCTCAAGGAGTTGTGTAGGCCTGAAGAGATTGCAAGGAGGCAATGCCAAAAAAAAAGATAAAGAAAAGCCACCCTCTCTTGACATACAGCTTTCTCCACGGTCCTGTCCACAAAACTAACACAGAATTTCATGGTTAGATTTACCTTGGAAACCTTTCTCAGCAGGACAATCAGCTTATTTCCATTCTAATGTCCAGTAGTGTACCTTTTCTTTTTTAGGGCCATCTGTCACCCTTACCTTGGGCACAAAGAGTTTAGATAACACTGGAGATCACCAAAGAATGCTCTGTCTCTCTGACAAAAGAAAACATTTTGCTGATAAACTATCAAGACAATTTTCTGCACACAAAAGCAGGTCACAGCTGATTTTTCGGTTGAGATATCATTTTTGTTACATGGCTATTTTTCCCACAAGACTAGTCAAGGTCTAGAACTGCTCTTGGCCAAGGCTTTTGGCACCAGGGCTTTCTACACCATGTATCAAAATAAAGGTGACACCAATTAAGGAGTCCTTTATGATACTTGACTTTGATTGATATGTGAAAACTTGGCAATATTTTGTCTCCCACTGAACGACTACTCAACTTCATACTATCATAGATAAGCAAGATTTTTCCAAAATTGACTTATAAGTGTACCACATGAGTTTTTGCAAAGCAGCTCAACACTACATGAACAGCAGTCTTCAAAATTACTCTATGAAAAGGAATACAGTAACACTTAAGGTGTGGTATTTTACCTGGGAGGCAACAGTTAAGCTTTCAGTATCTACTGTACTATCTACTGTACAACTTACATGTAGACCTTGAGAGGATATTGGATCAGTGGTTGATTCCTTGCTACTACAGGAAGGACAATAAGCTTTACAGAAAGCCTATCCTGCTACTGTAGAAATGTGTTAACTATTTATAGCTGGCTGCTAATTTGCTTACCTATACAAGAGGAATTCCATGAGTGTTACTATAAAACCTGAACACCTGCACACCCTGCAAACTACAATAGCCAACAGCACAAAGCATTAATGTGCTTACTGGGAGTACCAGGAGGCATTCTAATTTAGTCACCCTCTAATGTGACCAATTAAACTATTCAGAGAAAAGGACCAGTTGACAAGTGGTCATAACATATAGCATACCTTCACCTCAAGTACAATCCATCACTACCAGACACAGAACAGGATTACCACAGTTCTCTCAGAGTTGCCGAGAAAATGTCAGGCCGCGGCTTTCAGTGTAACCTCAGTGCAGTATAGATGTACATGTATATCTGCCAACAGGGTTAAGAATGTTTTACCCTTGAAGAGTTCTACTTGTGTGTTCACTGAAATGGGGCACATCAGTATATACATGGCAGCTTATTCTGTTGACTCAGTTGGGGAAAGAATTCAGCGGTCCCTAAACAGACAAAGTTAACAACTTTTGCTAATAGCATCAACAAAGGGGCATTCCTTTCTGTTTAACTCTATAATCAAGGCAAAGGCACTCAGTAGATTTACAAGATTTGGTTACTTTGATTAGGTTATAATCCTTTTAGTCTGTTTCCCTAATAACATGACTAGAATTCAGACTAGCATGTAAATGAGTTAGAAAGGTTAAGACGTCACAAAAAACACTTCCTATTTTTCCCTCAAGGCCACATCACTGTAAATAAATGCAGAGAGGCATCCCTTCATCTGCCCTTTGTTATTGGCAACAATTGCTAAGTGTTTTAGCAAGCTTAGTTCCCGCAACAAGTTTTGTATGACTGTTTGTATGAAAAACAAGAGAACAAGGCTGATGGTTTGGCCTGGGTCACGGAAGAGCTGTTGTGGGTAATGCGCGTCGTGGCGAGGAGCAATTCTGCAACAAACAACACCTATTATATTGTAGCACGGCCGTGGCACCGTGCCTCACGCAGCGCTCATGCCTCACCTACTAATACATACCTGGGATCTTAAATATTCTCTTGGCAAGTTAAGTTAGACCATAAAACGTGAAAAGACAAAGGTCCTTTTATTTTCTCAGGAAAGTACTCAGTAATGCACTTGGCATGACTCACTCAGGAAACACTGAGTAATTGAGGTAAATTCAGTAGGAATATTTGAAATTCCAAGCAGGAAACCTACTTCATAGGACAGTATCAAATGTATAATGATGACCTTTGCATTAGTCTGCCTGTTCACACACTTCATATAAATCTTTCATCCTAAACATCCATTGATGACTTTCTTGTCATCATGTCAAGAATTTAAGAAACAAACCAATGCTGGTAAATGAATAACCACCCTGGCAGAGGTAACATCTATACACACCAGCTGGTACTGCCCTTTGCTGCTGTGAACCACAATTTCACACCTGTGGTCACCTTACATCTGACAGGGTTCAGGTGACTCCAGTAAGAAAACATCTGTCACTCAGGGCTGCTATGACCTGAGACAGGACTATACAAAGCTAGACTTATCAACTAGCTATAGTGCCAAGTATTGTTTTGATGTTGTGAAATTTTTTTTGCTCCAACAAACCTAAAATTGCTAAAAGAATCCCCTCCCCAAAATGACTCAGATCCATCACTAAGTCTTGTAACTAGAAGATAAAATCTGCATTTTTAGAAAATACTAATAATTTTCCTTAGAGTGTAGGTCAGAAAGCCCTATCCCAAGCAGAGCCTATTGGTTTATACACCAAACTCCCAAAAGACCACACAGACAACAATTAGGCCTTCCCAAGAGATACTAGTAAGCAGTGGGTTTAACAATATCTGGGCTTAGAATATATACATGTCAAACATGACAGATACCCACATATCTTTCTTTCAAATGGTTGGTATATTAAACATCATCCTGACTCAGTCCAACTTAATAAATCTATACAGTGAGAGCAAACATATCCGTTGGTAAATGCAACATCCTGTTATTATGAATCAAAAGGAATTGTACTTTTCCTATGAAAGACAGATAACATAACAAGCAACAGAGTTACTGTGCTTTCTTTTCTTTTCACTTCTTGATCTCTTCAACTTCTTCTTATTTGAAATGTTTCTCATTCTTTACTTTCTTCACTACAGTTGACAAAAATAAAAGTTATTCCTTTATTTGAGGAAACAGTCTTGAAGCAGAGCAGATACCACTCCAAACAAAACCTCAAAGTAACATCAGGGACAGTTGTCCTTGAGAAATAATGCTCTAACATGTCATTCATCGATGTTCACCCAACCCAGACAAAATTGGACAGTTAGATGAACTTACATCCTGGTGATCTGTATTTACTGCCACAAAAATGCCAAGCTAGGCCAAGGAGGCTGCCCCAGGGATTAACAGGGTACTTACAGTGACAGATAACAGATTGATTTTGGTGGCCCTAGTCATAAATCAGCCTTGTGCAAGCCTGGTTTACATAATGGAGATAAATTATTAGTCATTTAAAATGAATGATTTTCATACAACTGACCTGTCACACTGCCCTTGTCAGGCCTTACTATCAGAAGTGCTTTATGAAATTTTAATATGTGACTGAGTAAAGGGTTACTGGTGTATTGAAGATTACACTACCCAGTATTGTTTTCATCTAGACTGTTTGATATAACATTGTTTAATAAAATGTTTCACACCACCTTGTATTGTTTAATGGGCCTTACATCTGTGTAACTGTTACCTTTCTATTGTTCTTAGCCTATGTGGGCAGGGATTGCCCATACCTGTACATCTTTACACAATCCTACCTTGGGAACAAACTGTAGTGTTATTATGGAGGTCTCTATCCCTAATCACTAATAACTTTAATAATTTACTGATATGTTGACACTGTGTTCAGGTTGGGTACAAATGGTAGAATGATTGTGACTGTACAGGTGAGAGTAAGGTCATACCTAGCTATATGTTTGTTTTAGTGCAGGTGGAACAGTCATGAAATTACACACACATGCCAATCAGTCTGGATGTTTGAAATCATGATGGTTAAATAGTACATGTACCTGCAAAAATATTGAAGCTGTAATAGTAGAATATTACATACTTGTTAAAGTTATATCAGAGTAATATGATAATTATAATGTACCTATTTACAATGTTTTCATTGTAAGGCCATTAATATTGTTGTCTAGTAATAAATCTATTTGTGGATATTTCCTTTTAATTATTTACAGTCCGGCCATAAAATATCTATCTATCTTCAAAAGCAAAGATCACAAGACAGATATGGTTCAGTATGCCAATGATTCATAGGTAATGGACATGGTTATAACATAATTGACATGGAAAATAATTCACTGACATTGTTCTGTCATGACTGAAATGATGATCCGTCACTTTTTGTTTCATGTAACATTGTTTATAAACATCATTCATCATAACATGTGACATGTGTAGGTAGAACTTTTGCAGAGGTTTCCTTAGTACAGAGTATCTTGAATGAATGGCAGGTAACTGCACACTTACCTATTTTATCAATATCAATGGCAATGTAGATATCATAGTTCATACGTATCACAGGTATGTCACAGTTACACAAATGATTCACTCAATTACCTGTAACCTTTAGCACTCGGACTTGCTAGGTATCCAGTATGAATGTGGTACTTTTAGCGTACAGTGCCAAAGGTGAGCAATATTCTCTGCAATTAACTGGAAGGCCATGGCAACAACAAACATGCAGTTACAAGAGCCCAGATATTGGGATTGAATTTGACACTTTCTGTGCAGATGGTTCCTCTTGTTGACACACATTTGTTCATTTGAACTTACAAAGGATTTAGGACTAATTTGCTGTATGTTGTGTATAACAGAAAACAGCCCTGGTGGAGCTTTAAGACCAGACCAGGCAGGTTTTCCTTCTGAAGTAAAACTAAATTACTATTCATAGCAGTGTAGCGTTGCATTATGGCCACTTTTAAGTTATGGGTACACTAAAATAGAGTAGACAGGGTGGACTGTGGCCATTGGGAATACGGACCAGTGTACACAATGCCATGTTTGCAAAGGCCACTTCCCTTGGCTTTTATAGACTATTGGGTATATACACCTCTTTACCTTTGCTATTCAATTCTTTGTTGACACCACACTTGGGTCCATCAAAAGAAATTATGGCCCCCTAAGTGAATAATTAGGGCAGCCATTATGAAGTGAGGCCAAGCGCTGTGGAATAGAAAGGTTGTGACCTGGTCCTGATTACAACCAGTCCAGGCTAGCATCAAAACAAAGGTACCTGGCCATTTTGTACTCTTCACAAACAGGAGAACAAGAAGGTGGAATTCCAAGGCTACTTACTGTGGCACTCAATCAGGTTGACCAGGGTGAGGCCATCACTCATGCTCTTTCTCAGGTCATTGACCAGACGGAACTTTTTCCTCTTCAGGTGGGAGTTTGCCCAGCTGGTCAGTTTCTATCAACAGGAAACAACGGAACAGTAACATGAAACAAACACACAGGATAGAAACAAAGCTCTTTCATCATCTATTGTTTTATGGCTTATAGATTAAACCATTTTCCACCAACAATGAACCAACAGGAACCAACAACTGCATAACTGGAAACATTTATCAGTATTTGCATCAGTGGGTGATAATAGCAACAATTGTACAGTAACTTCTCATTCCTATTCAGCTCTGCAGCTTACCACAGGTTTCCTACAATGTATGTCTGTTGCTGAGAGTCTATGATTACAAAAGTTACCGGGTTATTAAGTACAGTTACCTGCTGCAGAGAGTCCCAAGCTATGGAATTCGGCTCTTGCCAAAACACCTGTCAAAAACCCACACAGATCAAAGGTAGGCGAAAACAATTACTGGTCCAAAATACAGCTGTCGAAATGCCGTCACTGGGACAATATAGCTGGTACGTGACGTCTTCCAAAGTTTGTACCCCTGGTTAAATACTGTACTGTTGTACGAGGGAGGCAAACACTCCCATGACAAAATCGAACCACAGAAGGACCCAATGTACGTCAACAGGAGTAGTAGTGTTTACTTAAAAGTATCCACTGTGATGTCATCCTGCTTTCCCTGATTGAATCTTTAAGGTAAACTGAGCTGGCTAGCCCCAGGATGCATGTCTGGCTAACGGTTAGTCACACCTGTTCTTACCTGGAATGTCAGGTACTCAGGTAGCCTTAAGACTTGAAAGGTATGGTAATACCTGAGTACATATATCAAAATTACTCTTTCACCTCATGCAATATTTTAAACCCTATATTTGAAATAAATGCCCGGTCTTTGTTCTGACTTCCTGGTTACGTGACCACCTAGTATGCCCCTAAAACCCATAAAACGTTACAGTATACTGTAGCTGATATACTACTACATGGCAGTTATGGTCCAACCTCATTTCTAGGCATCTCAGAATAGTGTAGCATCTACCAGACTGTTGCAGTCAACAATATTTGGCTATAAAGATTTAATGACAGCCAACATACCAACACAGAAGAGTTTACAGCTGTGCTTAGTGCCTCATTAGTAGATGATTTTCCTTGAATGACGTCAGCTTGTTGTAAACCACTCAAGAGTAGCTATGTGACTGGGTTAAGTTTAGGATGGTACAGAACTGTTACACTGTAATTGTTCTTTCAGCTCTCATTAAGATTATTTCCGGCTCCTACATTGTACTGCCTACAGTTGCCTACTTCATTGAATAGAACAGACTAACCATTTCCTCTGCCATTGTGGCAAGTTAACCCAGACCCTATTCAGACAAGTTGGTTCCTTCAGTAGCTAACAATGGAACAGAGTAAACTGATAACTCCACATGTTAGATGTTTGGAACACTCGACAAACCCAGACAATCATGTCCATTTTACATAATCAGCCTACCTCACACTCTTGTAGAGCCCACTCCCCTCCAACAGAAAGCTTCACTGGCGTTGTCAAGCTCCGATACAATGATCTGTGCCCTCCCGCTCCCACAATGCCATTCTCCTTGCGAAACCGTGACAGTTTCCCGGTGTTCTCAGCCCATGACTTGATCGGCTGGCCAGGCTGACGTCCAGGAGCATCCTTTGCTGTGGCCGCGGGAGGGTTTGATGTACGGAGCATGATCGTGAGAGATGTGTCACACACTGGGCAGCATCTGATGTTGTAAAGTGTCTTCTGACATGATTACATCTGTGTGATGCATCAAACCAAAGAATAGATTGGGTACAATTTGCAGCAAACTAGAAATGACCAACCATGAGGTATTACATTTGTTGTAAACATGAGTCAAACATATCTTAATATAAGGTAGTACCTTTCTACTTTTACAGCATTTGGTGTAATATATTATGCATAAAACAACATTTGAAAAAAATGTGTCATAATGAAACTATTGTGTTGTGATGCAACATCTCATTTAACATACACATTCAAAGATTATTTCTTTTTCCAATCTATTACCAGTACTTCCAATTAGTTGGTCAATGCAATGATTAACAGAATCTGTTAAAACTGCCCCTGGCTATCATAAACCTGAAAATCAGACTGGCAGGTGTAGCAACAAATCTCAAGAAAAAAATCCCTCCACCCTTAAATAATTTGACTCATTAGATGACTTGTAAAACCACAGCAGAAAGCGTCATTTCCTTTAAACGTTATCGACTGGTTGCTCAACAAACATTTGCCCTAGCGCGGTGACGTTTCTCAAGTACGTGTTTTACATCAAACCTGGTCAAACACTGCGCCAAATCTCGGCAAAACAACCCTTAACTTTCCCACTCATCAGCTCGCCGCGGGTTAACGTTACCTGTCTCCTGGCAGGTACCAGTTGCGCTAAGCCGCCTAACCGCGGATTTTTCCGCTGACTTACCGACACAAGCCCGCCGGAACTAATGTAAGCGTGGCGGTTACCGTTGCTACATCCTTTCTAACGTCTGTTGTTCCCTAACTGACCAAAATTTTTGTCCCAAAAGACGTCTTGGCTGCGATCGCAGGACGAGTTCTACAAACAACAGCCAACAGCAGTATGAATAGCGAGCTCATCAGCGCACACATGAGAAAATCATCCCCACACTTTCCCTTCAAGTGTCGTGTAAACAACAGTAAACCGTACTCACTACTGGTGTTGGGAATTCCAGTCTCACTGTAGACGGAGTTCCGTCTGGTTAACTTTGGTTTTTAAAATCTGCGGGCTGGAAATCCGCTCCGCTGGTCAAACGTGCAGCCTCTGCTGTCATGACCTCTCTCCACTTGCTCAAGCGTACTACAGTGTAAACTCGCGGTGATTGGTCGATTTCGATCACGTGACCCCCAAACTTTCCCAGTGGGTTACTCCAAGGCCTGCAGGACAGGTGAGAAGTATAACGGTTACGGTAATACCTGGGTATGGGACATATCTAACGTTATATAGTTCTATCAAGGTTCTATGTAAAAGGAAAACCGTTATGGTTATGTTAACATTTGAGAACTGACATTTTTCTACGAGGACGAAACATATGACCAACGATATGGCATAACGTTAACGTTAAATCGTAAGAGTAAGTTAAATCGAGAAATGCCATCACGATACTTGAAAAAAAAACACGCAACTTTGTTGTACCTGAAGTCAATATCTTTTGTACGTCAAGCCTGTTAGAAAGCAACTCAAATCCATACAACTTGTGCTCAAAGTAATGTGATAGCTCGTGGGCTTACTTTACATCCTTCCCGACTAGACCTGTGCATTACCAGTTTTGTCCGCAAGATGTCGCTGCTGTTCACGAGTTGGGGGATATAATAGCTTTGCAGGCGTTTTCCACGGGGTAGGGCTGATTTTTCCCCGGTGCGGTCGGCATTTTCTTGGGGGGGGGGGGGGGAGGTGTGCTTATTTGCAAGTTCTACGATTTTCTGATCACAAGATCACACGCATTAGAGCTTTTGCCACCAACCCTGTATTCCACGGGAGGCTAGGATATAACTTAATCAGAAAATTGACGGAAAACAAAAGTTTCAAGTCTGTTCAATTATACGCGTATGGTGAGGTAACCTACAGCAATGCCACTTTTCGACCACTGAAAAACTTCAAAATAAATTGTAATTACTGTTTGTAAAGCCATCATGATATTGCGTGCCATGGGCCGGTATTGGTGGTGCAGCAGTCCGGAAGTAGCTAAAACTAATTTGACAGGATTTTAGGCTACCAAGGACCCAACTCATGTCAGTTATACTTTTCCCGTTTGTAAATCCTTGATGTCCCCGTTCAAGGTTCAAATAGTATTCGAAATGGTGAAAAACCTAATGTAATTCACTTCCATAGCTCTAACTACATGTAGTCTAAGATATGACCCAGCAACAAAGACTTGCCCTGGCCTGCCATACTAATGTTGTTACTCATAGTACATTGTATCTTGATGGCCAGTGGAAATTCCCTTACCGGTAGATGTTGACAGGTGAGGCTGCTACACTTCTGCACACTTCACTACAGGTATAGATTTTACTCCACTTTCTAAGCATTAATTTCAAACATTTGAGTTATTGTAAGCCTAGCTCCCCTTATTCTTTTGCAGTACAAGAGGACAATTGTTAGCCCCAGCATACAAATAGGATGGTACCCAGGCTAGACAATTGTGAGGTGAAGAATAGATGGTGAACATATTGGAGATTATAAATTTTTAGACAAACGAGGCAGAATTTTCACACATGTATTCATTTATTTTATTCAGAAACAATGCAACAATGACTACTTCGTAAAACACATCTGTCACATGACATGTGACAGTAAAATGAACGAGTGAGATTAAACAAGGAGAATAGTAAGTCAGGAAGACAATGACAGATATTGAAAACTTTTTGTTAGAGTGCTAATACATGTACAAGACTATCAAGAACTACATTGTTGTATATGTACACATGTAATGGAATGGATGTATATTAGCTTATGATCCCCACATTTCATGAAAAATAAAATAATGGCCTATTCCTATCTTATTTAGAATCAGAGACAGTAAATCTAACATTGAACTGATTTAAATTTCTCTATTCAATGTAAGAAGGGTAAATTTGAATACAAGAACTTTACAATTACAGCTACATTTGTATATATATATATTGTACATTTGTGCAGTATGTCAGAAATCATCACCTTTCCCCAAAAAATTATTTAAAAATATTGGCCCATTCTTTCATATGCTATCATAACAGACTTCTGTGTCAATGTTTAATCAAATGTCTGTATTTAATGTGATGAGGGTAAATCTGAAACATGAACAACGGTTACAACACTATAGTATCTATACAGAAAACAGAAGGTACCTATGCTTGTCCTGACATGGTCTCTTCTTTCTCTAGAGTAAACATGTACAGGGTGTAAAAGAAATATTGAATATCCTACAAAAATATTTTAAGTACCAATTCCTTGTCTATGAAAACAGAAACAGCAAATCTACTTTTAACAAGTTTCATTATTCACGCTAAGGGCTAAACAACAAAAGAGCTGGGCCAGGAGCCACTGTTTACTTGATTTTCTTCTGTGCCGTTCCTATGTTGCATTGATTCACCTGCAAACCAGAGACAGAACAATATTAAGTAACTTTTGATAACAAAAACAAAATGAGTTTGAGGTACCACAATGGACAAAAAGGATGGCCCAAATACTGTAATCAACAGTGTTTTTTTTTCCTTATACATTGAACATGTTATATATGTGAAATGCTAAAGAATTGGAAATTGGGAAACCCCCAAAATAATGCTGGTTTGTGTGATGTGGGAACGGACTACTTACTGTTGTTGCAAAGCGCAGGGAGTTGGTGGTCTCCTCCAAATGTTCTTCTTGTGGTGATACATTGACAAACATCAGCCTAAGAGAAGGAAGAAGACCAACGATGAAAGGACAGGCAATGTGATACCAGTGCTCTTCTTATGCATGTGTCAATAGAGACCAGTGGGTGGCAAATATCGACCATGTGACCGTATTGTACATGCTTGTCTTCTAGCCACGTTCAACAGAACCACAGGACAGGTGATGTTTACAGTTACTCAAAACCTCATGAACAGTTTAGTTACACAGCACATTCCCCGTGCCAAACTGGGACTCAATATTCACATACATTAATAGAAATAAGTATGAAATAAATTCCAAGAAACAAAGAGTAACTTACGTCTTAGAGTTGCCACCCAGGGAGTTCTGCAGGAGGTAGGTGAGTTTGGAGTTCCGGTAGGGGATGTGAGAATCCTGCATAAAGATGGAAAATGTTTCAGATACATAGTGAACAGAAAAGGGACTGCAAGAAATAGCCTTATGCTCAATGTCAACAGACACATTTCCCTACACGTCTAGTAGGTTATCTGTCAATCCAAATGTTAGTGCTTTAGTTGGAAAAAAAAGATTAGGTTCAAGACACCTTTGAACCAATGAAATTGAAGGGAAGGAATCATTCCTGCATTTCCTACTCTCTGTATCTACTTTTCCTGATCCAGCTTTCCAGCATTCACTTTAAAATACAATTTCACAGAAAAATTAAGCATTTAAACTATAGTTGTGAAAACTACCCCAGTGTCACAAGAACTATCCTATTTGATGTGACTGTCCTATAAGACCTTTGGTAACATCTCTATTTGGTAAGTTAGCCTGGTAAGGGTTAGGGGTACTGATAACATCCCACCTTGTTACTGAGGGCTGTGATGACCAAAGACAGACTGGACAGAGACTTGTTGATGCTCTGAGCCTCTTGCAGCTGCTTCCCCTGAGATCCAGACTTCTTCACCTGCTCACTCCCAGCAAGGTCAATCAGGTTCAAGATACCTGGAGATGTTCAGAGATATATCAAGTGTCTGCAGCAAGTAGAACACATGTGGAAAAGAATATGTCCAATGAAATCTTGTATTCCAAATTGCTTGCTTGGTGAGCACAATGTGAAACGTAAGTCACCATGTTACAGTATTTCACACCCTTAATGCACACTATACATTATCAATGTCAAGAACGTAGATGCTAATTTCCCAGAGCCCAGAGGAACAATAGGTATTCCCACCAGCGCAAGATTCGGAGGTCAGGCGATTCTCGCCCTTGATCCTGAGCTGGAAGACACTGTGTGACCGAGATGACCTGTCATTGCACTTGGTTGCTGCAACAGCGCGGTGTTTGTTTGCTTTTTTCAGAAGGGGGTGGACCTGGGGGGGTTACAGGACACATTGTTAAAAAACTGTTGCATGACCACTTCATGTACATGTTAATGCAAAGTTACAGACTATCTACAAGGTTGTGTTGCAGAAGTTTAAAGACACATTCCACAAATATATAGCCATTATTTAGCTCAGTATTATGTCTAGCTTTCTTCTCAACAAAAATCATATCAGACTTAACCATCCCATCTACGTACTAGGTCTAACCAAAACCCCATTACACATAATAAATGAAACAGCCCTTACCTCATCTTCACTGTTGACCTCAACAACCACCTGGTGGGTTACATAGACGTCGTTGGTCTTGTTGTCCTTGCTCCCACGGCTGTCCTTAATCTTGATGTCCATTTTCTTGTCGGACTTGCTGTCCAACAGATCACGGAGGGTTTCATTGTAGATCTCCAGGAAGCTTGCTGATATCTTGTACTGATAATAACACGAAATAAGCCAAGTACAGAAATGTCAACAATAATCTCATATGATAACAAAAACAACTAGAGTTCCACGACCTCATACCTTCGCCAAATGAGGTTAATATTATATGACTGATGAATTATAGATTTCCCCCTAATTATGCCAATAAGATCCCCATTTGCATGAATTACGTCAGTTGATCATATTCTCCTCCCAATGGCAGTGTTATCGTAACAAAGAAGGCCATTCTAGCATTTTCTCATAAATTATGCAAATGAAGTCCTGATTTGAATAAGTTATGTTGAATGATGTTCACCTCCAGTCAACTTCGAAATGCGCAAGTATGAAATTGCCAGCATCAACCACTATGGAATTACAGTATTTTCTCATTAATTATGCAAATTAGGTCTTCATTTACATGATTAATATATGGCGATGTTCCTGTCATTCTTAATTACACATGTCACAAGGTAGAATAGTCCTTAATGGAAGATAGGTGAATTATAGAATTCCCTCATTAACTATGCAAATTAGATCCCAATTTGCATAATTGCCATCTAATTATGTCAAGCATCACGTAAGCTACCTACATACCCAATATCAAGACGATCCGTCAACTGGTTCTTGAGTTATCCTACTTTAAACATTTTCATACAAATGCTCCTGCAGTTCCAGGGCAAGCCGCTAGGGGGCCCAAACTTACGTCACTTCTTGCCGAGCACAAGAGCTACATACCATCCAAAAATCATGACCCTAGCATGTCCAGATCACGAGATATTAAAACCGGAAGTTCCGCTGCAGTACCATAACAAGCCGCCAGGGGGCCCAAAATCTAATCAGTTCGAGCTCTCATCAAGACCTATCCACCTACCAAATATCAAGATAATCCATCTAAGCCTTCTCGAGTTATGCTGTTGACAGACAGACAGACAGACACACAGACAGACAGACAGACAGACACACGGCCACGAAAACATAACCTTCTTGGCGAAGGTAATGAGTATACATGTACACCCTACTTATGTATTTGTCAAGGAAACAAACAGCAATGTTTGGTCATATCCTTCGCTGATCAATTTTACATTGTAGAGCATAACTTCCGAACAACAATCGTTCATCTCCACAAGAAACACATTACAAGTTGGGGAAACAACTTGTGGGCTACTCACCTCCCAGCCCTTTGTCCTCAGCTGCTCTGCCGTTCGGAAGATTTGTTCGACTGCTCTTGGGATCATGCCTCGCTGCTCAGGATTCTGCTCCATGTTGCCCTCCATGGTATGGGTTTTCCCACTGCCAGTCTGTCCGTATGCAAAGATACAGACATTGTACCCATCAAGGGCACTCTGTAGGCAGAGGATGGTATACTTCATTTAAAAATCTGAATCATCTTTGTACAATGCCACCAAAAAGAACTAAATGACTAGTTGGCAATGACTTATGCATACACAGCATTAGGTGTGCATGTTTCAGTGTTTTATCTATGTCTACAAGTATAGTTTGCTATGTACAGCATACAGGACATCTGTAAAGCACAACACAAATGAAGTACAATATTGTAATGTTCAAACCTGGACTAGTTGGGAGATCTCCTCAAACACCTCTGCCTGGGAGCTACTTGGAGCAAACACCCTGTCGAAGCTGAACTCAATCTTCTGACTTTCTGAGCGTTTTAAGCCACTCATGGTCTGGAAGGACAGGGAAATAAAAACATTCACTTTCACTTTGATGCAGAAGAATAGCAATAAGAATTTTGTAATAAGATTACACTCCCAAAATACAAGCTAGTTTCCTAGAACAGGGCTGAAAAGACGTTCAAAATTCTGCCAAGTGAGAAAAAGGAAAAGGAAAAAAAATTCAATCAGATTTAATATCATAGTCTTCATACACAGGGCTTAAAATTATGTAGCACATGCACTCATGCTCAGATGTGTAGATGGAAGTTCAAAACAAAGGTACCAATTTGCACTAAGAAGATCCTAGATTTCCTACTTATTCTTGTCCGAATTGTGGCCAAGGTCATTAAAGACACCCTAAATGAACGCTTACCTCATTAGGATCACCATCCATTGCCTTGTCCAGTTCCAATATGTTGCCATTGTGCCAGTCAAAGTGTGGAACGTCATCAACTCCATCATCTGCAACATTTCCGTCAGGCGATAGCAGTGGCCGAAGCCGCGCAAATACTCTGATATTGCCCTGTGAACAAAGGTTTTATGAAGTTTCATAACCTCCCTTGTACAAACAGCACATATACAAGCTGGTATGAAAATGGTACTGATTCAGTTGAACATCTTATAAATTTAGAGTAGCCTCAATGTGACCATCTGTGGTAGTGGCTATTTTTATTTAATTTGGTACATTTTAGGGGGTTACACATTTACGTATATTTACAGGTAAAAGAGTAAAAAAGAACAACAGTAATGTCTCCTGTACTGAATGATAAGTTCAGGTAACTGTAAAGGCTTCTGAGTGGGAATGTTGAGAAGAAAGTTAAGATTAAAAAAAGCAGGTTTTGCCACATACTTGGAAAAGGCAGAAAGGGATTGAAATTGACAACTGTAAACAACAAGTCCATACCTTTAGCTCCTGTATAGTATTATGCAGAACTCGGCGGTCAGTTTCTGCTAGTTGCAGCTGGGTGTCTTGAACTGCAATCTTTTCCCGAGCCTCCGCCAACTCTGCTTGCAGGCTTACTACCAGCCTCTTCTCTGCCTGCAGGGCAATATTGGTTGTCTCTATCTGGGACTAGGGAAGAAAAAAGATCTGGTTAAAACTTTAAAGGCTTGTCCAAGTCAGTTGTATGTTTACGGTGCTGAATGGCCTGCCTTGTACGGAATTACACAAAAACACCTTGTACTGAACTACACGTTAACATGCCCTGAATACCTCCTCCCAAGAAGTAATCAACAAGAATATCATGGAAGGTGTATAATCATTCAATTCAGAGAACAATGTGACCCTAGTAGCAGTATCTCCTGAGCATTACACACTGATGTATGTACCCATGAAGTCAGGCAGCTCTCCCTACTCTTACCTTAGACAACTGCAGCTCAGCCTTGATACCTTCCTGTGCTGCTACCTGCTGGGCAATGGTTCCTTTTAGCCCTTGGCACTCCTTGCGTGATGTCTGCAGGTCGGACTCGAGGTCATCCCTCTCACGCTCTACCGTCTTCTTCTGGCGATTTAGCCGTTCTACATCATCCTCCAGATTCCTGTCAGTGGGATAGTTCATTAGCCACCTGTGTTCACCTTCATTGACCATAAGGTAAAGCTACTGACAGCAGAACATTACAAAATACCTCCCTGAACAACACACCCACGCATTCTGATAAAAGCCAGGAAAACTCACTGATTCTTTGTCTTTAGGTCTTTCATTGTTATTTCAGTTTCGTTGACACGCTGTTGTAGTGCAGTGTTCTCAAGCTGCAGGGTCCGGAGGTCCTGTTGCATGTTGTCAGAATGTTGGGTTATCTCCTCCTTTTGTTGGGTGATGGCCTCCTTCTCAGACTGCATGCTACGCATGGTCTTCTCCATGTCCTCAATGCGACCTTTCAGGTCCCACGCAGGGCGCTTCTTGGCTGCGAGAAGGGAGAGAGTTTTTACTTCTCAGACAAGGGGAAAGATTGCCACAGAATTCTAAATTTGTGAGTCCCAGAATGGAGGATTTTTTTTCTTCTTGATAGCAGTGAAGCAGAGGTTTGAGGCCTGGGGTCCCCTCACATACAGAAGAGATGGTGCCTCAACATCCCACACGAGAGATGACACACCTTAGAAGTGACCTTTTCTGTCTAGGTAGATGGTAAATTGCCAAATTAAATCAGGACAAGTTACACTTGAAGTCATCACTGCACCTGTTCAGCCTTTGAAGCCGAGTCTACTCATTTCTCAAGTTAAATTGTGACATGGAATTAGTACAGTGGTTATGCTGAAAAATAGATCACACTCGTAGTCTTACCGGGAGCACCTTTAGCGATGGTAGACCCTGAGTTAGACCGTGCCATGCCACCAGCCTTCGGTACAGCTGTTGTTGAGGGACAAGAATAAAAACAAATTTGAATAGGAACCTCATTGTAACAAAACTATATGTACAACTTGAACCGTCACTACAACAATAGGCAACATCAGTGGTTATGACTTTTTCCTACACACTTGCAGAAGATTTTACCACTGGAGCAAGTTAGAGAAGAAATTCCATCTAAAGCTACATTAAAAATCAATGAAATGCAAGCAGAATTTTATACACTATGGCCTCTTACAGATTAGCTGGGCATTACTGAAAGCACAGTGCTACCAATAGTTGAGATAAAGTAGACCTGCCAATATGGTTACCAACACATTACAAACTAAAGGCATGTGTCTTATAATAGCAGGAAGCATACTTTTAGCGCCAGAGCCACGTGCAGTAACACTTCTGGCACCTGTCTTGGCAGCTGCAGTTCCCCTACTAGCACCCGCACGGGAGGCAGCTGAAGGTCGTCCAACCGGGGGTCTTGCTGCTGCCACAGCTCGTGTCCCTGGGCGAGTGGTTGCGCTTGCTGTTGCTGTTCTTCGTCCGATGGTCGGCATTTTGGGTGGTGGTGCACCTCCCACCGTATCTGCCTTTCTCTTCTTCTACAGTAATGATAGTATATAGCCAGATTAGCAATGTGCAGGCAGGGCTCAAAATACTTCATTTCTGCATACCTGCACGGGTGCAGTCAACATACAGAAACAAGTATTAAATCTCATAACAAAGAAGTTTGATCAGTGAGGCCATATGGTGAAACAACAGAATAACTACCACTCACTCCGCCAACGGTTTGCTGAACGTGCGGGGTAAAATCCTGTTTTCGCTTAGCCGCCCCATTTCTGGTGGGTAAAGGGAGGTGTGTGGAGGGCATGGGCAACCTGGTCTGCGGTTGTGGAAGCCGACTCCTTGCTCCAGACTCAGTAGGTGTCTCCAGATGAGGCTTGACTACAGCTGTAGCCTTGGGGAGCTGGCCCTCGCCAGCATTCAGAGTGATCAGTGGAGACCGCTGAAACATCAAAGATATTCCCATGTGTCATTTGAACATAGAAAATTGGCAGAGAATTTGATGAGTTCTTTGCTAGTCCATGATGGTTCAGTAAGCCTATGATTCTGGGACAGGACGACACTGTTGCGTGCTCCAACAAACAAAACTGCAACGAGAAAGAAGCATTCTGCAAATTGCATTTTATTGCAAGTTATTAAAGCACTGGGCGACACAAGAAGGAGTGGTAGGTTTGGTCACGTGGGAAGTGAACCAGTTTGGGGACATTATCATTTTATTAGTCCAGGTCCAACCAACACCTAATTAACAACCCCCTCCCATACATGCATGCTCAGAATGGATATGTCCTGAGTTTGCATCAATGACCTCACAAAATTATCTTTATAATTATATATATTTGTTGAGTTTGAGCTGTGTACCTACCGGTGCTTCAGACATGCTTCCGCGAACTGGTGCGTAACAAATTGCGCTCAAGATTCAGAAGGTAGATGAATGATTCTAAAGTAAAGGATGGACAACAACAAAAAACTGTCAACACAGCCAGGTTTCACAAAAGTTGTCATGTAACTAACATCGTTACAAAATACATATATGCAAGACTCCGACCAACATGGCGCTCAACAGAGATTTTCCTGTAAAATTATGGCAGCACGATATAATTGCACACTCGCTAATTACTATATACTCTGCAGCAAAATATATTAATAATTTTAGTAGTCTAAGTATGGCTCACAAACACCAGTTATAAATGGTGCATCTGTACCAACTTGATAGCAGGGAGGTTAGGAGAAAGACAAAAACCCGTATTCTAGATGTTTTCAAATACTGAGATTTCAGTGTCATGTTACCTGGTCTAATGTCTGTCTTAACTTTTGAAGTATCCCTCTAACCTCCTTGTTGATAGATAACTCGCTTTCTATCAAGTCGGTGCAGATACACCATTTTTTAATGCTCAGATTATGTAGCGTCGGTTTTGGTCCGCCATCTTGCCTTGTGACAAGCCCAGGCGCAGGCCGAGTTGAGTCGAACGCAAAATTATCCACCAAAATCTTAGCAAAACGCGACCAACAGTTACATAATTTTAGCAATAGCTATATTACAAGTAAAGGATTGAAACAAACCTTATATAATTTGTGCTGCACTCTTTTTCGGGGATCTTTCCACAGTTCTCCAAGCGTAAACGACGGTTCGGCGCAGCTAGTTCGGCGAGATAGGGCCTGTTGGTTTTGAATGCTGCTACCTGTAGCTGATTGGTCAGTAATTGGCGTAGGTGATTGGTCAAAATTTAGACGTACCAAAACATGTTGTTACAATGTGATTGGTTTAATTTGCCCTTGGTCCCAGAGCATCTCGCCCAATCGAATTCTCGTGCCCAGGATTGTTACTGTCAATCATTTTTGTCGAACGTTTGTATCTCATAATTCCCATGATTCCAATCAACGGCGATGTGAAAACTTAAGTCGACGCCATTTTCTTCCCTCTTCCCATGTTTGGCCTCTTGCGAAAGCCCTTTCTTTCAGCACGAACGTCGGACAAAGTCCTCTAGGCTCTAGTGCAAAGTCCAAGTGTGATCTCAACAGACATCAAAAGGTTTTAGCCAAGGAGGTTCAATAGGATCAACATTTCCTGATCTTTCCTGTGTCAACCAGACGAATATCGACGCCACAAAAGAGTCCAGTTCGTAAGTACCAGATTGGCTGTACACAAGCCTAGAGGGATGCTAAATAGCAGGCTTCGTTTCAAAATGATGAAACTTGTTGCTGCTCATCGTTGTTTTCTTTAGGCTGGATGTAATAACGTTAACGGTGTAGCAAATGGATCTCCCCCCGTTTTGTAATTCCCCTCCGTCAGCAGTAATTCTCCTACGTCAGCAGATAGAACATGTGTTGGGATTCCCCCTGCGTCGGCAAAACATGACGCCACGCCCAGTTCACTTAAGCTTGAACCCACGTGGAAACCCCCTGGCTTGCCAAATCAGAGTCCAAATTAACCCGTTCGGCCTTAATTATGCATATTTGCTGTCAAATCATAGTCCAAACTTACCTTTTCGGCTTTGAGTATGCAAATCGTTTACCGGCTTCTTAACTCGAAGACCTGACCGCGTGCTCAGAGGGAGAGAGAGAGAGAGAGGGAGCGAGAGAGAGTCCAGCGGTCGGGTCGAGAGTCGGAGGTTGATCAGGCGTCTCCACGCGGTTCGGCAGCAGTTTGTTAAGTCCCCAAAAGTTTAGTTTAAGTTCAGTTGCCGTCCCGGTAACTTTCCGTGTCCAACCTTTGGTAAGTCTCAATTATTTCCGTTACTAGTATTTCGCAAAGTGTCCCTGCCCCGTCTATTGATTGTGTGCCCCTATCTATTGATTGTGTGCCCTTATATATGTGTATTCTCTATGTATGTGTTGGTGTCGACTCAAACAAATAAAGTAGAGTTTCGAGCGAGTACAATCGATCACTGTGCCTTGTTGTGAGTGTGAGTGAACTATAATTAAGCCCAAAGACCTACCACTAGACCTTCATGTGACAACGTTATCATAATATCAGTTCTGATTGTACCCGGTTTTCTAGTCACACAGCTGCTATACGATCAGAAGCCAAGCCAAGAAGCCTACAATGAAGGCTATTAAACCAAATTTCTCAGCTGTTTACGGGAGAAAACCTCAAACCTAGCTAATTTAAACGTCATATAAACTGAAGAGCGGCCCAAACTGGAGCAGGACTCCTACTCGGCCTGAACGACTCTACTCTACTCTACTCTACTCATATACTCTTATGGTCTCTGTTTGATTTTCCCACATGTCGTGAGGCGCACGGTCCCATATGTGGAAGAAAAGAGGGCAAAGGGCCAGTTTCTAGACGACCATACGCTCTTGAGACCAGTCAAGTCCCAAATTGCCCAAAGCTATATTCCAAAAACATGCTGTAAGGGAGTGTACGATATTTAGCGGGGGGGGGAGGGCCGGTCGTCTGAGGGGGGAGGGCCTAGGTAAAAAATTTTGAGCTGGGGGGAGGGCCTAGGAAAAAATATTTTACCTGGGGGGAGGGCCTAGGAAAAAAAAATTCCAAGATCCATGAATCTCTCCGACGTTTTGATAATTTCAAAAACGTGATCTCAAATGTACCGTAGTGATTTGCCGGCCTGTGGAATCGGCAGAATGTTACGTTAAAAAAGTACGCATCCCTATAATTTTAGTAGATTCGCCCAAATCTCCCACAACCCCCTGCCTTGGAAAGCTGGTAGTCGAGCCGGGCGCGAAGCCGAAATTCGACGATACAAACAAAACTAACTCGCGTTTCGTAGCGGCTTTCGTAACGATACCGATAAAAAGGCAGCCAAGCCTCTTCTGAAGAGAACATTTAATTAATTTTCGCGGCATAACGCACCCTTCCCAGCCGCACAACGGTAGTTTTTTCTTGTTTAAAATCGTATATGCGTCGTCGATATTATAAAAGATCCCGCCCCACGTTCGGCTGGAACTTCTCGGCGTGGATGTGGACGCATTAAACAAGGTATTTTGATAAACCAAGGACTGTCACAACATTTATTTGCCTCTCTGAATGTCCTTTCAAAGTAAATTGAAAGCAACCTGACAATATTGTTTTCCCGGTTGTGTAAATAGCACGTGGAAGAAGATCGTGTACGAAATATAGCCCGAAAAAGAGGAATAAACTTAGCTCGGTGTACCAGCAAAATTTACCCCTTAAAGAGGGTCTGCATGGGAATAGCGTTTTAGAGGGTTAAGATTTCAAAATTTTCTGGGGGGAGCATGCCCCCCAGCCCCCCTAGTAGCTTCGTGCCTGGTTCGTGCGGCGCGACGGCTCGCGGCTTCGGCGCTCCTGCCTGGTCCGTGCGGCGCGAGCGCTCGAAAATCTGCCCCCTCCCCGTACGAAATTTCCTTTAGATAATTCACGCCGGGGGGAGGGCCTAGGAAAAAAATTTGAGCCGGGGGGAGGGCCTAGGAAAAATTTTTTGACCTGGGGGGGAAGGCCTAGGAAAATTTTTTTAACCCTACCCCTGGACGGGGGCCTGCATGGGGGGGTCCCGACAACACTCTACGCTAAATTTTGAGAGCCGGCTACGTATTACGCTGAATTCAGGAAATCTCTCGATTACGTTCTACGGTAAATTCCGGGGCACTACAACGCATTACGTAGAATTAAACGGCAAATTACGCTCTACGGAAAATGCGCCGATTACGCTCTACGTTGAATTAGAGCGGTCCGTCTACGCTCTACGTAAAATTAAAACGGCCGATTACGCTCTACGGAAAAAGGCATACGGGGCCCCCTGGACGACCGGCCCTCCCCCCCCCCCCCCCGCTAAATATCGTACAGTCCCTAAGTAGTAGTCACCAAATTTTGCTTTGTAAACTTATGCTTACTGTTCTCATACATTACATGGCTACCCTGGCATATGTCGGTTACTGGGGAGGAAATGTGCTAATCAATTATTTGCCATTCCCTACTTTTTTGAAGTCGCAACAACAACGTGGTCTCTTTCCAGACGATGCCCAAGGATCTGACTTACGTGGTGACGGGTGGCTATGGGTTTGTTGGGATCCACATTGTGAAGATGTTAGCAGAGAGGGGAACAAACATCCGGGAAATCCGAGTGGTTGGCAGGAACACGCGAAACTTTCAGCCTCCCGACGTGGGAGATAAAGGTATGGCGACATAGTCGTGTTAGCAAGCAAATACTGAAATAGGAAAGAACGACGTATACAGGGTCAAGGGCACTCAATTTCGAATCAACCGCCACTTCTTTCTGTTGTAACTTCTTTAAACCTACAGTAAACATGCAGTCCGATGACTAAAAGAAGCAAAGCGACCTCTTGGTCTAGTATTCAGATCTATGTCAGTGCGTTTAGGCGGAGTTAATTAAACTGATTAGTACACTGGTAGGAACAGAAATATTATTGTCGGCATATAGATACATATTAGAATTTTTTGTATTCATGACCTCTAGAAATCAACATCTGTGCCATCGCTGGGGACGTGCGGGACCCAGTGCGCATGTCAGAAATCTGCACAGACGCAGATGTCATTATTCATACGGCGTCAGTGATCGATTTTCTTGGATCGATGAGTGACGACATCCAGTGGGATATCAATGTGACCGGTAAGACAAACACAATGCCTTGTTTGAATTTGTTTCATAAGTACTAGTACTCCTATCAGCTATCTATAAAGTGAGTAAGATTTAACACCACAAAATAATCACTTTACAGAAACACCATCCTCTTGCATCGAGATTTTCATTTGTTTTCTTTCTCCGAGCAATTCTATTAATACTATTGTTAGTCTATTTGTCGAAATCGTCCCGTTTCCATGTTTCGTTGAGTCATATAAAATACTAGTATTTGCCTTCCTTCAATGTAGGGACGGAAAATCTCCTACAATGCTGTGTGAACGCAAACGTTCCATGTTTCGTCTACACCAGCAGCACGGCGGTCATTGGTCCAAACTCTCGCGGTGATCCCATAGAGGATGGGGACGAGAACACTCCTTACGACACCTCTCGTCCGCTCATGACCTACAGCAGGACCAAGGCTGCTGCAGAGAAGGTTGTCGTCCGCGCGAACGGACGCAAAACTAACCACGGCAAAACACTTCACACTTGCATTCTACGGCTTGGCTGTAATTATTATCCAAATGGTTGTCTTTTTCAATCATAGCAGAAGACACTGTCTCAAAAATACTTTGGTATCATAGATTTTCACCTAATCCGTTGGCTTCTGACTTGACCTGACTGGCGCTCCGGCGAATGACCAACTTGCCCACTGACCGGTCTCCGGGACCATGCCATTAGAATCACAATGCTCTTGAGTATCATGATCATAAACATTTCATATTCAGTTTATGTTAGAAATCCTTCTATTGGAGATCTTGACGTTTTTGTTTAATTTTCAGCACTGTTTGGCGAGGGTGAGATGCCTGTAATCAAGCACAGTCTGGACAATGGCATCGACCTATTCAGCAAGTCACAACCACGAGTGGGTAGGAAAGCCACCAAGTCACGCCTTACCTACACAGGGAACGTGGCCTGGGCTCATCTTCTGGCCGCACAGAAGCTTCTCCAGTCACCAGAGACCGTCGCCGGCGAGGTCTTCTTTGTTGGTGACGATACTCCGGTTGGGAGCGATTCCTGTATCCACAACGCCATCTTCAACCCTTGCGGAATCCGTTGGGATGACAACCTAGTGCTCCCTCTCTGGCTCCTCTATTTCATTGCTTTCCTCTTAAAGTGGCTTAGCATTCTCATGAAGCCTTTCTACAACTTTATTCCGCCACTAAACCGGGAGATTCTGATACTTGTCAACACTGATTTCTACTTCAGCTACAAGAAGGCCACCAGGCTTCTTGGTTATAAGCCGCTGTTCACATGGGAAGAGGCCAGGGAAAGGACAGCCGCATGGTTCGTGGATTGGAAGGCAAGAGGCGCCACGTTTTCAAAGTGATCTGATTAAGTCACTCATAGTTGCAACAATAACCTCCCATACAATTTGACAACAAGGTGGTATATTAATAAAAATGATAACTAGAGGTCAGAGATCTCATGCCTTCGTCAGAGGGACATTGTTCTAGAGAAATGAACATGTGTATTCTTTACTTTTTTAGATAATCATTTTGGTCTAGAATACAAAGAATCCCTGTGAATCCCAAATCTAGGCCTCTTGTTTTTTGGACGCTTCATGTTTTTATCGCAATTTCGCAATAAATTCAAGGTCTCCAGCAGACGTCATCCATAAAAAGTACTTGGTGTGGCCATAGGTAATGACCTGACCAACCTTTCCTCCCGCTGAAATTACAGAACAGTCCCTTAATGTAAGCAACGTTATCTGATCCCTGACCGTGATAGTTATGTGGTCGTTCAGCTATCACCCATGTCTCCAAGCAGAGGTTGGTGGGGAAGATCGTTACCTTTCTAAACACAAAAGGTCCTATGCAGACATGTAGGGACCCCCCACGAGACCCATTTTCGAACTTGACCTAGTCCTCGACAACGGTAACTTGCCTACCAAAAATCATGAACCTCCATTTACATAAACAAGAGTTATTTTCCTAACAAGCTACAAACACAAAAAGTCCACTACAGTGACGTATGGACCCCCCACGAAGCCCATATTTGCACTTGACATC
Source organism: Branchiostoma floridae x Branchiostoma japonicum (assembly GCA_013266295.2). Classification (NCBI taxonomy): domain Eukaryota; kingdom Metazoa; phylum Chordata; class Leptocardii; order Amphioxiformes; family Branchiostomatidae; genus Branchiostoma; species Branchiostoma floridae x Branchiostoma japonicum. Next base: position 19,317,120 of record CM023840.1, read on the forward strand.
AGTCTCAACAACGGTAACCTGCCTGTCAAAAATCATGGACGTTGAACCATGCCTTCAAGAGTTATGCCGCTAAAACCGCAGTTCCCACAATAAAACTGGATGATTTTATACCCTTCTGACAAAGGCAATAAAAAATAAAACTAGAGGCCCACGATCTCATACCTTCACCAAAGGATGTTAGCGTTAATGAGGTAGAAATGATACATTAGTCCCCCTGAGTAAGGAAGTTGGATCGTGAAAACTACCCTGGCCGATGCAACAGCCTGCAATCGTGCATTGTGCAAGGGAAAACAGCTGTGCAGGACATGTAAGGCAACACCGGCTGTTAAGCAGTTCTTCTAACACCTGTGAGCGAGTGCCAGCTACACGGACTGCTTGATGACTATACCCTCTGGGACTTACTCCCTCTGGGACAGCCTGTAGCCTACCATACCCTATTCAAGGAGGTTGCCCTATTAAATGCAGCTGTGTTTTGAAAGCTTATCTTATTCTGCTTTGTACTGCAACGTACTGTGTCCGTAGGCCCGGATTTCTGTCACTTCCTCTCTGCGCTGTACTGATTTACCACTATAATTTGGTGACTACCTATGCAAAGTAAGCTTTATTTGCAAAATTCATATTTGTCAAAATTATCTGCATGAATTACATCACTAGATTATATTCTCATCCCAATGGCAGTGTTATCTTAACAAAGAAGGCTATCTACAACTTTCATAAATTATGCAAATGAGGTCCTGATTTGAAGTTATGTTAAATGATGTTCACCTCCAGTCAACTTCGAAATGCACAAGTATGAAATTCCTAGCATTGTCATGTTTACAGACACGCACACGCACACACACACGAACGCCTCCGAAAACATAATCTTCTTGGCGAAGGTAATAAGACAATTCCTACCTACCGACCCTAATTTTTTTCAGTCCTGAAACAGGAAACACAACATTTTTTCCTTGGCCTAGGCACATTCCACTAAATGATTATCTGTACCGGAGTAACACTGGCAGCGGTAACATTTTAGGAAATGGTTTGAATTGGTTTCCTTTTATTTCGATGAAGAAAGACCTTCCTTGTTACTAGAAATGGCAAGACTGTCCTGGACATCAGGTGGTTCGGTGGCTGGTCAGTAATAAAAGTCCATCATAACAATTTTAAGTCCATAAGTAATAAAAGTCCATCAGAGCTCTGAATACCTCATTCCTGTTTTCTACAATACTGTATATGATCATGGAGTTTTTTATTTTAACTCCATGATATGATTCATAATGGCAACCCTGTTTTCATTTATGATTTAGCTTGCCTAATAGCATGTACCATAGTTTGAATTTGTAGATTTTTCTGCAATCCCACAAAAGTTTTCTTGATATATTGAGCCCTGATATCTGAGATGTAGAAGGGTGGGCTAAAGATTGTTATGTCTTTGTCTTGGTATTGAATAAACTGCTCTCAGACTGTATAGTGCTTTCACAGTATCATAAAAAAAACTTGATATTGTGATAATCTTGAAAAATTATGACAATTGTCTAAGGAAAAATGAAGTTTGGTGCAATGAATGACTCACTGCTAATAACATTTGACAACTAGAAAAAATGTTTAAACTAAAATCATAAATTTCTTTCAAAGTTAAAACTTAACTAAACATAATGTATTTGAATAACAAACTTTCAGAAATTCAGAAAACCAATGATAAATAGAAACTAAAATAATACAAAAATACGACAATATTGACGACTCATACTACCTGTTGATTTTAACCTACCTAAGCCTAAGGGCAACACAAGAAAAAGCCAAGGATTGCACTGTGACAGGTTATGAGCAGGTCAAGCGATAAGATCTAGAATTGCAGAGCCTTGATGGATGGATGTCAGACACGTCTCCAAGACTTGATTGATACCAGTGATGTCATATTATTTATTTTCCACTCACTTCTATATTTAATATTTATTTACCACTCGCTTCTGTATTTAAAAATTTACACAGTTTGGTTCGTTATATTTCGCTATCTTTTTTTCATTGTGTTAACATGTAAGGGAGACGGCTGGTAATAAAATTCCTCCCCGTGGGCATACCGGTACGAGAGAAATGAAACCTTTTGGAGGCCCCTGGACACCCCCTTTTGCCTGAAAATGGTCATGCGGTAATTACTTGGCTGTTCTTAAGGTATAGCCGGGTGGGTCCATTTTTATCAGGCGTCTGACAGAGGGGTGTGTGGTTCCGATAAAAAGAAATTAGGTTTTAGTCAGATCAGGCGTCTGACAGAGGGGTGTGTTGTTCCGATAAAATATTAGGTGATCGTAGGCGCGGGACGGGGTCGGAGATTAGTTCTTCCAGATGTAAGGGATCAGATGCAACCGGGCGTTACTGTATTATACGTTATTTTTAACGTCTGATTTAACTGTTCTGGTTGTCATTTTGTGTTTCATTACGAGCTCCTTGCGGCAGATTGAATAGGATTTCATAAGTTTGTTGGTACATGTTTTAAGTTGCAGACGGTAGTTGCGATGGCATCATTGTTGTTATCTCCATGAAAAATGGAGATATTGTTTTGGGTCTGTCTGTGTGTGTTTCCGCCACTTACTGGTGAGCATAACTTAAGAACGCCTTTATGGATGGTGATGATATTTGGTATGTAGGTAGGTCTTAGGACGACTAAGGTCAAGGTCAAATCTGGGCCTCCTGTTGGCTGACCTTGGTACTGCAGCAGAACTTCCGGTTTTTGTATCTTTTGTCCTGAACATGCTGTGGTCTTGATTTTTTGGTGGCAGAAAGCTTTTCCCGTCAGGAATAAGTGGTGTGGGTTTGGTCCCCCTAGCAGCTTGTTCTGGAACTGCAGGGGGGTGGGTGGGGAAATCTTTAAGAGCAGATAAGTCCAGAAAGAAGCAACGTATTATCATGGTTTTTGGCATGTAGGTAGCTTACACGGAGATGTACATAATTAGATGCAAATTGTGCAAATGAGGACTTAATTTGCATAATTAATGAGGAAATTCTGTAATTCCAGTGTTTTACATTATAGAACTTTCATACATGTAATGTGTATAATCTATCGCAGGTAGAATATCAACAGATACCAATTATGCAAATATGGACCTCATTTGCATAATTAATCTAAAAATTTTGATTCCTTAGTGTAATGATGGGAATTTCATACTTGTGACATGTGTAAGTTAGTTAATAGTTTACAACACCATGCATATATTATGTTAATGTACAGGTAATTTGCATAATTTATGATAACATATTGAAATGAAACATTGCCAAAAGATTGGACTTTCACATCAAATATGTTATTTGTCTTGAGGAAACCATATTTCATGGAGATATGAGGTCTCCGAATTCTTGTTCCGTATGGGAATATCAGGTGTTATCAGGCTGGCTAACGATAGGCTGACGGCGCCTGCCGGATGACGGCACAGGCTGGCGACATCGTGTGTCAGCGCGGGGTAACAAGACAGACTGACGGCACATGCTGACGACACAAGCTAACGGCACTGTGGATTATACACTAGTTTCAGGACACGGTGTTGCCAGCCAGATGACGTCCTTATGATGTTGCCCACCGGCTTGTCTAAATTTTGTGTAGATGTCGGTGTTACCAGTGTTACAGGGTTTGTTATGATGTATACATAACAAACAACATATAAAAAATACCATAAAAAACCCGGAGGTATAAAATCTCAGATTTTCCTTGTTTTATATTAAGACGTACAATTCAATTTTCAAAAGAACATATAACCATGTGTTTGTATTCTATACCTCTATTTTGCACTGTGTTCAATAGCTGTTGGCATACATTGTACCGTGTAATAAAGTTCTTCTTTATTTCGTAGTCTTCCTTCGCATCAGCTGTCACCATCCATCACTTTAAGTCATTTTCAGCCAACCTCACCTGGTGCCTCCGCCCTTCCATTAGACGCAACTTCGCGTCTCCCTAATCTCTCAAATGGAACACCGGCTCTCTCCCAACAAAAGGGCCCGGATTGTCAGGCCCCTGAGTTATAGCGAGCGCTATAGCGGAAAGCAATCCGAGTCTCTACCTCTCGGGAGGAGCACTTTATCGGGCGGAAGTATTGGACAAGACGTGTTCGCCAGCTGCAGGGGAAGCCGTTCACCACGGAATGTCGTCTGACATTGGGATACAAACTCAAGGTCAACCGCGCTGAGGGAGAGTTCGAAAAGGGACGACCTGGGTGACGCCATTATGTATGAATATCTTGTTATTGTGTTAAAGATGAAGAAAATGTGTTTTGTTTTAACTTAAGAAAACTGACGGTGATATAAAGGAAAATATGTTAAAAGAATTTCATAAATAAAGAACGATTCTCTTGCGTTTTCCATGCTTTCTTTTCTTTTAAAATCATACATCTTGCATCATAGTCCACTTATAAAATCAAGGATCGCACAAATCTTAATCTGGTCGCCGTACAGTCGCAGTGCTATCGCTGCCCTAGTGGAGGGAAGCTATACCAGAGATTGTACCTTCTCGACCCTGGTGTAGGCAGCACTTGCAACAGAGACATCGATCGTGCTTCTTGAGAACTGCAACGCGTTTATTGAAGACAAAATTGTTGTATCACTACTATGCCGACAATTCTGCCGACCATTAGGCCACAGCAAGTAAATTTTATGGATGACATCCTCCTCAGACTCCAAATCTAATGCGATAGGGCGAAAAAAAAACAAGGCGGGCCAAAAAAAACAAGATTCCTACATTTTCAAATTTTGAGGTCATAAACCTTGTCAAACAAGATTTGAAGCGACAAAACATGATATCACAACCAACAGGTCTTTTATTCCTGTATTCAACAGTATTACCTGCCCATGTAGATGTGTATACATCTCCAAACTAGAAAAATTGTAGAAAAGAGCTTGTCATACCATCGTGGGAGCTACTACACTGGGTATTCATATGCGATGGAACGCTTTAGACTGTCAACACATCATCAAACGCGAGCAATTGTGCCTCAAGCTTGCTTCATCAATGATGGTCTAAGTGACAAGATAGACGTTTACCACATATTTGCCCATTTTCGGCATGCTGACCACCGTCAGAAAGCAAAAAAAAATCTTGTTTATTTTTTCGAAATCAGGCGAAAATCAATGCGCGCGCTGATGTCATCCATGAAAATTACTTGCTGTGGCCTTAAGATATTTCATTGCAGGATTATAAATGGACAACTAACTCTATCACGACGTCAAAACAGCAAGATTTTACAACAAAACGTGTGAAATTGATGGGAGACAACTTACCCGAGAATCCGTTTTATCGAGGGCTATTACACTGTAAGCACTACATAAATCTAAAGGTATATAGTCAAACCTATAAATAAACAGTATGGCACCACCTGATCTATTTTAGTCTTAAAGCATGCCAGGTCGATGATTTATTTATTTATTTGTTTGTTTCTTTGTTTGTTGTCTTTTTTTGCTGTAAATCAGATATTCTTCAGCAAGCATACACGACATTCGGCTGGCGCAGCCGAACAGTACCCGACCTCACTGATCGCGAACACCAGCCAACCACAGCCGACCTTGCTACCGACCTGCTCCTAACAATGTTTGGGGAGAGTTCGGCAGGGTTCGGAAGGCCTCATTCAGTTGTGTGTGTGACAGGGGCTTGAACCACCTCTTTAATTTCAGACAGCTGTCTGCACTTTTTGTTGGAATCGCTAGATTTCCTCACAAAACCGCCAGACTATGTAGCGTGGCTTGACAACAACAAGTCGCGATGAATAGTAAAAACTTACGACAGGCAAACACAAAAGGGCTGCGTTTTTTCTCTCCAAACAAATAAGCTTGATATCATTCCAAATTGACATACCATCAGTGGCTTTGATAACGTTTAAAGACGCCAACACTTCAGGTATTGTACCTTCTTGAAGACGGTGGTAGGGGTGTATGGTAGAGTGGTTAGGGTAACTGGAGATCCAGAGATCGCGGGTTCGATTCCCAGCAAGACGGTGTGTCTTTCCTTACTCGTTGGGGTTCAAAATGGGTAATCTGAATAGGCTTCGGGAGGTAAAAGGCAGTGGAAAGATCCGAATGTGATGTTCCTCACTTCCAAGTGTTAGCTACCGTTAGCTACCGTTAGCCCATATTTGCACTTGACATCGGCCTCAACAATGGTAACCTGCCTGCCAAAAATCATGGACGTTGAACCATGCATTCCGTGAAGGGTTATGCCGCTAAATCCTGGTTACCCAAACTAAAAATGGATTATTTTTAACCCTTCGAAGACAATAACTTTGAACATCTTCGTCACTGTCCGTTCGGTTTCCAGTCTTGCAGTTTGTAGCTGTTCCGATGAATGTCGCTACAGCACCACAGATCAGAGTTGATCATGGTGACCCATAGCATAGCCTCGGAGTACAAGGACGCATGACTTTAGTTTATGTTACCGGAATAGTGTAGTGTCCCATACAGTTCCGGAGAGCCTTCGTTATCAAAAGCTATGATTGACTACATGCACTGACAATTCAAGACAGTTCTCATAGATTTGTATCTGTTTACAGTTATACATGTAACGCTATATACATATGTATGTTTGTGTGTGTGTTCCACCATGTGGTGTGGGGAGGCTTGTTTCATTTAAAGTTACGTTGTAGCCTATCATTTTATATGTGGGGACATAACTTTAAAATTCTGATTTGTAACTTCATTTTCTTCAGTCTAGTTCGTTCTAGTTCTGTTAGTGAAATGTAAAGCATGAGTGTGATCCCTTGCCCCCAGTAATCACAACAGAACTTCAAAAAGTTCAAAGTATTAGTCTGAATTTCTTCCGACAAAGAGCGGTAAACATCGGACAAGAAGTTTCGTCTGCAGAAAACACACCATGTGCGTACACGCGAGAGAGCGCTGAAGTCATACTACACTTGTTTCAAAGGCTCTTAATGATCCGCCCACATACCCACCCACACCAAATTTTGAAAACCATGTTCATCATTATTTAGTCCTCCAGTCGACGCTTTTGTTAGCAGAATGCCAGCCGCAAGGACTAAAGAGGTTCTCTGAGAGCGAGCACGTGCCTATATATATATATATAATGGATTAAAATCACTAATCAGCAGCCAACATAAGTGCGCATTACGAGAAAATAACGAGAGCTATATACATGTATCTTTTCTTCTTTTTTTTTTTGTTTGGCTGGCGAAAATAAGATACCATTGAAAAAACAAAGCCCGACAAAAACGCATAAAAAGACGTTAAACATAAGCCGAAGCCCAAACCTCTGCTTGGAGAGTATTTTTCTGATGTTCACTTCATGTTTCTCGTTCCCACAAGTAAATTAATGTATGGATTAGTTGTACATCCAATGGATATTATCACTGAAAGGAGAAGGACAAAGGTTTCTTTCCCCGTACATCACCTTGATGCTTATTTTGAACTTGCTGAATGCCAAAACAGACACATAGTTGCAAATAAAATGATGAAGACGAACTAAGGTAATTGATGTAACTTCATACACAATTGAGTCTACTATAGGCTGACAAATGCTTCACACAGAAGCTAGCCTTGTCGTAGATCATTTACATGGTGTCTATTCAAAACTAGTGAGTGAGTGAGTAGACTGCACGAGTAGGACTGCTTTAGGAAAATCGACAGGATTAACTTCTCACGTTTTAGTACAACCAAAAAAATAGGAATAAATGAACTTGCTAGGTGTGTGTGTGGGGGGGGGCAACTTTTGCTGCAGTACCAATGGAAGCCACTAGAAGGCCCCAAAATCGACGTTACGTGTATCGTTACTAAATCAATACTGTACCACATAGAGAAAAGACGACGTTGTTGGGACTTAATCATGGCTATTGTTAAAAAGTAGTACACACACTGAATGTAAGTCTTCGACGGTCCCGGGCCTGCTGTTGCCGTGCCGCACTTAACTATCACTGAACAAAATTGCAGAGTAAATGAACATCTGAGTGGCGATATGCATGCAGTAAGGTTAAACACGGCGGAAGTGCTGTGTCTCATGTCGGCATTTTCAGCAGTCAGAATGGATTCATTGGTAACTTGTCGCCAGGAAATTGTTACATTAATTCCACCCGTTTTGATACTTCCGGCTTGCCATATTATCTGTGGTAATGGGGCTGAGCGACGTGAGAGGAAAGTGGATGATATGGGCTGTATGCTGTAGAAAAGACTTTCAGTGTACCAAGTAATACATGTATTTGGTGTTTGGGTAGGAGTTGAAATGTCGATGGCCAAGGTCGATTTTGTGGCTTCTAATGCCCTTGGTACTACAAGAGAACAGACCACGTGTAGCAAGTTAATTTCTTCCTACGGCTTTTCGGCTGTACTAAAACGCGAGAAGTCAATCCGTTTAATTTGCGCGAAGCAGTCCTGCTCGTACTCTATGTGTATCACTCACTCACTCACTCACTCACTCACTCACTCACTCACTCACTCACTCACTCACTCACTCACTCACTCACTCACTCACTCACTCACTTACCCATTTATGGACAGTGGACCGACGACGTGATGACATCATATACGAAATACGCAAGTTGTCTTCTAGTACAAAATCCTCTCTACCAGTTTGCCAGTACAATACTAGGCGATACATACACATACACCGTTCTCGTCGGAACAAAGACCATGTATACCCCGCTATGCACCAGTACTGCAAGAGTCAACATGACAATTACAATCAAATACACTGTTACTTCAGACAAAGACCACAGATATCACTGTTCATCTGTTCAGCGACAAGTAGTACAAGATGTATAATATTACTGTTGTCTCTCCGCACAAAACCCTGTTTACCACTGTTTGTCAGCACAGAATAGTTATACCACACGGTACGGGCTATTTGCGGCGGTACAACAGGATACTGGCTCATCAATATTTCTCAATGTACAGCCGTCAATCAAATAACGGTCGGCTAGTCATCATCGGCGGCTATTCCTTATGCAGCATCTACTTGACTTGACGCTCTAATAGGCGTACTTACCTTTCGCCGAATACTACGAAATATTGACAAAAAATAAACATTCAGAACTTATATTACTATGTAAGGTAAATCTGACAGATTAGCCTTCTTCTCGTTTCCTGAAACAGGTAAAGTTTTGCGATAGATGCTTTATCTAAACCATAAAATGGACGTATACATTTATCGCCGTTATTCAAGTACATGAAGACTAACGTTATATTTTTAGTTAATCAACCAGAGGAAAACAGAAACAAATTGACGACGCACTCAAGTTAACATATTTAAAATGTGCATTTCTTTCACCATCTATCATACATTCTACAACAAAGTCAAGTTTATCTTACATTCTGTTCGACTAACGTTACAACATCGACCGATTTTTTTGCTCTAGAAGTGAGAATCTAAAATATATCACAGGAATCCCACATATGAGAAATCATTTGAACAAGTAATAATAAGGTCCACAACTTCTGTCAGCTGACTCCTCTGCATCTTCTTTCACCCCGTTTGTCCAATTTCTGCAATTTTTACATCCCCAGGTGACCACCCAGCCTACGCCAAACCTTCAGCAGCGGCGACAGAAAAATGTGATAACATAAAAGGCCTTGGATGGGAAACGTTTTGCAAACGTGTCACAAATAAACAAATACGGCTGCCGTCGCCGGGAGCAGGCCACAGACGATATCCGCTTCCGCACAGCGGATTGGATGTTGGTGGGAATTACTACATGGCTTTATTCACATCTTGGGAGGTGATCACACTGGTATAAAACAAACAGTGGTGATGATGTGCAGGTATCCCGTGTGCTGTGTGCTGAGTCCCTGTTAGAGAAACAAAAGAAAATGGACTTTTTTGTCGTGAGGAGCTAGCACTGCCGCCGCCGGAGATTCGCCTCAGGTTAGCGTAAGTAAAATTAACTTAATCATAAGAAAAAAGAATGACTAGATCTAACACAAAACTTTATCAATTTGTGATAAAAGTTAGGCAAGACCGCCAAGACGTTTTTGATAGGTAGTAAAAGTCACAAGAGAACTTCAGCGTTCCGTGTTAAAAATCTCTCTATGAGTTCTTTTCATGTTACAGTGTATAACTGTATTTGTAATTTGTGCCATGTGATAGTGGCAAAAGGACATTTTCACGACAAAGTTTTTCTAAATATCCATGATAAACTCTACATTTGAGTTTCTTCTGGCTGCAACAGGAGTCCCTGTAGCCAATGTAACTTCAGAAAGTGACTGCCAGCAGGAAAAGCGTGGGTTTCTGCAAAGGTTAACCAAACGAAACGCAAGCCGGCCACGCCAGGTCGGGGACAAAGGCCTCAGAACAAAGTGGAGCAAAGTGCGGGAGTCTCCGCCCGCGCCGCCACAGTAATGTCATCGGCTCATTAGGGACTTGTTTTCACGGCCATCGGGGAAATAAAATAGCCCACTCTCAGCCCTGATACCCTATCCCTGCCGCCAAAGTTCTGGGGGAAGCGGGGGCAACTGAGGGACACGCCGTCTCCTGTGACGCCATGGGCACGGCAGAGTCCAAGGTCACGGCCGGGCCGGAGGACTACGTCAGGAAGAGGACACTGGGATACATCTACCCTCCTAATTGGCTTATCAGGATTTAGTGTCGGCTTGTTCATCAGGGCGGGTACAGGGTACTAGTATTGTGTCACACACTTTAATAGTTGGATGCGATACCCGATATGGATGCAACATGACCTCTCTTTACTGGGTATGTGATTTCGACACTACGTAAGAGAGATTACGCATTATAAAGCTGTATGCCATTCCGACAGGCTGATGCAAGAATTATGGTTTCACGACGAGTCAAATGGTTGTCATTGTGGGAAAAATTCTGTTGTGGTATTCTTTTTGTACACAATACTACGTTGGCTTCCATAGGATATTATCATAGTATAGCAATGAACAATATTACCAAAATCTGTTCTCCATATTTCGTATCCGACGATGCAGGAGCGTCACAGACGTAATCCTGTGTGCCGCGAGTCTGGATACTGTCTTCTATCGTACAAATCACCTGATCCCTTTTGTCCACTATTGATGCTGTTTTGTTCTCATGTTCACCCCACCCCGGACTGTAGACTTGTGGTGGACGGAAAGGTAAATACGCTCAACTCCTGTTTTTCCCCGTCCAGCCCCAGGCTTGACATCTGAATCTACTTCTGCCGCCTTTCCCACATCAATCGCCACCACCGACCGACATCACGACACCTGATTTGGAAACACGACGAGGCACAAAATAATCATGCCCGGCACCCTGTTTCAGAGTCGGACGCCCCTTCTTTCCATGCATGTGTTATGCGCATGTCCTCTGGTCTGTGTGGATAAAACCATTCGGTGTGAGACAATTGCTTGGGAAACTTGACTAAGTAACTCGCCAGGGGATGTGTTTGTTATACTGGATACAGATACTGCAGTTAAATGTGTGAGATGTTGCTATAGTTGAAGTACGAAGCACCTTTTTTGTACGTGGAAAACAGCTACACTGCACCCCTACATAAGTCTGTCCGCACTTTACAGGTTTAAATAGCCAATCACTTAGGACTCGTCACCTTGCGAACACGTGATGTCAAAACTGCCAGGACATTAACTACCAACACAGATTGGACACCAACTCCAGTTTGTCAAGGAATGAGCAATCCACCGCTTCTGTATCGTCACGTTTGCAAACAGAATACGTGACTCGGTGAGCAGTGGATCATGTTGTTTGTTAGTAGAAAATATTTTGGCAAGCAGACTACACACAATCCTGCACGTTAATCTTCTTTTCCGAATAACGTATGATATATGAATTGACTTCCTAGTTTACCTGATACCGACGCACATCTCATTCCCGCTTCCGCTAGGAGTATCAGACCCCCCTTCTGACGAGTCAGGCAGTTACCCCCTACCCCCTCCAGACGACTCAGGCAGTGTCACCCCCTCCCCCTCCAGACGAGTCTGACAGTGTCACCCCCTCCCCCTCCAGACGAGTGTGGCAGTGTCACCCCCTCCCCCCGCAGACGAGTTTGACAGTGTCACCGACGTGATGAAATCCAGGCGGCCGGTGGAGACTCTGCAGGCTCGGGCTCAAATTGAGATGTCACGCGCGCTCACCTCCCCCGCGCCTGGGTAATTAGACCTGTACATGCTCGATAAATCTTCCGTGTACATCGCAGCAATGTTGTTGTCTGTCTGTGGGTGGCTCTCCAACACATTTCGTTCCCTCTGTTTCCACTTTTTTTGCTGGGCACAAATCTTGCCCAACACGCTGTGTGGCCGAGAGGTGACTTGAGGAATCCCGTCCACAGCATGTGACTCCTAACTCTCCGCCCCTGTCGTTTTGAGGCCAGCATGGAGGGCTACCCCTCTGCCAGGCAGTGTTTGGGTAGTCCGCCGAGGAGGACCCACATGTCACAATATTTGCGTTAGCTCCGAAAATGATGACATTTGTGTGAGAGCGCCCGACCGCCGAGTGCGTTATCACTCCCAGTCATCTCCATGTGGCGACCTGATTAAATTATCCTGCATTTTCCCTATGCAGTAATTTCGACTGAGATCACGTTATCATATTCCTGAAGCGGAAAGATAAACAGGCTGGAAGGAACATAAGTTTTCCATATGTCATCTCCTCTACTCTCGTGGTTTGTGTTCGGGAGTCCTATAATTGATTTTCGGTTCTTGGAGGTCTTTTTGTCCAACGTCACTCCTATGGCCCACCGCGGCGCTTGGCCTGCCAACGGTTTTCGCGAAAATTTGACCGCACAAGAATTGAGGCTGAGGCGCACAGGACGCACGGATCAGACCGTCCATCCCCTCTTCACTTCTTGTCATCCCTAGCTATGCACTATGTTGGCAACCATAAAACCACCCCAATTAGTTAGATCTACTTCATCAAAAAGTCAACAAGCGCTGGATGCTGGTTTGGCGGGACCAGAGCCCCCAGACGCACGGGGTAGGTCTGCCAGAAGCGATGCTTTGTAAATACGAGCCACACCTCTGCCCCATGGCCGGCTGTTTTCTACACCAAACGCGCAAGAAACACAAGCAAAGATCACCGCCAGTCGTTAGGGGATTCCTGCAGGTGTATCTCGAAATGTCTTGGGGTTTTCACTGGGTCTACTGCAAGACACTGAGGACCCCGCTTAGGCCCACCTGTAAATATGGAAGATTCCCAAAGGTTGGTCCACCTTGGTACGGACCTGACTTGTGTTTTGGTGTGCTTTTTTGACTATGACGTCTTCCACAGACGTTGATCAACGTTACACTGGCCACATCACCACATGACTGTCATCACAGGACGAACGGGCAGGAAGACAGCACTAATCCTGAGATACGCCGGTATGAAAATATCGATTGGAACGGACCGTCTCTACGAAAACACAACTTCCATGCAAACTTTTGAACCACTGTCTAAACGTAGATCTTCTCATCCCCGATTGCTAATTAAACTGAGACAAATGGAAACAGGTTCAAATTGAAATCTTTCATATCTATTTGTTTTTTCAGGCCCTCTTGATGTTGTTGGGGTTACGCTTGAAGGAGCTTAAGTGCCAAGAAGGCGAAACAAAATAAATTCTTCCCGACAGCTTCGAAGGCAAATTGAATTGTCGTCTTCCGGACTGAAATGAGAGAGACGAAGTCTGATGTATCAGCTGTTGGCGCTGACCTTGGCAATTGTCATGTCCTTGTACCATCGTTTACGATACAGAATCTACATCGACTTGTTGACATTCGTAAAACACATACGTTCTAGTCAGGCTATTTGATTCAGTGAGAAAAAAAAGAAATTGGACTTATGGAAATATAATCCGTGTGCTGTTCTTTTGACGCGCAAGTTTGTTCGAACATACAGAGACTGGGATTTTTAAAAGACGCTTGTTTTCGATGTGTTTGCCGCGGCATTTAAGTTTTATAGACATATTTCCACAAGTTATGACAAAGAGAATGGGCCAGTTTACCGCCCACCATGCCTTCGCTGAGTGTCAAAGGCCACACAAGTTTTGTGTCCCAGTGTTTGCTTGTTCATGTGCTTGATGTGCCCTTTAAAAGCACATACAGTGATACACTTGATTACAGTGAGATGGAAATATACTAAATTATAAATAGCCTCGGGAAGTAGCCAAAAGACATACCAGGTCACGACGTACGAAAAGGCAGCAAAATGCTATGGAAAAAAATCCGTGATAAAAAAAACCCAGCCATACCATAGTACATTGGCCGCTTAGCGTACACAGTGGCCTGAATCTGGATTGTCATACATCTCTTGCTAATACGGTCATTCAGTAACTGTTTTATATGCAAAACCCATGGCCAGCAAAACCAATGTTACAGTGCTTCATTTCCTATTGTTTTATTTTCCATTGTTTCATTCCTTTTTCGGCACCTTAATATTGTTTGAACAGTTATGAAGTCTACAAACCGCCCTCTGTTCGAGTCCTACACTGCTTTGCACTAGCTGATACACAGTAAGAAGAAGAAAACTACTCATGTAATCTTTAGATTATAAATCAATGTTCATATTCTGAAGTGACATCTTACTGCACAAAAACGGTCTTATGTTTCCGCGGAGCTCTGACATCTCAATCAAAACCAGCTGACGTCTCCGCCAACGCCATGTGAATGTTTCTCGTTGGCGGTGACAGTGTGGAAACGTCCGCTGGCACAGACCATCGTTACCACACATGGTGGCACAACATAAATCGCACCGTCTTCCGCTCGGGGCTCGTTTTCCTCTTCTCAAGTCAAAATCCGTCTCTTTTCTATCTATTCCTGGGCTTCAATCACACGAAACTGGACCCAGTCCCGCGCTTCCGGTGCAATTAAGAAAACAAATATTGTGCGACCTTTTCAGTAATTATCAGAAACAGCTTCCTAGTATGATGAAAGGTGGGAAGATAAGGGATCTCGCCATGGAAACAACTCGCCTCACGATGTGTGGCCACTCTTAACCCTTATTCGTCAACACCGCATATCCTGGGCACCCACAGGATTAAAAAGGCCTGTCTATGTTACAATGATTACATATACAGATAGATCCCGGTCGGAATGGGGGCATTACTACAATAATTACAAGCGTTTAGTGCGGGCGGTGTAGATAACTATCCGCCCCTGAGGACGGGCTGTCAGCTCGCACAGGCTGTTTGTTTGTCCGTCAGGTTTGAAGAATAGGTAATGGCAAACTTTGGTTGTGTGAAGTGGTGCGCGGATATAACATAAGTGGGAAATCACTTGATGATCGTACGGGCTCTATTCCCACTGCTGGCGGAGCCCGCCCGGAGGTTTACCCGGCATATGGGCCTTGTCGTCTCCCCTGTTTGTTTTGGTTCAGTCCCCCCGCGGTCTCGGCCCCGAATTCCGCGCCAATCGCCCGTAATGATCTCATCTTCCGCGCGATTTGACGCCGACTGAAAATCCAGCTCGATTTCCATCCAACACGTACATGGTGCCGCGTACAGCAAGCACGATTTTTGTACACGGTAGTCTAGTTCGGTAGTCTGGAAAAACTTTCGCTGCTCGTCTGCCCCTCCCACCATTGTCAAGTAATAAGTATCTGCCATGCACAAAGTTAAGTACAGTGATCGTGGCATTTTGGTGTCGTTTGCAAACTGTAAACATGTAATAGGATAAACAAAGACTCCTGTTTCCCTCCCACATGACGGGGGTTCTCTGCACATATACAAGTGTAGCAAAGTTCCCCACCAAACTGAAAGAACATTTCAGTAATCATGTGTAGTTGGTACAGTACAGAGAAAAAGTGTATAGAGAATCCTGATGTAATGATGACCACAATGATAAAAGTTCTTTGGTCGACGGTATAAGCTGGTTGTCAACTCGGTTTCAAAGACAAGATGACAATACACATCCCCGTGGCAATGACATTGTACATCACTATAGTAAGAAATAAGACTGGGGAATAGAAAAAAAATCAGGTGGCTGGGAAAATGTTCCCTGTACTCTACACCCTAACCAGTCGCAGCAGTAGTCCGTCATACTGTTGCCGCTCTACAATATGCTTCAAGAACCGAAGGAGCCTGGTGAAGCCTACGGCGTAGGTTCTACGGTTAAATTTACTTTTTCTCCTCTTATGGGGTATGTCAGGTTCATCGACCGTCTTCAAACCTTGCAAACTTTTTGGGTACGTTATTATCCATGTAATTAACACCGTAAGTAACTCCTTAGCTAAACGAGAAGCTCATTAAAAGTAAAACCACCGATAATTACAGCTGTGGCACGTGCAACCATACCTAACTAGCCACTTCTCTGACAAAAATAATGTTTCAAATTTGCCAGTGAAGTGGCTAGGTGTGGTTGCACGTGGTAATAGCTTGTTTTCTTGTTACGCAGACGTTACCAAGCTAGTCGTCATCAGCTTTCTTTCACTTTTATTTCTCGTCACATTTTAGCCGCATTATTAACATCATTATCGACCCCTTAGCCCGCCGAGAGGCTCATTAGAGGTAATAATTAGAGAGGTGGTGGTGCGTGTAAGCACGCGGTCCGCCCCCACACTCCGTGCTGCTGATGTCAATACGCTGTCCACTTCAGCAGCCATCACCCGATTAGCTGTTTACTGGTTATCTCATAATTGGGTGTAAACTAACAATAGGGGCTCGTTATGCCTTCTCCTCCCATCTACTTAGTATGCCAATTTATGGTCTTCTGTTCTTCTCGTCGACTAATCATAGCAGAATGTTCCAGTTATTCAGGTAAGTAGACGTCGTCCAAGTCAGAAAGACGGTCTTATGATCAGTAGTAGCTGTCACTGAGTAACGTTTCGTTCCTTGTCACGTGACTCGTTGTGGTCAAACAAACGACGTTAGATAACGCAGACCTCACGCCCTGGGCGAGCGCTGATTGGCTGAGGCGCGCAAACTTTGGGTGGCCGCAGAAACAGACACTGACAGCTGGGACAATGTGCAGATTCCCGCACTCTCTCACAGCGTCGAAGAACAACCGTGAGTCTGGCGGCCAACTCCTGCCCTTCTGCGCTTCTCCGTTCACCGACACTACTTGCGCGTCGCTTCACGAAAGGACTCCAACACGACGATAGTTTCAAGCCACGATTTGCTGTCCAAATTGTTGACACGACAAGTGGGACTGCTGGCGGCCGCTACTCTGACGCTCTAGTTGCCGTGCGATACGCACATTAGCACAGCTCGCTGGTCCAAGACAGTGCTGCATCTCCAGGACGACGTTTCTTTTCCCGGCCAAACATGGTGAGAACGGAGGACCGGTCACCAGAGTTCCCGTCTAACATAAACGACTGCCCCTTCAGCATCAGGCGAATGCTGAGCCAACCCGTGCACACTGCCGAGCTGCCTACGATTAACCCAACGGCAGGACACGCGCCCGCGCCCGTAACATGCCACCAGACGAACGGTGACCACAGTCATCACGGCAAAGCCGCCAAAAAACTCGACCAGGGTGAGGACGGTGAAGATGTCACTGATTCTAAAGACGACACGGTTGAAACTGACGTCTCAAAGGATTCGGAACAGGAAGACTTTAAGAAAGATAAAGACGACAAGGAGGAGGGTAAAACGAAGCACGAGAAACCTCCGTTCAGCTACAATGCGCTGATCATGATGGCCATACGCCAGAGTCCCGAGAAAAGGCTGACTCTGAACGGCATCTATGAGTTCATCATGAAGAATTTTCCGTACTACCGGGAAAACAAGCAAGGCTGGCAGAACTCCATCCGCCACAACCTGTCCCTCAACAAGTGCTTCGTCAAGGTGCCCCGCCACTATGATGACCCCGGCAAGGGGAACTACTGGATGCTCGACCCGTCAAGCGACGATGTCTTCATCGGCGGGACAACCGGCAAGCTGCGGCGAAGATCGACTGCAGCGGCGAGAAGCCGGCTGGCGTTCCGCCGCGGGTTCGGGGTACGATACCCGGCGGGGGTGGTGGAGTGGCCCGCCGCCGACAAGACCAATTGCTACTGGACAACCCATCCCCCGGCCAACGGGGGTTATTCCTTGCCCCAACACTCTCCAGGATTCCACTACAGCCCCCCTCCCTCCAGTACACCCGGGTTCGGCTTCACCAGCCCCCACCCGAGTACGCCGCAGCACAACTTCTCTGTGGAACGCCTCCTGAGCAGGGACACGTCCCGGGCTGCTCCAGCCGGCTCTGTCAGCCCCACCGTCCTCGGGACCTTCCCGCCCCTCACGGTTCAAGCGGCCTCCGGACTGCTCCATGCCACGCTGCCCCACCCCGCGGGGCTGCTCTTTCCTTCCCACGGGCACGTGCTCCACGATCCGTACGCATCACTTCGGACTCTTGCCATGAGTCCACCGACTGCCTTCACAGGGGCGATCGGGCAGTCTCCCCTCCCGCTCGGCCTTCACCTGCAAGGTAATGTCGGCGAGCATGGCGGTCACCTCACGGTGGGAGGGACACCCCTCGTTCTACCTCGCCTAACGGGATAGAAGCGGTCGGGACAGACCGGACTCTTGTTCAGACTGTAAGTTTTTGTTCGCAGTTTTTGTCACGTTTCGGTGTCGCAAATGTGGCTCTTGTTGTAATATAGCGTTGAAGTCAGGACTTCAGTGATTTATTGTACAGTGATGCTAACAAGTCTGTTATGTGTTCCGGTAAAAATGTGAGTGTGCAAACCGTGCCCGATGTAGCTATGTTTGGTGTCAAGCCAGGGTCAAGTCTGAAGATAGTTCCGACATCGAACGTGTAGGCAGGGAGTGGTGTCTTGTAGACAGGAATGGCTTGACAAAGTCAAGATAGGTTTATGACTGAAGACTTCGACAATATCAGAATTCCGGCCGTTAATGTGTTAGTGGTATAGAACCATGTGGAGAATTTTAAGACAAAGTCAACTTCTTTCATGTTGTGCAAAGTGTTGTATCTCAGGACCAGTTCAACTGACTTGTATACAAATAACGTTAATGTGTAAAAATGTCTCTATTATATTCTTATGTCTTGTTATATATTCTTCTATTTCGGTACCCTTATGGCCCCAGGTCGACCACTGCTGTATGCTTGTGTTCAGTAGTACCACACATGGGTCACGCCAAGACGATATGGAGGTTGTAATGTTGTAATCGTACTTTGTAAACTCCAGTGATTTATTGATTTAAGTGGCGCAGAAATACAGACAGAACATTTTGGTGATGTATGTATACCTGCTGGTTAGTAGATACATAGTGGAAAATGGAAGGTAATAATGGAGAGCAATACATGTTGATCTTTTGTCATCTGTAACGTCGGCATTCACTGGATGCCTTTGCCATTGGCTATAAAATTGTTTTAGTTGACTAGTGACCGATCTAGTGCTTGTCAGCCAAGCTAACGTTGGATACAAAGCGTCTTGTTCAGCCTTTTTGTGACGCGAAGGACGTTTAAACTCAGAGGCTTGGTTGACATGGTTGTAGTGCAGGTGAAATGCGTAGTATCTTATGCGACTCTGTCGTGAGAAGTAAGAATAGTCATATGGAAAAGAAACGTGACTTGCCACAAGTTGTCTGTATTGTTATATTCCAGCCGTTAGACTGTTGATGTCATGACTGTGCCATTTCCAAAGTGAAAGGTCGAACATATGTAAATAGTGTCTTTTTTGTCTAGTTGTCCAGAACAGATGGAAACGGTTGGCAGAGGATTATGTTCAGTCCATTAAGTTTTTTGATTAGGCGTTACTGACAGTTTGTTGAAGCGTACATAGGAGGTGTCAGTGTTGGGATATGTCCATCACATGTCCCTTGTCAGTCTCTGTATGGAAATGATTTATCTATATCAAGAAAGGAAGAAAGAAAATAAAGTGTTTAATTGTCATGTGAGAAATGGTTCCAATGTGGCTTTGCTTGTGTGAGTCAAAACAAATGCTTTCCCCTTGCCAAGTTGTACTTACCCTGGACATGTTAAAAAAATAGCCACAACACCAAGGGCACGAAGATCAAACATACCGATTTTACAAATTGTAACTTATATCACTATGAAATCGATATAAGGCGTACGGTACTTACATACCTCCCTGTGCTTTTACTATTCTGCCCTTATTGGAACATTACAAAGTGGAGGATTTTCTGGACCCCTATTGTCCTGGACAATTGTGGTGTTTACCCATCTATAATCTAACGTAAATGAATTGCGGAATTCATTTTAATCCCACTGTGTGTTAGAGCTCAGTGAAACTGTTATTTTTCAGTTCTACATCCGAATTCGGTGGAGAAGTCTGCAGATCTGGTAAACTCCCAACATCCTTGCTGAATACCTGTTTGCCTTACAAATAGAACAATTACTAAATCATCTGATAAAAGTGTACACATGGAAGGTTAGGATGAAAGTGTTCTATCTGCTACGTTCAGTGCGAAATTTGTAATGGAAGCGCAAAGAAACTTATCAGGCTATTCACCGGGAACTACAGATAGTCAAGTGTAGTGACTGTGTGTATTTGACGGTGCGTTATACAGTAAACCGTTACAAAATAAAAGCCTGGTGACAAGCAAAGCCAAAGGGTGAACGCTTCCACTATGGGTAAACACCAAACAAGCTGTGCTTTATATTACATGTAGTATAATCAAATCAACATTGGTATGAAAAACCATAACATTTGTCTGCCGCCCACCACAAAATTATTCCACAAGTTCAAGTTCTTCGCCCCCAAATCATTGGTCCCAATTAAACGTGACCTTGCCAAGAGGGCTTGTCACTAACAGAACTTTAGCCAAGATGGCTGGTCCCTAACAACCAATATGGCCGGCCACCTGCACAAGTTCAGAAACTCGGTATAGCAGCGCTACGGTTTGTTTCCAAACAGGTTTGTGCTAAGATAACGCTCTCCATTGTGTTTTATGTCTGTAAGACTGTCGCTAAAATTACCCAGAGCGTTCACCATCAAGTTTCATGTCGGCTTCCAGCCTCGCCAAGTCCAAGCGCCCGGTGTGCCACTCTGTGCACAGTGCTGACCCACAGTTGAGATTGACGGGGAATACGTGCACGGATTTACTAACGTTACCTTCAAAAGACCGCTCACAGAGTCGTAAAAACGATATACCTATACTACAAAAGCTGTCTCTCAGCAATAGTAATAGTATGGCCAGTATAAGAGGCTAATTAAGTGTATGGGTTGTAATAATTTTACGGACGTGTCGGTACATATGGGGAGGTCTCAACAGTTTCTACAATTTCCGCTCACGAGGAATATTCTTATTCTGCCAGAGCCTAAAGTCTTTGGAAGAGAACATTTCTAACTAAGAAATAACGATATTTAAGAACATGGAGGATCGAAGCGTAATGGACAAATTTGTACGGCTTCGTCGACGCAATTCATAGAACATCGTCATTTCGTGAAATTCTGGGTGTTCAGAATCGCACCGCTAGTGACTTTAGAACGCACGGGTTTCACACTCAACATTTCTAGGCTAGCATTTTTAAATCCAACTCAAAAGCCTGCGACTACTTTCTTTTGAAGCTGGGAACAGCAACACGTGTAGTATATACAGTTTCTCTTCACAACTTGTGCAACCTTCCCAGTCGTCTGACTTAGCGCCCTGATCACGTAGCATTGATATTATTTTTTACGTGTGTCCTGGATAAGGCTGCTGACACAGTCACACTGGGGTTGATGCACAGAATCACTAAATACAATATACGAAATGACAGGGGTGGGAAGATATGTCAGGAATTGGCTTGTGGTAATCAGTAAAAACGAGAAATGGAGCGGAGAGAAAACCACAATGTTTATGGCTTCCTCGGGAGGAGTCGGTCGCGACAACTAACTGGATCACACAAATAACAGCGATAGGAGTATCAACTCAAACAACTAGAACAGCCACGGGGAGGTGAAATCCACTCCGTATGAATATGGTAGAAAATCTGTGTTGTAGCTTACCCGGGAGGAGCAGTACAAGATTGTCCGGTTGGAACAACACACATAGCGGACGGCTTGCGTACTGTCGGAAGTCTCAACTGGCCGTTTAACAAGGTATGTCCTAGTTCTTATGATATC
The DNA here is from genome assembly GCA_013266295.2 of Branchiostoma floridae x Branchiostoma japonicum. NCBI lineage: Eukaryota > Metazoa > Chordata > Leptocardii > Amphioxiformes > Branchiostomatidae > Branchiostoma > Branchiostoma floridae x Branchiostoma japonicum. The sequence goes on from CM023840.1 coordinate 19,339,006, forward strand.
ACACTTGTTACATTAGATAACAGGAGCAGCTAAAGTGTGCCTCATGCGTGTGTGGTCTGTCCTTGGGTGGGAAAGCGCGAAGGAAGCCCATGTAATGTGAAAAGGGTTATGTTTTGGAGAGAGGTGGACCTAAATCCCACAAAATTATCTGCTGTCAATAACATACTACTTCAGTACTCTCCGTTCTTTTTCTACAGAACGCAAATTAAGTCAGCAAATTCATATTTCACGTCGCAACAGGGACCTCTAACCACCCAGGTTTGGGTCGATGGAACAGCAACAGTGTGAAGTCTAGTTCTGTAAAAAAAGGAACAAAGTCAGAAAGGGTTGCTCATTTCTGTACATATAATGATACATTTTGGGAGGACCCCCTCAACACGTTGAGATAAGCATTTGCATGCATTTATATATGAGTTTGCTTTCTACAACCGTATAGGAGATAGTCGATGTTCATGCAAAGAAAGGAATAAATACAATAGAAGTCATCTTCCAATCCCCACTGTCACTGTAGATGACAACGTGGCACTGAGACCCGCTACAGAAACTTTCAGCAATTGGCGTGAAATCACCTCCGGCACGAGGGCACGAAATACGTCACTGCTCTGATGCACAGCACAACCTTACTACACACTGCACATTTCTAACATAATCTGATCGGAACAATAAAAGACAATACGACTACTTAGAAGTACAAGTGAATGTAATATATCTAACAGATCACTAGGATAAGGTTTTCGAACAGCGCTTTTAGAGGATAGTTGAAAAAATGATAGTAGGTCTAGATGCGGCTATATTTTAAACAGCAGATTTTATTTTGTGTATGTTCCATTACAAAATTCTCTTTCCTTATCCTACATCTCCATGTCTCGTTTGGATCAGGTACAAAATGTTCCACACATAAATACTAACAGATACAGAGAGCGAGTCCAGTGTGGAATCTACTCTGTTTCTGTCAGAAAGAATCGATCAACGGACTCAACTACAAGTTCTTTCACCTAACTTCTTTACCAAGTCATATCTTCACGGATACGTTTACTTTTCAAACACAAACAAAGATATAAACGACGTCAAGATCTTGCCAGAGAATGTGAGGAAACCAATATCACTGGTTTAACATAACGACTTGGTCATGAGGAGGCCCGAAGGGCCGGTACTTCGCTCCAGGTTTTAGATACGATGTTTTTGTCATCGGCATGCGTGTGCCGTAGGTACTGTTACAAGATATAACAGTGCACATGTACATGAAAAATCATTATATTTAGGAACACTAGTTACGCCTCTGTTGTGCTTTCCAACATCTGCTAGTGAAAGTCACGACGCAGTCCTTCTGTTGCTGGCGTCATTATTTATCACCGTGCGCTGTGAGTACGTCAAGTGCGATTTAATCAACCACTTACAGCAGTATGAAAATCTACTTGAGTCTTCAACAAAAGGAAGACGTGAAGACATCGGCGCAGCAGACGGTGCGAAGCAACAACAAACACGGAGCCATGATGGCGAATGCAGCATGACTTTGTTAGGATCAGACTACACCAGTAACAACACATACTAAATACAACCCCGATGGCGCCTTTACAACATGTCTGGCGCATACCTCCATTATTTCTACACTTCTGACACAGAGAACAGTTACACTCTCCAATAAAGTGCAGCTTGCATCGTTGAGAAGGCAACGTTATTTTTGACTGTGTCGCAGGTTCCGCGGCTATGTATAAAAATGGTGCTCCACTTACAATTACTAGTATTGGCGACACAAATATGGCGACACCAGAACATTGAAACCTGCGCCCAACACGCCCAATATGGTAAGATAGTAATCTATGGTCTCTATTTTGAGTGAGGTTTGACGAGTTGCTTGTGGTCAGTAGTTGTTGTGCCTACAGGCAACCTGTGCATTCTAGCTATGTGCTGTGGATTGTGTTGACCACTAGCTACACTGCGTCCAAGTACGAAAAGAATAGGCTAGTATCATGATACACACAGCCAGCTCGGTTTGGGATCTGTTTGTGCTTCTATCAACGAACAGGTAAAATATAATGCTTAGAGTGTAGTTCCGACTTTATGTCCTTGTCGGCAGTCAAGAAAACGCGTAGCAAGAATAATATCCTTCTTCAGTGTCTACCATTAATAAACAGGATAGAAATGGCCTTAACCATATTGAACCTCACTCTCACTCTTACTATTAATAAAATCTAAAGTCTGACCATTAGCTACGCGATGTATCAGGATTTCGACCAGAAAAAAACACTTAGACACACCATGAAAGGAAGGAAAACATAGGAGGGTGATACACGATGAAGCCAAATTTCTCGTTTGCTGTGCGGCTTCTTAAGTAGCATCTGCAAAAAAAATTCTAGCATATATTTCAAGTGAATCATTAAGTTTCCTGCAGATCTCTCTGGCACCTCATTTGAACCTATGGGAAAACAATGTACTATAAAATGTTCAGCTCTACTAAAGATTTAAAAAATGCATTTCTTGATTATAGAAAAACAAATACTTATCTTGATGATAGAAAAATAAATCGTTAATTGCATCAACTACAATATCTCATTCTTTTGTTAGCCTTAAATCCAGTCTTGTCAGCCTCCACTCTCCAACATGTTGTCGGGGTCGCGAACGTTGGAAGCCATTTAAAGCTAGCAAGACGTAATTCCAGGCTACAGTTTTATAGCGGAGGGCAACTCTATAAACGCTGTCCTTGTTGTGTAACGTTGCTTAAGAAGTTAATTTCATGGTTAGCTTAAGCCTGTACAGAAAAGTAGGAAAGGTTAACGTTATGTCTCTGCCAATTGACCAGCATTATCAAAACACGTTTCAAGTTATCTCCCGCCACTACACCTGTCGTTTAGATTCTAGGTTATACCCTGTATCACTCTTTGTTTGTACTCAGTGTCCTTGAAACCAAGTATTTGTTTGAACTTCCCCGTCCAGAAAGTCCACTCTAAGATAAGCTCGTATGTAAATATCCCAGTCCTGTAACTCAGGATTAGGGTTAGGTTTTGTTTGTACACGACGTACTTAAATCCGCCCCGCTATACCGGATTAGCCGGGCCCACGTCAGTCCCGTTCGCGTGCCGGACTCTTCACCTGACGGCAGCACAATACAGACGGAACTGTACCCAGTTGATAAAGTGAAGCTGCCCTGAAAGGACCGGACAAACATACACGATCTCCTTGTCCCCTCCCTGGTCACCAACAATCCCAGGTCAGCCCGGAATTTTGCGTATTTGTTCAGGGTAATCACATCAATGGTTTAAAGTTTCTGTTCCTTTGTGAGCGGGTGAGTGGAGGGCAAACCCACAGAGGCCGGGGACTCCTCCTCGTCACAACAAAGCCGCCCAGGGTCAGGCCAGACGGACAAAGGCTACTGAATCAAACTTATGGATACGTTTACAAATTACCATATGACGCCCTCAGAATGCCCTGCCTAGCAGGACTGACGGAAGAAGGGCTTGTTGTAGCTCAGGTCAGACTCCAAGTCGTGTCACCTGGTAAATTGTTCATATTGAACCTGCAGCAGTTGCCCGGACGGTCCTCGAGAAAGTTAAACCGGGACGTTAGTGAACGTAAACGTTCTGCGGTCAAGTTTATTATCCAGTCATAGACTGAAGAGTGACAGAAGTTGGTACGTGAGTTAAGAGCTGTCGAAATACAATGTTGTTTTGATGTCATATTTTACGTAGTAATGTTTGCGCTTGTTGAAAATCCATGACACAGGATTAACAGACGTGCATGGCCCATCTATGTTTGTTTGAGATATTGCAGATGTACTAGCTGACAAGAGCTCACAACTCACACGCTTACTTAACAGAAGCCGTCTCACAGAAATATCAGAATTAGAGAAAGTTTTGATACAGAAGCCGTCTCACAGAAATATCAGAATTAGAGAAAGTTTTGATACAGAAGCCGTCTCACAGAAATATCAGAATTAGAGAAAGTTTTGATACAATAGATATAGCCCTCTCTGTCACCTACTCACCGCTTGGTCCATTTGATGGATCATCCTTCTCCCATTGGCAGTGTTGGAAGACCAAGTGCCCATCTTTAACGTGGAAGGAGAGGGGGGGAGGGGGCTTAAGCTTACGCTACATCCACGAGTACGTGGAAAAACGGTTCATTTCCAAGATAAGGAGGGGGACCCGCTAGGTTATCTGAATTTTTCTTTCTTACAAAGAGGTTGTGAGCGGCGTTATAGGGGCGTTCCACGTCTCCCATCCTATCATGAATATTCCAGTTTGTACGACTGTATTTGTTTTCGGTCTTGCACGGAGAGTTGCCCATGCGCCAGGTCGGCAGGACGATCCACTCTGCCCCCTCAGACTCTAGTGTAAATAGAGAGGGGAATAAATCATTAAACACACAAGGCCTGACGTGATGTTTGTTGACGCTTGATATCCGTTTCACATTTTCACTAAAAGCCTGTCATTCTTTTATTCACGATGCCAGAGGGGAAACTTAATCACACAAAGTCACATATGTGGGCGCACTCTCGTCCCACAAAATTTGGACTTCAGGTAAAGACGGTCCACAGGCTAGGGCAGAAGAGGTAAAACCTTGCAATTTTTGTTCAGACCCGAGTCCTTCTTCACACGGTCTGCCCGGTGAGAACTAATAGGTCTCTCTTTGTCCATAAATATTTGGGCATACATTTATTCATGACGTTGGTGTGTCCATCCTAACAGGTGCATGGTATGGTTATACACAGCTATAATGACATTGTAAGTGATGCTGCTGCGCTTCTGTCCACATTTATCATTCTTATCGTAAACCCCTATGTACCTTACATAGACTTTTTTTCACCGTAAGTGATAATACTATTAATACTAGATAGTACTGTTAGACATTCTATTATTTGTTTTGATTAATCGTGAATAATATTACTATGCTACTCACTTCCTTGTTGTGCCATGTTGTGTATGCAGCTGTGTATGAATGCATGCTGGTATTCAGATGTTTAGGAAATATGTTTTCTGTTTGTTTTCAAGCAGAATGACCACCTATAAATGTACGGACAATGTCAATGTCGACTTCAGATGACGTCAGCAGCTAGACATGAAATCACGTTCGTTCTCACGAGACAAAAGGATATGCTCCAAAGAAAAATATCATACGCAAAACTGAACTAAATAAGATTCGAACGCCAAAAACAGTTACTCAAGCAACTGGATATGATTTTGGAAACGGTCAGACGTTTCAGGTAGCACCCACTACCTTTCGTCAGTGACACTAAAGGACTGCAGGAGAATTGCTGGTTTAGCATAAACCATTGATTGATATGCAAATAAGTAAAGACAATTTTTTTTTAAAGATTCGAACGATTTGATGTGCTGAACAATCATTCTGTAAAACGCTGCCAGAAAAGGTGGAAAGATTTTTGTCGTTAAGGCCAAGTAAAACTGTGATTTACTTGATGAATGAAAACAGCTGATACTACATTAGCCATGGTAAATGGCTCTAACAAGTTGAACTGTAAAATCCTGGTTCGTCTTTGCTAGCTCGAAATCATTATTCTCCCAAGTCCAAATCCGTGAGTGTAGTTACTCTCTCGGGATCGCTTTACCTAAATAGGCATGAACTGTTTAGCCCCCATTAACATGCCTTCTCCCAGACACTCCCCCGGCCCGAGGCGGTCTTCAAGGAACGATCTCACAGACATGTGGTACCAAACACTGCAACCATAGGAGCGCTTATCAGAACGTACATTGTAATATTAATTTGAACCAATCTCCCATTCACCCCCCCCCCTTATTCTGTGGCAAACACTCACAAAAAGAAGAAAGAAGACATTCTAGGTCCATTGCTTAGTATCCTCTCCCTAGTATGCCTGTATAGGAGGGAGAAGCTGGTACATTGTAATAGGGATGTCTCTTTTAATTCATGCGACTTGAAAATTTCAGTAACCCCTGTTGAATTTAAGAGACACATATATATTTTAATATAATATATATATATATATATTAATATATTTTATGAAATATAGCTGATAATGAAACGTAGAAGAGTTTTTGCTTCAGAGCCAGTCCCTGTCCGGGTGTGCGCGTGACTGTAGTCACGAGCCCGTTCCCACTACCCGCCCGGTGCCAAACTCCGGTAACACCCCGTACAATTGTGCCATTTGTACGGAGTGTGTGGGGAGATCTTATCTGCGACAGGTAGAAGTGCGTAGTGGGTCCCTGTAAGAGGGCGATACACTCTGTACAATAGGCACACTTACTAATGACGGTTGGTAAACTCCAGGTGGCTAGTATCAATTGTCCTGCCTCTGACTGCCAAGTACGCGCCTCGTCCGCTACCGACCGCAACTCACACCAGTATTGAGATAGAAATTAGACTTTCCCTCCAAGGTACAAGATGGGATGAAATCTTCTGTTGTTTTAACCAAATTTACCAGTTAGCTTTTGCCAATCACCACCCATACCAACTAACCATCAACGAATCTCACCACTTTTCTACGGCCCTGGAACTAGATGTATTGATTTTTATTCTCGAATTTCTGCTGTTACCAAACTCCATGACATTTTAACCTCATAGTTCAAGTGGATGTCCCATCATCACAAAAAGCCCCAAATTATCCACTCTATAGCGATGGGGATAAAACCTTATGTCTACATGATAGTGTACTGCAACTAAATGGAAATACATGTCTTCGCGTTTAAAGTATGCTAAATGTTAAGAGCCCTCTGAATATCAGATATTTCTGCTATATGTTTCACATGAGCTGTATGACCGTGAAGGGTTCTGTATGAGTTGCCCTTCTAAGAAAATCTTTTGAATCAGGTTTGTGCCGTTGTTTCTATGACATTAAATGATTCTGCGCGCTTTTAGACTACAAGTACAGGAAGCACGGGAAAATCAGGTTTATTATTCCGTCAAGGAGTCTTATCGACATCTGCAATATTATTGTCATAATTGTCACCAGCAGATGTAATTATCGTCAGATGTCCAGAGGTAAACAGCTAACGAAAGGAAAATCAGTGGTAAATTATGAAGTTTGATTGGACGATATCTCATTTCCCGACCATCCATAAGATTGCTACATTATGGTGGTCTATACCGCAGGCTGTAAGTGAAAATTGTTGAGTACTAGTACATGGCTAAAATCTGATCATGCAGCTGCTATATCAAAGAATCTGCATCGCAGTTGTTCTCAGGGAACACATCGCTTTAATTGTGTCCTTGCCGCTGCGCCTACAAGCAAACCTCTTTGATGTTATTATTTTCCTTTGATTTCCGGTTTCCTTACGTTTTTCTGTAACCGTAGTCTTGCTGCTCAGCAGCTAACGAACAGGAGAAGCAGTCTCTAATCACAAATCAAGACGAGGCAGTATACAATATCACAACACATCCAAAACTGATTGATTTTAGTTTTGAATGCCATACAAACAACACCATCAGTATATTGACAATCATCAAGCAGTTTCCCACCACGCCTGTAGGTGTTTTTGTGATTGATACATTTGATACCTGTTTTAGAAGTAACGACGGTTCTTGTGTAGTCGCAGGCCTGCCTTCAGGGCGCCTGCCGGGCAATGAAGGATAAGACGCATTCACGGCTGATGAGCGAAGCTTCGTTATTAAATGCATGTTTTCACCAACAAAGCAGCTAATAAGCGCCATGTTTTCCTCAGCCCGAGGCTAAACCACACTAGATAGTTCCAGACCTAAGAGAAAATTAACTAGGCAGCAAGAAAGGAAAATGAGGTTGTTCAAGCTTGGTGGAACAGATTTTTCTCAACATGTCAGCTCAGTCTTGGCTGAAACAAGACCTAGACATGTTATTTTCACATGTTTGCAGCGATGCTTATCTTTTTTGTTTGTTTGCGACGGTGTTAAGACACAGTCGATGATGAAATGAAATAACATGATAAAATTGAGTGATTATGGGAAATTATGACATATGTAAACAAGTCATCATACAGTACATTGGACCACGAATCCATTGGCTACGGAAGTTTAACATATCTACTTCCAAATACAAATATTTCACAACATTTTAGAATATTTGAACGCCATAGGATATTAGTTGTGGCAAGCAATAAATTGTTCAGGAACGTGAGCGTGATGTCTATATTTATTCGAAACCTCAGTCTGCAAAGCTAGTGTTATATTCAACAGCAGGACTATCAACGTCATATACGTTGTACGAACGATAGATGTCTTCGACTGTTCTCTATTTTGGGTCTTTTTTGTTGCATTATAATGTCCCTGTACGACAACGACAAAACACCAGATGGTCCTGAAAGGTCGCCTCTTCATTATCCAGAGTGAAAATTGGGGAGAACAGAAGGTGTTTATAGGTAGGAAATGTGTGCATCACACAGTGGAGCAAACATCTGAAAATAGATTTTGTGTGACAGGCTGCAGCACGTGCACAATACTCTGTTTTCAAGGCTCGTCAACAGAAAAATAATCTACGGGATTTCACGCATGAACGTTTGACAGTATCTGCTAACATCTAACCATCCCTTCAACTTTCAGGTGTCTGGCCTGTCCAGTAAGACATTAGCGGCACCAGATTTTTGAGAGAACTGTATCGTACATGTGCGGTTTGAATTAATTTTTTCGCCGAATCAATGTACACTAAGAAGGTGACTCGGGCTTATGTTGACCATTATACTACTCAATATTCATTGCAAGACATACATTTCTCGAAGGAAAATCCCTTAATCATGAATACAGAATTCGACATCATTACCAGGGATCATGTTATTGTATATTTCAAGAACGCTGGAATTTAGTAAGCTTTACATGTGCCATCATCATCTGGTAGCACACAACGGGACAAATGTGACACAATAGCACACCGAGGCACTAATCTAAATCTCATGTCTTGGGATTGAAAATGTCACAAAATTACTTCCGCAAAATTATGCGAATGATACTATCCAGCAAGCTGACTCTAACAGTGACACAACACTGGAAAACTTATTCCAGACTGTATGGAACTGCTCAATCATAGTGCACAATAGATTACCTAGCACGTACCTAAATAATATTTCCTTGTCTACCCTCTAATACATGGCCTGTTGTTGCCATTGTGAACAGAACGAGCCCCACAGCAAAATGCTACATAATGAGCTCGGTACAGGACCTGTACTCCGTTACCTGTGGCCTAGGGGCGGTTCAGTTCAGCAGGATTCTCACGGTCGCGAGTGTCGTCTCGGGTGACCAACAGGGGAAAAACAAGTTTTCAGAAGATGCCGCGCTTCTTAAGAGATAAAGCTACAAAGCCTTTGAAACTGTTAGCAGAGTATTTGAAAAAAAATAAAAACTCGTCATGAAAAACGTCTTCCGCTCTCACATCTTTCGCTCAATTATTGTTGGAAGCAAATGCATTGATATGCAACAGCCCTAATTCATCTAATATCAAGTCTGGATGTAAAAAACGTTAAATCATGTATCTAAAAAGGACGTACCCTACTTCCACACGACTAGATATACCATTGTTTTCGTTTTGAAAAGTTGAACCCACGTTCTCATGATGTGTGGCAAACCTCTTTCACTGCACCCAAAGCTTTCCTAAATTGCTTTTTCATGTCTCGTTTCTCAAGAAAGCTATATGGATTGTCTAATGTCAATGAATTTTCCTCACAAACGATATAGGGTCGCGATGTCCTAGGAAATTGCTCTACTGCATGGTTTCTCATGGAACTTTTGACCAAATACCAAATCATTTCTGGTTTACAAAGCAAGAAATAAACACACCAAAATACGCCAAAGGTTCTCGGACATTTCCTTTCCCATCTGCATGTTTTATAATGTAGAGAGCGTCCTACATCTGACATGGCTGTAGTGTGCCCACGTTTGATAGGCTCCTGTCAACAGTTGCTCCTCCCCATAACGCTAGTTATGCGGCAGCCCGGTCCCTGCTTACTGTGTGTCCTGCGGCCCACCCAAGTCGCCCATGCGCAATCCACAATGTTCAGGCGACATAGAATTAAGGTGATATCCACTTGCCTTTAATTATGGATAAGAAGATCGCATTTAAGCCTTCTGAAGGGCCATGGCGGACCGGGGATTACAGACTGGGGAACAGCCTGCAGTTGGTCTACGTGGTAAATGTGAAGTACCATCATTCAGCGAGTTGTTTGTTTCCATTCCATTGAAATCATTACATCATACCTCTATACCTCTATGAGATGGATAAGAACACTTACACTTTAACAAGACAACAACAAGCAAACAAACAAATGGGTGTCTTGCTACCTGTGTGTGTGTGTGTGTGTGTGTGTGTGTGTGTGTGTGTGTGTGTGTGTGTGTGTGTGTGTGTGTGTGTGTGTGTGTGTGTGTGTGTGTGTGTGTGTGAATGGGTGAGTTAATTGGCAAGTTGAAGTAAGTGTGTGTGCGTGAGTAAGTGGGTGAGTGAGTGAGTGTGTATGAGTGTGTGTGCGTGAGTTAGTGAGTGAGTGAGTGTGTATGAGTGTGTGTGCGTGAGTTAGTGAGTGAGTGAGTGAGTGTGTATGAGTGTGTGTGCTTGAGTGAGTGAGTGAATGGATGAATGGGTGAGTGAGAGAACCAATGAATACTAGTAGCTTGCACTGAAGCCCTTATAGTTATACATTGTTCGGACAAGAGCATTTTCATTGATTGTAACGGAAATTTGTAATATTCTTAAAAGCTCAGGAAACACAACACCTGAGGAGAAAGATTGATAGATCTAAGACGGCCAAGGATCGGGAAACATCCTCGAAATATTCCATATCGCGATTTAAAAAGATGGATAGTGAAAAGTGGCATGGCCCTTGGCCCTCACAAGGACTGTAGCCCAACAGCGGATCCGGTAGCGGAGATGGGGATTTCAGCCATTCTGAAAATGTCTGGTCTAAAACTCTGGGCTGTCCTTTTGTTGGCAGGTAAATGATTCGTACCATAGCAACCGTAGATTTCAGTCTATTGTACAATATTGCGTTCTGTCTTCATTCAAGATATGTTTATCTTTCCTCTCTTATGTACGCAGTTTTGCGCCGTTGATTTGACTATGCAACGTTGAGTTGTGACAGGATGGGCCACTTTATCAACTCTGTTAATCGTTTGTTGGTGTTTGAATGCAAAAAATAAACTTGTTGTGTCCATTATCATAAAGAAAGTAATAACACTGACGCTGATGACGTTTACAACAACGCGACATTAGAGTCTGGGATAATAAACATGCAAATGTTTCATTCCTTCCATTTTTTAAAAACTTCATTGTAGTTTACTGAGGAGCTACTCTTTATAATGACTTAGAGAGGAAGCACAGGCATTGCCAGTGTTTCCGATGATTTTGGCTAGAATGCATATTCCTCTGCCGTGATGGTGTGAAGGTTTTTCTGTCGTAATGGTACTGGGAGTACATTTCTATTTTCATCACAATTTGTGAAGCTATGCCTGCACTCTGACAAAAGGCGGAATGTAGACAAACTCTCACCATCGGTAACCCTACCGTAGACAGCCACCAGCGGATTGTTTACACTTTCATCACTGTTGTCTTATTTGTTTGTTTGTTTGTTTGTTTGTTTGTTTACATCCATAAAGCATGAGCTCTTTAAAGCGGAACTATCCAATTTTGATGGCTATCAGCAAGGACGTCCCTAACTCCTACAACATTTGACTATCAGGTTATACAGACTTGACGTTTGAATCTTTCAGTGATATTCATCAACTGTATTATAACCTTAAGTTGCTCCCATTTTATGTCTCATGTATTGATTGTTGAGGCTATGCGTGACTGGTACTTAAATGAACGAAAACAAACATGGTGACAAAACCTGCCATGTCTTGAGCTGCATGCAGAAGAGGCAGTTGACATGGGATCATGACTGTTGTTGTTCTACAAGGTCATTGTTGTACCGAGAGGTCACGACATCGTTTTGATAAGGGCCATAATCGCCAGAGACCCGCCATTTTTCTTTGTGTTTACGTTACCCCCCACTGCCCTGACACCACGTGCGATCGGAGCCCGTGCCGGACCTGATACCGTACCTACACTGTCCATTAGGTCCGGCCGCGTGGCTGCTCCAATAGGGGCGGGCTGTGGGGTGAAAGCCTTTTCCTGTACTCTTGACAATGGCCGCGCCCCTGTTCCCTTGGGACTTTGGCCGTTATGGTATTGAGAACCTATAGAGTTGCTACTTGACAAATCTTGCTTGTATATATATAAACGAAAAGCTTTCATTTACCACATCGTCATCAGCGAAGAAAAAACATCTCAAATCCAATTTGTTATCATCATTACTTTAGGAAAAGCAGAAAGTATAATCTTTTTATTGCAGCGCCAATACTGCAGCATGGACAGGTTGGAATGTAGAATGTCATATGCCTAATGATTAAAAGAACCTGTGCTTGCAATTGATAGCGTTGTCTTCCGTGGTATTACTAGCGTTAGTATGACGATGAGCAAGAAGATGGTTGTCGGTGAAAGATTCGGAATTTCGCCCATTGGTCCAAGCTGAAATTCAGATATCATTGTGCTATGTCAGAATACCTTTCATCAGCTTCATGAACATAGAATATAGTCTGTTACTGACTTGAACATTACAAAATGCGTCGTCGGAAAAAGAAGAAAAGCCCATTGCCATGAGTCTGAGTTTTTCATTAAAACATTCAAGGCAATCTGATCAAAGATAATCTCACAATTTTGACGCAATCGTAAGGTCGGGTCTTTCTGGTTGTATGAGTCAATGTTAGTGACATTACGTTATATTAGATACCACAGACAGTCAACAGTAGTATCATTTTCACAAAAAGGAATTTCCCACAAATAAAGGTAAAAAAACGTGAACAATTTATCGCGAAATCCGACCACGATACTTTGCGTACTACGACCTCTTATCTTTGTGCAGTTGTGTCATCTGCTGCTGTCTGACGTTGGATTGGTACTTGAACTTGAAATATGTAATGGGAAGTGTTGGTCAAAATGTGCTCTGTTACTAAACGACTATATAAGGACCGGAACTTGAAACATCAGTGTCCACAACTTTATTGTCAGCTGACAGGGTACTTCCACTCTATGATGCGACAAGAGTAGCATAACCTGGTCCGCATCTCCACATGGACCCCTCACGTCACCGTTCCTCTCTTACTCAACCTCGCCGGTCGTCTTACCTTCATGTGGCCGCCACCATAAGCACACTTCACCCGTTCTCCACACCTTTCCGTGGCCCCACCGCTTGGCGGATCGCCTGTTGTCACCCCCTCTCCCTCACACAAACAGAGGTTTCTATGAAACCTCCACCCTCCCCATATTGATGTCCGGGTCGCGGTTTGTTGTAACCTCTTGGCCTGGCTGCCCATTTAGTCGGTGTGTCCGTCATCACCGTAATGCGGGTTTAGACCAGGCGGAGCCACGCGACGTGTAAACTTCGGCCGGACTGCTGCATCAGAAATAAAGGTCGACGGTCTCCCAAGAACCAAGGCGCTGCGGATTGAGAGACTTTTTTCATTGTCGTAAGATTTCGGACTTCCCTGTTTATTTTCCTGACTCTCGGAAAAGGTAATGCAATTCTAAACCTGCGGGAGACATTTGCGCGAAGCGTACTGTTTGTATGTTCAGTTGTTGTGCCGTTCCAGGACTTTTATTTTCATACACCATGTTGTGTCTGTGGCATGAAAATATTTGGTAAACCGAGCCCCGCCGTGGTCCCGTCCGTCGTCTTGGCGGGGAGGCCACACATGGCGGGGCAGGAGGCTGAGCGATGCTCCTGGTCTGGTTGCCGACCAACCCACACCAAGATGTAGGAATCAACCGAAGCCCGAAAATACGAATTAACGAAAAGAGCATTTGACTTCATTATACTTTCTTTAGATTCAATGAATACAAGATATGTATTGATTAAGATGCCATCGAAACTACATCAGGCTTCATCGCATCATCGCAGAGACGCCTAAACTTATAATATTGCGTGTACATTTCCAAGGTGTACCTATGTGACGTTAAAGCTTGTGCTACACCGTAAAACGATGGACATAAGACGTTTTGGCACTGCCATGGACCATCTCTATGAGGGTCTGCATGGGGAGATTCCGGCAATAGATATAGGCTGGTCAGCAACGCTCTTTGGCAAATTAAGGAAAACCGGTAAATTGACGTCTTTTGCAGAGGTATTTGGAAGCGAGTTCATTGGCTTATTCCATTTAATTCGACTCCGTGATGCGAGTAATTTGTCAAAAACACTGAATTCAGGATAGCAAATAACGTGCTACGTAGAACTAAAACGACTAATTTCGCTTCACGAATATTTTGCGCCTAACTTTGAATTAGAGTGGGCGTGCTACGGTTAAGGTTGAATCATGAGCTAGCTACATGTACACCTCGCGGAAAAAGGCTCTATCTATTCTTTATTCTATAATCCAAATATAGCAAACCGCCGCCACGTGCCTGTAAAACTGGGGTGTTACTCTGAATGGTGTCAAAGAACTAGAAGCATATCATTAATCCAGCCATTCAAGTACTGATATACTAATAAGCGTCGCTGCCACATAATGGCGTATTTCTGAGACGCAGCACTTGTAGTGTATCATTTTGTGCAGTCTTTAGTTGTTACATTTAGTTGCTGATCTGCCAGCTGTACACTCCTTCTTGATGAGAATATTAAGGGTCCTGTAAAAAAATCAGTATATTAAAACCATCCATATCTGATAAAACAGACTTCTCAGGATCCAACATAGACCGAGGAGCCCAGCCGTCTGACCCAGCAGACCCGTGTCACCAGCACACCCGTGTACTCACTTCCAGCTACTTTGCCATGTCTGTGTCCAAACTTCGAACCACTCGGGCCGCTCGGATCGCGACCGAAGATTGATCCTATGTCCGGCCTTGCTGTGCTGGCCCTGACGGACGGGGTAGAGTTTCCCTGCAGGGCAAATATCCTACTCAACGTGGCGTCGGTATTTGATTTGTAATATCAGTACTTCTAGCCTGCTATGTTTCGTACTTCGTTAGACCATTGAGATGAGCATGAGATGTGTGTTCTGCCCGGTTGCTATTGTATGTATTGTTCCGATGATCGCCAGATCCACGCCAGACCGGACAGGTAAGTCGGCCAGCACGGACTCGGGTTCCGTCCTCCAGCCAGGTCCTCCATCGGGGATCAATATTTGTGGGTGTCGTGTGCGGCTGGTATTCAGTCGCCATTGTTGTGTGGCCGTGTTGTTTGTGCGGGCTCGTGAGTGGTAGGCTCAAATGGACATTGTATGTGGTGATGTGGTAGACCACAAAACAGTTAATAGACGTTAGATGGGAAATGGTTTGTCCAAGAACATCTTGATTTAGGATTATCATCTGTCAGGTCAAGATTGCGATATTAATCTTCAACAGTTTACAACCTTCTTATATTTGTTAGTACGGAGGTATTATGTTGTTTTGGGCGTAACAAGCAATTAACAAGTGAGACCAGTCAATACTAGTAACTATGGCTGGTCACAGAGAGCAAAAGTCAAGAATCCTGCGGGTAACCCACTCTTCCCCGAAAATGTATTGAAACAAAAGAAAACATGCACGGCATTCAGAATTGACTAAAAGATTCAGAGAGAGAAACAGTCAGAAAGAAAATAACGTGAAGAACATCAAAGATCCAGTCTCGCACCGTGCAAAGTGTAGAGATGACAACCTCGATCTGAACTGGTCAGTTACAGTTTGTGAACCCTGCGTTTGATAATATAGACACCGTGGTCTTCTCGAACAGGTGTCTGCAGGACAGGCCCCTTCTGTTTTAAATCAGCATGACACAGTGCAGCTGTAAACTTACATGCACCACCCATTTACCATTTACACTCTTAGTTTAACGAATAAAAATAAATTTTTTTCTTCCGAATCTACCCAAGAAATTATTAACGATGTTTTTAAGACAAGGTCATGGGCTTAAACCAGTGTCTTGCGCGACAGGTGGAACGTATGGTTGTGCAAAACGCAGGCGGTTCTGTCCTAAATGTGGACCGACCACACAAGACTACAGGGCACGCTCTGTATCTACCGTTATCTCGGAGCGGGGACCGATCCGTGGGCCGCTAGAAGAGACGACACAAACAAAGCGCCGCCCGGATACTGCTTCTACACTAATGGCGCCTAATTTGGATCGAGCTAATGTTACCGAGAAGTCTATAATAGAAGAAATGACAACACGGCAAGTGATACTGTAGCCCTCGGTCGGACATTACGTGTCTCCTGTACTGGGTAGGCGGACACAGGAGACCGTTGAGAACAGAACATAGCAGGTTACGTGTCTGTACACACCAGAATGCCAACTATTGTGACATGGCAACAATAGCAATGCGCTTCTGTACGGATTACCAATGGCAATGCTCGTATTTCGATTTGGGGGGCAAACATTAAAATTGTGATCATTACACTTGTCCGCACAGGGTACTGGATAAACATGTGCACATTGTGACTAATGACGTCCTCATAAGAAAGGTACTCATTATACTGGATGGGTCTACAACAGTCTACATTATCTTATAACCTAATATATGTTTATGATTCCAGTCGCGCGCGCGCACACACGCACACACACACACACACACACACACACACTAACCTCCTTCGCAGTCTTGTGAGCGGCGTTATTTTTTTTCGGCGACCGACGCGAGTTATGTCCCTTGGTTTGCAGCCAAGGGAGTTTGCCGGGGAGAGAAGGATTGTTGGGCGGCGAATCCTTCTCTCCCCGGCAAACTCCCTTGGCTGCAAACCGTCCCTCCGCGACATAACTCGCGTCGGTCGCCGAAAAAAAATAACGCCGCTCACAAGACTGCGAAGGAGGCTACACACACACACACACACACACACACACACACACACACACACACACACACACACACACACACACACACACACACACACACACACAGAGAGAGAGAGAGAGAGAGAGAGAGAGAGAGAGAGAGAGAGAGAGAGAGAGAGAGAGAGAGAGAGAGAGAGAGAGAGAGAGAGAGAGAGAGAGAGAGAGAATTAATACAAGAATGAATGCCGTTAATGAAAGCGATACAAATTCAGAGCTGGTATAGAGGATGACCCAGAAGTTGTCCTTTCTTTTGTGGCGAAACTTAGCGGTCTGGCCCACTAGGGTACAATTACATTAAAATTGTATGTGCTGCTCTAACCAACATTAGAGAGTTGATTACGATCCTCGTGCCTTGGTCATTCTCCCATGGCCAGTACGCCATGTGCTGACACATTTACGTTATTCTCGGTGTACCAAACGCACGCCAGTAGACAGGCTGTGTGGAGACTTGTAGAGCAGCGACCGGCTTCCGCACAACGCGCTTGGTGACCACGGACTTGATATTCGATCAATTTCGTAGGTAGATTTTGATTGATCAGTATTTAGACAAGACTGTTGGGAAAACATCGACCTCAGGCCTGTCTGCGAGTAAACAAAGGATAAAGCGGCCTTTCAGGACGCGTCTTTCTCCGCTGTTGGCGTCAACATGTTAACCTATATTACCGGTGAGCTCAGGTGGGAAATGTACCTGTGCGCTGAAAGGTGAGAAAACACGGGGCTGTCAGCAGGTCATCAGTTAAGACATTACCTCACGAGGGAGTGACCTGATGTCCATCAAGTAGCACTTAGGGATACTTAGCTCGCCTTTTTGTGCTCTTTCTTTTGTTCTTTTCATACTCAATGATGAATCTATATATATATAAGCTTTCGCCCCTTCAACGTAGGGGCACAGTCATTAATGTACGAGTGGTCATGGGACTGGTAACAACCTAAAGCAGACATGGTTGTTTCGTAGTCCAGTACATCACTGTAACATCATCCTCCCATCCATGTCCCTGTTTAAAGACACCAAAAGATTTAAAGAAAGACAGTTCAAAGAAAGAAAGAAAGATAGAAAGGATGAAAGATTGAAAAGGGCCGGAGAAGGAAAGACGAAAAAGAGGACAATGTTTCTTTCTTCTCTCGTTATCCTAGAGGTTAAAACTGGGATTATGTTGAGACACGATAATCCAGGCTTGACCTTGTGGATGTCCAGTTAATCCCCTGTCACACGGCAGACCACCTGGGCTGGCAGCTCTGTTCTTCACAGTTTATCGGAGAGAACTCCACTTCTGCTCTATACTGAGAAGACTATACAGAATATCAGACCAGACGCACACTGTCGCCAGTACGGCCGGACATTTAATGAATCCTCAGAGTCACCTTGTAAATCTCACACAGACGCCCACCTGCGCGTTCTTTTTCTAGCGTCTTATCTGGTTCATAGTAGTGCAGATGACAGAACGTAATCACTTGTAATCTTTGTGCTTAAACCCATGCACCATACCGTAAGGTGTGTGTGCCCCCAAATCACCGCTTATTTGATGAGGATATTAGAATATCACAAAGCATGGACATACGGAGATACAGTTACTGTAGTGGAAGCCCGGGTTGGACACTGTATCTGCAGACCAGGAACAGGTACATGTACAACAACACTTTGCTTGTTTCACTACGTATGAAAATCCCTCGATCAGTGACCGTGACTACTAGTATTTCTGAGGTAAAATAAATTAGCATTTCGTACCCATTGCTTTGATGTTGGAGGTTGACTTACTGGTGTGTTACGCGAAGGGCGGTTATACCGGCTTTACAGATACAGATACCATAGTCTGAGGTCGGTGTTCTGGCATTGCTATTTTAGTGAAAACTTTACCGGTTTATACGTATCGTTTTCTGGTCAGGAAATAATTAAGGAACAGCTAACGTTAACATCAGTCCGAAATCAGCCGTGTCAAAACGCAGACTGGAGTGCTTAGACTGCTACTGGAGGCTACCGACAGTGTGGCGGGCCTTCCACAACTTCAGCTGTGTGCAGCAGCGACATCTAGAATGCATTTGTCGGGAACCCAGTGGTCCGAACCGCGGCACAAACCTTTACAAGGCACACTACGGACGTGTACAGGAGGAAATAGAGGAAGAACAGTTTACGAACGACGGCATATAAATTACGAGAAGGTTAAACCTTCTTAACTGCAATATATATATAGAGATTTTCACATGAAATGTCCGATACGTTAGATGAAAATCCCAATAATGGTGGCCACGCAAGGCAGTTCGCTATTTTCGATTAATTTCCCATAGGCAAATGTGATGGTGATAATCTGGTGCTCATGACCTCTCTTTAGCTATAACCTTCTATGTAATACTACTCCCGTACGCGTTTGCTTGATGTGTCCCTCGTTTCGTAAACTAGACAGGTGGGCACATGCTGTAGCCAAAGTACTCGTACCTCGTCCCACCAGCTACATATGCTTACTGGAAGCCCGCTCTAATGACGGGGGTGAGGCACTCAGACGGCCAGGATTATCCCATGTTTTCCTACAGCCACAAACGTGGCCTATACAAACACACTCACAAATCACTCCGTTTGGACAGACCAAAGAAAGCTGACCCAATCACCAGCGGCTTGGGAAAAATGGGCGCGACCTGGGTACTAAGACATCAGACGTATCGTGCATATCTTAAGTATCGTCGTCTCTGGACCCATCAAAAATAAACTTGATGTTAAAGTGGAAACATCGCGTGAGTAACTTTCAGCCGCTTGTGTTGTTCTTACTTTTCTAAAATTCCCCTGTATAGCTAGTCTCCTCCAGACTCCTCTGGAGGCTGAACGGTAGGAGGAATTGGCCAAATAGGGTAAATAATTTACATCAGGAGTTAACCGGCCGGACAAGGACGTTGGTAATTTCATTGAGCCGATTTCAACTATTTTGCAGCCACCGAAGGGGGCTGATAGAGACTAGAGTCGATCAATCAAGAAGTAGCTGGTCTGAAACGTGACAGCCCTTCTACAGTCAAACTACCAAACACTCCAGACCTGGGTCAGGCCTCACCACAGAACTCTCAATCTGTGAGTTGGGATATCGCTGGTAATGCAGATGAACACAAAATCATAGCAAACGTTTTATTGAGAGGAGTTCACACAGAATAGAGCCACAAGTGCACAAAAACTTATAGTGAACAAGAAGAACACGCGATGTGATCATGAAGAAAACCATTTATAACATATCAAAATGCAACTGTTTTGCAATTCTTCATTAAGTTTAATGTTTTAAGTTGAAAAAAGGGGCTCCAACATGGCAACATCAGGATATTCTTTTTTGCAATTATGAATTTCACGTCAAGTGATCTGCCCACCGGTTCTGCTGTTAGGATCGTCCTCCCCGATCCTCCGTCCACAACCAGTGAGGGCGTCAAGATGGACGTTTGAGACCCACACAGCCGACGGATGTTTCCATAGATGCTTCCACTTAACCCGTTTGTAGAAGGTAATGAGGAAATTAAATACCGCTAACCAGAAACACATACACCGATGTGCAAGCGTGGTGTTCCTCAACTTGACAAGAGAAGTTGCACCGAAGATCATGTCGTCCAATGCCTATGTGCAAACTCTTCAAATCATACAAATTTGTGTGGAACCTGCGGTAATTATCCACATTTCACGACAAGGCAAGTTCCTGGATTTTAACGGCCCGTGCCGTGTTCGGACTGAGTCCAACTTAGCCGTGACACATATTCAGACGATGGTAATGATGGGGGAGGGCAAGTCTATGCATGGGTTACAAATACTTCGCATGTGTTGAGACGTTTTCCCACCTCCCTGGAGCTGCCAAGTCAATTAACCACTAGTCAGGTTCACGACTCCAGCGGGAGAGGCAGGACTTACGGCCCAAAGCTCGCTCTCAGCACAAGGGCCAAACTCGTGGGGTGATAGACACAACTTCTCCTGGTCCCCACCCCTCCGTAATTAATTCAAACTTAATTTGTTTTTCTTTTCAGCAGTGAACACACCGTGCCCGCCCGGCCGGCCTATGAAGGCTCTCCGTACAGTAAATATTGCTGGCACAGCCAAAGCCCCAATTGAAATACTGCTGCGCACAGGTGACCCGAGGTCACCGCGAAGATTAAGGGTGCCCAAAGGTGTTAGAGAAGACGTGTGTGGGACCACCCCTGTGACAGTAGTATGATATGTGTAACAAAAGCACAGGGAAAGTCTTCTAAATGGATTTAGGGTCCTCCAGCTGACGGATGGATAGAGCCGTAGATCCACTGTGTAACCAATGTATCACATGGGTTAAATGTGTGTGTGTTGGTATGTATTCATGTTTGTCGGGGGTAAATTTTGCTGTAGTTCTCTGTTGAATGGCAAGTCTTTCGTGTAATAGACTTAAAGGTGTAGAAATAATCATTCTGTTGATGTATCGGGACACTGGGTCTCCTCTAGGACATTTGGCATAGGCTACTGCTAGGTTAGAGTCATTTGCCGAAAAATATGTCATTTGTAAGAAAGCATTTTAAATGTATTAGAGTTTCCCTTCACGTGGAACGGGTGTGGAAACATGCGCACTGCCCATCTTGACGTCATTGCTACAATACATACTTCTGATATTTGAAGAATATAAAATATATCTTATATCTTTAAGTGGGACTAAGACAAGCTACAAAGCAATGTTAAATGTTAATCAAAACGAGACATATTTCTTGTGTTATTGACAATACAGTACTTCTGACTCTTCTCGAACCTTCACACTTAGTTTTAGGTCAGCCTCCCAGTAGGTCAAAACTATTCCTGAACTGACCTCATTTTGTGATAATTTGATATGATTGATATGATTTAAATCATTATTGACATAATTCCTTTGACGAAATATGATCAAAAGCATAAACAAACATTTAGAAGGCATCCTGCGTTTAACAAAGTACACATGTACGGTTCTGTTCACCACTACTTTCACTGTAGCAGTGAAACTGAAACGATAATTATTCGTAGGATGCACACATGAACATTTGACAACTTGCTATCGACTGTAGGGCGAAACTGTTAAGTTCACGGTGGCGAGGAATTTGTCCGACGGTGGCCCGCCCAGCAAAGTCAGGTTTTTGGCGTCCGCGCCTGCCTGCCTGCCTGTAGTAGAAAAGTCCGTCCAATCACCATCAAATTGTATCATGAGTACTTTACTATATTCGCTGATGCCATGGTAACAAAAGTTTATTTTATGAACTAAGAACTCTTGATTCTACTTCTATGTTGTTAAAATGTGAAGCCAATACGTGTTCCATGACCTCCATTAAATGGTAATAAAAGGACACAGCAGTTTTGTGCGCTGAATGTGCTGTTCATATCTATCTATCTATCTATCATCATCATCATCATCACCGCTTTCAGTTTGCGGCGGATGCGGGCCAATCTCCATATTTATGCCCCGCCAAATGGCGATGCCTTGTATACATACATTCATTTATGATCATGTGTTTGCTTATGTTTCATTGACCCACTTTGATATTAAAATATTACACACTTGAAAGGAACTGGGATAGTAAAGCACCCGGATCATCCACACCAAATACAGATAAATGTTCCTCCCCATCTGCTTGAAGATTAGAGTTTTGTATTGTCCGGGATAGAAGAGACGCCCGCAGTCGGTACGTCCTCACTTGCGGCGTGGGGGTGCAATTACTGCTGTTTATTTTCGCATCCTGTTTGTTTCGGACGCACGTGTCGACGGAAGGGCGCACCGTATTGGTGGAAATTATCGCAGTCTCCTTTCAAATGCGTTTACGTCTTTTGATTGTAATGGTGTATCCAAAATATACTTACTGATACGAAGTAAGTAGAATCACGTATTCTTAGACGATTCCCTTTCATATTCATTCCACATATTGACAGCAATCAGAAAATTGAAGGTGCTTTTCACTACAGAAGTTGTGGATTTTCCAGTGCGGCGAAGACAGGTGTCGGAAGTATCATCACTCCGTCCTGTAGAAGCGGAAGTTTGTGGTTGCTGCTCACGGTGTGTGCTGTGGAGCGTCAAACCGTGGAACGTCAAACCTGCACACAAGTGGTCTCAGCTGGACACCGAACTACCCGGACTAGTCCACCGCCCGAGGTGTGGATGGGAGCACAGCTCAATGTCCTTGCTTTCCTTATACTTCTCAAAATCACAAACCCTGTGTTGTTTCCAAGTGACCTTTACATTACATGAAGTTGTTTATTTGTGTGCGAATAGTGTTCTTTAAGTTTACATGAAGAAATTGAGACTGAATACAACACACAGTGTAACGTTAACGTTAAAATTAAAATATGTAAAATGTCGAAAGTCTCTCAGGATTCTAAGTCTTCTTGCAAGGTGTGAAGTATAAATTAACTGAAATGTTTTTTGGGGCTAATAAAGCATTTGAAATGCTTTCTACCACATACTCAAGGTAAATAAATCAGAATTCCGACACACATAATAACTTGTTAAGTTTTAAAAAAAACTTTTTGGAAAGTTAGAGAATTTTTTGTCAGAGGAGCGCTAGTAAGTCGGGCAGATGAGCGCAGTAAGTCGGTTAGTGACCTGTATGAAAAGGGAAACCGTTTTGTCATGTTTATATGACCGTACCTTATGAGCTCTGACCATCGATGAACTAGTCGGACTGGGGTTATGGCCATAGAGGATCCTGTGATGCCCAGACGCCCGGGGCACCGCTAGAAGTTCACCACTTCCCATCATGCATTGTAATCAAGATGGCAGCGCCCATGTAGAAGGCGACATCATGTTGACTATCACGTTATATCAGTCGTTTCTGGTCTCCATTCTGTAGTGATGAAGCTGTACTTGTGACATTTACTCCAGAGTTGTTCACAGAAGTGCTGTTGACCATGGATGAGGCCATCTGCCCGCGCTGTAAGACCACCAAGTACCGTAACCCGTCCATGGTACTGATGGTCAACACTTGTGGACACACACTGTGAGTGGGCTCGTCCTGTCAAATCCCAGGCTACATCATCATGATATTCAATACTGTTTGTAACATCACGTTGTTGGGACAATTATGTGTACATGTATTACACTTGAAAAATGTGGTGTGATTAATTATAAGCTTGGGAATAAAGCTTCGATGTACAGAATTCACCCCCCCTCGCCCCCCCTCCCCATCACCACAAGAACTGTTTGTTTACGTTCATGTGACATATTTGTATGGACAAGTCACTGCATTCCCGTACCTCACGTGTGGGTACATGCGTTTGTAAACACTCACAAAAAATGTTGAAAGAAATCCAAAAGTTATTTGCCTGAGGCAAGGAAGTTAGAGGGAGACCTGAGGCAAACAAACAAATAATCAACTTTAGTGTTTAATTAAATTAATACCTAGGTGTATATGTGACAAGATTACACCATTTCTAATCATGCATTTTTACTGCCACCTCAGTTACACGAGCATGTCTGCAGAATGCACTGCACCTGCATGAAACCCAGATTTTCCATTGTTTCTGTTGGATGTTTTTTCGACGTTGCATCAGAGTATTGCCTGTTGCAGACGATATTTTTTCAAATACAACATTTGAAAACTACGGGATGTCATTCTTAAATATGTGAGCACGACCTTAAATGAGACGATCAGCCCAAGTGCTATGCACAATACATTCTGGGTTTTGCGCAGGTGCAGTAGGCTCTACCGATGTGCTGCATGTAACCTGTCTTTCCTCCATGCTGTAGATGTGAGAACTGTGTGGAGACGCTGTTTGCCCGAGGCTCAGGGACATGTCCAGAATGTAACATCTCCCTCAGGAGGAACACATTCAGGATACAACAGTTTGAAGACCCCTTCGTCGATAAGGAAGTTGATATCAGGAAAAGAATATTGAAAATGTATTAATGAATTGATTAAGTTCTTCATTCACAAACTGAACAGTAGGATATCCATAACCATAGAAATCTAACTGAATAAAGAGATGTCAATATGGGCTGAGGCAAATCAGCACTAGTGTGGATGAAAATTTAGCTAAAGAAATACATGTATTTGATTAACATTTAACTGTTTATTACAACATAATACATGTAGCTTGAAGGTGTTCAAGTATATGTATCATTATATCATAGTACCACATCATTTGAAGTCATCTATATATACATGTATACTATTATTGTTATTGTTTACTCCTTGGATTTAGTCACAAAGAGAAAGCTTTAAGTCAGGTGCAGCTGTAGTATTATTTATCTTTTTAAATCTTCTTGGTCTTATAAGTAGATGGACCTGATTTTTGACCCTATTTTCCAGCTACAACAGACAGGAGGAGGAGTTCACAAGTCTGAGGGAATACAATGACTATCTGGAGGAGGTGGAAACTATCAGTAAGTCATGGATTCTGCAGTAGATTATCCCTGGGTTCCTATCTCAGGGTAAATTTGGGCTTTTGAGAGAGATAAAGATATAACCTTCAATTAGTACTGAGACTGTGACTTTAGTGTTTTGTTGATTTTGTTCCTTGTATGAACAAGACCTTATAATAAGTTATATTATTATAATGTGTTAGATTATATTTGTCATTTTTTTAATGTATAAAGGTTGCTGCCTCTCCTTGTTACTGTAGTTCCGTCAGACTGTATTTTGTCACAACAGTGTTTTTGTGACCGTTTCCAGTATTCAACCTATCCAACAACATTGATGTGGAGATGACCAAGAAGAAGGTGGAGGAATACCAGAAAAGTAACAAGTCCAGCATCCAGAGGAACAGGAGCAAACTGGTGAGCTACTGTTCTGATCTCATCCCTTCCATATACATGATCCACTAACCCACCTGCCTTGTACATGTATATGATATGAGTCGGTAGGTAACGGTATCCATTTCCTCCTCTCCCTTCACCCTTACTCCTACAGATGGCAGGCTATCTGAGTGACATATGTGCTACTGTGCCGACCCCCCTCCCTCCACCATGCCCCTCACCCCCATCTCTACAGGTGGCTACTTCTTATCCCTACAAACATCTCTGGTGCTCCTTACCCCATGTCGCCACCTCTATTAGCCCAGTCTGAGTGGAGTCATCGGAGATAGCAGGTCCCAGCAGGACGTCAGCTGGAGAGGGCCTCCTGTACACAGCAGGTTGTATGTTTACAAAACATGACCTCCTTTCTCTTCTCCCTAAATTGGACAGACAGAATCTGATCTCACATGAAGGAGCGCCCTACATGGAGGCAGTGCATGTGTTTATTGTACTTGTCATTACAGACAACTTCATCGAGGGAGAGAAACCAACAATTTTATTCTGATAATAGCACGCTAGAACAGGTGTTGGCTGTCTCACTGTAAGCAGGGTGGAGATCTCTTGGTGTCTGGTCTTTCTCAGGACTCATCAGGATTCATTGCTAACTTAAGGCTTGTTGTCAGGAGTGTTGTTGTCTTCTATATGGGATTAAAAAAACAACATTTCTTATAGGTTGAAATCCCCAAGATATATACCCCATAGTATATTAAATACCACTTCATCCAGTACATTGTATCACAGCTTCTGTTACCACATGGTTCAAGTCACCTTGTGTGACAGTACACAGTAGCCCCCACCATTGTTGACCACTGTTCAACACCCAGCAAGATGCTGGAATGCCTCAGTGTAAATATTATTGACATGTTCTTATCTTGTCTTAACAACAGATACCATATCCACATGGCCCCACTGTTTGCTTTACTTGCTCATTAGGTTCACCAGTTTTCTTTATCTTGCTTCCTGCTTTCCTAGCTGTTGTTCTTTCTGTGTTCTCCTCTTGGCCCCCATTCTTCAGTGATACCACTTTTATAGACTATGAATTGTTATGTGTGGTCCATTCATGTATTTGTCTTTAGAATGAATTCCTACATTCATCAAATTTAAAGCATTGTTGATGGTTAACTTACAACAGCTAAACATTGTTCAAACACTTGAAACACTAAATTATCTGTGAATCAATTTTCACCTTTTTGTAGTCTAGAGATGGCAGTAGCTAACAGTAAATATATCAGCATGTACAGTTACAGGTTTTGAATGCCTGGTTGAGAAATAACCGATCATGCACAGAATATGTCATATAATATTATTGAGATGTATTGATTATACATATATTTACCTCAGCTGTATGTAAATGTGAAGCATGGTACTGACAGACAGCCAACCTCTAAAAGAAGCTACTTTTATATTTCACCTTTGATGCCCAGAGCTATAAGATACAAGTAAGTCTACACTGCAGGAATCAGACACAAACATGCTGAAAATCCCAATCAGTTATGAGGGGCTGTCAGTCCCCCTTCTGTCAGCAGGTCCTCCTGCTTGTCATCACATGTTCTGCCTTAAACCAAACCTCTGTAGGGTCCTGGTTAGAAGGACAGGTAACTCTGAAGTGACTGTCACCTGTAAGACTTGTTTTTGGCACACGCTTATTCTTGTATTAGAAAGATGTTCACGACTTGCAGGTTGGAGCATCATGTTTGTGTGCACACGTGCACCTCACTAGCATGATTGCATCATTACTGCAAATTATGTCTTGTCACGACTGACTCTGATGCTTCAGCTCAGGTACTGCTTTGTCGTGCCTTCACAGCAATTAGGGACTAAGTGAAGACTTAGGACTAACACTTGTACACTTGTGTGCGTAAAAACCTTTA
Source organism: Branchiostoma floridae x Branchiostoma japonicum (assembly GCA_013266295.2). Classification (NCBI taxonomy): domain Eukaryota; kingdom Metazoa; phylum Chordata; class Leptocardii; order Amphioxiformes; family Branchiostomatidae; genus Branchiostoma; species Branchiostoma floridae x Branchiostoma japonicum. The sequence goes on from CM023840.1 coordinate 19,366,366, forward strand.
ATGATGCATGTATAATTGCACAGAGATACTGGTATGAGTTTACTATGTGAAAATTGACTGCATTATAATCTTACATGAGACTTCATATCAATGTGTAACTAACTGTGTAGTTTCTGGAGACACATTGGCTGAAAATTGCCAGGTCTGCACTCTGAGAATGTTTCCTGCAAATATCTCAGGATTTGTGGGTAATTCCCTGTACCTCCTCCAAGCTTTCATCAGGCACTTTTCACACAAAGAAAGGTTCTTGTAAATGTTAGTGTTCGCTGGGCAGCCTGGTGTTGGGGCTACAGTATCACCTTAGGTAAACACAGGCCATGCTGTAAACAAACAGTAGGGACCTGTCATTCACATGTTGACACTGGCCCTGGACAGGCCAACAATAGTGAATCCAGGCATGGACTTCATAATTATTGTTTCACTAATAAACCCAGATTCTGTAAGCAGTGCCAAGGCCTTTCTGTGATAATGGCTATAGATTCATTCACCAGCTAGGGTACATGTTGGCCTTGGTCATAGGTAAAGACAGCTAGGCCATTGAAAATGTAGGACATTATTTCAGGAATAGGAATAGCAATAGATATTAGTAAATTACAGTACATGTATTTTACAGTACCTTTAATTTCAAGATATTTCAGGCCCTGTGGTGGACATTCCTGTTCCCAGGAACACAGGTGGTTCAGGCCTCTTGTACATCTTCATGTTATACATGTATTATTGTCGCTCCTATAAATTGTAACCATTGGGAAGGTATCCTTCAGCTGAGCGGTATGCACTCCCTGAACCCTGGTAAACCATAAAGGCTCCCTTTTCACTCCTGGTGGCACATGCTGTTTCTGTAGTCAGATCACACAAGTGGTCAGGTATGGCAGTGGTCAGATGCTCCTGTACACTGGGGGTTAGGTGTGGCTGAAGTCTTATTCTCCATACCAGGCAACGGGTTAAGTGCCTACCAAATAGAATTCCTACAAGAGGCCAGGGGTTGTTGAAGTCAGATGGTCCATGTTGCAATTGGCAGCTAAATATGGCACTAGGCAAGGGTAAACTATGGTTTCAGCCATTATTTCTGGATTCTACTGTAATTCTTATGTATGAATGTGTACCATATCACACTGTTTCAGCAAGACAGCTGACCTTACCCAAACTGTGGCTTTTGCTTGTCTCTTTGGTAGTCCAAGTCCACATTAAACATGAACTTGTATGAACTTCAGTTAGATAAAAAGTAAAGAGAATGTGATGTTTCTTAAAGAGGGATTGCACATCTTTTGTGTTGATTGTCTCTAGCCAGTCTGGGATGGCTTGTGAATAAGTTTGTGGTTTGTTGGTAATTTGTCAGTTGTTCCAGCTGGTATCTGCAGTCCCCGGTGGTAAACCTCAGCTCATGATCAGAGTCTCCATCCATCTCCAAACTCACAGGTTCAAGAAGTTCAGGTTTGTTTCCCCGCATGTCTGAGTCTGTTCCTGTTTGGAGCACAGCTCGGTTTGCCCCTCCACTTCCTGGGATGAAGTGACAAAAACATCTCTGGTTTCTGGACTGTAAACTTCTCTGCTTGCCCAGGATTTCTTGGGGCCATTTTCTTCCTGTAGTAATCTTAAAGCAAAGTTTAAGATTACTTCATACCATCATGGCATATTTTGTGGACTACTTATTGAGCAGCACTGTAGCACGTGCTACATGCAGGTTTTCTACTGATAGCTGTACATACTGGGTTGTGAGCAAGCTTTCAGCCAGGTCTGTTCCATAATACACAAAAGGAGAGTACAAAGTAATTAGTGTTGGTTCATAGCAAAATGTAACCAGGAATTCAATTTTTTGCTTTACTGGTAATATAATTTCAAAGAAAACAAATCTACATGGTTTTTAGATTTTAAGTATAAATCAGATCAATTATTCAGGAAGGTATAAAGTTAGCTCAGACTGCAGTAGAGTTCATCTGGGGTTATTTGAGTTTGGCTACATATTGCTCCATGTCGTGTCTACACTGTTAGTTCCAGGGTATACAAGGGGATGAAGCTCTCACAGACTATTGCACTCTTGAGGCAACTGCTTGAGATGCCATTAAGCAAGAGTTAGTATAAGCCAGCATGGCTTAGAGGCAGAAATGCCACACACTTATGCCAAATTACACTTCTGGATTTGCCAGGTGACTTTCCCTCCTACTGTGTGGTTTTGCTAAGGCCACAGCTAAACACTAATTACTCGTAACATTTTTTTGTCTTTGTGTTTTTTGGGTGACCATCTATTTTGACTATATAGCATAGGAGAAATCCTAATGACTTGTAGTGTTTCCAGCTTATCCAAACTGGACTATAACCTCCTCACATTCAGTCCAGGTAAATCAGATTGATTTATAAAATAAAGTGGAAGCCAAACATATTTGCATGTTTCTGACGTGCTGTTGCCACACTGCTATCACCAGCACCACAGGTACCATGTACTTGTATGGTCTGTTACTTGTACTGTTCGCACATGTTCCCGTGGTTTTGTTTAAGCACCAGACACACAAACCTCTCCATGATCATGGCACGGGTCCTATGGTTCACACCCACTCTGCATATACTCTAAACTGTCCACCTACGCAGGGTGATGCGAGGTGAAGTTGATGCTTACCAGAGTCAGGTGAAGATGGTAGAGACACACCTGTGCCTCCATGGTGGGCCTCTGTTGTGTGGAGGTGTAGCTAGGGCTTGTGGTGACACTGGTGACTGGCCATTATATTTTGACATGGTCTTGCCACTACATTTTCAGTAAACTACATGATTTTTATAACTCAGTACAAAAGTTAGAATTGACGTCAACTTAAACAGTGACAACATAAAGTCCTTTGAAAGGTATATATTAGATAAAACTTTCCTTCCTCCAAAGGAATATTGAATTCTTACCAGTAAGCTCTCTGGAGTAAGCTTTTGGACACTCCTGAATTAAAACTTTTTGCGGTGAAAAAGGAGAAATGGACTAAGCAATATGTCAATCTCCAAAGAATCTGACAAGCAATAAATGGACATGTTAACATACATGTACATGAGATAGTATAGATTAATGACAGGTGGAAACCAATTCTTTCTTCTTAAGATTGAGGTATTATGCATCTTTACCATAACTACATACAGTATAACATGAGAGAATTAAAAGTAGATAGAAATAGACTTGTGGCTCAGTTTTAGGTCCATTTTAAGGTTCTGCTCTTCAGCCAGCCACCTACATCTGCCACTTATCCTCCTTGCATGACTAGAGTCAAGCCACCCTTTTTCCAACAGCTTAAGACAAAATCTAAGATCGTCTTGGGAAAACAGGCTGGAAAGTTTGAGTTCGATATTCTGGCATGGCACAAAGACAGCAGTAATTCTAACTGTGATCCATGTGGTATTAGTACTTAGCATCACTTGATAGAGGATAAACTCTGGCACCTACGGAAACTCTCACCCCTTAAGCAGCTCACGATTTGCTTTTGTTCTCACACCTCTGCGAACTTGGCCACCGGCAGGGCAGCGACGCAGAGGTGAATTCCTGCGATGAAAGTAGCCGTGGTTCAGCGGTATCACGTAACGTGCCCACCCATTATCCCCAGCCCCTAGGTGTACCCTTACCTGGTAATTTGTAACCCTGCAATTAGTGATGTTTACCAACATGGGCAAGTTTTCTGCTCTTAGCTGTTGAAAGATCCGACCGCAGACGGGCCCACTCTAAACAGTTTACATAGTGTCACTGCCCCTCTGTAGGCAGTTTTCTTTTTGAATCATTCTATATGTAAGCACTCCAGTTGAATGTAAATATCTAATCCGGGCATTAAAGATTAGATGGACCAAAATAAGCAGAGGCGTGATGAAGCTGTGTCTACAGTAACAGATGAGGGTGGTCTCTTATTCTGTGACCCTGACAAGAAGTAGGCTATATAATTGCACAATGTGGGAGCATTGCCAGCTACAGTTACAGTCTAGCAGGGTTGGGGCATGACAGGAAGAATTTAACTCTTCTATTTATTAGGGAAAGGGTTTTAAAACAGTTTGTTTTCACAGATAAGAAAGTTTTTGTTCAACATTCTTGGCCTTATCAGCAATTTGCCACCAACATGTATTTGTGTGATCCCTCTCTGAAATCACTGTTTCAAAATACTGTGGCTGCCCATGAATGTAACCATAATATTTAACACTTAGTGTCGTCAGTGCAGTAGCTGCCTTCTACCGGTAGACTAAATCAAGGCTTGACATCTTGCACAAGAATTTGGTTGTGATTTGGAAAATGCCTACATTTATTGGTGGAAAGTTACAGAGAGTTGACTTTAGTGTCCTTCTTTATTTAAGTGTCTCCATTGGGCTGATCTGGAGTAATCTATTGTGTAGACAGAACCATAGCGGCGTGTGGAGACACAGGCAGGTCTTTGTAACCAGACTTTATAGGGAACAACGGTATATGTAAAAGGACACTCTTTCATACTTTGTTGCAACCCTGGTCATGGTTTTTGTAACCAGTCTTTATGGGGAACTAGGAAAAGCACTCACGAGTACAGAGCACATACCCATAGCAAGGCAGCCGTCTACAACACTTTAAAACATTCTCTGTCTGTATGTGATGACTGAAGTACAAAAATATGGCACAGTACGGTACCAAACACAACGACAGTAGGATATCATAGGAGACTAAGTTGATTATGAATAAGTATCATCAAGGAAGTTTACATTAGTAGAATGGTTGCTGTATTGTTGTATCAATATCCTTCTGCAGGAAAAGGTTGATATTGCCTCCAGGAGGATAATAGAAGCATGACTGTTGGTGAATATGTGTCACCTGAGGTGACGTTCCTGTGGTGTTTCCTTAGGCCATATTAGATTACCCAAAACCTAAACTATAAATCCTTTCCTGTCACTCAAACATTTCCCCCTGGCCCTTTCATTAGGTGACAACAACTTACATGTACAAGTACCATACACCACCTTGTATTGGTACTGGCCTGGTACAGTGAGAAGTTGGGTGTTCTCAATGATGATGCTATGAAGCGGTATAGGTGTTTTCCAGTACAGAACTCCAATGGATGTCCTTAAAGACATGTAAAGTTAACTTTTTTTAAACTGAAAATGCAGGACTCCCATTGTGTAATGATGAAAGTGGTCTTTGTTAATTGTATGTAACTGGTACATCTACATGGACAGCTAGGCAGTATCAGGTTGTGTACAGCACTGCTCCAGTAGTGGGGAAGTGATATAAATAACATCTTGTCCAAGCTTTCCCCATATGTCATGCTTGGTGTGGTGGGAGTCCAGCGTGACCTTGTTGGTGCCATGAGCCAGACAGAAGTGACAGGAGTTTACACCCGAGACGTTCACACCTGAGCAGTTTACACCTGAGGACAGGAACTTTCATCTACCTGTCCACCAGGTGTTTTGCCTTGTGCAGGTAAGAAGGGGATTGCCGTGTTCGACAATTGCCTTCAAGAGTCCTTCACTCACCTGGCTTGGCTGGCTGTGTTTGTTTGAGGTTCAGAACTGGAAACAAATAATCGGGCACCAACAAATACACCCCCACCATTAGGCCGGGAACCCAAGTACTGTAAACACTGGTGAATTCCTGGCACCAGACCATGCCATGTTGGTACACTGACGCTGTGCTGTGTCCGGTCGATATCAACTTCTAGCCTGGATGTAACAATGAGAAGGGTTGTATTAACTGCCCACAATGCATGCCTTGTTGGTGGAAAAAGTACAGTTTACTGTAGTGAAAACCTTAACAGGAAATTTGAATATTAGTGCCTGTTTAGCTGACCATTTTTTTAAATAAAATAGTTAATTAAGATGAACAAGGAACAATTCCTTTCATTTTCCTGAGTTTCTAGTTGTGAGTATATTCCTAATCAGCAGATATTGCTATTGTCTTTTATATGTTCTGCCCAATTTCAAGGCAGTCAGTACAAAAGCTATTATATACTTCGGATAGTAACTTTACTGCACAAGACATCCTCAGCATCAGCCTGGTGTGAAACTAAAAGCCTTGAAGGTTGACTTGGCCTCAGTCTTCATGCTAGTTGAGCCATACAGAACACTAGTGGCTATCACTGCTCAAGCCACACTGCACTAAGTGGCTGTAGAATGTCCTAATAAAGGCAGATTGTTCATGGGAACTTGGCAATGTTTGTGTGGGGAAGTGCTGCTCAGCTGTGAACAAAAGATAGAGTGAAATATTGTCAGCATAAGAAGGACACCTTTGATGGAGTTCTTGTTCTTTGAAGTCAAAATACCCCTTCATCATGGTCAGGGTGGAACAGTGGTGGGATTTTTAACCTTGACAGAGATTGATTGTTCATGACTGTCTTCAAGTTTGGTTTTTCCACACTGCTGGTGGCACAGGACTGAATGTGGGATCTCTGGGTGTAAGGTAGTAAAGGGAAACTAGATAGAAATTAAAGTCTACCATTCAAATACCACCTGATAGTGCTTTGAGAATAGAAGCAATGATCAGTCTGTAGCTAGATCTAGGAGAGAATGCTGATTTTTCTGGTCCAAATTTTTCATGAATAATTCAGCACCTGGCAACTAGGAACATAGGCATAACCTGCCACAAGTCACAACAACATAAATGGGAGAGGAATTTTGTTTTTATTTAAAGCACATCATACTCATGAGATACCTACTCTATGCTACATTTCTTCAGTATAGCACCATTTTTGCTCCTGCAGTGTCCGTACGCAAAGGTTACCCATGTTTGTAGTGACATACCTTCGGTTGTTGGCAAAACTCTTCCCCTAGAATCCCTTGTGTTTAGTACAAAGACAACCACCAGGCAGATTCAACTTGTCCTTTGGAACAGAGACTAGACCACATTTACCTTTGAATTGGTGGCCTTTAATGGTACAAATTGTAGTGGGTGAAAAGGAACTGAGAGGGTATGCCTGGTGACCACTAAATACACCAGTACTCCATCCTTCACAGTCATTTGGTAGAGACCACCCGCCAACTGTCTTGTCCTCCTTGTCTTATTGCCAGGAAGTGCCAGTGATTGTGTAAAGACTACTTGTTAACAAAATTCCCATCTGCTTTGTCCTTAGATTTGTCTGTGTGTACAAGTTTGACTGTTTACTTGCCCATGGTCACCTGAGGCATGTAGTTCAGTTTGTTGTTTTCTTTGTCTGTCAACCAAAGATTAGAAACGTGTCGCCTTCTTGGATGAGTTGGCAGCTTATACTATACCTGTTTCACTGGAGAAGGGGTGGGGGATGGGTTGGCTACTAGATGCACAGGAAAATATGGTTTATACTCTAAATGTCTTACATACAAAATATCTTGTGCCCAACCAAAGAGGATACAGTAATTTTGAAAAGTGCAGCCTACTATTGCACAGATGTAGGATACAATCAAATGACATTGTTACTAAATTTGACAGGAAACAATGATTAGAAGAAGTGGGCAGCAATAAGCACCCTGCCTGTCTGTTTTGCAGAGTAAGGATGAGGAGCTGATGGAGCAGCTGATCGAGGAGGAACAGGCTTACCTGCAGCACAGCAGACAGGAGCTGGTCCAGCAGGAGAGGAGGGAGAAACAGAGGAAGATGAGACAGAGAGAGGAGCTGTTGGACAACCTGGTAGGTTTGCAGGGGAAGTTATTACAAAACTGTTATTCCCAATTGAGTTGGCAGCATCTTTTTAAGATTTTTGATATGATATACAAACAGTAGCTCGGTAAATATCAGATGAGTCTTGTTCTACAACAGGATACACAATTTCAAGTTTTGGTGAGTTTGTTACAAGGCCATCACCGAATGCAGATGAGGACAGTTTATAACAGACTTGAGAAACATTCAGAGGTACTGGATGTACAACATACATTTGTGTACATGATTGAGTCATAATGGATTGAATACTGTAAATACCCCAGTATGTCTGACACTGCTGTGTTTGTTCCTGCAGGAGTTTTCAGACTTGCCTGCTGGTCTGGTGTTGGCCAGTCACACAGCCAGACAAGAGGAGGAGATGGAGAGGAAACCAGCACCAACAACCAAGTTCTCCACTGGGATCAGGATAGGGGTGGGTGGGGAATGGATGTCTGTAAAAAAACTAAATAGGGGTGCAAGATGGTACTTTAACCACAAAGCCCAACACATATCTGTATTTACCTATCTGTCAGTTTACTTAATCTATCTATTTGTCAAAATCCACATATAGATAGATTTTTGTTGTCTTGTCACAAAGGCTATGCCAAAATTTTTTTCTGAAACATCCCAATCAAAAGGACAAAGGAGAAAAGAATTCCAGAAATTAAGAGATTAGAAAATTAGTATTAATCCACCACCTATATGTATCCACCTATGATGTTTTAGGAGAAAAATTGAGATATTAATACCTGAAAACAGTCAAGTGGGGCATTATCAGTTTCATTGGTCTGTACCATAGGATGGATAAAGTGAACCCTCTATCTGTTTTGTGTTGTATGGCAGGGAGGGACATCCTTCCTACCTGTTCCGAAGGCAGTGGAGGCAGCCCTGTACCAGTACAGACCAGGCACTGTGGACCTTCTGGGACCAGAACCACCACAGATTACACTTCTGGAGGAGAATGGGTCAGTCTTTACATCAACCTTGGCATTATATTAATTACATTGTAGTAGTTGTAGTTGTCCTTGTAGTCTTTGTAGTGGCCATAAATGGTATTATTATCCTATAGGAGTTCATTAATATGCATTATTGAAAAGCAATTCAAATCCAAGATAGATAGAAGAAAATAAGCTTATCAAGGCATATATTTTTGCCTAAGTTTTTATTAATACCCAATTGTTTTGTTGCAAATAGTTTTCCAAAGACCAATCACAGGCTGTGCCCACCTTGGTCAAAACATAGAAGTACAAAACAAAGAACATAGGAAAGCATTGGTTGAACAGTCTATTGTGATACCAAGGCACGCAAGTGCCTTTAGCATGGTACATGTATTGAGGTCCAGATGTCATACTATTGAAACTGCAGCCCTTACCATACCGCACTGACTCAGCTGCTTCTCACCTCTCACAGATACATGTCCCACATGAGAGACTCGTCCCAGGCAGACTTGGCGGGAGGATATACTACAAAACTGGGCTGCCACCGAGCTCTGCAGGAGGCCTTCTGTGGACTGTACTTTGTACCTGACCTTACAGCAGATAGTGTTGGACAAGAGCAAGACATGGAGGCGGAATAGGGTTAGAAGTGGAGTTCGCTAGGATACACGGACATTGCAGGCAATGCAAGATGTTGTTTGAGGTCTGTTCCTACAGTAGAGTTGAAGAAGAACATGACACACTATTGGTATACTGGAATGGCTCAATACACCAGTTCTTCCTGTACCAGTTCTTCCTGAACAGTGTTACATGTTTTTTGATGTCAGAGCAAGGTTTTTAGGTTGTATTGGCCTTTATTTCTTTATTCAGTTTTGTCCCAGTGGATCTCAGGTGTTGAAATTTGGGGAGCATACATGTGTATACCTCATGTTCATGTACAGGTTATACAAGTCAGAGATAGACCAGACTCTCTGCTACAGAGTAAAGTAATGGAGACATATGGAAACATCATATGGACATGAACACAGCAATGCTCCTGTGTTGTTGTTTTTGAGGACCCTACTGTGCTGTACATGTGTTTCGAGAACAGAAAGGGTATTATAGTGATAAACTTAATTTGTATCCTTCTTTCCTGAAGAACTGCCTGGCAATGAAATATTTTAAGCTCATGATATGATCAGTAATGTTTATTATATAAAGCATGTTTGTACAATGTCAATGCATTGTACCACAATGTGTGGTGCAAGAAAAGATTCAAAACAAACAAAATGTGTATAATTTTCACAACTGTGTCCTCTAGATTATTTGTATCATCTCATTTTCATTCTATCCTGTTAATACTGAAAGTACACTTATAATCAAAATAATAGTCACAATTCAAGAAATGCAGAAAGAATTAATAGGATATATAGCAGGCATAACTACTGGAAAGCCTAAATCAAGAGTTTCCCAACCAATGACAATTCATACAAAGGAAAGAACCATAAACCACACAATGAAGAAATTTCAGAGCAATCCATAATTTCTTATCATGATGAAATGGCAGGGATATCTCTGCAGCAGGAAACATTTCAATATTCTTTCAGAAGTAACAGTTTGTGCCTTTTCAGGACTTTTACGCAATTAAAAAACCTGATATTTTGCAGCCTGTATTTCCTTGATATTTCCTTTGTAGTCCCCATCAAGCTGAAATGGCACAGAATTATAGAATGTGACATAGATGCCCTCTGGCAGCTATTCACATAAATGCAATTACTTGTTGCACCCTTCTTTTCTCCTAAGCTTTAGCATCAAACATGTAAAATTGTGTTCTTCAGATGAAGCCCAAAAAGGAATTACAGTATTTATCTGCTATTGTTTATGTATACGTCTGTCCTGGTCTGGAGATGATTATTAGCTACAAGCCAAGATCTTTCCAATTTGACAGATGAACTAAGTTTTTATACTTGTTGGCATGTTGGGAAGGGATTATAATTTAAACATGCGGAGATGTTTCAAACGGATAAAGTGGAGGTATTTCCTCTTGCTGCTGTCATGTCTGAAGTTCTGCTCCTCACTCAGCAGCAGCCATTCCCTGCGCAGCTGCTCCTTCTCAGTCTCCATGTCCTCACGGTCTGTTGCAAGGTCCTGCTTATGCTGCAAGATTTAGGGAAAAACAGAAACAGATAGCAGTATTACTACATAGCAAACTGCTCAAAACTAATCAGCTGATCAATAGATGAGGTCTAATTTGTATGTCTTTGTTCAATGTGCAAGTGTAGTAAATGTTGGCCTCTCAACATACCAGAATTCATTGTGGTTTTTGTCTATGATCTAAGGTTTCATCTACATTGTATCAACTTGACAGGAATACTGACATCAGATGAATACAAACAGGTAACATCACCAATGAGTATAAGAAGATGTACAGGTAGTACAACTTCACTTGAGATTTATATTTACATTGTTCCTCCAGGCTAACCTGAGCCAGCTGCCTCCACTGGATCTCCAGCTGGTGTTTGTCCGTGGCTATGGTGTCCTTCTCCTGAGCCAGCAGCTGCCTCTGCTGCTCCAGGTCCTGCTGTAGCTGCACACTGTCTGTTACCTGTCAACATACATAGGACAATTGATGTGTGTGTGTGTGTGTGTGTGTGTGTGTATACTCTTGTTTGCTGTCACAAGAAATAAGTTGACAACATAAAAAATCTGTGCTTGTGAGTTTGTTCTCAAGACATGGAAAGTGAAGCCTTATGGAAGAGCAAAGTCTCCATTACCTTCTGCCTGTCCCTCTGCACCTGGTGTTGCAGGGCGGACAATTTCTCCCTCTCATACTGCTTGTCATACTCAAACGCTGATCGGTCCTGCTGCAGCCTGTTCCACTCCTCCTGTACCTTGCTGCCTTGATCAGAAGTTGTCTGCCATGCTGGCTTCAGCTGTTCCTTTCCCAGTGTTTCCATCCTGTCATTTGGGCTGCTTCTCTCTGTGATGACCTTTGAGTCTGCACTATGGTCAGCTCCTGTAACTGCTTTACTGGCCTCCATGTCTGCTGGACTTGGATGCCACTTTGGTGCAGATTGTTCTGATTGGTTGACAGTAGGACAATCTGCAGTAGCTATCCTTCCTCTGTCCCTTGTAACCCCTGAAACCAGTGGCTTGGGGTCAGCACCAAGGTTTGACACTTGATGTTGTGTGTGGGCATGATGACCTTCTCCCTTCACCCCCCTCTGCACCACAGTTGTCTCCTGCACCAGTCTTACAGGCAGGTTGTACCTGGCACCAAAGCTGTCCCTCACCACCACCTCCTCTTGTCTCTGCTGGTTGGGTGGTTTGGCAGCCACAGGGGGACTTGTTTTTTTGTGAATGTAATCTGTAAATAGATGCCAACTTGTCACGTAACACATTTTTTAACCAACAGGGATAAAAATGTAACATTCACTTACTGGTGTTTTGTAATTATTAGTAATCTATGTTTTCTAAGGCTAGATTTTCAGTCTCGCAACTATTGTACTAAAATGGCCATTGGTGTGCCTCTATTCAATATCCTATAAGGTTACTCTACATGAAAAATATAAGCATAGAATGGGAACACATAGCTATCCCCAAAGAGTGATTGACAAAGAATGCAAGACATGTTTTTTCTACACACCCATCAGTGCAGGTGTCATCCAGGAGACCATCAGGCCAGTGATGGTTCTGATTGGCAGGTGTGGTGCCACGCCCACCTGCTGGTTCTCCACTAGTCCCACATTGAAAGCAACAGGCAGGGCATAGGGGGGATTGTTGACGTCATTCATGGCTGTCAATGGATGAATCTACAAGAAGGATAGAGATCAAGTAAAGGTAAAGGAAAGTTGTGGTATCAAGTGTTGTGACGCAAAATCAATCCAATTCAATTGATACTGGGCAAAGCCCTTTTATCACATCACGCCCAGGTGCACGGCATAATGTGAAGAGTAGAAATAATGTAACGTTAGTGTAACGTCTCATTTACTGATGTCACTTTGACTTTACATGTAACGTTACCTGACGTAAAAAAAGACTCGGGTAAACATTACATCATCACTGTGACATACATGCACTAAACATGCGGAGACTACTTTGATGTGATGAAAGATACATGCACAGCACCGGTCTGTCCAGGAAGGTTTGTAAGACAACAGGAAGGTTTGTAGGAGGTTGAAGTGGAGAGCTCCACCATATTCAAAACATTAGTCATCACGACCATGTCATGTGGCTACCTAGGCAATTGTGTAAGTTATAAATTTACTCACAAACCTATCGTAAGTGGAATGATCATCCTAGATAAAAGTGAGGGATGGGAACAAGGTTGCGCCTCCCTTCTCGGTCTCGCACTACATTTATTGGCCTGATAAGAGCTACTTTTTTGACAGTTCAGCAAGTCCGACTTGTTTGTTTTCTTTATGCTGACCCGGAAGTGATCCTTCAATAGTAACCAGAAGTCTACAGAAGTTCCGATTTAAACGCAGCAGAACAAAGTAAAATTCATTAAAAATGACATACTCATACATCCACGTCATATACAAAAAAACATTTTAATATATTAAATTCGCTGTATAGGATCTATTTTGCAACCACCATTTCATGAGAGGAGTTCTCTTTTTCTAACTACGCATTTTGCTGCAGTGTGACCGAGTGACACAACAGCGCGCCAAAAACGATTTTCCCGCTCGCGTCGCTCCTAAAATTTCCTTGGGAAAAGGAGCAAGAAAGACCCAAAGTTCGTACGTTCCTATCATATTTTTCAGAATGATAGGATCTACAGACTTGGAAGAAAGTACGGACGGCCATGGCAGCAGGAATGATGAGGGAATTGGGCAGAAAACAGAAAAGGTATGTGTGGGGAGGGGAGGGGAGATCCTTCTCGGTGATCGCGCAAAAAATATACTGATCGCTCAGATCGATGAAACTTTCAAGATATTTTTGGACAGTTTTTGATTGTCAAATTGAAAATATTTTCGTAACATCAGTTTAACGTTACAGGCACAATTTATTTGGGAAATATAATTTTTGGTCACTGAAAACTAGCTCGCGATGTTGAAATAACGACTGATGACCTTTGGCTGCCATTTTGTTGTTCGTCATTTTTAGAACTTGTTCCCAAACGTTTCCCCTGGATCAAAGTGAATGTTTGATGCTTGTATACGACATGAAAAGTTGAAAGCCAGCGTCCACATAGTTTGTTCCCTGTAGTCTTCATATTCAAATTCATGAGGGACTGATGGCCGACCAGACCAGAACAAAGCTGTCCCCAGGGATGACAACAGATGTGCTGAAAAAGTGCAAAAATGGGTTTTGTCTAATTTGGTGCTAGTCACAACTTGGACTGTCCGACTTACCTGATGTTCTTGAGCTTGAAGCATCACACACAGAATGTCATAACTGTCATGAAATTAGCTGAAATTTGTACATGTCATAAAATATCATTTGACAAGTGATTTGGTTTCTTGACAGGACATTAGCCATAAAATCGTGTTAAAATTGTGTTAGTGAACAACATGTCTTAATTGTGCAGCTGATGCCTCCAGATGTAAACATTGGAGATGTTACTGACAACGAGAACGGCCCTGTTAGTCAGGAGACAGAGCCAGGCAACAGAGTGGAGAATGGAGAAGACAACACCGTTAACAAAACACCCAGTACCAAGATGAGAAGGGTGAATGACAATTCTGGGCCATAAGCCACTTAGATTGTTACGTTGTCATTTCTACTGAAAATGCATGTAAGCTAAAAGTAATCATCGCATTATAGGTAGTGCTGACAGCTTCAGCTTTGAGTTTGTACAGCAGAAATTTATACTTATTATTAGGCAGCCTTATATTGCAGTTTCTTCCATGCAGAACACATATTAGTCAGCAGAGTCCTATCTTCAGTGTTGACTACTTACTAGTATTACCATCTCATAGATACCTAGATGTGGTAATATAAGCTGTTCTCTTGAGTTTGTTACTAACACTGCTCTCTTTCCGTTCTTGACTCGATGCATAGCTTGTCCTGGACTCATCATCTGATGAGGAGGACATGGTTATATCTAGAAAACAGCTGCAGAATATGGATGACTCGGATGGAGAAGATGTCAACCTCTCCATCAGGAAGACACCAAAGACCCGCAGGAAGGCAGTCCTAGAAGATTCTGATGAGGAGGATTCCTCCCCTCCAACAGGGGAGGGTTCTACAGTTCAGCAGTCAGCAGCAGGAGGAGGGAAGTCTGACAGTTCTGATGGAGAAGACCTGGAGACCAACAGAAGAGTCAAGAAATCAAGTAGCAAAAAGAAAAGGGTAAGACTAAGAGTCTAGAATGACACTTATAAATAGTTGTGCCAAAGAGCATGTGTAAGAAGTTTTAAATATGTACAATACAGTACTGGATATAATTTTTTGAAATTTTATTAGAAAGATAGGGATACTAGACCACATACTAGTAAATGTTTATGACTTCTTGGTTTGAACTGGTGAAGCTGCTCTGTATGTGTGTCTGTTTATTTCATCACTGACTACATAGAAATTTGCCTTTTCTAGATTGTGATGGAAGACTCCTCTGATGAAGATGAGGGGCTGGGGAGTTTACCAAGCATCAAGATCAAGAAAGATGGCCTGCCTAAGTCTGGCAAGATGGTGAGTCAGTTATGAAAACACAATGGATGTCCAAATCACAATCATGAATTGTTAAGGTCAACAATAGTTAATGCTGTATGCTATTGCTGATTTATTTACTCAAAGCCTCTGTTTTAACTGTGAAGGATGTTTTTTTTTTGTCAGAAAACTGTTTGTGTAAGGTTCATGTACGTCACTGTTTCATGTTGCTCTGTAAGAGTTGAATATTCAGTACATACATAAACATCAAGGTGATAAACACAAAGTCACTACTGCTGATTTGTGCTTTCCTATTTTTTCTTTATCTTGCCTGTTAGAACATCCTTGCCGACTCCTCTGATGATGAAGACATGCTTGCAGAAAGATCACCAAAAGTCAAGGAACATGATAAGGATCAGAATAAGGACGACGTAGAAGAGAAGACACCCAAAGATGGGAAGAAAAAACGGGTAAGAGACATGAAGAATCTCTGATTTAGTCTTGATTACATCAGTATTGATGAATAGATGAAGAAAAGAGTTTTTGGGTTGTGCTGATAAGTTATGTGTAGCCCAAGTGGTAAAAAAATATACCAATCTACTGTCACAACAAAATACTAGTTACTTTATGCCCAAAAGCAGTTACTCTGTTACAGAGAAAGAGACATATCCTTTTTACCACCATATCCCACTTACAAGCTCATTCTGACCTTATCTTGTCCATTGTCTCCTTTCCAGCCTGTACTGGATTCATCCTCAGATGAGGAGGTGGAAATTCACCTAAACAGTTTGAACTCTGACCTCTTTGATGATGAACAAAATGACGACAGTGACCAGAGTGAGGGAAGGAACATGGACAGAGAAGAAGAGGAAGAGGACAGATCTAAGAAATCAACAAAGAGCAAAGGAAGAAAGAAACAGGAGAGGGTAAGGGTATCAGCATATTTGAAGTTTGTGCAAGTTTTGTTAATTGTCAGCAGTTTTGCTAAGAACTATCCTTTACTACTTACAGTTCGTACTTAATTGTCATTAAGAGGTGCTATTTCCCTGTCCAAATGGCAAGTTGTCTTGCATAAGTGATGTATCAATGTCTGACCCATATCCTGTCCCACAGCCTCCCAGACCCAAGAGGCTTAGTAAAGCTGAACAACATCTGATGCACAGTGAAACACAAAGGATGACCAGAGGTGGGTACAAGAGCATTTACCATTTCAACCTATGTTGTGATAGGGTAGAAATGTAGGCTATTTATATAGATTTTTAAAAAAAGAAATGAGGTAGTATATTATACATGGAACATGTAGATGATATAATTGCAACTTAAATGCTTGTAGAAATGTGTGTTGCTACCATACTAACTTCCATTGTTTTACAGAGTCAGAGCTGAACCTACCTTACCTCAAGCCACCTCCGAAGACAATAGACGACTTCTTCAAGCCCAGACCTAAGCCAGGGCCACTCAAAGCTGCTGGGGGAATTGCAAGGTGTTTATTTTTCCTGGTGATAGTGATGAAAGGGTTTTAACAATGAATTAGGTCTTTGTTTACAGTTTTGCAGAATGAAAACAGTGAAGGTAGAAATTGTTTCCTCTACAAGAAGCTCAAACCATCCCCATGTCATTGAGGTTCATGTTTATTTATTTTCTTGTCACTGAAAGTTGTCAACCCTGACATCAGCTATATTATCATCAATTGAATGTCTGAATTTTGTTGCAACATTTGGGCTTAGTATCTCAGTGCCAAAGTAAATGGATCTGCATTTTCGAGTATACTCAGTCATTTGATGTTTATGTTTTTTGAATATGCCTACTGTGTTGTTCCAGCCTCCTCAGAAGACCTGTTGCCCAACAGTTGGCAGTAAGGAAAACAACACCACAGCCCACAGGACTAGCTGAAAAGCCACTCAGCAGTTCACAAGCAAATCCAGCAACCGCTCCACAACCCACTAAAGCAGATGTTTTCACTCATGATGAGCTTGATGAGCTGCCTGACATTGTAGATACCAGTGCAGATAAAGAGGATAAGGATCTTCCCAATATTTCAGCATCGCTGACTGAAACAAGGGATTCAGGTCTAATGGCTGTAAGTACAAACCTCAGTACAAACATGATATCAGAGAATGATATAGAACTGCAGGAGAATACTGAAACCACTCAGGGAACCCCAGAAGGTTTGACTCAGGACTCTGGTGTGGAAACAGATGCTGCTATGTCCACACAGACTGCTACCCCCCCCTCCCCACCAATATATCAGATGAAGTCTCTTCTGCCCAGCCTGAACTGCCGCAGGCCTCCTCAGCCGAGCAGCCAGAACCTGCAGCTGATGAACAGAAGGAGAAAGGAGACGTCAAACTGATGGTGCCGCCACCTTGCCTCAGTGGAGGTCCCGACTCCTTTATTGATTTGGAAGATTCTGGTGTGAGTAGTTCTGACAAGCCCAAGAAGAAAGGAGGTATGGTGGACCTGCTGGACAGGTTCATGAAGCACTCCCAGGCCAGCAAGAAACGAGCCAAGAAGCACCAACAACACATCAGGTAGAACTAGCACTCTCAAGAATTTGAATCTAATCTAGTCTAACATTTTCTTTGCCAAGTGTAGAATGATGTAAATGTATCTCCCTTAATAGTAGATTTTACTGTATAATAGAGCAGACTAGGTATGTTTGCTTCTTGATGGACATACTGATGTTGGTTTTGTCTCTCCAGTATCGTGAAGAAGGAGACGACTGCTGAGGGGAAAGAGGAACTGAAGCAGGAGACCCTAACTGTTACTGTGGAGGAAGGGGAAGAGCCTTCTAAAGAAGTAGCACCGGGTCAGTGTTTGTCAATGGAACACTTTGTTCTTATCCTACTCCTAGCTCAAAATACTTTATTTCTCTTTTTACCATGATAAATTTTCAGCAGTAACTTACTTGATCTAAAGAACCAGTACCATGATAGATTTTAGCCCCATAGGGAGACTGAAATTTAAAGTATTGAAGCAAACTGAGTTTGAAGTCATATCTGTCATGTAGGTGCTCGGCTGTCGAAACTGAAGGAGACGCTGCAAGCCAAGATGCGCGAGCGGCGGGCCCAGGAGAGGGAGAAACGGCAGCAGATGTACCAGCTGGATAACGAGGAGGGGTTTGGGGAGGAGGAGGAGGAAGAGGAGCTGACTGATGAAGAAGAGACAGATGACGAAGAGCAAGATGAAGACGAGATGGATCAAGGACAGGTCAGTCAAGCAGTGCTTTCAGGATTTTTGTATGATGATTGCATGGAAGCACTCATCATATTCTTTTGCAAACAGTTTGACGTGAATTGTGATGGTTTCATTAGAAATGTTCTGAGCTTTATAAGCCTTATTGTGCTATGTAAGTAAAAGAACCAACTAGTATTCAAGCTCTGTACCATCTATATTTTTGCAGGGCATTTTGGATCTGGAGGCAGAGGAAGATGGAGATGAGGAGGAAGGGGATGCTGACACTATCCTCACAGACGAGCTTCCAGCCTCTACCAACCTCAAACCCATCAAACTGTGCCCAGGTGATAGCGAGACGGACAGCTCCAATGTTGATTTCAAAACACCGGCAAAGTTTGCTCGCCCTCCCCATCCTTTCTCTGCAGGGTCTGATAAAACCATGGACTTGTTCGACTCCACAAGCGAGAGCAACTTGACCACGCCTGGAAACAGCAACCACAGCATCAAGTCAAAGCAGGATGGAACTAAAGGGTTAGAAGTTACACCTACAAGTCACTCCAAGCCAGGGCAAGGAAAAGGCTTCTTCAGCTTTAGTGCCATTAAACAGAAGAAGGGTCTCATCCGACATGAATCCCAGGGTTTCCCATTTGATGACAGCGATCAGTCCCAGGATGGTACTGCAAAGGACTCTAAAGGACAAGCAGACATCAGCAGTGTAGACCTCAACACAAGTATGGACCTTGGGGCTTCTATCCCCTCACACCAGCCAGAGAAAAAAGTTGGGCTAAGCCGTGAGGACACAGCTCCTGATCTATTTGCACCTTTCTCTAGGTTCAAGTCTGGAGAAGAGCCAGATTCAGGGCAAAAGGTTAGTCTAATTTTTTGTTTGGCTACAGAAAATGCCTGTTCTCCTTCCTTAAGATTACATGTAGTTTGTTTTTAGAATTGGTTTGCTTTTGATGCTCTGCACAAATTCTACTCAATTTGTGTTTCTTGCAGTTCCTTTGTTTCATTTATCATTTTTTGTACTTGTATGAAATAAAAGAGAAATTTCCTTTCCAGAGCTCAATCAAGCTGTCTGAGTTGACCCTGCCCATTGAGGACTCCCAGGTTTGTTGACGTGTTTCTTTCGCCTCTTCAGGATGGGCAGCCGGCACTGCACTGAGGAAGCTTGTAATGCATGGACATCAGATTTATGAATGTGATAGAGTCAGTCTGTGATGAAGCCAAACAAGAGTTTAAAAAAAGGACAAAAGCAGTCTGAAAAGGACTTGTGTATTGGGATAGGCAGTGTTCGAAATACTTTTTTGAACCAGGTAGCACAGTGTGCACCTTTGAGTTCAGCGGTACATATTTTCAGGTTGCGTGGTGTGCTACCCGAGTCAGGGAGCAACTAGCGCACAAGAAAATCAGGTAGCAATTGCTAGTGTGCTAGTGGGTATTTCGAACACTGGATAGGTGACCAACATTCTTTGCTGAGCTGTAGCATGTTGCCTGTAAGAGACTAAGCCTGGTGTTTTAGAACACTTGCCCCAAGATAAGATTGATATCTGTGTTGTTCAGGACCTGTACCACTCCTCCCAGTCCCCACCACCAGGACAGAGGCTACTCAGCACACAGAGTTTCCACTTCTCTCTGGAGAGTGACTCTCAGCAGAGCCAGCTGCTTGACTCAGACGGGTGAGTACTTCAGCATGGCTCATATAGCACGTCGGCAGAACGTACTGCGCCTGTGCAAAACCTGGATTATTGCTGGATTTTCGGTCAACGTTGCATCAGAATTTTGCCTGTTGCAGACCATATCTTTTTCTACACATAACAATATTTGAAAACTACAGACGGGATGTCACCCTTATATACGACCTTATATGAGACGTTCTGCCGAAGTGCTCTGCACAATACATTACGGGTTTCGCGCAGGCGCAGTACGTTCTGCCGACGTGCCGGCTCATATTGGGGTCCTCTGGAGATTATAAGCTATGATTTGTAGGGTCTTAAAATTCATACAAAGTTACTGTTAAGTAGCATTATTATAATGACAACACATAAAGTTGTATAGTTGTATATTTGTGGATGATTTGTAGGGCCTTAAAATTCATACAAAGTTACTGTCAAGTAGCATTCTTTGTGATGACAACACATAAAGTTATATAGTTGTATATTTATGGCTGATATAACAGTCATGAATCCACCAGTCAGCTGTTTGAACTTAACAGCAGTGCATTCGAATGAATAGTTGTCACTTTCGTCATGACTGCTACCATTTGCTGAAGCACAAATTACATGAGAGATTTATCTTTTAGGTTTCTGAAGGCAGTCGATGAGAAAAGACCCCCTAAGCGTCAGCTACTGCTGTCTGATGACAATGCCATGGACACCAACATGGAGGAGTTGTTGGACCTGTGCTCAGGGAAGTTTACTGGAAGTAAGTCTCTGTCCTTTCAGTATTTTGGAAACTTAGACCAGACAGATATATACATTATATATATACATGATATATACATGATATATACATGTAAAATGCATTGTGCAAAGTCCAAAGAAATAGAAGTTAACATAAAAGGGACATTTGTTATCCTCTCTAGGACTACCCAAGAAAGGAAACATTAAGTTTGTTAGATTGTTTGCTACATACATAGGCCCCGTTCATGATTCAAAATGTGTTTCGAATTGATTCGAATCGAGAAAATAATTCGAACATGAACGCTCCAAAACGGTTCCGATGCGCATTATTCGGATCCACCTCGCGAGGTGGTCTGAAACAGTTTACAATGATTCGCATTCGTCGAATTGTAATCATGAACACGCGGATTCGAATCGTTCCGGTTTCTACATATAGAGCAAGCTTATGACGTCTCCGTCGAGTCAGTCTCGGTCCCACTTTCTCACAAATGTACTCAAAGGTGTGCCTACCCGGCCTAAAATTCTTCTGAAACTCGGAGTCGGTGAATTAATTTAATATTGGCACGTCTCAATCCCACCAGTTTGGGCTTTGATCACGTCTCCAAACTGGCCTCTCCTGACAGCCAAGGCTGCGTTCATCACGACTACTACCGCTAGCCCTAGATACAGAACCTTTTCTCGGTGACGCATTCTCGGCCTTAGGGCCCGCCGATTGCGTTCTCTCCCACGCTTGCACACCATTTTCCAGAGATACAAGAACAACAGCGGCTGGGACAAGGGTATTCCCGCCATTTTGAGCACGTGACTGTATTTTGACCCCAATGCAACCTTTAATGGGCGCCACTAGTGGTATACATTTGAAACGCAAGCCCAATTAGCAGTAAACCGTTTCGACGGCGGGTGCAAGTTTTGAATCGCGGACGCAAAATGTAATCCGAATCATTTCGTTTCGTGGCCAAACCGAATCAATTCGAAACACATTTTGAATCATGAACGAGGCCATAGTTTGTCCAGGTGATGTCTGATATTCCATTGTCATGTCCTTTTAAAAATATAGGCCCAAACTGTTTGAATTGTTCTGAGAACATTTTATATTACCTTTGTGCAGGAACACAGAGTTCTGGAGGCTCCCAAAGAGACAGAAAGGAGCTGGATGGCAGTCGAGGGTTTGCCTCTGACGGCTTCAAGGCGAGGCTGCCCAGGACAGACAGCCAGGATGACATGGATGAACTGCTGGGACTCTGCTCAGGGACGTTCACTGACAGGTTGGTGCCTCACACACAAGGTTTCAAATTCAATTTCTAATCATAAGTCACAGATTTGGTGCCAACTCTTAGTCACTGTTATGCAATATCTATATTACAACTCTTGTGTTATATTCCATCAGTACCCAGCAGCCGGCTCAGGCCTCCCAGGGTAGGAAGAGAGTACGGGAGGAGTCCCAGGATGGCAGCAGTATGTCGCTAAGGATGGCGTCAGATGATGAGCTGGAGGAGGAGGAAGAGAAAACGGGAAGGAAGTACTTCAGTGATGGGGATGAGGCAGAGGTTAGAACTTTATGACAGATGTTTCTCTCAGAAAAAGTTTAGTTTTGATCTTACAACCGTATTACTTGCTTCTCTTACGTTTTACAGTTATAGTTTTTTTTCACATTTGTCCCATGATAAAGTTGTTTCATATCCCTGTGTCTGCAGGATGAGGCAGACGGAGACGAGGCAGATGGAGACGAGGCAGATGGAGAGGAGGAGGAAGATGAGGATGAGGAGGAAGAGAAAGAGGACAATTTGGTTGATGAGTCTAATGAGGAGCTAAATTTTCACCGACATTTTAAAGGTTTCACATACAAGAAAAAGAGGTGAGTAAACTTTACTATTTGCATGTTTTTAATTTGAAGCTGTTTTCTTGTACGGGAGTCACTTTTCCAGCCCTTTTCTTAGCTGTGGTAGCCAGCTAGACTTATACATAACTTATCTATCATCCTTACTCAGCCCTGCCCAGGAAATCCATCCATTTGGTGTTCTTTCACCAGCCAACCTACTTGGATAAGAATATTAATTAGGGGCAAGTCATGGTTTTCTATTAGGTTTCAAAGTACGTCCATGCCTGTTTGGAGGATAATGTTTTGTTTGATTTTTTATTCCCAGGAAAATCCGTGGGGAGTTTGTTGAGCAGGAGGCTGAACTGTCCGGGAGTGAAGTTGGGAGTGGGGACGAGGCGGAGGGGTCAGATCTGGATGAATATGAGCACGACACGGATCCAGAGGACCTGCCTTCAGACGAGGAAGAACTGCAGAAACAGGTCCACAGGCTGCACATGTGAGTGGACAGATCACAACTGTTGGGGGATAGTTAGAGTAGGGCTGAAAGAATGCTGTTTCAGCTTCACCATAACATTAGCCCAGAGTAGCTAATTACTTACTCAAAGATGTAAGCATTGGGACTAATTCTCTCCAAAGAATTTTGGTTTTGCCCAGAAATTCAGAGTAGCCCCTTAAGCATTGACCTGTTAAAATACCACAAACCGGAAACCTTCCATTTGGTGTTTACAGGAAGTCCATGCTGGATGAAGACAAGCGGAAGCTGCGGCTGTACCAGGAGGCATACCTGGAGGATGGAGACCTGCACAGCGACTCCCGCAGGAAGAGGAGGTTCAGATGGACCAATATTGGTGAGAACAATTCTCCACTGACAAGAATGACTGCATACTGGGAGCAGTGTATGCTTTAGAAAAATATTCAAATGATGGTGATGGTTCTTCTAAAGAGAGCTGTTACTTCTGTTACTGTATGAAACAGAAACTGGGACTAGCTTTATCCAGCAGGGCAGTAGCAGACCTCAGCCCAACTCATGCCAATATTTTTAATTTTAGATGAGAACTCTCAGACTGACCTGTTCACCCTGAACTCTGATGGGGAGCAGGAGGGAGGAGAGGAGGGGGAGGATGACTCCCAGTGGAGGATGACCAGGTTCCAGAGGGAGAAATGGCTCAGGGAGAAACAGGAGGTGAGGACTGTACCATTAGTGATGTTTGGGGATATCAATTATCATGGAAGTCATTTAGCCCCTCGTCTTTGTGACATACCCTAGATATTTTAGGTGCCATCCTACTTTAGCATGTCATTATCCTTCCTGAATGTGCCTCTCCTGACCAGATAATACCCACCGAGTTTCCCTCCTCTCTAGATGCTAACCTTCATGTATTCCTGGTGTCTCAATATTGATCTTTCTATCTCAGAGCCAGCATGACAGTGATGAAGACCACCTGGATGAGAACAGCCAGTTTGTCAAGACAGCCAAGAAAGCTCTCAGTAAGATGAAGAAACCAACATTACCCTCAAGTAAGTCTTCTCTGTAAAGGTCCCATGATGTTTGTCCCGATTGTATCGAAAAAAGTGAATTGTTTTTCTTTTTTGTCTCTGTCAAACTGACAGAAATATGTCTGGCAGTATCTACCCTGGTTGTTAATGCATAGTTCATTTGTCTGTCCCTCAGGCCCTTCTAAGGAAAACCAGGCTAAAAAGACAAATACATCTGCTGTGTCACCTGGAAAACCATCCATCCTGGCCAAGCCCATGAGAGTAAGTTATTTTCATTATGTACCTTCATTAATGCAAAAAAATTGGTCTGTGATTTCAGAATAGTTGCTGTTTTGTCTTACTTGAAAAAAAGCAATTTTTTAGCCTGTACTACTGTAGAAATATATTTTTGTTCTGAAAATGACTGCCCGTCTGTCATTGCTTTTCCTGCTATCTATAGGCAGTTTGAACCCCACATCGACAATGATCATATAAGATTTATTTTCAACACTTATGAAATTTATACAGGCAGGAAGTCCTATCATACATAAACAGAATTGGTGTAGGCCCAAACTTATCTTGCTGTGTGCACTGTTTCAGTACCGCTATGGGTCCTTCCTGAAGAAGGATAAGGCCAGCCTGGAGCGGCTTACCTCTGGCAAAGTGGTGGATCCCAACGGTCCTCGTCACTCAAAAAACTTCATCTTCAAGAGAGTCTCTCCAGACAAGCCCAAGCCAACGACAAAACGGCCACAGGTACAGAACTGCTTTCTTTGCCCTTATTGTTAATGGTATCATTCGAAGAGCCTATAGTGTCTATGGTATTGGTTTGGAGAACCATCTAACTCAAATGGATACAAAAGTTTTAGTGTCTCATACAAGATGGGCAAACCACTGCTTTTAAAAGCCACTTGCAACCATTGTACTTATCTCTAAACTACCACCTTTCAAAAGTTTTGAGGACCTTGTTATTTTGCTCCGTCTCGAGTCGACGGAGTAAATGTGCAGGAATAACATTGAGTGCTAAAACATGCATTAAAAGAAACTGAGGGAGTGGAAAAAATACTTAGGTGATGAAAGAGGATGGGAAAAAGAACAGAAAGACAACAGAGAACATACTTGTAGACCTGGAAAAGATGTGCAGGAGCATTTTCACACACATCCTTGCCCAAACATCCAGTATAAACAAACGTCACCCTGTTGCCTCCAGGTGAACAGGTCCATGAGCCAGGTCGTGACCCCCAGTGCCAAGCGACCCAGACTGGACCGCAGCCAGAGTGAGGATAGCAACAGCATCTTCACCATGCTGTACTGATCTGCACCCCACCATGCTGTCATGGACAGCAATCCACCAAGCAAGGCTGGTCAGCACTCCACTGTGCTGCACTGTACAACAGCCTCCTATACCAAACTGTGTCTCTGCTGGAGAACTATCTGTACTTGCAGATGCTTTTCATTCATGGCTCTAGCTAGTTGTAATGAGGAGTCCTTTTAATGATGAACTTGGAAGATATTATTTGACAGTCTGAATGATTGTCACAGAGAGCAAACATTGTGGGATGATCAGTTTTGTAAGATGTAAAATAAACCATCAGTAAAGTCCATAAGTTGTACAGGTAACAAAATTGCTGGGGTTAACTTGGCACTTTATGTTTTTTAATAATTATTCTTCATAAGGATTAGAAAATCAAGAAAACCTCCAAAACGATTTTCTCCTTACAGCATACAGTAATATGGTTTTTCAGTGATTATGCTATTGGAACCATAGATGTCCAATGTACAGGGTTTGTTCCCTCCTAAAAGCATGGAATTTGGTGTTGGGGCACCATAAATTTAGCTTGTGTTCAAGGGTGATTTTGATTTTAACTTAAAAGTTTTCCAATAAAATTTGCATAAATAAGAAAATCCATGCTCCACTGAAATGCCCACTTACAAATTTATTGGTACGCAAAGTCCTGGTAACTAGCTCTTATAAGCTTTGATTCAGCTGCCAAATACGTATACAACATTGCCAAATGACAATAATTTATAGTCTGTCTAGTCTTCATGAAAAGAATTGTGTTCTGCTATTGTCATACAATCAAGAACATCATTAACATGTAACTATTTTAGGTGTAAAGAAAAAATGAATACTAGTACATGAATGACAACAAGGAGCAAGGGAAAATTAAAACCTTTGTATTATGTTGTACTCTACACAAATCTATATAAGTACAATGATTCCCAATAAAGACAAACAGCATTACAACCTATCTCTACCAATGATTTGCATAGTTCTTATGAGAAAAAGACTTGTACTATGATTAGATTTAGAAACTATGTTTAGACACTGTACATGCTAGCACATCCAGTTAAAAGGAACATGGTGACTGGACCCTCAGCCTCGGTAAGGATTATTACTGGGAACCCTGAAAGACATTGTGGTAACTTTTCTTACACTGGCTGGCTGAATTTGAATCTGCATTGAGTATCCCCATATACTCTGGTAACTAAACACAGCGTTCACTGTACCCGTAACAGGGTGGTGCTATCACAATACAATACATTCACCACTAGGATCTTACACAATATCACTACTTACTCAGTTACTGGCCACATTATCAGTATGCTCGTAAGCACAGGCAGAAATGCACATCTAGGCCTTTAAAAGCACAGAAGTAAACCATTTAAAATGTTCCATGCACTTAAGTAAAACGACCAAATGAAAACACCCTTTTCCATATATAAAACACGTGGAGTTTTTGAGGTAAAAACTGGACATCTGATGATGCTGTCATGTGTCTCTGTGGATGATATCTGAGGTGATGAGAGTGAGGCTCAGGATGCACAGGCACATTCCGCCACCAGCTATCACAGCCGCCTGGGGAGGGGGGGCAAGTATTAGTTGAACAAATCAGACATTACCAACTTGAAGCTAAATCAAATGGCAGATAATGATTTCATTCATATACTGGTTAATGGCTGAAATTCAAGGGTTTTGAGGTAACTTTTTTCCTATTTGACATCCACCCACCATTGTAGGGTTTAAAAGTGAGGCTCCTTCAAAAAGAATTATGTCTGATCTTAACCACTATTTTTGCATAGCCAAAAGAAATGACTGTACCAGTATTTTGTGCAGAGCAAATCTTCGTTCACTGCTGACTTTGAGGTAGAACAGGCCAGGCAGGATGAACACCAGGAAGGTGGACGAGGTCGCTCCTGCAAGAAACAACAACATGGTGCTCAGGCACGGGATGGGCTCATCACTGAGTACACTCCAGTCAACATCAACATTTCATGACGGAAGAAAAAATATATCGTCCAGGAGTTAAGATGTCTAATTGACCAAATGATTAGCCTCAGATTTCCTTCCTCTCATGATTGACTGCCAGTCGACTGCTCAGCTTTGCATATAAAAGGTGGAGTACTGGGGGTATCAGCAGTCTGTCCTTGGGACCATCCATCACTGTCAGGTGTGTTGAGAGGATTTTACTGGGACAGTTGGCTTCAGATACAGGTCAAACACTACATACTGCAGCTCAACACTGAAGGAAATGCAGTACCGACCATTAATTCCATACATTATCAAGTGTTTGGCAACAACACCACACAGTACCCACCTGCCACTCCGAAGACGTCCTTGATGTCAGGTACAAAGATGGCCAGACAGTTGACCAGCCCCATGAGGCACAGCGTGATGCACAGGTGGACCAGCCAGGAGAAGGGGCGGCCTGGGAACAGCATCAGGGTGATCGCTTTCCTGGCCTGGGGCAGGGAAGGAACAGTAAGACTTACTTACATGTAGGTACATATCACGAATAATTTGTTTTACAAGTTTGTTTTGCTTGTTAACATGTGGTAATCAAAAGGATTTCCAAACACTGCAGGATTTACATGTAACTTAGGGCACAGGAAAGTGCTATTAAACCTCTTGGTTTGGGGATAAAATATAGTTGAGGTAGAAGTTGGATTAGCAAAATGGGCCTTTGTGTGTAAGGGACAGGAATCAGACTTACAGGGAAGTGCACCACAGGCACTGTGAGGATGA
Source organism: Branchiostoma floridae x Branchiostoma japonicum (assembly GCA_013266295.2). NCBI lineage: Eukaryota > Metazoa > Chordata > Leptocardii > Amphioxiformes > Branchiostomatidae > Branchiostoma > Branchiostoma floridae x Branchiostoma japonicum. The sequence continues at coordinate 19,394,351 of CM023840.1, forward strand.
CAGCCACTAGCACAGCCAGTCGGCACACCAGGATCACCACATCATGGGGGTTGTAGGAGTTATAGCTCTCCAGCAGCTCAGAGTGTACATTACCTGTAGGACACAAACAAGCCAACAACAATTACTATGCACACAGAATGACAAGGTAAGTGGCACACTGGGTAGCATTATGCTAAATAATGTGAAATAAAGAGTGCAGATAACGTGGGAAACTTACCATAGAATGTGAGGTAACCAAACAGTGCAGACAGCATGTACAGGATAAATGAGATGCCAATGGAAGTGTTGGCCACGTTCTGCATCCTCCCCACATTACCCCTGGGCAACAAACAAACAAATAATCACAAACAACCGTTAGTCAGGCAAGCTCTCTGCAATACCTTCTTAAAAGATGCATCTATGAAACCTCCAGCCTCAAGATCACACTTGTTATCAATCATCTTCAATCTTTCCAGATAAATATATCACCTCAATGTACATGAAAACATTATCATATTGGGCATGTAGATAAAGCTATATACAAGTGCTTAAGACTTGATGTTGTGTTGCATTCTCACCTCTTGAGCTCCACATACACAGGAAGGACAGCTGTGTGGCACACAAAGGAGAAGGCCATAGTGGGGAGGGCATAGGCTGTCTGCAAGGGAAATATAAGATGTGTTCAAAGACGTATGATTTTTATGAGATAACAGAATACAGGTTGAAGTTAAAACAGTAAAAAACTTTTCCTATCAACACAAATATGGACACACAGAGCTCTGCCAATATACTTGCCACTCCCTACTTACTTAAGTTTGGCCCTATGAATACAAGCATTTGAGAGAACAGTCTACAGTCTCACCCTTTCTGTCAGGATGACCATTTTAGCTGTGCAATCCTGTACGGTTGAGCTGTTCTGCAGCGCCACCATGTGATCTGTAGCAGTACTGTTGATCAGGGGAAACCAGGAGGCATTGCTGGGAATTGTTACATTGGACCAGTCCTGTGGTGGCACTGGGCAGGGGTAGCTAAATTTCTTTGCAACAACCTGAGGAGTAAAAAGAATACCTATTACAACCAGTGTGTACCGACAACTATGGATGACTTATAACATACATACATTTTACGGTTGCAAATTTCAAAGTTGTTGAAATTAAATCTTTTCTACCACTTTTAACAATTTACAAGAATGGGCAAATTCTATCAAACATTTATGTTCTGGACCAGAGGATATTTTCATTGACTGTCCTTCAACCACTAAATTTCTTGGAACAGTCCTAAAAACTCTTGTAAGAAGGCATTTTTCACACTAAAATCTAAAACCTTACCACTGAAGTGAAGAACACCATGCAGGCTATAGACAGTCCACTGGTGTAGCCAAGGAACTCTGGAAAGGAAGACATGTTATTAGTGTTACTTATCCATACGCTGCAGAGTGAAATTCACAAAATGTCCACATAAAGACTTGTGTGATGTGATGCTCCAGTAAAGTTACACAGTAGGCAGGATGTACAATGTGGCTTTCTGCAAAACATTTTATGTTACCTGATGCTTACCTATTCTCCTGAGGGCAGCTAGTGGTGCTATAACTAATCCAGCAACCAGTAACAGTAGATAATCTCCATTCAGGTACCAGGCTCTGGTAACACCAAGAAAAACAAAACATAGACATGCATAGTTTCAGAACAAGGAACTTCAACAGGATAACATACTGCCATCATGTACATCTACACTTAATTGTTGATCAGCTAATTTCACCCTTTGTCACCAACTGATAAATAAACAAGCATCATCTAACAAAATTAAGAATTCATCACTATGGATTGGTATCTGGGTACATTTAGAGCTGTTGTGGCAGTCCAAAAGGGCAGTTACACTGATTGACATACATGTGCATGATTATGTATACAACCCTATGAAGAAATATATTTAAATTCCACACCTTAAGGCTTTAAATGGCTTTGAGTTATTTTGAAGCCTGAAGTTAAATGTAGAAAAAGGATGATGCCCACTCACTGTGCATCAGGTGGGAGCTGCATGAAGGTCCTGATGACAGAGGGGAACTCTGTCTTCACTATAAACAAGTAACTGGACATGGCTGGGGAAGGTGAGAAAGAAGATATTTTTATTCTCGTTCATGACAACTGTATTCAAGCACATGATAAAAGTTACACCAATATTGAACAAGTGGGAATGATTCATGAATTATATATGACTTCAAAATCGATGACCCGAGGCAAACCATACACCTGTGTTACACAAAGTACCCTACAATGGGAACAATAGACTGAGGTCCAGGTGTACAAAAAAAAAGGCTAGAACCCACCCAAGCTTGATTTTAGCACTGTGACAAAATGCTAAGCTAAACATATCAAACGTGACAGGGGCTTTAGTAAGGGCTTAGCTGGTACATGTTGATAAAGCAAACACAAACTGTGGCTTGCACAGGGCACAATACATTAGTAAGGATTAGAGCTCAATTGTATTCTTTAAGGATCAAAGTACCATGTGGACAAACACTGCTAAATCTAGTTCTGGGACCAAACACTACATGTCACACAAATCACTCCACATGGTATAAAGGCAAATGTGACCAGAGAGTAAAACAATACAGACTCCTACCTCCTATATTTTGAAGTAGAATTGCTCCTGCAGCCAAAAACTGTGGAATAAAGGATTGATGTACATGTATTAACATTACAGGAGTGCAGATATTGCGTTCAAAGAAGAACCACAATAAATAAAATGTAATGACTCGTGGTGGAAAACAGTGTCTCATGCAAGTCTGAGAAGAAATGGTAACTACCTTTCCTGGTCTTCTCAATGCAGCATAGCCTACATCCTCATATGAATTCACCCCTGCAAGCAAGGATATCAAGATAATTGATACGAGAGATACACTGAAATAAAGACTGGCAATGCTAGTCATTTGTGTTATCCTCTGATTGCCCTGGAACAATAGGAGACTACAACCTGGCAGTACAACTCACCTGATATCTCACACATCCTGAGTAGGAGATGGATGGAATAGCTGGCTGTTACGGCAACCATCATCATCAGGATTCTGCACAGGCACAAAATGAACAAAGTTTGTTATGCTGTATAACACACCTGCAATACCACAGGATATAGTGGGAAATGAATGAATCCTTGCCCTGTGGTATATCAAATAGGGGTGGGGACATTATACAGCTTCAGACAATTGTTATTACTAGTAAGGGTGTGAGTTTGAGAGAACATCAGGTATCACTGTGCCAAAGTGCTTCTTTGTATAAAATAAAGAGGCAAGTGACTGGTCTCTAAACTGACTGCACCAGTTCTCAAGCTGCTTGCAGCTCAACCATAGGACAGCAACTATGCTTGTTTCCTTTGTAACAAATGTTGGATCTAAATCTATCCTGCATGAATTACTGTACACTACTTTGTTGATGACAGGCACCAAAGACTCACGTGAACAGAACCACTCCACTCTCCGACATGGCATAAGCCAGTCCCAGAATCCCACTGCCTAAGATGGCGTTCATGAGGTTGAAAACAGACATGCCAAACGAGGCCTTCCCTTGTGCCTCATGACTGTCCCCCTGTCGCAGACCACCAATACTGGTCTGGATACTGCTCCCCTGTCAACAGATACAAGTAGTCATTAGCAACAAAACATCACAGTACTGCAAACCAGGTTTTACTGTTGTTTGGGGTCCCATTCAATTAGGATTTACATTACAAAACTTTCCCCACAGCAATATGTTCCTAAACAATAGAAGAGCACAAAAGTAACATCAAACATAACAACAGTTATGTGTAGTTCCAAGACCTTTTCTTCGCTGCCATCATGGTTACTGAGAAGAAGTGGGTCTGACTCCTCAGCAGATGCTGACATTGGCTCTGATAGTTCTCTTGGTATACCGGTAGAGTACCAACAGAATGCCTATATCATAAATTGGTATATGGTGATGAGCATTATAACGTAGTCCGACTGCAGCGCCACCTAGCGGCTATATTGGATTGTCAAGGCAAAGGCCACACCAGCACTTCGTGGGACACAAACAAGCCGTGTTGGGTTGTCTGCGCGACTTGTCGCTCAAAGGCTCAGAAATAGCTCAGAAATGCGTGCCCTTAAAACCCTCATCCCTTGTAGCATTTCCAGCAACATTCCTGAGTTCTGGTACCAAACTAACCGGTCAGGTCACTGGATGGGACGGGCATCATGTGACACAGACACACATGCACATCGATCAAGAAAAATTTACAACGGAGCGGTAAACAAGTAAACATTGCACTACATTAAAGATTAACTAGATCCATGCCTTCCTGGTGATTACCACATACCCTACGGAAGGCTCCTAGCAGGGGTTCGCGCTCCATGGACGCCGTAACGCCATAGAAATAGTCGGAATTGATGGACGTTGCCGCATCCTCCACCGGCACTGTTGCCATCTTGCAGTGTGTGGCGAAGTTTGCGACAGGCCGACGAATTACGGCAAATTCCCATGATGCCGTCTCCAAAATGTCTGCGCCCATGTGTTTTTCTGGCGTTTCGATGCATGAAATCTTATCAGTTTTAAAGATATTTATCCTTTGAAGATGCTCCACGTTGTTCTTTACGAATAGATGTCACTTTCTGGACGTTTTTTCTGTATTTTTCACAGAAACAAAACATTCCTTCCGACGACGGTTTCGCGTTTTTTCTTGATGATGTCTGAGAACCTGTTCACCCCTCCCCCTGGTGTGAGGGGTATGGAAGTTCTGGACAGGCAGGCTTTCAATCGGACTGTACAAGTGCCAGCGATCAAGGTACTTTGTGAGATAGCGTTCTTTGGATAACTTAACAATAATTGTCTTCTACTCCGAATCATTGCGATGAACTTTGCTAGGATGGAATCTAGAGGACTGTCATATAAAATTATGTTGAACCAAAACGTTAAATCTGTGTTTGAAAAAAGTTTGAACATGGGTGTCGCTCGAGAGTTTTACTTCTGGTGAGGTATCTACTAATACTAATACTGGAAATACAAAGCAACTGCTAAAGTTGTTTCCATAATGTTTGTTTCCAGATACCAACAAAAGCCATTGGCAGACTGCTGAAGCCTCTGAAGAGTATGCTGTTGAAGCGGCCAAACACAAAGAAAATAGTGGACATTCCTGATGACCTGCAGCACAAGGTCCTGCTGTTTGACCCTGACAAGGTTGTACCTGAAGAAAACCTGACAGGAGAGCACGGGAAACTGCTACAGGAAAATGGGGTCAATACTTACTTCTCTCTTGAATCAATATTTCTATTAATCTAGCAGATCATTGTTAAAGTTGGGCATTTTCCTTATTAAAGTGAGGAAGGACTACCGGTAGTCTGGTAAGCTTTTCTATGTAGGGACTCAGACTTTCCTTCACGGGTACGAATAGTCTGCTGTACCAGGTAGTGGATATTCCACAGCTGTATAAAACAATTGTTTGACTTACAGCTTGGTTATCAAAGCTGGACAGCACAGAAGATGCTGATTACAGTCCTGCCTGTTATTTTTTCTGTGGATACCCAAGATGTCTGCTGTACTTTGCTGACATGCCTTCACAATGTTCCCCCAGGTTACAGCTGTTCCACAGCTATATGACTTACAGCTGGGTTATGAGAGCTGGACAGCACAGGAGGTGCTGACTGCTGTCCTGCCAGAGGGAGAGGTAACTACAGCCTTCAGCAGGGTGGGGCATATCGCCCACCTCAACCTCCGGGATCACCAGCTGCCGTACAAGACACTCATAGGTGACTAACACTGATGTCAACATGGCAAAAATTGTACACATTATTTAGTCTCATTGAATCATGCACTTGTCTATAGGACTACTAGGATCATTTTTGAAGCTTCAAAACATGAGTTTGAATCTTTTGATGTTTGCTCTGCTATTTCCTGTCCTTGACTTCATGTATGACACAACTGTGGGAGATGTCAATCTTTACAATACAAAACTATACAGTTATGAATGGACAGAGTTAGAATGTTCCCCTTCTTTTGTAACTGATAGCTTGTGAATGGATAGAGGGATGACATGGTTACATCTGGTTCATACTGACATCAAACTGACATCATAACCCACACTTAGTTATATGAACATTCCAACTGCCTGGTAAGTTTAAGTATAAAAGAGGAGTTTTCAGACTATTACACAGTCTTCTGTTTGATTGTCTTGTTAAGTTAATACTAGTACATGTGCACCCAGGTCAGGTGATCATGGATAAGAACCAGGGGATCACATCTGTGGTGAACAAGACCAACATCATCAACAACACCTTCAGGTTCTTCTCAATGGAGCTGATCGCTGGGGAAGACAAAACTACAGTGACAGTCAAGGAGAACCACTGCTCCTTTGCATTTGACTTTGCTCAAGTGTACTGGAACCCTCGGCTAGGAACTGAACATGAGAGAATCACCAACAAGCTCAGGGCACGAGATGTTGTGTATGACGTCTTTGCAGGGGTGGGTCCATTCTCCATCCCTGCTGCCAGGAAGAGGTGTGAAGTCCTGGCAAATGACTTGAACCCAGAGTCCTACAAATGGCTTGTGCACAACATGAAACTGAACAAGGTGGAGGACAGGGTCAGAACTTTCAACATGGACGGGAGACAGTTTATTCAGGAGGTCGTGAGGAAGGACATGATTGACAGGTGCCAAGGAGAGAACGCTGATCTTCAGGATCACTCGAGCCACGTGATCATGAACCTGCCCGCCATGGCAGTGGAATTCTTGGACGTGTTCCGAGGACTGCTGGCAGGAGAGACATTACAGGAGTATCGACCTCCCATGATCCACTGCCACACCTTCTCCAAGGCTGACGACCCGGCGGCAGACGCCAGGCGCAGGGTGGAGGAGGTGTTGGGAGCTGCCCTGCTGAAGGACCACTACATACACAGGTGGGACACCTGCCATTCAAACTGAACTATGCTGTCAATTACTGTTGAAATACAAGTATTGATTTTATTAATTGTACTCATACAGGGGTTGGTTGAATAAAGCTATTTTTCTCCCCCAGAGTAAGAGATGTGGCCCCAAATAAGGAGATGATGTGTGTGTCCTTCCAGATGCCACTGGATGTGCTACTCACTGAGCAGGAGGGGACAGGTAAAAATACTCTTCACAATTCTCACACACCCGTATGGTTTCACATGATATTTATAAGTGGGACGATCACTTTTGTTTACTTAGTATTGGAACTTGATTTCTCTACCTATGTTGTTCCTTTTGAATATTGCAAATAAAAGTATAGTTAGGATGTTATTATGAAATGTTGCGATAACAACAATTCTATCTGTTCACATGTGTACAGATCCTTCTGAACCGGACAGAAAGAAGCAGAAGACAGAGACATGAAGCACAAGGACAGCAGCATCTTCAGTGCTAAGGATGTGCTATATTGAATTGAAAACATGATTCTGTTACAAACACAATTTACTTATCAGCTTCAAATATCAAAATCCATCGTGGCCATGAATAGATTTGTTTGGTATTATTGTACTAATGAATGTAGCTTTCGGATGATATATAAGTGATAAGGCAATGTCATTTGTAGTATTTGTTTGAAAAAGAGATACCCGGTACTGGTACAGATGTCAGAGATATTTTCATAACAGACGATCTTCATTACTAGCATATAATAATCTTCTCCATATTTCACATCAACATCCACATCAACTTAAAATTCCATCGGGCATAGACCATATTAAACACAGGAAGTAATGGTAATATGTGTTACTATTGTGCAGGTTGGAAATAAATCAGACAAAAGGTGCTCGTTGGTTAAGATGGTGTTAATTGTTTTCTCAATCTCCATGCAGTAGCCTAGCTGTGTATGTGTAAGTGTAAATGACACTACAACACAGACATGTATTTAGAGACAGAATGTTGAATCCTCATCCTTAGACATGCAAACACTCCTATTTTAATTGAATTCTTAATGGACATACTGGTATACATGTATATTTAGTTTATCATGCAAATGTACACCTTCTCACAAGAAACCTCCAAATCTGGTTGTGGACTGCATAAATATACCTATCCCTGGTGCTGAACACTAACCACAGACACACTCACACAAAATTTCGCTCAAACACAAACATACCTGTCCTTGGTGCTGAACACTACATATAAGGTAAACAGGCCTATCCCTGGTGCTGAACGCTATCCACAGACACACCCATGCACACACACACTCACACAAACACTCTAAATAAACAAACATGTCCTTGATACTGAACCACACCCATGTAGACCTGTCCCTAGTGTTGAACAACTATCCACTCTCAGGCAAGCACACCTATCCTACCAAACATAATTAACGTTTTAGTAACATTTTACATCAAGAAACACACTTGTACCTATTTCCATCATCAGAACGTAACGGAAAAGAATTGTTCCTTGTTACTGATCCCCGTTGTTCAGAAACCTAAATTCCGTTATTCTTTGTTTCGTGTAACAAAGATCAAACAATAGTTATGAATTGCATTATGACGAATTAAAAAGGAACCCACAAATGTTGCCTAGTGACGTAAAGAAAAATACCCTGAACCCATCTCATTATGACAAATAGAAAACTACTCATGAACCATTGCACTCGACCATTGCGTTCTGGAATGTCTGAATGGAATCCACTGTAGCAACCATCGCCAAAACACGGGTTTCTCACGTACAATTCTCCTAACCACTCAGAAAATCTCTTGAAGATGGGACTTTCATTATCAAGAAGGCAGCGCTACCAGCGGCTTGTAAAAGCAGTCCGTGACGGTAATGATCTCGACTTCTTTCACTTGCTCAAGACTAAGGACTTCATAACTCCCAAATCGGCGCCCCTCCTGGCGGAGATCTTGCAGGAGACGTACGGAGATCTGTACAGAAAGCACGCGAACGATTTCCGTCACCTCCTACTTTCGTTCATCACTTACCAGGCGTCCCCGGACTCTGCGGCGCTACTGATGTACTTGAGGGGGTTCTGCACACCGCAGTCACTGACGGCGCTCCAAACGAAGAGAGATCCTTTGTTCCCAGCCATACGGATGTGTTCTTACAGTGGCAAGTGTAGAGTAGACATGATTTGTTCTCTGATTCTGCTGATTCAGCATGGCGTCGGTGTGGCGGCACGAACAAGAAACGGACAAACAGCCTTACACATAGCGGCGCTGTGCGACCTGACGGAGGTGGTGGACGTTCTTGTAGAGGCCGGTGTGCCGGTGGACGCCAGGGACGCCCAGGGGTGGACTCCGCTGCTCACGGCCGCCGCTGCCCGCCACGTCGTCTTCATGGAGCTTATGCTGACAAACGGAGCAGACATAAACGCCGTCACGCACATGGGAGAGACGCCCATCCATTTGGCAACAAAGACCAAGTTCTGTTTCGACGAGCGCGAGCGCGACCCTTGCGCCCACCGGAAGAGCAGCCCCGAGCGATCCGTCTGCGTGGAAGTCGGGTTTCTGACCGACTCTGGAGTGGACATCAACCATGCTGACCGGCGTGGCAGAACGGCCCTACATTACGCCGCCCATGAGGGAGAGTATTACCTAGTCAGCGCCCTCCTGTCTTACGGCGCCGACCCCGACATGCGGACCCGTGACGCTGCTGGGGCGACGCCTTTGTACACTTTCCTAGACAACAGAGAGAACATGTTCAGTTGCATGTGCCTCTTACGCCTACTGGAGAGCACTGCGTACTGGCGGGGACTGTACTCCAAGCAGGGCACCTTACCGACCATGCTGCAGGTAGACGACCAAAATATGTACATGTACCATCGCCTCTTCACCTCGCTGAAGAAAGAGTTGATCAAAGAAACCCACGTCCCGCCGACCCTGCAGAAACTGTGCGTGTACGCCGTGCGCAGGCAGGTCCGCAGATGTACAGCCCCGTGCTCGCCGTTCATGGTGAACACCGTGGCGAGTCTGCCTCTCCCTATGGCCCTGAAACGGGAGGTGTGTCTGGACTCACGGGCCGAGGACCTGACGCTCAGGTGGATGATGTCCTGCACGTCGGTCACGTTTGGCGAAGTGCTTCACCTGTAGCGTAGAAAGCATCGCGTTGCAATCGGCGACAGGGACGTTGTGGAGAAATATTGCACCAACTGTAGGAGCAATGCTAGCTCTGTTGACATTTGAAACATTTAATGTGAACATTGAAGTCTGAATATAAGAGAAAATGGACATGCTCTGCTGAATAAACAGGTCGAGATCCAATTTCAGTCAACGTGTCATGTTGAAAGTACAGTGAAAAAAAGTATAGTTAGCAGGCGCAACACCAGTTGACATTCCATCACCAACAACCCATGTTAAAACTTAATTAAGCAGTTATCTATAGAATGAATTGATGTTGGAACTATGCGTCACGTATCGGACTAAAATTGAGACAAACACTTCGCATTGACGTATTTTTAAAAGTATGAACGTTCAATCTGTACAACCGATATTCAGAATAGAAAGTTGTGTCACCGCAATTAGCATGCGCAGTATTTTGCACAGATCTGTCATCACGGCATCGTGGAGTCATAAAACCTCTGAAGCAGCCCCATCTGATCGTCTTTCTACTAGTGCAGACGTGAACGAGTCTCTTGGATTGATATTGGGGCTGCATTGTATTTACGAATTCTCACCCTAACGACTGATTTTTCTAGTTAGTCTTTGTCCGTTTGATTCTCTTCTTGACTTTGACCTTGACACAGCCGTGGCTGTACATGGCTCGCGGTAACATCGCGGCGACCTCCCAGCTGTTCGTTGCTGGGTCGTAGCGGTCCACCGAGGCGTAAGCACTGCCGGCGTACGCTCCACCCGTCACGTACAGCTTGTCCATGACGACGGTGACGCCGACGTGCTTACGTCCGTGCGTCATCCGGGCGGCAGGGGTCCACTCATTCGTGTCTGGGTCATACCTTTGGGGACAGAAGAACATGTTCATATCAAAATACCAACATTATCCTAGTGCTAATCTTAGGATAAATTGCATCTCAGGGACAATACTGATGGAGAGTTATTGGAAGTGTACAACGAACCCATCGCGTTATCTACTGAAATAAATGTATCTAGACTCGCATAACAGTCGTTTCAAATAATTAGTTACATCGTTTTGTAGGCGGCGTGCGCGGATGATATCAAAGGACAAAGCACAAAATGTTATACCGACCTAAAGATCTTGATACATGAAATTATTAGAAATCTTCTTTGGACATCTTATGCAATTTCAGATGTACGACAGACTACCACCTGTCGCATATCGCAGTCGCTCCGCCCACCACATAGATGGAGTCCCCTATGACGGCCGTGGCGATCCTGAAGCGGGGACGGGGACAGATGGACACGGTGGTCCAGCTCTCCGTCACGGGGTCGAAACACTGGACATTTGCATACACAATGTTGCCGTCGTACCCACAGATGACGTACAGTTTGTACCTGAAGGCCGCCACGCCACACCTGCGCACAGACTGAACCATAGGCGTCAGAACCTCCCACTTTTTGGTTTTAGGATCGTACCTCTCCACGTCGTTGAGAGTGAGACCGCCCTGCCAGCCGCCAACCACGTACAGATAGCCGCCCAGCTCCGCGGCACCGTGTGCACAGCGTGCGGTGGGCATGGCCGGGGCCTCTCGCCACGCGTCCCTCTCCACGGAGTAGACCCACACGGTTGTCAGTTCTTCTGTGCGGGCTCGATTCGACCCTCCTGTGACGTAAACGTCCGTCCCGACGGGCGTCGTGACGTAGCTATGACGTTCGTACCCTGGCCACCGAGCGCAAGCCGCCCAGGTGTTTTCGCAGGGATCATAGAGGTAAACGTCAGGGTGTGGCTCTCCTGTATTCCCGCCGACTACTAACATCATCTCAGTTTTTCGTGAACGTACTTTTGTTCCGTCCGCATCAAAGTACTCAGCAACGACATCACGGAGCACGTTTCGAACATTTTCTCTGCCCAGCGAAGGTTCCATGTCAACAACGCCCTGCAGTTCACTGGGAGGAATTGTCTCCAGCCGGACGTGTCTTAAGATTCCCCCCAACTCGTCCTCCCTACTGACCGAAGCGTGCTCCGCCCATCGCAGCACAGCCCTCAGCACCATTGTTTCGTCTTCAACCTGCAAGTCGTCGTTCGAAATCAACTGAATGAGGTCGTCTTTGCAGAGTTCAAAGAATTCCTCCTGCACGGAAACTTCTGTGAAATGTTTCAGCGCGAAGGTTTGGGCGCCGTCCGCAAGGCGATGCAGGTCCTGGATCCTGGCCAAACGGTGGATCCCCAGGCAGTTGCACGGATCCAGCTCCTTGGCCAGAAAGGACACACATGCCTCCTTCACCTCGTAAAACAGGAGGAAATTTGCGGCCTCCAGGAGCGACTGGACGTTCTCCTGGGTGATGACGAGTCGTGCTGTGTAGGCGTAGTCCAGCAGCAGGGCCAGAGCATCAGCAGAGATCCCGTCTACCTGTGTTATGGACAGTTTTTGTTAAACTCGACCACCACTCTTAATGTGAAAAGTTTTGTTAATTTTTTAGCTAAAGAAAGAGAATACTGAATGAAAGAAAACAATTGCATCAAAAATGAATTCCGAGGATTGTCATTTTCCGCCTAAATCGTCAATGTTTCACTCATCTTTATCATTCACATTACAAGGCACAGTGATGACGTCCTCAACTATAGAAACTTACATCGGTGCTACCAGGGAAGGACATCTGCATAGTTAATGATGATAATGGAAGAGACAGACGCCGATATACGACGAATACATAATAGCCTTGTCATCACATACTAATTGAAAGCCCAATGACATTTTGCACAATATACCCCAAGATTCTAAGTCGCCATGATTAATCAGGAATCAACAAGGTACCGGTACCTGTATAACCTCCTGTCGGCTCTCCTTCATGCCGGTGTAGAACATGGCGCGGAAGTAGGCGGAGCACGAGGCGACCACCGCGCGGTGGCAGGGCAGGGTCTGTCCGCCCACCAGCAGCAGCACGTCGATGAAGTTCCCGTCGGTCCGCAGCTCATTCAGGCCCGACAGGATCTTCTCGGCGTGGAACGGCTCGTAGAACTCCTGTGAGCGGAGAGCGCCGGTACCTTCCTCTGCAGCGGACATCTCGGCCAGGTCTGTCGGGCTTCGCAATTAAGAAAAATTCACGAGTATGTCACAGCGCTGCTAAGGAGGATACTAATACATTATCACATGAACACAAAAGCCAACATAGCTTTAAAGTTCATAGAGTTATATCGGAAGTTATATGCTATCACTGTACTTTTGTGAACAATCTAGCACTGCGGTATGTCTTCGGTGCATTTACTTCAATCAGCCCAAGAAATGGCCAGAGACGAAGAGAAGGATGAAAACAAGCATTTTGAAACTTCTCAGTATAAAAGCAACAGACTACGTAGAAACTGTGAGTCAACTTGAACTAGGTTACTTTAACGTTATGTGAATCTATGCCGTTGACCATATTTTCCATTGCTATGATCGTCATGACAGAATTTTGTTCCTTATCTTACCAGTTCTACAAGCAGCACACGTTTACAAAGCTATCCATCACCGATCGATACCCCTTATCAGTTGATTGCTGCACAGCGTTCTTAATGATGCTGTGCAATCGCGTTTATATGAAGCCCGACAGAAACTGGTACATGTACTAGCATATTCTGATACCGTGTTGATAACCCGGAAAGTCAAAGTTCAGTTTGACCCGGTGAAAACATACACACAAGATCACACAATACAGGCTGCGCTGACGACCACACTTTTTCGCACTATGTTATGCATTAGAAGGAGAGATCCAACTACTAATACTGTTGAGGGTGGCTGTGCCGGGAGAGTGAAGCATTGAACCAAACGCATCTTGAAGGATTTGTGCTTTCTCCTAATCAGGGATTGTTGACCTGATCAGGACCGTACTGTTCTTTCTTTCCTAATGAATAGATTCTGGGTAACTGAGAGAGACGTCAGCTGAGGAAGCACTACCATGACGACGACGTAAGATGCCCTAGCCGTTTACTGTGTGTGCACTGTGTAGACAGCATCCCAGCCTGTTGCCCCTCCCTCCTCCGCCCCCATCCGTGGGGTCGTTCCGGCCATTGAGGGCTCTATACTACAGGAATACCTCGTCAAGAATGGTGTCAAGTCGTGATATCTTTGTCATTGTGGCAGAACATATTCTTACGTCTATAGTTCAAGACTTACGTTTGACGCGTTGTGCTGTAAACTGCCTTGTTCCCACCGTGAGTCTGACACCCTAGCTCGAGTGGCGCACTGACATTCCTCAGCGGCCCCTGCCCTGGAGTAACCTTACCATAGTGGGCAGGGAGACCATGCTCATGATGGTGAGGGTATCGTGCGCAGTGTGTGTTGTTCAGAACATTGTTGCATTGAAGAGAGATAGTGGATGTTAAGTAGTCATCTAGTAATAAAATACACAATATATAATCCAAACACACATGTAACAGGATTTTGGGGTTGCGGATAACTTGCAGTGAAGACATAATTATATGCAGAGTATGCAAATCGAAGCCTAATTTGCGTTGTTACATCGGAAAATTTATATTTCCTTGGTATCAGGTGACTGGACTTCCATACTCATTAGATGTAGTCTGGGTCAACAGGAACATTCGTGGCTAAGAATTATGCAAATAAGGACCTAATTTGCATAAAGATACAAAACAGGTACTCTTTTGGTATGGAATTTCAAACTTGTGACATGTGTAGGTTTGAAGATTATCATAGATAATTTAAATGTGGATGTCATTAGCAAAATCAATGAAGCTATAAGGGCTTGCTGAACAACTTTTTGAATTGATACTTGCAATGTATGTATTATTGGAAGAGGCAATTATGATTCCATACAAAGCATGCTAATTTGAACCTTATTTGCATCATTAATGAGAAAATGCGATACTACTTCAATGCAATGGCAAATGGTAGGGACTTCATCTTTGTGGCATATGCAATTTATGAAGGAATGAGCATTGGAAGTCACACATTGTATATCATGCAAATTATGTAATCATTTCCATAGCTAATGAGCTAAGGATATTTGGTAAATGGGGTCGTCTTGTTTCCTGGCACCCATTTTTGTATATCACATTGTAAGTTTGTGTGGACTTGACAATCAAGGGTGAAGGCATCATGCTGAGAAACATCTTTAATAAAGCGATATTATGTAAGATATTCACTATTTTAAACATCGTTGTTTTACACATGTTCTGGTGCTATAAGCCTACCTGGGTTCATAATTTGGGGAGTAAAAGATCAATGTCGTTGCGCCGCAAAAACGTGTTGGAAAACTGCCAACTCCTTGGCGCCAGCATGGATCGCGGCTATGTTTGTTGTCAATGTTTGTTACTCCGTGAAGGAGGTATACCTCCTGCAGGAGTATTCGGGTCAGCCGGTTTTTCGTGTTCGCAGCTAAAACTCACGGTTCCCTTTGTTCAATCGGCATTTAATTTCGTCTGCAGGCATGCCAGTGGTGATGCACATATATCAATATTTACCGTAGGTGTTTTCGCGGTCAAGATAATATTCGAAAAGCACCCCTACATTTAGGGGCACATGGGACCGGCCGCGAAAAACCCGTTGTTTTGAATAGCGCGGGGGGGGAGCATCCTTAATGCAGATGTGCGGGGCGGTTTTTAATGCCGACCAGATGCGGACCGTAATGGTTTATGGATGGGGCGGAATTGTGAAATGTGTTCGCACGTAAAAGTCATGTTTGTATACGTTGTATTTCTATGAATTTGGGCATGTGGTGTGCCGTTATGTCCGTGTTGATGCAGGTGTCTTTGTTTTTACCGTAGCGTTTTTTATATTGTGGTGATTGCCATATTTGTGACTCCCCCCTATTTTTCCTGTTGTGTATGAAATGTTGTCGCCCGGCCGGTGAGCGGCAAGTGTTAAAATTGTTGACGTGGTTTTAGACTGACCGCCAGTTGCGCAGTTAACTTTGTGCACATGTCTTTGTTTTTACCGTAGCGGTTATGTAGGGCGGTGTTTTCCGTGTGCAACGTTGCTGTTGTGATCATGTTGTTTCGTTAAGCAGTTGACTCACTTGACTTGAGCGATACCCGTTTTTCCGTGTTCGCAGCTAAAACCCACGGTCCCCTTTGTTCAATAGGCATGTAATTTTATACGTCGTCTGCAGGCATGCCAGTGCCAATACCACCTCCCAATCTGCAAATTATAAAATTTCACGGAGAATTGTCGCCTATGGCTTCTTGTTTACATTCTTTTTAGGAGCCTCCTAAAACTACAGTGGGCCTAACGCAACTTACTTTCGCGCTGCGCTGAGTCGCTAGAAAAGCGAAATAGCGACGCTAATATGTCGAAAGTTATTGAAAATGACAATCTAGATGAGAAAATTTCAATAATTTATAATTACAGTTTTGGTGCAAAAATCTTACATAATATCGCAAAAAAATTGCTGGTATCAAATCGAACTGAGATGAAAATTACGATCCTGCAAATTTCTATACGCAATTTAACATGAAAGATATTACAACAGCTCTATCATAACAATTACATACATGTTAGACACCTTTAAAATTTAGCATTCACCAATCTCACTGCAGCAGAACAAAGTAAATACACAAACTAGTCAAATGAAACAAATGTTGTCATGTTGGAGTGGCTCTATTCAACAGCTGTTCAAAGTTTCACCAATGCTTGTGTAAATGTGACAAACAATTTGACTGAATTAACAAAATGCCCCTTATCAAGGAGGTTCACCTATTAAATTAAAAGAGGCTATTCTTGGACATTTATCATCAGCAAATTTTCTTCCTGAATATGTCAAAGACATTCATATTTATAATAGGTTTAACTCCTTATTTGAAAAGGGTTGTTTTAGCATTAAAATGCTGATGTTGGCATTTTTTTAATGCTACTTCATAACCTTAAGGCAATTTCGACAGTCAAAAATGGAAGTCACATCTCCAGCTTGTCAATTTACTGCTGAAGAAGTTGAGGGAGGGGGATGGACACAACTACAGACAGAGAAATTTATCTGCTCAACTTCCAGAAGCTACTTTAGCTACGGAAAATACCCAGTGTCTTCCGCATTATCCTGACTATGGTTCTGTACACCTTAGCACAAATACAAGCCTACAAACAAACAGTAAGGAAGGGCAGTGCAGTTCGCACCCCCAAGATCACGGGCCAAATCAAAGGACGTCCGCCATGTCTGAAGTGCCCGGATGTATATCCCAAGATGCAATAGCTAATCTTTATGACGTCATCGACTTCGTTGAAATTTTTGTCCCCCGAACGCTTCCGGAGCCTTCCGAAGGACTTCCGGAAATGTTCGGGATTCTTCGGAGGACAAACCCACACCGCTGATTGGTCAACGAAGGCCGAAGGGGCGGGCTGCGCACATGTCATCACGAGCTGACAGCAAGTGGCAACGAGAAACTTGCTCCAAACAGCGGGACAACGTTCGTCTTTCCTGTGCGATTTGCGACCAATTTAAGATCGGATAGGATCTTTTATGCCGTGGAAAGATCCCTAAGATCTTTAGCGACAACATTTTGTGGTATTGTATGTTGTATGGCCGAGATTTGTGGCAAAATCTCACCCAGTATTCCCGGGTGCTGTATCCTAAAGGGTTGATTGATTTTTCCGGACCCCTCCACATATGATGTAAGCTGGAATATCAGTGCGATCCTCTTTGATCTTTTTGATCCCCTCCGTAAACCCTAACCTTGAACAAGGACGATATTATGAGCGGAAGACCACGGACAACATCCTTCGCCGAGGGTAATAAGCCAGGGCACCAGGCACCATCCTTCGGAGGGGTGAAAGTCAGCCGTAAGTAGTCTGTCCTCCATGTTCCCTCCCATCCCTAGCCCTCTGGATCAACTGCCATATTTGATCATTTTTGTCGCCCTCCCCTCCCGATCATTTCACGCCCATGTCTCACAACCTACCCCTGGTGTTTTGCCCAGGGGATAAAGATGGCAGCAAGGTGACTACAGTCGTAGCAACTCCTGGTGCAGGGCCCGATCGGCCACAGGAAGTGGCCTACACGGACACCAAAGTGATCGGCAATGGGTCGTTTGGGGTGGTGTACCAGGCCCGCCTCTGCGACACTGGCGAACTCGTGGCCATCAAAAAGGTGTTGCAGGACAAGAGATTCAAGGTAACGATCCGGTAAACCTTACCGTATAACCTTTTTGTGTTTCTGAACACCCGTGATCACACGATTTCTGAATCCTCGGTCAAGGGCTGTGTTTCTCTGGCCCTGTTTGTGCATGCATCATGCTAACTAGATCAATTATTTAGCAATGGCCAATGCTGGCAAGGTAAGGTTGCCTCTGAACCCTTTTGTTTTCAAAACTGCAACTCGGTGCCTGATAACTATTTTGAGCCTGAGACATTCATCAGTGTTTTGTTGGTAATTAAAAAAATTGAAATGGCTTCTAGATATCCATTTTTGTAAGATTTCTGTGAAAAAGTTGCTGTAAAATTATATTGTATATTATGATCATAACTTACTTCATACCTTATATTATAAATCCAAAAATCTCAACAGGTCCGTTAACCGACCATGTTCTGGAATTATGTGATATTAGCTGTTTTCTCAAGAGACAAGCTACACAGAGACAACTTTCTCCTCTTTGTGAAGCTAATTATATTACTTAGATTGATATGTCGTGCCTAAGCACAATAAAGACCCTGGCTGTATTTGATATTTATAAAAGTTGACAGTAGTAGTAATAACAGAATTTGAATCTGGTTGGATAACACTAATGCTAGTAGTTGTAACCATTTTGATGTTCTTTCCTGCCATTTTGGGCTGGTAGTGGTATTAGGCACTTAGTGGGTGGTGCATATGGGTTCATTTAGTTCTTATCTACTTGTGGTTCGATTGTGCTGTAAATGTTGCAAGTGTACAGGAATATGTTGGTAAAGCAAGAAATAGGGAAGAAAATTTCTTTGATTTCAGTATGGCCCAAGTCACGGATCATTTGTATAGGCACAATTCCTCCTAATGTACCTTTTATGATTCCTTTTCAAAAAGATAAGCTTAGCTTCATGTGTCAATGGACATATGAATATAATGTTCAATCCATTAAGCAGAATGGTCACCAGCCATTTTTGATAGAACATGTGCCTTGCAGGGACCATTCAGACCTTCTGTAAAACCGTAGGCACATTTTAAGTGTCCTTATGTGCCCATGGTTATCCATGGAGCCTCATCCCTATTCAACAAGCCACCAATCCAGTGATCTTGTATGATTTAAGACATTATCTGTTAACCTGTCCAATGGGAAGTGTATGTAACAACATATTACACAGGAATACAGGTGTAGTTTCAGGTCAATCCATCAATACTGACTCTTAACCAACCCCCAGTGAGTCTCTTTGCTGATGCAGCAATAACAGTAATTTTCTTTTTGGCTGAAGAAATACAAGACATCTAAGCACAATGTAAAGAAGTCATAGGAACAGAACCATACTAGGTAGCTTGTAATTTGTGAACTTCATGTTAGGAAAATATTAAAATAATAGGAAAAAGAAACTTGTTTACATCATAATGTTTTTTTGCAAGTATTGTCTTTCAAGAGTGACCTGAATCCAATCAAGTATTATCCTCCAAATTAACCCCCAAACCAAGTACTGACAAAGCTGTTGGTCTTTCAGTCCAAAGAATCTTAACATTTTATGAAGTAACAACTCAACTAGTATAGCATTCCAGTACATTTGGTCAACTACATGAGAATGTATATACTCTCTGCAAGATCCAGAATCTCCTTTGAGTAAACCTAAGCAGGTCATGCGGAACAGACCCTCCTTCCTTCAAAAAGATTTTGTGCCAGACATACAGTCGAGATTGTTTAAACCTAGGGAAATGCTGCTGTCTGTGTTTGAGATGAAATTGAGATGTGGTAATGTGTTGTTTGTTAATCATAATACTTATAGACTGCAACAATTTGAAAACTAGAGTCTAGACTGTTTCTATTGGCTTGTCAAACATAGACTTAGAATAAGTTACATGTAGAACTAAATTTTACTGTGCGTCCCTCATATTTGTTTTATGAGACAGATGAAGAAATAATGTTGCCAGTGGTATCTAGGACATGAAGTCCATAAAACATAGAATAACCCTGAGATGCCAAAGTCAGCAGGTAGTCCTGAAGCCCTGGTCACATATCTTGTATGGTGTACCTACGATGGAGGGCTTTCTGCAACAATCACACCGTACAAGTACATCAAAGGTTTGAGAAGAAATGGGTGCAATAGTTTTAAAAAATAAGCTATTGCACCCATTTCTTCTCAAACCTTCTCAAATGTAGCTACTCGGAACTCTTGTCTGCCTTATAAAATATTCTCCAACTCTAAATTATATTTCTCTAAGGCCACACCAATTTAATTTGTTGCTTCTCGGATTTGCCTCTTCATTTTTTTCTGATTTGCAAAAAAAAAAAAATTCTGGTTCCGAATCAACTAAAAATGCTCATATTTTGCCTCCAACAGTTGAAGAAAGTCCTTTTCTTCCTAGTTGTTACAGTTGTTACATCTACCAATGCAGTGGTTTGATTAAAAGTTCAAAATTCATTGTTTAAATTTTAACCCAGTCTTTTGTGTTGACTTCATGGCACCTATTCTAACATTTGGGGCTATAATAGGATGCCCAGGCGTGTTTTTATTTTTTCGCCCTGTCGCTTCATATTTTTTCTGAAAAAATCCGAGAAGCAACAAACAATTGGTGTGGCCTAATGGTCGAGTTTTGTCAAATGTCGTACTAGTCAAGAGTTCAGAAATTCAACCAGTCTTGGCTTCAGGTAATGGTCATGATGGATCTTGTTATCTCCCATTCACCAGTGCTAAGTGTAGATTTAGGTCCTGATAATTGCAGATGGAAATGCTCATCATCGATGACGTGTGGCTTTTGGAAAAAAATTCTCCAGTATCCAGGTAACTCCATTTGCCATTGGGCTGTTTTCCTTTGGATTTTGCCCAGCGTACTAATTTATACACGATCTGTCTGTTGGGATATGTTGATTACCTATTACTGCCATAGCTGAAATGATCTGCACCAAGCAGCCCATTGATCTGTCAGATTATGATTGATGATATTTTACTATCTTCTCTGGATCTTAAAGAAACTGCTTCATATATGGGCATGATGATGTCATCCATTTCACTTGCATTTTCTGGTCCTGATTCCTGTTTGAGACCCTACATGTGCTGGTGTTGAATGTTTACAGACAAGTTTTATTGCTGGTGTTTTACATACATCATAAAATGTGTCAGCCAGAAGAAGTTAAATGGCTGGATGAAAATTTTATAACAGCTAACATCTGTATGGCATGCTTTTGGTGATAACCTTGGGGTTGAACCTTTTTGTACTTGTACAAGAATGGAGTGTTAGAAAGGCTAGGAGGAAGTAAGGTGTAATCTAGAAAAAAGTAGCCAGGAAAAGTATCAGTTGGGGAGGTAACCTATATGTTTGGTAAACAGATATCACAAGAAGAAAGTCTGCATTCAGTGTATAAGAACTGGTAG
Source organism: Branchiostoma floridae x Branchiostoma japonicum (assembly GCA_013266295.2). Classification (NCBI taxonomy): domain Eukaryota; kingdom Metazoa; phylum Chordata; class Leptocardii; order Amphioxiformes; family Branchiostomatidae; genus Branchiostoma; species Branchiostoma floridae x Branchiostoma japonicum. Next base: position 19,415,813 of record CM023840.1, read on the forward strand.
TTTAGTTTGAAAGTAACAAGCATCAAAATATTGCTTTTTTTCCTGATGCAAATACTAGAAACAAGTAGATACCCACAAGCTTGGCTCTGTGCTGTCTTGCGATCTGTTTTGCAATGTTTAGATGATCATCAACAACTGAGCAAACAACTATGGTTAGGCCACACCAATTTATTTAGTTGCTTCTCGGAATCGCCGCTCCTATTTTTTGCATTTTGAAAAAAAAAAAAAAATCCGGAGTAGAAAAGTCGCAGACCTCCCCAGACGATGGTGCAAAGCAATGGCACAGCACTAGCTTCACGCTACACGGCTTTCCGAATTTAGGGAGTTTCTCCCCTATTTTTCTGGACCATAATTTTTGCTACACATATATCAGCACCTAGTGTATGAGGTTTCCTATCAAAAAAGCCAGGAAATTAGCGGAAACACCCAAATTTAGCGAGATAAACAAGGTCAGGAAATACCGCCCTCCCTCCCTCCCACCCTCCCACCTTGCGTGTCGGCACGTTTGATAGACGGGTGTAAACAAATCTGCAATCCCAGGCCAACTGCCAATTTTACGCGCCAATCAGCCAACTTGGTGAAGTATACATGCTTTATTGTTCTCCAAACTTGTCCATGTAAAATCTAATCCGCTGTGGAGAATCTTGTAGAAGTTTAGGGAGTCCGACACAGACGACATCAAAGCAGGCCTCGGTCATTGACCGGAAGAGTTCATTTCAAGGGACAACTTCTGAAATATCATTATATATCTAACCATTCAATGTATGTTGATATGGATTGAAGTGGAAGATGTAAGTATTATAATGTAGCTTTGTCATGTTAATACTGTACAAAGTCATATCTCTATTTATTTGATATGCGTTTGAAGTATTTCAAAGAAACTTTTCCCCTACACACAGAATAGACTCGCCCGTACGCGTGTTACTGGAATTGCCACAGAAGGCAATTTTTACCGGGTTTTTCCTCAGAATGTCCCTGATTTTACCGGTAATATAGGCACTATAGCTCCTTATATATAATTCTACCGTTCAATTTACAATTTACCAAAACCATCGGCATGGGCGAAAGCACAGTGTGTTTACAAACCAAACCTGTGTTGGCTGCCGATGAACTTATGTTACACCATTGACAGATGAAAGAAACCCTTTGATCATGAACTGTGCCAAATGTGCTGATTTTGATGTTGCAAATTATCATAACATTTTCTAAAACATATACACAATGTATTCCTGCATCTCATTTTTTAAATATTTATAAACATCCATGTCAATTTAGATTTATAATCATTTGAAAATAATTCCAAAATATTACCCCCCAAAAAAGCAACCCAACACTGCAGTGACTAAAATGGAATGTGCCTCTGAGTCTGTTATGAGTTACACCATTTATCATGACCCTTCATGTCAATTCTAAAATAAATATACTTTAAAACAAAGCTGTAACAAAGATGAAAAACTACTCTCTACTTTAAAAAAATGAGTAAATTGGCCGTCAAAATGCTGAGGAAATGGTGTTTCACAGGGTTAAAAATTCCACTGCACTACATTTGTAGGTCTCCCTATGCTGTGAAAAAAATCCTGGTGAGAACGCTGAAAGGAATCAATGCACAATACTTTGCCATGAAAAGCTGACAACTTGCATACAGTGTAATCCTGCTTTTCTGTATTTTCTGTAAGCCCTATATCTCCACCCAAAACTTTTGGGGGAATTTTATTTTATTTTTTTTTTCGCCCTGTCGCTCCAATTTTTTTCTGAAAAAATCCGAGAAGCAACAAATTAAATTGGTGTGGCCTTAAGGTAAAATTGATAGTGTAAAGATATGAAATGGAAAGGTCTTCATTGTGTAGGTCATGTGCAAGGCTGTTAGGATCAGATAATGAGGGAGGGGTATTCTAAAGGTTGGAAGGTTGCCAGGAGCAGACATCACAGTCATGGTGTTTCCCATTCTAGCCAATCATGGAAGATGATTTGATGAAAGTCACCTGTTCCAAACTAAGTCATGAGCAGAGGAGCTCTAAGGTGCAGGGGTGTTACTTGTTTTTCCAAGATCAACATACAGTTGGTTCTGAAAACCTGTAGAATTATCTTGGTTGCACTGCAAACATTCACAGCAACTTAACACAAATAAACAAGTTTATTGTATATCTAATGTGATCACCTACTTTAAGTTATTACCATTACTTTAGAAATGATTTAATATGCTATTGATATCTGCATACTTTGGTTGATTGTGAAAACAGGTAGCTGCTAAGCAGACTTGATATGGAATTTAATGGATTGATAAACACATTATTGACAATCAAATACACTTTGCAATCATCAGCTTTATGTACATGCACTTGGAAATTACTAGTCGACTAAGACCCGATTCACACACTGGCAAAATTCTTGCGTACGAAAATTGTGTGCGCAAATTGCGTACGAAAATTGCGTACGAAAATTTTTTTCAGCATGTAAACCGGTCATTTTTTTCGTACGCAACTTTCGTACGCAATTTGCGTACGCGACCTCGAGGGCAGGCGTACCATTGCCCGGATCGCCCAGCGGGGTGTCTGCGTGCCTCCCCGCCTCCGTGTAAACGTGACTGATCGTACGCAACCCCTTTCCTGTCACAAATTCCATTATTTTCCGGCGTTTGTGCCAGCCACGCCGTGTTTACTTGTTCATTTCCGCGCGTTTCATTTCGCTTTGCTTTCCCTGTTGTGTTTTGATTCTTTGCTTTGAGTTTAATGAGCTTGTTTGCTGTTGCCTGGGCATGTCGGAAGGGCGCAACAGCGCGAATTGGAGTATGGATTAACGACAGGATCAAAAGCAAAATGGAGACTGTTTAGAAAGAAGGAGGTCTACGAGGACATTGCAAGAGGTATGAGAAATGGAGGCTAGATCCGAACTACAAAACTGGTCATCAAGAAGATGAGCGATCTCAACTATGCTCATCGCGGCAGGCAAGGACGTTGAACGTCCTTGCGGCAGGTCAATATGGGGTCACGGTAGTGTTCCCAGCGCAGCGGGAGTCCCCGGGCTCTCCCTGTCAGCGTGTAAAAAGAAACGATCGTACGCTCACGTGCGTACGCAATTTTCGTACGCAAAAATTTTGCCAGCGTGTGAATTGGGTCTAAGCAGCCAGCTCAAATAGTAAGAGAAAAGTAATCCAGGTCATTAGCAGAAAAATTGTGTTGATTTAGGTCTAGTCATGCTTCCAGATAAAAATTTTACAGATGCCATTTCATTTTTTTATGTGGGTAATTTTAGAGTTTATTGTATACTATGCTGACTGAACCACCTGAAAATGGTGAAACATACTAGATATATTTCACTTCAGTAAGACCAGAGTAACGGTACTCTGATTTTTTAGTTCACCTACTGGAAAATTGAGTTGATGGTATTAAACCAGGGGACAGTCTAGCCTGGGGTTTTCTGAATTACAGAATTACCATTTGACAACATAATTTGACACATGGGTGAACACCATGGTTGAATATTTGTCCATCAGTCCGACAAGTCTCTACTACCTTAGGCTGTAGGAAAGGTAGCTGTGTGGAACATGTGTATCATTGGTGAATTTAATGACCATCTTTTTTTAATTAAAATACAATAAAGAAATCTAGAATAATGGAACAGTTGATGTTATTCTGTTGAATTCAATGTTTTTGTTGTAAATTGCAAAATTTGTCTTGATCACAATGTGCTGGGCAGGAGCCCTGTAAATTTGCTTGTCACCCACTGGAACTAGTGGAAGATCGCTAAAATCCATTTGGTACTAATTTGTAGTATGTGCAAAATGTCATTTTTATGTGCAAAATGACAATAAAAAAATAAAAAAATATGTCTGATTTCTTAGCTCATAAATGGTTCAGCTTTAGCTTGACACAGGGAAACTTCAAGGGAAGTTGAAATGTCTGAGAATTTTCATTTCCTCCCACGTTATGTATTACGTGTTGCAGTAAATATCACAAATTTGGTGCATTGCTTAATGTTTAATACTCGTCTCACGTATGCATGGAATGCTGCTTTGATGTTGTTAGGAGACATCTAGCTGAGATTTGCAAATCATTATGAGCACAGATGTGGACTGACTTCTTTTTCTTTTCCATATTTGAACTGTCAATTTGCATGTATTAGCATCAGGAATTCTGCTGTTCTTGCCAAAGCAATAGTGTTTGAGAAATCTTAATGGTAATGGGGTAGACTTTCAGAAGATTGATTGACAAATGTTTTTTTGTTCCTCTTCTACAGAACCGGGAATTACAGATCATGCGGAAACTGGAACACATCAACATCGTGCGGCTTAGATACTTCTTCTACTCCAGCGGAGAGAAGGTTTGTATTTCTGTGTACCTGCATGGAGAATATGAACACCACAGTGCAGATGGCAAAAGCTTGCTGATGTGGCAGGTGCTGTTGTTTTTGTTTACAAGTGCCCAGTATGAACAACTGAACTACATTGGCCGTATGTACAAATTATGTGCATGGAAGCCTCACACTGGAGTCTTGGCTTCTGAAAATGTTCCTACCTGCAGAGTGAAGTATTTCTTGCATCTTCTGGCAGTGATACAAGAAAAAAGCACTGCTTGACAGACATGGGAACTGAAGTGACATTAAACAGAACATATCACGGAGACCATCATATGATCATGTGTTTGTCTGAAATCTGTAATAGTAGGTTTTTGCCATGTGCATTGTGTATGAGTGTAGTATGTGTCAATGTATCGCTCTAGGCTTAACCATAACAGCAATAGCCAGGCTGATGTAGCTGCATAACTTTCTCTAGTTCCTTTTCTCTTTTGTCTGTGCTGACTTTCCACTTACATTTTTCACCACTATACCAAGCTAGATAGCTGTAGGTTGCCTGTTGTAACTGGCAGTTCTGAACCAAAGTTTTCTGGTTGACATGGTACTGTGTACTTCAAAAATCGATTTGCAGACAACCTCTGTTTTTGTGGGAATGAAGGTCATCAGCCAGAAAATAAGTATGAAATCAAACATTACATCATGCGGCTTACTGGAAATGTATAAAATGTTACTGAAAATTTGGATACATTTTACTGTAGGGTAGATATGGAGAATTTGCTTAACCTTGAGAATAGGTGAGGGGATGTTGCAGAATATAAGATAGGGATGGCAAGATGGCATTTTCACATTGAATTATTTTAAATTTATGTTTTTATTCAGAGCTAGTTCCACATTTTGATTTCTAATGCTAATCTTGCCCCCTGAAAATTAACCCTGGAACTGCCCATAAGTTGCAAATTGTAAGTTCCGTTAGACAACAAAGATGTCTGTCTTTCCAAGCCAATCAGCAACTCCAAATGTTAGACTTTGTGTTCAGAAAAGCTCTTGGTGCACATGGCAACCTACGCCTGTTCCACTCACACTTGGTATGGTACTCCCATGCGTTTTGTTTTCTTTCAGTTGTCCTGTCTGAGAAGGGTAAGTCTAATTTAATAGATTTTGTTGGCTCAAGATTTATAAGCATCTCAGCTGTTTTATCCACACAGCCTCACATCTAGTACTGGTATGGAACCTGCCAAATCAGACATGGGAGACTGGATGGTTCCAGTAGAATTCTAACAATTGTTTAGTGCATTGAATGATAAAAATGGTATGCTATGAAAATCCTGTTCCCATCCCCATTCCTTTTTGTACCCATGCCTGTACCTTTCCAGTTTTTATTCTCTCATTCCATTTGTTCCAACAAATGCTTCCCCTTTTCCTTTTTTTGTTTGATTTCTTACCCTACCAGCCTACTATCCTTCAGTTTTATTCCTCTCCTCTAACAAATGAAATGAAATGTAAAATACACTGAAGTCAGTAAAAATTACCGTATATGGTACACGGTACTACACACTGGGTAGTAGTGGGTATGTCAACTGCTGGGACCTTTTTTTAAAGACGTAGATAATAACTAGGCCTAACAGAACACAACAGCTCGTCCACATTGAAAGTAATAGTATAATCCTTATATCTTAGGCTGGGCCACATTGATTTGATGGCTATAGGACACCAAGTCTTGGATAGAATTTTTTTTGGCTGCAAAGGGGAATCATTTACTTTCCCTAGGAAAAGTGAAGAGGTATGAACCTGCCATGATAAGCACGATGACCAGCTTCTCCTGCCAGACCAGGTATTTGGCAGGTTCCATCCCTGTTATGTATGAATCTGAGACTGTGTTTGCAGGTGACTGAGGCTACTAGCACCTGTAGCTCACCTGTTCCTGTGCTGCATAAGTAAACTGCTACCTGTATCATCTGTAGTACAGATTATATCAACCCAGAGACTTAAGCAGTGACTTGTGAAACATTCAAAGTGCAACTAAGATTGTAATACCATTCTATAGACATACAGTATATTTATAACAGTCGCTTTTTAAAGATGTATTTTGAGTATTTTTTTCAAGAAGATCAATATTGGGTATGATGCAAATATAATGTAAAAAGAAGTTTCTGGCATGTTTGTGCAGTAAATCTAAAGGGGGCAAGTACCATCAGATGTTCCTTTTTTTTTTTTAATACAAAATTTCCAGGAAAATGCAAATCTTACGAAATAAGTATGATGATGTGGCACCGTTCTTCCATTGTTCATAACATTCTTGCACCAGATATGGAATCAAGAATGAAGTAATGACAATTGTTCTCAGATTGTCCTTGTTTTATTTAACAGCATTTATATATTCTGGGACAGCTCTATCCTGTAAACATTTGAACTGTAATAATAATATGATGAATGTGAGGGGGGGAACATGTAGGTCTTAGGATTAGTGATGCCCATCTGGACAGCCCTGTGTAGATCACTGCTGCTTGCAAGAAGCATCTGCTTACATGTTAAGTAGAGAACATCACTGTTTCCCCATACTGTAGAAGTGAAAGGTAACAATAAGCACTGGAAAACCTGAAACATCATCATGGAAGATTTGGGAGCTGTCCGTCAGCCAAATGTTTGTGCTTCTTGCAGTAGATACTCTTCAAAATAACCACAGATGCCACTTGATCAGGGAGCCAGCAAAAGAATACAGGTCTATACGCTTGTGAATATTAGTCATCCAGGTTCATATCAGGGAAGAAGTGTTTAAAACTTTACAACTAAATTCTTATTATCCAGTTGTAAAGTTTGAAACACTTCTTCCCTAATACAGGTCTATGTTTGGAACACGGATTTTATGGTTCATGTTAAGCCTAATACAAAACTGCCAGAATACACCTTAAGGGTATGTGTGTCACGGTCCATGATGGGAATGTTCAAATATGGGGGTAAGTAGGGGGACTTGACTCATGATTGATTTGAATATGTCCTTGAAAGGATTTCTGTAAAGCTGGAGGTACTGGATTGACATTTGGTCCCCCCATAAAATTACTGGAACAGCCATTCTGCTTGTGCATGCAGATAAACTTTATTATGCTTCCTGCCTGTAACTGCCATATGTTAACCTCCAAGTAACCTGAAGGTCACAGCCCCTTGTGTGGTGTACATGTAGTTCTGGTGGGTTCCATTACTTGAAGGACAGGATTAGGTTGTAAACTCTTCTCTGGCTGAACCATGAAAGGTTGGCTCATCCAGGTAGTCCGGAAGTGCAGATTGGTAGTTGGCCTGGCTCCCACAGTCACATGACCATGAGTGGACGTGTAATTCACTTACGGAGTGGATTTGTGTCTGAGCCGTGTGACTGATCGATAAATGTGTTGAAAGTTCTGTGCAAATAAGGAAAAATTATCTGAAGCTGTTATAGCCTACTGCTATATTTCCTTTATAGATATCAGCAATTTTGTAAAATATTAATGTAACACTGTCAGAAATATCTGAACTTAACAACTAAGTTGCTTTTAGTATCAAACTGCTTTATTGTCTATTTTATATAATTTCTGTCCAGTGATATAATTTAGTAACGCAGGTAAAAAGCCAGGACTTATTTTTGTTGCAAAGATAATCAATACACGGAGAAGCTGACAGGTTTTTATCTATTATTATTTCAATTTGTAGTTAGGAATCATAAGAAAAGATTGATAAGTTGAAAGTATTTTACCCATTCTTAAAGAAGATTTAGATTAAAGTAAAGGCTTGTGAAATTCTGTTTGTTCAGGCACTTATTGAACTGTTAAACACACGTGCCATTCAGGTCATGTACTTCAGCTTGATTGTGTGTAATTGGATCACTTTTGTGCAGAACAAACCGACTTTCTCCTCCAGAATGGCAGGAATGGTAGGTGGGTAAACAGCCTGTTTCAACACCTGTTCACTGGAAAGGTCGCAGGTCAAAGGTAGAGGTCAATGTAGATTATACAGATATGATCTGTAAGTGTGCAGAAAGCTTCTGTTGTCAGTAAAATTAATGCAGAATAATTTTTTTCCTGTCATGCATTAGTGCAATAATGAGCAGCCCATTTGGCAGAGAGAGACTTGAAACGGGCAACAGAATGAAAGAATATGTATATATATCGGCATGAAAAGAGATGTCATTAAACTAAGCCTAGTCTACCGGCAAAATTTTCCCCTCAAAATAAAGGAAATAGCATTTCAGAGGGTGAAGATTTCAAAATTTTCCAGGAGGAGCATGCCCCTGGACCTCTCTAGGATTGTCGCGTCTCACGCATTCGGTGCTCGACATGATATTATGTCGCATTCGGTGCTCGACATGATATTATGTCAAACGAAATTGAAATGACGAAAAAAAATTTCAGGCTGGCTAGAACACTGATAAGTTATCTTCAGAATACTAGAATTTGCGACTTGAAATTCTGCTTTCTTGGTTTGTACATCATATCAGACTACAGGTACATGCACGGCAGATTTGTGGTGCAAAGCAGGCATGGGACCACCTTGTTGCCCTCCTTCCTCCATCAATATCATTTATGCACTTAGAAATTCCCTCCGAGGGCTGTTCATAATTTTCAGAACTCGTGATCCCCTAGGCAAAGTGAATTACCAGGGTTTCAGTCATGCAAATTTTCTGCACATCAGTCTGTGGGTATGGGAGGGATTTTACAGGATCTTAATGTTTCATATGGTGTAATTAGCAAGGTGGTTAGAAATGGTTTTGTTACGGCTGAAAGTCCATGGAATAAAATTTGGTACTCTAATTCCATAGTTAAGATCAGCAATAGCAGTTTTTAATACTGTATCCTGCAAATTCTGCACAAGCAAAATTGTTCCATAATTTGATTAAGAAATACTTCTTAGGGTAAAGAATTGTTACAGGATTGATGAATCACTTACTTTGGACAGTAATATTCATTAAAGCACCCGGGGGATTTCCATCAGTTTTTGCTTCCATCATAGTAACAGCGGGTAGCCTCAGACCTATTGTTACGTAAGAAAATTGAATTCAGGTAACCACTTGAAAAAATATTGCACCAGTAGGTTTTAGAACTCCAACTGCCTGGTTGGATTGGTGGAACTATTGAGTTGAGAAACCAATAAGACAACTTCCTCTGTCAACCCTTTTCATGATATGTTCTGTCCTCTTTCTTTTTCTGTCGCTGTTATTAACAAATATTGGTGACCTTGTTGTATTTTGCTTTGGTTTGGGTATTAACATTAGTTTCTGTTGTGTTGAATTAACAATTGTGTTGCATTAACAGGAATGCATGAAATATTTTGTGTTACAATTATCACACCAGCTTTGTCTGAATCCCGTTGTTTTATGCATTGATCTGTTATTGATTGGCAGAATGAGACAATCTGATATCAGCAGACTGACACGACGCTGGACATGGACCCACTATCATATTTAATCAATCCAAATTCAGTCAAATCTTATATTCTTTGATTGATAATATGTACTGATTATAGACCTGAAATATGGAGAGAAAAATTATATGAATTATCATGTATGCAGAAAGTCTGGGAAAACCCACTTATTGCTGTGAACAACGTTTTGGATTACAGGACAAGACAGGGAATGGAGCAGGGTCCGACTCACGGGCTGCCAGTGTAAGCATCATCCTCCAAGCTTTGTAACAAGGGCAGAGAAATATTGCCTCGTAGCTGTAGGTTCTTACTGACTCGATCAGCTAACGCTAACAGAATATTGCCTACATTCAGATTACCCACCTTAGCCTAGCTTGCTTATACTATGCGCCTTTTTTTAGGGCAGTACTAGAGAGGAAAAGAAAAGGTATTAGTTAAAAAAATAGCAATTGTTTCTTTATTAGATTTTACTTTTTATTCAATTTTTATTTAGCCAGACAACCACATTCACTTTCTCCACATAGATTCTTTTGCCTTCTGCTACTAATTTTCTGAAACTGTACAGTATTGAAGACTACCATACAGCTGAGATCATGCTTGCTTTTGACTTAGTCTATATCTTTTTCTGACTATTTTGCAACAGTAGCCAGAATTTAATTTGCTTTACAGTATTGTGAAACTGAAACCAGTGCAGTAAGCGTCACAGATGGTATTTAAACCCCTGAAAAGTAGTTTCTACTCAGAGTGATTCAGATGGGATTTTTAAGACGTACGACACAAAGCCCAACTCAGCTGCCAGAGTTGGGGCATTGCATCAACCGATGGTTCAAATATGGAATATGAATAACTAGCAGCCTTAAGTGATTAGTCTAGATGGTAGTTGTAATCTGGAGGTAGCATATTTCCCCTCAACTAACACTTATCAGGCCCCTTGACTTTAAGAACTCAGCTCAGAAGCAGACAGATGGTGTCTAATAGTTTCCAGGCTAAGTTGTAAAGATATTCATTTTTGTTAGATATTTGCCTTCATACCACTATTGACCAGCCAGAAAAAAATTTTAACATCAAGAGGTTAAAAAAGTCCTAATTCCAAGCACAGTGATGGGTGGGGATGATGAAGATCAATACAAACCTTTGGTGAAAGTAGTGCCAGCGGTCGTCATGTGCCCTTAAAAGCTTCTATGACTAAGGATACATCCGTGAGTCATCAATTGTTGGGACTAGTCATGGCTAAGTTTAGAAGATATGTTTCTGAGGTGGCATTATGGTGTCATGTAGGGAAAATTCTATCCCTACCATAAAGTCACACCATAGTGCTGTGTCCCAAACTGTGAACCAAACAGTATTGAAATTTAATGTCAAGTGTGCATCACTCAGTATTGGTGGTTCCTGGACTTCATGGCCTTGTTTGTAAACAGGCCATTATTCCTTCATGTAGAATATTTCTGCTGGGAAGAACTGCATGAAGATATAATTTTATAATCATCAGCTGCCATGTTTCATCTTTGACACCATCCAATAAACAAACGAACAAATCTTCCAGTAGTCTTCAAGTAAAACATACAAAACCCTCACAACAAGTGTATAACTGTCTTAAAACCTAACCAATAACAAATTTAACATCTGAATATATGCATCTCTACAGCCATTCCCTCTGTGCACCTTGCAATTCATAGATGATCTAACATGATACTACATAATCACTATTGTTATTACCATATATCTGTTTATTGTATTTCCTGCTGTAGATTAGTGATATTTTAAACATTTCTTGTGGGGATCTCTTTTTTCTAAGTGGATGACTTAACAAAGAAAACAACCAGAATTCATGATTTTAAGTGAGAAAATTCAACAGTGAGCCTAATGCCCTAATCTGTGGCTTTGGTATGTGATATACTGCCATTAGAATGTCAAATTGTAACACAAATCAATGCAGGCCTACAGCTCTTCTCAGACTCCACACATAACTCCTTTGTAGATGTGTGATAGGTTGCAACATCACTATTCCATAATGTATGGGAGACGGGGTTCCTTATGTTAGAGGTATTGGACAAGTTAGCACCAGTACCTTACACACCAAGTATTGGTAATTCTGCTTGGAGAGTACAGGGATTCCAATGACGTTCTGTACTTCAGACAGGGATGAACTGCTAGTGTGCCAGAAAACCAGCCTTATAAGTTAATACCAACCTAGTGGTCCTACTGTACTGGTTACATAGCAATGTGAACCTGAGCACAATTCATGTATGTATAAGCCATAAAGATGACACCATCTCTTAGACTATGTATGTATTTTGCAATAGCTCAATGTAATGATGACTTTATTCATATGCATTGAGGCTGTTATTGTACAAGTTAGTTCTATTATTATGGTAGGAACTTGTCCCATTGTGAATTCTGAAATGAGCAGTCAAGGAGAACTACATATAATGTTTTGCTATAATAAAGTAAGTATAGAAAAGTATCAACCTCTTTAAGTCTTTTATAGAAGTTTCAAATGCCACACTAGTAATGGCACTTCTTTGTAAACCTCATGAAACCTCAACTGGATTTCTGTGAAAAATGCTGCAGTCACACTGTACCAGCTTGTTACTTGAAAAGAGGCATCTGGGAATTAGAGACATTACGCAATTCTCCATTCCGTGCAATTATGCCTCAAAATTACCAGCAACATGCTTTTGCACCTCTGTGGAGAGAGGTGCTTGATTTTATGGTTTCTTTTTTTGCCCCAATACATACAGCATCATCAGGCTTTTCAGTCGTGTCGGTTTCCACACATTATTTTTCAAGGCAACCTAAAAGTGGTAGCAGATAAAACTACTTCAGAAGTGCCATGAAAACAGTTGGAAGGTGAAGCTGATTGTATCACTAACAATCATATGGGACAGTTTCTACTTTTTTTTTATTCATGGCTGTTTTAGAAAAAATCATGAGGCAAGGAAAAGTAAATACAGTATTCCAATATGTTTAAGGGACAACAAAATTATTTGAAATAGACCCAACCCACAGAATTACATTAGAACTACAGTTGGGATTCCAATTTCTAAATTCCAATCTGCCACCTCACGTTACTTTCTAAAACAGCTTGTTATGTGGTAATACTTTTGTTTTTTTGTTAACCTGCATTTGCCTTGTGTCTTATGTTCCCCTGCAGAAAGATGAGGTGTACTTGAATCTAGTGTTGGACTTTGTACCAGAGACAGTATATAGAGTGGCTAGGCATTACAGTAAAAACAAACAGACGATACCTATATTATATGTAAAGGTGAGTACTGCAAACTACTCATGCTGTTCTTATTGAGATATTGTGATTGCATCCTCTGATGAGTATAATGGGAAAACATAATGATGACATCAGAATTTAATACTCCTACTGTTTGGGCTTGAGGCAAAAATGTATGATATTTGAGATCTCCATTGAGACCTTTTGGATCCATTTAGAGTATTACTACAAATTCTATCATACCATGGGTGGCTGCCCATGAGAGGTAGCGCTAACATGTGATAATCCATGATGAGAGGTCATCAGTGTCATCCTTGCACAATGCCATTCAAACTGCTATGCCATCAGCCCTGATGAGATATTTATTGGGTATTAGATTTGGATATCTGTATCCCTAGCAACTGCATGTTGGAGTTGCCTTTTGCAACATTTATGACTGGAAAGATTAATTGAGTCAGTTACGTTATAAAGAGTGGTTCTTCAACTGTGTTAGAGTAGAGATGCTAGTGTGCATAGAGGATGCTCCTCTTACCATGTCTCCCTCTGCCCTCCCACAGTTGTACATGTACCAGTTGTTCCGCAGTTTAGCATACATCCATTCCATGGGAGTGTGCCACAGAGATATCAAGCCACAGAACTTGCTACTGGACCCTGAGACAGCGGTCCTCAAGCTCATTGACTTTGGAAGGTATGCAGGAGAGCTGTATTTTTGCAACAGAAGTCAAGCTTTAAGTTCTTCATTTTGTAATGTGTCACATTTTATTCTTCCATAACTGTGTCAGTCTTAGTAGTAGAAAATCAACACCTTAACTTTGTGGGTATGTGCATGTATGTATCCTAGACACAAGCTTCAACATCAATACTCATCACCTGTGCAGACTCCAGGAAGAATAGTGTGAAATTTATGTAACACTAATGGAGATCCTAATAAAACAAACAAACAAACAAACAAACAAACACATGTACTCTGTTAGTGAAGTGTTTTAGATACCATACTTCTGGTGCAGTGATGAACTCAAATTTGAGTAATAGGTGCAATTGGTCCAAGCAGGTGTAAATTGCAGTCTTAAAGATACAGCATTTGGTTTGGTATGTAAGAAAAAGATAACATCTGAGTCCCTCCACATCTTGAACTTTTCAGTGCAAAGCAGTTGGTACGGGGTGAGCCGAACGTGTCGTACATCTGTTCCCGCTACTACAGAGCACCTGAACTTATATTTGGTGCGACAGACTACACAACTGATATTGGTAGGTTACAGGTTTCCTCTGCCTTTGTGTACTCCACTATGGGTTACTACTAACAATAACGAAGAAGAGATTTGCTATCTGTGTCAGAAGAATAAGAGTTTCTATGTTTCTTGCATTCAACGCCTTTGCTGTGGTGGGTTTGTAAAGATTTTTGTATTGTTCTTTTCAGACACATGGTCAGCAGGGTGTGTTATAGCGGAGCTGCTACTGGGGCAGCCAATCTTCCCAGGGGACAGTGGGGTGGACCAGTTGGTAGAGATTATCAAGGTACAATGTACTGTTAGTCATATTTACGTACAACAATTCTGTTCACCAGTCATATGTCTGATGAAATATTACTGTGGCCTAAAATGATATGTTGTTACAGTAGAAAGTAGATTGTTTAGAAAAAAGTGTGTGGCATATCTCTACATCAAAATCTCTTATATCCTCTTGCAACAGGGGAATTGTTGTTTAATGCTTAAAAATACAAGCTTTTTTTTCTGGACATACTGGCATAAAAGTATTGCATGCTTCATCCATGAATGTTGGCTAAACAATTGTTATTTTTCCTCAGGTTCTAGGAACCCCAACTAGAGAACAAATCAGGGAAATGAACCCGAACTACCAGGAGTTCAAGTTTCCTCAGATAAAGCCTCACCCCTGGAACAAGGTAGGGCAGGCTGCTGCTGCAGTACATGTCTTTTGAGAATCCGTTTGGTGGCCTGGGATTGGTCCCTGGTGCTCCAACAGACTTTTCAGGTCCTTATAAACTGTGGCAGGGTTGTGAGATGGTGCTTTGAACCATGAGATTTCTGTCAAAAGCTGTAATATGCAAGTACTAAAATTTTGGGATGTTTGAGAAAAGAGATTTGTGTTACTCCATTGTGCCAAAAACTGTATTTCCTTGAAAATTGCAACAGACCACATATTCACCCCTGTAATTCGTGCCCAGGTTGTCTGGCATTGGATACACAAATTTGTAAGATTTGAAGGCAGCATATGCTTTGGAGCTCTTAGTCATTAGTACCCTTCATCACAGACAACTTTCATGGTGGCACAAGGTGTTCTTATTGTAAAGCAGCCCTGGACATGCTTGGGTGTGCATAGATTTTGGTATTGAATCTTGATGACAAGTGATTAGGTTACAAATACCTAGAAATAAAAACTGTTGTGTATATACTCTTTTCTGTCAGCCTACCAAAATTTTACCAATACAAAACTGCCTTGAAGTAAAAAATTATCCAGCGACGCTTAAAAATTGTATACATGGCTGGAGGGGGTCCGTTTCCTTTTTTTGTCATTTTTTTACATTCCACATTCCACACTACATGGTAAAATTGATTTCCATTGTCCAATGGGACATCCCTCCCCATGTGTCTTGGGGACATCCGCCCATGCCAACCCATTTTTTGCACACCGCCGAACTCCACTGACTCTCCCATCTGTGTTTCAATAGGTATTTGGACCTCAGTCGCTGGCAGATGCTTTAAACCCTAATTCTAGAACACCCAGCTTTGGCAAAGGTGCCAAGGTGTGTAGACCCTTTCCTGTTTCACTCTCCACACCCACACCCACACTGCTACTGTACCTTAAAGCCTGGAGAGGGTCTGTTCCACTGCAAATTCTGTCTACAGTCCAACTGCCTGTAGAACTAGCTTTCCTTGTGGTCTTGTAAGTACAACATAGCAGCCAGAATTCAAACTAAATGATGCCTGTGAGATCCTGATTTAGCAGAGTGTAGATCACAATGAATTTTTCTTTGGTTCAGCTCCACCCATTATGTGTGTCTGTGGTTTGCAGAATTTGCAGGAATGAGTACCTTTCTCTCCAGGCCAGGTACAGCAGCAGTAAACTCCTGAGATGGCAGCAGTACCTTATCTTGTGTCTTGTTGCCTCTGCAGGTGTTTCGACCACGCACACCGCCCGAGGCCATCAACCTCTGCAGTCGGCTGCTGGAATACACGCCGGGGGCCAGGATATCTCCGCTGGAGGCCTGCACACATCCGTTCTTTGACGAGCTACGGGACCCAAACACGAGGTTACCCAATGGAAGAGAGCTGCCGCCACTCTTCAACTTTACTCCGCATGGTACATCGACTTCTGCTTAAGTTGGCCAAGTTTAGTAGGCATGATATTTGTGACACTTAAGAAACTGAAGTAACTATTACTGTTAAAGTTGTGCTGATTGTATGTTTAACTTTTTTTCCCCTGCAGAACTGTCCATCAACCCATCACTGAACTCACGGCTTCTACCGCCTCACTTGCAACAGCAGGGTGCTGCCCCCCTCCCCACCTCCAATGCAGAGGCAGCCAATGCCGCCTCTTCAGAAGCTGGCACATCAGGGGGTGGGGCCACCGCATCAGCCTCTGGGGGGACATAACTCTCATTAACCAATCAGGAGCTCAGGCACAAGTCTGCCTCCTGGGATTGGTTGACCAATGGCACGAGGGCTGGTCTTTCCTCGTCCCACTGGTGCACCAATCATCAGTAGGCTTACATATCACAGCCCTCCTTTGTCCTACCTTGGTCAGTATGCTTCTGGCCATTATTCGTTGCGGATGACAGAAATCAACAGGGTAGACCTGGCAGGCCCATGCTGTATGGGGTTACTGTGGTTACTGAGCTGTTTTGTGATCATGTATGAGAAACTGTGTGGGAGATACCTGGATACGAACACTCTTCTATGTAGCTTATGTTGTCAGTGCAAAGGAAGGTTACAACCCCAGTCAGCAGAAGGGGAGGGACGCTATAGCAAAACCAGATACAATGTTGTGCACGTCTGCAAGGGTGGGTTGAATTCCACACAACTACAGAGGCCACTGTAAGGCCACATTGTAAATGTAGATAACAAGAAGACAACTCATGAGGAAGTAGTTCCAGTTAGATAAGAATTGTTCAATGTCCTGTACATAGTCTTATGTTTTGAGCTGATTCTGGGCCCTGTACGTGCACCCACTCTGGGTCTATTCCATGCTGTAGGGATGGGATGGCACTGTTTTGCTCAGGGGCAAATGTTGCTGGGTCTTGCCATGCAAGCCCCAGGGCATGTCCTCTGTGATGCATGTATGATGTTAATGTATACTTAGTCTTATCCCCTGACAAGGAATACCCTATACCCTATACTGTACCTGTGACGGGTCGGCATGTAAATAAGCCAGAAGACAAAATGAAGAAATTGCCAAATTGGTCCTGAAAGATGTTATGACTCCAGGCCTCTCTTGTATCAATACTCTTACACACAGTAGATAGTTGTAGTAGTCTGGCACAGCCCCATCATCTGTACAGCACCTACCGGTACCACGTGGCAACCTGTACAGTAGGACGTGGAGTCTTGCCACCCTACCTCAGTTAGCACGTCTTGGCCATGTCTTGTGATCAGCTCTAGTGCAGAGGTAACTTTCTGGCAATGTAGGCAGGGGAAGTTTGATTTGTTGTAAATATTGGTTAAAACAATTCCATGTTAGTAGCTTCGAGCTGCCCCCCCTCCCTCCCTCCAGCAGTGACAAGAATACTTATCCCCGCTGTTCTTATGTTTGAGACACTATTGAGTCTGGAGGGGAGGGGGGTGTCAGCATGTAATCATGTGTCCTATGTAAAACTGTGTAGTGTTCAGCTCCAAAAGTTAGTTGGACTTGCATTTTCAAGATCCTATGATGTGTTATACAGAGGTTGGCAGTTTGAAGATTACATGTACACTGTGTAATGAAGAAGACACAAGGTTGTGACACAAGTTACAACCATATCAGACCACATTTCAGTGTGATTAGAGGTGCAAGTTTCCTTTCTCAGAGGGACAATTTGAAGAATGCAGAAAAATTGAATAATATGGGTTTTACGAAATGAAATCCAGTGCTCTTATTTTGTGTACACTAGTTTTTAAGTATGAGAAAAAAGGCTTTTTTCCAGTTTTCATGTGCATGTTTTTTTTTTAATTTTACTCCTTCATGGAAAAATAAGATATTGAATATATGGTCAGATGGGGGTGAACTTCAGCATGTACTAAAGGTATGATTCCACTCCACCTTCCCTTCCATGTATCCCTGTATGTATTTTCTTTGTACCATAGACATGTGCTTCCCAAACAAATATGGCACACTGGTTGCACAAATCGTGCAGCTCAGCAAAGATACCTTTCTCTCCCGAGCTGCTATTAGCAGATCTGTATAAGAAAATGGCTCCACAATGTACGTTATCCATGGATGTGAGTTCCCTTTTTGTAAGTATGTGGACATCAATGTTGAATTTTAATTTCCAATGTTGGATAGATGGTGCCAGCCAGCCATTAGCACAACCCCACTGGTACATTTTCTATCAGTATACTCTGTATTAATAAATCTACCCTATTCTGAAACCATGACAACATATGTCTCTGTTTCTTTTTCACAGACTACATATTTTATCAGCTAAGCCTGAGAGGTGTATATTTAGTAAAGTCGAGGTTGAACTATGCCAGTCACCCCATACAAACGTGTGCTCAATGAAAGCTGATTTTTAGTTACCAATGTTATGACAGCAACAGAACTAAAATTGCAGATGAGTGATATTAGTTTGTTTGCTATGAATTAGTCTTATTTGGCCAGTGAAAAGAGATGCATAAGAAGAAGCCCAAGTCTGCTTGGGAGATGACATGTTACAGAACATTCCTGTCAACATTTACAAACAACTGTAGGTAAGAGTTGTGTTACAGTTTACTTGTGTGTTACAATTTTATACATGTTGACTATGATGATGGTGACTTTTAACTGCTGTACATTGGCACCCCCTGCTGGTTGTATATGGAATTGCATGTAGACGTCACATTTTCCCTCATACAATCAACTACTTGTAGAGTAATACCACGTAGCATAACCTGGAGGCGTTAACGCATAGTTTAAGAGAGTAGTTATGGATAGACTTCAGGAGAAATCCTTTATTTTTTTTTTTTTATATATATAGCCAGTTTCATGCTGCCCCTACAGCTCCATAAGCTATGGGATTGAGTTAAGTGGGGAACAGCCAGTGGATGCTTTGCCTGCCTGTCTGTGTAGAACATGGGCGGTGTGTGACGTAGGTGTCAATTCTGGGAAACCATCAGTGGCCACCATCACAATCGCCCTCCCAATCATATCATTCTCACAGATGAGTGGAAAACTATGAAACATGTAGGAACCTGCTCAGTCAGAACATGCCAGGGTAAGAACAAAAAGGCACACAACTCAACTGTAGAAAACAGTGGTCATTTATTTCTCACTCTGTTTTCAAAGACAACAAGGATAACTTGTCCCTTGAACAATACCATTAATCCTTCAGAAGTACCACATTTCATTTTCCACTAGCCTGTTTCAGACTGTCCACTTGTCAACTTTCTTCTGTATGTACAAACCTCTGCCAACGAGTGTATGTAAAATTTTCTGTGTAAATATATACAGAAAATGGCTGGCTATAGTGAGATATGTTTAGTAGGTTATTATTCCACAGTTGGGAGAGAAAAAGTTTTACACATTAAAATGAAGAAAAATGATTAAATAGTGTCAATGACCTTTTGTCAGAGGTGCAATGAAAAGTGACACTGATGTAGCCACTGTAATGCATGGCTACGGGCCAATCAGCCTCATAGCTATCAAGTAATCTCTTCATTACGAGCTCATTCTTCCAATGATTGCATTCTTGCAACACACACTGCATTTCCAAGTTGAGTTGGAGTTAGCTGGAATGTTATACATCCATGGTGTACATACCTGACAGGCACCTTATACTGCATTCTGATGGCAGTGGTTGGTGAATTATCTCTTATGAACATGATATTACACTTTCTGTCATGATTTTATTGTCGATCACTTGCCAAATTTGTCATGATCATGCAGGTACAATTATAATTATGGAAGGTAAAAGCACTAAGACATAATTCAATCAATCTTTTTAAAGATACCGGTGGATGGTGTAAAAAACTTATCACTCTCAGTCTTCAATTGTACAACATTTTTGGACAAAATACTGCTGTCACATTTTGAAGGATTAGGTACGTAAAAGTCTCCCTTAAACACTGGATGGAAAGTTCTGCCCAAGCACCACCATCTTGCCTTAATTTCTGATTAAATCAGGATCCTATACTGCCCCTTACACAGCCTCCTGGGACATGTGCTGCACACACTCTAGCTAGGTTTCATTTCTTTAGGGTTACATAGGCTATGGGTAAGTTAATGATGAGTTGCTGGGTACAGAGATTACCTTTCATTCCATGATATAATTATAAATTCTAATGCATAAAACTATACATAATGCAGTAAAACAAATCCAAGAAAAGCTGTTAGCAGTAAAGCACACTACAAGAGGTATTTCCAATTACCTCCATATGTATTATATATACTGTATTGTAAACAAAGTGATTTTGTTACAAAACTGACATGTTATGAAATGGTATATACACATTGGACACTTTGCCTGCCTATCTATTATGAAAAGTACCGTATTATAATGTGATATTTGTTACTTGCACATGATGTTAGCATTCATTTCAAAACTGATGCTTTTCCTACATTTCTGAGACACTACATGGCATCTATGAGACTCACAAGAAACAGTGCTTCACAGTACATGTATTTGCATCTGAGATGAAATCTACAAGAGAAGCATCATTTTCAAAACAGATGCCTTCCAAGTTGAGAGCTTATGGCACTCCTACAAATGAAACCATTACCACTTAGTCAAACCGGACCTTCTCCTTGATAAGTTTGATGCCCTTCTTATGTTTGCGGTGCTTCTTCCTGGGGAAGATCTCATCCATATCATCCTCTATACTCCAGTCCTCCTCCTCCTCCTCCTCCTGGGAGGCGTGGTCCTCCTCCTGAGACGGGGCCTTTGGTCCGTTGTCTCCCAACAGCTTGACATACTCATCCCACTCCTCCTCCAGCAGCTCCTCAGGAGACTTCTCCAGCAGGTCATCCTTCTTAGAGGGACCTGAGACACCAAACAGAGCAGACATTGATGTTACAGCACACAGGAGGTTCTTAACACACTCCGACAAGGGAAGATTACCTGTCTTTTCCCAAGACTCTTGGCATTCAGCCATCAAGTACTGCCAACAGGTATTCATTACATGCAATGGAGCTGGTATCACATTCAATGCTGTGTTTTGTCAATACAACAGTCACAAGACAAAATACATAAATGGGCGTGGAGCCACACTAGCAACGTTGTCTGGATCACGGGACAGATTGTGTGATGATCTGATTCCAATTTATTTCTGCAACCAGAAGAATCTCAGTAACTGCCATTTCATTCATCTGGAGACAAAATTTGTTGTCTAATATGACATGTTGTCTTCACACAACCTATCATCTTACATTGCAAAGAGCATAGTATGAAGTAGTTTTCATCAAAGGCAACATTTTGGCATTCTGTCAGACTGGTGGTGGCTGCTGAGGTAATGAATGTTAATAAGATTAGGACAGGCATCCTGCCCATCTGCAGTGCCAAGCTTATGGTTCCCTCAGTAACAACCAACCTGTCATCATGCATGACAATAACTGTCATTCTATCCCACAGTTCCTCCACCTTATTCCTGCAGTCTATACATTTGTAATTAAAATGACATTCCAAGCACCCGTTGGGATACAATTCGTCTTCAGGCCAGTCTAGGGTGCACACCCTAGTTCTTCCGCGACTGGGGTCCGTGGTAGTCCTCGGTAAAAAAAGTGACAAAAGGGTTTTGAGTGGTCAAGTTTGAGTTCACATTTCTCCTAATCTGCTGTGAAATGATACCAGATACTAATATGGCTGAAAAGTGTAAGAAGTGGTGTTTTTGGGGTGAAGAATGATTTCGGCCTGGATCCTCACTTCCGGGTATTCTTGCGCCCCGAGTGTGATCCGCCCATTTGACCCAGATTCTCCACTTATGCGTGGTGTGGGCGGATTTGGGACCCCTCTCGCCATGGATGATTACAAAAACTGCAGTACTAGGATTTTCTTTATAATTGACTCAAGTATACTCGAGGTTCGTATCTTTCTGCCAACAGTCGTTTCTGCCGGAAAATTCTTTTTGTCTTGGTTTATCCTACGCGAAAATTCCCAATTTTGTGCATTGATTTTGGCATGAAAATCATGATTTTTCTGTTAATTTCACAAAAATCAAAGAGTTTGAAGAAACAAAACTCAGTCAGTCTTGTAGCTGAAGGGATATCCTTCTATCCCATATACATGTACAGTTATTTGGCCGAATTATTCCCTGGAAGCGACGGTCGCTAGACTCGGAGGGTGTGCAGACTCGAATGGAAGCCCCAAAAAAAACTGGGGTGTGCCCCCTTAGGAGTTCCTAGCCGTGGTTCTCCTGCTACAGTATATTGATGTTTCGTTGCCCCTAGGTGTGTGCTGAAAATGATTACAGTGTAAATCCCACAGGCAAATTCATCTGTCCATTACTCATGCATCTCCTACAGAAATAACACCAGGACTTTTGATTAGTCTGCTGCCTACAGCATTGGTAATTTTTTTCTGTGCATTTTTATCAATATCCACATGTGTGCTGGTTGACAGTTATCCCGGGGGCTTTTACGGTACGATCATTCATTAGCTCTGAGACAGACATTTGAGGAAGTGGGTAAAGCTCTGCAGGACTGCAGGATGTGGAGTAGAGCTGTGTAGGAACTATTCCTGACCTAGTGTTAATGATGATGATGAAAACAGACAGGCTGATTAGATGCTTGTCTGAGCTGATGCATGATCTCTTGCACATGTTGGTGTAACCATTAAGGCTATTCACTGTAGATTGAGTGTAGAACATTGTAGGTGTAACAATACATTTATTTACATTTAAAAACGGGAAACTTTAAACTTTTCCCCAAGGTTTGCTTGATTGCCATCTTCCACGGAAGGCTACTGACCCGTCCTGTGGCATATTCTAAAAGACTCAGTTCCTTACAGAATATCATAACCTTTACCATTTGACCTGGGTCTCTCCCACAAACCTAGCCACTACAGATGACCTGGGTCTCTCCCACAAACCTAGCCACTACAGTTGACCTGGGTCACTATCCCACAAACCCAGCCACTACAGTTGACCTGGGTCTCTATCCCACAAACCCAGCCACTACAGTTGACCTGGGTCTCTATCCCACAAACCCAGCCACTACAGATGACCTGGGTCACTATCTCTGGTACTCACCAACAGTAGGAGGTGCCTGTGTGGGGTCACACTTCAGAGCAGTGCAGACCCAGTTTCCACAGGCACACACACAGCTGTTACAGTTGACCTGGGTCTCAGCTCCATCATCATACTGCTCCTCCTCCAGGGAGCACTTCTTCTGAGGTGGGAGGAAGCCTGGCTCCAGGCAGTGGCGGAACTCCTTCAGGTTCAGCTCCCAATCAGAGTCATCGTCTGAGATGTCAATTAGGGCATCCACACACAACCCCCTGGGAGTCATTGTAAATACATACTGTCAGCTATACAGGTTTGACTTATACATGTTCTGTCATTCATTAAATAATGACACATTATATATCATCCAGAAAGATTAGAGGTATACAGTTATGCATAACACAATGCTAGAATGAGCTCTGCATTTACCAGACAGAATAATCTCACACAAAGTCATCTAGAGAAATATCTGTCACTACTGCAAACATTGAAGCAATAACTCACTGCAGTCAACAGGACATTTGTAAAACCTTCAAAGTCTTAGATACTGTTGCAAATGATTTTACCATTGTACTGGTGCATAATCCCCATCAAGTCTCTTTTGAAGAGCTGCTTCATCTTTGTATTCCTCAACAATACCTCAGCCAGATGGGCTGACTGAGGCATTACAGATTCCACACTTAACTTCTCAAGATACAGTGTATAAGTGCTTTACAATAAAGACAGCATATATAGTACACTACACCTTTTTATCTGCCATCTGTTACTTAGCTTTATCTCTGCAGTGGCAGCCTATAAACAGGAGGGTTGATTTTACTAGATAATATTTCCTTGTTCACATGACTTGATTGTAATACCCCATGGTACTGACTTGTGAGCTGCACTGAGCTCCTATTTGCATTTTCTACAGAGGAAAAACATGGAGAGGAAATTGCCCTTAAGCTTTCCTGATGTATACATGTCCCAAGTGGCATGGCAATAATGCAGTAAGTCAATCATGACAGATGGTTGGACAAAAAGATCAAAGATTTCATTCTCCACTTTTGTAGATCTTCTTCTTCCTTGAAGCCGCTCCAGAACATCTAAGCTCAGTGGTGACAACATAGCTCTACTGGTAATTCTACCTTAGGGCTTCAAGTAGCAGTAGTTTGGGAATACATCTTTCAAACTTTTGAGGTAGTATTGTGTTGACGGAACTTACAAACAACACCGCATCATCTTACTTCATGCACGTGCATTTTAAAGAAGACACTTCTCTCCTTATACATGATATTACCAAAGCTGAATTTGGAATTCAAGCTATTGTGGGGTTACATACCAATTTGCCCGAACTACTAGTATTTAGCTTTGTCTGATTATCCTACTTATAGAAACTGCTCAAAAAATCTATGAAGGTAACATCCCAAATCACAGTGAAGTCTTGTGGAACTTAGCTTACACTCTGGACTCTAAAGAAAGAAATACCTGGGTGAACACAAGGCTTCCCTGTAATAGTACTACTGGTACATTCGAAGCCCTGATGTCCTGAGAGAAAGTTATCCTAGAGCACAGATATTCTGCCTCAGACTTCTCACCTGAGTAGAACCTCATTTTCAGAGGTTGCATCAATGGCAGCAGCTGTCTCATTCCTTTCTACAAAGGCCAAGAATTCGTTGGAGTCCAGTTTGCCATTGCTGTTCTTGTCGAAGGACTGGAAGTACTGCTGGGTGACGTCATCAAAGCCCACTCCCTGTAACACCACAGGGACACAGGTCATACATGGCAGTGGTCAACTTAGATACTTTTTTTATGTCATAAAGCCATATAGGTGCCATTCACCTTGATGTACTATAAAACAAAACTTCAGGGGAAACTAAATCCCCCCCTTTTTCTCAAGACATAGGGACATATTTCTCCTAGGTGTACAAGAAAAGCATTTGTCTTCCTGAAAACACAATGACCTGGACCAAAGAGCCATTACCAGTATTTAATGAAGATAACTGGTTCTCCAGAGCTTCATCCAAGCATTCTCATGCTTATCTGATAGACATTACGGCCACTGCAAATGGTAAAGCTCTTCAATCTATTGTACCATACATGGGGCTGGCTGGCTCCACCTAAAAATAGCTGTCGCAAGCAATTTTCATGATGCATATCTTACTGCTCCTACAAAATTGATTTGAATATCATAGTCATTACAGCAGATTTCTGTAAGCTCTTTGAAATGGGTTAATCACAATACATGAGGCATCTGACGAATACAAATTAATCAACCCAACCAGATTCAATCAATGAGGCTGGACAGTTTGGTTTGGAAGATTGATCGTACAATCCGTCCATGGAATTGTCTGTCCTTGGATTCCTCCACAGATCTACAAATCCAGACGGAATTATGAGTTATCCTAAATGAAACCTACATCTACAATCACAGGGTTACGGCAGGGTTGGATGTGGGGAGACAGTTGCAAGCACAGCAGACAATCAACTGTATGGCCTGTCATGGACCATACATCCGTCACCAGGAACCACACTTCCACTTTCATAAGGAAACTATCACTCCTTATTCTTCATGCCAGATCCCTTCATTTCCTTGGAGGTCTCAAAGCCTTATTCACTACTTGGTTTCATTGCTATTCCAACAAAATTGCCACTTCTATTCCTCAATCAAGTCGATGGCTCATCTGTTGGTCCAAGTTACTGTCTATATACATTTCTACAGAAAACTGCCATGTGTAATTGACATTAGCTTGTCTATGACTCCACTCTTCTTTACATTAGCTAATCCTCTGCTTTAACTTCCACTTGTTAGACCTTTTTAACGGGTCTTTCTGCTCTCTAAGGTTAGTTATCTTGAGACATAAATAGTCCCCAGACATGCCTCCACTGTAGCAGGTCCAATCCTCCTGCAAGCTTCTGACTTTACTGATTGTTCAAACCCCTGAAGGTCCTTCACACATCCTCCTCACCACATTAAATCACAAGGGGAATATCCCACCAGACTTATTCAGACACGTTTACAAGGCTGGCTTCTCTTACAAACCAACCTTCCCTGATGCCTTGCGTATTCATGGTTGCCAAGTAAAGATTTCTTCTCACATTAAGGCAGGAGATGTCGATTGGTGTCTTCTCAGGCAGATAAGTCCCTTTCACAGCGGTTGCACACATATAGATAGCTACTGACTTCTTCTCAATATCTTACAATAAAGCGCTCCATCAATAGGATAACTATCAGTCTTCTGCTTGGAAAAAGGTATGGACATGTATGTATTGGAGAATTCTTTGAAGAGAAAGAATGTGGGACAAGAATACTTGATCAAGGTAGTAGTGGACAAATGCATATCAATAGATGGGGTAAGGACTTAATTTCTCATTGGAAGAAGTAAAACTGATGTAAGAGACATGAGGTTCAAGAGTTGACATGAACAGGAGTGGATGTAGAACATATTCCAGCTGTCAGATTAGAAATTCTCCAGATGGAACAATGCCAACAGCTTCTACAGCAGGTGGTGTGACCTGTGTGGTATGTCTTGTCTGTGGTGACATGGAGGTTTGACACATGAAGACACACCTTACCCAACTGGTCATCTGTCAGGAAAGGTCAGCGGCAGGTAATGCTTGCATTATCGATATCACTGCCAGCAAGAAATATAACTTGTGTATTGTTGTCAAAACTTTTCATTTCCCAACTTGAAGACTTATTTTCCCAAATGGAAACCAGTCTTAAAATGTTTCTTGACCTTAATTTCTTTACTTTGAATGTTTAATCAACATTATTTGTGTCTCTGCTTATTTCAAGGACCACAGGATGTCACAGAACCTTTTTGTACGGTGTGCAGTACCAGAACCTTCCTAGATTACACATAAAACTGCACATTTGATAAGATTTCCTCGTCCTTGTGTGTGCTGTTATGTGCACTTGACGTGAAGGCTGCATCTTGACCTTTCCTTATATCATATTGATGGATGCTATCACAGTTAGTTCACAGGAATCCCCGCTGTGATGTAAGAAAAGCTACTGTAACAGCAAATACCTTCTTGTGTGAGTTACTGCTGGGTAGGACCATAAATCACCTGAAATGAAACCTCCTTTTTCCTTTCTCAAATAAAAGTGGTGCAATTCCAGTTCAATCTAAACTTATGCCTTACAATGCCATAGAAGTTTTGTCAAATAGGGCTTCTGTTACATAATGCATATGGTATTAGTGGACAGTTTTCTTCACAACTGAAATGAATGTAGACTTTATTTGACTGACTTGATTTACTGGCCACTGAAACAAAAGCTTGGTGTCACAGAACAGACACACCATGTCTCGACATGTCATTAAAGCATCAGTTGATGAAAAAGGTAGAATGCTAACTTTCTAGCACATCTACATTGTACACATACTTATGCACACACATGCATGTACACACACACACACACGCACATGCACACACACACACACACACACACAAACATACACACACACACACACACACACACACACACACACACACAGTGACACACATACACACACACTCTAACATAACCGTTAAATACACATATGTAACCATATTTCTCTATAGAGTCTACTACCAGTAAGTACATTATTCATACGTACTGTTTGGAACCAGCCAGGAGCCACAGTCTCTGACATGATCCATTCGCTGATCTTTTCTCGTAGCAGGTTTCTGTTTTGGGCGAAACAGACGACAGGAACAACGTCGTTGGTCGGCTGGCTGGGCTTGGTGGGCTTGACTGTGGGGAGAACTGCAGTGTCATCCACTGCTTACACAACATGGGTTAGCAGGGGAAGTGGCCATGCAGCACAGGCTAGCATCTCAGTGACAAACAACATGTTATCAGCAGCATCACATATGCATTGTGCTGCACAGCTGCAGAGTGGGTACAGTGTAGGCCAGAGCTCAACAACGTGCAAGAGTTACACTCCAGGAGTAAGTGGAACTACAATTAGTGCATCTTTGTTACGTACATGTTTAAGGCTGTTCAAGAAAAAACACAATAGTTTTGCCACATGGCCAATAAGAAGCATGAGGTTCTTTTTTTTTTTTTACAAAAAGATGGCTGGATTGAAGATTGATAGAGGGGAGCCTATACATAGTTATGAATCTGAAAGTTTCATTCTTTTATTTTAAGAATACATGAACACTTTGCAGATTTATGTATAGCCTTTTCAAGTCTATTATTTTGATTTTCATGGAACAGCCCTAAGCAGAAGTGATCTGCAAAGTGCCACATGGTTATATTACCATGTTTGTGACAACCACAAAGCCTCTGCATGCTGTCATTTAAGATTCCTGCATGCAACCTGGCTTGAATATCTTAGTCCAAACTCTTCTATTTCACTTCATCAAAAAACAGAAATGTTATAGGTAGATTCAAACCCAAATAATCATTTAACATATCAGTTGATTGACAGGCTATCCTATAATTTTGACACACGGAATTGTGACATTTTTTAGATGACATTAAAATGGTTACATAATTATGGTACATCCATATTTGGTATGGGCGTGAACCTGGCTCATTTAGGAACTGGCATAAATATGATCTGTAATAGTTCTTCTAAATATTGACAGCTTCTCTCAAAGACTTATGTCCAATTTTGGGATGCCAAGCCCTTGGAAACTGGCTACATGAATCTTAGAATTACGAGAGCAGCTTCTAATAGGCATTAGCACTGCTTGCCAGCACAGCAGATAATTAGCACTAGCAGAACAGCAATTAATCATGGATGTAGCTACTGCATTGCTCACTTTTGCAGGCTGACAAAAGTTATTGCAGATGGCTCTTAGCATCTCTGTTGTGTAAGAGTGGGGTAAAACCATCATCATACCAAGTAAAACCATTTGTCTGAAAGAGTCTCAGCACATCAGAACCTTTATTGATCCTACAGGTAGTCAGGGAGCCATGATGGACTATTTTGGTCCATTAATCCTCCATCTTAACGAACACATCTGGCACAGCTCCTTTATATCTCCAAAGTGCAAAGGTCAGCCATCATTTCATCAGACCATAGATGTGAAGTTTATCACCATTATGTCCTCTCCAGCAGGTGACTTGTGTCTTATTGGCTGCACATTCTTTTCACCTGCTCTCTTTTAGTCTCTACCTTCTAGATAGCCTCATTAACTCTGATCAATGGTACAGTTCCACAAAACCTCTTCCAAAGTGATCGGCAGACTTCCATAAATTTGTGCTAATACATAATTTACGAGGCCATTCTCAGTTCTGATGCTTACATTGTTATGGTATAACTGCATCCATTTCCATGTTGGCGTAACTACCAGAACAGCATGTCACAACCTTTGCAAATATATTCACCATAATTGAATCATCTCCATATCAAAGGTCACAGGGGTAAGAGAAGGACAGGAAAACTAGTTTGCCCTACCTTCCCCTTCCTTGCACTTCCCGCTGTACTTGATCTGGATCTTGATCCCGGCCTCGCAGGCATGCTTGTGCAGCTCACAGTGGTTGATGTAGGATTTGGCATTGCTGCCGCAGACAGGCTTGTTGTGGCTGGGGCATTTCTGATGGATGTAAAATATAAATCTTTCAGTAAAAGTCTGAATAGTATATCAAAGAGACAAGAAATAAGAAGGATGGTACCAAGCTGCTGTGAATTGTTCCACTTTTGGTGAACCCTTCAATACTGGGTCACAATAATTTAGCATTCTGTGCTAAGGCTTTAGTATGCACAATTTGCTATTCTGTGCACATAGTTTGATACTCCATGCATGGAACTTGGCAAAGTGGATGCAAAATATAGCATGGACTGAATGTGATCCATGACACCCTGCACTGGAGTTTATGGCTTGTTCATAAAATGCAAACTTCAGTAAATGAAGTCTGCAAAGCGATGGCAAAATTACAAGGTATTTTGTTGCACCTTCCTCATACGATGTTATCATAAAAACCCTTGTTAGTATGCTGGATCTATGGTTTATACATTTTACAACCTGTTTCTTCTCACAGTTATTTTTTGATAAATTGACATCTTCTCTAACAAGGATACTTTTTAGCTCCCATCCTTCTTGCTGCATATCCACTGGACCCATGTATCACATTACATATATGAAGACATATACCTACCCTTATACAGATACAGGTTGGCTCCCCATCCTTCTCTGTACACTCCCTGCCAGCCCCACACATCACATTGGCACACACATCAGGTTTCACCTCAGGCAGTTTCTGTCAAGGAAAGGGTATAACATATCAGCAACACAGGCTCCAAGTTTGTATTACTGCTAAGTTAAACATCCTTCCTGCCTAAACTTTGGATAAAGGCACCTTATCAGGAAAGCTAAGGCTTCTGTATGCAAAACAGTCAGCCCTGTTCTTTTCAAATGTATTTTTGAAACTAGTTTCCATGGGGACAGCACTCAAAGCTTTTGTAGTAACACCTTCTTTTTTTAAGTTCCCCAGGCGGGGAACTTGTGGAATATATGATATAGTGGCAGAAACCAATTCCATGAGAAAGTGATTAAGTGCTTTAACACCGCCTTTACCAAAAGCTCCTGGAATGGGCTGTATCTTATCTTGACTTCACAGAGGGGCTGTGCACCATTGCAAGGCACATTCTAGACTAAACAAGTTCATTGTTAACTTCAAGGTCACATGATGTAGTAATCCAATTGGTATGATAACGTTCATCAATAGCATTTATGACATAGTGATCCAACCAGTATTAAATCATTCATGGAAACTGCTTCCATATGTTATATAACATTAGTGTTACAGGTTAGCTGACATCTCTATTAGGGAACACTCCAGTTTTATCACTAGTCATGCAGCTTGAACAATTTTCAACTGGCATTATATCAGTGAGGCAGATTTCTTGTATGTTTCTTTTTCTGCAGTATAATATTGCTCTTCATATTTCACCAGCTTAATTATGATGACAGGTGGAGCCATGTTATTTAGACACGCTTCGTTAGAATGTGCTACTGGACAGGACTGGCAGTGACAGCTCACAGACCTACTGATGGTGTAGGTTATCAGTCATGCAGGAGGGTTACTGGAGAACAGGAAATGGCTTCACCTAACAGGTTACATTTATAGGAGATGGCAGATTCCTGTTATATATTAGTGCTGGCCACCAAACCAGCAGGCTACAGTTGAATTTAAACTTGGTCATGACCTTAGTTTAGAAAGTAGTCTTACCCTAACACATGATCTTGTCAATAAACCCTTTTTTATGACAAGGTCACAAGCCAGTTTGGTCACATTTTTTTACGAAAATGCCAGCGTATTTGGCTACACCACATAGTCCTGCCAAATTCAATCCAACCGATAATCTGTTATACTACAGTCTTCTGTCACCAACACCTCCACTGTCTGATCCCCCCAAAGTGTGCTGGAGCCTGATATGTGGAGATAGTACCACAATGGTACTCTTTTATACCATAAAGTCACCAGGGTGAAAGTACTGTCTACCAGACAGAAACGTTATAGGCACGTCTAAACAAAATTGCAAGGAGTAATGTTCCATTGGGAGCCTTGGGCAGAGGGCCAAAGGGAGAGCTCCAGCACTGATGGGCCCCACAAGTTATATAAACATAGCCTTACTTTAGCTGCCAGGTCCTGGGGCACCAAAGTGATGGTGCTAGTAATATTGCAACATCAGGGTAAAGTGTCAGGCAGGGCAAAAAAAATGTAAATGTCAGATAAAATATAATGATAATCCTAGACAAAATCCTTTCTCTCTAGCTGACAAATTCAACATAAGTGAGGGAAAGTTAAAAAAAGTAGCAATTGATTATATGATTATTTCTGTTATTTGTACATGATATTTATGTGTAGTGTCTGATGGATTATAAATACTGACTTCACAGCTATCACATTTTGCTTACCAACAGTATGAATCTGTCATTCTTAATGGGACCCTATAGGTTGTGAAAGACAGTAGGGACCCATATAGAAAATAAACAATCTCCAAGTACTGGTAACTTCCATGGTTACTAACAATTACATTTAAGTGATTCTTACCATAAAATGTCAGTGCTTCTTAGCATGGACATTTTCATAAGATCCAATATATGACTCAGATAATACCTCAAAAAGACATAAAACCAAGAAATGAAGGGAACTTTTTTTTCCTGAATTACAGCTTCACTTTCTTGTTTTGTAACTTTATTTTCTTGTTACTGATCTGTCACATCAGTCTGACAGCCAGCTATTGAAAGAAATAAGCATCATGAACTCATAAAATGGGACTACTGCTCAGACACCAAATCAGGAGAGGTTGCCAGGCGCGGGTTAACTGGGTCCAGGCCTTGCAATCCAGAAGTCAGGACTCCAGAAAACACAGTGGAATACAACACCACTGTGCCAAGCTCTATTGCAACAACATAAAGGCACTACAAAGTTCAAACTGGTGGCTTGGCTGTACAAGGGTCAGACTTCATCTGCCTGTTGTGACAACACACACTGGGGGACAGTATTATGGTACTATGTTGATGTTGGGAAAACACGGCTTCGGAAATCCAACCCTATTCAGGACTTCTACTGCCAATGCCAATGAAATGCATTATCAAATTGTACACTCTAAGCTTCTTTATCCTATATTCTTTTTTTTTCTACAAAAACAGTTTTTTTTTAAATATAGCAAGACTTTATAGCTCTGTATACCAATAACAAGTTTTTCCTTTTTGAGTCTGGAGACTGTATTTACATAACACAAACCATATAATTTCTGTATATTGATTGGTGCCTCCTGAGAAAAAGAAAAGCACATCACATTTAGCAGTCCTGACCTGCTGTAGAATATCTATCCCAACAATAACGCAAAGATTTACAGAGCAATTCTTATATGACACACAAAAGTTAATGTAAATGTCCTCAGGACAAGAATTGATGATCACATAAAAGCATGGCTACATTTATTTTCTTAGGATATACAACTTTAACTGCAGAAGACACATGCTTACCAACCTAACTCAGTAACTGCCAAGAACTGATATAAATCATACGGTAGAGGTGATACTTGTGTTATTTGATGACATGCATTGTAAGCAGCATTTCCAGGCACAATGCACCTGGCTTATAACAAATGTAGATACAAGCCCTCCTTTGTGAAATTCTTGTCTCAGAGCAAAGTCCCATAAGGGCAAAAATCCGATCAGAATGAGATGCACCACCAGGCATTACACATGCTTCACTAGCCCTCCAGATATAATAAGCCGGGCATCCTGCACATCAATGCATGGATACTGATGAATGTAGGGGCCCTGCGGGTCAGTTAGTCATTGTGGTGTCTAGTGGTGTCCCACTTATTCCCACAGTACATCATACCTACAGTTGTTCCTGGCGCCATAATACATGCATAGTGATTGTATGTGCACTGTAATTCCCACAAAAGTTTCTGGGAGACCCCCACAAAGAGGAAACAACAGGTATTGGGAAACACATAATACTGGTGATGAAAAAAATGCTGCCATGAACTAAAGAGAGAATGCAAGGGAAAATGACATGAAGCCAAGGTACATTGTATGCCTTTCCTGATTTTCTCATGGCTGAATTATTCAGAAATTGAATATGTCATCTTCGTTCTCCAGGTTTTGACAATGTCTCAGCTGCCTTTTCATTTCATACGTCAATGTAGCTCATTGGCATGAAATTTCACAGAACAATAGGAAAATTATAGGCTCCACTAAAAATGGTTTGTTTGCCACTTTCTACATTTGGCCAAGGTTGTAAATCACTACACAGATAGAGCAGGTAGAAACCACCAGACACCATTGCACGCCCCAAACGCTGACCTCAACATTCATGTTTTATAATCACAATTACAAAACTGTCACACATCTGAACTTATGGCATACGTCTACTGAGAGTTATGGTTTTCTGACAGTGACTAGTGAAATAATGCTCTCCTCCCCAACACTTTATAGGTAAATGGAAGATAGCCTTACTGGTTGATTAGATGACTAATACTCTAACCTAGATCTGCCAGGGTTGTGAAAAGTCAGATGCTATACCTACACATCAACATTACAAATGGCGTCAAATTACAATTTATATCCATAACCAAAACCAGGGAAATAGCACTTAGGCTCAATTTATACACAGGTTTTCCCGACGTTGCCAATATCTGCCGCTGTCGGGACGGCAATGTCGGGGCGGCTCTATACACATCGTCAGGAAGTTTGTCAGAACACCCGTAGCGCTTGGATTACGTAACCCAACTCACTTAACCTTTCCTGAAGTCCAGCGTTCCTGACTGTCCATTAGTTGCTGCTGTATGAGTTTTTCTTTCCCTAAATCTTTGTGGGCAATTTAGGACATATAAAGACGCACGAATAGCGAAATACAGCATCTACTGTAGCCAGTACATGTATTCTACCCGTAACTTGATTGATCGCGGCCCACAATAGGCCGCAACATAGACTGACGTAAACTCATCGACACTACCACAGAATGTTGCCATTGTATATCCGAAAATAGGATCTGAACAGAGCGCCAAACAACAAATATGGTGAGTCTTCCGGCCGAAATACGGAAATTTACGTTGTAACCCCTGACCTAGATTTTTGGCCGACGTTGCGAGCCCGACGGGTTGGCTTTATACGCGTGCTAAAGCCGTCGGGGACTCCCGCTGAGCCGTCGGGCGACTACTCCGGAGCCGTCGTGAGCTTTTCTCCCGCTGTCGGGGAAAAGACCATAAAATTCCTCTCTAGACGCTGAAAAAAGCTGCCGCCGCTGTCGGCAGTCCCGACATCTCCAGTTCCGCTGTCGCGAAAACCTGTGTATAAATTGAGCCTTATAAGTGGAAATAAAAAGGTTCTTAATTAATGAATCAATTTAAAGATTTGAGCTTATTGGAAGTGGGCTATGAATTTTCATAAAATCAATTGCTCTATGCTAATGCTAATGTTAAGTTTTACAGTAAAGTCCCAAATAAAACAATTTCTCCTGAAGCAACCAAGTTTCAGCGTATATGTTACACGCAAAGATTCATTCAGGAGGACCTCAGCTGATAGGAATGTGTATGGTACAGGCCAGGTCACTTTCGCTGTATGACAGCAAATTGAGGGCATTCTTGGGACAGTTGTGGGATGTGTTGTAGCTGTCTTGTGATGGGAAGAATTGTCATAGGTCCTTGTTGATGACTGGTTCCATCTAAGTCTCACTGAAAATTCTGCAAAAGTAAAAATAAAGCAACAAATTTGACTGCTTTGAGCCTTCAACTGAATACTACAACTACTACTAGAAGAAGGAACAATAACATGGCATCCCACCCACTGCAGAGTGTCAAACTCAAAGCTCAAGACCTCAGAACCCAAAGAATTAATTGTGTGGGTTGAGGTCACATTCATTCCTCCATACAGTTTTAGACAACCCCCTTATGAAGTTACACTACAGCAATACCTTACTAATTTGGTATGATGCTCCTCATTTCACCTCACTTTACACTGCACACAAGGAAGCCAATTAGATCTATTTGTGTGTAAAATAACAAGCTGTCCAGTTGTCACAAAGCCAACCTTTGTCATACAGCCAATTTATGGTAAGCTCACAAATTTCCAAGGTCAGGTTACAAAGAGAAAGCAACCTAGGCAGTGTGGAACATATCAAGCTCTAGTCCAGCTGTTGGTGGCCTCTGCAGTTCCTTGACCCCAGAATGATTCATTGTAGGCATTTTCACTGCCTGATCCCAAATGTTGCAATGTTACAAAGGTGTATTGATGTTGTTACTTCTGGGTACGGAAGTATTGTTTGGGTCGGCTTGTCTGTGGGTTTGTGTGTATGTCCCTGCAGAGGTTGCCATCATGTGGGTGGGGGGAACATCGGTGGTCAAAAGGTCACACACAGGAAATGGGGAGAACTTGAAGGTCCCAGAATCTGGCTGGGAGCCAGCAGGAATTAGAGGTTGACATGGGAGAATTCAAGAAGCCAAGATTGCATGAGTGAGCCTGCAACCCTGCAAGGTTTCTGTCTTAGTCCCTATTAACTACAGTCTCCTTGTTTGTTGCAAAAAAAATTCACAAAAACCCCAAATACTTCCCAGAAGCCTGAAATCTCTGATTTCTTGTTTCCACTGTGGGTTTTCAGCAAGGGACTTCCCAGCTGGAAAACACAGCAGTGAACCACCATGATTCTCACAGTGGGATTTGCCCACTAATTAGTAATTACCAGTGCAAAGTCTCTCCAGCCTCCTATAAATAGGTCAGGGTATTTTGGTTTATAGACTACATGTAACAAGGGATGAAGTTATGCTAATGACGACAATTTGACTTGTATAAGAAGTAGTGTAGGTTTATTGAGTTGTATATAACTAGGTCCAAAGATACACATTTTAGTTTGAACTTTCAAGTATGTCCAAGACCATAAATAACAGAGCTCCAAGAATCCCTGATATACTACCCCGTACGTGAAGTAGGATGTAATTATCGATCTTTCTACTGATTTCCCCCACACGCTTTCTTTGTAGTCTTTAATCTCTACAAGGAACATACACACATGCAAAATGAAGTGGAATGAGCGAATAAATTAGTATGAGACAGCGTGGTTAACGACTGGGATTACAGAAACCCAAATGAGAGGTTTGGGGCCGTGTGTCTGCCTGTACTGCTGACTCTGCACAGTCAACCATAACTCAATTACAAACCATTAGTGCTGCAGCACAAGATAGTGCAATTATCTCTTGCCTTCCAGCCATGGCTTGATGTGTTCACCTGATCTGCATCTCAGAACATGCACTTTGGCAACAGATATGTAAACATCAGTTCCGCTGCCAAGAACATTAACTTTATTTCATGTAAATCCTCCTTTTGATAGCATGCTGCATACAGCTGGGTGGATAAAGTTACCTTTCTCAGAAAAACCTTGTCACATGCATGTATTAATACTAGTAATAAGCAGCAGCTACTACAATTAAGACATATGCCTGTACAGATCCAACTGCTGAGTAATTTTCATTATCATGTACAACAGTTGTCTGAATATTACCGCCGTGTACCGACAGAGATCTGTTCATGCTGGCAAACAGATGAATATATCTGGGTTCAGTAGACTATAATTAATTACACAGTTAACTGTAGAATAAATCAAATTACAATCAAGTCATTTCCCTTGGGTTTAATCAGTCCCAAATGTACCCAAACTTTAGCATAGCACAGTAGTAAGATTTTGATGAGACAGAAAATTTCTGGTGAGATAAGCAGTTGATGTTAGAGCTGACAGAAAATCATTAAGATTTCTTGGTCTGAGGAGGATGCTCCTCCCTTGGGTGGCCACCTCCTCAGCTGTGACAAATTGATTTGTAGAAAACAATTATTTAGCAGCAGGACAGGTTCTATTCCCAGGGTACTTGGCAGCAGGATGGACCACATTCCCAAACTTCTCTTCAACTAGTTGGGCAATACCACACAAGAAACACTAATGATACTAATCATAGACCTTCGTCATGACAAAAACACAGGGCACTCCACCATCTAATTTGTTCTTTTATTACAGAGTAGAAGTCTTCAGATTGGGCTGCATAGATTTGTCTTTATATATGATTGCTTGTTATTGATGAACACCTTTACCATTTGACTGATAAAAATGAGAAGCAAGGCGGCCATCGCCCATATATTTGTAACGACCTTTCGGACTTTTACCACGAATCAGGCCATTCAATTTGTGAAAGTATAGATCAATATTCCCCCACATAGGTTAATGATAGAGCAGTGCTGGGCAGTAAGATTGGAATCCAAGCAGTCCTCTGCGCCACCGGGTTGACATCAAAACTTTGAGTTTAACCCTTTTTTTTTTGGTCAGCAAAGTCTAAATCATCGGTATCCTCTTTATAAAATATCCACATATGATTGCACTTGAAGGGAACTGATGCCTCACACACACACACACACACACACATAAGCTCACTGTCACTATTGTTCTTATATAAAGCAGGAATAAATTGGTATACATGGGTGGATATAACTGTTTTACTTCATGACAAAGCATTTGCAGGTGTCATAAACTAGGGTTTCCTCCTAGCCATTCTTCCCTTGAAATGCCAGCACAATTCTAATTGCTTTACGGTCCATTTTTATTGATTAGTTCCGAACACAGCTAAGAACCTTATCATTGATTTTCAATCACCTAACGTGTTTGAAGTTCTAGCAGTCACAAGTGATATCCGCCACAATCTGTTCTCTTGACAACAAAACTGTAATCTTGATTATTTCTGCCTTAAAAAAATCACTCTCTAGTCCTCACCAATCATCAACTAAATGAATAAATTCTGTATCTTTATTGTTCAACCAGTATAATTGCCCTTTGGCCTAACAAACCAGCCTGACAGTCACAGGCATGTGGTCATGTGTAGCTCCTGCCTTGCCAAGTTGGTACAAAGAACATTTTCAGCATATAATAAATTTTCCAGGTGCCAGTGCCACCCTTGCAGACTGATGCTGTACAGGAGTCAGATTTTACAGACACATACATGCACAAGCACCTTGAAAGTCAGTGAATGGTATGGTATGTTTACAACCATATGTGCCTCTTCTTGTATCTAAACCTGTATCTGCAAGCTGAAAGCACCTCCAAGGATAATTCCAAGGAATTGAAGGATAACTCAACTAACTACACTAATTTTGGATGAATCCATTTTTTTATGCTTGAGTTGGACTAGAAAGGAAGTTTTTACTGAGTGTGTGTGTTTTAAGTTTGTGGTTGAAACATTACTGGAGCAGAAAAATACATGTGAAGTCATGTTTAAATGGGGGCCTGCATGCCCTTTTTCGTAAGGCGTAATCAGGGCTTTTTAGTCTCCGTAATCCGTAGCCAGACGCCCCAAAAATCAACGTAATTCGTAATCAGTACATTTGCCGCAAAGCATAAAGGTGTAATCAGCTCTGAGCATTTAACGTAATTCGTAATCGGCGGCGAAAATTTTGCGTGATTCGTAATCACTACCCCCCCATGCAAGCCCTCTTAAACGGTAGAGAGGCCCCTCCAAAAACAAAACCGTGAATATTCCAACATTTACAGTACCAAATATTTACACCCTTTTCAATTCTTGTTCAACCTTGATGTCCCTTCTTATATCAACCATCAGATAGGGGAGGAATGTACAGTGTATACATGAGGTCTGCATAGTTTACTGCTCACTTCAGTGTGCTCGGACAATTGTAAGATTGCTTATTCATGACCACCCTTTCCAATCAAACATGCAAGGAAACAAATTGTACTAGTATTCTGGCACTTTGACCCAAGAACAATCCTGTCCACTATCAATGTTGTGACACGCCTAACTTTCATTCAAGAAATTATGGACTTTGCTTTCTGTTGAATGAATGGCTCACAACCAAATATGGCCAACTGATGACAGATAGCTTTTGCCATGAAACCCACCAGTAAGCAACGCTTGACCTATTACCAAAGACATTGCATAGACGTACCATAGCATACCAGACCAGAAAGTATCCTGAAATTTTTACATGCCATTTTCCAGTTTGGTCTTCTCAGTTATGATTTTGAACAAAGAATTCACTTGTACAGCTTTCTTTAGTGTCAGTAGATCACTGTGGGTTGTATTGTTACTTAGATATGTCAAGATCTTTTCATCATTGTTCACAGATACTTGCCAGGCTGTGGATGTTTGCAGGGACACTCACACAGCCCATTTGCAATAAGGTCAATGGAAAAAGGACCTCCAGTATCTACATTCTGATTGAACAGCAAACAGCACATGTAAACACAAGATAGCCTGACCCATTTTTTCATACATGAATCAAACTGCTGGAGATATATTATCTATCATGCTACTGAGATACCAGTATGTAACTGTAGAGTAGAGTCACCACATAAATGAATTATTTCTACCCAGAAGAAATGTGATTGGTTCAAACAATGTCCTTGAAACAAGCAACACATACCATATCAAACATATGTACAGTATAATAGCATTGAGAGTGACTTGACTGGTACAAGTAGAAAATCTGAATTATTTCACTATTTTAGGGTGTCTTTGAATCGTTTTTCTTGTGGCTTATCTTTAAAGTCAGATAACAGGATTGAGCATGCAATGTGCAGAGGAGTAACCCTTTTACTGACACACCAATTAATCAGGATATGTTCCACTGGCAGTGTAATTCATTAGCTTCAGGTTATACCAGCAGAAAAAAGGCTCCTCCCTCTCCACTGATGAATGATTTACTAATCTGCCGATTCTACAGAGACAGATGAAATATCAAACAGCTCCCTGGAAAGAACAGGAGAGGTGCCCAGCGGATATGCTTCCCTATTAGTGCTGAGTTTGCCAACTGCGCTCTCCAAATCAGCAACAAGTCAGACCCCATTGTTTGCGCCCATGAGGGATCACATCTGTTCTGCCTTTCCTGTTTGTCTGCCTGTGGGTGTATACCCAACATACCCCACTCTAGCCTTCTTGTACAGCTTTGGAATCAGGTAGGCCTCATGACACATCACAGGCTAAGCCCTAACACCGCTGCATTCCATGGAGACACTATCAAATTCACAGTAAGCTTCAAGTAAAGGTGATGTTTGGCTTTTGCCTAACATCTGTTGATCTAGCTGTCCAGCATCAGGAAATAATGGGTCTGAGCAAGGGGATGGAGCATAATGAATTGGGTGGTTTGTAGTGTGGTGCTTTTTTTGCAAAGAGCAAAGAAGAAAGAGCACTTTCATTCAAATCAAACAATCAACCCAATAAAAACATGTAACGTTACCAGTGCTTGCATTACCAACAACAAAATATACTAGCAATCATCTCCTAAAACATTAGGCAAACTTTGACTGCGGTGATATGCGTGGGGACAAAGCTAGGTATTAAAGACCTTCAAATTCAAAGTGTCTGTGAGTGTGAGTCCTGTAATTGTGACAATTCTGAGTCACACCATCAGAGCTGCCAGCCTTTTTTATTCATTTTTAGTTACTTTGCACTGCTACTAGAGGTTCTTCTTTGTATGGCAAATGACACGTATTCCCCAGGTTTCCTGCCCTGCTGGTACCAAGGACATTCTAGTATATTTATTCTGGACATACAGAGTCTTCCTCAGTATCATATAATTTGTCCTTGATGGTATACATGGTACCAAGGCCGTCAAACATTTTCGGATTTTTCCCCTAGAGAAAATTCACACATCTACCGGCAATGCCTTTTATCAATCGAGTTGAACACTATGATCCCAACCTGCACAAATGTTGCAAAGTAACGACAAGAAATATTTACTAATTCCTCCCTTGTTTTGCTCCATGAAAACACGGAGACTTTGAAGATGGGGACAAAACAATAGCACTTCTACTAGGATCTGATTTCCCCGGAACGTGTCCGCAGCGCTTTTGGAACCAGAGATCTTCCTTTGGGACTGTCTTGCTGACCCCTATCATCGCTACTAATCACAACATCTATTTCATATGAGCGAATCAGTTCATGGAGAGGAGATAACAGTTGTATAATCATTGTAAAAGTTGGGATAGAGGCGCTGTTGGACATAACTTACCGCCTGACAGACCACCACCAGCACCGCTGCGGCGAGCACAACCCCGGCTTTCTGTAAGGACAAGGGAACAAGTCAGCATCCGGCCCGCCAACAACAACAACACGCGAATTCCGCACAGGATCGTGGCTTTTCCCTTCCAACCACGCAGATCTACATCTACAACAACCGTACGTCCAGTCTGTTATTAGAAAAAAGAGTCCTAAACTCACCATTTTGGTAGAGAAAGTGCAGAAAATCCGAGCAGACGTCCAACCAGCGCAGATTTGTGCTCCCGGAGGATATCTGACAGACGACTTTCGGCTCTTACAGTAACTCTTTCTCCTCCCCCTATAATGTAATTTCCTTCTTACGTGGCAAAGATTGCAATCACGACTGACGATACAGTGCCGGTAAAAGAATCCAACAATAAAGTATCGTGTTTTCAATTACTGATAGAATATAATCATTGTAGAGTATTGCAGTTATATCATAAACAATGCCAGTGCTTTAAAGGGGGTACTATGTCCAAAAGTAACAGCCTTCGGAGATCAGTTTCCGCTATCTGGGCAGAGCGCTTCTCTGATTGGCTAAGAAGATTCTGTGTATAATCCGCATTCCTCCGCGCACTGTGCCACTGAAGTCAGCTGAACTGCGAGCGAGAGTGAAAGTCAAGTCTTGGTCAAGCGTCGTATTTGTTTTCCAGATTTATCATTTTCAGTTTCGTAAATTATATACATGAAATTTGAAAGGACACGCAAAGACCACGAAAAATGAGACCTATGAATCTTAATCAAAATAATGATGTTCAATATTGCACACTTTGCATGGGCATACTTTTTTTATTCCCTAGAGTAGAAATATGAAAGATAGGTAAAATAATACTGTACTGAGATCATGAGACGAACTTTTGGCTAGTTATATGGTAGGCCTATCTGGCCTTACATCTGGATTCGCTACTCTGTCGAAGTGTATTTCCTACGCGGGTCTTTACAGAAGGTTGCGTAACTCACTGTCCCGAAATCTAGGGGAACATCTGTCTCTCCTAAACACGGTCATTTCAATGCCCATTATTGTCAGCACGGAACAGGAAGTCGCACTGACATTGAGCCCTGTGATTGGGTGATTGTATCGTTTGACTTTTAGCTGGTAGTGAAACGCATTTTCGCAGATGTGCTTTTGGGAGCAATAAGGAAGGATCTTTAAATACAGTACCTTTGTCTGATATTGCCGCCATAGGAAAGGGCAAGCTATCAAAAGAAAATATCACAAAGCTGACTAGCAGTCGCGAGAAGCCACTATTGATCCAATGGGATGTACCAGAATCGATGCTGTGAAGATCTTGGCACGTTACTTTACTGTCTTCTTGGAATAGTGATAAACCATTAAACGTGGTGCAACTTCCAAAGTTGTAGTACTGGCACTGATATACCTCACATAACTCCATGCAAGGAAGAGAGAGAGAAAGACATATGACGTATTCTGCTCTAAAATGACATGGATAGTTCGGGCCAAGTGTTCACCTTGCACTTGCAGCGAACTAAAACGTAAAGCTTTTTAGCAAACATTATGTCATACCCAGATAGTTTGTTATAGTAGATAACGAAGACTACACTGTATAATAGTTCGACTCCATAATAAATCCACGAAGCGAAACGTTGGAATCTAAGTGTACGTCATTGTAAAATGTTTGTGGGAAATGTATTGTCTACTGGAAACATCGCCGATAAACTTGTTTATTGCAAAGATCAGAACTTGGCACCAGCTTATCGCCGCTCTGTTTTATGAAGCCAAATGTGAGAGAAGAAGGAGTAAGACCCACCGCCAGGATCATTTATTTGAATGATACATGTACACACTCATCTGTAACGCAACATGTAAAGTAGGACACCTGGTTGGTGATATTACTGTCATTTATCTTGGGACGTATGTAATAAGCATTTGTGGACGGTGTGACAACTTGCTGTTGATAGGATTCTCTTTTTCGCATATGTATCAATTTAGTCGTTGGTAGTGCGCCGTTGGGGAGCTCTAGGTGTAACTTTAGTCTCTACCAGACTAACTGCGCTGGCTATACTAGTAATAGGGAGATATTTGCCAAAAAAATTGTCGGCAGATATACTTTATTGCAAATTCATGCCGAAGGTTAATTGCAAGCCAACGAGCAATCTTCAGACATTACAAAAGTGAAGTAATTTTACTAGAACCATTGCTGGTTTTGGCTTCTACGTGAAACTCCACGTCTTGATCGCCGAATTTTGTTTCCCTCTTCATGTTTCATTCGTTCAACGGTTGTACGTTTACATCTCCTCTCATCTACAGTTTTCTTATGTACTATTTACAGTAAGTGTGCCCTAATCTTACATGTAGCTGATTGTTGGTGAACATCCGAGTTTGCGCTAAAGATAGAGTGTCGCCCGATATGTTTTACGTCCCACTCTCATTGTAAAGTGTCTCATAACATGGACATCAAAAGATCACTAGTGCAGGAAGCTGCTCCCCCGAGACTTGTACACATTATTCGGCCGTTATTGCTTACATGAATAGACGATTCTTTAAAGTGACATTTCTATTGATCGGTACGGACACGTCCTTATCACCAATATTTGGGTCGTGGTCAAGTAGCCTTCTTTAGTCGAAGTCGAAGTCACAGATATATATTCATCTCCCGAGCAGGAGTACGTACGTACTGGATCCTTGAGTCCGGCCGCAGATGGGAGTTGTGCTTTTGTTTCCCATGGTCTTCGCTATACCGACAGCTAATTTCTTCATCTAAAAAGAGATCAGTCTTTCTTCAATTTTTCATTTACCAAGTGAAAGATAGTAATCGTGTTTCATCAGTTCGACTACTAGCTAGCTGGCGGTAAACATCAGCGTATTCTTTGACAAAGGAGGTTGAACCTCCTTGCTTTGACAAACACCTTGGTCACGGCACGTGACATACAGTTGCACTTGCACTGCTGGTAGTGGTACGCTTACCTCGCCCCGTGAGCAAATCAGACTTCTTTCATGTCAGATGTCTTTGTTCAATTGAAGTCACCAGTCACAAGGGGAAGGGCAACAGACAAACAACTAGCGGACACAGGTACAGCTGAGGAATGGTATATGATTTTTGCCGCTGTCGGCCTGACAGGCAAAGTAAATGCCCTGGCTCCTGGTGAAGTTGATCAA
Source organism: Branchiostoma floridae x Branchiostoma japonicum (assembly GCA_013266295.2). NCBI lineage: Eukaryota > Metazoa > Chordata > Leptocardii > Amphioxiformes > Branchiostomatidae > Branchiostoma > Branchiostoma floridae x Branchiostoma japonicum. The sequence continues at coordinate 19,460,645 of CM023840.1, forward strand.
CTTTCAGAGAGACATCACGCGGAGACATATGGCAGTGCACGTATGAGGTTTTGTTACCAATGTACATGTACTAGCATTATCGCTGATGCATTGCTCATGCATCAGTGTGTATGCATAAGTGCCTCCTATAGCTACGTGAGATAGAGGACTCCCGACATGTTCAGTGGGACTTCTCGGGCAAACCAACCCGGCCCTCTACTAGGCTTTAGGAAATCATTCACCCTGTCTGAATATAACCTCCTTGGCCCTATCTAGCAAATTGACTATTTGCTCAGCCACTAAATGAGTCTCAGACATGTCAGACTGACTGAAACTACTAGTGTTATCAGACATAGCTTTACTCACCAGACCGGACATGCCAAAATTGTAACGTTAATTATCTTTGCTGTGGCTCCTCTGGGAGAAGAAACGAACGCCTTAGTACATGTAGTAATCAGTCTAGTATTAGATGGACGTTGAAAGATAGAATATTTGCGGGAAACGAATAGAATAGAAAAGAAGAGATTTAATAGGGTGGATTGAATTAAAATAAAATACAGGGTGGGCTACGTTTCTCATTTCATAGGCCTCAGCTAGCCTCTACCAGGCCTTCCTACGGGGGTACGGATCGTAGAATTCGGCAAAAGAAGGGAATAGCTGACCAGTAGAGTCAGTCCGCGGGAGGGTTTACTGCGCGGCCAGTCAAACTATTATAGCCAGTGTAGTTAGTCTGGTAGAGACTAGGCCTCAGCTGAGAATCTCCTCCTTTTACCACAAGAGGCTTCGAGAGCAGAACTGACTGAATGTATATTAAAGGTGCACAACTATGTGGCACAGACTGGCAAAACCATCGCTCTTCCCCTATCACAATGCTTTTCTCTATCTGAAGACCTCCAGTGTTTGACTATCAAAAATGCTGCAACTGCAATCGTTTTCGATGGGCTTCAGGGGCATTGCGGCACGTACATACCGAACAGGTGAGATCAAGTATCTAAAGCATCTAAAAGTAACTAAACATTATAATCCCAGTGGATGCAGTGTACCTGGATTTCCGTAAGGCCTTTGATTCAGTGCCAATTAAAAGGCTGCTTGCCAAAATAGAAAGCTATGGAATTAAAGGCAACCTTCTAAGATGGATTGAATCATTCTTGGAAGGGAGGAGGGTGTGTGTCAATGGAAAGAGATCAGAATGGGCAGATGTTACCAGTGGCGTGCCACAAGGGAGTGTGTTAGACCCAGTTCTGTTTACCACATTTGTAAACGACATGCCTGAAATCGTGCAAAGCGAACTCAAATTGTTTGCAGACGATACAAAGATCTTCCGTCCAGTTGAATGTGTGGAGAGCTGTGCAGTTCTACAGAACGACCTTCAAAAACTCCAAGAATGGGCAGTCGAGTGGCAACTATGCTTTCATCCAATGAAATGCACCGTAATCAGGCTTGGGAAGGGTCACCCAAACTTCAGTTATACCATGTTGGACAACTCTGTCAACATTCCCTTGGGTTACACCCAGCATGAGAAGGACTTGGGTATCATTGTGGATAAAGATCTGAATTTTAGTAAGCACATATCTACCATAACAAGCAAAGACAACCAGCTGGCTGGTCTTATGTGGAGGACTTTTCAATTGACAAGGAGGTTTTCCTGCTTTTGTACAAATCCTTAGTCCGACCGCACCTGGAGTGTGGTGGATCAGTCAGTCTGGTCACCGCATACATGGAGTTTGGTAGTAGAACTCGAGAAAGTCCAGAAAAGAGCAACAAAGCACAAAGAGAGTACCGGGGATCAGGGACTTACCGTATGCCGAGAGGCTAAGAGCGCTAGGACTGCCCACACTGCTATACAGAAGACTTAAGGGGGATTTGATCAACATTTACAAATGTATACATGGAACGTTCAACACGGATTCTCCTTTTAAACTGAAGTTGGAAACAAGAACCAGGGGTCACGGCCTACGGGTAGAGAAGAGGACATCAAGTGGCAACAAAAGAGCGTTCTTCTTTGCCAACAGAGTAGTCATTTGGTGGAACAACCTGCCAGAGTCAGTGGTCATCGCGCCCAGCGTGAACACCTCAAAGAAAGGTTAGACAACCACATGAAACAGAAGCAGCTGATGTACGACTACAGGGCTTTAGATCATCCCCAGACAGAAACCCGAGTTGTCTGTACACTGAAAGAAAGAAATGAGCGGCCTAAACTGGAGCGTGAAGCACCTACGTGGCCAAAGAAATCTACTCTACTCTACTCTACTCTACTCTACTCTACTCTACTCTACTCTACTCTACTCTACTCTACTCTACTCTACTCTACTCTACTCTACTCTACTCTACTCTACTCTACTCTACTCTACTCTACTCTACTCTACTCTACTCTACTCTACTCTACTCTACTCTACTCTACTCTACTCTACTCTACTACTCTATAAAGTTTATGTATTTAAAATGACATTTCTAGCAAGTGCAAGAAGGGAGGATGGCAGCATTTTCTGGCTACCCCAATTTTTGGCACGTAACCATTTTATGTTTCAGAGGAAAGGGACAGTCAGAAAACATTACGATCTCCCAACATCTGCTTGAACTGAAGCTTCGAAGAGAAAGTGCCGCTCATCCATGCCACCTGTCGACTTTCACTTAAAAATGCAACATCCATCGGTTCTACGATGGCAATGTCTGTTGATGCCCTGAAAGTAAACCTATCGTCCAAAGATAACATGCAGGCACCATTGACTTGATGTTCCATAGCTTTTGATAGCTCTACCGCCTCTATAATTTGTGGAAAAAAAAATTCCGCCACCGAGACTAACGTTACTAACTATAAAGCTTCCCTCGGGAAAACTGGTCAAAGTTCACCAGACTGAGACGTCACTTATTTAAAATGGCGGACAATGGAACAGTTCAGCTGGTAGGTCGTCCCTCCAGGTTATTCTGTCGTCATCCTCTCTACGAATATTCAGCAAAGGTACGTCACAATATCATGAATAAACGTCCCAACACCCTGCGTTTGTTTTGACCAGGTAACGCCGACGATTAGCGTTGAATGCGCGGAGAACGGAGCTGTGGCGGCTGCGGGGAGAGATCAGGAGAGTTCCGGGAGCAAACGGCACTCGCTCTACTCCACGTCAAGCCGGAGCAGACAGAGCAGCACATCGGGCTTCCACAGGACGGCTAGTGCTGCAGGGTAGGCAAACATACTGGTTTCATACTGTACATTCAGCTACAGAAACACACGGTACCTTAGCAAGGTAAAAGTGGTGTGATGTGTATAAATTATGCATTTGGTCATACTTGCAAGCAACAAGTGAAATCAAGGAGGTTCAATCAAGCCTCCTTAGTGAAATATACTGAAGTGTAAACAAGTTCCGAGACAACATCAACACAAACACAGAATCAGTATGTTGTTGTTTTTGGAGAAAATGTTTTAGTTTCTTCTAGACATGACAGGTGAAAACTACCATAATTTGCAGTCTGTAGTACAGTTGCACCCTCATCTTTTTCAGACATCTTGAAGTGTACTTATGCAAACTTAGTGTTGTGTGGTTTATTGATCTACAAGCATTAGTACACTGGAGTGAACGTTTGTGCTGTACTCCAGACAGGATACAGCTGGACAGTCTTGAAAATATAAACTGTTGACATTTTTTACTCAGCAAGCAAATTAAAAATTCTTATAAAACTTAATTAAAAGATTTAAATTTAGAATCCGACAAGACTGATGCAAACTTTGCAGCAAAGCATCTGTAAAAGTGCTTCGTAATGATGGCATTCATGTAGCATTCAGGTAGTTGACAGAGAATCTGAGGACCTGTCAGGATGTTGTTCCAGTGAGGCATACATGTATGTGTAAGTCATGAACCATCTCTGTCATTGGTATGAGTCATTTGAACTTCATGGCAAGCTGAGTTGATGCATGTTACCCGTCAGGATATCAGGATTGCCAAATTTGTGATATCTTGGGGGGGAACCGTGTAGCATGAAAGTTCATCTATGTTGGTACAAGTCATTATGAAGTAAAGACTAAACTTTATCTCCAACACTAGAATGACTTGGGACTTACCCAAATTTTTAGCTGACTCCGTCAACATTGTATACGGAATGGACCCGTCAACTCATGGAACGTGACGTCAGAGACACGTGACTGTAGTAGCGGGTCATACGTGCCAGATAACTTGTGTCACCCCCCGTCTCTCTAGTCTTAGGGATGTGTTCCTCTACTACCTTTACATATTCAAATACTAGTAAAAGAAAATTACTTGACACAGTTCTTAGGCCTTTCAACTGTAATGCAAAGGGATTTGTTTGTTTCTGGGTTGCAAGTTGCCATGTAGGAACTACATATATCTTGTACCAGTTTATGCATTAGATGCTATCCTGGTAGGTTATATATCTGCCCTGAATCTAATACTTGTAATATGAATACATTTGTAATGATAAATAATAGTAACTCCCTCTGATATTGGGGTAGAGGTAGCCATGGTGACGTCCAGGAAATAACGACAGGTGAATAAGACCCAGTAAAGACAGTCTCTCGCATTAGTTTTGTGGTCCCCAGAGGATGTCATCCATAAAATTAAATCAGTGTGGCCTTACTGTTACATGTATATTGTTGTGACATAGCTGCCCACCCCTTACTATGTTATCTTTGCATCCGTCTGTATCCCTGTGTTTGTTAAAAGCCTTATAGATTCATAGCTTACAGCTTACATCTAGCTTTATTACACTACTCAAAACAAGATGATAATCTTAGAAATCCTACATGGTAAACTGATGCATATCATATTACATCTCTACTTCACATCATGTACAGTCAAACCTGCCTTGGCGGCCACCTCTTCAAACCGGTCACCTGGCCATCGCGGCCACTTTTTCTCGGTCCCGAAATTTTCCCCATTGACACAAGCATTAAGCGACTTGCCCAGGGCGGTCACCTGGCCAACGCGGCCACGGCCACCACGAATTGGGTCTGCCCATGGCCAGATCCCTTCCCATGGCGGCCGGTCGACAGGGTCATAATTCTTTAAATTTTTCAATCAGTGGCGACATCGATTCTCAAACCGATCAGTTTGTCTTGGGTTTCTACTGCCGGGCGATGTAAGGAGTCAAAGATGGCCGCCGCTGGGTCATTTTGGGTCAATGGAGCAGTCTACTACGTGATATGGGTGGGAATTTCAGCGCGCTGTAATTGCTCTTGACAAAATTAAAACTTATTCATTAGGGTTAAATCGTGTTTTGGAACGATTAAAGTTACTGTACTACAGTTTGTATCATCCGTGTTGTCGATGTACTGCACTGTACACTGTAGATAGAAATCGATTAAACCGTGAATACACTGAGTCATAAGGGGCTTACAGCCGGTATCCGGTTGGAAGCCTGTCAATTTAGTGCTCGACTCGGGTTGATACTGCTGTGCGCACTCAGAAAATTGCAGTACAGTACGTAATTGAACTTGATGAGTCTCGAATTTGAAAACATTGCTTCATTTGCCAGAAACTGTGAAGTTTAGGCCCCTGGAATATAAAGATACCTGCAGTATTTGACATTGAAACACCTCGAATCGGAGACCATTAACTCTCAGTCATGCTGTGAGTCGGGAGAATCGACCCTCTTCAAGCAGGTCACCTGTCCAACACGGCCACTTTTCTCCGGTCCCCTGGGTGACCGGCTTGACCAGGTTTGACTGTATCAGCAGAAGTGAAATTGCAGCACTTGTAGTATACATGAATGCTTGACTGTTTATTCCATCTTCTATCATCAAAAGCTCGCAAACCCTGTGTCCAAGCCGGGAAAGGACTTAGAACTCATGTAATATTGAAGCTGCAACAATAACTTCAATTATTCCATGCTTGTAAAATGATAAATGCAAAGTACCAATTGAATCGGAGATATTCCCTTTCATCGTTATGGATGTATGAAAGAAATCAATGATGATTTGGTTATCAGTCCGGTGACTGGTGCTTAGGTAATGACCCAAGTTGGCTTTCAGTTGCATCTGGCCTGACAATAATTGCACTGATCAATTTCTGGGCAGCCAGTCTAGATTGGAACATTTACGTCATTCAGGAGTATTCGATCTAATTGCGTATCTAATAGAATCTGTGAAGGTGACATTACACTCACAGGGCAGTTTTCGCTTTTGGCAAGTTTTGCTGAGCAAGGATACTGGGTACATTTAAATTCACTGTGTGCTTTTTGCCAAATATATGCAAGTACCGCTTCAAAATGTATCTGTAGTTGACAGTTACACAGAATTATAAATGATATTCCACTTGGAGGTCATAGATTGTAATTGGAAAACCTGGCATACCTGGAGGCATACTGACTTTGTACATCAGATTCTGACTGCAGGATAATCAATTTCAGTATTCCTAATGTCTTTCATCTACAAATACCAGTAGCTTAGTGGGATGAAAGGCAGCAGTGCAAATACTCCCTCACAGTATGGTTATTTACTTCTAACCCAGAAGGACATTGGGTCCAGTGGCTATGACTGGAAGCTGGATACCAGCTGTTTGTGAAATAAAATCAATTATTGATAATTGTGTTACTGTACTGGTTGAATGATTTGAATGGAAACCACAAATTAGCAAATTATTGGTAATATCAAACTGAAGGGCGTCAACTCGATATTTTGTTTTGAACTTGCGCTATGAAGGATTCTGGAAGACACATATGGCATAAAGATATATACATGTACATATCTCAAAAGTCAAATAGGTCTCTTTAGAGTGGGTAAATGTTGTAAACATTTGACATGTTAGGCTTCATTTTCTAAAGAAATTCACAAGTGTATATAATAATATATTTCGAAAGACTGTCTTAAACATGCTGTTTAGTTAAAGAAGAAAAGCTATACTTTGTAGGTTCATATTTGTAACACTTAAACATGTATAAAAACTGCTATCTTAACATGATATCGGAAGTCAGGGATATAGTAGGGATACAAAGAAGGCTAAAATGAAAAATTTTCTTCAGTTAGAATATATTTATGATATTGACTGGGTGCCTGACTCCTGGAAATGTACCATAATCATGATACTGTATTAATGTATTATCAAAAACGTCAGGTCTGTATTAGTGGTTTAGCTCAGTCATATTGTGGCACTTGAGTTATAAATAATGCAAAAATATCTTTATGCAGTCACAAACACGGCATGTGAAATTGGACAGTATTTTGTCATGGGTATCCCACATAGAACCAAAAGAAATACACCAATCTACTGTGGCATTTAAAATAGAGGTTATCCCAGTGATTCTTGATATTGAAAGGCCACATGTTTGATGTGTATGTTGTCCTCCCCAAAGTAGTCCATCTTCTGTGCATTGCAAGTGAGGTGTAGAAGAGCAATAACAGTCCTAAAGGGTACGTACACAATGGTGTTGTGACAGATTGTTGACGGTGTAGTTGATGTCATTATGTGATCATGAGGGTAGCAGATGGATAGGTTTGCCCTTCTCCTCTCCCTGCTAAGCGGATGTAGGACAAGAAGTCTTCACCACCGACAATTTGCATAGCAGGCTTTATGATGGGTAGTGACGTGCGCGGTGCTCTCTTGGGGCCAGTGCGCAGTGCAGGTAACTGACTTCCATCAAGGAAAGCCGACATTTCCTGCACCATGGAGCAGTATCGGCATGCGGACATGGCCAAGAGGTGAGGGGAAAATGTTCTGCTACTGTTTATTCTCATAGGGAAGAAATTTTCAGCTACATTGCAAGGGATTGGAACTAGTAATGTCCAAACGTTTTACTTATTACATAAGCATCCATGGTAGTATCAGATTTGGGTATAGCTATACTGATTGCATGTTCATCGTGGTATTTACTGTTATGCCTGCTGGCACCATTCTTTGTACTCCATACTTGTGATAATGGTTTGTAAGCAGCAATGTCTACTGTATATTTAGTTCCAAAGTACCATCACTACTAGGTGTCTCTGATAGTAGACCAGAGCTATCTTACAGTACTAGTGTACCATCCAAACAAATAGCCTAGCTGTAATTTTTGGTCATCATTACTTGTGTAAGTTATATATGTGTACATACACTTACACATACATTATAGTGTTACCGTTTTTTGTAATATTATATAGCAAGACAGCTGACTTTTCTTGGCTGCTGACAAGCATAGACCTGTGGTATATGTGTAAACAGTATCCAATATATAACTATATTGTCCCTTATGAATTTGTTTGTTTTGGCTTATTTATTTTGATTTGTATTAATGTCTGATGAGATGCTAAAGAAATATACAAGCGCTGTAGGTGTTGAAAATTTCATGAATATTTTAGTCAGTGTCATTTTGAAATACCACTCAGGTAATGTAGGTCATACCGGACGGAATATTCTTCTGAGCTTCAGCAGCACGCTATGGTTGGGAGGCCTCTCCTTGGACAAAAGATTTTGGATCAAGCAGTTGTGAAATAGCTTGGAAATAATGGCTGCTTCCAAACAAATGAAGAGGGAGGAGCGAGATATCAGGGGAAGAAGAGCCTCCATGGTCACATTTTGATGTAATGTACCCTGGTAATGATATGTCTTGGTCAGAATGTCCTGTATCCATTGTTTATGTCCATCAGGTTTAGCTTTAAATGTTGTCAGGCTTTGGTTTATTTATTATATATTTCCCCTTCTCATTGGGGCAAGGGTAGGATGCTTAGATACATGTCGTAAAGTGTTACGGCAAAATTCTCTCCTGAAGATTTGTTGGAAGTTATAACGTAAGGAATAATGTGTCTCCCAGCATGTTTTAAATCTTTTCTCTTTCCCATGGAACTGTGATGTACAATGTTTCAATCTTTTGCCATGTTCTATCTTTTTTTGAAAAATTTGCACGTGAAAAATCTGCGCATGAAGATATCTATGCAAATTAGCTGATTCCCAAGGGATTTAAAAACTTTTTGCTATTTTAGACTTAAAAGTTTAGATTAAAAGTCACGAAATAGAATTGAGTATCATATTGTTGCATTCTAGAGTGCATAGCCTTATTTTGTCAATTTTTCAGTGAATTTTAGGTGATTTTCAAAGATTAAGTTTTCACGCGCAAAAAAGTTTGAAATTTGCGCGTGAAAGACTGCTTCAGAAAATGTAAAATCAAGCTTATAGAATGGAGAAAAGCCTAAAGTTGGTTTATTTTACAATATAAAACCTTATATTTGTAACTTTTCCATATATTTCTGGCAAATTCAAGTGATTTTCAAATGTTTATACTAAGGTTTCATGGAAGATATTCAAATTAACCTATTCCCAAGGGATCCAAAAATCATTAGTTTTTCAAATGAAAATTACAGATTGTAGATGGAAAATCATATCACAGGATAACATTTTTCTGCATAAGAATTTGGTACTTTATATTTTCTGACATATTCAAAGGACTTTAATTTTTCACGCGCAAATTTTTCACGCGCAGAAAACCCGTTCCCCAGTACCAGGGTATTCTTCTCCTGCACCTGTACATGTGAAAAACAGCCCCTAACCTAGCCTCCTTCTCAGACTTGTGGACTTATGTCGCGGAGGGACGGTTTTTGCAGCCAAGGGAGTTTGTCGGGGAGAGACGGGTTTCACCGCCAAACCCGTCTCTCCCCGGCAAACTCCCTTGGCTGCAAAACCGTCCCTCCGCGACATAAGTCGCATCGCTCGCCAAAAAAAATTAACGCCGCCCACAAGTCTGCGAAGGAGGCTACCCTAACCTGGGAATTCTTGGTTGTCTTTTGTAGCAAATTTCATATGAAATGGACAGAAAATTTTTTCCAACAATTGGCAGGTGAAAAGTGGCTACCAGCAGCTGTGTGTGCAAGTAACTTAGTGAAGAACACAGCACTTTTATATATAATATTTATTATTGATAATGATAATTTTGAGATTTCAATACGAGCGATCGCCATGACACCACGGCTAGCGAGTGGTAGGCAAAACGCGGGTGGTGGTAGGGTGATTTGCCTACCAATAATTTGCATATGCCTACCAATAATTTGCATATGCTTACCAATAATTGATTAAACAAAAACAGCGATCGCTCGTATTGAGATGAAAAAAGGGTAGGCATTTACAAAAACATATCTGTGTCGAACTTAACTGTACTTCGGGTGAAAGTCTGTTAGGAAACTTATAACTGGTATCTTTAGGGCTCCAATGCTACTGTTTGCTGTCCGATAATTTGACCTAAGTAAACTACAACTAGTAAAAGGGACAGGTCAGTGATCCTAAATTTAAAGGTGACCTCTTTCATTTCTGTGCCTGTATTTACTCAGCTGGAAATGTGTTAGCTCTCTCCTCCATTGCCTGCCTTTGGTATTTTGTGACCTCAAAGGACATAGCTAGACAGTTAGTTGTGTGCTATGAATTATCACTTTTCTTTGCCATCCATATGTTTCAAGTGTAGGAGTTCCAGTATAGAACACTAGGGGGAGCTGGTGAACAAGCTCTTTCACCATAGTGTTTTTTTACCCTTGGAAAACCAAGGAAAAGTTGATAGTGCTGTGCAATTATTTTATTGCATGAGCCAAAATCATGGACATTTTAGCCATACATGGGTTTAGAAATAAGTTGTGGCATTTTGTGAATGTCCTCATACTTCATAGTCAACTGCTGAATATTTGCCCTCAGCAGGTCAAATACTTGGGTTGTCACAGAAGCCTTGCCAGCTTATTATCAGCATTCAGACTTGATTTTCCTGAGGAGTTTAATATGTTCATTTTTACAAGTCTTTGGTTAGATGTAGTCACCGACTATTTGCTCTTGCAAGAGATGAATAGTTGTAAGTGATACCCCTGCAGAAAAGTGGTATGTCCTGCTGTCAGCCAAATGACCCTATTTAGAATACTGATGGTGTTGTGTTTCAGTTTGGCTGCTCATTGGTTGGTAGAGGGTAGGTGGCATGATGTGACTGTATGGATGAGTAGTTTCTGTTCCTGTTATGCAAATTTAGGGTTATACTACTTAGAATGCAGTTAGGATAGGTCTAGAATTCAATTAGATTGTTGGCTTAAAAATACATGATAGTGTACATAGATGTATATCTAGACCTATAACATGATACTATTGTCAGTACTTCCTTGTGTGCATCTTTGAACAGCTAAGACATCATGCATTTTGTGAGAATTTTGATTGTTTCAAGGGTTAAAGTCCCCCTGGCTTTAAATGGGCAGAACTGGTATTGCACATTTATTTATCCAGACACCACAGTGTATTTCCATGAAGTGCCTTCCTTACCAAGTGCCAATTATGTCGAAGTTCCGTCAATCACAGAAAATATGAGGAGTTGACGAAGTTCACGATTGTTTTTTTGTGATGAAGGAGAGAGTCGTGATGTGGTTAAAGAAGAGGCGGGTCCGCCGGCTAAGAGGTGTGAGGTATGGATATCATATACCAGTAACTTGGCTTGTGAGAATTATCATGTGATACCATGTAGGTCACAATATACCTATTGTTCCTGACTTTTTACAATATTTAGGGAAAAAGAGAAATTGTAAGACCCGGTATGATCTTTTGAAAGCAATTTTTTTAATGTTGAAATGATAAGATATATAATTTATTATTTTGTATCACCATGTAGGTAGGTTATAACATGGCAATTTAATTTCATCTTGATGCATTAATTTTGCTTTTGTGGCACTTCCCTGCCTGACATGAAAGCTGTCACCTGCCATACTAGCCTTTAGGCACCACAGGTTCTAACCTATTTTCCTGTTCTAATTTGTTGTTGTTATCATCAACAGCATTTAGGATTTTTCCACTTCCTTGATGGCCAAGCATCTGGTACCTGAGACAATAAAGATGTCCCTGGCAGTTAAGTTGCCACTCTCAAATCACTGAAATGGAAATATTCCAATGTAGCATGATCTTAGGGTGATTTGACTCAGGTAAAACATTTTTACAGCCTGTAACATTATTATAGTACAGAGAAAGCTCACACCCTTTGAAATATGTACAGTAATCTGGTTCTGTGAGTCATTTTTCATGATACATCTATCTGTGGGCATTGCCGGGACAAACTGTTATAAAAAAATTAACAACCTACATGTATTGATATTGCTTAACCTAGAATCACTCTGATTTGTAAACTTAAATTTTTCAGTGATACCCAATGAGAATCCATTATGATGGTATAGAACACAACATGTGTTGTTCTACCTGATCAGTTTTAAAATATTTGATTGTTTCCTAGGATTTTATGTTACCAAAAATTGCATTTACTGTGTGTCAAACTAGTACTGCATTCTGTGCACAGATATGGAACAATCATGTCCATGTAAGTGACAGGTTGTTGTCTGTTACTAGTGTTAGCATGACAGTGCTTTGTAGTTGTTCTACCTGGTTGTTAAACTGGCAGTGAACCAGTGTCTGGATGGGCAACACCTGTTTCCTCTGTTGTGTTACATAGGACAGGTGTCAAAATATGTGTTTTTTCAGGATTTTTTGAAAATCATGAGCTTTACTGGGAGTTTGTTTGTTTGAGGAAGTGGCAGTGAACAAGCTGGTTATTTTATAAGTGCCAGAGCTAACACTAGTATCAAAACATACTCTCTTGTAGGCTATCCATGCTAGCATAGTTTGAAGACTTTCTGAATTGACCTGGGAAGAAGAGCAAATAGCAAAACCAAGCATGTAGAAAGAAATGTGGTGCTGTCTACTTCCGCAGTTAATCATCTTATATTTTTTAAACTCTGTCCCCAAAACAGGATTGTTGTGACCTTTTATTATACAAGTTTTAATGAAACATGTGTAGTACATTTGTAGTTTTTGATGTAGCAACTGATGTTCACCTCTTTTATCGGCCTCTCCAGTAAAAATGGCATAGGATTAGGATATGCCAATTAGCAAGTGACAATTAGTCTACAAAATGTCAGCTTGTGTGTGACCTATTCTCCTTACCTGTGCATTTTGGAGGGTTGGGGACCAAGTTCCCCCCTGCATGGGTCATACATGTACTTGACTCCTGGAGGTGGTAGGTCAAAGGAAGAGCTCATAATGCAAGTGTCTAACATGTGCCATACTGAAACTGAATCTACAGGTTGCCATGGCAACTGAGCCAAGGTGAGCTTTTCTTGGTACCATTAAAGGATCATCTTGTCTTAATCTCCATGGTTGCTTTGTATGCAAGGTTGAAAGACTCATGGGGAAGCTTGCTGAGGGATTGTGTTATGGAAGTTTGTGTCTATTCACTAATTCTTGAGTTTTGAATTTTACTATGGATTTTTATATTTCTAGAAGAAGAGCTTACCTAGTAACTGCTGCAACAAGCAGAGGGGAGAGGTACTGAATTGAAATACATGCAGAATGGCAACAAAGTAATGTAGTACACGTGTATGAAAATTTAAAAATGGATTGTGCTTCCTGGCTTCTATAGAGAAATAAATAAAGTCTTTAGCATAAACATCCATGCTCATCTAACTGTAATTGGCTCAAATTTTGCACCAACTTTATATTGGGTACGTATCAAAGAGGTTTGAGTAGTGGAGGCTACAGTCATAGTTTCCATTAGGATGGTCATGAAAAGCAAACATAACAGTTGTGTTGGCCATTAAAAGTCAACTTTTGTTAAAGCTGAGTGTACAAACCCATATTTCAAACCCTCTGTATCACAGCGTCTGACAGAAGGTACAGTTTTGTATTTCATTGGATGTTCGATTCATCACCCCACTTTATCTGGAGAAACCAAGGGAAACAGTTCCTCAGCTGTTTCCTCCCATTCTGACCTTTCCTGGTCAGATCCTATGGTGGAAAAATTTGATACTGAAATTACACTTACTGGTGGAAGCGAGGGTTGGGGGCTAAAAGGCATTAAAGGTAAGATTTATCATGTCTATAGAATAGAAGAGAGACTTTGTATACAATGTATTATATAACAACAGGATGTTGAACAACTTTCCCAGACTTCTTGATGCATATTGTCTCCAAACCGTAGACAATAAGTTGTTATCTGTCAATATCTACAAGACAGATGGTTTATTTGGATTATACATGTACCTGGTATCACATAGAATCCATACCATATGACCATACAGTAATTAGTATAAGTATGCAATTTTTATAACTAGGTAAGGAAGCAGAATCTAAAATTGGCCAATGTCTTACTGCTCCTGCTGCAGACAGTGCTTCTTATTGTGCCTCTGATACCAAGTATTGATTTTTGTCAATGGACTGCTGAGTGCTTTTCTGAAGTGCATTAATTATTAAGAATCCTGTCCTGAATTATTGCGACATCGACACGTGCGGTGCCGTTCTTTGCTGACAGTGCAGATCTGGCCCAGTGTCTGTGTTGTGAATGGTCACACGCACTTGTTGATGGCGAAAGGCCAGCACAGTGCTGTAGAGAGAAGTGGAGAAAAGAATTTATTTGGTACAGGCTTATTTTAATCTTTTCATACCCCGTGTTCAAATCAAATCGTATGATATAGTTCTTGGTATTATTAATAGGTTTTGTTTACATATGATGTTGTGAAAATGTGTGTTATTTTTTTCTGCTGGGAAACACAATTACCGGGGTATATCTTGGTGATGGAATTATTCAGAAGTGTCTGTGCTTCTTTATTTCTGGTCATAGGATTTGTTCAATCTAGAAACTGCTTTCAAAAGATTATTTGGGGCCGATGTTTTCAATTATGGAAGGGCAGCTGTAAGCATTTCCACACAAGCAGGCAAATGTGAATCATTGTGCATGGTGCACTATTACTTCCACTAGCCTGGTTATAAATTTGCAACCTCTTTACGGTAATTGATAAATTGAGTTGGAAGAGTCCACTGTACATAGAGGGACAGGGTCAGCTTTGTCGTTTCTACATTGTAAATGTAATGTAAAATGAAAAGACTTATGTAGGATGCTTGACAATTCCAGAAATGAATGGTGTCTTCTGACACAGAAGAAGATGATAATCAGCACTAATAGGTAGCATTTGTCTGTTCTCCATTCCTATGACTGGTAGCTATCACGCTGTGGAAGGCTACAAGAATGCCCTTGAATGCGCGGAGATCGATCAATCTCCCCTCATGTTTTAGTCTGTCTGGCCCTGTGCACAGTATTAACAGGATTGTGTTAGGTTTGCTAACATGGCTGACAGGAGGATGGGGAGAGATGGGGAGGTGTAACACAGGTAAGGGGACCCCGCTGACGGGATTTACTTCCACATAGTGTCAAGAAATATTGGTTGAATCCACCTGGAGTCTTAAGACAGAGGGATTAGTGGATGTATTACTCTGATTGGGATACTGGAATGTATGCAAACATACAGGTCATTTAGTAAACAGATTCCATCAGTCTTGCAGGTGGAGATGTGAATGAAATTTGCAATAGAGGGTGGCAAGAGCTCACTTGCTCATACACAATCTTGTGTAGGGATTGTTCAGGACAATATTTTATAAATTGTACGCAAGGGATTTAATGATGATTCTTCTTTCCTTTACATGAACAAGGAAAGATGTACATGTAGTACATGTATGTGTGCCATGCCTGACTAGTATTTTCTGTAACAGTGATATGTTTCATCATGACTGATTTACCCTGTAATTTTACTCCTTCATTTACCTTCTAAACTGAACAGCTGTGCAGTAGACTCCACACATTTACATTACTCAATAATCAGATGACAAAGTCAGAATACTGGTTGAAAACAGTATCCTTGACTAGCATTCTGTTGTTGATAAAAATGAAATAAAAATCCTTAAATTAAACATTTTGCTCCAGTGTTGCCACAACTGATATTTTGGTGATAATGTATAAATTAGATGTTTGTTTATCATTCTGAAACATAAGTGCACAATTTGTCAGGTTTATGCATTCATTATGAATGTATGCATCAAAACATTTTTGCGACAATGCTTAATAGTTTTAACTATATGTACTTGTATGACATGTATTTTTTCCAAATGTCCTGCAAGTCCCACTTTCTAAATTAATTGAATAAAATACAGGTTAGGGAAAGGTTTTGAAATGGCCAAAACTAAAGACAATTTAAAATCTTGACAATCTTGACAATCTTTGGATATATCCTTAAAAGTGAATTCCATAATTCAAACTTTTTTGTAGAGGGTAGAATTTAGTGAGATATTTCAGAATATTTTCCTAGAAAGCTGAACAGCATTTCATGACATTAAGGTCCTGACATTTACCTGAAAATGACATAATTCTATGGTAGTTGTGATACCTGGCATTGGAAAGATGATGTGAAATCCACCCCAACCACCCACACACTATACATTGTCTGATGACAGTCATCCCAAGCTGTTGATAAATCATCCTAGCCCTAAACCGCCGCCTCTACTGCTGTGTGAATTATTAATAAGGTGGCTTCAGTGCAAACCATAAATCTTGGAGGCAAGACCTACTTTTAAAACTGCGCCTGATATCACTGCATGCACTTTTGATAAGAGCCTTTGATATCGTGTTACGAATGACAGCCTGTCGCCACAGTTTGAAGAGTGCCATGTATGATATAACTACCCTCGTATCATCATGGCTTTCTGTTGGCTCGTAAGTGGGAAATCTATGGGTGTCATCAGCGGTGGGTGCTGGAGGCGTGTCACCATTACTCTGGGGTATCATTCATCTCCCAGTAGACCCATCTCACCAGCAAGTTTCTGCAGTAATAACATAGGGGTGCTGCAAGGTAGATTTTCTTCCAACTATTAGTAATTATATAGATACATGTATCATCTACTCTCATATCTTATATTGTTCAACAACTCATATTCATATATTCAACAATTCATATATCTGTATGCTGTAGCATTATGTTATCAAATTAAACTGATGATATGAAGGCAGTAACATTGAAGATAACAAATTTCTTTAAAAATATCTATTTCAAGGGGAAGATGGGGCTATTCTATTCCAAAGTCAATTCAAATTCTTTTAGACTGTATGACTACATATTGACTTTAGGGATGTGTACCGGTCCACTGTACCGGTCCAGTATCGGTAAAATCGTTTCGGTACAGGTCCAAAATACCGGATCGTCGATGTACCGGTATTGGACTTGAATAAATCAGCATTCTTTAATACCTTTTTTTTCGTCCCAAAATGTGTAAATCCTTCCGCAAAATCGAGAATTTTGCGTTGAAAACAGGCGAAAACATCGCCATCGCCTGCATATGTGGGCGCCATCTTGATTCTCGCGATGTCTCGCGGATGCTCGCGATAGTTGGATGACGTAAAGGAAACCTTGCGATGTGATTGGCTGGACGTTGTGAAGCTTGCTGGCCCGCCATATTGGATATTTGCTCTTGTAAATTTGACCAGGTTAGCGGTGGGTTAGCGCGCCAATCGGCGCTAAGGTCTGCGTACACAAATTTTATGCCGCCGGCGAAAACGAGCAAGGTCTGGGATCACGTCACGAAACTGTCGGGGGGGGATTGCAAAGTGCAGGCTTTGTAAGGCGACAGTCCAGTGTTCCGGAGGGACATCGAACATTTCTAAACACCTCCGCTGCCACCACAAGATCGAGACTACCCCACACGCATCCTCGGCGATTCTTGCAGATATGTTTTCGGCCTCCGAAAAGAAAAACGATCTGTTACAGTAAAACCTGAGCAAATAAACCTGACCTGACGAAGTATGAATTCTATACTTGAAATCTATATGATATTGTCTAGTTAATTTAGATCCAATATCATTGCAGTTCAGCACAATTAGTTGAAGACTTTGACCTTGTTTAGTAATGTTTACTGAAGTTGTTCCCATATGGATATAGGTCCGGACCTTTAGGTACCTGTACCTGATCCTTTGTTCCTGTACCTGTACCTGATGTGACGTTTAGGTACACATCCCTAATTGACTTTGTTACCCTTTGCCAAAATATGTCCAATTATTTCGATCGTGGCTGTATATAGAAAACTATTCCCTTGTTGATATGTGTAAATGGTTCCCTAAGGATTCCTTTTGTTTTGTTTCCTTCACCTTTACCAGACTGGCTTTCCTCTATGGTTGTTATCTGGATCCATTTGTGCTGTTTGTTGCATGCCAAAAGAATATTAAAGAAACATTTTCAAGATGTTTAGTGTTGCAATCAACATAAGAACCACTGCAGTCAGAATATTAGTATGGTAAGAGTTATACCAGGTGTATATTTGATGAAGTCAGGAGAATGCTTCTTTATGTTTGATCATCAAAAATCTACTTAACAGCAATGTATAGTATAGCAGCTTATTCTACGGTATATGTCTGTCTTATATAGGATATTGTCATGGTTGACAGTAGATTGTGGCTGAAAAGAACTTAATGGAGAAAGATGAGATTAAAGAGAGAAACAGATGGGGACTGACCAATCTTGTAACAATGGTGACATAATGGTAGCATACATGCCTAACTTACTGCAATGCTCATTGATTTTGATAATCATGTTCCATATAGCTCTATGTTAAGGCTTTTTCAAACATTTTCAGGATATTGAAGGGTGCCACTGAAAAATGTGTATTTTGGGCTCATTTGCCATCAGCAGAAAACCGGTATCTTGACAAGTCCTTCCATTAATAAATCATTTGGAATAATATTATTCTATTTCTGTATGTTTAAGGGGGTCATAAGGACAGTACTAAAAGGATTGTTAAGAATAGGTTAATATTTGATAAGACAGTAAGGTAGATTTCTGAAACATTTGGTTCTTTGAATGTCAGTGTCTGTAGCAATGCTGATAATATGCCCCATGGAAAACCAAAAATCATAGATTTAAAGTGGATCTTTTAAAAAAGTTACATCAGATGTGTTTATATAAGCATAGGGTGCCTCAAGTTTGTGCAACTGTACATTGTGATTAAAGTAATTGTGAGGTAATATGTTATTGAACTTTATTCAAAGCTCAGGGACTTTATTTCACTGCATCACTGCCATAACACAGATTGGTCCTAGTTAGTTAGTGCAGCAAGATTGATGACCCCTGAATTTCTGCTCTAGGATTTCCAGCATGATTGGGTATTGCCATTGTATCAAAACTTTTCCCCTCTTGGATAGAATACTCCATTTGGTGTGAAGATTAACCAAAATCATGGTCTTAGCAACTAACTGGTATCAGATCTCGTGTCAGAAAGTACATGTACTGCTTGATATTTTTTCGGTCTAGGGTCCTTCACAGTTTTATTTTGATGGCATGACTGATTTGGAAGCAAAAAGAGATATACACTGGATATATGACATAATACTAGTGGTGCTGTCCATGGTGCTAAAATATGTGTAGTCCTTGGAATAAGCCTTCAGTTCAAAACAGGCCTGTTTTACTTAAATATTGTGGTTACTTGAAATAAAATTTGATTTCCCCCTTGTTTTCTTGTGTTTGACTTAACTCTGTTGTTGCTCAAAGTAATGAAATGCAGTGGATTTATCACCTGTATCAACATGATCTTCAGAGATGAAACCAAACTTACTATCCTATTCCTCACAAATCCTATGACAAATAAAACTGGATGGTTCATATGTCTTCTCCAATTTTTTGGCAAATAAAACTTGATAGTTCATATGTCTTCTCCTAGCCATAACTATTGCATTATTAATGCCTGTGCATATGGAAGTCGTTTGTCCTGCTGGATGGAAATCCAGACTGGCACAAGATGTCTTCAAGTTATGTAACATGGCAATTTCTTGTTTGAGACATGCTCGTACATAAGGTGAAAACTCCCTTGTCTGGGTAGCTGTGATAAGGGCTGAAATGAATGTCAATACGATTTATCCAGACTTGAAAAGACATTGTACATCTTGTGACATAGGACAGTTCATACTTTTGGTGATGTGATTGCTGTGAAGGAAGGATAGTTACAGTGTCAGTGCTTGGTAATCAGATTTTGGTATGAAGAGTGTTGTAGTTCAGTGGGCCCAATCTTGTTTTTTTGTCACAATTCTTTGATTCCTTCATGAATTTCATTTTAAAAGTTTGGAAAAATTTCCTCTGATATGGGCATCCACTTGTTAATATTATAATGAGATGGACATGAGCATCGCCAGAAACTTGTGAAATTATCTACTTGCTGAAGTTGTCCTAGTTCTGATCTGTGGGAGTGGGTGTAACTTCTATTCAGCTCTCTTTTTGTCTCCAGCTAGTCTGTGCGTGATCCTAAGTGATAAGGCAGACAGGCTTTGACATCCCTGGAATGTCCAGAGAAGGGAGCAGCAGCTTTTGTTCAGTATCTGATCACTTTATCTTAATGTTTCTCCCCACACTTGCCAAAGTCATGATTGTTCCATGTCCAAGATGGAAAAGCAATCAGATACTCCCACTGCTGAGTAAGCACATATCACACAGCCTATTGCCCTTGGGAGATGGATCATAGCCAGGGAAGGAGAAAATGTGGAAAGGGTCTTCTTCATTAGTCAATCATGCCCAACAAAAGATTGTTAAACTAGAATACTGTATTGCTAATCTAATGCAACATGAGCCAGAAATAACTGGGATTAAGTCTATCCTTGCAAAATTGTTTCAAAGAGTTATACGATTTAGAAGGTAAGTAATAACAATGTTATGAAAAGTAGCCATTGTGTCTGTAAAAGCAGCTGAATTATGTCCAAAAAACATGTTGGCCAAAAGTTGACTAAGGTAAGACATCCCCCTCATTACCATCATCACTACTTTTAGCTTGTGACACTGACCAAGGTTGCTTTTGTATGTAAGACATCATTATCCTAGTCATCACAACCACTTTTAGCTTGTTAAGTTGGGAGCTGCCATTTTCTGCTGTTGCCTCCTGTGATCAGCAGAACTTTTAGTCTGCCTTTCAAATTGTTAGCACTGGCTCAACTTTGACTTTTGGTTCTGTTGTTTGCAGAGTCTCCCTGTTTCAGACAAATCCTTCCCATTGCAACTAGGGATAGGTACATCCTCGCAGAATACAATTCATTTGAGAAGGGCTGTGCTTTGTTTTTTGGTATGGAATTATATAATGCATGTTTCAGTTTAGATTCTTACTTTTTTTCAGGTCATTCCAACTTTGGGGGATGATGATTATTTACATGCCTTAAGGCTAATTCCAAGTCTTCAGTAGTTCAGAAAGGCTCCTTCGAAGTAGTACACATGTATGTAATTGAATCCACTCATCTGACGCCCATTTAATGGGGAGATTTTGCTTCCTGATCTCATTGTCCTGATCTTTCTGATGTGAAATTTGTAGTGTTTTATGGCCGCCTCTCCCATTTAGCCCCCTGAAGTCAGTGATGGGAATAGGCAGGATTAAATGGAGCGTGGGACATCCTGGCTGCTCCTGGATGTGAGGGATTTGTTAATGGGGAACCTGTACTCTGAGGAAGGTTACACTTAAATATATGTGCTGCCATACTACTGGTCTGATGTAAAAGGTAGGTATGTACAGAGTAAGCAGCAATAATGGTTCTAAATACTCCCAGCCCTATCATTAGAATTGATGTTGCAGATTGTATTGGGCAGATTCGTTTGTGGTATATGATTTTTGTGTTGAATCCTTTGGGGCTGTCCCTGTGCCAGCCCGTCAGCAATAATTCCTCAGGCTTCATGAAAATTTCCAATAATTGTACGCTTGAACAATTACTTATGCAGCTCGTGTGAAATTTATCTTCATCTGATATCCCCTGATTTTCTTCTGTGGAAAGAGGCTGCTGTATTTCAGTATGATCAATACGGCCACCATTTTCCTCTGAAGCTAAAGCTGTTGAGTGGTTTGCAAGCCGCTTCTCCATTGGCACACAAGTATATGTAGTTAGTTGAAAGCTTGGTGTGGAAATATGATAGCTTGAAGCCTTTCCAGAGGGGAGTATTTCATGTTCGGACATGGCGCTGTAGCAGAAATGTATTCTTACAGGTACGTACTGGTACTGTAATGCCGAGTATATTTGTTATATTGTCCTCTTCTATTGAAACTTGCCAATGTACCACAGTTACTCTTGATACCAAAGTGTCTTTCTACATATATGTTCAGAAGCATGTCTATTTCATGTCAATTTAAAGTATTGGTATTCCTTTACTCATAGTACATGGCAACTGTAGTAATATCAGGTATAAGGATTTTAATGATGAGGCCCTGTAGACTGTCTTTCTGATTCTGAATGTGCCGGGTGTTGTGGGGTTATCTCTCTCACATACATATATGGGTGACGCCTTCATGTAGGATAATGGAAGCCTGGAACCTTTAAACATACCTGTTATACAGTCTTAATCATTTTGTCAGATTAAAGAAGATCCCTTGATATATTGTCTCCCTATGTTTCTATGTTCTTTTTCCATCCGTGAGTGTCTGCTGCAGACCACTGATTGATTAGTCAGCTGTAATGAGTATGTCCTAATGTCCCAGAGAATTCCTCATGTTGGGGGTTAATTTCTGTGTAGCATCAGCCTGACATGTTCCAGATCTCACCAGTGCAGACCTTGTGCAGAATTTTGATCATCAGGGATTATGTGCATGAAGATGCACTGCGGATTGTATGAATGTGATGCATTGATTTTAGCTGAGATGGAAATAGATGTCTGCTGTTGTAAATGTTAAAGCAGAGTAAGTCTTGCCAGTAGTTTACATTTCCACAATATATGTGCATTCCTCCAGGTAAAGCCCAAGACAACTATACATAGAATGAAAGAGGTCCTAGTTAGGTAAAATAATCACTTTGCTCCTTCAATTTCATCAGTGGTCTCATAGGGCCATTGGAGTACACAAAAATTTATGTATTTTTACAAAAAAGGTTATGGTTTCCAGTATGAAGGGTTTCTTTAACATGGATAAAAATTGCCAGGTGATTTTTGAGACCCCATGCTTTTTGCTGCAATTTTTTTTATCAAATACCTTTGTAAATTGGTGACCACCCACTATTTCCTGGGTTCCATTCAAGATTCTGACTGCTTTCTGACACAATCCCCAGCTGTTTTGTAAGGGAGAGAGATCTGAAGATGAGGTGGGAACAGTGACTGCATGTCTAAACTCCCACATACAGCTGGTATGGAGAGCATCCATGGTGCAGTGATGATGTCATTACAAAATATGTATCTCTCCACAAATGTGGAGGTTCATGAGGGTCCCAACAAAGCTCCATGATTTCTGAATATTCACCTCAGTAACAACCTATTGATTAATCAATAGATGCTAATTTGTAAACACCATGCCCACACAGATGGAGACCCTGCATTCATATGTGTATCCTGGGATTGCAATTACTGTATATTATGTGTATATCCTGCTCATCACAAAATGATATTGTCTGTCCATTACCCATATGTCCAGAAAGGCGGTGTATTTTCCTCCCCATCTTGTTTAGAGGTGTTGTCCCTTTACCACTGCATGTACAAACATTGTCTTGTGGAAGCGCCATCTAGCAGTGAAGACCGTACTGTAGCCTATTCATGTTAGCAAGATGTTAGTTACATCCTAACATATAAAATAGACTAGAAAGGTAACATTTGCTACAAAGCAAACACACAATGTTTACCTTCACATGGTCTAGCCTAAAATACTGCTCTGTTTATTGTTACTCAAACACATTCATATATAATATATGGTGAGCAGCCCCTCCAGCTCTGTCCTGCTACAAAATGTAACTGAACACCACAGGCTGTTTGCTACAGCACCAGTTACCATGGTGACAGACGTCTGGTCCAGGTCATTGACTTTATTTGTTTGAAACAGAAGAAGAAGAAGAAACTTAGCAAAAACAATATGTTTTCCTTCAGCAAAGGTAAACATAAAAAAAGTAAAAGTCTAAATGATCAATAAGTCAATTGCTATTGGATTTCCCCACATAGTGTATGTCAACATGCCATGGTTTTGAAAATACATGTGTATTATCAGAGCTGAAACCACCAGTTAGATAATGATTAGGAAAGTGTTTCCTGGTTCCAGTCCAATCTTCAACCCAAAAGATTCTCCTTCCCAGCACCTCCATAGTTGACTGGATTCATTCCACAGAAATGGCATTCAGCCTGGTATTGGGACATGCCTATTGATATTCATGAGTAATGGATCACCACCTGTATAGAGTGTAATGCAGCATATCTCCGATCATCCTCCAGTTAATTTCATCATGATAGAAATATTTCATGATGACGTGAGTTCTTTTATTCATGCCAGCCTGAACTGCACGCAGTCATGGACACTTATGAGAATGTGTCATATAATATTCAATAGCTTTTGGCAAATTTTCATTAATTCATCTCCCTGGTCCTTATCTACGCGTGTATATCATTATTTTACAACAGAATGAAGAAAGAGTTATGTGGTTATTGCCTCTGCATTTGTTCAACCTACAAGTTATAGATCATGAATATTTATGATTAATTTGTTATCACTAGGGCTGCATACCTAAACGTAACATCAGGTACAGGTACAGGTACAGTTCCAGACCTGTACCTGTACCTGAACAATTTGGCAGATTAACATGTTCTACAAGTGGCCGCTGGTGTAAAGCAGCGGCTCGATCCCAACCAATACGCAGCCTGTAAACTTCTCCCTTTTGATTCCTAGATGTCTGTCGGTAACGAAAATATGGAAAAATATTGTTGCGAAATGAGAAAGACAGAAACTAAGGTCAATCTCTTTATTTTAATGCTGAATGTTCATTTTCCTGGCAGGCCTCCTTTGTGTAGTGATGATCAGTAGTAACAAGTCTGGATTTTTGTTCCGGTCCAAAAAACCGGTCCACCGACGTTTCGGTTTTTTAGGACCAGACCGATACTATTTTTCCGGTCCGTACCGGTCCACCTGGATCACAGTTATAAGCTCAATTGTATTCACATAATATAAATGCTTTAGGTACTTAATGCACTTCACTTACCATCATCAAATATTTTTTTGCTGACATCATTATCACTAATTTGTAAACAAGCATGTCTACTATAACTGTTACCTTTGTGGATGTGTGGCATCTGCTACAGTTATGATGTTGGGGTGAACTTTTACTCAAGTATAGACATTACTAAGAAATTACAGTATCTATATATGATTTGCTGTTATGTTTATGTATTAGTTTCCTTACTTGTCTAGATAACCATTGATATTTTGACATTTGCCCTTTTGTCTCCTTTCCATTTCCTGCCCACTGTACCCTTTGCTGCAACAGTCGACTCGAGTCTCAGCTCACCTCCAGTGAGGAATGCATCACACCTGTACCGGAAGACAGGTAGGTCCTTTGTTATTGTATTTTGATAGAAGACAACTGTTCTTCTTGTCATGTTGGACACCATGTATGTGTGTGTGTGTGTGTGTGTGTGTGTGTGTGTGTGTGTGTGTGTGTGTGTGTGCATGCTTCTTTGCATTCATGCTTCAATTTCTCTGGGGATATTATTCTATTAGTACAAACTGAACTGAGGTGGTTGCTATTGGCATCATCTTTTATGGAAGCTCTTGGAACAGGGCTATTGGATATTTGGGATCTGTATAATATATTAGCCTCCAAGGTACCCTATGCCCAATGCCCTTTTTATGGAATGGCCCAACGTATACATACCTGGAGCAGTTCACCACTTACATCATTCACTTTCGCTTAGGAAGTATGATTTATGTATCATGGATGTATGTAGTTCTGGTGTTTACTAATATTCTGTGACAAACCACACACACACACACACACACACACACACACACACACACACACACACACACGGACTATAAACACAGGCAACAAAAACCAACAGACTGGAATGCCTGCATCTAATATCCCTGTAATAGCAGTATCAGACATCTGTGTTCTAGTGTATTAACTCTGGGATATCCAATGCCCAATACCTGTAGGCTGGGATTTCCTTGCACTGCTGCCATGGCACTACTTGCAAATGAATGTGCCTGAGGTGAATGCAGATGTGGTGATATGTTACTGTTATAATGTTTGTGATCTCATTTGCCTAAGTAAAGAGTATTGATTTGGGGGAGTCACTGCAAGCGTCTGAACTGAAGGTTTCACCTGATAGGAGTTGACATTTGTATAGACAATTTGCATGCATTGTTGGGTTTAGTATGCATATCTCTCACTGCTAAAAATATATGGTGCACAACTGCTAGCTGATGAAGTGGCTAGCCAAGGTGCGAGTCCTCATGATTCTTGTTGTAAAGACTTGTTTTTCTGAGTTATTTGGGAGATATTGAGATTGACATTGAGATTGACAAAGTGGCATTTTGATCAATCTTTGTATATTCTGTTAGAATCAATACTGACATTGACTGCTACTATGGGCCTAAAAAAAAACATGTAAATGTGCCAAAGGCTATTTGACAATTATTGTTTTCCTGAAAGGTGAACTTTATGCACTTATAATTAGGGAGGCAGGTAGGCATCTAAGATGGATAGCTTCTTGATTGACAGATTTGAAAGATAGACCAAAGTATGATTGACAGAATGGTATCTTGATCAAGATACTACACCTTCTTTCCTGAAATGAGCATATTAGAACCAGATCCAGCAACTTTCATGTTGGATGGAAAAAAAAGAATGTTTGCTTGATGCTTTGTTTTCGACAGAAATCACATTAATTTTTTTATGGGCATAAAAAACTTAATGGCTGTCTTTATATAGTTGACCTTATTTTATATCTCCCCTGAAGGTTAATGGCCATTGGGTGATACATCTAGTGTCTCTTATGCCATGGCTGGTGATGGAGATTGTGTTTTTCGTGATGTGTCATGGCATCAGGCAAGACGAAATGCCATCTGCATATTTTTGCCAAACAGTGAGGGATTCAACAAGTTCCTGATATATGGCTAAGTGATAAGATTTCATTTTCTGACAGCTTTGCTTAAAGAGAAATCAGGTGCTCCTGAGTGTCTTTTTTTTTAAATAATATCTTAAGCAGGTATGAACAAAACTTGCTGGTACACTTGGTACATATGACACAAGTAGTATGAAAGGTTTCACAAATAGTACATCCACATATAGAGAGGTAATACCGGTATGTTTGTGTGTACAAGATAAATAACAACCAAAGAGCACAACCCCTGTCAAAGCAGCATACCTTCCTTTACTGGCAAAATATCATGTTAGAGACAGTCCTTTTGACAAATTCTTGGAAATGTTCCAATGACAATGGTTTTAAGATATCAAACCAAACAATAAACAAACAAACAAATGCATATGAAAACAAATTTTGCAGCAAAGGTAATCATCACAGTATTGCAACAACTGTGTAATGATTTTTATGCACAATATGAGAGAATATGGTCTGAGTATGGAAATATATAATAATATAGATTTACCTTGTCCACGTCTTTTGATATGCCTAGCATATTTTAATCAATAACGCTTTGAAAAAACGTTAGTGCCTGCTAAGGCCATAGTACTGATTTGAATGGAGCAGCTTGATGAATGTTGGTTGGAGGGTACTTCTATTGTGGTTAAGAAACAGTAATGCCAGTTAACACACCAACCTCCTATAAAGGGTAGTCCCTTTGTGTGAATGTACCATATGGAACCTAGCATTCAGAAAGGATTGGTCACAACATTTTTGTGGAGTAGCATACAACTGCAGCCAAGTAGCACTGATCTGGTTATAAATGCTATAATATCATCTTCCGCCCCTTCAGCAAATTCTAGTGCTTATTATACTGTGCAAATAGCATTTGGGAAGCCATGGCACCTTGGTAATTACAAAGTGCGTCAGCATTGAGGCCATCATGCCTCGGAGCCTGGACTGCCGACAGCTCTTCTAACCCTTGGCATTGTATCTCTGTCATTGGTGTGGCGCCATTTGCCTACTTTGCTTATCGCCACTTCTATCACTCGGGTCTATCCGCAGGCTGACGCTTCAGGTGATTGTATATGTGACCTCCCATCACTCGGTCTGTTCACAGATGGACGCTTCAGCCCGTTCACAGACTGATGCTTCAAGGTGGCTGTATGGGAAGCATGTTATCTAACATACATACAGGCATTGTCTAAATACAACCTTTACTGTGCTAAGAGCTGGGTCAGTGACAACAGAGGAATCAGAACTTCATCCAGTCAAACCAGTGGTGAGAAGTTTCAAAATGCCCCTCGGTCGAACCAAGAGAGCTTTGAGTATCCAGGCTCCCTCCTCTAACTCCCTGTCGGTGAACCTGCTGGCCTTACGCAGGAAGTAAGTACTGCCTTATGTTTGTTCTTGGGTTAGAAAGAGGATGTATAGTTGAGAAATTTGTTTGTATCATGGCAATTTGGTACCAGAAACTTTGCAAGCATATTACAATTGGTGTAGGTGTATCATTCTGGAAAATACCATTGACAAGAAAATTGCTTATTTTTAAGCACTGGACAGCTGCCATAGGCACCAAATCTGTTTTAAGTGGTTGCTTGGAGAAAGATTATGAAGCATGTCATGCCCTGCAGCTTAGGACACATTGGAGGCTGATGGGTTAAAATGTGAGATAAAAAAAGGCCTACCCCAGGGACTGTACAGGTGAAGGCACATGTATGGGTTGGCTGTTGCAGTTGGAAAATAAATAATGTACTCAAAGGTAATGATAAAGATGAAGCACGTGGAACTCAATAGCAAATTTCTTGAGACAAAGCATAAGGACTTTTTGTTGGCTCGTAGTACATTGAGTCTTGGCTATGGCTTCCATTTTCAGCCAAGTACACTGTGTTGCTTCTTTGACATGCTGAGGTTTGATGCCAGAGGTCTACTCCTGAAGCTCCCCCATACACAGGAGTTTTCATATTCACTCCCTCAAGCTGTCATAGCACAAATCCCCTCTCCCAGTCAGGGCCAACTGACAGGTACACATGATTCATTGTGTCCCTCCAACTAACAGAAAAGAAGCAGGTGAATCAAGACCTCCCAGGTGTAACATAATATTCTCCTGTCTCACTGTGGTTTAACAGTACTCAAGTTTCTAGAGAGAAGAAACTGGATGGCCTTTTATATAAAAATGTGGTGAGCTACATGTACAAAATGGCATATTACAGCAATACACGCCATTTAAGCGTCCCCACTCTGCAATTCAACAACGGACTTGGGTTCAGACGGCGCAGAAAGTGAGTAAACATTATCTCAGCTCTCATGTTCCATAGACCTGGAGTCTGCAGGGTGCATGGGCTTAGTTTTCATGGCAGGTGGATTCACCTGGGTTTCAGAGCTCCTGTGCCTGCCAACTGTTATCAGGAACATTCAATACTTCTAATATAGGTTACTGTGAAGTAATCAATTAGGAGAGTCCTTACCTTGCTTAGCAGCTGTATCATTTCCAAGATCCAGTAGCTTCTACTGTTTATGTATCAAGCTGCAATGTTTATGTGAAAGTAAAGCCACGGTCTTACATGTATTTCCAGATCTTTGGTATAAACTAGAAGCTGGGAATTTGTGTTTGGGGGTATGAGTTCAGCTGCATGTCTCTAGTCTGAAGGTAATAAAGATGTAGATTCAGTATTATAGAGTATCTACTTTTCAAAGAAGAATCGAGTTTCAGCATGAATGACAAAAGGGCATGTGGTACCTGCTAATGTGTGGTACAAGGGTGCTCGCAGGCTATTGGCTCTGACCTCTACCATTGGTGCATGTACATGTATGCCAGTGTGGTTGTGTATGGTGGTGCAAGCTATTTTGTTACTCGTGTGTTGATCTAGGAAGGCTGGTAACTGGATAAATGTAACAATGGAGGGTAGGTAAGTTACGTTTGGTAACTTTTGTATGGTACATGTACATGAAAGGCGTTATAAATGTAGTATCAGAAAATCCAATAGAATGAGGATCATATCATACTGTAAGGCTGATATAGTCCACATTTCCATGTCCGTAGGCTGTACAACACCTGCAAATGCCCCAGCTTTGACCCACATACCTTCCTGTCTCCATATTGTTATGGACCATAAGGCTAGGACCGTAACTCAAGACCTGTAGGGCTCTGACCCTTGACACCCATACCTGAGTGTACACATCACGTTGTAACCGTCACATAACTTCATGATTTACATTTCCCTGGCCTGGATGTAATATTCCAGTTCTTATCCTGATGTGTGGCTTGTAGTCATTTTCATGCTAAGCTGTACCCATACACCCTTCCATGGTGTATGTGTTGAGGATGGTCCTTCAGGGTTCATGCTTCTGTAGCTGACCACCCCTCTGGAACAGGTTGTGGCAGGTTGTGCTTGATATGTTAGTGCTCATATATCTTCAAGTTAATTAGAAACTATAGCAGCAACAAAGTTAAGCTCTTGATCCCATTTCGAAAGCAGGACATGCAGATAGTACCTTCGGAGGCCGGTGATCCATATTAGATCAGGATAGTCGGGGGTGGGGGGGGGGCATTACTTAGTAGCTTTACATGTAGGTTATACATGTACTAGATACTTACAAGTAAGCAGACAAAGTGCACCATCTATTTCGAAACCATGAGTTTTAAGTGGGTTTTACATGTATACATGTCATGTACTTCAAGTGAGGAATCTGATTTTGAGGTCTTGATAGTTCTTTAGTCTAAAGAATTTTTTTGTAGTAGGTATGATAAATACACGTAACAAAAATTCCTGGAATACAAATGAAAGTTATCTGATGATGCAACATTAGAGGATATTTGCTTATGAATTCCAGAGATGATATACATTTCGATGTGAAGCAGAGGTATGTATTTTGCCTCAGACAAGTTATTTTCTTTGGTTAGGAAGAACAGTTCTTATCCTAACATCAGCTATTATTCTTAGGTCACGAGTTAGTCCTATTTCATGGGGAGATATCCAATGAATGACTCTTGATATGAGTGCACTCCATCCATCTAGACTGTCTGTTAATGCACTGGCCAGTCCTGTGGATGAAAGTTCCTGTAAGCCTGCATCTTCTCCTTAGAGTACTGGTACATAGCAGTGTGTAGATTGTTGTACTGAGTACCAAACTCAATATCTCAGCATGATGGCTCTGATTAAAACACCTCTCAGGGAGGTGTTTGTCGTCAGATTTTTTTTAAACGACAGAGCCCCAGTTTCAGTTGGACTTAGCTTTCAGTAGGAATTATGATTTCTGTAGTCCTTTCACATACAATGCATATTTTATTATCTCCATCAGCATTTACTTCCCCCTTTTGCAGAATTTTATCTCCCTTGATGGGATATGAGGCACTTGTCAGGAATTATTGAAAGCCTTTAAGGTCAAGTGCAAGAGAGGGGTCAGCAAAGTAAAGCCCAAAATAGATCCTCTATTTAGAAGATAATTGCCCTGCAGGTGGGTACAGGCTGCTGCCAGCTATTAGGGTTAGGATTATGTCTGTGAGGGTTTGGGGCTTGTCTGTACTAGTTGTTCACAGAGTTAGTACTTTGTGTATCTTGAGATATCAGTCATGACAATGGTCAAAACATAACTCCATATGTGTCAGCTATCATCAGAGGTGCACTTCTATGCTTACTATCTTCTTGAGCATATGTCTGCTCCTGTTTGTCACTTCCCACCATCCAAGGGTAAAAGCCGACAGGACAGCTTCCAGCCTGTACTATGCTTGTACTGACTGTTACAGTAGTAAGATCAAAGTTTTTTTGTGTCAAAAGTCAAGACAGCAAGCTAACACAGACACAGCAACAGATATTTGAAGCTGCTGTTATATAATATTTGGAAAAATTGAATGAATCAGCGAATGTCTCATTAATCACAGCATCAAACTCAAATAAAAACATTGTGTGAAACGTCAATATTTTGTCTGTTTGCATGGTGATGTTTTAACAATTCAGCAGGACAGTTTTCATCATATAAATCAGTTCAGGATCTACTTGCAACAAATTTCTCCCAAGAATGATAACAGTAGGACTTGAAAAAAATGTGACAAAATGGTGATTCCCCTTTAAACTTTTATATTTTGTTCCTTTATTAAAGTCAGACACATTTATTTAACCTTGAAGGGTGTCAAAGTTCATTGTCTCTGGATGAGTCAGCGTTCCCAAATGTAGTTTTCATGTGGCCAGGGTAACCCTTTTTGTCTGTCATGACAGGTGTTAGTAAAGTAAACAACTCTGTTTGCAAAGCATTCAGTTATTTGGGAAGCCACTCTAGACCATGAACAGCCATTCAGTATCGTACCATACTTTCTCAAATGTTGCAGTGTTTCTACATAGAAGAAGATATCTCTTAACCTATAAACCTTGTTGGTGTGGTCCATATATATAGCAGGAAACTACAATGTATTTCCGCATAACTAACAGTAAGTGGCACTACCTGTTTGGAAGTAGACTGACCCTAAGGCCCGAGGGCGGGGCGGGAGATTCTATGCAGCTTGAATAGGTTAGGACAGCCTTCTGTTATGTGATAGGGCAGCACCAATGGGAGAAGGGCCTGAGTACAGGGGGCGTGACCATGAGGGGTGTGGCTATGTGTATCACCCGATGTGTCGTGCCACCTTATTGTTGTGCTACTCACCTGAAACAGAATGACCTAGCGGCTTACTGGCACACATGCCTTGTGAGAATGAGTTGATTCGCGCCCGGTTTTGGGTAGATACATGACTAGCATGGTGTTCTATGCCATGGAAAAACGTTTGGGGAAGTTTCGGCGGAGATTGTCCCTGCCAGTTGCTAAAAGGTGAGAGGGTGTAATTTAGCTACGGTTGAGGATTTAACAGCAAACTTTCAGGTGTTAACATGAGTAAGAACAGAGAAATACAGGCAGTAGTGCTGCCAAGATTTCCACTCATTCCTTGGTTGCTCTTCCTGTATTTCTGTTGTATATTTAGACCTAATAGTCAGTCTTTTAATCCTCCATCAGGACAGAATTGTGAGAATGAAAAGGGTGTAACAGTAAATCTCTCTTCATTATTGACAGCAGAGATTTATATAGAACCAAAGGTTCCATTAGGGCGACTTTTAATTATGGTAACCAGGCTGGAAATGTAATGGAATTGTATGATTGTGCTATAGTTGATGATTATCATGAATTCTGTTTTTGTTGTCATGTGAAGTGTTGGGACAGCCTGTTTCTGGGGTGATGCTTCTGTATCCTCTGGCCATGGTCTAATTACTAAGATTTTAAACAGAGCAAGAGTCAAAACAAACCAGACCTTAGAAAGGGGGGAACTAAGTGTGACTGGTGAAGGGGTACCTCAAACTGACAGCTGTAGCTAGAAACTACTTTATAAGCTATATTTTTCTGTTTTTATTTTTGTAGATGCATGGTGTAGCAGTTGTTCATTTCATCTTTCTTTTTCATGTGAAAGAAATATTGTTGTGGTCGTTTTTGGCATGTAGTCTATCTATATTAGTTTTGTTAGATATCATGTGGGTTGGAAACTTCATGGAAATATCAGGATTGGTATATATCTTTCTGGTACTGTAATTTTAAGAAAACGTCTTGACTTCCCAAGCAGACAATATCCTACATCATATATATACTATTGGGCACAAAGTTGCTGTTGGTTGATTGTTTGAACTAGTAACAGAAAACTAAGATAAGTACATGTAACTGCATAACTAAAGGAAACAGTATACCAAAATTTTGGAGCAAATTTTGAAAGTAACCTTTGTGTATAGTTGAACCTTGATGACCGTTACTCATGTGATCTGTAGCACGAGATGCATCAGGTTTACAGAAGGAAAGTTATTCCTTCCCAACAAAGGAAGCAACCTACCAGTCTTGACGTCATGTAAGGGGACACTGTCGTCCAACCATTCAAGCAGTCACACACTTCCAAGTAACCAATTTTCTCAGAAGTGCTAACCTTTATTAGGCAATGACAGCTGCTGTTGTTTTGGAAGTAAAGATAAAATTTAGACAGAAAACAGTTAATGACTAGTACTTTTTAGTTCATTGAAGGAAACAAAGTTCTTGTTTTTAGTTCAGAAGGTAGATCTAAGTGATTGTTTATGATATCCTTGATGTCAGTTTCACTCATGTGACTGAGTGCTGGATAGAAGGAGACTGATTCAATTTGCAAGTGGATAATTACTCCTTGCCAATAAAGGAAACGGTCTATGGGGTTTTGACCTCATGCAATCGGACACCATAATTAATTCACTGACAACTACATGTATACATTGAAGCAGTCACACTTACCTTAGCAACCCGTGTCCTCTAAGTCGTAACCACAACTTACTGTTACCTTTCAACATGTAACAGCCAAACACAAGTACATATATATTTCATCCTAGGCCGACTTTAGACTGACGACGGTATACGGTCGCACGATCATCGTTGTGAGCGACGGCTTACTTTAGACACATGGCCAGGAAGCGTGGCTGACACCCGCAGTGCAGGATAGCATGCATGGCCCTCACCTCTGACATGTCGCCGGGCGGATTCAAAA
The DNA here is from genome assembly GCA_013266295.2 of Branchiostoma floridae x Branchiostoma japonicum. Taxonomy (NCBI): domain Eukaryota; kingdom Metazoa; phylum Chordata; class Leptocardii; order Amphioxiformes; family Branchiostomatidae; genus Branchiostoma; species Branchiostoma floridae x Branchiostoma japonicum. Next base: position 19,494,724 of record CM023840.1, read on the forward strand.
TGGCGGGAGAACCTCTTTTTTTTCGTTATGCTGCAGCAGATTGTTCTTTTTCTACTTCTAACTCGCGTTGCCCTGCGGATGAAAGTCGTCGAGTTCGTGCCCAGCAAAGAAGGGGTATGAGGCGTGTGTACCGAGACGGGCAAAACCTGGATTTGAACCCGGAGTTCGGTGCTGCCGCCGGCCTGGCTGTATTGGAAGCCAGGCACATGGGTCGGCGATTCAGTTCGTGACAATATCTTGACGATAAACATTCGCACGACTATTCAATCGTCGTCAGTCTAAAGCCGGCCCTAGCCACAGGCCCAAGCTTGAGTGGTTATTAGCAGAAGGTTTCTAGCTAGCCAATTTTTCACTCATTATTCTTATTTATGAATTGATGGTAATGTTGTTTTGTGTTACTGCAGGTCAGATCCTGGTGGCCCTATCAGTAAGAAGCTGAAGAGGTAAGAATAAAAACTTGTCTGTTGTTGGTAGAAGACATTGTGTATTGAACTAATATATGTAGTAAAAACTTGATATTTTGTTCCCCCTTTCTTTATCTGTCTGTTTGCAGTTGAAATGAAATTGGCAGGTTCACAAGTTTGGATAGAAAAGGTTCTTTAGAATATAGTTACAGAAAATTCAAGAGACCTTGTGTCTACAAGGATTTTTAGCAAGTACAGAACTCGAAGATGGTAGAAACATTGTATGGCTCTCCCTTCCTCTTGCAATGCATGTATGGAATCACTTTTCCTACTAGACATGTACACACTGTGGCATTCCTTCCTGGAAATTGACTTGAATTGTCTCAGCCACTCTGACAGGTGGAGGTAATAATTGCAACTGAAAGCCAACCATAACATGCTACACAACAATGAGAACATCCAATTACATACTGTCATAACATATGACGCAGAGCTTTCAATAACAAAACAACATCATTCTGCAAAATACGTGAAGTCACTGGCTGCTGTCATCATAGCCAACCTAATTGGATCTTTCTGAGTGGCCATAAAACAGACCTCTCCTGGGGACATATAGCCAATCATGTTTTGCAGAGGGTTCTGTTTTTCTTCCATATGATTTGTGCATTGCTGATAAGATTTATGAACTTTGTGGTGATGGAAAGGTACATCTTGCAGTATTTGTACAACTTGTATATATCACTTTTCAGGTCAAAACAAACTATCTAATACCCCTTGCTTAAACAGAATTACCTGATTTGCAAAGATAACACTTTGGACATTTTTGTTATTTTCCCAGGCTATATGTTACAACTTAATTGGTCTCATGCACAAAATTTCAAAACTGAATGTGCTCACCAGTATAATAATGTAGTTGTTCGTTCATTAATATATGACAAAACTACAGGTAAGACTGGCAAATCAGAGTGAATTTAAGATGTAGATACTTTTCACAAATAAGCTGTTTGATTGTTTGAAACCAAAAATCTGTCACATGTAGCATGTTCTGCCAGCTTTATACTGAACATGTACATCTATAGAATACAATGTTGGAAAAAATGCACGGTGTTTCTAAAATGCACTGTACATGTCTGGTGAATTCATGCTAAAACTGTACAATATGACAGAGTACTGTACATGTAATTTTTTTTCGATGAGATGCATTCAAGTTACGTTGTTGGTGCCTAAAATACATGTATAAACCAGAGGTTAATTCATGCACCCACCTCTCACAAAAATGGCACGATCTGTCTGGTAAATCTGCATATCTAATAAATGTAATGCCCAGGGTTTGCAAAAAGTTCAATGAGCCTGTCTCCTTTTATATCATCACTGTTGGGTCTGTAGGGCTGCAGCCCTTCATAAAAGGCTCTACTTCTGCTTTTCCTTGGGAAGAGGAATTATTATTTGTGACAAAGCTGAGGGATAGGTTACTTGTCAGGTATTATATGTTAGAAGGAGAAAGAGAAGTGCTATATGACAGTCATGATCATGTGTTGTATCATGTATCATATGTTGACAGATTTAATCATTGCTTCTGATAATGGTGTTTGATACTTCGGTCAACCATCTACATGTACTTCTTAAGTAGGGATAAAATTATTTCTGAACAGCTGCTTGATACAGATTTATCCTTGTGTGACACCTTGTTTACCTTCAACAAGATATGGGTCTCTGAGTTTATGTGTGTGTGTTTTTGAATTGCATAACTCACAAAGTTATAGTTGGATTGAAGTGTATTTGTATTTGGTATGTGAGTAAGTCATGTTTGTATATGCCAAGCTGTTCCAGAAAGAACATGCCAAGCTGTTCCAGAAAGGACAAATACTACATATACTAGGCTCAGGCAAGGCAGGAATCAACAAGAGTATAAATAAAAGATCAGGAACTGCAGTCTTGTCCTCGTTGATTTACCATTAGTAACTATGGCTATGAGATGTTTCCTAGTTTTAATCATGCCATCACTACTAACCTAATTATTAGACACAAAGTCCCAAGTGAGATGGATAGGAATCCAGGTGTCTATTTTTGTGTAAACATTTGTAGAGATATCTTCTACCATTTAATCTGGGTGGGCTTACCACATGGATTGAAAAAAGCCTTTTGGATATAATCATTGTTATTCTCACATCCCTTGCAAACAGTTCCTTGACCTGGTTTTTCAGTTGCTATGATAAAGGGTCTTCCCTGTGTACCCAAGCAACACATCAGAAAAACATGAAAAGCCCAGTACAGTATCTACCTGGAGATTTCAAAACAACTGGCTTATTCTCACAGCAAACCTTAGGCCCTTTGCTGCATGGGTGTACATGTATTTTCCCTCTCTTCAGTGTTTTAGCCACTATTGTCAAAATTGCATTATTCACCAACTCAAATGTTTGTCCGTCAATTAGAGTGTGACAGACATGTACTGATGCAGAACTGTTGCCAGGTGTGCCCCTCCCAGGTTCTTTGGTATCAGAGGAGCTAGGGGTGAATAGCTAACAAATATTTGAACGTCGTCAACCAAAAAAAGATGCTTTGACACAACAAATTAAACAATGCTAGCCTCACTTTGATCAATGCTGGTGGCAGCATGTCAAAGGTCACCACACACCTGTGCCTTGAACCTGTTGGCTTCATCTTGTTTGTTTCACTCCTTCACTAAAACTGAAGCTTACATTTGTGTATTAACCTCATAGATATATATAGATATAAAATTCTTTGAATTCATACTTTTACCTTTTGCACAACCAACTAAGGTATGACAGAAGTAGAGGGCTCAATTGTTGATATGAAATACATGAAAAAGCCCCATAGGATAGCCATTTATCAAACCTATTATTGTTCCACCCTCATACACGTATTGTCTGAAAGAACCGTTTCATTCTTGACGCTATCTCATACGTGTTGTTTTTGTTGTGTGGTCCATTTCGTGCGTAAGTGGCACACAGGGCAGCAAGTTATCCTTGCTATTTCCCAAACGTACTAGATAGTTTTTGTTCCAATGCCATTGCATCAAGATATACATCTATCGGCCATCAAATTCCCAAGAATGTAGGCCCCAGTCTAATCAGTGCTGTTGCTTTGAGACTGCACGTCATTTCCAGTATAAGTCTTGAATATTCACTGTCTTGCACTACTTGTTAGCTGAATGTTGGTTTAGACTTGAGAGACGAATTGTGACTTACTGTATATCCTGTCACAAAAGTCATGGCATTTCGGAACTGTTTGTCAAGATGCAGGTGTGATTTGTTTCTTGATGTTCCTTTCTTTGGGGGGGGGGGGGGGGAAATCGTAATGCTAATCATTGACAAACATTAGAAACATTAGACTTGTGATAGCACCATACACAGGGTAGATCCAGATTTGCAATCCCTGGTATGAACAGGGTCTAAAATGCACAACAGTACTCCAGTCTGTAAATGATATCAAGAGAGAGTTAGGACACATATCAAATTGTTGAGGTCTAGTTATTGACATTATTATGCTAATTGAAAATTGAGTCTCCATGGTGTCCACCCCTCTGATTAGCAGTGTGGCAGCATCATGAATAGTTCACATTATGCCTTCCATGATTAACCAACTGTATATTTCAACTCAGACTCACATCGTTTGTAGGTAGCTCAGAAAATAGTCAGATGAGATTAAGGGCAGTGAAGAGAAGGCGAGGGAAAGGCTGGATGCCATGGAAAAGCTTATCTGACAGGTACCTGGAGTAATTGTTAGGGTTTAGTGGTACCGGTGGTTCTCTACTGTGTGACCTTTTGTTGACAATGTACAGGAACAAATCAAGTCTCATGTTAGCTTTTCAGAAATAAGCCCATTTTGCTTTCAAGGAGACCTTGTTCAGACAGAGGTGAACTTTTATGGTGGCGTGACTGTAATGTCGATGCTATGATTGTTAGAAATACAATGCATCATTTACTACTGGGATGAGTGATTCTACCATGCCTTCTGTCTTCCCCCAGCCCCCGTGTGCCACACAGCAAGCACTCGTCTGCAGATGAGGGCCCCAGCATGGTAGAGAAGGGGACCAGTGGTGACCGCACTCCCGAGATGCCAGAGAGGGCGCACACAGGCCACAAGGGCAACAGAAGTAATGGCAAAAACTCTAAGGTAGCTGCATACGTTGCTCATCCCAAATTTCTACACATTTACAGAATCATGAATTTTAATATTCTCTTTTGAAAGACTTAATGTAAAGATGATATGTAAGTTAAAAATGCATCATATTCAATATTGATTGTACATGTATATCAAGTCTCTTGTACAAATGTATTTTACTATGCTGTAAATTGTTATTGGATATAGATAAAGAAAAATAAAGATAAAGAGTAAGAGTAAGTATTTTCAAATTCTGTGTTTGTTTTTTAAATATAATGTAGGCGTGAACTAAAAAAGGGTAAGGTGTCAGTTCATATTGAAAATTTAACACTTTTGATCCAAATCTCTAAAATATTTCCCGGCCAATTTAGATAATAGACATCAGCTGTTTTGGGAAAATATGGTTCCATTATAATAAACCTCTGTCAATATGCATCTTGAAGTGATCTTGTATCTTACCTAATGCTTTCTGAATGAGATGTTCAGGTGGCAGGTGTTACTCTAGACATAGCTTCCATAATGCAAGACTGATGTCAGCATGCTCATTTCATAGGATTTGTATCACCATGTTGTCATGTCTTAGTACTAGTACATGTATGTAGGAATGGTTGATGAAAGCATGATGACTGCTGCATGATACATGTACGTCAGATGTGACAGTCTGAAATATGAGCCAGGATTGTCCCCAGGACCCAGGTACATGTAGAAGTCAAAGGACAAGTTTTGCAAAAACATCCATATGTAGAGGAAATTGACTTTCCTGCAGACTTAAAAGTGATTACTGCACCCTGGGTACATTTGTGGAACATACTTTATGTTGTAACAATGCATTAGTAGCTCGTGATATGTCATCCATGTTCCAGTCCAACAGGTAATGTTTTGACAGCACATGTTCATTGTATGCATGGAGCATGTCACATACACAGCGGTGCTTCTGCCTCGGTATTGTCATGTACTGTGAGACACAACAACTAATTCACTGCTCAGTACTAAATCTGTTTCGTATTGTCTTGCAGAAATCATCAAATTGGTACAATGTAAGTGTTACCTATATTAATTGTAACTATCGCACCCTCCTTCCTGTACTGTGAGCTTGGTAGAAGGTGAAGTTTATAGAAGGTGTGACGTGCTTGTGCCCTATCATAGCAGCGCTGTTTGTTCTGCTTTCCTCTTGCATGAAAACTACTAACAATAACATGTATCATGTAACAACTAAAAAAATAGTCACAGTTGGTCTTCAAATAACTAAAATTTTGTTTTTCACTCAGTTGTTTATGTAGAATATAAAGAGTAAGTAAAAGTAAGCACAGGTCATGAGCATCAGCTCTTAGACCACTAAATCGTCAATACTCATTGGGCCAAATGGGGCCAGCAGCAAGTATTATTAATAAGTTTTAGCACTCTATGGGTGAATTATATCACCAGTTTTGTACTGGTTATAGTTGAACTTCGAGTACTAAATGTTAATGGTCAGTACAATATCAAAGTATGAAGTAAAATATTGTGAACCATGTGTGATACAACGCCAATGCATAAAGAAGTTTTGCACAACAATCTAGGGCTATTTTTTATATCCTGTTCAGATTGAAAACAGGCTGGCCTGTCTTATCTGAGTTCTCAGAAACCAGTTTCTGGAGAAACATTAGTCATCTGTTTAGCCTCACGCTTCATCTATGTTGTGAGCTGGGACCTACATCTGTAGCCAAAACTTGATTCTGGGCCTGTCGGGAGATGACCAGTGTCAGACTCAAAGAACCTGGTTTGGGGTGAAACAGCTTACAAACAGGACTTAACCCCTTTACGTTCTCCCCAGATTTGTCCATAAATATGTTTTTCCATAAATTAAAAAATGACAATTTCTGCACCCTTTTAAGGTCCCTGTACAAGGAGGATCTTAAACATCAAAGGCTTAAAAAGAAACTAATTCTATAGTTTTACTTAAATAGATCACAACAATACATCTCTTTCCTGCTATAGTTTATCAGTTTTATCCTCCTTCCCTGTATCTGTAGATGCTGCATCCAACATACAAGTCAAAGTGTGAAGATTTCCACAAGCTTTTCAAGCATCTGCCTGAGACCGAAAGATTACTTGTAGGTAAGTAACATACTTCACAAAAGCACAGAGTGGACCAAGTGTGGGAATATTATTCTTATCATCGCAGGTCCCTCCTCTGTGTATATATACATGATGTAGTGATGTTGTATGAACCCACTGAGATGTATATTAACATAATTTGTGCTGGAACTTTTTACTCACACATTGTTCTCAATCTGTCTGTTCTAGACTACTCCTGCGCCCTACAGAAGGACATCCTTGTCCATGGCAGACTTTATCTCACAGAAAACTGGGTCTGCTTTTACGCCAACATCTTTAGATGGGAAACTTTGGTGAGTATAGGCATGAAATGTCATCTCAATACAGAATATTAGGAATGGCAGGGCAGGCCTTTGTGTCGCTTCCATCAGAAAGGCCAGTGGGCTAGTGAGGAATATATCTTGTGTCATCCCTGGGTGCGAAGAGCAATATTCAAGATGAGAAGAAATCATTGTGGTAATGGACACACAAGAGTGGGATCCAGCGTGGTTGCAACAAATTTCTTATCTGCTCTGCCTGACATTTTTTGGATGGAGTAGCTAGCCCTTTAACCTTTGGCACACTGAAGTAGTCGTTTTGCTACCAATTCTCTATTGGTTTTGGGGTTAGTCAGCCAGTAGAAGGTTAAACAGTGGTCCTGATTAGAATCTAAGTGGTTTGTTTTGGAAACCACAAGCAGCACAAATGGTTGCAGGTACTTTTGTGATGGGCAATTTAATGTGATGAGAGATGGGTTGTGAAGAAGGTAGTCCTGTTACCTGATTACAAGCTCACAGAAATTAGCAAACAGCTCAAGTTGCCACAGCTGTGTTTTCATCTCTTGGTTCCTGATTTTTTTGTTTCATGGTTGATGAGCCCATTGTACAGGAACTCTTTGATTCATCCAACTAGCCTTAATCTTACAGCATAGCAGGAAAGGGAAATATTGCATCTCAGGAAAGAAAGAAAGAGATGATTTAATTATGTTCTAACATATGGGATTGTAAAATTTCTGACCCTTTGAATGAAAGCCTGGGCCTGGGTCAGATTTCGGTCTGTAAGCTGATTTTACCATAAAAGGGCCATTTCAGTTCATACTATAGTATTAGAGGAAGTTATGAGGAAGAAAGCATAACTGACATAAAATGATAATATATGCTTTGATGATAGTGAAAAAGATGTAGCTTCTTAAATGTGCAAATGAGTATCCTTGTGTAAGGGAAGTTGTACACATCAATTTACGTCATGAGTTTGCTGTAAAAGATGTGGCAATACATTGGTTTATCAAGACTAGCCATGATATCCCCTTATCAACTGAAGAAGCCAAAATATTTTGTTGTTTTTTTACAAATGTTGCTAATAATTGTGAAATGGGTGTTACAGGTACTACACTCTATTTTTGGATTTTCATTGTTTGGTTTTATTTGTTGATTGTTTAATGAACCGTTTGTTTATTGTGGGAAGTTGAAAGAACAGAACTTGCTGTCACCGTCTGACCCCATGCAGTTCTTACAAAGTCCCAGCTGGCTCCTTCACCTGATGTCTGGCTCAGTCTCACTCAGTATCACCAAACTGTCATGTAAAAGATAGGTCCTCTGACGTACTACACCGGATATAAGGACAAAAAGGCTTGCTTGTCGCTAGACATTACGACATTGTGGCGTTTAGCTCTTAATTAAGTTAACACACATTCCATGGACGACCGACGCTGATTTTTCTTGTGCAACCTTCTGGCTACATCACAGTACATTTCCCAGTCAGGACCTGGTCAGGAAGTGTCTGTTTGGCATTTGACTTGGAGAAAAAATGTTTTCATTTCCCAAAATGTTACCATTTCTGAGACCTAAGCTACCTGTACTTGGGTGTGCATCTCTGGCCCTTTTTGGATGTAAAGCATGGGTAGGTACCAATTGCTTAAATTTTAACATTGCTGTCAGAAAATGTAATCACAAGACTTGTTTCCAATTTTAGGTCTTAATTCCGATTATGATCCAACAATATGACTGTAATGGCTTAGGGCGTACTCATGTACATGTATGTGACCCTGCATTGCCAAACCTGAACTCTAATCCTATCCTAAAGGTTTAATTTGTCAGTTGGGAACTCCAGTATCTCTGCAATCTTTATGGATGAGTTACTTCTAATATACCTTAAAGTTTGAGAGACCACACAACTATCCAACTTTTCTGTAGATGAGCTGTCAGCCTTTGGTCTCATCTTCCCTTTGATTAGAAGTAAAGTTGGGCAGTTTAATCCCTAACATTAGTAACAGTGCAAATACTATCCAAGCATAAATCAATCATTACGGGTTGGAAGGGGCTTCCAATATGCTCTCCCCAACTCTGATTTATGTAACTTAGTGACTGTCCTCATCTTGTGTAATCTCAGCAGCTAAAGACTCCTGGTGCCACAAAGCCAGAAGCTGACAGTGTTGTTTTCATTTGTACAGTTAGCACAAGTTCAGTAGGCAAAAGTTATACTTAGGCATCATGCTGAAGAGAACAAAGTAGCGATAGCGGAGTGTTTACATGTATGACCTTGAAGGAGGCCTAATGCATTGGTACCTGACCTTGCCTGTTGTTCCCTCCCCACAGCTGACAATCAGATGTAAGGACATCACCTCTATCACCAAGGAGAAAACTGCCAAGGTCATACCCAACGCCATCCAGATCTGCACCGAAAATGAGAAGGTAGGGGTCTCATGACATCATTGTAAACTTAAGTTTTTTTTTAGCTCACTGAAAATTCTTAGAATTGCCTAATACAAAATTTTACCCTCCAGACTTTCTTCAAACAATATTATACCATGCATAAAAATGTTTGAAATTTTAGTATCAGGTAATCTTTATATTGGAATTTACTCATGGAACAAATTAATGGTACCATTTGTGGATACACAACTGACAACTCTCATACATGGATTTTATAACATAACTGTGAAAAATCAAACTTTTACTCTTGGAAAGTCGTGCAAAATATAGTTCTTTGTTTCAACATGAACCAGTGATGGGAAGCCATTATAATGCTTGAATGTAGACTATCCTATTGTAGGCAGCCCCCTCTAGCTACATCTTTGTAAACAGCAGTTTGGAGCAGACAAGCATGAACAGTACATCCAATTCAAAGACATGGTATGTAATCATTGATAGAACATTAAGCTCCTAGCATGCTGAGCTTACTATGCATTTAGTCTAGTAGTTGTGATCTGGCTACAAGAAATGCCAGAACAAACTGCAGTAAACTATAATGAAGAGTAAAACTGACATGCAGGCATCTGGTTTTTCAGCATTTCCTGACATCCTTCACCCAGCGAGACAGTGTCTACATGATGATCTTCAGGATTTGGCAGAATGCCCTACTGGAAAAGGTCAGTCGGTAGTCTGACATTCAGTTAATCACTCTGAGGTGTCTACCATCATTTCTGATATTTCCAAAGGACTAGAATTGTAACAAAACAAGACATAATATAGTAGGATGTTTGTGACCAGGGCTTGCTAAGACTGAGTATATGACCATCCCAAGACTAAGGTCATGTGTGCTGTAGTAGTTAGTTTGGAATGAGAATGTTCTTGAAAAGTCTTCTCTGTGTATGACACCTGTTCAGACAAATGCAGATACATTAATATAGCCATATTGTTCAGTATAACTAATGTAATGGTGCACCCTGTCCTCTTCCTCACTCTTCAACGTTTGTTCTGCTGCTGTGGCACTGGTTGTAGTCTCACAGTCATGTTTAGCAAAATTCAATCAAGAGGGTGTTGTTTAAATTATAGTTTGTTTTGTGAAAACTTGCACACAAATGAGACTATCCATCCATCAAATAACACACTGTAAGATGCTATGAAATGATAACAACTCACGCTATCCTCCTGTCGGCATCTATCTGTCTCATAACTGAAATCGTTACTGTGAATTCAAAGTGATTAACAATCGTGAATGAGATAATATGGGTAACAACCTTGAGTTTTTATTTGTGTTCCCATTGGTCATCCTCAGCCACTCAGCCCTTCTGAACTGTGGCAGTACTTCAAACTGACCAATGGGGAGATGGACTTCAGTAGTGAGGAGGAGGACTCAGCAACAGACAGTAAGAGCACAGGTAACTAGCAGAGTCTCCCACATTCACCTGTCCTCTCTGTCTCTTACACAGCCGCTCAGTCCCTCCGAACTCTGGCAGTATGTTCACCAGAGTTACGGGGAGGAGCTAGGCTTAACTAGCGATGATGAGGATTACATCTACCCTTCTGCAACAGAAAATGAGAAAGGCATCGTGGAAGAGTCAGGCGCTGATGCCAAGGATGACAATGACGCCACAGGTTGGAATGAGACACCTGTTTCAGTGCAGAATTTTGGTGCAGGACTGTTTTTGTATCCTTAGCACTTTTCTTTTATAAATTTAGCAAACTTAAAGATCGCATCACAGGTGAAAGGAATCAGAAGATGGTCAGGTAAGATATAAGTCAATTTTTTCACACTTGAAGATCTGGAACCATGTTCATTTCTCCTACATGCAGCATGAATACAATGTACATCCTGAACTGGCTTTACACTCTTATATTGGTTACATCTTGGCTACCGGTACTTTACAAAATATGTTTTTTCTCTTGTCAGTTTATGGTTGTTGTTACAGTTTGAAGAATTTTCTTTCTTTGACTGTTTTAAGTTTGATGATTGCCATGTCAGACAACTTTCTTGACTTCTTGTAAATCATACTGATATTGTAATAGCACTACTGTCAGGGTTCTCTCTGAATGTCTGATGATAGTCAGTTTCAATTGAAACAGTTTTTGTGTTCTAATGCAGTGCTCATTTTATTACACAATTTCCAATGATGCATTCAGCTATTTCAGAAACAGTGTTACTGGTACTCTAAATTACTGTATGCATAGAACATACATCACCATCTTTTTTTTTTATCTTTGGTCACACCAATGCACATACAGTGAGCTTTTCACTTGGGCAGCTGCTGTATTGAAACTCTTCTATTTTCTCCAACAGAGGACTTGAATGCGAAGAAAGGGGAGGGTAGCACTGGGAGCAGGACTCCACAGAGAGCAGCTAGCCCCATCCCCAGCCCTGCCAGCAGTGAGCCCTCACGCCTCAGCTCCGTGGAGTCACCTATGGTTAGTCCTACACTACATGCTTTGTTATTCACGCCAACCCAATGACACCTGCCCCTCCTAGCAGGGACAATGTGAATTGCAGTACATGTACCTCTTACAGTACCTTATCTGTCTGTCTGCCTGTGTGTAAGTCTGATACCTCTGTGTGTCAGTACCATCCTTCATGTTTTAAGCAGCAAGCCATCTAAAATGGTATATAATTCATCATCACATTTCTCAAATTCAGTGTCTTTTAGTAGTTTTGCGTAATTGAAAATTCACTTTTTTAGTCTCTCCTATAAATGTATAATTACTTTTTTTGCAACATGTATTGTTAACTGCATCAGCCTTTGCCCATTACCAGGCAGCACCCACATACAATAATACCAGTGTAGGGTGAAATCTGTCTGAGAGCTAGAGCTGGTATACAGTCACATCTCTCTATCAATCTGTTGGATGCTGTAGTTATTGATGTGTTGCCTAGGGCTAGTATCAGGCCTGTTTTTTCTATGGAACCTATTGTACCCCCCCCCCCCCCCCCCGAGCAGAAAGGGTACTTTAGCTGACTGACAAAGTGGGGTACCTGTGGGACCATAGCTGATTTCTGTAGGTAGCACACATCTGCAGCATCTCATTTTTTCATCACATTTACTTCTTTAGTTGTTTCTGTATCTGTATAATAGGTAATCCTGATGCAGTTGTTCTAGAACGTATCAAACAAATTTTGATTAAAGGTAATGGTTGCCCAATCTGAAAATGGAGAATTGAAAAGGTAGATGAATTTGGACATAAATACTGTACATAGATTATTGATCTTTTTTTGTATTTTGCCCAATTATGTATACCACTCTCAACTGGCACCCAAATTGAAAAAACATTGATATGTATTATATGTAGATACTAAAAAGTACTACCGTATATGGTAACTGACATGTTGGATGCTGTACTGCCAGCACTTCTTCTTGAATAATGTATGAACATTAATTTGTTAATGTTACAGTTGTAATAGATTACTTTGGACAGAATATGCACTTGGGTGGGAAAAACTCATGTGTCATTGTCCACACAAATCCATTTCACCTTTGCTAATATGCTGGTGCATGTTTCTTCAATATATGTGTCCTAGTTCTGTTGGGAGCAGCTGCCATCACTGCTAATCTATCACATATGATGGATGGGAAACCTCATCAAAATGTAATCTCCAACCCAATGGACGTTGTTTTGCCTTTTTCTATGTCTTCTGGTGGTACAGTTGTTTGTTAACCATTTTGCTTCACCTTTCTAAGACATTGTGTCTCTCTTTTGCTGTCATTTTGTACTGATCCTAAAATTCCTTATGTACAAGAGATATCATAACAGGTCCTTGATGTTTCCTAGATAATTGTAGCGCTTTTGCCATGAGAGCTTTAGTTCTTATCATTTCTAGATTGAATTTGACTTCGGGCTGTTACTATTGTGTACACCCCTGCCTTTCCCCAAAGGGCCACATTAGTACCATTCCTTGTTTTCTTGTAAACCAAACATGAGTCTTCTGAAATGCTATTCAGAAACGGTGTGCACACTAAGCTGTAGACTTCAATTATGGCCCTCCTGTTATAGGTTTGGACTAGGGAAGATTAGAGTTTGCATACCGGTAGTTAGGGTTTATGGGGGCTGCAGAAACTATGTTGTAAGCACCAATTTTCACAAATATTTTTGGTTGATAATATCTTCCTGCTTGTTTTAACATGGTTAACCTCATCTGTAGTACATCACCTGTCCCTTGTAGTGACTATGTTCCATTACCTTAGAGCGAGATATAAGATTCTTGTCATGTATGTGATTATGATCATGTTGACAACTCTCATCGCTGGGCCATCTGCCAATCACAATATAAAGGTCAGGGTATTCAAATATTCATAATAGACCCCGCGTTCTGCTCTCCCAATGGACCTGTCAGAGCTGTCTAGATACGCCAACCCCATTTCTCCTTACGTTAATGACAAGGTCGAGCACTCAGTATGCAAGGCACCAGCTTCCTCAACTACATGAAACAAGAAATCTCGGTACGGTACACTTCTTGTTTTGTCTTTGTATGCGCAATGTTTGACAGATCCATCAAGTGTTGTTTGGTTTATTGGATTTGGCTTGCATATGTATCAAACATGAATCAAGAATGGTGGGGGAGTTATATTGATCAGTTAATGACATAGTGTGCCTGGGGTTGAGATGCTGTATGTTTATTACTGTCCCTCAGAGGAAGAGTGTACGGCTGTGATTTGTGGCCCCAGAGGGTTGAAGATGGTGGTACATGTACCTAATTGTTGAGACAGGATCGATCCCCTGGCAAAGTGGACAATATATGATGTCATCTGCATATGAATGGAAAATTCCCATGCCATTGTTCGATATATCAGGGTCAGCATTTCAGCTGGCTCTACATTGTAGGTAGAGCAGACCTAGGAGCGTCAGTGGGGATGTCGACAATGACAAGTTTTGCTTGTCTAAAGGCTTGAGGAGTTAAGGTTGTGTTGGGTTCAGAATGGACATTTCCTTGGCTTCATTTAAGAACCACTGCAGTCTCTTCTCAGTGATGGATGTGGACAAGGTTGTGGAGGTAATGTTGGGTCACGAGGACATGCATTAACCTTTCTGTTCACACACATTAATATTTTAGTTAGAATGTATCACTGAAGTTTTGTAAATGTGTGCTCTAGCTGTGTGTTAACTGTTGTCTCAGGTACCTGTAGTTCATGATTTTATTTTCATGCTAATGGTATATTGTCTTGGTTATCAGTCAGCCTGTAACCTACATGTAGTAGGGCTTCAGTCAGTGGTTTGATTGTTGAGGGAGTTATTGATCAAAAACATTTTTTTTTTCAAGAATAATGAAACTTCAATCTTTGCAGCTGACTACTGTCTGTACAACTGAAATAATAAAAAACATCAACTTAGATTATTTTTTTGTTCTTATACTGTTCTAGAACACTTGTATTCTTCAACAAGGCATTGTTAGCACATTGTAAACCAGATTTATTCAGTTTGTTTCCGGCCACCTGTCTTCTGGGTGCACAAAACAGATTACGGTCTTTCATTTTCTGATTACAGCAGAAAGCCTAGTCTCTGTGGAAATATCTATTTAATGTATGTCCTTAGGGTCAATGCTAACAGTTTTCATTGATCTGTCGTCTTCCTACTTTTCCTTAGACTGGCTGCAAGCCTGGGTAAAAAAGGTCTAGCAATCCAGGGAACTTAGAGTGGCACAAAGTGAAGTTGATCAGATTTTATGATAATTACACAAACGAAAATGATATTCTGATCAGTTCCTAGAAAGCCATTTCAGAATGATGTCACTTTCAGCATGTGGGTCTAATGTAGAAATTGTTGCCTGAGGACGAAATAGCACTTAGTGCCAGCACAGGGTTTGATTTTCCCTGTACGTGACATGCCTGCTATTTTCTGTTGTCAACAGTCATGCAATGTTTGTCATGTAAGGTTAGATTGTGGTGTCAAGTCCAGATGGTAACATCAGAGCTCACAACATTCCCATCATTAAGATGATTTATAGACATTGTTGCGTGATAACAACAGTACTATCTGTGTCACATAACACTGCCCTGAATTAGTTCAATGATTTATTCAAAATTAAGGTTATCTTGTCATTGCAGAGCCATGTACATTTGTAAATATGTCGCATATGATATATCTGTTTATCTGTGTCATAGCATGACATGCGCAGACTTACCAAAGTTGTCTTTTTTCATTTAGATGTCTGAATTTGTCGCTTGAAAATGGAAAATTCCCATGCCATTGTTCGATATATCAGGGTCAGCATTTCAGCTGGCTCTACATTGTAGGTAGAGCAGACCTAGGAGCGTCAGTGGGGATGTCGACAATGACAAGTTTTGCTTGTCTAAAGGCTTGAGGAGTTAAGGTTGTGTTGGGTTCAGAATGGACATTTCCTTGGCTTCATTTAAGAACCACTGCAGTCTCTTCTCAGTGATGGATGTGGACAAGGTTGTGGAGGTAATGTTGGGTCACGAGGACATGCATTAACCTTTCTGTTCACACACATTAATATTTTAGTTAGAATGTATCACTGAAGTTTTGTAAATGTGTGCTCTAGCTGTGTGTTAACTGTTGTCTCAGGTACCTGTAGTTCATGATTTTATTTTCATGCTAATGGTATATTGTCTTGGTTATCAGTCAGCCTGTAACCTACATGTAGTAGGGCTTCAGTCAGTGGTTTGATTGTTGAGGGAGTTATTGATCAAAAACATTTTTTTTTTCAAGAATAATGAAACTTCAATCTTTGCAGCTGACTACTGTCTGTACAACTGAAATAATAAAAAACATCAACTTAGATTATTTTTTTGTTCTTATACTGTTCTAGAACACTTGTATTCTTCAACAAGGCATTGTTAGCACATTGTAAACCAGATTTATTCAGTTTGTTTCCGGCCACCTGTCTTCTGGGTGCACAAAACAGATTACGGTCTTTCATTTTCTGATTACAGCAGAAAGCCTAGTCTCTGTGGAAATATCTATTTAATGTATGTCCTTAGGGTCAATGCTAACAGTTTTCATTGATCTGTCGTCTTCCTACTTTTCCTTAGACTGGCTGCAAGCCTGGGTAAAAAAGGTCTAGCAATCCAGGGAACTTAGAGTGGCACAAAGTGAAGTTGATCAGATTTTATGATAATTACACAAACGAAAATGATATTCTGATCAGTTCCTAGAAAGCCATTTCAGAATGATGTCACTTTCAGCATGTGGGTCTAATGTAGAAATTGTTGCCTGAGGACGAAATAGCACTTAGTGCCAGCACAGGGTTTGATTTTCCCTGTACGTGACATGCCTGCTATTTTCTGTTGTCAACAGTCATGCAATGTTTGTCATGTAAGGTTAGATTGTGGTGTCAAGTCCAGATGGTAACATCAGAGCTCACAACATTCCCATCATTAAGATGATTTATAGACATTGTTGCGTGATAACAACAGTACTATCTGTGTCACATAACACTGCCCTGAATTAGTTCAATGATTTATTCAAAATTAAGGTTATCTTGTCATTGCAGAGCCATGTACATTTGTAAATATGTCGCATATGATATATCTGTTTATCTGTGTCATAGCATGACATGCGCAGACTTACCAAAGTTGTCTTTTTTCATTTAGATGTCTGAATTTGTCGCTTGACGTACTGTTGTAAGGATGCTGATTTTGATTGCTGCCTAAATCAGTGTTTTAAAGGACAATATTATTGTTAAGAAGATGAAGGATATTTGCTTATATCCACAGTCATTTCTCCTTCAGTCAACTCTGCTGGTGCCTCAGCATCTGAGCCTGCCCCTCAGTACTTCTCAGGTTCATTCCAACATTCAGTTTGATGGAATGGTATCTTTTGTGATATTATTGGTTTTCTATCACTTATGATGAATTAGCAATATAATTAGCAGTGAAGAGGTGTAGTAGGCCATGCCAAAGTTTTCTTTTCATTACTTTTCTTCTGTTTTCCAATACATACAAAATTGCGCCTTTCCATAGCACCTCTTAAACTGTGTCTATGGTTTGTCCTGTCCCAGAGTGATGATCCTCCCAGTCTGCCGGTCGGCCATTCCTCACCCACCACCCCACAGAGCACCTCCGAGCAGGCTGACATTTCTCAGGCAGACACCATAGCCGATGAAACCCTCCCTCAGGACTCCATGAAGGACGACTACATATCAACTGAGGAGAGCGATACATCTGAAACAGAGGATGATGATGTTGGTAGGTATGCTGTGGAGGTCTGTGCTAACATTTAAAGCTGAAAGTGCAGTGCAACCATTAATTGTTTGGCTTTAACTAGCATAAACGTCTGTGGAACCTCCAGCCTATAATCAGATGAGGAAGGATTTCAGGCCTTCATGTAATTCTCAGGAAAGTTATATGACAGCCACCGAGACAGGGGTCAAAATTCGTTTCTAGGAAAAGCTGCTCCTGTGTACTTCGCCTGAAAATTTAGTTGCACAGGAGAAATGTTGGGTGCACAACATAAGATAAGGTAGAATGTCAGTAAAGTGCATATACGCCCAGTATTTTGAGCCCTGCTGAGACCAGTGTTGTTCAGCTGTGAGCTCTCAGTCTGCTCTTGATCCTCATGGATTTGTTTCTCATCTGAAGTTTGAAAGTCTAACAGCCAATCAGTGTTGATTGTGCAGCATCCTAGCTAGTGATGCGTATTTCGTCTGATTGCCTCTGAGACACGCACACAAGGATGACTCATAAATTAACCTTACATGTCGACCTTCAGACATCCTTGGCATCCTGAAGGTCAAATATATGAATGTGGTTGACATGAGTCAGTTAGTTACCTTGTGTCGGTATTTTTGTAATGTAATTTCATGCATGAGTGGGCCACACCACTTATGCACACTTCCCCAGGATGGAGATTTTTCATAGGGATGACAAGTGTGTTGTACTAATGGTACAAGTTACCTTTTGGCAAAGGATTAATATTGTACTACTCATTTCAAACAACTTTGTTCACTTGAAACGAGCATTTCTTGATGAAATCAACTGCACCTGGGGGACCCTTCTTTAGACTAAAACCATCATCTGTCAAAATGTCCTGTAAAACTGTCACAGTTCCTTTGATGAGTGGAAGGAATTGTCGCTCTGGAAAGATATAGAAAGCCTTCATCTTCAGGCAAGGATTAAAGAATTTCAGAAGGATGTAGATGTGAACTTTGATGTTTGTGAGTATAGGTGGACGTGTGCCTGCTAAGGTCACACCTATTCAATTTGTCATCAACTTGGTTCTCAGGCTGACCAACATTAGTCTTTACCTTAGTGCACACAGTCGGGGGGGGGGGTTGAATGTAGGCAGATTCCAGTTGTCATGTTCTGAATATCTATTAAAATATGATATGTTGAAATGTCAGAAAATGAAATAATTTGGTGTGTTGTAAAGATTAATCATGTCGTCCAAACATTGATCTCATTGATCTGCTCCCCTGCCCAGGAGAGGTGGTATGCCCTTATAATGACCTTGTGGGCAGGACGTGCATCAATGAGGTTTACAACATTCCTGTGGACAAGCTGTATGAGATGCTCTTCAGTCAGGAGTCCGACTTCTTCCAGGAGTTCCACGCCTCCAGAAAAACATTCGGTATTGAAACTTCTCTGCATGTCAAAATTGTATTCTTTTGTTGCATTTATGTATTGTCTTTGGGCCTATAAAGTCAATGTTCTATGTTGTCACTCTGTATGTTTGTTTGTCGTGTGTCATTTTGAGTGGAAGTATAGAAATGACTGTACTTTGTCCATCCCCAGACATGGTGATTGGACCATGGCAGGACAGAGAAGATGGGGACCAAACCAGACAGCTGACCTACACCCTCACTCTCAACGCTTCCTTTGGACCAAAAACATCCGCCTCCACAGAAACACAGGTAGGCTGGAGTTGTCATTCTACACCCGATGACAGCAGATTTCTATTATCAGGTACTAAACATAAATATGAGATTCCCTGCACTCTAGTAAGCATGTGACTTTTTCCAAACAGATTTCTCACGACATGAAGCCTGGGCTGTTCTATGTGGTGGACTGTGAAATTGTCAACGGTGGGATTCCATATGGGGAGAACTTTTACGTCCTGAACAGATACTGCCTTAACAGAGTTACTAGCTATCAAAGTAGACTCAGGTAAGGCTGCTTCTAAATCTCCTGTATTATGACTCTAGATGATGTTGTTATTTGACTTGTGCCCTCTCTATACATTGTAGATCATGGGCCTAAGTACCTTGAGGTGATTCCTTTGTGAAGTATGCTGCTAGTTCAGCAACATTGATGGAAGATATCAATGAAATTGTTGGCTTCCAAGGCATTCTGTCATTGTGATATCATGTGATTTACATGTCTACTTTAGAATCTACAACTATTTCATTGTTTCAACTTTCCCCCCATATACATGTATTAAGATCAATAAACTACAAGGAAAAAGTAAGATTTTTAATTGAGATGTCTCATGATCAGTTTTCAACAGCTGCATTTTTAGAAAGCCTTTTTTTAGAAACCCTTAATTAGTTTGTTTAGGAAAATTTTGGAGCACTGAGTCTTCCTGTTGAAAGTGTTTTTCCTTTTTAACTCAGGGTAAGCAGTGAAATCAAGTACAGAAAAACTGTTTGGGGCCTGGTCAAGAATATCATAGAAAAGAATGCTGGCCATGGAATTCAGGAAAATTTTAAGCATCTAGGTAAGTTTCACTTTTCTTTGGTTGCAATTATGATTCAGGCCTGTACTTCACATGAGCATGTTTTCTGTACAATGCAGACCTAATCCTATCATACCATCTCCTCTTCAACTGGTTTTATCACACTGGATTTTCAAAGAAACAGAAGTTCTTGATTTGTATGGGAAATGTTATTCCCTACTTCACGCAAATGTGCTATAGGACAAACAGAGAATGAGGGCACAATAGGCCTAGCTAAAGTGCCTTCTTTTCTTGTCCATCCAGGTCGGCATTTAGACAAAGTCTCTGATGCCTGCCAACCACCGACACCCAGAAAAAACAAGGGCCTGGCCAGCAGCGTACGACGGAGAAAACGAACGTCCAGCTACACGTACCAGCCACGCCCACCGGAGATCTCCATCACAGGTCCACAGTCTGCAACTGCACCCAACCCCAGTCTGGCCAGCATGGCACCAACCCTCACCAGAGGTAAGCCTGGGCAGGGTGAAAGTAAGCACTGTTCCCAGAAAAACCCAGTTGTACTTGGCATAGAACCACTCCTTGGAGTACTGATAATGTCAACAGAACCTGTTTAGGAGAACCTAAAATCACACAGCTATCCAAATCATGCAACATATAGAATAATGCACTTAGCAACCTTTGAGTTTTTTGATCTGTGGGAAACAGAAGAAGCTTGAGGGTTTCTGATATTCTACCAGTGAATTAGACAGAAAAGGTTACTCATGTATCGTTTTCTTAGTCCGTAAGCTCAGCCGCAGTGACAGTCCTCACAGAGGTGCAGGCAGGGCAGGAGAGAATGATTCCTACAGGAGCCTGCAGGGCAGGACAGCAGGTGCAGATTTTAGACTTCATGAAAAGAAACATTGATTTAGCAAAGGAACAGGAACATGACAATTCTACTCTAATTTGCGCTGATAAAAATCAATCTTCAATATGTGAATTAAGATAGATACATTGAAATAGTAATAAGATTAAGATTTGTGAAGTAAGATTCTACATAGAAAACCCTTAGAAGCTTATCCATAGGCTAGAACAGCTCCAGGAGACAGTAGTTAATTCTTACAGCTTTTCCCTTTCAAACAAAAACAGACCAGTTAACAAAACGATCATAAAGTTAAACAGTCAAAATCAGGTCAGAATAGGTTAAGAGATTGTTTATGTTGATAAGAGTTTCTGACTGGTAGCTAAGGATCTTATGATGTCCTCAAGCAATCTAGCTAGGCAGAATGATCTGCTCACGCTGCAATAAAGCCAATTTAATAGTGGTGTTAGCAAAAATGATCAAAAAATTATGTGGATTTGCATGTATGTGGGTCCATCAACTGTTTTTAAAACAGTGCCAATCATTTAGAAAATTGTGCTTTTGCCTGACTGTCACATTGATGTTTTTGAATGGAAGATTCCTATTATTATTAACTAACAATTGTTGTTCATAACCCTGATTAACCACTGACAATGATTGTCTACCTTACAGCAGAGACCCGGGAGGACCTCAGCCCCAGCCAACCATGGCCCATAGATGTAGATGCACACAAGTGTCTCCTGGCTATCTGTATCATGTAAGTGATAAAGACTATATTTTGGCTTTACATGTTGTGACCTTCTACAGTCAAGCAGAAACAGATTTGCCCAAATATGCTGCAAAACTGGTAAAATCATGTGTTGCTATGATAGCGTACAATAGAGTATTAGACGGTGTAGTTTGATACTATTTAACACCTGGCCAGTATGGTTTTCACCTAAACAAGCACTCATGAACCAACTGTTGACTTTACTGGTTCTCTGAAATGACTATCTAGCCCTACCATATACTATAAGACTTGTTTCTCTGCAGTCTGGTGTGCCTGTTACTGCTGAACCTGCTGGTGATGTACCGAGTCTGGTCGTTAGAACGTGCCACCAGCAGTCTGCAGCCATGGCCTGCTAAAGATGTCAGTTGGGACAGGTGAGTCTTGCCTCCTGCATGATTATAGTTATACACATCTTGGTGAGATGAAATGAGAGACTAAGCTGTAAATGTCATGAAACTGTCCAGAAAAATTAATATACATACTGTGCCTTACAATGTACCTTACTTACCTCATCTTTTGGTGAAGACTTAGGAACTGTAGATTCCTCCAGACCTTCCTGTCTTGTGCTTTGTGCATGCAGTCACCCAGAGACCTCCTTGTCCATTCCTAGACATCATCTTCAGTCCCCATATTTGCATTATAAATGCCTCTGATATTGTGTCAGATTATAGTCTGCAACAGATGTCATCAATAAGTCTACTTACTGTGACCTAATGTTTGTATATTGTGCTGTACCCAGTAACACCCCAAGAAGTCCGGAGGAGTGGATCCAGCTCCTCCAGCAGCAGCAGCAGTTCCACGAGGCGGAGCTGCACAGGTGGCGTGAGGTGCTGGCCACGTCCGTCACGCTATTAGATCAGGTATGAAAACAAACATAGCTCACAGTGCTGAACAATTGATGCTTGTAACTTTGTTGTTCTGTAAAATATAGGCTATTGTTATTGATAGAAACAGCAAGCAACTCTGCATATACAGGTGACTGCAAGGTATTGGCTGTTGAGAGATTTGGGTAGGCAGAGTTGTTTATGTTGTGTTTGCCAAGGTCATGTACAGGTGTGTAGGTACAGATCTAGAGATGTAATAAACCTTTCCTTGTTATACTGTACATATATATATAGGTAAGAGGTTGGTTACTGTTGTTGGCCACATTTGTGCATTGGTCAATGTAGAGTATTTTAAACACTCGTTTTATTCAGTTGCTTGTGACAAGTCTTTCTGAATATCAGTTTTATTGTACAGGTAGTAATGTGCAGTACATGTATATGTATAAGCACCAGGAGGCCTTTGTTGTTGGCATGTGTAAAATAGATGAGCCAAGAAGTAACTTGATTTTTCCCCTTTTTCCAGATGCGAGCCTCCTTGTCAGGACTCTCTCATGACGTCAAGACAAAAGTAGACAATCCTGTGACACCTAAAACCCCTGCACACAGCGATGACTTCTAACACACAGATAGAGAGACTCTTCAACATGCTGCCATGTTTGCAAATACAAGTGTTCAGGGCTGACATCATGGTTCAAATGATGTTGTATCATTGGGACTCTGGAAAGTCCCACAACTTCACTGAAAGTTTGTCCGGATTTGGCAAGTTGTGAATAAAATAGTATTTTTGCCATAACATCCTGGTTGATTCCTGACTTGTGTCTGGATGTGACAAGTACAATGTAGGTGCTGGTCATGACTTGCCCCCTTTGGAGTGAAGCTAACTCTTCTGGCCCACAGCAGAGCTTGTATTGTCTGACAAACTCCCTGAAAGAGAGAGATCAAAGTTGAAGAAATATTATGGAATTTCTTTTGTGAAAGTTAGTTTTCTGGAGGATAATTGTACACCTCCTGCTCCAATCCCACCAGAGAGGCTACATATAGTGCCCACCTGTATCAGACCCTGTGGCCTACCAGGAACACAGATAAAAGACTGATGAGGCACCAGGGCACATAGTCGTATCCAATAACCCAGAACTGTAAGCCAAGCTGTCTGCCAACTCGGATAAATGTTAGGTAGATCAGCTGTGGCCAACTTATTATAGATGCTGCTGAGAGGGTCCTTCTAGGTTTATTGCCATTTTGTCAAGATGTAAATATTGATACAGAGATTGCATTTTTCAAAGTTCAGTATAGTAATAATATTAACTTAAAAAAAGATTTAAAGATGTCTATTGCACTTGTATACTAAACATTTGAAATGCTGCAATGTTTGAATCTGCATGTGTGGTTAAAGATATTGTGTGTACTGTATGTCAGGGAGAAGGCTTTCTTCGGAAAATTTTCCTAGTCACCACCTGTGACCTGTTCAAGGTCTTCACCTACAAACCCATATATGAGACACATCATGTACTGAATAGTTATACTTCTTTATGGTTCCTCTTCACTGATGTAAAGTGGAGGAAAACATAAATAGTTCCATCAGGTTTCAGGTTAGTAGATCATGAGATATTCAGAAGTATTCCTGTACACAACAATGTTCCTCTTACCTGCTAATGTTTCAGTACGTACAGTCCTTGTAGACCTGAGTGAGTAAGTTGGCAGAAATGTTGGCAAATAAGACGAACTTGACTCGAATATCCAAAGTTGTGGGATATCTGTTGTACGTGTAATTCATGTTTTCATGTATAATATTATCATCAGGCATTTTAGGTCATGTTGCCAACTTTTAGACCTGCTGTAACCAATGTGTGTTTCATGATATCAAAACTTCCTGACTGTTATGTTGTAGTGTAGCAAAGTTGTGCCGTGGAGTTGCTGCATGTTATAATGATGCCTGCTACTGTAAGCTGATTTAGCTATCATGATATGTCCTGCACCAGTCTTTGCTGACTAATATATGTGTGTGACAGTGTCTACATGGACTTCTCATCTGTGATGTGTGTGTAGTGTATGTAGTTTGTACTGATATCCTTGATTTACACAGGTATTGATCCCTGGTCCATGCATTTGCACTGAAGTACATTGTACCATTTGTCAGTTGTGTGAATACACTTAGCCTAGTACCAACACAAATGTATAATCTATTATTCACACTTATATGTGTGTTTGTTTCTGTCTCACATTCACCCCTAAACTGTGTGTTTTTTATGTTTACATGCTGTGTGTGTTTACACTAATCCTGATCTATCTGTATGTGCAGGTTTACACACTATGTGTGTTTCCACTTCTCAAAAATCTGTGATTCGTGCCAATTGTAGCTTTTGCACATTACTTGTCTTTAGTGAGAGAAGTCTGTTTGCTAGGAACATATGCCTTGGTTTGCTTGTTCTGTTGAGAATATTTAAGGTTTCTGTGCAAGTCACAGAAGTTGCACATTTTTATCAAAAGAAAGTAGAAACTCCTGTATATGTACAGACACTGTTTGAATGTAATATATACACTTCTAGTACTCCTAATCATTCCTTCAGCACAGGTGCTGTTAAGAATGCCTCACCTATCAATGTATGTTTTGGAAGAAGAGTAGAAATACCACCATAGAGTGCAATTAGTACATAATAGACATGATAGGCTTTTTCTGAACTTTAAAAAAATGAAGTGACAGTTGTCTCCTGTCTTAGTGGTCTACAGAAGACAACAAGATCTAGACCAACACCTATGAAACTGAACGTTTACAGTGTCAACCATAAGGTAAAGCTGGGCTTGAGTAAGGTTGTATTGTAGATGACCTTAGTTTTTGTCAGTAGACCAGATGGCACTTAACTTAGCCAGTAAGTTTGTCTGAAACTAGATAAGTTTTCAGAATGCCAACACAGAAAGTGCAATATTATTGTATTAGTTGTGAACATGGGGTGTCAAGAAAGAGAGACTATGAAGTTGCTTTTGTTCCACAAAATCTGTACTCTCATTAGAAGGTACTGGTAATAAACTCAAGTGTTGTTGAGGATCCAAGTAAATAAGACTACCTATCGTTTTCTCTATCTTTTTAGAATTTCTTGAACTATTATAAGAATGAAAAGTAACAAATGAATAGCTAAAATAATGAGTACTTATTATCCTCTTGTGAATACATGTGAGTGTATGCAATGTACCACATTGAGGGTACAAATTCCCGCATTTGTCAGAAATTTCAAAGATTTCTTATATTGAGAACATACTCGTGATGTTTGATATCTACCTGTAACAGCACATGTCACACAGAGACTGTCTTGGACAGAGTTTATGGACCCATATGGGAAGACTTATCTTGATACAGGGATGATCATTGTTCAACCAAAAAAGTGATTGATTGAGATGGTTCTTCCCTCCTATTTTGATCCTGACGGCATGACTCTGACTAGTAAAGGTGTTTGGTGATAGCTTGCTGTCAGCCATGAGAACATGAAGAAGCTACACCAACACCCCATATTCTGTCCAGACTCCACAGTAAATATCCAGCAGATTGTTTACAATAGATTGTGTTATAATCAAGTGGATGTGAATACATGGTAGGCAGTTGAACTTGCCTGAAAATGGTTTCATAGAATGTCAGTCCTTTCCCTGTCCCCTTATAGAAGTAAGCTTGCACATCCCTTTCACATGACATGTGCACAAGTGGTTATTGTCTTAAACTGTATATCATATTGATAATAGTCCAAGTGTCTGTGTAATGGCAACTCTAAAGTTTGAAATTTGACAATTATGATATTCCTGTATAAGACCTAGATTTTGGTATGATGTGTCGAGCTGGCCACACAAGGGACATGCTGCTAAAGTACCGAGTGGATTGGAGTTACACCGTTTTAAGGGCAGTGGAAACTACATGTACAGCACTAAAAGCCTTTTATGTTAAATCAACCCAGTGGCATGAAATGTAGAATTAGGTGTCATTGAGAGTTACAAAGAGAAAACTTGAAGATTTTGTAAGATGACAGTAGACATCAACAAGCAGAGAAACTGATCTACAAATTCTTTTGAATCTAAAAAAAACAAGCAATGAAATTGATAGAATTGTGAATATTTTAGATACAGAATTGTATGATCATATTCTTAATCATCCAGATAATGGATGACTGTGCTTGTGGTATTCCCAGCCTTCGGTTCATTTTCCTTGTACAGACGTGTCTGTTATGTATTTTGATTTCAGTTTTTTAAAGTAAGGAAAAAGCCATGTGCTGATGTTATAGCTGTTCTTGCACCCTAAGATGACAATATGTTAAGATAAATAAAGTTCACAAGGATGGAGAATAAAGGAGACTACAACGCCCTGCATTGTTCATGTCATGTTACATCGCATGCTGTGTGTGATGCAGACTTTGAACAAATTCAAGAAAGTGGAATTTCTCAAAATACTTACATTTCCAGATAATGGTATGGGTATGTCAGGGAAAGCGTTAAGAATTTCGAATCAGGGTCATTATGACTGATGCAATCCAGGTCTATTGTGGAAGCGTTACATAACTCTTCTGTGAACATGTTTTATTCTCTCTCCTAGTGGTGAAGAAGGACGGGGCCTTGCCACTTACACCGTAGCGTTTGGATGGATGGATGTATGTTTGGATGTTTGTGGTTTAGCAGGACAACTAAAAAAGCTATGGATGGATTGTCATGAAATTTGGTAGGTGAGCAGGGACGTCTTGACCTATAGAAGAAATGTTTAGATTTTGGAACTGCAGGGTCCAATTTCGTTTGTGACTTTGGGACCTCGGGGCCATAACTCGAAATAGGGTTGAAGGCTTATCGTGATTTTAGTTACGTAGGATCCATCCATTCAAACTTTTAATGTACCAGGGAACTTTCCCAGACTCCCTTTGACAAGTTCAAAATGATCAATGAACAATGTACTTGTATCTGGTCATCTCGGGAGATGGTGGTATTACTCTAGCCAATTGCAGTCGCTCGGTGAGGGGGTTGTCGGGAATAACAGCACTCCAGCCCTTGCATGTCAGTCCCCTCCAGGTGTATTGTAGACCGCAGCTTACCATGTTACCGGGAAGCATCTTAGCAAACTGAGCCCAGCACCACGTCAAGGTGTACATCCATTGCTGGTGAAATTTGGGACGTCATCATGACCAGAATACCATAAATCTCCTCCACAAAATGCACGCCTGCCTTGGTATGAAACAGTACAGTCTGATAGCAGCAGACCAGAAAAAGTTTGAGGAGAAATACAAATTCTAGACACTACGGTATCGGAAAATCACATGTCTTGTTCGTTTGACGCCTCTTTCTTTATAACATATGCCATGCTTTGAACAATTGAACAAAACGAACATCTGAGACGCTCCCCAACAGAGGCGCTCTAACTGGTCGGACGAGTGTGTCCCAGCACCGTGAGAAGGGCTGACCCCAGACTTTTATCTCGCACCTCTGTTTTGATGCGTGACCCGTACATTTTATCTGGACGGAACGGTCGATTGAATGCCACCGAGGAAAGACGTATCTGTTTCATCTTCGCTCTTCTGACGCAATGCCTGATTGGACACAACATTGTGATTGCAGCGGGTGTTAAAACTTTACGTGGGCCATTGATTTAAGGTGAGTGAAAATTTAAGATAGCTGCACTGGGCCGGTGGCACCCACCACGTCACCAAAGCATGGGTCACCAGCTGTGATTTAGTTTGTATCATATGCACACTATTGTTATAGAGTTTTGGGCATGTGAATATTGGAATATAATGTGTTGAGGAATATGCACAAAAGGAACCTAAAATTTTATTTTACATAATTCATGGGTACGTTGGCCTGAAATTAAGTTAATCTGATTTGTGTCCAGAGATTCAGTGGCCAGGATTTCGCTGTTGAAATAGTAAGCCTCAGAAGGGCTGGTGTCTTGCCGGTGATCACCGAATAATAGTGACCAACGTGTACAGCCTCCCAACACGGCATGTCTACTCCGACTAATGTTTCGATGACGTGAATCAGGAGGCCTCCTATGTACCGTGAAGAAAGCAGGTCAGAAACAGATATTTTACTTCCGTTTTACTCCCTGTAACATATAGGCAAGAGAAGTGACTGTATAAGAGCGTCCATATTGGTGTATTCTGTTGTTGCTCGACAAATGCCTCTGATTTGGAAAGTCGGGAATGCAGCAGTGTTCATGATCAGTGATATTCGGAACATAAGCTGTCGAACACGGGGACACGACCGGGGTGACCATGACGACTTATCTTTTCCACCGTTAATTGCATTGCATTTGACTGAAATCGCGTGAGTAATTCTATGTTAGACGTGGCTGCATGTATACAAAGTGAGGGACAAAGTCATATCAATGTGACAAAGCCAATCCTACAATACAGATACCAAATCAAACGTTTCCAGAATGATTAAATTCTTAACATATCTCAATCAGTTACAATGGCCTGCTACTTCGTGGACTGTCTTTTGTCAATCTCATTTTTGCATCAGCTATAGAGACTCCAGTAGCTTGTTTTAGTGGCGACAAAAGTGATTGTATCAAGTATTATGATTTGGAACTGATCCCTTCTTTACTGTAAGCTATTTACTTGAATGTCTGTTCATTTTGCTCTTTTTAAGGCTGCGTTCCTCTCCTATGGCGTTACGAGTGACCAAGCGGCGGTGCGTGACGTCACTTCTTCTCGCCTTGGTGGCAATACTGGTGATTTGGATCGGCAGAAACTTTTCCAGTGCCCTTTCCTCTGCAGAGTATGTATATTTACCTAAAGCTGCTGTTAGAATAGAACACAAGAGAAGACAGCCACGTGATGCTGACCTCCTGCTGGACGACAATCTCCTTGTTAACGGCAGCGCCGTCTACATCTACAAAAACAGGACCACGGGAAAGTGGGGAACGCTCCCTGTGTCGTCACCAATACTCAGTGTGAACTTTACTGTCAACCTGACGGATCTTCAGGAGGCATTTTCGTCACCATGGCAGCCACAGCCAGGCAATCTGAGGAGAATGCAGTACGTCATTCGTCTTTTTATCCATTTATTAGATATAATACACCGGTTATAAATGGCAGTCATCATAGAAAGTACAGAGACACCCTCCCTGTGCACATTGTGTTAACCGTGTTTACGATGGCACGAACGAAAGCTACATATGTCATATATCTGTGTTAACACTATCATGTACGTTTGTAATGTGCACCTATGTGCTATAGAGCCGATCTGGAGAAGTGCTGCTCCGCCCGGCGCATGGCCGTCCTGACACAAGAGAACACTAAGCCGGACCAGTACATCCCCAGTGCCTTCCCTAACCTCACCGAATACATCAGTCCCGAGTACCACAGAACCTTTCCTAAGGTGAACCGTTAGATCTTCCTACGGCATGATGACATCAGAATCTTGTCTGACTGTCACACTAACATAGGTTCTACAAATGCTGTGCAATGGCATCAACATTTAGTACTATTGACAGCGTGACATGCACGAATACAAAGCGTGTACGTGTACGTGTACAAAACTTTTCTTTTCTGTATTGATTCCCATATTGACAAAGTGCGCTTTGTCCTCCATTCAATTGCGCACTCAGGGTCATATTGAATGATAAAGTAGTCGTAGTCGTTGACTATTTTTTGTGCAGAAGTCGCCGTTCCCTGAGAAGCGGTTTGGCCGCTGTGCTGTGGTGGGGAACGGCGGGATCCTGCGGGACAGTAAATGTGCCGCGGAGATCGACTCCGCAGACTTCGTCTTCAGGTGAGGCGGAGGAACAGATCACGTTGAAGGTTTAGTTATAAAGTGTTAGCGAATGAGTCAACGCGTAATCGTTTTACAACCGTTACACTAAAATGATTTTATGATTTGCCCACATGCCTTTTAGGTTCGTAAATCAAAAGGCAATCAGTTGGTATGTTTTTCTCTTGACGTAAATATCATTAGTATTATCATCCGCCATCTGATAAGCAAAGTGCAATATTGTAGTAATGCTACTATGTCCTTTGTGGCACAATTTAAGGAAGTTCGTTGTAACAGCTTCAAGTAGATAATGTCTTTGGACGGTCATGTCAAGCACTTTTAACCCTTTGAACCCAACTGATATACACGTAGATTCTTCGAGAACTTAGGATAAAATGAATGGACAGAGATAAACTCTTTGTCGTTCGAACGTTAAACGTGTCATTCTGATATTCCAGATGTAACCTCCCACCCTTGACAATACACAAGTACGCGCCGTGGGTCGGAGTCAAGACAAATTTCACCACTGCGCCGATGTCTATGCTCAAAAAGTGAGTCAAAGTTTGCCTGTAACTCTAAATTACCTTTCAAAATCGATCCGTGTAAAGGTGATGAAAACATGTTAACTGTTCCACATACTCGTTCTCTCTTGAGGTGAACAATACAGCAGAGAAATGACCTGCTATTTTGAAAGAATTACGATTAAGCTAAATGTAACACTGTAACAAGAGGCCACCGAGAACAGTCAACATTTTATATAATGTATTATATATCATGTCTTGCATAACCCCCGCCGGCACTAAAACAAGTGAAAATGCAGTTACATGTAGCAATCTATCTGTTTGAGATATCGTCACATGGACGAGAATGAGGAGGAATTGGAGCGGTTCGTTAGCGACACCATGCAGTACAGTGGCTTCCTCTGCATCAAGAGGCCGTCAAGTAAGCAACAAACATGTGTACATAACACTTGTCAATCATTTCATTCAACAAATCCGTATTTTTTACGAATATGAAACACTCATCTTCTCTGGGCAAAATCTTGTGCATACTTTGTCTTGCGTTGTTGATGTGAAATATTTGTCACAAACTTCTTGCTGAGGCTTACAGCTGACGCACAAGATGAAGAGATTTCATGATTGTTTTCTCTCTATCAGACTACAGTACAGCAGGATATAAAGAGCTCCAGAGAAGGAGAGGAGACAGTTTGGCCGTCCTGTACGAGAACCCACAGCACTTCCTGGCCGCCACGCAGTACTGGATGGAGCACGGAATTCCACGAAAAGCAACAACAGGTACCTGTTGCCACATCAGTCTCCACGCAGATGTATGAATTTGGATAGGATGAATAATAATTTGCCAAGAGAGTTATCCGACAAGAGAAAGACAAGTTGACAGTTTTCAGTCACTCACGGAGTTTATGGGCGACGCGCGGCAGTCAGTTTTCTATTTTTATGGTACGATGGGCTTAAGATAATCATAATGAGAAGTGTGTGGAATACAGTGAAATGTGTATGTCTTTATTTATATCGTCACAATGCCTCTAGCGCACGTGACACCTATTGCATCCCTCTCCTGTCCCCTATACAGGCCTGTACCTTGTGACCACGGCTCTGACCATGTGCGATCACGTGGACGTGTACGGGTTCTGGCCCTTCCCGTTCGGCGGCTGGGGACAGAAGATCCGCTACCACTACTTCTATGCGGCCATCTTCGTAGCGCCCTATGCACACGAGATGCCCTCGGAGTTTATAAAAATGGTAGAAATGCATAGACAGGGAATAATCAAAGTTCACATCGACAAGTGTGACAAATAAGTGTTTATGTCACACAGTCACAGTGTTAATGAATGAAAGACCTTTATTGCACGTTTATGCTCTTACGAGCTAAGTACAGGTCATGAGTAAAGCATAAGTAAAAATTACAGCAGTATTTTACCAAAACTATACATACTAATGTTAGCTACTATGTACAGGTTGAACTAATCGTATATCTAATTTACTGCGCTTTGCTGTTTCCAATGCCGAGCCGTTACATTCGGTAACGGTATTGACTATTGTGCGTCACAGTATTGTCCATGTTTTATTTAATTTGATGCTTGATCGATGGCACAAATTAGACCTACTGGTGACTTAGTGTAAACCCAAGGATAAACATACAGTAATTGTTATCAATCCCTGTATGTCGAAGCTATGCACTACCGATGTTACGTATGGTAATAAAATTGCACTGGAACAACATACCATTAGACTATCTATTGTTGTTCATTGTTGTCATTGTACGTCTCTCATGAGGTTCAGGTGAGTTTGCAGCTTCGTTCTGATCAATGAATATTCATATCTATTTCGTTTTTTTTTCTTTGTACCTGACAGGAATAGGTGTCCTAATCATCCAGATCATTTAAATTTGTTTTTTTGGAACTTTTGAATCACTAGCTTTCTTTAAGTCCAGTAGTAAGCTTACGTAATTGTAGCAACCATCAGATGCTACTGGGTGTTTGCGGCAATCATTTTTAAAAGTTGTCTCTGCAATTCTTTCCTTGAACGGCAGATGTCGCTATAATCATCTACGTTAATACCTTGAGGCAGTGTCTATAACTCTAAGAAACTTTCTCGTGATATTCATGCTTTGCCACATATTTTCCATATAGACGCTTCTGAAATATAGACGCTTCTGAATGTATCATTATATTTTCATGAAGATTTGATATTGAATAACCCTTTAATCAAGTCTAAATAGTTAAGTGGTAACGTTAAGTATTCTGTATGCATGGTAACACCTATTTTTTATATTCAATATAACATTACCAACGTCACCTACGCTTCAATACGACACACTGTAAGTCTGTAATCACAATTATCTGTGCACGACTGTGCTGCACGTTCACTACGTCTATTCCAGCGAAGGGACCACTTGTGCGTTTGACATGCACAAGTTCCTTGTCTGTGGAACACCAACAAAACAATGGCCTAAAAACATATAACAGTTGTAACATTTATTGCGGATTATTGGGTAAGTTAGATGGTAATTTATTTCCGTGAAGCAAAAAGAAAGACATGGAAAGTTTAGATCCTGTGACTCAGTATCTGTGCTTGAGTCATCAGTGCTCGTTCTCGTTCCTCGCGGAGAAAGCGGTTTTAACAGTAGCAAAACATACCGCTTGTTTAGTGAAGGTTCGCTTCACTAAGAAAGAAGGAATGCGTGACCGCAGTGAACTTTGATCTGTACCAGCCGGATCCGCCCCAAACAATGGGCTAGCTGGCTCCCAGTGTGGCTGAGGAAAACACGCGACATTCGCACGCTTTAGACAGAAGTAACAGTTCATCTTTTAGGACGATTTTCCGGATGAATACGGGTGTAAGGATGAGCTGACAATTTGGGTGTAGTAGGGCGTATCCCCGCGTAACGACGGCAAGGGCCACCACCTGTTAAGCCATTGAGTCACAAATTCTGCTGTTGCGGTAAAAGGATGTCCTCCCTTGGAAACAGTCAATTACCTCATATGCACCGTGTGAAGGTGTGCGGTGTCAAATGAATATAAATTCTGGACAATTGCTGTTCTTTATACAAATGTTTCGTAAAGTACTTAAGGTAGGAAAACACAAAAGAAGACTCAACTTGCACATTGGTCATAAATGCGACACAACAACGGATGTAATTAATAAAGAAAACTTGCTACGCAAAACACATTGTCAATAGCTCCTAATAACTGCTATTTACGGACAAAGTGATATGAATGGCCCAGATATTGCAGAAACTATCTATTACGGGATATCTCGACGTCTGCTGTCGTCGTTTTGACCACAAACACTGAGAACACTGAGAATACAAGCTGTGCATGTTCGCTTAATTGATTTCATCGGCCGTCACAAAGCGTGAGGGATGACACATGGTGTAACAGGTGAGGGACATCTTTTTTAAAACTTCGGATATGGACTGTGTCTCTGTAATGGTAACAGTTACGATGAATTGAAACGGGAAGTAACATAACTGTTTTACTATGGGGAGCGTTACAGCCTTTTACAACAAGGGAGGGGCGTCATCCAACAGAAGAGCGATAGCGGTACAGGGTCCCGCGCCGGAACGAGGCTTCGTGGATGGATTTATTTGCATTTGAATAGCGCTACTCAAATATTACACAAAGGTACACAGGAACCCGAGAAGCACGGTTTAAACTTACTAACGCTGCCAGATTCTTGGATATCTGCTGATAGATTATCCACTTCAGCGTTGTTTTATGAATAGTTACATCAGCGATAACTTTGGGGAACTTCCAGAGCTGCCAGCTCCTACCGGACAGTTGTGGATACGGGGAGAAAGTTTGTGAGGAGAGCGGAGGATCTTACGAGTACCTATACGGATACAGTCCTGGCGATAGTTTGTTTTCGTTTGTACTTATCCAGGGGAAGGCCTTCGTGGCGAGTTTCTGAGGAAACGCGGGTTTGGGAAAGTCGGCGAGAGAGTTGAGAGTGGGAATCCAGTGCGTGGATAATCCTTTTCCCCGTCAAGCCGTGGAGGAACAGGTGTCTGCTTAGCGGTCCCCTGCATCTCATCCTAATCAAGATGGCGTGCTCTCCCGTCAAAACATAACGGTCCACTACCCGACACCATGGGGAGGACTATCAGGCTTCCCCGGGGGACTATGATAGCCCCTGTTCTTGTATTGCTACATGCCTGGAGCTGCTATTCACAGGGGTTCTTTCCGAGGCTAGAAAATGTCGGGAAGAACAAGCCCATCTCTTCGGACCCTTCGCAGGCGACTTGCGGGCTTGCGGGACGTTCCTCGCACTGTAGACCACAGGGCATGGCGTCGTTGCAGTTTTGTCCTGTTCAGGACGGCTGTATACAGGAGTGTCCTAGGAGAACAGCCACTCCACCCCCTACGGACCTGCTGACCGCCCCGGGAGCGTGTATCACACAGGACACCAGCGATGTACGGCCGGGAGCGCAGCCCGGATCCCCCGCCTACATCGTCAGGGACAGCTCGCCTTGCTTCGCCTCGCCCCCCTCCCCACCCAGGCTCGGGGGGAACGGCGACTTTACACTTAGCGTCTGGCTAAAATTACAGGACAGCAATAGGCCAGGGTAAGTCATAGATTCATTATTCTCTCGGTGAATTTCAATTTATTATAATAATACTCTGAGTCTCGCCGTGAGGCCACCATTTTGTCAGCATCCTCTCTCCCACACGCGCCGTTTCCCTCATCAGCATTAGCCTCACACTGGATAGTAGCCCGCCCCACCTACTGTCCACCCTAAACAAAGAAAATACAAGGTCACCTCGCAATATAACCTCATTTTCAACAGGATTGACTGGTAAGTTGACAGGACCCTCATGTATTTAGATGTGTCATGGTGTGCCCTGAGGGAAGGTTGCTATGGCAACATGATGCTACAGGATTAAATGTCTAAGATTTACCAGATAGACTTCAGCCTTGTACTGGCATACTGCCATCAGATGCCCAATGGCCTCAATATCCATGTGGATAGTGGTACATTTGATGAAAGCCTGCCTGTCATTCTCAGGACAATCCACAGATGACCAATCAGCTGTGAAATTACCCTGAATAATTGATGGGTGAGCGTGCCTTATGGGCCCCATCATGAGGGCACTGCTTGTTTTGGGTCGGTACATTCTAACAATAGAACCAAATGGGTATCAGCCACTGAAGGTCAATAATGTACACACCTTTTGAATTCTAACATTCATATCTTTTTTACTATAACACAAAGTCTACATCATCTTAATTATTTTTACACTGATTTTTTACAAACCTTCAATTAGTATAGCTATGGTTTTAATTGCTTTGAGCGACTTATAATTACATTTAGGGTTATTTTTATGACAAGGAAAGGAAAGGGATTTTAGACAGTTTAAGAGAATTATTACTCTTTCTTTCCTCTGCATGCAACTCTAAGGCTTGTCCCATTTCAGGCAGCCAACACTGTGCTTTTGTAATCAATACAACTTATCTGCTTATTTCACCTTTCTTTTGTGTAATGTTACATAGCCAAACAAAAGCATGGTGACTATTCCAAACATGACTCACAGTTGCTTCATTGTTTTGCACCTTCCAGAATGTTTGTGCTTTCAAACAAACCACTGGGAGTCATGCTTTACAACTTCCCCTCTTGTAGACCACATGGCTTTATTTTTATTGGACATGCTTGTCTTTTCAATGCTATCTTGCCAGGTAAAGCCCTGTTAGACTGAAGTACTCTGTCCCATGGGGCTGGAAATTGTTGGCTGTCACGAACACAACTTCCACCTGGGAGTGAGACCTTTAGGCTGTTGGAAGCTAAGCTGCATGGTTAATCACATTTACTGGTGGGGATCAAATGTCCTGATTGGGTGGGAAGTCTATTCTTAAAGGCTACTGACTATGCAGGAATTTTGTGTCCTGTTTGCTTTCCTTGGACTGTCCCTTGCCTGGAGATTTGAAGATATTTTCAAGCTTTACTTTTTGTTTGTAGTTGTAACAAAACACTGAGAAAGTTTAATAAGCATAATGTGATGTGCTTCTCGAGACATGAAGCTTCCCTCCCTATCACACGTATATTAGTTTCTGCCACAGTGCTAGTCGTTGTTATCGGGTATTGCATGTTACACTGCAGCTAATATCCATGTGCTTGTCCAGACATAAGGCTTCCCAGCACATGACTGATGTTTGCCACTGTATCAGTCGTCATTACCGGGCATTGCTTGTACTCTATGGCCTTTTGACAAGTAATACCCGATAACGACAACTAACATTGTGGCAAAAACTGCTCACATATACATGTGCCAGGGAGGGAAGCTGAATGTATCAATAAGCACATCACATTGTGGTTAAATCTCGGTGTTTTGCTTGCTTGGGCGTGCAATAGGCCGCCATTAAACCCTTGAACACAGCACTGTTCTGCCGCGCAGATCATTCCCATTGCAAAATGCCACCATTTTTAATCTGAAAATAATCTTTAAGTTACCTTTCAAGCTGCTTTTCTGCGCCGTATAACTGGAGGGTTTTCGTTGCCAGAGGGTGCATGAAGTGAACTAGGAAGCGATTTGTCGGGTCATCAGCAGATTCCACTGGCATGTAAGGGAGTCAGATGAGAATAACTTTACACTTACGTGGATGAATATCCGCATTCAAGATGGATGTCCGCTTAACAGTGGATGAATATCTGCAAGTGTGGATAAATGTACGCTTAAAAGTAGATGAATGCACGCTCATGTGAATGAATGGACGGTCCCAACTTGATTGGTCAGGGTGATGTACAAATGTACATAGAGCATACAACACGGTGTATTCCGTATTGCCCGAGGTATCGGCCCGACCGCGCGTCGGATCGCCCGACGGCCGAAGGCCGGAGGGCGATCCAACGCGCGGGAGGGCCGAGACCGAGGGCGATGCGGAATACACCGTGTTGTATGCTATTTATATCATACCCACCATAGAAAACACGTCTTTCAAGGCGAAATGAGCGAAAATTTGGTGTCGCTGGCCCAAAAAACTGCAGCAACATCAATTCCAACGTCCGAATCCTGTATTCGAATGTTCGAAAGCGGCGTACACGGTTGGGGCGAAACGCGTTCGAATGTTCTAATTTTTGTAGCGGCGCAAGCGAAGCGCGTTTGAATGTTCTATGGATGCCCGTTTTATACATCCGGTCGTACGGGAGAATACAACACGGCCGGGAGCACTGTTACGCCGCCCGGGTATGATATAAATGTATGTATCTCACACCTTGCCTTTCATGTCACAAGTATTTGCATGACTGACCTGGTGACTTCTTACCACTGGTAAGAATGAGTTCAATCATATTGCTTGAAATCCCACTCCTGACACCAGTGTTGATAAGCTGACAGTGACATCTTTCACTTCTCTTGGCCAACACCTTGGGAATATTAATATCATAGAGTAAATTTACTTAATTTCTACAGGAAAGGCTGTTACTGCCAATGTAAGGAAACATTTTAACTGTATCATTTCTTCACTCAAACCATTTTGGAATGTTATGATTGTCCATAGAAAGACATACACATGAAGGCAGCCTTACAAAGGTAAACAGTTTAAAGCATACGAAGTTGCCTGACCCTCTAGCTATGTAGATCAGACTTGTTTTTTTTCTAGTCAATTGAACATCCAGCCTTTTTCATTCTTTGTGCCATCCGTAGTAGGACTACTATTGTACAGAACAGTCCATAGAATTCTACTTTTCTGTCAATTGCACTACATATATATAGAAGCTCTGAAACCTTCAGGAAAAACTCAGTCAAACATTAATGAATTACACAATAGTGCCAGTTCCAAAGTGCCTGGTAACTAATGTTGTTGTAATGACGTAGGAACTTTGTTGCTTCTACGTTTGCCCTTAGCATGTTTAGAGCCAGGTTAATCTTTAACTTCCTCAGTGTTAACTTTAAAATCATAAAGCACGTTTTGTGTAACCAAATTTTTCTTACCAAAAATGTGTTTCAAGGGTAACCTAAGGTTACGTTCTTGAAGAGGTCAGAGAACACCAAAGGTTCAAATTCAAAGCTTTTTGAAAGACTTTCAGCTGGCCTATCGTGTTGCGAGTATGTGTATCCAGGTCAGCAACCAGCCATAGTCAGCTCTCAAAATTCTCCATACATCTTTAACTGCTACCTTGCAGGAAGGTTTTGGAAAGGCCAGAACCATACTGTATTCAACACTTGCAGGTCTTAGCATACATTGTACATGCTGTTTATCGTGGGTCCTAGCATGTCCTAAATGCTCGAAAATTTACTGCAGAATGTTCTCTGCTTAAAAATCTGTATACTTTCATTCTCAGAACCATCATTGAGAAACAGAACAGCGCTGGGGAGACCATTTTTGCTTTGACTGTGTCGACCAATCAGCTGACTCTGGACTACCTGACATCAAGTGGTGCACAACAACTGGTGCAGAACCAGAACCCCTTCAGTACGAACAGGTGGTACCACCTGGTCTTACAGGTATGGACGTTTCCTCGTTCCCTGGTTGGTTTGTTATTCAACCCTCTAACTAACTTGCTAACCCTGCCACACACATTTAGTGCATGACACTGAGAACCGGAAGATGGACTTGTGCATGTTCTGCTTTTTCTTGATCACTTTTTGGCAGAGTTTTGTTTTCAAAGTCTCATGGGCCATTTGCTTCTCCCTATAAACCATTGGTGCTCCATCAAAAATGATACACTCGGGTTCTACCTAAAGATGTTTGATAGTTAAATCTTCTATGAGGATTCCTTAGTGATACAGTGATTTTAATGCAATGTGATGACCCTTTCATTTTTTTTAAGGAGACTGAGTAGACTTGTAAATCATATATAGTTTAGTTTGACTTTGTTTCTTAATCCCCCCACCATTTTGCAAATACAACAACAATCATCAAGTAAAACTGGAAACAACTGACAGCAAATTTCATCGCTTTGCAGACGAGGTTATGACTGCCATTATGACTCATGAAGGTATAAAGCCCAGGTGGCCTGTCAGGGTGCATTCAAGGACAAATATAGCACAGGCAATTGACCCGCCCTAAAACCTGTCAACACAGTTTGATATGTGAAGCTGACTTGTGGGCAGAATGGCATGCAATCAAGTTGTGTGTAAACCCCTGGGACAAGTGGTGCCCCTTGGTTTAACTACTGGGATGTAAATTAAAGTTTATCATGCACAGATGACTGGTGGGCTGTATTACAACATGCTTATAAACAGGTGCTTATTTATCCAGACTGTTTCAGACATACATTTTTCATGACCATAAAGATTACTGTGTAACTTACTTTGTAAATGGTAAATGTGAATTCTTTGACGACGAAAATTGTTGTCGAGGCATTGTCGAGTAATTGTGAAGAAAGCATACTGATTTTGTGATGGCAATTTTGTTCTGCTGTTGTGACAGGTGTATGATACTCGCCTGAGCATCTTTATCGATGGGACAGAGAGTGATGGCACACCGTACGCTACCCTGGATCTGCAGGGACAGATCACAGATGAGTCGTCTGGTACCTCCTCTAGGATAGGACTCAAACTGGATGGTGAGCAGAACACTGATGTAGCTAAACTTACAAGTATGTTAGGTACATGCACTTGATTTGTTCTGTCCTCATTTTGGGGGGGGGGGGTTACAAGCTATGGGAGAGAGTGAGAGTGAGTGAGTGAGTTACAAGACTATATATGATACATGTATTCATCTAAGTCTTGCTAATGATATAACACCAAAGGTTCTTAATAGTACCCCTTAGTAAGGTCCCAGTTTTGTTTCTTGCAGGCACCCAGCAGTTTGTGGGACGACTACAGGAGCTGTGGTTCTACAATGTAGCACTTACCAACAGGTAAAGTGGAGCCACATTTTGAATAGATTCAAGATACAAGACTAATGAAAAGTACACTAAATTCAGTCACTGTTACAATGGTAGTTGTGAATATACTGGCTACATGTAAACATTGGGCTAAAGCAGGAGTTGATGATGGCAAAGGTACAATGCATGATACATTTCTCTGTTGATGGAAGGAAATCCTACAGACTACAGGTAATACAGAAGACAGTCATAGTTTATTTTAAATGTTGCTAAGTGATACCTTCAAACAACTGGAAAGAATAATAATTTGTAAATTGTCTCCTTTCATATAACAGGGAAGTCCAGGAGGTTTACAGTGGAACCTTCCCAGAGCTGCACGCTGACTCGTCTTGCCGATGTCCCCCATCTCACCCACGTATCAACCCCCTCCTGGAGCGGTACTGTATCCGTAACGGCGACCCAGACACAACAGCGAACATCCAGCTGAGGCTGGACGATGATGCCCATCCCCTGGCTTACATCAACGACGATGATCTCAGCTCAAGGTGGATTTCAGACTTTTTCATCAGTATTCCAGGCGACACAGTAACCATTGACATCGATCTTTCCAATGGACAGTATGAGGTGAGTATGAATATAACAGTTCTTTTTGTCCATCTTGCCCGAGTAGTCTCATATTTGGCACTGGCAACTCAGTTGCAGGGTTTTCATGATTTTCACTTCAATATTGAAGATGAAAAAAAACAACCTTTATTGCTACATGTATATGCTCGATGGTCAAACATTATGAAAAGGTAGTTTATTCTTACATTTTACAATTTACATTTATCTTTATTACAGTAACTATAGTAATCATTGTTTTATCAATATTTTAATCTGAAGTATTTCCCCCACTGTAATCAGTCAAATGACAAGTTGGTCATTGTTTTTCAGGTTTACTATGTCATTGTAAACTTCTACAACCCACAACCCAAGTATGTGACCATCCGGAGGAAAAAGATAGACACGTCACCTTGGGAGGATTGGCAGTACTATGCTGAAGACTGTGCACAGTTTGGACTAGACAACAATGGAGAATTGGGCAATCCAGACTCAGTCAACTGTCTACAGTTTCCAAGGTAACATTTCAACAAGTTTGGTATGGTGTAATGGTGAGAACAGTTTTGGAGTTATGCAGTGATTATATTGGATGAGGGCAAAGCTCATGTTCCTTTTGTTTACATACATTGAACTAACTACCTGCATATGTTTTGTCTTCAGCGACCCAGCCAACTCTGATGCAAACATCACCTTCTCCCTGCTGTCTGCTGCACCCATCGAGCGGCCAGGCTACAATGCCTACTACAACACACCTGAACTCATGGAGTTTGTAAAGGCCACAAAAGTAAATACATATAGAGGAAGTGGATAGGATATGATACTTTGTTTCATGGGGACATCTGTTTTCTTAACAATTGATTATTTGCATGTTAAATTTCTTTTCTACTTTGAAAGAATTAGCTGTAGTAGAAGAAATATCAAAGATCCAAATGTTTGCAGATTGAAATGGAAGCAGTCATGGTACATACAATTGTACTAAAGAGGTTAATATGCACATCAGACAGCTTTTGCAGAAGCTAAACTGAAGAGATTTTCTCCTTCCCAGGTACGAGTGATAATGCAGGACCAGTACTATACAAGTGACCCTCAGATCAATCCTCGTGCCAAGTTCTATGGGCTGTCTGGCATCACAGTTTCTGGAAGGTATGACAATGATAGAAAAATATTTTATTTCTTTAAATTTCTAAAACAATTATTTCAAAGATACTACATGTATAGAGGCACAACAGTATGTCATATGCTGTACTTTTGGTTGGGAAACTTTATCGCAGTTAGTGTTAAGGCCTTAACCTTGAATCTGTATATTCATGTGGAATTGGAATCTACTACAGACAAAAGTCATTCTTTTATCAAGAGATGTTGTCACCCTCTTGAAGTAGTCTTTAATATTGGCTTGTGTAATGGACATGGGATCTGAACATTGATGTCCCTCCAGGTGTATCTGCAATGGACATGCTACATCATGTGACATGGAGCAGGACCCATACGTGTGCCGCTGTCTGGAAACCAGCTTCACACAAGGAAACAATGTAAGAACCTTTGATTTCATTTAAAGTACATGAGGTAAGATGTGTTTAAGGATTCTGCCCTTGGCCAGTAAATTTTGACTAAGCAGCGCTTTCAGCAATTTGATGTGTTAAAGGATGTCAGAATCTTCTGGCTTTACAGTGACTTCTCTCTAATAGATGTATTTCCTTTCAATCTCCACAGTGTGAGGAGTGCCAGCCACTGTATAACGACAAGCCCTTCCGACACGGTGATAACCTGAACGCGTATAACTGCCGTCTCTGCCAGTGTCATGGCCATGCAGACAGCTGCCACTACAATGCCTCGGTGGACCCCTCCCCAAACAACCACTTATCGGTAACTCAGTTATTTGAAACAACAATTATACAGCTATCTTTAACATCGTTATTTTTTGTTCTTGGAGGAGGGGAGTGAAAATCTTAGAATTGAGGATAGCAATGAAAAATGATTGTTTATTGATAAAGGAAGTCTGATAAAAGAAAGTTGAGTAAAGTCTGTGTCTGAGTATTTACACAAAGTCCCCAGTATTTTAGGTCCAATCCTTACTAGCATTTATTACATATATATATATGTATTTATTTTTCAAGGGTGGAGGTGGTGTGTGTGATGACTGTCAACATAACACCATAGGGAGA
This sequence comes from Branchiostoma floridae x Branchiostoma japonicum, assembly GCA_013266295.2. Classification (NCBI taxonomy): domain Eukaryota; kingdom Metazoa; phylum Chordata; class Leptocardii; order Amphioxiformes; family Branchiostomatidae; genus Branchiostoma; species Branchiostoma floridae x Branchiostoma japonicum. The sequence goes on from CM023840.1 coordinate 19,537,805, forward strand.
CAGTGTGACACATGTGCTGATGAGTTCTACAGGGAGATAGGAAAGCCCCTGGATGCTGTGGATGTGTGCACACCATGTGACTGTAATTCTGCTGGTGTGGATGGCTCCTTTGTTTGTGACAAGGTAGGGAAAACTGTTATACCTTTGCCAATTCAAAGCAGTAACTGTTGTGTTCATATAAGAATTTTCTGATTTCTTGATTGGCTTAGTTTGACATAACTGCAAAAGTTTGAATGAAGTTTTGCATTCTATTTTGAGTAGGGCATACTCTAAGAAAGAAAGTTATTAGATTTCAAGAAATGATCTAGAAATTGTAAAGATTCCTCACTGCAGGAAACTATGTTACCAATAATTCCCTTTGCAACTTTCTTCCAAACTGCAGGTCTACTACTTAGAAAACAATGAACAAGGACCAGATTAATTTTGATGGTCCTACATGATGAAGAAAAGAATGTATGACCTTTAACTCTGTAATTGCCTGTGCAGATTGGAGGCCAGTGTGCCTGTAAGGCCCAGGTGGAGGGTCGACAGTGTGACCGGTGCCGTGCAGGTTACTTTAACCTGACCCAGACCAACACTGATGGCTGTGAAGACTGCAGCTGTAACCTGGCTGGCACAGAGGGCGGGGATAGCACCTGTGGTGACACTGGACAGTGCAACTGCAAGGCTAATGTCATCAGTAAGTTTCAAGTGTTCATGTCTATACCCTTATTGCCTGATACTGCTCATTGCCTTTGCTTGATACAAATGTAACTCGATGATATAACCAGAAATATGTGTTTCTAGTGCTTGAGGCAGATGAATACAATCTAATCATGAAAAAGGTTTTAGTACTTTGTAATGTTTGCTTTAAATAGAAAGATATCTTTGAGATTGCTTAAAGTAGGCTCTATGCTGGGTTGTTCTGTTGTGTTCTCAAACCCTGCTACTTCTGTGAAATTTTATTGGACACGAAACATACAGCTGCTTTTGTCTCCTTCAGATCTCAAGTGTGACCGCTGTAACTATGGCTACAAGATGCTGACTGCCAGTAACCCTAATGGGTGTGAGCCCTGCCAGTGTAACACCTATGGCTCCTCTAGCCTGTTCTGTAACCCAGACACAGGCCAGTGCCAGTGCAAGACTAACGTGGAAGGTCTTCTCTGTGACACCTGTGTGGATGACTACTATGGGCTGGATGGTAGTGGGTGTAAAGCATGTGTTTGTAATGCTGATGGTACTGAGACAGGGACCTTCTGTAACAAGACATCAGGGCAGTGTGTGTGTAAGGCTTATGTTCAGGGCCACACTTGTGACGAGTGCAGGGATGGGTTCTATAGCCTGGGTGCCAGTCCCGCCCTGGGATGTGTTCCATGCACCTGTACAACCGCTGGTACAGTTGGCAGCACGAGTGTCTGCAACAAGACTAACGGAGTGTGTCCGTGTAAGACGTTTGTGAGCGGAGACAACTGTAACCAGTGTCAGGAGAACTACTGGGGACTGGACCAGGCTAACCCTGATGGCTGCCAGCCCTGCAGCTGTGACCCTACAGGAACAGTGGCAGGTACAGCCTGTAACCAGGCCAATGGGCAGTGTACCTGTCTAGCAAACAGGGAGGGCCGCAGGTGTGACACCTGTTCAGCAGGTAAGGAAGTACAGCATTTTGTATGAATGTAGCGCAATAGGTGCCATTTTTGTCATTCCAGTGTAAGCAATGGCAAGGCTGCAAAGTAAGAAGTTAAATCCAATGTTTGTTATTTGAAGCAAATTAACAGAAAATTATAACATTTTTAAGTACTTTTTTTCTGTTTTTCACTTACAGAATTGTACAAAACATCTTACAGCAGAAAAAGGATTTCATATACATTTATTGTATTTGATTCTAGAGATAACAGATCATCTTGACAGATACTTAATACACAGGAGGTTCTGGAAACGAATTGCAACAGTACTGTCTTCACAGTTAACATTTGCTGTTTTGGCATAGGTTATTACGTGGCGCCCAACAGTGGAGAAGGTTGCCTGGACTGTAACTGCAATGGTGCAGGAACCCAGGCTGGAACAGTCTGTGATGCAGACACTGGGCAGTGTCAGTGCAAGCTCAACTCTGGGGTGGGGGGCCGGGCTTGTGATGAGTGCCTGCCCGAATACTTCAACTTTGACCCTGGCTCGGGCAGGTGGGCAGTTAATTCACAGCTGGATAATCTCCACAGATATTTGTTGTTTTGTTTTAAGTAGAAACTATTTCTGCATATGTCCTGTTGTGACAATAACTTTTATAAGTTTAAACTCTCTTGACACATTCTTAATTAGCAGAATTAGAACAATACAGGTACAGTAATGTTACATACATGTATACTTTTTTGTCAGTGGATTAAAACCATTTTTTGTACAATATACAACATGTACTACATGTCACTGATTAATGAGACTCTTCTGAAAGTTGGATAATTGAGTCTTAATTGTTACCTTTTCTTCCACAGCTGCACCCCATGTGGTTGTGACCCAGCAGGAAGTACCAACACCTCTTGTAATGGCAACACAGGACAGTGTGAGTGTAAGCAGTTTGTGGAGGGGGACAAATGTGACACCTGTGTGGCTGGATCCAGCAACCTGCAGGAGAGCAACCCATTTGGCTGCAGCAAAGGTAGCAGATCTGTTCTTATGGTGGTGGTGGTGGGGGGGGGGCAGATGCCATATACTTGAAGAATACCACAGTACAGTTTTGTATTTGTTGTGGAAGGGGACAAATGGTGAATCTTTTGATATACTCTTGTGGAGGGTGAAAGATGTTTGGTTGTGGAAAACACTGATGCCTTGAAGGGACAAGATGTCTTGGTTATACACATGTATGAATTGTTCTAGCTGCCAACAGGAGACCTTTTTTGAATGCTACAAAAATGGGATGTACTATAATTAGTATAAGACTTTAGTGCTAGCATATCTCAGAATGAATACTGTGAGATACCGAGTCTCAAGATTTTGAGCATGTCAATCAAGATTGATGCAAACAATCCTAGCAAATCAGTCAATAGTATACATGTAATCCTTGGAAGCTGCTGCTTTTGCTTCAACTGGAATCAGGTGGACAATCTAAGAAACCATGTGCCTATTTGTTTATCTTTATGTCACATGATTGCCTAATAATGTAGTCAGGTAATTAATAGTATGTTCATCATGTCCATGGCAGCTCCATCACAGATGCCACAGCCAGTGGGAACTCCCTCTGCATCCACAGTCATCACCCTGAGATGGGAACCACCAGACTTCCCCAATGGGAACTACCTACAGTACTATCTCTACAGGGACAACCAGCAAATCTACTCTGTCAATGACACTCTGCCATTTGGTAGGTTCCAGCTGTATTAATTCCAAGCAGATATGTAATAAGATATGCAGAAGTTGTTGCATAAACTTGACATTTTCCATGGGGATTTATTTGACATATCTGTTCTGCAAACAAGAATATGATTCTTGGCACTGAAACTGCAGAAATTTCAAAAGTGTTGTGGAAACATACAAGAAATGAAAGTTCAATATCAACTATTTCCATATTGTGCTTGACTAAAATATCCCTGTTGACTCTGCCCGCAGACACCCAAGAGTTTGAGGACACTGCGCTGACCCCGTTCACCCAGTACACGTATTATGTACGGGCAACCAACTCTGATGGCTATGCCGACAGCCCGACCATCGCAGTACAGACACTATCAGGGATACCCACTGGTGATGCTGTTCTGGAGGTCAGCCAAATACAGGTGAGAGGCATTTTTTAAATCTGAACAACCTGAATCTGGTGTTTGCCTGCTTCACAACAGTAAGATTAAAGCATGGAAATAAAGTTTGATGCCTTAGCCCAACAGTTTTTTAAATGTTTTTTGGGAAGGTTAATCCCACTAGTTTCAGGAAGACATCTAAAACAATGTACATGGTCTAGCTGTCTCAGTAAGTCAAATATATGTTAAGTATCTTCAGACTTGCAAGAGGCATAGGATTTTCAGCACCAAGGACATCACCTTTATAGAATGGAATTTTCTGGGTTACATATCATGATACTATCTTCTTTGTAGAGAATCTTTTTACTACGGTTTGGAAAAAGCTGAGGGGAGAACTGTCATAGCAGTTGTTCAGGGATCGAAATACTGGGTGCATGTGCACCTTAGTGCACCCAAAATTGGATCGGTGCACCCAATTTTTGACTGTGGGTGCACCGGTGCACCTAAATATTTTTGTAGTATTAAGTACGGTAAAGGTACAAAACACTGTAATTCCAACATTGCTGTGATGGAATAAATTAATAAAAAACCTTTGATGCACTGCTTGTTTAAAATTCTTGAGATAGAATTAGATTTACTTCAGTTTTAAAGCCCGAAAATGTGTCGGCGCAGTGCCGACATCGCGTTACTTCCGGATCCCGACTATAACACTGGACAAGAGATCTCTTCTTTCTCGTTCCCCGGTTTCTTGATAGTCATGTGACCAAAACACCGCGAACTCGCTTCCGGAACTTTCCGACGCTTTTTGGTAGTTACCTCGGGGGCATGTCATGTGACAAAATGTTGTTTTCGTGCATTTTTCGCTTGACTTCGATAATCTTCGAGGTCACATCGTCAAAACTCGGGTGTCGACAAAATTCGGCCATGAAATTCGTGGATGACAAAGCAAAACAAATATGTCGAGACAGACTTCGCTTAGAATACGGTTCCTTCAGCCGAGGTCCGATCGTGATGACGACGAAAGAGATGTGGCAACAACATCAGCCCAAGCTCTTCAAAACCCCGAAGGAAGCGATGAAGCTGGAAACCAACGGGAAACATACCCGGACAAGCGAGAAGTGGACAGACCGTGCCGTCGGAGCGCCGAGACAGAGGGGGAGGGGGGCGGCCATGTGCTCTCGGCAGCAGACAACAACACTCCCGGGCCCTCCACGGCCTCCCGAGCTCCTTCCGTGTCCAGTTCCGGGTCATCAGAGTCGGATTCCGAAACTGAATCAACCGAGGAGTCTAGTGCAAAAAGACCGAGGCTTTGTGTGATTTTTTTTTCATTTCTAGATTTTTTTTAATATTTTTTTTTTCGATCTCGGAATCCTAATTTGCCTTTTTTCGGTAAGATCATTACTGTGTTATTTCCATAGCGATGCAAATTATTTCCACTCTTGCTACGATCATTTTTAGCATTCTTTACGTGTATTATGTACTACTGGAAATATGTGGTGCACCCAAAATTTTTTTGGTGCACCTAATTTTTTTGGTTAGGTGCACCAGTGCACCTTATCAAAAAAATGAATTTCGATCCCTGGTTGTTAGTTTAATGTTTGTCTATATCAAGTAAAATTAAGCATTTCAAAAATGTTTTAAGAAATACAACTTCAGGGTCCATTGCAAGACAGAAAGATCTATGTATGACATTGAACTTTTGTTGGTATAATATTCTGTTTTCATGACTGTGTAATGCTGTACATATGACAGGCAACAAGTGCATTCTTCCGTTGGCAACCACCATCCAATGCCAATGGTCCTATCAACAACTACGTCCTGACCTCGGTGACCCCAAGCCGCCCCACCCCCAACTCCCACTACACCGGCCTTGCAACAGAACAGCTGATCTCAGACCTCATTCCCTTCACTAACTACACCTTCACCCTGGAGGCCTGCACAAGTGGGGGATGTGGGGTCAGCGACCCCGTGGTGTTTACCACCTTCCAGGCAGCACCTGAGGGCCAGGCCGCACCCAGCATCACTGCTCTGTCTCCCACTGAGCTGTACATAGACTGGGACTATCCTGATCAACCCAATGGTGAGACAGTCCTGTTGGAGTGTATATTCTCTAATGCATGTGGCCATATTTTATTAGAATCTTAAGATTTGTTTTTTCCCATTGACACTTTCTGACAGATGACATGATAGGTAAATATCTTTATCTATTGTTAAAAACCTAATACCTCCACAAGATAAGACAAGTCTATATCCCTAATATTTTACTTCAGGCATCATCATCAGGAATGAGCTATGGATGCAAGGAAAGCCCAATGCCCAGGGAGTTCATATCCCTCCAGCCAACCTCATCTTTGAGTCTGTTGGTTTTTACAACCCCCGACCAGTCCAAACTGCAAATGAGAATGCACTTCCTCCTCCTGAAACAAACTACACAAAGGTGTGTATCAAACTACTGTGAATCTTATAAATATGCAATGATGTACTATATAATCCCAATAGGTAACTGGTATAAATTTGTGGATGATCAACATGGTTTTAAAAATGAGTACTTACAGCAACTGGACTGTATGATACCTCTCCCTTTTCTAGGATTATATCTTGTATATGCATCCGAAATCAAACTTCTGTCTGTCTACAGGATTGTTATTAGTTGATTCTAACACAATCTGTCCATTTCCAGGAGGGTCTGTCTCCCTACACAGAGTATGAGTTCCAGGTGCGTGCCCAGAACCAGGCTCTGCAGCAGAACACAGACACCAGTCCCTGGGTCACAGGCAGGACAGCTGAAGCAGGTAGGATTATAGAATTCTATTCACATTTCTTTAGTAATGTATTAAAAATATTTTTGTGCCAGGAATTTCTTCATGACTGCTAGGTTGCCAGTCATTACTACTCGTGTGATGGTATAGCTAAATGTGGTGAAATTACATGTAAATTAATTAACATTTAAACTTTTTCCACCTGTTTCAGCCCCCCTTTCAATGACAACACCAACAGTGGTGGGTGTTTCCTCCTCGGAGGTGAATGTGACCTGGCAGGAGCCAGATGTGACCCAGGCCAGGGGGGAGATCCTGCGGTACGAGGTCTACATTGTGCGCACATCAACAGATCCATTTGCACCTCCAGATCAAGCTGAGGTAAGCATTACTAGTAGTTACCAACCAATTCATAGGGACAGATGTTTTCATCTTAGCTTTATCTTTTTAGGCATCTCCAACTTTTATACAAAATCAACAGTCAATGTCACATCAACAATCTTTTTTCTCATTAGTGCCTGGACTCAATTCCTGCTTGTGATTTAGTTGAACATTCCTTTAAAAAGTTGTCAAGCTGACTGATGGCCTACTATCATGTATTAATTGAAGCAGCCAGATGTTTAGAAGAGGGATTTTGTTAATCTCCTCTTTTTCTTCCCTTTCTGGACATAGGATGCTGAAATATTTTGTGGTGTTAATTGTGCAATTATCTTGCAGCTCCTGTACACAGCTGGTGGCTCAGAGTTCTCTTACTTAGCTGGAGGATTCACAGCTTACTCCCAGCAGCGATTCAGGATCACTGCTTGTAACAGTGTGGGCTGTGTGAACAGTGCTGAGGGGAGGGGCACCACGCTTCCAGAAGGTGAGTGTGAATTTGCTTCTGATTTATCATGATCTTTCCTTTGAAAGTTTATGGATTCTGTAAAAATCTATTTCAATCTGTAGGTTCAATGTGTTTGAAATTCTTTTAGATTCTGTTGGTAGCTTCAATGGAGAGGAATAGACAATTAAACTGTCATGTTCAGTGTGTAATGAAATGACACTGTGTTATTTTATTAGTAACATTTCTTTACTCCCACAGCCCCCAGTGGTCAAGCCCCTGCCATCGCTGACGGTTACAACTCCTCTGCTGTGACTGTTACCTGGTCTCCCCCCGCACAGCTGAATGGACCAGCCCCTAACTATGAGCTCCACCGGTTTCCGTCCTCCTTCTCCACACCTCCTCCCCAGGTGTTCAAAGGAACATACTTCCCCGGGGCGGGGTACAGGAGGTTTCCTGGTACCCTACTGCCTGAAAATGCTGCCTTCACAGGTCAGTCAACAGGTCTTAATTGACCTCATGCTATCCTGTAGCAGCTTTCAGGAATTTTCTTTGCACCCCATTACTTGAAAATGCTGCCCTATCAAGGCTGCTCTTTGGGAATGTTACCTTTGCAGGATAGTCAACAAGCTTTAAATAACAGGTAGTTTCCACAGGTGAGAAGTTGTGCTAAAGAAATATACTACCCCTTAGTAGACAGGATTTTTTTCAAGTAGCATACTGCTTATGAATGCTACCTTTACAGAAGAATCACCACTGACTGTACTGTCTTTGGGAATCTAAGGGGATGTACTCCAGATCTTTGGGATTAGAAGGAATGAAATGTCTTACTTTTTATTTATTCATTTATTTATTTTTCATTAGTCTTACTTTTCTTCCATTTGTCACTACCCTTGCTACAGGTGTCAGACTCTCCTTCAAGACTGTCCACCCCAATGGACTGATACTCTTTGCAGTATCATCTGACACAGCACAGAGTGAGTACCTGGTCATCCAGATGGTGAATGGTCGGCCATGGTTCCTGTTTGATGTACAGGTTAGTGACCCTGCTCCAGTGTACCTTTCTACTTTTTTTTATGTAGATAACGGATATTGTAGAGCTTGGACTGAATTTTTTCTTTACAAGGATACTTTACAGTATGTCCTTGTTGTTCTACTCAGGATGCAGCAACTGCTGTAACAACAACAAATGACGGGGGCAGACAGTACGACGATGGCCAGTGGCATGAGTTGGAGGCATTCAGAAACCAAAGAGTTGGAACACTGACTGTGGATAGCTATGAAGGTGACTGAATATTTTGTACATGACAGGGTCAAAGTTGTCACAACTGGATTCTTTATTTTACTGAAAAGCAATTTTACATTAAATTGCATTGTAAAAATAAAATTATAACAGACTTGTAAACAATAGACAACTTTTTATTTCAGGTACTGCAACATCTTCAGGAACCTCCAATATCATCGGCAGCATGGCTCACCTGTACCTAGGGGGCCTTCCTCGAGACTTCCAGTTGGTGCGGACTGATACAGGTGGGTGGACATGTTATGGATATGTGAAGTATGTCAAGTGGGGTATTTTTCTAAGTGTACTTCATTTGGGGGAGAACCACTGACCTTGCAGGACCAGTCCTTGCAAGTCTGAGTTGCAAGAGCTCAGACACAACCGGGCTGAATGCCTGGAGCAGCTGCCATTTGACCCCAAATGTTTGATAATGGCCTTATATACCTCTGTTCTTCTACAGGAGACAGGGTGACCAGTCGTGTGGGATACCTGGGCTGCCTGAAGGACATCACCATCCTGTCCTCTATCTCCCCCTCCTTCACCTGGACACCTGTAGACTGGACTCAGGCAACGGGAAGTGCCAATGTTCCTGCATACTGGGAGGGCTGTGTCTCTGGTTTACAGTCAGGTGTCCACTTTAAAGGAAGAGGTAAGTGTTAAAATATACTGTAAAGGTTTATACTGTAAAGGTGAGAGAATTTTATTTAGAAAAATTCAGACATATACAGCAGTTGCAAGTACTACATTTAATAGCCCTATAAACAAATGCTTTGAAGGCTATAATATGCTGTTTTGACAGATACTTGGGGATTTATAGAATGATTAGTGTTTAGTGCTTCCTATAATCCTAGCTTGACCCTGGTGTCTTGCAATGCAGAATGGTTAAGTTGCAGGCAAACCAGCATTCATACAGAGATCAATGGAATATCTAATATTCTTTTGCCATCAGGTTATATCAAGCTGCCAACCGGAACATTTTCTGGAGGAGCAAACTTTGATCTGAGTTTCCAGTTCCGCACAGAGATCCTGGCAGGACTGGTGCTGTTCTCCTATGGCAGCACTGGGGACAGCTACCTGGTGGTGGAGTTGAACATGGGAAGTCTACAGGTATGGGTATATAAGAATTGTTAGTATCAATTGAGCTAAAGCCTCTACCAAACATTTAGCTTGTCCAAGTGTAAGACAACTGTGTAGCTGTGGTAATGAAAGTATTTGTTTTCTTCATTTGATTTTTGACATAAAGACTAAGTACACCATTATAGTACATACATAGTGTTTACAAAAATGACCTTGGAGAAAAATATCACGAGGAAAACAATACTTATTGACTTTCATTTTCACAGGTTGAAGTTGCCTCAGGTGCAAATAGTATCCGTGCAGAGACCACACCCTCAAATGTGTTCAGATTGTGTGATGGTGCCTGGCACACTGTGACCATAGAAAAGAATGGTGGTACCATCAGCATAGATGTAGACAGTGGTAATGTCACAGCAACAAGGACTGGCTCATCAGTCACAGTGGCTCTAGACTCACACTTGTATGTTGGAGGATTGCCAGTGGAGGGAGAGGCTGCTCAGGTTGTCTCAACCAAAAATCTGGATCTCCAGCCAGGTAAGTACCACATGTGTGCCCTGTTTATACTTGCCATTTTAAAGGAATCAACTGTTTGCAAGGCTTTTCAATTTATGAAATTGAATCTTTTCCTTTGTCTATTAAGCTCTGCTGTTGCCCTACCAGGTTTTGGAGGTTGCCTGAAGGAGCTGAGTTTTAACAGTGGTGCTGCAGTAAACTTCATCCTTCCTGACTTGGAGGCGGCTAATGTTGCCTTGGATGGGTGCCCGTCGGATGGGTCCATGAGGGTCTGCATGAGTGACGCTACCAACCAGCTGTACACGGGTCAGGCACTCAGCTTCCTAGACACCACTGGACTGTCACCATTCACTGGTAAGCTATAGGGGTATAATATATAAGATTTGACAAGTCACTATAATTCTCAACTCAGTTATACTTCAGGTATGACTACTATCATGAAAGGTTGGACTGTTCCATTGAGTAAGGGTGAATTTGTAAACCATAGCCTACCCAATTCATACCAAAAGTTCAGTGATACTAGCTGTATTTTTGTATTTATTGGTGTATCTAATAGTATATACTTTTCTTACAGAGTACCTGTACCAGGTGGTCAGCAGCAACCCGGCTGGCTCAACTCTCAGCCAGTGGAGCTCTGGCAGGACACGAGAGGGAGGTAAAGGAGTAAACTAGTAACATCAACAGTAAGGCAGTGTTTCCTGCATTGGCTATGGATATGTCTTTGTGACTACATGTCCATCACAGTATTGAGCTGTGACCATGTAATAGGATTTGTACATAGTTCTTCATAGATGCAAGACCATTTTTATCTCTCTCCCCCCCTCTCCAAGTTTTAAAAAGAAAAATCAAGTAAAACTCATGGGTAATTGCTGTTTCTCTTGGCACAAAAGCCTTCAGTGATCATGAGTGTTTGTGTTCATTCATTTACAAAGCATGTACTGAAACCCGATCAATCCTTGTTGTCCTGTCCTACAGCTCCTACAGGACTGGTGGCCCTGTATGACCCTGTGGATTACAGTGGGTACGTGGTGGGCCTCAGATGGCAGCACCCCTCAGGGAATAGTGGTGTGATCCAACAGTATACCCTTAGGGCCTACAACCTAGACAGGCCTGAGTATGTTCCAGTGGACACCAACATCACCGACACTGAGCTTATGCAAGGTGAGAGGCTAATCTTGGTCGAAACAAACTTTAAATGGTGATAATAATAGCACGGTTGCTCTCCTTGGTGCTGAAATATGACAACACTACCAAGCAATTACTTTTACCAGAATATTGCTCAGATTTAAATAACTTTTAATCAGACAATTACTAATTTCATTATAGTAGAACGTTAGTTCTGCTACAGCCCCTGCATACACTAGTTTTGTAAGATAGCTATCCTAAATCTTCTTTTGTTAGGAAAAACACTTATCCCTTGTCCAGCATGGTCTTTCAGTAAATTGTATGGTTGAACCTGCAGTCTTATCTCTTAGAAATTCTTAGAAAAATTTGATAAGCACACATTAATGCAGTAATGAAATTGTTTTTGGCAGATGAGAAACATTTTCTGTCCTGTTTTCCACAGGCAACATGACAAATCTGATCCCCTTCACCAACTATGACCTTCGCCTGGTGGCCAGCACAGAGGGAGGCAGCACTGAAGGGCCAGGACTCCAGCACAGAACTGTACAGGAAGGTAGGATACAGCATGCCATTTAAAGTACACACTATGACACTAAAACAATTGGAACCTGTTACTAGCATGAAAGTGCTGATTCTGTGTTTAGTTGGTCAGCAACTTTTTAAACTAAACTTCACTCCCCAAACAAAAGTAATCAAGACCAGCCAACTCCACAGCCTGCTTCAGGAAAAATCATGGTGTCACTACTTTCTCTAATAGTGTGTTAAAGGTGCCCAGAAGTCTGTCCCAATTGAATGATGTTTCTGTAATCCTGGATAACAAAGCATAAAGGGTGAGCTTTTTCTATGTTGTGTTTTATTGGCATCAAATATTTTGCTGCCGTTACAGTTCCTGATGATGTTAGCCCACCGTATGCAACAGCCACCTCAGCCACAGAGCTGACTTTAAGGTGGGACGAGCCAAACCGACCTAATGGTCTCATCCAGGGCTACAACCTCTTCAGGGATGGCTCTCGCATCACCAGACCTGACAACTTACTCCGAGTCCATACTGTCTCTGGGCTCACAGTCTTTACAACATACCGCTTCATGGTGGAGGCCTGTAATGCCAAGGGGTGTACCCAGAGTCCCGAGGCTGTCATAACCACCTCACAGCTTCCACCCACCCGCATGGACCCTCCCACGCTTCAGGTCCGAGGGGCAAAGGAGATCTTTGCAGAGTAAGTTTTGGAATAAAGACTCTACTAGATATTTCTTTCGTCCCTTTGGCTTAGAATTTCTATCCATCTCTAGCTGATCAAGCATTTGTACTTTGTATGTATCTTATCACTTTCATATCAATTGACAGTATCACACAAACCATTTGAGTCCAGATTTGATCTATTATGTACACTTGAGTAACAATGATTATACATTTTAGAAAGCTATCTGCACATCTCACTTAAAAGTTTATATGAATCCTAAAAAGATTACCTTGTTACCAGGTGGATTGAGCCCTTGGAGCTGAATGGCATCCTGGAGAGATATATTGTGTACAGGTCTGAGGTACAGGCAGTTCTAGGAGAGGTTGTGTACAACAGTACAGCCACTGCCTTCAGGGACTATACTCTTACCAACCTGACTGGTGGAACAACATACTACATCAGGGTGGCAGTAAGTAACAGTCTGTTTACACCTGTGTGTATAACAGTACTGTGGTAAATGGGATGTGTTTTAAAAGACACCACATTTACTGTATGGTGGCACTTGTGCATCCTCTTTAAAGCTATGAAACTTTCAGTAATCTGACTGGTGAGATGACATATATAATTTACTAATAGGATGTTGATAACAGTTGCATGCTAAGACCAGAACATAGGAGTACCATCATGAAAGATCATATTTCATTCATTCTGTTATACATTCATTTGACACACACTGTTTCAAAAGTGATTACTGGCAAACCTTAAATGCACAAAGAGACTGACTACTAATATGGACTATGATTGACAATTTCCTTGCCAAAGACATACAATTCTATGGATTGCCCCCCTGAGTTGCTTCTATCCTTGCATCACCCTGTGAATAAGAAATCTCCTTCCGTCCCCAGGCATGTACAGGAGGAGGCTGTAGAACCAGTGCTCCATCTGTGGCCACTACAGAGGAGAGTGCACCAGAGGGAGTTCCAGCACCAACAGTGGAGTCTGACAGTCCTTTACACATTAGAGCCACCTGGGGACCACCTAGAATACCTAACGGTGAGCCAGTTGTAGAGTGCAATCAGTGATGCAGATGGGCTTTATCATTAGCCTCAGTGCTAGAATTGGATCAAGGTTATTGATTTGGATGCCAAAGTGTCTGCTGAGATCATATCCCTAGGTTAAGGCCAATAATCTATGCTAAAATCATCCTTCATTTCAGGTGTGATCATCAGCTATGCACTGTACATGAATGACGTTCCAGTACAGAACACATCCAACCTGATGATGTATGAGACAGATGGCCTGTCAGCATGGAGTTTACACTACTTCCAGGTCCAGGCATGCACAGCAAGGGGGTGTGGGCTGGGACCAAAGGTATGGAGAACTAGTGGCATACTTAAAAGTTTGAGTATTGTGGGAGTCAAGGCAATTAGGATTTATTGTATGTGGTCATCAATGGCAAAATAAAGGAAAGAGGTACTAGTATTCTATACCAGGTCCTTGACTTAACAATCTACATACATTATGACAGTGACTTCTTTGTTTGTCTGACTGAAATCTGAAAAGCTATTCTTAAGTGTAAGTCATACTTTTTAAGGTGTAAATTTAGATTGTTGTGCTGACAGGTCAGTGGCAGGACCCAAGAGGCTGCCCCAGATGGATCAGTGACCCTGGAGATCTCAGTACTGGACAGTAGGTCTATCCGTGCACGTTGGAGTGGTGTCGGCCGACCAAATGGGAATGTCTCATACAGCGTGCAGTTTACTGGGATCTTCTACAGGGACCCAGGTAAGCATGTTTGAAGAGGGATTTTCTTTTAGCTGTCATAGTGCCAATTAACATCACAATTGTCTTTCTCTAATGTTGCAAAAATGGCAACATAAAATGCACTGAAAATTTGTATGATAGAATTTTTAGTATTGTCACAGGTTTCTAGCACATGTTTCTATCTGTATCTGTATAGCCGGTATAACAGATACAGATAGAAACTGCTATCTAGAACATGCTTTGTTTGGCCCAACAGATGAAAGAAAGATTTTGGTTCTTACATTTTGGATACTGCATGAGACTGCATGTCACACTGTCTGGACAAGTACAATTTTATCATGATGTGTTGATAGTTACCTTTCTGTAGTACTCATCATTCACTAATCTTTGTTTTCACACTGGTGCCATTCTACAGACAACTGGGACTACAGCACAGTGAGGGACACCCAGTCCCTGTACACCAGTCTGGTTACTGATGAGTGGGTGACCATCCCAGGCCTCATCCCCTACTCCACATACACTGTGCAGGTCAACGCTTCCAACACAAAAGGCTTCATTCTTAGCAACACCCGTGCAGCTACAATGCCAGAAGGAGGTAAGAAAATCTCCAAGTGACAGGAGGTTTCATTTTGAAAATGAAGCTTATCAAGGTTGATCAGCTTCAACCAAGTAAGAGGTGGCCAATTTATGAAAAGATCTTGATGTTTGGCTGATTGCCAGGTGGTTAAGTATAAAATCTACATAGCATGCCATTTATCTGTTTTTAAAGAACATCATACCAGTGGTCTTTAAGGTCACATCTATCTCGACAGTTTTATGCATGTTTTTCAAAAAGAATATTTATGGTTTTAGTCATTGGAGTAGGATCACTACTCAAATAAGTTTTCCCTCATAGGATACAGTGTTTAGATAAGCTAGAATACCAACCATGCAGTGCATGTACATGTATAGGAGAACCTGGCTACAATGGAACTACACATTGCCTCAGACATTACCAGGTAAAAATGCCAAAATATCTGTGCTTATGTGAGAAAACGCTGGTAAAATTGGTAGATGTAGATGTATGTGTATTGTATAGCCAGTATACTCACTTTTTTCAGAATAACATACGAGCTTCACAAGCATGTGTTTTCTCAGAAAAAACAAGTTTCTTCCATTGTTTCAGCCCCTGACGGAGTACGTCCCCCCACCCTGGTGGCAGCGTCTGCCACATCCATCCGGGCCACCTGGGATGCAGTCGGCAGGAACAATGCACCTGGCAACGCAGACTACAGGCTGGAGTACAGGCAAGCAGGCAGCAACAGTGGGCAAATGTAAGTTAGATCAGATCAAAACCTTCAATTTTCTTACCTCTCATAGTCAAGGGAATGCAGGTTTGCTTGAGTCATGCTAGAGATGAAAGCCTTGATTCACCTTTCTGAGGTGAGCTGAGTCACAGGAGCAATGAATATTTGAGTCAAACATGTCAGGAGTCATGGGCTGTTATCTTAGTCTACCATTTGACAAGCTCAGGTCAGGGGACTGCTATAGTACCTAGGTTGCCAAATTACCTACCATGTTTCTCGGAAACTGCCTGTTCATTTTCTGCTTCATCATACCTGACTGCTGCAACTAGGTGGCGTCAATATACAAGGGCTGTAAAGTTCCATTACAAAATAGTGCAGTTGTGGTGTATATTAAGTAAGAGCACTGAAAACACTTCTGCTTTCAAATGGAGAGGAGACTATGGTATCTGTCCTTGGTGCTGAAATACACCAAAACTAACTGCTGGCATACATTGATCTGACAATTTCTCAGATTTTTAAAGAGCACCAGGCCAGAATCTTGAAATATGATTTGGTAGCTCAGGGGACCTGAATATGTCATAGAATATGCCCACCATTGTTCTATTGAAGTTGTTAATCTTTACTTCACACCAGGGGAATGAAGTATTGTTTTTCGCTTGTCTGTCTGGGTTTCTGTGTCTTTATGTGTATCTTTGTGATTCCCAATATACAAAATGCAGCATTTCCATGTGTCTTCAGTGTTGCTATATGTTATGTATATGCTATATGCTACATTGTACCTGTGAAGAAGAAAAAGAACTTCAGAATAGGATTTACTGAATATTGGATTTGTATACGGAAAAATGAGCAAAGATAGGCCAGTATGAGCATTGATCAGAGTCCTGCAGGCAGCATTAATCTATATTGATTCTTTATGATTGAGTGCTAGACTTTAATGGCATATGTCAAAATGGTCAAAGTTTGCACACTTCATGCCTGTAAATGCAGGGTTCACTACAGCCTACTGGAGGTCATGGCTATTTCCTACTTTCCCATATGTCACAATAGGTCTCCTACTGTTTGGCCATTTATTATACTGTCAGCTGTTCTTATAAATTAGGCCACAGTGACCTCAAGAGCTTTTGTTACTCTCAGGTTCTCATGATTGAGTGTAGACTAAAAGTTTTGAATGGGAGAATTACATTCCTGGCATTTAGAGCAGTATTTTTCATTTCCAGGATTATGCAGAATGGCAACACCAGTTAAGTCAGGGCTGTAAATTAGGTTTTCACAATATCATTTGATGCTATGGTATCAGAAACCCACAAAAAGAGAGAAACCCATAGATGGCATGCCTTCTTTACTGTATTTCTCCTCAGGAAAAGTTAATGCCTGAGGCTGGTTTGATTCAGAGTAGGTAAAAGGTGTCATATAGTTTGCTGGATCTATGCTAAGCATGTTAAAATTATATGTCTTTGATTAAAGGTTGTTCTTTGTTGGCTGATGTGAAGCAATAAAATCCACAGGACACATGACTAAATCTGCAATTGGTATTGTATCATGACTACACATCTGAATCTACAGGTTTTTTTATATACAGTAAGAATAAATATAAAATACAGCACAATCCCAAATACTTTGTTAGCTTGAGGTCAACTATTTTCTGAGTCTTCAGTAACAATCCTGTTGGACTTACTGTTTTCATTGGTTTCCAATAGTGTACTTTCAGGTTGCAGCTGTGGTTATGATAAATGTGGAACCTTCATATTATTCCCCTATTAATGCCCACAGCTGTATTTGGTTAGAGACTGGAAAGCATTTAAGCTCCATGATCAATAATGAAATAATCAATGTGGGAAGTGCAGAAGTGCAATACACAAATGTTAAGTCTATGGCTTCAGGGACTATTGTAGTTTCTTTTGTTAGTTGCTCAACCAATAAGAAACGCAGGACATTAGCATTAATGTTTAGATTCATGATATTGATAACCTATGCAAGTCGATTTAATGTTCCATATTACTGGCATTTTGGATGATGAATCACTTTGTGGGAAAATTAATCATTGTTGATCAATGACAGTCCATGGCCACACATGGTACACTATGCCATACATGTATCAGTCACTGTCTCCCGTATAGGCCAGTTTGTCATTTGTTTTTGGAATCTTCAACTCAGTCAATACACTTACTTTGTGAAGGCTAGTATGGGGGCTCCTGTTTTAGGTAATTATTAGAAACTGCAATCCCTTGTCTTCACATTTTAGCTTCTGTAAATGATGTTTGAAGATTTTGAGCATGTTTAAAATGCCAAGAGCACCAGAACTACATTACTCAGGCCAACCTGTAAGCATTAAACCTGCGGAAGCAGCTGGTGGAAATGCAGCAGTTAAACAGCTCAGAAGACATATGTCAGAAATATGTACACATTGGCTACTTATTATGGCTTTTCTTGTTCTTTGTGAAAGGATTTCCGGGCTTCTTGCTTATTGTGTTCAATTTAAAATCTCCTGCATCTATTGTTCAGACAATGTTCAAGCTGTGTGACTGGGAGGCGGTGAAGTAGTAGCACAGCATGAGCCAAGACCATTTGTGCTAATGCCCAGTGCATACAAAGTCTTTAAGTGGTTACTATGCCATGCCATGCCTGTAGCTTTTGGTCATGGCCATTTATCAACAAAGTTGCATAATTTCTATCCTTTGGCATTATTGCTGAGCTTTGGAAAGCATCCTTAATGAGGTGTCCCCAGATAAAAATGACTTTGTACTTTTACAACAATTTTGGAGAACCTTCCAAGGTGGAGAAAAAGGCATATTTGCAAGGAATGCAAATGACAGCTTGTCAAGGGATATTCCTTTGGATCAATAATGCTTTGAATACTTCAAGACTTGACATTTGTAACAAAAATATGATGAAATTGACAGTCTTCATTGATCCATATTTGGAAAAGAATCTAATCACACTGGTCATCTGATAATCTAAAATTCATAACATGGTCAGGTCTAGGGGCACTTTTCTGGTTGAAGATCTAATCCTTGGCAATCATGTTTGAATGAATGTTTGCCCTAAAACACAACCATGTCCTAAATATAGACCACAGGACATCTTCTACCATAATTTCTCTCTGTCTCCCTTTGTAGTTGTCACCTATTTTGCCAAATAGGCCCTGAATGAGCTGCCATACTCAGGAATGTGTTCTTGAAAATTATGGTGTATTTGGCACACATGATATGTGAGTGCAAGAATTGACATTATAGTGGGTATATAGAGAGATAATTGACAAACCTAATCTCTGCCCTGTCCAACTCACCATGGGGAGAGTCAGGAGGTCAGCAGTCTATAAGAAGTTTGATAGGTCCAAATTAAAGTATGGATACAATGCCGTAAGGTACAGATAGATCTTTATACCTTTATCCATAGCCGCAAATAGAGGTGAGAAGCAAAGTCAATGCTGTATAAATGCCAACAGTGTTGATCTTAATACCTGGTGGGCTTGCAGCGTCAGGTGTTTGGAGGAAGCTGACATTTTCTTTCAAAGTGGGACACCTTATCTTCATGTCAGGGCTAATAACACCGTGGTACTAGATCCTTGTTCACATATCTGACTCCTGTGCAGAATTCACAAACATTATCTCCTGATATGTTTAACTTCCAGGATTAGACATTCAGGAAATATAAGTATGTTTTAATTAAATCTATACATCTGGATACATTTTAGAAATTCAGACGTTTCAGACACCATCCGGTGAATTTCATCAGTGAAATAAATAGAAACTGTTTACTCTGTAAGAAAACTGTAAGTAAACAGTTTCTATTCATTGCACTGATGAAAGACACTGGATGGTGTCAGAAACGTCTGAATTTCTAAAATGTATCCAGATCTATAGGTTTAATTAAAACATTATCATCTCCTGATGTTTCCTGCAATAATGGAGAAGCGATGGGCAGACTTTAGCCTCCTTAAACGTAAATGAGTATGTGGGGAAATGTAATCTCACCAGGACATCATGTATCAGAGAGTGACTTGAATCCCCAATTTGTAGTGGCATAACTATCCAGCAGAATTATCCCTGATATGCTTATCTGTGGTTGGAAGCAGCAGGGGCCAACTGAGATCCTTGATTGACAGAGTACTTGCTGACCCAATTCCTGTACCCCCTGCCTTGACGTGTTTGTGGCCATCTGCATAGCTGAACAATAGCAGTTTTGCTGAGTAAAGACCTAAACTATTGTTCAATGCCGGAGGAAGCATTGGTATCATTCATCATGGTCATACACCTGTAGGTGTGCTGCCATTAACCAGAGCTGGTGGTCATGCCCCATCACCAGCGCTCTCATTGCCACCAGCCTCCACAGTCCCAATTGATTGGTAACAGCTGTCCACGTTGGGGGAAATTTATGCCCCGTTTTCTATTGAATTATTAACAAGACTGCTGATCTTGGTGATTCTGGGCATGATTTCCTGATACAATCAACACTTTTGTTTGCTGGGAGGCAGCAGTCACAATGTGTGTGGCTCTCGGTGGTGCAGGTTCCCCGTCAGCTGCCTGCAGAGCAGCAACTTGCCTCTCTGCACCATGTCTTCTTTTAAAGTTTCCCTCTCGTTTGCGCTGACTCTGGTCTTTGTGCTGGTGCTGTTCTTATTCCGCCTCTACTCTTTTCTGAAGACCCAAGTCATTGTGCCTGAACTGGTCTCTAATGCTACTGATTCTTGGTGGATGAGTAAGGGAACAGAGGTAACTAACAGGTAAAATGATGATTGTAATTTCATCATTCTAGAGAATACAAGAGTGGACTTGTATACCTGCATGTTACCCTTTATAGGGATCTGTTTGGTTCTTTAAGAAACTATGATGTTTAGCAAATTTTCCTTTGCTTTGCTTATTACCATTGTTGAACTCAAATGATTTATTTATGGTATGATTTTCTTTCCTTTAGAAGTCATAAGAAAATTGTTGTTCACCTTTCCTGATTTTGCAACATTTCAGTGTTTCCACTTCGCTGCTTGTCCATGTTGGATGCAGTTATACTAAACACATTCTGATATGTATTTTTTTTATCTTCCTGTCCCATATCCAGTGTTTTTGGACCATCCACATCCAGGAGTCACACCCAGACGGGTCTGAGACCTTACACAGAGTATGAATTCCGGGTGATCGCTGGAAACAACTATGGCCAAACAGAGAGTGAATGGGCGGCACAGTTCACCTCAGAGGACCGTAAGTTAAATCCCTCTCATATCTGTGGTATACACAGGTCCTCTAGGGTCAAGTTCAAATACTCCTAGAAAAGTCCTTACCAAAATGATTTTGCTGGGGAAAGGAAAATGGAGATGGAGAAAACAGCACTTCCTGTAATTTGGGCATGTTTGATTCATTGAAAAAGAATACAATTTCTTAGCCACTGCCTCATCAGTCCACTACAACTTAGTCTGAGCAGAGTGTTTTATGGCTGAGGGCCAAAGGTTCTCCACATTATTAATGTTTTTAAGCCAATGCAAGAATGGGTGCAGCAGGTGGCCATGTTAATATTGTATTTAACACCACAGATTATAGACGATGTCAGCAGCAAGTCGGCTATAAATGTCAGCCTCACACATTGATTAATGTTTTAATTAGCCTTTCCTGATATGCTTAATTGGTCTAATCACTGTAAACACTGCAGACATTGTGGCTTTCAGCAATGATTCTGTGGATGAACCACAAATTTGAAACAAGCAATTAGGCATAATTTTTGAATCAGCAACTATGGAATGAATTTGTTGCAACTGACTTATGCCATGTGCATGGACGTCTTTTTTTTATAGACAGATGCTTCCTACTACAACAGAATCAGAGTCAAGAGTTTGATTCTGACTCTTACAAAGTCATGTTTCTTACCAAAATAAAGCCAATATCATGAAAATTGTGCATAAATTATTGACTTTTGTTTCTAAAAATGTTTTTTTCTCAGGCCCTGGTTCCATTGACGCTCCCTTGGTGGAAGTGATCGATGCATACACCCTACATGTGACCTGGGAGCGTCCAGCAGAGCCCAATGGCATCCTGACAGAGTACCGACTGTACCAGAACAGTGCTCGACAAGTTACAGTGAGTTCAGCATACTTGTATAGGTTCCGGAGCAAGCATGTCTGTCTGGTCTGCCATCAGGGGAGGCAACTGAAGAATGTTGATTTTGAGTCCAGTTTAAATTTATGCATCATTGCATAGCCATAAATGGCCATTACGTATCAGTTAAGTATAATCAAGATGAGTGAATTGACACTCTCCTGTGTTTTGTTAAATGGATTGCTTATCTGACCAGTGGCAGCTGGGCAGGTCTTCCTCTTATGAGCAGGGTTCTATGTGGTTGAAAGGTGGTCCATGGAAGGGAACGTTGACATTTATAGCAGCTATTCCCCTGTAATGTGCCCATTCTCCTCTCTTTGGTGCTTCTGTTGCATGAGCAGTAGTGCTAGAAAATAGCCATTAGTCTCTCTGTTTTTTATAGGTATGACGTGGCAATATTTCATGTAGTCTTCAGCAGTATATACTTTGGGTTTTTGGTCAGGTTTTGTAAAACAGCTAACTTACCAATAACATGTTAAGTATCATTGAAGAGGAAATGGCTGTTTACAAGTCTTGATTCCATAGAAACCTATTGAGCGATCAGTCAAAACCCCATCATGTTAATTTATGAAGGCTGTGTTAGCTGTCCTTGGTGCTGAAATAGGGATTTTTTGGTTATTTTAGGAGAAGGTGAGGATTTAGGGTTTTCCTTTGATTCTGCACTACAAATAATGAATGATAAGAGCCAGTGTCAAATATCTCAAAAGAGATAAATACAGGAATTTATCAAGCAGTTACAAATTTCTGCCTACATTTCACTTTATCAAACAGAAGGAGGTTCAAAGAAACCTCATCCATGTCCTTCTCCAGATCCAGGTAATTTTTCATGCAGAGCAAATACCATTATCTCTGTCCAGATAATTGGGCATTTATTTGGTTATTATGATTTCAAGCGCAATGTATGTTATTTAAGTTACTTTGCTTTTGAATTATTTAGTAATTTTGTAACTTAACAGTTGTTTCTGTTGTTAGTTGTATTATTTTGAGTTTGATGGTTTTGTCTGGGGTCTTCCCCAGGCCCAGGGCTTATTGAAAAGCGCCCTACGGGCGATATGTATCCCCCTGGTTAAATAGATAAAAACAAACAAACAAACAAATAATCTGTTTAGGAAAACTACCAGCTTCTTTGTGCCTCTCGGACATATCCAGTAGAGCCTTTGTAGTACAGATTGAAGGCGTCAGTCCCATGTCATGCCCTATACTTACATGGACATAAAGAGCTGCTTAGTAAGACTACTCACAACAATATTGTTATAGCATAAATAATGTATGGTCATGGCTCTAGCACCTCAAATATCTCAAATGGAAAGAAAACATCAAAGAGCTTCAGCTTTGTCTTTTTAAAGTACAGTACTCTATATGATGTGCTTTGGTATGGCTGGACCTCTGAATTCTGGAATATTCTGTGCTTCTCTCTATTCCAGTGAACATTACATTTGAACAAGCAGAGCAGGTTGTCTGATGCAGCCTCAGTGGGGATGCAGCCTTCACAAAGAAACTGTTTGTTTGGGTACTTTCTGCTAAAGGAGCTATCAGTCTTGCTCCCTTCATTTCTGAAATAACCAACATCCATCATCTCCTGGACCCTGATACAATAGGAACAATTCCACCTTTGGTCTAGAGGTGCATTTTCAATGTGAGGAGACTGCTAACTAAAGGATAAGTTCCATGATGCACTAGACCCAAGCTCAAAGTCAAAAGGGTTCAAAATCGATACATAATTATTATGAATTATCAAGATTCAAAACTTAATGATGTTAAAATGATACCAATAGCAGGTATTAATTTTTAGTTGTGAAAACGTTATTGATAGAATGCTGACCTTCTAAGGTGGGATGTGTGCTAGTAACCAGATGGGTGCAGCTGTGCTGTTGTGTGTCCCTGTTTGTGAGCCAGTTCATTTCCTGAGGGTTGTTAGCCCTGATAAAGACCCAAATGATAAAAAGTTAAGCCTATATAAAAAAGCAATGTATGTTGTTAGCAAGTTTATAGGATGTCTGCCTTCTTATTTGCAGAAGCTTTAGGTGAAAATTGGAAGCCTGACTATGGGGCCATTGCAAAGTGATTATGTTGGCAGGTAATTTGTGTGGGTGTATATATCTCAATAAAAGCAAGGAGGATGTCCTGAACTGCAAATAGCACATCACATCTGGTCATCCTGGTTTCTAACTTTGATAGTTTCAACTGCCAACATTGGTACTGAAGGTACGACTGGAAGTGTAAGGTCTACTTTATACAGAATGAATCCACATAATACATCAACACAGCTGTAATCACTCAATACAATCAATGTTTATGTTGTCCCACTCTCTGAAGAATAAGGCATGTAAACAAGAAAACAGCTTGTGGGATTGTGCAGAAATGGGGACATTCATTGCCAGCGGGAAGCAAACATTTTCTATACATCACAGCTGATTTAACAGGTGATCTTTTTAGCATTGGCTATCAAAGCTGTTTTTTTTTAAATTAAAAAGTCTGTTGGATAGGCTTGTAGGCCATCAAAAACCTTACCCCTGACCCTGTCCTTTGTTGTTATTCATCAAGAATGTCCATAATCTCCAACCATCTCCTCACCAACATGCTGCTGGTAGTTTTCTCAATGACTGAGGATCTCTCCCTGCATTATTTAAAGTTTCCTGCTCTCCAAGGAGAATGAAGGCATTGACTTTTGACATGCAGGAATCCCCAGTTACCGTATGAATTGCCTGGTTCACTCCATTCCCATTCTATAGCCGTAGTGCTATAAGCCTCCACCACATCCTTCACTGTTTGATGGGTCATTTGGTACGCTCCTTGTTTTAATGTGTTTGGAAAAGTAGTTTCCTAGGGGGCTCTCCTTATACTGCTCTGCCATTTTTTAAATGAGAACAGCAGACATACGGGACCTTGATGTGGAAATAGGATTCTATAGACCATTAGGCATTACAACCATTTATGTAGAGGTCATTTTTATTTAATCCCTCTTAACTTATTCATTGCAACAACCATGTTCTATTGTTTCTTTGACTGGTGGTGCCACCCTCTGAGTAATGATGGTTTGTGGAGCCCCAAACTTAGCTTTAGAGATGTGTAGCGACATACTGTTTTCATACAGTCTTCATCCTGTTTCAAGCAAGAAGTATGTGGCAGGGCAATAATTTGTAATAGCTGCTTTGTAAGTATGAGGAAGAAGATTTATGTAGACTCGAAAGATATACAGCAGCCAGAACTTAACTGTCCTTCTGGTGATATGGGTTGCAATATCAGCGAGGGTTTCTGCAAGTGCACAGAAATCTACTTTTATTGCCAGTTGCTTTGGTTGCTTTGGGTACTTTGGTTTCTGCAAGTGCACAGAAATCTACTTTTATTGCCAGTTGCTTTAGTTGCTTTGGGTACTTTTCCTTCTGATGACCTGTTCTCGTCACTGCAGGTACCCAGTAACACAACCCAGTACCGCATGGAGGGCCTGACGCCGTATACAGACTACACCTACAGAGTGGAGGTCTGCACCAGGGTTGGATGCACCTCCAGCAGTGATTCCATCACCGTGACAACCCCACCTGCCACACCCGGTTCCTTTGCCCCGCCCAGTCTTAGCTCACAAACCCCGACATCTGTCACCATCAGGTGGTCTGAGCCGTCTTCACCCAATGGCATTCTGCGGCTCTACACACTTCAGAGAAGACTGAAAGGCTCTTCTGCTGCCCCGGATGTGGTGGCCAACTTCCTGCCCACACAGTCCCGGACATATCTGGACCAGTCTGATACCTTACAACCGTACACCACATATGAGTACAGGATGTTGGCATATGTGCAAGACATTTCTGAGCCAGCATACAGTGACTGGGCTGAGGTCACTACACAAGCTGCAAGTAAGTCACAGAGGACACATTTTCCTTGGTTCTTTTCTCATATCTCTTGATCTGTGACTTGTGAAATTCAGTACTTTCTTATGCATCTCTTAAGGCCATTCTTATGGTCCTAGAAAGCTATGACATCAATGTTTTAGACATGTAATGCATGTATGTACAGTGCATGATCTCATTGTAAAAACCTTTTCTTCTCTCTGATTTTTCTCTCTCTACAGGCAACAGAAAGACCCCTTCCTCTGCCTGTTCTCTCTCTCAAGCTACATGCACTTCTAGAGGTAGCACTTCCTATTCCCTCTTGACAGTTGCCTGTCACAAGGGGAACATTAGCTTTTGTTGATTCTAGGTACTCATGTATTGTATGTTACAAAGCAAAATGTCGTGATTCTTATTACACTAGTGTCTTTAGATGCATTTAGGGATTAAAAGATTGATAAAAGCACATATATCTACTTTTATATATCTCTACTATATTAGTTAGGAGTATATGTGACCCAAACCACTTACTTTCAGAATAACGAGAATGTTTCCATGTCCCCAGGACCAGCAGGTCTGAGCCGTCCCACTGTCCAGGTTCTCGGCCCTACCTCCATGTTTGTGACTTGGCTGGCACCGAGCCAACCCAACGGTGCCCTGACCAGATACGTCATCAGAATGCCTGACCCAAGGATCGAGCTGACCAACACCAACCTTACCTCCTACACTGTAGAGGGGCTGGTGCCATACACAAGCTACTCTGTCACCATTCAGGCTTGTACAGCAGGTAGGGTATGGATTCTGAAAATAATTGTAATGCATCTTATGTTCATGCTGACATCATAAGCTATGACTCTCAGCAATGTTCAAAGATAATATATGTGAGAAGAGAAATAATGAAAATCCTCTGCTTCTCCCTTTGCAGCTGGCTGTACCCAGAGCAGTGCCACCCCAGCCTCCACCCAGGCCACAGTACCTGCAGGTCAGGCTGCTCCTGAGGCCACGCCTATCAGTGACTCCTACATCTCTATCTTCTGGCAGCCTCCTACATTCCCAAATGGACCCAACATCCGATATGAGCTCATCCGCACCAAGACCAGACAACCTCTAGTCACAGCACCTCCAGACCTGTTGTTGCCTATGTCTGTGTATTCTGGCACTGCTCTGTCCTATGATGACAGAGGTCTTTCCAGGTAGGTTCAAACTTTTTTCTTGTTTTCTGACTTGCCTTGCAGGCAAAGGTTTCCTCCTCCCTTTTATATGGATTGCATAGCCCTGTCTCCTGTTTCTCCAGTTTCCCATTTATCATAGATTATGTTTCCCTGCTTACTTTTGTTGTCAACTTCTGCTGTCTCCTGAAATACTCAATTCTTATTGGTCATTTGGTGTCATTGTGGGGGATCTTATGAAAAAGCATTAGCATGATCTGGCCAATTCATCTGTATTTGTATAAATGCCCTCCCCAACCCAGATACACCACCTATGAGTACCAGGTGACAGTATACAATGACATCGGCCCCTCCACCAGTAATGCTACAGAGGCCACCACCCTACCAGGTGTTCCCACAACTCCTGCCAACCTGACAGCTACAACCCTCAACCACACTGCCATCAGGGTGCAGTGGACACCACCAAGTGAGTTGTCCAATTTCCCAGGTTTCATCAATTAGTAGTGCTTATGTTTGATGGTTACAATGAAAATTTGCTCTTTTGTATAGTTTTTCATCAAAAGATTTCCTTTATGTACTACTGCAAAAATGCAAAGCACATTAAAGTGCAGATACTAAGGATGATACATATATACAAATGCTCTAATATTTTATACAAATGCTTATCCTGTCTTCCTCTTAAGGTGTGGTTGATCTACAAGGAGGAGTCCAGAGGTATGACCTCAGGTATACAGGTGGTGGTACGACGCAAACAATGTCATTCTCACCCTCTGACACGGAAACAATAGTGGGAGACCTCAGACCAAGCACCCTCTACAGCTTCATCATCACCATAGATAATGGTGCCCACACCATTGACAGTGCTCCTGCTGAAGCAACCACTATGGATGGAAGTGAGTTGTCTGTTGCTAGATGCATTCAATGACAGCCTTCAACTTCACATATCCCTTGGTCTATTATGATAGGCATTAAAAGGGTTGATGTTTTTACCATGACATGCTGACTTTTAGTGAATGTGAGAAAATTGATTAAACAAAAAAATTTTGATTAAAAAAACACTGAAAATAAAACTTCATTTTCTATGTGTACATTCATTTTTAAGTGTTTGTGGAGATGCTTTCAGCCTACAGAATCTTGCCAGCAATCTTGTCAATTGAAAGCTTCAATCATACTTTCAGCACCAAGGAGAGACACCAGTTCAGTATGTTCAATAGAGCTGATATTGAGCTCAGCAGGCTCACAAAAAGAAAGGAAATTTACTCTTTGAAGTAAATAAGACTAAAATTTTTATTTAATGTTGTTGGCGATAAGGCAAAAAAAGCAAATTCGTGAAAAATAGGGATGGGCAAAGGCTGTATTAGTGAAAAAATTGACTTCAGCAGATAGCCGAAGTCATTTTCCAAGTCAGTGCACATAATGATGTACAGTTGTAAATTGTTTCAGAATAGGTGTCACAAAGAAAACAGAATCTGCATTTAAATATCAGTGGCAATGGAATGCCACTCCTCATTAATTTCAATGATATTAACGATTCAGATGGAAGTTGTGAGAGATTTTGTGTCTCTGTCCTCAGCACCTGAAGGTTTAGACCCACCAGTCACTTCAGTAGTTAGTGGTACAGAGGTGCGAGTCAGCTGGACAGCACCACAGACTCCCAATGGACAAGTCACAGCCTACAACATCTATGTGTCTGGAGACAACCAACTCATACAAAACATCTCCACTGGGATGACACAAGCAGGCTCTTACATCGTGGGACAACTGCAGCCATACACAATCTACACTATACAGGTACGAATCTTAGGCTTCTATTGTTACTGTTTTCAGTATACTTTCTCTTTAACTTTAGTATTGGGAAAAAGTCCAATAGGACAGTTTCAAAATGCAAAACAGTATTTGCTGTAGGAGAAATGTCATGTCACATCCTTGCTTTTTTCAGTGTGCCTCAGCTTCATCTAGTTTCCCTTTTACTTGTGTGTACTGTAATGTAATTTCTGTCTGCCCTATTTGAATGTCTGTAGGTGGAGGTGTGCACAGTGTTTGCATGTCTGGTCAGTGAGGGTACACTAGTCACCACACTGGAGACTGCACCATCTGGGATAGCCTTGCCCACACTGCAGGTCCTCAGCTCCAGCTCTATTCGCATGACCTGGTCACCCCCTGCTCAACCTAATGGTATCATCCAAGGATACAGGATATCCAGAACAGCTTACTTACCTTGTTCTGTTGCGTAAGTTGTATCCATTGCAAATGCTCTTATGATTTGAAAATAATGTTTGTTCATGTGAGTTATGATGCCTGGAACAAAGGAAATGTATTGTAGTAAGTAAATACGACTCTTAAATTAGATTTAATGTCATTGGCAATAACGCAAAAAGCAGATTCGTGAATAGTAAGGATGGGCAAAGGTTGTATCAGTGCCAAATTTGACCAGTAGATAGCTGAAGTCATTTTCCAAGTCAGTGCACATAAATGAGTGACGTACCAGTAAAGTAGAATATCCTGGCATTCTAATCTGGATGTTTAACTCCCCAGTCCTGCTCCAACACCAAACCCTGATGCTGATGTCTGCTCCTACATTGAGTGTGGTAGTGCTGAGAGCCTGTGTGGGACCCAGTGCTACTCCGGTGCCCGTGACTGCTGTGATGGCACCCTGTATGACACAGTGCCTGGCTACGAATGCTGCGACTCTAGTTACATCACAGGGAGGGCAGACCAGTCGGACGTGTGCTGCGGAGGACAGCTGCACCCTCAGCAGGAGAATTACCAGTGCTGCGGCGGACAGTACGTGGAAGTCGGTCCCGGTCAGATCTGCTGCCCCAGCCCTGACCAGGACAGAGTGTCTGTTGGCAGTGGTGACGCCTGCTGTGGAGATGTTCCCTTCTACAGTTCACAGGGACAGGTCTGCTGCGGAGGTGAGTGTAAAAAACAGGAACAAACATCCTATCATGTAGCAGGTCTGTGAAGACATATACTCAGGTGATTTGTATGGATCTATCGTCATTACCTACTGTGGTTTCTAAGGCAAACTTATCCATTAAATAAATCTCTACAACTGAAATAAAGTTTTTATCCAAACATAGTCACTGATTTATTCCATAAATATCATCGATGTCTAATGTTTACAGTATTTCTATATTCTTGGGAAAGCTCCATGGTGGGGATAGATAGTAAGATTGTGCCCACCATTTTGTACAGTTTGATAACACTTGCTGTGTGGTTTATAGAAAGCTTTGTGTACTGTTGTACAGGCATGCTGTTTGATGGGTATGAGCGGCAGTGCTGTGGAGGCAGCATGGTTCAGGAGGACATGACATGCTGTGGGGGTGAGGAGGACGGCCAAGCCTACGCTTCAGACTCCGGAAGCTTCTGCTGCGGTGACTCGTATGTCGCTGCTGCCACCATCAGGTGCTGTGAGAGTGACAGCGGCAGTGCCAGGGTAAATAACAGCTTTACTCTAGAATAGCCAGCAATCAAATTAGAGTTTGCAATCATGTCTTCTGGATAACTTCTTTACATTTGAAACAAGTAATCAAGTTAGTATTGCTGTATTAATGATGATGAATAATTGTTGCAGAAGTGAAGTCCACTTAACCGGCACACAGTGAAATGCACCAGCCTGTGTCATCTTTCAACACAATCTTTAATGTACTGTTTAATGTTCTTTTTCTTTACTTGACAGGTCCATACATACGACAGTGAAGATGACAAGAATAATGACAACCGGCAGTGCTGTGGATTGAACCTGATCCGCCCTGACTTCTCCTGTTGTAACAATGTTGGGTTCAACAGTGCCACCCATGTGTGCGCTGACCGACCATATCGCATCACTTCATCATTCAGTGACTGTGGAGATGGAGTGACATGCCCCATCAGTCAGACTGCAGGAGCATACTGTAACAGGTGAGAGATATCGAGATTAATTAATCTGATCACTCTATTTAGGATTACTTACAAATAGACATATAGGGATTCCCTAATATTTAGGGACTGTCTAATGCTCAAGAGGAACTGGATCTGGTGTGAAATATTCAGCAAATGTTGCAGGTTTGATACTGGGATGAAGTTTACAAGCACTCTAAGATTGTCCCAGACAAAATCAAAATCCAATTCACATTTTCACTTCTGGATTGTAGACTTTTAGAATTGGGCAAATAGACGATATGTCACTTCACATGAGATTGAATCTGCTACTAACTATTCTCTTGACCTATGTTATAATCTGCAGATGTGACTTCAGCACAAGCTCCAGTATATGTACAATAGTGGAAGGAGCCTATGAGGGGGCTGTCTCCTCCACTCCCCAGCCCACCACCGACCCTGGCATCTGTACACAGGAGACATCAGATGTCTACACTGGTGGTACAAATGTCTTCAGCTTCACAGGTCAGGACTGATTTCTTATCTGCATAATGACAATCCTTAAAACAATCCAAGATTTGAACAATCCAGATATGTCCCAAGATTTAACCAACATTATTTGTGCCTACTACCAAAAAGTCTGAGAGTACTTGACAACTTTTACGCTTGAAAATTGGTCATAGACAACAATGAAATCAACCCATTCACTAATGATAGCTAAAACAAAACTGCATAGCCAAGTTGTATTTATGTAGGATGTACCAATTAAAGGAGATTTTGTGGCATCATGATGCCTGATCCATCAATATCATTGCTCTTCAGACACCGGTTTGGAGCCGTACACCCAGTATGAGTATCAGGTGGTGGTGGTGAATGCTGGTGGGGAGGGAACCAGCGAGGCGTCCATTGCTCGGACACGAGAGTCGTCTCCAGAACAGGTGTCTCCACCTGAGTGGTCTGTAACAGAGGGGGAGTACAACGTGGTCAACCTGGCATGGGAGGAGCCTGGAAAACCCAATGGTAACCAATTATCCTCCCATGCTCATGGATTTGTTATTCTATCATTTGATAAATAGCGCTGCACAAAATATTTGACTTCTAATGTATACAGTGGTGAAAGGTCGCGATGGTAACTAATAACTTTCTGACAGAATGTAAGGTCAGAATGATTTTGTATGTTGCATTCAAGATGCTGTTATTTTGATTACTGATGTTCAAGCAACAAATGGCCCTTTCTGTTTGGTAACCTCAACATGAACATGACTCAACTTCACCCACCTGAGTGTCTTTTTTAGCACATTCTGAGAAATCAATTATTCTGAAGTAACTGTTTTGAACCAGAGCTAAGGGATATTGTCAGAAAGTGATACATTAGGGCAGGATGCATCAGGTTTACCCTAAGCTTTTATACTAGGGATCACTGCATTTATAGCACTGCCCCTCTTTAGTGATAACTTGTACTTGTAATGTTTAGAATGTAAACCTTACATGTTATAACTTAATATGATGACTGTTTCTTTCCCCATAGGTGTGATTATTCGCTACTCTCTGCTGCGTGCAGACGGTGCTGGTCAGATCTTCAGGCAAGTCTACCAGGGACTGGCCAGGCAGTACCGAGACCTGGGGAACATCAGGCCCTATCAGGAGTATATCTACAAACTGAGAGCCTACACCAGTGTTGGCTATGGGGAGAGCGAGGAGGTAACTGTTGTTATACACATTACAGTCTTCGAATTCTTCATGACAGACTTTTCTCTTTCTTATTTTTTGTTTATGTTTTGTATAGGGAGGTTCCTCGTCTTGAGAGGGAAGTACAACCAAAACGATGTTTACAAACCTTTGCAAGCTTCTTTAAAATATGCAAACCACATTGGAAATGCAGATATTAAAGACGATTCATTACATGAAGACAAATGTATGTCCTGTCTTCCTCTTAAGGTGTGGTTGATCTAGGAAGATCCAGAGGTATGACCTCAGGTATACAGGTGGTGGTATAAGTCACAGCTGGTAGAGAAATAGACCAGCTGATGTTGATGATGACATGCATGTTTTTTCAGGTGACAGTTGCTACCCTTCAGATGGCCCCTGCCCAGGTACAGCCTCCTGCCATCATGGCAGTCAGTTCCACCAGCCTCAACATCACCTGGAGAGAGCCAGGGCAGCCAAACGGTATTATCCGCGAGTACCGTCTGAACCTGGTGAACGAAACATCTGAGACTGTGTTATACACACAGATGGACATGGAGGATCCCAAGCAGTACCTACACACTGGTAGGTGGAAACTCTGACATTATTTTTTAGTCTATTGACAGTTACTGTTTTTATACCATATTGTACATGGAACATGAATATGTGAACAGGTTGCAAGTTATGAAATGAAATAAGGTTTGGGGCCTCATGTACATGTACATACACTGTTAGACTGATAAATGTCAATTTGAGCTTCCATTGGTAGCATCTTTACCTATAGCAATATTCACCCCCTACTGTTGTCTTGTATGAGCAATTTTAATTCTTATGATGCAAAAACTAATTAATATACAACTCTAAACTGTAGGAAAATGACAAATTGCAATGTAATTGCAACTTACATCTTAATGTAAAGTGCATCACAAATATGCTAAGGGTTCATAATGTATCAGGTTTCTTAGCATGTACCTTATGTTTCCCAAGAGAAGTGTTCCACAGTTTTGTATTGTACCAACCCTTCTACAGGTCTTGACCCATACACTGAGTACAGTTACAGCCTGACAGCCTGTACAGCAGCTGGGTGCACGACCTCTGACCCTGCAGTGGGCATGACAGGACAGGATATTCCACAAGGTAGGATCAGTCTTGGACCATGTCAAAGACATTGTTTGATTAATGGACAAAAAAGATAATAGAGACATGTGGCATATCATTTTTTTTTAACTAATGCTGTCAGTAGCATTATTTCCTTCCCATTTTTTTTACAATCTTTTAAAATCCTTCCTGGTCCACGCCATAGCAGGCATACTTTCATCTTGGGAGATGGTAGTTGATGAATTATTGGATAGTTGATGGATATAGTTCTGTTGCTTGTGTTTCAGATGTGTCTCGTCCTCGATTTGTAGTGGTGAGCTCAACTGAAATTGAGGTGTACTGGTCAGAACCAGGACGTCCAAACGGCATCATCACCCACTACCAGCTGTTGCGGGACAACAATGTCATCTACAGTGGGGGTAACATGACCTTTACTGACTCAGGTCTCACCCCAAGTACAACCTACACTTACCAGGTAGAGGCACACACAAGTGAGGGGCCTGGACGAGGCAGCCCACTAACACAAACAACCCCATCCAGCACACCAGAGGGCATTCCTGTTGCTAATGTCACAGTCATCAGTGCCACTGCCATCTACACAGAATGGGACATCCCCACAGAACCCAATGGCATCATCCAGGACTATTACATCACTCTCAACTATGGGATGGAAGGAGGAGAGAGAAGGGC
This sequence comes from Branchiostoma floridae x Branchiostoma japonicum, assembly GCA_013266295.2. NCBI lineage: Eukaryota > Metazoa > Chordata > Leptocardii > Amphioxiformes > Branchiostomatidae > Branchiostoma > Branchiostoma floridae x Branchiostoma japonicum. Next base: position 19,571,715 of record CM023840.1, read on the forward strand.
TGTTGGGAACCAAATGTTTTTCAATGTAACGGGGCTGACACCGTACACTGAATATGAAATCAGGGTGATGGCATGTACTGATGCCTGTGGGCTGGGTCCAAAAGTGTTTGCACGGACTCATGAAGCCCCACCAGATGGTCAGGAGGCACCCAAGTTGGTTGCTGTTGGACCGAGAGTTGTGGAGATATCCTGGGAACCTCCTCTGCAGGCCAACGGAGAGATCACGCGTTATCAAGTGTTCAGGAGGGAGTTTGGCACCAACCAACGTCTGCTGGTCTTGGAAACAGTCCTCAATCAAGAAAGAAAAGGAACCGACACAAACCTCCAGCCATACACACAGTATGAGTACAAGGTGGTCAGCAGAAATTCCCAAGGAGAGACAGAGAGCCCTTGGACACTCGTAAGGACACTTGAAGATATACCATCTGGAATGCAGACTCCTACTGCTCAGGCCATTGGGGCATATTCTATCAGCATCTCTTGGGAACAACCAACCACACCAAATGGTGAAATATCGCAGTACATTGTCCAGTACCAAGAGCAAAGCAATGACCCCACCCTACCAGAACCTATTGTCACTGCTGTGACAGTTGCAAGCCCCAGACAGCAGGCAACCATCAGTGGCATGAAGCCATACACAGAGTACAGAGTCCGGGTCACAGCTGTGAACAGTGCTGGTGCCACAACCAGCCCCTGGACGCCAGTTAGAACAGCAGAGGCTGCCCCCAGGGGTGTTGGATTGTTCTCTGTTGTCAAAGCTCCTGATGGCAACTCAATGGACTTGTCTTGGGACGAACCCACTGAACCAAATGGAGCCATCACCGAGTATCGCATTTACGAAATTGGCGAAAATGGACAGATACAAATGCCGGCACTATATATAGGAGTGACCAAGGAGTATACTTTCCGAAGACTGACACCATACACAACATACACGTTGATTCTTGAGGCATGCACATTGGCAGGATGTGCTCGCTCCGAGAGGCAGGCACTGACCACTGCTGAGACTCTTCCTGATTATCTTCCTAGCCCAACAGCTCCAGAGCTGAATGGCACACATGTTGTCATTACCTGGACAAAGCCTGTCAACCCCAATGGGAGAATCATCAGATATGAAGTAATAAGGCGACAAATGCCAAGGACATTGGGCCGCAACATCCGACAAACAGGCGAAACTGTTGTGTATGAGACCACAGATACAGATGAAGATAACTACATGTTTGTGGACAGTGACCTGACTCCATACACTGTGTACGAGTACAGAGTTAGGGCCCATAACAGCATCGGCTCTGTAGACAGCCCTTGGATCCGTGTGGAAACTGCTCAGGCTGCACCTGCCAATGTTGAGCCTCCAGTCATAGAATACATAGGCTCTAATGCTCGCTCCCTGAGAATAAAGTGGACTGCACCTGCCACACCTAATGGAGTCATTCAGAGCTACCAGCTGCAGAGGAATGACAGCACACCCATTTCTTTCTCGGCAGCTGATCCCAGGCTGTTTGATTACCAGGACCCAGGACTGGAACCATACACTGTCTACAGCTATACAATAACAGCATGTACAACAGGCGGATGCACCGTGAGTCAGCCAGCAACCAGACGTACACTGGAAACTGCCCCTCTCCAAGTAGAGGCACCTGTTGTTGCTGCCATCAACTCCACAGCAGTGCAGGCAACATGGTCGTATCCCAGAATCCTGAATGGAGAGATCAACAACTTTGAGCTTAAAGCTGACGGTATAACCAGATGTTCTGGACTTGTTACAATGTGTGTCGTTGATGGTCTTATCTCGTACAGAGAGTACGGCTTTGTTGTGAGAGCTTGCACCGGAGGTGGATGTACCGACAGCCCAACCACTCTTGCACGCACTACAGAGGCTCGGCCAACAAACCAGCAGTCTCCAACCCTTCGTGTGCTGAGTTCAACCGTGGTGGAAGTAACATGGGATGAACCTCTGTATCCAAATGGTGTCATACGACGGTATGAGGTCCGAAGAGATGGAAATTTGGTCTATGATGAGAGTGACACCAGGTACACCGACTATGGGCTTACCCCTGGAAGACAGTACAGCTACACAGTGGAAGCCTTTAACAGCATTGGTGGCACAGGACCCAGCCCCCCAGCACTCATCAATACCATCGCAGACATTCCAGCTGGGCTGGACCCACCGACTCTCACTGCTCTATCCTCCAGTGCCATCCGAGCAGAATGGATGCCTCCAGCGTTTCCAAATGGAATCATTCGAAACTACACCCTGTATGTAGATGGCAGCCCTCGGTACACATTAACAGGGGACACCTTTCAGAGAGATGTCTATGGGCTGCAGCCCTACACACAGTATGTTTTCTTCCTGGAGGCCTGCACATTGAAGGGCTGTGTACAGAGTTCAGTTTCTAGGGAGTATACCAGAGAAGCCCCACCTGTTAACCAGGCGCTGCCTGTTCTTACACAACTGGCTGACTCTCTTGGTGCTATGCTTGGTATCCAGGCATCTTGGGGTCCCCCTAGTGACCCCAGAGGGATCATCACAGAATACCGCCTGTACAGGAGACTGCAGTCCACTTCCAACCCAGTGTTTGTGTACAATGGTTCTGCAGCTGTCTCAGTCTACAGTGACACAGACAATTCCCTTCAACCTGCCACATTTTACGAGTACATTGTTGTATCAGTTAACAGTGCAGGCACCTCCTGCAGCAGTATTTTCCAGTGTCCCTGGCAGTCTGTCAAAACTGGAGACTCTCGACCAGAAGGCTTACAAGCACCGACTTTCTCATCCGTCACTGGAAGCCAGGTGACGGTGAACATTGCCCCTCCAGCAAGACCAAATGGAGACATTGTGAAATATGATATCCAAGCCAATGTCTCTGGGGTATGTGCAGTCATTTTAGTTTCCATACATACTTGTCTGAATGTATTTACACATGTACACCAGTTTTGACTATGATTTTGACATTTTCCATTGTTGGTATGATATACTTCATATAGAAAGTTTTGTTGAAGTATGATGTTTATAAGTAACCAGGACCAATTGCCTGTTGCCATGCAGGCATCAGAGTGGATTAGAAGTTTGATAATATTAAAATTGGAGTTGTAAAATTTTGTGCTTGCTTGTGTTCAGGTCCTCCAGGTTGTAGTATCAACTGTTAGGATGCCATGGGAGATCACCAACCTCCATCCCTACACCAACTATGAGTTCAGGGTAGCTGTGTTCACCAATGGTGGATCCACCCTCAGTCCACCAGCATATGTGAGAACACTGGGGGCTGCACCTACAGGACAGGGTGCACCAAGCATACGAAGGACAGACACTGATGCCATCTACCTCACCTGGGATTATCCTGCCAACAGAAATGGTATCATCAACAGGTAAGGCTTAGTAAAAACTTTATACTATGTTCTTATTGGGGAAATTATTGACTCTGGAATGGAAAAGAGTCATGTGATCAGCTTTGTACTAGTTTGTCATTTCCACTGCACAATCTTGTTAAGAAAATGATAGACCTTACCCTACAGTTGATGTGATTGAATGCATCCCCCCCAGGTTTGAGTTGCGCCAGCGCCGTGCATGTCCCCTGACCAGTCAGCCAGTCGCCCCGTCCAGACCCTGCACAACCCAACAGGAAGCAGTTGTTTACAACGGTCCCCTGCTGATGTACAACGCCACTGAGCTGGTCCCCTACACCAACTATGACTTCATGGTCACTGGCTTTAACGAGCATGGGGAGGCACCGTCTAGCTGGCAGCTAGGGACGACCTTACCTGCCCGTGAGTCCTTCCTGACTATGCCATTATCTAACATTCAGCACATCAAACCTGCTCACTCAGATATTTTGATGTGGCAGAAAGTCAGTACATACATTTTGATCACCCCTTTTCCTGTGGTTCACATTCAGTATTTGTTACAATTCATGGTCAGATTGAGAGAAAGTGCTTATCAGACTAAAATGTTTAAGGATGCAGATGAAAGGAATGGTTTAATTGTTCCTTTAATTCCATCCTTAAGTAAAACTGGATTTCCCAAAACTCCAGTTCCAAATTACCCAGTGTCCAGTGAAAAGCAACAAGTGAGCTTGACATATAAAAGGAATTTGCTATTTTTTACTTGTCTAGTTTGAGCCTTTGTTTGCTTATTCATTTGTTGATGTGTTTCTGCAGCACCCACTGCTGTGAACGTGCCAGATATAACCAGTAACCAGAGCTTTGTGCATGTGGACTGGAGCGATGCCTTCAGTCTGAATGGGTACCTTGAGGAGTATGTCTTGTTTGATAATGAGGAAATCAGATACAGCGGGCTAAACACTGCTTATGACATCTACAGGAGCAGTGTCAAAGGTGGGGAAAAAGTCCTTCTTTATACTTAGATGTGCAATGACCACAATTAATAGCATGTTTTATTTCAGGAAAGAACTTGAAATTAAATGACAGAAATAATATAGATCAGAATTTGGGCAGGTTCTTCATTAGAATGTGAAAAGTTTACAGTACTGCAACAGTTGTACTTTGCAAAGAAGTGTTACTCATGGAGTGAAAATCTCTGCCTAGGCAGCTATGGTCATTGCTAAGAAAAAATCAAGGTGTATCCTGAAGACAAGATCCTAAAATCCCTTTCACATCTTTTTCAATCTTTCTCCTCAGAACGTAACTGACCATTTTATAGCCATATCATCTATAATAAATTTCCCATTATGTTCCCACTAGTGTACACCATCCGTGTTGAAGTCCGCACCACCCAAGGCCAGGCTTCTACTGTAACAGCAACCTACAACCCAGACACAGGTAGGTCACAGCTGGTACAGGGATATCACTCTTGGGTGCTCATATGCTCTGTTGCTGATGATTTATGATATCATCAATGCAAACTTAGTGGACATGTTGCATGTTAGTCCAAAGAGTTTCAGCTGATAAGACATGGGAACATACTTTGTGTCAGCATTGTCATGAAAATGAAGGAAACAGTTTAGATCATTGGGTTTGTATTTTCATACCTGTGAACTAGCTGCTATTTTCTTTTTTTCTTTCAATTTAATTGTGCATCTTTTTTCCATTTATATCCTCCTAATGAAAATTTTCTTTCTTTTATTGTCAAACCCCCTCAAGATCCTTTGTGGTCCATCCCTAATTGTTATTTCCCCCCATGTGTCCAAGGTGCTGTTTTGGTCCCCACCCCTGCGACCAGGGTCAGCACACCGTGGTACCACAGTGTGTGGTTTGTGGTCACTGCCACGCTAGTCGCCATGATTCTCCTGCTCATCATCATCGCCCTCTTCCTGCGGAGAGCTGGCACCAGGAAGCCCCCGTATGAACGGCAGCGAGCTCCACTGGCTCCCAGACAGAAAAGAAGGACACCCCTGGCTGAGTGTGTTTACCCGGCACCAGACGGCAGCATCATGGTAGAACATGCATCACTTTAAGCATTGCCAGGTTGATTGTCAGCAATGTCAATAAATAAAGCAGAATCAATTGAAATACCGGGGTAGTCAACAATAGACTAGACTTTCATGTCTGTATATTATGCTACTTCCAAAAATCTTCCTCAGGATATGAGTGATATTGCCTTACAGGTGAGATTGAAAACTTTAAAGCATACTTTAAAAATGTCACACTAATAATTAATAAGTTTGAAATCAAGTCTTCTAAAAGTTGTCCAGTCATTAGACTAAATATTGCCAACATTTCTCATTGCTTCTGAAGCTATTCTGAATATTTGTTGTGAACTGCATCAATGTGCTGGGGTCGACTGACTGTAGGGTCCTTCCAGACAATTAACACGATAAAGAGCAGCAATTGAGGAAAGCTAGATCCTCACAGAGTTTTAACTACAATATGATGTTTTTCATACCTAATATCTGCAATTTGTTCCGTTCCAGACAATGCCAGCCATGAGACCACCCACTGCCTCCAGTCGCCACACACGCAGCATGGGTCGCACCAGCCAGGCCAGCTACTCTCACCTGAACCCAGCGTATGCGCACATGAACCCAGCGTACTCCCACACCTCCTTACACAGCAGCAGGAGTGGCATGGTGGACCCACTGGAGGACATTGTCGTGTCGGACAAGCTGTCAGGAAAATTCCTGGATGACGATGATGACACAATGTGGGACGGTCATGTGCCTGCAGATAGTGGCCTGGTCAGTATGTACTCTGTAAGTATCCCCTCTTCTAGTCTAGCACTGTTCTTGTTCCAACTTCACTCTAGGCACTTAGCACTAACTGTTAAACATTCCCCCCAATACCTAACTCAACTCACCTTCCCCATCATCACTTTAAATGTGTGCGGTTCCTTGACATCTTCAAACATCTATGCAAAAAAAGTGACAAAATGATCCTAGTTGATGAAATAGTAGTTGAGATTGCAGAATCTTTTGTCTAAGCTGACATTCCCAGAACAATGCACATTAGGTAATGATCAATTATCCATGAGAAATATTCTGAAGATAAGAAAAATGCAACATGGCAAAGCTGCTATGACACTTTGATTGTTCAGGATTTGCAACATGCTGGAAGTCTACTCAGATTGAGTTTGCAATTCCCAATGATATCCCTCAAGCCCGTTGTAAAGAAAAACTTTATACCGTTGAAAAAATGGGCCTAAACCCAATAATCATCCTGGCAGTTGTGTAGAACTCCTTCTGACCTGCACCTTGTGCATGTTACAGTACGACCCTGATGAGGTGGAGAGCAGTGACGGCAGCATCAGCTTCCAGAAGGAGCACACCATGTTCACCGACACTCATCTATGAGGGTGGAGGACACAAAGCGTTGTTGTAACACAAATTTAGGGAATTTTGCCCAGGGTCTATCTGCCACAATTTAATGTAGACTTATGAAAAGTTGGAAAAGTTTTTCAAAAGGAAAATCCTTCACAAATCTATAAAAATAAAACTGAAATTGTGGCTGCCAAACCCTGGGAACATCCCTTACTGAAGTTGTACAAGAGACAATATTTTTTTACCAGGTTTTTAAAGAATGATTACCTCTCAGAAAAAATATTGTGTGTGCAAAATGAAGTATGTAAAATATTTTTGAAAGAGTGATTGGCAGATATTTTCTGGAGATTACAAGTCCTCTGTGCATTGTTGATGCCAGCAAACCATTTTATTGTACAAAATCTTTTTACATTTGATGTACTGATCAGTTTGCCTTGCCAGTCATTATTTCAACAATTAATGTTTTTAGGTTAGTTGTAACAGTCGCAATTTTTGTGACAAATGTAATCACCATGGAAGTAATCCAGGACCTTGGGATAATAACAATGAGTCACAATTGAGAAAATTATTCCAATAACTTTTGTACAAATGTAATGCCAGGTCTGACAGCAATAACTTGGTACATGAAGAGACTTTGCAAAGGGTTGCATTCATGTACTGCACTATCACAGGTTAAACACACCAGAATAGAAATGTAAGGGCTCAAATATGAATTGTGGAAGTGGTCACCAAAATGTTCTAGTTTTCTTTGAAGCATAATTTTAGTACAATCTCAACCTTTTGGGCTGCAACGGTGCAGAAATACAAATGACAACTTAAGGTAGAGTCTTCTTTCTTTTGACTATTATCAATGTGCTCCTTGTATTGTTGAAAACATTGTAAGGACCTTTTGCCTTGAACATGCACCCTCAGCTGCAATGTCAGTTTTTGTCATTTTCCCCTTAAACTTGCCACTTTATAGCAATATGGTGTACAGCAGCATGTTTGTGTGGGTTACTTACAAACAAGCAATGATGCCAAGAACTTATGCCAAAACTCTTCAACAGCAAACCACAAGTAATCTTGCCACCAAATATTGCCACAGAGTAGAGTAGAGTAGGGATGGTTTCACTTCTCAGTGCAAAATGAGGACCAGACTTTAATGCACTTCCACTTCAAATGGCTTTACTATATATGTATGTGCATTACTCAATCAGCAGCTTAGCATTTTGCCGTAAGTCAAATTAATAAAAGCTCTTCAGATCGATACCCTAACGTACATGCTTAACAGAGGACGGTCTTCTTTGACAGGCTACATTTAAGCTTCTTGATGAACTTGATGTGTGAATTACTGTATTTAAGACAATTACCACAAGCACTGCTGTAGGTAGCATTTTGATCTATGCACCAATAGATAAGTAACATTCCTGTTTCAAACAGGCTAAAGCCAGTGAATATTTAGTTCAGTTGTGATTTGCATGAAATGATATAATTAATAATTTTTGTTGGATAATTTATATCTTTGATATTTTTGTGAATTTTCAACTTAGTTGAGACTTTGTGTGGAGTATTGAATATGTTTATGAGCTACATGTACATGTGAGTGCCAAATTGTTTTTACTGTACAAATTTGGTAGTTTCATTTGTTGCATGTCTGGAATGTGATGGAACATTGATGCAGAATTTTGTTCATTGCTTTGTGTCTGTGTGGAAATTTTGTACAAAGAATTTTGAAGAAATAAAGTGAGATTTTATTAGTTACAAACCTGTGCACAATTTTCTTCATGGTTTTCTTTTCTGTTGTATTCACTGAAAAATATCAATGACTGCAAAAAGGAACAGGGGTTCCCAGTTAGCTCAGAAAGCATAGCACTCAATTGCTAATGGTGCAGAGTGCAGACAATAAAAAATGTGCTCACATTCCAACGAGTTAAACTGACATGTGCATTGTGACTATATGTCAAATCAGTTTTCCCTCCATCAGGTCAAAAATAAGGTTACTGGTAGCATTTCTTTTTTGTCAGGTGCCCTCTCAAAATTTGGCCTTGTCCCTTGATTCTTTTTTTAACTGCTAGTTTATCAACGATTCGTGTATTTTAGAACCTTGCACTAAGCAAATACTCAAGGAATACCTTCCGCTCTATTGATTGTTCGTGTTAATAATAATCTCAAGGACGCTGACGACTCAGCGTCTGGTCTCTGGTTTGATGATAACACAACTTCATTTAAGGCTGGCATAGTCTGGCCTGTAGTACTATAATCGTAGAAGAAATCTGCCGCCATGCTTCGTACAGTGTGTCTGTTGGCGCTGGCCTCCCTGGCTGTGGCGTACGACGCAGGTCTTCGCGGGTCTATTTACTTCGCCATCGATGGCATCAACCGTGGCAGCGGTCTGGACCACCAGCTTGTGTTGGAAGAAGTGTTGCGTTCTGGTGAAGAGGTAGGGGTGCTCTTTGGGCTGACCAATCCATACCACTAGATTTTCATTCTTTGAGCAAGCCTTTCCCCGTTCGTCTCATCTTGCTATGATGAAGTGCTGTTATAATGTGGTATATCTCCTCCCAGATCGTGTCGCGTGTGGAGACCCTACACAAGTTTGCTGTCCGTCTGGCCTACTCGGAATGCCGGAACGGTGCGGCTGATGCATTTGTAGCGTCACAACGGTGCCCCGTACAGGATGCGCACAGGGTGAGGGGATCATTCGTGATCGTCTACAATATGCTTCAGATTTCAGTTATCTATTTTATCATGATAAGTAGACATTTTATGGCAAATGCGAAATAGCATTGGTTTTCCTAAAACTCTACTAATCAGATCAGGTTACGAATAGATCAGAAAAGGCATCATCATCAGGCAATGCTGGCACAAACTCTAGTCTGCCTTCTTCTGTTGTTCTCCAGAGTGTGGAGTGCACGGCTGCTGTGACTCAGGTTCTGTCAGACGCTGGTGTAGGCAGGCGGCTTGTCAGTGCTGAGTGTGGGGGAGCGCAGGTCGCCCTTGGCGCCCAGACTGATGAGTCCCTTGGCCTTCTTATCGATGCTGTTTCTGCCAGTGTACCGGGGACGTACGAGGCCGGCCAGCGCGGCTCCATCTACTTCGCCATCGACTCCATCAACCAGCGCAGCGGGCTGGAGAATCAGTGGGTACTGGAGGAGGTGCTGCGCTCCGAAGAGCAGGTAAAAAGTGAAACGCGGTCGCTGTCGTCACTTTATTCCTTGTTGTCTGTTCATTTGTGTGGACCTTAAGGGGCCCAGAAGGGACACGATCATGGTTTCCCTGCTTAGGGTAATATAGAACGTCATCAGGTGACACTGACCGTGTTATTGGAGTAGTTGAAGTCAGCAAGGCGTTTCTTGTTAGAATCGCAGTTTAAGTAGCCTGTTCTTCTATCTAAGGCAATATAAAATGTCCTTACACGTCGCCCTCCAGGTTGTGTCTCGGGAGGAGTCTCGCCACAGTTTTGCTATCCGTCTGGCTTACTCCGACTGTCCCAACGGTGCCGCTGACGCCCTCCTGTCGACCCAGCGCTGCAGTGTGCCGGATCCACACAGGGTGAGGTAGCTGTGGTCTTCTCTCTCGTTTTCGAGTCGTATCTACTGTCTACACCTCATGGCCTTATTCTTAGAATGAGTTATTTAAGCCTATTAAGCTGTTGATCGATAGTTTAGTACATTTTGTAGACGAAATGCTCGTAATCTGCAAATGATCACTAGAGGTGGAGAAAGCAGAACGTTAACTGGAATTTTGCATGAAATTTCTCTTCAGAGTCAAGACTGCAGGGGTACTGTGATCCAGTACATATCGGACAGTGGTGTGCGCAGACGCATTGCAGAGCTCGGATGCAGCGCAGGGAGGCAAGCGCGGGACACCGTAAGGCCTATCCTGTCCGGCGTGAGCCTGACGGCTGTTTCTTTCGCGACGTACGATGTCGGAGTGAGGGGGTCCATCTACTTCGCCATCGATACAATCAACCGCGGCAGCGGGATGGACAACCAATGGGTGCTGGAGACGGTGATGAAATCAGGAGAGCAGGTACTGTAAATCATTTAATTTGTGACTTTGAGAGAGTCCGAACGCAGACGATCTCCTCTGGACGGAATTGGGCGTTCGTTTCTCAACAGTCGTGATGCTTTGATGGAACCTTGGGCAATGCTAGCTTGGGCAATAGAAGCTGATGTATTGTAGATAGATTTCACGGGGGACAGCATAAAGCATGTTTTAGGATCTAGGAGTTCCATTATAATGCCTATTTTTTTGTTCTTAATCTTGGTCACTTGAATCTATATTTGCAGGAGGTTTCCGATGCGGAGTCAGTGCACAGGTTCGCCATACGCATCGCCTACTCCGACTGCCAAAAGGGAACTATGGATGCGCTGTCGGCCACCATTCGCTGCCCTATACCGGACCCGCACAGAGTGAGTTAGTTACGTACACAGAGCTATTAGATCACATGTGCGTATATATGTTATCATGAGCTCAATAAGCGTTTGCAGAAAATGTTGCAAGCCTGTATTTTTTCTTTCCAGAGCCAAGACTGTACCGGGTCCGTGGTGCAGCAGGTGTCGGACTCGGGAGCCGTCCGGAGGCGTGTGGAGAACCTCCAGTGCGGCGTGCCCACCCTGCAGGCGGTTCTTGTCCAGGGCTGAGCGGACAACAGCAGACTTTCAAAAAAATAAACACATTATTGAATAATGATACAATGTGCCTCGTGTTTGATTTCATTTTGATAAATACATAGCGTTACAGATTATCTTTATGTATTCTGATTCTGGCCTTTTTGCCATGGAACGATGGTTCCCAAATTAAATTTAGTTGTATAGCAGGGCAGCAGAAAACTTTCCGTTGCACCTTCATGGTCGTAACAATTCGTATATGGCAACAAAAAAACTACAGCCCTTCTACCGCGTGCTGTTTGTGGGTAGTTGTTCAAAAAACGATAAAGCAAACTTGGCACGTTAGTTGGTGTTTGCTCGACTTTAGCCGCTCTAGTGGTAAGCACTGCCAACGTGGCCAATATGACATATTTAAATGTGGTCGGTTGATGAGACAGAGGGTAGGAGCGAGGCATGCACTTAGGAAGGACCTTCCACTACGAAAGTTTTTTTTATATCTGTACGACGACCTCTGATGGGAGAATTCACCACAACACGACAGCCGGCCCGGTGAACGGTCCTTCCGTCATAACCTGCTCAGTTTCCGTTGTGCTCGGTGCGATTTTGCGCGGCTCCTAACGGAACCTTTACACTGTGAACAAACACAAACTATGTACTTAACCTATTTTAAATACGACATTGTCCAACAAAAACAAGTATTTTATCATCTGTATAAGCCGTTTGTAGGCATTTTCTCCATCCTGTGACCCTTGATATCCTTTCATACACAACAGCAGGCGACCCCCCGGCTATTATTGTCCTTCAGCCATATCAAAATAAGTGCATTGTTGGTCAACCAACCTACTAGGAAGTGCCAGCTGGAGACCTTTTTCGTAGCTATAGGTTGAGGCGTTTCATATCATCACACGACTCACCGAAGTATTGCTCTTTCCATTTCTTCCAATTTTAGACAAACATTTTGAATAAGTGACGTCATGATTCAGTGTCAGCTGGCCCGTTTCTCACTGCTTACGTCATTACTGTTGTGGACGAACGATAAACACGCAGATAACTTATCTCCACCTCAGGATGTGTCCATTGTCACTAGGAAGCATCAACCCCGGGTATTGGCTATTCGTACAGGGGCTTTGGAGCGAACTACTGGTATGTGTAACATAACTAATCTATAGGCCATATCCAATAATTGAAGGTTCTTACACGTGTCTTGCAATTCTTTTGACCAATAAATTGGCTACAAATGTGACAGAATTTTTTACACAGAATATCAGTATGTTGGGTAACATTTCTAGGCATCTGAAGACGTACACACAAGAAACGTATCCATCTTAAAGAACATGATTCGATGGAAGACGTCTCCAACAGGAGAGCTTTTTCAGATGTCTGAATATGTGAAGTTCCGCCCTGCCTTCTTCCTTCAGAAACGTTTGCCTTTTAATGTTCCACATTACAGTAAATAGAAAAAATAACGGCTTTGAAAAGAGTTTAAGTTTGCTGACTTTTCATTTCTCATCTTCCAGCAAATTGAAAACTTTGGGTGATGTTTACCGGACATATCATTCCGGATGCCCCTGCGGTTACAGGTATAACAACAGCGCTAGCAGTGGAACACCTTCAGCATACCTGTACCACTTGAGGCTACACGATGCTGGGCCTGGTGTGTGTTTTTGGACTGCTCTCCCTCGCGGCAGGGGCGGACTACCCCGCTGGCGTCAGGTACTCCGTCTACCACGTGGTGGACATTATTAACGCCAACAGCAGGCTGCCCAATCTCTATGTGTTGGAGGAGGTTGTCCGCTCGGCTGAAGTAAGGGCAGACATCCATTTAGTGATACTATACTCTAGTGATACTATACTTCAATACTCACGCAGCTTCCCTAGTTTATCCACTGTATTCACGGAATAATCTGCCTTTCAGTTGAGTAAAAAAATCTGCGTACAGGTACGATCATTCAACCATATGGTTACAGCTACATCACATCACAATGTGTTGTAATTGTGCCTATTCTATAAAAGAAGAAACAAGTCAGAATGATACGAGTACAGATCACAGTTTGTGCTGGGCCTTCATTTCTATATTCATCCCAACGCTTTTGGTGTTTCCATGCAGTCCCCCCAATCTGAGGTTACCTACCAGAAGTTTGACATCAGGCTGGGCCTGTCGGAGTGCCGTAACGACCCGCTGATGCCTGCGGAGGAGGCCGAGGAAAAATGTGCTGTGAGCGATCACGGCAGGGTAAGAGCTCAACTCTAACGTTATATGCTTATTGAAACTTGAACGAGACTTTGTTTCCTTATTGTTCTTAGAAAAAAAAGCGACGAAGTAAGGAGACCGTAGCCTCCCGGTCGCGCTCCCGGCAGCCCACCCGACTGACCGACCCCCTATCCCTATCAGTGCCTGGCAGCGGGGGACTGTCTAACACAGGCTAAGGAAGCCAATGTCCGAATGGTGAAAATCAGCAGCCTACATGTGACATACACGTTTGTGTTGTAAACAAGTGGATACATGTCCCTGAGTGAATTTCGGATATATAAGATCACACTACACTCTTGTGAATTTCGGATATATAAGATCACACTACACTCTTTATAAAACTCAATGTCTCTGGCAAAAAGAGTGTAACGTTATAATCTTTATTAGGTATATCATCATTTGAAGAAAAGTCATACAAAAATTCCGGCCTTTGCCTATCTACTTAATCTAGTATGTGACATGAATTGTCTTCTTCAGAACATAATGTGCTCCTCTGAGATTGTCCAACACAACACCGTGACCATGGGAGTGGTAGAAGGCTCCGGTAATGTCATCGAGGACGATCAGAACGTCAGGCGGGAAGTCAACTTCATCCGCTGCCGCGCGGACCTGAGCATCGTCCCGATCACAGGCTGAGGTGGCAGGCACACTATAAATGTCCGGGCAGGGCAGTGAATAGGTGTTGTGTTAAGACGAGAAGTTACAATTTCTGCTTGGAGATTTCGAATAGTTGCAACGCCAGGCACATGTCCTGATTAAAACAAAAGCAATGAAGACTGTTGTTAACGTTTTATTCATTCATCAATGCCCTTCGCTTTGACGGTATTAATCTGTTTGTATAGTTAAGTAATTTCCTATATACTAGTATGTGTTACATGGATGGCGGTGATCGTTTAGGTTCACAAGGCATGTCATCTGCATTTTAACTCCACCATGGTAGGTGGCGTTGTAGGGATTGAAACCATGTGTTCCACTGTAACGAACACTGGCATTGATACCTTTATGATCTCTTGTCTTCAGTAACATGAATGATATCAAGTTACGTTGAAGCCGTAGAGAATCTAAAGTGGAGCACGCCTATTTGTCCACGAGGAAAAATTGACTTCCTTAGTTAATTTTTCTCAAAGGCAAAAATCCAGGGGGGGGGGTGTCCTCAAGTTTCAAAAAGGGTGAGGCTGTTGCACTGTTAGTGAAACTTAGTAAACTCTGAGGGTATACACATTTGGAAAGCAGAAAAGCATATAGAGGTACTATGTGACATATTTTATGATATGATAATAATTTTATTGCAAATTCTTGCCTGAAGACTAATTGCAAATAACATGATCAAAAGAACATTGAAACAGGGTACAAAATAACTATAAAATCTACATAATAAAAAGGTAATTGTCTGGAACTATGTCTGAAGAGTTTGACTTCCCTTTTGTAAACCATGGAAGACATAAATTCTCTGTCGAGTCAACTGTTCCTGCTGAACTGTTGAGTTTTGTGACAATGATTGATCATCGCGGCCCAGCAGTAAGCTGACTCCTTGCCGTAAACCGGCCACCTCTCGTAAATTTCGTCTGTCTACATCTGAAGAATCCAAAAGGACAGCGCGATTCTAAAACTGGCCAGCACCACAAACACGTTGGTTCTGGAACTCCCAGGGAATGCAGTGGCTGTCAGGCGTAGGTAAACATCACCATTAAAGTGACCCTATAACCCCACCATCGGATGTGTTGCTGTCAGCTGGGGCGAGGCGGTCTACAAGGTCATCACAGAAAACTCGCCTCTCACAAATCCATCAGTGCCAATTACAGATGACAACAACAAAACTCGCTGATTATTCTTTGGATTCATAACATCTTGTAATGATACTTTCCCGTCCATTTCAGTTGTTATCCGACCATAGATGGTTTTATAGAAGTTTAGGTGACGTCTATACGGTAGGCAGTGATAGGACATAGCTTTGAGTCAGAATTCCCAAGATGTTGATATGAAAAATCATAACGCTTCCTGTTTTCTTAACAAAGGATGGTTGCATGTCAGCCAGAAAACGATACAATTTTCCATCTTAACACCTGTTTGAAAATTTATTACATAAAGGTTGACAGAATGAACTTGAGACTTGAACTTAAACCTATCCAGGTTAGGAAAACTGCTACATGATCATAGCACAGCCGGTGACCAGACACACTTCTTCAGCGGATGGAACATGTCTGTCAGGACCCTGGTGCCAAACTTTGGCACTGAGGGTTCTGTCTTGACGTAACAGTTTCTGTGGAGATCAAAGTAAAGGAACACGCAGCGACAGTTGGCGCGCATGCCAGCGCAGAACCGCGAGAGTGGCAAATTAAAGCTTTTTGCGGCTACTTCAATATCATTTACCTCATAATGATCTTTTTCAAGACATGCTGCTGATCGTACATTTTATTTTGCAATCCTTGAAATGAAAAACTGGCAAAACACTATATAATCCTTCATTGTGCCCGTGGTGAGGACTTAGGTCACTTGAAATTCATACACCCAACATATGGCCCTGAAGCTAGCTACTACATGAAAAAAGTCGCCAGCAGCGACTATGTATACAAATTAGATACTTTGTTTCTTTAAAAAATGTCAGATACTCGTTCGTTAGTGATAAATGAACGCCCATCTCCTTTCGAAAAGCACAAAAGGTCACGTATCTTTACACGTATGTCCCAGTCAATGTCCCCTTCACATGCCGCCAATTCAACACAGCCAATGACCTACAACGACTCGTACGCATCATCCCTGGCCAGGGTCTGCGTCTTACAGGCACGCTTTGTTTCAACATATAACCATAAAAAGTTAACTCGAGAGGGAACACATAAAGGTGCTTCACACATTTTCATTATCGTAGAATTGAGTTTTCGGTAGTGCGTAGGTAGTTAGTCCAGAAAAAAGTGATCAGATTTGGAGACCATTCTTGATTCGTATTCCGATCCAAGAACTTATCTCAAGGATTCAACGTGTAATGGTCTTCAACGTTGGAAATGCTTGCAGGCCTAAACTCGTATGCTTAGAGATGCAATGTAAATACATTCGTTGACCACTGCAACGACATGCAGTACGTACGTGACCTGTCTTCTTTTGGGTTTTTTTCATGCGAGTCAGAAGTCTGCCCCTTTTCCACAGATGTCGTGCTTGATGTTTTCGTAAGGCTATAAAATAGCAGCAGTCAAGACAAGATCAAGTTTGTGTTTGTAGTGTTAAGGTTAACGCGCTTCCTTTGGAGCAGATGATATGGGATACAGCAGCAGACGATCGGGCAACGTTTAAACACAGGAACAAAGTATTTTTAGAGTCTATCTTGATATAGCCTAGACTCACGTCTTCACTTCATTATATATATATATTATGGAGGAATTAATACAGCGTTCTTTAAACTAATAAGAACTTCATCTACCAACATATAAAATCTACCAACATATAAACTAGTTGACCCCATCTTAAAATACACTCCCTATATACTTATTATGAAACACAGTTGTGCGAAATGTCCGATGAACATACTTCAAGTGGACATCGTACATATTCGTCCTTGATTAATATGTAATTTTCAATGGGCCTGGTAGGACAGGCCTTGCAGTGAACATTTTCCTTAAACATGCCCGACACAAATCATGGCATCAATACTCGCTACTAGAAATCACGAATAACAATTTTTTTCCAGCGACAGGATTGTTGGTGGGTGTTTTTCGGGCAGACCGTTTGTTACCTTAAATCGAGACAGTCCCAACCGAAAGCATCTGTATATGAAAATGTGCTTTGTTATGTCAGAGCACTGAAGATCACACAGGTGAAGTTTCGGTAAAATGTCAGGAATGACAACTCCGTTCCAAGAAGACCCACTCCTGCAGCGAAAACAAAGCCTGCCTGCCAAACTGAACCTCCGTAAACCTGTGGAAATCCCCGGTAATCCGTGTCTCATCCACAGGACTGAGGTAGTCTGTTCTGTGAGGATGTCACACACACTAGAGCCAACCTTTGTCACAGTTCTAGGACAGTCAAAACGCGTGTGGCTGTATTTTTGGCACTTTTCCATCAATTTCCTTGGTTTCAACGAAGTTACTATCGTCCAAATCTGTTGAAACAGGCACGCAAACGAAAAACTTGTGACCAGTAAAAGCTTGTGACCAGTAAAAGCTTGAACGGAGGCTTGGTTAACTATACAGCGAGATAATAAGCCACGCGGGATAAAACCAACAGCAAATTGCCAAGGCTCGCGGTAGCATTCCTCAGCTAACTAGGGCGGACTTAACACCAAGTATTAAACGAGTAACAGCGTGAGTCATAGGCTAAGGTCACTGTAAATCGGACAGTCAGTACCAATTAGCGGTAAGTGGCAGTGTGTGGGCAGGGAAGAATGGGAAGAAAAACACGGATTTGTACCTGAAGTTCGCTCAATATAGACAGACATGTTAGTGCATCTGGCCTATTCCATCTTGGCGTTCAAGAAGGAGGACACTGTTGAGTTTTGTTGCTTCAAGAGGTAGAAACGAAGGCTGAAAGTTCACACCTCCGCCGCGGTGCCAGGGGCATGTGTAGAGAAACTGTCCTGCAGTTCTAAGATTGTGGCGTGACGTCACTGAGTAAAGAGGAAACCGGTCACATTCCTGGCGAGACGTGGCCGCGGAGTTTGTTGACCAAGACGGTCACACCAGTCTTAAGATGCGCTTTCTGTTTTCTCTCTCACTACAGAGGAGACTTGGCACAGTTCCTTCTCATTTCCCCATCGCACGCACGGTAAAACTGGACTCACAATGTTTATGTTGGACACATGACAAAACCAACACCAAGCACAAACTGGGGAGAATAATCAACTCTTCCTCCTACGCAGTAAAATATTTCATTTATCTGAGCTGACGTGTCATGGAAATACACGAAAACAGCAAGATCTGGGGTGAGACTGACTATTATACCCGAGGACGCGGACTACAACAAGACATAGACTCTGAACAACCTGACTTATTGGAATACTAGAAAGCAGTCATTGCTAAACGTTTTACGAGCTAGAACATCGAAAAATTGATCGGGACAATTTCCAACGAAGTAGGTTGTCAGCCGAACTAGGTTGTCCCGGTCAGTAGAGCGGCGTTGATAAGCCAGTTCGCCGTGGTCAATTAGACTCTGGCAGTCACTACCCATGCATTGAGCATCCAGTAAAGAGGCTAACCATAAGGAATTGTAGGGACAGCCACAAAAACATTTTTGTTCCCCCTCCTGGTTTTGATGAGGCTACTGAGCTTTCAAGTGCGGTTTTGATGATTTGCGGTTTAGGCCGAGTTCCCGCGCATTTCCCGACCGTACGTCTGTGGACCCGCCCTAACGTGTGTACGCACATGAAGAACAGCAGTCTCGTCAAATGCCATGTGGCGAATGACACCGATTCGAGAACATGTGTACAAACTAACCCTACTGACTGCGGGTCGTGCCTATGATAGAACTATGCCCGGGTTGCAATATATTATCGATAAATTACGGAGTCCTTCCAAACGCCGTTGGACGTCACGCTCCTTTGTTATGTTTAAAGGAGGAGGGTTAGAATAAGCCTAACAGGCTTCCTCCCTTTTCCTGCACAGTGTTTTTCATTTAATTTACTTCACGAATACACAATAAACAAACAAACAAACAAACAAACAAACAAAAATGTGTAGAGCATATCTGCAAGGCATACTTGCACTGAGGTCACATTGTATTTCTAAACGGTTGGAATAGAACATATGCCCTACAATTGCATCGGACCTACCCGCTTGTCACACAAATATAAAAATATTAACACTTGTATATGTAAGTTAATTGTGATCTCAACATGGCAGGCTTTAAGTAAAAGGGGCCGTCTGGGTTAGATCGTGTTCCAATTTTGTGAGCAAAATGACCCTAATACCGTTTTCTGTGTTAGTCGACAAAACCACGAAAGCCCTTGCAGATTTTGACATCGGCCTTTTAAGTCGTCCCGCCTGCAGCTCTCCATTCCCTTGCGTGACCGGTGTCCGTTCGCACCATGTCCCAGTGGAAACGGACTAACAGCAGCATCTAATACTGTACGTATGTCATTTTAGTTGAGACTACAATGTAGTGTCATAGAAAGGGCTCAGAAAAAAGGACATGGCAAGTGTATTGTACACGCAGTCACAGAAGGAAGCACCGTACAACCGACAATGGTGCGCGTTGCATGATAATAAACATGGAAAGTGAAGTACTTCATATGACGCATATCGAATAAGAAAATTATATTTTGCTTGTATACAATCAAGGCTACATTTGCTGCCCAAGGAAAATGATGATGTGTTTGGTAGTCTACGTTAGCTGAGAAGTCACCACTGAACCAAAACGTGTTGTTAGTTCTACCAGCTCGTTTTTCGTTCTTTGGACGTGACAAACGTAAGAACAGATGTACATCATTAGACAAGATGTTCTTATGAGTGTATTTCTTCTTCGAATCTCGTGTCACAACAGCTGTCCTGTATCAGTAATTCCCATCAAGGTGCAGAGGTACTACCACTCGATGCGGACTTAGACTGAGCACACAAAAATATTTGCTTGTTTGTGTCAGTGGTTCTCCAAAATGTTGATTTGACTAAAGTGACATGACCTAGAAACCGTCTCTCGCCTATGGCCCAAGGAAAGAGTCTTTTCTCCGGTTGTCCTTGGTGATATCACTAGGGTTTGCAGGAGGAAAGGCCATGAGCATGTGCCAGGGACTCAGCTTGTAGTCCTTCTTGAAGGACGGTAATCTAAGAAAGCCATCCCCTAGAGACAGGAGTTTCCGCCAGTGGTCTCCTTCAATTACATCAGGCTGGTCATATGATCATTACGTATACCCATGGTCCTCCATGTTACACCCACAGGGTCACCTGTGGCGTGATAACGGTTTCTGACTATTGTCCTTCGTGTTACGCCATTGCTTCACCCAAACAACTCCCAAACCCCAAAAAAGCTCAGTTGAGGCCGTTACGTTAACGTAAAGCAAGTTCATAACCCCATCCCCTACTTGATACGCTGAAAAATACATGAAAGTCTCCGATAGGCTTTCGCGACACACCCATATAGACATAGACTAAACTGTCGGCCAGGCGTTCCGGGACCAGGAAGGGATTCCCCGGCTATCCCGGCACCTACATCTGATCCCAGCTGCACGTCCGAGGGTGAAGATGTCACCTAATGTACACACAGACGGTCAGAGCTAAATCACCAAGACGCAAACTTCTGCTGGACTAATCCATATGGAAAAGGGATGAACTGGGACACACTGAAGACCGTGACTCGTTTTATATCTCCAATACTTTACTCTTGCTGTTTTATTTCCTTTCCTAGACACATCAAGACATCCCAGTATCTAATCTTAACACACGTCGTTGATGATGATAATTTCAACACACCCCCTTACCTAAACTCCTTACCTAGCCGCCGTTTTTGAGAACCCCCTTTCTCGCAAGAAACCGCACGGTACCCTGAGTTCTTATTGTCCATGAGTCCACGGCACAGACTGCACAATATTTATCTCATCACGCCCAGCTACTCGCTGACAGGACCAATTAGCAAATGCAGTATGAAGAAAATGTACGAGTGGGATAAGAAAGGCTTCTCCTGGTATTACTTTTAACTCGACATCATGCCAATCATCATCATCTTAATTAACAGCTAGATTCGCAAGACAAATGAAAGCAATCATCAACTTTCAACCAACAAAGAATATTAACATAGTAGCTCATTTCAAAATCACGTTCACGTGGACCTTCCGGGAAGTAGTTGCCTTTCCAAATGAAGCTTGGGAGAGACTTGGGCGCATACAAAATATTATGAAGTGCTGTCCTATCATCGTGCTGACACATCTCGCTTATCATAATTTGTCCGGTCAAACTAGAGCAACTTTGGCTTTCGCCAGTATCGTCTTACATCTACTCCAACAACACTGATGCTGATACAAACCATTGAACAATAATCGAACAATCTTGTTGGTCATTTCACTCTGTGTGTTGCACATTACTGATATAAGTGGACTTTTTTTCGCAGTACTTAACATTCAGTTCACGGTCGCAGCAGGGCAGAGCTCCAGTAGATCCTCTAATAGCGAGTGTCTGGGCGCGCGGCGCAGACGTGTTTTCCCGGCGGGCCAGGGAGCGTGTTTTGGCAGAATCTCGGGGTCACTTGTGATCAAATTGTAAGAAGCCGTGGCACGTGCTAAGGACTGACGTCGCCACCCAGCTATTCCCCGGACTCGCCTGGCACGACCAGCACAAACAGTCCCGCAGCCTGATATCATTTCTTCACGGATCGCTGCGGGGAGAGGACGAGATGGCGGGCGCCGCCGGGATCCTGGCTGCGGTGTTCTCGGTGTTGCTGATTCCTTCTGC
The DNA here is from genome assembly GCA_013266295.2 of Branchiostoma floridae x Branchiostoma japonicum. Taxonomy (NCBI): domain Eukaryota; kingdom Metazoa; phylum Chordata; class Leptocardii; order Amphioxiformes; family Branchiostomatidae; genus Branchiostoma; species Branchiostoma floridae x Branchiostoma japonicum. The sequence continues at coordinate 19,593,631 of CM023840.1, forward strand.
CCACGGAGCCTACCGCTCCGGGGCCGTGACTTTGCGGACAGATGACGGCGTCGTGCAACAACTGGCGTACTTCGCGGCACAAGAACTCAGGGCGCAACTTCTACGTGTTACCAGCGCAAGTCAACAGGTAAGAGGAAACGATCGCCCCACATACATGATACAGATTTGTGAGCTAGAAATTTTGAAAGAACCCAAACAAGTTTTAAGTTATTTTTTTGGAGAAAGTCTCCTAGAAGCTCTACCGGAGGAAAAGGAGTCTACGATATTACTTCGCATTTTAGACGCGTCCGACGCTGTCTGGGTGCCGGGGCTGCAGTCCCCGCCCCCTGTGTGCAGTGGGGTGATATTGCTGTATGCCACACGGGTGTGAAAGTCGCGTTCACTTTCAGCTCTGCGGTCAACAATATCTGAACTGCGGTAGGGTACTCTCTGTTCACACCAAGTTTAGTAAAAGTACATTCACAGAGGGAGCAAAGAGGGAGTCCGGCAACTTAACGATCAAGTCGTGATTTCCCGCACTGAACAAACACCACGCATCGTCAGTAGGGAGAAGGCAGTGTTTGTCCGCCTGTGGGCGATTCCATTCTCAACAGACGGGGCTGGGGACCACTATTAATATGCCAGTCTGAATCAGGTCTTACAAACAATCGGCCAAATGTGTACAATGGCTGTAACTGTTCGCTGAAACTAAATTAGAGCCAACAATTCTCCGAATATACGTGTAAGCAAAAATCGACAAGGTGCAAGTTTTGAGCCAGGGCTAGAGTTCGCCGAACCATACGAGCGCTACACGTAATGGTTAGCTAGAGGTGTTCGGAGATATGGTGACTGACAGTCTGAGTGTCCGCTGGAATTGACAGTCCATAACTTTTAGATAAGGAAATATGGGGAACCCAGTGGCTCTGTCCTTCCTTGTCCAAGCGTACATGACGGTAAAGTGACGGTTCTAAAGTAGGGCGGCGATGTCTGCCCATCGTCAGACAGGGACGGTGAATATGGAATAGTTGGCAGAAAACCTAGCTTCTTTCTTTCTTTGCTTTGAGTCTTTTTTTTCTAGATGCATGTTTGTGTGATATCTTGTACTGTAAAATAGTATGGTTACTGTCTAAGAAAAAAAATAAAGGTATCAGATTGAACAAGAGTTCCACGACCTCATACCTTCGCCAAATGATGTTAACCCTTCTGGTGGACGAATTATACATTTTTAGTCATTGATTTCGCAAATAAGAGCCTCATTTGCATGAATCATATCAGTTGCATGAATCATATTCTTCACCCAATGACAGTATTATCTTAAGAAAGAACACTAATCTGACATCTCCTCATAAATTATACAAATAAGGTCATGACTTGAATAAATTATGTTAAATGATGTTCACCTTCACTTAACTTCCTAATGCGGCATGTATTAATTTCCCAGCAGTTAAAACCACTATGATGTTATAGAAAATTCCCACTAATTATGCAAATTAGGTGCTCATTTACATAATCAATATCTGCTAATGATCCCCTCGTTCTCACTTGCATGTCACAAGTGTTTCATAGCCCTATTATCGAACGAAGCAGATTTATAGAATTTCCTCATTAATTATGCAATCAGATAATTGTTATTTAGTCATATCAAGTATCACTTCCGCTACCTACATACCAAAAATCAAGACAATCCGTCGACAGGTTCTTGAGTTATCCTCCTTAGAAGATTTTTCAACAAATGATCCTGCAGTTCCAGGACAAGCCGCTAGGGGGCCCAAACTCATTTCACTTCTTCCTTAGCCCACGAGCTATCTACCATGCAAAATTCGTGACCCTGGCTTGTCCAGATCATGAGATATCAAAACCGGAAGTTCCGCTGCAGTACCATAACAAGCCGCCAGGGGCCCCAAAATCTAATCATTTATAGCTCTCAACAAGACCTACCCACCTACCAAGTTTCATGACAATCCATCCATAGCTTCTTGAGTTATGCTGTTCACAAACAGACGGACAGACGGACAAACGCTACTGAAAACATAACCTTCTTGGCGAAGGTAATAAATGGAAGCATGTCGTGACACTTCTCATAGGGAATATAATCGAGCTGATGACGGATGGAAATCTAGCAAGGGCAGTGCTCATACCTCTACAGACATAACGGCTAGCAAACGTATGCAGGGTATTCACTTCAGGGACAAGTTTATCTTTTGATTTACAAAATTAATGTATACAATCCGGTCAGCCGTACTTGTTTTACACACAGCGTCATTCCTTCAGCTTCAGCAGAGTGCGTAGATCACTTGGATGAATATCATCAACTGCTTCACTTTTCGACTTATTGAAAAATCCTACACGATTTATTTGTATTCTTAACATTTTGTATTCAAAGTAATGTCTTTAAGAAAACAGTACTTGTTTCTGGAAAGTACTATTGCTTTAAAAAGTACCTAAAATCTCCATCGAGGTATTTTGATACATTACCCCAGTCGTTCATACAGATGGCTTTCTATACAAGTAATCAAATAACATTACCGATTCAGAGACGTGAACTTGAGTCAGTAAGAGATTTCTAGTTCTGTAACTGTAACAACGATTTCTACTGACGGTCGGGGTGGAATCTGTACCGTGCGTATCAAATGTGTTGTACAACTTTGTTGAATATTGTCCAGACAGACCCTCGGTACTGACCCTTGAAGCGCTGGTGGTCTCTTGGTTTTCCAGAAGGTACTAGTAAATCATTTAACGCCAATGCACCTAGCAGTCCTTACCACGATCTCCATAAGTCTGGTCTGCTAATGTAAAGGAAAAGGACCAGCCTTTTAGAGCAAAGAGGGTCAGCTGGGGGGTCGGTAATAAGGGGTTACCCAATGGGTCAGCGGGAACGGTTGGACCAGTGGCCAGTTAACACTCAAAGCGGACAGCAGCAGCTATTTGCCACTTTGGTGCTGGGTCCTTTGCCGAAACCTCGGGAGGACACTGTTAAATGTGAGAACCAGATGGAACCTTATAGTCCGGTAGCGTGAAAGGAAAAGACAGTCAATTATTTCCTGCATACCTTACGGCTTCTATTTTATTGTCTGGAGTTTTATTCTATAGCGAGAGTAAAGAAAGCCTACACAAAGCTCAGTTTGTCAACGCCCTCGCTAGTTGAACTCTTATCAATGGTCTAAAAACCAAAACACGTCGGTTGGTACATGGAAGGCCGGCGACGTATGATTCTGCTAAAAATCAGAACAAAACAACGTGATGCCATAAAAATGTATACAAACGACTACTCAGTATATTACCACATCCCTCATCACTGACAACAGTCTATCAGCAAAACCTTGCTTTGCCTCATAAAGCCTGGAATAAAGAGAATAGCTTTTCCATTGTAGGTTTTCTAATCTAGGTGGGATTTGACTTCTACGGTGTGAAAACTGAGAGTGTAGGCTAGACAGTATACTTTATGTAACGAGACTCCATATATATTGGCCTTTTGGGTCTAGGTCTTCTCCCTCTGGCTCATCCGATCGCCATCTTTGGCGCAAGGTCAATGCCACTAGGAGAGGAATGTCTTAAAGACGTGACGGGTTACAATCTTCCTCGAAAAGTGTGTTTGCCTTGGACGGTACATTTAGTGCGTTCGGGATTGGCTGGTGGCTCGACAGAATCCCAAGTATTCGAGGCGCAGAAGGGGAAATCTGATCATGTTCCCTCCGGACATGTATGACTGTGTAACGCTCTTGTACATGTACAATGATGTTCAAAAATATACGACAAAATATAACAGTATATGAAATGTCACTACAATAGGTATATAATATTCTAATTGAGATCAAGTTTTTCTAGTCAATCGGTAATTGCAGAATGAAGAAAACACAAGAAGTCGGAACTGTAAATGGAACTCTGATTCTCTCATAGTGAACAAATATCGAAGACCTTAAAATAATGATTTTGTTCCTTCCTACGGTTTATAACATTGACATGTGTCAAGTGTTGGAGTCTTTACATTGCTTTGCTGTTATCTCAGCATTGTTTTTCTTCTCGTCTGAAGCGCAGGGAGAATCCCAGAATCTCTGGCATTTTAATCCCGATCTCGCCACTCACGCCATCTCTCCTTTTAGGATTATTGGAAACATTACTGTCTGAAAACATTGTGTGGTTTCCTCCAGCTATTTCACAGGAAATGATACTTCACCACTGATATAAGGTTACGGAAATTACTTTAACCGCTATATTTCATTTATTCATAACGTCAAAATCGTAAATGTAAATTTGCGCATGTACTGCCTGTATACGTAAATTAGGAACACAAACTTTAGATTTATATGATTGTAGCAGTCTCCAATGTCTTTGTCGGATATTTGATAAAGTCAAACATAGCGTAGTGTATTTTGTTGCGCATCTTTCAGAGATCAGATGGTGCATATCTTGTCATTTCAGTCATACAGTAGCGGTGGTTGCCTGTATCAACTGGATATAGAGATAACACGTGACCAAGGACGTACGGTAAGCCATTGTTTTGCCACCTTTACAAGTTTCTTGCAAAAAGTCCAGCTTCTATCTAGATCTGTTTGTTGCTTGAAAATTACGTTTCAGTAGGATAGCATGGACCTACCCGAATCACATACAACAAGGCACAGCTTACATATTTATTTATTTATTTATTTATTTTGCTGAATAATATTAACTTAACGTGATGCATGTTACATCCTGTCGTTAGTACTGACCAATAGCACGCCCATGTATGCAGTGATGGGAGACATCCTTTGAACGACCCGAAATAACCCGACTGGAATCGTGTAAACATTCCTCGAGTAGCTTCGAAACATGCAGATGAAGCAATGTTAATTCTCCTCCATGTGTAAATATATGTGTGCCACTCTAAATGACACTCTGTGATCTTGTACAGGCATCCATGCATACAGTACCGAACCGGCCATCACAAACAACACCAGTATATAATTGTCCATACATGGAAAAGTAATACGAATATTTATCTAATATTCATCATCATACAGACTTTCATTAACATTGCTGATACATTGCATCTCCACATTTCTGAGTCCCAATTTCGTGAGAAAGTGATGTAAGTAGTCTTGGCCATTGATTGCATTGGTAAAGCTTTAGGCTTTAGAAAGAAAATGTCAACAAACTTTGGCATATGTATACATTACATACTCCATCTAAACCAACAGGCTCTCCTGTATTCTTTTTCAGGTTGAACGATGCCAAGTACACGTTCTAAAGCAACGGTCAGGATATCGCATGACAGAGAGCAGTTGTCAGGTCCAGGTGACGGCGCAGTCGTTGAACATGAAAGGACCTGCGGGACCACAACAGGCTTCATTGCAATCTCGCTCTAAAAAATCAGCGTCTTTGTCAGCCACCCGGAGATCTCAGTCGAAGCAACAATCTAGACTTAGCGGTGAGGCGCCACGACAAGGCCGACTTACAGGCTTTACAGTCAGGATGGGTTCTGGCAAGAATCGAGGAGGTACACAAGGAATTGGATCCCTGCAGCAAGGAAATCAAAAAGCTGGTGGAACTGGAAGATTTGGATCGTTGCAGCAAGGTAATCAGAAAGCAGGCCAGCAGTTTGGGTCACAACAACAAGGCAACCAAAAAGCAGGCGGCCAGCGATTTGGATCCGTGCGGCAGGGCAACCAGAAAGCTGGAGGAGCAGGAAGTTTTGGCTCGCTGCGACAGGGCAGTCAGAAAGCGGGCCAAGTCATTGGACCATCAGACTTTGGAAGGCTCCAACAAGGAAATCAGAAAGCAGGGGGCACAGGGTTCGAATCTCTGCAACAAGGCAACCAGAAGGCTGGGGGTACAGGGTTCGGTTCTCTGCAACAAGGCAACCAGAAAGCAGGGGGTACAGGGTTCGGTTCTCTGCAACAAGGCAACCAGAAAGCAGGGGGTACAGGGTTCGGTTCTCTGCAACAAGGCAACCAGAAGGCCGGGGGTACAGGGTTCGGTTCTCTGCAACAAGGCAACCAGAAGGCCGGGGGTGCTGATTTTGGCTCAATCCAACAAGGGAACCAGAAAGCCGGTGTAGTTGGACCTCCTCAGGGCACTGGAAGATACAATGGCTTTGGTGGGAGACAGATCCTTCCGGCATCAGGACTTGACACTTCTACTTTCTTTCCATATGGTTCCAGCGGGGGATCTGCTCAAGGAAACCAGAAAGCCGGAGGAGCTGGACAAGGTTTTGATTCTCTGCGGCAAGGAAATCAGAAAGCCGGAGGTGCTGGGCAAGGTTTTGATTCTCTGCGGCAAGGAAACCAGAAAGCCGGTGGGGCTGGGCAAGGTTTTGGCTCTCTGCGGCAAGGAAACCAGAAAGCCGGTGGAGCTGACCGCAGGTTTGGTTCTCTACAAGGAAACCAGAAAGCCGGTGGAGCTGACCGCGGATTTGGTTCTCTCCAGCAAGGAAATCAGAAAGCCGGTGGAGCTGACCGCGGGTTTGGCTCTCTCCAGCAAGGAAATCAGAAAGCCGGTGGAGCTGACCGCGGATTTGGTTCTCTCCAGCAAGGAAATCAGAAAGCCGGTGGAGCTGACCGCGGATTTGGTTCTCTCCAGCAAGGAAATCAGAAAGCCGGTGGAGCTGACCGCGGATTTGGTTCTCTCCAGCAAGGAAATCAGAAAGCAGGTGGAGCTGACCGTAGGTTTGGTTCCCTCCAGCAAGGAAACCAGAAAGCAGGTGGAGCTGACCGCAGGTTTGGTTCTCTACAAGGAAACCAGAAAGCCGGTGGAGCTGACCGCGGGTTTGGCTCTCTCCAGCAAGGAAACCAGAAAGCCGGTGGAGCTGACCGCGGGTTTGGCTCTCTCCAGCAAGGAAACCAGAAAGCCGGTGGAGCTGACCGCGGGTTTGGTTCTCTACAACAAGGAAACCAGAAAGCCGGTGGGGCGCGTCCCGACTACGGCTCACTGCAGCAAGGCAATCAGAAAGCCGGTGGGCAAGTCTCTGGTTCCATCCAACGAGGGGGCAAGAATTCAGGTGGTTTCCGACAGGGTTTCAGTTCAATCAGTCAAGGTAACCAAAAGGCAGGTGGTTCTCGGCAAAATGGGGGGTTTGGAGGCTATACATCAGGCTTCATAGGGCCGATTCTTCCAGCGTCAAGTGGTGGGAGTACTGTAATTTATCCGTCCGGGTCCAGGTACGCGGAGCAGATCAGGCAGTCCCAGGTGAAGGCAAGTGGGGCCGGAAGAATGACTTCTCAACAGACTGTCTTAGGTCCTAGTCAGAAAAATGGCAGACCAAGCCAATCAAGTTTTGGATACATAGAGCAAGTAGGACAGCCTCCTGAAATAATTCGTCCACCGACCTTCAACGCCGGATACCTTTTGAGTTCTCTTAGGTCTCAGCAACCTAAGCAGAGCTACTCCTCATACAGCTATTCCTATGGCAACGGAGGAAAGCAGTCATCGTCTTCGAGCTACAGCTATAGCTACAGTTACAGCTACGGAGACCAACCCTCACTGCCGAGCAAAGACGACTACCCTATGGATGAATACGGCGCAGCTGCATTTGCCGTTGACAGGATGAACCAGATGACCAGCTTCGACGAGATCTACGTCATGGGTGACCTGACCAACCACCAAACACAGGTAAAAAGGAAGCTTTTCTGCTAGAATAAAACGCGGGCGATTGACCTCCTAAAAGCTTCCCATGACAGTGCTGAATTTATTATTTCGTCATCATGATATTGATGACAATGAATTCCACATTTTCGTTCAGTTAGATAACACAAATAACTTACTGGTGAAGATCGTCGAAACCTCAAACACAAACGTTAACACATAAAGCATAAAAGGACATTGTTAGAATTATAACGTTACATCTTCATTTGAAATACATTTGTACATGTGTTATACTCACGCATTATGTCACCTCTTCGCATCAAGGTGTTTCTGATTTTTTGACACTTTGTTAACAGACACCAGTTCCGGGAACGACGACGTATGACCTCCACCTGACAATATCACCTACAGCTTGTCCCAGAGACCACAAAGCGTTTGCATCCGAAATGACGGATCGATGCCCACCTATAGATGGAAAGGTAACCGTATCATCGATTCCCACGACGCTCTCACATATATCCGCAATTTGTTATTGATCACTGGTACATTGGTGTGTATCTATTGTCTTGCAGTTTGTTGGAGTTTAACAGCGAGACATGTTGACTTAACATTGAAAGGTAGTATTCAATTCTCCCGTAGAGAAACTTTTACATTCTAACCCACAAAACCCATAAGCATTCAATTTATCACACATGCTTCCCCAATGTTTGAAAAGTGAAGATTTAAACTCCTTGAACTTTTAAGATGTCATCACCACAAATCACAATCAGTACACATTGCTGTGACTGGTAGTCGCTGACCGTGCAGGACCAGGACCATCGGTGACTGTACGATGTCAAGCGATTCTATATACAGTCTCTGCCACAGCTGCAGAGGACGGGAGATGTACAGATGTCTCTGTTTGCTACGTCATAGCATATACCCTAGTTTACTTTCGGTAAACTCTTATATCGAAGCCTTTGCGTGGTTTCCTTCGGCCCGTTTGAACAGTGTCAAAGACAGTAAAGATTGCGCAAACATATCATATGACTGAATCATTTCCAAGCAGTTACCGACCATTGGTCTTCTGCTTTTGTACAGAAGGCATCGAGATGTTCACAGTCAAGCAGTCTTGATAACCTCATCACAGGTTAAGGTTTGAGAAAATGTTAATCGCTGTAAACGTGTATCCTTTTACTTGCCATGACAAAATGTTCGATACTCAACTTTATCTGTCCTTCCAGAAATATGACTGCAAACTGAGGGTGACGGTGCAGAGTCACCGGGATGGGAAGACCCAGCGGTCCTTGGACGACTCCCGGTGCCGGCAGTTATAGATCGTTCCCTCTGATGTCAACAGGGTCAGCTGACCAGGAGAGTGAGATATCTGTACCGTTCTATATCGCAGGTGTCCATGTCTTATTTCGCAACAGTTAGGGTTGATGACTAATCAGCTGTGAATCATGATTGTTCTTAAGCCCTAAAATTTTCTTCCATTTATTAAATGATCATGAAATAAGCTTTTCGTTTTGGATTTTAAAAAAAATAGTGTTAAATAATAACTACAACGTAAAGATTGCAAAAACAAGTACTAGGATGACCCAACTGGTGCTATGAATATTGATTCAAAGAGAAGTTTGTATTAGCCTGGTGTAAAATAAGGCAACATTGTCCCTTTGATTGGCTGTGTACATATAAATCATTGAGCAGTCTTATTGGACGATGGCATAGCGTGCTATATATGAAGGAAGTACTCCGAATACTGAAGTGTTGAAGATCATTAAGTTTCGTGAGTTAAAGTCTAAGTCGATTTACATAGTTTTTCAAGGTGCATGTGAATGTATGACAGCAAATATATAGGATTAACTTATGGTACATGAACAATAGTGAGATAGCTTTGATTGTTTATATACCCTGTTTGTAGATCTGGATTTAACATTATATGTAACAATTGATTAATCAACATATTAAACCAATACTGATGTAACGTTACATTTGTGGAATCTATCACACTTTGCACTATTCTTAAATGCACTGTTGGAGTTTCAGACCCTAACTGAATTCTTGAACTCTTGTTAGTTTGCAATATTGTTGACCTATGATATTATGTACGTCCGATCGGCAAGTTACATGTGTATTATCTGACGCTGAAGGTAGTGGTTTTACGTATGGCTTATTAGCATATCATGTTAATCTATGGCATGTTCGGACGTTACGGTTTTAAAAATATTACACATATATGTGTTCTATTAATACATACGTCATTATGCTCTGTTGAAGACACTTTGTTTTAGTATTGACAACTGAAAACCATGTCTCCCATTTCGACGGCAATTGCTCCGGTTGTCTAAAATACACGTGTGTATGTTAACGTTAATGCGGCAGGTCCTGTTTTTTTTCCACTTTACAAAATACTGTATCGAAATCAACCATATGCATGTCAGCAATAGCGCTTCCTTGACATATACGCAAGGCCACGCCCACAGTCTACCATTGATGATACCCCTGCTGCAATTTCGTGTAAATAGCAAAAATTCCACATGTGAATATTACTGAGTTCTAAACCATTTGCGAGAAGACGGGCTATGTTTGCAAAATAGCGCCTTGTTCCGCTGATAAATTTGTCTTCCGACAACAAACAGTGGAGTTATGGGCAAACAGGCTGACTGATCACCCAGTCAGTTAAACGTAAACATAGGTCCAGGCCGAGGGTTTGGACAAGCACATGGACAATCAAGGTGTATCAAAAACTCTCCTTCGATTCAAACCTTGGGTTTGAAAAAAAAAAGACTGAAGAATTTAAGAAAGATGAGATAAACTTACGAAACGAATGGTGTTGTTGTTGACGAGCCGGCCACCTGTACTTTCCCGTCAAAGTTAGTTAGGATGGTGACACACCAGCTCAAGTTATCTGGTGCATCACAATGTTACGAAACAGGTTGGCGCTATCTGGTGTGCAATGAGGTTCACAAAGAAGAGTGCGCATGCCCAGTGTCAAAGGTGAAGGCCCCGGAGAGATTACAGCTCCACCAACCTCTGTCCGTCAAAACGTGGAAATGCAAAACATAAACATAGAAATGCAAATATTTGACGCGTTCTGTTTACGTTTCGCTGGCCTTCACCTTTGACACTGGGCATGCGCTCTCCTATTTATGAGCCCCCTTATTGGCAGCCACCTGTCACAGGGATCAGTCATTCGCTAGGCCTATGTTGATGTGGTATACATTTTCTATCACATCATGAAATTCCTAGTTTATCAGGGAAGTCCCTCAGATTATCATGTGTTGTATTGCAACTGCAGTTTTTTTCCCAAGATACTTTCATGACAAGTACCAACAATGCAGTACCAGCCGTCTTAAGGACAAATTTTCTGTATTTCGTCCATCCCACCCTGCTATCCCATCTGATTTATCCTTAAACACATCATGTGATCAAATATTACAGACAAACTTGGATAAACAGGACAAATCTTTTAATATGAACCACCAAAAAACACTGTGACAGTTCATACATATACCAGGCTTCTCCTTCCTTCTACTGACTTCAACTACAATATCACCTGCAACAGAAATGGAATTACAACACAAAACTGAGACCATTAAAGGCCATTTGGTCCAGAGTTGGTGCAAAGCCATCATCTACACCAAAATACATGGCATGTTACTGTTAAACCAATTAGCTATGGATTGGATGTCAAATGAACACTAACATTTCAACTAAATGGTTCACAGCCAAATAGGAAAAAATAGTTGTAGGATTTTATTTGTTTTGTTGTGTTCTGTTAAAGCAGCATCCTAATTACAACTTAGCTAACACTATATTTGTACATGGCTATGACTCAAACTAACCATCATGTTTGTACACATGATGTACATTTTGTACATTGTGTTGCGAGGTAATATTATGGTGCAGAATAATGACTTTCTTATTGCACACCGTGGCTTTAGTATGAACCTGTTTATAAGAATCTGACAACATCAAATCTCTGTCATCATCACATTCATAGTAAGTTACATAGCAACTCTTCTGAGTAATGTTGCAGTCACATTCATTGTTGGTCATTGTACAATTTCGATATCGATGTCACAGTGTTTTCAAGAAGGCTTTGACAGATCTAGAACCAACCGCCAAGAAGGATCTAAGGCAGCCTCTTCTGCAACAAGACAGCTGAATTTTGCAGGATTTGTACATGACTATTCCAAAAGTGCCTTCAATGGTTTGCAATCGTACAGCAATCGCACAATGTATGTGACCAGGGTCCTTACTGACTACACTTCATACTTGTGTCATCTTCTGGGATCTTCTTACTCACAGGCTGGGAATAGTGCCAACATCACAGTACAGTACAGTCAATGTTAACATTATTATCTCTTATCATAGATTTGTACATATAATCCCTGTCTCATATACAATCTGCATCAAAAATATAATATGTCACCACCACCTCCACCACCAGCAACCTCTCCTGTTGATTTCTAAGTTCTTTCATTTATGGTCATCGTTTATTGATCAAACTTGAATGTCCTATGTATACACTCATATGTGTAAGCCAGACTTTGTCAGATTCCAGTTCTCTACTTCCAGGTACTTTAACTAATAATGTCAAATAAGTCACTATAATGACAAACTTTAAGTCAATGTTGTTGTGAGACAATCTTACCAATAGAGGAACAACACTTTCTACCTTGTGCATCACAAAGGGTATTTACAGCTGAAATCTAATGCAGCTGCCCCTCTGGCAGGGAAAAATTACTTTCTGCAGTTTCCACATTGAATATTGTGACAGCACGATGTTATGGCTCAAGCTCACGGGCTAAGTACAAATGTCCAGAAAAATATCTTATGTACAGGATACAGTACTGCCTTTACCTAACACACAGTCTACTGGTACATTTATTACACCAATATTTAGTGAGCAACTCACTATGTCATTTTACACAAGATTGACAAATTTTCTACCTATTTTTCTTTGATCGCTAAAACTCTGAAGTTCGGTCAGCTTTTCACAAATTTCACTTGTCATCACAATAGATAAAATCCCTCATACAAAGCTCTCATATGTTGTCATGCCAAGAATATCAAGTGTGCATCAGTACAAATAGAACTGTGCATGGCATGGTGACAATCACTATTTACCGTCATGGCTTTTCCTAAAGCCCCTGATCCACTGTTCTGTTTCCTTGAGTAGCATACCGAGAAAACAATCCCTCAGCACTACACATTGGCAGTATCACAGTCCTTACAACTTGTGTTCCTGACACAATATTCATCATACATGCACCTGGTGTTACATTATGTGCACATTGTAACGAGCACTACTACCAAGCAGACTGCACATTAAGGATTAGTGCTTAAATCTACATCTTTGTAAAGCAGCCCATTCTGATTGACACTTTTATGCAATCATATTCATCTCCAATGTTAGAATTAATTTTTTTCTTAAATATACCTGGTTACGACTTCAATACTGTTGTCCACTTATAAGGTTTAAGGTCACAAAATACTACAGCCTAGAGTAGGCATTTAACACAAACATCCATGTCAATATAGTTACAATGCCATTCTTTTGAATTTTATACACCACATCTTAATATCCTATCATAGACAACAATTCAAATTACCTACTGGCTAAATACACAAAACGTTATTCTTGTCCTTATACACATGTACATCAAGTGCAAAGAACATTTCAGTTCTTTCTGGTACCAAGCTACTCTAACTTGTAACCTGGTCAGATTGTCATCTATGTGTCCTGCGGTTCTGAGGCCCTGCTGATTTGAGTTTAAGCAGCCATCTTGTGAGATAGTCTTGTGTTTCTACCACTGTACAGTTTGTCCTACATGTACCTCCAACAGGCTCTCATTCTATGTAAATGTCCCTGTTGCTCATTAACACTTTACCAAAAATACTAATCAAGTCAGAATAGTATAGAGGCTGTCAAACAAGGTGTCGATGCAAACAGATGCAGCACCTTTCCCACTCATAGCAGAGTGCCAACAACAAGTCCTGTGCCCATAGCATGAGGATACAAGCTACCAGGTTTACTACCCATTGTTAAGATTGGTGATGCCCCTGATATCAATATGCAAATGGAATACGATCTGACTGAAGTTTCACGGCCACTTTCACCTTCCTCCTTGCTGGATATGAACTGATGCATGTTGCAAAAAATTTATTTAACACCTACATGTATACCCAGTACCAACAATACACAGCACTGGGATTTCATTTATACATAACAGCACCATACACAATGTATATATAACAGTTACTACTAAACAATATCAGGCTAATTAGTAAGAGAGCAACATCCAGCTAACAAAAGAAAAGCATCAAGTTGAACAGAATGTGATTCTGATCAAACATAACATACGATGTCAATTGTAGATCTTACAAGTACATGTACAGATACCAAGACTTTTAGATTCAAGATTTGGCTGAGTTTTACCAATAAATACAGACATACATGACAAAGAACAACATCCAGCTACCTGTTCTTGGGTGCTTGTAAGTGCTGGTCAGGCCAGCATGTTAACAAGACTGTGGAGAAACAGTCACATTGTCCAGGCTGAGGCCCGAATCTCTGTTGTTACTCTCCTCAGACATTGAACTGAGCGACCGTTGGTGTGCAAGGTTGCTCACCAAGTCTGCATCTGTGCCAAACCCGGAGTCATCTGCTGAGGCACTGGTCTCCAGCACACTGCGGTTGGGCTCTCCCACCCGGCCTGACACTGTCTCTACACCAACATCACAACTGTTGTACGTCGGGTTCCAGAGGTTTGTTGGCTTAGCCTTTTTGCTGCCTTTCTTCACACTTCCCTGGTCCTTTCCCTTGTCCTTCTTCTTCTCCTTCTTGGACTTCTCTTTCCTCTCCAGGGTGCTGACCGGTGAGTTGGAGGTGCTCTGGCTGCCCGACCTGACCAGGAGTCCCTCCCTCCAGGACCGTCCATGGGTGCCCCCAGGGCTGCTCTCCAACTGTTCCACCTGGGCAGGACTCTGGCTCCTCTGGGCAGGGCTGCCTCTTGCCATGGGAGCTTCTTGTGGGGTGCTGTTCTGGTTCTGATTGGTGTTAGCCACGGGGGCTTCAGCGGCAGCAGCACTGCCAGCTCCCTGTGACGGGGCAGCTGCAGTCTGGGCTGGTGCAGTTTGGGCTGGATCTGTCAGGGGGCGGTGCACCTGCAGTGGAGTCAGGTTCTGGTGGTTGTCAGGGCGGACAATGGTATGGTTCTCCTCCTCAGGAACAAGGTCACACACAGGCAGGCTGGTGTTGATGACATCTGGATCCTGTGTGTAAAAAGAAGGCTTTTCCTCATCAATATCCTTATGAGTAAATACGAATTGGCACTTACAACATCCATCAACAGTTCATCAATAGCTGCTCTCCCCAGCTGCATTCTTCCATCACACCTATATGTGACAAAAACATATCTTCCATACAATTTGGTAAAACTGGACATGCACCTGCATCCCAAAATGGGTTTATTTTATTTTATTTTATTTTATTCACATAGATTACCGAGCATTCGGCAGCAAGCACATTCGTGCTTATATAGCCAAAATGGGTTTCTGATCACAGTAAGTGTGGTTAAAAAGTATAGTGGTGTAAAGTGATGGAAATGAAATGGAAATTTCCACCAATGGGCAGGTAACTATTTTTCAGTCAGATATCCAGTTCTACAAGAGCTCACTAAATTTGGTGGTGCACTGTCAATATTGTTAGGGACCATATTCCTTGATACATTGTAATTACCAACTCAACGATACAAATTGACAGTTTTACATTGGTCCAGAGTCCTCTTTCCAGACAATGTAAGAGGTGACTTACACTCACCTGTGTGCAGTAACCCAGTCGCTCCAGGACGGTGGAGAAGCAGGGTCGATCCTCCGGGTTCTGTTGCCAGCACTGGGTCATTATTCTGTACCTGTTGGACACAGTCAGACTTTAATCACAACAACTTTTCTTTTATCATGAACCACATTTAACATTTTCATAATTCGGCAGGGTATCCTAAAAAAAATGGATGTATCCATTCTTAAGAATGTCTTGATATGGATATCTGAAGTGTACATGCCTAAGATTACTGATGGTGCAATCTCTATATATTCACTGTTTATTTTATGTGTCAGTCTTAGGCTACCTAGTGGAACTATGGGAGAAGACATAAAGCTTTGAACTCTGTCAGGATCCTGAATTATTCACTGATTGGAGGAGACATGTATAGTTACTGCACAAGGATCCACTGTATGGCTGTTGTCCTCTTTACAGCAGACTTGTCACAGCTTTTTAGTGTAATCCATGTTCAACTTGGTTTGTCATGATTACTGACTGATGTTATGAAGTCTAGAGGAAAATAAAACAAGGCTTGCACAGATGCAACCATAAGAATCTAATTTACATTCAGCTTCAATTAGGCAGTACCCTTCTATCTGTAATTTGTTATTATAAGTAAAGTCTGGTGAACCTTTCTGGCACAATACCAAGCAATCAGTAAATGCATTATTCATTACCAAGAATCAACTTGGCATATAATGTTACATGGCTACCAGATCCATTATGGTCCATTAACTAGCTACCATTCTGTTGTCATGAAAATTTGTTTCACTTACAAATCTGTTCGCAGTACCAAAAAATAGGAAGTTTTCTACAGACTGAAACCCCAACTCACATTTACATAAGATTTTTATTAGCCCTATTAAATGAATTAGCCATATGGGCGACACAATGGTTACACATTTCCCACAATTGGCTAACTTACACTGGTCCAGGGCAGCTACGAGGGGGGTCCATTCTGCCTCCCTCAGTCACAAACTGCATGACCTCCTGGTTGCTCTTGCCTGGATAGGGCATGTATCCCAGGGACATCACTTCCCACAGCAAAACTCCAAAGGACCTACAAGGGTAGAATATAAAGTTAAGAAGCCATCCAGTGGTGGTCTTAACTCACAGTTTTAAACAAAAATCCTTCTGTCCATTTATGGACATCTGATTTTCTGCATTTGCATCATTTCTAGAATTTGTCAAGACCTACCACACATCAGTTTTGGTGGTGAAGACTCCGTCAAGGAAGGCCTCTGGAGGCATCCACTTCACCGGCAGCATGGCTCTTCCACCTTTTCTGTAGTAGTTGGACCTTGGGAAATTCCGACAAAACAATATGTTGAGTTATGTCAATGGTATCTATTATGTAATCATATTGAAATTGATAGGTCAGCAATGTCATGGCAGTGAACTTGCCATTAAGTTGTAGAGCACCCTTGATGGTATTATTACAGAAATGGCAGTCCATTGAATTACTAATCAATAGTACACTGAAATTGATAGAGAAGGACAGACACAACGAAACACCAAAAGTTTGTTTCAGAAGAGCTAAGCTGACAGAGCATCGATGAAATCACTCCTACCTGTAGATGTCTCTGGCCATTCCAAAGTCTCCAATCTTTGCCATACGGTCTGGTCCAGTTTTTGTGGTCAGAAGGATGTTCCTACAGGCAATATCTCTGTGGAACAGTCACAAGAATGTTTTATTACCTCTGGGGAAGGAGATATCCTTCTGTGGGAAGGTATTGTTTTGATCTTCGTATGTATGTTCACAGCTATAACTCCTGCTGGTTTTGACAGATTTGTTTGATTTTTGGTATATGGTCAGTTATTGGGGTCTTGATGATGCAGTTTTTTTCCATTGTATCCTGTATTTTCAGGTATTGAAATAAAATAATTTGACACTCCCGTGCTGTATGTGGTGTGGTATTGTCTATTGTTTTCAAACTTTTACCCTTACACAAGGCCAGGGCTAGTTTTACTGTTTAATTGTTTAATGATTAGAGGTAACAGAAGACAGCATGCTTGTCAGAATTTGCTATTATAGTTCACTTCCTGAGAGCACAATGGTGGTATTTACTGATTAGAGTCAGTCTTTGAAAACTGCCTTTAGAGTCATACTAATAACCTTACAAGTTGGGATGACGACATGGGGGCACTTTGATAGCATACATCAAAGGTAGACTTTAATGGAAACATATCAGATGTGCCCTCTTGAGCTTTTGACATCTGACATCCTGAACCATTTAAAGTCACCTTTAAAAGCTGTTTGTAAGATGTGTGCTCTCAAGACAACATCAATGGCTCAAGAGCAGACATCTTACAGTTTTCATTAAACCCTGGTCACACATGTTCTGCAACGCACCTACAATGATTTTTTTTGCTGTATATCGTAGGTTTGAAAAGAAATGGATGCAATAGTTTAACTTATAGCACTTGCACATATTGCACTTGTTTCTTCTGTATGCGACAGTGGCTTAAGATCTCATTGTGCTATGTTTGAACTTTTTGAAGTATGCTAATTGCCTAGTATGTGTCGACATCACATATTACTTGCAACAACCTGCAGCAATTCAAGTATCAAAGACAGGTAAATTTACATGTCCAGCAGCTTTTACTGTTTGCACAACATCTGACAAAAGGAGTTAGATTGATGTGACTGACTGTGCTCACCGGTGGATGAAATGGTTTTCCTCCAGGTAGTGACAGCCCCGTGCCACATCCTTGGCCAGCTCCAAGAGATCCATCATAGTCAGCTTTGAGGGATGCCCCTGGAATAACAATTGATTTGTTGATAAGGAAATGTTCTACTTACCCTTTGGACTTTTCTCCTAAGGCCATGTTGATTTGATTATATGGATGACTCTCTGGGAACCCCAAAACTGATGCGAGGGTGCGAATAAAAACAAACGTTTCGTCAAAAAAAAGTTGCCTTCATTATGAAATCCACGCAGTCATGAAGGTTGAATAAGTTACTAAAGACACAGAGTATGGTATGGCAAACAATAGACTCATTTTCATTTCTTCACATTTTCTTCTTTTCCTTTGGAATTGATTTTGGCATTCTACGACATTAGTATCATTTTCCAATATTTTCTTTTGCAATTTACACCATATATTTCCTCACTTTGCAGCTACTTTGTTTTATTTTATAGTATGGTCGAAAACTTTTTTTGGAAACGCAAAAATTCATGCGCGCGCAGATGTCATCCATATAATCAAATCAACATGGCCTAATGACAAACAACACGGTAGCATCAGCTCTTTAAAACTCTAAATAATCTACCTTTGCAAAGTTCCACTACTGTAACTGACTAATAGTAAAAGTGTGAATCGGCAACACTTGTGCTCAAAACAAACATGCAAAGTACACCTACTTCCCTTCAAATCTGGAAAAACACAATGCAGACACTTCAGTTATTACTTTACAGGTTGCCTGCAATTTGCCTTAAGGAGGGTAAACTCACAGTTTTGGGTCTGTTCTCTCGGACAAAGTTCTTAAGATTGCCGCCACTCATGAGTTCCAGGATGAGGAACCTTGGTGACTGCTTGAAGCACACCCCAATGCACCGCACAATGTTGGGGTGGTCAAACTTACTACAAGGAAACAGGTAGATGGAAATTCATCCAAGATATCAATCAAAATCAGCTAACATTACCTTACCAAAGACAAAACATTTCACAAAATCACACATTCTCAATAAAAGGTATTTTCAACTTGTTCTGTTCCACAGTGAAACGAAATATTTTGTTGCGGACCCAGCATGTTAAATGTATCTGCTTTATTCTGTCATTTTCACATTGCCTAATGATTTATTTAGCAGATGTACAAGGCCCAGGGAGTAAAATACTGACAATATAATACCATTTTGTCTACAATACAGAAAATGCAGAAAAGGGACAGCATCAAGATTTAAAGAAATGAACATTGTGTTCAGTGTGATCAGTGATGAGTCCAAAATACTAAATTCTGCCATCCCAGCTGGAGTGCATAGAAGATGTGGCCTACCTAGAAATGACTCTATAATACCGGTGGAAACATGATTAAAGCAATAACCAGGTTCACAAGTCTCAATGTAAAGAACCTAGTAGAACCATACATCACAGGAATAATAGATCCTATTGATCCAGGACTTTCCAGCAGAAGTGCACGCTCTGAATACAAATGTGTCTCCCCCTGCTTACCTGATGATGAGAGCCTCCATCAGGAAGTCCATCTCATCCTGTTCAGAGCACAGCTCAGGAAGGGTCTGTGCAGACACAAAGCCATTTTATAGGGATAGAGTTTGTCAATATAGCAAATCCTCATAGACATGGGATCATGGAGGTCGTAGTCAGATCACATTATGCTACCTTTCCTGATCATGATGTGCTAGCTGTTTTCATTTGTCAAGAATAATGTACATGTCTGGTAGGAAGCCATCATTCAAACTACAGCTAGAGTGCCATTTTGCATCTTTCAGATTCAGATTATATGACCTTATGGTGATGACAATTTAATTTCCTTTTTTCTTGGATTTGCCACTTAATTTTTTGTATTAATTTCTCTCTAAAAAAAAAAGGAATTTAGAAGATCACATGTGTCATTTGGCTCCTGTGATGGCATTTGGGTCTGCCACAGGGAACCTATTCTACATGTATATTGTTTGTACAGCACTTTATTTTTCTGAGAAAATCTAAAAATCAATACAACTGGTCGACCTTGGAGGCAGGATTCGAAAACCAGACATCCGACAAAGAAACCAATTGACTTAATTGGGGGTGGAGGAAACATCGCTCTGGCGTGAACATGGGGACCTTGGATGGCTCTTATTACTGCAGATCTGCTCCACTCCACTGCACTTTTTCTAATGCCGTTTATTCAGCTGTTATCATAAAGGGGTCTTTTCTTTAGTCACTGAATCATGCAATTCAGAATCATTCAATTCAGACTTTGTATATGACAATGCCTCCTGTACGTTGATTTAACTGTAAGGTAATAGACAGGGGTATGTGCCTGGTTCAGGCACAGAAGCAACATACCCTATTTTAAGTACAGCATAATATGAGGGGCAGAAGCCAACTACCTTTACAGCCACAGGAAGGTGTGGCTTCTCCCCAGGCATGCTCTTCAACATCCCCTCATACACCTCACCAAAGGCACCCTGACCAAGAGGTCTGTGAAGAGAATTTTCAGTAAGGTATTGAAATAATATCTGTATAAAATCTTTTTAAAAAATATAGATAAGATTATTAAATTAAAAATGTACATATTGAGACAAACATAACTTGATACTGCTCTCTATCTAATATCAATAGTCCTATCAGTAATATGTAGTTCTTTAATATCAATGTCAGTGTGATGCTCTACAGCTTACAGTTATAAACCATGCTCGGATGACCAAAATAGGTCAGGTTTTCGGTATCATCTGCCTGGAGGAAGATTGGTGGAATGTTTTTCAAAACTAGAAACTATATCCATGGTATGAGCATTAATGCTTGATTGGAGTCCAGGACATTGAGATTCAGGAGGAATAGCAAAGATACACATTCAAGTAAGCACTCCCAATGTAAAGTTGCTCCTGGTGACTGGTGGTAAGCCAGTGCCCCCAAGTACACAATACCAAAAGCAGTGAGTCAAACCTGATAAGGGATAGCTTGTCCCGGGAGATCTCATGAAGGTCATTTAGCGTGACCTGGCTACCTCCGAAGGTGTAGTTGGGGTTATAGTCCGTGATGATGGTGTGGTTCCGCAGCTTACTCAGCTGATATTCTGGGCTCTGAATCTCCTGACGAGCCTCCTTCAGCTGCTTCTGCTTACGGCGGTACACTGGAGGTGAAAATGTTTGATTTTAAGCATGCTACTTACATGTATGATCTCGTTTTGGTTTTCTTTGATATTGCACTTTGTATGATATGATGAAGGACAAGCTCAAAGGCATTCCACAGTTGCTCATAAGAAAATGTACAAGGCTGTGTTTTTATTTGGAACCCTGGTTTTCTCTTCTTAGTACTGTAACATGTTTTGAGAGGATAACTTTCAAGCATATGGGGTAAAAGATAATCATGTACGTGTACATACAAAATAGGCCAGTACAGGCTGTCTGTCTGAGAAAATAAAATGATCATTGCCACTGAAAAGAGGTGCTTACATGTGAATAAAAGCAGTTGTACCTGTCTGTGGTACTGAAAACTAAGATGCTGAGGATCAAACACCTGTACCTTGGATACTTACCAAACACCACTGCAAGGATTGCCAATATCAGGACAAACAGTACAATAGAGGAGATGACAGCTGCCAAGATTGAAATGTCTGAAATAGAAAATACATGTTGTATGTTGGATATTTCAAACAAACTTGTCTGGGCCTCATCTGGTATCAACCAGATGAGGTCCAGTCTGTATATGGGGGGGGGGGGGGGGGGGGTGGGTAACACTGTAAAATTTGGACTTCATATCCATTGAGCTTCATGCTATCATCAATCAACATTTGTGCAGTAACTCCTCCGAATTGATTACAAAATATTGCAATTCACCTGAGGTATCTTCTCATACCAGGTCAATTAGGATTAGTCACGTGGAATTGTGTTTTCATATCAACCCAAATATGACTGGTCAACTGCAATATCTTTTCATTTGACTGGTCAACTGCAATAACTTTTTAGATGATGGTCAACTGCAATATCTTTTCATACAATGACTGGTTTGTACATGTACTTGCAATGTAGAGTGTCTGCCGGTAATATTACGGGATATATGAACAGTGTCAACCTCCTTAGATACAAATCATTGGATCTACCAAATGAGAGAATTCTTCAACTTTCAAATCTTTTCTTTCCTATGACAGTGTCTAGCATTATGACATTGATCAAGTGCAATCTAGCATCTTCGTCTCATTTGCAAAAAAAATGTTTGATGATCATGGAGATCTGGCTTGGTGGCAAAAGGTGATTTGCCAAAAAATATTGTTAAGAAACCAAAGTGGTGATTACCAAGACATTGCTGGTTGTTTCCAGGGGTCCAGGTGCCATCGCTAGTACAGGTGATGGTTTTTGGTCCTGAGAGGTAGTATCCCTTATTGCAAGAATACTCCAGGGTTGTACCATTCAGCAAGGAGGAGGTCCCTACAGCAGGGACCCGTTGGCCATTTCGTGGTGTGCCAGGGTCTTCACATAAAAAGCCTGGGTATAATTAAATACAGATATTGTATACCTGCTGACTAGGAATATATACAGAAAAGTTTTCCTTATTGCTAGACCTTAGATTTACAGTCCAATACATTGATTTTCAAATTTGACAATAAATTATTTGAAACAGCATGTACAACTTTAATAAAGCCCAATAAAATGGAACAGTCTACCCTGCCAGTAAAAGTCTACTAAACTTTAAACAATCAATCAATCAATCAATCAATCCATATTTCATAATATGTTATGTAGGCATATGGTATGAATGAATAATGTGAAACTCATGCAAGCATGACCTGCCTTTTTTCATGATGTGGTACATGTACATAGCGGTTCTAAATGAATAAATAACAAGAAACTCACGGAGACATGACCTGCCATCTTTGCCCAGCTCTGCATATTGTGGACAAACACATTCGTACTGTTTATTCTTAGGATCGAGGATCAAGCATTCAAACTCGCACTCGTCACAGTGCATGCTGACCTCAATCAGGACCTCTCCATCACCACTTTGAACCCCTGGAAGGAAGAACAGGTTAGTTTAACCAAGCTCAAGGTAATGCAGTTGGGGGAAAACACTGGAACATGTAACTTGATCAGTGTCAGTAATTACTTTCTTAGGCTGAAGGGTACCTGCCCTACTGGAATCATACTTGAAAACATGCAATCATGAGGATGGGACCAGGACAAAAGATAAAGTAATACTGTATAGTCTGCACAAACATGGCCTTTTTGTAGTAAAAAGTTGAAGGCCAGGCTCTTTAGGCAACCAATTGAAGCATGACCCCTTTGTTTTGTCCCAAGAGTGACAGCTTATCTTCATGCAGACCATGTAACACCCCAACTTGATGTCACCACAGCTGTGCTGATACTTAAAGTGCATGGGAGATGAAGGCAGATTTAACTGTAGAGGATTGAAAAGGCCAAATTATGTACCAAACAGAACCATTGGTGTACATTGTAGTATGATATCCATGATTTACTAACTTACATGGTGCCACCTCAGGCTGCTTTTTCTGCCATCTCTGATCAAATCATGAGGGTGGTATGTCAGATCTGTGCACAAATTGTAAAACTCATAACAGACAAACAAACAAAGAAAACTAACATGTGCAATAAAATTAATCATATGTGGACACAAAATCATGTTACAGTAACACATGTACATAACATGAAACTTGCACATATTCAACATGCTGTACTTGCAAAACACAGACATTACGCAGTGAAATGAAGATATGGAGACATCATGGCCAGTTTTGTCCTTTGACAAACCCCTCTGCCTCTGGTTACATACCTGCTAGATAAACCTGATATATGACATCTTGACTCATGTAGGACGACCCTCCAAAACCATCAGCCTCAAGGTTGTTTGTCTTGGATGTATCTCCTCCTGAAAAGTCAACAGTAATGTCAATTCTGCAGACTGCAGAAGGAGGAATGAAGAATTGGGCACTTTATTGAACGTACATTGTATCTCATTAGCTTGAGTACTAAAATAGTATATGTCAGCACATCATAAAGCTATGATGCTAAGTTTTGCACAGGTACCTGCCTGAAAGTGTGTGAGATTAGAGTTCTCTGCCTCATTCACATTGTACATCTCTGTAACTATTCTAAACTCAGTCTCCAGGCATTAAAACAAGAAAACTACCTGTGTATCCACCACCACCACCACCAGCTGTGCACGCACCACCACCACCACCAAATCCTCCTGACGTGCTCCATCCCAGGGAGTTAATGGCTTCTGAGCAGGCCATTCCCCCATGCCCCCCCTCCACAAGGGATCTGCCCCCCTGCAGCTGTTTTGTGGTGTCATTCCAACCCCCTCCTCCACCTGGAGTAACAAAACCATACAGCTTTTATTGCCTGGTCACTCATTCCTCTCATAGTTATTATCAGCTGTCTAAATCAACGGTGTGATGTCTAACCATCTCCGTTCTTAAGAGAATGCCTTTAAACTAGTAATTGACAATGAGTAATCTTCTAGATTAGCTTCTTTCAATGTAAAATTGACACATTTCCATTAGACCTTTTTTATTGACTGGTTCTTTCTAGCTTTCACAAAGTCAAGTGCAAGGACAAACCTGCAAATTCAGTTAGACCATTTGTGCCTTCTCCATGAGGTTCCACAATCCCATGTGAATCGAAGGGGTCAGCAGACTGGCGGTATGCCTTCCCACCTCCTCCTCCTGCTACAATCAGTGGAATATATTCACCAGTTGCTTCATTCACCTGTAACAGATCGGAAAGTCTTCAGCTAAGATCTGTTCTATCTGGTACAAGTGTGAGAAAAATTGTTCATAAAGGATCCTCTTCTTGTTTGTTTGTTTGTTTGTTTGAATTCTGTGCTATTGTACATGTAAGTTTTATTTTAAGCATTATTC
This sequence comes from Branchiostoma floridae x Branchiostoma japonicum, assembly GCA_013266295.2. Taxonomy (NCBI): domain Eukaryota; kingdom Metazoa; phylum Chordata; class Leptocardii; order Amphioxiformes; family Branchiostomatidae; genus Branchiostoma; species Branchiostoma floridae x Branchiostoma japonicum. The sequence goes on from CM023840.1 coordinate 19,618,518, forward strand.
TTCATTTCCGAATTTGCAGTGTCATCATCTTTTCTTACTATGGACAGAGTTTCCAGACTCATGACCAGACTGAGAAAATCAGTGTACTACTAAGCTTGATGTGACACACTTCAAAGAACCCAACAACATTGAAGTTGTGGTAACCTTAAAGACATAGGATGCTCCTCCTCCACCCCCTCCACCTCCAGCAACTTGAGAAAATCTCTTTTCATCTATATCATCTGGAACTTTTCCCTCGCAGTATGGAGCAATTAGACGAGTTCCCTGGAATGCAAGGTATGCTAAGGCAACACCAATTTAATTTGTTGGTTCTCGGATTTAAAAAAAAAATGAAGCGACAGAGCAAAAAAAAACAGGCCTAGGCATCCTATTATAGCCCCAAATGCTACGATAGGAGCCATGAAGTCAATATAAAAGGCTGAGTTAAAATTTAAACAATGAATTTCGAAATTTTAATCAATCCACTGTATTGATAGATGGAAAAACTGTAACAGCTAGGAAGAAAAGGACTTTATTCAACTGTTGGGGGCAAAATATTAGAATTTTGAGTTGATTCAGAACCAGAATCTTTTTTTTTTTTTTGCAAATCAGAAAAAAATGAAGAGTCAAATCCGAGAACCAACAATTTGAAATTAAATTTGTGTGGCCTAAGTTAGCATTTACACTTGTTACCTCAATTATCAACATAACAGATATCAATGTATAACATTATGGCACATATAGAGGGCTGAAAGTTCAATTTTCAGGTCTATGTAGAAGATGTTGCATATCATTGCATTTGCAGCACACCCCTAATTGTAGCAATCTAAATGTAGATACTCAGGAAATAAATTTTTATCACTTTATAATACACTACTATCATGGCTTAACCCTGATCTATTGCTATGAATTTGAAAAATGGGCCCACTCTTGTACTGCATGTAGTACAATTTGTTGACAGCAAAGTTCCTTTCATTGCAGTGAAATAATTGCATGGTCTTGACACAGATGATTTTTGTTTTTTGTTCTGTTTGAAAGTGTTTTGGCAGTGACCTCATTTTCCTGTATGAAGATGAAATGGGAGGTAAAAAGCTCCTAATGCAGAATCCCCCTTTGGCACTGTCTCCTTAGGTTACACATATACATTCTACCTTGTTTGTGTGGGCAAAATGGTTCAAATGTCCCTCTGTCCACAAGCACGCAATTCAAGCTACCTTGATTCTATCTACAATAACATTGAAAAAGACCACAGGTCAGATCTCACAGAGATGACAAGGGTTGACGGGGACATTGATATTGGAAACTCTGCTGCAGGTGCTTGGCTTTCATGTTTATCCAAAATCCATGTCCCTTGCACATCATTTTTCATTGAGAAAACATCTGTGGTATATCCGGTTAATATGTTAACGATTTGGTAACGCTCAATGTGTGGTATGATCAATAATTCAGTAACAGGCTCCTTTTCTACGGGAAGAATGCCTCCAAGCCAGCAGCAGCTGGATACTACTGTCACTTGATTGAGGCTATAAAAAAAAAACGAACATATTGATGACGCCTGAGATCCTGATGTCATTGTTGCAATATTAATTTCAGTCCATACCATGGTCTCCTCCTTCTTCTCCTGCGATTTCTTTACATGGATTCAATTTCTTAATTTTGGGGCCAAATGACTTGAAATTTGAAATGAAGGTAGAGTGGGCCAATACCCCCAGACATTTTTTTTCTAAATCCATCACCGGAAACATGATTCCCTCTATATCTGCTGCACAAGCTTTTGTACTTTCCTTATTTGACGTGAAACTTACGGCACGATGGGTTCTGGCGGCTTGACGTAAACAAACAAGATGGCGGACCCTGTTCCGCGCGCGCACGGTGCGCCGTAAAAAAACTGGTAAAAACGTCAGAGTTACAGTGATTTTCCTATTTATAATTGCATAGGCAATGTATCCATAGCATTAAAAAGGGTTTTTAACACATGTACATTGTACACTCCATATTAGACCAGGAAGTGGTCGGCTAAGGTCGGTTGAGGTCGATTGAGGTATTTAGTCATACCGTGTAATTGTAAACGTGGATGCACATCAGCCGCAATAAATCTTGGCCAATTTTCTTGCGGCTGAGAATTGCTAAACTGGTTTGATATATTGGGTATATAATTGAACTTGTGTAGGCTGCTCTATTCATGAACTTGTAAGAAACAACTACATTTCACATAGAATTCGATTCGAAAATTTGTTATGTAGGGTAGATCTACAGAACATAGTTTTTCAAATGTGCACTTCAAATACTGATAAATTTTCCCCAGGTACATTTGTAAGGTGCATATAGTGCACACTCATTTTCTTTGCAAATTTAAGTAACATATATATATTTTCTCCCAAGTAAATTTACATATTAAATATAATATCAAGTAAACAGATGTACTTACATTGACAAATTTTCCCATCTGCTCACAAGGGAGGCAATAAGATTAAAAGGAAATTAACTAAGATTAGCAATGACTTAATAGAATTTCCTTCCACGCATACAATTCCCTCATGTATCTCTCTACAGACCAGTGTATATGTCAGCCTATATACTTGTTTCCATGGAATAATTGTATTAAATTTGTCTTCCCAATATATTTGAATTTTAACTGGGATTTCAACTAGTTTTTTCAAGTATGCTATATATAATGATTATTTATTTTAAGTGTCTTTAGCAAAGAGTGGTTTGATTTGTAGGTACAACAGGTCCTATGATAAGTGTTTTTTCTTCAAGCTGCTTTTTCTAGGTACTACGGATTGAAGAAAATACTTGATCATATTGTAATTCACTAAAAACATTCCCAATTGTTTTTAAATTGAATGTTTTTAAATTCAAACACAACCCCCACCAAGTACAGATTTAAAAGAACAACTAAAAAATTACCAGTGCCTTTCTTTTAACGCATGCCTTACTAAAGCTAATATCTTCTGAAGCCCATTTGTAAAATGTTTTAACAGGCTTTTCAGATATTCATGACCACTCTCTCTTCTTGCTTGACTGGCAGGATGCCACTCAAAAATGTCTCAGGACACCAATCAATAATGTCCCAGTCCTAGCAACATCTCCTCTAAGTAACTCTATATCCATTAGTCTCTGGAAAGTATGGACTGGAAAGCCTTTCTTGTGCTATCGTATAATTTAAGGTGGTACCTACCCTCTACACCTTTGACACTGCTCGTATCTTACCAGGACAGAACATGGTTCCTTAAAAGCCTTTTTGATTATGGTGAAGATAATGGTGTGGCATTGATTTTGTGACCAATGTGCTTCTCAGCTGTGTTATACTGTTTGTGTAAGAAATAAGAGTTGCCCTTTAAGCTGGCATCACATTGTAGGAAAACCTCACTTGATGAGTCTGCAAGCTCAAAAGGACATTTTTGACAGCAATACAGCTGGTACCCTCTCGATCACTGTGCAAATTTTAGTCATTGGCTGATGCTTACATGTCACTGAGCCCCAATTTAACGTGGCTAAAAATATGCTTGACTCTCTGGCAATTTTTTCACCTTTGGCAACCTTGACTTCCAGATGCCCACAAACGTTCTGGCAATCGACAAAATGGACCGTCCTTGATATTGTGTGCCGCTAGCTTAAGGAACCAACAGATCTTCTAGAAAGACAAAATTTCATGTAGAGAGAAGTTGAAGCAATTATATTGTATGTGCAAGTACTTTCTTCAAAATTCTCTGGAGAATTTTTAAATAAATTAGGAAAAATTCTATTGGGTCCTAATAATAGCCCTTCTGGTGGGTGGAATTCATTATGCAGGTTTCCTCTGCATGACTGTAACTAATGTGTTAATCAATATCAAATCCTGCTCTAAAATCTTACCATCACCAATACTGTAGGTCTGGAAAGGTGTGAGTAAGAAATCGCTGTGATCATGTATCGGTCTTGAGCAATTGGCTTTATGTGACAGAGAAGCAGTGCAGAAAGTCTTGTTTGCATGCAGTGTTGATTTGAACAGATCTTAGATTATTTTGCTTGAGTAAGTTTGGTCTCATAGGTATGATCATTCAGTTCTTCACCTTTCTTTGGTGTCTTCCATGGTGCTGAAAACTGAATTGTTGTGTACTTGTAGACTGAATGGAAAGTAGTATTTCCTGTATCTTGAATTCTGTCACACAGCTTGACTGTAAAGCTTAACCCCTGGATTTCCCACTCTGAATCACATTCAAGCAGGGTAGTTCACAGTACAGGATAGTTCTAATACTGTCTCCACGCCCTGTCACGGGCAATTTCTTCTGTTTTTTCAACAAAATACATTTTGTAAAATGCCCAGGCAGCATGAAAAGCAGGGATGACATTCAATACCAGGCCTGACATCTGAGATATCCACACGAGGTCGGACATTTGTGAGAATTTTGTACTTTTAAAGCACAATGGTCCCCAGTATGAGTCTATAAGGTATAAGAATCGATGTAGACTCAACTGCCATATGGGCATGGCAGGTTGCACCATGATAAAGGACTATATATAAGCAATCATGTGAGGTCTGAACTAATCTGTGAGAAAAATTGGGAAAAGGTTACTGGGGAGAACATCAGTGTCACAGTGTGATGTTAGATTGTCAAGACTGCTAAACAAAGCTTGGTGCTCTTAGGTACTAGGTTATTTTCAAAGATCACTGTGGCAATTAAGGGCACAAAAATGAATTGTGCTAAGCCTTTTAGACCAAACAGCTGTCCAGGTTTGTAGAGCTACCAGTAATCATACACATGCTTTATCCAAATGCAGCCAGATTACTGCTTGACACCAAATGTACCTTGGAGCAGGCACTCTCCCCCTCCTGTCCCACCAGGATGTACAGCTTCTCCCCTGCAGTGAGGTCGAACTTCACCTTGATAAATGCCCCCTGTGACTGTTCTGTGTTCTTAGCCCCCACGCCTCCACTAGCTCCATAGGCAGAAATACTGGTGGGTGCAGACACAAGATGGCCATTAATGGGATAGGCAGATGCTTCACATGAGAATCAGTCCTTGAAAAAAGTGTACTTGGATGCTCATCAGTATCACCATATACATTGTTCAATTTTACAAGATATTAACTTGTTATATCAAATTGGTATGCATGGGCAAAACAGACACATGTACTTCTCTTTGTATTATTTGAGAGTAGACTGGAAATGATTTCCATTATATCAAATTGGTATGCATAGGCAAAAGACATATCCATAATCCACAGCACCTTAGTGACATCCCCATGAGTTGGTATCCTAGCAATTACATGTACGATATGAAGGTGCACCACTCACAACTTGACACAAGGCACAAAAATGTGTCCTAAATACCAAAGGTAACGTTAACAGGGAGGAGATGATTATTTTCTGGAGCCTGCAAAGAAAAAGTGATGCGTGTCTGGTTTCTATTAGGACTAAAAGGTTTCTATCACACGGAAAGAATAGAATTTTCCAAAAGATTTTCAACATGTTTGGTATGGACTTCAGTCCTGATCCCCCCTTTATACTGGCATCAGTTCTCATGTAATCTACAAAATGCATCATAAGGCCTAGATTCTGATATATTTCTTAATAGCATATAGTTTTGCATATGCATAGCATAATGAAGGTCACATTAAGATGCAAATAATTTGCTTCCAAAATGAAGTATGTTAACAAAGGGATGGGAAGATACATCATCAACCATTCTGAAATGAAATTTGTCAAAATTCATCAAAGTTCTTTACAACCAAAAGGTACATTTCTTGCCATTTGGTTTGTGCCCAATGTGGGAAGAACTTAAACTTTTCAGCTCTTGTGGATAGAAACATGCATTTCTTTTACATTGATATCTTGGAAACTAAAAAAATTAATAGCACTTCTCATGACCCAGGGTTTGTTCTTTTATGTCTGCAACTGCAATACTAAAAGGATGTGCTTAACATTATGAATCAAGTTAGGCTCGACAGAAACTCCACTGCTTTATGCTTGGTTTAGGGGAAGTTTTGGGGATGAACTGAGAAGATGGTGCCAATATCTAATGAGCTGTATTTTGCCATCAATCATGACCGATACAGCCTCTAATTCTTCTCTCCCCTAATGATTTTATGATTTAGCATGTACTTCAAGCAAAAATGGAGAGTTCATGAATCTCACAAATGCAACCAAGAAGAAGTATGTGTATAATTTCAAAGTTAGCATTTTCTGGATTAAAGCCATATGCATGTCTCAGTTGTAACAGATGTGTGTATTTGTGGGAAAATAAACCCAATATATCACGTTTATGTCAAGACAAGATCACCATTTTTTAAAATTGTGTGTAGTGTCTTCAATATTACATGTCTTAAACATGGTAGAGTTTACTCTCCAAGCAGAGGTTTGGGTTTTGGGCTTATTTTTGGCGTGTTTTTAGGCTTTTTTATCGGGCTTTCTTTTTTCACTGAAATTTTGTTGAAAATTGCAGTGAAAAAAGAAAGCCCTATAAAAAAGCCTAAAAACATGCCAAAAATAAGCCCAAAACCCAAACCTCTGCTTGGAGAGTAGGTAGAGTTAGCAGTGGAGAGTAGTGGAAGGTTCTTTCACTCACTCACTCACTCACTCACTCACTCACTCACTCACTCACTCACTATCCAGGATTTGATTATCTTTATCTAAAACAAAATTTCATTGTTTTATGGTAATGACTAGCATCCCTTTTACCTGTACACCTCTGTTTCTGGTATGGTCCATATCTGGATGCCCTGCAAAGGTCCTTCTCCTGGTACCTTCACTTCCACAGTTTTGTACTTGTATTCTGTGTCGCACTGGGCTTGGGTTGGTCCATAGGGACCTTTCGCACCACACGTTGTAAACCTGTACATTGGGGGCTCTGGAAAGGAACAGGACAACAAAATTCAGTCTTCAGGATTAAGCAAATACATGTAGGCATATTGTGATCATGATGATGATGATGTAAACAGAGGGAAGTCTTGATCATGGTGAGGCAAGTAGCTATTAAGTAAGATTCTAGAGCAAATGTCAACATACTTTTGTTGGTTTGTCAATATCAATGTTGAAAGCTAAGAAAGGACAACATAGATTGCAATTTGATTTGGTTAGACATCCTCCAAGCCAGCTCGTTATTATAATTCTATTTCTTATCTAGCAAATTTACATTTCTAAGCCTTGGATGCTTGAAATAAAGATCTGCTCTTACAGCAGATTCTAACCTTGATGTCCATGTAACTAAAATGCATTTGGCTGCTGTGAAAAACCTGAGGTAAGCTCTATTGGTTGTATCAGGCCTCTGGTGGATAGTGAATACAGCAGGAGTATGCTATTAGGGCAATTGATGGCTTGACATATCAGAATGATATCCTATACAGTGAATCCCCACTTTTATATATAGTTATGTGCTGTGAAACTTACCTCCAATCATTTAAACATTATATTAGAACTGAGTGTTTTTTTCCTGTAGTCCAGCTACCATGTTGAGAAAAACTATTAGCTAATGTAACATGACATGAAATGACAATGGATTGAATCTAATCTTATTTGCTTTTAGCCAGCTAGGGACCATGGCAACATACAGACAGACACAAATGGGGTTGTCTGCTATTAACCACTTACAGCACATCTTTGGCCACACAGTCGTATAAGCCACAATGTAAAAAGGTATTGAGGTTTCTATTGCTTGAATATACAGATGGGCCATTTTCTCCTTGATGGTGCAGAAGTAATTGTCACCAAGGTCTTTAGCAAGACTTAGTTAGAAAACTGTGGTGGCTCAGCTGAGTAGAAAAAGGACAACTGGTTTTCTATGTTTTTCAAATTGACCTGTTTTGCCTGTCTCCCTCTTGTTAGATGGGAGCTCAAGGGCTTTGAATACTTGTCAATGGCTAATGACACTTGCTTTGTTTACTCAGAGCCATTGTACTTTCACCCTAAAACAAAGCATACAAATGGCTTACCTGGTAGCATAGTAGGAAGAGATGTGGTGTACATGCAGGCATCCGTGGATGGTAACTGGGTAGGATTGACTACTGTTGGCAAAAGGGTCATACCATTTATTCAACCTGGGTAAGTTTGCATAAAGACACCAACTAAACCTTTGTGGCACCTTGTGACCTAATGGGTTGGGGGTTTGACCTGAAATTGAGAGGTTCTAGGTTGAAATACCTGCCACCCCCTGATGTTGCACCTTTGGCACTTCACACAAATTTTCTCACTCAAGTGAAAACAAGTATCTAGGTTCAATTAAGCCCCGGTCACACTTATCATATGATTTACCTATGATGTTATTTTTCTCTGCAACAACAGCATTCCATCTCATATGTTTGAGAAGCAGGAGGTGCAATAGTTTAAACATATACAGCCATGGTCACAAACATCATAGGTTATTGGACAATAGGGTTAGGGTAGTGTACCTGGGTTCATCACAAGTAAATCGCAGGTAAATCGCAGGCAACATCAGCCCTCACTGATTTTGAACATGTTCAAGATTTTTATAGCCCTCTTAGTAGGCTACACTTCTGTCGATTTCATCTGCTGATGAGGTGACAAATCCATAAATTTCAATTGTGTTCTGGTCATTTTAATTTTCCCTAATAATGTTGTTGAAACCTGTAGCCAACAGAATACAGTTGCAAAAATTTTACCCATAGCAGAGCCTGCTTTGAAGCCTAAGATTTCCCATGTGCCAGATCCAGTATTGCACGCAGGTGACAGATAATTGTGACTGTCCTTGGTGCTGAAGATGATGCTGGTGTTACTACATACAACAGTTACAGTCACATTTTCTGTTAAAATGCAATTGAAATCCAATGATATCACAACTATCAAAGACAATCTTCCAAGGACCAGTCAGGAAGAATAATCAGGGAAGGCAAAAGATGCTTTGGACAGATAATTTTCATTGTACACATGAACGGTTCTGAAAAAACAGCACCTGATTCTGCAGCCACAAAAACACTTACTGATCTAGAGATTTCCCTAACACAGAAGCATCCCTTTTTGCTTCACACATTACTGTGCCAACAAAATAAACACTACATGGAGAACAGGAAATGTTTTTATAGGCCAGTCAGGTGTGGGTGTGATGTCACATGTATCTATATTAAAGGAAGAAAAAAAGACCACACCAAATGTATTTTATCTGTTTGGAGTCAACAAAGAAAGTGTTTGGCACTGGTTTATGAAAAGGATTCGTTGCCATTCTCATGCTGTGCCACCTTGGCATTTTTATGCCATATGGAAAGGGTTGGCACTACTCTCTTGTCATGCTTGTTTGAAGCCTTTTCTGTACCAACCAAGGACAATGACAAAGGGATACTGCAGAACTGTTTTCCCCTTACCTGTAATCACTAGGCAAACTAACAATAGTAACATTGACTGCGTGATTGGTTCCCAAGCTAAGAACAGTCTAGCTTCCTACTGGCCATCGTCTATCGGCTGTGCCTTACCAATCTGACTGTGTGAGGCATCGACGCAGTTAGACATTTGCAAAATTGGAGTCTGCAATGAGATCAATCTAACAAAAGTAGCTCTAATGAGAAGCTTTCACTTACGGTACAATGTCTCCCACAGCTGGCTGAACCACAAAGACCAAACTGACTGCTTGATTTGTTGGACTAATGAAACAGTCTTGTGTTGCCAGCAAGCCTCAACGTCCAACTGAGCCTGTTGGGTGCATCTGGTTTATTAGCTAGTCCTTCAAACAAGCATTGGGCCGCTACAATACAGTTACTTCCCCAGAGTCACACCAAATCTATGAATTAGCTACATTTGCGTACTTTTATGACATGGGAATAGAGTGTCAGAGACCCAAGCTCATGTAGAACTGATTTTTAGTACTAGACATCATTCCAGCATATTAGAAACAAGGATTATTTTTTATTTGTATCCTACTTATGAAACAAAATAGATTTAATGATAAAGTTTATAATCTTTAATTTCCAAAATGAGCATATGAGATACTACAAATTTGATTTACTTTCAGGTTTAGTTGATTTTTAAACATGTTTGTCACTTATTTACAATCATCATTACTGGTAACAATATACTGCACTGCATGTATAATTATGTATACCTCAACCATATGTGGTCTTGTCTAGTTTCCAGTGCAGCTTGCTTGTCATGTATGGTAACATCTAGTTCACTCCAGAGGTCCTTTTTTGGGCAAAACATCTGGACCAGTTCATGTGGAATGGATACATGACCATTCATTTCTCAAACCAGAGAGGCAGCAAGGCTGATGGATACAATACAGGTTTATATGAAGACCTACCCATACAGGCTGGGTTGGGCTTTTCCTCAAACAAAATATGGGGTTGAATAGCAAGGAAATAAAGTGATGATACAGGTATATGGGAAACTGATTGTTTTAAATTGCATAACTTAAAGAAATAAGCAGGGTAGGTGTTTTTGCAGTACTAATTTTTTTGCATAGCACTAATTTCTGAGGATAAGAATCCAAAACTGTCTGAAATTCTGGTGATGTAATAATCTGTACACTAGCAGCTGATCATGTCAGCATGGACAGGGCAATTTTCCAGGGACCATCACAATCTTCAGAACAAAGGTTATGGTCCTACAAATGACAGTATTTACAATTGAGGTAATTGAGCAATGGAGGTCACAAAGGAAGGTTTGACGTCAACCACTTTTATGTAAAAGTTATTTAAAAAATTGCATGTCAGCCAAGTGACGTGCAATTTAGAAAAATTGGGATGAAATACACAGTGCTGACTCACATAGAAAAATAGGTCACGTATTTGTTGTAACCACTTCAGGAGTTTATTTTGTTGCTTCACTGGGTACCGTAGATGCATTTTTATAACAGCAACGTCCTGTCCACACTTTTGTACGGCTGGAAAAACTTGAAATTGGAGTTAAGCCAAGAAAGGAGACTTGATGGCTTTGACAGCAAGTGCTGAAGGAAAATTCTGGGCATTAGATGGAACGACTTCATCTCAAATAAGAACATCAAGCTAACCAACAGCCAGTGTCCTCTATCATATGTAAAGTAAATGCCGTCTCAACTGGTTAGGACTTGTTGTTAGACTCCCACCTGTCAGAATCGCCAACCAGGTCTTACAATGGTACAAGGGCAGAGAAGGAGGGGACGTCCAAAGATGAACTGGTGACAAACAATTGAGAAGGTCACCTCCAAACAGCAGATAAGAGTTGGAAAGAAGCCTTGAGGCTGGCTGTTGACAGAGCAAGCTGGAATATCTTGACTGCCTCATGTGTCATGAGACACAGGAGCCCCTAAGTCTAAGTAAGTATTTTTTCTAAGTAAGTTCACTGGGTCACTAACTTATTTCACTGCTTTGTATGACGAAGAGGCATGACTAAAGGATATTCGACATGTAGTTCTAAGTACTAGATACTTTCTACTTCTTCTTTTCACTGCATTTCAATACCATTCAGTATCTAGATTTTAGTATTCAGACAAATGATATCAATCTTAAAATTGGCTTCCATCTTCGTAAATCACAAGAACCTAAAAGTGACACAACAACCTTTAAAAATGCCAACATGACCAATTAAACAATGTTTGGGACTACAAGTACATATTATATCTAACATTGCTTGAAACCATGCAGAAATATAGAGCAATTGTAGTGCCAAAGCTCATCATGCTTTTTTTATCTGTGGTGTATAATTTGTGTGATACAGCTTAGGGCCTGGTCACATACGCTGTATGATCTTTGTACTATTGCAAACTGAGGACATTCTTGGGACAGTCGTGCGGTACACAATTCAGCCATCTTGTTACCAAGATTGTCTTAGATCCTTGACGGTGGTTGCTTCTGTCACAGCCTGCTTGGAAATCTTGTGACATCAAAACTGTATGACGACCTATAGGATGAATGTGGCTGCGCCTTTAGTGATGGGAAAAAATCCTACAGAGGCTGCAGAATCTATTCAAGTGCCAAGCTTACCTTTTCAACCATGACTACAAATATTCAAATATTCAAATGTTCACTTCTGAGGCTTTGCCTAGTGAGTCAGCTAAAAGGTCACCTGACCCCTTTCAGGGCTACCCATGGCCACACCTACCACGACCTGTATGACTTTGGGCACTTTTGAATTTACTATGAGCTCAACTTTTAGCCACTTAGTGGGCTTAACATGAATTAAATGTTTCCAAACAACCTGCAGAGTGTGGACATTTGACACCAGTCAACCAAATCTACCTACTGAGAACACTTACAAAGAATCTACAAGCAGCTGTACTACTTCTCGTAGTCAAAGAGGAAGTGCCTGGTAGTATTCTCTGCTGCAACAACTGTTTGAATGTGCAATTCATGAACAGGAAACTGCTGTGTTGTAACACATGGTGAATCTGGGTAATGCATATGTGCCTGGTAAGTAGGTCCACACTCCCAAAAAAGCCCTAATATCAGACTTTTTTGGAATGATTTATGACTCACTTAGATAAACATTAATTTCATGAAGGTTTCTCAAAAGTGATGTTTTTCCATTTTTAGCTTTAACATCACAGCACAGAAATTTATTTCACTGAACAAAAGCCAAGAAGGCAAACATCACAATTATTGTCATAAATTGCCATTTAAAAAATCAATAGTGAGTAGTCTTTGTGAAAGGCACTACCAGTAAGTTTTAATTCAATCATTTAGAAATCTTTTTTTTTAATAAGAACCAAATGTATCCAATACAGCAGATAGTCTTTCTATTGTGTGAAGCCTATGAAACAGAATCCTTACCTTCTGAGCTGTCACCCTGTGGATGGACAAGCGACTCAGGTGGCAGAGATGGGAAAGAATCCACATCTGTAAATATACATCAAATGTTGGTTAGATTTGCAACATAACTTTTTAAAGTCCTTTTCCATACTGTTGTTTGAGGGATGGAAAAATATTGCATTGCTGTTTCCCAGGCCTTTTCTTTCCCTGGAAGGCTTACCTAATTAAAGAAATTACTAATAGTAACATGATAACATAGAGAAAGGCTTTTATACTGAACATACACAACATCTACCTTTGGATACATTACTCTGTTGTATCTTGAGATGATATGACTGAAACCTGTATAATACTACTAGACTACACAAATCAGGAGAACATCGCTGTATGTAAAAGTGACCTATGTAATCTATTGGCCACTTGTCTGGAAGATCAGCTGCATAATTGGCACTTCTTCCAACAAAATGATATGCTCTACCCATTTCAATGGCTCATCAAAATTCCTTTTCCTGAGAGACATGCATCAAACTTTCTCTCTAATCATATGCTGTCTTAATTGTTAGCATTGTAAAGAGCCCTCTCAAGTAATAACAGCTCACATTCAAACAATACCTGTCCTTAGTGCTGAAATGAATGTAACCGTTAACAACCTGCAAACAATGGCAATCTAGCTGCTGGACAGTTAAACATCAGTTGAGAAAGACAAATCCTGAGGTGATTTCCAAGCAAATCAATAACATATAAAAACGGCTTACTTAATCTAAGGTTGTAAACCAAGTAACCAAGTATTAAATTTATCTGGCCCCACCTTTTACAAAGGAAACCTTTTGTTTTTTTTCACAGAAGGAACTTGCTTGCTGCCATGGTCAGGCTATGAAAACAATGGTGTTGTATCTCATGTCAGTATCTCCACAAAATGCTAACAAGATTAACGTTACCCTCTGCACGTAGGCCAAGTAATCCCATTTAACTGTGCACCAATTTGTCCGTGGCAGGGGTCTGTTGTAGTGGGCGGTAAAAATGTGACAAAAGGGTTTCTAGTGTTCAGGTTTGAGTTCACATTTCTCATAATCTGCTGCAAAATGACATTAACTATTAACATGGCTGAAAAGTGTAAGACGTGGTGTTCTTTGGGTGAAAATTGTTTTGGACCCAAGCCTTACTTCCAGGTACTCTTCTAGCTGCATTGAATGTGACGCATCTGTTTGAGCCAGATTGACCTTTGATTCATTTGCTATGCCTAAATATGCAGGTTATTGTTAAAATCTCAGTTTTAGGATTTTCTTTATAATTTTCTTGATTATACATAACGCTGTTCTCTTTCCAACATTATCAGTCATTTTGGTGTCTAAATTCTAGGTGATGGGGCATCATTTTTCATTGTAAAATCCTTTTTTCCCTTAAAATTTACTAAAATTTAGGAGGTTAAAGAAAGTTAAATTCTATTGTTCTTGCAGCTAGAAGGATATCTTTCATTCATATAGTACACAGTTTCTTTGCTTCAGAATTATTCCCTGAAAGAGACGGTCAATAGATTTGAGGGTGTCCAGATTCGAATTGAGACCCAAAATAAACTGGAGCGTGCTCCCTTAAATTTGCAATGGCACTTCAATCTCTTGAAGCCTGTGTTTTCCGTACTCAAATCTTCTGCATGACACTAGCCTGACTTTAATACCCTCCTGACCACTGTAATAGTCACATATAATAGTCACCAATGGCACACAAGAAAGCAAATGTTAAGTTCTTTGACCTCTTTTTAAACAGAGGCTAATGACTCTTTGGAAGTGCAGCCCACAGTTTAGGCTAATTGCATCTCCTTGACAGGACACAACTGAGCTATTGGTAAAGGTTTATTGATTAGACTGCTCCAGCCATAGACCAAATGATGATATGATGCTGTAACATGCAATCACCTGCAGTTGGCATATATTGATTAAACATAATGTTTACCATGGAGCCTTAGGGATCCATGAAAGCTTGTTTTGTTCACCGAGCATATTACGTTTCAATTGCATTTCAACACCAGGCTGCAGAATTTGGCAACGTGATTTACAAGAGACAAAGTAAAATCCAACCACATGACAGATTTTTATTGTGCAGTTCTTGGCATAATGGAAAGGTGATTAAATATGGCCTCTAGCAAATTAAAAATAAGTCATCAATGGATATTCATAGTTTAAGGTTTGATTCCTTGGTTTTAAACCCAATGAAGCTATTCATCTCCTGTCCTTGGTTGCCTCAAAGGTACCAGAGTTACATTTCAACCCTGACTGCTTTGCTGTACTACATGTGTATGCCTGTCTTTGAGCTTATTACTAATTTACAGTTAACCTCTCCAAAAGCCTCAGAATAAGCTCTTTTCTATTAAGAAATTTAACAGCATGGCAAGTAGAAAGCCCCCCATCTCATGCACAGATTATACAACTGGTTTTATGGATGCATGAAAATAGCTTTAGTTTGTTTCTTTTTTAATAGTTCCCATCTGCCCAACGCTTTAAACCAAAGCCCACTTGTTAAAGGCATGGTTCAGGGATAAGGTTTTATGTTTGAATTTCAAATACAATGTATCCCTGTCAAAGTAAAACCTTTTCCATTAATGCTTTCATGAACATACAATTGTTTTTACCAATAGCATCTTAAATCTGGATGGTACAATGAATTCTGTACCAGACTGTAATGTTAGCTATATATGTAATTTCCATAATTGATTGCAGCAATTCAAGAGCCCAGAAATCTAGTCCTGTTGGTAATTCTCCATACTACAGTTACTGCATAACGAATCTGCACACCAGAACAGCATAGTAGTTACTGTAATTCATTTTGTCTTCACGGTAGAAAAATTTCACGGTCTGAGGAAAATAGACATGTTCACAGAATTTAATCTTCACAGTGGCAGCAAGTACAGGCAGGGGTGAAAGACAATGATAAAGGTAATGATAAGTTCACGGTATATGAAGTAACTGTGAAAACCGTGAACATAGAAGTATCGTGAAAAAATTGATGGATATCTCACATAGTGTGCAAGGGCTATTTGCTCCCTTCATTTTACCGGTACTCTGCAATTGATCCAATATCTAGATTTTTTAAATACAGAATCCTCCACAAATATTTACCTACAAATAAATGTCTTCCCATGCAACATCTCTTGGAAATCTTGTGCTTCAAGAATTGGTGCTTACTCCCACCAGGGAACCTAATACTAATAAGTATCCTGCTGGACAACTAGTCTATAGCATCTCTTTGACAATATTAAGTTAGTCATTGGTAAAGGTTTTATTGGCTAAGCAGCTCTACTATCCCTGCCATATGAGGTGGTAACCTGAAATTGCCTGCATTTTGCACATCTTGATTAAATGTGAAGTACTTTAGGGATAGCCTTAGGGATACATGAAATCTCATTTTGCATACCCAGCATATCACATTTCAACATCACTAAGCAAAATCTGCATATCAGTTTGACAAATCTGCCAGACACCAATCAAAGCAGATATTGTAACAGACTGCAAACATTGATGCAATTGTCTTGATGAAAATTCTTTATCAAGTTTGAATGTTACCAGGTAGTCTAATATCATTTTTAGTCTGCATGGATTATGATCATAGTGAAGAAGCCAGATAGGCAGAAAGACCTACGGGGCAAAAGATGATTGTCCTTTTTACTGACTGGGGCCTCCCTACCTGTTTGTAATTGCTGCCTTATTCCCTGTAGGCTATTCTTTCTTCTATTCAGATGCCTAAAACCAATTAATTAACAAGAATTAGATGTAAAGCAGCATGCTGATTCATCTGAAAATCAATTGAACTTTGAAGGCTGTAAAGTTGTCCACCATATGGCAAAAACATTGGCAGCACTGCTGTGTTTACTTCACAAAAATACATATTCTAACTGTTGCTACTGCTGTAGACGTGGCTGGATTCTGTATAAATTATCAAAGTCACAAGCCTGTACTACACAATATCTTGCTATCAGTAGCTGATTGGACGTCCTCCCTGAGTCTCAGTTTGTGGCCATGGACCTCTATCTCAAGAAAACAACATTCAAATCAAATGTTCTACCTAATAGTATGTTAAAATCTTCAGGCTGTTACTAGTTAGAATTGCAAACCTGTTTGCAGACAGATGCATTCAAACTTTAAAATAGCCTGTATTACACATTCTCTCTCCCTGCCAGGGCTAATTTGCACCCTCCGGTCAGTTGAGTGGGCTGCTTAGTGGAGCACAATTTAGTTAGACCACATTCACACCAGTCCCATGTTTAGAAAATCCTTAGTCCCAATTGCGAACCTGCCTGACGTGTACTTTATACTTCTAAGATTACAGTGGCATTGTTGTGTTTTTGACATTTTGGTTTCAGTTTGTTTTGAGTTATTCAATCCCCAAAGAGCAAGATGAAAGACATCAGAGAGATCAAAGTTCTTGCATCATTGTTGGTCCAGTGAGAAGTGGAGGCTTTACCCATTTAATAAGTCATGGAAAAGACTCTGCAAGCCCCAAATACCCTGATGCATCATGTCCTAAACCATGAGAGAAAAAATATTACAAGTTGCTTTGCATCCACACCGACTGGTTTGCCTAATCAGATTTTGCTGAAACTGTCTCAAACATCTCAACCAGACTTTTTTATTAACTGATTTGGGCTGTTCATGCTCCGCCACCCCTATTGATGTGGCACTTTAGGCATGGTCCATTGTCCTATAACTTAGTCAGGCAGACCACGCTTTTTGGCTGTGTGCTGGTCATTGCCATATTGTAAAAGCACAGCCTTTCTGCTGTAAAGGTTCTGTTAGTGAAATCGCCAGATCGAGTCGTTGCATGCATACCTAACTGGCGCTCAAAAAAAAGCTTTCATTGGTTTCAACTAGATTTTCTACCAAATCGATGTAGACATTAAATTCTTTTTTAATGAGAATGGGGCCTTAATCAATACCAATAGTCAGAGATCTGAAAGTCAAAGTTACTTGTCAATGATCAATCAACAGAAACAAGCAAAAGATCACTGAAAGGGATGAAGCTAGTTGTTAATTGAAACATTCCAGAGGCATCTATCACTGCGAAAATAATGCAGAGACATCACAGACATAGTGACCACTTAAGATAATTGTATACATTCACACAGACATTATTGTTTTGTGATATATGACACTGTCTGGTGTTTGGGAATAGACTAATCATCTAGAGCAAAAAGAATGACTGTAGCATTGAACGACACAATCAATCACCGCATGTGCAGATCTGATGCTTTGGGCTACCAGTATTCCAGAGACTATACGTCAGAATAGCTAACTGCCTGCATGATTACTTTTTCATAATCACAGATCAGTCAAGGACTATGTTTTACGCTGGTCAAGGTTTGAGACTTAGTCACAACATCAGCCACAGGTGGACATAACTGAACACTTCAAAAATGTCTTTCTCAATGGCAAAAAGACCAGACACAACTACTCACTAATTGCTAACAAAAAGTAAGTTTCTGCTTCTGCATATTGCATCTACTTCTGCATATCATCCTCACCATGATAAATAGTCAATGAAAATGCTTGGTGTGAGTTCAGGCATTTTACATCAAATGCAGACAGTGCAACATTCATGCTTTCTCAATAAATTAAAATGCAATATCAGCCCATGCATGTCATTGTGAGTTCAAAAACAAGCTTAAAAAACAACACAGTCTGCTTTCAACTTATCACAAGGAACTGTCACAGTAGCTTTGATCTCTCAAGCAACACTCACTCTACATGTTGTGGATGATAAAAATTTATGATATACTTCTGCTGGAGAAACTCATACAAGCTATTCATCCTAGCCACATTCATTACCTCTGATTAAATGCTAGATTTTTACATCTGGACTTGACATCCACCAAGAAGCATGAAACTTTGTCTGGAAATCACATGAAAATGTCTTAAGTTTCCAGATTTCATTCCATAAGGAGTACCAGAAATGGTCTACACAGCTCTAATCATTACACTGACTTCTTCCATACCTCATAATGTTTTCCTCCCCTCTTACCTCTTATTAAATTTATAATTGCATCAGCCTGTAAGAAAATGATGGCAACAATTTGAAATTTGGCGAACATTGATACCGATAGAAGGCTTTGTATATTACATGTAGTTATGCCTTGAAATCTGAGTAATGCCCCTTTGTTCCGGGTGAGG
Organism: Branchiostoma floridae x Branchiostoma japonicum; assembly: GCA_013266295.2. Lineage (NCBI taxonomy): Eukaryota > Metazoa > Chordata > Leptocardii > Amphioxiformes > Branchiostomatidae > Branchiostoma > Branchiostoma floridae x Branchiostoma japonicum. The sequence continues at coordinate 19,637,309 of CM023840.1, forward strand.
CCCCCCACTTTCTGATTTGCCCTCATAAATGCAATGTTCCATCGTGCTGTCTCAATAATATACAAATTTTGTAACTCCCACTGTTCTCTTTGGACTGTGCAAGACCAAATGAAACACAATCAATTCATGACCTTCCTCACATCGGAATCTGATGCAGTTGACCGGAAGTTAATCTGTGAATCACAGTATATAGAATTGAAAAATTCTGATGGGCTGTGGGAATTCTCAACATTAGTAAAAGTGTAGTACACAATGTCATGTAATTTTGTAACTGTTACACTACAGGAGACAATAATCTAATCAACGTCATATGGAAGCAGATCAATGATAGAAACCACAAGAAGAAGAAAAATGTCTATATTATGTAATTGATGATAAGATGGGACCCAACTATACATGCCTGGGTAACTTGTGCTAGCAAAAAAAACTAGCAAGTAATAACTACATGTAATAAACCGAACAGTCAGGGCAACTACATTAAATTTTGTAAATTCAGAGTGGTTAGGCCACACCAATTTTATTTGTTGCTTCTCGGATTTTTTCAGAAAAAATATGAAGCGACAGGGCGAAAAAAATAAATAAATAAAACTAGGCCTGGCCATCCTATTATAGCCCCAAATGCTAGAATAGGTGCCATGAAGTCAACACAAAAGACTGGGTTAAAATTTAAACAATGAATTTTGAACTTTTAATCAAACCACTGCATTGGTAGATGTAACAACTGTAACAACTAGGAAGAAAAGGAATTTCTTTAACTGTTGGAGACAAAATATGAGCATTTTTGAGTTGATTCAGAACCAGAATTTTTTTTTTTTTTTTGCAAATCAGAAAAAAATGAAGAGGCGAATCCGAGAAGCAACAAATTAAATTGGTGTGGCCTTAAATCAGAATTGATGTCTTCAGATAATAATCCATCGTGGAATGGAACCTGGCACCATTTACTGTAATGGAGCCAGGCCTCTTAAGGAGATAATTTCAAGCAATACCTGAAGACAAATATACAGGGGTTTAGGTGTAATAATTCATTCATTTGTTCAATGTAAAGTAATCAACTGCCACCTTGTGCATGCAAAGCAAGATGTGTTACACCAAGGACATTAAAAAAAAAGGCTGCCATGGAGGTTGACAAAACATTCAGAATCTGATACATAATGTTACATATAAGGGGTGAGTAAAGTGTAGTGTAATTAAAGCCAATCAGATCTTTTGACAAGTGTTAAGTTGCAACCACCTGTTTAGGCTAGGTATAAAAAAACTACTGTTACAATAGGACTAATTGAAGGACGCTTTGAAGCTACACCAATTCCCCTCACTGTAAGGAGCCTCTTGCATCTTGATTTCATAATTTGATTCCATACTCAATGAATAACTTGTCTGAAAAATAGAATCGTGGTACATGTAGATTAGAAATATATCATAATCATGTATCATCTAGCAAATCTAATTTAGATGTTACTTTCAAATACTAAAAATGAAGACATTTGCTTGCACTATGTGGTGTTGGTGAAGCCATAATTACTTATAATTACTAGAAGGATACATGTCTTGAAAAAAAGGGCTACATGTCAGAACCATTACAAACAGATGGTGAGTAAATCCCTTTTTGATTTTGAGAGATTGAAAAATCAAACGTTCGTGCTGAGGGAGTTATCAGGAAAAAAAGGTGAACAACCTTTATTTTTTATTGTGAAAAAAGTTGTGCCTACTGTTGTTGTGAAAAGAAATTTGCACCAACGTCTTCGTGCACCACATTGACTCTTCCTGGTCTGAAAGTATGCTGTCTTATCATACCAATTCACATTTAGGAACATCAAGGAAGTAGTAACAATGTCACTTTAGTCTAAGGTGCAGCCCATAATGATCATTTCATTGACCACAACAATTTCTTAGTGCATGGACAACCAGAAGTAGATTACTAGTAACTGTAAAATGTGTTGATTTTTACAAATAACCTCTCTGTAACAAGACACATGCATGACTATCCTAGCCTCTACCAGGCTTGAGGGCACGGCTGGAAATAGTAGAAATTGGCCAAATAGAGAGAGATAACATGCCGAGGGAGTTAGCCATCCAGTTTACAGTTTGCCGGCCCCACAAGCCTGTGGAATAATTCGCTATGTTCTTTGAAGTCCAATAATAGGTGCCAAGTAGCTAAATGATCCTTTTATTGCTCTGCAACTGGACCGTGACGGAACCGACAGGAGCGACGGCGACCGTGTAACATGTGACAGGAAGTGTCAAAAGTCACCAGGAAATTTCAAATAATGGTCAAGTCGGTCCGGTCAGTGTTTAGTTTGATGACAGTTTAATATATATAGTCCGAGCCCACGAGCCAATATACTAGAGCCAGTGTACGATGAACCACGTTTTCCATGTTGGAAGAGATGTTTTCGACTACGGCGCGTTGCGACAGGGGCAGGCAGATGCTGTTTTGGGTATTTTAAATGGCCGGGACATGTTCGTCGGGCTACCGACCGGAGCTGGCAAGACGTTTTGTTATCAGGCAGTTCGTTTGGTCCAACTTTATAGGCAAAATTGCCGATAAATTTACGAAAGCGTGGGGAAAATATCTATTATGTTTGCCGCCTTCTCTTGGCTTAAATGATCTGAACTCCGAAGCTACTGTCTTTGTACAGAAAATGAGCAGTTTAGTTTTATTGCCTTTGAAGATAGCGATATTCCACAGGCTTGTGGGGCCGGCAAACTGTAAACTGGATGGCTAACTCCCTCGGCGTGTTATCTCTCTCTATTTGGCCAATTTCTACTATATGTATATTTCCAGCTGTGCCCTCAAGCCTGGTAGAGGCTATGACTATCCCAAGAATTCACTAAGTTTGTGATCGATTGTACAATGTATATTGTTACCAGCACCTATGTTGAAAGTGGTCAGTCAGACAATATGTCTAATAGTATTAAATGTTACCAGAAAAGCGTTTTTGGGTCTTTCTGCCCTTATTTTATTTTAACCACCATCAACATTTAAATACGTATACAGGGTTATATACATCTGCCACTTTGAACAGAGTGTGTGTTTGAAAGATCTCCAGTGCAACACCCCCGGGTATGCACAGTTTAGATAATATTATGCAGAGTGCATTATGCTGGAGGACATTGCATTCATTGGAGATCTCTTTAGAATGCATTTTTCAGATCTAGAGTTAGCAGACACATGTGACCTGGAGGAATTATGTTTCTAAGTTACTTTTGATTACTTTTGTTGATGCTACATATAGCAATGGAAAAATTAAAAGCTATGTGACTTACTTAGTCCAAAACACTGTGGGCTGAGTGACACATCATCCACAGCAATGTCTCCCTCCACCCATTCTTCTGTTACATTAGCTGCAAACTGTAGGTAGAACCTAAAAAAACAGGGCAGAAATGATTGCCATGATTAAATGCAGATTTTCTGTGAGCCCACAGAGTGGAAAAGGTTGGTGGCAAGTAGCAAAGAAATTAATCATCAAAAATCTTTAATTACTAAAAGCTAAAAACACAAAACAGTTCTTGATGAACAGCACCATTTTCAGATGACAGTAAATGTGCGCATGCATCACTGATATACATGTAATTACTAAAAGCTAAAAAGCTGCAGGCATCTTAGACCCCGTTCACACTAAAAAAATTAAATCCGTTTGAGCATCAAATCCTTTCAGAATTCATCAAACATCAACTGAAGACATTTGCGGCATATTCGATTCGGCTGAAACCACAGTGTCTTAGCTTCTGACTTGCTTCGGTTGTGTGACGTGACGTGCCACAAACCCCACAACCGATCGGGTCTAATTATTATGCAGTGTACATGAGACAAGGACCAGTTGTGTGATACTATGGATACATTGTCTATCAAATATGAATAGAAAACATGCAGTAACCTAATGTTAAACTCAAGTGGAATGGCGAGTGGAATCACAGTGTCTTTTTAGCGAATGGTCGACCCCGCAAAATATAAGCCCTCACACAATGAGAGTTAATCCACCACCGCAAATATGTTCAAAAAGGTGTCCCCTGTATGTCTGCTAAGGTTCTGCACTGTACAATGCTTTTTGCATTCCTTTATTTGGCAAAGTTTACAGTGCGATGAGCTGCGGCGGCTCCACATAAACATTCAAGATGGCAGGCTCTGGTTGCATGAATTTGGATTGGTGAAAAGCAGTGTGAACGCAAATAGAGGATGATATACTAGTAGTGGGACTGTTTCTTCATGATAATGTCAAGGACTATACATTCAAAGCGATTACAAAACTAATGAGTGCTCAGCATAATGAGTGGCCAGTGGGAGCATTATTATGGTAATGTGCAACTGCAGGCCTGGGTTTTTTTGTCCATGAAGTGGCTATTCAAAGACTAATTGCCGCTAGCCACTGTATTATATATCTAGGCTTGACTTCGTTTTCGAAGATTTCAGGGGCCCTTCCCTCTCCTGCTGTATGCTTGCTGGTGGCTGACAAGGCCGATACGTGACAGGCATACTCGGCCACAGTGGCTGCAGGTAAATGACGAGTCTGGTGTTGGAGCTGTGACGGTGCGGTTCTTCCTCTTGCTGCGTTTCTCTTCGAGGGCAGTTCTGCGTCCCCTCTCGAAGGCAGAGACTGAGTAGTGGACCGTATGTCGCCAGGCAGCTGGGTATGAGGCAAGAGCTGACCACTGACGGTGGTCGATGTTTCACGAAGACAGAGATTTCTTTAAACTGTCCTTAAATCTCTTCTTTGGTGCTCCTCTGTTTCGGTGCCCGGTAGAGAGTTCGCCATAGAGGACAATCTTGGGCAGACGATGGTCCTCCATTCTAGAAATATGCCCTGCCCATCGTAACTGCAACATGGCCTCGATGCTGAGGATCCCTGCTCGCTCCAGCACTTCAACAGTATCTGTATCTGTATTTATATAGCCGGTATAACCGCCCTTCGGCGTAACACACCAGCTTAAGTATTATATATAGTGAATTAACTCACTAAGCAATAGCCAGCATTTTGATATTGCCTTTTTGTTGCTTCTTACTTAGTAATACTCTTTTCTGATTGCAAACGTGTTCTGGTGGTTACCAGTTTCAACATTTACCCCTTCCCATTTTGTATGATAAAATCAAGAAGAAATTGGGAAAAATAACAACAGGGTGATATAAATTTGTGACTACAATGCAATATCACTCATATAATTGACAAAGCAATTTTTTTTAAAGTCTTGAATTCAAGCAAAACATGAATATCCTGCGAAGTTATAAATGTAAATTCAAATGTATAAGATACTTTCCAAGCCACTCAACCCAACAACAGTGTGTTATACAAGGGTGGAGCATATATCAGTAATGATAGGCCTAGAACTAGTGCCATCATTTAATATCATTTGTACTTTTGCAATGTCATTTAGATCCAGTGGCATCATTTATGAATAATTGAAGATGTGATCGACTAATCCTCTAAGCAAATACTTGTAAGCATTGGGTTCCGAGCCACTCAATTTCCGGCTTTTTTGCTACGGGTCACAGATTAATAGCCATAGTACTCTGCATTGTGGGAAACAAATGTTAAGTATGATGTGAAGAACACTTCCAAGTGCAATTGCATGGATTTTCTTGCCATCTTCAATACTTTTCTGATAGTTAAAGGTCGGAGGAGGGCCATGGAAGAATTTAACCCAACCCTCTGATGTTCAGCCACCAGTCTCTGTATAGAAGTGAAGACATTTAATTTAACACCTCCAAATCAAATCAAAACTGTCAGATAGAAAGTCTTACCACTTGAAGGCATTATTTTGCCAAGTTTTTTTATGTTGAATTTACTGGTAGAAACTAAAAATCAGCCATGATGACAGACAGCATTCTGCATTCTATCCTATTGATTGTCCCTGCAAATGTTTAATTCTAGATCATCCTTTTTGTTGATTAAAATGCAATGCAGCTGTTGAATAAAATTTAAGACTATCTCACAATAGAAAACATTCTATTTTCTTTGTTGTTATGATATGATGGAGAAAAGAATTAATTGCTCAGGCATAAGTTCTAACTGAAGACTTGATTAGTGGGTGACATTTGGGATGGCTCCACCATCCTTAATCACAGTCTATGTTTGGGACAGATAAATGTGATTTAAACTATCAAAATAATACACAAGGAACCTATTACACAATTGTGGAAAACTGTTCAATTTAGACAGACAGAAATGAAAGAAATACCTTAAAGTTGGCAATGTCATGAAGACCAGGAGGATGAGCTGAAGAACATGTGTGATGCATGAGCGTATTGGAGGGGAGAATCAGAAAGTGTGCTGGTTGGACCAATAGATGGTGAAACATAGGGACAGAACCATTATGAAGCTAGGGGTGATGGTGTACCATGCAGTGGTTTGAATTACTGCAGCAGTACCGGTCCTATGTGTTGTGCTGATGGGTATAGAGAATTCGATATTGATAGTCCTGCATACAGCATCTAAAATGTGGTCGGGCAAAGATTTGTAAAAAATTTTTCCATTTTTTCTTCATCATTGATGTAGTTATGTGAGGATTTGTCAATTATTATTTTCTATAGCTACATGTACATGACTTAAGTAAAAACTTAAGTCATGTACATGTTCTTCCAAGGATTCCAAGGATTTTAAGATATAGTTTACCTAAATCCGATGCATTTTTCAGTAGTTAATTGACACCAATGTGGCAAAAGAATGAACCATCATTTCTTTCCGTTACATGCTGATATTATTGATTACCTTTGTCTCTGATGCTTTACATGTTATATTTCTTCTCTAGTCCTGTTGATACAAAAATATTGCAATTTTAAAGGACGGACCATGGTGTTGAGACCAGCGGCAGTTTTGTGGTGGTGTAACCGTTTTCTGTGAGGAGAATACTCTTCAAAATTATCTTGCTGCTGATTACCTTTATAAAGAAGCTGTTGTTCCTTTTTTGGGTTGAAGAGAGTGCTAAAGACATAAACTTGACTAAGCACAAAAAAGTCAGGACAAAATGGCTGTGAAGTTCCACACTGCTACGTTGCCAAAAAACGCTTTGTTCCAGCAAACAAACACAGACTGTAGTTCAAATCCTCCCGTGATGAGGTCAGTCTGTTCCAATCTGGGGTTGAAAATATTTGACGTCATCGTCTTCGAATGCAGAGTTATCAAAGCTTTTCAGACAGTGTTCAGACAGTCTGTCAAGTTTGCATTTCTGGTGGTATTACTAATGTTGCATCTATATAGCATATATCCCTAAATCCTCCATTTTTAAAAATCCAGGATATATATTACCCTGCAGATTTCATTTAAAATATAACAATTATCTTCACGCTTCCCAAAGATGACACAGATGACCGTGTTGGGCGGGCAGACAGCACTACACTGAGGCCCTCCCAAGTGTGTGGTAATGCTTGGCTACAGCTAATTAACATATCCGAGCTGCCACCCAAATCTCCGCTATTATTTCCTTGTCTGCTTGTCTTCAAAGCCAGAGATCTTGGAATATCCGTGTCATGGATAAGAACAATTTACTTACAACCGTACATGCACATGACTGTATAGCATAATAATTGTCAATGTTTGCAACCACCTACCAGCTGGTAATCCTTGGTAGTGTGACGATGCTTTGTAGCCAGCCCCCTCCTTCCTCCTGCTGCGACTGGCTCCACAGTACTTGCTCTGTTCCGTTGTACACAGCGAGAAGTGTTAGACGCCCGGTGTGATATCCATATATGTGGTAGAAGAAACGCACCTGTCAAGAGGTGATAAGTTGTCATGTACAGCTATAGCGCCTTTGTAACTTTGTAATAGCTAATCCCCACAGACGATCCAAATACGGGAGCCCCTCAGAGCCCAGGACCCGCAGCTTCATCGAACCTGTAGCGTGACTGGAAGTCTAGTAGGTGATATTGATTTGCAGACTCTATTTACATCCTGCTGAACAAACCTATACCACTACTGCTATACATCTTACAGTTTGGGTGACAGATACAATATTCTACCAGCAGCAGGGTCTTACAGCATGCACCAATAAGGTCACAGGTCTCCTTACTGTGCCTGGCTTCGGTACCTTAGAACCTGAATTATACATGGGTGGGGATATTCTCCCAGGCCATTTCCTACAACTTGAAAATGATGAGTGCACTTGGGAGCTGTTCAAGATAGCGAGGCATGGTTGGATGGCTACCTTATTGCTGTGCTAGGCCTCTACAGACAGTGCTAAGAGCTGTTGTTTTAAAATGGTTATCACCAGAGTACAAACTGGCAACACAGACTAATTGAGCACAGTAAGAGCCGTCCTCCCCAAAGGACCCCTAGAGGCACTACCAGAGAAATTAAAGTGAATTTGAAATTTTACATGCAGTGTAATGCAGTTCACGAAAAAAGCACAACCATGTATAAAGTACTGTATGCTCATTAACTGGGGATAGACTTTCTATACCACTTCATGTCTGTTGTACCTGCTTTGTAACCACCCAGTGGGAGAAGGGCATTTTAAATTATTGCTGAGTAGGCACAGCGGCAAGATATACATGTAAAAAACTTCAACTAGATACCTTCGCCAAGAAGGTTATGTTCTTGGAGGCGTTCGTGTGTGTGTGTGTCTGTAAGTAAACACTATAACTCGAGAAGGCTTAAATGGATTGTCTTCATATTTGGTAGGTGGGTACATGTAGGTCTTGATGAGACCTCGAAGTGATTAGATTTTGGGCCCCCTGGCGGCTTGTTATGGTACTGCAGCGGAACTTCCGGTTTTGATATCTCGTGATCTGGACATGCTAGGGTCATGATTTTTGGATGGTACGTAGCTCTTGTGCTGGGAAAGAAGTGAATTTGGGCCCCCTAGCAGGTTGCTGTGGACCTGCAGGGGCATTTGTTGGAAAATATCTAAAGGAGGATAACTCAAGAACTGTTTGACGTGTCGTAGTGATTTTTGGTATGTAGGTAGCTTAAGTAATGTGTGACATAATTATAAGTCAATTATGCAAATTGTATGTAATTTGCATGATTATGGACGAAATTTCATTTACAGTAGGCCCTGAATAGTTCAGGTTGTAATGGATCTGGTCCACTTGAGTCTGTCCCAAGGGAGAAAGTGACTAATCATACTGGCAGCTTGGGTTGCTGCTTTCAGCTGTGTTTCTCCCTAGAGTCTCTGTGACCCTGAGTTCAAATTGTAATCGGTATGGTGGGCTACAGGCTGTCCCAGAGGGGGAAAGTCCCAGAGGGGATAGTCATCAAGCAGTGAGTGTTGCTGGCACTCGCTCACAGGTGTTAGAAGAACTGCTTAACAGCCGGTGTTACCGTACATGTCCTGCACAGCTGTTTTCCCTTGCACAATGCACGATTGCAGATTGTTGCATCGGCCAGGGTAGTTTTAGCAAACGGAGTTCTTTTTTCATGTGTGCTTTTCAACCCCAAGTCGTGACTTCTAAACACAATAATGGTGAATGAGAAGAGGCTTCAAATGAGGATGACTGGTGAGTAAACATAAGTTTATGCTGTTGTTGGGGTAGGTTGCCAGGTCAACAGTTTGATGATGACCTAAGTATTAACAGCGCCATAGGCATGAGCCATCAAGGTCATCTGCTGCTTGATGATAACGCCTTCACGATCCAACTTCCATACTCAGGGGGACTAATATATCTTTCTACCTCATTAACGCTAACATCCTTTGGCGAAGGTATGAGATCGTTGGCCTCTAGTTACAAAATTTGTTACCTTGGAGAACAAGAGAGAGATAAAAGAAAACAGAATAAACCATTGTGGAAAAGAGAAAGCTTCAGTTCTCAGTAAATAATGGAGATAAAAGGACATAAAAGAGACCAAAACCCATGAGGGAGCATGAGACATTTTTTTGTGGTCCGGGATTGTGCCCCAGGCAGAATTTGTCGGGATTGCACTGGCAGGAGGGAGTAGCCGCTTGCCAGGTCCCAGCACACTCCGCGTTCTGAGAGCCACATGCCTGGCAAGACACAGCAGAATCACGCACAGAAATTTGGGGGGCATTTTCCCTAAATTTTCAGTTCATTACCAGTCGCGCATTTGCACCAGCCGCTTCAAAAACGTAATTTCTCGCATTTTGAGAGGCAAATTATAAGGTTTAGAGTGGTTGTCTGTGGTCCTTCAGATGTTAATTTATATTTTTACCCAAGATTTCTGTTGATTTTGTCTGTCAAGGTTGACGGATTGGTTTAAAAATTTTTCTGTCAGGCGCCGCAAAGTTCTGGTAATTGACAGAAAAACAGGTGCTGGCTAGAGCCCTGCATTTGAAACAGGCAACAGACAAAGTCTTGTTTCCTCAAGAGAGATTGCCCAATTCGAAAAATGGATGACCACGATATTACCAGTATGACTTGGAGTGGCATTAGTACATAGCCAGTTCACTGGACATTATTCTATCTGATTAAGTGGGATCAATAGAGAGTAGCTTAGGCTCAAGCTCTTGTGTTTCATGATGTTTGAGGTAGCCAAGTTTGGATACCAGGCAGTATTGCACTTCAGATAGAAAGTGGCAAGTTGGAATGGGATGATAGACACTTCATGAAGAGGGTACAAGACCAGAAAATTAAAATGAAGCACCTATTCCCTCTGAAATCATATCAGTCTCTTTGACTTCTGAAACACTGAAGGACAATGACAGGAGTTATGACTGTCCATCAGATTCAGAGGGTGAGATCATAACTCAAACACCCTCCCACCCACCACGGAAACATGTCAGTGATCACGCCTACCCAACCTTTACCGGGTTAACTCCCGATGCCACAGCAAAGCCACACAGCAGGCTGTTGCCCACGGCATTGGCCCAAGACCACATTCGGAAGCGTGACACTATAGCGGTAAAAATGTATGACGCACCCATACCAATTCTCACCAGGTCAATTCTTGATGTCACAAAGAGCAACACAGGGATGCAGAAGTCACCCACAATTCTCCATACAACCCAGAACTGCTCCAGTGAAGCTGATGCTTCACCTGTGCCGTCCTCAATTCCTACAGAGGTCACCAGCCAAGTGTTCAGCTGACGTGTTTTTCCAATTACATGCTCAGGTCAGAGCTTCAGGGACATACAACTTTCAAGGCCATAAGCCACATCCCATCAAACCTTCATATCCAGAAATGACGGGATTCTGGATCTGGAAGGCATTTGGAGAGCCAGATGCCTGGGAAGATGCAGCAGAATCACCCACAGAAATTTTTGGGCTCCCACCCAGCACTCCCTGTTGCCAAGCATGTTTCTTGCGAGCAGAGAGTATCCTACAGGGCTCCTCAGAGTTTCATATGGCATATCATTAAACTCGACCAGTGTCAGTGGTCAGTGTCCTCTCTGGTGTAAGTCTTTCTAGCACACAACTACAGCACCACAGACTCCAAACTCCATTTTGAAAAACAATGCATGAACTGAAATATGCATGAAAAGGCACCAAAGCTCTCAAATTGCACACTCAATTCTTGACCCTAGAAAAACTCAGCACAAAGGTCTGTACCAAGGTTTAGTCAATATCCCATGGCAATTGTGTCAACTCAATAGTAGGCCAAACATTAACATGCAAGAGCCATATATCTCACCCGGATGCAATGAAAAATTATGATCATCAATGTGCCTTTGAAGTCTTAGGAATAACAAAGAATCCTACAGGGCTCATCATACCTTACACTCTTCAAAGACGCTGGAATTGCACTGCCTGACCTCCTTCACCGGTGAGGGGAACTCTGGGCTCCTCAGGAGGGCAACATCATTTCTTCTTTGCTTTGATGCATCGATGTACATGTAATGACCTACAGCAGACACAAAGCCATATAGTATAGTTAATAAGCTTTAGAAATTGCATCCATCCATCTTAGGGCAAGCAAATGCACACATAGTTTATCAAAAAGGGCCGCACTATGAAGACCTTAGGTTTAGAGTTCAACCCTTGCAAACTGATTGTAATAAAACCATGTACCAAGACCAGTATGAATGTCAGTGGTGCAGATAATTGTAGTTTTGTGGGAAAGTCAGATATGCAAAATACTGAGTTGTGGAAAAGGCAATCCTGCATATCCACACAAACTAAGTTTTTTTTAATGTGCCATTTGTATCTACCAAATGCAGACCACAAATAATCCCTGATTATGGAATTTAGTAATTGAAACGACCTTCTGAGAGACTAGTGATCATGAAACGCCATCAACAGCTGGCAACAACAAAAGACATGCACACATAACGAATGGATTACCATGCCAGCTTAATGCCTCTGAGACACAAATAATGTGGTTGTTGATGGCAACAAATCCTTAAGACCTTCTTTAGATAATTTTTCACAAACAGGACTAATCAATCTTCATGTAAAGTATAGAGAATGACAAAACCGTCTCCTAGCAACACACACCCAGAACATGCTGGATGAACATCCAACAACTTCAACATTTATGCCAGCGGTAGTATTTGAACATAATGTTTGTTGTGTACACTGTACAGTCTGCATTAGAGTAGGGTGTCAAACTGTCAGATTTTTCATCAAGACACTGTTCATTGTATTGTGTCACAACAAAGAGTACCTGCAAACTTGTTACTGTAAACTAAATGCAGGTTTAAATAGAATAATCAATATCCATCAACTTATAATGTATTATTGTGTAATCCTGATTATGAACAACAAATTTGTTTTCACACCAGGTAGTATTCTGCTGATCTAATGAGGATGTGCTACAGTCTAGAACACAGATGTTGGGATGAGACAAATGTAAAAAAAGATAGCAGGAATGTAACTACTAGTAGGTATTCAGAGACGAACAACCTTTGATCAACAGACACCACAAGCCAAGTCATTCTAGGAACGACTTTTGTACATTATTCAGCACCCTTAGACACATTCAGCCCCAAGTTACAAATGAGTACACACAGACTGATTGCATGGGTGACAACCCATTATTGTCTGCTGCAGAACTTGATTTCCCCTGGTGATCTTTCCAGAACCTTGGTAACTGGATTCTTGTAGTATGTACAGTGCTGGCTACTGTTGGTCACCAAGAAGTCAAAAGTCAAAGTCCTTGCTGCATCACATTGGGTGGTGCCATTATCTCTGTTTCAATAGCCCTTGGGCCACACAACTTGTCACTGTGTGGTGTGTGTGTTAATCACAATTACTAAGCAAAGAAAGCAGTATGCACTACTTTCTAAAAGTCTTTGGTATGACACAGCCGAGGATTGAACTCATGGCCTGACAAATGCAGATGAACACTCACTTGGCCATTGCACTGGTCACCTGCTCTTAAACATGACTGCAACTATAACCACAGCAGAATGTATACATGACATATCATATAACCATGCATCTTCAAACATGAACTAGTAACATGTATTGTCCTATCTCATCAAACTTTGCATGAAATCAAGTGCTGATTAGAAATTATGAACACTTTTGGCTTTAAATCTCAATATGTGCTTTTCATCTTTAGTTCATATAAAAAACAATTGCATTCAATGGTAAAAGACTGATGAATGCTTTTACAAATGGAACAATTCCCATCTTTCCCACAGCAGCTCAGATTCAGCACCAAGGCTAAAACTGATGTTCTGAGTAAATAACAATTCAAATGATTTAGCTAAAACTTACTCAACTTTCTCAGTACGAAGCCCAAACATTTCTTAGAGTCCAATTATCACGGTGGTTAGTTTATTACCTTCGCCAAGAAAGTTATGCTTTTGGTAGTGCCATGGTGGAGTGGCTGTGGTCTGGGTCTGTATGTATGTATGTCAACAGCGTAACTTGAGAAGCTGTGGATGGATCTTAATGATATTTGGTAGGTGAGCAGCAGTTGTGGAAACAAAGGTCAAGTTTGAAAGTAGTTCACCTGGCATTTTCCTATGGTCCTGCAGTGGGCTGTGTATGTATGTGTGTTTCTATGCCAACAACATAACTTAAGAAGTCGTGGATGGTTCTGCATGATATTTAGTGGATGGGTAGGGGTTGCAAAGAGGAAGGTCAAGTTTGATAATGGGCCTCCTAGCAGGAACCTACTGTACTGCAGCAGAGATTAAAAGTTTGAGGTCAAATTTTGTGGAAGTGCCAGATCCACGATTTTTCCACGAGTGGAAAGCTCTTGGGGCTGGGAATAAGTGGTATAAGCTTGGGCCCCCAACCAGCTTGTTCTGGAACTGCAGGAGCATTTGATTAAAAATCTTTGAAGGCAGATAACTCAAGAATCGTCATGATTTTTTGGTATGTAGGTAGCATAAGTGATGCTTGACATAATTAGGTGACAATTATGCAAATCAGGATCTAATTTGTATGACTAATGAGGAAATTCTGTTATTCTACTGTGTTCCATGATATGACTATTCAAACTGAATTTACATAATCTATGAGGAAGTGCTAGAATAGACTTATAACAAATATATTATGGTAATTCTAGAACTGCAGAATGCATAATGACTAATGCAAAGAAATACTTACAATTGATATGAATTTTAGCAATAACGTATAACGAACAATGTTTTTAATAATACCGTTTTTTATAGCATGTTGTAGCACTTTAGTGATGCCTTTACATGTATGTTGACCACAGCGCAATTCTGGCAACCAGTAAGGTTGCGAGTCTGCTGTCTGAAAGTACTGTATATACACTGTATATATTCTGAATAAAACATTCATTCATTTTATAGCCTTCTTTGTTAAGATAAGCCTGTCATTGGGTGTATAATATGATCATTTGATATGATTCATGTAAATTTGCATAATTAATGAGAAACAGTTATAATTCACCAGCCGTCAGGTTAACATCATTTGGCAAAGGTATGAGGTCATAGAACTCGTACTTTCATCATGTTTCTGCCTCATTTACAAAGTTTAAAGATGTCCAGATCATAGTGATAAAGCAGTGGCCATGTTTGAATGGTCTACACATCTCACAGATATGAGAAATTGATTTCGAGCGGGGAGACAGACGCTTATAATTTTGGCAACAATGCTTTTGATGTATCATGTAACAATATACGGGCGACCAGCCTAATTGAATATTCATGAGTTGGCTCCGGGGGCTTGTTTCGACCTGATTAATATTCATGTTATCATGCGCTGTTTACATGATCACCATGGCAATGTTTCCTTTCGAACCTGATACATATTCATGAGACCGCGTCTTTTGCACGTGGCCAGCAGCGCTGACTTCAGAAGCAGCAGGGCGGATCGAGTGTGGGAGCCTATAAATCAGCCACCCACAAAATTTTTCCGCTTACGGAATTTTTCCGGTAAGTCTGCTTTCTCATGGCGTTTTCTTCTGGGGCTTCTGCCCATGACATTATAGTCATAGCCGGTCATTCCTTTGTCGCACGTTTGGAAAGATTTGTGCGAGGCCAATCTAGTTCTCAACAGGGGAGGGCAGTCGCCCCGGACTTTTGGTTAGATCTTCCTATCCGCTACGCGGGTATCCCTGGGTGTCACATTGATACCTGTCGTGCAAGGTTGTTACCACGAATTCAGTCTATTAGACCTTCGATTGTGTACATAGAGCTCGGACATAACGATCTTGTGTCCTCCCCACAACCCCCTGAACAAGTGGCCGAAAGGCTATGGGAGCTAGCTGGCGAGGTTGCCGCTCTCCCATCCGTCAAAAGGGTCATTCTAGGCCTACCTCTTTGGCGTGTGTCTTTGCCGCCTAACAGGCCCCATTTCAATGATGAAATTCGTGTTTTTTCTGAGCATCTGAAGACCCTCTGCGGGTCAACGCCCCAGATTACGACTTGGCGGCATGATCGCCTGTTCCGTAACGTTAAGGAGTATTTTGCAGCCGACGGTCTGCACCTGAGCCCTCATGGACTATTCCTCTATTACAAGAGTATCAGAGGTGCGTTAATCGCTGCCCTAAAATCAACCTGAAACATCAAATATTTTTCCACAAACTTCTGTTAGGATTACGGTCAAAACGCTCGCATACTAGGCCTTGTTTTGGAAATTCGTAGAAGGGCTAGATGCCTCCCTTGGTCCTCAAACATTGTTCAGAACAGCTCATAGCGACAAATGTCTCTCATCGATTTGATTATTTTTCATGAAAAACCTATTTTAATAACGGTAGATTCTTTTCACGCACGTGGCAATCAATAGAGCCCCCGTCGCATGTCGCTGTGTTTTGGCGCCTCTTATATGAAGATCATATGTTTGCTGGCCCGCACTTGGCGGGTTTTTGGTGGCTAAAATTGTACAAAATTGCCTTTCTAGAAAGTTATCCGCCCCAGGTATTTCGTATGTATGCAAAACCTGAAATTGACAGCGCCAAACTCTAAAAAGATTTGCGCTGCGACACCATTTGTCTACTTTATATATGCTTGCAGAAGCTCTGAGCTTCCCCGCTCTGTTCATCTATGAATATGATTGTATTCTGCTGGTTTGTGATTAAAACATATGTTCCGCCAAATACATGATTATTGGTCGTTCCTTTACTGTCAGGTCTTAAAGTCTGGCTTCGAAGTGAGAAAAGACTTTGCCGCAGGGCAAATTGATTTCGAGCGGGGAGACAGACGCTTATAATTTTGGCAACAATGCTTTTGATGTATCATGTAACAATATACGGGCGACCAGCCTAATTGAATATTCATGAGTTGGCTCCGGGGGCTTGTTTCGACCTGATTAATATTCATGTTATCATGCGCTGTTTACATGATCACCATGGCAATGTTTCCTTTCGAACCTGATACATATTCATGAGACCGCGTCTTTTGCACGTGGCCAGCAGCGCTGACTTCAGAAGCAGCAGGGCGGATCGAGTGTGGGAGCCTATAAATCAGCCACCCACAAAATTTTCCCTCCCCATCCCTTCCCTTTCACGTTTGATTAGTAACAATGTATGATATGTTTTAGCGTTCCTACATTCATATATATGTGTTTGATTGCGATTTGTACACGGCAAATGGTAGTCCGGGAACGTGTTCTATTATTTGTTGTCCCCATCCAGTGGTAGTATGGGAGATTTTTAATTTTTTCTGTACCCAGCCAGTGGTAGTCTGGGATTGTGTTTCTTTATTTGCTGTCCCCATCCAGTGGTAGTATGGGAGATTTTTAATTTTTCTGTACCCAGCCAGTGGTAGTCTGGGATTGTGTTTTCTTTATTTGCTGCCCCCATCCAGTGGTAGTATGGGAGATTTTTAATTTTTCTGTACCCAGCCAGTGGTAGTCTGAGATTGTGTTTCTTTATTTGCTGTCCCCATCCAGTGGTAGCATGGGAGATTTGTAAATTTTTCTGTACCCAGCCAGTGGTAGTCTGGGATTGTTTTTTTTTCTTTATTTGCTGTCCCCATCCAGTGGTAGTATGGGAGATTTTTAATTTTTCTGTACCCAGCCAGTGCTAGTCTGGGATTGTGTTCCTTTATTTGCTGTCCCATCCAGTGGTAGCATGGGAGATATTTAATTTTCTGTGCCCAGCCAGTGGTAGTCTGGGAATGTGTTCTATTATTGTGATGTACCCATCCAGTCGTGGTATGGAATATTCTTAAATTTTTCTGGGAATGTGCTCTATGGTTATTATCTGCTGGACTCACTTTAAGTAGGGAATGGGGATCGGCATGTACATTTGCAAATTTTTATTCACATCCAGGAGCAGTTTGGGATTATTTGTTCACTCTCGACCTTACTTCTGATAAAACACTTCGATCTCTGTGCCCTCACACACTCCTTTCTTTTGAGTCCTAGTCATGGCGCCCAGGAAAAGTAACCGTCTTGCAGCCAAGCGCAACAATGGGCTTCGTCCTAACAGCACACAGATGAACGAAGTGGGAGGCAATGTGCAAGGGGACAACAGTAACAATGAGCGAGGCAATGAGCAAGGGGATAACAGTAACAACCCCAAGGACCGTACTAAGAACAAGGACAAAGGACAAAAGCAAATCTCTGACCTGCAAAAGCAGCTTCGTGAACTCCAGGCAGCCACCCAATCCTTGAATGAGAACTTTACACGCATATCCAGTTCGCTGCCCAGGGGGAGTACATCGGCAACTCAGACAACCCTTCCGTCGAACAACGTAGCAACGATTGTGACCGAGCTCGTCCCACCAGCCATGCCGGCGCTGGGGTTGGAAGCAGTCCATCAGCCTCCTAATGTGACCTTGGCTTCTGCCATTATAGGTGATACTACGACTTCCATGTCAACTGGTAGTGTAACTTCCATTGTAACAACCATTGGGACGATCAGCCCTTCCCTGTATGCCAGTGTTCAATCCCCTGGTATGCCAGCTTTAGTTTCATCTTCTATGCCCGGAGTATCTCTCCCATTGGACACTGCTATTTCCCAGCAGACCAAAGACAAGATTTGGCAAAACAAGTTTGTAGACATGAGGCAGCTTTTGCCTAAATTTCGTTCTAATCCTCAGTATGTTGTCTCCCTGGCAGACCCATCTTCGACCCCTACCTTGACACTGGCTGATCGTTCTAACGACAACAAAGTCCCACTGAACCTAGATCAGTGGACTAGTGCTTTCTTAACTTTCCAGTTCATATACATACAGAAGCACCCCACCTGTAGCTCATCGCTTATAGCATACCAACACCTGATTCGTAATATGGCTTCCAAGGGGGCGAATTGGCGTGCATATGACGAGAATTTCCGGCAACACAAACAAATCTTCCCAGACGCCCCTTGGGACAGGCCTTTAATGCAGCTATATGTAGATGCTGTCACTGGGGTTACCCGACCTGCATTTGCGCGTCAACAGAGTCCTTCGGCCTCCCGCCCTGACATCCCAACGGGCTATTGCTTTCGCCACCACCGACCAAACGATCAATGTTTCAGAGCAGGTTGCCCTTACAAACACACTTGCTTCAAATGCAACGGGGAGAAAGCACACAAAGCATACCAATGCCCGCGCGAGAACACCCAACACGAGGCTGTAGCTCCCTGTCCCTGATTGTCACGTTTCGGTCATTTAAACATAGCAATTCCAGGGTGGCTTCAGTTTCTATTGTACCACAGCCCAACAGCGAATACTGCCCGGTGGCTAGCATGCAGCAATATCTGCTACTGAGAGGAAACATGGCGGGTTGCCTGTTCCTCCTCAGGGGCGGATATCCGGTTTCTTGCGACCACTTTTCTCGAGCACTGCGGCTATGTTTACAAATTTCCCTTATAGACACTGACGGCTACACCGCCCATTCTTTCAGGATAGGCGCGGCGACTTTCGCTGCTCTCAATGGCTTCACTGATGCACAAATACGTGCTCTGGGAAGATGGTCGTCTGATGCCTTCAGGAAATACATTCGCATGTAAATGCGTATAGGGGTCTCCCACCTTAATCATAGGCGCCATGCCACGCCATATTTGTTCAGCTACAGTTAAAGTTAGTACTGTTCATTTATGTACACATTTATCTAGATTGTTTTTTGTACAAAGTTACCAGTATACTGAGCACAGTCATGTACGTTAGTTAGGCTCATGACAAAGGTTATACCAACATGTTCACTGTATCGATTAGTCTACATGTGCTTGTCCCAATGGTCTATCTTGGTCGATAATAGTATGTTACGACGTAGTGAACACATTCACGTAAGCTAATTAGGCTCACGGCAAAGTTATACCAATATGTTTCACCAGTCTTCATGTTGTTTATCCCAGTGTTTAACTCTTCTGATGGATATAAGCGAGTTACGCATTTATCTTGATTGTTCTTTGTGCAAAGTTACCAGCATAGTGAACACAGTCATGTAAATAGTTAGGCTCATGACAGAAGTTATACCAATATGTTCAAGGTATATTCAGTCTCCATGCTGTATGTTTCACCAGTCTCCATGTTGTTTATCCCAGTGTTTAACTCTTCTGATCGATATAAGCGAGTTACGCATTTATCTTGATTGTTCTTTGTGCAAAGTTACCAGCATAGTGAACACAGTCATGTAAATAGTTAGGCTCATGACAGAAGTTATACCAATATGTTCAAGGTATATTCAGTCTCCATGCTGTATGTTTCACCAGTCTCCATGTTGTTTATCCCAGTGTTTATCTCTTCTGATGGATATAAGCGAGTTACGCATTTATCTTGATTGTTCTTTGTGCAAAGTTACCAGCATAGTGAACACAGTCATGGAAGCAGTTAGGCTCATGACAGAAGTTATAGCAATATTGTTCAAGGTATATTCAGTCTCCATGTTGTATTTTCGAATGTTTAGCTCTTCTGATGGATATGAGCGAGTTACCCATTTCTCTAAACTGTTTGTTGGGCAAAGTTACCAGCATAGTAAACACAGCCATGTAAGTTAGTTAGGCCTATGACAAAGTTATACCAATAGGTTCACTGTAGAATCAGTTCCCATGTTGTTTATCCCAATGTTTAAACTTTCCAGTAGATAACAGTATATTATAGCCAGGGGGCCTGGTCATGTTATTCTGTATTACAGCCCAATTGTTTATGTGCAGGGTCACCAGCTTGTTAGAATACCTCAGAGATGTCCAGATGATATTTTATATGGATACACGTTTAACAATATCATTGTACCCCTTAGATACACCTCAGGCATAGCCCGTATATCACATTATGATCTTGTTAGCCCGATATTGCTTTGGCTTGTTTTTAAGCTAATTTAGATCCCTGTTTTAATTGTACAGGTGGCTAAAATTGTACAAAATTGCCTTTCTAGAAAGTTATCCGCCCCAGGTATTTCGTATGTATGCAAAACCTGAAATTGACAGCGCCAAACTCTAAAAAGATTTGCGCTGCGACACCATTTGTCTACTTTATATATGCTTGCAGAAGCTCTGAGCTTCCCCGCTCTGTTCATCTATGAATATGATTGTATTCTGCTGGTTTGTGATTAAAACATATGTTCCGCCAAATACATGATTATTGGTCGTTCCTTTACTGTCAGGTCTTAAAGTCTGGCTTCGAAGTGAGAAAAGACTTTGCCGCAGGGCAAAGTCTAAGATTAAGATTCTGTACATACCGTGTTCATGATAGAGTGTGTTGTCAAAGTCCGGCCCAGTGTTTTCTGTTCCGTTCTGCCGGCTCCAGTCAAATTGGTCTACAGTGTCCAACTCATACCATCCACACATCCCATCTTCAAAGTCACACCATGCTCCCTGGGGCATCTGGGCTGGAAAGGGACATCACAAGTAATGGAAGGTTTGCAAGGTCAACTTTCTTAAGATATTGGGGCGTTGGGTCAAAATATTAGGTTGCTATCAGTCAATGTTCTTCTTGATTTGATATTTATGTACAGCCATGGACAGTCAAGAATATGCAAAGAGGATAGTGTACTTTGGGCTCTGACGTTCCCTCTATTTCAAGGATCAGAACTTGTGTCTTTTTTTTTTTTACAAAATTGTATCAAGCTCACCAGGACTTCAACTATTCTCAGGAAAGAGTGAAGAGCATCTTTTAATGTCTTTGATATAACAGGCCCCGATGTAATTCCAGGCAAACACTTTAATTCTGAAAAAAAACCATTATCATTTCAAAATACACAATAACCAAATGAATTAATAAATTTTGTAAGTATGATATATTAAAGGATAATGAATAATGTACGTTGCAATTAGATGTCTCCAGGAACAAAGTCAATTCTGCAGAATTCTGGACTGGGAATCTGAGCCAGTTCTGGCTCTGAGTACATTTTTCAGCAATATCTATCTTATTTTTTGTTTTGATGAACTCAATTGACTCTTTGACTTTGATAACTGTCTTTGGTGAACATCCCCATCTAGTGATCACTTTTTCAAGTACAGTCAGTAGGGAATGCAAGATTCAGGTACATGTAGTATAAGTGTCCTTCTGCTGTTAGTCCTGCAATAATCAAAACAGCTGAAAGGAGGCTCTTCTGTGTCAGAATCTGTGGGGCGTAGAACATTGTGATCATAGCTGTCAGAGACTTCAGGCTTTTCCATTTGAACTTCAATAGCTGCCAACTGCTCTTTTAAAGTTCTGAATTTCTAAATGTGTTTTTCAATATCTTTAGTATTCTTGGAAGCTCCCTCCATTCCATTTGCACTGAGCCCATTGCAAACAAACTGGTCTTTGGAAATGAAAATCTGATCATGGTCTTTTTGTCATTCCCCCCACCCTCATTTATTCTAATTTTCTGCACACCCGCTATTTCATATTGACTTTCAAAACACCTTCCTTTAGTTTGACTTTTTAGAACAACTGTTTTTGTCCATTCCAATCACACACTCAGCCCCACCATTCATTTTGATTTTCTGCATACTCCCATCCTTACATCTTAATTTTCCAGATGGCTCATCCACTTTGTTTCAACGTCTTCCAAGCCTTTCTAAAATGTCATTTACCTTTCTCCCTGCTGGAAGTTTACCACAGATAGACCACCCTCTCTACACGGTAAAGATGTGTCTGTCATCAAGTTCATGTGTGTAGAAACCATTTCCATCTGATAATGTGTCACAAGGCAGTCAATTTCTCATTGTCAGCAGGGAGCATCTATTATGAAACCCTTTTTTCATAGCATGTTTTAGGTGATATAATCTAATATGCATTTATCTTTACCACTTGCCAAGTATTTTTTTTGAAAGCGCATTCACAAGAGCTTTGCATCATTTGTATTAACCTTACCTGTTGCTGTAACAATTTTGTATCTCATGGATGTTACAAATTGTTGACAATCCTCAAATCCCCCCAAAAAAGTTTCCTAATGTTCAATCAATCTATTGTAACAGTAAATTTCAAGCTCTTTTGTACTGATGTAAATTGTATTTGAAAGTGCAATACCGTATTATCAGGACAGGTACTAGACTCTTCTTCTCTATGAGAATTCCAGAGAACTCCATTTCCTGTCTATACAGATAATACAAACAAAACAAAGTAGGATTGTGACCTGATGGTGCGGAGATAGCTGGGATTGATTAGAGGAAGAAGGGCAAGAGAGGATCACTAACATCTGCAATCCAACAGGAAATGGTCCTTCTAATCCTTGGAATGTTTTACTTTCCTCCATTTTGCATACATGTCCAGCTCTTATCTTTTTACAGTGAAAGTGCCAGCAGATGTCAACTTCAGTTATTAGTGTTCTTTGACATTGCACTAAACTTTCTAAGAATTAGGAAACTTCAACTTAAAAACTGAATCTTATAAAATGAACATTAAACCTACTACAGGTTTCTCCTTCATCCTCCCCAAAGAGGCAGTTGTAGCTGAGGTCACACAGGTGGTCCCAGGTAACACAAAGGGCATTCAGACAGGTATAGTATTTTTCACCACAGGCACCCAGGGTTGGGAGTTCTGTACAAGAGCAAAGAAAAACTGTTACATTTCTAAACATCTTTGTTGAAAACAGTAAGATACATGTAGCTTAATACGCAAAAGTAGAACAGAGGATAACTAAAGTGCAGAATAGAGCTAGAGGGGCAAACACTCAGCAATTTTTATGTAAAATATTGACTTTCAAGCACTGATTGCTGTATAACTGGAATAAGAAATGTGGATACCAAGAAGGAAAGGAGAACTCTTGTCAATGAAACATGTATATCCAGTAACAGTACACAATGCTTGCATCATGCACATACATGTAATGTAAGCCTGACAAAATGAAAGGAAAGATTTTGTTTGGAACTTGTCTTCTATGTTAGATTTTTGCCTCTCAGTGTTAGTTTAGTCAGACTATTTACCTGGGGAGCAAGAGTCCATAGTGATGTCATCTAGGGCCACATGACCTATGACACTCTCTCCCTGAATGTACTCAAACCCCAGCCTGAAGCCCTGTTCAACCTTCCCTAGTGGGATTTCTTCATCTTTCCACTGATCTAGGGTAGTTCTATGGAAACAACAGGTAGAATGGTAAGGTTAATGTAAATCCAGCTGAAATTCATGTACATCCATGCACATTTTTGATTGCTGAAAACTATGAATATCGAAACACTCTTATCTTACTGTTGCAGTACTGCATATAATTTGGGTTCGATCAAGAGATATACTCAAATTAGATGATCCAAACTGCTTTTACATGCAGAGAGTACAGAAATTACCCAAATGCTTCAACTCACACATTCTGGCCCTCCGTCGTCCATAACTCTATGGTGGTGTTATCCACATACAGATGCAGCAGCAGGGACCCCATCAGATGGGCAGACACATGGTAGGCAAATCTCAGCCTACACTGAGGCCCACTTTCACCAAAGTATGGACTGAGTAGCTCAGCTGTGAATCCTGGGTTGTGTTCCATGGCATCCACAAACATGTACTGTCCTGCAGTGATAATTAATGTATTGTAGTAGAATACTATAAGTAGACATGTAAGCACGTCGGCAGAACGCACTGCACCTGCGCAAAACCCGTAATGTATTGTGCATAGCACTTTGGCAGAATGCCTCATATAAGGTTGTATTAGAGCATATAAGGTTGACAGCCTGTCTGTAGTTTTCAGATGTTGTATAGGAAAAGATATCGTCTGCAACAGGCAAAATTTTGATGCAACGTTGACCAAACATCCAACGAAAAACGTGAAAAATCAGGGTTGTGCGCAGGCGCAGTACGTTCTGCCGATGTGCTCTACATGTAGAACTATACTAATCATTTTCCACAGAGTTGTATTGAGAACTACCCCATTTCATTAGGTTCAATGTTAGTACAGGACAAAAACGGAATAGCCAGCAGAAAGTTTGGAATGCCAACACCAGAAAATCAGCACCATGGACAGATACATGCTATAATTCTTTCTGTATAGACATAGATGTGACCGTGTTGTGGTGTGTCAGATAACAGTCTTCAGTTATTTATTAAAGATGGTTCTGGTTTTTTTCTTTTTTAAAATATTTTGACACTTTCCTTCCATCATATTGTCATTTTGAATGACCTTACCCTGTTCTGTGTCCTCAGTATAGTCATACTCGGGCAGAGTAGAGCTGACAGACAGGCCTGAGCCCACCCTCCAGCCCATCTCCTCCACCAGGAAACTCTCCATCCAATCACATGAGCTCTCAAAGTCACAGTCTGGTGGGTCAAAAAATACACAGGGGTTTCAGAGTAACTTAAATTCTAAATGCAGTTCATACTTTATGTTATCAGTTATGTTAGGAAACTGAGAATCCAACATAATTATGTTTTGAAACAGCTTGACTGAAAGTTACTCACTACAGTGGAATTCATCCTCTCCCCCTGGGCAGTCTTCCAAGAAGTTGCAGTCGGCTGAAGACAGGCATGTGCTGCCATCATGACAGGGGAAGCCATGAGGAGGACAATAACCTGCGTGATAAGGAGAGACACAGACAGGCATTACTACTACTCTCGCTTATAAGGATTATATATTCTTTAACATTTTGTCTGATTTGTCTAAATATGCCTGCAAAGGGCATGCACCAATATTTGCATTGGTGTTTGCAGAGGTCAGCAGGAAGAGGCTTAGGAAGGTTTTCACCAAACGAAACTGTGATGACATATGGTACATTTTCATGTTATTTTTCTTAGGTTTATAGTTATTTGAATATCAGGATAAACTATACTATGCTATTTGAAATGAATGGCATTTATTTCTGAATTAACTTCTGTCTTGGAGCTCAACAATACATCACATCAAGGGAGGAAATGTCAGTTACATCTGCCATAACAACAACACCTAGGCCTGCCCTGGTCAGTCAGCCTCTAATACTGAACATAATTATCTCTATGGTGGTTATGCCCACAATGACTGATGAAAATATTATTGCACAAAAGGTCTGCCATTGCATAATGTACTTCAGGATTTTGGATAAACATACATTATTACAGTCCTTCTATTGTATGCCTGCCCTTCCCAATATATTATTTTATGCTGTTGTTCAGAATTGTCTCAAGAGGCATATTAGGTCCCTTTTGTTTGTCCACAGGAGAAAAATCAATACTTACCTTCATATCTTTTACAACATGTCAGATGCAATGTAGAAAGATTTGGATAAGGAACTAATGCCATCAGCTCAGCAATTCATTACACAAATTTTCTGGTGTTTTTGGAAACCATGCAAAACATAACTGAAAAGAATACTAAAGGAACCCTGCAGGGGAACAGGTGGCTGTCAAGACGTCCATCGCGGTAATCTTGAAAGATTTTTGGAACAACATTTTATGTACTTCCTCTGTTGTCCTGACATAAACCACAAACTAAGATCTTGAATCCCAGAGTTGTGCATAATAAATATTACACCTCAAGTTTTATTCCTTCCTCTCACATGACCTTTTCCTAATTAATTGTAGGTGATTTATAGGAGTTGTTCTGAATAATTACAGAATTTTGTATTATAGCCTCAAATATTTGCCTTTGACTTGCTTTCAGACATAGCTTTTCCTTCACTATAAAGAGCTTTAGGGGGTTCACAGAGCATGTATTTAAAGGTAGGAAATCAATAAAGATGTGCCCTTTCTAGCACCACAGCCACACTAGTTAATTATCTTACAACAGATAAAATGGTAGGAAGCTCAAAGCTTTTAAGAAATAGAGACTTCATACTGAGCTTAATGCTGGTATGATATTAACTATAACAATTTTGACACAATTTTAGCTAAATTTCTTTTGTTTTTTTGTAGTTTTCTAATGAGTTTTTTTGACCTGTAAATTTCTGTTCTTTAATATTAAGAACAGAAATTGAAAGTTATAGAAAATTAAAGATGTGTCTGTTACAGCCATTGAGAATTCTAGCAGAACTGTTTTCCCATTGGCTATATCTAATTGTGTACAGAAGTTTGCTTTGGTTTTAGCCCTAAAAAGATTACAAGGAGTGAGTTAATAGGTTGCAATAATTATCATTATTTGGAAGAGCATGGTGTTCAAAATATCTAATTACAAAGCATGTTAAATCCTCCTTCTCTCTCAATTATAATGTACTATAAACTACCGGTATAATTGTTTAATACTGTACAGCTTCTCGAGATGACGGTCCTCAACAGTGATGATGTTACAGTAACATTTTGAATGTAGTCAGTAGATTCTGTGTCAATTTTCATGACATTATTCAAGAAAAACATTATCAGGTTTTCTATATCAATCATAATGCTTTTCTATATGATCATTCCAATGACCAAGGACAGCTACATGTATTAGTCTGGCCTGGTGATTATTTCCTGATTTCATCACATCTCCTCCCTCTCCAGCTCCCGAGAACAAACAAGCAGCAAACACCGTTGAGAAGCAATCAAATTGTTCAGGACTACATAGAGATAAGGACAATCCCACACACTACCATGTTATCAAGGATGATGATAGGAACAGTAATCTTGCAAAACCTTGGTAAGGCCCCATCATTTTCGTTACTTGGTTCACACCACTTTCATGTTTTCCATTATCCATAGAATGTAAACTAAATCCCCTTTTAAGCATGGCTTTCGCAGATTTGCCGGCTGTTACATGTTTTTTTTTTTTTTTAAACATACAACACTTTTTACAAAATGTATGAGTTTTGGAGTAGTTGTTGCCAATGGCACTTTTGGCAGTTCTCAGTATATTTGACATTTGAAAACCTTAAAAATATACATGTAGATGATGGGATTAAAGAAAAAGTGATGTGTTGTCAATGCTATATCTTACCCATGCATTTTCTCTTATTTAGATTGGCAACATGCAGCTTGTTAGATGACACGGATAACACAAAAACACAATTAGAGGTAGATGACAAATATGGATAATAACAGTCAAGTTCAGGTAATTGGCCCCAAGAGAAGATCATGCTGACAACAATCCTACCTTCCTCATTATGTAATCTAACTTCTTATGATCCCAGTGAAGAAGTATGGAATGGTGCCATATGCCACCCATAGAGTGCTATTGCACAAGGAAAAGAGTATGATAAAAGCTCTTTTCTATTGTAAGAAAATGATCACCCAGTTTTAATGTAAAAAGGTAATAAAAGTGTGAATATGGACTTGTGTAAGGTTTCTCTACTGCACAAATTCCATCTGGCTTCTGCTTTTATGCATCCCGACACTGAGGTAACTTTTTATCAAGGAACATCTCATAAAAACATCTCCACTGGTGTAATAATGGGATGTCATTTTTTAGCTCAGAAAATCATCAATTTAGTCAAAGGGTTTACAGCACAGATCCATAACTAGAGTTCGGCGACCTCATACCTCCATGAAATGGTGATGGCCACCTGTAAATGGCTTACATTTACAATCCTGCTCATTAGCAAAATTTTTATGCAAAGTATTCACATGGCCCCTACCTAGTAACAGGCGACACACTGCTGAAATCCTTATCATTTGGCATTGACAAGGTATGATATTGTTGGTTATATTCAAATTACAACCTAATTTACAGGTTTCATACACAACACGACCTCATACCTTCGCCAAATCATGTTAACCGTTCAAACTAATTACATACATTTTTCAAGGTGTTTATGCAAATTATAAGAGCCCCATTTGCATGAATTACATCAGTTGATCATATCCTCCACCCGATGACAGTCTTATCTTAAGAAATAAAGCTATTCTAGCATTTCCTCATAAATTATGCAAATGAGGTCCTGATTTGAAAAAATTATGTTAAGTGATGTTCACCTTCACTGAACTTCCAAATACGACAAGCATGAAATTCCCAGCACTGGCCAGCAGTTACCACTATACAATTGTAGCACTTTTCCATTAATTATGCAAATTAGGTCTTCATTTACATAATGTATATCTGCCAATGTTCCTGTCGTTCTCAATTACATATAACATGTCACAAGTGTTTCATAGCCCTATTAGCGAACACAGCAGATTTAGAGAATTTCTTGATTAGTTATGCAAATTATATCCTGATTTGCATAATTGTAATTTTATTATGTCAAGCATCACTCAAGCTAGCTAAATACCAAAAATCACGATGATCCGTCAATCGGTTGTTTAGTTATCCTCTCTCTAAGATTTTTTAAAGAAACCGTCCTGCAGTTTCAGAACAAGCCGCCAGGGGGCCCAAACTCACGTGACGTCTTCCTGAGCACAAGACCTACCTACCATCCAAAATTCATGACCCTAGCATGTCCAGATCGTGAGATATCAAAACCGGAAGTTCTGCTGTAGTACCAAGGGAAGCCACTAGGGGGCCCAAAATCTCATCATTTTCAGTTTTCGTCAGACCCTACCACCCTACCAAATATGAAACCAATCCATCCAGCCGTTCTTGAGTTATCTTGTTGACAGACAGATAGAATGACTGACAGACAGAATGACTGACAGACCCACGCAACTGAAAATATAACCTCCATGCCATGTCATGGAGGTAATAAATCAAAAGGCCTATCCCTGATGCAATTTATGTTGATTTGAGTGCTTTCAGAAGATGCTTTCCTATTCTCTCAATTACATCCATTCCTTTCAGATTCCATTCTGATCACTTATAATCATAATTATGGTACTATATAATTCAGAATGTTTTGTCTACTTCATTAGATAAACATGATAATACCTTTCTTTACAAAATGAAGGATTATACAAAATGTTCTACAATCATGTAACATATCTGTTCACTTTGTATGCTACACATAGCCTGTACAGAATGCCATTTCCAATCAATAATCAAGTCCATGATAATTGAACCAAGCTTACTAAGGTTAAAGGAGGACACAGCATAAAATCCACTGGCTGTTTGATAAAAAGAGTGAGGAGAATGCTAAAAGAAGAGCTGCAGAAAAATTACAAGCCCTGGCCAAGACCAAGGCAGCATAATAACTAGAGGTCAACGATCTCATGCCTTCGTCAAAGGATGTTATCGTTATATAACTTAAGAAGGTAGAAGTGATATATTAGTCCCCCTAAATATGGAAGTTGGATTGTGAAAACTACCCCTGCCGATGCAGTCTGCAATCGTGCATTGGGCAAGGGAAAAAACATATGTGCAGGAAATGTAAGGCAACACCGCCTGCAGCTACATGGACTGCTTAATGAATATCCCCTCTGGGACTTTCTCCCTCTGGGACAGCCTGTAGCCCATGTGTCACAATGAAGGTAGAGTATCATGGAAGGTAACTGAATTATAGAATTGCTTCATTTATTATGCAAATTAGATCATAATTTGCATAATTGTCATCTAATTATGTCAAGCATCACTTAAGCTACCTACACACCAAATATCAGGACGATCCGTCGACCGGTTATTGAGTTATCCTACTTTGAACATTTTCATACAAATGCTCCTGCAGTTCCAGAGCAAGCCGCTAGGGGGCCCAAACTTATGTCACTTCTTCCCGAGCACAAGACCTATCTACCATCCAGAAATCATGACCCTAGCTCCTCCAGATCACCATATTTCAAAACCGGAAGTACCGCTGCAGTACCATAACGAGCCGCCAGGGGGCCCATATTCCTATCACTTCTAGACCTCATCAAGACCTACCCACCTACCAAATATGAAGACAATCCATTTAAGCCTTCTCGAGTTATACTGTTGACAGACTCACGCACACACGAACGCCCATGAAAACATACCCTTCTTGACGAAGGCAAAAAGGTTTGTATGCATTGTTGTTGGCAATGGCAGTATTGGGTTCCTATCTTTCCTTTTGATCAGACCCTGCCTGCATGTTAGATATGGACCAGGCTAGAATGGATTGTGTGTGTGTGTGTGGGGGGGGGGGTTGAATGTAAAGAGGTGTAGGTTTTTTTAAGGTCAATATTTTAATAACACTGTTTTTTCTTGTTAACTTCCATTGTCATTTCTCTTGTTAACTTCCATTTTCAAAGCATTATGATTCAAACATTATTTTCCATCCTCCCTCCCCATCCTTACTGATCTACCCCTTGCAGACCCTCTGTGGTGAATACTGATTCAGGAGCAAGCCTACATGTAACGTTATGTGATGTTTTCCTGTAGTGATTAATGATGTGGGGTGTGGACAAGGAAATTGCTGTTGAGCCAACATCACATTTTATAAAGCTCACATTGGCACAGTACGTGTAAATATTTTGCTTACAGGAATACTCCTTTAAATATGATTTCACTCCCCTATTTGGACAAATAAAATAAGGCTATAACACCTTGCAAAAAATCTCACCCTGCTATTGATATCCATTTCCATGTTGACTGTCACATTGCTGTCGTACAATGTAGTGGCAAATAATTGGGGACAGCCCTATATTCCGACATTCCTACATTCCTACATCCTGGCCTGGGTTTGGATAAGGCTAAGGTTGTCAGAACATAGGTTGAGTTGTCAGAACTTAGGGGTGTCGTAGCATAGGGGTGTACCTGAATGATTATTACACACTTATTGTAAGCCTGTCATTGTTTATGATTTGAAGGACCTACGGTAGCCAAACACTAAATTTGAAGTGTCCATTAGTGTCTGTCATAAAGCCCTTTGCACATACAAGTCATTTGTCTCTAAAATATGTACACCATAATTATAAACAAGTGACGTATCCATGTTACCTTTAGTGCGTACTCTAAAACCATCTTATGACAAGAAATGAAAAGTCTGTAACAAAAAATGTAAAATTCAAAAATTACAATTTAAAAATAATAACTTTACATATCAACAAGATCACGGCAAACAAAAGACTTAAAACCCTTCTCCATTAACTACACTATAAACCAGAGGGGTGTTTTATCCACTTTCACCAGCCCCCATGCTGCCCCATTTCATTATGAGCAGAATATTTATTACAGACCCATGAGGTCAGCTGATAGACCACTGCAGATATCCTCTTTTTATAATAGAACATAAAGTAAAACAGTCAATCATAACCTTTACAGTATGGAAGGGGCCTGTAGACTAGTTATAGGATTTTAGGAAACAGGTTAGGTACCGTTGGTGCCATATCAATAACCTTTCTTGATTGATGAAGAGAAAAGACAGCACTACAAGTTTCAGAGGACAAATAAAACTGACACAACACAATATTTATTGTGGTTCTGTTGTTTCTACAGTTTTCTTTTTCTTTGTTCAAGAAGTTTGATGACCCTGGAAAAAGTTGCTGTGGTTTTATAGAATTCAGACTGGTGCTGAACCCAGAATAGCAATTACAAGTCTTTCCTTGGTACTGAAAATGACATCCATGCAATACCATGCAAAAAGGACATGTAGAAGATTTCTACCTATACTTGCTTGGTTTTACATTTTTCACACATGAATATGCATGTAGAAAGCCCAAAAATGTAATCAATGCACACAATACAATCTTTTGATATCTTGTAGTAACTGTTGCCATCACAACTGTTAATAATATTTGTTGTATACGAAATTCCTGGAAGGGCAGAGAGAACAGCTAACATGATGCAGCTCTTCCCTATGCAATACCTGGCCTGCCTATCAGTCAATCAAATTTCCCTTCTACTTCACAGCATTTTAGCTCCTGCAGGATACAACATCATTTCTGTCTATTTCATGACCATTGTAGGCATTGTGGTCTACAGTAATGTAAGGGACTCAAATATTCTATGAAATATCCCTGGTGCTTGGTAATTAATTGTCTAATTTTCTGACATCTAAATGAGTAGAGTCACTTTTCTCAACATCCTTAATAGACTGTATATTATATATATAACGTTATATATACATGTATAATTATGTAATATACAACACAGGGTATTCCGTATCGCCCAAGGTGCCAGCCCGACTCGCGGGAGGGCTGGGACTGAGGGTGATGTGGAATACACAGCGTTGTATTTTACAGGTAATTTATTTATGTCATACCCACCCAAGAAAACACGCCTTTCAATACGAAATGAGCAGAAATTTGGTGTCCCTAAACCATAAAATTCAATAACATCAATTCCAACGTCTGCACACGGTTATGGGTGAAACGCATTCAAATTATTCTATGGAAGCTACTGTAAAGTATGGCTGGTCCAGAACACTGTTATCGAAGTTATAGCGGCCCGGGTATGATATAGACTGTATATAGACTGTATATAGACATTTAGGACCTCTTTTCTAAGGTTAGAATTTAAATGTCATTTCATTCCTTAGTATGCTGGCCATTATATATACTGTTAAGTTCAACTTGGTACATGACATGCTAATCACAATACTGACCTATAAGTGGAGGCCATGAGATTGGTGTTTGTACATGACATGCATATAATGCAATATTTACACTATATATATAGCTAAAACAATTTGTACCCCTACCAGTGCTATATGATCTGATTTACTTTGAACCATCCAGTGGAAAGTCATTACTTAAAGTACTTGGTACATTCCATGGAATCACCTGCTGGTCTTGTGACACACACTGTGTGGGAGGCGAACATCAGACAGACATTCTAATCTGCAGCAAATTTTGTTACATGAGCTGAAATGATATTGTAGCCCCGGGCATGTAGGATTGGTTGGTTCCATGCCATATCTTGTGTGCAACTCATTTTATTGCCACCCACTTTTCTTTCCACATATGAATCATTATTACATGCATGTAGCGAGTGTACTATCCTATACACTCAGACAGCCTATGGAGGAGATATAGAATACAACACGGTGTATTCTGTATTGCCCGAGGTATCGGCCTGACGGTGAGTCGGATCGCCCGACGGCCGAACCGACTCGCGGGAGGGCCGAGACCGAGGGCGATACGGAATACACCGTGTTGTATTCTATTTATATCATACCCACCCTAGAAAACATGTCTTTCAATGTGAAATGAGCAACAATTTGGTGTCCCTAAGCAAAAAAAAAACCTGCAACAACATCAATTCCAACGTCCGAATCCTGTATTCAAATTTTCGAAAGCGGCGCACACAGTTGGGGCGAAACGCGTTCGAATCATTCTATGGAAGCCCGGTTTGTAAGCCCGGTCGTACAGAAAAGTACGACCGGGTCGGGAACACTATATCGCTGCCCGGGTATGATATAAATAAAGTTACAGAATAATAAAAGTTTTGAAAACAGGAGAATTTTCGAGATCCTGAAAAAATTGGCACTATAGAATCACAAAAATACTTGCAAGAATACCACAAAACACATTCTGCATTGATGCTTGACATCATTGTATCATTAATGCTTCCTTAGTTTAGACTATATTGGTCCTGGAGTGAAATATCCATACCAGTCAAGATATGCACAACACTGGAGATGCTAGAAGGCATTGTGTCAGAAATGCACACAAAATGAAAGCAAAGATACCAAGTTGAACATTCTTCATGTTTGCGTCATATTACATTGAAATAAGTTGTTTCTGGACTTGGCTGTTTCAAATTTCTAGGCTTGAAAAAAATCCAGAGCTTAGGTTCCTTTTTCTAAAAAGCTACAAATAAGTCCTACATTTTTCAAAAGGTCTTGAAAAGATCTCACTCGTCTCTCACTTGGAGTCTCAAACACTCCTTCTTCAGAGTTTCCAGGTCATTTCATGACAGATTCTGTAGCAACTTACTTACATGTACTTTCAACACAAAAAGAACAGAACTGTAATGACTTAAATGGCATATCCTTATCTTCTCTTACTGCTAAATGCTATTCGAATGCATTCTCATTCCAAGCCCCATAACTTCATGGCCAAACCTTTGAGAGGACAGACAAGATGCAGTCTCACATCAAGAGACTCATGCCAAAACCCCCTGACCTTGAAACGAGACAGTTCCCTGCAAAATGTCCCCTCTGGAGTAGGTGAAGCATGACTGCTTCTGCCACTGAATTATTGAGTTCCCGCATCAAATCAATATGTGCCATCCTACACGATGCAGCCCTCCTGCTCATTCAATATCCCAAAAGCAGTTTGCTGGAAAAGGTAAGAAGCCCTACAAGTAGATTTGTGACAATTTTCCAAATTTTCAGGCTATGCATGCCAGTGAGTGACAGTGAGTTGGATAATGCTCTCAGGAAAGGTTATCATGGGAAGAAAGGAATATAATATCACATTTGCCACTACCATGTGAGACACCACATGCATAGAGATGTCACACACAAGAGGTCCAAATGTAGCATACAGTTACAGTAACACTCTTACTACTAAATCATGTCTTAGAAAATGAATGCTATGTTTTAGGAATCCTGTTATGGAATCCTTGGCAGCTGTTATGAACTTAGAGTATTCAGAGGAACAAAAAGTAAGAGTATTATGAAATCAATTGGTGAACAATAAGTGCAGTTGGCATGTATGAGATGTAGTTTCCCACAATCGATGGGAATACTACACAGGGCAAAACGAAATTGGCATCTTTCCAGGGATGCCAGGTTAAGAATAACAGATAATACTTGTAGATATTGTTGGAATATCTTCCTATATATCGACCTATATATATATCATATGATGTATACGATACAATATATACAATATTGTTGGAATATCTGGAGGGAAGGAAAGAAGGAAGATGGAATGAAGGTAGGTATGGAAAGTTAAGCAATTCATGCAGTGCCTGATAAAATGGCTGACTCCCTGTTCATCGGCATCCTAATCAAGATGCTAATAGTGTTTTCTAAGATTATTGCATTACAGTTTGTGTGTTGTCTGTTGTGTAATTACAGGTACAAAAGAGGTTTCAAATGATCCTTAACATCCTGTTAACTTTACAATCTCATTTTAAGAAAACCACAACATTATATTCTACATTAAAATTACAGCTAGAAAGAGGATGTACAGCTTCGCAAATTTTATGTCTCTTCTTATAGAGCAGTAATGTCTCATCTGTATGCAAACCTAGGAAAGACAAAAACTCTGCTGATTGCACCCTTGACATGTTGGAGAATAAGTAATCACAATGCCAATGGGAGACCGGGCACAAACCATTTCATAATGTTGTCATGTCGCCCCATTTTATGCTAAATTTATAATGTTGTTATCTGATGCAAGAAAATGAAAGGTAAGTCAATGACCCCAGACTACACCTAAGTAACATATTCACTGATAAACTCTGAGTAGTGTGTACTACATACGCATGGGATTGCACTCTGGGTGAGCATGAAAATACAGATGAAAGTCCTTTATGGTACTCAAGAGATTGGTATGATGTGCTAACAGATGTTACAAGGAGCAAAGTGGCAGTCTATTATAGGAAACACCATCGCAACCATCCCTAAGTAAAGCTCAAAAGACTACTTTCTGTGCTGGAACCCTTTGATTGGATGCAGATCATGATGTTATCAACACATCATAAACAGGAAAACTGTCCAATTTATTGCTTTTGTAAGTAGTACCATGAAGTAGGATAGGGAAGAGGCAAAGTACATTTGTCTGTTACTTGATGTGATTCTGGTTATTCAACTTCTTCAATTTATTGCAAAAAAAGTCAACAGAATTAAAAAGAAAACATTAAATTTTGTTTTGATAATGCTATTTAGTGTTAAAACCACAATATTCTCCCTAGAAGCTATAACTTTGCAGAGTACGGAGGATTGAACATTCCTCCCATGTACTTGCATTAGATTTGTCCTGATAAAAGTCAACGTAAGTCATGATGTTATCAGAAATAGTTATGGGCTGTTCCAGGAGCAATACAAGTAGTATAGAAAGGTGTTACAGTAGTTAATTCAGCTCTAATAAAACAAGATCAGCAGCCTTTCACAGACTTCTTTTAGTACTTCCTTGCCTGGAGCAAGTCCCATAACATGAAGATATTTTTTGTGGAGTAAGAAACTGGCATGGATTTTTATGTTCAACATCTATCGCACAGCTACAGACAGAATGGATTTCAGTTTCAGCACCAAGGGCAGAGCTATAATAGCCATTACAGGGAAATTCGTCTATAAAAACACCAAGAGTATGCTTATATGTCTTATCTGATCTTTTTATAGTACTAAACAAGATCATAGCTCCCCATACATGCTTATTCAATTGCAAATAAGTCTAATTTGAAATTGTTTACCACAAGGCTAAAGGCATTCCAGCTTTATTTTCTGCTATGTAAAAATTGTTGATTTTAATGACAAGACCTGAAGGAAAAATGCTTTTTGCTGGGAATTATACCTTTTGTTGTTGGATATTACATAAAAGTTATTGGAACAGTCTACTGTAATTTTTCATATTCGAAAACAAAATATTGTAGTGTGAGTATATATGGTTAGTGTGTGTATAAATGAGAAGGTAACTTGGAGTCACCTGCTATTATAGTTAGCTACAAACTATGCACATGTCCTCTAGCCTAAGGATAAACCTGTGGTATATTCAAGCATAAAAGTTTCTGTGCAAAAATGTTCAATGGTTTAGTTACTTTTGTGTGAAAGTGGTAATGTCAGCAACACTGTTGAAATTTTGCCACCACTTAAGCATGAGATTTTCATGGCTGCTCATGTTAAAAAATTATGGTTCCTCAAGCAGGATAGTTTTTGTGGAACTATTCAGACATAAAATGCTTCAACCATGAAAGTTTCAGATGTAATCACTTCAAAAGTTTTCATGAGCCAGCACATCAAGCATGGTTTAAACCGAGCAGGAGATTTTGGAATGTAAATTTTGCAATTTTGCAAGCATCCATCAGCATCAGTGTTTGAGATGTGTAGCTTTGGTTGATGGGATGACTCAAGGAGTCACTTAGTGTGTAAACATGTAGTTATAGATAATCTTTTTGTCACTCTTATCTACTTCTTTGTTTTCTTACAACCTCTCTTATCTCATGCAGCTCATGTTAGAGATGTAAAAGGGATTTGCATTTTATAAGAGCACAACTCCACAATCTTAACTGTTGACTGTTGTACAAGAAAAGTTTCTTTATTCAGGCATCTACTAACATTACATGTCAGGATTTTTCATCATAGTCATGTAGACTTTGCCCTACTTTGTATGAAGATCCATTACAATGCCCTTAAAATCTTTAGTAACTCATTTATTTTATATAAATATTCATTATGATAGCTGTATTGGATATATGGGATCACATCAATACCACATCATCTTGTTGTGATGTAGTTACAACTTGAAAAGATATGTGGAATGATTAACAGCATCCTTCGTCCCGTTTTTTTATCAGAATGCATGTCAGAGAATCATAAGATCCAACCCCTTCAAAAACATTTAAATCTGTTTGTTGGTATACATGCAATATTTTAGACTGCTGTATACAACCCAGTGTTGACATCACACATACAGAAAAATCATGTGTCCATAGTACTTGGGTCAGATAGCTGATGAAGACCGAGAGATTCGGTTGAAAATTCCAGAGAGTCAAATTCCTTGAGTAGGAGAACAGTTTAATTCTCATTAATGTAACTTACCAACTCAGGTGAACTTTCATGCAATGAAGAGCTGTGTTCCCTTTTCTGATCCCAGTTTCTTGTAATTCCCTTGAGTGATTTTCTTTTAAGGCTGTCAGATTGTGAATTGGTACGCCTTGTCATAATTGCCATATGTGTGCTGATACATCTGAAACGAACAACGACTGATAAAGAGAAGTTTAAGCATATTCTTGCTCGAAATCTCAAGAACCCACTCAAACTGCAGATGTCTTGCTTCCATTCTTTAACCTTCTTCCTGCTGCCTAACAGCATAGCCAATACAGCTACCTTACATGTTGCAGGTCGATGATTAATACTAGTAACATGTAGTTTTGTAATATCATGTACTTTTTCTTTGGATGGGGAAATCCAAATGTTTCACATAAAACACTGCAACACTAAAAGACAGCAGCCTTTCCATGTCTAAACATGTCTCAGGCAGTATATATGGACAGTATCAGGGTTAAATGCAAAGGACAAGCTTTCATATCCATCTATTAGTTAAGTCTGGAGTGGCATGTCAGACAATCTGGGCAATATCAGGTTGAAGCAGTAATGACATGTTTGATATGGCCCAGACACATGGGTCTCCATAATTGATTAGAAGTAGCATGATACTGTAAGGGATAGTGCTGTCTGTCTTCCTTATATGATGCTAGAGGCTAGTCCAATTAGTTGGAAAGATGGGGGATCCAGGAAGGCTGTTCTTGAGAATATATTTTTGTATGAAGCAAAATAGGCCTGGTAAGTATGTTCCATGACAAACTGACACTACTGGTAATTACATTCACTGTTACAGTTTAGGCAGGCTCACATGTACATCTTGTGAGCTAATTGTAATGCAGAAAATGTTAACACATGTCATAGAAAAAGCTCCCATTCTCAGCTGTTCAAAGTAGGCATTATATGCGGCTGAAAAACGAACCTAGTTTTTTCTAAAACCAAAACAAGAAAACAATCATGTCATTGCTCCATGTACAGCATGAATGTATGTAAATTTTGCAATGCCTATCATTGGTTTGGTAAATGGTTTCTGGCCTCATACGGGCAAAGGACATGCATGGCTTGCCACGAGATCACACCTTGAAGAATCCAATCCAACACTGCAATGAAATTGCCACCCCAAGGTAGCTATCATCAATTTTTTGTTCGTCATAATGCCTCCTCACATCATCTTCTTGGCTTTTGCTAGATACAAGCTTGATGTTTATTGGAGACTGCAGGAGATGTGAAATTTCCCCCTGAAACCAGGTATCGTATATCAAGTTTATCAATGGGACGTACAGACAGCCTTCCTACTAGTCTATCTCTTATTGAGAACTAAGATTAGTAACGTTAGTAATACTTGGGTTGCTTGAAAAAAACTCTGATATGTTGGTTCCAGTTATAAAGTAACTGTTTAAAAGTTAGAAAATCTTGAAATATAATATGAATATTTATAGATTGAACTAATACATATTAATTTTTTACTTCTTATCATTAAAGAGGAACATCTAGAATTACATATGAACTACAACTAGAGCTACAATATTTGCTACTTGTGGTTGTCCATTTTGTATAACTGCCCTAAGCTTTTCTTGGTTGGAAAGTCTTGTCAGCCTGAATGTTCCATTGGGCCGGACATGTCACAAGCCTGCAGACCAACTTAATAGGATTTACATCAGTTCTGCATGTATCTCCATAGCAAGATTGTGGTCTACCTATTAGGTCCTTATGTGTGAGTTTATGGCTTTCCTGCTCACTCCACTGGGTAAAGCTAAATCCTTTAATCTGTTCATATTAGAGTGATTCAAAATCTGGTTTCCCATCACAGCTACATATATTAAAAGCTTCATCAAGGAATTTTTCTACTGATCTTATTACTAATGTAATTACATTCAAGTTACGGGTAATTACGTTAGAATACCAAATACATGTATAACAGTTTCTTTGCAGATGATGCATTCAAATGAAGCCTACTGTATCCTTTTACTTACTTAAGGCTAAAAAAGAATAGTAATTGGCTAAGATGGTACCCAATATGTAGAAAGATGAATGATCTGTATAGAATATTTTGGACCATTTTTTGTCAAGCATGGAAATGTGATGGTTGTTACTAATTCCTTAATAGCAAAACAAGGAATTATTCTCTTTAGATTCTTAACTAAATATCACCAATTTACCCATTAAAAAGCCAAATCATTTTATCATATACTAAACTACAATTCCTTTAGGTGAAAAAGAAATTAACTTAGTTAGACATAAATTGCCAAGCCAGGTTTTGACCTCACATGCTGCCAATCAGATTAAGGTGAAGTAATCTGCCTTAAGTAGCTTATCTCACTGCTGGTACATAAAATCCATGATTACAGGCCTAATCAATATTTCCTTCATCTTTCCTAAAAGGATTGCTGAATTTGGAAAAAAAAATGGAAACAGTTTGGAGATTTTGTATCTAATAACAGGAAGGAATAGTTATTGTATTTTAAAGCAAGAGCTATTGCATGAAAGCAGGTAATATGACTTTTTTTTACTCCCTTTTAATAGATGAAGACTAAAATAACAAGTTATGTGGAGCTGGTAAAATAAAGGTAAAGATGCCAAGAACTTACTAAATAGAAACTTCATCTTGAAATGAACCACATAAAATATAATGCTTTGTGAGCACATGCACATCCACAGATGGTTTAGAGTAGGTAGAAGGACCATATATGAGGTACCTTGACAGCTTAAGACCTACTTCAGTTAACACCATGCATTACAAAGGCCCTTCCAGAAGAACTCTTCAGCCTTCTGACGGTATGGTTGGTACTTGTCAGTGCTGTAGGGTTATTGGGTTTCATTGGGCAAAACCAAAGTCACCAGGTTTTCAATCTGGGCAGGGAAAATAGGAGTCATTCTTGGAAGCAAATTAACGGAATCTGTAAAATTTCATAGTTTGCAGGAAGGAGAAGTGTTTCTGCAATGTCAAATGCACAAAGATGAAAGTGATTTGCCTTCAAAACTCCACCTCAGATGATTTGCAGAACAACCCTGACCATGGCAGGCTTATCACACTATTCACTGGAGTTCTTCTGACAGATCACATTAACCTCTGGCTAGTTGCAGACCACATCTGTTAGAAAACAAATTGTTCATGCAGCCTGTGTACCCAAGCACGTCCAATACATACATTGACAGAACCTGAACATGCTGGGCTCCTATGTGCTTTTGATATGAAACAGTTAAAGATGTTCCTTCCGAAAATATGCCACAATATACAAATTTA
Organism: Branchiostoma floridae x Branchiostoma japonicum; assembly: GCA_013266295.2. Lineage (NCBI taxonomy): Eukaryota > Metazoa > Chordata > Leptocardii > Amphioxiformes > Branchiostomatidae > Branchiostoma > Branchiostoma floridae x Branchiostoma japonicum. Next base: position 19,678,502 of record CM023840.1, read on the forward strand.
TACTAGTAACTACACTTTGCAAAGGTTACAAATTACAAAAAAACTGGTGTCTTAAACAAATACATCAAAGGAATTTAATGAGCAAAAATAACTGAATCCCTTCTCCTATCTTGTATCATCACCCTCGTCACCCTCGTCTGTATTTTTATCATCTGCAGTTTCAACAAAACCCTTCTAAGGTGTTAACCTAGAAAATGAACCTCCTCTGCCTTGTTATCGCACTGTCTCGCCTTGTAACCTCACATTTCAATGTTCCATGAAACGACACGACTGTAAAGGTTCCCAACTTACCAATCAAATATCAAAATGTATCAAATATATTCTAGCAGCGTCTTTGTAGCAAAACCGCTGCGGGGTTCCTGACACCGTATCACGAACATCCCCGCGTTTGCATATCGTTGCCTTTGAGACCTGTTATCGTGATGTGTGTAAGGTTTCAAACAACTCACCTTGAATGACAGCGTTTATCTGAGGTCTTCTGTCAGGGCGAATGTCTTCCTTGGAGTAAAACTGGATGTTCCCCACCCCTTGGGTCCAGAGGAGCACTCCAAAACTCGAATCCTGGCCATCCAACCATTCTTGTAAAATTTGTCCCATCTCTATCCGAAGATACCCCGATCCCTGCTGACAGTCTCGCACGTTCAGCCTTGACTCCGAGCGGGGAGGGGTTGCGTCTCCTGCCCGGCCTGAAGTGTCCAGAAACGCCTGCTTCCACTTCTTTCCGGAAACTCTATTGACAAAAGTGGCTCTCCTGCTCCATCTCCGTAGCACTTTGCTTAAGAAAACCGTGGTTTGTTCATCCAGGGGTTCTACAGAGGTACCAGTGAGAGCCTTGTAAGGTCTGCATCGGAGAATCAGCTCAGCTCGTTGAACTTTCAAACTGTCTTTATAATTGTAACGGTACTTGAAGCTGTTGCTTTCCAATAAGGAAGTAACGTTAAAATATAATAGACTTCTCGTGAGTGGCGATCCCCCGACCTCCAAGAACTCCATCTCATTTGAATTTTCCGCCACCATATTTCCAATAAACGTGTCCCGGGTAACCTCCATGCTGGCCGCGCCGCTCTGTCCCGCACTGCACCCGCCGAGACAGCCCAGCAAAGCGGCGAGCAGCAGCAATAATCTTGCCATCATCGTCCAGCAAAGCTCCTTCCTGCTCAGCCGATGCGTCCTACATGCACACCTGGCCACAGAACGGAAAGTTCCATCGGGAACACGGAATGCGCGATGCAGAGAGAGTCTGGGAAAATTCCTTCAGACGTGTGCCGGGCTCACACCCCAGTTGATCTTGGCCCCTCCCCCGATCTCCGCCTCCCTGAGCCAGTCCCCGTCCCCACTCCCTCATTTTTCAGTTTCAACGACAAGCTGTTCAAACCTTCACAACAGTAGGTGTCGGCTCGGCACAGGAAAAAAACTGCGAGGTCCGAGTGGGATTCGTCTGAAAGACAAGAAGGAAACTCCTGCGGTTAGGGCCACTTCCCATCGCAAATGACCAAGGGAAGATCGACTGAACATTTACATGAACACAGGAGCTTCTCTTGCGCCGGAAGCTCCGGGACGATTTCATTACAGCGGGAATCGCGGGGGTGTACTAATATCTTTATTCCCATATCGGCATTTCATTTTCAGGTAACAGGACGTCCGAGTATTCCTTAATCCAACTGGCAAGGAAAAACGTAATTTCCCTTTCATTGATTCTTCTTTTTCCATCCTTTATGCTTTGTTTCAACTAAGGTTTTACTACCTGAATTTTGAAATGAGGTAACATTTCACGTTCCACAACAAATGATAACATTTGCTGCGAAATGTTCCTTGGGGTATAGTAAGGTCCCTTGGGAACGCGTGAAATATTGAAAACGACTTCTGCCCGCATCCACTATATATCTATTGTCACATTTGAAACACACAGTCGAAATGTATTTGTTACAGCAAAATTATCTTTCAGGAAGGCAGGAATATATGAATTGAGTTTGTCATACATTTATGAGAATCTCAGTAAAAAAAGACATTTAGTTTTATTTTCAAAGTTCAACGAAAGGACTGAACTATTAAATAGCGAAAAAAATTCTTCTTTTTTTTTTTGCTCCTGAAACAGGTGGGTTTGTGGGACATCCATCAACGATCTGTCGTTCCGAGCTCAGGCAATTGGCATCAAAGGAATGCCGTGTGGGACCGCGAACCTTTCCCGGAAATTCAGAGGCGTGAGGCGCCCTTGATTACAATCGATCGGCACCCATTTCATAAAATCTCTCCCCGACCCAAACGCAATATTCCAACTTTCAAAGAGAAGCGATGAATTTAACGTTGCGTTATTCCTGACTGGTTGGTTGGTTGGTTGGTTGGTTGGTTGGTTGGTTGGTTGGTTGGTTGGTTGGTTGGTTGGTTGGTTGGTTGGTTGGTTGGTTGGTTGGTTGGTTGACTACGATGGAACGTTTTGGGTTATTACACACATGCATTAATTGACTCACAACGCCGGTAAAGAAGAAAATAACATGAGGCAAAAGTCACCTCGTAGTACCCAACCAAACATACTCCTTTTTCATCTCTCCAAGCAAAGGTTTCGATCGGGGGTTATTTTTGTTGTTGTTGTTGTTTTTTAAATGTTTCCCTAGTACTAGTAGTCTACGAGGGAGAAAAATGACAGAAATCGCGGCCACTACATAGAATTGTATAAAAGGCCTTAGAAAATAACCCCCGACCGACATCTCTGCTTGGAGAGTATGCATACCCCTGGCTGCCACCTGAATATGGGTTGGCTTAAACATAGTTGAACGCGGGCAAGGACATACAGCGAAATCATCATATCAGAGCTCTGCCTACGGACTAGCATTATGCATTTCCTTTTGAGCTCCATATGACATGCTGACGTGCATAAGGAAAAGGAAATTATCTTAATTGGCCTCTCAAAGTTAGCCTCAATGCCTTTTCAGTGAACCATATCTTGCTAAGTCTTCTACTAATGAACACAGAACACCCCATCTTAGAATGTGAATACATGCAGCCGGTGTCTCAGCGATTTCGCCCCCCCCCCCCCGCACAAAGATGCTCGTTTGTTTGCAAAACGATGCAGGAAATCTGCCAGATCCTAATTTCCTATACATGTACTAGCGACATCCTGTAACTGTTGCTGTAGCAATATTTCGTCTAGTCGCAGCAATATTTCGTCTAGTCGCAGCAATATTTCGTCTAGTCTTAGTTGTTAGGTATTTCACGTTGGCTGCAAATTTACACGTCCGTACTGTAACAACGAGAGAACCATAGTTGTCCATGATTCTATCTCTTTACTCAAGCTAACAACGATCCCTTGCCTCAAATGTTCCAGCTTGAAAAACAATAAATATAAACTTTATTGCTCAACAATTGTACAAGGGACAACGTATGACATCTACTGTTATATAACAACGAATTCGAACATACTATGAAAGTGCTTTTACAATCATTTGTGGAATTTCTACCGTTTAGGCTTTTTTTTAAATATTGCCCTATAATAGGCCTATACACAGTTTGACAGCCAATGCTGAGCTTGTTATTGTTATTGTTCTACAAACTATATCCCCTTCTGAACCATAACGCTGATGGAGTGAGATTTACAAATTACCATTGTATCGTGAGACCTGCTTTATGTATCTTGTGTTTTTCCTGTATGTGTACCCATCAAGAACTGGTGATTACGATTTTATCGCATAACCATGGCAGTAAATATATGCACCGTAATGTAATACAGAAAAAGATAGAAATTAGAATAGCACAGAGGTCTTCTCTGATATCTCCGACATCATAGGTTGACGTTGATATTTGGAATGACAATGGAATGTTTAATCCAATGAATGACGCTTAAGTAAATATTTTGCTCAACCTGCTAGTTTTGTATGTTTTTTTATTTATTTGGTTATGTATTATCTTACTCCGCTATCTCCAATTGTTTTCAGTACTGATTTCCTACAATGTATTTGTTTTAGAGACAGAAACCAGAATCGATGTGCTGACTTGGTCCGATACTTTAGAATATATTGGAACACTTTCAAGTGCGTAGATAGCGCGATTGATCAGATTAATCTCACATACAAAAGATACATCAAAATAAAAGTCAGAATTTGTTTGTTACTGTTTTGCTATTCGGCATTTGTGTTTAGAAGACCAAGACGGAGCATTTGTGCCCTGTTATCAAGCCCGTCCGTGTGTGGTCCCGCGCCTGCTTCATTTTTCATCCTTGGGGCAAGAATTGCCTGTCATTTATTCCAGCAGATTCCCCATGTATAAGCAAGTCACAGACAAGTACCGTTTCCCCAGGTATGTTTTCCTTGATAGTATCAACTGTGAATTATTCACCGTTTGCATGAAAACATTCTTATCATCGCTTAAAATTAAAGAATATTCAAATATGCAACCCACTTAAGATTGAGACTCTGAGGAAATATTGTCTGGAGGTCTCCCTGGAGATATTATCTTGTAATCGCTGGAACTAGTGCAAGGAAAATGCGCAATGCACCTCCGTGACTAATGTCATTGCAGAGGGAAATGTAAGTTAATTCTGATAGCTCAGCTTCAAATCATGTTATCAGAAGTCTGCGGACTTATGTTGTATTTTTTTCAGATGTGTAAACCAGACGATTTATAATACTAGTATGCATGCGGCAACCCGTCCATTTCACTACAATACGCTAAATGTGAAAAATAGCGTAAAGATAATGGTGTTTTTGCACGGCAGAACCTGTCTTTCCCCCTCGTTATGCGTGTGTATATGGACGTGTTTGTGTATGTGCGTGTACGTGTACGTGTGCGTGTGCGTGTGTTTGTGACCGTCTTTGCACCACCAAATGAGCAGAAGCATTAGATAATCTAACATGGAAGTCTCGTTTCTTGCCTAACAAAACGGCTTATGTGAACCTTCCCTTGTTCGTTCAAATGGCCATGTGCCCGGAGTCCGTTAAACCGTTCCCTGTGGAAATGTGGTGAGATGAGAGAACGCCTTTTCACAGCGGGCGCTTAGAGGGGACAATTATGGATTGCTGTTGCGTGAGGAGACTGAGAAAAACAAACAGAAGATAGGTCATGGTAGTCTTATATATCAGACAGTGTTTTCTTGGTCAACTTAAGTCATTGCCAATGTCACAAGGTGTTCAATACGAAGCGTGTAGTACAATAATTGTATTCTTTTTATGAACAACAATGCAAAGTCAATGTAGTGCCTTCAACGTGGGTTGGGGGAGGGGTTAGTTATTTCTCCGCTGCTCCAATGTTGCTCGCTATGTTCTCAATGGTTTAATAGAATGCCTGTGTCTCCATTTGAAACGAGTGTCACACAAAGCGCCAGCAGTTGTCCTGAAGGCAGTTTCTCGCCTGGATCCAGCAGGACGCTGCTCGGAGACGTTTGCCCCCCTGCATCAGTGTGACGTTGTCGCCAGCCCGCTTCAATGGCGGCATACCGCTCTGATGATGAGCGACCTCCATGTACTTCCGGTTGCAGCTGAGACGTCAAGCAAGCTCACGTGGTTGGACCATGGACGGATGCAGCTTCAGCCTTTGAAATTTATTTTCTTGGTGACTTTGTAGCTCAGTTTTGGCTTTCTCTTTTCTATGTGAGCCATGCCGTCGTTTGATCCTGTAATCAATGCATAGTTGTGGGTAATACCGCGGGGGTAGCGGGGTGGACGGTAACAGATGCTATAAAAGAATCGGTGGGTGGGTCGGTGGGTGACTAACGGACCGTGATGCTGTGGAGGAGTGATTGAACGAATGAGTGGGTGGATGGGTGGATCATCAGGCAATAACGGATGCCACGGAAAGGTTATCGTACGCACACATTTGGCACACTTTACTGAAAACGTCGTTTATCTCTTCCGTGAAACCAAACCACGAATGAATAACCTAAGCTTGTCAAACTCCTGTGGATTTTTAAGTTACCTCTTTGGGTGGATTTCAATTGGCGATTTTGGGCCTTTAGGTAATGGATACCCCTGCACCGTCTGACACCACTGAAATTGGCTTTCAATCGCATAAGTGGTAAACGGTTGCGCTGAGTAACACCACCGTTTTGTACTTTGAGTCGGTAAGTACACGTCGCTTTTAGAACTGAGATTTCAGGCCATCTCGTACCCGGGTGTATCTACTCTTTTCAACATGTGTGGAGGGTTTTTGAACGTTGTAAAAGCGATTCCTCACAATACAACACGCGGCAGTTTACAAAACACGTAAACATACAGAAGTACAGCATTTCTAGAGAGTCGCAAATGTTTGTGTCTACCGAAGTCCGTTCCGTCAGAGAATGAAAAATGCCATATAGACTGTTCTTGGTGCTGAAGAGCAGATTCTGAACAATAGTACCACATCATGTGATTGAAGAATGAACGCACAAAGACGGGTCATAGGTGTGCAAGTGATAAGTGACATTCACCGCCATTCACACTAATTTGCAGATGTTCCAGATGCATTTCTCATGTTGATACGTACCGTGCCTCTCTTCGCCTCATAATACCACAAGTCTCTTCGTTGTCCCCTGGGGACACATATAATTAGAAAGAGCGGCAAGGTTCCTTGCTTGATGCCCAGTATAGCCATAGATGTATAAATAGATTATTCTACAAAAGGCTAATATACTACAAACACGACCCGTTGCTCAAAGGCAAATTGCTCTTGCGAGAACGAAAAAACTACCAGACATATTGTGAGTGTATATTGTGACCTATTCGATATCTTAACTTCTGAACTGGCCGAAATCGTGCACTAAGGAAGTGCGTGCGGTGCTTAACCGAGACTAATCTTCAGTCTACCAATGACGTCACAACCGGCTATGGATATTCCAGGAAATTATGTATTAGGAGGGCAAGAGTCGACATGAAGGATAACAATAATACCACCCACCACATCCTCACCGCATTTTGTCATGCAGTTCTTATCTTCACGGATGTTCCAGGATATCGCCCACCTGTGGTAACATCCTATGAGGTGTTTAAGTCTAAAGCAAATCCTAAAAGTACTCCTGACGTCAATGCCGGCTATCAGCATACAGCGTTGAATCGTCCGTGCGTCAGTAGCTCCATTGGACCCAGACAAGTCCTGCCGAGCAGCGTATCAACGAGCATACAGTATGTGTATCCTCAGGCAACATTCCTTTTCAGGTATCCTGACACTGTCCATTGACTGCATGCCATTCATCGTAAAGCAAAACACAACATTTTTTTTTTCTTTTCATACTGTCCGTTGATTTTTCTCTTCTTCCCGGTTGACACAGCCATGCCAGGAAATTGCTGACCCTACTCAGAAAATAGTCACTTCATGAGCAGGTCACGAGTACTGACTAAATAGAAAATGGGAAAAGGGAACCTGCCTTCTCCGCTGTTTAATTGTAACAGCCTCAGTAAAACCCTGTAAGCCCCTGAGCAAATACAAATATATTTTAAGGCACTCTTATGATAAGGTTAACCTTGTTTCCAACACAAAAATTCAGACTTACCGAATGTTCTGTGACTCCTGTAGCCTTCTTCGGGATAAATGGGCCTCCACTTCGGACACGTGACTTGGGTAATGTGTCAAAGGTGCCTGGATGTCTGTACCGTCCCCCGTGCCGGTGGAATGACGGTGAGTGTGTCTACTTCATTCCACTCACAAGGTCACCAACGCAGATGAGCTTTCGGTTTTTCACCTAGAAATTGCCATGTTCAAAGAAGGCAGTCTGACATTAGGCTTATCTTCCTGTCAGCTTGCCGCTTCCTCTGATCTGCTGAGGTGCACAGGTAGGGCGATGCTATCTATTGTGCAACATGCGTCATCCACGAGGGGGAGTCGGTCTACATGTGCTCAAGATCGGGAAAGATTGGGTCGGCGGAATGTAGAATAATGATGTTCAAGATAGGCGTAGGAGTAACATTTGAAGACAACATTGCATCTTGTCTCATGTGGGTGGTCGGGTTTTCAAATTCGATGAGTAATGTAAGTACGTCGTGATACCCATCTGCTATACCCAAACCTCCTACAGGAGAAAACGTTACCTGTGATATCACATCTGGAGCAGACCCCTGGGCTCTATCCACCACGCAGGGGAAACTACTCAGGTTGACAGAGTAAACCGCAGGGATCGACCGATAGCTGTAATTGGATATGCTCAACCTGATTAGTAGCAACAAAAGCTGATTAGTTCGAATTAACAAAGATGCGGGGAGATGAATGTTGATGCGAATTGCTTCTAGCTTTGGGGTTTAAGACTTGGCAAGGTGACACTGCTGAATGCAGATCATGTCCAATGGAACTGTTTCACTGGTAAAGAAGTGACGATTACACCCCGCTGTTTTGCATGAACAATGGAATTATTTGACTGCCATGCATTTTGGAGATACGTCTTCAGCAAGAAACAGCATAAATTGCCTGTGTAGCAAAATAGTTTCTCATTAATATTGCACATCTTTCTTCCTCTAACTTCATTGGAAAGCGATAACGTACAGATACGACAGTCTTTTCCGCTACATTTACGTAACACACTGTGTGAAGAAACTGATTTCAATGGTGTAACACTGGTATGAATAGAATTATTGGAACGTTTGCTCTGCCTTTCTTTTCCCACCTACACAAGTTTCGTGGTCTGAATTTAAACATAGTCAATGAGTGCAATTTTACTTACTCTCAAGTAATCCCAGTCGGTTAGCCAATGGCTTGCTTCAACTCAGGTGTCTGATACTGTCCAACAGAGCTGATGAAGGCTGATTTATTCACCTTACGGAAGTAAAGAGGGAGAGATATTGGTGATACAGATCGTTGAAGTCTATTTGAGCCTATCGGTCTATCTTTCAGCAATTGACGTAAATGCTCCAACTCATGCAGAGAGTCGGCGTTACAATCCCATTGCAAGCCAAAGCAGAAATGCCCAATCTGTCACCTGTTTGACGAGAATACGGTGGGATTCAACTATGACACCCGTAGAATACAGACCCGTGTGGACAGAAAAAATAGTTCCAGAAATATTACATCATCTTGTCGTTTGATTGGACAGAAAATGGCACAAAAGGGAACAACTTTTGACTCTGTACATATATATATCATTATTATACATTTTTCACATAACCACCGTGATCAGAATATAACTATGATTAAACTTCTCACCCGTCGTGAAGAAATAGTGCACACGCGGATTTTGCTTTAATTACAAGTCTTCTTCAATTTTGAAGGAAAGATGTGAAATTGTGAAAAGTAAAACTACCCTTTGATCTTGAAAAGACTTTTCCACAACGAGGTAATTCAGCAATCCGTTAGAACTAGAAAGTACTTCTGCAGCCCGACAATTTTTATCATTAAAGCAACAATTCGTGTCTCATGTTCCATGGTCTTCCCTGTAATTTCCGGTACAGATCGATCTTCTTTCCACGAATTTACGTGTAATATTTCTGCTAAAGGCGTGCGACATCCTGCGATGAAAGAACTGCAAAAGGCAGATGTATTAAACATGTCTATTCACGATCCTGTGTTAGTTTGTTTGTTTCAATCTACCGAGATTTTAGTCTAGTATAAACCGAACAGAAAAGCGTTGCATAGATTAACGAGCAGACCCTTATGATAGTGATGAATCACCGATGATAATGAGTTTTGCTCTCTAATATTTACAAGAAACAACGAGTTTCTGAACACCTTGATTCTGAACTGATGCCGATTAGAATGTATAGTACTAGCCTGGGCTACAATCAGATACTAATTACCTGGTACATCTACTAGGTCGTCATTTTGTACATTGTACATTCTGGTCATTTTCTCCCTGGTGGTTTCCATTTCAAGTCAGCTTTTATAGTCGTGACACAAGGTGCTAATAGCAACTATGTGATAATTGAGACAGCACCTGGCGGCTTGGCATTATCCTCTTTCCAATTTGTGTTTTTCTTTGTAAATGGTATCAGGGCTGTCGCGGCGTATTCAATGTTTAGCTTATAATTAGCTAGCAGCTGATACATATGCAGGTGGTATTACCTCTGCTGGACCATCAAGATATGTCTCATCACCCTCAATGCTAGTGCTATATGCCTCTCAGACATGGATGTTCACACTTAATAGCTAACCGAAATTCATAGCAGTGTTCGTCGTTCATTTTACACCAAAGAGTTCAAGTCAGGGATTTTCCATCCATTCACCGCCGCGTGTTTCATTCGATTATTGTGAAACGAGACAAAGGTCTTGCCTCGTTATCTCCCACTCCCGCCTCGTAAAGCTAACTATTTCCGCTAGAATAACTACAAATAGCCTTGTCGTCATGAAGAGGTGCCCTTCGCCCAATCTGAAGTACCGTGTCTCCATCAGCGTAGTCCTGCAGCTGTGGGAAGTCCTTTAAGACTTATTGCCAATTAAAGGAATTTAGTATGGCCGATTATCAAAGCTAGTTGACCGTAAAAAAAAAAGACGATGCGCAAAAATAGTTCTGGCAACGTTATGCATATTGTAATAAAATCAGCCGTATGGTTGTATTGGTTCGCGCCTGTTTGTCTCTATGATTATTTTCCTCTACGTCCAAGTCTAGCTTCAAATGTATTACTTCCGATAATTCACATATACCAAGATAAAGAAGAACAAAATAAAAATAAAGAAAACGTAGGTGTATCACGTAGCCTGTACCGCTCTGTGTTGAAGACTATAAGAATACGAGGTTATCATGCCTAGGGTGATAGATTACTCACGGCTGAAATTTTTTGTTGTGTGAGTTTGGGATGGGAGGTCGTTGTGCTGTGCTATAAATGACCATCTGCGTTCATTTGGCTCGTCAAAATGACAGGATATACCTGCCCCAGAGAAGGTGCATCTGCAAGTACTGGGCAGCTATATCACCCTGCTGCTATCATCATCAGACGATGGATATCGGGACTACTCGGGAGCTGTATCCACTGTCAGCATCAGGTCGGTTGCAAATTTCCGGCACACAAATTGGTCGCTTATCTGTGAGTCGTGACCAGAGTATTCATTGCATGTATGTTGGGGACCATACAACACAACAAAGTCTGGTGTGTGCGCATCGCATTCGTGAACCGGAACTGTTCAATGATCACGCTGTTCCCTCACTAGTGACATATTACATTGCGTGCTTGTTTATCTACTACTAAACGAGACTCCTCGTTGTAGTTTTCCATCCTCTTCTTTTGAATTGGGTGTTTTTAGAAGCCCCATTTAGCCAAATATTCTGTAAACGTTTCTAAAAAATGAACTGACGCTGATTGATAAAATATAACGGGTTGCCGGTTTGGCATGAAAAAGTATTTGTGATATATTGTTATAAATCATTACTTTCATGTTAGTAACTATTTTTTAAATCTATTCACATATATTTAACAAGTATCAGGCATATTGAAGGGGTCCCTTGGAAATACGTATTTCTCAAAAGTGAACGGAACCATCTTTTGTCTTCAAAATTGAATAAACAAATGGCGAAATCTAACTCAAAGAACTAGAGTTCCGCGAACACACACCTTTGCCAAATGATATTAAGCTGTGCAACAGAGAGAGCCACTAAAACTCCCATTTCAACCAAATCACAGTCTCTGTCTGCTCTTGTCGTTTTTGAGTTTTCACCAAATCTGGTGATATGTCCAACTTTGGTCAGAAACTGAGTGTAAAGTGTTTCCTTTTACAGCCATAGCTGTAATTAAGGTGTTTTCACTCCAGTCACTGTTGGACCCCTGCGGACAGGGCCTGGCAGGAGCCCTATGAATCAGCTCCAACCTTACTATTGGATACAATGACAGGCGTAGTAGGGCCTTTTGGCTGGGATCATGGCATCAGCTGCAGGTCTTCTTTCTACTAACATGAAAGTTAATCTGAGTTGGTAAGTTAAATAATGAGAAATAAACTGTACTAACATCACACGTGCGGAAAAATCTCGTGTCTACAGCACTTGGGTCAGATAGCTGATGAAGACCGAGTGAACAGTTTATTTCTCATTACATCAGATCTTCTTTCTGGCAGAGAATGTCTTTGCAGGTGGAGTAGTACATATTGTGACCATTTTCGCCATTGGAATGTTCAGCCCAAAACCTAGGTCTTTAAAAGCCCATCAGAAGTTATATAAGCTTCTAAAGATAAGGAAGGTGAAGAACACAGCGGCTCTGGCTGCTCAAATGAAGAAATAACATTTCATGTACAAGCCTGACAACCACGAGCCAAACAGATTCAAATGGAGGTAACGTCGGGGGCAACTAAGCCTTAAGGTTTTTCGCTCAAAGGAGCCGTTACCTTAAAAGCTTCAGCAGTGCATTACCGCGGCCATTACACAATGTGACTTGAACCCAACAACGAACTGACTGCTGATTGGCATATGACGCTACGTCAGAACTCAGAAGGACAACCGAGCACTTTATATCATTCTGTTCTAGAGTAGGCTGCCAAATCATTTATCGAATATACGTACTGTAAAAAAAAGATAAATCAGCAAAAACTTCACAAGTTGATCTCCATTCGATATACTCTTCAAATGACCGTTGAATCTCAATCATGTGTAACAACACTACATACTTAGTGCCTTTGCAGACTTCTGCAGAATATGTGAACTACATCATGCACTTTCTGGCGCTGGTCAAAAATTCTTCCATGGCTGAACTATAAACCCCGTCCATTGGCTTTTGTGTTCATGCAATAACGAGAGTTGCAACTGTTTGCAACTATTCAGTTAATCATGTGAATCCACCCTCCGGCAGTGATGGCTGTTCTGCAATCGGTTCTTCTGGTAAGTTCAATATTTGAGGCGTTGCCAGCATGACACTAACTCTCGTGTTGAGAAGACCTAGGCCAGCACGGCCGGACACCTCGAGTACGTTTATTGGCAAAATTGAGATAACAGAGATTTTGAAATGACCAATGTTTCCGTGTACAGAAAGTCAATAAAATCTTCGAACTGTCACTCCCTCAGCTTCAACTGATCCAATGTCTCTGGTATTAATGGGGCATCTTAGATAGATCAATAACTTTGTTTCGAGTGCATAATCAACGACCATGATCTGTTATACAGTGCAGTACTATACATGTTCTGTTACTTGTTATAACCTGTACGTTTTCTCACAGCGTAGATTGCACATCCAACAACATAGACAGCTACACTGACAGAATAAAGTAAGCCTATTCAATCCAACTGACTTTCCTTTGTAGGTCTACATTTGAATCTTTAGAACCCCATTTCGCGAGATGAGCATGAAGACAATTAGATAAGAAAGAAATGTTCCAAAGGAAGATCTGCTGTTTTGGAAGATCAGCGACTTCAATTATCAACGCTTCTGCCCAGAGGTCTAACGGTACAACCGTGTTACAGCTGCTGTGGTAGGGGTAGCGTATGTGCGGGACTATTGAGGCGAAATACTTAAATAAAAGGTATTTTACCATGCCATGTTTCTCTGAAAGTATAAGTACGCCTGAACAGGATCATGGTAACCACTCTCAAGCAAAAGTGCGCCCACTGTCAAGAAACTTACGGCACTTTGACCCTTCCAGCTCCCAAGCAAAATCTAACGAAAATTGTTATGAAGTTTCTGAATCCTTGCCAAACGAGTCCAGATCTCTTCAAGATCGACCAGAAACACTGACATACTGGACTATTTTAGAGATACATGTCGGACCGACAGATACCACAGCAGGTCAGCAACAATCTCAGGGATGTTTTGACAACGGGGAAAGTTTCGGTAATGTAATTACTGATAAGCTTTGTCAGTAGCATAGTTTCATTTGTATTTTTTAAAACTTTTACATTACTTGCAAACTATGGGGCTGCAATAAGCAAAACAAATAAACCAGCCCTCCCATAGAGCATGGATCGACCCAACGTACAATGTAGAGGGCAGAGACCACCCGGGTATGATTTGATTGCTTCAGTCTTGAAGGTCCTGAACACTATGATTATAGGATAAATTGTCAGGAGACAGCCCACCAAGTATTATTTGTAGGAGGACGAATACTTGCAGATGACAAAATATTTCTCAATCTCCTTCAAATATATGAGTAAAGGGAAAGAAATGAATATATGAAGAAAGAGTTCGACGTCAGTGTGTTGATGCATCATTTAAAGTAAGCAGGTCTTGATCTTACATACCCTAGCACTGCAATCCATTAAAAGTGTCGGTATTTCAGCGCCGCGAGGGTTGGGTGGTCACAGACATCCATCACAACTAACGTCACTAGAGCTTCCAGCGAGTGGGTCGCTGCATAATTCAATGGTCTCCACCGTAGGATTAAGACACAAAATTGTGTATGGTAATGGTATTTTACACTTTTAGATCAAAGCTGATTAGGTTGTCCTTCTGCTAAAACAAATTTCGATACCTGCTTGTTTATATTTTGTTTATATTATGGTGTTGGATAGACATATATAACCGCTGTGGTTTCAAGAGTTTTCTTTGTGATATTTTTTTAGTTCGATGTCAACATGGCTATCGGTAGCAAGTCATGTGTGTGGAACTGAGAAATAGCGTAAATGTTTTCAGCCAAAATTTAAGAAAAAGGGGATTTTTAAAAATCTTGTGGACTAATTGTACTGTTGCGGTCATTTACCAGGTTGACATTTTCATTAATATAATATATAAATACTATCAAGATATAGTTGATATTTTCATGGCTTTTTTTGCTGCTACAATTTCTATTCATCTCACGTAATCCGAATTAATGAACTATTACCTTGCAAGTCTCTTGCGGTTGACAGGATGTAATAGGTCATTAGCTTCAACTTTGACAGCGGGTCTGAACATTCTGTCCATGACAGTCTTTGCCCAGCTTCGTGATATATAATGTCTTACACTTAATGCACATTTCAAACTACATCATCGCAATGATCATTAAATACAGATATAGAGGGATTCTGTCTTCAGTTGTTTATTATGCTTATCATGTCTAGGTAGATTAGGGGGTGAGTTAGTATATGTTAACATGTTAATAATACCTCCGTGTTGAAGCGAACTTGTGGTAAAAATTATGCATGAGGAGTGTGGGTGGAGTTATTGGTTTTTGGTGACCGGTGCTACTACATGTACTACTAACTGGTGAATCTTGAGCACCCCTTTTGACTAGAGGCTGTGACCGCTGAGCGACCAAATATTTGCAGGTCGCTCAATGAATGTCATAGACAAAGACATTTTTTACGTTCTGTTTGTTTTTGTTGTCTTTTAAATCATACTACTGTTGCATCATATCCTAATCATAACATCAAGGGTCACACAAATCCAATTTTGGTCTCGATCTCTCAACGGTCACTCAGCATCGCTGTCTGGTGGAAAGAGGGCCTAATTGATTAGGAGATATCGCGGTGGAGATATTTTGTCAGTCGTCGCTGAATCGCCGTACTTCCCTGGTGAATCCCTGTCTATGACGTCCCAGAGCAGTGGCAAAGTAGTCCCTTTTTATCCTTACCTTTTGGGAACTAACGGCCCAATCATAAAAATTGTTTTAAAATACTAACATCGGAAAATAAGGCAACTCAGAGTTCGTCTTATGTGCCATGGAAGAAATAATTTGTTCTCAATTATGTTCACCACAAAGTATTCGATTTTAAAAATTGAACGATATATATACATGTACTAATAAAACTTCTTCATCGTTAATCTTTTATGATTGTTTTTTTTTTCGTTTTTCCTTATCATTTTTCATGATGCCTTTTGTCTAATTCAAATGTGCATCGTTCGTCTATATCTTTAGTGTCTGATAGGGTGCACAAATAAATCTTCAAAGTGCCTTGTGTGTGGCACAAATTATGGTGAATGAAGAACGAGGGTCATCGATTAAGAGTGGTGGGCACATAGAATAGCAGATGTCGTTACGAAGTTGTGAATACAAATTATGCACTTAAATGACCCTAAATGTTGCAAAGTGCATAGTGTGCATTCATCAAAATCACACACTGGATAATACACAATCTATATAGCTGCTAGTAAATGGCAGAAGTGCAATTTTATGTCTGCGTGAAACGTATAGATTTGTGGAGATGTGCCAAGCACAGCACTACCAGAGGCTGTCCAAAATCGTCTGCAAACTTCAATAAGTTGGTGAGAAAGTAGATGGACCAAATGGATTACCCAAGACTATGTCTACTCCAGGCGGCGTCTACATTTTTGTATAAATATTCTTTTGCACAAGAGGCTGTTATTTATTGGGTCACTTATTGCTTCTGTAGCAAACCAATATCAATTCTTTCACACAGTGGGCATGAGGACAATATTTTGGACTCTGTCATTTGCTGAAGAAAATACTGGTGTACTCAATGGGGTTAAGACCAATTTTGGCCCTCTGGCCTAATTAACTGAGGTATCAACTTCCTTGTGCAATATCTGCTTACTGAGAGGTTATCTTGTAAAATTTTCAACAATTGGTGAAACACAACATTCATAAGATGCAGTCTGACTATATTAGTTTCACAGAAAACTTATCAATAATAAGTTATAGCTATAATAAGGACTACTGCATTTTATTACTTTTAGGCTCCCGGCGCAAGCCTCAGGTATATCTTATTAAAATAAATTTGGTATGTATGTATTCAGCAACGAGCACTCCATAACATTCTGCTGGGCCCGTGCTCACTGGTCTAATCCTTACAAGGATATTCTTTAATATGTTCAAAATATTGACAAAAATGGCATATTTGTAATATTCAGGAACGCCTTGAAGGATACTGCAAATCTTCACAACCACGGGCCCAGTGGAATATTGTAGGGCAACTTGTCTACTTTCCAAACATGTCTTTTGTGACTGCGAAGAACATAGCATATTCTTGCGCCTTTCGAACCAAAAAAAGAACCCAAAATTTGAAGTTTTGGCTTCTCCAGAGATGAAATCTGATCTTTTTGTTTGAATAAGAGGACAATATGGCCAATAATTTTGTTGACTTAGCCCCTGACAGCAGGGTACCAGACTACCTGAGTAGAACAATAGACAAGTTCACAGTTGTTCACACCTGGACCCAGCAGTGCCATACGGGTGCCAGACACAGCTCAATTAAATGGCTTGGGTTTTTTCAACAACTAACAAACATGGCTGTAAACATGAATGCTGGAATAAATAATCAGTGTCCAAGTAAATACATGCACACACAATATTATCATAAAACTGCCAAGATAATAGTAAGAAAGTTATGTTCACATACACTTTTATCTTCGTGTGTATTCAAATAACAACAGAGTACACTTGGGAAACACTAGTACTGAGGGGAAATGTTACATGTGTATCCACACTTCAGATACCTTCAAATACACAAGACACTGAACATGACTAGACAACCACTCAGTGTAATACATGTATGTCTCCCAGACTTCTTTGAGGGTGATCAATATATGTAAATCAGAACAATGCCAACAAGTGGCATAAAAGCATGCGTAGCAGAAGAAGATATTCAGTTTTTTTCTGGGATTCGTGCCGTGCACTTCTATCTGCTCGAGGACTCCAATTTCAAGACAGTTGCAGTCAGGCTGATACCTGAGTTACAGCTATGCAGTCACCACCAAAGTGGTAAGTACATTCAAAAACTCTTGAGTAAAGTGTTTTGAACTGTTTCATATTTATATACTATATGGCCACATCAATTTTATTTGTTGGTTCTGGGATCTTAGAAAATAATGCTACATTGAAATATGACCATGGAAATGGAGTTTGAAAGCTCAGTACCTTGGTAGCAGTCCAAGTATTTACCCAATTGGTATACATAGTTCCTGGGAGGGAATTTACAGTCACATTCAAGTTTTCCTCCCAGTCTTCTATTTTCATCTTAACCGCCAGCTAAATTTTTACTTCAAAATGTCTGCGAACCAAGGAAATAAATTGATGTGGCCATATTGATCCTATGAAAGGCGGGATTTTAACTTGCTGTTATGCTTTCTAATCCCTCTTCCTTGCAAATAACTTGGAGGAATGGTTAATTTCTGCAACCAATTTCATATCTGATTCAGTATTTTGGGGTGAAAACTGCTGACACTGGGATTTACTTTGATGATTGTAGGTTTTATTTCACACCAGTCATCATAAAAATAGAAATGCAAAATAATTACTACATGTACTGCCAAATGAACTGTAAATCACCATGTACTATTTATTGAGATCAGTGAAAAGATTAGTTTCACATCAGAGAAATTAGAATAAACAGACAACTAATTTACTTATTTACATTGTCCATCAGCCTGACTGATACATGCATTCAAGTGGATTGATACTAGTCTAAGGCCCGATTTACACGGGGCAAAAAAATCATTTGTCCTGGGAGATTCGACGCACGACGCCGTGCAGCGCCACAGCGGCGCGTGTCGTATGACAGATGTTTTTAGCATAAACTGGCCCGCCACCGCCGTGCGTCGAATCTCCCAGGACAAATGATTTTTTTGCCCCGTGTAAATCGGGCCTTATAGTACTAGTATTCATCAGATGCTAGGAAAACATAAATTTCTTCTGACTTACATGTATGCACAGTGAAGCTAATACTACTGAAACATTACAATACCATTATATCAACTTTTCATCTGAATCAAAAAGGCCAGACTGTCTTAAATGTATGGAGGACATCCACTCGCGCATTAGATTTAAACTTATTACAAGGAATTCCAGGTCGCTTTCTCCCTACTACCTAACTTCATGAATACAGATTGAGTTAATATAAATTGCAACTGTACAGCAGAGTACACTGTGTGTACTTCAAAAGTTAATGACAATGCAACTTGGAAATATACACACACACAAAAAAACATGTTCAAAGGCATTCACCTACAAAATGATAATCATAAACAACATAAACTCTGTCCTAATGCCAAATTCCATATGGCATTTAGTTACAACGTATAACATATAGGAGCCGAAAGAATCCGAAACGCTGATTTTTTTCAATATTTTTCCCCCAAAAAAGTTGCATAAAAGATCATTTCAACATTTAAAAGGCCTGAATTCAAAGACATGAAAAATATGTTACAGCTGATTTTTTATATGAAAGGCCACCCATGCCATTCTTGAATTTGCCGTTACATGTAAAGATTTATAATATGACCGGTCCATGATAATTTACCGAAATACTGTAACCGTCGAAATACACATGAAAATGAGTGAAATCTACCGAAATGCAGCATGATTTGATGAATAAATATCACACTAAGCGCTGCTTAGGCGCTGCTACCAGGGGTATACAGTATTTGCACACTGATATGACTGGGGCCCTTTTTTTTTGGCGGGGGTGATTCCATACTAGCTGATCACTACTAAAAAATTATGCAAAGCTCTGATCACTACAAACTTCTCAGAAATGTTTTGATGCTGTTATCAAAATTTAACTCACAATGTGTAATATTTAAACTGTAATAGGGTCATGGTGCCAATGTGGCATTAAAGTGACAATTTATCTTGCATAAGTAGATCAACCCTCAGGCCTTACAGTAAAACAAAATGTCTCAGACAGCTAGCGTCTAAATGGATGTGTATTGGTTAAATGCAAGCTTGGGTAATGCTTTAAGCTATTGTCTGAAAGTCGCACATTGGGTCACACAGTATGATGCCGTCTACAACATGAAGTCTTTCTTTTTCAAATGCAAATTGTTGGAAGTATAGGTTAATTGTTCAAAATAGGACTCTAGATCTGGTTCTCAGGGTAAACATGAAGTACACCTCCTACTCTCCAAGCAGAGGTTTGGGTTTTGGGCTTTTGGCGTGTTTTAGGCTTTTTTATCGGGCTTTTTTTTTCACTGAAATTTTGTTTTGTTGTTGGGTAAGAAACAAAATTTCAGTGAAAAAAGAAAGCCTGATAAAAAGCCTAAAACATGCCAAAAATAAGCCCAAAACCCAAACCTCTGCTTGGAGAGTACACCTCCCAGTATCTGGGTTCTGGTTCTATAGGTCTTACGTATTAAATATCTAGTCTGCTTTGACTTCTTCTTTGAATGAAGTGTGCTTCATAGAATGGATTTTAATTGGAACAAGTTTCCTTTACAATCATGTATACTATAGATCATAAGAATATAAAGAGCTAAAAGAGATTGAAGCGACATCTTTCCTTTGCTTAAGGCCACACTGAATTGATTACTAGCTATATACATGCTTGTTTATGGATGACATTGGCACATGTGCATGAATCAATTTTCGTTCGTTTAACCAGTCCAAAACATTTGTGACCATCCTGTAAATCGTACAAAGAAGTTGCAAAATGATTAAATGTATGCCAAGCTTATGTATTAAAAAAATATATTAATATACTTAAAGGCAATAGCAAGTAAATTTTATGGATGACATCTTCCCGAGACTCCAAAATTAATGCAATAGGGAAAAAACAAACAAGGCAGGCCAAAAAATACAAGATTCCTACATTTTCACATTTTGAGATCGTAAACCATGTTGAACAATTTAGGCGGCAAAACATGACATCATACCCAACTTTTATTGCTGTATTCAACAGTATTACCTGTCCTTACAGATGTGTCTCTATTAAATAGAACCAAAAAAAAGAGCTTGCCGTACCATCTTCAAGGTAGATACGTATACTACACTGGGTATTTATTGTAATGGAACACCCTAGACTGTGTACACTTGCCATCAGAAGGTCCCGTGCTCTTGACAGAGCCATAGGGGTGGTGCCCATCTCCATTTCTCCAACACTTGCCATCAAACACAAGGAATTGCACCTCAAGTTTGCTGGATCCCTGATGGTCTCTGAGTTTAGAGACTGCCTACCAGGTACTGAACACACACCCTGGGCTCAATCACTGACAGAGTGACTCATAAACTGATTGGAAGCCATACTCTACCTATATTGTGCAAATTGTTACAACACCGATTTGTCTCTGAAACAACTTTGAAAAAATAAATGACTGAATTAAATTTTTCAATTATTGTACAAATAGTTTAGATTTAGTGGCAACATATAAAATGAACAAAATACAACATTGTATCAAACTTTCAAAGTAAAAATAAAAGAATAAATCAGAGCCTTGTCTTGCAGATGGACGTTCACGATACATTTGCCCTTTTTTGGTATGTTGACCAATGACCACCGGTCGCAGGGCAACAAAATTTCTTTCTTTTTTTCTGAAATCAGGCGAAAATCAATGCGCGCGCTGATGTCATACAATGCCTCTTTTAATCTAGCCTGTATTGTGACCAAATGTATTGCAAACATTGCAGTCAACTAAAAACTAATATGGTACAACCTTCATTTTCCAGGTGTTGCGAGCATTAGGCCAAAATCAGAATGGTTACTGTGATTTCGTGTAACTTTGCTCGGGTTGCAATACACAAATCTCTTACAAGTGAGGATGGTACAGCGGTACACCCTGCTGACAAAAAGAGCCGGTTTGCACAGTATGAAGCCCAGTTTCAGGGACACAAAGACTTTGAACTGAACTACAATAGCTTCCGGAAGAATGTTGATAAGATTGACCATATTTTCACACACTGGAACAAAACAAAGCATGCCCAGGACAGAGATGGCATGAAGAAATACATTGCTCAGTTTTCTCCTGAAGCCTGGAAACAGTTGTCAGAAGAACAGAAGAGAAGTCATCAACTTCATAGTGAGAGAGATGGACAGAAGTTCCAGTGTAAGGGCTGCTTTGCCAGGTACCGAGCTACTTCAGAACTGTTCAATGGACGCCTAAAGGACAAAACAGCAACAGCATTCTTTGACAGAAATCCTTTGGTGAACATTGATGAGGAATGGGACATCTCGGCAAAAGACATTAACGCTGCTGCTTATCAGTGGTACGGACATGGGAACAAAACATTCCAAACTTTCTATGGAAGGTCACTAGCTAGTGCCTTAGTAAATGTTCCAGAAGTACAAAAGGCCTTTGAAGTTGATCAGCAAACCTTGAAGAAGAAACAACTCAAAGCAGTTGCATCCAGTGTCAAAAAGAACATTGAACAAGTCTGGCAAGACCAAAACAACGATGTCATTGTACATCAAGGAACCCGTGAATCAGACGGAAAGTTTGAAGAACGCCGGATGGCACTGGGCTTCGAGACCACTGAAAGTGCAAAGAAGAGGACAAGAGAGAGATCAGCTAAGGAGGCCTCTGGACAACGTAAGAAGAAGCGAAGGGTTGGAGCAGCAACCAAGTGGGGAACCTGGGACTGGGATGGTATAAAAGCAGAGGTGACTTCATGGCCTGATGGAAAGGAGGTGAACTGGAGGGCATATGCCATGGAAAAGGGCGTCCACAATAAGAAAGGTGAACCTGCCAAAAACGGTGGCCAAATGATTCAGGACTGGTTGATACAAGAGGGGATCGAGATACACCGCTTCAACACAGCAGGAAAGTCCTCCAACATCACCCCAAGGCATCGAAGAAGGAAGAAGCGCATTCCCAACTCAGGAAATGTGTCCATGCCAACACCCCGATCAGCCAAAGAAATGAGGAAGACTCTATCAACAATGATCAAAGATCGGGAGATACCCATTGGAGAGAGAATAGTACCAAAAGACTTTGACAAAATGGTACTTGATAAAGAAAGTGGAGAGGTCAAAGTCAAAACATTCACCGTTGAAGGAAGAAAACATCCTTTGGAAGAAGTCAGAACCAGGATGTTACGAGAGCAGAAGAAATACATGAGAATAAGGACGGAGGAAGACTATGAAGAGATGTCGGCAGATGATGTCAAGAAGAGACTAAGGGAACTTGGGGAATACCGGGAAGAGGACTGCATTACGAACATGAGGAACAAGCTGAAAAGACTTGAACACACACGTTCCATCACCATCTGGGAAGACTCCAGCCAAATTGCAAACCACGGGCACATGGTCTACATGGCATGTACAACATACGATCCTGCTGTCCACCTTTCATCTCAAGAATTCAAGGAACTGTATGGAGAGGACATCAATGTGCAGTCCCATGTGGAAAAGCCCCGTATGTATCTGATCGCACGGTGCAGTTCAAGTGACGCTGATCAGTTGTGCTACAGTGCAGAGCGACGCATTTGTCTTGACAAGATGGACCTGCCCCTTCAGGTTGAAATCAATGGTTCCACACATGTGTACAACGATGTGCTGCGCTTTTTCAAGGGAGACCTCCCAGCACGAGAGTTTGAAGATGGGCAGCAGCGAGGTGGACATTTCCCGTGTGCTTGCGGAGCACATGCCAGCCGCTTTGATGATATAGAGTACACATACAGGATACCACACAAGTCACTTGCTGATCGAATTCAGGTACTTAGAGAGGGCGAGGTGACTTGGGAAAAGGCCATGAACGGAATGACAGCTGTGGACCAGTTATCCAAAAATGAGCTGGTAAAAGATCTGTCCTCTCGTGGTGTCCTGGACGTACATGAAGCGAGAGCTATGTCAGCTAAGGCTTTGCAAGACTGTCTAAAGGAAGAGCTGCATGGGATTAAACGCCCGCCTGCATTGCTGTTCAACTGTCCTGGAACATTGTTAGAAACTCTGCATCTAGACAAATATGAAGTACTTCCATGTGAGCCTCTGCATGATGTCCCTCACCACATCCAAAACTTGTTTGATGAGCTCCCACTGCATGTGCCATCTGATATCTGCCATGAGATCAACAAGTTTATAAGGCTACTCTGGGCAACAGGGAGGTAAAGAGAGGATGTGACTTCCGCGTAGCACTGATCATGCTGGTGAATGCACTACATGGAAAAGCCTCTACCCCTGTGATGGAACTTCTGACATCTCTACTGGAAATACAACGAATCTCCTATCTGCCTGCGGAAAACAGATCACAAGGGGAAATTCTGCGCCTACACAACCAAGCATTCCTCCATGCTGTACGACTCCGCCAGGTAATCCCCAAGCCAAAGAAGTTGTCGCGTCGCTGTCTCTATGGAAGCTACTACCACTCATTGGTAACACACGCGCCCATGGTTTTCAGGATTGTCCCGCTAAGCTCGACCCACACAGAGTCTGAAGAAAGAATCTTCAATAAGCTACGAGGCATAACGCGGACAACTGGATGTTCCAAGCACCCTGGCCAAGCCATTGGAAACATGCTCATACGAGAATTCTGCGAGTCTACCCTGCAGGCCAACAAGGATTCTGCAGCTGCTTACCAGTGTAGCATTGTTTCAAAAGTGGCAAAGGCAGGGAAGAAGGAAGAAGAAGATACCATCATTCCCAATGAAGTCATCCAGAAGTTCCCAAAAGCATGGCAAGCTCATTGCGAAAGAGTAGCTGACTACCTGTTGTGTGGAGAAGGTGTGTGGTGGTCAGCAACTGGGGAGGGCGTAAAATTCCACGACAAACATGCATCTTGCCCTGACAATCTTGGATCAGAACCGAGGATGATGCATTTCAGAAGTTGCACGTTGAAAACAGTGGACAAGCACCTCCAAGATTCATGGAAGCAATGTCTACGCGACGATGTAGTGCTTCCTCTGAGAAAGATTTACGTGTACGAAGAGGATGGCAGATTGAAGGAAATTAAGTACACAGACTTCCTTCACTCAGAGAGTTCAGAGCACAGCGAAGATGAAGCTGCAAATGATGACATGACAGAGGAGGAGGAGGAGCAGGAAGAACCAGCAGAGCAAGTCCAGGAGAGCAATGACCCCTACAATTTGCTAGCCTCCAAAGACAGACAGGAAGACACATGCAGGTTAGTTCATGATCATTAAAAGCTTAAAAGCTTCTTTAACAATTGCTTTTCTGAAAATGCATTGTCAGAAAATGGCTCAAGTTCTATTATCAATTTGAAAATTGCCACAGACTTTGACTAAACTTTCAGAATCTGTTTTTGTCTTTGCAGCGACCAAGGTCATGGGACAGAAGTTGTCAGCTTGACACCTACATGTACTCCTGGAAAAGAGAATAGAGTCCCTGCCTCCATGTCCTCATCAAGTCTGAACAATGCTGCATCATCAAGGTACCATGCTTCTAAACTTCTAGTGCACATTGATATTGCAATTAAAAATGAATTTTCTAAATTTCTCTACATAGCAGAAAACTACAGGTAACTTGGAGCCAACTGTCACCAGACTTTTAAATTTTAGTTGTTGTGTCACAGAGTATATTTAATAAGTTATGCTTTAAATTTCTTCTTACAGTGAAACGCCCCAAAGGAAAGGAAGGAAGGGAATGACAGATCCACTCCAGCTATTCCCACAGACCCAGTCATCCATGTGCACACTAAGGTATGTCTTTGATATAAAACCAATGTTAAAGCAAGAATTTAAAAAAATGGTATAGTAACAATAAGCATTTACAAACTGATTGTAAACAAACTGTGTCCCCTGTGTGAAACTTAAACTGATTCATTTGGTTGCTGGATCTAATACTTATCATTCCTGGAGGATGATCAGTAATAAAACCTTTTAGGATGTTGAGGTATACTATATTTTGTTGATGTTCTGATACAGAATATGGCATCTCAGAATGACAGATCCTCAAAGTTCAACCTTAGCAGTTTCATGGTAGCGTTAATTGTCACCATACTGGTGGTCAGCAAAGTTCAGTTCACAAATTTATGATTCCAAATGTGCCTACAGAGATGAAGCAAGCAGCCACGACAAACATCCTCAGTGCTCAAAGGCTGAAGCCAGCGATGTATGGCAGCAGTCTTCTTGGTGCAGGAACCTTCATCGCCTACTTGGAGACATCCCTGAGGTAGAGAGGTTTGGTTGTCTGAGAAAGAAATTGAAAGAGAACAAACATGACAAAGACAACAAGACAAAGTATGAAAAGACAGTAGCACTGCTTCAGTTAGAAGTAAGCAAGTGCCATTCTGCCTTAAAAATTGATGTGGAAGAGTGGGAGAGAGAGTTCATGTCTCAGAATAATTGTAACTGCCCCACATCGTATGACATTGACCAGGCCCCTTCTCATATTAGAGAAATGTTCCACAAAATAAAGATTGCAAGGGGCCTTATGAGAGCATTTGGGATGAAGGGGTTCTAATTTCATGTATGTTAATCATTGATTGGTAAATCAATTAAATTTTGCTATCCTAAGGAAGTGAGCACTGCATATCCCAGGTCAAATGTTAAATGCTGTTCCACAATGTGTTTATTTTAAGGCCAGATATACTGTCTTGAATGATGTTTAGGACTAACCTGGTACGAAGATCATTGTTCACCTTAGGTACTTAATAAGTGCATGTATAATGTAATGAGGCTGGTAAAAAGTTGTTTGTGGAAATTGCAACATGCCGGTAGTTCTAAATTTTGCATATTATGAGAAAGGCATATATTTGGTATAACTGTTTATGTATTTCATTGACCTCAACTAGTCAGTTACCCTTTGGGCAAGGAAACTTCAAAGTACTGTTCCCTGGCTGTAATGCACTGAACAGTTTAGTATGACCAGATGAGACAAATTTATTGTTGCACAGATCCGTGTGGTTTATTGGATCCTGATGATCCCAGGACTTAAGTCTTGCCTTGAAAATGCTTATTGATTTTAATGATGAGAGATTGTTCCATATCATAGTAGGACCTTTATATGGAGGCCTACATGCCCTTTTTCGTAAGGCGTAATCAGGGCTTTTTAGTCTCCGTTTAATCCATAGGCTGCTTAGACACCCCAAAAATCAACGTAATTCGTAATAGTACATTTGCCGCAAGGCGTAAAGGCGTAATCAGCTCTGAGAATTTAACGTAATTCGCAATCAGCGGCAAAAATTTTGTGTAATTGGTAATCACTCCCCCCCCCCATGCAGGCCCTCTTATATCTGATTAGCATAAAAATGAATGTGTAAGAAATTTTTATATCTTGATGTCATATGATCATTGTACAATGTGTATGATGTACAGCATCATGGCAAATAAAACAAATTCTTGTAATTTTGTATGGGAATCATTTATTTAATGTGTGCGACAGAGTGAACTACGTATATCAGAATAAAAAGGACGTTAAGCAAGTTAACAATGTCTGTTTGAGTCTTAGATAAAAAACGTTTGACATAAAAACTGTGTTCCTTCGAGTTCTATGCCAAATACATTGATTGAATTTATATAGTACATAATTTGTGTCACACGACTCCCACCCCCAGTGACTGATGGAATTACCGTAACAATGAATAATAACAAAACAGACAAAGGTAAGACTTACCTAGTGTTGTAGGCAGACTGTTAGAAGTCCAAAATTTGGTCCGATGTGTGTTTTTCGATATGCAACTGACAACGTTACTGTCCATCATAGGGTGAGTACTAGTAATAGTATACTAGTACCATCTCACGTCGCCATTTTGCTTCTGTGGCTGCACGCATGCGTATTGATAGATGCAAACTTGGCCATCCCTGATTACCATATAGTGTCGACATTTCCAAATCATAGGTCTGACATCACAACAGGTAAAGGCTAGAAGAGCAGTTCAATGTTGTAAATGGATTTCCAGAAAAGTGGGCAGGGGATATAAGACAATTATTATTAAGTTAAACCAAAATGAAATCATGTTTTCTTCTTGACTGCGAATCTGCCCTGCCAATTATCTCAGGTTAGTTAGATTTTTTTAGTCCAAACTGGCAAAGCCACAGTCACGGGTCTATTCCAAGCTAGGATTGCTCCCTGTGTTATTATTGAGTTTCCCTGCAACAACAACAATGAAAGTATCTACATTCTCTTCAATATAGGTGACCTCAGTTCACTAAAGTTTTGAAGCATTTGACAACAACCAGGCATGAAATGTGAATATCTAACGAGTTAAAAATTCTTTCCTACAAATGTAGACAGTCAGAAGTATGTTTTTCATCTAACGTTTGCTCGCATAATTCCTCCAGGGTACATCATTCTGCAACCCTGAAAAGATATGTCCGGAGCCGCTTGGGCATATCTTTTCAGGGTGGCAGATTTACTTAGTTGAGCCTCCTTGGTTGAGCATGTACCCTGGTAAAATTATGAGAGTAGACATTAATACACATCCAGCATCTATTCCCAGACAGCCAAATGTATAGAAGCACTTCACACTCCACAGGGTGCCAGGTGTCATCTCACCTGGGGCACCTGCCCCCCTCCTGGAAAGTTTTCGCACTAGGTGGAGAGGGGGCAATTATGAAACAATAGAGGGAATCTGGAAATGTCGGGGTCAAAGGCCGTTTCCATGCGTTGCTAGGGCAGCCGACACCCACTTCGCTGGGGGTCTGAGAGAATGGTCTTAACCCTATTGAGTAGCTTAATGTATGGCAATTGTATGACACACTCCTATGAAAACAACACAAATACCCCGTTGAGCTACCGTCGCCCTCTGGGAAAGCTGGTGACATTTTGATAATTGCCTCTGGGACACTGAGACATCTTTGCGAGTTAACCTTCGAACATGGAGATACTGGGAATAAACAGCAGCTCGTCCTATTGGATTAAAGGACCAGAAAAACCTTCATTTGTATTAAAACAGCGTGTGGGGCTTATAAAACATTCAACACCGTGTCTGAGAGGGGATGTAATCATCGGAAACCCTGGATGGAAGTCAATGGGTCCAAGTCTAACATTGATTGCAATATCTTCACAAGAATTAGTAAAGTAGAACGCTGTGCATTCCAAAACAACAATATCAAAAACTCATCAAAATGCTCAGCATTTTCAAGAGAAGGCCAGATGGTATGGACAAAGATGAACAACTTCAACCATAATGAATGTTTTGGATACGTATACGATTCAAACTCATCGTTTCTGAAGTGGATTTTATCAATATGTGAGGACCTCACCAAAACATGTGATAACCATATGACTAATTTGAATATCTGTGGGTCAAAGAGCTTAAAAGCGGAAATTTTGTATTAAATAAATACCCATAGGGGCAGAAGAGCAGATTACATCATACAAGATTTCAGTACTGAAGTGGAAGGGTGTTCAGAGTACTCTCCTGTCTCTGAAGGACCAACACTGACGTTTGCTAATTCAAGTAACTCTACAACCAAGATTCAAGGAGTCATCATGACATGCCAGACATTAGAGGAGAGTGTTAGGTGGGTTGCTTTGAAAGTCAAGGCTGCCAAAGTAGAAATGCAAGTCAGACGGGTGACTGTCTTGGGCAGACTCTTTATCAAAGCATTTTGTATCAAAGCATATTGGCTGAAGGATATAGTGAGAGACCTTTGCTAGACTAGCCGAGGTGCCAATATATTGTTTTTTTTAAGAAGAAAAATGTCAATGCTATCACACCAAAATTGGTGTGAGCAGGGATCGTACCCAGGTTAGAAATATTAGCAATTGAACTAGAGAGGGGCGAGGGGTTGCAAAGTGTTCTTCACTGCCTTTCCCTGTAAAAGTCCAAATGAAAACTGAATACACGACATAGTCATATACATTCTACAACCTTTATTACCTACAGAATAAAATACAATCACAGGCACTTTTATGAATCTCATTCCGAAATTGAGAAAGAGACGTGTGTGTAGTAACTGTGTATAGTTAACACCAGTTATAAAAGCCAATTTTTCTTAATTTCTCCCAGTCTTTGTGCTGGTCTTTTATATAGATTCTTATACATCAGAACTCATAGTACATTGAGTATTTATGTTGTATAAAAGAATAAACATGTACTTCCTGACATATCTATTATCTAGATAGGGTAAAATACATTGTACTTCAAAAGGCTTTTGTGTTCAAAGGTTGTAAAATAAGGTTTTTCATATAGTAATAGATCATAATTGAAATGAATTATGAGCTGACTGCAACCATTGAAGTACATCAATGGCATCGTCCTAAATATGTACATATCTTAGATATGTACCAGTCTCATTCCCTGACTCAAGGTCACCTTGAAGGAAAGTTACAAATGAGATTGCATGTATGCCTTGCATGCTAGGAATATGTGAATGTTACATGTAAAAAGAGCTGGTACAAAACAAACCATCCTATCTAATGTTAAGGACAAAAGGCATACAAAAATTGATGAAATGTTTTGAAATTTGATGGATGAATAAACTCAAGCCATATTGTATACTTAGATATTGACATTTTCAAACAAGAAAAGAACACAAAGAAAAGAAGTGCATAATATTGAAGCAGGCCATAGACAGGTCACAGCTGTATCAAACTAAATGTCCCTCTTCTACATCAGCTCCTAAATTCTGACAATAGTTAGAACACAGCTCCACTGCTTTTATGGGAAATACTGTACATGTATCTACTAAGTTGAACACAAAAATAATTCAAGCATGAACACAGGAATACTGAACAAAAATACTAGTCATTGAGCTTCATCTCTTAAAGCTTTATAAGACAAAACTCACAACCACCATGCTGTTTGAGAAAAGAGACACACTTTTAACACCTTATTTTTGAACTGATGTCAAAATTTTAAAATCTGCCATAAAAGATAACATTATATCAAATAGGATATGTGCTCAGCCTTGACCACTTATTGCTATTTTAAGGAGATAGAAAGTATTCAGATAGCGCTGCAAACAGATTTGGAGACACCTCACAATGAAGCCATCTTTTTTCAGTTTTCCAGCACCTTCTGCTGAATCAGGGCTGTATAAAGCCTCATGTGGTGAGCTTTAAGGTAAATTGTCCTGCCCCTGCTGACATGACATTTTTTTAAACTAAATTCAATTTCCTCTGTCTGGTCCAATCCCAGTTTGAATCAGCCCCCAACATATTCGGGACTTAAATGTATTTGTCAAACTCTGTTGCAACTGAGGAGGCCTTTGAACTCTGCCTAGCTAGATTTCTACCCAGTGTATTTCAGTATGCATGACATCAAGCCAAGCATGGTTAGCATTTGAGTTCCCATTGCCTGCCAGGCATTTTAATGTCACAATGCATGGGGTGGTCAAGGGTTGCTGAAAACTACTACAGTAACTGTGATACAATCTTGGGATAGATCTTACAGCACACTTTTAGCAGACCTGAACTGTCATTGAATTTTTTCTAGATTTGTTGCAAGCAGCTAACGTTATATTCAAATCAGAATTATCACGTTTTTGGATCTGAACTTTTTGCCAAAAGCCAAAGACTTCAACAAAGAAAATTTTGCTTTTGCAAAACATGCAATTTGAATTGCAATTCTCAATAAACTAATTCATATCCCTTTCTGAAAGCTAGTATGCAGAAAACCATAACCAAAATCTTTTTCGTATTAGGATTTGACCTAGGCAAAATGAAAAATTAGACCTTTTCATACACACCTTACACATCCTTCTACCATGAATTGCAGACACAACTATGGCAAATGTATGAGCTTTCTGCATGATTACGGCAAGCTTTGAAGCCACGGTGGCTCCTCTTTCATCAAAGAGAATGCAGTTTGCCATCACAAGCTAGAATTCCATTAGATTTCACTTCCACAGCAACAGCCTGCATATGGTGAGCCGAGTAATGCATGTCAGGTCAGCCTACAGATAAAAAGCTCGCTAAATGTGCATACGTGCACTTTAAAGATTTAACATTATAAATGGGCCTACATGCAAACTTAAGTTTCTAGAATATCATAAAGGCCTGGATGTCAGATGAAAAGACAGAGCCAACAATCCTATCTGAACAACAAAAAGAGGCCTCCACAATAGGTGAATTTTAAAATCTTTCACCCAAAAGTTTGTTTATGAAGTCATGAAGAAAAAAAGCTCAGGTCAATCAATTAGAGGCACAAAATTTGTACTTGAAAATTAACAGTATTGAAAATCCTGGCTATACATCATATGAAAATGTCCCTGGTACTGAAAACTGTGCTGTTGACCTTGCTGACAGTGGTTAGGATTGGCGTGGTCTGTTGTGTGACTGATTTGACAGCCAACTCCCCTGAGAAGGATGCAGTCATTCCGCACAATTTAACCTGAGTCACACACATCCCTCCCCTGGGACGTGGGGAGCACTGGTGACATGGGTCAAGAATATATTTCTTTCTCCCTTGGATTTCATGCATAGTGCTTGTTCATCAAAAATCTCTGCCAAACAGGACAGTCCATGGAACTGTCCTGCAATCATCCTGTTTTGACAAAATTGTGCAGCTTGGACATTGATGGCACAGTTGTTCAGCCACAGTACGAAAATTCACATGCTACAATATAGAAATATCATAAATAGTTCAGTTTCTAAGACATATTAAAAAGTTTACAATCAAAAGCTCACCTTTCTATTACAGCATTAAAAAACATGTTAACTAAACACCTTACTAACTACACACACACACACACACACAAAAACACACACCAAACTGCCTCATTTCCCCCAACTATACAACAGCAGGACCCTTCTATGACCATCCCCTTCTCCCTGCTTTGGGTCCATCCATTCACGGAAGTAGCACAGAAAATCATCAGGGTAAGACAAATGCTGGATAAGTTGGTGACCCTGATGTTGGTGCTGTAGATGACAGTTGTGTTACAGGACAACAGAGGATGTGCACATGGTGTTGAGTCCACACACTCCGCCACCTCGGTACACAAGGTAGTAACCCTGCAGGGCAAACAGCACAACTTTACTTTCAAATATCATCAAACTATTTCACAGTTGGTCTTACTTGATTACCTGTTTATCTCAATTCTTAATACAGATCAATGTTGGCATACTACTACTGCCTGATTCACATTCAGCCATGATGCTGCTGCACTGTCTGTAGAAGCAAATTCAAAACACAGTCTGAATTGACCCTAGGACAAGGAATTGGAATTCTGCTTTGCAGCTTACATATTTCATGAAAGAAAACATCCCTTTTGATAAGATTAAGCTCCACCATTTCATAATTCCTCTAGCATGGGGTCGCATTTTTTTTTGTCTCATATATACGCTAACAGATGCATCACGTTCAAAATAAATCTTAACAAATACATGGCACAACTATCATTACCTTCGCCAAGAAGGTTGTATTTTCGTGGCCGTGTGTCTGTGTGTGTGTGTGTGTGTGTCTGTGTGTCTGTGTGTGTGTGTGTCAACAGCATACCTTGAGAAGGCAAAGATGGATTATCTCGATATTTGGTAGGTGGGTAGGTCTTGATGAGACCTCGAAACAATTAGATTTTGGGTCCCCTGGCGGCTTGTTATGGTACTGCAGCGGAACTTCCGGTTTTGATATCTCGTGATCTGGACATGTTAGGGTCATGATTTTTTAATGGTAGGTAGCTATTTTGCTCGGGAAGAAGTGACGGGCTCCCTAGTTTGGGCCCCCTAGCGGCCTGCTCTGGAACTGCAGGAGCATTTGTATGAAAATGATTAAAGTGGGATAACTCAATAACCGGTTGACGGATCGTCTTGATATTTGGCTTAAGCGATGCTTGACATAATCAGATGACAATTATGCGAATAATGATCTAATTTGCATAATTAATGAGGGGTTTCTATAAT
The DNA here is from genome assembly GCA_013266295.2 of Branchiostoma floridae x Branchiostoma japonicum. NCBI lineage: Eukaryota > Metazoa > Chordata > Leptocardii > Amphioxiformes > Branchiostomatidae > Branchiostoma > Branchiostoma floridae x Branchiostoma japonicum. The sequence continues at coordinate 19,711,629 of CM023840.1, forward strand.
TCAGTTGCCTTCCATGATTGGACTATTCTACCTTGTGACATGTGTAATTAAGAATGAGAGGAACATTGCCATTTATTAATTATGTAAATGAAGACCTAATTTGCATAATTAATGAGAAAATACTATAATTCCATAGTGGTTTATGCAGGCAATTACATACTTGTGCATTTCGAAGTTGACTGGAGGTGAACATCATTCAACATTTTCAAATTATTCAACTTATTCAAATCAGGACCTCATTTGCATAATTTATCAGGAAATGCTAGAATGGCCTGCTTTGTTAAGATAATACTGCCATTGGGATGAGAATATAATCAAGTGATGTAATTCATGCAAATGAGGATCTTATTTGCATAATTTGGGGGGAAATCTACAATTAGTCAGTCATAAAGGGTAACCTCATTTGGCAAAGGTATGAGATCGTGGAACTCTAGTTAAGTTCTTCATTCCTCTCTCCAGAATCCTTGCATCAAACTCAATCTACTTTGTGAGTCACCTAACAGCATCATTGAAGGCCTTAGAAATGAATTGCAAAATGTGTCTAGGCATATTTTCATCTGCAAAGGCTTCAAGTTTGTCAGCACACGCAACTATTATATTGTCTTGGTGAGATTATTCTGACTTTGAGACTGTCCCTTTTTTATTGAGGTGCCAATACCATGACACGTCAGCTTTATATTTATTTGAATGTTCTACTTTTAAATCAACAAACTGTCCATTATCATAACCACAGCCACTGTGGCACTTGTCAAAACCCATCCTGTGTCGATCAGTCTGCTGCTTTAATGTGCTCATTAGTCAGTGATATTTGTTACAGCCGACCGGAGCCCATTTGCCTCAATAAAAACTAAGTAATGTTACATGACATAAATCTAGCTTACAAGCTTCCTACATTACGGTGCAGTAAGGAAGGATGTGAAGCTTGTGAAGTTGCGTCACACTTTCTTGGAAAAAATGCACTACAGTCAAAATGTTTGAGGAGCAGGTTATTGCTTGCCATTACTTCTCTGCAAAACAACTGTGCTACTTCATTCATAGCACATCATTCAATATCCTACCGTAAAATTTGAGTACAATATTGATTGAGTACAAAAAATCACATTGGAGATGTATTGATAACCTTGACATTGAAATCCAGATGCCATAAAAAGCTTGACCTTCAAGTCTCCTTTGTACAATTGTCCTTTCAAATCATTTAACATCTAGGAAAGATGCAGCATGGTCCCTAAGGCAAGACGTCAATGTTCTGGGTGGTGAGAATCTTCTTGCATACAAACAGCACCATAGACATTACAGCCCACGCTTCTCTCTCTCTATTACTCTTCAACACACATCCATACCATTGGACTGAGCACCAGGAAAAATTGACTTTGTTCACCCAGTTCTATATGGCTATGAATTCAGACTTGAAAATGAAGAAAAAACTGTGATTCCCAGTTTTAGGAGGCAGCTTTGCATGGGCAATTCCTGCTAATGCATACCACCACAATTGTAAGTGTAACATGATACACATGTACATACATCCCAAATTTCAATATAACTTGATTTTCATGAGAAATATTTTGTGATATTTGTCAGTTACATAAGAGTGTTGGTGAATTCTTTAACAGGTCTAGTGAATTCTTTAACAAGTCTGAGACATACTGGCTTAAAACATTGTGGGAGAAGCAGTTGTTGACAAAGAAGTTCAAATTTCATTTTTAGTCCAGACCTGTCACTCTGAAGTGTTACATAAGCACTTAGCAGCAAATTTCTGCTGCAAACTTCCCTTTCAGACAGGATGGCTTTGGTCATTATTTCCTCTCACAGTACTCATATCCTTCTTGGTAGTCCCCTGAGAAACCCAAGTCTAGACTGGTACTTACCATAGTCCATCATAGCGATTGCGAGGTGCAGACAAGAAAGATGTTGCACTTTTTCCCACCGTTTACTTTCAGCCAAAGCTTACCCAAAGGTTGGGGGTTAATTACAGGAGCCTACAGTCAAGAACTGTAAGGGTGTGTCTTACATAATGCAGAGCCTGACATATCTCCTGGTATAACCTTTTCCCTAATTCTATTAGGAAGAAGTGTACATTATATTGTATGTAACACTCTTTATCCACACAAGGGCAAGCTGTGTCTAAAACTAATTACCTCACAGACATCCCCAAACATTGTTACACCAGAGCATTATAAGCACTCAGATAGGAAATAAAAATGTCAACTGGTATAATTCAATGTACGTTACACTGTTTCAGTGTTCTAAAACTGAAAACAAATAGCACCCTGTCTGTTTATTGAACATGAACTACAACAGAAGGTGCAAGGTTGTGGGGTCGTGTGGCGCAATGGCAGAGTGTTCGGCTCAGAACTAATATTATAGGTCCCGGGTTCGAATCCTACCATGTCACCGATCTTGTGCCCTTGGGAAAGGCACTTTACATGACTTTCCTCACTTCACTCAGGTGTAAATGAGTACCTAGCTCTGGTTAGGGACGTCCCTCGGATAGGACGTAAAAATAGGACGTAAAATGGTGGTCCCGTGTTTGGGGAGAGCCACACCCCATGCACGTTAAGAACCCACCACACCCTTCAAAAAAGTGTAGGGGCATGCCCCGATGTGCGATGGTCCAGATACTACTAACTGGGAGTTGGTGATTCACTTCAAATCACCTGGATGGAGGCCTGGCGAACCCCGTCTCGTATAAGCCACATGGTGATTTACATCATCACCAGGACTCCAGGAAGAATTATAGTGTGAATTGTCACACTAATGGAGATCCTTACCAACCAAACCAATCCTTACCAACCAAACCAAGGTGTGGACATCTTCACTCTAACTACCATTGTATACTATCAGATTTCCCTTCATCCACATTCCTAGCTACAGGCTTATGTAGTCTTACATGTACTTAGCAATTCTTTGGAGAGATCACTTCATTAACTCTGAGATCTTCAACAAACCAGGTTCAAACTGAAGTCCCAGACTGGCCCAGGGTTAATAACAGCACTGCCAACTGGACCCTTTTCATTTGGAAATGGCATGCTCGCACAAATGTACCGGCAATCAGAGTGCCGCCCACACACCCCACAAGACAAAACACAAGTCTGATGAAAGACATTGAATGATATGAAGTGAAGAGTTGCTTGTGACAGGCTTCTACCCACCCGTACCATATATAACCATGTGATCACTGACCTGTCCAGAACTATCACTGGAACATGAAAAGGCTTTTTGTGCGCAGGCCATATTAACCTAGGTTGATGTTACTTGTTCCAGTGTTCACTTTTTAACCTACATGTACAGTAAATATGATTCAGTGTCCATCACCTTGTGTTATGCAAAACTGCATTGCAGTTAATTATAAAGTTCTCATAACTATTGATGCCTTGATGTATGGTCGGGACACTAGCCTTAGCACATTATTGTACTCCATTGATCTTTTTCAGTCTAATGGATTGTTTAATAACATTTAAACATAGCTGTAGGAATCTGACCTTTGAATTTACAATATGGTAAAATTTCACGTCATTATCAAACTATTCTGTTTTGAAAAAGGTGGAAGTATTTCAGTGCCGTGAGCCTTTTTTTGCCCTGATTTATACTAAAAATGTAAAGATTCCAAGACCCAGCAATAACAGAAATGTGGCCTAAGGGTAGCTGTAAACACTTCTACTGCACATTCCCCATGGCAGACATACATGACAGTTTGTATGTTCATTTTAATGCTTCAGCATCACTCATGAGGTTCAGCTACATTTGTCCCTTGAGTTGACAGCCAATTCTCCTGAATATGAATAATGTATTAGTATCCAAACCACTGAATGTTACTCCCAATAACAATAATAATACTGGATTATAACACAGCACGCCAATAAGTCATGGATCAAGAGGGAATGATTGGGATGAAGAGTTACCAAAATTAGCTGTATCTCGGGTTAAAACTGGTACTAGTGTGGGGGGGAGGGGGATTAGTTTCTCCTTGCCATATGCTGCCAATGTATCAAATTAAATCACAAAGAGAAGAAATAGATAGGCTTTTGTTCTGAAGGGAGTTACAAATAATATTTTGAACACTCTGCTGAAAAGACTGTCCATAAATGCTACAAATTGCCTATCAGACTCCCTGAGGTCCTTCTCCCTAACCAAAAGGACCTGGTCAGATACAGCATAGATTAGCTACAACTGTACAAGACAGTTCCCTAGAAAGACCAAAGCAGTATCCATTAATCTTTCTGACCTGAGTGGAGGAAAAATGCTATTAAAACACATCAGTAATCCTGCTGAATCCAACAACTCACTAAACACACAGTAAACTAATGCCTTTCCCCCCATTCACTCCCCCTCTGTGACAGACATGGGCTCTTATCTACATCCAAATGGTCACATGTACTTTTTGATGTCATCAGTATGGCTCTGTAGCACTTATATGATAAGCTCACATGCCCTTGGGCATGGGAAAATTGTTTTTACCCTATTATGGGATGGTATATTTCATGGAGGCCCACAGTCCAGCCTCCGACTTGGGTTAAATGTAATAGTGGCATAAATAACTTCAAAACTGACAGTAAAAATAAAAAGGGTATAATGAAATATGACCAGTATTTTTCTTCCAAAACTGTTGGTGTCATAATGGAATTCTGATAAGCTTAGGTCTATGCTGTTACCCCTGACATACTAGAAAGCATTAATATTAACATTCCATACTTATGGCTGACATTTCTGACTACCAATAACTTTAGAAGTAAACAACAAGCACAAAACTACCTTCTTCAAATTTAAAGATAAGAATTTTCCTGAAAACTGACAAAACTTTCCTCAGGCCAGAACCAGCCATGATATGGTATGATGATGACACATGCAGCATGTTCGATATGATGATACCAGTCTACCAAATTGCTGGTCAGGAGTTATTTGCCATATGCTGACCTTGTGACTCAACTTAACAAGATAGATTTGCTATCTACTGAAAACTTTGGTGGTTAGATAATACCCTTTGGGTCAAAAAAAGTAATATGAAATTGGCTGCCATACACTAATGATAATAAAGATGCATTACAGGTAGTCATGATTACTAGTCAGTTTGAACTAGTCTAAGAGTTCAATATTGTTCCTTCCATTCTGGGTTTTCTATAAAACTCAAAATCAGCCTAGTGCCATTTGTCACATAAAACAGGATTTTCTTGATGCATGACATGTAAAAATATCATGGTTTTATCTCCCTGGCCTGATGTAAAAGGGCTGAAAATGGATTGGGGTACAAAATAGAGGAAACGACAATGACTTTTACGAACATCCACATGGGCTGACGACATGATCTACTCTGACACATGAACGTGTACACCACCCTGGCCTCACCAGTGGGGTTGAATGGTTCAATGAAACAGGGAAGCCTGACCTTTCAACCTTTAGATCAAGCTGTACCATCAAAAGGTACCAACATTTTAGTGTAATTTCCCATGATTTACAGTTGGAGAATTTTTAACAATTTGAAGATTGAAATTTATACTCAAAGCAATTTTAAATAGGAAGTCAGTGGTAGTATAGGAAGGCAGAAAACCGCCTAACTTAATTAATAACAGTTACTATTTCTAGCCTTTGCTAAATTGGAAAAATGAAATAAAAATGAGATAAATTGGAAAAATGAAATAAAAATGAGAAGGTAAAATAGCTGGCACTGAGAAAAGAGCCCTGAGGCCAAGCAGGGCTTCACTTTATCAGCTTCTCTGCCTACGGAATGACCTTTGATGTGTTTCCCATCTTCTGGCATAAGAATCAATCAATATACTAAAGCATGAGCTAAAACTAATCCACAGTCAGCCAGTTGTACTGATGGGGAATCACATACGTAGGATATGACTTCATGTAAAAAAAATGTGACTGGAAGTGTCCTGGTATTGAAAACATCCATTTAGTTGATGGATGGACTATGCAAAACTATGCAATTGAAATTTGACCTCGCGGGAATAGCACATTTAGCTACCACTATTTTTTCCTTCCTTCGTAAACTGTGATCCAACACAATCTTAGCAAAAACTTGGCAAAGGTCGCATTTGTAAACTACTTAATACATAATGACAATTGTAATGTGACATGGTAATATAAGACAAAACTGTGTTACCTCCTCTCCCCAGTTCTTGCCCCAACTGTTTTTTATGATCCAGTAGGGTGTGTCATCCTCTGTGTCACAAAAAGACAACAACAAAAATTATGATAACTGTTACAGCAACCATGGGGACAGTGAAAGGAGAAATAAGGTTGGGGACAAGACAGCATATTGAGAACAAAAGTCATGTGTAATTCTATTTTTTTATGTCAGAGCCTGCTCCATGTACTTTTTATGCAGTGCAGGATTCCCAAACCTTCTTGTTGGAAACCTTACTGAACTTTGCAAACTTTTTAATGACTTTCCAGGACCCCCTGAATATCTGGGACTTACCAGTAACATTTTCCTTCAATGAAGCAGTGAGCAGAATGCAAAATCCTGCAGTCACCATTGAAAGCTTCTCAGCAGGCACTTTGGATTATACCAGTCCCTTTTGAGACATTGACAATGCACATGTGACCTTTCAAAACTACTACTTTCTATGCTTCGTCAGTCATTTATTCAACAAATTCTGCCAGGCCAATAAGATCCCTGGCACCGGCAGACTTACTGGTTCCATATCCCACGATCAGCACACCGTGGTCCAGCTCTTCAGGGTTGCAGAAGATCCTCCAAGGGTGGGAGATCCCTCCCATGTAAAACTACAAGGACAAGCAGGGGCACTTCATGTAACACTGTGTGTTTGAAGTGCATGTACATATACAGCAGGGATCTTTTATCATAAATAAGGCACTACTTCCCAAGAAAGTTAGAGAGGCTAGATGTCCACAACAACAGCCCAAACTAATACTGAAAATAATACAGTCAATTACCAACTTCTTATATGATGAAACAATGACATTAAAGAGTCCATACAACATGCACAGGTATTTAAGTGATGCAAGAGTTTTAATAAATGCTTGTTAAAGCCTCCAAGGATGGAGAAAGCTAGTGCTGGAAGCAAACATAGTCCCAACCCTCAAGATGAGGATGGGACAAGGTAAATGTGAAGGTGAAGGCCTCTATAATCATGCAGGCCATGCTAGACTGGGTATATATGGCAAGAAATCGGACATAAAAAACTAAGGCACGTTTTGCAATCTTACAAGAAATCTTACATTGACTAAAACTGTAAAACCGCCTAAAACTGCACCCAGGGGAATTTATCGCTTAAGACCATAAGTTACATAGATTGGTTAGTAAGCTTGCACTATCTCCTTCCCTTCAATATCAATTGTAGATACAGGGCTTTTTTTTCTTCAAAATCAAGCCGACAACTTATCTTCCAGACGCATGTCATGGCTCTCCTTCTATATCTCATTGAGTCATTAAGCATCAATGTAAAATTGGTTCTGTACTGTATCCATGTTCGCATACTTTAAGGCAAAAACATGAAAAAAAGTGGGCATTTCGCCAAATCTTACGTCTAACATCTTACATACAAATTTGGATCGACTTTTTGTAAGATCTAACATCTTACACTGCAAGGGTCTTTAACACTGTGCTGAATTTACATACTCCTGAGGGCGTGATGCTCCGTAATTGGAGGCACGTGGCCCTGCTACTATAATATAAACAAACAGGCAAGTCGGGAAGAGAAAAAGTTGGATCGACTTTTTGTAAGATCTAACATCTTACACTGGCACGCGTTTTTAACACTGTGCTGAATTTACATACTCCTGAGGGTGTGATGCTCCGTAATTGGAGACACGTGGCCCTGCTACTATAATATAAACAAACAGGCAAATCGGGAAGAGAAAAATTTGGATCGACTGTTTGTAAGATCTAACATCTTACACTGACACGGGTCATTAACCACTGTGCTGAATTTACAAAGTCCTGCGGTCGTGATGATCCGTAAATGAAGGCACGTGGCCCTGCTACTATAGTATAAACAAACAGGCAAGTCGGGAAGAGAAAAATTTGGATCGACTTTTTGTAAGATCTAACATCTTACACTGGCACGGGTCTTTAACACTGTGCTGAATTTACAAAGTCCTGCGGTCGTGATGATCCGTAAATGAAGGCACGTGGCCCTGCTACTATAATATAAACAAACAGGCAAGTCGGGAAGAGAAAAATTTGGATCGACTTTTTGTAAGATCTAACATCTTACATTGGCACGCGTCTTTAACACTGTGCTGAATTTACATACTCCTGAGGGTGTGATGCTCCGTAATTGGAGGCACGTGGCCCTGCTACTATAATATAAACAAACAGGCAAGTCAGGAAGAGAAAAAGTTGGATCGACTTTTTGTAAGATCTAACATCTTACACTGGCACGCGTCTTTAACACTGTGCTGAATTTACATACTCCTGAGGGTGTGATGCTCCGTAATTGGAGGCACGTGGCCCTGCTACTATAATATAAACAAACAGGCAAGTCGGGAAGAGAAAAAGTTGGATCGACTTTTTGTAAGATCTAACATCTTACACTAGGCTGACACGGGTCATTAACCACTGTGCTGAATTTACAAAGTCCTGCGCGCGTGCGGTCGTGATGATCCGTAAATGAAGGCACGTGGCCCTGCTACTATAGTATAAACAAACAGGCAAGTCGGGAAGAGAAAAAGTTGGATCGACTTTTTGTAAGATCTAACATCTTACACTGGCACGCGTCTTTAACACTGTGCTGAATTCACATACTCCTGAGGGTGTGATGCTCCGTAATTGGAGGCACGTGGCCCTGCTACTATAATATAAACAAACAGGCAAGTCGGGAAGAGAAAAAGTTGGATCGACTTTTTGTAAGATCTAACATCTTACACTGGCACGCGTCTTTAACACTTTGCTGAATTTACATACTCCTGAGGGTGTGATGCTCCGTAATTGGAGGCACGTGGCCCTGCTACTATAATATAAACAAACAGGCAAGTCGGGAAGAGAAAAAGTTGGATCGACTCTTTGTAAGATCTAACATCTTACACTGGCACCAGTCTTTAACACTGTGCTGAATTTACATACTCCTGAGGGTGTGATGCTCCGTAATTGGAGCCACGTGGCCCTGCTTCTGTTATGTAAACACACTGGAAGAACGTGGTTTTGCTTTCAAAGCGCACTGGCTTTTAAAGAACAGAAAGGAATTTTTTTAGAACATCTAACTCAAAGACAATGAACAAATCGCCGTGTTACCTCCCCAAAACAGTGAACTTCATCGTATTTCGTAGGTCCTGGTAACGATATCGATGAACAGAAGAAATACTAGTGAAGGAGAAACACCACAAACATGAAAGTTGCAAACAGTTTCTTTTTTTTTTTGACAAATCAATCTAAGCCTGTGGGCAGTGTGGCTTCATTCCGCGGCGCCGTAACTGTATGTTTTGTTTGACACGGATAATGAGCTGCCACGGCTCATTGACAAATATTGTGATGTGTACATGTGAAGGCATTAGCTGAACACGTGGTTGCTCTGAAAGTGAGTAGATCAGTTGACCAATTGCTGGGTAGCTCTCAGTTACCGTGCGTGTGGCTGCTATCTAATGAGTTTTGATAGTTTGGATAAACTCCTTGGTTTAGACGAACCTTTGTGTATATCCTACATTTTCTCCATACAAGAGAAGCGGGAAAAAGCTGACCTTACTACACTACTCGTACTAGCTTTTCATTTATAAATGCGTACATTTATTTGTAAACTATTTTATTGTTGTGACATGCACTGAACCCACCTTTCTTCCAAACACATTTCCCTTAATTGTTCACATATCAGCTTCATTTCAACCAATGACTGGGTAAGCTCTTTACCAACCACGTGGTACGCTGGTATATTGGACCAAATCCTGCGAACAGACAGGGGTGTGAAGATCCGGGATTTGGTTGATTGTTGTTTGACATCAACAAGCCATTGATCTCACCTCGGCGCCGTACTGCGCCTACCGCCCGTCGTGCCGCTCCCACCACTTGGTACCATATAATAACATATGGCATGAAACCATAAAGTATGACACCCTGAAAACGCACACAGATGTTTATTACAGAATCTTCATAACTGTTTCACAGATATAAAATTGTCACAACATTGTCATGTTATCTTGTTGTGAGGCCAACTATTGTGGAACTTGTAAATATCTTGGAGGGACGTTTTTTTCCATTTACCGCGCTGGCTAGAACCACATGCGACAGTTTTTCAGGGAAAAACCTACAGATAAACAAAATAAAATTTTAAGGTATTAAACAGTATGTCCTCAGTGTTGGCCTATAGATGGGTCACCATCAAACCATATATCAGTACCACAAAGCACAACCTGAAAACGCACTCCAATATTTACAGTCTTCACAACTGTGTCACAGATTTTACAAAATTGTCACAAGCATGACTTCTTGTGAGGCCCACTTGTGTGGGAGTTGTAAATACAGCGGTGTCAGGGAGGGAAGTTTATTCCCATTCACCACGCTGGCTCCGGGAATCACATGTCACGGTTCCTTTCAGAGAAAAACATACAATATAAAACATAATAATAGTATGTCCTCACATTATGTAACATATGAATATGTTGATGATAACGCAAGCCAAGCCCCTATTGTATTGAAGGACTGTTACGCAAAGTGGTTAAAAAAGCAAGGAAAAGTACATCTGTGTGTGGTAATGTGGTCTTGTTCTCTTCAAAATGTACAATGTGCTACATTGGACACCGTCTAATCGAAAGCTATCGGTGCATATACAAGACAACAGGAAAAAACAATAACCATCCCAGTGTGTGGTACTCTTTTTGTGTGGTCAACAAAACAGGAAAACACTACGGCCCCTGAGTTATAAACTATGGGTTGTCTACTTGTCGCGCGTTACTGAATTCGTGCTGTCCGTTTCACGACTGTCGTTGGACCGGCCCTACACCAAGGAGTTGAAAAAATCAGACCACGTGGTTGGTAAAGAGCTTACCCAGTCATTGGTTGAAATGAAGCTGATACGTGAACAATTAAGGGAAATGTGTTTGGAAGAAAGGTGGGTTCAGTGCATGTCACAACAATAAAATAGTTTACAAATAAATGTACGCATTTATAAATGAAAAGCTAGTACGAGTAGTGTAGTAAGGTCAGCTTTTTCCCGCTTCTCTTGTATGGAGAAAATGTAGGATATACACAAAGGTTCGTCTAAACCAAGGAGGTTATCCAAACTATCAAAACTCATTAGATAGCAGCCACACGCACGGTAACTGAGAGCTACCCAGCAATTGGTCAACTGATCTACTCACTTTCAGAGCAACCACGTGTTCAGCTAATGCCTTCACATGTACACATCACAATATTTGTCAATGAGCCGTGGCAGCTCATTATCCGTGTCAAACAAAACATACAGTTACGGCGCCGCGGAATGAAGCCACACTGCCCACAGGCTTAGATTGATTTGTCAAAATCAAAAAAAAAAAAGAAACTGTTTGCAACTTTCATGTTTGTGGTGTTTCTCCTTCACTAGTATTTCTTCTGTTCATCGTTACCAGGACCTACGAAATACGATGAAGTTCACTGTTTTGGGGAGGTAACACGGCGATTTGTTCATTGTCTTTGAGTTTACTTAGATGTTCTAAAAAAATTCCTTTCTGTTCTTTAAAAGCCAGTGCGCTTTGAAAGCAAAACCACGTTCTTCCAGTGTGTTTACATAACAGAAGCAGGGCCACGTGGCTCCAATTACGGAGCATCACACCCTCAGGAGTATGTAAATTCAGCACAGTGTTAAAGACGCGTGCCAGTGTAAGATGTTAGATCTTACAAAGAGTCGATCCAACTTTTTCTCTTCCCGACTTGCCTGTTTGTTTATATTATAGTAGCAGGGCCACGTGGCTCCAATTACGGAGCATCACACCCTCAGGAGTATGTAAATTCAGCACAGTGTTAAAGACGCGTGCCAGTGTAAGATGTTAGATCTTACAAAAAGTCGATCCAACTTTTTCTCTTCCCGACTTGCCTGTTTGTTTATACTATAGTAGCAGGGCCACGTGCCTTCATTTACGGATCATCACGACCGCAGGACTTTGTAAATTCAGCACAGTGGTTAATGACCCGTGTCAGCCTAGTGTAAGATGTTAGATCTTACAAAAAGTCGATCCAACTTTTTCTCTTCCCCGACTTGCCTGTTTGTTTATACTATAGTAGCAGGGCCACGTGCCTTCATTTACGGATCATCACGACCGCAGGACTTTGTAAATTCAGCACAGTGGTTAATGACCCGTGTCAGCCTAGTGTAAGATGTTAGATCTTACAAAAAGTCGATCCAACTTTTTCTCTTCCCGACTTGCCTGTTTGTTTATATTATAGTAGCAGGGCCACGTGCCTCCAATTACGGAGCATCACACCCTCAGGAGTATGTAAATTCAGCACAGTGTTAAAGACGCGTGCCAGTGTAAGATGTTAGATCTTACAAAAAGTCGATCCAACTTTTTCTCTTCCCGACTTGCCTGTTTGTTTATACTATAGTAGCAGGGCCACGTGCCTTCATTTACGGATCATCACGACCGCACGCGCGCAGGACTTTGTAAATTCAGCACAGTGGTTAATGACCCGTGTCAGCCTAGTGTAAGATGTTAGATCTTACAAAAAGTCGATCCAAATTTTTCTCTTCCCGACTTGCCTGTTTGTTTATATTATAGTAGCAGGGCCACGTGCCTCCAATTACGGAGCATCACGCCCTCAGGAGTATGTAAATTCAGCACAGTGTTAAAGACGCGTGCCAGTGTAAGATGTTAGATCTTACAAAAAGTCGATCCAACTTTTTCTCTTCCCGACTTGCCTGTTTGTTTATATTATAGTAGCAGGGCCACGTGCCTCCAATTACGGAGCATCACGCCCTCAGGAGTATGTAAATTCAGCACAGTGTTAAAGACGCGTGCCAGTGTAAGATGTTAGATCTTACAAAAAGTCGATCCAACTTTTTCTCTTCCCGATTTGCCTGTTTGTTTATACTATAGTAGCAGGGCCACGTGCCTCCAATTACGGAGCATCACGCCCTCAGGAGTATGTAAATTCAGCACAGTGTTAAAGACGCGTGCCAGTGTAAGATGTTAGATCTTACAAAAAGTCGATCCAACTTTTTCTCTTCCCGACTTGCCTGTTTGTTTATATTATAGTAGCAGGGCCACGTGCCTCCAATTACGGAGCATCACGCCCTCAGGAGTATGTAAATTCAGCACAGTGTTAAAGACGCGTGCCAGTGTAAGATGTTAGATCTTACAAAAAGTCGATCCAACTTTTTCTCTTCCCGATTTGCCTGTTTGTTTATACTATAGTAGCAGGGCCATGTGCCTCCAATTACGGAGCATCACGCCCTCAGGAGTATGTAAATTCAGCACAGTGTTAAAGACCCGTGCCAGTGTAAGATGTAAGATCTTACAAAAAGTCCATCCAAATTTTTCTCTTCCCGATTTGCCCGCAGTGTCTGTTAGATCTCTTCGTTTTGCCAGTTTGTTAATTCAGCATGGTGGTTGATGACCTCTGTCTATAAGATGTAATTTTTTTTCCATTTTACCTGTGTCCTCATATTATAGCAGCAGGGACACGGCATTTTCCAAATCTTACATGTTACATCTTGCATGTTACAGACCCCAAGGGATCATCACACTGGTTAATGTCCCGTGTCTCAAGATGGAAGATGTAAGATTTGGAAAGAGTCGTTGATTTTTTTTCCTGTATCACAGGGATCATTCACCCGTGCGTGTAAGATTTAACACTAAATAGGGATCGCCTTTCATTAGCGCGTGTAAGATTTAACACTAAATAGTGATCGTCTTTCACTAGCGCGTGTAAGATTTAACACTTAAAAGGGATCGTCTTTCACTAGCGCGTGTAATATATGCTTTTAACAGGTCTTCGTTTATTTCTGATAAAAGTATTGCTTAGGGATCGTCTTTCATTAGCGCGTGTAAGATTTAACAGTAAATAGGAACCGGTCTTCCTTTTTTTCTTTCTTCGATCAATTCCCATGGGTGCAATGACGAGGAAATTTGGATACTTAATTTCTCACTAAGACACTTGGCGTAGGCTTGCTTAGTATTGCTTAGTAATAAGATTCCGAATTGCGCTAGGTTTTTGGGTTTGTAAGATTTCTTGTAAGATTCCAAAATGTGCCATGTTTTTTTATGTCCGATTTTTGGCCACTACTGAGACTGGGATAAACAAACATTTTTCTGTCTTCAAGAAAACTGAACCTTTCCTATCACAAGGGCTACAACAGAACATTTAGAGGACAATGGAACAATGCAATAAATAATAAAGAATCTCCAACTCTTACCTGCATAGGGAATGCATTGATCCCAATGGAGATGGGTCCATTCTCAGCCAGCCAAGATGCCATCTCTGCAAAATGTGGCAAAACAATGATAATATTGTCCATTATCAGACATGTAATACAGTTTCTGGCAAAGTGAGTAGTGCCAGGTAATTCTTTCCCTATACCGTAAAAGTCAATACAACAATTTAAGGCAAGTAAAATCTACCAGCGCCATTTTCTACTCATTGATAAGTCCACCCAAGTCTCTAATGTTAGTTTTTGATGCATTTTATACTTATATAGAACAAGGATATGGAACTTGTGAACAGAAAGGTTAACTTTACAAGACAAAGTAACCATTACAGTTATGGCTTACAAAAACATGATCTGCCAGATATGCAACACAAGAGCTTCTTATGACAACTCTACACTCAGTCACACTGACTCCATCAAGATATCTCAGAAAAGATCTATTTTGTATCATAGATTTTCAACTTTATTTTGAACTTGCAACCACTATGTGTGCAGTTCCTTTGAATTTTGACCTTCTGATCACAGGAACCTGGCAACGACACCTAAAGCATATCCTGTCGCACAAGACTTCTCCAGAATGCTTTATTTGTGTTTGGCTCTGGCCTGCTCCTATCACCTTTCTGCAGGATCATACATGTCAGGAAGCTAAAGTAATTGGGTCTTTAAGAGGTAGTCAAACAGAGCTGCACTGCAGGTAAGGATTACCCTTGGAGCCAGACTGACTTTCATTTTGCTGCTGCTATCAGATTATGTATTCAGCATTCTACAGCTCCTGATCTCCAGGTATCTCATTATGACAAGCCTGGAAATTTGCTAGAGAATTTAACAGGCACTCATTTCTGACATTCGACTCATTTTAACTAAGAAATGCATGTAGTGTGACATTATGTCACTTAAAAGGCACCAGGAATGGTAAATCGACGGCTGATACTTCAACCTTCTCTTCTTGTGACTCACTTGTTCAAAAGCAAGCTGAGGGCGAAGGGTGGCTTTGAAGTTTGATGCTGACAGATCAGCACCCTACACACTCTGTGGGTGGGAGACCATACATATGCCAAGACTCCTACAATTCAAAGGCTTCCCTACCCTGATACAGATGATGTGTCATGTTGTTTTCTATGCACAACACCAGCTCTGCCAGAGGAGTCTCACAGCATGCTGAATACTAAATACGCTGCTACTCACAGCATATCAAGCAGAAAATATGAACAATTTTGGTCCCCTGGCCAAAAAATCTTCAAATAATACAAAGTTCAAAAGTATAGTGGGATGCAAATTTCTTATCCAACATATATCAGTGTCCATACATAATTTCACTAAATCCCATATATCATACTAAACTGCATACACAACAGTTCCTGTAGACTGACCATTCTCATCCTTGGAAATGTTGACAGAGCTGTTGATGTAGACCTGCACCTTGGAGTAATCCATATGGCATTTCTCATCCTCAGCTTCATAGGGGTACGCCTTCTCCGACTCCAGCCCACCTTAAATCATAATAATCCCATTCAGGAGCCAGGTACAAATGTGTAATGAGAGGCCTGATGACCTAACCTAATGAGACCACAGTAGCATTGTGGGCCACTAGTACTCCAATAAACTGATTTATTTCTGGACAAAAAAATCCTTGCAGATGTAGTGTACTAAGGGTCACTCAGAATACAGGTTGACAGCTACTTAACCTATATGCTACCATGCTTGCAGTTTTCTTGACTCTTACTAGTTTTTATCTTCTTCTCCTTCCTTTCTGCCATTTTGTTTTTAGAATTCTGTGAAAGCATCAAACAAAGACAAACAAGTTATCTCTGTAAATATATTTGCATGTGTGCAATGTCCTTGATATTTGCAAAAATGTATTCCTGGATTAAGTTGATGACTTGCTGGTACTAATTTTCAAGTACATAGCATGCTGAAACATTCCTCCTTGTGGAAAGGACACATTACAAGCCATGAGAATCTGTGTCTATTTACTATCGTTACACCAGCCATCAAGCAAAGGACTTAATGATTTTTCCAAATATGTACACATAAAGTTATACACAGGAAATAGGATAGGAGTTCAGGACAAAACAATCACCAGATTACATTTTCCAAGATGCAGCAACTATACTCCCTGGAGCTTGGGCCTTCAGATGTGTGGGCCCAGACTTAGCATAGAAGGAACATTACTGTAACAGCTCACTGGCAAACATGGTAAATTCCACTGAGCCCTAAGTGGAAACTTTAAACCTATTTCCCAGTGACTATTGTGTCCCTCCCCAGCCCACACATGGAACTGTGCATCAGATGGGATGAACTCTACTCAGTATGAAAGCTAAATTGTGTGGTGACAGACATACAATACATAATCCTGTTTTCCTCACATGTAACAGAAACAAGGAAGGAACTTGAAAGCTGTGTGAAAGTAGGGGAAATTGTATCAGAATGTTTTGGAAAAACAATTTATATGAAAGTTGGTAAAAAAAAAACAGAAAGAGGAAGAAGAAAAATATTTACAAATGGTTGACTTGAAAAAATAACTGCATCAATATGTTTATACAACCCTCTATGAGCCTCCCCTGTCTGTCCTCTACAAAATCAAATCAAGTAACATGGATATCTCACCCATCCTGATGATCTCATCATATGCTTGTGAGGGAAGCCCGCCCTCGCAACCATCATCTAGTTTGTCACAGTCCACCAACTCTGTCAAGGTCAAATTATATTGTCTTTGGTTATTAGACACTTTATTTGAAACAGACCATCTGACTGGTCTGTGGTCAAGTGCTTACCACAGGGTTAATTAGTACAAACTTTAAGATGCATGGCCACATTTTTTTGTAAATAGCCTTTACATTAATAAAGGGAAAGTTGTGGTTATTTGATAATGTATTCAGTGTCTGCAGATGATACACAGGCCTCATCATGCTTGATGAATCAGGAAAAAAATGAAATATTACATACAACAATGGAAATGACGGAATGGGTTGACAACTTGACATGGAATGAGGAACAAGCAACTGATTCACCCCAGCTGAGTTATCACAATAGGAACACTTTAAATTTTATACTTAATTGACATTTTTTTCCTTTCTCAGACTGTTGGAAAAATTGGAATGTGACAATATCCCATTCTGAACGTGTCTACCTCTGTCAGATAAAATTTAGGTAAAGGTACAACCACAATCACTGAATATATCAACAAAATTCCAAATCTGAAAATAGAGTGTAATATGATTCCTTACGTTGCTCAGAGAGATCAGGAAGGTTTCCCTTCTTAATGGCCCACTGGCCTTCAATGTTCCCAGTAGTAGAGAAGGCCCAGCAGGAGCCACATTGGCCCTGAAACACAAGGAGATTTCACATCAGCACCAAGGTCAGTGTCCATGGACTCATTTAGGTACATAAGGTGTCCTTGGAAATAACTGGTGCTTACTTCTATTGTTGTGTTAACATGTGGCAATCAGAATTACTCCCTCCTTGTAAGTCAGCCATAAACCTTGAATAAAAATAATTTTCATACTGTGAAATATTAATGGAAGTCCCTGCATTTGTAGAGCAGATGAGCTGGGCTGTATTCCAAGAAGTATCCTTAAAGTTGGTTAGTTTACTGACTAACTGGCTTGAAGCTTGGCTTGCACTTTAGTCAAGTTTACTCACCTGTAAGTTTACTAGATAAGTACTCACCGGTAAAACACACCATCACAAAGTCAGAGTTTCTACATACAAATAATATCAATGCGAACAGTATCCTTGTATTTGGACACACAGAATACATTCAATTACTATCTGTGAATAGATGAAAAGGAAGGCATTTGGAATCAGGTTATTGCATTCGCTGTATCATTTGGGGGGGGGGGTGTCCATCCTCAGCTTTGATAAGTTGTAGGTTTTTGCATTTTTGCAACAAGAAAGCTTTGAACAACAAATATTATTCTGGATGTCTGATTTACCTAGGACAGCTAAAAAATGCCCCCTACCTGTCCATGAAACAATGCAGGCAACATGTTTAGCACTGAGTTAAATATATTGCATAAAAGGAAAACAGCTACCACCAGACAGACACACATTCATATGTCTATGTTAAGTAATTAGCTTGGCCCACCATTTTTCAATTTATAAAGGAATAAACATGACATGGCCTTTGGCAGAACTGTAAGACCAGCTGTGGTTGTGTGCTTCCATAATCATAGTTGGTGGTCTATACAGAAGTGAAGGACAACGTACTGGTATTAGTTCTATACATTTTAAAAAACTTACTTTTTCTCCTCTTTTGTAAATAATTTTTCTCAAGATTTGACTTAATGATAACAAACAGTTGTTGCTGACCTGATCCTTGACCTCAGTGACAGCGCCATGATCCCGCCAATCAAATGCCTGTGGAGCCTCCCTCTTGGGGATGTTGGCAGGTGGGAGTGGCTTGGCTGGGGCTTTCCACACAGGTGTCAAGTAGTACCTCCTGAACTCATCCTCTGAACAGACACAAAGCATTCATCATAATTTCATATGTTTTTTCTATATAAAAAGGATAAAGTAAATTTGGTCAACAATGTTGATTTCAAACTCTGGCAGGAGATAGTACAGTAGGATACTTAACACAGGTTTGTTGGACTTGACATGAAGATAGCAAACTTTAAGGTACATTTTCTATATCCACAGCATGTCTCTATAACAGTAACTATATCTACTGTAACAGATGATAAGAAGTACTTCATACTTAAGTTCCAACAGTCAAGTAATAACTAAGATAAAAATCTGATCCTGTTGCACTCACCAGTTAGGTCCATGAATTTAGTTACTCCATACTTGGCTGTGCCTTGCTCTGACTCCTGCAGACTTTTTGCCTTCTTGAAGTTGTCTTGGAACACGTAGTACCTCTTCAAGTACTCTAAGGGGTAAACAGATACATTAACTGAAAGGACCTAAAAACTTACATTCAACAGCCAATCTCTGCTTTTGTTCATGATCAGCTTCTGTTGGGATTTTAGCTGACTACAGTGGTTAATATAACCTTATTTATATAACAAGTTAACGTTATATATCTATATAAGTTATAAGTAATGCATTATTTGTGTTTATGATTTGTCTGTACTAGTAATCCCATACTTCATGACGTTTAAATTCTTGTCATTGCTTTGTCAATCTTCTTTTTTTTTTCAACCTTCTAAAGTACACATCTATGATCAAATGCAGTCAGGAAATAGTTGATACTTCTGTTTTCTACCTTAACGTTAGCTCAATTAGTTACTATTCACACCTTCAGTACTGTTATACTGCTTGTTGTACTGCACAGTGAACTGTTCAAATAAGTCCAGGTGTGGTGACTGGAAGAAAAAAAAAACTTGTCAAAACTAACACGCAGTCATTAAGTAGGTAACGAAATACCCAGTAACAAAACAATTTAGCATCAACAGGTAACTCAGTCAGCGTCAACTTATCAACTTATATCAAGGAGCGAGCACAATGTAGCAGAACTGTTGTGTAAATACATCAAGAAGGTGAACATATCGCAAGGAAAGAAGGCTTTTCTATTTTCAGAACCTTCATACTAAAGTGGCTATTGACAGGCTGTCCCTGCCAATTGTGAAAAAAAATCTTATTGACAGGCATTCAAATGAGTAATGCCCTACACAGAAAGCATGTCTCAGTAGCTCAGTGTCATACTAATCTTGGGGATTTGGTTCAAATCTCTAGCCTGAAATCCTGGTCGCGTCATTTTTTTTCTTTTAAACACTGTTAATTTTTCTTGCTCTACTCTTATTTTTGCACCATTTTAAACAGCTATCTGAGGGTTATCCGGTTAGGGTCAACCTGTCAATACTGGGAAAAATATCTTATTAACAGGCTTAGCCTGTCAATAGCAAAAAAGGAAATCTTATTGAGACGCTTGGCCTGTCAATAGTGAAAAAAATTCTTATTTAATCTCTGTCAAAATTCATGTAATTTTAGGACCAGTTCTCCCCATTACTTATTCATTATCCTTCCGGGATCATCAACAGTACAATGCCTAGTAACCTTCAACGAACTTAAGATTGAGCTTGGTAAGATACAAAGATATCAAGGATACATCCGGGTATGTCTGGGTACATCTCGACAAATCTTAACGTAACCTTATACCAACAGGTGCGTACGTACCTGAGCACTCAAGCCGATCCTTCCTGCAACCCTCCACTCCATTGCACTAAACACTGTCAGCGCCAAAAACACCACGGCCAGATGCATTTTTGTCACTTATATAACTGATTATTTTCCGTACAAAGCTGTAGATTCGCGAACCAAATTTCAAACTACTACAGAAAGCTGGAGAGGACAGGAAACCTTGTTAGACTTAGAGGAAGTGTGTACCTGGCACCAGTCTTTCGTAAACAACTGGTTACCTATGACCTTACACAAGATTTAGGTCAAAGGTTGTGAGTGACACCTCATTACCCAAATAGTAAATGGGGCGCGGGAAGGTGCGGGAGCATGTTAGCTGTACGTCGGTGAAGGTTAGTAACATGTAAACTGTACTAACGTTATATATGATACCGAATTAAAATTATGCCATTATGTTATGTTCAACATGCAGATTTATAAAAAAAACTTGTTAAATCACAGAGAAAGCTGAAGAATCCTGGAGAAACCTGAATAATCATGGAGAAACCTCGAAAATCATGGAGAAACTTTGAGAATCTTTGAGAAAGCTGGAAAATGATAGAGAAACCAGTATAATCCTTGAGAACCATTGAGAAACATTGATATTCCTGGAGAATCATGGAGAAAAACGTTTTTAATGTCTATGGAGAAGCATTTCTCCCACGGCAGAGTCCCACACGCGTCATTGACGTATTAACGCGTGTGGGACTCTGCCGTGGGAGAATGTGGAGAAGAAGAAAAGGAAGAAGAAACTACGCAAAAACAATATATGAAGCAGGAACACTAACAACAGATCCATTGATTCGATCATTTGCACCTTCGTGCATTTATTTTGAACAACGGTCAATGTGAAGAACAGTCTTCACACATTTCTTGTGTTCCCGTCTTGTGATGTCCGGTATGCTCTCATGGGACGGTCTGTTTGGACGCACAGGAGAAGGTCAGGACATGCGGCTCCCCGACCCACGGCTGGTCCAACACCTCTACGTCGCACGTCTCGCGCTGTGGTGAGCACAAGACCAGGGCTGGGTCAGTTGCATTAAAAACGGTTATATCTCAATACACACTTGCCTTGAAGTAATGTTGCAGGCAAAAGCATTGGCTATGAATGAAGATTACCTAACATTTCCATTGTCCCGGCATGCAACAGATTAACAATATTAGTAGGCTGAAATGTAGACTTCACCAACTGGCTTGACTGATGTACTGTTTGTTTCACTCTTATAACAGTTAGCAACATGCAATATATGAATCGATTCTAATATATTTGTGTTCCTCTTTATAAGGGATCGCCCTTATTTCTAAAAGTAAATCGTGAAAGTAAGTAATTTAAGAATTCAAAGACAGTTAATGAGTTATTACGAACCCCTCCTCCGAGCAGGACCATGCAGTCGGACAGCTGGACGTTGTTGTCGCTGCTCGAGCAGCCGGTGGTGCCGATCTCCATCGTCAGATAGTACTTCAGACCTGCCACAACCTGTTATGGAAACAAAGTTATGAAGAGAAAATCTTGTGACATGATTACGCTAGCTAATAGATCTGCTATCTTTTGCAAGATTGCTGTCCTCCGAGCCAGAGGAAATAGGAGAGAATGGAAGGGCACGTGGCCAGTTTTCCTCGCACCTGATATTGCGCGCTGTTGACCTCCACCAGCTTACTGAGGGTGGGGTTGTTCCTCATGGCGTTGATGTGGTCGACTGACAGCAAGGCCAGCTGCTGGATGTCCTGGTGGTTAACGTCTGCGGCCATCAGTCCTCCTGGCATGAGGAGCTGCCGCTTTACACCAACCTGGATATCAGTGCAATAATGTTGTATTCATCCTACACTCAGGACTGCTCTTGGCACATTTCAAGCATGAGTATTGTTTAATTTCCTCCAAACAGCAGATAAAAAATCATACCCATTTTGTTGCTGTGAATGTCCAAACAACTGGCATCTCTGATTGTGACGGTACCATGGACATGGATGAATAGAAAACTAAAATCTTTTGTCTACAGCCTTACCTTAGGTCTGCAGGTCATTGAGGTGACTTCGCGGGTGTTGGTCCAAGGTTGGTCGAACACAATCACCATACACATCTCAACCTGGATACGTGAAGGGCAAATACATATACCAAAAATGGGCTCTGCACTGGACTATAAAGTATTCGTATGAATAATATTATTAAATTTTATTTTAACACACACACACACACACACACACACACATACATACGATATAGTGTGTCTCTAGGAAGGGGGAGTGTGTGGGAAATTTGTTTTAAAAATTGTGCAATTTTGTTGTTGTTTACACAATTGGCCATTGAATGTGATATGAACATAATAACAACAACAGAGCTCACTCGTCCGTTCTGGTCGAAGTCGCAGTCCTCCAGGCTGACGGAGTCTCCCTTGTAGCAGCTGGTGGCCCCGATCTCCAGTTCCAAGTGATAGTTCGTACCGGCAACAACCTTCGAAAACGCAACGGTGGTGCTTTAACGAATTATTATAGAAAATATCTTTATTGGAGGATTATCACAGTTTTCCATATTCTGCGGACTTAAACAGCATATGACATACCGAAATGCTGTGTGTTTGAGAAGGAATTCGAACTGTATGAAACCAACCTGTGTGCTCGCACTGTGGACACGGACCAGTTTACTGAGGTACATGGAGTTGCTCTGGGCGTTGATGGTGTCCACGGCGAAAGCTGCCATTCCCAGCACGTTCTGGCTGGTGGGGTCCGTGGGGTGCAGTCCTCCCGCCAGACCGCCCGGCATCAGCTGCCGCCTGGACCGCGTGGAGCTGCAGTGCGTGCTGAGCAGCTGCAGAGAGTTCTCCCACGGTTGACTCCACACAATTACGTCACACACCTCGAACTGAAACACAAGAACAAAATGTAACGTCATCATGTTACAGTCGTGATATGTAAAATATCACCACCGACACATCACATAACGTGTTACCATTAGAACACTACTCACAT
Source organism: Branchiostoma floridae x Branchiostoma japonicum (assembly GCA_013266295.2). NCBI lineage: Eukaryota > Metazoa > Chordata > Leptocardii > Amphioxiformes > Branchiostomatidae > Branchiostoma > Branchiostoma floridae x Branchiostoma japonicum. The sequence continues at coordinate 19,735,007 of CM023840.1, forward strand.
GACAAACTGGCCGGATATTACAAACCCTACAATGGGACAAGGAACGTTATATTACAATAGTTGGGGAGTCACCCTAACATCACCTGTAACGTTTGGTCTACCTACAGCCAAGCTCTAATGAAAAAATCTCATCGTCTACTGTACAAGGTGTTGGTCCTCAAATAAAGCAAATATGCAACTCTGATATAAGAAAACTGTACCTGTGCATTCGGGTCGAACTCGCAGTCTGCCAGGAGCTGGTTGTCGCCCTTGGCACAGACAGTCTTGCCTATCTCCAGGCGCAGATGGTAGTTCACTCCTGCTACAACCTGGGGACAGACCAAAGGAGACAGCATCATCCGTTAGGCCAAAGTAGGCAGCGACATCCGTTAGACCAAAGTAGGCAGCGACATCCGTTAAGATCATACAGGTTATTGTAAAGGGGTGGCGTCTTCATCTATAGCTCCGGTAGAAAAAACCAGGAAACGACCGTTTCTTCGATAAATTTCTTCGAAAATATATTTTAGAAGGGATAATTTACTGAACTATTGAGGAGCAGAGGGGATTCCGAAGTTTAGAGGACAGTAATGATGCGAAATTATCTGTACCGTTGTTCTATTATATTTACTGTTGTCATCAATCAGAGTCAAGTAAATGACTCAAACAGCAATGCTTCCTACAATATCCAGGTTTTCTGAACTCAACTCTATCTTGACGCTACAAGAATGAGCCGCTTTCCTTTTAAAACTATTTCATCCTGACCTGTGTCTGAGCGTTGTGCACATGCAGCAGCTTGCTCAGGTACAGGGCATTGCTCTGGGCGTTGATTTCGTCCACGGCGAAGAGAGCAGCTGCCATGACAGCATCGTCCGTAGAGTCAGCCTGGACCAGGCCGCCAGGCAGCCCGCCGAAGGTGAACTGGCGCTTGGTCGGTTTCTGTCTGCAGCCCTGAGCTAGCACTTCGCGCTCTCCGGTCCACGGAACAACATACACCTCCACGTGACAGAGCTGGTTCTGTGGGAAACCGGTTCACATAACATTGTACCCAACCCACGGCCCATGTAGCTAGCTGACTGTTGGTTTGAAAATATTAAACACGAATTCAGTAAGAATATTTTTCCATACTGGCTTACTTGAGCACATTGCAGTCATAAGAAAGCATTTAAATATACCTTACGAACCAGCGTACTGATGTAAAGTTAGACAAATGTACACCTTTGATGCAAACTGAATAGCTGGTTTCGTATACATGACCCTCAATATTCCCTATGGTTATGCACAATAAGACTGAATAGGAGTTTGTGGTCTGTAACTGACCGTGTAGTCAGGATGTAGAGGGCAGTCCTCCAGGGCAACCATACTCATCTTGGAGCAGGTGGTGGTGGCCGTTTCCAGTTCAAGGGTGTACTTGTAGCCAGCCACAAGCTGAAAGGGAAATAGTCGCATTTAAAATGAGTTGATTTTGCCTTTAACGTGAATAATATTCCGGTCAATCATGGTTTCGTTCCATTGCTAATTCAATTGACAAAAAAGACTGAAATAGAATCACTTTAGTATGATTTCCTTTTCTCCAAGGGGAAATTACAAATAAAATCTTGCTTTAGAGAAATTCGTTAGTTTGACGCACTTACAGTTCACACATCATGCCTTAACTGTCATAACTCTCTCACAGCTTCTTCTGGATTCATAATCTACAGTCGACATCGCTATCATGGTGTAAACCTTATTATTTATGGGCCTTATCTTGTCGGATTTAACACAAGACGGTTTGATGCACTGAGACACATCTGGTTTTCCACCTAATTCTGTACACTGCAGTGGAATGCTTTCCTCATTCTCTACCCATTTTATGATATTGAGCTACCCAAGTCTAAGCTTCCACAACTTGCTAGTTGTTGAGCTGTCATTCCAACAACTAGTTATCGTAAGCTGGTGACATTCCAGCAGTATTATCATGGAAGGGAAGGGACCTAATTTTGGGTTGATATAGCGTCACAAAGGCAAGCCCACATTGTCTAGTGACCAGAAAAAAGTGCTGAACAAAAGTTTTCGTCGGATGTTTGCATTGGTGCTTTATTTCTAATTACGACAAATGAGCGATAAAATAATCATCTGCTCAGCAATTAGCAGAAGCCCCTGCAAATGCAATTAGCTAAAACATTTGCAAGGACTCCACTTTCGTCAGCCTTGTCTGCCGGGTAAATATGTTTTGTTTCAGACGTGTCGTTTGCAAATAGTAGCAAGGGATGATTGGATGATGATAACATAACAGCAGGGATATTCTCACGCTTTCTGGACCACGTACCGACTAAAACTCCTTACCCGAGGACCAACGATACGCCGGACGACGGAGGAAACATATCTATAGGGCTTAGTATACCAATGGAAGAATACAAATTTTCTCGTGGTCTTTGTCTAGGATTTGGCAGATTTTGATTGTTGTAATATCATGTAAGAAGTGTTATCTCAACATCCAGTAGGTAACGCAACATAGAATCAATTCTAGGACAACATCCGGGCATATCACTAACTGCCAGGGTCTATAATTACACGATAGACATCTCATCATATTTTCACACAGCACAATTTGTCCTTGATGACATAGGCATCGCAGACCTGCAGGTCACAGCTGCTTAGGTTCTCATTGACTCATCAGTGTCGTGTGGCGGGCAAGAAGCGACGCGATAAAAGTGATTTTTGTGTTGGCAGAATGCAGCATTTACCTGACCAGGGTTGGGAGTTCTGTTGAGACAGTGACGGAATTGAAGTGACGCATGTTATTCCGCTCTTCTGAGTTACGTTATGGCGCTAGAATTTATTAATGGACCTAGGTGGAAAACTAACTGACGTGATCGGATATCGTCTGGTTATATGCTTGCGATGCGGTACGATGGTGCTACGTAAGAAGCTGTGCCCTTAACTGATTATGTTATCATATAGGAACAGCTATTATGGTTTCTTGAGTAGATTCTGATGTACAAAATGTATTGACTACTTTCTTAACTTAACTACGACGGAATGTTAACTTCATGAATTTACGGTTTACGGTAGTTGGAAAAAATAAAACCTTCCAATCTCGCTGCATTTAAAAATTACAGGCCTCAGGAGAACAGTTGAAAGACAAAATCTCTGTTTACATTTTAGTCAACCATCATCGTCTATCTTCGTCTTAGTGGTTTCAGGGGAAGTGTTAGTACTTCCGTCGTGCTTACGGTCATGGACTGAGCATGCAACAGGCTAGCGTCAGCAACAAAACCGAACGATATTCACCTCCTGAGACCTGACGTGAGACTCGGCTGGCTTGAAGACCTGGCGTTCCAGGACACGACCTTATTCGGGACGTAACGGTTACATGTATAGACAAGGGCGACTGCTGGCTACACATTCTGCTTACCTGCCGTTTCCCTGACAGAACCTGCACCAGCTTGGACCTGTAAATGCCATTAGTCCATTCGTCGATCCTGCTGACAGCGAAGTTTGCGATCTCCAGCAGGGCGGGATCGGCTAGCTCGGCGGCAGTCATCTCCACGGCCCCGCCAAGACGTGGTTTCTCGGCAAGAGCCACGGACAGGCTCACCAACAGACACAGGAGAACTTTCATGTTGTTACACTTCTGTTTCCACATGAAATGGATGGCCTCCTGTTCATATCCGCTTTAAATACGGCACTTCCATTTGTTTAGTGTCTTAAGTACATACAGAACAGGGCAACAGGAACTGAGGCACAAAGTTCACCTTATTTGGTTCTGCCTCTTAAAAGCTTTAGAGTTGAATAAATATGATTAACGTTTCAATATCTTTAAAAAAACAAGTGCAGAAATGTTTAGTTAAGAATTCTTCAACCAGCTGTTGATACATAGTTATCATGTATTCCTAACGGAACTGGGGTGAATGTAAGTCCTTTTTCTTCAGCCACAGAATGGGGGATCGCTCTTGTTAAACGAATTGTGCGTGATTTGTATCCACGCATTGCATTGGCTGAAAGTCTATATCTAGTTTAACTTTAATTTTAAGCTCGGATTCTATCCTTGTAACAGTCTAACTGAGTATAAAGACATAAAAAATGCCTCATGGTACAACATGGGGGACAGCTTTTGGGAACTAAACAGGTGTTGCGTTATCGGTGTTAGCATCATGCTTATTGAATTGACCTTTTTAAAAGGGATGTGCGTAGGGTACCACAGTGAATATAGATGAAACTTCGGAAGTGATGATTCATATCCCTTCCCCTTCTTTTTTTCGGTTTTTAGGCACTAACGTTAGTAACACACTGATTAACGGGGAATGGCAACAACCATCTTCATTTTAACACCTCAGGAAAAAGCAGTTTGACAAGGCGATAGACCCACTTTGCCTCACTAGATGTTTACGAAAAATCGTAATTAGGCCACAGCAAGTAAATTTTATGGATGACATCCTCGCGCGCATTAATTTTCGCCTGATTTCAGAAAAAAAAACAAGAAATTTTGTTGCCCTGCGACGGTGGTCAACATGCCAAAAAAAGGCAAATATGTCATGAACGTCCATCTGCAAGACAAGGCTCTGATTTATTCTTTTATTTTTACTTTGATACAATGTTGTATTTTATTCATTTTATATGTGATGTTGCCACTGAATCAAAACCATTTGTACAATAGTTGAAAATTTTATTTAGTCACTTCTTTTTTCAAAGTTGTTTCAGAGACAAATCAGTGTTGTAACAGTTGGCACAATATAGGTAGAGTATGGCTTCCAGACAGTTCGGTTTATGAGTCACTCTGTCAGTGATTGAGCCAGTCTCTAAACTCAGAGACCACCAGGGATCCAGCAAACTTGCGCAATTCCTCGTGTTTGATGGCAAGTGTTGACAGTCCAGGGTGTTCCATTACAAACGAATACCCAGTGTAGTATCTACCTTGAAGATGGTACAGCAAGCTCTTTTTTTGTTCTATTTAATAAAGACACATCTGCAAGGACAGGTAATACTGTTGAATACAGCGACAGAAGACCTGTTGGGTATGATATCATGTTTTACCGCCTAAATTCTTGTTCAACGAGGTTTACGATCTCAAAATCTGAAAATGTAGGAATCTTGTTTTTTTTGGCCTGCCTTGTTTTTTTTTCGCCCTCTCGCATTAATTTTGGAGTCTCCGGAGGATGTCATCCATAAAATTTACATGCTATGGCCTTATGTTACGTTACGATAGACTCAGATGGTAAAGTGCTCACTTTGGGTGAGACAAGAATATCAGCTGCATGTCTGACTGGATGTGACAGTAAATGCCATGTGTGTATTTGCGTGGGAACAATCGGAAACGCAAACAGGTCAGCACAGTTCCGTTACAACCAGCATTTATAATCTTAGGAGAGCGCAGTGCGTACGAAACCTTACAATGGTCGTGTTCAAGCAAGATCCTTCATCTAGTTTGCCGATCAACGAGCGAATATGTGTTGTGCGTCTGTTTAAGCATTACTTAACAATATATGGCAGTCAGAAGGCAAAAATTGGGTCGGCATTCCATTTGTTGTCTTCGTCAGAGGAACTATGGAAATGGTTGGCCGCATTGTGGGTGACAGCGGATTTAGGGATATAACTCTGGAAGGCATGATTCGAAGTCCCTGATATTTGGCAGGCAGATTACCGTTATTAAGGCCGAAGTCAAGTGCAAGTTTAGGCTTTGTGGGGGGTCCGTACGTCACGTTAGTGAACCTTTTGTGTTTGTTGCTTGTTAACAAAATAAGTCGAGTATATTTAAATAGATGGTGTCATGATTTTTGGTAGGCAAGTTACCGTTGTTGAGGACTAGGTCAAGTTCGAAAATGGGCCTCATGGGGGTTCCCTACGTTTCGGCATTGGACCTTTTGTGTTTAGAAAGATGACGATCTTCCCCCCTAACCTCTGCTTGGAGACATCGGGGGGGGGGGGGGGGGACAGCTGGACCCCATAACTATCAGGTCTGGGATCAGATAACATTGTTTACATTAAGGGACTGTTCTATAATTTCAGGGGGAGGAGGATAGGTTGGTCAGCCTATGGCCACACCAAGTAATTTTTATGGTTGACGTCCACTGGAGACCTTAAATTTATTGCAAAAGTGCGATAAAAACATGAAGGGTCGAAAAAACAAGATGCCTAGATTTGGAATATACTGAATGTAGAAATACAAATGTCTAAGGACACAAATTGAATAAAAGAACACAGTGTAACTACAAACAAGCATCAAAATAATTCAAGTAAACAGCAGTAGTCGCCCTGTTCGGATTCTTTCCTTTCATCGCACCTTCTCTTATTGCATTTTGCAACACTGTTGTGACACTTTGATCATAATACAGTAAGCAGAATTTCTTGTAACAGTACTTTTTTCCCCAGTAACAGTCACAAATCAAAAAAGCTAACACGGATGACAGCGAGTCTGTAAATCTGTGGCGAACCATTTCACAGTGTTCCATAGAGTAAAAAGAGCTACCGTTAGCTACCGTTAGCTACCGTTAGCTACCGTTAGCATTTCACAGTGTTCCGTAGAGTAAAAAGAGCTAACGGTAGCTAACGGTAGCTAACGGTAGCTAACGGTAGCTAACGGTAGCTAACGGTAGCTAACGGTAGCTAACGGTAGCTAACGGTAGCTAACGGTAGCTAACGGTAGCTAACGGTAGCTAACGGTAGCTAACGGTAGCTAACGGTAGCTAACGGTAGCTAACGGTAGCTAACGGTAGCTAACGGTAGCTAACGGTAGCTAACGGTAGCTAACGGTAGCTAACGGTAGCTAACGGTAGCTAACGGTAGCTAACGGTAGCTAACGGTAGCTAACGGTAGCTAACGGTAGCTAACGGTAGCTAACGGTAGCTAACGGTAGCTAACGGTAGCTAACGGTAGCTAACGGTAGCTAACGGTAGCTAACGGTAGCTAACGGTAGCTAACGGTAGCTAACGGTAGCTAACGGTAGCTAACGGTAGCTAACGGTAGCTAACGGTAGCTAACGGTAGCTAACGGTAGCTAACGGTTCAATGTGGTACTCCATGATCCACTGTCTAATGGCAATGATCCCATTCCGATCTTTCCACTGCCTATTACCTCCCGAAGCCTATTCAGATACCCATTTTGCACCTCATCCACTGAGGAAAAGACACACCGTCTTCCTGGGAATCGAACCCCCGACCTCTGGATCTCCTGTCAGTTACCGTAACCACTCTATCATGCGCCCCCACCTCCACCCCCGGTCTTCAAGAAGGTACAATACCCTCGTATTTAAACCGTTCGACGTCTTTAAAGACGTGATCAAAGCCACTGATGGTATGTCACTTTGGAACGATATCAAGCTTATTTGTTTGGAGAGAAAAAACGCAGCCTTTTGTGTTTGTTTGCCTGTCGTAAGTTTTTACTATTCACTATACAGGATTTACTATTTACTATACAGGATTTGCATATCAATGGTGGACACGTATCCAGATAGCTCCGTCATTTAGACCTCCAAAGTTGTGTTTCTGAAACTTTTTTGAGGCCACAACTTGTGGTTTATACTGTCTGATCAGCTGGAGAACCTCGGAGCGAGATCTGGCTCTGTATTTTCGGTTCTACTCTGGAATATTGGGGGATCCCTAGAGCGACGTCGGCAGCACAGCTCCCCTCCCCACATCTGGACAATGCCGTCCTGTGAAGATTGCCATGCCCCGGGAGCACAGCTCGGCCAGGGAGACCTGAATCTTTGCAAACGCTGCTCCGACAAGCGATCCCCACCGGTAGATTCTACTCAGGGTGAGCCAAACAAAATCTTTATTAACGACCTGTTATGCTTCGTCGTCAATAAGATGGACAAGATGCCCGGCGATATTGTCACGAAACTGTGCTTGGAGACTACACCGAGGAGGAGATTGAAGACGCCAAGAAACTGGCATTTGACACTTGCAAGCCCAGCGAGCGCTTCAAGAAACGCCAAGGCGCCAACAAGTCCGTCACAAATATGTCGGACATCTTGCGGGTTCTACATTCCGCCGACCCGCTGACGCTTCCTACCTTTGCGTCTGCATCCCTCCGTCTTCCTGTCGTTGAGCTGGAACTCACGGATTTCAGCTTGTGCTTCCAGGAGATTCAAGTGATACGACAGGAAATGAAAGTCATTTGGGCCACTACCGTTGACAATGTGAAAGTGCAAGCCGAAATTGCGGCCCTTCGCAGAGAAATCGCCGACCTGAAGGACGTGATGAGGGCGTCAGCATCATGGCGCAAACTGTGCCGGCGCCTTGCCCTACCACCTTCGCTGACGTGGTGTCTGCAAACCACCCCCAGTCGATCGTGCATCCCTCGTCAGCGAGGCGAGCTTCAGGATCCACTCAAGCACACGTCCTAGGTCAGGGTGTCGCTACCAAACCCAAGTCCCTTGTCTCGAAGGACCCTGCCCAGGCTTCTCGCTCATCGCCCCCATCCTCCCGACGCAACAGATCGGGTGTCCTCGCAGCCCCCGACGAGGAAGGGTTCAACTTGGTCAAAAGGAGAAAAAACAGATCCAGAGCAGTGGTTGGCACTGCTAAGTCTTCTACACTGTCTGCGATCAAGGCCAGGCCAGTCGAGATATTTGTCACGCGCCTGGGCCCCGACACCATGTCGGAAGACGTCGAACGGTATCTGCACGACAACCTGTCGCATGATCGGACGCTCTCCTGTATGAACCTTCCGACTAAGTTTGACTCCTACTCTTCTTTCCGGGTGTCAATAGACAGCGACGCTGTAGCTGAAATCCTGTCCCCGTCTTTCTGGCCGTGTGGCGTACTCGTTAGGCGATTCCACGGTAGACGTGCCTCCTCCACCTCGCAACCGAGACCATGAAGACTGGCTCAGACACGCTAAATGTGGCATCCTTTAACTGTCGTTCCGTTAAGAACGCTGCCCAAGCTGTCAAGGACCTGTGCCAGATTTCTGACATTATCCTCTTACAGGAGCACTGGCTCCTGCTGAACGATTTAGACTTTCTCTCTAGTCTGGATAAGGACTTCTTAGCGTATGGCACTTCGGCTGTAGACTTGGGTAAAGGCATATTACATGGTCGCCCTTATGGTGGCGTAGCGGTCCTTTGGCGGAAGTCTCTCGGAATAACTGTGAGTATTGTGAGCGAGGATGATGATCGAATTTTAGCCTTACGAATCAATAATGATGTGAGCTGTGAACTCCTTCTGATTTGTGTGTATCTACCAGTAGAATACACAAACAACATGGATATTTTCATTGACAAATCAGGTAAAATCGAGTCTATAATACAACAGACCAATGTGACGTGTGACCAACGTCTGTATCATGGGAGACTTTAATACGCGCCCGGACGGTATATTCTTCCCACTGTTGTACAATTTTTGTCATGATAATCATAAATTTATTAATAACCTCCATGTAAGGGACACCGACCTTCTTCCTGGGTATAGTTTTACGTACCTTAGCGAAGCTCATGGGTCGACGTCGTGGCTTGATCATTGCGTCTGCTCCGATACTATGTCTGCTAGTATCTCAGAAATGTGTGTTCTGTATGATATTGCCCCATCCGATCATTTCCCTCTCTGGGTTTCATTCGACTGGACATCGGCTCCTGTGTTTACAAACACAGCTGGTGACGGAATTTTACCCCCAAAGAGATTCAATTGGGAACGTGCATCCCCCTCTGACTTGGCACGGTACCACACTTGTGCCGATGCCCTCTTATCTGAAATCCAATTGCCAATCAACGCTCTTTTATGTCTAAATCCTAACTGTAAGAACAATGACCACAGAACTTCTCTCTCTGCTAAAGTCGGAGCTCTTGAAAGTGCAGCTACGACATCCCTCCCCACAGGAAAATGTGGCACCTCCCACGCGATACCTGTTTGGAATTCTGTCGTCAAAGAGTACCATATTGCAGCCCGAGATGCATTTTCTCTCTGGCGCGGGTTTAATCGACCGAGGCATGGGGCCATCTGGGACCTAATGAGATCAACTCGGGCAAAATTTAAACTAGCTTTAAGAGAGTGTCGACGTGCGGAGGCCCTGCACAGGGCAGATGCGCTCGCCTCTAGTCTGCATAAAGGGGGTCAAGTCGGCTTCTGGTCTACGCTGCGGTCTCAAAATGGCTCCAAGCCAAACCTCCCATGTAACATCGACGGCCACAGCGGTGCGTCTGATATCACTAGCATGTGGAGGCGTTACTACGACTCTCTGCTGAACTCTGTTGCTCCCAATGACTGTAAACAATCTGTAGATGACACAATCTATTCTGAGGTCAGCTATGACCCGGGAATGTCGGCACCTGCACCTGAGGTATGCGCAGCAATCAACAGACTTCAGAACGGGAAGTCCTGTGATTCTGACGTTCTTTCAGCTGAGCATCTAAAGCATGCGGGACCTCGGCTTACCATTTTGTTCTCTCTTTTGTTTTCCGCTATGCTAGTGCGTTAAGGGTAACTCTCATTCCAATAATCGAGAAACAAAACCTGAATCCTTCCCTTAAGAATAATTATCGTCCTATTGCTATTTCCAGCCCCATTTTCAAATTATTTGAATCCCTTCTCCTCAGTCGCCTTTCATCGCACCTTCTCTAATTACATTTTGCAACACTGTTGTGACACTTTGATCATAATACAGTAAGCAAAATTTCTTGTAACAGTACTCATTCCCCAGTAACAGTCCAAAATCAAATAGCTAACACAGATGACAGTGAGTCTGTAAATCTGTGGCGAACCATTTCACAGTGTTCCATAGAATAAAAAGGAGTACAGAGATTCTTTTGTATTCTAGACCAAATTGATTATTTAAAAAAGTAAAGAATACACATGTTCATTTCTCTAGAACAATGTCCATCTGACGAAGGCATGAGATCTCCGACCTCTAGTTTATAATAACAAAGTGATTGGAGCAAGTGAGCCACACAGACAGCTAGGTGAAACATTACAGCAAGAAAACTGACTTGGTTTTACTGAGAGCCATATAACTTTACGTGCCTTAACAAGAAGTACCATATTTGTCCTACTATCTTTACTAGTATTGATAGCTAAGATGGCCCAAAATGGCATATCGAGTCATGCATTGCAAAATGGGAAGTAAAAACATAAGCGACATGATGAGAATGATATCAGGTCATCCAGAGGGTTTCCGACATTCCTCGGCCGTGAGCCACCTGCTGCAGTACTGTTGCCAAACGCAAGGTCCTCTGGGTGGAACGATGAAACTCGTCTTCCCAACAGATCAGACCGCGGAGTCGAAATGGTTCTGCTGAAGCGCTACCTTGCAGAGAGCCCACGAACTGCCACCAACCACATAATCCTATTGGAGAGAAAAGCATGTTAAACCATTTTATATCGTCCACTGTATAAGTACATACGAACATAAAGAGTGTCTATTCACATTACTTCTTCGTTTTGGCTAAGGTCGATTCTCCTGGAAAGAACAATCAAGTCCTTCCCTATTCAGCTTATTTCGCAGTAGTTATCTCCCGATTCATAAGCTCTGTCTGTATCTGTATCTGTATAGCCGGTACAACCGCCCTTTGGCATAACACACCAGTCTGTAAAAAATAAGACACTTAGGACAACGTTGCTATAGTAATCCCCTTTCAGTACCTGCTAGAAGATTAATGTTCAGCTAAATGTTCAGGTAAACCATGGGTTGTCCTGTGCTAACACCAGGCCAAAAGGGATGGTCCTCGCTGATACGCATGATCTGCGATGCCACCGAGCGTGATTAGAACTTATCATTACCCTTTTATTTCGATTGCCCTTCTATCATCGATCATTCTCCAGCAGATGGGTTACATGAGCCTATGATATTGGCTCATTAACTGGGGCTACAGTAGCTGAGCAGCAGGCGACTTATAGTATTCTGCACACTCCCCCCCCCCCCACCCCTCGGGCCAGTCTGCGTCATCAAGGCGCCCGTCCGTGTCATTTCTTTTCCTAGATGAGTAGTTCATGCAATGTTTGACTTCACCTTTCCGCAGCTTTTGGTCAGATACATTTTCCAAGATATTTTTGTTATCATCGTTTTGGAACTTTATCTGCATTTTCACACAGCCCAATTCTTCTTGTTGTTAGTGCGGACCGTAAGTCTTCTTGTTACCTTTTGCCTTCCAAGAGAATAGAGCCATTGGAGAGGAATGGTAGTACCGTTTGACTAACGATGCGTATATGATATCATACGTATTTGTCATTTTTTCTCAAATCACAGTTCGCACTCGGCCCTGCCCGTTTGGCATCAGGTGCTCCGGCTTAGCGTCTCCACACGACAGGATGGTCATCCGACAGAGAGGAACGAGGCGAGTTGAATCCCCATTATCATATAGCCAGAAGACGTCGACCAATCAGAAGGCTCCATTTCCCCCCAAAACCAGGTCGTTAATATCCCATAACGGACCCGGAGGTCCGTAACGATATTGACCAATCAGCGTCGACCGATGGCCGCCGGTGACCTAGTTCTGTTCCAATGACGTCAGGTCGAACGGGATTCGGGTTCGACAACAAAATCTGTCTATTATGACATTTTTAGTTTGCCCGTCGTCTTTGCGTAAAGAGCACGTCGTAATGGATGTGCAATTTAACCATTAAGCAGAAGATTTGAACTCGATACTAGCTGCGTGGTCGCTCAGGAACACCCGGCGGCACCAGAGGAAGAAGGAAGAGAGGTAACGTACTAATGGACAGCTGGAGGAAGCGCGAATTAAAAAACAACAGCAAAAAGTTTGGATTGGCTATATGATAATAACGTTAATGCCCCGCTTTCCTTCGGTGTATACGGCGTCATAATTCATGGTCGGTTCCTATGACCACCTCATAAACGACCTCGTCCTTCGGACTCGGTCGTTCATTCGGTGGTCATAGGAACCGACCATGAATTATGACGCCGTATACACCTCAGGGCGGGGCATTAACCCTATATTAATTTTCTTTGTTACCTGAAGTCGGGTCGATATGTAACGCTGCGCGTGAAATTAGATACATGAAAATGTGGCGTCACGGTTAATGGATAGTTTTCAGCCCCAAGGTGTAATGACACAGTAGGTGATATATGATTGGCCACGAGACTTAGCGTGCACGTGACCTAAACGCAATGCGCTGTTTAAAGAAGTTATCCTTTATGCAGGCAACCTGAAACTCTGCGAAACAACACGCTGCCTTAAGAATAGACTGTGATTATTTTGTTTTGTATGTTAGACTTTTTTAAAGTTGGTTCGTCTTCACAACTCAGACCATTGAATCTTTACCAACAGGACTTCATCGCTGTCTTCCATCGACACACATCCAGACGCATTCTGCACTGTCCTCTGCTGAACACTATCCACGAACAGGTAAACACACCTGTCCTTGATGCTGAACACTGTCCACACACACAAACGTACATCCCTGTCCTTGGTGCTGAACAACATCCATACACATACCTGTCCTTGTGCTAAACACCACCCACGCACGGGTAATTACACCTGTCCTTGGAGCTGAACACTATTCACACACTAGGACACCATCAAGACCTTAAGACCAAAGGCAGTTAAGTACAGGAATCTCTAGCTCTCGTAAACATTGAGTCATACCTCCATGATGTCATCCAGACATTGAGCCTTGCACTTGAACGCGCTGTAGAACCGTGGCCACTTCATGACGCTGAAGCAGCGCTCACAGGCCTGGACACACAGCTCCTCATCGTCCTCGCTGGGGTACCCAGCCCGGCTGGGCGTGACTGCCATGGCAACCAACAGGGTCAGGAGCAGGGTCTGTCGCACGGTCATCATCTTAGGAACAAAATACATGTTTGTGTCAGGATACATTTGTTGTGTGTTGTTCCGTAGGTGTGCTGGAAGTAATCATTGAAATACGCTTAAATGATCAGAAATTAAAAACCTTTCACAGTAATCATTCGGTTGAAACAGGTAGCCTTTCCTTGCTTTGCCGCCAATAACTCGTAAGACATTTCAAGAGAATAGGGCTCTCATCTTGTACCAAACATGAAGTCAGCTTAGCAAAGAAGGCATCCGCCTCTGCAGTTATGACAATACCAGCAGGACGAAAATGAAAAATATCCTGACTCAAGGTAGGAAGGTTTCCAGAATTTATACCGGTAACTTTGTTGTGCGTGTTGGCGCCCATGACTTGGCCTGGTAGACGATCGACCTGCTGATATTTCGCCCTTTATTGCGGCTGGAGAATGGATAGGTCCATTTAATTCACGTAAATGCAGGATAGAATGAATGGGCAAGATACACATTAAGTGGCCGTGGAGACAGCCTATAGACCTTCAAAGTCCATTCCTGATTATGTGTTATTAAAACATATTTGCAATGTATCAATGGGAATCATGCCGTCTATTACGGGTACGCGGGACGTTTCAACCAACATAGAATTTCATCTAAAATACAGAATATAGAAAAGGCAAAATTATACAAATATGACCATGCAGTTAGTTAATTTGATAGCAAAAAGACTAGATAGCATAGATGGAGTCACAATCAACGTACCTTGCAAACCCTTGGTGGCTAGGATCAAGAACAAACGGACAAACAGCAGAAGTCCTCCCCGGAGCACTGCGTCAGGATTTATACACAGGGATCCTGTAAGCTCCTCCGTGCCATCCCTGTGGTCACGGGACTGAGAGCACCAATGGGGCGCAACAAATGGGACACGTCCACCTCAGGGCTAATCAATCTATAAATGCCTCAGGAAGTTGCATCAGGACAAAGTCGAGCAGTACGTACTGTGTTAGCATTCTATTTGGAAACAAGAGTACTTGATATCAATGTATTTGTGCACTTGTGAAAGAAAGGGGCGTTAAAGGTGGTCAAAATGGAGCCTTTCTCTTCCGTCTATGACGTCTGTATATTGTCCAGTACAAGTACATTGTATGTATGCACAAACATGGCAGAGTAAAAAGAATGAGTTACAAAGTTTTCTTGAACTTCTTAAACTTGAGACGTTGGTAATACGTATTCAATTTAAACTTAACATGTGCCCTGCTGTTCTTGTCACTTATTAATCGATCAATGACGTCAGATTATACATGTATATTCATCGATTCATCTATCCGCTCATTATTCTTTGAAATTCCAATTCAGTGCTAATGAGAATACAGACAACCAACACGGCTACTGGTACAAATTATTTACTGGTTCAGATCCATATAATTGATCTACTTATTTAGGGTGGCATCGAATTACCTGTCTTATTTCGAAGAGTTAATGTGTCTCCAAAGATAATATACATGTAAAGTCATTTAAACTTTGGTCAGTGATGCATATACTGTGAAATCAGGTCATCATTGCCGAACGAAATTAACTAGGCGTCCGCGATATACTGAGCCAACAAACCATGTATAAAATTCACCAAATTGTGATTTATTTCAATTCTATCTTCCGATTCACTAATAGCTTTGAATATCAAACTAAAGGATTACATTTCACTAAATTGGATTGCCATTATAACCTTGCATAAACCGCTGCATTCAGTCAGTTAGGCGTGGGATGTCTTTTGGGTGGAGGTAGGATTGTGCTGCACTTTCATTGTAGCGTTATCTTTTTCAATTATGAGTCATTCGCTTTTCTTCGCCCGATTTGTAACTTGGCATTCCTTAGTGTTCTGAAGTGTTGAAGTGATAGAATTTCAGTACAGTCAGTGTCTGTATCTTTGTCCATTTTTCGTTTGATTTTACTTATATAATAACCATGTTAGTCTGTGTTTGATTTGCTGCTCGCTGACATATTGTTGGCGGATTGCATGACATTGAAGTAAGATTCCATCAGCGGTCAGAAAATCCGAAAAGTTATACAGGGTTTACTTCATTAAAGTCACTAGCTGTGGCCAATTTTCCTGAACACTGATAATTCTTACTCTAACATTTAAAACATTGACAGAACTTTCACACAGCACATATACAAAGGTTCCGGATAGTTGAGATTTGCAGTGACTCTGAATTTAAGTGATGTTTTCATGTCATCTGAGGCATGGGGCTCAGTGAGGGTTGTGGAGTTTCCTGGAGTTTCCTGAAGCGCGGCAGCTTGCAGGACCGCGCCACCACGCGCCCCACGTTAACTAAGATGATCACTACAGAGATCCCCACAAAAACCATGGCGGTCACGAAGATACCAAGAAACTCTCCCCGCGAAATTCTCTGTTCGTCACAGCGGTCCCCCTTGTACTCCTTCGTACAGACACACCATGGAGTATTCTGGGAAACAGAACAGGACAGCGAGTTTACGCAATACCCAGGAGGACACCCTCTGAAATACCAGGTCTGATTGAAAGTGGTGACGTGCTTCCAATAATGGCGGGTAGTTTGTAGGTACAGGTTGATCAGTTCGGGGAGCTGGGCATAGATGAGAACAGGACCCACAGTGTCCAGTTGGTTCCCGTCCATATAGATGGATCTCAAGTTGTTTAGATTATGGAATGCATTCATCTCTACACGGACGAGGGGATTTTTCTGTAGATTCAATTCACTGAGCTCGCTCAGATACTGGAATGTGTTGTTGTCTATGTAATGGATGTTATTGTCACTGACACTGATGGCTTCTAGTTTAACAGTATCATGGAACCAGACTGGATCTAGGTAAGTCAAGGAGTTCGACTCCAGGTGTAGGTGCGTAAGACTGGTAAGGGTGTGGAACACACCAGCTTGCACTTGAACGTTCTCTAGGTCATTGTTGTGGAGGTCAAGCTGATTGAGTTGCCTAAGGTTCGCGAACATCTTCAAATTAACAGGCCTGACTGAGACCAGCCTCAGTGTTCGCAATCCCTGGAGCTCGCTCAGGAGATTGGCAGGTGGGGAGGTCAACATGGAGACGTTGAAGATATCTACGGAGAGGACATCTGTAAGGCCGGAGAACAGGTCTGCAGGAATCGTCGTTATTCCAGCCACGTTGCTGATGGAAATGTCCTGTGTTGTTGGCGGGAACGTTATCCCGTCAAGCGTTGTGCGAGACACACAGGACACCTGTTTCACCCAGCGACCCAGGTAGGTATTGCAGTTTTCTAGACAGGTGCAGTTGAGAGGACAGTCTACATGCCAGGGACCCGGCTGCCCCGGGCAGCTGGAAGTTCGTGCCCCCATCGCCGTTACCAGGCAGACGACATAGTAGAAGTAGAACGTCGTCATCTTATCTGTTCAGTAGAAAGAAAATGTAGACGATTGTGAGGCGTATTGGCATCGTCAAATTTGTTACATTTGCAGATCGTATGCGTTGATCTGCAACAAAATTCATACTTTCTAGCTTTAATGATAGCATGTGGGCACTTCAGTGAATGAACGAAAGATGTGTAATTTCCCCATGTTTAAAACGCTACAATATTTGTTCTGTAAAACGCTGCCCCACCCCTTCCGTCGAGAGCTCCATAATGGCTGACGTTTCAGGTGCCAGAGCGTCACGTGCCCCACTCTGCTCCCGCCATATTTTACCTTATCACACATGGAGCCTGAGAATACACATATTAGGTACTATCCTTTCGACAAAGTGACTACTTGACCCCCCCCCCCCCCCCCCCCCCCCGTTTTCTGTACTTGAAGCTACTCGCTTATTTGACCGTCAGATTGCAAGTGGATGAAAACTTATGTGAAATATCTGACGATCAAATCTTACGTTACACCTTTTTGTCGACATTATTTCCTTCACAAATAGGTTAGTGTTCATCTATTACCGACATTGAAAGAGTCATAGAACAGTTTCTCTCCGCATTAGTATTGTGGTCGCGGCCGTGGTCACATATAAACAGGATCTAAAGACTAAACACAAGTGAGACCTTACCTGTATCCGGCTCCAACAGTTGGACGGGTCGGAGGTTTAATGTGCTGGACTTTGCACTAACGTTGAGGACAACAACATATACATATTACAACGGTCGGACCTGTGTCAGCAGGTATGAAGGTCAATAGGATAGCCGTTCTACTGCACCAAATCAACGTACCAGGGGGCGGAGAGAGAGGGTCATGTTACACGTTATTGTGGCTTCTTTATAGTTGCTTACATTACAGTGAAAGTTCGTCTAACATGTCACACATCAACTCCAAACCGTTTCAAAATGATGTAGGACATTTCGTCAGTTTATTGATAATTGTACATGAATTGTCATGAAGTGACATTCCTAAAATAACATTACAAACTATCGATGAATGGTAGAAGTTCTCCGCTTCTGTTAGCTTAAGTCAATAATTAACTTACACCAGTTGGTGGCAACAGCATTCTATCACGCCCCCTCAGCCGACCAATGGGCAAATGTTTACCGATGGGTACTAGGCACAGGTAATATGTGGCTGTCTGGGCCTACACGTTAGTTAGATAGAAATAATGAAGTGGAAACGACTGTTTTATGCACACATAGTGACATCCATATTGTTACAGCCCTGTTGTTTTTATTGGAGACAATAGCTCTTAGAAAAAAATATATTTCACGCACCACAACCACCCACCCTTCTCCCTCCAAAACTATCTTTTTGGGACTTAAATGATAATCATGTCGTCGTCGAGTTCATAATACATAGAAAGCCTGGGTAATATTGCTAATGTTCCCATTATGCTGACAATGGTCACCACGTAATAAATATAACTGCCGGGTAAATCATTGTTAAAGGTAAACACCCTGAGCCGTCCCTCCGTGCCCCACATGGAGTACGTCATTTCTGACATGTATATCTGTATTGACCTTTTACTATTTGCACGGACTTACGACCACCGATATAAGAACTATCTGATTGGTCGGGTTGGTTGGCTTGTTAGTTGGTTAATTGGTAAGTGGGCTGGCTGGCTGGTTTGTTTGGTCATTTGGTTTGTTTGTTTGTTTTGTTTGTTTGTTTGGTTGGTTGGTTGGTTGGTTGGTTGGTTGGTTTGTTGGTTGGTTGGTTGGTTGGTTGGTTGGTTGGTTGGTTGGTTGGTTGGTTGGTTGTTTGGTTGGTTGGTTGGTTAGTTGGATAGTTAGTTGCTTGAATGGTTGCTTGGTTAGCTGGTAGGACCTATCTTACATCGGGTGGTTGGCCGGTTCTTGTGGTTAGTTCTGACCAACATTATGTTTGTTTGTTAAAGTCAATATTATAAACTCAAAGTTGAAGGTGAAATAGTTTATCAGAATGCCTGTAGCTGCAAACATTGATTCCCCCGCCTTTTGATAACATTGACAGTTCAAGGACTTGTGGCTGTAAACATGAATGATGCTTAAAAAACTCACTGAATAAAAAACTCTGCTTCTCGGCATCAAGCTTCCTTTATTCTTATCAACAAGTCAATTTGTTGGACAAGATTCATTCATTCATCAATAACGATAAACACTGCGGCGACACACACGTGCACTGACAAATTAACTAAAGGAACAGATGATTGGAAAGAAAAGTTGACATAATAGATAAACATCACAAACAGTATAATGAGTATAATGGCTCTAGCGGGCAGTCACATGAGCCGAGTAAGACATTTCATCCAACAAACAGAAACGTAGACTTAACGTTTTCAGCACGCCACAACAGAAGTATGAGGTAAATATAACGTTATATAAAAAAGGACCCATAGAGCCCGAATCTCCACCACTAAGGCAAATAGAAATGGCAAACATATAAGAATACAGATTCTAGACACCAACACATGTCCTGACTCAACGCTTACAATGTTGAATTGATATACTGCACAACAAGTCAATTTGTTGGACAATTTCTGCCTGTCGTGTTACCTGACAATTAGGGCTAATTTCTCACATTTTTCCAATGGATAATAATCCAGAAACCTGGACCTTTTTGGACCTGCCAAACCAGGGTTTTATATAGCAGGTGGCCCGATGTTTGTCAACAGCTAAACTCCTTTTGAAATGTATAGCCCTGGTTTCACCCTATCTTTCTATTGTACTGA
The DNA here is from genome assembly GCA_013266295.2 of Branchiostoma floridae x Branchiostoma japonicum. Classification (NCBI taxonomy): domain Eukaryota; kingdom Metazoa; phylum Chordata; class Leptocardii; order Amphioxiformes; family Branchiostomatidae; genus Branchiostoma; species Branchiostoma floridae x Branchiostoma japonicum. Next base: position 19,754,781 of record CM023840.1, read on the forward strand.
TTGATGACAAACCAACTACTGTATTACCATTATGTACACTAGTTAATGCGTAGTAAGATCACAGACCTCAATCCAGTTATCAAGCAAAGGTAACCCTGACCCTTACCCGGGCCGGCATTTCAAACTATGCCTAAAATGCACGATCAACAAAAGGATGCCAAGGAACGCCATCAATGACAGAGGAAGCAGTATACCTGCCGCCATGACACCGTCACACTCCGGCGTTTGGTACGAGATTCTGCAAGCCCCGAAAGCACAGGAGTTGGGGGGACACTCTCCGAAGTACCACTGTGCAGGCTTACGGCTGTACACCATGGTGTCCCATTCTGTCCTGATGGAATCGTAGTGGTCTTCATTCAGAAGAACCGTCACCAAGATTTCCAGATTTTTGAAGTGTCCTTTTGGAAGATTCATCAGATTTGGTAGCCACGAGGTCATGTGATAAGAGTCCACCCCCAACTCGCGCAGTTCAGTCATCCAGGTAAACACTCTGTAGTCGAGGGTCTGGAATGGATTCCACTGCAGATGGAGAAGAGTAAGGGCTGGCTGATTGGAGAACAGGTTGACGGGTAGTCGTTCGAGCTGGTTGTTGTTCAAGTGGACAAACATAAGTTTGTTTTGGTTGGAGAAAGTGTTCCCACGCAGGCGGGTGATGGTGGTCTCCTCGATCCAGACCTGCTCCAGTTCTCGAAGACTGTCGAAGATGCCAATCGGTAGATACCGTACGCGGAACTCCCTGATCCACAGCACTCTGAGCCGAGTCAGGTTACGGAACAGGTGTTGTGGAACCGTAGTGATTCTCGCCGTTAACTTCAAGCTCACAAGTTCATCCAAGCCCTGGAACATGTCCTCTGGGAGATCCTGCCGCAGCGGGTTGAACTCGGCGTTGATGGACTGCGTGTCTGGCGGGAACTGCACACTCTCGCTAGGCCTGAAGCACTCGACCGTCCGCAGCTGCTCGTACAGCGGAAAGACGACATCCACGCGGCACATGCACTGTCGGGGACAGTCCGGCGGGTTCCAGGCTGCCCTCGCCAAGTTTACGCCGGTTAGAATCACCATAACGTTTGCTAACACGACCATGTTCAATGTGCGCCTCATCGTAATGTCCTGTGCGTGATGAATATAAATAGCAAAAAAACACCGTTAAGGCCACTATACAGACTCTCCAATTATAACTACCAGAGATTCCATTAATGTATCGTAGACAGTTACCTGTTTGACCGGCAAGTTGAAAATCAGCCAGGTTTGTGACGCACTTGACATACTTAATCAAATCAAGCTGCAATCCCCTTGATCGGGCACGTAACCATTCATGTTCTTGTTCATGTAGTGGTAGTGAATGGTAATTAAGTACATGGATGGTTACGTGTCCGATCAAGGGGATTGCAGCTTGATTTGTTTAAGTATGTCAAGTGCATTACAAACCTGGCATGGCTGATTTTCAACTTGCTGTCAAACAGCGGGTAAATATTGTTATCTACTCTCGTCAGGAAGGAGTACAAAGGAACGTCGGGAACGTCTTTTCTTGGCACCCTTTATCCAAGATGACGTTCTTCCATCCCTGTCTCCAAAGGGTCAAATTTCTTTAAAATGCAAATGATCGAAACTCTTTGTTATATGGACGAATGAATGATCCGAGAAAATAATTAGCTCCCTGTCGAAACGACGATATGACAGGACAGGTCAGCTGGTGAGACCCTGCCGTGTGTCCCTATTTGCACAGGTGCTAAATATAACATTTCCCCGTCAAACCGTCAAAAGGAGAGTGCTGGTGGAGGGCTGTTTTTTGTTCGTAAGGGCAAGGACATTTCTGCAGATGCTAAATGTCCAGCCTCAGTACAAATCGGCTGAGAAGCAGCACGTAAGCAACAGAAAGTCCCTTAAAACACCTACAGGGAGCCTGCAGCTCAATAGGTACACGTCAAGTGTAAAATGGACAACATTTTAACTACAACATCCATATCTCTTCTGTTGGGGATTAAGATCGTGGGAAGTTTTTTTTTTCTTAAAAGGAAAGATACGGATTAAACGTTCTGTGTGGACAAAAAAGGGCAATTTGGACTCTCAGCGACTACCTCGTAACAAAAGTCGGACACTTGCGTAATGAAGGAAAATGTATTACGTCACAGTTACCGTTACCAGGTATTTAAAGTAACACATGCGCGATATAGAAAGTCGAAAAGATGGCGAAAGAAACAACTTTGGTTTATTCCTGCCATTGCTTCAAGTGAGAGGATAAATGAGTTACACAGTGCACTAGTTTTGGCGACGAAAACGGTCCTTCATTAGCATGCGTTACATAAGGGGCGCGAGAAGAACCTGCCCGCGTGCATAGCATGGAGAAAATTGCTCCAGGAGGTGCCTCCAGGGGTGTCTTTTTACACGATCCATTCATTCCACCTTACCTAACGTTATATTGAACGATAAATTTTGCACGTAATCTTATTCGTACTGTACCTCTTGTCTCTAATGGTAGTTAATGTGAAATTTCGCACTAACTTTAAAAATACTTCCAATAGATTCCTATTGAGCAGTTGCTGTATCATCCAGGGATGAAATCTTGACTGAATAGAAGAACAGTACAGCGTCGCAAATAAATTGCTTTTGGCGCCGACTCTTAATCTTATCGTCTACAACGAGCCCGGGTCAGCTCGGTCTTGTTCTTCACTTTAACAAACAATGCTCTCCATCAGATATCGTTCAAGAACTGTGTCGTTGGTTTGGGGATGTCAGAGCAACCTTCTACCTTAGTAAGGAAATTATGTGACCTTGTCCCCACCTTGGTACCCGTACAATATGGACATGCAAGACTTTCATGACACCGCTTCTTAAGACTTACCTGTTGTCCTTGTAATGAATCCCGCCTTTATATCTATATAACGCCGTTAAAACTCCAGCATGTTAGTCCAAAAGAGCGATAAAGAGGTTGTTTTCGTCCGCTAGACGCCTGTGCGCGTTGGTCCAATAGACTACCTTTGCCCGCAGCTTTTATATAACGTCCACGTATTACGGCAAAACCCCGCCCAGTGTGTGGTCGCGGAGGTGCTTGAGTAAACGTTGGCCAAATTTTTAACCAAATGCCATTTGAGTCAATACCAATTACCAGGGCATTGTCCTCAAAGGCGTGGCAAACATTTGCGCAGATTGAAATGTTGAAGGCAAATCCAACTATGGACATGGCCGCGAGAGGGCGGATTGACCTGACAAAACTGGATTGAAGTTGACAGAAATACTGCCATATGTCGAGGATGACAATATCAAGGGTCATATTCTGTGAGCATCACATCATTATCAAGGCAGCTGAGCAAACAAGCAAAAAACGAGCCATCAAGTACAACATTAAGCTTTTTGCGTTACTATATGACGTACGATAAAACACGATATCCTACCTATGTGTACGGAAGATCCAACTAGTCATTGGATTTGGCCAGTAGTCGGAATTGCAGTTCATATAGACCTTTCATGTAGTACAGGGCTGTGGGAAAGTTTGGTACCATTTCTACTCTTAATCGGTATCCACTTCCAAGTAGTACCAGTGCTTATTTCTTTTCAGATCCATCTAGTTTGGTTTACTCTGTGGCATGGGATGTATATCCTTGATCAAATGATAGATTAAACTTTGGGTCTATCATAAAAAGTATTTCAAATGTGTCTCAATAAATGGTTAAGTTAAAGTCTGTTCTACATAAGGCTATAACAAGCAACAACGTGACATTTAGATGTACTGTTCAGCAGGCAATGTCGTAAACTAAGATGTGCTGCAATCTTTACCAAAGTGGTCTGGTCACGCCATACGTGTGCAGAGATGTGCCGTAGGGATCGCCACGTGGTGTCGTCAGACTGATGCAGCTCTCCAAACGTCCTTGTCAGCCTTGTCAACCTTATATTTTCCACTCAGCATGTTGTCTAAAGAATCAACAGTCCCTCTCAACAGGTCACAGAGTGCGTGTGCCCATGTCAACCTACCTAAAGTAAATATGAAGGCACAACTGAGGGCAAATAGCGAAACCCTGCGTATATTGAAACAATGTTTACCTATTTGATCTGAGGGTGTTCATTAGCCATTTACAGGTTGCTAGTGACGATGAAAGGCTCCAGCCTTTATACAGTGTTAACATGTTTATATATAGAATGTCAATCATTGGGGATACTGTAACGTTCCATGTTCTGCAGAATGCAATGCATTGCTTCTAATGGCGCGGTCACATTCGTCGTACGGTTTTGATGCCGTAGAATTTCAAGCAAGCTGTAAGAGGACCAACCGCCGACAAGGATCTGAGACATCTTTTTCCGTAACTAGACAGCTGAATTTTGCAGGACAACTGCACTATCTCAAGAATGCCCACGGTTTGCGATGGCATGACGTATGTGATTGGGCCCAATAATAGGCTAAGTCGGTTGTTCATACATTCATATCTACAGTATTTGCTCCAACATGGGAAAATTTGCGGTGACATTTACGTAACCTCTTTGTGCTCTTCGTCATCGATTGGCACCTGCAGCCTGAATCTGTCTTTTTATTTGGGACTTGTCACCATCCCGGATCTTATCTGAGTGTCAATATGGAACGTTTTTCTTCAATTAATACATTGACCCGTATTCATTCACCGACTGTTAGTTCTTTTGGACAAGCTTTTAGGGCTTATTTGACACATCATTGAACTAAACACTCACTACGACAATTTTATTACTCCGTTGTTGCCCTTTTTGTTCGCCTGACATTAAGCCTGAAATGCTGTTATTCACCTGTCAGTCAATATTAATGGCTTTGCCCGCACAAAGTCTCTCCGAGTGCCCGAAAGGACGGTCCCAAACATAACCATTTCGCTAAGAGACAGCATTAACACGCTGTGTTTCATCATCAAGGTGACCCGCCAAGCGGATTCGCAAAGTGAAACGCTGCTCTTTTACAAGATGAGAATTCTGTCACATGTTCCACGTCAGCGAGACGGACACACTTTCCACAACCACACAGAAATCGATATAGAAGGAATGCATTATGATATGCTAAACTGTATTCGTCAGCCAATGGCTATTTTGGCCCTTTTTACCAGAACGAGTTCGACCTTACCAAGCTGTTACGCTATGAATAGTAGTTTTAGACGTTACCATGGTATACCGGTAACGTACAAGCTAATACACGGTCCCTCATGCACACGTCTGACCTGGCCATTGTGGATATACTAGCCTGGGTTCCATCCGATTTGAACTCTCTCGACATTTTTTTTTCGGCTATGCATATACGGCACCCTTCATAAACATCACACAAGATTTGTGCGATTGTGGCAAAACTGTCTTGTAACGACAAAACATAGAGCTATATCTGAGTTATTTGTGTCGGAATAACACGGGTGTTGGACAAATATAGTGCTGCTCTATCGATTAATCATTATCACTCCACTTCCAATACATGGCATTATGGGTAGTGTAACTGACAGTGTTCAGTTGTTCACTTGAAAAATGCGTTCCACAGAAATATTTCTACATTATATGTTTTACCACGCTAGTTGTTTAAAAACTGTGCGACGTGTCGGCTAAATGTTAAGTCTACTGGATAATACAAATGAAGCAAAAACTATCTTTAGATTATCACCATTACATAGTCGTACAGCAGTTTTACAAGAATCTCTTTCCACCGTAAGAACACACAGGTCCTATGCGACATCATCCACCCGGTGTTGCCAAACAGTTTAAAGTTCAGGACCTTAGCCTGGATGCAATCCTCTTTAGCCTCAGTAAAGCTAAAAAGGCTGGCAAGCAGGCTAGCTTATTCTTCCACAAAATATTCTACATGAATACAATACGGTAGCTGCCGTGGTATTATTCTCCAGGTGGCACAATTTGAACAAGAAAACGGCCGCTCCCTCTAGTCTGAAGATCGTGGCTGCCCTGGGTCGTCACGTTGCTCCCAGGTTGCTGTAGTCATCCCAGACTGGAAGGTAGAGAAACAGGGCTTGACACATGATTAGTTTGCAGTTTCTTTCTTGCAACGACTTATAAGTAGTCTATCAGTCTGTGTAACACCAAACTCTGCCGTTCGTTTCTTTACCGGGCCCCTCCCCACAGAGCTTTCCGAAAATGGGGCGTGTGTGTTGGAGTAGGTTAGGAGGAAAATATCAACCTTGTAAAATGTTGGTGATGCTGCTTTCAAAGGGTATCTTGGAGGCACGGATGGAGGCAACGTTTTAAGACTCATCACAACTACACATTTTATTAAAGTTTAGTTCCTTTTCATAATGACTTGTACCAACACAGATGAACTTTCATGCTACATATTTTATTATTGATACCTTCACGCTACTCACAAAGTGGATGAACCTACCCGGTTCAAAGTCTCGCGGTTAGGGCACAGAAATTCTTCCGTCGGCACGTCCATCATCAGGCGGCCTTCCAGAAGAACAGGACTGGCGCATGCGGGCTGAGGGCCGGTAGCCACGTTGTCCACATGGTCCTCCAGCCAGTTGCGCAGTGGCAGTAAGTCGCAGTCACATCGCCATGGGTTTCCAGCCAGACCAAGCCGACTGATCGGCAGAGAGACATGAATGCATGAGATTTACTCGTGACAGAATGTTATCATATTATAAGAAAAAGTAGTTGTTTGTGCGTAGGTGGGAAGAGCTGCTTTGGTGGTGTCCGTAACAGGTTGGAATATGGATAAAGGGGAACAAACGAATAACAAGATAGATAGGGGACAGGTATCGTAAATAACGCGTTATCTGTATCTGTATATATATAGTGTATAGCCGGTATAACCGCCCTTCGACGTAACTCACCGGTACCAGCTTCGCGGCGCGGCGGCAGCTGGCGATATTACACCGAACGACCTGTTACCCTTCGGCGTAACACATCAGCTTCGCATTAAGGTAGATGGCTTCTGTACTAGATAACGTTACGACATTGTTTCTCACTGACCTCATGTGTTGTGTGGTTGAGAAAACATCCGGGTCAACTTCCTCCAGCCTGTTGTTTCTGATGTCTAGCGCCGCCATCCCCTTCAGACCCGGCAGATCCCTGGCATTGATTTCGGTTATCTTGTTCCCTGACAAGGACACCTACACGAGAAAGGATGGAATGCAAAATTGTTCGTTTTCAGGATTGTGATGATAATGTTAGGCGTTTTTTGTGCACTTCTATTCTGCAGCGAAACAGAATTGTGTCTTAACATGTTGTATACAGAGAAAACTGTAGGTACCAGTACATAGTCAATGACCTATCGATCCGGCATATTTGCTCACCTCAGACAGTGTCGTCAGCTTGCGAAGTGCCCTTGGGATGTGCCTCAGCCTGTTGTTTGACAACGAGACTAGAGAGAGGTGAACCAGACCTTCGAACGCAAGGTTCCGCACTCGTGAGATGCGATTGCCGGTGAGAATGAGCTCTCTAAGCTGCTTCAACCTGGTCAGTGCATGTCCAGCGATGAACGTAATGTTGTTCCTGGACAGGTCAAGGGTGCGAATATTGCGCAGGAGGGACAGTTGGGCGGTTGGGACATGGTTCAGGCACGTGCTACTGAGGTTTAAAGCCCGTAACTTCGGCAGACCATTGAAAGCGGCCACCTGGATCGATACAAGGCAGTTACCTGACAAGTCGAGTAGGCGAAGCTTGCTGTGGCCTGGAAGAGGCAACTCGAGAAGGGATTTTATGTTGTTGTTTCCTATGCGAAGCTCCCGGAGATCAGGAAGAGATTTCAAGGCCGAGACAGGGACAGTTTTCAGCTCATTGTTGGACAGAAGGAGTGATATGAGGTTGGGAACGTCATTGAAGGCTCCTGGATCAATTCGTTCCAACACATTGTTGGAAAGATCCAGAACTTTTAGAAGGGGCACCGTCTTCAGGGAACGTGATGTGATAGATTGAACTTTATTGTGGTCCATTTGGAGGTATTGGAGCCGAGTCAGTTCTTTCATGGCCTCTGTGGGTATGTCAATAAGAGAGTTGTTGGACAAGACAAGGACTGTGGTGTTGAGGGGGAGAGAGAGTGGAACAACCGTCAGTCCACGCCCGACGCTGGTGGCCACCAGGCCGTCACACGTGAAACCCTCCGGACATGGGAAAAATTCGTCCTCCTTCACCATCCGTTGAAACGTCGCTGCGATCTCAGCCTGTTTGTCATGTCCGCATACGAAGTCGTCTGCAGCAAGAAGTGGTACCTTCCATCCAGCAAAGGCCGGTGGGCCAGAGCATCGCATGTTTTCCACGTCAAGACCGTAATCCCAGCTTAAGTTATCCAAAGACTCCATAAACTTCCTCATGTTGCAATCACACACTAGCGGGTTTTCAGCAACAGACACGTTCTCTACCTCTTCCAGACCATGAAATGCGTTAGGACTGATGGATTCAATCATATTTGTATCCAGAAATATTTCTCTGATACTCGTAAGTGTTGTGAAAGCTTCTCCTGGCACATGAGTAATCTTGTTGCCCCTCAGACTCAAGTGACGCAGCCGTGGTAACGATTCAAATGCTTCAAATGGAACCGTTGAGAGATTGTTGTTGTCCAGGTTGAGACTTAGCAGTCGAACCAAGCCATGGAAAGCGAGAGGATCGATTGTCTCGATGAGGTTGTGACTCATATTCAAGACCTTCAGGTTCAGCATGGGTACAAACGCCATGTTTGGCAGATGCATGATGCTGTTGTTGGACAGTTTTAAAGTCTCTAAATGTATTGCTGCGACCATGATTCTAACAACACCTAAAATGTCCCTTACACAAGAGCCACTGATATCTAAATGTCGCACATTTTGGAGGCCATCGAACGCTCGGTCGTCTATGACTGTGCTGCATCCAAGTCGGAGCTCCAAGCTCTGAAGTCGGAACAAACCGTAGAAAGCTCTAGGTGGAACAGTGGACAGTCGTTGTCCGTACATAACTAAGTTTCGCAAACGAATAAGCGCTTCAAGGGAACCAGAGAGTGTCTCAGGACTGGCTATGTCCAACGTGAGACCGCGAAGCTGCCGAAGGGATACGAAGGCATCAAATGGAAGTGTAAGGATATTGTTGTTCTCAATATGGAGCCACCACAATGATTGGAGAGACTCCAGTGCTTCTATTGGGAATCGCGTCAACCTGTTGTTGCTCAGTACAAGTGACCGTAGATTTTCTAAAGAGGAAAATTCGGATTCATGTGCGACGTAAATAAGGTTTCCAGAGAGGTCAAGTGTTCTGGTGTTCCATGGAATCCGGTCGGGGACGGAGGTCAGACCTGTGTCGTGACAGTCGACCTCAGTAGTATGAGGACAATGGCAGCCTTCTGGGCATTCGAACCACTTTGCCTCCCTGTAGGATAAGATGACGTCTTCCTCAGGTAATCTTGGATTTGCTCCTGTGGGACACGTGGTCAGGAAACTGTCTGGATTCACGTCCGTCACAGACAGGCCGTGCAGGAAACTGGGTCCATGGCAAATGACGGCACTTCTACTGCGCGGGACTGTGAAGATATTGAGACAGTGTCAGAATGAAAATCTCTTGTCTCCCATGATTATTGGTAGAGGACTGCGAACTGCCTACGTATCTAAAAAACCAACGATAGCACTGGAAAGGTCGTTAACAATATTTTGGTGATTTACACGGGGCAAAAAAACATTTGTCCTGGTAGATTCGACGCGCGGCGCCGCGCGGCGCCACAGTGGCGCGTGTCGTGGGACAGATTTTTTTAGCGTATAAACCGGCCCGCCACCGACGCGCGGCGCCGCGTGGCGGTTTTCGTGTGGCACCTCCAGGGTGCGCCACACAAATATCGCCGCGCCGCGCGTCGGTGGCGGGCCGGTTTATACGCTAAAAAAATTTGGCCCACGACACGCGCCGCTGTGGCGAATTGTGGCGCCGCGCGTCGCCGCGCGTCGAATCTTCCAGGACAATGATTTTTTTTGCCCCGTGTAAATCGGGCCGTGATCTAGGCTTTGGCCCTTTCATGCAGCAATTAACACCCCCTGTGCCACTAATTCAAAGTCCCTTCTGCCCTCTCCGCGGTACAACGCGTGCAACGCGTGCGTTTAGAGTAGCATACAGTACTGTATTTCGACATCGTTCTAGCCAGGTAGCCCAAAAGAAAATGTAAACACACCATCTTGTATACGGCGATGCTGACATACAGTACCTGTCTTTAAAACTGTTGACATATTGTCAAAATCCCTTACCCATAGCGGGGAACACATCGCTTTCTTCCATCCATTCTCGCAGCTCCTTCAGTCGGCAGTCACACACCCAGGGGTTGCCCTCGAGGTAAACCCGCCTGGAATATAATTTGTAACTGTCTGTCAGTCTGAAATTACAGTATTCATCTAGTGCTTGAACGCATGATGACATGTTGTTGGTATATTCAAAGACATTGAACGCAAGAAAATAGTTTACACGGTTTGACCTAATCTAAGGTCCCATTCATGTTCACGTGAAATCCGAATTAATCCGGATTGATTTTTTTAATGTAGACATGAACCGGGCCTAACCTGAGATTGTCGATGTTAGTCAGAACTTCAGTGTCCAGAGTCTCGATCTTGTTGTGGCTGAGCGCAAGATTCAGAGGGCGGGAGAAGCCGGAGAAGTCCTGTGGATGCAGGGCGATGAGCTTGTTCCCGCTCAGTACGAGGGTTGACAGGGAGGGCAGGGCGGCCAGGGCTTCCCTTGGCACAGCTCGGAGGTGGTTGTTACTCAGGAATAGGGTCTCCAGGTCCGGCAGGTTGTGGAATGCCTCTGTGTCCACTGAGAGGATGTTGTTACTGTCTGCAATAGTTTGACAATGTTAGAAATGCACCTGACTGGACGCCATAAAACGTGCATGTGATAGAACTGTGTGAAATAAAGGGCTGCAGCTGCAAAAGCATTTCTAGAAGATGTAAGGGCTAAAGCTGACTAGGATAAAGACCAATGGTTAGAGACTAATATCAGCAATGTTTACGTAGTTTTGAGTTGGAAGACGTGGAACGGTACGCACGTAGAGTACCGTGAGTGTGCGATGCGGCCGGGCGTCATACTTACCAAGATTGATTTCCTGCAATTTGTCAGCGTCCATGAACGCCCCCTGTCGGAGGGTGGTGACCCGGTTACCGGACAGGTCCACCCGCCTGAGGTGATGCAGGGCTGACAGAGCAAAGGTCGGGATGTCCCTCAAGCACATCCTGCCCATGCGCAGGCCCTGCAGGCGAGGCGTGTACAAAAAGGCGTCCTGCTCCATGGTCTCCACACAGTTGCCATCCAACCTCAGCAACTTCCGGAAAAGAAGACAAGGAAGTAGAGCAGAATTTAGGTAAGAATGCGACTACAGTAATTGAAAATCCCCACTCTTTCCTGAAGCCACTACAGTTTCGGGACGAAAATGCGTCATCAGTGTCAAAATGCATCATCAGAAACGATAAAATGAATTCCACAGCCTCCAAAGTTCACACCACTATACAACAGTTACAGTACTTGTGTTCATAGGCCGTTATGTCATTAAAACCGATGTTATACACGCATTTCTATATCATGAAGATGGTGACGGAGTTTGAGCGGCAGAGCGTTCAATATCCTTACCTGGAGCCAGCTCATTCCGTCGAAGTCCCCCCTAAGAAGAGCCCGGATGTTGTTGAAACTCAGGTCTAAGGTGCGCAGTTTCCAAAGTGGAGAAAGAGCCTTCATCGGAACTGACGACATGTTATTTCCGGACAGGTACATGTGCAGTAGGTCCGGACATTCCATGAAGGCCTGCTCCTCTATGTCGCTGATCTGATTTTCGGACAGGTCGAGAGACTGCAAACTTCTCAGATTCTTCATGGCCCCGTTGGGTAACTTGATGAGCCGATTGTCATGAAGATTTAGGTCCTGAACGAACTTCATCTGCGACAGGCCGCTATTCCCCAAGTCGGTTATGATGTTGTTTGACAAGTCGAGTTGGATGGTGTCAATTGGTAGATTCTGTGGTACAATAGAAAGTTCCAGACCTGTGCAGACAACTTTTCCCGCATCACATTGGCAGAGCTTCGGACAAGCGACGTCCTCGTACATAGGGAGCATAATGTAGGCTGTCAACAAAGAACCCTGGTCGTTGCACAATAGAGCCTCCTGTGGTACCCATTCCAGCTTCCTCTGGTAGAGAAATGGTGGCGACACACAGGTCACGTTGTCCAGCGATATCACCACGCTGGTGGTCTTGATCCAATGGAAGAATCCCCGCAGACGACAGTCGCACTCCAGTTCCAAACCTCTGATATCCAGACTGCCCAGACGAGGCAGCACGGAGAACGTGTCAGGTGCCAGTCTAGACAGTGGGTTCAGTGATATGTGCAGGTGCTTCAGTTTCCGCAAGGGGTACAAGTCCCAGGGGTGCACATTTCGGATCGCGTTCTTGTCCAGCAGAAGTGTTTCTGTGTTAGACGCGTGTTCTAATGTAACGGGGACTTCTGTGAGATTGTTTTCCTGTAGGTTTAGGAACTCCAGATGGGATAGTCCGCGTAGGGCACGAGGGCGGATTGACACAATCCCGCCATCCTTTAGTATGAGCTTGCGCAGATTTGGTGTCTCTGCGAAAGAGTCATCTGGGACGGTGATGATTCGATTGTGACTCAGATCAAGGGCTGTCAGAAGTGGCATGTAGTGGAGCTGATTGAATGGGATTTTCGTCAGACATGTTTCAGATAAGTCGAGATTCAGGAGCCCAGGTATGCCTTGAAATGCTTCTCGTTCAACGGTTTCGATACAGTTCTTTGAGAGAAAAAGTTTCTTCAAACCAGGAGCTCCGGAGAATGCTTCGTCCCGGATGTGATTGATATGATTGTCACGGAGAGAAAGCCGCCTCAACTTTGGTACATAGGAAATAGCCTCGGATGGAATCTGTGACAGTCTGTTGGAGTCTAGGGTCAACTCTTGAAGGTTCCTTAACCAGGCAAAGGCAGGTCCTGGGATCGCCTCCAGTGCGTTTCCGTCCAGGTGTAAGCGGACAAGTGCCCTCAGGTCACCCAGGCTGTTGCCGTTGAAGGAAGTAAGTTTGTTCTGACGCAGGTCCAGGGTCACAAGAGAACGGAGGCCGTACAGCTCAGATCTTTTTACAGTCCGTATCATGTTGTTACTGAGGTCTAGAATTCTAGTGTCTTTTGGAATCTTCGGAATAAACTTCAGGCCCAAGGAACTGCAGTCCACCTTTAACTCGACAGGATCGCACCTGCATGGTGTCGCAACGCAAGGACTCCATTGGGCCCTGCCGGTCGTGACTGCCACGCTCAAGACGACAAGAAAGACGTACAGGAGTCGTGTCGGGGATACTCCCGATGACGTCATTGTGGTGACAGTTCAGATCAGTCTTAAAGAAAAGCAAAAGCAAATAAAAAGCAAGACCATAATAAGAGAACACGGAGAGGTCGTTGAAAAGAAGATAGAGTAAAGGAAAGAGAAATGTCATTTAGAGAAAACAGAAGAAATTAAAAAAGATACTAATGAAAAACTTCATTGGTGTTCAGCCGGGTAATGGATAATGCATACGGCACCAAACGTCTCATGTATCCTCTTTGTTCAACCTCTGATTTGCCCTGTTGCATCATCTCCAGACAGGCACGTACGAGTTACTTGCAAGTGTGCGTGATCAAGTTACTCTAAGTCTCCCAAATAAAGAAGACGTTATACAATTTAGATGTTATTGGAAACTTAGAAATGGAAGATAAAGAATTTGGAGGAAGAAGGAAGGACATTCGTAGAACCTTTGCACACGCACGGCAATCTCCTTGATAATGGTCTGTGTGTTGTAGAGATCAAAAGTCCCAATGCGTCCCAATGTTTGTCAGGATGAGGAAAAACAATGCCCGATGGAAGGAACACAGTTGAAAACTGTGGCGCCTCAGCCAAGGAACCCCTTATTCATTTGACATCGTTACACAACGACCAACAGGTGGTTGCCAGTTTTCTGCCAAGATGAAATATCTATATCTGTCGAGGCGTGTCGGTGCCAGAAATGTGTGGCGGTTAGCGCCACCATGACTGGATACAATTCGGCACAATGAGTAAGTTTCTACGACAACTCTAACAACGTAATATCAAGGATCTTGTCCTCTGAGTACTGAGTCCGCCGAGTAAAACGTCCGTGACAGGGTTTCGCTTGTCAGATGAGCAGTCAAGTCTTGGCACGCAGGGATAGACATCTGTGGTTCGCTATACTTCGTCAGACGTAATTTGTCAACGTGTCAATTGGCTCTGATGGGGACATTTAATCTGTCCAACACTTTGTCAAATGTTTTGCTGATCGTGCTTGGTCTCCCTCCTTTGAAGTCGTTATCTACATTGTGGTGACCTTCGATAAGTATTGAAAAAGAAAAGCAAACTAATTTCCTAATTGGAAAACAGGATGTGGAAAAGATGGAGGAGGCATGAGGGGAGTAAAACATTTTTTTTTTAAAAGAAGTAAAAGAACGACGGTAACAAAATGATGCACTAGTTGTAGGTGTTTGGTTGAAGAAAGTGCCATTCGTCAGTACATCCCATCTTTTGTACTTGCAGCTGAACGTCTAACATGTTTTTGCTAAGTTTTTCTTCTGTCTTAAGCTTGGCTGGACATCAGAAACGCTTTTGTCCACTGAGATTATGTACATAAAATGCCGAATCAGCGGGAGTTTGCTGACGTGCAGCATTGAAATATTTAGCCGCGACAGTATGTGTCTGTAAATAAGTTACATTTTACCAAGTGACCGTTCCTGTTCATGCAAGGCTGGTGCGTCATAAATCACAGTTGTCACATCCTCAAGCAAGTGCGCTGTCTAGTTCTGTAGTTCTGAGCAAATGTCTGACCAATAGGGTGTTTCCAAGCCATACACATGGTACAGGATTTGTCTCTCTCACGCCCCCCACACGTACTGCAGCTTGTACAGCAACACAATTGACAATGCAGAACATGCGAAGACGAAAAGTCAATGACTCACCGGAGAACAAATGTTACTAGTTTGCAAGTCTGCATACCGGCACGTAATATGGGTCATAAAGGCGGTAGGCACTCCCTCCAGCTACAGCTTGGTTCGATCAAGATCATTTCCAGAACTTTCCCGTGCCATTGGCACATTGTATACCATACAGTGTCACCCATCATTTTAGGGGAAAAGAGAGATGCAGGAAACAGATTTTTTTCTAAGAGACAGAGGAAGAAGAAAGTAGCCAAATCATGCAGCACTAAAAGTTTATGCTTTTATTGCAACACGCGTCTACCTGCAGGTGAGACACCGAGTACAAATAGACGCCCCTTTATGCGGTCGGAGAGGTACAAATTTCTGTCAAATTTCAAAATAATCTTACAGGAGACAAGACTATTTCATTAAGAAAAGGAAATCCGCCTAAAGATAGACTAGGGCAAATAACACTGACGGCCAACACAACCATATGCCAACACAGGGGACTATTTTAGAAAGTCCCTTGGTTTCCGAGGGCGCCGGATGACCAAAGCATTGCACTCAACTTGTTGGAATATTGTAACACGGTTTTAGACGTACTATGGCATCATACTACAGCATACGGAATCATCATAATGCGGAAAATTTGAATTTTCATTTGAAATGACATTTGAAAAACATTTTGAATAGGTCTTAAGCATTTTCTGTAATCCATGCCAAGAATAAACCTATTGTACAACGCATGTGAAATGCACCTTACAATAAACAGAAGGATAACCGTAGAATCAACTCACTATCGAAAAATGTATTTCTCTGACCGTGTTTGCGGAGTACTCCGGCACACAGAGCCTATGAATGATGTCCGTGAGTCTCTAGACCCTCCCAGAGCAGACAGATGTTCTAGCGATGTCTTGCGTCCAGCGGCACCGCGTCAGTCGGCAGGCACAGAAACTGCGGGGTGAGCGAGCGAGCTGGCGCACTCTTATAGCCAAAATCAATGCCAAATCAATAATTAGCATAAAGGACTGTTTCACATCATCAATGAATCCACAGAATAGAAGTTGAAAGATTGTCCCAACCGGAAATACATGAAAATGACGATAGCCCAGGACACCTGCCAAATTAGGGAAAAGAAAGATTTTAACAAAACTCAGATCATGTCTAAGATACTAGTACTAGTATATTGATCTCATGTCTAAGAACACTTTGCCGGGTAATTTCAATGTAAACCATTGTATCTTAAGATGCCCCGAAATTTGTTGGTCATTTAAGCTTTTCATACAATCCGTAAGTCGGTTATGTGTGTTTGTAACAATTTTTCTTCAAGAGGGAGCACAAAAAAAAAAAAAACTGAGGGCGGTATCAAGCATATACTCCAGCCCATTGTTGAAAAAAAAAAGAACGGGGCGGGATGGCGGGTTATTGGCCGACAGGACGTCTGCGTAATATAACCTGTCGGGTATGCTAAATCTATCTATACCGACTGACGCAGGTGAATTCCCTGGCCAGTCCCTTTGTGCCTGGCGGCCTTGACCGTCTGTGCGTGGTACGTGCACGCAGACCCAGCCAACTTGTTCTCACTCATTAAAAAAGTTACTGAAGACAGTTCTCAAAAATAAAACGACTTCGAGATTGCAATCATCATGCACAGTACCGTCACTAAACAATGTTAATAGAATCTGTTTTCATCTCCATTCCAATGTCTCTGATTAACAAAAGACAGAAAAATCGTGTCATGGAAGCAAGCCAAAAATTGGGGGTAAAATGTGCCTACTGTACATGTATGGTAGGCCTGGTATACGAGTTACGGGTTCACCTGGTCCATTTGTGCGTCTGCCAAGTAGTATAGATTTGTGCCCAAACTAACAGGTTAAGAAGTGGTGCTTCGGACGTGTTGTTATTCTAGACACTTCGTTGGCCATCGTCATGCTTGGGGGTACAGACGCTTGCTAATTTCAAACATTATAATCTTTGAGACAAGAGATCGAAGCAAAGAACTATCAAGACTTTCAACGCCAGCAAACGAAGCTGTTCCAGATATGTTACACAATCGATCAACAAGCAATGTCGGAAATTTTTATTCTGTTTCACGGTATACGCATTGTTCTGTGTCTTCAGATTTCTTATGATAGAAAATATTGGTTACTAAATCTGAAACATGTGACGTTACGCGTGTTCTAATTAACTATGACAGTTGCAATTCTCCTTACAAATTGGTCCCAAATTGTTTATTATGTTGATAAATTGTCTTTGCAAATGACGTTACCAATAGAGTACTCTGTGCGAGTTGTTCATGTTTTAAAAATTCCATATTTTGGGAATAAGTCATCATTTTTCGGTGGAAAACCCTTCTTCTTGCCCTATACGATGAAATGTTGCACTGAAATATATATTGTAGCATTCATATAATCATAAATTATGCATATAATCCGATGTAAAACTATCAAAAGCCTTGTCGTTAGGCTGGTGGGTGGAGCTCCTGGGTGGAGCTTGTCTGATAATATGGCGGTCTGAAAGCAATGCGCAATCGGATTCAGATAGGCTTATAAATTACTAGTAATGTAAAAGGTCTTGATCGTGACAAGTACGACCTATAACAGTTGTCATGACATTGTCAGATCTCACTGATGTTCGACATGATCACGCTAGGCGTTTAGTGAGATCATCAGAAGCCTTGTCTGATCATGATCTCTACGAGATCGTCAAAAGCCTTGTCTGATCATGACGACGTTAGCCCGCGCCACGGGAGTGAGATCCCGCCACACGGCAGGGTTCAGGAAGTCCATCCTCAGCATGTCCTGTAGTTTGAACATGACCAGTCCGGTCGACTCGTCTGCCTCCGGCTGGCCGCCCGCCTGGTAACGCGCCTGGACCTCCTCTGCTGTCAGACTGCACCTGGGGGAACAAAAAACAAAAGGCGTGATGCGTTTGACAGTGCAGTAAAGATGTAGTGTTGCATGCATTTTCATCAACAGTTCTGACCGTATTAAGTAGTCGACGCTTTCCACGAAGCATGGGAATTTTTATTGTCGCTTGCATTTAATTATTCTCCTAATAAAAGAACCCGTGGCTTAAGATGAAGAATTGATCTTATTCATACCGTACCGGACAATGAACTCCACACTAGGCCGCCCGCCTGACTTGTGGTTTCCGTTTACACCCAGCAGATGGGGTTCACTCAGGAAGGACTCGGGAATGTTTATCTGGAATGGAACGGCAAAGGTTAACCAGTTATACTAGCAATGTAAAATTCCCGGCTTAGAAATGGTGTTGTTGTGTAACGTTTGGACGAAGCGACAGTATCCTAGGAATCATTTATACTTCACTACAAATGCTAGTTGGTGAGATGACAGGTTATTTATGTTGCATTCGTTTAGCTTGTCCTTCGAAATGTTCGGTGACCCGAAAACGAACACTCTAGAGTAATGGGTGCAAAGCATTCTTGACAAACAGGATTTTTCTCACAGCCCTGTACAGTCTTACAATTACATAAAGGACTGCGCATAAAGATGGCTATAATTATGGTCATTTCCCTAAATTTCCAGTAGAAGATCAGCCTTCCGTAATTTTCTACGTCGAAACTAGGCCAGGGAGTATACGACTAATGATTAGGCCGTCTAGCACCATCTGTCTTTCTGCAATTACTCAAACGGAACACATACCAACAGGTATTGTCACTCACCTCGTCACGAATTTCACTGATGACCGACTCGAACAGCTCGTCCAACACAGCATCGTTTGTGAACTCGTCCGAGCCGCACCTTTTAGCCACTTCCTGTTGGCAAACACGATTCTTATCAAGGTGTTCTATATATACATTTATATATATATATATATACTGGTACATAGCTGTGATGATGGGTTATCCTGTCGGTTCCACAGATAGCTGTACGTCATTGCATTACAATACAATGCGACACGTTATAAGTAATCATTTGTAGGTAGATCACGGAGAACACGAAATCCGAGCTGCACCTTTTGGCCACTCCCTGTTAGCAAGCGCGGTTCTTATGAAAGGTGCATGTGTTCTATATACATACATCATTACACTACACTACAACGCGATACGTTAAATAATAGGGAAATGACGAAGAACACGAATGCCCAAGAGATTTTACCTTGGGTTCGGCATGTCCCCCCGGGCGGTCCAGCTGCCCCGGTCCTTCTGACACCCAGCTACTCCGCCGCATCATCACCACCTGGTCGTCACTGGTGATGACCATGGACCCCACCCCTACGGGCTGGGACAGGTATGCGTGGGGGTCCCCGCAACTCTGTCGTCCCCTCTGCATCAAATAGGCGGCGTCCCTGCTCATATTCGTGCCCATAAAGTCACGATAGTCTGTCAGTCCAATGCGGAATGTCACAAGGTTGTTCCCTTCCCCATCTCTCTCCAACATGTCCACGGACTGCATGCGGAATTTGGACCCGTTGAACAAGCGGGGGTTGTTCCGTTTGTGGTCCTCCCAGAAGCGGGCGATGTTGGGCTCGGTGGAGGGCTCCACCTTCCTGCCGTACTTTTCGCTGGAGAAGTCGACCCTGACCCGTGACTTGGGAAGGCCATCCCGCGCACCGCAGGACAGGAACATGAAGAAGTCATCCTCGTAATAGGTCGTGCCTTTCGTTCCGTTCGGCGTAGAGGATGATGTCATTCTGCATACTGAAACAAATAAAATTCACCTTGAACATTTTAAACGGTGCTTTTAACAAGGCATTTATGGGAGTACCGAAAGTTTATCCAAAGCTTGTCGTAAGTTTTGTCCTCGAAATCAATTGTTTTGACATTCTTTTGGGCCAACATATCCAGAGCAGGCGATACAGGAAAGTATGGTTTTGTAAACTGGTAGATTCTAGTGCAGTACATATAGTCTCGGACGTAATAATATGTTAACGACAGACAGTACACAAAAGCAAGCCAGCGTCAATAAAAATCACGTTCTTTCAGAAGACAAGAAAACTGTCATTTATCGAGTCCAACACAATACCTACCTACATACAACCTGTTAATATAGTGTTATGTAGTTGAACCAAGTGTTAAACCAAGCGCTAAAGTGGTCACAAACCTGGCAGTTTCACGCCACTGGATCGTCTCCGTCCTGCCATCATCACTACAGAGGTACACATTTGACTCTAACTAGCGCTGTACCGGTTTCCTCCCAAAACTGGCCGGTTTCTAAGCAGCAGTTGTAGCTACCGTAGTACACAGCAGTAACTCAAAGACTGCGTCGCCAAATGACCTCCGCCCACTATGTACATCACCCAATACACGGACAATGACGTAAGTCAGTAATTATGCCAGGATTAGCGTCAAAACCACCAGACCAAAGGAGAGACGCCCACATGAGACAAGTCCAGAGAATGTCAGACAAAGCAGAGTTCCGCCAACAAGGTCCCCGTCGTATTGAACGTAAATTCTGACTCATTGCTGTCAAAACAGTACAAAATGTTTCCCCAGAGCCGTGTTTATGTTAAGAGCCAGTTGTATTTCTCACGCACTAAGCAGACCTGACTGACAGGTCTCCATGCTAATTACTGAAATGTGTACGTAGTTTCCGCTTCATGGAATCCTGACAATGTAAATAGTTACATCACTGGAAACAAACAATGACGTAAATCTGCGCTTGTTGACACCCGGTGCGAAGGTGAGTCAGGCTGGGCACTTCCGGATATTACAGACTGGGTGTGGGACAGACACCGTGAATTTGAAAATACCACTCTTTGTACTACTGTCATATTTATCACACTATCATAATGTCACTGAACTTTAAACAATAAACATATGTTGCCTCAGTTCGTGACAAGTCGGAGCAAGGACCTCCTTAATCGGAGTTACTGTTGAATGCTATAATGTTATAAGTTCAGATGTGTCTCTCTTCGTTCGTAAAATCCCAAGACACTACATCATGGACACGCCTACGTTTGTACAACCGTGCTTTACTATCGACGAACAGTACAATAAAGACACAACAAGGTTGAGACGGAGACAGGCCAGAACATTTGCTGACAATCTTGAGTTGCTGTCCTTCTACTTACATGTAAGAATGTTGTGTTCCTTTCTTACCGGCCTACATGATACATCTATTGTTGATTTATGGCTTCTTGAAAAAGTTTCCTTTAGGAGGAAACTGATCGACCATGCCAAAGACACGCTAGTGTGACGTTTCAGGGAATCACTAAAAGGTTTCACCCCTACCTTCCCTCCCATATAAATCCACAAAAACTGACAAGGGCACTAACCCCAAACCAATACTGTCCTGTGCGTTACCAATACGAGTGGCATTTTGCCGCAGGCTTCCAAAGAACGTGTCAGCTAGCAAGTAGTGGGCGAGGCACATAACGTTATACTGTACAGGCAGTGAGGCATGTTATGCTTCATCTTCAGCAACGTTTAAACGCCGGAAGCAACGGAAAACACGAACTATCAAAACTTGACGTCGTTTAACTAGAATATAACATAAGAAAATGTACAAGGATATAGTAAAGATAAGCTAAAATTGGTTGATCAAAATGAATGTGGAATGTATTTTTTCTACACTACTGATATATATGAAGATGAAGTGGGAATAATTCATTTTCTATGTAACTAAAAATTATTTCTATTACTATCATATTAACTGCGGCCTATCATGAAATGCTCTTCATCTTCTATCTTATTCAAAGTACCAAATCGGCCCATTCTTTGCTTTGAATGGGTGTCTAGCTGTCTCATTGATCATAAAATCTATTTCAACATATGATCAGTATTTTGCACAATATTCCACCATATTTCAGCTCAATTTGTTGGAACTGTGAGACAGTGTTGCCATTGGTAGTACTAAGTAAAAGGCCCTGCATATTTATTTATCAGAATTCACCACAAATGTACATGTGGAAAGGACGACACAGAAGCCACACTGCTCACAATCAGGGCATGCCATTCACTCCATCACTCCACACTTCAAGATGGCTCTCGGAAAATCATCTCATACAAGAAAATTATAGCAGAGTACACATTCGCAAAATTAATCAGTCCATAGAACTGATTGAGCTATATACTCCTAATAAAACTATCTACTAGTACTTTCATCCAAGACTAAAATGAGTTTATTGATCTTGTGTCAGCATTCAATGCACCAAACGGCAGCGACATAGACGTAACTTCACGCTGGCGCTATTTACATTATGATTACTTTTGCTAAAATGTCTTATCGCTGTACTATTAAGCATAAATTGAAGAGTGGCCCAAACTGGAACCACATAATTCCTACACGTACGTTAACTTTCCATGACCGAAGATTCTACTCTACTCTACTATCCAAGAGGATCTTCCTGTGCCAAATTTGCCAAGAGCTCCGTGGCAGGCAGTTACGATTCGTTGACACGGGAATATCTACTCTCAGTCTCTCACTCTCGCGATCTCGTATTTTACTCAGTGCCTCGAAGGTCTCTGATTCGAGTGTTATATTATTTTGCACATATGAACACACCATATACCTTACAAACATTTTTTGCCTGTCGCAAGTGTTCCCAACTCCATTGTAAGTGTTACATGTACATTGTATGACAGTTACTTACATTACGTTGATTACAGTTGGTATCAACGTGTCTGGTGTTTTTCTTCCGGAAATGGATAGGCGGTCAAAGGTTACACGCAAAGCATAGTGGGAGATTGTATCCCGCAGCATCAACAAATGTTCATTTTGATTGGTTGAAAATAAGACCTTCTACTTATGCACATCGGTGATTGGCTAGTACTGTAGAGCTTCAGAAAACATTTCTCCTTGACGACCCATCAAAACAACCGTGCGTCGAACAGCAGCATTCATTTGATTGAAGTAGAAACAGACTACAGGGCTGCATAACAGTACACAAAACGACTAAACATGGACTCGGAAGACCTTATCCAGTACGTGGACTTCGTGGCCAGTAGTGGCGTCGTCCTGAGCTCCGAGCAGAAGGCGGCACTTCAAACATCTCTTGTCATCATGAAGGTAGGCAAAATGTCAGCTTGTCGCCGTACATGTTATCTGCCTGGAAGTAGTTTCTAGAGGCTAGGAGGTATAACTTATCATATTCCTCGAGATGGGGACGAAGTGTTCCAGAAAGTTTCCCCCCATAAATTTCACATTGCTTTAATAGCATGAGTGACCGAACACGCACTACACAGTGTAACGTTTATATAACGTTACACAAAATGCCATACAAAATGCTTAGTATTTATTTGCGACCAAATTGTGTTTCCCTCTTGTTCCAGAACCACTACAAGTTCCACCGGGTTTACCTGTGGGGTAAGATCATGGGCATCAAGGATGACTACTTCATCGCACAAGGTGTTTCACGGGACGAGATGGCAGAAAGGAAAACCTTGTACAGGTGAGACTTATCCTGAGCTACAGGTAGATCACACATGGTGAAATGTTTCGACAGTTGCTCATTCTTTTTCTCAGCATATTGCATATTGTCCTTGGTCACACTTCAGTCGTTTAGGAACTATGCTATTCCATCTAAATCCATAACTTGATCCTATTTCATTTCATTATTCTCTGTGGGCCTTATAACATTCAAGTAAGTTGAAATAGTAATGTCTAATATTATCATCACTATAAAAAATGTCATATAATTCACAGACAGCAAAAAATTTTCTTATTCCTCTCCTCCTCAGCCTTGACTGCGTGCAGTGGAACCTCCTGCCTCCTGCAACAAAGGCCATGCGGGATCACACGTCTGTTGTGAAGGGACGGTTCACAGGGGATCCGTCCTACGAGTACGAGCACACCGAGATCAGGAAAATTGGTGAGGGGGAGGACGCTACAGAGGAGGAGCATACAGTGAGTACATGTTACATAGTTTATATAGTATTCAGGTGTGTATGGCCCAGCTGGCTATACCACACAATTGAAGAGAAAACATAGTAAAAGTTTGAACTTTATTCCAAAACATAGTGTACGTCAGTGCTTTTTGTGAACCATGGCTTCAAATTGAAGTACATTTACTATGTCTTTACAATTACCACTATGATGAGCAAGTCCTGGTTGTTATTAGCCTTTTATCAAATATGTTAAGGCTTTAAAATGGTGACATGATGACATTGAATGATTGACGTGGTTCTCTCAACCTCAGATCCAAGTAAAGGAGGAGGATCGTCTGACCTCTGTCATTGCCACCATTGATGAGGAGGTGGCCATTGCACCACGGGGGGCCTTCATCAAGACACCTCATGGGGAAGTCATCAGGAATCGTAGTTTTGAAGGTGAGGTTGGCAGCACTGTGCATATTTTGCTAGACAAACCTTGACATCCACAGAAGTGGGTTGAAGATGGGGAACTTTGGGAAGAAAACTGCAGCACAACTGTTTGCCCGTGTTTGATTAGTGCTGAGCTCATCACTTTTGCCTGTTGTATTTCTCCCACATATATATATGAAAAAAGTGGTTTCTGATCCCTGCTTGTCCTTCCACAGGTCTGTCTGTGTCGGAGGCAGGAAAGCTAAACTCGTACTTCCACCTGCGCGAGCCCCTGAAGCTGAAGGAGAAGACTCTGCTGGAGAAGGCGGATCTCGACCCATCCATCGACTTCCTGGACTCTATTGAAGAGGACATTCCCAGAGGAGGTAGTCAATATTTTTCAAGAGAATGAGAAATAATATGAGAATCTTTCATTCCAATATACCGGTAGACACATTCCATTCCCATTTCTTATAATTTTTCTCGCAATAATCCAACTCGCCAACCTTAAGTCTGAAGTATTTGTTGAATTACTAGCTTGCCAAAGGACGTCAAAGATTGACTCAATTAGGGTTGGAATTGTTAGAATTCTGTTAAAATATCATTCTTTTGTCTCCCCAGGCTCCTGGAGTGTGCAGTTTGAGCGTGGCAGTGGCCTGGTGGCCCTTCGCAGCCTGGTGTGGCTTGGTTACACATTCTTCCATGTTCCTGGCACACTGAAGTTTGGCTCAATGTACATTGGAAATGGCGAGAAGAACAACGACCTTCCATTTATGTTGTAACTTTGCATAGTAGGATGATTCCAAAGGACAGAACTGTTTGGAGGACTTTTATTCTTGTTGTATATATAAGTGGCAGTTATCAGCACTCAGTTGTCATTGACTCTCCCATTGTCAGCATCTAATCTGCACCAGTTTTTCAGTCACATTTTGGCAAAATCCCTGTAATGACAGGTGTACCCATCAAAGTGTATCAACCTGCACTGCTTTGAGAACATCTGGGGCAATTAATATCTGGTACTTGGGAAGATTTTACTGCACTGGAGGATATTACTGTAGCTGACATATTTCTTCGAAAAAGTTGTATATTCCACAGGTTTAAAAAAAAGTGAAGCAATATTGAGATATTGGACAGCTCTTATACTAACTGTGCATACTCCTTTGTACTTTTTAAATAATGAGATTAAAGGGT
Organism: Branchiostoma floridae x Branchiostoma japonicum; assembly: GCA_013266295.2. Lineage (NCBI taxonomy): Eukaryota > Metazoa > Chordata > Leptocardii > Amphioxiformes > Branchiostomatidae > Branchiostoma > Branchiostoma floridae x Branchiostoma japonicum. The sequence continues at coordinate 19,780,014 of CM023840.1, forward strand.
AGCTTTTTAATGCCTTCTAAACCCTTATCTGGTATATTAGGTTGAATTCTATGCTGTTGAACTGGGTGTGATGAATTCTTTGTATGAAACATGAGCTGTAAATAAAGTATTTCTTCACTCTGTATGTCTACACAGGAATCCTTCACTTAACCCTGACTGTGGTACATTGCTATTTACCCACATAAATCAGATTGTAGTGTGGTCTACTGAGACAAAACGACACCTGCTTTAGCAGACCCAGGACCATTCAAGCATTTATAGAAACAATTTATTGATCAAAAACCAATAGCTATGTACATTGTATATGCTTGAGCAGAAGGTAACAGTTGTGTGAATATGGATGGAGGGGGCCACAGCCACATCTCCTTTCAACCTTAGATTGAAGGGTCATAGCTCCTTCCAGTGTGAGGAATAATACATGTACATACAGAGGATTCTTTCCAATTTTACTGCTTCCATACTACATGCACGTAGTACATATTTCTTTCCAAAAACAACATCTAACAAAGCTATTCACCATCACCAATCCTTGGTGGACAGTAATGGTTTCTTGGTGAATCTCTTCCTCCTAGGTCCTTGGTAGTACTGTTCATATGCAAACTCCTCCTTGTGGGTCAAGTCCATGGTCACGCCCATGAAGTCTATCTCCAGCTCAAATGGCCCATTGATCTTGTCTCCCAGGGTGATGCCAATAGTGTTGATTCTGTCCTTAGGTACAGCACTCTGGGCATCCTGTACACGCCCTTTGCTTGTCAGGAAGAACTTTGAGAAGGGGATCTATGAAAAAAAATGCAACACATTAAGAAAAAAGAATTATACTGAGCTTGAATTTGTATGATGTTCCACGATGAAGGAGTGATTCCATGGGATTCAAACCCATGACCTCCTGGTCCAGAGGCAGGTTAACTAACCACTGGACTATGCATGCTACTTTATGCCTATGAATAGTAACTGGCAAATAGTATTGGTGTATGTATGCAATGACCTTTCTCAGTACATAAAACCATGAAGTTAATATACATGTAGTTCATGGCATGAACTATATATATAATTTCCTATATGACCTTTAATAGTAATAATACTGATTTTTTTTTAGGTGTTTTATGTTGGTGGGGTCCAATCTTCCACATACTGTACCTGTATTTCCTGCCAGTGTGGCCCTCCTCTTGTGAAGAAGAAGTAGCACCACAAGTCATTCCATTGGGAAGAAAAGTAGCCTTCTGGTGCCATGGTGATCATGTAAGACCTCCCATCACCACGTACACGCAGGTTCAGGATGTTGAAAGGCGTGAGATCCATCTGACTTCTTCTGTTGAAGGCAAGCTGCAGAGCACAAATAAATCTGTTACATTGTCTTACAGCTAAAATTTGATCATGAGTCACCGCTGTCCCAAAGATACGAAATCCGATCATTTAGTCTGCGCAAGCGCAGTTTCGAAAACAATAAAATATCACGAGATTTGGGCGAGATATGGCGAGAGGAGCCGTTGCCAGGGGTAACCGCACGGAAAAAAATAATGGCTGCCATTTTCGCGCTTTCAGCCGGAGACTGAACATGTCAAAAATAAAGTCGTTTATTTCACGAAATTTCCTTTGACTTCTTTCTTTCTTGCACATGTTATGACGGTAGTAGTATTAACTTTACTTCTGTGGAAAAACCAAGGTTGTCGTTGATGTTTTATCAATAAAGAATGGTAGTTAGGCGATGTCAGACGATACCTGGTACTGTCAAAGCACACAATGGCTTCCTTTAGACACGAGTGACATCGGCTCCGAAAAATGTCTTTGTACGTCGTTCTGTAAGTTTTCCCGGACTCCACGTTTTTTTCTACTTTCAACTGATAGACTGTTTTTTGCATATTTCTACTTGTTTTCTGTCGCAACCCTTTTTTCACCGAAAGATTTACGTGTTTCTGTGGCGGGGGCGTAGCCCCGGGTAAACCCGGAAGTGAGGTATGGCAAGTCTTCGTAGTCATATTGACAACCTGAAGAGACTTTGTCGGCTATGCGGCTCAAAAGTACAGACCTCCAACGAGAAGAAGAGAAATATTAGTCTTCTCCTATGTATTGATCATAAGGACAGCATCAAAAGTACATTTGGAATCGATGTTAGCAAGGATCAGACACACCTGCACCCCCCCTACTTCTGTGAGAAGTGCAGAAAAAAACTAAGTAACAAGAAGTATGATGGGAAAGCTACTGCACATTTGTGGTCTGATCACAGTTCTGCTGACTCATGCCTTGCATGTGAAGCTGTTGACAGCATGTTGAAGGGAGGGCGACCCAACAAGAAAGGGGGACAACCCAGTAGAGGATTGGCCACAGATGTAAATCATGACATGTCACCAAACACCTGTGCACCATCTGCACCTACTCACCTGGATACACCCGTACCACATGTCCCATCTTCTCTGCCTGTCCGTACCTCTGTCCTGTTACCTGTTCGTGTCCACCTACCTGGCCCCCCTTCAGTGTCGGATGCAATCAGGATGGTTTCGAACATAGTCACGACAACTGAGCAATCAGTGCCACTGAGAGAATGGGAGGAAAACATTCTCACACCTCTTGTTAAGAGGAAGGTTGCAAGTGCTACCGACAAACAGACAATCCAGTGCCGTACAGGTGGACAAGTGAGTTACTGCTTTATTCTTTAAAAGAACACACAGAAACAACAAGTAGAAGATTAAACGATGTCCTGTTAATACATGTGTACAATAAAGTATAATACAAGAATTTAAGAAGCACTTTATACCATGACAATGAAAAGTTGCACTGTGATCATCATTTGTCAGCATAATTATCTATGACAAGCATCATTATCCACCTACATACAAAAAACTATTACAATCCATAAATACCCTTCATGAGTTATCCTCTATCAAAGAGTTTACCCAAAATATGTCGCTGCAGTTCCAGAACAAGCTGCTAGGGATCCTAAAATTATGTCGCTTCTTCTAGAGCACAAGAGCTACATGTCACTGCTGTTTGGTTTAACACATACAAACACTGCCTACAATATAATGTTCAGATGAAGGTAATAATGCTGATATTTTCATTTTAACTAGCCAATCACATTGTGCAAGATCACAAAAGCAAGAAAAACAACAACAGAGGTGACAGTAACAACGGCTAGGCGACGCTCCCTGGAGTTGCAAGGTGCACGCAAGGTGGCGAGTGCAGGGGACGTACAAGGTCAGCTCCAACACGAGTTGAGAGTCATCCCTCGGGGAGAGCTCCAAACCATGCTGCGAGACATGGACCTGGCCGCAGTCAAGATCCCCGACGGTCACCTTCTCACCGCCCAGACAGAAATTGGGATCAACTGGAGCCAGACCAGGAAGCTTAGGAGGTATGTTGCACACTGTATTAAATACCATACCCATACACCTGATATACAGATCCCAGTAAACACTGTAATTTATCTAGGTATTTTCAATTTTACTTTTTCTAAACCATTATAGAAGAAAAGCCAATAACTGCTTTAACTTCTTTTTATACTTCCCTGTACAGGTGGCTAAAGGTGTATGGTGTCACCCTAGAATCGGAGAAAACATCCCGAAGTATTGCGCAGAGCCTCCTGTCAAACGTGCACGTGACGTGCGAGCTCCTCCCCTTCACTGTCCGGGACCGGGATGGAATGTCCAGGGTGGAGGCTCTACCGTGTGCTTCTATCCCACTGGACGCAGCGGTGCTGGACCATCTGACCAGAAGTGGAAATAGGCAGTAAGAATTATTGCTCCTGTGAAATAAGACATTGTGACATCACTATCACATTTTGAACCATCCTTCTGTTTTCTTAATAAAACCATGATAATATGTTCTACCAAAGTGTAAGTTAAAAAATATTCCATAAAATTGTAGTTACTTTATACACATATCTGAATGAAACATGATGCACTAGCAGGGATTCCCTTGTACATCTATAATTTTACACCCATCTATTAGGAAACTGACATGGCATGACGGGGGCATCCCTGCAAACGAGGTGTGGGTGAAAGTAGCTGGGGACCACGGCGGGGATCTGTTCAAACTGGGTGTACAGGTTCTCAACAAACTGTCACCGAACTCAAGAGCCAACACCACAATCACCTGCTGTTTCCCAGCGAAGGACAGCCGAGTCAACCTAGCAACAGGAACAGCACATGTCAACGCTGACATCATGTCACTGACAGCAGGGACATGGAAGTAAGTGTATTTCTAAGAATGATGCATAGAAATCAGTATCTGTGACTCCACTGGAAACATGGTGACAAAATTGTGATGCTAAACATATCTAGCCTCTAATCCACGACATTCATAACTTTATATGATTACATATGTATCACCTTTTATCATACAATGCAGGTCCGGAGATGGCCAAGAGTACTCCCTCAGAGTCTTCGGTGCATCAGACTACGCCCTCCTGTGCCAGTGGTTCGGGTTATCAGGAGCCTGTGGTAAGTGAAAGCAGGTCATGTGTTACACATTCAAGGAAATTGTTATTCAATCAACTGGATAGAGTTTGAAAACTGTCAGATGTTTCAAGTAGCATCCAATACTTTTTGTCAGTGATGGATGGCAGGTTAAGACAATATCATGATATGGCGGAGAAATATTATTTAGCACTGAAATGTATTTCTTGTTGCTGTGCAGGAACACACCCGTGCCTGTGGTGCGAGGTTGACAAGAACTCCATGGCGAAGCCACAGACAGACAGAGAGGAAGTCCCAGAGAGAACACTGGAGAGACTGGCCCAGGACTACAGCGCATTCATTGAGCAGGGGCAGGGCAAGCTCAAGAATGCCAGGATGTACAGGAATGTGATTGCCCCTGCCATGTTCCACATTCCCATTGAGCAGGTTAGCATGGCTTGTATGTTAAAGGAAGATCTCCTGTTTGCAAACCTAAGTACTGATATGGATGGATATTTTTTAAACCATTTATGTGAAGCTTCCACTGAGGTACGTCATTGAGTTTGACTCTTCTTATCCCTGTTGTCTGTTCAACACAGGTGTGTCCCCCTGGCCTACATATATGCCTTGGCATATACCAAAAGCTATTCCACATGCTAGAAGCTGACCTTCATGACTTGGACCTCATCCTTGCTTCCCATCTGGTGAGGAACATCCTTCCAGATGAAGATGTAGATGAGGCAGAAGTCCTTCATCACCACCTCCTCCATGGCCTGTCCCCCTTCGTACAGGCGGTTGAAGAAGCGAGGCAGTTCCACCAGGCTGCTGACGAGCTGCAGGAAGAGATTGAGGAAATGGAGAACGAGTTGGCCTGGGCAATACTGAGGGGAGAAGGAGAATCTGAGGAAGACAATGTCAAAGAGATGCTAGAGGAGATAGCCAGCCTACAAGAAAAAAGGAAGAAACTGGTGAGATTAATATTTTGATCCTGCTATGGTGGCTCATTTGTCCTGTTGAGTTATACCTCTACATTCTTCCACACCACAGTGTTATAAATTCAACATCTCAAAAATACATACTTAAACATGATATAATATAGATTACAGTTAGACACTTCTTAAAAACACAATAAGGTAATGCTTGTTCAAAAGACATGTTGCTCTTATGTCCATGCAGGAGTGCAAAGCTGACACCATTGTGAAGAAAGCACAGGTGACAACAACAAATGGACCTCTGGCCAGTTTGCTGGATCAAGTACTACAGCAGCATCATGTACGCAGACAAGCGTACCACGGGCAATCATTTGTGGGGAATCATGTGAAGATCATGCTTCAGGTAATGCATTATCAGTGTTATCAATCAGTAAGGAATCAGACTTTAGCTACAATTCCACACTTTCCTGACATTCTGATTTCAGACACAAAAATAATCAGACTGTTTACTATCATTCTTCTTTTACTCTATAGGAGCAGGCAATAACTGACCTGACATCGGTGGCAGCTGAGGCAGCATCCGACATTGTGACAGAGTTTGACTTTCCTCTGTCCATCATCACCAAGACAAAGGCCATTGCTGAGAAGTACAAGAAGATTTTCTGTCAGTTTTCCAAGTGTCACAAACAGTTTACACATGGCAACCGAATGGACACTGAACAGATCAACTTGCTAGGTGAATTAAATTACCCATCTTTTGGACAAATCTGTGTTGATTATTAAGTAGTTGGTAGCTTTGCTGTCAGCTCACTTCTAACTAGCCTTACAAAGCATATAATAGAACAATAAAACAAACTTGAATCCTGCAGGTATGCTTGATTGTCATCCAAATGTTCCAGTCTCAGTTTCATTGAGATGAATCAAAATTGTAAACATCATTCTACAAACACAGATGCGCTTTTGTGTTTATCATACAGAAATGTTGATCAATTACTGTAACTTGAAGTTTGAGCTGGTTACAAATGAGAACCTAGCAACTCTCCTGTGTCCTGGAAAATGGGCCAATCATGTAGGGCAATACTAATCAGGACAGCAACATTTTGGTACTTACACAGGTCATGTTCTCTTCTCCCTGTTCTCCAGATGAGAGTATCAGGGCCTTCCTGACCTCCTTCAGGGAGAGTTTTCCTGCAGCAACATTCCCCATAAAGATGCACATCTTGGAGCAGCACGTTGTCCCCTGGGTCAGAAGGTGGAGCTTCGGATTGGGGTTCCACGACGAGCAAGGGATTGAGCAGACGCACGCTGTCTTCAATGGCATCAGGCGACGGACTGCCAGCATCCGGGACCCGGTACAACAGCTGCGGTCAACGCTGGAGGCCCACCTTTTGGATGTCAGCCCGGATAAGTCTGGGGGGGTTCCTGAACCAGCCAAGAGGGTAGTGTAAATAGAATATTAGCAGAGATTAGTTTATTTTGTTAAATTTACATTGACATGTGCAGAGAAGAGTCTATTTTGTTAAATTTACATTGACATGTGCAGAGAAGAGTCTATTTTGTTAAATTTACATTGACATGTGCAGAGAAGAGTCTATTTTGTTAAATTTACATTGAAATGTGCAGAGAAGAGTCTATTTTGTTAAATTTACATTGACATGTGCAGAGAAGAGTCTACTTTGTTAAATTTACATTGACATGTGCAGAGAAGAGTCTACTTTGTTAAATTTACATTGACATGTGCAGAGAAGAGTCTATTTTGTTAAATTTACATTGAAATGTGCAGAGAAGAGTCTATTTTGTTAAATTTACATTGACATGTGCAGAGAAGAGTCTATTTTGTTAAATATATCAAAACTCTTTTTGTGACATGTTATGTTGCTTGCAGGTTGAAGCACATGACATTTTGTTAATTTTGTATAAATAAATTGCAATAATTGAATGGCACTGACTGTGTTACTTTGATACAACAGTGAGCAATTTATTTTAGACATTAGATTTAGAAATTTGGACAAATGATATTTGTTTTTACAATATCATGCATGTTTATCAACTACTTCTCAGAGTCAGAGCCCCTTGAATGAGTAAATAAATTTCATAATCTATGTACACAATGCATTAGAAGACAGAGACAAACTTGTATATGTATATAGCTGAATTGTATTGATATTGTTAAGGAAAACAATAAATTGTACACCATAGACTAGAGTGTACAATAAGAGTCAGAGACATAGATCTGCTTTCTGCATGGACTCTGGGGATTGTTTTATTTCTTTGGGTTCCAAATCATAGATATAGCTTGATATGAAATATCCAGCAGTGTCATTTGCTGCATTAGAAGGGCAGGGTTCAATTTCTTTTTAATGTTTTGGAGGGGGCACAAGTAAACGGTTTGGATACGGTGCTGTAAACCACGTACAAATTACATACTAACAACGTTACATGAAATTCAAGCCGAGACATTTAAGCGAGCGAAACGTGGAATACATGAAGAATTCTACCACAAAACCACGGATAAATACCTGATAATCGCTACACTTCCTTAAAAACTGCCAACTCGGTGCACCTTGTCGGTGCGATACAAAAGGGTTGCGACAGAAGCAGCCAGTTGGAATATCTCTCAGAGCACATGGTTTACCAGAAACTACGAAAAACTGCCGCTGGAAAACTTTCAGAAAGTGTACAAGCAATGAAAGTCACTCACCAGTTCTATCGAATACCTGAGAACCCGTGGAATCGAAAAAATTTCCAAATTGCCGCGTCTGCACACAAAAATCGCTTTTGATCCCGGGTTTCGCTGTTGAAGCAAGTCGAGAACAGTAGCCATCTTGGTTCTTCCTCCTAACTTAGGACATGTGACCCAAAACCATGGAAACCAATGGGTCAAAGGTTGTTATTGTGCAATGGTTCGCGTCATCGTATTCCACGGTCGCCTGGCAACGGTTCCACCCCTTTCTGTGGCGCCTAAAGCGCATGCGCTAACTAAATGTGACGGGCCAAACAGCGGTGGAGTGATTAGATGTTTATATCTGATCCCCGTCAAATGACCACCATGCTTGTCACAACATCCCCTGAACTCCGGACCCTTACCACTGCACTTCATGTGGCCTTACTCTTGTTATACAGCAGTTTCTTTGTGTTCTTGTCTTGTATATATGGTTAAAATGAAATGTATCACGATTGGTATCATCAAGGTAGAATCTCCTTGGTATCATCTGTTGAAGCCCATATTTACCTTTTGCTGTTTGGACCGCATGGCTGCATAGCCAGAGTATCGTGTGACCCCATCTTTTGGCACTTCTATGTTTGTAACCCCATGGAAGAACGCAGTGTTGTTCTCGGACAGGGTCAGATATGCTTCACTCTTGCCCCCCATCTCCTTGTCTGATGTCACCAACCACTGGGCAAAAGATCAGGAAACAAGTTGTTCATACAACAATTCTAGAATCTCCTTGATACAACTGTATACATGTGGGCAAGAGCTACCACGTTCAAAAAGATGATTTCTACATTTCTTCATGCAAGAAATTTGGATCATCCCACTAGAGGTCTACTTTAGGGATCTAAAAGTTAAACAATAAGTAATAATTTGGGGATTTTTCATGAATTTCGATGAGTTTCTTAGTCATACTTATCACAGAAGGCTTAAGCAGACTTGTTGGTTTGAATAGACAAATCTGTACTGTGTCACCTCACCTCGTCAAGATCTTCTGGACCTCTGAACTTCCAGAGGATGCGGGAGTCCTCAAACATCAACTGCTCCAGGTCATCTCTCTTCATACGGGTCAATGTTTCATTTGCAAATTTTCTCACCTCATTAATAGCATTCCCTGGGGTGCAAATACAATAGATGGTACATGTAGCAGATTCTGGTTTACATTGTATTTCTGGTTTACATTGTATTTCATTTGACTAGTTTTAGCACTTAGAAAGTATACTAGTATACCTTGTATACTTAGAAAGTATACTAGTATATAAAGTACTAGGGGGGAGACTATTGCAAGTCCAACATAGAGACAGAGACATCAAAACTAGTGACTAAGTCGTTCATATGCACCGTCTCTTCAGCATAATATGTAGTACATTCTCATTTAGTCTGGTTGCAAGTCGCCATAAAGTTCAAGGTCTTGGGGTTGAAACGAACACCCTTCACCACCTCCACCCCTTTAACAATCTCATTGATTTCTAACCTGCAGGCCTAAAGAAATCGGCGACCTTTGTCCTGAATCCCTTGGGTCGTGCGGCAGTCTGTGCCCCGTCCACCTCTTGCTTCGCCTCCGTGCGTGCCCCATCAGTGCCTAGCGGGTCGGCCCGCTGGTGTCTCGGGCCATCATGCCTCCAGCACCGCCCGCAGACTCTCACCCCTAGAGCCAACTGTGGGCTTCGTAAAGTCCTTATCGTCATCATCTCGGACCTTGAGTTTGCAGAGATGTCCTTGTTAGAAACACTACGCCTCTGGATAGACTTAAAGACGCAAAGGAGAGGGCCCAAATACTCACAAACTAGGTGTGACACGCACGAACATGGAGTCTCCTCTAAACCAACCTTTGACCTGATGATGGAACGAGCCATTATAAACAGAGGGGACATATCTTTTTCAGACTTTAAAAATAGTCTTAAGTTAAATAGATAAATTTAAATAGATAAATTACCATAATGGACAATTATCTATGTAAAATGTATGCTCATATGATGCTGAGTCAGATTTCTAATAGTTTACGAACTGAGATGTTCATAAAATATTCCGCATCATAGTGGATGCGTCCAACGTGGGGTGATGAAGAGAGCGGAAGACAACACAGAAACAGTTCACAAGGTTGGTTTGAAAGTGTTTGTCATTAATAATGACCATAGTATCGGCTCAGTACCATTTACTCACCTCAGCTAGGACTCAAACTACGTGCTGATGGTCCCATCCCTGTCATACTGATTATGTTTTGCTCAGTGTTTTTCCAGTCTACAATTACAAACGTTGCAATATCGAACACAAAGTGACAAAGGGGGAAGTGATTTAGGTACAAGATTCACCTTGTCATTGTTCACAAACCTGACATGCGCGTTCTGAGATTCCGAGTAACTGGGCAATTCAGTAATACACATCTATAATGTTATTGAACTTGGAACATCAAGTTAATGTTAAAACTTTGTCTGGAATGTCAGTATGATCAAGGATGTGTAGAAGCTCCTTGGTATGATGAGTGAATTTCCATCCGATACATTTTGACAATTCAAGAAGTGGCATCGCAAATGGATGGCATTCTGTCCGTGACATAACCTTATTTCTACTTGAAGGTAGCCTGTTGGCACCCAGATTGGTGTTGGATGTAAGGTTATGTAGCAGGGAGAAGGTTACATGCACTCTTCATCTTTTTACTAGCATCAATAGCCATGGCAACAAGTGATGATGGTGGAAGTGACCAAACCCTATCAGACCCACAAGGTGCGACATCTAATGGCCTGTCAGAGATGGGTCCTCTCGGTGCCACAGCCAGCAGGATGAAGGCTGTCGACCCTGAGGAAATGATCAGCAAGGCTACAGCTCACAAGGAGAAGGGCAATGAACTGTACAAGCAGAAGAAATACAAGGGGGCAATAGGACAGTACCACAGAGCACTACTGTACCTTAAAACATTGCAAAAGGTACATGTATACAGTTATGTAGAAATTGTAGTAATGACAATGACAAAAAAGCATTCCTCAAGTATGTTATTCCAAGCAAGGTACTGTATTCCCAAGATGCTGTCTGAACTGAGTATGTTGATTTGAAAGAAAAGAAGGAACGGGTGTTCAGCAGATGTTTACATGAGTATGAATGGTACATTGTACCTTGGTAAACTAAAATGATATCTTTTAACTAAAATGATATATTTTAGCTATGTTACATTCCAATATGTCCTGTGTGATTTTAGATCTGTAGCTGTTTTAATAACTAGTCAATTTGTATTTTAATGCGCTCTACGGACATTTGTAAACAAGCATGTAATTCAGCCATCTGGCTGCAATATGCTAAAATATATGTGTGCAATAAACCAATTGAAATATCTAGAAGGCCAAGAAGGTCTTGATGCCTCCCAACCAGTTTGAATGGAGAGGTAGCTTTAACACAGACTCAATGTTAGAGACAGATCTGAATATTTCTTTACATGCAATAACTCCCACAATGTAAAAATAGGCAAATATATAAAAGACTGCTTTGTTATTAGAAAAAATACCGAAACTCATGATTAGTGAGTTTGTTACACTATATCAAAGATAATCTTGTACTAGCCCTTGTTGTTTGAGTAATTAGGATTTTATTCTATATTAGGTCTTATTCTACATTTTTCTGTACTTCGTCTAATAGTTGTTGCCATACATTGCACCATGTACAATTGTCGTGCAATAAAGTTCTTCTTCTTCTGTTACTGTTCAATACCAGAGTGGGAGTCCAGGTGCTGCAGGTAGTGCTGCATTGGCAATGCAGCAGGTGGCAGCCTTGTCAGGTGCAGAAGAAACTTCCACAACCTCCGAACAAGATGCAGCCATTGCAGAATTGGAAGCCAACTGTTACAACAATTTGGCAGGTAATTACCTCAGAGTCTCAGAATATTATTTAGCAATGTGTGTAAAATAAGTTCATGTTGTGCCACAGTTGTGTACTGATGAGTCTTGGTGCCACACCTTTATTGGTTTTTCTATGTTGGCTTTTAGCATGTCTACTCCAGGAGCCTGAGGTGAAGTATGCTAAGGTGAGCAGTTACTGTGCCCAAGTGCTGGAGAGGAAGCCGGGTAACTCCAAGGCTCTGTATAGATATGGGCTGGCTCTGTACCACTCCAAAGACTATGATGGGGCACTCAGCAAGCTACACCAAGCACTACAACAGTCACCAAATGGTGAGGGGAACAGTATATTGTGGCATATCTCTTTTCTTCTCATTTTCCCTGTTGATCTATTATTTTTTATCATTTTTGCTTGTACTTTGTACTTATCTTCTTCAGATCCCAATGTTAAACGCTACATCAAGCTGACACAAGAGGGGCTAGCCAGACAAGTGCAGAGACAGAGGGCCATGTACAAAGGCATGTTTGACAGCAGCAAACCTGCCTCAGGGGATGCCCAGGTGGGCACAGGTGCTTCAGGTGGGGACAAGCAGGAGGAAGATGTTGCCATGGCAAATGCAGATGGAAAGGGAAGAAAGGCAGAGGAAGATAAAAGCATCACAGACTCTAATGGCAATAATGATGCTGATGCATGATCATATGGTCACTAGTGACACTCCAAACAATTCCCCAAACGTTTTCATGGGTTGGAAAATCCATGAAGAGTTCAAACTTGGGAAGAAACTTAAAATGACACCTGCTGCCTCCATGGCTGTTTTGGGCACTTCAAAACCAGTAACATTAGGGTCACAGGAATGTGCTGGAGAGGGAAATGTTACCTTGGATTTCTGTATACTGTGCTGGTAATGTCAAGGAAGAAAGAGATGCCAACACCAGCACTAAGATTGAAATCAGACATGTAGTCTGGGATAGCCCTGGCATCTGTGTTGAGAGCTGATTGGAACAACAGTAAAAACTTGACCTTACTGCAGTGGCAGATGAGAATCATAAACAGCTTGCTGACAGAGATGATAGGAAGAAATACTAGTAGATGTGTACCAGTAGACAGAGTTGCATATACATGTATATCTTGGTTCATAGTTGAAGAGAAGACGTTCACATTATTCAGTCACTTATATCGTGCAGCACAATACATGTACTGAATTTTCATATTTCAACTGTTTCTGTCAATGTGCTGTTGATGTATAGTGGTATTGTCAAAAATAAAATTTTGCAACATAAATTACAGTTGTAAACTGCTACCAAGCTTACAAGTTGTATTAAACTGTAGCAGTTTAGATGCAATAAGTAATGGATAACTTGACAGTCATGAGTTGGCATGTCAGAATAGATTGGACACATTGACCACGAAAAGGTTAAAACTACATATTATGTCACCATTTATAATAGTTCCTTTTCTATTCATAGTTAAGTTTCTGGATGTTGTCTTTGAAGTTTTTTCTACTTTTGTATTACATATACCAGTACTTTCAGAAGTCTGGTTGGCATTTGGAAGTAAAAAAACACAATTGAGCTCTAATATGTTTGATCTTGATCTGATCCTATGAAGCTTTTTGGTTTATGTTACAATCATTCCATCAAGGACATTATACCTTGATTCCATCTGAAATTATTTTGATATCATTTTTTCTTGTGTATTGATGTAGGCAAATGGAATATAGAATGGCATCATTGTTGTTTGATGTAAGTCCAGTGCCCCTGTTGGGCACATTCCATGATAGGTGAGAGGATTGTATCAGCTCCATCCTCCATCTCTGGGAAATGATCAGAAGTGTCTGGAACTGAGATCCTGGTTGAATATGTTGCAGTCAGAGCTATAGTTCCTGATGTAGGAAGCTTGCATGCACCGTATCACATAGTCATTGTTGCTTATCAGTTCATTAGCTGAGATTATTAAATTGTATAATAAAGTGCTATTTTTTCAGATGCAGAATACAGTGGATGATGATGATTTTTTCTGGTTACAAAATTGGTGGCGTCTTGTTCATTTACCCTTTGTAGATGATAATCTGTCAAGATATTTACTGGAAGAAATGCTTTTGTTTGTTTTTTCTTTTATATTAATCCAAGGAGGTTTTAAAACCTCATTGTTTAATTGAGCCATTTACTAAATGCAACAGCTTGACAGCCCTGCCCAGAGATACCATGATACGTAATCAAATTCAAAGTTCCCGCCCTCTGTGACCCTTGACCCTCGGAAGGGGGCTGATGATAACAAGATGGCGACAAACCCAAACCAAGGAGGAAAGAAGCTGGTGCGTTCGAAGTCAGGGCTGCGGATGGTGGCGGCTAACAGCGCCTTCCGCTCGCCCTTCGAGCTGGAGGAACCGCCGTGGGTCCCGGACAGTGAGGTGGGTGAGGGGTTTGTTGTTGCACAGTCAGGAAAAAGGCAGGGCTCCGGGGCGCGCGCATGTGTGAGCAGAGATCTAGAGGTGGGGCCGAGATAGCACTGAACTCCCGACGGGTCAAGATCTGTCTGTCTGGCAAGGTTCAGCCTCTGTTTCTGTCTAAACAAGGATGATTTCAACCTCCTTGGTCTACATAACGCAAGAAGCTTGATACACATCCATGACACAAACGGAAAGATACGGCTGCATCCTCTCTAACTCTAACTAAATTATACTAAAAACCTGTGCCGCGAGTTTGTGCAAGTCAAACCTCTATCACCACTGCACTGGCTTCCTCACACAAGAGGCGAAGTATCAGGGAGGGTATTAAACAAGACAAAAAAGTAAATTTGACCACATTCCAGCGCGTACCAGGTGTTATGCCAACAGCTCACAGCCATATATTGTGAAACTTTTAAACAATGTAAATTATTGTCATCAGGTTTGTTTTATTGTAGCCGTGGACGACTCTATAGCTAGTAATCCTTTTTGCATGATAATGCAGGATACAGCATTATCATGCAAAAAGGATTACTAGAGCCGTCCACGGCTAGTTTTATTGTATCATTCTGTATGTACCAGACGATTGTACTTAACGATTATTTGCCGATTGAAGATGTGCTTTTTATCATGTATGTAAAGGTTAGAATTATCTATGTATGTAATGAATCTCGCAATTCAGCCTCCGGGCTGCAAGAAGTTCAATCAATAAACCAGTCTATATTATAGTATATGACGACAGCCCAAGGGAGCTGCTAAAAAAAAAGTTTCCCCATTACGTTGTGACCTGTTAGATATGGTGACGGTGATTGATTTAAACTTGAAACTGAACAATTGGAAACATTCCGGATCATACAACACATCCTTGTCGTTGTCAGTAGTAACAATAGTTAATTAGATTAGACAGCTTCTGTTGGTACAACAAAAAGACAGCAACGTTTGAGCTTTGCATAGCCGATACAAGATACCAGATTAGAAAAGAAGTCGCAAACAGCCAAGATTACAAGATCCAGTATTATCTAATATTGTATTAGCTCGAATGCAAGATGTTGGTGAATTTGTTATTTTCCAGAGGTATTTTGAAATGGAATAGATGAAATACAGTAGGATGGCCCTCTTCATCAGATATTTAAACTTGAAGTTTGCTTGAAGTTAAGGAGGTTAGATCTTGCCGCTATTAGGTACGAAAATTCATTTAAATGTAACATTACCCAACATGACTCCTGTGTAGCATCATTTTACCCTGACATTGCCACTATAATGTATATCAATAAATGGGTGAAGCAGACTCAGAGCTAGCAGGAAGTTTGTGTCCATAAAAAGACAAGCAGCCACCGACTGTAAGCTTTAGGGTATCTGGGGACTCATTAGGGAGACTATTTTGGAAGCAGGCTTGGAAAGGATAAGGAATTTTATCAACCTTGATCTCAATATAGGTCATTGTAAATTTGATTTCCAGAATGAGAATGTCTTACTAATTCTGCAGCTCATATGTAAGATCATTTGTGTCAAAGTTCAGTTCGATTATGGACATCCATGCCCCCATCAAAATCAATAAGGGTAAACACTTGGACACTGAGGGGCTTCAGATCCAGTGCACGTTTGATGGAGCAGACTTTAATCTGTTAGGCAGACCTTTAATTTAATTAGACTGTATAGTAGATGGAATAGGGACCTGTACATGCATGTATTTAGATTGTAATCTTACCTTGTTTTGATCCTACTACATAAAAAAAAAATATGTTGCACAACAATATAATACAGTTAGAAAATTACAGTTCAAATCAACCTGAACAATGATGTAAAAAAAAAAAAGAACCATTATAACCTGCAAATAGCATGACATGTATGTCACAATTCCTCTCTACATTTATTAACTGATGTAAAGTACTCTTCATGTCGTTGTGCAGTGCTCCCAGTGTATGAGCTGCAAGGCCAAGTTTGATTTTGTCAAGAGAAAGGTATGGATTGTATACATGTCAGTTCTGTGCTATGTGAAGTATTTCTGATGCTAGCAAGTGTTGGAAGCCAATGGCTGTAATCCAAATACTGCACTCCTGCAATAACTGCAGAATCTGTTATTGTTATGGGTAACAGTTATTTCATCAGTGGTCTTACATCTGCCTGCAAGGTGATATTTTATCAGAAGAACTGTGCATGTTCAACTACATGTATAATTATTCTGTGCTTGTGTTATTCATGAAGTAAACATGGTAGCCTTTAACCATATACATGTATCTCTGTGTATGAAGTTGTACGTGTCTGTTTCTCTGTAGCACCATTGCAGGCGCTGTGGAAAGTGTTACTGTGACAAGTGTTGTCAGCACAAGGTTGCACTGCCTCGGCTGTGTTTCCTGGACCCCGTGCGGCTCTGCTATGACTGTGCTGTCATCACGCAGAAGGAGAATGAGTTCTACGACAAGCAGCTGAAAGTGCTGCTACATGGTATGAGATGGGTGCTGTTTGGAAACTTGTACATGTGTATGTTGATTTTTTGCTCTGTAAACCAACTGAGAAAAATATAGTTTCCAAGAAACCCTACATTTCCATTAATTCTAATTCAAAGATGAGACTCAGGAACTCCTGAAAATGTGTAGGTGGGGAAGAAAATGAAACATAGGCATTGTATATGGAGCATTACTCTGGAAATATTTCAGAATATCTAAATACCCATTTTATGCATGTACTCTTTCATAAGGCAATGCAAAACCCTAGTTTTTCTGTATGTACAGGTGCAGCTTTCCAGCTGTCCTGCCCAGATGACATGGAGAACCTGTCAGAGCCGTGCCTTTGTAAACTGTCTGCAGATCACAGGTACAAGCAAACTAAACAAACATTTAGTGTTTGCCACTGTTTGCAGATGTAGAAGGACATTGTAACATTGTGCTTGTATTTGGGACGATGAGCATCCAGAAAATGCTCAGGACTACTGGGATTGATTGACATCTTTTTTTCATTGTGCAAGATGCCTATAACAACAACAGCATATTTTCAGATTCCTGTTGTTCGAGAATGCTGGCCATGCTAAACGCTCTCCTGTAGAGTTGGAACAAGTGGTGGCTATCCAGATCCTGACTGCTGGGGAGGACTCACAAGGTACATATGGGGATGTAGGGTGTTTCTGTAGCACAGTTAGCATGTTCGGTTCCTGAGAGTGAGATGATGGCACTCATCTTAAAAATGCACGTAGAAGTCTGATTAATTAGTCCCTCGTGGGACTGTTGAAGAAAAAAGAACATGAGCCCAGGATTAACATATCAGGATTTTACTGTAATTAGATTAAAATTACATAGTCTATTTAATTACAAGATGTGGAAACAGGAGAAGCATGATTTGTCTCAAAATTAATGCATGTTAATGGATAGCAATGATCTTTACAGTACTAAAATGTATACTTTTTTCTTATAGATTGTTTGCATGTACCATGTCTTTTTTTGTTCATTTTCCCTAGTTTTGTGCATGAGATTGTAGCAGCTGGATTCACTCTTATATCTTTTGTTGCAGACATGCATCTTCCACAGCTTTCTTAGTTGCACAGTCTTAACTCCCTTTGTCTTACTTAGACTTTCAGTTAGAACTTTATTCATATCTTCCTATGTATGTGTATGAAGTTTAAGTTTGATTATGACTTCCCCAGGTATTTGCAGACACATCATGTTTTTATGTACTCTTTATTAATGTTGTGTTTATCTGTTTGTACACTCTTGTTTCTCATCATTTGTTCCAGTGTTCATTGCCATTTTTGTTCTGTCTTCTGTTGAGTTGCATATGCATTTGAACATTGTTTCCAAAATGTGTATTGCAGTATGATCTGTGCCAATGACTGGCCAGAAACATGGGAGATTATAATTTTCATCATGTTTTGTTAAGGTTTTTTTCCAAACTCTTAAAACATCTTGTTTCATATTTTCTTGCTAAATCTTTTTGTAGTCTGAACAAAAAATTGTGATTTCCATTTGCATTAGACCTGCTACATTGCAAACCTACATGTACCAACAGGTCTCCATACTGGTACATGTATATAGAGTGTCCTTGCTAATTGCGATGTTGTTCCAGGTCCGAGCTCACCATTGAGCTCCCCGTGTTCCCCCATTGCTCCATTTCCGGTAATAAACTCACCTGACAACCTGAGTCCAACGGAAGGTACACGACTGGCAACTCACAGGCATATGTGTTACGTAGTGTGCATGTAACCAGGCTGTTAGCTTATGTTTTGAGTATAGTTGGCTGCTTATACCCATGTTAGGGGCAGCACATGGCAGTTTGCATTAGCCAAAAAAAGGATGTGTATGTTTCCTGCTGTTTTTTGCCTTTGGAACATCTTCTTGTGACACAGTTTAAGGAATTCTCATCTTTTGATCACAATAAAATCATATCATATCAATCATGCATTTAGCATTCTCAACACAACCAGAACTTCTGGTCCTTTAATCTTGTATTTTACAGAGTGGAAACAAACTACATGTATGTCCTTCTGCAAAACTCAGAACTATTAAGTGCCTGTAGTGCTAGCCAGACCATCCATAGTGTACATCATGTGCATGTGTGTATCATGTTGTCAGTGTTTGTACTCATTAGTCTCATTGTCTTTTGTTGAGAGAGGTGTGAGAACTGGTCATATGGCCAACTCTCTTGTTGTTCCATGTACTTGACAATAAGTACAAATGTGAGCTTTGTGTTGAGTACTGAGATGAACACACTGATGAAATGTCCTGTTGAGGTTGATTTGTGTTTGAACGTGTCACATCTGTGCCGGTGCCTAAATGTGAAGAGTTCTTGTGCAGGTAGAGTGTACAGCCGACTAGAGGACTACTTCCAGCATGCCTTTATATGATGTTGATTCATGAACTTAGAATTGTGATGTTTGTTAGAGAGTTCACACTTTACCACTCCAGGTGCTGTGAAAGCTGCTTTCATCGGACCATGGATAATTACTTTTTTTTAATATCTACTCTATTTTGTACTACATGTATGTGGTTTTGATGTGCTCTTACTTCTAGACTACTATATAAACTGTTGCACTGTTTGAATGATACATCTATCCAGTAAATTTCTTGGGTGATGAAGTCAAGTAAAGTTGATGATGTCCTTAATAGGGAATATTGTGGCCAATGGCCTGTCAATCAAGCACAAGGAACGTGAGAGTGGAGAGATCCGACACCTCCAGCTCATCATCTCAGCCACTACCGACAACCGCAGACAGTCTCTGGCCTTTGTGGGAGCCGTGCAAAAGGTGTGTAGGGAGGGGACTTTATTTATGATCTAGTTTAAAAGGTTATATGAAAATACCATATCTCACATGACAGTAGCTTTGTCTCTTTAACTTCAATGTCTTGTCTACTACTGACACTAGTCTCTAGCATGAGTTTTACTGACAGTTTATGATTTTTTATACCTCAAGGTTGTGTACCTGAAGTTATTTTTGTTCATATAACACTTTCTCATCAGGGAGTCAAGTTTATGTACGAGGCAAAAGAGTCACGGGGTCTGTGAAGTCACATGACTGATGATCTCCGTCTGATTGGACCAAGCCATCAGAACAGTTGTGGACTACATTACAGACACAACAACTTAAAACAACATTACAGGTGTTACAGGGTCTAATCTTTTAAACTGTCTGCACATAGGACAATTTAAAGGGTTGGGCTTCCTTCATATGACTGTGAACCTGATCAATAACTTACAAAGCTTGTGTAGAATTCACTACATTTGTGATAGTCATGGTATGTCATTGTGCTACCCAGTGTTGAAATCATCAAATTCATCTGGATATTGCAACAAAAGTCTATTCAAACCCAATTTTTAAATATGGTCCATGACACAATTGAAACCCAGTCTAAGCCACTTTAAACATCCCATAATAGTCAGTGTTACAGCTAGGCAAAGCCCATGAAATTGTCTTCTTTTATCTTGGAGGCGCTTTAAGCTCTACAGCTTCTGTATTGTTAGTTTTTAGATAGATTTTCATCACGAATACTTTGAAACAAAATTTGGGTAGTATTCCTGTAAATGTTATGTATATCCTGTTACTGTGGACTACAATATAAATCTTAAGTCTTCAAAAGTAATTGCAAAGTCTTTGTATTCATATTGTAATGTCACTCTTTATATGAAGTTAATAGTGTTGATTAGTTATATTCAAATTTTTCTGTGATAATGATGGAGGAAACTTAGGTACAATAGACCTGATCTTGTGTAGCATTGTGTAAAATGTCTGTAAACCTGCTTACAAGTCTAATGCAACTTTGTGGCCACAAATATCCTAAACCAAGAATGATACACCTATTTATGCTCTAGCTAAGTACTTGTAGAATTATTATACTATATTTAGGCCACACTGATTTAATTTTATGGATGACATCCTCTGGGGACCACAAAACTAATGCGAGAGGGCAAAAAAAAAAAATCCAGCAAAAAAAAAATGCTGCTTAACCACAGGAATACAAAGCCGGTATTGCGAATTGAACCACAGGACACACTGACTGCATCAAACAAACAAGTTTATATTTGCAGGAGGTAGATCTTCACAGCTTGTTCAGGTCTCATCCTCCTTCACAGCTTTTGCGGCATTTATGAGTCGGCAGTCTGTACTGAGTTCCAGCCGAGTTCCGGAGTTCCGTGAAGCCTCAAAAGACATGATTTTTTTTGGGGGGGGGGGGGGAGAACAGGCGAAAATCAATGCGCGCGTGGATGTCATCCATAAAATTAAGTCGGTGTGGCCTTATAGATGATAAAGGAAATGATCCACTACCTTGATAAAAGCTATGTGTATTTTCAATTGAGTTGTTGTGAAAGTGGATCAGAATGTCAGAATGGAAATAGACCAGAGAAGAATTGTACACTGCTCACCAATAACATCTCAGTCATTCTGTTTATTAATGAGCTTGTTTGTTATTTTAGTCCAAATGCAAAGTTGATGTGGCCAAATACAGTCGTACTAACCAAAGGCATCCAATGACTAGAAATGTCTTACCTCCTACTGGGTTAATTGTACATAAAATGTTGATAGATTGATGGAGAGGACATGTTCAAGTCTAACTATTTTGATCATCAAATTTTTTTCAGGCAGTGTATCTTTTACATTTTGAGGACTGTTGTTTGAAAACATGGAACCTGTATTTTGCTATACTATTTAGATTTACAATGTATATGATCTCACCCTGTTCAAAACCTGTAATATTTAATACTTGACAGAGGCCCATTAATCTACTCATGATTAAAGATTTGAGTAGAGGTAGAGTTTGAACTTGGCTACCAGTATTTGTCCAAACAAAAAGAGAAAACAGCAGTGCAGGATCATGTCCCAAAAGGAATAAAATGAAGAATCAGCCCAAATATATTCTTCATCTGTAATTTTTATGTTGTAGTGCTTAGTGTAAATGCTGAGGAACTGTGAGGATTTTGGATCTTTGCTGAAAGACTTGATTTCAGAGGCATGTTTTTAAAGCTATTTTTGCAAGGAAAGTAATTATTACCATTTATGATTAGCAGAATTATTAGTTATAAAATCAGGGATGCAATATTGAAAATAATGGGTAAAATGTGGAAAACTGCTTTTGGAATGTTGGGTATGGGTACCAGATATAGTCATGATATTGCAAACTTCAGGACTGCTCATGATCTATTGCCTTAGTTCCCAAAAGTACATGTAAAATCATACTGAACAAGGTAGCATAAAAAGGAGTTGTCTTTTTGCAAAATTTCGTGCACACAATAAGAAAAGTACCGACACTTGTCATACATGTAACTGGCTTT
Organism: Branchiostoma floridae x Branchiostoma japonicum; assembly: GCA_013266295.2. Lineage (NCBI taxonomy): Eukaryota > Metazoa > Chordata > Leptocardii > Amphioxiformes > Branchiostomatidae > Branchiostoma > Branchiostoma floridae x Branchiostoma japonicum. Next base: position 19,802,076 of record CM023840.1, read on the forward strand.
AGCATGATATAACAGCTTTTCAGCCAAATAGCTGTAACAGGTCATATTTTGATTGTATGTCTTTTGATCACAGTAATTTATGTACAAGTTCATTCTCTAGTACATGTATTTTAAAGCAAGGATCAATGATAGCCAGCAAACTTTGCACAGGCAGGACTTCTGCAATTCTAAGTATCGACAGATTATTTCATACCTGTTTTTAGTTTTATTATACATGTATCTTGAAGTTGATAGAGATGTTTATAGTAAACATTTGCAGAGTGATATGTAACTAACACATTGTATAGCAAATTTTATATTATCATATACTGATACCTAATGACTACATTTTCTGTTGTGCAGTTGTAATATGTGTCAAATGTTCTCAAAGTATTGCCTGTAAATACAATGCTCCAAAGAAAATATGCTTCAACCTTAACAAGTGGCACCTTCTGTGGACCAATATGTCAAGCCATGAATTCAGAAAAGTTGTTGATATGTAAGGCCACATCAATATTTCTTTAGTTCATGAATTATTACAGGAAAGATGAACGATGAATCTGCATTAATATTAATGTAGAGCCAGTAGTACACACAAATTGTTTGAAAATGGGCAGACATTTGATTACCTACCCCCCAAAGATGAAGATTATTGGTTTGACACAAGATGATGTGTGAATGACATGGTATAACTTGCATTGTCCTCTTGCCCCACCAAAAGAGCAAAGTGTACAGGTGGCCTGAACTGAAAGTCTATTTTCTCACTCAAGGTACATAATGAAGTATGGCTTTACATAGTTTGGAAGTCAGTTTAGAAATGTAATATAAGATTGGATTTGAATAGGGACTGTTTTTGAAGGTTTTTAAACCAATAATTCTGGGCAGAGAAGGATTGTGAAATGTTAAACTGTGTACCTTGAGGCTAGGTGCTGATTGTAATTTTGCCCACTAATATTTTCAACTGTGTACTGCCCTATGATGGAATCTAAAGATTGTTGAATAAATAAAAAATCCTTGTTGCTTTAGTTCATTTACCAGTTTCAATTCTGTCTGACTAGTTGAAGTTAGATTTGAACATTGTGCAGTTACATGCTTAAGCACACACACAGTACCCCAGTGACACTGCCGACCTACTACAAATGCTAGGATGTTGTTCTAATGATGAGAAGTTTTACTGGTACAGAGCAGGATCAGACAGAGGAAAATCTGCTGGCTATGTTTAGTACTAATGTTATCTATTTATTGTCCTGTGTGGAAAGCTCCCAATGTATATTTCAATGTTGACAATAACAAATTTCAGAGCCAGACAGCCAGGAGGTAAATAGTTGGCTACCTTACATGTAATACTAGTAGTTAACTGAAATTACAATATGATATATTGTAAATGTTTCTGCAAGGCAGTAATGCTATCCTGCTACAAAACAGTTAAGTAGATCTGCATTTTCACAAAAATTACAATAAACAAAAGCTTTGTTGAAATGGTCAACTTGCATGAAATTAATTATGAATTGAGCAGCTGAGCTAAACTACTGCAATTCCTAACTACCTTAGAATTGAAATATCAACTGAAAACCATGGGGATTCACAATGGATATTAAGTCCTTAATCTTACCAGCTACTACAAGTACATGTGTATATCCAAACACCCTTGTTTTGCAATTCTTATGTAAAAGTACTTCATCATTGTTAAACGTATCCCTCACAATGCTCTGAAGAAAATGGTTGTTCCATACAAACATTTGTAATTAACTAAATGTACTGTAAGGACATCTGTACTTTAACAGACACCTAGTTTTACCCTCCATCCATGCCAGTTCACCTAGGTGTACTTTGTACTTGCAGTTGCAGTAAGACTCCTGTGATGGACTGTGTACCCATCTACAGCAAGCCTTGTAATCTAACAATACAGAAGCCAGAATAAGCTCATGATCATAGGACGAGTAAAATCTTAAATATCCATCTCTGATTTCAACAGCATAAAATCACTTCCTGTGCATCCTTCTGATGACCTTGAATGTGTCCTTGTACACTAAGTAGCTCAGACCTGACATGATGGTGGTTCCTGCTGTCAAGTACCTGCAGAAATAAGAGAACAGAACACACACATGTAAACATTTATAGGCATCTAGCTTTAGTATAGTATACATCTGTAGCTGTTCAAGTTGGAGAAGATGTTATGCAGTATTACATGATGTGGGGAACTGAGTAGGCACACTGCTACAGCCAACATGTAAGTTGGACAGGACAGTCTGGCCATTCTCAATTGGCAGGACTTGAAGACACACTTAGCTGTAGTCACAGCACTGGACATAAGATGAAATTCAATGTAAATCCAAAACAAAACCCTGCAACAGTAAACATGTATAAGAAACAGTTACTAGATATATGTTGGAGGAGTTCTAACCATAGAGCCTGCAGCAGGGGGTGTTCCACGTACCCCAGTACAGGAGCAGCCAGGGAGAAGGTCACCATGCCCAGCTGTACTGCTGTGTTTACTTTACTGATGAAGGTTGGCTTCAGCTGGGCCGTGGCGTGGGTGGCATCAAAGTAACGAGAAAAAGTTACCTGGCAACACAAAAAACAACATTCATTTTGTACACTATGTCAGAAGGAGTTATATTCTTCATTAAAAAATTAGTAAAGGAACATCAATACAAGGGTAATTGAGCTGATCAACTCCCAATAATAGAAAGCTCCAACTTGTCGCATTGTTGTGGTCTTCTTCAGTTCACAGAACTGAATAATGTACATATCAGGTACAAAAATTAAAATTATACTAGACAAGCACACCAATTTGCAACAATTAAGCGCAGCATCAAGTACCAGCTTACAGGAGGAGGGAGTGTCTGGTATCTGACATAGAACCCCGCCAGTATCAGGAGAACATCACGTGCGATGATCAGCAATGTCAGTGGAACTGCAAGACGTAAGGACAACACATCTTCAACAATCTGTAGACATAAAACTAAAGTATGTATGTGTGAGTGAGTAGATACAAGAGATGAAGGACAGTTTGGAGTTATTTTATACAAATAATGCATATTATACAATTCAGACTAAAGTGATTCTTTTGAGTAGACTGTAGTTTTATCTTGCAAGTACATAAGTTTCCAATAATTTCACGAAGACCAATGATTTCAATCCCTACATCCCACTCTTTGCATGTCTATTAGTATAGTATTCAAATTTGCATAAGAAACCCTCCTGTGTGAACTCACCAGGTATCAGTCCCACATACGTCAGGCTCAGAAACACCACACTGACCAGGAACTTGTCTGCCAGGGGATCGATGTAACTGCCAAATGCTGAACTCTGGTTCTTGAAGTTACGAGCAATGTAACCATCAAACTGGAGGTAAAAAAGGCAGAATAAGTACAAGATCTATCTGCTTCACTTCAAAATATGTCTTCATGAGAACAACAGTTCTGTCAGAAAAAAACTGACACATAAGAGAGCATATTATCTGGATCATAGCAATTACAGGAGATTGACTAAATTAGTAAATCAATGGATTAACCTTTTCCTTGTTATATAGGATATAGTTTACTTAACAAATTTGTATTAGTTACATTATAAGTTAGATCTAGTAGCATAATTGTTCCAGATCTCACCAAGTCTGTGATCCCTGCCAGTCCAAACAGCGCTATGGCCCAGGTGAAGTTACTGTTGATGACCAGGTAACTGATGACAGGTGTGAGGCCGATGCGCACCCCACATAACAGGTTTGGCACAGTGAAGATGTTCTCATGCTGGAGAGAGACATGGGCAATGACAAGCACTTTATTGAAACAAGCTATGAAACATATAAGAGCATTATGCTATTCCCATTGCTATACACTGTAGTAGAATTTTCAGCATGTCATAAATAAGGAAAATCCATCCTCCTGTAATAGCCCAGACCTTACCAACTCTGCCACCCCTCCAGCAGCCTTGCCGTCCTTGGCACCATCATGATCTTGGCCTTGTGACCTCCCAGTGACCTCCTCTTGTCCTTCCTCTGCTAATACTTCATCATCTTTTATCTTGTGGCGTGGTCCCTCAGAACTGTACCACTCACATTGTTGGACAAAACAACTAGCACCATATACACCTTTTAATCTGGCACCTGGGGAGAGCCTCCTGTTGAGGCATCTGAAGTACTGCTTTGTAAAATTTGTGGATGAAAATGAAAGTCTGCTGAATAGCCTTGGAAAAGTGAGAGTTACCGGGAAGCTGCACTGTAAACATCTCGTCTCTCTGGCTTTAGGGATTCTTAAGAAGCTGTGAAAGCTCGCACCTTGTTGTGAACCCAGAGTCTTTAAGTTTCTGCAGAAGCTGAAGTGTTGTGCCCCGCCCCCACACCATGGGGCACTGAAAAGGATGCTACCTATCCGCGGAACCATGTGGTTTAGTCCCTTTGACATCTCGAAGTGCTTCGCTCTTTATGTCCTTTCAGAGGTAGAAAACTGCATACTATCCGTCCTAGGGAATCGTGTGTATGTCCTGCTCTTATGGTATCAAATGACATCATGTTGGTCAACGGTAAACATTTCAGCTTAGGTTGGTTTGCACCTCTGCCTCAGCCTGAATTCACCTCGAAGCTCCCACATGTTGTCAGCCATCTTAGACGAGTCCATGTACCTTTGCGGTATTAAAACAATAACCTAGTTACTCTTATTGTGAAATTTTGCTTGATGAAGCCAAAAATAATGACAAAATGTATAAAAACAGGTAGAATTGAAATATTTTGCTTTAAGCTATCTCGATTGTTATGTAACGTATTTGTATCTGATTCCCATTACATTATGTTTTTCATACTATCCCTACTCTATCATGGTATATTCCACAGCCAGAACTAATCACGTGATCAACCAGCTGTGGGGCGTGAACCCGGAAGTTGTTCTTTCTCAGATGATCGATCATTTTTCCAAGCTGTACTGGTTAGTCATCGGCTACGCAACGCTGCGGGCATTGTGTATTGGCCTTGGGACGGTAAAGTTTAATTAGTGGAAAGGGAGCAAAGGTCGTAGGCGGACGTAGATAGTGTATGACGTAAGCAGATTGAAACCTGTCTCGTATCAGGTACGCCGGTGTCCTTGATTCAATTTTCTGACGTTATCGGGTCATTTTCGAACCGTTGAAAGGGAGAAAATTGTCACATCGTTTGACTCTGTCTCCTGCCTGCCTACTGATCGATCGACTCTGTAGTCTTGACTCTATCGCTGCCACGTTGCTGGTTCTCCTTCACACCAAACAGAGAACACCTGTGAGACCCTGTGACGTTTTACCTGCCCCGCTGCGGACCGGATGTCCTGCTGACGTCCATTCGTCAGGGAAACTGTGAACAACTGACGTGGCGGCGGACGTCATTGGACAAGTGGAGTGCTGTAGCGCGTAGCACTACCGGTGAGAAGAAATTGTTTAGGAGGAAGTGTGTACTACTTTCAATTGTTCTTGTGGCGACCACTTATGTTCACAAAGCACATCAACATTTTCAACCCTTTAATATCTTGTTGAGCAGTACGGTAATACTAGTAACTAGTGGTTGAGTTACAAGCCATTGTAAGAACTTCCAACGACAGGCAAAAAGCAGAGGAACTGTCATGGTAAGTGAGAATTTTAACTGCCTTGACCTGTGGAGTAGTGAAGGATATCAGGATGATATACCGTGCAGTTACTGTAGGGATATCGTATAGCCATAACAAAAATATGTCATGTTATGTATTTGACTTCATTGCTTGGCGGATACGTTTCGTTACTAGATTGTAAATTTCATTGGCAAATCAATTAGATTTTCTGTTGTCTTTTCTGAAATTATTATCATTTGTCTTCTATAAATCACATATACTTTTTGATGATATTTGCCAACATATTCCTTAGTAATAAGGACTTTTTCTATCATTGGAGAATTGAGCCTTCAGCAAGTTTGATGTGGACAAAGGAACTCGTATCAACATCAATTTTGACTACAACACATATATATTTAGCACAAATGCAATCCTTATACTAGTTATAGTATTGAAAGTAAGACATTTGGGATTCTATAGATAATACTAGTAGTGTCCAGCACTTAATCATTTGCAGACTCAACAAATGCACAGTAATGGTAGACATGGCAGCAGAGCTGCTGCAATTCATGAATCTGTAATGACTGACGTGACTGTACACCATTGGTAGTTGTAATGTCACACCCCTCAATGTAACCAATCAGAGGCACTGGATTGGAGGGTGTGTGTTGGGTGTGTGAAGGCTGTAAAACTCTGTTAAGATCATGAAAATATTTTATTTGTGTTTACTTAGACTACATTACAATTGCAAGATCATTGGGTCAAGAATCATACATTAAAAACTGGTAAGAAGACTTAGGAATTTCTAGGAGTTACTAGTATGCAATATGTGGTATTTGAGGTACTTTGGAAAACAAATTTATTTTCTGAGGTTTATCATAAGAATGCTAATAATATGACTGGTACCTGTTTGCCTCTCCTTGAAAAATGGTATAAAATTATAACAGACTAGAACTGGTAGAACAACATTCCTCCCATGGACTGCCCTAGTATTTGAGGCATGTTAACCTCCAGGTGACCCCGTTAATCAATAGCTCTCCAGTGTATTTGTCCAGTCAGCCCTGGTGCAACCTTTACGTTGAGTGGTAAAAACAAGTTAGGAAGAAGAAATGTTTTATCAGAACCACTTCAAACATAGCTCTGGTTTAAGGTCTAGCTTGAACCTCGGAGCAGAGTCCCCATGGTTACTCAACATTTTGCACATTGACCTGCAAACAGATAATGTAATAACCAGTATGCCTGAAAACAGATATGTATGCCTGAAAAAAATGATCTATCAGCATTCATAACAAAAGCATGGTCGGCTTTGATTTTTGTTAGGACGTGAAAAAATACTGACTAAAAATATACTGCTGTATAATTACCTTCGCCAAGAAGGTTATGTTTTAGTGGCGGTGTTTCTGTCTGTGTGTCTGTGTGTTACCAGCATAACTCGAGAAAGTTTAGATGGATTATCTTGATATTTGGTAGGTGGGTAGGTCTTGATGAGACCTCGAAATGATTAGATTTTGGGCCATCTGGTGGCTTGTTATGGTACTGCAGCTGAACTTCCGGTTTTGATATCTCGTTATCTGGACATGCTAGGGTCATGATTTTTTGGATGGTAGGTAGCTCTTGTGCTCAGGAAGAAGTGACGTAAGTTTGGGCCCCCTAGCAGCCTGCTCTGGAACTGCAGGAGCGTTTGTATGAAAATGCTTAAAGTAGGATAACTCAATAACCAGTTGACGGATCGTCTTGATATTTGGTATGTAGGTAGCTTAAGTGATCCTTGACATGATTAGATGAAAATTATGCAAATTAGTATTTAATTTGCATAATTAATGAAGGAATTCTATAATTCAGCTACCTTCCATGATAGGACTATTCAACCTTGTGACATGTGTAATTAAGACTGAGAGGAACATCGCCATATATTAATTATGTAAATGAATACCTACTTTGCATAATTAATGAGAAAATACTATAATTCCATAGTGGTTGATGCTGGCAATTTCATACTTGCACATTTCGAAGTTGACTGAAGGTGAACATCATCTAACATATTATACTTATTCATATCAGGACCTCATTTGCATAATTTATGAGGAAATCTTAGAATAACACTGCCATTGGGTGGAGAATATGATCAAGTGATGTAATTCATTTAAATGAGGATCTTATTTGCATAATTAGGGGAAATCTAGGTCATAAAGGTAACCTCATTTGGCGAAGGTATGAGGTCGTGGAACTCTAGTTTATAATGCAATCTTGATGACCCCATGTTTCCTACAGGGTAACATGGACCATAACTTCTTGTTTGACCCTTCCATCCTGGCTGACCTGGACTACAGCAGCTGGAAGTCATCCTTCCGCCCAGGGGTCTCTCCCCACACCCCGGGGCATGGACTCAAAGTTAGGCCACTGTGTGCAGCTGACTATGACAAAGGCAAGTAATGTCAGTCATAATACTCAGTTTTCCTGTGTTGTATTAAAGCACAGAGCAGGTATATCACCAAATTTTATCAGTAGCTGTAGTTTAATAGTCACCTGCACTATTTTGTGATTGACAGGCATTTTACTGAGTAGATTAAACTTGTAACCAACATAACAAGTTGATCACCCAAACCCATCCAGGTCCAAAGTTATCCTTTAAAACCTGATAGATTATATTGTACATAGACACATTCCAAAGATACAGAATGTAAGCAAGAAATCCTCTCTGTGTCAGAACTAGGCATTGTAATCAGCCTGTGACAGTTGGACGGCAAAGTATGCACACACACACACACACACACACACACACACACACACACACACAAACTAAACACTCAAGTAAAAGTAATGCATTTGTTCTGTTTTTCAAGATAAAAAGTTGAAAGCGTGCTCCAAAACAAACTTCTTGAGTGTAATTAATGCTGCTGACTACACTGTACTTCAGCCTCACTTCAGGGTCACTAGCCCATCTGGCACACATAATGTTTTATAAGTAACTGATTTTTGTGCTTTGATCTCCCGCAGGGTTCTTAGGAGTCCTGGCACAACTGACAAAAGTAGGGACTGTCACCAGGGAACAGTTCATGGGTGAGGAACACCATACAATTCACTGTATCAGTCATGTGTCATATTTTTATCATGGTTGCAACTTACTAACTAGGAAAGGAAAAATAAAAGGTTCCAAAGATTGTTTAACTTTTACAGCATTGTGTCACAACAACACACCATGAAATGATCACAATGCCACCTCTGAGGCTAACTAAAGATCACACCAACATTTATTTATTTATTTCATCACAAGACTGGGTTGCCCCTTCATCTTGTATAAGCTGATTTCTAAAGGGGCCCAGCATATACAGGATATATTACATTCAGTCAGGAGACAAAAGTGGACAACATTCAGTAGAAACAAATAAAATGCAATATTTCAAAACAAAGTCATTGTCAATAACTTAAAGTCTTAAGACAATGCCATATTTGTAAACTATTCTTTCTTGTTTTTTGTTATTCTATTCAGCACGATTTAATGCCATGAAGGATGACAAGAGTTACTATGTTTGTGTGATTGAAGACTTGAACAAGAGAGAAGTCATTGGTGCAGCAACACTGGTCATTGAACAAAAATTCATCCACAGCTGTGGAATGGTAAGTCTTGGCTACAAGCCAAAGGAACAGAATGGCAGAAAGTTGTTCCATATTGAGCAGCAGCAAAACCTCATTATTCCTCTAGAAGAGATGTCGCTAGATGATTGGATCATTTCAAGTGGAATGTTGGATAGATATTTCTGATCTGAGGGAAGATCACACATTATCTGTAAAGCCCTCCAGTTCGAGAATTACCATGACCGTTTGAAAATCCTTGACCTTGACCATTCCCTGCTTCAAAGTACAAAAGCAAGGGTACACATTCATGTACTATTGTGCTGGAAGGTGGCCAACAAGATTTGTCTCTCTTGAGTACAAAGGAGCGTGATTTTAGACACAGCTGCATGTGCAAGGCCCTATTTGCCTCTGGGCAGATCTTGAAATGAACCTCTTGCAGTATGTATGAAGTTAAAAGTATATATTAGTTAGTTACTGTTTAATGCACATTTAATGTTAATGTTAATGCACTTCCTATTACTTTACTAAACAGAATTATGGCTTATTTGCCCCATATTTCTGCGTTCCAGAGAGCCAGGGTAGAAGACGTTGTGGTGAATGATACATACAGAGGAAAACAACTGGGAAAGATGTAAGTTTTGTCATCACTTCTAGATCTTGACTAAGGCAAAGCTACTTGTTAAAGACACTCAACTTGCCCCAAGATCATTTACTTCAAATTTGTGGCATTAACCTATCATTTGGAAAATTACTTTTCTATGAGTGTAACATTCATTATTTTACCTGTAATTAATACATGTACAACCCTAAAATCTCCTTTTCAATTGGAGCATGAAGTTGTCTAACAGATTTTCAAAAGAACCTTTTATCCATGACTTTTTCCAGCCTGACAGTGGTGTTGATAATGCTGAGCAAACATCTTGGTTGCTACAAGATCTCATTGGAGTGCAGCGACCAGAAACTTCCCTTCTACCAGCAGGTTGGCTTCAAACAAGATGGCACAAACTACATGGTTCAGAGATGGGAGACATGATACAGGCTTTCTTAAACAGTTAAGATCATGTCAAGGGCTCATTTTTACAGAATTACTGGAATATACAATTTTAGTGTAATCTGACAAAATTCTGTGTTGTTTCTATACTGTTTGTTGAGGAAGGAAGGCTGTGTCATGACCTCATTGCAATTACGTGAAAAATTTCAAATATGATGTTGATATCTTTTTGACTGGCCTGGTCAGTTTTGTACCGGTATGTACAATATTTTAATTGTGGACTGAATAAGTGGACCTGAACTCTTGAAACCTATTATTGTATCGAATTGCTGTGCCTTCTAAACCTGATTTTGTTCTTGCGACCTAAACCCATAACTAAAACAAATTTAGTGCCAAAAGGCTACCTCAGCAGGGTTCAAATATGTTCTCAATGTCATCAGTATCTAGGCTGGTGAGAAAGCCTAGAATATTGATGATAGTACTAAGTAGTTTTGTGTGGCTCAAGCTGCTCAACATAACATCCAATGTGCCTTTATATGGGTAATATTAGCTGTTTTAGTATCAAATTCAGAGCCGTCAATATAGATATATAATGTTACATGTGTATATGTACAGTTGGTACATAATTACAGACTAGTAGGAGTCATTTGAAGCAAGTGTAAAGACATACCAAAGATACAAATGTAAGATGAAAATCACTTCACGGAGAAGCTATTCCTATGTTATTGTGATATTCTTTATCATACTGCACTGTTTCCACATTTGCTTATGTCTTACAAAAGACATGTTGTGTGCGACTACTGTAAAACTATAGATATGCTATGGATTATGTACTTTTCTTTGTAAAATTGAATTATTAGTACATTGTATGTGCCATTGATACATGAACCTTAATTGTATCTATCCAGATTTAACTTTTACAAGTACTGGTACAATATATATTTTGTAACAAATTGGCACAGAGACACACATTAAAGCAGTTACAGCTTTTTAAACTGCATATGATATTTTGATCTGGCTATACAAAATGTCCTAAAACACTTTATGTTAAATTTTTGTGCAAATATACATTGAGTACTGACTATTCATTAAAGTGGATTGCAATATCATTTCATCTAAAAGTATTTGAGATTACAAGAATGCAATAAACAAGACAGAGAAACATTGTTTTTCTATGGTGGTTATTGTTCAATGCAAAATCATAAGACACCATGAGCATCAAGGAAAGTACAATGTACATCTAGATTTTCTTTACACATTTTCAACTGGATTTGGGTTAGCACAGTTTATCACAATATAGTAGGTGTACTACTACTAGTATTATCACCATTATGCAAAACACAACTCTGCTTGCTTCTATGATAGTTTGCCTACATTTGTACTCTATCCCATCATTTTGCCTTCTGTGCACGATAGTACATTTTTCACGCTTCCAGTCCAAGATGTACCTAGGACTTCATTGTATTATGTTTGACAAGTGATACTGAAGTTAGTTTGAAGTTGGCCACACAAGGCATAATAAACAACAACTTCTGACATACAGTTAGGATATATCTCTTTGGTCTAACCTAACCGTTCCTCACTATGCTATCAACTTAACTGTTACATGTACTTTATATCTCCTTGGATTTCAACATTATGGAGTATTTTCTGATTAAGGTCTCTTCCTCGCTGCGGTCCTGACAATTTTGGGGTTAATCTTTGTATATCTTCGCAGCTTCCTGTACGGGATCTGGGGATGTGGGACATCTGTCATCCTTTTCATCACAACCCAGTCTGGGGGACAGTAGTCATTGAACCTGTTCAGTGGAATCTCCGATGTCTTCACAGCCTTGGTGTCATCTGATGTAGGTTTGTGGTCTGGAAACAGTCCTGTACAGATGTAATATGGTCTTCTGAACAAGAAACTGGAATAGTAGCTACTCAGTCATCTGTTTCAGGACATTACCTTTGGCTTAAATTAATGTTACATTTCAGGAATTTACAGCAAGAAATGGTAACAAACAATGCTATGACATAGACACAAGACACTTAGCTTCCTAGTGCCACATGTTCTAATGGTGAGAGTGAAACACAATGTGCCTTATCAAGAAGGTTAAAATCCCTTGATCTTATTTTGGCACACAATGAAGGGATACTCATAACTACTTGCATACTGGAAAACAATCTGTAAAGCAAAAGGTAAAAGTGATCCATCCCACCTGCCTGTTTGGCCTCCTCTATAGCCAAGAACAGCTTCCTGTGTTGTGTGTTACAAACACCTGTCACCTGCTGGGGCATCACCTGGCCATCAGGCCGCATGAACTGGGACAGGATATGGACATCCTGCAACAATGTATCGAACAATTATAGAAGAACTTTCAGTGTTCGAAATACTTTTTTGAACCAGGTAGCACAGTGTGCACCTTTGAGTTCAGCGGTACATATTTTCAGGTTGCGTGGTGCACTACCTGAGTCAGGGAGCAACTAGCGCACAAGAAAATCAGGTTACAATTGCTTGTGTGCTAGTGGGTATTTCGAACACTGACTTTGTTAGAGCAAGGAGGTTTAATACAGATAAAAGAGGCAAGTAACAATGACACGTTAACATGTGTTTATTAGTAGTACAAAATTAGGCTCTTACAAAATGAATCTACTTACCTTCCAGGTGAATGTGAGGTTACGAGAACAGATTGGGCATGCCCCATGGGGGTTGTCTACCTCTTCAATCTTCCCATCAGGCTCTGTCAGTACTCCCTCTACCTGTAAGTAACAGAACTGCATGTAGGTTTGCTCACCACAGGTAAAAAGAATGACATGATATCAATATCTAACAGATTACTACACTGTGACTGAAACTAAGATTGCATATATTTTACACAACCAAAATCCATCCCAGGCTTTTGCTCTTCTTTTATATCATAGCTTTACCTAAACACATGCTATAGTATAGAGTCAGATTTTGTTTTGAAAATGCTGCCTGGCCTGCAGCATAATGAACCAAAGATGTCCATTTGTTTATTACATTTGTGTATGTACCAGTTGGTTGCAATAAAGTTTATCAACCATTTCATGTCTTGTATGACTGCAAAATCCCTACCCTATTCATATACTGATGATATGTGGTAAGCTGTAAAGAGACACTACTCACCACTGTCACATTTCCTTCTCTTGTTTCTTTAACTGGAAGTGGAACGAGGAGTTAACAAACACAGGGTTTAGGACACTTCATTTCACAATAATTTCACTACGATACTGCATCTGTTCTGTTCAAGTCCCAATGCATTATTCACATGCAGCTATATACATATGACTAATCTGCAAAGGTAGGTCCTTTGACAACAACCATAATTTGAAATTCAGAGACTATATAATATAGGTCATATATTCAGGTGAATATATATAACTATGAAATTATGGAGGTGGTCATTTCCATCAGATTTGGGGTTTATTGAATGTTGGGTCCTACCCTTTTGTTTTAAAGCCCGACGGTTGAACAATTTTCTTTGACAACCAATCGTACGATCAAGGAGGTTCTGTAGCTAATTTGGTCAGACTAAGTTGACAGCATGCACTGAGGTCGAAACTATAATGGTATAATGTATGCTGTAGAGGAACCCCCAAATAATTGTACACATACTTTCCCTGTATCCCCGTGATTGCACAGCACACACCACAGGAAACGCTGTTCGTCGAAACACGTTATTATAATAGCAACAGACGACAGAGCGAGACATGGAAACCAAAATTTTCCCTAACACGGGCGCCGCCATCTTTTTTTCAGTGGGCCAAACTACTCTCGAGGAGGAGTGAGCAGATATAATCGGGATTATGAATTTGAGAAGCAGTCTAAAACAGGACTTCATAAATAACTTACATAATTTGCTACATAACTATAAATGTACGAATGTAACATCAATGAATTTTGAAATGTTTTGAATAAAGTAAAATATTCTCTACCACCCCTCAGTTACGACACAAGTGTGACAGCCTAGATCCGGGTCGAAGGTCACGTTATGTCGTAATTGGATCGGTTTCCAGCCAGGTCCAGCCCATACAGACTTCTTCCTCCATGTACTTGTAGACTGTTATAAATTTGTAGAGACGAACAAGTTAGAAACCAAGTGAGAAGTCATGTCTGACTCCGGAGGACTGGTTGAGAGTGTGACAGGGTCGGGGGAGGATAAGAACGGCCCTGCAGCAACAGGTAACACTCTGATGCCCCTGACTAGATTTCGGTATCATTCTCTTCAAGTTCAACACACGTACCTGAGGTATTAGGAATTTGCCAGCTCTCCATCAACGTACTGAAACTAGTCTTCGTCGTCCTATTTGAACAGTTGTGTACAACTAACCTTTTTTGCAGGGAAGAGAGGATATAACCTTAAACTTTTTTCTTGTCTACAATTCTCCAGATCCAGGTGGACTGTTAACTGTCATTAGTGTTTTCCCCAGGTGTGACAAAGTGGAGCATCCGACAGCAGATCTGGGACCACATTGAGAAAAATGACCTCGCTAATTTCCCTCGTCCGGTACATCATCGCATCCCAAACTTTAAGGTGAGAATCTTATTTCTTTTCATGACATGTAATGTAACGTTATATTCTATATTCCGTGTTTGCAGTTCACTTACTTCATTTACATCACAGAATGCTGCTGCTGCTGCAGAGAAGATTACTGCATTCAAGCCTTTCCAACAGGCACAGTTTCTAAAGGTCGACCCAGACAGGCCCCAGGAAAATGTCCGGTTCCTCATCATGGAGGTACAGTCACATGTTAGCCCCAGGGGTCTAGGTTACAGAGGGAATGTTCTGTTGACTATTCATCACAGAAACGGTTCCCAAATAACCATTGGAAAACATGCTTCTGTAAAGTTACCTTAAAGTTGCTCATGTTATTAAGGCTCATACTTAACATGATTACATTCAGACATGTCATTGCCTATTCAGAATACATAAGTTTCATGTAAAACATTTTCAGGACTGTCCACTTTTTTAGTTGGTCCTCGTTAATAGCATAGATGGATTTCCAGATCATGTCTGCCGTTTCCCATCCTCTCTCCAGGCAGGTAAGACCCTCCTTGTGCCAACCCCCCGTCTCAGGAATGGACTGTTCAATAGGATCACTCCACCTGCTGGTGCCAACAAGCAGTCACTCAGGACCTGTGCAACAAGACAGGTGACAAGTTTAAGAAATATTCATACAAATTTTGCTGGCCTTTAGGAGTCTGGCCTTTTCTGGGATCCTTCTCTGTTCCTAGCAACGCTTTTTGATCCAAGCTTTCTTCAGGCAAGGTAATACAGGTGTTTATCATTGCCTTCCTCCATGACTAACCATTCTGTTTTCCTGTCTCTCTCTGTCCCATATTTAAAGGGTATTGATAAGCACAGCATTCCTGTAGGGCTGGATGACATGGTCAAGATAGACCTGGTAGTCTGTGGGTCTGTTGCTGTGTCTAGGAAAGGTGAGAGTTTAATGTAAAAATTGCACTCTGAGGAAAGAACAACTCTCCACAAATGGTAGAGCCATAAAGCTTGATTTACATGTAGGAGTCCCATTGTTTCATGTCACTGAGTAATTTCTTCCTAACAAAACCCTAGTTTGCCAGGTTGCCAGTGCCCCTGTACTCTCATGATTTCTTGAGATTCTGGGTTGAGGCCATCTGGGTGTAGAGTTCGGAGTTGGTGTATCCAGTATGATTCCTGTTGTAGTCAGTGCTGTCGTGTGGAGTCTTCATGATCATAATTTGCCTGTGAGCTTCTTGATGCTGAGGTATTCCATGCTGTGGTCTGTTTGGTTCATGTGGGCAGAGACCAGAGTGTCCTCCTTCATGCTGATGGAAGACCTGTGGCCATTCAGTCTGTTTGCCAGGGTCTGCTTGGTCTGTAAGCTGCATTTTCTGCATTGGATAATAATGTTCTTGCTCAGGCATTAATGTGAGCACTGATAAGGTATCACTTTCCCGTGCGGTGGCTTTGGAGGTTTTTCGCCTTTTTGACATAAGTTCAAGTTCAGCACCTATGTTTTCCACATGTGAAGGAGCCAAAAGGAACAAATTTTTCCAGCAACTTCGTTTTCCTTGGAACATGGGCTCTTACCCTTTTCCTTCAGCATGGATGGAGTGCATCCAAAATGACATTGAAATGAGCGGCCTGTCCAACATTGACCCACAGGACATGGTCGCATGGAGACATGGAGTCCAGTCTAGCCGACTGCTGCCCACCCCTGAGACGGGGAAGCCGACAGCAGAATAATCAAAGCCCGGATATGCATATATGTATGTATGTATGTATGTCTTCCTGGGGCGTTCCTGTGCACAGGCTATGGCGGCGTCCAGTAGGGCCTCTATCTTCATAGCCCCTTTTCTGGAAGTGATGCCGTATGGGTAGGAACTGCCCATAGGGGATCCCTTGTTAACTGTGTTTGGGGTGGGCGGAATTGTGGAGCAAGTGCTGGTGTTTGTCTGTCAGTTTGGCATACAGGTCTATCATGATCTTCCCTTCAAGTGTTTTGACATGATTTTAAAAATGTATATGATGTATATCGCATTGCAATTTGTCTGATGCAACAAATTACTTTATGTGGTAGATAAGTTGAATATAAACTTTGTCTGCAGGCTACAGGATAGGGAAGGGTGAGGGGTACGGAGACATGGAGTGGGCAATGTTAGTAACCATGGGAGCTGTCACCCCAGACACTATCATTGTCACTACAGTTCATGACTGTCAGGTGAGCTTTGGAACAAAACTTTGATGTTGAAGTTTGGATGTTCAACTAGATATAGAATGTCATAAAAGGTCTGATTTCTTTACAACAGTATTGTGACTTTTGCATCAATCTGTATGGTATCAATCTGTATTCATACTATCATATCTAATGCTGTTTTCTTCTCTAGGTGATTGACATCCCAGAGGAGCTGGTTGAGTCACATGACATCACTGTGGACTGGATCTTGACCCCAACTGAGGTCATCCAGACCAACTGTCAGCGACCCAAACCACAAGGCATTATCTGGTCCAAGGTACTCCACTTAAGCAAGGGTCACAACCCGCCATACGTGCAACTGCGTGCTGTCTACGTGCAAAAACATGGGCAAATTTTGGGATCCCTAAGTGGTGAGTGCCACCTCCGTATGGAATCCTATTTAATCCAACGGATTTGGGAGCACAGAAACACGCTGTAGCACTTTACATCCATGCAGATCTTTCTCTGCATTCAGGCTGCGGATTCAATCCCCGTACAAGCCAGTACGGGTGACACGCTTTTCAGAAAAACGTGGCGGACATACGGCGGGTTGTGACCCTCGCTTTACTGTAATTCAACATGTTGTACTCTAGCATTTCTTATCAGTACTGATGATCCATGGAGAGTATGAGGAACTTCATCTTATTGCCATCGGATCCTGTGGATATTGATGTGATTTTCAACATTCATGTACCTGGAAACTCCACAAGCTCAACTTTTCAAACTTTTCAAAGGTGAGTGCAGAGATGTTACAGCAGATTCCCATCCTGCGGAAACTGCGACAGAAAGAGAGGGCTGCTGGGAAGGATGTACAGATAAAGGCTGAGGGAGAATCTGCAAAGGATGTAGAGAAAACGGCTGAAGGAAAATCTGGAGAACCTGCTAAGGAAAAAGGTGAGTTGTGATACTGGAACTTACCCCAAACTAAGCAGCAATATTGATACTGTTACTCTATGACTCTTTTCCCCTACAAAAAGGCAAGGACCTAATTATAGATTAATTTTTTCTACATGTCCACTATGAAGATGTGCTCCTCATACAAATGTACCTTGCTTTCCATTGAAACTATTTGCTTGTCTGATTCAGGTAGGAGGAGGCAGCCTTGAGGCAAGCCAAGAGAAAAGCTCACAAGTGAGAAGAAGCAGAAAGCAGAAGTAACAGTCAGGACAAGAACTCTGCTGGAGAAGCCAGGAAGAGGCCAGCACAGGAAAAAAGATCCTTCTATCATTTTGTGGGTGGAAAAAATTAAAGAGTCGTTGAGGGTCAGCAACTTTAAAAATCACATTTGGGAGAGCAATGTCAACCCGCTGCGTGTGATCTGGAAGGTGAATCTTGGGTTTGCATTTCTTAAGTTCAAGGCAGGAGGTGATGTTGATGAGGCAGTGAAGAAACTGAAGTGAAGGACCTGGAGATCAGTGGTAGAAACATCAGGGTGGAAAGGGCAGGGAGGAGATGAGGGCAAGGAGGCCAACAGGGAAAGCTGATAGCAAGCCTGAGGAGAAGGTTGCTAACTAATTGGGAAGTGGCAATAATATCTCACAACAGCAATATGAAAAATGCTAAATGCTGACCATTTAATGGCTGATGCTTCATCTGATGACCTCCATAGCATGTTGCATATTATGTAATCATGTTAATAGTTATGACTGTTAGAAATACAACACAAAAAAGTACTGTTGCTTTGGAATGACTTTTGAAAGGCTGATGAAATTTATGGGGATTGGAGTTTAACATCTGATAGTCAGCACAAGGATAAATAGGAAATAACATTTTTAATGAGATATGAAAGATTACTAGAAAAAGTACTGTTGCTAATCATGAACTTTGCTGAATAGTGGGCAAATAACTAACTACAAATGTATGCACAATGTTGTTATTGTGTTTGGTTCATTTTGGATGGTGATAATAAAATGCGCAAACATTTGGCATTAAATGTGTTTGTACTGTACACCAATGTGATCGTTTGAATCATTTCCGTTTATGTCATAGGTTGCTGAAGGCTAAAAGGGCAGGCACAAGGCAGCGCTCAAAAGTTCATGTTGAAAAAAAGCTTTTTGTCGTTGCTACAATTACTGAAAATGAAGCAAAACTATTCTTCGGTAATGCAGTGTAGTGCTAGATGTCTAATCTGTGGTTTGGGCAATGTAACATTTTTCTTGCTATTCAAGAAGCTGCCAGTTCAACAATTCATAGTATCATACCAAGACAGTTATAAACTCATTGCTTTCAGACAGCTACTTGCCTTATCAAGGCAGTTCTATGAACCTGCATGTTTTCACATTCACATTAATACCAGAGCTTCAAAATGTCATTGGTGGTAACTGACAGAAAACATCAAGACCAGACATTAATGGTGACTACTGTATTTGAAAAAAAGTATATGTTTGACATTGCACATGACCAGAACAATTTTCAGCTGATGAGCTGTTATTCTACAAAGGAGGTTCCTGGTTTCCAAAGATTGACATGTTGAAGGGTTGAAAGACCTAGTAATTATAAGAGCCACCCCTCCTCAGATAGTGGTAATGTTACATCTGGGTGGTTTGAATGTCCAGTGACATTTGGTCACATTACCTGTGCTGGTTCCAGTGTCCCATGTGTAAATACACTGGCTGTACATCTGTGCACGGATTGTGGCTCTCCACTGTTTTCCATCGCTGTAGCTAAAATAGGCTTTCTTGAAGTGTGTTTAATGTTTCTGTATTCCACGGGTACAAAGTCCTGGGAATCGGGGCAGATGTACTTGCCACATTGATCAGCTGCATTTGGTTACTAACTCTTTACTTCATTCCTGAGAATAGTGTGTATCTTGGTTACATACCTGATCCATTAATCAACGTCAGATGGTTGCTAGTTTGTTATACTGTGCGACATTTCATATAATTTTGTGCTGTGACTTGGCACATAGTTGCTCATTAGCTCCTTATTCATACAAAACTATCCCTAGCAAAACACACTATTTGTCTAAAAGCCCGACGGTCTAACAATTTTCTTTAACAACCCATCGTACGATCAAGGAAGTTCTGCAGCTCCTTGGTCAGATTAAGTTGTGACAGCAAATACAGCATGCACTGAGGTCGCCCTAGCCGTGGCGACTCTTGATTCCGGGCCTATATTATAGCCCTCAGCAAGAGTCGTGGAAAGGTCCATAGGCAGAACCGAACATTCCGCATCGGCTGCGCGATGCTCCGTTTTCGTCCCGGTTTTCGGGTGTTCCGAGCTTCCCTGAAGTCTTACCTCACGTACGGCAGGGTTGGCGCTGTTCAGATCGCCCTAAATACTCCACAAGGAGACCGATTCTGCTGTTTACGTGCAAAAATACAAGCGCGGCCGCCATTTTATTTAGTCGGGAATGTCCGGTACCGCCGTCGGGGACGTTCGGTTGTACCGAAGCACGAGCGACCATTACCGAAAACGCTCCGGTCACAACCGGAAAGGCTACCGAACGTCCCCGACGGCGGCACCGAACATTCCCGAGTTACCTCCCAAGATGGCGGCGGGTTTATTTTTGCACGTAAACGGCAGAATCGGTCTCCTTGTGGAGTATTTAGGGCGATCTGAACAGCGCCAACCCTGCGGATCGTTAGGCAAGACTCCAGGGAAGCTCGGGACACCCGAAAACCGGGACGAAAACGGAGCATCGCACAGCGGACCCGAAATGTTCGGTTCTGCCTATGGACCTTTCCACGACTCTTGCTGAGGGCTATAATATAGGCCCGGAATCAAGAGTCGCCACGGCTAAGGTCGCCCAGACTACCGGTATAAACTTCCTGATTGTACGCTGCATAGGAACCGCCAAATAATTGTACACATACTTTCCCTAAATCCCCGTGATTGCACAGCACAAACCACAGGAAACTGTGTTCGTCGGAAGACGTTGTTATAAGAGCGAGAGACGACAGAGCGAGACATGGACACACGGACACGGGCGCCGCCATCTTTTTCATTGGGCCAAACTACTTCTGATGAGGAGGGAGCAGAGGAACGGATCATTAATTGGAGAAGGAGTCTGAAACAGGACTTTATGAATAACTTACAGAGTTTCATAAAAAGAGTAAATATCATAATTTGACGTCAATAAAATTTGAAATGTTTTGAATGTAGTAAACTATTTTCTACCACCCCTCAGTTTTGGATACAAGTGTAACATCCTAGATCCGGGTCGAAGGTCAAGATATTTCGTAACTGGATCTTTCCGACCAGGTCCAGCCCATACACTGATGCTGACTTCCCCCATTCACAAACGTGCCTGGTATTGCAGCAAATCTGTAGAAACAAACAAGTTAAAAACCAAGTAAAAAGTCATGTCTGACTCGGTAGGACTGGTTGAGAGTGATACAGGGTCGGGGGAGGATAAGAATGCCACTGCAGCAACAGGTAACGTTCTGATGCTCCTGGTTAAAATAATAGATTTCTGTCTCATTCAGAAATTCTCTTCAAATTTCAATACAGGTACTTTCTCTTCAAATTTCAATACACGTATTTGAGGTAAAGGAATTTGTCGATAGTTCCCATCAACATACCAAAGCCTGTCTTCGTGGTTCTGTTCAAACAGTTTCGTGACTAAGGGTATTGCATGTAAGAGAGGATAAACTTTTTTCTTGCCTCCAAAACTTTGCTCAGACTCCAGGAGACTGTAACTGTCATTAGTGTCTTCCCCAGGTGTGACAAAGTGGAGCATCCGACAGCAGATCTGGGACCACATTGAGAAAAATGACCTTGCTAATTTCCCTCGTCCAGTACATCATCGCATACCAAACTTTAAGGTGAGAATTTTCATGACATCTGTGTTTCACTTCCTTTCACTAGTTTCAGTGTGCCACTTTCATTTCACTTTAAATTCTTTTACATCACAGAATGCTGCTGCTGCTGCAGAGAAGATTACTGCACTCAAGCCTTTCCAACAGGCACGGTTTGTTAAGGTCAACCCAGACAAGCCCCAAGAAAATGTCCGGTTCCTCATCTTGGAGGTACAGTCACATGTTAGCCCCAGGGGTCTAGGTTATCTAGGTTACAGAGGGAATGTTCTGTTCTACTCATCACAGAAACAGTTCCCAAATAAGTTAGCCATTGGGAAACATGCTTCTGTAAAGTTACCTTTGCTCATGTTATTAAGTCTTAACAGTAAATATGATAACATTCAGACATGTCGTTACCTGTTCAGAATAAATAAGTTCCATGCAAAACTTTTGCAGGAATGACAATTTTTTGTCCAATTGTTTAGTTGTTCAATTGGTCCTTAGTTATAGCATAGATGGATTTCCAGATTATGTCTGCTGTTTGCATCCTCTCTCCAGGCAGGTAAGACCCTCCTTGTGCCAACCCCCCGTCTCAGGAATGGACTGTTCAATAGGATCACTCCACCTGCTGGTGCCAACAAGCAGTCACTCAGGACCTGTGCAACAAGACAGGTGACAAGTTTAAGAAATATTCATACAAATTTTGCTGGCCTTTAAGGCTTTAGGAGTCTGGCCTTTTCTGGGATCCTTCTCTGTTCCTAGCAACGCTTTTATTTAATCCAAGCTTTCTTCAGCCAACGTAATACAGGTGTTTACATCATTGCCTTCCTCCATGACTAACCATTCTGTTTTCCTGCCTCTCTCTGTCCCATATTTAAGGGTATTGATAAGCACAGCATTCCTGTAGGGCTGGATGACATGGTCAAGATAGACCTGGTAGTCTGTGGGTCTGTTGCTGTGTCTAGGAAAGGTGAGAGTTTAGTGTAAAAATTGCACTCTGAGGAAAGAACAACTCCACAAATGGTAGAGCCATAAAGCTTAATTTACATGTACTTCCATTGCTTTATATGTCACTGAGTACTAAGAGTAATTTCTTCCTTAAAGTGCTTTGATACGATTAAAAAAAATTGTATCATATATCGCATTGCAATTTGCCTGATGCAACAGGTAGATGATAAAATTACTGTGTGAATATAAACTTTGTCTGCAGGCTACAGGATAGGGAAGGGTGAGGGGTTTGGAGACATGGAGTGGGCAATGTTAGTAACCATGGGAGCTGTCACCCCAGACACTATCATTGTCACTACAGTTCATGACTGTCAGGTGAGCTTTGGAACAAAACTTTGATGTTGAAGTTTGGATGTTCAACTAGATATATGTAGAATGTCTTAAAAGGTCTGATTTCTTTACAACAGTATTGTGATTTTTTGCAAGTGGTATCAATCTGTATTCATACTATCATATCTAATGCTGTTTACTTCTCCAGGTGATTGACATCCCAGAGGAGCTGGTTGAGTCACATGACATCACTGTGGACTGGATCTTGACCCCAACTGAGGTCATCCAGACCAACTGTCAGCGACCCAAACCACAAGGCATTATCTGGTCCAAGGTACTCCACTTACTGTAATTCAAAATGCTGTTCTCTGACATTTCTAATCCATTCTGATGATCCATGAAGAGTATGACGAGCTTCATCTTATTACCATCCTCTGGATATTGATGTGATTTTCAACATTTATGTACCTGGAAACTCCACAAGCTCAACTTTTCAAACTTTTATTTTCAGGTGGGGGCAGAGATGTTACAGCAGATTCCCATCCTGCGGAAACTGCGACAGAAAGAGAGGGCTGCTGGGAAGGATGTACAGATAAAGGCTGAGGGAGAATCTGCAAAGGATGTAGAGAAAACGGCTGAAGGAAAATCTGGAGAACCTGCTAAGGAAAAAGGTGAGTTGTGATACTGGAACTTACCCCAAACTAAGTAGCAATAATGATACAGTGTATATTAGACATAGAAAAATTGACTGTGATGTTTGATTTTTTATTTTATTTTAGACCAAAACATTTCAACAGACCCCTTTAATTTTGTTGTCTTTTGCTCTTTTCCCCCACAAAAAGGCCAGGACCTGATTATAGATTGATTTTTTTCCACTGTAAACAACATGTCCATTAGGAACAAGGTGTGCTCCTCATACAAATGTCCATTGAAACTATTTGCTTGTCTGATTCAGGCAGGAGGAGGCAGCCTGGAGGCAAGCCAAGAGAAAAGCCCGCAAGGGAGAGGAAGCAGAAAACAGAAGTAGCAGACACACCAAACAATCAGGACAAGAACTCTGCTGGCGAAGTCAGGAAGAGGCCACCACATGAAAAAAAAGATCCTTCTCTCACTTTGTGGGTGGGAAATCTTTCAGGGTCGCTGAGGGTCAGCAACTTTAAAAATCACATTCGGGAGAGCAATGTCAACCCGCTGCGTGTGATCTGGAAGGGGAATCGTGGGTTCGCATTTTTAGAATTCAAAGAAGCAAGTGCTGTAGATGAGGCTGTGAAGAAACTGCAGGACCTGGAGATCAGTGGTAGAAAGGTTACAGTGGAAAGGGCAAAGGGCAGGGAGGAGATGAAGGCAAAGAGGCCAACAGGGAAAGTTGATAGCAAGCCCGAGGAGAAGGTTGCTAACTAAATGGGAAATGGCAATAATAGCTCACAAAAACAACAATATGAAAAATGCTAAATGCTGATCATTCAATAGCTTGTACTTCATCTGATGACTTCCACAGTTTGAACTTTGATATGTTGTCTGTTATAGTTATGACTAAAAAAAGTTGGATTACTGCTGCTTTGGAATGTCTTTTGCCATGATACATGAAATGAAAGGCTGCTGGAATTTAATGGGATGGAAATTGAAGCATGTACATCTGATAGCACAAGGATAAGTATGAAAGAACATATTTAATGAGGTAAGAGATTTTACTAGCAAAAGTACTGTTGCCAACCATTGCTCAAAAGTGGAAAAATGCTTTACTATATGCTATATGTTGCCATTGTTTTTTGTTCATTTTGGACAGTGATAATAATAGATCTACTAGTATGCAAAAACAGTTGGCATTAAATTTGTTACACTGTTCACCAATACAGTTTATTTTCCTAGTCAGATACTTTGTTAATAGGTTACTGAAGGCTAAGAGGGCAGGCAATGTTCAAAATTTTCTTGTGACTACAAAAAGATATCCTTGTCTTCCTGAAATAGGAAACAATGTTCTGCAGTAATGCAGTGTAGTGCCAGGTGTCTCTTCTGTAGGTTGGGCAATGGAAATTTTCCTTGCTATTCAAGAAGCTGCCCGTTCATCAATATCAACAACCCATACCACAAACATATTATGCCCTCATTGTCCTTTCCAGAACAGCTGTTGCAGACAACAGATAACGTCCAATGATTTCAATGATATGGAGTTATTGGCAGTTATGCAACTACAATACATGTTGGTCATTGGGTAACCATAACTTGTAACATTATTACATTTACATCACATCCATTGATTATTGATGATAGTTGCTGATTACAATCCTGAAATAACCCCTTAAAATCCCAGAACGACCAGTTTTCAGCTGATGAGCTGTAATAATAATCCTTATTCTGCAAAGGAGGTTCTTGGTAGCCTGGTTACCAGACCTATTTTAGCTCCTGAGTCTTTATCCTTGCGGAGATATCCCAACAACAACAACAACAACAACAACAACAACTAAAGTAGGTCTGGTACCCAGGCTAGTTCTTAGTTGGGGCTTTCTTCCTTTCTTGTTTTGGTTTCCAAAGTTTGACACGTCAAAGGGTTGAAAGCCATAAGGCCACCCCTCCGTACACAGTGGTACATCCCGGCGTCTGGGTGGTTTGAATGTTCCGGTGACGTTTGGTCACGTGACCTATGCTGGTTCCAGTGTCCCAAGTGTAAATATACTGGCTGTACATCTGTGCACGGATTGCGGATCTCCACTGTTTTCCCTGCATTTAGGTGAGTTCTGCTCATCGCTGTAGCTAAAATAGGCTTTCTTGTAGTGTGTTTGACAATGCTGTATTTCACGGGTACAAAGTCATGGGGATCCTGACAGGAGGGAACAGTTTGAAAAGCCAGAAAGCGCCGGCCTCCCGTAGGTTTGTAACGTAGAACATGGAGACTGGAGGTTTGTGCGCTAGGAGCCCGCGACACAGCTTTGTGTTGTTCATAATTTTCTCGCCGGATCGAGCCTTTAAAGGCCACGGATAGCACAGGTCAACTCCTTTAAACAAGTCTACTTGGCTATCAGCCCCGCAATAAGTAAGATAAGTGTCCGGCCTGGTGATACATGCCGATCAGATCGCGGAGCCCAGCCGGGGCAGATCCGGTGAGATGTGATCTGACAGGATGCCACGAAAAAATTATCCGTCGCCTCAGGGGTCCAGGTGGGGACATACCGCCTCTTCCTCCGCAAAAATTTGACGTCTTAGTCATACCTGACATACTATGTGGACCTTTAACGTTCGTAAAAAAAACATTTACGGTGTTTCTAACTTGGTGGGGAGTGCTGGTTATTGATCGATAGTAAAGCAATATTCACGATTGGAGCGACCGGAAATAATGGTTAAAATAGCCCCGGCTTGTTTGACATTTCTAATGATAGTGTGGCCGGGCTTGTCTGCGCATGTTTTGGTACTCAGGCCAAATGGGACAGGACTGTCCAGCTCTGTGGCCAGAGAAAGGCAGGTGTTGTCAACAACCTTGGAGTGGACAGTTTGACCCCCCCTAACAGGGAAGGGTCAAGGCAGCAGGCAGAACACTTGATCTTGTTCAACTGTCAAAAACGGTCCCTGTTCAATAGCTAGGGGGTAGGTGGGGGAGATTTTGTGGTAAGGTACCTCTGTAAATTCTTAAACTTCAAAGTCCTGACTCCTGATACTTTAAAAGTAGGACAGGAAAACCTTATAAACCAAGATTTAGAGACCTTGGTACAGAGGAACTGATCAGTTTACAGTCCTAGAATATGGACAGACATACTTGCCACATTGATCAGCTGCATTTGCTTACTTGGTAGCATGTTATCACACTTCTTATATTATGAAGTCTTAAAACTCTTTAAAGTATACATTTTAGGCTGTCACCTTGCTTCATTTGTGAAGAAACATTTATGTATTGTTAGATACATGTTTTATAAATGAGTGTTACAAACTCAACAAAATGACAGTATGATTGTTGTAAGTTGTAACTTGTATCACACAGCAATTCCATAGGTGTGCCAAAAATTTCCAGTCAATTTCTCAAAGCCACATGTCTCACAACATAGCATCTGACTTACAATTCTGGGTACCAATTTTGTTACTACAAAGTAAGTGAAAGAAGTGAAATGATAAGGACTTTACTTAATTCATGAGAATGGTATGTAAGTTGATTACATACCTAATCCATTAATGTCAGATGGTTGCTTGTTTGTTTGTTATGCAGTTCAACATTTGTATTTGTACTGTGAGCACACAGTTGATCATTAGCTCCTTAGTGATACAAAACTATCCCTAGCAAAACACACTTCGTCTGCCACTAGAATTATTGAAGGTTTGACATGACCACACAGGTCTGATCTGGAGTATACTATAGTAATATATATAAACATGCAATGAAGGAGATTCATTGCAAAGAACAAATTATATTATAACTCTTGAATGCATTCTAGGTCTATGTCTTTGGAAAAAAATCTCTTCAGGCAGTTAATTAATGGGTGCTAAATGAGTTGAAACTATAAAAAAAGAAAGAATGCAGTACTTTCAGTCAGTGCTGGATTGTCCTTGTTGTTTTTGCACTCACCTGGATGATTAAAGTGATAAGGATTCATATTTGCTACTGAACATACCAATGCTTAGGCAACTGGTTATTCCTCTAGGCTATATACATAGTATCAGACATTCCTTCTCACCATGGTAAATGTGGCTGACTAACTTGTAATGTAAGACTACACTGAAATGTTGTGTTGGTGTTATACTATAGAGTTCTGGCTAAGAGTCTGGCTAGAGTGAGTTTTGAGCGGATAAGTACACTTCAGGAGATGGTGATACAAAGGCTTTAGTGTGGGCTAGATCTCACTGGAATCTCGCAACATAAAAGAGGTGCATTTCACTCATTCACACTCTTTAAGCTCTTTATTAATTATAGAAGCACTGGAGAACAACAATCCTTGAACTATTTGTCTGATCATTTTATGCTGTCTTAACTAAAAGACATACAGCTGTGAAATCATTTCAGTGTTGGGCACACATGTAGGAATTCAATTATTAGCCATTTTTAGTCCTTTTTAAACACATGACATATGTTAGATCTAGAAGAATCCCGTTCTATCGAAAGGTCTAAGGGATATGGTGGAACATTGATCAGCATCACTTTGGTGAATCATGGTGTGAAATTCCATGTTGATGTGGAGAATCTGAGGCATGCCACCTGCCAAAGTGCAGCATGAACTTGGCATTCATTCCTGCCCTGTTTCCTACTCCCAGTCTGTTTAAGGTAGCAAGTTCCTGGTGTGATCTAATTCTGCCATCCTTGCTGCGATATACATCCTCATGGTTTTTGTTTGCCAAAGGAAGTCCGTCACCCTAAATCGTATCTTGATCTTGACCAGACTTCCTAACTGGTAGCTTTATATAACTTATAGCCATCCCCTTATACTAAGTTACAGCCTTGCACTTCTTGCCAAACTGCTGTGGCCTACATGTATGGTGTGGTATATTGAATCAATGTGTAAACAATGCTGGTGGCTTGAAACAGTGAGCTAACTAAGATATCTTTCTGGGCGTAAGATAACTTAATTGGATACAGTCATTGATGGAAATATATCTAGTATTACTACGTTTGTACATGCTGTGGTGTAGTATCATTTTCTAATAAAAATCATGAGTTCACTACTGTCAAAACTAGACATGAATGGAATAAATTCTATTCATTAGAAGTTCCCCACAGTATTCCAAGAAGTTCAAATAGAGCTGTGTCTGTCAAGCTAGACATGTAATCCTGTAGTGATGACATGTAGTGCCCTTGCTGGTGAACCCATCCCAAACTTGACCCTGTTTCCTTATTAGCCCAGTAACAGTGGTCTGTTTGTTCTGACCAATTTGGGTCAGACTTTCTCCCAACAAACTGTGACTCAGTTCCTCTACACTTCAACACAAGTCAACACTCTTCCTGAAGTGTGCACATCAAAATTTGACATGGATAAAATAGAAAACTTCTAGTTAGTTGCACCTCAGACAATTAGGAAACTTCTTTGGTTCACAATGAGCATTCTCTTACAGCAACAAATGTACTGTTTAAAAAATATTTGTACGTAGTATGTATGAACATTGTTTTGCTACATGTGCATGGTTGATAATGTCCCATTTTCGGAATTTTGTAAATGTAACAAGATGCTGTGTTGTGTGTATATATGGTACAGGTAGTAATGCTGTAGTTGAAATAAGAGCCTGGAGTTCTCTTATGCATGGTCTTATGTATCATATGGCATGAAAATGAACTGATTAGACTGTAATATATTACTAATAACCCAAAAGCTCTACAGTATGGCTTATAAAGATATTGTACATTCTTCTTCATGCTGCGTTTACATGTTGTTTAGATAACAGTGTTATGTCTGATTTTTGTTTTGCTGATTGAGGCCAAAAGGTGAGGCAAGTAAGCATTACATCAGACTTGGAGATGGCCTTGATTGTAAGACAGTATGCTGGTGACAGGACAGCCTTGTTATGATAAATTGACCCATTACATAGGTTGGGTCCCTTTGTGTGAGTAGTTGCCTAAATCTGCTGACTCTCAAGTCAAGGATAACTGTTCATACACAAAGGCACAGAGAGTGGCTGTCTCAAGGCTGTAACAAAACAAAGGGTGTAAAAGAGGGTCTAGTATACAATGCTTCAATAATGTTATCTTGGATTCTGGTTTGCACAGGACCCCTTGCACACCCTCTGTAGAACTAGAAGGTGATGATTTAATCCTGGTGTGAGCAGACAGGTTACACTGTCAGGCTGGTGAGAGATGTCATGCCCAGGACAAGGTCAGACACCTGTCACAGTGGAACTGCTAAACTCAAACATTTGTGTTTATCACCTAGGTTGGGAGTTTTTCATGTCTGCTTGCAAGGAAGGTAATTTATGATGTAAGGTTTTGCAATGATGTGACCCTTTTAGTTCAGGCTAAGCACATGTCTATACAGTACCGTATTGCATATACTGTGATATAGTGTTCTGTTTGACAGTAGCTTTCCAGCTTTTGATTTACCAAGTTGCATCTGATGCAGCCATAGTGACTGGGGACACAGTTTGATAAAGACTGAACAGTATAGGTGCTTGGGGTCTTACCAATCTTTGTCACAATGATAGCCATTCAGCACACAATGCCTCTTTGTCATTTTCATGTTGACACCTTATTTTCACTATATGGATCAACATTACAGGATGCCTAGTTACAAGCCCTGTGTCCATTTGGGATCTGCAGAATTCTGTGTGGAATGCCTTCATCTGTCCCAGGTTGTCTGTATCAGAAGAAAAGTAAACAGTTGAACATGTCCTCACCATGCCAGCAGGGATCAGAACAGGTAGCTTATGTGTGCCTCTCTTACTAGTCTTAGTATGAAATGTTGTAGAAATGTAGCAAATTTTGTTTCTTGTTTTGTTTCTTGTACTAAGTTGTAGAGAACTCAGGTATTTGCTATCAGTGCATCACAGCATCATAAATTCTATTGAGTTGGAATCCTTTCATATAACACCTGATAGCTCCAAGTTAGACAACCTTTCCTATGTTTGCAAAACTTTCAGTGTTATGACACAGAACCCAGGTGTTAATCCTCCAGTGAATTCTCAGGTAATCTCATTGTTCCGGTGCAGTGGGAGTCTATTGTTCTGATAGGGGTGACACAAACAAGACAGTTACATGAACTGCTGTATTACTGTAATCAGGCTGTTTATACCCCCATTTATACTGGGACCAATTAAATGGGTCTAGACAAGTTTTCTGGAGAAGTTAGCTTCTTGTAAGAATGCATATCCTGTCTAAAAAGGTTGAACTAAGTTTCTAAGTTAGAATCTAACCTTTTTATGGTAAGGCAAGCAACATTTTGACAATTTCAGAGAAGTAATCTACATGTGCAATGTTGATGTTTATTTCAGACTCTACCTGAAATCAGGGAATTCATACTCAGGGTGTAACTTGGTATTTCTGCAGAAATGTTGAGAATCCACTTTTGGTTTAAAACACAAGAAACTGCTCTGGCATTCTGAAATTCAAGTGAATAGATACAAGGAGAAATATGCCACAGAACATACTAAAGTACTTACTCTATATACAGTAATAAGAAGCCAGATAAAATACACCTACCCTGTCTGGAACTGAACAGGGCCTTTTTGTGTCAGTGATCATTTTTGTTGGCAGGGTGCCAACAATGAACTTTGTTTCTTGATGGCAGTTGAAACTGGCTGCCATTGGAAGACATCTACTTTGTATTATGAATAGCTATCACGAACACAAATATATTACGAGAAAGCAGTATTCAATGCAGGTGGTCAACTCATTTTTTGTGATTTTTGTTACCTTATTTTTTACGTATTACTCATTTACTGCATATGACATTTATCAGTTTTGTAGGCCTGAAATAATTTCTAGCCCTCAGACATACTGATGTTTCCCAGGCTCAGGTGTGGTCTATGTAGCCATGTAACAAACCTGTGAACAGTACATATATGGAGAGCTCTTCATACCCCAAGGCTCTTGAGAGAGGTCAAAGTTTCACCTTTCCATTGCAGTTGGCAGGATTCCAAATATACATGTACCTTACTTGAAGGTATTACAGACTTACCATTTTATAAAGCAAGGTCTAGATAATCCGAAAATAGGAATAACAATAACAGTTAATGCTGCACTTGTGTAATATATCAAGAAAAGGTAATGATAGGTAGATATCTGATCAAAAGTTAATGGAACAGGTTGACTACTGTCAAGTACACAGTTTGAAATACATTCATACTTTTTCCTACATTTTGCTTTAGTATAGGTCAACCATAGACAGTCATCAATTCATCTGCTATTCCAAGAGCATTTCATATATTATTGAAATGTAGCTCAAACCTTGAATTGATTTGATAGTCTTACTTGACCTAGGTTATGTGTCCTGTGGTAAATTGTGTTATGGGAGCATCTTGTGGCTTGTTCCTTGTGTTGTGTTTACACCACTATCAGATAAACACACAAGTGTCCGAAGATCCTACCCTGCGCTGATTGTTGGATATACAGACCTGACTAAGTAGGAAGCCCCCCTCGGTAAGGTGGTCAGGTTTCATAACAGTTGGTCCGACCAATGGCAATTTGTTTACCTTAAGATCTCTTATTGCAGTACGTTATATAGGCTCATACAGGACTGTTCACATCATGACAATGGGGTCTGTGATTCTGTTTCCTTTTGTCCTGTTAACATTCTGTATGCATCACGTCATGCATGTGTGTACAAGTAACATGTTTTGGTTCATTAGCAAGAGATTTTACTGTTTTTATAGTTTTTAAGCAAACCTACATCTTTGCACTGTCCATAGATATCTGCTTGTAAACTTAAGAGATTTGTGATGGTTTAGTTTTTATTGTTAACTGTTGTTAATCAAATAACAAAGAAAAGTTGAATTCCTTGGCAGATCAGGCCAAAAATTGACATCTCCATCTAGTCTTTTGTAATATCACACTTTCAAACTTTAGCAGTTACCCCCCCCCCCCCCGTAGTAGATGGCAGTTTGACATAGTACTTCTATGATCTGTTCTCACTGAAGATGAATGTACATGTATATTCTGTGTAATGTCTGTCTGCATTTGCATTCCTTTGTTCCAGCTTTAAAAAATAAAAACAAAATGAGACAACTCGATGTTTTCATAAGGTTCCGCAAAGCTAGGCTTGTCTGTCCAGGCTAAAGGCAGCATGCATCTGGACTCCATCAATGTAAGGCTCAACTTCTTGTCTGATGGTTAAGTGGCATTGGCCTTGTACAGACAGCCTGAATACCCCTAAACATTGTTTAGAGAAGAGTTGAAATGTCCATGACTAATTACTGTACTTACAAAGGCAGACTAGTCCACCTAGGAACTGTTCTGGAACCTATTGTTGTATCTAATATGGCTCTGACCTTTGCTCAGCTCAAGTTTATAGGATGGATGGCTGTTTTCTGGCTGTAAAACCAAAGAGTTACGACCGAGGAAATTGTTCCAATCCTCAGAAGTCTCTCTGGAGATTGAGTACCTGTGTGCATTTGGTCTTGGTCGGAGTGCCTGTAACTTGCTAGGGTGGCTGTTTCTGCTTAGTTAAACACCTGTCAGTCTGAGGCTCCCCACATGGACAGCCTCACTTTGCTGTGACTTAATTAGTTGATGTCTGATCAAGAGCAGATCTTTCTGCGAAGTTCTAATTGGTAGACATGCATGTCCTTCTCTTGATCAGTCCAGACCCGTGTAATACCTGTACATGTTCTAGCTGTTATCATATGCTACTACTCGTAAAGTTCAACTGTTTGCGACTGTGTTATGGGTAGTGTATAACCACAACAGGGGCCATGGGATAGGTGAGGTAAGGATGGGTACTTCTTATTACCAGTCACGATTGCCTACGACTAAATAAGGGCAACAGATACCTAAATAGAAACTCCTCTATAAAACATTGGCCATATTTTACCTGCATATTTTTTTTAGTCTGTTTATCAGTAAAACAATTTCTAGTGGTCTTTAGGGCAATTCAAAGTATTTTTCTATCAAATGACCCTTGCTATACTTGAATGACTAAGCTGATTGGGTAGCATCTACTTTGATTGACAGGTTTCATTAGGGAGATGGTTCGTCCTGCAGGCTTTCCAGATGACTGAGCAATGACAAATGTACCAACAATCATGTATGTTGTTCATTTCACCTAGATAGATCTATAGCACAAGTCAAAATGGCACTTGGAAAACTACAATCCTAGAGTAAATCTCTAATTGTAATACCGTAGGAAAGATCAGGTCACAACTACATGTACAGTGTGTATATCAGTGCTGCTATATGAAGTATACCTGCTCATCAAATTGATGACTGCACAGCAGGTTATGGGCAAAATGTGCTATCACAGTTTGATACTTGTGCATGAATTAATGAAGCGTGGGTCAATTTGTGCTGCTTGTTTTTATGATTATACATTATTCAAAGCAGGTTGTCATCAGAACTATATTGTTCTGTGTACAAACATCTGTTCTGGGCTAAATATTGTCTTTGTGGTGATACTGCAGGAAATATTTAATCCTTACTGTTCGTTATGTTGTTTTTTGTGATGTTTATTATGGTTCTTTTGCTGATATATTGCTACTATTTGCTCATAATCTAACAGTAGCTACTCTTTTTCATCAGTCCCTATAATCCCAACACAAAAGAAGGCAATCCCCTACATAATTATATATGGTAAATCTTCATTTTTCCCAGATGACTCTCTGCCACTGGCATGCATACCAACTGCTCTGGTTGTAGGACTACCCCATAATTACCCCCCCTCCCGCAGGCAGTGGGCTGTCCCATGAGCTAGTGGAGAAGTATTTACCAGGAGTTCCTTTGTTGACAAATTACCATCTGGCCAGAAATTTGTGTAAATTGTAGAGAATTGATAGAAGTGAAGTGTGAAATGAGCTGTCATAAAATGAAGAGGAGATAGAGAAAAGGTTGGTTCAATATAAAAATGACAGTGCTGTTGTCAGGGTGGGGTGTCAGTAGGGGGTTTCACCCTGTTTTATGTAAACATTTTGTCAGCAGGTCATTCAGGTAGGCATAAATTTTAGTTTTCCAGGGTAAAAATTACTCAGGGACTCAAGTCAAACTGTGTGTGTATGGACGACTATGAAATTCAATGTGTCTCACTGGAATGACTGGATACTGCATTGGTTTTTCAGCAAATGTAAACAGCACATCATACTTTTGATAGAATATAGAATGTACATTGCTATGTGGAGAGTATTCCATGGTAAATCAACTCATGTCAAGGTGCTCACTTACAGACTGTGTTGGACAAAAATTGTAGAGCTGAGTTGACTACATTGCACTACATGTATCAATGTGTCTGTTGTCAAGAAAAGTCCAGACAAGTTGTCTCTGCTGTCTTCTAGAAATGGAAAGCAAATTAATCATTTCCACTTGACTTGAACACAGCTATGCATGTAATCAGCTCCAAGTTGTAGGAATTGTTTCTTTCCCGCAGCACACTGTCCAAATTCCAATTTGCAGGTAAATTAAACCAAAATCTACATATAACTGTAACAAAGGCATCAATTGTAAAGTAGAAGATACAGATGCTGTAATAGGCTATTCCAATGTTAATTTGATAATATTCAAATAATTTGCATTCCCACATTTCTCAAATATCTTTGTTATTGGAAGTAGAAAAACCCTACATGTCCCACTCAATCAGGTCAGGGAAATGTTTGTTTTACAGCACAGGTAAACAGTTGAGCCAGTGATCTGTAAGGGTGACAAGTTGTTTTGTTACTGTTGAGTTGCATCTGCTATATCATGTACAGGTCAAGATTCTGTCGTGTGTCACATTTTGG
Source organism: Branchiostoma floridae x Branchiostoma japonicum (assembly GCA_013266295.2). Lineage (NCBI taxonomy): Eukaryota > Metazoa > Chordata > Leptocardii > Amphioxiformes > Branchiostomatidae > Branchiostoma > Branchiostoma floridae x Branchiostoma japonicum. Next base: position 19,837,229 of record CM023840.1, read on the forward strand.
TTTGTGTTGGTCTCCGTTGGTGCAAACTGCTTCAAGGTTCTCTCAGCTCAGTCACCAGCCTGATGCATTACCCAGTCTCTGCCAACCATGCCGTCGATATATAGAATTTATTTGTGCCAAGTTAATCATGTGGAAATATATTTGTTTTAGATCACAATGAGATGATGTGTCATACTTAGCAGAGTGTGCAGGAGCTTGTTTGATTTCAGTGAATCACTTCCTTTTGAGGTAAGTAGCATTTGGATTACTGCCAGTACTGCCCCATCTCATAGCAGTTTAAACCATCCAACATTCCAGTAGATAAACTTGTTAGCTGTAAAAGGCATTCTGTCACTCCAGTGGAAATTGCTTCCTTGGCTGTCCGACCTGAAGTTTATCGGAAACCTCTGCACTTCCAGATTTTGCCTCCCCTGTTTGTGGGGCCTGCTAACACACATGTTGGCTATTACAGTTCCAAGGTGCATCATCATGCAGTGGTGGTTTATAATTTCCGGCCAGGTCAGGAGGTGTTTTGGTATGTCATGCTGGTGAGTTAGAAAATGGCTCAAGTTACAAAAGCCTGTCTATCTGCAGGTAGACTTTTGCAGTGTCTTCAGTGGGTAGGTCTTGAAATTAAAAGGGATAGGCAGTGTGCACACTAATTGTGTTAGATTTGTTAAATGGTTGTAACTTGTTATTCATATGTGTTTTTTTAGGTAAGGTTGAAATGGTATTCCAGATAAAAGTTCACAAGGGAGGCAAAGTAGGAACCTGTGATAATTTTTGTCCCATCCCATTCTTTCTTGCTCAGAATTACAAAAATATTTTCTTGATTGATCTGGCCCTGGTGTTTTTTTTCACAAGTACCAGCAAAATGCTTGCCTTGTTTTAACCTGGAAGAAAGTGAATATGACCCACAGTGTGAGTAAATTGAAACAGGTCAAAAAGTCTGTGTAACATGTGTATCTTCTACATAACTACTGTAGAACAGTGGATTTCTGTATGTTTATTTAGACAGTTTACTTTTGAATTGCTGAAATGTATCATGGCTGGTGCAAATATCATTAATTATGTAGAATGAGAAAATGTGTATCGTTAAATATAGCTCTGCCAATTTGCATGCCACTTCACAATTTAGCCCCACCAAATTAAAACACACATAGTCCTTTCATCTTTCCTGCTATCTTTATCTCTTAGTCTTAAGTTACCAACATCTTACTCTTTAAGATTGATAGCGAGAAATAGACTACATATTTCTCTTTGGAGTAAAGTACCCCTTCTTTACCCAGTTGATGAATTAGTAATGAATACAGAGTTTGTACATATGGCAAATGTGTACATTTTTTTTTCTTATGGAACTTCTTTTCTTGTTGTTTGAGACAAGTCACCACGTACAAAGGCGCAAGCCAGCAGTAACAATAGCTCTCCGGATGTTCCCAAAAGCCAAGGTTATTTTAGTAATCCAACTAAAATATATATATAATGGCATGAAATCAGAGACATCTGACGTCAGTGCTGCCACATGAACTGATTAGTAATTCATGGTCAACACTGTATTATTTAGGTACACCATATTTTAAAGCCAGTCCAATTTTACAGTTACATGCTTCTGAAGAGTTTTGAAAAGGACAAAAGCAAACATGACTGTCCAATATGTGAGTTGGCATGTTCACTGGAAGTAGTATATTACAACATATCTCAAGGCTATTTTGTCTGCTTTAGATTAAGTTTGAGAGGGAAGGAATTGGCTGTTTAGAATGAAAGTTAAATGCAGTCAATGGACTCGAACTTGATTACAGAAACCATTAGACTTTGTTATGGTGCTACAAATGCCCTGTGCCACCTTTGAGGAGTTTATTTTAAGCCTTGCTCTTTGAACTTGAGGCAGTTATTCCAACTTTATCAGGAGAAGTGCTAGTAAGTGCTAGTCATGTGTGGGTAAGCGGACCTGTACATAGTGTAGACATGGAATAGTATGTACGGAACATAATACATGTAGTAATGTACTGCACCAAATGCCTGATAGTTTAAGGCTACAAAAGGCCTTGATTGGCTTTTGATATCTTGTGGTACCTCATGTTTTTCCTTCCCATTTCAGTTGACAAAAGTATGTCCATTAGCAAGTAACTACGGAACTGGGTAGCTGTGGAATTTCTTTTACTAACAAATGTTGGCCTGAGAACCTAAAAATAAACCTGTCCTGAAAGCCACAGTCGGTGAATGCCTCTCAGTGTGTAAGCTGGGTCATGTGATTGTCCATTTGTGCCATTCTGCAAGATTTATTTTCACAGAACGAATGTGCAGGGGATAGTAACACAGTGTGCAATGTGAGTTTACTTATGTTTCAATCTATGCCTGTGAGTCAATAGAACAATGACTTTTTTCTTTGTGTATTGTAATAACATATCGTTCCACTCTGCATGCTATTTGAAAGAAAATGCATCACTTTCATTTGCTCTGAGATAATGGTTATAATGATAGATATAGTGTGATGTTTGTTCTATATAGGATGAATGGTTTAGCGCACTAACCTATTATAGCAAATCTTGTTTCATACAGGATAATTATATATCTTTACATCCAACACCCTCTATATAAGTCACAAGACAATGTCAGCTACCCTAATTTCCGTGGAACAGACCTATTGTAAAGTCTGTGTGTGTAGGCACCCAATACAGAAACATGAGTCACTCATGAAATATTCATCCACCTGCTTGATGTGACCTACCCTTCCCACCGACTGGCTCCACTCACAACTGCCAGGCCAGGTCTATTGTGTGGGGGTGTCTGGGCTGACTTAGGAACTGTATTATTCAACATCAGGGTGATGTTTGTGTTCTGAAAGGGAGCAAGAGGTCACAGGAAAGAGAAGTACAATGGGTGGAAGATTTCATTGTACAAATGTACTAAGTATGTTGTTGTTGTTGTTGTTGTTTCTCCCTTGGAATATTGCTTGCTTGTTGAATGTCCTTGACCTTTTATCACTTCACTTATCACATCATAGAGTTAATATCAATGGCTTGTCATAAGTCAGAAAATACCAAATTTATTTTCACAGTTTTATGAAACAGAAAATAGACTGAAAATTGCTTCCAAACTTTCTTTTAAAAAATGTGTATGTTTTTGTAGAAAGTCCACATATTGTTTTGTATTGTTTTGTAGATTTGGATATACATAGACATAGATATTTTCTCATCATTCTCTTCTTTTAAACAAAGTTTTATAGCTTTTCTTTTTTTTCTTTTCTTTTTAGTATTAGAACCTGTAAAGTGAATGGGTGTGGTCCTAGTGGGACAAAGTGACACTGGGCAGTTGTTTGCCTGTATAGCTGTGTCAATAGAGGCCTTTCTTACGTCAATGATGAATAAGGCCTAAGACTCTTAGGAAATGCCATTGACATATGAACTGTTGGCCTGTAAATGTTCAAAGTTCAGTTATACAGCACTGTTCATTACTGTACATGGTACAGATAACCATGATATACGCTTATAATCAGTATATTACACTTGAGGTGTGCCAAGTTTTATGCCTGAGATTGTTGGCTTCATTTGTGTCATTTGTTTCAGTGTGCCCCCCCCCCCCCCAACCTTCAAACTACATGTAATAATGTTATCACAGAAAGGTTATAGCAAAAGTCTCTGTTAGCTAAAAGAATTAGGATTACTCTGTGATTCCTTTGGTATGAGAGGAGCAAAACATGAACCTAGACTAGAGGAGCTTGTCCAGGTGAGTTACATGTAGGTGTTTATCAACTAAAAATAAAGGACATGCATATGATATGTTTTATGTACAGACAAAATTCCTGTTGAAATTCTACCTACGTTCTTACCCGTTAGAAATCATAGTTTCTTGCAAGGTCCTACATGCACACTTTTCAAGAATTCAGGATATCCTGCCAAGTATTTCCATTTACATGTAGGTTGTCACTTCCGCATTTTTCCTTTTGTACTCCTCCTGGTAGCTTCATACCTCCTGTCAGCTTTGGTATGGGTCAGTTAGTGTGAGGTAGGCAGCAGCAGTGGGGAGCTGTAACCCAAAGGGCCACCTAGCCTAGGGAGGGATGGAAGTTTGTCCACAGACCAGGTGTTTTGACTTTCCTTCCACTCGGCCTTGACTTGGACCTCGGTACATTTTTCAGATTCTTCAGGTAATCATGAAGTCAGGGTGGTAGCAGTTTCAGAAGGGTAGGTATGTCCCATTTATTTCTGTCCAGAGATAGGTTAGATTTTGTTTATCTTAAAGGTTGAATATCAGGATATACATCAAGGCAGTTCTAATGGCTTAGGGTCATGAACACATGGCAGTGGGCCAGCCAAACAAAAATGGACCATTCCAGACAATAAGCACACATGCACATGGTGCAGGTACACTGACACTCAGTGTGTAGTAGCATTCTTTGTCTGACCTTGTACTGCAGTTTTCAAACCAACCATATACATTTGTACATTTTCCCGGTTACCATACACCACCAGCAAAGCATGATATTTAAAGAAGTTTGTGTCCTGGAAAATGAAGCATTTGCATACTAACTGTTCTTTGTAGAAAATTTATATGTACCGTAATTGGGCAGTACCCATATATTATTGATCATTTCATGGCTGATCCAGTTGAAATTCTATACAATTTGCGCAGGATATTGATTTGTTTTGCTGACAACTTTGGACTGGAGTCAAAGTAAATTGCGATATCATGCCCCTTTGATATGTCACCCTTGACATGTAGGCACACATACCAATCCATGATGGTGTACGGAAGGTAGGAGTTGTTATCTTGTGACAGTGATTCTATTTTAAAACTGGAAGTAGTGGTAGTACTGTGATTACCTTTGCCTACCAAGTATTCTTTTATGTCTTGTTTGAACACTGGTCCAGTTAGTAAATAACTACTACAATATCACACATGCCTAAACAGGTACAGGTATGCTTGCAATGGCTCATGATCTATAGATTGCTGGTCCATTTTGTAAGCTGAGATCCTGTGATATACCCTATAGTCTTTGATGTGTCACCTGTGATTTCAGGTGTTCAGGTCAAACCCATGACCCATGGAGTGTAGGAATTGTTGAGTCCTTAGTTAGTTTCAGGCTGAATGAAACAGGAAGGATCCACCCTCCGATCTCCTGCATTCTCAGCTGGGAATGTTTGAAATATAATCTGTAGCTTTGGTGTACTTCCACTCACCATAATGTCCTCAAGGCACACAGGTTAACTGTAATATTTGGCAAAAGGTTTCTGAATTGTTGAAGTCAAGTACTACTTAATATAGTATCACTTTTCAGATCGACAGACTTTTTCTCCTGTGATACTAATGATGTGTATTATTCATAGCATAAACAGGATGTCATTTGAATAAATCGCCAACTGAGCAAAATATTACCAGGTATCAACCTTGCCACATCCCGGGTATGCTGCTACTGATTGGTTTATTGTATCTATACATGTATGTTTATACATTGTAGCCTCCTAGATATTGTAGTGTACCTATATTTTGGTTGATTTAACTTCAACCATCAGCCAATATGAAACACATAACCAACACTTACTGATGTGTACCATACTCCAGTTGAACATTTTGTTGATCAGCACCACCTGAAAAGGTAACATAAATATTTACAGCTTGCTGTTTGTTTTGGGTCTTACATTCATTATCAATTTTGGATCTTCTTTGAAATGGAAAATCCATGCCTAGGTCTTAATCTCTCAACCTTTACTATCCACTTTTCTGTTCCTGTTTTCACATTTTTATGAAGGCAATGTGTGCTTTTTGCAGCTTGGCAAACATGTTGTACTGATATTTATCAACAAGGTCAGTAGTGTTTATGAAGCAGGAATCCATTATTAGTTGTTGCCACACACCTGCCCAACACTGCAGCACTGTTGTATAAACCATTCTCCTGGTGTGGGTCAGTGTAAGGTAGGCACGCAACCATGGGATACACACACGGGCTCACAGGTCGCTTATTTGGGATGGTCTCACAAGTGTTAAGGTCATTCCAAAAAAAAAACATTTTTAGAAAAGTGAAAGAGATTTCTGAGAGCCAAATCACTAAATTAAAGCCAACCAGAAGAACAGGTTTCGAAAAGAAAAGTTGGGATTGTTTGGATGTATATCGGTCCTTTATCAACTGATAAATTATTAGTAAATTAGCTTGATTGTCTGTAACATTGTAACATTTGGCCTTTCACCTTTGTTCATAAACACTGGCCAGGCAGGTTGGCCATGGAATGCAGCACTGTACAATACAAAGGAATGGCTGTCACCAGTCCAGATTTTCTTTACTTACCTAATATAGGGTTAAAACTTTTACTTGTCACAGCCTGTCAAATGTCAAAGACTAGATACAGTGAAAGACCCTTCATTTAAAGCAATACACAGTCTTACTAGTCAGTCATCGAAGCCTATCTGTAACAGTTCATTTCCATCCACTCTGAAAGAAAGGTATTTCTTGTAGAAACCAAGTGCAGATTTGTGTAACACCCCGAAGTAAGAGGCAAGGCGTGGATACAGCTTCAGGGTCCAGTTGATATAACCAGGTCACTGCTACAGGACAAATGGAGGATAGACAGTTCAGTGGGAGGGATGAGAAGGGTTCTGCTGTAAATAAACAGTGAGCACAGCATCACCACAAAGGGCCTTTTAACTCATCTGGTGGCTAGTCAATCAACAATCAGTTGATCACTCAGTCGTCAGTCATTCTTCAGCCATCAACAGTTTGCCATCATCTCTTGTAAAACACTAATAATGAACATAATGATCAAAGCATGGAGGATTCCACAGAGCAACTCAAATGATTTGCAGAACAAGACAGTAAAGTGTCACCTGTGTCTCTTGATTGTAGATCATGACCCCATTTCTTGAAATGATAATTTTACTTAGACAAAAAGTGTATCCTGCTATTTCCATGTTGTCAACACTCATGGTCATATTTACTATTTTGCAGACCAGAAGGTGATGGACACACAGTAACCTGTCAGCTGGAGAGACTTCAGTAGAGATGCACAGTCACCTGGATTACAGCACCTGAGGGAGTTACACTGACCTGGATCAGCACACCTGAGGGAATTACACCTGTCACTGGGCTGGATCACAGACTTTCACTGGAATGCAGCTGATTTTAATGGAACCAATAAGCCATATTGATCAGACATGGGATGTAGAGTTTGTAGAGAGGGTTTCAGCAGGTCTGTGTCATTAATATGACCTCTCACACCAAACGGGAGTCCCCACACGGAGACAGTCGTGAGAATCTGGGGGTGGACCTGCTGGATACGACCTCGGCTCGGTTACGGGCGCAGCAGGCTGCAGAGTATTACCACAAGTCGGTGCTGCAGAATGGTAGCAGCCCACACAGCACGCCACCAGCGCGGGAGATACCGGGACAGAAATCAGCGCGGGAAGACAGCCCAAAGGTGAATGGTAGCAGCGCAGGAAGTTCTCCTGGAAACACAGGTACGAGACACGCAGTCAAGATTCACCTGAATCTCAGTCGCACGTCTCCACCAAAGGCAAACATGAACAATAACACATCTTACGCGGACGAACGGATGTCCCCAAGGGCTCGCTTAGGTCCACACCCGCGGGCCAGCATGCATGCGGTCATAGCCGAGAACAGGTCGTATCGTAAACCCAAATCAAAAGTGGACCCGTACAAGGGAATGGACCTGGCAAGGGAAAGGGGAGGGCATGCCTTGTTACGGTCCAAACGATCCAACAGTGACTTGAGCTTGAATGAAGTAACTGAGGAGTACTTGGATGGTTCCCTCAGACGGGAGTATGGGAGCACCTCCTCACTAGAGGTACAGAGTGTTGGTGGCGAGAGCTTCTTTGCCATGTTGAAGGACCTCCGGCCAGACATTTCATTTGACCAACGTAGCCCTGCCCCACCAAAGATACAGGACTACCTTCGGTGCAGGGCTGATGGTACGTTGGTAGAGGCCTCTGGACGAGTTGTTAACGGTGTCCCTGAGGAACCCAGACCTCAGAACAGTTCCTCCAGCCCCAAACTCAGTAGAGCAATGACCCCACGAGCAAAGGAGAAACAGATTAAATACTCGCGCTCAAAATCTGCTGGGGGTGAATCCTCGCTCTTCAGTATGCTGCTAGGGACAAAGAAAGACGGACCAGACTCCATGAAGTCACCTGACGCGGAGGTGGACGGTCGCCTGGACGATAAGTTGCGTAGACGAGCATTCTCACACTACGATTGCCAGAGTATGACCTTTAACCTTTCGGACGTTGTCAGAAACAAGGAGTACCTGGAACGGAGAAGGAACACGACGACAGGTGCATCCGCAGCATCCTCGATACGGACTAGCCATGCCTCCAGTCCCCACAACAGTACTGAGGACCTGTCTATACAGGAACTGGATCTTGGTGATGGCAAGAGCAATAATCTCGTGCTCAGTTGTCCTTTCTTCCGGAATGAGCTCGGTGGAGAGGAGGAGAGGAGAATAAGTTTGTCGCGGGGTAATGGGGGTAGTCGGGCCTCGCGGGCATTTCGTGAGGGGATGGGACCAAATCTAGACTCCATGTCAGGCTTGAGACCTACAACAGCAAGTGTTTCAGTGTTGGACACTGGCCCCGATCAAGATGATATGTGGCCGGTCGGGGGCAGGACACGTGGGTACGCTATCGAGCACGTGGACCACGGGGCATACTACTTCAGGAGGTACTTCCATGGACAATGTGAGTACCATATTATTTTGAAGATTTTGACTGTAGTTAAATAAGTAGTATTACTACTTATTACCAAGTATTACTATTATTACCAAGCCAACAACACAAGTATTACTACTAAATGCAGCTCAAGTGTTGAAAAGAGTGCACACATTTTTCTTTAACAGGGCACCCCAGTGGGTTTTTTTCTGTGCCCCCATACCGCAACTCAAAAATAGGAAATTCACCTGTCTGCCACTCAATGGCCTATATGTAGATGGCCCCTCCATTTTTCAAACTGTAGTATACTTACTGTATCAACAAAGCTGTCCGGTACTAATAAGTTTTCAAGAAAAATCCCTGATTCAGTTTCAAAAGAGTTTATTTTTAACAAGTATCAAACACTTGAAGTGCACTATCATTGTGCATACAGTAGTGATAAAAGGAGTTCCTAGACTCATTGAAGGGTTTGAAAATGAGGGGTTTGAAAGTCCACTGAACTTTAAACTCAACTGCAGTTCTAAGCCTTTAACATAGATACAACCATGAGTGAGTGGTGACTGAAAAATATAGTCTTCTATTTCTCACTGTTGGGAGTGAGGGAGGAATGTGAGATCTGCCCCTGACAGGTTACCCATGTGTAGGGCAGCTGGAGCTGTTGTTTAGGTTGTCAAGTATTTGTCAGTCCTATGAACTATACAGTCTGGGAATAAATAATATTTCAAGTGTTCCATGAAGGATTTTAGACAATGATGGAGCTGCAAAATGATTCAACACTAGGTCAGGGAATGTGAATTGTGAGATGTCAGGTAACTCAATACCTCCCAATATCTGTAATCAGACAGGAGTGATGACATAATGACAGGAAAGCCTTCTGCCCTTCCTGCTGTACTAAGGAGAGATGAATGTGGGAAACGTTATTCTGGAAGGGAAGTCAGGTTTATAGGGCAGCTGTGGTGGTAACTCATATCAATGTCCGGTTTGTCAGAGATGGGAATTTGCTGCTAGGAATAGGATCATATATGGTCAAACATGTAGAAATCTGATTTTCATTTTAGAATCAAGATCTATTTGGGTCAATTCTATTTCAATATACTGAACTTCTTAAGTTCAGGAAAGTTTTTATTAGAATCCTGAGAAAGTCCATTAGCAGGGAGTAGAATGTAAATCCTGCAGCAGCAGTGTAAATATGTGCAGGTCACCACCTGACCCCATTTCAGCCCACATACCAGACATGCAGACTGGTCACTCCCTTCATTTAGCACAGACAGGTGTTCTCCTATACAAATAATGTACATGTCACTTGTGCAGAGTCTGTCCAGCCTGTCACTGCCTCACAGAAAGGACTCTACAAAGGTCCCTTCTTAGGTTCAGTATGGAAGATATAGAAGCTGACATGTGTGTAACCTTTACTTTAGACATGTGGCTACTGTGTACAGTCAGTGTTAATTGTTGTACTTGTTGATAGGATCCTCTGGTGTAATGGGTCCATAGTGATAACATGTTTTATCTCTGAACAGTTGAAACATGGAACCATGGTTGAAACATATCTGTGCCTGCAGTTTCCAGAATATTGGAGCATGTTGTATAGGACAGGCCTGAAAAGTAAGGGTTGACATAATCACATCATTAAAATAGCATGAAGTCTGTCAACCCAAGGTTTGAAATGTTCCAAACAGGAGCAACTTCCTGTCAACCTGTCATTGTCAGGACAAGTTGAAACACTTTTATCAATAGATGACTGGTAATGATATACATGCCTCCAGGGAGAACATGGCAGTGACTTTCCAGTTGTTGTGACTTGCACATCTGGTCAACTACAGTCTTTACAACAGAAGGAAGGAATCCAATGATTTTTAGACTTAGTATAAGAAGTCCCTCAAAAGTAAGAGTACAGGGATCAGGAAGTTTCATTAAAGACAGTTTGTAAGTTAAAAGTAATGCAGCTTAATGACTTTAGCAGATCCAATGAATAGTTAATGCATGCCTTGGGGATTGGAAGTTGTCTTGACCTTCCTGTGTGGAGGTCATGGCTAGATGGCTTCCCTCAGGATGTCTGGTATTTACAGACTCTTGTTGAGGCTCCTAAGGTGTTTGTTTTTACAGACACAGGTATCAGGGGCCAGAGTTCAGGTATTTGTTAAGGGCCATGCCACTATGTCGGGTATGAAGTGGAAGGGCAGGTTGCGATGGAAACTGTTATTGTCAGTCAAGACCCTGGCACCAGGAATGGTGTATGGGTGTGATTTCCTCACCATGGGATTGTTTGTTGTAGAACAGGTACATGTATACAATAATATTATCAATCGGAGTAGAGGAAAATGGAAGAAACAGACCAACCACAGCATAGGAAGTTGGTCCTCCTTTACTTTCATACAACCTGACCAGTGCCCCTGGAGTAGCTCTACCACTAGTACCAGAGGTCCTGGTGGCAGTTTTCCTGCCAAGATAAACACATTCTGTGACTCTGAGGGTTGTGTCACAGGACTGGGACTGTGAACCCAGGGAATGACTTTGCCATAAGGGTAGGATGTTTGTGTACTGAGAGTCTATTCTATGGTCACAGTACAATGTATGTTGTGCTGAATGGAAACAATGCTTTTCAGGCCCTATCACAACCCAAGCTGTCACATGGTCTTATACTTCTTACAGGCAATATACATGGATATGTACATGTTCATGTACATGTATACATATCTGTGGTATGGTCTGCCTCATAAAACCCAAGTCTATCCGTACAGTACTAGACAAAGTAGGTAAGTGATATATTTTATCCCAGACCCAATAAAACATCTATCCAATCAGCTCATACTCATAGATCTTGGGTTGTCAGAATGGGACAGTCCATCTCTGGGAAGAAGGGGACAGCTTTGATTTAAGTGTAGAACAGTCACTAGCATTACATGTAGTAATATCATTTGAAATTAAAAGCAGATATAAAAGTGTTTGATCCCACAAAATGAAAAAGGAAGTTGATAATTGGTTTATTGTAACATGTAGATGGAGTGATGCAAAACTGAATACTAATTTAGCAATATGGAAGGTTGCCAGCAGATTGAATGAACTGGTGGTCTAGAAAATTATCTCATCTCCCCTCCTTGTCTGGAACGTTTGATGTAACAGAATAGGACTTCCAGGGGGAAACTTACGAAAGGCCGCAAATGTGGCTACCATTTAGTTGAATGGGAGTCTGCAGTCATGGGAATCACTTTCAGGGGTTCCTTTGGGTGTTTTGAAATACTTGAATATCAATATGGAGTGTTAGTGGTACCCACAGCAGTTATATTACCAACCTGGTGCCCCGCAGGCTGGCTCGGTGCCAGGGCTGACAGACACAGACTATTGGAAATCAAGAAAAGCAAATCGCGTCTGTGTTTTAAGTGCCATTGTGGCAACCTGTTGAATAGGTAAGTTGATTGCACCTTGTTAGCTGGAGATGGGAAAGTGTTGTTATTACTGGAGGCAGGAGAAGTAGATGTATGGAGTATGGACGGCAGGTTCTCAGTAGAGGTGGATGTCAACCACTTGAACACTATAGGTAAGCGGCAGTAGCTCTTCCATCATGTATTCTAGGCTATGCAGAATTTTGATAAGTATTAGGATCATACAGTTTAATTTTATTACTCTGTGAAGGAGGTGAGTGACCTCTGTGGCGGATATTGTGGTCTGTTTGTCCTGTACATGTTCGCAGCTATAACTCACGATCCCTTTGCTGCATTGATATGTAGTTTGGGATGTTGTCTGCGAGTATGCGCAGGATGATGCACTTTTTTTTACACAGCAGTTTTTAAAGGTAATGTAATATTTTTATTTTTGCTGATTAATCGATTGAAGTGAAGTAGTCTCTCAGCCGACTTCTATTATAAGTGATGAAATGTGGGGGCATCATCGATGAGCCCATAGCATAACTGGTTAAAAGATTTCTGAAACTGTTTTTATGGTTAGGATCAAGACTTTGATTTATGTATTACACTGTCTATTTATGTAGTGTGAATGTTACAAGGTTACCAACTAACAGTTTTCCCATACCCAAGTGCTGGCCCCACCATCAGTGAGGTTTGACTATAAACTATGATTTGTGCCTCAATAACAGAGAGGTAATTTTGTGCATGAAAGTTTGGCTTAGTATCCCATTGGGAGGAGTCATTGACATTTCCAGCACAGATGGCAGGTTTCCCTCTAGGTTCAGATGTGTGAGGGTGTATTACAGGCCATTCCCCACAAGCCCAGCTGTTGTACCACACTTGCACAAACTGGCTAATTCTTTAGCTTATATATGTGTGATATCATGTCCCAGTGGACGGAGCTACATGTATGGAGAGATCTGATAAGACAGATCTGTCTCGTCCCCCTGTGGTGGCATCAGGCTGATCCTGTCATCTGGTGCTGCTACCATTTCACATGCAATCTTCTCAGCAGTTTTATGGATTCACAGAAAGTTTAGTACATCTTTCTGTGGGTTTATGGAACATTTGGTTATACGAATTGGTAGGTCTAAATTGGACTGCGGTATATTGGTGCGCAATAAACTAGATCTAAGTATTTGGAACACATTTTTTATGCTCACAAAATCTATATGGCATAACTTGATTTGGGGTTACAGAATATTGGACACAGGAGGATTTTGATTGACAGAACACCAACAAATAGTTTAGATTTGCAGAATATTTGGTATATCTTGATTTTGTTGTAGACCCTGCAGTTTATCTACATTTGCATTTACATCTATGATTTAGTAAATATGAAGTTGGATATTTAGATTATCTAGTACATAGAAATTCAGATTGACGGATTATTGGCAACATCTAAATTGTATTTACAACGTATCTAGTACATACACGATGCGCTATGGTACAGCATGATTTGAATGCACAATATAATCTCTATGTGTTCTTTTAGAATCATATAACATTTCATAGATAATTATGTCCATACATTTCATAGGATATTTATGGCAAACTCTTCATATTTGACGACTTTGTGATGGACGAAGTTCAGTCATGAAGTTGCCAGTTGTTTGATACAGATATCACTACATGTTTTTCATACAAATTGTAGGTTTTCCTGTGTCTTAGCTACAAACAGTTTTTCTCTAATTGGTGCATAATCATAAGGTTACTGCCAGTGGTGCTGTCGTACACCACATTCAGGTGAAACTTACTTTTAGTAGTGAAAACAGATGTGTCTCCTGCAGCATGATTGAGGAAATACAACATGCATTAAGGATATGAGAAATCCCTCATAATAAAATAAAAATATCATACACACCCCACTGGTTAGATTTAATGACAGTGGATATGGCTACATGAATATGAAAAGATACTGGTAGTGAAAATATAACAATATAGAACTAAATCATTTGCAACTCCTGCTGTAAATCAGTGAACGAAATATGTACAAAAACTCATTCTGAATATATATATGTCGTGTAATGCAACAACCAACTGAAATTATTATGCTTTTATTTGTACCTTTGACATGAACATTTTTATCAACCTCCAACTGCCGTGTTCATGAGTATGACCGAACAGCTGACAGATAAGTGTGTCCCTGTGAGTTCCCCCACCTTGTAGATCACTATCTTCTAATAATCACTGGATGACAGCAAATGTTGAAGATGCCTCAGGGGCATAGGCAGAAGATTTATGTGGGGTCGATATCTTTTGTTCATTAATGATTAACAGTACTAAAGGGGGCTTTCTGTGACATTTCAGGGCATACAGTCTTTCAGTTCATTATTGTTTCTAGAAATATGGCTGTTGCGTCACTCAGCATTCAATGACAGGCTTTTTCAAAAATAATTTGTATGTAGTATTGTATGGTATATATTGAATGAAAATTATTGAAATTATTTATCTCCATGCTGTCCCTTTTTAAAAATTTAAACCTCACAAGACAGATTTTTTTCTTCAACTGTAGGTGGTTGACTTAATACCCCTGTTAGCCTCACTCTTGCAAATTTATAATATTAAAGAGCATAATCTAATAACCCAGACAAACCAGCTCTTCAAAATGTGCTGAATACCGAGAGTCGTCTACAGAATGCATCAGAATTTTAGAAGGCATCATTAAGTAAAGAAATTTATCACTTCATAGTACCGGGTACATGATACACAGGCTGAAGTCTAGCAGGACCAGGAGGACACTGCTGGGAGGGTAGCAACATAAAAATTAAATGTATTATAGAAAACTCAACCTGTGCCCTGTGATACTACATTGTGTGTGTTTATATATATGTTTTTATTTGCCCATGCATGTCTCAATTTGAATCCAAACTTCTCATGTTTACTGATGATTGTTATAACAGCTGATGTCCAGAACTACTTGGGGGTGGATGAGAACCTGGGCCCCATCGCTATCAGTATCCGCAGGGAGAAACTACCAGATCACAGCGGCACCAGCAGCTCATCAAACAAAGATGGCGGCTCTCCTGTACCTGCTCAGTACATGTACCGTCTCATCATCAGGACCAGTGATGTAAGTCAACAACACTGTTTTTCTGGAAAGACTCGAAAGCAAATGGATACAAATCTTGTATGGAACAGGGAATTCTTTGAAGATTTAGTCACATATAATGCAAGAGGAACCTTGGCAGTTTTAGGCATCTGTCATTAGCCTGTCACATACAAATGACATTCAAATGAATTACCCTTGCACCTGGAAAGGTACTGGAAACTACCATTCCAACAGCCTCTGTAGCTGTTGACAGCTAGTGTAGTGTTGGCAGTAATGTAAGATTCCTACAAACTGCTTACATTGGCAGTACTTCCCAGCTTCAGAAGCCATAGAAAAATGAATGATTCAATACATATATTCAGCTCCAATAGTGAAATTATGTATGTCAACAAATTTGGCCAGTTTTCAGTGATATTTTGCTATATAATTATAATACATATGTTTCCTTAATCTGCAGTTGGTAACCCTGCGAGGGTCTATCCTGGAGGATGCCATCCCCTCCACAGCTCGACATGGTACGTCCCGGGGTCTGCCCATCAAGGATGTTCTGGAGTTCGTTGCCCCAGAGGTCAACCTCGGCTGTTTGCGCCTCGCCTCGCTCAGCCCCAAAACATCAGAACAGCTGATGAGACTGGACGAACAGGGCGTAAGTCTGAGATTGGAAAAACATCATAGTCATCAACATTTGATGCTCCATATCATTATGCTTCTTTGAACTCAAGGATTGGGGACAGGTAGACTAAGCAATCCCTGTGGGGGTTTTTTTGCAGATGAATCCATGAAGTGATGTTAGGACTTCAATCATGTAACATGTATCTTGAATGTTATAATTTGTCTGAGCCTGACCTCTACCCTGATGACCTCAATGAATAGTGGCCATCAGGCTGATTCGAGTATTTCATGCATAAAGGATCAAACAAAGAATTTGGCAATGGGAACAAGTTATATTTTTAAGTTGACTTTCTTCCAGGAAAAGTTGATTTTTGCTCCTTGACAGCAGATGTGCATACTTGCTCTCGCCCCATTACATACAGTTGAAGTGACTACCTACATCTCATGAATGTTGGATAAATTCCCTTTGAAAGGATTGCAGGGCCCTTAATATGCATGACATAACCTCAGTTAGCTGTATTGCTTTGAACAAGTAATTGCCTTTAGTACAAGGAGGCACTTTACTCCTCTTGTACTCACGGGATTCATCTATAATGTGAGTTTCTGCCAGACAGGTTCTTTGAAGAGATGACATCTGCCATTAGCAATTGCACTCTGGGTTGTGTAACCTACAGTTGTAGTGTGCTCATGCTTATGAACAGATCCAAGAGGTTTGATCTAAAGCTCTCACTGGAAATGCAATTTGGCATGAGTAAAAGCTCTTGATCTGAGAAGGCTAGCAAGGGAAGAACTCCAGGATATGACTGGTGTGTTTTATTGATGTTGTGGTATTTGATTTCAAATCTTCTTGGACAAAGATCCTAAAATGGTAAAGCAGAGGGAGATGTTGAAAATCACTCGAGGGCCATGATGTAACTACAGCATGTCACTGTGGCAGTTCTCCCAGTGTCTATGGATTGACCAGGTTGGGCTTACAAATATCCAGACTCCTGCAGAAACAGAGCACGGCCCTGGTCTCTGGTAGCATGACTGACATGCCCAAGAAAACTAGCCATAATTCATAGCTGTTACACCAGATTTAAATTTTACTGACACAGCCTGCCAATTTGCTTGACTGCATTTCAGTGAATCTACAAATGTAGGTCAGTCTTTTGAGCAACTTAATGTGCCTAGAAGCTGTGTTAATGACTCCAAGAGTAAGAGGGCTTTATTTGACTAAAAGAGTTAGATGTAGATGGGCTCTCTACCAGAAAGGATATGAATTGTTATTAATAATCAAGGGCATGTTGGATGACTATATTTGATTTATTGAATTTAAGTACATATCTAAAATATACTTCTACAGCATATGGGTTATACATGTATGTGATCAAGTGTCCCCTTGTATTAAAACTCACAGATACAAGCCATTGGATATTTTGCCCAGGAATTACTAGATCTACATTGCCTCCTGTGGTGTTAAAACTGCTCCTGTGTTCCCCAGATCTCTACCCAGTACAAGGTGGGTGTCCTGTACTGTAAGACTGACCAGGGCACAGAGGAGGAGATGTACAACAATGGTCAGTACCTTTTCTTCCTACTCACTCTTGTCTTGCCTCATAAGATTCCCTTAACCACTGAAATTTCTCCAGTCACTTCCCCTTGTGTCTTATTTACTCTCATTTTCAAGTTGCTACTCGACTGTTACACGTATATCTTTGACGTCACCAGCCTTAAACATATCTGTGCATGATAACGTGTTACCATACCATTCAGCATAGAAACCTTGCTGACTAATATTCTCTCTGTCCTTTGACCATGCAGAGTCTGCTGGTCCCATATTTGATGAGTTTCTGGACGCACTGGGAGAGCGTGTTCGTCTCAAGGGCTTTGAGAAGTACAGAGCACAACTGGACAACAAAAGTGAGTGGATTTCACAGTGGTGACATTTATTGACAGTATTATTATGGTGTAGATGATTTATCAACAAAAGGAGCCCCTGATTTCTTTGACAATACATCAGTCCTATTTCAATGTCAATTCATGAGAGTCACGAGACTTAAAATGCTAGATAATGTTATGGAAAAATTAAAATCTTCTACGTGTTATCTAAATTTAATAACACCTTCATTGTTTTGACGTACATGGATAACCTGAAGAAAACTCTTGATTGCCGTCCCCTACAGCGGACTCCACTGGTAGCCACTCCCTGTATGCCACATACAAGAACTGTGAAGTGATGTTCCATGTGTCCACTATGCTGCCATACACGCCTAACAATAGGCAGCAGGTAAATATGTCCGTTCTTAACTACTGTTGTTGCTTTTTTTATGCAAGTTTGAATACTGAAATTTGTAACAAAATCTTTGACATGAAGTGCAGTTGTGAAAAGCACCCACATGAGGAAATGTGCCCATATAAAGAAACTGGCCTCTTGTTGTCCCACATGTGCAGCGCCGCCTAGCAGTGAGAAGTAATACTGCAACAGCCAACTGAGCCAAAGTACCTTGGCATGCTACATACACAGCTTAACTTCTATTGACCTTAGATGCTTATCATGTTCCTTATTTACCTCCCCAGCTGCTGAGGAAGCGACACATTGGGAACGACATAGTGACTATTGTATTCCAGGAGCCAGGTGCACTGCCCTTCACCCCAAAGACAATCCGCTCACACTTCCAGCATGTTTTCATTGTGGTACAAGCCATCAATCCAAACACAGACAATGTTATGTACCAGTAAGTCACTGCTAACTTCAATATTTAGCTTTTTATTTGCCTTTTTCATCATATTCTTGTACGTACTGTATTTTTAAAAAAGTAAAACAGTTTTTTTATGAAGAGTGTCATTGACGTACAACATATTCTGGCACAAAAAAAGCTTTCAGCAACTTTCCTCTGGTTAAATCACAAAATATCAGCTGGTAGTTAGCAACATGTGGTCTCTTGTTTCAGAGATTATTCAGTAATATTGACTCTTGTTTTGCAGGGTGACTGTGGCCAGATCCAAAGATGTTCCTCCCTTTGGCCCCAGCATGCCTGAGGGTGCAACCTTCCCCAAATCTCCTCAGTTCAAGGAGTTCCTGCTTGCTAAAAGTAAGACTTATTCCTTACAGTTTGGCTGACTAGTACAACAATTTTGAGATCATTTCCAAGAAACACAAATAGTACATGTATATCTCAGGCATGTCAGAAGATTGACTACCAGTAACACAGTACCTAAAGGGCATGATGGTTGTAAATGAAGTATGATTTTCTTGTGGCCCTTTTTTCACTTAAAGTTCCTTTGAAAGATGTGGAAATTCTTTCTTTCTATTTCCTGGTTTAATGTATTAAGAAGACCTTTTGTCCTATCAGTTATCAATGCAGAGAATGCAGCCCACAAGTCCGAGAAGTTTGCCGCCATGGCTGTCAGGACCAGACAGGAGTACCTAAAAGACTTGGCAGCAAATTGCACGACAACAACGTCCATTGACTCAACACTCAAGTTTGGTGAGTCATGATTTCTCTAAGATTAAGAAGACAGTCAATAAGTACTTTGTGTGACAGCAGTTTTGAAGCATAGTCTACTGTTTTGTGAGGAGGTCCTACATTTTGTTTGAACCTTTCTGTGCAGGGAAGTTCTCTCTAAGTGGGAAGAAGAAGGAGAAAACCCGTCCGAGACTGGCCCCCGAGCTGGCCAGCACAGGAGCCATCATCTGGGACATACAGGTGGGACCATTGTTTATTGGTCACCTTTGTTATAATCAAATCAACAGTCAAGGAACACTGCTAGCCAGGGTCCTGAAATATTTTATGCACCTTCCTCCTTCCTTGAAAGTTCAGCAATAGTAGGTACAACTTATGATCATAATAGGGAGGAAAGGGACATAATGAAAGGAAACTGAATTTATGGAACATAGTTTGCCGTTAATGAGTAGTTGTGAGCAAAATGGATGTAACAAGTTGGACAGTTTTAGTTGCTTAGTAGAACCGTTGACCTTTGACCTATCTGTGCGTCCCCAGATTGAGGACTTCAGCACGTCCACCACAGTTGACTGTATCCTGGGCATCTCCAGTGAGATGTTTGTACTGGTGGATGGGGAGGTGAAGGAGGCTCTCTTCTCTACACCCTGCAAGTCTGTCATTGGATGGACCTCACAAACTGATGGGTCAGTACAACATAGGCTACAGCTGCTGCAAGCATTTTTTCCCAGAGCAAAAATCTCACAAATGTATTTTAAACTCTGTTTCTGATCAGGAAATTTGTAGGAAAATCTTATTATTACATCCAGAGTAAGGTCCTTTTTGACAAACACATGTGCCCACCACTTAAACATGTCTTTTTGCCAGTTCAGCTTCACGTCTTAGTCATTAGGATAAAAGAAGACTAAGTAGCCCTATGCTTGGTGATAACGATGCATTGACTTGCAATATGCAGTGTTCGAAATACCCACTAGCACACTAGCAATTGCTACCTGATTTTCTTGTGCGCTAGTTGCTCCCTGACAGGTAGCGCACCACGCAATGTGTAAATATGTACCGCTGAACTTAAAGGTGCACACTGTGCTACCTGGTTCAAAAAAGTATTTCGAACACTGAATATGGCACATAAAAGAGCTACATGTAGGATTAAGGCTTGGATTGTTAATAGACAGGGCTTGGGTCACAGATTGCCCTTTAATTGATATTGATCTGTTTCCTCTCCATCCTGCAGGTTGAAGGTTTACTACAACCGTGGGGAGTGTGTGGTGATGAGCTGTCCTGGCTCGGAGACAGAAGTGACCGAGATTGTGGAGAGACTCATGAGAGTCACACAGGGGTGTGAGGTGAGTGCTTTCTTCTTGATGTCTTCCAAATATCGTGCATTTCAGTAAGAATTGGAAGGGGCACCATCACTTGTATTATAGTCTCTAGTTACTGATGAATTCCAACAATGAATATGCAGAACAGTGCAGACTTTGCTATAGGCTTGAAATACAGAAATTGCTAGGGTATAGTGTTTAACTATGTGCAGTTCATTCTTGTATTGTTTATTGACAGACCCTGGAGATGACCCTCAGACGGAACAGCCTGGGTCAGCTGGGCTTCCATGTTGACCTTGAGGGCATGGTGGCAGAGGTCGAGCCATATGGCTTTGCATGGCAGGCAGGGCTGAGACAAGGCAGCAGACTGGTGGAGGTGAGCTGAATTAAGCTAATCATTTTTTAATGATGGATGAGCCAAAAAAAATAAAGATCCATGAGAAAGCATGATGAGGAAGAGCTTGAAAAACTTCAAGTGTGGTGACAGCTAACATACCGAAAGAACGTAGGAATTTTTTTTATGATTCACTCTTGTTGAAGTGGAAGGCATTGCCTGGGTTAGAAAAGCTTGTGTGAAGGCTAGGAAGTCAAAAGGACTTCTGACCTGATTTTGTGCACCCCCTTGTGTATGAACAGACTGAAATGTGTGTAATTCTAGCCCCTTGTTAGAGTCAAAGTCATGAAATATTCAATGTTGATATACTGTAGCAGATGTCTATGCTGGCTATATATAGAAAACTGACCTAATTGTAAGGTGAAAAAGAAAAGAAGTAGCAACAACAATTTCTGTGATGATAAGGAACAAATACCACTGGAGATAGAGGAATAGAAAGGATTTTTCCTGTTTTACTCCAACTTACGTTTTTACATTATTGATATTTTCCAAACGTTACAGATCTGTAAGGTTGCTGTAGCTACACTAAGCCATGACCAGATGATTGACCTGCTGCGAACATCGGTGACTGTGAAAGTGGTCATCATTCCCCCCATGGAGGACGGCACACCCCGCAGGTAGATTTTTAAAACACTTCATTATTTGACAGTACACCAATAGAAAAGCTAATTCATGTACACATGTATATGTGGAATATTAGTAAATGCCTTGATCTTTGTACCTGTATCTGGGTCAATTCCAGCTTCAGATTTGTGGAACATAGCAATTTGGGAGGTTTTTTTTTTTATAGAAGACAGATACCTAAATAATTCATGACCAAGGTCTTGTATGATTTACTAATAATAAAGTGTAAATTGTGGAACAAAGAGGACATTCTGGACTCTAGTTTGTTCTTGACAGTTTATGACTGGAGAGTAATCAGTGAAACTGCATGCTTTTCCTAATCAACATTAAGACATTGGGAGGGGTACCAGAGGATCACCATGGTACAGGTAATTCCCAGTTGTTCAAACTGTGTTTGTTACCCCAGGGGCCTGTCGGACCAGTATTCCAACTACTCCACATTGGAGTCCAGCGTGTCGTCCCACTCATCTCAGGAACGTTCTGACGACGACAGCGTGTCTGGTGCCTCACGAACCTTAACCAGCTCACGGAACTCCTCACTCAGGTCCAACCAATCAGGTAAGGTTGCTTGATGTTGTTGCAGTTTTCTTGTATAGAACTATTATTTAGTATGAAGGAGGAGCACTTTTGAATTTGATTGTGTCATCGTGCAATGCACCACTTTTTATCCTTAAAATCCTTGAAGTGAATTGAATCCTCAGACCAAATGAACAGTGGAAGAACAGTATGTTTATCTTCTGCCCTGTCCCCAGCTGCTATCCAGACCACACAACCCCAGAGGTCGTCCTCCGCGTCTCCCAGTGCTCGCCAGGGCAGCCCCTCCCAGTTCCGCTACCGCCACGAGTACGGGCACGGGCGTGACTCGGGCGGCGAGCTGCGGAGACAGGTGCTGGAGGGGATGAGTGGGCGGGAGGGGCGGTACAGCCGGGACTCTCCGTCCTCCACCCTCCCCCTGCTGGTGGGGCAGGACGAGCCCAGTCTGATGGAGGAGAGACATCGCGCAGAGAACGTCGACACACATGTCGGTAAGGCAACGGTCTTTACACTGTCAAGTACTGAACCATCTCCTATGTTACGGGTTAACAGCTTAAGAGCAATAATGGCCATCTGTCCAGAATGTAACTTGATTGGTTAGCAGTGTTGTTATACTGTAATTGCTGTTATTAATGGAATAAATTCAAACACACCTGCACTACTACTTCAAACATGATGCCTTTCTAGTAGAATCTAGCTCACAACTCAACGCAACCCTGTCCATGCAGATTGCCCACTTGTCACAATATATGGATTTTATGTAACATTTCTACATCCCTTAATCTGTACTGGAAAAGGAACCTGCTATCACCATCTTTATCACAAAAACAGTACGAAGGTGATTTTATTTTACAAATGTATTATGATACATATGCTTTTTGTACGAATTACTAAGCCTGGAGTTCCCCCCAAAAGACAAGATTAAACTTTCATAACGTTTTCTACCTAAACCAAGAAAAATGCCCCTCCCCCGTAATGCAAGAACAAAACAATGTTTTGTTGCTGTATGCTACCATATGAAGAATGTTGATCCCATTGAGGAGGACCCCCATGCATGAGTACCCCTGACTACTCGTGTGTGCAGAGGTGTTAAAGCTACAGCTTCCCTTTCAGATGCAGCTGACCTGGCCTGGGCCTACAAGCCTGAGATGTACATGGAGTCAGCAGCCAGCAACATTAACTACCAACAGAACAGAGCACACAGGCAGAACATGCATGTAAGTGTGTGGATGGTGTGTGTTGTGATGTGGCATGGTGTGGTGTGGTGTCACATTTTGTTACTTTGCCTTGTATTGTATTGTATTGTGGTCTGTCATGTTTGGAGTCAATGGTGTACCTTAGATATTGGCTATGTTGATGTAAAACTCTAAACGTTTTGATTACTTGACCCCTATCCATTCCTCAGTATGTATATATATGTTGTACATTATTTGGTACTTGGGCGGAGGAGTCAATCTGGCTCAAATAAACTTTTTTTAAAGGTGTTTGTATTCCAAAGTGATAATGTTGCTGATATCTGATTCCAGCCCATTTTCAATCACCTTTGGCACCTATTTTATTATTAATATACATTTATTTGAAATGTTGGCTGAAATTGTTCCCAACTGATCCAGTTGTGTTTGCTATAGGAACCACATTTCCTTGGCTGTGGCATGACTTGTATGGAAGACATGTTTGGAATGTCCCTTCTCCGAAATAGTTCTTAGTCAGTTGCATTCACCAGGTGTCTTTAGAACCTGTTAATAAATATTCTCCAAGACAAAAAAATCAAAGAACAGAAGTAAAATGTAGATGTAAACTTTCCTTCTTCAGTTTAAAGATGCACCTTTAAACACATTGAATTTTAGAGTAAATTTTTAAAGTGTTCTTTTCCTTCCTACCTGTTTACTCTTGGGCATCTGTAAGAATGTATCTTTTGACCTACAACAGATTTGCTAGTGGTTAGGTATGTGCATGGTCAGTGATGTGAACACCTGACTTGAATGCACGTATGTTTAATGTTTTGCCTGGTTGCATTTCCATATGTTGGATATGCATTATGTATGTCAAGAGTGTGTTGTACTTGTGCATGGTTCAGCTGTCTGTCTTTGTGGTTTGGTGATGTTTGGAGGTTTCCCTTTGTGTTTACTCTTTGCCATGAGGCCACTTTGTTTGTGTACACTGGTTCTGTTTTGTCTTGGTTTCTTCTGTCCCTTTGTGTTTTATTTGCATCATCGATTCCCTGATCTTCTTCAATTTCTATACATATACACACAAATTCTCATTTCTAAAAGGACAGTTGAAAATTGCCAATGTAAAGGACCAAGTACACTAAACAATACAGTTGTCAGAAATGCTGAGACACAACATCTACATTAAAGTCACTCACCAAATATTCCAGAAAAGTCCTTTTGGTTTTCTTCCCCTTTGGTAAAATTATAATAGAAAATATTAGCCTTAGGTTTCTGCTACAGACCTGCACCTACATGTATCCATGGCTAATGAGCTTGGCTAGCCTAGCTAAGCTGACTAGCCACCTCTGGCTGCATTTGCAGTACAGCAAACTGCTGTGTAGCCCCCTGGCAAAGCTTGTGGATGCTGGCTGCAGTCTTCTGTATGGGGAAGTAGGTACATGGCCTGCTGGATTGCAGTTGTGGCTTAGGCTGTGTGGTGACCAAACATGAATTCAGGAATAACTATGATATATGGGAGCAGACAGAAAACTAACGATTTGGGAAAGAAAGGCTCTCTACTATTTTCACTGTTGCAAACCAGTTTACCAAACATCCTAACAGCAACATTTGCAATGGAAATGAGTGTGCAAAATCTTCACAACCTCTGGCTCTGATATTTAAGTTCACAATAGTTCAAGATACTGTGGGTATGTATCTGCAAGAAGCTTCAGCTGTGTGTGTTACTCCTCACCAACATTACACACTACAAGGTACATGTAACTATAGGGATCTTCTCACATCTACAGAACATCTACACACATTTATACCCTCTCTGTCTCTCTCCCTGCCAGACTTTTCTCTTTCCCTTCTTTCCTTACTACTGCTGTCCTTTCTTAATTCATGTAAGTACTGCCTCCTGCTTCTGTTGTCTTCTTTCTGTTAATTTTGTTCTGGTTGGTATTTCTTTATTTCTTTGCTTCCCATTTTATTTGCACAATCCCAAGTGACCCTTCCTACCTTTGGTTTATCAAATATTTGTTGATGACAAGCCTACAACATTTACCTTGAAGGCGAAACATGAGCTTTAGCAGTGCTAACAATATGTGGAGATAGTTCATGCATTTCTTTCTCATACTGGGGTCTATTACTCAAATTTCTGTCTGGATATCTTTCTGTGTATCCCAAGATACTATAGTAGTCTCAAAAACAGAGAGAACCTTGTGGCTTTGTTTGTTGTTGCAAAACCACCCACCCCTGAACCCCACACCTACGTACATGAGATGGGTCACTTGTCCTCCCCTCATACAAAACTATGTCCCTTTGGATGGGACATGAGTTGAGACAGTCCCTTACACACTTGTGTTTGCGGCCGTTGCAGACTCCCAACTCTAGTGACTCCAGTAAGAACAACACCCTGTCCAGCACGGACACCAGCACCAGCGATGAGAAGTGGTATGACACAGGTGATAACATGGAGCCGGAGTTCCCGTCCACCCAGCGTACAGCATCCACAGACAGCGGGCTGGACGGAGCCATGATCCCGATGACAAACCTTATGAAGGTGGGTAATCACTGTTTGGCACTCACTTTAAAACACTCATGTATATAAAACAATATTATCTTTTTCAAAAACCATCTCCCTGACGGAACATTTATGTTTAAATACATAACTTGCCAGGATGTTGTCCTCCTCAACTTTGATTTGCTCCAAACTACTTCATAGGGCAGAAATATACACAGGTGAAATCTGGCATGTACACTGCATTGTATATTGTTAGACTTAAATTGTGATCATGAACTTGCACCTCATTTCATTTGAAAGATGATAAAGATAGTAGCTTCATCTTCACAACTGTTTGAAGGATAGATATTTGCCCTTCTTGGCATAACGTTATTAACAACTACAATATGGACCTTACTGTTGTGCTATTTTAGGCAGGGGATCGGGAAGGTTCCACCCAGCACGTGGGGGAGTCTCCTGAGAATTTCCACACCCCTCCCGAGAACACAGTGGATGTTCCTGACTTCATGCAGCATCCACGGTACCGCAGCAGCATCACCAGGGCCATGGAGAAGGTGGGTTCTGGAGAAAAGCTAGCAAAATACATTGTTTTACTGTCCTGAAAATACTATAAATTTTGAGAAGGGCCTAACTATCAAAAGAGTGGAAAATTCAGAATGTGTTATTAAGGCATGTGCAGATTGGTCATAATTTCCTTTGAGCTATTTTTTCAAAACTTTCCCTGGAAGTATTTATTCTTTAAACTCTAAAGATACTGTATAAACACAGAGTTGACATTGTATTCCAGATGAGAGGCCACGACCCTGACGGCCCACGGGTGGGGCCACAGGACCCCTCCAACAGCACCTCCAACCTGAGCGAGGTGTCGTCCCACTCCAGCGACGGCAGTCTGGGGTCAGGACACAGGGACAGGCTCAACCTGGGCACCAGGGGTAGGCAGGCTGCTCTGCTGTTATCTGTGCAAATTTAGGAACTTGCCTACTCTCTATACACTATCACTTGTGATACTAAAAGAGCTACATAGATTTGTGGTAGTGGTATTCCTCTGCATGTCAGAATTTGAAGACTGACATGGGATCTAGTATTGTTGCCAAGGAGATTTGTCAGTGTATCAACAATGTTGTACATGTTGTTTATGACA
The DNA here is from genome assembly GCA_013266295.2 of Branchiostoma floridae x Branchiostoma japonicum. NCBI lineage: Eukaryota > Metazoa > Chordata > Leptocardii > Amphioxiformes > Branchiostomatidae > Branchiostoma > Branchiostoma floridae x Branchiostoma japonicum. Next base: position 19,864,061 of record CM023840.1, read on the forward strand.
TACATCACATTCCCATTTGTGGGGTGTGTAACTGCATAAGGTGAACACACAGATATGAGTCCATAGAGTCAATATTCTTTGTTTGTACCATGTCTCTAAAATTAGATTATGCCAAACCTCCTCTTGGATCTCCAACACTTCCATTGGATTAGTATTGGTGAAATGCTGAAACCGGAGGTCACCAAGGGCACACAGCAGGCTCCTGTGACCTGATTTGTCAGAACTAATTTGCTCTTTATAGATCTGTAGCATACAACACTGAGCTTTTAGATTTTCTGATGCTTATCTCAGTTCCAGAATATTGAACAACAGCATCCATAGCGGAATGTACCAGTGACATGTGATTCACTTGTTAGTTGTCGTTCCTGGTACCCAGACATCATAGCTGCTGATTCCATAGCCTGTTGGTAATTTATCATCTGTATCTTTGGTAAGGCAGATTAACTGATAATTGTTGTCATTGTAGTGATTGTTCCCCTGTTCCAACAGATGGCAACCCCAGCCCTAACAAGTCCCAAGGCTCACCCACACAGCGGAGGAAGAAGGCTGGACCCAAGAAGTACACGCTAGACGACAGTGGCAGCAGTGCCAGCAGCAGCAGTCCGAAGGCCTCGTTACGCAGCTTGGTCATGGACGACAGTGCTGGGACACGGTCGCGCCCGGGGTCCATCGCCACGCGGGGAAGTTCTCGCACGGCCGCGCTGCTGCAGGCTGCTAGCATGCAGGAGGATCTGCTGAAACTCATCAACCCTGATGTCTCCGAGGCTGAAATTCAGGTACAGAACATGAAACTCCTCATAAGATTCACTTTTAAAATTTTTGAATTTTGAGCTAGTAATGTATAACGTTGAAGAGTGCTTTTCTATACATGAAAGGTTGTCCTAGGTTTTACAAGATTTTTTTTATTTGTTACTAGAACATACTAATGTTTCATACTGTAACCAGGGCAAAAACTGCCTTTTGCACAGCCTACCCTCCACACATCAGTAAAGTAAGGACTGTATGGCCACATAGTTATGTTAACGTTGAAAATGACACCGGCTTGTACCCATCAGGCCTCCAACAGCAGAGATGGTGCCAGTGGCCCCGGCAGACCGCCCATCCCGCGCACCGTATCGGACGAGAGCATGAACGGATCGCGACTGAACATGAACCGCAGCAGCAGCCATGATTCCCTGGACCGTGCAGGACGTGGAGAGTCGACTTTCAACAGTGCAGTCCCTCTGCTGAGAACCTACCCCTCCAGGATGAGTGCCCAGTCTGCACATGTCAGAGGTAATGTCCTTATTGTTACATCTCTTGTCATGCATTTGCTACCAAATAAAGTATAGGACAATCATGAGAATGCATGCTGTAAAGAAAGTCAAGAAAGACAGGATTATTGAAATGACATGAAAGGATTGTGAGGGAAGTTATGGACATGTGCAATGTAAGAATACTTGAGGGCATGTGCAATTGAAAAAAAGAAACTGAAACATATATAAGACAGAAGAGCTGGGAAATATGTTCCACCCGCCCCTCCCCAAACTTTCCAAATGGAATCACCCTGACGTGCTGCCTTGATGTCTACAGAAGGAGGGCGTGACAAGGGTTACCCCGGCAACATGCTACCCCTCCCTGATCCTGCCGCTGGGATCAACTGGAACAACCTGGTGGAGACAGCCAAACAGTTTGAAGGTAGGGAGACTCTCAAGTGTCTGGCCAGAGATGTTCCACGGCTTCTTACACTGTTCCTTTTACTGGATGAATTAGTTCAAATAATTGTTGGGGAAAGGAGTCAGTCTTTAAATTTGTGGTTCATAATGCACAGCCCAAATATGCTCCATGTTGTGGGAGGACTGTTCTATGATCTTTGTTAGGAGAAGGCTGTGCAATTAAAGTTAAGGTACTGCAATTTAGTGTACTGGAGTTGTGGATCATGATGAAGACTGGCGTTTTTTCAGAAATCATGACCAAAGGTCAAACTGAAGAAGAGTTATAAGTAAAAAAAAAACATATATAGAACCTGGATAGTAAATTTCAATCCAACAATAGACATTGCCAGAATCAATAGATTTTTATGGCCAGATGGTGAAAACTGCAACAGAAGTCTTGACTGATCAGAATGCCACTGGCTGCTTCTATATTGGCTGGCACAAGAGTTGATGGGATGTCAAAATAATTGTGTGAATGTTGAGGCTATAGATTCAAGACTTAATACATTGATTTGTTTGTGGATGATCTTTTGATCATGCCAATCATTTTGATACAAGCTTTATGGATAAATCTACAGCACCCCTTTGCAAGCTTACTTCTGTAGTCACTCATAATATCTAAACTATACAGGAGAACTGCTCCTTAGTACCTAGCTACTCCTGGCAGTGGACCTGCTTTTGTCTGACTCCGCCCTTGTTGCCATGGTTACAGCCCACTGGGGGAAGGAACTGGATCTGTCCAGCCTCTCGGACCTTTCTGTACAGGGTAATGACCTCTGGTGACCTCGGTACTCATGGCATGCTGGGAGTCTGTTGCAGTGCATGTCAGCACAGCCCCCCTCCCCCCGTGCAATGCCTGCCCCTCACTGCAGCTTCCTCCTTAACTTCAACTAAAATCAAGCTGTATCTCTCCTGCTGCGTGTTGTGTCTGGAGTAGTTCTCTTTCTTCTCTTTTGTCCACTTTTGTTTCTGTGAAGGGAAAATGTTTCTCAATTTTTGGTGTATAAGTTTAAAAAAAAACTTGTCAGAATGCACAAAGGAGGATCAATAGATCGTCCAAGATGACATTAGGATTGTGATGTACTCAAGGATTCCCCTGGATACCACAGCATGTGCTGTATTCTTTCCCAAAATAAACCATAGTGTGATGGATAACAGTGAACTTCCCACACATGAATTCTGGTTGAGGCATATCAGTATTGGGATAGGGTGTACATGTCCATGATTTTAATATCATGGATGATGATATTGTTTTAACAGGTCATTTTCATTGGTAGTGTGTGGAATATACGTATTGTTATGATGTCCAGTGGTCCAATGGCCGTACTTGCAAGGATTGCAGTTGTAGAATCACGGCTTGTTTGTTCCTGGCATATTTTTTAGAAACATTTTAGTTCAAGAAAATCTTTTGGAGAATTTTGGAGAGGTTTTGGTGCATAAGCCCTGGACTAGAGATGTGACCTCTATATGCCTTTATACATTGTAGGAACCCCCTGGTCTGTAACTTTATCCTTCACTGCTATTGTTATAACTTGTCCCAGCTTTGTATAACTTCTTACTCTGCTCCTAAACAGCTATGTCCTCCTCCTCTAACCTCATGTCCATTGTCACAGGCAGACCGCCACATGACACCATTCACACGCCCTGAGAATGCCACTTATGTGCCCTGCAGCCACTTTCCCTAGTGCAGTACATTGATTCTGTGCCATTACAGCAAACGGGAATTGCATTGGTTGCTTTCAACACTAAATTGCCCTATCCAAACAGCCCAACGTATTTCTGTGAGTAATGAGCAAGCTTGAAAGCAACTGTACTGTACAAATGTCTTTTTAAGCCTCTGCAAAAACCTATTTTTAGCCTTTTCACCGCTTAATTCTTATTGATTTGACATTATGTGCACTTTGCAGGGTAATTTGTTAATTTGTGGACCTAAGAACTTTACAAAGTCTTGTCAGTACTAAGGCTAGTGTACTTCCCTTTGTGCTTCGGTAACAGTCTGTCTAAACCACAAAGTTGACTTGCTGCAGCCAGACAGCTATATTTACAGCCCCTCCCAGCTGTGAGCAATACGTGGTCATCGGGGCAGCATCTGTTTCAGGACAGCAGCATGCTCCCTGCCTGCGCGCATGGGGTATAACTACTGGCTGCACCAGGGCCTACTTACACTTGTGCAGACCTACATGTAACAGCCCCCACCCCCTGCATGACAAAGTCATAACTCTGTGTATACAGCCCAGGTAACCCTTGCTGTATTGTGGCATCCAGGTGGTAACAATGGCGTGTTCTGTCGCAGGTATCGGACCCTCTCCGGGTACAAACAGACCAGCACCAGAGACCGAGGCGAGGCAATCAGGAGAAGCAAATGAAGATCGATCTGGTGGCACAAACTCTGAGAACAAGCTACAGCCGTCCGCACGGATGAGTGCAGGGGTAAGTCATGATTGAACTGATCAGTGGTAAGCTCAAGTTTCACATTGGTATGTCTGCTGGTACAGTGCACATACTGATACAAAATGTGTAACTGTTACACTGAATGTTGTTTGTTCAAACATGTAAAAACGAGAGTTCAACATACTAAAGTTCTGTAAAAATGAAGGGCAAAATCTGTAGCCATACTAGGCTTTGAAGCCATTCGGGATGATAGTCCTTGAAAGTGAGTTAAAGTGAGTTATTTTAAGTGCAGAAGAGTGCATGGTATTACCAGAATTACACCATGTAATAAGGCTTTCGGAAACAACTATAATGGTTGGAATACTGGTGATTATGGACCAGCTGTAAGCCATTAGTTGTCTGAGTAGCTGAATTGGCCGGGTGTGCAGTTATGATGACTGTTGCATTCATAATAGTTTCCAGGTCATTAATTGAATTTTATGACAATGGTAGTCATTACCAGTTAGATATTTTTTGGCAAGAATAATAATTCTCGTAGAATAGTCCAAGAGCAACAGGAGGCCATTTCTGGACTCTTAATGATGTGTACATGCCTGAGGATATCCCTATAAGCCCTGTAATGTTACAGGCAAGATAAGCCTTTTAAGCACTTACAAATTTGGTCCCAACTTTATGTCACAGTCTTAACATTCCCAGCAAAGTCTCTTGAGTCTACCAAATTTCAAAGTGACTTCCTCCCAAAGCAGGGTTCTAGGCCTTTTTTTAGTCTGCAGTTTTCAGGATGTTTTACCTGCAATTCAGAACAATTGTCTGCAAAGAACAATGGGAAAGACTGGAGAGAAACATGTTTTTTCCAGACTAGCTATGATGTGTAGCCATGCTTTGTCAACTTGGCAGTGGAAATAATAGCAAGCACTGATACACAACAGCTTTCATATTGAACCTCTCAGTGTTATATAATGCAGCAAAGAAGTTCAAGTGAAAACATCAGAACAGCTGTCCTTTTGGAGTTGTTAAGTTACCACATCAGAATCAGCACTTTTGGAGTTTTCTTGAATGGTGACCCATAACACGGTAAGAAGCCCTGGGTTGTTAGGCCAGCATCAAGACCGCATCAATTGCTGGTTTCCAACTCTTTCACCTACAATCACCAGTTTTGACAGCAAATTGCAGGTTGCTGGTGGGGTTTTAGTGGCCTGGAAAAAGATTATTGGTCATTACTTTGGAGTACATCTGTGCAGGTACATGTATTACTTTTCACCATTGCAACAACAACAACAACAATGAAAACAATGTTACATCCCAGATTGAACCCATTCTTCCCCTTATAGCAAATCAAGGAAAACTTATGAAATGTATTTTCTTTATTGATTACACAGGTAGAGTTTTATACCTGTGTGACTATAGCTGTGTGCTATTTTCTGTCCCCTTCAAAAGTAAAAATTTTGTTTGTCTTTGTTTCCCTGCAGCAACAGCTAAGGAGAGACCCAGAGGAGTCCCAGAGAGGAAGAAGGTTTGTTTATTTGTTTGTTTGTTTCTTTCTTTCTTTCTTTCTTTCTTTCTTTCTTTCTTTCTTTGTTTTGTTTGAATGTACTTGGGACCAATTATGAAAAATGGTTGTACTGATGGTTGGGTTAGCAGGGGTCGAAATAGATTTTGGTGCCAACTTGCACTGGTGCAGATGAAAAAAAAAATACTTGCACCAGAAGAAAAATAGTTGCACCCCCCAAAAATAAAACGAACACAACCAAAAGTACATGTAGTAACTTTCAGTGCTCGAAATACTTTTTTTCTGGTATGTGCAAAATTGCACGTTGGCAAAAATTTTGGGTGCAATTTGAAAAATTTACGTGCAAAATTATATTTCGTCCGCGTCGCGCAATAGTTTTCGAACGTCTTGCCATATTTGGTAAATCGGCTACGTAATGCTTTCGTGTCACATGACTTCACCCAGGGACGAGAGCAGAGCTCGTTCCCAGGATGTTCATTTAGGAAAACAATAATGTCAATATGGCTGCCGTGCGCCCAGCGCGATGCCAACACAGCATGAAATTTCGGAGATACGGAGTGCAAACATGATATATCGGTATTTTCTAGGTGCAAAATTGCACATTCAAAATATTTTTACGTGCAAATCTTGAAAATCGCGTGCTTTTTGCACATTGCACCTGGGTATTTCGAGCTCTGACTTTAATAAAAACTTCATGGATTCTGGTTTTGTTCCCTGTCCAGTTCTTTATTGGGTATTTCTACAGGTACTGGTAGTAACAGCGGATAAAGCAAACTTGCACCGCGGTGCATACCAGTAAAAAATTAGTTGCACAACACCAAATTTACTTGCACCAAGTTGCACACAGAGGGGTATTTCGACCCCTGGTTAGGGATATAATGAAATATTTTTGTCCATCCACAGACCACAGTCAGCCCTCCAACGCTCCACAGAGCTGGAGACACGGGTGCGCCAACTCCAGGAGGAGCTCAGAAAGGTACAACTACACATGAGAAAATTCTGCCACATGCTTTTATTTTCATCAGTGAAATGTTAACCACATTGTATAAATTGTTTTTCTACATGTTTGTTATGCACAATGTGTTGCTATGTGTTTTGGGGTAGCATGCCATTCTATGTGTTTTGGGGTAGTTGCCACGGAGCTTATAAAGACGTACAGTTCCTGTCCAGCACTATCGTACTCATAGAACCTTCTACCCTCAGGAGCGCCAGGAGAAGGCAGCACTGCAGGCGGAGAACGAGCAGCTGCGGCAGGACAACGTGCGGCTGCAGGAGGAGTCCCAGACAGCTGCTGCACAGCTGCGAAAGTTCACCGAATGGTTCTTCAACACCATTGACAGGCAATAACTACAGCACAGCTGAACACGGTCACTGGATGGTTCTTCATTTGGTGACAAACATAGGCTGATGCACATCCTGGAGTGCTGGTGAATCCTGGTGACTTTACATAACATTAACAATGGCCATTCTAGTCCAGCTGCGTGTGTGGTTTGTTGAATCACAACTCAAGGTGCTTCAGATGACTGTCAACTTTCTACTGTGGGAAGTTTCCAGAATCTCTGTCAGTGGAAGAATTGCACATCAACTTTACAATCAGTAACAACCCAGTCACTGTGTAAAACTCCAAAATCCAACTCCGGGTCATACCACTAGCTTAAAGTGGGGTGACCGGATGTAAAATTTAAAAAAACAATTCCACCTGTAGATGACACATGTACAAGAAAAATTTTGTAGAAAAAGAGTGGAAGTTTTACAGTATCATTTGTGGTCAGTTTAGTAGTAAAGGAACATGAAATACAAACATTAGATACATGTAGCCCAGATATCTAGTCCTGTGCACAATGTTTTCATGACAACCAGACTGTCTGTAAGGTGTATTAGACAGGAGGAGACTGGTCAGGAGGATTTTGTTGATTGATGAATCATGCATGATACAAGCAGGTGTCCCTCGCCATTCCACTGGACATTTGGATGGAATAGATTGGAACAAAAATTGTAAATGATCAGACTATGACTATTCTGGAACTTATCCACTCATTTTAAATGTTCAAAATAACCAGTCAGTTTGTGAACAGTCCTTGACCGCCACTCCTGTATCCCTCCACTCACAGAAACCGTCAGAATTCTACCAGATACTCTTCCTATTCCACAGTATACTGTATGTCTGACACAGTATCTACTGGTTCAACCATTGGTAGATATGCATGGTGATTTACTTGTATGTTCTTCCAAGTGTTGTGTTGTTCTGTCTGTGCAGTTCATGTTGGATGTCAGAAGTGGGCATCAGCCTGGCCATATGGACATACTTGCCATTTGGGACAGTTCCCAAAGCATCCTAGCTGTGCAAGGGAGCTTGACTCTTACTAGTTAGAATGTAGTTAGTGTCCCTATGCAACTTGGTGGGTAACCTTAGATAGTTTGTCTTCTACTCTGAGGTCAATCAGGGATATTTTTTAGCAAAACTGCTTGATCATCATCCAAACTCACCAACTTTTTTTTTCAGTTAAGGTTAACTTCTTGTCAACCTACATGCCTACTTAAGGTCAGTGTGTTCAAGTCCTATTGACTATACACAATAGCTGATGTATCTCCTTTTGGTGGTCTTTTTCTTCTTTTAACAAGAATCAGTTTATGAAATATTGACCATACAGCTTGCAAGTAAGAAAGATGGTGAGTGTACAGGTATACCCAGTTGAGCCCTGATGGTTAAGCGACAGAGTTGACAGAGAAAAACTTTGTGACTACTGTGTAACATACCTTTTTGTTGCAGTTTTTGCCAATGTCTGAGTGCTCATGTGTTTTAAGTCAACAATGGTTGTAATTAATTGATTAGTAATTGTTCAGTTTGTACCATTTTTCCTTCTTGAAATGATGAGGAATGTAATGATAGTGAAATTTAAGTTGATAGATAGGCTAGATTACAGGTGAAATGGGTGTTGTTAACATTGATACTTGTATATTTTGTTTGTTGAGGATATAGTTTGCTCAATGAGCATTACATTTTAAATATTTTATACAGCATTTTGTTGTAAAGGACATCTTTTAATGTTGGGTTGATGTAGTTTTGTATATGTATTTCTTGGTCTGACTGAACCAGAGAGCACAGAAGGAATAGAGACAGTGAGACACCATCTCGGCAACTAATACTTACAATCAGTGTTGAGCAAAAATTGATTTTTTTACATATAAAGTTACTGTCTAAAAAGGAAAATCAATCAGTGGCTGGGAACTAATTGGCTGAAATCATGTTTGTATTAGAGAGAGTACAATCTCAATAACATGTATAGAATTGTGTGTGAAATCTGAACAAAAATATCTTGTATAGGCCCAACCCTAACCAATTTCCTGTTGTCAATATTGTTTACCGATGTCAATTGATTTTTGTTTATTAAGGGGAGGCAGTACCAGCACACCTGTGGCCTCAGCCTAACTAAATCACAGTGTGTACATAAGAGTCCCACAATAGGCAGTCCCCCTTGTCTGTACATAAATTTGTACATGTATTTGTATTGTATGGGTGACAAGTGAAGATAGGAGCCCATGATTTGTACAGAATTGTGTCCCCCAATGTGTCAGGGGTAGACTGGGGAATAAAGCTTTCCACACAGTACAGACGTGTCTGCTTGTATTTGGTCTCCACTGGACTGCAGGGTTGCACATTGGCAGAATATCTCTGGGAATATGCAGGAGAGTGATTGGTTGTCTAGTATTATGGTACATAAACTCTGAGAAATAGACTGAATTCTGTACTCACTCCCATAGAGTTTAGTAAATGTTGTATTTGATTATGCCCTTAGAAAAAGTTCATCTTTTCAAGATACTCCTTCATGACAGCTGTCTTGAACAGGCAGGCAATGTGAAAGAAGAGAGTTGACCAAATGCATATCATATTAGGAGTAAGGTTTATATATCTAAAAACAATACTTTACAGAATTGCTACGTCAAGACACTAAAGATTTTATCTTAATTCTAGAATCCTGTTATAAACATTTGAAAAGTGTTTAAGAGCCTGCTGGCAACATTGCCATTTATCTGCACATATAAACATTGGGACCCATACTCTTGTATGGCTATTCTGTATCTGTATAGCCGGCATAACCGCCCTTCGGCGTAACACACCAGCTTGGCGGGCTACATTACACCGAACGCCTTGTTACACCTAGCCTTTTCACATCTAACTCTAAACATTGTTTAAAAACTATCTAGTGATGATGCCCCAACTCGGAGGCAGCAAGTTCCACTCTACGATAGTTCTTGGAAGAAACGAGTTTTTGATAATTAATCGGGTTGATAACGAAGGGAAGGCATTGGCTAATGCACAGATTTTGTCCTCTACAATTACTCCTGTAATCTATACTATGGAAGAACACTATGAACTAATATCTACAGAATGTAACGTTAAAGATTTCTATGTATAGTAAATTCTACAGAATACGCATGTATAAACTTTCAGCCCTTATATTTACATTTCATTATCACTCTCTGGAACGAAGAACGCATAAAAGACTTCTTACATATAAACCTTTAGAAATGTATAAATGTCGAATGTGTTTGGACATGTTTGTCACAGCGTCGACGACACCAAACGCCAACGGCCTCTAGCGATCTGTTGGCTTACTGCACTACGCAGACATTACTTTTGTTGTTCTGCAGCGAGGAGGGAAGGTTCGTCTTTCTGTGGGATTGCAGACGATCCATAACCTGAAACAAGAGAGAAACTTTGTATGGATGATGGCCGATTTGTCTATTTCAGGAGAATGGGTTTCGCTTTGAATGTTCATGGGAAGTACGGAAAAAAAGATGTCTTCCATGGATCCAGATCTCTCTGGTCGACGTTTTTCATTTGAAAATTGTAAAAGAGAACGCAACCTTTGTGCACGTATTTATGGCGTCATAAGCTGCAAAACTGACCTGGTGCATTTAAATGGATAGACTTAATGTGAAAAGTCCTGGTTTTCAAAGAATACTGAAAATGCGGGACTGTGTTCCAACGCTTATAATAATCTGAAATGTATCTTCAGGAATTTCCATTTTGAAAGGGTTTTTTGCCTCGGCTTTCTAAGTTACAAGCCTGCCTAAAGCTCACAGAGCAAATACCCATCACTCACCGCCAAACATTCCAAGAAATCCAAGTTGCCCGTGTCGTCCAAATCCACCTCCTTCATGATACTTTTGACCTGGTCCTTGGTGAACATCGTGTTTTCCGTGTCCAGGATCTTCTCAAGCTCGTCCTCGTCGATTGTCTGAAAAATGAAGAAGGTCAAAATCGACAAAAAACGAGGTGTCTCTTAGTCCTTTACTATGATGTCCTCTCAGGAGATCCCCAAACAAATCCGGCTAAGTTGTGAAAATTTGGAGGTCAATTCTCCTTAGGAATCAAACATGACACAAATGAACTTGAACTTCGGTCAGATAGAGTCACCTCTGCAATGGAAAAAAGTAGCGGGCTTTTCAGCAAGTTGCCTGTGTCTCATACTCACCCCATTCCCGTCCTCATCTGCCGCTACAAACTTCTTTTCTGCGTCTAGGATGGTGGAAAGTTTCATGTTGGGAAACTTCTCGGCGATTTCCTGAGGCAGAATACATGGCAAGTTAGACCATTGATTCCACTGAAGTTTTTTTTTTTTTCAAATTCTAGATATCTCTTGTCTTTGAATAACCAGTACGCTCTGTGAACGCTGCGGCATAATCGAATACAGGAATACACCGGATTCAACCCTACATTTAGATTAGTTGTATAACCATTGAGACGCCGTGCTTGTCTGTAAACTGTAAACAGCAACACGACAAACACTGTCCAGAGACTAACCGTGTAGTATTTGTAGGTGTCCTGTTCGTCTTCGTCCTCATCCTTCTCCTCCTTACCCTTGTCCTTTGCGACCTTCTTCTTCTTGCGCTTTTTCGGGTGTCTTCGCCTCTTGGGAAGATCATTGGCAGCGCTGTGGTTCACCTGTGCATCAAAGACATCAAACGAAGTTACAATTTCTTGTAAATATTTACCCTGCGCTCGTAGTTATATAATTGGCACAGACTGTCACGGGAAAGAAAACGGCAACTGGACAGTCTCATTCAAGGATATGTTAGTTACTACTGTACTGTACGGCTTATTATTACCTTCGCCAAGAAGGTTATGTTTTCGTGGCCGTGTGTGTGTGTGTGTGTGTGTGTGTGTGTGTGTGTCCGTGTGTCCGTGTGTCCGTGTGTCAATAGCATAACTTGAGAAGGTTTAGATGGATTATCTTGATATTTGGTAGCTGGGTAGGTCTTGATGAGACCTCGAAATGATTAGATTTTGGGCCCCCTGGCGGCTTGTTATGGTACTGCAGCGGAATTTCCGGTTTTGATATTTCGTGATCTGGACATGCTAGGGTCATGATTTTTTTAATGGTAGGTAGCTCTTCTGCTCGGAAAGAAATGACATAAGTTTTGGCTCCCTAGCGGCTTGCTCTGGAACTGCAGGAGCATTTGTATGAAAATGTTTAAAGTCGGATAACTCAATAACCGGTCAACGGATCGTCTTGATATTTGGTATGTAGGTAGCTTAAGTGATGCTTGACATATTTAAATTATAATTATGCAAATGAGGATCTAATTTGCATAATCAATGAGGGAATGCTATAATTCAGCTACCCTCCATGATAGGACTATTCTACCTTGTGACATGTGTAATTAAGAATGAGAGGAACATTGCCATATATCAATTATGTAAATGAAGATCTAATTTGCATAATTAATGAGAAAATACTATAAATCCATAGTGGTTGATGCTGGCAATTTCATACTTGTGCATTTCGAAGTTGACTGAAAGTGAACATCATTCAACATAACTTATTCAAATCAGGACCTCATTTGCATAATTTATGAGGAAATGCTAGAATGGCCTTTGTTAAGATAACACTGTCATTGGGAGGAGAATATGATCAACTGATGTAATTCATGCAAATGAGGATCTTATTTGCATAATTAGGGGGGAAATCTATAATTCGTCAGTCATAAAGGGTAACCTCATTTGGCGAAGGTATGAGGTCGTGGAACTCTAGTTTTATTTATTTTTTTGTTTTGTTTTGTTTTGTTTTGTTTTGTTTTGTTTAACCGCAATTAAACGACTTTCTGATCTTTATATCCAATGCAGATACAGTACTTACACTTTTCAGTACTTAAAAGATTCCAGCTCCAGGTCTTTGATTCATGCTTCAGGGGTATCCTTTATTCTCCGAAACACCCATAAGAACATTTATCCACACTCAGCCCGTTAACAGGTGGATTTTCCGAATCATTGACGTGGCTTTTGTGCGCAGCTTTTTGTTTACGGCATGTTTAATTGTAAACATCGCCATTACCCGGCAGTTGGGTCGACTTGGGTTGCATCCCGCCCCTTAAGGCGAAATTATTCAGTTTCGAAAAAAATAGGGCAAACTCCTGTGCATTAAGCGTACATGTCTTATCTTTCTTTCATTCATCCTTCCATCCATTCTGTCTTTCTTTCTTTTTTTCTTTCTTTCTTTTACTGATTATAAGAATGTTTCGTGGATATTTCAGTCAGATACTGCCGGGCTGACCTTTCAGCAACAAACAACGCGAAGTGCCTCAGGCCATGAACATACGCGGTCGCCATGGTGATGGCAAAATATTGACAGGGCTGATAGCAGGTCACTGGAGAGACTTATTGACGAAGGAAGATCTTTGTAGCCTCAATCCCAGGCCTGATAGGACAGCTCAAGCGGTGAGATTGGAAAGCCCCTCTTCATTTGCCCCGTTACTTTGTTGTTGGCAGAGGCAGGCGTCTTGACTCGCCAAAATAGGACATTGATTCACCGAAAGCAGATTCCGTACGATGACAGTCTTATTATTGTGATATTAGTATACTGTTTGGATAGAAATGAAACATATCTTAATAGGCCACAATCCGCCACATCAAGGGTCACTGAAGACTGCTTAGACTCATGTGTGTAATCATTTTCTTTGCCTAAACAACTTGATTGAACCTCCTTGCCTGAACAGACCAAAAATGGACAACGTTTGCATCTAATTTGGTCAATTCACGTGTATTCCTTTTGGTCATGTAATTAAGCGAGGAGTAAAGAACGCACGGTAGCGCCTTACCTAAGCGTCACCGACGTTTCTCCGTACTGTTTGGAAAGTGCTGTAAGCTGGTTTGTTTTTCTTGTTGAAGTACATAAGGCAAAACGTAATACCCTCTGGGTGGTAGCACAACAAAGGTAATGGGTTTTTTTACCGCTAGTGAGGGGGATTTAATACGTCAACTCTGGCTATTTCCGCGTCAAGAGTTTATGCATAGCTTTAACTGCACAAAACGTAGCCTGCATCCTTACACATAGGTAAGACCACCAGCAGGGACGTCATGCAGCTTTTTTTCTCGTAAACTCGGGCATAACCATGGGAACAAGCCCTTCTGGAACACGGAACAAGTTACTGAATAAGAACGGACCCAACTGTTTGCCGCCCATAAACGTGACCATGGCGACAGTTTAGGGTGCTTATGAGGTACAATCCTCAGGATTTGATTTAAGTCTGGGCGTGTTCATACATGTCAATCTGTCTGATTACATGTTGTTCATGGTCGTTATAGAGAACTGGAGAGGGGAGTTGGCAGTGAAGCCTTATGTCAAGTTCTACAACTGTGTCATTGATGTGCTTTTCGAGCTGCACAATTCTAGGGCAGTTACAGTCTTCTTCAGCTGTGTTTTCTTATTCGCACCCGCACTGGAAGGGATGTAGAGTACAACATATGGGGAAAACTTATGAATGTAACTTCGAATTCTCAAGGGACATTATGTCTGAACAAGGCTGGTACAAATGTACATTCTGGACTTCTGTTCAAGGTCTGGTCAAGATACTAAATACATAATTCCACATTCTATGACGTTTTTGTTTGTCTGTTTTTTAAAATAAATGCATCTTCACTTTACTTACCATTAACGCCTGGGCCCGGATGTTCAGCTCTCGAAGCTGTGAGAAAGACGGGAGATAACGTCAAATACAACTTCACAGAAAAAAAAGCGGGAAACATTCGAATTCTTTACGTATCCGTCACGACAGTAGCACACGTTCTTTGGGAGTAACTGTGGGATAGCTGCGATGATGTGACAACACCAGAGAGAGGTGGCTTATAGGGCAACCCAGTAACTGTCCTGGTATTGTCCTGATGAGACACATATAGGGAAGAAGTTGGCACTTTGCGATGTCATTATATTCTGTGTTTGTCAAAATAGTGCAATAATGGGACAATCATTGAGTGACCCCTTGTTCCAGTGTCCACAGGTGTTTTGAAGAACCCCCGAACACTTACTTTGAGCACGGCGTTTCAACGAGCCAACGCTATAAACAGTCCAAATATTGATAACAGGTGGGCGCTGTTTACAGTTCTGTACAGGTAAGAACGGGTTTGCTGTTTGCTGACTACTTTGAATCGACGTTCACGCACAGGACCTACAAAGAAAGCTTTACAAAAAGACTCCAAGAGTCAATTGCTTGACAAGTTGAAAACATTTGCTGATTTTGCTGTAAATCTAGTCCAAATCTAAAATACACTTCTATAAGCGTGTCAAATAGCTACCTAAGATAAAAGGTCAAAGGTACCATGTGCGGTCGAGCTATCGTATCAATGATTCTGTCGTCTGTCGTCTTGTTGTACCGTGTAATCGTAGACTTTTTTCTGGAATGTGTCTGCTGCGTTTAACTTAAGAACCCTGCCCTTGCTGTATCGCGTCACAAGTGCCCTGATATTTCCTTACAACAGACCTTGGGCACCCAATATTTCCCTTCCCCATTTGCTCTTTTACGACACAGCTTCCTGAATAAATTTATAGAACAAGGCCACCAATAAAGACTGTTAGGTGCTGAAATGTCTTACTTCAAAATTGATGAAAGAAGTCAATCAAAGTAAACTCCACTGAAAGTAAGTTTTTTTTTTTATTGATGCAACCTAAGATAACGTTAAATGTTTGTCGAAGCACCCATGGGAAAATGTCAGTCGACTGGGATCTATTTGTAAAGATAATCGCTATATACTAGTGCATCGATATCGTAGTCAGCTGGGGTTGCCATGACGGTTTTTCCATACAACAACGTACCCGTATGTTGCGACGGCGTACTCGCAGCTCCAAACGTCAGCAAGAATGAGGGAGAATGAAAAACTGTGAGTCTAACGCACAATTCTGTCTGCTCACCTGTGGGTCGCTCTAGCGGGAAACACCCGCTCTAGCCCCTTCGTACAGGGAAAATGGTGAGGGAATCATGCCGGCTACAACATTGGAGTATACTTACACACTAAAACAACGTAGAAACATAGAATAACTTTTTCAAAGATTTTCAATGGCATGTTGTTTTAACATATAAAACTTGTGTTATCGGACTGGAACACTTGAACACCGCTGGGATGTTTAAAAGTGCGTCACCAGACCAATAGATAGACAATTCTATCAACATCTCTACACTATTTTTGGTTTTTAGGTACGATAAGAGGATTGTTGTATCATATGTGCTCCGATCCATGGTGATACCTACACGCATAAAGGCCGACTATTTTATGACAGACTGGAAAATAATGTAGCCTCACCTCCAGTCTCCCCTCTAAGGACTCAACTTTCTTCATCAGCTCGTAGACTTTCTTCTGTGCGGCTTGCAGTTCCGAGTCTTTCTCCTGGATCTGCTTCCGTAGCTCTTCTCGTTCCTTCACGCCCGCCACCCAGTCCTGTGCCGCTTGGTCCAGCCTATCGCGCTCGGACAGAGGCGCGTCCGGCCCCGCCGAAGGTTCTCCCGTGTGCCCGTTCGTCAGGTCTGCTGACATTTTTCCAGCAGCACGGTATATTCTCAACAGGGAAGAGATTTTCTGTATCAGTAATCTTCCGGTCAGTGTTCACGTCACTCTCCAATGTTCTCAGACCTATGACACTTACCTCCTAAGAATGGAGGCGACTACAAGGCTTTCAGTCTTGCCGCAGTCTAGACTTACGCTGCTACCTTTGTACTGCTCCCTGTAGAGATAACAATAGCCGCTGGAACAGTCTTCACAGATGAGTACAGCTACCAGTTCTTTTCTCCACTAACGAATCAGGGCACAGGGTATCTGAAACGGCCCGAACAGATAGATTAGTCACAACCACTGACTGATCCATGGCAGAGGAAATATGTCTCGGTGTCCACAATAAGCCAACAGCCTGTGTCTGTGTCAGTACAGCAGCTGACCTGTGACCCGTGTGCGTCAATGCTGATGTGGGATATATGATATCGGTTAAACATTACCTTGTTATATCTGAGAAATCCAGATAGTTTCTGATAACGACCAGGTGTGATTAGCAAAGTAACAGTCAGCCCTTAAATCGATGGACTGTGGATACAAACGTGCTGTATGTCCACGCTGATTTTTCCATTTGTGTAGGACATCGTTTACATTTGCAGGGAAATGTTGAATTAAACATTGTGAAACTGACTTCAGTTTTTTTTCTCTTTCTCGCAGTGTTACTGGAAACATTTAGGGGCAACTGCTTTTGTAATCGTGCAAAGGATTTGCTGGCTTGTTTTATGCGATGTTTGTAAAGTTTGCATAAAGTTGTTAGCTTCCGCAGGATGTTTTGATATTTGTATACAGACTGCGTGGGCAAGAGACGTCGGTACCGTGATCCTTCCGTGCACACCGTTGTTCTCTGACTCTCCACGCGGAAGTAATGAAAACGTAGAATCTATAAATGCCATGGCTAATGTGGCAAGTCAGGCGGAAAATATTTTCCTCTAACGTTTAACGATAGACAGTGACGATCGGATACTGGATACTGTCATCTTAACGTCTGGATGAACATTTAAGTAAACTGTACGTAATTTCCCAACGTGCTTTTGTTGTATTTCGCTCTTTAGCTGGACCCGACCTTTTTATCTTTCAGCTCAACTCAATATTCAAACCTGTCTCCATTATGTGTGTCACCCACGCAATTATGTGGAAACGTTGTATGTCATTGCTTTGTTCAATTTGACTGTTTTACGACAAGCTCAGTTTTTATGTCAGCTTATCTATGGTGTGCAATACGTCTTGTTTTTGTGCATGCACGGCAACTCTCGGCTTGATGCTTTTAAAAACGTATCTGTCAAGACTATTGAGGGTAGTGGTCAGTGTGACCCATACATGAACCATATATATACCCGTATGTCCATTTTGGGAGGTGACACGTTGGATCATACACATCTCTGTGGCCTCCTGATATAACAGGCTTCTGTCATGGGCCCGTGGCGTTCTGTTATGTTGCAAAATCTGGGTGGCCGACGGTAAAATTTTAAGGACAGCTATCTTGAATCATTTGATCTCAAATGAGGGGTTCTCGTTAGTGAAGCCCCACCTCGCTTTTCCCGTCTACCTTTGTCTAGACGAAACGTTAACGTTGGTACAAAATTTGTCCGGGAAACCAGCCTACTTTGATTCCCAGTATCTTACAGTGAGCCCCAGTCTTAAAGCCGATCCTGAGTTGCGTGTTGAATCACAGGCATATAGGTCCGCACTTTTGTCTAAAGACTAGTCTGTTTGTTATCACTATTAGTGATCTTGTAGTGGACTGCGAAGGACGGTACCCGCATGTTGCGTGTGTTGAATAAGTGCCTACAGAACAGAGACCTACAGACATGACTTCAAATCACAGTCACGGCATGTTTGTTACCTTCTTGATTTTGGTATCATTGCACAGGAGTAGATCTGTCTGTCATGATGTATTATTGTTCTCTTCCAGGCATAACCTAGTTAAGGACACCCTAATTTGTTATTGTGCGTAGCTAGGTAACAGTGACCCACGCAGTCAGTGCTCAGCCTCTGGACAGTTCAACCTGACATGATTAACGTTACAAACATAGTCTGTCATTGAGAGTCTGAAACTTATGTTTATGTGCTGCTTCAGAGCGAGTGCCACATGGTAATGATATCATACATGATGTACCAACTGGTAGCCCAAAAAAAACTTGCACACTTTTCGATACTATTTTGGATATATTCAGATATAGTCAGAACTATGAGCTTATATTGTCTATTTCTTAAGTTAAGTGAACTTCTTAACATACAAATTTGAGCTCATGCAGTCTTTCCACCTTACAGGTCGGATGTATACGTTGTGTTCAAATAGTGTTTGTGAGCAATACAAGACCTGTAGGTCAACTTAGTTATACATACATACAAAGCTGTGTAATTACTAAGGCGAGCTTAACATCTATTATTCCATTAAATCACCGTTAAGTCCGCGTGCAGAAGACAGTAATCCTACACCAGGCACCACAATCCTGACTAAATCCCTTCGTCGTATCCATCTCAAATGGAAAACTTTTCGTTCACTCATTTGATCAATTACATGTTCAACACTGAAGAATACGATTATGGGCGGACCCGGTATGAGGACGAACTTTAGCAGGCGATGAAAGTTTGCCTTCTTGAGTTGTTCAGATATCTGGCTTCGGGGACACAGGAGCAGAGGGCGACCATGATCCAAAAATCCGGCTGAGTTTTCAAGGCTGTCTTATCTGCTGTTTTAGAATTGATTTGGCTCAAATAAACGTGATTCCTTTTATTTTAGATAAGACGTCTTCGTCTAAATCTTAGAAAGAAACAAAAGCGTAATTTTGCTTTGGAAAGGCTCCTATCAATGTCCTTACAAAGCGCCACAAGTTTCCGGTAACAAACCTACTGGGGCATGTATCAAAGGTTCCTAGGCTAGGATGGCACGGAAGGTAGGCATTAATGTTACCGAACCAATCCAGGTTTAGATCAGATGTTCTGTTTATTGATGTAAAGCTAAATTTGGGGAGGGCAATTATTATTAGGTGCAGCAATATGCACCGCCAATCTAGTGATTTATCACTGGCAGAAAAGTCATATTATATAGATAGCTCCTTAATGTACGCCGGTCCCTGGGGGCTCGGAATGGGTGGTTCACATACCGATGATGAACAACGTGGCTGCCTTGAGGATACAATATCCCACCTACTGTAGAGACTTGCCGACTAATCAAAAATGTCCTCACACCCGCATGGGCGACCATAGTAATACATGTATCAACTGTCTGCTGCATCCGCAGCTTTTAAAGCCATTGAACTGCACACTGACAACAAGGAAACGCGTGGACAAATCTGTTCAGTCACGCAAGCACGGAAATATTTCTACAAGCGGGTCTGTTCTCATATTTTCCCGACATCTTTTTGGTCAGGTACGAAACTTGACAGAATCCAACAATAACAACAGTCACCAACGAAAGATTTAAGTGATTTAAGTCACCATAAGGCCACCTGTCCGACCTGTACGATAAACACTGTCCTCACCTGTAACCAGGTGTGTATATGCAGGTGAGATTACGAACACAGAGAGAAAACCTACCTTGTGTTTCGCCGCCACGTTTGATTGTCTCACAGAATCACACACAGTATCCGAGGAAGTTCGAGGAAGCAGGAGTCACAACTTCCCGTGATCACCCAGCGGTAAACAAACGTGTAAACCAGCGCGCATTGTCTATATGAACGATGTGCTTGCCCTGGTGACGAAGGTAATATGTAAATGTTACCCTGCGTAAACCGACAGGTGTGGCCAAAACAAAATAATGCATTGTTTCTCGTGCCGTACTACAATTATTTTTATTTCAATGATTTCGCATTACCAATACAACCCTCGTGAAAGATAAAGCAATTTCCTGAAACAGCTGCAATGATGATCACCAGTCCTGAAAGCCGAAGAGTCGTATTCTAAGTACTTTTTATCAGAAGAATTTTTAAGAACACACTGTGAAACTTTCAGAACCCTAGAGATTATGTGTCTTATAGAGACAGAAGCGTGTAGAGGTGGTTTGACTTGTATCCAGGACGAGCATTGCATGATCTTGTCCAACAGACTGTACGCACACATACCGGTATTAAACAAGGGCTGATTGGTATTTTTGGAAATAAAGCAAACGGGTTGTTAGAGATGACGACTACCACAAAACTGTGGCAACTGGTCAGACTGGCACGACCCGGGGGGTTACGGTAATTACATGTCCATCCGACCTGAAAACGACGTCACATTGTCTTCAGATCAAATCATCCGTGCTTCAAATCAACCCTTTCTTATCAATTCATGAGCACAAAAGGTTGGTATCACTGTGGCATGGCCACAGATAAACCGCTAAGTGTTTTTTTAATACATAGCTATTCCAAAGCAGCAGAGCAGGAGTTGGGGCAATATTTTTCTTTCCTTGAGAAGTTTCCAAACATTTTACATCGTACCCTTTTCAAACCAAACGTTTCCCTTTAGTTTGTGTAATGCACGTTACAGTTGTAATGGCGTGCCTGCAACAGCTTACTAATATTCAAGGCAACAAAATAGTAAACTTCTGAGTCACTTTTTGTGTAAACAAGACGTTCTCTGGGTAACGTAAAGTAGGAAGTGACGTAATGGGTGCGTACATAGCAGGTTTATTTCAACGTTACCATGGAGACGATTGCAACATGATATGTTGAACGCCCACATCAATAATTAGATTAAAAGACAATAAATACGAAACGTCGCATAGTTTACTGCCCAATAATAGCTTAGGACGTTTTTGGCCAGAACTGACGTATATGGTGCGTGGATTTACTCCCACACGTTAATCCACACGCATTATATCGCCATGACGATGTCAGCTTGCATGTTCCGTACTGGTGGAAGCAGCTATTGTAGCAACTGGTAATCTTATCATTTTCACCATAACATTTCCTGTAATGACAGCAATGACGTCACCGTTCCTCACCGAATTAAAAAGAATGATTGACGACGCTGTGGAAACCAAAACCAAACCAAGACTTTTACTCATGGCCATGGTGGAAAAAGTGGTGTGTAATGTCCTTGTTCAGACCGAAAGCCTTCCTACAGTTTCTGCTGCTCCGAGACGACAATGAACCTCGAAGTAAAGAATACAGGTATGTCAATCTGGCTTGTGCAGTCAAATGACAGCTACCTTTTTATGAAACTTTTAAATTATTTTATCTGTCCAAATCAAATATCATACAGGTCCGTCATACAGTTCCAACATTCAAACAAATCGCAACAGTGTACATGGACAGCCCTACGCTAAACTTCAGGCTTTGGTCGTTCGTCATCGGAAAAGAGCCATCGTGCGGGCATAGCTGAAAGTGCAGATAAGTTACGGCAAACAGGAAGTTATACAGAGCTTTAGTATCTATCAATTTCGACCTCCTCCTGTTTACAATACAGACGGTTCTAAAGTGAAAATGATACAACTCGCATGATCCATCACATCTCCAAGACCAGTTTCCTGGAAGGCGGCACGTGAAGAATTCCTTCCGGGAAGCCGTAAGTCATCAATACTGAACAGCGCCTACTATACAGACTTTTGTTCAATTGAAACAACAAACGTCTGTAATAAGACATGATTCACGTGGAGATGGAAATGTCCATCTTTCAGGCTTACAGAACGTGATTCGCACAGAAAATGTCAGTAGCCGTCGTGTCAATAAAGTTATTCTATACTATACTAGTATCGTGACGAAATTTAGCTGGCACAGTTCACTGTATAAGCTGAGTACATTAGGCAATGTGTCTTTGGTATCAACCCATCAACCTGATGTCTTATTCCCTGTAAACATGTAACAGTTATAACGTTAACTTCGCATTTCGTGTTTGGATGGCCAAATGTTCGTCATTTCATCATATAGGACCAATTCAAATTACATCAAGTTACCTGGTTCAGTTCATATTTCCTTTCATATTCGTCTATCGTTAGCGAAATGTGGTTGGAAGGACAATTTGAACAGAAAATGTGGAACAGAAACTTACAAAACCACGTACGGGAAGAAGACCGGGTTAATGTTCTTTACGTTTCTACTCTGTTATTCGGTGTTACTTCGGCTAATAACAAATCCTAACAGTAAACATAGTAGTAGCAAAACACCAATTGCAGACTATACATTGTTCTAGCTTCATAGAAGCAAATCCATCTAGTTTGATTTCTTGTGATAATGATTTTTGTAACGACACAACGTTATGAAACATTATGAAATATGATTATGTTTTAACATATAATTATGTAAAACTTAAACTGGAGACGCGAAAGCTTCTCTTTGTCACATCCACTAGTATATAGCATTACATATTAAACTCTCACCATTTTAGTCGATGTTAACTTTAAGTATTACATATATTTTTCACACTTAATATCGAACGAAACACAAACCTCGCTCGATATTAGCAAAGGCATCAGCAGTTTGTTTGCTCGTTCGCTGGTTCGATGACGTGACTCGGAGAGGGACATGATTGGCTGGTGCGGAAGGTCGTGTGTCACCGGTTTTCCAGAGAAACACCCCTGCCGTCCAGTACCAACAAAGATCCTGCCATGGATAAGTTGTTATCCATGTCATGCAGCATAGCAATGGCCTCTTCTCCAAAGTAGGCACCCCCTCCCTCCTGGGAGCCGCTGGGTGGAAGCCCCCCTCCGTCGAAGCTCATGCCGTGGTCTGACGGGATAGATGACGTTCCCTCTCCGTGGTGTGTGGTCATGTGACTTGCAAGCACCTGTTTCAGACGCTCTCGTTCCCGACGTAGCCTGCTGATGTTGGCTCGTAGACTCTGGTTCCTGTTCTCAAGTTGAAGTGTTTCCTGTGTTTAAAAATAATAAAATATTTCAAACAGCAGTATTTAGCACTATTTTCGTTGTTCGGATCGCTAATAGCCTTACCAAACAGCCGCGGCTGGCACAGTGTTATACATTTTCATGTACGTCAAAAGAACATGCTTGGTCACTGACGGTTAATCTGTTTCTATAATGAGATGAAATGAGGCGTTTCTATTGCTTTACCTTTCGAAGAAACTCTGCTCGTTCCCTCCGTCTCTCCCTACACCGGGCGGCGGCCAGTCGATTCCGTTCCCGCCGTCTCAGGGCTCGTGGGTCCTCCTCAGCAGACATCTGTACGGGACCGGAGAGTTACTGCACTTAATCTGTACGGAGTGTGGCTGGCTATTACTGACTGAGTCCCTTAAAATGCATGGTAATGTACATTCATTGTAATAAAATGTTCGAGGTTCACAAAACGAAAAAGTTACACCTATACCTAATGTCTCTCGTACTTAACTGTCAAACAAGTTTGTCTGAAAAACAACTACAGGACGTTTTGGGTGGTCAATCGGAGGAGGAATTGAAAGTTTGAACGTTTTTTAACCAGAAGCGTTTCTGAGGCCATATTCTGCCTAAATTGTCCGTAAAACTAAGCGACAAAGCAAATATCATGGATGGCAAGGAGCAATATAGGAACATTGCTGACTAGTCAAGACAGTCCTGTAGTGTAAAATACGGAGGACACAAGAATTCTTTTCGGTGTTATCTTTGAACCGGAATGGCGGAGCCCATTCTGCTGCAAGTTCGGAACTTTTACCAGAGTAACACACTAGTAGTAAATAAACTATAGCTACCAATAGCATTTACGCAATTTTCTATCAAAACCTTATCATTCAAAGCGATCTGGGAGAGCAAACTGACTAACCGCAACTTCCGACAGGTTGGCTGCCAAATCCTTCACATGATTTACCGCTCAATGTTCTTTGTTGAAGAAAATGCTCGAGGCGGATTGATTATATACGACGTCTGGGGCACGTAGCGATGAAATAACCACCAAAGTTTCGGTGGCTTTCAGAGAAGGGCCTTCTTGGAAGCTAAAGGCTATCGATATCGTTGTGAAACTTTGGACGAGAGTCTGTATGGGGGTTTGGAGGTTCTAACTTTCGGCCCCATTATCAGTACTTCACCTGTTGTGCCGATGCCAGGTCTTGCAGGAGCCTGAAGTTTGGTAGGTCTGTGGCTCCCGCGCAGGCGGGGGGCTGGTGGGCGGAGGTGGTGCGCCTGTCCTCACTACACCTGGCGCTGTCGTCCGATGCGAGGGCCATCTTTTCCCCACCTTTTGCAGCGTCTCTGGAGAAAGCGAAACTAATTTCAGCTAGCTATCGGTCAGCTCTATCGTACATAAAGTCTATGCTGGTGAAGGCGTTAGCTAGCCATCAGACATTTTCTTTGCAAGGGCAACACATAATGTTGTCCCCTGTAACACGTCGTATACAAGAAAACGAAACCTTATTCCTCGGTACGTGCCAACCAGACAGGTACGTGCCGACCAGAGGGCTACGTCATCAGCACACACACCTGGGATCCCCCTCACTTAGTGTGTCAAAAGTCACAAACAGCACGTTTCAACTTGCCCTGATCTAAACAATATCTAACACATTAGCGGACTCATATTGAGTCAGGGAGTCATTTGATTAGATCAGCAGTTCTGTACTGCTCTCCGTTACTAGTTCTTAGCACTGATTTCCAACACTGAAACTATTAACAAACTATTCAAGGTATATGTATATAGTCGCTGCACTTTTGCAAACATTCGCAGGCGGCGCTGTTTAAATGATCCAGGATTGCATGATTGCAGACTTATGTACGACGACCTGTTTGACAGTGGACTTACCTATGAAGCTAAATAAAAATGTTCTAGTGTCGATGGTAGGCTTTGAATAGTGCCGTATGTAAACCATTGAGAACAACACAGAACAGAATGAGCAGAATGACACGTTCAATTTGGCTTTCATCAGTCCCTACAGACTGAGAACATGTCACAGACCATGTATATTAACTGACGCATGCAATGAATATATTAACGTGAACAGTTACATACCAAATAAAATGACATAAATGCTGAGATCTCTCAGTCCCTTGACCTTGACCTATAGGACCACCTAGAATTTGCAAAGCACACACAGGAGAGGAACAGAAGCCTGAAATGCTTAACGTGCGCTGTATGGATTCGTCCACGGACGTTTTTATTTGGTACGGCTCCCATTGTGCAAACTGTCAATCAATCTTTTCTGGACAGCGAGCGATACATAGCGACCAATCAGCGCTGTCGTCTGGTGTTCCACTAGGCTAGGGTGACGCTGGGAAGTTTCGATCAGCCTCATCAATAAAGAGGCTATAACAGGACCGAAACACCACCCCCCCCGGACACAGTGACACACGGGTCTCGGTTTCTTCTACTTCTATTCAATTACACTCAATCTATTCTCACCATTTTTAATGTCACTCATTTACTGTAAGTCAGTTCCCTCCTAAATGAATTGAATGACATGTGAAAGTTTGCATAAGACATCAGCAACATCTAAAACGGTAGTCGCTACAGGTCAGTCAGTTGTCCAATATGGCGGTCCTTGTTCTTGTTAAACGATAATTTGCTGGCGACATTTGCATATAGACGAGAACAACCGTTGGTTTATGTTAACTTATTGTCAACACTTTCTAAATCTCTGTTGGAAAACTAACCCACGATTCAGAATTGACGTTTACATTATTCAGGTGTAAACCTGCCCTTACGGAGAAAGCTAACGCAAGATGCAGGGTCAGCGCACAGCGAACAGAGAAGTAATGAGTCAGCCATTGCATGCCAGGCCACTATCCACAACCATAACCGATTATAAGGAAGAAGACCTAGTTAATTGTACATACATACCCACAGGGTTAAGTACAGGCAAGGACATTATAATGTCCTTGGTACAGGTCACAACAAAGGAATAACTTGTATATAGATGTACATGATCAAGCTAGAACAAGCACTATAGTCTACAAAGTAAATTCGACTTCTCCTCCGCTTCTCTGTGATGGTGAAAAGGTAAGAACAAACATGTTTTAGTTTCAGAGGTTTGTCTAAAATCATTAGAAATGTGAACTTGTCTGTATTACTTTGTATAATAGATGTATGAAGTACAGAAACATCGATGTTATCAGTCTATAAAGTTCAACTCTCTCATTGTTGTACGAATTACATTCTACTACGAAATCATGGATTATCATAAAACATGGTTCGTTCCGCAGAGGTCAGCTCCGGGCCAAGGCCGTGGCCGTGAACTAGTTTCTGGACAGAAAGTACCGATTCTACAGAAGCAGTGGCTCCGTCCGAGAAACGGCAGGGGCCTGGGATGATTCCGCTTCCAAAATTACATTGGTGGCGCGGACAGGGCAGTCAGTAACGATATCCATATACTTTTCGTTTTCGTTAAAATCTCAATCATGCTCATGATTTTATAGCATCATTTTGCTTCTCTGTGTCAGTGTATAGGTTCTGGCGTACATGTGTTGTGTAATAATATCCTACATGTTGGGTGTATTTTTTAGCTCTAAAAGACGCGATGATACCACTGAATGCAGCCTTTTATAACGCAGCCCGGTAGGTCAATAATGGAAGTAGCTGAACTAAGAAAGTAGCAAGTGTGTTTTATTCTGAGCTGTTTTAAACGCATTACACTGTTTTGAGCGACTCTAAGGAAAACATTCCTTTCTATACACAAGCCCTGTGGTGTATCTCTCCAGGAAATGTTCAACGCGGAAGAGGATCTTGACTGCAAAGAAGAGTAGGCATACTTCTGTCTGCTCTTCTGAGAAAAAAACTGTGTTAACAATTCTTGTACACTCCTTGTACACTCAAGGTATTTGGTGAAGTAGTATTGCTAAGCTGTTACACAAACAGGAGAGTCCATTTATACACGGGTTAATCATTCCACCTCGCTCACGGTAATTGCACAGCAATTGCTGATGTATGTGATACCGCGAGAGCAAGCAGAAGTCAATTTAATTTTCTCCGAAGTCAAGATTTTTCCAGGTTCCCCAAGTTATTACAAGTCATCCCAGATCTCCTTCAAAAAGTGGAAACCAGAATGAAAACAGCTATTCATTGATTATCAACGTTTGAGGGATTTTACGTCCCGTCACATGTGCAGCGTCCTTACTACATGTATTATGACCAAGGCTACACAAGGAGCAGCCTCGGTGCATCCTCGGTTTTCACGGCTTTGTTGTGAGTCATAGGACGTTCAGTATGTAACGCTGATCACGGGATTCTTATGGTCAGTGAATCATCACCACATAACTAGAAAACCGCAGAGAAAAGTAGCAGCCAGACAACACTACGTTAGTGTCTCAAATGACCTTGCTGTCTCATAATCACTCTGTCTTGATCAGAATATGGCGTAAGGACAAGAGACACGAATGTTTTAGCTGATTCTAAATCACTTATAACTCGTGATTTGTTTAGGGTGGAAACTAATAACAGATGATCGTTCAAACTTACCTTGAAAACTTGCAATCCTCGTGAAATTGTCATGAAGGTGATGTTATAAAAGTAGGTCAATAATGCTAGTTCGCTCAATGTTAAACAAAAAAGATAGCTTTGTGGAACCAGTGACGAAAGAAGCAGTCCTGACAAAACGATTCAACCAACTTTCGGACTTCCACAACGGGAAGTTTTCTCGGACAACGCAGCACTGTACTTCCTTCTAGGTCCCTCCTTTTCAACTACCGACTGTCCGTCCTGATCTATTTTTAGAACACCTTCGTCACGGAGTTTTCCCAGGGAGGTGCCCACGAATCAGGGGTGTGTGGCTGTTTGAGAAAACTGCACTGGTGGCAGAAAAAGCAAAGTTACCACGTAAGTCGTAATTTTTCCACTGATTCCACTGAAAGTTAAATACCAGAACAGCTGCAAAAGTCACTCAAGTCATGCAGTTTCTAACACCGATCCAGGCTCACACTTTCGATAATTAGCAGACGAGCTCCGTTTACAATTAACAGCCGTTTCAACATTCAGCCAACAAAGCAAGGACCTGGCTCGGGAAAATCCCTGGACTGAAGACTGTGAAACTTCCGAACACTCACACACCTGTATTGGATGACGAACTGGGTCAGAGCCAACAAGAAATCTGATATTCCAAACCTCCGGGAAGTATGTAACGCATGATGATCACAACTATTGCTGACAATTTCAGACATCACATTAACAGCAATGTTAACCGTAACGCTACATCAAAAAGATAGGTGATGTCACAATCATAATACTTGTACATAATGCAGGCTAAAAAAAAACTTCCTGAAGGTAGTGTGGTATAGCCCATTGGTCAGAATTCAGCTGTTGACAATAGACAATACTATACCACATACAGCAGGGGGTGTCGAATTATTTTACTGCATTATCTGAAAATACCCAAAATCACCATGTTTCTTCGGGACCTCAATAACTAATCAAGTACCAAAATTCAAACAAATCCGTCCAAAGGATTGTCAATCATAGGTGCGAACACACAAGCGCAACCTCAACTTTCCTAGCCTTCATCTTGCACGACCAATCTGATACACAACAGGTCTATGACCTTTTGACACGTTTGTGTACTTTGCTATCGGGACCTATTCACCCCTTCATCTTTAAAGAAGTTGTAGAACCCCAAGAGCAGTTGACATGGTCTATTTATTACCATGCAGCTGACCACAGCTCTTGACGGTGACGACACCACATTCATACAGCACGGGGGTGTCGAATTATTTTATTTCAATACTAGTACCTGCCTGCAGGCGTGGCTGCCTTCAGTAGACATAAGTAGTGACATAAGTTTGGGCCCCCTAGCGGCTTGTTCTGGAACTGCAGGCCCGGGGCTAACGGTAGCTAACGGTAGCTAACGGTAGCTAACGGTAGCTAACGGTAGCTAACGGTAGCTAACGGTAGCTAACGGTAGCTAACGGTAGCTAACGGTAGCTAACGGTAGCTAACGGTAGCTAACGGTAGCTAACGGTAGCTAACGGTAGCTAACGGTAGCTAACGGTAGCTAACGGTAGCTAACGGTAGCTAACGGTAGCTAACGGTAGCTAACGGTAGCTAACGGTAGCTAACGGTAGCTAACGGTAGCTAACGGTAGCTAACGGTAGCTAACGGTAGCTAACGGTAGCTAACGGTAGCTAACGGTAGCTAACGGTAGCTAACGGTAGCTAACGGTAGCTAACGGTAGCTAACGGTAGCTAACGGTTCAATGTGGTACTCAATGATCCACTGTGTAATGGCAACGTAGTGCCTACTACTGAAAGATCCCATTCCGATCTTTCCACTGCCTATTACCTCCCGAAGCCTATTCAGATACCCATTTTGCACCTCAACGAGTGAGGAAAAGACACACCGTCTTGCTGGAAATCGAACTCGCGATCTCTGGATCTCCCGTCAGTTACCGCAACCACTCTACCATACGCCCCCACCACCACCCTCTTGTCTTCAAGAAGGTACGATACCTTCGTCTTTAAACCGTTCGACGTCTTTAAAGACGTGATCAAAGCCACTGATGGTATGTCAATTTGGAACGATATCAAGCTTATTTGTTAGGAGAGAAAAAATGCAGCCTTTTGTGTTTGTTTGCCTGTCGTAAGTTTTTACTATTCACTATACAGGATTTACTATTTACTATACAGGATTTGCATATCACTGGTGAACACGTATCCAGATAGCTCCGGCATTTAGACCTCCAAAGTTGTGTTTCTGAAACTTTTTTTGATGCCACAACTTGTGGTTTATACTGTCTGATCAGCTGGAGAACCTCTGAGCGAGATCTGGCTCTGTATTTTCGGTTCTACTCTGGAATATTGGGGGATCCCTAGAGCGACGTCGGCAGCACAGCTCCCCTCCCCACATCTGGACAATGTCGTCCTGTGAAGATTGCCATGCCCCGGGAGCACAGCTCGGCCAGGGAGACCTGAATCTTTGCAAACGCTGCTCCGACAAGCGATCCCCACCGGAAGATTCTACTCAGGGTGAGCCATACAAAATCTTTATTAACGACCTGTTATGCTTCGTCGTCAATAAGATGGACAAGATGCCCGGCGATATTGTCACGAAACTGTGCTTGGAGACTACACCGAGGAGGAGATTAAAGACGCCAAGAAACTGGCATTTGACACTTGCAAGCCCAGCGAGCGCTTCAAGAAACGCCAAGGCGCCAACAAGTCCGTCACAAATATGTCGGACATCTTGCGGGTTCTACATTCCGCCGACCCGCTGACGCTTCCTACCTTTGCGTCTGCATCCCTCCGTCTTCCTGTCGTTGAGCTGGAACTCACGGATTTCAGCTTGTGCTTCCAGGAGATTCAAGTGATACGACAGGAAATGAAAGTCATTCGGGCCACTACCGTTGACAATGTGAAAGTGCAAGCCGAAATTGCGGCCCTTCGCAGAGAAATCGCCGACCTGAAGGACGTGATGAGGGCGTCAGCATCATGGCGCAAACTGTGCCGGCGCCTTGCCCTACCACCTTCGCTGACGTGGTGTCTGCAAACCACCCCCAGTCGATCGTGCATCCCCGTCAGCGAGGCGAGCCTCAGGATCCACTCAAGCACACGTCCTAGGTCAGGGTGTCGCTACCAAACCCAAGTCCCTTGTCTCGAAGGACCCTGCCCAGGCTTCTCGCTCATCGCCCCCCTCCTCCCGACGCAACAGATCGGGTGTCCTCGCAGCCCCCGACGAGGAAGGGTTCAACTTGGTCAAAAGGAGAAAAAACAGATCCAGAGCAGTGGTTGGCACTGCTAAGTCTTCTACACTGTCTGCGATCAAGGCCAGGCCAGTCGAGATATTTGTCACGCGCCTGGGCCCCGACACCATGTCGGAAGACGTCGAACGGTATCTGCACGACAACCTGTCGCATGATCGGACGCTCTCCTGTATGAACCTTCCGACTAAGTTTGACTCCTACTCTTCTTTCCGGGTGTCAATAGACAGCGACGCTGTAGCTGAAATCCTGTCCCCGTCTTTCTGGCCGTGTGGTGTACTCGTTAGGCGATTCCACGGTAGACGTGCCTCCTCCACCTCGCAACCGAGACCATGAAGACTGGCTCAGACACGCTAAATGTGGCATCCTTTAACTGTCGTTCCGTTAAGAACGCTGCCCAAGCTGTCAAGGACCTGTGCCAGATTTCTGACATTATCCTCTTACAGGAGCACTGGCTCCTGCCGAACGATTTAGACTTTCTCTCTAGTCTGGATAAGGACTTCTTAACGTATGGCACTTCGGCTGTAGACTTGGGTAAAGGCATATTACATGGTCGCCCTTATGGTGGCGTAGCGGTCCTTTGGCGGAAGTCTCTCGGAATAACTGTGAGTATTGTGAGCGAGGATGATGATCGAATTTTAGCCTTACGAATCAATAATGATGTGAGCTGTGAACTCCTTCTGATTTGTGTGTATCTACCAGTAGAATCCACTAACAACATGGATATTTTCATTGACAAATCAGGTAAAATCGAGTCTATAATACAACAGACCAATGTGACGTGTGACCAACGTCTGTATCATGGGAGACTTTAATACGCGCCCGGACGGTATATTCTCCCCACTGTTGTACAATTTTTGTCATGATAATCATAATAACCTCCATGTAAGGGACACCGACCTTCTTCCTGGGTATACTTTTACGTACCTTAGCGAAGCTCATGGGTCGACGTCGTGGCTTGATCATTGCGTCTGCTCCGATACTATGTCTGCTAGTATCTCAGAAATGTGTGTTCTGTATGATATTGCCCCATCCGATCATTTCCCTCTATGGGTTTCATTCGACTGGACATCGGCTCCTGTGTTTACAAACACAGCTGGTGACGGAATTTTACCCCCAAAGAGATTCAATTGGGAACGTGCATCCCCCTCTGACTTGGCACGGTACCACACTTGTGCCGATGTCCTCTTATCTGAAATCCAATTGCCAATCAACGCTCTTTTATGTCTAAATCCTAACTGTAAGAACAATGACCACAGAACATCTCTTGACAATTTTATCTCTGCTATAGTCTTAAAAGTGCAGCTACGAAATCCCTCCCCACAGGAAAATGTGGCACCTCCCACGCGATACCTGTTTGGAATTCTGTCGTCAAAGAGTACCATATTGCAGCCCGAGATGCATTTTCTCTCTGGCGCGGATTTAATCTACCGAGGCATGGGGCCATTTTGGACCTAATGAGATCAACTCGGGCAAAATTTAAACTAGCTTTAAGAGAGTGTCGACGTGCGGAGGCCCTGCACAGTGCAGATGCGCTCGCCTCTAGTCTGCATAAAGGGGGTCAAGTCGGCTTCTGGTCTACGCTGCGGTCTCAAAATGGCTCCAAGCCAAACCTCCCATGTAACATCGACGGCCACAGCGGTGCGTCTGATATCACTAGCATGTGGAGGCGTTACTACGACTCTCTGCTGAACTCTGTTGCTCCCAATGACTGTAAACAATCTGTAGATGACACAATCTATTCTGAGGTCAGCTATGACCCGGGAATGTCGGCACCTGCACCTGAGGTATGCGCAGCAATCAACAGACTTCAGAACGGGAAGTCTCCTGTGATTCTGACGGTCTTTCAGCTGAGCATCTAAAGCATGCGGGACGGACCGGACCTCGGCTTACCATTTTGTTCTCTCTTTTGTTTTCCGCTATGCTAGTGCGTTAAGGGTAACTCTCATTCCAATAATCGAGAAACAAAACCTGAATCCTTCCCTTAAGAATAATTATCGTCCTATTGCTATTTCCAGCCCCATTTTCAAATTATTTGAATCCCTTCTCCTCAGTCGCCTTTCATCGCACCTTCTCTAATTACATTTTGCAACACTGTTGTGACACTTTGATCATAATACAGTAAGCAAAATTTCTTGTAACAGTACTCATTCCCCAGTAACAGTCCAAAATCAAATAGCTAACACAGATGACAGTGAGTCTGTAAATCTGTGGCGAACCATTTCACAGTGTTCCATAGAATAAAAAGGAGTACAGAGATTCTTTTGTATTCTAGACCAAATTGATTATTTAAAAAAGTAAAGAATACACATGTTCATTTCTCTAGAACAATGTCCCTCTGACGAAGGCATGAGATCTCCGACCTCTAGTTAATCATAGTTCGAAATTCAGACAAATCGGTCAAAAGCACCGTGAGATATAGCTGTGAACACACAAACAGGACCCAAAACAGTACCTTTCGGTGGAAGGATTTCATCCTCCCCGGAGGTAACACGACAAGTTCTCTTCCTTGTGTATTCTACACACACCCTCTTCATTGTCCGTCTGCTGATTTGCTTTACCACGTAAAACAACCAAAAGATTCAGGGCCCTGTGCCGCTGACATTCGTGGGGCGATAGATTTACGACATTCGTCAGGCACTCTTCATGACATTGTTCTTGAGACAGTTGTGGAAGTGCCGCCCGTTCTATGTGAAGGAAAAGGTTGTAGAGACAAATGTGACCGCGCATTTGAGAAAGACAAGAAGGGCATGTAATACAAAAGAGAGCTATATAGCAAATCTAAAAGAAAATTCTCGTTTTCCCTTTTGTCAGATGTACTTTTTCGTGAGTACTTGGTCGGACAGTCATTGAGGGGTGTTACCTGTGGTGTCTATTTCCCATCTAAGACGTTGGGGTTGATGATCAATTCAAATTCACCTCTACCCAGCTTCAAATAAACGTCTTCCTCTCGGGTTCGACAGAGGGTATATAACCCGGTTATCAGTTCCAATAATCACATTTCTTCACATCCTTTGCGCCAATAAACGTCAGCCTAGCAAACGCCTACGTTGACATGTACCCGAGGCACAGTTGGCATGGAGACCAGAAAACATATCAATTATCGTAAATGGGATTAGGCCGTGCAGGTGAAATGATCGCGAAACCTAATCGATAACTGTCAAAATGATGGAAGAGAAGAAAGTGATTTTGTCACGTTGCTAGCAAATATGCTTGAAAACACAATTGCTTTACTGCTTTTTTGTTTTGGAAAAGCAATGTCCACCTTAGCCTTGGCATTTTTAAGTGATCGTTGTCGAGATCTTTTGTTTTGATTGAAAAAACTTCAAATCATGTACAGAAACTATCGTGCCAATAATTTCGAAGTAGATATGTGGCTTCTGGTCGTTCTTTCCACTCGTTTTGTAAGTCTTTCAAATGGTACGATTATTCACTGGTGTGGTCGGTAGGGAAAATCTCACTTCTTATAAGTCGTAGAAAAAGAGCCGACAAAACACATCTGCTCGAAGATCTGTACCAACCGGTTTAGTCTCAACGAGTTGCATGCACGTGGGCTCCACCAACAAGCTACGACTCCTTTCTCTGCCTCAGCTACAGTTGACCCGATACAGCGTTTATCGGAGGTATTTCGTATTTCTTTACTGGTGCTCTCTCTGCCATGTTAAAACGCACTGAGAAACGTCATCTGTTTTTGAGGGACCCGGAAACCGTAAGAAACTATCAGTATATATATATATAGTTCTCGGTAATAATAAATGTAGGATCAGGCAAATGCACGCAGGTGGAACTATCTAAAAGATGTTCCAGTAATAATTCATCTTATAATATTTCTATTGTCATTACAGTAGGTCTTTCATTTAGCAGAAGAGATGCACAGAAGACAAAACACACGTAACTCAAGCTTTCACATATGGTCAGGTCTCATTTCCTCCTAAACTTCGTCCCGTTTTTCCTGGAAATCCCTTCAGGGTTTCTACTGCTTCAGACTTCATCATATTTGGTCGTTATTTGAACAATAGTCAGCAACACAGGAATAGTTGTAATGTACACTAGGAACAAGAGAGTTGGGAAGGCTGCTTCATTTCGTCATTCATCATTTGTTGATTGGTTTTATGAATACAAATAACGTTACATACGCCAACTTATTTCCTTGCAGAGTGTGCTCTGTACTCTTGGAGCGAGCAGGCGGCATCGATCGTGGAGCTCATGGAGTGATCCTTACTAGCGACCTCTTGCGGGTCAATTAAGTATTATAGCTACGACTTGCCACCGCTCATGGTTCAGTTTCCAATCTCATCAATGAAGTGCTAGGTTGCCATCCTTGTTAGCTTACGCCCGATTAGATAGTGATTACTACCAACCAGTGCCGGTGGTGACTATAGGAGCGGAGGTAACTAACCGGGATAACCCGTTGACTCACAAGCATGCTCGGCACAAATTCTTCCTCTACCCACACCCACTTCAACCTCCGGACTGTCCATTACCTCCTCTCTCCGTGCCCACATACTTCACAAGCTTCATACACTTCTCTGAACATCATATTACAGGATGCGACGTTACATACGTCGGTCCCTTTGAAGTACGAACCGTTGTTTTACCGCCAAGGATCTGGGTATCCTGTGCTTTTCAGTGTACGCGGTATTTCACTCTAAGGCCGACTTTAGACTAGAAACGCTTAAGGGGTTTCGGGGTGGAAAAACGTTTCCGATGGGTTAACCGTTCCCAGTCTAAAGTCGAAAAAAAAACGGTATTTTATGGGTTTTTGCGAAACGGTTCCGAAACCACCTCCACCGTGGTTTTGAAACCCTTCAGTGAAACGGAAACACTTCCGCCTCTGTAGTCTAAAGACGAACCGTTTCGGGTAGCGAAACGTTTCGAGGCGTTTCGGAGTAGTAAACCGTTTCTAGTCTAAAGTCGGCCTAAGAACACCCAGTGCTGGTATTTTATGTACATGTGACAGGAAGCGACTATCAGAAGATGGCTTTTTTCCAAAGGAAATGAGAGTACCACAGTGGTGGCAGATGAGTTGCTTCTGATGAAAATGTTCACCTCTTGATTCAGATGCTTCATTCGATATTTCATTATTAATGACTTTGAGTGGCGTCGAATGGCCGAGTTGCTAGACGAGCGGGAGCGGACACGAAATCGATAGATCACGGGTTCAATTCCTTGCATCGAACGTTGTGACGTTGTGTCCTTGGGAAAGGCACTTTACACGACTTTCCTCAATTCAGGTTTAAAATGGGTACCTGACCTCGGTTGGGGAGGTAAAAGGCAGTGGAGGAGAGGGTTGGGCCCCGCCTTCCAATACCCTGCCCTAGACACAGTGGATTAACAACCCACTGCCCCTACGGCCTCAAAATTAAAGGCTATGGTACTACCCTCATCTTCTTTGATTCAAGTGAATTGAGAATCAAATCACAAGTCAGTGACCTGTTATCACGGGGTTTATTTTGGTTACATCGCGTCTATTTAGAGTTCCTACGTTTCCTGCTGCCAGGCTACATGAGTTCCCAACAACTCTATCTATATACAACCCATAAAAAGAAGCAGGTCCCTTTACAGTTGTCATTTACTTTTTTTGTAATTCAATTTCTATAAATTTAGAACCAAAAGAGGTTAAGGTCGGTCATGTATACTTTATGTGAAAGAGGTTGCCTTCTCTTCATTTCCGTAAAATCTACGTTTCCGCCGCCACTGGCACTTTCTGAATATAGCAGTGCCAGTAATGCTTATAGACGAGGATGGATATTAGTAGTCATTTTCAACCAGTGCAAGAGAAAAGAACGATGGAAAGAGAGTATGAGACTTGCAACAGTACATGTCAAGTGCAAAAATGTTTGAACTACGAGGATTGATTGATTGATTGATTGATTGATTGATTGATTGATCGATTGATTGATTGATTGATTGATTGATTGATTGATTGATTGATTGATCTATTTAGAAGAAATTAGATATGTGCATCTTCGCGTGTTCATTGTAAATCTGACTGTGGTCCGTATCAAGTGTATTTGAATGTATCCAAGACTCATCCAATTGCCACATTTGTTTTTTTGTTCTGGACACACACAATTCGGCTATATTGCACACTTACGTCATTTCACAAGATAGGCCGTTGCCATGGCAACTGCTTCCGGACCGCCCACACAAGCACGAGGTAGCCACGTCCGGCCATGATTCAAAAAGAGGTGACCCGCCTCCTGACGTAGGCATCGACCAAAAATAACATAATCTGCTATTTCTGGACCGGTATTTTTCCTAATTGGCAAACTGCAGACCACGATGTTCACTTCAAGTATAAAAGAGACCACTGCTCGCTCAGGTGTTGAGTTCTGAGACATCCAGTCCTCCAGCTGAAGTCAACTTTCCTCCACTCACACCTGTCGAGTTTCCCAGCTGTGCTTCGCCGAAGGTACAACTGCAAGGCAGCGGGTTCGTGTCACCTTCACGAGGAGGAAGACCCACCGTAGTTGGATTGACCGGCTGCCAGGACTCATCTTAATTTGTGCCATAAACAACATGAGGTGGGAACAGTTATCAAACCAATTTGTCTAATTACATTTATGTTCATAGTTCATCGTTTTCAATTCCTTGGCATAAGTCATATTTGTTGTATAGAATCAACAACTCGATTTTATTGAAATTTCATCGACGCACGCAACTTCAAAGATTTTAACTTATCATGGCTTTTAAATGAACCGTTATTACTTATAACGGATATCACAAGTCATTTCGAAAGACGAAAGGTTAAGCATGTAGTTGGCATTTCCCACTGTATGTATCGTTGTTTGTTGTTGTTCTCATCCGGTTTTATTCCGTCATTTTCATTTTGTTACTCTGTGGACGTCCGACTAAAGAACTGACGAGCTACCGAACCAATATTCTGATTAAAGAGAAACGTCCATCCTTTTTACGCCATTGCGCAATAAGATGGGTACGTCTGTCAGTTCCATCGGTACAGATTATGAGCTAGATCTGGAGCCATGTGAGCTTAAACATATAATTCTTATATAATGTGAACATGTACGGGTGGCAGTAAACCTATCGATTAAACATCACACTTTCTGCCATATAAGATTTCTGGTATGTTAGAGGATTGGTCATGAAAGTGCGAGAGTTCCCACACAGACAAACAGACCTGTCCTTCGGGCTGAACACCATCCACACACAGGCAAACAGACTGGTTCCTGATCTTAAACAATATCCACGCCCTCTAAAACAGATCTATTTCTGATACTGAACAATATCTCTGCGGGCAAACAGACCTGTCCTGGGTGCTGATCACTTTCCATACAGGCAAACAGGCCTGTCCCCGGTGCTGAACACCATCCACACACAGGCATTGGGGTATGAAAGCCGTTCTTGTTATCTTAAGTATGTGCTCCCCCCCCCCCCAATCAAAGAAAAATCCACAGACTTCTCCCCTTAAAGCTTAAGCGACCCCCCCCCAGCAACAGGAAAGTCCTAAATATGATCAGTTTGTCGAGACTACAGTTACCGAATCCTCCCTGCTCTTTGACGCAATACACAGGCAGAAGACTGTTAAAACAAGCGTTTCATCAAAGATCTGCCTGCTTGCGTAACGGCCAAAGTCACTGACCTCCCGCATCCATGAAGGCCTAATGCGGAGGAAATGCCATGATTTCCTGGGAAATGCGATTAAAGTCTTGGAAACGTGGATCTCCAACAGCACTATTTAGTCAATTCCCTGACTAGGTCAGGTGGTTAACTACATCGGGAGACCGTTTACTTCCAGAAGACCTGGGTGATTATATGGGGTGATTATATCGGGTGGCTTGTGATGCGAGCTTCCCTTTGATCAGTCTTCTGCTAACCAAGGCGTTTGTGGAATAGGTGAAACCAACGCCGTTTGGCAAAGTTTCAGACACTATTCTTGAATGTAAGGGAAAGTTGAATCCTATAAGGCCCGAACAGGGACTGACGTCTGCCAGGGCGCCTCTATGTATGTTGATGGCCTCCTGACCCCTGTCTGGTGAGACACTATCAAAGACACGAAGCTGTCAATTGGTTTATGTGATGTAATAAGCAGCCATTCATGCAGGACTAGGCTCTTTCATTGTCACTAACAGTTAACAGCCACCTTCCCATATTGACCGTCTGTGAATCATATTTGACTCAAGAAAAAACAAATATCGATGTCATAAACAGATGCTTTTTTCCACTAGCTGAGTCCTTCTACGGCTGACAACATGGTCAGGTCTAGAAATACGGTCTGGTATTGGCACAAATCAGCGTCCCTGAACCTCGGAACCTGGTGATTTCCTAGAATCTAGAAAAGAATGGACGATTCCGCCATGCAGTTGTTTGAAATGCGGTCCATCTTTGTATGACTTGACCGAGATTTTTTTTCCTATTATAACCGTCTGAAATCGGTTATGGTACCTGAGGGTATATACCACTGGCAAAAAAATAAATAAGCATGGGTAAAAGGCCTGGTGAACCTTTTGCGATTCTGTACACACACATTTGTTGACATTTGAAAAATAAACAGCAAAATCGAGCGTGAACTTGGCACTGCCAGCCTTTCCAACATACGCATTGTAAGATCTACAATGCATAAAGGTACAGTTGTCTTAACTTCAGTCTTCAGTGATATCAAATTATTCTTTAAATTTTTATCATTCACAGACATACACAGAGATACACAGACCAGAAAACATAGCCTTTTCGACGAACGTAACAATATAATTTAGATAGTTCTCAGGTATGCATCCTTTTGTCGCCAGAAAATTATTATTTTTTAAGTCTGAAAACAGGTGACACATTTTCCACATGAGGCAGACCGCACATACTTCTTGCATAAGCATCTCCATTGAAGGCCGTTAGCAGCGTGACTACCGTTACAATCGAGTCATTAGAGTGGGTATCTAATCACAGCAAGCAAAGGTTTTGATAAATCACATCAGGATATCATATTCACTCGGTTTCGTGCCGAGTCAATGATGGTCACAAGTCTACAGCAGTGTCAGAAAGAATTTGATTTGACTGTTTACTCCATGGCTTGTTTCCTGAGACTTAGCTTTCGTAATACATGTAGTGGTAATTGCCGGCGCAATGGTGTTAAAAAGACGGTTACAACAGAGGCTGGACATGAGTGGAGTTTGTCGGCCTGAGAGATGGCGGCAGCCACTGTGACGTCCAGCGGTGTGCGTCCGGGTCCACCCAGTGCCTACTTCAAGCCTGGGCATCACAGGTGGGTCGTAAAAAGTTACTTTCATAGCCCAGAAGTCCCAGAATCTGTAGCTATAAAGCTGACCTGTTAGATAACGAACCGACAGGCGGGAACATTAGGGTATGGCTGATGGATTTTATCTTGAAGTTAGTTCAACGTTCTATCTTGCCGGCTGTCAGAGTAAGCCACTAGAGAAAGAAGGCACAAATATACCATCTGCAGTAACTAAGATGTGCCATCGGTGCAATCAGGTTTCATATTGATAGAAAGGAGTCAGTCCGTTTGCACTTCCATGGTAGTCTGCAAGCCTCGAAGAAGAATTCTAACATCACCACTGGCCTGAGGTAGCATCACCACTGGTAGGTAGGTAGGTAGGTAGGAAGGAAGGTAGGCATGTAGTTCAATCAGCGCTGTTGCTGGTTGTCACTGTCAGTATTTCGTGTATTCATCTGCACATGATCATGACAGGTTTTATGTCT
The DNA here is from genome assembly GCA_013266295.2 of Branchiostoma floridae x Branchiostoma japonicum. NCBI lineage: Eukaryota > Metazoa > Chordata > Leptocardii > Amphioxiformes > Branchiostomatidae > Branchiostoma > Branchiostoma floridae x Branchiostoma japonicum. The sequence goes on from CM023840.1 coordinate 19,904,670, forward strand.
ACGGAATACTTGTCGAGTATTCTATGTTCCGAGGCTCAAGTGAATCAGACCAAGCTAAGCCTCACAGGAACAACGCTCGTCGAGGCTGACGTTACAGGGTAGTTGAGAATCAATGTAAGACTTTGCAGACCGACGTTTGTGTAACGGATTTCACCAGATGCTGACGACACCTATCTCCTGTTGGAGCGGGATGCAGACGAGTAAGTCGGGTAAGGATAAAGGGCACATGGCGTACGTCCAGTCGACAGGCGCACCCTGCACCTGTAGCATGCCGGCCAGGATTACAACTCACCACCATGTGATCAAGAGCCGCAGCGGGCCAAGCCAATTAACTTTTGTTTTCAGTAATTTGGATATTAGTGAACAAAGAAGTTCTGGCTGCTCGGTATGCCTCGTCCCATGTTTTCTTCGTCAGGTTAACAACTCGATGTCTATGACAAATGCTTTGTATTATCATTATTGTCCAGTGAATATCATGACACTAAATGTATGTAGCTCACAAGGTATCAGGGTAAATGGCTTTCCATATTTAATCTTTTTTTCAAATGGAGGCGTTTAATGTTGATGAGAACCTTGGCTACATGACAGTTGAGTAATGTCCGAGTTTGAGACTGTAACTGCAGGTGTCCCTTACACCGCGAGGGGACGCCGTTGAGCAATGATTGGCCAACGTTACACCCGCAAGGGTTTGGAAAGACCACCTGTAACCTTGGGTCACTTGCTTACTATTATGAATTTAAGGGCCTTTAAATTTGTCTTTGTCTGTGCTACGTGCTACCTTTTGTAGCATGGATGTTGCTTTCTTTTTCTTCGAGCTCATACTACACTCTCGATGAGAGTAGGGGTACAGCCGCCATTCTTCCGGGGCAAAGTTTAAGATGTTGAAAACTTGTAAGATTCTGCAGGATCTATCTAGATCAACACATACTGTGTCCTTTAATACTAGGCACAATTCCTTTACACTGCACAAGGCCTTTATATTAGTCTGCTGTTGTTGGTGACCTACAAGAAGTGAACAATATGGCAGACCCCAAGGAAGTTGTAAAGGCCCCAAAGCTAATACATATAACTTTGTGAACTTGTCACATCGTTGGATATACAGGTGCAACATGCTAATATTTACGTTTGACAGACTTGACGGCAATGTACCTTATTCCACTGATCAGCTGTGGGTCTGATATTTACTTTTTGGATGAATGAAGGGAGGTAATGGAGAAAGCAACCTCCCTTTGTTTTGATATAACTGCATCATCACTATGGAGTCACGCCGCGGCATTTATCAGTTTATTGAAGACATAAATCGGATTGTTTTATCATAACACTATTTACTCGCGAATGACACACTTATAACATTGACAATGTTACGCCCTAGTGATGTGTAGGCAAATAGCGAATAACTCCCAGTGGGAGGGACACATTTATGTACCATGTATTCACCTATGGTAAGAACTTTTCCCACCCCCTTTTCTCTGTGATTTTTGTCCCGAACGACCCCGACCACCACAACAGTTCAGTGCACAAGTCGCCACGGGTTCAGCCTGTGTCTCCACCTTTCATTGGTTCAGATCCCAGCGGCGATGCCGCGGTTACCGTAGAGACGGGGTGACGTGCAGTGACGTCATCCGTGGGCTCGGCCTGTTCTGAAGAAACTTCCGGGTTACGCGGAACTGGTGGCTGCCGGGGAAAACTAATTGGGAAGAATTGTTATCTGACATAAATCAGTATTCTTCGTAAAGGAAGCAACGTGTATTCAAATACGAGTGACTCAGGGGTTACCTGAGTTCTTACTGAGAATTCATTGTATTGTATTTAGAACTCCTTGCAGGTTTACCATGTAACTTTAGTGTCAAGACATAACAAATAGCACTTGGCGACGCCAGGGCCTGGACAACTACACTGTTGTGACCTTAACCACACTTCGTAAGTGTTTAGGATTGACAGCTTAGCTTGAACGATGCCATAACGGGCTCAGTGCATTATTTTTCTCTTGGACCGAATTCTGCTGTTACTAGAAGAAAGAGTAGCCACTTTTAAAGGATAATTTATCATCTAACGACAACGACTTCAGACGATATCTGAGTGATACATAAGTTGTGTTTACCTGCGCGTCAGAAAAAAATGGTCCTACAAACTAACGTCATCCGAATAACTAAGGAGTGATGAAACTGTGACTAGGGTGTACGTAACGTTACACTGCCGTCTTCGTTATATTGTTCCGCCGGAACTTTCGTCACACACACACACACAAAAAACAACACTTTTATTATGGTGAGGAGAACAAGTGTAGGCAATGGGCAACGGAACCGGCAATTTCTGGTCGCGGGGCTGAAGATGCTCATTATGTTTTCGGAGCGTTGTCGGAAGGAAACGTTGCCAGTGCGTATATGGCACTTATGTTGTTTTACGTAATGTTAGTGGGAACTGAAGTCATAATGCGGGTTATCGCAGTTTGAAACACGGGAAAGTAATTTAGACGAAAAGGGAAAGAAGGCAGGATGAGAGAAAGAGTGAAAGAAAAAGACTGAAAAAGGTGACTAGATGATTTATGGAATACATCGATTTCTGGGAGGGACTTCATGAAACACACACACACATACACACACACACACACACACACACACACACACATACACACACACACACACACACACACACACACACACACGCACACACACACACACACACACACACACACAACACACACACACACACAAAATACACAAAACATGTCTGTAAAGTGAGCGCGCGTATAAAAAAGATACTAGTCCATGCAGCTGATAGCTAGCTGCGGTAAACCAGACACTGACTAGCAGACTGTCGTTGAGAACGAACCCAGTCTTGTAGACTATAGTTATCATAGCATTGCCGTGTAGCGTATTGTATGGTTACCGCACAAAGTGCCGATGTATCTTTATACTATAGTATGGCTTGGTCGCTGTTTTCTGTCTGAACGAACACTTACCCGGCAATTGTCTATATTTTCTTGATATTTACCCCAGTCGTTGTTACCATCATAAGGCCTTAACCCAAGACTTTTGGACCGTTCAAGGTATTTTGATTCATTTAAATCAAGGAGCTTTTTCCGACATTTATCAAACAGAAGGTCCATTCTGTGTTGTGGTGACGTCATGCCCGTGGGTCACTAGGTAAAGTGGCACCCACGTGGGACGACCGCGTCACGATCACTTTCACAGTATGTACAACAAGGGACACACACCAAGGAAACGTTTCATATTGGTCTGTGGCATTACTTTGTGGCGAATCTCCATTTTGAGCTTCTAAACATTCTCCAGAGGCGATGGACATTTTGACGTGACTTTGTCAACAATTTTGTGTAATCCGTGTTTATGATCCTTGATGTTCTTAACCTTCGTGCGGGCACTTACCCCAGTGTCCAATAACGTCAGGCTGACAGGTCTCCTGACCTTATATCCTGGGTGAAAAATCACCCATGTAGCAGCGCTAGAGCGTTAAGAGACCAGACCCAGCTTGGAGCGACCGACGCGTGTGGCGATGAATGAAGGACACGAGCTGCCCTTTTGGGCGGACCTGCCGTCGTGTTCCCGGCTCATCCCAGCGTTGTGCAACAGGTCAGACTATAGCAACAAACTTGAAATAACATTCAAATGGTACATAGGTGTTGGAAGCTAAAGTTTATCTAGCCCTAGCCTGTGCCTCAGCATTGTCCAAAAGGGACAATGATAGCAGTTTTTCTACCAATGTGCAAATGCTATAGTTGCTAGGTTCTTTTTCAAATCTTTCTTCTTTCAATATGTGAACATATTGCAATGCAACACGGTGTAGTTCAGTGTAGTGCTGTGTACTAGGTAATTTAAGTGAGTATGGATTAGTGTACTGTTGTGTATAATATCGTAGTCTGGTACCGTGTACCCTAAGGTCTAAACAAGCCTCAGACAAGGACTTCCGAGAAATGAACTTTGCTTGGGATCCCCCTAAAATGTATTGTTATCGTAGTTTTGTTTACTTCCTTGTGCTTTTGTGTCACTAAGCTGTCTCGTGCATGATGAATTACTGCAAACTGAATTGTAATGACCTTTTTTTTTAGTTTTTTAACCGCCGTGTGTGGTTGAGAAGTAAGAGTAAGATTCGCCATATTGAGAGGGGCATCTGTCATACATTCCTAATTTTATAAACTCGTCCCGTTCAATGCCATAAGGTATATTTTTCACGCTCCGGTGATTTTGAAATTCGGCAGTGTGACGTCGGCTAGAATTTCTATCTCATTCAGTCGCGATTGTTATGTGTCCACGGTGTCCTCAAAGAAGGGCGTGAATACGGACAATCTTGGCACATACGTCAGAATGAGTTCGGTATATTCCAGTCGATCCAAATACAAGTATTGTCCAGACAATCCTGAAGCTTTTGGTAGATATATTTTGTTCAAAACATTATGCTATGACCAATTTTATGCCCCAAATTGACACAAAATTTACGTCATGCCGTTGCACTTAAAATAGGCAATTTTTGAAATAAGCTTTTAAGTTCTGACCAAAAAAAAAGTCAAGAATTGAGTAATATGTTGAAACTGGCTCTTTCTAATATGTTTTGTTGAAAACTAGATGATAATTGGAAAAATCATTTTTCCTAGAGTGCCGTTAAAATATGTATTAAACGTTATCAAAATGGGTTTTTTTAACACTTTATAGAAAAATATCCCCTTGTATCCCCCCAAAATGATGACAGGACTTTCTATTTTGCATAATATTCATAGTATATCTACATAACACAAAATGTGTGTCTTTATGTTGCTTGCACTTTGGTTTATATGCCAGATAGCTTTCAGTTACCTGCTTTTTTGTCCGAGAAAATGTGTAGTGTCCGTAGAGAAGTACAAAACGGGTCATTACTAGGAATATGAAAGTTATGGGTGCATATAAACTCAAAGTTCTAAAACATCTAAAGATGGTGGCCACAATGGTTGTAAATACATGAAATGACAGTCATAAATTACCATGTGGTAGTGTCTGTAGAAATGCGTAGTGTCCGGAGAGATTGTATACCACATGAGAACCATACATAAGTATAATAACATTTTTGTAAGAATTTTTTGTAACAATTTTTAAAGAAATCTCTCCCCTCCTTTTAGTTCTGTTACGTCATTTGAGATTTGAAACAAATCTTTGAAGGATACGACAAGTATTCTGATCATGTGCCTAATGAGCTGTAGTGTCCTGCAGTGTCCGTATAGTGCCCATTGTGAAGTAAGCATGTCAAGTTTCAAAGAGCGCAACTTTTAAACCGCTCATCGTTATCCAAAAATTTAAAAAGCATAATGCATGGTATCGCTTGTGGTACAATTTTCTGTACTGAAAGTGGGAAAATATGAAAATTGAAAAATTGTCCCAAGTGCAACACTCTGGTGCACCCTGATAATTGAATAGCTGAGTCCTTACAAAGTAAACATACACTCGTTCTCACGTACTTACGTAGACTTGTTCGATATGTTGAGAACACAGAGAGAGAGAGAGGGGGGAGAGAGAGAGAGAGAGAGAGAGAAACAGATAGACAGACCAAGGAGACGCAGCGGACACAAAGACACCCGGACACACAGACACAGACACACAGACACAAATACAAACACAGACACAGGCACAGACACACACACACACAGACACACACACACACACACACACAGACACACACACACACACACACACACACACACACACACACACACACACACACACAGACACACACACACACAGACACACACACAGACACACAGACACACACACACACACACACACACAGACACACACACAGACACACACACAGACACACAGACACACCCACCCACCCACACACACACACACGCGCGCGCACGCGCGCGCGCGCACACACACACACACACACAAACCAGTACGCCCATCCACTGCATCTGACCTTCACCAGGTGTCCACCGTGGCTTGCTCGTCCAATGGCAGCCCGTGCAGCGCCTGAGATGTTGACCAATCACAGAAGCGCCAGTGGCAATACAGAGAGAACAAACAGGCGTACATATTTATTTATATCTCTATATTCCACTTTGATTGAATTTCAATTCCCTCCCCAGTGATCACAGAGATTTACAAAATAGGAGAAAGAAAATGTTAGTCCATAGATGATATATTTAGTGACTTGTTTCATATGCACAGATCTCTATAAGGTCTGGATTTCAGTAGCCTCTGTCATCTGGGATAGCTGCTTTACGTCACGCTGTTTGTACTGACGCAATGGTCATCAAACGTGTGCCGCCGAGCCGTGGCAACGCTAATGAAATTGGCCCATTGGCCTGTGAAAACATGGCCACAAGCAACGTAAGCACAGGCCTGCTAGGAAGAGAATCAGACGTATATGGACATGTTTTCTGGGGTAAGCGCACAGTTCAAAAGGAGGGGGTTGGCACAGGTGAGGGGGTGGAGGCTATTCTTGGATACGCCAAGATGAGAAGCATATAAAAATCTCCAAATAGAATCTTCCTTGTGTATTCATAGCCCACAGTTTCCTTATTTGAGCACGAAGGACACTCAATCCTGGGTGCTGTCGTCGCTCTTCGGCTTTTTTGGTGTTCGTCAATTCGGAATCGCCTTCTTGGGGGCAATGCCCCCGTGCCACCTTCGCCGCGAGATTCGCAGACACCAACAATCTGAACATCGACATGTCCTTGTACCAGTTTTCGTCTTGCCTTCCATCCCCACATCAAAATTAAAACCTCAAGTACCAGAGAAGCCTGTCGCTCCTGTTATAGGCATAAATCTTACCTACCCATATAAAGTTCTGCTTTCAAGATGAACTCGTCAAAAGTGCATGGCACCTTGTAAGACGGCACTTGACCTTGAATTACTTAGAAGCGTATGTTTTATTAATCAGTGCTTGCGCTGCTTTTGCATCAACACATAAATCAACACTGCAGTGTCCCAATTCTCCACCCATGACGTTTGCTAGGTTCTTATGTTACCTAAAATCCTAAGAGAACAGAACAGAACAGAACCTCTCTGATCTGTCCCGTTGGACAAATTTTTCTTTTACTGTTTATTCTTGTCCACCCTTACATAACAACCCCTAGCAGTTTAAAATTAAAACCTTCCACTTCTGTGCAATGCGTGGGAGACTTGCTCCAAAATTAGCATCGACAGAAATACAGGAAAGAATAGAATCCACTTCGACATTCTATCCTGCACTCTTCCTGTTATGACATCTGTTGCGCCTGAACACTTGAAACTGGGGGCAATACACGAGAGTCGTGCAAGATGTTCCCATCACATGTTGTCGTTGGGAGACCCAAAAAAGGTATTGACAGTTTAAGAACTTGCACTTAGGAAGCTGATAGTCGACAGTTAATTGCAGAAATAGAAACAACATCTGCGAAACAATCAAGATACTATCGCTCTCCCATGCAATGCCGTACTAGCCGAAAAAGTCAAATGTCAAAAATGTACTGGATATAGATTTAGCTGAGTTTAAGAAATAAATTCCTTTCACATAAGTACTACATGCTGGTAGCTTCTGTGGGTATTTTAACTCCTAGCTGCCCCCGCAAATGTTATACTATCCTCATTTGTACCTGATTGCTGGTGCTATTTATATGCCACCTGTAAGCTATACAAGGCGAAGTGCCCTGAAATGCGTGGGCTGCATCGAGCTTTATTTAACGCGCTGTCATTGAAGCAGGTGTATGCGTGACTGGACATCTGTTACAATGGGGAAAGGCGGTAAAGAAAGGCATATCGAATAAACAAGTTTTGTTTCCGTCTCAATTAGCCAGGCGTCAGCAGCAGCATCCTGTATGTTGTTGACATGTCGTAGCGATGGTCCAGTAAAGCAGAGAAGCACAGTATCACGGTGTAGCTGTCGTCTGTTCTAGACTGCGGCAGGCCGGGTGAGGAACACCCAATCGCTGATTTTACAGCAGCCAATTTGCGCCTTATTTGGGCACGTTTGCCGTTGTTGGGTTTGGCTTCGTCTCTGAAGGCAGCGGAATATAAATTGGCCCACGTTTTGATATGTCACAACAAAGTGGATTGGATGATTAGAACAATGTGACAGGCCACACTAATAGCGATGGTAACTGCGTATCTTTAGGTACAGAAGTAGGTGCGAGTATACACAGAGCATACATTTGGGTTGAACGAATGAGGATGGGTGGAGGGGGGTTGACGCCAGGATCCGCGAGAGTACCCCCCCCCCCACACACAGACAGACAGACAGACACACCGGCTGTCTCCCACACGTCTATTTGGGGGGGGGGGGCAATATGACAGCCGTGTTCATTTACATGTCATGAGACGGTCTGAAGGTTCTGGGTTCTGGGAGAGGACATGGAGGGTGTGAGGGCGTTTAACAGCGAAAGTTAGTATGATAGCTTTTCCATTTCTGGGTCAGATCAAGGATGTACGTTTTTTTGCCTGATCATCGTACCGTGTACAGGTTGGTCTGGAAGTGACTATGACTCTGAGCATATCCTCCCGAAAAACAATGTCCTACGGGCATACTCAACGATAGAGATCCCTAAATCACGACACTATGTTGTGTAAACTCAACGCCTACGGTGTAGATGAACTGTCCTGTAGATGGTTTAAATCATACCTGACTGGGGGTTGCAACGGTTAACTCTTAATCCAAAACAACACATGTGACTTGCGGGGTACCTCAGTGGACTATTCCTTGACCCCTTCTTTTCATTGTGTACGTAAATAATCTGTATTGAATGAATAATATATAGGCATGTAAGGTGGCTTTGTATGCGGATGGTATTATTGTTTACTTTTCACACTGTAGCATATAGGCATATAGGCAATACAGAAGGCAATCCACAGTGACTCTACCTGGCTAGTGCAGTGGTTTATCGCTAACAGACTCTCTTTAAACCCTTCGGAATGTAAATGAATGCTGGTTCAGGCAGACACAGACACACAGACACACAGACACACAGGCACACAGACACATACACACACACACACACACACACACACACACACGCACACACACACACACACACACACACACACACACACACACACACACACACACACACACACACACGTGGCGTGAAGTAACAAAAGGGTGTCTATACCGTGCCTAAAATCAATACATTTACTTATGACCTTAAGTGACATGCTAACTTGGCGTGTTAAAGGTCAAAGAGTGTAGTCCCCGCCTATGACGTCCCTGACCGCTGTAGACGTATCACTGAGTTAACTCCCCCACAGAAATGTTACTCATAACGTCATGCCTCACCTTTTGTTATACAATTATGCAACAAACATTACTGCGATTCGGGTGCCCAAAATAGCGTTCACATAGGCGTAACACACGCCGGTCCTTATGTCACAGGAAACTTCTGACGAAGAAAGCAGACGTCATGTTGGACTCTTAACCTTTTGATTGTCTACAATGTGCTAAGTCAACCGTACTCTTTGATCAGACTTGGGAGACACGCGGAACAGCATTCTCAGTGCACCATGACATTGTTACATTAGCATGGTTGCTTCAAGATGTTTCCACAGAAATGTAGGATAATTCAGTCCCTGAGCATTGTTTCGACATGATAAGAAATACAAAGAAATTACATTTTAGGTAAAACCTAGAGCATGTTCTATGGCTAACCTCATGGGTACGTGTTACACACGAGTAGAAAGGCTGGAAAGTACATACAGAGAAGGGGGGTCCACATTAGGCATTTGTTTATTTGAACGTAACAAGTAATTACAATCAGCAAAAAATATATACACATATGGTACAACTGTACAAGGGAGGCCAAAAGTTTGAAAGCTTACATGATGCCCCCCTTATGAAAGTAACAACAAATCAATCATTCTAGCACAAATGTAATACGTCAAGTTAAGTATAATATAAATTACATGTTAAGTAAGGAAAGTCAAGTGTTTTAATAAGATAGACGTAAGAGGTGAAACATCGCTGACAAAAAAGTTACGTAGTCTAATGCAACATAACGTCATTGTATAACGTTATACATGAACAAAATGTCGCATCAGACGTCAAGTTTAGTGTACTAATCATTTTATGTACTTATTCTTAGCCATGTAGGTCTGTGAAAATGTATTAATAGTGTACATGCATCACAAACGACCTCAATGACGTTAGCTGACACTTAACATTTAGATGCCGAAAGTAGCAGCGCCCCGAGGCGACGACTTGTTGGACAATAGCGGGATTCCAGCACAGACGTCACCATACAGGTGTGTAGTTCAGACCACCGGTCGGACAGGTACGGGGAAAATCCACGCCTTCTATTTTGAGCACTAAGTGCGTCACTCCCAAAAACCGATGACGTATATCACAAATCTACTGGCTACTCATGCGGGTTCTACAGACTAACTGCGTTTATTTTAAAACGATTTAACAAATCTGTTGTCGCTGATTATAACCTCGGCCCTGACCTACAGGTATTTTTGTCCAGGACAAATTCCAACGCCTCATTTTAGATTCAATAAAAATCTAAATGGGTAATAAGCTACCCCGAAGGAGAATTGGTTATCAGTATAACAGATTTTATTTTATTAGGACTTTGAGTCTAGATAAAGCTAAAGACTGGTGGGGGAGGGGTTAATTTGAGATCTGCCTCCAGAGAACAATGGGATGTAGGGGGAAAGAATTCTCCGGATCTCCCGGGCATACCGCCATTTTGTATGTACAATACCAGTGCATACTATGTTATGTCTATATCGCTATTGGGCTTCGACCTAACGTTTGTGTAACTCTCATGATTAGGGGTTCGGTGACCTCAGACGCTGTTTGTTAGGCGCCTTGTATCAGTTTTGATTATGAAAGCACGACCATCTTTTATTAGGGCAACCATATAAGGTATCTCATAATGATTCACCCTGTTCATTGGTTACCTTACGCCACATCAAAGACACAATTTTACGAAACACGATTTCAGTGTATCAACCTGACATACTATTATTAGTAGCAATAGATATGCCTGTATCTAATTTTGGACGAAATTGTTCGGCGATAACGTGGGTGAATAGAAACTGATAAATGTGTTTATTCTAGTATAGGTGCACAGGTCACCACATAGATCCACAAGAACAACTACTCATCCCATCTTGACCAGTGGTGTGGAAAACAACGTTACCGTATCAACATTAATGGGATAGCGCCATGAAAAAAGCTGACAATGTGTATTTAGACAGCACAAAGAAGCTAAGGAAAACGACAGGTCCTGTTCATGTGCCGTTTGTCTGTTCAGAACATATTGGGTAAACATTGCGCAGATCGTTATGTAACTGTTCCAAGCGCGTTTATCAAGCCTATTTCACGTAATATATTTTGTACGATGCAAAACCTTAAATTTCATAACAACATTAAAGATAAAAAGTCTGAGTCTCTGGCAGCTCAGAAGCTTGCTAAGAAATTATTCTCTCCCCTTTGATACATATCAGGCCAAAATACAATCTGTACAGCTCCCCCCCCCCTTCGCCCTGCCACCCATTGGTAACAACCTTCCGCGGCGCCAAAACAGCAGTGCGCAGCCTGCTGACCGCAAACAACCCCACCGGGTCACGTGGTCTCCGCACGGCAGGTGAGTCTGATGACGTCAATGTGCCGCCCCTGTAGGCCAGGCTTCGCCAGCGGAGCATACAAACAATGCCTCCCACCAAATCGGCTAAGCGCAGAGGTCTATTTTTGCGTTTCCTGGTTAAATTTAGAGGGACGGTTTTAAACTGAATGACTTTCATCCAACCCTGGCGTAAATAAAAGCCTAAAATACGCGCGTCCGGGCTTTATGCAGACAGGAACAGCCCTATCAGCAGACTACAGTGAAAACCAAGCATTTTCCACCTTACCTCCTCACTGATGAAAACCCACGTTTGGCCCACGGTTGAACCGAGAACACTGGGGCAGCTACAGCTGTTTTTCTATTGCCTCCTAACTTGATAGTCTACATTTACTTTTGTATGATACGCTGTTAACAACATACTGCCGTAAAGGAGAGCCATTCCTACACGCACTCTCTCGCTTGTGATGCATCGAACTGACAGTATCTTCCATGTTGAATACATGGACTGCGGGTAGAAAAAAAAATTCTACCGTCTCTAATTGCAGCAATTGATTTTGATGCTCTATGTTCTCCTGTTACGTTTCCTGTAAATGTACCCTATCATACGTACGTGTGAGACGGAAGCCCGCGCCGGTGATACAGATGGTGATACTTTTATCCACGTGCGGTCAGGGTCGTACACTTCCTTAGGCACGTTTCCATGGATACCCGCCGGGTCACGGCTTGTAACCCACAGGAACCACCCGAGCCACGGGCCCGATGCGCAGCGGGTGACCCGGCAGGTCAGCCCGCAAACAGACACACAATCCCCTTCGTGATGACGCCATCAGCAGCGCGACTTCCCGTGTCTGCATCTGCGAATACACGATACCATCAGTACAGCTGCCGGGTGCCGCTGATGGACAGATAAGTCACTTGGTATCCACCACAGACTCCACCAGACAGCAAACAGGTGGCAAGGAACAGAATGTAAATCCATGTTATGACAATGCTACGTTTGCGCCACGCTATTTTGATCTCGCCTATAGTAGTAGATGTGATTAGGGAGGACTCTCAGATAATACGTCGTGCGTACAATGACTTCTGACTTGTCTCCTGAGCTATCCATGCCCCCAGAGAAAACCTGACGAAAAAGGAAACAGTCCGCTTAAACCTCCATGGTAACAACATCCTACTTACGCTACAGGATGCAACTATCAGCTGGTTGCTATTAAGGGAGGAAGTTCTCTTTAACTGGTTCCTGGTTGCTCTTTGTCCTACAGCTCTTTTAGGTCATTGTTTCCCGTCGTTTCCTTTCCTTTGTTTTGACGCGCCTCCAGCTGGATAAAATCAAGGATTCAATGTGCTACCTTTTACAGACTCCCTTACCCAATTGTTTCGAGCAATTGTACTTTTCGGAAAAACACAGGACAATTGTAGCCACTCTCAATTATTACACCTTTCCCAGCCCCTTATGAAGTTTGCAATAGCATCGCTTACTAGTATTACCTAAACATACAGCTTCCCTCCCTAGCGCGACTTTGTGCCGAAGATCCCACCACTTGCCCGCAGATACAGCGAACGTTCCCCTCTCAGGTAATCCGCGGTTAGGAAATTAAACGTTAGCTGGATGCGCTACCGTTGTGCTTGTACCATCAAGAACCTTTCTCTATTACTGTACGTCCCTGTACGTCCTTGGTCAGATCATACATCGATTTTCTGGCGATCCTGTGACCTCAGATAGTAAACTGCTTTCTATGAACTCAGCTACAGTACCTAATTCTTCATCGCCTATGTTTTTCACAGTTGGAAGTAAGTATAAAGAACTGATTGCAGATACAGTAGGAAACAGGAGAAGGAAAGCACAGGTGCAGGAGAATAGCATAGAAAAAAACTCCATCGGTACGCGGTGAAAAGATGCATATGTCGGAATAAATTCTAATCCAAACAGATAAAAAAAAAGATAAGACAATATCGACGCATGTTTTATTCTCTTCCACATAGCTATTCAGCGTCAGGACGCAAGTGAGAAAACTTCACAGCGCGCCCCGGTACATCTTCCTACACAGCCGCGGCGCTAGCTAGGCGAGCACTATTCCCGCAACCCAGCACGGCTGTACCGCCTGTATATATAAAACAACTTCGGTGACGCCACACTAAAACTACTATTTTGTGGGAGTTTTAATTCTGTGGCCTCGTGTTTACGTCACTGCTTGTTTCGCACATCCAGGCTGGGCTGATGGATCATGGGGCGGCTAATTTTAGTAACCGACAGCCTATTTTTACACTTCCTGGCTAAATTTAGCGGCGGTGGGCGCAAAAATAGCTGCGGCGGGGTGTCCATGGCGACCGCGTATTGACGTCAGGGCGGGTACTCCCATATATGGTTGTGTGCATTCGTAATGAGGGGTTTTCCTAGTCGCCGGCGTGGATGGGCTCTGGGCCTCGCGCGGGAGTTTCCCCACATTACATTGCTGCGGCACCATGACTACCACGGGTAGAGTGTCTGGCGCCCTCGCTACTGCCTGCCCGTACCCGGGGCTCACCGGTCACATTGCTCCATTCACGCTCAACGGGATGTTCCGCGACCAGAGCGCTTACAGGTACTTATCGGACCGTCTTCGGAATCTCTTCGGTTATCCGTGCGTGGTTGCCCGCCGGATTTTGTGCTGGCGTACAGTACTTTTTCCGTGCAGGAAGTGGATTATACCTTGCAGAGACAGCCCGAAATTGCATTGTAGCGTGTTGGGATTAGGACATCGGAAGACTTAGTGAGATCAAATGCGGATCCGTATGTGTAAATTGCTATGGTTTTCTTAGGCCGCATTGGGCAGTTGTAAACAAGCTTGGCTACAGACTACCGCCTGCATTGTATGTGCAAGCCCCGTGTGTTCGATCATTCACTTTCTCCAAAATTGTTTTATTTGGCGCTTGTACTGAAATCTTTCTCCCCTTGATTTACACTTCGTATTTTCATTTATCATTATTGGCGTGTTTTGTTATTGCGCGCGGGCAAGGTGCGTTTGCCTAGCACCGCATGCAACCACCTGTTATTGCGTGTGTTCGCTTGGATGCGATCGCTTCATTCATTCGGTCCAGCTTCCTGCCCCATTCATCCAGAGAGCTCGTGGTGTTTGTAGATGGCCCGCCGGGAACTCCAGCGGATCAAATAAATCCGCCAAGACGGGATACAAAAATAGTCTTCATGTTATTTTCATACATGGTGTTGATTTTCTAACGACGTATTCTGGTTTTTCCTCAGCGATGTGCCGGCACCAGCTGAGACGGCGGAGGGCCGTCAGTGGCAGGGCAGGTGTGCGGGGGAGGGCGGGCCCTCGTCCGCCGATCGCCAGGAGCGCCGCGGCGGCGGATCATCCAGGCCGTTCAGGTGGGTGAAAATTGTCATTCTTTCCCCAGACGGAGACTATTTATTAAGATATGAGTACAAACCTGGTTTCGATATGTTTTTCTCCCCGTAAGTTTCTATTCCGTAGTGTGATCTGCATGCGTATGACTGTCACATGCGGCACGTGAAGGTAGGTCTGTGCGGGTATTCCTCGCACTTGTTTCTGTGCCCTACTTCCCTCATGATTGGTCAGCTCCAACACCTGCCCGCCTTTTTTGTCCGCTACATTGTTGTAACTTCCACGGTGGGGACTTCTTACAGTGGTATGGGCTCTACCTTGTGTTTACATATGCAGATTGTAAAAAAAAAAAAAAAACTGGATCAGTTCCCCATTGCCAAGCCTGGCTGTGTTGGCTGCTTGGCCATGTGTGCCGTAACAACCACGGGACTTGTTGTTCCTGGTCATGTCATACTGCACGTGAGGCGGCTAGAATTCCCAGGACAACCCCTGTGTTCCGCATTCTCATGGCAAAATGTATACTTTAGCATTGGTGCTCAGCAAGAGCTATTATTGCCCAGATTACGTCATGTTTTCATACTATAAAATACAAAATCACGCTCGCACACCAACACAGTCACCATATGTGAACCAAGGAACGGTTCCAGGATTACCAACATTTCAAAGTTGTGATTTGTTTGAGACATTGCGGTGTGAAGTTGGGAGTGAGTGCGTTTGAAGAGGCTTGTGTGTCTAACAGCGACCCGCCCATATCACCCTGGAGCGCTACCCGTACCTGCCACCGCCACCCCCACCCTGCTTGCCCCGGGCACTTTCCACGTACGTACAGTAACAACCACGGCCATTCATAGTTACCGTTCATTCATAAATTCTGCCGCTAGCGCTGCCGATAAGCCCCCCTCCCACGCACAGCCTTACTACGTCTGTGAACCTTTTTCCGGCTAAGGTAGAGAGATTACACACTCAGTCTCTCTGCTACCACAAGATGTCAGGTTTCATCAGCCCGCTAGAGTCTAGGTTTTAGGTGTGCTAGGCGACATTGGTGCGTAAGAGTTAGCCATGAAGGAGAGTAGATCTTTTTACAGCCCCTCGGAAGAGTCATTGAATTAGTGTAGTTTTCACCGGAGGGGAAATGGTACGTGCGAATAGCTTGATCCACGTCGGTCCGGTAAACCAGACCCTCCTTAAGAGATCTCGTCTTTACTATACTGTGCTCTCTTTTACGTAGACGGTCTGCTATATTTACACCTTAGCAGTAGTGGCTGATCACACTATTACGTAAAGCAAGTTATGACATCAAAGGCGGCATGCCTGCAGCCACTTCAGTATTGCTTTATACATGGGCCCTTTCCGTATCCACGATACAACGGTATTATGGAAAATACTTCTTAAATACTCGATTTCCGTGTTGTTATAAGCAGTTTGGGGAGGGCGCTTAATGATTGACATTCCGTGCGTGTTACTGCCTGCCATCTCTCTCCCACGCTTCCCGGTAGCAGGAAATTCAAGAATAGAAAGTAAGGATGACAAAGCTTCTAGTTGAATTCGCGAGGTAGATGACTTAAACAAAAAATGATATAGTTCTCAAAGAGAACGGTGGGCCACTTGACGATGTGCTGTAATGGCGTGATCTTGTGCGAACGTTTTTGTTCGCAGGTTTTTACTGTCTCCAGCTGAGCCGCCTTACTCCTTTGCGAAAAGGATAAATGACTTATCGATCTGTAGCATTACTAAGGCAACCTCAAATGTAGATCTTTAGAATTAAGAAATATAGCGTGTAAAGGCAACATCAACGCAGTCAGCCCTGAGGAGAAAAACGCCAGATAGATTATTTGAATATATGTCAGTCAGATGGCGGTCCAACACAAAGTACTCTCTCTCGCGATAACAGGTCAAAAATACCTGATTGCAATGGTTTATAACACCTCCGATCCGGCCGATACCTCTCCGGGTTCGCCTGGGACCACCTCCAGACTAGCCGGCCCACCCTTCGGACCGACCGGTGCTTCTCCGGTCCGATTTTTTGCGGCAAAAGTCAGACTTGTCTAGCCTGGGTGCCATCCGATTTTGTAACGGCCAGCCTGAAAATTTTTTTCGGGCTGGCCGTTACAAAATCGGATGGCACCCAGGCTAAGACTTGTCTAAAAACGTATGTGAAATCACGGAATGTGCTGTAAAATCTTGCGGTGGAGTGTTTGGCTGACATGTTTTTATACCTTCTGACCAAGTGTGAAAGTCCGGGACCCGGTGGTTACTTCAAACATTTGTGCACCACGTCATGGCTGGACTGTGACATGTATGTGACATTCATAATAGAACAAGTACAGTATACACAACCACCAATAGGCTGCCATGCCCAGAAGGAAAATAACTCTTACACAGGGACCTTTGAGTTTTGACATGTTTTTTTTCATGCTGATCGACTAGAGCCAACATAATCACCAGCTCTGTCATTGTTTGCATGACATTCCAATTCCTCGTCTGCTTCTTCTCTTCCAAGAACCGATGTTGTTAGTTTGAGTTGGCGAGATATTGATGACCGAATTCGCACCCTCGGTGCGCCGGCGCGACCAACCTAGGGGGTATCGGGTTCGGGTGCATGCTCCCGGGAAAATTTGTGAAGTTTTAACCGTCTGAAATGCTATTCATTGCATTTAAGTGGGCAAATTTGGCTGGTACACCAAGCTAAGTTTAGCGTCTTTATTAGAGTGCACTTCGTCTACTTCCTTATACCAACATAATTTTAGGGGGGCGTTTGTTTACGTCGCAGGGCATTTTTAATATGTCTTTACGCGCCTCTCATTGTTGGTACTGATGAACGTGCAGATCACGACGTTGAAATATCAAGTCGGACAGATCAAACCTTCGTTGTCTTTTTCGGGTTTACCAGGTCTTTGTGTCTTCAGTAAATCATCGTGACCTCGGTCCGATATTTTAGTGTTCGTTGTCAACAACGTATCTAAGAAAATGGCACGAAGTATTGTCGATAGCAGTTTGTTTCCCAGCTTGGTGGTGCGGTATAACGGTATGTAATTCGTAGGTACCCAGTCTTGAGGCAATGGTGAGCGATCATATTCCGTCTATAATACTTTGTATTCTTGCTAACTACTGACGAGGTGGCCAGATGTCGTACAAACATACCGAATATACACACAGACAGACCGTACCATCGGCTACATCATGTAATCTTTAAGCAGATCTACAAATGTATTCTATGGTTTCTGGGCTTGTTTTGGGCGTTTTTTTGTCGCTTGTTTAGTGTGTCTTTTAGCAACTGTGCGCTTTTTCACTCTGCAGGTCTCCCTGCACGATCGCGACTTTTGACACAAGGTTTCACCCTACAAGAATCTCCCGAATGATCCCACCAGGTGCTCTACTTGACTCAGCACGACTTCCTTTAGTGTAAATCACGTCAAGTAGCAGTGCCAAGAAGAAATGAATCACCAGCCACTTTAAAATTGTCCCACGATAGGACAATGTCGCGGGCCATTCTTCTTCCGAGAATAAAAAAAAGAGGGCGTGTCGGACGCTAGTTCCAGGAGGCGCTTCCGGTGCCGTGGCACCTGGTTAGATCCTGGTCAGCCGCACTTGGCAGCCGACATGGTGAACAGACCATACGGGTACGATCTGCGTGGGAACATTTGGGTATTTTTGTAGGGGGAAAAGGCGTTTGGGATAATCGCGCCTTACACTTGGCTCGGGTTTACCCTTCCGCACGCGCAGTAGTCCTGGTCTGGTGAAATCATAAATGGGGACCTGTTACGGAACTTCGAAAGTCTTCGCGAACAAGCATATGCGTTTGGAAGGACATTGCAAGTGAAAAACCACGATTCTTATCCAGTAAACTTCCATGTTAATGACACTGCATCAAGTTGAATTTGACGTTTTTACTTACAGATCTACGAAGGGAGCCTCCAAGCAGCGGCGGGACCTGATCAATGCTGAGATCAGCCTCCTGCGCGGGCACCTCCCCCTGGCCGAGCCTGTCCGGGCCCGCCTGTCCTACCTGCAGGTCATGTCACTCACATGCGTCTACATGCGCAAGTGCAACTACTTTTCCGGAGGTGGGACATGCGTTTATATCTCGCCTAGTTTATATTCAAGTTGAAAGAAAAAAACATTTCTAGCATAGCAAATGATTGGTGATAAATACGCGTAGGCTGGGGTACATGTCTGAGACAGAGACGAACGTTCTAATCGGTCGCTCATTTCTAGTATAACGGTCTGCAAAGTAGTGTTTCCATTGGATGCCTCATACTGTATCAAGTCATGCAAGACGAGGTGTCTATCAAAACATCAACACAACTTAAGAGATACACCAGCTAAAAAAACAACAACAAAAAACAAACTGTTGGGTAAGTTACCGCTAAGGAATGTCATGTCTGGATAGTTCACCTTCTGGCAAGGAGCCAGTTTCGGCTTGTAAGAAATTATCCACCACCCTCTCACCCAATATAGGGGACCAGTCCAGGCATATGAACTAAATAGTGTTGGTCTGATGCAGATATCATCACATAATGTAGACCAAGTTGGTGGTCTGGCAGATTATTTACAAAACAGGACCGCTGGGTTTTGTTTTCTAGAAGTCCTGGAGAGCCAGTCGTTGTTGCCAGGGCAACCAGAAGTGGCGCACGCTGCGCTGCAGGGTCTGCACGGTTTCCTCCTGGTCACCACGCGGGAAGGGAAGATGCTGTACATCTCTGAGAATGTCACCGAGCACCTCGGACACTCCATGGTAAGGAGAGACAGCTTTTGGTGCTTGGTAAACCTCTATCGCAAACTGTCATGGCATCTGTAGGGTGACAACTTGGACTATGTATAAGCACTGTAGTGACTGAAACCACTGCATGGATCGAAACAGGCATGTAGAATTCTGTCTGATGGGTAATAAGGTGTTAAATTAAAACATTGTAATGTAATAAGGATACTCCTTTAGTCTAAAGCACACATCTTTTTGCTAGAACATCAAGCTACCAGACTTTTATCAGACACACTTCAAGATAATATATGAACCAACATTTTCTGACTTTCTTTCTCTTCAGGTTGACTTGCTGAGTCAGGGTGACTCTGTTTATGACATCATTGACCCAGCAGATCATGTGACTGTCCAGAACAACATTCTGCAGACGCCCTTCACCACTACAGGTCAGACCAGAGCCCTATGTTGTAATGTATTACTATTAGGCACTGGCAAGTTGACCAGAATTTTTCCCTCAAAACCATCTGCATCATGTTCAATGACAACTTGCCCAACATATTGACCATTTAACATAACCTAAGAAATCCAAATGTTAATATTAAGGGGGAGAGGGCAAGTTACTTTTACTTTGCAGGTTTTTCATATAAATCTGGATAACTTATTTTGTTGAGTGATAAAACCTGAGCACCTATTACCTCTGTTTGCGGACAGGTCCTACAGTGACGACAACAGAACATTCTTTTTTCTGTCGGATGAAGACTTCACGGACCATGCGCCGCCAAACCAACTATGGGGACAATAAGGTGAGGACAAAAATCTCTGTCTACACCTTCCATGTCATAGCAGGTTCAGGCTGTTCCAGACAGCACACTTGCCACATGGCACCAAGTTTGATGTGTACTGAAGGCTACACAGTTGGAGGTTAAAAAAATATACAAGTGGGGGCATCTTCTTCTGGCTATTGACTTCAAATTTAATAACAATACATCACAGATAATCATGAGAAAAAGGGAGGCAAGCAAATAGCATCTTGCATTAACCAAATGGAACTTTACAACACCTTGAAATTCACCAAGAATGCCATACTTTACTTCTTCAGATTGTACACGTTCGAGGGCACTTCCAGGTGTCACCGGCAGGATGGATCCCAAACCCCATCTTCGTGTCCGTCTGCCTGCCCATCGATGTGCCCTCAAGCTTTGGTGACTTTCCTACAACCTTCAACACCAACACCTTTCATTCTGTACATGGACTGGATATGAAGTTCAAGGAAGTTTCTGACAGGTAAGACAAAGTTTTCTTTGTTTGTGGTATGTCACTTATTTGCTGGGAAGCTGAAAAAGTACATCTGCTAACATATAACGTTAACTGTTATATTTCAAACAAACGACTGTAGTCTAAATTTTTGCATTAGCCTGCAGATGCTTGTCATATATTTCTCTACAGCTGACTGCCCATCCATAGTGAAATTTTTGCACTCCACCTTCATGGTGTGCCAGTAGAAATTTGTTTTGTAGGTAACCTGTCACATTGAAATAGCCAGTATAACTGCCCTTTGGCATAACACACCAGGATGAATCATACAAAGTAAATGATTTGATTTTGTAGCACCTCCCTTTATACATATGCTCAGGTCACTTCTTCACACTACATGTTTATTTTCATAAGAAAGTTAAATGAGCTGGGACACAATTCCATGAAGAGTGGGCGTATGTGTATGCTAACATTTGTGACCTTTGGAATGTTCTATGGGTCAGTCTGTTTAAATTTTTGAACAGTATCGATTATTGTACCACCCACCCACTCACGTGCTTCTTGTAAGAGTTTTAAAATAGAATATAATTACCTTTGCAAAAAGGTTATGTTTTCAGTGCCATATTTTTGTGGGCTTGTGGGTTTGCCACAAGAAATGTGGATAGGTGTTGGCAAAACAAAGGTCAAGTTTGATGTCATTTATTTGTCTTCACTTTAACATCTTTCTTGTTGTCCCCCTAGCCTCCAGTTCCTGCTGGGGTTTGAAGGAACAGCACTCACAGGACAGTCCTGGTACAGCATGCTGCACCCAGACTTCCTACAGCTGGCAGGACAGCAGCACAAGCATTGTAAGTACAACTGCATTTGTACTACACTCTGTAGATGTCTTTTGTTGGACCCTTTTCAACTGTTAGCACTTTGAAAAAGGCTGATGGTCCACGGTTGCCTAGTGTTGGCCCACTGAGCTGGAGGTTGCAATATTGATTTTAAGTCGTCACATCCCTTAAGGCATGAAGCTAACACCTACAATCTTGTGCTGTGTATCAGAATTGTCAAAACACACTCAACATCTGCTTGGAGATGTAGCTCCAACTTGATTAATACCTTGTCATAGTATGTCAAAACTCACAAAAGGAATCTGCTTTTATGTACAAGTAGTTACCAAAGGACAAGACTCAAAGGTGAAAACCCTCACTTCTTAATTTGCCTTGTGCTGACTTCTCGTTTCCTCCTGATAGTACTGGATCAGAGCCGAGACAGTGAGACCATGTTTGTTGCTCGCATGAACACCGCGGGAGGGGGCTGGACCTGGGTGCACATCCTGATGCAGTTGCAAGCCCTGGACATCAACTCTGAAGAGCTTTCTATCATCTGCATGAACACTGTGATCAGGTAAACACTGCCTGAACCAACAGCCTCTACTGCATCATAGGTTATAACTAAAAGCTAATGCTTTTTACATATCCTTACATTTCAGTTGACCAAGATTTTTGTGACCTTGTGATTGCTTTATAATGAGTCGGGCTAATAATAAGACATTGTAAACGCAACAAATGAAGTTAACTAAAAGTAATCAATGTTATTGAGGAACATGACTTACATACACTGGATACCAGACACAAAACTGTAACAGTAGTACAAAATGTACTTTAAAACCTATTGCAATTTCTGTAGTTTCTGTGAGTACTTAATTACATATGATCATCTAATTCCAACTTTTGTTTTTTCATCTAATTCGAACCATTCCTTTTTTTCTGGATTTCAGTGATGATGAAGTTTCACTCTACGAGGCACAATGTCGCTCGTTCTCCCAGTTCACATCCTCACTCCAGCACCAGGAAGACCCTTTGCAGACCCTCCACCCTCTCAAGGTTCCCCCTGCCTCCCCATCAGAGCCCAGCCCGTCGTGGTATGGCCAGCCCCCCTACAGCAGCCACAGTCTCAGCTCAGAGTTCAGTTTTGAGTCCCCTGATGACATCTCTGCCATCTCCAGCCTGGGGTTTGACTACCCTGACCCCACCCAGCCCACCACCATGGCCAGTGGCTTCCCCAGAATGGAGAGGCAGGATGTGACATCACGTTCGCTCAAGCGCCAGCTGTCCGAGGAGCTACCACTGAAACATGAGCCCAAGTCTCCAAGGATGTGCCAGTATGGCGACACCAAGCAAAAGCAGCAACCTGGCCCCACCACTACTACCACCACCACCATGGAGTTCCTGATGGGCATCCTCCCAACCCCTACTGAACACCAGATGACCTCCCTGTCCTTCCAGAGAGGATTCACCTTGTCATCTCCCACCATCCCATCCTTTGCCTCCCTAATGGCCTCCCATACCAGCCCACCAGCCTTGAATCTACCAGAGTCAACCACGCCTTTCTTCCAAAGCAGACCCTCCCTGCAAGGATTTTTCCCAGACCCTCAGACCACCACAGACATGTCCCTGTCACCTGGCCTGGCCACTGGTGGGCTGTGCATCCCCACACCACTCCAGCTCCCACCACGCAAACCCTCTGCCACCACCAGCAGACCTACAGCCCAAACAGAGCTGGAAGATGCAGAAGACTCAGGGAGTAAACTGGTGCCACAGTGGATCCACAACATGCCCCCAACTCCAGACACACCGACCAGTCACTCCTGTCATGTGTTCCTAGAGAATGAAGGTCCCCCAGCCAAAACAGACATCTTGCCGATCCCAGAGTGTGTCCTGACTCCAGACTCCACCAGCACATCTCCGCAGAGTTTGAACGACTTTTCTGATGATGAGGTGTCAATGACTTTCACTTTTGACAGTCCAGACAAAGACAATGATTCAAAAAGTAGCCTCCTTTCCAAACTTGTTCACTGTTCCAAGGAGGAGGATGTTTCTGAGAACAGTCAGTTATACCGTTACAGCAAACACGAGGCTATGATGAGCAATCAGGACTCA
This sequence comes from Branchiostoma floridae x Branchiostoma japonicum, assembly GCA_013266295.2. Lineage (NCBI taxonomy): Eukaryota > Metazoa > Chordata > Leptocardii > Amphioxiformes > Branchiostomatidae > Branchiostoma > Branchiostoma floridae x Branchiostoma japonicum. The sequence continues at coordinate 19,928,421 of CM023840.1, forward strand.
TGTCCCCATGCTCCCACCTGCAACCCCTCAGAAAAGCTACCGGTGAAGATGGAGACAGCTTTGGATGAAGTCACATGGAATGACATTGAGAACACTGTCACAAATCTTGTCAAGGCGATGGACCCTAATATGCTCCAAACCATTTACACTGCAGTGGACATGAGCAGCCTCTCACCCATCCAGGAAGATGAACTTGACTCCTCCACCAAAGACAAGGAGTCTGCAGTGAAGAAGCCCCCAAGTGAATCATCCTCCACACATGGCTGGCTTCCTGCCCCACATAGACGAGAGCACGAAAGCCCGCGAGCTCGCGTCCCGTCCATGAGTGATCTGTCGCGGTTGCAGGCAGCAGCCTCCATGCCTGATGACACCAGCTTCTTTGAAGAGTTGTTGGAAGGTACAGCACCCCACATAGACAAGACAACACATGCCCAACAGTTGCATGGCAGAGGAGGAAGCAACAATTCTAGCCAGTAAGTATTTCAATGACTATAACTTGTACAAAACATTTGTTTCTGCAAAGACTGCAATGACTGATCCTAACAAAGGGTGGGGATGCATAATTTATAACAATCACAAAACAAATTCTCTATTGTGTGTAGACAGTACATCCTGATCTTTGTCACCTGAAGATCAGTAGTACTAGTCCAGGAAGTTATTTTTGTCACAAAGTTCATACCAACTCACTACTAAGTCATTAATTTTGTAGGTTATATATTCAACTTCTTGCACATATATATGATCCCCAAAACCAGGCATACGTGTACTTAGGACTGTTTAATCCTTTGTTTTCCTGCAGCTGCTGGGATGACAAGGATTCCAAGTGATTCAGTCCAGAGTTCCAGTGAATCATTAGGAACAACATGTAGGGTTCTGCTGGTCAGACCTGCTATCATCACAAACATGGCTGGACCATGTGGATCAATCACAGTATTGTGATCTTCTAGTTCTGTTCTGTTGTATGTGTATGTGACAAATGATTTTGTCTATTATTTGTAAATTGTATTATTGAGTACAGATGCTATGTTAGGAACTAGATTTTTGAGGTACAAGTTTCAGTTTTGCTGGTAGTGTTACATACTGAAAGGTATTGCTAGCACAATACATGTATGTGACCAGCATAAAAGTCAACACCATTTGAATAATACAGTGAGACTTCAAGACTAGCAGTACTCATAGCCACCATAGCCAATGCTACTAACCAAGTGAAACTTTATGGGTGCTACAGCACAAAAATTAAACAAAGGTGCAAAGTATTAATCTCTGTTGTATACAAATATTTTGACATTTAGGTTTATGAGACCATAGATATCAACTCCAGTATTTGTCCATTAGAGCAACTTGGTATCATTTGGCACCCATACTGCTACAGGTTGAATAAAATTTCTAATCACACAAATTCAGGGTACCTAGAAATATTTGCATAGGTGTCCCAGTAGCACCATTAATTGATTGAAATGATGTAACTATAAACTTTGGTTGTGACTGCTGTCATCCTTTCTGTATTATGGAAACTTGCATTGTACTGTTGTTTGCATTCCAAGTATGTCATGTGCTGTTACTTTTGTACAAAATTTGAGATTCTATGATGTTCTATGTTTTAGGCAGAGCCTAATGATGATTAGTTGAAAATTAGAAACTTTACTTTGGGCTGGGTCCCATGGCTATGGTTATATTTTGTACTTGTCAAGGTAAACCCTGGGGGAGTTGGATTTGCTGCAAGGAATGCTATATCCAATGAAGTTCTGCCCCTACATATGGAAAAACAGGAGTTGATAGGCCAAGACTACCAAATGTTAGTAAACTTTTCAACATCCAATGACAGCTCAAAATCCCCTCAGGGTTCACATTGACATGTGCATTACAGACATCCTGTATAGATATGGCATTTCTATTATCTGTGCGAGTCTTGTATAATGAGTATGATGTAATCATGAGATTGGAATAGAATTATATACTATAAGCTGTATAGAAAACATGGATGTTTCAGTACATGTAAGTATCTGTGAAGCAAAATTTAATATATTTTGATACCAAATCTTCAATACCTTCCAAAGGTTATTTTGTGTAAGTGATAATCTCATGGTGCTGTGGTGAAATATTAGTATATTGTGACAGTGAGGCCAAATTTAGCATGATTTGCTGTATGATATGCCATGACAAGGATTTTGGTTTGCCCAGAATATCAACTCTTTCTGTAGACAGTCTAGAAGTGAGCTCTGATAAGGCATGGTTGATGACTGTGAATGCTAGCATGGTGATTTTTATCACATAGAAAAAGTAGGGTGCACAGACCATACCAATTGTTTCATTGGTTCTCTTGGCTTTTTATACATACAAATTATGCAGAAGTGCTTGAAAATAAGTCCTAAAAAAGGAAAAAAGTATCTTATACCTTTTTATATACAACATGACATCTTACATTTGACCTGTTTTTGTTATTTTTTTTAACCATTTGTGTGAGAACTAAGAAATGTAATTGGTCTATCAATATCAAGACAACGTGGCACTATTAGAGCTCAAGCTTGTTGCCTACTGGGTCAGGATATTTGACTTCCGTTGAGAAGCAAAGTTGAAAAAGACACAAAGCACCTGTGAAAATAAGCAACTGACATGACTTAAGAAGTTCTTAGAAGTTAGTATGAGTTTGGTACACACTACACAAGACAGTACAGACTAGTGGTGAATATTGTTATACTGAAGACATTTGTACATTTGTAAGGCTAAACATGCTGGTATGCCCTGTGTTACAGTAAGGGCTGTACAGTCTCTGACTTACTGAGAAGCCAGTGAGCCTGGTTCTTACCATGACAGGCTAACACCATACATTCCAGACTTCTGTACAATCTCTACATGGAAGAAATAAAACTTGTCAACTTGGTATGGATGGCTCTGTCTGGTTTGCTATTGTGTCCTGTGTCCAACCTCTTACTGAAAGGACCCTGGGTGGCTGATGATGGAAATGTTGGCTTTAGTCTTCTGGAGGGGTGGTGAACCATTAAAGACTGCTATATTGCCACTTACAATGAGCTGTAGCATACAATAAATAAACATTGAGAAAATACAGACTCCCAGCCTAGGATCGCATGAAGCTATACAGACCAGACTTCCATATGCCATAATTATGTTTGCATGTATCAATCATGCATTGAAACTAGTCCATGGGATATGGTCTAATATCATCATGTTGGGTCCTCATCAGGCTTTCCCACAATGTACATTAAGACTTGCAGTCACTGTGTGCTCTCTCTGTGCTCTAATGTAGCTGGTTGGCACAGTTTAACTGCTCAGAGCAAGATGGACCTGTACGGAACCAAGATCTGATACAAGGTTGTAATACTCACCAAAATTAACATTAACAAATCTAGCAAATGTTATTCAGCATTTTCCAATTAATAACCAAATTTTTGGCTTAGGGAAATACCCCTAATACAGAGCTGCTATGTAAGTGGAAAGTTCTTACCTAGTCACTGCATGTTTTTTTGACATACAAGTATTTCCACAACCCTGCTGTGTACTTTGGAATGCTGTGATTACACGTAAACTGTGACATATGAGTGAATGCAGTTATGATAATCAAGGAACTGTTTTAATCCCTGGAAAATTCAAGATATATGACTAACGTACAACAACAGGACAAGGAGCTACCAGCAAAGTATATGTAGAGCATAACTCACCTTCTACTAAAAGTTTACAGCTGCAGTTTTCCTATCTTTTGCTAGGTGGCAATCATTCATCAGCAAGTACAAAGTTGCTTGTCAATGCTGAAGATCATGTTTTAATTTTCCCTACTACATGTGCATGGATGATGCATGGTGCTAAATTTGCATTTTGCTCAGAAATTAGAATGTTGAAGACTAAATAATACAGGCCTCCATATGGCACAAAGGAGTTTTACTTTTCAAAAAAATCCATTGGTAACAAAGAAGCCTTCTGAACTGAATCCATGCCACTGTACTTAGTGGTGAATTATAGGTACAGTCTAGCAGGGAAAAGCTGTTGTTACCTCAGTGAAAAGTGGCTATGATGTCTCCACTTGTGGATACAAGGTGGCAAATGTGAGGAACCCTGTATGACCTGGCATGTCCTTAGGTGGAACAGCAGACTTAAATGTAAAGTTCTGTGCTGTTTCACATCCTTCATGCTGTGTCTGTACGCACGTGTCAGGTTGTTCAAGGTCCGGCTCAGGGAGGGCAATGGTCCGGACATCAAACGTCCGCAATAGGCATTCTATTGTGGTGATGTCACAGAATCCGTGGCTGCGCAGCTTGTCACAGGTGCGCTGTATTTGCTCCACACATGGTGAGAAGGAACACAGTCGCCCACCTGCACCACAAGGATACAGACATGAGTTCACACCAAGCTAGCTACGTGCTTCTTGGATTTCTTAACTACATTTCCAACAAGGAGAAAAGGAGCCTGAATGCCACTTGAGTTCTAGCCCATTTCCCAAACTACGGGTATTACCTAGCATAACCAGGATGGTATTCTGGCCGGGAAAAAACAGACCATATACAACTGTAATTCTATGCCATTTGTTGATTCTCACATCTAGCAACTGCACTGTATTTAGTTATGGCCTCGTTGCTATCCTATAACTTTTCTCTTTTGATACCTTGAAAATGTAGCAATTTTGTCTGACTCAAGAACAAGCTTCAGGTCAAATGTTTTTTTCAGCATTTTGTCATTAGACATTATGACTCACTCTCATTAAATGACAGCTTCCAAATAACTGCAAGTTATAGTTGGTCGATTGAGTTCAATTTGATATGAACTTAATAAAACAGCTTTTCCTTATACATGTACATGTACATGATACCTTGTGGATTTTATTTCTGCATGGTTTCAACCTCTTTCAGTCTATGAAATTTCCTTTTTTTTAATAGTCTTGCGACAAGGTCAGTGCACTTTGACCTTGTCCTGACCTTTCATCATTTTGTCATGATGTATATGTAATGTTATGTGTCACTTCATTGTATGAACTATTCCATTTTCGGTGCATTCTGACATAGCCAGGGCCAACCGGTGGGGCTAACTAAAAATAACTATTCCAGTACGATTGGGAACAGGAGAGAACACTGATGGTTTTGATGTCTACATTTTGATATCCATTCAAGTATCATATGTCTGATGATGTCATGTCATCACCACCATGCCATGTTCAACACTACATAGACTCCTGCAGAATAGATGCATAAAGGATAATCAACATCAACACCCTGCCATGAAAAAAATGACAGGGTGATTAAAAAGTAGTTTACATTTTAATGGGGAGACATTAGTGAAAGAGAGGGTAGGATAACTAGACATGCACAGCTGTACACACAGCGCAGGCACGCCATACCATCAGCATAACTAGGATACAAACCTGCTTTCTTTAGAGCCAGTTTTGCTGAGGCCACTGCTTCCCAGGGAGACGGCAGGTCCAGAAACACAGCATCAGCCACGTCAGACAGCCCAAACCCATCCGTACACACATTTCTGTGTGTCACTGTCACAAGGTTGCTGAGCCCGTGATCTGCGAATTCTTCCCGGGCCTTCTCTGCACGCTGTTGGTGGAACTCAAAGGTGTAGAGGTGTCCGGTAGGGGCGATGGTACGGATAACGGCGTGTGACACAGATCCACTGCCAGTTCCTGGGACAATAAACAAGATCCTGCAGTTCTGAAGGAAAATGATCCTTGCAATGGCACTGCACAAGAATGAGCACAAGTTTAATAAACTTGTGCTCATTCTTGTGAAGTTCATCTAGATCATGATGTCTAGATCTTGTATTTCATCATATTGCTTGTTCTAGCTGGCAAATAATGGGCCACTTTAAGTCAACAATTAACATCCCACTGACTTCACTCGCTAACTAGATATACATATATATCATAAGTCAATACTTTTAGGAGACTTTGAACAATGTTAAAACATAGGCATTTTGTTCTTATGGTTAAAGTTGAAAGATCACCACCACAAACATGACTGCTGCTAGACATACTGCATTTTGTCACTCAGCCTGGTCAAAGACTCATGGCCTGACACATGATCTAGTCAGGCATTGCATGTGACTCCCTGCACAATGGCTGGCATGTGAACTTCACAATACTAACCATTAACTCAAGCCAGCAAATCCTACCCAAAGTAAAAAAGACTTCAAGGCGCTAGGCATGCTGTGACGCATCACATGGAATGATGCCAAGTATGTCAATGACAAAAATAGTTGAATCATCTTGCCTACTGCTAGACTGTAACTTGTCAGACATTTATACTTTGAATTATAGCTGACAAAAACAGATAAAGTTATTGATCAATGATGAACTTTTAAAAGATGACTCCCACTGGATTTCAAATTTCTTGTGTGGAATCTATCCATGTTTGCATTCATGTATGAGCCACGTGGTAGCTGCACAGCCAGCCATTGGCGCTACCCAGGGGTGGTGCTATTTCCAGGGTAGGGGTTACTGTAGAACAGAGGGAACAGCTGAGACAACAGGTTGATAAATGTGGAGGCGGTTCATTCATCCTGCTTCAAACAACCTGACATGACAGTAGGCTTCCAGTCTGTCTGTAAAATTAATCTAATACATGTACATGTAGTTGATGAACATAATTGTGATACAAACATGTAGCAAATGGTGTGGCAAGATCTCTACAAAGATAGACAAATACTGGAGTGCATCTAGCATTTCATGATTATTCTAATGATAAACTTATTTTGGGGCAACAATATATACTTCATGGTGTATCACCTATCCCTCGGATGCTCCAGACACTACATATGCATATGCATATAACAATTATTCTATGCAGCCAGCTGTTCTGAGTGACATCATCTGAAAGACACATGTCATGTCCATGACCCTGACATGAAACTTATTTTTACTGCACGTCATGAACCCTGAGCCTGATATTAGGTTTGTCTCTGTTGCATGCGGCATGTACATCACATTTTATGACTCTGTAAATAGAAACCATGGAAAGATAAAGTGTTTGGCTAAGTGGAGGGTTACAGGCATTTTTTTTCATCACTGCAACAAGTCTAGTTTGGTGCTAGTTTGGTTGATGAAATATGTATGAAACTGGTTAAACTGCCAATGACAGTATGTCACAGCTGTCTGTAGAGGATGTAGCAGAAGGGTGACATCATCTGTAGCTGACACATGTCAGTGACCTGTCAACGGGGGATGGGCAGGGCGACAGCAGATGTGTTGGTGTAAGAAGTACCCTGACTACATTGTGCTCCTAGTGGCCGGCCCGCTCGACAACTGTCGCTCCCAAGCAGTCAATTAACCCCAGCCGGGAGATTGTGTTAACACAGGCTAGTGTAAGAAGGAACTATTTGGGGATGGGAGTGTGAGAAACTATGAATAATATAATAATACAATCACCGCTGATGCCAGGATTATGGCCTTCAGATTTGGTAATTACCTGACTCCACGACGACCGATCCTGGTTTTAGATCAAGTTGAAGAGTCAGCATACTTATGTCAGTGGTGTAGACAATCTGTGTTCGATGGGGCAGAGTCAGGGTCCACAGTTCAGGAGTAGGGTGTAAGGCATATACGTACCCTCTTCCCCCTCCACACAGAATCTTTGAACCAAAACGCGTGCCGATGATGTCGGAATGTCGCAGGGCCCCGAAACGCGTTTGGAAGATGCGGCCAGCTTCCAGTGTCAAGGGGAACATGGACTCGTGTGTCAGATAAATGATCACGACGTCCCCTTCCTCTACTCTCTCCTTGTACCTTACGAAACTCATCTTTGAAGCAGATGGGGTACTTTTTTCAACCCTGGTAGTCATATTCTCGTAAGAATTCACAAACTGTCAGTCTAACAGATTACAGTCTAACAGTCTAACATGAATCTAACAGATGTTGAGACCGCACAGCTGAGTTGACAAAATTATGTTGACACCGTACAGCCGGTTAGTTCATATCGACCGAAACATACAAAAGATCGCCTTTCCAAAGGACGTTTATGACTCCCAAATCTGCTGTGATACGATACACTTTGCCTAAATCACCTGATCAGTAAAGAAAGTCACTCAAAATCTTCAAAACACTTGCACGATCTTTCCCTCTCACTTGCTCGAAACCAACACCAGGGCGCCGCCATTTTGTGACATGTGCGCAAGAACAGTCACGTATGATGGCAGAAATATGTCGCAAAACTCCTGCCAGAAAACAGACCATATGTCGTAAACGTCTCACTCAAACATGCGACCTATGTGAACGACGTCCGGCCCACAACCATATAAGGAAACTTCGAACGCTGTCTTTTGTTTATCAACCAATCACAACACACGATTTTGTAGTCACGTGGACAATCGCCCTATTTATTCGCTGTCAGTCCAGAGTTCTTCACTGGCGGCTTTCCAAGCAACCGATACAGAGGCTCCAGTGCTACCAGGTACAAAAATTCCCTTAAATTTTGTTTCAGTGTGGTAGGAGAACGGCAATCAACGGACTGCCATCTCGTGTTGTATTAGTAGATGTTGTGTTTGTCATTAAAACAACAGGATTTCTGTACGACTGAAATCTAACAATGACCTTGCGCTGTAAAGAACACCAAAGGGGGGAGGAGCGGTTTGCAGCGACCCGTTTTAGCCGGAAACAAATGTATTGTTCATGGTGCTAAGTCTACTGCTTTATATGTCTTAAATATGTTATCCATAGATTAGGCAACCTACTTTGCAACTCTGCCTTTTCAAAATGTAAGCCATTGCATATAGTAATAGGGCAGGGCGCCTGGTCGAAATGGTAGAACTGGTTCCATAGAGTGTCAGGTAACGGACCATTTTACTGGTAGCCATGCAACACGGCAACATAGCTTCTTGTGTTACGCGCCAAACTGCAAATCGTTCTTTTGACAGCTGGTATTTGTTTGAGAGTGTTGTCCCGGCGAACTAATTATGTCGAAAAGGACAAAGAGTCCAAATCCTGGGCGATTGAGGCTTGTCCCGGTGCCGGTTTGGCGCGTGTTCCGCATTCTAAATAAAATCTGGCCTACTTGGCTTGCCTTTTTCCTACATCCATACCAGGGATATTTCAAATGTCCCATCTAGTCTGAACTTCAGTGTCTTTCTTTAGCACCACCATGGACCTTCTTTGCTTTGTCAAACCCAACATGTCTTTCTGCAGTTCATCATTTTTACATTGTGGCTCTGTTTTTTTCACCCCTCTATGATTTCAGTGTCATTAGGTATATCTCATTGCAAGCTTGATCCAAATTGCTTTGATTCTGCATCTTCTGTTGATATGGACTGAAACATTCTGTTGATAGATGAAAAGTAATATTACTATTTTCAGCTGTTGAGTATAATTTATATGTTAGAAGCCATTGGAAAGTGGGCTAAGTTGCAGATGACTTCAATTTAACTCAAATGCAATGCCGATGAAGCATTTCTAACATAGAAGGGCCCCTGCTGTATCAGGTTTTAACTTCCATGTATTCTGGGAGCAACATGATCCCTATACCCTGGTTTAGTGACATAGTCATGCTACAGGATAGGCTGCCTGGTGAAACAGCAATGTTAGCTGCTTTTGCTATGCAGGAATGCAGCAAACTGCTTGTCATCAGCATTGTTACTATTTTTGCTGCTGAGCCTTGGAGCATGCAAGGATCATTGGCTGTTGATTTTTTTTTAATAAAGAAATAACATTTATCAAGGGTTTTGTTGCCCATACAATTTTACAGTTTGAACCTTATTTCTCTAAAATGTTTGCATAGGCCAACAATATCAATCAGGCACGTTAACAAAATTTATCTTGAAGGGAAGGTCAGCTAGAGGATAAAATCAGATTATGGTAGAAGGTCCCACTGATATGATTACTGTGACATAGCCTCATATACTACACCATTACCATCAGTCAGTCAGTCAGTCAGTGGAAGAGATTCCTATCCATTTGTAAATCTGATTTGGTGTCACGGTTTTGTGGAAGTAATTTACATCTGATGAAATGCATGTCACATGAGGCGTATTATCTGTCCTAAAGTAAGATAGAATTGCTATTTTCTCTCTATCACCATGGTAACAATGGCTGAAAGAGCTTGGTCATTGGATCATCCTGCGCTCTCAGTACAGGCAACCTTTCAAGGTTGGTGCTTTGACGTCACTGCGTGGGTCTGTTGCCAGGCAATCTACTCTACTCAAAGAGGATTGAACTGCAAGATTGGTCTGTCAAAGTTTGGGGGAAATTTATCCTGTGAAACATTTGACTAGTCAGCTAGACCAGGGCTGTCTCCAGGGCATGGCTGCCAGGGAAGGGTAAGAGGTCCTAAATCTGGACTTAGGCAGGACTTTTTTCACAATTTTGGCTGACCTACTTGGCCACCATGGAAATCACTATTTTTTGGTCAAATGCCATGAACATCCATGTGATATACTGGACCCATCGGATGGATGACAGCTGGCAGGCCTGCTGTGTTACAACATAGTTGTCCAGAGGAGATACTCATAATTACAGGACTGTTCCACCAGTTCCCTTCCGACACATCAGCACAGCAAGAGCAAGATAGAGTAATAGGTCTGCAAGTTCTCATAAAATACTGGAAAATGTATTGGTGTCAGTTGGGATCTGCTTATAAAGATCAACCCCTTTCCTTCAAAAAAATAAAGCATCATGGCAAGAATACACAGTATCAAATTTGACAAGATTGGCATGTGATGTATGAAGCACAGAAGATATGTATCAAAGGCAGCTGCTCCTGACATGGAAGAAGAAGTGGTATGAATGGCCTGTAGATAGAAGTTAAACTACGGTACAGTCTCCTGGCCCTGACAGACCAGCCTTGGAGGGTGGCAGGTGTGGTTTTGCTACAGTAATTGAATTGATTGACAACACCAAATGGTAGAAAAACCCCTGCCTTTGGAAAGCCTCTGGTGCCTTCACTTGTAATGGATTTATTTGACCATAACTGACCCAAATTATAATATTCAATCCAAAATATTCATATGCATAGCTGAAAAAGCTTGAATCCTTCAGTTTTCATGCCAATACATCTATGTGGTACAACAGTACTGAAAATCAGAAGTTTCTATGTGGAGGCAAGGTTGCCCCAAGTCTCTTATTATTTGGTTGTTGTACCAAGGAGGTTATAACCTCCTTGGTTGTACTACCAAAAAAGAAAGAGTCTCTAATGTCGTGAGATCTCGCTTTTCGAGGTCAAGCAGCCATATCTTAAATTCATACAAAATAGTTGTATTTTCTTCATGGAAAAGAATTGCTTGGGCTCAAGGCTTTTAAAGATTGCACAGAAGAATTCAATGGGAGCATTAAGGCTTAACAGCATAATCATTGTCTGTGCACACTTCATCTACCGGTATAAACTTTCATAACCAGAGTATTTTTGAGTGATCTTTGTCAGAAGGGAGGTTTCAGTGTGCGCAATTCTCGGTAAGGCACCAGCTGGCCGGGAAGATATGTAGATGGGTTTTCTGATACCTACAGCAACTCTATCTGCAACAGCTCTCCTCCCTTATATGGCTATGATATTCTCAGCAGGACCCTATTTGTAGAATTAATGGCTGCTGCAGGTCCTATAGTGTGTGAGATATATTTACAGCAAATAAGTTGTATAACAATGATGATGGTATTATACTTGATGCAAAGCAGGGCGTGCAACATAAGGTTGCTATGGCAACACTGATGAGATGGTAACCAAACACCAGTCATTAGTACATACTTGACAGTCCTAAATGAAGGAGATAACTGGCATGTAGGGAAATTATGTCATGTTTGTGGAGACGACATTCTATAGATAAGAGAAAGCAGGGCAACTGAAGGTGACTTTGAAGCACTTGGAGCAATGTCAAAATAAAAGACAGCAAAAGTGTACAGCAGAAATAATATCCATGATTTATAACGATAAGATGGCTTTGATTTTATTTGATTATTAAACTGTTTTTGTCTCAGTCCTTGTGTAAAATTACCAACACATTTTTATAACATATCTGATGAAGCACTTGTACCTCAAAACCTTTGAAACCTTCAGACCCTTTGAGTATTTACGACTACGTCATTCCTATCATGTTCCCTAAAATTCCTATCATGTATAATATTTAAATTGTTCCCTTTTGTTTGGAGTAGATTCCATGAAGATTCATCATCATCAGGGCATTGCAAGGGTCATTGACAAAATTCCTTTAGGTATGTTTGCCACCATGGGATAGGTTGTACAGAGTTGTTTACTGTAAGTTTTCAGGCTGGGATCATTTCTGTTCAAGATTCTGCCTCTTGACATATTCTACAGGCTTGAAAGTCTCAGAATACTTCAGCCTACTACATGTATTTTCTCAGTACCTTTCTGGATAACCCCAGCTGCTATCTGTCAGGAGAGTCAGCTAAGCTGAGTTGGTGATTGAAACATTAGAGCTTACTCTCCACAGCTGGAATTGTCACTGGCTAGAAATTATAGCAGGACTTGAATAGCGCCACACCAACTAAAGGACATTAAGAAATCTTATGTCCCTCATGACAACTGACAAGTCATTGGAAAGCACATGACAGGAACTCACAAGGAAGTCACAAGATGTAGAAGCATATTATCCTGTCACAAGGTGGTTTCAAAGGTTTTGTGTTATAAAAAGCATGTTGGCAATTTGAATTGAGTACCACAAAATGCATGGTGTTGTTTTCATGGAGCCGTATTTCACATTCATAAATTCTGGTTGCCCTTTGGAGCTATACATAGGCAGGCTGGTGATGTGAATATCTTATGCTGCAGGCGCAGGCTTGGAATTCAGTCAGGCTGGTTTGTAATGCTGGGGTAATCAATATTGGGGTTCACTGTGGAGTGATCCACACAAATTTGGCATGAGGCTCTGACGGGTTTTACTGGCTGTGACTGTAATTTTATGACTGATGGAGACAGTTTTCAGGAAATATAAGCACTGCAGTTTTGTTGGATTGAAGCATACTTTCAGCACATTTTTAGGACAGGGCAATATTCCTCTTAGTTTGAAGCATGGTCCCATGACACTTTCAAAACATGGCTTTCAAATTGTCACATATACATGTACGATATTTAATCACTCACAGAAGAGCCAAATGGGTGAATGACCTAGCCTGCAGAAGTCTAGCCATTTCATAGTATGGGGACTTTTTAGGTGATAACAAATACAGAACAAGTCAATATGACAACGGGAGCCCCCCCAAAGTGGTCTGCATTGATCAAAAAATATCTTTCAAAGTCCAGATCCACCACTGAAGATTGACTTCCCTGTGGGGAATATGCTGTTCTCAGCTGATAAATCAATACAGAATACTCTACTGCTGGTGATAAGTGGTTTTCCTGGAGGTCTAGTGCAGAGGTCACCTCTCTGGGGTCCAGTCTTAGTACAGGAGGGTACTGGATAAGATAACCAACAGTACAACAGTACTACTTTCCTTAGTATGTAGCATAAGAACAGGAGGAAAGCAGAGGGGTGGAACTTGTTCAGTTACATAACTAACATTGTTAAATGCAAGAAGGAAAATGCAATGTCCACTGACCACGGTACATTATGCCTTATAATATTAAGAGTATTATATGTTTAAAAAAATAATGAAATGTGAAAAATTCACAAAGATAAGTGGAGGGAAACTTCTGGTAATCTGAAATGGAATTTGTCCCTGGTACGAGCAAGGCTGAATTGCTGGCTTGCATTGCTCGTGCAGTCTTTCCACACCTTCCAACCCTCGCTGTGCCTCTCTATCTCTGCGCTGATGTTATTTAATCAATAGAGGTTTGTAGGGGTTGGAGTGGGAGCACGGTCTGCCAATTACAGGTCTTGGCTCAACCTCAACTCTGCATGAATGCCATATAATTACCTCCATCATTGACTATCCCCTGGCAGGAATGGTAGCAATGTTTAGTTATCCCCAGAGCATTTTGATCAGTTGATAAAGATGCTTGAAAGACTTGCATGGGACTAACAGAGAAATAGATATGAAATTTGGTGCTGTTTGTGATAAAATGTTATAATTACTAATACACAATTACAATGTAGAACACATCCTGAAAATAACATATAGTGAACATTTTACAGGAAGGTTTTGCAAAAGACCAGATGAGATTTTGTAGAACGTTATTAGAAGTCTTCATTCTTATTCAGATCATGACTAAATTGATTGCCATTTTGTGTAACTGTAAGAGCCCACAATGTCCAAGCAAATCGATGGATGATGATATAACATGGTCAGAATGTGGACATGTATAAGCCATCTATAAACCAAAAATTAATGGCCTTCTTTATAATTCAAATGGCTTTTGTATAGTTGATATTGGACCTACTTGCTGTCAACTGCGTGAGATTAAAACTTTCATTATATCATTCCTTGTACCCTGGATGGACTCTCTTGTTGGATCTGTACAGCATATCTCCTGCCCACCAGGCAACAAAAGCTGCCTTAGTAACTTCAGCCCCTCCTAGGGCCAGAGGGCCTCTGGGTGTTCACATGCCCGGTGCAAGGCAGCTGCTCCACTTTTTCAGTAAGGCAGCATCAATCAATTGAAGCTGGTAATCAGTGGAAGGCATGTAACAAGGCTGTAAAAAAAACATCCAAGTATGTGTGTCCAGGATATGTTCTGTAGACCCAAACTCATGTGGTTTGACATTATCTTGGTATTTCTACCACAGCTATGCTTGTTATCGAGCCCTGACAGCTCTAGTCTGCCCCTGTGATTAACAGCTTTGTCAGTTTGACTGAAGTAAGCTTAGCTGGCCCCAGGACCAGCAGGGCAGCCCCTGCCAGACAACATCACCTCACTATTTTTACCACAGGCATGTTTAAACCTGTTATTCTGCCACTGCAGTTTAATGCCAAGCTTGATTGAAGTCTTTCTGTGCAGGTTTGGCACCAAATATGCATGAAATAAACCACCCATTCTAAAAAAAAAGACTTGCAAGTGGTTTGAAAGTGATGTGCTCAGTGATGTTGGAATGAAAATAGGATTCACCAAGCACCCCTGAGTGGTTGATTATACAGAAACTTATGCACATAGAATTATTTAATGTTTGCTACAGGCATTTTAGATACCACAGTCTGAATTTTGAAGGTCTCCAGACACTATACATTTGGTGCCCTAATGTTGGTAAAGGTTATTTCATAGTGGCCCCGAGTGTCTGTAAAATGGTCCTAAAATAGCAGAGCTATACACATGTAACATGATCAATCAATCAATCAATATAATTTTTTTTCACTTATAAACATATCTAAATTTATGTTGAATTCTCTGGATGTGTAATGAGTGTGTTGGCAGTGTCTCCATGGAGCCTGGAGATGCTGCTGAAATGACCCATCAGTGGGACCCATACTACCATGGTGCTGAAAAGCCTTCCATGGACAATACAAGCCAATAAAGGTCACCCATCTCTTGGCGTCTGGTAAAGTCATAGCCTTACTGTTGGCAGAGGTTTTCCAATATGTGGCTACTGACAGAGGTTCTCTAATTAATGGCTACACTTCATAATGTGGGTCAGCCTGTGCCATCTGGAGTTGAAATATCGACCTCACTCAGACCCACAGCATAATTTAACAGATTCTGGGAAGGAAACAGGGAGGCCCTCACCTCCCAATATGAGTTGACTCCTGGTGCAGCACATGTGCCCCTGTAAAAAGTATTAGTAAAAACATCTTCACCATATTTCCCTATGGGGTGTGTTAAGGTCAAACGGAAACATTCTCATGGCACAGACATGTTCTGGAAAAAATGACTTCCTGCTTAGCAGTTAAATGTTCAAGGGGCCCTGCACTTAATATATTCTGCCAGTGTCATTCTAGGATAGATAGCTGCATGGTTCACTGGGTTTGGGGTCCCTTGGTATATTGCATTCTACCAAAATGGTATATAGTGGCCAACCACAAGAGTGCATGCATGGAGGATCACAGAAATGAATTTTTACAGATCACCTTTTGGGAATATCTGGATTCTAGTGATGGAAAATCAATATTTGCCATGGAATTTTTATAGACTAGGTTGAACCAATTCTGCATTGATCACTGTAACATGGTAAAGATATAACCCTAATCAACATCAAAAATTGATTGCTTTCATATGAGATGACATTCCAATAGAGGTCAGGACAATTTAGTTATTTGTTTCTTACTTTCTTCTTCGCCAGCTGAAATGGAGAATAACTAAAGGTATAGTTACATGCACGTGTATGGAAAGGCACACCCATGTGCACACACATCTCATTCAAATTAATAACCAATTATTCATTAACAATTATTCGAGAATAAATCTGTGTTTTCTAGCCTGAGGAGCAGTTTGATAGAATTATATGCATCAGGACAGACTGAGGCCAGTTCTGACCAGTGGATACATGTCCCTGGTGGTTAATGGTCGTGGTGCTGTGATGAAATGTGATAATCTCCTTACCTTAGGGGATTATCAGTGGGTACATTTCCCTGGTGACCTGCAGTGATGGGGCAGGTGTGATGAAATGTGATAATCTCCTTACCTCTGGGAAACAGTGAATCCTTTCAAACATGCAAAAAAAGTGTTCTAAATGTAGTGCATTGTCAGCTCAAAAGAAATTCAATGTGACCAGATTATTTCCAATACGTTTATATGGAGGATTTGGCAAGATAATGACATTGATGGCAACAGAATACATTCAAAACCAACCACTGAGTATTGATTTCAACTATGATTTGAATGGAATAATTTGATGTGCTTCATTGGTGTGTTAAACCATTGTTTGTTCTAGTTTTGGAACAATATTCTTTCTAGAAATATAGACAAGTGTAAGAAGTATGTTGCTCTATGTATTTGGCCATCTTTAGCAGGTCCTACCATATGATGTATACTGTTAGCTCATCATGTATTCCAGACCATGCCTTAGTAATTTGTCCTCTGCCTGTGTAACTGGGACACAAATCCCCGGCCTTAGTGGAGGTTAGAGGACACGGGAGAAATGGAAATATTTATGGACTAGGTCACTTATTTTCAAGTTTAGACCATGAGGTTTTCCAGTCTACTAACATGTGTCTTTTATGACTTATGCCAGTAAACATGTAAATGACACTGGTAGCTACCACTGGAAATGAGTCTACAAGAGAGTTGTACATGTGTATAATGCTAAAAACTGCACATTTGGCCCATTCTGTGTCTTTTTCAACATATGTTAGACCAGCATGTATCATTGTTAGTCTTGTCAAGTGTAGATGTAGATGTCATGAGCAGTTTCCATATGTACAATTACCTGGTGTTTAAATGGAGCTGAATAGTTGTGGGGCTCTGTCAATGATACATGTCCTTATCCTCTGCCATATGGAGAGGGGCCTGCTCTTCTGTACTGGGTGAGGGTAATAATTGTTATCGTCTGTGATTGAGCCATCTGGTTCAGTATGGCACAACCCCTGCAGGCCCAAAATACTTCATTCTACAGTTATGGGTGTTACCTTGAGTACAGGTTAGTTTGGGATGTATGGAGATATTCATCAGAGCTGCTTATGGCAACAGAAAGGAAAAACTCCTCTGGACCCTTATGGGAGGTTTGACAAATTACTGCACAGGCCATGGTGAAATGTGGGCCTCCCACACTCCCAATATTGAGCTTGTTATTTTTGTCAGTGTCCAAGGTAATTGCTCTCTGTGCAGCTGCCGATATTCTATCTCAGTATCATTGAAATGCCCTTGTATACTGAAAGATGGGTAATGTAATAGTGGTGGATCCAAATTTTGCATGAACAAAAACCAGGGTAACAAAACAAACCTTCAGTGTAATTGAAAATTTTTGAGTCAGTTGATGTATAAAAAAAAAGGCCCAGTGCAGAATTTAAATAGCTATTGTGCTTCCTGCCCTGCTCTCCTTCATGGGATGATGTCATCACTCCAGTGTTGCTAGGTGCAGAGGGAATGTTAGACAGAGTCACTTAAGGGAACAAATACAACCTTTGCACTTGTTCCTTAATTTGACTTGACTGTGGACTTGGAATGATGTAATGTCTAAGGCCCAGGGTGGCATTACCTTTTAATTTATTTTGTTGTCTGAAGTGTCATTTTTTATTTCAATCTGTTCTCCCTGTGCTCTCTTTTAATTAAGGTACTCTCCATATTTGGGGAATTGATAGCTAATTTCTGAATTCTAAAGCCATCATTACTATTTCTTTGGATAAAAAAAGCTTACAGACTGGGGACACTACTAACAGTCTTTCATGGTATATTTACACAGTCCCATTAACACCTTGTTTCAGTACTTGTTTAGTGATATCATGATGACTTAATATAATATGTCTGTAGGTATTTTGAACATGGCAAAGGAGATCTCCCATAGTGAAGCGAAAGTTTGAGAAAATATGCTACAAATTATTGTTAAATATTATTGCAGTGTGCCTGGTTAACTACAGGTGTATGTGGCAACTGTCACGTAGCATGTCTTAGGTCAATATGTACACTAACCATTCCACCTATGCCAAATCAGCACACTGGAACCGCCCAGAAAGGATAAAGTGCAAAGTTACATAATACATAATTCACCCAATAACTGTGAGCGTGCACTTGACGTGGCACGAACTTGCCACGTAGACACACCTACTTTTGCACCGAAGTGGTGAGGTCATCATCTTTTATACCACAGTCGGCTCAGCCTACAGGTGTATACTCAGTCATCTTACCTGCCGTTCCTCTGCTGTGTTTCCCCAGAACCCAACGTAACGCCCAATCATGGCAAACTTGTGGCAGAAGAAATACCCGGCCGATGAGGACTTCCCGGAGTTGTCCAAGCACAACAACCACATGGCCAGGTGCCTGACCAAGGAGATCTATGCCAAGCTCCGCGACAAGGTCACTCCCTCTGGCTACACCCTGGACAAGGTCATCCAGACTGGTGTGGACAACCCTGGTAGGTCCACAATCTTGCTAAGTTTGCAATAAGGTCTAAATATTTAAACCAATGCTGAATAACATACATGAACCATGAACAGATATAGATGCCGTATGTAGCACTCAAAATCAACATCCAGTCTTAAGGACAAGCAAAAATCATGTTTTAAGTTGGGCCAGTCATTGTGGGGAAGGGGCTTGTAATATTGCACCAGGCGTAAGGTAAGAAATTGCGAGTGGAAATCAAAAGATATCAAATTGTTAGGAAATATTGTTGTGTGAACTGTTCAAGCTGGATAGTGTGATTTCCTTGAAAACAAAGAGCAAAAGTGTTTCATGATGTCAGGTAAGATGAATGAGGCGTAAATGGCCCACCAATCTTGTGTTCCCCAGGTCACCCCTTCATCATGACTGTGGGCTGTGTGGCTGGTGATGAGGAGTCCTACGATGTCTTTGCTGAACTCCTGGACCCCGTCATTGACGACCGCCATGGTGGATATGCCAAGGATGCCGTCCACAAGACCAACCTGAACTTCGAGGACCTGAAGGGTGGTGAGTTCGACGAGAAGTACGTCTTCAGCTCCCGTGTGCGTACTGGCCGCTCCATCCGTGGCATCAGCCTGCCACCACACTGCAGCCGCGCTGAGAGGCGTGCTGTTGAGACGATCTCTCTGGATGGTACGTATCTCACTTGGTATCTGTCTGTATCAATGTCCTAAGTTGTACTGCCTGTTTATCATGATCTGTCTAAAACAGTATGGTCATGCATACCCTGTAAAGAGTTAAAAGCATAATATCTGACTCCAGGAGAATCCTTAGAAGATTCTTGGATTCCTGTCAGACTGAGATCCCTTTAGAAAGACTGAGAACGCTTTAGTACCACATCAGTAGTCTGTCCCCTCCAGGTCTGTTCCACCTCTAACCTGTCCTCCCTCTCCTGGCAGCTCTGAGCCACCTTAGCGGAGAGTTCGCTGGCAAGTACTACCCTCTGTCCGGCATGACCGACGCCGAGCAGGAGCAGCTCATCGCTGACCACTTCCTGTTTGACAAGCCCGTGTCTCCCCTGCTGACCTGCGCTGGCATGGCCCGTGACTGGCCCGATGGCCGTGGTATCTGGTAAGTACAAAATCTGGACTTGCTAGTCAGAACAGTAGATATCAATGAAACCCAAAATGTAGGTTTCAGTAAGTCAAAGAAACAACCAGGATAAAAGCAGAACGATAAAACTCCAAAAATTCAACATTTTTCACTAAGTATAAAAGTCTGGATATTGGAAAATCATACAACACTTGTTCTTGTGCTACAATAAAGGCAAAAGTTGCAGCCCAAATAATGAATAGAAACTCTGCAGTGCTGAATGGAATCTAGCAATTGTGTGAATCTTTTCTTTTTTGGTTTTGGCCAACTGAATGGTGGTTATTCATGTAATAAGAGAAATGCTCACTGTTTACCATTAATTTTGTAATGTGAAGTAGTTATGTGGTCAGTTAAGTGGTCAACAATGTCATCATGGAGGCAGGAGAAAGAAGGTAAGACATGTTGTTATGGTAACTACACCATACTGAAACACTCTCCCCGTTTGCTGCTTGCTCATTTAGGCACAACAACAACAAGACCTTCCTCATCTGGATCAACGAGGAGGACCATCTTCGTGTCATCTCCATGCAGAAGGGTGGAAACATGAGGGCTGTCTTCAAGCGCTTCTGCGAGGGTCTGCAGAAGGTGGGGTTGCTTTGTTGCTCATGCTTCTGTCCTGAAACTGTGCTGTTCCAACTGGCCTGAAAGTCATTTTTTGCAGTGGTCCCCCTTGATTGCAATCTTGATAACATATCCAAACATAAGTAACATGGCCACCAAATGTAAAATTTCCAATCAGATCATTCATATTTTCTCTTTGTTTTGACAGTGGAAATGTGTTGTGAACAAAAGGGTCAGATGTGGCTGTGCAAAAAGATGTCATGAAATACTGACCAATGAAAGGGACCATTGTTTAAGTGTGATGACTTTTGAGGCTAGTTGAAGCAGGTGACTGATTCCAAACAGTATTTGTTCACAGGTCATGGAGCCAGAAGCCAGAAGCTGAAGGTCATGGTGAAGGATGAGTTGCACTAAGGCACAAAGCATAACATTATGATTATACTTTCAGGCACAACAACGAGAAGAGCTTCTTGATCTGGATCAATGAGGAAGATCATCTGCGTGTGATCTCCATGCAGAAGGGTGGGAACATGCGCGATGTGTTCCGGCGTTTCTGCCAGGGCCTGAACCTGGTGAGACTAGACTGGACATTTTGTTCCGCTGGTGGCTGAGGCGGGGCTAAGAGCCCAGCTTTACTGCCAGCACGGCTGACAATGTGATCAACTGCCAGGCACTGAGCATGGCGCTTGACTAATGGATCTTTGCAGGGTTGGGGACCAAGAAGCAGGCTTTTGCTTTGATGCAGGCTTCACAAGTAGTTTTTGTGTGTTGTGGAAGGGGGGACAAACTACACCGGTACGAGATTGAGAAGAGCTATTTGGTAGGGAAGAAATATGGGACACTGCTTATTCATTTCAACTGTAACAAGCTGACGTGTTTTCATGCTTACATTGGAGCTCTGAGGTTCTTAAACTCCACACTGTTATACAGGCTTCTATAGTCTTTCAGTCAGCTTAAAAATGTGTTTTTCTTGAACCCTGTATCCACCCAAAAGAACTTGTACCATTCAGTATGGACTGGTTGGATGGACCAAGTTGCAGAGGCCTGAAGACCTGAGATTCAATTGTACCCATTTCTGTCCCTTCAGGTGGAGGAGGCCATGAAGAAGAAGGGCCACGAGTACATGTGGAACCAGCATCTGGGCTACGTCCTGACCTGCCCGTCCAACCTGGGCACTGGTCTGCGTGGTGGAGTGCATATAAAGATCGAGGGCATGGCCAAGGACCTGAAGCGTCTGGACGACATCTTGGACAAGCTCCGTCTGCAGAAGCGTGGCACCGGTCAGTCACAAAACTACAACTGTAGAAGTCTCTTTATGATACTGGTTTAATCCATGATTTAATGCACAACAGTCTTGATCACTGTGTGGTCTCAAATCTTTGCCATGGCTGACATGATACAGCATTGTTCTGACTGATTTTGCACAAAAGATGGAGTTTATAATGTATGAGAAAAAGGAAACCAGCATACCCCTCTTGATTGTTCTGTTAGGTGAAAGTGCCCAAGCTAAATGTTAACTCTGGTGCTTGACTATTCAAAGGGATAAGGGACTGTAGTCCTAAGTTCTCCTGTACGTCACTAACCAGGCCTTCCATCCCCTAGGTGGTGTGGACACGGCTGCTGAGGGTGGCGTCTACGACATCTCCAACGCTGACCGTCTGGGCTCCTCCGAGGTCGATCAGGTGCAGTGCGTGGTTGATGGTGTCAACCTCCTCATCGAGTGCGAGAAGAGGCTGGCCGAGGGCAAGTCTGTCGACGACCTGCTGCCCAAGGCCAAGCGCACCAAGTAAATGGGTTTCCGCTCTGCGGGTCCCTCGCTGCCTTGGGTTCTGGTGGGACACAGGATTGTGCCAACATAGCCTCCTGTCTAGATTGTTGTGTAGTTCTGACATAGGTCTGAAAGTTCACATGCAGTCTAGATGTTTTCATGTGATGTAAACGTTATACAGAGCAGGGTTATGTGATTGTCTTTGGAGTCTGTAGGGGGGAGTTTAGAATGGAGGAATTTGCTTGGAGGGACGACAGTCGGCTTGTGCAAAGGTAGGCTGAGGGAGAAAAGTGTATGGAAAATAACAACTATTATACAATCGTACCTATCATTTGTGAAATGTGAAAATAATAATCAGGACGTTTCTACGATGCCATAGAAATAGTTTCTTTGCAGTCAACATAGAGGCACACCACCAAAATCCAAGCGCAGGTATCACCCAATGTGTAAAATACTGAACAAAGAGAAAACAAGTATGTATCAGATGATAATATACGAGCATGAAGAATCTTATTGTCCAATAAAGTCAGCTGCTTTATGTTTCTGGCACATCAGTTGTGTTGAATGTTGTGTTGTTCTTTTGCATGCTGTAGAACCACGCATATTAGTTTTCTGTTTCTTCAGATGCACAAGTCTCAGCTTCAATGGTCTGAGTTTGTAATAAAAAGACAAAAAAATGTTTTGTCTTATGACTGTGATTCTGTAAGGTTTTGAAGGACCAGCAGAAGGGGATAGCTCAGAGTAGGTTCAACATTGTCTACACAGCACTTTAGAATAAGTTTATGATTTGTTTGGCACATGTCAATTACTGTAATTCACTTTGTGTTCACGGTAGCTAAATTTCACGGTCTGAAGAAAATGGACATGTTCACAGAACTTTATCTTCACGGTGGTGGCAAGTGCAGGGAAGGGGCAAAACACAAATGATTTGATAACGGTAATGATAAGTTCACGGTACAGAAGTGACAGTGAAAACAGTGAACATAACAGTACAGTGAAAAAATCAGGAATTACAGTATACTGTTGCATACTGATACACACATGGTAAAATTACATGTGTAAATGCAATTACATGTAAAATTACGTCAGCAAAACCAACACCATGATAAACTGTAGAAACCAGACCCTAAGTTAAGTAGAGAACTGTTCTGTAAAAGTTTCCCACAAGGCAAATGCAAAGTTCAATGGCAAGAATTCTTCAAGGTTACATCTGACCCTGGGCTTGTCAATGCCAAAGCCTTCAACTCCACCAAGACCTTCTCAAGGATAAACTCTGCTTCAGAAACAGTTTCCTAACAGGAACCACCAAGAATTAACAGGAGAAGTAAAATGCAGGGACCTGCCAAATGGCTGGTGAGATAAAGAGCTCAGGAGTGAAGGAATATTTCCTTGGCTACATCTGTATGTCAGTTTTACCTCATTCAGACACCATACACACGTGGCTGTGGGACACCACACACACTTGGCTGTGGGACACCACACACACTTGGCTGTATAACAGATTATGATCGCATTGTGAGAGAGTCGTACATTCTTGTGGTAAAGCCCACTGGAAAAGATAAAGGCACTACATTATCTATTGCAGTGCTCCGCTAAATGTATTCTAAAGCGAGCACCAACCAGACTACAGCGCCGCATGGCGGCCTATGGTAAAAAGGAAAATACACTTGCTCCAATTTATAGAATTGGGTGTCAATAAAACTACAAGTATCGGATAAGTTTTGGATTAAAAAACCACATGAAGTCACACCCCCGTGAATGAGGACACTGAAAGTCATCTTCGACTGCGATGGACTACATGTACCAAGATTGGATAAGCCTTGACATTGGCAAGTGACCTTCAAACATTGGTTTGAAGGTCTTTTCTTAGCCCTACTCCTGTTTCAGTACAGCAGCGGTATATTTCACATTGGCAGACATTGAAACAATTCCAGTCATTCTGTGGACTCAATATTGTGTGACGCCGGGAATAGTTGGCCCGTGGACAAACATCACACATATCACACGATAACTACCTTATCAAGGCAGCCAGAATTACCAGTTTTAGTCATCTCAACTCCAATAGAAGTTCAGGCAATTTCATGTTCAGTTTGAAATTTTGGAAATTTCATGTACAGTATATGAGGCAAAACTCATGGAAGACTGTATTCACGGCGAGGCAAGCTATCTTCATGGCATTTTAGGCATCTGTTCAAATTCCTGAATTTATGACATGAATATCCCTGGGCCTGGCAGGCACGTTATTTAAAACACTTCAAAAAAACACAACAACAGACATGCCTCAGTATCTTTGTAAAAAAAGAAATGCATAGGACTACTTTCCAGTTTGTGGTATGGTCCTTAAACCCAAGATCTGCCTGGGATAACCTGAGTAAAATGATCAGGGATTGCACAGTCACATATATTGCTTGCCCCTCCCCACTTAGCACCCAGGTCTCTCCATAGTCTCCACAACCTTCAAATGGGTAGATGTTTAACTGGAATTTTAGCCAGTGCACTATCTGATGTGAATGGATCGTCAACCTCTTTAAAACAAATCCCCTGAAGGTCCAAACCTCTGGTGCCCTGGTGTGCTTACCATACATAACAGGTGCAGGCTGTATTCAATATCCATCAGATTTATGCCATGACACAGTTACACTTACAGGAGCGCTGAGTCAACAAGCATGGCTCATACATGCAGTCAAGAACATGAAGCAAGTTTGACCTGTTGCTAACACAGGGATATGTGTAGTCTGATGTACAGTAAAGGGACTGCATGTACATGTACGGGTATATAATTAAAGGTGTATAGATTGGATAATGCAGTTCATGGCTCAAGGACAACACTGCCATTTAAATGACCCCTCCCTCCCTTTAATGGCATGGTGTCAGCAGCTAACCAACTGACCAGAATATCCATCTCACCCAAGGACATTCATCAGTTCTGTGGTGATATCTGGACACTTTTGTAGCCTGTCCCAATTTTGACAAAGCCAGTGGCAGCATTCACAGCCAACTTTCCTAACGTGGGGGGTAAAACGTCCATGAGAGTTCTGGACAATGGTGGCCTAGCCTTAGCCAAGAATGTTGTTTGGCTGATAAGATGCACCGAGAGTAGGGTGCTGTTTGAAAAAGGATGTCTTCTGCAAATGCCTGAGTGTTAAGCGGGGATAGGGATACTGCCATAACGGTGCACACCCCAGTTCTTCCGCGACCGGGGTCCGTGGTAGTCCGCGGTCAAAAAGTGACGAAAGGGTTTTGAGTGGTCAAGTTTGAGTTCACATTTTTCCTAATCTGCTGTGAAATGATACCAGATACTAATATGGCTGAAAAGTATAAGAAGTGGTGTTTTTGGGGTAAAGAATGATTTCGGCCTGGATCCTCACTTCCGGGTATTCTTGCGCCTCGAGCGTGATCCGCCCATTTGACCCAGATTCTTCAGTTATGCGTGGTGTGGGCGGATTTGGGACCCCTCGCGCCGAGGATGATTACAAAAACTGCAGTACTAGGATTTTCTTTATAATTGAATCAAGTATACTCGAGGTTTGTATCTTTCTGCCAACACCAGTCGTTTCTGCCGGAAAATTCTTTTTGTCCTGGTTTATCTTACGCGAAAAGTCCCAATTTTGTGCATTAATTTTGGCATAAAAATCATGATTTTTCTGTTAATTTCACAAAAATTAAAGAGTTTGAAGAAACAAAACTCAGTCAGTCTTGTAGCTGAAGGGATATCCTTCTATCCTATATACAGTTATTTGGCTTCCGAATTATTCCCTGGAAGAGACGGTCGCTAGACTCGAGGGTGTGCAGACTGGAATGGAAGCCCGAAAAAAACTGGGGTGTGCCCCCATAACGGGAAATGTTATTTCAGTTGATACAAGTTCCAGATATACATACATCAACAACAGCAGTCATGAGACCAAACATTCACCAATCAGCACAAAGCATTTATTCTAACGATTACAAGGTGCAGTTCTGCATACACCTGCTAGGTTGTGTACATAAGCAGGCAACTTGTCGCATTGTTGTGTCCACTACAAAGTTCACCTTTTTAACTGTTTTCTTACTGTGTAAAGTAGTCTTGCTTCAAGAAATTATTTAACACGTTCTGAATACAATATGCAGTTACATTATTGTCCACAGATTTTTGGTAAAAGTTGAATGGTCACTTTCAAGCTGAATCAATAATTGACCAGAGCAACATTACTTCTCAAGATAAAAACTAAGACATCTGATGGTTTGTCTTGAGTGTTATGATAGGAAGTGGCTGTAAACTGAATTCATTACGCTATGTTCAATATTTTCAAGTTGTGTTTCTACAAGATTCTTCAACTTATCATTTATTTCAAAACATATCTGGGAACCAAGGAATGAACTGCTGTGGCCTGTATGTAACTAACCAACCTGTTCATGCATAAAGGGCATTCTCAAAATAGAGGAAACATGATACAAAACTAACAGGCCTAGGAATAGGTACTTTGTACAATCAAGTTAGGACAAAAGTTCCTCAGCAGAAAATTGAAGTGCATTCGTGGTTGCAATTGTTTTACAAGGTTTCCAAGCTATGAGAAGGTGTCAGACTGACCATGTTTTCCACTTGTAGGAAGCTGAGAGTGGCAGAGGTGAGAGTTGCCACAGGCATTCACTTACCCATAACCACAGTTAGCAGGCTGGGTCGAAGACAAAGCTCACCCCTGAAACCCCAACATTCCTGTGTGTATCTTCACCTTCTCACAGCTTATCTCTCTCCTATCTTGCCAAATGGATATACATGTAACTGTCTACCAACTGTAACTGTCTACCAACTGTAACTGTCTACTTAAAAATGTTCCACACAATTTTTCCACTATTAGAAACACACAGTCTATGAAAATTTGAGATGTAACCAAATTAAGCAGTTTGCAATGCTCTCTGCGTGTATTTTGAAAAGTACAGATTGGAAATATAGTCCTGCTTATCTCACCTATATGTTTAGGCCTTTCTCCACCACAACATGCAGGGGTAAACCTGGAGTTGAACATCAGGCCACATCAATTTCATTTCTTGGTTCTTGAAAAAAATTAGAATATATTGGTTGTGATGATGGTAGGTTTAATCATAAGTAACATAAACCACTTGTTGTTCTCCTTCTTATGACTGTTTCCCTCAGTATCTTGAAAGCAAAAAAAAGCTTCAAACACATATGCCTACCACTTAGGTGGCTCAGTTTCTTCCTAAAGTATGACCTGTGTTTGTCCCTTACAATACATATGGGACTTCTGGGGTTTAACATTACACAAAGCTGGATGGGCAAATGGACAGGAAAACAGTAATCAACTAATCAGTAATGTCTTTGGAAGAATATGAGATACAATGAGGTAATGTCATGAAGCTTTTCTTGAGATATTTACATACACAACACTTTTTACTCCTCCTTACCTCAATGCAACTCAAATTGTACATAATACGATCAAAATTTTGCAAACTTATACAGTCACTACATTACAAATGCTTCTCATTTATCCCAAACTCCAACCATTCATGAGGCAATAAATTAAAAGGTTTGAGCACCGTGAGTGGCAGACCATTTCTGACGTGGACGGAGTCACACATCACACAGGAATGTATCCATGATGCTGCAATGATACAAGCTAGCTGGGAAATATTAAATATTATGTGACTAGCACAGTCAGGTTGTCTACAAATTTGAGTAAGTAATGTAGTTTGTGCTGGATATCAATGACTTGTAGATTTTGCAAAGTGATGCATACACCACTGCATAGCACACTGTCTACCTGCTAATTGCTCTTCTTTGTCTTATTGTAGTTGACCTGCAGTTTACATGTATGGAACCATAAGAGGAACATCTAGTGTACAGACAGCCTCCATTTCGTCATTAGGCCACACAGTCACATTTCAATGTTCTTACATAAGCCCTTAGACTTTCAACACAAGCCTACCAGTAATAACTGAAGAAAGAAAGATTGATGAAAAGAAACATCTTTTTGGAGCTTGACAAAATTCTATAATGCACTACGCTGTATTTATATCAGTAGCCTTTGTTATTACTTGTAGCTATTACTGATGGTGACTTTTGTGTCTGTTCAAACTAATGCCCAGCAGAAAGCTGTGATTTCACAATTCTTTGAGACAAATAATCTAAGTGGCAAAGACCGAAGTTCACAGAACTTTGACTTGCTGGTGTGTCCTACAGGTTTCCTCACAATCTCACATTCCACAACTTCCTCCCTAAACACAAGACAGAGCACCATACATTCACACAGGCAGCATACACACAAGCGAAGGGCTAAAGGCAGATCTCAGGTCTCAGCTGTTCTCAGGTTAGACACTATTTACAGTCACCCTCTACAGGCTGCAGTCCTAGAGAACAATCATATGATAGCAAAAATATCCGCACAAGGGGAACATCAGCTTCATCATACTAATGCGTCAACTTCATCTACTAGTCAGACCCCTAAGGAGTGTGACACCTATCAGGAAATCTCTGAACTGCAAGTGGTTTGCACCAGTATGTGCATGGAGCTGATCTGAGCATGTCAAGCTACAAATGTACACATCTTATGTGCAGAAAGAGCCATAGTAAGAGGTGACACACCACAGCAGGCTAGGCATATATGTAGACATTTACAACTTCTTGGTTTGGTCTTAACATTATCATATCATGAGAAGATGGGGGCAAGCTCACAGTAATCTGAATGGACTCAACTGCCCATGTGAATCACCTAATGTATGTTATATTTCTAGGTATGTCATCTGTAGAAGTTGTTCTGTGCTTGTGTTCTATCTTAATTTTCTTTCCATTCACAACCTCAACTGATTCAAGTGTTGTTGTCATGACTGACCTATACTGTACATCCATACACACTCCTGTCAGCTTTAAGAGAAGCTTTATGTTCCACAATACTATTGTCCCTAACTCCTTTTCGGACCTCTAAGTCTTGTGGTATGACAACACCTTCTAGTCCCAAGACGACAGTGACCACCTGTAATTGTTGTGATTTGTTTGTAAGTAGTAACATGTTCTCAGTAAGTACAAGTGAATATGTTGTTATTCCCCATCAACAATATACATAAAATTCAATCATTCCTTTACAAGTTGAGAAGCCTATTTTTCATCTTTGAGATTCCCTGTTGATACTCATGACCTGTCAGGTCGGAGGTTACAGGTGAGAGGTTGGAGTTCAGGGTGCCTCTGCAGACCTGCCGTCCATCAGCTGGTCGTGGCTGCTGCTGCGGGCGGCGAGGCTGCCACTGGCACGACGGCCGGCCTGCAGGAGGAGTGCATTGTAAATCAAGAACGCTGTTCTAGGTGTAACTTTTCAACAGACGTAATAAAAAGTCCCAATGTTGTCTTCTTTTCTACTGTTCACTACCTTGTATATAAATATAGCAGTACAGATCTTTTCAATCAATGCAATAGTGTGGCACTCCCAAATTCTAACTTCATGACCTTCTAGAGTCAATTCTACCAACAAATCTCCTAGATCTGTCCTAAATGTGTCTTTACGAGGGACGTCTGTCATGTCACTAACCATTAGCATGCTGAATCACCAGTTTATCAGTACTAATGAGGAGGAGGGATGTCGTCCAAAGCATGCTTACCATGCTAACCATGTTACCGTGTAAATCAAGGAGCTGCCATGACAGACCCACCTGATACTGTTCCTCGCTGGCCCGAGAGGTGTTGATGACAGACAGGGAACTAGCACGTTTCATGCTGGGGAGGAATGGGAAGGAATAATCAGTACAGCAACCATAGCAGGTCCACAAGGTACCCTTCTATTACTCTACATGTAATACAAGATTAATGAGCAGTCAAGCTGAAAAGCAGGGCTAGTCAGTTCAGCATTTTGCCATGCATAACAGTAGGTTAACTGGCCAGCAAACCACCACAGCTCTAGCCACTGGGATTACATGCAACATGCACATTGTGAGTGGAGCAATATTGCACTAATAAGGCAACATCAATTTTTTTTGGTTCTCAGACATTTAACACATTCATATGAGACATGGGAAACAGAAACAAGGCACTCGGAATGATACATGTTGGGTTGCATGCAGACTGTATCAGATTCACAAGGGTGTGCCAACTTCCAACACTATACAATGTCATGTGTATTTGGTACTTTGTTTTATTTCTTTTGAACCAATTGTCTCAGAACCAAGCAATAAAATCTACCATGATCCCAGATTGCTAAGACAAAAATTGCAAACCACAAAATCTAATCTAATGTAACCTGAGTAAATCATAGGAAATTCAAAAAAGATATACACCCACAATAAGGGAATGAGTATGAACTATCCCTAGCTATGATATACACCACAAAAAATCATATTAAGAAGAAAGGTACAAGCAGCACACCATGCAGTTAGTTTGGCAGCTACATGTACATACAGCCAGCACCATGCACCAGCCATGCGAGGGGAGGGGGGCATGACTACTGGTACCTGAAATGAGACAGGACCTTACCATGGTGCGCCGTGTTACCACAGAATGTGTCTGCTCCCACTAACAGTGAGCACTGGTACTATGGATGGGTCCACACTGGTTAGCGTTCAATTGGTTTGTTTTGTGCTATTATGAATGGTTGAAGTATGGCTGGTATGTAAAATGAAATGTATGAGATGGAGCTTAATTAAACTTTGCTCCATATTCCAGTGTGTACAGGCAAAAATGGATGATAGAAGCTTGTCTCCATACTAACATTTCAAAATGGAAACAAAAGGCAGGAAGGAAATCAGAATGTCTTTGTTGTGGACATTGGAAGAGGAAAGTGCTATTAATTGTAAAGACTTTTGCATAGTGATACATTCATGAATGTGATGATTGATGAAACAAAAATAGTTCAGAATAGCAATTTACAACTTTTGATGCAGGTTATGCCTTGTACAGACATATGAAGACAAATTTGTAGAAAGTAGATGTGTTTTGATATGCTGTTGTAAATGTGACAGAGGTTTTTGTGGATAATTGGATTAAAATTAAGATATAAAGTATGTTGTAAGAATGATGAAGACTGCATCAACTGGGAAGACAACATGCTATGAGACTGCGAAAGCAAAACTGATATCATGCTTAAATAGGTTGAAATCATTATGGACAGTAAATAATCAATTTGTAAATACTCTGACTGCCTACGACATCTTAATGTTCCAAATGGATATCGAAATAGGGGAGATTTCCTGGGTGACATCTTGTACATTACACTGTGAAGGTGGACCCATGGGGATTAGCCCACTCTAACAATTTTATTCCAGTTCTATAGTTTCATGGGCAAATTCCTTTAGCATAAGATGGATCCATGGGGAGCTCAGCATGGTACCTCAACATGCTATAGCAGCCAAATGTTCAAACAAGAGCTGCGTAATCTTTGCATGGCTGGAATAGTAACAGTGTCTGTTAGTAAATGCAGAATCAAGGATACACATGTAGCCTTTCTCTAACATTATTTCCAGAGGTATTTATAAAAAAGCGCACGCCCATAGGTGATTGCTGGATGTTTATTTGCGGATGGACAGCTTGACAACAAAGCGCTACCAGCCAGAGATGCCTTCCTGAAACATGTCTCATCCCAAATGCCTCTGCTAGAGGATCGGAGATATACAAAAATGCCGGCCCGTCCGGGGTAAGGTTCAAGTCATTTCAGTCAATTCCTTCTCAATCAATTCATGGCTGACGTGACATGAATTCGCACATACAAGTAGGGAATAATTCATACTTAAAAATATGTGAAATACATTAAATTTTGTAAAATACAAGTTTTTCAGTGGGAAAATGTTCCCATCGATCAACAATAGTTTCTGTCCTGATGACATTATCATTGCTGCAATCCACCATAGCAGAAGACCCTTTGACAAGGGTGTTCCACATAAACCCTTTTCATGCCTAACTCCATATGAGATATTCATACATTTTACTCTTTCAACTGCTTTCAAACTAAGATATAAGAAAATCCCAGTGTCTGGGGTATTGGTACCACATTCTGGTATTCAAATTGTTCTGGCATGGGATAAACACTTTTAAGCCAGAATTTATGGCTTATCAAATCCTCATGGAAGACCTCAATGTTAATGATAAAAGCATACAAAAATAGAAAAAAAATGTTGTAATAAATAAGGCATTTAAGAGGGTAAGCCTGTATACAGACACCAAGCGAATAATCTTGGCTTAAAAAACACAGCTTACCATCTTCAAATATAGATACAAGTACACTTATATGGAGAAGATAACCTTTCATTTGTCATTCATTTTCTGGAGGATCTGATAAAATATTCATTTCAAAGCAAATGAACTCATTAATTCTAAATCAAAGGTATTGGGTATGGTCCTCCACCAGATTAACAATTCTCACATACAAGCCTGAGCAATTATTCCATGTACCTTCTTCTCAGAATTCTTGTCATATATACAACCTTGCCAAAAGTCTCACTTCGGTCACAATAAAGCCAAGAAGTAATGGAAAGCACATCAACATAATGTCAGCATTAACAATGTACATGTGTACCTCTTTATATGCTTAGCAAAACTTCGATGATGATAATTACAAATCTGTCTATTCACCAATGTCTTCAAAGAATCACATAAGAAAGTCTTCTATTTGCAATCAGTGACCACAGGTAAATCCTGGTGCAATCAATAGGATACAGCACATTTCTACTCCTGTAAAAGGCTGGTGAGATTCATTGTGGCAATCCCACCTAACCCCCAGATATACCTTTCTTTTGATTAATAACTTGCAGCAAACCCTTTAATTTGCATGTTAACTTAATATGTTTTGAACAGGGTAGTGGAAGGCTGATGACATAGCCATCAAAAATTTGGACAAACTGAAGTCCTCAATTTCTTAGACATTGATTGTCATGTTGGAAAAATTATTAACACAAATTGTAAATGGAACGAATATGAACAAATTTGGAATCCCTCTTGTGAAAGGAAGGCCATAACTAGCACACAACAAATGTAATGTTTGTTTCTAAACATCAACACACCCTCAAAAGACTGTTTGGCAAAGACCTCTCTCTCTTCTTCTACTTCAGCATTCCACTTAAAATGTAAAATGTTAACAATTCAAGATTTTCCACTGGCTGTTGCCTCCCTACAGTGTTATGTTTTGATATAACAATAACCTACTCCACCAACCAAATTGACAACCACAGCACATACTTCTGATGTCATACTGCATTCCTGACAGACATGAGACCTTGACCTGTACTTGAAATATTTGATTAGTTTATCTTTGTGGTCTCCTGTCAAATCTGGATGTGATTTGCAAGTTGTATGGGCAAAAATAATCTTAGCAGATGGACGTCAGATGGTAATGAGACAAACCAGAATTCTAGGGAGGCTACAACATGTCTAATGGATGCTGTTGAGAGGCTCAGCATCCTGCAATTAGGCTGCGTTTCTGGCATCTTGCTGGATGGAACTTGACTGGTGAAAGACAAGCATGCAAGCTAACGGACTGGGCACTTGTCCAAGACACACCAAAGAAGACACGGGCATTTCCGCTGTCACCAAACGTGCAGGCACAACACGACATTTCAGCAGTGGGAGGGTGACATGAGCGGTCACATGAGCGCTGATTGGCTGGTCCATAAAATGTGTTAATTTCATTAGAGGGATAAATCACATCAGGATACATCCATCATCTTGGGAGCCCAGGGATGATTCATTACTTCCCAAAGGGCTTTGTACCAGTATCATCTTTAGCCATCATCTTTTGTCTTCCAAGAAGATTTTTGTACACTGAAATGCAATGTTTTCTACCATTTTGTGTTTTCAAGACACAAGATTTGCCTTCAACACAAACTCAAACAAAGCCTTGAGTAGGAACTCAAAGTCTTTCACCCAATGTGAGATGCCCCCCAAATCTGTAACGATTGATCCCCAGTCATGTCATTGTCCATCACTGCCATTCAGCACAGCCATGTTGCTATGATGGTTGTGCTGGGAGCCACAGTGTGGCCATTTATCTGTGGCAATTCAAATCATTTCTGTACATCATTTCTTGCCACAGCCACCTGCCACACAAGGAGCTGTGGGGAATTTGAAATCCTGCAATTTTGCAGCACATTTCCAAAACTAGACACAATATATTCATCTTGCTACATGTGACCTTCTGTCACAAATCAACCTGAGAAAGTGTCCATATAACCAAGGAAGACAACCAACCGTCTATTTTGCAACATTATTTTCTACTTACACCAGTGGCAAACTGCGCCATGACGGCTAGACATATAGCCAAAATGGCCATTCCTGTCACTTGAACCACACATACGGTACTTTCACACGTACAAGTGTTATTTCTGCCATTGTAACTCTATATATCATATTGAGACTTTGCATTACATTGCATAAGTGATTGTACAAAAATTTGGCTCTGGTCACTATATATTCATTACACAATTATTGTGACCTGCAATTAATGAATTCATTAATTTAGTGATTGTAACAATAAGATTAGAATTTGAGCTGCAATCCATGATCGTGAGAGAGAAATCTTCCTTCTGTTCCTTTATTGGAACCATCATGCTCCTGATAACACTGGGCAATACTGTACCCAGTTTCATACAACATGGACAAAGCCTTCATGGCCATAGGTTGGTCTGTTTCACATCTTATAAAAAATTTTCATGGGGAACAAAATGTTAACAGAAATGGTAAGCAGGTACTCCTGTATTGGTGGAAAATACAGAATCAATGGACATTTGTTTCACATTGTATCTGTCATTAACTGTGGTGGACAGAGCCATCGCTCATCTGCTAGTCTACATGTACAATTTTCTTCTCTACAATAGATAAAGAAAAAACTGTTTGAAATTCTTGTAGGACACCTTTGAAAGAAACATTTTAACATTTCTTCTAAAAACAAAATTGTAATTCAGTACATGTAAACAAAAGGACGATTGTGTCCCCCTTACAGTCATGGACCACAGCATTATTATATAAGAAATGGATATAAGGCAATGACGGCAGCAGTGCACACTGCTTCATACTGACACACACATTGATCAAAGGTTGGCTTCACTCTGCACCATAGAATTCAGGAATGGAAGCCTGGGTTTGTGCAGGGACGGACGGCTCATTCTGTAATTGTCAGCTGTCAATCAACTAACCTGACAAGATCGTCTGTAGGAGCAGAGCATTTCTAAGCCCTTCTGCATCTGACAAATAAATGGTTTTTCAAAGGAAAACAGTCCATATAAACCTAGAAGGTTGGTTAGCTTTGCTTTCCTTCTTTGAAAACTTGGATGGGCAAATCTTTCACAATCACTCCTGAAGAAACCTTAAATAACTCTTTCTTTCTTTATCAATTGCCAACAGATGCATTTGCAGAGTTGTTTTACTTAAATTTGGTGTAATAGTCATCTGTTCCCTTCCAGTTTGGCTACAATCTTTACAGACAGCTGCCAATCACAGCGCTGAGCCTCCCTCCCGACAGGACCAGGATGTCAGGCCTCAGGCCTACATGAGCCAGGATGTGGGGCGGTCGCTCCCCACTGCTCCCGCTTCTGCACCATCCTCGAGCCCCTCCGCTCCCTCACTGGCAGCATGGCAGGTGGGAATAAGCACTTTTTACTCAACAGTACCACCAGGGCACTACTTAGGAATCATTCAGCATACAGCGCTCCAAATGATGGCCAGATTGATTGAACTAATCTTGGGCCACAAGCACTTGGAATTGTACATGTCCCAGGGACAAATATTTGTCACAGAAAGACCCAAGCACAAATGTTATTTAACAAACAAACAAACAAACAACCCATCTTCATTTTCAACAAGTGCGTTCAATATATCCTGAACTACATCATAACAGAAACGTTTCACAATGAACATGTTGTGAAAGTATTTTCATGGTACCACATCTTGTTACATACAATGTACACTGTTGTACAAGGGAAGTGATTGTTTTGTGGTCTACACTGTACACCGGTCAGGACCAGACTGACAGCTACATGTGTGACAGAGGTTCTGCCAACGAGCAGTGAGTCCTCACAAGGGTTTTAACCCTATAACAAAGTTTGTGTTCACAGCCAGGGGTCTGTACACCATTTGCAACCATGTCTCTGACATGTATGACATTTCTGTAACATAGTTACAGCTGCACATGAAGGCAGGGGGTTTGTTGGGTGGGAGTTTTGCCAGTTATCCCCATGGATCCACCTTATGCACTACCAGTGAGCACAGATGACCAAGTACCTAGAGGCTCCTATGTTTGGTAGTGAACAGCTTTAGAGGAGACTTCTGTCATGCAACAATCTTCATTGACGTTAAGTCCCTCCATGGCAATGACAACCCTACATACCTAATGGTTTGGCCTTCAGTTTTGGACCCCATGGTCTAATTTTGGGTGAATCCACCTCATGCATGGGGGTGACTTAAAGAAGGTGAGCAGCCTTCCATGATGACAGGGCATGGGAACAGCCCAGCATGGTATATTACAGTTTGTTGGGAGCAGACACATTCCTTGTACGGTGGCACACGTTGCATAAGGGATAGTTCAGTGAGGTGATTGGTACCTAAACGTTTGGCTACAACAAACAATGTTATAGGGTTAAGGCCCTGTGACGTCGCCGTTCCTACCTTCCACCGGTGTCTTTTGACTCGGAGCCCCCGCGCACCTTACTGAAGAGCTTCTGGCTGGAGCGTCGGATGGATGCACGCAGTTTGGAGAATGATCCGCTACGTTTGAGCTTGCCATTACCATCCTGTGTTGCGAAAGAGCCCTGCCAGATTAGAGGTGACTACTGTTTCAGGGAGGAAATGACGGTCATCCACTGACCTGTTAGTACAAGATTTGCTAACAAAAAAAGTCAAACTGATCATGGAAATGACTATTGTGATAAGTTTTCCCATATTTTGTTATCAAGCATGCACATTAGAAAATCTAACAATATCTCTTCCTCTATTCAACAATCACAAGACAGTCTGTCTAGCATCCCCCTGTCCTTGCACAAGAGATGGGCATGCAAAATCATCAAAGTCTACAATGTTCTACTCTACTCTATTTGATTGGAGGGACCTGCAGGCATAGGCCCAAATCACACTCATACTGATAACTGATTGGTCACATGTGATCTCATCTGATTCTGGTCAAAGGTCGAGGATTACTGGGACAGTTTACTGATTGGTTGGCGATCACATGGCTTGAGTCTTGAACATGGTGCAACCTACAACCCTTCTCCATGACGGGGTGAATACAGCCACCGACACCTCCGGTGCACCATGCAAAAGGCTTCTTGGTGGAACCATTGTAATGTTAGGGCTTTTAAACTAAGCTCAAGCATCTTACAGTGCTTCTCCTGCGAGTCAGAAATGTTATAGGACAATGGCATAGACCCATGTTATTGCTAGAGACCTGCCACAGATATGGGGACATTTCTAGAGGCTAATAAATGGGATTTGTTAGTAAGAATATGAATAAATGTTATTTTTGATGTTGTTATACTATCTGCTACTAATATTAAGAAAAAAGAGCCAACATTTATGAGCAGTAATGATGAAGGTAAAAATCTCAAAACACATTTTGTAGCTAATGCCCTTTAAAATGGAGGTAAATGCCTCAGATAACACTTTTTTGAAAGTACAGTTGCCTAACAGTATCTAAAGCCAGACCAGATCTGTTGAAGTACTTAATCATATAGAGCACCCTTTCCTTCCCATAATATTGACATTGTCATCAAAAGAATTGATAATGCTACACCGAAGAAGACTTTAGAACAAACACTGCTTCCAGTCACCCCCAAACTAGTCATGATATATACTAGCCCATGCCCATTACACTTGCTCTAAGTGCATGCAAGGAACATTTTTCTAGAAATGTTATAAACCAGTCTGATGAGTGAGTTAAACTGCATGAAGGGTAGTGATATGGGGTGTGTGGGTGGAGGATACACAGGAGAAATGAAATGCATTAATGACCTTCTACTACAAAGTTTTCACACACAGAGCAATATCAGGAATTATCGTTATCTTTTAACATGAAAATGTCAGAACTCAATCTTAGAAGTCTTTTACACAGGATTTACACAGATAGTGGGTCCTATGAGGACACGAGAAAGCAAATTTTAGTTGTAGTAGTCTATTGACAATTCTAAACTTGCCTGCTGGAAAATCTTTAGGCACACAACAGAAATTATAAAACACATAGTTTTGCAGGACATTCCTGCCTTGCACATTTTCTGTATGTGTGGAAACTCTGAGTAGAGTAGCACTCATAACTCAGCACTGCACACCGACACTCTGCACAGCAAAGGAACACCATACCAGTGTCTACCATGTGGAACAGCTTACCTGTTCAACAGTTATATTTGTTTGCTAATGCACACTACATTATCATCTCCAAAAGTGCACTCCATGCTGTAATGTGGCAATTCTGGGGGTTCATCAGTTAAAGTCCCTCAACCATTTACAGAATGTGTAACTTGTAGCCTTAAATTACTTAATTAATAGTTAAAATCCTTTTTAAAAATCACCCCATGAAAAACATTTCACAAAAGGTCAGATTGTTAGCAAAAACATCTCCACCTCCCTTCATCATTTTCCTTGGGTATTGTTAGAAGTTGTAAGAATAAAGGCCAGCATCTGTATATGAGTGGTGACTTGTTGAAGTTAGCCCGTTCCATTTTTAAATGCCCGGTTAAGGGCAGCAAGGCTCTACCACACAAGAAGCCTACTGCACGACGCACGCAGAATGTCGAAGACTATACTCACCCCGCTCCACTCCGCGCCAATACTCACTTCTTCCGTCCCATCATGCTTCTCATATGACACACTCTCTGAGTCCCCGCGCTCACGCGACTTCTCGCGCTTTCTCTTCTCGTCTCCGTCGTGTGTTCCCGTCTCGTTCAGGATTTCACGGACTTTGGTGTCCCGTACGATATCTAGCGCCTGGGGATGGGCAAGACCGCGCTTGAAATTTACTGAAACGGCCTGCAGGGTTTCATGTTAATGGAGGAAATGCCATCAGTAATGCCCAACATCACAACATGCTCCCACAAACATGCACATGCAACATTCTGTAGTAACCCTGATAAGTGCCCTGTAGACTGCAGGAAACAGTACATCTGTTAATTGTGTTTGACAATGCCAACATTTAGGAAAGAAATTCCTGAGTACTTCTAGAGCATTTTGTTAAACCAAGTGTGCAGAATCAAATCAACAAATGCATCACTAGACGGACAACAAGTAGTCAAGCGTCTTTAAAATTAAGATCTTTAAGTTTGAGGAAAAATGCTTGTTTAGTAAAAATGTACTGAAAAGCCTTGGGTTTTTGAACTACTGTTCCTTTTTTCAATTAAGTCGCTTTGCACCAATAAATACTGACAAACATTTCTAGCTATTATGTGGTTGTGGATATTACTACCTGAACAAGGCACCTAGCATGGCTGAACAACCATCCATACATGCAGGAATATGGCAAACACATCAGCCCATCACAGAAAACATGCAGTAAAGGAAAGGAAAGAAACATCTACAATGTACATATCACAACAACTCTACACTGCTGGTCTACAGGCTCAGAGTCTGCACTTCTGGGTTTATACTGGTTACTGAGTGAAGCTGGTCTGTCTTAATGGTTTCTAATTTCATGATAATCATAACAGCCAAGACTGATATCAGTCAGTATAAATATCAAATGTGTTTGGCAGATGTGTTAAAATGTTTTCTTTCGAACAAAACCCTTCTAAATCATGTATGCCCTCTAGTAATGCTGGGTGTCCTTTTCTTTACTTGCCAAAGATCTAGCTAACATTTTTAGGTTGTGCATGCTGGTAGTACTGGGATCTATTACGACAGTTTGGCAAAATGTCTTTCACATTTTTGTTCTACTTTTTTGCTGCATTTTCTTTTTAACTCTGAGCCGTAAACTAAACCTATCAAATACAACAATGTTAATCAACAACAAGCGTGAACACAAAGTGTTGCATGCAGAACCACTGAATAGCACGAGACGGGCAAGCAGAATGAGAGAGTAGCAGACTGGAGCGGACCTCATTGTCTACCGAGCCACACAGGGTGGAGAAAGTGGAGCCTTGACTTACACTGCAGTTCTACAGAACCCGGCCGCAGTGGAGAGACCAGGGCAGGGTCAGTACAGTAGTTAAACAGGGAGTGGGTCAGTACATCATTAGGGGTTAGTACATTACTTTAAAAAGGGGGAGGCAAGCAAATCATTGTGGCTGGTACAATGTACATGTACTGTATATGCAGGGTTTGTTAAAATGATTCTCTTCCTTTCTTACTCCCTGTATCTTTTTTCTTAGACTTAAATTTCCATGGTAATATCAAAAAAATTTGGCAAGACAAGCTATAGAAGCTGCATCCCTTATGATGTCACAATGTCTCCATCACTTCTCTCTTCTAAACTTGGATTTCTTATGTGACTTTGAAGGTTAAGAAAGGAAATTTGTTTTGTAAAATAATACTAACCCTGAATATACATTGCCACATAGGTAGTTAGCAGATACTGTATAGAATTTTTAACATCTTGGGTTACCAGTACCCATACATTAATATTCAGTCAATGTATTAAACACATCTACATCATATAAACAGACTAGTATTTCAGTCTCAGCTTCAGCTGACATGCTGGTAACTCCAACCTTTCATGCATCTTGTTGTAAAGTAATGCAAGATAACATTTATATCATACCAAGATTAACACTACATGAAGATTGAGTTTCTTGGACAGAAAAGAGTCACAATATTTATGCCTATTCCATCATGCACTAGCCCCAGCAGCCTGCTAAGTATGGCCATAGCATGGTCAGATGACCAAGAAATGATGCAGCACTTGCACAAGAGCTATCACAGCACTTTACGAGAATGATAGGGATTGGAATCCCCATACATTTTTGCTTTTCTTGCATAAACAAGTTACTATAACAGAATAAGACTAGTAGAGTGAGATACATGTAGAATGCATTTTGACATGTGTTAGTTGATGTTAGGTTAGTTAGTAGCATGAGGACAGCCATAGCAGATGAGTTACCTGTTTACGTGATCTGAGGGCGCAGTCTTCCAGAGTCTCGGCAGCCTCGTACTTGCCCTGGCGCCGGTACAGAGCGCCCAGGTTCTTCAGGGTAGTTGTTACTGTGGGGCTGTGGAATAAAATGAGGACCGGTCTGTCAGTAATGGCAGAGCAACTGGGATGACTTTGTGTCCTCCTGTTCTTACTGTGCTACTTTGTCATGGAAGGTTATGGCTGTATGACCATTTTTTACAGAAATTACATGAATTTATAGAACAGATGCACATAGACTTCATGAAGAAGAACTCAATCTGTCGAGCTTGACAGGAGACTTTATGCAGTTCTGATACATTCCAGGATGTATACAAACCATATGATGTAAGAAACCTCAGAACTAGGTGACCATTGTTAGTAATACATACCTACAGATGTACTTGTTGTTGGGAGGTGCTGGTTAGTGGCATGCCCACTAGAGTTTCCTTACCAAACCCGTGCAAAAAGAGTCTCCCCGTCCAGTACAGATGGGGAGAGGTGAGTGTAAGATAACATGAGAGGGACACACACACTCTGTACCTGTCAACTTTGGCTGCCTTGTGCCAACCACCATAGTCACCGTATGGAGTGTCTTTGAACTTTCCCTGGAAGGAAAATAATACCAACTTAAGTCTGGTGCCTGTGCTGCTAGAACCATGTGTTTACTTTTGACATGTTTCATGGTGGCTACATTGTACATGAAATGCGCATTTTAGCTGCCTGGTGGGGTTATACTTCATCTCAAATACAGTGTGAAACATGAGGTAAACACCTATGATCAGGGCAAACTATATTTGACATTACTAGGACTCTCAAAAACCGACAAATTTGCTACTGACATTTCCACTCTCTCTTGGATGAATTTTCTGATGAAAAGTTTGGGTTACAGTTAAAATTTCCATGTACCTTTTTTAGTAACTTTGCTTACATTGGACTGAAACTTGTCATGCTGATAGCAACACGTCAACATTTTATCAATGATAATTTTGCTATCCTCATGATTAACCTACCCTATTCTCTTCTCTCTCCTCTGCATGCATCCAGATGGGTTTACTGTCAGAGCCTGGAGAACATCACAACGTTACACATCACATGGAATAATGGGCTGTCTGGTACTCAATTGTGACACAGAAATGACTTTTGAATTTCTATTATAACACATAATCCTCACTAGAGACAAAATTGGTTGTGTTTTGTGGATCTTTTTACCTTTGGTATGCTAAAAGCTGGAGTATTATATATGCCACCTTTATGAGCACTACAATGTCAAGTGATAGGCCCATGCCAATGACAGGCCTGGACAACACACAGCAGGTCCACTGGTAATGACTCCTGGAGCCCTTGCAACATAACCCTGTGCCTAGAGAAGACATCCTGGCTGGACAGACTACTCACCAGCTCCGAACTCCTTCTCGTGTGCCCGTGTCAAGACCTGCTTGTACAGAGTCTCAGCCGCCTTGTACTTCCCCTGCTTCAGGTAGGCAGAGGCCTGGGGGAGGTATTTACATCAGCAGTGCATAAATAGAGATGGAATAATTGCTCTTCCTTGAGCTACTCTGCCCTTTACTTTAGTCCATCCATTAGTGCACAAAATTTGGAGATTTTTGCCTGACAAATTATCTAAGGATAAACCATTTTACCAACCCACCTTTCAAAACTCGACTGATCCAAGACACTTCTAAATGTACAAAGTGTACCATCAAGAAACATGCTTTGCATGCTCTTAAATTTTTAAGTAAGCCGATGTCAACTTCATTAATGGTTCATTCATGGTATGTTGCACTACTGGTACTTATACTGTATTAGTTACCTGGAAAATTTGTGTACCATATCTTTAATGCCAATATTCTCCTGAGTACAGAATTCTCTTTTACAGATACCTCCTGACAAAGGTCTGACTACTACATCTCTAGTGTTGCTTATAGAACGAACACATTTACACCACAATAGAAGGGATGTGAAAAAGAGGTGGAGAAGATGATCATGCAGTTCATCCTATGCTACATGTAGGATTGTATGGAACCTGGAGACTTTACTGGTAACTGTATAATACTGACAGATCTTGTTAGAAAAAATCTGTCACAAATCAGAAATGTTACTGACAACTACAATCAAAATGGAAAAAATTGCAGGGTTTAGGAGACAAAATTTGTTAAAACCTATATCCACATGCATTTCAGGTGTAAAACTGTTCTTAAGTTTCACATAATTAGATTTAGCAGCACAGATGGGTAAGACTTTCAGGACACAGGGCATAGGACAGAGTTCAGAAGTCGTACCAGGTTGTTCATGGTCTTGGCAACGTTTGGATCGTCGGGTCCTAGCTTGCGGGTATAAATCTCAACTGCTCTTTGATAGTATATTTCCACCTGCACACAGCAAAGCAAAACACTTCAAAAAGCATGAACAAAAAACAAACAAAAGAACAGGGAAGACGTCCATACCAGGTTGTTCATGGTCTTGGCAACATTAGGGTCATCGGGTCCGAGCTTGTTGGTATAGATTTCTAGAGCTCTTTGGTAGTACCACTCAACCTGTACAAGGTGATGTAAGACACATGTCGCTGCCTCGCTGACATCAGGGTGTTTGCTAGAAATGCTGCATTAATAGCTGCAGGCTTCTGGCAGCAATACATGTATATGCATTTGCAGAGCTGCAGCAAGTTTGAAAGCAGCAGCTGCATGCGAATTTGCAGCAATGTTATCTGCAGAGCATGCAAGTTACAAACATGTGCTATTTGGAAGGCAGTCACATGCATAGCTGATATCACACACAGTCCAGAAATTACATGCAGTCCTGCAGAAAGCCTTGCTACATGGAGGCAGGGATCATACACACGTATACACAGAAAGATAAAAAGATA
Source organism: Branchiostoma floridae x Branchiostoma japonicum (assembly GCA_013266295.2). Classification (NCBI taxonomy): domain Eukaryota; kingdom Metazoa; phylum Chordata; class Leptocardii; order Amphioxiformes; family Branchiostomatidae; genus Branchiostoma; species Branchiostoma floridae x Branchiostoma japonicum. The sequence continues at coordinate 19,972,539 of CM023840.1, forward strand.
TTTCAAAATTTTCAGCTCTGATTTTGGAAAAAGGAAATATAATATATTAAATTTTCAGATCTTCCCTTGACCAAACACCAAGAATTTCCTTGTGCATAGGAACCCTACATGTCAGAGCGACAGATGTCAGCCTCATACAGTTGTCACAAAGATAATGCATGTTTGATATTTCATCCAAACCAGAGCGACAAGCAAATTTTAGCCAAAATACACTTAGTATCACCATGCTTCACTGCAAAGAAGCATGCAAACATCTATTTCTTGCCATTCAAAGTATGCAATCCTTTTTAACACCAAGTCAGTAGAGTTACTGTGTTAGTCATAGCATAGAATTCTACCACCAAGTAGTCTCAAACCAAACATGCATCAACAGAGTTGTCAAATGCCACAGGAAAATGTTGTTAGAGTGTAATGTGGTAGTACAGTTAGTTGCAAACAACCCATTCCTAAACTAAACTTTCGGGACAACCTCAACCAAAATTCTTTGTTACAGTTATTACTTTCATTCTCAGTATGATCTACAACTTAAAGAAAGTGCAGGGGCATGTTGTTAGTGTCTTTGGGGGGGGGGGGGGGTACCTCTTCATATTTGCCCTGGTTCTGACACAGCAAGGCCAGGTTGTTCAGCTGCTTGGCCACATCAGGATGGTCCTTCCCAAGAACCTACAGAGAGAAGCAGAACTGTGTCAGGGCACTGAGAAGGGAGTGATAATTACTGACCTCTTCATGAATTTATTGGCCTTTGCTGGCCATGTCAGCACTGTTACAGCATTGTGACACTAACTCAGTGAAACTAACAAGTACATCAAGATTGTAGTGACTTTCACACCAAAAGAGAGAGAAAATATATCTCTGTATCATTTTGCAATGTACCCTTGGTTTACCTTCACTCCAAATTTATCTATGAATATGTAATGTAAAAACATTTCTGGTCTATAACACTATGAACAGTCTGTAGGCCCCACCTTTTCTCTGATCTCCAGGGCTCTCTTGCAGAGCGGCTCAGCTTCCTTGTACTTCCCCCGCTTGCCATAAAGCACAGCCAGGTTGTTGAGGGTGGCGGCAACCTGACATGTGACATGGAAGACATATGTTTGGGCCATCTCTTCAAGCTGTACAGCTGTGAAGCAGGTTACATCAAACTCAAAAGGGATGGGGCATATGTTGGGGATTTAACATCATTTTATACCCTTTATAAGCAGAAAACTTTAATGAAAGATGCAATGATATATGTAATGTGTTGGTGCAATGAAATGTCAATCTTGCCATATGTCTGCACATAAGTGAAATGCAGCATTAACCGTCTCCCTGCAAAGGAAGCCCTTTGGCATCAAATTTGTACTGTTTACAGGGCTAGGCAGCAAGGAAGAGGTGAAAACTATATTGCCGGGATGGCCATTGGCCTAATTTTTCACCGTTTCAGCCACAGAGGTCAAATGTGAGAAAAAAGAAATCTGATTTAAGTATCCTTTTTACGTCCTGAAATCAAAATGACACCCGTTAAAACTGCAGTCACATCCAATTTTCTGCAGCTCTGGGACAGAGATGACCCAATTCTGTGGGATAATCTGAGGGGAGATTTGTGCTGATGTGTCCTGGAGGAGTGACCAAGCTGATACCATCCCCAGGAGAGAACATTGCATCTCCTAATCACCAGACTTCTCATAGCTTTCTGATGCACAGGCACTGCAAAAAAGGTCTAGGTCACAGAGATTTTACTCCTGGTAAATGTAAGGGTGGCGTGATCAGAACATAAAATGAAGACAAGCATAACATGACATCCTAATCATTGCAAACTCCAAACAGCTATCTAACTTAAGACCTGTATGAATTTTCCCAGTCTCTTTCTATCACTGTCCATCAGTTGAAATTTCAAAGATCTGTAAACATAAACCTTGTGAATTCTGAACACATCTGTACTTACAGCTGGGTGATCCTCCCCAAGTGTCTTCTCTCTGATGGCCAGAGCATCGTTCAACAGGTTTGCTGCCTCCTTGTACTTATTCTGGTCCCTGTGGGTGGAAACAAACATTGTTACATATTTTTCACACACCTTAGGTTCATACTAGGTATTGTGTTTAGATAAGATTCCAGGTAAGAAATGTTGAAACTTTCAAATATAAAACTTATGAAAGTCTCAATCTAAGATTCTTGTCATTATACTCAATCATCTGGATATGTACATAAATGCTACTCATGTTATGTCATGCGATAATATCTTACGGTCATTGGCCTTCCCTTCTTCCTCCTGACCCATTTTTTAACAATCTATTATTGAATGAATTTTTTAGTCCATCTCAAAGCGTGTCTTATTGGAAGAATACCAAATTTGCAAGTTGCCATTCCCTGCCACCCTGTGCTCTCATACATAGCTCTTCAATTTTTGACAAACACATCCTTAGGTGTGGCACTGTACTGTAGGTAAAGGCTCCGCAGTAATACAGTAAGCTGTGATTTAGGGCTGACACCATTCTGACAGTAAGTTTGAAATATTAATGTTGTGTGCCCTGGGGAGCAAGTTCCTGCCATCTCATCATTAATGGATGGTCAAGACAACAATCAGGACTGCAGGAAAATGTCTAGACTCTGATCTGGGTGTGGATTTTTGTCTGGACATCCTGGCTGCTGTTTAAGTGCCAGCTACTATGGATTACATAAAACAATATGGTGACATGAAGACATATTGAATTTTCAACTATCTTCATGCCTTTGAAGACAACAGAGAGGCAATCAATGTGCATTAACACAAAGATAGATCTATTTTGCTATCGTGTCTCTGACTCAGCAGCCCATTCACATCAATATAACTGTAATGTCTTCACATAGAAGCATTGTGATTGGAACAAATCCTGCTTAGTATATCATTCCTAATCAACATGTATAGAAAACCAGCATTTCTACTTCAATGCAAATTTATGGCTTCAGGGATGTGCTGGTCCCCAAGAAGGCCTTTTCTTTCAACTCGGAAATTTTTGTGTCTCTTATTTAATATTAAAGCTGTCTTTATCATAGGATTCTCCATTTCATCTCTCTATCAATCAGCTACAAACCTTTTCCATCTATACACTCTAGCTTCATTTCTATTCCTGGCACACACCTGCCCTTCTGTACATGTTCCCACGGATCATCCCTTACTATGCACCCGAATCAATTCCCTGCAATCGCCGGGACTTTCACTTGATTATAGTGACAAAATCAATACCAATATCTGTAATGTTTCCAGGCACGAAACGTTCACTCAGGTACTTTTACACAAAATACTTCATTTAAAACTCTGGAGACTTTTCTTAGGGAATCTGTTCCATTTTGTATCCTGTTAATTCTCGGCATGTAAAGCAGCTGCAATCATTTTTGTTTCAGCTGTCACATAATTATGGTGATCACCGACAGTACGCACGTACAGGAATGTACTTAGTATGCAGTACAGCTGACATATTGGAAAGTAACAGTTCTATCCAGGGTATAGGGCACAAATGGGATAGCTGGTACAACATTAATTACACAGGCTTTATGTTACATTCCTGTACAAGTGGCATGAGGCACAGTATGGGGGGTACATGACTGTTTCGTACAATATCTTACATGGAATGAATTTGGAACAGGCATGGCCTTCAGCTTTGCAGGTCAGGTACATGTATGTCATTTTCTAGAGAATGGAGCTGTTGGAAAGATCTTTGACAACTTAAGTCTAGGAAACTACTTTCAATTTCCATCCTTGATGCAAAGCAGCAGCATTCCTTGAGTCAAGGCATTGGCAGACATACATGTATGAAGTAATTTAATATGTATTGGGGAAGCACACTATATATACCCATATTGATTCCAAGGTAGCAGATGCCAAAGATGCTGCAAACTGTACTGTACACAAACGTACCAGACCATGACTCATGATTATATGTCCTTTGGTAAACACACTTGGATATAAAGTAGGTACCCAAATTTGTGTCGTTTATCCATTAAAAACTCCTTCGTGTCTCTTAGTTTCAAACATCACAGTCCATTACAGGAACTGGAATTTGACATCTCTAAGTAAAATCTATTGAAATGGATCTTCCATTTGACATCTTCGAGTAAAATGTATTGGAATGGATCTCCTGCTCCTGAGTCCATCAATGGTACCAAAAAAATCAATGACTGTGGAAGATTCCAGAAAGGCCGGTGGGTTCAATAAAAGTCGTTCCCGTCATGATTTATTCTGGCCCCTTCAGGGAGACAGAGATTACTAGATTGCAGATGCCATCACAAGTCTGACGTCACCCAGCTGTATCTGTATTCTGTGAGGCTTGCAGCGATAATACAGCTCAATAAATCAGCTGCACTGAAAATTACATGTGGGAGAGGAAGGGACGGTTCTGTAAAGCTGGTTCAGCACTGAAGGGCCTGGGTGATGAGTCATTATGTTGCTAGAATATATATAGTTTCTTGTGAAATAAAACAAAAGGTTACAATTTTCTAGGACAAATTCTGCAAGTGGAATAGTATTTGTACCATTGTGCTACTGGACTTACAATTTGGTGACATTAAAGATATGTCTGATTTTGGTCAGCAGCAAATTTTGTATCTGTATTAAGTCTAAATAAATTTGATACACCTTTCATATGTATGTATGCAGTTGATTAAAACTCGCTGCAACTCTTTGTTTTAAAATGTCACCTATTTCAGATAGAATGGGTTGTCTGTAGTAGGTCACCTGTGACCCTAGCCTGTCCAATTCCCAACAACTGATGTCCACATGCTTCGGGGCAGCTTACTGCTAATCACCCATGCATTTTTAAGATTAAGTATGTTAAATGACTGGTTACATGCAAAGCATGCCTTTATCAGTTAATGCGGTTATGTATGCTATATTTGCTCTATCTATCTTCCAGAAATCACTGCATTACCTGTTTCACCTCAATAATTCTTATCATACCAGAAAATCAACATTTAATCATACACCATACAGATAAATACTGTGAAGTTTATGAGGCTGCCACAGCCGACATGCTGAGAAGTATCATTACTGTAATGAATAGCTCATAAAGCACAAAGGGGTGTAGGATATCATTGATAATGCTGGAGAAGTATGGTTATGTTAGATAACACAAGGTCCATGCTACAGCTCATAAGGCACAGATTGTGCAGCTGTCTGTATGTTATATGTAACATGGTGACTCAGGAAAATGAAATATTGACTTCTTATCGCCATTTAGAATGTTATTGCATATCTAGGTAAAGGTGCATATGTGAAATGTATCAAATTACGGCTTAACTATTAAGTATTGAGTAAGTTTTGAGGAAACATTTCATGAGGGCATTAAGATGCCTCTTATAGAGGAAGCTGGAAGTACAGGATGTAAATGGTATGGTAGTCGATAGGACATGTCGATATTTAAAGACGTCAATATGCTCAAACTGAAACAGTGCTCAAGCAGTCAGTAGTTTGACTTTACCTGTAAACTAGAGCGAGAATGTTGAGCATGGTGGCGACGTCTGGGTGGTCGTGACCCGACGTCTTCTCCAGATCCTCCAGCGCCTGCTTACACAGCGGCACGGCCACCTCGTACCGGCCCTGCGAGGCGTACTGGATCACCAGGTTGTGCAGCGTTCTCAACCGCGCCGGGATCTCGTACCCGCCTTGCTGTGCTGCCGCGGCCGCGCTGCTCATCTGTGGGGAAACTGCAGGGAGGGGAAGAGCCCAAAGGTTAGGGCCTGGCCCCATACAGGGACGCAAAACAAAAAAAAAACATTAACTTTTGGGAAGGAAACAAAACTGAAAACAAAACAGAAATGCAAATCAAGGAGGAACAAAAACTGTGATCTGGAATCTTAGAACATTACAAAAAAAATAACATTCACATACAAAGATGAAGGTGAAACATTTAGCTTGATTTCTCACACATATTATTCAATGATTTCCGAACTAAACGCAACAATATGAACATTTTGGAGTACAGTTTGAGGAGTTAGTATAGATCACAACATAAAAGTTAGCGGAACTGCAGCCACAAACAGCACAATAGGCTGACATGAGAAAGCTATTTTTGCTTGCAATCTTCTGACTTCTACCCATTAACATCACCTTCTTTAAATTCTTTTGTCCTATAACAATTACATATGCGATATCTACTTTCATGAAGCATCTTTATAATATTGAATTATAAGCTACATAAAATACACAGCTATAAGCTACAGCTACAATATTGAATTACATGACTGACTTTCCATACAGGATATCTAACCCTTCAACTTTGAACCCACCTCCTCCTGCTTGGGAGTCTTCACTTTCATCTGGGAACAGGTCATCTAGTGTTTGACTCGAGGCCTCTGATTGGTCATCATCCTGTAAGACAGAAACATCAGAACCAATCACTGATGATACCACACACTCTCCCACTGTTTCAAACCCAACCTATATCACATGAAACAAACAGACCACCATATACTTTTGCATATTGATAAATCTATAACATAGGTGATTATTCCAGAGAATTTTGCGCACGTTTCCATCCCCCACTTCCTCGTCTGCAAAGGGTATGTCCTCCTCTTCCAAAAAAGTCAGCATGATGTTAGCTGGGGGTGCATTTTGCACGAGACACGACATGACTCAAACAGTACAGCAGGTTGGCAGGAGGAGAAGGAACAGCCTTATTTCAGCCTGGGTTCAATATGTGCACGACAGAGACACATGCTTGGGCCAGGCCACACAAGACTGCAGGAGGACAGAGGAATGCAATTTCTCCTGGAAAATTTAATTAAAGTGCCGATACTTGATCAATATTTCAGTGGTGTTTGAGCCAGCTATACAGTTGAAGGTAATGATCCCTACACCCTTCCTGAGCAAACCTGGATGATCATTGGCGACACACGCGGGGGGGAGGCAGTAGACAATAGCAATCTCATTTGCTTGGACACTAATTAGATAGAGCCTGCCTTATTCCTGTCCCTGCACCGGCAAATTTCTTCTGGGAGTGTGGGCGATTGAGGTAAGTGCATTTTATCGCAGCATTACTCATGCTTGCTTCATTACGGAGTGGGGCCATAAGGTTGGAATTATATGGGCTTACCATCCAGACTTGAAATTAGTTTGGGACATATGCAGTAAACAGCTGTACAAGGGTCATACACATATCGACAATGAAAATTCTCAATGAAGATTCACAATGGGATCGTTACAACCCTTAAAGACCCTTGAACTTCCTTCAGAAGTTTGGCCTGTGAAATATAGCCGATACTGTGAACCATGTATGGAGTGCCCAATATACAAAGCAAGTACTGAAGCAATATTATAATTTACAGGAGAATTTTATGGGAAAATAATTTGGGCCAAAATTAATTCAATACAATTTTCTACTACAGATTTGTAATAAATAATGACAAATGAAGCTACCACATCAAGATTTCTATACTTCTATATACAGGTCTCTACAAATGTATGAGTTTTAAATGACTCTGCCGAATGAATAATATTCATATTCTTATACAGTTGAGTAATTGTCTAGAAGTGAAAACCCTGATAACAGACCCCTTCTTCCAAAGACATTTATGGAATCCAATCTGTATTTCTGGGCACTTGCCAGGATTGTGATATAATGCCAAGACCTTTCAGGTCTGGGGGAAAAGCCTCCTTCAATGGAATTAGGCTTAATGTGTCTCCTGGTCTAGGTCAGCTGATGTCAATACAACATAATTGCTCAGTTGGTGCCAGAGGACCTGTCCAGGCTCTACATATAAACATCTCCAAAAGACTAGCACTGTGCTGTAAGATTTCTATATGATGGAAATGCATGTACTGTAGGTTGACTAGCATGTTTTTTAAATATGTACATGGACATTGTACTCACTGTGGGTGTCTTGTCTTCATCATACTGTTTGAGGGAGTTCATGAACTCCAGCTGTTTCTTCTCCTCTTCCAGCTGGGCCACGTTTTGTTCACTCATCTGCAGTTTCTGCTGCGTGTTGGCCAGCTCGTCCCGCAGCCAGGCGTTCTCCTGGCACAGCCGCCGCACCTGCGCACGCAGCTTCTGCTTCTCTGACTCCACTGCATTCAGGTGGTTGGCAAGGGCAACCATCACCTGCAAGGACATGCTCTTTAGATGTTCCTTCTGTCAAAATAGCAAACTGTGTATAATTATGATGGCAATGTGACCAGTATCAACCAGATCAACAACAAAAAGCATTCAAGGAGCACAAACCAAAGACTGACTACAACTTTCCATCTGACTGTAGATGCAGAACCCAGTGAATGATGATGGTGATAAACATCCTCCAAGGCAGAATTTTGCCATAAGTTGCAAAGCTGATGAATTCTTAACAATCCCTGGACTGAGGTCTGCTGCTTTTTTATGGATTCGACACCGTCTTTTTTTTTCAAATGCCACCGCCTGTTTGCCACAAAAAATCTAGGAAATCCAATATCAAATGTTTGAGTTAACCTGTTCACAAAGAAACAAACAAAAACACACAGACCAAAAGCCTGCCAACCAACACTGACTAAAACATCAAATCCTTGCTGGAGGCATCAAAGCCTATATTACAGTCAGAAGGATAATGCTGCATCTGAGTGACCAAAATATCTTGGGTATACTGCTTATTCATTATGAAAGAAGAAAAGATAAATAAAATGTTTCCCTTGAATCCTTTCCTAGAAAAAACTCAACTGTCCACCAAAAGCTACTTCCTACAGCACAGATGACCTTTCTCCAAGGCTATCAATTTCAATTGATTATGCACAACAGGAAACCTATTGCTTTCAATTTCTTTCTAGTACCGAATTTCCTTCCTCATTTTGCCTGTACTCAATTTCAATTGACCCTGTATGTCCATGCTTTTCATATCAATCGCCTTACCTCCCTACCAATATAAGGCATAAACTGCAGTTCTAATCAAACAAGGAGATTTCAAAGATGTATTGCCAGAACAATCTGGCTGTCACATGTGTTTTATCAACTCTGCTGATTTCAAATGAAATATCTACAATCTATGTCTGTAACACAAGAATGATTCAACACTGGAGGTACAAGTGGCTCATACTTGTACTGGATTCAGGTACATGAAAAGGTACTGCTGAGCCAAAACCAACACCACACCATACCAGTTAATCCTTCAACGGAAGCTGACATCAAAGATAATACCTCCATACTAAACGTTAAGTGTTCTACAGAAATCAATATAACACATACTATTCCTCATCTGTATACCACTGGTGCACTGAATAAAGCAAAGCATTTTCTCAATTAGATTTCTACTTTTTTTTCTGAAAAGAAATAAAGTAATACATCTCGGTATTGACAGGAAAGCTGTGACCAGCACCAGGTTTTCAGCACCAAGGAAAAGCACCATTACCACAAAACCCTTTTCTGAAGCTTTGCACGACTTTGTGGGATTAAACATTACTCAGCTGGCACTTAATGATGATATCCCATGTCTTCTCTCTCTCTCTAAATGCATGCTGAGTTTGACAATGGACTAAGCAATACTGAACTAGAGGATTATCATGCATGATATTGTCTGATCATCATGACTAAATGAGAATAGGCAGCTAATGAATCAAGCAAAGTTTAAAACCCAACCAAACAAAAATTGTAAGGCTTTTTATACCATTAATAGGGCAGCAGGGAGATGAGGACAAATTTCTACAGATGGCCCAGGAGGAATTAGTCCATTACACCTCCTTTTAAGAAAGAGTTCCAGGTAAGAAGATTAAGAAATGTCTTTTAGCTGATTCCACCAGGAATTCCACCATTGATATTCCTGCCTTTCCTTCTGACATTTATGATGACTTATGATGACAGCCATTCCATATTACATGAATGGAGAAATCATCTATATTTCATTGCCATGCCACATGTGTGGCATCTCTCTTCCTGCTATAGCCTTTTAATCATCTGTCTGAACTGACATTTTAACATCCTCTATCTCTTTTATTCATCCAAAACAACATGTACATCATCAAAATTTAACAAAGGAACTATTTCAGTTTGGCACCCATCAGTGAGATCATTTTTCTTTCAGATACATATATACAGTATATATTTATACACAGGCATGTACTGGTTTGGATACTTCTAAATTTTTGACACTGTAAATAATAAAGAATTTTGAAAGACATAGCCATACATGGTGCATGACACTACAGCCACACCATCTAATACACCATTAATCAACCTTTTCAATTTTCACTGATACTTCCATCTTAATCTGTTCCTGTAACATCATGTCCCATTAGGAATCACTAGCCAGCCTGTGACATGTTGGCCAGCCTAGCTTTCTCATCTCCATGAAAGCTGAAGGCATCATTAGCAGACATACTGACACTTCTCCTGTCATGTGGAGCCTGGAATGCACATAAATAATACCACCAAGAACACTCTCTATCAACTCACCCAAAACAGCCCAAAGAAGCCTCCTTCATCCATGCTCCCTTCTATAATTCCAACCATGGCTGAGCAAGGTTTAGAATTTCCTTACCACAGAGTGCAGACAAAGAAATATCAAATATGCAAGCTTCCAGTTTCTCTCGCGGCTACTGAGTCCCAAACGCGAGATTGATCTTGTCGAGTCTGCTTACATCTCACGTTCCTTCACCTGTCAGTCTTTTATAGATTGCTGTAAGTGTCGTAAAGCTGCCCTGCAAGCTTACACTTACAGCAACATTGCTGTGTCCTGCACCTGGTGTGTTTCACACAGATAACAGTAAAGCCCTACTGCACCCGTCCTTATCGGCACAACACGGGCGCTTAAGCCTAAATCACTGCATGGAATGATTGCTTCTTGCTTGTAGAAGCAATCATTTTTTATAAAAATACCAGCATAAATGTTTACAAGACTAATGCCTACACATAGCAAGCATGCCACCAAAACCACCATTTTAATTCTCCTGGAATGTTCCGTCAGAAAGTAATTTCTCTATCAATGATAATTTTATGACTTCCCACAGCCATAATAATTGGAACAGATATGTCAAAAGTCAGGGCGTAATAAAAATTCCTCCCATGTACAGACCCCAATTTCTGACATTGCTGATGTCATGATTGCGTGCAGAAGCTATTCCACATCGACTTTGTGGCACAGCGTTTGATTCAGCCACTGATGTTGAAATTACTACATGTGCTAAAATCCCTTGATGGACAGTAAGGCCATAAATCATAATTTCTTTCATCATAGACGTTTCTTACTAGTATAGGTCAAAGAAATCACAAAAAGGTGAACATTTCATGTTATACCACTGGTTTGCAAAATTTTGTACATGGGACAAACATGCATACCAATTATAAGATAACAAGCCCTGTGTAGATTGGCAGTATCAACTGACATCATGCCGAAGCACAGCTATGATTAAAGCTACAGAACATTTCTAGCTGTGGGGGAAAGGGCACAGTACATATATGTAATGACTACTAATGCTCCAAGAAGATTTGCAGACAGCAATAAACGTATATCTCGTCCAAATGTCCTAGATAAGCGCGATATAACCATGGCAACAGAGCTTTAATCAATGCTTGGTACGTGTTGGGAATGTTGGTGCAGGTTACACAGATGTCAGGACATGATCAGGGCCTGGCTAGGTGGACAAAGCTGATTTCTGCTCCTTGCCTAAACTTTCTTTATAGTCTTCAAAAGAATTTAGATAGTATGCAATCTACAGCTCAATTCTTTTAAAGACGATAAAGGGAAAAGGAATATGGTAACATCAATTTTGTCTTAATGGCCTGTTAGAGGCCAAAATGTTACATTCGTTTTATATTGCAGTCACAGTACAGTGGCCAAACATATGTTCTGCTGTCTCCAGCCACCGAGTATACCTGATTTAAAGCCTGTATATCTGCACACGTCATTAGGAATGACCTCTGCATCTCAAAGTTCAATGTCAAAACAAGATGGTAGACTAATGAGACAACTGTCGAGTCATCAATCACCTACTCGCTGGACCAGAAACAAGCAGCACTGCGCAAAATTCACGTCACCAGCACGTGACAGGATCGCGCCATGGTCAGGTGATTTCATATCGTGTGCAAAATCAAAACCTTGAACGGTGCATGGAATACAGAACAGCCTCCAGGCCTTGTGACATGAATCCAAAATCACTTTCTCCAGTCATGTGATGGGTAGTTTATAAAATATTCATGGCAGTTATTGAACGGGATGTCTCCATGGGTTTCAAGATCTGCAGAAGGAAATGTCAATATACAACTGCCTTTGTACTGCACCACTGCATGCTATACTGCCTCTAACAGTCCAAATCACTATCTACTGTGCAAGGCATACAGTAAAAGCATATTTCTTCCTATACACTCAGGTTTTGTAAGACCAAGAGACATGTACTTCTCACAGTCCAGTTCTGCCCAAGCCTATCTACTTGAGATGGTACAAAGGATCTGAAGAAAAACAGCCATCAACCTCACATGAATAGAGCAGTATTCTTCAGTAGTGAAAAGTGCTGCATACTGATCAATGAAGGAGGCAACGGAGATGGGCATACAATTTGTATGTGCAGTGAAGTACAAAGGATGGGCCTGTACTGACACAGGTCAAGAGATGCCAAAGCACACTTACTGGAATACTAAAACATTGCTTCATCACTCCGGTCTACTGTGATTGTAATTACTGCAATAAATACACAAATCACTTCTGCTTCAAAAAGTATAACAATACATTGTATTTGCACTTGCCTTGTATTTTAAGAACTACATATGTTCATCAAAAGTAACATGCAATATTTTATAGGAAACAAATGAACTTCATACCTATAATTTGTCTGGCAATATCAATTTTCAACTCATTCATTCAATTAATTCATTCAAGCAGCTTTCATCACTGGCTGTATAGCGTATTTGTTTTCCACAAAAATATCCTACTGTAAGACAAAATGGTCTGAATATTTCATCCCCAATGTGTTACCGGTAATTGTCTGGTATTACAACTTGTCCATGACCAGAATCTTGGATGACAAAAATGTGCATGTTGCCTCACCTGTGCCTCCCCCAGGCCCAGTTCTATCTGTTCCAGTGATTTCCTGATGATGGCTGCCTTCTCCTCCACCAGGTTGGAGTCCACGCCTTCCTTCTTGATGGACTTGAGTGACTCCAGCAAGGAACCAAGGATGCCATTGTGCTCTGATTTCAGAGTCTCTAAGCCTTTTGTTACAGTCTTTGTGTCCGTTAAAAGTTCCTCCTGTGAAATGGTAGTATTTGTTGTCATCTTCATCCCGAGCAGCTCTGCAGGATTGAGAAGAAAAAAAACAACAGTGAGTTCAAAATTACTGCAGCAGAAAATGGAGATGTACTAGTATCATGTGTATCATAAAGTATAGAAGCACTGCATTTTAGCAACACACTTGCATTCTGATTAAAGCAAAATTTTGGCCTGTTCATGGCAATAAACGCTGGCATCACAGTGTATCTTTCTAAAATGATTGTTCTTTTGTTGGAAGGGACAGTACTCCCTTTCAAGCTCCTTCATCGATTTCCAGAAGAAAAGGCAGTTGGACTGGTTCCACATCTTTGAAATGGTGTCTATGTGAATGCGAATCATGTTGCCATGGCAGGTCTTAATTGGCACTTTTCTCCAACAGTAAACCTGTAACTTGTGCAGCTACATTATAAAAAAAGTGAACACCGGCCGAAAACATTCCACGAAATAGCTCTATTTGTCAGGTTTAATCCACACAATACAAACTGGGCAACCTTCATTGATAAACAAGATAACTGGGATTATCCTGTCCTGATATACCGACCTACATACATAATTGCAGTACTGCAGTACGTTGTCTGGTAATAATACCAGTAATAATTCCACTGTTTCCTACATCATTACCCAAGGCTACCATATACATAGTGGCTTACCTGTATTATACATGCAGTTGAAATGAGACACAAATTTCTGGATAATCACTAAATCAGTGTACTTTCCGACACTAACATTCCTAGTAACAAACATGGAGTGTGTAACTTTTTTTTAAATTCAATGCTGCCCAAAAATAAAATCTCCCACCACCTTGTCGGAAAATCACACATTACATTTACACTACTTCACAGAACATAGTGTCAAATTATAACCTACCCGTAGATTACAAAGCCTTCACAGGGCGCTACATACTCATTCCTGATGGAACATAGCAACCAGAAATAGGAACCATAATAAGTATCAGCACAGGAATATAGTTTACAGTGGTCTCTTAAGTAATGTTAGCACCAATGTGTTCTGACAGATGGGGAGATATGGCAATGATTTGTGCACACAAAATGTTTTTTTAACACTGCAGATGGAGTGGTAGGATATAAAACATCTGATGACATGAATGACTGTGACAGTGTGAACATTTTCATTTACCAGTAAGTTCCCACTTTGACTGTTGGCAGTCCTCAACAAGACATATTTGACACAGGTGAACACTTTGCATACAAACAATACATTCCATATTCTGCAATTCTATGCTTTCTATAAAATACTGCCCTACTGAAGACAACAACCCTGGAAACATTTCTGATCATACTAAATCCAAACAGTTTACTTCATCCAACAGAAAAACTACCTAACCTTCAGCACGGTGTGTAGATCTAGAGACGTATGTTGACACTGCTGCTTTCCTATGACCAATGAAAGAGTCTTTGCCAGAATGTTGTAGTTCTACTTCTAGACCAGGTAATCAATCACATGATTGAGTACAAACATAACCAATTAGCCAAACCACTGAGGTACAAAATGGAGGAAAAATAATACACCTTGTCCACTAACAAATTACACACCTAGCTTAGCAAGCATAGAGGCCAACAGACAGTAAGTTAGTAGGCCACATAGTTATAATGATAGAGAAAATTGTCTATTTCAGGGACCAACAGTTTCAGACATTGTTGTTGAAGCACATAACAAGGATACACCTGTGTTATACTTGTTCCCTCCTATGTTTTTCCACCCTTCCTTCAGATCAATAATACATGTCCTCTTTTTTACTTCCTTCCTATTATGTTAAACAGATACAAGCTTTAACTGACTACTGTAAATAATTTCTAGTACAATTACAACTACTTAAACAAACATCTAAACACATAATTAATAATTCAGCATGGAAATATTATACCTATTTCATTGAAATTTGCCCCACATTACCTGATATGAACATGGCTGTGCAGACGTTATTGTTACATCGCTGCCCGCTGGATGGGGCGGTGCATATTCTAACATGCCGTGCTTTAAATCCCTGGTGACGGGTCTGACGTCGGAGGCTCATTACCATGGCATTACCGCGCACGCACTCCTGCCATTCCACTTCAAAAACATCTCTCTTTTATGACTCACCTGCCAAAAAGGCTACAATTTCACTCACCCATCCTTGGACAATCTTATCCACACTGTCCCAAAATAATTCAATCAATCCCATATCTATATGAGTTTTTAACATGTGAAATTAATGCCAATCTACCCAAGACACTTTCATTACAATACTGAAAATGGCATCATCAGGCATCTTTAGAATTTCAGTGTCAGGGATGCAAAATTAAAGAATATTTTCTGACATCTCAACTCAATAATAAATTTAAAGACTGTACCCTGATCAGGTAACAATGATGGGTGTTCTATAAAACCATGATTGGTATCAAATATTACAGATACTACAAAAATGCCAGAATGAGGTATAAACTATAACATGTGCAAATATTTATCTGGCTAGACCATCTACTACAAGACTCCACAGGAAGCTGAACATAACAGATGTACAATAGTTCTGTATACCTAAAAGAATTCCCTGTCTACTAGAATGTTAAGTGGTACGACGAAAGGTGAACTCACAGTAACTGTGTAATCCAGGAGTAGCATGCTATCAATAATTCAGATGAAGGTATTCAGGTAACCATTAACATTCATGCATTAACCTCCCAAATAAGTTATGGTGGCATTTATCTCAACATTGGAGGAATTCAATCTGCTAGGCCACACACTATGAACATATAGAACATACAGCAAAATACGTACAAAACTGTCCTATTTGGGTTAAGTTTAAAACATTCTAAAATGTCATTTTTGTAAAAACGTCACAAGGTAACTGCATAGGCTTTCCAATGCCATGGGAGAAAAAATGTACACAACTCACTCTGTCTCCAATGTGAATGAGCCATGAGGCCTTTTGATCCTACATTCGAAGTTGTAACCATAACAGACACCTGTTCTTAGTCAAACAGACACAGGGGATTTTCAGTACATACGACTATATATCAGATGTTCCAAATGCTGAAATTTTGTCAGCTAAAATCTACTACTATGACAGCATCTATCAGGAGGGTAGTCTTGTTCCATTTCAAATCTAATCTTAATGATCAAATTATAGCAGTCTTTCAACACTAATATTGCATAACTCATATGAACTACATGAATCACTATGGAAAGAGGCTATCTACTTTCCTGGTTAATATGTCAAAACCTTTATTGGCTTCCTGGAAGTCTATGACTCACTCTGGAGTTGCTGTTTGTAGATGCCCCATCAACATGACAAACTTGTCAAAATTTGTCATCGCTAATACATGATGTAACCTACCTCACATAACAGATATACACAGTTCATACGATAACTGCTCTTTCACCTTTAGGCTGGTGCAAAAATGTAATAACACCACCAGGACTCTGACCTGTCTACATTATTCAGGGGCTGATCCTGGGATCAGATATCAAAATTGATCATGTTCTACTTAATATAGCAAAATCATGATTGTAAAAAAAAGTCATTTCCATATCTAAAATCCCAGATGTTTTCGAGATACAACCAATGACTGTCCTCTTCTTTCATAACTTGGCATGGTGGGCAGCTGCAAATCTAATCTAGAAAACAAAGGGGCAGTGTACTGTAATGGAACAAGGATGGTAACCCTTTCTGATATGTGGGAAAGATACATATTTGGTATGAGGAGTAAAATTCTCTCCAGTAAATCATACCTCAGGGCTGAAATTTATAATTAAATCCATTGAACATTTTAAGATGAAGGCATACTTAACTGATGTTTCCTGAGAATTTAACTGCTATTCTCAATATATCCAGCAGGTGGCATTACTCAAGTTAGTAATTAAACCAGTCATGTACTTCAATTACAAATAACTATTCCCCAGTCTATCAATGAATTTGGTAGCTTGAGGGTTAGAAACTCTAACCACTTGGCATCAACAGTTTATCACTTCTTCTTGAAGTCACCATTGCTAAGATTACAATACTGTGTACATTACATCACATCAGATACATGGCATCTTGCTTCAAGTAAAACCAATGACATGTTAACAGTACAGACTGATAACCTTTCTTCAGCAGGAGAAAATGATGAATAGATATATACAGTATATTGAATTAGACTGGTCACTTTTCTTTCTATTGTAACAAAAGGCTTCCAAAAATAATCCAATATGGGATCTACAAACAAGGATGTATGACCTTGCTAGATGTGTATGGTAAACATGGCATGGACCTTTTTTCTGAGGCAATAACAAGCATGCAACATATCAACACATCAGCCATGTGGTATTCAAATGGCACCAGACAACATTGATCCTGCAAGTCAGAGAGTACAGGGTCCCTGACAGTGAGGCTGCTCCACCTTGTTGACCTTAGTGAATGGTTCAGTCACAATGTGACATGCAACAAACATGTACAAAATTGTCTGTTCAGGGTTCAAAAATGTCAATGTGACTCACACAAATATCATATTGTTCACTTGGGTGCACATGAATCACATGTGACCGTTCATGTTTTCATGTTGACAAATGGGCGTCTTCATGTTTCAGTACACACCTGTCAAAACATCTGTCCTATGATAGCATGTATTTACATTTTACATTTCCTTCAACAACAACTGGTGGCTACAATGATCAGAGCTGACCTAATCCTGTTCAGGACAGCCTATCTTGTGCAGGCTTTGGTCAGTATCAGCATCCAGTCTAGTTCCATTTCATGCAAGGATTCTTGAAGGAATGCAAGTAATTTGTCCTGATAAATGGTTCCCAAGACACCACTTAACAAAAGACTGGCAGATCCTATCATGGAACTTCTGGAAGGGCTATCACAGGGAACAACCTGTCGCCTTATGGGCTTAATGCTCCTTCCTAAAATTTCAAAAGTTCAATGAACTACATTCAACTTAAACACAGATGATCATTCATTCTTCTCCTTTTGTAAACAAATATGTTGCCATCTCATAGTGTCTCCTTATTATCATATGGCAACTACTGAATAAAATTGGGATAAGATAGAATGTTATGTACAATATGGTGTGAACAAATTTGACACTTGATAGAGTGTGATTGTGAGCAGCAAAATGTAAACAGGTTGTCACGACTCATGTTGAGTCACTCTACAATAACAAGGTCTCTTTCATATTTACATAACCTGCTCCATGCCATTATCTCCATGTTTTGACCACAGCAATTCTATTCAAAAATTCAACTGAAAAAAATATGCCATGGAGCTTATCCTGGTGTATCACATGTGCAAAACCTATTAAAACGACAATAGCTGATGTGCTGTAAATAAGATCCAAAGATCTTTATTCTATTTGCTTTCCACAGTAAACAAGGTGTACTTTGGACTTTTCAACTGTCAAACCCAGTGAGTTCACGCCCCCTCTTTGCTGATTTTCTTTCCCAGACTATACCTATACCTACATCTTTCCTTCCATGTTTCGTCCATGTATTATTAGAAGGTATCTTTTCCTCCAAACAGTTGTATGGTAGACACTCTCTCTTCATTTTCACATCATACTTTTATTCAGTGTTCTTTCAAAATGTCTACACGAAGCAGGTGTACACTTTTCCTGTGTCAATAAATTATATAATGTATCACAGACTGCCCTGATGGCCCAACCTCCTTACCCTACGAAATAATAAACTCACCTACAGGTAAAAATACCTGGCACAATGCTATAGGCATGGTCAACTAGGAGTTGAGCATAATCAAAACAGATGGTCTCAAGAAATTGCACAATGATGTCATTTCAATAACAGTAACCTGATGTTGGTAGACAAAGGGATTAAATAATTTGTTGTATCCTCTAGCAAATGTACACGCAGGCTCGGATACAAATGAACATGGACATGGAGATTTGTGAATAATGTGATATTTGTAAATTTTCCACGCCCTTGCGCAAATCTGCGTTGTCCAAAATTTGCGAATCAGACGGTCATGTGATCATCCCGTTGGTGTAAACAACGTCTAGTTCAAATGGGAGACCACCTACATCGCAGGTAATTCCTACAGAAAGCCATACAACCAATAATGTTACATATAGTTGACGAAAGGTGGAGGAAGTCAATGAAACACACAAAATTTTATATGACTAAGCGATTCCCGGCAAAAGACAGGCGTATAATTTCCTCTTTTGAAGCAGGTATCTTTTCCCCACATCACCAAACACAGCAATAAACGTTATTTTTCCCCAAGAATATCGCGACTTCCCGAAGCACTGAAAGTTACATATAATCAAGGACATACAAGCTGGCAAGAAGTACATGAGAAGATGTGGCCGTTTGATAGCGATCAGATAGTCGGGCTTGAGATCAGATCAGCCAGCATCACACGTAGACGAAATGAGGTACTTTTGACAGTGCATCACATTCGGCATAGGCAAATGTCATTTTAGCGCATTTGTGGAGAGAGTTCAGGCGTTCTACTCACCTATTAGTTTCTCTGGCGCCCGATAAATCTATCTACTGGTATCTCTGGCTTATAGAGTTCATAATTTGTGCGAAAAAAGGTGCGGTTTTCGTTGTCTTCGTCTGCAGTCCGCCATCGACACCGGAAAATGGCCGTCTTCGCTCCCAATATGCATTGCGGAGGATGACATCATCCTTCTCTGGTCCGATTACACATGTAGGTGGGCGTGGCCTAGAGCCCATAGCCAAATATTGACATAGGTATTGTTCGTGTTTCTATGCATGAAATCAGCAAATTATACCTCATTCAGAAAATTAAAAACTGAAGATAAGAGAGCTCAACGGAAAATTTTACTTATGAATATCTATTTCACAAAAACATGACAATACTGCAGGTGATATTCAAGAAAACCTTGACTTTTGACCCACTAGCTACCATCATAATTTCATACTCATTATTCAAAGGAATTAGAGGAAAAGGTTTCCTATAGTTCTACCTGGGCACGTTCCAATATTCATTCATTTTAGCTTTAGATCTAAGTTAAAGTTGTACCAATATTATTCACAAAAGCAGGAATGGGAGTGAAAATTTACCTTACATGCATACCCAGATGCATACCATACCTTAGGATTTTTCACATCTTGCCATCAACTAAGGTTTAAATTAATTTCTTCCTCCTATTAGCAAGAACTGCAAGGTACCTAAAACAAGTCAATTTGAATGAAAAAAAACTACACACCAAGCTTTGCTAAAACCACTCATATTTAAATTTATTCCAAGGAACATAGAGCCTAGAGTATATGTTACATTGGCACAGTTTTATTTGGAAGGTGATCATCAAAGTCAACATCAAAAGAGGAAAATTGGAGGTAAGCCTATGTATACAGAATTAACAAAAGACAGGACAGGTAACAGGGACTATTATAGTATCAGAAGATCTACCAGTAAACTAAATACACACAATATAAATACATGCACCATTTACTTGCCATGATTTTGCTGTATCAGAATACATAGAGCTGCCATATTTAGTTATGTCAAGCAAAAAAGCTGAACAAGTAATAACATATGCTTGAATACTCAGAAAGTTCATAATCAAAATTACATGAAACATACATTAGTATAATACATTGTATTATTGTAAAAATTTGCTTCTAATGTGAGGACTCAATGAGAATAAAGCATCCTTACTTTCTTTCATGAAACTGTTGAACATGTCTTCATGGACTATAAATGATTACTGGTACTATCTGCAAAGAGGACTGCAATGCAACATTGAAGTGGTCCTGTTCATATGGGCAACTTTATTAACATTTAACTTAAATACAAACAAACAACAGTTAAAGGACGGTGACAAAGAGCACAACATCAATAAGGTCAGTACTGCTCCTTAACTACTCTCACTACAAAAACTCACAAAATCAAATTAAACTATCATATCAAACAATCTTTTTTCCATGTGTATGGAAGATACATCTATCACTAGTGGGCCTGATGTAAGATCTACTGCACTTTACAGTTCTCCTGGTTTTGTGCTTGACGGATTCGCTCCTGTCGCTGTGCCCTCTGCTCGGGAGTCTTGGGCCTGCTGAGGGAACGCTGTCCGCGCAGTCTCTTGGCTGCCCCATCCACCATCTTCTTAGGACTGTTAGTGATCTGGGCCAGGGCAGCATCTCCACTGCCATCCTACAGAAAAAGTGTGATACACGAGGTTAGGAAAGCCTGTACAATCAACTATATTAGTACTAAACCTTCATTGTCACAGAATATGGCTTTCTTCAGACAGAGGAGTTGAGGATGATAAAGGGACTAACTTCATATATATATATATATATATATATATATATATAGAAAACTTCAGATAAGGTCAGGTGGGGTGATTTGTGGTGTGTATCCACCTGTACCCCTATATATCGTTGATATTTGTAATTTGAACTCTAATAGACTTCCTCGAAAGAGAGTAATATGCACCTTTTCCTGAGAGGCCTGACTGCGGGTGACCCTGCGTGCCCCTGTACTGGTGACATCAGTGGCAGGCTGACCAATCAGGTCCCTGCTACGGGTTCTTCTCAAACTGCTGACTCCAAGAGTAGCATCACCACCAGTAGTAGTGGTGCTGGAACTTGTGGACATCTCCTGTCCACCCTCTGTGACCATAGGAAAAAAACATTAGCACTGACACTAGTGACAGACTGACACCAACTACAGCAGTGGTAATGACAAAAGACAGCTTTGTTTATTTTTTATTAACTTGCATAAAGCTGCCCATCCCACATGGGTCAAGCATTACCATACATCCAGGAAGAGACACTTATTCTGAAGTATTGAAATGGGTTGAAATGTCTTTCACATAAATACTAGTACTATGGTCGTGCAGATGTAACAATGTGCCAGGGGTCTCCCTGTACCTTTGTCAGTGCTGAGACTCTTCAGCATGTCTCTGCTCTTGCTGCGTGTGGGCAGAGTACGGTTTGAACTGGAAGTCTGTGGCAGGTCCATCCGCCGCACTATGTATGGACTCTTCTGGCCTGATGGGATATCACTGAACCCT
The DNA here is from genome assembly GCA_013266295.2 of Branchiostoma floridae x Branchiostoma japonicum. Classification (NCBI taxonomy): domain Eukaryota; kingdom Metazoa; phylum Chordata; class Leptocardii; order Amphioxiformes; family Branchiostomatidae; genus Branchiostoma; species Branchiostoma floridae x Branchiostoma japonicum. Next base: position 19,994,696 of record CM023840.1, read on the forward strand.
GAGGAAAAACAAAATATTGATTTGATAGGATAAAGTGACTGTATAAAATGGTAGAAAAAGAATTCTCCTGTTTGTAAAAATCTTATGTTCATTAATGACACACAGCATTAGGTACAAAAATTTTACATACCTTTGCTGACGACTTCTGGCAATCCTTCAAGTTCAAAATCTTCCTCTTCCACATGACTTTTGGTACGTTTGGCAGTGGACTCCAGCTTGGTTGGTGTTGCCAGGCGCTTCCCTGTGTCAGACTTCAATCTGCTGCAGGCTTCCTCTGCTTTAGACACTGTGCCTTCACTGCCTTCTGCTTCTGGATTCAGTCTGGTACTGCGGCGCCGTTTCATGGATAATGACTTTCGTCTGTCTGACTTCTTTAATTCATCTGTTTTCTTAGAGTCATTGGTGGGTGGTAGGGTGGAAGCTGCGGTAGTGCTCTTTGCTTCTTTTGAAGCAGAGTCTGTACTTGTCAGTGTTGCTGGCGTTATCTCTTTGTTGTCTACATTAGATGTGCTGCTGGTAGTGTTTGGTACAGCCTGGGTAGTTCCACCAATGGCTGCTGTGTTTCCCCCCTTTGCCTTTAAAGCCTTCAGTTGGTTACCGACCAGCACAAGGCGGGATTTGAGAGTCTCGTTGGCAGTCTCTGTCTTCTTGAAGCGCTGGATCAGGCTGAAGTACTTCTCAAGGTTCTCATCTGCCTCCTTGGTCTTCTCCTCCAAGTCTTGTTTAGCCTTTTTCAAACATTCCTCCAACTCTTTTGTCTTCTGGGTGTCATCAGTTTTAGTTGTCTTCTTTCCCTTGGTCTGTAAGTAAAACATTGAAATCAAGAATGTCAATATTTGCTCAATAGCAACTGAACATGCTATAATGATCCACAGTGATAAAATAATCATAAAATAGAAATCACAACATTTACAAATTTCCTCTTTCAGGCATACATATTCTTGCTTGGTATTAAGATCTATAGTTCACATACTCTTTGATTACACGTTATCAGCATCATGATCTTTTGGATAACTAGTACAATATATGGACAGAAAATCTCTAATGCTAGATTGGGCAGACTGCTAATTTACAAAAATCTTACAACAAAATAACATCAGAAAATAACCGGCACTGGCTACCTGCTTGGTCAAGTTTTCATTCGCTGCCTCTAGCTCTGTGACATGGCATTGCAGCGACGACAGGTCCTTCTCTAGCTGACGAGCATTTCTTAACGTCAGCTGCAGCTTGCCCTGTGGACATGATAACATAGTGACATTGTTTCTTCTGAATGAAAGGTGATAAAGGCTGATAAAGTACATGAGGGAACTTAAACCTTCTTCACCATCATACATAGCAATCAAACATGAACCGTGTTTTGCTAAAATTAGTGTATCCACAAGAGCATTAACTACAGCAATGTAACCCAAACAGCCATATGTCCTTACCTGTAGGGCCTCCTTGTCCTTCTGCAGCTTGTCTGCAGTGTCCTGCAGTGTCCTGACTGCCCCCTCCCCCTCCTGGACCTTCTGCTGCATGTCTGTCTGCAGGGCCTGCAAGCTGGACCTCAGCTGTTCGCTCTCCGTGCGCTCCTCGGCCAGCTGCCCACGCAGGTTGGCACAAGCAGTCTCCAGTTTCTGCAGCTCCTTGGCTGACTGGGCTGAGGATTCTTCTTCTTTAGCCTGAAGCTGCTGCTTTAACGTCTCATACTCTGACAAGAGACTTTTGACTTCCTTATCCTGAAAATAAAGAGATCACGAAAATTGTTCAAATATGCTCAGCTCTTGCTTTGGTTTAGAATGTACATATAATATACCAAGTCTCATAGGACCAAACATTTTTTAAAGGTAACAATTTACTTACTTATCTTTTTATTCTAAAGCTAGATATGCTTGCTGATACTGCCATTAAAGAAATAACAATTGATTTTTGCCATAAATGCATATAAATCACGAAACACGGTACGAACCTTGAGAGCCAGATCAACCTTTGTTTGTTCAACATCCTGGTTCAAACTGGTTCTATCCTCCTCTAACTGGTCTATCTTCTCCTGTAGTCCACTCTTCTCAGACTGGCTGGTCTCTAAGTCAAGCTGTAGAGAGGACACATTTTTGTATAGGTAAATACTAGAATATTAACAGTGTATCTTAGAAAAATATTCAGTAAGGGTACAGTAATTGCACCTACCAAAAAGTATTGAGTAAGGGTACAGTATTTGCATCTACCAAGACTATGTTGTCAGTCTGGAAGGTGAAAATGACCCTACAAGTTTGAACAAGATACATGTAGAAGCAGCTAGTAAGGCTGTCCCAGTGTAGTACCTTGTAGCTCTCAGCAGCCTGCTGTGCCTCCTGTAGCTGTCCCATGGTCGACATCAGCTCCTGGCTGATCAGCTGGTGTTCCTGCTGCACACTCTCTAGTCTGTCCATCAGCTCTCTCTTCTCCTCCCTCACTCCCGTCAGAATCTCCGTCATCTCTCCCAGCTCAGTGGTGGCAGACTGCAGCTCCACACGGACAGTTTCAGTCTCCACCTGCTGTTGGCTGTACTGGTCCTTCAGGGTGTTGAGCTCATCGGCAGTCTGGATCAAAGTGGTCCTGTCCTCCTCCAACCGGTCTATCTGCTTCTGTAGACTGACTTTCTCAGTCTGGCTGGCCTCCAGGTCAAGCTAACAGGGAGACACAGGTTCATATGTAAAAATAGGCTGATACCTCATTTATATTTCTACATTGCACATGTTCGCAAACAGAAAAAATATGCAGTTTCACAGTCATACACATGATACAGTGTACACAGTGGACATGATACACGGCAAAAAATAGCACCTTGTAGCTTTCTGCTGTTTGCTGCACCTCCTGTAACTGTCCCATGGTCGAAGTCAGCTCCTGACTGATCAGCTGGTGTTCCTGCTCAACTCCCTCCAGTTTATCCACCAGCTGTTTCCTCTCTTCCCTCACTCCCTGTAGCTGTTCTGTGGCTTCCCCAAAGTCCATGGTGACAGCCTCCAGTTGGGCACTGACAGTTTCATTCTCGGCTTGGAGCTGATTGTACTGGTCCTTTAGTGTGGTGAAGTCCTCGGTAGTCTGGATCATACTGGTTTTGTCTTCCTCCAACTGCTCTAATCGCTGCTGCAAAATGGCTTTCTTAGAGTGGCTGGCCTCCAGGTCAAGCTGATGACATAAAAATAACAAACAATTACATAAATACATGTACCAAAATATCCAACTTCGATTAACTTGATTTTAAAAGTCATTGGCAAGACAAAACTGTTAGAAGTACATCACAGCATGGCTCTTTGTGCATAAAAATCATGTCGCAAGTCATTTCTATCAGTAGAAAGACTACCTAAGGACAGTACCTTGTAGCTCTCAGCAGCCTGCTGTGCCTCCTGTAGCTGTCCCATGGTCGACGTCAGCTCCTGGCTGATCAGCTGGTGTTCCTGCTGCACACTCTCTAGTCTGTCCATCAGCTCTCTCTTCTCCTCCCTCACTCCTGTCAGAATCTCCGTCATCTCTCCCAGCTCAGTGGTGGCAGACTGCAGCTCCACACGGACAGTTTCAGACTCCACCTGTAGCTGGCTGCACTGGTCTTTCAATTCACCAAGACAATCGCTGCTTTGTAGTCTCTCTTGTAGAAGTTCCTCCTTCTCTTCTGTTAGATTTGCCAGTTGGACTTCAAGGTCTTCAATTTGTTTGTTCAAGTGCTCCTTCTCTGTTTTGAGTTGTGTGCTTTCACTAGTGGCTGACACTAGCTTGCATTCCAGGTCACTCCGGTTCTCCTCCAATTCATTGATTTTTGTGGTCAGTTCTTCAATTTGCTCAGACAGCCTCTCTTTCTCCTTTTCCAGTGGTCTGATCTGAGCTGTGGTTTGAGCAATTGTTGTGCTGAAGTTTTCTTTCTCACTCTCTAGGGATTTGACTTGGTCCTTCAACAGTGAGTTCTGTCCCTGCAGTTCCTCATAATGCTGCAAGGCTACCCTTCCCTCCTCCTGTAGGGCATCCACTTCACTAGAGGCTGTGTTAAGTTGGTACTGTAGAGAGGAGTTCTCGGCAAGGGCTTCTCTCAACCTGTCCTGCAGGTTGGACAGCTCCTCAGACATCATCTTGTTTTCCTCGTCAAACTTTTCTAGGTCCTTTTCAAGAGCTGCCTTTTCTTCTTGAAGAGTGGAAACATCAGTGTCAGTCTGTATCATTGTTTGAGACTGTGAGCTCAGGGTCTGTGTAAGCTCCTCCTGAGTTGCGAGCAGCTTCTGAGAGAGAGCTTCTCGTGAACCTCGCAGCGACTCCAGGTCATGAAGAACAGTCTCCCTTTCCTCCTTGAGTGCCTCATTCTCAGTCAGAGCCTGCTGGACTCTAGTCTCCAGTTCTACTGCCTGTGTCTTCAACTCGTCTCTTTCTTGCTGAAGTTCCTCGAATTTGTTGTTCACAGCAGCTAGCTTGGCAGTGAGGCTTTTCACTTCTGATTCTTCTTCCTTGAGCTTGGCGTCATGTTCATGTCGCACGTGGACCATCTCCTTCTCTGCCGTTGCCATGGCGTCAGCCTGCTGCCGCAGCTCCTGCTGCAGGGAGGTGATGTGTTCTGCAGCATGGGCCAGCTTCTTCTGCAGGTCATCCACCTGGGGGGGGGGGGGCAGAAATCCCACTCATCAAAACCCACAGGAAAAGTTTTCCAACAATGACGTCTTCAACCTATGGGAAAAAAATCTTAACATGGGCTGGAAAATTCTAACAGCTAATTACATTCTATTCAATCCAATATGTCCAATTAATGAATTATATCATCACTCAAGCTGGGAAGGGAAGGATTATTGGTAGCTAACAATGACATCCTAACTGGGAGCCACTCAGACAAACTGTCATAATTGTTTCATTCACACTACCCTTGTTTGCCCTTATAAAGTGATTTACTCCACTTCTACATACCTGGTGCTGTAACGTTTTCATCTCGTCTTCCTGACTTGTGCACTGATTTTGTGACAGCTGCAGCTCGGACCCTAACTCTGCCAGTCGCTGGCTCAGCTCCAACATAGCCTTGTCTGATGAGCTGGTCTGAGGTTCAAGACACAAAACACTTGGACTTTATATATAATATGAAACAAATATTTCGTATCCTTTTGGTCAGTTCAATACTTAGCATGGCCAATGACATTAACTACTAATTGGCACTTGACTGAGACGAATGACAACCTTTGGTTACCAGCTGTTGGCATTAATGAAAGTTTTGAAACAAAGCTATGAAAACTTTTTTGCATGTGGCTTCCTTAGAAAAGCTACTAGTTGCTAACACAACAAACCGTCTACATTGTCAGCATTACATTCTTTTACCTGTGCCCCCAGTTGTTCCTGGGCCAGATGTAGGGCCTCCCTCAGGCTGGCAGCTGTCTCCTGCTCCACCTGTAGGGCATGCTGATGCTCCTCCTCCATCTTCTCACACCTGGACAGTAGCAGCTCCATCTCTGTCTGGTGACTGGACTGCAACTGCTCCAGCTCATCCTGCGTGTTCTTCAGCTTCATTTCTGTATCAGACTGCAAGGAGGCGCTGCTGACTTGTAGCTCTTGTACTTCCAGGACACTCTGTTCTGCTTTGGCAGTCATCTCAACTAGGAGGCTTTCTGTGTCATTCAACTTAGCTTCCATTTCTTGCATCTGCTTTTTCAAGTCAGCTTCTGTTGCAGCTGCTAATCTACTGGCCTCTGCAGCTGTTGTCTGAAGCCTGTCAATTTCAGCTTGCAACTCAGAAATCAGATCAGTTTTGTCTGCAAGTTGCTTTTCCTTCTGTGCCATCTCCTCCTTAATGTCTGCAAAAGCTGAGCTGTCCTGCTCCTGTACAGCTCTGTGCTGAGCTGCAGAACTTTCCAGCAGTTTTTCAGCCTCCTGTTTTTCACTCTCTAGTCTGGCTACTTCAGCCTTCAGGGTATCACAAAGCTGCCTCTTCTCTGTAAGGTTCTGTGTAACTGTGGACAAGGTTTGCTTGACACTTTCAATGTCAGCCTGTAGTTCTTGCTTTGCTACTGCATGCTTCTCTCGTGTTTCTGTCAACTCTGCATCCCGTGCCTGAATGTCCTCCTCCAGCATAGCTACCTCCATGACTTTCTTCGCAAGCTCTGATTGGACGTCATCTCGCTCTTCCTGCATCCTACTGAGTTCGCTGTTCTTCTCTTGAATTGACTGATGAAGACCCTTCTGGCTGGATGACATTTCCTCTTCCACTCCCTCCAGCTCTGCCTTAAGATCTTGGATCTGCTTTCCTTGGCTTTTTGTACCCTCTTCCAAGTCACAGATCAAGTTGTCTTTGTCCATCATTACCTTCCTCATTCCCTCCATCTCTGCCTTCTGGGCCTGGACCTGTGATGTCAGGGACAAGTTTGTGTTTCCAGCTGTCTCCAGCTCACCCTGCAGTTGGGACAGCTCACCCTGAGCTTCCTCCAAGGTCTTTGTAGTGTCATCTATATCCTCCTGCAGGATCTGAAGCTTTGCCTGTGTTTCCTGAAGCTGTTTCCTCAAGTTTTCTCTTTCAACCTCAGATTCCTTCCTTAGATTGTCTTGACTTTCCTCCGACTGTGTGAGTTGTGCAGACTTCTGCTCCAGGATTTCTTTTGTGGCCTTCAGCTCACTCAGTACACCCTCCTTCTCACTTTTCAAGGCTGCGATTGTGGAGTCAGAATTTCTTTGATTGTCTTCCAGGGCCTTGGACAGCTGTGACAGCATACTGCTTATGTCCTTCACATCAGCTTCAGCTCTTTCTAGCTTGGTGTTGGCCTCTTCAAGCTGTTCTTGTAGCTGTAGTTTTTCAGCCTGGATGGTAGCAACAGTGTTGTTCAACCTGACTAGGCTCTCATCCATTTCTGTTTGAGTCGAGTCCAGTTTCTTACTTAACTCTGACACATTAGTTTCCAGCTGAGTTTTCTGTTCTAGTACATTTGCATTTTCAGCCCTTGCTGTCCCAAGCTCCTGCTGCAGTGTGTCACAGCAAGATGACAGCTCCTGACAGTGCTGTTCCAGTTGGGCCTTTGCTGTTGCTTGCTGTTCAAACTGCTGTGTAATTCCATCAAGATCACTTTGCTGGTTGTCAAGATCAAACTGTGCTTTATTGAGTTCAGCTTGCAGTGAGTCTCTCTCCTCTTCAACTCGGGTGAGTGATGCTTGGAGATCCTCAATCTTCCCAGCTGACTTGGTCTCTGTTTCTTTAGTGCTCTGAAGAAGGGCAGCTATCTGTTCTTCCAAGGACTTCAGCTTCTTTTCTCTTTCTTCTCCTGTGGCCTCCAGCTTTTTCAAGTCATCAGCAAGTCTGTTGCACTCTCCTTTTTTGTCATCTACCATAAGCTGTAGCTGTTCTACCTGTATTTCCAGGGATTTGACCATGGTCTCCTTGTCTTCCATGTCCATCTGTGTCAGCTGTAGCTGTGAGTGCAGACTGCCCAACTCCTGACTCTGCTCCTCCTGTTTCTGCACCAGCTCCTCTCTCAGACTCTGGGCCAAGGTCTGGAGAGACTCTGTCTGATCCTGGAGCTCTGTTATTGTCACATCCTTTCCTTCTGCTTCCTTCCCCAACTCTGACAGCCTGCTCTGCAGGTTTTCACTTTGCAAATGACTTTCTGCAAGCTTGTCTGAAGCTGTGTCCAGGTCAGTCCTCAGCTTCTGTAAAGTCTCACTTTGTTGGTAAAGTTGAGAAGTCAGAGACTCCATCAGTTCTCCACCTGACTGCAGCTCCAGTTTGGAAGTTGCCAGCTCATCTGCAGTCTTCTGGGCTTCAGCTTTAAGGTTTCCCAGCTCCTCTTCCTTGGACTGGAGTTGGGACTTGTTGCTCTGCATAGCCAGGTTTGCCTGCTCTAACTGATCCTTTGCAGCTCTCAGCTTCTCTTCTTTGCATTCAACTTCCTGTCGCAGGGAGTCAACATCCTTCTGTGCTGTCTGCAGTTCTGTGTTGAGGACTTCTATCTCCTTTTGCCTGGCTTGGATTTCAGAGTGGCTGTTCTCCATGGACAGGGTGGCACATTCCAGCTGTTCCTCTGTAGCTCTCAGTTTCTCATCCTTATCCTGAAGATCCTGCTTGAAGGTATCAACATCCCTCTGGGCAGTCTCAAGTTCTGCCTCTAAGAGTGTAATCTTGGCATCCTTCTCCACCACATGGTCCTGAGCAGTTTCCATGGCAACTTGAGCCTTCTCCAACTGTGTCTGTAGTTCCTCCTGCTGCTCTCTCTGGTCGTCCACATCCATCTGCAGGACCTCCATCTTCCCCTGCAGCATCTGTTTCTCATCCACGGCTTCCTGCAGCTCAGACTTCAACGATACCAGCTGATGCTCCTTGGCTTCAACTGCTGACTTCTGGGTCTCACACTCCTGTGACAAGATACTGGCCTCTTGCTGCAGTTCAGCAACCTTTTGCTGCAGTTCTTCCATCATCCTAGCTGCAGTGGACTCTGCATCTTGCAGCTGAGCTCTTGCAGCCTCCAACTGCAGATCCTTAGATTTCACTGCCTCTTCTTGACTTTCCAGTTGTCCCCTCAGCTTAGCTGTCTCACTTTCAAGTCGATCAACCTGGTTTTGAAGCTCCTTGCTCACTTTGTCAGCTGATGCTTCAGTGTCCTGTAGCTTGTTCTCAATCTCTACCAGCTGTGCCTGTGCAGACGTGTGCAGCTGGGTCACCTGCAGGTGCTTCTCATTCAGCTGGTCCAGTTCTTGCTGCAGCTGCTTGCTGTTTGCCTTCTCCTGATCTAGCTGAGATAATACTTCACACAGCTCTTTGCTGATACTGCTCTGCTCTTCCTTAGCTCCTTGAATCTGCAGGTCTTTATTTTCTAAGGCTTCCTGCTGGCTGTCTAATTGAACCGTCAGCTCTGACAGCTCCCTATTCAGCTGTGCCACCTGTTCCTCTAAACCTTTTGTGGCCTTGTCGGCATCAGCCTCCATTTCCTGTAGTCTGACCTCAGCTTTCTGCAGCTCCTCCTGTTTGGCACTATACTGCAGAGTCAGCTGCTGTTGCTGAGCTGTCAAGTCATCATGCTGTCCCCAAAGCTGTGCAAGGCTATCCTGTTTCTCCTCCAACTGCTGCATCACTGATGCAATCTGTTGGGTGGAGCTGCTGAGTTCCTCTTTCACCTTCTGCAACTGTTCATCTCGTTCTGTCAGAAGCTGCTCACTGTGCCCTAGTTTGGCCTCCAGGTTAGCCTGGATCTCCTTAAGCTCTGTCTTGATACTTGTAAGAGCCTCTTCTTTGTCCTGCAATGTCTGCTTGAGAGTGGTCATTTCCTTCTGGAGCTCCCTATGCACAAAAAACAACAGAGATATCTCACAACTCCCTATGCATAAAAAAGCAACAACAGAGATATGCCACATCAATCTGGATAATATAGTTTTCTAAAGACTAGTGCTGATTGTCTTACTGGAGTTTCTCCTGCCCAGTCTTGAGTTCGGTCTCTGCTGACTCCGACCGGTGGCGGTACTTGGACGTCTCCTCCTCAGACTTCTGTAGTGTGTCCAGCAGGTCACTGGCCTCCTTAGCCTTGTTGTCAGCCAGCTCACAGGCCTTCTTGTAGTCGGTCTGGTGGACAGCAAAATTGACACATTCATATCTTCATCAGACAATTGCAGCAAGTTCCTTTGATAAAACTCAATAAAGGGAACTATGTGTTGTACTTACAGATGCAGCACTATTGTTTAAAGAGGTTTTTGTGACACATGTAGTTACCTGTAAGGTAGTGTTTTCCTTCTTCAGTCCGTCTGTGGTGGCCCTTAGCTGTGCAGTCTGCAGCTCCACAGAGTTGTAGGCTTTCTTCACCTCGTCCTCCAGCTCTGCCACTCGAGCCTCAACCCCACCCTTCTCCTGCCGGACAGCTTCCATCTCAGAACGCAGCTGGTTGGACTCATCCTGGAGACAAGAGCGGGGTCAGAAGAGTTACCAAATCTCTTTCAAATATGGAAGACAGGAAGTATATGTATAACAAAACCCATGACTCAAATGAAGAAAATTCAGACCCTAAAATGAACCTTCATCTAAAAACGGTTGGTAAAATAGATTTTCAGAGAACACAAATCATACTTGAGCTTGCTTGAGTTTGTTGTCCATGTCTGTTAGCCTTTCCTCTGCCTTCTGCAGGTCCTGTAGTCTATCCTCCAGGCTTTTCTGCAGGCCAGACAACTCCCCAGCCTTCTTAGCCAGCTCTTGCTCCCGTGTTTTCTGTGCCTGGAATAAATATCAAATATTGTCATGACAATGACATCTCTTGTAGCTCACTCAACAAGGAAGGGGTGCATTCCCAGAGTAAGCCTAATAAGAATATATATAGAGAGAGAGCAAAACCTACACTCTGCACAAGTCTACATTGCCCAGTGATTCCTACCTCCTGTGCCCTGGCCTCCATCTCCCTGCCACGTGCCTCCAGCTGGGCGATGCTGTTCTGCAGCTCCTTCTTGTCCTTCTCCAGCTGTGAGGTTTTCCGTTCAGTCTCCTGCTGCTGTTCCCTCACCTGGTCCTTCAGCTGTCGAGTCTCATCCTGGAACTCATTCTTGGTGTCCTGGAGAAAGTAGAGAGAGGACCATGGCTTTATCAATGCACAGTCATGTATCCCTGTTTGTGGGAACATTTTCATGGAGAAAGTGTGTTCACAGGTCCCATTTCTGGATTTAGTGAATTTGGCTGACTGTTAGACCATCCTTTTCAGACTAGGCTACCTAGTGTAATAAAATGCACAAAAAGGGTCTAACACCGTCTTACTATACTATCTACTGTATCATGTAAATGTGAGATTTTGCTGCTCACCTGTAGGTTCTTGTGGTCTGTCTTGAGCTGCTGATGTTCCCTCTGCAGGGCTGATAACTCAGCACTGCTCTCCTTACTCTTCTTGAGCTGCTCCTGTAGGTTGGCCAGGTCACAGTCCTTCTTCTCCAGCTGGGAGCTGAGTTTGTCTCGCTCTGTTGTCAGGGTCTGCAGCTGTTTCTTAGCCTCGGCAGTCAGGTTCTCCTGGTGAGTAGCCTTGTTCTCTGTGTTCTGGGATGTTTGAACACATTCAGTTATGAAACATTCTTTTGTTCTTTTACCTCTCACTTCCTATCATACTTCCTGTCAAGTATGGAAAACAGATTAACGTCTTTCCTCAGAGAATGCCATAACAGGTTAACTTTGCCATTTTCTTTCAACCTGGCTAGTATGTAAAATTTCACAACTTCTATGGGCTTACTACTATGCAGACTTGAGTTATTACATGCATTTCAATTTGAAAGGCCAAGATTTCAGGATGCATTTATTATTCAATACTAACGAATTGACAATACTGAACAGTAACTGATGTCAAAGCTCCATACGTTTAGTCCACTGTTGTTTTAATTAAAAAAAGGTCACAGCAGACTGACCAGTAGTTTCTGTTTGAGTTCCTGGATGTGTCTCTCCTGCCTTGCACTCTCGTCTGCCTTGTTGACGAGTGAGTCTCGCTCCCTGGTCATCTCCTGGAGCTGTTTCTTCATCTCTGTCACAGACGCTTCCTTGGACTTCACGTTTTGCTCAGCACACTGTAAGAAATTCAACAGAAATAAGCTCTTAAAAGTTGAGATAACAAAATTGCTGGATTTTACTGTGATTTTACATCATTAAGGCATTAAGGTTGTGATAAGAGCTGTTCAATCCTTGCTACATTGACTAAAAACATTGATGTATTTCTGCTTCCATGTACTGGACGTATGTCCTTACAAGAACAAATGATTTGTACAGAGTGATTATCAGATGGTTTCTTGATGTGCTATAAGTAAGAGTACTACTAGTATATCTAAGATCCAGTTTTTTATTAGATACTGACTAAAGACACTTTTGTGATTAGGATCAATACCACAGAAGACACACCTGTAGCTTCTGTTGCAGTTCCAGGAGTTGTTTTTCCAGTTTGCCCTTCTCCCTGTCTGCACCCTCAGCCTCTGCCTGCACCTTGTTCCTCTCATTCTGGGCCTGTTGGATCTCCTGCTGGAGTTTGTTCCTGGTCTCCTGCTGCTGTTTGTCCATGGAGGCAAGCATCTGAGCCTGCTGTGCTATCTGGAAAAAGCATTGAAAGAATGAAGATACTAGACTGAAAGCCTTAATCTTACAAATACAAACACCAAGCACTGTCTAAATCTAATTCATATACATAACCTTATATGGTTAATTCAGTTCATTCCCTTTTTCTATCCCAGTAAAATAACACAAAACTTATATTGGATGAAGCACTAGAGGTTCTGGCAATTTTCAAGAACCCCAGATCTCACACAAAACCTACCTCAGCATTGAGTTCCCGTTCCCTTTCCTTCAGTCGCTGCTCGTGAGACTGGCGAGCAGACTCAGCATTGTGACGCTGACATTCCAGCTCCTGGCCGAGAGACTTCAACTTCTTCTCAAGCTCAGCAATCTGAGGAATTCAACAAGCTTTGTTAACAGATCTTAAAAAAAAGATATTTCTGGAAGGACACATAGGAAAATGTTCTGAATATTCATTAGATGTCTTAACCCTTGTAATCCATAGTGGCAGTCATGACAAAGTCTTAACCCTTGTAATCCATAGTGGCAGTCATGACAAAGTCTTAACCCTTGTAATCCATAGTGGCAGTCATGACAAAGTCTTAACCCTTGTAATCCATAGTGGCAGTCATGACAAAGTCTTAACCCTTGTAATCCATTGTGGCAGTCATGACATTGCAACTAACACAAAAACTGCACACAAACAATTGCAAATTAAAAACAAGAGGAACTTTCAAAACTTCAAAACCGTGGCTCAAATGAGTACATTTTTTTACAATATCTTCAAGCGATGATGACACATTCAGCATTACAGATATATGTATGTACATGTATACCTTTAATTGACTCTGCTCCAGTTGGTTCTTTGTCTTGCTGGCCTCGTCCTGCATCTTGGAGACAATTTTGTCCCTGTCCTGCAGGGCAGATGTCAGCTTCTGCACCTGTTCCTGAGCCTCGTTCACCAGTGCCACCTGGCGCTGCAGTTCTGTTTCCTTCCCCTGCAGCTGCAGCTCCAACTGGGATAGCTGACTCTTCAGGTCTGAGGATAGGGAGACCACAGCATGGAGATACATACATACACTGGCTAGCAACAGAACACTGGAAGTTCTGTGCTATTGTAGCACTCTACAGGTGACAACATGCACTGAATAGAATATGTCTTTATACTGGTATTATACAGTACTGTGCAGTATCAGCAGACTTTTGTTCATCTTACTACATACTGCCACTATGGATTACAAGGGTTAAGACATCTAATGAATTTCCTTTTTACATCCAAGTTCATATAAAAACAAAGAACTGTATAATAGTATGCTGTAGTAAAAGGTATGCCAAAAAGTCATTCACCCTAGTATAAAGTGTTTTAATTATTACTCAGGCAGGAACAATCAGTTTTTTTGCTGGAAAGGAAGTCCTCCTACCTTCTGTCTGTTTCCTGGAGTCCTGTAGAAGACCCTGCAGCCTGATCAGCTCTGTGTTATCCACCTGTGAGGCAAGCGGGGGAGGGGGAGTACAGAAGGGGTCTTGTTTGGTCTGAGACCTGGTACGAGGGGTGCTGACTGGGGCAGCTGGTGAGCCGAAGGACACAAGGTCAAAGGAAACGGCCACATTTGACTTTGCTGGGGTGACAGCAGAGGAGGCAGCCTGTTTCTCGTTGAGCTGCAAACAAAGCAAAGCTCGGTATTAGCACAAACTTCCTACAAGTAGCACTGCACATCTATTTTTTCTTCCAATCTCTTTCATTTAAAAAAAAGGAAAAGGGACAAAACTTTCTATTACCTTCTGTTTCAGGTGTTTAAGTTCAGTGTTAACCCTGTTGAATTCAGCTGCATCCCTGTCTCGCTGACTCTCAAGGTCAGTTATCTTCTTCTTGAGCTGGGAGCTTTCATCATCACTGCTACTCCCGCTCCCATCTGTGATGAGTCAAGACATTTACATATCAAGTTAAACACTCATAGGTCTCTAAAACTTTGCAACAGTCTCATCTCTACATACTCACAACACATAATACATCTTTTACAATAAGCATGGCATTGTACTTACAACCAAGTATCCAAACATATTTTTCCAACAACGAAAGCAATCAGACATTTGAGTAACACCAGAGTTCCTTCCAACTTACGTCTCCTACTCCCTGTGTACTCCTGGCTCCTCCCACGCTCCAGCTCAAACTGCAGCTTTTTAATCTCCTGCTGCAGGTTCTTGATTTTCTCTGTCTTCCCGTCTAACTCCTGGCGTTGGTGGTTGGATGCCTCCTGTAAGTAGAAAACGTGTGGTCAGCACAGTGTATCTACATGAGAGTGTACTATGTATCTTTTAATCTCTCCCTATAGCCAACATGAGCACTTACACTAAATCTGGCTGAGCAGCTATCAATATCAAAATCCAAGTTAAAGTCAGTCACCAATTTATATTGACTTTTATTTCAAATGGGGGTAAAGAAAAGGCAGACCAGGAGCCAGACCTGCAGCTGTGAATTTTCAGCATGTAGTTTTTCAGCTCGATGCTGAGCCTTGGCAAGTTCCTGTTCCACACGCTCCAGGTCCCCCTTCAGCTGGTGGTTCCTGCTAGTCTCTGTGTCCAGCGAAGCCTTGGCGTGAGACAACTGGCCTTCCATACAGGACACCAGGGATTCTTTTGTCTGCAGATCATGTTGAATCTTCTCTCGCTTCTTCTGCAGGTCCTCGCAGGACTCAACAAGGGTCTGGTTCTCACGTTTCATAATGGTAACCTGGGAAAATATGAATACAAATATCAGTATGGGGCACTGAACAACAAGTTGGCATGATTACTAGTTTATATGGGGAAAGGTGAGCAGTACTAAGACAGGTTCACCTGCTTAAAGGAAGGACAAGAGAGCTAAAAAAAGTACAACCATACACAGTAATAGGGCAATAATAACTGGGCATTTTTATTGTTTTATTCATACTGCGACAGTATTAACAAAACTATTGACGAAGATGCCCAGTTCTCATCTGAGATATGAATAGCCTTATTAGGGTATCTACAATCATAAGTGATTGATTTGCGTGATTCATTTGTTGAATATGGAGCCAGGGCCCCCTTGGAAATCAGTTGTTTATCAACTGAAGGGGCGACCCTCAAGATTAATAAATAAATAAACTAGAGGTCAACGATCTCATGCCTTCGTCAAAGGATGTTATCGTTATATAACTTAAGAAGGTAGAAGTGATATATTAGTCCCCCTAAATATGGAAGTTGGATTGTAAAAACTACCCCTGCCGATGCAGTCTGCAATCGTGCATTGGGCAAGGGAAAAAACATCTGTGCAGGAAATGTAAGGCAACACCGCCTGCAGCTACATGGACTGCTTAATGAATATTGCCTCTGGGACTTTCTCCCTCTGGGACAGCCTGTTGCCCATGTGTCACAATGAAGGTAGAGTATCATGGAAGGTAACTGAATTATAGAATTGCTTCATTTATTATGCAAATTAGATCATAATTTGCATAATTGTCATCTAATTATGTCAAGCATCACTTAAGCTACCTACACACCAAATATCAGGACGATCCGTCGACCGGTTATTGGGTTATCCTACTTTGAACATTTTCATACAAATGCTCCTGCAGTTCCAAAGCAAACCGCTAGGGGGCCCAAACTTATGTCACTTCTTCCCGAGCACAAGAGCTACCTACCATCCAAAAATCATGACCCTAGCTTGTCCAGATCACCATATATCAAAACCGGAAGTTCCGCTGCAGTACCATAACGAGCCGCCAGGGGGCCCATATTCCTATCACTTCTAGGTCTCATCAAGACCTACCCACCTACCAAATATGAAGACAATCCATTTAGCCTTCTTGAGTTATACTGTTGACAGACTCACGCACACACGCACGCCCATGAAAACATACCCTTCTTGACGAAGGCAATAAATAAGTTGTCTGTAGCTGACAAATTAAACTTAGGAGGACTGCTTGTTTTCTCACCTTATTCTTCTCCTCTTCAAAGTTGCGTTTTGTCTTCTGCAGTGTCTGCTCCAGACTGTCCATCTGGAACTGACGCTGTTTCTGCTCCTTCTTCAGCTTCTCCAGGTTTGTCTCCATCTCTGTGACTTTCTGGAGAGCCCGGGTGGGCAATCCATCCTTCCACTCTTGAGCTGCCCAGCTCATGGCTACACCTGAAAATCAACATATCATAACAAACTAGAGTTCCACGACCTCATAACTTCGCCAAATGAGGTTACCCTTTATATCATATGACTGACGAATTATAGATTTCCCTCTAATTATGCAAATAAGATCCTCATTTGCATGAATTACATCAGTTGATCATATTCTCCTCCCAATGGCAGTGTTATCGTAACAAAGAAGGCCATTCTAGCATTTCTTCATAAATTATGCAAATGAGGTCCTGATTTGAATAAGTTATGTTGAATGATGTTCACCTCCACTCAACTACGAAATGCGCAAGTATGAAATTGCCAGAATCAACCACTATGGAATTACAGTATTTTCTCATTAATTATGCAAATTAGGTCTTCATTTACATGATTAATATATGGTGACGTTCCTGTCATTCTTAATTACAAATGTCACAAGGTAGAATAGTCCTATCATGGAAGATAGGTGAATTATAGAATTCTCTCATTAACTATGCAAATTAGAATGCAAATTAGATTCTAATTTGCATAATTGTAATTTAATTATGTCAAGCATCACTTAAGCTACCTACATACCAAATATCAAGACGATCCGTCAACCGGTTCTTGAGTTATCCTACTTTAAACATTTTCATACAAACGCTCCTGCAGTTCCAGGGCAAGCCGCTAGGGTCACTTCTTCCCGGGTACAAGAGCTACCTACCATCCAAAAATCATGACCCTAGCATGTCCAGATCACGAGATATCAAAACCGGAAGTTCCGCTGCAGTACCATAACAAGCCGTCCGGTGGCCCAAAATCTAATCATTTCAAGCTCTCATCAAGACCTACATGTATCCACCTACCAAATATCATGGGGGCCACATTTCAGTGGTGACCAAAAGCTACTAGAGAAAGTGCAACATAGGGCAACGAGAATGGTACCTACGCTACAGGATCTGCCATATGGCTCTAGGCTGAAAAAGTTGAATTTGCCATCGTTAAAGTACAGAAGGGACATGATCCAATTATACAAGATTATGATGGCACACGAGCGGATCGAACCTGAAAATTTCTTTCAAACCAGGCAGTGTGAGAAAACCAGAGGGCACACTTTGAAGCTTAAGGTGCCAATTGCCAAAACAACACTGAGATGCCAGTCCTTTGCAGTAAGGACTGTCCAACCTTGGAACTCCTTACCCAGTACAGTTGTGAAGGCTGAAAGTGTTAACAGTTTTAAGACGAGATTGGATGACTGTTGGAGCAAGAGAAAATTCCATGAGTGAGGAGAGTGTGACTACAGGCTAGCAGCCTTCTACACTGAGGGTTTCTCAAGGTATTCTCAAGGTAAATATCAAGATAATCCATCTAAGCCTTCTCGAGTTATGCTGTTGACAGACAGACAGACACACAGCCACGAAAACATAACCTTCTTGGCGAAGGTAAATATATAACTTATATTTCTATACATTGTTTTCTCAAGCTCATGTCTTTCTGTAGCAACCTACTAGCAAGCCATGTTGAGAAATACATGTGAGTCTATATTTCTTTCAGAAAATATAGATTAGTACTTCACTTCAGCAAGGCAGTACCTTCTGAGTCCTTGGCTTTTAACTCTATTATTCAGCATGATAGAAGTGCCACTGATTCCCTGTATAATAATTTACTTTGCAACAAACTACAGCTGAAGTTATGTATCACTCAGAAATCTGAACAACAAAAACGTTCATTAATGAAATGTTGTGCATATAGGCATAGATTAATAAACTTGAAAGATAACTTGAAATCGTTAGACGATGCACTAGATCTAGGGTAGAAGTCTGGCTATCGTGCCCTGAGTCAGACTCAGAGATTTTTGGTGGGAAACACAAACGTTCAGATTTATCGATTTGCTGACAGAAAATGCTACCAAAAAAGGTGTTTCAAAAGCCCTTACCTTGAGTCTTTTTACTAGAGGAAAAATCTTAATCGCAGCGGCTTTTGTTTCACTTTAAACGTCCGAATTCAAACTGAAATGCCCGTAGTTTGTTGTCATTGTTCAAGACGACAAACTGATGCCGTTTTTCACTGCTTCAAAACCTGAGACACTAATACTGTACGCTGATTGGTCAGTGATCTTAGAGCATGACGGGATGGGGTCACAACTTGAATTGGCGTGTGTGACCCCAGAGCGCACACCAACGCACCACATGTCGTGGGGATTTAAATGAAATTATATACTTAATATACGCTAAAAGATCACAATACTAATAAATTACGAACAATACATAAAAACTTCATTTGTATTTGTTTTCAAAATGGATATACGATGTTCTTTGTTTCATTATTTTCTTGTATATTGCAGTTTAAGCTCGTGTGGGTTCCCACGTTCTGATGCGATGGGTGAGTACATTTCTGAAATTCCATCCATCTGATATCATCAAAGCGTCTGACAACTCATTCCATTTACACGGAATATTTGTTCACCCGCGGGCTTTTCTTGGCGAGATTTAACAGGCAAGCTACAGGGTCAAATCCGAACACCTTACTAACAGCGGCTGTGTGGACTTGAACCTCTCTGTTTGCCGAGAAAAGTGGGCCCAACTCTTGGTGACCCCGGGGGCAAGGAAGCGTGGAAGAGTCCGCCGTTTTTGTTGTCGTTCCGGCTCCCATATTTACTCAACGGACCAGCCTGGGATCCACTGGTTCTGACGCAGATCTCAAGGATTTCGTACGGAATCACACAGGATATCCTCCACGGTGTGTGGGGAGAGTTATCCGGTGAATGTTGGCGCGGTTCTGAGGGGTGCGTGCGACCCTGGCTGACAGGTAGGTTGGCGTGAGTCTATGCCTCCCATCTGGTCTCCCCTACTGTCCGATCAGCACGCAACCACTTGCTATTGTTTGTTAAATCGGGGAAGCTCTTCGGATGGGGCCATTATTGCCTCTCAAGCCCTTCTTCCTGTTGCCGATGAATCTAAAAGGTCGGAGTGTATCACAATTATTACCAACCATAACTTGTGTCGTGTCTAAAGTGGATGGAAGTGGGAGGGAGGGGGGCACTAGGCCAGGTAAGTGGCTCTGACTGAGTGACTCAGTGAGTGCTGGACATACCACCTGTCAGGAAAATTATGTCCCCAAGGCGTAGAGGTCGTGATTCACCACGGTTATAGTGCTGTTTGTAATTGTGGCCGGATGTGGGGATACCTCTCCAGGTTTCTTTAGTATCAGTCGTTTTTGTTTACCAGATATGGACCTGGCATTGAAAATTATGACCCAGTAGTGTAACAGGGAAGTCCTGAAATATTATACAATGTACAACAATCAAAGTTTGAAGAGGAGGTTACATAAACAAGGAATAGATATAAATAAATCCTCTTCATCGAAATTTGTATGGGTGCACTGTCCTGTGATCATTTTAGGTAAGGCTACTCTGGTGCTTTAGAAAGTAGTTCAGCAGAGACGTCTTCTTGAAGAATAAGAATTGAAATATTATGTTTCCCTGTATTTATAAGTTAACAGTAGACAGAATTGTACCTTATGAATGTGAAATAAAATGCAATAAATGCAGATCAGACAGTTCACACTGTTTTAGCCAGGGTAGTTTCTTTTTTTTTTTAACACTACTAGAGTGTTGTTGTAAAAGAGCATTGAGGCAGGTCATCCTCATTCATTCACAGATGCTTGAGTAGAAAATATAGGGTATAATTTAGGGACCCCTTTGAGAAGTTTAAATTGGCCATAAGTGTTGATACTATAGTATATACAATGTAAAACTACACTTGCCTTAGAAACAATATACATGTATTATACCCTGACTCATGGATACCTCACTGTTCTTGTTTTTGCAATTTTGAGTCAATGCAGTTTTACCTGACCAGCTGATACAGCTAAAAGCTTTGCACTAGTGAAAATGGAAGTTGCTAGCACCATGGAGATCACAAGTCTGTCTGGAATATTCAGCATCACTTGCATGGCTACATGACAAGCATGTTTCCATGTCAATGACCTCAGCAAGAGGCTGTTTTTAAATGAGTCAGTGGTATTTCACACTCCATTAAGATTTGCTGGAAAACACCCTTATCATGAACATCATTTACAGACCCAATAAGTCCTGGAAATGAGGCATGTCTGTAATAATCGGCTTGCTACAATCATCCCCACATTAACCTTTTGGTATACTGGTCCATTCTGTGTTGCATTTACAGGAGCTTTTATAAAGCTTAGTCCTTTTACACATACATGTAATGGTGAATTGAATTGAATGTAAGTACAATGTAGTTTTCTGCTTAATCCTCAGGTAGAAGACATTCCCACAATGTTTCAAGCTTGTATACAGAGAAGAAGGAACAGGTAGCAGATTATTGAGGAAGTGTTGCTGAAGCAACAATGCCATTTGGACTGAAGTTAAAGAAGACCAAGCGATACAATGTCCACACGAAGAACTCGTTCGTGATCCCAGTGCAGTTGCTGGATAACACAGTGATAGAATGTACCATCACCACAGAGAGCACCGGACGCCACTGTCTGGAGGCAGTTGGGCAGAGGTTGGAGTTACAGGAGGTGAGAATTTCTTCATTTGTTTCACTTGCGAGCAATGTGTTGAAGCAGTGAAGATCTTTTATTGCATCTCTTTTGTATCTAACTTTAACATTATTACAAACTTTCTGCGATATTTCTTGGGGTCAACGTTAAACTCATATAAGTACAGCCAGTCTCAAGAATTGTCAATGATTAACACTCAGTCTGACAGGAAAAACTATTATGTTATTGTGCCCCACGGCACAAGTCTACTGTATATTCTGCAAGTGTGTATTATATGTGGCCAGTGACTTTGATTACCCAGTAGTTCTCTTTGGTGGTTTGACTCAGAGACCATCTTGTTTTGGTTCTAACTTGTAAGCCGGTTAGAAATCATGTCTGGAGTTAGCGGACTGGACTACCTTTTGGCCACCAAGTATGGCTAGTTCTACAGCCTGGCACAGGTGGTTCTTTTCACTGACAGGTAGAGTGACTGCTTCATCTGGGCAATAATTTAACTCAGACAGACTGTTGATATTCTAATCACCTCCTTCCCAGGAGAGACTCAAATGGGGCCTAAGGAGTTCAAGATGGCTTAGGGGTGGGGTGGTAGCTTTGGATGCCTGGACTTCATATTACTGACAACACAAGAATGTCATAGAGCCTCATGCATTATGTATTTATAGTCCTCCAAATATAAGAGTAGTAAAATTTCCATACAGATGATGAAAATGGGTTGAAAACTGTGTGGTTGTCACTTTTATTTTATAGATCGGACAGTCACACATGCAGGTAGACCTTTTGTGTATGGTCTGATGTCACTGATATTTCTTGAAGGCAGTGGTTTTTTTCTGATATCAGAAAGACATATTGTTACAAAATCCCAAGGGCCAAGAAAGAGTATGAGGACAGAGGTTGGCTGAAATTCCTCTCCCCATCCACCACTTGTATTTTATGTAACTAATATGCCAAATGTCCTGCTGGAAACCACAGCACAGGATTCCTCTGTTAGACCAGGACAAGCCCAGTATCTCAAGTTGTATCTCAAGTATACAGACATACAGATTGAAGGTTGAAATATTGGTTTAACTGTATTAGAACATTTGCCAAAATTGCCACGTGAATTGTCTAACGCCTATATTTGACTTGTATCTCTTGTAGCTTTTCCTAGGGGTGAGATGTTTCCTTGTGAATATGACCCATACCAATTCTGGCAATAGGAATTTCTGTTTCTGAAAAGTTGGGAACAGCTTTGAAATCCAATGATGTTATTGTTCAGATGATGACAGGAATGGATTGCATTTGTTGTAATGTAAGGTCCATACCAGCCCATTGATTATAATCAAAGATATATATAATCCATCACTTGACAGTGCTGTCAACAGGTCATTCTTTAATGCATTCCTTGGCCCCATAGGCATATGGAATCCATACTCATGAAAGGCTGGTGTACATGTGGAATTTTGTTATACAACACACTTGTCCTCTCCTTCCTTGCAAGAGACATAGACATGAAGGTCATATTTCCACATACCAGTCCTTGTGTAAATATTGTTTGGGAATAACATGTCCATTTAGGATAAGGGTATAGCTGGCTGATAAGAGCAGGACAGTGCAGCAGTGTTTATGTAGTTCTCCCAACCAGTGGTCATGACAAGCCACTCAGGCGTGAAGGGCCAGCACATGTGCTAGTTGAGTAGTTCAACCCTGAGGCAGCAGAATGACAGATGTTACCATACTGTAGAGATTGGAAACTTTTTCTAGAAACTTCTGAAAACAAGGCATTGCTGAGCTTCATCCTGTTTGCCTCTTCCCTAATACATTGTACTGTACTTGAAAGAGGCAAAGTCTTTTTTGCCTGTCTTGGGAACTTTCCTCAGAGTGAGCTATTTGCCTTGTCAGAGTTAGATAATTGAGGCATGACCCAAGTGTGATGTTTACCAAGCAAGCTCGGTCGCCCAACTGTGAAGCTGTATATAGGTACATGTGAGTCCACCCTCGCTGGCTAACAGGTACACAATAAGGCAAGACTAACCAGGGGTCACTACCAAACTGGGTCAGCCAGCCAGCAGTGAGAGTAGATCCCATCTAAACAGCACACAAACTGGTAACCTAGCTATCTCCTCTTTCAGTGTCCCTATCCTGTGTTGTCTGGGATACTGCTAGAGAAGTCTTCCTGATATAAACATTGGTCAGATCTATGGTGGAAATATGGGCAAGGCCTTTCAGCATAGATGAGATAACTTCCTTAATCGTCAAGAAGCCTGTTTGTTCAGTTGTGAAAATGATTGTATGGTTCCATGCTTTGTTTCTATTCACTGTTGTCTTGTCCATATCCTGTAGAACATGAGTTTTACCTTTGTAAAAGCTTATTCATTGGATGGTGTATCCTAGACAGGTGGTAAGCTTAGCTATGATTGTATGGATTTGAGAGAGACTGACGACCAAGAAGGGCACAGAGAGTAAACAGATTTCTTGTTAGGGACACACTGGCAAAGATCGCCTGGGGGGGAGGTGGAAATAAAAAAGTTGCACCTGGAGTTTGTAGCAACAACATTGTCACTAGTCAGTTTTAAAAAAAGGAAAACAGTAAAAGAAAGAAGGCATTAAATGTCCAGCTCACAAAATGATTACCAGTTACTGGATAGATAAGATGCACTTTTCTGTGGCTCTTGTTGTACCTTTCCCTTAGGACCTCTGCACTATCAACACTGCTGCCCAGTAGTAGCCAGACTGTCAGGATGATGAGACCCAGGGCTCCTCCTAAATCCTATCTAAGTATTTGTCACTGAAGGGATTTGATTATTTATAGTTTTTTCAGATCTCCTATCTTAATTAGTGGCTCAGTAGATCTATTAACTGTCCAAACAATTGTCTGGCCTCTTTTGTCTTGGACAGGACAGCTCTATGTTCTTTATCTACAAGATAAACATTAATGACACCACTGTCTACCCCTGGCTGGGAACACCATGCCAGCCACATTCAGGCCTTAGAACCTGAGATTCTGAGATAAGGTTTCCATTTCTTTATTCTCTGACAAGATAATCTGTAATGAAAGGTTCAAAAAGGATAACATGACCTGACCAAGTGTTTTCTCCTTTATGGCTCATGCAAGTGCTTGCTGGAGTCCGCACTCCGCAGGTTAGATTGCTACTGTAGCTCATTCTCATGAAAGTTCTTTGTTACAGGTAATCTGAAACCCTGTGTCTTCCATTATATCAGATATGAAGACAGGGGGTATCTTAATTGACTTGTCTCCCAGTAATTTACCAATTAAGAGCTGCTGCTGTTTTTTTTCTCTGTTGAAATGTCATTTGAATTGTCTAGAAAGTGTGCAGGCTTGTCATGGTGGAGATAGCATTCCATAGTAATAATAGCTTAATTAGCTTCTGACAACTGCATATCTGTCACTCTGACAGTTATATAAATGGTACTATAATATAGAGGGGATAGATGTACAAGTCCGGCATCATTACTACTGAAAGAAAAGCAGAAGGGTAATTCATTCTGTTCGTCAATCTGCTGGTTGGCTTCTTCTACTCTGAGAGCAAGGGATCTTTTAGCTGGCTGTAAATAAAATCTCCCAGCAAGGGACTTGTATCTACATGTTTTCATTCAGTGGGAAATTTTCTTCTAACAAGAAGTTCAACAGAATTTTGATACCTACTACCAGTGCACATTGGTGTCATTCGTGTAGTATCATATGTACTGGTATTAGCCCTAATTTCTTGTCCCTGAATGCTATAAATGAGTACAATTTCTCTTTCGCAATAATTGATGTAGATCTTCTCATGTATGATAAGGAAATAAGGACAGGTGACAATTAAACTTAAAAGCAGGTATTTTTTTTATTTTTAGATTTTTATTTTTACATGTCTACAACAAAATTAAACTTCCTTGCCTCTTCCATACTGGTAGTTTTGCCGGACTTTGACTCAAAAGCTTGTCTCACCTATCTAAAACTCCGGAACTGTGGAGTAGTCTGTTCAGGCATTGATCCCCAGCATGTAAACAGTCTGTTGGAAAATTGGCAGTTTGTTTTGCTGAAATTGTATAACTTACCAGATGTTACCACTGTATTTTTATGTTAGTCAGAAAGAGGTTGAGCCAGTGTTTAGCACTTACAGTATTACAGTATCCCAAATCTTCACTTGATTAATGTTTGTCTATTCCAGCTGTTACAGGCACTTCTGCATGTAGCTTGCCACAAGATGGCTGCCTTCTTTTTGATTGAATTTGAAGCTTATCCTCACAGCTGTGGCACTGTGTTATTTTTCCAAAGCCAGTATGGCTCAACTCACAATGGAAGGCTGATCCTGTTTGTGTCCTTCAGCCTTCTCCTAAAGTTTAGCATTGTTTGGTTGTTATCCAATTGTGTTACCGAGATCCTTGTCAGTTGTCTTGAGTTCTTTGTCTAGTTTATACATGTATTACTCTATATAGAAATAATCAAGTCATGTTTTAGTAGTCCAGTCATAGGCAATTCTATTGTTCTTCATCTACATTTTAAAACACTAATTCAATGCATAAGAAAGTCAGGCAGTCCCCTCTTTTCCATTTTGGCAATGTACAAGTGTAAGAAAAAAGTTCCAGGTCCAGTCCAGTCCACGGTCGAAACATGTACAAGTGTAAGAAAAAAGTTCCAGGTCCAGTCCAGTCCAGTCCACGGTTGAAACATTCACCTCCAAGTAGCACTGTATACATAGAAAATGCTTTAACTAAAAAAGTATAAGGTTACATGTACATGAACAGATTCAATCTTTCAGTTAGCCTTAAGAGGGAAATGTACCAATTTCTCTTCACCTGTTGCAGGTGTGTTACTTTGGGCTGCGATATGTGAGCAAGCGGCTGCAGCTGCAATGGGTGGAGCTGGAGAAGCCTCTGAAGAAGCAGCTGGACAAGCTGGCACATGAACCATTGGTGTACTTTGCCGTGATGTTCTATGTGTCGAACGTGCAGAAACTCAACCAGGAAATCACAAGGTAAGATTGTTCATATCACTTCATATCACATTTGGGACACTTGTATTGGAGCAAGGTGAGATTTATGTTGCAGAAATAAACATCAAAAGGTAAGAACTTGTCCCCAGGTAATCAGTGCAACTTTGGTGATATACCTGGGTATGGTACCCTTAGACTTTTTGTTAGAGTACTAAAGGTAAATCATAGTAATTTATGCAAATCCAGGGAAGTACAGGTAGATAGTTTAGCCCAAACATCATATGTTTTACCTCATACAGCATGATTGGACTAAAAGGGCAGTTCTTATTCTTTAACATGAAAATATTTCTTACATGGTCTTTGTACCTAAATCTCCAGACCTGTAGCTATCAAACATGTGAAAATATGCCAAGTGCTACTCTGCCATTGTGGGGTCAAGGTAAGGGTCGTTCACCCCTCAGAGTCAGACAGTCATGTAGATGGCCTTGGTTGGTGTTCATTAATCAGACATTCCAGATAGTCACTGTCAGAATGCACCTGTTCTGTATCTTGTCAAGGAAGTCTCCACTATCTTTCAAGGATACACACTTGTTATGTTGAATTAGACTGATAGAAGTCTTCCTATAGTGGTAGGTATAATCAAAAAAGATTACTTAACATGGTACAACAGCTCAGCATGTGTAAGAAGTTTATCCCTTTCCCCATCATGGATTTGTAGATGGCAGACTCACACATGAGCAATGTTGAGTAATTTTTTTCCAGTGCTGTTAATCAAGCCGTTTCAGTGATAAAGATTGCAAGGTTACTGGCTGAAATGCTGGTACAGTAGTTGTAGGTTGTGTTGTTTTTGGCTGCCGTGGTAAGTCAACAGAGAAGAGAAGTGGCCTGTTTATACAAGCTGTACTGTAGACTAAATTGAGCCCACGCTACAGTGGGGTTGTGATGAGGAGTTTACGGTTATGTAAAGGGGGTGACCTGGGGTTATTGGTAAAGTGGTCCATCCCATGTGATTGTTGATCGTAAAATTTTACCCCAGTGTTGAGCTATCTAGTATCATCTAGCCTCCTTTGCAGGCGTTTTCCACGGGGGGAGGGGGACGTAGGGCTGATTTTTCCCGGCGCGGTCGGCGTTTTTTCTTGGGGGGGGGGCTTATTTGCAAGTTCTACGATGTTCTGATCTCAAGATAGCACGCGATAGAAATTTTGCCGGCAACCCTGTATTCCCTCCCGTGGAACGCCTGCTATAGTTCGGTACAGTCAAAGGGTATAGAGTAATCCCCCGTTTTACCAACAAAAGAACTATCTCAGCGCAGAAGATCATTTAAGCAATAAACCCACCAGCGCGCGCCGTGTGTATATGGCGCGCCGCTTGAGACGATTCCTTGGGAAGAATGGGAGAATATGACTGAAAACGGGGGCACATCCTGCGTATTCACAGATATTCTGATCAAAACATGTTCACTACGAACTGAAACATTACAGGGCTGTCTCTAGCGGAGATTTGTTTCTGTTTTGACTGGAAAAAATGGCTAAATCGGCGTGGTTACGTGTCATTGACCCACACGGCACACTTCCAGGTGGACTAAAAAAAACCCGAAGACACTGTAAAAGTTAACCGCATATACATGTAAATGCATATTTCCCCCCAAAGATTCTATGAATTAAGCATTTTTTCACTGAAATGTCGTTATGTAGTCGTGGAAAGCAGCGTTTTTACGCTTTGATACAAGTGTAAAGTTAACCAGACAAAGAAATATTTTGAACGTTCCGCGCCGCCTCCCGCAAACTTTGCATACTTTGTGGCGGCGAACAGGGCGCCTGGCCGGCATAATCGTAGTCCAAAAACTGTAAAAAAAACTGTAGCAAGAAACTACACGGAGCCGATATTAGTTAAAATATGTGAATTTGGTACAACCATGGAGGTAGAAGAGATCTTTTCTTACCTCCATGGTACAATAAGCCCACCCTCCCAAATGATTTTTTTGGCAGCCCGTGGGCTAATTTAGCTGTATAACAAGGACGTGTGAATTGGTTCTCGCGATACTGTTAATCGTTCCTCGCGAATACGTTAATTGGCCTTTGACTGTACCGAACTATAGCAGGCGTTCCACGGGAGGGAATACAGGGTTGCCGGCAAAATTTCTATCGCGTGCTATCTTGAGATCAGAACATCGTAGAACTTGCAAATAAGCCCCCCCCCCCCCAAAAAAAAACGCCGACCGCGCCGGGAAAAATCAGCCCTACGTCCCCCCCTCCCCCCGTGGAAAACGCCTGCAAAGGAGGCTAAGTATCATCATGGAAGTGGCAAGCTGCCATTCCAGGAATGTTTGATAAATTCATATCTGATACTGGCCACATCTGATGATACTAGTAATGGATGGATGTTTCATGACCTTTGACCTCCAGAAGTGTGTCTATTGCCAAGTATGACCTGACTTGACAGTGTCCTAGTACTGTGATGCCGAATTCTGTCCTCTTTGAGCAATCCTCGCACATGTACCAATTGTTCTAGCACCTGTTGCTTTGGCTGTCAAAAGCATTCCCAAGATTTTTATCTTGACCATTTTGGTCATTTAACAGACCACAACATGTTGTGGGATCAACTTTTAAGTTTTATAAGATACATGCATGTGCTGCTTTGTGTTATAACATATCCAGCTTCAACAGGGGACATAACATTCAATCTGTAGACTTTGTATCTTTTGGAGATTGCTAGTTAAGTTTTTATTCCTCTCAGTTTGGATAAATGGGTAGTCCCTAAACATCTCATAGCAGAAAGAGTGAGAGTGAGTACATATGTGTCAAAATTCATTTTGTCTGCAGAAGACCTGCTGCCTAGGACAGAAGATCAAGTGATTTGGGATTCATGGGTCATAGATTAATAACTTTACAACCCAAAGGTTACAACCAGCTAGTAATATTATCGTACACAGCTAGCCTATCCCTGAACTGCCCTCCCACCCTGGAGTGTTGCAAGACTCAATTAGGATCAAGAGTTGTTCATATTGTTTATGACTCAGTATCCTGTAACTTTATTATATACTGACATATTTGGTATAACAACATAGTCATTACTCTTTATACTCATGTATTTATGAAGGGCCAAATAATATTCCATGTCTCCACATACCACAGAGGGCCAGTGTTCTGGGCTGTTATCTGACACTGTTTGGCCCCTGGTCTCCTCTCAGCTTGAGGCTGATTTTCCTGCATGCCTGCCATTCCTGTGCTTAGGCACTGAGCCAGCTGCCAGTCCAACACCAACCTGAAGCTGGCCGCCTGTTGAGCCGCCCATTCGAGCCCCCGTTTCAGCCCCCGTTTCGTGACTACACCGAGTATAGCAGCTGATTCAGATGCCGATTCGAAAACACGAAAATTCTCCAGATTCCCCCCAAAGCCAAAACACAAATGGGGAATTGTTGCAAATGGTCTGTCATAACCCATAAAATATAAATTCAAACAGAGATGATATCAGAAAATACCAATTAAACGATAAAGTGCAAATTAAAGAATTGCTACCGACACCTAGCGACAATATCATAAACTGCGGAAGCTGGCCGCCGATTCAGGCGCAGGTCTAGCCTGCAAAATCTTACATTTTCACGAACCAAACGTAGCACGTATATTTCTGTAGTACATTTAAGATTGCTTCAGACCCAAATCGTCTACTAAAAATGGGAAACAAGCCTGCTTATTTTAATTCGCCGATTCAAGTGCAGATTCGTAGCCTATGAATCAGCCGCCGATTCGTGGTGAACTACATACATACAGATAAACGGTCTATCTGCTAATGAACTGTACGTGGCCCGTGAACCTGAAAAACCGATCATGATAGCTAATCACCTATAGTGTCCAATGAATGTATTGGATTTGACGGTCCGGATTTAATTAAGGTGCCACGGCCTCACTAATTAAAATCTTGAAGCTGGCCGCCGATTCAACTGCAGATTGGTAGCCTAGGAATCAGCCGCCGATTCGTCGTGAAATACAGCCATACAGATAAACGGTCAATCTGCTTAGTAATGAACTGTACGTGGCCCGTGAACCTGATAAACTGTTGATGACAGCTAGGCATTTAGGGTATCTACGTAAGGTGTTAAATTTGACGGGCCGGATGCACTACAGCGGTACTAATTGAGACAAGTAAGGATGTCAAACTTCCCGCCTCCATTGAATAGTTACAGGGGAAAGGTTTGTCTGCAATTCAACTAAACTATACGTGGCCTGTGAACTTGAAAAAACCAATCATGATAGCTAATCACCTATAGTGTGCAATGAATGTATTGGATTTGACGGGCCGGATTTAATTACGGTGCCACGGCCTCACTGATTAAAATCTTGAAGCTGGCCGCCGATTCAACTGCAGATTGGTAGCCTGGGAATACAGCCATACAGATAAACGGTCAATCTGCTAATGAACTGTACGTGGCTTGTGAACCTGAAAAACTGTTGATGACAGCTAGGCATTTAGGGTACCTACGTATCTACGGGCCACGTACAGTTCATTAGCAGATAGACCGTTTATCTGTATGTAGTTCACCACGAATCGGCGGCTGATTCACAGGCTACCAATCTGCAGTTGAATCGGAGGCCAGCTTCAGGATTTTAATTAGTGAGGCCGTGGCACCTTAATTAAATCCGGCCTGTCAAATCCAATACATTTATTAAACACTATATGTGATTAGCTGTCATCAACAGTTTTTCAAGTTCACGGGCCACGTACAGTTCATTAGCAGATAGACCGTTTATCTGTATGGCTGTATTTCACGACGAATCGGCGGCTGATTCCCGGGCTACCAATCTGCAGTTGAATCGGCGGCCAGCTTCAGGATTTTAATCAGTGAGGCCGTGGCACCTTAATTAAATCCGGCCCGACAAATCCAATACATTCATTGGACACTATAGGTGATTAGCAGTCATCAACAGTTTTTCAAGTTCACGGGCCACGTACAGATCATAAGCAGATAGACCGTTTTTTTGTATGTATGTAGTTCACCACGAATCGGCGGCTGATTCCTAGGCTACGAATCTGCACTTGAATCGGCGAATTAAAATAAGCAGGCTTGTTTCTCTTTTTTAGTAGACGATTTGGGTCTGAAGCAATCTTAAATGTACTACAGAAATATACGTGCTACGTTTGGTTCGTGAAAATGTAGGATTTTGCAGGCTAGACCTGCGACTGTATCGGCGGCCAGCTTCCGCAGTTTATGATATTGTCGCTAGGTGTCGGTAGCAATTCTTTAATTTGCACTTTATCGTTTAATTGGTACTTTCTGATATCATCTCTGTTTGAATTTATATTTTATAAGTTATGACAGACCATTTGCAACAATTCCTTATTTGTGTTTGAGCTTTGGGGGGAATCTAGAGAATTTTCGTGTTTTCGAATCGGTATCTGAATCAGCCGCTATACTCGGTGTAGTCACGAAACGGGGGCTGAAACGGGGGGCTCGAATGGGCGGCTCAACAGGCGGCCAGCTTCAGGTTGGTAGTCCAACTCACCAAGGCTGTGAAAAGTGTTGATCTTACAGAAGCTTGAGCAAAACTTTCACTGCAGCCCAAACCTCACTGTCAATAAGGGAAATGGTATAACCATTTATCAAACTTTCAAAGAATTGTCATGAAAAATGAAATGTCTGGACTGGAAATGGTAATCAGTTGTTCAGGACCAAAATTTCAGCAACCTTCTTTTCTGTCCTTCTGCACACATCTTACAGTATGTACATGAGATCTTTCTTACTGCTTATCACTAGTATTGAACAGGAATGATATGTCTAGTTTAACTTGTTGTCAACAAATATTGAGGATTTGGTGCACACATTTAGGATAACACTGTATTAACAGATTATGAAATGGAGTTATATACATGTTTCAGCTAAGATGAGAATGGCTACAGATGACTTCTGTATCCACTCCAAAAGTTTATTTTGGGCCATTGCACCCAAGAACACTGGTTATTTGTGTAAACCTAAGCCAGTCTCCCCTGATGTCCTATTGACAAGAGTGCCAACCACATGCCTGAGAGGGTCTGCATGCAGCTCTGTTGGGCTGGAGTCATATGACACATTCTGCCTAAAAGCTTGATGATTACATGTTTATGAAAAACGTAGATGTATGATCACACATACAATACTAGGTTGGTCTGAAAGTGATAAACAAAAAATTCTTGTTGAGGTCATCCCTACCATATATGCATGTGAAGAGCATTGTCAAATGATATATTGATTATTAAATTTCAATAACTGTTTTGCTTGGTCCATCTACATGTAGATCATGTCCTGGATAGCTTCTGGTGCCTCCTAAGCTATGATGGAGTCAAGCAGTTGCCTTTTGGAAACCACACGTCTGATAAGAAATTACTTTTACTCTCCAAGAAAATGAGATTGTCACATGTACCATGAACCACATACTTGGTTGTATGCCAGGTTCATTGTCTAGTGTTTTTCCCCCTTTGTAGCTAAATACTATTCCAGCCTTGCTTCTAACCATGAGTCTCTGTGGAATAAATGTAATGTAAGACTGCATGTATTATATATCTACTGATGACTGATGATGCCTTATTTGATGTGATAATCAAGAGAAGGTAACATAGATGAACGATTTTGTAGTCAATGATTTGTCTAATTACACAGTAATTACACAGGCAAGAGAACCTCGTTAGTAAGTATCAGTTATGTTCCAACTGCTGTCCACAAATTCCTCCTGACCTCCCTGTTTTGATTGCATAAACTCCTGTTTCAGTGTTGCAATATGTCTTCAACTGTCATTTCGAGTTGTAGTGCAGCACCATTTTGTATTTGAGTCGCATCCTCTCTGTAATTACGTAAGCGGTATGATTCTCCATTGTTCTAGTGATCAATGGTGGAAAGGATGGAAAGGAAAGACTCGGCTAGTCTGGATGTCATCATGGTTAGATAAAGGGAACTTTCTTGGCACACAGTTTTGCTGGCAGCAGAGTCCTGCCACCACCTGTTCCATTTACTGCTGTACTTTGCTCACCCTCCTGGTCCCACCCACAACACAAACAGCATGGCCCAGTCTCCTCATTCCTTAGGAATGTCCAGGCTTGTCCCCAAGGCACCTTTACATAGAAGTTGCAGATTTGGACTTGGATACGTTCCATGTAAAATTGGCTGACCATTTAAACTACAGTACCTCTTTTAAAGTGCATGCATTTGTAATATAGCTCAAGCAAACAGTTTTGTAAATGTTGGTGTCCCATTATAAGTGTTGAAATACTTTTGAAATGCAGAAAGGGAAGAAAAGAGCCACAAGACAGGAAGAAACTGACAAATATGAAACATTCCCATGATTTTACTTGTATTTATGTAGAAAAACTTTTCATTTCCATGTGTTATAGTGGTATAATTATCCAAGCTTCTGTCCTTAGATTTTTAGATTACTAGATTCAATATGATAGAACTGATGGAATATATACTGTGAAAGTGCAAAACAACCTTTCTCAGCTAATTATGTCACTGTAAACTGATGACTAAGGTTATAATTACTATGATTACAATTTAAAATCCAAACATACTTTCTGTCTAATGGCTAAGTTTGGATTTGTTTTCCAAGTCAAATTGCAGCTGCTAGGTAAAAATCAAATCTGCTGTTGCTGTTTGGAGATGTTTTGGTAAATTATGACTCCATGATTTGTCTTCCCTCTTCTCTTGTAAAGTGTTAGAAGTAATGTAATGAACAGGTTCAAGTGTAGATATGTAAATGGATAGTGGTCAACAAATAAGAACTGTTCCTAGTGGTGCCCTCTATCTTTCCAACATGGTATTGCACTACATAGCACAAAATGTGAACTGGCACATGATTGGTAATCATGCATTTCAGTACCTGTGTGCCATATGATTTATAGAGAAACTTGGTGAATAAGATTTTTACCACGTTACAGGTACCTGTTCTACCTGCAGCTGAAAAGTGATATTATTGAAGGAAGACTTCCGTGTACACCTGAGCAGGCAATGCTGCTGGCCAGCTATGCCATACAAGGTTAGTCCTACCTTCTCACCACTACAAAGTTAGTCAGTCAATCATGCAAGGTTAGTCCTACCTTCTCGGCTCCTCTTCATTCCCTGTGAGAACTGGCTATTTCTTTCTTGACATAGATGTCCCAGAGTGATGTGCTTTGTACTTCCTGCCCAGTGACTTACCAATCCCTGTGCTTCTCTTACAGCTGAGTTTGGAGACCATGACAGTGACAAGCACACAGTGGATTTCTTCAAAGACTTCATTCTCTTCCCTCCAGTAAGTTCTGATTCCAATTTGTAAATGTTTGCAATTGTCTGACACCCTACATACAGCATGTTGTGATAGACATAAGATGTGCCATTAACCATTTTGCTGTATTCTCCACCCAGGCACAGAGCCAAGATGACACAGCTTTAGCCGACCATGTTCGAGAAGTTATCAATGCCCACCAGAGGCACCGGTAAGAAACACCAGACATTTAAGATATACTAGGTTGTATTGAATAAACTGCAAGTGACTTGCTGTTGTTTTGGAATCAACCTATACCTCTTTACCTATAGACTAAAGCACAGTTATTAAGGTTATCACTATTGAGCAGTTATTAAACTGCAGTATTTTCCATACCATAAGTACACTGCTTATAACGAATGTTTTCTGTCCCTGTTGTATAGTGGGATGGCTCCTGCCCAGGCAGAACTTGCCTACATCCTGGAGGCCCAGCAGCTGGATGGGTACGGACAAGAAGCCTACCCTGCCAAGGTCTGTGATATTAGAAGTGTTGCTTGTCATAGTATGCTTGAAAGAAAGACACCAGTCCTGTAATCAAACTTGCCTTAGAAGAACCCAACTTGCATCTTGTGTTATGTAAGATACTAAAATCTTAATCTCTTGCCATTATACCTCTAATTTCAAGACAATGAGTGTCTTAGTTTTGAAAATGAGTGAAGTAAAGAGTCTACTTTTGATTTTCCCATATGTTTTTTTTTTTAGGATGAAGCAGGAAACAACCTGGAAGTTGGAGCCTCATTTGTTGGTATTTTTGTCAAACATCTGAGTGGACTGCCTACTGTCTACTTTAAGTAAGTACAGTCAAGGAGTAAAATGTTGTTAACTTGTTTTTCTACAAACTTAAGTATTTGTTGTTGCTTGTTGTCAGATTTTAGACCAGTAGAGATAAGCCTCCCTGTGCATTATGGATTTTCAAAAAAGTTTATTGTATCTTGACCCAAGAAAGCATAGCAAACTGATTTAGACAGAAGCATTTAGACATCAGTCTCTATATGAACATTCCTGCTAATGTCGTCTGATTTGTGTTGCAGGTGGCATGATGTGTCTAACATCGTCCATAACAAGCGACTGTTTGGCGTGGAGAGTGCCAAGACAGGGGAAATAGTTCAGTTTGTCATGGTGGGTGCAAACTAAAGTTGTCTCATAGCTTCTTTCTCTTTTCATTTGGGATCTCAACTATTTTCCTGGCTGTAAACATATGCTCATTTTACTAAATGATGATAAGAGCAATATGATTTGATCTGTATCACTTATGTGTGTCCAACTTGTTGGTGTTGTAACTGGAAACTGTTGTCCACTGTTCCAGGAGGATGCAGAAATGACCAAATACGTGTGGAGGATGTGTGTGCTGAAGCACAAGTTCTACCGCATCAACAGGGCATCTGTCAGGTGAGCTTTTCTCCAGTCCTGTCAAGATAAACTGCTGGAATGGTGTAGTTACTGTACAGTATCATCATCAGTACTGTTATCAAGGCTAAAACTCTCCTTGTTAGTTCCAGTTATCACATTCACAAATACTACATGGAAATCAATGAAAAGGGTAGATATGGCATTGACTAGTAAGTGCATGCTTCATGCCTTCACTTTTTTTTATCCCAATAGAATGGCACATCAGTTTTCAAGACATTGAGAAGTCATGTAATTTTACACTTGCATCCAGGAAACAGTGACTGTATGCCTAGAAGAGTATGATATGAGCATTTAGTTGTTTATGTTTGTGCCTTGTCTCTACATTATAGATCAATAAATGAATGAACCACAACATTTTTTGCAGCAAAACAGTCTGGAACGAAGTGTCGCTGGACGGCCACCGGTCCAACTTGAAGCTGTAAGAACTAGTTCTCTTCCCTTCCCTTCCCTTCCTGCACACTGATTATGCACACTAACACCACATGTATAATGGAGTTTCCTTGTCTCTCTGTACATTTAATACAGTAACTTAGATATATTTTGCTGCCTAGTATGGTTCAATTACAGTTGGTTTAATGTTAGTGTCTAGGCTGCATGACAAGTTTGCAATGACATAAGGGGTAAAAAAGAACAGATATGAACAATTGCATGTAGGAGGTCCTCCCTGGAACCTTGCTGGTATGTCTCTTGTCAATCAGTCCATAGTCTGAAGAGACAGTTTTGCCTGACCTTGTTGTGACCTTGTCATGTTGTTTTGTTCCTTCATTTCTCACAGTGCTCCCCTGGTGAGTGCAGTCAGCCCACTGAAGAGGACCCCCACCATCACCAAGGTCAGCAGTAATCAAGTACCTCCTCACTCTCCCCTCCCTTTGGCATTCTTAGTCAGGATGTTTGTGAACCTTGGAGCAGGATGGTTATGTTGTAGAATTTTGTCAGCTTGTAGACAGGTCATAATTTGTGTTACTACATTACTACTAGTAACATTACTACCTGGATGTCTGATATTTCAGGAAGTATTTTTGTAGATAACGATGATATCTCTACTGCCCTGTTCCCACACAGAAAGATGGAGAGGATGATCTGATATCTTGTTCTGTTTTACAGAGAGATGCGGCTGGTATGTCCCCTGTCCACGAGGAGGATGAACAGAATGCAGCAGAAGAAGCTGAAGAATCACCTGGTGACGTGTCGTACAACTCCTCCCCCCAGGTCAGCATTGATTACGGTCTGTCGGGCAGCATGGACAATGTGCTGTCCAGCAGCATGGACAACGTGCTGTCCAGCAGCATGGACAACGTGCTGTCCAGCAGCACAGAGTATGTCCTGTCCAACAGCAGCGACTACCTGCTGTCCAACAGCACCGCCAGCATGGATCGGCTGCGTGCCCACACACCCGGCGTGCATAGCTACATGAACGGCAGCGTGCCCATGAATGGGAGTGTCTACAACTCTGCCAACTCTCTCAACCACTCACAGGTCAACATCCACCGTGCTTCCCCTGCATCGTCCAACCCCAGCATCAACAGCAACACGGACGTCTCCAGGGTTGATCTGCGTCCCCAGCTGCCTGCGTACCGACCTACACCGGACTATGAAACAGCCGTGCGGAATAACAGATTGCGGAGTGTGATGGAGAGTGGGCAGAGCCAGTCTCTCATCAACCTGGGCCTGTCTGGAGTGTACAATAACCCAGAGACGATGGTGTACAGCCAGCCTGACATGATAAAACATGATCTATATTCCCAACGGATCGTCTCCTTCCCCCAGGAGTGCACGTTTGTGCAGTCCCCAGCAGTTTACAGCCCAAGCCATACAAACACTACCACAGAGACCTTCCCTCTGCACTCTACATCATTCTCTCACACTGTCAGCACACCAGAACTGGCTAAGCCATATACAAACATGGCACAGATAACTGTGAGTTCAGAGGCCCTTCTCCACCATTACAAACCCCCGCCCCCATACCCACGACACCATACCAGCACACCTGACCTGGCCATGCAGCGCTACAAGCATCCTCAGGTATATTGGTCCTGCATCTTCCTAGGCCTCACAAACTTGATTCTATGAATGTCATCTGGGTAGAGTCAAGTTTGTGTGACCTGATATGTCCATCTGAGTTAGAATTCCGCAGTAACTTTGTGGGGTTAGAAAGATGCCATTCCTCTTTTGAACTTCAGAACTTCACTTGATGTCCTTTGAGTCCAAAGCCAGACTCCTAGATAGATGCTAGCATATAACTTTAACATGAAGTAGCCACTAGTCTTCAGTGCTATAAGTATATATGCTATCTGTATTCTTCATTATTATTTCTTTGTTACAGTACTTGAAATCAGCTGTCAGGCAAGAAATGTTAACATATTATAGCAAAAAAGAAATACTATTCTGATATCACTTACAATGTGAAGGTTGTCACCATGGTGTTTGTTTACTGTTTTACACTTACACTTCCTGTTTTGTTAATGCCAGGTGAGTAACAGCAGTCCTGACCTGCTGCCACGACGGATCGTCCCAGTCCCCCGTCCCCAGATATTCCAGGAGGAGAGCATTCCACTAGTCCACGCCCTGCAGGAGGCCAGCAGGACGCTCGTACGCAGCACCTCCAGCCTGAAGGACGAGCACATCATGCACCCCTCAGTCAACATCGGGTCCGTTCGCGAGCTGCCGATTCCCGAGGACGGCCCAATCCCTCCCCCTCCCTACCCCCAGAACTCTCTTCCCTCTGGAAACGGAACTCTTCTCCAAAGAGCAGACGCCATGTTGGATGTTTCTCAGAACTCCATCAGGGCAGCTCCAGTTGAACAGCAAAGTGCAAATGTGGCCAGACCTCCCGTGCAAGACTCCCCAACAACAAACGGACCTTCCACTGTGGCTGAATCACCCCAGGACAATGGCACTCCCCCTGACAGTACATCCCCACACAGACCAGTTATACATGAGGTGTCAGTCATCATACATGAACCGTCACCACCTGTACATGTTGTAAACTGTGGTCCTCCATCTCCAGACCAAAGTAGCTCCAGCCCTGAGGTAGAGGAAGCACCCATACCACCTCCACGCCACCGGAAACGGCCGGTGTCGTTGGTGGACATTGGCGTGGGAACCGACCAGGAGCTCAGCAATGAGAGCCTGGTGCACGTAGGTCGGGGGTCAGAGGAGTGTGTCACCAGCGGTTACAGCACGTCTAATGATTCTGACCAGGAGGAGGTCAAGAGAATAGAGGTGGGTTGATGTGTAGGTGTATGAGAGAGACTGAAGAGAAGACCGGTGAAATATCCCTAGTCTTGACTATTGCAGGCTGCATTGCTACACTATTAGATGTTTCTCTTACAGTCCATTTATAATGTGACAGCTCACATTAGCAGTCACTACCGGTAGTAGAAGCACCAGCTGTTATGAAAGTGCACAAAAACCCAAAGCACTGTTAACTTGTTTTGCCCATTCACAAGTAGTAATTACAAGTTTTGTATGAAGATTCCATCCTTTCAAAGCATCTGGACAATACATGCAGGAAGCCCAACTTTTTGTTGGGTTTACATCAAAGAATGTTTAGGAGTGGTGTAAAACTATGTTGGCAGTGTAGTGTGATCTCGTTCCTCCACCCCGACCATGCCTGAGGAGATCTGGGATGATAACAGCGATCAGATAGAGTCTCAATGATTATAAGAATGAAGAGAATGTGCAGGAATGTCGCCAGCAGTCTGACCGCCTGCCACAAATATCCCACCCAACCCATCTCCCAGTCATGGCACAACTCCACACAAACACTAGCATTCATTATTGTCACATTCCCATACATGCATGCATTCATTACTAATGATGCAGTGCTGACAGATAAAATATGACTCTCCAGAAATGTAGTCATAACATTTTACTTATTTGCAGGACCAAAAGCAAAAGGTATTTGTTTGCATGTAGACAGGTCAGGTCAGGCCAACCCAGATGGTTATCCTGTTTACGATATGGTACCATTTTGGTCAAGCTGCTTCTCAACCATCATCAAGCAGACATGTAAACAATGTGTGGTGCAGGAAACAGTTTTCATTTTGAACAAATCATAGCTCACAAAGTCTGAGTACTGTGTTGAGGTAGGTAATTATCTGCTGAGACCTTGTAGGAAGGGCCTGTTTGTTGTTATCTTATTCATTTTAGTCCAAGAGTTGTTGGAATGGGATAGATAACACATCAGATAGTGTGTTATCTATGTAGAGTCCTGTATGTGTTTTGTAGCTGTGCAGTTAAGGGGTAGAAGTAAGGAATGGTTTGTTTATCCTCTGTACAGCTGCAGTGTGTTGTTGATATTCCTACTAGCAGTGGATCGTGTTTATCTACCCTATTGAGATTTTATCATGCACCGCATGAATAGCTAAAGGGAATCCTAAGAAGTCAAGACAGGTATAAAGGCTAACAGAAATACATATAGTATTCAAGATAGCAAGTCAGTATGTTTCTTGTCATCGTATGTTTATACCTGTTTTGTTAGATAATGTAGCTTAATAGGAATGTCCTCAGTTGTGAGTCAACCATCAAGTACTTGTGAATGAACATGTTTTATGATTGTCGATGAAGGACATCCATGCTTTATGATTGTTTGGCAAATTTGAAAAAGAAAGCCAGATTTTGGTATGACACATGGTAGGCTTGATGATATATATTTGAACAGAAACATGTACATATAATTGTAGGTTTGTTGGTCAAAAGCAGGTGCCAGGGAGATCTTTTATTATGACTCACTGTAACATATCGTTAGCTGTAGTAACTGTACAAAGTCAGTGGACTAGAAAAATATGTTAAGGCCCAAATTTTCTTTACATTCCTGTTTTGGTAGAGCTGTGATCTACATGTGTACATGCATGGATTGCAGTAACTGTTGGTACTTTTGTCTAACAAGGAGGGGTTTTTTTTTTTTTCCATGTCACAGAAGTCATCTTTGGGTTCCAAGGAGGACGACATGAGGAAGATAGGCCCTCTGAAGTTGGCAGCCATGAACGGGCTGACCATTGCAACCCTCCCCCGTGCCAGCAAAAGGGGGTCAGGGAGGACCCCACGGGATGAGAGAGTGAGTTGTCAATATTTGAATCTGGGGAGCTTCCAGATTACCTGTGAGACTAATGGATACATTAATTAACTGGTCCTTTTTACATACATATGTCATTGGATGACTTTGTCCAGATTTTGTAGAATCCTACAGCCTAGTATGTTATACTAAAACACCTTCTTTATTGTAGATACAAAGGCTAGAGGAGTGTGCCGAGGACGGAGTTGTGTTCACAGAGTTCTCCAAAGTCCACAAGAAAAAGGAACCATCTATCTTCATGACTGCCCAGAAACCAGACAACCAGACCAGGAACCGCTTCAAGGACATATTGCCATATGAGGTACGTAAAGATTGGGGAACCAATCAAAGCCTCTCGGCTTAATGGTGATTGACTCTGGAGGTTTAAGCAGTACATGTAGTTTGCCTGGAGCTAGATAGAGAAGTACTGTCAGGGTGTGTGTGAAAAAGGGGTTGAAATGGCAAAAGAAAAAATTACATGGGAATGAAAAATATACATAGCAAGAGAAAAATATACATACATATGGCAAAGTCTTGGCCTGAAAGGAAATCAAGGTCTCATTTTTAACATACTGTACTCAAACACAGACAGTGTTTCACAAAATATAACACGTATTAAGAGAAGGCATTTGTTTGATTGTGTTAATGTTGTGATGTTGACCAGTGTTAATCAATGGCGTTCTCCATGTTTTACAGGAGTCGAGAGTCAGGTTAATACCCACCCAGAAAAACCCTGCAGGCTACATCAATGCCTCACATATCAAGGTCTGCTGCTTACTCTCCACTTTCTTATTTTGTCATGCATTCATCATATAGACGCACTGGTAGTGATCCCATTACTGAATCATTTTTTTTATATGAATAAAGACACAGCTGCACACAGCACATTGTAAATGTGCATATGCTAGTTTTCAGTTCATACTTATTCTATTAGAAGCAAGTGGTTTATTTTGTACATATATGTAATGTCCCAGTTGATGGATCTTAATGACTTGTCATTGTTCTTTATAGATGCAGGTTGGAGAGTCGGAGTTGAAGTACATTGCTGCCCAGGGACCCATGGAGAACACCACGGAGGACTTCTGGAGAATGGTGTGGGACCAGGAGGTGCTCATCATCGCCATGCTGTCCCTTACAAAGGTGTGGAGAGTTGCAGTAACTTCTGCAATTGTGATATGTTTTTGAATCTAAATCGTTTTGGACAGAATTTCATAGCAGTTCCAACCTTTGATCTTGTTATATCATAGAAAGTGGGAGTTCTAAGTATAGGAGATTGAGTTGTTTCTGGTGAGATGGTGTTGTTAAAATCACCTTCCTTTATGTCCAGGAGGGTGAGAAGGAGAAGTCCTACCAGTACTGGCCGACAGAGCCAACACAGACGTGCAAGTTTGGGGAGGTGGAGGTGACTTTGAGGTTCAGCAGTGTGTCTGGGCCATACGCCACGAGGGGGATGTCTGTCAAACACACTCCATCAGGAGAGACACGGACGCTCTGGCATCTACAGTTCCTGGCATGGCCAGAGCATGGATGCCCACAGAATGTGCAAGATTTCCTATGTAAGTCATTGTATGGTTGATAAGTACTAAG
The DNA here is from genome assembly GCA_013266295.2 of Branchiostoma floridae x Branchiostoma japonicum. Taxonomy (NCBI): domain Eukaryota; kingdom Metazoa; phylum Chordata; class Leptocardii; order Amphioxiformes; family Branchiostomatidae; genus Branchiostoma; species Branchiostoma floridae x Branchiostoma japonicum. Next base: position 20,036,517 of record CM023840.1, read on the forward strand.
CCTTCTTACTGTAAACGGTGCATGCCAATGAGTATTTTAGTGTGAAACTTAGATAGATACCCTATTGTTACATCTCAGGTGTTCTGTTTTGGAACATGACTTGTCAAAGTAAGAGAAATTTATTCACTCCATCTGTCATGTCTGTCTATATCATACAGGTCAATTTGAAGGAAATATATCTATGCAAGGAAGAGATTCAACATAAAACCTTTCTTGTTGTGTTCCAGGCTTCCTTGAAGAGGTCCAGTCGGTGAAGAGACTGGCCTATGACATGCCATTGGAACGTGAACCCCCGCTTCTGGTGCATTGTGGGAATGGCGTTGGCAGGACGGGGGTGCACATATTATCTGAGGTGATGATCAGGACATTGGAGCACAACAAGGTATGCGGGCTTCTCTTCCCAACTCTTTTTTCATCTACATTTTGAGGCATCCTAGAAGTTACAGAAACCTTACCCTGGGCACATTAATGTTGTATCGGTCTGTAGGTAACACTTACATGAAAACTCAGGGTGACCATAAGGAAATAGTATGTTATGATTCCTTGCTACCCTGCACATCTGTGGTAAAACAGCAGTGTTGCCAGTCTTGTTCTCCCCCTGACTGTCCCGTGGTTGTTTCCAGGACCTTGACGTGCCGACTGCCCTGACCAGCCTGCGGGACCAGCGCATGATGACAGTACCCATGCTGGCCCAGTACAAATTTGTCTACTCAGTCCTTATACAATACCTCAAGAACTCCAGACTCATCTGATCAGACACCTTAAGCCTGACTTTGGTATGACGTTCCCTCTGGCGGTGAAAGGGCAGAGTTCTGTGAAACGCATTTATGACATTATACACAGCATTGTCCTATGGAGTATAGTGTACATCATATGACATGGCTGTCTGCAACATGTGAACTATGATTCATGTCTTTATTAGTTGTTTGGCAACAAGGACAACATAACAAACCAGAAACTGCCAGCTTTTTAAGTTTTCTTACAAGTCAAATATTAGATATGCTTATAACTATCTAAATAAAACTATGAGCAAGAAAGACTACTGTTTGTTGAACACAGAACTGGAGATGGGAGTTGGGAAGTTTGGGCATGACATGACCCCTGCAGGCAGTGCCAAGGTCAGGGCGTCACTGGTTCAAACCACTGGTTTGGTAATACAGACAGACATGATACCAGTAGAGCATACCAGCACTGTCTCATACAGTCATAGGATATCAAGTCACACCATCAATGTTCCTGCTACAAGTTCTTAGAGATGACAGTGTCACCTTGCTGCAAGGAAATACCGGTAAATGTTTAGTACCCAAATGAAGACAGTAGTAGCTGTTGGCAGGTCCATAGTGACACAGTACCCTTACGATGTTCAGAAAGAGGTGACTGCCTGAAGTAAACTGTTAACTGTGCCTGATGCAAAAATTAACATGTATCTGCTACACAGCATTGTGCAGAGTGAGACCCATGTACCAATTTGACAGCATGTACATGTATGTGTGTTCTGACCTTCACTAATGGAGAACTTAGAAAGAACATAGCACAGGCAGTTATGTTAGACATAGTTTGTTTTGGTTACAAAATCATTTGTGGTGCAAAAACGTTGTTATGAAAGGACAGGATTTTGTATTATGGAAGGTATGTCCACATTTTTAATGTGCTGAGTTAAGGAAAGGAGGATCTGTTGAAGGGTGGGAAAGACAAGGGAATGCTGGCTGCTGGGCAGCTTTAGTGGAAGATTCCACAGTTTGGTAGCCTGGACTCCATCCATGTTAGCTTTGGTCTGCTTCCTGTCTCACTACATCCCAGCATTGTAGGAAGACAATGAACAGATTAAACTCAACAGTGGTGGTACCCAGGCTGTTCAGCTTGGAGAAATAAAGGAGGAAAGCCTGGAGTGATTTGGAGAAAGCAATGTGTTTACAATGTTTTTCAGTCTGTAAACCAAGTAACGGGATTGGAATTGCGTGATGCTTGCCTTGTGGCAATGAAGGAATAAGTTGTTTAAATAATGGAAAGTTGGAAAGTTTGGGAATGAGAAGTTGTTTTAGAATGAAAGAAAGCATATTACTAAAAACATGTCTTATGTTCGTTCTACCAAGTTTTAGATGTGATATGTGAGGTTGCCAAGGGCTTTTATCTTGTACTTTTATCATAGGAAGTAGTCTAGACATATAAGTAGCATATTTTACACAGTTCATTACCTAGAATTTTTAACATGTTTTATTCATGCATTATCATCATTGTTTAACCATTAAGATTATTAATGCTTCCTTCATTTAACACTTTGTACATTTTTATCTGTATCAGCTTTGTAAATACATCATGTAAATCAATGTTGTACATGGATATGACATTTGTAAAGTCACATCAGGAGCTCGAGGAGAAGTTTCTTTAAAGCAGAGCTAATGTAACTGAACACACCAATAGGTTTTCATGGTTTTAAGTTCTTTCATATCTATGATTTTGTATTTCACTTAATGCTCATCATTCGATTATATTGTATGTGCCGTATCTGAGTCATTTATTGATTCACCATAAATGCTTTGGGTGTGATTTCTCTATTTGATGTAGCCCAAGAACCAAAGAACCTACTGGTAAGGCCAGTCATATAATCTCCTTGGTAGAGATCAAGATATAGAACAGAAGTGATGTCTAACTGGAGTTGTAGGTTAGACCATAGACTTACTATAGGCTATATATATATATGTCCTGCCTTATAGGTCAACTCACATAGTGCCATGTAGCTCCTCTTGCCAGATTCAGGTCTGGCATTGTCTTTGAGACAGCTAAAGTTAGCATCAATAATACCAAAGGTAGTGTGAAGTACAGGATGTACCATGGTGCCAAATATGTGGTATTTCAGGACCTTTTCTATACACTGATTCAGGTACTTCTAACTGAGGAATGTGTTCTTATGGTAAAGAATGCTGCAGTTCTGTAACATATCAACGGGTGGCAGCAATGTACATGTAGTTCCTTCCCACACCTTATTCTGTCAGGTGCAGATGAACCTCACAGTTGACTTGACTAAAGTTGAGTATTTTCATCTACCTATAGATTTCCCTTTAAGTTACAGAAATACCTGCATTTTTGTTACATAGTGGGAAACATTTGAATGGCCAAAACTATCTAACAAGGCATTAATATGGTTCTGTTAGTGACTTAGTCCCATGTTACTCACATGTATCTGTTACATGTTTCATTAATATGTAATTCACAGCATACTCCTTGGTCATAACATTTCGATATTTGCAACATTTGCTAACAGTATTTCATTTTTTTTTCTTTTTTGCAATAGCCATACTTAATCTTAATACACAGCTGAACTCATACTTTCATTTTATGTACATGTATACAACAATGTGGTGCAATGTCCAATAAAGTTGTACAGATTTACAACATTGATGCCTCTTTATTGCTTAAAGACCATGTAGATGTATTGTTTCCATTTACATTTATATCTAATGGTCATCTCAGTCTGTCTCACATGAACATTACTTTATTCTTGACACAACTGGTCTGTTGGACTGTTTTCCAGCAACGAGCAAATATTACCAGGTGATTTCTTCATTTGTAACACCTAGAATAAAGTAAAACTTTCAGGACTCCCAAATATCCCTGGGCTTGGGAAATTACAAATGCAAGAATACATACAACGCACTCTTGTTGTACAAAGTGCCATTTATTCACACAAAAAATAAACAACCCACATTTAGTCAAGTCCACCAGTAGCACCAAAATGTACAAAAATACTGCCTCGAGAAACATGTTTCATAGGGAAGTCAGTGTCTCGATTTCTTTCAGAATCTACCACAGTGTTAAACTGCTCTGCACCATGCAGTAAACCCACCAACACTGCCAAATTCATACCTATACTGACTTCGTTACTAACATGCAACCATGCTATTTGTGACTTACAGTACTACTGCCATTCTAACGTTATAATATAAGACGTGTGTCACCTTGACCAAGGTTCCTAGTATTTGTTTGAAATAAATCACCTAAGTTTTGATGAGAAGACTGTTCTATAGCTCATCTTTATCGTCATCGTCATCATCGTCGTCGTCATCATCGTCATCATCATCGTCGTCATCGTCGTCGTCATCATCATCGTCATCATCATCAAGGTCGACGATGTGCTTGTCGATTTTGCTGTAAGAAAAAAGTTAATCAGTAAGACATTGGAGACATCGTTGCCTATTTTGTGTAATAGGACCTATCAAAATGCCAACAACCGTCTTGAAACGGTCAAATAAGTCAAATGAGTGCGCTACGACTTTGTGTTGTCTTCAACCGTTTCAACGTTTGCATAAAAAAATGTCACTGATTCATTATTGGCGGTTTTATGCTATTGGTTGCAAAATAGCTCGAGTAATTACTGTGAAGTAAAGCAAGTAACTATTCCATTACCCACATGTGCAGGTGGCAGCAGTTTGACCGTCTGATTTGTGGACTAGAAATCTAAACTTACTCGAAGATAGTGGATGTGAACTTGTCCAGGAATGAGCCCGGCGTGCACCCGTAGCTCTCACAGAAGGTGTCACAGACGCCACAGAATCTGCAGAACTGCAATGGAACATGGAGGGGATCAGTAGATCAGTATTCTTGAAGAAAACATTATGTCCAGTGTACCAAGAAAATGAAACACTTTTTTGAGGCAGTGATTGGTTATTGTCCAAATTGTACATCGTAGCAAATACAGCAAAGTTATGATATAGAGACCTATTCGTTTTTCGTCCGAAACTGCACAAATATTGTGGGATTTGGCACAGCATGCAAGAACGTTTACGGATGGATCACCATCCAAGTATTTTCAAACTTCAGAAGAAATGGAATAAACAATATCCAGAATTTTCCCCATACAAAACTGACAATGACTGACAACTGACTGTAATGGTGGGTGGCCATACCAGTATGTACCGTTAAACCAGTATAGAAGTCTTCCTAAAACTGCTTTTACCGCCAAGATTTAAATAATACGTGTTCCTCGCTGTCTGATATCTGGCTCAGTCTTTCTATGAACTGATAATACAGAAGCCGTGCTTCGTGCTTCCGTCTGGTATCTGCGCACCAGAGGCGACCTTTATAGAGCTATAAATATCCAGCCCTGGCACACGGCTTGTATTGACGCGACAGTTGCCCAACTGGCCTACTTTGTGGGCAGCAGGATCAGCATAGCTTCTCGTGTGTTTCCATCACGCCCCTCCTGCAGCTGTCCCGTGCATTACTAGTATTTCATGAGGAATCAGCGTCCAGCCGAACGGCTTTAACATAGAGTTACTCAGGCGATGTCTGTTTATTTGTAATGTGGACCTGAGTATCTTAAACAGGTTATGGTGTCGCTGGGTATGAAATGTGCACTAATAACTGATCAAACCGATCCCCAATCCTTTGGCAAATGTTCTGGAGGCTACTTTAAATGAGCACTGAGAGGAACATACCTTGCACTTGTCGCAGTAATCTTCCTCGTCGTTAACTCGGCAGGGACATCTATCGCAGAATTCACAGAACTGAAAGGATTTTAAAACAATTATTATTTTTCTCGTATTATAGGTGTAATTCACTGGACGACCTAGCCCAGTATACATGTACCAACTTTTGAAGGTAGGTCTGTGGCCAATATTGGCCTAAATCAGCAAAGTTGGATCTACTACTTTTCACCACTATTGTGTATTTCATTTACCATGATTAGATACTTCGGAGGGGTGCCTCTCAGCTTGAGGGGTCAAAGTCACCACTAGTGTCTGGGTATCACTTTCAAAGTCAAATATAGCTATAGACCATCAGCAGTCACCGTAGTATGCCGACTGTATAAACGGTGGTATTTGTTGGACAACCCGAATTTCATAATTTGCTAGATAAGCCGCCTTTCAATCTATTGACCTATGTGGTTAGGGTAATGTCGTTCATTTGATGTACAAAATGTAGTAAGTAAAGAACATTGCAATCCCGCGCTCTAACGTATTCGTATATGTGGAAAGAAGAGCTGCCACAGGGCAAGTGACACAGGGTGGGGTGTGGTCTCTACTCTGGCTGCCAAGCGTAAGAACTAGGACAGTAACCTCGAGCTCTGTACGGTCCGAACTACATAGAGCTACAGTTTGGCAACATATCATACAAGAGAAATTGATTTCCTATGTTGTGCCAAAGAAAGGGTTATCTGATAAAACTTTGGCTTGGGTTTCTATACTTGTTACTGTGTATCATTTCGGCACGTGCATATCATGTAGTTATCAAGAAACAAGAAAGAAATGAAAATTTCTCGTTACTTATGTACTTATACTAGAGCATTCAGTGGCACACTACAGATTATTTATTTGTAATACAATAAAAAAAAGGATTGGCGTTGTTGACTTTCATCCAAAGAAAACTTGGGGGCAACCCATGGACAAAAACTAAAAATATAAATTGGCACGTTTCATTTCATTCAAAAGTCAACAATGAGAATGTCCAAGGAAAGAAGAAAAACACAAATAAACAGCTTACGTCGCAGCTATCACAGATGTAGTTACAAAGGGAGTTTTTCTCGTGGTCCTCTTCATCATCGTCATCATCATCATCGTCATCATCGTCATCATCGTCATCATCATCATCATCGTCGTCATCGTCATCGTCGGCATCAGCAGCTTCGTCCTCATCATCATCTTCATCATCATCATCTTCATCATCATCATCGTCTTCATCGTCGTCGTCTTCTATACCATCATCATCATCATCTTCATCATCTTCATCATCGTCATCATCATCATCATCATCTCCGTCATCGTCGTTGTCGATATCATCATCATCATCGTCGTCGTCGTCATCGTCGTCATCCTGAGCTCGGACGCCCATGCCGTCAGGTACCACCAGGAGGAATCCCAGGAGAAGCAACAACAGGTGCCTTAATCTGAGCTTCATGTTTGCTGGTCACAAGTTGTTCACCCAGTTAACTGCACACCCCAAAATGTCGGAGGGTGGGAGGAGGAATGTCCCTCACTTGTTGTCCTCTGCTTGCACAGATCCTCACAGACGCACGACTCTAGCCTTGAGTAGAAGTTCCCTCAGTTGTTGTAGGACCACTTGACGGAAAACACTTTTTTTACAAAAATGATTTTTCAGACGGTAGAAGCTGCCTTTGCCCGACGTCCACGACTTGATGTCCACTGATTTTAGAGGGCAAGTATGCTAGTGCTCGCCCGGAGAGCGATGGGATACTATTCTGAGCGCAAGGTTTGCCAATTATGGGATGTGGGCCGAACCAACTCTCCGTTCGGAAGGCGATCCGATGTCCCGGCATCGCGGGAATGTGGCAGGCTGGCAGTTGCGCGACGTCACTAGCAAGGCTGACGTGCTCACAGTCACCGGTGGGGGTCAGTTTCGCTTTATGGGACAGGGGGACTTCTCGATTTACAGGCAGCCGCAGTGGCCTGGACTTCTCATCTTAACGGATTGACCCATCTTTCAACAAGGTTGTCATTCCATACAACTCCGGTTCAAGGCGGAAGTTTAGAGCACTGACAGGACAGGTTCATACCTCAGTCAAATGCTCTGCCGTTCTATACAAAAGTATTGAATGGCAATATCTAATTTAGTATAATAAATCTGTAGTGTTATTTGTTTAAATGGTCTACCAGATACATGTACATATTGACGTGGTATTTCCTCTGAAGTCAATGATGGTTGTCTTTCGGCCTAGGGCTCCTAAATGCGGTTCGTGTTCAAGTTGATTGGTTACCCTCACAGATCTGGTCATTACTTTTGCTGCCGCTAGGCTGAAGATGACAATCCTCCACACCACCACTAGCCCGTTAAAAGTGACGTCAACAGGTCACTAGTACTCGGGTTTCTTCTTGTACTGAAAGGTTTCATCCAAATAATGACAGTGAGATACCAGGGCCATCTCAGGCACGTGTACATGTGAATTCGGTAGCGTCCTTCCTTGGCAGGCTCTATGACTGGGGCCTTTTGAATGGCTTTTATGATGCGCGTTTTAATTGTTTTGTTTTTTGTGGCATTTCACTTTTTGGCACAGGTTCTTGTGCGACCCCAGTCGTAGAGCCTACTAAAGCTATGAATTCGGGAATATTTCCTCGCCGTTTGGCAATATAATAGTAAGCTGATTACTTGGTAAAACTACACAAAATATTGATAATCTCATCCATTGTGAGGACGTCATAAGTACATACGGGCTATTTTACACAAGGACAAATTATTGGCATCACGCGACAACTTGTTATTTAATGACAAAACCTTTATTCATTATAATGCAGTGAAAAAATAAAAAAAAATAGTTCGGTTCTAATAAAATAATGACAGGTCATTGGATCGATCAATGACCATTACATTTTCATCGAGCTAGGACGCACTTGGTTCTTGGCCTTTGCTCACACTGTTAATAACGTTATATCTTATCATAATGTCCTTGATCACAGTGCATAATTTCATACATATCTATATACAGAAACTTTGAATTGCACAGTTTTACCACAACTTCGTGATTTGTTTTGTATGTTGACACACTGTGTTGAAAATATTTGTGGGGCTTGGTCGATCCAAATGCTCGAAAAATGATAATCTATTGTTAGGCGTGTCTTCCACCTGGTCGCTAGGACCGCCAAGCTCGCTAAGCCTGATACACATCTACACGTAAAGAAAAAAAAGTGACATTCTTATTCACGCGTTAGAATTCATAGAAATGTTATTTTTAGTTTTAGATACGCTAGTATGTGTTTTGGCATCTGTAGTTACTCCTATTTATCTCTTTTTAGCGACAATATTGGATTTTAAAATGCTTTATTTACGTCTAGATGCGGTACGGCGTCCTCAGCTTGAAATCCCGCAGCTGGAAACTCCGTGCCGCCAACACCTCACCACCGTGCACGGCCAACAAGTTACTCCACAGACCTGTGGCACCTTCTCCGTACAAGACCTGGGATTTCAAGCCCTTGTGTCCGTATCCTGGGGGAACTGGCACCGGTTTCTTGCCTTCTGAGATCATGAAAAGGTACGTAACTCAGGAGATAGCGTCGGTAGAAACATGCCTTGCGGGTCCGGTGTAAGAATTTGCCCCCCACCCTCGCAAACTTCGCTGCTGGATACTTTTCTGGTGTCGTGGATTGTGAGTTTTCACCATTTCCACTCTTCAGTGGTTTTCAGGCTTCAATTAGTGTCGAATTGTAAACTCCTGGCTATCTAGGGCCAGTATTTTCTTCAGCTGTGATTTCAGGCGATGGAAACTGTCCTTACGGTTGACTGAGCTGGCATTTTGACGTTGACAAACTGGTTAACGTTACTTTATGAAGGGTTGTCTGTAGAAATTAATTTGAAACGGGACCGTATAGATCTGCATTTTAGCTGAACCGTTCTTGAAAATTCGACGATAACGTTGAACGTTAGCTAGGATTATCCCACCTGTTTGCAACCGACGGTAAATGGTATAACACTGATTGTAAACAAACAGGTGAGTCACCTGTCCAGTGTGTCACAGGTACGGGCAAAGGTCTTCAGGGACAAGTTATGAAATATTCAATACCACTATATCAACAAACCACACCTTGTGTGACATAACATGTTTTTTTTTAGCAATCACGTAACATTATATTTTTGTAATGTAAATTTTTCTAACGCTACATGTCTATAGTATGATGATTGAACAACAGTTACATGTAACTTTAACAGGTGTTGTTTAGATTAATGCATGCATTTTCTATCCTTCAGCTAAAATTGGTGCAGCTAAAATTGGTGCAAGCTTTGAAATTTCATGTACTTTTCCACAATTTTGGAGTAGATGGTAAAAGTCACAAACTTATTTTGAAGCTACATGTATTGCATATGTTTAAATAGTGTAGGTGGGATTATGTGGAAATACATGACGTGCAGGGGACGAAAACTGGTATTAATTTTTTTATAGGTTAATATTTCATGAGAATACAGAGGTTTCCATCTGGTAATCTCCCTGGAGAGTATCATATCATCCTGTGTTGTCAGCCTCATGAATATTCATGAGATGATTCTACTGTATATGCTTGACAGGTGATTATGGAATGGCAAAATATTTATGTGGATAACCTTTCCAATACCAATCATTCATTTATGTAGAACTCTTGACTAGGGTTTCGTTTGCAGTCACTCCCTCAGCTGGCAGTTCACTCCATCTTATATACCTGAATCACCATAACAATTTATAAAGTTGGTTACACCCAGGGCAAACATGTCACCGTTTTCTTTGACTTATGCATATCTAAAGTGCAGAAAGAATATTGATATCACATACCAGTTTATCAGTAAAGGTTCGTTGCATGGAATCACACACAGAGTGGCCACAGAGTGTTCAAGCATAATGTAGTGATTGTAAGTAAAGTTGAAAGGCCTTTGCAACAGTGTGATCAAATCTAAACAAACAGTCTAGCTCAAACAATAGTGACTGTACTTTCATAATTCAGCCAACAATCAGGGACCCTACCAGATACAAGAAAAGAGTCCACCAAGAGTGCTATTCATGTTATATGGCTGGATAACATGTATTGAATTTGAAAGGAAGATGTAAACACTGTCCTGCTTTTTGAGTGAACTGTGCTGCACACCAGATTATTGTATGCATTTACTGTTTACTTTCTTGGGCTCAGTTGGTGAAGTTGGTATGTTAACTGTTTTATCCCACATGGTAATATTTCAATATTTTTACGTTCAGACCAGGTATTAGTTCCTTGATTCATCGACTTCAAAGCTTATTGTTTAAGGTTGTGAAGTAAGTCTGTACCATCCAGGTGTTCTGGTGTTCCCTGATTGTTGCAGGTGTGACACCTGATCCAGACCTTCCCTTTGTACCTGTATGTAATCCTGCTGGCCTTAAGACCCTCACGTCCTCCCCCTGGGTCCTCTCAGTTCCACATTCAGACCTACTCACTTGTAGCAGTGTCTTTCTCCTCAAGGCATGGCTGAGAAACTTTGAAAGACACTCTAAGGAAAGTAACCTCCCAGTGTGGGGCACGTGTGGTACTCAAAATAGACTTGAAGTGGAAACCCCACGGAGGTTTAATTGTGAAGTAGCGGGCTGGCTGTAAGTTTGTAGCAGCTGTGCTCTTGAGCTATTGCTCTACCAGACTTTTGTAGGTAAGCAGGCAGAAAATATTATCTGTTGTTGCTATTTCTATAAGTGATTTAGATAGCCATAACCTTCAGAATACAGTTTTATTTGCCCTACCGGTGTTTGTTGTAGCTCATATCTACATGTGAGTTTGAACACAATAACACTGGTCCAAATCTGGAATGGACCCAAAATTTGTGTGGAAATTATTGCATTTCCCTGGTAACATTGATGTCTGTAATTAGATAATTACAATTCTGGGAAGACAGCCAGCAAATCTTGACCTTACGTTTCCAGATAACACATTATGGATGAGGGTGAGCAGGATGTGTATGTAGCCCAGCTGAAGGAGGTGTTTGACAGCTGTGACACCACTGGAACTGGTTACCTGGACAGGGCAGAGTTACGGGAGCTGTGCCACCGCCTGCAGCTGGACGACCAGGCAGACAACCTCACCAAACAACTGCTGGGCAAGGATCCAAACAACAGGGTAAGGGAACTGGGCATTTTAGTCTAGTGTTGCCTTTCATAATTAGCCAAAGTTGATATTATTTTTCTATTTTTGACAATTTTTGGCAATAGTAAGCTTATAAGCTGATTACTTGGTAAAACTACACAAAATATTGATAATCTCATCCATTGCCAGAAATACCGGTATGACTAAGTCTAATACAAATGTATGTGCAACTAGAAAAATTGAAATAAGTGTCAAGCATACAAAAGATGATATTCACCTGGGTCATAAAATTTGCTTTTATCTAAATCAATTTTCTGAATAACATGTATTTTATAACTAATGCAGATATCAGGATTTATTTTTTTAGGGGAATTTTGCTGAAACTATCTAATGTATCTACACTCCTAACCAATTGTTCATGATTCCTTTCCTCAGGTCAGCTTTGATGAGTTTAAGGAGGGGTTTGTTGCCGTGCTGTCTCACTCTGTGGATGAGCTGGACACTACTGAAGAGGACTTCAGTCTCATAGAGGATATAGGTACGTGAGAGGGTTATCAATTGTAAATTCAAGCAAACAAAAGGAAGGGCAAACTAACACTAGTAACAGACCATTTTTTGTGATGAGTATGCTTAAGCTGAAAGACTATGGGTGATATTTCCTAGCCGGCTTGATTAGAACCCCCCCCCCAAAGAAAACCCAGCTTGATTTCTGCATCCATGTGTTTTGTAATGGGTTTACTCTTTACGTTTATCTATTTTTGCTTAGCAAGGTATTATCAATGGCTGCAGGTTAAGCGGCTGTTAGTCAATACTTCACACTGAGGATATGGAGCACATCTGTTACCAACAACAGGCATTACTGCTGGAAATGTCAATGACCTTCAGTTTAACCTTGACATTTGTGCTCCAGGCTGGCCATCAGACACCCTACAGCTGTTGGTTTATTACTATGTATTTGAAAACCATTTTAGAGTAAGCTATTAAACTTGACTTTGTACTTAACACTATAATATTGCCATGGCAGGTAGGAAGTAGTTTTGTAATAATAACTGACACCTGCCCTAGTCTCCAGCAGAAGATTGTCTCCTGAAGTACATTATCATAGATATCTTGTCTGCCAGAGAGAAAAGGGCCTCTTATTTTTCAGTCTCCAGTCATAGAAGCAGGACAATCAGTTGAGTGATATTGAACCTTTTAAAAATAACACACTGAAGAAGGTCCCTATAATGCCGGTGGGGGGTCCTGACAATGCTTGCTAAATTCGGCAAGACAATGGCTACATATTATGTATGCTTATGTGAGCAGGCTGGCTATGCTTCACTGTTGATTTAGGTGCCAATTACTCTAAAGTCAAAATGCACGGGGAGGAGGCAGGAGGGGAAAGCAGTTTTTCACGTGTTTTAACTGAAGTTCGTGGCTGAAATGATTTTGTAGTACTGTATTAATGAAATGGAAATGCATATTCCTCGTGTCATTAATTCGCGGTAGAGAGGTTACAGCAAAAATTGCAAAAATAAAACCACTGAACATTTCAAAATTTACAGGTCCCCCCTGTACCTGGTAATTATCCCACTTTCCACATCTGGGCCTCCTCACTGCCAGCTTCCACTTTAGGGGCTCTACTGGGGGTTACAAAGGCTCCATGAAAAAAGTACCGCTCTGACTGGTATTTTACATGTACTGTACTTTTTGCATGTTAGCTGCTATGATCAGATTCTGACAATATAGATTTACAAAAAAGGTGATGACCAAAAAAATGGAAAGAAACTGCAGATTTTGGAACTGTGCACTGGGTACTCCTTCTTGCATAGCCACTGTTTGGGTCTAGGCAATGGGGCAGCCATAGGTGACTTCCATACCCATGTCTGCTGTTTGTTGTATTGATTTTTGCCTAGTACATGCCCTTTGTGTATGCTGCTGGCCTTGCATTAGGAGGTGTTTATTGTTCTAGGCGCTAAAGAAGTTCCCCAGCTGGTGCATTATCCGTCCCAAGGTAGGCTAGTTGTATAGGCGGTACTAGTAGGAGCTTCCTGGGAATTTTTGTGGAATTTCAGCTAGATATAATTTTGCTGCTACGATCTTGCATAAATTTGAGATTGATAGCTACCTTTTTGGACAGTGCTCTTGCTTTCCATATGGACTAGTGCTATTTGTATTCAGGACATATCTTTTTGTTTGTCCAAAGCATTTCTACTGCATGATCACAATGTAAGAATTCATCAGGTATGGGGAGGGGCGAATGGTAATTTTCCTTTGTTTGAATTCAACCGTCGCAGCATTGATGATACGGGGTCAGTCATAGTGGAATGATGTCCATTATATTATGGTGTGGGTGTTATTGATGTGTCTTTATTTACTGTTGTTGCTACAACTCATAATGGAATAGTATTAAATGTTATGTACAGTCAAAATAGAATGATGCCATTAAATGTCATGTTCAAGATTGAGGAAATATGCTATTTATATAATTGTTATCAGACTCAGAATGTGTTGTAGTCCTATTGAACATGATGGTGGCAGAACGTCTCATTTAAGGTCATATTTGCATATTTAAGGATGACATCCCGTCTATAGTTTTAATGTTGTGTCGGAAAAGATATCGGCTGCAACGGGCAAAATTCTGATGCAACATTGACCAAATGCAAGCATCCAACCAAAACTGAAAAATCCGGGTTTCACGCAGGCACATTGACAACTTATTTTTTTTAAAATGTGCTATCCTATTGTAATGTGAGATATCATGCATTCCTGTGGCTATGTATATGAATGCATACTTATTCTAGTTATAGGACCAAAATGTTAGCAGTAATGAATGTATGTATGATGTGATGAATGACTGGCTATACTACTGAAACACCTGCTATCATAGTGTGTTACCACATAACTAATACATGTTGACAGATCAAGGGCTGCACCTGTCGTTCCCATAACCTTACAATAGACCAGTCTGTTGGATAAAATCATATCGCAGATCCATCAGAGTAATGAAATGATTAACAATTTAGTAGCAGTGCTGAATAGTATTTCTTGTCTTATATAATATATATTTCCAAGAGTATTTCTTGTCTTAGATAAGTCTAAAATATCAAAGCAGAAATTAAGTCACCAGTTGCAGTTTTCACATTGAAATCCACGATGGCATCTTGGTATTATATTGTAGTACATGTGTAACACATGTATTTCAGCATTTACAACAGCAGCATCATCACACTAGAATTTCACTCAAACTTTCAAAGATGACTCAACACCACCATAACACACCTGACTGCGTCTACAAAATTACTGGTGTATGTGCATGTAATTTGCAGGTTTTGTCTGCCAATTGCAGATTGGTGGTGTGTCTTTCACACCATGGTTCACACAAACTTGTTTAAATGTGAATATATATGTAGAATTGGGTTTTTCATTGCTAAGATGTTGGGCATGGTTGTTGTTGTTCCAAAAGTGTTTTGCTTATGTTCCAACAGTACCAGAGGAGGTAGAACCCAAGTATGTCAAAGGAAAGAAAAAATATGGCCGCCGTTCCAAACCTGACTTCCTAGACTCAGAGGACGACGTTTCACGCTCAGAAAGTCACCCAACACCCGCCAAGAAAGTCAGGGAGGAGAGGCGCACTCTACGAGAAAGAACATCTTCTATGGCCAGTATTCAGGTGGGTATTACTGGTGTATTGAGTTGACAAAGAAGTACAGACCATTCCAGGACATATTGTTATATTGTTAGCAGTTCGCAAGGTCAGGAAGTTGCACTTAATTTCCAGTTAGCTTGTACTACCTTTGTAGGAATTATTGCCTTTCTTAATGTCCCAATGAGGACATGTTTTTGTTCATCTGTGTATGATCAATATGCTCAAAAATCTTTTACAAGTTTGTTTGTGTTTCACATCTTGTGATTTATATGCAAGTGACCGGTTTTTACATGACTCTTGTGAAACCATTGAACATGTGAACAACTATTAACTACAGTAACAACGGTTAAATAGTTTAGCCCAAATGACCCTAACTGAAAGCCTTGGTAGGTCATTGTTCTGATGTTTGGCTGTCCTGCTCTATTCTGTAATTTACAGAGCCTTGAGTCTGACGACGGTAAGAAGAAGCCACCCTCTACTGGAGACAGTGACAAGGAACACGAGAGAACATTTGAGGCTGAGGGGACAGGTGAGCGTGTGTGGAATTTGTCTACTAAATCATGAAAGAACTCACTTTCCTTAGCGACGGCTGGTGCTTTTATCACACTGACATTTTAACATTGGTTGGTTGGTTGGTTATCAGCTATGGGACTGAGTCTGGAGTCTCTGATTGGTTGGTTTGAAATTTCACATTTGATAATTTCCAAGTGAAAATCATACACCTCTGATAGTCTGAATGTAGACGAAGTAGTGATAGAATAAGAACAATAATCCTTTGTTCGCCTTTCATTTTCCTGTCAAATTGTCATTAAAGATCAGACATTTTTAGAGAAGGTCCATGAAGTGTCATAGAATTTATATGAGAGTTGGTTATACTGTACTTGTTAGTTTTTCAAGTCTTGTTGGACATGGCCATTGTAACCCTGCCCCCCTCCCCAGGTCTGCTGAAGACAGGCACCATGGACGATGTGTACACGCCGTCCCGAGGGGCGATGATGAGCCCCACAGACGAGGACAGACAGGAGGAGATCCGGCAGATCTGGGAGGAGCTGGGTGTGGGGCACAGCGGCTTCCTCAACAAGGCGGAACTGGACCTGGTCTGTAAACACATCGGACTGGACGAGATGAACGATGAGGTCTGGAACCATCCCTAACCTTCCCTTTGAGGAATCAATTGACTACTTGTTAGTGGGTAGAGTGAATGACTGTATACCAAAGCTTCCAGCTACAGAAAAAACATGCTTTACTTCCAAATTAAATCAAGGAGGTTGAATGGAACTCCATTCAACCTCCTTGATTAAATGTAGCAAGAGTGTGTTGAAATACGAGTTGTACAGACTAGTTGTGGACAGGCTAGTTGTGTAGTTTGTTTCTCCCTTGTGTAGTCAGTCCTTGAGTACCACCCAGATGCCTACAGTCATATCTTAGATTGACTTCAAGGCTTTGGACAAAGATGCTATTCTCTTGATGATGAATCAACTTTGTCCTTGATCATTTGCAAATTGCCTGTACATCTGTATGTCTGTTCCTCCAGGAGCTCTCCCACCTGTTCCAGACTCTAGATAAGGATGAGGATGGGAAGATCAGCCTACAGGAGCTCCTGAATGGCCTGTTCAAGTACAGCTCCTCCCCCTCCCCAACCCCCTCCCCCACACGGGGTCTGATGGCTGCAGAGCGGCGCAGACTGGCACGGAACATGTCCTTGGACGAGTCCCTGGCCAGGGTCGCCACACCGCTGGTCGGCATCAACCTGTTCTCTGCACTGGACTCAGAAGGAACTGGGTAAAGCTTCAGACTTCTTAGTTCACATTCATTCTTTTCTAAAGTTCAATGACATTATTTCAGTCCTTGAAATGGGGATAGGAAGATTCCTGGTTATCTACTTAACAAACAACCCTCCATTTTCACCCACCCCCCCACACATTCCCAGGTATGTGCAGGCAGAAGAGATAGTGAACCTGTGGCAGGAGGAGGGCATACAGAGTCCCATGGAGGTGCTGGAGGTGAGTCACTGCAATGGTCTGGTCTATGAATACTTCTCAGATAATAGTCGGTGTCTACACATATTTTCTTGGCTCCATAAACTACAGCCATGCCTTTGCCAACCTGACAGTTTAATGCAAAGAATAACAGTGTTTCCCATTGAATTATACTTCATCTTTGCTCTGTTAATAAATGTAGAGTAAAGGAGCTAACCATCATGTAATGTCTAATGTCGATAGGATCTTGGGTTTGAGTTGGGAGGAAAGGTTAACATCACAGAGCTGAGTATGGAGTTAGAACATGAGCTCTATGCCATCCCTGAGGACAACAAGGTGTACCATGCTGCCCTGACATCATACAGGAGCGAGATTAGGCATCTCAAGTAAGTGTCCTAGATAATAGGGACAGATGTCTTTAGGTAGCTGCAATAGGCAAACATGAAATACAGGATAGGGTGTATCAGTTATATTCTCACAGTCGTAGATGTTTTCCAAGAATTCTATTTGCTTGAGTATGTAGGAAACTTACACCTGAAGGAATTATATAAGTCACAAGAACTATGTACACCAGAAATGTTTTGTTTACACTGTATGTACTAGTATGTCACAAAAAAACTAGAATGTATGGCTTGCCATTGGCTTCAGGGATGTGATGAGGTAGTCAACCTGGATCACCTAGATCTTCCCTGTAGAGCCTAGTTACCATGGCCTCACTCTTGTCTGTTCCTACCCTTCCTAACAGTAACACCATCTGGCTTCTGCAGTGAGTACTGCGTTCAGGGTGATATACTGTATTGCTTGCCATATTGCATTTCTTTTCTTGGCCTAGTCCGTATTAAATGCTAGAGCAAACTGCTGTTTCAGTTCAAGAGAAAGCTTCTGCCCACCTTTATGGCCACTGCTGTCATTGTAATGTAACACTTGCAATGCCATGTACAGGGGATAGAGCACATCTTCATCACTTCACTGTATGACCACAAGAAGATTTTCAAGTATAGCAGTGAAAGCGACTGTAATGATGACAGGGGCAGCAACTTATTCTGCATTTGGAATCTTGTGCATGCTACACGGCAAACTGAAGGACACTGCACCATCTCTCTAATATGAGAGAGTTGTGACATGTCATATGAACTATGAAGTAATGCAGACAATTCCCTTCCCCCAGGTCTGACCTTGACCAAGCCTACAAGGAGAGAGACAAGGTGCAGGGTGACCTTGAGGCAGCAAACCTGCGCATCAACAAGCTGGTGCAGGAGGTGGATGATCGGCATGCTGGGATGGAGAGGACCAGTGAGAACAGACTCAGGTCAGACTTACAGCAGAACTAATGATACTGTCAATCTATGATATTTATGTGTCCATGTTTTGAAAGGATGTTTGCCTTTTGTTGTACAGAACATGAGAAGCAACCTATTGTATCCTTTTGGGAAGTTGATTTGCAATCTCATCTGAGTCTAGGATAAGCATGCATTTGTGGATAAATATTGCTTGAAGTACCAGAGTTTTTTATGCAAAAACAACATCAAGTAGAACTAGAAGACCTCACATACTGTTCTAAGTTTCCAAGCAAAGATCTTAAGAAGAATTTGTTGTTAATTATTAAGTAGCAAGATGAAAAGAAATATTGTGCCTCCACATGTTCAAAGAAGGCAAAACTGGACAGGTATTTGGATGTAAAACAAGCTGCTTGTTCTTCACCACAGGACAACAGAGAAGAGATATGAGGAGAAGATTGAGCGTCTGCAGGCAGAGATCCAGAAGGAGCGGGAGTTCATCACCCAGCAGGCTGCCAAACAGAAGGGCAAGTTGGAACACGAGATCGACAATCTACTGGAGGAGCAGAAACGGCTACATGAGAAACTCAGGTAGGAACTTAGTGTGCTGTGCTCAATGTAACAAGAAAGGTTGTCAATCATCAGAAGTATTAAACAAAAACTCATCCCGTCTTTTCTTTTTATAGTCCTCTTTTTTTAGGTATTCTTACTCTCTTGCTGCTCTTTATTTTTTTCAGAAAAGAAGCCCTTAGAATGAAGTTGAATCTTGCTGAATCACATTACATCTCCCACTTTGCTATGAAAAGGCTTTTCATGTCTGTGACCAACATGTCTGTCTGTCTCCCCAGTATCGCCCACCAGGAGAGAGGAGACCTGGAGAAGGAGCTGCTGGAGATGACAGAACGTCTGGTGGAGCTCCAGAAACACAACGACAGACTCAGCAAGGACAACGAGGCCTACTCAGATCTACAGCTCAGGGTTAGTTCAATCAAGAATACTCTCTATTACTTCTTTTAAGTTTTCCATGTGTCTGGTGGGCAGGTATCACAAGTCTATATAAATCAATCTGCCATTTATGTAGCCTTGCACAAACAAAAAATTTGTGGCATTAATCTTTGTATTTTTCATGTGAGTGAAAGTTGACTTAGTCTATTTGAACAATCTTGTTGTATGAAGTCCTAACCAGTGGCTGGTTTTGTACTGAAATATTGTTGTATTTTTTGTCCAGTTTGCAGATATTGAATCTCGTCGTGACTCCCTGAAGATGCAGCAGGAAGTGGACATTGTGCAGCACATCAAGGACCTGGAGGCCATCAACAGGGTGGGTGACTTGGGATAAACAAGCAATAAAATCTTGTTATTGCTTCTCTTCCATATCATTTACCACCAACATTCTTTTACATGGAATAGTTGTTACACAGCTGTAAGACAGTCTTGAACCATATGCGTCTTGATTGTTTAGCAAGAATAGTCAATGATATAGCTAAGTGGGTCGGTGGCGCAGCGGTAGCGCTTTCGGCTCGGGGCCAAGAGGTCCCGGGTTCGATCCCCACCCATGTCACCGATCTTGTGCCCTTGGGAAAGGCACTTTACACGACTTTCCTCACTTCACTCAGGTGTAAATGAGTACCTAGCTTCGGTTAGGGACGTCCCTCGGATAGGACGTAAAATGGAGGTCCCGTGTTTGGGGAGAGCCACACCTCGAGCACGTAAAAGAACCCACCACACCTTTCGAAAAAGAGTAGGGGCATGCCCCGGTGTGCGATGGTACAAACTCTACTGTCTGGTAGTTGGTGATTCACTACAAATCACCCGGACGGAGGCCTGGCGAACCCCCGTCTTGTATTAGCCACGCAGTGATTAACACCATCACCCCCTATAATATGCGCGAGCCGTAGCGAAGCCGCATTGCACAAGCATAGCTACTAGAAAAAGCATGATATCATGCTTCACCTCTGATGAGGATGCCCAATGATGATGATGATGATATAGCTAAGGATAAGACCCTATATTGTTACTGTATTTTAATTGGAATTCGTCAAAATCACTTATCACCTTTGACCTTCACAGGAGCTCCGAGACAAAAATGACGAGCTGGTTCTGGAGATTGAGGAACTGCGCAGTCAGCTGACAGGGAGACATGTCCGTCGTCGCGGGAACAAAGACAAGGTGGGGCGTACTGGCTCCATCCTGTCAGACTACCAGAAACCTACAGTGGTGCGGAGGAGAGGAAAACACACCACATCCTCAGGTCGGTCCATGGAACTCTTTTCCTGATGAACTCGTGTGTCAGTCTTCACCAGTCCTTGTTGTTGGTTCCTTTCTTGATGGGTATAACTTGTAGTAAAAAGAAATATAGAAGAAATTTTTGAAAAGAAATTGTTTATGCTCCTAGTATCTGCCTCTTCTAGCTTTTCCATTTAAGGTACCTGTTTGCCACAGTAACACTAGATAGTGTAGAACCACCATGTATAAGTGTTTTCCTGCTCACACTCATGTGTACTCTTCAATCACAGATAATGAGTCTGAGACTGATGAAGGACCGTCGGGACGAACAAAGCGGCGACTGCCAACTCCCAAGAGGGACACCACCTCATCACAGGAGGATGACGGTATGGGTTCCTCCCCACAAACCCCTCACACGTCCAGCAGTCTGAGTCGTGTCACTGCTGCATGCCATGCTGTCATGTTACTGTCATGTTCCTGTGCTGCAGCTGTACATGAGCATGTGTCATCTCTTTGCTGCATGCTGTCTTTCAACATTTATGTCCTGTCTCTGAAGATGTCAGCTGTGCCTGTCTTGTTATGTGTGAAATGTGTATTTGTACCAGGAGGATAAGAGGGAAGGACCACTTGGCAGAGATCATTCTTCAAGTTGTGTCACAGTGACACAAACTTTTGAGAAGATATTTTACATTTCCAAATTTGAAGTGAAATTTTTTCCTTTTAGTGTGTTATTTGACCTGTAAACAGTGGAATAACATTCTAATTGGCTTGTTTTTGCTCAGGGAGTGGGCCATTAAAACATTTTGTTTTGCAGTCACAAAAAAATTTTCTAAAATGTTGGATGTTCAGGTTTGTTGTTGGTCCTTCCCTCTGGTGGTACTGCAATGCATGGCTATATCTGCATGACTACTAACCACTGTACTGTCTGTATACATGCATGCTTGCCTCTCCTTCCCCTGCATGATCAGGATCCCTGGGTCACTCCCCAGTGCAGTACACCCATGTGGGTGTGCAGGTGGGATACCCCCAGGATGGGCTGGGGAAGGTGGAGTACCCACAAGTGGGCTTTGTCCGCAGAGGTTTGAGTTGTTCTGCTGATGCTATTTGTTGCTCTGTCTGTGGTGTATGAATCAGTGTGTGTTTGTAACAGTTACACCACTGCCTGCCAATGGAGCCACACTTAGTGGAATCCTGGAGCCGTAGATTTTGTGAATGAACTGAATAAATGAAATGGCTTTGATTGCACTTGAATGAAGGTTAACTCTGACTGTTCTGAACCAAACTGAATCCAGTGGTAGGCAGTGATGTCAGACACCTTGCTCTGTCAGAATGCATGTCTGTGCTTGTCTGCATCCATGCTGTCTCTATTTGCATGTTCTCGCTGCATGACCTTGCATGTCCTGATTGACCTTTACCCCTGGCCGCAGACTGGACGGTCGTAGATCTCTCGGATTACTCCTACAGGTTCTCGACTTTCCGCCTCTCCCAACCAGCTCACACCAGCTCACTCCCCCTCCCGCGTTCTCCATGCTGAAAGTAAGTGGGAGACAAGGAACCAAGTATGGTGGCATGCCTGTGTTGTCTCTTCTGTCACAGTGTCTTAATGTGTAATCATTACCTTTTATTCAACTGAAAATTATTCAGTCACATCATATTCATCACATCTTATTTCCATTCTCATAACATACATATATAAAGACAGTATATGTATATAGATATATGTCTGCATGTGTTCCATAGGTTACTTGAAATAATCACATACTGTACTATCTGTTTAGCTGTCTGTACTGTCTGTCCCTATTTGTCACATATGGTGCTCAGTGTACAGTTTTTACTGTTGTTCACCTGGAATTTATTAGGTGTTTTTAAATGATAGGATTGCAATGTACATGATAATGCAATGTTTACATGTCATTTGGAATTTAAGAAATGACCCTACTACATGTAACAATTTGAATAACTCTGTAAGAATCTGAATTTCTGGCTCACACATGGAATCTGGCTCACACATGGAATTTCCATGCACAAGGTACTGTTAGAAATTATGGGATAACCGATTTCCACTCCCTAACCAGATGTGTCCGAGTTGCGTGACCAGTTTGACCGTGAGCGGAGAGAAATCGAGCAGGCATACAAGTTTGAGATTGCAGAGCTGGAAGAAAAGAAGGCGGAGCTTGAGAAAGGCCTTGTGGAGCTTCAGGAGAAACATGAGAGTGAGAAAAATGAAATGGAGCAGAAATTCGCGCTCGACAAGGCCGGTCTACGCGACCGCTTGGAAGCTGAGTTTAAGGAGGATCTGGAGATCCGGATTGCAGAGACTCGAACTCAGCTGCTCAAGGTAGGACTCTGACTTCTTACAAATACCACTGCATTTTAGATGTTAAATTTGTTCTATGTACATTTATTCAGTATTTGTTGGATACTGAGATGGAAGCTGCATCCTAAGTAATCTGAATTGCATATGTTGGAAAAAATTTAGTACACATACAAAACAAGCTACAGACAAAACTAGAAGAATGTCACCTCATATGATAGTTGAATAGGAAAGAAAGGAGGTCTGATTTTTTTTCTTGGTCCCAGGTAGATTGTCCCACATTGTGATCTGATTTGAAGGCATTTGATACATGTACTGTATATTGTTTGTGTTCAGGAGAAGGACATGGGTGCATCTGAGCTGATGACCCAACATGCCACAGAACTACAGACCAAGCTGGAGGACCAACGCCGCGACCTGGAGCAGAAATTTGACAAGGAGAAGGCCAACATGGAACAGAAGCACCACCTGGAGGTCAACGCCCTGCAGGCCGGCTTCGACAAGGAGGTGAATGAGATGATCAACAGTCACCGCAAGGAGATGGAACAGCTGGAGAACAAACACAGGTATGTGGGGATCTCTGTTGAAGAGCAGGTGCATGCAACAGGTGGTATGTGAGTTCCAGTTGTAGGAATACACTGTTATGTACATATAGATGTGGCTGTTTTTGTCTCCAGTTTTAGCTTGTCAGCAGATGACACATATCCACCTTTAACCCACAGGAAAGAGAAGGAAGCCGTGGAAGAAGCGAAGGCAGACATGGAGAAGAAGTTTGCTCGTGAGAAGAAGGAGCTCAGCAAAAACTCAGAAAGGGACAGGCAGAACCTTATGAACTCCATGGATAAGGACAAGGTGAGAACCTCAACAAGCAGCCTTGTCTTTCTTCAACAGTGGCTGGTAGCTTGGTAACATCCTGGGACTTTGTTTGTAACCAAAAAAAGAAAAGTTGTAAGCTAACAGGATGTTCTATTTCCCAGGCTGAGCTGTGTCAGACGTACACCCAGGAGAGGAACCAGATGGAGCAGCAGTTCCAGACGGAGCTGCAGGCTCTACAGAAGCAGCACCAGAAGGAGCTGGACACAATCAGGAAGAACTTTGAGCTGGAGAAGGTGCAGCTGGAGAAATCTGTGTCCTCAGACACCAGGGAAAAGGTAGGGATGTGGGTGGTGTGCAGTGCTGATGAGGGTATTTCTGTTAACAGTTCATGTACCTGTCATCCTCTCCTTCCCATCCATCCATCTATCCATCCACTCACCATCCATCCATCCTTTTCTTCATTCATCCTTCCATTTATCCAACCATCTATTTTTCCACCCATCAATGTACTCATCCTCCTCATTGTATGATGACTACCTTGTCCTTTCATGTCTCTGTGTAATACAGTGTACAACATGTAACACATACTTACATGCCTGTCCCTTGACACAGTATATAGTGAAATTGGTTGTCTCCTGCAGAAGTCTAATGTCTCTTGCTTTCCTGGAGGGGTGCAGGGCTGTGTGTCTGAAACATTCAACAGCATATTTGTTATCGTCAGTTAGAGGGATGGTCATCCACGGAGACATTTTTGTCTCTCCGTTTTTCATTCTCTTGTATCAAACCATGTAATTGTCAAGCATTTCATACATTTCATGAAACATCTCAGTCATTATTCAGTAACTACAATTAACGCACCTGTGTGTTTTCCATTCTCTAACCTGTACATCCTCTCAGTAGTCCTTGCCTATGTTAACAAAATATAATCCTGTATGGTGAGGATTGGAAACAAGGATTTACTAACAGATTTCTTCCATCTAGTGTGTGTTTGGGAATAAAGGATCTTCTGGGGATTGATCATTTAAAAGGTTTGATGTACAAATGTAAGGTACTGGAGTGTCAGCTAATGAGCATGTTTATGTCAGGTTGAAGCAGAGTTCGCTAAACAGATGGAACGACTGACAAAGGGATTTCAGGAGGAAAGGGAAAAAATTGCCAGCGAGCAAGACAAACTGGCCAAGAGGTCCAGGCAGCTTGAGCAGCAAGTTGGAGACAAGGAAAGAGAAAAGGAAAAAGAGAAAGAGGGAGGGAAGCAGCTGAAAAGCAAAGTTGATGACTTGAACAAACAAGTAGCCTCTCTGAAGAAAGAGAAAGAGAAGGTCAGGGCTGCTGCAGTAACAAAGCCTTGTAGTGCTTTCAGATCTGCTGTAGTGTGTAGATAAGGGCTTTCAGAGATAAAAACCTCTGCTCCATGGGCACATGCCCTGTCTATGATGCCTGCTGCCAGAGTGTACAGTAATAAGTTCAAGCACAAGTACATTAAAGCCCTTAAACCAGGTTTAATATTGTCGCGGATATCATTGAACCTAAATATGATGATATTTGCTTCAGCCTGTCTTCCTACTTCCTAATGTTCCTTCCATGCGTAAAGTGGTTCAATGTGGCTATCAGTGTTCCTAACTCCTATAAAGTTGTCCCGCTGTCTTTGTCCCGTTACCGTTATGTCCTCCTGTTTGTTGCACAGTCACGTTTGACCTCGTTTATTGTTGCCTCGTTAGGCTGAGGCAGAGTTCAGGAAAGAGAAGGAAAAGCTTACCAGAGGCTTTGAGGATGAACGAAAAAAGTTGAACCAGGAAAGAGAGAAGGTCGAAAAGCGAGCAACTAAAGAGAAGGATGACCTGCAGAAAAGACTGGCCAAGTTAGAGGACCAGCTGGACAGCAAGGAGCAAGAGAAGGAGAGAGAGAAGCATGAAGGAAAGCAGCAGAAGACTAAAGTTGAAGAACTGAAGAGTGAGACATCAGCTCTTCAACAGCAGCTCAACAGCCTACAGAGGGAGAAGGACCGGGTAGGAAGAATTTCACAAAAGATAGTAGCTCTGGACCTATGAAACATCTAGTGTTTAAAAGGGTTAAAAGGTCAAATTTCTAGATACAACAAGCTCTTAGATATATCCAGAGCAGGTTGTTTTTCTGTCTCACAGTTTCACCTCAAATTGGACTAATTGATCAAATTATCATCGATCATACTTAATGAAATGACTACAAAAAATTCTAAGATTGGAATGTAGTGAGGAGAAAGGGCTGGGGTTGGGACTCGGAGCTGGGTGTCTTGTACATCACACCTGCAGAGATGTCAGTCATCCAAGTCTGGGGCAGCCCCAGTCACTTCCCGGTCACTATGGCAATGACCTTTGCCCTCTCACTTCTCCAGGCTGAGGCAGAACACAATCGGGAGGTGGAAAAACTACAGAAAACGTTTGACCGGGAGCGAGAGGAGCTGGCCAATAAGACGTCCACATTAGAAAGCCTCCTGAAGAATAAGGACTCCGACCTGGAAGAAGCGTGGCAATATCGGAAACGTGCAGAGGAAACGGAAGCCATCAATGCCAACCTGCAGCACGAGAAACAGAGGGTAGGGGGCATTTCTCACACTGGACTAGGACTGTGGTGGATGTCAATTTTGGGACCAATCGGGACAAATCAGTCAAGAAGTTTGACCCAAATTATTTTTCATCATCATGATTTAGTCTCCACCACAATGCTACATTTTGTTTGTTTGTGTAGTCTTTTCCATTTCTGCCATATGTAGACTTTTCACACAAGTGTCCACTTAATATACTGCATAGCACTGCATTCGTTTGAGTATTTATGTAGTCTGCATGCTTTCTGTCTACATTTGTGTTTACCGGTATGCTTCATATGATAGCACATTTTGTTGAATCACTACAAATATGTTTTAATCTCCTCAAAGCACATTGTTGCCATTCAGTTTTACACATTCTGTAAAGTTTCTGTTATCTGGGTCTGCTCTATCAACACCGTTCCCCACAAGGACCCTGAGAATTTGATCTCCCTGTGGAACAAGGCCCCAAAGAGAACTATCTTTCCTCCATGACGAGTATTTGGCCTCACCTTCAGATGGAGACAGAGTTGCAGGATGAAATTGATCTCGTGAAAAAGTCCTCCGAGAGACGGCAAGACGATCTGCAGTACCAGATACAGCAGCTAGAGGGACAGCTACAACGGAAAGAACAAGAGAAAGAGGATGAGAAAGAGTACAGACAGAAGGAGCTTCAGCGAGAGAAAGAGAGGGTACTAGGATAACTTGGCCTTCGATAGCGTACCATGACAACTCTGTTCTAACTATGCATGCTGGATGGTAACAACTTCTCATCTTTGTGTCTAACTCTTACCATGGAGGTAGAAGAGATTCTTAACCTCCATGCTCTTACAGATCAGCCATACAGTTACATGTAGGGGGTAAGCTCACTGAAGATGGAGGTCACTTTTCAATTTTCATACCAAGCAAAGCAAGGAGTTTGTTTCTGTAATGTGAAGGGCTGGGATTTGAAGGTGTGATTTTGGAATAAGTTACTTTTCTGGTCTGTGCTGATGGAAATGTTCAGCTGGATCAGTGCATGTTGTGAACTTACAGCCATTCAAGGCAAAGGAAGTATGTTTGTGTACTTACCCTCTTTCTGCCACAGGCTTCTTGTCTTACCAAATTTGTGCCAATTATATATAGAATCACCAACAGGGAAAAGGGTGGTTATTCTATTGGCTGCTAATCTTGACATGATTTAGTGTACCTCCACTTTGCTAACATTTTAAGATGTAACATACTTCGATGTTTATTAATGTACATATTATCTCAATTCCTTGTACACTCCGTACTAACCCTGAACTCACCACTTATCCAACTATCAAGCTGAAATTTTGGAAGAAGTTGAATACTAGTATGCACTATGCTGAACCACAGGTTCATTTTATTGAACATCTGAGATCCACTATGAAATGCTTGACCTGTTGGTTTGTCTCCTCTGTTGCCCTGATGTTTCACCCGATCCTTGTTTCCCTAAAACCTGATGTATAAGCTTTGTTTGTACTGTATTGGTAAATGAATCAGTAACTGTTACTTTGTAGACTGTAGGCATGTTTCCCTCACTTATCCATTCAAAATTACTAGTATTGTACCCATCTATTCAGGCAAATATATGTATTTAATATACTGTACACAACTATTCTCCTAGTATATCCCCTCCTACTACATGTATGTCCTCCACCCAAATTGTGCTGTCCCCTTCATGCACCCCCATCATGTTGGCACCAGGTCGAGGCTCATTTCACCCAGCAGATGGAACGGCTCAAACGTACGTTCAATGAGGAGCGCCAGGTCTTCGCAAACCAGAAGGGTGCCCTGGAGCGTCAAGTCATCGAGAAAGAACGGGAGAAGGAGGCTGAGAAACAGTTCCGCAATCGTGTCCAAGAACTGAATGCACAAAACACAGGCCTGCAGAGGGACAACCAGAGGGTAGGGGGCATTGCTCATGACAGAAGAAGGATAAGGGTGTTTGACAGGAGCATGGTTCTTATCACATATATTTGATAAAGGTGGTGGTTCGTATGGTGGTGGTGTTAAGGTGCAGAAATCATGGTTCCAATCAACTAATGTACTCACAGTAACTGGTGGTGGTGGTCCAGTATTAGGGTACAGCACATACTGTACTAAATCTGTCAGGTGTTTTTTTAGTTAAATCATGACAGGTCTATTTGTCCACTAACTCTACCTTTTTGCAGAGAGAGACATCCCATTTCAATCCCTGGTGTTAATTGCACAACATACAGATTTAGGTTCTCAGTCCTGACTGTACAAGTGTACTAACTTATAAATAAATACTGGTACTAATCGAAGGAACCATGCAAGTTGGTGGTCAGGGGTGTAATGTAAACTCCATGCTACATGAGGAGGTTCTGTGTTCATGTCTGTGGGTTGCATATCATCCCCACAGCTGGAGGTAACGCTCGTTGATCTGCGCTCAGAGCTGGAGGCCGCCCGGCGCGAGAAGGAAGAGATGCTTGTGATGGTGAAACAGGAGCAGGAGGAGGCCATGGCTGCCATCAACAACCTGGACAAGGTTGGAACAACAAACAAACAAACAACAAGCATGACCAGGATGTCACCGCATGTTGGAGATCCTGTGCAATAGTAGTTAGATGCATGCATAGTCTGTAGAGGCATACAAAGGTCTAACTGCACATCCAGAAATGCATGCAATCAAACCAACGGAAACAAGTGAACACAACAGAATGTAAATAAACAATAGCTAAAGAGCACGCATACGTAACTCAGTTTTAGATGCATGCTTAAACTGACAGGAAACCTATTCCCTCTTGTCAAATAAAATTAACCAACATGTTTTCATTTTGCAACATTTGAAGAGGTAAGTCCACCACTAACTACACATTGTGTAAACCAAGGGAGCAGCTGCATGTTACTTACTGGGACCCCTGTGCAATATGTACAGTTTAACCTCATCCTGCATTACAGGCAGACAGATTTCTCTCCCCACCTGTAGGTAACATCACTAGTTTCCTCAGGCATGTGCCTTGTTTTCTCTAACCCTACCTGCACCCCTCCCCAGGCAAAACTCAACCTGCTGGAAGAGCAGAAGGAGACACTCAACAAGGAGCTTCAGGAGGTTAAAGACAAGGTCTGTCACAGACGGTTCTGTTATCAGTTCTGGGTAGCACAATTCTTTGACAACCAGTAGCTGCACAGTTGTACATTTAATGCATGCAGTATTTTTATTGTGTTTTCTTACACATTTTTTTCTAGAATTCTCCAAAGACCTCTCTGTTTCTGTCTCTGTTTTTTTACATGTTACTTTCAGATAAATTCCTTGATCTCCCAAGGTACAAATACAATTTGATTTTTCTTTATTCCATACAATCACTTACTACACCTTAAATCACGGCTTGTAAGGGCTCATGTGCAATAACCAGTGTAAGGCCAAGTCCCCCCACCCATCAACGAACTGTTCTGTTGTTGGTTGTGTGCCGTGGCCTACAGCTGCTGAAGGCCAACGCTGAGTTGATGCTCGGAAAGTCGCAGCAGGACCGAGAGCTGAAGCACGTCCGCGAGCAGCACGACATGGAACTGGAGAAAGTTCGCTCCGAGTCCCAGGGCAAGGTCGCGCCCGAGGAGCTGAACAATGCCAGGCTGCAAGTGAGTGGTGACGACTTGCTGAAATCCCCACCGGGCACACAATATGACAACTCACAGTTCACTGACTCTTGACTGGACATCTCTCTGCATGACGTGCATGCTGTAATGTAAAGCAGAAAACAGCTTTCACAGCAAACAACTGATTAGCATGCTCTAACACTTGACTGGACACATGATGTGCATGGTTAAGTGTGAAGAATGGGTTTAAGGAATGGTGGGTAGTGCAGTATTGGTGCAATAGATAATAACAGCATGTGCAATACTTTGTGAGGAAAATAACACACCTCCCAGTCTTCACAGTTTTGAGGTAAAACTGCATCATGACAGTCATCTACATTGCTTGGTGAATTCATGCATGCAGAAATCCTAGGAATACAAATACTAAGGTTCAAGAAATCGTCAGCCCGTA
The DNA here is from genome assembly GCA_013266295.2 of Branchiostoma floridae x Branchiostoma japonicum. Classification (NCBI taxonomy): domain Eukaryota; kingdom Metazoa; phylum Chordata; class Leptocardii; order Amphioxiformes; family Branchiostomatidae; genus Branchiostoma; species Branchiostoma floridae x Branchiostoma japonicum. Next base: position 20,066,851 of record CM023840.1, read on the forward strand.
CAATAACGATGAATGCTGTGTGATGCCAAGTATGGGGAGTGACAGGATTGTGATATTGCATGTACAATGGATGTCAGTATTGGTGGAGATAATGCACTTTTTTGAAGATGTATTGCCTCACTTGAAAATGCAGCAAAAGAATGATGTCAGCTTTGAGCCCTGCAATTTATTAACCTTTGTTTTTCCCATATGCACCGTTACCAGTTTTCTTTGCCCCAAATCCATTAAAGACATTCTAATTTTCCCCATCTCAGGTGATTGAGAAGGAACGGCGGTGCCGTGAGCTGGAAGTCGCCCTGGAGCAGCGTTCTACGGAGACCAACAAGCTGCTGATGACAGCCCAGCAGGGCCACGAGAAGACAGTGGCCAAACTGAAGCAGGACAAGGAAGAGCTGGACAGCAAGCTGGCCAAGATGCACACTGTGTTAAATGAACAAACCAACAAACTCAAGGAACAGGTTAGACTTTCTTCATATGATTTAACCTGGTTTCAGTAGACGCACAACCAATGAAAAGAATTGTCAGAATCATCAAGCAGTCTGGGTTATAAAGTTACTCCTTCTTCTAAAGGTTCTGAATACATGCTGCATCATTCTGTATGATTTGTTGTCTCATCCCTCTCTTGGAAAAGAACGTATTGTGTATTGTTTGTTGGACTGTTCTGTTGTTCTGTTGTTCAGTTGTCGAAGACCTGCCGATCGGACCTGTTAGTGAAGGACTTGTACGTGGAGAACGCTCAGCTCATGAAGGCCCTGCAGGTCACGGAGCAGCGCCAGAAGGAGGCTGAGCGCAGCAGCCATCTACTAGCAGAGAAAAACCTTGCTCTGGTCAGGGTCCTTAGGAAGGTCTGCCCTGCTGTCATATAGCTGGTGCCTGTTAAAAATAGAACCTTGCCCTTGTAGGTGTCCTCAGGAAGCTCTGTTTGAGGCCTGTTCATTGCCATTTCTTGTAGTTGTACAGAAGTTTTTTATCTTCTATTAAATGATTTTACTTTCATGCACGACTTAGTCTACAAAGCAAAATTATTTGTAAAAATTGTGTAGACAATGGTTTATCTTATTTTAACGTACTTTTAGTTGTAAACTAACAAGCACAAAAGGTCAATATTAAATCACAGTTTGAAAATTAGTTTTAACGTTAAATGATGATTTTGATCACCGGAAATCTTTACTTCTCTCTGAGTGCAGGGGTCCAACGAGATAGTCAGCCAGTCTTATTTTAACGCTTGTCCGTCCTTCAGTTCTTGCCTGATGTAGAAGAGAAGTGCAATAGCCTCAGTAGTTACCTGGCACTTTAGCCATGGTGCCATCCTCCGTAGTTACCGGCATCTCTCTTTTCGCTGGGTGCATGGTAACTATAGAGGATGGCACCCAGGCTACTGGCACTTGCCCCCATATACAATGTATATATATACCCCTTGGCAGTGGTATATTTGTACTTCTTTGGTGCCTTATAGCATTCTATACATAGAGATTGTAAATATGTTTTTAATGTATTTCATCTGTACATAGGTATGTCTGTACACAGTCCTGTATGTATATCAGTCTTGTTACTGAAAGCAGAGGCTTTCCCTCTACCATTTAGAGTTAAATTTTTTAAACAATTACATGTAGGAATGTACCAGAAAGTATAGCAGCTATATTTTGCACTTTGCAACATTCCAGTACTTTCATGTGTATTTTTTTTGGGGGGGGGGGTATGGATCTTCATGCAAATCAGAAAAGTCAGTTGGTAAACTAATGTTTTTTGTACAGGCAAGAGTTTTGTATTAGCAACTGTTGCTAACAGGCTTAGCAATGTCCACCAGGGTATGAATGACACCTTGTTAAACAGATACTGTTTTGGAAATAAAGGTTTTAAAAGGTGATCCTGGGATCAGACTTCACATTTTAGATATTTAACTCTGGTGAGATTAGCTGACATCTGGACATTCCATATCTGTATGTTTTGATCTGTCCTGTTTGGTGAATAAATTTTATTTTGGTGTACTCTTTGTCTCAACTGGTGCAATGCAAGACTTAGCACATGAAGTCACCCCTTGAGGAGTGTAATTAAATTCTATCTTCAAATCTGTCATTTGGCGGTGCAATATTTGCCCAATGATAAATTACAACCAATAGTTGAAGTGCACAATATAAAATAAGTTGCCCCTTCATTGGTCCTCAAAGTTGTCTTGCACTTATTGCATTATCTAAATTGCTGCATACTCAATGAAAATTTTGATGGTCCTTGCAGTTTACACACATACATGTAGCAATGTGCAGTGGTGGTGCTTGAGAAACTGACCAGACTAAAGGCATCTGATAGCACAGCACTATTTATTTCCACTGATTCAAGTATACTTCCTCTGAACGCATAACTAAGTCAAACCAAACTTTTAAGCACTCCAACAATATTTTCTCTTGGACAGACATTTCCAGCACTACATTGAACAGCACAACACTTAAAACTTGTAATAGATTCACATCTTGATAAATGCTGAGCTTTACAGCGACATGGTACCTTCTCAGTCAAGTGGAACGACAAGCCCAGAGGAATGCTCAATCTTCTCATAAGTAATGCAAGTTGCTTCTTTTTGTCCAAGTGATTTGTAAGTCCAGGATTTTTCTGTCACAGTAAAAGGTTCAGGTACAGGCAGCTTTGCTTGCACTTAATGTTATGTTAATAAATTTCCGTTAATTTTTCAAGCAGGTATCTGTGTACAGCATGGCAATGTGTACTGTATGTATAAAGCCACATTACATGTTACTAGTACATTGATTGGTTATCACCACCTGTTGGGTACTTCTTTATATGCCTCCAACAAAGAATGGTATCTTATCCTGATCTACAATCAATGTAATTGGAATTGCCTGATACTGTTTATGACTGCCCATTGGAAGAGTTCTCCAAGCTGTATTCAACATCATAAAATCACACCCTTGCTGTATGTGCAACCAAACTTGAAAGGCTGTTTATTGTACAGTTGCACTCTTTGCCCGTGGTCTGTGCCCAGTTGTGAACATCTCAGCATTTTTCTTCTCCCACAGCATTTGTGTTTAAAAGTTTCAATATCACCATTAACTGCTGAGCAAAAACTGTTACAAACATGAGACTTAAATGTCCCCCACTTTAGTGAAGGTGGTACAGCAACTTTGAAGCTTATTTGTGTAATTCTTACCTACTAGCATTATATGCAGAAGCTGAGCTTATGATAAACATTACTACACCAAGAGCTGTCCTGTCTACTAACTGCCAGCTATGATAATCTCAAGCTATAACTTTGTTATTTGGATGTGTTCTTCAGTCAGTATAAGCAGTGGAACCTACATCCAACAACTGTAACTTCAATACAGCTGTTAAGTAAGTCTATATATTTGACAATGTCCATAGTCGTGGCTGTAATATTTAATGTATCATGTTACTTAAATGTTCAGTCTACAGCCAGTATAACAATGTGTTGAAACAGTAGTATGAGAATGCAGTTCCGTACGATGTCTCTAGATGGCATCAATGTCCAGGTCGTCCTCTTCGTCGTGGTTGTTAGTGGGCACCTTCTCAGTTTTCAGCTCGGTGGCCTTGTTGTCATACACAACCTAAGAAAAATGTAGGGAGACGGGATTTACTTTCAATTCCAAAAATTATCCCTTCAGATAAAACAAAAACAAAAATACTGAATCTTGAACCCATTTTCATCTCCTAACTTTTTCAGCTCTTGAAAGGCTATAGAAATTAGCTTGGTTTTGTCTCACATATGATCCAAAGCAGCCCAGATGGTATTCTGTGGCAGCCTTAAGGCTAAAATCTCCACCATGGTTCCCTAAAGCATATGCTACCCTGTAGTACAGACAGGTAAGGACCACTATCAGTCCTGTGGTACTCACCTCCACCTCATCCTCATCTTCACTGGTCTCCTCCTCAGCCTCCTTCAGCCAGGTGATGAAGGGAGCCGCTTTGTCGTGGATCTGCTGGGACAGCTCCTTGGACACGTACTTCTTAGAAACCTGCACAGCAAATCGGCAAGGTCAGGCCCAAGATGTTAGTTTGTTCTGGGTACTAGACTCTTTCATAACTTGCCAAGGTCTGTTTCCATTGTTTCAATGTCCTACCCTTTCTCACTTAAAAACTTCAGCACAGCATAATTCTTGACACCAAGGGTATCATCACATTAACTTGGGAAAATCAGGAACATCAACAAATTTTACTATTGACTTAAAGACAAATTCAATCCAAGACTGTCTGTAAGTTGGCACGGTGGTGCTTTCCTGACTCATGTAGCAGGTACACAAATGAACAGGAACTTGTTGAACGAGGAATAGACTCCACAGTACCTTGTCTCCCCACTGCAGGATGACCTCCTCGTCCACCAGGTCCAGGTCGTACATGGTTTTCAGCAGGACGGGCACCTTGGGCAGCAGGACCTCCTTGTGAAGGTTCACCAGTTGCTCGAACCCTCCCAGCAGGTTCTTCTGGGTTTTAGGGCTCTCGAGGCAGAACTGAGACATGGGAGAGATTGAAGTGTTAAAACTAAAAACACATTACATACTACACAACATTCTTATACAACTGAGAAGTAATGAAATCATGATGAGCTCAGCAGTAGTGAAGATAAACAAAAGCTTAAAGGACATCTCTGGGCAACTTGTTCAAGGTGCCAGACGTACCCGGAGGAAAATTTTACGGTACTTCTTGAGCTGAATGACCATCTTGTCGTTGAGCAGCAGCTCACACAGCACAAGGATGCCCTTCTCATGCACCTCAAGGCGCTCGGCCTCGGCGAAGATCTCCTTGTCGTTCCCCTCAATCTGACCTGCATCACGCTTGGCCTAAACCCAAGATAAATAGAGTCAAGAAACTGCCCCAACTGTAACTGAGTACTCAGGGATAAAGATGTAATAACTAGCTCCTCTTGTTACAACAGGTTATTCAGTAGAAATGTGAGAAGGCTCTCCCCATCAAACAACATGTTTCTATTCTTTATATGTAGGTAAGAGCTGAGAACATGGATTCTTTATTTGATTTCTATTACCAATGTTGCTTGTCAACCTTTTTTTCTTATAAAGTACTGCTTATCAAGTTAATGGGCAAGAGGACTTCTTGCATTCTCCCACTCCCTAATGGAAAATTCTCAGGGACAATGTTAAAGCCTCTCTCTCACCTTGACAAACTCGAAGAACAGGTTGAGACGTTCCTCAACAGTCTTGACCAAGTCGTCATTCAGAGTTATGGCCTTGGCGCCGTCAGTCAGGAGCTGCTCCATGCGCGCAGCCACGGCCTCGGCACTCGTGTCCACGGACCAGTCACCGTCATCGCCCCAATCATCGTCCTGGGGGGACCACAATTCATCAATCTTTCTCTAAAAAGCAGCACTAGCTGAACATATAACCTACAAATTGCTTCCTTTTGTACAGTTGTCTTCTCAGGAAGTTGACATTACTACTGCAACTTCATGAATCATGACAATTCATCAGCACACTTGGCATGCACATGAAGCCCTTAATATACACAAAAAAAATTTCCTAGAGTCAACTGTTAGAATATCTTTGAACATTTCCTTGTACTTAGCTGTAGTAATGGAATCTTATACTTGCAATAACTTACCTCCTGATCTGGAGGGGGACTGTGTGAGGTGGGCGACCCACCGTCAGTCCCATTCTCCTGCTGCTGCTTCCCCTTCTTGTCACGTTTGCGCTTGGAGTCCGTCTTGCTGGGGGTATCCTTGGCCTTGGTCTGCACATGGAGAACAGAGAAAGGATGACTAAAATCTGCCCCAGTCAGAAGGGAGGCAGCCAGTGTAAGAAAACAATGGTACTATCTTATTTGTTTGATATGATATATCAGAGTCTCAGTGCAACAGGTTTATCATATATTTTACTAATATTCAGAATGCGTGTAAGACGCATTTGGTACACTATTAAAATCAGGTATTTCAGTAGTACTTTAGAAAGCAATCAAAACAAATAGCATACTGTTGATGTGACTTAACATTTCCACTTCTGAAACAAAATCAATTACATTCTGTTCAATTTTCCCAGCTTTCTCTTGTTTACAGCAACATGGCCAAGTCTGTTTTCATTTAGAACTCTGTACCCTATAGACCCTCCTAAAGATGACCCCTGTACCATCAGAAGCAGTCCATACCTGATCTGGTGGGTACTTGAGAATGAAAGTGGTGAGCTTGTGGGTCATGTCAAGCATGCCCGAGTGACCACAGGCAATACAGTGCTGGGCAATCACGCCTTTCTTGACAAAGACTTTCTGGAATAAAGAACAAAGCAATAGTCATGAGATAGAGAAAACGACTGTGTGGTTCAAACGGAGAATAAAACCTTACTTTTTCCAACCATTTTGTAACCTAGATCAAAGGTACACTTATCTCTATAAAAACCCAGGCTGCCCTGTGACTGATTAGGAGATCTATAACATTTTTCTTTCTTCCTCAAATCTATTGACAATCACTACTTGTAATTCTGCACATTTTCCATGTGCAAATGCCGCAATCCTCCAATATTTACCATCTATATACAGTAGTGTGTGTTCTTATTTTAAGCCCCACACAGTTCTGTTTGCACAGTAGTCTAGACCAAGCATTTAAGTATTCTGAACTGTTCTCTGCTTACCAGGTTAGTTTCTGGGTTGTCGCACTCTTGGCAGAGAACAAACTTTTTGATGAAGATGTCGAGCAAGTCTTGCAGCTTAGCAGCATCATGGGCACCGTTCACGATGTAGCGATCGTTCTTCACATCCAATTGGGTCTGCGCACCAAGCTCACAGCCAAAGAACTTAGTTGTGTCTGCAGAACAAAAAATTTCAGTTCAGGCAATGCCCACATTTATCATGAAAGTCTAAAACCTACTTTCAATAGTTGGAAATAACTCTGGGTTCTTTATCTTGTGACCATGCCTAGCAAAGATTATCCTGTTGCCTGCTAAATGCCCAAAGTCAATGTCATTAATTCAATCATAGTAATTGGTTTCTTAAAACAAAAAAATTAAGAAACAAATAACCAGAAGCTGAAAGTTTGTGATGTTTGAACAGAGTGCTAGCTTGGACATAAATTATTTTCAATGACTTGCAGCCCAAGCTATCAACTGTAGGACTTATGAACCCGAACAACAATCACAGTTACTTACATGTGGCTGGGCGGCTAAGTGCCTTGGCAACTTCGGTCATGTTGGGGATCACCGTCTTGATGCCATTTCCTTTTCCTTCCACCTTCAAGGAAACAGGAAATACCCTCAAACATCCATCATCATGGCAAAGATCCTTAAACTTTTTTCTGACACTGAACAATAAGAAACTAATGACTTTATCATGATGAGTATACAAAAATACAGGTAAGGCACTATCAATCATTTCAGCATGTATCACAAGATTGTCACTACAGCAGGATAAAAGGAAGTCTGCCTCACCTTAGCTATGATGCGGGGCATCTTGTAGCGATAGAACTGGTCTTGCACTTCTCTGTTGACATTAAGTGCCATGGCTGCTGATTTCTGTTGTGTTTATTCTTATACCGAACACACTTAAGATGACTCTTTCTACTGCATATCAAGCGCTCGTTCTTGGTCCAAGGCATAAACCTGGGGATGAAGAGAAAACTGTAAGTCCCACAAATTTTGCAGATTTACATTGAGACCAACAAAAAGTGCACAGATGGAACATTACACATGAACTATGAATATCTTTTATAAGAAAATGAATGAAGTGTAGTGATGACAAGTAAGGATGACTTCAACAGAATATAACAATATCAGCACACTCAAAATTTCTCGTTACTACTTGTGGAAACATGAAACATACAAATGTGACAAAGGTACAGCAGATATAACTTCACAAAGCTCAAATAGTAATCAACATTTATAGTACAAAAGCTAAGACTGGGGATAGAAAAACACGCACAAGGACACTTGTCAATGCATAACATGTTCACACACTGACAGGGTAGGTAGTTACAAAGTCATTACAACAGTGACACCACGCAGGCACACACACACACGTACACACACAATGGCGATCCACCAGTGTGCTGAAGTGAAGAAGACACACCTTATTGGCCGTGGAACCCGTGGGTGCTTGTGATGGACCCACCTGATTGGTTGACAACTGTAGGAGAGTCCTGTAGGGTCACTGAGAATAGCCCAGGGCCTCAGCAACAACTCTGTAGTGTGAAGAGAAGGGACATGAAGGACAACATCAACCACTATTCTATTCACTGCAAGCATAGTAGATTGGTAGACAAAAACATTACAACTGTACCCGGATATCTGATCACATCCCCCACGCTTGAACATAATGGGTGCAGACAGCACCCATTACAAGTCTGTGGGCCTCCGGCCATACACATGCTGACAGGCACATTATAGCAGTGTTAGATCCAGGATCTTCTCATAAGGGCAGACTGGATCACGACCTTACCCAGTCAGGCTCAAATAACCGGGCGGCTACACATCTGCAGAGTAATGCACTGCTGAGGCCATGGCACATGGAGTGGGAAAATTGCCTTTGGTATTTTGCCAAAATTGGGCATCACCAAATTCCCTGATCCCTGCCTTGTTGCATTGAATATTGGTATTTGAGCATAAAAATGACAAAGACATCAGGGTTTTGTTTTAACAGATGCTTCATTTGCTGACTATAGGATTATTCAGAAAAGGACACAAGATACCCTGGGGTAGTGGAGAATCAATACTGATGCTTCAGATTGAATATGATTGACTCGATTCAATTCTTCCTACCATACAAATGTGATGCAATCATACATTGATGAAGGTTACCAATTTTCTTGCACAGAACTGAACAATCCAGCAGTCCAAAGCTTTCTTTCTGCGATAAGTTGATTTTCAAGGATCCAATTCCAAAGATGATTGACCTCACAGTCATTATACGTAGTCTAGTTTTGCCATATGGTGAACGTGGAGAAACCAACAGCACAACATTTGTCAGTATTTGTTCAGTCTTAAAAAAATACAATAAAACATTTGGCACCTAATTACTGGTACAATCAGTACGAAAGAACAGGGATTTAATCATCTTAATGGCATCATTAACCGTGAAGACCCACATCACGTGCCATATTAATTGCCAAGATCCATGCCGTGAACTTCCCATATGGAGACCTTCTCACGTGGTCAACATACTGTAAAAGATAAATTTCTCATCGACAAGAATAATCTGCGAACAGAACGGCAGGACGACAAAGTCCCACCGACTGTAAAGGTAAGATACGACTGTGTCCTTCAACTTATAAATCACAAACCGTACGTGCCAAGAATGCCCATATGTCATATCGATCCATGTGGCTCTCTGTATTACGCAATTAACCTGACTGGTTAACCCTTCACGAATTTAACTTGCGCTTCTAACACCTGTGCGTTCAGTTTAGTCAGTGAATTTTATGTGGAGGTTTCCACAGAAGTGACAGTTGGAAAGTCCCTGCTACGTGGCCTGGCCCCACACATGGCAAAATGGGTACTGAAATAGAAACTTGTCCGCCATGTTGAAAATTCTACCGCCACTCGGCACGTACGAAGATATGATTTTTTGTCGACGTATGACGGGTCGATGCACGGGGAAATTGTAACTGAACTGACCCAAATTTTACTCATTTCTACTTACCGTTGCGACAAAACAAAGACATATACAAAGGTTGCGGTTGCAAAGCAATGTTAGACACAGCAAAGTGGTGCCCAGGTAGGGTGTTGGGTGGCAACAGAATTTCGTCCGGGATGGCTGCGCGCAGTATACCACCGTCTGTTGGAACAAAACAGAGAAAATTCACAGTTAAACAGCTTCAAAATAACCCTTAAGGTCTGTCAACTATTCTAGCCATATTAGTTGACAGATAATTCCTCAAAACGGCAGAATATCGGAACAAAACATGCCACACTACGCAGCACCTCAGCCTCCTCACCTCACGCGGACTGTGGTCAAAGCAAATGTCGCAACAAGAAGATACCCCGGATGTCGAGAACAGCCAATCAGCGATGGCTGCGGTCTTAAAACGTCACCACTTCTGGCCAATCGAATAGCAGACAGCTGACCCACCCATGACGTCAGTGTCAGAAATGAAAAATTTCCCGGGAACTTTTCGTTGACGAAAAATCTGTGCTATTCAGGAAGACGTGGGTCTCAGCTACTTACGGCCGAATGCAATTTACTGACACAGCAGAAATTGAGAGAGTACAATCAGTTGAAGCGAGATGAAGCTGACTGTGTTATCTGCCCGAGGGGGAAAAAAACTTCAAGGACGTTTATAATAGAAGTTTATTTGCAAAGTCATGCCCGAAGGCTAATTGCATTTCACAAAGTCAAAAGGTACTATATGGTAAAAAGGTACTTTATAGACTTTGCTCTATCATCCTCTATCCCTGGCCCTATATTAAAGCGGCCCCCTGAAGGGTGGGCGGCAATACTCTCCAAGCAGAGGTTTGGGTTTTGGGCTTATTTTTGGCGTGTTTTGGGTTGGGTAGAAACAAAAATTCAGTGAAAAAAGGGTTGGGTAGAAAAAAATTCAGTGAAAAAAGGGTTGGGTGGAAAAAATTTCAGTGAAAAAAGGGTTGGGTACAAACAAAATTTCAGTAAAAAAAGAAAGCCTGATAAAAAAGCCTAAAAACACGCCAAAAATAAGCCCCAAACCCAAACCTCTGCTTGGAGAGTAGGGCGGCAACTGTCAGCGAGAGACTGTGTGAACACAGGCTAGCTCTATCCCTAACCAGAAACCCAAATCACAAGCTAACTGTTGTGAGCTGTAACAGCTACTGGTCAAGTTCTTCAAATAATAATAATAATAATAAGTGAAGGATTATGTATAACGTTACATGTAGAAGGGGTGGAAAAAGTATATAACGTTACACACACAGTGCATTATATTTCCATGAGTCAAGGACATTATGTATAATGTACTTGCATGAGTTTATTCTAGGTGCAGCTGTACATCATCATCATCATCATCACCAATCTACTGTGTTGTTCATTCCAAGGAGGAATCCCTCCCTTGACTCATTTCAGCTTACTCCGTCTCATGCCAGTCTTGACCATGTGTGGCCGAGGTGTTTGACCAGATTTTGACACGCAGTTGAAAATTGTCCTGCTATATTGCTGCTCCATCCAATTTTTTCAGCACATGAATGTATACATATACATGTACTTATGCCCTGTTTAACATTAGTCTTTTATAGTCTATAGTGCTTATTCTACTGTTTTAGTATTATTTGCTGAACAAGACACTTGTTCACATGTATCATATACTTTGTATATTTGCACCAGTGGGATACAAAATATAAACTTTTAAAATAAGGCTACCATACATATACCACAGTCTTTGACACATGCACCCAACTTCTGCAAAAATCTTCTGTGGTGAATGCAGCAGTACAGCCTACAGCCTTTGCCAAGTCACAACTAAACACCCATCAGTGTACATATATATGTAACAGTTACATGTATGGGCACATGACAAACATTGAGAAGAACTGTATGGTACTGTAAAATTCGAAATTTTGGCAAATGAGTTACATTTGGGCAATTTTGTTCTGAAGACCTGAAACTCTAGCCTGGAATCCATTCGTGAACGCTGTGTCTCGGACTCCGCTCTGCCTTCACAGAGCGGAGGAACGGAGCGGAGACACAGCATTCATGAATGGATTCCAGGCTACTGAAACTCAACTCTTGCTACACAGAGATTTATACACATTCTGGTAGTTTTGGTTGGACGATTATGTTTTGCTAAAAAATTATGTTTGCTTCCCAGCCAAAAGTGAAGCCTCACTAGGTAAGGTCTTTTACAGTTCTGTACTGTCACCATCTACAAGAAAACAAACTTTTCATTGACTGGACAGGATGCCAGAAGGTGTATCCTGTGCACTGAATGTGCACATGCATTTCCTAAGCAGTATTATACAAGGGCATGAACTTCATGGTCTGTGTTGTTACAACTGCAGTTACGATATTGTACCATGTGTATCATTCAATGACAAGTTTGGCTGAGCTGCAGTTATGAGTACACTTGGACTGAGCTCCTGGGTGCAATGAATATTGTAGGCAAAGAGTCTTACACTGAATTCCTGCCAGAGAACAATACCACTAGAATCATGGTCTAGTGTATCTTACACTTGGACCATTGGAAGTAATGCCAGGTACAGGATACTACAGAACAAGGAACTATACACAGATATAGTGGGGAAAAGGGATAAGTCATTTAAAACATTCCTTCTGACTTGATGGTTACATTCTGCCAGCCAGAGAACAGACCTCGAGGTTCGTCCATTCCAGAAGATAAAAACTTGTTTGTCAGATTAAAATATGTCTTCACAACTTCCCGTATGTAAAATATTCAGGCAGATAAGGCAAGCTGGTGACACATGTAGGGTATAGCAGGCGGCATTCTTGCTATGGCTACACAACACTGTATATAATTTATTGATTCCTGTTGTATGCTTGATTTTCGCTAAAAGAACATGCTCAGGACTTCCTATAACAAAAGCTGAGATAATAAATTACTAGTAGTAAAATTCCCCTATTGATGTACAATAAAGTCTTCTAAACACACAATATGTATTCAATATTTCGTACAGCACATACTAGCACAGACCAGTAAATTCATGCTACAGAGCCTTTCCTTTTTTGATATTGCCCATGAAACAAAGCAGCATGAGCCTTTCCACACGCACAGAAGTAAGGCAAAGGTTTGCAGAGGTCTACAGTACGATGAACAAGGAACAAGGAAATTGATGCACAAATATGAACCACACTATTAGCCTGGGTAGTTTTTGCCGCTCCTAAGGTCGCTATTCACCGTGGTGAATAGCGACCTTAGGAGCGGCAAAAACGATGGAGGATAGTACCCAGGCTACCACACTACAGCCAAACACATAAAACCAATGTACACAAACCACAGCAATGACACCATCAAGCACCTAAACGCTTTACATCAATTAACATCAAATTAATTATACACATATGATGCTAACTATGGACACTCACTCACTCACTCACTCTAAACTGTTCATTCTTCAGGTTAGAAACAGCTAAACAGGTAGAAAAAAACTTTGAAATTGAAAACATCTAGAGGACAACCTACCAATTCCTCTGCATCTTGTTAAAATGATGCAACACCATCCAAAACTTAAGGTGGTGCTCACATAAAAGAGTAACTCTTCAAGTACTAAAATCCACTTTCATTGTACTTTGTGACAAACCCAAGACATTCTATGAAATGTTCTAGTTTATAGTCAAAACAAAGTTATCAAATACCCAGTACATAATGTAACTGCACACTCAACTCTTTTGCTGAATAAATATTCAATACATGTAATCTATGGGCATTACAACAATCACAAAGAATTCTACATGTTCTTTACAGTTCTTTACAGAGCTTATGATATCAACTTTGAGCTTCCTAATCACACTCTTATTTTCACTTTTTGCACAGCTCTTACATTGTACAATTACTGCAATATCTTGTAGGTTGACGAAATATCAGTTTTGTACATACAGTGTCTATATCTTTGGCAACATATTAAATACAAATGCATGACCATGGAAAGGTGATGAACATCTATGAATGCACAGTGAAGTAGCATAAGAATTCATAAGAAATCTATATTTCCAGACATAACATTTTCAATTACAATATTGTCCAAAACAAAAGCTGCCTGCAGGGTGTATCTCTGAATCAGGTGATACTGCATCATTATTTCACAGAAATAATTTTACTACATACTACATACTACAGACACATACTAATACAATACTACACTCTACTACCCTTGTCTTTGCAAACTAAGTCATTACAAGATCATGGTCTTGTTTATGTCTTCTTGCTTCCACTCAAGTTCTAGCCCTGGTTAGATTATTCCATGTGACAGGCTTGTTGGTATTTTCCTTGTAATTCCATGTGATGCATTTACAAAATAAAAGAAATGTTTGTTTTTGCACATTTTTTTCTGCCAACTGCCCACAATGAAGGAACATCACAGCTTTCAGCAGAGCCAACTGGCTGTCTGTACTGGAAGTCTGCAATATGTAGGAAATGAAGAATTTTAGCAAAACAATATTGTGTTGAGCATCTGCAACATTCTGTTGAGTGCAACAAGCTCAAGACAGAGGAAGTCTATCAGAGCCAGTAAACATTCCTGCTTACTAGTATTTGTTCTTTCATCAGCATCAGAGGATGGAAATAGTTTTTCCACCAGAGGTCAGTCCTTGCTACTACAATATTTACACGGTCCTGAAAACATTTTAACTCTCTCATATTACTTCCATGGCAGTTTTCCCCAGACTGCATTATGTAGTTTGATCTCCATGTCTTCCACCCCACCAAACATGATGCCTTCGACAACGTAGAAGACAGCAATTACGGCGGTCATTTTGAGGAAGAAAAAGTTGGTGACCATGAGGTACAGCATCATCACCACAAAGTTGCCCCAGAAGAGGATGGAGAGCCAGAGGATGGCCTTGACCTGCTCCTTCCGCAGGTGGTTCCCTGACTTTCGTCCATCCACAAGATTCAAGTCCTTGAACCGCTTTCTCTGGTAGAATTCCTTGAGCTGCAGTTCCTTCTCTGCCCACCGGGTGGTGCACCAGAGCTCCAGCTGGCCTGTGGTGTGGGGCAGGGTACGCAGGGGGTGCCGGCGGATGTGGAAGTGAACCTCTCCTGGGAAACGGCCTGCGAACAGGTCCACCTCATTTTGTAGGACCCCGGCTGGATAGCCAACCGTGATGTCATGGATGGAATCAAGTTGTTTGGCTGGTGGAGGGAGGAGGAGAAATGATAAATGTTTTACTGGCTAGTTGATGAAAAAATCATCAATAATTCAAATCCAAAAGACATTCTCTTTAAGTGAAATCATGAGTGATTCATGTCTTTTCAACTACCTTTTCTGAGCTTTTCCACGATGTAGACAAATCCTGTTGTTCTTGGATGGAGGACATAGTTGTACTTGGGAAGGTTATACTCTTTTGCATAGTCGTTGCTGCGTTTGCGTGTGTACTCGGTCAAGTCTGTGCCTTCTGGGAAGAGCAGCAGCTGTGTTGCATGTCTGATGGATGTCAGGTAGTTCAGCATCCCGTTAAGGATTTTTTCATCCTCATCCCATCGTCTCTTGATGAAGAGGAAACAACCCACCTGCATGGCCCAACCTGGGACAACAATGACAGCATTCTCACCTGTTGTCAACTACAGCTCACAGGGACTATCTTAAGATAGGGTAAAGAGGCACCAGACAGTAGCCAACTTGCTCTGCACAGATTTGCTTTGCAATTACATTAGGATATTCATACTAACCCAAGCACACAAAACACCCCCCCCCCCACACACACACACACACTCACACACACAAACACACACACACACACACACAAACACATACATGTACATACATACAAACACGCACGCACACACACATAGTATACAACACACAATTCAGCATGAAGCTCCACATATGAGCACACCTGTGGCAGTACAGATAAAAGTTATGTGCATGTTAGTGGAGTCCTTATTCCCATTTAATCATTTCATAACCTTTATAACCCTTCAAATCATAAAAAGACTTACAACTGTGTATCTGGAGTTGTGCAGCTCTAGATGCTTTCTGTAGTCAAACCAGAGACCAGAGATTTGGATAATTCATCATTAGAAATGCTTACAAATAGGACCTTTTGAAGCAGAGCTTCCCTGGCAATTATGACGACACAATAATCTCCCAATGTTTGTTACCGGTATCAAGTCTGATCCTGCTAGTTGAGCTGCATCCCCTGAACTGAACTAAAGAGGCTTGTGTCAATATGGAATCATTCATATAAGAATTTGTCTTTTGTCAATAACATGAATTGCCTCTGGGACTTAATCCCCCAACATAAATATTCAACAATGTTATCAGAAATAGAGTCATTATTGGCAAAAATCCTTACATAATATTCACACTGATGTGGCCTCAGATCCATCAACAATTTGCTGGCAAAGCATGAGATTGAATCTGTTTTTTCTAAGATTTATCATGGCAAGGAGATTTCCACTGGCACCAACATATCTGTTCAGGGTAATGTCTGGCATCTTAACTGGCAGTTTGAGTGTAGAAAAACAGAATTCGCTGATAAAATATAGCCTCACCTGGTCCTGGGATGTTCTTAAGCGATGTTTTGAGGATGATTTTCTCTTTGGACAGCTGACCTCTGCGCAGCAGACATGCCCAAAGGAACATCCAGTCCAGACGTGACCTGTGGTTCATGATGATGAGTGTCCGCTCCCCAGGTCGGATCACGTCCCCTGTGAGACGAACCCTTACACCATACACAAGCTCTGCAGGCAGCATGGACAGGAGAAGGAAAACAAATTTTGTATACAGTCTATTCTAAGCTCACAACAATGAGTCTCATATCTTAGGTTCTGGAATTGGTTTATGTCATCATCACAAGGGACTGGTACTTTTTTCCTGAAACCAAGCGGGGAGGGGGGCAATGTTATTATTTTAATTTACTAGTATTCCACACATATTAATCAATGGACATGCCAATAGATTTTAAATGTAATCAAACACTGTGACAACTGTCTGGGACATTTCATTGAATCAAAAAGGTCAAACCTGCTGTTGACAGGACACAAGATAAACTCACCAAGAAGAGCCTGTATGGAAACATAAGAGTAAGAAGAAACCTCAGGTAAGGGTTACTGGATCACAATCAAATTCTCAGATGATTAAAGCACAGAACACAACACAAATTCTCTCTAAATAAAAGGCTGAAATATGATATCTACCCATTGTATTCAGAAATTCAATTATACCCATCCACTTAATGATGGATGTACAATTTTGATGTAGCAAAAACAGCCATTAAATCAATTATTGATGTGGCTGGCTAAAAAAAAAGGTTTAAATTAATTTCTGGAAGAGCTGTGAGTTTGTCGGGATGGGCTTACCACTGGAAATGTCTCCCACCATGCGATGAGCTGGTCCACGACAGCACGGTACCACTTTGGTCGTATCAACATCAGTGGGAGCATCGGGGTCAGGATGTAGATGGTACCAAAGAAGGATGAGAAGAACATCAGGGAAGCAAACAGCATCCCACCCAGCCAGCTTCTCTGCCATGACCACATCTCTTGTAGTCCTAAGTCAGAATGTAGCCTACTGATGGTGGTAGGCCGTAATAGGACAGGTACTGAAGTATGGCTCTGTTCACATGGGGAAGAATCCACCAAACATTACATCATGAACAGTTGGAAATCCACCTTTCCACTAAATCGGGATATGTTAGTAGAAACAAAATCCTTGAATTAATAATGCCAGTGGCACCATTGTACAATGCAAGATGGTTTAACAATGCAAGTATGTATGCATATTAAATGAGTTTCTCTCAATAGTGGCCATTAAGTTTGAAATAGATATTATATTGAGTCTGATTTGCATATAATATAAATTAGATTTGTATCTAAAATTGTATCTCCTAGTATGTTAAACTGGTACATAACCCATCATATGAACATTAGACACATGTTACCATGTAGATTTGTACCGCTAACAGATATATTCAAGACGCGTTTGTGCTTCCGGAATGTTTGTATTCTGCATATTTCTCCCTTTGTTTCCAACATGCATCAGTGCACTGGCCCCGTATTTGAGGAAAACAACAGCACTGATTCATAAATCATCAGATATACACAGGCAGAAAAATGAGTTAAACCTAGTTTCTGTGCTTTTGGCTAGGTTTCGTCGGGCTATCAGGTCAGGATGGCGATTCCTTGGGGTCCGTTAGAAATTATGATAAATTATCTTGTCCTTTCACCCCCACCGCAGCACCTGCACACACCCTCCCGTTTTAAGCTACTTTTTATAATACAAAGACGTGCAGTCTAATATCTAACACCATCGGATACACACAAAGCTAGTTCAAAGCTCCAGATCGCAAACCACGGTACAGACGGGAGAAAATCTGTGTACAAACCTTGTGAACGTGATGTGTGAACTAAACAAACAGCTGCTGACTGCTGCTCCACTTCCGCACTGACTAGACCGTTGTCGTGGGGTTAAAGGTTACCACACGCTAGGCATGCTGGGGTAAAGTAGGGTCAACGTAATCTATCAAAGAACAGGTGCATGAGGTGTATTAAAAGTGGTAGGTAACATGGTAACGTTATGACGGTATATGTGGAGAGATAGCGTTAAAATGGCTCCATGCAACGCCGTCATATCAAACAAATCGATTTCAATAGAGAAAACGCGCACCCTGACTAGAGATAGGTGCAAAGCTGTCAAACGTGATTTCCCCTCGCGTTGGCAAAAGAAATTCAATGTATCACTTAGTCTATCAGTTTGAATATTTAGTTTCCTCAGCTCGTATGTATGGAATAGGTCTGCTTTTGAAAATACATACCATAGCCAATTTTGTTGTGGTTGCAACTTGTAATAACGGTAACGTTAAGTGACCTAAGTGACAAACGTGTGAGTGACCAAGAAAAATTAATAAAACAATATCTAACGTAACGTTACATGATACTTGGTAATTTTTGTTGAAGAGGCTAAATCTGTCTGATTAGTTTCATCCTCACTCACCAGGCTTGACAGAAAGAAGTACACCACATCACCATATCATTAGCAAACCCTTTATATAACAGGGTACCGATTATCAAAGCCAACACAGAGTGATGGATTTTTTTTCTTTTATTGTTAAGGCCAATCAACACATGGCCGTTTTTCTCCATTTTCCGTATTTTACGTTTCTCTAACATTACAAACATCTCACACTACAAACACCGAATCCACAACTTCCAAAGAAAGCCACTGCCATTCAAAAGAAGACGCTAGGGGTCTCCAGGATGAGCCACAACATGCCTAATTATCTTTAATAAACATTCCATCTTCTCAGTAAATCACACAAATAAACGCAAAAGTAAACATTCCTTCTAGCTGAAAGTACTGATCCGGAATTACTTAAGTGGACACTGGATAGCATTATATTCTAGTATATTGTCTAGTATATTATATGGATATATTGGGTCTTGACGGGGCTATATATTGTATAGCTTGAAATGTCCCGATCGTGCACAACACCATACCAACACACTGTCTAAAGCGCCCTCCTGCAGCTCAGGGTCCTTCTGCAGTGTCGCCTGTACTTGTGACTGTGCAGAACGCAGATGTAGGGGTTCACAGCTGTTCCGAGGTGCACCAGCACCAGGGCGATCAGGGTCCCAGCTGAAGTGCTCACTAATGCATAAGACTCCACATACGTCACCACGAAGTATGGGAACCAGCAGGTGAGAAAGGCCACGCCTAGCAACAGCGTCGTCTTTGCCAGGGCAACCTGAAAGAATAAACCAGTAACGTTAATCACTGTGAAAATGCAACATCAAACGATCACTAGTATTTCCAATGATTATCATAGAGTTCAGTTAATTGTAAGATTGTCTCTCCCTTCTTTCTGACATGTCTTTAATAAAAATGTTAATTTGCGCCGTGTCCAACAGAAGGCAAGGTACCATTTGTTCAGTCAGTTCGCTACTAGATACTCCGACTAACCTCTCTCGGGCGGTATCGCATTTTCCATGCTCGCAACTCGGCTTCCCTCCTGGAATGTTCCATCTCTGTGCGGGGAGGGGGCAAGTCTTCAAACTCACTGTCTGACTCTGACAGCCCCTCTCTGTTTTCCACCTTGACCTCCAGTGGTAGTTTCTCCGCTACAGGCTTAGAACCCATCTCGTGTGTTTTTAAGAGTTTCTGGAGCCGGTACTCCTGGCGGCGAAGTTTCTCGGCGTAAGTCTCCTGGTTATTGTTAACTTGTTCCTCCTCCTGCCGCTGACTTGGAGATAATCTCCAAGCAGATCTTACGGTGGCCGAAGACAGTATCCAATTGGCCAGACAGTTACCATTAGCCACCACTTCGGTGGCTAATGGTAACTGTCTGGCCAATTGGATACTGTCTTCGGCCACCGTAAGATCTGCTTGGAGATTACTTGGAGACTCGTCTTCAGTGGTGGAGACCCTCTTCCGCAGCCTCAAGACCTGAGAACGATAGCAAAGTACATGTTATAACAGGATCCGTCTGTTTCTGTCTCTGTCTCTGTGCATTTCCTTCTCTCCTTCACCTCCTCCGTCCCTGTGCCCTCTATACGTAATACAAATGTACCTAATAGATAGAGTACGTACCTTCCTGAGTATGGCGATGTAGCAGGCTGCGGAAGCCGCCAGGGGGACCACCAGTGCCACCAGCGTGGTGAAGATCAGGAGCGACTCCGACTTCACCCAGTCCAGATCACAGGTGTACCCATCCTGGTCGAACCTGGGAATCAAGACAGCATAATGCTCTTTGAAATTTAAGGGAAAAAATGAGGAAAAATACTAAATCAAATGTTAAATTTTTTGTGCAAGCCAATTTGAAATTCCCACTAATGTTTTTTCTGTGTTCAAGAAAAACATGACGTCTGAGGATGAATTAACCGCGCGCCTTACATGATCTTCCCCCAGCCGTAGAACGGGTTGAGTGCAATGATGGTGTCACAGAACCACAGGCCGGATAGGATGATGATGACCACCGTGCCGCTGAACACCTCCTCGTGTTTTAGTGGGCGGCAAATCCGAAGGTACCGCTCAAAGGCCAGGACGGACAGCGTGTGGGCCTGAGGAAAGTTTGAATATACGTCATTCTAAAGGTTGTTGGCAGCTTGCATGAAGAGACAATTATGAATAGATATATTGTACATGTACATGATAGAAGGCGACTGACATCGTCTCAAACAAAATTCAATGCGACACCTTAATACGAAGAGTTGTGTTATCTAGTTCTCATGGCAAGAATCGGTACAACACTCGTCTTAGACTCTTACTTCGTGCGTATTCTCTACATGGATTATAGATAAAAGCAGGTCTATGGAAGCACATCGTCAGATCGGTCACCCAATACCTATGTTGAAAAAAAAAATCTCAAATTCAAAGATACGCCGACGATTGAGCTTTTTCTTTTCGACAACGGTTGAAGCGCAAAGACTCTCGTTGTGCTGACATCACTGTTGCAATGGTCGGATTAAACGACACAAGTATACCTTTCAACAAACCCGCAGTTTGTATCTCATTTTTGTCCTAATGACACAATAGTACTACTATAGAACTAACCGTTTACCTTGACATACACAAGGAGGCAATCTAGTTCTGCATTTGGTATCAGCATAAATGCCCATAAAAAAATAACGTGATCGGACTAGATCGGCAGAGAAAAATCAAAGTCAACAAACCTGCAGTAACAATGCCAGTGCCCGGAAGAACGTTTGCACCATACACATGGCCTGTCCCATAGCCCAAACTCCGGATAGTGCCGCCGCTATGGTGGGGACGTTACACAGCAGCACAGCCAGGATATGCACCACCGCCATGTTGGCGATGAAGCAGGTGGTAGGGGAGGAGGTGTGCAGGCGGCGGGACCGCCCGAACACTACAAGCAGCAGGACATTTCCAACGAGGGCAGCTAGGGCGACCACACTCAGCATAGAGCCTATCGCCAGACTGGTGGTGGCAGTCGCTGACATCGTACGGCCTGTCTTCCTTTTGGACTTTTCCCACGGAAATTTCTTGGGACGATTCAAAAATAAACAAAATTGTACAAGAATGGTACCTACAAATCATAGGAAACCAAAACAGTGTTCTCTGGCTTGCGTGACCTAGGATCCCGTCATCAACTGTTCAAACTACAATGTTCAGAGCAGCAAACATCACGGACCATGTCGGTAACAAAAATTAGTGTTGAAAATGTCGTGCACACTTAGGGCCCACTTAGGTGTCCAAAGATGTAGGTGAAGACGACACATGTGAAACGTTAGAAGAACTCACGGGAGCACGACATAAACATCTGTTTTTGTAAGGACATCAACTGAGCCGAGATCGTAGTTTCAAGTGAACAATAGAACGTATCCAGGCGCCTTGAAGAATTCGTCGCGGATGATCTGGATGATAGTCTAAAAATCAACCACCTGTTGTCTCCAATCTTTTGGTAGATCTAGTAGTACTTCCTCCTGAACGAGACGTAAACAGTCATAACTTGTCCGTCCTTGCGGCCGATGCTAAAGATTCACCCCCGGGAACCTCCAGCCACAACGGGCATGCTGCTGGCCCTGACCTCGCGACGCAGCGAGAGTAACTTCTTGTTCAAAAGTTACTTTCCTTGGCCATTTCTATCTGCACTTTGGACCTCTACCCCCCTCCCCAAACGGGACGGTACCAAGCCGTTTGTTGACATAAAGATTTTTGCCGTCCAAAGGGCCGGCGTGATTTGTTACGGTCGATTCAAAACAATGAACTTACTCACAAAAAGTTTGGTTTGTACATCTGATGACATTTAAAAAAATCATGCAAGTTTTATTGATCATAGTTTTCCTTTGAAAAATGCTTCATGGTGTTCAATTTACCCTCTTCGCTGTAAAGGACTGTCCCTTATTTGTCATGCATGCTTGCCATGTTGGTTCTCGGTAATTACACTTCGTGCGTTTAGCCCTAAGCCGCCGCTTGGCAACCGATACACACCAGTAACTCTGACGTCACCACAGATTACGTAGGCACTTCTGCGTACACACCAGCGAGTGTCTGGCACCACCATATTATGACGTCCATAGGGGCGCGGCTAACAAAAGACAGTCCAGCCACATTTGGCTTGTCGAATGTTGACCCTCCTTTTGAACGTGACCAAAGCCTCGTCCTATTTTTAGCGTAGTTACGTGCATCAGCTGCATTTCTATGTTAGGTTGGCATGGGGGCGTCATTTATCCGAATGCTAAAGCACGCAACAGTTTTTCGGGGGGGGGGGGAGTCCATTTTGAATACCAGGACGTTTCTTAATCTTTCTTCTTGTAATGTTACAATGCTTAATTTCATTGTCACATGTCTTAGGATTGTTTCTGTCTGTACATGGTCGCGCTAACCGTGAATTATCCGGGGAGCGTCACATTATCATAGTAGTCCTTGAAGTGTTCTGAACCTTGGGTGCCCGAATATTTTACCACACACTGTCTTTCCAACATGTCTGTGGCAGGTATGAGCAGCACTCCTGTGCGCCTCTGGATGCGTTTTCATCCAGAAGCAGTAATAATATCTAGAGGGGATAGTTCGGTTGGCACACGTTATAGCCAGAATAAAAGTTTGCAAACTGACAGGACAGCAAGTGCATTCGAGAAGAGTCGAGAACATCATAATGACCTCAGGTAGTACCGATTCATCATCATATGAACCATTGTCTGGTAACCTTGGTTGTTAAAAACCCTTAGTCGTCGGAATTGTAGGGAAAATCCCTGCTTGAGACGACTTCCTGTTTCCAGCCGCTCGTGGCCTGAGATGGCCCCGTCGTTCAGGTGACCAGGGTGACTCGGCAGTTCCTTGTTATTGTGGTTCACTCACCTTCGCGGTTACACACACGCACGCGACCGGAAATGGTAGGGCGCGTGTGTGAGTGACCGCCACAACAGTTCATTGCCCTTGCTCAGGAGTCAGGAAGCTATGGGTCCCGTAACTCCCCCCTGGTAACTCCCGTTACACCAGCCCACACAGGTGAACTTTACTTTAGTTTAGTGCCTTGCAACTACAGTCCAATGACCTCTCGCGCTGTGGGTAGCAACACGTAACTGCACCGCCGTTCGGCATTGAAGCCGTTTCCTGAGATGTGTTGTTGGTTTTAAATGAATTAATATTGCAGTGATTCAATCATCTGGAAACACGTTTGGTATCCATAATTATTACCGGCTGACCTTTGTGGTTGACACTACTGGCTACACAATTACTGAACGAAGATTGAAAATGGGAAGTCGTGGGAGGTGGTCTTTAGGCGGGGTTTACTGAAGTATGAGCCGGTCAGGATCTCTTGTGTGAAGTACCACCCACCGTACAGGTCAATACTCCAGCGTCCCGCCCCGTCCAACATTCCTGTTCATGACCTGGCCCTGGTAGACCGGTGCTTCTTTTATTCAACCACCTGCCCATCGTTGTGAAACACTTTTATAACATTGTCATACCGTAAACACCTACACACCGTGTAACCCGCCTTCAGATGTGTCACAAGGTAATGGCGACATAACCACACAAACTCTCAAAGGGACTATTGATAGGTTACTAACAGGTGCCGAAGTTTCAGTCATAACTTTGTCTCCTCCTATTTTCTATGACATATTTACTGAATTTATGAAGAACCGTCACTTAATCTAATAATTGATATGTTTAGATGTCAAGACTTTATGTTTAACACAATGACATAGCTTCTATTGAAGGAATAAAGTGAAGGATGAACGAATTAATAAATAATCTTTATTGATATACAATTTTCATTCATAAAGGATCACAGATTGCGTAACAAGGACGTTTTGGAAACGTTCTATGCACACAAAAAATCATCATCATCATCATCACCAGCAGTAAACAGATATCTTCCATACGTATATAAAATGTATACATATCCAAGAATACATCTATTCCAAAATAAATGAAAACGTATTAGGGAACTATGCTTTACAATTATAGTATACTTTAAAATGATATATTGAATATTCAACAAGTCAAAATAATACAAGACCCTTATTGCTTCAATTGTGCATAATCCAGGTTATGTCGAAGTGTCTCCATCTCCATGTCGGTTTCATTTATTCATTTAAACGTCCCTGGACTGTTTCACAGAATATATGACATAGACATTGTTCAAATGGGTAGAGGTTTTTTCGTATGAAACATCCGCTCTCCTCAAACACACACACGTGTCTACCAGGTACTCGTAAGGATGGGCAAGGACCGTCGCCGTGACAACCTAATTTCTGAACCTTCTGTTATGTTTGGAACCCTGTCGATGTTTGTTTGTACGGAAGTGGACATCCTGGGGTCCCGGAACCCCCCGAAACCCCACCCATTGTCAAAGTGTGACGCGTCCTGCGCAGCCGCAGAGGGTCACTACAACCACGTGCGCAGACGACAGCCCCGATCGGTGGGAGACCGATGGACCGATAAATCACATAGTCCTCAAATATTGTTTTCGCCAAGGAGGACATGGAAGATTCGATCTGCATCTGTTCCATACTAACTTTGTGCCAGATGAAAGCTGCAAAAAGAGTTTAGCTTCGACTTGAAACAATCAAGCTTGCTCCTAAGGATCATCTGCAAATAAATTCAAAATTTACAAATGGAGAGGATCATACGTAAGTGGAAGCAGTGGCCTGGGTATGAAACCGGCGTAAAGCAAATAAAATCCCAGCTACATTTGGCAATAACTTTTTAAAAAAGGCCTGTGGGAATATTCAGTGTGTGGTAGGAATGCTGCCACGGCGTGATATAGGAAAACAGACGAAGAATAACAAGTGACAGACAAGTATAATCTCCAAGCAGATGCAGCAGGTGGGTTGCCAGAAGACGGTGATCTCTGTCAGTAAACGTGTGTAATCGCCAGGGGCCTTCATTGGGGGAGGCTCGAGGCTGGAAATAACTGCTGACAATAAACATCTTAGTCTTATCTTATAGATTTATTAATCTCTCCATGGGTTGCTAGAAAAAATAGTACAGACTGAAAAAAAATAGCAGAGGAGTTAGCCGGTCATAGACTAGTTACAATTTGTAACCCACGTGGGTTGTGACGCCAAATGTGTTTTAACGCAAATAATAATAAAAATCCAAAATCGCTAGAATTTTTGCATACTTTGCAATACCCCGTATACGTCACTGACCAACCTTTGTTCTTTCCCTTTTAGTCAGACCTTTGATCCTCTACCAAGCCTTTCGGTTCAAACATGTTCAAACAAGCACAAAATACCTCGTTAGATGCCAACCTGTGTCGTAGCAATATCTAACATGTCTAACAGACTTTTGGAGGGTCTACAGGTAAAGAAACTATGACATGTTCAAACAAGCACAAATACTCGTAACGTTAGATGCCAACCTGTGTTAGAATAGTAATATCCACAATTCTAACACACTCTTGGAGGGACGGGGGTCTGCAGGTAAAGAAAGTATGACATGTCACTTGAAGAGCCTATTTTATAATCTGTCGAATTTCTCGCATTCAAGACGTTATATTGTATGTATAAGTATACTAAGTATACAGACACCCAGGCTAGGTAGAACAAATGACCCCCCCCCTCAAAAAAATAATAAAACCACAATCCACTTAACCGTTATGTACGTGATTTGTCGTAGTAGTGAGGGCATTAAAAATAGCGGTATGATGAAGACTCTACCTTTAGATATTACGTAGTGAGATTATAATATTAACCAGGCCAATGCCGCGGCTCGAAACATATCTACAATTTCTGGGTTCTTTTCACTGTTTAATAGAAATGCACAATCTTTCTGACCCCAATATTGTTAAACTGGTAAACCATATTAGGCCCCTCATATTATCCTAGTATTCCTACCTTGATTGCGGAACGAGAATAAATGTGATAGGTGAATGAGTTATGAAGGGTACCAGCCTTCCTTCCAACGCCTCCTCTTTTACCCGATAAGGAGTTATGATGGCCAGGCACAACCCCGGCTTCCGGGAAGCCTCCTGCAAAATTCATCAGGACCACAGCGCGTCACCAGGACATATGGCCCCGGCTCTGCCCGGTTTCCAAGAAGCGGAGCTCGAAATTAATAAGATTAAATATTTATTACAGTACTTTGAATATCTCCCACCATTGGCTAGTGGAATCTCGTTGGAATTTTCGCGCGTAGGGATGCCCTGTTAGCTATGTACATATATGGTCATGATTCGACAACAATTTGCTTATTCGGGGAGTGTTTCTCCACCCTACCCCACCCCGACAAACGTATAAAACAATTGTATCTAAGTTTTTACGTAATGAAATCCACACGTAGCTATTTGTGCCTGAGGGTACTCAGAACAATACAAACCACGGCCGCCGCCAAGGTAGCAGCAAATAAACTGTAAACACACACGTCAGCCCCATGGTGATTGACGTCAGAGCTAAAACACCACTTGGGAGAATCGATTATTGGATCAAAATCGGTC
This sequence comes from Branchiostoma floridae x Branchiostoma japonicum, assembly GCA_013266295.2. NCBI lineage: Eukaryota > Metazoa > Chordata > Leptocardii > Amphioxiformes > Branchiostomatidae > Branchiostoma > Branchiostoma floridae x Branchiostoma japonicum. The sequence goes on from CM023840.1 coordinate 20,093,791, forward strand.
TAGAAGTGAGGGCATACACGGAGACAAGTTGTAAGTCTGAATAGCATATCACTACCTTCTATGGAGAGCCTGAGTCATCAAAACAACAAAATAAATTATCAAAATGAGGAGAGTTGAGGTTTGCCGCCACAGCAGGCCGCATATCGATCGCGCAGCGTGATTCAGTCTTGGTAATCTAGAACATTCTGTGTACGTCATCACACGTGACCAATCACAGGACCTCCAGGCCTTATTTGGGCCTGGCTATTTTTAAACCATGACGTCAGTGACGTCATGGAGTACTCGCTGTATAACTTATATGCAGGGCTTCCCCACTCCTCATTTCAAACGAGTGACTCACGGAGAACACACTGTCCACCAACCCACGGTAAACCACAAGACACCGGAAGCTTGGTACCGCCTACTTGACCCCACAGTGTACGGAAGTTCTCTGGACACCACGGTTACCCAGACTTTCTCGGAAATGTACGGCAAGCTGATCGGAGAGCTGGACGGGTCGGGCCACTGCAGCCCCGCGTCTGTCATGTCCGACGATAGCTGTTCGTCCATGGCTACTACAGCAAGCCAGGTACGTTCGCTTGTTTCTCCCGTGTCTGTCCGTGACACGCCCAGCCTGGTACCGCATGTGTCAGCAAAAATCTGACACTTTGTCTCCACATTAAATTTTTCCTTCGATGTCAAACCATACGTTGTATTTGGCGCTATTTGTAACACTACAACTCGACTCGGGTAGATATAGTAAACATACGACATTTGTACGTTACCATCTTCATAGTCTCTTCGCTCGTAGGATATTCTTGCTTTTCAAAATTGTTGGGAATTGAAACTTACTAGCCGTGTTACGGAAGGTTCTCAAGAAAACTCTTTTCTGGCAATGATCGCGATGAACCACGTAAATCAGTAATATATAACGTAATTTACTGCGCCATGATCGAGGCGCCCCCTCCCCACCCCTGACAAAATGATTGCGTAACTGGGAAAACTGTAAATAGTACACGTGCGGCATGCTTCAACGATCTCGCCAGAAATTAAAATAGGAAAAAAAACGTCACATCACCAGTACGCCCCTCGAAGTATTTTTGTATAAAGGAACAGACTCATTCAATGTATAAATGTTATGATAGTGTTGGCATGGGAACACAGTTATGTGACGTTTGTACCGTTAGGAAGTTTAGAAGCTTAAGCAATACGGGAAACGACATGACGCAATGATGACATTACGGAATAAAGATTTTTTTTGGAATTCCGGAACAGGAACATGACGAAACAGAGGGAATATAAAGACACATAACATGCCGAAGTTATGTTTGGAAAAAAAATCGACAAGTAAGGTTATCAGCAGCAAACGACTATTAGAACTTTCACCTTCAAGAAAGGTAACGTTACATGTATAATGTTACAACTACTGTATTATGAGGTAGAGGAAGGGGAGGGGCCTTTCCCAGGCCAGGGATACATGAGACAGGATATGTCATAGACAACAGTATGTAGGTGTGTGTACACACATATATAAGCAAGGCTAACAACCTTTCCTCTCATTCCAACAGGACTTTGCTGGATCTGGGAACGAGTTTACATCCAACCTGAACACACTGGCAAACGCTGCGTCAGACCCAAACATGCAGTGGATGGTCACCACCTCCAACGCCATCTCCAACTCTGCCACTCCTGCAGCTTTCACTAATGCTGTCAACGTAGCAAACAGCCCAGAGATCAAAGTGTTGTTGGATGCTGCGGCACGTCGCCGGAGACGTATCCCAGATCATGAGGTAGGTTGAGTTCTTTACATAACTTTAAAGTTCTGCATCACTATCACTCATATAGTTCAAAGCATGGAGTAGCAAGCCCAGGTCTCTAATACAACATTGAAGAAAATGACAACAAAAGCTATACATTTTCAAGTGGTCATTAAAACAGTCCAACTGTAGTCCCTGAAGGAGCCTGAAGAGAGCTTGAAACTTTGAAACTTCCATAATATGAAATTTCCACTCATCCATTCAAAACCATTTGCTACCTTTGTGTCAATAACCTCTTGTAAGGTCATTCACCCAAATTCCATTTCCTGTGTGTCAAAAACAACTTCCTGTTGATGGGGGGCATTTGAATTGAATCTGGTGGATTTGACCCCCATTGAGGACAGAGGCACCCCCTCCCCACCCACCACTTCCTGTGCCAGGTCAGCTGAGGGAACCACAGGGAGGTGTAATGATACTTATCACAACAGACAAACAACCTGGTACAGGAAGTCCCTGCTTATTGTGTCAATACCTGATGGCTCAAAGAATTTCCTGGGATTTAATTAAAACCAATCTTATTACAGGTAGAAAAGCATGTCTTTTTCTTGATTGTGAATGGTGTAAATCAAAGTTCTTCAGGATGTGTCAAGGCAAGCATACAGAATCACCGTCCAATTGAGAATATGTCACTAAATTGTTTGTTCCTCTCTCTACAGCTGCCATTTGAAGAGCGTGAGAAACGCCGTGTACGCCGTGAGCGTAACAAGCTGGCTGCAGCAAAGTGCCGCAACCGCCGCCGTGACCTTACTGAAGAGCTGATCGCACAAACTGAAGACCTGGAGGAGGAGAAGGCTGGGCTGGAGGCAGAGATCGCCAGTCTGCATGCTCAGAAGGAACAGTTACAGTTCATCCTCCAGGCACACAAGCCTGCCTGCAAGAAGCTACGCACAGACTCGGACTCCGACAGCACAATCACCCCCTCCGGCAGCCCTGGCCGCAAGTCCACCTCCCCCAAACCTGCTAACCTGACCCTCCCGCTGACTGCCATCACCACCTCCCCCAGTCTCAACACACCCAGCATCACCACCTGCGCCCTGACCACGCCCACACTCACCACGCCCAACCTCACCACCACTCTGGAGTCCTTCATGTCATCCCTGGACACGCCCACCATTGTGACGGCTTCCAGTGACTTTGACACTTTCACCACGTCAGCAACTCTGACCACGCCCACCATCCCAAACATGGATGGAGTGTTTGCTGAGCCCAACCCCTTCACCATGGCAACAACGCCCTCCTCCATGAGTCTGACAACCTCCCTCTTCAACTATCCCCATGTCACGGAGACGTTGGATCTTCCCTTCCCCACCTCCGGACAGGCCTGTGCTCAGCAGGTCCAGCGGTCCAGCTCAGGTTCTGCCAGTGACAGCACGCCTGAGGCTACCTCACCTCGGTGGATTTCCTTGTGATTATCCAGGACTTAAAGACTTACAAAGACACTAGTAATCCTGTTCTTGGGATATTGTTACTATTGGCAGTATTCAAACTACAAAATTGTATAGACCTACTATTTGTTTTTAAAGGATTTTGTAAGAGGATTTCAAATGTAAAATGAAAATTGGAGGGCCAACAGGCATGGCCAAGAAAGTAGAGAGTTTTAAAGATCATATGGTAGCAATTCTGCAGACACTGCCAGGGTGTGCAGAGGGAAGGAGTGTGCCGGTAACATGGAACTTCTCAGGGTGCAGGGCTGGACTGCAGGGCAGCAGGGAGGGGACATTGTACTGTGGTGACTCAGAGATGGCTCCCTAGTCCACAGCCAAGTGGATTAACCATAGCTATTGTTAAATGTCAGAGGGACTTGCCTCATGCCCTACTTTCAGTTGGCGAGTCACTTTCTCTTTTTGGGGTTTGGTGCAATACCATACATGGAAATTTTTGGGCTTCTTTAATGATGAATCATAAGTGAACCAAAAACAAAGTGTGATTCAGGACTTTTATTGCCTGGCATTGTTTTTATGCTCCACAGTGAGCAGTCAGTGTATATGATATATGTGGTATGACTCATACATACCAAATAGCTATTTATTGCTCTTATGATGAAGTGGAGGAATTTGATATATTGACGAGTGATTTACATCTTATTGTGCAAAACAGATTATTTATTTTCAAGAGACTTCTTAACTTATTTAATTATGTATGACGGTACTGCCATTGATATTTATACCTAAATATGATGTCATCTAGCATGTTAACAGGGAGATGGATGTTCATTGGACAGCTCTCTTGCTAAAAGACTTAAGTTATTTATTCAGGCATTTGTCTATGCAGAGTGTTATATTTTGATAAAATAAAAAGTGGACTATGGACCTCAAACTCTTGTTTCTGCCTTTCTTGATTAGTTTAAGCTAGGGGAAGGGGGATAGGTATATTTGACAACCTGCTATTACTTTAAGCCAAAGTATTCAAGGAAATATCTCCACCCAGGACTTCATGGTGTCTTTGAGACAAACTTGTTGGATTGAGCATTGGTAGTTGCATGATTATGTATGACAGGCCTTGGTAATGGGAGACTAGTCGAAATTGTCTGTGGAATTTTGTAATTTGCCCCTTATGCAATCAGAATGTGGGGTGGGGTGAAAAGAACGTCATATAGTTGGGCAGCAGGAAATCAGAATCAAAGGGGATCGGGAATGTGGAAAATCGAGTGAAAGAAACCGTCGAATGACAGTGGTTCATAATCAAAATGGTATAATACTATAATAATAGTGTGCCTTGAGTTCAGAACGGAGAAAGGAACTAAGGCCTCTGATTCACCCTTCCTGAACCTTAACAATGGGAACATGGAAAGATGTGGGCAGCCGAGCCAATGTGATATCTTGCACATGTTAAATGTCACATCGCACAAGATAAGCCTGTAACGACAGTTGTGGGGATATGCCCACTGCATATATCAACGCTGCAATGACTCATTACGTTTTGTACCTTCGGGAAACGAGGTTCAATCAACCCCCTCCCTTCTATCTACCGTGAAGCGGAGACTTGCAGTACCAGGGTGCGATTACGTCACCGTCTCGACATGAGCGCCCGTTCACTGGTCCGGACAAGTCAGTGATGTTGACATGTTGTAGAGACTAGAGGTTGCTGAGCAAGGGTAGTTTGGGTGTCATTCCAGTTGAGATGTCTTTGACATTACATGAATAATGACAATATGGTTGCAAACGCACCGTGTGAAGGAGATAATTCCTAAAACACTAATGGTCACGTGCACCTGTCATTTAGCCACAAGTCGTGGGTACATAAATGGTCATTAAGAGACGAGTCTTCACGTTGTTTTCTAAATATATTGTATACGGCCGTATTAAACCAAGGAGGTCCTCCTTGATTAAGCTGAAAGAGTAAAGGGGTAGCGAAGCAGTTAGCGTGAGTTTCAAAGATTATCAAGTGAATGTTTAATACTGACAAAGACAGGATTTTTGTTTACTATAAATATTGAGGATTATGGCAGGATTGTCTTTGAGGCCTGCAGTGTTTTTGGATCTTTTTGTAGATGCCAGGACCAAAAGGACGCCTCAGTGCACCTGTGCAAAAAAGGTGAACTCGAGTGCAATGCAATTTTTTTCCGACGCATGCCTTCTCCGCCGGGGTACTAAAACTTTATAGTAGTTTATACTGACTGGTGAAAATGCAGTCACGCTCTTCTTACACGGGAGGCAGGGGTTGATGTCATACTGCATAATAACGTTTCTATCGACTCCCATGTTCCCCTGAGAATGCAGCAAAGCCTCCAAGGTCTCAGCAAGACGTGACGTCAGCATATTGCATGAGTTGAATGTAACAGTGTGAGCAGAGCCATTGTTGACAGAAACTGACAAAGAAGCGTGATTGTTTTTTGTTTGTTCGGAGAGAGATCCAGGTATGGGAGTTGTAATGAACTCACAAACCCCCTCCTTTTATCCGTGTTCGCTTTGAACAAAAGGTATCCTCATCTGCCCTTCAACCAGTTGAAATATGTATTAATGTCTATGAGTTCAGGTTGATAGCCTGTCCTTTGACCTGAACCATTCAACTTACCGTGTAAACCCTTACCAGGTGTCTTTACCATCCCGCGGACACGCTGATAGTAAGTGCGGTATGTGATTGCCAATGTTGGGTCCGAGAGGAGGATTGTCCATGACCAACATCAATCATTATCGGCATTTCCATCAGCGACAGAGTCATTGCGAGGGTTGCGGTCGTTAATACACTTATTGTTGGGGCTGACATCACATCATGATGTCACCTCTCATCTCGTAATGTGGAAACATTTCCCGCCTAACCATATGTAACAGTCGGACAGCAATTACTGAGATAATGACTTGCTTTCTGTCAATTAGATACCAAAATTGGTGCAAGAATGTAATCATTGAATTATGGTCATGTATCAAAAAGCTTAACTTTCGTCATCACATTTTATGGAGCTATTAGAATCATTTCCTTCTTCCCTACTTTAATGCTTAAAATTCCAAGGAGTTTGCCTTACTATGTTTCAATATTGGAAACATCAATGCAAAGCAAGCTTAAGTTGACATACATGTGTTCCATATGTAGGAGTATCATGTGTGTGGGGGATACATTATTTGGTACATGTTCAGGTTTGTGCAACAGCGTTTTCTAATCACTTCGTATGACTTTTAAAGATTTCCAAGCCTCCGATTCCATCCTGGGTTGTACTGGTGTTAAAAATTTCATAGCATCAACACCCAACTGTGCGTATTAACCGTGGTGTATTACCAGTACTAAGACTTACCAGTGATTCCTCTCATAATCGCTAGACGTCGCTGAGAGATAATATCATGGCAAGACGGTTGTGATGAGGTCATGGTGATGTAAGCTGTGTCATGTTCGACCGGTTTTCCCCTGGGTTAATCACTTATTCAACAAGTTGGTAGCTGTGACAGTTTATTTATGCCGAATCACTATGAGTCACCGCGGGACCTGGCATACATAGCTACACACTTTGTATCATTGAGAGAACCCAATCAGGACATGTCAATAATATGTCCGTGACGATGCCACCAGCGGCTAGAAGGCGATAACATCAGGTGCCCCTGTGTACATGCAGTGCATGTAATGACAATATCCATGAGAGTTAGAGAAGTATGCAATGACAATATCCATGAGAGCTAGAGAAGTATGCGACGCTAGTGCCTGTGGACTTGTCTTCACCAACAGTCCCCGGGCTTGGATAATATAAGGCCTCCTTGGATAAGTACTAGAAATTTCCAAATAGGAATGAGAATTCGCCAAATAACTTGTGGATCACAAGACACGTGACAGCATTTACTGTGGACCTTTAGAATTAGATGATAATCTCTGCATTTTAACCTAAACCAAGTCTAATTTCCAGGTCGAGGTCGGGGACGAACAAATTGGCCACCCGAGTTACCATTTAGCCTGGGTGCCAGACTGTTTCCAGGGCCTACAGAGATCAGTTCCTCGGCTCCAGGGCCAACATGCCCCCAAGGAAATTATACTACAGTCCCCTCAGTTTTTAATAGGCCCTGATCCCTTGTATGCTGGCTAATAACTCTGGGCCTGGCGTGCTATGGGTCTGGCCTCCAGGCTAGTTACTCCGTGAAGGAGGCCTCCTGCAGGAGTATTGTGGTCAGCCGGTTTTTCGCGTTCGCAGCTAAAACCAACGGTTCCCTTTTGTTCAATCGGCATATAATTTTATACGTCGTCTGCAGGCATGCCCGTGATGATGCACGTATATCAATATTTACCGTAGGTGTTTTTCCGGTCAATGTAATATTTGAAAAGCACCCCTACATTTAGTGGCATATGAGACAGGCCGCGAAAAAGCCGTTGTTTTGAATAGCGGGGGGGGGGGGGAAGAAACCTTCAGGTAGACGTGCGGAGTGGGTCGTGAATTAGAACCAGATGTTTCGTCCCATGATTAAGGGCCATTAAGGTATGCTGGCCGTTTTTGTAACATGTTCGCAGCAAGAACGCATCTTTCTCTACGTAGTATTTCTGTGTAATTGGGCATGTGGTGTGCCATTATGTCCGTGATGATGCACGATATTTTATTTTCACCGTAGCAGTTTTTATATTTAAGTAATTATATAGTTTAGAAACACCCCTATAATGTTGTTGAAATGTTTTCGCCCGGTTGCGCCCGTTACATGTGATGCAAGTGGTCAGATCGCTTCCCGATAACTTTCTCCCCAGGAAACCAACTGTGGCGCATACAACTATGTAATGCTCACACACTGCTTACTTCGCCATATTGTTCCCAATCTGCAAAATATAAAATTTCACGGAGGATTGTCGCCTATGACTACTTGTTACCATTTGCCTCCGCCGCCTGCGGAGATTGTCAGTATTGCACGCAATCCAATGTATCTCCTCGCAATCTTCAAGCAGATGTTGGAAGTGAATGGATATACATGTAGTAGCGTTTTCTAAATTTTGTCATCTAACATCTGCTTGGAGATTAACTTCTCGTTTACACAATCCACTGTCGTATAAACCTGGACGTTACCCGGGAAATTTGAACTTGTTTGTGTAATTATAGTCACGTAATTTTGATGTACTGTACAAATTTGTAACTGAAGATAATAGTTTTATTATTCCATTTTATATGTAGTTTTACTAGTCCACAGATTCCCAATAGCTACACCATTTCCCTGCTCTAATTCTATGCTTGCATGCCTTGTCTACCTAATATTTCCAACTACCTCGTCTCGACCACCAAGATATTTGATTTGTTCATACCCGAGAAAAGACCAGACATAGCCGTCTTGTGACCACCGGTGGGCCGTAACGTAACCTGCCTATAATAACGCTCACGTCACACGTCGTATTGACACACTCCGTGTGTTTGTTGATATTAGAGTGACCTGACTTAGCCCGGGTTCGTGCATGGATGCTAATAACATTTCACACAGTTACATGTTAAGTTGTAAAACACAACCAATAATATACTTTTTTATATAAAAAAAATCATCATCAAACTTTTAGGGAACATAAAAGGGATACAATTGCTCCACCAAGACAGGGAACGGAAAGAACAGGGGAATGGCAGGTCAGGAGCTCATTGTGACGTGTCCATCCGGTGTCAACGTCCTTTAGGTCCTTCAGGAGATGGCTCAGGCCCTGAAATACATTGGGGACGTCACCTGTTGACAACGTCTTGTGTTGTGGAGTACATAGCATATGGGGGGGGGGGTCTTCGGTTTCAAGAAATGGTGTTGGGAATGTACTTAAATGTTTGCAACTGTAGCCAGATATGTTACTTTTTCAATTGACGTTTAAGTCTGATAGATACCTCTTCTCGTTGCATTCATCTCTTTCGGACGCTGTCTCTCTACCGTTCACAAAAAGCATCGTGCTCGGGGATATGTATTACGTATGGGATTTGAGGTTATCTGCATTTGATCAGTAGTCATGTGTAATAGTCGACATAATCTCAAACAACATCCGGTTACAACTAGCGGCTGCAGATTGACAGTGCACCGTGTCATCCTATGTAGCTACAGATAAATTTCAGGGCAGAGGGTTCAGGGTAGCCTGGGTACCATCCTCCGTAGTTTTTGCCGCTCCCAAAGGTGGCTAGCGACCTTTGGGAGCGGCAAAAACTACGGAGGATGGTACCCAGGCTAGGTTCAGGGCTCAGTGGAAGCAAGGAGATTTAAATCTTGAAACCTCCTTGGTGGAAGACATAATCCATCTTCGGACACAAGTCACCCACGTTAAGTCAACAAGATCTCTAGATGTGAAATGCCGGCATCTAGAAAAATGCTCGAGTCGTACAAAACAAAGAGGAAGAAATCAATCAAGTGGGTCCTTTTGTATGCATGACTATGAAAAGTTATATATTTTAAATTGCACAGTCTTGCATGAGATGGACTAGAAAAAGTGGAAGTTTGCGAGAGTTTTACCACGTGTTGTAAAAAAATACCAATGAAATGTGTGTGCTTCAAGTGGAGACCAGCTACTTTTACGCAGTCTCTGGCAAGGTAAAAAACGAGGCGACCTTTCCAGAGCATCGGTCTAGACTTGCCCATTTCAACCTTCGCCAGATCAGGTATTTTGTATTGTCATACGTGCCTCACTGCAGCCTTAGTGACTGCATCTGGCCCCACTCACGGCCCAATGGTTCCAGCACTTTCTCGGCCTCTCTTTTGTGTACCTTCGCGCCGTGTTCTGCTATGGTGGGTGCAGTTATTCTGGTAATGAAAAGAAAATTAACAATCAACATAATCAACACTGGCACATATGCAATTTTGTTAACCAACAAACGCATATAACGTTAACAGATTCGTATAAGTTATAACACAACGTAATTATTATCAAATTTTTCAGAAACCTTACAGCCAACAACAACTGTTGATGGTATCCATTTTAGACACACCTCTATGCCTGGGGGCAATGCATACAAAAGGTATTTGCACTTCCTGTGACGTTTTCTTTGTTCAGCGGCAGACACAAAGAGGTCAGGTAAACACAAGTACTAGTAAACTGCGGTTGCGGGGTTGCCTGTGTGCCCAGGTCACGTGACTGTATTACATCATCTGATGCAACGTCATCCCAAACAGCTATTGGTCGGTTCAAGTCACGTGGTAAGACGTCACTTACTAAAAATAGCATGGTGTAATACCCTACGTCAGCGTCACATGGGGTGCCCAGTCAGATTGGCTTGCGTGGAAGATCAGATCGCACACATTCCTCGGACCAAAACAAGCGGCGGTGGTGCGGCGAACTGCTACGGCTCCTTACGAGGGAAAAGACAGCTCTTTTGCTTTTACGTAAGGTATTCTTTATATTTTTCTTCAAGTATTGAAAGCTATCGAATTGCATATTCTCTCTTTCTTCAAGTTTAGATTCCACATTTTTCTTTCCTTCTCAGCACACCTGTTAGAGTTCTTCACAACATCTTTGAACGTCTTGTTACCACCTACGGTATATCTAAGTAGGATACCTGAAAAATTGCCTTCCTTCTACCCCTTGGGTTAGGTAAATGATAAGCAGTACGATTAGTTATGCGTCGAAAATCATGTCTTATTACCAGCTGTCTGTGCCCGTGCCCTGCCCGGCATGTCTTGGCCTGCGGTACCCGCCCCTGTCTAGTGCTTCACATGTGACTGCCGTGCCCTGGCTACAAACGCTATCTTTACCCGTGTCTGATTTCTTTAACGCCTGGCTGAGCTCCTCAGTCCTAGCCTTCCATGGACTTTTCTTGAGTTCTGCCCAAGAATAACAAATGAGGATTTTCAGTTTTTCACACTGCAGCTGCTGTACACAACTTATTTTCTTAAAGCTGTAGTCTTGTCTGCAAACTGCTCTTGCTCTAATGTGCATGTACATTGTCTGAGTTGCTTTGATATTTCTGAATTTTGTGAGGTGGGCGTTGTCAATGTCAGATCCAGGATTTTGTCTCGTGTTGTTGTTAGACTTTGTGACCATGTCGAGGTGAAATATAAATATTTACCAAGTATGACGCGCCGGGCGAAAGGGCAGTGGTGTGCCATGCCGTGTGCAAAGACTCGTTCGCAGCATATAAAGCTTAAAGGTCATGTTGCCTACTATCTGACTGAGTGATATATAGTGTTTTTATAAAATCTTGACAAGTGCTTGCACTATTGTACTAGACTGGGCAGATCGCTTCTGAGGGTTACCGGTTTGTGCTCAACTACTAGTACATGTTCACAAAGAAGCTTGGACTGAGTTCGGTGTTCTGGTATGCGGTCCCCCATAGCTACCAGGGCATTTTCAACGTTCGGCGGTCTGTTGCTGCACGTAAGGTTGGCGACACCTGACCCTGCCGCGTGCGCGGGAGATTTTTGCCGGTGTTTATCCCTTTTTCAAAGATTACTGGGATTCTCATGTTTTCCTTCTGTAGTGTACCATCTGTCGAGGGTCAAGTTGAGTCCATCAGAGAACAGTTATACCGTTCGCTAGTCACAGTTGGGAGTCCTGATGATCACTGCCGTAGACAGAGCCCAGGCCAGAGCGGCATACCCGCAGGTCATCTGCTTTTCCTGAGGTTGAATGTTATTAAAAGCTGAACCATGTGACAAGTAGACTTTTTTATTATAAATATCAAGACTGAAAAATGCAGTACTTCTGGGTACCTCCTTCTGGAGTAAAGAAGAAAAGTGTGAACCATATTTTTTAGACAATGCAGCACACGCTACTACGATCTGTCGCCAACATGCATGTAGACTTCTCCTCAGCTAGGCAACGTAGCTCCTTGAAAACTGACTCAAAAGGCCGATTGATCAGCCAATTAATCATTAATCATTAATCCATAAAACAATTGATCGATCAACTATTTGCTCAGCACTTTTTCAGTGGCAGGCACAGTGTGTGGTAGGTGCATGTCAGTGAGGATGGAGACCGATATATTTGTGAGTCTGGTGCAGAATAGACCCAGGCCAGCTTACCGGCGTCAAAACAAACACAGGTTGCTTCGCCATGTCGTGTGTGGCTCATGGCTTCTATTGTCGATGTATTTTCGTAACAGTTGAGTCGTTAACTAAACATGACTCATTCAATCTTAATCTTATCGGCGTTTAGATCGCTGAAGGCTGAATGTGTTGCAACATGAGTATCAAAGGGTTGGAGGTTAACCAATTTGGGCAAACCCAGTGACTGTCATGATTCTTATGCAGATTTTGGCGTGCCCTGTCCTATTGGCTGTCATACCGGGATTCCCCGCGCTGACTACACTGTCTGATGCAACACTGCGCAACCTCAAGCCGACCTTTCACAATCCCGCGTCACGCCCCTCGCACACCTTTGTCTCGGCCAATCACGACGAGACAATGCCACGGGGGAGTGTTGGGCAATCTGGGCTTCCATCGTTTTTGGTCAGTTTTCTGATGCAAACCGGTGTCTCGATTGCGCGAGTGATGTACTACGCATGTGGACACGCCGGCCGTGTAAGGCATACAGATTACAGATATCTTATAAAAGGTGAGCACCTGATGCAACCAGCATTTCTTCTGCCCGCACCTCACGTGTGAGAAGCTCGCAGCACCGGAGTTTCTTTCAACAACGAAGTACGATACCACTTTGATGAAGACGCTATCTATCTCCACTCTGAACTTCTGTCATGAGGGTCCTTGGCAAGCGAGCACAGACAACACATCCAGCCATGAGCAGAGCATGTGGGACTACTGGGTGCCTTGACAACCAGAAACATGTATGATGAATTGCCACCTGGTTCTTTGTCTTCAATCGATATGTCCGCTTGCGATGTCATCTTCTGTATTCCGCGTCCATCTGATTGACCATGTTATTCGGGTGGCGTGGTACCTACTTTCTTTATGTCGTCTCAGGTTTCATTCTGTAGTTTCCTAGCAATTTCTACTTCCTAAAATCTATGGGCAATATGGATGCATTGTTCTCGTTGTTCGTTTTCAGACTCCTTAGATTAGTCTTCAAGGTCTTAGTCAGGCGGATCGGTAGCAGTGAGTTATAAATTCCCTCACTGACTATGCCTTTTCTTTGATTATTTGCAATGGTGGATTTGCCCTTGACCGTTGTCATTTTTCCCTATGTGCTTTTTCAAAGTGTAGTACATGTTCGTGATACTGTTCTTTAGCCTAGCTAGAGGGATAGTAAGCCCACTGTCAATTGACCTTTGCTGACGCAAGCATAAGTGGTTATTGCGACATCATCATTTTTATTCGTATCTGATGCGCATGCTTGTTGAGGAGCTATTCTTCATTTCTTCTCTATGAGGACAGTTTATTACTGATTTATTACTGATTAAGTCCGCATGCTTCTTCCTTACTGTCTCCTATCATCTTCAGTGCCAGCTCAGTTTCAATCTGTGAAAGCTTCCACATGCATTATATTAACAGGTGTAACGCTACATTCTATCCTGTTCCTCAGCTTCTACACGAAAGTCTACTGCATTGATTGCATGTCTAGTCCTACTGGGCTGTGGGATGAAGATACTGACACGTGCTTTTCTTTGACTGACAGATGATACAGACGACACTTAGAGCTACCACAGAAAAAATGACTGCCGGGTTGGAAACGACACAGGCTGCAGACGTACAGAAGGCGGGAGTCACCATGGAGACCATGTGTGAGGAAGAGTTCATTGAGGTGGACGGAGAGGGGGTGGTCAGTCAGGGAGGGAAGAGCGCGGCCGAGCTGCTGCTGACCGCTCTGCAGAACATGGACGCCAGCCAGGCACAGGCGCTAGTAGTGGCCAATATGGCACAGGTGAGATTGTGCAAATATACTCTCGTACTTTCTGGATACAGCATACATTACAGCATGCTAGCAGGCGCCTAGCGGCCTGACAGCATTCTCCGCAATGCCTTTCGACTGCCCTTATGGAACTTCGAAGTGATATATACGTAACTTACTGCTCTAATGTTATATCCCTCAATCTCAAACCCCTCAGATACTAGTATGACATGTAGGTTGCCCTGCTACTCTTCTTGAAAGTTAGCTTTCCGAGATAACATAAACTTTTCTGACTTTCTGGTCTCCTCACGACTCAACCCAGGAAATTTATTGATCCTTTAATATATGTCTCCTGACAGTTCAACAGTGACGCTACCGTTCCGGACGTCTCCCTGTCCCAGGACACCGTCGACTCGGACCTGTCGTCCCTAGGAGAGGGCAGTCTCACCCCGATCATCAAGGAAGAGCTGAAGTACACCATCCAGACCAAACGGCTGGCCAGTGGGCTGGACGAGTTGGACGTGGAGGAGATCAAGAACAGCAACAAGGCCAAGAAGCCGCGGAAGGTGAGCACACGCCCACTCTTACCAACGTTAGGTAACGTTATACTCAATGTCCTCAATGTACACTGCGTTTTACAACCGGCCTCGGCACCACGGTTACGTATCCCACATGAAAAGCCAGCGCAAAGAAATGCACGAAAACCGTGTCAGTGCTAAAGAGCATATTGTTTAGATACCATGGGAGCGCTATTGAAGTAATTGCTGACCATTGCTATTTGGGGGAAAAAACTCAATGTTACAAAATGAGTTGGAAGGATTACCGGTCAATAGCGATCTCAAAGAAGAAAAATCAAATATAGCGAGAAATACCGATGTCAATGGGAATGAATGTGCCGTGCGAACCAAGGACATTACTGGTATATAGAAATGTCCTTATGCAAACTTAAACCAAACGTCAATAGGCGCGTTGGAGAGACCGCGATAGCGCAGCTGAAATTAGGTCATGCAGTGGTATATGCCATTCGTTCGCCCGCGCCGTGACAGGTGGGGATGTAGCTCAGAGGTAGAGCGCTCGCTTCGCATGTGAGAGGCCCCGGGTTCAATCCCCGGCATCTCCATGGTATTTTTAATCTTTTGTTTCCCGTCTGAATATTAGGATTTTTTGTCATACTATATATCTTATTTATTTAGCAAGGGTTTTACCACCCTATGATTGTCTTGTAAACATAGGCGAAATTGAGCACATAAGATGAGTTATGATGGCTCCACTATTCTAGGTTGGCCAGTACATGTAGTTTCAAATAATGTCCATTGATCGATTTGAAGCAATTTGTGTAGTTCCAGTATTTTGATTTTCCTTTGAGACAATAGATGTATATATATAGTCATTATAAGAAGAAAAACAGACAACCAGAATGACGGGATAAAAAGCGCTCCAGCTGAGGGTGCCGGGGTACGGGTCGGCGTAACCAAACGTGCATATGGAGGAGGGTTGGGGTTATACACCTGGAGAGGGAAGGTATTGGGGCTTTTCAGGTAAACCATTGGGAATGCGTGAAATCAATATTCCACAGCGCGCCAAATCGTTGCTATCCGGTGCGTTACAGCTTGACACAAGCTACTAGTAATATTGTCCCACAGAAATAAACAAAGAAGTTCAAATGTTCCCTCGGTGTTTGAAGTAAAAAAAGAAGTAACTTTGGAAATGCCGGGATTGAACCCGGGCTTCTCACATGCGAAGCGAGCGCTCTACCTCGGAGCTACATCCCCACTTTTGAAACTTATAAGGAAAGGACATACTGTATTCATTTATAATTCAGAATCTTGGGGTTCTCCGATATGTTAATTATATTGGCGCGATCTATTGAATTTTGCGGCACTGCTCTTTCAATACAGCGCCGCTACGTACGGCTGACACCGTCTGTATGATATAAAAGATGAAGCTAAATACATGCTTTCTGTAAATGCCAATATAGAAATTTATACAGTGAAATGAATCGAGTGTTTGAAAAATTGAAGTTTTTAGGCAGAGGGGAACATACAAGACGTTTTTTAAATACTGATTTTGGTACTCAAAGTTTTGCTGGCCGCTACTTGCCAGTCACTTTGAAAATCATATTGATATCTTGTCAACACAAAATAACAACGCCAACTGTCTCCACAGATGTCCCCAGAGGAGGTGGAACGGCGCAGGGTACGACGGGAGAGAAACAGGATCGCCGCCGCCAAGTGCAGGAACAAGAAGAGGGAGCGGGGCGAGCTGCTACAGGAGGTAAGGCAATCTGTGTTTTTTACTCTTTTATACTAGGCTGCACAGCTATAGATTGTAAGAATAATTACATCTGAGCTTTAAACTGAGATTATTGTGATTGAGCTGTAACATATGCTGAAATTCTTGAAACGTAGGTATAGTTGAAATTTGGAACATACCACTTTCAGAACATATGTCCATAAGATATAACTCAACTGAAAGCCAATCTGTACTTTTTTATTACAGGAGTCCGAACGACTGGAGTCGCAGAACGAGCGTCTTAAGTTGGAGATCTCCAGGCTGCAAGACGAGAAGGAGAAGATCGCTTACCTGCTGCAGTTCCACCGTCCCACCTGCATCATGAAAGCACCTGTGACCACCTGCGCACCTGTCACAACAACCTCCAAACCTACAGCTGTGATGGTGGATTCCGTCTTCACTACCGCCTCCTCCTCAGACCTCTCGTGGGACTCCGCGGAAACTGTGGGGCAAGAACCCTCGCCCTCACCTGCTATAGTTCCTGTGGACCTGTCCTGCGCGTATAGTAGTGACAGCGACAGTGACGCTGAGTTGAGCTGAACGGAGACACTAAGCAGATATTCTAGCATTATTTAGCTTTTCTGTGCTAGGCTCTGACCTTTCCCCCTGATTTCCTTCATATATCCATGTGATCTTTCCCTTTGATATCTTAAGAACTCCTCCCAAGACTTGTGTAAATAAAGACATTTGTACATGAATACATCGTAACTGTGCAAAATGATTGTATTGTCACGTAAATATGCTACTCTCACAAGTCAGGCTCTCAGCGATACGAACAGGAAGCATGTTTTCACATTGCAGCGAACCTGCAGCCATGTAATTTATTACAAAGGTCTTTTTTCCTTGTAGTTAACGCACTTTTCATTCAAATGCCTGAAACTGCTTTCCACTCTCCAACCATAGTCAGTATCATGTACATATGTGGCAGCTGCGAATATCATTTATATTATTAAAACTATTGTTATGGTGTGTGATCGCCATGAGTGGAAACAGTATACATGCACTCCAATTATGCAATGTGTAGTATTGGGAATAATACAAAGTTAGCTTCTCAATACAGAATATTGAAGGCATGTTAAAACTGGTTAAACTGTACGAGCCTTTTAGACATTCCTACCGTCTCTACGTGAATTATGTTCATTCATTGGTTGAGAGTCAACTTCTCTTGCCATGAGATCCCTAAAATCAACCTGACATACTGTCCCTCCGTAGTTGTGGTAGGTCTTCTTACATTTCAAATGAGAAACTGCAGCGTGTGCGGAAAACCGAGTGTTTCTAGGAAATGCCGCCGCGTAATGAAGTGATCTCTCTTCGGTCACGTGTCGTGGCTTATCACTCGTGTCTATGTACCTTTGTTCATGGTTGTGGTTTGGTACCTCAGAAAACTTTTATGTTAGTTTGTAAATAGCATCAACTGTAGGAAATATCTGTTGACACGTGAGGGAAACCCATGAGACTAAATAAGATTCTGTCGTTTGTGGTCACCTCTACTATAACATTCAATGTTCTGTAAATATACTGATGCGAAAATCTTTTGTACCTTTGTACGATTGTTACCATGTAAATTAAAGTACTTCACAAACTCTGGATTTCGCTGTTGTGTTTTCATATTTCTCCCGTTCAAGCTAAGCGTGAGTCAACTCAAATACACAAACACGTTGGTGAAAGTTCCAATCTATTATATACGTTGTTCCACACTGGCGTTATATCAGCGCCCTCGATATAACCAAGGGGGTTTCAATCAGTAGGCCTTCTAATTGAAACCACCTTGCTGTAACAGCCTCTATAGCAGTGACTGAGTGATGAACAGAATAGTTCTCGTTAGGAAACAGCATCCGAACTTGTGATACAACCCCTACACGTGACCGGCCGGTGCCATGTGATACTAAACGCTACACTTACATCCTTGTCCAAGAAACCCGAGCTTTTTCCCGGAAGGAAACCTCACACCATACTGTGCGTTCCTTTCAAATTATTGCCAACAAAAGTGTTTACTTCCTCGTTTGTGCACGAAGTAGGTCCATTATGTGTGCACCAAGTTGACAACAGGCGTCCAAAGTTATTAAGCTTGGCGATCTAGTAGGAGGGAAAACTAGCAAACATCACTTTTGGCTTCCCTCACTACTAGCACTACAGGCTAATAGAGGAAGTAGGCAGAGGAACAGCAGGGCATTGCTATGTTCCCACCTTTTTATCCGAAAAATTCCGCTTATCTTGTTAGCCTTTCTAGAACACGAAGCTGGTGCATGTTGGACAACATCACTTCAATCTTGATATGTTTTCAGGGTTGGACTTAAGTACTTGTTCTGTCTCCCGGCGTCAGTATGAAAGTAAACCACTTCTAGATCTGTTCCCGAGTTACCATCAATAGCTACACCCAGGTCTGAAAGGTCTCTGAAACCTTAAATGTCCCAACTTTTCACTCTCGGTGCACATCTTGTGACCTTCCGAAACACCTGTTGTAACTGAAGACGCCGAGCTGGGAGCTTATCCCTCGCCTCGCGCCTACCCGTGTCCACACCTGAACTGGTGCGAGCGGCATTTGGTGGCCAGAAGATAGAAAAGGTACGTGTCCGCTTGCTTTAGATAGAGATATGGATACATGTGTACTGTACTGAACACTAGAAATAGTGCTTAGAAATGTACAGCTAAAACAGAACAGTGTGAGGTTGGTGAGGCTTCCAATGAGTCATTTGCCCTTAATAATACATAATAATGACATATCCTTGCAACTAATATGTTTACTCTAATGCCCAAAGGCTAAATAAGTATCGAGAGTATTTCCGCGAGGGAACCCGACTATTCCTAATATTTGACCTGAACGCACAAAAGTCTCGACGCCTAGGATTGCTTCCGGCATGGATCGGAAAAATATCGGTATAACGTAAGTCTTAAAGGTGTCACTTTTTTGGGGGCGAATTGTTAATTCCAAGAAACCACGACCGAAGAGAAAGAGTCTCTGGTACCAGTGAGTGACAAAAATGCTATTCCAACTGCCCACAAAGTTGGATTCCGACGCTGACGGTTACTTCCGTGACCACGCTTCAGTGACTGTAAAAAAGCTTTCAGCCTTCCGGCACAAACGTACACAAAACGCGCGCACAAGTGTGTGGGTGTGAGTGCCACGCGCCTCCCAGTTCCAATAAACAAAGTGTAAGGGCACGGTCAAACACTTGACAGAATGACTCGGTGACTCAGCAAATTTTAAAAGTTGGGAAGAAAAGTTGCAAGTGGATGAGTCATAAGCACGTTGTCGCAGCCACACCTGCCGGTACCAGTCACCGAGACGTTGTGAGAACCTGTGACGTTGAGTCATGCCGTACACACGGACACAGCCTCACATTCGCAGTAAGAAACGTCGCGAACGGAAGGAGCGACGCTACGGTGCGGTTTCGGCGGCATGTCTCTGTGGAAGAAGGTGACAGTATTGACCCTGAAGGTAGGTCTCGCCATCATTGCCCTAATACGGATCCGGAATTGCTCAATCTCATTCGATTGAACATGTAGGGAGTTGGTTGGTTGGTTGGTTGGTTGGCTTGATGGCTGCGGTCAGCATATCAAAAAGGTCTGAGGTTTTCATGAGTCTCTATTTGTTGGTAGATCTAGGCCTTCAAATGCCGAGGAAGAAGCACTGTGAGGAAGAAGTGATCAAAATATTAGTATTCCGCCCTCTAGGGGCCATATTTGAAACTACACTCTACAGCATCGTTTGAAACTGTGGATACAAAAATGTCACACAGCTCATGCTCTGGTGGTTCTTTTATCCTGCTGTTGGTTTGATGCCAGTTAGGTGACTTTATTTGGGTTATACTGAAAAATTGATTAATTAATAATTCCCGACGTTTCACGAAACTGTTACGAAACTGTTACAATATTATCAATTAGATGGCTGAATATAGTTGTTTCAGTCATATCTATTCCGATGTTCGAACACAATAGAGGGAATCTAATATGAATATGCATATGATAATGTTATCCGAATTTGGACTGGGCGTTCGTGTGCCACAAACAAAACGTCAAAAGTTAGGCGTGGTGAGGTGGCGTGAGCGTGTCTGCATGACGCAAGCCTGTTTACATCTCTAACTTTTGAGGTTACGGGAGGAAACCTGAGCATGGCTTTTTCCTCGTCTCCTCGGCAACAACGTGAGCTCTAGTCACGGGGTGGTACACAGTACGCGGAAGTCAAGAGGAAGTAACTTACATACATGCAGTAGATTTGTGCGACCTTTCAAACAAAAGGGCACTCTATACTACACAATAAACAATCCTCTTGCGGTTCTTGTATGAACTGCAACCAGGCCCTTCAAACCTGCTCGTAGCGGTTTGTACCGGAGGGGCAAAAGAGCAAACAAACAAACAAATAAACAAATAGAGCATGGAGCGTCATAGGCACGTCCGGGCATGTCATTGACCTTATACCATTATGATCGTCAAGAAAAAAAAGGAACCGAGTTTGAGGCAGGTGCATGTGTGCGCTTGTTCAGAACTCCTGCTGCAGCCAAACAAGTGAATAAAAGTTCAACTGGAAATATTTGGTACTTTTCCACGGGCTACTAGTATTTCCTGTCTTGATTATAGATACTAACGTTCTCAGTGAGTCATTTTGATGGAATGTAGCTTTTTCACGGTGCACAAGCGATAAGAAATGGTGCATCCTCCTAAGTTTGGTGGATATCCTTTTGGGACAAAAGTGTGACTCATCGCGATATCGATCATCAGTGTTAGAAGACAGTGTTGTATGACAACAAGTGCATGTATAACGTTACACAATCTTTGTTACATAGTGAATTGCAGTGGAAAAATACAACGATGGCAGTGTTGACTTAGCTGATTACCGATTGTTCAAACTTTAAGTAAACACGGAATTGGCACTTGTCCAGACATGTTGCGTACAATCTAAATCTCAAGGGCATGTAATAGCTTGACTTGTTGTGCAATCACAATCACACTAAAAGGATTTGACTCAGCAACGACGACCACTCACATGATCAGGGTGCGTTAGGCTTCAGGTATGCTATGGGCGGGAGGTAAAACATCTTCATTCAACGTAAGTTAATTGAGTGATTGGTCCACCCATATTCGTTCTGTGCTATATTACTAATTAACGCTTATTCATCTCTTGTTTACTAGTGATGGACTGGTGACGTCATCTGCGAAGGGATTTTCCAACACGCGTTTCTTTTGAAAACACAATCATCCACACGTAGGTTATACGTGTGCCACAGCACATCACAAGTATCTGTACTGCAAGTTTCTGGGTAAAAACAGCTATCACCGGAACGTACTCAATAACTGAGTTGGCGACTTGCCTACATTCAACCAACCGACGTTGTAGTCCTGACCTTAGCGAGTTGCAAGCCGCGTACTGTGGCGTTATGTCAACATCGCGACGGGGTCGTCGAAGTATGCCCCGCGCGTTGGACGCAGAATCACTGCCAGAGGAGGATCCCTACACTAAGGGAAGCCCCAGCAGCTGGTCGCCCGGGTCGGCGGACTCCAGTGACCAAGCGTCTCCCAGTGTCAAGGATGAACTGCGGGCGACGATCCGGGTCAGACAGCAGGAAAATGGGGTGATACTCCCCAACTTCGACCTGCTGAATGCAAGGTCTAATGAAAGGGAGTCAAGACCGGTAAGAATGATTGAATTGTCGATCATTTAGACACGCGTGACTAACACTCAGTACGAAAAGGATTTTTGTTTTGTCATCATGACTTACTTTAACTAGCTACACGATGGACTATAACATACATGGACTTATATCAAAATAAATTTTTTTCCGTGTTTCATCGAGAAGAAGTCTAGCGTTTCAAAACGTACTTTTTTGATTATCATTGGAATCATGTTCCTCTGACTTTTTCTGTTGACTGTTGTAAGAGGACCAGGAAACTAATATCGACATGTGCAATATCGCCAGATAAAAGCACACAGAACCAGCCTCATAAGAATAAAACTGTTTTTCTTTTCGATGTTCATTTATGTATCTAAAGAACATTTGGAACACGCGTAACGTTACATGATGTGCGCAATGTAAACAATATCTGCGGTTCGCATTCAAAGACGAAACTTTCAGAAGTAGTTTCATACCACGAACTGGCCGGGCGGTCTCTGCGTCCGAGAAGCCGCCTGCACAGCCTCGCCCACAAGTTCAGGCATAGTGATCCGGGGTGTGGTGGAAACTCTGCCTAGCCCTGCCCAAAGGTTATGGGAACCTCAGGCTGTAGAGCAAAGATTCCGTATGAGTCACAAAGTGGATAGGTCAAAGGGCAAAATGTGTACTTAAGGTCGCACGTGTTGGTGGCTCCTTCAATTCATGTAGCCGTGAATTTCTAGACTCCAAATAAAGTAGTGGACTTCAGAAGCCCAACTTCGAGAAATGGACAAGGTGATGATGAACATGCGCCCGATGATGATGAAAAGCCGATTTAGTATTTTGAAAGAATCGACTGAATTGAAGCTCTATTTTCTTCACTCCGCTTTGTATATTCTAATAATGAAATATCTATTCTTGGCAGCTGACGGCGGCGGAGGAGAAGCGTCTGCAGCGGCGGCGGGACAGGAACCGGGAGGCGGCGGCCAGATGTCGGACTCGGAGGAGAGAACTGGCCGAGAGGCTGCACAGGGTGAGAGGGCAGCGTTGTGTGGTGTCTTAAGATTGCGCAACTCTGGTACATATATCAGCAAGTTTGCCATGACTCATTTGTGGCTGACATATTTTCATGATGGGCGGGATATGGGACCAAAGAACTGAATAAAATTTATTTAAGCATAACCGTGACAAACTCACAGATAGTGTGGCATCATCGATGATCTACTCAGATATAGAAGTTAATTGTTCCTTACAAAAACGCATACTGTGATTACTTGTTCTGATGTCCCTTCAATCAACCTCCTTTTCGGTAACATATAAAAAGATGAACTGTATCAATTTTAAAAGTTTGAAGAGAGCAATAATATATAGGACCACGATATGGATGTCCTTTTTGGTCGATTTCACAGAATTAGTGATGAGAATGGAGTGGAGTTATGTTGTTGATGTTTACACACACATCATGATCCAATGTTGCATGTTTGATGTTGCCTTAGGAGACCATCCACCTTGGGAACCTGAACTCCGGTCTGCAGACGGAGATCGCACGGCTGCAGGCACAGCGGGACCAGCTCCAGCGGGCACTCGCCGAACACATCGCCCTCTGTCACACTGAGCAGCCGGTGGAGCAGGGCCAGGCGTGAGGAACATCTGTCAGTCAATCACCCTGGAGAGCCACCCCGATGCTGGTTGATATCAGCTCGAGCCTTACACGTCCTGCAAAAAACTCTAAACCCACACTACTACGGGTGACTCTGTCTATCGTGTTGGGAAAGGGCTTTCATTATTCTCATAAAGCATTCGTGGTGATGGTGGGTTCTATAAGTGCCTCAAAATCGATACCAAGCTGAATGAAATTGCTGGGTATATTTTCCACGTCTTTCTCGTGTGTAACTGATATGACTACTTACTGTTACTAACGTCAGGTAAAGAAGCCAATACGTATGGGGAAACAGCAAATATACTCTACAATGCACATTGAGTTGTATGATGCTGACATCTATTTATGACATTATTCCGACTTGGTGTTGGGTAGTGCTTAAATCATTCTCCTGGAAGCTCACGTAAAATTTCAGAATCTATGTTTAGTTATAGAATTACGGTGTTTAGTTCTTTATACATATATTTATATTGAATCTATCCTGTATACACGAACATATCAAACGTTCCGTTTCATCGTTATGCACATGCTGAGTTTCAGATAGTTACTATAACCTAAAAGTGTTCAAAGTACCATAAAGCAAATCAATCATGAGCGTAGCAATTTTTTTATATACTGTTCACTGCCAGAAAGGACCGACAAGCCTCATGATGTAACTTGGCAGTGAAAAGCGGCCAAATTCCAGGCTATACTGCTATTTTTGTTTGTTATAATCTCGATGGACCACGTCAGTGACGTAACATCGAATTTGACTACAACATTGTATCACATATTGATTTCAGTATAATGCACTATATGTACTGTACATATCATGCAAGAAGAGATTTATAATTATTACTGGTTACATTGTGACCCATAGCCAATATATTTTTATCATCGAAAATGTTTTATTTCGTCGCTGTATTTTCTGAGATTTTCTACTTTTCTATGATCATTAGCTGGTTCTATAAAATTAGACAATATGTGTGGTTTAAACAGTGGGAATAAAACTCATTTGCCTTGTGGTAGCAAACACAGACGGGTTTGTCAAGTTTGCGAGCATACTGTTTCTTTAGGTTCTTTAGGTACTTGAAGGATGAGAGGTTTAGAGGAAAAGAAGAAGATGCTAGAGGAATGTAAGCAGGGTTCGAATTACCACTTGCATCAAAGAAGATGTGAAAGAAAAAAAAATAAAGATTGTATTGTTTGGTATACCATTGCCCGTGTGGTGAGTCATTTGTTCAACCTTCTGACAACTTCAATTTCATAATGAAGCAACATTTTCCCCAACTTTTTTCTTTCACACGCTCGCATCAGTTTTGGGCTGCCCAGGGGATGTCATCCATACAATCCATACAGTATGGCCTGCCTGAAATTGGTCCAGACAACACTGTTAAGTACTTGCATCATAATTGCACAAAAGAAAGGAAAAAAGGTAAGAGAGTGCAGATGAAGTCAATACATTTTACTGAACACGCAGCATGCATTTGTTCTGTGCTTGAAATGCAATGTTGTCTTCAGTAGTAAAAAGGCTACGTGGCACGTCTTTTATTCAAAGTCACCGGCGGTGGTGTTTATCATTTCTGCCCACCGATTCACGTCTGGCTCGCACATCTCGTTGGTTGTCTGATTTCTGACATCTTCATTACTTTAAGTTCTTTGTGACAAAAAACCAAACCACATGATAGTTGACAGCAACGTCTCATATTATGTCCAAATACATGTGCTTTGCTTTGGGACCGTCTGAATGCAGGGCTGTAACTCCCCCTGCTTTGTAAATGGTACTGTCCAATGAATAGTTTTCCCATGATGCTTTGACCAAAACACTCTGACGTAATTCATCATGGCGGCCATAGACTCAAACTCTGACAGTTCCTCTTCCAGCAACGTTCTAGTCGACAAGCAACAGCTCGAGGCTGGCTCCTCGTCAGACAGTTCCGACGACCTCTCCGCCCCTGTACAGAAGTGCTCATTATGTTGTAGCAGAACTAAGAAGTTTACCTGTAAATCGTGTGTGAATGACGGTAATTTTAGCAGGCCAGACTGTTCGGACTCGCCAGCTAGGTAGGTTGGCTTTTTGAAACCTTTTGCAGTGTACTTTCAAGTAGCCGCTCGACTAGTTTAAAAACTGGCAAAAATGGGTTAAGTCACAAACCGATGATCCTTTGTAGATATACTGGAGTTGACAGCTGCCATCAAAATTATTTAGGTTAGCCACGTTTACGTTGACTTGTACCCCCCGGGAAGTGGAATCGTCTCGACTATCTTGTCTTTGAATTGATCCCATTATATTATCGCCGTGGCTATATACACACCGGGTGTGTATATAAAAGACAAATAGATTTTATATACACACCGAAATACTAGCCTCCTTGGTAGGCCCAAAACCTGGGTTTTTGTGAGTGTTTGAGGATTCAGGGGCACCAAGTTTAAACCTCGGTCTTCAAGTTTATCTTAGTGGATGATGAAAATCAGAAAACAACACGGAAATCCAATTCGCCGCGGCGGACAATAAGACCCAAGCAAGCTACCATGTTTTCGATCACGTCCGCACCATCGCTACTTCACGCCGCCCTGACAAGATGTCGGGTTCATTTGCACGTCTAACGCAGACAAGGCAAGCCGGTATGTCCGCCCCAGCATCGTCCCCCAAGAAGGCTAGCAAGCCCAAGGCGGCGCCCAAGGCCCCCGCGGCTCACCCGCCAACTACCGCCATGATTACGGCGGCTGTCGAAGCACTCAAGGACCGCACAGGTTCTTCCGTGCCGGCCATCAAGAAGTACATCGCCGCCAACTACAAGTTCGACGTGGAGAAGAAGGCGCACTTCATCAAGCGCGCCGCTGAAAGCCTTGGTGGAGAAGGGTACCCTCCTTCGGATAAAGGTACTGGGGCGTCGGGATCCTTCAAAATCAACGTGGCAGCCAAGAAAGCCACCAAGAAGCCGGTCAAGAAACCCGCGGCTAAAAAGGCCACAAAACCCAAGGCCACCAAGCCGAAAAAGCTCAAGGCCAAGAAGGCTACCACCCCCAAGAAGACCAAGAAGCCGGCCACCAAGAAGACCAAGAAATCTCCGGCCAAGAAAACTGCTGCCAAGAAACCCGCCAAGAAGACCCCGGCAAAGAAGACCGCCAAGAAGGCAGCGCCCGCTAAGAAGGCACCCAAGCCCAAGAAGAAGTGAAGACTTGGCCTTCGAATTTCCTCCCGAACCCCGACCCTTTTCAGGGCCACCCACATCCTTACGAAAGAACTATGTCTGACACCTCCAAGTTACCCATGCTCCACACGAATACGCACTATCCCTTGAAAGAAAAATGATACACGAACTATTGAAGAGAATGAATAAAAATGAATTAAAGAGGGAAGCCAAAGCGGGTGTGTATATAAAAGACAAATAGATTTTATATACACACCGGGTGTGTATATAAAAGACAAATAGATTTTATATACACACCGGGTGTGTATATAAAAGACAAATAGATTTTATATACACACCGGGTGTGTATATAAAAGACAAATAGATTTTATATACACACCGGGTGTGTATATTTATCAGAAGTTGTGCGCCAGTTCATGGAATATTACCTCCATGGCCAGTTCAACGT
The DNA here is from genome assembly GCA_013266295.2 of Branchiostoma floridae x Branchiostoma japonicum. Classification (NCBI taxonomy): domain Eukaryota; kingdom Metazoa; phylum Chordata; class Leptocardii; order Amphioxiformes; family Branchiostomatidae; genus Branchiostoma; species Branchiostoma floridae x Branchiostoma japonicum. The sequence goes on from CM023840.1 coordinate 20,120,841, forward strand.
CATTGCACCAGGCTTCGCAAACTCCTATGATTTCTCAGATGTAGAAATATGCTCATAATTTCCATAGAAATTTGCTTATCTGAAATAATGATACATCAATGCCAGTGTTGTAGAATATTTATGACAAATTATAATTAATTTCATCATTAGACATTTTTGTAGAGCCCAGGGAGAGATGATGTGTCAGAGTATTTACATACAGAAATATAATACGTTATAAAACTTGGAAACTAGTACACATACGACTCAAACATTGTGCACTGGATATTACATGATTTAATGTACATGTTAAGGGGGGCAAAACTAAATTTTTTTTAGTCCACTGCAGTATAATAAATATACCACAAAGTACAATTCTTACTTGTTTTACATTAGTCCATGACAGATTAGCGTTGTTACACCATTTCAAACTCGCACCTTTAATCTAATTTAATCAGTGAGGTCTCACGTCCTTTGACCCTTGTTACGTCAGGCTGCAGCCACCACGCATCTCACAGCACTAGTAGCCTGCACCCTGACGTCACAAGGGTCAAAGGACGTGAGACCTCACTGATTAAATTAGATTAAAGGTGCGAGTTTGAAATGGTGTAACAACGCTAATCTGTCATGGACTAATGTAAAACAAGTAAGAATTGTACTTTGTGGTATATTTATTATACTGCAGTGGACTAAAAAAAAAAAAGTTTTGCCCCCCTTTAAAGTCGAATGACTGACAGATATTAATTTAAGCAACACTCTGCTGTCTGTAATGTTCATCAAAAGTTCATGTACTCACTGTATTCATTTATCTTTTATGCTGTAATTCAGATACTCAGAAAAGTTACAAGAGCTGTCTAATTGGAAGAGAGAAAGATTGAAACTTCATGCCAGGTAAGTTTGATTGAATGCCAACTGGAAGATGTTGACAGGATTGCAACCTGCCAAGTAGGATTCTAGCCTGGACCAATTTGATTAGACCATCCCTGAGGGGACCAATTATACCTGAATAACCCTTTGTAATAGCTGCCAGTTAGTATAAACAGTGTTTTATTTTATTCTTCTTGTACAAAGATGACTTCAAAAGTTCTAGGCAATCAACTTATGATCAGTCAGGACTAACATGGTTTTGATATTTGAAAATTGATGGAGTAGACAATACAGTTTTGTCCGAAACCTTGTTGTCTCACAGGGCTTCAGATGTGGTTGACAGTAGCAAGAAAGTTGCATCTTTGGTAAGTCCTCATCAAAATGGCTTCTCTTGCAAATAGTGACATCTATGTTATGTTAGTATCAATAAACTGTCACACTAGTAAATACTACTTGTACATTGTTTTTCTTTCAATTAATTCTTCATTCTATTGAAGGCCCACTTTGTCTTTCGTTTACCTCAAAGTCTCTATCATGCTGTGCCAAAGCAAAAACAGATGGAAGTAAAGTGCCAAGGAAGTCTAACTAGTCTTGATGTACAAGTGAAGGTACATATTGCACATTTGGCATTGAATAGGAAATCACACTTGTACAAGCAGGCAGTGTTTGACCAGGATGCTAACCAATAGATTTTAAAAGGAGACCAAGATAGCAATATTTTGTTAAAGATATGTTCTAGTGCACAGGTCTTTTGTTCTATAGTAGTTGACATCATTGTCTTAATGCCCTGTACAGAGATGGGAAGTTTTGGACCATACCAGCAGGCTGGTGGCCCTCAGAAAAGCTGTAGATGAGGTGGAGGCAAGGAAGAAGGAGGGTGAGGCTGTTTGTTGTGTGTTTTTGTTCTCTTGTCATCAGGCTGCTTGAACCACTTGTCAGAACCTCAAATATGTGCGTTGCAGTTTACATTGTGTTTTAGTTTTGCTCTTACGTGAAACTGTTAAGAAACTGACAAAATGTATGTGATTATTTCCCATTTTGTGTCCAGAATACGAGCAGCTGTCCCAGCTGCATGAGGAGAATCGGCGGAGGAAACATAAGGAGCTGCGGCACACTGAGAAGCTGGAGAAGATCCAGCAGTACCTGTCGCAGATCCAGGCCCATGTGGCGCGCCAGCACGAGGAACTGGAGGTACGGCAGGAGGCGCTGGTGGATGTGCGCCGCGACAACATCCGTGAGCTAACCACCAGCATCTTCGACATCCAGGATGTCGCTCACACAGGGTAGGTGCCATTTGTCATGTCCACGTCTTGGAAACTGTGCACTGCACCTTACAGTTTGTTTGAAATTTAAACTGTGCATGGATTGCTGGTAGGGACTGTTCAGGCTGAAAATTTGGAGTAACCTAGAGTTTGTAATGAAATATGCATGACCTATCTTATGGAAACTTGATGATAACCTTAATCTTCAGGACAGTGCACAACTTAGGAACAGAAGTTAGTATCACAGTTTGACAGAAAAAATGATCTGCAGAGGGTGGTAAATCCCTATATTCACTTTACTCCCTAGTGCTAGTCCTAAGAGGATCCAGGTTCTTGAGTCCCCCCCAGCTGAACCCCCTGACAAGCGCCGATTCTGGGAACGGCGGGGGAAAGTTGTTCACTTCCTCAACTTTTGGTAGGCAGATGTGTCACATGCCCCCTCACCTCTCTTGGCTGGTGGCTAGGGTGCTTATTTGGTGTGGGGGAGCACCGCAACTTGATTTCTGGTTCATGGATGTCTTGGAAACTATACAAACCAAAATAAGACCATACCCTTTTGGGGCTATTGGGTCCAATTTTTGAAAAGTGATTTAATGGTAAAATGCATGTGGTTGTTTTACATTCCTATGTACAATTAATCATTTTCTTCTACCTTGAGTTGATAATACCTTCTTTTTTCCTTTTGCTGCTGACGAAATAGGTATACAAACTGAAAAGTGAAGAGGCGCAACACAATAAGGTCACTCTAGATTTCTAGAAGTATCTGAAACTTTCTTTTTTACTGTTTGTTTGACTCTCCATCTCTATGCTTTTGTTCCAGGGACTCCGAAGAGGACATATCGGAGAGCACAGTACAGCAGCTGGCAGAGGCCAGGCGCACAGCGTACGTACGTGGTCGCTGGGTCTACACAGACATCAATAATGACTCCCAGGTCTGCATTGTGGAGCCATGCCTGCCTGCTAATGGGAACTACTCAGCCTACCTGGACTGGATGGAGGCTAATAAAGAGGCGTCCATAGGACCAGGTGGTACATGGCTATGATAAACTAATCCCACAAGACAAATGGTCACTTCATCAAGTTCTGGCCCCATACTACTGACAGTAACCATGTTTTAAACACCTAGTTGCATGTGTCTGGATTTTGATTACTTTCTGTAACTCTTGCTGTCTCAATGCCAGCTGGCTACCTACACCTTTCATATACAGTACATCCTGTTATTGTCCAGTTGTTTGTTATCCTCTATTCACTTCACCTTTTTTTCATCACTTTTTAGCATCCAAAAACGAAAGCAGGCACAGACAAATGACTTTGATATCCTCATTGTTCTTGTGTTGCCTCCTGTCTCTTTCTGCACTTTTGGGATTGGATATGTGCACTTGCGATCTTTCAGATGTGATACTTAATGGATCTGGATTCAACTACTGGCTACATGCATCATATGTGAGAGGCTACAGATCATATGTAACTCTGAGACTACCGAGTTGTTTATTCTTTGCTGATCTTTTCCTTGCTGCTCCAAGAGGTTTAAGCTCCAGAAACACAAAGCCATATCAATTGACCACACTCTCACATGTCATTAAAAAGCTGTATATTTCCCAGACTCAGACCTGGACCAGAGGAACCCTGCGTACACCTTCAGTGCTGCCCTCAGCCATACAACACAGCTGGTCAAACTGTTAGCCTTCTACCTGGGAGTCAACCTACCCAAGAGAATATGCTACAGGTTAGACCCTGCTGTATACTACTAGGTGCCAAGCAACTATAACTTATATATAGAAGTGTTACGGTTTATTGGCCAGCTAAATTCAATATTAAAGATTTTACAGTAACCAGATAGCTTTCACTTCCAGTGACTCCCTAATATCTACAGTTCAACTATGTTCAAAAATGATGTTCATGATTCATTGCTATTCCTTTCTAGTTTGTCACTATTGCACTATTCCTTTTTCAGTTATAGAAAAAAAGTAACATTGCTAGTTTCTAATTGAAATACAACATATTGACACTGTGTTTACATGATTCGCTGTGTTACAGTGAGTTTTGTGGTGAGCCACTGAGTAGCTCTCGGTTCCACAGAAGTGTGGCCAAACTCAACACCAACATCCTGCACCTCTGCTTTACTCAGGTAATCTGGGCTGTTCTGTTTGCTGGTTGGATGAGGCAGGATGGATGCTACTGTTTTTTACTTTTGAAAAATATTTTTAAACAAAACTGTTCTTTAGTTGGTGTAATAATTCATTACAAGCACAGATTGTTAATAGATATCCCATATGAGTATTAAAGTTCTTCACTGCTTCTGATTCCCTCTACCTAAGGCCTTGTATTGACATGTGTATTTTTCTCTGCTGTACCCAGAATGTGTCTCCAGAACTGTTACACCCCATGCAGACCCTTAGGAACATACAGGCCCTCTTCAGTTCACCTGACCTTGGCAGGTTAGAATCTGTCTGATATCCTTTGTTGAAGATTTTTTTAATTATATAATTATTAATATTTACAAGTCATTTACTCAAGAGGGATAGATGTAAGATGGTAGTCATTTGGACAGCAGTAGTAGGGACCATACTCCTTGTGTCTCATAGTCTTTTTTTATTTTTATAAAAATGCCTGGAGCAGTTAAAGAACAGGGGTCAACACACTCCATCACAGGTGACTAGTGACATAATCAACATAATTGTTTTACACCATTGGTAGAGACTTTTGTATTCTTCTCTGTTTGCTGTAGATGTGGTGCATTTGATGTAAACCCAGAGATGATCCAGTCTATAGAAGAGTCATTAAGCACTGGTGCGAGCCATGCCATGGACGACAGTGACGATGATCGTGGGGCAGGTGCTGATGAGCATGACATCAGCACTGACTGGGAAACTGTGCCCAGTGCTCAGCTGGTGGAGCCACACGTGGAGTACGTTGGAGAGAGCAGCACATCTACACTAGTGTCCCACCACAGGCGCACCTCTCAGGGCGTAACGGTTAACATGTCCACCAGCCCCACGGGGGGTCTCATGTCATCAGCTGCAGAGACAGTAGCCTCGCTTTGGCGCACTGCTACAGGACAAGGTGGAAACAAGTGACGGATGAGTTTTTGTCTTGTGTTTGAAGGTGTCAACTTCTACAACAAATTGTGTCGACATTGGGAAATACCTTAATTGAATTGCAGATTATATTGAACAATAATCTGCATATGTGTGTGTGTGTGTGTGAGGTGGAGTAAAATATAAGAGGGTTAGGGAAGAAGCATTTGAATTCATGTAAAATTATTAAAGGAGTGCTGGGCATGGATTCTTCAATATGCTCCTGGTAGACATAGGAGGCTTTCATTGACTGATCTCTGACTCCATACCATCGTGTAGACTTACATTGACATGTGATTAGTAATATGAAAGCTGTAAATGGAGATAGGCATTGACTGTGGCAAAATGTATTACGATACTCTAACATTGTACTAGTACCTATTGGCAAAAAAAATTGTTTGTTAAGTGGTCATATCTTCTACATGTTTCAGTAGTGCTGGCAGTCATTTATAACTAAGCATATATTTAGCTAGGACTGTCAACTGCAAAACCATTTACCATATTTTTTTGGGGGGGGGTCTATACATTCAGCAGAAAAAGAGGAGTCCATCTTAATTGTGCCAGTAAGCCATTGATGATACAGAAGACGGAGCAGATGGCAATGATTCTTCCATTGAGAGAAATGTGCATGCATTTCATCAACATAATAGGAGGTTTTGGTCTTGAGATGTTTCTGAACTTTCTAAGAAAGGAAGGGAAACAGTGAACAGTGCCTATTTATCATTGTTGCAGACATAAAAGTAATGACGAATGTACAGTGTCATGCCTCAAATAAGATGTGTTGAGTGTGTGCGTGAGTGTGTTTATATGAGAGTGAATGAGAGTAAGTGAGAATGTGAATGTGTAGATGAGAGAAAGAGATTGCACAATGAAATCAATTCTGTACTCAGGAAATTTTAGGTCATTCCATGTTTTCCAATAGGTTATATGGGTAGTAAACAATACTGAAGGTCACTTCTGTCAATTCTCAGAAAAACAGGCCTCAGAAAACCATCAGAGAGAATATTCTAGACTTCTTTATGTAATAAAGATACTCAGTGGTATACCTGTTGCGCTGTAGCTATAGTTGAACCAACAAAGTGCTTGACTGTTGTACAGCACTGGAAATTCCATGTGCTTCAGTCAACCCACAGTCCCTTTCCATTGGACTACTTATGGTCTTTGATTGGCTATAACATCCAGATGTGGTGTTTTCTGTCTTGTTGCACAGTTGTTCTACAATCTACAGTGTGTTACAAGGGATTTGCAGTGTCCTTGTGAATGCATTTCTTGCACATGCAACATACTACGCCAAAAGCTTTGAGACCTCTGCCACCTGTAAAGCATGGCTCTGAATTTGCGGTCATAGCTGTTACTGACCAACAACTGTTGTCTTCATCATCACAAATGGGCTGATGACAATGTTTCAGAAGCTTAGTTGATGTGTGGCATGGACATAACAAGAAAGGGTTATTTTTCAAATTTAGTATGTAGATAACAATCAAACCTTTACTTTCTTCCCACTGCTTACAGGTCTTGGTGGTTTACATGTAATTAACTTATTTTGTATTCTGAGTAAAATGAAATGCTGTAAATCTAATGTCTCATTGGACTCTATAAATGATGCTGTGTATATATTGTACAAGACAATTCCTTAATATAGTCTGTGATATTGTTGTACATATGTACATATACATACATATAAGTAATGCTGTTGCTGAAGTGTGAATTAAATATTGACAAATTTCATGCTTTTTGGCTATTTCTTTTGCTGTGTTGTTAGAATGTGTCTGACACAGGAAGGAGGGTGTATTGCACAGTGTGTAACAAAAATGAGCTAATGTGTGTACAGTAGTTCATGTTCAGTCTCAGGTCTGAAGAGTGTTTTAGATTTTTAAAATTAGATCTGACAGAAACGTTAGCCCCTTTCAAGACAGTGCAAGCAAAGGAAAAAATAAGAGTCACAAGACCATGATGTGTTGTCTTACTTTGAAGACAAATTTGGTCCTGTTGCAAGAGAAGATCTATCTGCAAGAGAATATCTATCTGAGTCCCTGATTAAAGTGCTCCCATAACTGCATGCACAACTAAGTTGTCAGGGGACAGCCTGAGAACTGATTTCTACCAACAACAGATACTAACTAATAATTAGGTCGGCAGCTGGTTGTCCTGGCATGAGTTTCAATATGGAAAGAACAAAAAAGTAGTTACAATTTCATTGATATCACTTATAACTTGACAGGCAAATTAGGTCTTTAGAGCATATATAGTACCAAGATACATGTAACGTTACATGTATGATGGCCGGCTTTTCATTTGGAGTAATATAAGTTGAATCCAACTTCCGAATTGTTTTATCGTCAACAATGATGAAAACCTTGATCAGGGAGATTTTAACGCCATTGAATTGATATATCCATAGTTTGATATTTGACTGTTAATGTTGAAGTGTAGGTAACTGTTAACTGTTTTAAGTGGTTTTATTGGGTTCTATTGGATCATGGGGGTTATAACGTTATAGCCTTATAGGTAATGATTGGGGAAGTGGATTGGGCATGTGGTGCTGATGATAGTTTCACACGTATAGTCGGTATTGTGAAGTGTGTGGTATTTGGATTCACAATCAATTTGTATGTTTTCTTCACAGGAAGAAATTGTGGAGGAAAATTTTGACCCCGTCGCCTCCTCCAGACAAGAATAGTGCTTTACCTCTTTTGCTACTACTTTTCCATTGCTGTCAGTCATGTTACTTGAATCAGCCAATCAGCGAGCCGATCACGTAGCTCCGCCCCTCGACCTCCGCTCGCGCCTACCTTGGTCAGATTTGGCAAAGTTTTTGTTTTGAAACAGCAAAATTCCATCATGAATCATATTTTTCTTTGGCATGTTTGTACCTTAGATATAGAGGCACCCCTGTCACAAAAGTCGTATTTCTACTTGGCTCTGTGAGAAAACGGCAGGCAATAGTTTAACCCCCTTCCCCCCACCCAACACATCGAGCAGCAGCCGGTTGCAGTGTGGTGCATCTCATCAGGTTCTTTGTGAGCAGAGCTGATGTCCGGAACAACGCCAGGGAAGGAACTCAGACTTTCTCACTAGATTTCTTGACATTTCCTCTCCAGTTTCGGGATTATACGCCACAGACCTCTCCCTGACAGCCCCTAGGATCTTCTGGATGGGTGTTCGGCATATTTTATAGTGTTTTTGACCAGTGAGGACACGAGTTTTCTTCCGCGAAATTCAAGTTTTGTCACAACCATGCCGCTTCTTCATCGCAAACCTTTCGTACCCAGGAAACCACCTCCAGATCTCAAGATCGACGAGCAGATTTTCTTCTGTAGACTGACAAGTGAAGTCTTCAGAGACTATGAGTAAGTGTTATAGTTTGATAATATGGTAATTTTGGCTCGAAATAGCCGATTTCGTAATGTTTTGGTAGTCATTCATTCACGTGTGGTGTTGTGTTCCTGTATCTCACTGTTCCCTACGACAGGAAAATGGCGCACTTTTGTGCGCCATTTTTCGTGACACACTAAATTCGTAACATTGGCAATGTTGTGCCACTACAGTGACTTCTTCGAGCGTACGATGCTATGTAATAGCCTCGTATGGAGTTGTTCACTGACAGGGCGGTCGGGATTGACGTACCAGGAGGCGGTGGACTCGGAAGATCGGGCCCGAAAGGTGCTGGAGACGTTCCCCCAGCCTCTCCAGGTACCCGTGCTGTACCTGGCCGCCCTGACTCGCCGTCCCCGCATGGCAGACGTCTGTGACGACGTGTACGCCTTCATCAAGGACCGCATGCTTGTTGGGGAGACAGTAGAAGTTCAAAGAGGCGCCTCAAGGTGAGAACAACCCTGGGATTAAGAAACTTTATATGTCTTGTATAATGATGGGGGGGGGGGGGGCAGATTCGGTAATGTGCCATTATTTGGTGAGATTTGGGAGTTGAGCTGACGTCATCAGGACCTACCTGCCATTGCAGACAATGTGGTGGGGGTGGGGGGTTATCTGTGTCACGGTGGGTGTTACTGCCATGTGGGGGAGGGGGTCTCAGCTCTTGTGCATACAGGGATAGGGGGAGGGCTGCTACCCAGGGATGATGGCCATGTTGAATTTCTGACCAACACACTAACTTTCCAACATTCATGTTTTGGGTCCTTTTCATGACAAAGTATAAGGGGGCATAGAGACAACAGGTTGGAGAGTTTACGTATACGTAAGTGGACAATGAGACCCGGTCAATGAATAACTGTGAAAAGTCCTATAAATTACATCTCCAGGTGTACTGGTTTAACCCATAGGCTGGCGTACTAGCCTATGCGACATAACGAGCCATAAATCAAGATTACCCATATGTAATGTTATGTAAGTCCTTCAAAGTTGAATAAACAACCATCAGGCACCAATAACCTTTGCTGAGAGTGATACTGGCATCCATCCAAGGGATGCTTTGATTTCATTCTGTTAGTAGGACATTGATAATTATTAAATACAACCTATTGATAGGTCCTTTTTATGTTGAGTCAAGATAGGAAAGTTTTTTCTTCTGGAAATACCTGCAGTGAGATCATTGTTCGTTGGCAACTTTGGCCAATGGAATAGGACTAGATTTCTCCTACTGTGTTTTGGGAGTCAACCATCACTGGTGATGTGGCCATTGCATATCTCATATCCAGGACACCAATTTGTCATGCTGTAGAAAGTAATGTTTTAAACACTATTAAAGCAATGCCAGAATAAGTTTTACCTTAACACTTTTTATTTTTGTCAGTACAGTGATCAGCAGTTTGAAGTAGCACAGTCAGGATGTGATGTTTAGGAATCACCTACCAATATGGGTTAAATCTATCTGATCCACATCATACACAATTTTCCCTACTAGGATTTATGGTGAAAGTACATTTAACCAAGCTACATGATGGTCAAAGTGCAAATGCCCACTGTTTTCTGTATTTTTCCTACAGAGTGAGCTGTACAGTGCTGAGGGTGATTCCTCCTGCCTCTCCACCCAAACCTCCTCCATCAGCTACCAATGGGGAGTCTGATGTCATCGTCATCAATGGGGATGATTCAGATGAAGCTGACAGCAGGTGTAGTATACATCAATTTCAGACCTCACAATATTGATTGACTTTATGACATCATCTGGAGACTGCAAATCTTACGCAGGAGTGAAAAAATCAATTAAACCTTGTTTTGTTGTCAGATACTTGACAATATTTGCTGTCATCGGTACAACATATTGCAATGTATTTCTTCAAGTGATTATTTAACAACATGCTTGCATTGTCTATAATTTTATCAAATTTTTTTGTGGATGCTAGCATTGTTGCCATCTGTCTTAAGTGCAATATTTCTTATGATTTTTTTAGCTCTCCATACCAATATTGGTGTGAAATCAAGAAGACAGTCTTCTATTCCCTGTCATAAAGGAAGTGATTTGCATACATAAAAGCAGTTATGGTCTCCTGATGAACATGTGAATTGTTGTTCTGAAAGCAGAGTGCCTAATGCTCTAGGCCTGTCTTTTCTTTCCCCGTGGCAGTCCCTTGAGTCCAGGTGGTCACAAGTTTGGTCCAAATCCAGATCTGTTCCAGTACTGGGTACAGCCACTAGAGGGCTCTAACAAGGAGCCATTCATGGCAAAGGCAGATCACACCTGGTAGGGTTTGAGGATCAGTTTTGACAATGTGTGACACTGTTCATGGTGGAGGAGTTGCTCGTTAGAGCTAAAAGGCTTGACATTTTCAAGAAGAACTTCTACATTGTATTATATTTGTTGCCCTTTTCACTAATCCATACTACAAGGAATTTTGACCTTTGAAAATGCCATTTAATTAATGAGTGCTGTTATGTAACAGATTGGTTCAAATGCTGTTATGAAAATCACATTTTTACTGGTGCACTGTAAGTTTGCTCAAGTTCCAGTTTGATAGTTTGTTTTGACTCTCATAGCATTGGATTTCTTTAGGAAGTAACTGTCTGTTGTCTCTCCATCAGTCGTAGGAAAGGCTTGTACACACGGGACAAGAACAAGCTGTTCCTCAAGATGCACTGTGTACCTGGTAACGGCTTCTGGGTGGTCAAGGTCAGTGTCACCTTCACCTTCTCTACCACTCAGGCTGCTCCAGACATAACAGTTTACTAGTGACATTACTACAGAAAAAGCCTTGTAATGACAACTTGTTACTGGTTAGGATACAGAATCAAAATTAACATTGAAAGATTAGATACAACCGGTAAAGGAAGGAAGAGATTTAAGATACTTACATGACCTTTTTATCCTTTATGTTGGACCACAATAAAAACTATCTTGTACCTATAAACATGATGACACTGTATCATATTGCACCTGCATTAGAATTTTTTGTGTGATTGTTCTACAATATAGGAGTTGTTGATTACTGGTGCTAGTGTTGTATATTTAGAGTAAGTCAATAATTATTGCAGCCAGAGGATGTGGCCAGAGCAAACCTGAGGACACTAAACTTCAGCCGCTACTGGCCTGGCCCACTGCCCCAGTTCTCATCCTCACCTGTCAAGAACAAAGAACCAAAGAAACGCAGCTTCTCTAGTGAGGGGGAGAGTGCTTCCAGCTCTCAAGACTCACCCAAGAAGAAGAAGAAGCCAGAGGGAGCAAGTGCAGAGAAGAAGAAAAAGGAAAAGAAAAAGGAGAAGAAACAAAAAGAAGGTCAGGCATTTGTTAGGTTTTTTAATACCACTATAACAACCATTTAGCTTACAAATGTGTTGCCTTAGTAACTTAGGATGGGTGAAATCAGTCATTCTGTCAATTTCAACAATTTTTTACCTTATTAATACTCCTCTTAGTAGGGGAAGAGACAGTTGGAACTGCATTTTATGGTTACCTCATGCAAGATCTATAGATTGTGTACATAAATTTTGTAAACAAAATCTGACAACAGTGTAAAATTCCCAGCCAAACCAGTGATGGAGAAGCCCCCCAAGCTGAGTAAGGAAGAGCGAGAGCAGATCCAGGCAGAGATCAAGAAGAAACGTGACGAACAGAAAGCTGCCATGAAGGAGGAGCTCAGGAAGAAGAAAGAGGAAGAGAAGGAAATAAAGAAAAAGCAAAAGGAGGCAGAGAGGGTGGCCAGGATGGAGGCCATGAGAAAACAGATGGAAGAAATGAAGGAACAGAGGAGGATACAGAAAGAACAGGTAAGAAAACCACTGAGAAGATTCTAAAGAAACTTTCTTCATCCTTAAGATATGTTCTTTGGTGATACATTGTAGCAACATTGCACTCAGTTTCTCTGTAACCTTTCTGTAAATTTTTTTGGCATATTGCTACTGTGAGAATCCAATTTGTGACTAATTCTGCATGATTGACAGATGACTGAACCCACTTTCTGTCAATAGGAGCGTCAGGAGAAGCAGCGTCGGGCAGATGTCCTGCGGGAGTGGCTGAGGCCTCGTGATGACATGGAGTGTGATGACCTCAAGGTGGGTGTGGTAGGAGATTTTATGGGATGAAACTTATAGAAGAGTTGTAGATGATTTAAGGATTTTTCTTTGAAAGCCATGGAAAAGACTTGATAAAGGTCTTTATACTTGAGATAGATTACTGAGCAAACTCTGCAATTGATCTTTAGTCACATTTTGAACTTTGCTGCCTATTCCCAGGACCTCCCTGTGCCAACTCCTGTGAAGACAAAGCTGCCCGCAGAGCTGTTTGGAGACTCTGCAATGGTCCTGGAGTTCCTGTCTGTCTTTAAGGACTTGCTGGGAACAGAGGAGGAGTTCACAGATGGGCTGTCTCTTGGTGAGTTTCAGCAGGACAGTTTGAGGAGTAAGAAATTGGATTTCTGTACAGAAATTCAATGGTTCATTTTGGGTTTAAGAAAGGATATTGCTAAGTTGCTAGATCCTGAACACAGTCATCCACAATTAGGAATGTTAGTAGTAACACATTGGTCTTAAAGCTTAAACATGTATCATAAAAATATTAAGAACTGGTTTAGAAGGTGAAAACTTCGAATGCTATGATTGTTGTAGTTGTACTATTTTTACATGTCAGACTGTGTTCTGACTTTTCTGGCAAAGAGACAGTATCTGTACCCACGCTTGACCTTTGGCCCTCTGCAGAATGGCTGGAGGACAGCATCTTGGAGACCCGTCCGGACGGTGGGCTGGCGGACGTTCTGCGTTTCCTGCTGTCCTGCATCTTCCAGTTCCAGGACGCGGAGGATGAGGAGGCTGCTGATGAGGGGAAGAAAGAGCATGAGGGAGCGACGACGGCCAGCACCACGGAGGGGGTGGATGAGGATGAGGACCCCACCCTGTCAGCTCTGTCTGCTGCTGCCACCCTCGCAGCTGCCTGGCCAGTCCTGCACCAAGGTAGGGTCTTCTCTAGTTTAACCTTCTCCCTTTTGTGGGCTACTTGCCTCAACATAACTGTGTCAGCAAGAACAATTTAAGGTACAGTAGTTTGGTGGAAAGTTTTCTTGAATTCATTACCTTTTATTTTGTGGTAAGACAAATTTAAAGAAATTTTGTTAGCTTTCTAAGGTCAGGGTAAGTTTTATTGCTTTCAAATTACCAGAAAATTGTGATATTAGTGGATGTGGAAGAAAAGTTTCTTCTGTTTCTAGTGTTTGTCACCTGTTTGTTGGTTGTAGAAAGAGATACATGTAGCTGTTTACCAAGTCTGAAATGTGTCCCTGTCTCCACTCAGGAACCATCCTGCGAGAGTTGCCCCTAGAAGGTACATCTCTGTCGGAGGTGCTGCGCCTGCACCTGCTGTCCTCCGGTTCACGCCCGTCCTCCAACCGCGCCAAGTTCTGGTACCAGCAGCGTGGGGGGTACACGCCCACTGATGATCCTGGCATCGAGTTCAGGATGAACGAACCAAAGATTCTCAAAGTAAGAGGCATTTTATTGTCAGGATAGCTTTGGGATGATATTTAGAACTAGATGTTTGTGTAAGCAGAAAGGTGAGCCACTCAAGGGAAAATTTTGTAAAACTGACCATCTAGTTTTTCTGTTTTGTTTGCCAGTATCCAGTTTTTATTAGAAGCACCTTTGGTACTTTGTGAAATAGGGCTTTATCTGTTCTTACATGCAATGTGAAACCAATGGACATGATATCTTTGAATAAAAAATGAAAAACTAAAACCTAATGATTTGTCAAGACTTCAGACACCATGTTACTGGGTTGACTTTCTTGATGTTTCTTAATGTCTTTGAAAGGCAGCCTGTCATTAGCCAATAAAGAGATCTATTTCAAAAACTGCCACATTTATGCTGACTTTTGCATTCCTCTTCCCAGTCTCTGGCCAATGGCAATGTCTTTGACTTGGAGCCAGTGCAGAAGCTGAAGATTTTGAGCACGCTCTGTAACCAACTGTTGGTGTACGTGACGGCACGAGACTTCATTGACGACAGGTACGAGGAGATGCGGGCAGCGCAGAAGGAGGTGAAGGCGAGTCAGCTGGCCGAGCGACAGTGGGAGAGAGAAGTGGCTGCTGAGAGGTCAGGGGTCATTCTTGGTCTTAGTTCACAGGACATGTTGTGTTGTTGAAAATTTTTCTTGTTCTCTCAAAAAGCAGGAATTGACTAAGCTTCTTCAGACTACCCATGTGGAATGCCTGAAATCTACAAACTTCTGTTATGTCATTAGAAAAGGACTGAAATTTTACCATGCCTGACACATATATATGGAAGTTTTGTACTTTAAAGGTGATAATATGTAATATGTGTATTTGCCTGCAGGTTCCGTCGTCGTCAGGAGGAGCGAATGAAGCAGCGAGAAAAGATGCTGAAACTGCAGCAGGAGAGAGAGGAAAGACTCCGCAGGGAGGAGAACATGCCAGTCAATGGGGAAGATAAGTAAGTTTAAACAAACTGTCAAATTCTGTTGCCACAATTCATTTTTAATGGTGAAAATTTGAGGTAATTGATAAAGAAATATGTGTTAGTGACTACTGTAGTAAGGCAGTGGAACATTCAACATTGAAGCAAAATTACTGAAACACATGGAAGGAAGGAAGGAAGAAGTGGATATATTTGGATTGTAAAATAGGGAGATAGTAACAAACCAAAAATGTTAAGTTTTGATATTTTGTTCTAGAAATGGCCCAGGTGCCAACAAAACTGCTGACCTGAACACAAGTGGTGACAGCAACAAGGAGAACCTAGGAAAGAAAGGCGAAGATAAGAAGGTGAGAGTGCTCTATTACTGATGTCTAATGCAACTTTTGTCTATGACTGAAGTATGTACTCAGTGCTCTTCAGGTTAAGTGTTTTTATTTGCATTCATCAGATACAGATATTGATGGTGGCATCATGTGATGGTAATGTTTTCCTCTGGTCTAGGGTACAACTATCAAAGTTTGTTGGTTTCTCTAGCTTATTCAAGTTGGAATTGTATGTACTCAGTGTTGATGTCTGACTACAGAAAACCAACAATTTGCTTGTTGTTTAGGTTGATGATGATACAGGAGAGGTGATGGAGGTAGACAAGTCCCTGTCTGCAGAGGAAGAGGAGGAAAGGAAGAAGAAACAAGAGGAAGAGGAGGAAAGGAAGGAAGAAGAGAGGGAGAAAAAGGAGGAATTCCAGCAGAAGGAGCAGGAACTGTTGAAGAAGGTTGCCGAAGCTACTGCAAAATACAGCATCACACCATTGGGAAGGGACCGCAGTTACCGGCGTTACTGGGTCTTCCACTCACTGGGCGGTCTGTTTGTGGAGGACTGTGACGACTCAGTTCCACCAGAGCTGTTAGTTCCCATACAGCAGAAGTCCAACACAAGCACCACCACAGCTGGAGGTCACCAACATTCCACACCAAACCTTGCAACTGTCCTACCTCAGAATGATCAAAGACTTACGCAAGGACAAACTAACCCCACTGAGCAGGGTCAAGATGTTCAGCCCATGGACACTACTCCTGTTGTAGTGGATCTCACAGATCCTGATGTCCAACAGACCACTGCTCCTACCTCTGACTCTATGGAAAATGTGGCTATGGAGGAAGTGGAAAATGATGCAGCAGCTGATGTGGAAAAAGCAAGTGGTGTAGGGAAGATACATTGGGCCTTCTACAGCACCCCTGAGCAGCTGGAAGAGTTGCTGCAGGGTCTGAACACCAGGGGCTACAGGGAGGGGGCTCTACGGGAAATACTCTCACAGGTAGGGACCACATAGTTGGAGAATATGTGGTTTAGAGTAAGGCCACAGACTAGGCCATTCAGAAAGTAAAGTAATCTTATGAAGCCATCTTATGATGCTGATGGCATTGTCCTGTTTTCCACATGTAGGTTTGGAAATCTCTGTATTCATAGTTTCTTTTATTTCCATGCAAAAAATGTTTTAAAAAGCTGTAGACTTTTGATGGTGATCCCTGCTTCAAATGTAGCTTGGGAAAAACAACATGTTGCTATGTTGATTCAAATCACAAATCACTGTATGAATTATAAACTTCATGTATCCCTCCCTCAGGAAAAGTCTCGTATCCAAGAAGCCATGCAGCAGTGCTCTGTGGAAAACCTGACGTTTGTTGCAGAACCAGATCCAGTCGATGTAAAAGTCAGCATGCAGCCTCCCCGTGCTGCCAAGCAGAAGGCAGTGGCGGTGGCAGACAGCTCAGCGGCTCAGGCCCTGGAGCTGGCCCTGCGTGACCAGATCCTCACCATGGAGGACCAGATTTGGCAGGGCACACTGGGAGCCATTAAGGTACCCATCAGACTTGTGTCAGTACTGTCAGGGACAGGTGAAAAGTCTGTGTCTTGGGAGCTAATGTCATGACTTGTGAAGGAGGCACGCTGTGTTTCTGGCAAGTAGCAACTTCTTCAGAGGCCAACAGTCTAGACATTGTTAAAACTGGCTCTCAGGACAGTCTCTAACAAGGCAACTCTTTCATGTTGCCCATTGGATATGAATATTGCATTTCCCATTTAGATAAGTCATTGGATGTGTTGCCCTACCTTACAGGTGACCGACCGTCCTGCGTGGAGAGATGCCATAGAGCAGGGCTCCTATGACTGCCAGTGTAAGCAGCTGACCTGGGGGAGTGAGGCCAGACCGTTCCACTTGGAAGCGGGGAACCTGTGCATCAGCATGGCTGATAATGACAAACCTGAGGTCAACGGCAAGGAGATGAATGAACCACCAACTCTGCTGCCATACAGGTGAGCAAAGTTTTATGGGAAATGTCACAAATGATTGAGGGGAAACCTAGGATGGTATTTTGCATAATTTTATGCATTGCATAATGTACATTGCATAATGTTTGTGTTTAGCTATTGTCTATCATTTGTCTCAATGTGTGAATCATTCCGTAGAATTGCAGAGTTGAAGCGTTCAGAGACCCCCACCGGTAGCAGTCAGTCCAGCACCCCTGACCATCCTGTGACCACGGTGGTGCGTGAGCTGGCAGCAGCTGTCCTACAGCTGGAGCAGTGTGTGGAGCGCAGGTTCCTCAAGGACCCTCTTGGTAAGGATACAAACTTACAAGTATACTTGAGTCCTGAAGCATATATGAAGGATGTTTTCATCTGTGTAAGTGAATTTGAACTAGCAAATTAAATCCTTGAATGTGGGTAAGTTAAGCTTTTATGCAGCTTCTTGCTTCAAGGATATGACTTCTTGCACCAATGACATACATGTAATAGTTTCGACCCGTCATATAGACTAAGTAATCATTTTTGGTACTCTTTCTCAGCTGCAAAATTGGGAGGTCTAGAAGATTAATAGACATAATTGAGTCCGTAACATTTGCTTACAGGGGAGGATGAGACAACTAAGAAGGCTCTTGGAAAGATTGACAAGAAGAACCGTCGGAAAGATGATGACAATGAGAGTGTTGGCACAAATGAAAGTAAGTGACCCCATCCCTTGGTGACTTTGGTACATACAGAACTTGCAGGCTGTGAATGCATGTTGTAATCATTTCAAATGTACAGTAAAACACCAACACTGAATTTCCTGTTTAGGGTCAGCCTTTAATCAATACCTCTTAGAAAATAGTACTAAATGTCTATAGTCACTGATAAATGTGTAAGTAGAGATGGGTGAATATGTGGTACATCCTCAGGTGAAGACACCGACCCAGGAAAGGTGCAGAAGACGGTGTTGGAGCGGTGGGAGGAGTCGCTGATGTCGTCCACCAGCCTCCCGCAGGTGTTCCTGCACCTGGCCACGCTCGACCGCTCCGTCATGTGGGCCAAGTCCGTGCTAAACGCTCGCTGCCGGATGTGCCGCAGGAAGGGAGACGCAGAAAAGATGCTTCTTTGTGACGGTTGTGACCGGGGCCACCACATGTACTGTCTTAAACCTCCACTCAAGGTACAGAAATAGTTCACTCACATTCTTGAGAAAATGGAACCTCTAAGGAAATCAAAGCTGAGCTCAGGTAAATGACATTGTGTGAACTTTCTAACAGCAAATCATCAGAATTTACTTCCATCACTGTAGTAGACAAGGGTTAGCCATTCTTGTTCCTGGCAGATACTAACATGTGTTGTATTGTTTCCCCTGTAGAAAGTCCCCGAGGGTGACTGGTACTGTCACACGTGTAAGCCGCAGATGCAGAAGCGAGCGGTGCCACAGACACCACGCAGGCGCCGCACGATGGACAGTGACAGCGAGTCATCAGACAGTGAAGAAGAGTATGTGCCATACTTCTTACTATGTGATCTGTGAACATGCAGGTCCCTGGTCAGGTTCTGAAGATGTCCCACAAAAATGATTGACAGCCAGTGTGGTTTATCATTCAGCTGTTTCTGTAGACCTGCTCACCTGCACTGGGTTGGCTTCAACTTGCAAAGCTGTTGAAGGCAACTACCTTATAACTGAATAAGAGGGATGTAATTTTGGCTTTAGTTACTAGGCTGTGTGGTGTATCGAAGGACCTATGGTATCAAAGAGACAAGTCTATTGAAACAGAAGACCTCTGGATTACATTGTATTGCTGAGACTGATTTGTAAGTATCATCATGCAGGTCTGATGAAGAGGATGAAGATGAAGAAAGTGAGAGTGAGGAAGAAGAGAGTGATGAGGAAGAGGATCAGGAGGAAAGTGATGACGAAGAGTAAGTACTTAATCTCTTTCTTGAGCCAAGAGCATGAAAATTTCATGAAACAGGTTTTGGTCTGGCTGGAGTTTTTGGGAGCCTGAGTGAAAAATCTGAGTATGATATATGTAATTGTGGTTTGAATGCAGGTCCTCTGAGGAGGAGTCAGAAGAAGAAGAGGAGGAGGAGGCTGTGCCTGCAGTGATGGAGCATGCAGACATCTGTTCCATCTGTAGTGACGGAGGTGTGCTGGTGTTGTGTGACACCTGTCCCTGTGCCTTCCACCTCCTGTGTGCGGACCCCCCGCTTAACCGCACCCCCAGGGGCAAGTGGCGCTGTCAGTACTGCACAGGCAGGGTACTCAGGGAGCCGGGGAGGACACGCAGGGACACCAAAGGTCAGTTTCATATGTACTTTTTGGAAATCAGTGAAAGTTGTTCTGAATAACTGTTCCTGTAATATTCTTATATTCAAAACAAGACATCTTATGATCTTACGATGGGGGTTCTTTGACCATGCTGCCCAGCTTGATGTAAATGCTTAAGTCATGAATGCGCCACAATTTGACTTTGTATTGCAGTGTTTTAGAAATGTAAAGCTCAACATCAAAAAATGTCCCTGAAGAAGCCTGAAGCTGTGACTTGTAAGCAAAACTGTTCAGTAGTACACAGACAAGGGTGACTATAATGTTGGATAAAGTGAAAAGAATATGTTACAAAATTGTTACAGATGAGAAGAAAGGAAAAAAGGGGCAAAAACCTGCTGCCAAATCTCAAGGGAAGGCAGCCAGCAGTCAAGAAGGGTCACGTCCCTCCTCAAGAGCAGAGTCTTCCTCGTCAAGATCTCGTGCCGAACCCACAAATAACAGCCGATCTAACAGCCGAGCCAACAGCCAGGAAAGGACGACCTCCCGGAGCACCAGAAGGAACATCTTGCCAGATCCCACACCAAGCAGCAAAGCAAGGAGCAACAGCTCCCAGCGTAGTGCAGGCACATCTCAGAAACGTGGGCCAGTGGACACAGATGAAGACTCTCAAGACAGCGACATGTCCAGCACAAACAAGAGGACAAGGCGACAGAAAGTCCTGCAGAGCTCTGAGGACTCGCAGGAAGAAGTGGTACAGATCACAAGTAAACGTCCTCGAAAAGCTGTGATAGAGAGCTCAGAAGAGTCTTCAGCATCAGATGTGAAGTCTGCCAAGACAAGGGCTAAGGAAGTAAAGAAACCTGAACGCTCGTCTACAAGTCAGATCAAAGTCATCAGTGCCACAAAGGACAACAGGAGACGATCACAAGGTATGTGGGTCTTTTCTAGTATTACTAAATACGCGGGTTTCTGAACAAGAGTGCTTGCTGTTCATTACTTGGCAGTATGTGTTGACTGCATTAAGTCTGCTGATGGGGATGGAGGTATACATGAGGCACATTCCATGTGTTTATACTTAAAATAAAAAAAAGATGCTAAGCCAAATAGAGATGATTATTTTTCTCCCACAGATGCCAGTTCCAGCAGCAGACGTCCGTCATCACCTCGTGTTCCTGAGACGAGGAGGGACTCGGGGCCGAGCCGGCGTCTGTCCTCGGGTCTGCGAGGAGGTGAGGAGATTGGCTGGACCACCAAGTGTGAGACCCTCCTGACAGAACTGGTCAAACATCAGGATGCCTGGCCCTTCATCAAACCTGTCAGCAGGAAGGAGGTCAGTACTGCTGTATGAATTAGATAAAGGCATGTCATTGCAATGATAAGAAACCTTTTCCAAAGAAGTGTTTGTTATATACTAGACATGATATACATGACATTCACTGTTTCCACAGGCACCAGACTACTACAAGCTGGTGAGGAAGCCCATGGACCTCAGTACACTACGCACAAACTTCAACCAGATGGTCTACAGGACTGCCGCTGAGCTCCTGGCTGACGCACGGCTTGTCTTCTCCAACTGTGAGCAGTACAACCAACCACATGCCACCGAGGCACGCTGTGGCCGCCGCCTGGAGCTTTACTTTGAAACACGTGTGAAGGAACTTAAGTTAGAAAAGCCTCAACAGAAAAAGCTAATATGAAGTTTTGTACCTTGAAGTGGCTACAGGAATGGAAGAAGTTGACTGTATAAAGTTGAATGGTTACATAATTGCAGATACCTCAGAGGCAGTGGCCTATATCTTATGCATTTATGAATGCTGTCAACAGGCTCACAGAACTTTGTTTTTGAGTGATATCAATTTATTTCCTTGGTCCACAGACCCTTTAGAATGAAGTTATTACAATTAGATGGCTTGTTTGAAATGTACTCAGAAACTGTGTGTTGGAAATACATTAATTTCTTCTTGAACCTTTCCTTTTTATGAGTAAAGGGCTGTGAACAGAGTAATTAGATTGGTATGGCTAAAACTGAATGTGCTGAGTGTGGATTATTTTGAGACAGACATGAATGTTGATTTAACCCTTTAAGTGGGTTAGTCTAAGAAACTATACAGAGATATGAATGTTTATATTATTGATCAGCTGAGTAGATTTTGATGCTATGGAGTCCCAATGAAGTCAAGTTAGGCCAGCCCAATGTTAGTTGAAGTGAGAATAAAACAGGATACATGAATACAAAATTAACCAGGTCACTTTGATATACATGTACATGCATTTATCAGTGTTTTCCCATTTCGTGATAAGCCAGTTGATGAGATGATGTTGGTGTGGGCCTATTCCCACTTTTCTCTACTTACAATCACAACACGTGCAGCTATCTGTCTCTCAATCTCTCAACCAAAGTGTAAAGATCAACATAGTGAGATGTTTGTGAAAAGACATCCAAGTCCTCTGAGGAAGCAACTTTGTATTTAAAGAAGTTTAATAATAACTAGCAGCCACTACATGTACCAGTTTCTCCCCTACCTTTGACTCTCCAAGATAACTACCATTGGTAAAATGGTGGGTACCACCTGTAGGGGTTTGTCTTATCTTGTTTGAAATGAGACAAACTGGAACATGTAACACCTTTTTACTAGTTATCACCCATTAAAACATCCAGGGAAAACACTGCACGAACATTCTGTCTTTTGATACTACTATGTAGTTGTCACTGTCTTTGCTGTGTTACACGATCAAGATGATTGTATTTGTAAAGCTGCCAGTGAATAAAAGTGCATCAATTTTGCTTCTGGCATTGTTTTTTTTCTTATTTTAGTAGAAAGGGTGGTCACATCTGTAAGGCCCCATGTGGAGGAGCTAGCTGTTATATAAGGTGGGTCTGTCATGGAGAATCAGAATTATTTTGTGCTGTAAGTCTGCTCCCAGCCCTTGACAGTACTTTCCCCCTCTACATTTGTGGATAGTAACGTTACAGATTCTTAACGTTAATTTGAATAGCAGTACAATTACAAAACCATTGAAACCAAACAAAGTATAAAAATTCGTCTCAACAGAAACTTCTGAGCACCTTAGTTATGTTTTGGGAAAGTTGTCACTTGTCAAAAACTTTGATCAAGAGTTCAAAAGCTACAAAAGACTTAAGTTTGGGCAACTAATGGATGTCGGTCCAGTATGGGTTTCCACTTTTACCTTTTGGAAACTTTCAAACTGAAGAAATCTACTTTACAACACAGTCATCTGGAAGTTTTATTCGTCATTCAACACCATGGAGGAAAAATGACAACAAAATAATGATATGGGAGAATTGTCCTTATACCTTATCTGAAAATGGGGCATATTATTTACAGGTATACAGGAAAGCCAACAATGAAGATGCATGTAAAACAACATGTACTCTAGATAAATAGTAGAATATACAAAAAATGTTAACTCATAAATCTACTGACTAATGGCGAAGCTGCATCTTTACATAGACATCAACTGAAAACACCGTTACTGTTATTATGAAAATAAACGTACTGAAAAGTCGACTAAGATGGCCGATCCATATGACTGTTGCAATCTGCCTACACAGACAAGCTTTCAGTCTCAATTCATTACTCTCTTGACTGAATCTTTGATTTACAAATGTGAAACCTTGATAGAGAGCTGCATTACTTCTGGGCAGAAAAGCAAATCTGCCCTTACAGAATCAGTGAAGAATAAACAAATTAACCCAGAGTCAATATTCCTACTAGGATTATAATTAAGAAGAAATGACATAACCTAACAGAAAAATTTAACAGGGAACATTTTCTGGTCATAACAAAATGAGTATCATCCAGCTAATTGGGTATGGAATGAGCATTTCTGTCACACCCAATGCAATTCTCCCAATCTTTGTGCAGAGGCCTGTGTGATGTATTTCCCACATACAATGGTAGAAATCCACAATGGCAGCATCAACATACAACTGTGTCTTTGGGAGTCTGAAAATATAATCTGAAGGAGGTATATACAAGGGTCCATGTGCAGGCGTGCTGCATGTGTCAAGACGTCTTCCTGAAGCCCTTAAGGATCGGGTAGATCGTCTCAAATGCCTCATAAATCTCCTCTCGCACCTTTGCACCTGTAGGTAAAAAAGGAAGATTTTAATCATATTGTGCTTTGTTCACTGTATTGATATCTTTGCATGTTTCTCAGATCAACTGAGCAAAGACCCAAACATCAATGAAGAGAAGTACTACACTTCAAACATAGGTTGGTAAGGTGCATATACTCACCAGTAAGTACTACCTTCCCTGAGACAAAGATGAGGAGCACAATCCTGGGCTTAACCATACGGTAGATCAGGCCAGGGAACAGCTCGGGCTCATAACTGAGAAAATAGAAATACTTCAGGCCCTTTGTGTTGACACTGTGTGTAATCAAGTACATTGACACCAAACACTGGATTATGTTAAATGAATGGAATCTAATCTAGAAATGGTCCAGAAACACTGGGTAACTGTCATGACCACACTCCCAGCCTTTTGTGTTAGATAAGCTGACATTTATTGGAATTGTAGACTGTCTCTGCCATGGTCCTACATGTACCTTGAGAACTGTGCGTGGGTGAGAACCAGGCCCTCTAGTCTGATGGGGAACTTCACATCACAGCTGCCCACCATGTTCTGAATCTTGAAGTCCAGAAACTTTGCCTGAAAAAATACAGTACATGTAAAAAAGGATGTTTCAACTATGTTTTCATTATAAGAGGAAAATATGTTAGCAGTGGAGATACAGACTGATAAAAAAAAGCAAAGGGAACTAGGAAAGTCTTTGAAAACACACTGTCAGGCAGTGAAGACACAGAAATTACACAATTAACAACTTACAGGAAATCCCAACTTCTGCACCACTCTGGCATATTTCCTGGCTGCAAGCCTGGACTGGTCCTCACTGGAATAAATATACAAAGTTTCAGTTGCTGCCAGAATATGAGTCAACTTTCATATGATGTACCCCCAGTATTCATGTTCCGACTGATGGGCGTATCTTAGGTAATACATAGTATTGTAATTTTGTTGTATATTTTACACTCTGTGTTGAAAACCATGCACAAGAAACCATGATCTTCAGACTTTTCTTGAGCTAAACTTGTACTAATTGCAGCAGGGAGAAACAACATACCTTTTTGCTCCTGTGCACACCATCTTGCCTGAGCTGAAGATGAGAGCTGTTGTTCTTGGGTCCCGGATTCTCATGATCACTGCTGCAAAACGCTGTCAGGACAAAATGAAAACGGATCAGGAATACACAAGAGGCCCAGCTCCAGCAGTATCCATCACTACATACCTAGCAGTTTGAACCCTATAGGTCCAGTATTGGTACAAGTAACTGAAAGAGCAAATAAAAGTGCACAGAGAACAGCTGCAATCAATATGAAGTCTGTGGCACTCCATAATTACCTTTGGATTGTACTCTGCATTTCTGGCATGAAGTGCAATTTTCTTCAGATCCAGCTTGCAACCCAGGTTCACAGTGGAAACAATGTTCCTGGGGATAAACACAAAATATGTCATTCCCTTACTTCTTTCCCTATAAACCTCCAGGAGTCCTTGCTTCTACACACACCACGTATATAATCAGTACCTGCTGCAATACACATCTTGTTTTCTTATTCCTTTACAATGTTCAGAAAATAGACAAGATACTGGTAGCAGCACTTCAAGTGGGGATGGTGCTGACAACACATCATAGACATGACTTACTGTAACTGAGGAACAATGCCGGACCCCTCTGCTGGAGTTGCAGGGGTCATGGGGGTCATGGGAGCGGGCGTGGCCGGGTACAGGGAGGAGGTGCCCCCAGAACTGGAGTGACTCTGCAACAGACAGGACAGGTACTACGACTAAGGTAACTTCTATCCAAAATATTCTCAAATATAAACATGTTTGAGTCAGACCACTTCTATCCAAAATATTCTCAAATACAAACATGAGAGTTGAGAGTTAAAATTTGCATTTTATTTATGAAATTTAAAATGTCAAGATAATTTGTTGAAGGTAGCAAATACTGACGTGTGAATGTGGCACCCCTGGAGTGTTACTGAACCCTGGGGTCAGGCTTGAGCCGGCCTGGGAATGTTCCTGGGACTTGTTCTGACTGTTGGCCTTGTCCTGCTGCTGCTGGCCAGGCTGGTAGTGCATCTGTGTGCGTACAGTGGTCATGTCTGGCACCAGGGACCCGGACACTGGCTGGTTCTGCAGCTCACTGGTCGGCATGGTTTGTAACATTGGCTCCGCTGGGGGAAAAGGAACTGGGTCAGGTGTCTTTGGTGTGACAGATTTTGTTCAACCTACTTTTGTTCACTGTTTCACTGCTCACATTTCTATAAAATGATGTATAGTAGTATAAATGAGTGGGGAAACACAATTGCAAATATGACTTACATGCTGGTGGAGGAGGAGGGAGGAACTGGCTAGGAGGCAGCTGGGTGGTGTAGGTCACACCAAACTGGGGCTGAACCTGGGGAACAAAGGTGGTACAACATTGATTACAGAGAAAGGATGCTACACTGCAATTGGTCCTGTGACCATCTTACTGTGAAGTTATGATTCTTTATTTCATCAGTTACAAGAGGTGTCATCAAGCATGACATTGTGTATCAATGAGAGACATTGAGGCAACAACTTGAGTATCATTTTGTTCAGTACTTTTATCAGAAACAATAAATACAAACCATGTCAACCTTCAAGGCAAATTATGTCGTTCTTTAATAGCAATAACATGAGGACACCGCCACCTCATTAGAGACCCACCTGAAAACCTGGCCTCACCTGGCCCTGTGGCTGGTCCTGTCTGAAGGGTGTCCCGTCCATACCTGCGATGTCCCCCCCGTGTGTTTATAACCAGGACACGCCGTCAAAGCTCCTTCTTTGCCTTTGGTGTGTAGTTCTCTGTGCCAGATTATATCTGTACTAAGCTCTGTGACCGGTTCGTAGTCAGCAACGTGCGCGCCAAACGTAACAGTGACGTCCAAAAATCTTTCACGCGATATCCGATATTGTCCTCTTCTCTTCTAAAGTCTCAAATATAGTACCTCATAACAAGTGGCCTCAACCCTCTGTATTTCATCGCTCAAAAGCCGTAAAGTGAACCCTGTATCTGTGACTGTCCATGTCTCACTAGCGTTCTTGCACCCCCAACGCGTTCTTCAATGAAGAAATGGCCGGAAGTCAACTCGACTGGTCTATCACAGAAAAGGGAGAATCATTGTTACCAAACGTGCATATTTAATAGGTAACAACAACAACATCAATGTTACTCCCATAATATTATATAATTTGACTTTTTTGTTGTTGATACTTGGTCTTGATACAATATACATAGAAAAGAAATAAGTTACATAAATGTGTCCTTCCCCGAATAGTATGAGTGAATGGCTTGCTCCAAAGATTCAAGATGGCGCTGTTTCAGGTCGTACGCGACTGGGTGCAGCTCTGGTATTACAGATATCTGCTCGTCACGGCGCTCTACATGCTCCAGCCGTGGGAGAGACATTTGTTCCGTATCCTTGTCGTACTGGTAAACGAGAGAATATGGTTTAGGTCTTGTAGGAGGTTATTGAAGTTTGTAAATTGGTTGTTGTGAAATTGGGGCAGAAACTTCTGTGTTACGTTAGTTCAGGGCCGGGTGAACCTATGACGTAAGATCATGTCATGTCAAAATCGAGGACTCGAGTATGATGATCTTCATCTACTTGCCTTGTTCTTTCCCGCGCAGCCATCTCACTGGGTATTCTGTCAGGCCCATCTCAATGTGTACGGTAGGAGATGAATCTTTTAACTTTTGGCGTACTATTAGATGGGGACTAAGGATCCACAGAGATACTTCAGTAATTAAATCGACTTGTTGCCGGTTTTGTGAGGCCTGGTTTTGTCCCATGTTAGAATTGTACTGAATCTTGATACTGAGACCAACAGTCCAAATGTCATCAGTTAAATATCTGTAAGCATCACTTTTTGTTCGTCCACTAAGGCACTAACTATTTTATGGATGTGGACAGATATTTTCTCACTTGTCATAACAATTTTTTTCTGTCAGAGCATGGAGGTCTCTCTTCTACCTCCAATGACCATGGTCAGAGATAATCCTTGACTCCACCCCAGATAGCTGTCTCGCTGTTGTCCTGGCCATGTCAATCTACTCCACATCAGTGTTCTTCCCGAAGTACATTGCCTCTATCCTTGACTACTACGGCTATTATGATGGCGACATTTGACAATCAACGGACTACCTACAATGGAGACACATATGGAGAGACTTTGTACCATTGAGAAGGGTTTAGATACTAATGCTGACACCCACAGTTTCAAGATCTTTCAAAGCTGATGGACAACTGCAAAGTGACAGCAGCTCGTGGTTTATTTACATGTGAACAAGGCTAATCTCCAAGAGCTTACAACCTGGGTGTATTAATGAATTTTTGCAGTGTAATCGTTGTTCAGAAAAGACTTCAATTTTCTTTGCAACACTGCAGAGGACCACAAATTACTTGGTGAGGGTATGGGGATTACACTTTTGGGCACATCTGGTTTTAGAGAATGCAGTGACAAATTTTAGAAGTGACAACTTCTACGATGGAATGGATTGACATGTATTAAGAAGAGTGTTTGCAGTCTAGTATGTATACCATCTTTCAAAATTTCAACTGTCATGTGTCAAATATTTGCAAGGGTGCTGCTACTTATTGATAAATGTGGAGTTGGCCACTCTGGAGCTGGTGTATGTATTGGGAGAATCAGTGATAACATTAACACTATGGTGATGGTCAGGTCTGTGCAATTATTAAATCAGCTCACATAGAAATATATATGTACATGACAATACATGTAGTAATCCAACATAGTTGTTTGCACTATATCTGAAAGTCTTCCATACAAGATTATGTACAATGTATGTAGACTGCAAGTCATTCAGTCACATTGTGGCCAGTTATACACACTTTACTTCCTTTAATCTAATAATAAGTTAATGTATTCGTATGTAGAATCTAGATAACGTTTTCCTGATAACGATACATCACAATCAAAATTGGTTTTGGAAGCATTGTTGGGGGCCATTGCAAGGTATGATCCTCCTGGAAAACACCTTTACTGAGTGCCATTGAGCGAGGTGTGTTTTTGTAGTCTGTGACTGAAATTGTTTGTTCTTTTGGAATATAAGGGAACAAATTTTTTTTTACCTTTATAAGTTGCATTTTTTTACCCTTGTTCTTAATATCCATGTGTTTTCCTGTCACTGACGATTGTCAGTATTAATGATTGGCTACTGTGATTTGAGACTACCAGTATTGTAGTGTTATCTTACAACACGGAATGCTCTGTGAAGATTAAACTTGATGTTATCACTATGTTAGAATACATAAATTATTGTGTAAAAATTTAGGCAAGTTCAAATGAGTATGTTTACGTGATAATGTCTTCAATAATCATGACATTAATGCAAGGATGAGGTGTGACAATAAATTGATGTGTAACAGACATTTATGTTACACATAATTGTAACACATCTTCTTTTACTCTGGAGAATACAACATCTGATTTCCATGCTCACCTGTAGTAAAAGGTGTTTGGTTAGGACTGTCTAACAAGTGTTTTTACTGAAAGATTGAATTTTTGCTTAAGTCAATTAGATAAGGAGGCATTGACCAATGTGTTGAACTATTTTAATTAGCATGTGGCTCACCATCATTTAAAAATATACTTTTGCTTACAAACAACAATTCATTTTACATAAGGGAGCTTACCAGTCCTTGG
The DNA here is from genome assembly GCA_013266295.2 of Branchiostoma floridae x Branchiostoma japonicum. Classification (NCBI taxonomy): domain Eukaryota; kingdom Metazoa; phylum Chordata; class Leptocardii; order Amphioxiformes; family Branchiostomatidae; genus Branchiostoma; species Branchiostoma floridae x Branchiostoma japonicum. The sequence goes on from CM023840.1 coordinate 20,150,191, forward strand.
CACATAAAGAAAATAAACTTTTGAACAAAAAAAGCAGCCAACCATGTTTGATAAATACGACATGAACTATAGAATGCTAACAATCCCACAATGTTCCGAGAATCCAATATTTGTGCCCATACCAATATTAACCTGCGTTTCATATAATGGAAGCCAGTGGTCATCTTAACTATACTTAGGCCACACCAATTTAATTTGTTGGTTCTCGGATTTTTTCAGAAAAAATATGAAGCGACAGGGCGAAAAAAAAATAAAATAAAAACAGGCCTGGGCATCCTATTATAGCCCCAAATGCTAGAATTGGTGCCATGAAGTCAACACAAAAGACTGGGTTAAAATTTGAATAATGAATTTTGAACTTTTAATCAAACCAGTGCATTGGTAGATGTAATAACTGTAACAACCAGGAGTAACAGGTCTTTCTTGAACTGTTGGAGGCAAAATATGAGCATTTTTGAGTTGATTCAGAACCAGAATTTTTTTTTTTTTTTTTCAAATCAGAAAAAAATGAAGAGGCGAATCCGAGAACCAACAAATTAAATTGGTGTGGCCTTATTGCCTTTCTAAGGAAACAACTATTCAAGCCCTGTACTCATCATGGAGGGGTCAAAACTATGTAAAACATGGACAACTGCATGTACTGGTGCCTGCTGTAAATTTGAATGACAAAATTCCACACATACCAGCACACCTGCTTCTGTCATTTCTTGTGTTTTGAGAAGTACCCCCATATGTTTCTCTACGATTCACAGGCACTGCAAGAGTTGATAAAAAGCAGCAGCAGAACACTGGTCATACACATCAGCTCATGAACAGCACATGAAGGCATCTGGAATATTACATATCAGCAGGAAGATAAAATGTTCAGATGAGCTTGTGTCAGATTACAGCAGCAGAATTTATGCATCTCAAAGTTCAGTACTCAACAGGGAGGCGGCCAAACTTGTCAGCAAAGTCCTTTTCAGCTGCCTTCAGTGCCACTTCATCGATGTAGGACACCGGTCGTCTGGAGCACACATAATACTGCATCTTACGGAAGCTCCACCCAAGCACGTACATCAGGTAGCCACAAACGACGGCAACTGAGCGGCCAATCCCAGCATTGCAGTGCACGTATACATTATGGCCAGACCTCAGCAGGCCATGTAGTACATAGACAGCCTGGGGAAGCAGCTTGATACGACCCTCAGTAGACATGTCAGCTGTTGGCATCCAAACATAGGAGATGCCATTTTGCCTGAGGGAGAGAGAGAACAATGGTGAGGGACTTGCAAGGCTCACTGTACAAGACCTGATTCAAGCAAGCAATTGTAAGTGGTTGGTATTGATGTACCTGTAGACATCATATATGTAGCATGGCACATCTGCAGCAGGTGGACAGCATTCAGCACTGTTGTTCCAGAGATCATAGTCCATCTGGAAGTTCATCACAGCAGTAGTGCCCATCACCTTGGGGAGAACAAAAACAGGGATTACATGCTGCATGAGAATCAAGACAACATTGTTCGGACTAATTTACCAGATTATGACACATATGAAGGCCTGACATCAGTGGGATAGACCTCAAGCCACCATGCCTGTACAGTACTACTGCAGACATTATCAAGTGACTGTGAATGCTGGAGCCACATAGTTCCTGTTAAAAATTGCCTTGCCAGAATTGTTTCCTTCTGTATAAAGTTTCCTCACTGGTGAAGGGACTTCACATAATTGAAACAGTGGGTATGTGACTACTCAAATTTAAACTACCTGTTTCATGTGCTGGGTGATGTGTTCAGCAGTCCTGGGGCAGGAGCCCAGCCACACATTGTCCAGAATCTCACAGTAGTGGAACAGCTGGTTGTCCAAGAGGTAGAAGAAGAACCGGGTTGTCAGATCAAACTCGGATGTTTCTCCTGCCTTATCTTGCCAGCGTGCCACAGGGTTGCAATGAACTCCACCCAGGATATTGTCCTGAAGATGAAAAATGTTGTCATTGGCACACTGTTACCATAACACTAACTTCCAAACTATGAACAGTGGAATATACATGTACATGTAAGGCATCAAAGTCTCTGGTGAAATAGTGGGAGACATCTCAGACTGACAGTAACACGTTACATAGATTCATAGGTTCATAGGGAAGTCTTACAACTTAAAGTTAAAGTCATTTACCATTGCTGTGGAAAAGGATTCATTCTGGTTAAATATTGATAGCTCAGTTAATTGATAGCTCAGCATACAAAATGGACAATGGGGATTTAAACCTTAGGCCACAACAAGTAATTTTTATGGATGACATCAGCGCACGCATTAATATTCGCCTGATTTTGGGGGGAAAAAACAAGAAATTTTGTTGCCCTCCGACGTTGGTCAACATGGCGAAAATGGGCAAATATGTCGTAAATGTCTTTTGGTTCAAAGACCATGAGGGATCAAGCAAACTTGAGGCCCAATTTCTTGCGTTTGATAGCAAGTGTTGGCAGTCTTCCATTGCATATGAAGACTCAGTATGGTAGCTGCCCATGATGTTACGACAAGCTAAGATGTATACACATCTACAAGGGCAGGTAATACTGTTGAATACAGGAATAAAAGACCCGTTGGTTGTGATTTCATGTTTTGACTCCTCAATTCTTGTTTAACAAGGTTTATGATCTCTAAATTTGAAAATGTAGGAATCTTGTTTTTTTTTGCACGCCTTGTTTTTTTTTCGCCCTATCGCATTAGATTTGGAGTCTGCGGAGGATGTCATCCATAAAATTTACTTGCTGCCAGGCCTTATTAAAATGAAAACTTTATAGTATCAAAGATTACCTAACATGAAAGTTCATCTGTGTTGGTAACGTTACAAGTCATTATGAAAATGATAATAATAATATTTCATAATCAAAGGTTACCTGTTGATACTCCCAGGTGCGGTTGTGCCCTTCCCCGCACCCCTCCCACTCCCACTGTGGGGCGACGTCCCCCTCCCCCTTCTCATCACTCCCCTTTCCTGCAGGGCCCCGTCGGATGAACTTGTACTGGAACCGCTCTGGTAAACCTTCCCCGAACAGGTCCACGTCGCACGTCCAGAAGGACGGTTCCTTGGCCTTTGGGGGACTGACGGGGTGCAAGGGCAGACTGCCGTCGGGGTTCCACGAGCCCAGCGCCGAGAGGGACCCCACCACCGCAACGGAATAGCCCTCCTCGATGAAGGCAGCTAGACCGAACCGAATCTTCATTTCTCTAGACGTTTACAAATTACAAGGACTCCTGATGAATAAACGCAAACGCAGGCGACAGAACCGATGCGGATATTCGTCAATTGTCACAATCAAAACATCATAACGTTAGCAGACGACAAAATGGCGATTGTGTCTGTGACCGAAACGGTTTGTCAGACTATTTCATCTCCAACTGTCCCTTCGTATCTAGACAATTTATCTCTTTCTAACTAACTGATGAAATACTAAGCTACCTTTTGTCCCCAGAAGGTCACGATCGGACACACCTGTCATTTGGCAAAGCAACATGGCACGTTCTACATGTACTCCACACCCAGCATGTCTCCGCCTCTGGAAAAATGTAAGCGCCATTTATAGCTTCTGACCTTTGACCTTAACGTGTGTGGCATCCATGTACTTGTACTTCAATGCATTTTCAAGAATGTGAATTAATTTCAGCCAACGGAAAAGCAAAAGTTTTCCTGGCTTAGCAGAGCACAACTACTTGTGTCTTATTCTGTGATGATCTTTCATTACCTAAAGCATTTGGAAATGAATCTGAAACAGTTCCTTCACACCACTCATGACATATACCCCAAGGGCCAAACCCATAATAAATTAGTCTAGGAATGTTTTCAACTCCACTAAATTTACATTGAATGAATGTCAAACCTTTAAATTGATTGGCTACATTATAGCACTGGCATGTACATGATACATGTATCAACATAACCTGACATTCCAAATAAAGGAGAGACACCCAGACAGAAAAATGGAGGACATCATATTTAATTCAAAAGGTCAAGCATAGACCATGCAAGTGCATGGTAAGAGCCTATCCTGTGATAAACATTCCCTCTTCAGCACATAAAACTGGAGTATTGTCAGTCAACCTTGCTGCAGTTGTTGCTCTCGAGGTATCAAAGACTTCTGAGCTGCCAGTGGATGTCCCTATCATAGGACAAGGAGGGGTCATGTGTCTGGCTGGCATGGAGATAAGTGTAGAATGATGATGTGGCATTCATGTGAAAAAGGATTTATCCTTTAGAGTTTACATTCATTACAGGTACACAATGTACAAGTATCAATAATGCAAAAAGGACAGCTTCCTTCCTTACTACTGTACTCACAACCGTTAGCTTGTTGTGGCTGGATGCCAAATCATTGACAATATGTTATGGATATCTTAAGTGAAAGGCCATACTTGTGTATAACAGGTGTTTAGAAAGCTTCTGTGTTTACCTAAAGTTTAACAAAACACCAGAATATTTACAGGGGCTCATCTCATACACCAGTGAGAGCCAGTTCCCTACAGTATGTGGTGTTCATTACTACGTTTATTGACAGTCATGTCATCATATCTGTGTGCCTGACACATCACAGATCCTCTTCATCGGAATCATCACTTTCTTCCATAGACTCCTGTAAGGACAACGAAACAACACATTAGAAAATTCTGCACATAGGAACATTTTTTACAATAATTCAGCAACATCCAGGGTCACATTTTTCTCACCTTTTTGCTAATGATGATGGTGTGCAGTTTATGGGTACATTGCACATGATTTAACCAAAATTTCAACACTCATCCCAAAAAATCAAAAGTGGAAATAAAGGCCAAGAAGAAGATCAACACCATACCTTTGCAAATTTCTCTGCTTCTACCACAATGTCCTTTGGTACCATCTCATGCCTTCCATTGGTCACTACAGAGACAAGAAACATGACATCATGTATGTAGGTTACAGTAGCATTAGCAAGTGTCAATTTACTATCTATCTTTTTATACAGGCAGTCCCCAAATTCCACTTAACGAGTTACAAGTACTGTGAGGTACATAGCTATAATATATTACAAACGATAGCCTTCTCCAAAGAAAATACATGATATTTGTCAAAATCAATGATAACAGGACATTTTGAAGACACCTGGGAGAAGTGAAACTACTCACCGTCTCCGACCCAACTCAGCTCCAACTCAAAGGCTTTGTCTTTCACTTCATCATGGACAATGTAGATGCTACAGGACATAAAATTGAAATGATCATCCCTCATTTCATTACTATAGCACAAGAAACCTCAAATTCACAAATCTTCAACTTACAACTCAGCAGATTATGGCTGGAAAAGTAAAATTCAATATTAAAATGTGTTTTTCTTCACCACTAAGCATGTTGAAGCATGCAGAAGGAAAAAACTTACATCTTTGCTGCTTCCTTCACCAGATCTCTGCAAGACTGGTCTGTCATCTGGAGAGGGCAAAAATTCATGACTTCTAAGGCTCTCAACTATGAGATCAATTATTCAAAAGGACTTGTATCATAAATACTATTTAGAACACAGATTTGTTATCACCTTAGTGACCTTTCTGCATAATTTTCAAAGTGACAGTACCTTCAGCTTCTCTATCTCTGTTTTTGCTGCCTGTCTTGCCTTGCCAATGGCACAGCCATAATAACCCTGTAGTAAAACAATGAAAATGCATGTTCATGTTTTAACAATCAGTTACAAACAAATACAACAATAACTAATGGCCAATTTAACTACACACAAATCCAGGCATAGAAATTATGTATGCATATCAACCAGTCTTTCATAGAAAATGGTGTTCTCCAGCTTTTAGTCAGGTTGACATTACATTTACATTCATTGTGTATGGACAAATACTGGCATAATGTTGGTGCTCTAAGGAAGCACTTACACTGTCTTGTGTTGCTCAAAGTTTAAAGGACAAGCAAATTGACTCACCCAGTGGACTCCAGATGGATCCATCATGTACAGTTGTGGTCCATCATCTTTGTCATATGATCCAAGCATCACACTGAAACACACAATATGCCAGTAAAATATGGAACAAAAGCTACAGTACTTAGTATTAGACATGCATGAAGGACTGGTTCACTCTGAACCATTCAGCATCCATTTTTCCTACACATTGCAAGTAACATATGATGAATTATCCCTAGGATGCTTTCTGCATACTAGTATGCAGAATGCATACACTACTAGTACTACACACTCAAATATTCCAGGATATTCAAAGGACTTTCCTTCTGAATGATTATAACTTGCTCCTGCTGGACTAAAAACTGTCTGATATGTTTTGGGTAGCATGAAATGACATAGTAACCCACCTGCACCCAAATGGCCTGACATGGCTGTACAGGGTGTAGGCATGCATGTACATGGCCACCCTGTCTGACAGGTTCTGTAGGACAAGAAAGAAGAGGTTATAAAAATATAGAAAAAAAACAACCAATTGGTTATTTCAAAATGATCTAATCACTGGAAAAAGAACAACCTGGCATTCTCATAACTCGCCCACTCCCCCCCCCCAAAAAAAATAAAATACATGCACTACCAATGGGCAGCATCTGTTGGGCAGAAGGCGACTACCAGAGTAAAGCTTAGTAAACATGCTAAGGTTTCCATATCTGTAGGCATTTGCCACAATATCCAAGGCCCCACGCTGAATTGGTTAAAGGCTTTCCTGACCAACAGAGAGCAGACAGTAGTGGTGGAAGGAAAGACCTCGGCCCCAGTTAGAGTAGCGTCTGGGGTTCCACAGGGGACCGTCCTGGGACCATTGCTCTTCCTCTTGTATATAAACGACCTACCAGATAAACTTGATTCAAATGTGAGACTATTTGCCGATGACTGCCTGCTATATGTAGAACTGTCTACACAGAATGACTCACAACTTCTGCAAAAAGATTTAAACACCCTCGAAGAATGGCAAAGCAAATGGCTAATGCAGTTTAACCCCGAAAAATGCTATATTATGCACATAACAAACAAACGAATCCCACATGTAACTAGCTACCTGTTTTGTGGTCAGGCATTAGCAACAACAAAAACCCACCCGTACCTGGGCGTTACACTGACAAGCAGCTTGAAGTGGGGTGCACATGTTAACAATATCACAACAAAGGCTAAACAGACATTGGGAGTGATCAAACGTAATCTGTGGGCATGCCCAACAAGAGTAAAATCACTTGCATATACATCACTTGTAAGACCCAACCTAGAATATGCTGCGACAGTATGGGATCCACATACAAAGAAAGACAAAGATAAACTGGAAAGGGTACAGAACCAAGCTGCAAGATTCTGCACGAACAACTACGAAAGGGGTGCCAGTGTCACGGACATGAAAAGAAACCTACAGTGGGCGTCACTGGATGACAGGCGAAAAATGTCCAGACTATGCATGATGTACAAAATGACTAATAAACTGGTGGATGTACCAACTACCAAGTACCTAATACCAGCCCAGAAAAGAACAAGAAATAGTCATGCCTTCAAGTACCAGAGCTATCAACCAAGGATTGAGGTGTTCAAAAACTCATTTTTCCCTAGAACAATCGTAGAGTGGAACTCGCTGCCTCCAAGTACAGTAGGGGCATCGTCACTAGATAGTTTTAAACAATGTCTAGAGTTAGACGTTCAAAGGTTAGGTGTAACAGGTCGTTCGGTGTAATATAGCCAGCTGCCGCCGCGCCGCGTGCCTGCGAAGCTGGTGTGTTACGCCGAAGGGCGGTTATACCGGCTATACAGATACAGATACAGATACAGAATATTTCCTGTCAAGCTCTTGGTAATCTACAGTCCACCTTCCAATCTACAATTTTGAATTTATACTGACCTTGCATGGAATGTCCCCACCATAGTTGTACCTAAAGTTACTGGCCTCGTCTCTGGCTATCTCAGATATCTGTGTGGGCAATGGGAACAAAGTATGAAGCACTAGTTGAGTGCTACTTCCAGTAAATCTTTCATCTTTAGTCTTCTGTAAAGAAACGGTTAACAAGATCTGACGTGATGACTTGAGAATGGAGTAGAAAACAAGTGCTAAGAGCTAGTGTCAATCTAGGGTAAAATGATACTTGCCTGTCTGGCATCAGCAAGAAGACCTGCTACAGCCTGTACAGGAAAGAGTCAAGACTTTGTTAACAATAACAATCTTAATTTTTGAAGCGACGAAGAGGCAAGTACAGTAATTGTTTGTTCAGTATGATGTTTTGATGCTATACATAAGTGTAGGGATACAAGGAATGCTGAATAGAAACAAAACATACAAATAAGAGCTAGGTGTTTACCATGCCAATGTGCCTATCTATATTGAAGATCCTCTTGTTTGCTCCTGCCTCATACAGCTTGGACTGAACCAACTTCTCCACAGCAAAGACAACACCATCCTTCCCTCTGATGCCAACAGCAGTCCTACAGGGGCAAAAATCACATCTAGTCTAATGGTCTTAGCACTATACCCGGTACATGCTTTTCAGCTCATGAAATGAGCATATCTAGCTCCTGTTGTTCTTCTTGGAAGTACTGTATGGCAGAGGTATTTTTCAAAACAAGAATGAAATAAACTGTCTTGCTACCAACCAATCACTCGCTGCATGTCTGGATATGCATCTGTTATGCCCTGTCTTGCGAGGGTTAGATATACCAAAGAGCTATGGACATACTTCTTGTACATGTGCATGCAAGGTTTGAAGTTGGAGTAAGATTTTTTGTTTTGTAATTTGAAGCCTGTGCATAGCAGCTTTTCTACACAAGCAATACTTACCCACTGTTTTCCACTGCCTTGTTGGCATATTCTACCTGGAACACTCGGCCATCAGGGGAGAACTGCGATGCTGACAGGTCATACTGGTCATTGTGGAGAGTAGAGGACAAATTGTCAGGTATATATCATATACAGACTTCTCTCTTTGGTCTTACACCTAAATAATTTTTTGGGCTAATTTGTGGACAGGGTACCATTCAACCTCCTTGATTTAATAAAAACAGTTAATTGTCACTTTTTCAAGTTGTCACCAAGAGTTTTTTTTTTTTCAAGATAATGATATTCCATCTTTTTTCAAGTAAACAACACAAATTTCTGAGCACACAACTAGCTGAATATTTTTTATGTTCTCTGAATTGTACATCAGTGGGAGGGGGGCACATAAACTAATACATGTGTAACACAGAAGCATGCTTGGTTTTGCTAACAGTTTATCTATAAAAAAACGTACAAGTGGCCACATATTAGAACACTAGACACTTACCCCAGTTCCTATAGAGCTCATCTTTATGTGTGGCTACTGATAGCGATATTTGAATATGGAGAAATGAAGCAAAATCTTTGCAGACGTTAGAGGAAAGTGACTCAGGAAAACTGAAAAATTGGCTTCAGGTCAGGACGCATGCGTGATAAGAGATTGGGTTTAGAGTTGAAAGGTTGCTTCCCGCGAAATCGGATCATGCATGCTGCGCGTGATCAGACCGCCACGTAATCTCCAAGCAGATCTTGGGGTTGGGTAGCAAAAGAAAATAGGCAAAAATACAGTATCAAATTGGCCAAGCTGTAACCATTTAATAGCCAGACAGTATCCATTTCCCAACCCAAGTTTGCTACCCAACCCCAAGATCTGCTTGGAGATTTATACGCCCACGCACAAGCTAGATCATTAAGATATGGAGTGTCATATAACGTTAACAGTATAACTAACGTTACTGATTCATTTCATGTCATACACAAATAAATTATAATTTATGGTTTTCTGTCATGTATTGATACAGTTGAAAGTCTCTAGTTACACAATAACCGGTAACCCAGCAACACAATGTCGGGTCTATGCTGTTTGATTGGGCCCTTTCTTGGGGGAGGGGATTTATAGGCCAGTGTCCACGTGAACGGGACAGAAACTGGGTCGTGAGTTCTCGCTCATTACAGGCGTCTCGGGAAGGGTCCGGGATTACGGTTGGTTGGTTTCGTATTTTCACGACAGTCGTTTTCTCTTGATAATGCAACTGATTCAACTAAAGATACGTTTGCGAGAAAAATGCATACGGGATACTGCGTAACGGCTAGCCCTTCAGGGTGATATGTCCCGAACCAAGGACATTAGCCCGAACTGAGCTGACCACGTAACGGTGCCGCGGCGTGGAAATAATTAATGGCGGCCGTTGAATAAACAGCCGAGAGAGTTTAGTGAGGGAATCTACATAATTTATCCAAAATAACTTTAGAGTATGATAACATATTGCAAATTTCTTGAACTTGAAGACAAACAAGGCTAGGAAGGAACCCTGTCGGTGGTATTAGAATCATTGCCCGTGACCTTCAAACGGGTCTGGCCGGATTTAACACTGATCTTGGAAGCGTTCTATCGTAAACGCGTTTTGACGTATCCTGGGAGCCAGCCTCGTATCGGACCGTTTTCCTTCGGTAGCCAAAGAGCACTACGTCCGGGAGAGATGAGCCCGAGGGAAGTTGGCCGGCCCTATTACGTAATTGCCTTCGTCAAGAAGGGTATGTTTTCATGGGCGTGCGTGTGTGTGTGCGTCTGTAAACAGTATAACTCGAGAAGGCTTAAATGGATTGTCTTCATATTTGGTAGGTGGGTAGGTCTTGATGAGACCTAGAAGTGATAGGAATATGGGCCCCCTGGCGGCTCGTTATGGTACTGCAGCGGTACTTCCGGTTTTGATATATGGTGATCTGGACATGCTAGGGTCATGATTTTTGGATGGTAGCTCTTGTGCTCGGGAAGAAGCCCCCTAGCGGCTTGCTCTTGAACTGCAGGAGCATTTGTATGAAAATATTTAAAGTAGGATAACTCAATAACCGGTCGACGGATCGTCCTGATATTTGGTGTGTAGGTTGACATCTAATTTGCATAATTAATGAAAGAATTCTATAATTCAGTTACTTTCCATGATAGGACTATACTACATTGTGACACCTGGGCTACAGGCTGTCCCAGAGGGAGAAAGTCCCAGAGGGGATAGTCATTAAGCAGTCCATGTAGCTCACAGGCGGTGTTGCCTTACATGTCCTGCACAGCTGTTTTCCCTTGCCCAATGCACGATTGCCCAATGCATCAGCCGGGGTAGTTTTCACGATCCAACTTCCATATTTAGGGAAACTAATATATCACTTCTACCTTCTTCTCTTCTCCTTTAAGATAACATCCTTTGACGAAGGCATGAGATCGTTGACCTCTAGTTGTGGTTCTAATTCTAAGTGGGACAGAGCAACTGTTGATCTCTGCGTCTTTCAATAGCTGTAACGCATGTTAGGGCTAATGTAAAAGACTGCAAGCAAGAGAAGCCCTACAACAGTCGCCGCGGCTACATGTGCGTGTGAAACAAGAGTAGGTGAATGGCAGGGTCTCTATTCACCTTCACTCTGCTCTACAGATTCTGCATATGCCAACTTACCTCCTTGTTCTGAGCGACGGAGTTTTGCAGGAAAATGATGGAATGGGTGGACCAAGTGGGTGGACGAAATAGAAATAGTATGTCATCTTTATATCGTTTCTTTCAAAACAGAAAAAAATGACACAGTGAATCCAACGTTTCCAAGAACCAAGGAAATTTGAATTCGTGTGAACTTGTAGTTATTATTCTTTGGAATAGCCTGCCTTTGTGCCATAGCAACAAGATGCATAAGGCCACAGCAAGTAAATTTTATGGATGACATATGCATCCTCGCGCGCATTGATTTTCACCTGATTTCAGAAAAAAAAAACAAGAAATTTTGTTGCCCTGCGACGGTGGTCAACATGCCAAAAAAGGGCAAATATGTCATGAACGTCCATCTGCAAGACAAGGCTCTGATTTATTCTTTAATTTTTACTTTGATACAATGTTGTATTTTATTCATTTCATATGTGATGTTGCCACTGAATCAAAACCATTTGTACAATAATTGAAAATTTTATTTAGTCACTTCTTTTTTCAAAGTTGTTTCAGAGACAAATCGGTGTTGTAACAGTTGGCACAATATAGGTAGAGTATGGCTTCCAGACAGTTCGGTTTATGAGTCACTCTGTCAGTGATTGAGCCCTGTGTTCTGCCTGGTAGCCAGTCTCTAAACTCAGAGACCACCAGGGATCCAGCAAACTTGAGGCGCAATTCCTTGTGTTTGATGGCAAGTGTTGACAGTCCAGGGTGTTCCATTACAAATGAATACCCAGTGTAGTATCTACCTTGAAGATGGTACAGCAAGCTCTTTTTTTTGTTCTATTTAATAAAGACACATCTGCAAGGACAGGAAATACGGTTGAATACAGCGACAGAAGACCTGTTGGGTATGATATCATGTTTTACCGCCTAAATTCTTGTTCAACGAGGTTTACGATCTCAAAATCTGAAAATGTAGGAATCTTGTTTTTTTGGCCTGCCTTGTTTTTTTTTCGCCCTCTCACATTAATTTTGGAGTCTCCGGAGGATGTCATCCATAAAATTTACTTGCTATGGCCTAAGTTGAATATACATGTATAGTGGGTTTGCCCATTTTTGAGGGTTCAACCACCCAGGCAACAAATCCCCATCCTTAGAATTTAAGTTGTTGGTATCAGGAACCCATAGCTACAGTTACTTGGCATTACTTGGAAGTTGGATTTGTCCATTTATTGGAACACTGGATTTGTCCATTTATTACAAGTCCTTGGCTATGTGTCAGAAAGGAGATTGGCAGGTCAACAGATAACAGACAACAATATATTTTCATATGTAAATAAATGCATTGGACCGAAATTAACTTCCCATCCTTCCATCAGTCAGGTCAGACTGCATGGTTCTTTAATCAAAAATTACTTCTACCTCCATGATTATACCTGGAGACAGCCCAGCCTTTTCACTTCCACTTCTGTTCTAATAGTAGATTTAACATAGCTGTATTTGCTTCCAGGATAAGGAGACCCTACAGCTGTTCTAACTGGACACCATGCCACTCAACAGACAAGCAAATGCTGCCATTTCTAATGGTAGCCACTCCCCAGCAGCAGAGAAGACAGGCCCCTCTCTGCCTGGAGACAAGAAACTGTTCACACCTGGGCCACTGGGGGTCAGTCTCACCACCAAACAGGCCATGCTGCGCGACCTCGGGTCACGGGATGTAGAGTTTGTGAACAAAGTCAGCTTCATTCGACAGAGATTGTTGGAAGTGGCAGGTAAGAAGTCTTGGATAATGGATCTTACCATTACTGATATCCTATAAAATTTTCACATTTTAGATAACTCATGTAGACCATAGTCAGCCAATAAGGACTCCTAGTCATCTAACTGTGTACTTTTGCCTTTGCATAGGTTTACAAACTGTAGTATTCATTCTTTACTGTACACATTGCATCTCTTCTCTGTGGGCACAGTTTCTCAATTGTAGTTGCTGCAGTTGCCTTTACTGCCTTGCTAGGCTGACAACACTGGTTCACCATGATTGTTCCTTCAGGTGTTCCTGCATCGACCCACACCTGTGTACCTGTGCAGGGCAGTGGCACATTTGCTGTGGAGGCAGTGATTACTACAACAGTACCAAGGGAAAGTGGCAAGGTCAAAGCAGATCTATAATCATAGGAACACAGAATTCACACAACTATGGGGAAAATATAAGTCAAGTCATGGAATGAGTGCCAATGGGAAATACACAGTGTGACAGTCTTGCAAAGTGTGGGCCACAACATTTGATTGCTAGGCTGGAGGGTTGCAGCTTGTTGAGTCTGGAAGGAGACATACAATGCATCAAACTTTGTGTCTGGCTTTGAACAACTTATGAAATCACTGTGATATGATATCAGTATTGATATCAGAACTTGTGATCAGCAGATTTATTATTATACACATGTACATATCATGTTTGTATCTTCTACCTGATCAGCTCATTTACTATCTTAATTGTAATATTTGTCCAAGCAGGTTCTTCCCCAGCTATCACCCAGGTTTGTATAATGTCCAAATGGTGAAGAGTAGTCTTGCCAATCAGGATCCTCAGTCCAAGGTGCTTCTGTGATGCAAGCTGCAGACTTAGGGCTTGTAGGGCTTCACTGCTGTCTTCCCCCTGCAGATGTTGGTCCTGGTGAATGGTGCTTATGGCCAGCGTATGGCCACCATCTGCCAAGCACAGGGCCTGGAACACAAGGTCTTGAACTTTGAGGAGACTGAGAAGGTCCGAGTAGAAGAGGTCGAACAGGCTCTTGCTGAGGATCCATCCTTTACAAACGTAGCCATCGTGCATTGTGAGACGAGCTCAGGAGTCATCAATCCTGTGGAGGAGGTGGGCAGGGCAGTCAAGAAACTATGTCCAGGTAGAGAAACTTTGTTTATTGGATGCTAACAAAATATTCAAGGATAGGAAAATTCAACTCTGTATTTTCCTCTTAACCACCAACTTGTGCCCCCACTGGACTATTCTTCAATTTTTCTCTTACACCTTTTAAAGCTGATGAAAGATTACAAAAATCCAACCAAATCAGCTAATTGTATGTGGATCACTTTGTAGGGGTTAAAATTTACAGGTTATTAATAGATTCAGCCTAAATTTCTCCCCTCACTGCAGAGGCTTGTTACTTTGTGGATGCAATGAGTAGTTTTGGAGCAGTGCCCCTGGACATGACTGGAGGCTGTGTGGACTTCTTGGTCAGTTCTGCCAACAAGTGCATTGAAGGAGTGCCAGGATTTGCATATGCCATCTGTAGGACTGAAAGACTGCTCAGCTGCAAAGGTCAGGTCAAGTTTAGACATTTTTTTATTGGTCCTTTTCCTGGTAAATAGAACCAGAAATGTTATAATTACTGGCAACTGTTTGTAGATAATTTCTTTCATAACCTTTAGAATGGAATATACCTTTTCTCCCTAGCTGTAAGATATACGTACTGACTTTTCCAGGTGATTTATCTGTTTTTCAGACAGCTTCTGTCAGCAGGTATGTTAATTGTCTAATCTAACTGTTTGTTCCTGCAGGTGTGGCACGCAGCCTGAGTTTGGACCTGGTGGAACAGTATCTTGGCCTGGAGAAGAACGGACAATTCCGCTTCACACCTCCGACCCACGCAATGCTGGCATTCTGCCAGGCGCTGCAGGAGTTGGAGCAGGAAGGGGGAGTGCAGGGCAGGGCAAAACGGTACGGAGGTGTTGGAGCAACCTAAAAAAACTGGATTTTTATCTAATTTACAGTTGATTGAAATCAGTGTCTTGTTCTTTTTTACACTGTTTTAATGTGGGCTAGGTTGAGTTGTGGACAATGTGAAAATAACATTCTGGGCTCATCTTTGTACATTTTCAAGTCCAACTTTCCACTGTGGAAGAACCAGCATGGAAGAGTACTGTGGGTAGGATGGCAATACTGGCTGCAGCTTTCTGTGTACTTTCTGTGTCATTATGGGTGTCTTACTAAAGGTGTTGATGATGATGACTGAAGGTGTTGATTTCTTCAGGTATCAAGCAAACCGCAAGGTGCTGCGGGAGGGGATGGCTTCTCTAGGTTTCCAGGAACTGCTGGATGAGACCCATGAAGGTTACATCATCACTTCGTACCATTTCCCCAACCATCCAGCCTTCAGCTTCAAAGACTTTTACTCACGCCTCAATGAAAAAGGTGAGCCAGGAAAGAAATGCTTGCACGTAAGAAACTTCACTCTGCATTTTGTCCCAATTGATGCAAAGTTTTCCAGTGTTTCAGTTTCTTCCTCAGTGTTCTTACGGTGTTACTTGTGTCCTGTTCAGTCCTGACGTTTTCTGTCCTCTTTGTTCCCCAGGCCAAGTGATTTACCCAGGAAAGGTGACGAAGGCAGACTGCTTCCGCGTGGGCAACATCGGACACCTGTTCCCTGAAGACATGCAGCACCTGCTGCACTGTATACAGGAGGTGTGTGGCGACATGGGCATCCCTCTGCCTCTGGAGACCAGCAGCTAGATAAAACAGCTTCTTAGGAAATCTCCATCCATCCTGTATTAGATAGCAAGGCTACAGGGCTTCCTAGGGCATCAACATTGTCCTGATACTCTTCAGAAATTGCTAGGCTACATTGCACATAACACTCCCCTACTCGTGTTAAACGGTTTCTCAGAAAAATGTTCTGCCTAAGTATAGATAAAGCAACAAGATGGCAGTCGCTCACACTGAAGCGCTCTCCAGTCTGTATCACACTGAATCGCTCTCTGGTCTGTATCAATTTGTAACAACATACTATAACATGGAGCACCAGACAGCAATTGCTGGTTTTGTGCACCACACATAACAAAGCTAGGTTACAAGCTTATAAGGACATCAGTAATCTGTAGTTCATTGATTTTTTTGCATCGATGTACTGTTATAGAATGTAGTGTACCACTGCCCCAACTGTTTTTTAATAGATAAAACACTTTTGTCTGAAATAGCTGTAGGCTAGATATGATACCAATGTATGGATTATCGTCCATCCCCTTCCTTCAGTAACAATCTTCCAAGACTTAATAGTGCATCCTTTCTTATTTATGAAAGTTGTATACAAGCAATGACTTACAGTTTCAAAAATTTTATGAAATATTTGGTAAAAAAGACGAGAAAACACCAATGACTCAACTACAAGTGATTGACAGTTGACCCAAAGTCAAGTACATTCGATACTGTTTTGATGCCACTGCAAATTTACCCCAGATGTGCCAAAATCACACTACAAATCTGAAAACCTAAAATCTCTACAAAAACGGACATCAGCAATATAATTATTTATCAAAACCCTTAATAATTTTAAATGGTTCTGTATCTTTGGAATCCACCATTCCAGAAAAAAAAATATTTTCCAATCAAATCTAGAAATTGTAAAATATGAAGCCATTGAGTTGGTGGAAAATTCAGTTGATGACAGAGGACGTTGATCTAATCAGATGGATTAGTACTGATGTGGGTAATAAGAATTACTGTATAAGACAATCAAAAATAGGTGTCCCTTTCTTTCACTAGCCTGTAGGGGTGAGTATACGTTAGTGGATGTATTCTCACCAAGATGATGCCCAGGTGACCCTTTCACTTGGTTTAGGAGGCTACGTACTTAGAGAAAGATGTTGTCATACTTATTTCTTGATATGTATGCATAACGTTATTCCTTATGTTATTGTGGAACTGTAAATTGAGAAAAATTTTGATTACTCATATAAGTATCTTAAAATCCCAAATTATTTTAACTTAGTTTAAAAAACATTACATTACCTTTTTTACCAACTACATGTAACGTTACTTATGGAATCTAGATATTATATTCCATTTGTGTGCCATAATGCCATAATCACTATAAATGTGTCATTGCTGCTTACATTTTAATTAAAATAGATTAATAAATAAAAAACCTTGGAAGACAGTGACAACCCAACTCAGTGCCGAGCACTGACATGCGGTGAGGAGGATGATGAATGATAAAGAGTTATGCTAAGGTATGAACACAGTTGATTCAGTGTCGTCCAACTTGAATATTTCAAAAGTTCATTTCATTAAAATGTTCTATGAACATTGTTGTGGCAACTTTCCAAAAATCTTCAAATCGAAGGATCTCTGCAAGTAATGTACTTCTGTATTGAGTAACATTTTCTAGGTCATGTTGAACCATTTTGTGCCTGTTAATGATACAAATTAAGAAAAAATCTGGAAAGAGCCATAAGAGGAATACATGTCAGTTTCCAGACTGAAATGTATTATTATAATGGTGTGCTGTAGTTATCGCCAATATGACGTAGTTACCTTAGATAATTTGAGATACATGTACCAACTTCAGTGACTAGAGCCTGAATATTTCTGTGTTAACATTAATATGGTCTAATATTACTGATGTTTTGCTTTGAGCAATAAATGCAGAATGATATTCAATCTCAACTTTGGAATGTTTTATTGCATGCTTGATGTACTCATAAACAGAGGATTGACTGAAGAAGGCAACATTTATACATCTATAACCTACAAAAACTGGTGAACAATTACTTCAAGTGTAACATGTAATTCATTCAAGATACGCTAGATGCCGCTTTCATGGTTGAGAGTTTTATAAAATTCTGCTCGCAAGAGGGCGCCCTTAGTATCCGAAATGCGCATGTGCAGTAAGTACAATCCTTTGCAACGCAATACGAACTGTTTTCACCCAAACTTCTTCGAGGAAAGTTGGCCTTAGTAAGCGTTTTCCTTCTTTTCTCCAGCCAAATTGTACTATGACTAGACCCCCTGGGTAATCAACGGCGTCTGGATTTGTTGTATCCGTTTCTTGGTTACTGACGGAGAGAAAAACAGGAGAATTTTCTCCAGTTTGTTGGAGACCGGGTCGAGAACCAAACCTGACCTAACCACCCATCCCACCAGGAAGTCAGTGACAGGGCCTGGGGACACCTTCCCGTCCATCCAAGTCGTCAAAAAAGGTAAGTATAGGGATATTTCGGACTTTTGCTGACACGTTTGTAACACCTGAAACGTTTTGCAAATATACGTCATCGGGCAGTGGAAACTTCTGGATGTCAGGGAGGTCAAAGGACAACCTTCTGCGTACCAGAGTTTTAAAAAACAACACCTCTAACGTTAATGTTTTAACTTTATTTTCGTGCCCATATTGAGGCTATTCTATAAAGTGTAATTATCTAACGTTTATTTTGGTTCCAACATCAGCACACACGTTGAGGTGCAGCTGAGGTGTTCACCCTTACAGGTGAATAGGTGAAAGATTCATGTTACAGGTGTCACCTTGTGTGAAAATATGGGTGATTGACGTCTGACCTCGATTTGCTTGAGAGACTTTGTGGGCCAGTGTCATGGCAGTATCACCTGTGAAGTGTCAGGTGTGAGGAAATCCAACTTTCAGGACTCCTAAAGAAACCAACTCTTTGGGGCTATAAAAAGTCTGGAGCCAGTCCTGACAGTGATACAGTCGTGATGACATGTGTTAAAAGAGCATTTTATTGGAATGTTCATTTATTGGTTATTCCTTCCCATTTGTACCACCTACTGTACCCTTTCCGCTCTTCCTATCTGTAGAGAGTTGACAGACCCTATCACTCAGTACCAGTGGAAGGACATTGCCCAGAAATATTGTCACTAATGATAAGTGGTTTGGTTTCTATCTGTTCCTACTCGCCTCTTGTTCTTGTTGTTTCATGGTCTTTTGTCCCTCAACCAACTACAGCTCTTGCCATACTTGCTCAAACACCCAAAAATGGATGTGTTCTTCTTATTTGCAGGTATTACAGTATGCATTGGATCATTCATTTGGAGGGTGGACCAAGGAGAGTTAACCATGCAGCAGTGTCTGTGGGGGATAAAGTCTACAGCTTTGGGGGGTACTGTACTGGGGAGGACTTCGAGACAACTAGACCTATCGATGTTCATGTCTTTCACATTGGTACGAATCATGTTTTTAATTACAATGTGTGTTATTTCTTCCTGTCATTTCCTCAGAATGATATTCATAAACAACCACAACTTTCTGTAACCAATGATATTTTACACTTTTAGTTTCCTTGGAAAGACTGTACAACCATCGACGTCACGTTGAAAAATAGTTGGTCATGTAGCATGCAAAATGTTAGCATTAGTAAGGCAGCAGCAGTGTTGAGGAAGCATTCTAAATATAGATGCTGACATGCAGATATCCGGATAAGACAGCAGCCAAGCATACAGCAAACATACATGGAAGAAGCTGGTGTGTCAAAGAGTTTTAACCAGCTATATAATACATATGATACGGAAAAGAAATAGAGTCAAAAGTACATTAACTGATACTAATGACATGTTGACATCTTTTCCTTTCAGTAACATGTCGCTGGAAAAAACTGCCAATCCCAACCCAAAGTGACCCAGATTACCAGTCTGTGCCGTACATGAGATATGGTCATACTGCAGTGGCTGTGGGGGAGAAGGTGTATTTGTTTGGGGGTAGGAATGACTCTGAAGGAGCAGACAACATTCTGTACTGCTTTGACACAAGTGAGTAGAACAGTAGTATAAATGAACAAAGTTTGATGTAATGTCATTCTTTCATGTCACCTGCACACAGGTCGTTCTTTCTTAACCGACAGTTATTAGTTTTGAATGTGTGAATAAATGATTGTGCTGGTGTTCAGAGCAAGACAATGAAATCAATAAGATTAACGTCAGAAGATAAGTGATAAGTACTTGTAACAGAGACTGTTACTTGGAAATGATTAAGTGTCTTGTATCTTTGAAGAAAAAAAGAAAAAAAAGTGCTTTGCATGATAAGACTTCATGGGGAGATGACCCATCAAATTTTACAGGTCAGTTGATAAAGAACACAAAAGATGTTTCTAATTGTGATGGAGATTTGGGTTCTTGAAGAATTTGTAAGGGCTCTACGACCAGTCACCTAATTTGCAAGAAAGAGAAGAAACAAGAAAAAAAAGGTCCTTAGACTTATATTAGAGTGGTGTTTAGAATTTAGAAATGTTTTGCATTGCATTATTATATTTTCATCTGTAGTATTTGGCAAAGCCAAATTTCTGGGCACATGGACTTGTAGTTAATTGGTCTCTTTCGTTTCTTACTGTTGACACATGTTTGTAGCTAATTATATGCTAACCGCAAACCTATTGGAGTGGAACAGACTACATCTTGTTTTTCTCCTACATTATATTTGCTTGGCTACAGGATGACAGTAATCTACATTCTTTGTCTGTCCCCTCCAGCTACACTAAGATGGTCCTGTCCGCAGGTGACCGGTGCCACCCCCCCAGCACGTGATGGACACTCCCTGTGTGTGGTTGATGACAACCTTTATGTATTTGGAGGTTATGAACAGATAGTAAGTACTGCTGTTGACTGTAGCAGTCCCTTGAATCCTGAGAAAATGGGAAATTTCTTAAAAGGCCAGCATTATGCCAGAGGCAATGATAAGTTCTATTATCAACTTATTACAATGACCGGGGTGCTACAACCACAGAATTATCATTCAAGTACATGTACTTATTAACAGTTTTACAATGCCCATCATAGTATCAATTAGATGTAATTGAAAATCTAAGCTTAGGCCACACCAATTTAATTTGTTGGTTCTCGGATTCGCCTCTTCATTTTTTTCTGATTTGCAAAAAAAAAAAAAAAAAATTCTGGTTATGAATCAACTAAAAAATGCTCATATTTTGCCTCCAACAGTTCAAGAAAGACCTGTTACTCCTAGTTGTTACAGTTATTACATCTACCAATGCACTGGTTTGATTAAAAGTTCAAAATTCATTATTCAAATTTTAACCCAGTCTTTTGTGTTGACTTCATGGCACCAATTCTAGCATTTGGGGCTATAATAGGATGCCCAGGCCTGTTTTTATTTTTATTTTTTTTCGCCCTGTCGCTTCATATTTTTCTGAAAAAATCCGAGAACCAACAAATTAAATTGGTGTGGCCTTATGGTACTTTTTTAAATGTCCACAAAGAAGCTAGTAATGAGATTGTAGCCATTATAGTTGACTCTATGGTAAAAGATAGTAAACGTTAGTTTGTAGCCATTTCTCGCAATTATTTGGCAGTGTTTTAGTTTTAATGGTGTTTTGAATGCATTAACCATCTGATGGTTTATTTTCTACAGGCTGACTGTTTCTCTAATGAAGTTCACAAACTGGACACAAGAACAATGCACTGGAGACTACTACAAGCCAGGGTGGGTATCAGTGTTGGTGTCTAAGCATTAAAAGGACTTTCAATGTCCAATGAGTCATCGACTCTGAAAGATATGTTAAGTATGTTGCTGGGACTAGTACTTACATCGACAAATTTACCTTTTACCCAGTGATTTAGTTCTCAGTTCTTCATGTACTTTCTCTAAGATGTCAAAAGTCAACCTAGAAGTTTTTTAAATGTAGCTTGCTGCAAAATGTTTTCCTTCTTGATGCATCTGTACATATGTTTAGATTAGTTTTCAGCTTTGCATAAGATTTAAAGTACTGTCAGGTAAAGCTGTCTAGTAAACTCTGACCTATGACCCTACAGGGTCACCCAGCCAGATGGCGAGATTTCCACTCTGCCACAGCGGTTGGCAGTAAGATGTTGATCTTCGGCGGCCGTGCGGACCAGCTAGGACCGTACCACTCCAACCATGAGATCTATCCAAACTATGTTAAAGTGTTTGACACGGTGACCTTGAAATGGAGCGAACCAGAGGTGAAGAACCGTGCGCTGATCGAGGGCAGAAGGAGCCACTCTGCATGTACGTAACACTGCCAGGCCTTCTGCCTGAAAGCCTCCAGATTTACAGTTGGACCAGGTATCTTTTCAGGCATAGACTGGCCAAATGTCATGAAGCATCACTAACAGGCATGATAATCACTGCAGGTTTTGGAACATGGACTTGATCAGTTGTTCTTAAAAGTGACTGTTCAATTCTAATCTAATCTTTGACTGGAGTGAGTAAAGAAAATTGATGAGTTAATTGTATGACATGACTGAATCCTGTGTCCTTTCTCACAGTTGCACATGAACAGTATGTGTACATTTTTGGTGGCTACAATGCACTGCTGGAGAAGCACTATGGGGACATGTGGCGACTGGACACAGGTCTGTTTTACATCACCTGTGGCACTTGGTACTGTATGCTTTTTAACTAGAGAATTCTGTGGATGTCATGTATATGTGGCAGCACATTTATATTTACAAAAGTAATGGACATCATAAAAATTCAATACATATGTACTTGGGGGGAAAAATCACATACAAGTAGTGTAAGAGTCGTGAAATGTGAAGACAGTTGCTTGTGTGGTGTAAGTAAAGCATTGTTGGTGTCTTCCCTGCTACAGAGAAGTGGGAGTGGAAGCAGGTGTTCCCCCTGAACCCAGGCCCGTGTGCCCGGCGGCGCCAGTGTGCATGTGTGATCAGAGACCAGGTGGTTCTCTTTGGTGGGACAAGGTAAAACATCGTGTATTAGATGTAGAGTGGTAAGTTTTATCCTGATTGTATTAAATGTAGAGTGGTAAGTTTGATACTGAGTTTGTAAGAGACTGATACTGGATGCCACCATAGTCCCAGACCCTCAGGCACGAGGATGGGACTAGGTAAAGGTAAAGGTAAAGGTAAGGTAAGTTTGATTCATTAGTTGTTAGCTTGTTTTCAGCTGGAGATGTTGTAACCTTGTGACCTTGGTTTAGCCTGTCTAATTTTTATGTCCTTTTGACTGCACTCCCAAAGCTATCCTAGTGGTTAACTTTGGGAAGTAGAATAGAACATTATGAGAAAGATTGATTGATTGTATCTGGGTGTTGTTCCCTGCAGCCCATGTGAGTTTGGGCAGGTGGGAGATCTGTCCAACCTGATGGACCATTCTGATGTCTACATCCTAGACCTTGGTGAGTCATGTTAGAAATGTGGCATACAGGAGGTTATTTGTATTGTCAGTTTTGTATGGCTGATGCAGAAGTGTAAAGTACAAAAAAAGTCCATTTTTCAAGTCCAGTTGATACATCTTCTTCTTTACAAGGCTTTGAATAGCTGCCACAGACAAGTAACTTTTGTTTTAAGTTCACAAATAAGCCAGGAAAAATCTAGAGCAGCTGTATGCTTATTGTTTGATTTTTTTTTTTAAATTAAATATTACATATAAATACAAAGAAAAACCTTGTGGCAAGCCCCCCTAATACAAATATAATAATACATACAAAGTGTAACAGGTTACTAAGAAAGTTGGTCTCGAATATTATCGACTGAAAATAATGTGTTACAGAAATAAGGCTTGTTATTCGAAGATGCGCTTTTAAAGATATCATATTTTGCATGTAATAAACATTGATTCAAGTGTCTATTCTTTTCCTGCTTTTCAATTGTTTGATATGCTTCATTCCCACAGCCCCATCACTGAAAACCCTGTGTAAAGTTGCAGTGATAAAGCACAAGCTGGACTGGTCTGTGCTGCCATATGATATAAGGTCAGTAGTTGATAAACATTACTCTTAAAACATTTCATAGCTTTTCAAATCTCTTTTAGAAATTTAATTAAACTTATAGTCATATTTTTCTTCTATTTTCCTGCTTCCTCCACAGATGGGAGTTGGAAGCCATGACAAAGAACAACACCATCTCCAGACCCCTCCCCTCCTTCCAGGGATGACTGACACCTGTCAATCATTATCAACCTGTAATTACAATAACTGAATATCCATTGTTTGATGTGGTGACACAGTCTGTTTATTTACTGCATATTTAACAGTATGTTATATACCAAAGCTGCTCAGACAGTATTAGGTATATGGCATTGTATATTTTTGTTCAGCACAGTCAATATATACTGAATGGGACAAAATAATCAATTTTAGTGAAGTAAATTGGAACTAGAACAAAGCAGTCAGTTTCATGTGATATGTTGCTAATTCTAAAAGCTGCCTTTCACCCTACTGCTACATGTATCAGCTAGTTTGGGTAGTTTTGGGCCTTACTGCATGTCTATCAAGCTATCAGAACAGTCATGTGTCTATATGTCCCAGCCATCTCTGGGTCGACATGTTGATTGACCCACTTACTAGACACAGTTGCCTGTTGTTATAGTTACATTCTTGTTGTGCAACAATCATGAAATGACATCCTTGTGGCCTTAATGTCGGTCATCAGTACCAGAATCATGTGCTGCTGGTCGGCTGGTTGCCAGGAAAGGTCCCTGATGGTCACAGTCTGCCTGTCGTGTCTCTGAAAGTCAGCCTCATCTCCCTGGAGATAGGGGGATCTCCCTTACCCCATGATACAATATCTATACTAGTAAACGGGCCACACAAGTTTGTATAGCAGTATCCACCAAATAGGTAAATTTGTACATACAACTGTAATTAAAATAAAACCTCTAGCATGGAGAGGAATTTATTGCTAGAAAGTAGAAACAGCCATCATCATTTGTTACCAGCTTTATCCCAACAGACCCAATAGTGTATGATTAGGTAACAGATAACAGCAGGGACATGTTTGCCTTTCTAGTATTTCTTGAGTTCGTAACTTTTGAAGAACACAGTTTGTGTCTGTAATATCAGTTGAAGTGGAAAATGTAAGAAGAAGTGGTTCAGAGAATCCATGCTAGAGGATATCAGAGCCAGAATTTCAGGATGTTTGAAAATGTGAATAATGTTTCAATCATGTACATACCAATAAACCTAAGGCTTGGAGTTGTTTGGGTACTTTTGGAAATACATGTATTTCAACAAAGTTTTCTTAGGCCTAGGAAAAAAATGTTGTGTTTCCTGTTTCAGTCCTGAAAAAATTAGGATCAGTAGGTAGGGATTATCTTTTTTTTTTTTCTTTTTTAGACTTTGGAGATCTCTAGTGATCCAACTTATACAATACAGTATTTTAACAAAGTAAAAATTGCATGAGGGCACTTACTAGTATATTTTCAATGTCAATGTTGGAAAACCGATTGTACAACATTTCATCACTCAGGTGTCAGATCATGGAGCTAGAAAAGGTTGATCAGCTCAGCAGGGGTCCACCCAAAAAATGGCTAGGGTCAGTAGTTTTTTCTAGGGTCGGTTGGGAAACAGGAAACACAAAATTTGTTTTCCTAAGCCTTAGGTACACAACCTTATGTTTTCTCAACTGACATTTTGGCAGCTGCTCTGCTGCCTTCATGATCATGAGGGTGATGTGTTTTCTCCTTGTCACATTGTGATGTAAAAATAAGGTTGTGTACCTAAGAAAACTTTTGATTTACCAACCCGATTTTTGATACAGCATTTTAAAAACTGGCTACGATGAATTGAAAATTATTGTTTTATTTAGAATGGCTCCTGTAGGGGATGTACAGTATTGCTTCAGGCCACATCAGTGAAATACTTTGATTCTCTGACTGGCTGTGGTTACGGGGGTGACTGTATTGTGTTTAAGTGAACTAAATGTCTTAACTGTGGCTTGGTCACTTTGAGTGAATAACTTATAAGAACTACGTGGTTCATCATTCCTTTTCCTGTTTCAAGTTAGAGATTGGCAAACCAAGCATTTCACTGGAGTGGCCTTAGTGAATAGTCCTTTGTTGATTGTTGACTTGATTAACTGATGATTGGGAAAATGCGATGTTGATTATAATGTGGGGGTAACATAAGGCATTAAGTATGAATTTGGTAAAAAAAGTCCAAAATTGGATTGCTGGCTGGCTGACAAAGAAAATTCTTATCATGAATGTATACAGTATAGTGTGATATATATCAAAATGTAAAAAGAGGAATAAAATAATTTTATTATATGAATGATTATGATGTAGTAAGGTGGATGTATTCTGTTCTGTAATGTATATGTGAGCTTTACTTTGAAATACATGTAAGTCATGCTGCAGTTTTGCACGCAAAATGCACCATTGAACATCTTCGATCCTGTATGTAATGCAAACATTTTGGATAGCCCACCACAAATATGACATGTAGATACACCAGCAGAAACTTCTGAATATTCAAAACAACAATATTTTAGTCTTGCCATATGACAGATCATACACTGCCTTCCAGCCTTGCCTGTTGGTGTCAAATGTTGCTTTTTGGTCAATTTGATGTTATTTCATGCCTTATATAAGTAATAATTAAGTCATAGAGATGAAAGACAGGTGCAGGATGTACAGTTGTATATGTATGTATGTATGTATGATGAAAATAAATATGCATCATGTCACATTTATTACAATAAAACCATGACAGTTGTCAGGCAGTGTTGTTCTTTGCTGTATATGAAACAAAGGTTTATGTCTCCAGTCAGCTTTTTTGATCTTGTCCAAAGTGAGATCCATAACTTACTTCAGCATGCTTTTCTGTTAGCCACTGAAACCTGGCCTAGTTATTTGTGGACCTCCAGTAAACAATGACAACAATTGCACAAGCATTCTGTGTACCACAAGTTTATTACCTCAGTCAGCAAGCCAGAAACTACTCAGGCTTTTAAGACTCATAGATGTAACACATAACACAATATTTTGCAGCCTGTTTTTTTTGTGTGTACTGATATTGATTTTTGACAAACAAGAAGGATTGCTCAATGACAATACTCCAATCAATCTTTATTAAAAATCAACGGGTAGCAGAGTACAAAAATTCCCTTTGGTTGTTCATATTTCTTTCTCCTCCATACTACCAGTACTTGCCATTGGTCATGAGTTGCTTAGTACTTGGCCTTGAAAGCATTGAAATTTGACTTCTGATTTGTCTAATTCCTTGTCTATAAATATTACTCCCTGAAATCGTCATGATTAGCGATGGATCTTCTGTTCTCCTCCTGGTGACAGGTCAGTAGGTCAGTCCCTCCACATCATCCACAGCCGGTTGATACTGATGACCCGGCGCTTAGGGAATGCCCGTAGTGACGATGGCAGGTGGCGATGCATGCACACAAACACGACAAACAACACCGTCATGGCGAGGCAGAAGTACATAAAAGACATGGACGGCTCCTGCAGGAAACAAACCAATATTCAGTTCTGACGACTGAACAGTTTATTTGCAGCTGAAAAAGCTTGAGAGAAAGATAATGTTTTTTGCTTGGCTCTTTTCAAACTCCAGAGACTGTTACCTCGATAACTCCGAATGGGCTGTGAGCCTGGCGCTCCTTCCAGTAGCTCAGGTAGGAGAACAGAGTCTCGTACAGCGGCTGGACCTCATCCAGGGCAGTCTGGGATAGGACAGAACCAACTGTCAGGTTCTACATACATGTACATGTACATGTAAAATGTTAAAAAGAATAATTATTAACAATGGAAAACCACAAGGATAAAAGTAAAGGTTTTATCCATCCCAATGCTGCCTTGTTGACCTGTAGTGACCCACCTGTAGGTCCTTGTTAGGAGGGTTGAAGAGGTCGAAGCACCTTTTACTGGGACTGTCCCGATCTCCCCACATCTCCACTGCCAGCGAGAACGGCAGCTGGAGGGAGCAGAGTCACACGTGTCTGATGGCTGCTTATGACAAACTGGACTCAGGAATCTAAAACCACTTCCACATTGTAATCAAGAATAAAGAAGTGCTTTAATGTCAGACTCACCTCCTTTACCCCTGCCATGTAGTCGAATGATGTTCCATCTGCTGTGTACTGGTTCAGCTCATAGCCAATCCCGTGCTGGAACTCCGGTACCATTGCATCAGATAACAGCTTGGCCAGGCGCATTTGATCAGCCAGGTTCTTAGGTTTCCTCTGCTCCTGCTTGGACTGGGAGTCTACAACAATATGTGAATAATTGGTTGCCTGGTTCATTTTGTGGACTTGCCTATGGTTTGGATTCAAAACAATTTGTGAGAAGTTGACAACTTTATACTTAATAAGTATAAAGTTGTCAACAAGTTAAAGAGACAAATGACACATATAGTCTTTTGCCTGCAGTAGTTCAGTTGGGCTACTAGACATGAATAATACTGTATGCAGCAACAACCCCGATGTAACATTGAAAATTTTATCATCTTCTTTTGACTCTCTAGGTTGGGAACAATCGTTGAATAAGGTCATCCAATATTGTAAATATTGAAGTATGAATGGGTTTAAAAGCAAAAATTTGTTCGATTGCTATTGGAGTCATCCTGTGGGAACTGACCAGAGAATGGGAGGTAGATGTCCCTTGTGCCTGAGTGTAGAGACAGGAAAGCATCAAACTGGAACTTTGTTACCAGGTCTGTCAGCACAAAGCACTCAGGCTCTGGAAATGGCAACATGGAGAAAGATTAGAGGGCAAATTCACGTCAAGGACACTGATACCAGTAATATATGAACTCATTAGGACTTCCAATTTTTGAAAATTTGCATATCATAGAGCCTTGCAATTTTGAAGTCATTACAAATACATGTACACAACGTAGAACTTAACCCCAACCTTATCCATTGTTCCAGCTCTTACCAGAGAATGCAGCTGCTCCTCTGTACTCCTCATCCTCAGGGTCCCCCGAGCTGCCAGGACCACCGAACTGCCAGTCAAAGTTCCTGTTCAGATCCACTCCTGTACTCGTCCCCCGCCAACAGTAGTTCTTAGTTCGTTCCACATACTGTCTCCCGTCTGGGTTGACTAGACCAACTATGAACAGATCTATCTTAGACAGAATCTCGCTAGTGTATGCCCTACTGTGGCTTCCCTCTGGTGCAGTCAGACCCCCAGTCAGATTCAGTAGTAAGTGAAACATGCTCTCCACGGGGAAGAATTCACGTGCATGTTCCCCGTATGCCAGCAGGATGCGAGCCTTCACTGGTGTAAGTCCCACCTCTGTGGTATGCTGGATACTGTAGCTCCCTGAAAAGTTGGAGACTCGTAATACATACTGTGGTCGTCCCTTTCTGGAACGGTAATTTGTGTCTAACCTAAGGTATGCAGGAAATTTCTGTGCAAGTTCTTGTATATGAGCTCCAACTTGAGTCAGGTTGTGGTACACGGTATAGTCTGGCAGGTATTTTTCCTTGACAGGTTTGACGTCACGACCCTGTGTCCATGGTAACCAGGTGAGGAGGAGTAGCAGTGACATGTACAGTAGGAGGAGGGGATTGCACAATGTCCTCCCCGGCCGCTGGGGTGTACCACTACAACTGTACACTGGCATGATGGTTCCTATTGCACACGAATTGATGACCTGGAGAATTGTAGGAAAATAGCTCAAACATTTCAAGTACATGACAGGTGCTGACTGAGTGTTGACACACTGACGAGCTGAGGATGGTTCATGGCCCAGAAAGCATGATGCAATGGCACCATAGTCTGTTGTTGTAATCAGATTTGCTGTGTTAATTTTGAACATAAAGTTTTCAATTTATGATCCATCCTGTGGTTTTT
This sequence comes from Branchiostoma floridae x Branchiostoma japonicum, assembly GCA_013266295.2. Lineage (NCBI taxonomy): Eukaryota > Metazoa > Chordata > Leptocardii > Amphioxiformes > Branchiostomatidae > Branchiostoma > Branchiostoma floridae x Branchiostoma japonicum. The sequence continues at coordinate 20,179,867 of CM023840.1, forward strand.
ACATGTTTTCTTTATCATGCAAACTGTTCAAGGCCTAACGCAACATTTTCTAGGTCGTTTTTTTTTTAAAATACAAAACCATCTAAAATTTTATAGCAGACCATGAGGGACAGATATGGATCGACTAGAACACTACTGATCGTGGTTTATTATGCCATACACACTCTTTGATCACGTACGTGCGGGTTCCTTTGCTGGACTTGACCTAATTGCCAAGCTCCAATCCACACCACAAGCATCTAAGCACTAGTACTTACCTCATAGCCTGACTTTTCTCTCCCACCTACACAACAATACAGCCATCTTCGCCATTTCTTTAGGACACAACAACATTCGTTTCGTGTGATAGTTGTTGATTTGCCCTTAAGCCGCCCATCTGTTTTTCTTCAGCGTTCAAATCAAATCAAATCCCTTACGAAACGCCCTGAAGGCTACAGGGCTACAGACGCACCGGACTGGTACAAGTTATAATAGGGGTGATAATGTTGATAGATTAATTAGTGAAATTACACACGTAGCTAAGGTGAATAGAGTTAATCCATCTAATAAAAATATAATAATCTTACAAGTTATGATTGCTTTGTTGCAGTATAATTTGTAAGCTGTCTGGAAAAATATTTATTCTGCACCAGATAATGGGATATTCTGTCAAAGGTGAAAGGTTGCACCCTCTGAGCACGTTGCTGGAAATTGCTCTGGGTGGTGAGTGAAAATGCGCGGTCATTTTGAAGATTTGTGATGTCAGTTTGATTCACAAGAGAGATTGAATTATGATACAGCTGTGCCGACATCTTGGAAGTCATCTAAAATGCCAGACTGTCGTGTGCCAGGTTCGGAAACACGTTCAAGACGGGCAAAGAAATAATCAGAGGGGTGCCCTGTTTGCTCGTCTGCTTTCGACGGAGAGAGACCATGGCAAAAGTGAGAAACAACAGGAACAAGGACAGGGGGATGAAAAGAGCAAGGAAAGACACGTGTTAGAATCTTCACCTCTGCCCTCCTGTCCGCCAGGTTTACCAGAAAAACCAACTGCAGAGCTCAGTAAGCAACCCATGGCCATGGACCGTCGCTTGCGTGGGCGCCCCCTATCCCCCTTTCAACGCGTTACAGGTTTTATGCCTCCAGACTTCTGGAAAAGCAAAGTGGCTGACTTGGGTGCATTTGAGATGGAATCTACTCAAAAGCCTAGCTCGGAGACTGAATCAGCTGCAGAAACATTAAAAGAACAAAACAATAGAATTAATCAAGGTCATAAAAGTAGTAATGAGTCTGAAGGCAGTAAAGTCCTTGAAGATCATCATATGGATAAGGAGAGAGATGATACGAAACATGTTCAAGACTTCAGCTCAACAGGAAGATCAAACTTGTTTCCGTTTGACTTGACTTTCAATCTACCAAATTTTAAAGTGTTCAAATCACCATTAAAGCAGTTGCCACTCAGGGTAGGAGAACCAATCATGGCCGAGCTGAAGGAACAGAGAGAAGTCCATCACTTCCGCAAGATGTGGATTCTGGATGAGAGAAGGAAGGTTAATAGCAAGTATGGGATGATTTTGTTTGAGGACATCATTGGGAAGAATCCAGGAGACACCTACGTCACCTCAACTGGGACAGAGATGATCATTCGCCGCCCAAGTTTAGAGGAGTTTACACTCTACATGAAGAAGATTGCTGCAATACCGCACCCAAAGGTAGGAGGATTTGGGAGAAGATAAGATGCATCTGCATTGAAAGTGCAGAAATAAGCAAACTGTGCTTAAGGAAATATCTTGGTTTCATTTATTGGCTGTAATACATTGTAGATTAAAAAGCACATATCCTGTCACCAGCTATGGGGCTGTACATATGCTTTATTAAATAGAGTAAGAGATGATGGCCCTTTACCATTGATGCTGCCAAAGAATCCCATAAAGTATTTCTCTAGTGGGCTTCAAAATTTCCACCCTTTGTAGTGAACAAAAAAAAATCTGGCTAGGAAAGTATTTGCATTGGTGTTTTTTCCTGCAGAACAACAACACAGCCCTGTGCCTGTTGGACGTGTCACCAGGAGACTGGATACTGGAGTGTGGGACTGGGTCTGGTGCCATGACACTCTTCCTATCTAGGGCAGTGGGAGTCACTGGTAGGGTCGTCTCCTTTGAGATTAAGGAGGATCACCTGAACAGAGCTAAACGCAACTACAGGTGAGCAATGAAGTTGTGCTTTTTATCTTTTATCATTTTTATCTACAAGTACTACGTTGTTTGGTGTTATGCTGAAGTTGCATTTGATTGAAAGGATGAGGCAGCATGAGTCCTGTCTTCTTGCTTTTAGCTCTAAACATGAAGTATGTTAACTTTGTACAGGTTATGGATAGACTCCTGGAAGCTGAGTCATGAGACAGACTGGCCTGACAATGTCACCTTCCATCAGGCAGATGTGATCAATGCCACAGACAAGGTCAGGCACCTACTGGATGGGGTAAGGCACACAAGGCTACTAGTATCTCATGTTATTCTAAGGTACTTTTTTGGGGGTATTTTTCCACGTATTCTTTCATAGAGGTGACATAATAACCAACACCAGCTCTTATGTTCCTTTTCCACAGGCATTTCTGGACATGTTGACTCCTAACATAGGATTGCGTGCAGTACTGCCTCTCATCAAGCCTGGCAAAGTGATTGCATGCCACATCGTCAAGTAAGATATCACTACTGTGTTTTTTGATACAGTGGAAACAACAAGTTATTGTATGTCATGTCACATTATGATGGCCTTTTTCTTTGTTCCTGAAAGTTTCTAAGCACTCTTGTCTTTCCATGTACATATACTTAGCATGACACAAGTGGTAGATCTGGTGGCCAGCATTTTGAAGCATCAGCTGCCAGTGGTAGTGGAGCAGGTGTTAGAGGTGGAACACAGGAACTGGCTGGTCACACCTGCACGACATTATACAGGCAGGCTCATCTACAAGCCTGGCAGACCCTCACATGGGGAGGTCAGCAGTGATGAGGAACAAGGTAATAAGGTATCTCATTTTGTAAGTCTAAAACATACATCTACGCTTAACAGGTACATTGTATTGTATTGATGATGTGTGTCTATGACTTTTATGAAGGTGCCATCTTACCTTATTCACGACTAATTTGTCCTGTCTTTGCTTGTTTTAAAGGGTCTTCAACAGAAGAGGAGGAGAATGGGGGGCAGATAACAGAAGACACAGCTTTCCTGGCCAGACCTGCCATCAAGCAGGATTCCCATACAGGTAAGGTTCCTACAGACATTTACATTTCTAATGTTTGCAGTAAGCCAGAACATGCTTTCAGGCAAATGTTCATAGTTCATCATAGTTCAATAATTACAATCACAAGGTGTGAAATGGCCCGAATATAGAATTTATTCACTTTCTCAAGTATGGGGTATATGACTCTGCTGTTGTAGTGTACAATGTATTTGAGAATGCAAATGTTGGTTGTAAACCACTATCAATGAAGGTAGGTAGTCCATTTGCTTTTATAACATGTTTGCATTTTCTTCCTTTCAGGGTTTTTGATGAAGCTGAGGGTCTACTCTGACACAAAACATGCAAGATGCACCATGTAACATTACTGGTAGTTGCAAGGTCACGAGTAGACTGTGTTATGAGGAACCAGAGCCTACACTACTCTGGTATTGACTGTACACAGATTCTCTTCTGACAGAGATTCCATCTTTTCTTTACCTATTGAAATCCTTTTATAGACAACAAAATACTCTACTTAAATACAGTAAATGAACATTATGTTTACTTACATCTATGTACAGGTCACTTCAATTGCTGATGATACTTCTGTGCAAATACAATCACCATTCAGTGCATAGTATTACAGAATAATATACAAATATACATTAAATAATTATTGATAAATAATTACCCCTAGCAAGGACATGTGTAATGTCCTTGCCCCTTGGTACTTTTTTTGTCTTTGGATTGCTACACATCTGCAATCCATACAGTAGAAATCAATGATAGAAAATTGATATGGGAAAATTCATTTCAACTGTTACAAGGAGGGGCAGATCTTAATGAGTGCCTAACAATACCTAGTGTTATCCCCTGATATTGACAATATTGTAAATGGACCAGTTCATAGAGATGCACAATAAACAATGATAACTGCAATCATCAGCCTTCATCCCTGAGACTACTACTCGGTACCCAGTATTTTGGTTTATACTATTGTTTGGTATGTTCAGTCATAGGAGATTAAAGGGGAATAATGCTTTGACTTTGGCCTTGGTAGGAAGAGAATGCATTAATTTTTCATTTCCCCATATAGGCAGTTCTGACCTGTGAACGTTTTTGGATCACACAAACAACTGAACATGAATTTTCAAAAATCGCCTCTCCTTCTCACAACTGAGCCATAATACAGGTAACTAACATCCCAATCACTCTTCCTTACTGGCCCAGATGGAGTCAGCATCATCTCCAACAGGCACTGGGTCTGTTTGTAGGGTCTTCTTCAGACCTGCCAATCATATAATTATTATCTGTCACACTTCAGTTGCAATTCCTAAGAACAAATATTTAAGTAAACTCCATAGATACATGTAAATGGTACCAAACATGAAATGAAATACATATGCAGAAAATGTTACCTTGCATGTTGAAGCTGGACCAGTCGATCCCGTGTGTCAGGTGATCAGCTGTCGTCGGCACCGAAAAAGCCTCTAGTCGAGGCATCTACTGATGAGCCGCCTTTGGACTTAAGAACAACGTGTGGTGAATCCCGGTCAACCAGGTCTGCGACTAGCTCTCCCGATCGTGACGATGATTTCATCGAGGACTGTGCGGCTGAGAACGACGACAAGGACACTCCGACTAGTAGCTCCCGCTGTCCCCCCGGGGCCGCTGTCCCCTTGGTGCGTTCCTCTCGCAGCGTCATCACTCGATCGATATCAAGACTCTCGTCTAACTCGGTGGGCGAATAGCAACCAGAGTCAAGTGAACAAGCTCAGGCTACAAGAACTCATAAGACTCATGTCTCTTTCTGCTACTTAAACGCAAGGAGTTTATGCTCCGTTAATAGATCACGTAACAAACTTGTACAGTTTCAGAACTTGGCCAGTGTGTTACACCCTTCTGTCATCGGGGTCACAGAGACTTGGCTAGGACCGTCGATTCAGGACACTGAACTCCTACCGTTTAGTGATTACCAGATTTTCCGTAGGGACAGACATTCTATTAATCCTGGAAAAAAAGGTGGCGGAGTCCTGCTGGCGATCGCTAGTGACTTAAAAGCCCAGCATAGACCTGAACTTGAGCCTCTTTCCAGTGAAATACTTGTTTGTACTATTAGTCCTAGTTGTCACTCCAATGTGGCAATTATACTCTGTTACAGGCCTCCTAACCAAGATATCATTGACTTCTCCTCTGAGTTGTATGCTACACTGGAACTTGTTTATCGGAAACACCAGCATTATGTCGTACTGGGTGATTTCAACTTACCAGGTATTGATTGGTCTTCCCTGAACATTGCCGAAGTAGCATCAGTTAATAGATTCATTGATATCATTGGCGATTTCCACTTGACCCAGATCAATTATATCCCATCTAATCGGCATGGTAATTTACTCGACCTGGTTTTTTGTAATTTCCCAGATAAATTCTCGGATGTATCTGAAATAGAAATTGAATTTGACACAGATCATTCCATATTATATTTCAAGGTCGACTTCCAACATCATCCCAAGGCCAAGATGCCACGACTTGTTTACGACTTCAAGAATGGTGACTTTGTCGGCCTGGCCAATTATTTGAGGACATTACCTCTGACTGAAATAATTGATGACAATTTCTGTACAGATACTATCTGGGAAAGGTGGTTATGTGAAGTTAAATCTGCTGTGGACAAATTCGTTCCAAAAATAGTCGTTAAAGATTCAACTTCTCCACCATGGTTCGATTCTGAATTGAGGCACTTAATAAAAAGGAAGCGCACTGCATGGGCTAAAGCAAAAAGGACAAACAAACCATGTCACTGGGCCAGATTTAGACGTCTCAGAAACATCTTGAAGAAAACGCTGAACACCAAGTATTCAAAGTATGTTAATGATTTAGGTAATGTAGTTGTTGAAAATCCAAAACGATTTTGGTCATTTTTTCGTGTCAAAACCAAGTCTAAATGTCTTCCTAATAAACTGCAATCTCAAGATGTTTGTGCTGAGTCTCCCCAGGACAAGGCGGATATGTTTAATAAGTTCTTTTTTTCCGTTTTTAACCACATGGATGAAGAAACCACGTTGCCTGACTTAAATGTAAACACTACAGTTCCCGATATTTCCTCTGTTCAGTTTTCAGTCAAGAGTATTGAACTAATTTTGTCCAACCTGAATGTTAATAAGGCCACAGGGCCTGATGACTTGCCTGCTATTGTTTTAAATAGATGTGCAAGCCAGTTAGCTCCATCATTGGAAAAACTTTTTAAACTATGTCTAAGTAATGCACAAATTCCAAGTATGTGGAAAAGGGCTAATGTTACTCCCGTGTTTAAGAAGGGGGACAAGAGTGTCGTATCGAATTACAGACCAGTTTCTTTATTATGTATCACTAGCAAAGTGTTCGAAAGATGTGTCCTCAACTCTCTTTATCCATTATTATCTGACGCCCTATACCCCCTTCAACATGGTTTTATGAAAGGTAAATCCACCACTACTCAACTTCTGGAAGTCTATGACGAAATCGGTGAAGTACTGGACAGATCTGGGCAAATCGACGTTATATATTTGGACTTTTGTAAAGCGTTCGACAGCGTTTCTCATAAACTGTTAGTGCACAAATTAAGATCTTTTGGGTTTTCCGGCCAACTTCTTGCACTATTTGGCGACTACCTGTCTGGACGATTCCAGAGAACTGTTGTTGAAGGTCACGTGTCCGAGTACTTGCCGGTGGTGTCAGGGGTCCCTCAGGGATCTATATTAGGCCCGTTTTTATTTTTGTTATTTGTTAACGACTTACCTGATTGTGTTCAGTTTGGGCGCATGGCGATGTTTGCAGATGACGCAAAATGTTTTAGAAGAATCACTTCAGTTTTTGATTGTATTAGATTCCAATCTGACTTAGATCGCCTTGTAGCCTGGGGGGAAGCATGGAAAATGACATTTCATCCTTCTAAATGTACAGTTGTTAGCATTACACGTAAACTATCACCAGTTCAATACTCTTATAGCATTGCTGATTCTGTACTAAACCGATCTGACTGTTATAACGACTTAGGCATTCATGTACAACACAACCTTATATGGAACACACATGTATTTAAGAAGGTATCCACATGTAACTCAATTCTTGCTATGATCAAGAGATCAGTTGGTTATAATGCCCCCCTCACTGTTAAACTAAATCTGTACCGTTCACTTGTAATTCCACATTTAGACTACTGTTCTCAGGTTTGGGCTCCACATACAAGGTTACACCTGCGTAAACTAGAAAGTGTTCAAAGACTTGCCAGCAAATATATCTGCAATAATTATGAAGTTAGTTATAAGGACAGATTAGTGATTACTGAACTTTTACCATTGTGTTATAGAAGAGAAATTTTTGACATTTTATTTTTGTTCAAATGTTTTAGAAACTTCTACTGTATCAACATATCTCGTGTGCTCACTGTATCCATACCAACTAGGTCTCTCCGCTCAACAGACCAATTTCTACTTGTACCGCGACCATGTAAAACCGAAACCTTCTCTCATTCCTATTTTAGTCGAATTGCTGTAATCTGGAACATGTTACCATTTTCCATACGTCAACACATGTATTCTAATCTAAGCTTGCCGTCTGTTAAAAAACTGTTAATTTCGTTCTACAGATCTCGCCTAAATGACACATTTTCAACCGACAACTTATGCACCTGGACCTCTACCTGTCGATGTCATAATTGTTTAGTGATTTGATTTGATTACTCTTTATAATTGTTGTTGTTTGTTTGTTTGTTTTGTGTCTATGTTTCTAGAGGAGTCGGCCTAGTAGAGGAACTCTATGTTCCTGTTGCCGGCTCCTCTCAGAATTTTATTTCTGTGAAGTTGAATAAATAAATAAGTCTTCTGGAGCAATGGACAGTGAGGGATCCTCCTGTGAGGACTCTGAAGTCTCTGACAGGTAGAGGTAGGTACTGGCTTGGCTGTCAGACTCATAGCCGTCACTGCTGCTGTCAATGTCTCCAACTACACCCTGCACAGAAGGACAAAGAAGTATTAAGTTTTTTGTGTTTTTTTTCACTTCTGTCAAGGTAGAATTGACAGAAGTTGTTACATAGCTATCTTATAGTGGTAGTTGTTATGATGGTAAATTATCTGGGAATCAGGAAGTACTCTCTACCATACCTGACAAACGGCACAGTATATAGGCTCATAGCCTGGTCCCCTAGGTTCATAATCATGTTCATCTTTGGGGTAGTGCCGTGTCGCCCCTGCATGGTGGTCAGAGCGCAGGCGCTGCCAGATGTTGTGCCACGGAGCAATCAGCATGATCTACAATAACACAGGTGGAGGAAATTCACATATGACTACAAACTGCTTTTAGTCCACAATAGGTTGACTTTCTTTGTGATGAATAGTATTTTGCAAGTCTCAAGTGACAACCAGAACAACAAATGTATTACTTGATAAATGAATATATTTGATACTGCTGGTAATTAAATAGATTTTAAAATATTTAAATAAAACAATGGATTGCTTAGGTAAAGAAAATTGATAAATGTATCACCACATTTCTTGGATTATCCTTATGCCTGCAATAGTAGGTCATGGCTGATAAATATAAAACTGTGTCACCTCCTCACTGCACTTCCTGCTGACAGCTGCCCTGTAGTGCATGGACTCCCACAGGTGGTCTCTCCTCCTCAGGAAACGTGGGTACCGGCTCCTCCAGTCAGCACCAAGGGCCCAGGGGAAGATCTCATACTTCATGTCATCTTCATCCTCTTCCATGTCATTGGCCAGGTAGCTGATTGATGTATAAAGCAGATCATGCAATTTCAATTGAGGGTTTATAAAACGGCCCCATAAATCACTCACTCACTCACTATCCAGGATTTGATTATACTGCTGCTGTTGTCCCTGCCACAGGGGTTGGCAGCAGTCGGCTAGTAGTACTGGTCTTCACACCGCTCCTCCAGGCAGCCCTATCCAGTGGGTTGACACCGGCAAGGCCGCGCTCTCTAATGTCTTTCTTTACACACTCTGACCAGGTCTTTGCAATGTGCAAAATCAATTTAATTTACAATATGTACAGACCATACTAAATTCCTCTATACATAACAATACCAATTGACAATAGCACTAGTAGTTGTTCTCTATGAATATAGACCTGATGCACAACCTACATGTATGTTGTCATAATCTTCATCAATCTAAATCATTTACAAGCTCAGTTTCGTCGACTGCTGCCTACCCCTGTGACAGGGACGCCCGACTGCTGCCTACCCCTGTGACAGGGATGCCCGTAGCAGTATAATATAAACCAGGATAGTGAGTGAGTGAGTGATTTTCCATAGCATCAGCATTTCATGGGTTTTTGATGGTCATGATTGATTCTGTTGATAAGAATGTCACCAACATAAGTACTCACAGAGCCACAAAAAAGTTCATCCTGTTGTACTGCTGCACTGAGTATCCAACTCTCTTGAAGTAAGCAAACACCATGGCCAACAAGTACTATGGGAATTGGAACAACAACATCATGCCATATTAGTCTTCTTTTTACAAATACCAATGGAAGTTTTTTTTTATGATTGGGAAAATCAAATAGATGATAATTGGATGCTAGAAGAATCCTAGAACAGAATGAAATGCCAACAATACCCAAAATTAATATTGTGTGCCATCAAAAATTCTCTTTACCTTGTCAGCTATCCTGCAGCATCTGTCCATCCAAAGGAAATCTTGGATTAGGTCATCATCTGCATAAATATGTTTGATTTGTCAATCTGTATTTCTCAATTGGGATTATGGTCTATAGAACTGGTGAAATACTTTATTCATGCTCAAGGTATGAACTGGTCTACAACAGTTTTAAGAAAAAGAGACAGGTATGTTCAAGTTTTATCTTTCTAGACATAAATGGTGTGTTACTACATTGTCACTAGAGACAAAGCACTGACCTATCAGCCTGAAGAAGGCATCCATCTCGGTCGTTTTGACTATTAGGCTGGGTTTCTTCATCCTCTTTGCCAAAGGACAAGGAGCTGGATGCGGGGGTCGCTCTGGAGTCCGGCTCCGCTTGCTGAGCAGTGACTTCCCCACATGTGGGACCAGGGGGCGTGTCAGGATCGGGGTCTCCTGTTTGTTCGCCATTGGAGGAGATGGGCACGCCGTCTTGTCCAATTCCTCGGAGTGTCCCTCCATGTCCCAGATACTCATCTCAGAGTTGGCAAAGAACGAAGAGTCGAAGTCCTCGGACAGATACGGCTCGCGGTAGAAGTCATCTACATCAAGAATGGCAAAAGCAGAATTCAGATACATGAGGTTCGTTTAAAACACGTTCAGTTTGATGTCCGTATTACCTAGGGAAATAAAAAGATCCAACCAAAACAAACCATTCTTCTTACCGGTAAAACTGTACTATTGCAATACAAAAGCATTCATTACCTTGGTCACACATCATCACTGCATCGGAATCGAAACAGGCCATGGTAGATCTTCTTGAGCAGAGTTCTTTTTCCTCAGAATGGACGACGTTTTCCTGCGCCTGCAGACGACATTCTGGGCTACCGTCACGACCAACAAGTTGAACAACAGCCCGCCGTTGTTCAGTCTGCCTGGACGGGGTTGAAAGTTGTTCAGGAAATAACCCATGCGTCTGCACTGCGCGTTTGTAGCTAGAAAACATCGTCGCGGACGACTGGAGATCGTCAGAGAACCAGCACAAGGCCTGACCAGCTGACAAAACCTCTCAGTCCTATCCTGACAGAATCTGAGAACGATTCGAAGCTGACAGAAATTCCGAATTTCGCGGGAAAAAGCCGTCTGCTGTCTAACGCTTGCGCACTATATACAAGAGCCATATTTGGTTAAAAGACATGCACATCCTTGTTAGGGGGATGGGAACAAGATGGAAAGAGAAAATTTATTAGTTCCCATAAATCACGCCTAAAATATCAGTTAACTTATTAACTACTATAAAATATAATACTTTAACTATAATCAATATTTTGTCCGTATAATTTCCAGTAATATCCAAAATAGCGTGAAAATAAAAATAGCTATTTCCCCGGAAATACTCTAGTGGTACAGTCTTACAAAGCCATCCAATGACCGCCAGCCAAATCACTCCTCCATATAAGGAAGTATTCGGAAGAACGGAAATCACCGAACAGGTCCCGGAAGGTGGCGGCCATGTTGTGTTGACTACTTGTCTCGAGAGCAGGAGAGAGCGTTGAACACAATCAGGCAAAATGCGGGCTGTAGTGCTAACGTTAGGCAGTCTATGCCTAACTGCGGCGGTCATAGGGAATGCGTACTACCAGAAACAACAGTTTTACCCATCGGTAGTGTACCTGACCAAGTCTAATCCCAGTATGGCTGTGAGTACCGTGTTTCATTTTCGTCTGCATGTCAGATGAGTTGTTGAACAGTGCAGTCTAAATGCAACGTGTCACCTGTCGATTTTCGTCGGTTTATAGATTTGGCATATTTCTCAGGAAAGCTGGAGAGACAAAAGAAATATCCTGATTCCCCTACAGGTGCTGTACATCCAAGCTTTCGTCATCGTCATCCTGATGGGGAAGCTGGTCCGCAAGTTGTTTTTCGGGCAGCTGAGAGCGGCTGAGATGGAGGTGGGTCACCAGTACCGGTACACCCGCATCCTGGTCTATTGTCAACAAGGCGTCAGCTGTTTTAACCTACTAAGGATTCACCGTGGAATAATGTTGTTATGAACAACGTTGATAATTTGAAACAGCCATATCATCACAAAGCACTACGTAGATAGTATTTGTAGAGCGTAATTAGAGGCCAGCATGACGTAATAATTTAACACCTGTTTGTTATCAACTTGGATTGGAAGGATTTACATGCTTATGTAATCGGCAGTTTCAAAGAATGCTGCTAGGGGACTGCATTATTGGACCAAGCTCTCTCGTTCAATGTAAAGATACTAGTAGCTAATAACTCATGTGCACACGAAAATTCATGAAAATTGAATTTGCGTGATGAGTTATCCTGGTGGCTAACCAGCCAACCAACCAACCAACCAACCAACCAACCAACCAACCAACCAACCAATCAACCGATAGCATCCTATGTGGAGGTAGTACTTCATATTAGACGTTGTCTGTCCAAGGAATAGGAATATAAGTGAAGAAGCCACCTTTCACCTTTAGCTCTGCCCCTGGCAACTGATCATGATGGAAATCTTGTCATGAAGATTGAATATGATGTTGTTTATTCTTCACTGTACAGCATCTGATAGAGCGGTCATGGTACGCAGTGACCGAGACCTGTCTGGCCTTCACAGTCTTCAGGGACGACTTCAGCCCCAGATTCGTGGCGCTCTTCACCTTCCTGCTGTTCCTTAAGTGCTTCCATTGGTTAGCCGAGGATAGAGTAGACTATGTGAGTACTTAGTGGTCAAAATAGCACACTGCAGGAGACAGTCCTGGACTAATGTATTTTTCCTTGGATTGGAGCTAACATTGTATTCCATTGTACATATTACAATTTCAGTCAGCATTACTATTGATGGTATTTTGCACTGTAAAACCATGTAGATGTATCTGACTTGTTTCCTGCAGATGGAGAGAAGTCCTGTGATCTCCTGGCTTTTCCATATCAGAGTCATATGTGAGTATACTGTAGTCTTATTATAATTAAGTCATTTAAATCAGGGCTCTTACATGTCCAAGTGTTGTTTGAACAATAAATTCAAGGGATGATCAGTACGATCTATATTTATCAGTATTATACACAGGTGTCTGTAAGACCACCTACTGTCCCCATCTGGGCTTGTTGTTACCTATGATCTAATGGTTTTATTTGCCCCTTTTTAGCATTACTTCTTGTGCTGGGATGTCTGGATGCCATGTTTATCAGCCATGCCTACCACAGCACACTTATCAGAGGAGCCACTGTGCAGCTTGTCTTTGGGTTTGAGGTACATCACAGTTTAAGTGTTGTTAGTGAGTGGGAGTTTCGTCAGCTTAATGGTAGTGCATTTGCCTTTTAACAGCATCATAGTTGGAATTTGAACCCAACCAGTACAATACTTGCTGTCTGGGTATTTGAATGCCTCAGCTGCCATGTTAGTGAAATCATAAGAGCTGTATGAACTAAGGCTCTGATCTTTATAAAAGACCCAAATCACAAGGTAGTTTCTGATTGGTTTATTGTAAGAATGGGTTACTACCACCATTATTGTCAATATTTCATCTACAGGTGCAGCTGTTGAAGTATGCTTTATGGAGCTTACCATTTACACCACAATTGCCAACATTTGTGGCAACTTGTTAGTAGTATATTTCAGTCTTTTTCAGATCTGTTAGAATACTTGTGAAATACATTACTAAGACCAATTAGTGGCAATTACCATCAAGCTAAGCTCGTGTGGGATTGCTGCTTATTATAAGATGCTCCCATGACATGTTCATATAAACCACAGAGGTGCATTATCTCCCGTGTGTCCCCACAGTATGCCATCCTGCTCACCATGGTAATCACCACCTTTGTGAAGTACATTCTACACACCATCGACCTACAGAGTGAGAACCCATGGGACAACAAGGCCGTCTATCTCTTATATACCGAACTGACCATGGGTGTGTATGGTTATTAGCATGGTTATGGCTATAGTGTTCCAACAACTACCCGCATGACTTGTCCACACCGTGACAGTTTGAAGTCAAGTAAAAGCCCTTGAAGTCTATTATCATAATCAAATGAAAAGTCAGACATTGATACTTAACCTAAGAAACCAAATCCTGACAGTAGTCTTAGTTTGCCAAGGCTAGAAGAGGCAATGGTTTGGTTTATAAACATATAAATAAAGATACATGTTGTTAGTTATTTATCGACTTATGTTGTACTGACACAATGGTGCTTGGTATTGACAGGGTTTGTGAAGGTCCTGCTGTATATGGCCTTCATGATCATCATGATTAAAGTGCACACCTTCCCACTGTTTGCCATCAGACCCATGTACCTTACTGTCAGGTAAGTCACTTATTGTCTTTGTAGATGATGTGTAATAGACATTGCCCTTTGACAATGTTTGCTCAGTACGAGATACTAAAGTATTCAAATTGCACAACACTGTATGTTTATAGAAATAAAAACTCTTTGATTTGACAAAGTGTGGAATAACATAACTGCCTTGCACTGCTTAAATATGTACAATCACAGCTGACAGAGCCTATAATGGGATAAGCATATCAAAATTACATATTAGAGTTGATGCTCACTGTGAACTGTTGGTTTTACAGGGCTTTCAAGAAGGCGGTAAATGATGTCATAATGTCCAGACGAGCCATTAGGAACATGAACACTTTGTAAGTAATCATTGACATTGACATATTTATGTTGAGTTTACTTTGAGTTTGTGGACATCTTCTCCTTGTGTACATGTGTTAATGCTCCTTTAATAACCCTGTGTCTCTTTCCCCCCCTTCACCTAGATACCCAGATGCCACCCCAGAGGAGCTTGCCCAAGCTGATAACGTATGTATCATCTGCCGTGAGGAGATGGTGACGGCCAGTAAGAAGCTGCCCTGTAACCACATCTTCCACACGTCATGTCTGCGCTCGTGGTTCCAGCGTCAGCAGACCTGTCCCACCTGCCGGATGGATGTGCTACGGGCTCCCCCACCGCAGCAGAACGCCACGCCGCAGCCACCACCAGCCCCACAGCCACCGCAGCAGAGTGAGTCATTATGTCAACCCATGTGCCATTGTAACCTTTTTATGCTGTTTAGCTTTAACATGCTCTTAGATTCTTTTTGGTTTTGAAGTAAACAATTCTAATACATGTACCAATTTTTAGTAGACACTAGTTCTAAGTCTCTATCCTGTGCCTTTTTTCGCTGTGTTCCCTAAACTTTGAGACAAACTGTGACATGAATGGCTTCCACATTGTTGAACTCTTCATGTTTTTGCGGAAAGGAATAACTAGTTCAAGCATGTAATGTTTCATGTTATTTACCCCTTGCAGTTCCCCCTGTGTTTCCTGGGTTCCCCATGTGGCCACCTCCCCACGTGCACCCAGGACAGGTGCCCCAGGTCCCACCCCAGACTCCACCTCCTGCTGGAACATCCCAGGCTGCTGCTTCAACCGCTGCTGCTACACAACCTGCAGGTAAGCTAGGCTAGTGCTGGCTTCATGTCACAGCAACTACAGGGTATCTATGTCCTGCACACATGGAAAAAAATCAAGGACTGCAGTTACGAGGAAAAAGTCACATAACAATTGCTGCTCGCGAGACTGTCCACCAAAGATTTGACAATGAGTACCAGCCAATTTGTGTGTACAATTTTTATTCTTTGAGTGTATTTGTTTGTTAGCTTAATTCTTTATCCAATATTGATCTCTGCTACAGCTGCAGCACCTGGCTCCACAGCACCTACCATGACAACAGGTCCACCAGGCAGTCCCCTCCCCACGGTAGCAGGACTACCACCGTTTCCACCTCCACATGGTGCACCAATGGCTGGCCTACCTCCACCTTTCATGATGCCACCAGGGTTCTTTGTGCCACCACCATTTGGTGAGGAAAACACTTCAACCTATAGTATCTTCTTTCATAAGAAATGCCAGAATTTAAAGAAAAAAACATAGTGAGGACTTCAACGTCTCTCCGTACTGTGGCAAATTTTCATCAGTCTGCACTGTTGATTGAGTAAGCTGAAATAACTCCATGAAACTTACCTAGTAATCCTGTCTCTGTTCCAGTACCACCGCCCATGCCTTCCCCTAACTACTCAGGTATGACTGAGGAGGAGCTTCGAGCGATGGAGGGTCAGGAGCGGCAGCACCTGGTGGCTCGGGTGGAGTGTCTGCGCAGCATACAGACCCTGCTAGATGCCGCCATGGTGCAGATGCAACAGTACACCTCCCTCATGGCTACACTCGGGTCAGTATTGCACAGAAGAAATACTGCTTGGATTTTTTTTATAGTTTCAAATTCATTGGCAAGTTTTGCCAATCCAAATGTGTCAGAGAATACTGTCCTTGATTAGAGTGCCACATGTGATGTCTTCTCTTGTAAAAGTGCCACATGTGATGTCTTCTCTTGTAAACCATCTCCTTCCTGCTGTCCTTAGAAGTCCAATAGCTGCCACTACTGCAGGCCAAGGTTCAACCCCGGTGCCCACAGCTACCACTACCCAGCCTGCAGACACTACAGAGGTCACCAATGTCCTCTCAAGTAAGATGTCACCACGAGAAGAGACCCCCAGCAGTCCAGGAAAGAAGCCCACAACAGAGGAGAGTCAGGAAGAGTCAGGAGGTATGTGTATTTTTGATAACATCTAGTACATTGAATCATTCAGGATTTGACCAGCTTACTTTATTTCAATCTTGTGGAACTGGAATTTAGTTTACAACATAATTTTTCTATCTATGCACCAAAAACATTTTATTGCCAATTGTTTGTACATCTTATGCTTGTAGTTGCAGTTGACTTATCAGTATTTGTGTGATACCTTAGAGCATTGGAAAAACTTAGTTGTCT
The DNA here is from genome assembly GCA_013266295.2 of Branchiostoma floridae x Branchiostoma japonicum. Classification (NCBI taxonomy): domain Eukaryota; kingdom Metazoa; phylum Chordata; class Leptocardii; order Amphioxiformes; family Branchiostomatidae; genus Branchiostoma; species Branchiostoma floridae x Branchiostoma japonicum. The sequence continues at coordinate 20,196,546 of CM023840.1, forward strand.
TAAAACTTTAACCATGTATGTTGAACTGCCTAGATCTAAGTGAGCTGGAAGGTGCGGTGGGATTCACCCCTCCAACAGAAACACTTATCCCGGAGGACACAGAGATGCCTCCTGAAACAGACGCAAATGAAATTCGGAGACGGAGAATTGAAAGGTTATCATCCCAACCAGGGGAAGGAGAGGAGACAGAACCTTAGCATAGGGGATGGAAACAGCTAGATAGGTAGTGTAGATATGAACATGCTGTGCCCTGGAAAAGACTGAAATAAACATCAACATCCTGGCATGCTGTATGGTATGAAATTCCTGTAGCTCTAATAGACTAACTCTTCGTCACTTGTGTCTCACACAGCAAGAAACACTTCTCTTGCACAACTTTCTGTATGTCCACAGACCCAATGTATTGATGAAAACAATGTTTGGGTACATTCATCATTAGTCATGCATATAGCAAGATATAGCAGCAGAACATAAATCACCCCATGGTACAGTTTAGGTAAGGAATTGTTTTTAAAGGATATTGTTAATCATCAAAGTTTGTGTTCATGGTGCTTCTTGCATAATTTTTTTTTCCTTTTTAAAAAGTGGGGAAAGAGCCATGTACATGTATATACAAACTAAGGAAAGGTGGAGTTGCCTTACTTGTCAAGCTCAACTATTTATTCACTTATTTCATCTAGTAAAAAATGAAAAGAATAGATATATTTAAGTGGATATGGTAATTTCTTAATTTCTAATCTACGTGTTGTATCTTCTCGGGCCAAACACCTTTGAGGTAGGTACATGTCAGTTCAAAGGTCTTCCTTTTCCAAGTTGGTTAACTGTTTTTCTTTGGAAGCTGTAGTTGGCATTGGAAAAGGTATTGATTTACATCTACAGGTAGTAGTTATTAAGACCGTTTTGTATACCTTGTAGGTAATGACTGACATTTTAAGAAAAGTGCAAATATGTCAGTAAGTTAAGCTGCAATATCTGTACAGAATGAGTTTGAGTAATGGATGAAAGTGACAATGACTGTAATTATGTACACACACTATATGCTCAAACATATAAACATAGGATAGATATTGTATAGAATAATTTTATAGTGGGAAATGTACACCGTATGACTGGACCTAGATCCAGTGTATGCAATTGTGATGACCTTTCCTTGCACTTTCCAATTTTGTCTGCAGTTTTGAAATTGTTATTTCGGTGCATTAACCAAGATAGCCCACCTACAGAGAGCTGTTCATGGACTCCTCATTTTTTATTCAAACCTCGTTGGTAACATGCGTGAAGACTGTCATGTAACACACCTTTCAACTTGCCATAGCATATCAATTGACTTAATATGATTTTGTTGGAAATAGGATAGGTCAGATGAATTGCATGTGCACAATAATATCTGATCAATTAAATTATAGCAATAACAATGGACTGGATAAGAGCCACTTTGCTATTTGTTCTCTTCAGTTCTACAGAAACCCTGCACTGAATAGGCTGCTTTCAGCAGATTCCAGACAAATTAAGGCCATTGTTGTAGGCTATGTACATTTTTGTATAGTTCTATTATTAGGCTTGTTACTGAAAGGAATATTTCCTGTGAATGTCTTTGTTTTTTCAGTGTTCTGCTTTTTCCTGAACTGTGTTTTATGTACATACGTGTAGTATTTGTATATTTTGATGCAGGGTGTGTACAGTGCCAAATATCATCAGGTATCAGTACATGCCTTGGGTTTGGACCCATCTGTACATGTATCTCTCTATAAGTGAAAGCTGCGATAAACATCATAGAGTACTTGATATTCACCACCCAGTGAGTTTCTGTCTCTTGTATTTGTAAATTAAGCACCACATAAGTAATACTCCATACCAAGTTGTTAAAATCTGATGCTTTCATTTGCATAGGAATGTTACAGGTACATGTATAACGTGATCTAAAGTATCCACATTTTTGTATCACATAGTTCAAATATCACACCACAAGTTCAAAAGACATCAACAAAGGGGTACATTTCAGAAGGCTATCAGTACAGGTCTCTTACACACTCAATGCAAAATGAACACATTATGATCTGTCTCATAGCAGCATAGCACAGCCTGCACTATGCAGCACCTAAAAATTGTCACTTTGCAAAAATCAAGTCACTCGGACATGGCAATCATCTTCAAAGCAGCATCACTGAATTTATGGTCCCCCTTACAAGTTACAGGTTGCAACTGGTGGCCTTTCCTTCAGCCCTCTGTCTGCATGAGCAATTACGGTGGGCAAATGTATATAATGTTATTTTTATTGGCTATAGCGCAGCACAGTGATATCTGTATCTTTGTGGTCCTTAACACTGTTAAGATATGATTTAGCTAAAAGAAAGACGTCAGCATTTCCACAACACTGCAGTACTTATTGGTACAAGTGTAGTTTCCTTTAGCCTTCTAGCTGCACGTTAATATTTAGATGTATGTTGTATTATTGTTCACTTTACTGGCCTTGCTGTCTAGCCCATCTTACTGTAAGCACACAAGAAGAGAAGTCAGCACCCCCATGGCACTGTAATCCTACTTCCCTTCAGCACACAGCAGTGCCCAGTCTGGGTAGAACTGGTCCTTGATCCTGTCGCAGTAGTCCAGCAGGTTGCTGCAGGAGTTGATGATGACCTGCCTATGAGGTGATGGCAGCTCCAGGTAAACCACCCACGCCAGGTGTGCAAACACTGAAGCATCAACCTGGGAGGAATGAGAGTCAAGTCAAACATTCTTTGTCCAGAATTCACAGATGATCACACCATTTGTAGAATGACTTATTTTAGACCAGCAATATGTCTTTGGTCATGACTGGTTAATTGCTGGATAAAAATAGCAATGTCTCCATCCTGTAGCACTGCGATCCACAGGGTGGAGTTTCAGGAACTCTGACTCTGAGGAATGTGCAGACTGCATCTTTTGACTAAGGCCCCTCATCCTAAATAAACCTTTAACTTCTGAAACGAACATACTTGTTTCAGGAACTACATTATTCTGTATTGCTACTGCTAGGGTTTGTTATTCCCTGAATACTCAGCCTCTCACAGTGGTAGGCTTGCTCCCCATGAGGAATGGTTTGTCTCCCAGCAGTGTGGAGAGTGCCCTGATGTCAGCGTTACCCAGCTGGTACACTTCTGTCTTACTGTGCCGACCAACGCCCTGGTGGAACAACTTGTTCCGCATCTGCACAATGAACAGCAGACATGCTTTAAGCAGCACAATACACAAAATGGAGATTCATCATATTTCATTCCACTATGAGTCACAACATAAACAAGTGGCATGTCATGTCTCATCTTACTGGGATGACTGTCAAGTTAGCAACATACATGTACATGTAGTTACATGCATCTACATCTAGAACAGTGCTGTTTACATTATTTGGGGAATTCAATGATAGTTACATGTACTTACATTGACACTTATGTCACTTGTCATAGTTAGGCCACACCGACTTAATTTTATGGATGACATCCACGCGCGCATTGATTTTCGCCTGTTCTCAAAAAAAAAAATCATGTCTTTCGAGGCTTCACGGAACTCCGGAACTCGACTGGAACTCAGTACAGACTACCGACTCATAAATGCCGCAAAAGGGCGGCTTATCGTAAAACGAAGGAGGAAGCTGTGAGGGAGGATGAGACCTGAACAAGACTATCTACATCTACCTCCTGCAAATAAAAACTTGTTTGTTTGATGCAGTCACTGTGTCCTGTGCTTCAATTCGCAATTCCGGCTTTGTATTCCTGTGGTTAAGCAGCATTTTTTTTTTTGCTGGATTTTTTTTTTTCGCCCTCTCGCATTAGTTTTGTGGTCCCCAGAGGATGTCATCCATAAGATTAAATCAGTGTGGCCTTACAGTGAGAACAAAAAATACTGACCATCTTTGTGGCCATGTTGCGAATGAGCCAGTGGATGATCCTGGGCCCAGGTAGCTCTATCATCTGACAGAACAGATCCAGACGCTCCACGAAATAGTAGTTATACATGGTCCTGGGGGGACAATTTCACCTGGATTAGTACATGTTTGAATTTTGGATACAAAAATTATACCACAACTTTTATTACTGCATTCTAGCTACAGAATCTGTTAATTACTAAAAAGATTATAAAACAAAACTTAAAGTAATTCCATTGACGAAACAAAGTGTAATGTTACACTTGACAGGCCTTGGAGACTTTGAAGTGACCACAAGGAATCTTTAGATGCAGCCAGACATTGACAAATTCAGACTGCGGTAGCTAAAAATAATCAAATAAAATTCAAGTTTAGGTTAAAACATTCTAACAGGAAGTGATAGGAAAAACTGCATGCCTGCCCTGATTATGACACTGTATACAGGTGAATACCAAAGTAAACATTCAACATGCAGTGACAGATCCTGACCACTTGGTGTGCTCCTCCACCATACGGGTGACGGTCAGTGCCACAGCCTGCTGCTCAGGTGAAAGTTCAGCGTCCATATCTGCGTTGAACTGCCTGGCCAGCCGCTGGATGATGATGTTCGAGTCTGCAATCTCTGTGCCATTCAGTTCCACAAAGGGCAGCTGGCCATATTTGGACCTTCTACCACTCTTTGAGGCATCAACAAACTAGGGGAGGAAATATAAACATCATCAACATGATGAAGTTTCCAGACACTAGCAAACAGCTAGTCAACACTACATCAATAGTGAAATGTTACATGTAACTTATATCTGCTGTATGGATTACGGAGTAGCACGTGTGCAACATACGTCTAGAAAGTTCTAATTTAGACCACTATATATTGTTAATAGAATAAGTATATATGATTCATAGCAGGTTCGTTCATGCTAAGGTTTCTGACCTCATATTTGACCCCAGCCATTCTCAGCCACGTCTCCACCTTCAGACAGGGCCCACTGAGACTGGGTTGGAACTTGGTGCGATTAAAGCCATACAGGTACACGACATCTTTCTTGTGTTCCGCCTTCTTTCCCTTCTTCCTCCACTTCCTCAGCTGTCTTAAGGTCAAAAGGCCTGCCATAACCACCCCACAGCCTGTTGCTACGCATACAGTTACCTGCAGAATGGTGAAGTATTGAATCAGTTTAAGATGATAGTCATCTGGCGGACTGAAACTCGACTGAAAGTAAACTGTTCAGAATTTCACCTTAAGAAAAGTAAGAAAATGCACAGACCTGCGTGGAACACTCCCAGTCAGGCCAGCCCATGTTGACTGCTGAATGTCGACAAACTACAGGACTTGTAGGAATATCACAGACAACGTCTTGACCACTGATCCGGAAAACACCTCACATTATGCTTGATACTCAAACGAACAGTTGGTTTGGGCAGACCCAAAGTTTCCGCCTTTAGAGCTAACCCCTGACCCGTACGAGAATTGGGTGATCCCAATTTGCAGGGGGGGGGGGTCTGGGGGTAAGAAATCGACCGTAAAAAATGAAAAGTCACAATACTTATGAGTTATGACCTAACTTGATTCTTCATTCTCCAACTAAAAATTGGGAATGTCATGAGAAATTACACGCGATTTTATGATTTAGTTTGTGCATAAAGTTTACGGAATTGTACGAGTTGCTCATCCTTTGACAATTCGGTAAGTTAACGTTATACCGTGATTTGTATCGCAAGGAGTCACTATGAGTCTGACAACACACCCATGTCCATGGATCACATCTCCAAATGGGTCGTCAATGGACTTTGCATCTCCAGGTTTTACCATTCTCCGGCACGGCAGAGTCCCACACGCGCCAATACGTCATTGCCTTGTGGACAAAAACCAAGGCTAACGTATTTGCCGGGTTTTGGCTCTGCCGTGGGAGAATGGGTTTTACGTGCCTGTTGCTGTGCCAGTGCATACATACTCACATAGAATTTTTATTGTCTCCGGGATCACTAATCAACCAGGTGTTTGCACCGCTCCCTGTACAAAATGTGCCTCTGTACACACACGCAGCTCATCAGATAAAGATGTGTATGATACTAGCCCAATGTGTAGCACAATACCTCTGACATTTCTTTAGCAGAAATGTAACAATGGAAAAAGTCTACTTTGCTGGTAAATAATGTAATAAACACTTGGCTTAAGTAAAGTATCGTTTTGGAAGTTTGACAGGTGACAAGATTGGCCATACGTGTGCTTACTTTCAAAGCGACACATGGCACTTTATTGCAGATGGCACCATGGCCAAATCACGTTCAGTACAGAACAGTGCAAATTGAAAACAAAATAAAATAAAATACATTTCTGTTATGGAAAACGCACTTGAGATCAACGATAGCGAAAGCTCTAGGGAGAGGATCATCGGGCTGAAATTCATTTCCAGTTCCATATATTCCAATTTTGAGAGATAAAAAAGGGACGGTACATGTATTCTACTTGGTCTTCCATAGATTGTGACGTGCACGCGTGGCCTACTACTAGCCTTCAACTTGAGCTGGGACCTGGAAGCACCAGATGACATCTCCGTCCTGATCTGTTAGTTCCCACTCTACCACCAACTTGATCTGAAAAATAGCGGGAGGGACGGCAGTAACGTTAGAGGTGACAAGCCTCAAATTGTATGATATCAAATTGCAAGCAGGTGCTTTATCTCCGGAAAAAGTATTTGTTCGTGTATGTGTACATGTCTGTGTGCTTGTCACAGTGTGTCCAGGGCTTGGGCAAGGTATCATATGCGCTCCAACTGGAGTGCAACTTTTAATGTTGTCAAGTTGACTTAATCATACCCACTATCCCCTACATAGACAGACATATTTCTCACCGATGGATACGTCTTTGACACCAGGAGGGAGGAGGTGTAGTTGTAAGTTACGCCGCCAGATATGGGACACTTCAGCCCTGAATCCTTGCATCCATCAGGGTTTGGGAGAGGGTATGGGACCCTGACACCTCCTAGGATGGCGTGCACAACTGCACTAACCTTCGTTATCTGCAGCTGCTTGTCTGAAAAACGGAATAATGCACAGGTTTTACTTTAATTTACATTCAGAATATGCTGATCAAGCATCACAGTAAGTTCTCATAACATTATTTTACATGTACAAGACGAGGACTAAGCAACTTTTGTACCCATTTGTTACCGATATGGAAAACGCGTATACTGCGCGCCTCAGACGTTTGCTGTAATCACTAATTGCATTAAACAATCCCACTGTAAAATATTATTTCAGTAAACTTACATAGTATGGCTTCTTAATTGAATAAGAAGGCAAGGTGAATATCAACAAAACAATAAGCACTGACTTGTGGTGAACCCGAGAACAACAGACACGTTGCGTCCTTTCGGCAGCGGGCATGGCTCCGTTGCACATGGTGTGATGTCGATAGAGTTGATTTTTGCCCCTTTGGATCCTGTACAAAGACAACGTGTATGGCTTTCAGTAAGAAGCGGTATTCATGAATATTGTGTCGATAACGCAAAACAGTGGCGGTCTTTTCAGCCACGCTCGTCAACCATTAAGAAACTGAAAAGTGACTTTATCGGCATAGTTATCTTTATTCAGTCCATGTGATCAGTGGTTTAAAACTTTACTCAGGAGACAACAGATTGCTTGCAACACGTGACGTCTACCTCGCTACTACATGTATTTTCGAAGTACAAATGTAGCAACTAAAAAACTTTATGTAACAAGGGAAGATTATTTGAGTATTCATCCTGAACAATAGATGACCTTTGCACAACTTAAGGTCGACAATCATTTAAAAGGAAACAAACTATTTGCCTTATTCGAATACTTAGTATTCTTTCACACGGTCGAACAATATTAGATTTAAAATGACTCACCACAGTCCTTAAAGACTGGTACGGGGTCTCCTAAGATGACGGAGACTCCCGCACAAAATGCGAGGACCAGCACGTGTTTTAGAGCCATGGTGTCCTTAACGCTGTCACGGATCGGACAGGTCCGAAGTATGACCACTCTGTCCTGTCGTGACCTTTGTATAAGTTATGATGGCATCTTGATTCAATGTTATGGTTGCCGTCCCTTTCATGCTCATCTTGGGGCGTATCTAGTATATATATGAGGAAAGATTTTTACGCCCTTATTTGTTAGGCTGCGCAATCGGAAGGGAGAACAGTGTGTCATCTTTATTAAGCAAGGAAAATTCAGTATCTGCTCGTCGAAAATGGATTGTTTTACTAGTATATTTCTATACGCTGTGAGGATGACCTACCCCGTTATTTTTTGCACATGCCCACCTGTTGGAGGTGCGCCCACTGATCACCTCATTTATTTAGTGACGTATGAGTGGACTTTGTGCCCGTCCCCACGCCTAATACGTGCTGTCAGAACATACGTACACATAGGCTTGCAGATGTTTCTAGCAGGCATACTGATGAACAACAGCGTGTTTGCACTGGTCCCCGTGCAACACGTGATTGTGTACTGACTGATATCATGTGATAAGATTGAGAAGTAGGACAATCATAGTGGCATCTAATGTAAATAGAAGGATGCTTCACACTTACCTGCTGGTCCTTTAAAATGTTAGACTTTTCTGTCAATATACATTACGTTTTCCCATCAATACACTTATATATATTACCCTTTCCAACATGCCATTGTTTTCATATCTGATTTATACTGAAAAATAAACTTTGTTAGAGTGCTTTACTTATGGCATGCCATAAGACACTTCAGACAACAGTTCATTTAGTGATTCATTCCAAAAGCATTTGTGATCTACATGTAATTTAGATGTAGAGCAAAGACAACATTTACTGCAATCATGTACAGTCAAAAACTCTGACGAAGAAAAGCATATTAGAATTATGGCTTATAAAATGTTTGACATTACTATCTAGCCAATATTTTCAATACAGTTAAACTTTTCATCCTTAATATAGCCTTTCATATTCAACAATAGCTTTAGTTATAATGATGAAGAATGACGAAGTGTTTTGTAAATCATGTACTGTTCACACAATTCATCTATGGATTATGCACTCATACAGTTTTACCTATTAATGTATAATGATAGTTACTGAAAGCTCATTCTATCAGATAATAACATTCCCTCATATCAGCAGAAACATGCATTATATTCTGAACATGTTAATTGAAGTACATGTACATGTTGTGTTGTTATGATCATGTAAATTCTACAACATTGAAGTGGAAACATTAAAGAAATCCATCATGGTCATGTTCATATGTAGATTGATGCAGACAGTATTAAATAATGGTCTAAATAATTAACTGTGGATGTCCAAAACTAGTACATGTCATTGGTGATGGAGATTCGAAGCATTAGCATGGATTACAATAGAATTGAATTCCTAGAACAATAATACAGTCCACATAATAATGATTTACATTTCTCAATTGGGAACTAATTGTGGTCAAAGGTTTGCTGTTAATGAAACTATTAATTGAAGTAATTGGCCGAGGAAACTTCAAGTAAAAATTTTTGTTGGTACAAATGTATTAACCTTGAGGAGCCTCTAGGCCATGTTCATGGTAGTTGTTGGGAACAATGTTAGAAACTGGAACAGGAAATCAGTAACCACTTTCAACTTGTTTGGTGCTGTTTTTAAATACTAGGCTTGCAAGAAGTACCACATTGTAGATTTAAATTGTTCTCCGAAACTTTACAAATGGAAATAGCAGCTCTCATAGAGTCAGAATATGGTTGGTGGGGACCTCTTGAGTAACTGCTTCATTGTCTGAAGTAAACATAAAGCAAGAGTTGAAAAAGCAATCCTTGGCACAGACATTGGCCCCATAATGTATACATGTAATCTAAACTACAACATGTACAGTTAGACAGCATCACCTTGTTCCAGTATTGTCATTCTTTGTAACAGGCACTTTATACAGTTGTATCAAAAGCCAAGCTTCAAAAGTTGTTGAATGTGTGGTAAAAACACCACTAGCCAGCTCCTGACAAAATACCACAGAGAGACAAGAAGCACAATGAACACATCAAAAATAAAGAATGGTAAGCTCTAAATAAACATCTCATATCAAATAATACATTTGTTGACAGCTCCAATGAAAAGGAATCCAAACAAAATATTTCCAGTAAATCCAACTATTGACTATTATACCAACCAGCTATTGCAATGGAAAATAATTGTGTACATGCTACAAAAATAATATACCAAATAGCACAAATCGGTGCACTTCACTGCATCATACCAGAACTCAAGTTCAAGCAATGCTGTATGCTGTTAGTCTCCTTCTTTTACTTCTTCTTGACAATTTGGACAGGGACCTCAAAGCAGAAGATATCATTCTTCTTCTCATCCTGTAGCTCCCACTTCACCACCAGTTTCAGCTGGAAAAGACAAACAAGGGTATCAGCACTATCAGGCACTTCCTTGATTCCTAATCAGTGGTATAGAATACAGAATTTCAGCTGTACAGTTCCTGCTACTAGGAGTCCAGGACTAGGCAAAGATTATGACTGTCAGCATTTCTACATCAACTGATAACATATCATTTCATCTATCGTCAGAATATTCACAAAATTCTATCTAAGACACAAGAAAATGGCCGGTACCTGAGGGTAGACAGGTTTGACAGGCAGTATGGTAGTGTATGTGTATGTTGTGGATGACTTGAGAGGACACTCCATCCCAGAGTCCTTACAGCCATCAGGGTTGCTGAGTGGAAAGGGAACAGGAACACCTGCCAGGATTCCATGAACCACAGACTTGGTACTGTTCGCTACTTCCTCTAAATGTTGAAGAGAAACCCCAGAGTTATTGTAATGGGTTAACAAAAACGTGAAAGTAAATGGAAATACATGTAGTTCTAACTTATATCATAATACGTCTACAGAAAGGGGCACAACAATAATGTTTCTTTACATGGTTGGCAATAATTTTCAGTCAACTTGTGACATCATGCAAAATTCAGACCAGATAATATAATCAATCTCTCATTCATAAGAAAGGTAACCCTTACCTGAAGTAAACCTGACTGAGATACTGGTGTTTGCACCTTTGATCAGCTCACATGGCTCAACTGGACAGGGAGTTACATCAACGGAAACGATCTTTCCTACTGCTGATCCTGCAGAAATATAAACATTATAGGCTAAACTCTAGTTGACTGATAGCAAAGCAAAACTCAAAGAAACTTTCCTGGGCCCAGCACCCTTCAGCAGATTGTTTGACATTTAACCACAATTTATATGGTGTTTGTTATACTCCAAACAAAAATTGTTTGAACCCATCATGGAAAAACTGTTGGGCAGATACTAGTACGTCTGGGTTTTTTTTCAAAATTGCACCGCCCAATCCCCACCCCACCCCATGTTCTGAACTGTTTGGTGCAAAACCAACTTCTTGCGTCTCACCACAATCATGGTATTTGACAGGCTCCGCAACCGCCACTGATGCAACAAATGCGATAGTAAACACCACCCTGGTGAGCATGCTACTTTTTTGTGATTCCACGTTACAGCAAAGCAAGTTAAGTTTCAAAGTGATCAGTCCGCTCCGACAAACACACTTCGTTGCCTGTGCTTCTTTGCGAAGGGAGAAAACACAGAACATGCAACTTCTCTCTTCACTTCCGGTGTGACTCGAGGAGATCACGCGACTTTGGAGGCAACAAAACGTTCACTTGCTTGAAATTTGATTTTAAGTAAACTGAAAGTTACAGCACTAAACCAACAAAATAAGCAAAATACAATTATATCGAGAAAATATTCTAATATGTTTTTTACATTGATATGATATCTGTCTGAACAGAAAAATTCAGCGCCATATACTTTACGAGTGTATACTGATGCCCTCTACATGTAAGGTCAAAGTTGACAATTCTAATGTTTTTATTTAAATCTCGCGAGAAATTTCGAGAGTTTGTCCACCATTTTGGTCAACAGAGCAGTGCAGAATGGCAAACAAGAAGGTCCACGGTCGACACGATCCTCCAGAGTAGAAAATATCTCTCTTATTCCTGCTAGCTCCCTCATTCAACAGAGGCGATGTTTAAGAAAGCACATGGAGATGTCAAGAAGTCAACACAGAAAGTTCTGGACCCGAAGAAAGACAGTGTCACGAGGCTGAAGCACTTGCGTACAGTGTTAGGTGAGTCCCAGAGGATGAAAAATCTGTTGAGTTCCACCCCCTTACTTAGCCTTCTCAAGCCCCGGGTTTGTTTTCCTAAAACCCTCCTTTTATGAAATGACTTGGTAGTCCTGCATATCGATGTTTTGAAGGGAATCGATGTAGTCCTGAATCATCTGTGCCTTGGTCAATAAAATGTTTTTTAATTTAAGTGATCATAAATTATCGAGAGTGTAAACATTTCAAGGTTCAGACCTTTGATTCAATAATCAACCTTGCAGTGCACTGGTAAATAGCATGGAAATACTTGGAAGGTGCACATGAATTCGTGGCGTGGGAGGTCTCCCCCAATCTGTTTTTATTTTTTTCATTTTTTCCTTTTTTGTTGCCTAAAACTGAATCATGACTGTTACAGTTAAAACACCTGACAAAGAATTAGAGAAAGCTTGATGTAAAATATTTGTGTGATCCTATGGGTTCAGGCATCTATAGAAAATAATAATACTTTGCCAGATTGCATAACATGGCGATATGCTGACCCTGGATAGATAAATAAATAGATAAATAAATAAATAAAAAAATTTTAAAAAATTTCACTGATTGTATATCAGGCCGTAACAACAAGAATTTTGTCACTTGTGGAACAGTCTTCATCAGAATAAGGGCCTGCGTATACCTTGCAAAGGACAGTTGTGGAATGGTGACTTCTCTGAAGTGCAATAAAAATGTATTTTTTGTACAAGTAAAGATGCATGTCCAGACTCCAGAGGCAATTTACGACAAGTTTTTGGTGCAGCCTTTCATACTGTTGTAACCACACACATGCATGATTTTGTCTTTTGTAATCATGTATGGTATTGACTTCTGCAGAGAACACAGAGCAGGATGAGGTGAAGCAGTTCTTTGACCTGTACTACTCCCACATCTACCAGGTCTTCTATGACAACTTCATACTGGTGGAGACCAGTCTCAAGCAGAAAGGTTAGTGTCCATGTCGGCATAAAATTCATGTCTGTACCATGGCTTGAAAAGTTAGTGCTCACGATATGTGGACATTTTCCTATGAGTTAGCGCTAGTTGAACAAAATCATATGTTAGTAATTGTTACTTCATTTAATGTAAATTTGTCATTAGACTCTGACTTCAAAAAGTCAATAATGGCATATGTTACAATTTGCACTGATTTGAATATAATAGATATGTACCAGGTATTACCAGTATGTTTCAAAGTGACCCTCAAGCCTGCCTGCCTCTCAGGTTACATTTTGGTTTAGTCATACTTGTGTATACATGTTATACCAGCAACCCTTTTAGCTGAGGATGGTTTATTCTTCAATTCTTGCTCACATTTCACTGTTGTTAAGCACCTTTCACCCAAATGACATTAAGCACAAAGTAATGAGACACCATCAATTAGTACTGTACATGCAGGCATGTGATTCAAAGCAACACACAAAACATGTGATCTGGGGACTGGAGAATGTTTTTGTGAACCCACTGCTTTGACATACCAGTAGTATCATACTATGGAGGAACATGCCATCATCTTTGTATCTTATATCTTAATCTGTATACATGTATCTGTGTCTGTAGACTACTAGTAGTTCCTGTGAACATAACAGACACTTCATACTTCAGACCATCTCTCTATCTCACGGAGGTTTTGCTTAGACTTTTGAGCTGTTTGTAAGAAGTACATTTCGAAACCCACCTCTCATTCCCACTAAGGTTACGATGTTTGAATAAGTAGCATTAAATGGCTGAGAGCATTTTGAGTGTTTGAAATCACTAGATCTATGCAGACATGTTTGTCATGGAAAATCTAGCTTATCAAATTGTCTCCATCAGCCTGTCTGGACTGCATTGAACAGTCCTGATTTGCTGGGAGTAATGGGAGTATCAGACAGGTTTACATGTATATCACTAAACTCAATATGTAAGATACATTTGTATTTTAAACCTGGTGAAAGAGGAAAAATTGCAATGGTAGTAGTAGACTTTTATTTGAAGGATATCATTTGACATACATGTATTTTTATAAGTAGATTTTATTATTTCATTTCATCAATCCATAGTCCATACCATTCTTTGAGATCCTCCTGAACTAACCCAAAATGTTGTTTACTTAGCCCACAAAGCCCAGAGGGAGGAATTGGATGCTGTCTTATTTGTATTGGAGGTATCAATTTTTACTATGTTTTGATATGGCTAAATTAAATGTATCTCCTGTATTAGATGGTTTCTTCTACTTGCGTGACTATAAGATGCCAAAAGTACAGGATTAAATGCATGGCCTTGTTAATGTTATGATTATGAGTCTGCAATAAGCTACTAGTATCAGTTCTAACTACATGTACATGAAGCCACACAATACACGAGTGATTTTTCTGCTGAGTTATGGATGCAGGAACAGTGTAAATGTAACCTGAACTTGTGATTTCTCTGACCCACAGAAAATTCTGACATTGCTGCCAGATCTGATCCACCAAAGATGGCAATTTCACAGCATAGGTAAGACCCTTGCTGGTACACATTCACAAGTGTTTAGATGTGCACAATCGTCGTCTGATTCCTTATAGTATTGTGAGTATGGTCAAGGTTTTCAAATGCCTTGGTTTCATTACAGTGATAGTCTCTAATCAGACAGACTAGAGGGAGTAGATGTTGGGGTAATACAAAACTGTCATTCATGTTAACAACTGTAGAAGGAACAGTTACAATATTATGTGAACTGTATATGGTGGACCTGCTTGTATCTAGGTTGTTAAAACATCAGCTCAGGTCAACAGGCACCACCTAGAGAAACTACTGGTTTAGCCTCGATGTCAGACCAAGCTGTATCTGATGTCGGCCGAGGGGCCAGACAGGTAAACTAGCTCGTAGCACGTAACTGTACAGGATGTTTTTATCCAGGCAAACCAAATGTAATTACATTGTGCATTTATTGACAGGACGTCTGATGAAGAAATTGCTCCATCCAGGGAATTCACTAAAGGTAATCTGTTATTCTATATGACTTCAATCAATCATATGTAATCTTTCCCTCAGATGTTTTAACAATATAACATCCTTCCTTGACTAACTGGATGAATATTCCAGCACCTCACGAAATGCATTTTGCATCAGGCACTAGGTGATGCTTCACACTGGGGTGTTATAGAAGATTAACAAGAAAGGCTTATGTTAGTTGGAACATACAGTTCAAAAGCATCCACATGAGGCAGATTTTCAATTTTGTAGTTTGGAAGGATACATTTTGTGTATAGTTGATTAAGTCCACACCAATTAAATCATTGATTATCTCTTGCCACACATGTATATTCATGTATATAAATACAACTTGCTTGCAGTTACGGCGGGAGGGTGTGAGACTGTACATGCTGTGGCTACAGGCCCTACAGGAGAATGCCAGTGAAGAATGCCTTCTCATCTTTGCCTGTCTCATCCCTGGCTTTCCAAGCCCATCATCTGATTCAGGGATGTACACACTGGAAGGCCTGGTCACCGGGGCCTTTCATAATGGATCTGCATCTGATGGTATTATGATGACAGCTTTTACTGCATGGTGTTTACTCTGTTGGTTTCATCAGTGCATTGAGAATGCTAATGATGTTGTTAGCTAACTTGACATGCAATGTCAGACACTAAGTTTTTCCTTGGTGAGAACAAGATTCTGAAGAAAAATTGGTTTTTCAGCATGCAAATGCAAGGAATGTAATGTTTTTCATACCCATATGATCGTATACAACCTTTTGTATGGCCCTATAAATCTATAGTACTAGTATGCTGTTTGCAATAAAGTAAGTGATTCTGTAGAGATCTTTATGTTGTATGACATGAAGTCAGGGACCTATCCTCTATATATCAGAACTGTCTTACACTATGGTATATAAGAATACCAGAAGATAAAAGTTGACATGTGATTTTGATCCCAAAGCTGTAGTGCCGACAGAAATCAGTGCAGTTCTCATGCCTCAGTCAGGAGAGAGGGTGACCGATGATCAAACCAAGTTCTTCCTAGACGCAGTGCTGGAGTTTATGGTAATACAGGTGTGCTCATTCTGCATGTTCAGCTGTCTGAGGGTGGAGGTTGGGCATTGATGGATTATTTTGGCCCCAGAGATGGCATAGTGTGGCAGGCACAAGAAAATTAAGTAAAACCTTAATCACTCCAACTATCCAGCTAACACCTTCAAATGTTTTTAACCTACTTCATTGTATTTACTGAGAATTGTCCCATTTGATTCAACTCTATTTGTCATGCACTAATCCCCTAATATGGGTACAAATGTATATAGAGATAGATATTAGAAACGTTCATATTCAAATTTAAGAAATACATGCACTAGGTATAGTTGTATTCATGACAAAAAAATATCAACGAACATGTCCATATCACCGTGCGTTGTTTAGCGTGTACTTCTACATGATGTTCCTTAATAAGTGAAAGTGCTTGCCATACTAAGTGCTAGCCTGTATTAGCCTACAGATGACACAATCAATCTCAAAATGGAACCAATCAACCTCCCTTCAAGCAGCCATCATACTGCATGGTGTGATTGGAAATCATGCATGACAAGTTAAAATTACTTGTACACTGTACTTTGCATGAAGATGATTCTTACTTTTCTATTGCTTTTGCATGGAATAGAACATTGCCATAATTGAATATGAATCCAATCCTTTTTCCAGCATGATTTGATGTGATTAGTTTACTTATTGGCTAGTAGACCACTGATAAATTGTATATATTTCCATGCTAATTTAATGCACCATTCTTGCGTGTCATAAAAAGTATTTTTGCATCAGTCTTGATCCCAGTATCAGGGGACTTTATATGGTAAAAAAACAAGTTCCCATTGCTCACTACTACTACTGTAGTGCCTTTAGTAAAAGCATGGTATGAGGAAAGGTTAACAGGTAGACTTGTCTTCTGACACACTTCCTAATCCTGATGCAGGTGCGTAAACTGGAGTGGAAGGATGCCCACTACCAGCCCAAAGGCTTCAACTTCCTGTTCCAGCACTTCAAGCAGCACTACCTGACACACATCTTCCCCTCCATGTCTAGTACAACCAGCCTGTACCAGCCAAACCTAGGTATACGACACTGGCAAATTTAGCTTATTCGGCACTAACACATAGGCACACCTTAAAACCTATGTCTGAATTTTTGGTGTGAAAGTGCACTCAGAAAGTAGTAGGTAACATACCATTTATGTAGACTATCTGTTTACTTGGTGTAATGCCTATGTAGTATTAGCTATGAAAAATCCTGTCATGCATTCATGTCATATAATGATACGTTCCTTCATGTCCATTGTGATTTTTCTGTCCTTTTTAGTTATCCCCCAGCCAAGAACACACAAACATGGTGGAGACAGGACAGACAGTGGTCGGGGAGGGGACCCGTACCTGTCTGCACGGGTGTCAGTCATCAGATGGGTGGTGGCCTTCACACACGAGCTCAGGAAACCACCGCAGTCTCCTACTGGGTATGGGAGATCTCCTTTGTGCAGTTGTCATGTGGCTGAATATTTGAGCTAATTCAGAACACAAGTGATGATGAATTTGGTACTCCTGGTATTTGTATGTACGAAAGGATCTTTTATTGGTCGGGAATTCCCAACTTCATACAATCCTTCAAGCATACGTAGCAATGCTTGAAGGATTGTAGTGATGTTCACATGATCTGTTGTAAACATATTAAGTCTGAGTGAAACTGCATGGCTGTGTATTTTGATGCATTATCCTCACACCCTCAGGACCAGCCAGAGCACCCCACATGAAGAGCAACAGAAAAAACATATCCTCACCCAGAAGAACCTGGAAGAGTAAGTGCTGAAGAGTCACAACTTTTCTAAGAATTTCATACTGAGAAGCAGTACTTAATGCAAGTCTTTTGGTATTGATGTGCCCATCACTGCAGAAATAACTCCCTTTCTGCCCAATTTCCTTTTTAAAGATCTTCTGAGAAAGCAGCTTCGTCCCAGGACACGACAGACACGCGAGCAGACACGGGAGAGCAGAGCCACAGCAACACCAGCACCCTGACGGAGAAGGAGCCCAGCACCTCCAGTATCTCCAGTCTGGAGGAGGGGGTGCACTCTGAACTCAGCGACTCAGACATGGTCAAAACCATCCTCTTCTCATCCAGGAGAAATGTGGACTTTGTACATGAGATGCTCAGACAGGTAGGGTTAGGGTCCGGATTATACCAGAACAATTGGCTTTCTGTCCATGATTGCTGTGCAGAGAATTGTTTATTTTCTGATGAAAATACTTTGTACCATATTCCTGCTGCTTTAATATCCTTCACATAGTTTTTGCCAGGACAGCTACACAGAAACTAGAGCATCTTATCAATGAGTTTGACTTCCTTGCTTTGCAGGGTATGCTGCTACCTTTCACAGAGACTTCCGCTGTTAGGAAGGTCATCAAGGTGTACCAGGACTGGATACAGGTATATGCTCAAACACCTACATGTATGGCTTTGATCTCAAAATGTTTGATTGACAACTTTCCTGAGCAGTATCATATTATATTCATCCATCAGAAATTGCTTTTGATGTCCCCAAGGCTTATAATGTGTCTTGTTGTGTGTCCATGTAGCAAGACCACCCTGTGTTTATGGAGGAGCCAGATCAGTTTGTGTGTTCTCCCATGTTGGGTATTGCCTCTGACCCCAGCTCTCAGCCCCAGGACAGTCCACTGCAGCAGGAAACATCTACAGATGGGCCACCACAGGTCAGAAGGCTGCAAAGTCTTTCTTTGCTGAGAAATGTCTTGCCTTGTGCAACATTCAGTGTACATGTAAAGGACAGGACTGTTGCAGTTATCATTTTCTTGAATGGGTAACTGTGAGTTATTTGATCGAGTTACAGTAAGTCATACATGTTTCAAAGTATTCTTCCATAGATTTTTGCAATGAAATGCATTACCTGAATTGTTCTGAAATACTGACTCAGAGGCATACAGATGTTACCCAACAACAGAAACAATCCAAACAGACTTGTTCTCAGATTGTCAGTTGTGACAGTTTGTGCTGTATCTGTGACCAGGCTCCAGGTGAAGCTGAAGTAGCTGGGTACCCCTTACGGAAGAGCCTGTCCAAGAGTCGACTGCGAGCAGCTTCATATGTTGGTGCAATCAACACAGCGGTGAGTGAGGAAGAAGGTTTGGAAAACGTCCGGGCAGGGAAGAATGCAACACTTCAGGTGTTCTTTACCAACTCAGCCAACATCTTCCTCCTAGAGCCCTCCTATCAGGATGCCAAACTTGTTGATGACCAGGTAAGTACAGTCTGACATTCTGCTGTCCTACAGTCCAACACAGTAGATTTGTCTGTAATTTATGGTCTTCCTTATTGCTAAGTTGTGGTGTAAGTTTTATCCATCCTCTCTTCTCTTATATACAGGTTGACATGTGCAAAAAAGTGCTGAATATCTACCGCTGGACGGTGATGAATGTACAGATGGACAAGAAAACATGGTTAGTTTGACAACTGTACATAAACAATGTCAAGGAATCTTGTGCTGAAGACTGTTCACACATGTTCTTTCACATGGTTTTCTCTATATAGATATTTTTCTTCTGGGTGTTTTTTCCAACCAAACAATGTTGGGTATTAGATTATCTTCAGTAAGAAAAATTGACTTTGCACTATGACATTTGGTAGCTCATCAGTATGTATTTCTATGAGCAATTTCCATATCCACTTCA
Organism: Branchiostoma floridae x Branchiostoma japonicum; assembly: GCA_013266295.2. NCBI lineage: Eukaryota > Metazoa > Chordata > Leptocardii > Amphioxiformes > Branchiostomatidae > Branchiostoma > Branchiostoma floridae x Branchiostoma japonicum. Next base: position 20,216,282 of record CM023840.1, read on the forward strand.
TGTTGTGACTACTGGTGTATTTGTATTGTAGGGAACAGCTGCTGCTTGTGCTGCTGCGGATAACAGAGGCCACTCTAAAGGACCAGCCTGTGGGGAGGGGCAAGAACACGCTGGGGGGCAGACTGGCAGCCGCTCTCTTCCAGGTGTCTCTTTTCACACACTTTGAGCAGTTTGAGACAAAGTACAGCAAAAAGGATGCCGATGTTTCCATTCTTTGCTGATACCTTAGTTGCTCATCAACTCAAAATGATACCACGGTATTGCCACAGTCTTAGCACCATGATAACAGCAACAGCCACTTGGCAGTGGGGTCGTGTGGCGCAACGACAGAGTACTCGACTCGGAACCAAGAGGTCCCAGGTTCGAGTCCTGACATGCCACCGACCATGTGCCCTTGGGAAAGGCACTTAACACGACTTTCCTCACTTGACTCAGGTGTAAATGAGTATCATGTGTTAGGTGTGCACGCTACCAGCATACTTGCTGCCTAGTGCACACTTTGTATTGTCATGTTACAATTCTGAACAAAAACAAAAAACAAAGCCACTTGATGCTAAGCCTTACATTTCAACTTTTTCCCCGAGAGTAAAGTTACATTTAAAACATCAATTGAATGCTTTTCTATATATTATGGTATCTTGATACATGTATCTATTGTAACCTTTGTAATTGTGGAGATATTTGACTTAAAGGTTGATAAGACTTTCCATTTTCCTAGTTTCTTGCCAATCAAGAGCGACCAGTGTCTAACATGATACTCAACATTTCCTTTCTGTTTCCTGTCCAGACATTGATTGTGACGTGGATCAAGGCTTGCCTAAATGTTCATATCTCCCATGAGCTGTGGGACCAGCTGCTGAGGGTGCTGTCTTCCCTCACACAGTGGGAGGAGCTCATCACAGAGTGGGCTGTGAGTACATCAATGTGGCAGGAACAGTCAGTAGTTGCCGTGAAGCCTTACAATGATTATAGTAAACGCATCATATGCAATGGATGTGTAAAAAGGATACTTGTTTTGTAACTCAGTATTCTGCATGCAAGTTATTGTATTTTTGTACAAATGATTTAAGATAGAGCTGTATGATAGATATTGCTTCATCAACTTGTTTGGTTCATTCATTATGATGGACATAAGTTTGAAACTTATTGGAATTACTTATATAAAACCTTTGTAAAAGTGGACTCCTGTTTGATTATGTGCATGTGGGTAGTAAATCAAAAGCATAACAAAAGTATATCTGATTAACTAGATTGATAGCCAATGGGGACTGTTTTACAGAAAACTATAGAGACCCTGACCAGAGTGCTGGCACGGCAAGTCTATGGGCTGGACCTGAACGATCTCCCACTGGACAAACTGAGCGAGCAGAAGGCCAAGAGAAGGAAGGGTAAGGGCATCCCTGTATCCAAGAAAACAAGAACGGCAGAGCGGTCATTCTCCCGAGGATGGAGCAGATACGAGGGGAACAAGGAGAAGGCAGAACAGGTCAGTGTTTGCTTGGGATGTTGATACTGCTCATGGTTTCATCTCCACACTACAAAATGTTTCAGGCTGACCTGTGCCCAATAGTAGATACAAGATACACTGGAAATGTACAGTCAAGGTTGGAGAGAGGTAAATTTTAAGTTGTGCAGTTATTATTAAATTAGCTACATACACAGACCAAATAATGAGTTTGTAACATGTATACCACCATGCCTTAACAGTATTGTAGTGTAACACTTACTGGTGCCTTTTTTCTACCAGCCTATTGAAAAGGTATTGAAACTTCCCAGAAGTTTTGTTGGTTATAACATGGGGGTCAACTCAGTTTTGTCAGGTCATTGGCAGTCACTCAATAATTAAGTTAAGCTTAAGTTAAATTTGCCATGATGACAGACAGTATACCAGTAGCTCCATGAGCTGTACAATTGTTGCCCTGTTTAGATGAGACACAGAAGTGCCACCACAGTTGGGGCTGGTGCCAGTAGGGAGTCCAACATCCAGCAGGCTGCTGCCAGGGCCAGGATTGGTGGTGAGTAGTCTACAGTTATCACACATTTGGGATAGTTTATTTCTGCCACTTTCACAGGTTACATTGAAAAATTGTGGCAAGTGTCTTGTCATTATTTCCTAGTGCTTCAATTGGATCAAATCAGACCAAGACCAAAACAGTTACACTGTAAATCTAAGATACAGAGTGTGTAGGAATTTACAGGGACCTCTAATTTGTTGTGACGGAACATGAATGGTCCGACAAAGTGACATTTGCAGTGAATGGGATTGTCTGATTGCAATGGGAAGCCAAAAAGACCTGAGAAGTAGTATAATGTGGACCCTTTACATGTACATTGTGATGGATTATCATTCCAGTTACTGTAGTTACAAATCACATTTTACTAAGTTTGGATGGTCATTACATTTCTTCATGAACAGACATGTGCTACATGTAACAACTCATTGAATTGTATTTAATTTATTTTCATGTAGAAAGCTTTCTGTCATGGAGACCTGGTGCATGTAAGGAACCATTAATTGAACTAATAAGTGTTTCTTCCTGGTATAATGTGCACTGGGCACTGAGGAATGTTGTGTTTGCACTCTGTACAAAATTGCATCATATTCATGGTACTGATGGTAGCTGTGAAATCCGGCAAAGAGTGACAGTGGAGAGATTGTTCGTTGCGCAATGCATACTCAAAGTCTTGTAAGAACAACCTTTGCATTCCATTTGTTTAGATGTAAGGCTGAAATGCTAGAAAATGTAAGAGAGCAAAAGTTTGCTTCTCTAGTCTTAAATCATCTTCACATTAAAGGTAACATGATTGGACATTTCCCTTCTCATGTTTAGCCTTTCAGTATCAGATATTGATCAATAATGCATTTGGAGAAGAAAACAGTCAGTACTTCATACTGAATTAAAGGATAAACCAGCTTACACTGTACACTGTGGCCAGACAGCACAGCTACCATGTCCTGATGAGTGTAGAGTTTGTGTTGTAACATGGCTGGTTGTCCTGCATGTTGTGGAGGTCTCAGTGACTAAGTGGGAGTTGTGGGTGTTTTCCAGGGGAGGAGAATGGCCAGCTTCAGGAGCCCCAGCCCACAGATGCACAGCTATCCTCCTCTTACCCCACTTCGGGAATGGCAGAAAGTACTGGTGCATTTCATTAATACTGTCAATAAACTGTCTAGGGCTCAAAATTTCTGATGTGTGAACAAGAATCATTGTCAGACTTGATTGAATAGTTCTGTAGTGTGGAAATCAAAATCTTGTTCCTTTTGCTGTTATAAATTGTGGCTGGGTGCAGTGCTATGATGCATTAGGCTAGACAGGTGTGCAGTTTTATGATTACATGTATGTAAAATCATGGTTCAATGTAGAACTGAGTTTTATATGGTACTTGTATATTCAATTAAAACCTGTGCTGAACCCATTTCACAGAAGTGAGTATGGGCTTCCATGGTAAATTTTGAGCCCTAATATTTATTTATTTATTCATTTTTTTGACACCACCCTCCCCTGTCCTGATGCCCTGCTTGCTGGTGGCTTGTAGGCTTCTCCTAACTTCATTTCTCCCTTTCTGCCGACCAGGTTACCAACTCATCTGGGACTGAGCTTTACTACAGTTACCTGAAGACTTATGCTTTCTAGTTCCTGCCTTACTGTTTTTTTTAGTTGCATGTGTGCTGCTTCTAAATCAATAATGTTTGTGCATCAACTTACATGTACCACTAACAACATCCTCACACATTCACAACAACAACAACAACAACAACAAACTTGCATGGACATATTTTCACAATGTTTTTTTTTCTAAGTTCTCAATTCTTAACTAAATCATTCCTTGCCAACAAGCTCCTACATGAACATGTTGTGCATTTGTATTTTATCCAGAAACACACCATCCCACATAAATTTTATGTTGGTGTCCTCATGCTTTTGCCTGATTGAAATTGTGACACCTTACCCAATGTAGCTCTTGTTGGGAGGCACCGCCCCAAACTGGAGAGAACCCGGTCTCAGAGTGGGGAGCCTGCCATCATGCAGGAGGACTCTCAGTACCCGTTAGTGCGCAGCAGTAGTGCAAGTGACATCATGGAGGAGTTTGCTCGGGATCGGCTGAGAATAGACAGCATGGAGCTGCAGGGAGAAGACATGGGCAGCCAGGACAGCCTGGATGAGTTCATCAAGCAGAGGTTGCAAGGTGAAAGTTCAACCCTTCAGAGCATGCTCAATAGCTTAAGATCAAAGTTCAGAAGATCAAGTGCAGCATCTGACACAGTGGTTACAGAGCTTACAAAGAGCCAGGAAAGTCCCCCTGCTCCTGCCAGGAGAAGCAGCTTTTTGTCCACCTGGTTTAGTCCCAGTGCACCTACTGTACTTGTGCCTGACACACAGGTCACCTGTTTAGATAGGCCATCAGAGAGGGTTGAAACTGGAGAGCTTTCAAAGCTTAGAGCCATGTTGAGTACTCTTCTTATTGAACATAGTCCTCAACCACTCAGCACTTCACATACCTCACCATCTACTCACCAGAATGTTTTGACAAGTAGTTCTTCAGATCAGGGGCAACATGTGTCAGCAAATTCTAGGAGAGGAAGTCATCAGGACAATGTCAGGTGTACCCCACAATCTGGTTCAGCCAGGAAAGACAGTCAGACTTGCCCAAATGAAGGTCCTCTTATTCAGCTAGATATTGAAGATGATGTAGAAACAACATCAACAGAATATAATCTTGACAGTAATGATCATGATGAGGATAATTGCAATGACAGTGAGGGTGATTATGACAGTCAAGATGAGGACAATGACAGCAACAGTAGCTTCCAATACATGTACCACAGTCTAGAAGACAACAGTGAGACAGAGGCTTCATCATCACATTTGGAATATAACCTTCCAACTGTTAGTAAAGGCCAGGCAGTAAAGACAAGGAACAGTGAGAAGAGCATGTTAGATACTTCGTACGAGGACGATCATGATCAGCAAAAGATGCTTGCACATGGTGCTTTTTCTGTAAAAATTACTGTCACTGGGGAAGACCAGAAAGAAGAAGCAAGCCAAAGACAAGCTAAGGAAGGTACCTTTGTAGCCAGGCTGTTAGACTGTGAGGAGCCAGATACAGACATGTCAAGTGAGAAGACAGAACAAAGTCAGTTGAAGATGGTCCTAACAGAGGAAACTGTGCCTCTACTATTGGAAGATGTCAGCCCTGCAGTCGCAGATACATGTACATGTAGCTCGACCCAAAAGGGAGTGCATGCAGGCAGGGTGTGGAGTATCCTAGGTAAAGGAGAAGTAGATAGTCTTGTTACTGTTGGAGGCAGGACATGTTGATTGCTGTTTAAAGCAGGAGAATTAATGACAGGTTCAGAGTTTAGCTTTCTGGTTCTTGTTGTTGAAAAACAGCATAACTTGTCCATTTTTTTTACTTTCTAACTCTCGTTGCTTTTACATTGTCTAGTTTTACCTTGTTCAATACTGCTACATGTACTGTCAGATGTCTTTTTAAATTGACTTTCATGGTTCAAATAACCCCAGTTAAGACAGACTTCTTCAGCTTTTCAGTACTACATATACTTGCTAGAAAAAATAATACTGCTATGTGGTCCTTTGTTTGAATAGTGCCTCCTTCTGTATTGTGTCCACAGGACAGAGTTTCAGTAGTGAGACCAGTGCAGTGTCCACAGACACCACCTGCAGTGTGGGAGATGTAGTCATAGGTAGGTCTTCCACTCTGATCAAACATACAGCTTACCTCATCATAATTCCATGTCATACATCATGCCACTGTTTCTTTACATGTTCCTTTTCTGTGCCAATTATGTTGTTGTATTCATATGTGCCAAGCAATGTTAACTGTCTTTTGTTGATGTTCTGTATTCTATCTTTTGTTTCCCATTTTGTCTTTCTGATCTAGTTTCCAGTCCATCTACCTTCTGGGTTCCTTTTGAAGCCTCCTATGTATGGGATAGTGGTTAGTCAGTCTCTTGTGTGATACACAGCCTGGAAATTATCTTTTGAATGCAGATTGAATAGTTTGAAAAAAGCTGTTTACAGACTAGAACAGCTAACATCATTATCAACAGGCAAACATTGATTACTTAAAAGTTGTGTAATGATATGACTGTCTCTGTACAATAGGTGCTTACTATTTTGGTTATGAACAGCTAAAAAAGGGAGGTTTGTTTTAATATTGTTGAACTCATGTATCATTTTTCCTTATGTGAACATGTAGCTCTAGAGGGGAAGCCCTGGATCTAAATTCTCACCCAACACTTTTCAAGACTATTACCCGGTATCTACATCAGTAATTACATTTATTAGTTCACATTAGTCCAGTGGAGCCACCTCTCTCTGTAACCAAACCATGTCTTCTCTGTCCTGTGCTGCCTGTCTGTTACCACTGTGTTGCAGTCACACTTCTATACAGCCCTCTCTCTCGTATTACATCCATGTGTCGATCCTGCCCAGTTATTTCTGGAGCATCAGAGGACGTGGAAGAGATTGTAGTTGGTAGCAATGGTGACGGTAGGTTCCACCAGGGTCCATCTAAAAAAACTAACCCGTGTCCAAAAAAGGATGTATACAGTGGGAGGTATTCCTTATATTTGATGTGCATATGGAATTGTCACAGTGTTTGTCCAAATGCTAACATGTCACTAACCAAATCTTTGCTTTGCAACACATCGCAGGCTTTTTATCCATTTTGATTTACTCTTTTTACACACTGCAGTGCTGGTTTATTCCATCTGATATTGCAGAATCCATAAAACAGCCTACCAATGCTTTGTCTATTTTCGTATACGTACAATGCTTGTTATTCTTGATTTGCGTTTTACTGAGCTTGAAGTTTTCCATTTTGTCCACTGCCGTTAAGGCTGACTACCAATAACGGTAAAATTGTTCATCCAAGTGAAGAATACTGTAATTATTTTGCCAAGTTAGCTAGTGTATTTTGCAGTTACTCAACATCTAAAAGTAGTTACATTCTTGTTGCTTTGATACCTCAGGGGCCCTTGGCAGTGAGGACAAGGAGGTTGCAAGCTACTGTACTCTGGGAGACACAGCCAGTGAGGACAGCATGACCTTGGGACACAGTGGGGACAGCAGCACGGGACACAGGACTACCCCAGAGTCAGCTACCATGTCCAGAGGCATGATTCTGTTTCTCAACTTTTGTTTTATAGCTGATATTGTGCTACCTGTTGAGTATGTGTTGTATTGTATGTACTGGTAGCAGAATTTTACTACAACCTTCACTCTTGTTTTTAACATACATTTATATTATTGTCCAGACGTTTTTCAGATACTGACCAATTGATTTGTTTTTCCTGAACAGGTTCAGCCACCCCTTCACCATCATCTCCCACATCCCCATCATCAAGAACCCCCTCTCCCACCATCCTCCTGTCCCCCTCCCCCACCCCCTCCCCCACCGCCATGCTGGAGTCATCCCCAGAACAGAAGCCCAGTCAGAAGGACTCCCCTGCAGCAGAGAGTATGAAGCTCGATGGAGAAGTTCTAGTGGAACTAGGTATGACCTTTGCTAAATGAAATAAGAAGCTAAATAGGAATGAAGCTCTTGAGTCAAGGCTGATATCTTGTATCTTACAGACAGCAATGAAGTAGTGTTGTACTAAGGTTGCCTTGCCCCATGTACATGTATCTTACAGACAGCAGTGGAGTGCAATTTGAGAACAGTAATGTTGTACTAAGGTGGCCCTCCTACATGTATCTTACAGACAGCAGTGAAGTGCAATCTGAGGACAGTAGTGTAGTGACGGGCGGGTCCCTGCAGGGCTGGTTCCCTGACGCTGCAGTCATCGTCTGGAGAAGGATGCTGGGAATCCTGGGAGATGTGAATGAGATCCAGGATCCAGAGATCCACTCACAGGTCTTCGACTACCTGTGTGAGCTCTGGCTGGTTCTCATGAAGGTTAGAGCTTGATGGTCAAACTGCACTAACATGATTCTGACAACATTTTTGTAGGAAATAGTGGTTTTAAATCTATTGATAACAAATTTACTTGTACCAAACCATAAGATACACACAAAAAAAGGAATTGAGGTTGATAATGAATTTTCATGCTAGTATTAAAAGTCATGGCTCAATTTTCGATTGCCTGTCTTAAAAGGATATGTTTCTGACTATGTTTCCAGTTAAGAGACAATTTGGGCATCACCACCGATAACATGGAGACACCCCCACCTCCAGAACTGCTGCCTCCGCTGAACGAGTTTGCACCATGGCTGTTCAAGGTAAACACAAGAATGCATGTTTATAAGCACTGTAGATTATAATGTGCAACATTAATCCATTATACACTGTAAGCATGTTCAAAAGAAACTGTTACTACTATCACAACAGTATTACATTGACATATACAGTTTCATTAATATGTTTTTCAATGCAATATTGTCAGGTAAGACTTTGGGTTTCCTAAATGTTATCATCTGCAAGCATGTTCAGAATTAAGGTAACCTTGATTGTCACCCAACCTTTCAGGCCATCTCCTTGCCCAACAAGTACAAGAAGGGACAACTGTTTGCGTACAAGCTGCTGTGCAGGATGACCATCAGACGTCATGACACAGAGCTGAGCAGGGAACACCTGGCTCTGTTCTTCCACGCACTGCATCATGGCCTACTTAGTGCTGATCAGGTAAGTGGAGAAGTCCAGTCAGCTCTTTGGACTTTTTCCTGTAAACTGTACACTTGAAGGTCAGTAGAAGTATAATTGTTGAAAAGTCTTACTATGCCCATATTATGTTTCAGGACATTGTTAATGTACTGGTGAAGAACTGCTGCCCCTTGTTCTTTGCTCTGGACTTGTCTGGTTCCTCCATGTTGGTCCTGGACTTCATCCATGCTGCCAACACAGTGGCCAACAGCTCAGATATGAATGTGTGTACATGTATTAGTTGTTTTTCTGTCTCTTATTCTGTTTCCTGTTGATAGAATCCATTATAACCTATTTATGATGACGTTGTTTCACATGACTAACATCCACCATAGCCCTACATATGTTAAGGTCAGGAACTTGGGAAGGTTTGTAAAATGGAAGACAATTGTTAAGAGTATGAAACACAATTTGTAATCTCACATATTTCATCAACGTTTGTCAGCCATAATACTCTGCCATTCAGTAGTGTGGTGTAAAAGTAGGTGCTTATTTCACATTGCATTCTCCCCAGGCCCCCCGAAGTGAGGCCCAAGCGCTGCTGGGTTCCCTGCTCTGCATTCCAAACCTGCTTCATGACATGCCGGTCCTACAACCCACCTCTGCTGAAACAGCCACCATGACATGTAAGGACGTCAAGGATCACATTGTAAATATTCTCCTCAAGTCTGGAAAGAAGGAACCAAATGTACAGGCAAGGTAAGCTGTATCTTAGTGTTGCAGTATGTTTTTTCAAGATTCTTATATGAATTGGTTCTTGCATTTATCCCTTGCAAATCCATTCCCTTGAAAAGCCTTGAATTTCGAACCACAGATTTCTCTATTGCTGTTTCACTAGCTAAAGTAGCACATCTCAGCATGAGCAAAATAATGTATGTACAACCAGTGGTACAGTTTGGTGTACACTATCATCCACTGTTCCAGGTGTACAGTGTTAAGCTGCCTGGGGATCTATCTGTATGAAGAACTGGCCCACAACACCCACCATCCGAAGATGAAGGATGCCATTAATGTCCTGCTAGCTTCTCTCAAGGTCAGATGTGGGATGTATATATTTACCTAAAAGCACTTAAAGAATTTTCACCTGTTTGTCTCCTCTTTGTACCTGTTCCAAAACATTAAACCTTGTTATAAATGTTACTATCTGTAGTAAACCAGAATGTCTGACTTTGTTGTCACCTGGCAGTTCAACCACAAGACGGTGGCACAGGTAGCATCTGACATGCTGCTGCTGCTGGCCCAACAGGTGGACAGGCTGGCACACCTGCAGAACGACCTGCCTAAGAAAATCACAGAGGTACAGAACAGCTGTCTGTAAATGTTCTGAGCATGCCAAACAGCATGTTGTATCTTATTCTTACACTTTTGTTTTTGAATTGTTGCTTGCTCAGCTCAATATGTGTACTTAGAAGTACCAAAATACAATAGAAAATGATGCCACATTTGGCTTTTAATGTACGTAATAAGCTCCTATACCTTGTATCTCTTTCTTTGTTGCAGAGCATAGCACTGACAATCACTAGCCTGTTATCCAGTCCAGAGACATCCACAACAGAGGCTGACAAAAAGGTAAGCCGACATTAAGTCAGTCTAGCCCATAATATCTTTATTAGTCTGTCTCAGTTAGGCTTCAAATTAGGCAGAAATACCACAATTTACATACTGCTATGATTTGAGTTACACTGACAAGTGACCATATCAATGATATGTTGATGCCACACTTCTTAGTTGGAGAATTTTTGTGCAAAGTTTTTGAATGACAAAGGTTGTACCATTCAGGATAGTTCAAAGATCTGATTGGTGTCCTTCCCCAGGTGGTTGTGTCCATGTTGTTCTGCCTACTGGAGTGGTGCATGGCCCTGCCCATCTCAGTCCTCCTTACAACATCTGCCGAGAACAGGAGAAGTCTCATTCTCACTGTCTTCAAGGTAAGGCAGCCAAGCATTGCATTCTTCATTCATAGTTTTTTTATATTATTGAGTTGACTGAAATGCATACCTTGAAATGGGGGACAACCATGGGCCTTTTCACATCAAGACTGCACAACAACCCAAAGGCAAACAAAACTAATGCAGAATCCATTATGCATTTTGACATTTTGTAAATTAAACTTACACGTAGGTAGCTTTCTAGGAAACATTTTATATCAAACAGTTGGAAGACTTTACTCAATAAGATTCTGAACATCAATATGCTGCAGCAACTTTTCATATGAGTCTGATGTTGAGTTGATGGATTGTGAAACTGTTCCTACAGGTCCTCCAGACAGCTGTTCAGGGTGCAGGCAGCCCCAGACATAGTGTGGTGTTGACAGAACTGGAGTCCATCTGTCTGGATAATGTGAAAGACGTAACGGGGAGAAGTGAGCCAGCTTCACCGTCTACTCCTCCTGGAACTGAGCAGGGCATTCTGGAGGAAGGTCAGGATATTTGTAGTGCTGCTGATTTGTGTTTAATGCCTGACAACAGCAGCTTTGGATCTGCTCAACAGTATAGCCACTGTAGACTTTGTCTCATCCTTGTACATGTAATCCTATTTTAGATGCAAAGTTGAGCAATACATGGTTAGTTCTGTTTATTCTGATGCATTGGAATTTGGCTATACCGGTAATAATTTATCTATGTTGATTTTTTCACTTTTTTGCCAGAAGTTTCATATATCCATTAAAAAAATCTATAATGTAGGAGAAAGAGAATATCAAATGAGTTGGACTGAGGTCTTTCTTTTTTGCAAACAGAAACAACATCAAGTCCTTCCTTTGAGTACCCTCAAGAGGGGTTAGACATGGTCAGTCTGGCAGCAAGAACGGTAAGAACAGTCATCATTCCTAGCTCTGATATTCAGCTTCTATATTTTCTGTTTAGTTGCTAGTCTTAAAGCAGAGGCTGTAACTTCAATGGTCAACAAATCAATCCTTTTAACAGTGAATGGTGAAGAGGTCACGGGATCTAATATCCTAGTTGTAAGTTCTCAGGACTCTGAGAAGATAAGACAATCTGTATGTGGCTATGCAGGGATAATCAAGATCTCACTTGACACAAGGAAGCCATTTTAATTCTGCATGGCTCCTCCCTTGTTTGTGACAGGTGTTGAGTCATCTTGTTGATCATATTGGGCACTTCCCGCTGGGCGGGGGTCCGGCTGTGCTGAACAGCCTGGTACACGAGATAGACGACTGTCCAGAACTCACCTTCATGGACGACCTCACGCTGGAGATATTCCAGGCACCAAATGTACAGGTAGGTCAAATTAATTGTTTCATATCTCACAGCTACATAGTTAGATTTGAACAAATGCACAAAGAAAAACACACCCCTATCATTACATAGGCATGTTTGGAAATGTGGCTCAACAGGTGATGATTTTATTCCACTTTTACTTGCAACAAAAGGAATTCTTTCCAGAACTTATCTGTACTGTCTTTCTCATGTTTCCCACAGTTCTTTGTGCTGAACAACAAGAACATCATTTCTGTGGTGGAAATTCCAGCAGAGGTGAGGAACTACTTTGTTCAAGGACAGATTATAGCAGGTGGTAAGGGGTGGTGACAATAGCAGAAAAACAAGACTTTGCAAAGGAAGGTCTTTGAAAAGTGAATGAGAAAAAGAGAAATTGTCGTTCAAAGTGCTTTACTGAGACTTTTTGCCTCTGAAAAAATGTTATCATAATACATGAGCCAAGTATATGTATGAGGGTGAGTCAGTATGGATGAATTCTGCCAAGAATATTTTCCAGCTATCAGAGTGGTTAACTCACACATTTTTAAACATCGTGTTTACTAGGATCTCCCTGGAGGAGGGGCCACAGGTGGTCTGACCACAGGGAAGACGCAGGCTCGCATGATTGTGCGGGACATCGGAGGGAAATACGCCTGGGACTGCTCCATCCTGTGGGGGCCGCCCAGGTGTAGGACAGGCTCCTGTCTCGGTCAGTACCTCAACGTGTGAAGGGCAAGAGATTTACATGACTGTTACACTTATCAATGAATGTTTGACATTATACAACTTGGTTTGACATTATACTACTTGGTTTTGTCTGTACTGGTTCACCTGAAATGACAGTTGGTACTGTTCTCTGTGCAGCACCAGTGCAGCTGGGCAGTATCTCCCTCCATGACCCCAGCCTACAGCCTGACCCTGTGCAGGGAGGGGAGCTAGACCAGGGCACACAGGACCTGGTACAACACAGGGACTCCGGCACCATGCCGGCATGGGACAACACACCACAGCACCTGGATGTACTGGATGAGGTAAGGAAAAAAACACTTGTTAACATTTTGCACTCCTTACAATTGCAGCAGCTAAACTAGTGACAAAGGAGTCTCATTCAAAGCCTGTTATTCCAGTGAATTATTAAAAAAATGAAATATGCTTATTTGTAAATGTAGATTTCAGGACTTTTACTGAGCAGATATAATCATAAAGTAGTAAATAGTTCTGCAGCAATTTAGTTGGAGCCCAATAACAGTCAACAGGAGTTCTATGCCCTTGGTGCTGAAATGCCATCAAGTGTATCTGTTTTTGTAATATAATGAGTATGTTTACAAGATTGTATAGTCAGAGTACGAAGCCTCAGATGTAGTAAAAAGCAGACGTCTGTGAAGTTTGTGTATCTGTTGTAGGATATTTTATAGCTTTATTGCCTTGTCCCCAGATGTTGCAGTACATAGGCCACACCAGCCCCGAGTGCCTGCAGAAGCCAGGAGAGCCTCTGAACGAGCCAGCCTTCCCACCGGAGGAGATCGTCACAGAGAGAGAAGACTCCACCATCCAGGCTGTTCTACAGCAGCGGAACATCGAGGCAGACTATGTCAGACAGCATGTCAACGATAGCAGGTAGGGAATGCTCAGTGGACAATTCAATATGCTGCTGTTTTACCAGTATTGGTATTACAGACAGTTTACAAATCATGCCTGTAGGCCATTGCCTACTGCTGTCACAGCAAAGAGGGAAGGGCCTTCAAGGGCTAGTTGACGTCCCAGTTTCATCCTCAATTGAAGCTGCTTAGCTTCATCATTTACTGTTATTATTACCTCTCTAGTCTTATCTGGAACCAAATAGTTTGTTCACACTAAAATGTATGTGAGATTTTAGGACAAAAATATTTTGCCCTTGCTCATTGTTTTACATCAGATCATCATGCTACTTTGCATTTAGAAGCAAGGTACCATCAATAGACCAACTCAATACTAAACGACATCTCAAGTTCTGTGAATGTTCGTTGTTCCAGCATGGTTGCCTCCGACATGACAGAGACCTGCAGCTATGACCCCAAGTCACCCTTCCACCACTGTAGGTTTCTCTTGAACCAGCTGGGCATGCTGGCCTGGGAGAAAAGGTACATTATTTCCACACCTATTTTGTGCTGTATTTGATGTGTTAAACTTGGTATTGGTTGTAGCCTAAGATAACTCAGGATTTGTATATAAACTGTGATGGCAGCTTGAGCTTGGAAGTAAAACCTGACAACCTGATAATTTCTCCCAACCCACGACTGTTCCAGACCCCACCTAGACCTACTGAGGAAGAATGACAGACTTCTCCGTGAACTGAAGAACTTGGACTCAAGACACTGGTGAGTAGCAATACAAGCTGTGGCTGCACAAGCTTTTTAAGCCTAGCAAATTCTTTATGACCTGCATCTGTGTAAAGTATGCTCAAGCATCCAAAAATGAATGATTAGGCTACAATTTTGCCGATCAATGACTCTTATATTTTTGTGTAATCGGAGGTCTGCAGACTGCATGGAGTTGTTAAGTTGTAAGGTGTTCAAAGCTCTTCCTGCATGTTCATCCAAGTATGCAGTCTGCTGTCAGCATCAAACTACACTAATTTTGACTATCTCTCTCCAGTCGAGAAACCCACAAGATTGCTGTCATCTACGTGGCAGAAGGCCAGGAAGACAAACATTCCATCTTGTCCAATCCTGGGGGTAGCCAGGCTTACGAGGACTTCGTGGCAGGGTTGGCTTGGGAAGTAAGTTTGTCACCTGCAGTTCTGTTCTTTGCTGTTAGGTGGTATTTTTGTATCAGGTACACATTTTGAAATTAATTTACAATGGTACAAATGTATATTATGATCAATTCATGTTTGCAAGGAGAACCCTTCATGAGCCCAAGCAAGTCTTTGCCAGTACTTATATCTCAGTAGCATTGAATTCAACTGATTGAAATGTTTCTAGTACATTCAGGAGCTTTAACAGTCAGCAGGGTGTTATAGTATACTGTGAGACCTGTGCAAGAGCGCCTCCTATCATGTCATTCCAGGTGGACCTAACAGGCCACAGAGGTTTCATGGGTGGACTACAGAGGAACAGAAGTACGGGTGATACTGCCCCATACTATGCTACTTCAACCATGGAGGTCATCTTCCATGTGGCTACCCGCATGCCCACAACTACTGATGACTCCAGAACAAAAAAGGTAGCTGATAACACAGCAGTATTCTTGTGTTTCAACTACTTACAACCAGTTTTTTTAAACCACAGACAATAAAAACATTCTAGTCACATAATGGTATTAGAGAAAAGTTTACTATTTCCACAGGAATAGATCTAAGTAAGGTATTCATAATTCAAGATGTCTACCCCAAGGCATTTGGCTAAGAATTATATTGTCCGTTCTTCTCTTTGATCACTCAAAATAGGTAAATTGCAGATAACATAATCGTCATGAAAGGAATCAAAGTTTGTGGCTATTTATGGGGTATCTTTGTGGGTAGTCCTGTGCTTTTGATAAAGGTCAGTTTAGATTGAAAATAGGCCAGAGACAGATATGTAAGCAAACCTAAGCTTATGAAAAACCCATGGCTTTTGTAAATGTCTCAACTACTGTCTTAGAATTAAAGGTTGAGGGACTGAAGGATGTCTTTGATATGCAGTTCTGAAACTAGTATTGCAAGGGTCCAGTGTCCCCAAATGTATGTTTTTGTTTGAGTTTTGTGTAAGTGGTCTTGAGGTAAACATTTTTTCAATTTTGTTTGGGAGTTGTTACAAGGTGTCAGTGTTCTACTGAACTGAAGCTTCATTTGAATTGGAAAACCAGTGTAACCAGCAACCCTGTTGCGACCTCTGTCATTTGCAGAATAAAGGAAATGTGCAAATACCTCGGTCTATTTTCATGTCACTATATTTATTGATACCAGAATGTGTTCGTGCCATTTTTGTCTTAGTTAGTCTGCATGTAAAGACTTGTATGTCTGAAATTGACCAAACTGTATAATTTTGAGAACATCCATATGAGTGACCTAGGTTGAAAGATGTAACACTGGGCTCAGCAATTTATATGAATCCTGTACTGGTAAGCTCACCAACATTTCAGCTACCAATAACAATTGTTTAGGAGACCATTATAAAAACTCTACAATCAAATTGAGTCATTTGACATCAGTTGTAGTCATTCATTTGGATGTTGATTGATTTCTTTTTACCACAATTTGATATCCTGTTGCTGATAAACAATCAAATCATAATTACAGTACATAGTATTTTTTTTTAATATAATGAAAAATTTTGATGAGCTATTGTACGCAGTATTAAAATATTGTCTGTTTGATTCTTGTGTAATTTACTCCCCTGACAGGAAGAACTGTGTTCTTGCAGACTTGGAATTTTCTATGCTACTGTACATGTAGTTTATACCTGTCTGCTGATGTTTTAATTTATAGTAACACTAATTTTGATAGAATGTGAGAATGTGGAAAGTCTAAAAGATGTTAAGCCTTTTAATTTGATCGTGCAGAAATGTTTAACATGTCAAATAAAGATATTACTATATTATGGTACCTTCATATAGAGGGACAATGTCAGTAAGATTTTCAAAATTCCTAGTGTCTTTTCTAATCGAAATTGAATGATGTTTTTGGTGCTCTGATTCCATGTGTGTTAAGACTTGTCCATGTCACCTGTCCAGCTGAGGCACCTGGGGAATGACGAGGTCCACATCGTGTGGTCGGAACACACCAGGGATTACCGACATGGCATCATCGCCACCGAGTTTGGAGATGTCCTGATTGTCATCTACCCCCTGTCCAACCACCTGTACAGGATCCAGATCCGCAGGAAACCACAAGTGAGGCTCTAATTGCTCATCACCAGCTGGGCTGGAAACAGTCAGGGTGCACTCATTAACATAATCATTAGGCTACTTTATGTCACACATATGACAGAGACTTGGTAATTTTCAGGACCCACCCCCTGCTTTGATCTCCTCAGTCATAACCTTTTATTTCTATGCCTTTCATTATTACCACTTATACTTATGTGTTGATGTGTTGATCCTCCTTGTTTTTGCTTTTAAAGCACATATCAAGAAGTAGTACTAGTACTTCTGACACAATATTCTCAACCCATCTCTTTCTATCAATTTTTAAAGCCTTCCTCTGATGCTGGTGACTTTAGATTTTGAATTTGAAATATCACAAGGAACTGTAATCCTATTTCAGCTTGTTGCTAAGTATATGGCAAAGTTTCTCAAGTCAACTGAAAGGCCATGCTTCCCACAACATGGTGGTGTTGTTATTTTCGATATACATGTAACTTGAACAGCCATAAAGATATTCAACACTAAAGGTTGTTCATATTTGTATTTCCAAACTTAAAATGACAATTGTTCATCCTTGAGTGAAATCACGTGCATCTCAAGCTGTTTTTGTGCTCTTGATGTGGCCTATGTGCAGGGGTCCACGTGCAAGTCACACCACTCACAGCTGTCAGAGACTAAACATAATGTCAAGAACCACACTTGCAGGGCCGTGCAAAAAACCTGGTACAATCTGTCATTAACAAACTCACAGTTTCTATCAACTTAATATTGGTGTCATTGGTAAGGCGTAGGTACATTGTACATCATATTGTCATTAAAGTGTTGCTTGCTTATGGCTTACACAAAACTGGATAATATCTCACTAATGTTCTTCAGTTGTATGATTAGCAGGAAGTTGGCTAAATCTACATTATCTACATTATTTGACAACACCATGAGTCCATGACTAATATGGGTACTAATATGGGTGCTTCTGTTCTGTTCCATTAGCAATCCATGTGAATTCTTGTGATGGAGTTGACCTTTTTAGTTGAGCATATCAGTTCTCCTGTGGTCAAAGCAGTGTAGTTGTTGAAATGCCTTGAATCTGATAATGGCCACAGTGACAGCCAGCATTTTTAGTGTGGTATATTTTATGGCTCATAATCCTGTATCAAGTGACAAGCCATTTGTGATACAGTTGGCTTCATAGCCATGGCTTCAAGTAGAGGCCATTAGGCTTGAGGCCAGGCTCGGGTGGGAAGACTTTCCTCGTAATTCCTCTCATATTTGCACATTCATACAGGTGAAATAATTTGGTAGTGCTTTGTACTACCAAGAATGCATGACACGGTTGCCAAGAATGCATGTAGGCCTTTTAGCATTTGTTGTACATGTAGTCTTCCCACCTAATGTTAATTCAGTAATTTTTTAGAAAAAATCTCCCTTCTCGAGATTCCTTCTCTCCTCTTAATCCATATGTCACGTCAATAACTGTTTGAGATGACATTTCCACTTGTTCGTCAAAAATTGAAATTCCTTGAAAACAGGAAGCTGTTTTGATACATGGCAAGCCTCTGTGATATTTACCTCAGTTCTCTGACCTTTTGCGCCATCCTAGCATTAATCTAATAGAGGATACCCTGGCAATATAGAGGACATGTATATTTAAACTTGTTGAGGTCAGTGACTTTACTTGGAAAGGTCAGGGACCTTCTAAGAAAGTCAGTGACTTATGTCTCCTCTTCTGGGATATACACAGACTTCTATACATAGACTACTTTGCAACGTATTATTGTAAAATAGCAGTCCTTGGGTATTTGACTTTGAGGAGCAACTAAGCAAGATGTGTTTGAAGTATCCTACTTCTTGGGGCAGAATCTTGTCAACTTTAGAGAAGGGACAAAAATGAAAACAGTACAGAGAGAAAGGCAACAGGTATTACATACATGATACTTAGTCATTACCATTCTCGTATAAGTGTTGCATTTGTCTTTAATTGATATAGCAAGATGGATTAATGTCCATTAGAATATCAAGGTACATGTAATGTAGTGAAGACATCTAGAACTTTAGTACCATAGTACCCTTCTAGACTATATTAGCTCAACAGATCCATATAAAAGCACATTTATGCACATATAAGGTTGGTACAAAATGGACAATACAGTAGTATGATCACAACAACTTATGCTCAGTCCATCTCCAATATAACTACCATGGAAACACAGTCATGATTTACATGTACATGTAGTATCTCCTGCTGTACTTGTTGCTTAGCCCTCAGGCACATCCTAGTCAGAACTACATGTAGGACATGTTACGTTATACTGTAAATGGAAATCATGTTTTGCATCATCATCATTCTCAGTATGACTGTCACAAGTTGATACAATACACTTTTCAGTAGCAATATGTCTTAGAATATAAATGCGGGTTCATTTAAAGTCACTGATATTAACACAGATTTAATGACATGTTTCTTTAATGATGTCAATAGATCTAGATGTAAAAGATATACTGTACCATTGAAGACTAGTTTTCATGTTGTTGGCAACAAGGGTTATCCAAAGACTGTTTCATATGTCGTCAATATTCATCTTTAATTATGTCAAAACAGATCAGCCTGCAGCTAGAGCTTTATCATGTTTCATCTTCCCTATGTTCATGTCAATGTCTTCTACACCCTGTTTTCCATAATCACAGCTGGAGTGGTAGCTACTTATTCTTCTTAGCATGCCTTAGCAAAACTTATATCAAGGATGACATTGCTTTACATAGCTGTGTATGAGTAACATGAATTGTCTGTGACCGTTTTCCTGTCAACATCATGTTAATTATTTTTCAGTGCAGTGCATCCTCTGATCTTTACAATATCACACTAATTCAACATGAAAATAGAGGCTGAGTGTACCTTGTTATAATGCATTTTCACTGGGCTCAAAATACTTTTTCCTGCATACACATGTACCTGCCCAGGTATAGGTAACATTCAAAATTACCTGTACCTGACAGATTTAACCTGCACTACTCCTTTACTAAATCTCTTTTAGTACAAAATATTGTGGTTTTCAAGATGTTCCTAATACATTTTTAATCTTGTAATCTGTTGTATCAAATCATTCTAGCTTATGACCATAGTGTGGTGTGCTGTGTTTTTTTGTTTTCTTTTTTTCTTGGGCCAGTACAGGTTACTGTAGGTGCAGGTGGTATTTTGAGCCCTGGTTTGCGAAAGGGAATACAGTTTTCATATTGACCTCTTGCTAAATTTAAATACTGTAATAATACAGCACATTTTATTCAAGGACATTAATTTTTCAGCCTTGCAGCATTGTTTACAGGTCTATTTCTGGCAGTCATCTAATGAAAAAAAAATGATTCACTTTCTTCTGATTAATGTTTCTTGAAAGAAGCCACATTCCAGTTGTTATTTTTGCAGCATAGCTGACTCATAACATTAGTCACAACACTTGCAGGGCTGGACTAAATTGAACATGTGAAAGAGTTTCCTTGTATGTATTGGAGACAATCTATATGCTGACCTGGTTGTGGAAAATTGAAATGGGTCATGCTAATGAGGCTCTGTAGATAGTAATGAAAGAAATGAAATTATTTCTCCGGGTCTTTCCCCGAGCCATGTTGTTAGGGTATGGCCCTTTGATATGCACAGTTGCGATAAAGCTACAAGTCCCTTAAGCTTGTTTTGCTCCTTGCTTCCATAATACTGCTGTCTGCAAGGATTTTTACTCTCCCCACATGCAAGGCTGTTAGCTAATGAGGATTAGTATGGTTCAATACCCTGGGAACTGAAGGGACATGTCACCAAGAACACGGATATGTTATCAGCAAAGTCATCTTAGCAAGGGATTATGTGTTTAGTCTAACATATGACTGCTTCAGTGTGAGACTGGGGGGATAAGGAGTTCTTCCAAAGTCTTAAGCCTTGGCCCCTGGGGCTGATATTGCTGAGATCAGTTTCATTTTGCATGTAGAGACATGTTTGTTTGTTTTTTCAATGTGTGGAGAGAATGGTATAGATATTGTTTTGAGAACATTTTTTATTCAATCCATCCAGGCTCATCCATCATATTAATGCAGCAATTTTTAGTCTCAGACTGTAAAGAGTGAGGTGGTGCCTTCCCACAAGTGGTCATGAATATTTGGTATATTGTAACCATCTCCCTGCCAGTAGCTCATCTATATATCAAATTTGTATTGGTCATAAAGAATACTATTCAGGGAGGAGCTGGCATGCAAAAAATTAAAGGGGCAAACAAATGAAGATACTTAATTTGTTTGTTTGTGTAAACTTTGTGGGGAGAGGAGACATTCATGGCTGTCTCTTGAACACAATGAACAATCAGGACAGCAATAAATCTCTGCCACGGTCTGTACATGGCTCACTTGTTGGAGCCAGCACATCCTTCTTGTGCCAACCAAAATACAATTTTAATCCTACTGATCCCACACATACACATTATATCCCCCAATTCTAATCAGTCCCTATGCTAGAAAGTTTGGAGGATACAAATGGCTTGAAAGTGTCAAACAGGCTTTTTAACATGAAATCAAATAGATGCAGCTTTAATGAGTTTTTGCTCCTGTGTAACCTGTTTATTCTGTAGGAACTGCAGAACAGGTGTTCTTTGTTCTAGAGGTAGCATACAACATACATGTTACTGACAGTAGATGAGCTGATAAGATGGGAGGCTTGATCTCTTCTGCTAATCAGCCTAAGCCTAAATATTACTGTCAGTGATTTACATTTGGAATTCAATAGATGAGGCAACTTAGATAAATCTGACAGCACTGTCAATGTCATGGCAATAATTAATAAAGACTATAGACTTCTGAAGTTACAAACATTATGATACAGTGCTTTATCCATTTTGCTTAGTGCACAACAGAGATGAGTTATATAACACCCTTTTGATTTGAAATATGCAAATGTTTACATGCCATTTCAGCAAAATCTTCAATTTTGGTCCAAAGTTTCAACTCTGGAGATAACAGACAACACATCATTCCAATGTTTTCCCTTTTACTTTGCAGGTTCCATTTTTTGGGCCACTTTTTGATGGAGCTATTGTGGACTATAAAGTGCTGCCTGACCTGGTGAGAGCCACAGCCATCAATGCCAGCCGTGCCAAGAGAGCCAACATTCCCCTGTACCAGAGATTGTATCCTTCCAGTCCAGGGTTAAGGTTCAGAACAAAAATGTTGTGTGTTGGGTATGACTACTTTTGGTACCAAATCAGTTACTTTACACCATTTGTGACCTACTTAGCTAATGACTCTTTTAACCTTCTCCCTGCTGAAGTAGTGTTTTGGCACCAAATTTATATTGGTTAAAGGCCAATTAGCATTGAGAAGGTTAAAGAGTCAAAATTGCTGCTTTTCTTTTATGACTATATGAGACAAAATCATACATATAACAGTTAGATAAACAGTTACATGCTACATTGTACATGCAGTTTGATTTTTGAAGTATGTATGGATGTGTATGATTTGTTGCTGGATATACAATATATGACTCACATGACTCCTTCACCTGTACACATTTTGTGCCAAAAGGCTTCCTCAGCAGAAAGAAGGTTAATCTTAACAGGTCCAAGTCTACAGGTCTCAGACATCAAGTTTGATTTTTTAAATGAATGGTTTGTTATTTCAGGGGAAACTGTTTACTAAATGGAAATTTGTTACAAAACAGTTTGCCTGTTTTTGGAACGTCCCTGAGGGTATTTTGTGGCCAGCGCATTATGGTCCACCCATGTCAGGTAAAAGGAACTGTCATCTGTTATCACCCACCCCCCCTCCCCACCTGCAGCATATACAAGTAGCTGAAGTGGGCTGAATTAGACTTCATCCTCAATATGGAGTGTGTGTCCCCATGGCACTAAAAATCGGATCATAACATAGTTTGCAGATGTCCGAGTTCAGCTCCAGAGACTGCGTTATTACCACGTATAGGAATCACTATCAGTCTGTCCACCGCAGAGGTCGATAAGGTGTCATCTGCTATCCCCCATGTCCAAGGGCTTTTAGTGGGCTCATCATTTGATGTGCTGTGGTGAGAAATCATGTCATATCAGGTGACCTCTGTGGCCCTTGACTCGACCTCACTCACTCTGATATTAATCTGTGACCCCTCACTGAGCCAGGCTGCGGAAATGTGAATCTCGCAACATATTATCACAGTATTGGCCGAGTATGTTTAATGCTGGAACTAGTGGTCATGCTGTGTTAAGAGCTGTCCCGGTGGACACTCCAAGCTGGGCCGTGTGTTTTGTACCTGCCGTTTGACAGGGGGACCCAGCTGTAGGAGGTACAGGGCCCATTATTTGCCGGGATGGGGCATTGTTTCCCCACAATAAAGCCGCTGCCTCCCGATCACTGACAACGTGCCGCCCAGCAGATAATTGGGTTACTGACAACCAGGCCTCTACCTAATCAGATCTGCAAGTCCCTTTACTGATAAATGTAATCTGTGCAAAATTACCTGCAAACTGGAAATTATTGCTGGCTAACTTTGTTTGCAGGACATAAAGAGAATCCTAATGTATACTATAGCATTGAATGCTGCCCTTCCGGAGTTTCTCCCTCTAATTAGGTGTGTTACACGTTTGTTTCCATGCCAAGCCTTTCTGCAGTTTGGGAGATGTAAGCATGTAAATCACAATTTCCTTTTCAATTTGAAGTTTTGTTTTCCACTTGTGAAATCATACCAGTCTAAGTGATAGCTACTGTAGCCAATTGGTAGCTACTAATTTCTGTCCCGCTGGTTTCCAGGTCTCACAATGTAATTAGAGTTCATGCAGTAATTTAATCCATCTTACAACTTCATTATTTATAAATTGTGAAATTTTTCAGGCCTCTTTTCTTATTGGTGCTTCTCTTTTTCCCTGCTTCATACAAGTTTATCACTGTAAAAATGATAGATGACATGCAATCCCGTCTGATAAATGAAGTGTTTATGAACATCAAATCGGACTGTGGAAATATCTGTGACCCTGACTACCATGTCCATGTGTATTGTGTGCTTCTGTCCGTGTGCAGCCTTCTGTCTGTTTTGGTCATGGAGCTGCCAGATGCCATTTCTCCAGTCCTCTTCACACAGACAATTGACTTCCAGTGCAATACTGAGAGTTCTGGATGTGTTCTATCTCAGAAGCGTCATGTGCCCCAGTCATCTACCGTTTTAATCAGTGGCTTGTGCCAGGCAGCTGCATTAAGGGATCGTGTGACACCTGCCTTGAGATTAGGGTGCTCCAAGGAGCCTAATACCTCTCCTTGTGTGCCTGGCCTTAAGCTTTGTGTATATTCCAAACACCACTGTATTGAAGCAGTAGCATCTCTAACGCCGTCTTATCTTGAGCAGTATGGTCATGTAGCTGTCTATATCTAAATCTCTTAGAATGGTGTGTATCATACATGGAGGCAAACATTAAGAGGGAAGGTCCATTTATTTCAAACTTTGCAAAATATGAATTCTACAGTTTATGAATTATTACTGTAACATTTTTTATGATGCATGTTCTATTGATATAGCCTGCATTCCTAAGATGTCAGTTGTCATGAAAGAAAATTTTGACAAGCTTTCCATTCCACAGCGAACAACACCCCATGTTGAAATAGCCCCACAGTATGCTGTTTGTGTTTTGGAATTCTAATTACGCTGCTGTTATGAATATGCATTGATTTCGGCTGCTGGTAGAAGAGGTGCCTGGCTGGAAGGGAAAATTACACGTCCTACTTTTTCTTACCTACCTCAGGCTACCTGTATATACTGCTGAACATAATAATGTGGAAACCATTGGGTTTGTTTTGTTTTCTGCTACTTTGTTTTTTCCCTAAGGAGACAACAATGCAGACTTACAAGTTAAACTTTGAAAATAATGTTCTAACGGGGCGTGCCCTAACATCGAACGCTTTTTTACGCGCTCGAACTCATGGCGCTCTATCGCTAGTTGTCGGAGAGTGGTAAGGTTTTGATGAATGAATTTTGAAAACCTTTATGTAAAGAGTATACTTGGATAAAAATGCATTCATACTATTCATGAGCCCTTCACGCTCCGCGTTATAAGCGGCAAACACTGTGAGACATTTTCGTAAATTTACCTTCGTGAATGTGCTACGCTAGACAGTGTGCCCTAACTTCGAACGCTTTAGTAATTTTGCTCTGTTCAGGCGTTGATGATGAAATGAAGTAAAAAAAAAACTAGAATTGAATTTTGTGATATTTAAGCTTTCTTTTGATAGCATAATTGCGATTATGTGTACTTGTCACCTCACGTGAGGAGGGCTGTATTGAACGCAGTTCAGTCCGTGTTTGACCAAAAACCCGTCTTACGCAATCAACGCTGTCCCATAAGAATCATGGGAAATGCAGACGACAGTGGTGTTGACGTAGTGTTGACGTTGTTTTCTTAGGTTGGTTTTCTACTACACAAAAACCCGGAGACCCAATTTTTTCCTGTTTCGTAAAGCTTTATTTGTTATGTATGTGGCAGCTATGTGACTGCTTGGTACAGGTCGTTTATATCTGGAACGAGCCGCCGCTACGAATGGACCCCTTTTTCAGCGCCATCATTATGATTGGTGAAAACGACTGGAATTTTGTTTTTCGACAAAACGATAAATAAATAAATAGAACTATACTTTGCATGCAAATAACAGCTGTATGCATTGACTATGTTTACTTACCTTTTTATTTAGCAAAGTCAGTGGCAACAAACATGGCATACCTTTGCATAATAAGATCAGTAAAAAATCCGTCCGAAGTTAGGGCACGTGCGAAGTTAGGGCACTCCCCGTTAGTATATGATTCTAGTAAAAATGACACATTACAATTGTTGCTAACAAGAAGTACAATATTAGGAAAAACATCTTTTTTCAGCATTCATAAGAATATTGTACTTTTTCTTGTATCTTTTTTCAACACTATGTCAATTCTTTATGAGTAACATGACTGTTATAAAAACTGCAGTTTCAGATACTAGTATATGTTCAATGGTGAGTCAAGCCATGGAGGTAAGAACCATGGTCAAGCAAAATATCAATACTGGTACCAGCCAGTTTTACATGCATGTGCATTGTAGTTCTCTGCAAAGCCCATGAAACTTTCATATCTTTGCCCAACACTTTTGTTTAATGGAAACTAGGAAATGTTAGGGGCAGGTGGTAGATGTTTTTAAGGTATATGCATGTATGTGCATTTCTTACTATAGGAAAGTTTGCCATACTATTGTGGTGTAATGGAGGTGATTTTCAATAATTCATACTAGGCAAATTCCAGTCCTGTGTTTGTGGTGCTGGAGGAATTCCTTTGTTGGAACTGTTTTAGGAGGCAGGTGGCTGGAGCTAGGGCCCTGCTGGCAGACAAATTTGCAGCCAAACTGGGCCTATTAACATTTGAAGCAGCGATATTGTCCTGAGTGTCTTGGCTGGGAATTGCCTGTCTCCCATGCACCTGACACTCAGCCATACAGACAATAGCTGGGTGGGCCATGGAGAGTTCCCTGCTATGTAATGTTCCCCTGAAGCCACATGGGATAGCACTGGGACTGACCTGTAGGGGTGGGTGATGGCTTTGTGAGTTAACCTGCCCAGACTAGATATCATTACACAGACGACACCCTGGTGCTAATGGACGGGCAGGTTTGTGGGGAGGGACACAGCTGAGGAGGGGGAGGGTGCAGCAGGTCCAGCCCAGCCACTTTACACCTCATCAAATACACATCATGGTTAGAGACATGGTGCCTTACCTCCACTCACACAGTATGATGGGCTGGGACCATTCAATAAAGTAACATTGGCTCCCTTCAGGCTGCTCAGTAATATATTTTTGATTCCGTTCAGTAGCAAATGATTGTCTTTATCTAAGCCCATCAGCACCATGTGAAAGCACTTTTATCAGCCTTACCTAATCATTCTATAACCCCTAGGCATGTTACTGTCAGTGACAAAGTGCCATCATTTATTGAAATGATTGTTTAATCTATAGGTTCTAATACATCTATACCTTTTTGAAAGTGTCCCTTTGCAGTCCTGCAACATCAAAGGTCTCTGAATGAGCAGTCAGCATCAAATGTACATTGTGTGACAGCAAAAAAAGTCAGTGCTCACAGCCTTTGTTTCTCCAAACAATAGGGCGAATCTATAGATGTCTATCTGCACTGCACACATGGAGCTCCTCTGAGCACCCGCATGTTTCTGACTTCCATTAGGTTTTGCCATTCCTGTCTGTCAATCAGCTCTTTCCTGCAGGTTAAATGTAGCCACCTTAAATTTGGGAAACAACGTTTTGATATCATTTTCTTCCTCACAGGCTGTGTGACAGATCGTAATTTTACACACGCCTGGCTGGACATGGCTTGGTGTTATGTAATTACACTGTTGCGATGTGGTGTAATGACTGTGAGTGCTACATTGTGCCTACAGCGTTGGTATCTAGTGTTTGTCAGGAAGCAGCCTGGAGCAGCCACACCTGCTTGACCATGGCCTTTGCTCTGTCATCCTTTGTCATGTGTCATGCCTTGTTCTGCCATTAAGTATTGTATAAGCATACACATCATCCCTAAAGAAGTTCATATATGTTACCCATGCAGGCTTATAGGCTAGCTGCCTCGATGTCTTTGATGACATGATATCGTATATACCCCTGGATTTAAGCTATTCTATATGTTTGCAAAGTAAAGATATGTTGATAGTCGTCTCATTGTGGTTCTCCATAGTATACACAAACGGCAGGTGATGATAAAAGAGTTTGTATGTGGTGTCATCTTCACCCTTATGTCATGGTCATTGTCACCAACTATTTTAGCCCTTGTTTTGTTTGGAATGCCATCAAGTGAAATGATAATACACATGAAGTTCATGCCCCTTGGAGAGAGCTTTAGTAACAGTCATTGCTTGAATCAGAAAACAGATGAATAATAGAACTAATTTGCAAATTGATTTAGCAGATGCATTGGCATCAATGTTATTTTGCTGGCTTCCATTGTCTGGCCTTAACCTCCCGGGTAATACAAATGTGATGGAACAAGAAATGCCTGTAATTGCGTTTAATTACGGTGGTGTCTAGCAGAGATGAATTGTTGTTTTGGTTCCTACAAAAGTTTGGCAATAATAGCCTGGGGCAGCAGGTGGGGAACAACCAGAAAAACAAGTTAGCCTGCACAATATCTGAACATTGTGCTTGTTTGTTTCAGCCAAGGGGGATTGTCTTCCTACTACTCTTGTTATGTAATAAACTCCACACTTAACATTGTGTAACCCTCAACTGACCTCAATTTTGCTATTAATGTGTCAGCCTCAAAACTTAAGTCATGTAGTACCTACTGAATTATAGTCTGTCACAATGTCACAAATGGAATTGATGGTTGTAAAGTTTCATTCTTGAAAAAATATCTCAACCTTTGTACTTATCATGTGATATGTATTTCCAGGAAGTATATTTAAGGTGACATGGCAGCAGCTCCAATCATGACCTTTATTTTGTACACTGAAAGAGTCGTGTGTTGGCATGCCAACAAAAGCACTTATCACCAGCTAACCCTTTCGTCTGGTGACATCAACATAAAGTAGTCAATAGTATGACTAGTCATTGTCATCACAGCCATTATTCCATGGGTGAAAATGCGTCATCTGTGGTAATCCAATCACGTGAGGCAGGGTCCCTGGAGAGGATCATCTTTCTCTGACTTATGACTCAGGTTTATGGCCATGATGTCATTATGTAGTAATTCCAGAAGACATGGCCTTGTGCCAAGAATAATTAGTCCGTGAATGGATGGAGTATTGTCTTGTCTTATTAAATTGTCTTATTAAATTACATTACTAGTAATTACTGGACAGGTATATCTTGTCAACAAAATTAATAAAAGTAGAGAAGAAACCCTTCATTTCTAATCATGAAGACTCTTTGGTGAATGAACTCCATACAGAATTGTGTATAGAACGTGTTTAGTCTGTCTGCCAGCAATACATATACTGTACATGTGTATAAACACCCTGAGGGTTTGTCTGAAGTGCTGAAATGACTGAAATGTCCCAGTAGGCCTTTTATGACTCAACTTTATGATAACAGTACAGATCATCATGAGGTCATCACCTGTATGACTACTAGTAACAATGTTAATGGTGAAATCCCCAGCAGGATTGTAGTGATATGGATTTTGCAGTTTGTAAAAATGACAAAATCTGTTATAGAACAGCTGGCTATCTACCTGGACAGTTAAAATGTACCTACGAAAGTCATGTAAAACCAGCCTATTATAACAGTCAATCACTGTTGTTCATCAGTATATTCTTTCTTTCCAAGTTTAAACTGTAACTGAGGATGGCATCTTCTATTAGAGACTCTGGAGATGGTTTTTATTGTTGTCCATCTTCATTAAAAGTTGCCTCATCTAAGAAAGGCTTTGCTGGCTGTGGACAGAGTGGTTTGCTTTAGGAGGCACTTTTTGTAGTGTTGGTGTGCTAATGTTACCACCTGACCAGCTGACATGTAATGTGTGTACACAGTCAGATAGAGCACCACAGGACACCATCTGCCCCATGCTGGCTCCACCTAATGGGCAGGTTATGAGGGGGACGCATCTGTGATACATGATACAAAATGGACTTCTTGTTGCTTCTTCATTTAGCTCACCAATTTCACAGGAAAATCAGGGCCATCTGGCAGAGCAGTGTTTGCGTGTGTATAGATTGTGAATGACTTCGGCACTCATACATGTACGTCGTTGCTACCCAACATAAAATTCTGCCATGCTTGTTTCATTGTTTGACCCAAACAATGTTTGCCTTGATACATGTAATGCTCACTGTTCAATCACAAATATTCTATGCAGAATACCAGTATTGTAATCTTGAGATATGTTCAGTCCCAAGAGAGAGGATCCCTGATATTTGAGTCATATTTGTGTCAATATCAGGTGGGCAATTCTCAGTAGTAACAAGGTTCAGAAGATATATACCGGTATGTACAATGTATAATTATACGAAACTTGGCACAAATTTTGGCATGTGACTACCAGGGAAGCTGAAATTTTTTTTTCATATCACCATCTTGACTTAGAAATACCCCACAATCTGTCACACCCTGCTCCACTTCAGGCTCACTTCTAGTGTTCTATGAGCAAACTTTGGCCATGTGGCTGTGTTTGCACATGTAATGGTTTGTTGTGGTGTGTATGCCAGCCTGTCACTCCCCGTAATGGAGTGTTTAGTGGATGCGGTTGGCCAGGCGAGAAATGATAAGTGGCCGCGGCCACGTGCACGGCGTGTGCTGCTTGAGGACTGCGCCGCTCCTTCCCTCCTCTCCAGCTTTGTTCTCTCCCCTGAAAACCGACTGACTCACAGTAGGGCCTCCATCAGCTGTATGGCTCGTTGAGCAGGTACCTTGAACTGGGCCTGTAATCTCCTGTAATTGCCTGGCATCTCAGCGCCTCCCTGGTCCCAGGTCTTCCTCATGGAAGGGGTGCAAATCACCTTAATTGCATGCTGCAGGATTGTTCTCACTCAGAGCTAGAATATCTGCATTGCCATCACATTCCTGTCATTGAGATGATGGGATAAGACTGCTTGTACATGCTTACCTTAATCACTAAGATAAGGTCTCCATGTTCTGGAGCTACTTTGTAAAGGAACCTGGTGAAAAAGTAATAGAAATTGTTGAAAAGGTAGTAGAAATTGGCCAGATAAGGTGATTGATTTGCCAGAGAAGAACAAACTAGTAACCACAGTGGTGGTAAGTTGTTTACCCGACATGACCAATTTCTACCATTTTTTCAGACTTTTCAAAGGAGTCTGATAGAGATTGTCATTCTCTCACCAACGTGGGTAACGGTAACCAATTTGAATTAGTGTAAGGTTTCCCTTGCGGTCGCATGCCACCCATTGTGTGTAGGCGTGCAGTCCCTACTTTGTCCCTCCCCTTCATAGAGACATACATGCCAGCAAAGTGTGTCGGCTTTTTTGTCTGGCGTAAGGACGGGGCTGCCCGCGCCCTTTGTTGGCTGGTCAGGTTCAGACCTGCCTTTTATTGTTGTGCAAATTCACCTCAGCCCTTCCAGACACAACTGTTCTGGAGGAACATGTAGATTTAAGCCTGATGTCATGACTCAACTTTTACAACATGTCGATAGCAGTCCTTCATGTCTCCAAGCCCCCTTGATGTCTCCTAGTGAAGTATGGAAACTCTGCCTTTCTTTTGGTATAAATGATAAAGGCCATCTCTGATAACAGGTCAGCATTTGGTGCAGAACAACTTGCTCTGCCGGGTGGTCAAAGTAACAATGCAAATTCCACGTACAATATTACATCTTTGACCATCTGGTATATTCCCTTACCACTTACTCCACAGTCTGTTTCACAACTACTGACTCAGGTACATATATTATAAGTACGTACTAGACATAATCTCGCAAAGGGTAGTCCTGAAGACTTCTCCAGCAGCACACCAGAAATTTGTAGGACCATTTAAAAGTGAAAGTGACTTGAATTTGAAATAGTTTCCAAGCTCCCATGAGCCCAGAATATACCACATAGGAGAAAGTGATCTGCAAGACAATAGAACCACAACAATGGCAGAGAAAGTATAATCTTGCATGCTTGGAGTGTAATATGCATTGTCTAGAATACAATGCACAAAGGCTATTCTTTTGGGCCATTGTTGGTTCCCTATCGGTGTGTGCACTTGGCCAGCAGGCTGGCTGGGGTGCCAGAGGGGTCAGGTCACCCAGACGTGTGCTTTATGTGCACACCTGGGCACTTCTGTGTGAACTTCAGCACTTGGTCGCCAGTTTTACCTGCCAGAGCTACAATGCAAGAAACTTAATATGCAAAAGGAGCATTGCGTTGCCAAGGGGAAAGGCATCACGAGGACGTGGAAGTTGGACTGCTGCCATATTGTGGTAGAATTCAGTTCCTTCAGAGCAATGTTTGCATGTCAATGACCTTTCCAAAGTTTTGATTCCTGCGGTTTTCCCCATTTTCCACACCGCTTGTCTCGTACAATTGAACATGAGAATGTCACAGTGTGTGAGGGCCATGGCACGAACAGTCCTCTATTTGTCTTCATGGATATTCTGTTGATTTAATTGTCTTTATCTGAGAAATCTCCTGCTAATTTGGTGTAATATTGGTCAGCAGTTCAGATTTGATGAGTCCACACTTTATGGCCAAACAGATAAGAATCTCCACAGAATATTACACCTCTGGTGGCTGTATGGATCATCTGGAGCAGACAGGTCTGGCTGTCGGGTTGATGGAGGTGATACGCTGCAGTTGATTGCATCCTACTGCCCCAACTGTGATTGATCGTCAGTGCATAAAGGGCATGAATGGGAAGAAAAACAAATGCTGCCCAACGTTTGTGGCTGTAACAGTGTGATAAGTGGCATTAACATTTCATCAGGCAGCAGATTTGCATCACAGTGTCTGTCCCTGAAGGTTTGTCAGGACCTGATGTTGTTGCTGGTTTGGTGGCTGCCAGTGACGTGTTGTCCCTAACTTTTAACATGCACCGTGACACCAGTCAAATTTAGAGATGATTTTCTCTCTACAAGGAAACAGTACACAACAGCTATGTAATGTACTGATTTGAAAAATTCCAAGAGCAACAGACAAATAACTAGTCACAGTGGGATGTTGTGGCCAGTGGTCATAAGGCAGATGGTTCATGGATGTGGAATAGAGGGAACTAATTACTGCACGTTTATTGCCGACGTGAGATCGATATTTCTTCATTTCATTTGTTCTTTACTTTTTATAACGCACAAACACCATAGTGGGGGAGCTTACTTGCCAGGCTGGTGATATCATGTTGCAGAATATATTTAGATGTTTTTATGGGCAAAATTTTATACACTTTCTCCGCTTGTTCCATTTTTCAGCATGTGTGTCCTGGATCCTTTATCTCATCTTTGTGTGAACACAGAGATCATTCAATTGACCTCCTTCATTGTAAAAAAAGTAAACAGCTATTCACAGGATGGGTAGAATGGTGGAACAGTCCATAAAAGATACAGTCTGCAGGTGGTCTCTAAACATCAGGAGGGACCACTGGAAGCAGGACGACTCGGACCATTACCAACTCGGCCCATCGCAAATCTGGTCAACTCGGCCCACCCCCCTGGTCAACTCGGCCCACCGCCCTGGTCAACTCGGCCCAACCATCAAATATACAACTTCAATAGTGCGGTCGCTAACTAGGTCTCGAGTCTGGCTGTTGACTAATACATTTGATATATGTAAAAATACCAGGTCTTTGTAAAAGTGTTCTGCTTTCTGTATACATATTTCTAGATAAAGCCCGCGTTTTTGTCAGACAACTTCGAACTGTTGACTTTGAGGTGTTTGACGTCCCAAACCGCCGGCGCTTGGACAATCAACATGATTTTCATACAGACCGCGTTTTTTGTCAGACAACTTTGAGCTGTTGAATTGTTCGGCTATGGAAACAGTCTAGTCATCCAGTTTACACCTGAGACTAGTAGTGAGAGCGACAGCCATGGTAATTACGTAACTTGTGTGTGTTGGTGCCTAAATTTCTATCTCCGGTATTGGGCCGCTAGTTGACCAGGGAAATGGGCCGAGTTGACCAGGGGGGTGGGCCGAGTTGACCAGGCAGATGGGCCGAGTTGACTGGGCCGAGTTGGTAATGGTCCGAGTCGTCCGACATTCGCTTTCACTGTGTATTTTCTGTTCCTCCTGTTACTTTTTGTCCGTTAAATGCTGGCTTTATAATGCAGAAATTTTATTTTAGGCTAAAATGACCATATTTGAATTCTATAATGATGACAGCTACATGGACAACTCTCACATAGGTTTTGGTTCACTATTAAAGCTGTTCCAATGTTACATCTGTTGTAAGCAGAATGTCTTTCCATGGAAAATTTCTCCATTAGAGGAGGTGTGACTTTGGGAACTTCAGTTCTGTGCACTTCACCAGGGAGCCCAGTTCTACGCTGCAGCTGTGAAGATCCCAGTCTCCACTGGAACAGTCCTGGGAAGTAGAGAGCCAATCCCTGTCACCTTGATGAGACAGTGATGCTGACTTCTGAACAAGGCAAAAGAATCACCCTGTCCCACAAAACCCAGCAATTGTGCTGAGAGGCCATTTGTTATAATCTCATGTTCAGCCCGTGAGTTATAGTCATCTTTCAGTAGTCATTCCACCCAGAGCAGCCTGATGCTACGAGGGGGACAATTTCGCTCCTTTCGGGCACCACCTCCACTATCAGCACCACCCCAGGTCACATGTCGCCCTTGGCCCCTGACAAGAACAATTTCAAAACGCAGACTTTGTTTCTGT
Organism: Branchiostoma floridae x Branchiostoma japonicum; assembly: GCA_013266295.2. NCBI lineage: Eukaryota > Metazoa > Chordata > Leptocardii > Amphioxiformes > Branchiostomatidae > Branchiostoma > Branchiostoma floridae x Branchiostoma japonicum. The sequence goes on from CM023840.1 coordinate 20,250,287, forward strand.
CATCGTTGACCTCCAGGTTGCCCCATGCTGTTTGAAAAATGACTGTCCTACCTAATCTGCTCAGACCCATATTAATCAGTGACTGCATCCCTGGAAAAATCTTCTGAAAACCCCATAGACTAGTGGAGCTATTCAGCTAATTCCTAGTTATGGACAAAATCCTGTCCATGTAACAGCATTAAGGCATTTGGACTATTGGCAGGCACGGAGGGAGGGTGAAAGGGCTCCATAATTAAGTAGATCTACCCATAGACTATGTCTCTAACAGCCATTGTTGGCAGCACAACCAAACATGCGCCCTTTGTCGTGCTGACGGCAAGGCCGGGTGGAGATTGCATGTGAGAGTGTGCCATCTGTTGTGAGGCCTACCTCACAATTATTCACCATATTTGGACATCAAAGCGGCCAAGGGATTTTGTTAGTGAGATTTCTTACTCCTGCTGCATGGGTGTAATGGAATTTTCTCCTTTGAGCTTCAGGAGGTAATTGTGTGGTATAAAATGGAACTGGGAATGAATCTCCTTTGCAGGCTGCTTTTGTGGTTTCCAATAAATCTTTGATGAAGTAAGAGCCCTTTGGTGTTCATCTCTGGTTATGTTTGCAGATGCCAAACATTAGTTCCCATTGATACAATATGCATACCTTTTCAACCTAGGTAATCAGTAAAGACTGAACTGTTTAATATGCTTAAAGATGTTTTGCTAAGTACACATGGAGTTTGTGTGCACTGCAAGACTTTTCAGGGTGTTCACTCGGTGGAAACCAGTTACCATATGTTTCCCCAGTGCAGAAGAAAGACTGTGATAGATGCATACATTATGATGCTGGCAGCTGTTGTGGTTCCCTTGTCCCACTCTTTCTTACCTCTTCTTTGTGTGCTTTGTCTGGTAATCATGCTTTTAGTTCACCATATGTTGCCTAGTGTTGTACAGTCTAGTAGAGCACAGTTTACCTTGGTTATCTGTTGCTATGGCAATGCCGTGTTTCCAACATACATGCCCAACTTTTCCAGGTACGTTCCTCCACCATTGTTCGCTCTCCTCTGAGCTCCTACTGCAGACAAATCCCCTGTAAGGGTTCAGCAGGGCAAGAAGGGCAGGTTACATGGCCTGGGTAGCTCAATCTTCTTTTGTGTGCAGATGCTATCATTTCCATCATTTGGATACAGTCTGCATTCCAGTGCTGCAGACCAATAGTCGGCTCCTTAGAGGTCAGCACGTGCCATACCTATACACACACACCAGGCCTGCTGACTATGTATGAAGGCTGTGGTCCTGTCTGTTCCTGTGGCCTCAGCCTCCCACTGGGCCATGGGAAGAGCCACACGTCTGCCAGCCTGCCTGACTATCCCGAGTTGCAATGCACTATGGGAGGGGTAAGAGATAACACACCCCCCACATGTCATTCTGGGTGGAGCCCCGTCTTTTACCAGCCATATCTTAACCCGAACAGAGGGCAGAGCGACAAGGGATTTGGTACTGTCTGGGAGAGGGACAGTCACTCTGAAAAGAGTTAGATGCTTACTGTTCACCACTAGTGCTGTGGATTGCTTCACCCCAGTCAACAGTGCACTACTTGTACATGTAACAGTTTAGATTGAACTCGCTTTTCACTGTTGCCTACTCATTTTTGGCAAAAGATATGCAGTCAGTGTACATGTAGATGGAAACCTTGACAGGGCTCTGACATTCAAGTCATAATGTTACTTCAGGAAGACAGAATCAGAATTTTTCCCCCACAGTTTTATTATCCAGTAGTTGGCCCCATTTGAATTATACCTGCTCTGAGAGAAGAGCTCCTTAGAAATCCAAGGACACTTGTATGTTGTATATTTTCAGCAGTATAATGCCACTTTCTTGGAATGAGGATTATTTGCCTATTTTCAAACCATCCAGCCCCTACCATGTACAGTGGCTGAAATAATGAATGAATGAATGAATGAAGACCTTTATTGTACACACATACCCGCTGGGTTTAGTACAGGTCACAACAAAAGAATAAAATACAGATAACGATACATATATACATTGCTAAGTAACTACAATTAAGTACATTCGGTTTCTTCTCGTTTCTTAGAAATGGTAAAAAGGTAAGAACAGATATGTTTCATAAATAATACACTGATGTTTGTTTGCACTTACATGTACACTCCCTCAGACAATCTCCCCAGCCTGCCTTGTTTTGTAATCCATCTTAGTTTAATTCCTACCATGAGATACTTCCAGAATTTATATTTCCATGTACTTTCACTTAATATTCCTTTAGCCCTGTATAAGCACTGAGAAAGAGGGTAATCCATAGGATCATTTTTAATCTTCTTAAGGTTTTTACTGTGTAGGATTTCAGCTGTGTTTTGGTATGTTGTTTAATACCTCACAGAATGGCACTGGCACAGAGATTCATTTACATAATGGACAAGTAGAGTCTAGAGAGGCAGACTGTGTGTACATTGCACTGGAATGGCACATTTTATACAAGTTGTATAGCATAGACTTGAACATTCGATTTCCATCATGTTTGTAGAACATGAAGAACACACGGTCATTGCTTTGCATACAAAACACACTCTGAAGTAGCCCAGAAGTCCAAGAGGAAAATAGGGAGACTAATGTAGTTCCCAAGGACACTTCTGCAGAAGGAGATTGTCTGGACACAGGGCAGCCCCACATGGAGTGTGCTGTTGGGTAGATCTGTTTCCCTTCATGCACACAACCATGCATATACAAACTTGTGTGAAGAAACCAAGGTCAATCAAAAAGTAAAAAGACACTTGAAATATCTGCAGGGATGGCATCTCCAAAGATGCTGGACTGAATAAAAGCTGAACAGACCCAGAAAAGACGACTAGAGTGAATGACACTGACATAAATGTACAAGACTGAATGGTGAAATGGACAGAGATGAATGTATGTTTTTCCAGACATATTGTGAAAGAGTTTAATCAAACATGAAGAGACCTTGACACATTGCTCCAGCTATGAGGAGAGGGCCAAGTACGTGGAGACTATTGTTCAGCAGCACAAAGACCTGACCACTTTTGAGGAGTTCTCTGCCAGTGTGTACGCACCAGCCATGGGCAAAGGTGCGGAGGCCAGCTCAGGTCAGTTGCAGAGCACTCACACAGTGGCGTGGAAGTGAATACCAGAGTAGGTGTGTATGGATGGTTTGTATGTTGTCTGTGTTGTGTTGTGCCTGTACATATTTTTACATGTAGGTCTGTAAGTTGTAGTGTAGCTGAACTTTGATCTTCAGATGTAGTTGACTTTTTAAAGATTTAGTTGACATGCTATCTTGTCAGTAACTCTCTTGTGTTGCCATGATGTAGCTAGACAAGGACTCTCTCCAGCATCCGTCTGTCTGTCCCACCATGGAAAAAATTTCCATACCATTGACGAACAGAAATCAAAACGTTATGACTTTGTCATCATTTTATCAACATTGCAACCACAAATTGAGACCTGAAGCACCTTGAAATTTTGTTATTGGTGGGCCGGCTTACTCTCTCCTTGCAGCCAAGGGCTGAATTGTGAGGAGTTTACAATGGTGGTGGAGCTTAATCGCAAGGGTCTGGAGCGGCTGCCATTCGGCGCTAACTCAGGTGACCTCAATACGACCCCAGGTGCGGCCATAAGACTGTAAGGTTTGAACCACTCACACCGGGAAGGACCCCTACTCTTTTTGATAAGTATGGTGGGTTCTTTATCGTGCGTGGGGTGTGGCTCTCCCCAAACACGGGACCTCCATTTGCCCCCAAAATGTGTGAAATAGCATTTTAGAGGGTGGCAATTCCAAACCAAGACCACACACCTTTGGTGCTCAACAAGGAGCTTTGCTCCATCAAGTTGAGAGGACGGACAAAAGTTTAGAGCTGAAGAGAGCCCTCTAAGATGAGACTCTAAGGCCCGATTTACATGGGGCAAAAAAATCATCTGTCCTGAGAGATTCGACGCGCGGCGCCACAGCGGCGCGTGTCGTAGGACAGATTTTTTGAGCGTATGAACAGGCCCGCCACCGACGCACAGCAATATATGTGTGGCGCACCCTGGAGGTGCCACACGAAAACCGCCGCGCGGCGCCACGCAGCAGTGGCGGGCCTGCTTATACGCTCAAAAAATCTGTCCTACGACACGCGCTGCTGTGGCACCGCGCGGCCCATGTAAATCGGGCCTAAGGTATCTGTTTGGCTCTATATAGAGAAGTAGAGTAAACCTATCATGACTCCATGTACCAGTCATGTTTCATATTCACAGGGAAACATAATCTTTACAGAGCACCCTGATGTTGCTATGTGGAACAGACTTCAATGATGTTTAAGAAAATAGACTGACTGCCTTACTTACCAATAGCAACAATTGTGATGTTGTAGGTAACAGGACAGTTTTACCATGCATTTCCTTTGTGCCTCATACTTGAAAGGATGAACCCAGCAAGATGTAATGGAAAATCTGACATACTTCTAATCAATCAGTAATGTTCCATAGCAGTCGTGTTGATGTTATGTGTACATAGCTAAAGGTGCATTAGCAGATTGGTTTGGTACGATGGAGAGGTTTTAGGTTTCCCCAGCGAAAGGTAATCATAGATATAAGGCAGGATGCTTGCAGTGCCATTAGGCTTTATGGATGCTTGGACACCTGAACTTTTCAAGAGGGAATGTTGTGAGCAGCCATTGCCACTGTGTTCATGAAACTGTTTAATGTCGAATCATATGTACTACATGTATCAGATTTCCCAGCTGGAGGTCACCACATCTTTCTTCTTAGATAACCATGCTGCTATCTTTGGGGCTGCAGTTTCAGCTTTTTCCATTTTCCGTATCTTGTTTCTAGGGTATAAGGAGTGGAATAAGTAGTTGTTACCATTTCTTTTATTGACACTGAATATTGTCTTTTCTAAGAAAAAGGGCCTGAATGTTCATCTAATTCCATCATGGCAAGTTATGGCAGGAGGAACATGACAATTTTTACACCAAAACTGTCTATCTCCAGTCATTTCATAGGGTAGGAACCAAGTAGCTGGATTGACGCTGCCCAATCTTGACAATGTAGGAGCTTGTTTTGTGGGCTTGTAATCACACATCACCTGTCAGAGCCATCAGCAGGTGAACAGCACCATTACCACAGGGAAAATGGCATCCTCGTGTCAGGGACCTCTCTGTAACCTCCCACAACCATCGTAACGACAGAGCGCTGCCATGTAACAGGTGGTTGAACAGGAGCCAAGGGAGCGGGATGTGTGCGGGGCAGAGTCATTACCAAATGGAGAATCCTGTGGAGGATATTTACAGCTCCCCGGTGTGTTCAGACCTGCATGACGGGGGCAGGAAGCCTCCTGAGTGTTGTTGGCACACACGGTGTGGGCGGTGATGACATGCACTAATGAAACTGTACTAATTTGCCCCGGAGTGCACATATGATGACAGGGACCACATGACAGTGTAGGTAGAGTGTAGGGGTTGACACAGGTATTCCTGTTAACTGTGAGTGGGCAGGTGGTAGGGAGAGGCCACACCTCTGTTGGCCTACCTGTTTGTACTGTGTCTATATGCTGAAATCTCTTCCCTTTCAGTACAGTCGGATGGGCGGCACCAACAGCTTTATTAACAGCAATTTATTGTCTCATAATTAATATTGAGGTTTTCTCTACCGACTATGATTACCTCATGCCAATTGCCAGTGTGTGTGTTTGCCTCCACAGTGTACGAGTACTTTGTTTCTGTGATGGATTGAGGGGTTTTGCACGAAACCATTTTTTAAATGTCACGATGACTATAACTGTTTACAAGGCAAACATTTTCCTGAGTGAAAAATTCCCCAAACATCCCTCTCCACCGAGCGTTGGTTATTCATGTCACGGCTCTCTGCTATAATTAGGTCTCCTGCCTGGTAACTTTTGTGTCATTTCAGCAATACTGCCTAACAAACTATGAATGTAAACACATTGTAATATTGCTTGCTATTCAAGTGGCAAAATGCCAAATTATTATTCCCCTGCCCACATCTCCATTTACGTCCATGTGAACATAAAGATTATAATGAGTTGGACCCACAGATGTTAGGATCTGATCTTTTACATTGTTATCTCAACAGGTGGAAGCCAACATGTAGGTCAGGATGGTGTCAAATGATGATTTTCCACCTGTACATCTACCTTGATATCAGAGTATGAAATCTCAGACTTGAAACACAATCTTGTGAGGATCTGATCTCACACACTGTAATCTCCACAGGAGGGAGCCAGCGGGATGCCAACCAGTCGGATGTTGGGCAGGGTGGTGCGGAGAGTGAGGGCGGGGTGACTCTGCGTCACCAGCAGGGCTCCCCCAAGCTCAGGCACAGGATGTCCATGAAGATCAGGAGAAGCTCGGGCCCCAAACTGCCCCACAGCAGCTCCAGCAGCACCACCCCTCCGGAGAGCCCTAACGTCAGGGGCAAGAAGACATAGGACCACCGTCTGTACATGGCAGTTTGTACACAGAAATGTATTTTAAATGTTGTATTATAGGAAAACAAGCCAATAAACAATCCTGCATAGTAGTCGTGATTGCTTTTGCTCTTATAAAACAAGCAAATCCTTTACAGCCTGTTGATAAGACTTTGTACCAAGTGATATCAAGTACATGCACTGGTGAATGCCCTGATTTGAGGTATCCTATGGCCTGATCTTGCCTGTAACAGTATCCATGATAGAACCACCTGAATTCCCTAGATTCTTATTGAATGGATAACCTTTCAATCAACATCTTCTTCATATTCCATATCTTCAAGACGTAAATGAAAATTATGAGTGACTAAGTTAGCCAGATTTATTTCAGCCTGATTATGCTAGATGTGGTGCCAAATGTTGGAAGAAAAAATACTTGTGTGTTACAGAATTGTCTCCAGTCAACTCTTGGGACTTAAGACAATGAACAGTTGATATTTTATATGTATGAAATGTTTAAAAATCAATGTTAGCTATGCTGTGAAACGGGTTGAGCTTTAGCTTGCTTAGACAAATGTCAAAAATGTTGTACAAAAGTGTTCACAATAAAAACGTTATAATGAAATCCTTCCAGTACATAACAAAAGCCTATACTGTATGAATCAAGAATGTTCTGTAAATATGTAACAATATGGGAAAAATTCTCAATTGATGCTGCAATTGTCTGTATATGACCGCTTTATCCAGAGGGAGGGGGGCTAAATAAAAGGACAAAATTTTTGTATCATTGAAGAATTGGCTGCACCTCTGGCTGACCGCGCTCTGCAAAATGTTGTGGAACCAGAAAACCATCTCTCTGTACATTGGTAATTTGGGGCTGATCTTGTTCCTAAATAAAGATGGAAAGCGTATAAACCTCAAGGTGTGGCATGTATTGTTGTTTTGAAGTCATTTCCAGCTTCCGCTGTGTTGTAGTCTGTTACTAACCAGGATATTCATAAAATGGCAAGCAGGGTTTATATTGCTACTGCTGTATTAGGTCATATTCAACGGATCTACGTCATTTTGTTTGGCCTGTTTTCATTCAGTTTCCTGTTTTTGCCTCATGACGTCTTTCTGCTACTGCGACAGTAACGAACTTTCAACGTGAAAAGGTTTTCACGCATATAGATATAGATATACATTAATATACATGTATTGGGTGATATACTTGGTTCCTACCCTATATACATGTATTAATTGATTATGATTGTCTCACTGATTGAATATCCCACCCTCAAGCCAGACAATCTCGGGGTGTAATTGCCTCAGTATTGAATTGACAATGCTCGACAAATGGAGTCTTAACGGGGTGATAAAAAAAGTTAGCATATGATAAACGTGGCGCGCTTGGCGCTTTCGTCGTGAGGTAGCATTTATTTTGTTCGACCCTTTGGGTGGGGTGGTACTGAGTAAAGTAAACTGTTGTCGGATATACGTGTATCTCTGCTGTTTTCAACAGTGGTCGTCATTGGCTGGCCGACTTTGCCAAGTTTGACAGGTTGTGTGACGCTGCGTTCCCACGAGAACCAAGGTTACGTTGCGGTTGGAGACGCGTTCTCCGCCGGCCTGTCATTGTCCGACCCCGGGCGCTGCTAATGAGGCCTGTTGTTGGGACCATTACGCCCCGACCTTTCCGTGTCGGCGGCCTGGGGACAGGGATAGGGGCGGCACGTGCCAAGTAGGCCTGCGCCTTCTGTGCACCTGCGTCAGGCGTGGGAAACACCTAGCCTTGGATGCAAATTCAGCACGCTGGACAGGTGTCTTCGGAAAGGTGCAAAGACAGCAAGAACAAAGCAAATGGTAATGGTAGGTTCGAAATGTTAGACAGAGGCAAACCGCCAAAGATGATTTCTGTCGACCCTAATTTGTCAGTGTTAAGTCGTGCGTCCCAAACTTTGCCCCTCTGGGCTATCGTGAGAGAGGCGCCCCATGCACCTGTCAACTTATGAAACTGTACCGCCCTAACAGTGAATAAACCGCTGAATTATCTTCATTAACCCAGCGCTAAAACGCAAAACTCGCAGCTCAATGGCATTGTGGATTAAATGTATGTGATTATTTGTTGTGCCACTAATGGTGAAACTTTCCCACCGTTAACTGTAGGGTGTGTATCATTGATGAGAGGGGCGGATTCGGTTGGGATTACTGTACTTTCCGCGTCCCTTCCTGACCGTGTCTTTGTTCCTGGTAGTCTACCTTGCCATCCACCTGTCGGGCGAACTCGTGGGAAATTCACCGACTCCAGAGCACAAGTGAAAGTGGAGGCGTGGCTAGCCTGGGATTTAACCACACTCTCCGCGTCCCCTCTCGTTTGGAGCTTTTGTTCTTGTTGTACATATGCGTGTCTCGAGCTTATTATCATATCACCGCCGGAGGGCACGTTCGACCGTTCCTTGTTGTTTTATTTTGCCCCTGTATATGGATTAGTGGAAGGCAAATCCTAACCCATGATTGGCAGAGAAAAGATGGCTATGTGCTCTCTAAGTAGAAGTGATTTCGTCGCCAGTAGTCAATCTGCTGCAGAACTCGCCTGAGCATCAAGTGTTATGAAGCGTGCGCTCGGGAGAATAGAGTCGTTAAATGCGCGATATAAGATAAATTGGCGGTGATTTGGAGTTGGCTTAACCCGTAATTTTCCCAACCGTGTGTGAACTGTCGATCACAATATCAAAGGAACGTCACACTGAAATTTCTGATCATCATCTATGCGCGGTTTTGTTGAAAATTGGCCGTTTTGGGGCTGTAAAAGCTAGGCGCCATGCAATCAGGGCTTAATGCAAAGACTAGCGCGTATATAGCCATGTATGGTTCTTGAATTAATGGCCGGGTCTGCCGCGCTCTATCATTTTGATGTATTACATTATGATGACAAACGCTATCACGTAATGCTTCATCAGTGGGGCGGTTATTCGACACCAAAGGGACTCCATTCTGTACACGGGCCATGTCACCCTTGTGCACACGAAAATACACCCACGGTGTGTATACCTGGGCCGATCTAACAATTTCTCCGGAACTATTTCCTGGGAAACATTGCTGCAAAGTGGGTTAATTTGTCGGGCAGGTTGAGCAGGTAACCGTTACATGACAGCTCGTTCCCAGGGGTCACCTGGCCGCGGTGGTGGCGACTGACTCCTCCGTGAGTGAGTCATGGCGCACCAGGAGGGATCAATCAGGGTTAGACCCGGCCAGGAACAACATACCGTCGTCTTACACTGACACAACAGTGATGGATGTGGTAGTGTCGCCGATATGCGCGATGCCTGCCCGGCTATGGGCGTTAGTAAGGCTCGCGGCTTGCCGACAGGTGATAGCGCCAGTCAGGAGCACACCTTACCGTGGGGAATACACTGGCGCGGGTCGGATGCTATCTTGTCTGTAGCCCGTCACCACTGTCTCCAGCATAACAACACGCGAATTGCTTATGCTGACGAGAATACCCAAAAGACTCGGCCGTCCTTTCTCTGCCGTCATCACATAGTTATTTATATAAAAGCTACACTGAAAACGTAAATCATACAACCATTTTAAAACATCGAGTAAGCCAATGTTCAATATCAGACAATAAACTTCATTTGCAAGGTTTTTATATCATACGTGTCCAAATCTGACGCATTATTATTTTCTGCAGATAGCCGTAATTGTTGGTAGTTTATTCCTGTTAAAATGGAATTGACAATAGGCCCAATTAGATTCCTTTATGATGTACCAGTCAGGTGAGTTGACCGTTAGGTGATGGCGTCCCCTCCCCTATAATCACGCCACACAAAAGAAGTCTGGTAACGGTTTCTGTGCGTGTTCTGTGGAGGGTTACGATGCCGATTCCCTTATTTACAGCACACATCAGGACAATAGGCGGTGCTGTCAACAGTGACAGACGTGTCTTTACTTCATAACGGATTGTTAAGCTGTCGAACCGTTAGGTGGTAGCGTCCCTTCCCGCCACTACAAAGAACATCATTGTGAATAATGGACACGTAACGTGAATTTCTATCTTTTGTCTCTGACAGCGTGTCTACCAACAGCTTCGCAGTTGTACATAAGGATTCATTCTCAGCAAACAGTTTGTATAGAAATAAACTGAAGACAAGAATCGTGGAAATATACAATTTTCAGAAGAAATCAAAATTTCTTAATTCCCCAGAGTCGTTTCCCTTTTAAATCAAAACTATTTTACATTTCCACAAGCACATCCCTTCCGAAGCCTACTTTCAGGATATCTGCACCAGCCAATAAACGCCGAATAAAAGAAGCCATGACAGGTATAGGGTACATTTTATAATATTTCACGGGGAAAATTAACAGGTGGTTGTTAGAACTCGTGTAAGCCCCGAAGTAACATTTCAACTGACGCTACTCGTTCGCTCACAATAAACTAGAACGTTTACGTTGGGTGGAAACGAGGCCAGGCACAGCTGTGCTTTCTGGCCGCTTTAATTTCCCATCCTGCAATACGGAGTCATCAGGTGGCAAATCCTGACCGAGCAAACAGGAAACATCCCCGGTATTGTTCTCTGTGTCATTAGTGCCATTAAACCGCAGTGTCACAGAATTACAGAAGTTTTGGTTCTATTTTCGTTCGTTTCAAAACACGTCAGGGCAAAAACAAGGGCAACGACAATCACGCGGACCTTTAAAAGCTGTCTGACGAAAGGTCAGGCGGGTCGGCCCCACTTCCAGTCGGCTGGCGATGCGGGAATTTAATTTAGAGCTAGATTCTCGCAGCACATAAATGCTGCTGCTGTGACGTGGATACTTCAAACGATATTGGAGCAACAGCAGGTCATATAACGGAACATATGAGGGCTCCGTTCACCATTTCCGTCGTTTCATCATAGAATTTCGTGCCAGGTACAATAAGGGGTCGTTCTGACTTTCAACGTTTTATTGAACTAATCGGAATCGGACCTTACTTCTAGATCTGAGTCGTCTCGCGCCGGACAATAAAATGTAACTGATTATTGTAATCGCCAAGAAAATCCTACGGTGGCAAGGCAGTATTCAATCGGCCAAGCAGTGCTCATTAGCATTGGACACTGCTTGGCCGATTGGATACTGCCTTGTCACCGTAGGATCTGCTTGGAGATTAGATTATTGTACAGCATCGCACACATTGCACTACATTTACATTCGGTGTTCTACCAAGTAACAATCCGTTTAGGTTAATTCCATTCAAGAAAATTTCTTGCAATCCACTCCATAGATTGATAATGATTTTAAGTAAAGGAAACACCAGAGGTTATTGTAGAAATACTACAAAGGGGAGACATATGCAAATTACACAAACATGATTGTCGACCCCAAACTATTTGATATGCCAGTCTTGAAGCGCTCTCTGAAAAGTTTTATACATTATACTCGTTTTAAAAAACATTGGTCATGGGTTGTTCGTCTAATGGAAATCTGATATTTCAATCTCGTCGTACCAGGTAGTTCTTTATCGAACAATCTAGTCGCCTCGGGCAGAAGGCCGCGGAGCTCTTGGACCCAAAGCTGGGGGTCGATGCACCCCGCCAGCGTGCTGCTCACGCCTGAGCGCCCCCGCACAAAGCCCGGGCCGTGGCTTGTGTCTGTCGCGTGTCGGTCACGTGGCCAGAGGTAGCCAGGCCCCCTCCGCACGGCCTTCCCCCAACCGAGTCAGGAGCAGACGACGCTCATTAACAATTTATGGTCGACATCATCGTGTTTATGACATTTATTATTCAACAAGTCCTGCACATGTATGGTAGCCGAACTTAGACAGTTTTGACTGTTTCACAATGACGGTTAGGTGATTGTACTATGTTGGCGCTTTAAAGACTTTGGCGTGAGATCCTTCGGACCGGTTCAGAGCCCTTTGAACGGGAGGTGCGGCTTTGTCTCGCACCTTGGTGCGCCATATGGAACAATGGATAATAACGTGTTTGGAGAAGAGAAATCACAGTTCGCCCCATTAAACTCCCAAAATACACAATTTGAGAGACACTCTGGTGGCAGCTTTCTCACTTCGGGTGGCGCCTCTCCATACAGAGCCAATCATTTCGTCCAGATTTCATCATTACTAATGTACTTTAACAGTGCTAAGCATATTGTCTTTTCTTCATACAACGTAAGCTCTACCTTCGGCTAAGCACGGCTTTACAAATTCCCCGAAAGCCGGAAGTTCTCGGGACGGGTTTGTGTCTTGCTTTGGTTTGTTTTGTTTGCAGGTAGAAGCTTTGCACACGTCTGTTTCAGAATCAGACGTAACCATAGTAACACGCTTTAAAAAGCGCTATTTCTAAACCACGGTATCAGTTGATAATTACCGCGCATTGTGCGCTTCGTGTAGTCCAGCCCTGTCACAACGGACATACCAGATTTACGCCAAGGTTACATATGGCCAAAATAGTCGATGTTTGGAGCTCCCACAGAAACCTGCTCATATTTATTTCAATGGATCTTGCTTTGAAATTGAATCCGCGCAACCTGAGTGCACGGATTTCATGTTTAGCCAATGAAACACTTTTCAATCAACGGCAGGGCGCCGAAAATGGCCTCCATAATCCTTTGTCCCGAAGGTAGCTTCCTAAGACTTTTTGCATGTAAGTCTTAGTACTCGACAAATCTTTCTTGTCCATTCCTTTATTTTTGGAACGTTGCTAACGGAAGAAACGGTAGAAATAGCGCGGAAGCGTCGTGAACCGCCTGCCCCAGCGGTGACACACAAAGAAAGGCCGGCCTCTCCATCACAACACGTCACCTGGAGGGAGACGGAATTTGTCAGGCTGTAATTTGGCCATGTTTGATTGATGTTGACTGCCGTTATCTTTCAAACATAGCGGACCGTGATTCAACAATCTGCTTTTATTCTCCACTTTAGGCTTGCTTACCTGTTTTACTGTATAAGGGCCTGTTTCTGAAGATATACATGTGGCCCTATGTGTAATCATGTCATTTTGCGCTATCTTTTTTTGCTAGTTTGTCGGCCATAACCTCGTAGCATTATTTGCTTGTAGCTTACATACTCTAGGTAATTTTTGCTTGTGTTAAAGTCGAAATTTCCGAGTAGAAATAAGTGCGACCCTAGGACATGACAATAACTGTGACCCTACTTTGCCTTGTGCGTGGTACACACAATTTCACAAAGTCAGTAGACTTTTTTACCAAACACCCGTAAACCTTTACTGCTTGTACTCTTTGCATACAATAAGGGCAGCTGCACACGTTATGGCTGTATTAATCGGACGGTAGCATCTCCTGACCACCTGTTTCACGCAACAATACAGCCCGTACGCACCGAAAGGGGGATTAATTACCGCGCCTAGCCTGTGTCCTACGGACTGCGTTTTTGTTTTGTTCCCCGATTTAACTGTTGTGCCATTCATTCACACACACACGCGCGCACTCACACACATAAACATACACAACTTGGATCACTCAAGAGAAGATCTGAAAATTCACATTTTATTAAATATCGGTTTCACTTGATAAACGCGTTTCATCAAAACTCACAAGATAGACTCTCGGAATATGTCGGCTCGTACACAAATATATTCTCGGTAATGAAGGCCTCCGGCAATTACGGTTTGGAAAATTCTCGCACAAATACAAAACGCTTGGGACAAAATAGCTCCACTGTTTACAAAATGTTTGTTTTGTACAAGAAATGATTGTTTCTTGAGCAAAATACACTATACTAGCTTTGTCTACCATAGCTCTACACAAGGCAGTTGTACCACAGTATACACAAAGGACAGTGAATGGTGTAGGTCCAATTCTATGACACACCCGCGCCCTTATACATTCTTAAAACTATTGTCACTGCGTTTCACTGTGAAAATAGACCTGACTATAACGTCTTTTACTAAAATAGGGTGCAAAAGTAGCCTGTCCATTCTTCTCTAAAAGCACTTGATAAGGGCACACGGAGAGGGCACAGTTTGCGTGGAATGGCACGGGTCATGTACACCGTTACAATTTACCACTGCCACCGGTCACGGCAGAGCTCGCTCCTACGCAACGAAACCTATATCGATTAGCTATTGCCTTGCCCGACCATAAAGCTTTCTGACAGCTATAAACTACACATATCCACGGTCACACAGACACTATATTGTTTGTACAACTTCTAAAGGCGACGAAACACATCATAAATGTATAATCTGTACAATTAAAAACACCATTTTCTAAATGAGATCTGATATTTGGCATGTGGTATGAGATTTGGTCACGGACAGTTCTCTCTTTGTTCATACAAAACAATGACGAAGACAAGGCTGCTAGCAACCGTTATAAGCTGTCAATATATTAGAATTGTCTCTCACAAACACAACAATGATATAATTTATCAACATAGAATTCTCAGAATTTTAAAACAATCATAGAACACAACTTCAATCATAGACTTACACAAAAACATCACACGTGTGATAAAAGTTACTAACAGTAGCAGTTCAAGAGTTCGTTGTTTCAGTACCGATGGGTTGTGTGTAAGTACGTACGTGAGTTGTCTGTCAGTTTTCTGTCTGCTAGCTGTTTTTAGACGGTTTGTTCTCTCTGTGTTTCTAAGTTCCAGTCAGTATGTCTTCACGAGTGTTTAGCAGACAGCGGTGGGCGCGTGGCGAGCTGGCACGGGCTGCAGGAGAATGACTTGTCGGTTCTCGGAAGGGTGGCACTTGTTGATATGGCGCGTGAGTCCGGGCGAGCTGTAGAAGGTGGCGTCGCAGTACTTACACGAGAAGATGTCGGAGGAGTGCATCCTGACGTGCCGGTCCAGAGCGGCCTTGTTGGGGAATCCTGCGCCGCATTCGGGGCAGCAGTGGTCCTTAGGACCCATGGAGTGTCCGATGATGTGTTTGGCCCTGTTGGCGAGCGTGCGGAAGACTTTGCCGCATAGGTGACAGGGGTAGCTGGGCTCTTCTTTCCCCTCTTCATGCTGTAGGATGTGTTTTCTCAGGTAGGCCTGGCGTCGGAATTTCTTCCCGCACCGGTCGCACTCGAACCACGGCGTGTCGATATGGACAGAGTCGCGGTGGTGCGGGGCGTCCGTATGGGGGCTGGGGGTGCTGCGATGGCTGCCCGCGTCGCTGTGGGTCTCGCTGGCACTCTCGGGATGCGGTTCTCGGTGGTAGGCGGCCTCGGGATGCTTGTCTCCGGCGGGGGACAGCGGCATCACCCGGGAGGGGGAGGAGGCTGCGCTGTAGCGGCTGTTAGGTGATTCGGTGGGTCGGGGTTTGTGCCAGCGGCGGTGAGAGGCCAGGTTAGCGGGGCAGTTGAACACCTTGTCACACTCCGGACACCGGTACTCCACCCTGACAATGCGCGAACATTTGTGCTGCGCCAAGGTGAAGGGATCGGTGTACTCTTCCTTGCAGAGTTGGCAGACAAACGCACCTCCTCCTGGTTTCTTGTTGGTGGAATTTGTTGTTTTGGAAGAGTTGTTGTTGCTGTCGCCCTTGTCCTTGTCCTTCTGTTTCTCTGTCTCAGCTGGCGCCTGTGTGATCCTCAGCCCAAGGACCGGAGAGGTGGTGTCTTCGTCGAAATTGATTTTTCTGACGGCTTTGGACTTCTTGATGGGAGACTTTGGCTTGCGCTCGCCGTCAGGATGCGGCCGTTTTGCAGACCCAGAGTTGGGTGACGGAGTGTCCGAATACTTATCTCTGGGTCCGCCGGAAGCTGGGCTGAAGCTGAACTGATCAAACATCAGCGGGGATGGGAAGGCGTGAGCGGACAGAGGAGAGCTGGACTTGTACCCGAAACTCTCCCTTACCGCCGAGTCTGCCTCACGTGTGACGGGCCGGATGGGACTGTAGGTGAACTGTGGTGAGTCAGGGTACGCCGGCTGGCAGGGATGCCGCTGTACCGGGCTGGCCTGTGCGCCGACGCTCACGTTCGGGATACTGGAGACGACGACGAACGGAGAGACTTCGGCGCGCGCTGGTGAGTGCTGCGGCAGGGCCAGCGGTGGAGAGACCGGCGGCTCCATCTTCTGTGTCCCCACGCCATCCTCGTCCCGCTGCCGGTACGACACGGGAACGAACTTTTTCCCTCTCTTGACGAGAAATCCTCTCGGCATGGCTGGTTCTCCTCGGTGGACGTTCGGTGCAGCGGACTGGACGGCGGCGTGTGCAGAGGAAGCCGGGACGTTTGTAGCAGTGGTGTGGAGGAAGCTCTTCTAAGGAATGAGCCTGTGTGAGAGAATGCTGCGTAGCTATGGGCGTCAGCGCTGCGTATGGTGGAAAAGACTTCCTGTAGTCACTAGTCCAATCGTCACCGCCTGATCTGAGCAGATGGACCTGTGTACACGGCCTTTTACAGATTTATGCAAACTGGGCCTTATTGATATGTATGCCACACGCCTGGCTCCTCCTTTGTTGAAAGTTGTTTTGTGTATTGAAATCTGCCCACGTGCCCGTTCTTTGTTCTCCTGCTGTTGCTGGCGCGAGTGGTAATGACGTCGCCGAGATTCCCGGTCCCTAGAGCCCTCAACCAATCAGGACTCGTTCTCCGGCCAGCTCGTCCCCAAAACGTAAAGGCGTCGCCACGCAAAGACTCCCGTTTTGCTATTTCACTTGCCGCTTTCTTTGTCCTTTTCGCCCGTTACCTGTTGAGGTACCGTTGCATTGTGGGCCTGGATCTACCTTTCAAACTGTGGTGCTTGGGCAGAAATATGACACCCAATTACGCCTTAACGAGCGCTGCGTACCAATGATTGATATTGTGTGATAATGTTTACCCCTGTGCGCGATTGGTCGCCCTCACCACCCCGACGGTTTCTATGGTTGCCTCGCCGCAGATCAAGAACGGAGCACGGGGGAATAATTACCCAAGGTGGCATACCAGAAACAACACGCGAATGGCACGCGAATGGCTGATAACACAACAATGTCGATACGCACCACTTCCAAACACCAACTCCGCCGTCACCCATACCCAGGAACAGTCACCCATACCCAGTCCCCTTAAGAGTGTTCTGCCCGTTATGGCCTAAAGCCGACATCGTGAAGGCGATCAGCACTTTAGACTTCCTCATGGCTCGTGCCACAGCCACTTTGATTTACTGTGCTATCTCCGCCAGAGATAAGGGGTGTTTATGACAGGTAGTGGGCAGGCTTCCATTCGCTTCGCACAAAGAACCGGCGCTCGAGTACAGTTTTGCGCTCGCTGGCCTGGTGTTGGTGTTTGGTAACGTTAGCGGCGCTTAGCGTTGGACGGCGCAGTGTTGCGAGGCAGAAACCACACAAATGCATAATAGACGCGTGTTGGGGGAAATGAAATTCCACCGAATAACACAGCGTGGTTTAATGCAAACTGGTGATTACAGACACAGCTAGAAATTCTAAGCATCTACAAAGTTTGGAGTCGTGTACCACCTGTATTTTTCTACTTCAACCACCTTGTTTAAACATTCCGACATGAAAAGATGGGCAAGATTTTCAGTTCCGGACGGACGAAGCCAGACGTGGTTGGATGCCGGGTGATTAAACTGTAATCGCAGAGAAAACAATGAAATGACGAGGCGCATTGTGATGAAATAAGGCTGTATGTTGATGGAGTGCGGGTCCTCGGAGATAGCGTGCATCTGATTTGCATACAGCTGCTGGTGCAATCTTTTGTTCTGTACACCGGAGTGTGTAAATACCTTATCGACGCCAGTGGTCCACTTTATACCAACATGTACCAAAATCGGGACAGTTTTTAAAGAAAATACCCGAAAAATGCGCAAGGTAAAATCGTCAACAGCGAAAAGTTCACGTGCAAGACAGACGCCCGGCTCCGAATCAACAGGTCTGCGTTGTGAAATGGTTGGTGATTCGTTGTGTGGAGGCAAACACAAGCGGCAGTCACGAGCCCGAGTAGGATTGCTCTTTGAACCACAGTGTGGACTGTGTATCGACCTTCGGCAAATATTTAAGCTTTTCTATTCGCCTGCAAGCTGTCAAAAAAAGAAGGGCCCACAGGAAGCGAGTGGACCATAAAGTTCAGCCCGCTAGATTAAATATTTGAGGTGTAAATCGCTGTGCGGAGCGGGAACGATCAAAAGCTGCGGGTAAAATAAATCATTGTTCAGTGAATCGTTTTTATGTTGGAGCAAAAATGGCGAAGTCTTAAGTGGGTGTAATCTACAATATTCATCAGCCTTTATTTTCCGATAAATACCGAGACAGAAGGTGCTATTCCTCCGTCCTTACCGGCTGTTCTGACAGGATGAATCGGACGTGTTGTCTGTTCCGAACCCCACCGGGACCCGTGCTCCCTCCCACAGGGAGCCTGGCGTGTGCCGGCGCGTGCCCCACTCAACACCTGGCCAGACATTACACATTGTACACAGATCAGGGTCCACTAGGGACCTCCGATCCGTCCCCATTGGCCGTCCGACTGTTATATCAGCTGCCCGGCGTCGAGGTATTAGGTCGGTTGTGCGGCTGGAGATGGCAATGATGACAAACCAAAGCTCGAGTCCTGATAAATGTACAAACATACCCCAGAAGCCAGGCGCACGACCTGTTGGAATGTGCGTTTTTTTCAGAGCACCTCTATACTTATGGGCCGGACGTTCCTTCTGCATAAACATGCGGATCATGATGATCGTGACGGAAACTAAATATTCGGTTCGTGGTCCACACGTTAAAATACCTGGACATCAGGCGGAAGTTTTGTCCATTCATTTTTGGTTGTACATTCTGTGTGTTCAGCTCACGGGGTAACAGGCGGCTGTGCTGTAAGATATGTCTGCATTTGTATTGAAATTGATGCCATGGGAAATGCTGCAAATATCTACATCTAGATTATACAGCTATTATGAATCCGTTGCATTGATAGTCATCTAAGGCGTTCATCGTTTTCTCGACAATTCTAACCGTTTGAGCTTGATACCACGACCATTTTGAAAATATCCATGGGATGGCGCATATGACAATGTTGCGTTTGTAGTGTTACTTTTTTCTACCTTGCAAATCAGTGAGTAGGAAGTGGATATCACAAATTGATGTACATGTCATAGGATTCTTATTTTTCTTTCCATATGTAAAACTAGCATAGAATAACAAAAGAAATTCCTTCTGTGAGATATGGGGATACGTGCAGCATGGATGGCCACAGAAGGGAACAATGGGAAACTATTGTCCCAGAAACCATTGTTCCTGTGTGGTTGGGAGAAGACCGACGCTAAACCGCCTTTAGGAACGGAGTTAGAGCCTTGTGCACTAACGACAGTCAGTTGTAGCATCTTGTTATTAGCAACGTCTTCACGAGAGGAACGTCTTGCAAGTTGTTAAGATTTTGATCAAGGCAAAAACACGTTAGCTACCTACCCCACCATCGGTCTAGTCTAGCCATCTGGCCACTACCGAGTTAGATCTCGAAAGAAATAATCAATCAATTGTCCTGGAAAGAAATTATTATGTAAGCCACAGAGGGCACAGTCTGTAAGGTTGGTAAACTATTTCTCAACTCGTGAAAGGTTTGACAGTTCCAAAGCTACCAGTTTCCACGAGACTGTGATAGCAAACACCCTGGTCCAGCGGCAAGTGTATTCGATGATTTTGTTGCTGTTGTTCGGATCTATCTGAAAGAACCCTTCTTCGTGTGGGTGGAAATTTTCCAAGCTGGCAGTGCTTAATGTTGCCTGTTCTGCACAAAGTGAGGTACAAAATGTATTTATACAAGTTGGCAAAATGGGTCTACATTGTCAAGAATGAAGAATAACAATATTGGTTCTCTCCTCAGATCCATCGGCAAACTTTAGCACATTTTATGCAACGGCGATCAAAATGCATTTCTTACTTTGAGCAGAGCCTAACGAAACTATTGATTATCTTAGAAAACACTTGAAGTTGTGGTGCTGAATGAATGGCCTTATATTGGCTTATAAACCAGATAGAAGGTCTTCGTGTACAATGTCGGGCGTGTTCCCGCAAATGTGGTTCCCACTCACAAAACCTGGTCTCCGGGGCCGATTGTTTCCATTACCATTTGTTCCGATGAAGTATGGTGTACAGCGTAGCTCCTGATAACTGTTGTTTAACGTTATTTCAAGGACACATCAATTGCGGAGAGCCTTAGAATGCGGGGGGGGGGTGCATAGGTAAGACCAGGCGTCGTCAAGCGTCAAGTACACAACTTTAGTTGTGTTATATCAGTGTTGTGGTTCTAAGATGCCTAAGTATGAGTGTTGAATTAGCTTAAGTTATTGAATAAGAATTCTTGTCTTTTATTTTCATCCGTGTAAGGTAGAATCGGACCAATCCACTGAGTAACAATCCTGCTTGCACTAAATAAGAGGGTTTTCTCTGACTTCACTAAGGGTCCAGGTTAAATGACGAGTGTACGGGATTTTGTGATTATCATTGTATGCTACAATTTTTTGAAATGAATTAATCTACTTACTCTCCAACGCTCTTTTTGACGAGTTTGTTCCTGGTAGCGAGTGGAATCTCTCTAACATCAAAGCCCAGGCAGTATAAGGGTGTCGGAAAGATTTTCGTCCAGTGACGCACATCCGTTAATACTACTACCGCACATAACCAGAGGTACGCCGACGATGTTTGCGGTGCAATTGTCTTAAACCCAGTCCAGAATAATGTTAAGTCGGAAGGCGGCAGGAAGGAGTGCCTGGTACGTACACAGTGTAAATTGAAGTCAGTATTAATCTGCGCAGCAGCTGCGGCCCCGCCGACATTTTCTCATCAGGCTTAGAAACCTTGCCTCTGGTCTCCGAACCAATTCAATGTGCCAATCTCCTCCTGTAATGAAGTGCGTTCCCTTGGCAACAGCGGGCGTCATTCGAATTCCTGTGGAGAAAAGATAGAAACGGCTTTTGTTTGCCGAAAACGGAAAAATTGCGTCTCCATGCTGGGTTCTCCAGCGGAGTCAGTTAAAATTGGCAGCAGAATTAAACTGCCGTCAACAGCAGAATCAATAAAGATGCAATAGTACGTGGAATCTGGGGGGAATAACCTGCCAAGATAAAGTTGAGTGTCACGGGACGGTAACGTTATGAGTTAAATTGCGTTTTGTTTGGCGTTGACGGAACAAGGTGATCGGTTCCATCTACACGGGAAGGTCTGGAATGACCAGTGTCGGGTCCCTCTCCGACACAGGGGTGCAGGTCTGCACAAAGGGTACAAACAACAGTTCTGCGGAGGAGAATGGCCGCGGGCTGCCTGCTAGCTCGGCACAAAGCGCTGATCCGACAGGCTCGTGACGGCGCAGTGCTGGGTTCATGGGGCTTTTCTCCGGCGGCACCGCGGGCGCCGCCAATCCGCTTTCAGCGCCGCGGTCGTCTGCAGCGTGCGTGTGACTGGAATTACAACTAACCGTCTTGTCGTGCCGTGAAAATGCCCATACATTTCCCTGACCATATACCCCTTACTTCTAGTGCCAGAATGTTGTTGCGCATGTGGTTATGCTGGCACTATCTACAACTAACAAAAAGTGGTAAGGTGTTACAGGTGTTTTATTGTTATATTACAGGGGACGACATCGACAGTTATCAATACCCGTAGTTATGGACGGAAGTCATCCATTACGCCATGAAATATGTATTTTGTATAAATGTCCCTGAGACCCAGGCGTTCTTATGTTAAAACAGCACAGTTAGGTGGAAATTTGTGCACAGACCATGTTCACGGTTTATAGCTACGTACCCATTTCATTCAACCAAACTCGCAATATTGGATAGGGTACAAAAGATTACAGGTGCCAATATCCTTGTGTTGAGAGCACTGATTTATCAATTGCCGATACATTCATGATTGGCACATTTGCGTACTGCCTGATGTAACGGTCCACAGTGCCATTTTCTTAGATTAAAGAAAATTGTCATTGTCGAATATTCCCAAGTCCATGTTGTCCATCCTCCCCGTAATGGATTGACCCACTTTGTGGCGTTCTGTTATACATCTTGGACTTGTGATGTTGTTTTTGAACAGCTAGAGAAACACCACTCTGCCTTATGAAAAAAAAAGGCTCGTAACAGGTATATCTGTGGTTTTCATAATGCCGATCAAGTAAAGAAATTAGAATCTACGCAGAGAGTTAATCAGACATCTCATCAGGAAGTTAACTTTGCTGGTCGTTCAGCGTGAGAATTGCCAGCGACCTGCTAATAAGAGCCTAGCGTGGGACCGAAGTTATCCTCAGGTTTCCTCACAATACCTGTCGGGAGGCTTCCTGGGACACAAAGCGCCGTCACGTGCTCACAGGAGGAAACTATGGATCAATTAGTGGAGAAAGAGATACTTAGATGAATCGTGATTACGTCTTTTATAAGTAAACTGGAACACCCCGTCCCTGACAATAGGGCCTTGGTGCACAATACTGAAAAGGCGCGGTGATTATGATATTTGTGCCTAGATCGCGCACAATACAATACAGGCACATGTCCTGTTTACAACAGATTCTAGGACGGTTCCCACAAGAAAGCTCGGGGAATACACCTGCAATTTTCCCACACGAATGGGCGAGAGGATTTCTACCGTCCTCGAACACTTATTGTGTGTTAGATATTGAAACGTGATATCACCCAACTTACACCCAACTTATCACTGCGAATATCCTCTAATGATGATGATGATATCATCTAAACAGTCGTGAATATACATGTTACAGATAGATACGAGTCTCAGTCTGTCTCCTTGTGCAGTGAGATATTCCGCGCTGTTATCAGGGCTCCAATGGTGCGGAATGTACGCATCTGCCCTTTAACTCCATCAAATGTTATCTAGTAATTGCCAAAGGCTCCCAACTGAGAAGCCTGTTGCATCAATGTCGGGAGTAAGCCGCACAACAATGAAGAATGGCTTCATACCATGGGACCTCCCCAGCCACTAACGAGTCGTGATCAGGAGCGCTGGTGTTGACCTAAAAAAACATTGCGCAGGATTTCCATACATATTCTGTATTTAGGCACGTTTGTTTGGCACGAATTGTGTTTCAATGTTTTACTTTGATTTCTTCACATGTATCGTTATCACTTTTGGCATTGTTAATCACGTTTCCACACTCAACATTAGATAACGCCGTCGCTATCTATCCTGAATGCAGCTACTTCTGCATTCAGGAACTGGTAGCTTTCCACATCCTATACAATTCCTCTTCCTTTTTTGTCCAGTTGCCACCCCCACCCCACACCCAAACAACACATTCTTTTTAAGTAGATAAGATGCCACAAGTCATTTGATTATAATTTTGAGTTAAATGATCACACGTACAGTTGATGAACCAGTGTTTTCCATTTTGAGTCCATTAAGTGGTACACACCTCGTCTCACCGACAAGTTCTCATTGCAATGAGTCTTTGACTAGTAAACAAAAGTAGCACTCAACAAGAAAAAATCGGTGAGTAACAAATTACACCCAGGAGGCAGCGATATCTCAAAAACAAGTCCGCTCCAGCGAGCGACTTCAGAAGGCTGGGTGTTAGTCAGTACATGTACTAATTCTGGCGTTCTTGTTGCTCGTCTCTGTACATCATTATCCGAGCCAACAAGTGGAAACGTATCAATGTGACGGCGACATTCCGTGTCCCATCTTCAAAAGGAATTTGACTGTCAGTGGAATAGTCAGATCGTACTCATTTGTAGCTAAGCTTTCTGCAGAGATGTACGGGCATGCTCTTACACTGTCGTCAAGAGCTCTTCATTGCCCCATACATGTAGCTCACTCGTGGTAAAGTCAGGTACCAACGTGACGGAGAAACACGTGGAACAAGCACTGTTTGACGTTTGCTACTGGAGCTACTTTTGTTTCCAAGGCTGAGCCCGTTTTGGAGCAGGCCTGTAGCTGACGCACGTCACGGTACATTAAAAGACAAGGATGTAGGAGAGGTGAAGAATATTCCGTTTTCAAAACATTGGCAAGCTTATTGATATCAAATATACCACAACTATCAAAAACTTAATAAAGTACGAACACCAGGCGAGCTGCATGTAAAGGAAAGTCTAAGTTGACCATTAGAATTATCTACTAAGTGTTGGTGAGAAAGGCAAAAATAGACGTCTAACCTTTTTAGAACTTTGATATCGTTTCGCCCCTCTGGCAAAGTACCGGGATCCAATGTTTCGTAATGTGTTTACAGCAGCAGTTCTTCTCCCTTATCTTCAGTCTATTAGAAATTCCTTCCCAAAAGACATTTCAGTATCAGACTGTGGTGTTTCCGTGGGCGGAAACGAATTTTTCATTCTCATGAAGCTTCAGACAAATGATATTACTTTGTCATGGCATATTTGTGACTAGCAGGGAGGAAATAGGGTGTACCGGTTACATTACAGACGTGTTTTCTGCATTCTACCCCGAGGGTAGATCTAGTTTCTGGGGAGGGTGCGTGTATCATATCTAAGGTGTGGGAGGATCGGTGTCTCCCTGGTCCTATTGACTTTATGGCCAAGTCAACATGCCTAAAGCGTTCCTACTTTATTATATCTCCTTTGGATGAAAAATGGATGGATGGATGGATTGATGGATGGATAGATGGATTAAGGGATGCATGGTTGAATGAATTAATGGATGGATAGTGGGATGGCCGGATATTCTGTTCCTGACATACGTTCATACGTTTCTTCTCAACAATATCCTGGTTGTATGAAAATCTTAAAAGATCACAGCTCTGAGTAGAGTCGTTTTTATTCATATCCATATTTTAAAAGAATTAATCATGAAAAGATTTAGTGGTCCCAGACTGGTTTGTCCCACAGTACCATCCTCGTTCAGCACCAAGGACAGGACTCATTAGAGTTGCCGTTATCACAATCACAAGGAACCTGCGCCGATGTGGTTAACATAACGTCGGTCACTTGTAGCTGGAAAAGGTGGTGCAACCAGCATATCTATATCAGCGATATTCACAGACAGCAACGATAGTTCTGGTCAGATAACTATTCTGTAGTTGGTGTACATTACGTGTTGATGTATTGATCCCAATAAATGTCTATTTCAGAAAAATGCACGGCAGATACACACGAACCGAAAATCCTTCACATTCATCAAGAACGGGAATCGCAGATCCAGTTGGACAAAGAAGGAGTTCACTTATATGATTAATGGTGGCCTATCGGCTATTGTTGCCTTTTAATGAGGACCACCGACACCGGTACACAGGTGGGGCGTCATGATGTTTGGGGGCTTCTTCAACCAGCCTGGGGAAGTCATAATGAACCAGGGCTGGAACGTGGACACCCTGGTATGTCTATATCTCAACAATGTTTAATATCTGTGAAATTCGGTGATGCGTGTTCGAGGCGACACTGAAGTATGCAAGGAACAAAATTGTCTACATTGTCTGAAAGCGAAAACACGGTGAGGAAAACAGCAGATATCTTGAAATGTGTCGGTGGATGTAGAAAAATAGCTTCTGTGGGCTAAGCAAGATGTTGTTTTGTTTTATTCTCTAGCGACAGGATTAAGTCCACAGATAAGAACGAAAGGTTAAACATGACGTCAGCTCATGAGATATCTTAGTGATCATGCTTGCGCAGGAAGATCCTATTGCTGTAGTGTAGCTTCATATAATCTCGGTTGAAGCATCCCATGTGTCCATGTGTCAACTTGCTGAAGATGTACACTTTTGCTATACATTCCACCCACTACCAAGAGTTTACAAAACATAATCAGATATGCAGAAAGTCCAAATCCTGTCGCTTTTAAAATTCTAACATCAATGGTCAGTCATGTGCAACACTTTCATGTAACACTTCAGAAAACAACAACAAAAAGAAAACCTCTTTCTCCTCTCATCTGATTCATATCAACAGAAGGAATATGTGGTTTGCGCTTCTTTGCCTTCCTTCGAAGCGTTGGTTTTGCATGCTTTGGTTACAATGATTCCATCAGCTTTTTTATTTTCATGACTGCACGTATTATAAGAAGATTATACATATATTTACATAACTAATCAGAACTTCCGCCGCGTTGGTTTGTATTTATTTTGATATGTCTGCTTGTCTTTTGAGAAATCATACTATCTCAAGCGACTATCCATAACACATGAACGAATAGCGTTGGCAATCTGATTTATTTCCTCTAAATATCCAAATAATTCTTCTAGAACCAAAAGTTTGATACACCGACGGAGTACAACCTTGGAATATCTAATTTGCGCTTGGCATTTCGCTGAGTGGCGGCGGCATGCTACGCTATCGGCGCTCCTGCTGAAATCTAATAACCGTTTAATTCCCTCCAAGAGCGCTCATTTTACCCATATCACCGTAAAAAGCATACCTGAGCTGAGGTTTTCCCGTTGCTAAGCGACGAGCTGTACATGCCGCCTTGGGGTAAACAAGGCGGTGTTATATGATGGCGGAACCGAGGGGCAGCCGGCCCGAGATGAAAGGCTCTGGAACGGGAAAGGTTCAAACGACATAACATTTCCCCCGGTGTAGAGTTATTGAGTTGACGACAGGATACGTGGGTTATGTGTGCATGTGGGCGTTGACCATCGTGTTACAAAAGGAAAATGCCGCTACTGCAAAACGAGCAGACCAGTCACTGGTAAACAAAATCAATAAACGGGGGGGGGTGGGCTTTTGAAATAGACCTGTCTTCATGAATCTGATGTAGGTAACAAAAACCTGAACATCTTCAGAAAAGCAATGCCATGAAAGTTGAAATGGAAAAGGATTTCTAAACATAAGTCGCTGGTAGAAATATCTATGACCCAATTAACTTACACTTAACATAACCTGATTGTAATAGTTACTTTTGTCCCTGCCCTGACATCAGTGTAGAGATCTGAACAGGTGGTTTTGTGATATTGAAACATGCCGATATTCAACACGATGTACCTGATCAGAATAAAAGATCCGGACCCCGCTGTTATGATCTACCTTTTGCAACTGCAGTCATCAGAATAATAATGAAATCAAAGACACACATCTCTGTATAAAACGATGCAATTATTTTTGACAAATCTTATTCCTCCTTCTCAGAAATAGTTATTTTCTCTGATGATCTGACATGTCACTGCGTTACAGCTTGCCATAGTTTTTAGAAAACAATTTCGTCTGAAAACTCGCCTTCGTCGCAGAAATAAACAGCTTCCTCAATCAAAAATCATTACATATGGAAGTATTTCAGATGAACACAGAATCTATTAGAGAGCGCAGTCTTAGTGGCGATGTATGGATCTACTTCAGTTGTATCGTCCCTCCAGTGAACTCCCCTGGAGGAGTGTGACAGAGTCCAGGACCGCAGCTGAACCGCCGTCCTCCCGCCACACACGGCACCAGCCCGCTCCCAGAACCGGCCACGGGAGGTGTCAGGTACCGCCTTATCAACCTTCGACTTCAGCTGTGGATGAAGTGGTTTCAATGGCACAAGTTCACGACGAAAATATACAGAAAGTAATGGAGTTGTGACATGATAGCGTGGTGCTTGACTAATCTTACAGCTCTAATGCAGTACTTCGTCTGTATAATCTTCCAAAGTTGCATAGCTGATAGACGAGAGACGACTCAAAACAACATGAAATCCCACAGGCCCTGAACAGAGATGGTGGTGGCGGTGGTGGTGGTGGCGTGTGTGTGTGTGTGTGTGTGTGTGTGTGTGTGTGTGTGTGTGTGTGTGTGTGTGTGTGTGTGTGTGTGTGTGTGTCACGGTGTGTGCGTGCGTGAGTGCGTGCGTGTGTGTCTGTGTGTGTGTTTGTGTGTGTGTGTGTGTGTGTGTGTGTGTGCGTGTGTGTGTGTGTGTGTTTGAGAGAGAGAGAGAGAGAGAGAGAGAGTGAGAGACTAGAAGGGTCGCAAAGCAGTATGGGTAAGAGGATGAAGTCTGCTATCTCTGATTGCTTTCTTAATTTTTTGCTGCATGTCCATTTCTTTACTTAATGATTGGTGTGTCGGTACCTTTATTGGAAATCGCAGCGTAAGTTGTGAGCCAATCACAACACGACAAGCTTGTCCCTTAACAGATATCTCCACTTCAATTAATCCCTATTAACACATGTCAATTGCCAAGCTCATTTACCCTTCTGACCCCAATTTCCGAGTCGTTCCACTGCATACAGATGCTGGCATTACTTCCCCTGCATCATGACACGACATGCCGGATTCCCGGAGATAACTAACCCAGCGCGATGCAGGTGACACCAGAAATGTTTTTACATCGCTCGTCGTGATTCGTTAATCGCAGCCTGTGATGCGACGGGGACGTCCCTTGTCACTTCAACAAATTGCTGTCACACAATGATAGGTTTTTGCACAGAGCGCAAATAACGTCGTACCCTCCAACCCACTCGGTGTTCTACAGGTGGGGAACTTGAAGGTCAGACAAAGTCGTGAAGTAAAGTTGCTGCAGTGTCCCAGAAACAGGACACCTGCTGTAACTAAGGGATCCGGGAGTTGTGGTATCAAAGCAAGTCATTAAGCCGACCTGTCCTCCCTCTTGGTAGACGCTTCTCGGCCGTTCTTTCTACCAACAAAAGGGCACGCGAGCTGTGCTGCTATCGCGGAAAGAGTAGCTAGATAGCTAAAATGTTTCATACTCACAAGTAAGAAAATTATCTCGATTCAACATTCCGTTTCGTAGCCGGGAATGAAGTATAAACGCACTTGAAGCATAAGTGGAATGTAGAATTCTTATATAACAGATATCCTGAATTGCTCTAGGCTCCAATTATGTTCCCGAGAATCGAATTGCCTCCCCATTCTTTTATCCTGCTGACTGTAAAGAAGATCGCAGGTTTCACTTATCTACGGCGAGTAAACACGGAGAGCGAACTGAGATTGATTTTAAAGGTCGTCCTTTACATAACGTCCGACTAGGCTGTGGAGTAATATGTACAACCCTGAAAATCCCCCAAAGCGATGATGTAAGGTATCAAAACACCGCTTTACTGCGACAAGGAACGAGTATCACAAACAGTAATGTATCTATCATTTCTCCATCAGGGAGATGAAACCTCCATTAAGATAAGGGCCAACGAGATGTCGGTGATTCGCGGTGTCAGAACGCTTGGCTGAGGACCACTCCAAGCGTGTCACAGCCCCATCTCTCCAGAGTTTATCCCCGGATAGCTGTCAAAGCTACGCCGTTTTCCCCCGGGGTAATGAAGCAGCTTAGGAACTAATTGGGTTCATTCGTAAATTTGATACTGTCAATACAATATGCGGAGACATGAGATGGAATACTGATCCGTCCGCATAAGCGTTAACAAGCTTCACAGGACATGGTGTTAATTTGCACCGCTTGTCCTTTCGTTTGGAAGACATGGCAGCGTCGCTACATTCATAGTCATCACCAAGGCCGGGAAGATGGGATTAAGAAAGACCTTGCGATGCCGATCATCAGACTTCTCCTCCCAGCTCTTAAGAAAATGCCAATGTAAGATAATGTAGCCGGAAGAAAGGACAGGACAGATAAGAGAAGAACAGTAAATACACATCTTTTGAACCTTCATCATGAGTAGAGTAGAGTATTTTCTCTGCTATTCAGGCACACACTGTGAAGACATATTTACTGTTTCATTGCTTGATTGCTGTTGACAACATATTCCTAACAGCAAGGCAGACGATGGCAGGTGGCATGAACAGGCGGCACTCACTGCAATGTTTTTAATACTTCGCATGTCACGAGCACCACCATGCGACTTTCAACAAGTATGCACCACTTGCCGGACTATGTACAGTGCTGTCAAATATTCTGTCAGCTGACGGATGGGACTCATCCTTATTGGCTCCAACTGAAAACGAAACGTGTAAGAGGAAAGTTGATTTACCCACAAATGTGTTTCTTCTTCTTTCCCGTTTGATCCTGACCGATTACGATGCGCACAGACTTGTGGGTAGGTTACTAAAGGACTGCCGGAAGCGGAAGTAAGCAGAAGTGCGGTGACCTGAGGAGTGTACACACGTGTGTTGGCGGGATTACGTTGTTTTGTTCGAAAGTGACCATTCCTGGCCAACTTTGTGAACTTTCATAGTTACAGGGGAATCTGGTATGTCACCTCAGCCTGTCAGATGTTGTGGGACGTCGATAAATTCGTTCTAGAAGCTGGGAGAGTGAGGCATAGACGTTGTGGGAGGGGGGCGCAGTTGGTGCGTTTGCCGTCTTGCTCAGGTGCTGAATCTGATGTATTGTTAGATGTGACCATGGTTCTAGAAAGATGGCCCTCGTGCTAGAAAGTTACGTACTTAACGTAGACCAACTAATTTGACAGTTAAACAAACTAGAGCAGCGTGGTTTCCCCTTGGAAGCCAGTCTTCTCCAAAAATTATATGGTCAATTTTCTATATCTAATCCAAATGAGGCAGGTAAAGTCTTCCAGACATTTTTTTTAAAGTTTCAATTAAAAAATAATAATATCAACAAATAGAAGCCATTTAGCTGCTGTATCGATGATTGATATAAACAGTGTTGCTTTCTCCTGATGTTGTAGCACAGTACGCAGACGTTGAATAATACATTCACCATGGAGGATTTGAAAAAGGACAGTCGTTTTGCCCACATCCCCAAAGACCCTCGCTTCCGCGTCGTGCCCAGCCATGAGCGCAAGGTCAAGGTCGACAAGCGCTTCCAAGGAATGTTTAAAGACAAGAGGTTCAAGGTCAAGTACCAGGTGGACAAAAGGGGACGTCCTATCAACAGGACATCTAAGGAGGACCTGAGGAAATTCTATGAAATGTCTAGTTCAGATTCCGAGGACGATAGTGAGGAGGATGTTAGAACTGGAAAGTTGAAAAGGACAGAAAAGAAGAAATCATCAAAAAGCACAACAGAATCAAAGACAGAAAAGGAAGCTCTTAACAAATCAAGAGATGAGAGATTTGATATAAAGACTGGGATGAAATCAAAGATCACCAAAAGGGAAGAAAAGGAAAGCTCAAGTCAACAGATAGATAGTAGTGAGAGAACTGCTCAGAAAGAATTGGACAGTGATATCTCAGAGGAGGACCAGGAAAGTGATCTGGAGAGTTCTGGAGAAGAAGTAGAAAGTGAATCAGGTAAGCATGTGTACAAGTTATACATGTATGATTATGTCCAAAATGTGATAAATAGACAGTGTAGGTCATTTTACTGCATATAAGGAAGTATGCAGAACAACCATGTACATCTAGGTATCATGTACCAATTTGTATCAATGTCTTCTCAAAACACATCCTTTTAAAACTGACCAAATTACTCATTGTTTGGATCATGCATCAGTTTCTTCCAGTGTAATCTGAATGTTTTATTCAAATACATAATCCCATGTGCTTCACAACAGGCAGCAGTGACAGTGAGTTTGATCAGCCAGAAGGGGAAGACTGGTCAAAAACGGGAAAGCTGGAGCCAGACAGCAGGCAGGATGGAGAAGAGGAAGATGATGATGATGATAGAGATGATAACACTGATGATGAGTATGATGAAGATAACAGCGGTGATGATGAGGATGAGGGAGCCAAGCTTGACCTGGCTCGAGGTGAAGGAAACATGGAGTCCAGCTCGTCTGACTCTGAGCTGGAGTTTGACGAAGATGAGTCAGAGCATGAGTGGGGAGAGTTGGATAAATCTGCTCCTACTACAGGTTAGTGTTGGAACATTTACTTGCACCATAATGCACAATGCATAACAGTTTGTTTGCTGACTTTCACCTTTAGTTGTGCAATACGTTAATAACTTATTGCACAACTAAAAATGAAAGGCAGCAAACAAAATTGATAACCTTGTCTGCTAAAGAGTTATATCAGAAACCCTTAATTATGGCAGATGAAGCTGATTTGTCCTGACAACTGTTGTATCTTCTGGAATACCCTTGTAGAAAAGCCCACCCACAGGTTTGCTGTGTGTAACATGGACTGGGACAGGATCAAGGCTATGGACCTGCTGGTGGTCTTCAACTCATTCAAACCCACAGGAGGGGTGGTCAAGTCTGTTAAGGTACTAGTGGAATAATCTTCTGTAGCACTATTTCTTCCATTTCAAGTTTGTTTTAGAAATAAAATATAGTAGTATGCTATTTTTAATGGTACATGGTAGAAATGTTTTGATTTATCCTGTATGAGTGACGTCTGAATTCACAATGACTTTTGATTTAGTACAGTACCCTGGCTGAAAGACAACCAAAAGTATGATCACAGAACATATCATTAAATAGATATTTTAAGTTTAAGTAAAATAGTTTATGTAAATTCCAGCTATTAACAGAAACAAACCTTTGCTCTAAAGTATGAAGTCATTAATTTATCATACATTGTCGGTGTTGTTTTCCTTTTCAACCACCAGATATTCCCATCTGAGTATGGTGCCAAGCGATTACAGGAGGAAGACCTGCAGGGACCAGCTGAACTGCTAGGGGGAGGTGATAACAATGAAGAAGAGAATGAAACAGAACAAGTGAGTATCTCAATTCTTCAGTATGGTGTAGCTCTCTTTGTTTTGTAGATACCAGAATTCAGTAGTTGTGCAAAATAGTACATTGGAGTCAATTCCAACCGCCCATGGCCAGTTCAGTTCCCAACGTATGTCTCCAGCATTCCTGTATACACTCATTTGTAAGATACATGTAGAAGCTGCAGGTTCCATTGGTTTTTACAAGAAGTTGTCTGAAGCCTGGCTTAAGACTTTTTAATGAACATTTTCCACTATGCTGACCAGGGATCCAAGTACAGTACAGAGAGACTGCGCAGGTACCAGCTGAACAGACTGAAGTATTACTACGCTGTGGTGGAGTGTGATTCTGTACAGACATCTGCTGCCATCTACAAACAGTGTGATGGGTTAGAGTTTGAGCTGAGTGCTGCCACGATGGACCTCAGGTGAGGATTCCTGTGATGTGTTTTTAGATAGGAAATATTTTTGAGATTAATCTGACTTTAGATCTATCCTGTGCTTAAGACTTAAACTTTTGTAATGCTTGGACCTCATTGTTCATTCTAACACCATGCCTTTTCTTGGTACAATGCATCAGTTTTCTTTGTTGCTTCAGCAAAAGTACAGCTAGATAAGACATAGTCTTTTGTACCCAAAAGAAGCCATATGTTACAAAGTTAAGAATATAACCCCATGTTTTAAAGATTCATCCCAGATGACATGACCTTTGATGAGCAGCAGCCGACCCAGGTGGCCACAGACGCACCGCCGACCTACAAACCTTCCGTGTTCTTCAACACGGCGCTGCAGCAGACCAGCGTGGAGCTCACATGGGACGAGACCAACAAGGAACGACTCAATGTGACCATGAGGAAGTTCAAGGAAGAAGACATTGACAAACTTGACCTGACAGAGTACCTGGCCTCGTCTAGTGGTGAAGAAGATGCAGGTTAGGAGAGATGGATTTCTGGAGAGGCTTACATTAACATTATGCTGCCATATGAGATATAAACAACAGATTGGACAGGCCTATCACGTGTGAAGTGAAAGGGATATTATGACTTGTCTGGAGAAGTGTTTCATGGAACTGACTGTTTCCTTAGTTAACAAGTTTAGGCTATGAGTATGACCTACATCCCACAGCCCTCGCTCTCTGTACCTGGAACTCGACCATGGTTTATATCACTTTCTGAAGTAAAAGATATCAGTCTGCCATCGCTATTGTTCATGCCATGACTACAGAGTTAAACTTGCTCTCTGACTTGTCCTTCAAGGCTTGGCTAATCTGATCGGTGCATCAAGTGATGAGGAGGAGCAGGGAGAGGAGGAGGAGGATGAGGACGAGGAGGAGAAGGATGAGGACCAGATAGCCCAGTACCGTGCCCTGCTGCTGGGGCTGGATAAGAAGGAAGAGAAAAAGGAGTTTGAGAAAGACATGGAGATGGAGGTGACATGGGAGCCTGGTGGGTGTAGATTGTGTCAGCGACTACAGTATTGTCTGTTTTTTTTATGTTGAACAGCATACTGTTTATCATGGGTAACCTTTAGAAAAAAATTCAAAATAGATTTGTACATAGGTTTGCAGATTGTAATTTGTATGGCATTTCATGTTCATGAGTATAATACTATTGGTGACAGGAGTATATTCTAGGAGTCAGGGCTTTGTAGTTGTTTCAGACTTTTACAGCAGAAAACATGCTACTGATTAGGGAAAAGATAACAGCTCAAGGCCTGTTCAGACTAAATTGATATTGGGATACAGAAAATCCCAGGAATGTCTAATGAAGTTATTGTTACAATGCTCCCCAGGTCTACGTGAGAAGGCAGAAGACCTCGTGAAGAAGAAAACTGAAGACAAAAAGAGCACACCCTGGCAACAGTACCTGGAGAAGAAGAAACAAAAGAAGAGGGAAAGAAAGCAGGAAATGAAGAAAATGCAGGAGGAGAAAAAGGTTCAAACTAGTTTGCTTTCGCTTCACTTCAGTACCACACTGCATAAGAAGCACTAGTATATGGGTGTAAGATTTGATGTATGCACTCCATTGTCAGTTTACAAAGTAGATATTGACTCTATTTAGGCTCTTTGAGAAGTAAGTGCATGTGTACTCTCAGCATGTGTACTCTCAGCATTCCTAAATCTTTATTTATAATATCCAACAACAGTATGATGTCCCTCTGTACTATGACTGCTAAAAGCAGTGCTTCACAAGCATTCATTCCTTCCTGTGTTGTTCCCTCCATCTGTCCATCCCAGTTTGAGGAGGTGGAGGACTCCAGTGAGGAGGACCTGCCTGCAGGAGTGGACCTGGGGGATGAGTACTTCAGAGAAGAGCTGGACAAGTTACAGACAGGTAGGAACTGTGGAACCTGGGGGATGTTTTAGGGTTGGTATAAAGGACTGGTAAATCCAAGACATTAGCCTTTGTTTGTCAGATGATCTGTATCCGTCTTTTCTTTTTTCCTTTTTGTCTTGCAAGCACTTCTCAAAGTCCAGGGCTGACATAACAAAGCCTGCATATACCACTGTGCAATGTAGTTAGATATTAAAGAAAAATGGACTTACATGTATGTTGTTTCACGTATGATGGTTTTTAGTAATGTAAATTTGACTACTTCACAGATGACAAGTCCAAGAAAAGAAAGAAAAGGGAGAAGAAAAAGGTTGAGGAGCCCACACCTGAGGAGGAGAGACAGAAGGTAAGAGAAGAATGGGTGTTGCCTCGTGTAACTTCTCATGTGAAGATTTCTCATGCAAACTTCCATGTATAGTATTGTGGTATCTAACTCGTATTTAGAGCCTAGCACTACCCTTCTTTGTATTCTTCTAGAACAATCTTGGCTTGCTGAGATCCAAATGTTTGACACACTGCCCTCTTGTAGGTTATCCAACATTTGTTGAAGTCCCAGATAATCTACATAAGTCACTGGCCTAGGTCCACTGTGTGCCAGACAACAGGGCCCACCTGATACATTACTTATTTAATTTTGTATAAATCCTGATTCCTCAGGCTGAGCTGGAGCTTTTGATGATGGATGAAGAGGACAACAAACGGCATTTCAACATGAAGGACATCATTGAAGCTGAGACCCAGGCAGACGAGAAGAAAAGGAAGAAAAAGGACAGAAACACAAGAGAGAAACAAGGGACAAAGCTGGAGGACAACTTTGAGGTAGTTTAATAGCCCCGAGGCAATCATATCTTGAACAGAATGAATATTACATTGCCAGATATAATTGAACAACTCAAGCAGTATTTTTTTCTTAAGAGATGGTAAGGGAGTTCTTATTCTTACAAGGATTATCATTGACAATGTTATTTCCCCCACCAGATCAATGTGCAGGACCCCAGGTTTGAGGCTGTGTACTCCTCCCACCTGTACAACATCGACCCCTCGGATCCTGGCTTCAAGAAAACCAAAGCCATGGATGCCATCCTGTCAGAGAAGCAACACAGAAGGGCAAAGGGCAAGAAGAGGAAAGTACCAACAGAGAAAAAAGTTGATCCAGCAAAAGAACAGACAAAGAGACCAGAAGCCTCCCTGGACAAACTGGTGAAGTCAGTTAAGGCCAAAACTAGTCAGTTTCAGGCAAGAAAGAAAATAAAGTCTTCTTAGCAGTTTCTACAGGAAGCGAAAATTGAACTTAAAGGTACTTGTATCATAATTCTTAATGAAGACATTCTGATTTTTCACATTATATTTTGATTACACAACTTGTGAAAGTATGATCATGTGAATACACATGTATAAGCAAGCTAGTGAATCTTTGTGTGTGTTTAGAGGCACTTGTCAAAGAAAACACAGTTTAGCTGTACACACAATCCTGTTTTAATTATTACATTTACACTAGATGCCAAATTTTTCTATGAAAAGACAAATGAAAAGTTACATGAAGCAAACATGTATCATTATAGTTAGTGGAAACAAGGCCCCCTAGGTTTGCTTGCTGATCTGACATAGGTAGAATCTATTGCTTGTACACGAGGTGTCATCCCAGCGTTGTTGTGCTGCCAGCCAGAGGTGCACACAGTCCTGGGACCGAGAGCCACCTCCGTCGTTGGGCTCTCCTATAAAATAAGAACATACCTGTTCAATTTGAATACATCATACATCATGTACATCATACTATATATGTGCATGACATGTACGTCAACTAGACATGCATGTATTCATGATAATGACAGTGATAGAGAGAAAACAATATCATTACTGAATGATATCAAAACAATGATAAAATGTCTTTTTGATGAATGTATATATGTTGAAATGGAATTCATTTATTCTGATAAATTAATATGGCTCAGCTTACATCTTCATTACAATCCCCCACCTCTGGAATGGATACCAAATACTGCTGTACTGACCATATGTCCAGTAGGTGAAGCTATCCAGTGTGGACCCATCAGCCCAAAGGAATTCCCCCTCAGTTAGCCGGTCATCCAGTCCAATCCACATGTCTTTTCCACTGAAGTTCTCAATGATGAAGTCCTGAACACAAAAATTTTCTTCAGACTAATGTAACACTGGAACAGATTTTACTGCAAAGATGATAGTAGACTACTGCTTGATGCTAGTGTAAAGGGCTGGAATATACTCTTTGCCACGATACACCTGACTACAGGATAACTGAGTGCTGAGAAAAGTAGTTCACCTGAATGTCCTTGCCCTTGACCATGGCAAGCAGTCCTCCATGCTGTCTGCAAGCCTCTCCAGCAGCCTTATATGTGGCTGTGGTGTTGGACACCAGGTAACATGTGTCTCGGAATAATGTCGAACCAAGGGGGCACTCTGTGATGGCTGGAAAAAACATCAAAAAAGTTATACAAAAGTCTCAAAGGCAAATAAAACAACAGGTTAAGAAACACTTAAAGTCAATACGTTATCGTATACCTTTTGTGAACAAAGTCCATTCATGCCAATACCTCAATGTTTGGCAACTTTATCTCTGAGGATTTTATTCAAGTAAGTCAAAATGTCTGCCAAACTTACCAGCGCATTTGTCGTCTTGCTGGATATGACCTATCGGACATTGACACATCCAACCCTGGGATGTTGGCACACAGGTGTTCCCACCACAGTTGCAGTCTGAATATTCTAAATAACCAACACATAATGCATTATTTTTACTGGCAACAATTAGCTTCTTGCAATGGTTGTGTAGCTGGCAGCATTAATTGATAAGGACTTGATCATGATATGTTATTCTCCTACAGCACTTCATAGAACTACATCTTTATTGTTTATATGAAGATAAGAGATTAAGACTGCAGGAACCTACCTTTACACTGGCTTGGGTCACTTGTCCCCTCTGCTGATGTGGTGGTTCCTTTTGGACAAGAATGGCAGGACGTCTGGGAGCTGTTGGTCTGGTATGTCCCCACAGGGCAGGGCTCACAGTCTTTGGACATGGGGTTGTGGAAGGACCCGGGAGGACAGGCAACTAGGGGGAGACAGGGTAACTGATCATGATTAAGAGGTTCATGTACTGATTTAATATAATGCAAATAAATGAATTTGCAGATGGCTGTAGACATCATGAAAGAAAGTAAAGAGACTTGAAAAATTTTATACCAAGAATATATACTCCAAATGTTGCAACTAGCAATTGGCTTTACTTAATCTGAGGACATTTTAAGTGCCTTTTAATGTTAACTTACAACATCCAGGGTCAGTATGTTTTTCCAGGAAGCCCACAGGACATCCTATAATGGGGTCCGAGATGGCGACGCCTGTGTCTGCAATGGTCAGGTTTTCTCCATTGACAGGGACATGGAAGGTCCCAGATGTCAGAGCTGTTTTGATATCAAGAGAAGACTTCCTGTAGGGGAAAACGTCCCAGTTATACAGATATACAAACCTTTCTGCAATGACTGTTTCTTATTTCAACAAATAAATACCCAAAATAAATGCTGTTTTCTAACATTAGTCATGTATCCACTGCATGTTTAATGTTATGTTTTCCAAACCTGATAAGTGCGTCCACATCTGCCGGGAGGGTGTTTGTCTGTAGGGACAGCTGGCTGTTGTCCTCTACGTACAGTTGAATGGTGATGTCAATCACAGTCAGGGGGGAGATGTCTCTTCTCCTCCTGGTTCTCACTCCCGCGTCAACAGATATCTCACTGATCTATATGTAGGACCAAAAATGTTTATTGTTATTTGGAAATTTCTTTATGATTGATTTCACAATGCTGTATATTGACAGAATCGCAATCTCTAGTAAATATATGGACCAAAGCTAACAATTTCCGCAGTATCAGCTTGTCAAAGGTTTTGTATATGACATTTGAACTGTAAAGGACGTTCATTTAGCTACACTACACACTACATGTGGACATGTCCTTACCCTACATGGTGGTAGACACAGCCCCTGTCTGAACAGTTCTGTCCTGATGTAGTGTCTGATCTGGTGCAGGTTGGGTGACGTAGTGCTGGTGATGGTCAGTCCTCCTATCATTATCATGGCAAACGGATTCGACGGGTCTGTTAGGGACCAAGCAGACATTATATGTAAATATAGGTTTCAAACAAGTTTTAAAACTTCTGTCGTAGTTTTTGTGACAGAAATCTGCCCAACCAGCCGTTACCCCTGAAGAATGCCATGGTGCAAATCTATACTGTCTTCCCAGACCGTCTCTAAGAGGCCTGATTATCCACGTTTGCACCTCTGAGATGGATAAGATGAATCAATGATAATGGAAAAGTTGATAATGCAACGTATTTTCGTATCCAAGTTCTCACCCTGACACGTTGAGACTGAGACGAGCTTGAGGAGGTTGGAGACCCGCGTCATCCACAGCCAGCTGGTGTGATCTCCGCACTGGTACGTCACCACACGACCAAGCCCGTATGACTGATGGCAATAAAGGGGAATGTGAAGTATAAGTACATTGACATCCATGTATTGATGCATAAATTTCTATGGATATATCATCCTTTTACTGGTGTAGAAGGAAAAAACAACAAAGACACTTCATGAGGCGGTTATCTACTTGACTGATAATGAAGTTCCACCGTGCAGTCTTACCTTAGGTGGATTGCAGTGCATGGTGCAGAATTCTTTGTCCTCTCCGCCCGTCGCTGCCGAGTAACAGACCTTGTAGCCGTCATTGGGGTTTGCAAGAGCATCTTTGCTGCACAAGTTGTCAGCTAGAAAGTCAGACAAAAAGTTAGCCATTAAAGGACTCCTCTTTAAACGAATAGCAAAGTTCTTTATTCACAACCACTCTTTAACAAGAGGCTCTTGTTAAACAAGTGGCTGTGACTAAATTCAATTCAATTCATTCTTTATTTCAGGTACAAGGCCCATATCACTACATAGATTTAAAAAAATACAGGTGCACAAACATAAATATAATACAGGTATGTACAGTAAAGTTAAAATACAATGGTGGTGGAAATTTAAAGTGTGGACTGTTTAAATACCAGATTGACGTAATAATTAAAGAAATTTGCTATTCAATCATTCATCAACCTGATGAAATTATTTACGGATGGGAATTCCTCTTTAGTTTGCAAAGTCTGGCTGCTAGTTCAGGCTACATGAATGTCAGTCACGTAAACTTTTGTTGAACTGTGATGACAACTTCCCATCTGTACTTACGTTCACAGTAGGGCACGTCTCCGCGCCATGTTCCGTTCGCACCGCAGACGACATCACCTCGGGACACCAGCTGGAACCCGGGGGCACAGGTGAAGGTTGCGACATCGCTGTAGCACGACTCCGTGGTAGTGGACTGGCCGTTACGGATCACATCAACCTCACCACAACAAACTCCTGATGGGAATACACAGGGTTTGAATTTTGTGTGATGATGAGAGAAAAGGGGACAGGCCCGCTCTGAAGATTATAGCAAAATGAACACTATCAATATTTAACTAACACTTCCCGCAAAGCCTTAGAAGAAGTGTTTTCCAGTTCGATATCATACGCATTTTCCCAGCGCTACTTACTCTCACAGACTGGCACTGTTGACCATGCACCGTCCTCTTGGCATGTTGCAGCGGCGCCTCCTACTAAATGATGACCGGTGTTGCAAGAGAAGCTTACGATGTTTCCGAAGCAAAACCCACCGTCTCCGGTCTGGACAACACTGCCATTGGCAATGTTGAGTGTCTCATCACAGCAGATCTCTGTAAGGCAGAGTGTTCTTTAGCAACTGATCAGCTTCTGGTTTATGTTTTCTTGATATGGGCTAAACAGCATGATGAGAACAGAAGAATTGGATTTAAATCTAGCTAGTGAATTTGATGTTGAAGACTAAGTTCCTAGACTATTTCTATCTCCTTGATAAACTTCAATTTGCATAAAGATTAAAACAGAATGTGCGACGAAATTGTTTTTATGCTGAACTAAATACAAAAATACATGTTAGTGATATTACGCCCCGAAAATGAACGCTGTCTGGCTCTTACCCTTGCAGGTAGGAGGGGTTTTGTCCCAAACCCCATCCTGTGTACATGTCAGCTTACTGTCCCCATCCATGGAGTACCCAACATCACAGCTGACGGTGATGGTGTTGTTGAAGCACGTACCTCCAGTAATCACACCGTTTCCAACAGTAGGCGGGGTGCAACATCTCTCTTTGGGGAAAATGACATCAGTCAGTTTGATAGATATGAACATCGTCACATTGGCACATTTACACGTTCTATATGATAAAAGTTGGACCTTTTGTAGAAATTACAGCTTAATATCAAATGAGCCATGACCACAGGAAATGGTATTGCTGACAGGTATCACATCGCATTGAAATTAGTTGTCTGTTGGTCATTCTGTCAGTCACAATCTAGAATGGTACAAATTCCCTCAAACATACTTTGACAAAAGGGCTGGAGGCCGGTCCATGTCTGGTTAGCCTGGCAGGTCCGGTACTGGTCGCCGACCAGCTGATAACCAGCTGAGCAGGTGAATGTGGCGGTATCCCCGAACAGGTGGCCACCTGTAACGGCGCCGTCTGGAATCACGTCCAGAACTGGGCACGACTTCTCTATAGGGAAGACAGAATAGCCAAAAGATGAAGGCAAATTAAAGATTTAGGTAGGTATGTTAAAGTACAGTGCCTTGAAAACGTCATCTCACGTCCTAAGATCTAGATGAAAACTTGTAACTTTTACTTATTATGTATAGTTGTACTTTATACATGTATGATGGTGCACTTTGTACTTACTCTGGCATGTCGGTGCAGTGCTAGTACTCCACGTCATATCTGCTTGGCAGACAGCAGTTTGAGATCCCATCAACTCATATCCCTCATCACAGGTAAAACTCACGGCATCTTCGTACATGACGCCACCTGCCACGTGACCGTTGGTAGGCGGTGGGAGAGATGGGCAGCTGACTCCTGTTTGAACAGAGCAGAAATACAGTGTTTTTTTTTAAGATGAGGAGATATTATTGTTGCTTCATGATGGGTTCTATTTTTTGTACACTCTGCTTCAACGGGCAATGCAAATGAAAAGTTTCAGGTTTTGATATTTTAGATTAAAAACTTGTCAAGAACGCATCACTAGAACGAGGGATTACTGAACACGTAAAGCCTATCGACAGCACTGAACAACGCGGCAGCACTCTGCCATGTCTGGTTGTAATACTCTGCCATTTCAGGTTGTAACCTGTGTGCACCTGTACTTACGTTTACAGCTAGGCTGTGTTCCACTCCATGTCTGGTCTGCTTGGCACACCCTGGTCTGGTTCCCCTGGAGTGTGAATCCCGACAGACAGGAGAACGTGACGGAGTCTCCAAACAGACGGCCTCCTGTTGACACACCGTGGTCTAACACTGGCAGGAGCGGGCATTCCTTTCCTAGGTGGGAATCACATTCGTTATTATAGTAATTGTTACATGTTAAAAGCTGTATATTCAGGATTCCAATCATTCTTCCAACCATAGAATTAATTTTTCTTATTTCAATACTGTGAAACAGAAAACTTTTGTTTTATTTTGTAGATTGATGATACACTATGTGTCAAATTGAACTTCAAGGTAATGGACCAGAAGTTGTTTTTTTAACCTATCCTTCCGCAATTGTGTGACTCCCTAGCCCATTTACAACGTCACTTGTTTAGCTTGGTGTCAAACCCTTACTTGTACAGGCGGGCTGTGTGCCGTTCCACTGTTGGTCGTGCTGACATGTTAGTGTGGAACTTCCCATGAGCTGGTACCCAGCCGTGCAGGAGAAGTTGACGGTGTCGCCGTACGAGTTGCCACCGACTTTGTTCCCGTTCAGGGGCGCGTCCAGAGCGGGACAAGTCACCGCTAGAGAAGGAACAAAAATCCTGTCATTGTCATATTGTTGGACTGTTCACGTGTCGCAGATGGTTTCGACATACATTTCGTAGTAAAAGAGTGGAATAGACGTTACCTTTGGCCATTCTGACAAGTCGTTCTCACCTGTACAAGTGGGTTCGGTACCGCTCCAGGTCTGGTCGTTCTGACACGTCCTACTGCCACTCCCGCCCAGCTCGTACCCAGGGTCGCAGGAGAAGGTAACGACGTCACCATAGTGATTCCCGCCCGTCACAGTGCCGTGATCAGGAGAGTTCAGCTGTGGACACTCCTTTCCTGAGAACATGAAGGAGATGGTCCACTTAATGCACACTACTTCATGACGTTTGCACAGATTGTGTCCAGTCGGTTGTTAACTATCCCCAACAAAGTTGATTTGCAAATGCCTAATTTGTAACTTTATATGCAACTGTTACATCAACTTTACAGAAACCCGGGAGGATATATAAAAAATGTAACCCACTCTGACAGGACGGCTGGGTCCCGCTCCACTGCTGGTCGGCCTGACAGCTTCTCTCTGAGCTGCCCACCAGCTGGAAGCCGTCGTCACAGCTGAAGGTGACCTTGTCCCCGTACAAAGATCCTCCTGTCATCTGTCCGTCTGACAGGGGCGGCAGTGACGGACACTGCACCTCTGCACGGACAGAGTCAGATTATTCCAATCAGAAAGTCGAAATAACACACGGAGTAAGCGTTATAGCCTCTTCTTAGACAGCCTTAGTCAAGCTCTAAACTACAACCAACAACTGCAATA
Organism: Branchiostoma floridae x Branchiostoma japonicum; assembly: GCA_013266295.2. Classification (NCBI taxonomy): domain Eukaryota; kingdom Metazoa; phylum Chordata; class Leptocardii; order Amphioxiformes; family Branchiostomatidae; genus Branchiostoma; species Branchiostoma floridae x Branchiostoma japonicum. The sequence continues at coordinate 20,294,034 of CM023840.1, forward strand.
TATTATAGCTATGTGCATACGATTTGATGAGCTTACAGGCAGGGGTGATAATCAAAGCTAACGTACACCATCTCTCTCTATCGTTATTCAGCGTCTATTCCCCACTAGTCACGACAGTTGCGCAGGTCGGTCATGACCTTGGTGCTGAAAACACCACCAGAGGTTGGGTAAAAATTGACATTTTTTCTAAAAAAAGAGGACGGTCGCCAGAATGTCAGAATACACGTCTCATGTTCACGACACAGAGTACAACAGTCCTTACTCTGACAGGACGGCTGTGTCCCGCTCCACTGCTGGTTGGCCTGGCACAGCCGACTCGCGGACCCCACAAGCTCGTACCCAGGGTCACACGTGAAGGTTGCCGTGTCTTGGAAAAGGACTCCTCCCGACACACCACCGTTATCCGGAGCGGACAGCTGGGAACAGCTCTTTCCTGTTGTTAGAAATGTCTTATTAATGATAATTTAGCGATTCTGTTTACAATTTACAAATGACGATGCGATTAGAGGTTTATTCTAGTTTAACTATTCTCACGAATTTCTTTCTAAGACAAGATGATCTTGTTGCCTTTACCGGAGAAGCTCACAAGACAAAATTTGGGGACAAGACTGCAGTGGAACTATGTCAAGATCCATCTAACTTGGAGATAAAGAAAATATGACTGTGAGATGTCAACAGATTAAAACACCGACATAAGATTTCATGCAGGCTGTAAGAGCCAATTTTATATAAGTTCTTACTCTGACATGTTGGCTGTGTGCCTGACCACTGCTTGTTGTCCTGACAGGTACGCGTGACATCACCAACCAGGCTGAACCCTTCGTCACACGTCATCACAGCTGTGTCTCCATACTCGTTACCTCCCGTAACCTGGCCGTTCGGCGGCGGGGAGAGCACAGGGCAGACTATTTCTGAAGATCAAGAATATTCGAAATCAATTTTCTGATCGGCGTGGTAAAATGACGATTACCCTTATAAAGTTGTCGAGCAGACCATATAAGACAGAGTTGCTGACTACATGCACTATCCGTTTGCCTTTCAATAACTGAATCCATGCTCACTCAAAAATTGTTTGGTAACGTTTAGTGCATCTGTCAGCTACAGACGATCATGTCTCAGCTTTGAACAATACCACATACTTCTGCAAGATGGCGCTGCTGCAGACCAAGTCTGGTCCGCTTGACAAGTGATGACAGAGCTGCCGTACAGCTCGTACCCAGTGTCGCACCCGAAGTTCAGAGTGTCTCCGAAGAACGCACTGCCGGTGCTGGAGCCGTGCTGCGGTACGGACAACGTGGGGCATTGGACCTCTGAATGAAACAGTAAAATAGTATTTAGTAACTGCCTTCAAAAAATATACTAACGGTGACCACTAAACGCCTCTCTGGTCTAGTCAAGTATGTTTGTTCGAGATGAGCCCTTACTGTTTGTTTTGTGATCCCAGATAGATAATGGAAAACATTATATTTTCACAAATCTCATTCTTTGTACCACTTTTGTTTGCCCTGATTAAATCCATGAAGTAGACCTACTCTCACAGACTGCAGGCGACCCGCTCCACTGTTTGTTAGCCTGGCACGTCCGTTCACGGCTGCCGCTCAGCTCGTACCCAGAGTTACAGGTGAAGGTGACCTTGTCTCCGTACGAGTTCCCTCCGGTCATCTGTCCGTTTGTCGGCGGCTGGAGGACTGGACACGTCACCACTGAGGGTCCGGGGGAAACGCACGTTATAATTGCATCTCATGTAATGAATCTATTCTTGTATACCTCAAGCGTGTCGCCGAACATGGATGGATGCTATTAGCAAATTTCCCGAGACACAACAACTCAAAAGAGAAGGATGGACGGACAAGAGTCCAATGAACACTTTGTCTTGCAATCACCACTATCTATAAATCTTGGCCTCAGTGGTATACCCGGCATATAATAGAGTGTCTAAACAGTTTGAATGTTTCAGTTATCACACGTACATTGACAGGATGGTTCAGCCCGACTCCATGTCTGGTCGGCCTGACACACGGCTGTGGCAGAACCCCGCAGCTCGTACCCAGGGTCGCAGGAGAACGTGGCCGTGTCGCCATAGAGACGCCCGCCGGACACTTGGCCGTTGGTCGGTGCAGAGGCAGCCGGACAGGCCTTTCCTGTGGGAATGAAGACTGGTATAAGCACAAAGTAACAGGAGGCTTCTTATACCTGGCTTAAGACATCGGATACAAAACCATAGGCCTCTACAAATTAAAATCCAATTTTATATCTTTCAATTTTACAATACTCTTTGTTGCTTTAAGTGAATAATCTCTTTCGGGAACGGTGGCTTTTTGGACAAAAAAAATTGGCTAAGGTTTGTCATTAAGCAGTGGAGGAATGTCTCCTTGATTTTTTTATCAGTTAGTGAGTTAACATTGACACTGACTGTTGCATGTCGGAGGTGTATCACTCCACGTCTGCGAGGCCTGACACGTCAGAGCGGCAGTCCCGCTCAGTTGGTACCCGGCGTCACAGCTGAAGGTGGCCCTGTCACCGTACAGGTGGCCTCCCTGCACCGCGCCGTGGGGTGGGGGGTCCAGGACTGGACAGGCCTTTCCTGACAAGTGAGCGGATCATGATTATTAGAAAAGATGAATAGTTTACACTTAGATCAGTCAGAGAGTTATAGGTCATGTCTAACATAGTTGGCAGATGAATAACCCAAAAGAAAGATTTTTATGCATGTATACACCCGCATCTAGTTACGACTATAAAACTGATGCAGAAGTAATGTTCTCTGACTGGTATTACCATCTTACAACGGTTCAGACAATTCACACAAACATTTTTAGCAACTGTAACTAGGAGACAGCCATACTTGAGCACGTTGGCTGAACTCCACTCCACTGCTGGCTGGCCTGACAGGTTCTTGTGGCATCACCTTGCAGCTCGTACCCAGTATCACAGGAGAAGGTTGTGACGTCACCATAGGCGTGTCCACCAGTAACTTTTCCGTTGGTTGGAGATGACAGTTCCTGACAGAGCTTTCCTGAAATCATCAAACAAAATATCTTGTCGAATAGATTTAAAACCCATAAAGTTATATAATGAAAAGTAATTAATTAAAAAAATTAAAAACTGGTAATTAAACCCATAATTCACAGCATAAGTTGAATACGTATGCGACACTGGTTGGATGAATTTACTTTTTACCGTACGCAACACAGCAAAGTATTTTCTCAAAGAACATACGGGAGCAGGTTGCCAGAGAGCCTGTCCAGACTTGGTTGGCCTGACACGTCCTGCTGCTGGACCCACTCAGCTCGTACCCAGTGCTGCACGAGAAGCTCACCACATCGGTGTAAAGGAAGCTCGTTCCCTGAATCCCGCCATTAGCAGGGGCTGTTAGGGTGGGGCAGCTCTTTCCTGCGAGTGTAGAAAATGGTGTGTTCGAAGTTACTAACGACTTCAACAAGGTATGTGTTATACCACGCAGTACGGGCCGTGACTTCATCAAGCTGTCAAAAATTGTGCTCTTGAAATAGACGACAGGATTGATTACTGCACAGTATTCTACGGCTCTGAAAGAAAATTTGCCGATAAGGAGGTGCTTTTGTGTGCACTGTGCATACAAAAAGTTAACTGTAAATAAAACCGAATTGATTACTTGTGCATGTAGGCTGGGTGCCGCTCCAGGCCTTGTCAGCCTGGCAGGTGCGCGTGGCGCTTCCCTGGAGGTTGTAGCCGGTACTGCAGCCAAACGTCACCATGTCACCGTAGTAGTAGCTGCCAGATATGGTCCCGTGAGAAGGAGCACTAAGGTCAGGACAGCGAACTCCTGTCAGGGGATAGTTTATGTGACAACTTTACTTTCTACTGTTATGTTATGTTAGGACTCCAGTCTACGGTGCCAAGTTGAGTTGGCTCGCACAGGAATGCAATAAATCTGTGGCTTTCACTGCTCTATGTAGAACAGCTAGGCATCGCAAAAAAGTGATAGATGAACTCATCCATATCAATTTCGTATAAACACGATGCTTTTACAAGTAAACCTAAACAGTAGTGTTCCGTTTTTCTTGATTCAAAACATTCTACAGTATCGCATAGATGTCCGTTCACCGGCGTACGTCAGGGAAAGAACAGGAACGTGACACTTACGGCTGCAGGACGGCCTTGAACCGCTCCACTGCCCGTTAGACTGACACGTGACGGCAGAGTTGCCGCTCAGCTCGTACCCGGAGTTACAGGAAAACGTCATCTGACAACCGTACGTTCTGCAGCCGCTGTTCCCGCCGTTAGTTGGAGCGGTGATGGCCGGACAAGAAATCCCTGGAGAAAATTTTGTTTAGAATTGTCTCTTTACTGATTGATTATGAGAATGGCGAGAAGTCACCTTTTTAATACATTTTCTAAAATTCCAAGATAAAATTCCAAGATAAAAAAAATTGGCAATGCAGAAAAGATTGATAAATGCCCCAAAACTCACTTGTCTGACAGCACGACCCAGTAAAGCCGGCGGCACAGGCACAGCCTGAGGACGCCCTTTGCCCGCCGTTTTGACACGGGTTCGGCCCGGTACAGGCACATCGGGAGCTGGCTGATCCCGAACAGTCAGCACCTCCACAGGACGCAGGGGGAGACTTCGTTCTACAGGAGGGCGAAATAGGTTATTGATATGTACTTGCAATAAGGTACTTATTGTATCATCTCGATTTTTCGATTAATCTTTTCTATACTATCTATGTCTTGGTTCTAGATCCTAAAACCGGTTATTCTATATACTAAATCTGTGAGATGCAATGATGATGTGAGGTAACTACCTGGTACACGGAGCAGTGCCCCCTCCGCACGAGGCGCTACACGTGCCTAACGACCACCCGCTCCATCTACAGTTCACCACAGGACACCTGCGGCGGCGGCGGCGTCTCCAGCCCTCCACGTCCGTCAGCGACAGGAACAGGACCACGGTCAGGAGGAGCACGGGTAGGCGCATCTAGAACAGACACAGCAAGTGGAGCACGTATAATGTACAGGACTCCTTCTTGTATTGTAACGGCACTTACTTGGCCTTACTTTTGCTCCAGCCCTAATCTCAATGCAGGAGTTGTGAGGGAATATCGCTATAGTAACCTGGGCAATCAGATTGCGGTCTTCTCTCCCAACAACTGCTTGGGGATTACGTTATCGTGATGTTTGGCGCAATCTATCTGAAGTTAAACATTTGTTCTTGTTTGACGTCATGCCAAAAGTTAAGTCAGCTGAAATGGTATTTCCGGTCAAGGTCTCAGAGAAGTACAACAACTCATTTTCATTGCAACAGCGTTGACTCACAGTAGCCCCGGTACACTACCGTACAGTTCATTATGTTACGGGGGTTCCAAAGTTGGCGAAACCCTGATCTGAGTGAACTAAAGAAACGTAAACCCTGCGTAGGAATCGATTGAAAACGGGAGAAAAAAGAGGAAAGGAGTACGGTCGTTGCGGTGATGAGGCCACAACCGACAAATGCCTCAAACAAGACTCCCTCGGCTCTGGTTTTACGCTTGTGTGAATGACCTGTGGAACTACGTGCCACGCCGATTAAAATGTGTTAATCTTTAACATCAACATCCTTCCTGCGGCGATCACAATCAGTCCTTGAACAATTGACTTTGTTGTACTAAGATGTGGTTTGCTCATACTCATAGATAAGACTACGCATGACTACTCAACCTACAGAGTATAGTGGCATTTCTGGGCCAGTCTTGCCACCCCTTCCAAGTAGGCCACAAGGAAGTTACCGAAGTCAGCCTTGGATGACGTCCAAGGAGTGGCGTCGGGAGTGACGTCATTACTTCCTTGTTTTCGCAACCGGTAATGACGTTACGTCTTACTCAGAACAGGAATTTTTTGCAAATATTTTTTTCTATTGTTCATTGTTTTACCTATTATGAGTAATCTGTTGGGCGTGATTCTTACATATTTCCTTCTTAGCATGCCAATTAAAACACGCCCTGAAAATAGCTTGCCGACGGTATGTACTTTCCAACTTGTAAGGAAGCTGCTGTTTTCATGCGTCTGACAAAATATCGTTGTTTTTCATTTTCCTTACTAAAACGGGAATATTTATCAGAACCAATTATCACAAATGATTGCTTTGTGACCATCCTTATCTCCCCCTTTCCACACGTATTCATACTTTTATCGCTGGGAAAACCACACAACGAAGAGTTATCAGAACCAGGTATCAATGGTTGATTTGATTATCTCCTTGCCCCAACACCTGTTCATACTTTTACCGTTTGGAAAACAGGCACACAAGGAAGACTTATCAGAAATATATTACTTATTAGAACAAATTTTTCTGTTCGGTCTTATTTCCACACGTACACAATCTTGTTACATTCCTAACCATTAAAGCATGGTGAAAAAATATACAGTGACTTTTGGATTAAAAGTTCAATAAGACGTTAATCAAAACTAATCAACCTGCATATACTGTCAATACATTTTGGCATCAGTTGCCGTACATATGCACTATAGCGATACCAACTTTATATGTATATGTTGCCAAACATTGTATCCGTTACAATTGTCGTGCAATAAAGTTCTTCTTCTTCTTTCTTCTTCTTCTATAGTATATATATGACTGTAACTGCGCTTTGCTTACCTTGTTCAGTTAGTCCGTCAGTTAGTCCCAAACGACGATTCAGTAGCCTCGCGTCTTGTGATAATCAAGAGATGCCCACCAACGACTAGACACTGATGTGGCAGTGATTATAAACGGAGTTTAACACAATAATTATGCAGCCGTAGTAGCGTTAGCCTTGAGGTATGGGAAGTCGGTTTCTGAGACGGCCTAACTTATACACCAGGACCCACCCCTATTCCCAGGAGGGGCTGAGTCAATACAGAGGGTGTAACAGATCTGGTGCCTGTTGTTACTTCCTGCTGACTACCAAACTTCTTATCGGTATGACCCTCGAGCTCTGACGAATAACATAACGTCACCTGATTTCCTGACCGTTATCGCTAGATAAAGCCTGAGTGAATCAGGACAAATCTTTAATCACCACCGGCTCTCGGTCGTGAACACGCTCTTCCTTGTTTCTCTCTTTTTGAGTAGACGTTACAAAGACAGGAGGGTAAGTTCCTAGTTATCCTTGAACGTTTTCGGTATTGACCATGCACAAAAAATCCAATTAGGCGTTTTGGTTACCTAGAATATAGATTCTTACGCGCATTAATGTGTAAGTACAATAATTGACTTATATAGCATGGCAACAGTAGAGGTATTGTAGCCTGACGTGTTTCTTCAGGGTAGGGTAGTGTGAAGGCACAGAGCTGCCTAACCCAGGCGCATGACCATCCCGAAATCTGATACCAAATTTACTTCAGGGTTTCCAGAGATGAAACTTGCCGTAGTCCTGCTCGCTGCCCTGCTGCTGCTCGGGTCCTCAGTGGACGGGTGGCGCCGCCGCCGCCGCCGGAGTTGTTCGCGGGTCAACTGTGCCTGGGGGGAATTTCAACCTGTCGGCTCTTGTAGCTCATCATGTGGTGCAAAGTAAGCTTCTCTGCCAATTTCTGTTTACACAAGTTATCACAAATGCTAGTTGATATTTGGGACGTGGTAAGTAACCACGTACATCACCCACCTGTTTTATTTTAACTCTTGCTTGCCTGCCTGTAGTCAGCCCTGAGCGACGGTGTGTGTTGAAAGAAGAAATAAATTGGACTGAAATGACAGGGTAGGGGGCGTCGGTTAACAGCATGCATTTCCGTTGTGAAAAAAAAACCCGCCGCCACCCGGCTTTATTATTCCTATAATGCCTAGTGTTTTCCCGAAAATGTTTGATCGTAACGAAATGCAAACTTATTGGGAGTATTTGTTCATTCATTTCCAGAGGCACGCAGTTTTACACACGTGCGGTGAAAACGCAGGGTTCTTGCGGTGGCTCCAAATGTTCAGGCTCCACGTTTGAAGTAAGGGAGTGTGTTCCTGAGGTACCCTGTCGTAACGGCGGGTCCTGGACAGGGTCGAGCTGCGCATGCCCAAAGGCATACACTGGATCTTGTTGCGAAACCAGTTGAGTCTTGATTTATTTTCTTCACGCTCCAGTTTTTCCTTGAGTAGTCTTAGAAACCATGAACTTACAAAGCGACTGTCTCCCAAGTGAGTCATCTATTCTATCTTACACAATAAACAATAGAATTCAGTATGATAAATGACATACTTTTCTGTCTATTAACAACCTTCACATCCTAACTGCAATGTTCTTTAGTAAACAGGTTTCTGCATGAGGAACAGACGTGGCCGAAAATACCGTACAAATTTTGTGATTCAGTGTTGAGATTCCTTTCCTGATTTCTCTCCCCCATTAGAGGTTATTTGTCGTCCTTTGGATCCTCCCACCAATGGAGACGTGTCCCACCCGTCCACCGGATATGGCGACAAGGCCACGTACTCGTGCAAACCCGGGTTCGAGTTGATCGGCGCTAAGACAAGGACGTGCGGTGAAAACGGATACTGGGAAGGCTCGAGCCCTTACTGCACACGTGAGTTATAACGTTACACACATGTCGCTGCTGTTATGGAGGTAATGATTATTTAGAGTAATCTTAATGTATTGAACATCAATGTCACTTTTCGACCTAGGTTGCATAATTTTGGTGGGGGTAAAATATGTTGGAGCTGTACGTACACATAGAAAATTGAAGAGTAATCAAAAACTCACCACAGATATTCCCTAAAGGACATGAATAAGAATTTGGTTCCTTAAAAATGTATGGGAAACCCAGATGTAATGCACAATGCAGTGCTGACACTGCTGAGCAAACATTACACACTTGACACGTATCTACAGGCGGACAGTGTCCCGCGCTTACCTTCGACCCCAATGGAGTTCTGTTCGGAGGAACCTACACAGAAGACGTCATGAACATCGTCTGCAATCCTGGGAACGAGCCGAACAGAACCGTTACCTCTCTCACCTGCAACCCTGACAACACCTGGAGCCACGCCCAGCCGTTCTGTGAAGGTAGGAACCATGTCAAATGTGTGAAGCTGAGAACGACGGTTTGTCGGCAGTGCTATATACTGAAAGGATAGTTCGTCATCAGTTGACGTTATCGCTGCACAATACTAGTATCTGAATACTCAGTTCTTTACGATGTCTATTGAAAATCTCTAGAATGTCTTATCACATTTCATTGTTGAGGTCATTTTTAAGTATTGTAAACTTATCAAAATGGAGAACATACGTAAGGCGAAGGATTGGGGTTTCCTTCAAGTTACATCAAGGATAACCTCCTTGGTTACATAGACTGACAAAAATGTAAAGCCGTTTCTAGAAATGACAGCTCATTCGGATTGAAAAAAAACCTCAAGAGGCCCCCTCCCCTCTACCCCCCCCCCCCGCAGCCGTACAATGCTCGCAGCTGCCCCCTCCTTCCAACGGAGACTCATCCGGAGGCACCTCCTACCTCAGCACCGTCACGTTCTCCTGTGATCCTGGGTACGAGCTGAGAGGCAGCTACTCTCGTACGTGTCTGTCGGACGGAACCTGGACTGGGATCCAGCCTGACTGTGTCCGTGAGTATCCTACACTGGGACTAGGATATTATCACAACATACCATCAAACGTCATTATGGCGTCATATATGAAGTTCTCGTGATATCTACAAATTTTATTTAGGCTATAGAGAAAACAGTCTTCGATGACTTGCATGAGAAATGCAGATTTCTGATCGCATTTACTTGTATTTAGACAGACAGGTGTAACCGTTATAGTCTGAGAAATAGACATAGTTCGTATTTCATACGAGAAATCATCAGCACTGACTACCCCCTTCTCAGTGGAACAGTGCGCCTGCCTGGAGGCTCCCCTGTACGGCAGTATTATATACAACACTGACGGACTCAGCGGTTGTGACGTGGGCTGCACGGTGTCCTTCTCCTGTAACCCTGGGTACCTGCTGCAGGGCAGTACCACTCGAACCTGCCAGGTGACGCAACAGTGGACTGGATCACAACCTGTTTGCATCAGTAAGTTGTAGGACGGTGTTAGGTGTTATCCTGCTAACCAGCGATATCCTCTTAAATAGCGATTTATATATAGTGAAACAGGCCGTTGTTGACCACTGTACCATAACTATAGATACTTTTTCTAGTATATGAAATGAATTCCATATGTTTATGCGCGTATATGAGCTATATTCCGGAAAGTTTAGACATGGAGAAAAGTGTACGATTAAGTGAAATGCCAAATCAAGATCTATCTAGTTACATAGGTGCCATGTCATAAAATACACCTTGTTGATTTTGAGTCATTAACACGTTTTATCATAACCAGAGGCGCACTGTCAGCCACTTGACATTCCCGCTAACGGCATGAAGTTTGGAGGCACCGCCTTCATGGACCAGGCCACATTCACGTGTAACACTGGGTACGAGATCGTGGGCAGCAGCACGCTGACGTGTCAGAACGACCAGACGTGGAGCGGGACAGAACCCTCCTGTGTCCGTGAGTAAAAACTGTTGTTACTTTGAACAGTCAGCATGGCTCTACTACAAAAAGTAAAGACAACAGAATGAAGAGGCACACCAAGTCCTTTACCACTCGTATAAAACCTAGCACGATGCCTTGAGTTGCCAGTCCATAACACGTTTACTGTTATCCAGGCTCCCGGTGCCCCATGTCGCAGCCGCCCGCCCATGGAGAAGTAACGGGAGGAAACTCGTTCGGAGACACGGTGACGTACGAGTGTGAGGTGGGCTACAGGCTGGTGGGGAACCCCACACGGAGCTGTATGGCCACCAAGACGTGGAGCGCGCCCGATCCCACCTGTGAATGTACGGTTTCTTTAGTTATACAACTATTTGTATGCCTAAGTACCTGTGCTATATTGATCCAAATAAGTAGATATGTAACATTGTAAGTGCTAGACGGCCACTCCTTCGAGTATGGCATGTCCTCATTCGAGTATGGTGCAGTCCTTCTTCTGACGGGCTTTTCTGGCCATTCTCTTTGCCTCAGCGGCAGCTTCAAAAGTTGAGACGGCGTTGTAGGTTATCTGTCGCCACAGGCACTGCGAATATGGCACAATCTTGAAAGTTTGAGGGGTCGAACTTTCTTTAGATGGTGTTTCAGAGTGTCCTTGTACCTATTCCTTCAGAATATTCTGAAAACAAACAGTATTTCAAGACATGTTGGAACACATTCTGTGCCATTAATAGTGATCTTTAATTTCCTGTTGATTTTGTGATTCCAGTGAAGACCTGCCCACCTGTAAGCGCTCCCGACCATGGCGCGGTGTCCGGCGGGAACACGTACGGCGAGGTGGTGACGTATTTCTGTGAGATAGGGTACGACATGATCGGTACCTCCACACGTACGTGTCAGGACAGCCAACAGTGGAGCGGCAACCAACCGTACTGTTCAAGTAAGTTTATCTTAATCTTCGTGCGGTTTTGCAGGAAAGCCATGCTAGTTATTGTATTATTACCGATCATTAAAAGTCAACGCATGCTGTACTCGGGAAGAAAGCCACAATAAAAATGATAGAATTTCATTAGACCACCTTTCAGGCATATCGTTCAAATTTTCTTGTGTTTTGCCATGATCACAACATGTTTTAAGACGTAAACGACGCAGCAGTTCTAGTGTTGTACTCCACATGTTCCAGAGGTCGAGTGCAACACCCTGAACCCGCCGACGTCCGGCTCGGTGTCGGGCGGGCACGAGTACGGTGACACGGTCCAGTTCAGCTGCTGGACGGGCTACACTCTGACGGGCAGCAGCAGCCGGACGTGTCAGGAGGACGGGCTGTGGACCGGCACACAACCGACATGTGCAGGTACGGTGTGTTTGACCTGCTAGCACTTAGCTATAGCCCATTCTCATCCCATACTACACACTCTTGTATAAGGTAGACTAGCCCTTTGGAACTGTAGGTATGTACCAGTAGATGCCATACTTTGTACCTTGTACAATTGCTGTGCAATAGCGTTCATGATATATTATGTTATATTATATTATGTTATATTATGTTATGTTATGTTATGTTATGTTATGTTATGTTATGTTATGTTATGTTATGTTATGTTATGTTATGTTATGTTATGTTATGTTATGTTATGTTATGTTATGTTATGTTATGTTATGTTATGTTATGTTATGTTATGTTATGTTATGTTATGTTATGTTATGTTATGTTATGTTATGTTATGTTATGTTATGTTATGTTATGTTATGTTATAATCATAAGCCTTGCCACATGGAAGCCAACGGATAATACGAAACTATTTGAAAGTCTTTGAATGTCGCCAACCTAACTTTCGCTACGGCTAACAATTAGAACAAATCCAAACAAAGAATAATCCATTGTCTTTCTTCATTACAGAAAACGAATGCCCAGAGCTGGACTCCCCTCCAAATGGTTACAAGACGGGTGGAAATGGCTATGGTGATACCGTCATCTTCTACTGTAACAGCGGCTATCAGATGACTGGCCCCGCCCCTGTAGTCACGCGTACCTGTCAGGCCGACAAGACTTGGACCGGTCTGCAGCCAAACTGCACAAGTAAGGACCACACTTACACTTGGTTACGGGCGTTATGCAGAACAACTGTGAGAAATGTCTACATGAATGGCGATACAGTATTGTACTGCGTATTCTGTTACTGCACAACTAATATAACTGCATAATAGTTTACAATTGAATCAAAACAGTTTAACAAATAACAAATAAACGGATGTGTTGTCTTCATTAATTCTGTAGGACAGCAGTGCCCCGCCCTGTTAACGCCAGGAAACGGAAATATGACAGGGAACAACTTCTATGGCGACGTGGTCTCCTTTACATGCGACCCTGGGTACGAGCTGAGCGGCAGCGACACAAGAACCTGTCAAGGCAATCAGCAATGGGATGGAACTCAACCGACCTGTGACAGTAAGTCATTGTCTGAGTTTTGCAGCCTAGCCAGGGGCAATGAAAACCAAAGATACATATTGCAGGGATAATATAATACTAGTAATTGTTCTTTGATAACGTCCGTATATGTCGTCTGGGAACCACCCGTTTTCAGCTTCAAATATGATATCTGTTTACAGGGGTGCAGTGCCCACCACTGACTCCTATATCTGACGGGCAGATGAGCGGAAATAACTTCTTCCGCGACCGGACAACCTTCGTCTGCAACACTGGGTACGAGCTGAGCGGCAGTACTTCCCGCTCCTGCCAGGCGGACCGGACCTGGTCGGGAACACAAACATCGTGTAACAGTGAGTGGAAAATTTGTCTCTTTTTGGTTAAGGTTTTTGTACAAGTTATAACGTGTTACTCTTTAAAACATTTTCATCAATAAATACATTCTCATTACAGCCAAAGGACTAGAGTTGGATCATACGTAACTTTGACCAGAAAGTGCATGTTGCCAACGATGTTCTACGTATTGACATTATCAAATCCACCGTAGAACCACTGTGACCAATGTTGACCTCTTGCCTTACCTTTACAGAGAAACAGTGCCCAGGCCTGTCCGCTCCCACCAACGGCAACGTCACGGGCGGGACGTACTATGGGGACACGGCTTACTACACATGCGCAGAAGGGTACGAGCTGACGGGGAGTGTGCAGAGAACGTGTCAGGCCAGTCAGCAGTGGAGCGGCAGGGAGCCTGCATGTCAGAGTACGTCATCACAACATAGATGTCATTTGTAACCTACGCCGCTTCCCGGTCTACTTTGTCGTACCTGTAGACAAGTTTACTGACTAAAAGAACACACCGACTACCGTGAGCGTTGTAACGCCAAATTCATGTTGTCCTCAATTTCTTCTCAGAAATCGAATGCCCAATGCTGGACGCTCCACCAAACGGCGGAATCAATGGGACGAACTACTTCGACGACGTCGTGGCGTTTGAATGTAACGTCGGTTACGAACTGTTCGGTAGTCAGCAGCGAACCTGTCAGAGCAGCCAGCAGTGGACCGGAGTACAGCCGTACTGTGAGAGTGAGTATGACGGGCGGGATGAAGGATTGCGTCAATAACGTTTGACAAAGACGTCTCTAATATAGATATGAAATAATGAGTACGAAAATCAGCAACGGTAAGCAGAAATGATAAGACCTTTTCTTACACCACAGAGAGGCGCTGCCCACAGCTGACTGTCCCTGCAAATGGAGCAGCCAATGGCGGGATATATTACGGCGACACGGCCTCGTTCTCGTGCGACCCTGGGTACGAGTTGGTGGGAAGTGCCGTGCGCACGTGTCAAGCGGACGGACAGTGGAGCGGCTTGCAGCCAACATGCAACAGTAAGGACATAAAGCTATTTCTGAATTTGATGTTCAAGAGTGATATAGAGATTCTACACAGAGAATTGTTTGTACGTAACTGCCTCAACGAGTGAGAACAAAGACAAGCTTCAATACAGTTAGTACAGGTGGTTGGGAAGTTCATAGGGTCACCCTGCGTTTAGCCAGTTATATGCCATACATTTCTTTATCTCATAAAAACAGTGAATTGCTGCACACAAATGCTGATTTTTTTTTCTGAATATTTGTTCACGAAAGGAAAACGTGTGTAAACCGTTAAGTTGTCCTTAGTAAATTATTTAAAAAAAACACGTTGGTTTATTTCAGTAAAGGAGTGTGTGCCTCTCACGGCCCCTGCAAACGGCTCCATAAGTGGAGGACACGTTTTTGGTGACCAGGTGACCTTCTCCTGTGACCTTGGATTTGACATTGTGGGAGTACCCATCAGGACTTGCGAGGACAACCAGCAATGGAGTGGAGCACAACCAAGCTGTACAAGTAAGATTACTTTTTTACAGAGACAATAATCCTATAGTTATAGACAGAGTCAAGTGTGCTTCTCAACACGCAAGATAAGATTTGTAGGTTCCGGAGGCAATTATTTTTGGCCCTTATCTTTTTATCTATAAACGCAACTTAAAGATTTAGCTAGCGATAGCTCATCATGGACAGTCGCCATTATTAATTATGAGCATTGTAGATTACCTTATTTTGACACAAAATCTTCCCCATCCACTTTCCAGAGAGACAGTGCAGCCGCCTCACACCTCCTCCCCATGGTGTCCTCACTGGGGGATTCTCTTTTGGAGAAGTTGTGACGATCACATGTGACCCTGGGTACGAGCTCATTGGAAGTCACACCAGGACCTGCGAAGCAAACGGCCAATGGACCGGTTCTCCGTCTCAATGTCAGAGTAAGGAATCATGAAACCTGCTGCATTCTTTCATTTGTATCGGTGCACCCCTCGTATCATTTGTGGCCGTAGTGGCAGTACGTGTGATATGCTACTTCTTAAAGCGACAAGTCCACGTGTTATCTAATAGCAATTAGCTTTTAATGTTAGATTATTCTGTAGTCCACTTTAAGCTTAGAAATTTTCTATGTCCTACCTTCTGACAGAGAAATGCTGCAGTCGCCCTGCCATTCCCAACGGCGAGTACAGGGGGACTCACTGCTTCAATGACACGGTGACCTTCAGCTGTGACCGCGGACATGAGCTGGTGGGTGACGTTAGCCTGACCTGTACTGAGTCTGCGCAGTGGAGCAACCAGTTACCAAGCTGTCAGAGTGAGTTCATACTTGCATTGGTCTTTCTAGGAAAAACAATAAAGAAAAACTGTGAGATAATCAGTTGACTCCGTTTCTGGATTCGATGTCCAAGGCTTCTTTTGATGAGTCTCTTGCATGTACATGTACTACATATACGGAGCTCCCCTGAATACATGTTACTGTCTTTTCTGTCAACAGAGAGGTGCTGCGACAGCTCTATCACAGTCGCTGACGGATCCGTTAGTCTCCGTCCGGACAACTGTTACGGCAGCATCGCTGACATCAGCTGTAACCATGGCTACGACCTTACTGGAAACCAGTACGTCGTCTGTAATGAGACCGGTATGTGGGATGGAGAGATGCCCACTTGTCAAGGTAAGTCGAGGACAATCGTGTTCTCTTTATTGGAGAGTAAAACCTGCCGTCTCTTCTTGACATCCACTCATCAACCGACAAAATACATGCTCAAGCAAACTCTAACATTCTTATATTTTGTTATCGCTGTTCCTATTCAGTTATGTACATGATCAATTTATTTATGTTATTATATTTATGTTTGGTTATTATGATTATTTTTGATTGCATCTCATTGGTACATACATTTATGCTCAGTTTAATTAAGTTCTTCATATGTTATCAATTATGATTACTTTTGGTTCTCCTTATATATAATACATAGATTATGTTTCAGTTTTGTTTACTGACCTCTGACCTCTCCTGCTCACTTCTAAGTTTATATCATTTTGTTTATCTTCTATGTACTAGTGATCAATTGTATAGGTTTTGTTCTTTTATTTTATTTGCTGTATTGTGTTGTGGAAGGACTCCAGGAAGAATAGTGTTAGATTAACACTAATGGAGATCCAAATAAAACAAACAAACAAACAAACAAACAAACAAACAAACATGAAACACAACGTATAATGATTGATAGCTGTTGAAGCCATCAAATACGCAGGCATTCATAGGTCTAACTGTGCATGATATGTGTACATATACACTGACATTTTCCTTGCAGAGACATGCTGCGGCGAACCCGGGGCCATACGGAACGGCATGAGTAACTCTACAGGACTGTGTTTCGGCGACGTGGCTACGTTCACTTGTGAAGACGGTTTCCTTCTGAGGGGCAACGCTACACTCGTGTGCGACGCAAACGGGTCATGGGGACCAACACCGTTCTGTGAACGTTAGTAGAATGCTTCTACATTATTACTCCTATTTGAACAGAAACTGTAAAAACAAGACTCACAAGGCCTGGTAATGATACATAAGATATCTCCATGTCATCATGTATACAGTATCAGCTGACAACAAATACCAACTTCTTATCATTCCAGCATACAGCCTGTGTGATCAGTCGAGCTTAGCTGCTCCGTCAGCTGGGTCTAAGATCTGCTTCCAGAGCCCCCAGGGTACCACTCCTGTGGAGTACTGTCAAATGCACTGCAACGCACCAAAGGTGTACAACAGGTAGGGCAATAGCTGCAAATTTCGTTATATAGTATCCACATTCCAGCTATGTCATCATCCACTTTGCATTTGCCCTATAAACCACTAGTTACAGGTATGGAAGTAAAACGTGATGATGACATTTGTTTAGGAATGAAGACATGTACGAGTGCAGTGTGGAGACGTCGTGGCTGTGGAAGATCAGAATCTACCTCCCTGCCGGGCAGCAGCTGCTCACATATGTAGACGTGGGACAATGTTCAGGTGATCATTTCTTTTTTTTCCTTTGTGCTTGATAATTTAACCTCCTTTGCACATAGGTAGAAAACACAAGCACAAATCTGATTGCTGATATGCAAGTAATCCGTGTTCTGTTCAGCTCCGTCCAACCCATTCGCTGCTGTCACCGTGGGAGGGCTTGTCATCAACGCCAACGCACCTTTGGATATGGCGGCTATCGAGGCTGAGATGAGAAGGATCCTTCAATCATTGGGACTGTGCAACGATCCCTGTCAGGTCAGCCGATTAACCCTCCCTTTATTTCTAATGACTTTCAACCTGTTGTTATGTACCATTGTTCCTTTGGTACGCTATCCGACTTATGATTGACTCAAGGAAATTATATTTTTCTGCATTTCTACAGATCGGAGAAATAATAGTTGAAACAGCCCCCAATGCAAGATCTGGACCACGACTTAGGAAGCGCAGTGCAGGTATCCAGTACCAGGTGTCTGTCCAGCTGCTCGCCTATGCCGACATGGGCCTGGTGACCCCCACCAACACCATCCAGATGGAGTGGGTTCGTCTGGCAGGGGAACTCAGGTAATACATATATGGTGATATGTATTTTATAAGCTGCACTATTTTGTCACAAGGCTGAATCTGTCTCTGCAACCGATACCTTCCACGATCAACTGAAGTCGTTCTATGCTTTGAAATCTCTTCAAACAACTGCACCAACGATACTTCTGGTTTCAGTCAAGTTGCATCGGGCCTGCAGAGTCTGGTTGGTTCGGGAGCCGTGGTGATGTCGGTAGACGGAAGCCCATTGACCGTTGTGGACGGAGGATTTCACACGTCACAACCGAACCTGGGCTGCAAGGAAGGCGAGCTGCTCCAGGGCATCGAATGCGGTAGGGTATTTGACAAAATTTGAACGTTGACAAAAATACACCTCAGTCTTCCTTTCCCAGAGGTCACTTGCAAATCAAAGTCTCCTTAGAAATTTGTTCCATAAGTACATAACATCTTTTATGAAGTAACTTGTTACTATAGATGATTGCTCACTTGATTTTTTATCAATCAGAACCATATATCTGTTTTTGACATTTTACAGTTCCATGCGGTCCCGGTACGTACCATGACGTGTTTGAGCAGGCCTGCCGTCCGTGCCCTTACGCCACCTACCAGGACGAGTACGGCCAGACGGACTGCAAACTGTGTCCTAATGGGACCACTACGGATAAGAGTGGGGCCATGGATGTTACGAAATGCAAAGGTACTTCTACAAAATATTCCTACTAGTGCAATAACTAGATTCAGTCCGTCAGTTCTTGTATTTCAGATGGAAGAAATTTCTTCGACGTTTTTTTTAGAATCTACTTATTTTCTTTAATTCTATGTGGCTTGATTCCAGGGTAATTACAAAAAATATTCTTATATGTATTTTTGATCTAATTGGAGGTTCATGACTGAACTTGTATTTGTACAGCATTTGAGGACTGTAACTGTGGAATCCACCCGTGTGAGCTGACACCGCACGGGTACGAGTGCACCTGTCTGCCTGGATACCTGCTCATCGCCAACGAGGAGGAAGCTACGTGTGTTGGTGAGTCCTACGTATCTCCGTGTAATACCAACATCCTATACCGTTAGCCAGGTATAATTCTGTATCTTTTCTACACAAAGTGCATTGTAGTACGATGATCAAAGTTGTACATTTTGTACTTTGCCAAAGCCGTACTTTTAACTTTTAGCGAGATCCACCAGAAACCAAGAAAACGCATTCTTTTTCGTAGCTGTTCATACCAAATTAAAGAAGATTACACCACGCTGATCTATTTCCGTGTTTGTTCAGACATTGATGAGTGTCAGCAGCCAGACGTCTGTCCCGGTGCCAGGTGTATCAACAGGCCAGGAACCTACTCCTGTCAGTGTCTGGATGGGTACGAGGAGCCCAACTGTATTGGTAAGTATCTGGTGGTGTAGACATGTTCAGGACAGATTCACAATATCAATCATCGAGTAGAAATAGATGAACACGCCTGAATGTGACGTGACTGCAGAAAAGCCTTATATATGATACAATCTTAAACGTATCGTATCCAGGTGGTGACAATAATTCCAATTGTTTCCAATAAGCTTTTTGTGAACATTGACTGATTATTTGGACATCGTTTCCAGACATAGACGAATGCCGGTATGCCGGGTTCTGCCCAGACAACTCCAACTGCACCAACACGGACGGCAGCTACTACTGCACATGTCATGAGGGCTATCATGGGGATGACTGTCTAGGTGCGTACATATATATGTAACGTTATAGACTCAAAGGCTTGTGTCTTTTATAGTTTCACATGATATTGAAATGATAATTAATTAGATTTTGGAGAAGAGAAGAATCACAATAATTTAACAGTTATATATGTAAGAAACTGTGACTTAATGTTGACAATTACTTTGTGATTTCCCAACTCTTTCTTATCGCCTACTTCATGGTTAATCTTTCTTTTAATCTTCCATGTGATGTTCTGTTGTTCTACATAGATATAGACGAATGTCAAAATGAAACCCTGAACACCTGTGGACCTTATGAGCACTGTGTCAACACCGAGGGTTCCTATACTTGTTTAGGTAAGAGGAGTCTATTTGAAAGATACAGAAGGGTGCATGGATTCGACATGAAAAAAAAATGAAAAAAAATCTAACAGTTCCAAATGCAAAGTTGGTGTTTTTCTATGTCCTTTTTTCAAATATCTGGCCAAATAGAACCTAAATCATTTAATAATTGTCTTTCGTATCCCACAGACTGTAACAGGTACGAGGACAGGTGCTACACCCTGTCTACTTCCACTGCTACGTTCGCCGAGGCTGAGCAGAAGTGTGCAGAAGAGGGCGGTATCCTGGCGACAGTCCCGGACAGGGAGACACAGTTGTTCCTCATGCAGCTGGTGGGCAGCAGGGACACGTGGATCGGGCTGGACGACAGGACGGACGAGGGGCATTTCGTGTGGAGTGACGGGACTCCACTGGGATCAGGCTACAGCTACTGGACACTAGGTTAGACCGGTATCACTGGGATTTTGTCAGAAGGACCAGTAATGCAGATTATGTTGTATCATACCTCCACAGAGCCAAATTCTCTTAATCAAATATGCTCATTGTGCTGATTAGCAGCAAGGGACAGTGTCTTCCAAAGAACACGCTAGAACCCCTCCTGATTGTTCATTATTTCTACCTACGCTACGTACAAAGAAGGGCTTGCAATGTCGTATAGCCCCCAAATCGTGCTACAGACGCAGTAAGGGAAGTTGTTGTCTTAAGTACCACTGCACACGAGAGGGAGACCGTACCAGGCCTGCATACGTGCGGGGATGTGATTCCACCAGTTTGTGATATCAAGCATTACTTGCGCAAGACCTTTTCATGTACATTCCCCACATGCTGACCCTTTGTTGTGTTTATAAAACAGGTGAGCCTAACGACGGAGGAAACCCCACCACCTCCCAGGACTGTGTGCACCTGTGGCCTGCTGCCGGCTTCAGGTGGGATGACCAACAGTGCGGCCGGAGGGAGTACTACGTCTGTCAGTTCAGTGCGCTGCCCCACCCCAGCAGTATTGCAGACGGCTTTTTAGACTAGTGTAACGATAGTCGATACCCCTAACAGTAAGTAACAGTAGATACACTGACGTATAAGCCGTCAAGCTAGCAGGTTCCCTAAGAAGTAAATATTTGATCACTTGTGGAACCAAGACAAAGGTACCAAAGCATGTGACCTTAACTGAAATCACCAGTGTACGTTTGTTATAAATGAAATAATCTATTTTATTATAACACTTACATTTAAACTCATTTTAAAATTTATTTGAAACAAAGTACAACTTTTTTCAAATTATGCTTAACACAAAAATGACATCGCCTGTTACGATACCCACAATTCAACAATAGCAACCCACTCCGAAAGGAAAGATAATAATTCATTATCAACAATTGTGATAATTCGTATTCATCATCATCCATCAACCCTCTGGGACGAGGTTACCAAATACAAATATTCAAAATACACCAAGAAGGTCAGAAACGGGTGTATATTTCCTATCTATCCGAAAAGTGTTTTGATTGATGTTATTGTCATTAAAGTTATTCTTTGAGATTTTGGAGATTATGACTTCATTGTCGTTTGTTGTCGTGTTCATAAATAGATAGCAAAAATGTTATGAATGTATTGTTAGGATTTTCTGTTTTTTTCCCCGAAGAAAAAAAAGCTTTAATTTGGGTTTCTCTTTGCTTCCTCTCAAAACGCAGTCGTTTGTAGTTCTCTGTATGAACAGAGTATTAATAGAATGGTTAGGATTTTAGGTAGGTAGTCCTTTAAAAGAAGTGGTTATATTTTGTAGCCGCTAGCAGCTCCCTTTCTAATTGTTTCTTAAGGTTAAGGAAATAAACATGATGAAAACACGTCTCTATGTTTTTAGAAATAGTGTCATGTCATAATGAGTGATCTTCTAATATATATAGTTTGAGGGCCAAAACTTGCCATGTATCACAGTATTGAAGTAAGATATAATTTGTAAGACAGACTAGGTCCGTGTTGCGATGCTTAAATATTGCATAGACAGGCTGTAATCGGACTGTTCATTGATCAGCTGTCTCACCTTGGCCCTTACCCCTAAAGCTACATACCCTGTACACCTAAGACTAGATATTAAACAGTAAAACTTCTTCCACCATGCGTTATACCACTAATATGAATTCCTGACTGTGATTGAGTAAATGTTTAAGGTACAAGCTAGAGTATCATCTTTCAGAGAGGAATTTAATCCTTCTTCTGCCGCTCGACCTCCTTCGCCTTCAGCACCCTTCGCAGGATCTTCCCGCTGGCCGACTTGGGGATCTGATCCGTGAACTCCACAAACCGGAGCTTCTTGTAAGGAGCCACCTTCCCTGTGGAACAAAATAAAACATTTAAGTTACATCATAGTAGCCAATGCGGGATGACCGCGGAGGGATATCATCTGGAACATTGATACACTGCTTTGTTTTATAAATGTCTGTAGAGAGCATAAAGCATATATGTAGGTCAATTCCTGTTGAAATAATTACATACCCTGTTATAGATGTAAAAGGAAACCAAAGGCTAGCTCTAATAGATTCTAACCGAGGTTCATAAGAGGAACAATTGTTACTTAAACAATGAAGCTGCACCGATGGATATTTGTCCGTGACTTGTACAATGAACATCACTGTGTCGTTTCTACAATATGAAAGCTCGATGTAGTCTTTTACCTGCGATGAATTGTTTGATATCCTCCTCCGTGACATCTGAGTCTGCCTTTTTGACGATGTAAGCTTTAGGCAGTTCCCCTGCCTCCAGGTCCGGCACGCCGATCACTGCCGCGTCCTGTACACGTGGTTCAGACAGGAGGAGGGCCTCTAACTCCGCAGGAGGCACCTTCGGGTTACAACACAATGTAAGTACATTGTATATATATTATAACAAACCAGTGCAGCAAATCAATCTACATTTATTGCCGTTACAATGCTTGAACCTCCATATCTAATCTTTCCTTACTGACTCGACCAATTGATTAAAAAAAGTAAACAGCGTCAATTCTGACATACGTTTCGATTTTTTCTTCCGATAGCTTCACGGAGTCAATATCTACGTTCTACCGTCCAATGCAAAGAAATGTTCTATATATGCACTTCGTATAGTCAGAAGTACGAAGTTGTACCTGGTAGCCCTTGTACTTGATCAGCTCTTTCAGCCTGTCCACCACGTAGAAGTTGTACTCGCTGTCGTAGTGGCCGATATCTCCTGTGTACAGTCATGGGAATATTCGACACTTGTGTATTACAGTACGAACTAAATATTCTTTTATAGAGTGTTACGCATTGTGGTAGTCTTAAGCGAAGTATGGAGTTCTATTTATTTTAATTTGCAATCAGCAATGGTTATCACCTTGGGCTGGTCGCAAATACATCTGAAGCTTTGTACAAATAGGACGTCATATATCTGTTCTTACTGGTTAAACTCCTGCAGGTATGTTGATATACCACCCACCTGTGTGCAGCCAGCCGTCCTTGATGGTGTTGGTCGTGGCTTCCGGGTTGTTCAGATAACCCTTCATTACCTGAGGACCCCTCACACACAGCTCACCGTCTTCACCCTCGCCCAGCAGCTTACCCGACTCGATGTCCACCACCTTTACGCCAGTGGAAAACAACACGATGAATCTCACAACCAAAAAAAGGTCACCAATCGCGCGAGATCGAGTAACGTAGATGTCAATGATTATACATGACACCAATGGCTATTTAGTCATAGAAGTCAGCGGTTCTCTAACATCGTTGCTTCAAACAAGCCCCACGGAGGCGTGATGTTCGAGCTGCTTTTACACTAGCCGCGAGACCCATATGCCACTTAAAAGTCAATTTCAGTCAACGAAGGCAATGAATGTCTGAGGTCAATGGTGGTTCAATCGATTATACGTTGTTATAACACAAGACGCACAAAGCACAGACCCTTAGGTCACCAAAAATCACTTATCAATGTGGAACATGCCCAATGATGCAGATAGTGGTAATGGTTCCCAATATTATACTTAAAGAAGTGACGTTTGTTGGCATAATGTGTCGTTCAGACATATGTTTCATTTCTTGTTTGTGTTGTTTTTTAAGCAGCTCAACCCACTTGCCTTCATTTCTGTGTGACCAAGGGGAACTCCAACGGATCCAGGCTTATTCTCTCCCAGCCTCACCATATGTGTGACTGGACTTGTCTCCGTCATGCCAAATCCTGGTCAAAACAAAGCCGAATACACTAGTGCATGAAAAATATCCCCAAACAGCTTTTCTGTGATCATAGCATCATGTGCAGAATCTGCAGTTTATCCATGACGATATCTAAATAACTGAAGATTGCTTACATTACAACTTTAGCATAGGTCTTGACGATTCTTGACAAGTCAAGTATTCTATTATATAAAGAACACAGCCCACTGTGAGAAGATAGCTCTACGCTTGTTACTGAAGTGACTATAACCGACCTTGTCTGATAGATGGCACCTTCAGCCGGCTCCTTACAGCATCGCTCAGTTCTTTGCCCATGGGCGCAGCTCCACAAAACAACTCCTGGACGTGGGAAAAGTCGTACTTGTCCACCATCGGATGTTTGGCCAAAAACAGGGCGATGGGAGGGACCAGATGCACGTGGGTCACCTGGGACGGTGTAAAACACAAGGCATCGTTATGATTTAAAACTGAGATTCAAAACAAGGAGGTTATAGGGTAGACCATAACCTCCTTGTTCAACGCAAGTCGCTTTGCATTGTATTTCTGAATGAATTTGTCACAAAGCAGCACATTCTTCTAGGTATCTGCATGTACATGTACATATATGAAGGGACGAAAAGATACCGGTATTGGCAAAAGTTGATAAATTCGATCGCCTGTTGCTACAGGAGCTGTTCTTTCTTTGCAGGAAGTCTAACACGGTAAGTAGATTGCTGTACCTTATAGTCTTGGATGCACTTCATGAAAAGCTCCTGGTCAAACTTGGGGATGACAACGACTTTGGCGCCCACCAGGAGTGAAGCGGCCAGGATGACGGACATGCCGTAGATGTGGAAAAAGGGCAGAAGTCCCAGGAGGCACGGGTTCTCCACTGCTTCTACAGATCCATCTTGTCTGAGCAACGAACAAAATACCAGAAAACACTCACGGTCTCATGCAGACTTCTTATGCCACAGCCCCCTCTCCCTAAATGTTTTTTTTTAATCATCCCAACAACCAAACGAAGAAACAAACGCTAACTAAAATTTTGAAAGGTACTAAAAATAGCGAATATGGTCTCTTACCTCATTTGCTGCAAGTTGGCTATGAGGTTGTAGTGCGTGAGCATGACGCCCTTGGGCAGCCCCGTGGTGCCGCTGGAGTACGGTAACACCGCCACGTCCTCCCGCGGGTTGATCTGCACGTCCGCCGGGAAGGCCGAGCCGTCGTCCCGCAGGAGGGAGGAGAACGGCGTGCAGCCCTCCGCCTCACCGAACACGTACACGTCCTGATGGATTAGACAGATACAAATTGTTTGATGATAGTACTTCAAATGTCTAACCTGGTAACGTTTTCATGTAACGTTAGGTGGTAAGAGTGTGAACCACATCTCAAGGCCTGCTCTTCAATCACATCTCAAGGCCATCTTTTCAAGTTCAAGTACGAACCAATACACCTGGAATTGTTAATTTGAGTTTGGGCCATTGAAATTGAAAAATATTGGGAGTGCTTTTGCCGTCTTAAGTCTGCCTTATTATTAAGAGGTTCTCCTAACCTTGACCTTCTCGCACTTGTCCTTGGCCTGTTTAGCCTTGTCGGCGAACATGCCGATAGTGATGACGTATGACGCTCCAGACATCTCCAGCTGATGTGCGAGCTCATCTGGAGGAGGTGAGAAACAAACATTTCATGAAATACCTTTATTGTCAAGAAAACAAAATAGGAGAATCACATTGACTATGCTTGTTGAGAATTGGTTACACACAGCCATAGTTTTCAAAGTGACACACCTGCAGTGTACAGAGGGTTGACCGTCGTCACGGTGCCTCCAATCCCGATGACTCCGAAGAAAATGATGGCAAACTCCGGCAGGTTGGGGCTGTAGATGGCGAACACGTCATGCTGTTTGAAGCCCAACCGTGTGAGGGCGCTGCCGCACACACGGATTAGTTTCTTCAGTTGAGAAAACGTGTAGGATCGTCCGGTGGGCCCGTCAACCTAGCAAAAATATGAAAATGTAAATCATTTACGTATAAATACGTATCGTCTAATATCAAATGGACAAGCTACTAGTATTATTGAAAACCATAGTATCAACTTACTGAAATGATTTTTATCTAAACTCTAATTCTGAGCTACACATTTTCAATCCAGATTTTCCGAAACCGCGGGGTTTAGGTTGCCTTCCACATCTTTTTAAAAGTATCAAGTATGCCAGGCTTTCCGCCCTGTCGTGTTTTGAGCTGTGTCAGGTGTTAAGTTTGACACAACGATCTGCGACTGGATTCTACTCCCGAAATCTTAAAACTGACGTGACTTGAGGCGTTTTATCCGCGGCAGCTCGACTTCAATTTCCTTTCCAGCTACAGGCTTCGGGACTGACCATTTTCGTTATTACATTTTATTACATTTTTCGTTATTACATATTTCGTTATACCTATACTATAATGAGTTTGATGTGCGATCTGCCATATGTAAGATTAGAATAAGTGCGCACCCACTAGAGATAGAAAGGGGTCGCTATAGAAAACTACCTGTGCACGAGAGATTATGTAAATATTGCCCAATGAATGCAGTGGAAAATGAAACACATTTTATTAGCCAGTGTTCTCACTATGAGACACACAGAAACAGATTATTTCAAACAGTTACCACAATTTCCCCATCCTTTCCTCTTTTTAAAGATCACCAAAAGACTACGTTTCTACTAAGATCACAAAACCCACTCATTATACAAAACGTAGGACTATTCATTATCCACTGCCTTCAAAGAAGAAGTCAAACCTCATAATACCAAACGTAGTAGTACAATGTAGAAGTACAAGTTTTTCTAGTAGTTGTCTCTTTCCTATTATTGTATTGTACCATATAGTACCTTTTGACTTTGTGAAATGCAATTAGCCTTCGGGCATGACTTTGCAAATAAACTGCTAAACGGTAGCTAACGGTAGCTAACGGTAGCTAACGGTAGCTAACGGTAGCTAACGGTAGCTAACGGTAGCTAACGGTAGCTAACGGTAGCTAACGGTAGCTAACGGTAGCTAACGGTAGCTAACGGTAGCTAACGGTAGCTAACGGTAGCTAACGGTAGCTAACGGTAGCTAACGGTAGCTTAAACCGTTCGACGTCTTTAAAGACGTGATCAAAGCCACTGATGGTATATCAATTTGGAACGATATCAACCTTATTTGTTTGGAGAGAAAAAACGCAGCCTTTTGTGTTTGTTTGCCTGTCGTAAGTTTTTACTATTCACTATACAGGATTTACTATTTACTATACAGGATTTGCATATCACTGGTGGACACCGATCCAGATAGCTCCGGCATTTAGACCTCCAAAGTTGTGTTTCTGAAACTTTTTTGATGCCACAACTTGTGGTTTATACTGTCTGATCAGCTGGAGAACCTCTGAGCGAGATCTGGCTCTGTATTTTCGGTTCTACTCTGGAATATTAGGGGATCCCTAGAGCGACGTCGGCAGCACAGCTCCCCTCCCCACAATGTACATCTGGACAATGTCGTCCTGTGAAGATTGCCCTGCCCCGGGAGCACAGCTCGGCCAGGGAGACCTGAAACTTTGCAAACGCTGCTCCGACAAGCGATCCCCACCGGTAGATTCTACTCAGGGTGAGCCAAACAAAATCTTTATTAACGACCTGTTATGTTTCGTCGTCAATAAGATGGACAAGATGCCCGGCGATATTGTCACGAAACTGTGCTTGGAGACTACACCGAGGAGGAGATTAAAGACGCCAAGAAACTGGCATTTGACACTTGCAAGCCCAGCGAGCGCTTCAAGAAACGCCAAGGCGCCAACAAGTCCGTCACAAATATGTCGGACATCTTGCGGGTTCTACATTCCGCCGACCCGCTGACGCTTCCTACCTTTGCGTCTGCATCCCTCCGTCTTCCTGTCGTTGAGCTGGAACACCCGGATTTCAGCTTGTGCTTCCAGGAGATTCAAGTGATACGACAGGAAATGAAAGTCATTCGGGCCACTACCGTTGACAATGTGAAAGTGCAAGCCGAAATTGCGGCCCTTCGCAGAGAAATCGCCGACCTGAAGGACGTGATGAAGGCGTCAGCATCATGGCGCAAACTGTGCCGGCGCCTTGCCCTACCACCTTCGCTGACGTGGTGTCTGCAAACCACCCCCAGCCGATCGTGCATCCCCCGTCAGCGAGGCGAGCCTCAGGATCCACTCAAGCACACGTCCTAGGTCAGGGTGTCGCTACCAAACCCAAGTCCCTTGTCTCGAAGGACCCTGCCCAGGCTTCTCGCTCATCGCCCCCCTCCTCCCGACGCAACAGATCGGGTGTCCTCGCAGCCCCCGACGAGGAAGGGTTCAACTTGGTCAAAAGGAGAAAAAACAGATCCAGAGCAGTGGTTGGCACTGCTAAGTCTTCTACACTGTCTGCGATCAAGGCCAGGCCAGTCGAGATATTTGTCACGCGCCTGGGCCCCGACACCATGTCGGAAGACGTCGAACGGTATCTGCACGACAACCTGTCGCATGATCGGACGCTCTCCTGTATGAACCTTCCGACTAAGTTTGACTCCTACTCTTCTTTCCGGGTGTCAATAGACAGCGACGCTGTAGCTGAAATCCTGTCCCCGTCTTTCTGGCCGTGTGGCGTACTCGTTAGGCGATTGCACGGTAGACGTGCCTCCTCCACCTCGCAACCGAGACCATGAAGACTGGCTCAGACACGCTAAATGTGGCATCCTTTAACTGTCGTTCCGTTAAGAACGCTGCCCAAGCTGTCAAGGACCTGTGCCAGATTTCTGACATTATCCTCTTACAGGAGCACTGGCTCCTGCCGAACGATTTAGACTTTCTCTCTAGTCTGGATAAGGACTTCTTAACGTATGGCACTTCGGCTGTAGACTTGGGTAAAGGCATATTACATGGTCGCCCTTATGGTGGCGTAGCGGTCCTTTGGCGGAAGTCTCTCGGAATAACTGTGAGTATTGTGAGCGAGGATGATGATCGAATTTTAGCCTTACGAATCAATAATGATGTGAGCTGTGAACTCCTTCTGATTTGTGTGTATCTACCAACGTCTGTATCATGGGAGACTTTAATACGCGCCCGGACGGTATATTCTCCCCACTGTTGTACAATTTTTGTCATGATAATCATAAATTTATCAATAACCTCCATGTAAGGGACACCGACCTTCTTCCTGGGTATAGTTTTACGTACCTTAGCGAAGCTCATGGGTCGACGTCGTGGCTTGATCATTGCGTCTGCTCCGATACTATGTCTGCTAGTATCTCAGAAATGTGTGTTCTGTATGATATTGCCCCATCCGATCATTTCCCTCTCTGGGTTTCATTCGACTGGACATCGGCTCCTGTGTTTACAAACACAGCTGGTGACGGAATTTTACCCCCAAAGAGATTCAATTGGGAACGTGCATCCCCCTCTGACTTGGCACGGTACCACGCTTGTGCCGATGCCCTCTTATCTGAAATCCAATTGCCAATCAACGCTCTTTTATGTCTAAATCCTAACTGTAAGAACAATGACCACAGAACTTCTCTTGACAATTTTATCTCTGCTAAAGTCGGAGCTCTTGAAAGTGCAGCTACGACATCCCTCCCCACAGGAAAATGTGGCACCTCCCACACGATACCTGTTTGGAATTCTGTCGTCAAAGAGTACCATATTGCAGCCCGAGATGCATTTTCTCTCTGGCGCGGGTTTAATCGACCGAGGCATGGGGCCATTTGGGACCTAATGAGATCAACTCGGGCAAAATTTAAACTAGCTTTAAGAGAGTGTCGACGTGCGGAGGCCCTGCACAGGGCAGATGCGCTCGCCTCTAGTCTGCATAAAGGGGGTCAAGTCGGCTTCTGGTCTACGCTGCGGTCTCAAAATGGCTCCAAGCCAAACCTCCCATGTAACATCGACGGCCACAGCGGTGCGTCTGATATCACTAGCATGTGGAGGCGTTACTACGACTCTCTGCTGAACTCTGTTGCTCCCAATGACTGTAAACAATCTGTAGATGACACAATCTATTCTGAGGTCAGCTATGACCCGGGAATGTCGGCACCTGCACCTGAGGTATGCGCAGCAATCAACAGACTTCAGAACGGGAAGTCCTGTGATTCTGACGTTCTTTTCAGCTGAGCATCTAAAGCATGCGGGACCTCGGCTTACCATTTTGTTCTCTCTTTTGTTTTCCGCTATGCTAGTGCGTTAAGGGTAACTCTCATTCCAATAATCGAGAAACAAAACCTGAATCCTTCCCTTAAGAATAATTATCGTCCTATAGCTATTTCCACCCCCATTTTCAAATTATTTGAATCCCTTCTCCTCAGTCGCCTTTCATCGCACCTTCTCTAATTACATTTTGCAACACTGTTGTGACACTTTGATCATAATACAGTAAGCAAAATTTCTTGTAACAGTACTCATTCCCCAGTAACAGTCCAAAATCAAATAGCTAACACAGATGACAGTGAGTCTGTAAATCTGTGGCCAACCATTTCACAGTGTTCCATAGAATAAAAAGGAGTACAGAGATTCTTTTGTATTCTAGACCAAATTGATTATTTAAAAAAGTAAAGAATACACATGTTCATTTCTCTAGAACAATGTCCCTCTGACGAAGGCATGAGATCTCCGACCTCTAGTTGTTTATACCATGCATATGCATCCTGTAACTGACAATAGCTAAGAATTGGTTACAGCATATCTCTCCCGCAACCACTTTGCGATGGTTTCTTTACTTTGATACGTTGATATCCTGAGCAGTCATTTCTTTTTACAAGCAATTACATATGTCCTTCAGCATAGTATATGGAGAGTCATTACAGGTTGAGGATCCTTGGGCGGAATTTCAAGGTCGTGGTGCAGCAGGGAATTCAAGGTCGTGGCGTGACCCTGTCAAGAAACAGCTACATTTGTACACATCGGTAGCAACTCATCTTTCCTAAAGAACCAATATGTCCTTGAGGTTACATTCCTTCCTATCCGCCTGGGTCCCATTGACTACACGAAACCTGCTTGGCAACTATGTGTCCCCAATTACGTGCATACAAAATGCATGGTCTAATCTCACGCAGTTATGTGTGTTTGGACAATAGCTAAAAATGCGAGTTGAGTCATGGTTCTGCCCAAGTAAACTTCGGGGAAAAATCATCTAATTTCAAGTCGCAGCTTAAGTTAAGGGTCTTGTATGTTTACACCCCGGGTCTTCCTAGTTATACTGTGGACGTCCTTCGTCTGACTCAACTGCACAGGCAGGAATGCGTATCAGACATTGTGAATGTCGAATCCTAGCATGATTTTATTCAGCATTACCTGATCGACCAAGAAACGTTAACCTCTACATGTAGATTAATTAGGTCTGTTAAGCTTCAGTAGCCCACTCCCGTCACCAATTATGCAGAGCGCCTGCCGTATCTATTTTCACCAGTAAACAGTTCTAAACTCACCAGCGCGACCTGGTCCCCGAACGTGTCGAAGTCTTTGGTGACGTGGTCCACAAGCGACACGTCCTCGGGAATAACGACGTCAGGGTGAGGGCTCTTGATGATCGACATGGTCGGGACAGCAAGTATAGAGAGAGGTTCTTACAAGAGACACACTGCTGATTATACCTGCGTGACACGCTGGCAGCCGTGGCTTTTACGTGTATTGAGGGCTGGCGCTTGTTTTGGGGTCACTGAACACCAGGTATTCTGCACCTGAATGGGGGTCACAAGATCGTGCACGGGGACATACCTGTGCATTTCTGCCAACAGTCCTAATCTGTGACATTATCACGAAGATATAGTTACGTTAAGGGCATTACACGCATTGTGATGTCTTTTTCGTATAATATATAATACGGTTGGCTACGTATGAATTATCGTTTGAACGCTGGGTTCTAAACAGATCAATAAAAAAAAAGAAATACGACAGTGCATAACATGTACATGTAAACACACATAGGCTCGCTTATTTCTTTCCATATAGCACAAAATTCTCATGTAGGCGATGGCAGCTACATATATAGAAAAGGAATGAACACTGGGTTGTATTTCAGACAACGTTTCCCCTCACACAAGCATAAGATAAGATAAGAGTACCCGGGGGTCCATCCCGGTACGTGAAAATCGTTCGGGTTCGAAAGGGGGTTCGGAGGGAATGAGCCTGTTCCCGAGCAGCCTTTGCAACCTCTGCTTCCGAGTCTTTTTGCATGATATCATCAGTCTCATTGAACTTCTGGAGGAATAAGAGATGATGTAACAGTCTTACTCATGTAACCACCGAGTGAGTGCCCTTGGGCGTAGTCACTGGCACGGCAGCTGGTGACCTTGCGTACATAATTAAAGATAGCAGGATGCAAGATCATGCAAGGCTGCTGTACATTGTTAATAGAACTATAGATCTAGCTTATTGAAGCGGGAGACCTTGCCTCTCTCTTGTCTCTCTCTCCATACTGCCATAAATTGTTTACAGTACTTTAGTAAAGGTTCATCCTCTTACATAATGTTTACGGTAAGAACAAGAGAACAAGCACAGCTGAAGTACGTTCCTCCAACAACACGAAGTGTCACTTTTCCTTCTGCCCCGTGACCTCCTTCTCCTTCAGCACCTTACGGAGGATCTTCCCGCTGGCCGACTTGGGGATCTGATCCGTGAACTCAACGAAACGTATCTTCTTGTATGGAGCAACTTTGCCTGTGGAACAGAGAAGGGATCGTTTCCAGTTCTCTACTCAACATTTTTACTCAACAAGTCTGTGGCCACACGATACGATGCAATGATAGCAATACAAGTTATTTGTTCAGGATTAAAAAAAGTACCCAATCATTTATCAATCATTAAGTCCGTTGTGACGTTTCTGTCCATGAACACTCTAAATTTACCATAAGGACATATCAAGAGAGAGGACAAACGGGTCTATAGGCTATATCCAGGGCCGTTGAAACACGTCATGTACCCTAAGAATGACAAAGTTTCCTATTACGATCCTAGATTAGCGTCACCTGAGATGTAGTCCATGACCTGCTCCCCTGTGACGTGTGAGTCCGCCCTTTTCACGACGTAAGCCTTGGGCAGCTCGCCGGCCTCGGGATCAGGCACGCCGACCACGGCTGCGTCCTGCAGGTCCGGGTGGGACAGCAGCAGCGCCTCCAGCTCAGCGGGGGGAACCTGCCACAGAGAGGCCCAATCTTTGCATTCAGGCTCATTTTTGTATAACATCTCCTGCCACTGACGTTGATTTTGCCAGTAACATGAGTGGGTATTCGAGTCTTCACTACATTGGCAACAACTCTCCATGCACACAAAAAAGCACACGGCATAACAAAGTTCGTTCTCTCCTGAATGACCCAAACGCGCGTGCAATAGGTTCAACTTGACTTAACAGGCGCCATGCGAAAGGACAGATTTATCATGTAAGAACCCATGACAAGATGGTCCCTACTTCCTCAGTTGAACGTGACGATGCTAAAGATGCTCACCTGGTATCCTTTGTATTTGATGAGTTCCTTAAGACGGTCTACTATATAGAAATTCCCGGTGCCGTCATAATGTCCGATGTCGCCTGGAAAGAAGAAAAAAAAAGAACGAATAGATGACAGTAACTTGTAAAGACGCCCAGCCCTACTACAAGCGGTTACACTTGACAGTGAATTGATATTTGTGTGTTTGTGAGAACATTAAACCTCCCATGCACAATAATCTCCCGTCACCACCCACCTGTGTGCAGCCAGCCGTCCTTGATGGTGTTGGTCGTGGCTTCCGGGTTGTTCAGATAACCCTTCATCACCTGAGGACCCCTCACACACAGCTCACCGTCTTCACCCTCGCCCAGCAGCTTACCCGACTCCACATCCACTATCTGAAACATACGGGTGCCCTCGGTTCGGTTAAGATACAGAATAGCGAGTCTGCCACCATCCTACCATTCTAACGTTACAGTAAGCGCTATGTCATCCGCTATGATATTGTGATGTACTGAGGTCCCAATTACCAAAGATCAATTCAAAAGTATGTTTTCCTGTCCGTGAAATGTTCAAGTAGAAGTACTAATTTCTCACCTAATGATTAAGATACAGCATCATTGACTGCAGCTTTCACATGTAAAAGATGAAACAATTCTTCTTTATTCACAACCAAACGCCTACCTTGCATTCAGTGTTGGGCAGGGGCTGTCCGACCGAGCCTGGCAGGTCCTCTCCCTCCATAACAATGTGGGTGACTGGGCTGGCCTCCGTCATCCCGAACCCTGCGGGGGAAGAACAAGAGGCCACAGGGAATGTATTCATACTACTCTACCAATAACACCAAACACGTCAGGATGTTGAGATCCACGCCGTGTGTGCTACCTTGCCGGATGGTGGGGTACTTCAGCCGGGTGACGACTGCCTGTGCCAGGTCCCTGCCGAGCGGCGCGGCGCCGTTCACCAGCTCCTTCACGTGAGAGAAGTCGTACTTGTCCACCAGCGGGTGTTTGGCCAGGAACAGGACGACAGGAGGCACACAAGACACGCGAGTCACCTGGAAATATGGAGAATCGACTAGAAAATGCGGCATGTGGGAGTTTAACTAACCTCGCAAATGCGACTGCAGCGTGGCCTCAGTGATGACAAAATAAATTGGCGCTTCTTTCATATACATACATAAACCATATGGACCTAAAAAGAAGAATGCGACATTTTTATTATGTATTTTCTAATTAGATGTGGAAAGCAATGCGGTGATTGTTACTAGTGTACCACCTTGTGGTCCTGGATGCACTTCAGGAAGAGCTCTTGGTCGAATTTAGGCAGACTGACGACCTTCGCCCCCTGGACCAGCCCGATACCCAAGATGGCGACCATGCCGTAGATGTGGAATAACGGCAGCAGTGCGATCAGGACGTCCGTGTTCGGGTCTAGACTCAGACTCTTCTGCCTTTTATTTAAAAGAGAACATTAATAAGAAAAGTCTGTAATCGAGTGTAACTCAGGTGTAACTTTATTTAGTAGAAATTAGTTACAACTGCCTCTTTTGCGACCGTTGAAGCAAGATGAAACTCCCTGTAAAGACCCTGTTCTAATCACCTCATTTGCTTCAAGTTGGCTATGAGGTTGTAGTGCGTGAGCATGACGCCCTTGGGCAGCCCCGTGGTGCCGCTGGAGTACGGTAACACCGCCACGTCCTCCCGCGGGTTGATCTGCACGTCCGCCGGGAAGGCCGAGCCGTCGTCCCGCAGGAGGGAGGAGAACGGCGTGCAGCCCTCCGCCTCACCGAACACGTACACGTCCTGAAGAGCAAGAGTCCATTCTGTCGTTAGTACCTAGTGAACAGCTTAACTGCTCTCCAATATGCAAAGAATGAGTTTCCATACATAGGGCACGTGACCTTACGGACAAGAATTGGAGTAAGTTTTTTGGAAGGAGTTTTTGAGGACGTTTTAGTCATCAAAATAGGTCCTGTAGAATATACATCTCGACGTTTATCTCATTGGTGAGTGCCTACCTTGATCTTCTCGCACTTGTCCATTGCCTGTTTTGCCTTGTCAGCAAACATGGGGATAGTGATGACATAGGAGGCTCCGGACTGCTTTAGCTGGTGGGCAAGCTCATCTGGAGGGACAGGAGAGTCGTATATTAGATGTCTTCATTTCGAAGTCGTCGTTTACAGTGGACACGTTCAATTTAAGTTCCATAAAGACATAAAACTTGCCTTCTTTTATTTTCTTTTTTTAACGTGTTGGTCAATCACGAAATAATGAGCAACACGAAAGTTAAGTCAGGATGTCTTTCTTTAATTCCTGCTTCATTGTATAAGAACTGTATGTTGTCCATTTCCATTCATTTAGTGTCAAGAGTGACACTGAAACGCAGTTCCAGTGGTTGTGTAGCAGGAACAAGTCGATTTGTGCCATTTGAATGCAAAGTAAACGAACTGTTTCGCTTCTTGCAATGAATGATTCTTGAAGTGTGTTTCCATTGATACTATTGTGACAAAGGAAACACGGCTCCGTAGTTTGCTCGGGAATCTGTCTGTAAAGACCTGTTTCTACAGACACACCTGCAGTGTACATAGGGTTGACCGTCGTCACGGTGCCTCCAATCCCGATGACTCCGAAGAAAATGATGGCAAACTCCGGCAGGTTGGGGCTGTAGATGGCGAACACGTCATGCTGTTTGAAGCCCAACCGTATGAGGGCGCTGCCGCACACACGGAACAGAACTTTCAGCTGAGAGAACGTATAGGATCTTCCAGTGGGGCCGTCAACCTGGAGAGATGAAACAATGAAATCCAATCAGACAGTTAGCCTTTTGTAAGACAACGAGCTGTCTGGAGCTCCGAAACGTTAGAAATGTACACACATTCAAGCATGCACACACGCATGCACCTGTCACACTTCCGTGATCAGTGTTTTGAAAATGGACCCACGTTTCGCCTACACTGTACGTGCTACTATTCATGAAGAGGTAGCCTTTTGTCCACCTGTTAGTACAGGAAAGTGCCTGTGTCTGGCGAGAGGTATTGGGTTTCACAAAATATGCCTTGTGCCTCGGCCCTAATCTCGTAGATTACAGGTATGATGACGTTCCAACACATTTTGCCTCTTTCGACATCTCGAATACCGACACAAGTTGAGCTTACCAGCAGCGATGTCTCATCAACATGGTGGACTCTTACTTTGTTAGAACGAAGTCGACAGTTGTTGCAACAGGAACCACTTGCCATTGTCCGCGTTGAGGTCAACAACCACTTAATATCTATCAACAACGTACACCGCTGTGCCTTCATTTTCTTGCAGTATTTGTCCAGATGATACAACAAATCTGTTCAATAGATAATGATTGTTAGAAAGTTCTGTTCTAATTCTAGACCAACAAAACTGCGTTTTGAGCAGACTGGTGGAATGGCCGAGCCAGTCGTGATCCGTTCTTAGTTAACGGACTTGAGTTGCAAGGAGGAAACTTAGGTCCTAACTTTGGGCGCCCTGCATAGGGTTCGGGACAGCAACAAAATGGGTGCCTATCGCCTAATAATCATCCGGGAAAGCAAATTCATTTTGACTGCTATGATAGTCTGAGACTACCAGGGCCGTTTTCTTGCTAAAAAAAAGTAGAATTTGGCCGAATGGAGTGAATAACATGCCAGAGGAGTTCGCCCCATTTGACGAACTTCTTCTGTTTTGTTTTGTTTTTTGTCAGGAAATCGGTAGATACGAACCAAGTCTAGTTCTGCC
Organism: Branchiostoma floridae x Branchiostoma japonicum; assembly: GCA_013266295.2. Classification (NCBI taxonomy): domain Eukaryota; kingdom Metazoa; phylum Chordata; class Leptocardii; order Amphioxiformes; family Branchiostomatidae; genus Branchiostoma; species Branchiostoma floridae x Branchiostoma japonicum. The sequence goes on from CM023840.1 coordinate 20,331,210, forward strand.
CTTCACATTCCGTGACTAACTTGTCACAGTTCCCGGTTGTTCCGCCATGCAGCCGTATCGTACCTGCAGAATATTTAATTACCTACTCACCAACGCGACTTTGTCCCCATAGGCGTCGAAATCTGCCGTTAAGTAATCCACCAAGGCTACGTCGTCAGGAATGGTGACGTCGGGGAGCGGGGACTTAATGATAGACATCTCGCCGAAGCTGGGCCTGTGTCTGGGGAGGAAAAGTTGGCCGGAGTGTTGTGGGAAGTCCAGTGGAGTGCATAGACTGTAGGGTCATGTTCGTCACAGGTCACTCGATATGCGTCATTCTTCTCCAATAATGGGTTGTGCTATAGTTGTACGCAGAGTCATATTTCTTCTGGAACACTTTAGAGTTATAACTAGTTATATGCTTCTGAAAGAGCATTTCCCATTACGTATTCTGCCAATATGTGGTTCTGTTCAGGTCGAGTTGATAGCCGGATTCTATTTTGGTCTTCGTTGAATCGTGGTTTAAACGCACAATGTAAACACGGGAGGAAGCTGACACTTCAGCAAGCACTACAAGATTGGTCATCATTAGAACTTGGCGTTCAACGAAACAACAATGGCCAACTATTAAACGAAAACCACTCCTTTTACAAACCACGTATGCCAGTCAAGCGTTATCCCCGTCATGCGGAGAGGCGAATGTAAGTTATGAATAAAAATATTTTTGTAAGTTTGTAACTAGATCAATAACTTCAATTCGTCATCCAGCGCTTCCAGAATATTCATTTATTTACCGCACAGAAATCTGAAGACTGTGATATTGAAGGGAAAAATTATATACTAACTCCAAGATGATATCATTGATACAACATGATACAACTACGGTCCACCAATATGTCATGCTGAAGAAGCATATATAGGTACATTAGCATGTGTTTGGAACGTAATAGTCGTCAGACTCTCCATGTTGGAAAAAAAATATGTACATACCTGTACCTATACAGGCAAGGGTTTATTGCGTCAAGTCTTTTTAGTCAAAGTATTTTACACATACACTATCATTTCTTTGTATCTATGAGATACGAATAAGTGCTATTCGGAGAGATTCTCGTTCACAAAATAACTAAATTTAAAGTGGACTCTCCCTCTTTCACCTGGGGAGACACGACACCTGACTGCCAAGGTGAGCTAGATAACCGGCGACGTCATCTCATCATTGCCAGACCCCCTCCAAGGTAGGGTTGCGGGTCTGCCCTCCTGGGAGTTCAGCCGCATCCGCAGAACGGTGAGCCCCGTGAGGACCACCCACACCCCGAACAGCGCCCACAGGGAGATCTGTGCCACTGTCATGAAGGTGTGGAACGGCATGCCATCGTTATCACCCTTCGGGTACCCGGCAGAGTTCTGGTAGTAGCTGCAGGTGCCATACTCGTATCCGTAACTACAAAACAAGAACTCATCAGGACACAAGTTGCACAAGAAAACAGTTACTCAAGCAACTGGATAGATCTTTAAAACTGTCAGACGTTTCAGGTAGCATCCACTACTTTTCGTTAGTTCTTGTATATCTCATTACCAGGATGTCTAACCTTCATCGACGTATCAGGACTTAAGTTGTTACAAGTAGGACAGCGCAGGCTAAGTAATGAAGTGTGAGCAGTAAAAGCTTGACTCAGTTCGTTTATTCTCAGTGAACACTCGAACTAGCCGAAAGTTGGAACAAAGTTAAAACAATCGTTGTAAATCTTTCATTGTTGTTGTCATTGTTGTTGCTACAAAGGTTAACTTACATGCAGTTGCAGATCTTCAAAGGCGTGAATGTCGCCCTTCCCCCTTTATCACTGATTGTTTTATGTGATCACTGTGACCTTGCTTGATACACAGACCAAGTGTGGCGATATGATCGCGGCATGTTAAAAGAACATACCATGATGGGGAATGTTGTAATGATTTCCAGTACAGGGTTTAGTATTTACTTACTAGATGACTTCCTTGACTTGTGCGCAGAAGTTGTTGTAACCCACGGACACCATGGCGCCGCACACCAGCGTCAGGAAGCCGAGGCCACCATTCAGCAGCAGCGAGGGCAGGACCACCATGTCCTTCCTGTAAGATCGTCAAAATAGAAATATGTCTTAAAGCATCAGTAGTGTAACCACATAGTTGTATATTTTTAGAAAATGCGTTATGCAGCATTATTTCGTACTGTTTGTTATAAAGTACCACAGGAGCAGGCCCTGCACAGGAGGAACCTCGACTGAGGAATATGTCCGCAGGACTTGGACTTCATGGCCACTTGGGATAATCCACCCTTGAGACGAGTGAGTATAGGCACATCATGGGTAACGTTATCACTCAGGTTCAGTGCGATAACATTTCCCTCGGGCAGTAGATCATTTTTCACTTTCAGTTCTCTATATGCCAAACCTAAAGTGAAACATAAACATGGCACTATCCTGCGATTACATCACCTTCCTTTACAGGGCGTCCTTTACTGATAGTTATTGCAAATGAACAAGTGATAATATACATACATAAAGTGAGTGAATACACACATGAGACAAACAATATTGAGGATTGCACTACGTTGCTGGTCTATAGTAAGGTTCTATATCTACATTACTAATGTGCAATTTGATTTCTTCTTTGGAAGCAGTGGAAAATGAGTCCCAAGTCATATATGTGTGTTGGATGATTTTAGTAGGAATATTTTACTTACCCATCCCGGTTCCGACTGATCAGTGTGTAGGTGCAGTAACCTCCGTAGATCACTCCATACACGACGGCAGCTACACCCACCCCGATCGGGAAGTGGCAGTTGGAGTTTGAGCTGCATTCGATCAGCCACTGGTACTTTTGGGACGCCGTGTCCTCAACAATGGGCGCGTACAGGATACAACATCCCTTAAAGTTGCCGGCTGTGAGACCTACTGTCACTGCCACGGCGAAGCCGCCCACCACGGCAGTGGCGTACAGCAGGACCTTAGTCAGGAGAAGGAAGTCCGCCATGTGTAGTTATGTAACCAGGCCTACTGCTGGCAAAAACTGTCTCAGGTGTGGAATTCTAGACGCTGTTCTCACCTGTGCTTACACTCCCCGCGGTGTTTCCTAGACGTACTAAAGTCCAGACTTGAATGACGTGTAAACATTTACGAATACATGCAGTTTGCAGTGCCAAAGTGTTACTTTGATACAAATACGATTCAATTTATGTTAGCGACAACTTACTAGAATTCAGACGGTCTCAAGATCAATGTCAAGTTGGGTACGAATGCAAAGTGGAGCCGCCTATTGCGCGAGACTTGCATACCGCATGGTCTTCTACTGCAGTTCATTGACTTGTACTATAATGTTTATTTACAGAACCACATGTTCTGTGGGGGCGTGTTCTTAGGTCCATAAGAACGTAAGCATGAAAGCTGTTAATGCACATCATTTTTATTTCACAATAGGCATATCCACATAATCCACAAATATCATATTTGTCACTGTTGAGAAAGATGATGCAAAATTCCATTATGGCTACGGTGCTTGAATTATTTAAACTTAGTCTTTTTATGAACGACGTTACATCACTTTCCATCACGTTACATTACTTTGGTCTCTTGTAGACGGGTTTTATTTAAGGTTGTGGCTATTGACACTCCCGGTGTGGCAGCAAGAAAAAAAATATTGTTATTGACACACCTGAATGCTAGCCCCTGTGGCAGGCCCAAAATATGTGTTTTGGTGCATTTTGGTGCTTCAGGTTCTTTAAGTTTAAACCTCAGGCTTCAAGTATTAACTTCGTGGATGTCGAAAAGGCCAACAATCAGAAAACAACACGAAGTTCCAAAACCTGTCGCACCAACTTGAAGCCAACATGGCTGCCGCGTCGTCCCGGTTGAAGCTAGTAAGGGACGAAATTTCGACATGGAGAATTCAAGGCAGCACTGGAGGTGTCGAGCTTAGTAAGGTGACAAGCAGAACAGTTGAAAATGAAAACCTTAAGTTGCCGGAAAATGTTGAAAAGTTCCCAAGAGATCATGTATATACAGAGCAGAAAAGTTTGGGTGCATTCATCACGGAAGCCGCATTCAAGAGACACAGGAATACTTGGCACAAATCAGTTTAAATATACATCCATTTTTTGCTTATTGGGTCTAGACCTTTTAGCCTAGTGGTTTAGAGCGTCGGAGTCTGAAGCTGGTGCTCGAGAGGTCGTGGGTTCGATCCCGGCCCGGGGCCAGCGGTTTCTATCTGTTCCTACTCGCCTCTTGTTACTCCGTGAAGGAGGCCTACCTCCTGCAGGAGTATTGTGGTCAGCCGGTTTTTCGTGTTCGCAGCTAAAACCAACGGTTCCCTTTGTTCAATCGGCATGTAATTTTATACGTCGTCTACAGGCATGCTCGTGATGATGCACGTATATCAATATTTACCGTAGGTGTTTTCGCGGTCAATGTAATATTTCAAAAGCACCCCTACATTTAGTGGCATATGAGACAGGCCGCGAAAAACCCGTTGTTTTGAATAGCGGGGGGGAGAAGAAAGCTTCAGGTAGACGTGCGGAGTGGGTCGTGAATTAGAACCAGATGTTTCGTCCCATGATTAAGGTATGCTGGCCGTTTTTGTAACATGTTCGCAGCAAGAACGTATCTTTCTCTACGTAGTATTTCTGTGTAATTGGGCATGTGGTGTGCCATTATGTCCGTGATGATGCACGATATTTTATTTTCACCGTAGCAGTTTTTATATTGAAGTAATTACATAGTTTAGAAACACCCCTATAATGTTGTTGAAATGTTTTCGCCCGGTTGCGCCCGTAACATGTGATGCAAGTGGTCAGATCGCTTCCCGATAACTTTCTCCCCAGGAAACCAACTGTGGCGCATAAAACTATGTAATGCTCACACACTGCTTACTTCGCCATACTGTTCCCAATCTGCAAAATATTAAATTTCACGGAGGATTGTCGCCTATGACTACTTGTTCTTGTTGTTTCACTGGTTCCCACACCGGGAATCGAACCCGGGCCTTGACGGTGAGAGCGCCAAATCCTAACCGCGTTATTGCTCAATCCCTCTAAATTACCTTTTTTTTTTCTTCCTATAAGAAATTAAAACGCAACGCTGAGGTTTCAACATGACAAGAGGCGCGATGACTTATTTGGGTGCATTCATCACTCTACTCATTTGAAGGCTGAAATTGACCAAATTGGAACAGTGATAATCTACCAGAGTTGGCGGGCCAGGATAGCAATAGAGAACTGTTTTACTCCATCTCTGCTATTTTCTCTTGGTTTTGGCATGGAGGTAATAGTCTTTTTTTTAACTCCATGGTTTTGGAGACCACGCCTATTTTACTCGGTCAGCTCCCCTCGAGCTCCTTGCTCCTGTCAACAACTTAAACCCCCTAATCGTGAATAGTTTAGTCCATTGACCTTACACCCTTGCTTTCAGTGACGTAATTCAAATATGGCTGTCGAGTGATAATTTTGTCATTTTCAGGTGTTTACTTTTCCCTCTGACCATCGTTTTCGCCACCTTCTCCATCAAGATGGCATCAGAAACCCCGACAGGTACAGTAGCTCTTTTACATGTTGCAGTAGGTTGGTCCTTTTGTGGAATTCTAATCAGCTCGTGATGAAACATGCCGAATGTCGCGGTCGGTCTATATGACTGTTCGCATTCATAATTTGACATGCATGGAGCGACTTCCGCGAGTAACTAACAATAACGGGGCCTTCTTCCTTTCTAGCACTATAAAAACAGTTGTAGTTTGTAGGAATGTCAGATTTCCATGTACCCACAAACATTGCTGTTTGTTTTGTAATTTGGCGCATTCAATCTCGCGGCCAAACATTAATTATGTAGCATAGGAACCTGTACTTTTATTAGGTCACACTTCTGTCACAAGTTGTGAGTTATGGTGAGTAGTCAGGGCAAATCAGCCAGATCACATGTCCCCCTCTCCCTTTCTTTCACTCCCTCTCTCTTCCTCTGGATCCTCTCTCTTGCTATCTTTCTTGCCATCCCTCCCTCTTGATTTCTTTCTCTTTCCCTCTGTGTATATAACGTTACATGTGTGTGTGTGTGTGTGTGTGTGTGTGTGTGTGTGTGTGTGTGTGTGTGTGTGTGTGTGTGTGTGTGTGTGTGTGTGTGTGTGTGTGTGTGTGTGTGTGTGTGTGTGTGTGTGTGTGTGTGTGTGTGTGTGTGTGTGTGTGTGTGTGTGTGTGTGTGTGTGTGTGTGTGTGTGTGTGTGTGTGTGTGTGTGTGTGTGTGTGTGTGTGTGTGTGTGTGTGTGTGTGTGTGTGTGTGTGTGTGTGTGTGTGTGTGTGTGTGTGTGTGTGTGTGTGTGTGTGTGTGTACATGTGTATGTGATGGTAAATGTACTACTAAACCATCTTTTGTCTTTTAGAAGTCCCTTTGTAAGTTTACCAAATCAAGAAGTATGCTGAAGCCTACAATAAAAGACCCCCCCCCATGACCATTTCATTGAAGTTTAGGAAATGAAGTGCTATTGAAGAGGAGGTAGTTGGCTTTCAAAAGAACAGTCTCGCTCAGTTTTTATTATTATTTATCACTGGAAACTAGACCTGAAATTACAGCATTCAGGAATGTTTTTATTTGATTTAAGTCTGGGACTGTGCCCAGGCCTGCCATTGTAATTCGTACATTACTTTTATCACAGTCCCAATAAAACCATGTCATGAAAGTTCCATGCAGAAGGGATGAGAGCAGGCTCTTAAGGTCAATGTCTGTTTCTGTGATGACAAATTTGGATGTCCACAAAAAAGAAAACTTAAAATTTGTGGATTGTACAGTTGAGCTGTGTTATTGAAAATAATTCTTAAGACAATTTAAGATAATTCAGTGCAGCATAGACACCACTCTAGAGCAAGTATTGCATTTGTTACCTCCCAAATGGCAGCTTATCAGGTTTGCCACTCATAATTGATCAGAACCCTCTGGGTGGAGACATCTTAATTAGATCTTAACCCAATCAAGGGGAAGTGCATGGAGCAACTTTGCCTATTATCAGTACTATATGTTGTCCAAATGTAGTCTCACACATTACTGCTATGTGATGGTGCTAAGTGCTCTGTGATAGAGGTACTGATATGTATGAATTATACTGACTGTGTCTATCTATTGCATCTGTAGATATATCTTAGGGCACTGATGTCACTACATGACTGAAGAGGCTACTCCTCTCATTTCCTCATGTTGAAATCACCAAAAACGTGCAAGAGTAGCTTACCAGCGCTCTGTGTTTTGTTGGCCTAATCAAGGTTTAAGGCATAACCCATCTCAGTTTGACTTATTCATGAATGTGTTTTTCATCACATTAGAGATTGATGTGTATCTGGGATCAGAAAAAGGTGTTATGTCCACTTCAATGTACGTCTCATGAATATGTATATGATATGATTACATTTAAGTACATGTATAGGATTTTATGTGTTGTGTTTGTTCATTTTCTTCAGCCACACCAATTTAATTTGTTGGTTCACAGATTTTTTCAGGAAAAGTATGAAGTGACAGGGCGAAAAAAAACACAACTAAGAACAGGCCTAAGCATCCTATTATAGCCCCAAATACTACAATAGGAGCCATGAAGTCACTAGCAAAGGCTGAGTTAAAATTTAAACAAGGAATTTTGAACTTTTAATCAAACCACTGCATTGATAGATGGAAAAACTGTAACAACAAGGAACAAAAGGACTTTCTTCAACTGTTTGGGGCAAAATATGAGCATTTTGTAGTTGATTCAGAACCAGAATCTTTTTTTTTTTGCAAATCAGAAAAAAATTAGAGGTGAATCTGAGAACCAAGTAATCAAATTGGTGTGGCCTTACCACTAGTTTTCTCAATGTATAACACACATTGTAACAGCAAAGCCAATGCAGCCACATACAGGGTGTCAGGTTTGTTCTTTTATGGTATACAATATCTGATAGAAAACAGATTGTGTACTGTGTGTTTTAGTGTCTATGCCAATCAAATGATGTGACTGCTGTAATACAGGTAAATTAGCAGCAGGGGCGGCTAATCTCGTATTCTCCACAGTAATAATTCTAATGAAGAATTATCATCCTGTTGTCTTCCATCAGTGGAAGCCAAGCCTCCAGTGCTTGGCCGTGACCCTGTTCTGAGGGAGTTTGCCCCACTGACCAGTGTAATGGACCTGATACCACGCAAGGCACAGAAGGGTCTGAAGACAGAAGCCATCCAGCTGACGTGTTTCGATGCCACCAGAGAACTGCTTGGTTTTGGGTCCAATATTGGCCTTGTGTTCCTGTATGAGAGGAAACAGAAACAGATGCAGAGACTGAACTGTGAGGTCAGTGCTGTCATGAGTTCCATTTGTCTCTATTTTTTACTGTCTTAAAGTGTGGTCAATGTCAGTAATACCTTGACTTACAAGAATGACATCTTAGAAATACTTAGTAAATGATAGATTAAACTGCAGTATATATCTTTAATTTTCAAGTTGTATGAGTAAGAAAATAGCAAACGTAAACAGTGAGTTTAGTAATCTATAAAGTAATATTATAATAGACCATAATAGGCCTTCAAGAACATTCCAGAATAACCCTTGTTTGAATAGAGCCTTGGACTTGCACTGCACTGTTACAGTATTATCTGTTCCTCTGTTTATCTAACTTTATTACAGCTTGGAGGTATATGTATACTATGTATTAACAGAGGGCAAACATTAACATAACTTCTAGAATAGCAGCTTCTTGTTAAATTGTCATAGATTATATTACCCCAATGATTGTTACCCTGCCACCCTTACCTTTATTTGTAGAGGCTTCTCCTCTTATATCATAGTAGGAATGTGCTCTTGCCGTACCCCTGCCCTACCCTCCTCCTGTGAAAACATCTCTAAATGACATCAGTGTTTCCATGTGCCCTGCCCCCCTCCCACCCGTGCTGTGGGTGCCCATCTTGGTGGTGTAGCAGCTGTGAGATGTGAGCCACATTTGCTACGGCCACCAAGATCTGTGCCAGCAGTATACCTCTTCTTTCTACCTTCACATATCTCTTCCCTCTTATGTTTACCGTAATGTCTTCATGGAAATAATATGGCACATTTTTTAGATGATAAAGGAATTGTTAACAGGAACTCCACTTATTCTTTACTCAGCCTACTTTGTATGATATTGTCTTAAGCTGTAGGCAGGAATGTCAATAGGAAATATAAAACTCCCTACAACAGTTAAACAGTTAACATAATATGTAATGTGATCCTGTATTCATAAAACTGTTGCTAAGGCCACACCAATTTAATTTGTTGCTTCTCGGATTCGCCGCTTCATTTTTTTCTGATTTGCAAAAAAAAAAAAAAAAATTCTGGTTCTAAATCAACTCAAAAATGCTCATATTTTGCCTCCAACAGTTGAAGAAAGTCCTTTTCTTCCTAGTTGTTACATCTACCAATGCAGTGGTTTGATTAAAAGTTAAAAATTCATTGTTTAAATTGTAAAAATTTTAACCCAGTCTTTTGTGTTGACTTCATGGCACCTATTCTAGCATTTGGGGCTATAAAAGGATGCCCGGGCCTGTTTTTATTTTTTATTTTTTTTCGCCCTGTCGCTTCATATTTTTTCTGAAAAAAATCCGAGAAGCAACTAATAAAATTGGTGTGGCCTAAAGTTGACTGAGAAAAATTTGACTTTGTAGGCCGTATATACCATTTGCAAATACAAGCTACTGTATTGGTTCATGATAGGCAACTTTGGGACAGGACATAATTGGTCTGTATGCCAATACTAGAGGGTCAGAAATGGCTCCGTTTCAATAGAATCTGACATACATGATTCTTGTAAGCTTGGGTTATCATAGTACATACTCCCAATCAATATAGCTGCATTGAAATGTGTGATAAATATTTCATAGTGGTTTGATCTTCTGTTATGTCATGTAGTGAAATTCAGCGCTGTGACAGCACATATGTCCAGAATAATCCTCATCATCTTCATTCTTCCTTTAAATGGACCTTTGCACTGTTGTCCCTAAGTTGTTATCAGTTCATAGCATTTCATTTTGTTTTGTTTTGGCATGTGAATCAGGATGATTATTTTGGTGATGGACGGATTCCATATTGACAACAATAATGCTTGCTTATCTAACTTCTTGTGTTTCAACTGCTTCCTTGCTGTAGAGGAAAGGAAAGGTAAACTGTCCTGTCAAAATTTTTCCACAATTTTTTTTTCATTTTATGTTTTCATATGTGTACAATATACTTGCATGTATATATATAAAAGCTCCTTTTGAAAGATATGTGGCAGTGCTCCTTGTCATCTGCAGTGCTAGTGCAAGTCATCACTAGTGTCATTCCCTTTTTGGACAAACATTTCTTTTTCCCAAACAACTGCTGTTTTGGTCTGTTTGTTATGTGGTGCTATGCATATACATGTACATCTTCTCCCTAGCATTTTTGGCTATTGAACAGGGCAAGGCAGTTTATGTGTGAGTGACTTCATCCTGTTTATGTCCTTCCAGTTGAAGAATGACCCCATCACCTCAGTGAAATTACTGTCCTGCCTGGATGACATGGTGGCAGTAGGAACAGAGTCAGGACTGGTGGTGGTGTTCCAGCTTGGTTCAAATGTTCCTGGTCACAGCAAAAAGGTTGGAGGATATTTTAAATAAAACTATGTCATATCTGTGGGGAGTACAAGAAAACTTTTTATTATACAGTCCATGGCCAGCATTTGTATTTTCTTCAATGTATCCCAGTGTAGTTTAGAAAAGACAAATTGTTCCAAACCAGTTTGAATTTGAATTAAGCACAGTAACCCTGGTATTTTGACCCCAGCACCAGAAGTTTACCATCGAGGACCAGCATGAGGCAGCTGTGGTGTGTACAGTGTGGAGCGCCAACGGGATGAAACTGTTCAGTGGGGACAGGGCTGGCAAGGTCATCTTCACTGCTGTGGACTTTTATGAGGTCAGCAGAGTACTGTCCCCAGAAAGGAGAAATCAGGGCTGTTATTTTATACACAAAAGCCGCACCTAGGTCTTCACAAATGGTTTCCAGTAGAGTTTTGCATTCATTGTTTTGTTTATTTTTTCAAAAACTTCATTACATTTTTCTTCTAAAACACATTATATCAGCCTAGGGTACTGAAAAATGCTACAACTTACCTGTTGAATAAAATGAACCTTGTTTTCTATATGTAACGTTACAACATGTATGTATGAGATGAAACTAGAATGATGACTATTGCTGCTTATTGATTATGAACTAGTTTGAATGTGATCATGCATCCTGACAGACATACAGCAGAACGTTAACTCCCAACAATAGCTAGGTGGCACTGCAGGATGATGTATTTCGAGGATCACTCAGAGTAAAAATGTATATCTGTTGACTTACTGGAGACCTGTTATGTTCTATATAATTCTACTCAATCTGTTCTTTTTTCCTGTCCACTAGGGTGTGTGCAGACCCACAGTGTTGATTACTGAACCTTCCCCTGTAGTGCAGCTGCACTACCTACACAAAACCCTCCTGGTGTCTACACACCAGAGAACACTACTGTGCTACACTGATCAGGACTGTAAAATCCAGCAAGTCGGACAAAAGCCCAGGAAAAGGTAATGTGTCCCACCTTAACCCCTGAGCAGTAGAACATGAATTGTGTTACTTGTCACACAGTATGTTACGATAATTGTGATCTGCATTACCAGTACTACTGTAGCCTATTGAATTTCCTATTGAATTGTAAGTGCAATGAGTTGCATTTGCCACGCCAGTTCTACAAAAAACTTAAAACATGTGAATGTTAATCTGATCTAAGGGTTTCTTCAGTTAATTTTTCTATTGGTGCTGTGTACTTTAGAGCCAGCCAGAGAAACACTTTTATTTCTCTCCTTTCATGTGACCTTGTATGTTGTTCTACAGTGTCGGCCCCTATGGAGCATGTTTTGTCCCTGGCATGTGCAATCCTAGAGATGTAACATTGTATGGTGCTCGGCCAGGACTGCGCCTGTGGAGGGCCAACATCTATGGTGTGGTGGCCTCCACTCACGTGTTCAAAGAACTTATGAATGCCACCCACCCCAGGATAAAGCTTCTGGATAACACCAGGACAGGGAAACCCCCTTCAGACCAGCAGTTTGGACTTCTGTATGTGATCAATGACCAGCAGCTGGTGTCATGGCACAATGGCGGGCTGCTGGTGGTAGATCCTGTAGAAAATTTGATTGTTGGTAGCTGCTACTTCAGAAAACCAGTGTTGAACATTGCCTGTACAGAAGAGGAGATATTTGTGCTGACAGATGACAGGGAGGCCATCAGGATAGCCATGAAGCCAGAGACTGCCAGACTAGGTACTGTTCAGAACTGTTCTGATATTCTGAATAGCTCAAGATAGATACCCTGTAAAGTGAATGTCATTCCTCTCAAATTCATACCTCTGGTAGGGACCATCCCACCTGTTCAGAACTGTGAATGAACCATACTACTTTTGTCATTGGAAATATACCATTGAATGACTTTTTTGTTGTATTAAGCAATTCAATTCTATGACAAATCTGTTGTTTTCTACCGTCTGAAACCAACCTCAAATGTCATTCACTGAAAAAAGGGGGGGGGGGGCACATTTTTATTATTTCCAGGTTCTGAATAGTAAATTAAATGAAAATGGTGCACAGGTGGTACACGTATGTACATTAAAATCTACTACATTTGTAAGATAGCTGACACTGCCATTTGTGTTACAGATTACTCCAAGTTGCCAACTAAGAGCAAGCAGCCTTACAACACCCGAACAGGCCATGTTGACCGACCGCACACTCCCACACAGCTTTTTAACACAGCCTCCAAGACAGTAGGTGTGTTCTTCCACTCTTCCTTGCTGACCAAGAAGAAGAGCACCAGTACTGAGAACCTGTCTGACAATACTGTCAGAGAGGAGAAGAAGCTAGTAAGAGCAGGGTCTCCTCTCACCCACCTCATAAAGTCACCAAAGAGTCTGTTCAGGAGGAGAAGTGAAGGGCAGCACCCTGGCCAGAACGTTGTTGAAGGGGAACAGGACTTCCCTGCTGTTCTGTCTCCTGCTATCCAGGCACACATCAGCAATGAGCCCATCGACAGTCCACCTGCTGTCCCTGTACATAGACCAAAAGCCATCCTTGCAGAAATATCCGACCAGGTCACAGAAGACGATTCAGAAGGGAAGGACTCTAAAGGCCATTCCGTACAGTTTGCCAGGGAGGCAGAGGTGCTGACGCCTGACTCCAGATGTCGGTCTTTACTGGAGTCGGCAGAGCAGCATCTGGCTTCAGCGTCAGAGGCAGATGAGTCCAACCTGGACGATGACAATGCAGGTGTTCATGACGACACAGAGTCCCTCACCAAGGATGTGGAGGAGATGGCCAGGATCTCGGCCAGCCTGTCAGAGAAGAACCGGCAGATGAGGACGGACTTCCTGGAGAAGCTAGAGAAGATCAACCAAGAAGGGTGTGATGACATTGTGTTTCAGCCCAAAACAAGAAAGAAGAAGAAAAAGACAAAGCAAGGTTGTTAATTGTACTTTGTTGTGTGTAATACATGTCAGCATTGGCTTCAATATGAGAAAAGTGACCATTATACAAAAAATAACAAAGGCATTACTAGGAATTTTGTTTTCTATTGTTGCCGATTGTATTCAAATGAATGTGTTTGTTCTTAGGCAAGGCTCAGAGAGACCTAGACACCCTGAGTGAGAGCCAGTCTGAGCAGGACCTGTCCACAGTGCATCAGGACAAGCCTGGCCTGTACAAGTCCACCTACAGCCAGGACAGCAACTCTCCTCCAGGCAGCCCCACATCAACCAGGTTAGCAACTTTGTAGCTATGCTATTCTGTGCTGCTCTGGTAAAATATTGGGTGAAGCAAATGACAGATTTGTGTAGTTCGTCCTCTTTACATGTTTCACAAGGTGATCGAAGAGGACACAGGTCTAGAGGGTGTTGAACTGTCCTCGGTCATGCGAGACAGGAACTATGGAAGCACCTTAATAGGATGAACTGAACTGAACTGAACATTGTTCTAACCATTCTGACTTTTTTCTTACATTTTCACATCCATCTTTATGCCCTGAAACTACAATTAATATATTTCTTTTGCTCTTCCTGTCATGTTATTATTTGGTAAAATATGGAGGCCATGTAGAAGATCAGATGAATTTTTATACAGATTTAAGAATTGCCGGAATGTTTCCATGCAGGCCCCCTGGTGTTCGCCGTGAGGACACCCAGAGCTCTGTCTCATCTGCCGCAGAGGCCACTGAGGCTTACTTTGCTTCCAATGAGACCAGCATGACCGACCTGGACAAAGTGCTGCACAGCTCCTCCTACTCCATCCAAGAGGCCAATGAGGATGCCCCAGCAGAGTCATGTGACTCTGAACCGACCAATCAAGCAGCTAATGTGGAGGTACTCGGGGATAAGGAAGAGAAGGAGGAGGAGAAGGAAAAGAGCAGTGAGAGCAGCGAGCAGACAACAGTACAAGATACAGTAACATCCCCAGCAGGGGAGGATGACAGTCTGAATGTCTATGTGGGTTCAGATGATTCTGCAGAGCCGTATTTCAGCCACATGGAAAAGGACAACAGATACCCTGAGAGTGGCTCACAGGCTGAGATAGCAGAAGGAGAGAGCACAGCGGGCAGCACGGATTTCGCCAAGATGCAGAAGGACAGGGCAAACAGCACGGTCAAGGTCATCAGAGAGGCAGGGGTCATGCCTCAAAGTGTGATGCCGCAGAGTGAAGGAACTGATTTTTCCACTGATGATATAGAGGATGTGGACATATATGGCACAGGAGTAACTCGTTCCCCCTCCACCTTTTCAGACCTCAGTTCCAAAAGTAGTGTGACCACTCCAATGTCTGAAGGCTCGAGCTGGCAGGAGAATGATTCAGAAGCCCCCAGTTTACTCACAATGGCATCAGGGCAGCCCAAAGTGGCAGACAGCTGGATGCAGTACACCGTCCCAACTCAGATAACCTCGTTATCTGTGTCAGACAGACACATCTGGGTGGTTGATAACAGGGAGAGAATCTACTACAGTCCAATCATGGGGGCCAGCCTGTCCTGGAAGAAGTTGGAGCAGCCTGGGAAGCTGATTTCTGTGTCGTCGACTGGAAATATTCTGTGGAGGGTGCACGGGAAGAACAACGTGGCATATGCCTGCGCAAAAACTACGCACAAGACGCCGTTTGGCTCCAGATGGTACGAAGCCGCCACAGACGTGCTGTGTATGTGTGTGGACAGTGCTGCTGCCTGGGTCATCAGGAGTAACGGGCTGTTTGTACAGAAGAACCTGTCCCAGGACAGGCCCTGCAGTAAGATGGAGCGGGTGAGCGCCAGGAAGGACCTGGTGCAGGTGGCTGCCTGTAACCACGTGGTTTGGGTGCTGACAAATGATGGGAAGATACTGGTGAGGACAGGGATCACACAGCAGCATCCTGAAGGGTCTGCATGGATAGAAGACAAACGGAGGTGAAGAGAACGTCAAACATGTAGTCTGGCGGTATTGTTGTGCACCCACATCTCCTCACATTACTTTCAACAGCACATTACTTTCAACACAATGTGTCTTAAGGTCAGCTGCACATCTCTTGATAGACAGGTGTTTTTGATCACCTGTTCATCTCTTAATAGGGCTATGCCTTAATACTGATGTACATATCCCCAATACAAAGGACAGTCTAAGGTTTTATTGCCTTGACCTGCCATACATGTAGTTCTGCACCAGTGTTTATCAATCAGTCAACCGTAGTTCATGTATGTGGAAATCAAGGCAGTATGGAATATATTGATTTAAGAACTTCACTGCCAGTCATATATGTACACATTCTAAATCTGCATGTATGTATATGTTTCCTTCCTCCAGTGAGTCTGATGCAATCTCCATCACCCAGCTCGCACTGGGAGACAAGAACCTGGCCTGGGCTGTGGACAGCCAGGGACAAATGTGGTTCAGAACTGGTGTTACCATGGGAACACCAATGGGAGATGAGGGCAGGTGGTGGCAGGTCAGTGCCCCAAATGTTATATGTCGTAGTCCAGAAAACTGTTATCATGGTTGATACAATGTTCCTGCAAGACTATTTTTTCCAAGTCCTTTACTATGCGAGCCATGGTTCATTAAAGGTTCATTTTGCTGTACCAACAATATTCATAACTTTGACTATTTGCAATATTGCTGATTTTTAGACACCGCTTAGGGCACCCTGTTATATTTTTGCTGTTACCTGATATTAAAATTCAGAAACTTCAAGCTGCATACACAGATATTTTGTACACTGTGATTTGAAATGTTCTATATAAATATGTACAAAATATACGAAATATCTATCTTCAAATTTGCTTTTTATTCTTCCCAAATGTAAGTTCCAAAGCATGATTTTGTTTTCAGACATTGTCAGAAACATGATGTGATTGTGTGATGGTACAACATAATACTACCCCCCCCCCCCCAGGTGTCCATGAGTGAGTACCTCATCACAGACCCGTCCATGTTAGAGTCCGTCCTGACGCTGGTGGAGACACACAACCCCGTGGTGGACAAGGTGTCGGCCTGGCTGAAGGGTCACACGGCTCACCTGGTGTCGGCCAACTCCTCAGGGGTGTGGGTCGCCGGCAGTAAGAACAACCTACATGTCTCCAGGGGCAACCTCACAGGTACGGGATCTCTACTGAATCACACACATATACGCTTGTATAGAGTGGTATGTCGGTCAAAGGTCAGACATAGGCATATCATTCTGGAACTTAGAGGAGAGTGAAGAAAAAAGGAGACTTGGAGGACAGAGATGGAGTGGTGTGCTGTTTATCTCATGAAATAAGCTCTAAGGTACAACTTCCGGTACAAGTGTAGAACATTAGACCAAACACACCTCATAGCATCAGATACAACCATTGGGAAAATAACTTTGGAAGACCTTTTACCTTCATTGTCTAACTGCAGAATCTGTTACTAGTGTGTTGTGTTGGTATTTCTGTTGTGTGCAGGCACCATGTGGCGGGCGGCCCCCCCTGTAGGCCTGCCCCAGTCTACCTGCTGGACAGTGGTGGCTGCTGGAGCAGGGGCTGCGCCTATAGGTAAGCTGGTCCCTACAAGTTACAGGCAGACACAGT
Organism: Branchiostoma floridae x Branchiostoma japonicum; assembly: GCA_013266295.2. Lineage (NCBI taxonomy): Eukaryota > Metazoa > Chordata > Leptocardii > Amphioxiformes > Branchiostomatidae > Branchiostoma > Branchiostoma floridae x Branchiostoma japonicum. Next base: position 20,348,307 of record CM023840.1, read on the forward strand.
GTTAGTTACAATTTAGGTGCACAGGTATTAAGCTTTAGCATAAAAAGTGTTATTTAAGAACATTGTAACACTTGTTGGTAAGGATGAGAGAAATGTATTCAAAACTTCTTAGTGTGTACATTATTCATTACTCGTGGTCTGAAGAAGTTGAATTGCAAGTGTTGGATACACTGTATGTTTTAGAAATACTATTCATCGTCATCCAACCAGATAAGAAGCTGAATATGTATGCATAATTAACACTACAGTCATCTGTTGTTACAAAGTTATGTGCATATAAAAATATTTTCTCTGTACATGCAGTGATATGTTCTGTTTTCTCCATCTCCAGGCCTTCTGTGGGCCCTACAGAGGAACGGGGAGGTGTTCTGTTTCCCACCAGGCAGTCGTAAGCCCACCATGATACGCCCCCCTCCCGACGTCTACCTGCAGTACATGAGTTCCAGTAAGGAGGCAGTGTGGGCCCTCAGTAACTCAGGGATCCTGTACATCAGGGATGGCATCAGCATGCACTGTCCACAGGGGGCTCGCTGGGCTGACCTGGACCTCAGTCAGCTGGGTGAGCCAGGCTTTCTACAGGAACAACTATGTGTAAAAAAAGCAGTCAGGCAAATATGTTCAAATAATCTAACAATCATTGGCTATAAGGTGTATATCATGTTTACCAAGATCTGTCTTAGGGCTGTCATGTCATACTGTTATTCTACAAGCTATAATGTTGTTAAAACTAATTTCTGAGCATCTAGGAATCCCTTTGATTTTGTTTAATAATGCAGTCTGTATGGATCATCATCATGATACATGGCAAGCCTAGTTCTAGTCTGCTGTTCCTCCCCAGGAGATGTCCAGATTGGGTATGTGAGCTGTGGTACAGAGTGTGTCTGGGTCTGTGACACACAGGGAAACATCTACTTCAGACTGGGCGCCAAGCCTCCCTCCACTACCTGCCTTAACCCTGCCTGGATCCCTATTGACGGCAAGCCACAGGTCAGTGCCTCTTCCCCCTGCAGAAACCTACTGCACTGATCTGTACATGTATTTTTTGTGTTTTATACTTGAGCAACAATACGGGCTCAGCATGTTGTCTAATGTTTGATGTGACTCCATATTTACAAGTAGTTTTCAACACAGATACCAGTATTGACATGTTGACTTTTTAAAAGCTATATCCACCCTCTTGATTGTACAGTCATGTACTATACTTTACTGTTGCAGTTGGACAGACAGGTACATGTACCTTTCCCCACCTGTACACTTCTGCCAGAGAAGGTGAGAAACACACCTGGTCAGGCAGGTGGTGGTGGTGTCGCTGGTGGAGGTCATCAACTCTTACTGTTTCAGCAAAATCTTAATTTTTGCTGTTTTATTTCAAGCTGACTTTGGACACTATGTTATTTTGCATTGAGGACACTCAGAAGAAGACATGTTTCTACATTGTATTCCTAAGATGCCCTTGACCTCCTCCCTGCTGCTGAACATTGTAGCAGTAATATGTTTGGTACAAAAAGGCAGCTAAGGTATTAGTAGAGGGAAAGTTAACTAATCCTAGTATATAGTTTTAGAAGCTAGCTCTGGTCAATAGGGCTGAATGTTTGAACGGCTTACACCAGTGCTTGTAGGGAAATGTGATGTGTTTGTTACATCCTGATGCTTCCCTGACTCCTCCCACTTTTTATCTGCAGGGTCTGGGGACGTACTTCACCCAGGTGGAGTGTGGTCCTTCTGATTGGCTGGTGTGGGCCGTGGACAACAGGAAAAACGTCTACGTCAGGAAAGAAGTTACCAGTCAGCTGCCGATCGGCACCTCCTGGGAGCTCGTTCCAGGTACGTCATTCTTTACACTGTACTGTTATAGGCCAGGAAGTGTGTACAGAAATTTGTGCATTTTCTCAAAACCATTGAGCATTTCTAGCATGGTTGAGAAATACAATTGCTGACAGCCCTGAATTCTAGCAGACATGCTAGAACCAGAAATGCATGAGACAGTCTTGACAAAGCTGATATTTCTTCTAGAAGTATTATTGGACAACATTTTCAAAATACCAAGGTCTCTAAGCTTTGGGAAAAGATCATCACTAGCTGATGTGTTGGATGATAGTTTTATTTGTGACAATGTTACTAACTTATGAGCCTGTGTTGATGAAAGTTCCTCCCTACACACACCCGTCCCCAGGCACCCCAGCCCAGCAGCTGTGCATCAGTAACACTGCGGTGTGGGCCCTCTGTCCTAACGGGGACATCGCCTGCAGGTATGGCATCAGCCAGAACAACCCCATGGGAGACTACTGGAAAAAAGTGCCTGGCAACTTCGACTTCATTTCTGGTGGGTAACCAAATACGGCTTTATTTACATGTTGATGGTGTAGTCAGGAACTTCTTTTGTTGCTGCTGTAGTTTAGACTGTATGATTTAAAGTGGAATGATGCCATGTGTGTGGAGGATGGATACAACTATCTTCTTGAATAAATTAATGCTTTTTTTTTATGGGTGGCAAAATCGACACAATATTGATCAGAATGACTTCTCACTTTTTGGTAAAAGCTTGGACCAGGTAGCCAACCAATGTACATATATATGTAGTGTACCAATCCACTGCATCCCCCTGTTTTGCACAGTTACTCCTGATGATGAGTTGTGGGCCATCAACAAGGACGGCCACATCTACCAGCGCTTCATCAAGGCTGTGATGAGGCAGCAGGAGACACCACAAGGAGCGCAGGCTGGCACTGCAGAGGACATCACTGATGACTGGGAGATGTTGTGACAGCAGACTTCGTCCTGCACACCACACAAAAATATACAGACCCGTGGTCCATCTTAATTAGGGAAACTTGTGTGTCTATTAAGCTGCTATTACCTTGGTAAGCGTTGTATTGTTATGAGTTAGATAGAAAGTTCAAAGTAGTGCAATCAAGGTTGGCGAGAGATGAAAAAGCACAATTAGATTGTGCCACATTCGTATCTTATTTGTTGACACAGAATCTTGTTGCAGGAAAGGAAGAGGATAGTTTTAGAACTGTGAGCTCATGAACAAGCACTTTACTTACAGTATTATGTTCGTGAATGTCATTCAGTGTTGTACATAGTGAAACCAAATTGTTGGAATGGTTAATCAAAGCAGACTCACTCACTCACTCACTATCCGGTTTATCGTCAAAATAACCGCAGACTGTCATATTCCCTATGTACTGAGGAATGACTAGCACAATCTGAAAACATGCAAGTAGGCATCCATGCAGCTGTAAGTAATGATATTAGCTCATGCTTTGTGCAATATATGTATGTTATCTATATACATGTAGATGGATAATAAATGTGCTGCAGTAGATAGATTAGCACAAAAATAGTATGTATATAATAATTTGGCAAGGATGCATGTACTATGTACTGTGAAGTATTGTTGGACTTCCAAAGAATGCTTAGTATGAAAAATGTTGATGTTGCATTCAATGCTTTGGTGATGTAGGTATTTATCAATTTATTGTATTGCAGTATCTTGCCATAATGTACCTGACAGGTTTAAGAGTCCTTGGTGCTCTTAGTTACAGAGGTACATGTACTTTAACTACATTGGAGTACTGTTTGCTAACCTGTCATCTATAAAGCACAGTTTTCCTTAATATAAGGAATTTTAAACAGTATTCAATATGGAGTGCTGTGCTATATATATATTCAAATGTTTTTACCTTGTTTGTATGAATTGCATACATTTCAGTTATGATCATGAGCATACATGACCTACAAGTATATTTTCTTTGCTGCTGGTAGAATGATAATAATAGTATAACAGCATATAGCTCTGAATATGAATGGAAACGTCAATGTCATGTTAGGTGGTTAGGTATTAACAGTAGGTTCTCTCCAATCATGTGTACATGATCATATAACTGTCCTTCTTTAGGAACAATGACAGTGAAATTACAAATACACACTTCAAGCATCAGTGATGCCTTCAAGATTGATTGATTGGTACAAATGGAAGATCTACAACATCTACAGGGAGGAAAGCTACATGTGTAACCCAAAGTTTCTTCTCTGATATTTATGAAGATAATTCCATGCTATATACATGTATAATTAGATGATACCATTCATCCTTCTGGTTCAGTTTGCCCTTTACTCCCCCAATGATCGTCCATCTGCCCCTACAGTGCAAGTTAATTGTGTTATGTGCTGTCAATAATCTATCTTCTAAAAAATACAAGTAGCAAACTGTTTTGTCCATCACCTTGATCTCTACAGTTGTAACCAGAAAGATGCATGTCTAGCTTTTTTCTGTCGCTTTTTGTATCCAGTGCACCAGGCAGTGACGTGATTGTGGGGTTGATGTTGGAAATATCTTTTCAAATCTTTTTTTTTTAAATTTCACTCAAAAGTCTTATAGTATTTACATACAGAGTACCAGTAGAGCATGCATCAGGGATGCATAATCATATATTCCTCTGGCAAGCACCATTACATAATGTTCTATGTCAAACTAGCTGTCCAACAACGTCACGCAAATACTACAGTCACTACGTCACTACAGTAGGCCCTCTCTCAACCTGACATACATCTGCCAGTATTTACATGGAACTTCACACACAAATACCTGACGTTAAGTGACCTATCCTAAGAGGCGACATTTGAATTTGCTCCTTCCTCCACATCTTTATTAGAGTTTACAGAACACTCGAAGGGGTGGTGCATCTATGCGGTATTACATTACTCTGACACAAAACAAACAGTCAAAACAATATTGCTTTCAAAACCTTTATCAGCTGTATCACCGATATAACGTAGTTAATTATGTACCAAAAGTATGGCTAGGTTCGAAACTCATGGAAAGTGAAAATTTCCCAAAACTGTAGTCAGACACGAGAATTTGGGAGAGGATGGAGTCCGTGGAGCCTTTCTCATGTGAATTACGTTGTACGTTTTTGTGTATATTCATTTCCCGTCATCGTTCAACATTTCCCCAGGTTCATAACAGGTGAATACAAAGGGGTGAGTTGCCATATATAGTTTTGTGATCACATCTTACCGTTGAAAGTGTTATAGTTGTTTGTGGTGATGCATGATATGCTATGCACGTGGTTTCATCAATTCAGCTTCAATCTAACTTATTCTAAGCATGAAAATTTAATCATGAAAGTTTGGTAACAATGAAATATATAGTTTCCACTCCGCTCAATCATCAATACGAAATGCATTTGACATTTAAAAAAGATTCAAGACCATCTATAAGAAACAGCTTAGTTATGCGCCATGAACATAACAGATACAAGTACACTACTCATGCAGGATGTGTGTATATAATGGTAGGTAGAGCTGAGAATTCTGCTGGAAACTGCCTGAGAAGCACTGACAAATCACTGGAGCCGATCAAACAGCTTTATACGTGAGCGGATCCAACGGATCAATGAAAATCGTATGGACTTACAAGAGAGAGGCAGATATTGATTTGACAGGCTCCATCATTCCCTCCTAATTGAGTATCCTCATCCTACTTTTCCCAGTCATCAAATCTAATGTCTCTCGTATGCAATCAAATCGGTGATATACAATATTCTATCCCATATCTAAAACGTGCAGTCTGCACCTGTCTCCCATAAAAATTCGTACTGATCGCGCTTGATGTTTTATTCCCGTGGATTCAGACTGTCTGCGTTGATTCAGCCTTCATCAAAAAGTGGATAATGTTGAGCATGTGGGAATCACGCATAAATGTTATGATATGCTGAGAATTAGCCTGACTGATTGGCGTCGTTTGGTTGGATAGCTAACATAGCTAACATAGCTGACACATCAGACTAATCCATCTATTCGCAGTTATGACAGAAAAAAAAACCGGGGGCGATTGGTCTTGAAGCATGTCTAAATATTCTTGACACGTTTCTGTCAACTGGGTCCTTCATGTACAAATTGTCTATCCTAAAATCTACACGAAAAGTCAATTTCTTTGAGATAAAATTTGCTTTTCCTGGAAGACATGGGCGGCGAGAGTTTGTGTTACAGACTAATGGAGGATTTGACAGATCAGAGTTGACATATATCTGATCAAAGCAGTAGCTCTCTTTCATTTTCGAACCTCCTTGGACAGACACAAGAGGTCCCCATACGTTTTCTGTTCCATTTATTAAAGAAGACTGGTTAGTACGTTGCGCCCGGGTAACGAAGGTGTCCAAGGACACATACTTTTGTTGTGTCAATAAAGAATTTTTGTATTTGAAGAAATATTTTTTTATGTAATGCCGGTATACGTGAGACACGTGGCACGAGGCTGATGCTCGTTCCGCTTTCAGGATCAAAGCAGACCATTCATATCGTTTCATTAAGTAATAGGCAAAACTAATAGGCATTTGCCTCTCAATTGCCCCTTAATAAGGCATCGTTCGTTCTTGCCTGCTAGTTAATTAACTAGAGATATCATAAGACATTATGAGATGTAGAAACCAAATGATAATATCCATGTCTGTACCAAACCTACGTTCAAAAGCACCTCGCAAGAGGCGACTTGTCAAATGGCAAATACTGCTCTGAGAGCGATTAGTGTATTAAATCTCACTCCGTTGCTCTGAGCCAGGATATTCTAATGGTGTGAAATGTGCTAAGATGTAAGTACAAAGGCACGCAGCATCTTTGCTGGACCCAGATATCGCGGAAATTTCATTGTTCCACGCCGCTGAGCCGTCAGGTAAGCCGGCGTCGCACAGTGGGAAAATACCAGTAGCCCGCCCGACGAGTCAGCGAACTGAAAAGGACATTTTCGGCAGCAATACGCCCGGTGTCCTCTCGATCACTGCGCATCGACGTTCGCAGGTCAATGAGCCCCGTTCAGTGTGATAGGGTAGATTTTCACGCGAAAAATACACTGGACCCTCTGGCGATTTTGAGATTGAGCGACCTTCTGGCGACCTACAACCTCCACCGAAGGTCGTTGACAGTGTGAGACCGGCTTTTCCACAGAAATGGGGAGCGATTAGTCTCTGAATATACTTGTCACCAGATCTTTCAATTGGTTTCCTCGTCACAAAGTGTACAGTGTGAACAAAGCTCCTTAAACGTCAATGGAAGAAAATTCCTTTTAAATCGGAATTGCTTTCCCGGGAATAAATTTCCCATGTATCGGTGCCAGAGACCCCGACATCCATGGCGATATAATTGGTGTAGAAAGGTGTTCCAGATGTAACGATAGCTGCTTAAATCTAGTTTTCAACACCCGTGTCTTTTTCACCGCGTACCGGACCGCGCCTTACCATGGTAATAAGATAACGTCCCACTTACTGTATCGCTTTTTGGCAGCGGACGGTAGGGGGCGTAACAGAACTATATAAAGCCGAACTAGACGGCAAATAATAAAGCAAACATAACCCACATATCACATAGGTTGATCGGTTGTACACACAAACAGCTCTCGTGCTTTGTGGAATTGTGTTTTCGGACAAGCCGTAGGAACCTCGGCAGTTGGTAGGTCAAGACACTTCCACAGCATGAATGGATCGCCCATAGGAACAGCAGGTACCCCAAGAACCCCGGCATTAACCGGTAAGTGTTAGTTCGTGAGGCAGGGACGGTTAGGGCACGTGTGACGGCCCTGTCCATGTGCTGAACGCGATTGGAGTCATCTTCACGTGATCCGAAGAACGCGTGAACGGCGGCCTCCTTGGTGCGACAACTTAGAGGACGTGTTCATCCGTCAGGTCGCCCAGGCCACAGGTGAAGGGTCTGTCTCAGGGTGGAGACGGCCAAACCACGAGTGAAGGCTCTGTCTACGTGTCGGACGTGATGAAGTGATCTTCTTTCCGTACATCTTGGAGCTCAGTTGAGGATTATTTTTGGTGTGTGTTATTACACTTACAGGTTCCTACCGGTCTACGGCACAAGGTCGAGTGTTCTCTTTCTGGACGATTGTTGACGGAGTGCTCGCGTGGCGGAAAATTCTTTCATCAAGCAGTGTGGTTCGGCCGCCTGCGCGCACACTCCCAGGCATGGGAGCGAACATGGGATGCTCAAACGGCAAGAAGATGTCGAACGAGCCGGAGTCAGCCAACAGCGGTGACAACACGCCGCCCAAACCTCCCACACCGTCGGTGATGGATGAAAGGTTGCCACTTTCTGAGAAGCAGAAGTACTTGCTGTTAAAGTCATGGAAAGGGGTGGCCAGACAAATCTCACAGTGCGGCAAAACCATGCTGATAAGGTAAGTACACAAACATTGTGAATGTTCGCTCATATCATGACAACATTGGCGCTATGTGCTATTTCGGAAACACCTCAAACAAAGCCGTTGGATAATCGGATGACGGGTTTTACAAACGCAAAATGAGCTACCTCATCCTCAGCTACAATATATACATCTGGCACTATCAACCTTTCGGTTGTCATGCTACCACAACATTCCTCTTTTCTAGCTGAGTCAGTCAGAAAGTGTTGAACACACCGGCCTTTAGAATGGGGGGAGGGGAGTACTTTTCGAACTACCGCAGTGGCAGGACCGCCAGATGCTTAAAAAAACACAGATTATTTCATAATTGAATTGGACTGAAATGAATGTCTGGGCTATTGGATACTCCTCATGCTAGGGTGAATTAGCTCTATTTTGACATGCAGAAATAATGATAACTCCATAGTTCACTTGGCATGCCGCTATAAGGTTATTCCAAGGAGGTTCTCCGTATAACCTCCTTGGTTCTCCGTATAACCTCCTTGGTTATTCTAAAGAGTTTTTATGACCTGAAATTGACAAAAACACCCCGATTAGATGTAATCGAACTCTAATTTGAAAATACCACTTTAGGAAAGGGGGTGAAAATGTGTCTACTCAGTGTGCTGGGAATGTAAAAGTCTTTTCTTGCCAGAATCTGATGCACCATGGCAAACGTAGTGCGGAATGGAATGGAAAATTACGGCTCGTAGTGGTCTGGTATGGAAAGCGGTCTGTCCGAAAACAGTCGTGATAATCCTTGGGAATATATATAGGGCTGCCAAGAGTTATCTGAGGGCTGCGTGTTGGTCGGAGAGGCAAGCTTCGATGGAACAAACTAAGCCTGTCAGATACCATGCTTACACTCGTAACAACAACTCAAGTCACTCAAGAGTGACCCGGTCATACCGTACAAACGGCATTGGGGTTATCGGAACCCGCAGACTTGGAGCCGTGTGTGTGTATTTTTGTTCTATCAGACGGGAGAAAGACTGATCACACTCTCTCTCTTAATGGTGTAAACTAACTACAGGAGAGCCATTAGTGCAATCATAGCGTGTTTCGGCCGAGGTGCACACGCTATTTCTGTACGGACGCGCTTTGGGTCAGACAGAGGTACCACTGCTAATCCCTAAATGAGCGACTGTCGTGGCAGAATAAATAAAATATAACAGACCCATAATCATTCTGATAATTAAAGGTGGAGACGTTAACAAGCGGTAGCATTATTTTACCATGATCGCTATCGTATGTGTTCAGTTCTTGCAGTCTTGAATATGGATATGACGACAGTTCCAGAAACTATGTAAGGCCCGCTGCTACTCACACATGCGTTGCGTGTAGCTAACGTATCATATTTTCTATTTAACGATTTCTCTCGGAAAGAGTTTCTCAAATCAGCTCATTTGAATCAGACAGACTATGTACGAGAATCTTCAAATACGGGTGAGGCGTCACGTATACCAATTCCCAGGGGGACATTAAAATCTGCTCGTAAATTACAGAAACTTCGACACAGCAGCACGCTTGTGTGCTAATGTGCCGATGATTTACTGGCGCCGAAGGAATAATACAGTAATATAGTACAAATGTACTTAATGTGTACTAGTGACACCAGCATTTTACGCAGTTTACTCTGCTTATTTAGGTATCTTTATCTGTCCTCTTATGAGTGAAAATTACATCCAAATCAGAATGCATTAGGAATCGTCACTATTGGCGCTATTTCAAGCTGAACACTGCCTGCCTGGCAGATAAACATCAGGCGAGACGTCAAGGTTGGGTGTGACCTCAACCAGGCAAACACTCAGCGGTTTTCCCAAGGTCGGGGATTGCTTAGAGTAGACAGAAGTGCCACATTTTGTTGTGTGGTTTGGCAGTGAAGTCTACTAGAGTGTGCATTTTCTGGATCCTTGAAGCGTACCTACCGCCCGAGGTTAGTACGGAAACATCAGGACTTGTTGGTGTGCTTCCGGAATGCTGAATACCACTTGGTGCAGACTTCAGAGAAAAATGCAGAGCTAGCGTGAAAAGTCGTGAATATGACGTTCCTCTAATTAAGTTTAAAGGCACCCAATGTAATTTCAGGGCAGCGGATTTTCTGGTCATCCTTTTTAAGATGTAGTAAGTTGAATCAACCCTATCCCATAGCATACTGATATCTGCCAGGCAAAAATGCAATGTCGCTGACGGAAAACGGTTGTTTGCGTCGTACCGTGGGATTTTTCTAGCTATTTATCGGTGGTACCAAAAAATAAAGGGGACGAAAATGTGCTTAGAAATGGTTCAAAATGTCAATCTCAGCCAGATTTCCTCATCCAGAATATAGATTTTTTTTTTGTTTTGCCGCCCTGAAATTGCGTTGGATGCCTTTCAAAACATAAACATCACGCAGGATCACAGCTTGGGCTTCACAGGTGTCCGAGGGCTACCTGATATTACCTTACAGACTTCAAGAAATGTCTGGAAGCAACCACGCGTTTGGGTTTTAATTAGAATCCCAAATTCGTGTAAAGCGTGACCTTCACACTCCAGTTTTCACCTTTGCCATACTCCATGTAATACATACATAGTTAGCGACCATGACATTTTTCCAAGTAAGGCAGATGCGTCTATTGTATCCCCGGTACCGTGGTGCCCCACTTAAATGCTGAATCAGGCATTTACTGGAGCGCAGCTGCTATAATGATAACGTCTACGCTGTGAAACGACCCGGTGCTAACTTCTCAATTACATCTACTTGCCGTAAACAAATCTTTAAACCCCTAGCCATAAATTTTCTTTCCTATCGCCATGATACAAGTCCACACGGCCAGCTTCATATACAGACATATAATGCTGGAGCACCGAGAGCACTTTTAAATATTGGAACCAATCAACTTTGCGGGGAACCAGAGAGAAGGAGAGGGAACAGAAAATTGAAGTTAACAACTTTCTTCCTTGAAACATCCTCTTCAGAAGAACAGGAGTATTTTTGCTGGAAAGCCATTACTGAAGTTTTGGAGGTCATATGGAGGCAAATTCTGCGTGGAGCTGACTGTGCGACAGTTCTTTTCCTCCAGCGTGGCTTGCCACAAGATGTTATAACTACTGAATTTATTCCAATCAAAACACAGTAAATGGGACATTGCGTCGCATGTTATATTTTTGTCTGGAAACTTGGAACATCTAGTACAATGAAGTAAACGATTTACCCTCCTTATATATTTTTAATGCTCCACTTCACAATTAAATGGCTATCAAATACACTAGAGCGTCATTGGACATGCTACATGCAGGGGTTCAGGCCGTAATGTTATACATGTAGAATTCGTAGTGCTTTGAAGTGTGCCATCACCATTATGAATGATGAAGCTCGGTCTTTACTCTGAGCAAAGAGTGCACTAGTGACACAGGATGGATTAATCGACAAGTCTGTATCAAATGACCTGGAAAATAACTCGTGTCAACAGGTGAATATAAAGTCAGTGTGTTTTAGATTCTCATCAATCACGTGGCACTCATAGTTTGTTATGAGTCCCTGAGGAATGTTCCTAATCATCAGTGGTTGTTCCGGCACTTTATCATAACTGCTGTCACGCATCGTCATGACGCGTGTCCTTGGGGCTAACCGCCCTTGCGTGACAAGAGACAGAGTCCTTTAGGTAACACTTACCACTAAAACCTTCAGCTTTGTTCCTCCCTGTACCCGAGACTGAAAATTAACAAGCAGTGATTCATGTAAAAACTACGAAACGACCAATAGTACTGACTATCCCCGCACTGATGGCTCCTGTCCTTGGTGCTGAACACGATAACCCATCACTACTAGTGGGCCCTGTCCTTGGTGCTGAACACGATAACCCATCACTACTAGTTATTCCTGTCCCTGGTACTGACCACTCTATCCGAGCACTGCTATTGGCCCTATCCTTGGTGCTGAACACTATATCACAGCATTACTGGCAGCCCCCTTTCTTGATAGCCAAGTTGATAAGATGTTTGATAGATGCTTCTGAAGATGGCCACATTGCCCGTTTTTCAGATGTTCCCATGCACCAATCACACACATAAAATGTGGGAATGACTGCATACGTTTCGAAACATATCAATGCTGGAGGCAAAACAACGGGCTGAACTATTTATCTTTAATGCAAGTCAGCATGTATATAGATTACTGTTATTCATCATTGGCCGTTCTCTGTTTGCCATGCTAATATATAACAAGCCCTTCAGTGGGGATTAGTTACTGTCTTTCATCACTGGAGTCGGTTATATGTTAACTTGCATCGAGGAGAATGTCGGCAAACGAGCCGACGTCAGCCAAACACCGTCTCCTTCACGTCCGGTATTAACGACATTAGCCAACACTTCCGGGGCTGATCCCCGCCCGGTGTTACCGAGCACAGTCTGTAATATTCCACTGTCAATGTCAAGGTCTAATTATGCTGCAACCGTCGGGGAATTGAATGAGCATCAGGACCATGATCAAGCGTCTTTTTGATCTTTGATTTCGTGAGGAAACAGAAGACGTTGACATCACTGCATGGGGGTTGACTGTCGGTATTGATGCATATCTTCACAGCAGATAGTAGAGCCGTTTCTGAATCTGATAACGCTTTCAGATTTAGTTAGTTTTGAGATCTTGTACAATCTCATCCTCACACACACACACACACACACACACACACACACACACCCGTCCATCGTAAGTCTGTTCGCTCCTCACTTTAATTGTCCTCTACGAGTAGAAGCTTTTCCTGGAATTTCAATGCACGTGATGTTTTCCCATTCACAAAGAACTAATTATGACCATATTGGATTACCTTGGTGCTTATAGGTGCAAGACTTCATTCAATCAAACATCCCTCTTGTTGATGAAAGGCCTCTGTTGACGTCACTTGACTTTAATCAATCAGCCGAGATCATTCAATCAAATGTCAAATGTTTCATCAGACAGGGTATGCCTAAATATGACAATACCACGCACTAGGCAAAGCGCCCTCTTTCGTCACATTAGTCCAGATTTACACGCCAATTGCAAAACAGTCAATATCATGACAAATTGCTTTACTTTCATGCCAAGCGTTGGAGAAAACCTTCTTCTCAGTGTTGTACAGGTAATGGTGTATACCTGCCCGTCACCGTTCAGTACAGTATTAAAAGGACACCTACGGTTATATACGTGCCAATAGCCAAAACATTATCACAGCTGTTTGTTACCTACCGTTGGTAGTACCTGGAACAGCATCATGCATCAGGAACCAGGGCCAGAGGACATTTAGTCAATATTTGCTGATCTGTAGGTTATGCCTGGAATTTTCTCGGCGGTTGTGGGGTTATCTCAGAACAGCAGGGTGGCTACACTTCAACATTTGCCTTCTCCACTGCGTACCGTTTGATACTGTCATCTACTTTCTGGAAGTCGAGCTAGTTCACCCTGGTTTCTTCTTGCATGTGCTGAGGCCCCGCCCCATCTAATGTACCATGCACGAGAAATGTGCTCAAAGGAGGTCGTCCGTCGCTCAGACTTGTGTGCAATGGCGCAAACACGCTGCAAAAACGTATAACTCGGAAACGGATTTACGGTATTGCTTGTTTTTTGCTGATGCTTTCGTGTTGCGTCATCACCAGTCTTAGGATAACATTATTGAATACGTGGATGACTCCATTGCAATAAATGTCGATCTTTGTACTGCGTACCATATGCAGGTTGGATTTTTTAAGTTTTCGCGGCATCACCATGCATACAGTGATAACACTTTAACATTCGCCAGTTGCACATCTAGCTGCAAGCGTTGTTTGAAGCTATCTAGTGAGGATGCCCGTAATGTACTTGGTGACAACGAGTTCCCCTGTACAATAGTTCAAGGTAAAAACACCTAAATCCTGGGTTGATAACTCTGGTACTTGTAGGCATGACTATTTCCTGTTCTTTTCTGAGCTGGTATTACTAGGTACGTAGTTTTTGGTGCGTCCGCCAGTTTATTGGTCATTTTGTATCATACCAACTATCATGTCAACTATAATATCATACTGAATTATATAGATAATACGAAAGGAGCACCTCGCAACGGACAACGTCAATTCGGATGTTCCAAATCAGGTCATAGATCAGGATAATTTTATAACAGCCCCTCTAATCTGATATACCTCTAGCGTAACTCTATTTCCACGTACTATTCCCGAAGCGGCATTGACAGCAAATGTCATTAAACCACCAAGTTCAGCTCTGTTTCCTGGGAGAAGAATAAATTGCTTCTTTGTTTCTTCTCATCTAACGACAAGCTGCCAATAGCTGGAATAGCGGCGAAGAGCGATAATGAACCACAATAATGTGCGCGAGGATTTAATATTCTCGGCACCACACACGATTGACAATGTTTGGCAGTTTTTACAGATAAACTATTTCGTAACAGCTGCTTGGCTATCGTCGACACGGTTGACGTCGAGGTCATGCGTGTTTCGAATTCAAATATCTTGAGGCTTTTCTTACTGCTGGAAACAATGGCAAGTTTTACCAGTCTCAGTCTGATCGCAATCGGTTTGACAAACGCGCCTTGTGTGAAAGATTGAGTGTAATTTCCACTATCTCCATACATACAGGGCTGCGTGGGCGCTGCCCCACAGAGACTCCCTGCCTTGTGGAGGAAATTACACTTATGCATATTTCTGTTACTTCCGTCTGGTATCCTTCAGAGTCTTTCATAAAAGACATAAAAGAAAATAATTTTCTACTTGATAACTAAAATAAAAGCAGGTTTCTCCTCTTTTTTTTTACTTCTTTGCTCTGCCACGCCAAAAGTGAAATAGCTGAGTTCTGCAGTCAGGTGACTAGAGAGTGCGTTGCTGGTAGAACCGTGCCGTCAAGTTTTTATGCCTTATCGGCGCACACTACACCCATAGCAGAAAGGATGAAAGCTCATTAATTTTACGATGTTCTCCTATCGTGATGTATATGTTGCACGTGCTTTCGACATGGCCCTAGCGAAAGAATGCCAAGAGGAGGCGATGTCGTAATTGGGTAATAAATTTGGAGGAACAGTAAAGATAGCGGCGCTGAACTGCTTAAGGCACAGTGCCAACTGTGAACCAAAGACTCGGTTGGGGTGAAAATTGACGGAATAGTCCAAACTTGTAAAAGACTTGAAGTAAACTGTTATACTCAGGCAACTTTAGCACTTCGTTTATGAGCCTTTGTGTGCCAAATAGTCGCCACGTCGCTCTGAAAGTGCCACTCTGCGCTAGCAAACAAGAGTTCTCTATGAACTAAAAGGAAACTGTCGTTTATTTATTTATTTATTTATTCGGCTGAAGACACAGCCAAGGCTGCCCAACTAGCACGGGGCTATTATTAAGGGCTAACCTTGAGGCCAGTCACTGTAGAATTTGCTCCATCGCACACCGGGGCATGCCCCTACTCTTTTTCGAAAGGTGTGGTGGGTTCTTTTACGTGCTCGAGGTGTGGCTCTCCCCAAACACGGGACCTCCATTTTACGTCCTATCCGAGGGACGTCCCTAACCGAAGCTAGGTACTCATTTACACCTGAGTGAAGTGAGGAAAGTCGTGTAAAGTGCCTTTCCCAAGGGCACAAGATCGGTGACATGGGTGGGGATCGAACCCGGGACCTCTTGGCCCTGAGCCGAACGCGCTACCGCTGCGCCACCGACCCCACACCGACCAACTGTCGTTAAGAAAGGTACAACGTCTGAAGTAGCTTGGAAAATGGCTTTTGCAAACGTTCAGGGTGAGATTTAATTTAAAAATAGAACCCACTACCCCATACCTAAGTGGGAACAGTAGCGTCCGGCTTTTCTGTTTAACAGGCTCTTGATTCCCAGCCAGCGATATCGTCTTGGTTTATGAATCAGAACTGAAACAACTGTCATGTCATTACTTCGACCAAGGAGGTTATTGGCCCTTGCAAATGGCGTCTTGTTTTCCATACGTTCGTAGGGGTTGAAGAGGTTCAGGGGTTCTAACGCGAGGACCACTAGATACACGACCCGTGACATGTTTGGAATCATGCATAAAACGACTGCTCTTCAACACGCCCCAACAAACCTTTGGTCGTGAAGTATGCGGAAGGTGATTGTTGTCCTTGTTATCAGTCGGCCTTGGTCGGAAGCCAAATCCTCTGAACATAAAACAATTTCTTTGTGTCTGCCAAAAACTTTGCAAGCGTTTTACTGGGGCTTAGACTGGGACAGTTTTGATCTCAAGATTGATGAGGCGGCTCTGGAATAAATTATTTGAGGCATGATCGAGCTGACGTCAGCGCACAGCCACGAATGTCACGTCAAGCCTGCCTAAAAGGGAAATAACAAAAATATTAGACTTTCATGAGGAGATTTATTATTTTGTGTCTTTTGTGAGACAGTTTTTGGACAGCTCTATCGTATAACAAAGATAATATCGAGCTTTCATAAATGTCACACTTGACCGTAGTGTGCGTAGTCCAGTGGTTAGTGATCCTGCCTTCGGATCAAGAAGCCACGCGACATGCACACTACTGGAAAGGGCGGGACATTATGTCGTGGTCCACTGTTCATTGTTCATTGTACTTGTCATATAAAGCCAGGGGAATGTCCCCGTACAATGAACCTGTCACGAGCACTGAAAGAGTAGCTCATCTGTTCATTGCGTTCATTTGAGCTAAACTAGTTTGAGATCACTTTCGCTTTTTGTCTATCCGTCGACCTCAATCTACTTTACATTCCGTCTATGAACCAAACATTAAGGCCGCCATATTACCTAGAGGTACGTGAAGGCGCTTATTCCAATTGAGACACAGAACAATGGCACACAATCTATGTAGCCATCTCTGGCTTTGCTCCTATCGTAGACTGCATCTCTCTGCATGTAGTTTTTACCCATGCGATTCCCAAGTATCCTAAATACAACATCCACTTCTGTGCAATCATTGTTTATTGCTTCCCACTTTAATACCCTTAGTGGCTTTTCGGTTTTCACTAAAATCACTAAGCTCTCTCTGATCGCTGCCAGATATTTGAGGCAGAATAGCGTGGCACTGATTGCTCCAAAAATGGGCTTTAAAAGCTCCAATCGCACGGAAATTTCTATCCTCTCGGTTTTGGTCTTGGTTTATCCCCCATAAGGCATTAGAGATGCGTTCATCCTCTGTATTCCACCACGGCCCACCGGTCTGTGTGCTCTTCGGGTTCAATTGCAAGGGCACGCGATAATTGCACGGGATGCCAGAAACGTCCCTTGGTGAATCCACACAAGGTAGAAAATTGGCCAAGTGCATGGTTTCAAAGTTTCCAACATCATTTAATAAAAAACTAAATATTCCACCATCAGAGCTTCGTAATAAAAATATTACACCTCATTAACCTGAATATATTATATTGAAGTAAATGTACTTTCAAAATAGATTGATTTTTGTCAAGGTGAACAACACTATTGATAGACCCAGCTTTCCTGACTCATCTCCTTCACTTTTCAGCGCTACAGACAATCGAAATCAGCCAGCCAATCATACCACTCCTTCAAAACAAAGCGCGCTTCTTGAAGCGATGGTTCGTAGGAAAGGTAAAATAAATCTGCTCTGGATTCACCGATGCGATGTTACAAGTTAGTTTATGTACTTACACGCACCAACAACGGTTTCGCACTGCTTTCCATAGTGCTTATACGACAACAATTCTGAAGAATACTTAATCTGCAGCTCATGTCTATCCTTGTAAAAATGGCTCCTCTGCACGCGATATTCCATGTATCGACGGTAAATGACCATTGGTTATATTTCCTGTTGCAATAGTTGGCAAGCTTTATTAGAAATGACGAGGACCTACCGTCACTGAATTCACGTTAGCCTCCTGCGCAGCCTTCTAGCCGGGCAGTATTTTTTTCTACGAGCGACTTTTCGGGAGAGGAGGGGAGAGCTGTATCCGTGGAGAGAGCTGCATCACCCGAACAAGGAGCTCCCCCCCCCCCCCAAAAAAAAAACAGAAACCGCCGCTCTAGCCGCTCGTAGCAAATCTGGCCCCGCTAGAAGTCTGCGCAGGAGGCTACATTCACGTTCGGAAACACATAATCTGGACGCTATGGGTGCATTGTCTTTGGGAGTGGGGAGAATACAAGAATATGCAGGAAATACATATCGGGTGAAATCATCCACATCTCTGGTTTTTCTCCAAGCTGACAACCGGCTCCGCCACATAGCGTGAGGTAGCATCATTCATCATCCAGTAAGCTTTCGCACTGCGTTGTCACCAGCACCCATCAAGTCTAGCACGTCGGCAGAACGTACTGCGCCTGCGCAAAACCTGGATTTTCGCTGGATTTTTGGTCAACGTTGCATTAGAATTTTGACAGTTGCAGACCATATCTTTTTTTACCAAACATTTGAAAACTACAGACGGGATGTCACCCTTATATACGCGAATTCGACCTTATATGAGACGTTCTGCCGAAGTGCTATGCACAATACATTACGGGTTTCGCGCAGGCGCAGTACGTTCTGCCGACGTGCTATCAAGTCTCCGGTAGCGTCATGTGCGATTTCATGCTGGTTTAGGGTCTTACCGTTTGGGCCAGCTTTGGACGGTTCACGGCGATGCCGACTGCTCGAACTACCCCTAACATTAGCCCTGACGGAAAACAAAGTTGGATACGAGAAATTTTAATGAAGATATGCTGATCATGAAGGGAAGAGCATGGAGGTTGATTTCATATTTATTTCGCAATAACGGCCGAGTAAATTGTGATATGGACAGGTAGAGAACATACATTGATGCAGAACATAAATTATCCATTACGATACCGACAGACGTCATCTGGATAGTGTCTGATGTCGTGTTGTGTTTCTCGTTACTAGGTGACTTTGACTGAGCTTTGTAAATGACTATACCCTTCCGGGAGAGACCAATCCATCGGTCTTAGATGGATTATGTATAGCGACTAAGCGTCCTAGCTGAAATGATGGTAAATGAATACACAACAAGTACCGAATTTCCCCAGGAAAATATGTGGCGCTCTCACGGTTAATTCGGTTGACGTTCGGGATCATTCAGGGACACGTCTAGTTCCTGTGGGAATGTGGAGAGAGTATGCCGACTGTTAACGTGTTTTATCATCTCATACATGCTGTCCGCGGAGGTGGCTTCTAGGACGGTTGCCTAGTTTAGCTATCTTGTTGAAGTCAGGGATACCATTTCGACTGTACACGTAACCTGACAGTTTGCCCGTAATAACGACGGAACATCTGTGTCTCTGTATCCAATCAAATTGGTATTCGCGTCAGATAGAAAGGGTTAAGAGGTGTTGCTAGATTGCGACGGCTCACTTCCACTTTGGGGAAAACACTAGGTACCGTTTCCAACGGTTATGGCCAATATGGGGCTGGATCATATTGAAGGTCAGTAAAAATATGGTGGTGATTTTGGGGAGTTCAGATCGTCATATACCAGAAGATACCAGAAGATCTGAGGCCAAGGCTGGTAAAAGGGAAAACCGGATGAGAGCGGTTTCATTCTCTCATATAATCATCCCATTCTGTAGGACAATAAACTATGGAGGAATCGAAGTTGGCACAGTTTCTCTCTGTGATTTTGCTGCTAATTCCATTATGTGTATTCCAGACCCATTGATATGATTTGTGCATGCCTCTGTCGCGACGTTGGAGTCTGACTAGATGTATATCTTCCCACTCCTCCTAAGTAGGGGAACCAAAATCCAATTGAAGGCACGGAGAGGACGTTATATTATTTAGATATAACCTTATCTTGTAAGCTCATATTCCTGCCAGTGTACTCAGAAGTCAGGATGAATACAAAGTAAATAACTGCCGGGTCTTAATTAACCTGGACAATTTCCTGAGATCATAGAAAACAACCAGTAGGAATGCTGACATGGTCACCTTCCCCGTATTTCACGTAGGGATGAATGTTCAACATTCAGTAGACGCTTGTATTAAGTGATATATATCTAAAACTGCACAGGTATCAAATGCGTTTTGCTAGCCTGGGGCGAAGCACATTGGCATGCCAGTAACCTAAATCCTGCGGAGAACGTAAAATTGTCACCAACGGCGCAGAGAAATCTTTTAATGTCAAAAACAGCTGCCTCCTGAACTGTTGTCCCCTGCGGTGGAACATTCATCTTACAACAAGAGCGTCATCACAGCAGCTTTCTGCCAAAACTTTCTTTGTTAGGAAAGTCAACGCTTTATCATGCGACGTCCAAAAGGTGTGAAGAGTTACGTCACTGAGTACTGTAAGTAGTGAAGGCAGGCAAGTTGCTGCCTTTAAACAGGTAGATGTTCTGCCCCCATGAGTCCCACCTCTTCTGACCCCTGCCAGACAATAATTTGTGCTGAACGTGACATTTTGTCAATAATCCCTTCCCATCTCAATAAATTGTATCACTTGTATGTACACAATCTCCACTGATTCATTTTCCATTACCGGAGCTAAACGATTTTGGATTCCTGTCTGGAGCCATGGTGAAACCAAACGCTTTGGTAGCCTAAACCCATTAGTAAGCTAGGTGAAAGAGCAGGATATTATCCAAGTACCGAAAGGGATTACTTCAAGTTCAATAAACGCTGCATCAGTGCTGTAAAAGGCACGTTTGTTAATATCATGGGCGAGTGCGTGACATGGATAAGTTCTTAGATTTTTCGTTTTTCCGTTTTACCATGATGCTAATGGCTAGCCTCCGATAGACAGAAACGAGTTGGCAGCTAGAGAGTCGGCCTGCCTCAGGGAGGCAATCAGGAAGCCCGTTTATGAGCATTTACATCTCTATCAACCCGGGGTTATCAGGACTTATGACAGGGTGGTGCTTCACACCTCGTTAGGTCGTTCCCTGATTGTTGTCGCCTCAGAAACATGACCAATTTCCCTTCTCAAATGAGAACCCACCATTTACTGTGATGATGCTGTTGAGGTAGTGCAGGGAAATGTGATACTATTCTGTGCAAATGAACAGTTAAGATGTCGTTCGGTCCTTTATGATGCAGTATAACTTGCCGTGATACATGTAAAGTATGTCCCTTTACGTCCCCTTTCGCACCTATTAGCTCCCAATCAGACATCCGGAACAGGACATGTTATGCCTGGAGCATATAAAGCGCCTTGGTGTCACACTTTTGTGCGTATAAAAAACATCTTATCGGAAACACTCAGGCGCAGGCAACACAAAGCAGGTCGCGGGTCCCGTCCTGACAACAGTGATATGACATTTGCACGGTTTTCGTACCGTCACTCTCTACCTCTCACAGGGTGGATAGTGGAAGCATTAGAGCATTAACTTTTGTACTGACGTAAATGCGACATTAGCGTCCTGCGACCCTTTCCTGTTTTGATTATGAACGGTGATGACGACAAGTATGTGACATGCAATAGTTACCATAACTAGAGTATGGTTGTAGTTTTAGTCCTTTTATTTGTTAATAACAGTATTGATACAACGTCTGGGTGTATTTGCCCTGGACACATATGTGATCCAGCCATCGACCGAGTGGACAGTAACCTTGGGTAAGTAAGTTTTACCTTTGCCTTCTGGCCAATAACATGTCTTCCATACAGATGGCTCTCTGTGGCTTTATATGAACAATTGGTAGCGTGCTAGTGATCATTACTTGCGATTTTCGAATTTCAAGTCCCGTTAGTTTTTACACTTAACTCTCTGTTTGCCTTCTTGCATAACGTCCAACATATGGGTACTTCAGTCTCGCCAACAGGGCGATAGTATTGAAGAGGGGGAGTCGAACCAGTTTACCTTCTTTTTCAATTACGATAAGGCGTTTGGGGTACCAGGAGGGTCATTGTACTTTGATCCCACAGTCTGTAGTGAGTTTGGAGGGCAGTAGCCTCCTGCGCAGATTTCTCATGGGTAGCGTTTGTTTCTAGGAGCGACTAGAGCGCCGCGGCATCTTTTCGGAGGGAGGGCCTTGATCGGCAGGAGAGCTGTATCCGCGGGGAGAGCTGTATCCGCCGTGAGGCTAGGAGGGCATAAGCTACTGTCGATTAAGCACCAACAGTTTGCTTAGTGGTGCTTTTACTGTCTGAATCCCGTCAAGGACAGACTCTGCGTCATGGCGTCAATCTGGTGCCACACGCCGCCCAGATGGTGCTACAGTTGTTTACTTCCACCGGGGCCCTGATGAAATCTTAAACTCTCACTCATGTACGCTACAACGAAGGAAAAATAAATTCCTACTGAAATGAGCTGAGCTTGTTAGACGTGTCCTTGTACTCTTAACAAATTTGAAATCTTTTCACGGCCCCGGCCTGAAGTAGCGACCTATGACCTCTATGTTCGTATGTCTCAGGTTACACTGGTTTCTCCGTCCTTGGTGCTGAAATGTCAAGTTGTTGCATTCTGAGCCGTCTTTCTTCAGACATGAGATATTTCACCTTGCTTGAAGGAATCTACTTAGTCAAAGATGTAAAAGTGACCACCTCCTCCAATCTCAGCTCCCAAGTTGTCATACCTAAAGCCCCGGCATGACTGATTGTCAAGATGTAAATTTCAAGGCCAGTCATTCACGCTTCGTCCGTTTATATATTAATCACAACACCACGTCACAACCTCCATTTATCAAGTTATTATCGGCCAAATGTCAGACATTGTTCACAGACAAGCCCTGGAAAGTGCTGAGAATATGATCCATTGTCTAGAGCAATCGCCATGGAAGCCAATCGAAGCACGCTAAGGGACTACAGAGCCAACGAAGGGCGCCTGAGGGCAGGATTGGGACAAGGATCAATGGAAAACATGAATACCATGGCTTCAAGGTCTTACATGGTACGGGTTAAGTGAATGTGGAATCCTGTATTCAACATTAGCTGCTACAGGGGGATAAGGAAACGCGCCATCAAAACTTGTTTGATACGGAAGCCTTTGTAGAGAATAATGGTTCTCTTATGGTTATGTTTTATGACTTTTTATAGCCGTTTGATTGAAAGTCTGCTTTGATGTTTGAACTATTCAAGCCTGAGGAAATGTGGAACACGTGGGGATTTTCTAGTTTGTTTAATTGTTCATTAGTATTCTGGTGCCCCATGTGGGATGTAAAACCTCAAGCACATATTCAACTTCGCTTGACCCTCGGTGGTATGTAGGTGGGCAGGTGGTCCTTCAAAAGTTATGTGAACCTAAACACGTTACTGACATGAAGCGAAATATAGAGGAATAGACAGCAATACAGATAGCTTCTTAACCGTAAACACTGACGTCATGGTATGTGGTACTCATACTAAGCTTCCATACACAGCGGTGTAACCTGACACTTACTATGAAATACACGTGATGTAACTAAAAAGCAATGTACTGTTCTCTCAGCCTGGTTACACATTTCACCAAACTAAAGGACCATAACGTTACATTCATTTACGTTATTCAGTACAGCTCATTTAGGTCACAGCTTTATGGCCATTTTAACCTATTTTGAAATGTCGATTTTTGACCCTTTGACACTGTCACATTCTGAAAGAACAATCGAGCCGCGGCGGGCCCTTCCCTTGTACTGCCGAAAGATAAAACAGATAAGCAATCTCCTTCTAGTCATTTATTCAGTACCACTGATTTACTGGGACAAGCTAACTCTACTTGATGATTAGTTTTTGTGATTTCATATGGTAATAAAATCGTTTCTTATCTAGGTCACAACGAGCCCTAAACGTAAATAATAGTAATCCTGCCTGCAGCTAGAAACGTGATACTGGATCATAAGTAATCAGGATTCCGGTGGGAATATCATGATGAATGTCGTCTTTTATTTCACTTCGTGTTTCTCATAAGATCAGGTATTGTCTGGCAGAGGGATGCAAGGTGATAACAAAAAACCTTGTTGCTGTGCCGGCCAACGGCAGGCGTGCTAATTAACACATACCAAGTGTTATGCTGCTTTTTTATTTAAACAGCAGGCGTCATTAGGATTATTCAAATTGTTTCTAATGACGTCACGGAAAATTGTTCATTGCAGAAACGTTTTGTTATATTGGATAGTGAAGATTGAGTTTCGCCTGAACATGAACGGTGTTATTATCTACAAAAGGGTTGATACATGGATTCTTCATAAACAGAAGTTCTCAAGCGTCCCTAGCCTGCTGCGTTGTTTCACTCTCATCCAGGAAGCTGAGGATTATGTTGAAGTAACGAGATCAGTCGTACATAATTCATTCAATGAATGAATGAATGTTAACGTTTTTTCAGTAGATTTTCGCTCCAAGAAGGCTTACACAAGTAGCGGTACTGTTGCGGTGTTATCGCCTGGAAGCTTTACTATCGAGGCAGAGCCGTAATCAGGCTGTCATAACTTCATTATTTCACGATAAAGTATTGTATATTATGTACAGGTACTAATCTACACGTTACTGGGATACATTTACATAACGCCAAGACGGTTTAATGGCGACTATTTGTCGAATCCCAACAAATCCTTCTCTGGCATTTAGTGTCTGCAGTGCTTGTTTAGCTGATACCAGGGCAACTTTAAGCAGTGTCTACGATCACGCAGATATTTATATATCCTTGTCACCGTCTCTGCTACAGCCGCCTGGCCGAACAAAGGTTGTGGGAGGGGCTGGAAGCTTCAGAGTGAGTTTTAGGTCATAGTCAGGTTAATCTCACAAATGGGCACGAGGTGAGAAGCCGTTCAATGAGGTGTTGCCTCACAACTGTAGCTGCCAAACCAAATTAAAGGAGATCACAGAAAGACATTATGAGAAAAGGTAGAGTTACACCACAAGTGAGGAAAATCCTTCCCGACTCGCTATACCTTTGATTTTATGACATCCGGTACCAGGTTGTTAAGGATGACAATGCGCTCATGATTGACCAGAAACCCGGAACCTCATTACGAGGAAAAAGGCGTTACATAGTATGTAACGGTTCTAGTACTCGACAACATCCGGTCCTAAGTGTACGCCGTCGTTTACACTTGCAAGTACATGGATACTGAAATACGAGTCTGTGCCATTTAATAACAATCTTGTCCTTCCACCTGTGTGCTCTCTATGATATCACGTCTTAAAACCTTCCAATGTTTTCGGGAGTGTTCACCATCCGCAGTCCATCACCACGCACATTGGCCATGATATGATTGGTATGTTGTTGTCCAAATGTCTCCTCCGTTGGGAATTAAGTTGTGTTACAAGCTGAGAAGACATAATGGGAGCTGACTCTGACCCGGGCTGATGGGAGAACCTGCATGCATTTCCGTTCTTGATAGCATAGACATTACCGGCACGTCCTGTAAGGACATGAGATGATTACTAGCCTGGTTACCAGACCTATGTTACCAGAACTATTTTAGCTCCCGAGGCTGTATCCTCTCCGCAAATAGAGAGGAGGCCTAGGGAGGTAAAATAGGTCTGGTAACCAGGCTAGATGATTACAGCTAGGTCAAGCAACCAAAGACTTGCGTTCAAAAGTTCTATTTATAACCGTCGTTTCGTCAGACTTCTGTTTACCAAGTTAGGACAACAGAGACACCTTTACATGTCCACGGTGGTTCCAGGGTGTTTGCAGTCAGGTGACGTCATTCTGCGTCTGCCATCTTGGTGGTTTGAAAACGCATGCCGAGTCACGTGAGAAATTTTCTTACAAGTTGACTTCCCACCAGCCCTTTATCCCCGCTTTCAACAAACTGATCGATTCCTTAGAATTATTATATTTCTGTTGGCCGACATGATCAAAAAGATCGCTAATCTGTCTACGCCACCATCGGTAGGTGGTGATGTCACGTGCAAATACCCTATATGGTTTCACGGCAGTTTGTTTTTCAGTTGCATAATACATTCCCTAGGATCCTCGCTTTCAGCATCCTTTGTCATGTTGTGTAATATGAAAAACAAAAGTTACATTTTGAGCAATAACGACAGAAGTGCTTACATTACATCATGAAACAGAAAGTAAAATTTTAAAAAACTTGAGTGAAATCGTGAATTCTGTAGATGTCTTATTTCAAACTCAAATTCAATTCAAATATCAATACGGCACATATCAAAAGGTTGCGTGACTTGCAACTGAACCGTGTCAGTATTGACGTCATAGAGAACTTAAAGCCATTACATAAAGCTACAACGTCAACCAGACTACTTTCAGAGGGCATACAGTGAGGGTGAGATAGACATGATTTGATTTGGCGTGCCATTACGACATAACAGACTTTGGAAAACACTGCGGCTAATGCACCAATTCAAAAAAAGTGTCTCGTAAATGATACACAAAGTAGGCCCGTGTTGTAGTTTAACTACGAAATCAGTATTTCAGCAATGCCCTGTTGATTTAGTTGGTGTAAATTGTCCTGACACATGGGAACACTCTCACGGTTTCTGGTGGGTCACCACAGGCAATCCCTCATGGGGGAACTGCAAGAAGCATAAAGAGGAGACTATTTTGTTACGCTCAGTGTCGTATGAAGTAAGCTGGGTCTGTTTTTATGGTGATATATTTTTCTGTGAAGGGTTAGAACACAACAAGGATGATGTTTACATACGAAATGAAGGTACCGAATATTGCACTTGTTATAGCTCTCCTCAATGTCACTTCGGACATGTTTAGGATTCCGACATCCTCCAGTCAGCTCATGTGCCTGCCGGGAGGTGAATGTACTCTCCGCCCACAGTTAAACCACCCCGGGCCGCTCCCCATGGCAGTCCTGAAATGTCAACGTGGGCGTCCACGCTCTGTGGCCGACATCGTATTAAAGCTAATATTTGTATTCCCACATATGTGCCTTTGGCGTCTTGTTCATTTTCCCATTGGATTCTCTGGGCATTTTCCCCTCTTATACATGGTCCCCCGAGGCTCATAAGATCCAGAAATGGATGTTTAAGTTGACGGCTCCTCGTCGTCTGAAAGCTGAAGGCAATCATGGCGGGAATCCGGTCGTCTCCCCGGCCGGCCGTTGATGGGGAACGTGCCGCAGACTCAGTCATCACGTGACCTTCATGATTCCTCCCGAGTAATCTCTGCAACTTTTCAATCACGAACTTCTCCTACTTTTAATCTTCAGAGCTGATTAGTGCACAGGCAGCTTTTCCGCTGATTGGATCCACTAAGTGAATGCATCATGTAACGTCGATGATACCAGAATGATCCAGAATGACATTCCAATTTGATCAACTTCCGGGCTGTCACATATTACACGAGGATGACCAAAAACAGCCGGATTGTCATAAAGATGATGACGATGTATTACAAGATAGAGTGCAGGCGAGATAAGAGGATTTCAAAGGCTTGTGTAATCTCATCGTAAAACATCAGTGATTGACTAACGTTATAACTTTGGCTCACATTTACTTGTTCCCAGCCGTAGCAGAGATATGAGTGGAAGCAATATTTTATTCAATATTGACACTAGAATTCATTATTTCCGCGCCACTACGAACACTCGGCGTCTCCTGTACGTAAAAGTTTTACGCACACTTTTAACGACCGTGACGTCCGCGTCAATGACGGTCATGAAACATTTCAGGTGTTGTAATGGATTGGCGAGCCATTATGACTTCCAGCACAACAAAGTGACGTATTCTCTTCATATTTCTCTGAGTAAATATCCACCATGCTCAAGAGAAAAAAAAAACAAAACAAAATGGGTATCTCTCAATAAATGTTGGAGCCTTACATGGTAACTGTTCTTTGTAGTCAATAGGAGAATGTGCCAAAGCTCCTCAAAATATTACCCAAATTTCACACTAAACAACTCCCATTCCCCAGAACCGCTAGTCAGCTAGTGGGCAAACGAAAATATTCTTCCAACAGTCATTTCCTTTATCTACTGACGCGCGAACCTCACGCGTTTTCTGCCGGTTTTCTGCCATAGATCCTACGGCCCAGTGGCTGTATCGACCTGCCTAATCAGCTGTCTGCTTCCACACCGTAAAGTCATCGAACCTTACGCAAATCACAACTGTGGCAAGTTTACCTCTATCTGTCCTGTCGATCTAACAACTGTCCAAATCCTGCCAAGGTTCCCTCAGGACAAGCAAAACAACCAAGCTAGCCAAAATCCGTTTTACTTTTAAAACTCCGTCTTTCCTGTACCGCCCTTTGGGACTCTTGGTTTTGTCATACAGAGACGCCTCGCTGTCCAATACACTCAGCAAACAACCCAATATATTGAATTATATATCAACGGCCATCAATTTCGGCCTGACGTGTATGTCTGATCTTTAATTGGCCCGTGGCTCTCATCAAACATCTGCGTCTGTTCGTACGTAGGTTCATAAATGGGGCACTAACCTCCAAGGGCTCTAGCCAGCACCAGTTTTTCCGTCAATTGCAGGAACTTTGTGGCATGTGACGGAAATATTTTAAACCAATCAGTCAACCTTGACGGACAAAATTGACAAAAACCTTGGGTAGAAATATAAAAACATCCAAAGGACCACCAAAAACCACTCTCAACACCATGATTTGCCTCTCAAAATGTGGGAAAATGCGTTTTTAAAGGCTTAAAAATACGAAATTTGCGCCCGGATCCCCCTAGATTGTGAGCACTCTCCCTTCAGGTCCGATCATGAACCTGGGCTGATTCGAGGCTAGAGGTGTTCTGATTTTGATTGACAGATATATAGATGTGAATTTTGCCCCACCCTCATCTAGACCTGTGTGTATGTGTATGTGTATGTGTATGTGTATGTGTATGTGTATGTGTATGTGTATGTGTATGTGTATGTGTATGTGTATGTGTATGTGTATGTGTATGTGTATGTGTATGTGTATGTGTATGTGTATGTGAATGTGTATGTGTATGTGTATGTGTATGTGTATGTGTATGTGTATGTGTATGTGTATGTGTATGTGTATGTGTATGTGTATCCGTGCGTGCGTGCGTGCGTGCGTGCGTGGCAGTGTGTATGTTAAACACATAAGCACCGACGCGTTTGTGGCTAGTTTTTTTCACTTTACTATTCTTGACTATGATATCACGCTTTTAGCAACTGGGTTGACGACAGCACACAAAAATATAAGACAGATTTAAAACATTCCGGGGGACGTGACTGAACGAGAAACATTCCTTACTTTACAATATAGCACCTGTGTCTCTGCAATTGGTTACTTGCGAATTCTGAACAAACAACCTCACGTAGCAGAGAGAAGTTGTCACTGATATAGGGTGTAATGCCCTCGTAATGGCTGAAGGCTTCAATATCCTGTGCTATTACATGTAGTCATAGCTACTTGGCAAACAATCCACGATCCAGCCAGTCTTTCCTATTAGTTTTGAAGGCATGATTCAGGTCATGATTTTATGCTATGTAGGTTTACAACGCCAGCTATGGATCGTAAACTGTGGTGAAGTAGCCTATATCCCATAGTTCGCCCCCCAATCTTCTAATGGACCTGCATTATTGCAGACCTGGAGAGGACCAGACTGCGTCTCCACATATGTTACATGTTTGTTTAAGCTGATGGCCCTTTAGTTACTAACACGCAAGTCTCAAACGAACAATCATTTGTATTGTATATGGTACATGAATCATTAGCCTGGAGTCCAGCCATGTTGGCTTTAAGCGGGGTAGTGGATCTTGGGGAGCGGACTCAGAAAGCTAACAAGGCTGGACTCCAGGCTACTAGTGAATCACGCCATAAAGCTGTCATATGACATACAAAATGTGAAGCAACCGACCTTTGTTACTTTTAGGTCACACGCAATAGGTAAACTCGTTACATACATACATACATACATACATATAAACGTACAGACGACATCGTAATGTGTGCGACCTTAGCGCAACAAAATAAAAACGATTGCTGTCGACTCTGCGCTTTGCCGTGAGTTACTTTATTCATTTATTTGGCTCCTGTTGTGCGTCACTTAGTTGTTTTTCCTCCTTAGTATGTCAGTCATTTGGGTATTTTTGTTTCCACTTGTAATTCTCGCTTCG
The DNA here is from genome assembly GCA_013266295.2 of Branchiostoma floridae x Branchiostoma japonicum. Lineage (NCBI taxonomy): Eukaryota > Metazoa > Chordata > Leptocardii > Amphioxiformes > Branchiostomatidae > Branchiostoma > Branchiostoma floridae x Branchiostoma japonicum. Next base: position 20,378,344 of record CM023840.1, read on the forward strand.
CTTCACAACACTTTCATGGACAGATATCACCCAGTTCTATCAACTCTAACGACAGTAATACACACTACTCATTTTCGTGTAGGTGTAAAGTGCGAGAGTGGCAGGGTATTCGTCCTGGCCAGCGTGGGTAGACCAATATCACAAGCAGATGTATGGTTTTGGCTAATCTCTTTGCTTCTTCTTAGCTTTTCAATGAATGCCTTGCAATGGCCAGCAAATTTAACTCCGGACCTTTGGACGGCTGGAGCAGGCTGGATAGGGCGCGAAGACAGCGCATTTCAGAGACAAAACAAAGGCGGATAAGATCTGTGGCTGTCCGGATGATAAACCTAAACCAAAATGACTTGGGGTTCAAAAAAGATTGAACTCTGTTGCTCGTCACTTGGAAGAAGGGCAAAACGTAACGTTACATAAATGAAAAATCCCCACCAATCGGCGCTGCACAACCTGTTATCAGAGTAATTGGCTGCATCATAACAGGCCGTTATCAGACCCCATTACTGCTGTATTATTACAGACCGGATTACACATGACATTTATTCCCATCCCACTCCTGCCAGACGACTTCAAACGATAATAGCGGCTACAGAGTAATCTCAGAGCAGATCTTTAAAGGGAAAAGTCTGTATTCTGCCAGCCCCTCTGAAGACCGCAGCCGGGCAAGAGTTACGAACTTCCCCTCAGAGATCTGACAGAGATAAATGATCATCAGCTATAGCAGTTACCTGGAGTCACTGTGAATCTGCTTCAATTAGCTTTTCACTTTTCAAATTAAACGGTGCTATCATGGAAGTGAAACACAATTACACAACATAATGAGTCGGAAAATTAGTAAGAATCGATGCATGGACAGCATAGGTAACTATCTATTGCTTTCTTGTGTACATCACCTGGATCTAAAGAAAGGTCCTATGAACCTCTCGAGAGAATACCTCGATGTGACTTGATGCTCCGCCTCCAGTAAAGCTATAGATACGTTACCATATTAGAAGGCATTCACGCCTCAGCAAAATGGCATTCTTTCTCTGAATTGTTGCAATAAAAGTATAGACTTGTACTGTCAAAAGAGATGCGTAGAACACACCATGCCAACAGTTCCTTGTCGTTTTTCCTTACGTTCCTCCAGGGAAAGCAGTCGGTTCCATAAGCTCCGGGCGCGAAAAAGTTTGAACTGTTGAGTTATCGTTACCTTTTCGAATGATTCACTCTGCAAACGTTCCCTGGCGGCTGGTTCTGTCGGCCATGTTGGTAATCCATGTTTCGTCGCTTGGACGAAAACGCTTATTCACATGTTAGTTTGCGTTACGTTACTGTACAAATAAATCAATGTTATTCCCCAACTATGTGATAACTGGTGCCATGCCCTATCTCCTTACTTGTTAATCAAAATATACCACATGGAAGGGATGGCAACGGGTGCTACGAGATCAAAGCTTTAGGGTCAAACGTAAAATTTGAAAAAGCACGTGCATTTACATGATATATTGAGCTTTCTCAGGATCATACATACAGATGCATACAGGTTACAACATAAGTGAAATGTTGATCCAACTTTGTTCGAAAGTCTGACAACAAACACAACTACATGGTGATACGCAGATATTATCTGCCTGAAAGTCAAGGCTGACTGATGTTATCGTGTGTGGGTGTACGTTTGAATGACAGACTTAGTTACTGTGAGGCTTAGCTTGGCTTCTAGTGTCCCGGAAGCGCAGTCTTCCGTCTATGTAGTACGTCAGTTGTGAAGGTAGTAATAAGCTTTCTCATCAGCAACATCACACGTGATAGGAATCTTACCAGAAAACATTCAACTCCTATTACGCCAGGGTGATCGATATCCAAGCTATATCCAACATTTAGATTATTGAAGTGAAGTAGAGTTAAAGCATGTTTCTACTTAGAATCTATTCATCGATCAAAATGCATTTGACAAATACAAAGGTTATTGATCAAGCAGATATGGACGTTTCAAATATCCAAAGTAACCACAATATTTTTCTATTTTCTTACACCATCAGGTTGTTTAAAGACGATCCCCAGCTCATGGCAGTCTTCAACCAGAAATTCCGACACCTGAGGGAGAGGGACGCAGACGTCTTGTACCAGGACGCCATCTTGGACGCACATGCAGCGACGGTGATGGAGGCGCTGCACGAAGCCATCACCCACCTGGACGACTCGGCGTACGTCATGAAGGTTTTACACGACGTCGGCAAGATGCACCAACGGTACAACGTCGACCCAAGCGTTTTCTTGGTAAGGACAGGTCACAGTCCGAAAATCATTCCCGTGATGAGATAAACCTCTTTATATAAGGGTCTCTTGCCATTGTGGCCACTTTTTGGTGGTCCCTGGGATTATTTTTCCACTTCATTACGAATCGTGTGACGGTTTTCTTCCAGTCCCTCGAGAGGTCACCACAGGCAGGTTTGCATAGTCACGATGAATGTACTTTAACACAAGACGTTAATAGAGACAAATGCATAAGGCCTCGCGGTTCAAGTTCTCACATATCTTCTCAATCGATTAATCATCGGCCATCTGGTTTTCTGGAGCCACTTTTGTCGCCAGGTCTACAATCCCATTTGCTTTTGTAAAATATAACATGTAGGGTACAAATAGTTTCAAGCATCCCCCAAATGATCGACTACATCATACTAGGGTTCACAACAAAGAGCGTTGAGAAGTTTCACAGAAAAGGAGCCATCGTGGAGTCAATCTCATAATCGTTAGACAGATCGTTCCGAAGAACGCTTAGAGTTGGTCATGCAGAGCTGAGCTGTGAAAAGTCGTTCGATGTGCCAGTCCTTACTGCGTGCTTGCACAGCCGGTGTTCCACTACCCTGTAGGCGTCGTAATTTTAGCCTGCTGTTACATCTACACTCTACATGAACTCCAGCAGGGCCAGTTGGGTGCACAGTGCTGGGGGGGATCCACCTCTGGTCTCAGAGCGCCAATACCAAATACCAGTTCATTGACCTTTATTGCAATTTTCTGTCCCAATAGCCTACTGTGGAACACCAAACTAAGACATATTTCTAGATATAACATACATGGCAGGACGTAGCTGGCATACAAGCCCGTCTTCATCTTACTTCCCAATACAAATGTACTTGTGATAGTGAAAGAAACAAATGAGTGTCCAGTGAAAATGCGCATGGACCATTTGAAAGACGTCGGAAATTGTGGCAAAAATGATGCCAGAAAGACGCCCAAATGCAGGCCGAAGTCATGCATCTTCTGAAGGATTAATGCTGATGGTGAGGCACCAACTCCAGACCTCTCACTTTTTATCAATCTAAACCGATGAAGAGCAATTTGCACGATATACAATGTTAGTTACCTTTGATCCCCATTGTCATTGATAAGGACTGGCAGCAGAATCCTCTGCTCCATTTACTTTATGTAGTGCAGTAGAAGCAGATACGAGAGCATAAACTATGGTTTGCTGCTCGCTTTGGAAGTTACCGTCTGATGTACTCACGTAGTGTTCTCTTCTACCTCCATGTCAATACCAATCCAATGACTTTCAAAGTCTGACAGCCCACCCTCCCATTACGGGTAGCCTCGTGAAAGTACGCACCAAAAAATGTCAACAAAAGAACCTGCTTGCAGACTAACCAGAACGACCCAAGGCCTGGACCTGATCTGGCAGAACAAAACGTGACCCAAGCACCATGAGAAGCTCCGTGGAGTGAAAGGAACCCCAATAAAACTTTGTAGGATATCTAACATGGATATAAAAAAAATCTAATATGCGTTTACTTTATGATACAACCTGAAGTAGGAAGATACGCCATGTTCATACCGGGGAATGGATAAATGTCCGACAGACCTCACCTGAAATATCGCGCAACTTGAAAGCTTCTTCCACCGTCATTAATATCCTATCTCCTCCATGTCCTCCAGAATGCCAAACAGAATCCTGAAGAAAGACAAAGAAGAAGAAGACAAATAGTCGTGCGCCTGCCTGGGGTTATACATAGCCGTTGGACACCACCGCACTCCTTATTCATCCGTTAATTGCACCGTTGTTCTGTTAATGAGGAAAAGACATTGCCCATCTCTTCCATTCACTAGATACTTTAACTTTCATTTTCTCCCTCCAATTCCAATTTCGATACTTAATTGAAGTTGTTCTTTATAAAAGAAGTTGTGAATAAAACCCTGGGCCCTCTTGAGTCTTGGTGCAGTATTGCCGGAAACAACCATCTACCGTTTGTCCTGTTGAAAATATTTTACATATTCTCTGCTACTGCAAGCAATATTAGCCACATATTATAGACGAAGTGGGTAAATTCGTCTCCCACTGCCTGAAAAGAAGAAGTCAAACCCAACCAAATTAGTACCATGTATGCTGTAGAATGTAGTATCACGTAGTCTCTCATATCATTGTATCTTCTTTTTAATGTTGTTTGTTGTTACTTGTTATCTCCATGAAAAATGGAGATATTGTTTTGGGTCTGTCTGTCTGTGTGTGTGTGTGTGTGTGTGTCTGTCTGTGTGTCTGTGTGTGTTTCCGCCAATTACTGGTGAGCATAACTTAAGAACGCCTTTATGGATGGTGATGATATTTGGTATGTAGGTAGGTCTTAGGAAGACAAAGGTCAAGGTCAAATCTGGGCCTCCTGGTGGCTGACCTTGGTACTGCAGCAGAACTTCCGGTTTTTGTATCTTTTGTCCTGAACATGTTATGGTTTTGATTTTTTGGTGGCAGATAGCTTTTCCTGCCAGGAATAAGTGTTGTGGGTTTGGTCCCCCTAGCAGCTTGTTCTGGAACTGCAGGGGGGTTTTTGAAAAAAAAATTTAAGAGCATATAAGTCCAGAAAGGAGCAACGTATTATCATGATTTTTGGTATGCAGGCAGCTTACACAGAGATGTACATAATTAAATTCAAATTATGCAAATGAAGACTTAATTTGAATAATTAATAAGAAAATTCTGAAATTCCAGTGTTTTACATTATAGGACTTTCATACATGTAATGTGTATAATCTATCGCAGGTAGAATATCAACCGATACCAATTATGCAAATATAGACCTCATTTGCATAATTAATATGAAAATTATATAATTCCTTAGTGGTCATTGATGGGAATTTCATACTTGTGACATGTGTAAGTTAGTTAAAAGTTTACAACACCATACATATATTATGTTAATGTACAGGTCATATGCATAATTAATGATAACGTGTTGACATGAAACATTGCCAAAGGATTGGACTTTCACATCAAATATATGTTATTTGTGTTCAGGAAACCATAATTCATGGAGATATGAGGTCGTGGAACTCTTGTTTGTATTTGCAATTAGCCCTCGGGCATGTGTTTGCAATAAACTTCTATATGTGGACTGAATATGGATTTTCACAAGCACAATGCGGTTTGTAATCTCTGTTATGAAAATTGTCAGCGTATCTGTAAGAAATTGAAGCCTACACGCTCACATAAATACGCCGATATGATATCATATTGATTTAGCTTGGCACCAAGGGTATTGAATGAATGACAGTTTCCAAAGAGCACGAAGCAACCTTCGTTCACATTCTAAAATAGCCCACACAGAACTTTATTCCAACAAGATAAACATTGTAAATGATGAGCGTTCATATCCGCTGTTCATTGCTCAGATACACATTTAAGGTGCTTGGAGTAATATTAGAAATTGATACAAAATGTGGTGGGTGGGCCTCTTGGAGTGCCCAGACAGATATGGTTCTGGAAAATCTCTCTGGTAATCAATAGGCGGAAGGATCTGGGTTTCGTTGTATACACAATGCCATGTATAAATCAATGGGGATCACGAATTCTCTTTCTCATTTCGCTGCGGGCTATAATGCACTTTAGCGAACGATTTATGTGTTTCTAGATGATTCCTCCATGACGACCTTGCACAAAATCCTCTTGTAAAAAATAGTTCTGTTCTCTGATGTACTGTTAGCGTGCCTTCCCTGACGACGCGTCAGTCCTGTGTTGGTTGTTGTTGTCACGCACAGATGTAAAACAACGAAGATATGTGAAGACATTTTTCGCATTGTTTATCAGAAATTGGTATTGAATGCCAGATGTATATCTTGTTAGAACTTCAAGATGTGATCATGATTGATCTGTACTTATTTCCATTGATTACTCTGTCATCTGTGTCCACAGAAAGTAGAAAAGCCGTTTTTGACGGCCGTGAGCGACGTCCTCGGCGACAGGTACACAAAGAACATGGAGGAGATCTACACCATCACGATCAAGTTCATCCTGGAGACGCTGTCGGAAGGCTCGACCATGGCGCTGACAGAAGACGAGGAGAAGAACCTGAGCCGGCTGTGGCGACCGCCTGGCAGGGTGCACAAGTTCGTCAGACCCGAGAAGGTAGCCGCCATTGTGGACGCTGATGCAGGAGCTGAGAATGGCGTGCACTGATCAGAGATATATAGGATTAATACAGTTGAAGCTTGAACAAACCTTCGGGTTTGGTACAGTACGGTGCTGGACAGGCCTTCACTCGTTTTGTCTGGGTCGTACGTAGGAAGCGCAAGCCGCTGTTCCAACCAACGCACCTGCGCTCTGTAAATGACCTTCATCATCGCTAGAGAAGGGATGGTGATGATGCAGAAGACTGCTGATCTGGATGGCGATGGCCAGCACGCTACACAGCCCTCCTGTTCTGTTTTGTGTTTAGTTTCAAAATTTTCTTAAACTGAAGCTCAAAAAGACGTATTGCCTTAGACGGGTTTCATTGCCAGCAATGCGTTTTGGTGGAGTTTTTTTGTCAAACTACAGTCACGAGGCGGTTTGCTTTGCTTACACAAACTATTCTACAACGTCTATGTCACTCGCAATTGCGTTAGCCGATTCACTTATGTAAGATATAACACACACATGTTAAACGTTATTCATCGAAGACGATTGAGCTGCATCCAATTGCTTTTAAGTTGTACTACGTACGCCGTGACTGTAATGTGACATTCAATGGAGATTGTTCGGTTTGCCTGTTATTATCTCAATGACTGATGTGACGATCGTTCAATATTTTAATCTCATGAAGTTGAAATGTATACATTGTTGATGCAACGTTTTGTGACGTTTACAGTGGATACGCTCGTAGGTATTTCTATCACATTGTTCAAATCCTTCTGTTGTCTCGTGTGATTTTGTCTGGCATTCGGGCTACAGACAGTCGTTACGATTACACATTTAGGTCGGTACTCAGTCCAACTAACGTTACATCTCGGGGCGATCAACCAGTCTAACTTATAACCGCATTACTGGGAACTTTGCCATTTCCTAATTTCTTAACACTTGGGTCTTCATGGTCTTTCATCATCATCATCATCTCCCTCCAGAACGTCTTGATCCTGAACTGTGCCGACCGTACCCCTTGTTTTGCTGCATATCGACTTATTTTATTTACGACTCACGTCGTAGTCGTGACTCAATTAGGTTAGAAAAACATTGTCTGCCGCAATGAGGGTCTGTCATTTCATTAACACTACCTCGGGAACACATCCAAATGTAATTAGATTCAGTTCCAGACAAATTAGGTGCTTGGTTCAGATGGGTACGGTCGAATCTCCAAGCAGATTCTCGGGAGCAAGGGGAGTCTATGTTGGCCGCCTGTAACCATTGGCCGGGCCGGTATGGCCAATTTGATCGTCCCCTGCCCGCCGAAAAAATCTGCTTGGAGATTAGGTACGGTTGCTTTTTACTTCGAGCACATTGAACTGGGGCTCGTGAATATAAAAATGCCTATCATTTATACAACCGAATTGAGGCGATGGAGTAAGATGTTTTAGATAAGAAAGATAAAGATGTAAATGTTTGATACAAGTTGGCACCAAATGTGGGTAGAAGGGGTGGGGGCGTTCAGCTGTCTGGAGGGCGAAGGGAATTAACACCGACAGAGACGCGGTGAGGGTTAGCGCACGTGCCCGGCTTGCCGGTGAGAAGCTGGTCCGACAGTCTCTTTGCGTGCACAGTAAAACCACCATAATCATCAACATCGTTATCATAACCCGGCATCAACTAATTGCCAGAGTCTACAAAGAGCTGTTTGACATTAGAGTTCTATTGGATTAACCTCTGTGTCACAGTTCTATAACTACTGTTTGCTTCGAACATTTGAAAATAATACATCAGATCACCTTTAGTCAAGGGTCTACTTTTAGACATTTCCCTGCCCCATTAAAACCTTGGATGTAAATCATGAACTCCCAAAAAAGGTAATCTTTCGTTCAGGACTGCACATCAGTCGTAACCTTATGGATCTGGTGACTTATGCGGAAATTTAAACGCACCAGAAACAGTTGCCAATGTAGATCCTATGAGAAGAAAGATCAAATGCAGGCTATGTTACGTTGTTGGACGGTAATATTTGGCAGATGTTGGGATGGAAGATCACAACGTTTCTAGCTGCTGAGTTTTACCCCGTTACGATCTTCTATCGCAGATCTTCTTGGCGGTAAATTGAACGGGGCGTTCAAAGCTCCTAAACATTATACCTCTTGCTATCAATTATGGCGATGCCAAGGACCATTAACTGTTACCTCGCAGTCCGGCAATAGCGTTATCTTGAAAGTCTCAGAATTGAAAAGGGAATCCTCCTTCTTGTCCACCCACGCTGGGGCCATGGACTTAAAATGTGCGATAAGTGCAGATACCGCCATATTAGGCAGTAAACCCTGATTTAATGTTCCGGCTTTCAGCCTATGTCCGGATCTTCTCTCGTACGAAGCGCCCAAAACGCGACAGACTATTCCCTGTAGAAGAGAAGTTCAAAAAGATCAAGGGTGAATCAATAAGTGAATGGCCTCGGGTGACGCACAATGTGGGGGGGAGGCATTTATCTGTTCCACACAGTGCGGTTTTATATGTTCTAGGTTAGCAGCTTATAGCCACAAATGTACTTAAAATCCACCCATAAAAAAATGTTGTGTTTCGTTTTTCCTCAATATATAGGAATATTTCGAACTTGGAAAGGCATATACATGTACATCGTTGGAATCAATAGACATTGAAAGTAAAATCGTAATGGACTGCATCTGTCATACCAAGATGCTTTTAACTTTTATTTCGATTTACATCTTGAGTCACCATGCCTACGTACAACTCCAGATCGCTGAAGGAAAGTTATTCTATGTTGTCGCTGTTAGGTACTTTGAAGACAATGTAAACCAGGTCTTAACAATTCAATTCAGAGCTATGCACACGTCCCTTCGTTATCAGAATAATTTCAAAGCCTCACGAAACGGTGCGTAACAACGTAATTTGTTCGGTAATAAATCGCATTTATGGGTACGGTTCTAGGTAATTGCATCATTTGTAATGTGTAAAATTGCGGACGGACAACTTGTTAATTTCATCCAAGGTGATTCATCCACTCATGAAGGTAGGTCAGTCTAGGTTCCGTTGCGTGTCTTGAATATACATACGAGAACTACCTTGCGTCAGGGAGAGGCGGTTACAGGTGGCGTTTATTCGGAAATAGCCATTACAGAGCTGTTTAATGGGGGTGATTTGGAAACACTGACTGTGTGCCGTGATTGTTCTATTTCTAGCCCCGCAGTCAGACAATTACGAGGCGGGATCTTGAGCGACAGAAAGAGGACGATGATTTAGAAGATGACGGCCGTCCCAGCGGTAAATAGAGCTATCTGACGGCAGGTGTACACATTCAGAACTGAGATTTTGTACTGCTGGTTCATAGATGCAATTCTTTATTTTGTGCTCCCATTGATACACTATGACCGATGAGCGCGGAAATGTTTGCTATTGGAAGAAATACTTTGCAAATGTGCTATGTTAGCATATCGTTTATCCCAGGACAGTTTATACCTCAGCTCAGTGTACAAATATATGGATGTTTTGTCATATCTTGAAAGGTGTTTGATCTATGTTGAGCTGTGGTACCTCGAGTACATTTTCATTAAAGAATCAAGAATCTGATATATGTTATATGCCTTATCTTGCAGTATGTCATTGTCCCGTGTAATGGCTTGATTCGAACAAATCTGAAAGATCAAGGTTTCCATTGGACCCGGCGTAGTCCGATGCCATGGATATCACTGAGCACTGGGATATTTGTAGACCTGTGTTTTGTAGATGGTATTCTGTATTCAGAACGATAATTGGCATTAAATCAAAGTCTTTTTAAAACTTTCCAAGCGTTAATATGATGCGAGTCTTCTTGTTTGCAAACCCCACATGTTTACACAATACAGATGTTGACTTCATGTACACAGAATAATTGTTTCATCAGGAATATCGCCTCAAGGCAACATTCAATCATCTGGTTCTACCATTATGAACACATATTGACAGACGATTCTATGCATTTGAAATACTTAATCTCTTAAGAAAATCAAAATCCCAACTTATTAATCTGAAACATACATGCTGGGGCTAAAGACAACACCATCCATTAAAATTATCAATTATCTTCATGGACCGTCTGAAACATTTCTCCAGGCAGATGTTTGGAGGGAATATAATAGCGGTTTGTTTTTTTGACATGTAACCTAAAATTGTGCACCGAGAGAATGGGACATCCACAAAACGATACGATCTTTCCTTAAGCTTGAAGATTGTAAAAAAAAAAAAAAAATTAACGTACCTACGTGTAAAGGAGCACGTAGACACGAGCATATACCACCGGTATTTAGCTTGTTAATACGTCCAATGGGAAATTCCAAGAATTCAGTCAAATATGAAGCAAATTGAATTTGAGATCATAAGAACAAAAGGATGATTGATGTTCATGGCCAATTGGCAAGTTAAGCGCCAAATGTCCGCGTCAACTGCAACAGAAATGTCAAATGCACTGGTGATACCAAGGCTATGGAAACCAACACAAGGCCGCAACTAGTTGAAAAGCAAATCATGAGACCTTCAGATTGGGAATTATGAATCACCAGCATTAACACATGTTCATGTAACATGGAGTCACTAAGCACTAGATCGATGTCTTCTAATTGCGAAACTCATGTGCATGTAATCTGCCTAAGCGTCTTCTCCCGAACTTGAACATAATGTATGTATACTACACATACAATGGGCTGCGATGCCTCCTAAACACACTCTGGTAGGGATGCCACTTAGCTCATCAGCTCATAGAGGAAATAACATCATCGGGAAGCCACTCATAACGTATACTCTCCAGGTGAATCGATATCTACTGATATACAAGTCATCATACTCCGAAGTTGACTTAAGAAGTTAACACCCAATCACTTAGATGCAATGGGGAAGCTGAAGGTGACTTTCACGAAACCTTACTATATAAATGCGACTTCAATACGTATCTTAGGATGCGTCCTATAAGTAGTAATAACCCATGATACTGCAGCCGGATATGGTATGCGTTATATCTATAATAATCATGAAGTGCGAAAGATGCACAACGTCCCACGCATACATTTGTTTGATCGAGGAGATTTAAGAATGGGTTTGATTCGGTCCACGTGAATTCTACGAGGATGTAACACTTTCGTTTATTGAAATAGCCCTTGATAATTGATACCCTTTGGTAGTTGAAACTGTTAGACCGTGGCAGCACGGTCTGTGCTGTAAATCCAAATTGACTAGTAAAGAAAGAGTCCCCATGATGAACGATGTGTCTGTTGTGTGCTGCGCTGCGAGCCTTTATGTCTATTTCCATAGGCGGCCGTCGGGGGGATCTCCGTTTTTCTTTATTTTCAGATGTCAGGCTAATTTTGACCGATATATTGCAGTTGACAGGCTTGGGGATCGGTCTATTTGAGACAAATTCGAATTGTTAGACATTGAATAAAATGATAACATGAATGAGCGGATGGGTGAGTGGATGAATAAACGAATCCAGACATGAAAAATGCCAGGAAAAAGGAAAAGGTCTGTATGTACATCAATATGTTCATAAAATCCCGACAGACATCAACAGGTGTGACGGCAGCAACAGGTGATCACAGGTGAGTCGGGCGGGAAAGCAGGTCAAGGTTCACGGCCCATGCGCAGTATAGACGTTCAAGATGGCGTTTACTTTCGCGGCATTTTGCTACATCGTGGCATTGTTACTGTCGGCTTGTCTCATTTTCTTCGCCATTTGGCATGTAAGTTTTTTGGATTGGTCAATAACTTTGTTGTGGTAAAAATCTGCGATGTTAGATTTGTACAGTGCAATTTATAATGTACTGAAATGAGGATAACTATGCCCAAAGGTGGGAGGGCGTTGGGCGGCTTCTTCGAACATCATCATATCTGAATTTATTTACTACAAACCATGATACTCGTGTCAACATTTTGGCTACTTCAAAGCAGTTTGTTTCTATTATGGCTAATATTAGACAAATTTGGTCGTCCAGAATTATGCATGTCACAAAATAGTGTTTACGTCATCGTTTGCCCGCCCCTCTGCCCAGCCGTTCTCAAATTATATGTTCCCCTTTTTATTGGTTTGGCTACATCATAACTAACAGCCCGGACTGTCCGAGAAGTCAGAAGCCTAACCAGTCAAGAGCGACACGTCACCATTTGAAGCGCCGCCAATCCCTAAACGTCAGACAAATCAGCTCTCAACACAATATTAGTCACATCGCCGGTAGATGGGGCAGGAGTCTTTTGTGAGGGCCTGCATGGGGGGGTAGTGATTACGAATTACGCAAAATTTTCACCGCCGATTACGAATTACGTTAAATTCTCAGAGCTGATTACGCCTTTACGCTTTTTGGCAAATGTACTATTACGAATTACGTTGATTTTTGGGACGTCTGCCTACGAATTACGGCGACTAAAAAGCCCTGATTACGCCTTACGAAAAAGGGCTTTGTGCTGTCATGAGATCACAGAAGGACAGATCTCAACACACAGCTGAGCCCACTCAGCTGAGGGCTGACAGATACCGATTATGTTGACAGCTTTTGTTAGGGCCAACTCATGCAATTACAGAGAAGTATTTTTTATCTCGATTGTGATATTGTACATTTGATTTCATTGACTGAACCATTCCAGATCATTGCCTTTGATGAGCTGAAGACGGACTATAAGAATCCTATAGACCAGTGTAACAGTCTCAACCCGGTGAGTCCACGCTACTGGTTCCCTCTAGTCATATCTCCCACACAGTAATCTCACCTGTCATCTACAGACATGATGTCATGTATCATCCCAGCTAGATAGGTCAGAATGTCAGACAGACTATGTAGTTGTCTAAGAGTTTAATTCCCTAGGCTGCTAAATGGATGACAAGAACATTAGTGATGGGAAGTAAGTTTGCTCGTGGGAAGAGTTGACATTTAGTTAATGTGTGCAAATCCACTGCGTCATTGCTTGATCAATTCACTGAAGTCAGAAAGGAGCCAAGGAGAGGCTTAAGATTCTGGCAACCATTATCAGGAGAGAGAATGTTAATGGAAGTTGGTTCTACAGAGAGATGAAATTATGAAATAGTGCTGTAGGTCTTTGTAGATGTATAGAAGGATCTACATGTTCTCCACTTGTAACCCAGGGTGTTACCCAGGGGCCTCTATTGGACTGGGGCTGGTAATAAGTTTGTCATAAAGTATGTGTAACAGCAGGACATTTCTATTGAATTATGCTGCATTTTGTCAATGGCAAAATGATAGGTATCTTGCATATCCTGGCCAAGACCATTTTTATCACCTCTTCCCTCAATTAAAGATAGTCGTCTTAAGACCTAGTCTAGACATGCACACTGATCTGAAGAATGTTTGTCTCCCAGCTGGTCCTACCTGAGTACATCATCCATGGCTTCTTCTGTCTCCTGTTCCTGCTGGCAGGAGAGTTCTTCTCCTTGGCCCTCAACATACCACTCATTGCATACCATGTATACAGGTGAGAGGAGAAAACCAGTGCTCTTAGATGTTTGTTTGAATGCATATGTTTGGCAAAATACATGTACATCTACATGGAAAACAAACTTGGCAGCAACATCTGCTGGGGATAACACAAAGAAGCCGTTGTTTTTATTGAGTGGCTTTCAGCTTCAGGGCGAAATGTGACCTTCAGGCAAGTTGTATGATGTCATTGCCTTTTAACTGGATCAGAAATCAAGGTTAAAGTCTTAAAAGATGCAGACTTATTGCACTTTATCAATGCATGGGGTGAACATTAACGGTTTCAAACTGAATTTATAAGTTGAAAAGTTTTCTAGGGTCATTGTCATGATCTGTCTATATCCAACATCAACTTTGTTATTTATACAATGCTGCCTAAGTGCACAATCCTGTTGGAAATGAAATCCTCTTGACATTTCCTTTTAAAGTCAAGCTTGGCATGATGGGATTCCAGATCTGCAGTCAGAATGATGTGGGTGAAGACCTGCTGAACTTCCTGTACAGGTGTAACACCTTGCAGGTCAAAGGTCACAGACATTAGTAGCCAATGGTGCATTACTCACTGGAAAATAGGAAAAAAACCTGACTTATCCAATTTTGACTTCATGCTTGATGAGCTTGTCTTCAGATTGATGAAAATTACATGAATGTCTGTCTGGTGCATGTTCTGTCCCGTAATGTTTATTAATGTCCGTACAGGTATGCAGGTCGCCCTGTGATGAGCAGCCCTGGCCTGTATGACCCCACCACCATAATGAATGCAGATGTGCTATCACATTGTCAGCGGGAGGGCTGGATCAAACTGGCCTTCTACCTCCTGTCTTTCTTCTACTACCTATACAGGTGAGAGGGCCAGGGGAGACATGGCAAGGAACTAAAATGTACCCTAATCACAACATACATGTAATGCCTCCTGAAAAGATTTTATTTATTGGGAAATAAACTGAGAGTATGACAAAGGGAGAAACAGTAACTTATTGGTGAACCTGTTTCTTTTAGATACAAGAGTTACGACAATGTTTGCAAGACAAAAAAGATTGTAACTCAGCCTGCATTGATATTGGATGAATTGTGAAAAAAATTTATAGACCAAGATGACTTTTCAAACAATATAGTAAATTCACTACAAAGTAATTTTGTTATAAGAATATGAAACTAGATATTGTACTTGGGTTTCAAGAATTTGATTGCCACAAAGTTTGGTCTGCATTCAGGCTTAGACATAAGGTAAATTCAACAAAAAAACAACAGATTCAATCATAACAGTAGGAATTTTAATTGGCACGGACACGGAGTGCTCCTTTAATAATATACTGGAAATGAAAAGCCCACCAGCAGTTGATAGACAGATTATGGAAGGCTTAACGCACATGTATTCTCATTTAAGCCCAACCAGCTACGTACTCGAAATAAAGAAAATTACCCAGATATGATATGATTGTAGCCTGGAGACATGTAAAGTCTGTCTCACAGCTTGCACCCTCCTGTAATCACTCACAACAAGAATGTTGCTTGGTGATAGACATCAACCTTGCAGGACATTCAGTCATATAATTGGGCATTTAAGGCTGGACTGATTTCTTTTCTTGGATCTTGTGTTATAAGTAGAAAGATGAGAAAGACATACAGAAGGACCAGAATAATTCATTTTGGTCGTATGCGATACTTGCAAGAAAGATTTATGCGTTTATGTTTGGGATGGTAAAACAATTAATTTGTATGTAACACGTGCAGTTGGGTTGCTAATTGCTGTTGTGTTCAAATCTTATTTAGTGTACAGGCAGCCTTTCATAACAGTAGTGAAATACAAGTGTGTCGTTTTAATTGGTATATCTGTAGCATGTAGGTTTCCAGCTTATTGATCAAAGAAGATTCTGTCCAATTTGGGTTACAATTTTTTTCTCTATTTCTCATTAAGCTGATAATTTCTACAGCATAGAAAATCAAACCTTCATTCAGCTTTGATCGTTCTAAAATGAATTGTTAGGACTAATGAGTGTTAGGTGCAGACACCTAGGCAACAACACAGGGTGGGTATGGCATGTAACCAGCACACGTCAAGAGAAATAGGAGAATTTGACGCCATTGAACTATATAAGGTAGTATATAATGAGCTTTATTGGAACTAATTTAGATACATACTTAATACTACTTATACACCTGTTGCCTAAGTACTATCCAGAAAACATGGCTATGTGGCTGACTATGCCTGTTTGTGTTTCAGCATGATATATGCCCTGGTGTCATCTTAGAGATGCTGTGGCAGTGATGCAGGAATCTGGCACCAGACCACCACTGTTCAGCTACATGTTGGCTCCTCTCTTATTAACAACTTGCATAGTAATGAATAAAATTTTCATGTTTTCCAACAAATATCCTATGTTTTGTGCTGGGCAACACTGTAAAACTTGGAAACATTCAATGAATATGATGGACATGTCTAATAGGATAGGCAGATCCTAGTGACTATCTATAGACTATACCTGTAAGTTTGTTGTGAACCTATGACATTAACTTTGATGCAGGTTTACTTTAGACTTTAGACTAAGAATTGAGACCTTGTTGTTGAAGATGTGGCAAGTTACAGGAAATACAGACTTAACAAGGGAGTAGTGTAGGTAGGTTTGTGTCTCAAGTAATGGTGTTCTTTGATTGTTGTATATGGCAATTGTTTCTACTTTGGATGCATTTGATGCAATATGCCAAAATACATTTTCTAACATTAAAACTCAAAAGAGAACAATGCTCTTTATAAGTACATAGGTATCACTGGATGACCACACAGTATTGGGAAGGGCTTTGAAAGTGGTTTATACATGAATTTGAATGGAAATAAATCAAATAAACCTGGTTGCAGCTTAACCTGAAAAGAGCATGCCATATTATTATAACAAAGATTGGCTTCGAAAAACTGTTCTCATTTAACTGAATATACAGTCAGTAGTAATGGTAACAATAGTTGTTGATATATTTGGCCTCTGTGTTTTGAATAGGGTATGCTTAATGCTACAAAGGTAGATAAGTAGGACTAACTTGCATTTAGTATTACTGAAATAATCACCACAGCTGGGTTAGCCTTGTTGAATGCTCCAAGCTGTGAACTGAAGGGTATCCTTTTGACATATCTGTTGAATCAGGGTTGATGCCAAACATGCTGTTTTGTATGTTGTTTGACTGGGTATTAATAGCAAGATGTTAGGGGTAAGATGACGCAGGGCCTTGTAGTCTCAGCAAGCAAAACCTGCAACAAGGTAGTACCATTTTTGTGACAATCTATTTGCTTTATTTAGAGTGGTGTAACCTACAGGGGTAGGTTTGGGATGTTGGTGTGACTTTACATGAAAAGTTGGTTTTGGAGCACCACAGCAGCTACACTTGACACGTGTTAATCACCGCAGAGTTGAAACATCAGACCTGTAGAAAGATCTTGTGTATAATGTCACAGACATGAGCCAGGGACACAGGTGTATTGTCTTGGTGTGAGGTATGGTGCTCAAAGACAAATGTAGTGAAGTAGTGTCAAACATGAACATTAAACTGCTGAACATAACCTATGTTCTTTTCCCTATTGCTGCAGAACCACAGTGTATATGTAGAGTTGTCCAATGTTTTACGCATTATCTTCTATGACCAGTCCCTTGTGCTGCCAATGATCATGCTTAAAGAAAATCAAATTTTACATCATAGTTTGATACATATGACTGACAGCACTGCAGTGTTGCTATTGCTAGATAGACCTTATATGCTTAACTACATATTGGTAAGTAAGTGTGAAAACTGGAAATACTTTCTTTAGAGACATTGTATGTATGGAGTGCTTGTTGGAAATACAATGTATTATACAAGAATCACGGTGTCCATTTAAAGATTCTTGTACTTACAGTGTCCATTTCTTGCTGATTGATGTGCACATGCAATATAGTAGTATTGATTATGGCTACTTCATTTTGGTGAGGAGTTACATGTTTTAGGCCATGTGTATATGATTTTCCCGATTCTTTGGTTTTTAAAAACATGATATGATATAAAATGATCTTCAGGAAACGTCTTGGCACATGTAATTTATGGGAGGTGTCTCCAAAGGGAGAAGGGGAAGTGATCTAGTATGTGCATGTAAATGTCATCATCAATCATTCTCACCACATATCTGGTGCTCGGGATACTGCAGTGGGATGATCTGCATTAATGGACGGCGATGGTTGAGGTGTATAGACAGGACTTCATACACTCTGACAGCTGACTCTGACAAACACTATGATGCAGGACTCAATGGAGTAGTGCAGGGTTATGAACCCTTTTGAAGTAAATTCACTTGGTAAAATGTGACTCAACCAGATAATGTCAACTCTCATGATTCTGCCATGTAGCCTAAGACTGCTGCATTAAAAAGAACAATGTCTAATTTCTGTGCATGACTACTAGGTAGATTATGACTCCTGTGCCATGATGGGAAGAAGCTGAAAAGCTGAAAAAGTATACATATTTGAATAAAACCATAATTATACTTAAATATGAAGAAATTATGAAATGATCCAATTGAATGGCAGGGGTGTTATTAAAAAAAGCTAAATATAAATATCAAGTGGACTTGTGCATAGCTCCGAAGCTAAAAGGTAGAGACGATTTCACTGAGGATGAAGTCTAATATAGTCTTGTTTTTTGATAACATACACCCACTTCTCAACATGTGTGAAATATTTTGGAATATCCCATTTTTGTTGTTCGTGTTGAGAGTGCATGAATATGCAAGTAAACATCTTCAAAAGATAGGATCTTTTAATTTGATTACAATACAATGTAACATGTAATACCACAGCAATAACAAAATACTACAAAATCTTGCTGACCTTGAGCCTCCTGACCTTTCTCTTTATTTACAAGCTGGCATGCAGTAACCTATAAAACCTTGCAACGTCCAAAAAAATGTCTGAAGTCACTCATCTGAGAACTCACAGTGTATTGCCTTTTCAGTACATGTATTGGTAACAATGACTCCCATAATATATGTATATTAAAGTGCATTGATACATAAATCATCGTCATCTTTTAAAATCAGTGTTCTATTGATGCAATCAGTGCAAGCAGGCCAACAATACACATTCAAACTTGCTGCACAGCACCTTATGTTGACCAAAGAACAAAATACAATACATTATATGCAGTAAATCAAGCAATTCTTTATACAGACATTTCAGACAGCATCTGCTGTCCATCATCAGTGAACTGTGAATGAGGCAGCAGATGCTGTCAGAAATGCCCGATATGTTTGGAGACTTTATCCAGTTGTTTGATTTATTGTGTATAATGTATCATGTACCTGGATGTCTAACCTTCATCAATGTAACAATATTTTTACCAGCAGGAGTGGACCATGCAGGCCATAACAAAAACTACAAATAAAATTTGTATGTGGACTATGTTTAAAGGACAAGGACTGCCAACCCTCTTATAAGTCCAAATTCTGATTTTTTGTTGTGTGTGAACCCTACTGAACAGTAGGATCAACCAATGTTATTGTACCCAAGAATCACTATTGTTTGATTCTGTATCTTCTACTAAGTTCATCCTTGTAAACATAGGTCAGGAATTTCTCTTAAATTTTCTTATCTCTTATAAGCTGCAGCCCTCAATGTCAGCAGTTGATACACAAAACAACTATCTGGATCATAAAACCTTAACTTCCACATTGGTTGTGACTTATAAATGGCAGCTGTCAGCAGGGGCAGCCTCTAATGACGGTCACTCATCTAGTCATATTTCCATTAAGGAAGCAATGCTGGGGTGAGGGGAGTGCTGTTGCACAGATACTTAAGTACAAGACTAATGCTATCATCATAGTCGACTCATTTGTATTCAAGAGGTGTCCTCATTTAGTTACGAGTGGAAAGGTTTTTGCACACAGCTTTGTCATTGTCGCAAAGGGTGTCAGCTACTGAACACAGATTCTGGGAAAAGGATGATGTGTGTAATGAGAGGAATCCCAAGAGTGTGTTCAGCTTCTGGTCAAGAGTATGTGGAACGGATAGATGGGTTGTGTGTGGAATACAATTACAGATGCTCAGGGGGTTATGTGTTGGTCATTACCTACTGGCACAAGGGTGGTGGAGATAACTACTAGTCACTTTAGATTTAATCTTGGACACTCCAAGAATACTTCCAAGTTAATAGTGGTACACTTGTAAGTTAAACTGCTGGAGGTTTCCGAGCCTAAATGCAAACTCCACAAAGGGCAACAGGCCTGTCTAAGTATTGTTGTGTTGAATCAATAGTTCTACCTGTGTCTACCATTAGATGCATGGCATGTTTGGTGGTCATTTTATGATTTATTTGCCACTTAAGGCCACACCAATTTAATTTGTTGGTTCTCGGATTTTTCCAGAAGAAATATGAAGCGACCGGGCGAAAAAAAAAAAAATTAAAAGAAGCCTAGGCATCCTCTGATAGCCCCCAAAGCTACGATAGGAGCCTTGATGTCACCATACCAGGCTGGTTTATAATTCAAACAATGAATTCTAAACTTTTATCAAACCAGTGCTTGATACATGAAAGAAACTGTAAAACAACGCAGACAAGGAGCTTTCTTCAACTGTTTTTGGCAAAATAGGATCATTTTGCAGTTAATTCAAAGCCTGAATCCAATTTTATTTTTATTTGCAAAGCAGAAAAAAATGAAGCGGCGAATCCGAGAATCAACAAATTAAATTGGTGTGGCCTAAGTAAGAAGTGTATTGAGTCACACGTACTTGCCTGAAACAGCACATACTTAGGAAGATGCACTGAGAAATGTCAAATCACAAAATCTTTATTTCATGTATGATCTTGTCATAGATGTGGAACTTGGCAGTGCTGTGGGGAAAATCTGTTGTTGGCCAGACTTCACAACAAGCAACTTGTGATCCTTGACCTCATGTTAAAATGACATTAGTCACATGGAACTTGACATTCACAATACTTTCCTTGAGGAATAGATGTGAGAGGCTTCTGCTCACAATATCCTCACAAAATGTTGCTGTTCATCAATCATCAATACTCTAATGACAACATAATTTTGGCAATCAATTCCACTAATTGCCAGCATGCAACTTCACAAGCTTAGTGTGGATTATGTGCACTGAAGTCATTTTTGTTACATGAACAAAGGTTGGAAACTTGACATGGTAGTCATGAGTACAAACTGCATTTGGTATCCGTGATCTTTCAGTTCCAAATAGTTCAAGACTTGAACTTCAACAAATTTGTATACTCGCTGGAGCTATAAGTAAACATTTTGTGAGGAAGACAGGTTGATAAGGCATCCGTTAGTAGTGGTAACAGGTATTTGAGACTGTAGATTTTAATTTCTTGGTCAGAATTCATAAGGCATTCTTCACTGCATAAAAACATTTACCAGTAACCTATATATATACATTTGATAAGTTGTCAAAAGATTTGCAATTTGTGCAGAACATGTTGTGCATGCACTTCTCTAGGAAAATAATCTACATATAATGTTACTTGAATAGTTTGGTTCGGGTTGATGCAAATGTGTCAAGATAGATAACTAGAAATTTGTTTTGTGTTGAACAGGCATGCATATCATCATCTTAACCCAGGTCACACCAATGACATTATGATTTCAGACCATGTCCTTAATGCCCTCCAAAACAGAAAATAATCCATAGAAAATGTACAGTTTCTCAACTGCTATGCCAATACTGGTAGATTGGCACAACATTTGTGAATGCTTGATTTTCTATCAACTTGAGTTCAGAGGCCTCAAACCAAACTCTGCAAACATTTAATTTGATTGATCTGAAACTATGGAAATGAATTGGTGCGCCTAGATTATCAACCTCACAATGCTGTCCAGGGTACTGAAAGGTGAGTAGTTGTTGACAGCTGACAGTCACAAACATGGCTGTGACTGATTCTGTGGTTCACTACTGTTGGCCCCTTATCTACGGCACATATATGCTCTGACTCATTATGCACTCAGCACAACAGCTGCCTCCCATACTGACTGGCAGACACAGACAGCCTTAATGTAATTTTCTCTGATCCAACCTTCATGTACATCAATGTGAAAGTAAGGGAGAGCATCCAAATTCTGCCCTTGATGTTCAAGATTCGCATAGACTTCAAAATGGTATAAGAGACACTCGGATCTGCATTCAATCTACGTAAGTAGCAGTGGGACTACATTTATCCCACTTGTATTGTGGGAATGTTGTTTAGAATGACTTCAAATTTGACTGCCCTACGAGGTGGAAGGCAGCTACTGTAATAAGTGATGTAAGATAGAAAGACCTACAGTGCTTTTTTTACTTCATGTTTCTCAACAACAATAGTCCCTGATGGCATATGACAATTGCACCCTTCCATAAAATTGTTAATTTGTTTTTCATAACTTCTAAAAAATGTTCATGTAAATAATGATCATCCTTAAATCAAGACTGTGTGATGCACCAATTTGATGCAGCCTTTGTGTGCAGAGCTCATCGGAAAAGGGCCAACTTTTCCCTCAGCCACTCATCTGTCAACTCCTCCACATTACGGACTTCAAAGACCTGGAGAAACATATAGGAAAACAACATTATTACTAAAAAGACACAGTATAAGCTTTCAGCAAAAGATATCATATTCTGTATTTCAAATGTTGCATAAATGCAGTTTGAGAGATATGGCAATCACTTTGGTCCAAAAAACAGGTAATCTTTTAGTATGTCTCAACTTCCTAAGCAGAAAGCCCTGTATAAAGGTCTCACTTTTCTGGCAGAGATTTCTGTCTTCTGTCAATCATAATAAAGTAAAGTATGAAGCTTTCAAATGTGCCAAAAGATGACTGTGCAGTTAGCCATGCATACCTCCCTCTCCAGCTCTGGCTCTGTGCCCGGGTGAGGAGGTAGTTGATGCCCAACAGATAACTCCTGTACCTCTCTCAGTATGTACACCTTTGTGTAATGCAACCTTCTTGTGAGAACCATTATCGTATCAAACTGTCTACAACATCTCTTCCATCATGCTTACATGTTTCAGAATACTACTGTTTGCTTATGCACAGTGTTACATTAGCTAGAGCCATGAGATTGTTTGGTAAATTGGTGCAGTAATCTCATGACATCCATCTGGAGCTTTGAAGCCATTCCCTGTTGTCGTACATAATGCAGAGTTGGTGTATTAATGAGCCTGCTACAGGAACAAGGCCAATGTTACCCAAATGTACATGTGATGAGTCAGCTATGGTCCCTGTAGTGGGAAGGAACTCAATAACTTCCAATCCATCAAGCTATCTGCAGATAAATAGGCTAATGAAAATGTGGAGACCAACAGAGTATACAGCTTCTCAAGACAGAAAATTGTCTAAATAACCCAAGTCCCATGACTGTTTCTGACAAAATTGATTGGTCAGTCCCAACCCTTTTCTAGCCTGACTAAATCGTACTTCAAGTGGCCCACCTAAGTGACTGGCCCCCTTGAGCAGGCAATTAGCCCCTGGCAGCTTAGATAGATTCTGTAACACAGGCGCTAGGCTGTGTTACCTACTCCATCAATGTCATTCAAACATTTCCCAGCTACTTAACCCACTAACAAACACACCTTTCATACGAAGTGGCTACTCCAGCAGGGAGAAGGTTAACCTACTTCCATTATCAGAGAGGAGTACTAGTACTTGTACTTCCATTATAAGAGAACAGTACTTACAATTACAATCTTAACATCTTATCAGTGGATCTATAGATCCACTAGAATGAGCTTGCCAGCTAAAAGGTAGCTGGGGGGATGTGAGACAGCTATATATGCAGCTGCACAGGGAGAATATCACAACTGCTATCACCAATGCTGTCTGACATTAACTGTGGCTTGGGAATTTCTTCCAGGGAAAATCATTAATTGCTTTTCATTGAACATTCCGGCTTAGGTTGGCATTGAAAATCGGTAAATTTCCAGGGGACTGGAAGACCTTCAGCATTAGTGGTTCATGTGCTCTCTGTAGCTTGCAATTGTCAACAAAAGGAAACATTTTCCTTATTTGATTGCTACTATTTCTCATATCATATGCCAGGAACACAATGTTTCAATCATACATACATTCTATGGCCATACAGGAGATGAATTTTTCAAATAAACTGAGCCACCTAACGTTACTTCTTTTTTTCTTCAATGGAATTTGTTGACACACTGGTCCTTGTCTCTACCCAGATTCATATAAATTTGATTCTACATTTTTCTTACTAAACATTGCTGCATTTGTTGTCCCAAAGGTCTTTGTCATTTGCTTTGTTCCTCTATTATGTTTACAAATGTACATACATTACGTGATAATAGTCAGAATAATATTTCCCCGAAACCACAGTAATACACAAAAACATAATTTCCTTTTAAAAAAGAGTTATACTTCAAGCACATTTAAGAGGATGGCTAATCAAACATGCTTGAGAAGCATGTCTGTTGCCACTAGACATGTGCTGCCTTGACATATTTCTATTCTACATTTTGAATAAGTTGCAGCTATTGAGTACAACATACTACTACTTTTACATACCCTTTCTCAAGATTCACTAGGGGAATCCAAAATCAATTCCTCTTGTAATCCTGTTTGATTGACTCTTTAAGGTACGACCTACAAGAGATTCTCCTCAAAAGGTTATCAACATGTCCTTGGCCTTCCTTACTAGGAAATGCCGATGTCAATCTTGGTCAGCCAGGAGGACGGACCACAAGGACAGGAGACAGGATGACTCCCATATCGTACACGTAGACACATTGTACACGTAGATACACTATCCCATGTGATATGGGGATTCCAACTGAGAAATTGTGAACTCCTGTGGGAAGGTTACAGAAAGGATGGACCCGATGCATGAGTTAATCATTCCTGTGGGACTTACTACATGCTGCATCAGTACTTCAAACCTCAGAGTCTCCAAAGCCACAGAAACTCACTTTGCTGGAATCTAGAGGTCATGTCCTTAGCGTAGCTACAGCATTACCTGCAAAAGATGAAAGCTACAGGAGGGATCAGATAGGATTTTTGTACATCTAAGTCAACAAGCTTCATCCTCAAGAGGCATGAGCTTTCCCTCGCATGCATGGGCCTGTGACTAGTGACCCTGCTTCTGGACCCAAAGGTTATGGTTTGAATCCTGGCTGTTGTAGCTTGGCTGACTTCTGTGCTGCTGTGTACTACAGTTTCAGTCCTTTGGATGGCATAGCAAGTCATAGAACTGTTATGTTTGTTAAAAAGAGCTAGGAGAATTTGTACACTGAATCTGCTCAAACACGAACTGTACATAGCATTCTATAGTTTTTGTCACAACCACAGATAGATTAGCTTCTAAGTAAACAAAACAAGATTGAGATTCTGTTGACATTATTTTCCATTATCTGGATTATTGTTCCACCATGTATGGTATGCAATTATCGTCACATGGTGATACACACCTATCAGCTATCAGCAGACCACAGATGCTGATCAGCCTCTGCCCTGGGGTGAAATCTGCTCATATAGAATATACTGTATATATATGCGTAGTACTTGTGCAGGGCAATCAGAAAACAGAGGCATGAGTCAAACCGTCTATGTACCACTTTCAACTTGAAAGCAGTCTTGCACCAAACTCTCCTGGCCCCAAACTGCCAAGGCAGAGTCTTTTATCTGGTATTTACTTTCATCCTCATCATTTATCCAATGCCTTGCAGTTGAGGTGAAGCCTTACAGTACTTGTCTTACTTTAAGAGTAAGGATGACCTTGTGTGCTTGGCTAAATACATGAGCCCTAGTGAAGCCGCATTGCACTACTAGCTAATGAAAAACCGTCATGCCTTGTCCTCAGTCTGAGGTCACTTCCTTTTAATTCACCTTGTCCGTACTATCCATTAGGGGGAGTTCATGGTAAATGTTTGCTAAACCTGGGGTGACAGATATCCTTCCCAGGATGATCTTTGGCAAGTTTCGTCTCATACACCAGACAGCTCTACTTCTGAGGGTTAATTCCCTGTTGCTGACCTGCTCATCTGTCCTAGCTCAAAATGACCTTAAGAGCCAAAGGGATAAAACCTCAGCAATACACCATAAAAAAAGGTAAAGCAGGTGACCTCAGACTGGGTGAGAGGACGGAGCATGATGTTTTTTCGTTAGGCCACATTGATTTAATTTCATGGATGACATCCGTGCGCACATTGATTTTCACCTGTTCTTTAAAAAAAAATCACCTCCTCCTAGGCTCTGGCCTGGGTGCCATCCTCCATAGTCCATGGTAGCTAGCGACAATAGGGAGCCAGCGGTAACTACGGAGGATGGCACCCAGGCTGCCGAAGCTCCACGGAGCTCCAGAACTCAGTACAGTGCCGACTCATAAATGCCAATGCAAAAGGCCAGTATGTGCCGGCTTGTCGTAAAAGTCGCTATGTACACATGTACTTCTATATTTTATTATAGAAGTACATGTAGAGTATTTTATCTTCTAGGAAAGGACCTGTTTGTGCTTTTCTGACCGTCTTCTATGTAGAAATTGCTACCCCAAAAATTGCTTGTTTACAATATGGCGCTTGGGGCATTTCACTAGTAGCATGGTGACCAGGGCGGCAGTTGGCTTATAGAGGTGGTCTATACATACCAATGCAACAAAGGGATCGTGAGTTACAGCTGCAAACTTACAAATACGACCAATCCCATTACTCTGTGGAGGTCTATGACCTCCTTCACGGAGTAACAACAACTAAACTTGGAGAAGTGTTAAGAGTTTGAGCGTCTATAAGGTGTTAGCAGCACGATGACATTGACTAGATTGATGGTGCAATTTTGTTTGATGGTGGGAGGAAATTTGGAGCTCAGGGTTCATCAGCAATCCCTACAGGAGACTATTACTGTGCCACTCCTGGCTCCTGCAGCGAGCTCTCCTCCTGGGCTGCTGTAATTGGAGCACCACCTGTGTACCTCCTAGGGAGGGCCACCAATAACATCAAGTCAACAGACATAAAGCACTAGGAAATGAGTTCTCATTACATGGCTAGCTAGTGCACAGCTCTTCATTATACCAAGCCAGTTATCGCCTCTACAAAGGAGGTTATATATATATATATATATATTTCGTTTACTGTTGGTTGGTTTGTTGGCAAGACTTCATTTTTGCCCTAGGCATAGATTTTCCATTATTGCATTTTTCAGACTGCATTTCTTTCAACCAGGATATAACAAAGTTCTAATGTATGTCAAAGTGAAAACTACAAACGGCTTCCTCCTATCATGTGGAAATCCTGTTTTCCACTAGTCTACATAACTAAACCCATAGGCACAGTACAATGTATCTATAGCTTTTGATGTTGTCTGATAAACTCTTACACTACAAAACATCAAGCAATGTGTGTCACATGTTTCTGCACACTTTGATTTTGAAAAGTAATAAAGGGAAAATGGTCTACGTGCCCATGTCAGCAAATCTATACCATATAGTTTGTCATTCTCTGCAGTTATCATCTTTGTAGTTACATATATCCGCCACTTTGAAAAACAGTGTGTTTGAGAGATCTCTGATTCATCACCACCAGGTATACACACAGTTTAGATATGCAGGAGTGCATTGTGCATTACACTGGGGGAAATTGCATTGGAGATCACTTTTGGTGCATTGTTTCAGGGTGGCGGATATATGTGAACTGTCGGAATTACATCAATAGACGTTAATCCCATTTTGAGTCTTTTATATCTTAAGAATCTGCCTTTATTGAAATTATTGTGA
Source organism: Branchiostoma floridae x Branchiostoma japonicum (assembly GCA_013266295.2). NCBI lineage: Eukaryota > Metazoa > Chordata > Leptocardii > Amphioxiformes > Branchiostomatidae > Branchiostoma > Branchiostoma floridae x Branchiostoma japonicum. The sequence goes on from CM023840.1 coordinate 20,405,886, forward strand.
GGCACTTTTCATCTTTGCTGTTGTAATCACATTGAGATCAGTAATACAAAGTCAAGTGTTGATACATGCACATATACACTCACTCATAGGGGAAGCAAATGAATACATGTATCATATGGCATTCACATGGCCATACAACTGGAAAAAATTGCTCTCTTTGGAAGAATGGCCAAATATTGGAATGGTCTCCAAGAGGATATCTCAGCTATACATAAGTGTTTGAACTGAGTGAAAGGTTAAAACATTTATCAAGCAGATTGTATCTACAGGCAATACAGGAATGCCTCCGTCCATACTTTACCTGTCGTTTATTGAAATCTAAACCTTATCTGTTCCCAGTAGACTATGACTGTACCTGTGTACATTGCACCATCAATAATGTAGTGGACATATGCAGTAACAGATAGGGGTACTGTACCGTATCAAATCACAGGTTTATACTACCGACTATTCCTACAAGGAAACCTGCTAAAAGTTAGTAAAACCAAGCCAATTTTACAACAGAATACCAACAGTTGCTTCACAAATACCCAAAATACCATGATACACTCGACTGTTATTAAATCATACCCGGTATCTTAGAAAACCTGAAGAGACTACAGAGAGGATCAATCAATTACCCAGCTTGCTGTATCTCCCAGGAATCTTTCTTATGATGTTTTCCCTGGTGCCCTCTGAGATGACTGATTGTTGGGCTTCTGCAGATACCTGGAGACATTGATTACTTGATTCTCTTCCCTTTAGGAGGAGGAGAAACTCTGCTGGTGTTTTAGGTAGAACTGAAGGCAAATGACATGCCTCACACGTGTCCCATTAGCTACAATGATGGATTGCTGTGGCTGGTAAGGCCAGGTTCATAGACAGTTTAGGATATGCTGTATATATGTATGGTACATTCTATGTGCGTCACCACAAGGAGATATAATGTCACAGTAGCTAGCACTTCCAGGAAGAATGCAAATCAAGAAGAGCTCCATATCTATCAAGAAATCATTGTGGCAGTATTCATGACAACATGGTCGTGAATCATGGAAAACTTACTGTTCTGCATGCTAATATGTTGGTTAATTCTGGTTGGAAATATGGCACAGATGTAGAAAATCTAATGACTAAAAGGTGTACTTGACTAAAGTGAAATAGATTTTCCAACTTCGCCATCTCTCCAAATTTAAATTGACCAGTGTTAGGTCTATTCATGGGTCAGGCAGAATCATGACTTTCTTTGTCACTTGCACTTTTGCAGTTTAGTCATATCTCCGGAGATGTTCCAGCTATGCTATATGAGATGAATAAGGGCAGTTACAGCTACTGACCCAGCACAAGTTCATAACAGGCTGACTTATGTCCCTGTCCTGACTAGTCTTATGTGCCATAATTTTCTGGGCAAAACTGTCAGTGACCATTAATGTCCTGGCCATGTGAACACTCTCTTGACTGAGAGTAAGAGCTTTTTGAGCTTCAACTGTGGTGAAAACACATGATCAGATATTGTTTTTACTTCATTTCCTGTAAGTATAACTCCCTATAACTAATGCATTTTATGGATCATGAGCTTTGTACAAGGCACACTGTATTATGGGAGTGGGGCATGTACAATGACATTTAAGTCCATATGGTACTTATAATTCACTAAACGTATGGTACACAGCACTGTAATGGCAAAATGACATGTTACCCCATGGTACAATGTATATGGTATTTGTAATATGGTGACTTTACAATCCATAGGGCTTTGAAGAATGGCAAAAATTTGTAGAACACAAGGAGATTTTTATTGTTGCCAGGCAATCTCCTCAGCCCTTCTGTGTGACCTTCTGGATTGAAGGTCACACAGATGTAGTGTAATCCTAGCATTATTATATATTGTGTATGTAAATCTTATCCTATTTCTAGAATAAGAAAGGCTTATTTTTGCTTAATTCTGTTAAATCTGTATCAAAGGGCAACCACTGTGTTTGCTGTGAGGCACTGAGCTGGGCCAAATAACCTTTCTGACCTGCAACATTCACTGAACCATGAATCAGACCTTTTAACTTGATGCTTATCTGACAAGCCAAAGTGGGTTTATGGAAAACAAACATCTGCCCCTCTATACTTGTCAACATAATAAAACAGCTCCCCCTTTCACATTAATGCAGTACTGCATCTCTGTAGGCTGCAGGTGGGTTACTTTGTACTGTACTTCAGATTCATCAGACTGGTATCCAGATACATTTGTAGGGAATTTTTCATCAGGTACAAAGACTAAGAATATTTAGATTAGAGTCAGTCTCATGTTGGTTGTAGTGAAAAGAAAATGGGTTTCAAGTTGCAATGTTTACTACCATCACACAGTTCCAGGGAAAGCAAAATACATGTTAGAGCCTAACTTAGAGGGAACATTCATAAGCTGCTCACCTTGGTCATCTCTGCTTCCTTCACCAGCGCTGTCTTGGTCCCTGCATACATCATCTGCAGCTCTGGTTTACACCCTATGCACACAAAGATCAGAAAACACCTGTATCTATCCTTTCTATGGCCCCCATTATCAAGGAGGTTCAAAACCTGCTTGCTTCTTAACTTCTAGAAAGAAACAACACTACCTACTAAATTCAAATTTGAAAGGACGCTATACATTTGAAAAATCTGAAGAAATCTAAAGAAAAGAATCTCTATAACTACAGAAATATGGAAAATACTGTATGGAACTAAAGAGACCATAGCATGGAAGAAAGATGCTTTCAACTGACATGAAGCTTTTCTGAACAAGTTGAGACACACTTAATGTGATGGCAATTAGGTTTGCCAGCATGTTTTTAAATCAAGACCAAAGCAGCATCAAAGAAGCCAAATACTCATGAACAATGATCAGGGCAATTTTGCCAAGAGCTTTTTCATACTGATAGCTAACTGGCTCCCCCTTTCATCTCATAATAGTACTGCAATACAATTACTGTGACCAACATAGCATTTCATGCTTCCAGGGTATCCTTTACAATTTTCCTTTACAATCTTAAATGTCATTTCTTTTCTGAGCTATAGCAATTGATAAGGACCTAACATGAAATTTGTCATTTTTTGAGCTGTAACAATTGATGATAAGGGCCAGCAACATGAAATTTGTCACTTTTCAGTACATTTACAAAAATTGATAACAGTTAAGGCCCAGCCATCAAATTTGCCATTCTTTTCATATCGAAATCTTACAAGTTATTTGTTGGTAGAATTAAAACATACAACATGTGAGGACCGTACCACATATGACATTTGTCATCTCTTGGAATCTTCTGAATTACGTCTAAGCAGAGGTACAGCAGCTGGATACGACAGTTGTCATTTTCTTGAATAAAAGCTCTTTATATGAAGAGTTATAATAATTGGCGCGGCTATGCCATTTTCTTAATCTTACAGTAAATTTAGGGTCTGATATGCTGTTTGTGATTTTCTTACATCTTGCAGGTCATTTCTAAACGCATTTCAACTGTATGGTAATCATTGGTGGAATAAAAAGGTCAAATCTGTCAATCATTGCAAACCTACCTGCAGGGCTGATAAAGATAAACACCAAGGGGAAAGACGTCCTCCCATCATCATGAGCCAAGCAGTAACTGTACACCAGATACGTTAGTTGGAGTTAGGGAAATGTTGCTGATAAAACAGGAAAGAGTCAGTTGTGGTATTTGGTGATGATAAAATATCACAATAATATATCAAATTTATGATGTTGAAATTTATCATTTAAACAAACTTATCAGATTTCTTGCACATATACATAGCCCTATCTGCAAGGTACATGTATGATACATCCCTGCATGATGCAAAAAGCCTTGTTCATGCTGTAGGACAACTCAATCAGCTCAATGCATTGAATGAGACTGTGAGGAGGATGTAATCTTCATCCACAAATAAGTATCCATCAATTCAACACAGTTCTCTTAGTTATACAACCAGTTTTTTTTCTCACTGCCAGCGTTTCGGTGGCCTATCTGTTGCCTTCATCAGGGCAAATTGACTTACATGTCCAACCTGATGGAACTATTTTACAGAAGTATCCATCTATCATGATACATGAAAGTTGCTGCTCGCAACAACAAAAGGATATCTGGGAAGATGACCTGGCAGCTCTTCTTGCAGGTCATCTAATGTGCAGTCCTGAAAGGCAGAGATATGTCACATATAACATTTGATATGATATCTTAGTTCTTTTGTGTCTTTCATGTGAATTTATCTGAAGACTGAATCAGGCATGGAGTTGCTCTGTTTCAAAGGAGGTGAAAGAGATCAATGTAACATGAAGCATTTCAGTTTTGGAGGTCAAGTAGACAACCTGTTAGCCAAGGAAGTCCATGATTTCAGCCTTATAATATTCTTTATGTGTATGTAGAATAAGAGCTACAATGTAGTCCATGTATTCAGAAGCTTTGTACCTTGTCTTGCCAAGTAAACAAGACAAGGTGCAAATATTACATTGGTAGAGAAAATTCAACAAATTAGAATATCAATCTGGTTAAATAAAAGATCCTTGATCCAATAAAATGTGTTCCTGAACTCATTTTAGAATATCACATAATTAATTTCCCATATAATGTTTTTCTTCAAGTTTAGTAACAGTCTTCAGATATTTCACTTGTATGCAACAAAGATGAATGATATACTTTGAAATGAAAACAAAGCCTGAAGATATTTTTTCTGGAATGAAACCCAACATATGATGGTGATGTTTGTTCCGGAAAATTCCCTTGGGCTGGGATTTACCAAATTAAGGCCTTGCTGTTTTGGAGGATCAAAGGTTTGATCCAATAAAGCTGGCCTTGAGAGACAATATCAGTAAATCCTCCTCCATCATAATGAGATCTTCTATTCCGCTGGCTTGCACATTAAGAACACAATCATTTGTTACACAGTAAGAAATGCCAATATCAGTAGTATATGGTTACTGGTTGGCTACTGCGCAGTACTGGGTAGTTTTGACAGAGAAATGTTAACCCATTATATACATACTAAAAAGATGGGTGCTTTCCAAATATATTGAAAGTATTCTAATGGTAAAATGTCTAACTGGTAATTCAGGCACTTAGGGTTTTTCATTACTAGACCTGATTGATGTTCCCCATGCAAGGATATGATTGACAGCTCCATCAGACAATTGCAATGTAGATTATTTTCCATAGAACAAACATGGAGCCATTTATGACAACCAAGGTCATTGGAGAAATAAATGCTTTTGACCTTGCAAACCAGACACTGACTGATCTTCAGTGTCAGAACAATCTAATGAGACAGAGACAGAAGGTAATGAAATTGAAACATACAGTGAAGACCTGAAACAGAACTGGTAACCACAGAAATGTTAGCAAAATAAACCCCAAGCAGGCAAATGTGTCAGAACAATGCTTGAAACCACTCTATTTTTTCTCTTAACAACAACCTAACAAAACACTGAGCTACCATGGGAACTTCTCTTTGAACTTTGTAGTTAGAGGAATATCCAGGGACATAATGGGATGGCTGGGTTGACTTTCAACACAAAGGGTCACACTTCCAGCAACAATAGCCTGAAAACCACATGTTAACATACCAATAACGCAGGGACAAGTCAGGGCTAAACTTGACCTGCTTAGTGCTGGAGCGTGTTAACATGTGGTTAAGGAGTCTAGGCCCAACTAGAAAGGAAAGCTTAAGCAGTTAGCACGCACCTTAGGCCACTACTGGCATCAATCAGGCACCTCTCAACCACATATTATCACAAGTGGTTCCCAAGGTCTTGTCCATATACTATGCAATAGCAAGTCAGTAGACTTGATGCCTGAGAGGAATTTCATTCAGCAAAAAGTAACATATTCCAGATCATCATCCTACCATATAGCTCTGCACATACTTTTATAGATTTTTTAGATCGATCGGATTGTAAGCCAATTTTGTGAATTATGCTGCCCTTTCATCTCCGTTGGACTTGAATATAGGTACCAGATGGTCTGGAAAAGGCTGGAATGGATAGCTAAGACAAGAACTTCCTGGCCTAAAGACTGACAAAGCAAAACTGTTAATTTGGAAGGGGAACTGCTGTTCGGCACCTTACGTCATGTGGTATCAAAGGCCTCAGTCACAACTCTGTCTGGCAAGTTTGGGTGAACCTTTTACTAAAGAATGTAGACACAGAGGTTGAGTAGCATGTTTTAACTAGAGCCTGCTCAAGGGCATTTTGGTTCATCACCTTGCATATGCACCAACAAGAAAGTCTGCCAAATCTGCTTATCTCAGGCCTAACAAGATAGGTCTCCTGCAGGAAAATGCTTCCTTTCAGGTAATTCAAAATATTTTTAGGCAAATAATGGTTTAGCTCACAATTGCCTGAAATTGCAAATATTTGTAGTTACAGTGACAAAACTAGCATGCACTTCAATAGGTAACATTGCACCAACAGTGGTCTACATATCATACAACATGCTGCCATCTACCATCATAAGAATTTGATATATTAAAAACAATAAAAGGTCAGCTTAAGTATCAGTATCCTGTTGCTATATTTTTGGGGGAGATTTACTATTTGGCCTCCAACATACATCTGCTACCTCTGTACAATCAGCAATCTGGGTTGAATTTGATCTTTTTGATGCAGAAATTTCCCAACTGCACATCACACGAGGTCAACAAGGAAGCTGTCAGAGCCCAGACCTGTTTCTTTTTATACTGGTATGCACTTAGATGTCCTTTATTGCACTGAAAACAATTATAGGTGTTGCAGTGGAAACAAATATATTGCATATGTAGCATCTTAACAATAAAAGAAAATTCAGACAATTCAGTTAATGTTACTAGGATGGGAGGTTATCGGTACATGTACATGGCAGATCCTGAAACTTTGATGTTGATGGGAGCCATTGGGAGGGCTGCTAGGAGTGTGATTTAGTCCAACTTGACATACCTCAAAGTTTAAGTACAATCTATCATCAGATTTGGGGTATCCCAAAACCCAAAAATGTCATTTATTTTGTGCTAAGTAACATTATAAGTAAGTAGCCTTGGGAATGAGTAAAGGCAAGGGTGTTCACCAAGCCTATAGAACAGCTCACCTCATATTCGTCATCCAGGATGATGGTCATTGTTTTGGGGTCAATCTTCACTGTAAAAGGCAACAGTATCAGCAGTGTGAGATGTATCAAGTCTTACTTTAGCACAAAACTATCAACAAGAAAAAAAAAGTTTGAACCATGAATATTGGGCAGTCTTGAAGTGCTGATGGCACATTGTAATTATTTGAGACAAATGGTAAAATTGGTGAGTTTCAATTCTACAATAATGCTAAATGATGGTAATCGTCAATGTAATCATATCATTATGTGCTATGATAAATTACTTATGTTAACCTTTAGTATGCCACAGAGGATACATAATGTACAAATGTATGCTGCTCATGTGAGATGTATGATCACATTCAAGCTCCTGGATCACAGGCTGAAGGACATTCTGTGCTCATATTTTTTCTTCATTCTGTTTTCCATTGATCACACACAGTGGCAAACCCTTCTTACATGTAGAAAATTATCTAGATTTGTTTATTTTGTGTTACAGAAAGTCAGAAGCAGGAAGATGGGAGATAATCACTTGAACATTAAATGTTCATAGCCCACCAGTATAAAAATTAGCATTTCGTGTCATTGCCAATAAGGCACTGTCAACATTTGCTGACTGGATCTAAAACAAGGTAATTAATATAAAGAGTAGATGTAAAAGACCAATAGGAACCAACCTGCACGCATTTTCCTGTTGGGTCATTTAACTTTTTACCAAGCTTATATCATGTTCTCTTAAAATTTCTTTCATTCATTCACATTTAATCCTACAACAAGCTGTAAATACACCAGTCTTCCAATGTACATGAATACCATACCATGTGCGTAGCACATTCTCCTCACAAAGGCTCAATCAGCACCAGACTGGGAGGGTTTACCTCTCCTACTTGTATTGAATCTCTACATCTAATATGTTACCATTTGATGCCTTTGGTAAAGTTTATCTGGCCTTAAACAGCAAAAGCATTACTAGTATATGTTGTTCCCACTGACTACAGTTTCAGCAAAGGGAAGACTGTAGTGTGCAAGTCTACAGTACAGAACAAAGAATAGGAAGAAACCTGAACTCACTGCTGATAGCAGCATTGTTCTTTTCCTTCCGGAAACGGAACTTGCGCAGCTTCTCCTTGACCTCCGGATCAATCTCACACACCTTCACATTTTGCGCCTACAGAAGGGAAATCGGGAAAAGATTATCAGTTTGATCTCTTGGTCTCTAGTCTCTTCTGTTCTAAACTGAAAATAATGAACATTTTGAGAACATCAAGCAAAATACTGGGTGAGACAAAAAGTGTGCAAATGTGACAGCAAAACTGTGAGACATAAAAATTTGTATGCAATTACAATGTAAAATAATGAGACTGTTAAAGTCTGTGACAGTTACATCATTGGTCAAAATGTGATTGTTTGCTATGGAAATAGAGATGAAAAAAATGTGTTTGTTAGGTAAAAACTGTTCTTGGACAGGTGACATTGTGTATGCCCTATTAGTGTTGGGACAGGCAACATTGTAGGTGCCACTAATACAGAAGTGAATTATGCACATGTAGCTGAAGGTCTTTTGAGGAGTCGATCACCAGACCAACCTTGGCAAACAGACAATGACTACCTAGTACTGGAACCATAAACAAACATATCCTGGTCCTGAAAGGGACAAAATTGAATTGCTGTGATGTGACTTGCCCAGAGACAGAATTTGTCCTGGGCACATAAAAGTCATGCATATATCTGTGATAATCTGTCATGCACTGGGTGCTCAGGATATGACCATTCCCTTTAGTTTGACTGCTGCTACACATGCCTATTCCTGTCACTGTAAGGAATGTCAGTGCAGCCTTTAAATCCTGTACAAATTAAGTATTTCCTACAAAAGTTTCCTACAGTTATTGCCAACAAATCATACACATGCTTTCTTACAGTTGCTACCTATTCCTTCAACATCTCACCACAAGATACTGGTTCTTAAAATTTTCCATGTTGGTGGCCCAGCAAGACTGTGGCAAATTCTCTGGTATGGTAGGGAGCTATGCCACTCACTGATGGCGAATAGTCCCAGTTGAACACAAGCAAACAAAAGAGAGAAAATAGTGACAGAATAAGACATGAAACAAATACAGGAAAAATACATTAAAGAGAGAATTCCAATTTCTGATAGTAATTACAAATAAGGTTGAACTGAAGAGTCAGAAAATATACTGGTATGCCATACATGTACGTGGCATGCCTGACAAGCTTCAGAAGATAAGGGTACAAAATAATAATTGCAAAAAATTAAAGTAGAACATATCATAGGGGAAATGTGTTATTCATTTCATTTTTTTTCTTTGCCAGGACAGTCCTTTCCCTAGGCTGCAATGCCTATCTGGAGGACTTTAATATGTATGTTAATTTCTGCATATGGTCATGTTTGTTGTACTTTATTGATGTATCTATAATATCTGTCCAACATTAATTAATAAAAGTCTTAGGAAAAATCATCCTATAATGTTACAGGCACTGTTGTGGCAGACTGGAGTTCAGTCAAGTACCGTTATTCTAGTAACCTATGGCATGGCACAAAAGTGTACAACACTCATCTTTCCTTTTCCTGGATCAAAGGTCAACCTTCCAGAAACAAGGTCATTTGTTAAAAATCGATTGAACATTTTGAAAATAAAGTGTCCCCGCAATATACCAGGTAGTCAGGAATTTTGAAGATTCCTAATGTTTTATTCATGAGTTCAACTTTTGAGCCACATAAAAAATATATTTTGATTCTCAATCTTACATGTTCCCATCTCTGTTTGATGCTTTTCAGTATCATGTGCTACATGCATGATCTTTTGCATCATTTCCTTACAGGCAATGTCATCAGAACACACAATTTACCAGCCTGCAGCACTACGGGAACATGTCGTGCCTCCTGTCAAATGTCTATTTGTTCTAAAAGATACAAACCAACCTTGTCAAAATTTACTCATAGTTTAGTTTTAAATTGTTTCCTGCAGACAGAACAGGCCCAACTTTTAAAATAAAAATAAGTGTTTTCCTTGATAAAATGACAGCTGGTCACACATACATTTACTGAACTCGGCATGTATGAAAATGAAATTTTGATCATAACAGTGTTCTGTTGCCCAACTGTCTCGTCTGGGCCCTGATGATCATGACCTCGAGTCATACAGGAACTTTTCTTTGGGTGGCGATTTAGTAAACGTTGGTAGGACAAGACAGATCATTCCTGGTCGTTTTTAAGGGAAGAAACCTGATAAGAGTCACAGAATGTAATAGATCTTCGCAATGCCGTGGTTAGAGCACAACAAATATTTAAGTGTACGCACCATTTGCCTGAGTTGTGTGTCCTTCTTTCTGTAGCCCCCTCCCACTTCTTCAGAAACCGGAAGTAGATGAGGAAATGTTGGAGAATCCCACTTGGAATATTCCATATACAAATAGGAAGGTTACGATATGATTTGCATGTTTTTAATGATTCTGTATCCGTTAATCCTTGCAAAAATCTAAGGAAACTCTTTTTATAATATTATAATATATTTACTAGGGTATTTAGTATCTTATATCGATTTGACTGTGATTATAACAAACCGAAAACATTTTGCCACCCCTTCAAGGAGTGTTGCCACTGCTTTGTCGGGTTACGCATGGGCAGAAAGTTTGAAAGGCGCCATCTTGGAATGTGCAGACGGGGGCGGTACTGCAGGTTCTGTGGGCAGTGTGTGAGTCACTGCCGTACAGACGAGAAGCGATCGGTCGCCGACTAGCAGCACAGCAGTCGTACCAACACACCACACCCTTTGTCGGTCTCCTGTCGAGTGCTTCCGTCTGCTAGAGACAGCCCAAGATTCCTTCCTGCCTTTCGGCACCATCGACCGCGGGCCTGTCGATCTCGGAGCCCGAGTTCGGACTTGCCTTGTTCCTGCAAAGTGCTGCCCAGACCAGACGGTCGCGTCGCGGCGATCGCCCGGTTTGTAAGCGTCTGCAGTGTTGGCTAATCACGTCGACCTACAAACCTTGAGTGCGGAAGCTCGCCGGTTGTTTCCCAAGAAATCCGACGTCCTGATCGGACCGCCACCGGGCCGTTATGTAGCGGACACCCACCGGCCTGTCCCGCGCTCTTATTTGGGAGGTGGGTGTTTTGATAACCCGTGCACGAAGAGCGGAGAGCTCGCGGGCCCAGTAGCAGCTATGGCCTCGGCACCGGTCGAGTTGGACGGGGACGTAGACTGGAAGGCACGATGCCTGACTCTAGAGGGTCAACTCATCAGATTCAAGTCCCAGGCCAGTCGGATACGGGAACTTCTGGCCGAAAAGGTAACGCAGAATCCGTTGGACATAATGTGTAAATAATAATAAAATCGACTGCATGTGGCACTATGAAAATTCAATAATTGTCCCACAGAGGATTCAGACCATTCCGCACCCTTAACTACGTTTCCAATACCCACGTACCAGTGTACCACACATCCAGCCTGTCTTTGCGCTGTTGGATGCGAGGTTACAGGAATTTTATACCTGACACCGATAGGGCCTACAGAACGGTGGGAACGGGACCTTGGCTGGAAAAGAGTAGCTTTGTTTGCTCTTTCCTCGAATTTGAGGGGCTGGGTATCCTCCAGGTGTAGACTGATGACAGTGTTCGGTACGATGGTGTGTTTATGGTCCTGTCCTCCATCTTCCTGCATTAGAACAGCCAGTGCAGCCCACAAAACATTTCATTGGTGACATTTAATCCCCTCTGTCAGTTCCTGTGTCTGATTACAGCCCCCCTTGCATATTTTGGCCACACTGACCACCAAGCTAAAGAACACTAACAGCAACATGCATCCAACCGAGATGGTGTTTGTTGTGGTTCCCTGCTTGACGTGGAAGTTCAGGATACATCTGCGTGGTGCATGTCCTTGTCTAATGATTGCTAATGATAAGCCGTACATTGCATGTGAAGTTGGATGCTGTACAAAATAGTTTCTACCGTTAAGTAGTACTGTTAGTCCATATATTTTGTTTTCATAAGTGTACAGTGGTCCACCATCAGTATCATGCATGCAGAAAAGCAGATTTTTTATTTCCTGAAAGTGTGGTGAGAAGAAAGAACATTGGGACAGGACGTTAATCTCTGCTCTTTTTGTAAATACAGTCCCAGTAAGACTATAGTGACGTCTATACATCCCATTGCAGTGGGTCTCAGGAGTGAGAGTGTTCCTTACAGTTACAGGCAATTGTCATCAAAGCCCTTTGTCACATGCTCCTCAGAGATCCAGTGTTCATTTTTGTGGTAAGGAAGCGAGCCTTTTTGATGAATTGTCAGATCCTCCAGTGACTGTGGGAAACTGAATAGTGGAGGTCTGTGGGGTTGTGTGGTACATGTCTCATCAGGATGTCCTTTGTTGCTGTTATAATCCTAAACTGGTGACATCATATAACCCAGGCCAGAGGACCCAGCTGGATCAAATCCCAAATGGCAGACAATAATAACAGCTTCCCCCATTTCCCTGCATGTTAGGAGATCAGCTTCATCTCTCCCAGGTAGAAGAGTCATCTATATTCAGGAGGCACTGGAGATTTGATGACCCTAGGTTTACTAGCAATTATCAGGCTTGATGATATAAGTTCTATGATACACATAAGCAAAGTACTACTCATGTCCCCTCTCCTCTCTTGTGCATGTTTTTGTCAAATTTTATGTGGATGATCGGACTGATCTGGGATTACAGAACACATGTATTACTACTAGCAAGAAAGGATTAAAAGAAAACTGTCAACTCTACCTCTGGAGTACTGTAGGACATCAGTGGTTCTCCCAGGAGCTGAGTGATATGTAAAGCCACCCACAACACCTATGGATTAGCCTGAGAATCAATCTTGTGTCATTGTTCAGTAAGAAGATAACAGAGTTCTAGACAAGTGTTAACCTGGTAGGCAGGGTGTATCTGTGCACAAGTGTGTAATCTGTGTCAGTGGCACAGCAGAATGTTACCCTTGTCGTGCCTCCTTCTATTTGTTTTCCTTGTTCCAGGTTGAAGAACCTCACATGTTTGTGTGGGACTAAACGTTACAATGTACACCAGTTTTAGTGCATAGGGGCATTGCCACATAGTATGCAGCAGAATTTATGGAGTGCCACACAGTTTGGCATGTACTGAGAGGTTAGAGCAGACACTGTCTGTAGCCCACTGACTCTGTATATGGGAAATGTTAGGGTGATGTCATTTGTGGTGTCAATTACGCCCTTGGAAGTTGCTGGTGCAGTATTGTTGGGGTCAGGTACAGAGTTGTGCTTTTTGTTCATGGTCAACCCTAAGTCATGAATCAGTGTGTACTCACTGCTACTGTTAACTTGGTACGGACTTTCAGGTGTTGTTATGTGTTAGCTAATGCAATGGTGTCAGTGGTTGAAGGCAGTGCTAGAACTTAGTAGAAGGACATCCTGTTTGGCTCAACTACAAACCCAGACTAACTGTTGTTTCTATTTGTCTCACTTCCTTACAACCTAGATCAAAGGGGTCATAGGAGACATGATTTATTATTTTTATTTATGATAGACAATCAAAGGTAGAATCAATGGTAGGAGTGCTGGTCTTCTCACTTGGTGCTAACAGGGAATTCCTTACATTTTAGAGTGACAGCTAAATGAGCTATTCAAGCACCAGATTGAAGAAAGGGACAGGTCACTGCAAAACCCTTACCACATTGATTTGTGTCCGTCCCTAGTTTGTTTTGTCATTGGATTTACATCTTACAATATTTGGCAGCCATATCGTGCCATGGAAAATGCATGAACAGGCAATGTAGGTCAATATCTGAAGTAGATTGCAGTTTGCGCATTGTGTTGAAAATGTGTACCCAATTACTTAAAGCACATTGAACCCAGGGCAGATGTCTGGTAAATACAGAATGCTGCACATGAAAGCTTTGCTAAATGATTTTTGTTGTGCAAACTGTAAGATGCCTTAATTACAGTCCCAACAGCACACCTCTTGTTTAATAAAAGTGTGGAAACGTACCCTGGAATTACTAAGGAAAATGTTTAGCCAGACAGCTGACTCAAACATCCTGAGAAAAATAAACAGTATTTCTTTTAGTGGTACATTCTGACTGTGTTGAGTCCTTTCAAGTTGGCTCTGTAGAATCTCCAATGGAGATGTGAGGTTTGGTTTTGAAAAGCTGGATTTCCCGTGTGACTGTAAGTCTTGCATGGGAACCCTCCAGCTCTCTAGATAAAACATGGCTTGACATTTGCTCTTCCAGGATGTGTACAGTACCTTTGTCTGGGGAATAATGTACACCTTGTACCATGTTTGACAGGGTCTGTTTCAGTTTCCACAGCCAGGTCCTCAGTAACTCAAACAAAGTTTGAAAGCTGCTTTTTCCTGTCTGTTTTGAGTCCTGGTACTGTTGAGTCAGTAGACATTAATTTTTACAGGTCTGCAACACAAGTTCAGGCTGTTACAATCAAGATATGGTACAATATCGCTGTTTTTCTTCCCGTTTCTAAGCTTTGGGAATTAAGCTCCTGTCCTTTAATCAGGGTACTATTGATGTTATCTACAGGCCACACCAATTTAATTTATTGGTTCTCGGATTTTTTTAGAAAAAATATGAAGCGACCGGGCGAAAAAAAATAAAATAAAAACAGGCCTAGGCATCCTCTGATAGCCCCAAAAGCTACGATAGCAGCCTTGACATCCCCATTCCAAGCTGGTTTATAATTCAAACAATGAATTCTGAATTTTTGATCAAACCAGAGCATTGATACATGAAAAAAATATGAAACAAGGCAGACGAGGAGCTTTCTTCAACTGTTTTGGGCAAAATCGGAGCATTTTGCAGTTGATTCAAAGCCTGAATCCAATTTTATTTTTATTTGCAAATCGGAAAAAAATGAAGCGGCGAATCCGAGAACCAACAAATTAAATTGGTGTGGCCACAGTACAGATATAAAACTTTGGCCTTTCTGTAACATCTGCAAGTTTTATTTCTTGTTTTTAGTTACGCAAATTTATTTTATTGATTTTGATCAGATGTTTACTCTGTCAAATATGAGCTGTAGTCAGCCATTAGTAACTTTACAATGTTGTCTGGGATGTTAGGATGACGGAAGCTGAACCCTCATCAGCTGATGTGATCAACAGTAATTTGATTTCAATAGACGTCATTCAATTGCTGTATCTCCTCATCTCTGTAGTGGCCATAACATGTCAGTGGCCATTACATTTACAGCATTTCCTGGTGGGAAGTTTTTGCATGTGCCTTTTTACAATTCACTTTTTACTTCAGATTTACAGCCTAGTGTCAGCTCCTAGTTGACACTACTGTGAAAAAGGATGCCACAATATGTTGTTTATTGCCAGCTTGACTGGAACAGGATTGTAGCAGTCAAGGAATTCTCATATTTGGTATAATAATGCATTTTATTTGGCAGTTCTGTGCGATCGTTAATTTCTGTATGGCTTGATTTTTGTACTACATGTGTACAGGGAATGAAATTTTTGCGTAAACTGAAATTACTCTTCTGAGAAGACACACATTTTTTTATCATAAATCACACCACTATAGTTTACAGTAATAATCTTAGAGATAATCTGATTTGTTTTATGTTAAAGGTGAAGAGTGGGGGTGGCAGAGAAAAATGCTATCTTACCATGTCCCTGACAGATTCAGGCCACCATAACTAGACACACAGCCCTGTGATATGATATGGTCAGCATGGGAGGTTGCCCTCCCCACATGTCCAGTCCTGAGGTGTGTTGTGTTGCGATAAGAACCTTTGTTTGTACAGACTGAAACACAATTTCTAAGTGGTCCTTTAGTCGGCAAATATCAAACAGTAGTAACCCCAAAAGGTCAGAGAGTTTTAAAGGTGTAGGTGGGAGGGTGGTCAACTGAAATCCCAGCACTTGATGCATCCTGTCAAGAAAGTGATGCTTTAGATATAAAAGTCTGTTGATCTTTTCTGGTATCAAGTCATGGCTAGATGTTTTTCCATATTCAATCATCATAATGTATTTTTGGGTCCAATTTGGTTAGGAACCACTGAAAGAGATGAGCCTGTTGTAACCTCACAAAACCACCTCCTGTCTTACTTGTTTGTATTCCCATATAACAAAATAAGTTAAACTCAACAAATCTATTGCGGGAAGTTTGTATGATCATTTTATTTTCTGTCCTTTGTTTACAGTCGGCAGAAATACTTGTTGTAGTTTCAGTGAGTTATGATATGCTTATTTTTGCACCTCTGGCAATCCATGCCAGAAGATGGGTCATCTGGAACCAACCATAATGTGGTCAGTCTATCATGCAGATCGAGATCTGGCACATATTAAACGTCATCACATACCAACCTCAAAGGTAACAACAAGTTAAGAAGTAGGTCATATGAGATACATGAGATAAAAGTCCTTCTTGGCTAGTTATTCACAGCAAGTGGCATTTGGCAGAGAATATAGGGACATATAAATACTGGTTAGGTAAGGCGGTACTTTATGGGAAGGCAGGTCTTGCCCTATGACCTTCCTCTGACCAGGTGGAAATGTTTACCTCTTGTGAATTGCAATAGTCACATTTGGCCAACTGTGTACTACATGAACGTTTTTTCTTGACTTTGGTCTGGACGTAGTGTGGAGTGTTCATGTAACTAGATGCTTTAGTTATAACTTTATAACTAACATTTCTAGGGTGATATTTTAGCATATATAGCAGACAGCTTTAACACTTTGTTCCATATTGATTATTCTATCAGACGGTAAATAATGCTTAAAAGATGTCAGCTTGTAGATCAATCATCAAGATCAATAAGATAAAAGCTTCCTATATATACTGGTTAGAAGTTATGATCACAGAAAAGATGTGTCTTGTCACT
Organism: Branchiostoma floridae x Branchiostoma japonicum; assembly: GCA_013266295.2. NCBI lineage: Eukaryota > Metazoa > Chordata > Leptocardii > Amphioxiformes > Branchiostomatidae > Branchiostoma > Branchiostoma floridae x Branchiostoma japonicum. The sequence goes on from CM023840.1 coordinate 20,422,791, forward strand.
TTTTTCTCCTACCATAAAGTTCAAATTACCAGAATCAACCAAGCATAACCCAGGGTGACCTATGTTTTGCATTTTTGGTATGGACATATGCATGTGCAGATTGTTTTTCTTTGCAAAATCAGTCTTTGTAACAGTATTCTTGTAATGCATGGTCCTTTACTCACTGCGGAGAGTTGTGAAACATCTGAGATGTAGACCATATGTAAACAGTACACAAGTCAGGTCAAGTGTAAGTCCTGTATCACACCTGGCAAAGGAGATTGCTATCTATGCAGTTCATCAGGACATGCCTCACATTCTTCATGCTGCCTAGAAGCATGTGTACCCATCGCCCATGATCTGAGACACCTCATGCCAAAACCACGTTACCTGATAGATTCACGTGCTTTGTAACCAAAAAATAAGGGTGTGCATCTCATTACTGGGGTGCTTGACAAGAATCTGGAAAAGTCATGTTCTGTTTCATCTTCAGTTGCACATCAGCATAGCAAAGTTTTAGTAACACTAACAGGATTGTCCAAGAATAGACCAAAGAGCTAGAAATAGTGCCACTATGCTCTTCTGTGCCGTTTTTGGAATGAAGTTTGCTTTTTCTGCCACCTGGCAAGAGTGGGGTCAGTATCTTCCCAAGCCTTCAGACAATGCCAGAAGTGACCCCACCTGCCTTTGCTGTCAGGGTGTTGTTCGTATGTCCTCTCTTCTATTTGAGGCATGCCAGTAAGGCCAGTCCACAAAGGGGCCGGCGTGGCTCACAGAAATCCACATTGGATCCCAGCCATTCTTTCAGTCTTGTCCCTGGCACTTGCGAGGATTAGGAGGATTCTTTGTTGTGTTCTCTCAAGTCAAAGATTACTGTAGAAATTGTCCCATTTACTCAAGATGCATCTTTACAAAATGTTGGACAGTTTGGTACAGGGTGACAATCATGATCATATGTTAGAACCTAGTCAGGAAAGGAGCAGTAGTTGTAATGACTTGATATGCAAAAAGTCGGAAACTACAAATTTGTTCAGGGTACAGAAGACTCTTTGAATTATGTATGTGTCATTCTACTTTTAATTTTGTAACTGTTTTTATAAGAGCTCATCTTGAATGTTTATAATCCACTGAGGACAGACAGAGAGGAGACAGGTATGCAGCGAAGTAACTATTGACTTAAGGCAAGTTTAACTGTTGATCTGGGAACTGCTGAGGTTGCTTGAAAGGCAAGGAGTGACATTTGGAACAAGCTTATTCTGTCACTAAATGGTTGCGGATCCATCTATTTTGGGAGGTGGAAATGTGACTTGGCTCATGTTGTCTGGAATTTTCTGGCAGAGAGAACACCTTGACACTTCCGTTGATCGGTACCACAATTCTGGAATGGGAAATGAGAAGATGTTAAGCACTTCACTGATCCATTGGTGTATATTTAGAGAGGCCGAAAACAGTGGATGCATGTTCCTCAGCTTGGCGAATTGCCCATCACATATTTCCACAGACCCAGTCATACCTTTTCAGGTTACTAAGTATGTGGGTGACCTGACATGACCTTTTAAAAGGGTACGATATCAAATTACACAATGGGTTTTTACTTGTCTGAAATGCCATCCTGTGACTCTTTCAAAATCATCAGTTGGGACACTTCCATTTATGTTTAAATAGTTTCCTTGAGGGGTGACATTTGTCTTCTTCTGTCTTAATCATTGAAAATTTGATATGTATGAACCTGTAGTGTGTTCCAGCTTGTACCTGCTAGCTTTGTACACCTGGTGTCCTCTGCCTGCTGTTATAACCTATGGATGATAGAGCACAACAAATTGGGTATATCATGTTATAGGTCTCAGGAGAGTGCATGCTCTATATATTTGTAAAGTGGAGGCCAGGTGTTGGTGAACAATGGTGCCAGAAGGCATTGACTATCCTACTTTCCTTTTCTTTGGTCGTTTGGATGAACAGTGACTCCTATAATTTCATACTAAAGATCCAAACAGTAGTAACTGATAGTAGTGAAGATGTTGTTACAGATAACAAAAGTATGAAATCTTATTCAATAGTACCATCAGATTTTGTCGTACTTGATTGCCAATAAGTAGATTTGTACTAATACTATACATGTACTTCCTTAAAAACATAACCCAGATATATTTTGGAAATTTGGTACATCTGTGTCTCTTATTGAAGCTGTCATTGATGCTGCATATTCTGAAAGTCACTCCAGGCTGCTCTCAGTGAAGCTGGTATCAGCAGTGGCAAGGCAAGCGTGTCCCTTGCAAGGCCAGACATTATAGTAATGGAAGTGGAGAAAATAGGTACATTTATCATCCACAGTGGGGCATTACAGCAGGGACCCAGACACAATAGGGGCAGGTATAAATACATAATCTATCACTCAGAGGGAGATGGGTTCTGACTCAATAGTCAGGAATCTCCAGTGGTTAGGTTCATCAATAATTTGTGCTTCATGTGTGCTGGGAAACATGAGATTGCAGACAACACGAGGAGACCATCTACTGTGAATCAGGATGGTTCAGGTCAGCAATTGATTGAAATGTTTTGGAACAAAATTATAACCTCCCAATGTTGAATGCATTTGGTCCATTTTGGTAATTTGCATCACTGACATGTACATTATTCAATCACAGATGTCATAGGCAATTACTGTAGTACTGTATATGGATTCATGCAAATTAATGACCTCATTTGCATGAATATATTTTAATTGCTATTTTGTATGTTAAAAACTTGCAAGTATGATAAAGATTAGCAAAAACAACTGCCAGCTACAGGGTTTGGTCTGATGTATAGAGACCAAACCTGCAGTAATATATGACTGTGTATTTCCAGTGGCAGCCAACTATGGGTGCTTCTGCCTTGACCTTGGTACTGGAAGACAGGGGCAGTTCTGGTCTATATCAGCTGTATCCACATCAAAGGGACGCTTCAGTTGTGCGACAGTCCTAGGCTACTGTCTATGAATCCTACTTCCATGATAAACATCCAAGAGATTGATGATAAGAGCAGGCATGATATCACTTATCACCTGCTACTGCACCTGTCTGACCTTGTAGAAGTTGTAGTTATAGCTACTGGGACAGTCCTACTGTCTCAGAATCTTACCTCCATGATAAACATCTCATAGATTGATGATAAGAGCATCACTAGTTTACTTTTCATCTGACCTTGTATATGTAGCTACTGTGATGTAGGATCAGGAGAATATGTGTATGAAGTATAATGTGTACATGTAGTTCTGAATCAGAACCTCTGATACTTCAGGTGTTTTCTGAAGTTTTCTGGCTCTCAACGCAGTACTCATTTCGATCAGTGAGGTGATTGTCAGTTAGACTGTCTGTACAGACCTGGAAGGCATGGACCATTCATTTTTCAGTTTGACCTTCAAAGCTGTTCATTGTATACATGGAGTCAACAGAGTCACATGCTTTGTATAAGATACATGCAGTTAATCATGTCCAGAGAAAAAGACTGTCTGTCTATTGATTCCATCCTGACTTTGAGCTTTAGTCAGTTTATAGATGGAGACTTTTGACAAGAATGGGTTCGGAAAGGTTTACATTCCATTGAAATTGTTCCAAGAAGAGCACTGTCACCTTCCTGCCACAAATTGGATGTCTCTTCACCCAGAACAAAGGCCGGATTTACACGGGGCAAAATATCTATGTCGTACGACATTCGACGCGCGGCGTTTGTCACTCGCCTAGGACACTTTTGCTTTTACACGTATCGACTGTAACTCCCGCTGCGCGCCGCAGCTGCGGCGCACTGCAAAATGGTTGCGGCGGGCTGCGGGCTGCGGCGCGCTGCGTCACATGTGGTGAACCCTGACCGCCGCGAGGAGTACCTATTAAGATCCCTGATCTTCTTCTGTACTTGTTTTGCGTTCCTGTTGTATCCTTCTTGCAGCATGGCTTCGGCAATCTGCCCGAATGCCTCCTTCTTTTTGTGAGTCTCCATTTTGCTGCGAATTCTGTCACAGTTCCACACGCCGATCAAGCATCGGGTTTCCGCGCTGCTCCAGTTACTGCTGTTTACTTCCGCCATGCTTACGAAACAATCAGCAACAAAAATCCGACGAAACAACAAGGAGAACGTGATATGATACTCAGAATTCTAGAAGTAAGAACAGAAACAAACAGACGAGCGTGGCGTGGGTTCGGGCTAGCGCGGGAAAAAGAGAAAATTGCAAAGCAGAAACGGGCTGCGCGCGACGCAGGGCTGTTTACACGCTGCTGGGCCGCGACGCAGACTCCCCGCTGAGTGTCGCGACGCACTTGTGGCACCTCCTCGATGCGCCACAGAAAAAACGACGCGCGGCGCCGCGCGTCGGTGGCGCGCGGTTTTACACGCATGAAAATCAATGTCGTACGACATTCTGCGTCGCGCCGCGCGTCGCGCCGCGCGTCGAATGTCGTACGACATTGATTTTTTTGCCCCGTGTAAATCCGGCCAAAGTGTTAACACCCCACAGGATCACCTGTCATGTCAGAGGGATTAGCAATCCTAAGGAGTGGACCTGTAGCTGCCACAGGTGAGAACACCAAACCCCACTTTGACCTGGATATGATGGGTTCACAGTGTTTGTTAGGTCTTTGACGAGCTGCCAATCAGATTAGATGGTGGAAATGTCTGTCAGGGTCAAGTCCGAGTATTTTAGGAATGAGACGTTGGCTCAAGATGAAATGATTACCAACATGCTTGTTTCATTACGAAACGTTAAGTGCAAGATCTAGATAAAGATACTTCTCTTTTTTTTTATTTACTACATTCAAGTTCAAACAAATCATGAACTTCAAGCTGATGATTTGTTTGAACTTGAATAGATATGTGATGATAAGAGGTACCTGTAGCACTGGGGCTACTGGTAAGAGTCTTGCAAAGAGAACATACCGGACTGAGTCAGATGTTTCCAGAATTTAAGATCCGTGATTTCTTACCTGCAGTCATGTTATTATTTCCAATTCGGTACGGGAACAGTAACAAATGGTAGGGAAGTATTGTTTTGTACTGAGCTGTGGGTTTTGGATTTGTTTGTGTGGGCAAAGTAGGTTGACAGCACTTGGTGGGAGGAAGATTGACAGAATGACAGGTCAAAACATCAGACATAGGAAATAGGGTGACAGACAGACATGGGATGAACTTGAGAGTAGGTTGACGGCACATGGGTGGGAGAAGATTGAGAGACAGAATGACAGGACGTCAAAAGGTCAGATACAGGAAAGGGGTGAACTTGAAGGTCACAAAAACTCAAAATACTTTCAAATTTCGTGTTTGCGGTTTGATATAAATGGCGATCAATATTGAGGTATGTAGGAAGATCCCAAACTGCAATTCTATAGTGTAACTATTTCTGAGGTCATGTTCCAAGTCTAGACCATTCCATAATTTATTTGTGTGTGTGTTTGAAGGAAGCCATATACAATGCACAAGCCATAGGACACCATACATGTGTATATTCAATAATATTGCCTCTCTTCATGACTGAATCCATGTGTCTTTTTTTCCTGAGAAGATAGAAGCTTCAAAATGACAGTCATAAAACTCCTGATTTGGTTCTGCCTGTTCCTGCTTGGTATGGCTATAGATGGCAGGGACCAACCACTGCTTGCTCATCCTGTATTTGTGTATGTTAGCTGAACACCCAGAGAGGAGCTATTTTTTGCAGCCTGGGAAGTGGAGCACTTCCAGGATGAATACTTGAGAGGGACTGCCATAATTGGCTTCATCCTAACCAAATTCAATGGGCCAAAGAGCAAAAGCTACCCCAGTATATCTTGGCTCTGTCCACTTAGAAGTTAGATTCCCAAGAAGCTATTTTTGGCTGTTTTTTCTGGTCTTGTCCACACAGTTGTGTGTATAGTCCCCTGGTGCTGTGTCCCATATCTCACCCCTGCCTTCTCCACAGACTGACAGGCAGTCCAGGGGGAACCATGAATATGTGACCACACACAGCTACTACAGGCAGATAACAGGAGAACTGGCAAATCCCTCCCACCCCCTCAGCAGTCCCTCTCATCCTCAATGGGAAAGCCTCAGTAGATGTACTATCTACATTCACTAAGCTATGTAAAGAAGGAATATTTGTGTTATTTAGCTGTCTTATTCCCGACAAGACAGAATGGGGATGCCTTGTGCTGCCTTGAAGTTGGACAAAAATGTGTTGATGTAACTTTCAAGTACTGATATTATGATAATCCTATTTACGTACACTTTCATGTACATTTGCAGAAATGGTTAACTAAAATCTCTTGTCATAAAGTAGTTGGGAACACTGTGACATTGGCCACTGGCACTTGACCTAAACACAGGTCAAAGTAAGTATACAGTGGTGTCAGATGCACCAACACTATAACTACCCGCAATTCTAGCCTTTGCGGAGGGTTTTGTTTTGTTTGTGCAGGTATCAGTGTTTTAGACCAATGTTCAGATAACGTAATGCAAGACACTAATCATGTACCTAAACCTAGTTTGTAAGGGTGATTTATGACTACTTTAAACATAATATAACTTCTACCTGGAACAAATCATGTATAGTCTTAATGGCAGGATCACTAAGTGCTTTTATTCCATTGTTAAGGCTCATGTATAAACATTGTTATTGCCTACACTTGTGTTTGCGTAGGGTGCAGTATTCCTGTCATAACAGTGTCATTGCACAAATGAACTCAAATGGCTTTACTTAGACAGGAGGGTACATATCACCTGCTGAACCATTTTAATTTCCTTCCATTGTTTCAAAGATAATTACCTGTGCCCCCTTTCTCATTACAAATCAAACAGATGATTTCAAACAAACTTGTCTTTTTATTTGAAAAAGGAAAAACAGATAGAGGGAAACTTAAAGAAACTTAGTCTTTATATCAATTATTGTATATTCATTGACCACCATAATTTAATGATGTACACAAAACACAATGATGATTTTAATGTAGGAATTATATGTAAAGACCTGCTCAAACTACATTGTACAGTCCTTGAATGCCAATACCAAACATCTCCTGTCATGTACTCTTTAGTAAACTAGGAAGACTTGAACTTTTTATTCTGTCAATTGTCTAAAAGTCCCTCAAAAGTATTGCTTACCTGGAAGTATGTCTTTGTCTAATATTATGTACATGCATTAACCTTAAACAGAAATGCACAAACTAGTATGTCATAGACAATAGAAAGGAAGTAGTTGTATATGTATGGATGTAGTAGCCTTTATGGGCAAAACAATAGCTGCTGGTCAAACAGTGTCCCTGTGTAAAAAGGAAACACTTTTTTAAACAGTCATGTGGATGTGAGTGGGGTAAAGAATGAAGGTGGGTACATTGTATCCAACAGAAGTGGGTACACAGAATATAATCAGCTGGGACAGGATGTCCACTTCTTACCCCAGAATTAGATGTTGACAAAACAAGCCTTGTGTTTGTTTTGATAAGTGGTGACCATTGTCTAGGGCTGGTGCTTGCACCCTCACTCTGAAATGAGAGAACACCTATTGCAGGTGTTTTGAAATGTTACTGAGTAATAATGCCCGGCCTGCCTGAATGTGCACTGTCAGATCTACATGTCAGATCCTTGTTATGACGTCTGCTGCAAGTGCTTCTGAAATATTACCAGGCTACTGAGTGTCCTATTTGTGCGCGACCTTGAATTTGGATAGATTACTGTTTGAATACTATGGGGAAGTTGTTTTAGCAGTGTAAACAGATTATTCAATCAGATCATGTCCAGTAACAGTAGTGGAGGAAAGTCCAATACATATACCTACGTAGGTCAGAAAGATAAATATTAATATGGTAAAGCTGTTAGAATTGTTGTTATCCACTACTCAATTATAGAACTTGCAAGAATTCAACAGACTCAGTGACTAGCATGAAAGGAGTAATGCCCCGGACTTGGTCAACCTTGAAATTGAGGGCCGGATGTACTGATGCCCTTGCATTAGATGGGATATGCTCACTGCCCTGACCCTACACTACTCTTGATTTATTATACATGAGGTAAAATGTTACCTCGGCAAACCTCTGACAAGGCAATACTTCACCCTTACTCACTTACTCTATCTCACAGTACTAGATAAGAATGCATCCCAGGTATTGAATCAAGCAAAGAACTACTGAGCAACATCAAAAGGGGGGAAGAAGAAAGCAATTAATTGATTGATTTTATAATTCACAATATATTACTGACCAGTAACCTTCTTGCCAAGCCACTATGTCAGAGGTGATATACATACATGTAACATGGAGAGCCTAGAGCCAGATGTCCCTATCAGATATGGCAGCCAGGCTGTGACCTGGTCCCTCCATCAATATATATCCCAATTTCAAGGTTATCAGCTAATGGAAGCAGACCTTTCGTGATGAATGGTTGCATTCCCTACAGTCTTGTACAGTGAACAAGGTTTTGCACTCTAATACTTGGATATATGGCTAGTAGTACTAGTAGGCCCGCTGCTGGTCAAGAAAAGCCATTGACAGGCACGTAAGATTTCAGGGTACAGTAAATTTATGTTTTAATACTGATAGATAAAATTGCAAGGCCCTGGGATTTTAAATTCAGATTTAGCAGTTATAAGGAATATATTTATATCTCTGAAAAGCAGAATATTATGGTAGAATAAAGGACATCTCTATACTGATAGCAGTGATCAATTGTAAAAATGGTAAGATATGGTTTTGCTTTTGAGTGATGCGTATCATGGTCAATTGTTTTATATGGAAGTAAAGAGCATAATTTACAAATGTAGTTAATTTGATTTGATGCATCATAATGCACCTTGTCAGCATGAATGGATATACTGAAAATAATAGCCATATATAATGGCCACATCGATAATTGAGAAGCCCACTAGATCTAAAGGAAGAATAATATATGAACTCTTTATCCCACAAGGTGATAACAATCACATGAATTCAGAAATTAATTTTCATATCTGTCAATAGAGACTGTCATGCAGTCATATATTATGCAACTAAATCAACATTTGGGCTGCCTTGTGCTTTAGATTTGGTCGCTGGTTGCACAGTATGACAGCTGTAATTACTGATATCATATATTATTATCAGGTTTTAAAGTAATAATTTGCTGGCTTAATTTGATATATGCCTGATTGTTCATGCAAAGTGGTGTCTGATCATGGGACGTAAAGGTTACAAATGGTAACTGTATGTATGTAATTATAAGAAAATCAATTTCATACATTGTGATCACATATATAGCATTGAACTTCAAAGTACATTTGAATTTGTACTTCAGTCTGTTGTGATTATTTAAGGACAACATTGCTACCCTGCAGTTACATGTAACTTGCTTACTGTGAAAATATGGCTCTGTTCTGCACCATGTCTACAGCATTTGAGTTTGTATAACCCATTTTTCATCGCTCTTAATCCCCAAATCTGTTGTAACAACAAGTCTTAGGTTCAAGGTCACGATTCTGTCTATTTTAGGACTTTGCTATGCAGGAAGACTTGTTGCTACCTGAAGAGTTACAGGAATACCTGCTTACTAATATGTTACAGACACACTGTGACAGTAATGGTATACCTTAGGCTTGGAACTATATGCACTGGTCTGGCAGGTAAATGGACAAGTTTCCTGCCATATAAACATGGCCATGATTTATTATATCCAGTGGGTATCAGGACCTACTAGCACTGCTCTGGTTTCCTCATTATCAACGTCTATTTTGGGATCAACATACCTAGTTCAAGTGTTACATTTTCTCGGGCACCTCATGGGGCCGTGATAGGCTTCGCCAAGCGATGGCACATTGACTTTTTTGTTTCCATGACATTCCTGCAGCATGGCATCACTCCTACTTGGCTTTCAGGGCCTGACACACACTGAGTCAGCTGGTGTCACGCTGCGACAGACAAGGAAACAACCAACCATTCACATTCTGCAGATATAATATCTATATTTGAGAAAATCTTCCATATTTATCAGACTATTGCCACTGACTGTCAAGTGAGAGTAAGGATCTCAGAGTTAGCAATGATATTTGTGAACAGTGAACATGTTGATATTGGAGAACTTCCCTTTATTCAACTTCATATACATACACAGCCACAGGCTTGTTAGAGGGCCTGCATGGGGGGGTATTGATTACGAATTACGCAAAATTTTCACTGCCGATTACGAATTACGTCAGATTCTCAGAGCTGATTACGCCTTTACGCTTTTTGGCAAATGTTCTATTACGAATTACGTTGATTTTTGGGACGTCTGCCTACGGATTACGGCGACTAAAAAGCCCTGATTACGCCTTACGAAAAAGGGCATGCAGGCCCCCTTGTTACCCGGTTGCTTGCTGGTAAAGTTGTATGTTTATAAAACCAAGCATATAACCGAGAATTACCTGTATAGGCTGTGTATGTGTATTGTACAGCTGGCAACTGTATCAGTCTGGAAATGTGGTTTTGAAGTAGCTAAATGTATGAGCCTGTTCTGGAGTAACAGCAAAGTGAGTTTGATGCCAAGTTTATTTGAAATTCTGTAAGCATTAGAGACTACTTTATAGCAGTGTTTACGTCTCCTAGTAAGCTACAGATATACACATGAAAAGCTCATTTCTTATTGTAAATATTTCCATTCTATATCATATTTCTTTTTCAGGCTTATTGCATCCACAGGTGATTGGAGTTGCAATGAATTATGGGTATATCTTCTTACATCATGAGGTTGTCTGCCACATGGCATTTCAATCAGTGCTGCCAATGACGGCAAGTGTGCCAACATGTCAAGTCAACTGCCTTGTCATTCTGTGTGGTACACAATGATGGCAGTGTTATGTCTGTGCCATGAACTGGGCATTGAACAAGTCCTGCAAGCAGGCTCAACATTTATGCGCAGCCACCAGCAGGTCAAATCCATATAAGGAGAAGACCACATGGTCTCTCTAAATCAAGTCTACCATGCGGGCACTTGAGTCTGTGAAAGTTGGAGACAGTATTGTAATTTAACGATGATCTGCTGTGGGTGTGTGGATAACCGTCATTCTATTCAGCTTCCATTTCCAGTAAGTAGCTTTTGACTGAATCATACAAATAAAAATAGTCCTGTATTTCAACTATGTCGGTTCTGACGTTCTTTCTCTTCCGTTCTGTTTCAGATGCAGGAGCTGGAAAGGAGAGTGCAGGAGGCTGATGCCAAGGCAGATAAAGCAGAGGAACAGGTGTGTAAAATGTCTCTGTATTTGTGTAAGACCACAGATATATAGATGAGGCAACAGATAGTACTATGCAAACAAACTAGACTACATGGATGAAGGCTAGATGTCCAGGTAAATGATATTTATTGTTGAATGAATCATTACAATTAGATTGGTGGGTGCCACTTGGAATGCCTATATTATCTTCCATAGTTTATCCAGATGTACTGATTTTATTCTGTTACAAAGACTCTTCAAGTGTTGATGATACCACATACGAACCACCATTTTTTAATCCACTGCATTACAGCCAAAACTATACACAGCTGCTTACATTGACATAGCATTATAACACTCTTATTGACAGTGCTGTCTTCTGTAATAGTCTGTTCAGGTTTTCAAGTTTGTTCAATTACATAATCACTAAAATCAGTCCCCGCATATAGAATGTTCAGTACTACTAGTGTAGTGGTGGTCATAGCTGCTCATGCAGACTCAACTGTACAAGTACTGGAAATAGGGATAAAAGATGATCATGAGTTTCAAGTTCAACCTATAAAATAACTGCCTTATAATTATGGCACATGCATAGTTAGTCAGGTAGCACTTTTCTTTGTGCAAAGTTTTTAAAAGTTTTTATTTTCTTCCATTGTACCATAGACAGGGTAGTCCACTGGCCCAAGGAAGCATTGTTACTGGTAATTGTCAACAGGTGACGTTCTCTGAAAGAAAACCTCAGCATAACAACAATTTCATCCATAGTCCTGCCTCTAATTGGGACGAAAAATGCTCATTAAAGAGAAGTTGGCAAGTGGCCTAGTTTGTCAGGCATGGTGGCCTGCTGAGCACTGTGTGGATGGGTGGGCAGCACCTTTGCTTTAATTCTCACCACAGTCAAGAACTTTACTAATCGACCAACAGTTGCTTCTTTACCATTTATGCAGCATTGGATTAGATATTAACATTGCCTTCTCAAGCATTTAGTAACCTGGATGACAAAATATATTTGTTATTATATAATATAATATAATATAATATAATATTATATATTGAAACATGGGAGTACCTAATAGACATGAAAACTGTATAAAACTTTGCTACTGAGCAAAACTAGATCTAATAGACTAATCTCCAGGGAAAATATTTCAAACACAAAGATAAAATGATAATCTTTTATCTGGAGTGCAAAGCTGCATTACTAACAGTTACCACTTAACTGTTGCTGTTATACAAATCGTTCTAATTGTATGCGTATCTTCCTTTGGAAGTCTTCCAAGGCCCCCAACATGGCAGATCAGGAAGGTTTCCCTCCCACTTACCACTGAAGATCTGGAAAGCAAGGTTTATATCCCACCTGTTGGGACTATATATCAAATGTTACTTCTTTAGTATATAGCTATTTCATCTGTATTTTTGTAATATCAGTGCCAATATATTTTAGTCTTCCAACTATGGCTGATGCAGATTGGTACTGGTATGCTGATAACCCAGCCTGCTGGAGTTTAAAACATTGTGGTCCTCTATATGATTTTCTGAGACAATCCCTTGCCTGCCATTATCTCATCTCTTCTCTCCACCATTCGCCATGGCCATTATTAGCATGTCTCTGGTCTTTTGCTTGATCCAAAATTTCCTGTGGCTTCTGTTGGCACCCATTATAGCTGATGTCATCTCATGGTCACATCTGTGGGAGAGGCTCTGCCCACCTGTTATGTCTGTTAGCTCAGGCACAATCAGGCCAAATCTGGCACACAGGTGGAAACTGTCCAACTTTTTGGTGGTCTTAGTCTTACATTTTTACTTAGTCTTGGAGATGTAGTTTCCTTACCTCCTCCCTAAAGCTTTATCAGCAGATTAAACAGTGAACACAAGAAGGTTGGGTAAAGCTATTGTTGCAGTTTTGTTACAGAGATGGACAAATATACAGGCATTGCTACATTGCTCTTGATATATTACCTTGTTACCTATAAGTCATAACGATTGTAATGCTGTTTAAGATTCAGATTACCAAGTAGACAGCAGTTGCTACTGCCTGGTTAGTAGTCAGCTTTGCTTGCATCATCATCATCAATTCATCATCCATTTGTGAGGGGTCAGGCTCAACTCCTGAACAAACCTCCTCCATGTACAAAAATGTATATGGCGTTATTTCTGTTACTTAATATATGCCCTGGGGATTTGTATCAAACAAGAAAACAAATCATCTAACCATAAAGTCTTGTGGCCCAGTAAGAAAGGAGGGGGAGTGACTTCTTGCTTTGAGTTTTGGCAGGGGAGGGGGAGGGTTCTTGCAAGGTTAAACCCATTACATAGCTTCAAATGACCATGGGAGCTCTACTTGTGGTAACAACACTTACTGTAGGCGGGAGAGCCTGCATCAGAGGGTGGACAGGAGGAAATGGCTAAATCAGAGTAACTCTGGCGGTCCTGAGGGATGTTACAGTTTCCACAACAGAACTTTACCCAACCAACCTGAGCAACAGCTGAAGCCTAGTGAGGGGGTGATGTCAAGTCTTGTTTGGGGTGCAGGCCTCTTGGGGAGACTGTGTGGGTGGAGGAGGAATGCAAGGGGAAGGCTGATAAGGATAAGTTCAGGAGATTTTATCAGGTTCAAGCACATGTTTCCTACAGGATGATAGGTTACATGCTGTTGTATTCTGGGGGAGAAAACATAACTGACCTCAATACCTGTAACCTTGCTCCAGTGACCTCTATTAGACCAAAGATATATCCATCCTCAAATTAATTAGTTTGCAAGGTAAGACCTTGAGGATGAAAAGATGGTTGGTAGAAGGAGGGAAAGCTGTCTTGTAACATATGGTCTGGCTCTCCATGACAATTAGATGTTGTTGATGGATTTGTGGTTTCTTTGAACTTTTGGGAAGAAAACACTGTAGCTTGTCTTCCTAGATCTTATGAATTTTGGTATTACTTTATTTTGCTTTATGATAGCTCATTCTTTCATTATTTATCTAATTCCAATGTAGTGTTGTTTTTGTTCTCTGTATTTCAAAGCTAATTTACTCGGAGTATGTCTGATTTACTCCGTGTGTGTGTGTGTACAAAAAAGACTGTAAGGAAAGGGAGCATACAAATTTGGCCTGCTTGACTCTAAGTAACCTTCTTGACCAGCTGTTTTGACCATGATGTGTTGTAACAGTTAGAGAAGTCATAAGAACCATGTACAGACTATACAGGAGGAATCTGTGAGAGAAAGGCAAACACGAGTGTTTGTGTAGCTGCTACCAGGAGCTTCTCACCTGTCTCCTGGTATGTCACTCAAGACCTAACTCCACTGACAAGCTGCCTCCTGCAAAGGATCATCCTTTCATATATATGTATTATATATATTGCTATAAGTATTGCAATGACATACAGCTGTACATGTATATGGCAATGGATTTATAAACCGGTCAAGTTAACATAATATAAAAGGTTAACTGAATCACAGATTGATCTCTTTCTTAACATTCAATATTAACTACATTGCTATCAGCAGGCTCCTATCAGAGATGAACTGTTCAAACGATCAAGGATATAATGTCCTTGAAATGATATACCTCTCTGGTGTGTCTAATGTACAGATGATTCAAAAAGACCTCTTGGCATACGTTCAAGGTACTTTGATATTTGTAAGTGGTGAGTCAACCCTTGTAAGAAGAGAGGTTGTGTCTGTGTAGGAAGTCCTGGAGACACTGACAGCTGTTGTAGGGGAATTGTTTGTGATCACACAACTGTCTGAGCAATTGTAAAATTTCAAAATATACAGGGAGTAATCAGTATCTGTATGAAACTTGGTGATGATGAAGTCCTCCTTGCTATAATTCCTATGATAACCCAGAGAGTACATAGAGAACCGAAGCCTATAATCCATTGTGAACTATTGATGTCAGTATGATCTGTAGTGGTTGATAGATACATGGTGGCAAGGTCAGCTCCTTCAAAATCAACCTGTCCCAGGCCAGACATGGATCAATATGAAGATGCCCTTTCTGACCCTTGCCTCTATCCTGTATTGTTACATTACCATCCTCCTTTCAGACTATTGATTGGTACAGATGTATATGAACTGCAGGTCAGAGCAGAAAACCCCTGACCCTATATCCATCTTTAGAATTTGTGGTATCACAATCATTTTAGCTGATGGTAAAGTGAATTGAAGGGCTATGATTTGCTAGCTAATGCAGGATGCTGCATTCACCATGTTCCTATTTAGGACCTATATCGTCACCTGATCCTGTTATGTGGTAAAATGTCATCTTCACTCAAAACTACAGTTCTTGTGCACTTTGGCAAGACTATTCGGAGGGTTAGATGGCAACCAGGGTTCATTGTACAGGTCTCCTGTATTGATCAAACTTGAAAGGCCATCCTTGCCTTCCTGATATATGTATCCAAAGTGAAGATGAATATCTGTTATCAACAACTGGTATTTTTCACTCCAGGGTGTAAAGAGCTGGTGTGATACACTGTGAGGGATATTGCCCAGTAATATATAACCATGATGTTCAGTGCTACATTTTATGGGTGCTGGTCAAGATAACATTGTAGCTGATCTTTGTGACATTGTTGTGTTCCTTTGTGTTCCACAGTTGCGAGTGATGGAGCAGAAGCAGGTGACTCAGAACATCGACGTGCGGCAGTCCACCAGCGCTCTGTTCGTGCGCATCCAGGAGCTGGAGACAGCCTGCAGGGAGAAGGACGACATCATCGTCAAGTTAGAGATACAGCTGGAGGAACAGGTAAATTTTCACTTGCATCTTCAGCATTCGTTGTCATTATCAGATCCCAATGCATTACTTAATTTTGTGACTTCGTAAGAACTCCTAATGATGTGAAAGTAGCTTGGAGCGGCAGAATAAAAACTGTGAAATGGAAAGGAAGAAACCCTGATCTTCCCTTATCTCCTCGGACAAGACAACAGATCAGAACATGTTTACTTTCTCACACCTGTTTCAACCCACCAGGTAAACTGAATTGTTTTAGCAGCAACCCTGTTGACTTGTTAGCAAAAGAAAGAGGATTAATGATACCAAGAAATGTACTAATCCTTGTCAAGGTTGTAAAAGTAACATACCTAGATGCTAGAGTTCTTTAGAACCATGATAACTAATCCACGAAATCTGCATCAGTAGTTTGAGGACATCTTGTAGTCCGTAGTTGTGGACATTTAACTAATTAAATCTTCAGCAGGAAGTTTGCTCCCCTCCTCAACTCCTGTCACCTGTATGATCACCTGGTCACACCCCCATGTCTTACAAGTTTACTCAAGGATTATGTCTTGTAGGCTCCTCAAGTGGTCATCCTGTCATGTATTCAACGACCTTAAATGCAGGTAACCAGAGTCAAACAGTGGCTAATAAGGTGCTGCAATTGTATCTTAAGCCATGTGGGTAAATGTTTCAATTCAGTTACTGCTCAGACAACAACATATTCTAAAGACATGAATTCCAGTCACTCGGGGCATTCCAGGACAGTGGGGAGAATGTGAACAAGACCAGAGTTTCAGGAAACCACAAATGTGGCTACTGACACGGACACCTTTCCTGTTAATAAGAAGTCATGGTCGTGGCATCCTACAAGTTAGGAGATCAGGTAAATGTAAACACCGAAGCCACAAGTATTCACAGGGCCACTGATCCCAACTCATCTCCAGCTATAGATAACTATCCTCACCTTGACTTGCTTTATGTGTAAATAAAGGTGGAGAGTAATAGCCTTACGCTGTACAAAAAGATGTGGGCAGCACAAATGACATACACTGAAGATGTATTATTAGCTTGCAAAGAGTGCCCTAGCCACTTGCAACTGCATGAAAGACAATTTTGTTCAAGTAAACAAGGGCTTCAAGTTCATGAATGACTCTCATTCAATGAGTTAAAGTAGGCGCCACATGTAGTCTTACACTAATGTTCCTTTTACTGATATTGGAGAACATTTGAGGGAAGGAACTTCAAGAGGTGGGTCTTGGAAGTCAGCAGGATAGGCCTATACCCACAAATGTTAGCAGGACTGCTTCTTGTTGTTCCTTTGAGGGTATGTAATTCTACAACCTGTCATAATTCCATTTACAAGTTCACAAAGGCCAGGACACACCATGAACTTGTTTAAGCCTGATAAGGCATTCTTTTCAGGAACATTCTAATGAGTACTGATATAATGAGGTAGTAAGGTCATATAAGGACAAGGTCTCCAATTTCTTCCCTACAGCATGTACCTAAGTCTAAGACTTAACAGGCTGTGTAGCTAGTCCTTTGTGATGTTTATTTGTGAGGTTCCAGACCTGACACCTGTTCTGTCCTCCATGCCTGGAGCTACAACTGTAGCATGTTTTCTGTAACAGTTTGGCCAAGGATTTACACGTTTCCTTGTGGAAGGGGTAGCTTGACAGTTTGTCAACTATGGGGAGGGAACTGTTTGTTCAGACCATAGAGAGCTTCCTACTACAGTCAGCAGCCTCACTCATACTCTAACTGCAGAAACTTTCGCGGCGGTTTTATTTTCCCCGTTTTCGTGGTAACCTCTCCACCATGAATTCATGACACTGCAAATTGTATTACTGCTGTACAACAGAATTGTTTCAACCTCAAATTTAAAATACCGCGAAAACCTCCTTTTCCTTCCAAGCCAAATATAACCACCACGAAATTAAATGCATTTCCAGTAGTGAGGGAAGGACTGGCACTTTTCACAAGCCACGGCAAAAACAGTATAGCCCTGTGTACACAGCTACAGTGTAGCCTTTTGTGTAACATTGGACAGTTTGTAACCATGCAAAGGTGTAACTCAGGGCCATGTGTGAAAGAAATTCGGGCTAACAGGCTTATAATGAAAAGGTGACCTTGTGATGGCTGCCTGTAAAAAATGTGGTGACAGGTGTTGTTTTGATGTGTACATTTAGATAAGGGGATTTTGACTGTAAGCTTTCAAAGTATATTTTTCCTTCCTGTTCAGATTTCCTCTGTTTAAAAGCAGTTGTCAACCAGATCCATGTGTATAATTGTTAAATTCAAACTCAGTATTGATATGCTTTGCATATTACAGAATATGAAAAATTCCTTACCAATAACATATTACATTTTTTTTCTGTAGAAGGAACTCCGTGCTCAGGAAGGAGAGATGGTGGAGAAGAAGGCAGCTAAGATCAAGGAATGGGTTTACAACAAGCTGGGAGAGGTGAGATCAGACATGTGTTTTCATAAGAGAGGTGGCTTTTGGATTTTAAGAGCAATTACCATATCTAAGATCTTAGATACTCAATTATGATTGTATCTATGAAAGTATTAATTACTATGTTGGAGTTCCTTGTTAACCTCTGCTGTATGATACAACACATAATCTGGTTTGATGGAGGGACTTGGGAAATGGGAAACTACCACATAATTCCCATGACTGTGGTGAACATCATGGATCATATTTCTGATGAAAGCTGCATTCATGAAAGAAGCCCTGGACAACAGCATTACTGTGAATGACACACATCTCATGTTGAGAATTTGGAGAATTGTCATGTACAGAGTGCCACTGGTATTTTCCTTCTAATGTCATGTAATGCAGCAGCAGTCGTTGCAGATATTTGTAAACCATTGATAGCTGGGAGTAGTTGTACAAGTTTTCCTTGGGATTATTTTACATATGGTTGTCAGTGTGATGTTACATTGGAATGTGCTTCCCTTCAGTATCATTTGCTCTTGTGTGTGATCAAAATGGCATCATTGGTATTGAAGTGCTGGTAACAGATTTAAGAATTGATGTTGTCTGCTCCTGCCGTATTGTGTGATGAGTTACTGGGTGGTGTACATGTAGTACACATTGTTAAAGATCACAAGTTGTGAAGGTCATGAATGGTAAGGTCACACGACTGTGTTCCAGTTGGAAGAGGAGAATGAGCGACTGCGCCGCACCCACCAACAGTCCATGTATGCTCTGGAGTCCCTGCAAAAGAAACTGCAAGGTTAGTCACTTCATTTAGTAGTTAACGGTCAGCTCATTTAGACATCTTTGATCATGATCAACATTTCACTAGATACTTAAGGTCAAGTTTATGGACATGGATAAACCCTCCGTATGGTGCTTTCCCTCCCTTTGTTCCAGGGAGTGACTATGTTAATGGCTGACCCTCAAAATCTGCGGAAAACAGACTGTACCAATGTACCATGCTACTAGACAGGTCATCCCCATTCTAATCCATTTAGAGTCGGCTGACCCCATCCCAAGTCTTTTTTTTTCAAACTTTATTGGACAAAACAGCAGAAAGACAACAGTAAAATAAGAGTACACACACACACACACACACACTTAATTACCTATTACATATCATCGATATTTGCAAGCTCCCCCCATTTGCTATAGTGTTTAACTAGATTATTTTAAGTCTTTGTTTGTGGACATGGCATTTTCAATACATCAGAGTGGAATGGAAAACTTTGTCTACCAAGGAAGGAGCACACCCTTGAATATTCTCATATTTGGTATGTGGAATATTGATGCGAAAACAACTGTTACAGACACATTAACAAGTAAATGCAGATATTGTGAAGTTGTGGACTTGCAGGCTTAAAAGTCTGGACCTACTTTACTACACCTTACTCTGGGCTTAAGACGATCAATCTCCAGGTTTCACCTTAATCAACCTTGATGGCACAGGTACCCACCTAGTCACAGCCTGTTAGACACGCTGGTAATCCCCTCCACCTGACTGTGTGTCCTGCTATAACTCAGGTGTTTCAAACTGTGTGATGTTAACCAGTCAGGACACACAGGATTGGAGAATTCCACAGGTCACATGAACAATGTCAGCTGGTTTTATCAACTGTCAGGTAGGAGGGACCAAAGTTTGTTTGCAAGGGTAACCACTTTATTTTTTTTCCATGTGCAGTTTGTCCTGTTAAACCAAAAAAGCGAAAAGGTCATCTTTAACTATCCTTCCCTAATGTGGATGAAGAAAACCATGTGCAGTACTTCTCTGTCTGCCACTCACCATTTACCTAACCAGTGTTTGGTTCTTTAGAATAGCTTCAAAGTCAATAATTGGCTGTGGACAAGCTGTCGACAATCATGGTAATGATTGCATATGACTCTTTCGTTTATAACGTAATCCCAACATTTTATAAGTTATAAATCAATGGTAAAAGACATATGAAATTTAAAGAAATTTAAAGACATATGGATAGAGAAGCCACTATGTATGTAGTTTAATACATCTACTCATCCTAGTCCAGACCTGTGACTGTAAGAATGTCTGTTCTATGAACAGATGGAATACAGCAAGGGAACAACCTGTGTCAGGTACAGCTGATATTGCTGCAAGGATCTTGATCATTCCATCAAACATTTGGTCAGGACCTGGTTTTACATTACAGACGAAGAGGATGCAGAAAGGCCATGGGAACCAGCGAAGTCATTAGTTCTTAATTTGTTATTCTGGAAACTGGCAGAGATGAGAGGTACGTTCGTCTGGTGTTACCTAGCTTAAAGGAAGTTCTGGCTTTATTGATGCATGCTGAAGGAGGTAGAGACAAGGACAGACAGTCACTGAGCATCATGGGTCATGGGGAGGGCAACTCCTGTCTGGGGTAAGCCTGCTTATAGGAAATCTCACATGATAGGTGCAGGGTCAATGTCAGCTGAGACTCAGCTCTGATATCGAAAAGTTGGAAGTACCCTTGGAAAAAAACTTGAGAGAATCAGCAGTCAAAAGTATGGTACACATTAAAACAAGTACATGTACATGTAATCTCACTACTGGTAATGACATAGGGGAAGAGGACAGATATACTGAAGGTGACAGGCCTTTGCTTCTTGGAAATCATTTCATGGACATGACCTTTCTCTTCTCTGCAGGGAGCATTGTTGTGTGGGTAGTGAGATACTGCTTGTGAGTGGCAGCCAGGGTGGCCAATGATTGGATGTGTCATTGTGCTGTATCTGTCTCTCAGATAAGAGGATTCCGACGGATGACATTGACATACTCAGTCATCTCCCATTTATTGGTACATAAGGCACACACAACCCAGAACACTCCTCGCTGTTGGAGGTCCATCTTGTCTTTGATACAGAAGGCATCTGATGACTCTTTCTCCAACCTTTAGAACCCGACTGGTGGCACCCCGCAGTTTGTTTCGTAAACCTCCTTTATTGAATGTGACAAGCCATGGCCAAGTTTAATCATCAAAGCACACGATAAAGAATACATCATCCCTCCTACATGGCTTAGTTCTCTCTACTGCCAAATACAGAGTAGAGTAGACAGCAAACCATCCATTGTCAGGTGTTATTAGACCACCGCTTCAAGATTTACACATGAATTTCTTTCTCTTCCTTTTGTGAGCTTGTTGCTCTTTTAAACTTGCCTATATGATTTGAATGATCTCCTGATGGATTGCTTTAACAAGCTAATTCACAAGTTCCTGCCTGGCAGTCTGTGATTTCAGCAAAGCAATGGGAATGTTTCCCATAATCTTAAGGTGCATGCACATGTACCACTGTAGTCAGAAAAAAAAGGACTGAAACGAGACAGACAGACATTCCTGTTTCATTGGGAACAGTTGTCACAGTTTAATTTGCTTTTCAGGTAGAAATGCTTGATTGAACCACATGGCTTTGACTTTTGAATGCAAAGTTTCTATTGGTTTTTCATCTTAGGGTTGGTGGCAAGGTAGTTTTACTACAAGTAGCTAGGAAAACCTGATGAAAATATTTCTTTGCCAGCATACAGGAAAGGTCCCTGCCATTAGCTACTATTTTTTCGGTAGCTGAAGTTTTGCTATTGCCATATTTAATCATTGGCTTCTGTCAGTGAAAATCATTAGCTATAATAATATACTGTAATATGATCCCAGCCAACAGACTACCAAGAGATGAGACTGAACTGGGTAAAAGATATCTGCATGCCAGGTCTGGGTATCCAGAAGCCCACAATAGTCCCAGTTCTCCCACTATGTGACTTACTCCTGGAGCGCTTGGTATTGACTGAGCCTTCTCTTCATCCTCCAGGGCTTGTTAGCATCTAGGCCGGGCCTGCCAGGAATGCAGGTCAAGGTCAACAGGCTTAAGATTTGATACCTCCATCCCCAGGGCAGTTGGAGAAATACTTGGATGTTCACCTTTCAGTTTCAGTGTGTAGAGGGTAACCTAGAATTTCACACACCTGTATGATGAGCCTGTCTGCACCCAGGTATCTCCATCCAACACTGTAAAGCTGTACCCTTAACCTGTGTTTTATGTGGGTCAGGACAGTTAAGATAGGCATCTGGGAGGGCATGAGGGACAATTAAAGGTAAAGCTGTCCTGGGGGGCATGTTAGGAAATGATGGGAAACAGGTGAGAGGTAGTCCTGTAGGGAAGAGTCTGTAGATCCTATGCCAGACTTAACTGGCAGTGTGGAAGAATATGTACGTTACCAGAAATAGATGTGCACATTGAACTTGTTGAGAATATAGCATACTAAAATTTGACTTTTGACTACTGTCACATCCTTGGATTGTACAGTTCACGGATATAGGACTATGTTTCTCCTTGCCTTAACCAATATACATACACTGATAAAGATCATTTAAGTTAGTCTCTTCAATATGAAAAGAAAGTCTCAGAAAGATTTTTTAATTATCAGTTAGATTTTCGTCTGACTCCCACACACCCAAACATTCAGTCAGGGCTGGACTGGATCAGATGCCAATTTTACCAATTTGATCTGAAGGGGTTTGTTGATGTCACTGTCCAATATGAGAGTTGTGCTGTATGGTGACATACAGAAGTGTTCGAGGGCAAGTAAAAGTCAGGAATATATAGTTGTTGGACAAACTAATTAGACTGTTGCCATGTCAACATAACAACACATTCCACAACACTTAAAAAAACTCTTTCAACCCACCGATAGTTAGCAGCTGCTATTGGCAAAACTTTCAGATGTTGGGAAGAACTCTACACTACTACAGCATATAACTTGCAGAAAAAAGCTACAGAACACTGTTTTGTCTCTTGACACTGAATGTATTTGCAGTACCGTATATATTCCCAACTCTCTGACAGGAGAACTGCTAGAAAAGATACTAGTGCTGCCTGAGGAGGGATGAGAAATGTACCTGTTCCAGTATGTGGGATTTTGTTAGCCTCCTTCGCAGCCTTGTCGAGCGGCGTTATGTTTTTTTCGGCGACCGACGCGAGTTATGTCGGGAAAGGACGGTTTGCAGCCAAGGGAGTTTGCCGGGGGGAGAAGGTTTCGCATTGTTGAGGGGCGAAACCTTCTCCCCCCGGCAAACTCCCTTGGCTGCAAACCGTCCTTTCGCGACATAACTCGCGTCGGTCGCCGAAAAAAACATAACGCCGCTCGACAAGGCTGCGAAGGAGGCTAGGATTTTGTAAACTGTCATAAATAACCAAAGCTATGCAATCCAAAATGTGTTTTCAAATGTATATGAACTTAATGAAGGCTTGGTATAGCGCATTACAAATCATGCAAAGCTCTCAGCTGTCATTATGTATTATTTACATGAAATTCAATCACCCTGTGATTACGCTTTGAATTAGAGCGGTCTGATAAGGAATCACATAAAATTACAGAAAAAGACAGGCAGCTCCCCATAAATGATCAACCTGCCATGCTTCTCTCCCCCATTGGCATCCTCTTTGAAACAGCTGTAGTGAACATCTTTTATGGTATAACCCATGTTTTTGATTGTGCAGAGAGGCAAGAATCATTGCAATTAGGAGTGTCTTATCCCAACAGATAGATGATATTTTCCCATGTTAGACATGACACAACGGTCGCCCCACATCTGTGGTGGATCAACCACCACTGGAGCCAATACTACTGACCCCAGTCCGCCCCTCTCCACCCCCCACCCGCACCAGCAGCCCAACAAGACACCCAATACACACATTAGGAAAGCAAGCCCACTTCTAACAACTGTGTAGTGAACTTGGCCGTGAACTTTGCTGGTATTTTCTCTCAAGCTGCAAAGCTGCCAAAACATCTAATGAAGACATGGAGGATGTTTTATCAACATTGGCATTTCTGGATGACAGCCGCATAGCATATGTTGTCATTGCATCATTTTTCTGACCACATTGCATAGTAGAGTAGAGTACAATTATACAATTATAATTATTAGAGTACAATTATACAATTGTAAAAAGAAGCACTGAAACTAGGGTGATACGTCAGGATGAGATTGTTCTAGACATCTAGCTACTGGTCTTGAAAATGTTCATTGCCACCACTAACAGCCTCATGACACATTGTATAGATGTGGGCAAAGCGTGTGGTTCAGTTTCCCAGCTCAAGGAGGAAGTCTGTCCTACAAACTTATATAAGAACCATTTTACTCACATATGTCACCATACAAGCTTGATAAGAATTGGTGTTGGCAAATACCAAAAATAAAAACATCTCTTCACAACACTGAAAAGAAGACTGCAATTTTTAAAATCATGTCTTGGTCACCCTACAAAAAATTCCTACCTACAAGCCTGCTTTGAGCAGGAATGGGGCTAAATAACCACGCACGGACTCACAAGAAGTCAAAGTCATCATCAAGCATCAAGCATTTTTTTTTTGCATGTCCTTGTGTGTATTTGTGACCTATGTGAATGGGGTGAAGTCTGCCATCTCTGGTTGCTTTGTTAGTCATGTAAGTTTTATTGCTGTTATGCACAGCATTTTGTGCAAGTCTTCCTGTTTAGGAAGTTTAGCATGTGTTGAAACAAGTCACCAGTACATGAGAAGCTGAGGTTGTGTGTTAGATGTAAAACACTCTGACTTTCCTTTCATCTGTCATAACACCTTACCACAGTGTAGAACACACACATGCAGGAAGTCTATACTCTATAAGCTTTAATAACAAACGTGAGTTAATCAGAACCTTCTTTCCCTGTAGATTGAGCTTATTGCAATCACTGCTGTTACTATTTCCAATACAATGTATTTCCAAACTTATGTAAGTTTGAAGTTGAATATTATTGTTATCACTGCTACTATGAATGTAGAGATTTCTGAAGCCATATGAGTTGTCTCATGTTATTTTGATATTGTTCGTTATCAAGTGGCGTATTATGCAAAACCCAAATAATCCTACTTCTATGACAGTCTTTGATTGAAGGAGATTTCCAGTTCCAAGTACAACAGACAACATCCAAGTACAAAGTTAGATTATGTCAAGTCGATCATACATTGTTGCAAATGTTCCTGTCTGGACCAAATTCCACCTTAATCCTACCCCACCCACCCCTTCCTTGGTTCCCCACATCTTACACCAATGAAGAAAGCCCCAACAACTGACTTAAAGAAAATATTTCCTTTCCCAGCTGCTGGATCATAGCTTATGTGAGACTTCAAGGTCACCTCTGGTTTTTGTTATCTTCAGAACTTCAATATGGATTCCATCATTGCTGTGAAACCTTACGATAACATCACAGTTCCCACATAGGGAATATTGTAGTTCCTGGAGTTAGAGCCTTGGCTCTGATGAGGTCATCCAAGGTGAAAGTCAAGTTCAATCTGTCCTTGGAGGGACATTTGTATCAATCAACACTACCCCTCAGGGTCTTGATACATACATGTATACCCAGTGGTCAGCATGCACTGTATGTAAAAAGCTTTCTTATGTCCTGGTACATGTACATTGTACATGTAAGCATGAGCACAACATCTTCAGATGTTGGTAACATGCACATGTCATGTTATTAACTGTTGTAAGATATTTGACAAAGAAAGACTTTATTCTAATAGGAAAAAGAGACTGTCAAATATTCCTTGAAATTTGTTGCTAATGTGTATCATCAAACCAACTTAATTCCTTGGCATGATAGCGTCTGTGGTACATGTACAGCCCACATCAAACGAAGTGGACAAAACAGAGGGCAGTAACTAGTACTGTAAAAATATCAATACAGTATATAACAATGCTGCCAAACATACACCATCTGTTTAAAAAAGCAACATCATAATTTTATATGTCAGCAGTCATAAGCAATTAGTGATAGAAAAACATAATACTCCCTCAGGGTTGTCAGCCTTGACCTAGGGGCAGAGCTGTGATGGGAAATAGCAGGATAACTGTTATAATGAAGAGGTATCCATGTATGGATGACTAATCAGTTATACAGGCATAAAACATAGTGTGAAATTGTTGTGATACATCTAGATGTATGTTTTTGTTTTGTATATTGTAAACTCTTTAAAGGTAACACTAAGTTACTAACTGGCTTAGAATCACTTTGCAAATATGAATATTTTTAACTAGGATTAGACAGATTCGTGCCATCATGGAGATGAGTTTTGGTCCACTTGTATCACAATAGGGTCAGTGATACATTACTGTATCTTGAATCACACTGCAGTGATTGGTCCCAGGAGTTGGCCCTAATGAGACAAAATGGAGATATAACTGAAGCAACTGTCTCCAGCCAGCCTCAATCAGGGCATGATTAAATCAGAAACTGTAGAACGATTTTTCATGCATATACATGTATGTAGGAGCAATGACTCAGTACATAGGCTTCGGAGATACCATCTCAATAGTGTAATGTATTGATCGTGACCTATACAGACCAGGATAGGCCAGCATTGTGCATTAGCCAGATAAAAGTAACTACCATAGGTTCTCATTTTTCACATGGTGGAAACGTCAATCTCACTCTGCTGCGATCTGCTCATAGCTGAACTTGATTTATAAGTTCATCAGCTGGACCTTGGCATCCTTCCAAGGAATGTTTCCACCACATAGAACAGTTGCTATGACTCTATTTTGTGGACAATGGCTGTTCTGTGTTTTTCCACAATTCCAAGGTCTTGGCCTTGCCCTCTCTCTCCCCAGTGCCCGCAAAGATTTCCTATGTCCTCCCACACCTCTTATGTAAAATGGAAGTGTGCAAAATCATGCTGAGATGAACATAATACTAGAAGTCAAGTCTTGCTTTATTCACATTGATAGCTCATAAATCTGCATTCTAAGATGCCTAGTACATGTTTTTCATACTTACATATGGACTCTTTATGTGCTTTTCTAGGCCATGTCTTAGTTACTTTTTCAGACTACTACTATAATGATTGTCAGTCAACAATATATCTGTCATGTATTTGACTCAGCAGCAGCATCAATGCTATGATCATTATGTACATGTATAGACATGTTTTTGTATATCTTCTGTTAAGTCACATCAAGAACCTGTTTGTGTACATTTGCAGAAAGCCAGACCAAGTCTGCAGTTGTCCCGACGACCGGCTGCAGCTCTCCTGGACCAGCAGGTGTGAGTGGAGGTGTGCCCCAGGTGGCCCGGCCCTCCAGCCCATCTGTCCCACCTGCTCCTCACACCTCCATGGTCCGAGACCACGAGCCTGACGGAGAGGCCACCATCAACTTTTCTGAGCAGGACAGAGTATTAGAGACTGACCTGGACAAGCCAGAGAACTTCATTCTGAACGCCGTGGATGATTTTGAAGAGGAGAAAATGGACCTGGAGAGTGAGTGTGCTCTGACGCCTGTCTCTTCCAGACACGAGGACAGTCTGATCGAGGAGCAAATGTACAAAAAGTTTGAACTGCAGAGGTTGGACTCTTCCTCGTCTTCCAGTGAATCACAAGCTAAAATATCACCCGTGGAAAGGCCGTTAAGCCCTCTCCCCCCAGAAGCCCCACCCTCCACACCTGAGAACGGTCCCCCCACCCCCCTCCCAGGCACTGCTAGCATGACTTTGCCCAGGATGAAGGAAAACCTTCACTCCTCTGCAAGGAGAAAGTTGTCACCGGATAAGAGTCCTACCAAAATCCCTGTTCGCAGTGTGAGCTGTTTCCCCTTGAGTCCTGCCAGACAGAAGTCGGAAAAGCAAGGCCGGAAGTCCAGCACAGAACACAAACTGTCAGAAAAGATGGAATTTTCAGTGTCAGCACCTGAAGGAATTCAGAAGAAGGCCGACAGGTCATCCCCGAGAGGGAGTCCAGAGAAGAAGCGATGTGAAAGTTTTGCACCTCAGGGATCGCAAAACAAGCCCCCAACTCCTCCCCAGCACAGATTCCCATCATGGGTAAGTACTACTGCAGATGATGCATCATATGTTTGCTCTACAGAAATGTGGAAAAGATCTGTTTTTTCTGTAGTTGTTGGGGACATACTATACAATGAGAAGTTGGCCATGTGTCATTACCAAGTTGTATTCATAATGAATAAGATCTTTTAATCTGTGTTGAAGGCAACACTGGTGCCCAAATTCTCTACAACAAAAGCGATTTAGGAGGTTAAGAAAGCACTACATTATTGCCTTGCACGCCACACTTCAAGAAGATGTTTTCCACATATGAGATATAGTCAGGCTCCTTGTGTATCTGGTAGAACGCTTCCAAATTAGGGTTCCTGAAGGCAAGTTTACACTTGGAAACACATACACAGGGGACAAGATTTATGTGTTTTTGGAGTGCCTGACAGACTCAACCATGAGCTCACCTCATAAAAATGCCCTCATGTACCAGTGAAAGACTATCCCTCTGCTGTTAGCTGGGCAAGGTGGGAACAATCACTTTCATGTGTGTAACAAGTGCCTTCCTTACATTGATGCTACTATTCATTGGCATCAGCAGATTTTGGTGTAGAGTTTTGGTGGACATGGGCAATGCAATACAATAGCTTGAATGCTTCGGGTGAACTAGCACTCTGCAACTGTATTAAACATGTGAGACCAGCAACTTTCATTCACAATGGTATTAAAACACAAGGCACACACTGTATCAATTCTTATAGTTATAGAATCCTATCATGTAGTAATTCAGATGGGTAGCTGCTGTTCCACTTATAATCACTAGGGGGTACTTTTGACTAAGGCTTGTTACTGGTAAATAAGGCAGTGGTAAAAGTTGCCTGATAAGTTGCAAAGTGCAGTAGAAGCCAGACAGTATTAAGCCTAATCTTTTCTAATGCCATCTGTTTTTAAAATCATGACACTTGTGCTGAAGGGGTGAGAAAGTTTCCGTCCATAAATTCTTCTTAGCAAAGCAAATAGACCCTGACACAGGTTGAAAGTGGGAAGTTGGTATGTCCTGTTTGCTCCTGGCCTGTCCTTCAGGACTGCCCTTGTTTTTTTGCACAATAATAGGAACAAATCCAGGGATTGATACTTGGTCTGGTCTGTCAACACTCCCAGATGAAGTCTTGCACCTGTGCTGTTTGTACACATAATGTCTCATGAAATATCCTCTTCTAGTATGTAACATTGTGAACAAGTATGAAGGATGGCTCTATACAGTATATCTATTCAGATTCAGAATTTACCCTGATATGATGCAGAATTCACTCTGATATGAAATCATTTCAAAGACTCTCTTGAGTAAGTATTGAAAGAAGAAAGGAAGGTTAGGAAATGCCAGTCAGTTGTCTCTGTTCGTATTACAGTACAAACTACAATGTACTTTTTAGCAGAAATTACAACCTAACCAAGTGAAGTATTTACCATAGGTAATGAGCGTCATATGGCACTGTATGAACTATGATGCTCATTCTAATTCTGTACCTAATGAAATATGTACAGCTGTATATGATTTATAGCATTGATTGCTATAGTTTTGTGATATAATATTAATAGCTGTAACAAAAAGGTACATGTACAGACAAACCCCTTTGAAATCCCATACCCTTGGCTGGAATCATTGATACATGCCTGTGGCCCAGGAGATGTTTGATGCCATGCCTTAGTCTCACACTTCCTTCTTCTCTCCACTTCCGGCTCTGCAGGAAAACCGAATATACGACCTTGCAAAGGGAGGGATTCGGGTTTCGGAGAACCTGAACGGAATGCACAGATGTGAGTACCTTTATACTCTGGTTGATTATGATCTATAGATACATAAATCATTGTGATGTTCATTTATATAGGAATGTACGTGAGGCATTATGATATCATAAACTTCAGCTTGGTTGAGCCACAAATCCCCACTCTATGTTTCCTTGTCTATAACTATATCTCTGAGAAAGTTCCATAAGGAATGGATAAGTATGAGGCTTATTGTGCTTTTGTGGAGTTTGATATTTGTTGTATCAGTTATTGTAATCAAAATATGAAAATGCCATTGCAGCCTTAAGCAGTGTTATAACCTTTAAAGTAGAATGTCACAACAGGAAGCTCTCCAGACATGCTAATCTGTCAGCAGGCAGTGTGGTGTGTTTGCCTTGATAACAGGAAGGTTCTGACTACAGGTAGTTTACAGTCCTCACCTGTTAAACAATATTTGTTGCGGTGGGCAGGAAGGAAACAATTTTTTTATGAACCATGTACCATCAGATAATGCTAAAATTTTAAAAATGGAAGCAAACTTTATTTTCTGTTATGTTCTGTTTCCTGTTTCTCTGTGCACGTACAACCATTTACAATATATATAGGAAGCGATAGTTTGGTGTGATTTGTGTATGTACCTACAATATTTTGGCCAGCTGAGACAATTCTCATATAGGCCTGTTTAGCCATAGCCAATGCTGTAGGGCTGATGCAAATTAGGATTTGACCGTGGTCAATATTGACCGACGGAGGCCATATACGAGTCAACGTCTGTGTGAAATAAAATTTGTAGTGATCAACAAACTATATCAAATTTGATGTAATATTTTTTTGTTTTTCACTTATATCTAAAATAATATGAATTTATGTAATATCCAACAACAAATTTTATGTCCATTAAGGCCTGTCTTTATCAGCTCTGTCCAAACATGCCCCAAATTTAAATGCTGCCTCTCCTTCTGAAGAGTGTGATATCTGAAAGGCCAGAGCCTGTTACATCCTTTCCTGTCTTGTGAAGTTTGCTTCATTAGAATTATGATATCATGCGGGGAGGAATAAGTGTTGGTTTTGCCATGGCCATAGATTCAGGACAAGCACACAACTTGTAGCAGGTTCCGCCATCAAATCATTTTATGATTTGTTTGAAAAGGTCAAATTTTCCATCAGCTACAATTCTTTTATAATTTTTAGCTATACAAATATACCAGTCAGTTCCTAAAGAACTGGTTGTTCCTTTTTGTATTGTTGTGCCTGTTACGTTAACATACCATTGCAGCTGCGTTAGTTAGTACCTGCTACTTCTCTAACTTTGACTATATTGTGGTTGTATTTCAGATTCCAGTATTCCAGTGTATCACACAGCACATGGCCTGTACACAGACCACAGCTTTAAGGTAGAACTCTACAGCCTAGTCTCTTTTTGGAAATTATTTAACAATTATCCTGTTCCTCTATGTAAACACTTCTTTTAGTGCACTTTTGTGAATTAACATTGCTTTTGTTTGCATTACAGAGTCTGACAGTTCCAGTTTTTACCACAATTAAAGGGGTAAGTAAATTGGTAGTATGGGGAAAAGACTACAAATTGAATAGGACTGTCTACTACTTTGGTACATGTGTGTTAAATTAATGAATACCAGTGAGCTCTTTGGGATAGAATTATGAAATTTTTCAGCAATACTGCACAAATTAGTGATATGTCACCTTGATCAACAAAGAGAAAGAATTTTACAATTTGCTTAAGTTGAATAGGCTTTTGTTGTTAATGCCTGTACCCTGGAGCAGGCTTTTGGAGAAGTAAGAATTGATTTTTTAAATTGAATGTGTCAAACGATGCTTTCTGAGTACAAAGAAGGCATTCATTTCTCAGTATAAAGAGGAAAGACAATGGTGGCTTACAATTGTAATCTCTTCATGCTGATACCCATGACTTGCATGTGATTCAATTTACATCTGATTATATCCTTTTCATCTCTTTCCTTACACAGAAAGCCTCTCAGATCAGAAACACGCCGTTCACAGATGAGTCCACAGATTCCTCGGAAGAGGAGGGTGGGGTAACCCCGACGTCGTCCCATGTCCCTGGTTCAGACCCTACAGGAGCGCCCCCGGCAGGCCCGGGGTCCCCTGCCTCCCTGGCGCTGAGGAAACAGGGCAGTCCCAGCAGCTCAGGCGCAGTCAAGAGAGGTGAGAGGTGTTCCAACACTTATCCACCTGCTGATTTCTATAGCTGCATATAAAACAATTTCATGATACATATATGTACTAATATAGCTCATTCACATGGTTATGTGAATCTTTGATGGTAAATTGGAAACATGTTGGTTTTGTTCTGTACATCTCTTGTGAAAGCCAAAACTTAAAGGTCCATATGGTTCAAATAGTGCAGTATAAGTTTATTTTTTAGATTTTTTCACAACAAAAGGTGACCCTAATGAAGAAAGATTTTAATGTCTGCAAGACATAAGATATTTTTTATGTTAGTAGAACTTCAGATTGTTGTGATATAACTTTTTGTAAGTGATAATTGTGGTGTGACTTTTTGTAAGCTGATTGTAATGTCCCCCCCCCCCTCCAGCTGTCTCCATGCAGTCCACGAGCTCGGACGACTACGCCATCCCTCCAGATGCCATGTCCACCGACAGCGACCACTCAGAACCAGAGAACAAGCTGCTGAAGACGTGTGCTGCTTACACCACCGAGAACATGAGAAGGGTGAGGGGAAGCGCAACAAAAACATGACCCCTCAACACACTAACTAGACACACAGATAGATGCTTTTTCTGTAGAGAAAAATATGCCATTACAACTACCCAAAGTTGAAGATTTGGGTATAAAAAGCAGGACAGTGTTGTTTCATAATTATCATCATTGAACTTTGTGTATGGCACACTGGAGGTAGGGTACCTCACATATAGTGATCACGTATTATTGTAATACATATATAACATTTCTACATACATGTACTTTGGATTTTGTGTACTCAGAAAGGTTTCATATACTAGTACATGTACCACATAGTTCACATTTATTTGTAAGTGTGAAACATCTGCATGTTGTGTTGACCAATGGTATAATGTCATTGTTGTAGAGACAACTAGCCAGAACGAATCTTGAGATTGAGAGACAGGTTAAGGTAGAGCCTTATGTTTGTATGTTCTCCCCAGGAAACATTGGAGAAGTGTGGCTACCTGACCAAACTGGGAGGCAGGTTGAAGTGCTGGAAGAGGAGATGGTTTGTGCTGAGGAATGGGGAGCTCTGCTACTACAAGTCACCTGTAAGTACATTTATATCATACCCGGGCTTTTGTGAACTTGTGCATTCCAAGTTCAAATTCTGAGTGATAGAAGTTACATTGTAGAATTTGTTTCATTAGAACAAATGAGGCTATAGAGAGTATATAACCTCCTTGATTAGAATTTAGAGTTAGCTGCTGTTATTGCTTGCATGGCAAATAAACTTGTAGTAATACTTTTGAACTTGGAATGATGGACTGACAGTTCAGGTCATTTTGTATTTTACTTTTAAAATCTTATAGTGATTTTGTCATTGTCTCATGGGACAGTTGATTCAATCTTTATCATGAAACATTTTCAGAGAAGTCTTAAGTGGACTTGCTTGGTTATCTGGGAGACGTGCTTGGTTATCTTTGTTGTTATGAAAAATACTCACTTATTTATTGTACAGGAACCTTGGACACACAAGCTTAAATTCCTGCACAGGTCTAGACAAGTATGTTAGACAGTTGTTCACAATTGCAAGACTGTGGCACATGTTTTCAAGGGTTGAAGGTATAGATATGGTAACACCGCGCTTCTTGTAGGGATGGTGTCAGCACCCAAGGTCAACGTCATAATACGCTAACATACCATTTTTTCACATTACTAATCCAAGTCTAATTACACCTTTAACAATCAATGAAGAACCTGAACCCTTTGACACCATCCCTACACATGCTTTGCTATAAGGCAGGTTTTGCTGTGCAGTAAGGTGAAGTGGCTGGTGCTGTCACTCCACGGTGTAGTTGTGTCAAAGGAATAAGACACTGCAGTTTAGCCTAACTTCACAACACTGTAAGGCTGCTGATGTGGTGTGGGTTGCACAGTTAGGGAGAAGGGTAATAACATAGTTAGGCAGGACTGTGGTGGTCACTGCTATCATGCCTCCCCCAGAGTGATGTGCACCGGAAGCCTCAGGGAAGGATAGAGCTGGACGGACTGTGCAAGATTGCGAGAACGGAAGGGAACTGCACTTTTGAGGTACATGATATATTATTTATCCCTTTATTCCTTTATAAAGAGCTTTTTTTCCTTTACTGAGATTTCCCACCTTTGAGAGGATTTTTCAAGGGTTGATTTGAGGAAATGATTTTTTGCTGTCTTTCCAGATTGTGACGGAGAAGAAGACGTACTACCTCACAGCTGACTCCACCTCTGCCATGGAGGAGTGGATCAGAGGTAAGCCAGTGTCTGTTTCAGGGTAGCCCAGTTAGCAGGGCTAGGGAGAAGGTTAACCTCCACTTTTCAAGCTTACAATCCAGTGGTCTATGTTATGTCGGTTGGTACTAAAGAGGATGTA
This sequence comes from Branchiostoma floridae x Branchiostoma japonicum, assembly GCA_013266295.2. Lineage (NCBI taxonomy): Eukaryota > Metazoa > Chordata > Leptocardii > Amphioxiformes > Branchiostomatidae > Branchiostoma > Branchiostoma floridae x Branchiostoma japonicum. The sequence continues at coordinate 20,457,269 of CM023840.1, forward strand.
CATTTTCTCCAGTGCTGCAGAATGTGCTGAGAAGATACGCGACCAGCCCACTGTTCGAGCAGGCCCAGGGCAGGCCTGTCATCAAGGGATGGGTCACCAAGGTGGAAATTTTACCTTTGTATACATAGTAAACGTAATATTTTTGTTGCAGTCACTTTACAATTACAAGCATTCTTACAAAGCCGTGATATACTGTGTTCCTCTGCTGTGATCAAAGACAATGTATACTCCAACCATGACCACCGTTATACATACAAAAATGTACCCATAGAGGGATGGAGATTTTATATATGAATTTGAAAACCCTAAGAGTACAAGAGTGGCAATCACATCTCAGCATTCATAAGTGACCCTCTTATCCTCTGTAGCAGAACAAGGGGCAGAAGTGCACTTCCAGGAAGTTTTCCAGGAACTATTTTAGCAGAAAAGGTTGGACTCACTGAGGCTAACTGATGTATTTTGATTGGTGGACAGGTGAAGCACGGGCACTCCAAGCGGTGCTGGTGCGTGCTGAAGGGGCGCATGCTGTGTTACTTTAAGCACCAGGAGGACAAGGTAGAGAAGGTTGTTCTGACTTTTCAGGCCACAGCCTTCTTTTATTGGGATGAATAGAAGTGTTGGTTGGTTAACATTAAAATGAAGGCTTTGTTATGCTGACTGTGGCGTCAGCTGTTTTGCTTGCATCAATGTGTATGGCTGATAAGGGTAGGCTGATTGAGGAGTTAGGCAAACTGTAACAATAGGCATAGTTAGGCAAAATGTGTGCCTCACATTCAGGGTAGTTTAGTTAGGCATTAGTTGAACCATCACCCCTATTATTCAGGTGCAGCCAGTAGGTGATCAGAAAGAAATTGTGATGAAAAACACACACACCAGGGCAAATTTGCTACTTCAGCAAGAGGAAGGTGATGTAAGAAATACTGAAACGTACATTTTTTAACATCGAAGTACTTGATATATCAGAGCAAACATTGTTTAAAATGATGTCACAAGTTTGATATCACATGTTTCCCTCCATAATGTTCATACGTTTGTCTTCAATTCCCAGGTTCCTCTTGGTGTGATAAACATGCGAGATGCCAGAGTGGAGGAAATTGACAGATCGTTTGACTCAGATGAGGAATATGAGACAATGGAGAAGGGAGGGGCGACCACACACCACACTGTCTGCATCACTGCCAAGGACCTGGGCCCAACCTACCTACTCATCAACAACAAACAGGAGAAGGTGGGTTATAGGTGTGCTTTAGGCATGTGGAATATAAAGTGACAACTACAGTTTGTTTGTAAATCAAATGTAAGTGGTCACGAACATCACATGTAGATAACGAGCAGCTATCTGCACTAGGTTGGGTTTCCCTGACATCCCGCCGGCAAATGCACCTTCTTCAAACTGTCTTTAAGTCAATCCATCAGCAGGTACCAGCGTATTTACAAGTATTTAATAGAATTTCTCACACCTATACAACAAGGCAAAATTCGTATTTATCATTACAACTACCTAAAGTTAAACTGGAATCCGGCCGTAGAAAATTTGCATATAGAGGTGCATTTGCATGGAATGAGTTGCCTGGTACAGTTAGGGTGGTCACATCTGGCCACTCTTTCAAGAAGCTGATAAAACATCATTGCTGACCTCTGACCTCTCGACCCAGCCTGATCCATCGATTTTGATGCTCGGTTGTGTATATACATATATGTTATTTTTTGTTATACTGTTTACTGTTGTTGTTGTTTATGTCTATCTGTACAGGGCACGCCTGTAAAGCAGTACATCGTACTGAGTGCGTCTACCCTGTATAAAGAAGACAGAAATAAATAAATAAAAGTGTACGATCACCAATACAATACAACTTAGGCAAGATAAAAGAAAGTGTAAAAAAAAAAATTACCACTAACATGGTAGTATTGAATCAGCAGAAGGTCTTAGGCACAACTGCCCCATGAGAACAACATAAATACTCAAAAACATAAAGCTATAGACTGACTGTTCGTGTCTCCACAGATTTCTGAAATGTGCGGTCTAAAATGATAGCATTTTTGTTGGCATTAAATAGTACTAAGTCCTGTCCCTTGTTCATAGGATGGCTGGCTGTACCACCTGACTGTGGCTGCAGGCAGCGGGATGGGCAACATTGGCACAGAGTATGAGCAGCTTATTGGCAGACTCATGGACGTGGATGGGGACCCAGGTAAACTGTCATGCATAATACCCTGGTTGCCAACCTGGTCTTGCCTGCCCATGACTCGGATTGAATGTAAAAACCACTGAAAATGCATCATGACTGGCACTCAGGGTGAAATGCACAAACATGTAATGAATCATAATATGATATGTGCATGTATTGTTGTAGTACCTGTAGATAACTTGTGCTCACTTTAACAGTGAATAGTTAGGCAATTGGTAGAGCAATGGAATCAGCTGCCTCATTTTGGCCATTTATTTCTCAAGCATCCTGTCAAGTTTTCCTATCTAGGTACCCATATTCACATAAGACTGTGACATGAAGAAATCTAATGTGTGTATTTTTGGCCTGTTTGTCTCGATAGTACTAAGCTAATCCGGACACTATTGTTGTGAAATTGGAGGAAACATGTTTCATAAACAAACAATCACAAACAAGGGTTATTTTGTGTTATTCATGTAAACACAGTTTGCCCCAGATACCTCTACATGTTTTGAAAATCCCACTACAGTCACAGTAAACACAAGTACAAAGGTACTGAATGTGTGTCAGTTGCTCTGGCTCTATTAGTCATGATATATCCTCTAGTGTGGAAGTTCAGAACTGTCTCGATACTAGTACTCCAGTAGATCGGTTGCAATAGCTTAATGGAAGGTTTGTTTTTGTGGCATTTTGTACGTCTTTCTTGTCCTACGTGCTGGACCCTACATCTGCTTGGAGGTTAATCACAGCAAAAGCACATGCAGGAAATAAATTCCTGACATCCTGAACTTTAAAGTGGCGTTATCTTTTATCAAGTTACGTAGGGCTTGTTGCTTTAAGTGTCACAGGTATCATAAATGCTGCTTAGGTTTGATCGTAGAGTACTGGGCACTGAACATATTTTACAAGGTATGTGTTGTACAGAAGAATTTTAAGGCTTTTAATACTCAGCTAACAGGCTTCTTTCCCCCAGATTACTCCCAATGTAAGGTGTGCCGCATGCACAAGCCTCACTGTTTATCCCTGCTCAAGCCCTATGAAATATCTAGTAGATGGTATTGTGAGTATTGTAAGGGCAGAAGCAGCCAAAACAAGAGTAAGGCAGCAGCAAGTGGATTACATGTTTGTTAGCAAGTGTAGGAAGGAAGGGAACCAGTTTCTCTAGCAGTCTAACTGTTAGCATGATTTCCAGACAACTGAAGTACAGCAAATGCCAACTTTTTCAAGGAAGTTGTTGAAGGACTGTCTTATTTTGCAGTGCTTATGAATACTTCAGGATCGGGATCTGTACCTCTATTTTGCCAAAACGTAAAATCACCTCTAACTGAAGCCATAGCATTGATCATTCAACCAGTCCCCGGTTATCCTAAGAAGTTGCTGTAATATGACTGATTTGATTGGACGTGTGGAGAAACTACCAAATTTTAATTCTACTTAAAAGTATATTTTATACTTGTTGTTTGTACCCCTATGTGACACATGGGAAGAGCATGGACTGTTTAAAAACCCACAGCTATATCATCCTTGGCTGGGCATAGTGATCTGCTCAAGTTGTCAATACAATGGGCAACACTGGGAATTCAGGTCACTGTAATTCATCCCTGTGCAGACAATGCTCACCTTGGAACCAGGGAGGCTAGTACAGTTACTTAGGGTGATGATACACCTGGAGTATGTGGGTGGTGCTGACCTGGGAGAAGGCGGACAGAGAACTACTTGACGTTTCTTTCTTCACATTTGTTTTCACAAAGCAATGCTTGAAAAAGGAGGCAGATGCAAAAGTGCTCTTTTACATGTCCGTGGATATACAATGGCAGAGAAGGCCCCATGCTGGGCAGGGAGTAGCTATCATGACACCTGTCTGTCTTCTGTGAAGTAGGTCTTCTCACCTGGATAGAAATGGTCCCCATACCCTGGGCAGTTTGAGTTTGGCTATCTCTTAATCCCCTGTCACCACCACCCTCCAGCATATGGCCAGTGGACCACTTCTTTGTTATCTTGGGCTGAAACTACTGTCATTGTCAGTTGTACTTTGTGGCAAAATGGAACCTTTAAATATGACAGTCTAGGTCACAGGAGATATGCTCATTGCAGTCAGGAATCTGCGTGCAGAGAATGGGTCGGGACCTTTGTAGTTACCATGGATATTTGCTCTGCAGAGGAGCAGAGCCCAGCTGTGAAAGCAGAAGACTTTCTCTCCCATGGAAGGGAAAGTCCCACATTTGACAACCCATTGTAATCCTCACTTGACCAACACCATAGACAGGATAGCATCTGAGTTTAGCATGATATAAATCTCAGGCTGATAAATCTGAACCACCCTTTGGAAGACAGTGGCGTCAGGTTACATACAGTCTCTTGTAGGCAGTGTCTCTTCCCAACCTTGCAGTGGTATAAGACTGTTCTGTGCATATATCACTGTCACCTTTCAGACTCTTTTGTCTCAGGAATGCCTGTTTGTGTTCTCTACCATCCTGTTGGCCTTTTCAGTATTCAGAGAGGGAAGTTAGCCATTCATGTTTGCTTCTAAACATCTCACTTGACCTTGCTAAAAAGAAAACGGTGAACAGCTCATGTGAAGTTTTCAACAACAAAGGTTTCCCCTCTACATGCATAGGTTTACCCCCTGGGTGTGAAGTATGTTTTCCTGTTATTACAAGACTTGGATGTTTTTGCATGGGAAGTTAGTATTTGTCATTCTCCTGAAAGTTCCTGGAACCTGACACTGCCAGTCATTGGCAGGACCCTTTCAGGGTGTGAGGGGATTAAGTATTACTGTGAAGGACTAGGTCAGTGCCACATTCTTTACATTAAATGGACCAAGTAATGGGAAGATCTTGACATTTGATAGTGGTGTCCTTGCAACAGAAGTATTTACCTCTACATTGACTTAAAGAGATTTCATCCAGTTATTTTCATGACAAAATGCACACTGTCAGTTGGCCATATTCATTATGCCGGTAAGAGAAATTGAAGAAAATGAGAGAAAGTCAGTCTAAACTGCTGGTAGCCTGATGATACAGGCCATAGCAGCATGTCCAGTGAAGGTATGTCTTCCCATGAGATAGCATTTCCACCTGCTCTCATCACTATCCCCCAGGTGGGCTGTAACTCTGCCCCACCTGCATACCTCAGGAGAAGTCCAGGATGTCACCCTGGCTCCTTCACATTCTCCTTACAACATCAGGGTGTAGTAGTGTTTGTGTACGACATATTATACTAATCCCTGGATTTGTCTCAACATTTTTGGTCCCAAAGGTGTGTTCATGGTACTTTAGAAGAGAAGAGAAGATGAGGTTAATGCCCCTGCTTTTAGCTATTTATTGTACATGTAGAATGTGTTGCGTGTGCTGTTACATTACTTTTACAAACAGCCATATCATTAACATGAAATAATAATTTTTAAGTTATGATCATTGTTGCATTATTGTTTTGATTTTCTTTCCCATAGCTTTGCACCTGTCTGTCTCTATGCTGTGTATAATAGATTAAGTGAAACATCATCGTCTGAAAACTTTTTTCACACAAATTAAGTGTAACATCATCTTCTGAACATTTTTTGCACAAGGGATGCTGAAAGCATGTAACTTTGATCATTAGAGACTTGCAATGTGGATCTTCATACAAATGACTTTCCTTTCCTTTGAGCAATATTGTACCTGTAAGAGTACTTTGTGAAGTGCTAGAGTGAATCAATGCCTCATCTTTGTTGTTGAACAGGTAGCGACATCTGGAAGCACCAGACCCTGTGTTACAGCAAGGAGAGCATCACCTCAGCCCTGACCACCTTACCATCTGAAGCTTTGCAAACTGAGGCTGTCAAACTCTTCAAGGTAAGACAGAACGAGCCTTCACCTGTGTTGCTTTATGTCCATCTGCACAAGCCAATTTGGCTGGTCTCACTGTCAAGCCTGCAGACCCATCACATAGCTGACCTACTTTACCTTGGAGACTCTCAGGCTGGCTCTACCAGGAAAGTGTAGGATGGTTTTCATCATACCACTGGGCTTTCTGTTCAAATAATAACATACTTTTCTGGCTTCAGACGAACAACAGATACCAACTTGTCATGTATTTGGTGTAAAAGTTGGCATTCATGTATTATGCAAGTCAGAGAAAATAATCGAAGGTCTTGTGTCTCAACTGTCCTAATCATATCTGATCTTTCCCACCAAGATTTAGATAGTGCTTATGTTTCCTGCTTTCAGTATGTGTACAAAGCAGAAAACATGAGATAAAGAGGAACTCTCCCTGCAGTTAGAGAAGTTGGTCAAGGATGATGCATTGTTCACATTGTTACTTAAGTGGTGTGGTTAACGGCACACTTTCATGCCGACTTCTCTAAGAGCACTATCACAAAGGGTTCTTGTCTGTAGTCCTTGGTAAGTCAAGTTGCTTACTAAGGCTCAGACAAATAAACCCTCACAGGTCAGTGACCTACATGGTAACTGGAGTGTAGGAACATCTGTGAAGTAGCCTTGCCCCAGGCTCCTGAGCTGGCAGGAATTACAGTTGGTTTGATATTGCCGTGCATGTTTTCTAAACAGGGGAGCGCCAGAGGTGTGGCTTTGTGGTTCAGTCTAGCGCCTGGCATTTCCTGTATTAAGAGGCTTACTGATATTGGAGATTGGATTTCTAATTTTCTTCAATGTTTTTGCGTTTGCTAAAATTAAAAGTAAGGTTTGCAATCTCTTGAGAGTAGTCATTTCAATGTCCATTTAATGTGAACATCATTGCACATGTACCTTGGCAACTTACGTAGCAATTCATTAGAACTTGAATTGCTACGTGGATGGGAAATTAGGGACAATCATTTATTGTAATAAAGTGCCAAAATTCCGTAAGGACCTTTTCCACTAACGTTTCCATTCCATCCTGCGACAGTCATGCCAACTCTTCATCAGTGTTCCTCTGGACTCTCCGGCCATTGACTACCATGTCACGCTGGCCCAGAATGCACTGCAGGTGTGTCTGACCCACCCGGAGCTGCAGAACGAGATCTACTGTCAGCTGATCAAGCAGACCAGCAGACGACCACAGTTCCCTCAACAAGCCTCGATACAGGTAGAGATACTCGTATCAGATGCAGAATCATCGGGAAATAAGTCATAAATGGGTGAAACAGAAGTATCATAAGTAAAATTTCCTCTACCTCATATTCGGTAAGTACATGTAGGGATAGATAGGTTGAACAAATGGAGTTTTTCAACTCTGAAATGAGGCCTGGTTTGTGAGACATCATTTCTGTATGATGATAGCAGCCATGCTGTAGTTGTCAAACAAACAGGATTGTGTTTTTTTTGTTGTCTGTATGCACCAGAACTCTTTCCTTGGATGGACTTTGGGGTGAACTTAATATTTCTGTCAGCCAAAAGTCAAAACCAATCTTGAAATGGTTTGATATCAGTTTGATAGATTTAAAGCTTAGAAATCCGAACCTCTGCAAACTCTGATAGTGAAGTTTGGAAAGTTAGCATATTACATACGTATTCAAACAGTACATTGTGCACTAAAAAAATTAGGAATGGGCATGTCTTTTCCAATGTGTGATGAAGGCCGGGGCATGCTACTGTGTTGTGATCTTTGTTGTTCTTTCAGCTCCCTCCATGTTCATATTCCCTTCTACCATTTCAGTGAAGTGAAATTCTCTTCTGAATCTGTATCTGGGATTGCAAGGTCAAGAAAACAATGTTTTTGCAAGGTGAATGATCCATCTGCAAAGTGCCAAAGTTGTAATCCAAACCAGGCTCTTCAAATCAATTCAGTTGATATCGGTATTTGTCTCATGATATCTTGTATCAATTTACCATCAATTTATCAAAGCCTCAAGTGTTTCAGGCAGTCCCCCATACAGATCCTTCATGCATTCTGTGTGTTTGTCATCATTCTTTCTACTCTTTCTCTCCATCCCTTCTCTTTCTCTCTCTCCTTCTAACTTCTCCTCCAGAAGGGCTCCGGCTCTACTAGTGGTGAGAGCACACCTCCTCATTCGTCCACTAGCCCCAGTCTTGCCACCAGAGGCCGGTCCTCGGACTCCTCCAAACACTCCTCCAGTCCACCCCCCCATCGCCAGCACCCTAAACAGACGCTGCAGCAGGGGGGCACCAAGCTCCAGCACCCTGCCAATGCAACCTTGCAGGTCGACGAACTCTCTGTCATTGCTCACTCTGGCACCCAACCTGCATCTCCTCCCAGATAAAACTGACCAGTGAAGAACAGCCTCATCCCCATTCTGCATAGATATGGGCACAAAGTATTGTCATTGACAGCTCCCCACATAACACGGTGCACTTTATGGCTTCTTCACACTATTAGCTGATTTGACATGACCAGTTCCTCTTCTAAAACAAGTTAATGGTGTGAGCTTCATGTCTGGTCATATGCACATTGAAGATACAGTATGCCTTGTCTTTACTTAGTCTATGATATTAATTAGCTTGACATGACTAACACATCTATGCTGTGTTCTGCATAATGTAATTTGAATGTGTCTCTAGGAAATGCAGACTTTAAGTGTACCTTTCAGCAGTCATTTCCCATCTCAAGTTTGTTTTGTCTATGTGCCGTCCAACAGTGACTTGTGTTTCTCAACCTTCTCCTTCCTCTTAGTTCTGTTACATGGCAACCACTGGTGCCACGCCCTACTTTGTCACATGTCCATAATTCAGCACCTGGCAATGGCACCCTGCGAGCAACATACATGTTTTGTCAAAAACTGAAAAAGCAACCCACTGTCTGAAGTATAGGACAAGGTTGTTTTCAAAATAAGTCAAACCTTGACCCAAATTCCCAAAGAAAGTTTATAAATATCAGGTGTTTCCCTTGGATAACACAGATTTCCTTCGCCTTTGGGCATGACGAGGTCGGGAATAATGAAATGACTGTTGAGATTGCGAATATCTGACCTAATTTCCGTGATCTTCTAATTTTGGTGCGTAGTCTAAACCTGTTATCGTGTGCACAGGCATGAAGGGGCATTTCCTGCAGTCAGCAGTTGACCTTGATTCCCCTTCACCAAGTCCAGCTGGAGTCTGTATTAACAAATTAGGCTTATCTCTCTTTGCCTGGTACCTGTTTTGGTGTCTAATAATGAAAAACATGGCTATATATGGTGTAGGAAAGGAAAAAAACAGCCCAACCTATTATAGTACATGTACTGTGGGACAACAGTGTAATCTGTACTGATAAAATGTTATGTTTACATACTGAAATTTAAAATGATGACATGAACACAAACAATAATGACAACTACTAAGATATTAGTAGTAGTGAGGTAAAGCATATCTTGCTACATGCACATAAAATATAGATTTCTTTGATGTCTGGCTGTTGCCCAACTTGCTCATAAGTCGACAACAGAGTCTCTATGCTAGACTTTCCTTGAAGTTGAAGCAGTGTTTCTTCTTTAGTGTGATGGTGTTTTGTGTTGGCTGATGTTGCTCATGCTCCTGCCCTGTAGTGCTGGCAGCTGTTGTCGATGTGCATTCCCCTGTTCCTGCCCAAGCACATGTTCCTCTGGTACCTCAGGGCACACCTCAGCCGCAATGCAGATCCAAGGTAAGATATGCCTTCTACCAGCTTGTTTTGTGTCTAGCCAACAATTATAAGACCATTTTCCAGTATCCACCTATAGTCTCGAGACTATACACTAAGAAAACAAATTATCAGACAGCAGGGAATTTTATTAAACTGATCAGCATTCCTTCTTGTGTGTATCAAACGTATCTTATACCTGTTTATGACTTATGCAATGAACTATGAATAGAAAGGTTGCAACTAAAATGCTATATGTAATTCAAAGCAGGGTACTGTAGTTTGTCCCCTTATTTTCGTGCCCTACATTTTGTAATAATTGGCAACAGGGTAAAACAAACAACTTTAATCCTAGGAATATTGAGGGATTTACCAGCCCAACATTGGGCAGGATCTCCAACTGTTCACACAGGAAGGTGGCTGAACAAAGTTTGGCTGTTTCAACCTTACTTTGGGAGATCTTGTTATCAAAGCCATCAGTGGTATAGGACTGGGTGATGGCTAGCACAGAGAACTTGCCCATGGCTATGAACAGATGCAGAGTTAGTTTATAGACTTAATCTTCTTGTAGATAAGGTCAACAGATTAAAGGGCCAAAGGATTAAATATCAGATATGTGGAAGAAATTATCGTTTGCTCGGACTTTTTAGCAAAATGAAGTGAATGGGTACAACTAAGAAGTGAGAAAGATCAAAGGCTGTAACTATGATCAGCTTGAAAGCACAATAAGTAGGTTTAAAATAGGTATATTCATATAATTCTGAGATTGTCATTACTGGTAGAACTCATGTAACAGCAGATTAAAGCTGGCAAGTCCACTTGTCTCTGCTTGTGTTCAGGACTGAGGTGGGGAAGTATGCAGTGTACTGTCAGAGATCGCTGGAGAGGACGTTAAGAAATGGTGGCAGAGAGGCCCGGCCCTCCCGCATGGAGCTGCTGTCCATCCTGCTGAGGAACCCCTACCACCACTCACTACCTGTCAGCATCCCAGTACACTTCCTCAACGGCACATATCAGGTGAGCTGCCCCCCCTCCCCTACCACCACTCACTACCTGTCAGCATCCCAGTACACTTCCTCAACGGCACATATCAGGTGAGCTGCCCCCCCCCATACCACCACGCACCACCTGTCAGCATCCCAGTACACTTCCTCAATGGCACATATCAGGTAAAGTGCCCCCTCCCCCTTCCCATACCACCACTCACTACCTGTCAGCATCCCAGTACACTTCCTCAATGGCATATATCAGCCCACCCCCTCATAACGTGTATTTCTATATGCAGGCTTCTATATGTTTGTGCCACAAGCCAAGAAAAGTAGTAATTAATTTTGTGCTTCATCCCCAGGTTGTAGGGTTTGATGGCTCTACGACAATAGAAGAGTTCTTGAGGACATTGAACACGGAGATTGGCACTCGGGACTGCTCGCTGTCTGGGTTTGCCCTCTTCACTGATGACCCTTCAGGAAGGGAGATAGAACACTGCCTGCAGGCATCAGTAAAGGTATTTTTGATGAAATTCAACATAAAAAAGGAAAGTCTTGATATGTACAACATTGAAACGTTTAATTAAGTTACTTGCATTAAATCTTAACTTTTCTTCTAGACTTCACACATTTGTCCATTTGCTGTTTCAGCTGTGTGATGTGATCTCGAAGTGGGAACAGGCCCTGAGAGAGCAGCAACCTGGCAAGTTTGAGACCACCAGGATTGTCAGGCTCACTTACAAGAACAGGTAAACATGCATGTTGTATGCTACAGAAGACTATTGTACATTTTTGTAACGTTACCTTCTGATGACCGACAGATGTATGTTGTATGTACTGTATGTGAATTGTTTTTATTCAGACTATACCTGAAGAGCATGGTGAAGTCAGAGACAGAAAAGGAGCGGTTACTGCTGACATACCAGGTGAACGAGGAGGTGGTGAATGGAAGATTTCCCCTCAACAAGGAGCTGGCATTGGAGATGGCTGCTCTTATGGCTCAGGTACAGCATGGACTGTTGGGGGGTTCTGAGTGTAGCTGTTTGGCAGCTGTTTGCACCTATTTATGATAAACCTCATGTTATAAACCTCATTTATGATGGTGTGTAACAGGTCATAATATGTCAGATGTAGGGGTCATTCATCCTGAAGAATGACATTGAAACAGTAGAACATTTGATTTGTTGTATAGTATTTTCTTGGGCATTTAGTAAGGAATGGAAAGTCATGGAATTTGGAAAACTGGTTTTGAAGGGCTTGAATAGATGTGCAATGTTGTATTTGTGTCTTTTCTCCTGACCAGATTGAGTTTGGTGACCACACCAGTGGAGGCCAGTCCAGCCCTTCCCAGAAGTCCCAGGTAGACCAGGTGCTGGAGAGGTTCTACCCCATGAGGTATAAGGATGGATCTGACGACCAGATCAAGTGAGTACAACACATCTCGTGGCATTTCTCAAACCTTTCCTTATGCTTCCCTCCTGTGCTTTGTCATCTGGTGTCTTCTTGGGACCTAACAGTGATTGGTATGAAATCAAGTTTAGTTTTACAAACACTCAGAAATTTGGTAAAAGGGCAATTTTTTTAAAACGGTTATCATTGCTGCTTGTTGATTAGAATAAATATGTGTGTTGGAGTACACATGTACATGTAATTTCCTCACCCCTCCACAAAAATATAGGCAACTGGGCCAGAAGCTGTCCACCAAGTGGTCAGGGCTGAAGGCTCGAAGTCAAACAGACTGTGTCCGCATCTATCTGACTGTAGCGAGGAAGTGGCCCTTCTTCGGAGCAAAACTATTCACTGGCAAGGTGAGCAATGCTCCAGTATTTGATGACTTTATTAATAGGGAACAAGGAATGATAAACTATGCAACCAACCTGAAGCTGGAGTGTTTGTGTTTTAGAGGAAAAGACATGTATGACCACAGTAGTTGCTGTACCTCCTTGGTATGTTTGCGGGAATTTCTAGGTAAATCTACATATGATCTGTTTAAGTATTTAAATGGTATCCAAAAGCAATTTGCTTGGAATTTGGAAAAAAATAAGTGAAGGAATTTTCAATAGCCCTTCATCCGTCAAGTTTCATCCTACCACTCACAGCTGTTTCTGGCCGTGCATATAAGGGATGCAGGGACCACAGTGGTCCCATGGTGCTGAGTAGACCTCATTACAGGTTATTCCCTTTCCTACATGACCCCCTCCCACCTCCACCTCACTAGGCCAGGCAGACATAACCTGATATACTCTTGCGAGAATGAAACATGGCCCAGTGGCAGGTCTTGTCCACCCTTTCTGTCATTGATGCATATGGTAGAACACCCCAGGGTCAAACTGTGCAAGGAAAATTGAAAATGAATCATGCAGATTTTCAGGGATCATTAACAATTTGTGCCCCAAGTCATAGGCCATAGCCTAGATGCCAGACTGTTTCTAGGGTCTACACAGGCCAGCTCCTCGGCTCCAGGGACAAAATGCCCAGGGGAAATTGTACCACAGCCCCCTCTGAGTTAGACCCTGGCTATGGTTCTGGCATCCAGGCTACCCAAGTCATGACCACATCACAATTAATTGTGGACAAATATATGATGTACAAAGTACTGTTATGTATTTTATGAAGATTTTTTAAGTCAAGTCGTACCTGACCCTGCTGCACATTATAAAAATGTTCCACCTTGAAAAAAGTCCAAAACAGGAAATTGAAATGGTTTGCTTTTGCTGTCACAAATGCGATAACCTTTGTGTTCAAGAAGTTACTGTCAATCAAGCTAACCTACTGGCTAAGGGGTTAAGCAAAGGCCAGAATGGAGGATCACAGTTGGCAGGCAGGGCAATGTGAATACTGTAATTGGCATCTAAACCTTCCATGAAATATGCAGCAATTTCTTGGTAATTATTTAGGATATAGGGTTACAATCACAGATGCTTTATAATGTACTGTGGAGCCCTCTGGGGTCACATAAATACCCTCTCTGAGAAAATCATTTATATATGATTCAACTTGTGTGATGCAGGATAGATTGTTTTGTTTCCATTCTATTTGATTGTGATGGTCAGTGATCCTAATTTTATATCTGTTTGTAGCTACATGTACTCAGACTACTGGTACTCCTATTTTAGCTCTATGATTAGACAGCGGCAAGGCATGAGGCATACTGCCCTGAGGCATCAGTTGCACTGCCCAAAACAGGTCAGGATTCGTTTGTCTGAAAACACTTATTATCTCATTATAGGCATATATAATCATGACTAGACTGGGGTCTTATTGACCTAAAAATGGACAACTTTAGCATATCCCACACTTTTGTATGATCTTCTCTTGTCATATAGTCTTCTCCATTACAAACCATAAGTAGCTTCGGAGCTTGGTAGATATGAGTGATTTGAGTGATAGCCTTGAGACAACAAAGGGAATAGAAATCTGAGGTTATCATCTGTGCAATCACACATAACTAGTCTACCTTACTTGACTGTTGGGCATAATGTTATGATGAAGGATGTAAACACTGAAATTATTCAGCAAATTCATCCAAAAAGACATGATACATTCATACTACAACATCTGTAAAAATTCCTGCAATGGCTTGCATGTATACCACATATTCCACCAGTTAGACGTATGATGACCAGATAATTGTAAGCATACCTGGTATGGTTATGGTATTAAACACAAAAGAGACAAACGGGTGGGGAGCTTGGTAGATATGAGTGATTTGAATGATAGCCTTGAGAACACAAAGGGAATAGAAATCTGGGGTTACCGGTATCATCTCTGCCATCACATATAAACAGTCTACCTTGGTTGACTGCATGTTGTGCATAATAACACACAACACTAGAGGCTGAAGGCCACTGGTGGCTGGAGGGCAGGTGCCCCTGTCATATAATCTCCCTTACAAAACAGCACATTCATCACAGTTGGGGTTCTGTCAACTTTTTCTAGGAAAGTTACTGAAGCAGAGAAGTGTGTATCAGGTGTTTACCTACAGACATGCCAAAAACAGGATTCTCTTGGATACTGAGTACAGATGTGAAATAATATGAATAACTTGCATTTTAATCCCAAGCATCAAATTTGCCGTGATTATCATAAATGAAAGGTAAAAAGAAATAATGATAATAATAATAACACACCAGTCAATCTGGTGGCTCACATACAGGGAATTAAGTTTTTGTTTGGACACATAGATATCATGAGATGTAGCTTGTTGGTAAGTCCTATGGTTTATGGTGCAGGTATTTCTAACAGTGGTAAACATGGAGAGACATAGATTGTTATCAGCTGTTATCTGACCAGTTTGACCTACTAAGCCCCTGAATGATGAAAGATGAGTCAGGCTGTTGTTTTTCAAAGTTCAACAATAGATGACTCAGACCCAGCCTTGAAGGCCACAGGGTTGAAAGATTTCCTGATATGAAGAACCTGATGTAATGTTTACCTTGGCAAGTCAGAGGTGTGCTGACAGGTAATACACAAGCCACTTCAGTTTCTCTTCATCTGTTCAGTTATCAGTACAAATAAATGGACTGTTATACATGTACAGGTGTATACATGACAGAGGGCAGGGCATATATCCCTCTGTCATGTGTCTGTCTAATCATGGATTTGTATGTGTATATAGTTTGGGTAATAAATATAAACTTTTGAGTGTTTTTGTATTCAAACCAGGTGTGACAAACACCATTTATATATGATGTAGTATGGTAGTGGGTTGTGTGGTAGACTGCCCAGCAGCTGCTAAATGATGATGATAAGTGTAATTCATGGCAAATTGCTGTTATTAACATTCGTTGCTGAACTTGATGGAATGTCTTCCATTGTAAACAGAATTGTTTGTTCCTCCACAGTTGAAAGGCATAGAAGGCCAGGGTCTGGTTTGGCTTGCTGTACAGGAGGACAGCATCAGCCTACTGGAGTACACAACCATGGTAAGTAACTACACCACAAATCAGGCAAAGATGCCACCCCACCAAGAACCAAGAAATTAAATTGGCGTGGCCTTATCCATCCATGAAATCCTTGTTTACGAAAAACATACACCTGTGTGTTGCTTTTTTGTTGTCACTGCATTTGTATAAGCAAAACAACCCCTATTTGTGTTTTACCAGGAAGTACTGTCTCCCACCTGACTTCCCTTGTTGTCTGCTCTTTTATATGAAGATCATGTTTGCCAATCTCTGATCAAACAAAAAATACCCCAACACAAACACCCCCCACAGGTCCACTGTTACCTGACACCCAGCTGGACTTCAGTGCACAGTCCTAATTCCAGTTTCCTGGACACCTGCCCTGCTTTAGAAGATTTTCTCTCCCTTCATAAGAAGTTATGCTGCTTAGAGGTGGACTTAGTGGGTATAGTGGCTGGAGTGACCAATTTATCTTAAAGTGGTTAATCTGAGGTCTGCAGAACACTGGACCAAAACTTTCATCAGCACAGGTTGGCTTTAGGTGGAATTTACCTCTGGATTTACCAGGCTTGTTCAAAACATGACCCACACTGGACTGTCTTTTGCCCTTAGTTTAACAGGATGTGTTTTTTTTCAGCCATAGTTTTTTTCATTCAACATGTGAAATCAAATGAATCCAAAAAGTTTCAGACTAAGATTAAAGGCATTTCTACTTGCATGATTAACAGATTGAAACTGTAAGTAAGTGAGGAGATCAGGGAGACATAGGAGCACACCTGCCCATCAGTAAATATTTGCATCCCACACAAATGTAAAACAATAGGAGATAACAGATGAGGGAGTGGCTGTTGACAAAATTACAGTTTATAATCTAGGTTGCTACTTTTATTATTCCTGCTATTAGAATTCTTGCAGAATTACCTGGGCTGCAGTCTCAGCCTGTAGAACAGGAACCGGCTCCCCCGCTGGATTTAATTGTCAATATTCAAGATGTGTGTTGTACATTTCTGCAAAACAGTGTTATCAGACCATTTGATGCCACACTGTCATGGTACAGTTTCAGTACACAAGTTACTACAACACATTTATTTGTCAAGTTTTTCAACAACTGACATGTCAGTAGGCCTACAGACATCAGGTAAGTCAGGTGAGAAAAGAAACAAAGTTTTGTGCAATTTGTTATTACGGTCAGAGATTTACTAACTTGTCCCTTATAACTTCTGTTGTAGGCATTTGGAAATGGATGGCTTGGAAGTTGGAGGGATTCAGGTTTTGATAATTGATAAAAATCAGCAGAAATATTTCATATGTATGCAGCAGAAAGCATGTGACAAAGATTCTGAGCTTATTTCTTAGCAGAGTGAGACCTCACATTTTAAAGTGTATCATCTCCCTACCTGTCACAGTGGTGTTGTGATGTCCAGTTGTGGGACAAACTCATGAAACTGACCACTAAAGATTATCTTATCAGTCCATCTCTCCCCCATATACATCTTGCCAGGGTGATAATTTATCACCAGATTGTCATCAGCCATGGTTTATTTGGGATCCACAGGGAAGCATTACTGGACTGATAATCTCTATCAGATGGTCAGATTTACCCTGTGCTTACATTGTACATTTGCATTAGTATTACTGGTTTGAACTTTGATCGAAGAATTGTTTGTTTGTTGCCTGCTGGCATTTCTGAAGAGCTAATTTGTGCAAGGATAAGTGAAATAATAGTAGAAATGCAGTTGATATCAGAAACCATTCAGATCATGACTACCACACAATCATCAATCATTCAATGAAAGTTTTGTCTACATTGCAATTTACTACTGGCATTATGGATTTTGGTGTAGAAGGAAAGATGCAACAAAGTTTGGAAGAAATTCAAGTTTCAACCAAGGATGTTTCAATATACTGTATAATCAATCCCGCTGTGATATGTTGGGAGTCTTCAAGTCCTCAGCCTGACTAGCTTGACTAGCCTGGATGCCAGGCTGTTTCCAGGCTCTACTCAGGCCGTCTCCAGGGCCAACATACCCCCAAGGAAATTTTATGGCAGTCGCCCCTGAGCACCCTGGTGATGTTGATCATTATGACACTCCCTGCCCAACCTCTTTGGGGAGTGGTGGGCAGGGTTATTAGCCTCCTACTGGTGGGGAGTAAGGATGATTATGGTGGTGTCAGACAGTGGTGCTGCTGCAGTATGGGGCAGGATGTCACTCCAAGAGCAGTAGTTCTGATCAGGCTTTTCTGATAGGTCTGGAGGGGGTGCCAGACAGAAAGTCCCCAGCCTGACCCCTGTGACAACAGGGTGATTTGTCCCAATACTGGGAAAATGGGAACCACATGTCTGACCAGTCAGGAGGGGGATCAGGTATCTGGCTACCCTGGGTGCCAGCCACGTTTACGGGCCGCTAACCCCTTCGCCCGCGGACAGGAGTATATCGGCCCTACAACGATATACTCCTGTCCGCGGGCGAAGGGGTTAGCGGCCCGTAAACGTGGCTGGCACCCAGGGTAGTATCTGGCTTCCCTGGACATTTTATGTTTTTTTAGTGCAGGGTAGGGTAAATACCCAAATCATAAATGCTGCAAGAGCAAAACACTTGTATCTACAGGAAAGCTGTCCTATGCAATATGAAGAATCGTTCTATTTTATTCAAAATTGAGCTTTAAACTCATTGCCATTGATAGTCTTATGAAGGGGCATTCCAAAGTATGGTCTGGGAAAAAGCAACATCAACTTTTTATTGTGATACATTCAACAGGTGTACAGATGTGATGTTTGTTTTTGGTTGTTCTCTTAGCCCTTTAAATAAAGATTGATGAGACAAAGGAGATAACAAACTGAATTGTCAGTAAAGTATTTTCACACTAAACTCAACCATCTGGGCCTTGTTATCTAGAGGCTTGCCAAGAACTCAAAATGGGTCCCATTTGGCTCTATCTTAATTATGTTCCATTATATGCTTCACTCACAACAATTAATTGACAACTATTAAATAACAAACTGCAGATATTTTATCAAGGGAAAAGGCACCATTAAAGAATGGTAGAGTATTTTACACCTGAAGAATGGTGCTGGCCAGTCCAGTTTTGTTGTTTTTCTGACTGATATATTGCCAAACAAACCTTCTGTTGTTTGTCCTCTTGAGGTCAGGCCTGAGTGGCCAAGGGCACAGATTTATTGCTATTTGTAGGCTCCTGCTTCTAGTTATCTGTCCATTTGTCTCTCACCATGACATGACCAGCTGGTGGTCAGACATATGGAATGGTCAGTTCTGGTCAGTCTGGTCTGACCTCCCATAGCAAATTACAATACACATTCGGGGAAGAGATGGTTGGCCCTGGAGCGGAGGAGATGGCCTGTGTAGGCCCTGGAAACAGTCTGGCAGCCAGGCTACCCCCTAGCAAAGCCACATTGTATTTCTACTAGCCACTAAAAAGCATCATGCTTCACCTGGATGACTGCTTTACCTCTCCAGCAGTGTTTAGCTTGGTAGCCATCCATTTTCACTAGCCTCTCCAGGAGTTCTTTGCACTCACACATCACAGTTGTGATATATGAACATGGAAAAACATGATTATGTGAAGAAGCATACCTTTATCATATAATCTGGAAATATCCCACCATTATCGAAAGCATTCAGATATTGTTTAATACTAGTAACCGTTCTAACATTGACCTTTGCACAGTTTTGAGCTCATCTCTTCTGTGCCACCAGATCAAATAGCAATACCACCAGACACTGCTGATGTGATACATCTCTACTTGGCAATAACAAGTGTATCAGGTTGTGCTATTCTGGTATCACATTACTGTGTACTAAACACCATCAAGGTGTTTTATGTGCTTTACGTGCCTTATGAGGGCCCTTGCCAAAGCAGTGTACTGACAGATGCTGCTTGATGACCTGAATTATATTATAATTATAGGACATCTGCCATATCCATGGATCATAAATTGTTCTTCAGTTTATATTTATGTATGACACAACACATCTCAGATGGAAATAGAACCTTCCCTTTTCCTGCAGGAACTTGTTCATGCCTGATTGCTGATGTGGCTGCCAGGAATACACCACAAAATGTCAGCCCTAGGCCTGATATATAGCTGTCTGGCCCAGCCCAATGTTATTTGACCTTCCAGATATGTTAGAAAAGGTCCCCCTCCTATTGCCAGGTTGTCTACCCTGGGTATCAGACAACCTAGTTGCTGGAGAAATTGTGCTGAGCCTGCTGACCACATGAAATAAATCTGGTCATTTTATGGTCCTGACTCTCTTGGAGGCGTCATGTGGCACCAAACAAAACTTGATACACTTTGCTAGTAAAATGTAGGGGTTACCTTTGATCTGGGTCTGACGTATTCTCTGAGATTGTTGCATTTCCCTTTTGCAATCTCCCAAATACTCCCATTGCCCAGGTCAAGGGTATGTTGGAACCGCAGTGTATAATTTAGGAGCCTCGTCTTAGTGTTCAACTTGCATCTGAGGCCCTGGAAACTATGTCTATGCTGCCTGCCTTTTGTTATTACTACAGTTTGCCCTATCCTGTAAATTTCTGGGATTCAAACCAGGGTACTAAAGGGGCCAAGTGCACATGGGGAGAGTTAAATGATCTATAATCAGGAGAGAATGCCCTCACTGGCTAGGAATGTTGGGATACCTGGGCCTCTCATCAGATGAAATCTCTTCTGATCACAAAAGATTTGAACTAACTAAACTTGATATATAACATGGCCTTGCATGGCTCTTCCAAGAACTGGCAGCTGTAATTGGTAACTATAAGGTGCTTCTTAGAAGCTCCACTAAAGTAGGCTTGGAGTCCAGCTGTGGTGGTGTAGTCTAACTCCTCAATTACTCTACAATCAATCACTTACTCACTTATTAAGTTAGTGTTCGTTTTTCAAACCCCTTCGTAGATGACTGAAACTAGCCTGGTTACCAAAGCTATTTTAGCTCCAGACTGACCAGAGTCTCTTTGGTCATCTCTAGATCTGCAAGAGGACGAAAGAGACTCGGGAGCTAAAATAATGTAGCTTTGGTAACCAGGCTAGACTAACACTGGCATCTACAGTGAAGTAGTATTCAGGGAGAAATATTTGGGTAACTGGATTAAACAGCAGTGGATTTCGCACAACAGTCAAAGAATACTAAAAAGCAGAGGCTGATGCAACCTGGACTCAAGGAGGTAACCAAACATAATTTGAGTGCCAGCCTCAGCAAAGGCCATCTTCCTACCATCAACTGCTGCCCCCTTTTCAATCCAACTCACCACCAGCATTCAGAGCGGTCCAGCAACTTCAGCAACCCACTAAGAAAAATCATGGCTGGACCAGGGAATAATCATTACTGGAGGTCATACACAGGAAATCAAGAAAAACCGTTGTGAAACTGGGATTTGCATTTGCACACACTCCATCTTTTACTGAAGATGTTGCCCTGTTACTGACTGACTGCTTCATGTTTGTCTCCAGCGCCTGTTGGTGACCTACAACTACAAGTCTGTGGTGACATTTGGTGGCTGTAAGCAGGACTTCATGTTGGTGGTGCACCAAGCAGTGGACAGACCTATGCAGCAGCAGCAAGAGATAGGCACTGAGAAGTTCCTCTTCAATATGTGCAAACCTAAGGTAAACACAAAGATTAACTACAAAATGTACAAAGACATTAACCCACTCAGAATGTTTCAGTCTCGTTAAATGATTGTAACAGCCCTGCGAACCAATACAATATTTACAGGTAAATTTGTGTTTACTACAATGTATGTAGGGGCAGACGTCATTAATCAGTACTCTTAAAATATGATATATTTGTTTGTGAAGATACAATACTTAGCAAAGCTGCTTTTCGTGCAGATGTTAACTGTAAGTACCAGGCAGCATAACCCATCGATCCTAATCTCCAAACAAGAATATTAAAATCTATGTCTTTTTCCGTAGATCCTGGAGATCACTCTGCTGATTGCCAGCTTCATCAACACCATTGTGCGGCAGCAGGGCCTGACCTGCAATGGGAAGTCTGGTACGCTGACACGAACACCAACGTCACCACAGCAGAAACCAAAGGTGTGGGACATGGAGAGCAAGGAGTGGCCACAGATCAAAAACAAACATGGCATTGTGGGCACTTCCTTCTATGTGTAGGGAGACAATGAAGTCAGGAAAGTTGGATTAAGAAGACAAATATCACATGTTTCCTGGAAAACCTGTCATTTTTGGCACTGTCAAGATGGTGGAGATTCTAACTTGTATATCCAGGAGATCTCACCAGTCTGGTATGTCTGTAAAATGAGAGCAGTTAGACAACATCACATGTGGATCTTGTAGTGGAACCCACAGGTACAGGGCCCTTGAGTTCATAAGACCATGCATTGTAAAAAAGGGTTCTTTTTGTTATCCAGCTTCTTCCCAACTCTCCAACTGTGCTAGTACGTAGTATTTGGAAGTATCCTGTCAAAAACAATGCAAGAAAGAGCTGAATTTTAGACTTTTTTTATCTAGACATCCTACTTGGATGTCATGGTCATACAGTAAGAGAAATTCTAGAATCCACAGCATAAAATTCTGACAGTACAATGTGTGTTTTGAGGTGTAAAACAGAGACACAATATATGTGATAGTCTGTAATAGTGTGAAAATACCAGTAAGTCTAATTATACTTCACAAAATGTTACATGTACAACATTTGGAATTTTGTAGCTCTGGTATGGGATAGGTGCCACTTTGTTAGTAACTTGAAGAACATTAGCATCTGATCATGATAGACTCTGATAGTATGCTGATAAAATATAATTCTGGGATTCAGATGTCAGTACGAGGTGGAAGTTAAAAGTCATTGTCACTTAAACCTTCTCCCTGCTGCTTATACTGTAAGTAATGTAAAGTTAGTGGACGGGTGACCCTCAGTAGGGAGAAGGTTAAGATGTGCAGGGAGAAGACATGGATCGATAATAGCAGTCCTAGCTGTGACAGTATTATGAACAAAACTGGATGACAGGAACTGAGCATGTGGACCTCTAGAAAGTTTAGATACCAATACAAGTCATGTTGTCATCTTGTGTGACACCATAACTATTTTGTATGCTGCCAACCAGAAGAGTTACCCATAACAGCTTTAGATGCATATCCTTTGATGATCATGCATACAGTACTTTCTTGAGGCAAAGTGCAATACAGCTCCTTGCAGGCATGTACACAGTCCACGGAAGCAAGTGTTGTTAAATTTTACTCCTTACATATGTACAACAGCCTTTGTGTGGCTGGTGGTTTGTAGTACATAGATAATGTACATGTACTTACTGGAATAAGCAAAGATGTGTAAGTATGTCATAGGCATAGACATCCTCTAGCTTTAATTTGTGTCAGGAAAAAAGAGTACCATAGTTACATATGTTAGATACAGGAGTCCATGTACAGCCAAGTGCTGTGTTCTTGTTGTTGTTGTTCTTGCACAAGCTCAAATCAATGTACTTTACACAATTATAGGCTGTAATCTATTGGTAGTTGTATCATCATCTATTTATGGTAGTCATTTTGTTGTAGGTACAGATCAGAAATGTTTAATAAGTTTGCGTAGATACCAAACGTCTTTTTACTCAGTTGTGGAATGTTTAAAAGGAATATTTTAGCATTTTTGTACAGAGGTTATCATGTGTTGCCAAGACATTTTATTTTGCATATTGAACTTCTTTCTTATTGTAAAATGTTTTATTTCTGTTTTAATAATAAAAAAAGATCAATGATGCAACTAATTTATGAAGAATGCATATTTAACATTCTTTTTGGGTTTTTATCCAGTGCCTGGTTTGCATGGAGCACTTTTTAAAACAATAAATCAAAGCATTGAATACTACAGTCTCCTGGTAGAACCACTTCTTGAATGACACCCAAGGAAGATCGTCTTCTTCTGGGCCAGTAGGATGTGTGTCAGTTGTCATCTACTCATTTCCGTAATGCATTTTGGAGTGGTCCGTTAGGCGGCGCTGTTGAAGGTACTGTAGGAAACCTTGCCTGAGTGGTCCTCTAATAGCGCCGTAAATGCGTCACAGCCGATTTTAGGAAATGTCTTTGAGAAAATGACTAATGATTATCTGTGCTATGCAGTAATTTAGGGGTTAAGAAACAGCTGGGGCTATTCATGACGTAAAATAACAGGTTATTGGGCCGCTTTTCACATATTTTCTCCCTTGTGGTAGACACAAACCATGTTCGCCCACCTTTGACAACCCATAATTTTGCCCCATTGTCAGAACACGAGCAGTTGTACTCCGCGAGACCAAAGTACTGTTTGAGTGATCGATTAATAGGTTGATAGAGTGGGTACGGAGGTACAGTAGGTTCGGGCTAACTACATCGCGAAGGACATCTCTCACTTGAACGATTTTACTGCTCAATGACAATATGCGGTCTTGTTGCAATGGTGGGCACTGATTGCTTCACATGGCTGTGTAATTGTTTAGCGGCAAAGATCGTCGAACAGTGGCTTTGAATAGGAATCGTAAGTGGGTTCACTGCGGATAATGAGCCGATTGAAAATTATTCCTCATTATATGCCAATAGGGTGGTGTCTGATCTTTTCGTACACTCTGATACTGGTGAGGGGAGACATCTAACGTTACATGTCTACTAAAATACCGATTTACCAGCTGCAATACACCAGTGAGAGGTTAGTCCGAATGCTTACATGTCCCAGAATGAAAGACAGGTAGAAATTGCGCAATCAAGGACAACCACAGGCAGCTACTTTGACTAAGGTTTCCGTTTGGCATTACGTCACGTTTCCGGTTTACCTGTCACACGTCAATCTCTGCTCACGTCCGGTATACAAGGAAGTTTTCTAGAACGGGGGCCGGCATGGCCTGTGCTTCAGAAGTACGTTTCTTTACACAGGCAACATCGTTGTGACCTGTCGGAATCCCGCCTCCAGGTGTTCCTGTTTTCAGAAGCATTACCTCATCCTATTTTCCCTTCCGCGACAATGAAAGCTGTGCCCCACCCCCTTCACCGCTAATTATCTTATTATCCCTCGGGCAGCGATTGTTCCGAACAATCCGCTGACAACTCTTTGGCCAGAGGGTTTCCTGTCCTATTCTGTGTTTGAATGAATGGGAGAGATACACAAGGGTCAATTTTTACGGCCCGATGGATTTTTAGGTAGGGCTACCTGCAATTACAACCTGCGGAGCAGGCCACTGTCGATCGGGATGAAAAAAAAAATGCCACCACCGCGCAGCGCTGCTCCCCTTTACCACCGTGATTGGGTCTCATTGTCACTTATAACCACATACAAACTGCACGTAAATACTGATAGTGAGTCCACATGATAGAAGCGCAGCGAAACGTGGCCTTCGCGACCCAAGCGACGCGGTCGGCATTGTGTGGTTTGATGGCCCGTAACCTGCCACAGGGTCTCACCTGTCAGAGGGCGGCCCACACACCTTAGGGGCTCGGTGGGGGATCCGACCTGTACAGTACTACACATGCGGGTGTCAGTTTGTGACAGGCTCTGGCGCCGAATTCGTTTACCCCACAAATCTAGCTACATATGATTTCACATATGTGAGATGTAACAGAAAATACTGTAGAGCTCAGGTGATTATGAGAAGGAACAGATAGTATTAGTACATTTGTTTTGCCATGCTTTGAAATTTGCCGGAGTATTTCAAGCCAATATGACAGTCTGCGAGTCCTGTTGACATCACCGTTAACTTCGCCCACAGTTAAAAACAGGACCACAGACGGGCAAAAATGCACCAAAGATATTCTCGAATGTTAGTTATCACCTAGCCTCATTGTTGAACTTTATCACCAAAGTCACTTCCGGTGGATTTCTAAATATTCCAGTATCTTCAATTATCATCTTGCGGGAACTTCCTTCTTTCCGAGAAATTTACTAGTATGTGCATGCTAACACGTGCCTCATAACATCCGTTGTTTACTAAAAACTTTTGAAATGATATGTAACAATTGTTTTTCATCGAATTTGAAGTTTCGGGTGCACCGAGTGACACATGGGTGCTATTCCAAATAGTGAGTTCGCGCGAAGCCGTCCCGCCCCTGACATGGGGTTGTAAAAGGCGGAGTGAGTCTCAGCACACCGCTAATGGTCGTATTTACAAACAGACCCTAAACTGACCACATGCTGGCCAGAGCTGTCAACACGTCGGGTGACGAACCGTGGGTGCGGGGGGTGAGCAGAGTCAACACTCGCTCTGTGGCCAGGGATGACTCCATGGTGCCCGATGATGCCCTTTGCTTTGTGCCTGTGTCTCCTACGGGCCGGCTTTCGCGCCGTTTTGCGAGGAGCTAGCCACATCTTCCAACATATGGGACCGCTGGGAGGGCCAAATTACTGTCCGTAAATTGAGCTCGTGTCTGATTTGACCGACTAGGAGCCGACGTCCAGTTGTGTCTGTACTGCGTTTCAATTCATAACCCCCTTGGTCTGTACGTCCGAAATTGTAACAGTCCCACAGACCTACTGGAAGACAAACATAACAAACACATCTGAGTTTAATACACAAGCTGCCTCTGTGCTCTGAGCCCAGGTCAGTGACCCACGAATATATTCTACAAGTAAACAAGATCACCATCCGTCGGGCCAGTTATACGACACGTTATTGCGTGACACTATGTCACTGTGTGTGCATCGAGGAAATAGACTAATAATATTGTAAGCTAAAGATTTAAATATTGGAAAAATAAACGTAACTCTCTTACACGATGGCTTTGACAGTACGGTGAACGGTTTTGATTTTATCTGACATACATTGATACATACATTTACTAACTTAGTGAAGACTCACTTGCAATTGCAAATGCGTAAAATCGGCACACAAACACAACACTCAAACAGCATTGAATACCATACTTGCGTATTAAACGTAGACGGAAAACAGTATTTGCTAACAAGGTTCTGGGTGTTTTTACTCATTACTTTTGTGTATAACCAAGGAGCTCCTTGGTATAACCAACCATGGAGGTAAAATTTTTTGAACCTCCTTGGTATAACTGGGAAGAAAACTAACAGTTTTCCCCCTTTCTTCTGCGTTTTAGCAGTTGCTTCAAATCCATATACATAATATACAGGACGTGGCTGTTGTGTGCTATTTGTCTCGCAGAACTCCAGAACGTACTAGTAAATGAATCTTTACTGACGTCACATTTTGTGACGTCACGTTCCTGAAGAGGGATTTTCCAACCACGCTGTCAATCAACCACGCTGAGAAGAGAAAATTCCACACACACACCGGACCCAACAGTTTCAGGTGGTGCCCGGGAGACCAGTTTTTAAGATTGTGACCAAAAAACTAAATGTTCACTTTGTAGAAGAAGAAAAAACCTACTAACTATACTGTTACAACAAGGAACTCAGAAACAACCAACTTACCAAGGATGGAAACAACACTATATGTGTAACGTTACCATTTAATACATCGGAATAAAGGTGGTTCGAGAACAGTTATACTATACCGTTATGGGTTTACATTTGGCGCAAACATGTATTAGTATTTCTGTCAAACACTATAGTGGTAAACAATTTCGTCCTGTCGAAGTCCAATGCGTTTCCAACCTTAGCAATCCAACCCGCCCGCTCGTGCCGGGGCGCGCCATGGCCATGGGTGCAACTTGGGGTGGTATGCCCCGGAATGAGGCCTGGCGCGCGCCGAAGCTCTGAGAGGGGCTCGTCCTGTTTGGTTCTTTATCATGAAGTTTATACGTGCTAAAATATTAGATTCAACGTCAGTTGTGACGCTGAAAGTACTTTTTTAAAATCTGCTGGGGATGAAAATCACATCTTTTGTTGACAGGACTCGGGTCGGATTGGACCTTGTTATGTAGACAGCAGGTCTCCAAGCTGAAAAGTCCACCGACTAAACCAGTCATAAAAGTTGTGGCTTCAACACCGTGCCGCGGGCGTCAAGAGGATGTTTTCCGTTTGAACAATGCACTTTACTCCACTTTACTCTGGTTGCGCACATAGCGCCCTTGCCTTCAGTCCGAGAAAAAGAGGGGGTCAACACCCTTGCATAAGCCTGTCTGGAGACTAAGCACACCTTTTGTTTCACCCACAACACCTATTCAGCACAAGAACAAAAGATGTTTACCGTGCGGGCGTTAATCAAAACAATCGTTTGCCATGCAATCTCACACCGGTACGTCAATTAGAAAGTGAAAATTCAACACCTTTACTGGCTTTAGAACACTTGGAAACACACCGTGATGCACTTTGGTCACTGTGATAGGCTAATGATGTTGCCGCCATGACATCTATCTAACAAGTGACGATTACAACACTAGAAATCAAATGTGTCAGTGTTGTGCTGTATTTGTGATATTGACTTCGTTGGTCTACAGTCTGTACACGGCAGAGGTACGAGTTGGCTGGTCTGGTTCAGAGTGCCAAATATATTTCTTTGGGCACTATGGGTCCCTCTTATGAATCAAAATTGAATGGGATAACAGAGCCGAAAACAAAACACACTTGTGTGCAGAAGAGAGGTGATAGACAAACAGAGTGTATGCTAATATCGTCCTTTTGTTTTGGCCATTATGGTCTACGCCAAATATGGTGCGTGCTACTTGACACTTTACTTTGTCTGGGAAGGATCAACCCTTGCAGCACCCCGATAGGCCTAAGCCTGACGTCACAGTGTAAATTTAAACCTCCAATGGAAGTGGGGCGTGGAGGTCGCTATGTGTACAGGCAGGGTACTCGCATGTTCAGTTATTCAAGCCAACAAATTCCTTCACATAGCCCTGCACACAAAACCCGCGAAAATAATCGAACTGCATGTTAGCCGTTCACAGACTGCTACATTGGGTATGTCTGGGTCTGCAAAGTTGCTACATGAACTTCCCTACACAAACAATATGCAAATGTCAGTTTGCAACATTGTGAGGCCCCCTGGGTGGCAATTATGTCGTCATGGTGACACGCAGGCTAGACAGGGTCACCATACTTTGGAATGGTCTAACCCAAAGGGGAAAGAAACCTAATTTGCTCGCAAAACTGTCTCAAAACGTTCCAAACAGTGAAAATCATACAGAACATACTTCTTTTATAATATTTATTTCTGAGGAAACGATCAACAAATCTTATCAAAATGAACTTCTTGCCTTGTAAACTTTTGTATAAAAAACTTTAAGACATTGCACCCCCACTCTTGTAGTGTTGTAGTCAAGGCTCCACCCTTTTTGTTACCCGTCAGACGCCATAGTGCTAAGCTCCGCCTACTTGTCATCCATCAAACACTCTTATCTCAATCAGAACTTGAAAAGGAGGAAAGGCGAACAAATACCTTCAGTTGCAGTGAATGACCGCCGCTGGAACGGATCAGGGGTCCACAGAGAAAATGTCCACCGCACTCGTGTCTGCTTTCTACGATGTGGGCGATGTTTTGTATAAGGTAAGAGAAACTTCAGTTCGTTTGGGTGTTCAGTTCAAACAGAGTTTTCCCTGACTTTATAACCGAAACACACAGGAAGTTGGCGACCAACTGTTGCAATCAGCGCGAGGCCCCAGACTGGTGGCAGGAATCGCGAACCGAAAAGTTGTATGACATTACTCCGATCACTAAAACTTGACTGAATATAAATCAAAATTTTGTAATCTTTTGCTTCAGAACCAAAAGAACAACAATATGCAGTGGAAGCCGGACAGGAAGGCCGTGGGCTCGCCGGTAGGGACTACGGGGTTTCCGAGAAGGCACTCCACATCCAGTGTGTCTCCAACCCTCCGAGAGCTGGGCAACTCGAAGTACAGCAACACACTGATTTCCATTCCCGATGGTGGGCTACTCCTAACCGGTAACAATAAGGAAAACCACCAGGGCAACGGTAAGCGGGATCGGCTTCAGAGTGACGGTGGCGAGGGTAAGAAGAGTAACATAAACTCCTCCCGATACAAGACCGAGTTGTGCCGCCCCTTCGAAGAGAACGGACATTGCAAATACGGTGACAAGTGCCAATTTGCTCACGGCGTGCACGAACTCAGGACCCTCGCTCGACACCCTAAGTACAAGACCGAACTGTGCCGTACATTCCACACTATCGGATTCTGTCCGTACGGACCGCGGTGCCATTTCATACACAACCCCGAGGAGCGCGTCCAGGCCCAGCAGAGCCAGTCCGGGTCCTCTCAGTCGCCTCGTCAGAACCAGCACAACTCTCACCGCGATCGCGACCATCATCACAACGAGCGGAACAACCATCACCACAACAACAACTCCCGACCCAGGCCGCCCCTGCAGCATTCCGTAAGTTTGCCTGGGCCCCTCTATATCCAGGACTCGCCGCCTGCCAGTCCGATCTCCCGATCGCCACCCCCGGGACTCACGTTTCCCGCCAACGACGACGTGTTCTCGCCCCTGCCAGTGAACTCCAACAACGCCTTCACGTATTCGGCCCAGGACATTCCAAACCCGATGCTCTCCCCCGTGCAGCGCTCCACACCTCCTTTCGGAGGCCCCCCTTCCCCCGATGTCTTCAGCATGCAGAGCAACGGAAGCCTGTACAGCGCGCCGCCGTCTCCGCCCGACTCGCTGGCCGGGGATCGTGACCTGTCCCCCATCGGCGAGACGTTCGACAACCCACCCGCACCCATCGGCACGACCGGCGCGGCCAATCGGACTGGTTCCGAGTACCGCCTGCCATGCTTCTCCCGCCTGTCCGAGTCCGACCCTTGAAAAGACTGCCGCGATTCGTGCAGGTCATTGTACAAACTTTTTGCACAAACTTTCCATATAGAGTAGTTAAATCATATTGGGTTGGTTATGTTAGAACATTGGACGCTGTTGATTCATGTTCATTTGTGATTGTTACCGCTCATATGTATAATTTGTGTACTGGAAAGGGCATATTTTATACTGAACTGTTAATATACTTTCCATCGTGTATCAAAGTATTTATCAGGGGACAACATGTATGTTGTTTGTTATTTGTTTGTTACTTTGCGTCACCAAGTGGCTCAAACTAAAGGCTACAGGCTTCAACTTTTTCGTTGAAAGGTTCTCTTGTATCAAACCTTTTGCCATTGTAATGCAGAGCATACAAATTTTGTACTTTGTGTATGTTAAGTCCTGTAACCACAGCACGACACATCATTGGAACTATTTAACTTATGTGACTTATTTATTTGAACCTTATACGTAACGTTATGCATTTTGGTAAATTTATTATGCTCGTTATGTACGAGACGATGAGAGTGATAGATATTTATTATATTATGTTTAATTTATGATTGTTTGTGAATCACAGGATTGGAGTGTGTGTACTATGTGTATGGTAATATGTGTAATGTTGTGGTTCCTCTTTTGCAACTTTTGTACTGATTGAAAAATCGAACGCCGAGGTTGTAGCTTGCATTTTCCACTCGAAAGCTTATAGTAATCAGAAGACTGTAGATCAGTGCAAGAAAAAATTGCCAGTTTCAGAGTTGTGCCAAAACCTGGAGATCACTAAAAGAGTACGGAAGTTCTTGCTGGTTGTAAGTTGGAACTCTGTTCTTGTACTTACGGACAGGTTTGTGGAATATGTAGTTACGTGTGGTTTCTATTCAGTGGGAATTCAATCACGGCTTGGCTGTATGTTACTGGTAAAAGAGCTATTATGATTCCCTACTCGGAGCCCGCCATTCATAGGCAGTAAGCCATGAAGTGGACATCTCAGTGCCTCATTTCTGGCATATGCGCAATACGAATGTTGTTGACAGGAGATCTTGTCAATAAAAAAACGTTTGACTTGAATAACAAGGTTTTGTGGTTGCATTTCTGTCTAGTAGTAATAATGGTACGATACAAAGTTAGACATGTGAAAATTATAGGATAAGCCAGGCATACCCAGCGTTGGGACTGTGGCCCTAACTAGGAATTAGGGCCTCACTGGGTTCTTTCACTAATCGGAACTGGAGAAAGGACTGGTCCAGATAAGGAGTCTTTGTGGTCTCCTAACCACAACTTGGAGGCAAGGCGTGTCGTTGAGTGAAGTATATTTTTCAGTAAGTTGGCACTATGAAAGCAGAAAACTGGACCCCATTAAGGGCACACACTCATGCTAAAAAAAAAGTCAAATCATGAGTGTGTGCCTGCTAGCAACGGTTACCCAACGCCCGAGGGTTGTTTTCTCCCGAGTACCCACCCACAACTGTCAAAGGGAATCAGCATTACTGGTTATACTACCCAAACAAACGTTGGTGTACTCAGTTCCAGCCTGGACTGATAAGGTGGCAACAGTAGAGAAAAGTTCGTGTTGTACCAGTTGGGTGACTTGGGCCCCATTCGCCCGACCTCGTGGCGCGCCAGTCATTGGCTGCAAAGTGATACCTCCCGCGTGGGCAACCAGATTACTTTACCCATTGTGCCTGTTATAAAAGACTCAGCTTCCATTTAAAGAAAACACTCCTTGATTATATTAGAGTGGGCGCTAACTTGAGAAAATGAGGTTAGCGGTAGCGGCTGTCTTCCAAGTACTGTTGGTGTAAAGAATCGTGAGAGCGCTAGTATAGCTCATACAACTCAACAGGCATGATTTTTGCTCTGTGTAAGGCAACTGAAAAGTTTTAATCGAGGAAAATGTGAGAAGATCACGAGAGTCCCGGAGTACTTTGCCCGTAACCGTAAACCGTTTTCTGTTCAGCACAAGGAAATGTGGCCAACAAATGTCATGGTGCAATATCGATGTTGATATTTGTAGAGCGTATATTTTGGAAGTTAATGCCGAGCAAAGCGTCCGACTCGCCTGGGCGCGTGGACGGGCGGGGGAAAGATTTTGACAAATTTACCCGATGTGAAAAGGCCACCTTGTTGTGAACGCCTGATATTTAAAGCAGGGTGTTGGGTACAGACTGTAGTGTATACAAATGGTCCACTGCACACGCTTTGGTTCAGCCTCTCGTACTCGGTGGTCAATGGACACACTGAAAAGGTGCCTAGGGGCACTGCGGTCAATGGATAGGGGAGTCCCGCCCAACGGTGGTTGGCAAACAGGAAGTGCGTCACGGCAGATAAGGTTTCCTATAGGTCAGCGGACCAGACATCTTAAACCGCGCGTGACGTCCCCGGCAAAGAACTGCGTTCGAGGAAATACCACTGGGGATACCGGGAGTACCGTGCACTGGGAAACTCTTGCACTGGGATCAATGTGTTCCAGGAGTGACGTGCACTGGAAAAAAGAGTGCAAGTAAATAAAGTGTAATATTGTTGCCATCAACTATTTTGCCACTTCTCGTCAATGAGCTTTTTTGAACCTCTTCTAGTCTGCGCCTGGCCACATGTGTTGCTTTTCACTCCTCGTCCCATCCTCCCATGTGTCAACAGAACTTTCAAATGTCAGCTTTCTTTGGCCAAAACTTAGCGAAACCACGTAACCGCAGTTTTTGGTAAACTCCTATGTGATGAGTAAAAGGCACGTCATAGTCACTGTAAATAAACTCCATAAATGAACAAGACCAGGAAGTGTCATGCTATTTTCCACACCTGCACAGAAACTACTTGCATACTTCAATGAAAGATCGGCATGACCGCATGCAAAAATGAGTTCATTAATAATAATAGCATTGACAAGTCTCTAATTTCTTGGAATGTGTGTGTGTGTGTGTGTGTGTGTGTGTGTGTGTGTGTGTGTGTGTGTGTGTGTGTGTGTGTGTGTGTGTGTGTGTGTGTGTGTGTGTGTGTGTGTGTGTGTGTGGACGCCGATGAGAGGTCTTTCTGTCTCACTAGAGAGAGAGAGAGAATGGTAGTCTGTACGAAGGAAGTTTTAGGGAAACCTCCTTGCCTGTACACATACACTAGTGATCACACCGAAGTGACAACTTGACCGATCAGCTGGGCGAGGGGGCGTGACGTGGGATGTGGCTCACCACTCTGACTGGACATTCCAGGCAATCCCGGCAGTGACGTTTCACGTATTCCACCACACAGACAACACTGTCAACTTCTCCCCCGCCAAATTCTTAACCTACTTTACCAGGCTAATACCTACGTACAAATACCACATGCCTTCTACACGGAAACATCCCCACCAAAGTGAGCCCATGTGTTTTTGTAATTAGTCAGTTCGGGCATACCCCCTAACCAAGCGGCGTCACGCGTCTGGTCTTAATTTGGGGCCTGACGGTGACGACACAGCGCGCGGGTGAGTCAGAGGCACGCCTTGCACAAGCGGAAGTACCTGCTATCGATCCACGGACCAAATTTGGAACCTGACGCAAGCCAGTGTGGTCAATGATCGATTATGTCTTTTGTTTTCAGGGTCTTAAGTTTAAAAGGTTGTGTTACGTTATCAGTTTGAAGAGGGGGGCAGTGTAGAAAAGTGCACCAGAAATGGCGAGAATTCCTAGTCACACAGTCGTTAGTTGGTGCCAAACCGTTATCAAGACTAGCCATTGACCCCGTCAACCACCAAAGACGTGCTGACCACACAGAAGTCACTGACCGCTCTTTGTCATTATTGTTGCCAACTTGGAACAAATAAACATCATAGCTCAAGCCA
Organism: Branchiostoma floridae x Branchiostoma japonicum; assembly: GCA_013266295.2. Classification (NCBI taxonomy): domain Eukaryota; kingdom Metazoa; phylum Chordata; class Leptocardii; order Amphioxiformes; family Branchiostomatidae; genus Branchiostoma; species Branchiostoma floridae x Branchiostoma japonicum. Next base: position 20,491,344 of record CM023840.1, read on the forward strand.
TTGGACCCACCCCCTCACCAATCGCACACATTGGCATGTGTGACTGGTTAGCCGTTTGTGGCTCTCAGATACCTGGCAGTGCCAGACCAGTCAAGTGGCCAGAGGGCACGACTCCACTTTTATTTTGGACGGTGGTCCGTCCATGGTTCCGTGGTCAGTTCTGTCAGTCCTTGTTGTAGTGCCAGACGGAGTGTACAAATATGGATCCGCGCGTCACCGTGTGTATGAAGTCATGGAAGTGGGGAGGTGTTTGCGTTGTTGGGCTGGAGCCGGGAAACTTGACCGCAGCAGCTAGAGAAGGGACATTAGTCATTTGGCTGCTATACTTAAATTAACGGCCAAGTCCGACGGCGCGGATCACCACGGCATTGTGGTTGCAACGTTGTTATCGGGGAGGTTAGCAGCAACATCTTGGAATCGCTGGCATATTTTTGACCCCGAGCGAAAATTGTGACCATTTATACTTTTACTAGTATATCTACATTTATATTGCATGTTCGGGCCCTGGGGGCTAAATGCCAGAACGATCACCATTGGCAGAAAGTATATCGCCCATTCTTCGTTAACGTGTGCAATTGCTGTCGCATGATAGTAGCGGGCTACCAAGTTTTTAAAAGAAGCAATAACTGCGTATCTTGTGCTTTCCTGTTATCAGTACATGATAGTAATATACTAAGTTATGTTTTACCGCAACTGTCAGCTGCCTTCGGGTCGTCCAGGCGAAGATTTTGCTAAGAAACACGCTAAAATCACCTGTCGCAACCACTAGTGACGCACAAAACGTCGGGTTCAAACAATGAAAACGTGTGAGTTGACTTAATTTTCAGTCATAATCTACACCTATCCACCAAACTGTCTTGCCACAGGTGGATGAACTTGTCCAGCTGGCGTCCATACTAAATCTGATGCCGTTTTAGTTTTGTCGCAAGATTTTGTCTAACCTACGTTATGGAAAGATAGACGGGTATAATTCGCCCACGAAAAGACATTTCACAATAATTTTCACACTGTCTTATCCGCTAGACTGTGTTTTTTGCAAAACAAATCCATGGCAGGGAGAACAAAACACGAGTATCGGAAAAATGACAACAACAAACAGCGTCAGGCCGTTTGTCAATTTTCAATTCTAACCTACGTTATCATGGTTATTCGATCATCATGTCATGGAGATTAGAGACAGATACTTACACTTCCATTCATCAGAAAGACGGTCATCAGATATACATTTGCATGTAAATTTTATAGTGTAAGGGCTGACGGCTTGGATTGCATTGATCATCGTAAGCATAATTCTAACCTACGTTATCGTCTAACCTACGTTATCGTCTAACCTACGTTAATTTTTTTTCTTCACTGTTATCGAATTTACAGGAAAAGGATTCGATTAACAGCATTTTATCAACTGTAACAATACTGTAGTTGGCCTTGTCTTGCTAGAAAATCATAGTACAGACGGTTTACTCTCCCTGCTTTAATCTCCAAGCAGATGTATCACGTGAGCTTGTTTTGGCTATTTGGTGATGTCTTTGGTGGTTTGTTACGGAGATTACCATATCTACAGACAAAAAACTCAATATCTCGAAAAGTATAGGTGGTAGCACCGTACAAAATTAGCAAAAGATAGTCGACAATACTGGTAACAAGTTCAGCACATTTGTTAGGTATTTGGAAGAACTTTATTTTTCACCATTTTCTACCCCCAATTGCACACGTTAACGGAGAATGGGCGATATACAAAATTAAGCATATACCAGGAATGGCTGATGCGGAAATATCTTCTTCTTATGTTTCTAACATGTGTTCAATACATATCCAACGACAGAATGACCATAATGTAATTATATGTTCCACACTATTGTGTCTATTATCCCCAGAATTGATGCATTTCTGTAGTAGCAGGCATCCTTCCATCTCGATGACGCGTTTCTAATGTCATGTTTTCGTTCATACTTTTAACGTTAGATTAATAACGTCATTCACGTAAGTAAATAACAGGCTTGAGTGAAGTACCAAACTATACTGTACTGTGATCTGTAATGTACTTGAACTTCGGTGTTCGTCACACATGCACGTGTTTAATTAATAATACCATTCCAAACGACGTGGTTAATGTGTGAGGAAACCCATCTTCTTTACCAGACCATCCTGTCGACAGTCCAAACCAAGAAACCGGCCGCCTCTAGCAATCTGCGGCAGATGCAGCTGTCAGTGTAAATACGGAGGGTAACGTTGGACATATAATACTGGCAAAGTAGGGATACACCAGCAAACCAAGGAGGTTATCCGTATAATCTCCTTGAGCAAACTGAACAACGGTGCTATACACGAGACCAATTGCACTCCTTGTTTCGCAAGTGACCACGGTATAATATGAGCGTTAGATATCAAATTCTGACGTACATCTATCTTTGGTAAAGGCAGATACTGTACAGTACAGTACTGTACAATTTCCAGTATGTTTATATGCGGTAGTTGGTCCCTACGCGGATCTGGGATTGGCATGGCTTCATTGACAGATGCACATGACTGACTTAAGCCAGGCCTGGGTGATTTTACAGATGACGTAGCTAACAGTCTACGTTATAGCAAGGACGTTATCATACACATCAATCCCTTCATGATTTTTTTTCGGAACAAGCAAGTCGGGCTGACGTGCCCGATGGCGTTTCCAACTTGTTTTGCAGCCTCTCCACACACATTAGGTCACGTCAGAGCAGAATAACACCAGCCGCTCTCTCTCCATCACTGGTGAACGACTCTCCCAGACCGACGTCGGAGGATGGCAATGATAGGGTGGAGGCGCTGCGTGGCAAACCCTTTCCATAGCGATTAGTTCTGGTACTTCAACCCATCAGGACACTCAGCACACAATCCCCACTTGGCCCCCGCAGACAAGCCGCATCATTCAATTTCCATACTCTCGGAGATGACGTCCTTCCTTTACTTCTTCATATGATTTTAATGCAGAGAGACGGCGGATGATCAAGAGGATGCAGATTATTATTCAGGTTTTCTTTCTGTTTGTAACAAGGCCGTCCCTGTTATCGTAATGGCATGCTTTGAAGGACCCATTGTTGTTGTACATAGACATTTATCCATTCATCTGCATGGTTCTTAATTCTCTATGGGGTTGGCAACCTCTCCTGGGAAGGCATTATTCTGGCGGGAACACTCCTGACCCACTCAGCCACTCAGAAATGCTCATTGAAAACGGCTTGACTCTACAAAACCCCTGGTTCCTACCATATCTGCAATTCATATTTCCACATCACAATGCTGGAGCGAGATGAGGACCCCTGCCGAATAATACAGAGCTACAGATGCAACAATGAATAGCAGAACAACAACAGAAGGTTGGACAACTTGCAAACAAAGTTCACATTTTTAAGACTGGAAAACAGCCATATTATTTGTACTCACTCCACTAATCACAGCTTTTCACAACTCCATCCCACAGCTCAAAATTGTAGCTTTGAAAGTGCTGGTCCCTCCCTATTGTCAAGAATTGGCAAATTGCAGAACGAAAATACAGCATGGGAGGGATAGATAATAGACATGTGGAGGATGTCAACAGAAAAGTAGCCTGGGTGCCAGACTGTTGCCATAACCAGTATACAGCCTAGCTCCCAGGCCAACATGTCCCCAAACAAATTTTACCGCAGACCCCCTTTAGTTGACCCTGAGTAATAGGACTGAGAGCTGGCCTGTGTACTAGCAGAGAATGGCCTGGTACTCTGGCATCCAGAAAGGGTCAATTTTCTCCATAAAAGGGGTTTGGTAAAAAAATCTCTTCTTTGACTTTGCAATTCACTATTCAACTCCACTTGAAGATTTTATACCCTCCTGTCCATCTGGGATACTGTACCTACTGGTAATACCCTTATATGCCATGCTGCAGCTCCAGGACTGTTATGCATCTGCATGTGACCATCCATGACTCTATCAGTCAAATTATCCCTTTAAAAAGTACTGGTACAGGGAAGTACTGGGGTGGGGGAGTGTCACATAAATGAGTACCAATTTTCTGTCCCTAGTTTGCCTTCCTGATGATGGTACATGTACCAAAGCTGTGACTGTGACTACAAACACAGCAATGCTGGTGGTGACTCAGACGCTTTAATTCCAAACTTGTGTACATAACACATACAGACATTTCCTGTTGCAAACAGACTATGTCATAAGGACCTTGCAACGAAAGTGGTTCCCAACCAAAATTGCAAAGATTACAGTAATCTTGGCTGTAACAGTTTAGTAAGCAGGGAAGAATTAAGCCAGGTCAGGCAGTTAAAGCACTCATTCATTCACTAGTCTGCAGTGGCCCCGACTCATTTTTCTTTGGTAGTCAGGACTAAATGCCGCCATTCATAGGTCGACCAGTATTTCTTTGCAATTGTGTAAACCTAGCCCCTCAACACCCCTGCCTTGTTTTTCGAAAAGCCCACAGGACATTCAATCCGACTGAGTCGTTCTGTCCATTAACAGAACGTATGAGTGCCAATGAAAAGGCCAGCACAAAATCTTGGCATTTACTTAGACCCCATAACCTGTAAGCCCATTGTGAACCGAGCCCCCCATTCTCATTCTAATCAGGCCCGACCAGGTACCCTTTGGCAAGTATGAAATCATACACCCTTCCAAACAGGAAATTCAATATTATTTTGCGAGGTATTTTAGAGGAAGGAGATTAGTTGGCCCCTTTGTGCGGTGTTTATCACAATGTTGATGTTACCTGTTCGTACCTTTGGAGAACATGTTCGTTGGGGTCCATTTGCCGTGTCCTAGTATCTCAGGTGACAAGGACCAGTGTGTCTGTGGGGCTGCTATGTGCTGTAATCGCAGCAAGACAGATAATCTCTTCTCTCATCCCCCTATGTTTGATCAACACCCAAGGGCTTACACTGGACAAGGTTCTCTGGGAGGTGGTGAAACAAACTCTGTAATATGTTTGGAATTCTGGGGGTCACTTAACCGTCATTACCCCCAGCACTGGGCACATACAGGCTTCTGACAAGGGAAGCGTGTCATACGTGTTTTTATTGAGGTAGTTTGAACAAAATGTACAACTCTTTATACATATCAATACTTTCCAGTATTTGTTCCCACATTGGACAGATCAACCAGCCACAGGTTGGGAACCTTTGGATAAGGTAACTATGGTTGCAGCCATTTCAGTTAGGAACTTATCACACCCTGCCCTAGTCAAACAGATGCTTCTATGTCACTTATACAGGTCAACTGGGGTGAAACTGACTCAAAACACACCCAGGCTAACAAACATGTTAAAAACAATTGAGGTACATTTCTAAATCATGCATTCAAGCTGAGGGATGGGTCGTTTTTCTCTTGAGATCAGACAGGCAGCTCGGCATCAGTCAGCCTCTCTATGCTGCCCCCAAACAGCACAGCAGTGATGGCATCCAGGGAACTGAGCCACTTGAGCCTGATAGCCTTACAACACCTCTGCTTTTGGTGCTTGGAGCATTGAGGGCTTTCTGATGGCAGCATTTTTTTTCCCTCCAGTTGTAGGGATCCTACAAAAAAAGGAAAACTAGATAAGAACATGTGCATCACAAATTAATTACAGGTATGGAAGAAAATCAGAGTCAATGACCTGAACAGCACCAAATGGTTATGACCCACCCCACATGGTCATTATATAACAACCATAGCTTCAGGCACACATTGTAAAGCCCAGATTGCTTTACAGCCACCACAGTCCTAATATATCACTCGTATAGCCTACCCAAGTTCAGCACAAGGTCAGGCCCATCGTTTTGAGAAGTATTAATCCTGCTTTTTGTAAACATCCGTGAATATTTGATTTTATATGTTTTCAGGACAAAGTGGTTTAAGTATTTGAAAATAACGAGAAGCTAGAGTACTAATGACAACAGATCCTCCCTGATTGACTGACTGGAAATTCCCTTTGAGAAGTACCCTTACTGTGTGGCCATACAAACACAGTCCTAACACCTCGCAGGTAAGAGACAAAAACATACCATTTCTGTGTTTGCCAACACTGGCACGTAAAGGAAGGGAATATAGGCCAGGTTTTCTATGATTTAACTGGGTAGACACAAGACTGCGTCAGCACAACACCAATCAATAAAGTGGATATGTGCACACACCAGCTTTATCAAAAATGCCATTACACCCAACAGGTGATGTTTGCCATTGCTCACTGCCCCACGTAATGTTTGAGCAAGTCGGACCTGGTAAAACATGCACCACAATGGCACACAATGGCAGGAGTCATAAGTGAGTTATTATAGCCTATGCACACAATTCTCTCTTTTATCAGCCAGATGAAAAGATAAAAACAGGCCTCTTTTGGTCTGGGGACAATAGTGAATATTGGTTAACTTTCCAACAAAAACAGCTTTGGTGCTTGGATGACAAAAGCTCCACCGTGCTCACCCAGACCATTTGTATTTAAAGAGACCCACAGAGAAGCCAGCAGCTCTTAGAGTAAACACTTACTGCACATGTGAACAAATCTGTCTGATCAGGGAGACTTGTTGGTGCTATTGGAGTTAGCAAGGGGCATGTAACCACAAAAGCCTGCCTGGCACCTTTGTGGCCTGGGTAAGAGGGAGGACTAGCAGCAGGGTGGGTCCCTACTCAGCGCTTCAGTTCTTTGCATACTCAGTGGTTATCTTGGACTTCTCCTCCACAACCACAGAGAGAACTTGGAAGCAAGGTGTGGGGGTGGGGCGTGAAAAAGGACTTGTGTAAAGAGGAAAGGCAAACATATCGATCAGGTGCCCTTAACGGCTTCCGAGCACCCTAGTTTCAAAGGAATATGATTCTGCTGAAAGGCCTGCACAAACAGGCTCTTATCTAATTATCATCACACATTTGGTTTCTCCCAACAGATTTAGTCTGTTCTTGAACTGGCGCTGACAGTGCTTCAATGGCATCCCTTTGTTCCCTGTCTGTTGGGCTAAATACTCTGTACTGGCTGACAGGGGAGAAACCCAAGTCAATTTATTTGCACAGGAGATCTGCTTTCTTCAACTGCCATTCAATGTAAAACATGATTAGCAGAATTAGTGCAAGCAGGATGAGGGTTTGGCAGACATTAACAAATACATACCAAGGGAATCAAGGCTCAACTAAACTAGACTGTTGGCATAGTGGTACAACTGCTATTCCCCCATTCTGGTATAACAAAAGTCTCAGTGAACTGTTGCCAATATCATTTTCATCTCGGATGTGCACAAGTGCATGAGAATACATTGGAAATATCTGCTAAGGTTCATAAGTTTTTTTATGAATACATATTTAACTTGAGCTATGTGCACATACCAGTAATAGCAGTATACTATGCAATATCAACTTTGGTGTGTCCAAACTATACATATAACTCAGCCTTGACATGTCATGCCTGTATAGAACACTCTGGTAACACACACAAGCTTGCTCCAATAGTCATCAGCTCTTCCAGTCACTGTGTTCCCTCCCCTTCAGAGCCCTGAGGCACCAGTTCAGTAACAGTAGAGAAGAGAGTTCTCAGTCTGGCAGACATCATGTTGCCTTTCTGGATACATGGTGCCATTTTCACATATCCCATAGCTACTGCTCCCCCATATATCTCCTCTTCTACCTTCATTCAATCAATCCTCCGCGGGCATCATGGACTGATGCATAGCGGCTACAGTCCCACAGAGTTCTCGCCAAGATGATCTATTCTCGGCCCAGACCCTCCAGTTGTCTCTGACTCCCAGCTCCCCAAGTGTGGGGAAGAGCTGGTCTTCCCATCTTGCCCTGGGGCGGCCCCTAGGACGTCTCCAGGTTGGGTCAGGTTGTGAAGACAATAGTTTGATGACGTCCTGGGTAGGAACAGCTCGTGAGGCATGCCCCAAGAAGGTCATCTGCTGCTTTACAATCCTGCGTGTTACAGGCGGCTGGTTTGTCCTAAGACGAACTGTTTCATTGGAAATAAAGTCGTGCCAGCAGATACCCTCTATCTTTCTCAGACACTGCGAATCGAAAGCATCCAGTTTCTGAGCAAGTGACTTTGTAATAGTCCACGACTCTGCTCCATACAGAAGGACAGACAGGACCAGAGTGTTGTACGTCCTTAACTTGGTTGTTCTAGACAGGTGTTTGGAGCGCCACACACGACTGAGACTTGCAAAGGCTGCTGAAGCTATTCCCAACCTGCGCTTAACATCTTGGTCAGATTTACAGTCTGATGTGATGAGACTACCAAGATAGTTGAAGCACTGAACAACCTCGACCGGCTCTCCTCTGATGGCAGGACATACTGGTTGGTCCAGGAAGTCACTGAGCGACTGAAGCTTTGTCTTCAGCCAGCTGACCTCAAGACCCAAACCCTGGCTCTCTGCAGAGAAGATCTCGAGCGTGCTCACAAGGGCTTCGAATAGTTCAGCGAGAAGTGCCACATCGACGGCATAATCCATGTCAGTGAAGGTGTAGTCTGCGTAGGTAGTTCCGCACATGCCCCGCCCAACTGTCCTTGTCATCACGTAGTCGATGGCTGTATTAAAAAGTGTTGGAGCGAGGACACACCCTTGGCGAACGCCACTGTGAAGCTCAAACCAGTCTGAGTGGTTTGTTCCAACTCTGACACAGCTTACAGTGTCTGTGTATAGTTCTTGGATAAGGGAGATGATCTTGTCCGGAATACCTCTGGCTCGTAGGAGCTTCCACATGGAGGGTCTGTGAACTGAGTCAAAGGCAGCTTTGAGGTCTACATACGCAACAAACAGGGCTCTTCTGTACTCCCTCCTCTTTCCAGCAAGTAGCCTGAGAGCAAGAATCCTGTCTACAGTGGATCTGCCTGGGGTGAACCCACTTTGCTCTGGTCGCTGGGAGTTCACCAGGGGATCCTTGATTCGATTGAGGATCACCATGCTGAAGACCTTTGCTGGGACTGAGAGTAGGGTGATGCCACGGTAGTTCTTGCAGTCTTGTCTCCTGCCCTTGTTTTTGTAGAAGGGCAGGATTACACCCTTCTTCCAGTCCTCTGGGCATTTGCCAACTTCCCAGATAGCTGCAAACAGACTCTGTAGCCAGCTAATGATGCATTCACCCCCTTCCTTCAGGAGTTCGGGGGAAATGCCATCAAACCCTGCTGCCTTGCCGTTCTTCAGCTTCAACACAGCTCTCCTGACCTCGTCTTCTGTGGGAGGGTCAGTGCTGATGTTTGGGTCTGGTACGGCGGCATCTGCAGACTCATCTAATGTTTGTGCAGGTGGAGTTGGAGGTGGTCTATTTAGGAGGTTGGAGTAGTACTCCTTCCACCTGTCCATCTGCTGTTGTGGCGTAGGCAGAGCATTGCCATCTTCAGCCACGACTGGGCCGACTGTGGCAGGGGTGGTTTTACCCGCAAGTGTGCGAAGTGCTTCGTAAACTGCTTTGGATCTACCAGCAGCACTGGCTGATTCCACATCTTGAGCAACCTGCCTCAGCCACAGCTGCTTGTCTCTTCTGAGCAGGAACTGTCTTCTGGAATTGAGCTCTCTGTATGTTGTTCTACCTTCATGAGCTCTCTGTATGTTGTTCTACCTTCATGAGGTCCTAATTTTAGGAGCCAGTCCTTGGAATGGGGTGTGGGCCTCCTCACCACCACACCATGACTGCCAACAACTTCACCCAAACAGTCTGCTAGCTGCCCTTCCTCTGATTGGTCAGATTCGACCTCTAGGGGCAGGTCACAATTGATCTTGGGGCTCTCCCAGAGGGCATGCTGGGGTGGAAAAACAGGCAAATGCCATTTCTTTTTTTCAGTTGTAATATTACTAGGTTTGGGGCCAGCATGGCTTCCAATTCTGAAAAGATTAAGAGCAAAAAACAAAACAAAAACCCTCAATAAATACATTTTGTCAGAAATGAAGAGCTATATTTGGCAGTGAAGAAAAGCTACCTCTAAATGTGAGCAAATATGTGATGAAAATTTACATCTGACCTCACTCACAGTATGGGTCTAACAAATGATCATGACCTCCATAGATAAGGTTAGGCCCAAGGTAAGTGAGGTTGCACCATTTCTGATAACAATTCATGACAACCATGATTGCATAATTACTGAATATGTAATGATCCTGCATAAGAATGCAATGACTTTGGAAGAATGGCATTTTAGACCATTATAGCTTTCCACCCAAGGCACAGATCTCTCCAGCATTCACTACAAAATTCCCCTAAGGGTTTAGTGTGACAGGTGCAAGGCCTTCCAAGTTGTCCTTCTGATTGGTCCATCCCAGGGTGTTGCTGGAGGTCACTGCCAACCTTGGAGCAGGGTTCACTGGAAGATAAATGCACTGTGATCCTGGAACTCTGCTGGAATGAGCTGTGGATGGAATTATGGCCCATTATGCTGTTGTTCTGAGCAGGCATTTACTGCAGAGGGTGACTAATGAGTCGTCTCAACCTGGAAAGGCTGCGGTGCCAAGCAGAAGCAAGTCTTGGCAAAGGGAGACTTTTGTTTGTTTGTGTTTGGCATAACCAGTAAACCTTTAAGGCATAACACACCAGTTTTGTACAAGCTCAACTCACACTGTTCAGGAAGTGACCCTACTCATATCGAAGCAATACATGTGGTGGCTTCTTAACCATGGGCAAGTTGTGGCTCTCTTCAAACACTTCCCATCCAAGTCAATGTCCCTTACCGAAGCTAGGTACTCCAGAGTTGAAGGAGGAAATTGATTAAATTACATTACAATATTAAAAGGATACCTGCAATTACAATGATACATGTCGGAAGTCCAATAGATCTTTCAATAGACATGCCCTTAAGTGTTTTTCATTTTGTCTTGGTTGCATGTGTGCACACATTTGTCATACTGTTCAACTGTATAAAACCAACTGTGTGCTGGTTAAGCTGGGCCCATACTGTCTCCCTCCTTTCTTGGAACATTGAGTACTAGAGATGGGGTAGGGATTCTGAGATACTTCTGGGAATGTGAGCGTACCCATCAATACGAAGGCATCTTCCTGAGGAAATAAAAGAACTGTAACTTCATGTCACAATGCTAGACTTCTACTGGTGTACAGTTGTCCAAGCAACACATCTGCTGTCTACTGTATACCTTAGACTTTGGGTGCAAGGTACAACAGTCATCTAAGGACATTGTATTATTACATTTTGCACTGATATGTTGAGTCTGATGAACATTGACAGCCCTCTACTACATTGTATCCCCCTGATCCATCTGGGCCAGGTCAGGTACACTGCAGTGTGTCTCAGGAGAGGGGTGGAGAGAGGGTATCAGGGTTGTTTAGGCTCCCTGGATAAACCTGTACCACATGGAACCTGGGCTTGGCAGGGTGGTTACTTCTTCATCCGGGGTGGCACATATCCAGCAGCACCAACAGTCTACATCCTACAGTGATATACAGACAACCATAAAACATTCAGGACTCCTGGATATGTCTATGTCAAGTGTAGATTGATAGTACTCTCACATCTTGATACATTTGTTACACTTATCCCTTACCCAATAGCATTGAGCTGAATCCACACCAGCAAAAAATTCCCTCATCATCATCTGGTATTTTCCATTATCCCCCATGCAGAGTCATGTTATGCAACTAGACTAAGCCTATTCCTGTATGTCAAAATAGCAGCAGGGATGTTTGCATGGCAGTGGGCCAGTGTACAAGGGCAGAGGTCGAGATCCAGGGGTTACTGATGATGTCAGAGCGCTGGGAGGCAGCCGGCAGCCAGCCCACTGTGAAACACGAGGCAGCCCAAAAATGTGCCAAGACTGATGCACATCCAACGGGATGTTGTGATGTACGGGAACCGTGTTAACCTTCAAGGCACTGATACAACCCATAACATGCATACTGGGAACTGCTGGGCTGCTGGAGAGATGAAACCTGGAGTGAACCAGTTTGAGTAAAAACATTTCTAACACACAGAGCGGATTTCTCATTGGCTCTACTCTAAGCTTTCCCTTACCAGGCTTTGGAAAATTGGAACCGGGTGTTTCTGAACATGTACAGGATCCAAAATCACCCTCACAAGGACAGGCTATGCACTGTTCTTGACTTTTAACCAACAGGGTTGGTAGAATCCATCTGTGCACTTGAGGCAGGATGTCTTGGAAGAATTCTAGTGAGTCTTGAGATGCAGTATCCCCCTCAGACTTGGGTGAATAGGGACTTGTGTACTGACAACAACACCTCAGCTGCAGGCAGCCAAGTCTGTGATCAGCAGCTCAGTGGGATGCAAGTTTATGTACTTAATGTTCTCTGACAGTATTTTGTAACTGTGACTTTTAACGTGTGCACCTATCCGTATTCAACCCTGGGCAGCTGTACACTAGTGGGACCTGCTTCTGTATGTCTTACATGGTTGAGAATAAAGATGGGAGTTTGGGTAAGGAACTGTACAATACATAGGTTTGGAGAGAGAACAAGCTGTAAAAGCAACAGAAATACAGTACCTGAAATGTCCTCCTTTAGTACACAAGATAATAAAAAAAATAAATAACTTTATTGCACAACAATTGTACAGGTTACAAAGATATAACTCCTCCAGTTAATTGCATGTATGTACACCAGTCTCGGCTGCAGTACATACGCTGAAGGTCATCAGACAGCTTCGAGTTGGTGCTGTTTCAAGGCAATTTGAAAAGCTGTTTCCCACGGCCAAAAGGAAGGACTTCTACACTACCTGGCATCTATCATCAACAACCCTGAGTGGGTACTTGCCCTACATGGGCCTATCAGACAGCTAACTTTATCCAAACAGTGAGTAAGGATGACACTTTCTCTGACTGGTTGTCTGACTTCTAGCCTGCCATGTGAGGTAAAACACACAATGATTGGCTGATGGCAGTAACATCTTCCAGTTCACTAACAAGTGGCCAGGAGATGTTTTTGTTTCCCAAACTGGCTCAAGAGTAGAACCTATGCAAACAACCAGGAAGTACTACAGTGCTAAATTGTATGGTTTGTTGAGCAACTTATCCGGCTAGCTAAGGCGGAGTAATATGAGGGTCTGCATGGGGGGATCCTAGCAACTTAATGGTAAATTTAGAAGGGGCAATAACACTGAATGGTAAATTAAGGCAGGCTGGCAATGCTTAACGTTAAATTAAGTTGTCTTGTATACCGGTAAAGCTTTGGAATGTTCTTTTGTTTTCATGGACAGTATGGCAAAACTAGTCTGTGGACCTTGGATGCTCTATGATTTTTTACCAATTACGCTTCACGAAGAATTTCCAGACAAGGCTTAACGTTGAATTAAAGTGGCCAGCTACGATTAACGGTGAATTAAAATGGCTCAATACACTTCATGGAAAAAAGGCATGCAGACCCTCTAATATCAATTGGAAAACAAACTGGTGGCTTGCAATGATCACACAAGCAAACTTCAAAATATGAGGAAAATTGCAGGGTATGATTCTCTTCACATGTGTAACATATATGTAAGTGAGTGATATGGCAGGTAGCCTTTCAGGATAGACATGTACAACTTTCCCCACTGTTGAGTCCTAACCACACAACAGAGTAGTGACACAGTTACTTTCTTCTAGCCCTCTGGCAGCTAACAGCACAGTGTGGCCTGTTTGGTTGATAAGGAGTCCCAGAATTTGTTGTTTTGTGGGTAGACTGCCAGAATGGCAGGTGTTATCTGCCTGTAAGCATGGGCTGTCACTGGAGCTGGGAATTGGGAGGACAAGCATTCACAGTTGTGGTAGGTTCAGTGCATGTGGGAGAAAGAGAGGCATGCTTGAGACCACTGTTTGTAACAGTTAGTACTACCTAGCTGTGTATCATATTTATGTGGCCTCAGATCAAGACGAGCATGAGAGTAAGACAGTACCAGGTAAGTATTGACCCAGTAGACTTCTCTCCACAACCATATCACTTTGGTGGATGATAAATGACCAGTGACAAACTTATGGGCTCCAGACTAAACTATCCAGATAATACTCTACTCACTTGGTCAACGTTTATGCTATGGTGCACAAATGGACAGTCCCTTTCCAACTGCTCAGGGACAAACCATTTGATTGCCTACACTACTGCTGGTACAGCTTTGCTTTCATTTTTGCAACAGGTGTGAAGTACAAAAACATGAGCCACTCAACCAGACCTCATTTCGCAGTTATCTCTCTCATTCAAAACTGCAGGCGGGTGTTTTTTGCATTTTCTCAAACATGCTACACATGCCTGATATACATATAATGTTACAGTATCTAACATTTCATATAAACTTTCTGTCTTAAATTACCAGGTATTTGCCATCATTATTTCCCCTAATGAGCCTGTCTGATCCTTGCATGTCTTCTGAATGTTTTCCTATGTCTCATTATCGATAGGTCCAAGAGGTAACTTCGGGAACAAGATTCCTTGAAATACCAGGGCAGAAACAGAAACCCACACTCCACTTGGATTCTTGAGTCAAGCCTTACTCATATCTGAAACCACCGCCCAAATACATTTACTGTGCCCACACTCTCTCCCAAGTCTGGGGGTGGACTAAACCTAATACACTGGCATCCAGGCAACACACTTTCATTTGGCCAACCCACAATGTGTAACATGAAACTAGCTACAAACAGGCCTTGTTAGGATGATGCAAAAGAGTAAATAAAGAAACAGCAGAATGAAAAGGTAATAGATTATAGAGGGCCAGTAATGATATTACATTGACATAATGGAAAACAACCAAGTTGTGTGCTGTTGTGAAGCAGAAGTGACATCTGTGGTCAAGGCTGTGGTACCATTCCTTCTCCCAGCCAACAATTTCAGACGCCAAAAACTTCCAGCTGAAAATATACCTCATGACCTGGTGGATGAATGCCTGGAATATTAATTAGGGGGAAGGCTACAAAGAGAATGTTCGACAAAAACGTTAAAAGTTGTGGGCCAATCTTCTTAATGTCCTTTTGGAATTTTCAGAAAATTCTCATAGATGAAAATCGAAGTCAGCAGATCCGCACTGCTGCCGAAAGAGTACATGCATGTTATGTCTTTTCACCTGTCTGCTTCTTGTCCCTCCAGGCCAATGTGTCCCAAAGTCATAATCTTGCAACACCAACAAAAGTCTGAGCTGTAATGATGGCAGGATTAGCAATCATCTGTGGGGGGCTAGCCCTGAGAAATTAGGGATGGATTAATGTTGGGTGCTGTTCAGGGGTGGGGGGTTCAGGGCTGCCCAGAAATCATGTTTCACCAACATGTTTTGACAACAAAGTGGAGTTCAGAGGGGATGTGGTATGCTTGACATGAATTTAAATGAGGCAGGCTGTAAGTTATTGACAATCTGTGCATGTTTTCCTGCATTCCTGCTCCGTGCTGGGCAGATCCTGGTGCTGTAAAGCTGGAGGTGGTGGAAATTCCATGGATAGAAGAGCTGGTGGAAATGGTCCTTCCTATTTCCACAAACACAAACATTTGGGGGCAAGAGCTCACGTAACTTAATTATGAAGGGGAAATGTTTACTTTGCTGCAGATTTTGGCTCAGTTGATGGCATTTGCAGCTTGCTAGCCCCAGGGAGAAGTGGTGGATTCATTACTGACTGGGATGCCAACAGCTTTGCTGGGCCCCTTCCCCAGCATGCTCTGCTGGAAACATGAAAGAGCACAAAGATGAGCCAAAAATCTATGAACTTCCAGTGCACCTCTCTGATTTGTGATTCTACAATGTTAATGGATAAAATCATAAAATACAAGAAATATGTGAGGAAGAAGATGCTTAACCATAAATGAAGATGTTAGTCTGAGAGTTGGTCTATTTCAGCCCTCCAGAATTGGTCCAGGTGTTGGGAGCATGTCAAGTTTTACAACCTCCCAACTTCTTCTGTGATACATTTTCAATTGTTGCAGATGGGGAATAAAAAAAGTGTTGCATATATAAAAGGAGACAACTGCTGGAAATAATGTGAACATAATTATAGTGAAGTGAGTTGACACATCTGCTCAAAAATCATTCTTACTCAAAGCACATTTTATGACAAAATGTCTGCTCACTTGCAACCCGAGCATAATTAGTAAGAGCTGTGAGTCTTTAATATAAACAGAGCATGTCTTTGTTAGTAAAAGTTCACCTTTAGTTAGAATTAGCATTAAATGAACAACAATGAAGGGATAAATCATGGTAAAAAAAATCACAGTTTGCAGACAACCTGGCAACTGACATCTGTTGGTTGCTCTCTGGTTTATCACGCTTCAGTCACCATCTCCTAATCATTATTGCTGATTGCAAAGTAGTCACTGATATTGAAATTACCACTAGTGGCAGACTTAATTACACTAATTTGGGGAAACCTACAATTGCAAGGTTCCCAGAAAATTTTGTCTCAGGAGGGAGCAAGAGGGAATCAATCGGGTGTATGAAAAGCAGCCATCTCATACATAATTAATATAGACAAATATCCATGACAATGGGATTTGATGACTAGTGTTCACAGCCTGTATCCCTGTCAGACTCATCAGACTTACCATGTTGCAGGAAGGAGTGGTATTAGGGTACACAGTCCCTGTTGTTCCTCCCTCATGGCGTGATTCATGGTACAACCAAGCCTCCTCCCTGTCCCAACATGGTGCGGACTTTGATGGGGATGAGGCCAGGGTCTGTGGCTACTCTCTTGCTCGACTTCCGAATTCTCTCATCATCTGTGAAGAAGAAAAAGAAGACAATAGAATTTCATTGTCTTCTTCCAAGCTTATCTTTTGTGCAGTAAAACCTTTAGGAAAGATTTCGAATGCTAAATTGATTTTACCCAGGGGAGAAATAAAAAGTGGGTCCACAGGGACAGCTTTTCAGGGAAACTGCCCATAATTGCCTTGATGTGATTTGATGAGGTCTGATGACTCCTGCCATAGGCCTGATTAGATTTTTTACAGGAGTTTGGCTAGTGTGGGAAAAAGATATTGTTATGTTTCAAACAATAGACTTGTGTATGGTAATGTAATACTAATAACATCTGAAGTTTCTAAATATAACTCGCCACTACTCCAGCTCATTCCAGGACTAACAGTTATGAAATTAGATTAGCATAATTAAGTTCTGAGTCAACAATGTAGACAAGTGTTTGGAAACCCTTTGCTGTATTGACAGAGTATGCATTCACCTGGGGAGCCTAATAATAACACTTGACTGTCAGTTAATTATTCCTCAATCTATGTAAATTCAGTCTCCACTCAGTTATTTGTTCTTTATGTACCTTTACAAGTGAACGATTTTAAGGGGGCCTGCATGCCCTTTTTCGTAAGGCGTAATCAGGCCTTCTTAGTCTTCGTAATCCATAGGCAGACGTCCCAAAAATCAACGTAATTCGTAATCAGTACATTAGCCGCAAAGCGTAAAGTCGCAATGAGCTCTGAGAATTTAACGTAATTCGTAATCGGCGGCAAAAATTTTGCGTAATTCGTAATCACTACCCCCCATGCAGGCCCTCTTTTAATGGTGCTTCCAAGTACAACTTACATTTCCTCTAGAGAAACAATAGGATAAGGTAAAAGGACCACCTTATACAGAGAAGTCTAGTTTCTTACAGGCACTTTGCAGGCATTGCCATTTCTTATTGATTTGAGAGAACAAGTCAGACTCTCCAGTGGTAGACCAGACCACAGGTATGTCGATGGTCAGGCTATCAGCCTACTCTGTGGTCAGACATGGTGTTGGGAAGTGGACCACAGAACTAACATGAGTCATCAACACTCTTATAGTGTACCAGCCAGTAAGAACTACTTGACATTTAGCCAGGGACACATGAAATAGCATATTAGTCAATAACCCCACTCACACAGTACCATTATAAGTGGCAGCTTTTTCGTACATACTTCATGCACTGAACACAAAAGACTGCATGTACCAGAATCACTCAAGTAGTGCAATTAATCAATCTGTAATGTAAATATGCTAACCTGCTATCAAAGTACATGTATCTTTTGTTGTGCATGTAAGTTTTACCTGCAATATTGGAAGTGCCATTTGTGTATGTTGTCAATCAGTCAAACAACAGCATGTTTGAAAGATTGTTTGAACATTGCTGTCCTTAATTAAACAACCAAACAAACTTGCAAATTGCCTCCATGTTAATCTAAAGTTATCACAAATGATTAAAGATCCACTTTGATTAAAACTGTTGTGTTAGCATATCTACAGTGCAGTTTAATTACTTGGTCTGAATTGAATAATTCTGGCACATGAAGTCTTTTGTGCCAATGAATGGACATTACAGTGGAACTTTACAACAATGATCTGTTATCTAAGTTGTAGTTTCTGGCCTGTGGGTGCTTTCCTTAAAAGCAGGCATCCAGACACTGGCTCAACTGCTAAACAGCAGTTATAACTGACTTAGTAATAGTAGTGACTATTTTAGCACATTTTCTTAAAAATTACCTTCTGAACTCAGATGTTCCCTAATAAAGAAATGTTCCTGCACATGAAAGGTTCTAATTGCAAATTTTTCCCCAATAGATTCATTACAATGCAATTTGACCAAGGTAGAGACTTGACAATACATACAACAACTTTAACATAGGAGACTTGACTCTGTCTGCTCCAACACAATAAATGATCACAACAGAATATATACTCTTCACAGACACCAGAACTGAAATCCAAGTTTGGGCATCTTAGATCATATGCAATACACCATCATTAGCGACCGGATATTAAGTCCACACATCCAAACACTTGGTTGCCTACAAGGCAAATAGCAACCCCACCCACAGGCAGCTATGATGTATAGATGCCAGCATCGGGCAGGCAGCACACACTTGACTCTCCACAACCTCGAGGTGGCCTCAGTAGGAAATAAACACTCTGACCCTGCATCTGGAACCTACCATACCCAGACAGCCCCAGGGGAGGACAGCCTTTCCCCCAAACAACATCTGCAACCTATCTGCAACAATAACCCCAGGAGCGGCAAGTCCAGGACAAAATTACATTGAGAAAAATGAATGAAAATTGCTAGGTTGAGTACAGATCTGGACAGAAGTGTACTTCACCTCAGTGGGAACAGAAATTTGCCTGACCGTTAGTAACCTTTCCTGCTGGGATGTACCGCAGGCAGTGGTTTAGCATTCTAGGAGGGGGTACTTACAAAATAATAATTTGTGTCAAACACTTGGTAATTGAAGTACAACTGTATCTGGAAAAGCTTTCTACTGAGGAATCTTCCCCCTTGTGTAACACTAGCAGATATGTTGTTGGTAACAGATTCTGACTGGTACAACCCAGAAAACGTGTCTCCCATGACAGACCCACATGGTTGAAACTTGAGAGCAGCTCTGTTCTGGAATTCTTGACCCAGATCTAATGCATGGTCATAGGAAACAAAAGTAAAACCTATATCCCAGCAAATACCATGTCAACAGCACAGATTTCTTACTCACAGGACAGATATTCCCACTGAGGACATAAATCCCTAACTTTTAAAGTCAATGGTCATTACAGTTGATTTAAGAGAAGCCCATTTGGCCTTCAGATTCCTGAGAGGTTCAAGCAACATGTTCACTGCTTCAAACATCCCAGGAGCAAGCCGGATTAGGAGGGGGTAACTAGATATATCCCAGGCCACAACTGCCCAGGAAAATGGGCAGTTCTTGGAACTGGGGATACACTGGATAACTGAGGTGGCATAGATGGGGGCCTGCATGCCCTTTTTCGTAAGGCGTAATCAGGGCTTTTTAGTCGCCGTAATCCGTAGGCAGACGTCCCAAAAATCAATGTAATTCGTAATAGTACATTTGCCAAAAAGCGTAAAGGCGTAATCAGCTCTGAGAATTTAACGTAATTCGTAATCGGCGGTGAAAATTTTGCGTAATTCGTAATCACTACCCCCCCATGCAGGCCCTCATAGATGTAATGTTGAGTAGTTCCTTTGGATGTTGGTTTTATGTCTGCTTACCACTTTTACTTTCTTAGTGCATGGCAGTAGACACAGTAGAACATTTATGATATTCACACTTTCACTAATATGCTGTACTGTCCTTGGCATCCTCAGGTCTATGATGTGAAAGTTTATTAACCTTCATCCATCTGCACTTGTCATATTTAAATTTATAACATGATCAGAAGATGAGTTGAACAAACCTGAGAAAAGGTAGGGAAAAAAGGATGATTTAGGGTCAAAGTTATGTAATCCCTCCCCCAGCAAAAGGACAGGCTAGAGAGGAGCCACATGTTTGAGCATCAAATGTAGCTGAATTATGCGCTTCTTGACTTGCAGATAATTGTACAGTTTACTTACCATCTGGTTAGATTTGCATCCAAGACAATGATAGGCAGGTAGGGAGATGACTCTATACCCTGTAGAATACACTCTGCCCCTTGACATAAACTTTCCAAATAGGGAACTTGTGCCTGGTAAACAAGTGTGATGACAAATGGTTCCCTGTCTTGTCCCTGGCAGAAAGGTGAACATTGCTTCACAGTGACTGGCACTCTAAATTAGAACCTTATGTGGCCAGCCCACAAACCCACTGGGCAAAGGAAGTGCCCACATTCCCTTGCACACACTCTCCTTCTCTTTCACGTCAAATCTATATGTGGAAAAAGTGCTTCCCTTGAACTTTGTCCACCCTAAAAGAAAACAGGTGTTTCAGAGCTGTTGTCAGATGCTGATGACCTCACAAGCAACAACCGTGATGATCGTCACTGGCGCCATGGAAACGGGAAGGTCTGGATCTAAGCTGAGGACCTGAAAGGGGTTTCTATAAACTCGTTTTAATTGACAAGAGGGTTGTCTCCCAATTGGTCATCCTTTTTTCCTTCCAGGTAAGTCCAGTAAGAAGACGAAATCTATTGCAAGGACTCAGAAGTCCAGTGCTCATTGGACATATACATCTTAGGTAATCAGCATCAATCTTTATCCCCTGATAGAACCCTTCCTTGTGACTATCTTTGGCACAGGAAGTTTGGACTATTCATCATGAAAGGACATCCCCCTTTCCTGCTGCTGCCCTGGACTTGACCCAGCATATTCCACAGGCTTCCCCACCCAAGGCATTCCCCAGGAGGAGGAGAATTCTTCTGTGGTGTGTAACAGCCCTGCCAGCAGGACCTCTGACATCACCAGGAAAAATATACAGGGGGATGAGTCAGGATTACCATTCCATATGTTCTGGAAATCCACCACATTTGGAACATTTCCCTAGGCAGGGTGCCATCCTGGTTAGTTTACATCTGCTCTGGTAGTTATAGTTGGTGGATAGAGACTATTGGAGTGGATGTAAAGTGACCAGGATGGCACCCAGCCTGACATCTCCCCATGTTTTCAATTTGACTGTAGTACCTGACTTTATTCCAGGACTTGACATCCAAGCAGTACGTGATCATTTTACAAAGGTAAGGCCAGGCAAAGTTCGTACTACAGATGACATCATCTGCAAGCCAGACAGCAGACAGGAGAATGCAGCAACAACAAAAAAGCAAGACTAGCCTAAAATGAATTAAAGTGATATTGCATTTAAGATATTCAAAAGAGGGTCAGAGGTCAGGGCTGTTATAGAAGTGAAGTCAGAATCAATGCAAGTTTATGAGGCCAATATTTATTTACCTAAGGCCATGTTGATTTGATTATATGGATGACATCCGCGCGCGCATCAATTTTCGTTCGTTTCCAAAAAAAAAAAGAAGTTTTTGACCATACTGGAAATCGTACAAAGCAGCTGCAAAATGAGCAAATATATGCCGTAAATAGAAAAAAAAATATTGGAAAACTATACTAATATCGTAGAATACTAAAATCAATTCCAAAGGAAGAAGAAAATGTGAAGAAATGAAAATGAAGAGTCTATTATTCGCCATACCATAATCTGTGTGTTTAGCCATTTGTTCAACCTTCATGACCACGTAGATTTCATAATGAAGGCAACTTTTTTTTTTGCCAAACTTTTTTTTTATTCGCACGCTCGCATCAGTTTTGGGGTACCCAGAGGATGTCATCCATATAATCAAATCAACATGGCCTAATGTGTAAAGGATAAGAACTTTGATGTACAAATCATTTATCAAGACCGCCAGAGCCATATTTTCTCATAGAACAGCTACCCTCCTGTTTTTTTTACTACCCACCTTACAAAAATGTAATTGTCCATGTCTGTCTAGATCATGAAGCTATTATGTCCTGAAGCCCATTACGCAGATTATGTTCTTCTTAAACTACATCTAAGGCCAATAATTTCAACTGGACATCATTAATAGATTAAATCAAAACAATGGGTTAATAATAATTATAGTATTTGTTTCATTATGTGGTCAATAATGAATACAACTTCTTTAAAATAATCGTCAAAATATGTTTTCAAAACTGTTATTGTTCTGCATCATTACCTAGAGCACTACTGCAGAAAAAATAGCTCGTCTTCATTTTTCTATTTGATGTCAAAACTAACAAAACATTGCTGCATTGTTGTACAGGAAACATTTTCATACCGATGTAGTGGACAAAATCCATTTTCCTGTTGCTTGTACTTAAACGTTCTGATGAATCTGGGAAGAAAAGCCTTGCCGGAGGGGCCACTGCTTTTGTGATGGGCTGAAAATTGTTTATGCTGGCACAATGCATATGCAAAACCAGTTTGTAGGAGTGCGGATGAATATGGGCGAATGAAAAGGCCTATTGTTCATGAAGGATGTCGCTGCTTCAATGTGACACAGCACTTTCCTAGAAGGCTCACAGAACTGGCAACAATGACTGTGGAGGACTTTGATAAACTACACAGCGAATGTGGCCACCTCCGAAACCTTTGGCCCTGAATCATCCTGTAGGACAATGGAACTGTCGACCACAGATCCCTAATGTGTCCACATTATCCCGTATTACCATACAACTTGCAGGGGTGGGGACAAAGGTGCCTGCATTAATTGAAAATCACACAATACCAAATAGCTGCGGATTTAAAGGGCCTCCGCATCACATTGAAAATTGCTCCATGATAGACATCGCCATTGTGGCAGCACATGGTGGCATTACACCGTCAACGGGGGCTTGAAAGGGGGCTGCAGTGGTTCACCTTCCAGCCCGATGTTACCCAGCCGCAACCACAACTTCCACATCTCTGACTTCAGCAGACTGGCAAGGAGATCACCAGCTTTATCAGTCAATTCATACGAAAGAGGAAATCTGATTACCACAATATCCTTTAATCTCCTGTGAGATTATCTCAAAGTATGTGAAACAGAAAACTGTTCACCTATGCATTGTCCCAACAACAACCTTTGTAAAACCGAGGATTAAACTTCTTGTATACACGGTCTCTTTTTCTTTTCGAGCCTTGTCATTTTCATATATGGTCTCAGGGATAGAAAGTTTATGTATAAGACAAGACATAGATTCAAAACTTACTGATCTAGGATTGTGGACCATGGACCATGGTGTGTTGTTGCATGGTAACATGCATAATGAATTATTCAACAGGTTGTAGGAGCGTGGGTATGTCGGGCATAATTAAAGCAGCAGTGCGAGTCATTAGTGCGTGAATGGCTCATTTATGTACAACAATGTGCAGGGAAGCCCTCCTGGCGCAGAGGTGCACGATTCCATCACTGAGGGCGACTAGAGGAGGCGGGCGCTGAGATTAGTCAGGCTACAATGACTTGTGCAACAGTCAATGTGACAGGGAACAAAAATGAAGGCCTGATTATCGTTTGGTTTAATATATTAATATTAATGCTTAGATATTACAGTAACATAGAACAGGTAACAAGTATGTGCCACATGTGAACATGGAAGAACAAAGTTGTGCATACTGTTCCGCAGGGATGGTAATGTGGTATCAAATTTACCCTGTCTATAAATCTGTAAAATGTTTTCCTTGACTGCACCCCTTTCCTCACCCCTATATATTGTGTACTACTGTATTACACTGATAGCTGCAGGACACAAACTGCAATGCTGAAGAAATAAGTCAAACGTGACCCTGGCTGGCAACATAATTCCCCTCTGCAGTACAACAGCTATTGGGCCAGCATGTATTACAGTGTGAGCTTGTGATGGTCAAGTACAAAAGGTCCCATATTTTACTGTTTCCACAACAACCTGAGCAAACACAGAAAGGTCCCCCCAATGGAAGATGAAGTAAGTGACCTGATAATAAAAGTGATATGGCATACTGCCATGTCCTCGGGCAAGCTTGTATGATTAAGGGGTGTTTCTGGTGGTTTGCAGATCACGCGGTGCAATGGAGGGTGAAGGCTTTTGTTGTCATGCCTCCAGGTCAATCCATATTCTTTTCTTCCAAAAAGGCACGATGACATCATCATTGCTACGCTATTGTCTCCAAACCTCGGAAAGTCCAGCTGATTCAGAATAATTCCGTTCCTTGCCTGAAGCACTTGGATTTGGTACAATAACAATCAGCTGACCACAGGCCATCCAGGCATCAAACCTACATTTGTACAGGCAGTATTGATCACAAAGTTCACTCTGTCCATCCAACATCACCACTTTGGAAACAAAATGCTGATTGGAATTCTTCAGAGCAGACTTGTGGAGTAAGCCCCAGCACTGATCGGATAATTACCCTGGGAGGGGGGTAATTATCTTATCTGATGAAAAGATTAATGACATGTATGTGCTTTTGATCAGTCAGCTCAAAATTGCCGCCAATATTGCAGAAGAACAGGTAGAGCAGGTAACCATGAACAATACCTCAGTCCAATTATGCCTGCCAGCAATGCCTGTTTGCCCCATAATATGTCACTGGAAAGTCCGATTAGTCATCATCCAATATACCAATGATGTAGCACAGTAAATAACAGACATTTTATCAACACCACAATGTCATGCCCTGCCTAACACCAAGGTGACAGGTCACCCCTGTATCAGTGCCTTGTTTAGCTGAATTGATCACTAACAACCAATACTTAGGGGAGCATCAGGTCATTATGTATCATATAATAGTGCTCTAGTTATAATTACTGTGGAAGAAAATCTCTGCAGCTTCTTTAAGCATTTACTTTAAGCTCATTCAGACCATAATTCCTGTTATTCTTAGTACAGCTGTTGTCAAAACAAATTAATAACAAACAAATCTGTAAAATGTGCCCCCTGGGGCAATGACGCATCCATGGTTCTTGTCATCTTTCATGCAGTATCAGTGGCCATGTTATGAGATTCTCTACGTTTATTGTGTGTACTTTGTTTCTGTGCTCTGGCTTTGATTTAGTGGTAAATATCCCGCTTGTGGACCTCAGGGTCGGGAGAATTCTCACTCAAGACCTATAACCTGAGCACATTTGTGGCCAGAATTGAAAGGTACATATTATTTAGCCTCCTTCGCAGCCTTGTCGAGCGGCGTTATTTTTTTTCGGCGACCGACGCGAGTTATGTCGCGAAAGGACAGTTTGCAGCCAAGGGAGTTTGCCGGGGAGAGAAGGATTCGCCCGCTCAACATGTCGGTTGCTGAAAAAAAATAATGCCGCTCAACAAGGCTGCGAAGGAGGCTACATATTATTCGAAAAGCTTTGCAAATCAATCTCTTGAAATAGTGTGAATAAAAATAAGAACTTTTCATCTCCAAGTGGAAGAAATTTCAAAAAGTCGTGTTCCACCACCACTGCTGCAGTAAGTCTAAACATAAAGTCACGATTCCTTTGAGAAAATCTCCCAGGCTGAATGCCTTAAAAATTGTTGACAAAACACCTTCTCCAATCTCCCGCTGTCCAAGATAACAAAGGTAAAACACAGTAGAGCAAATCATCTTCTAATGCCGCCTACTGCACGCAATATCCTGTACACCTGCACATGGAGAGGCACGCTGCATGCTGATGAAGCACTGTCCTTCTAGAAAGGGGCAAGCTAGCCAAAATAACACATTCCTAACCTTTCCTTTGCCAAGATGCATTTAAGTAACACTATGTTTTTACCCTGCCAACAAGTGAGAGAGACAGACAATGCATTGAGACCAGAGTCAAATTAATTTAGTCAGCCTCATAAAGAAGCTGTAAGAAATGGGAAATGGGAAAAAGCAGCAACTAGGCAATCAAGGGTAAACATTTTTTTTTTAATTTACAGTTCCCAATCCTTTTTCATGGACAATTGGAGCTTGAGACTATTTGCCCTTGACAGGATAACTACTACTAGTACTAGTATTTATTACTACCCATCCCAAAGTGTCCAGCTTTATACAAGACTTGAGACATGAACAGGAAGTAACCGTCAATCTTTAGCTGCCTGAGGAAAAAGAACTGATCCATAAGAATGGGACAGTGACAGTTTCCTGGACACACCTTTTAATTACAGCCCTGCCAACTGAAGATGTACCAAGGAGGTCGATGAAGGTTAGACCTCCAGGTAATGAGATACACAAGAAAACTGTTGCTCAAGCAACTGGATAGATTTTGTAGTTGCTAGAGTAACAGTTTTGTTATGTACCAAGGAGGTTTCAATAACAACTACAGTGGCTTGTTACTTAAAGACCATATGTACCTTGCTAGAACTACAAAGCTACACACCTGGAGGATGCACATTGTACTCCCAATAGTAGAATACATCTGATCACTGTCAGCTAAAGTTTGGTTTGACAGGAAAATGAAACTGTTGGGAGCTAAGAATTCAGTTGTGTGTGTTTGGTTTCTAATTTTTTATATATCACCTTATTTCATTGTTTTTATAGCTTTGACTGTGAAGACGTATAGCCAGGACTGCCCAACTGGCTATTGGCTACTACAAAGGGATAACCCTGGTGATGAAGATAACGAAATATGTACATCATGTTGACCAATACCTGGCTGGAGTACCTGAAAGTAGACTGACAAGGTCTAACAGCTGTCAACATGGAAGAGCTCTTCTCTTGCTTACTAAATAACATATCTTTATACATGACTGATGGTCATCCTACCTCAGGCTACCTGGCAGGGTCTTTGTTTTGTCAGTGTAGCCTTTTCTTCTACATATATGTACATGTATTGGCCAATTAGAGCTTCTGTACTGCTGCACAGTATTTAGAGAAGTCTTTGACAAGAGCAACCACCCTTGGTAGCATGGTTACCCTACCAAGATGTGAACAATCACAGCCTAGTAACCACGGTTATGACCATCCTATCCACGTGTCGGCTGTCATGTGCCTGGCAGTCTCGAGGCTCTCACAAATACCCCCTCCCATTTACACACGAGTGGACTGAGACCATTTATTTTTTTTCTACGGTCTTGGTCATGAGTTAACCCTTGGATGAGGAACTTAAGTGAGCTTATGACATGAAGAGTGACATATTGAGGAGTTTTCAGAATAGTGGTTGATTCCTCCCCAGGACATGCACACCTCTGAGATGTCCTTTATGCCATCAGCTTTAACATTGAGTCATGATGACCCTTAGTATGCTGAAACTTTGCCTGGAGGCTTTCATGATGTCATGCTTGACCTTTGATCTGCCTCTCCCAAGTCATGTGCTGATTGTCAGTGATAATGACAGGTGGAATGAACACCCCAGGCATCTACCCTTTTGTTTCCCTGCTGACTTTTTCAATTCTGACAGTTTCAGATATTGGTTATATTGTTTGTGTTGAGATGTTATCATCAGACTTTACCTGCCCAGAATTTTCAAGATGACACAGATTCAAAAAGAGTGTACACCATCTGGTGCTTCATTTGCAGCAAGTCAACAGAAAAATATGTATTCAAGCAATTTTTCTGTTATCAGTTAGATAATAAGACATTGGGCTTTGGGCCAAAATTCTTTTGTACAGTTTGACAAGATAATTGAGCACTCCTCTACCAAGATTAGTAGTCATGGCACAAACCACACCTCTGCTCTTACACATTAATCTTTAAGCACAGACTCACAAAGGTGTTAAGTGACATCTTGGACATTTGTGACTTGAAAGAGAATTTCATCATTTGGTGTAAGTTACATTATCCATTATCTACAATGACCTAAAAGTATCTGTGGTATTAGATTACTCAAACTTTTACCCATGTCAGCCGTGAAACCAACATAAGGACATACATAGCCAAGGTCAAGATCATTCCTCTTGATTAACAAAATCTACAGCTACTTTTGACCGTGAGTGACCCTCGATGATATCAGCAAGAGATGCTAAAGACATTCTTGTCTATATTTGTTTACAGACAACCTCGTACATTGTTGTACAGCTGGACATGATTTTGCATTCCGATAAGGATTGTGTTGCCGTGTTTGTGTTTCAGAAGAGTTAGTCAGCATACATTGCCCCAAGTATTGTTGCCACATTCCCTGCATTCCCCTCACCTGTTTATACCACACAGGATTTTTCTCCTATCACCTACATTATTTTACATTCTGCTGCATCCAAGTCTTCCTTCAGTGATGCTTGTTTATCGTATCAACATTCTAGGTATGAGGCATGTTGTGTGCCATAGTTTTCAAGTTTGAGATACAAGTTTTTGTGCATTCATGCATCTGATTATGTTTTTGGAAAAATAACAAAAATCTGGTCAGCAGTATGACTGAGAAGTTTCTGGTAACTACACATGGTAGTACATGTATGTTGGAGTTGATTCCTCATCACACCAGCCAGCGTAGGAGTTGGTCTGAGTTGATGGCATGGTATTCACTAGGATTATCCTCCATGATAAGAACAGAAAGTATCTAACCCCCTACTCTGGATAACAAGCAGACATAGGATGTCCAGCCACACCTTACAATGTAATGGCAATGACCTATTATAAATTATTTTAATAGTACATGTACACAATATATACTGAAGTAGGATTTAAACTGTTCTTGCACATAATACCTACAGTATACAAGAACATGTTGTATCCACTCTGTCTTAGGCAAGACCTACTAACCCAAACACAGAATGGTTTTTCCCAACAGTCCCATTGATGGAAAATACAGATGACAATTCTACCCAGCACTGCAGTAATTGTACTAATTAATTCCCTCGGTGGCTATGACAAGTTCAGCAACCTTCTCAAGATGAATACTTTCAATTAGCTACTATGTTTACTGTTACTATATTTACCTTGAAAGCAACAAAGAGCCTTCACAAGAAGGAGATAGCATCTTTAAGGGTAGTACCAAACTGACAGATCGAGATGGGACTGGTATTTTGTACCTTAGTCAGTGTGTACGAGTACATGTCAAGTGAAAGCTTTCCAGTTTATTTCTAGTTATAGTCTCCACAATAAACAACTTTAGTTTAGTTTGCACAGGTATACCACAGGACATTTGCTGTCATGCTTTCAAGTAATCAAATCCATTTGACATTCAACTAAAGACCTTAATGTTTATTCAGTGAACATGATACTTGTTCACACCTAAGTCAAGGTATTCTGTCCCTAAGCCTCATTTCTTTAACATCTGACCAGACAATAAGGCTAACAATCCTTTCAAAGTTATTTTAGCATTAATAGGTGACTCATATGGGTTGAGCTAAAAGGAATGACAGTTTTTTTTCTTACATCTGACCTTTACAACAATGTCTTCATCTCTCATGGGCAGGGCTGATAAAGACGTACATTGTATAACATATTTGTACAACTTAGTCCATTCCCTTACTCAGTACTCCATTTATACATGGCTCTAGACATGAAGATTACTTCTGCAACTAACATGATCTGACTGAGGGAAAAGTGTGTACTTGTATGCCCCATACCTGTGAACCTGTGAATAGCACCTGTCTTTTTGTTGGTGCTACACTGTATGCAAATATCTACCGAGCATGACTCTGAAGGGTTGGGTCACCACAGGCTTTTTACCTGTCACACCTGTGATCTTCCTGTGCTTTACGACAAGCATGTGCGCATCACTTGTTCATCGTCATAGAGGAATTCGACAACATAAGTATGGATGGAAGGAGATAGGATCTAACTTGCTGTGGTACTGTACACTTGAGAGTATCAAAATGCCATTCATCAGGCATCAAGCTGATAGTGTTGAAAAATATTTATTCATATACTACAAACTCTCTTAAGTTCCTCCAAGCCACACATGCTATGATGTATGTTAGGAAAGGACTTATGGTGAATGTGAATCAGAAGTACAGAAAAGTGTTCTTTTATTTGTTATGCCTCTTCATACAACAGTGGCATACTTGTCTTCACCACAAGCCACACTATGAGGTCACCTTGGACAAGTGGAAATGTTGGTATGTAGTCAACAATGGGTGTAGTTTCCCATGTAGACACATCTTTCAGATGTTTCTAAGGGTGACCACTGCAAACATCAGAGGAAGCCTCTCTCATTAGAGCAAGAAAACAAGGCTGGACACATGCTGACACATGAAAAATCACATTGTCAAAATTTCACATCAGCGGACATTCCTTCCACTTGAAATGTTCTATGTGGGTCTGGCTCTTTTCCCCTCCATAATTCCAAAGCAGTTCTGTCATACATACCACCAAAGTCAGATGTAAAAAAACACTGTTGGGTCATAATAATGTTTAACATTTTTTGCCATAGAAGTGAAGGTCAGATTTTCTTTTCACAACACGTGTTGAAATTGACAAGGAACACCTGCAACTTACACGTGCCTGCAGTTTTACTGGTTGTGGACCCTTTTTTATTGATGTTTGCATATTTTAGTTCATGGTACTTGTACAGATGGTTAGGTGGCCCTACTCAGCACATCATAGTATTGCTTTCATTATGTATTGACATACTTGAATCTTGTTTTGAAAGTTTACTCAACAAGGAAAGTAATTGCTTTAGTATTACCCCTTTGATAGAATGTTAGAATTTAAGTTTAGCCTGCTGAGCTACATGCACCAGAGTACCTGCGCACAAACTTGTAAAGTTGCCAGAAGTGTTAAATCTATGAACAAGGAAAACTGACAGACTCTAAATTATATACACTGATGCTGACTCCATAGTTTAACATTAGTGATGCAAGATCGTTTGATCACCCCATCACTCACCTTGTAAAACAATGCCACTGCTCTGTATGGTGTATACAAAGCTGGAGAAAGGTGCAATTGGGGACTTAGCAACCATCACCTATAGAGGAAAAATGGGAACAAAAAATATCATTACACCAGATGACACCTTGAACTAACATCAATCAAAATGAATGTTGAATGTTAACATTTAAAGCAATATCTATGAATGTGAACTTGTTCAGTGAAGTAAGGAACAAATTGTAGATATCTACATGTATACCACACTGATCTTTTAATTTCATCTTTGCTTAACACTTAAAAATCAATCATTTTGACTGTCAACCTTGATCCTGCATCTAAAAATAACCACTGATTCAAGGCTATGTAGGAAAGGAACCCCACCAATGGTAAAGACAGTTACTCAGTCATTTGACAGGGTCGTTAATTGTGTGTGAAGCACAGTACCTGTTCTTGATATGTCTCACAAGTATGCCATCTGATAAGGAGCCAGGCAGGAAGTGAGTGATGCAGGGTTATGGCAGGGGACATGCATGTAATAGTAGAGCATGCTCAAGAACAGGAAAACATCATTATGTCTTTCACTGCTTCCTGATTTATGACCACTTATCATGGAGACAAAGGTTGTAAAGGTGTCCTTCAGGCTCACCGGGGCAGTGACCGAGGGTGTGCATACAGCTAACCTTAGGGAGAACACTAGGGGAAATTGACCACACAAATGAGTTGACAGAGTTTTATCCTTGGTACTGTATAACGTTACTTGTTGCAACTGTAAAGTTTATACAGCCAACTGATACCTGCTTACACCAGCAGTTTTCTTGAATCCTACTGAATTGGGAGACTTCTCCGACATTTTCTTGCTGTAGAGGTTGTGTATTGCAACATGAACTAAACTAATAAAGTTTAATTGTACAATTGTACCTTGAACGCTGACCACCAAGCGTTGTAAAAAAAGGCATGCTATAAAATCTAAATAAAGGTACATGTAATGTACATTTATTCCCCTCAAAGATACATGTACTAGGTTTCTGATATCATGAAGTAAGCTACGTAAGTAATATATGAAGGCATGTGGCCTTACTTGGTCATATGTCAAATAGAGACGTAAGCCCAAATATGGACACATGACCAAATATGGACATATGCCCTTAGGTAAACTGTGGGCAACAATGATGTGTGTTTCACCTTCCTGGCTTGACACCAAATGCTGTAGACAATAAATGGAGGCAAAGGTGAGCATTTCAAATAAAGGTGTGACAATATTGAAGCATGATCTCATGGAAACTGTTAAGTGCAATGCAGACTATAAAAAGAATAGACGTGGAGTCCAGTCTAGCGACTGGTGCCTACCCCTGAGACAGGGAAGCCGACAGCAGAATAATCAAAGCCCGGATATGTATGTATGTATGTACTCCAGTGTATCATTTCTCCTACAGCCTGTTTCATTTAGTTTAGGCTTCAGTACATAAAAAAGATAAATCATGACAATAACTGAATGTCACAACAGAAGTTATGACCAGTTACCAAACTCTGTACAGCGGCAATGTCATCACAATTTTTGTAAAAAGGGATATCTGCTTAGAAATTTGATAAACTGGTTGACTGTGGTGTGGCATGCAAGGAAACACCTGTGCTGCTGAGCCTTTCAAAACTCCCCCACTGCCAATAATGGTACATGTAACTACTGATCCTTCAAACTTGACCTCTCAGTAGGCAGGCTACCAGAGGTGCCATATAGTATACGGTCTATTGGAGGAATGTGAGATTTGTCAAGATATTTGCAGAAATATAGCTGGAGACAGGAAAGGAAGGTACATGTATAAGGTAATGTTGTAGAGAGGGACTGGCAGTTGATATAATTATAAGTGACAATGAATGGGGCAAGAATAGAAGGAACCAATAAATAAATAAAGTCAATTTATGAAATGAAAATCATCAGGCAGCAATGGCAACAAATCTTGCCAATCTTTCTTGTGAGCATTGTTCACAGTCAAACTTTCAGGAGTCATTATGATGACAGTTTCCTTCTCTCATGTTAACCTGAGGTAGACTCATGGTCACCATCTGATGAGGTAGTGCTTATAGCAGCACTGACAGGTTACATTTGGGCAGACCATGGCCACAGAAACTTGAGACCCAACTAAACAGTTCTTTTCTTTACAAGACTGATGAGACAACAACATTATTCAGATTGAAGGAAACAGCTTCATCAGTGCCAGGAGCTCTGGGGTGGGGCAGGCTGCAGGGTCATTACCATGTCTAGACGGATCAGGGCGGGCACCACTCATGGACAACCTTCACCGGGGTCAATGAACTGCCATTCTAGAATACAAAGGGAACTCAAGTATTGCTTTCCAAACATCACCTGCCTGTAGGCTATTGTAATTTTGATGCAGCCAACAGATACCAAGCGTGTGATTGTTTATGAAGGCAATAAATATGTTGGCAAATATTTGTTGGAGTGTATATAGCACAACATTTGCTGCTGTAATACATACAAACCGCAATCTTTATAAACATGTGTGACAAATTTGAGCATCGTGAAGTAACGCACACTATGACCAACAGTGATCTGTTAATTCTGTGCTGATCCTACCCCCCATGTAGCCTCCTTCGCAGTCTTGTGAGCGGCGTTATTTTTTTTCGGCGACAGCGGCGAATCCTTCTCTCCCCGGCAAACTCCCTTGGCTGCAAACCGTCCTTTCGCGACATAACTCACGTCGGTCACTGAAAAAAAATAACGCCGCTCACAAGACTGCGAAGGAGGCTACCCTCCATGCCTGTTACCACCTGTTGCTACCATTATGTGGTTATAACAAAGATCCAACAGAGAATATTCCTGATCTATTTACAGTTGCCAATGGGGAACATACTACTAGTATATTGATAGGTATAGCTTGCGATCAATTCTGTTTGATAAAAATACAATACTTTTCTCTACATTGTCATTGCATTAACAAGTTTTTACTTCAAGCAAATGTTTACCAAGCAAGATACATCAATTTCTTCTCATCCGTTTCCCAAACAAACTCAAACATGCTGGCCTGGAATCCTCCACTACAAACTTGTTGTGCAAAGTTTCCTCATTATTCCCCATTATATAGAGTGCTGTCCTAGAGGGAAGCAGCAAGACAGGAGGCAAACAACAACTGATCACAGAACTGTCTCTCCCACTAATTATGCCCACTCCTTAAGTTCTACTTCATTGAACAGAATAAACAAGGGATGACAAAATCTCTTGATTAACAACTTGCTCATGTTGGGTTTCTGGCTGGCTGTCAACTCCAGCTGTATGGCCTGGGCCCTTGCCAACAGCCAGTCCAAAACATCCATCACTAGCCCTGACACATCACATTCTACTACCATCATCCTAGATTATGGTGTTGTTCTAGTGCTGCCTTGCAAAAACATCATCACAATCAGGAGATTAAAATCATATCTGATTAATCCTAACTTATTCTACAATTTCAAGATCAAGTTTTTTTTTTCCTTCATCATCCGTCTGCTGCATAGAAATCAAGATTGGTTGGAGTCCCAACCTTAACAGGATGCATATCACAATTCATGGCCTTCAACCTTGCATCTTTCATCCCTGTCCTGATCTACTTCCCTGCCCAGCACTTGCTTGGTCCAGTGCCATTTGTAAACAGGGTCTCCACTAGCAATCTGTGTTATCTTGCCACCAATCCCCCAGCTCCTCCGCCTGTCAGCCACCCCAGGCCCAATTTGGGGTCCATGTTTTGAAGTTCAAGTGCAATGACCTAAGAGTAACACAGCTGCTGCCCTATAGCTGACACACTTCTCCCCTAATGACGGAAAGAGCATCTCAGGTTCCAGCTATCAGCAATGTGTCAAACCTCGCCTTTATTTTATCAAAGGTCCTTTCTTTTCTTGAAAAATCTACTACAAGTTTGTATCAAACACAGCCATTACAAACCAAAGCTCATGAGTAAAAGGGTTGGCTTCATAAGTCTTGTGTTTTACTAAAAGTACATCCTGGAATCTGGTGTTCTCTCAGTTTATGCCTGTTTCTATGAGACAATCAGTCATGTCATCAAACTTTTCTGGAAGAGAAATGAAGATCAGAAGAGGATTTTTACCTATCTAATATTAGTATCACATAAGGCTACACTACTGCTTGAAACAGATGTGAATATTCCCAATCACCAATAATATAATGCTGTCTTACTCATCACTAGAAAATGACAATTGCCAAAATCATTGGAGACAACTGTCAAAAACAGCACTCCAGTGCAAAATTATCATCTCAAGTACTGATGACTAAATATCTTATGAAAAGTAAAAAGAGCCTCTCAGGAATGCTCCATCTTTGCTCCAACAAGTTTGACGTGTTTGTGCAGTTATCCTATTAACAAGTTAAAATGATTGACATTGACATAAGTGGGCATTTATTTAGCCCAGCTGCAGAAGTGTACAGGATACAGGCTTTCCCACGCTTGTTCATATCAGTTTGGTGTTTGCTTAATGAAAACTTAAACTCAGGAAATGCAGACCAACTATTCTCTCACAGCTGAAATGTTCACAAGCCCTGACCACAAAACAGTCATGTTATACTTATTACACACCAGTCCTTTCCTATAGGGTGTAGTAACCAGACAACTGACAAGGAGATTTCAGATTTAGAGATTTATCTAATATGAAAGGCGTAAGAACCTGTGCCCTACTATTGCTGTTAGATGCCCAGAGAACTCCATTCCAATGGCAAAGTTGCTAGGTCTCTTATTACTTATTGCAAATCTCCACTATCGGAGAACTGAACAATCACCTTAAGATTAGGATTGTCTTACTTTGTATCTGAGGAAGTGGGTACGAGTTGTGGCAGTTGTAACCTAAGCTATGTTGAAAGTATGATACCATTTCCGGTTGCAGGTCCCACACGTATGGAAAGTTTGTACAAGAGGGAGTGGCGGCAGTGTTTCAGCACACCTGTGTCACTATAGGAACACGGTCATTTCACTAACAGGAAGGCAAAACAATGACAACACTACACAAATATTAAAACAGTGATGCACTGTCATAGCAGCAGCACTTCATTGTTAGTATGTGCGGTCCAGAAAGCCCCAGGAGGGCACAAAAGTCATTTCTGAGTAGTGCTGTGCCAAAATCACAAATACATTCAACAAGAAGTTGACTTATACCTGCATGTATATGCATACTTTTCACCTCAAGTTGAAAGGCAACTAACAATCAATTATCATCTTGTCTAGATCATTTTGAAAATAACTGGAGACTTTTACTTTTGCCAAAGCCTGTGGAAGACTGGACAATGCTAAAACTAATCACTTTAGTTTTACAATGCAGTACATATCTGTATTTTAAAGCACAAAAAAATCTCTTCCATCTTATAAAAGAAGAAATTCTGAGTAGCATCTCTCATCCCTTAATAAAGTCCAGGAAGTGAGGTTACCCTACCTCACCTTACCTCTTCTTTGTGGTAGGGAGTGGCAGAATTCAGGCAGTACATCAGCACATGTAAGAAATGATGATGCATATTGCTCCATGGCATGTCCCTACCTCCCTGTACTTGTCATCCAGGTACTGCACGATGAGACGGGTGTTCACACTGTGACTCCAGGTGTTCCCCAGTGCAGCTGTCACATAGCCTCCATCTACAGCTGCAGATGCACCTGAAACAGAAGAGGAAGAGAAGAGAGGTGATGAGGTATCCTATAGTAAAAGATGCAAGCATTTGTGATACTGTATGCATTATCACCAGAACTGTTAGAGGAAAACACTGACTAACCAGCACCATTTCCTGCATCCATGTCACCAGACAGCACATCTTGGTGGGGACCTTCCCTGGGTGACTTGAATCGTGTGGTGATTTGATTGGTCACAACAATCTGTGAAAGACAGATAACCGGTAAAAGTCAAGGGTCTTACAGTTTACATTTTTCTTTCTACTACTGTATATGTAGCCATTTCAACCTGTTCTGTTCAGTTAAGTGGCTGTTGCAGTCAAAAAGTATAAACTCACTTACTATGTAAGTCTCTGAGGTAACGGTAAAGCCTTTCAGTGTAATGCTTGACATAACTGCTTCTAGCATTTATTTATACTTGGGAAGGGGACAAATTGAATGTCATGGTAACTTTTAGCTGTGTCCCTTTTTTTGACTAGTCAGGAATCTGGTACAAATGCCAGTACTGACTTGTGGGGTTGAACACTTAACGTTTGTCATCCGTACTAATTGTAGTGCTTAACTGTTATCATTGAGCACTACTTCTGTGATGACAAGGAGATATACATGAACATTCCTCTTCCTAGAAAAATAGTATGCCGCTGTGAAAAGCTACAAAGTGTAATTGTTACTGTTGGAAAGACAGCATTCCTTGGACTAAAAGGATTTAGTCAATCTCTTGTTCCTTTCCTAGAACCAACTGCCTTACAGTTGTGGATGACTATGATCTCAGAAAGTCTTGATCTGACTATAAGACAATGTCAATGACTTTACATTTGGTTATCAGACATAAAGGAAAGCTGGCCAACAGTAATCAAGGTGTGTCACTGTTTCAGATGACTCAGGCATCTTGAATATCTCCCAGGAAGTAGATACTTCTGTACCAGCCGTACGTGCCGTCTTCCCAAGTTCTTGCTTTAACTTCCTGCTTCTCTAACCTTAGCTTCAAACGTTTCTCAAAATAAGTCATGGTC
This sequence comes from Branchiostoma floridae x Branchiostoma japonicum, assembly GCA_013266295.2. Classification (NCBI taxonomy): domain Eukaryota; kingdom Metazoa; phylum Chordata; class Leptocardii; order Amphioxiformes; family Branchiostomatidae; genus Branchiostoma; species Branchiostoma floridae x Branchiostoma japonicum. Next base: position 20,528,782 of record CM023840.1, read on the forward strand.
ATGTGAAAAGCACATTTGTCTTGCAAAATTAGCAAGGACAAGTCTTCTCAAAACTCTGTGTTGTTAAGATATTCACCGCAAAGTATTTGTAAATAAGGTCAATGTTTTCCTAAGGATCTAGGCTAGGAAAAGGAATGCTGTTGGCAGTGGAAGAGGTCTTGTGGATACTACATGTGTGGGTGCATGTAACCATAGCTTTTCTATCTGCAAACTAAGCTTTCACATATTACTTTGTGCCCTGGCAATAACCATACAAAGGATCACACAGGCATCAGTTTGTTTGGTACATACTCATTAAGATCCAATGTGTGCTGATAGTCTTTCTTCTACAAACAGTCCTATTTACAATGGAATGATATACCCATCCTCCTGGCAGGTGCAAAATGCCCAGTCAGCATCCTGAGCCATCCCAGCCAACAGGTTGAACTGATTTGTCTGCTGCTTGTACTAACCAGCCATGACCAATCATGTAATTACCTCACATTACTGTTTGATCAGCAACATGTTTGACTACTCAGTCTTACTTCCTCAGTCTTTCTCAGAGCTCTGAAGTTTCTTCGGTCTCAATAGGTGAAGTGGCACACATGTACAGCCTTAGCTAGTCTACTTCTTTCTCATTATCGATATACTCAAGTTGAGACATGGAGTATTGACATCAAAGATCAGGACAATACATGGGCACAGTGTCTCACCAAATATAACAGAATCCCACACATTGAGTTGATTCCATCCAGGAGGAAGTGGTTTATCAGACAATGCAAGGACAAGTAGAACAACATCTACAACGTGATGTTCTTCACATAAACAGACATAAGACTGTGGCAAAAAGGATGTGTGGAAGTGGCATATCCTAAAGTATACTTTGAAGTTTTGGCAAAGCAAGCTAAACTTCCTGACCTTTAGATTATCTGTGATGTGACATAAATCTGTTTATTCTGTGAGTGAGACAGGTGTGTAGGATTTACCCACTACTGGTGATGGTGAACTCTGCTGACTAATGCTCATTCCCCACCAAGTGCTTTGGAGAACAGCGTCATTGCTGTCAGAACTGGAATCAGCAGAAACTGCGTGATTTCCATCTGTCTAACATTTATATGATGAGGGCACTGTGTCATTCATTAGCCTCACAGAGTAGGGGCCAGGCATATCCCATCATCCCAGTTACTTACTTCTCATTTCTGATAAAAGTTGTTTTCAACCTACTGCTTGCCATGCAGTTACAACATTGTGGTTGGAAGTTACAACAAGATGATAGGTCTTGATGGGTTGTGGCTTTTCCCAACTTGTTGGTATATAGACTTTTATACAGAGAACTCAACTAGAAATTGTTGGGAAAACCCTCCAGTGCGGTATATAGACTTTTATACAGAGAACTCAACTAGAAATTGTTGGGAAAACCCTCCAGTGCAAATGGGTTAAAAGGTAATGACATAAGGAAGGGAGAATTCAAAACAATGCAGTGAATAGGGATGACCTGGAAATGTGGAACAAAAGTACCATAGTGAGTGTGGCAGAAACAACAACCATTTGGGCGGTCGGGTTAATGTGGGTCCTTCACCTGTGCAGGTTGGCAAATATAGGTGTTTGCTAAAAGGAAAATATTTAAAGTGTGGACAGAAACAAGTCAGTCTTTGATAAAAGCTGTTGAAGGTTTCTGCTGTGATAACACACTTTTGTTGAGAAACACACAGTGCAAATGGAAATGCCGACTGCCACCCAGGCTCTCCTTTGGCAAAACTTTTTAAAAACAAACTTTGGTCACACCAATTTGATTTCTGTGTTCGTACATTTATATACATGTATGATAGCCTCCTTCGCAGATTTGTGGGCGGCGTTAATTTTTTTTGGCGAGCGACGCGAGTTATGTCGCGGAGGGACGGTTTTGCAGCCAAGGGAGTTGGCCGGGGAGAGACGGGTTTCACCGAAAAAAATTAACGACGCCCACAAGTCTGCGAAGGAGGCTACATGTATGACAACCTTGCATCAAATTGAGGAATCAGATACGTATGCTCTTATGGAGGGAAATGATTCTGTAGATGTCTAAAAGTGCGTGGTCAAAAGAGAACTTCTAATGAAGAAGTATGCAGTACTCTTTTTTATGATCACTAAAGGCAGTAACACAGTCATGAGGGGATTAACTTAAAGACTTTCTTGTTGACTTTAGGATTAATGGCATTGTGTTTATTCTCTCTCTTTAGGCTATTTCAGGGAACTAAGTGACCCTTACAGCAGGTAATAATGAAAGAAGGTAAGCCAACCTTACACTGGGTTGTAGAATCTCTTTGCAAAATAACAACCTTTGTGAGACTTTACTTGTACTTGAAGCCTTTGCCGGTACCTGACTGGAAAGTCACTAATGTAATGCCAGAATGTTTTACACGCACTTGTGAGTCCTGCCAGGGGCCAATCACATAATTTGATGTACATGTATAAGAACCAATAAAACGACAGAACCAAGCACCCTCATACACCATTCATTTTCTGCTCATTTCTGAGCACTTCACATTCATCTGTAAATTTACCAGGATGGGCTTGTGTATTTCAAGCCTACCAAACTCAGAATCTGACTGACGGTTGAAGAGGGAGTGTTAAAGAAATTCACTGCAGAAACTGGGCCCACATGGCTACAGAGTGCTCCAGGCTTGACAGCCAGCCAAACACACAGACTGTACTGGTGCCAGGAAGTTTAGGTTCCTGGGTAAAGTAAGATAAATGTTTAATTATCAGCAGTGTAGAGGTTGTGGAGAAGCCATACTACCCACAAGCCCACGATGATTGATTGGCAGACAAGGGCAGAGGAATGATGATAAAGTCTGCACCAACATTTCACCACAGATTCCCCAGTAGTAACGCTCCACATGATTAAGATGCCAAGATCACAAGCATTACATGATGACACCACTAGTGCCAACAATTCTGTAGCCATCTCTACACCATTGGACAGAACCTGCAGAGCCATGCTCTAATTATCACTGGCACCTAATCCTCAAACCTATTGTCTTCTGCATCAAGACTTCCCTTCATTACTTTGCAGACAATGTACATATACCACCTGGTTGACATATGGTGGTAATAAATAACAAACAGGTATCAAGAACAAAGGGACATAAAGAGAGACAGAATGGAAAGAAAAGAAAACAGAAAGAAAGCTGCTGCAAAGTAGCATGTTAAATCATTTGTGATGAGACTAGATGATACAGAAAATTAGCATGGAAATAGAAATCCAATACAACAAAAAAGATCCCTTCGCATGTTCTGTGGTTATACATAGGCATTAAATAAAAGGCACTTTTAGCCCCATCATTGTCAACGAGTAAAGCTATAGTTTAACCTTAATTCGTTTAAGCTGTAATCCCTTCAAGGCATGAGATGTGATCCACCAGGTCTTAACGAAGCCTCCAGGCTGACCTCTACAATTAGGACACATACCCAGGAGATGAGAAAGCATTATCTGCACTTCCTTATTGTCATCTCTTTGGGGATTCTCTCTTAAATCAACTTACAGATGCAATGTCTCAGCTCAAACTGCCTGGGATGTGACTCAGTGGTTTACTTAAACAGATCATGTGTTCTCAACAGTATGACATGATCTAACTGCAGTTTTGCTTGGAAAGCAGTCCTGAATTCTGCATCACTGTAGACACCCTGTTGCCAGACTACACAAAAATTAACGGCAACTTGAAGTTCCACCCTCTCTACTCACTGGCAGACTGTAAAAGGTCGGAGGTCATATGAGGTCACTATAACACAAATATGATACTGCATGTCACATCATAAAGCCTTCCTTGCCTTCCTGAACATGATACATGTTCATCACACACACCAGCCACCCACACAAACTTCTTCCAAGAAGTAAGCAGATAACAGTTACATTGTACCAAGTCACCTGGAAATGGGTGACTCTAGAGAAAATTATGACAGTTATCATACAACTCCATTGACATTCCTGCCAGGAAAAGTTCATTTTCCACACCTGTAAGTAACTTTTAAATTGTCAAACAAATAAATAAAAAAAGAATTTTGTATAGGAATATAAATGTTTCCCATTTCCCATTACAAAAACACTTAAGGCGTGGACCAAATGAATTGTGTTTGTGTATGTTTTTAATGAATAATTTTAAGTGTTTGCTACAATGTATATGTAGAAATGACTATAGTATAAATGCTGTGGCCATTGAATTCCATTGGAAGGAGCTAATTGTGCAAGATCATTGTTGGAGACACATTTTCTTCATCAAGGACTTCCGTCAGGTTTTGCACTCATACAAGAATGTTCATAGGAAGCAGTCATTAGACTTATTCAGCAGTTATTTTCCCTGACAGAGAAAGTTGGAGAGAGCTGCTGGATGGAAACTGCTGACTTGCCTGGCACCTCTCAAACCACAAGTCCCTGGATGACTCCTGGCAGGGTCCTGTTACCAGACCTGGGCAGAAGAACTTCAGACATCAGGATCTGGGAAGGGTGGGCAGGCCTGTGATTTTGAGTCATCCTGGACACAACATATGGTTTCTTTCCTGGAGATAAGCAGAGCTTGCTCATGTAGTTACCTACGCATGTTTACTTGGCTGTTCACTTTTTGTGAAATGACCAAGCATTGTTTTACAATGTTCTTGGTACGACATTAATGTAAATATTGTAAGATGTTCGGTCCACCTGGGATCATCCTGGTCTGAAACATGTACTGAAATAAATGTAAAACAAATAAAACATAACCTTGTTTGTTCTAATGAGCTTTAAATATTTGACCAAGACTGTGACACTTCAACTTGGTATAAATATGATTGCTTTGTTCCATTCCTTTCTTAACCTGAGAAGACAGAATCTGCTAGTGGATGTCCTCATCACAGTTCACACCCACAGCCTTGGCTGAACAAAACAACTTTCTTGTCTACAGCTGTTGTTGGTGTTATTGCTTTCAAAATATCCCCAGGTTTTACATGTATCATCCAAACCAAACACAATTAAGCTGCCAGAACAAATCAAGCTGTCAGTTGGGAAAACCAGTGGCCTCCTGGGTAATACTGGCAGTCCTGTGTGCTGTTATATACTCCTCTAGAAGGAGCCATATATTCTGCAGGGGCCACAGCCCTAGGAAAGTTGCATGCCAGACTAGTCCATCCAGTAAAAAGTGCCAATTTTCCTACTGTTATCAACTGAACAGGATAGGTTAGAGACATAACAAAGTTTCTTGGTGAGTCAGTGGGGAGAAAGCTGCTGTATGTTATCGACTTTTAAACTAGCAAGTGTGTTTTAAAAAGTATTCAAAACACTCCAAAGTTCACAACACAACATGCAGCTGGTGTTTGCTACTGGCAGTGAGAATGATTAGATTTTGATGGAATCGTGATGGTGAGCTTACTAGGATGGTGACAGCCTTGAAGTACAGTAACCACCAGGAAAGGTAGCCTGCACTTTAAAAAGTTAACTCATGAGAATCAAAATATCTGACACTGCTGTGAACATACTCTGTAAAATGGTAATGTTAGCACAATATCTATGAAAGGACCAGATAGACAAGTATGAAATGGCAAGAAGGATTTATCTATATATCATAATTCATTTGTTTATCTTATAAAAATACAGAGTTAGACTTAGAGAGATGTCAGGAATTTCCAATGTCAAGCTGATAAGCAACAAAATGAAAGTCACAAGTGATGACACCTGCCCACTTCTCTTTATCCAGGCTACCAACATCAAAGCCTTTTCAAACTTTTCTGCATGATAAAGGTTGGGTTGTCCCCTGGAAACTTTCAAGATATCGGGACCCCTGTCTTGATTGTATCAACTTATCAATGTGATAAAAGAGTGCATGGTGGTATGCTTGCTTATATTTCCAGGGAACATTATCAGAAAGCTGTCAACAAGTCAGCCCACTGGTTACCTCTGGCAACATGGCTTGGGCTCCTCTGTGGATGGGGATGAAAAAGGGTATTTATTAGTACTGATCAGCACAAATAATGGGAGTTCTGGTTATATGGTGCGAAGATATCTGTTAAGCATGATGAATTTCCTACAGCTCAATTTCTGTAATTCTTGTCTCACTACAAATGTTCTCCTAATTGTAAAAAATTACTTCACTGATGTTTTAGGTTACTACTGTATTACATTACTATTCAAGTTCAAAATTTAAAAATCTGCAAAAGACTCAACAAGACTTATAGGCAGTTCCACTGTTCCTGACATTATATGATTTTCAGGATGAGGAACAGAACCAGTCCTGCTGTGAGAGGAAGCTTGCCAACACCACAGTAACACAGGTTATCAGGACGTCCAAGCCTATCAGGAGGACTCCTCGCCTGTGGAATCTGTTGGGACAGTCCTGTATGTTATGGCCACTATCAGTGCATGGAGGAGTTCTGTTGGTGTTGGCAAGGAAGTGTGCTTATCTCCATTGGTGTGGGAGGACTCCCTAAAACTATCTAACCAATCCTTAGATGTGGAATCTGTTCCTGCAACATTGTCCATAAATCATGTTATATCAGAGATGCCGACTTCAGCAGCGAATCACTTGTCAGTAGAGTTGTCTACCCGAGATGTATCATGACCAGGATAAAGCTTGACTTTATTCAAACACTTCAGTCATACTCATTTCAAAAGCTTCCTCTTTTTTACAGCAGAAAAGTGTGTTACGGTATGAGGTAATAAAGACTGGCTATGGTATGTCCCCATTTTCTGTTGGCAGCAAGTTCATCTCCCTGACAGCACAACGTTTTGCCTGACATTTTCTCAACTTTTGGTAGGAGGAAATTTTAAAAATTAACAAGGGGTCAATTTAACATTGCACAAAGAAACTGCACAAGTCGCTACAAGTTTAACTCAAGCGATTGTTTGAACTGTGAGGTTCTTTCTATTTTGTGTTCATCCTCTAAATACCTGTATGAAGAATACTATAGTCTAAAGAGTTGGGCAACAACAGTAGGTTATCAACATATAGTTAATGATTCACAATCTCCACAATTAAATCACCACATGCACTTTTACTATGTGGGAGTCAACAAATAGGCTCAAAGATTATATTTAGATAAATCAGGTCTTGCCTCTGACCGTGGTGTGGCTCTACACGTGTTCTTGCAGCACGCGTTCAGGGACATGTGCACACAAGGTTTCAAGGTTACTCTAGAATGGAAACATTAAGATCAGTTTGATAATGACATTGTTCCCAGTTATATTTTGCATATATCATATGTCTACACATTCAGGGGTGACAGAAAGAATGAAGATTGTCAAACTACGGTAATTTCACACATGACCTTTACCTGGGCAGGTTTATTTGGTCACAAACTCAAAATCAGACATGTGCAAAGTCTGATACTTGGGATAAACCATGATAAGAGACAGGTACATGCACATTGTGGTATGACTGTCAACACAACAACAGCTTCCTTTCTTTGTTCTTCCTGAAAAATAACTTGGTAAGAACAAAGTCATCTACACCTATAATTATGTCAACATCTTTAGACTGTCAAATAACACTGCAACCATAAAACTAGGTTCATTGTGTTCGAAAACATTAGATTTAAAATACTTTGACCATTTTATTACCAATACAGTATTACATCAAAGCAACAAATTGAAATTTTCAGTGCACTCTAAGACATCACAAATTTTGCAATATGTTAGTCAGGTCATCAGTTGGGGTAGAATACAGGTCTGTAAGGCGCATTCCTAAGTTTGACTGTTGAAAGTTCTTTTCTACAAGAGTAATTTGATTTGTGGATATTTTTTAACATTCCCAACGATTTGTGAGCAAACGGGTACAAAGTACTTATCCCCTGTACAGAAGGGCAGCAGGAAAACCAAAACAATGCCAGCTCTCTTCCATACATACTGACTTGAAGTAAAGATGCATGTACATACATATGCAACAGACTTATCTTCCAGCCTTAAGTTAAGCAGGCCAGGAATAGCCTGGGCTCCTAAAAGTCTTTTCAAAAGCTTTCTTAAGTAATTCTGACTCAGTGAAGTGCACAATACTGCCACAGTGGTTGATGCTACTGTACCTAAAGAAAACCTTTTCCAGTGATTTGCTCAAGAGACTTGACTAAAATGCTGGTGTGATGATTGGCAGGCCTAATGCCAGTGTGTTTGGGAAAACCTGTGCATGCACACACAGGCTTTTTGTGTACATTGCGTGGCATCCAGACAAAAAGCTAAATATAACCTGGTCTAAAAGTTGACTTAGCTTTGTTATTGCCTAAGTCCAGTTATTTGCTCTTTCCATGAGACAACAGCCAAAGTGCGATATCATTTTTTGCAGAGAAACATGCACTGCACAAAAAATCTATGAGGCGTGTGTTGACGCAGACATTACGTGTCTAAGAGCGATAACCTTGAGTTCACTTCTTGCCTTTGATGTGTAAGTGACATGCTGAGCGGAAACAAACCTCACCTTTTTACCTCACCTGTCTGGGCTGTGATTGGACAGTTTAGGGGGAGGATACAGGTTTGAGAGCAAACACAGATAACATTGTCCAACTCCCATGTTTGGGCCAATTATGGCCTGTTTCAAACTTCCCATGTTGGCACATGTCCAATTTGTCATTTTGTGGGGGCCCAGAGAAACAAGAATGTAGCAACTGCTTTGCCTTCCATAACTTTGGTACAAAAGAAATGCCTCCCACAACCTTAATAGGCCCCAGCAACTTAACATGAAAGAGGGGTGATATACAAGTGTTGTCGAAAAATGAACGTCATAAATGACCCGTCCCAACGTCATGTCTATACATATTTTGTTGAAGTGCTGTTGACAAGAGTTGGGAGGTACCGAAGGTTCAACAAAGAGGGGAAACAGCCCAATAAATCTGCCAAAACCAACTTGAATGGTGTAGTGGCATCAAACTTTTCTAAAGTATTTATACTTTTGAAGTCTGTTCAACATCATCATCATCCATATTTCAACACAAAGCCTCCTTCTTCCTATAGACTATGTAGCCCCTTGTTGTTATGCCCCTGCAAGACCCCTGTTTTTATCAGATGCAAACACATCTCCACCACCTGTCAACCAGCCTGAGCATTAGTTACTGGGCTTTGTTGTTAGTGTTCTAGACTGGCAACCTTTCAACTGCTAGAGTGGCTCGCCCACTCTCATTAATGTGCACCTCAGGTGAACACAATTATCATGACATCTCTTCACTGTGTTTCTCCACGCAAGTCGTTTTCTCTTGAACTGATTTGAGTACCTCAGAAAAACACAACTAAACAAACACTAAGTAGAATGCTAGGGTGTGGCTAACCTACCCCCTCCCAACCTTGTAATCCTGGCCCTGTTGGATTACCCTGACAGGTTCACAACCGCAGACAAGCCTTTAAAAGCCTGCATTCCCACATCACTCCAGCAGGCTGAGCCCCCCTGATCAACAGGGTTGTTCAAGAGGCCTTTTTACAGGGTATGATTTATATCAGTAGCCAAGGTTGCCAGGAACTCTGGTTTGGCCAGGTCTCCACTGTAGTAGGTTCATTCCTCCACAACCCTGGACAGCTGACGTATACATTTGCCATTCTCTGAGTCTCTTTCTGTCACAACCAGTTACATGATTGGAACACAGATTATGTTATAATACATGTATCTAAAAATGTAATACAGCTTTTTCCAAATACTTAGAACAATGTTCCTGACATGTAAGGGGGAAAATAGGCAGTATCAAAACAACAGATATATGTAGAGTCCTGTTGTCCCATTGTTTATCCATGGGAGCATGGGTCAACTCTGTATTTCTGTAAGATTCAATTGCCAAGTTCAACTCATTTCTTGGACACTTTAGTGGTATATAGTAAAAAGCCTTGTTATGTGCAATGGCAACAACAGATTGTAGACCTAAGAAGCTCACTTTACAGCTGATTGTGAATGGTCAGCTTGCTGTAAATCACTAAATGGTCCTGGTCCGAGTCACAGAGATGTTCAAGGATGCTCTCACTGTGCAACCTAATGTTACATAATTGGTTACAACTTCTGAGTCAGCTGGATCACATTCATACACAAGGAAATTTACAGAGGTTAAACCAGGGCCAGAGGCCAAGCTAACATGGCAGCTCAAGTTTCCAAAGGAGGCTGGTGCTGGGCCAGGATAGCAGGACAATACTAGGAGATTGTGAAGTGTTCATTTCAGCTTGATGCTAAACAGATAGATGAGGAAAAATATGGGTGCCATCAAAAGTACTATCAACAGGTTATATATGCCACTGTTTGTCATGAAACATGACCTTCTCCAGACATAACATCCCTGCAAGGCAAACTTTTCCCAGACCATTGCAGATTGTCCTGCCCACAGGTTGTCAGGGTGATGGATTATATGGGAGCTGGAGTGCCCCTGTTGGTGTAAGACAGGAGTAAGTAGGGGAGCTGTCTTCTCTCCTGCTACACTTCATCTGTACTCACAGTATAGGAGATGACTCTTCATACACAATGCTTCCTCTAAGGCTCAATTTATACACAGGTTTTCCCGACGTTGTCAATATCTGCCGCTGTCAGGACGGCAATGTCGGGACGGCTCTACACACATCGTCAGGAAGTGTGGCAGAACACCCGTAGCGCTTGGATTACGTAGCCCAACTCACTTAACCTTTCCTGAAGTTCAGCGTTCCTTACCGTCCATTACTTGCTGCTGTATGAGTTTTTCTTTCCCTAAATCTTTGTGGGCAATTTAGGACTTATAAAGACGCACGAATAGCGAAAGACAGCATCTACAGTAGCCAGTACATGTATTCTACCCGTAGCTTGATTGATCGCGGCCCACAATAGGCCGCAACATGGACTGACGTAAACTCATCGACACTACCACAGAATGTTGCCATTGTATATCCGAAAATAGGATCTGAACAGAGCGCCAAACAACAAATATGGCGAGTCTTCCGGCCAAAATACGGAAATTTACGTTGTAACCCCTGACCTAGATTTTTGGCCGACGTTGCGAGCCCGACGGGTTGGCTTTATACGCGTGCTAAAGCCGTCGGGGACTCCCGCTGAGCCGTCGGGCGACTACTCCGGAGCCGTCGTGAGCTTTTCTCCCGCTGTCGGGGAAAAGACCATAAAATTCCTCTCTAGACGCTGAAAAAAGCTGCCGCCGCTGTCGGCAGTCCCGACATCTTCAGTCCCGCTGTCGCGAAAACCTGTGTATAAATTGAGCCTAAGTCTAAAACCAGAGGACAGTTTCCTAGAAATTTACATGTCAGATTGAAAGATTGTATTTGCCTTGATTTACACCATGCCATTACATGTAATAAAAAAAACATGCACTTTGAAATGTGCCTTTGTGTGTTGCTAAAGTTGTAGAAATGCTACGAAGTTGAAATACTGCATTTGAAAAGGTAGCATTGACTGCTGTTGACCCTTTGAAACCGATATCCTAAAATGAACAAACAAGCACAGAAGCCTCTGCATGCAAGACATTGGAGCGCCCTACAGGTAGTCCATTGGAAGTGATAAAACTGCTGAAACAGGAGACTCCTTCCTGTGCCAGTATCCGATCTCTCCTGTACACACAGGTAACGGAATGTCAAGGTGGCAAACAAAGCGGAGAGGAAGCACCCATTATGACTCACTCTGAACAACACCTTCATTGTGAGCGCGGGTCACTTGGAGGTCACCTAAGTGGTGGGTTTAACCAACACCTGAGATTACTGGGCAGCCCAGGAATATAGGTGATATGGATCATGTTACACCTGAGTCAAAGGGTGCAAGGTGAATGCACTGTAAAGACCAACATTGGTGCTAGCCTGGAATGTTCCTCTACTCATACTCTCAGTACGAAACCTGACCAAGACAGAGGCTTGTGTTTCAGGGCTTTTACAACAGCATTTATTTGTGCGTCGACCCATCCTTCTGTCCTGCTCACCTGTTGAGTGATTACTGTACTACCTGATCCCTGCTTGCCCACAAGGCATGGGCTGCCCACAGAGTAACAACACCTTTGTTCAGGAAGGCCACGTGAATATTCAGTGTCTCCAGTGGCTGATTATTTCCAAAACAGTGCTGAAAACTAGGAGTCGCCTCACACGAGGTGTCTAAGTACCTTTCTGGGGTTCTAAACCTTCAGCAAACACCAGGGAAAACCAGGGCAGTATGATACTGGGATAGCTTTCTGTCGGCAAGAGAGTTTTATCTGGTGGGCTATTTGGCAGACAGTCACACTCGTTTACACTATAGTTGGATCATTACAAGGACAGCACAAGAGCTTCGTGATATACCACCTTGCACGACCTGTTTTCTTAAGTGACAGGTAGTTTCCTCTCTGTAAGTCCCATATCTAGACTAAGGATCACCTCAAGCACACACCTTTATTCAAGTAACCTGGGCAGTTTTAAAAGCATAAGAAAACAAACACAGCCCAAATGCCTTTACCAAACAAGTGGTGGGCACACTTTAGCATGTGCCCATCTGTGGTGGGATAACAATCAAACACAAATGTACATTGCAAACAGTTCTGCAAGAGAAACTAACAATTATTGTTATCACTCCATTTACAGCTGTCCTGATTTATACAGGATAATTATGATTTGCTTGATGGATCTGCACTTATTGCTTTAATCAAGCCCAACCCAACATGTCCAGACTGTTCATTATCTATGATGAATGGGGCTTATTAGCATACTGGGACAAACAATGATCTGTGTGTTTGGTTGGGGTCCATCGCATAGGTACCCTGTGCCAGCATAGCAACTACCCAAACAGTACCTGCATGCACCAGTGACTGATATTTCTTGATGTAGGATGGGAAACATTAACCATTCCCTTATAAAGGTATTCTAAACCAAGGACCATTCAAGAAATATAAAAAAGAACTATTAAATGTTTGAAGAAATATAAATATTCCAAAAAAGATTATGTTTTCGAGAGAGTCATTTCACAACTTTTTACTACTACTAGTACTTTATTTTTGGTAGACAAATAACATTACCTGGGTGAGTTTGAAGTACTTGTAATTATAGGAAAAATGATTTTTACACAAAGTATTTGACTGTGCCTTTCAGTATGTGTGTACATGCTATGTGTATGACTATGAGTATTTCTCATGAAATGTCTCGCAGTCACTTGTAAAACTTGGTGCTAACTCGTGTACGCTGCTGTGCCTTCATGTTCTTATAACTGATAACATCATTGCTTGGTTGGCTACTCAATTTCACACCAGTGTCCGGCCTCACCACACCTGTGACCCCTGGGGTTATACTTTTGTGCCCAATGTGACAATGTGTTTTCAGTTGAACTATACTCAACAAAGACCAGTAATGCTTAATGTGGCAATGGGGGAATACCGACTGTCTCATGTCAGGTGATGTTCGCCACTCCCAGGTTGCTCAACTGATTATCTAATGGTCTGTACATGCCTGCAGCATTGGTCCTTCAATTTGTACTTTAAATAGATGGTTTGGTGCAATCGGGCAAGCACTTTAATGATCTTTCATCATAAAATCTTACAGTCTGCTGGACCAGAATACAATGTTACTAACATATGACAGTAAAAGGCGAAACCTGAACTTGTATACCGGTAACTGACAACCACCTGCGGCACTTGATAATGAGTAAGTTTGAATAGTTGCCACGGGCATAATTACCACTGGTGACAAAGTTTGTAAAGTTTCTATTGTCATTCAGAAAGACCCATGAGTCAATCAATGAAGTGATGAGTCAGTGCCAACAAAAAGAAGTGCTAACATGCTAATTTCTCAAATCTTTATGACTTTGTGAAATCAGTAGTATACCAAAGGACTAATAATATCCCTGTTACAATCTGGAGTAGCAAACAAAAACTCCATTATACAAGTCAATTCAGAACTACTATGGATAAAGTTCCATATTTTTCTTTCTTATATAATCCATTTCAGTAGATATAACCAAGATATTAACAGACAGGACATGTATGGAGACATGTTGTGGACCATTGTCAACCCAAGCTGCTGGTAAAACGTCCTCCTTCCAAGAAGCTACCATGTTTACAGAAGGCACGTTTTGGGACAAGGCTGGATATTTAGAGCACAAAGTAGACGTTGACAAGTCTGGAACAGTGAGGCACAACTACAGAACCTCACTGCTCCCGTAGTGTATGCACTTAAGTCCTCTCCTTTTAACTTGCATGTTTGCTCCAGTGAGAAATGACCATCAGTGCACACACTGAAACATGTAGAACAGACCCCACTTGTATACACATAGCTAAATCCCCCCACGCCCCGAGTGACTTTGTGTTTGCGGTTCGTGAGCTTTTCTTCCCACACCTTGAGCTTTCTTTCCGCAGCTCAGACAGGTAAACTGATTGGGCGTTTGCCAAAAGATAATTATCAAGTGCAAACTGACGTAAGCAAATGCCCACCCCATGGGGAGGTTGTTTGAACTGTACTGGTCACAGATTGCTGTGATTATTGCTCACTGACCTTTAAGTGTCCAAATAAAGCACAAGTTGCTGTGCCAATACACCACCTGATAACAAACTGCTGCCCAGCAGGTACCCCTATAGCTGCCTTTTTACCACATACAGGGGAAAACAAATGATGTTTGCCCTTTAAATTTCCCAGTACACCTGTTTTTGTGCAACTATCACTGTGGTGGCATGTGGCTGTGCACACACATTCAACACTGACACCATAGTGTGAAGTCCGCGCAGTGAGGCAGACCACCTGTCTGTAGACTTGTCAGCAGTTCCTACTGCTTCCAACAGTCTCAATGTGGTTTGGCCACAGTGACACACTCCTCCACAGTCCACAAACACTCCCCACCACCATGCCACCACAGAGGGACCATACGACCACCATCCACTTAGCCCATATGTTGATAGATGCACAGCTCCCTAAATATTCCCTGCAAACAGCATTGTCACCTGAACTGTGCCATCAGCCCACCCGGGGTCCCCAGTCTCCCTCACAGCTCATAACAAACACTGCTGCAGGGGGAGGCAACTTTCATTTGCCTGAAGTTCTGCAGGGCAAACCTCTCCCAAGGCTGGCCCATTAGGGCTGACCCCATTCCTTCAGCCTCTATTGGGACTAAGACAGTGGGTCCCTCCTCTCTGCTCACACTCAAGGACAATCTGCTGAGACCTGACAACTTCACTTCTCAGGCTTTCCACCCTAACTTAGTCTCTTACATGCTTCACTCACACAAAGAAAGTAGGTTACTAAGAGAGACAAGACAGAGTTAAGGACACAAATGTTGGATCAGCTGTCTTACTTTTACTGTAAGAGGAAGCAGTTATGTTGGTAAGACAGTACCAGGCACGGAATCATGTTATTATCTTTACAACGTTCTTTTGAGATTCAAGCATAATTAGTAAAAAAAAATGCTTGCAAAGAAAACATTTCTCTTCCCGAAAGCGAGTCAGTTTAAGTGACTGTTGAGAGACAAAAAGCACTTGGAGTTGAAAAATAAAATAGCTACAACAACAATATCAGTAGTGCAGCTCCCAAAGGGAGTTTGCTGACATTGGATTTCATACAGAAACAGTAAAGCTTTGTTTTCAACCTTTTTTGTAGATAACATGGTAAGTAAATATATGGAAGGAATACCTACTAGTATTCAATTCAAATGAAAACCAATGAGATCTTTCAAAAGTTCAATGAGATTTTTCAAAAGAAAAATTTAGTGGTTTTTGTGACAGTGTATGCAGCATGAGTAAAAGCCTTATGGACAAACCCAGGGATTTGCATATACATAGATAAAGATAGGTATAACAGCCAGGAAGATAGCTATGACCTGATGAGTTCTGAATTTCTGATCTGTGAAAGGATGCCGCCACAGACAATCAAAAGATAAAACAGGCAACCTCAGTATATGCAGTGGGAGGCTTCTGTGCTATTTCAAGAATTTAAAGAACAACAGAGATAGTCGTTATTACACTGCATACTCTGAACAGATAATAGATAGCAGAGCTGGGAGACACCTTTGCACTACTTTATACTGACATCCATGGCAATGCAACACATGAGCTGCTGTATGCTGGGCATTCACGAGAGCCACCCAGCAATTCTTAGATGGCACTACAGATTTTATCACTAGCTGCTGGACAGACATATTATACCTGTGTCAGTACACAGGCTTGGATACACCTGGCTGTTGCCAAGGATTAGCCCCAGTGCAGGTATTCCTGGGACACCTCACACTACCACCCATGCATCTCAGCACAGGTATTTCTCCCTGACAACCTGTTGCTTCTTCCCACACTACTATCATGGCCAGCATTGTGGGTTGCATATCATCAAAGTGTTCAATTTTCACCAACTAAAATCAGTTTGCAGAAGTGTTCCCCAACCCTTGAAACATAAATGTATCTGTTGATTGAAGTACACCGATAAAGGTGAACTGCAAAGTGTACACTATTTTCCATACCACCTCTTCAAACTGTCAGAAATTTCTATTTCAGAACAAATAAAAAGACTTTATTAAGGGAATAAAAAGTATTTCAAGACAGTCCCTGTTGGTGTGGTCATTCTAGGGGAGGATGACATGGGGATGTCCCACCTGACATGTGGACCATTCAACATGGCATGATAACCACAGGTGTTATCATTCAAGGGCCACTATCTCTCCTCTAATAACAACCTGTCCTGGCTGTAGGCATTTACAGGGCTCTTTTACCTAAAACTGGTATTTATGTGGGCATGCCCTGAAAGAAGGAGTAAACAACATGTTCATTAAGAAATTCTTGCACACCCAACAGGCATGCAATCTTCAAAATCATCTTTGTTCCTATATTTGAAAGGTACAAATGTATAATGTCTACATAGGGTCTGACCATCAGTTTCATTTCTCCTAGAGGTCAAACTTTGCAACACAATCATCACTTAATTAGTTTACATGTGAGCAATCCTACCTGAGCATGTATTTTGCTGCTATTTATCTAAATAAACAGTGGGTAAGCACTTTTAATTAAAGAAAACAATCCCTCATATGTCACTATGTCACTGGAGAAGCTTGAAGTCAGCAATTTGCCATTAGTTCAATGTACAAATATGAAGGTCAATACATATATACATGTATTGTCCTATCTTTATGATTTTAATTGTAATTCATCATTAGGTATTGATAGATGGACTTAACTATAATGTGCTATAAATAATGTGACTGTGGGCAAAGGACTTGCAGGTGTATGAGTGCCCCCTATCAGTCTGTGAAAAAACTACAGGCATGTAAATTAGACAATGGCAATAACTTCTGTCCTTCAGATAATATTTCTGATGATGAGCTGTTTGAAAATAAAACAATGCCCTATCTCTTTTCTGGGGGGAGGTAACATATTCACAAATGCAGCATGGAGAACTTTCAGCAATACCTACCATGCTGATTTGCAGGCTATGTTCAATTTTTGCCCAACAAGAGCATTGTACTATTTGTAGCCATTGTGCTATTTGTAGCCATGATTTTAGCCTGCAAAAAAAAGGCATTTTAAAAATCACTAACAACGAATTCATACGTGTACACTTACTGGGATGTTCAGGGACTCTGCCAGGTACTTGAGGAGTGCGGCCTCCTTGGCTAACAACTTGACCCTTTGGGCCAGATTCCCCCTCAGGCTGTTGTCGAACTCTTTCCTCACCACCGAGGCCACTGAGTCCAGGATCACCAGACGGACTTTCTTCTCTATAAGCTCCTCCTCTAAAGACTGCAGTCTGAAGGGGAAAAGGACTCATTCTCAACATAAATAATAGTACAACTACAAAAATTCCATTTGCATGTACAACAGACTGACCAGAGCATAATGAACAGAAGTCTGCTCACTACACGAAAGGATCAATATAAAACCATCAATACGAAAGCCAACATGATGAATGTTGCAGCAATATCTTGAGTAAGGTATCACTTCCAGCTTCTTGCCAACTTCACTTTTATTTTCATTTTTTATGACATATGTTGCAGCGATACTGGTACATTGAGTAAGGAAGGTATCACCTTCTTGTCAACTTCACTTTTGAGTGCTTTGCTACAATTAAAAGAATTAAGTTTCTGGACAAACAAAATGTATAAAGACCTGTTCCACAGGTCAGTGCAGGTCGGAGTCTTATGTACATAGACCTGTGATGTTAGCTTGTAGAAGGCATCATCGTTGCTGAAGTGATGTGGACACCTGCCCTGCGCAACTTCCACAAGTCTGGAGGAAAATAGAAAGAAAGCACATGCACATGAGTAGCCTGTTTGAGCTTCTAGAACACATATTGGTTACATGTTTAGATTTTTTCTATGTGATATCCCTTGCATCTATTTCCATCAAGTTTGTCTAACCTCTCCGCACTAAATGCTGACTCAGTGTCGATGTAGACAACAGCGCCCCCTAGTCCTCCCATCTCGCAAGGCAGGGTGGCCAACACAGACAGCATGATACAGAACTGGGTCTTGCCACAGCCAGCAGGTCCAGCTATCTGTTTGGAAAAAATGGTTTAGTACATGTATATAAGTCTGAGGTATATAATCATTTAAAAGGGTTAGCAATACTAGTAATCTTTAACAAAGAATGGGAATATACATGTACACTATCAAACTTCCTCAAGTATCAGAGAGGGTAAGAGGTACATTAGCCTGGATGCAAGACTGTTCTCAGGGCTAGAACATAGGCCAGAACCCAGTTAGACCCTGAGGCTCTTGAATGAAGACAACCTTTGTTAGCCTTGGAAGAGCATACATTACATTTTGAAAACATATGAACACAGCACCAACAGTTTGAAGTTGAAGTAACTACAGTACTACGTCAATAACATGTTACTGAAACTATATAGCAATGAGCAGGTAAAACTCACTTCAGTAACACTGCCTGCTGGGATGCCTCCATGCAGAGACTGGTCCAGCCCAGGTAAGGAAGTGGAGAAGAAGGGAGCACTGCCACTGCTCAGTCCTGCTTCTTTCATCTTTAGAGCCTGTTTTTCAGAACAATTCCACATTATTTGAACTTCTTAGTAACTTCACTCCTTTTCTCACCCCATTCTCATTTAGGTTTGAATAACCCTCAACTTCAAATAGCTCTTGAGCCTTGTTTTGTGGTGTCGTATAGTAAATAAGAATTATACAAATGTAGTAAAAAATCTACTCTCCCTTGCCTGTGATGGGCATTAAATTCAGGGTCTCCACAGAATACTAGTATCACCCTTAAGATTAAATTGGTGTTGCCCAATATACTTGAGACACATTTGACTAAGCTGTGAGCATTGAAAAGCATAGTTACTGTTGTGGGTGTGGGTGCACATGCTCTGCTGGTAGTCATCACAATTTTCTGCACATCTGAGTGGGTCAGGTTGGTAAGGTGCAGCAGTTCAAGATGGACCTTCACCAGAATATCCTGCCAAGGACAACAAAAGGGTATGTTTGTGGTTTGTGTATACTTAGTAATGTCAGTTATAACAAACAAACAAGGCATGGAATTATACTATAGATGATAGTCACTATACTTTTTTGCCAAGTTCAACTTCTACTAGACAATGCCTGTGTTACATTGCAATTACAACTTACATGTAATAGCTTTTGGACCTCAACAAAAATCCCTCTGGCATCCCTGACATCCATAATTATAAATGTAACGGTTACTTAAAAACTGGAATAATGAAACTAGAAAAAAAAGTTATTTCCTGAGGTTATAATCCTGAAGTTATAATCTAATAATCTTTCTTCTTGTCCACCAACCTACTGTCATGATAAACTTGATTAGGAATTCTTATATTTACTCAAAGAGTCAATCAGATTGAACCTGCTTGATTTATTGTAGACAGAGGCTATTGCTAGCCTGTCAATAAGATTTTTTTCTGATTGACCAAGGAGGTTAGAGTGTCAACCCTAACCACCCTAACCTCCTTGGATTGACAGGCTAGGCCTATTACCATTACTATGACAATACATATGACCCACTGAGCTTCTGAGACATGCTTTAGGTGGAGGGCATTAATTTGAATGGCATACCTGCGGTGTCAATAAGAATTTTTTCACTATAATAGTATTGACAGGGGGATACTGTGTAGCATGTCAATAGCCAATTCCTATATGATGGTAATATTGGTATCCCATGAAATAAATCTTCACAAAATTTTTGATGATCCCTTTTGAAGTTTTCCGTACGTCAGGAATTGACTATTTACCAAGGAGGTTATACGGAGCCCCTCTTGCCGTTATATGTCAATAACAAATTATAAAGAAGTTTACTGATGAAGTTTGGAGGGAAGTTCGCTGAGTTCATCATTGCAGACGCTTGATACTATGCAAACGTTTGAGATACTATCTGGGTCAAAAAAATACACGTAAACAAATGTACTGTACTGCTTCTAGTACTAGTAACACACGTTAACCCTTCTGACGCATGACAGGATGATTAGTTACCTGACAAGATGACAACTTTTTATGCCTTTCAAGGCGGTCTACCAGCTCAGGCGCAAGCCCAAGTCGTCTCAGCTTCCTCAGGGACATGGTAGATATCGTTTCAGAAGGCCATCTGATTTGTTGAGCAGTAAAAATGACTCGAAGAACGATGTAAGCATGAGCAGTTTTCGTGAGAACTCCAAGACCACAGCAGGACGTCTTCCTTCAAACTCATCTTACCGCCACTTACCGCGGAGGCTGATGGGTAAATTTGGCATGTACCATTTCTCTACAGGGAAAATGGTAAAAGATGTTTGGCCATGAATTATGAAATATAAGATATACCAGTATTTTCAGAGATTTTTTACAGTATGAATATTAAATATATTATATTCTTATATTTTTATTTTACAGAAACTTCTGTCAGTGACCAAAACCTTATTTTGATTTGTAAAAAGTTTACAAAACTTTACCTGTAAATGAAACGGATACTCCCGCCCAAATATCCAACATGTCGGACAAAAGTTCAGAGACAAACAAAATCGTACCTGCAGAAAACCGGGATTACGGGCAAGTTCAGCCCGTTAACACGAAGACATGGCTAGAGGACAACGAAAAGTTCTTCCTGCCTCCAGTCTGCAACAAAATGATGTGAGTCTTGCTCCATCTTCCTCACCTTAGTGGACGACCTGAAGCCTGACCTCAGATGTCCTTAGCCGGGCTTAGATGTTGTGGTGGGGTTGTAAACAATATTGTGCTCTTGGCGTTGCACAAGTCTCAAGTTCAGATTGATTTTTTTTTACCATGCAGGCATAACTGGCAGTTGAAGGTTATGTTTGTCGGAGGGCCAAATCAGCGCAAGGACTACCACATAGAGGAGGGAGAGGAGGTATGACTATATTATTAGACTACAGTATTACTAGTATGTGGAGAGAGAAAGTTGCAATGAAATGTGAATATTTTAATTTTTTCACCACAGAATGCTCAAGTAAGACTTCTCTTTCTATGATATACTCGACAAAACCGCTTGCGGGGCATATACTATAGTCTTGCCCTAGTGTGACCAGTGGTGGTGTGAAATTGAAAGAAAAGTGGAGCATAAGACCAAGGAGCTTCTATAAGACTGAGACTGTTCAAAACTTGTTGGTTTCATCTTTCTTGTCAGCTGAGACTTTTAAAAATATTGACAGTCTATAGATAGCTTAAGTGAGGTTGTGTTGTTTGCAGCTGTTCTACATGGTGAAGGGGGACATGTGTCTGAAGATTGTGGAGCAGGGGAAACATAAGGACGTGGTCATCAAGGAGGGTGAGGTAAGATGCTCTACATCAAAGAACTGCTATTTGTAAGTCAATCACGTAGCTAGAGTACAAAGTATTTCCAATTGTACAAGCTACTGTAAAACACATTGGAAATAGATGAAAATTGGCAGATTTGAACAAATTTTTCCAGGTGTTCCTGCTGCCAGCTCGTATCCAACACTCCCCCCAGCGTCAGGAGAACACCATTGGACTGGTGCTGGAGAGGGAGAGGGGGCCCGGGGAGACGGACGGATTGAGGTGATCTGTTAGATATGGAAGCATGACTGTAGAGTATCTCCAATGTCAGTGTTCTGTAATAATTTAATACTGTATCTTTGTATTGCCACTTGTACCACTCTCTGTTATTGCAATGTGACATTACAGGTCAAGTATTATTTAAATAAGGAGACACTTTCTTTCTTTGAGGCTGTTGTAAATAACCAGATGACCAAATATATTTTCCATGGCAGGTATTTCATAGATGGGACCACAGAGAGGCTTTACGAGAAATGGTTCCACTGTACTGACCTTGGTGCTGAACTCAAACCTATCATTGAAGGGTAAGGAGTGTTGTATGTACACGGTATGTCGATCAAGGAAAAGGATTAAACCTAAGTTGATAGAAATGCTTGTTTGTAATGAAAAATGTTTCCATTGTTGGCTGCTTTACTCTAACATGTTAATGTTCATTTTACCCATAGATACTTCAATTCCACACAGTTCAAGACAGGAAAGCCAATTCCAGAGGAGCTTCCAGCAATCCTCCCATTTGAGCTGGACATGAAGACAGCTGTGATGAAACCGTTTCCCCTGAAGGACTGGCTACAGGAGCACAGGAGGGACATGGATGAAGATGGAGGTGTCTCCATGTTTGGGGACAAGTTCCAGTTTGAGGTTTGCATTCCACTATGTGGCAGCCACTGACAAGATTCTGTAGGTGCACTGTTACTGTAACAGTAATGTTTGCAACAGAAGTTATTTATTCTTTTGCAAAACTACTAGTACAATGTATTTGGTTTGCATGATTGTGTTTGTATAGTGTACCATAATAAAATAACTGAAATGAATGATCAAGACCTATGATGATAGAATGGTACATGTATCAGTCTGTGAATTTATAAAAAGTTACAACCTGGACTGATAAAGCCATGTTTACCCATCCTTACCTCTCTTGTAGACCAGGATGTTTGGAAGTGGGAAGGCAGAGGGCAGCAATGCTACAGCAGAGACATGGCTGTGGCAACTGGTAAGCGGTAATTATTGACTTATAAAATTACCCATTGTTCATTGTAGATGGTTGCTGAAAGAAGTCATTCTTGTATAACGTGGTGTTTGTCACCTTGTCATTTTCTCCCCAGGAGGGTGAGGCCAAGGTGACAGTTGGGGACCAAGTCCATAACCTGGTGGCACACGACAGTCTGCTCATTGCACCTGGACAGCTGTGAGTATGCTGTGATGATACAAAATCCACATAGCCTTCTCCCTACTGCCTAACCCATTAACCCAGGAACCATTACAACTTTCATACCAAAGCCTACCTTGACCTTTAGAGTTACTGACCTTCAATAGTTCATGCCAAAGAGAACTGGTCAGACATGCGGAGTCCAGGTGAGAAATATGGATTGATGTCGGTATATAGACAGAGTAATGAGTATGGAGGAAATTGCAGGGTTATAAAAAGCTGGGCAGGTAATGCCAGGGTATAATTTGCAGCTGTGGTAGGAACCAATCTGCCATGGTCAGACTGACTTCTAATGGTGATTGAGGAGAAAACTATATCCATTTCTCCTGACCCATATCATCAGGAGGAGCACTATGGTTTTGATGAAGTGGGATGTCAAGAAACATTGTATTCATCACCAGTCACCCACCAGGGTGATTCTGTACATACCACCTCTTTAAGTATTGATTTGCTGTTGGAGTTTCTGTGGGTTGAGGAGAATGCATGACTTGGAATAGTCCTGGTATCAGTGATCTCTTGGCATCAGCTGTCAATGTCCTCCAGCTGTTTGGCTTTGAACTTTAAAACAATTGTTTTCATTGCTCAATTATTTGCATAGCTTTCTTTGCATACACACTTTGTCTTGCCTGTAGAAGGTAATAACTATTTTTGGTTGTAATGCTTGTGTTGTACTTTTGCCTTTACAGGTACAGGTATGAGGGCACAGAGGGAGCAGCGTGCATGGCTAACCTACAGGATCCTAATGGGAAGAGTTAGGAAGGTTGAGACATGTTGATCTACACACACACACACACACACACACACACACACACGAGACCCATTACAAGTGTATCTATGTAACCAATCATTCAAACTTGAGATAAATGCACTTCCTGTTTGCAAAGAACAGAACCAGACTAGTTAATATTACTAGTATCAACCTGTCTATGAATCATGAATCAGAGAAAACTTTGTGTAAGAGTTACAGTTTCAGATTACATTTATCCCTACATCTCTGTAACCTTGGTTGGTTGCATGAGTGATTTGACTACCATGTCTTCATTTATTATTGCTTTTCTCTATCATTTTGGTCAAACCATTTCTGTAGAAAATGAGAAGTTTTGTTTCAGGAACATTTGTGGCAAACTAGTTATGGGTTATGACATATCTAGTCTTTGATCATCGTAACTCATTGGACTCAGATTGAGTCAGAATCTTTAACAATCTTCAAACATCATTGCTGTAAAAGGAAAAAAAACAAAGGTCTAGTGAATTATGTATTTTTCATAGTTTTAATGTACAATTCAGACAGCGAATCTCTGAACTATATAAACACGATTTTAGTATTGCCTTCTGAAGGTCAATTATATATTGTAAACTATATGAAACTTTGGCAAGTTTTTCTTGAAATTACCAACAAGATATTGTTGCTCATAGAAATAAGAGCTTGCAAAGCTATTTTGTGCTGTGGGAACCATGAAAAGTTGCTTTTATTCCATATATAATACACCTAATTTGTTGCTTACTTGCTTATTATGTTGTTATTTGTCATCCCTCACTCGTACCATCATGGACATGGTTGACCAGAATCTCCTATCTAAATGTGTTACTTGACTGTAGTTCAAGTATATAGTCACATGTATTGTAGTATGTTGTTTCCATAACAAGCACTATAAAAGTGGAAGGTCTCTCCTACACACCTACACTAAATCTTCTATCTGACTTAAATTCATGCAGCATCACCACACAGGAGTCCAGAAGCTGCTCGACTGCAGGAAACCTTTATTGCCTTCTCCAAATGTTCTACAGTTTAGTCCAGCTCTGCATGTTTTTTTTCTTTTAAACAATTACAGGTAGATACCATAAACACTCCAAATCTCCAGGGTATCCACAGACAGAATGTCTACTTTGCCATTGCTAAATTATGCATAACAAGCAGCTTATACACTGCACCTATTTATAGTATGAACATCACAGGTGATTGTGGCAAATTCTATTGCAGGTAATCCAGTGTAACTGTGCTAGACATAGACATTGATAGTACAACCCACAAGCTTACACAAGACAGTGAAGACACATACACAACAGTTCCATGAACCATGAATGCACTGCTTAATTGTCATCAGTAAAGCCAACAGAAAATTACTAATAGGCAATTTTCACAGGATGCAGACTTATGTCTGTGAGTCTTACTAAGCTCTTCTTTAATGTGTCAGTGAGCTGTACCTGTATAAGCCAATCTCCATATTGCAACAAAATCTTTGTAAAAGGTCTGTGATCATCAAATTCCTCCTGACCCCAGAACACTTCATTACTAAAACAGCCTATAATACCAGATGATGAATGTACTAGTATGACATAGAGGGCATAAAAGTTTCAGTTTTTTAGTTCTGATGCTCTTGAATGTAGGAATTCTAGTTTGTACATTTTTATGACATTTGGAAGTTTTCCAAAACAGCACTCAACAGTGCACAGGGTAACAACTTGTGGATAATACTTGTGCAATATTGGATAGAGAAACCCAATATTGTACTTGTTCCTATAGGCCCTGTATTTCCATGTGCTGCCAAGCTGCACTAATTTGTTACTTATGGAAGACAATCCTCCCAGTAAAATTGGTCCCAAAATCAGTTCCCTGAAAATGTGACTAATTTTGTGTGATGCCATTGTATTCAATGTAATGTTACATAACAAAAGTTAATGTACTAGTTTACAGACTGAATTCTGTCTGTACATTTCTTTCCACAGAACCATATACACGTAATCATTGTCTTCATATTTTTACATCAGAAATTACATCATGGTACAAAGCACATTCTGTTCCCCACTTAATGAACTTGTCCAACATAGAATATACAAATGACACAAATAGGATGCAACAAACTAAAATTATTGCTGTATGCACATGTAAGTTATTGTAATATCGCACAAAGCCATGGTCACTTCATGGTTACCATGTGTCTGCTGACAAATGGTAACTGTCCCTGGAAACACATTAAGTAATTTTCTGATCAATTTAAGCCTATACTCTGCCAGTATACAGTAAGATATTGAGGTATGTGGTTTGCAGGACTTGTGCTTGAGTAATTGAACTAGGACTAGGAGCAACAAAGACAGATTTGTTGGGACATTATTGAGTAATTATGAGGCAGGGTGTCATACTAACCTCTACTTGCACTTCCTATAAAGAAATGTACTTGTGTCTATTAGTTTTTGAATTGAAAAATACTACTTGCCACAAGAAAGTCTTGTCTGACTGTGGAATTCAGGTCGTCATCCAGGGCACTAGGAGCAATTTCATCAGTCTAGAATTAAGACATCAGGACATTGAAATGAAGTTTTGTTTACACTTGTTTCTTCAAAGCAACTTTCCCATGTCTTGTCACTAAGACTGAAGGGAAGTTTCTTGACATTTTCTTTGACTTTAACCTCTCCAAGTAGACTTAGAGCTGTTTCACTTTCAAATATTTTGGGAGTTGGGAAATTCCCTTCCATCTGAACATCATTGCTAGCCTGATTAAATAGCACCCATACTGGTCCTCTGTTACTGTTACCGGTAGTTGCAGTGAGGGGGCCCATACAGCCCTGGAGTTTCTGTTATACAGACTAACCCATTTTTCAATTTCTAAAATGGACCAGGTTGTCAGTTAGTATTAAAGGTTATCTAGTGGATAAGGTCTGAAGGGGGATAGGCACTCTCATAGGATCAAGATTTTCACCACTGTAGTACATCAAATATTTTTCAGGCAAAAATAGATGGCAAAAAAATTTTTTTTAAAGCTTCAAGTGAACTTGAAATCATACATGGCTTGAGTTAAATTCCTTAAATAGGAATGTGCCTTTAAAGCAGTTTAGTCTGTTTGTCAGAGAATCTAAGAGACGACTTTCAGGTTACCATGTCTGCTGACTGGCAGGATAGAGGGATACATCTGTCTTCATAAATACATAACTCCACGGGTTACAATAAATAGTACTACATGTGTGTTCCTACAGTGTTTTTTTTACATCCACCAACTCTGAATTCAACATTCTAATACATGTATCCTCGACTAACTGGTGCTGCTAATAGTTATGTTCATGCTACAAACACGGCATCAGATAGGGGCTAGACAAAAAAATCTGATTCCATGGAAGCCACACTTCAAAAGCTAAAACATTTGGAAAACTTAGAACAATACAGTATTTCCTGGCATAAAAGAATTGCATTGAAAAGGCATTGCTTAAGGAAACATGTAACTCATACTTTTTGCATAAAGATTCATACGATGAAACAGTTAAGTCTCTTTCTCATGTCCCTGTGGTCCCATAGTTAATATATTGCCATCCTTGAAGGATTACTTCATCTCTCTAGAGTCAATGCTCATGTCACTTCTTAAATAGACCATCATGTGATATATAACATTTGGAACAGGACTTGGTTTACATCTTATAAATATCTTGTTTAAATATATATCTATGTACAATATTCCATGCAGGTTCAAGGTTGCAGTCATAAATATCTACTACTTTGCACAAATGTGTTCATCTCTGTTTCATCAACAACATGGGTATAGTTTCCAATATGGAAACATGTGTCTGACTGGGGCCTGCAGGGGTGCTGAGAGACACTTGTTAAAATTCACATCTTCGAAGGGACAATTTATAACATTTTCATCCAAAATCCATCAGAAAAATTACATATCTCTGTCTTGCAAGAAATCCTCCTGATACAGCTGATGAAATACTTACCAGTAGTGTCAGTTGTACATGGACTACCAAGCATTTGTTTTTCTTTCCTCAAAGGTCTTTGATAGAAAGGTCATCTATATGTATCCTGACCTTCACCTCGATGACGGTTGAGACACTATTTATGCTTGACAAAAACACGAGATTCCCTTACATGACACATACCAGGACATGTTGACATCAGGACCACAGATAGGGGCCTATCTGTCTTCAGCGTATTATTTTAGTATAGAGTATCCCGAATGAGATGTGTTGAGTGTTTCTGATGTCTGATTGCATCTTTGCATTTAAGGAAATGTTAGAAAACACAATTTTCACCTGTCTCCCCTGTAGCTCAGGAAACCCCCTGTAGACCCAATCATGCTGTATCCACGGCTCCAGATATGAAGCCATTTCCACCATTACTTATAATGTCTGACAAATTTGAGGCATGGGAAAAATCCATGTGTTTTAAGGGGCTTGCTTTTCTTGGGGTAGCGTTGAAGGAGAGCTGTGAAAGACCCAGTCTTGAATTTTTAGATTTCCGAGTTCCTAGAATCCGTTTTTTTTAAACTTAACAAGAGAGACAGGTGTTTGAAGTCCCCCCTACAATGGAGATATCTGTCCTGAGAGTGGATACATTAAGTCTCTTTCCGATATGATATACTTTCTCTGTGGAAAGATATGAATGTATCACATACAGGATGGTTCAGAGTTACTGTTCCTTATTCTTGATGTCTCCGTTGCCCATGCGTGGCGGCTCCTGGTAACGCAGCTTCAGGGTGTTGCCAATCACAAAGCGCTCCACGATGAACAGCCCAACCAACCAGCAGGGAGCATACTCCAGGGTGATCAGCCCAAACAGGTCATAGTCAAAGGGGGTATAGTCCCAGGGACAGGCGTTAAACTGGCGCAGGATGTACCCAGTGCAGAACTCCCACAGGTATGTCCAGATCAGGTACAACAGGAGGCGTAAGGGAAGAACCACGCGATCCTTCAGGGCCAGGTACATGTGCTCGATGACAAAGATGGACATCCCATAGATGAGCAGTGACCACACACTGGTGACCCCCGGGAACTTCCAGTTAAGGTTCACCACAAACTCCCACGCTGCCGTGAACATGACCTCGCAGACGTAGCCATGGACGGCATAGAGGTAGAAGCGGGAGTACCACTCCAGGCGGGTGGTGTACTCCTGGCCGTAGGGCATGGCAACCATGATGCTGGTCCTGGGGAACTGCAGAGAAAAACAGAAGGCCATATGTTATTTGGTGGAAAGCTTACCTTGGGAACAACATATTAACTCCACCCGATACAATGACAAGTGTTGATAATCTCTAAGCAGATGTTTGGCTTTATCACCACTTGAAAAATGCACATACTATGCAAAAAGCAAGGAAAAAAAAGCAAGAGACAAGCATATACTTTGGTTTGCAGACTGAGGTATTGACCTTGTACTCCAGTCATGAAGGTTATATGATATCTCAGGTCCAGTGTTGACCTCACTTTACTTCACCCAGTTTAATACATATGTCCATCCCACAGGGGTCTGACCATGTGACACCATTAGAAATTTTGTCTCCACTTCGGCTGATAAGTTGTTATTTTTTTAAAGTACCCATGTAGCAGGTCTGATTACCTTGATTCTCATTGTCAGCATTAAAACATGTGACTCTATTCACAGCTTTAATCTCCCTGCACCATCCTCACCCAGGAGTGCTTATTCTTCTTATCAGGGTTTATCACATGGTGGCCTCCAGCAGGCCTTCTGTCTTATCTCCAGTTCTTTCACACTAATGGCCACATCATCCCCACCACAGGGCCAGATCTGGGCCTTAAACACTGATGTAACATGTCTGTTCCAACCTTCCTTGGATAAGCTGTTAATCTGTAAGGTCCCAAGCAACATCCCTGTGTCTACAGAACAGCGCCAAAATCAATGATAAAATCTATTTCTGCATCCATCATGTCTCATACTTGACAGGTTTTTTTTTTCTGATTTAGGCAACACCAATTTAATTTGTTGCTTCTCGGATTCGCCTCTTCATTTTTTTCTGATTTGCAAGAAAAAAAAATTCTGGTTCTAAATCAACTAAAAAATGCTCATATTTTGCCTCCAACAGTTGAAGAAAGTCCTTTCCTTCCTAGTTGTTCCAGTTGTTACATCTACCAATGCAGTGGTTTGATAAAAAGTTCAAAATTCATTGTTTAAATTTTAACCCAGTCTTTTGTGTTGACTTCATGGTATCTATTCTAATATTTGGGGCTATAATAGGATGCCCAGGCCTGTTTTTATTTTTTTATTTTTTCACCCTGTCGCTTCATTTTTTTCTGAAAAAATCTGAGAAGCAACAAATAAAATTGGTGTGGCCTTACAAAAAAAAGAGTTTAGGTTCTGAATCAACTCCAAAATGCTCATATTTTGGCCCCAACGGTTGAAGAATGTCCTTGTCTTCCTAGTTGTTAAAGTTTTTCCATCTATCAATGCAGTGGTTTAAAAGTGATCAAGTTGGACTGTCAGCCAACGAAAATTTGGAGATAAGCAATTTACCTTTCAAAATTATAGTCACTGTTCGAAGAATTTATGTTTGAGTGGTTTAAAAGTTCAAAATTCATTGTATGAATTATAACCCAGCCTAAGTATGTTGACTTCATGGCTCCTTTCGTAACATTTTGGGCTATCATGGGGTGCCTTGGCCTGTTTTTCTTTTTTTTATTTCGCCCTGTCGCTTCTGAAAAAATCTGAAAACCAACAAATTACATGTAAATTGGTGTGGCCTGAGGAAAAAAAATGTATCCAATTGGTACATCTGATGAACAAGCTTAGACCTGAGAAATCTGTTCCACCGACAGCAAGAAAAGATATTCAAGCCAGTGGTCTTACGGTATATTACAGTACATGTATGTGTAAACTAATAGAATATACAACTGACAACTTTGATAACAATACAGAACTGAGACAGCTTTGGAAATCTTGCATGTGCCAAGAGAAACATCACATCAGCAAATATATCTAAAAACATTCCATGCAGAATTGAGTAAAATGCCTCACACAGCACAGAAACAGGAAATTATTGACACTGGAACAAGATGGCAGCTGGGTGTTTTCAAATTTCATGATTATGTAATATAGGCTACATGTACATTGAACTTATGCTGGAATAGGTTGCATGAAGGTATTCTATTGGAATCCTAAAACAGACTGCATTTAATGTTGATTGAAGGGCAATACAGGAGACCAGCAGCCTGTTACACTGGCTGGTGGCGCCAGAGGATAGAGATGGAGACAGTCTAATTACCAGAAAGCACCACATGGGGAGATGGTACATGTACTGGTAACCTCGAATGAAATAGTAACAACATACATGTTTTGCTATATGGACAGTATCTACATCTATTGCTGTACACTCCTTCTGGTCTTGAAATGTTGATGTAAGCTAAGATTACATTACAATGACTTACTGACTGATTTTTTTCTTTTCAATGACAATAACAACTATTACCATGGCAAAAGGTGGAAACAGAATTGTATTGGTTCCTACTATTTATTTAGTATTTTTTTCAACACATAATAAGTGGGTCATGCTGGATCAGCACACAACTGTTGTACAGGAAAAGCCAACACTCCAGTGAGTGGAATTTCAGCACCATGGACAGCACCATTAAGCATAACTAACCATGGGGTCCTGGCAATCACAAGGGTTAGAACATTAAAAAACTAAGCTGTGATTTCTTCCCTTTACCCTACAACACAACATAGCACTATCAGCACTTGTCAGTAAAGACAGGGGACCATTCCTATATCCAGTGTTCGAAATACTTTTTTGAGCCAGGTAGCACAGTGTGCTACCTCGGGCAAAAACTAAGTAGCGCATAAGAATTTTAGGTTGACGCTCCCCCCCCCCCAGATTTGTCGAATTCTATGCACGAGTCACAATACAGTACATCTTTCCTCCATATTCTTCAATGCTATGGCACAGCCACAGCCTGTCTTTGAACCATGTCTCTTCAAATGCGAATTTGCGGACACGTTTGAATGGCTTTCTCATCGACGTTGGCTCGACGGTGCCTTTTTCTGCTGTGCCAACACGGCCACCTACGACTGCGTTCCTTCCACCGCTGCTTGCACCGCGGCTGCCGGCACTGGCATCTTTACCGCCGCTGCCTCTGACCCAGCTACTGGCGTTCCTTCCGCTGCGGCTGCTGGCGTTCCTCCTGCCTCCTCTCGAGAGGTAGACGCTTTGGCAAAATACGAACAATGTACCTGGACTCGCCATGTTTACAAAATTTAGAAAACTCCAGAAACTCAAAATCAAGGCTCCACATTTCGCAGATTTCCGTTTCATTTTTGGTTGATCAATCACGTGGAGATTTCAGGAATTCGTGAAACATCACAGTCTCTCCGGCAGATCTCTTGCGCGGCCGCCGTCGGTCCCAGATTGTCGCCCGGCGCCGGCGTCAATCAAGATCTGGCCCTGAGTCGGCTCACGTGATTGCCGACTGGTGCCGCCTGCACAGAGAACGCTTGCATTTTTAGTTCAGCGGTACATATTTTCAGGTTGCGCGGTGCGCTACCTGAGTCAGGGAGCAAGTAGTGCACAAGAAAATCAGGTTGCGCGGCGCTACCGCACTACCGGGTATTTCAAACACTGTATATCAATATTCAACATTCTGCCACCTATCTTCAAGTACATGTACTGATAATAATGATCAGTCTGCAATGTTGAATGAGATTGTGTCTATAACATGGACAGACAGCAATATATTTCACAGCTGTTACAATAAAGGTCCTATCTATTCAGCCATACAAGCCATGTGGTTGTCCTAGATACTGACTGACTTTCTGTACATAAAGACATATTCTAGATACTGCCAAGACACTTCCCATCCTTATAATATTACTGGTACATGCATTTTTATCAAACGTAACATCAAATCATCCATTTTCTCTGGCAAGTGACCTCCCTTTCTTTCTGCATTGAGGGTTCCACCATGATATACATCATCATGTTGCACAACAGTACAATCAGCTTTCAATTATAGTGATGGAAAGCAGGAGTATGATGTTTCCACTAATGGAATACTATGCAGTAGGGATTTTAGATCTAAAGGCACCAGGGTACTCTGTATCGTTATGTTATCAATGATTACCTTCATCAAATGACAGATACCAATTTTAGCAAATAGCTGTTGTAAAGAACAATGAAGGATGGCACATAATATCAGTTTTTTGTCATGGACTCTTTCACAATGCAAATATATTTGCATACTGGTTTGGGTTGTCAGGAGGATATATGTGTGGGGTCCATCATCCTCTACATGTATGTATTCATGGTATTTCCTACCGTTCCAATGGCATGCCACATGATAAAATACCGGCCTGAAGCCAACCTGTTCACATGCACTACTGGCTGAAAATGGCGACAGCACAGTTGGATGGCTGTTCCCACAAAGGAAAATCAGCTTTCAAGTACTGCCTAATGGCATATACCTTATAACTGCTAGTAAAAATGGCAAACCATGAAAACATCATAATTCTCTGACAATATATTACCTGCAGAGCAGCCAGCGGCCCACTGAGAACTGCCTGCTGGTCCACAGAACAGAACAGAACAGAGCTGATATGGCTGGAAATCCTCTTCCACTAGCTGATTGGATTGTGGGCAGGGAATGGACCTAATAATGCTTCAAACACGCTCCTGATGGAACCTATTTCTGGGCCCTGCCTGGGAAATTGCATCATGCAGGGATTGGGGCTTGTTTGCAGAGCTCTCAGTACCGGCACAGTTTTCCAAGCCTTTCTGATTCTCAGCCACTTCTGGGGATTTTCCACCAGCAAGCAGAACCCTCACTTACATGTAAACACATTTCAGCAACCTCTCCAAGCCAAAAATAGGACACCCTTCTGTGAAAATAGATTTATTTTCTACTTCTGTCTCATGTCATTGATCTTTTCAAGGACCAATAATCAATATTTGTTGATATCGTTATAAAATGGGATTTTCATATTTATTCTACCTCTTACTACAGTAGATTCAAACTGACCACTTGGAAACATATAGAATCTCTATTCTACCCAAGATATGATGTAGGAAAATACAGTTACAACACCTTCCATGTAACGGTCACACGAATGGGGGCCCGCATGCCCTTTTCCGTAGAGCGTAATCGGCCGTTTTAATTCTACGTAGAGCGTAGACGGACCGCACTAATTCAACGTAGAGCGTAATTGGCGCATTTTGCGTAGAGCGTTATTCGCCGTTTTATTTTACGTAATGCGTTATAGCTACCCGGAATTTATCGTAAAGCGTAATGGGGGAGGATTCTTTAATTCAGCGTAATACGTAGCCGGCTTTCAAAATTTAGCATAGAGCGTTGTCGGGACCCCCCCATGCAGGTCCCCATGAATATGTAAGAAACAAACAGAGGCGAGTAGAACAGGAAAAACCCCTGGCTCCCAGGTGCCGGGAATCGAACCCGTGCCAAACCCGGGCAGCCAGTCCACGAGTTATTGTCATAACCGCTAGGCCAAAAGGTCCAGAACCAGTTGGGCTGGTCAGTTGGTGGCGTATGAACTCCACTGTTACACTACTCCCCCTTTTCTTTCAAGATTCGTCCTCGAATCTTCCGAGTTCGACATCCCTGTGCGGCACACAGCCTATACACAGGGCCGGTGTGGGAACCAGTGAAACAAACAGAGGCGAGTAGAACAGGAAAAAACCCTGGCTCCCAGGTGCCGGGAATTGAACCCGCGCCAAACCCGGGCAGCCAGTCCACGAGTCATCGTCATAACCGCTAGGCCAAAAGGTCCAGAACCAGTTGGGCTGGTCAGTTGGTGGCGTATGAACTCCACTGTTACACTACTCCCCCTTTTCTTTCAAGATTCGTCCTCGAATCTTCCGAGTTCGACATCCCTGTGCGGCACACAGCCTATACACAGGGCCGGTGTGGGAACCAGTGAAACAAACAGAGGCGAGTAGAACAGGAAAAAACCCTGGCTCCCAGGTGCCGGGAATTGAACCCGCGCCAAACCCGGGCAGCCAGTCCACGAGTCATCGTCATAACCGCTAGGCCAAAAGGTCCAGGACCAGTTGGGTTGGTCAGTTGGTGGCGTATGAACTCCACTGTTACATGTAGGACTACTGTACAATTGCTTTTTCTTCAGGTCTCCGTATACTGATTGGAGAGATCTGTTTCCTACTTTACCTAACGATAAGACTTTCCTCACATGATATTCCACATGTCGTGTGACATATACATGTAACAGCTGGTCAAAATTAAGGCAATATCACGGCTTCTATTACAACATGTCAAATATGACCATGGATGAACTGAACTGCCATTTTGACACAACCACATTGAAGCAAAGATTTTCAATATCAAAAAATACCAGATTTGCACACCTATTTACTAGCGTGCCAAGAACTCCTTCAAAACTGGTAAATACCAGTTCCTGATCAGGAACAGGGAGGGCTAAAATCAGAATCTGTGTCCAGGTATTTATCTGACTGCTTGTCTCATGCTCAGATCTGATAAAGAACATTTTAGAAAACAGAAATAATTTGCTTCACCACTAAAGAGCCTCCTTATGTGGTAAAATTACAGCAGCATGTGATTTAATATGTATAATTTGGTTTCTGAGTATCGCTTCACAGCTTTCCCCCAACTGAGAACAGAGTACTGCATGAAACTTTACAAATTAATCAATGTCTTTCTCCTGGGAAATGAAAATGACCTTCAGACTATTATCATCCTTCATCAGACCACACAACTCATTAATCTGCCATTACATTCATCATGATGGTATGGTCCATGGTGACAGTTGTGGTTCATGCCAACGGCAAAGTTTTCTCATCTGACAATCAACATGCCATGTGTGTGAGAAGGTATCTTTCTCCTCTTGGATGTATGTGTACACCCACCAGCATGGCATGTGGAGGATTGTGTATATCAAACATACTGCTACTCAGTAAATTGAAAACTAGCATGATGTAATTTTCCAGCCTGGAAATGTTTGCAGTTCAAAACTAGGAATCTACAGCAGCTATTAGTATATAACAATCAATATACCATCCTTGCTTGTTTGTTTGTTTGTTTGTTTGTTTGTTTGTTTGTTTGTTTGTTTGTTAAAAAAAACAATTTGTCAATAGCAACTCCCTCAAAGACCAATAAAAACACAGCAATATTCCCAACCAAAAAGGGATCATATAACAGCAAGGAAACAAAGATTAACTGGTACTGAAAAAAACAGCACACATCATCTAAGGATTAACTTAAAAGTCATATTGACTGTATTGTGGTATAAGTATTTGAGGTATTTATGCACACTGCAAAACACCACATGTTTATGCCTCAAATGTTCTACAATGTGCAATAGTATTAATAAGTAATGCCGCCATACTCACCAAAAGTGCCCACACGAAGCAGTAGGTACAGGAATCAGATGCTCTCAAAAGTACCGGATGCAGCTGCTACAGCAGGTGGCAGGTGTTCAAAGATTGCTTTTAGTACAGATTTGTGGCTATTCTCAGTGTGTCACTTGTGTAATAACTGCTATATCTTCCAGGAAAACATCCACCTAGTATTCGGGTACTCTGGCAGATCCCTTCTGTAGATGTCAGGTACAGCTGGAGTGTGCAGATGTCAGACAGGTCTCACAGCAAGCAGGTGTGGGCAGTCCTACAGATTACAGAAGGTCTCACAGCTGGCAGGTGTCAGGCAGTCCTGCAGATGACAGGTGGTCTCAGATGCGAAGGTGTCAGTAATCTGAGAGGTGGCTTATTCAGGTGCTTGTTGGCACTACAACTCTGCTGCAGAGGAGCTGCAGAGGAGATAAACAGCAAAAATTCAGGCATTTGTGATTTTTTTTTACTGCCCACTATTAAAGTACTGGTTTTAGACCAAGTCTCAGCATATTTCCTCAGCAGGTACTTGAAAATTTTAGTACCACAAAAGAGACCTACACCTACCTGAATGGAATTACAGAACCTATGGAAACTTAGCTTGGGGATTTAAAATACATATTCAGCAAATCACGACACTAACACTACTGGTATTACAGGGCCATATTTGGGAAATGTAGCTCCTTGTACAAATGGCAAAGTGTCTGGGAAGTTGAAGTGGGAACAGACATCTTTACATTGTGAATTATTATTCCTTCCTATTTTAAGACCATTCTAAGTATTTTGGGTGTATGAGGTTATTTTCTTCTAGTTCTCAACCTTTCTTGTCGTCAATATCTTGGTATCAACAAGGAGGTTAAAAATATAGATATAACCTCCTTGGCATCAACCTGACAATGTCTCTACCTAGTGATTCTCTTATCAACCTGACAATGTCTCTACCTAGTGATTCTCTTATCAACCTGACAATGTCTCTATCTAGTGATCTCTCTTACCATTTAGGTGTGAAAATAAAAATCTCTGAGGTCCAAAGTCTGACCATGACATAATCCATTCTCTTATCAACCTGACAATGTCTCTACCTAGTGATTCTCTTATCAACCTGACAATGTCTCTATCTAGTGATCTCTCTTACCATTTAGGTGTGAAAATAAAAATCTCTGAGGTCCAAAGTCTGACCATGACATAATCCATCAGGCTGTCAGATGGAGGTCAGCTCCAACTGATGGTACATCAAGGTGGAAAATACTGACGTGATAATGTCCCTACTAGCTTACAAGATCATCTGGGTCAGCTGCTTCCAAATGCCTGAGGAAGGAGTAGACTGTGACTACCTCTTATTGCTAATTCTCATCCTTTCATAGCTTAGACTGAATAGAAATTTGGTAAAACTTATATCAATGTACCATAAACATTTTACGGGATTTTATAGGGCCCAAAATAGATATGTTTGGACCACTGCCATTATCTGATTATACATTCTTTAACACTCTAGCAGTAGAGGGGTATGAATGCACCAACTTAATTCCAATATGAACTGTGTTTCCACAATGATGATCTAAAACAATGTTTGCTGGCCTAAAGGTCACGTGTCATCATCACTCAATAGTACTAGTATACAGAAACTACAGCTGCACAATAATCAACAGGATTAGGTGATTTAGCACGAACAAAAACTGGACAATTTTCCTGTAGAAGCCATGAATTAATGATGAACTGCTAATAACTAATTCTGAAAGGCCTATTGTTGGATCTTACTATTCTTAGCACCAAGATTGGAAATATTTTCCAGAATGTAATTATGCTTCCATTCATAACTACTTCGTATTACATGAATTTTTACCACCTGAAGATTGAAACAACATTCAGACTTTGCAGGTTTCAATCTGAATTATGCCCCTGCCCCTGCCTTGCGAATCGGATTCAGGGCTGAATAACACCTAAGCAGGATTAATGTGGCCCCGTCTAAATGCTCCTAGTCACACAGCTTGTTTCAAGCCAGCTTGAGCACATCGTGACTTCAGTCTGAACACATTGCGACTTGAGTCGGTTTTCTTTGCATGTTGGCCCGGCCATGGGTCACAGGGTCATATTTCTTTATTTATGTGCAATACAAAAAGGTACGCGACCACAACTCCAAGAGCGGTAATACAAATAATGTGTCCATTCTACGACGAGCTCCACTACGTTTGGTGGGACCACACCAGCACTCGGCCGAGGTACCTGCCGACACTGGGAGGAGGGTGCCAAGCAAGCAGGCTGTTGTCCTCTGACATTGGCACGACACCACCCTGCGTCTTTTGATAAAACTATAAGGATTGTGGCTTGCACCGGCTTGTAGTTGGACACAAATTGACGACTCATGCATTGTGCGGATCAGGTGTGAGGCTTAGTATGAATTGGGCTTAAAAGCTATCAAAAACACAGGTGCCAATGAATATTGAGAGTAACTAAGTCACTTTTTTGATGTCTGAATCACTTTAGGTATAGTCAGCTCTATCTAGATGGTCCAGAGCAGATCTGGGGGATTTGGATTAATTTGCTGCATTTCTGCTAATATTGCAACACAACATATGTGACATGGTTTTATGATGTCCCACAACTTGTGTTGGAAACATTGGAGGTTCTCCATAACTTCCTTGATATATCCCAAGATTTTCCCATCATCCCAACAATTAGGAGACAATGGCCATCGTCATTCTATTAAAGTTTGCCAAATCGCGATCCAGGTAAATCACATACCTCACATCTGGTAAACGCGCCTCACATTCCATCGAAATTGTGCCCAAGTAGAAGTCGGCCAAGCTAGAACTCTTGGTAGTTCAATCAAAAGATGCAAGCTGATGTTGTGCCAATGTCAGAGGTCAACGACCTGCTTCCTCTTTGTCCCCCTCCCAGGGTGGTCCCACCAGACATGGTGGACCTCGTCCTAGAATGGACACGTTATTCGGACATTTAATAATACCACTCTTGAAGTTGCGACTGCGTACCTTTCGGTATTGCATATAAATAAAGAAAAATCACCCCATAATCCATGACCGGGTCAGTATGCAAAGTAAACTGGTGAAACCACATTGCGTTCAGACTGAAATTGGTTTGAAACTACCTCCCGAGGTGGTTTGGGATCAAGCCGGTTTCAATGTGACTTCGAGCGTTCAGACGGAGCCACATCAATCCCGCTTCGGTGGATTCCAACTTGAATGCGCTTCCACGATCTTTTTGTGAAGAGGGGGAATATTTATATGGGCCAAGCATTTGTCAGAATTCAGATGGCCAGTATTTGCTTTACACCTGTCTCTGAGCCCTTAGGTCTATTGAATCAAAAAGCACGAATCTACCGATAATCGTGAAACTTGGTCATCAGGAGTGAAAATGACAAAGACGCGAGCTGGGATTCTAACGTTACATATATAAACTAATAAAGGACGCACATACCAGCCAGCCGGCCGGCTCCTACAACGCACCGCCACCACAACTTTTGGTCCACGACCACATATGGCCACATCATGCATGTGAGCTGCTTGTATAAGTTTCATTCATCTTGGATGTAACAGAAATACTGGGCTCAAGTACCTACCTGGGCGATGTAATCTGCTTGCAGCTCAAGACGACTGCTGACCCTCGAGCCCTCAGCAACGCAGCAACATCCACATCAGCAAGCATTTATCATGGATGGAACATTTGGTCTTACGTCATACCAAAACAGGAAGTGGTAGACAGGTCACCGGATGTACACTTTCCTGACATCAACTGTTGCGCCTCCTACCGACTATTAAAGGAACTACGGATACGGCATATTACTTTGCTCTATATAAAAGCCCATTTATATGTGTGGATAGGCGAAGCACTGCATGTATTTCCATCATGCTCATGTTCACCTCCAGTGATATTGAGCTAAACCCTGGCCCTGACGGTGCCGACACTGAGGCTTCCGACATGAGCAGTACAGCATATTTGTGTGGCTCCTGCCACGAACCAGTGACATGGGATGATAAGGGTATCATGTGTGAAGAATGCAATACATGGTTTCATGCAGATTGCCAGAATATTCATGACTCTACCTACAACAGATTAGGTGAGAGTAGTGAAGTGTGGACCTGTGCAATTTGTGCAGGACCAAATTACAGCTCAGTTTTATTTGATCTCCACAGAGTCAGTCAATCACAGGAGTCAAGTATTAGTACCTCAGATTCAAGTTTTGGTAGCCTAGATTCTGTCAATCCCGACAATATATCCTCACCTTTGCATGCCTCATCACCGATCAAACCAAGACCAAGCTTACAGCTTGGACGCCCATTGCGTATTCTCAACCTAAATTGCCAGTCTCTTGTTAATAAAAAGGGTCCCTTTTATAACATTATCGACTGTACAAAACCTGACATAGTAATATTGACCGAAACCTGGTTCCACCAGGGTATACTGACATCAGAATACTTCTGTGCCCGGTTTAGTGTTCATAGACGGGATAGAAGTAAAGTAAACACTCGCGGTGGGGGGGTACTTATAGCCGTAAACAGTGACTTAGTAAACAGCCGTGAAGAGACTCTCGAGTCTGACTCAGCTGAGACACTCTGGGTCAAGATCACCATGCAAGGTTGCAAGACATTATATGTTGGTGCTTGTTATCGACCCACTGAGGGCGATGACACCACCACAGACATACTGGACCACTCATTGCGAAGGATCTCCTCTAGTGATAAGAACATTATCCTACTTGGTGGCGACTTTAACTTACCAGGCTGGGATTGGGGGAATAAGACATTGAAACCCAGAACCAGTCATTCTGCAAAACACAGACAATTTGCTGATTCAATGCAAGATAATGGCCTCACCCAAATAGTGGAAGACCCAACTCGAGGTGTAAACACCCTGGATCTCATACTTACAAACCGCCCGGCACAGATAAACAGAACTCAGGTAATCCCCGGGATAAGTGACCATCTTGCAGTGTACACAGAGTTGGAGGTGAAACCTCTGAGGCGGCGGCAAATCCCGCGCAAAGTCCCTATTTATGCCAAGGCTAATTGGGAAGGCTTCAGAGAGTTTGCAAATAACCTAGCTGATAAAGTACGGGCCGCAGAGCCATCATCTAATATAAACCACCTCTGGAACATTTTGAAAAACGGACTCCTTGAGGGGATAAATACTTACATCCCACATCGTACAACTAAAAGAAAGGACTCTCACCCATGGTTAAACCCTAACCTACGACGTAAAATTAGACACAGAGACAAAGCATATAAAGCTAGTAAAAAGACTGGACGCCCGTCTTTGGAGGCAAAATTTCTGAGGCTCAAACGCGAGGTACAGCGTGAGCTGAGGAAAGCCTACTGGGAGTATGTAGAAGAAATCATTACTCCAGAGAGTGACGAAAACAGTGACACATGTAGAAAGAAGTTCTGGAAGTTTATTAAACATCAGCGTACTGACCACTCTGGAATTGCACCACTGAAAGATAAAGGTAGACTTATTACTGATCCACAGCAAAAAGCAGAACTTCTAAATGCACAGTTCCACTCCGTGTTCACACGTGAGACTCCAGCAATACCTACTCGACGTGGTAGGAAGACCAAACCCATGCCTAAAATTAGTATCCACAAACAAGGAGTTCTGAAATTACTACAAAACCTTAATCCAACAAAAGCTGCTGGCCCTGATGGCCTTAGTCCAAAAATCTTTAAAGAACTCTCTGAACAGCTAGCTGATCCCTTGACACGAATATTTAAAAAATCACTCTTAACAAGTAAAATCCCCGATGACTGGAAGCACGCAAACGTGACTCCGATCTTTAAAAAAGGCCAAAGGTACGATAAAGCAAACTACAGACCTATTAGCTTAACCTGTATTGCTTCTAAGTTAATGGAACATGTTATTTGTAGTAGCCTAATGAAGCATGCGGAACAGCATGATCTCTTCTATCAGCTACAAAACGGTTTTCGACCCGGAAGGTCATGTGAGACACAGCTTCTGGAACTTGTTCATGACATTGTAAACAACATGCAGGAAGGTCTCCAGACAGATGTCTGTGTGCTTGATTTCTCTAAAGCCTTCGATAAGGTAGGCCACAAACGACTCATCCGGAAGCTTCAGTGGTACGGCATTGAACCTCAGATCAGGAACTGGATAGAAGACTTCCTTCATTGTCGTACCCAGTCAGTGGTCATCGAGGGGGTGACTTCTAGCAAATTGGATGTCATTTCAGGGGTCCCACAGGGTTCGGTGCTCGGACCTTGCCTGTTTTTGTACTACATAAATGATATCACTGAAAACTTACACTCTACAGCTCGCTTATTTGCGGACGATACCATGATTTACATGACGGTCTCATGCCAGGGTGATTCACTGAAACTCCAGAACGACCTTGATACTTTGGCAGAGTGGGGGGAAAAGTGGGCTATGGAGTTCCACCCTGACAAGTGTGAAGTGCTCAGCATCACCAGAAAGAGAGCTCCCATTGTCTACGACTACTCCCTGCATGGGCATATTCTCAAACATGTCAGCTTTGTCAAATATCTTGGTGTCCTTATATCTGGAGATTTACGATGGGACCTTCATATAGATCACGTATCCTCAAAAGCCAACAATACCGTTAACTTCCTGAGACGCAATATTAACATTGCAAATCCACAGGTCAAAGCCCGGGCTTACAAAACCCTAGTGCGCCCAATACTAGAGTATTGTCAGACGGTATGGGATCCTTATACCCAAAGTAATATAAGGAACCTGGAGGCTGTCCAGAGAAGGGCGGCTCGTTTTGCCCTCCGCCGCTACAGACGGCAGTCTAGTGTGTCTAGCATGTTAGCCACACTCGACTGGCCTTTACTCGTAGAAAGGAGGCGAAACGCCCGCTTACAGATGTTTTATAAGATCACAAATAACATTGTAGCTATGCACATGCCGCTAGCAAGCAAGGGGCTACGAGCTCCCTCCCGCACTGAAAACAGCTTAGCCCTCCACCCTCCAAGCTCACGAGCTGACTATCACCTAAATTCCTTCTTCTCTAAAACTGTTAGAGAATGGAACCACCTACCAGATAGTGTGGTTAAAGCCAAGTCACTGCAGGCATTTAAAAATGCCATTCACACCTTGTAACCCCAAACAAGAGTCACGGGTACTCACCGCCACCCAGCTGGCGGACAGGGAGTGGCGCCCCTGCCCACTGAGGAGCTTGTAGTCTGTAGCCAACAGACTACAACAACATATATATACACATATACACAATTCAAAATAAGAGCGACACCCCAAATCCAAACCAAAAACCCCTACCCCTCACCGTGCCGGAGCCCTCAACTTATTGAGGTTGTGCACGTATGGGAAAGAAGAAGACAAGGGGGAAACTTGCAGTGTTCTGTTGTTGCGGCCTCAGTTGATGCCAATGCGAAAAGACTTCAAGTCACTTCCTGGTTCCAAAAATGACATTGTAAAGAAGTATCTCCTCAGCACTTTGCAACATTTATATGAAGACACGTCTTTTGATCAGCATTAACCTTCATGCAGATGTAACGTTAGAGAGGTAAAAATTCAGCTCACTGTTTGTTACAAACTCAACTGCCTCCCTTTCTTGCCCCCCAACAACTGCTTGGAGATTTGGCACCATGGTCGTTATCATCTTTGAATAGCACCCGATTTCAAGAACACCCTGAGTCATCCACCTCTTGGCTATCAAGTACAAAACATGCTGCTTATTGACCTGAGCTGAAACAACACAGAAGGCTTGAAGGCGGTGCAAAAGCACCCCTTGCTGATTTTTAAAAGTCCCAGCCGAAGGGTTGGTATTGGGCATGCTGTATCAGGGGGAGAATGAGCGACACGTTGTGTGGCACAGAAGTTTGAGCTCTTCAATAAAGGAGATTGCAGCCCCAAGTGGAGAAATGTACAAGTACACCGAGGGTATTGTTGATATTTGTAAATGCCTATTATTCTCACTTCGATAATATTGTAATGCAGCAGTTTGAAA
Organism: Branchiostoma floridae x Branchiostoma japonicum; assembly: GCA_013266295.2. NCBI lineage: Eukaryota > Metazoa > Chordata > Leptocardii > Amphioxiformes > Branchiostomatidae > Branchiostoma > Branchiostoma floridae x Branchiostoma japonicum. The sequence goes on from CM023840.1 coordinate 20,572,840, forward strand.
AAGTATCAATTCAACACAATAACTCACGGCAGGGAGTTCCTTGGATACTTCAAGTTATTTTATTGAACAGTCACATTGTTGTAATTGGCTACCAAAATGTCTGCATGACAGTCAGCTACAGCAAGACGTGAGAATCTGTCAATGATGACCAGCAGTTACAGAATTCTGTACATTAGATAGGCATGACCTGTCAGTAAAATGTATTCACTTTTTCATCAATGTCTTTTTCATTTGACACATTACCATTGCAATGCGAAGACCAAAGCTTAGCAAAATATTGTACGGTGTACCTTTTCAAAAGTTTGACAAGAAACTTTTAGTCGATTTTTGCTGATCCCAGAATTCCATAACCACCTTCAAAGGAAAGTGCTTTTCTAGTCGGAAGACCCTGGCAAACATTGCATGAAGCTACCTGTATTACAACAGACCAAGTTGGACTTACTGGTGAGTGCCCTAAGCTAGTTCATGATACTATAAAAACTGAGTGGCAAAGCACTAGTAGTTTGTCATGTGCTCTCTTCTGATTCCAAATGTCTGCACCTGAGTCTGGAATCCAACTCATATCTGCGACAGTCAGAGATCTGTAGACCATTACTGACAAGCAATGTCACTTCCATTCCAACTCCAACTTCTCTTGGCTTGGAAGGTTGCAAGCTGCACATCAGTTGGAACCACAAACTTACAGATGACTTACAAATCTTCCTCAGATCTCTGGACAAATGGCAACTACAGGTTTACCTGTTTTCTGTGTTTCAAAAGCTCATGAAAAGCTACAATCTGAAGATCATGCAACTTACAAAAAAGTGGCACCCCTCTGGGGCAGCCATAGGAGCAGCTTTTCTAGGATCTAACACAGTACAACAAATGGCAGGCACGATACAATTGGTCTCTCACTGCTTACAGTCCTCATATCCAGTTACTCTACTCCATGGTCTCAATAAATTAGATGCTATCAATTGCCTCCAAGAAGATAAAAACTGATGCGTTACTGTCTATTTATATGCTTATTCCTAAATCATTGAAAAATACAGGAGTTCTAGAATTAGTGATGAATACGAGCACTAGCAACATATATCAAACAATGCCTAAAGAAGCAATGTTCCAACTTATACTACAGCAAAGTTATGAAAATATGCAGTTTCAGAGTGGACTTCTTCAATATACAAATATGCAATCTCAGTGGCCGTTGTGTCTGAAGGAAATGTATTATCCTGGGAACACCAATAAGTTCTGGTCCAAAACAAACACCCATCAACACAGTACTGAGAATGGTCTGGGAAAGCCCCTCATTTTTTCATTTCTTTATAACACATACTATCTCTGATGGTCTTGAATCTGAAACTGTATGTTATCTGTTCATACACAAGCAAGTTCTAGGATATTACAAATGTCTTCAAGCAACGAATTCTACCAGTGGGCTGGGAAGCAGCAAGGCTGACATTCCTGCTGTTTCTCAAGCACTGCATTTTTTGTCATAGAAAACATTTTGTAAACAGATTTTCACTTACAGGAGTGTTAAAAGCCTATGGACCAATCTGACATATCCAGAAGTTGTAAGTTGTGAGGACATCCTTTGAGAAGGGAATGACTACAAGGATAACATACGACGCACTACATCAGGCAAAGCCAGTCGCTGTCATCTCTATAAAACGTCAGGTGTTGGAAAATACGTCTTGTACAAAGACTCATTGGTACTATTCACAGAAACAAGTTCATACATACAAAACTGCTTCACAATAGGAGCATCACAGGACCTGCAATAGTTGGCAACAGCCAAACAATAACCTGATGACACGGGTGGACTAGAACAAAGAATAAATATACCATATTCAAAGAGTAGTTCTACATCTAGTATACTGACCCATTCTATTCAGGTCTTACAGTGATACCAAGTCCCTCCAGTCATCTGTGTAAAAGTCGTGTTGTACTTAAGTCTGGAAGGCAGACCCTGTCGATGGCCAGAACATTAAACTCTACACTAGATCCCGTCGTTCACAGCAGGAAGGTACACACACGCCCCAATATCTCCTGCACAGCCCCGACAAAAATGTACTTCTTTTACACTGAGTGCTTTTTTACATGCTATGTCATTTGAGCAAAGTACATTCGCCACAGTCTAGAACAGAGACTGTGATGGAGACTGAAGTGGGAAAAAGTGGAATCTGACACCCAACTTAGGGTATCACCATTTTGTGGTCATTCATTTCACTACACCATCACTGTTTGGCCAAACAAATCCCAACCCTTTCTCCATCCACTGGAGTACTGGATTGGTTCTCCCACTATATTTGCTGTTGTACAAGAACAGTCACAGTATTCACAAAGAGGGAATAAAAGTTCTAGAGTTCCATATGCCAATAGGAAAGATTAGTGTGTACGTGTATAACCATTGCATATCAAACATCCTATACATCTGTTGACCACTACAAGATTTCAAATTCAGCTCTTCATATTCAAACTGGATACTGACATCCTGGTAAAGCATGACCCAACACAGTTTATACTATTTGATGGACCTGAATATGAGTCTGTCACTTGAGTTTGTTTTTAAAAGTTAAGGAATGGAGATGACTACCGGTAGTACAAATGACTCGGCTTGTATTCTTCAAAATTCTGCTATGCGGCACCATGGCACTCCATAATATAATTGGGTCCACACAGTACATTGATGAGAAATGTTAGCTATGGCTGGACCACTGAAGTTAGTCCTCAATGACAATGGGTTCTGGTTCACTTGGGACGGCAGCTGACTTGGGCTTGTTGGGGAGGTGAACCTTCCTGCAAGGTGATCGGGCAGCACGGCGCTGCTCTGCTGGTACCAGCTGCCGACGGAGCTTCCTACACAGGAACACACATGGATAAAACATTGATGACATGAAGACAGTGAAAGGGAACTTAATCTTTGTGTATCAGTGTGAGTGCAGCAAACTGAATTAAGTATTTCCAGTCCAGAGTATTACTGGCACAGCACACATTTATGTATACTGTCTCAATCTCAGTAAGACTGTCCACAAAAGGCCACATTAAGTTATTAATTAAGCAACAGAATGAATAGTGAACACCTCACCTGGTTTCCTCTGTGGCCACAAAGAAAACGTCATCAGGCGCATCAATCCAGTTGATGCGCCGTCTCTTGACGGGCCTGTTGATGGCCAGGGTCTTGGCGAACTGCCTGTTGCTGCCATTGTGATTGGTCATCCCTGGGACCCCAGGGGGTCTGGTGCCAGGGGCGTTCAGCACCTACAAAGCAATGGGAACAGCTGGTTAAAAAAAACAGAATGCTTGAATTTTTGGGCTTTGTTTTTTTTCAATGTTAACTTGATAAGCTATTCTGTTGAAGTAAGTAGTTAACAGTGACCATAAAGATTATTTGACAATTCCTCTTGTTAAACACTTCTTCACTCTAAGATTGCCTCCCATAGTACTCAATGGCTAGACCACTGATATACAGATAATGCACAACTACAAGTGAACAGTAGTGTAGGAATGAATGATGGGACTGGGAGATGCACAAGTAAAATAAGATGTCAATAAAGCTGCCTTAGCTACATTTTCTTTCACCAATATTTTAGTACAATGTCGTATTCATGTACTTTGAACTGTACTAATAGTGTATTTGCCTGAGAAAGTTAAATACCATGAATTATTTAAGTCCTTTTTCTAGGCTAATTGTCTCGTTATGAACTTCCCATGACAGCATTTAAGACTTCAAACTGTGCATATTCAATAAAAACGAGAAGTGGGGTCCCTTGTTACAACATTATGTATGAACTCAAAGACAGAATGCTTATTTGTATTCCCAATGGCAACCATGCAGAACTGAGGCCCATGCAGGGGGGTGACCGGGAGGTGGGGAGATGAGATGGACCATGCAAGCCACTGCACTGTGGGTACAGGCGAGCACAACGACGACGCTCACAGTACCGGTACAGTGAGCTTACCCCACTCCCTGTCATCAGGTGTGGATTTACCCCATTCCCTGACATCAAGAGGGGGCTCCCAGAGTTCAGCAGGTTCACCCCACTCCCAGGTGTGAGGAGCGGAGGCCCCCCACTGCCAGGCGGCAGCAGGGGGTGAGGGCCGACCCCATCCCCAGGAAACAGGTGTGGGTTGTGAAGAGGCATCACCTGATTGGTGCGAGGGACGGCACTGTTACTGAACATCCCTGGTAACATGGCAGTCTGCCGTACGGCCGGCTGGTCGCCTACAAGGAGGGGGCAACATATGGCTGTGTAAAGCTACAAGGAAATCAGCAATGGGCAGGTGCATCCTCAAGAAACTAACACGACTTGTGTTAGCAGGATAACACGAACATGACAAAACTAGAAATCAACCTTTTAGCTTGCAACATTTGCTCTTTCAAAAGCCTACATTAGCAAACTGAATTTTGCTACTCACTGTGTTTTGACCACCATTCTTCCGCACCAAAAAAGCCACCACAGCTAATCTCATTGTTCAGCTTAAGTCCAGTATGTAAAATGCTCATCTCTAAAACATTTTCACTGCACTTACCTTTCTTCATTGGCATGTCATTTGGGCCTCCCATAGGCAAGGACCTCTTGGCTGCTGGACCTGAAGGCAAATTCATCTTTATGAGGACATTTACTTTGGATCTGTTTTACATGTTTATTGAAGAGCATGCTTTTTCTATATCATGGTACCATTGTTCCTGTCACATTAAGTAAACTCTGGACTTTCCAAAGTGAATGAAAGTGAATATAAATTTGCAGTTCTTCCAAAGTTAATGTAAATCTTTAAACAGGATGATGCAGAGTAGATCTTGAATCATGTCACAAAAAGTTCTCCCATACCATCCATCCCGTTCATCTGGTCATAGGGACGCTTCTTCATGATGGGGGGAGACACATTGTTGAGGATGGTGGTTGGGTTGGAGGGAACACTCCCTGGTTTCTCATCGCCACCTGAATGTCGCTCAGCATTAGGTTTGGGTTCCCTGACAGGGTGGTCTGGGAACATGGACTTGTACTCTAAGGGGAAACATTAGAAAACACAGATATGGTTCAAATGTGCTCATGCTATTGCTAAATGTTATATTCAGTCCTTCAACAACACTCACATGTACAAAAACCACTAATTACATTAGGCAATACCTGAGAACTTTTCTCATTCAGCAGTACTGAAAACATATTCCCAAACAAGACGTTATTAATCAAAGTTTGTATGAAAAAATGAAACCAAGGTTGGTTGACTTAACCGGTTTTGGCACCTACCATAACCATTTACTACTAATGATAAGGGGCTTGCAAAAATTACTTTAGGTCAAACTGGAAAATACTCCTGTAGTTGACACACTGCTCTTCCTAAGACCAGTTAAACCTTTATCCACAGCAACACACTATCATTTCTACATGTCCTTCAATAAAAACTTAAGTCAACTCACCCTTCCTGTCAGTACAGCTTGCGATGGTTCGTGGCGGCTTCCCCAAGACCGGCTCTGGCGGGATGGAGCAGCCATTCATCCATTCAGGAGAATCAGCCTTCACATCAATCCCAAGCTTCCCCAGGATCTTACTCAGGTCAGGCAGCGTGCGCTTCCGCTTCTTCAGGACCTTCTGTGGATCCTCTGGCATCCGGGTTTGGCCTGCAGACATGGAGGATGGTCTTCAGTCACCTCAGACACATACAGTTAGGACATGAATGCAACATAAAACATGTAGGACCCTGCCTCAGCATCTCTGAGGTTGGGAAATGGGTAACTTACAACTCGATCAAACTTACATTCTATCTTGATAGAGGCAATGTTGACAGGATCAAAGGGCACCCTTGCTGCATGTCGAGGCTTGAGAATATCCTTGCACAGCCGGCGTGAGAGTCGTGTCAGGGGCGTTGCACAAAGGAAGAAGGCCTGTCTGGTCTTGACGGTGAACTTGGGACTGTTGGACTGTCGTATTGTTAGTCCATGGGCCGTGGCACAATGACGGGCAAGGTGTGCCTTCAACTTGAACTCCTACAGTTATTGGAAAGGGGGCAAAGTAAAGTGGCTGTGGAATTTACACTTATGCATAATCCAGGACATTCAGCATAACAGTGATCTGAAATTTAATAACATAGTAAGCATACCAATGCATACAAATGTCTTTTGGAAAACTTTTCTTACAATAGAACATGTTGAGTCTACCAATAACATTGTTTTTCTATTTCATTAAAGCCAGACTGATCAAGTCATCCCAAAACATTGATTTTAAAATATTTTTATTCAACAAAGCCAGACTGATCAAGTCATCCCAAAACATTGATTTTAAAATATTTTTTATTCAACATGATTGATTCAAGACAGTGATGAAATGCCTTGCTACATGTAAAGGTTGACTATCCAACTGGAACAATACCAACAAGAATAGACAATCCATACCACAGATTTCCTAACCTTTACAGATACTATACTAGAATCCATAATGTCATCATTTCATGAAACTAAACATTACCTTGCCACAGTCCCTGATAGTACATCTGAAGGGTCTGTGCATTGGCATGTGGCCAGCCAGTCGCTCTGAAAACAAACAGTACACCAAACACATCAGGTTATGGCGCAACACCAGAAGCTGCCCCTACATGTGCAATACTGTCCTCCTACCACAAGCAGGCAGCCATGCTAGGCAAGCTTGTCCCACTCACAGCACCACCACACTAAACTGTTCACATGCTGCTGGAGCAAAGGATGAAGATAGAATATCATACAGTTTAGAACCGTCATGGCACAAGAATGAGACCAGCTGTATGTCACTTTATGCGCAGCAAAAGAACTTTGATCAACCCAGCAGGCTGGTGCTCAACCAAAGCTGTTTAGCTACAAGAAGTTAAACAGTTTCCAGACAAACCTTGTCTATAGAAAACTTTCCCACAAATCCTACAAGGGTAGGTTGGCTCTATTTGAACAGTAGGGCTTGGCCGTCCTCCATCTAGGTTCCAGAAATGGCAATGGTCAATTACATTGCCACTGTAACCATTGTACTGATGGTACGACTAATGACTTAAGCATCTACTTTGACAAAAATTAATTTAGGTAATACATGTATTTGAATGTACTTCTTGGTGCAACATTTTCTTAAATACGGATGTAGATTTGAAGTTTTGTTTTCACCATAATTATATGTATCTCAAGTGAACATGATATTATCAGCAGCTCTATTATAGGACAGATTGGTAAAATGAGAGAAATAGTAGCAGCCAAGTTTCATGGTTAAGAGACTTTCATTTTGTTTGAAAGGATACCCTGGACTACTAGTGGGATTTGTCTTGCTGCATGTACAGCCTATGAGTAGGCTATGTGTCATGACTGACTACTATTGGTGATCTCTTTATTCAACACTTAAGCTCATCTATGCACCAACTCAATACTGGAATACTAATGAGGCAATTGGTTCATACAAAATTGTATGCCACAAAATTTTCAGATCATTGATGATTATGACGATGAATCAATAAAATCTGCAACGTCGAGTCTGCACAAACATGACACAGGTGAGGGTGGATGTTGAGACTGACAACACAATGTAAAATTGGGTAACACAAATAATTGGAGACTACAACTCTCATCCAAATCCATGTCCTTTTGATGACAGCACGGCATGGAATAACATGAGAGCTATAGTAAATTTTTAGGACAAGGTGAACACTCATACGATCCACAATGTGAACACTTTTGATCTGAGTCAAATTCAACAACACGAACAACACACTACTTCTACAGTTAACACACACAAAGGGTACAAGCAAATGATTGGAGGTTTGAACTGACACTTGGCCACGACGACCCCACAACACCAGGGCATGGATGATGGAAGAACAAGTGACGAAACACCTAGAAGTCAAGGAATTTAGACTAACCAAAATCATTTGCTCCCTCTGCCTCACCTAGCTTCTCACCTAGCCGGGTTGGCATCTTGAGGCCGCCCATCTTCTTCCAGTAGCTCCAGCAGACAGAGCAGAGACGGCATTGCATGTTGGGAGGTCCCCATGAGTACCACTGGTGTGAGTTGGTGGCTGGGTGAGGGGAGGGCAAGGATAGAGGTGTAACTACTCCCTCCATTTGATATCTCTATGTACCTGAGTCACATGGGTAAGCTGTGCTTGTAGAAAGAAAGCTGCCATATCTCTGATTACATTCAGCCCCAAGGCAAACAATTCCTAGATTGGTCAATGCCAGATCATTTGATGAGAAAAGAAAATTCGAATGTCAGCATTTTGTCATCACCAAAACTACAAAAGAAAATGATAATATGGATGAAAAGTTCACAAAGGCTATGAAAAACAAGTTAATGTCACTGAAGGATAATAATAAGATAGAAGTACATGCAGAAATTGCTATCACAATGTCTTGCTACTTCACAATCTTATCCATCAAAAAACAGCAGAAGTGATAACGGTTAATCAAAGCAAGCAATATACTATAAATGGTAAGAACTCCAGCCCTGCAAATTATGACTGCCAGTTGTTAATATTGTTATCTTTACAAAGTTACTCATAAATCATATCAAAACATCATCTAGGTCAAAGATAATCTATGAGTGATACATCATTGGCAACCTGCCCAACGCAAGTGAGGAAAAACACCATGCCTTACCAGCTGAAAACTGACGTTATGTTATTCACCTTGCAGTTAAAGCATTTCCAAGTAAAGATGAATCATGTCTGACCATAGCCATTTATGGATAAAGTATAGAGTTGTAGGCACCATGAGGCCATGAGTCAATGTGGCAAAACAGTATAAAGAGCCAAACAGCACAGGGAAGACTCGCAGTTACAGGGGACTGTTAGCCTGTGAAGCAGCTCACAGTCCCCTTTCTGCCTCACCAAAAATAAAATCAGTGGCACACACTTCTCCCTCCCTCATTGCCCAGCCCTTGTGTAGTGCTGTTCTTCCATAGCTTTTTCTCCCTTTGAGGAAAGTTGCACTAATATGATAGCTGGTTATCCACATCTCAAACAGTCATACCTTACTTTACTGTACAGGAAGATTAAGCCGTATGTCTGTACCTGTATTGTACAACTGCATTTTGGCGCAATGTACCAGCTTTGCAGGCACACAGTGGCAGCTGGTAGTGAGGATGCCCCTATTGTATTGTACTGTACATACCCTACCAAAGTGTCTCATTTAAACGTATCCTATAAGCAGAAAAGCATAATCACATATGTTTCTGAGGAAAGAAGGACTACATGGCACATTGTAACAGTAAGCCACAAAGTAGAGTGTCTAGGAATCAAGACTTTAAAAATGACTTCCTCACCGTAGCAGCCTTCACAGGCCCTGGTTGGTTTCTCTCCCTGCCCATTCATGAGGGAGTTAGGTGTGCCTGGCTTGTTAGTGATCTGGTTGGGGTTGGGCTTGTTGCTGAAAGTTAATTATAACATCTTCAAAGTGGTAGTTACAATAGTTGTACAACTTGGAGAATCTAATTTGATATCCAACAATACTATCAGCTATCATGATTGAAATGTATTGTATAGAGGAAAACTTAATATCTTGTCATTTATCATGAAACATTTCACAACGAGAAAGCCCCTTTTACAAAGTTATCAAATTTATACTTACTAGTTGGGAATGTAGACTTGCTTCAGTTTGCTCTCAGCTTCAGCAGCCTTCAATCGTTTCTACAAGAGGACAACCGACACATTGTCACAGGAGGTACCTTGTGGTTTCATGTTCAAATCTTATCAATTCCAAAAAGCATAACAATGCAGGAGAACATGACCTGGTTCTCAATACCGGACCATGTTGATGAGGCATACAATGGGGTCTAAAACCCTTCACTAGGTTATGACAAAATCACTACAAACTAAAACAGTATCAAAGTGGCATTACCTGTTGCACATATCGGTCTGTGGTTTTCCACATGTAATAGTACTCTATAATACTGTTAAGTGACTTCCATGGTAGCTGAAAGAGAGAAGATAAAAGTTAGCTATAGTGGTGCCTTCTGTTCCCCTACACAATCCACAGTGCAAACCCAACATTTGGAATGGAGGAAAATAAATGACAGCATAGCATTAACTCTGGGCTATCTACAGCTGCAAAACTAGTTACGAATGCAACTTCATTTACAATATTAGTATGCATATCATGCAATATCACATGTTATGGCTGTTACAACAATTATTACCAAAAAAATACAAGTTTTGATATCTTCCTAAAACAATCAATCACAAACATTGTTTTACAGAAAGAAATGCAACGTACAAAGTCTTGTCTTATGTCATTGAAATCTTTTCCGTATTTTTCTAGTGCCTCCTCGAACAAGTTGGCTTCTGATGCTGACCACTCCTCCATCTCATCTCGACACAGCACAGGGCCGCCCTGGGGAACCAGGCTGGTGATGGCTTTTGTGGCATCGTACTGGGTTTTGTGAAGAGTGTTCATTGCATGGAACTAGGAGGAAAAGAAACATTAGAAGATAAAATAGCAACACTACATGATTGAAAATGTAGTAAAAAATGAATTGTGCAAATACAGAAATGTAGCTATAGGACTAATGCAGTCACATTTGGTTCCTACTAATGTAAGACAAGGTCCTCACCAGTGTTATGTCCCTGGAGGCTGCTGCAGCACTCATGTGGAGGCTGGGCTGCCGAACTGAGCTGCTACAGTCCAACGCACGGGCAAATGTACCAACAGACCTAACCACAAACACTTCCGTTAACCAACTGTCATAGAGAATGGCTCTTAACAACAAATTCTTCATATCAGTTACATTGATGGTGCTCACATGTCAAATGACTGCTACTGTTACCAGTCAAATGTCAAAGCAACACTAACATATCCTGTTCACAGGTCTACAAAACCTGATAACTTGTGGCCAAAATTGCAGATTCCACAGACCACTAACATTTCTAAAGAATCACATCCACAAACCAGAATCAGCCTGAGCGTACAGAGTCCAGCCTCACCTTGCTATGACCATAAACTGATCAATCTGTCTGTCCTCCAGCGGGTTCTCAGGGTCCCAAATCTTGCTCTCCATCTTGGCCAATTCTCGGCCGTCACTTTCATCTATGACAGGAAAACAGTGGAGGTTACCCATTTTACCCAGAGTGAAGTAATATCAGCTATCATTTTTTTTCAGCTTCAAACCTCACAATCCATACAAGAATTTTTTCAAGTCCAAAGTTAGCAATAACACAAAGTAACAACTGATGAAAACAAAAAAAAACAAAGATTCCTCACCTTCTTTTAATAGAGGAGGAACCTCAGCCTGGTACCGGCTGCCTACCCTTATCTCCCCTTTGTCTGCAAGCAGTGTTTTCTGGACTGGGTCATACACCAGTGTGTAGAAGAAGGCATCCTGAGCAAAACAAAGATGGTTAGCCTATAGCTTCCCAACTAGATCAGGTAAAATATTGACTACTGGTCTATAAGCTTATGGCATTTTGATCTGCTGCCTATCAACAGTTTGAAGGTATATGTCCCAACAATAGTGTGTTTGAACCGACAGCACCCAACACCTATAAATCAAATTTTCCAGCCAGGTGCTGTTAAGTAGTGAAAAATTTAATACCTGACAAGAATACAATTTGGCACGCACATAATTTGTGTGACAGACAGATTTTCAGTCGTAGACAAGAACATGTCCAGCAGCAACATTACTATCAAGGACAATAGGCTACATAACTCGTGTTCTAAGATGTGGAACATACCTCTTTGTTCAAGTAGGATTGCAGGGACTCTGTCTCATTCAATAGGGTAACACTGCACTTTCCCCTGCAAAAATTGGAAAAACAGTTACATGCTGTACAAGTTTAACAAGAAGAAGGTTTACAAAGGTGTCAGTAAAGTAAATATCTGGAATTGTGGGAGCAGTCACTGTTACACACATTAGAATGTGGCATCAAAGGAAGACCTTGTCCACCTCCAAAATCAACTTTTTTACAGTAATACTACTGATGAGAATGACACTACAGAAAGTAATATCTTCTACTGGTACATCAAGCTCATATGTATTGATTATGTATTTTGCATAAAGAAAGTTTTGAAAGAATTTGACACATGATGAGAACAGATTTGTGCTAAGGCAAGTATGTTTTCCATTCCTAACTGCAAGTAGCTCTAACAGATTCAGGTGTTGACTTAAACCAACAGTCAAAACATAGTCTACTCAGGGGATGTACTTTTAAATGGAAACCATCATGGAAATCCAAACTTTCCAACCATACATATCAACCTGAACTAGGCCGAGATTCAGTTGGTCATAAAGCTGCTTTCAATGTAATTTGATTTTTCTACAGTTAAAAGAAAAACATGTGGATGGCCCCACTGCCCTAAGGTTCACAGTGTTATGTAGCTCCTACCGTATATGTGTAGCAGGCAGGGATTCCAGCTGCCGTGACAGGAACAGCTCCTTGTGCTTGAGCTGGTGTCTGTCCACCTCTGCAAGGTTGTCAAACTCAGCATCATCCCTCTCTTCCTCCAGTGCAGCTATGAAATAAAATGTTGAGTGTTAAAGCAACTTTTGCTAACTGTGTGCATTTCTTCGACTTACTTTTTCCACATACGTAACAATGTCAACAGATGTTTCACTCATTCTCATAAGACATTAGGTGTTCACAAGGACATTAAAAAGAAGTAGAAAAGACATGCAACCTACAAAGACAAAGAAGGTTTATAAAGTACCTTATCTACAAGTTTCTGTTGGAGGAATACTTACAAAAGGTGACAGAGAAACTTAAACATAGACTTTACCAATGTTCAGTAATACTAACACAAAAAGGCAACTCAATAAAGGCCTTTTCATGTTGACTCAAGTTAAAAGCATTTCAATATGTATCGTACCAACACAGAAAACTTCTCATTCCAATGTTCAGTCACTTTACAATAATGTATTGAGCACCTTACTGTGCCTGTGCAGTTTGTAGAAAATAGACAAACCTTCTTCTTTCTCCTCTTTTGATAGCAAAGCGTGCAAGAAAGAATGTGTGCAACATGAACCACAGATAGCTTACACAGTTACAGTTACAGTGTATATTACAGAAGAAACATAATGACATATTGCACCAACAACAACATATAACATGTGAAAGTTTTACAAACACTACATTGTATTTACATAAACTAGAACAGCTATATCACAGGGATGAATGACTGTGACATGGAACAAACTATCTACTAAACATAAGATCATTCACTGACAAAGGATGAGACCCAGGCATCCATGAGCATTACTAAGTATATATTTCAGACATCTACCCACTGTAGTCAGGAATCTTCTCATATGACTAGTTTTCAATATTAAATACTACAGTCACAAAGTCAAACATACATGATTGCATCTCCGCATAAACACAAATTTGTACTGTTCACCACTGTATGGTATGAAATGATTGAGTAATATCACATCGAGTGTGAGGACATATTATATGACTTGATTTCATTACAAAGGATGTTTGTAATACACAACTCTAAGTCTAAGAATAAGATAGATCAGGACCCAGAATGATCTAAGTGGTTCTGAAAATGTCTGTGTGTTTTTTTCTTCTGTAAGGCCACACTGATTCAATTTTATGGATGACATCCTCTGGGGACTACAAAACTAATGCGAGAGGGCGGAAAAAAAAATCCAGCAAAAAAAAAAAATGCTTCTTAACCACATGAATACAAAGCCGGTATTGCGAATTCAAGCACAGGACACAGTGACTGCATCAAACAAACAAGTTTTTATTTGCAGGAGGTAGATGTAGATAGTCTTGTTCAGGTCTCATCCTCCTTCACAGCTTCCTCCTTCGTTTTACGATAAGCCACCCTTTTGCGGCATTTATGAGTCGGCAGTCTGTACTGAGTTCCAGCCGAGTTCCGGAGTTCCGTGAAGCCTCCAAAGACATGATTTTTTTTTTTTTTTTTGAGAACAGGCGAAAATCAATGCGCACGCGGATGTCATCCATAAAATTAAGTCGGTGTGGCCTAATATCCAAACTATCTTTCTTGGTCTGAACCTTAGTAGCAGTAGACTAGACTAGTAGATAACAAAACAGTGGGTGACAGAAATTCTGCAGGGATTCATTTGATGCCGTGTAAAACCATACCCTACTTCTAAGGTTCCATATATCAGGGTTAAGCATTAAGTTCAAGTCACAACATTTTTCATTCACCAGATGGTAACCCTCCAGATGCTTAATAGATTTAAGACTTGACCCATTTACATTCAACCCCTGGCCATAGCCATCCATCCATCCATAAATATCTACCTTGGCATCTAAGACTGTCTCGGTTACCTTAAAACCAGATGTGTTAAGAGTTCCGTCTAATATGGCAAAATATACGCATATATGCATCCTATATGCTGTCTAATTTCTTGCTTATATTTCGGTATACTGTTACTATTCAAAAGAACTACTTCCTAGCCTGATGTTACCTAAATAAATAAAATCACTTTTCATCTACTGTAAATCTTAATCAGGTTGAGGTGCACAGTGGCAGAGAATTGGAAATAAGCCAAAAGAAACCATCCCATGATGCTGCAGGACCTAGTCTTCCCATTGGTTGATTGATAGCATATGCAAATCAGCTGTCATTAGCTTCAGCCCTGACAGTCATAATGTGCAAAGTGATGAACTGAACATGACCAGAAAGCATATACAGGCAATAGATACCCTGTCTGCACATTTTGCATTGGGGATGTCAAGTTAAACATTTGATGTGTTGAGTAGCTACACAGGTTTGGTGACTGGCCACCTGGCCTGGATATACCTCTAATCTAATTTGCATGATAATGACTAAAAAGTGACAAAGGGGGGACTTTTTGTTCTGCCATGTCCACGAAACAGAAGGGTGGAAGGATACAGGAGAGTAGGTGGTTGTTAGGGGAGGGGGCCCACAGGGGGCTGGACTGCCCTGCAATCAATACAGATTCAAACCAAGGAGCTTCTACACAAGGAGAGCCGTCGTGATTAGCCGCCCGCTGGGCGCCTTTGTTTTCCCCCGTCAAGACCCGCTGCGATCCTTTGTTCCCCAGCCGGCGCGGCATCTGTTTGATGCCCATGTTCGTAGCGCCTCTTCGCGGGCTTTTCCATGTAAATGAGCCTAGCCATGACGTCACACCCCCCGGGTTTCCACGAGTCACACCCGAAGCCCGGTCGACAAGGGGCGAAGTGGTTCGGGTTTCCGTCGATTTCCTTATTTGGAAAACTCGACAGGCCTGCGAAAACGTCATATTCGGAAAGAGCACAAAATGGCCGCCACTAGGATATTTTGATCGGCTCTTCACGACAAACATGGATAAGTTTACGGCCACTTTTGTAGACCCAGCTCCGTTTTCTTGCGACAGAATTATGAATTTTTAGATATATATTTAGATGGCTATAAAGAGAATATGGAGTTTTTTCTCGGTAAGCTGACATTTTTGCCGAAATGTTGAAAGGGTACTCGTCAAAATGGCGTGTTCTCTGGTGTTCGTACCGTTCTTGTTTTTTTCGTACCGGACCGTTGTTTTTGAAACTGAGCGACTTTTGCATGGTTTTCGTTTCGATAATGGGATTCGTGTACTAGTACGTGTTGAGCTCTTTCGTAATTCCTTGATTTTTGTCGGGTATTCTAGTCGATCGATCTACTGACGGTCGCATACTTTACAAGTTGCTTGTTCACAGACGTCATTTATTTTAGGAATATTACTAGCAAATTACGGAGTATGATCCCATAGAATCCTAAAATAGAATCTCCAATTTTTTTTGTCCATGCTGTATGTACCCAAGGAGCTTCTACCCCATGCAGCATTTTTAACTTTGCCGCGGACGTCGCGTTCAAAAGCTCCGCGGGCGGCCGCAGCGCAGGTCTTGGTGCTCCGAGCTTTTGCTGTCGAGAAGACTCTCGACTTCTTCCTCCTCTAACGTTATATCATCAAAATCATCTTCGAAATCACTCAAGTCAAAATCGCTCCACACGAAATCGTCATCCCCGGGCCGTGCCATGACGCGAATGCCGCGCCGTCACAAAGAAATTTAACAATGAAAATGAGTGTCTTTGGCACTTGGGTGTGAATTAAATTTTCACACGCGCTACGAACATCCTTGAAAGGAAGGTAATCACGACGGCTCTCCTTGTGTAGAAGCTCCTTGTTCAAACTAACCAATCACAGGTTTACATGTCACATGAGACCTCAAACAACAAGAAAGATCAAATTATCCTTGGCCGTTAAGCTGGGCGCATGGTTGGCTAGACTATTATCTATAATCAAACACACCTCGCACAATGTGCAACAGACTGGAAACCCTGCACTGGAAATTTAATAACCAAGCCAGACTGTTATGCAAATAAGGTATCCAGCAGCCATAAATCAACAATGCATGACAAATATGCAAATCAGCCAAGCTTGGTGTGTTAGTAACAATGAACATTTCAAGAAAGGCTTTGTTGACTTCACATCCTGTTTCAGCACATATCTCTTTTGTATTTACATATCCTAACAGTATATGCAAACTACTTCATCATTATAATCTAAAGTATACATGAAATCACTATTGTTTCCAGGAAAAACTGACCTTGTTTTATCTTCAGCAAATATAGCACCACCAGGATAACATGTTCTAACAATTACATAATTTGAAATTCAAAAATAAGCTGGTACAAATTTTTGGGAATTTTTATCAGGTAAAACATAATTACACGCTGAGATATACAAAAATTTCAATGAACTTCCTCAGGAATTATTGTGATTAAGTGTTACCCTGGAATGCAGCTGTTTAGGATTTGTGCTATCATAGCAATACTTGTTGTGTATAACACTGCTTCGTTTCAGAAATGGACTGCATAAAAATTATGAATAGCCTTTTTTCCAAGTTCAATGTAACTTATCCCGGAAACAATTTACGTACCCCTCAGTGGAGTAAAATACTTTCAACATGGCAATCACTGATATAGAAAAAAAACAGTACAAAGGCGAAACATGTCATACTAAAAATGGTGCAAACAAAGAACAAAGATAGAGAAGAAAGATCAAGCTCATCACAATCCCTTCATTATCATTAACACTAACAGTAACTTTTCTCAGCTGAGCTGGCCATTTGGTAGCAAATTTTTTACTGGTTACATAGCTAGGCAGTGGGGAGATGGTTCACACTATCACTGCCAACATACCAGGTAACCAATATAACATTTTGTCCATGGATGAACCAGGATAAGGTCCAGAAGATTAAGTATTCTCCTCCTACAACATAACACATGGTCAGCTATGTCCACACATTAACATGAATGATGGCTGACCAATATGGTAGCCCATAATGCAATGTTCTCCAAGGTCACCTTCATGCAGGACAACATATTGGCCTGTCTGGACACATGACATAGAGGCTAGACTTATTCCATCATATTATTACCTGTCAAAGCCATAGAGGTATGCAATAAGGCCACGAAACATGACAGACTATTGGCTGGAAACCTGATAAATATCAACATATTCAATATTTATATGTACAAGGCTATCAGTATCACAGTACAAGCTGGACACCTTTTTGTTGTTATATTCATCATTTCTAGGTCCTCAGGCATATCTTATAAAATGGCAGGTATTTTACTTTGCACCAGTGATCTGTCTTCAAAAAATATGTTGATATTTACAATGATTAAGGAAAGAGGAAGGAAGTTATGAACTGAAACCGGTTCTGCTTTTAAAAAGTTATGGCGTCTCACCAGGGACGAAGAGTAACTGCTTTGATAAATATAATTGTGTAATGTTACTCCCAGCTTTTCACAGCAGTACAGGATGTCACTGCAGAGCATAATGGCAATTCAACATGTAGCATAAAAAATTAGCAATCCCATCCAGCTATTAAACTGTAAAAGGGCTATACAGTACAACTCTTTTACTTTACAACAGGTAGTGAACTGCAATCTTTTAAAAGTACTCCACCAATAAGAATGCTTCACCACGGCATGTACCAAAAAGGGATAATAAATTAGTAGTAAAAGCACAGGGAGAATCAGACATAAATATCTTTAGGAAATGACAACTTAACTGTGTATTTCTTCACAGAAAGAGATAACAAGAGATATCCCTCATCAGATTTCGCTAAAATTGAACAATTATATCATAACAGAAAAATAGCTTAACAGTGTTGCAATTTGTGCCAGTTTTGTAGTAAAATGCTTTCACATTGCAACACCAGAAATTTTCCTGTTTCAGTTTGTGTCAGGAAAGAAAAGGCTCTGCATAACTTCCTATAAGCTAAGTAACCTCATTCCAAATTAATGCTGCTCTGAGTTTGTTTCAGCAATTGGTTTCGGAATAAGAAATCAAGGAAGAAAAGAAACATAGTTGTCCCCCCTGAAATGTTTTTAAAAAACATAGCATTAAGGAAGTGTAAAGCTCCACAAAGACTGCAGGTTCCTCTACATGATTTACCTCCAGATACAGTAGACGGTGGAAGACACCATCAGTGACTCCTAGGTCTTGGAATATAAGTTATAACATCTCATTTTGTTCGAGAAATGGATGATTTTGTTGGAATGGCCCTCGGTCAGGGTTTCCATGCTTGCTTGCACATACCAAAAGCCAGATCTCCTCTGCAATTTCACAGTGGCTAAGGATATTTTGAAAATTCCCTGATTCTAAACCTAAATCTGTCCTAAAAAGTAAGCACTTCTTTCTTGGGCCAAGAGCTAGCAACCTTTCGATAGCCATCCAGCTATCGTACAGTCAGACATGGTCTCAACAATCGTTCAAGGGACTGAGGAAAAGTGGTTGGTTTGACTGTATCTATATTTGCTGTACGCATTCAAAACAAAAACATATTATGATTTCTAACTTCATGACACCCTGTAGTTTCAGCCAGACTTCCACAGAAACTGACAAAATAACTTGGAAGTACATGTCACATCTTGGGAATGAAGCTCTTTAGTTAAAATATTATAATATGCAAGCACATCTCAGGTAGAAACATCCTTCCCCAATATCACACATCGAAATTCAATACATGCTAACAATTGTATGCCACCTGCCTTCCTGAAACATTTTTGTGAAAACTACAGAAATACCCTGGTCCTTCCACTTGAGAATGCATTACTTGTCTCAAAGTTGACATTCACTGACATTTCAAGCTGTATCTTTTATAATCCCAAAAGACTTACCTAAGTCCTTTCTAATGAAACACCTCAAGGTAACCCCACTGCTTAGGATATATATATATTACACCTTATTATAATATATTACGTGTTCTACTGAGGATGAAGGACTTTGGTTTGAAAGACATGATCACAACATCTGAATTCCAAACCAGGATACAACATTTACCATATACATGTACATGTACATTCTGACACATGAACAATTCCAAAACAAATTTTCAGACTGTCAGACATAACAAACCTTATTCAGCACAAAACAACATAGCGTAAAGTAAGACATCGATATTAAAAAAAAATCTACAAATGAAGACAACCCTTCAAATAAACAGCAACTAAACCTGTAAATTTTATATTAATTTTGACAGAAAATTGTCGAAGTAGTTTCTACATTTGAAAAATGTCTTAATTTCATCATAAACCTTAACAAACTTCCCTTTAACAGCCCTGCTACAAGCCTTTTCTATGCATCTGGCTACTTTTTTCAAATCGAGCGACGCCATTGGCTGCCGTAGATCGAACTTTCGGCCAATAGGGTACGGGCAGCAAACTTGTGCTAGGGCATTGCAAGTTAAAGAAGGCAAAAAAACTGCACCAGAGAAAAAAAGCTGATGGAAAGACAGCAACCCATGTAAATTACACGAAAAGGTTCAAGGGCCTTCCTATACCACCTATTGCAATTAAATATTCATGATTACGAGGTTCCGGACACGACCCACGTTTCTGACTTCCAACACAACTTTTGGGCAACTGTAATGATGGTCACTGTTGATACAAAAGTGAGCCTGCAAGCTGTTTACATCCACAAATGACACTGTGTATGCATGCTAATATCAAATTACACATGCAAGAGAGTGAATATGGCGTCTGAGGAATGTTCACATACTGGCATGCTTGTCTGCTAGGGAAATCAGGCTGCTGGAGATGTCCCGTCTTCGATAGAAACATACACACTTTGCCTCCACATTCCCATTTGGAGTCTGCAAGAAAGGGGAGAGGAAGAGAAGCACATTTACCCACAAAAAATCCCTTTAGGAATAGGCATTCCCAATGTGCATGACATTTGTACTCACTGTGATAGACACTCATATCACTTCTCCATATTGCCACAAAATCCAGGAAATAAACTTCAAAAATCAATGTTCCTACCTTTGTGAGTTCTTCTATTCGACGTATCTGGTATGGATTGCTTGATGAGTTCTCGAAGTAGACATAGTCTGGTGAAAGAAAATGTCACACTATTTAGTGTAAATCATTATAGGGAAGCCATTGTGTACATATCCATGCTCGTGCTGTAATGGCCATCATGTGAGAGAAAGTAGTTCCCCAATCACATGGCTCTAAAACCATAGAAACGCGAAAACAACCACAACTCTCTGACTAAAAAAATTCCTAGAGACTACCTTTACTGTATTTTTGATACCGTTTGTGTGTGGTGACCAAACTTGGCCAAAAAAGCCGGCGATTTGAGATGGGCCGCTTCACAGCCATTGTAGTGTGTCAATGGAAGGTCCACTGTCTATTTTTACACTCCCTCAATCCTCCATTCAAAAAGCCGGCAAAATATCACTTCCTGGCCTGAAAAAGCGCCAAGTTTACCAAATCTCTGTGTAGTGTACCACCAGAAATCCTGCGATCGACAAAATTTTGACATAGGACCTGGCAGAGGTCGACCCTGAATTTTGCCGCGCCGAGGGCCACATTCGCCCCAGAGCCGGACAACAATACCGTGATCCCCATGCCTCTGTACACACAATACACACCTCCAACTCGGTACATGTTCGCCGCCATGTCGGTCAGCAATCCCGCGAGGACACTCCACACGCTCTGGGAAGGCTGGGGGACCGGGTCCGGTTAGCCCTAGGTGCGCTGTCGTTCAACGTGGTCAGTCGCTGTCGCGCCCCGCTTCACACACACATCGCCATTACGACCGCCAGGATTCTTCCTTTTCACCACGTGACGTCACACATCCTTCGGAAATCTTCGGCGGCGGGGGTATGGGGGTGTGCAGGTGATGGAGGGGGTATTGCCGGGTCGAGTGTGGTGTCAAACTTCTCGTTGTCGTCCACTGATGCGTCCTGTATGCACACAATATGATTTCATCCCTAATGGTGCGCTCACTTCCTAAATCAAATATCTAATCTTCATCTTCGGCACTGTTCGGCAATTTTCGGCAATTTCCGTACGTCCACATGGAGGGATCCAGTTGCTATGGTAACTAGACTTGAACCTGTCAATCAATCATGGCGATAAATGTGCACAGACTTCCACAGCTCCTAAGGGTACGCTAATGAACGGTGTATGTATAGGGCAGTCCACGTGAGGAAGGTGTGTGTCCGGTAGAAGTACCTGCGGGTCAGCGAGTCAATGTCAAAGAACTATTTGTCCCATTTCATTAGCAGGCGGATGGCACAACAAAGGGAGTAGGTCCACCTTGGCAACGCGATGACGTCATTTGATAGCGATGTCAGATCTGGGCATTAATCCATGCGCGCAACCAGCAAGGGTAAAACGCACCAACATCTGTCACACCATGACATCGTGCGCTCGCACACAGAAACGTGTCATATTTTGTTTCCAAATTTGGTCAGGGCATAATGCAACAAAACATGTGCATTGGGCGGGGTACCGTCACCTTTCAACCCCGCGCAATGACTCTTTCTCTTTCAGTTGCCTTTCCAGAAAGGGACCCATAAGACAAACGGGAGCATGTTATAGGCCTGCAGGCGTCCATGCAGCCACAACTTCGTAGAATTCTGTACCCTTCCCGTCGACGCGTCGTAATCTTTGTTTATGTTGTGCCCATTGCACGGCACTGGCCCCAATGGCGACCGACCAATAATGCAAATAATGACTGCTCTAGTTACACAATTAAGGTTGCCGGATAAGGTGTGTCATACGTAGTATTGTGGCGCTGAGGCGCATTATACAACAGTCTGTGGCAGAGCAAATGTTCTGGTGGTTAAATTATAAATCTGAGACGAATGGTATGAAAAAGCACTGCAACAACGCTAAAATGGAGAGACCTGTTGCGATTGAGCGCTAAGTCCCAATAAGCTGCCAAACAGGTCTTGCAAGTTTGACTTGCTCTTACGGTAGAAAACTGATCGCAACGTTAGCTACGATTACAGTGCTTCAATGTACATTTAATTAGCGGACAATATGTTTTATTGTACACTTTCCCATCTTAAATGTGTAAGAACAAGGAGGTGAAACTCTGAATGAGAAAGACTCTTGCCTTATGCGTACCACCAGCATTGCGTACACCATGAATTACACTCCTTTCAGAGCAGCCACCGTGCCTGTCTTTATACTAGTATCATATCCGGTTTTGTCGGCTAATATAAGACGAGAGTGGTGGGCAAAGTTATGGGCAACAAATATAACATTCCCGCCAAAATTCACCGGCCCGTGTCCGTCTGTCGTGGACAGCGTTCTCGTCTGTTCTCGTCGAAACTTGGCCGAAAAGAGACAATGAATATCAAACACCAAAGGTCTCAGACAAACTCGGACAGTTGTTTTTTTTCAGGGTACAAATAAATACAATGACTTTATGAGACTCTCGGGGTACACTGGTAATTTTCTGTCAGATTACTCATTCCATTAGCACTTTCATTAGCACTTTTCACTGACGAGGGATTGCCAAGATGAAGATACATGTATAAGAATCATTTGTTCCGATTTTGGTTAGAAAAATTTCACCATGTCACTTTTTATATGCCTTTGAAGAGCTTTGGTTATCCGGCGTGTTGCTGTTACATGTATAAGTATGATTATAAATTCACGTTATGAATGTCACAGGAACTGCTATTTTACCATGCGATCCCTCTGCGATCTTTTGCTTTATCCTCCGTGTTGGTTTCATATAAAGAGAGACCAACACTTTCACGCAGGGATGAATAGAGCCTATGCATATACTAGTAGTTAACGTCACAACATACTATTGTACCAGCGAGATCAGCTTCTGAAACCGAAGTAAACAGATAATTGTGGTCAGACTAAAAATGAAGGCCCTCCCACAAGCTCTGCGCATAATGCACGTACTCCAATGCGTATTTTACATCCCACTTGGGATCTGATTTCTTATGTATTGGCTGCTTTGACGTCACCATCTCCTCCCGGATATCGAACTAGTAAAGACTATAAAAGACCTTGTCGGCATACAAGAAGTAGATCATCGGAGATAGCAAAGTACAGTAGTAACAGGAGGGCATTAGCACGGTCTCGACTGTGTCGTGTGACACGCAGAATTATTAGAGAAAATGTGCAAATTCTTCTGCGACCCTAACTCAAAAATCTTGTGACAGGCGAGAATACTATTGTCTCCGGCCTCCGAACTTATCTACCCAAGACATTGGAGCGGCATGTACCACATTACATGATTAGTCCCTCATTGCCAAATTGTACGACTTTAGTGACAGAAAGTTTAGCCGTACAGTAAACATGGTCTTCATAAAAAAGAAAGATGGCATTGAAGCTGGGGTAACTGCCATGATCAACCGATGATTAATTCACCCCGATAGAGTGAAGTATTGTTTTTGGCGTTTGTGTATGTCTCAATTTCTAACCACCTGTTTATTCCAGAAAGGTAGTAAATATTAAAATATTAAAATATTACAGTTCGGATTTAGTTTATCATTGTTGATAAACATCCCCATGCGCAAGTGTTCCTAAAAAAAGTCACAAAGACTCTGGATCATTAACAAATAGTTTATTTCCCATTCAGTTGTTGTAAAAGAATCACCAGGATTCATGATTTGACACTTCTCTCGATCTCACACTTTCTCTTTCTGACGAAGATTACATAAATAATGGCATTGACCTGTGCTGTCATTATCACGATCAAATCCTATCAAACTTAATGTCCTTCTTCCTGATCACCAGTGCATAGAAATTGAAGGTCAAATTCCATTCTATATGAACTACTGTCTACACAGTGCAGTCCCTGATCTTTTTTTTTATCACTGAGTCTACTCGATAACGACATAAGCAAGTACCCTCTTCCGGGGAATTGCAAGCGAAACACGGGTGATGATCTCATAATAAAAATATTTGCGCATTGTAACAAATCATTAAAATCAGTTGGGACGAACAAGGATGATGATGATGATGATGATAGGGTATAAATACGGAAAAATGCCTTCGGGAGGAAAAGTAGAACTCTGGTAAATTATAACGTTACGAATTGTTGACCTAAAAAAAGGAAGGGACACCTTCACAACACCTAAACGATCCTCCCTGGTTCGTCCCGTGCCTTGCCCCTTCTTCGCCGTGCAAAACCATTGTACCAAACCGACAATCATGTTAATGATACGATTCATTACACAAGTTGTCAGGCCGGTTAAAGTAAAGATGCATGAATATCACGATAGATAAATAAATCCTTATGAGATTGGTCGATTATAAAATTATCACATTTACACAATACATCATAGCACCATTCATTTTTGGCATCACGTTCAGTCACAGATAAAGGTAGCGCATGTTCAAGGATCGAAATTCCTGTCGTTTACTAACAATAGCTCGTAAGTTCAATACAGCATACATAAAATGGGTACAGGCTCCCTTTCAGACCACTGCCATGTCGCCTATACGCGCAAATGCCATCCACTATCGAACTACTGTTAACCAACTTAACCCATTGTCGTTTTCACTCTAAGAGAGTCAATCCTGCGATGAGGGCGAACCCAATGACGGCAGACAGCGTATTGAGTAGATCACCTGTCTTCATTTCTTTGGAAAGAACCTCCATGAAGGTGACATGCAGCAGAGTTCCCGTGGCCACCCCCTGTAGAATGCCGGTGACGAGCCCACCGCCGTCCGCGTCGGTTACCAGGAGACCGATGCCCTGTCCTACAGGACCTGCTATACTAAAAACTATGCAGGTAACGACTTTATATGGTAACGACAGGTCACCGGTTGCGACGTTCATCCCTAGACTGAGGGCTAAGATGCTCTTGTGGACGACGACTACGAAGAACAGCGAGAGAAGGGAGGATTGTGAGGACTGGACACCGAGTGCTATACCTTCAAAAGCCCCATGAACGCTTAAAGCAATCAGAAGCAAGAATGTATGCACGTTTCTTCCTACGCCCGAATTATCATGTGAGCCCGTTGAACTGCCCGGTGATTGCGCTGTCCTTTGATTGGCCGATGGATTAATTGTCCTGTAGTCCATGACATTGGCTTCATCTCTTATCAGCGGACGAGTTGTGTCCTCCTCACCGACTGTGCTGTATGATCGTCGCTCCCGACGCACGTCTTGGGCATGGGACGGACTCTGACCGTGAGGTAAACACCGGTGTGTCAAACCTTCCACCAGGTGGACGATGAAAAACCCGGCGCATGTCACCAGTTCGGCTATGGGGTAATCCGTAACGACCCCGTACCTGCTCAAGCTGGCCCCAAGGTCCTCCCTGACTTCGGGGAGCAAGTGAAGAAAACAGGTACCGAAGAACACTCCCCCAACGAAGCTGTTCACATTGCTAAGAAAACGGGAGCCCAATCCGTTGCTTATTGATGACGGTCTGGACGTCTTCCATGCCACGGCCAGCGGGACCAGGGAGAACGCCAAGCACGCAACTAGAAGTCCGAGGAGTGTCAGAAGTTGTACGATAACCAGGTCCATCCTGCAGTAGACTACGTTTGGTATGATGAAATAACGCTTCCTGCGAGGATTACGTGAGATGATATCACACTGTCCTGTCACGGGGTGCTTTTACAAAATACGTGTATCCGGCGTCCTTCCTTGCTACGTCTCACCGTCACGTGAGGTCTATTATGAGTACTTGGGTCGTTTATTTCTAAAGAAAGTAGGGCGTCAGTCGCTTACTCACTGACTAACTCGTGTCCTATTTCTGTTCCACTAGGTTTACTCAATGGTATTTCAGTGGTTGTCACTTGCGCAATGCTCCAGAGCTGTTTCGCGCCAGTTTGTAAAATCGTAAGGACGACTTTGGGGCCGTGTGAAACGGCGGAAAATACCAAATAGAGCCGTGTGCAAAGCGGTCGACGAATCCTGCTGCTAATGAATATTCAACAGCTGAAAGAGTACTTCCGGGTCGTCTTTCCAAGTGTACGTGAGCTGAACTGCAGAGCGTTGCATGCGAGATGCTCTATAACGTTATATATAAACGTTGCATGTTTTCACTGACTGGACCTGTTTGCTAATTGTTGAACAGTTAACATTTTGACGATCAAAAAAGCTAGCAACGTTAAAATTCAATGACAACAGAAACTATGTGTTGTAACGTTATGATACTATTATTTTTTTTTACTATGAACAGGACTGTCAGGACAGGTGGGACTATCACAACACATGGTTTGTCATCAGGTGAGTAGTGAATGGTACCATGCATTGAAGATCAGGCTCACAGATACTGTCACTTGAATAAAAATCATATAAAGCAACAATTTGTCATGATGTGTACTTAACTGAACAGAGCTAGAGGGCCCATTTTTTTTAGCTTTATCTTTTTTAACTGGAATATAGTGCTACAACCTTTACATATAGCCACAGGAAACTGACTGATCCTGATCTGAAACCTCTCTCTTTGCTGCATTCAGTGTTGGGCTGATTTTTTATGCACTGTCCATGTGCTGCGGGTGTTGTAGTCTACCTGTCGCCACTTACATTACTTTGTCAACTATGTGGGGTATTCAGCATACAAGGCATTCACAATCACAGTTCTTCTCTACAAGATGGCCTGATGTCATAAAATGATTGTGTTGTAACGTTGTTAAATGTAAATATGTTATCATTGCCTTCACATATGTGATGTCCTCCACATCAATATCTGCCATCTATTTGCATTGTCCTCAAACCTGTTGTATCAAAAATACATAACCAAAGTAAAAGTAAGCAACTGCAGAAATTCTCTAAAGACTCAGATGTTTCCAATAGCATCCACTATCTTTTGTAAGTAACTGAGCCAGCTGACTCTTTATAAAGAATTTATCCAGTTGCTTCATTTACTTTGTATCAAGACATGTTCTACCTGCATGTCTAACTTTCATTGATTGGTAAAAAAAAAACATGAAATTAACCCTGATAAATTACACGTCCTTTCTCTTGCTTGTTATGGACAATACTGTGCTAGATAAAATAAACACATTGCATCATGTGATAATGGAGAAATTATATACTAGTAACTTTTTTTGTTTGCCATCTACACAAAGCATTGCTTACATAAAGAAAATATCAATGCCAGTCTCAATATCATGTAGGTCATGCTTTTACATCATGCTTTAAGTGCTTCAACCAATTTATTGCATCATGATTTAACAAACTTATTGCATTTTACATTGGTGATGAGAAGTTGCTGACATTGCTTGTGTCTTCAACAGAATCATGACTGCTATTTGTCTCATGATGCCAGTTTTTAAGCTCTGCAGGAGAAATCCCAGCAGACATAAAATGACATGATTTGTTGGTATACATAAAGAATTAAGAACTAAGTGACATCGCTAAGCCTTCAGTTATTGACTGTTGTGCATTCCCGTGTGACGTGTGTCCTTCATGTTTTGCCAGTACTTGATGATGCTTCTTGCTATTTCTGTTTTTCCTTGTTCATATCACTGCGCTGAGAGGAGAAGAAGGAGCGAATTGAGCTTGGTTCTGATGTGGCAGCAGACGACACAGAAACCTGAAAATGGAACATAATTATGATTTTACTTTTAGTAAAAAAAGCAAACCCTAAAATTTCTCCAATCTGAATAACATAAGAAAGAAAATCATGAGCAGTTGCACAGTGCTTCAGTAACAACATACCTTATCTTTTGGAGGACTACTTGTTACACTTTTCATGCTGATTTTCCTCTTCTTAATGGCTGATCCTCT
This sequence comes from Branchiostoma floridae x Branchiostoma japonicum, assembly GCA_013266295.2. Taxonomy (NCBI): domain Eukaryota; kingdom Metazoa; phylum Chordata; class Leptocardii; order Amphioxiformes; family Branchiostomatidae; genus Branchiostoma; species Branchiostoma floridae x Branchiostoma japonicum. The sequence continues at coordinate 20,600,739 of CM023840.1, forward strand.
CTTTTCTTCCTTTACACCCTCTTTTCTCTTCTGCAAGCTGAGCTGTAGAAGCCAGTTTTGTCTATGCCCTTGCTGTCCATTTTCCTTGTCAGAGTCTGTGCGTGTCAGGCTTGGTACCCTTGTGGAGAAGCCGTCCACAACATAGTTTGGAAGGTTTGCTGTTGGTGAGTCAAATTGCTTCAAAACATCCTGCTTTTCTGACAACTCGGTAGTAGCCTGATCTGAGTTTGTAAATGTGCACTCTTTCTCCTCAGAGCTAAATTCTGTCAAAAGCTTTCTTTGGCAGGTGCTTGGGTTGTCACTACTCTTTTCTGCTTGTCCCTTTGTCACCGATCCCATGACTCCATTGCTTCCCCTGCTGTCTTTTCCACCTTTATATCCTGACAAAGTGTTTTTCACAGGAGACAGAGCCTGTCTTTGCTCTTTATCTATTGCCCCTTCAGGAAGTCCAGCATCTTCAACATCAATCTGCTTGGTTCTGTTCTCCTTTTCATCTGTCTGTTTTGAACATTTAGCAGACATCAGCCATTGAGTGATGGCTAGCTGTGGCCTAGATACCTTTGCAGTGTCTGCATTTCCAGATGTTTTGGATTGTTCATTTGCTGGTGTTGGCAGGCCTGCGGCAGCCACAGCTTCAGTGTTAGGGGATGCACCTGCTGCATGTTTAGGAGAGGCAACACTGACAGTGGGAACCCTGTTGGACACAGTTACAGCCATTCTTGGACTTCCTACTCCAACAGTCCTGACTCCACTCTCCAATGTCTCAGGTTTCCAGGTGCCTGTCAAAAGCAGAGGAGTGGTTAGACTGATATGATCAGGGCCCTAGGATGTGTGACAACGAGGGATGGTAATAATGGCTACCTATCAATGGTAGCCCACAGATAGGGGAATGGCATCCTGAAAGCAATAAGTCATTTCTCATCCATCTCATGTAACCAGGATGTCACAGATGACTGCTCTATCTGTATTCTACCAGGAAAACCAGTATGTGCCTCGACTTGATTATACATCATGACCCAAATCTGCTGAAACAGGATATTTTGCGCCTATGATTTTTAAAAATTGATCTTGATCATAACAATATACCATGTCATCATGATGTTCTCATAACCTCATTTTTATGATTGAATTTCTTATCATTTGCAGCTTTGGTATATGTCTGTGGATATTTTCATTGATTTAGCAAAAGAAAGGTGTTACAGCTCCAAGTGAGGGGCATAAACCATTAATATGTAGTTCAATCCATCAATCATGTTACTTGTAAAATATTTTAAACATTACACTGGAATGAAGGACATAATTTGATAAAAGGAATGAAAAAAAAAACTACAGGGGAACAATCATTCTTGTACCATGATTTGGTCTGTGCTTAGACAGTTGACAATGATATCTCTCTACAGTTCTTTACCTGCAGACTTCTGTGGTGTTCTGACAACTCTCTGTACTTCTCCTACAACATTGTTGGGATCCCGCTCTTCATCTGTTGGAGGCTCATGTCTCCAGACTCTCATGGTGTTGTCATCAGAACATGTGATCAGCTGATGGAAAAAATCCAAGAAAATTGTCATTCTTGACACTATTAATTCATAGATTAATGACCAAGGAAACAAACCCCCGTTTAGACAAAACAGCACCATAAACAATGACATTGATGAAGAAATGGCAAACTAAGACATATCACCCCATGGCAATATAGAAACTGCAAGGTTTGTGGCCCTGCAGATGAAATTAGGGATACTTTTAATGGGCAAGGCCAAGTTCTGTAATGTTACCTTGGTCAAGTCATCTTGACACCATGACACAGCTGTCACTTCCCCGCTGTGACCTGTCAACTTCCATGGGCATGTCTCGGGGTCATTGACCTGTAGACAGTTCACATGAAATGAAACCAAATACTGGTAAGAAAAATTAGGCCGCAATACTGAACCTACTAAAAATATCAACAAATGCCAAGTTACCAATGGTTTATCCTTTCACCCTACATTATTGCTACTGGTACTGAAAGAGCAAGTACAAAATGTACTATGAACTTTTCATTTAACCTCCTTGAGAAATTAAGTGCTACAGAAGTGGTCCTGTAACAGTATGATTGGTAAACACAGGACATGGCAGAAAGTTGTTAGTAAGTAAGTTAAGGGCCAACTATTTTTCCAATGCCTAAACTTCAAATTCGTCAGTTTATCTTCTCTGCCAAGGAAGGCAAGGCTTCATTTTATGCATTGAAGCCTTGGTACTGCATAAGTGTAAGGTACTCTTAAATATCTTGTGCAGACCAAACAGAGCTGTTTAACATTCAGATCACATACGCTACCTGGTAATGTGACGCTATCACATGGAAGTCTAACCTGTGCCTACCAATGAACACTTCCCTCTTACTGATAACGGTTGGCTTTTCAGTGTCCTCATAAATTTGTGAAGGTTTTCTTCCATAATATCCTGAAAGCTGTACATCATATAGAGGTGATCATGGCTGACAAATCATGTCTAAGTCAATCCAATCTAGAAGGGATTTGCATCTGAAGGAGGCAGCTAAAGTGCCAATAAATTGAAGAAGCAGACACGTATCCCTTCTCCCTGGCAATCATGCATGACATCATACAGCGTATTTGCATATTGCATACATAAATCTTACATGTCAGCTTTGTACAATTTGGACCATATTTTGCTTCTGTTGGACTGCAAAATATACAAAAGAGGTGGGTAAGATAAAGGTCAACTGTGATGTTGGGTGATCTGGATCTAAACCATGGAAAACACAAACAAACTTCACTTTTTCAATGAATTCGGGGGCATCTGTGTCAAGGTCCTCCTGTTGGTACAGTGTTGTTGTTGCAGTACAATATGTAAATTCTAGCTTTCAATGATACCTTCAATTCAGAGCAGTGAGATTTCCCTTGTAATCTGCTTGGGATAATGTAACAGGGAAGACAAATAAATGAACTACCTTCCAAATGTAGGCACTGTTGTCACTGGAGCCACTGATCAGGTATTCTTCACAAGGACTCAGGGCACATCTCACATAGAAGCTGGAGCAGGAGTGCCCTGTGAATGTTGACACTGCAGGAGAAAATTGTTTGTAGTCATGACCACACAAAATAAAAACAAGACAATTAATGAAATTGTAGTGTTGATGGTATGTTTGTATACTGTGCAAAATCATGTAACCTGAAGAGGAAACCATGCAAAAAATAAGACGGTATATCTCCATTAATCAGTTTACACACTAAATGTAACTACTTAACACCTGAGGAATATCTAAATCTTAACTATCACTGCTGAACAGACAACAACCAAAGTGTGTGCTGAGACCTGACGTATGATACCTACCAGGCTGGGTTTCCATGCTGTGACAGTTGTACATGTAGATTGTACTGTCCGTACAACTGGCGAACAGTCTTGTACCTGCTGAATCCACTACCAGGGAGGAGAAACCTGCAAATAAAGAGAAAGGGTCACAGTCAATAAATCTCTTATATTGAGTAGTAGTAGTACATGTACAACACTTGGTGACAAATCCTTAGGAGGTCAATCTTCCTGCTGTAAGTACTGAGTGCTTACTCAGGGTTAACCACACTTTGTTGTCAGGAGATTCTGGAGAAAGTCTAAGTCTTTCACACACCACAGGTGCCATACAATACAATTCATTTATTTATTAACAATCTACAAAGTTTTAAAGAATTTTGTGAAAATCAACTGACCTCGCCTCCGGACACGTGTTCCTGGATACTGGAAGCTGTGCTTGGGGATGGGTGTGCACTGGTAGGCTGTGTAGTTCTTCCTCATGTCCCACAGCTTGATGGTACTATATGGACAGGATGCATACTCAGTCTACTCTTGTTTGGATTGTTCATATTCTGTGCACTTTACATAAATGACTTTCTCCAGGTCACACATATCTTAAGGGGTTGGTGTAAGAATATCATTACGTGCCTGGCAGAAGAGAACTAATCAACCAATTTCTAAGATCACTTTTCATCACATAATGTATCCTATTTGAGACTCCCCAAAATAAAATCTGCATATAACATATCCTTAAATTGCCCTGCATGCATTTGCAAGTGACACAGTATGCCTGACTCTATTTCTAACACAAATGACTTCTGTGTCCCAATAAAGAAATCAGGGTATATCTTTCCACATGTAATTTCAGTATCAATGCTGAAGAGTCATCTTTCCTTTGCATGCATATGTGTCCCAGAACAATGGTCACTAAACCAAAGACTGCAACAAGGATGGATTTGTGGCTGCTGTCAACTCACCCGTCCACACTGCCTGCTGAGACTATAGTGTTCTCATCCTGGTACACCACACAGGTCACACTCTGCTGAGAATCTTGCTGCTGTGGGGAGAGGGCAGACGCCAAATTATTTGTGTACTTTTGACATCGTTGGATGTCAACTAGCTTTAGCTTTACTAATTAGTAATGTTTCTGGTAATAAAACAATATTTTTTAAAATATGGCTTCAATATCCAATGGGAAACATTTTTTGGTACCAACAGGATACTGAAAGATACGTACAGGATTGGATGTAGCGGCATCAACCTTTCTCTTCTTTTTGGGACGTGGTGTGGATGGCATCCGTAGTGTGTGAGCATTGCGGATGGAATTCACTGGTCTGTAGTACCCATCTACATACAGCAAAAGGTAGAGATGAACAGCTGGTTAATCATACAATGTTCAATAAGGAAACAGGAAGATACAAACCTGGTAAAGAGGTACAGGCATTTCTCAGAGCGTGGATTTCAAACTTAAGGCATGTTTTGTATTTGAACTCATTGCACTCCTTCACACAGTCAGTCGGTCTGAAAGACTATGACTTAAACTGTGCAAAACATGATGGTACAGTTCCTTTACAAATCAAATCAAATTCAGGCTCAACTTCAAATACAATCTCCTTCACACCAGTGAATTTTAAAACAGAGACTTTGAACAGTGTTAATTGTAATTGCAAACCAAAAACAAACTGCTCTGACTTCAAGAAGAAGTCTGTGGAGAGCTCACCATTTTGATTGCATCTGCCATCCCAAACCAGGATATTCCCATCTCTGGCTCCTGTGCAGAAAACCCCTGCAAAGATAAATGTGTAAAAGTACAAAATATTAGGAGTAGCAGGACTTCTCAGATGGTGGGAAGAGCAGGTAAATACACACCATGTTATTAGATGGTTAAGGTGAAGTTTAACAGATGATGTGTCTAATGAATAGATAAAGGAAGGGCATGTGCTGAGTTTTGGAGAGGGAAGCTGTAGCAGTAAATGGTGACTCGAGAAGAAGATGAATAGATAGAAACATTCCTCCTTATAGTGCAAGGGGCAGAGAATTACATGTCTTACTCATTAAGCTTTAACTGTGGAAAGAAATGAACAAAACAGATTACACAGTAGCCAAGCAAAGTGACTAAACACAAGAGTGTCAAATGAAAAGCATTGAAAGTTCGTAGAATTTTACATTTGTCGTTTGTCCTGAAAGATGCAGACTTGACACTACATGTGTGTCCCTTGAACACCCCCATCAGATTGGTGGACTCCATGTCCCATATCCGAGCTGTCTGGTCACCCGAGGCTGTCACCTGGTAATATGTACAATAAACTTGATAAGCCTGGTCAATGAACAATGAATACATCAGCTTACTCCACTTCTCTTCAGGAAAATTGCATACATTTACATTTAGTACATGTATGTCAAGGTCAAGCGTCTACTACAACCTGTGACCATGATGCATGCAATTACAGCAGTAATATTATCTCCTACTTTATAAATCATAAAATACTAGGTCAGATTAACTGGAGACTTACCATGATGCCTTGGTGAGGTGACCATTCGAGATCAAAGATGGCATTGCCATGTCCCGTCCATTCTGCAGTAAAGTAGAATGGACATCATTCTGTTTACTTAGTATTTTCCAAGATGTTGACTCATTATGAGGATAATAATGTTCCACTAGGCTGATTCTGATGACACAACTGAACTCAGAAAACATGAGGTCATGTTTACAACAAGGATTTCTACTTACGTGAAAGTTGGCCATGGCTCTTGTCATGCTTTGTACAATAGAGACGAATGAACCCATCCTCATCACAGACACACAGCACATGTTCCTGGCCAGGCACTGGGGAAGAAATGACAAAAAAGTTAACTATGCACATTTAAAGAGAGATAGCATTTTACATTCAAAATGCATGACAAAGGTGCCTTCCTTATTTTGTTTGAGAAAAAGAACACACACACCCAGTACCGGCCTACTACCCCAGGATAACATATAAGATAATATCATATTAAACTTGCATACCTTTGCAGAAGCCAGCTGCAAATGGAGGACACACAGTCTGTGGAGAGAAGAACAGAGAAATTGGGCTAAATAAAATGTGTCCAAGGAAGCAGCTAGCATAATTTTGAAAAGGAGAGATTTTGAGAGTTGAGGTTTGATGCCCAAAACCTACTCCAACTGAGAGCTATGTAGTATCTAGCCTCTGAATAAAAATGAATAATACCTAGAATCGACATCAACGTATTTATCAGAATAAGTGATAGAATTTAAAGTGAACTTACTCCGTATTCAAATCCATCCATTTCATATTCGTCCTCTCGGGCACACACGAACCCATTGATGACACTGTCCAATTTTCCTCTTGTAATTCCTGCAATAAGGCATTATTACCCAATCATAATTTCACTTCACTGAAAACTACGAGTATGAGCAAGGAGGTTCTATCCTCCTTGGTAGGAGCTTTAGCACTGCATAAATTTACATGAGCAAATTTGAGCTCTTCGAATGCTTGATGTGTTCAAGGAGGTTCAAAAGTGTTGAATGTGTGCCATAACCAAGGTTATCTGTATCTACGACCAAGCGGGAAATAACAGCTGTTTAATCCAGCTATAGAAAAGAAAAACTCTTTAGTGAAAAAACATACCTATTATATATCAAGAATATTTCATTGTTTAGGAAGCTACAAAGTCTCTGATGAGAGCCCACCTTTCCCGCCATGCTTGTCCGAGGCTCCCCACACCCGACGCTCATGGATAGCAGAAAACAGGCCATTTCTCCTCCCAAACATTGTTGTAGTGGACACAACTCTTCTCTTTGACACTCCTTGATGTTTTTAGAGCGGCACGGTTAACAATATTAAGTTAATTGCTGAAAAAAGCACACAATTTGAACCACCGCCTGAGCTCAAATTGTTCCGCAGCGTCCTGAATATTTTGCGGGAAATACAGACAAAAAACGCGCCAAATCCGGGCTGTTCTGGCATCTGATTGGATGATAGAGAGTCGCTATTTGATTGGTCAGATTCCTGACCTTTTTGCGATCTAATATTTCTTGCTCCCCATAATAGAAATGCCTACACAATTTCCGGTTAAAAAGCATGCAATATAAAGCTCTTATTAACACATAAACAGAGTATGAAAAAATTCCAACGTTGACATAGCTTCAGATTGAAGGGTACGTAATGAACTTTCACCTTTGACCTAAAAACAACGATGGCTTCGGGATCGGCTGGGTCCAAGTTTTCTGGATTAGGAGCGGAAAAATATGGGGCAGACCAGGAACAAGATGCAAACTCTGCACTTCTGGAGCTAGATAAAGGTCTGTATAATGTAGCTGGACAGTTTGGTACAAGATGATCGTTATTTATGATTTCTTTTCGTCTCGTGGAATCGAGGGGGAGGGGGGTGAAGTGGTTTGCATTGAAATGAGTGTTAGTAACTCACACTAGAAGTGGATATCAGACACTTGATATGTACAGTTGTGAAGTCGTGCTGTATGTCTAATCCCTAGTATTTAGTTGCTAAATGTCGCAGAGTTCTGGAACTCAGTATCAAACATTGCGATACTCTCCTATCTGTAAATATATAGATAGATAGATATATTATCAAAAGAATATACGTCAAAAGAAAATCCAAGACTAATGAAAGAATTCCTGATCTACACTCTGGAACAATGGTGGCCTCAACAGACAGCGAGAAAGCTGAGACGCTTAACAAGTTCTTCACCAGTACGTTTACCAAGGAAGACTTGGACCACATACCAGAGGCACCCAAGCAACATTACAGCGCTGTTCTGTCTGAGGTGAACCTATCTGTTGAAGATGTAGGGAAGAGACTTAAGAACATTAACCACAACAAGTCTATGGGCCCTGATGGTATTCATCCAAGAATTCTGAAAGAGTTGGCTATGCCACTAGCAATCCCATTGAGCATCATATTCAACAAATCCTTGCAGGAGGGCGAGCTGCCTAGTGCATGGAAGGTGGGAGATATTACACCGATCTTTAAAAAGGGGAAGAAGAATGCACCTAACAACTACAGACCTGTGAGTCTGACTTCTGTGCCAGGAAAAATCATGGAGAGTCTGGTTAGAGATGCCACAGTGGTACACATGAAAGTAAACGGCCTATTTACGGAACACCAACATGGTTTCCTGCCAGGGAGGTCCACCACCACACAGTTACTGGAATGTTTAGAGGACTGGACAAAGTGGTTAGACAACAATATCCCGACTGACGTCATATATTTAGACTTCCAAAAGGCATTTGATTCTGTGCCAATACAGCGTTTGCTAAGGAAAGTTGAGAGCTACGGTATAAAGGGTCATCTTCTCCGCTGGATAGGGTCATTCTTGACCGGACGTAAACAGAGAGTCTGTGTAAACGGGGCACACTCAAGTTGGGCTACAGTGAGCAGTGGCGTACAGCAAGGAAGTGTCCTGGGTCCCGCATTGTTTACCCTGTTCGTCAACGACATGCTGGATACAGTGGGCTGTAAGCTGAAGCTTTTTGCCGACGACACGAAGTTATACCGTACAGTGAGAGATGTCAGTGACTGCAAGGCACTTCAGGGTGACCTGGATAGACTCCAAGAGTGGACGAACACCTGGCAACTGAAGTTTCATCCCAGCAAATGCACAGCACTAAGGGTTGGCGTCAACCATCCAGCTTTCACGTACAACATGATAGATCAAGGAACAAAAGTAGATCTGAACTTCACAGAAGAAGAAAAGGATCTGGGCATAATAGTTGATCGGAACTTACTTTTTGAGAAGCACATCACAGCATCAGTATCCAAGGCAAATCAAATGACTGGTCTACTATGGAGAACATTCGAATACATAGACAAGAATATGTTCGTCACACTTTACAAAGCACTAATAAGGCCTCATCTTTCATACGGGGTAGGGATTTGGTCTCCTGGTACCTGGAAGTATACTGAGCTGGTGGAACAGGTGCAGAGAAGAGCGACCAGGAGGGTTCCAGGCCTAAGTGTCCTCTCGTATGAAGAAAGACTTAAAGTTCTAAAGCTCCCAACCCTAGTATACAGAAGATTGCGTGGAGATCTTATAAACACCTACAAGTACGTCCACGGCCTATACGATACGGCACCATGCATACCGGAGATACAGAGGGGGACCAACACAAGAGGGCATAACTTGAAACTAAGGAGGGAGGGGGCCAACACAACTAAAAGGACACAATTCTTCAGTCAGAGGATAGTTCCGTGGTGGAATGCACTACCGGAGGACGTGGTAGAGGCTCCAACAGTGAATTCTTTCAAAACAAGGCTTGACAGGCACATGGAGCACCACCCGGTTTTGTATGACTTCAAGATCCTGGACCACCCACAGAAACCCACAATGACAGTCAGCTAGAGGGGAAGTCAACAGGAGCGGCCTCAACTGGACTGACGTCCTACATGGCCGTAGATTCTACTCTACTCTACTCTATAGATAGTGTTTCACCAAGGAGGTTCAAATTATAGGTTCCTACAAGTATAACTTCATTGGTTTCATTGAAGCATTGGGTCCTGTAACTCTTGTTTAAAAAAAGCTAAAGAAGAGTAAGATAGGAAAAGTAACATCATTTTATGGTTCGGTCCATTTTGTATGAATATATGTAGGTCTCAGGTCCACCCGTGTTGGAGAGCAGTGTGAGGCCATTGTCCGCTTTCCAAGGCTTTTTGAGAAGTACCCCTTCCCAATCCTCATCAACTCATCCTTCCTGAAGCTGGCAGATGTCTTCAGAATAGGGTAAGTGTCTAAGACTTGGAAATTTCATCAGTTACATCTACTTTTTATAGCTTTGATACATCCGGATGTCCAGATAACTAGTATCCTTGTTGATATCAACGCTAAGCTGCTACTTTATTGTATTGTATTGTCATCCATAAACCAGTTGTCATTTCTTCCCCAAGAAACAACTTTTTGCGGCTGTGTGTTCTACGAGTGACCCAGCAGAGTGAAAAACATCTGGACAAGATTCTGAATGTGGATGAATTCCTGAGACGTATCTTCTCTGTCATCCACAGCAATGACCCCATCGCCAGGGCACTTACTTTGAGGTGAGGCAATATAGAAGGCAGATCCTTGGCGTCTGTTCTGCCATTCTTAGAGCTCCTGCCAGTTGAAAGCAAAGCTTCTTTGCCACAATAAGATTTCATTTGATCACTGCAGAAAAATTTCAGTATCTTGTGTATCAATAGTGAATGTGTATTTTTTCAATACAGCCCAAGCAAGATTGTTTTGTTATTGACAGTCAATTGCTGTTATTGACATCGATTGCAATAATTGTGCAGGGTTTTGGGCAGCATTGCCTGCATCATCAGTGAAAGGAAGAACACTCATCACAGCATCCGCACCAGTCTGGACTCCCATGATGAAGTGGAGCTGGAGGCAGCAATATTTGCTGCATCTTGTTTTGCAGCTCAGTCCAGGTATTATAAGCTCTAGGGTATTTCTCATATTAAAGCTACATTTTCTGAAATAGGATGTAATGTGTGCACTGGCTTAGTATGTAGGGAACACCAGGCATTTGTGACCACTCATTTTGGTTTATTTTATCTACATGTACCCTTTCATACATGTCTTGTTCTCCCTTCAGAACATTTGCTGTTGGAATTTGCAACAAGATAGCAGAGATGATTCAAGGTTTGAACGTTTTCTGCACTTACCTTTGCATTTGCATATTTTAACTCGCAATATTTTTCTTGACACTGCTTCTAATGTATTATTCCACAAACTTTTAAACAGGTAAGCAGAAGCTATCATTTTTATCATTGACACCTGTCCCTACCATCACCACAGGTCTTGCCACTCCAGTTGAGATGAAGCTGAAACTGATCCCCATCTTCCAGCACATGTACCATGATGCCCAGACAGCAGCCAAGGTGCGGCAGCTGTGTGTGGACATGCTGCCCTCCTACCCCGCCCGTGGGTTCGTCATAGTCACCCTCCACACACTCTCACTGCTGTCTGCTAAGACTCTGATTGACATCCCACAGCAGGTGAGTCTGCTAACAATATCATGTCTGCAAAAGAAGTAGACTGCAGACATCTGTGGTACCGTGTATATGAATTTTTGTAGAAATGAGGCTGTAGCAAAGTTTTCAGCTGGAACACTGCTAGTGAGTCCCACTACATATGCTGTCTCAGCTACTCATGTTTTTCAATTGCATTCATGTTTAATAGACAAAGACAGAAGGATCCCATAATGTACATCTTTCTAGTACTTCTTATTCCTCCTTATCATTTTGTTTTTGCCAACATATTTTCATGCCATCAGCACTTTTTATTCATTCTTTGAGCAGGACATGATGATATAATTGATTTGATCAATGCCTGCATTGTTACAGGTTGAATTGTTGTTACACTATCTACAACAAGATCCACGTCGGGCCATTAAGCTGAAGGTGCTGAGTGACCTCCACCTGCTGACCAAGAAGGCCCCACACATGTGGGCACAGCACAATCTACAGGTCAGGATTATATCATGTGATGCTGTTTATCACAGTCAGCTACATCTGTTGTAGGTTCATGTTTCACATTGTTGAAATTAGATATACAATGTCATGTACTCCTGACACCTTATTGTAGAAACAGAAAATCTAATTTCTTACAAATACTCTCAGTTATTTATCTTCACATGATTTCAAGTATCTGTAATTTGTTTTGGAAATGCATGAAATATGTACTCTATGGCCTCATGTAATTAACCAATTGTTTGTACCAGCAATGTAGAAGTGGTTTTAAGATGAGTAATAGCTGTAGTACCAATTAATGATCTCATGTATGTATGACGTGGGCCCGGTCCTTCAGGTATTGTGCAGTTTCATCTCCATCACCCCCTATGACAACCTGAAGTTACGAGCCCTGACAGTACTGAGTGTGCTGGCAGAGTCCTCACCCCTCATCACCAAAGGTCAGAAGTCTGCTAGGTTATTTGGGATACTAACAAAAGAATGTTGCCTGATTTGATGGAAAGTATTTCTGATACATGTACTATGGTACAAGATTACATTCTTGGGTACCCTAGCAGCCTCAGAAGGCTTAATACTATCGCAGTCACAATTGTTGTAACATGTTTTTTTTTCACTGAAATGGATGTACTGAATGCAATGGTTAATATTGTTCTTTGAAAGTGATGTTTTGCTGGCTAAGTATATTTGATGTCTAGATCTACATGTAGATTCAAGGGGAGGTCACATATGGATGATTTCTGGTACAGCCAGAAATAACTGACAGTATCATCCTGAGTGTTTGTTTTTCATTCTTCAGAATCATCTTTGATGGAGGTGTGTTTGGAAAACTGCTACCATAGCAACATTGCCATCTCCACAGAGGCATCCACGGTGCTGACCAACCTTGCATGCCAGCTCAGCAAAGGTAGAACTCTGGATTTTCTATCTGCTTGTGTTTGTGTTTGTGTATGTTGTTGGACACAGGAAGCTGACAATGCCCAGTAGCACATTGCTGTGTATCAAAGTTGATTATTGAAATGACAGCTGTACCTGTTTTAGGTGCCAGTGGTAAGGTCGACGAGACATTGCTGAACCAGTGCGTGGCAGCTGTGGAGTCTCTACTCACTGTTTGTGTGACAGAAACAACAGAACAGCACCAGCTCATGCTCAAGGTAGGCTTTCATCTATTTTCATTTTTTTTTCATTTATTTATTTGCACGAGTAAAGACATTAAATAACAAATATAAGAACAAAGGAAAAAAAAACAGCGTGCAGGAGGAGGAAAGAAGCCTTAATGGCTTGTCTAAAGTCCCCCTCCATAAAACTTAATTAACTTAACTTAACTCCAGAGAGTATAAATCATGAAACGTAGCATAATAAATTAACTAGATAAAACCTAAACATAACAGAACAAAACTAACTCAGTTAAGAATATAAACAAATGGAATACTAAAGAAACAAAATATAAAGGACATGAAATTAATACATACTAGAAATCAATACAACTGAAAATTTACACAGGTAAGTAGTATATACTGCTGTAAGGGTGATGCAACGGGAATGAGAAAAAAATGTAAATTATACAGATGAGTGGTTGTTTAGTAGGAAATGTTTTAACATGATTTTAAGAACTGAAGATAAGAATCTAAAACAGGGGGCTGAAAATTCAAACTTACACATATGATATTGAAGAGGGACTTTAACTTAAGATAAAATGTCAAATGTCGGTTGGAAAGAAAAGTAGATGGTTTTTAAGATTACGTTTAAAGCTAATTATTGATGTTAGACATTTTAGGTGGAGGGGGAGATTATTCCAATTAATTATACATTTGTATTTTACACTCATTTGGGCTACGGATGTTCTAACTAAGGGAATATGGAAATGGGGACTTTGTCGAGTTTGGTAAGTATGAAAATGGGAATTAAGATTTAGAAGACCATTAAATGTGTCTGGAAGAGAACAGTTCAGGAATTTAAACGTAAATAGCATCAGATGAAGTCTGTTTATATCAAAAATATTCAAAATCTTAAGTTTTGTAAACAAAGGTGCAGAATGTGCGTGGAAACTGGCGCCAGTGGCCGAACGAACAAATCTTTTTTGGAGTAATACCAGGGGCTGTAGTGTGGTTTTGTAGGCGCATCCCCAGACAATATTCCCGTAGGTTAGATATGGGTATATTAAACTATTGTATATGGTAATAATGGTTTTTTGAGAAAGAAAATGTTTAAGTTTTCCAATAATGCCGACAGTTTTTGAAATTTTTTTACCTAACATGGTTATATGTGATTTCCAGGTCAATCGATCATCAATGATTATACCTAGGAATTTGGCTTGACTCTCTTGAGAAAGGGGCACACTTTTTAAAAAGATTTTGGCGCTTCTGTTGTAGATTTTATTTCTATTACAGAAAATAAGGTAGTATGTCTTCTTAACATTAACTGATAATTTATTTGCCTCAAACCACGATATAACCTTTTTCAATTCATCGTTAGCCAGTTTTACTAGTGTATCAAAATTCGAGTTTGAAAGGAAAAGATTTGAATCATCTGCAAATAGGATAAAGAATATAATTGAGGATGCTTTTTCGAGGTCATTTATATAAATCAGAAAAAGTAGGGGTCCTAGTATCGAACCCTGTGGGACACCACATTCTATTATTTTAAGTTGTGATTTATTATCATTAAGAGTTACGTATTGTTGTCTATTGGATAAATAAGAAGAGAACCATTTAATTGCGGAGTCACATAAGCCATATCGTTTTAGTTTATTGAGTAGAATGGAATGATTAACTGTATCGAATGCTTTAGATAGATCGAGAAAGATTCCTATTGTGTATTCTTTGTTATCTAAAGCGGTAGAAATTTTTTCCATTTCCATTTCCATCTATCAGATATAGATCATCAGATAAGGTAGGCTTTTATCTATCAGATATAGATCATCAGATATTTGTAGAAAGCTACTTTTTGTTGTTTCCCACGCTCTGGAAGAAAATATATTCATAGAGTATACGATACATGATGTGTAGTAATGTCTTTTATGAAATAATGAGAATTTTTCTTTGTCAAACCCATCAGGGTTTAGTGTAGAATATCAGAAAATGCAGATATAAATTGCTAAGAACAGTTGAACTAAGACTGTTGCCTTAGTGATTGTGCAGTGCACGGTGCATTTTGAAATCAATTAAACAGAACTGTGTTTTTTTCACAGAAATCCCTGAGCTGTGTAAGCTGCCTGTGTAAGAGTTTCCCAACACTGGCCTCTTCACTTGCAGACACCATCTACAGCCTCCTGGATGTGGCTCAAGGTCAGCTCTAGATATAGAACAGCCTTCCCTAAAATGGGTGAGATGTATAGTTATAGCATAGCTATGCAAGTTAAGGAATTGCAAGAAAGATACATCATGTATAGTGATGACTTCTGTTGGTACTAGCTAGTGATGATTGTTGAAGTATGAGACTTTCTGCAATGAAGGGCAGTACTTGATAGATGTTGTTCCATCAGGGGAGATCCCGTTGCTGCTGTATCAGGGGCTGGCAGCGGTGGGGAGCACCTGTCCTTCTGGCCTAGAGCAACTCAGGTTTGACCTTCTGGACAGATTTCAGGAAGTGTCTGCCATGCCACAGGACAAGCAACAAGACTTCCAGGCAAGTTTTAAATATAAGTTTTTAAACAATCAAATTCCTTTGCAGATTTTGTGAAACAAAAGCTACCAACATGTAGCATCTATTGTGGAAGTCAAACCTTATTGTACTGGGTTGTTTTTTTTCAGGTCCTACTGACCTCCCTTGTATTGATGGCATGTCCTGTTCCTCTACCTGGTCACATGACCAAGACTTTGATAGACAGCTTGAGCTCTGATCCCAACCACTGGACTTCATTCTGTGTGGCCAGACAAGCTGCCAGATGGGTAAAAGTCTTTCAGTGAACTACAATGTGATTCTGTACAAATATGTGGCTTTGATTTAAAAAAAATTTTTTTTTTGTATTTGTACTCACCAGTTTCCCTTTTTGGATGATGTACTTCTTTTTCTTCTTCAGTAAAAGGCTTTTAAGCAAATGACCCAGACTGTAATGTATGGTTTATATCTGCAGGGTCACCACACAGTTGCTGTCAAACTGCTACAGTGTCTGCCATCTCTTGTTGCATCGGAGCACCTGCACTTCTGGCTGATATCACTAGGGGAGTTCTGTGCTGGGGAGGAGCAGCTTTCCCACATCCATCCAGACCAGCCTCAACACAAGAGCACAGTGACACTGGCTCAAGCCTGTGGGCACTACCAGAAGGGAACTACTGCTCTGAAGGTAACCTCATCATTACAAATATAAACAGTTCCTTTTACTGTGTTATATACATTTATCTGAGCACAGTTTGTACTGCTACAACATGCTCATCCATTTGTCCTCAGGAGTGTTTTGCTGTGTTAGAAAACTCATAAAAGGAGTTTGCCATAGTAGAATCATGTTGACCTGGCTATCCAATGTGCAAAACTAAATGGTTTAACCAAACCCTTTTGTCAATCTGAATAAAAGCAACTACCAGTTTCTGATAAAACTTATTATAGTACCGGTATATGGAAACATTGAACACTACCCTATAGTTAGATGTTGAAAGTGTGTACTGACATGCCTCCTGTGCACAACTCCTACCATCCTTTAGGCATCGGTTACCCCCACCTTCCCGATGGAGTTCCAGACCCAGTTCACCCAGCTGCGAGCAGAGCTGCTGCAGGCACACGCCAACCTGCTGGCTGCCTGCTCCACCCTACAGACCTGCCCTCCCCCAGCCATCGCCACAGCCATGGCCAATGTGTCTGGGAAAGAGATACAGAGAACTGGGAGAATAGGAACTCAGGTATACTACTCTGAGCCTTTGAGCTTAACTATTCCGAGCCTAAATTTTTGTGCAACTTAAGAAGAGAGGCCACCTGCTTTCAAGATACCACAGTAACTTACCACTATTAGAGTGTCTCTCTAGTACATGAAGCATGCTTTTGTAACTATTAATCATTTGAATTTTTCCTTGTGTTTCCACCTGAACCCAGTATTTATTGTCCGGATCAACAAACATGTTGTCTTGTCTGTCTTTGCACAGTTGCAGCAGTGTGTAGCCCAGTTCTGTATGCTTTCAGCCAAATATGGTGATCTCCTGCAGGCTTCTTTTGATGCTGATCTCACAACACTGAAGAGTCTGACACAGTATCCTTTATGGTTATTTAAAACAAGGGTGGCATTGAAAACCATGCAGTAGTATATGAGTTAGAAACAAACAAGATGGCCAAAAAAGCTAGTGTACTCACCAGGTCTTGTCTAGTCCTACATGCAAACATTGTTTTAAACATCCTGCATAAGTGCCATATAAAATTCAGCTTTGTAGATATTGGCACTGGTAATATTTATCACATGATTTACAGGTAAAAGTTGGTGTTTCTTCTCCTTATCCCATGTACCAGCTTACAACAGGGTTGCCTGCTCATGGCCCATGTTGTGGATGTGCTGGTGTTGCACAACCACCAGTACATGTGAGTTTTTTTTCCTGTACAAAGTAGCTGTCTGTTATTTGTCACCCTGTTGTTCAGTGTTTTTTGTTGATGGTATGCATGATGTTGCTGAAGTTAACATGATGTTGAACCTGCCCACAGTTCAGCAGATGTGTACAATATCCAGTGGGATGTACCAGACTTCAGTAGGGGGGAGTCTGGTGGAGAGGCCCTGCCACCTGTGTTCCAGGATGTACTGAAAATGGTGCAGAAAACCCTGGGGGAGGCCCAGGGCTCGGCTATCACACATGTGGTAAGTTCTTATTTCACCTGCAAAGGAATTGCTTTGTTTCCTCTCTGATTCATAGTATGCTCTTATCTTTTATTCAATTAAAATTCTCAATGGTCTGAATTTGTTTTCAGCATGACTCATCCACTGTCAGTTGTTATTCTGTAGCCTAATAAGTGATGTAAGTGGAATCCATGTGTTATGCAAGGCACATAACTGACTTTTATTTTACAGCAAGTATCCAGTGTTTTCAAAGCCTCCTGTATGCTGCTGAGGGAACCCCTGCACTTCCCCAGGTACTTTTTCCAGGCACTGCAGTCCACTCAAATCAAGGTTTGTTTACCTCTCTTGTGATTCATTTTTCTAATACACACTTTAGCTGGTGTTTCTGTAACCCCAAAAAATGACACTCATCAATTTATTACTTCTTTGCTTCTGCAGCTTGCCCTGTCCCCAAGTCAGCGCAGCATGAATGATCCCGTCCTGGTTGCCACGGATACACAGCTAGCACTGAAAGTAGAGGGAGTGATTCAGCATGGGGCCAAACCTGGGCTGTTCAGGGCTGTCAACAAAGTCTGCCTGCATGTGTCGTCCAGTTCTGACACCAAAGTTCCACAGGAACAGAAGGTGAGCCCAAATTATTAATTTGACATCTGTATTCATCATCTCTGCTTGAAGTTGTTTATAGAGAGATTGCCTTTTGGCAATGAGGCAAACTGTATTTTCCTTAAGAAAAAGGTTTCCTTCTACATTGACTTTTAGAAACAGGCAAAAAGAGTCGCTTGTTGTATTTATTAAATGTCTCAAGTGCTGAGGAGCAGGACAGTAATCTGCAAAAGCTCATCAAGTCTTCCAGTGTAACTCAACATTGTCATGTACTCTTCCAGGTCCGAGTGGACAACCTCAACAATGAGCTTCAGGAGCTGGTGGAACCACACAATGACTACTTCAGTGCACAGTTCCTTCTCCACTTCCCTTTCCCAGGGAACCACACTGTGTATGCTGAGGCTTCTGTCATAGACACCTCAGGCCTTTCCTGGAAAACTGGCCCCAAAATGACCCTGCTGGTGAGATCGTTTGACCCCAATGCACCCCAGCCCCCCAGGCACCAGCAGCCTCCACCCCCACCCCAACCTCGAAGCAGTACATCACGTTTTTGAACAGGACAACATTGGAGATGTACAAATAGGAGATCAATACACTTTATTGATAGGAAGAGCACTGTAGTCATCAAAGATAAGAGCCCTGGGCTGACTACATGTACTTCAAGCTAGAGAGTCATCTTTCATTGCAGCTCATATTTGTCTCTAGATACATATTCGTTTTTTCCATGAAAATGCAATAAATGCTCTGTAACTCTAAAGATAAGTGATTTGTTTCATAAAAACCCTGCCCACTATTGAAAAGTTATGATTATTGTTACAATCACATACTAGTACAATCATCATCAAATAGGAGTCATAACTTGATACTTATGTTATTCAATTGGGAAATCATTCTATTCAGGCACCCCTTGGGATATTTGCATTAATAGATCCTGGCACATACATTGGAGTCTTACTCCAGTATAATCTAAATCTTCTGAATCATGTAGCCCTGGGAATTTTCTCATGTAGCCCTGGGAATTTTCCACACCACTCATGCCTCGGGACATGGAGGTTTGCTGCTCACACATGCTGTGGGGCTAATCCATGTTCTCAATTGCAATCTGCAAAGGGAAATATAGACAAATGTGAATCAAAAGTAGGTTTCAGCAACAGAAGGATGTTGGTTCTCAAGGACGCAAACAGAGCAGACTTCTTGTTTGCCAATTTGCCAAAGGAAACAATATAATAGACTACAGGCACCAACTTCACACAGCTGCCCTCACCTCTCCACCCTTGTCAGCCGGTTCATAGCCAAACACCCTGCCCAGGAAGTAGAACTCTCCATCCAGAGCCTTCATGATGTTTTCTGCCTTCCTGAAGCCATGCTGTTCATCTGTAAGAGAACACTAACTTCAGTATCTCATCACTCTGATTGATACTGAAGTTTTGTTGTTTTGTTTCTGAATCAGTGAAGTTAGGGTCTCTAATTGTGTCATCCATTTCACATGTTGGTATGGCCAGATTTCCCAACAGAAAAACAAATCTGACATATTTTCTATGTACATGTATTAGTGTTACAGAAAGCACAACTGCTAAATGTTTGACAGTAATGTATGGCATTAAAGCATCAGGAATTCAAGGTGCTACTTAAAGGCTTACCAGGGAAGAGTACAAAGGCACAAGATAGCCCCTTGTTCTTGACTGCTTCAAACATCATCTCTGCCTGGTTAGGGAGGACAATCTGTGGAAGAAAAACAACCTTTACCAACCTTGGACTTCTCACACACAATTCCAGAAACAAATTTAGAGGGGGCAGCCAAAATGTCTGTGTGGAACATTTCTTACATACTGACTTCCTACACATCCTCGGTGTCCATCATGTAGGGAAGTTAAATAATGCCATAGTCAGGTCACGGAAACACCCTATTCCCCTTCCAACCATCTTTGACCAATTGTTCAAAAGTATCTACATTAGCTTCTATTATGAAACAGACCTCATGTATGTTACACTTCAACCAACCTTGTCCTCCCCTCCCTGGAACAATGCAATAGGACAGCTCAGTTTGTCCACATGGTTGATGGGGGAGCGATCTCGGTATGTGTCAATGCATTCAGGATAGGGGCCAATCATGGTGTCCGAGTACCGTGCCTCAAACTTGTGGCCCTCCTCTTGCAAGGCCACTAAGTCCCCAATTCCATAATGGCTTACTCCTAATTATATAGTACAGTAGGTCAATGAATTGAAAATGACTATCTTCAGGATATGATGACAGTTGTCAGTCACAGTAAGATGAGCCATCCTAGCCTTACATACCTTGTCCTCCCCTCCTTGGAACAATGCAATAGGACAGCTCAGCTTGTCCACATGGTTGATGGGAGAGCGTTCCTTGTATATGCTCTCCATATCAGGATATGGACCAACAATTGTGTCCAAATACCTGCTCTCAAACTTGTGAGTATCCTTTGCCAAGGCCTCTAAGTCTCCAATCCCATAATGGCTTACACCTAATGAAGTAGAAGTGTTACACATGGTTGTCACAGTGCAAATGAAATAACAATTAGGTCAGTTAGCCTCCACAGATGATGGTTCAAAGACTGAGAGAACAATATTTGTGTTTGAAATAAGATATTTTCATAATCAGTCAAGAGAAATGCCTGTGACAACTACAGTCAATGACTGGGTAAGAAGGCCAGGAAGATGCACCTTCGTATGAATGACAGCTGCCATGATGCATGGAATGTAGAAATACAACATTGTATTACAATATAACAAACCAAAAGATCTGTCTCCTAGAACAATACTTGATTTTAAATAGCAAATGGAAAGACTATGCTATGTATTTGATTTGTAATACCATTGGCCAAGTCAGACAAACACTATGACCTAAGTTTTCATAAATGCTATTTTGAGCCATGGAAAATGGTTAGAATATTATGTTGACAAACAAGAAGAAAATCCCTACCAGCATGGAAGTCATTCCTGAAGGCCAAGGCTGCCAGTGTTGTGTACCCTCCTGCTGACCCTCCATCAATGGCCAGTCTCTTTTTGTCCACCTTGCCCTTGTCTGCCAGATACAGGGCTCCATGGCAACAGTCATTCACATCATGTATACCCCAGCTGGCAACAGAACCACAGCATGATAAACCAAGCGGACTGGGCAAGGATACCTTTACCAAATATGAAGACACATATACATACCAGTACCTTGTTTCTTTATCACTTGAAGGAGGCTATTGTCACATGGTTACATTTTGGTCCTTTCACATGTATACCGGTAGGTCACTATTGGTAAGCAAAGACCCCATCCTTTTTCAGGAAAATTGTATGGTTACAGATATAGTTACAGAAATTGAAAAATTAAGTCAAATCAGAACCATTTTTTTAATTTTTCACCCTTCCTTAACAATGGCAACGATGGCCAAAATGTTGAGGTCAACATACTTCTTTCTGAGCTTGTTCCTGTATATCTTGCCATAGCCAGTGCTGCCCCTGTAGTTGACATCCAGCAGCCCCACCCCACGACTGGTGAAGTACTGTATGTTGAGGTTGAGGGTGCTGGAACAGGAGGATGTTGGACCGCCATGTGCTCGCACCAGCAGCGGGGGGAGGGTTCCCTCTGGTGCTGAGAAGTCCTTGTTCTTGGGTGGGTAGAAGTAGGCATGTGCCACATCTCCCCCTTCAGTGGGAAATGTGATCTGCTCTGGAATGCTCAAGTACCCTGTGTCCACAGGCACGTCCTTTGAATTCTTCACGGTATCAGTCTACAGTGTTTCAAAACAAACTTAGTGGTTAAACAGTTTTTAAAAAAAGAAACATTAGGACATGAAATGACATGCATTCAGGACTATAATTTAGTACTTTAAGGTACTTTGGACATGTAATAGTAAAGAGATTAAGGTACAACAATCCATACAGTACCTTGAACAGAGACGGGGCATCACTACCTCAAACCTGTATATGACTGTCTCTTGTCACGTGATAATCAACACCAAGTCACATGACAAGGGAACTCCAAGACGAGGTCTGACTTTACTGGGCTGATGAAGAGACAGAGTGAGTCTCGAAAGCTCCCCTGAGCAACAAAACTTGTTTTGTGTATGGTTAAATTTTTTGTCAAATGCAGTTTCAGGGGATTATCATACAGTGTACCTACCTTAGATGTGGCATAGTTGACCCTGATGACACAGGGGAACTGTGTGGGGCTGCTGGCTATGCAGTAGGCACATCCCTTCCCACTCATCACCAGGTAGCTGTGGGTCTTGAACCCAGTGTCCACATTCTTATGGTACTTCCCACTTGCCATCTCATAGAAGCCGAGCTCCTACCAAAACAAGGGAACAACCACTGCAGGTTGGAATGGCATTTTATGACATGGAAAAACAGTGCTCCTCATGCCATTGTGAAACACTCAAATGAATCAAGTATCTCTGATAGCATGAAGATACATTGCCATAAATGTATATCTCAAAGAAGCTGAGAACACAGCTTACACACATACCATGCCATAGGAAGTAATGATTACTCCTTTGTCAGCATCAAAGTCATAAGGTGCAGTTCCAAACTGCCAGTGTGGACTACCAATTTCCTTCTCCTGGGGTGCTATGGCAACATGGTCACCTGATGGGGTCACATGATACAGGTTCCACCAATCAGAGACATCGCTGATGTAGTACAGCTCTCCACTGGGAGACCATCTCGGATACATGACGCTGATATCATCTCCACCACACACCTAACAGGATAGACGATATCAGTGACGTCCCTGTCATTGTCATTGTTTACAATCATGATACTGCCAAATAATTGATCTAGTTCAACTGGCATGAGACACTACAGATGTACTAGATATAAATTCTCAAACAACACCTGCAATAGATTGTAGTGCATAAAAAGGTCAGAACCACCTTTGCCTTACAGCCAGGGCCTGATCATGATTTCAGCACCATGGACAGGTCAACATGTCATACTTAAAGAACCAACACAGCAGGTGAGCATGGTGAGCCTTTGGTGACCAACCTTGTGTGCTTCCATGACACCCCTCCCATCAGGTTGCATGTCAGCCTGCCATATCTCAGTGGAGTCCCAAGGCTGGAGAGAACACAGCACACCAACTTTATTTAAGTTGATTATATTATATCAATTTGTTTGTTGGCAGTTTGTTCATACTTTACCTTTTACATGTACAGTCTGTACAAAGAATGTGCCTGAATATTGGACATGCATAAGCAGATTAAACAATAACACAATTGTGGACATGTATTATTGAACAGACCATGTTGGGATGGTTCCACTGGGTCCAGCAGATCTTCTTGCCGTCAGGAGAGACACGGGGAGAGGCGTAGAAGTCTGACCCTGAAGCCTGGGGGGAAAGTGACAACAATCTTAGGCTCCTGAGAAGCATAGCATATGGCATCTATATCAACCATGTGCAACCTTGGGATGAGCCTGCTGACTTACTTTGAAATGAAAGTAATGGCAATTTGCAAGTTAGTCCAGAGTGACAAGCCAAGATCTCTATCCTCTAACACTCCAGGGTCTACTAGTATGAGGTTACCTCATTTCAACTCTTCCACTGCAGGTAACAAACTATACCATCACCAGGAAGTACATGCAGTCAAATCAGTGATCATTTTACTGTATTCAATGCTGTACCTAATGCTGATCACACATCATTCCATAAGTTATCATTTGCTCCTCACAGTCCTGTCCCTGGTACTGACTTATCAGTCTGATATACTACAAGTTTCCCCTCCTCTTTTGACCTTTGCTTCCCCTGAATGAAACTAAGTTACATGCACTGAGAAATTTTAGACTAGTACTAGTAACTACCAATGTACATCCACCTCACCAACACAAACTGCTCCTGTGTGTCAGGGTGGATGGCCACTATAGTGTTGACTGCTTCCTTGCCCTCGCCCCTCTTTACAACACTATGGTCCTCACGTACTGCTGTGATGATGTTCAGCTACAACAGCAACAACAAATCTCTTGCTTGTTCAAAAGTCTCTGACAAATAGGCTTTTCTCACTGCTACTGTATGCAAATTCATTCCTACAAGATAAGCAACCATTGCACCTAATAAGGCTCTAAGAGTTTTCAGCTTCTATTGGCTTCAAGTGAACAGCCAATATTACATCATGATGATGATGATAATCAAAGCCCGGATATGTATGTATGGATATGTATGATGATACGACAAACATTGAGTTGGATGCTATTGACAATACCTTCTCACAGAACTCTCCATCTGCAAACCTCCAGTCTGAGTCAGCAGGGGTGATGGCCTCAGGAGCAGCATCAGGTGAAGTCTGTCTGTACAGACGTTGGTCCTTGAAGTTGGAGAAGTACACCACACCATCGTGAACAAATGTGGCTCCTCCGCCATACTCGTGTACAAGGGTGCGTGCATTGAAGCCTTCTGGAGTCCACTCTGTGGGCTGAGAGTCGCCATCCTTTGAGCACACTACATACCGACCACCTTCAGCTGGCCGCAGCTCAGACCAGTATACCCTGTCTGATGGAAACACATCCAGCCAAAATATTAACTGTATCTTTTGCCCATGGTGTTGTTCTTGCACATATCAAAGACACCTCGTGTCCCACCTCCCTTATGTAACAGTTTGATAATACGCAATGGACTGCCCAACACCTGCACAACTTGCTAGACAGAAGCAAAGAATGCGGCCACGCCCCCCAAGTTTGGTCTTCCTTTGAAAGTGAAAGTATTCTCTCATATTTCATTCAAGGTCATTGTTTGCCTAGCTTCAGCCAATGTATATTCTTATGTACCTACAAAGACTTCGTTGTACAGTACATGACATGACATAGACCAGGTCAACCATGAATAACGAGTAAGTTATTACTTCAAAGTTAACGTTAACGTTAACTATCAAACTTTAATTTCTTACTGATCCGGAACGTCACAATCTCTGCTACAAAAAGCACTCAAACCCTGAAGAATCCGAGGATAAGTGCGGTGAGATTTACCTGGGTGTTTCCCAGACTTGTCCACCCGTACGTCTGACAGACGGATGCCACTCTCCGCCACCAGAGCGCTGGAGATGGGAGACTTCCACGAGCCGTACGGACTACACGTCGCCATCCTCCGATCAGCTGACTGGGGCTGTTCACTGCACAGAATATTGCGTGCCCTCACGAAGTACGAAAAGGTGGGAATGGTTCGCATGCTAACCTAGAAACTACCGATTTAATCAATATCTTCGAGGCAAATTTTGTTCCAGGAAGATGTTTTCCCAAAGTCTAAAGTATGCCGTGTGGTTTACAGGCGGTACAAAAAGTCTTAGACAGCCCTATTTATTAAAGGTCAAAGGTAACGTGGGTCGGGAGCGCACTAACGTTACTTCAGACTGGGTAAGGTCGAGTTGTATTTTCATCCCCTTATGACGACGTTCTCGCCAAGTCTCTAAGCTGTAACGTTGACAGTTTGCAGAGGATCAATTTTACGTTAGCGATTGGGCGTTGTGCATCTAATGTGAGATTTGACTGGTGACATGTGCATTTGGAGTTGGACGCTTATGCCTTGCATGTGCATGTGCATGTCCTTTGGAAGGAAACTGTGATAGAGAAAATCATGGACATATAACTGTTAAGTTAGATCATAGTTCAGACAGAGCCAAATATGGATGTTCTTGCGGACGTATTAATGCTATCAACATTGTCATCAACCTTGTTATCAACATATGTTTGTTCAACTATATTCTATTGTTAATCCATGTAACGTTAGTTTAACTTTCTTCGAGCATATAACGTTAATCGGTAACCCTAACCAAGGAGGTTAAAGAAGCTTCTTTAACCTCCTTGCCCTAACATATTACCCTCCTATGAATGTTGAAAATTGGTAATATGACTGAACAAGTAATCGAGAACAAATAAAGGCTTTGAATTGAATTTGATAAAGTAATTTGAGTAATCCGCTGTATTGCGGCTTCAGCGGTGATGAAGAAGAAGAATTGTCACTGCATATTAGGCGATTAGAACACCAGTCATGATATATTCCCTGAACATCTGTGCTATCTTGTCCCTTTGCATCATCTGTAGCAGAAATTACTGTACAAGGCTAGCACCATGTTCCGTCGCCTGGCTTCGATGCTGAGCGTGAGAGCTGTTGAACCAGACACCACCCCAGAGGAAGGTACAGACCCCCCTGAGGAGCCCCGTCCGCTGTACAGGAAAATTCCCCGGGACCCTGCCATGCTGAGTCAGTACCCGCCCACCCAGATCCCCTGGCTGTCCTCACCAGAAAACATGGGGCTGGGCCCACGGGGCAGCATGCAGACGTACTTAGAGCAGTGTCAATCATGCAGGTACATTGTATGTGGAAATGCAATATAGATAAGTTAATTTACAATTAACCACATTCAAGAAATTTTAAAACCTTTGTACCAATACAAAAGGAAACTGGAACTTAACTGAAACGCACCAGAAGGCAGCCCCCAGAAGGCCTGTATTATTGCCCATCCCTATCCTTCAGTTTTGAACTGTTCCTAACTACAGTTTTGATCACTACTTTCTTACACCAAATTTTTGTTTCCTTCTGACAGGTGGATTTCCGGCCTGTCCTTTATCGGTGCAGGGGTTTATGTCTACATGAGTGCCAGGGCCCGTATACGCTACACTCGCAGCACTGGACCACTGTTTAGGATCTTCTTCGCTTTGTGTGAGTTATGATGATACTTCAGTTCAGTGAGTCATGAATATTAGAAATCATGTTCATTAACAGTGGGAGAAACAAAACTTATAAAGGACATCTTGTTTGCTTGTATTAAGTTGTTTTCTTTTTCAAGGCAGGTGGGCCTTTGGAAATAATGACTGATTTTATTAGTGTTACCTGTATTGTTTTAAAACATTGTTAAAGTGACATTTGATTTTGCAGGTCTTGGTGTTGCCGGTGTTACCATCATTGTGGACCCACAGAAGAAGATCCAGGATGACTGGTTAAGGAGGTATGAAGAACGGCAGCGCAGACTGAGGATGAGACGGGAACAATACACCGCCAAGATGGAAAAGGAGGAGACTGCATTAACTGATGGGAGCGTGCAGAAATGACAAGATTCTCTGAGACTGTTCAAATGTACAAAATTTCAACAGATGGCACTGTGCTACTTGACTGGACAACTTGTTCTATTTCAGCTGATTAGTCTGCTAGAGGCGTTCATCCATCGTAATGACGGGAGAAATAAGGGGAGTCTGCTAGAATAGAGGAGCCAATGACATCTGTTTTCTGCTTATAATTATGGATTTTACACTGTACTGCTGGTACAAAAGCGTAATTTTGCAACATTTTGTAAATGCTGTGGATGCTCTGTCATCATGTTGTTTTGCTCACCAATTTGGTATGCTGCTATTGTCCATGTGTACTAAAAAGGTTTTAAGTATTCAAGGAAAGTTTTTTGGGGTTCAAAAAAGATATACATTCGAATCTGAAAATGTGTCTTTTGATTTGAAAGTAAAATTTTACCTTTCTCTAAATACTACTTGCTGAATGTATGTACACATACCCAGTACTACTGCAACAGTTGTTGGTGAAGTATAACGTTACCAAATTCCAGAAAAAAGTTCTCTTTAAGCTGTAAAATTACAAGGCAAAATACGCTAAGAATTTAGAAAGTGATGATGATGACTCAGAAGGTTGGTTATGTATATCATAGTGTATATGCTGTGTACTGAACATGATGGACATTAAAAAGTTTCTGAGAATAACATGTATTTCTTAATTTGGTTTTTAAGGTAAAATTCATTGCATCAACAATTGTCATCATTCTATGTCTACAATCGGCAGCAATGCCTGGTAAAATATTGTTCCAGTCTTTTGATAGTCCTGTTACCGAAATTACCCAAGCTGTTTAAAGTAATTGATCTTTACATTTTTATTGTGAGCCGGCAGACGGCAGAGTTTGCGTTACACAGACTAGGCGCGACCTAGTGAGAAATGGTGTAAGCACGACCCCTTGCGATTATGGCGAGTACTGCAGATATCGTGTACCCTGCGTGCATACTCTGACCCCTGACCCTGGAAGTTTTTATTCAGTCAGCTGGATGACAGATGCATGCAGTGTCCTATGTCTACAGCGGTCTACAGCCATCGCATAGTTTTGTGCACTGGGAGAATATGAAAGGCATCCGTGCTGGTTTAAATACCGGTTCGGTCCGGTGCCGTCTCAGACTGATAAGCAGTGGCTTCTTGTCCTGACCCGTCTGAAGTAAACTGGTCGTAATGTAAGTTGAAACGTTATTACTACAACGAGTTTAGTGGAGATGTCTATTTATCAATGCTATCCAGTGACAATATTTAATTTCCATGTGCTTGTAACCTCGTCGTTTGTGGTATGGTAACGATATAACGTTACACTGAGATGGTTGCCTTTCTTCATACGTCAGATCTGGTGGTACGTTCAGAACAGTGACTATAACGTTAATAACTGTTAATAGAATTACTAAACCTCACCGGGAATACTATATAGACAGGAACCAAATTGTAGTGTTGTAAGTTACAAATTCTCTAATTATGCCAGAAAGCCCATGAAAGTGTTTGGCAGCGATTTCAGCTTTTTCTTTTACAGAGGCGGAAACTTGTAACTGAAATTTCACGAATGCTAAAATGTTTGGCTTATCATGTAATGTTAACTAACTTTACTAAGGGAGTGGTCTAATTTCCGCTATACATGTTAAGTATTATTATGATATAACATTAATTTTGATTTGTACAAAAATGAAAGTCAGGGGCAGACAGGACAAATCCTGTTCATCTCGTTGACCTTGACTATTTATATAACTGTAGATTGATGTAACGTTACATGTGATGAATGACTGTTTCAGGATGAACACAGAGTTTGTGCTGTTGCACGATCGCCGGGATTTGACCCAGTGCTGTATTAAGCTGCTTAACAGTGAATGGCCCAGGAGCCAGGCACTCAGGTACCAGCCAGATACAACCATAGATATCCTGCTTCATCATTGCTATCACACTATAATGTTGTATAGATATTGACCATTTGAATTTTTTAAAATGAAGGAAGGAGAAAATTATGGAAGGAATTGGAAAGAACAAGGTTGCAACATCTCTTTTAACATGAGATTGTTAAGCTTGTTCAAATACTGTTGTTGCATTGCTAATGATTAAACTCTTCCTTCTTTCTCACACATGTGTTGAGATTATGTTGACCTATAGTACAGAGCTGACCAGTCTCTGCCCCATCATTCTTTAGGGAGCGGAATCTAGAAAAGTCCAGTAATGACCTGCCATGTAGTATTGTCATGCTGGAGAGAAGCAGATCAGGCAAGGAGAAAGTGGTGGGCTACTGTAAGATCAGCAGGGTGCTGGGCATGGCAGACAGTGTGGTGGTGGAGTCAGGTAAGACGGGATGTGGTGTAAATAGAACACATTCAGTCATGTTCTGAGGTTTTCCTGTTAGGAATATTATTACTGGGCAAGGACAATGTTCATATATAGGACCTGTGCCTGACAGAGAGGGATTATGTTCATAAGTGGATTGCTATATATTAAATCTTAGATTGTCCTTTTGCTCCTCAGACTTAATTCTTATGTGTTCCCTTGAGAGGACTAACTTTGATGTTGTATGTTTGTATCATAGTTGTGGTGTCTATACAGGTAGGAACGGGGTCCCGATATTGGTCGATTTCGCGCGCCGCTGCGCGCGCGCGCACGGAGCCACGCCGGAGCGGCAGAGCGCGCGGGCGCGCATAGAGCCCCCGACTAGCGGCGGAGCGCGCACTTTGCTTGGTAGTCAGGGGAGCGTGTTGGTGCGCGAATAGTGCCAAATCGGCCCTTTGCTGTGCGTGCGCGCATAGTGCCCCGTAGTAGCGGCGGTGCGCGCACTTTGCCTGATTGACCAGGCGACCGGACTGTTGCGCGAATAGTGCCAAATCGGCCCTTTGCTGAGCGTGCGCCATTTCTGCCACTTACGGTCGGCGTTGCGCGCACGTATAAGTCTGGCGTACTCGAGCGCAAACAGTGCCAAAACTGACCATTGTTGCGCGTGCGTAATTTCTGCCAGTTAGGGAAGGCGGCGTGCGCACAGGAAAATAGTAAATCATTATGGCCGCCACGTTGCGAATAAACTTGTCATATTCCAAGTCTAATAAATGCCTGAACTTTTTGTGATCGGAGAATAGTAGAGAAACGTGAAAGATGACAAGCTCGGGGGTAAAATATTACTCATTTGCAAGTAACTGAAGGCGGAAAACGGCCCCTCTATCATGCAGCGTATAATTTCGTTATTCCTGGCGTGCGATAAATTTTGCCAACAACGTAGCCTTTTTATTATAATCAATTCTTTTAGAAAGGAGCTTCAAATATTTTAGCAAGGTCATAAAACTTTTAAATACTAGAAGAGGAAACAGAGTAGAGGTTACTAGTATTGTGTACATGGCTCACAGTGGTATCCAGCGCATGGACGCTTTATGTAAACTGATCAATTTAGATACAATTTGTACGTACATGTACACCATTCCCAAGCCTCCAGCACACTGTATGCTCATAATAATGAGTAGATCGAATTATCAAACTATGAGACATAAGCGTAATCAGTTACCTTGTGGCCTGTCGTCGGGGAGCTCCGGAGCCATACCGGAGCATGCAGCTGTCTGTCACACGGCCAAACTTCTAACTCTGGAGCCAAGCGGGCTAATTATCGTGACGTCACTAATTAACATACCGACAATTGATGTCAAAGGTCATGCTGGGCTAATTATCTTAGGTGACGTCAATAATTAACATACCGATAATTGGTGTCAAAGGTCATGCTTGTTACCAAGCAAACAAACACGCACTCTTCATACATATCCATACGTTTTTATACGTACTCTCGTATGCGCTACATATGTGCACAAAACAGATTTCTCTACACATATATCATCGTCTTATTTACAACTATTTGGTTTAGTGGTGGAAAAATTGCCAAAGGCCGATCAGGACGTTTCGGCCCCGGGCCGAGGACGTTTCGGCCCCGGACTGAAGACTAATAGCCCCCGTTAATTATCTAACGTTTTATTAATTATCTAACGTTCCAAGACATGTCAAACCACTCGTCAAACATCCGAACATGTTAAATTTGCACCGCGTTCTGACCGAGAAGAGAGCAGACAACATATTCAATGATTTAACTGACGATGACCTAGTTTATTTACTGATTAGAAGTTCTTCTTATCTTTCGGACTCCAAGAACTGTAAACTTTTAAAATGTGTTCAGCTGTTTTTACAAGAAACCAAAAGATTCGAGTAGATATTTTTTCTCTGTTATCCTACCAGTTTAATTAATTAATTAATATTTCATTTTCATTTTCCTACATGTCATATTATTTAGTTATTATGCTGTTCACCGTAGTTTACTTTATTATTCTTATGCTTTGCATGTCTGTTTTTGTGTCATTTCACTTTTGTATGTTTCACTTCTGTATGTTTCGATGGCAACACTAAAATAAGCCATGTAGCTTGAGTCTGTTGCCATTATGTTCTGTTATTAAATGTTATAATAAATAATAATAAAAACATATTCAATGCTTTAATTTTTAGTTTTTGTCTTCTTTTTCAGATACAATTTTCCCCGAAAGTCAGGAGACACGCCAATCTGGACCCTAGTGGAACTATTGTGTTCAATTTGTTATATTACCAGTTTTATATCATACCGGGGCGACGATACAGTGCTCCCGGCCGGCCGTGTTGTATCCACCCTTCAGCCGTCGGGCGATCCGACTCGTGGTCGGGCCGACACCTCGGGCAATACGGAATACACCGTGTTGTATGCTGTATTTATATTTTATAACGTTCGATTTTCGGGCGTTTTGTTGTGTGGAATTGTTGTACTTTTATATCGATTTCCTTTTAACTAACACGTTCATTTTCTTATTGAATTTCCCAACAGTTATTCATACTAACAGTGAATCGCAACTTTTAACTGCTTATTACAAATCAAACCATTACTGAAACATCAAGCTAGCAGCTTTTCACTAACATGTTTATGTTCTTTGGATTATTTCTAACATAAGGTAAGTAATCAAAATTATCAAACTATCAAGATTCAGACTTAACAGTATTTTATTTGAAATCGACCTAACGTTGTAACGTAACAAAATCCACTGGATCCACTGGCTTTTTACTGGGGGGATAAATACTGGTTTTAAAAGAAAAGTTCGCTTGTATCTGTAGTGACAGACTCATGGAAATCTTAGTCTGACTTCCTTGGAAATAAATAATCAGCATATTTGGCATAAACAATTATTTGTCAAGAGCAGGTTGTTTTCAGGTATACGATATGCGACTAATCCATTTTCAGTAACTTGCCATGCCTACAATGGGCCTCTACTTTACAGCCCATACTCCCTTGCATACTTTGCGTACTGTTTGACCAGGGCTTCCCTGTCAACAAGGCGAATCTTGTCTCCTCTCAACTTGTTAACAGGAAGTTGATCTCCAAAACAAATCTTTTGTCTACTGTTTCTATCCGAGGACTAGTGAAGGGTTTGTACAAACCATCCGACACATTTTTTTTTAACGTTGCAGCCACTTTCAGATGCGGAAAAATTTACAGGAAACTATCATTTTCTACGACAATTTAAATGGGTTTGAACCGATCAAGCTTTCTTTTATCAGTCTTTGCGTTTAAACTTTGAAACGTGCTAGCTATGTCTACATCTGGAATATAGATGTAACGTTTTTATACTCTCCAAGCAGAGGTTTGGGTTTTGGGCTTATTTTTGGCGTGTTTTGGGGCTTTTTTATCGGGCTTTCTTTTTTCACTGAAATTTTGTTTCCATCCAACCCAATGGATTGGATGGAAACAAAATTTCAGTGAAAAAAGAAAGCCCGATAAAAAAGCCTAAAAACACGCCAAAAATAAGCCCAAAACCCAAACCTCTGCTTGGAGAGTAACGTTTGTATGCCTTCAAGTGAAAACGCTATTATTAAACAACGCTGAGGAAACAAAGGGTGTTTTATTTTACGCCGTCGATAGCACTCAGTCAAGGTTCCAAAATCCCCCATTTTAAATAGAATAAGATATACTTTTGACAGATTATTAACTTTTCGTATGTTTTCTTTTGTACATACAGGTGCGTAAAAGAACACTGCACGAGGAAGAATACTGATTGCCGACATGTTCTTCAGGAGTTTTTATCACTATAGTTTTTTATCGTTACGTTATATATGGTATCCATCCAGCCTTGTTCTCACTTACATACCCCCTTGTTCCTACTAACATACCATCTTGATCCCACTAACATAGTCTTGAGATTGACATATTTGATCAAAATTTCGTCCTGTCGATTCAATTCTGCTTCGTTCTGTTGTTTGTTTCTATTTTTCGTTTCACCCATTGCCTTTGGTTGGTTTTGTGTTTATGCATTCTGTTGAAGTATGTTCGTTCCATACTAATATACTGTCAAAATTAAAAAAGGTTCGTCATTTCAAGGAGGTTTTAAATTTGCTTGGTCGTTGAAAACATCTTTTAGTTTCATACAGAAACCGCAGTTTACCTTTTCTATAGATTACAAACCTACCACAGGTCCGATGTAGATTTCATCCGTTGTCTGGTGCAGTCCAATGACGATGACTTACCTTTCTTTCTATAGACGTTTACTGAAGAGTATTACAAAAATAACAGTCGTTCGTTCATGAACTTGGGGGTTGAATTTTTAACATATACTTGGGTTATTCAAACGTTAAGACGAGTTAACAATTGTTAGTAACAAAAAGAGCATCATGTGTTAGCAAAAAGTAAATTACGGTCAAACGAACATAAACCAGAACAAACAGAACTTGGCTAGAACTATTTTATAATCCTGGTGAGACCAAGGAGGTTTTAACGAGAACTCATTGACAAGACCAAACGGTAGGAATAGCTTTCAACTTCAACTTCAACTTTTATTTGTTCAACCAGGTATCACACTCAGGCCACTCTGGCCTGTTTTTCAGGAAATCCTGGTACAAAAGCACAGACAAACACCTAACAGTTAACAGATTCACAATACATACAAAGTCTAAAAATAGCACATAGACAAAAAACTAATCTTAAATACAATTCGATAAAAACTGTTTAAAAGTTCTGAGACTGAGCTGCTGTCGTTGTTGTAGGGGGAGTGCGTTCCAAAGGTAAGGTCCATAGTACTGTAAGCTGTTCCTGTATGAGGTGACTCTTGCTGGTGGACAGGAGAGTAGGTGGGGGTCATAGTCCCGTAGCCGTTTTAACTCTGACCGAGTAGTGCGTACACTCAGTGTTTCCTCTGACGATCGAGATCTGCGTACCTGTAAAAACAGAATGGAATATACAAGCGTTACGAGTGTCCTCAATATCTTTTGCTGTTGCAATGGTAAATTATAACGTTTGGCTGGAATCAAGGAGAAAGCTCCTTGCTGGAATTTTTGCACAAAAATTAGTTCTCTTTATGCTATCTTATTCAACTCTTGGGTAAGTTAGAAACATTAACAATGAACATGGGGTCAACGAGCTAGATCGGGTCAGACAGTGCCAGACACAGATGTGTATTGTAGTCTTGACACTGTTAACATATTTGAGAATGACAGTCTGACTTGCCTGCTTGTTTGCTGAGCAAAGAAGAACTACACGATTTTTTTGTCGAGTTTCGGTAAAAAATGATCATGTGAACCAGTAAGATCGTGTATAAAATTGCACATGTCTTCTAAATTCTAACCACAGATTTCTGTTGTTGTTATGGTCTACCTTGATGGTCAACTAAAGTGCAACACTTAGAAAAACCGTAATTTATTCATTATTGTTATGCACGGTCAAACACGCGGGGCATCATTTTGTCGCCATGATGCAAATGCGACATCCCCTTTATTGTGTTGAATGTAAACAAGGAGGTTTATTTTAACCCCCCTTGTTGTGAATGAGCCGATGAATGATTTTGTTCTCGAACCTAAAAAAATCCGATTGGACCCGAGGCTTCGAAACGAAAACCTTTATATCCGGGGTTAGTTTGATCAATGAGGTCCTCCTTGGTTTGATTTGGGTGGAGCTTAGATATACTTTTTGTCCGATCGTAACTCACATTATTAGGTGGACTAAAAAAAATGGATAAAACTTTCCGGACGCTTTTCCGAAAAAATACCGGTTCCATGAATATTGTGCATGCATATCCTAGGAAAATTAATGGAAAATCCAAGCTGCCAAACACAGAACAGGCAGTGCTAGTAAACAAAGTTAACGTCACACCACGCCACGCCGGCTTTTTTTGTGTAATGCTTGTCAGGAGCCGCTCATGTCAATCAAATCCAACGGCGACCAGACCAGTCCATCGGCATCCTTTGCCAAAATTGTTGACCGATTGGGATTTAAAAAGATAGAATTGATTCTTAAAAACCTTCTTGGTTGACCCCGAGCAGCATAGCCAATATGCACCAACTTTGATCGCAACGATACGATACCGTCTTGTTGCTATCAAAATAAAACCAAACACCCCTTGATCAAATCGTACACTCCCGTGTTCTGTATCTCACGCCGTAAATACGGCGTATTCAAAGCACACCGCGCGAAGGATTTCTTTGTAATGTTTGGAAGGCTGATAGCCAATTTCTTTAATATTCAACCCTAGAAAATATAAATGGAATATGTTGTGCATACATGTACGCCAGACAACAGACAAAGCGTGCGCACAAGGCCGATGGTAAGTGGCTAAAATCGCGCAGGCGCAGCAATGGTCAGTTTTGGCACTGTTCGCGCTCGAGTACGCCAGACAATACGTGCGCGCAACGCCGACCGTAAGTGGCAGAAATTGCGCACGCTCAGCAAAGGGCCGATTTGGCACTGTTCGCGCAACAGTCCGGTCGCCTGGCCAATCAGGCAAAGTGCGCACACCGCCGCTACTACGGGGCACTATGCGCGCACGCACAGCAAAGGGCCGATTTGGCACTATTCGCGCACCAACACGCTCCCTATCTTACCAGGTAAAGTGCGCGCTCCGCCGCTTGTGGGGGGCTCTATGCGCGCCCGCGCGCACTGACGCTCCGGCGTGGCTCCGTGCGCGCGCGCGCAGCAGTGCGCGAAATCGACCAATATCGGTCCCTATTCTTAGCTCGTCTATAGAGAACAGAGGGCACGGTCTGGGGAGGAGACTGATGGAGAATATGGAGGACATAGCACAGAGGTACAGTAGGTCAGGCTTCACTGCTCAGGGGTATGGGTACAGATTGATAATAAGACACGGGTCTCTTTGTAACATCAGGTGTTTTCTGTTAAACAGTCCAACTAATACAAACACAGAGCATTGGTCCTGAAGAAGATCTAAAAGGCTCCATGTGTACTATTTCTGGTGATGGTTGAGTGACATGTGGTTCCATCTGTTTGTGACCATTTTATAGCCAGATGGCCACACCCATATCGCATGTTGGGTGTATCTAGGTCATGTCCAGTACTCTGGGGCATCAGCTGTTTCTGGCTGATATTTCAGACAACTGAAGTCTCTATTTAGAAACAACAAAAACAGTAAATAGACAAAAATATTATACATCCAGTCTCACACATGTACTTCTGTCTGTCATTACATCGTGACAATTATGATTATCATAATATTCTTTTTTTTTTCCTGACAGATTTGGGTTCAAGAGGGTGTACCTGTCTACCCATGACAAACAAGGCTTTTATGAGCATCTAGGCTACAATTACAGCAAGTCTGTGTCAGCTGTCAAACCCTGCTCAGTCAAGATTAATGAACGTCTGGTAAGGAACCTGTTCTTAGTGTGAGCCAAGATTTAGTGGCAGAAAGTTTTTCTTTGTCAAAATTAGGATTTAAAAGCACCGAGATACAGTCAAACCTGCTCAAGCCGGTCACCCAGGGGACCAGAGAAAAGTGACCGCGTTGGACAGGTGACCTGCTTGAAGAGGGTCGATTCTCCCGACTCACAACATGACTGAGAGTTAATGGTCTCCAATTCGAGGTGTTTCAATGTCAAATACTGCAGGTATCTTTAGATTCCTGGGGCCTAAACTTCACAGTTTCTGGCAAATGAAGCAATGTTTTCAAATTCGAGATTCATCAAGTTCAATTACGTACTGTACTGTAATTTTCCAAGTGCGCACGGTGGTATCAACTCGAGTCGAGTGCTTTGACAGGCTTCCGACCGGATACCGGTTGTAAGCCCCTTGTGAGTGTATTCACGGTTTAATCACGATTTCTATCTACGGTGTACAGTGCAGTACATTGACACCACGGATGATACAAACTGTAGTATAGTAATTTTAATCGTTCCAAACCACAATTTAACCCTACCGAATAAGTTTTAATTTAGTCGAGAACAATTACAGCACGCTGAAATTCCCACCCATATCACGTAGTAGACTGCTCCATTGACCAAAAATGACCCAGCGGTGGCCATCTTTGTCCTTAGACGAAAACATCGCCCGGCAGTAGAAACCCAAGACAAACTGGTCGGTTTGAGGATCGATGTCGCCACAGTTTGAAAAATTTAAAGAATTATGACCCCGTCGACCCGCCGCCATGGGAAGGGATCGGACCATGGGCAGACCCAATTCGTGGTGGCCGCGGCCACGTTGGCCAGGTGACCGCTTTGGGCAGGTCGCTTAATGCTTGCGTCAATGGGGAAAATTTTCGGGACCGAGAGAAAGCGGACGCGATGGCCAGGTGACCGGCTTGAAGAGGTGACCGTCTAGTCAGGTTTGACTGTACATTCAAACTTTGAAACATTTACAGATCTGATGCCATTAGTACCTTTTTGCATTTCACCAGATCTACTGTGTTTGCCTATGATAGATGTGCAGATAATCAGTACCAAGGACAGCCTTGTTACTATAGTACAAGGCCACTGTGGCCTCCTGCACCTCCAGTCTTTAGACATGTGTCTGACCTCTACCTTTTGTACCCCTGAGCAGCTGAAGAAGCTTGATGCCAGTGTTCTACCCAACTTCAGCAAGACTACCCTGGACCTGCAGCCAAACGGTCCAGCACAAAGTGATGATGTATTTTCTGAGGATTCTGTCAATGGACAGATCGGGAACAATTTGACTGATCCTCCCAGCAATGGTATGAGGGACATGTCTATATCTGCTGCTCAAACACCCCCTTCCTCTAAAAACATACCCCCTCCACCACCACCCCCTGGAATCATACCCCCTCCACCCCCACCCCCGGGAAACATACCCCCTCCACCACCACCCCCTGGAATCATACCCCCTCCACCCCCACCCCCGGGAAACATACCCCCTCCACCACCACCCCCTGGAATCATACCCCCTCCACCCCCACCTCCTGGAATAATACCCCCTCCACCCCCACCTCCTGGAATCATACCCCCTCCACCTGGAATCATACCCCTTCCACCCCCACCCCCTGGAAACATACCCCCTCCACCTCCATATCCTGGACATATACCACCTCCACCCCCACCCCCTAGAAACATACCCCCTCCACCTTCACAATATATCCCTCCCTCAGAAAGTCTACCAGCCCCCTCAAGTGCCCCTTGCTACTCATCCAGCACTCGACCGTCCCGGCCCCCAGCCCCATGTAGCATCTTCCCCAAGTACAAAAGGTTTCCCAGTGTGGAACAGAAAACAGACTGGATGATGAAGGTCTTGACAGACACCAGCTGACACAAAGTGTGCAGGGCAGAACTTCAGACAAGGCAGTGATGTTCAATAAGACTTGGAAGTGTTACAGATTTGCATAAGGCAACTTTAAAGGCAGATAAGACACTGTTGGTGGAAGTTTTATTGTTTTATTCATAATTCATGGCAGTGATGATATCCTTTATATATAGTACGGTCATGAAACCAGCCCACCCGCTTCAAAAAGCCAGTTGGATACAGGGTGGTGCTATGGGCTTTGTTGGTCATATAGCATCAGTTCTTTTTTGGTTCAAAATTCCTACATTGTTATGATGCTGTTGCTATCATAACTTCATATTAATTAATATATTTATTATACATGTACAATGTAGTTCTTAATAAAGTTGTAGCCTACACTTCAAGTTCAATGATCATGTTGGAAATTGTTCATATTGTGAATGCCAAGTGTTACTTTTCTACAACAGTGCAAAAATCGTGACCTACTGTATGACAGGAATTTATAAAATCTTTCATTTGTCTTGCTATATAGATTACTGACTTACAACAAAGCTCCAAGATTAAAGGAACTATTCAATGCAATTTGCCTCCCTTTCTCTAACCATTCTCTCTAAGTTGAACAGTTCATCATCCTGTTTATGTGGCGCCACTGTCCTCATGAACTCAGCTAGTTTGTACACATACTCAGAGTTCCTCCCTGCACATCCAGAACTATGTACTATCTGTTGTGCCATGTCTTCTATGGAGGCAGGTCCCAGATAGTGTGGGTTGTTCTCATTTTTAACACTGAGGTGAACCATCACACCAAAGGGCTGGGTGGAGGGGTCCACTGGATAGAAGAGCACAGACTCCTTGTAGTAGATGTCTTCCCTGAAGGCCAAATGCTCCAGAACGCTGTCCAGATTGTCCTCTGGAAGTTGATATACAACTCCCCATACACAATCCTTGTAGAGAAGTAACAAAAAGTATCAACTGTTACTTGCCTGGTGCCAGATGTTTAACTTAATCAAAGATACAATTGCTGTGACTTCACTGGTATGTCTTTAAAGTGGAATGGTAAAGCCAAAAGCAGTGCAAGATAGTGTAACACTAACATTTTGATATTGATTCACATAAGATAAAGAGCAAACATTCTTCAATAGTGATAGGTATATAAAATACGATATTAAATTTAATTGGTCCAATGCACACCCGTGATGTTGTCACTCGAGCCCATGGGTATAACCAAACAAAACTTCGAATTGTGCTTACCTCAGGGTCCTTTACCAGCGTTACCACCCTCCCTGGCTGAAAGAATGAAATGAAGCTTGTGACTTTTTTCGGATTACAAGAATTCAACATTAGTAACTACGACAGTAAAGTAAGCAGACACCAAGTGTAACCCAGGGCTTGTTATGGGTTGTAGAGGTGCTGTTAATAATTTATTATTGGTGACGCGGTTGCCGAGAGCAGAACATCCTGGAGAAAGCTGTCTTCAGCCGCCACGCACCAGCATGACGCCTGTGGATGATTAATTATCTTCATGAAAAATGTATTGAGATATTGTTTTGGGTCCGTGTGTGTGTGTCTGTGTCTGTGTGTGTGTGTCTGTGTGTGTGTTTCCGCCAATTACTGGTGAGCATAACTTAAGAACGCCTTTATGGATGGTGATGATATTTGGTTTGTAGGTAGGTCTTAGGAAGACAAAGGTCAAGGTCAAATCTGGGCCTCCTGGTGGCTGACCTTGGTACTGCAGCAGAACTTCCTGTTTTTGTATCTTTTGTCCTGAACATGCTATGGTCTTGATTTTTTGGTGGCAGATAGCTTTTCCTGTCAGGAATAAGTGGTGTGGGTTTGGTCCCCCTAGCAGCTTGTGCTGGAACTGCAGGGGGGTGGCAAAATCTTTAACAGCAGATAAGTCCAGAAAGGAGCAATGTATTATCATGATTTTTGGCATGTAGGTAGCTTACATAGAGATGTACATAATTGGATGCAAATTATGCAAATGAGGACTTAATTTGCATAATAAATGAGGAAATTCTGTAATTACAGTGTTTTACATAATAACATAGGACTTTCATACATGTAATGTGTATAATCTATCGC
Source organism: Branchiostoma floridae x Branchiostoma japonicum (assembly GCA_013266295.2). Classification (NCBI taxonomy): domain Eukaryota; kingdom Metazoa; phylum Chordata; class Leptocardii; order Amphioxiformes; family Branchiostomatidae; genus Branchiostoma; species Branchiostoma floridae x Branchiostoma japonicum. The sequence continues at coordinate 20,641,482 of CM023840.1, forward strand.
AGGTAGAATATCAACAGGTACCAATTATGCAAATATGGACCTCATTTGCATAATTAATCTAAAAATTCTGATTCCTTAGTGTAATGATGGAAATTTCATACTTGTGACATGTGTAAGTTAGTTAATAGTTAACAACACCATGCACATATTATGTTAATGTAGAGGTCATTTGCATAATTTATGATAACACATTGAAATGAAACATTGCCAAAGGATTGGACTTTCACATCAAAAATGTTATTATTTATCTTGAGGAAACCATATTTCATGGAGATATGAGGTCTCCGAATTCTTGTTGGACTTTGGATTTTTCACGCCAATTTTATACCGTCCAATTTGTCAAATGATGGGATGGTTGGAAAGGCAACCGCTACGGATAACGTCAAGTATTTGAATTTGATGTTAAGATTACGGGGTTTGTAACACGGTTTCTTGGTCCTCGATATAAGAGCAGACCAGGTCACCAGGACCAGTTTTTCCAGTGACGTTAATCAGGTAACCCGCCCAAAGTTTGTCGTTAAGTGGATCCCAGTACCGATACATTTCGTCTGATTGTAACAACATGAATTTGATGACGTACTGTACATTTCGATGATGCGCAAATGTATATAGTTAGACGCCCATACGTTTTGCTGTTTCATGACGTCTTATTTGGTCTTACCTTGCCGGGGTTGCCTCGATAACGAATGCTTCCCTGCCAAAATCGACGAGAAAACCCTTTGATGTGACCTGTCATCTTCTTCTGGTAGGGAAAGTCCACACTCCAAATGAGTGAACCATAGCCGAAAATCCACATTTGTAGCCTTGGACTTGCTCAAACCAACACCTCCAACGCAGAAGTTTTCCCACCAGCTGACAGGGTCAAACCCCGATGACCTGTCGCTAACCCTGAGCTGTGCAAACTTCGCCACAAGACGCCCTCCAACGGCCTTATCATGTATTGCACCACACGATCTTCTCACATGTAGTATACTACCATATCATATTTGGGCCCCGCTAATTCAAATGCAGTGTAGCAGACGTTGATCTAATGTGTCCCTGTAAGTTTATGATCCAAGTATTTTGCTAAATGCTAGTTTTCTGTTAGCCTCTGAAATGGACTATCTGTGCCCAAGTATCTTTAAGTTAGTAGTATGACCTTCCAATATTGGAGCCTGAATATTGAGTCAGTCCTGGTATATAACTTAGGTGTTACATTCACTAAAAGATCAGGAGTTGCTGGAAAAAAATTAAGTCAAAGCCATTGTAATCTGCTCATTCCATGCAGCTTATATGATCTGCATAAAATTTCCTTTAAGGAACCTACTTGGTGGACTAAGGATTTCCCAACTGACCCTGGCAATGCTATCAATGGGTGGGAATAGCCCTCTTTTCTGTTTAATGCATGATCTGCAAATAAAACACTTAAGAATGGTGCATGCTGAGGCAGGTTTGACATTTGCAAACAAGGTTTGACATTTGCAAACAAGGCAATGATTACATTACTGACACTGAACAGGTATGGAAAATATAGGAAGGAAAAAAGTCTCCACTTTCAAGCAAATCTTTGCATTCTAGATGTAATTGTAGTCCAGTTAAAAATACACAGAACAATACATCAAGATCCTACATCTTACTATTGAAATTGACATGGTAATGGCCAAATCATCAACTGACTACCTCATTGTTGGTGAAAGTTGGATGAATAAAACTACATTCACTACAGTTAAAATGTACATGAGAAACAGAACAATGAGTAGGTATTTCCTTTCACAGATACAACAGAAAAGTGAGTAAGACATAACTAAAATGCAAGATGTACTGATAAGTGTACACTGTAAGTAAGTAATAATTGGTAATAAGTTATCATAGCTTCATCTGTTTCAATCAAAGGGTATCCTGATGTCTGATGTACAATAATCATATTGGTTATTTCTACTATTACATATAGTTATTATGACTCTCTATCTCTTTAACTAGTCTCTCCAGCTCAAATAAATGTGTATCTGGTTTATTTGGCACAAGGGTCCTCATAGCTTCTGCTAGTTGGTAAAGATACTCTGTGTTCTTTCCACTGGGTCCAACAGAATGAGCTATCTGCTCTGCTATTTCACTCAGGGGTGCATCTCCTAGAAACTCTGGGTTGGTGTTAGTTCCTATGTACAACAGTAAAGTGAAGGGTTGGACAGAGATGTCTGCAGGGTGAAACAGGACCGAATGTTTTGTGTATCCTCCCTTCTCTCTGTAGTCTAAGTGTTGGGAAACACTGGCAACATCTTCCTCTGCAACTTCGTATGCAACTCCCCAAACTGATTCCTGTGGATAACACATATAGAAACATGAGAGACATTGGCAAGGAAGACTTTTATCTTCTCCCTGCAGAAGCTTTTTATAATTTACAAGTAATGCAAAGAGAGGGTAACACCCAAACAATTCATCATAATTACATGTAAGGGTGACTCAGCAAATGTACCAAGTGATATGCTTGGCCAGTTCCACTCCTGTACAGAACTGTTTTACTACTAGTATAGGAGCAAAATACCCAGTTAGATGCTATGCAAAATGGCCATTACATTTACAATATGGCATGTCACAACACATCATTATCTTCATACACATCACGCTCCGACCCCCGGGGGGCTTTCCCTGGTTGGTCGGACGGCGCACCGCGCGCTGCGGGTGTCTTACTCAAGCCTACCGCCCATGGTCATACCGCAGGAAAACGCACCAATTGCCACATCAGCGCAAAAGAAGTTAACTCAATAAGGGTCTATTTCCTGATTAATAAAACCAAATTATTGAAAAATATTGTGTAAAAAAATGCCAGCAGGACAAGGGTTAATATTTGTCATCATGAAATGCGCACAATACGAACGTAAATGACACCGAATACGGAAATGGTGAAAATACTTTACCTCGGGGATCTCCACAAGAGTCACCACCCGGCCGGGCTGTGGTAAACACAATAGTCAGCAATTTGTGAGACGTTTCTCATACAATTCACACATCTGAATTCAGTCTGCACTTACAAGGGGGCCCGTATGCCCTTTTCTGTAGAGCGTAATTGGCCGTTTTAATTCTACGTAGAGCGTAGACGGACCGCTCTAATTCAACGTAGAGCGTAAATTATCAGTGCATTTTGCGTAGAGCGTAATTCGCCGTTTTATTTCACGTAATGCGTTGTAGCTACCCGGAATTTATCGTAAAGCGTAATGGGGGAGGTTTCTTGAATTCAGCGTAATACGTAGCCGGCTCTCAGAATTTAGCGTAGAGCGTTGTCGGGACCCCCCCATGCAGGCCCCCTTACATCAGGTACAACAGTTAGTGTGGAATGGCATAACGGCACTGCTCCTTTCCGATAATTGGTAACTTTACCGCTGAGTATATTAAACGGTACCTTGGGCCAAGGAGTTTCTAACCTCTTTGTTTGGGCCAAATTATGGTCACACCATACCCTTACGTTATCGTCGGCGCACTAAGTTTTAAGCCAGTTGTTCCACCATCCAAGTACATTGTAAATGTAGGAAATGTCCTTGGTATGACTGGCCAAGCTTTCCGACCACCCCCGGGACATCTGAGCCAAATGTTACCTTTCCTGGTACACCACGGTGGTCTGTGCTCCCCTGCCAGAACCTTCTCGCAAAACCATTGATATAGCCCGTAACCTTTTTCTTATATGGAAAATCTACTTTCCAAGTGAGAGAACCATAGCCGAACACCCACATCTTGAGCCTGGTTTTACACAGTGGCATGGTAATAAATAGCCATGACACTGGCAACGGGCCTCTACGGGCCTCCGACCGGATGACCCCTGTATGACCTATTTCTTTGGCTGTCCACTTCTGAATTTTGAAGTGCCTTCTTTGTGATCCCTATCAAATAGCACATAACCAAATTCTAACCAAACCTATCTCTACGTTTTTATCATCATATTTCTATGAGATCTATATTTTTGTATCCACATCAAATATAGCTGAGATTTTCATCAGGCACTTAGAATTTGGGGCCACTAAGTGCACTGTGTGCTGAATGCAGAGAGGAGGAAGAGGAGGAGGAATATCTCTCTCCCATTTGATGCTGTACTGCGGTCGGGGGTGGAAAAATAAGGATGTCCACTCGCTGTGATCAATGTGAGTTACACATCATATATCTTGAACTGATAGCAGCTCTATATATTCATGTTATGAATATTGCAATGATAATCACTATCAAATTGACCTGTTGCTTGAGGGAAAATTGCAGGGGACTCCAAGTGACTCTAACACAGTGAGGGAAAGTATCCTCCTCATATGTAACGTTACATGTAATATAGTACACCATGGTTTTCACCCCAGTCTCAGAAAACCATTGTCATTTACATTGGTGTTGATGCATGTAGGATACAGGGCAAGATTTCTGTGATAACAAAATATGTATTGGTAGAGGGAACCGGATGTCTTGTCACTAATCAATGTGATGAAAGGATAGGCGGTAGCATTTCTTGTGCGCCATTGCTGTTATGTACCACAGGCACTCCAGACATCAGGGGCCAATTGTAAACCTGCCCACTTTAAAATTAAGTCCCTGCTGCTGCTAGGGTTGTCTTTTATGCATTATGGGTCACCAGACCTTGTGATGCAACATGTGGGACCAAGAATATCTAACGTTTAGATACGATGTATTGATATCAACAGAAAAACAATGTTCTGGGTTCCACTGTGGTTTCATTCAATATCCTATTGTTTTCTATCACATTATGATTATGCTGTGTTTGTGACCTAGCATAAAATCAGTGGAGGGGAATGCATGGTAATACAAAAATTAATTCAGCACAGCATTAAAAAGGTTGCCATGCAGGCAATTGATCTCCCCAGTGGGTGGTCATGGTTCTGAATGAATGCTAGCTCAGAATTGTATTACTAATTGGCATGAGAGAGAATATTTTATTGGCCTGTAAACAGTTGGGCCATTATGAAATGACCATTCAAATTTTGCCGCCAGATTTAAAAGAGAATATATTTCTATTGAAACTGTAGATCTTTCTCTTGTGTTCTAATCTAAGCTAACACTGCAAGCTCCCGTGTTCGTTCCAGTCTCAGCTAAGGTGCGCCTTCTGAATGATTATAAGACCAGAGTTCTTACTGGATCAGCTCCGTCCTCCCTAACAGATGTCTCCAACACCCTCAAGTACTTCTCACAGACTCTCCTCAGGTAAACCTCAGGTCAATTTTGGAGTGATGACTCTAACGGTAATAGAAACCACAGACAGACAGTTAACATTACAGTTCCATGCAATCTTAAGTCATGAAGGTTGAATTTTGTTCTGATTTCCTGGTAGTCTTTTTATGTTCTTCTAGATTAATTACACAAAGGTATGTGAAAATGTAGGACTGGTATGTTTTCTCTATATGTCTTAGAATCACTGATCTAATTGTTTGAATCTTCCTTGTGTAGATATTTTTATCTCTGCTTTTTTAGACATTTTCTTTACTTATTTGTTTATTTGAATTTTCCACACAGGTGAAGAAGAGGGCAAAACAGGTGCACATGCACCTTTACAGGTTGCCCTCCCACATTAATATCAGCAATATTATAGTTGGAACAATTAACTTTACAGAGTCATCTTCTTTGTAACATTATGTAGACATTTTTCTATCCTTTCAGTTTACTCCGAGATGCTCCAGTAAAGCAGTCCTTTCAGGAGAGTTTAGGATGGGACAACACATCTTTCCCCAACCTGGACTACCAGGGTCTGTTTGGGGAGCTGACCAGCCTGTTAGACATTGTACCCAGAATTCAACAAGGGCAGCAGGGTAAGATTTCAGTCCTATCTCAGACATAGTCCTAGTGAGAGTGGATTGCATGATGGTTATTTACTAGTATGCCAGGAATCAAATAAACCAAACACCAGTCTCAAACAAATTTCTGCAGAGACAGTTCTTTTAGACAGCAGTATCATCCTGCTAGGATAGGAAAAGCACATTTGTTTATACTCAGGCATGACAAATTACAAATGTACCAAAATTGTACTTTATTCATGGTTTATTTCAAATGCAAAATTGCTAAACAACAGTTGCCACCTGACAGCCAAGGCTAATGTTACAATGGCTCGAAGGAACCTGTACAAATGACTGAGTTCTTTGTCCATTTGACTCCATGTTGTCCCTTTCCCAGGCCTGGGACATTCCCTGCTGCATACCTTGACATGCCTGCTCCCTTTCCTGGACCTGACAGTCCTGGATACCTTACCTTACGCTATGGCATCAGCTTTTACAACTTTCCCAGCAACTCTCCATGATGGCATCATGACACTTCTCTGTACCAAACTGCTGCCACTCACATTGGGTAGGTACCACTGAATGATGTATAACTATGTAACACATTATTTTCATCAGAGCCTGCTTGACACTACCATGAGGTGTCCCTTGATAGTCTTTGATAGATATGCAACTGCTGCTTGTTTTGTCCAAAGGAACTGAAATTGACATTAGTCAACATTTTGCTGATTACAGAAGTGGAAACAGGCATCAATGACAGCTATATTGGCTATATGGATGGCTGGATCTTTGGGTAGAATTCCATATTGCTTTTTCCTACTGTAAACTGCACTATTTCATACACCACTTCAACTAGAATACCCATGCAGGATGGCTTGTTTGCTTTCCAGGTCCAATGCATCCTGTTGCCTGCCCTAGCCATACGGAACTTTCTCTGCCTGCCATCATCATGTTTGTTTGTCTCTACTCTCACAAAAAAGGTAAAATCAAATGTTAGCATTCTCCAAACTTATATCAGCATCTTTCCAAGTACGAACATGTTACATACTCGACATAAAGAAAGATGATGGCTAATATGTGGAGTTCAAATAGCACCATGTACAGAGTAACATAGCATGTATAATGTTATTTTTGTATGCTCTGCTTCTCATATTGCTGCTGTTTTGAATGGTTGTTCTTTGATATCTTTATGTTTTGTGATAGCACATCAGCACCATGGACATCACCATAGTCTCGTGACTAGGGCAACAACAGGGCTTGTGTTTGATAGGAAGGCAGCAATAGCAATCTAATTTCAGATTCAATCACAAGAAGGTCATATGCATCATATCATTGTTTGTCTCATAGTAAAACAGAACTGTCATAACTCATGAGTTGACCATCATTTGATTTTTCTCATACAGTACACTATACCCAACTGATTGAATGCATGATGTCTCTAAAAACTGACCTTTGGAAGGTAAAAACTCCTCTCTTTTTTTGCTATCCATCTATTTAGGATTCAATGTCACAATTCCCATGTTTTCTGTACAGAAGTGTAGATTGGTTAAACAAATGATATGCACATGAACTGTAGCATTGTGCAGTACAATTGTGTGGAGAGAAAGGAGAAAACCATAGTGTTTCCCCTTGCAGGACCTGCTGACTGTGATAGCCTACGCCCCCCTCCCTGTCCGGGCAGTGTCTGCTCGGCTCCTGTTCCACTACTGGCCACACCTCAAGCCCACCAATTCTGAGGAGATCTACACCTTCTCTTACACTGGTCAGATGTTCTTCTTTCGATCTTGTTATACCTTGCATATTGATTGGTCAATCATTTCATTTTCTGTCATTCACGTGAATCATGAAGAAATGGGCAATCCCACTGTTGACACCACCTTTTGTCTTCCATGTTGACATAAGTGAAATGCTTTATCAAATGTCTTAAAGCAAAAGGCCCTGGTTTTCACCTGTCCCTCATGTCTGTGTTTAGGTTGGACCCCCATCCAGTGCCAGCACAAAGACTGTCCTAACAAGGACCACAGCCCTGCTCTGCAGGTACAGCTCATCTCCACATCACACTGGCTGGTTTTATCTGATGAAATGTCATGCAGGAGCAGAACAAACCCTTAGAAATGGAAAAATTAGATGTTGTTCATCCAGTTCATCTTGCTAAAACAATTCTTTCTCTGGTCTTCACAAAATGATTGCATGACATACATTGTATATACATTTAATGTCTGGTGAAATTCTTCTAGCTCATTTGAATGATTAACAGTAGGCTGTGGCTTAATGTCCCATTTCAAGGACTGCATCACAGTCTAATAGCATGCAAGTCAGGTAAGTAAATGACAACAGCATGCAACAGAAAGAAACTGAACCTGAGAGTATGAATAGACATTCTTGGTTCAATACCTTTACATCTTGAGTTTGTACTTATTTGTTGCAGGTCGTATTCAGCTGCAGTTTCTCTGCTACAGCTGCTGAACAGGGCCCTCCTGTCTATGTGTGTGGACTCTGTAGTAGGACTATGTCAAGGTACATACACTGAAAAATAGTGTTTGATCGATTCTGTGTAACATAAAGCTGATCTGTTGTGCTTATGACTTTCAATCTACTTTCAAGTCAGTTGTATATTTGAAAATTTTTCTTCTCCACAGGGAAGCTAGGAGAACAGCCTTTCCTGTGCTGTCTCCACAAGGTTTGCAACAACTCACTAATTTGCTTTCTTGCCTTACCTAAAGCACTGCCTGTTTGTGTTACACCTTTGCTGATTAATGTTGAACATATTATAAATATACTTGGAACTTGTCACCTACCAATTGCTGTTGGACCACAGATATTTTAGCATGCAAAAGGTTGATTATACTTGTAAAGACACTGATTATGAACTAATATTTTCTGACCTAATCTTCTGTTTCAGAGTTTGTCACCATGAGATGCATGAACAAGGTATACTGATTACCGTTTAGTATTGTTAAATATTGCTTGCACATGTATTTGAATTATGGCAAATTAGTTATAAACTGTACTGTACTGAAAAAAATTGGATGTAAATTTTGGGCTTTTATGTATCATGCTTTTCAGCATCAACTGAAAGGAATGTCTGATTGCCCAGTCTGTTGACTAATATCATGTCTGACATCTATGCTGTATATGATAATGAACAAATGACAAACAACATTGACCCCAATTCTGTGTCTAGAACTGTATGTCCCATCCACCTATGGCCACCAACACCTGCTTCTCCCCCGAGTGTACCGTGTACCATGGGAACCAGCCTGTCCGATACTGCAGTCCCTGCTTCAGTGGGCAGGGTTGTGTGGAGAGAGGTCATGTGGTGCAGAGGTCTATACCAAACCTCTGGGCTTGTGACAGAGAAGAACAATGCTGTTTGGTGGATTCCATCATTAGGTGTGCAAGTATTTAATGGAGGACTTTTTTAAGCAAAACTCATATTCAATCATCACCAGCATGTCAAGTTTAGTTAGAAATTAGATATCCTAGACACAATCAGAACATCTGTTCACCCCCAGCCTGTTGAAGGAGGCTCAGCCCATCACAGACAAGCGGAGCTATGAGATGGGTGATCCGTACACCCCCCGACCCTGCCAGCAGGATCGTGAGGAGGCAGGTGCTGACCAGGAGAGGACAGGAGACCCCATGCTGCTGAGCTGCCATGGCTGCTGGCTCCTGGTGGGGCTGTGTCCTCCCTCACAGGAGGCACAGGTGGTGGGTGCTTTTGTAATCAGTGGAAAAATGAAGAAACATATTGTTTATTATCCCATAGCTAACTTTCAAACAGCCATTGTTTATCTGAAGTTTGAAGAATGCTTTAAGACCACATAGTTGTGTGTACTTGCATTGACTCAATAGAGGCATTGTCTTTGTCCTTGTGTATCCTTACTTTAATTGAAAGGTTGGTTGACATGTCGTGTTTCCTTATTGTTATTCTGAGGATTCCAAGGCTCTAATCACCATGATGATTTTACTAGTCTAAGACAAAAAAACTGAAGGAACAAAGATACTGTCATTCCCACCAACTGCACATTGGATTGTTACTGTTCCCTGTCATGGTTGTTTTCTGTAGGAGCTGCTGGGAAGCCTGATCTCCTTTGTGTTCAGCTGGTATGATGCCACAGCTTACCTCCCTGAAGGTGGGTGGTGCACTTTTCATCAATGTTAGCAGTGTTGTTTGACTTCATAAGCCTCATGGACCCAGAAGAGCCATGTTAACACAGAGCAATCATGTGTTTTTAAAATGCTTGTTGAACATTTCAACTCATTTATTATTATGTTTCCACAGGTACTGTTGGGTTGGTGATTGATAAGCTGAAAAGTGAGGTGAGTACATAGCAAAACAGTGAATTTTTAAACCTATTCCACATTATTGTTTCTAGAAAAAAGTCTGGTAATGTGCTCAAAATATTGAAAATTTGAATGTTTGTGTTGATGGCACCTCCTGCAGTACATGAACAAGTGGGTAGAGGCAGTGGTGAACAGTTTTCAGGACATGGTCATCTCCTGTCTGCTGCCCCATCCACCGGCATATGCCAGGGTCGGGGGAGTCTGGTGAGTACATCAGATGGGACGGTTAAGAAATATAAAAATGGGGAAGGTGAAACAATTTATCTCACAAATAAGAGATCACGTGGTAATACTTTTCTTTCACCTTAGAAAAGGCTTTGTGTCATTGCTAAGCTATTTGATCTCAAAAGCTTTTAAGAGAAAGTTACAATAGTATTTAAATTTCAAATTTGATCTTGAACTATATATCAGTATGAAGAAAACCCATGGTATTGGAACTACTTAGAATCCATCTCAATAATTATGAAATGCCTATCATGCATAATGTATGAGAGTCTTGTCTGTATGGTTTCTGTACATGTTTTATGTGCTATTGTGCTATATACCTGTAGTGTAGGAGGTAATGTGTGTTTGCATAAATATATCTGCCATTTTAAAGAACAATCCAACTGCTTGTAACTGTTGTATTTGGTGTGCCCCTGTGTCAGCATGTAGGAGTGTGTTCTGCCCTGGACTGTGTGTAGTACACCATGTTGGTGCTGTCCTCATCTGTTGTTGTGCTGGTATGTAATGTGATGTGTACTGTTGGCACAGATTTTGTTTTGTTATTTGCCTATTGTTACCTTAACGTTACATTCAAGGCCACAAATGTTGTGATCCTGGTATATTCTTCTGTATCTGTAAAGCTTCTCTATTATTACTTTTATATTATATCTTTATCTTGGAAGTCATGAGGTTGATAAAGAAGTTTATTGCAAACACATGCCCGAGGGCTAATTGCAAATACAAACAACATGAATAAAAAGAAGATACAATGATATGAGAGACTACGTAATACATGTTGTACTACATTCTACAACATATGTGGTACTAAGTTTGTTGGGTTTGATTTCATTGATAACTGTTGATGACTGCAGGTGGTACAGATTGGGTACTCTGGCTGCTACCACATGTTTTAACAAAGGTACAAAACCTGGATTTGACCTGTTCCCTTTGTAGGGAGACCCTGTCCAGTAAGACCACTCAAATGAAGGAAGGCCTCAACAGGCTTCTCTGCCTTACACCATACAATGTGGTCACCTTCCAGGTAAATACATCCTTCTTTGATACATCCTTAGTATTGTCAACATTATGTTGAGGGACACATTGCAAACTCTGATAGCCACTCATGCTGAAAGAGTGAGAAGTCTAGTGATGAATAGCAAAACTCATTGCAGACATTGGACATGGTATGCAAATAGGTTTTATGTGAAATTGTTCTCCTCATGAAAACACTTTCTCACCTTGCCAGGTGTGGGACTCTGTGATGCCCTACTGGTTTGAAGCCATATTGACAGAGGTAGAACAGGAAGATTTAAAGGAGCTCAACGTCATGCTGTGGTAAGAAAAATTAATGTAGTGTAGATGTTTAGGTTTTAGATCATTCTGCAATGTATGAGACACAGGTTGCATGACTTATGAATTAGGATTCTCAGTTGAATCTAGCATCATCTTATAGTAAGTCAGTGTTTTGATTTTCCCTTCTTTTGATTGCTTTCTTGCAGCAAGCTGTTTGACATCTACATGGGAACCTTGCCTTTCTCCATTGAGAAGATGTTTGCCTTTATCGGTCGCATGTTTGTAAATGCCACCTTGGAGGTGATAGAACAGGGTCTCCTCTGGCTCCAGGTAAAATATCTCTCTTACATAAACCATCTCAAACCTTTCTGGAGGAATTCCAAAATGGACCTTGAATGATTCTAAAAAGTCTACTCTCATTGCCTTTGTGCCTCTCAATTGACAGTACTACCTTTTATTTTGCTATATTTTTCCCAGCTCTTGTCCAAGTTTGACATAGTGATTCCAGTACGCCTGCTTATTGGGAAGTTTCTGGATGGAGCCTGTTGTATTGTCAACAGTCCCAGGACCAGTAAGTCTGCAGACCATCAGTACATGCATGCTGTCATACCTGTATAAAACAGAATAATCTTGATGTTCTTGTGCAATACAGTTATTCCGATCCCAGTGGGTTATGTTTGGGACTCCAAAGGGTTTTGGAACTGACTACTAAATTGCAATAAGAAGGGACAGTTGCCATACAGCTAAGAAGCAATACCACAAGATGTTTGATGATACAATAACTTTATAGCTTACTAGACTGCTGAATTGGCAGAAATGCTTGATAGTGACAAAAAGGAAGGTATTATACTAACTGACTGTTATTTTTTCTAAAGAAATGAACAACAATACTGGCAATGAAGATGCCCCACAACCCAAGGATGAGGCAAGCAAGACAGCCTCCAAACAACCTGACAAAGAGCCACAGAAAACAGTCCCACCAGAGCCCAAGAGAGAGGTTTGGAAAGGGACCACCTCTTGGGCCAAGCAAAAGTCAAAGAAAGCAGAAGCTTCTCAGTTCAAGGAGTCTGGTAAAACAGCTTCCTCCCATGCCAAGAAGGAGTCAGGGAAAGGAGCTGCTTCTCAGAACAAGAAAGGATCAAAGAAATCCAGTTCCGTACCACCCAAGAAGGAGTCTCACCCTCAGTGTGACAGACGGGAGGGTTCTCCTGTGCCACAGGATCAGGGAGATGCAGAGACTGAGCCAGAAGTCAACCAAGAATTGACAGAGCATCAGAGGAGCATACGATGTCTGAATGTCATGTTGGACCTCCTGTTGAAACAGGTTTGTAGGTCTTACAGATGTTAAAAATTTTCAGCTGGTGTTCAGCACCATGGAGATGGGCACTGTCCCTATACACCAAAAGGCCTAGGAAGGATTGAAGTGTCCTTGTCATGAGAGGGAATGGTGAAATGGATGTGTGTTCAGCACCATGGAAGTGTCCTTGTCATGAGAAGGAGTGGTGAGGTGGATGTGTGTTCAGCACCATGGAAGTGTCCTTGGCATGAGAAGGAGGAGTGAGATGGATGTGTGTTCAGTGCCATGGAAGTGTCCTTGGCATGAGAATTGAAGGAATGGTGAGGTGGATGTGTGTTCAATACCATGGAAGTGTCCTTGGCATGAGAAGGAATGGTGAGGTGGATGTGTGTTCAGCACCATGGAAGTGTCCTTGGCATGAGAAGGAGTGGTGAGGTGGATGTGTGTTCAGCACCATGGAAGTGTCCTTGGCATGAGAAGGAGGAGTGAGATGGATGTGTGTTCAGTGCCATGGAAGTGTCCTTGGCATGAGAAGGAATGGTGAGGTGGATGTGTGTTCAGCACCATGGAAGTGTCCTTGTCATGAGAAGGAGGAGTGAGATGGATGTGTGTTCAGTGCCATGGAAGTGTCCTTGGCATGAGAATTGAAGGAATGGTGAGGTGGATGTGTGTTCAATACCATGGAAGTGTCCTTGGCATGAGAAGGAGGAGTGAGATGGATGTGTGTTCAGTACCATGGAAGTGTCCTTGTCATGAGAAGGAGGAGTGAGATGGATGTGTGTTCAGTGCCATGGAAGTGTCCTTGGCATGAGAATTGAAGGAATGGTGAGGTGGATGTGTGTTCAGCACCATGGAAGTGTCCTTGTCATGAGAAGGAGTGGTGAGGTGGATGTGTGTTCAGCACCATGGAAGTGTCCTTGGCATGAGAAGGAATGGTGAGGTGGATGTGTGTTCAGCACCATGGAAGTGTCCTTGGCATGAGAAGGAGTGGTGAGGTGGATGTGTGTTCAGCACCATGGAAGTGTCCTTGTCATGAGAAGGAGGAGTGAGATGGATGTGTGTTCAGTGCCATGGAAGTGTCCTTGGCATGAGAATTGAAGGAATGGTGAGGTGGATGTGTGTTCAGCACCATGGAAGTGTCCTTGTCATGAGAAGGAGTGGTGAGGTGGATGTGTGTTCAGTGCCATGGAAGTGTCCTTGGCATGAGAATTGAAGGAATGGTGAGGTGGATGAGTGTTCAGCACCATGGAAGTGTACCTGTCATGAAATGGCATGGTGAGTTGGATGTGTGTTCAGCACCATGGAAAAATATGATGTCAGGCATTTGACTCTTTGTTCTATCTTTACAGGATGAAATGCATGGTGACTTGCACTAGATATAAAAGATAACTTGTATATTCATGTTTGATTGCATTGCTGTAGATGGGCATCCAGGAGGTCCACTTCCTTCACAAGCCAGACCACCCCAGCTCCTGTGACATCCTCCACCTATTCATGACCATGATGGTTGCCATGGAACCCTGTCACCATGACAACCAAGAGGGAGAGTGCCTGACCTGTGAGTCCATGGCCCTGTGGTTCCTACTGGCTGAAGATGTCCTGACAGCCATCAACCCTAGACAAGAGATAAAGCTGGAGGTAGGAAGAATGTACTTGTCCAGGCTTCTAAATATCTGTGCTTTTGTACTTTGGATCACAAAAATAGATAACGCTCCAAATGTATTATTTTAAAAAACTGTTAGACTGGGAAATATTGCTTGTTCAAAATTTGACACAGGTTCATAAGTGTTACAGAAAACTCCTGTTTCATTCTAGCGCTGTGATGACCCGGAAAAATGCCTGACAACTGCTGTGAAAATGTCCAGCTCTACCAGCTGGAAGATGGGCTTAGTAGACAGGGATACAGATACACTGACACAGTCATCTGATTATGCCAGAGGGGGACCCCCAAGGTAACACATGTTGTGATCAGACAGATTTCAAAAGCTTTGTCTCTGAGTTATGATAATATACTTATTCTTAAGCTTTCTTTGTACACAGGCTCATGTTGCATTGCCTGGTTATATTTTCTCACAAATGTCATTACTTGGGTGGAGATTGAACTTGATACTGTATTAGCACCTACATCATTATGTATACTAGTTCTCCAGTCACTATACAAGATTTAGACATGGAGACAGACACCGTTCATTCTGCAGGCCAACATCCATAGAAGAAGAGGCCGAAAAACAAGATGAGGAGAAGACAGAAGATGACCAGGAAGAGTTGCCACCCAACAGTGACCGTGAAGAAGCAGACATCTGGACAGTGACCTTGCCTGACCAAGTGGTGCATGTGAAGAGGTTCCCACCTGATGTACAGCTGATGTATGCCCTGCTGCATGTAAGAGTTGACAGGACCTGCTGATATGTTATACACCAAGCAGAAACTTGTAAATTAAATTCATTACAAAGTGCAAGATTGGTCACAAGCCCACTGCTGATCAACTTCAGCTGTTGGAAACATTATTATAGTTAGTAAAATGTTGCAGAATGTCTGATCATGAAACTAAATGGTGTCAAACCTATCACACAAATTACTTTTCCTCTCTGTAGAGTGTTTCCCCTTCCTTAAGATCTGTATTTTTAGGGAGGGCTGCTCAGGTAATTCAGAAATAGCTAGTTACTGGTTTCTCCAACATCGTTCATGATGTCTTCATCTCTGTATTACTGTAGGAACTTGGAAAACATGATGAGCCCTGCATCGTACAATACATCCTGTGCTGCCTACACCGCCTCTGTCTGAATGATGACTGCCTGGCCAAAGTGGCCAATCTCAGTCTGCCATTTTTCCAACATGTTCAAAATGAGCTCCTCGTGCCCAGGTGCTTTGTGAAGAGCCGTACAATTTTGTCTATTGCATTTGTAATTAATAGTAACGTTAGGTATCTATTTTTTCATTTGAGTGTTTTCAAGTGACTTGGGAGACTACAAAAGTAGACTGCCTTCTTGTACAATGATATAGTATAATTGATTTGAGGTATGAAAAAAATGAAAGGATACATTTATATATAACAGAATGGAAGATCTAGTGATGTTTTACTCTTGACCATCAAACAACTTTCTTGCAACCTGTGAAGACAATACTTGACAATACTTAATAGATGGTTTACCTTTCAGACTGTGGGAGCTGCTGCAATCGAGAGATGGCCAGATGTCCAGGGCTTGTGTGAAATTATTACAGTTCTGCATAACTCTGCCAGAAGGAGCAGACATTGTCTGGAAACTTGTGCAGTCTTGGTTCCAGTCTACAGAGTGGACCCTACGGTTTAGAGCAGGTGAAGCTGGAAAGAGTTTCCAAATTCTGTTTACAGCAAATGTTACCAGTAACTTTGGGATTTGTGATGCTTAGTGTTGAATGTCACTACTCTTCTGTCCAAATGTTAAACTAGAATACAAAGTGAAAGCTTTCTTGTAGACTGAGAAGCGTCATGATACTTTAAATTTCAATCCAGATAACACAGTTAGTGTCTTGTAATGTGGCTAGGAGGTACAACCCAGTATGGAATTATTGCATTCCAGTCTGCTGCAGTTTTATTTTCAAAGGTACAAAGCTATTAACTTCCACACTGGTCCTTAATTATATTTTACAGCCTTTACAGGGTGAAAAGTATAAGTAAATGTATCTGTCTGGCTTCCACCCCATCCCTGTGTTGTCTCAGTTGAGAAAGTGGCAGTTCTGGCTAGTTTCCTGGACATGAAGCAGTGCTCTGGTAACCTTCTACTAAAGTCTGTCCTGAGCCACGCCTTTATCCACCTGGTGTCTCACCTGGAGGATGTGTGTCCAGCTGTGTACGAGCGCACCAGAACCAGTCTGGAGGACATGGACCACAAGGTCGTCAAGGTAACAAACATAATACCCCTTACTCTATCTGTTCTACTGAAGGCACTATGATGTAGATTAGTATGCTTTCTCTCTACGGAGAAGGTTTTTTCGTTCTTTGCTTTGCTCTATGCATGTTCTTAAGTAATATCCTTGCCAATATAGAAGAGGCCTCAATGAAGCTCTTTGGGTTGTCTGATTTCAACTCATCTTTTTGTTGGTTTTGTTTAGTTTCGATTAATTATATACAATTTTGTTAATTGATATTACTAAGTTACTGGGGAGGCCCTCAAAAAACACCTAGATTTCTGCCCTCTCCCTGCATGTATTTTTTACTCTTGTAACATGTAATTCTATTGTACATGCAAATAAATCAAATCTAATTAAAAATCAAGCTAAGATAATGATTATGATGCCCTCAGGTTTGTACTTATAAGAATGGCCTTCCCACCGCTGTACAGAAAGTGCGAAATGGAACGAAATGGAACGAAATGGAACGAAATGGAACGAAATGGAACGAAATGGAACGAAATGGAACGAAATGGAACGAAATGGAACGAAATGTGTATGAAGGAAAGCCGTTTAAGCCGTTCGTACGTTGGAACGGCGACGTTTAAATAGTGTCCGCTCGACGTCCAAACGGCAACGTTAAGATTGATGGTATTCTTAGAACCGCAACGACGTTATAAGATCGATCAGGGTACGTTAAGAATAAACTGACCGCAACGTTATAAGATCGATCAGGGTACGTTAATAAAGTGAGTTTTGAGTTGAGTAGTCAAAGTCTGTGGTCTCCGTCCGCCCTAGCGGTAACGTTAAAGAAAAGAAACACGGTGAAAGCCTAAAATTCACCATACCCTTTTTTATTCGCACGCTCGCATCAGTTTTGTCATCCCTATAGTCAAATCTACATAGCCTTACACGTAATCACAATGGAATGAAATTGATAGCGAAATATTTCAAATGTAGAAGTGGGTGGTAAATAAATGATGTGACGTGTTTTATTTCTAGAACAAGGAGGTTAAATACGTATCTATCCTTGCTATGACCTCCTTGCTTGAACCTATTCAATACTATAGGTTAACAAGAATTGGACGGTAACATTTCATTTTCAGAATTCACCAAGAGTTCATGAGGCAAGCGTTATTACTGTGTATTATAGCAAGGAAGTAAAAATGAGACCTCCTACACTCGGTTACAAGCGGCCGTGTTGGTTGGGGCGGAGCTACATTCTTCCCCCCGCATGCAAATGATCCGCCATTGTTACTGACGGCTGGCAGTGATTACGTGTTTACAGGGACTTTTCTAGTCTGACCTGGCGCTACAGACGGGTTTAATCAAACTCCGACTTTCCTGTTTACATGACGTTTTAGTGTATATATATATATATATATAGTCTGAGTTGTATTTAGCATGTGTATATCTCCCAAACAAAGACTTTTTATACAACCAATGAACTCCGGACCCCTGTCGGAGAATGGACCCGGCCTTTAACGATATGTTAATGAATCTGCGTCACGAGTGTTACTCGATTCAAAAACAGATAGAGACTTTCAAGCTGGGCCCTCTGGAGACAAGACAGCTTCCTCGTTCACAACGAAACAAAGAGAAGGTGTGAACGAGCTAGACATGTATTTCACGGTTTGGTGGAAGGAAGGTGCGAACATGAGGAATTTACTAGTACACAGTACAACGGACGGAAGGAAGAAGGAGAAAACGGCGGGTCCGCGTCCACCTCCCGGGTCTGAACTCGGGAGCCTATGGGAGTTGTCGGATCTTTCAACGTATGGAGGATATCCAACCACCGTTTTGGAACAGTGTAGTAAAACCAGTGTAGTAATCCCAGTGTAGTAAGGTAAACCCGGTCACAGTCGTGCACAGGTCCCACCCAACAATTGATTGTATAAAAATCTTTGTTCCGGAGAAATGCACCTGCTGCAGCTAGATATCATGGAGGTAGAAAAACTGTCGATTGTTACGTAACAATGGCGGACATTTGCATGCGCGGAAAGAATTTAGCTCCGCCCCAACCAACACGGCTTTCGTGCAATTCGCGTCGGATTAGTATAGCATATCGTCCAACGCAGGTTTTGCACGCCGTGCCCACATTTTCAGTAAGAAATTAGCCACACACACACACAGCAAAAATAAGTTATGCTGTATTTAATAGCATTGAATAGGTTCAAGAAATAAAACACATCATATTATTTATTCACCACTCATTCTGTATTTAAAATTTTAAACAGTTCCGTTCCGCCGTTCTTTATATTTTCCTATCTACAAACAATGTATTTCATTTCATTGTGTTTACATGTAAGGGACGCGGCTGGTGATTCCTCCCCGTTGGCATATCGCTAGGACAGACAGACACAAGAAACACGTCCGCACACTTTGCACAACTCAAAACTCACTGTTAACGTACCTGTTACGTTGCGGTCACTTTATTCTTAACGTACCCTGATCGATCTTATAACGTTGCGGTCACTTTATTCTTAACGTACCCTGATCGATCTTATAACGTCGTTGCGGTTCTAAGAATACCATCAATCTTAACGTTGCCGTTTGGACGTCGAGCGGACACTATTTAAACGTCGCCGTTCCAACGTACGAACGGCTTAACGGCTTTCCTTCATACACTTTTCGTTCCATTTCGTTCCATTTCGTTCCATTTCGTTCCATTTCGTTCCATTTCGTTCCATTTCGTTCCATTTCGTTCCATTTCGCACTTTCTGGGGTCCCCCTTCCCACTGTCTATTCCAGTTCCTGTGCTCCTGTATGGAGACCCAGTTTGACCTTGTGGTGAACGACCGTCCCATCATCCTCCACTACCTGTACCTGCTGCACCAGCTGATCCCCAAGGTCGGGGTCCTGTACTGGGAGTTCTTTGTCAACAGGTTCGACATCCTGTCCATCGAGTCACAGACAGACATGAGCAGCCAGGACTTCTTCTTCCCTATGAGTAAGTATTTGGTACAGGTTCAATTATGTACTGATTTCACTTTTATGTTATGTATTTTCATACCATACATATGTAGAAAAAGAGCCAAGGTGAAAAGGCACATCTTTATGAATTTGACATCTAATATTAAGTTTATGGAGTTTCTCTGTTTATTTTGTTAAGTTGGCATCACCAAGTCCCCCTATTTATTTTATAAATAATGTCTACATAGTAGCTGCTACACCATGCCATAGGAGAGAGAAAAAAATTACCACAATCTTTGCTTTTGATGAAAATATCTTTAGTTTTCTTCTGTCTCTTAATGTCTATTATTTGTTGACTTGTGCCCACTACAACAGGTCTGTCTTGTGCACAACACAACATGTTCAACATGAGCGATGCCTTCACTCTGAGGTTGAAGAAAGCGCACTTTGCCCGGACACGTCATCACAACATACGGTCACTGCAAATGAGCTTTTCATTCAACCAATCACCTCAACCCTCTTGTATGACCAAGAGAAGGAACAGAACACCATCTGGTGAGTTGCTGGCAGCTGTCAAACTCAGTCACACTCCAAGTTCTCTTGTATAGGCTTTGTAAATGCCCTGAGGTGATAAACTTGTATTTTACTTTCAGTAGAATATCAGGGACTCTGGCACATTTAGTAAAAAATTCATCCTATTTCTGAATGTCAGAAAAAACTAAAAAAATCATTAAAGTTGAAGCTATGGTGGTATGTCACCCTTTGTTCTATTTCCAAGAGGGCATGTCTTAGAAAAAGAAGAGTGATTCTCTAATGTCTGATTTCTGGCCTGCAGGTTTTGTGGAGACGTTCAGCCGACAGGAGCTGGAGCATGGAGCAACAGTCAGGTTGGACCTGGGGTACCTGGCAGAACAACTGCTGTTTGACTTCCAGAGTTTCAGTAAGAGTGCTGAGGATGGAGAAGACTACAGTGACTTGGACAAGGAGACTGTGTTCTCCATTGTCTCTGTTATGATGAGGGTAAGGTTTGGTTTTGTCACAGTCTCCAAGACTACTGCCATAAGTTGGTGTGTTCTTCCCAAATCCATTCTGCCCTACTGTGCCCAACTGAATCAGTCGATTGCAATAGGAACAAGCCTTCATGATAGACAAATGTTAGTTTACTATTCATGATTGCCCTTCATCTATATATTCTATGCATGCCTACCTGTTGTGCAACCTCTGACAGTCCTGATATTTACTGTTAATTTCCAGTTTATGACAAACCTAAAGTATGACAGTGACAAAGATGACATGGCCAGTGGTAAGGCCCTGAACACCTTCATCCGCTACCTGCACCTGCTGGTTGGTTACCATCAGCAGGAGAAGCGCTTTGTCCTGACACCTGCACAGATGCGCACTTCTCCCATCTTCCGCTCCCTGCTCATCCACATGCCGGAGTGTTTGGACAGAAATGTCAAACTTGGTGAGGAAAAACACAAGTTTCTATTTCTGTTTCTTCTGTGTTTCAATTTAAAAGTTACAATACACATAAATGCACATCATTTATCTTGAGCAGTCACAAACCCATATATCAGTCTTCAAAACATCTGTCTAGAGATGTAACAAGTTGCTTTGTTACTTACATTTCTGAACACATAAATATGTATTTTAGAATAATCTACCTGCTGTTCCATGTTTGTTGCTGCAGGGAAGCAGGTGGTCCTGTTGATGAGTCGTGTCCTGTGGTACTACCCAGCAGTGACTGCCCAGGGACCAGGAAATCCGCCCCGTCCCACCTACAGCCTCTGGACCCTGGACACACTGGACAGGAGGAACTGGCTCATGGCAGTCTTCATCATCATCTACAAGGTGTTGTTATGTCCTGAGACTTTCCAGTTCACAGAAGAAGAAGACATGTACATGTACATGTATGATGCTGTGGATGAAGTTCTTCATTCACCTGCCATATAGGGTTTTGTGATTATATATTGCTGCATGTGATAAATTATGTCATTATCACCATGTACCAGTCAACCTTTTGAGAGTGTTGCTACAGTATAGTAAAAGTGTTTGAAAGTTGGTGGTACATGCAATCAGTATCAAAAAGTAGCTTTAGTAGAAAAGTGCTATTTTAGCACCATTGCCATGGCATTCATCAGCTTAAAAGCTCAAAGTCTTTACAGATTTGCTATATTTCAACACTTCCTTACCCTACATGGTTGATGTTTCGTGTATCCCCCCAGTACCCCCTGCAGGATGAGACCTTGTGTAGTTTGGTGAAACATCTGGTCCAGATCACCCTGAACACACTCCAGGCACAGCACCACCGCTGTCAGCCAGGCGACCTCAAGGCATCAGCTGCTCACTCCTGTTCTGAACAGCACAATCTGGAGAGAGGTACACATCCCCCATGATTTATCTTCCAACTAACATGTGATAACTTCCTCTTTAGAAACTGCACGTCACTTGGGTGTCTTGCGGCATCATTTGTTTTTGTCTAATGCATTCCCACACAGATCTGGCCTACATGGCTATCACAGAGGAAGAAGACATTGATGACATGGCATCACCTGATGACATTCTCCTTGACACAGACACAAAGTCAAGTCTGTTCCATGCAGTCTCTTCAGTCACCAGTGACCTCTACAAGGTGACCTTGGAAGATCTGCAGGCAGCTGATGAGGACCATGAGACAGGTGCCACAGGGGTAGACAGAAACCATCCACTACTCCGACGTACCCAAGCAGTTCAGATAGAAGATGATTCGAAGTGTACATTAGATGATGAGGGGGAGAGGCTAACATCGAAGAGCCCAATGACAAGACGTAAGCTGCTCTGGCGTGCCAAGCGTCAAAGGTCATTTGAAGGTTCTCTGTCAGAATCTCACCCAGCAGAATCCAGCCTGGCTCCCCATGCATCCAGGGTGAAGAAGAAAGCGACCTGGTCCAGCACAAAAAGTACTAAAAGTACTAAAAGTACCCGCTCCAATACAACAAGCAAGACCAGCAGCAGTAGTATCAGTACCAAGGTCAGGAATATTCTTTCTAATTCATACATGTATGGAGTAATTCAAGTCTTTCCTCACACATTTTAGCATGAGTCATTTTCCTTTCAAGATTGATACAAGATTGCCCGATATGTACTGCAGGGGAGTACAGGGAGCAAGGGAAGTAAACAGAGTGTTACCAGTAAGGTATCCCACAAGTCCAGCAGCCAGTCCACCGGCAGCCGCTTCAGCACAGTCACACAGCCCAGCATCCACGAGGAGGACATCATGGTCACCAGGTTAGCTTCCCAATCACTACCACTTAATTATATACAGGTGGAACACTGTTTATAGCACTCAGAAATTCTAACTCCTTTTTTTTGTAGGAAATAGTTTGGGGAGTTTTCCCTGTTGTACTTACCATCTTTTCCCTGTCACAACACTATACACAGATGTACAGACTGTGGAGTTGAGTTGGAGAGCTATGACAATGAGACCATTGGGCTGGGCATTGTGGTGCTGTCTACCTTCCTGCACAACCATGCCACCCTGGCTGTACCGTACCTGAAGGAAATACTACAGACTGCTGTCACCATAGCAGCCAACCCTCCCGTCCCCTGGCTTGTGGGTGTTTTGTTCTTAGACAAAAAAATGTGATGACAACTTTAGCTGAGAACTTTGTACATAGATACAGCCTTATGATCCTGTTATGTCTATAAACCCACATATTCCCAGATAAGAACCTATCCCTTTTTATTCTACTGTAAAGGTTGGAAATGTTGACCTTGATGCAAATTGCATTGCACTGCTAAATTAAAACTCTTTGGACAAAGGTTATTTTGTGCACTAAGGTGCTCATGGAGTGCTAAAGGTTGCTTTGAAATTTGTCCTCCCTCCTCAGGCCAACAGTACTGTGTCAGTACCAGGCAGCTGTACCAGTGTTGCCCTCCAGTTTGTACGCTGTGCCCTCCATCAGCTGGCTCCCAATGGGATCTTCCTGCAGCTGTTCCAGGCACAGGTGGACAAACCTCTCCAGTTCTGGAAGATCGTCGCCCAGGCTCTCACCAACTGTTCGCAGGTGGACACACTTAAAGCTCTGCAGGTAAAATAGGATATCTCCTTATTCTGTGTACTTTTCCTGCGTATACGTTTTTGTGTCTGTTTTCCAAAATTGTGCCAATTAGGTCTTCAGCCCGCCCATGGACAATGTAATTGGTAGGATTGTCATTGTAACCTTTTTTCTTAGTACAATGTATCCTATTCAGTATCAGTTTGTTCACTTCATTTCTTCAGGTGCTGCTTATAATCCCTGCTACCCTGGAAAGATGAGATATCACTTAAGCTCTTGATTTTCCATCCTATCATTAGTTCTTACTGGAAGGAGTGAACAGTGAGAAGACCATGAGCCAAAAGAGCCTGCTGGTGATCCTGACTAACCTGGCCTTGTACATGGATACCATACCTCAGGACCCATCAGCACAGTGGGCACCTGTCATTGCACAGGTATACTGTTACATTAGTATTCCTACCTACAGACTTTTGCAGCAATATCTCTCATTGTGTATGCAAAGGTTTATTTAGATTTTGATAACATTGAGTTGCACAGCCAGGTATGTGAAGTTTAAGTGATAATCTAGGAACAAAGAATCTAGTGATAGCCATTTTTTCCAGTTATTTGCAGTTTTTTGCTACCTTCTTTCGACCAGCACACAGCCTAGAAAGTTGCCTTTTCTTCCATGTATTTCATGCACACGTCATAGTGTATAATAAAAGGGCTCTGTGCTGTTTTTTCTCCCATAGTTCCAGCTGTTCTTCAGCGAGCTGCCCAAGCTGTTCCCACCAGGTGAGGACAGCGCTGCAACCCTGCAGGTCATGCTGCTGCTGCTGAAGACCCCCACGCCTGCTGCCATCCGAGGGCTTCTGGAACCCTTCTCCAAGTTCCTGGTCTTCTGCATGCGCAGCTGTCAGGTGCAGCTACAGCAGGTGGTGGACATCTGTGTGCAGAGCAACCTCATCTTCCCCAGAGACAGGGAGAAGGTGTGTCAGATTACAGCCCAACCAATCAATACCACAGGACATCTTTCTAGTGTAGCAATACCTGAGATGTAACAACAAAAACAGCTACATTTGTATGCTACTACCTAGCCAGGGTTCCCTTGAAATTGTCTTCATCATGCCAGGGTGATGTCACTCCTATGGAGGAACTGTTTTTGTAGGCTGAATAAGCAAGAAGTTGCTTGACTAATTGACTCCATTGTCCCCAGGTTCACCTGTCCCGTGCTCTGGTGATGGAGCTTGTCCAGGCAGTGAAACATCGGTCCACTCTGTCTGACAACAACCTGCTGCTGCTGGTGCAGTTTGTGTGTTTTGATTCTGGCACCAGGATCTACATGCCCTGTCCTCTGGACCAGCAGAAGGCCCACCCTATCTGCCACGGACAGACAGGTGACAGTTTATTTCTTAGTTTTTTACATTACATTTTTTTGGGAATGTCTTAAGATGTTTTGGGGGCATATGTCTTCAATGTCAGCATCATGCAATCCTTTCCTTTGTTTCAACTTTCCGCCAGTAATATTTCATTTGACAGTTACCTAAAAGTTGCCAGACTTATTTAGAAAATAACTGTGACATTAAGAATGCAGCTGATGTAAGTCTTGAACTGCAAACATGTTACCATGTGATTTGCCTTGGACCATGATGTTGGCAGGTGCTGTTGAATGTCTGCACCAGCACATGTTTGACTGTGTGGAGTTTTTGACCAGCATGCACACCATTAGCAAACTGAGGGCAGTCCTGAAACTGCAGAATCTGAGTGAGGACACACTTGGCAGCCAGGTTGGTGCAGAAACAGAAATGACACAAAACTTGCTTGACATCAAATAGAATATGATTTAGTCAAGTTTAAGGTGTGATCAGTGCAGAATCATGTAGCCTTACCTCGGTTTATTTTTACAGCATGTATTTTTCTGAAATTTGACTACTTGGCCATCACAGGTCAAAACAGGCATTGCCCAGCTGCTGGCTATAGAGTTCACCTTGAACAACCAGCGTGCCATGACTCGCTTCCTGCCGTGGTTGGCGTACCCTGGAATCAACCCCCAGCAGGGCCTGAGGGAGATGTTTGAGTGTGTGGCTCACCTGCGCCTCCTGTCCTGGATCATCCTGGGCTCGCTGAACCACATGGCCATGTGCCCCTCCTCAGACGTGCCCTGCCATCCCCTCCCTCTGGACACCAGTCTGCAGATAGCCGATCTGGCCCTGGTGGTCCTGGACAGCTACCCTGAGCACACCAAGGCCAGCGTCTACCAGATGTCATCTCTGGCACAGGTGAGGGATGGCTTTTCATGCTGGACACACCAGCTCAACTCGTGTCATGGGTCTTCTTTACTTCAGGGGAATCTGTTTTGAGCTGTTTCTCAATTTGGACAATGAAAGAACTAGTGATACATTTCAATATCTGGGAAATTTCAGTGATGTCACATCAGTAAAGTGATACAAAATATATCTGTGATGAACATGTCATTTCAGCTTTGTTTGGTTTACTACATTACTGGTACATGCACTTGTATCTTTGGGATATCCCTTGATTTCAGTGAAACTCATCCATGTGAAATACATGTGAAAATACTTGCAGCATGTTATACTCAGTGTCTTGTTTGTTGTGTTTGTAGGTATTTATCCTGTGCCAGTTGTGGACTATCTACTGTGAGCAGGTGGCTGTGTTCAACACCAGCCATGGAGACATGTACAGGACCACCTGCCTGGCTGTCATGGAGTTCTGGATGAAAGTGGCACCTACCTTCATACAGGTAACATAAGGGGAAGGTCCTACGTTCAGGCTGAATATACACACACAGTGCAGATGCAGTCTATGATGATTAAACCAGATCAAGAAGTAACCATTACATGATCATATTCCTAAGATGTTTCTTTCATTTGCAGAAAAGAATAAAATAAACCCGTAACTTATACTTTTACCGGAAATTAATTCCAGAAATGGAAAATACAAGCAAGGACCTTTCTACCCAAGTCCATTATCCTACCAAAAGGCAATTATCAGAAATTGTCTCTTCAGAAGTCGTCACTCGTGTAATTTTCTTCCCAGATTGCGTCCTACTCCAAGTCTCATGGTGAGATGGTGAACCTGCACCTGCTGAGTCTACTGGAGGGGTTACAGGAGGTGAACTCCTCCCTCCTGGTGCAGCTGTACCCCATGCTGGTCACCATACTCTACATACATGAAGGGTCACTGTCTGCAGGACTACAGCATAGGATACAGGAGATACAGGTTACTACTGGTACTCCCTTCCACTGGTGCATGGTGTGTGTGAGGGAATATCAGTCATTGTATATTTGTACTTGTATTGATACAATATAAGTAATGTAAATAATTATAAGGTCATAATAAGTAATATAACAGGTATGAGGATACAGAGAAACATCTTATCTGAGAAATTTGACATAGAATTTCTCACAAGTGATTCTCTGTTTCAGAACTGCCCCCCTCCAGATCCCATCACTCCGGAGGCCAGAGAATTAAACAAGGCACTGCTGAAGTGTCTGCAGCGGCTGCAGTACAAGATGGGACAGCTAGAGGTCCAGTCATCTGCTGCCACACAGTTCTTCACTGTGTAGTTGGTGGCTAGATGGGACTAAATTGTCTGCCTCACACTTCTGTAATGAAGTGATCTCCTATAGCATTGCTAAACTTACTTCCTCCACTAGATGAAAGCTATGAATTAACAGTGTCAAGGCACCAATAGACATGTAATGCTTTATGGATGTAGTAGTTGAAGTGTGGTACCAGTCATTGTGTGCTTTGGTGATAATTTTTATTCTTAAATATAGTTGTAGAATGTAAAATACCACTGTACCTGAGTTAGAGACTCTTGAATATCAAATTTGTTTGGGCATTGATCTATTTAAGCCCTTGTCCTTTATTTTGAGTATGTTGACATGAAGTGTAGACATTTCACACTCAGTATTGTTGTCAAGTCTTGTATATTCTGTGACATGATTGTTGGTTGTGGGAGTACTTGTAGGAACTTTGTCCATGACTAAGAGATGACGAATAACAAAATTATATGTCAAAACATATATAATACTCAAGATATTGATGATTCTACTTGTTAATCTCTGTATGGTAGCATATATACTTTATGATGGAGATGTACTGTGACTAGTAATGACGCAGGAAACATTGGAGAGTACATGCATGTTGATATGGCATATTATCACATCTTTTATTGTTACATGTGGGGCACCATGAAGGAAGTAAACCTGGTACTTGATCTCTGTTGTTTTTGCCATTTGGTCTTCTGTAGAGGTAGAGCAGTAGAACGTTTTTTGAAAATAATTTTTCTTGTTTTACACCGTACGCGAAATGATGTCATCTTCCCCTCCTCTTGTATGTGGGTTTGTAACACCTACATCTCCCTAGAACCATGGTCACTTATGACATTACTTGACATGATATTGATATGGATTTTGTCACATTTTGCATATTGTTTGATTTATTGCCCTTTATACAAAGCAATGGATGCAAGTTGGTATTTGAGAAAACTATGGCCATGATACCTTGTGTTTCTAGAAAGAACGAAAACTCCCAACTCTGGATATGGTTGTAGTGATACTTGAAATTATTTTTCTATCTGCTCGTGCTCATGATGCTAGTTTTCCCATAGACTACCACTTGTTGGAAGGTGGAGGCATGGGCAGCCAGTACTTGATTTCTGTGGCTCCAGGGTCGTCCTTAGCGTGCCAGTCCAGGTCCCCATCTGGGATCCAAAACTTGGTCTGATTCACCTTCCTCTTCTTGAACCACCTCCTGTGGAATTCAACAGAGCACAAGCATTCAGCATCTCTCTCAATGGATCATTCCTCGACTGATCCATATCGGGAAACTTTTTTGCCAAACAATATTAGTATGTGAGTTTTTTTTTTTGTGTTTGTTGTATATGGTTTTGTTAAGGTTCCACAGAACTTTTGAGTGCCAATGTTAAACTGCAAGTAGCATGTGGTACTTTCGATACTGTGTGTTGTCTGCTGACTTTTTTGACAAATGTGACAAATGCAAACAGTTGACAAGAACAGATTTACAAAACAAACTTGCAGACACGTAATGGATCCAACGCATGGAATGTTATTTGAGAAGCTACAAACTTATTCCGATTCTTAGATAGTTGGGTTCCCCACCTGCGGTTGTACAGCACCCATTTTTCCTCCATCTCATTGCCATGTTCCTCGCACACTTCCACGGCTTTATCCACAAAGTCGCGTCCAGTTTTGGCGTCCCCTGACAGCATGGCGAAGTACGCCTGATAGTGGAGCCATCGCGGCTTCAGCACCGGGAAGGCCAGGCACGCGTGGCCGAGCTGTTTGATGGCCTAGATCGTTTAACAGCCATATTAGCACTATAACCAATGACGAAAAATGGGAAAATCACATCAGACCGCTTCACTGTATAAGTCTTTGTATGTTTTGCAAACTCATTCGCTGACTTCCTGGTGCAAGTACCACCGACATTTCAGCACCATGGACATACCCATTCAACATTTACTGTCCTGTCGAAAAATCTCGAGATTTGCAGAAAAACTGTATCAAGCTATGCAACACAGTGGTCACACTGGCTTAACTGACTGACCTTTTGTGCCTGCTTTCTCATCTGCGTAACTTTCATTCCCAACACCAGGGCGTTGCAGTAGGCTAGCAGTTCACACTCCACCACCTTTGCGTACGCGTTGGCAGCCATGAACGTCTCCAGCCGTGGCGGAAGAATGGCTTCTGCCAACAGGAACCAACTCTCGGCTCGGTACCAGTTCCCTTTCCGTGAGGCGCTAAGTAATCATACAATCAATCAGTTAACCAATCAGTCTTTATCAAAGTTATTACACATATTTGATTTGGACTGCTTCGGCAGAATAATGTGTCAAGTCATTTGCAAGTACAGACGAAACCAACAATGTCGAAAAAGGAAAACGTCATGTCAGATACAACGTATCGTAACTTGCTAGAATTATGTGGTCATAATAAAAAGATGACATCGCTAACATCTCACCAAAGTGCAAGACCAGCTAGCAAGTAGAATCGCGGGATGACGTCATCCATGAATGATGGGTCCTCGGCCGATTCTGACGTAAATTCTACGCACTCTTCATAATTCTCCAGAACAACCCCTGTAAAAAATGACGAACGTCATTACGAAAAAAAAAATTATATGGCCAGTCAGATCCTCAGAGGTTTGAGAACATACTCCTTTGTTTGTTCTTTGTGTTTTCTGTGCAACATACAGTAGAATAACTCGGCATTACTTACAGTTAAGATAAATATTTGTGAAACCTGGCCTGAAGAGTGCCAATATATATGACAGCGATAACTTTTGAGTTAAGCGGGAAACAAATCGTGCTTCTATTCTTGCTAGAAGACCTGTGACAAGGATACTAAGATGACTCGTGATATGACGGAATGGAGAGTTGGAGAGAACCTTCCTCCAGCAGCAGGTCCAGGCAGCAGCAGTAGTACCACGCCTTGCCAATGACGTCTTCATTTTCCTCGGAAAGGTAGAACAACTGGCGCACTACTTCTACACTGTCACGTTCCCTGCATCGCATGTATGTATGCAAGTGTTGTAACCATAGCTATGTCATAATCATTCGTTGTAACCACATGAGATCCAAAAGAGACGTTTTAGTGCCCCATCACAACGTTTTCCACAAAAAAGTTAAACGTCTGAACTTAACGAATCATCTGGATAATCTCCTTCGGATTGAAACTGTTCCTAAATTGCCGGATAGAAGCTGTTTTCAGCAGGATATTGGCTTATTGCTACTAAGGGACAGGCAATGACAGGTATGATATATAGTCTAATCTATCCTACCATTATTACAACACACTTTACAAAGGGGCACTTGGGTACGGTTGAACTGCTACGATGGATTGGTGCTCGTGTGGAAAGTTGTTCTCACCTGTTGGCCAACAGCAGTGCCTCCGCCAGTAGCGGGAGACACTGAAGCTCCATCGCGTTGTCGTGAAGCCTCTCGCATACTGACTTGGAGTGATAGCCTTTTGGGAATTCGATGTAGGAGCAAAGTGTCAAAGACAGACTTTCACTCTTTTCATATGATGTCTAAAGATATTCCTTTTAACACAGTGTGGAATGCGTCAGGTCTTTACCGAACTCTTCTTTGGCAAATGCGATAATGTCATGAACCGTTCAAATGATATTCTACTTTATTTTCCTGTCGAATATATCAGAAACAAACATACCCGCAATAAAAAGGTTGCGTTTCACTAAAGATAAAGTAATTGTAGCTGAGTGTACGAGGCAGGAAACCAAGTCCACGGGTTGCTTTATCTACAGACCTGAGTCGACAGCAGGGTGAATTTGTCCCCTTCCCAGCCGGAGGGACATGCTGACACTGAAGAGGTGCGCCAACGTGATGAGGTCATCAGCCACTAGGCTAGATTCCACCTCCTTGCATCTGTGACGGGGTGTAGATGGACGGTTCAACACGTCCGGAAAACAATAGTAAACTGGAGTGTCTGCAACCTATCATCATGTTTGTAATGTTTCTTCTTATATTAATCACGAACCGGTGTTTTCTATTTCAGCTCAGTACGGAAAGAACGGTAAAGTATCACAGAAATAATCGATTCTCACCTTTTCAGGGCTTTCCTCTCGTATCCCTCTGCAGTTCTGGACCAGCTCATCAGCTGACAGTTCTCCATGATTGCGGTGTAGGCTGTAATCAGCTATGGGGATACGTATCACAGTCAACCTCAACGATAATCTATATTCTAATCCTACTTGTATGTACCAATGAAGTTTTATTCAATAGACAGCTCGCCATCAAAACAATCTATTTGATCATCTATCCCTTGTTCCGTTCGCCCTACAAAATGAAAGCATTTTAGAGTCATTTTTCTGCCGACCATTCCACTTGACGAGTCACTTACCTCATGTAGATCGTCGTCTGCCTGCTCGGCTGCGTTGAGCTGCTGCAGGGCGGCCACCAAAGCGCGCCTGTCCTGGTGCACCATGTGGTAGGCATGGGACACGTGCGACAGACACCGGGCCTGCTCCACCAGCACATTGGCACGGGCACTCCTGTGACAGACCACTAATATGTGGTGAAAACAACTAATAATACCCCTCGCTATGCATTATAAGGCTGGATCGACCACTGTTCATGAATTCGTCTTCTTATAACGTTAAGAAATATTGGGATATTTAAGCCTCCTGTAGCGTGCATATGTTATCACAATTCTCTACGATTGGAGGTTTGTCACTGCCCAGATGCGATGGAAAAGGACCATGCCATGATTTTATGCGGCACAACTTGATAACACTGATTCTAAATCCAATATATATCCCAGTTGCGACGTTAGAGGTTAGCTAAAACGGTCGAAATCCTGCTGGACAGTTTATAGGGCTACATAACTAACATACGTGGCTTTCCCTACAAACTGAGCGGGCCACATGACGTGTAGGATCTGTCGGAAGCCTGCGCGGAGCAGTCGCAGACTGACGCCGGCCTCAGACGTGGGCTGTGGATTGCCGAGGATCTTCAGCGCTCGATGGAAGTGCGGCATGGAGTCCTCAAAACGGTCCATTTGGAAGTAAGCCTAGGACAAGAGTCGCTATATATTCAGGGAAGTGGGTGACAAACTGTTTTCTCTTGCTTTACCTCTGATTAAGTAATATCTGCTCTTTGCTGTTACACAAATCGAAAAATAGCAACTTGTTTCAGTACTACTTATAAACTAATCAATGCTTTCCATATGCAATATGAGGTCAGAATGTGTTCCCGTATCCTACATCTCACCTGGCCCTGAAGACTCTCAATCCTAGCCCTTTCCTCCCTGTCAACCCTGCTGGTCATTTCCGTCGCGTTCTCCAGTGCCTTACGACCCTTAGACATGGCATACAGCATGTCCGACACTTCAGACAGGTGGGAAAGTGCCTACCGGGGAATATTGAGTTATTGAAATGTCTTCCCATGGATTGACATTAATCGTTCTATGAACACACGACACAAATCAAAGCCTTCACACACTTGCTGTATATTGGACCTACTTGACATACTAAAGCTGTCAACAGACCACAGAAGCTTTGACGTCTGAAAGTGGTATCATAAATGTATGTAATGACATGCTCTATATATACAGTTGGCCGCTGAAGCCTTACTTCCATGTTGTTGTTGACTGACACTGCAGCCGCCGCTGATTCCACTAGGAAATGGATGACCTTAGTCACGTTTCCGGCGCCCTTCCAATGATGTAACAGTAGCGGGTACACGGAGGCCAGGACCTGCAGACACTCACAGCCGCGGAGATCGATGTCCAGCTGCTTCCACTTTTCCTCCATCTGAACCTCGCTGGCAGACCTACAGGCCAGGACAAGATGATAACGTTCAGACACAGACGGACAGGAAGATTGTTTCATCATCAGCCTATTTTATGTAGAGCCTTCGCATTGACAACTTACAAGCACAGCAACAAACCTAAAAATCAACATACTTTTTAGACCTTCTTTAAGATGTTATATAGCAGAAATATAGGTTATAACATATGCTTGTCTGTTAGCTGGAACCAAAACGAAAGGTCCTTACCCAAAGAAGCCCGCACTGGCACGGGATTTGCTGTCCACGCTCAACCTACTGCCGCTTATTCTACTTCCGAAGGAGGTGACGCTGCCTGCAGAGGCAACAACGTTTCAAAATACAGATGGCATGAAACTTCTTTTAACGAGCGGTTACTTGAAAAAATACTGAAAGATTTGTTAATGATGAAAATATCTAGCACTCGTACATTACTGTGACAACCCCACCCACCATCATAAGAAGAGAAAAACTGCCATTTACCTTCTTCTATCGCCTGGTTGCTAAAATCGGAGGACCTTTTAAAGTCCTGCGCCTTGAATCCCCTCTCCATTTTCTGCACTCGACCGGCAAATGAGCTCTGTCTGCGGCTTCCCCCTCCACCAGACAAGCGCTTTGCGCCCAATGGACCCTGGGGCTTGTCTATGGAAGGCCGTTGCTTCGACTGAGTGGATTTGAGCGATACGTAGGATTCCTCGGTGCCGGTGACTGACTGCACTAACCCAGGAGACGGTATTTCTTGTTGTTTTGGTTCAGTGTCCTTTTGCGCTTGCGGTCCGTGATAGTGTACAAAATCTCCTCCACCACAGGCCTTACACTTATGCGCCTGCCCCTCCAAGAATTCGCCGCACGTCTTGTGCAGGGCCTTTCTCTGGTCCTCAGTGAGCAGCGCGTAGGCTGTCTCCTGGATGAGCGGGGATCTAAACCGCAGTAGCTTGCAGTGGATGTCCACGACGATTGGGTTGGCGCGGTTACCTTTTGGGTATACGAGGAAAGACTCATCCTTAGGATCCTTCGCACAGCGGCATTCAATCTTCTGGGAGGCTGCCAGGTGCGCGTGGTGCTGGTGGACACGGTGCTGCTCGTCCTCACCGGCGGCGCACTCCAGGATCTGACACTGCATCAGCGACTGGACGGACGCGCCTACCTGCAGGTTGGAAGGTGTAGTCATCAGAGTGGTGATGATGATAATGCTGATGATGGGCAGTATTCGTATAGCATGTGTGAACTGTATTTGTACCTGATTTTTCTCGAACGGAGGTGGGGAAACAGGCAATACATGGTCCATCAGATTTTCCATGGATTATGGAATATAAACAAATGGCTGAAAAGAAAGGTCCTGGTCCGCCAAATATACTCCTGTACTTAGAAAAAAGAGAAGGGATAGTCCAATAACGACACAAAGAAGTACATATAAAGATTTCTGTTTGAGTGAGCTTCCCAACACAGTTCCCCTCTACCAGTTTCAATGGAAAAAGAACGTACTTTTTTCGTGTTGTACTGAGGGATGATGGCCTCCAGCATCCTCCTAGTGAAGGTGATGCCGACGACCGAAGCGCACTTGGCCGCCATGTTGTCGGATGTGTTTAGCCTGTCCAGGCGCGCAACCATCATATCTGGGGATCGGACCTCATGTCGTTATAGCATGAGCTGACTAAAAGCCCCATAAAAATACAAAACTAGAAGAAATTATCAGTTCTACCGTAAAACCACAAAAAATCATTGTGTGGATTAAATCCCCAGAAAAGCCATTGGAGCGTACCTTTAACTGATTCTGGTAAGTTGAAGTCATCCAGATTGATCCCAGGTGCTAGGATACACACCATCGTCGTTTCTGCCACTGTTGTCGTACGGGACCCCATCCGACTTGTGCTGCCGCCCACCATATAGTACGACGAACCGCCTGTACTTATGCTCCGCTTCCGGATGGAACTCCTGTCAAAATACAAAAACGAGCATGTTGTCAATGTTGAAAAAGTTAGTTAGTTGGGAGGTATTACTGGGAGACCTCAGTGGGAACATTTCAAACAAGTCTTATTTCCTAGTACTACCCTGTTCCATCCTTTTGGCCAAGATTTTTTAAAACTTAAGTTACACTCAACAGTTCTAGCCCCGACTACAAGACAAATGAGCATGAGGGATTTCTCCAGGACAGACCTTTTATGAGACAACCGACTGTACTCGGGCGGTGCATCTTCCATGTTGACGATCTTGATGCTACCCTGGAAGTACAGATGACGAAGCACCTGCTCACACCAGGATGGGACGCCGTGGCTTCTTTTCTGTAGGACTCTGTGCAGTTGGAACGTTTCATCATAAACTAGAGTTCCACGATCTCATACCTTCGCCAAATGAGGTTACCCTTTATGACGAATGATAGATTTCACCCCTAATTATGCAAATAAGATCCTCATTTGCATGAATTACATCAGTTGATCATATTCTCCTCCCAATGACAGTGTTATCTTAACAACGAAGGTAATTCTAGCATTTCCTCATAAATTATGCAAATGAGGTACTAATTTGAATAAGTTATGTTGAATGATGTTCACCTCCAGTCAACTTCGAAATGCGCAAGTATGAAATTGCCAACATCAACCACTATGGAATTATAGTATTTTCTCATTAATTATGCAAATTAGGTCTTCATTTACATAATTAATATATGGCGATGTTACTCTCATTCTTAATTACACATGTTACAGGGTATAATAGTCCTATCATGGAAGGTAGCTGAATTATGGAATTCCTTCATTAATTATGCAAATTAGATCATAATTTGCATAATTGCCATCTAATTATGTCAAGCATCACTTAAGCTACCTACACACCAAATATCAAGACGATCCGTCAACCGGTTATTGAGTTATCCTACTTTAAACATTTTCATACAAATGCTCCTGCAGTTCCAGAGCAAGCCGCTAGGGGGCCCAAACTTATGTCACTTCTTCCCGACCACAAGAGCTACCTACCCTCCAAAAATCATGACCCTAGCATGTCCAGATCATGAGATATCAAAACCGGAAGTTCCGCTGCAGTACCATAACAAGCCGCCAGGGCGCCCAAAATCTAATCATTTCGAGGTCTCATCAATACCTACCCAGCTACCAAATATGAAGACAATCCATTTAAGCCTTCTCGAGTTATCGTGTTTACAGACAGACACACACACACACACACACGAACGCCTACGAAAACATAACCTTCTTGGCGAAGGTAATCAAACAGAGAAGTCCCTAGAAAATGTACATGCCTTGTATTTTGTAATTATCATTAATATGGCTCTTCACTTATGATCACGGTTTCACACAGTAAAATGTCAATCTGAGAGAGCTGAGGTTGGATGTGTAAGCTTACTCTTTGATCTCCCTGGGGATTTGTGCCACGTCCAGGATTTGGCAGGCCAGGTCCGGAATGACGCTAGCGTCCAGGCCTGACAGCTTGATGTGAAGTGTGAAGGGGCTGTACAACACGCTCAGGGCGGTCTGGCTGGGCATCTTGTTGGGCTGCAGCGGCCGCATGGTCATGACGCAGACCGAGTTTGGGTCCTCTGCCAAATCGGAGATGAATTCCCAGGAGTCATGGTCGATCAGATGGGCGTTGTCCACCACAAACATGACAAAATTGTCTGCTGTGTACTGTAACATAAATTAGCCTTGATAACTAACAATCGTCTCACACTCGAACCATAGAAGCTAATAATTCTTTGTCAAAAAGGTTTCACCAAAAGGAGCTTCAGTATACATATATGGTGATCATCAATACCATGCTTTAAGCAAACACCCAGAAGCGAGCTTTAGTCGAATTCGTGGATGGCAAATGAGGCAGAAAGTGAAGTTACCTCGTGAACAATCTTATACAGCAACTTGTGAAGCTCCTTTGTTCTCTCCTCACCACGCATGGCTGCTACCAGGGGAGTCACGTGGAACTGAGGAAGCAGAAAGGATCAGGTAACTTGGTGGCAAGTAAGGGAAGAAAACGTTTGCTATGGCAAAGAAAAAGGTTTCCATAAGATAGATGATGTCTTCGACACAGGTTTCAGTACCAAGGGCAGATCCGCACGTCTGCACAAACATTTGCCGTTTTGTCCCGTAGTTATAAGACAAGTAAAAGCATAGTGTGCAAAACCGTTCTTTTTTCATGACGTCGAAGTGAATTCTTTTCTTGCGTGTATCTTTTAATTACGATTTAATGTAATGGAAATAATGGGAAAGAAATTTACCTTGACATTGATAAGGTCGTTGAGAAGACACAGCTCGTCTGCCACGTCATGGTGCTTGATGATATTCAACAGATGATGTTCAGCCTCGATGTGTGAGTCCTTGTCGTGTATGTCGAACAGCATGTCGATCAGTGTTTTTACCGTGAGGTACGGGGTGTTGTAGTCTTGGATTGTCAAGGCGCATGACAGGACCCTGCAGAGTGAGAAGAATAATGTTTTTCTAAAAACAACTCCAGAAATGACTTGATGGTGTTTCACTTTATGAAGAGTACACTATCTTAGATGGCACCGTTACGGAAAAGTGCATGATAGCACATATTTTTATATGACGAAAACAATACCTAGATCTGGTTTAGAATCATGTCCGTGCCGTGAGTCGTTATATAGTAATAACTTCCGTGTGTCCAGCAACGTAAGTCAACGAAGTGATCTATCATCGTATGCGCATTTCCCAAGCGGCTATATGCAAGTCGTATTATAGGCACGTTCCAATGCACCAAACCGCCCAGTCAACATTTACCTGATCCCTTCTTCCTCTGCCTTCATGATCACCTCCTCTAGCATACGTGATTTCCCGATCCCAGCCTCACCCTCGAATATGATGACCCTTCGATGATCCCCCTTCTCTAAGTGCTGTGTCATCAGGTGTAGCTCATCCAGAAACTTGTCTATCTCCTTTTCTCTTCCTGTGTACAAAATGAATATTTTCTGTTGCTGGCCACGTTTGACACATAACTTAGGTGTAGCCTCCTGTGCAGGCCTCCGTGGGCTGGTGGGAGTTTTGATACTGCGTTTTGTAGAATTTTTAACGCATTCTTTTGCCGGCTATCCTACAACCAGCCGCCCATAGAAGGTTCTAGCGTAGAGCTGGCAAAACGCAGTATCAAAACTCCCACCCGCCCACGGAGGCCTGCACAGGAGGCTAACTTAGGTGTACAATACCAAATGTTACTCATAGCGTGGTGGCTGTTGGCCTGCTTTTCCCATGCTTGGTGGTGATGCTATGATACATGTTGAAGTTCTACAGTCCAACTGAAATGCTTTATTGTATCGCTGATATGTAGCGATTTGTCATAAAACCAATCACACTGAAACCCAGTAATGTATTGTGGCACGAAATGTGAACTCACCAAGAAGAGGGTACTCCGGCACCTCGGCAGCATGTGCCTTCCCATCTCTGTGTTGTTATCAAGATCAAGAGTTATAAGTATTCCAAAAAATGGTTATAAACAGTATCGCACTACAACTTTCAATTTGTTGTTGACGACTCTTGAAGCCATTCTCTGCGTCTGAATAGTAACTCCACTGATCAGCTAGGTTCAATCCGATACACAAGTAGCGTGGTGAAAAACGTGATCATTTCTTGACCATCTGTTTACTAGTGGGAGTAGATTATTCGCGATGGCGCTTTCTCATCATAGACGTTGACACCCCCCCCCGCGTAATGATCTAGATGACAATGACAACCGACCTGTCGTCTCCCAAATATTCGTGCATAGGTGTAGTCTGGTGCACACCCTTCAGTTCGATGAATGGTAGCTCGTCGAAGGCGTGTTTGGGTAGTTTGGAGTGGTAGTAAGTCTCGTTATCGCACGACACTTTGTCCTTGTACGCCATCATCAGGCGGGCGGCCAGGTTCACCTTCCGTCCGATCACTACAGGATAGTGTACGATGGTACAGGACAATGCACTTCGCTGAGATGGCAAAGTGATTGTTCTTTTAAAGGAGTTCAATCTGCTCAAATTTAGTGTTTTTCGTCTATAATTAACATGCTGATATAGAACAAGCATCAACGCGTGGCCGAATTTTTCCAACGCTGCGGATTGATGATTTATTGCTCATTTAGCTAACCAAGACATTTGGTTTCATCAGGTAAAGGGCGTAGCATCATGAAGTATCTGTACATGTAGGCAAGAAGAACAAAGAACAAGAAAGCTGTTGAAAACCTGTATA
Source organism: Branchiostoma floridae x Branchiostoma japonicum (assembly GCA_013266295.2). Lineage (NCBI taxonomy): Eukaryota > Metazoa > Chordata > Leptocardii > Amphioxiformes > Branchiostomatidae > Branchiostoma > Branchiostoma floridae x Branchiostoma japonicum. The sequence goes on from CM023840.1 coordinate 20,680,664, forward strand.
TTCGTGTCTATATTTGTGTCCCACGACGCCGCAAAAAGTAGAGCCAGTCGTTACACCTATAGAGATGTGTCTGAAAAAAAACCAGGAAAATTCAAGGTTATAAAATTGTTATAATCTGGTGTTATTTTGTACAAATTTTCATGTTCGTTGTTTCCACATTAATCATCAATAAGCTCAGCACCACAACACATTGGATCTGTAATATACAGTACATCGGATTTGTATAACTTATGAATTGATTATTATTATCAATGGCTAAAGCGAACCTGACGTTTTCCTTCTCTCCTAATTCTTTTCTAATCTTGCTGGAAGCCTTCAAAGCATGCGCACTGTCGTCTTCATGCTTGTATCCCGGAAGCCCAAAAATGGCCAGAAATGTACAGCCCTGCAGGAATGGATGGTGGGAAGAGGGAACAGCGGTCAACATATCTCAGTCATCTATTCATCTGTCCGTAGAAGAAATAGTGCCTGGCATGCTTAGGATAACGTTTGGAGATACATCTTACAGAGTTACATCTTAGTTACATTCTAATAAAAAAACATGAGGCAGAAAACCGCTCATCGATTGACCAATAAACACGGTTGAAATGGACTTACCTTGTCAAACATAAACACCTTGTTCAAGCAGCCTGCAGAAAAAAAGTACAGTTAAAGAAGGAAAATTCCGTTGCATGTTATATGCCCTGATTTTCCTAACGTCGATGTTATCTTCGGGTTCGTCGGAAAAAGTAAATGAAACAGGCATGGATATTTGACCTTGCATTTTGTGTACGTTGTTGTAGACGATGTCGAAGGCCTCCTGGAAAGCCTCACACTCCTGCTCGTCGTTGAAGTTGTCTTGGTGGACAAGGTTGATGAAGACGACTGACACCTGTCGCACTTCTGACAGGTAAATTAGGGGCTGGTCGTCATCAAGCTGACAACACAAGGTACGTTCAGTATGTTCCGTTTTTGCAGCACGGGGTGTATTATCTAACCACGGTTTCCCCTTATATGCTTCGGCTTCCATATGCCGTTACATACAAGTGAAATATGGTAGAAATCAATTTGCAGCGATTTCTGGCCAATTGCTACGATGATACCAAAAGCTTCTGTTACATCATGACACTTTTTAGCTCAGTGACTTCATATAAACCGGACAGGAATGATTACAAAAGTTTGTTCCCTCCAAACACGCCTTCAACGTGTCTCTTTGCACACATCCATACGTACCTTTTGCAGCACGGGGCGAATGATGTATTTTCTGATATCTTCCATCGCCGAATCGTCCCCTGAGTAGCAAGCCTCTCGTCCTGCGGTGCACGGGGAGACGCAGAATGTCGTGAAATAAGGTCGGCACTAACGTGCGCAGATATATGGTGATCTTGCGCCCAGCGACCCTACGTCTGAACTAAATATTGCCCATTACAGCTTATCCACTTGTATTCAACTGGGAAGGATTGCAGTCCTTAGGCCAGGTTCATGGTTTACCATACGTCGAAAGAGCAGGGGGAATTCTCCAGGCATTGAAGCTTTATATTCCAAAAAGGAGACAGCCATGGACATCTGTCAACCAAGATGATGATGATCCTGCCACGACTACTGAAAAACTACATTTTCATTAAATTAAACACCATTTCCGGACATTTCGCGAGGTAAAGTCTGCAGTGTACAGAATATAACAATACTTCACTGCCATCGACCCAGCGTCTCTCGTGTCCTTGCGTCACCTGTTGGAAGAGTATCTGAATCCCCTATCAAGTCGATAATGTACTACGAAAATGTGAAATTTGACTTACTGATATTTCTCCAAACCAGCTCAGGAGATGTCTTCTGGCTCAAGCCCGATTCACCAACCTGACCTATGCCGATCAAGGGACGGGCAGTAAGTATTGCTGCTGTGATTAATGGCTGCCTTTTAAACTACATACGGATGGCCTTAATTTTAGCAACACAGCCTTGTACACTACTATTGCTATGATCTTTTCTCTGCACATCCCAGTAATAGAACTAGAGGTCGGAGATCTCATGCCTTCGTCAGAGGGACATTGTTCTAGAGAAATGAACATGTGTATTCTTTACTTTTTTAAATAATCAATTTGGTCTAGAATACAAAAGAATCTCTGTACTCCTTTTTATTCTATGGAACACTGTGAAATGGTTCGCCACAGATTTACAGACTCACTGTCATCTGTGTTAGCTATTTGATTTTGGACTGTTACTGGGGAATGAGTACTGTTACAAGAAATTTTGCTTACTGTATTATGATCAAAGTGTCACAACAGTGTTGCAAAATGTAATTAGAGAAGGTGCGATGAAAGGCGACTGAGGAGAAGGGATTCAAATAATTTGAAAATGGGGCTGGAAATAGCAATAGGACGATAATTATTCTTAAGGGAAGGATTCAGGTTTTGTTTCTCGATTATTGGAATGAGAGTTACCCTTAACGCACTAGCATAGCGGAAAACAAAAGAGAGAACAAAATGGTAAGCCGAGGTCCCGCATGCTTTAGATGCTCAGCTGAAAGAACGTCAGAATCACAGGACTTCCCGTTCTGAAGTCTGTTGATTGCTGCGCATACCTCAGGTGCAGGTGCCGACATTCCCGGGTCATAGCTGACCTCAGAATAGATTGTGTCATCTACAGATTGTTTACAGTCATTGGGAGCAACAGTTCAGCAGAGAGTCGAAGTAACGCCTCCACATGCTAGTGATATCAGACGCACCGCTGTGGCCGTCGATGTTACATGGGAGGTTTGGCTTGGAGCCATTTTGAGACCGCAGCGTAGACCAGAAGCCGACTTGACCCCCTTTATGCAGACTAGAGGCGAGCGCATCTGCCCTGTGCAGGGCCTCCGCACGTCGACACTCTCTTAAAGCTAGTTTAAATTTTGCCCGAGTTGATCTCATTAGGTCCCAAATGGCCCCATGCCTCGGTCGATTAAACCCGCGCCAGAGAGAAAATGCATCTCGGGCTGCAATATGGTACTCTTTGACGACAGAATTCCAAACAGGTATCGCGTGGGAGGTGCCACATTTTCCTGTGGGGAGGGATGTCGTAGCTGCACTTTCAAGAGCTCCGACTTTAGCAGAGAGAGAAGTTCTGTGGTCATTGTTCTTACAGTTAGGATTTAGACATAAAAGAGCGTTGATTGGCAATTGGATTTCAGATAAGACGGCATCGGCACAAGTGTGGTACCGTGCCAAGTCAGAGGGGGATGCACGTTCCCAATTGAATCTCTTTGGGGGTAAAATTCCGTCACCAGCTGTGTTTGTAAACACAGGAGCCGATGTCCAGTCGAATGAAACCCAGAGAGGGAAATCATCGGATGGGGCAATATCATACAGAACACACATTTCTGAGATACTAGCAGACATAGTATCGGAGCAGACGCAATGATCAAGCCACGACGTCGACCCATGAGCTTCGCTAAGGTACGTAAAACTATACCCAGGAAGAAGGTCGGTGTCCCTTACATGGAGGTTATTAATAAATTTATGATTATCATGACAAAAATTGTACAACAGTGGGAAGAATATACCGTCCGGGCGCGTATTAAAGTCTCCCATGATACAGACGTTGGTCACACGTCACATTGGTCTGTTGTATTATAGACTCGATTTTACCTGATTTGTCAATGAAAATATCCATGTTGTTTGTGGATTCTACTGGTAGATACACACAAATCAGAAGGAGTTCACAGCTCACATCATTATTGATTCGTAAGGCTAAAATTCGATCATCATCCTCGCTCACAATACTCACAGTTATTCCGAGAGACTTCCGCCAAAGGACCGCTACGCCACCATAAGGGCGACCATGTAATATGCCTTTACCCAAGTCTACAGCCGAAGTGCCATACGCTAAGAAGTCCTTATCCAGACTAGAGAGAAAGTCTAAATCGTTCAGCAGGAGCCAGTGCTCCTGTAAGAGGATAATGTCAGAAATCTGGCACAGGTCCTTGACAGCTTGGGCAGCGTTCTTAACGGAACGACAGTTAAAGGATGCCACATTTAGCGTGTCTGAGCCAGTCTTCATGGTCTCGGTTGCGAGGTGGAGGAGGCACGTCTACCGTGGAATCGCCTAACGAGTACGCCACACGGCCAGAAAGACGGGGACAGGATTTCAGCTACAGCGTCGCTGTCTATTGACACCCGGAAAGAAGAGTAGGAGTCAAACTTAGTCGGAAGGTTCATACAGGAGAGCGTCCGATCATGCGACAGGTTGTCGTGCAGATACCGTTCGACGTCTTCCGACATGGTGTCGGGGCCCAGGCGCGTGACAAATATCTCGACTGGCCTGGCCTTGATCGCAGACAGTGTAGAAGACTTAGCAGTGCCAACCACTGCTCTGGATCTGTTTTTTCTCCTTTTGACCAAGTTGAACCCTTCCTCGTCGGGGGCTGCGAGGACACCCGATCTGTTGCGTCGGGAGGAGGGGGGCGATGAGCGAGAAGCCTGGGCAGGGTCCTTCGAGACAAGGGACTTGGGTTTGGTAGCGACACCCTGACCTAGGACGTGTGCTTGAGTGGATCCTGAAGCTCGCCTCGCTGACGGGGGATGCACGATCGACTGGGGGTGGTTTGCAGACACCACGTCAGCGAAGGTGGTAGGGCAAGGCGCCGGCACAGTTTGCGCCATGATGCTGACGCCCTCATCACGTCCTTCAGGTCGGCGATTTCTCTGCGAAGGGCCGCAATTTCGGCTTGCACTTTCACATTGTCAACGGTAGTGGCCCAAATGACTTTCATTTCCTGTCGTATCACTTGAATCTCCTGGAAGCACAAGCTGAAATCCGTGAGTTCCAGCTCAACGACAGGAAGACGGAGGGATGCAGACGCAAAGGTAGGAAGCGTCAGCGGGTCGGCGGAATGTAGAACCCGCAAGATGTCCGACATATTTGTGACGGACTTGTTGGCGCCTTGGCGTTTCTTGAAGCGCTCGCTGGGCTTGCAAGTGTCAAATGCCAGTTTCTTGGCGTCTTCAATCTCCTCCTCGGTGTAGTCTCCAAGCACAGTTTCGTGACAATATCGCCGGGCATCTTGTCCATCTTATTGACGACGAAGCATAACAGGTCGTTAATAAAGATTTTGTTTTGCTCACCCTGAGTAGAATCTACCGGTGGGGATCGCTTGTCGGAGCAGCGTTTGCAAAGATTCAGGTCTCCCTGGCCGAGCTGTGCTCCCGGGGCATGGCAATCTTCACAGGACGGCATTGTCCAGATGTGGGGAGGGGAGCTGTGCTGCCGACGTCGCTCTAGGGATCCCCCAATATTCCAGAGTAGAACCGAAAATACAGAGCCAGATCTCGCTCAGAGGTTCTCCAGCTGATCAGACAGTATAAACCACAAGTTGTGGTCTCAAAAAAGTTTCAGAAACACAACTTTGGAGGTCTAAATGCCGGAGCTATCTGGATACGTGTTTACCATTGATATGCAAATCCTGTATAGTAAATAGTAAATCCTGTATAGTGAATAGTAAAAACTTACGACAGGCAAACAAACACAAAAGGCTGCGTTTTTTCTCTCCAAACAAATAAGCTTGATATCGTTCCAAAGTGACATACCATCAGTGGCTTTGATCACGTCTTTAAAGACGTCGAACGGTTTAAATACGAGGGTATTGTACCTTCTTGAAGACCGGGGGTGGAGGCGGGGGCGTATGGTAGAGTGGTTACGGTAACTGACAGGAGATCCAGAGGTCGGGGGTTCGATTCCCAGGAAGACGGTGTGTCTTTTCCTCAGTGGTTGAGGTGCAAAATGGGTATCTGAATAGGCTTCGGGAGGTAATTGCCATTACACAGTGGATCATTGAGTACCACATTGAACCGTATATTGGATCATTGAATACCACATTGAACGGTAGTTAGCTACCGTTAGCTACCGTTAGCTACCGGTAAAAAAAGTACTGTTACAAGAAATTCTGCTTACTGTATTATGATCAAAGTGTCACAACAGTGTTGCAAAATGCAATAAGAGAAGGTGCGATGAAAGGAAAGAATCCAAACAGGGCGACTACTGCTGTTTAGTTGAATTATTTTGATGCTTGTTTGTAGTTACACTGTGTTCTTTTATTCAATTTGTGTCCTAACATTTGTATTTCTACATTCAGTATATTCCAAATCTAGGCATCTTGTTTTTTCGACCCTTCATGTTTTTATCGCACTTTTGCAATAAATTTAAGGTCTCCAGTGGACGTCAACCATAAAAATTACTTGGTGTGGCCATAGGCTGACCAACCTCCCCCTGAAATTATAGAACAGTCCCTTAATGTAAACAACGTTATCTGATCCCAGACCTGATAGTTATGGGGTCCAGCTGCCCCCCCCCCCGATGTCTCCAAGCAGAGGTTAGGGGGGAAGATCGTCATCTTTCTAAACACAAAAGGTCCAATGCCGAAACGTAGGGAACCCCCATGAGGCCCATTTTCGAACTTGACCTAGTCCTCAACAACGGTAACTTGCCTACCAAAAATCATGACCATCTATTTAAATATACTCGACTTATTTTGTTAACAAGCAACAAACACAAAAGGTTCACTAACGTGACGTACGGACCCCCCACAAAGCCTAAACTTGCACTTGACTTCGGCCTTAATAACGGTAATCTGCCTGCCAAATATCAGGGACTTCGAATCATGCCTTCCAGAGTTATATCCCTAAATCCGCTGTCACCCACAATGCGGCCAACCATTTCCATAGTTCTTCTGACGAAGACAATAAGTGTGTTTTTATATCTAGATTGAATACCTCATCAGCGGGTACGGCAGAACCTGGCTCGTAATTCGCTTCAGGTAAAAGTTCACTTGCTAATTTGCTTACAACCATAAGTGATACTATTAGAAAGTCTGATAGTGAAAAAAATGACCTCATGTACCTGATCTTCTCCTAGCGCGGGAACTCGAGGTGGTGGAGAGCTTGCTGGGGGTCTTCGGTCGGGCCTCAGCGAAGGAGGAGCCCATGGAAAGGGAGTTTGAAATGATGTCTTCAGAGATAATCCCAGAAACCTGTGAGTTAACGGGATGACAAATTTAAGGAGTGCGATGTCAATCCAGGAACTGTAAAGCCTCTGATAGGCTCCTTTGATGACGTCATACATCTTGCACGGATGAAAGCTTCGGAGCACCTAGTTATTATCTGTTGTATTATCATGGTTGAATTATGTATGTACATGTAGCCACCAACTTTGTACTCGGGACAGAAGGAAAATAAACCCAGAAGTACTTGAAGATCACTGGGATATGCCGAGTGAACACAAAGGCTCCCCAAGAATCACATCTTTCACCTTGACGTGGTGCCCATCCTTTCGGAACTCCCACTGAAACCTGGATTTGTCACACAGCTTCCAGGCCATAGGGGACAGAATGACTGTACCCGAGTCGGCGAACTTCTCGGCCAGATTGGCGTCTGTTACAGACTGGCCCGTCACCGTAAATATCCTCTCCACGTCGTTTCCAAAATGAGTGATCTTCATTTCTCCAGCTGCTAAACCTATACGTGAAAGTTGACATTGAGTACTTTCTGTCTAATGAAGACGAAAATGTGTTGATATCTTGTACAAAAAATTGTTTCAGGTAATTTAGATTGCTGATCCTTATGCGAAACTTCTCTGCTAGATATATTTGGAGATATATCTCTCTGTCACAAGAAAAACGCTATAGAGAGTCTAGATCTCCTCACCTATCTTAACGCGCAGTTTGACACCCACGTCAGTCTCCCAGTTGTCGCACACGGACTGAATGTCCAGACTGCACATCACCACTTCCTTCAGGGTCGGGCCCAACTCGTTTCCTGTCCCCACCTGGCGAAAGCTCCAGATGATCAGTCATGAACAGGTTAATGTATTATGTGGCTTGTTTTTGATAACAAATGCCCGCATTGCAGATTTTGCAAAGATGCAAACATTTCAACTTAGCGTTTTGATTCATAGCGTGTCAAGTATGCACTTTTGCTTTTCCTAGGTCACCACGACTGCAGCTGTATAACCAGTAGATGATGATTATGACATCATGGAGGCACACTTAAACCCTTTCCTCACATATAACTTGCAATTGAAACGTAAAGTTAAGAGGCTCCTGTCCCTTGGTTCATTCACTTATATGTGCTGGGGTTTCGTCAACACTTAGTCCAGTTTGACGCGACAGCCTCCTTGGAAAGTATAGTAAATGATCTTCTTCAATAACTCATAACATGGATGGGGAGCTCCTTGTAAAGTGTACAGAATGCTACATGAGGGAATAATTACCGTCCACCTAGCAAATATGGCGTCTCCTGCGAACTTCAGAATGTCCCCGCCACATGCTAGGATGCCAGAAACAATTCTGCCGATGTAACTGTTGAGTGTCTTAGTCAGTTGATCTGTACCACACCCCTTGTCTGTACTGTGAGTGTACTTCTCGCACAGTGATGTAAACCCTGCAAGAGACGGTTACGGTGACAGTTGATAAAGGTTATGCTAATGTGAATTATCATGACTTTGAATGATTCCGCTGATTTGGGTTCACACCAGCCACAATTTGGACTCCCGTAAATAGCTCATCATGGTGGTATACGTAAATCAATACAATTTGGACTTCCGCCACAATTAAGTTAGTTCTTATTCTTGGAGGGTACTATGATTACAATCTATAGCCATAACAACATAGGTTTTTCTAAGGATTAATTCGATCGTTCGGTAACGAAATTCGATAGTTAAGATGATGTAAGACTTTACCTGAAACATCAGCGAACATGACGACCCCTCGCTGCCGTTTGCGGTATGGCATAGGTTTGTCGTGGTCTCGATACATGACGAGGTCGGGTATATGGCTGGCGTAACGACCGATGTCGGGCATGCCCTTGTCACTCTGGTCATCGAAACTGTACCTCTCTTTCGCATTGGGAGTTGGTTGCCATCCAGTTTCTACCGTGCTACCTTAAGGTGTAAGCAGAGATGCAACGTGCGTCAGAAATTGCCACTTATTCTTTGATACACCAAAGCTGTTGCCTGTGTCCATCTTTGTCAGATAAAACTGATGAATGAACGATGTATGGCCCAACAAAGCTTTCAAAGACGGCGTTTTGATACTGTACGTAAATGGATGATCAATGGGCTTTGAGTATATCAACATCTAGGAGAAAGAAACAACGAGGGATTAAAATCTCTATTCAGGAGAACTTGCCCTGGACCTGGTGAGAGAGAACACAAGTACCTTCTGCATCTTCAAATTGGGCATTATCGTCCTCGTCGTCAGAGTCAGCAAAACTCCCGCGACCACCTTTCTGCCAGGGCGCCACGCTGCTCTTCCTCTTGCCGCGCTCTTGCCCCTCCCAGCCGGCTGACGAACACCCCACCCCCATCTACCTACACCTCTTTTACGACGTCTGTTCAATTTACTGATTCAACAGTATTTTTCTTTAACGGTAACATAAGAGAAACAGGTGCATTCTCAAGCCGTCAGACCATTCAAGAACGCCAGTAACAATCGGTTGGTCTAGAACAAGATGACGTCACAGAGAATTAAAGCGAAATGAATATGATATAATTGTTGTGCAACGAAGTTTTACATTTGTCTTGTTTTTTTGTTGTTGTCTATTTGAGATTTCGTTTTGTCTATTTGAGATCGCAACACTCCAATTGAAGGACATTATTAAACGTTAACGTTATATTGCATATATAATGTTAATAATGTCAATTGTTGACATCGATAGGTTACCAAACTCAAGCAAGGTTAGCCAATCCAAGCAAATGCATTGTAACACAGTTTATTTCTAAAAGTGGTAACCTAGGCGACAAGAGATGAAGGTTGTCATGCTTTTTGTTTTGTTTACCCACGTGTCATCTGGTGCGTGACCTAAGGTGACCCATACGCCAGAGTTGCGCATGCGAACTGAGGACATCAATCATGGCGGAAGCGAACTCGAAACCCGGTGAGAGTTTGGACAAAGCTTTGCCCTCAGGTATCGTAAACTACGCTTCAAATGCACAACCAGTGTACAGGAAAACAATCTCAACAGGAGGAGGATTTTATTGGTGTAAAAATTATGACACCAAACACAAAGAATCCTTCGGCAGGAAGCTCCTAAGTTGATAAAAAGCGGACGGTATCGTACCCTACGAAACAGGAAATATTTTTGAACAGCTGTCATGATGCGTTTGTTTTACACGGAGGAAATTTTGTATCTCAAATTGTATGGCATAATTGATGTGCAGAAAAATATAGCGTAAATTGCTGATCTGCGTTTTTATAGTGTAAAATACTTTGCATTGTAAAGCTTGCTTCATGTGTGATGGTTGGGGGGGGGGGTTGTGTGCAAGGGCAGCTCTCCCAAATTATATTATGCCAGTCCGAGTCCCAACTTCTTTCTCCTAAGAGTAAGAATCATCTAACGTTATATATAAAAGATGTAGACTATGAGACCTAAGGAGGGTTCAAGAGTGCACATTTGATTTGATTAAAACAGCATCAGTCCACAGTCCACTTATTTCATTTTTTCACTCTGAGTCTTATGTTATGAAATGACACATTGAGATGTTATGAATTGATAATATGGTTTACTGATTGCATAGAACCTTCATTGCTATCACTATTCTTTTGCATCAGAAATTCCCCTGGCTCTTATGATATTTCTTCTGTCTGTTATCCTGCTATAGTAGTCCCTCGTTCTGAAGATCCTTGGTCCATCTTATGTTGTACGTGTCATTAGTAGATTTCTTCCTGGTATCAGGACATTTCCCAATCTTGTACTTTCTCCGTCAGGACATTTCTCTGTCAATGTAGATGTTTCCCCATCATGTTACCAGCAACTACATGTTACAGTTAGTGTAATGTTGGTCTAATGCAGTAACATTTTTTTACTCAAAGTCTCTTGCTGATGCATGTATTCAAGCCAATTATGTGGCACGGGGATGTTTCCCCGCAGTGTACTCACCACCGATTATGGTGTCAAGATTGGCAATTACGACCAGTACTTGCTTCCACATAAGCAACCTTAGAACATGAATATTTAGTGTATTGCAATTTGTATACAGTCCCTTCCTCTTACAATAACGCCAACAAAACTGCATCCACATCCACTTCAAAGTGTAGCTATCACAGAAACCCTTCCTCTTGACAATTCTCACTAAAGACTTCTCATGTAAGTAGTACCAGTTTAGAATGAGAAAAATACAATGTTTCTGTGCATTTTTTATAACACACACCACAGGGAAATGTCCACACCAATGGGGAAATGTCCTGACTGGGAAAGTCCATGATGGGGAAACATCTAGAAATCTGCTTCCTAACTTTATTGCCTGGCAAAGTGGTATCCAGTTTTTACAGCTTTATAATTTATGTAAAAACATATAACTGATTATTACTTCCTTATGACCCTTTATACTATTTCCCATGCATGGTATGTAGGTGTAGAATATGATGAAGCCATCATGGCACAGCAGGACAGGATCCAACAAGAGGTCAGTAATGTTAACGTTCAGACTGGTGTTATGATATTCTTTCTTTCCAATTGAACACAAATGTACCAGTAATACTTATTCGTATGTAAATGGGGTACTTTCAGTGTCACCCATGGTGATAATTAGAAAAGGCTGATATGCTGGTACAAGAATTAGATAGGGTGTGACAAAGATGATTTAAATTTTGTGGTTTTACGTAGTCTGTACTATTGTGGAAATTAATTAGAATATGCCAATAATTTCTCTGCCACCCACAGATAGCAGAAACCTCCCAACTGATTGGAGACCATGAGGATCTTCTCCTGCTGTCCAAAGAATACTCAGAGGAGGATGGTGTCTACCAGGGGAAAATCAAGGTGTCGGGATTTAAAACTGTCCTAAAATATTTCTGTAACTTTGAACTTACTCTTGATTGACAGTATGGCCATGGAGTGCTCTGTTCTTTTCTTTAAAATGTTTGGATATGTGTTAAGTGATTACTCACATCAAGTGATTACTCACACAAGTTTTACAGGGTTTTTGATGGCAGTCTTTGAAAATACATGTAGTTTGACCATACTACATGTAATTGGATACAAAATTTTCTGATCATATTGGTTAACTTAAACTAGTAACATGGATATGTTTCCTCATCTCTGGCTCCAGGACTTGAGAAGTAAATACAAGTGCTTCAGAAGAACAAGAGGGGACGGAAACTGCTTCTATAGGGCTTTTGGCTTTTCCTATCTGGAGAGGTTGCTGGATGACAGAAAAGATTTGGAAAGGTGAGCAGCTCAAAAGCAATTGTCTTGACTATAATGGGATGGCTCCTACATAATGGGATGGTACCTACATTATTTGGACTTTGAGCATTGAATGTTGTTGATGATACATTGCCTCTTGTTCCTTAGGTTCAAAGAGGTTGCTGCTAAAAGTAAAGATATGCTGGTGTCCCTTGGGTTCCCTGCCTTCACAGTAGAAGACTTCCATGATACTGTAAGTTATGGCAATAAGGATTGTAAAGACTGAGACAAGTTTTATGTATAACTGCAATTAATATGCTGAAATTCTAACCCTTTAGTTGTCAGCAGAAGGCTACAATCAAATATAGACTATCATTACCCCGGTACTTGAATCTTGTTGTTCTGTATATGGTATTCTACCGGTAGTCTCTTTCACACGTAATTGGAGAAAGTAATTTAGCTTTCAGATGATTGATATCCAATATCAATACGGAAATGCCTTGAAGATGCAATTTGAGAAAGATGATGCTTTAGATGTTTCATCTTGACTCTTGTTTGTGCAGTTCATGGAGGTTGTAGAGAAGGTTGAACAGCAGATCCCAGTGGAGGATTTGTTAGCAACCTTCCGGGACCAGGGCCTGTCAGACTATCTGGTGGTCTATCTGCGGCTCCTAACATCAGGCTACTTACAACAAAATCAAGACTTCTTTGTGAACTTCATTGAAAGCTATGCTTCTGTCAAAGAGTTCTGTGGCCATGTAAGTTTGCAGTTGAGACCTTATCAAAAAGTGTTAACTTTTATGACTGGACTGTTATGTTTTGGATTCAAAGATAATGTTATTTGGATTTTTGTTGTCTTCACAATGCAAGGTGTAGTTTATGTTGAGTATCAAGCATTGTATATAAGTACTACGTTTGTACTTCTAGCAGCCATATTGTTCGATGTTTTCATATTGCTACTCCTGTTTGGCAGAAATTAACTCCAACTTCTCCAGCTAAAGTTAAATTGTCAATGTTAAGGACATAGCATTGAATATTGTTTATTATTGTGCTTACCTCAGGTTACATACTGAACCACTAGCAATAGTATCACCTGTCTGATGTTGTCCTACAGGAGGTGGAGCCAATGGCTAGGGAAAGTGACCACATCCACATCATAGCGCTGACATCCAGCCTGAACGTTGGTGTTCGTGTGGAGTACATGGATCGGGCTGGTTCAGAAGAAGTCAACCACCATGACTTCCCTGAAGGCACAGAGCCAAAGGTGTTCCTGTTGTATAGACCAGGACACTACGACATATTGTACAAATGAATGATGATCAACTGGCTAATTTTACCAAACCCTTGATTCAATATAGAGGTAGCAATGCCAGCTATGGATAAGGAGTTAATGGTTTGTGTACAGAGTTATGTTTTGTTGAGTTTTTCACTTCCAGACAAAGTTGTACTACTTTGCAATTATTTCTCTTATTATTACCAAGTTTACTTGCCAACTGGTCTGAATCTGTAACTTGTGAAGGGGATGACAAATAGACTTTCATTTCATTATAGACAAACTTGGGACATATATAGAAGCTTCTAGGATATTTTCTTTGTCTACAGGTAACTTGGCTCCCTTTTTGGTGGCTCTGACAATTGCAATAGTCCAACATTGTATGGATGCACTTCCCCCAAAGATGCTCAGTTCCAATTATGAAATAACCAAGTCTATCTCTGTGAAAGTACTAGTATCATGACAAGCAGTATTTCATACCTCATTCACCCTCAAGCCTTTCTCACATTTGAGATTGGTTGTCAGGTTCACAAGGGAGGCACTTATTACTGTAATCCTTTCTTTCAACCTTGAAAAATAAAGTATGTTGACCACACAACTGTGTTTTTGAAAGTTATGTTATTCAATGGCATCAAGTTGAGGCCTTTATTCTGTTTTGACCTACCAACAGAAAAGCCTGTTCACTCAATAACAATTATAAAACAGCTTTTCTTTGTCTCTGATCACATGATTATATGGTTTGTGAACAGAAGGTGCATAATGCCTTTGTCTATAAATACACTCCATCATTCTAGGATTCTCAGCTTGTGTTACTGAAAATGACATGCAGACCTTCTTCAGAGTAGCTGTTTAACCACTGACAAAACTGAAGTACCAGTAGTTACAATGAAGCCAAATATATTTCCGTAAGAACAATGAATTCCATTGATTTCCATATGAAGAATGAATTCTTTAGGTTGCTTTTTCATGCAGTTACAGATGTATAACATAATATTGATCCTTAATGTTGCATCTTTTATTTCACATGAAGTACTCTACTGTGGCATGCTCTAAACCCATTTGTGGTCTTTAGAGCATTCTATCATTGCAATTGAGCTTCAGTGTAGGTCGACCTACATGTCACATGAGTAAAACTGCAGTACCAGTAGTAATAACAAGGTAATATTTCATTAGAAGAACACCATGTTTATGCTAATGAAAGAGACAACGTAATATTACAACCATCAGTTATCCCAAGGACGTTCAATGGTTATCCACCTGTTATCTGTCCGATTTCACACATAGATTTATGTGTCAAGTACTATGATAATAGTCATATCGGGTGGTAAATCGATGTTGCCATTTCAGTGCACCAGAGGTCACTATCACCCAGTCAAGTACTTCTTGCCGTAAAACTGTGCCTTTCTTTCAAACGCCTGCGACTTGATGACCGTATTTGGTTCGTAGAATGGATTCATGGCGTGTTTGGCGTAAGTCTCGTACATATCCTGGAAGAAGTTCTTGATGCCATCTTCATTTTTCTGGTCGTGCAGCATGATGAGGCGCATCCCGCCAGCCGTCACGAATGCGGACACAAACCACTCGTTAAACCTGTCCACTGTCTTCAGGTACATGTTGTTCGTCATCCACATCTGTTCCTCCACCAGGTCCAGCGCCGCATGGGCGATGAACTGGTTCAGGTGGCGGTGGTCGTCCTTCTTGGTCTCCGCTGGTTTGTTGGGAGGGGCGTACTCCATCTCGAAGATAGGGTTGTCGTGGTGCCCCACTACGGCAAAATAGTAATTTCCTGCCATCTCACTGGATTGGAATCAGCTCTCTAGGTTTCTATGAAAAGTTCTAAAGTCACTGGAATGAATCAATAGAGGTATAAAGTGCAACTTATCGTCGATGAAGTTCATGAGATTTGCTTCTTTCCTTGATAGCTGCCACCATTACAGATGACGTCACGACGATTAATACATTTTGCAGATGGGGGGGAGGGGTGATACATGGTATCAATGGTGGTGGAAAATAGGGCTGATGTGACAAATCATATAAATTTCAAACCATAAGTTATGTATATTTAAGCACTCATTGTCATATTTGTGTATTTTGAAGTACTCTGGGTGACCATGTAATATTTTGCCTTGGTCTGTACCATCTGCAAATGTAGTCGTCCAAGTTACAAATGGCGGTTCACACGAACTAGAAGGTTCTTGTCAAAAATTCTGTCCCGACAACGACTGTCTGGCAGTTACAGCGTATTCCTGCGTGTGGTATAGGTTTGATTGTGAAGCTCATAACCTGCAAAACATGGTAGATAAGCCTCAGATCATTGCGCACGTGGAGAAGTCTCTAAACTTCACGTTGTTTGACTGCAAGTGGATCCCTTGTAGTGCTAAGTTCGTTGTGCTGGGCAACCATGCCCGAGGTACAGGTGCCTTGCAGATCTATGAGGTGTCCAAAGGAGAGGTCAAGCTACTGAAAGAGGTCAGTCAGTTGCTACATTTGTATGTATGACGATGAGAAGTCAGGAAAATCCGTAGCAACTATCAGATAAAGCTGTTATTTGTCTCATGATGAGACTGAATTGGTTGCCATGGAAATGTAACGTTAATGCTAGAAGAATTTGGTGAGAATGCAGGAAAGGCAATATGCTTTTATATGGCTTATTACAATACATTGTTTTGTAGATATACATTGTACTATGATACTATGAGTTATCTATATAAATCAACCTACATGCATATAACATATATGCTTTGCCCCTTTCTGTATATTTTTAATAGCGTGAAAAAGCCAAAGCTTTTAAGTGTGGCACCTTCGGAGCAGCAAGCCTTCAGCAAAGGAACCTTGCAACTGGAGACTTTGATGGGAAACTGTCAATTTGGTACGTTTCAGACATATTTCCAGGACTGATGATAAATAAGCACAATGCCTTTGTTTCATGGCAGTTTAAAGCCTGAAAAGCTGTAATGATAGATAGTGAAGATAAAAAGTCCTCAAAATGTAATGTGTTGTATTTGACCTAACTTGAGTCTTCAACTGATTTTTTTATTTTTACAAGATTCTCTCAGTGCTATTACCGTGCTGTAAAATCCTATCAAACAGTATCTTTTAAGTCAACAACTTATCTTTTATTGTAGGGACTTGGAAAATGTGGACACCCCAGTATACCATGCTCCAGCCCACAAGGAGATCATCAACTGTATTGACGGAGTGGGAGGCCTGGGGATTGGGGAGGGAGCCCCTGAGATTGTCACCGGCAGCAGAGATGGTACATTCATGTATCTGATTTATCATCCCTGTCATCTCATATCTCATGAGCACTTGTAACATGAATGATTCCAGGCATCTGCAATTGATGTGATTAAAGTTAAGACTTTTTTCAGGTAGCGTGAAGGTATGGGACCCTCGACAGAAGGACTTACCTGTAGCAACAATGGAACCCTCTGAGGCAGAGGCAAGGAGAGACTGCTGGACTGTAGCCTTTGGTGGGACTTCTTCTCTTTATGTATAGCCTTGTGTGTATGGTATGGTCATGTAATTATGCAAATATTGGTGTTTACAGTGGAACCACAGTAATTGACTTGAAACTTTCCTATCTTTTAGGGAATGCATACTCCCCAACAGAGAGATGTGTGTGTGCTGGTTATGACAATGGAGACATTAAGCTGTTTGATCTAAGGAACATGGCTTTACGATGGGAAACCAATGTCAAGAATGGGGTAAGAGAGAAGTGCACACAGCTTTGTGCTTGCTGCTCTGGGTGATAAGTAGTTCATGAAGCCATAGGTTGGAAACAACTGTGTCTGTTTTGTGTAACATTGTCTTGAATTTTTTCATTTAAGTAAGCAATAAGTGATGTTAAATCTCAGCAGCATTCAGGAATATTCTATCATTGTTGCTCTCTAGGTGCAAATGGACTAATGAGCAAAACTTGTGAGCAAGTTTGCATTTGAAATATATCAGATTGTTAATGCATACAAGTTTTTCACTGACCTGTCATCATTGCTCTCCAGGTATGCAGTGTGGAGTTTGACAGGAAGGACATCAACATGAACAAGATGGTGGCAACCACTTTGGAATCCAAATTCCATGTATTTGACATGCGCACTCAGCACCCGACAAAAGGCTTCGCCTCTCTCTCAGAAAAGGTAGCTTTGTCATAAAGTTAAGCTTACTGATTGAGAATAATGTGTTTCAGGTGGTATTCAAGTCATTGTACATATATAATGAACTTTATTGTTAGGTGGATTTGAGACCTACATCTATAGGGTACTGGACAGCAGCACCCAAACAGGTATTTAGCTCATTTAGCAGAAGAAAAGTTCAGTAAAGAAAAATAACTTTTGCACATGTTATGGTACTAGTTATGTTTCAATAGTTCCATCTATTCCACAGGCTCACAAGTCTACTGTCTGGTTAGCCAGGCACCTTCCCCAGAACAGAGACGTGTTCATGACTTGTGGAGGGAGTGGTACTCTTAATCTGTGGCAGTAGTAAGTTCATTTTCCATCAACACATACATTTTTAACAATGTAACCTGTCTTATCTATGCCCGACCACTGTGGTCCAAGAGCAGAAGAAATAAAATTCTGCAGATCAGGTGTTCAATAATTCTGTCCAAGCTGCTAGTATTGATACCAAGGGAAATAGCTGGTTAATGGAAAAAGAACTTGTTCAAATGTGATGCTTGATGAGATTAATTTTTACAATGCTTCTTGCTTCCAACAGTTCATACCCAGACAAGAGGGTGAAGGCAGATGACAAGGGCGTGGACATGGGTGTGGCAGGGACTGTGTCACTTCTACAGAATGTCACGTTATCCACACAACCAATAGCAGGGTTTGACTGGAGCCCTGACAAAGCTGGTCTGTGTGTGTGCACTGCATTTGACCAGTGTTTGAGGGTGCTTATTGTCACTAAACTCAACAGACTGTAGAGTGTTTTTTTCATATGATGATTTGGCAGGTCTTGTGTATACAGTATATTCGAGTTGTCAATTACAGAGATTATCTAATTTTTTATAGCCTTTATTCTTGAAGTAGCTCTCCATTGTTGGTTGAGGAGAATGAGGATTTAAATGATTGGCCATTATAGCTTTTGTTTAATGCAATGTTTGTACTACACAAAGACTAGATTCTAGTTAAAGAAAGTGTTATCATTGGTAATATGATAGGCTATCATGGTAGAGAGAACTTATATGTGTCTGGTTCTGTAAAATGTTTGTTACACCTGCAAAAAGCACACTGGATCTGAAGAAGTAACAACATAGACCTTTTCACAGATCCCATTGCATTATGGGAGATGTGCACTAAGGGTAGCACTGGGGGCACACCTCCCAGAATGCAATGGGATCGATGAAAAGGTCTATGCTTAGTAAGACCATAGTAAAGCATAACAACTGCTCAACACATTATACAGTAGACTTCATTTATTTAGCATTTGTGACTGGGTGAAAAGAACAGTTTCAGCATGAAATAGAGAATGAAATATCACAAGTCTACCTTGTTTCTAACATGAATCCCCTTGGTCTGTGAATCAAAATAGTTCTGCAGAGTCTGTTCTGTTTGTACATATGCAACAAGGCATTTCTGGTAATTTGGTGATTTAGTCTTGCTATTTTATTCGTACAAATTAAGTCTACCATATCAGTGGCATTAAGAGTAAAGGCATTTTTTAAACAATAGCAGATGATTTTTGATGAAGATGATCTTCATTGAAACAATAACACTATGTGTGAGATAAATTGTATTGTAGCCAGTCTGATCCAATTTTATTGGCATTTCAAGCGCACTTCTTCAAAATTCTGCACTTTTGGATATTTTGTATAGGATATGTAACCTCACTTTGGTCCTAGCATGTCCTGTGGTCTGACCCACTCATCAAACTGCTCACTGGTTAGAAATTCCAGCTTGAGGGCAGCTGCCTTCAGTGTGGTCCCCTCCTTGTGTGCTAGCTTAGCAATCTTAGCTGCCTTGTCATACCCTATATGTGGGTTTAGGGCTGTAACCAGCATGAGTGATTCATTCAGGAGCTTGGAGATGCGATCCTGGTCAGGCTGGATGCCTACTACACAGTTGTCGGTGAAGGACACACAGGCATCTCCCAGGAGGCGGGCAGACTGCAGCACATTCTTTACAATGAGGGGTTTAAAGCAGTTGAGTTCAAAGTGCCCGTTGCTGCCCCCGATAGTGACTGCTGTATGGTTCCCCATGACCTGAGCTGCAACCATAGTGATGGCTTCACACTGGGTGGGATTTACTTTACCTGTAACAACAGTTCATACATAAGACAGGCTCCTGAATGGACCAAAAGTCTCTAGTCCAACCCTGAAGATTCTAAATGGGAAGAAACTGAACACTTCAAGTGGTATTTAGATATGAATTCTTATTTCTATTTTTTCCCTTCTTTTTGCTGAATAACTGCTGATGGCTGCTGTTTGCTAGCAGTAAATACAGAGGAAACAGCATCATCAGCAAACAAAATGGTACATCATCAGCAAAAACATGCAATTAATACATGTAGAATGTTGCCTAGATATGTGGAGGTTAGGCAAAACCTGATCCATCAGCAAGTTTTACATCTATAGGCTAGACAGTGTTAATGTAGTTCTATGTCTGAAACATAAGTCCAGACTAACCTGGCATGATGCTGCTGCCTGGTTCATTCTCTGGCAGCTGCAGCTCCCCCAGCCCACAGCGTGGCCCGGACCCCAGGAACCTGATGTCATTGGCTATCTTCATCAGGCTGCAGGCCACCACGTTCATGGCACCAGACAGCTCCACTAGAGCATCATGGGCAGCCAGAGCCTCAAACTTGTTTGGGGCAGTGGTAAATGGGAGACCTTTTGGGAAGGATGGGACAAATCAGGATAATAGTTTTCATTTCCTACATCATATATATTGACAATACCTAAGACAACCAATATGACAGCAATGCACTAGTAATTTTAAGTTCCAACTAGTATGATAATCAAATTGTATGCAGCAGCATTGTCAAACTGGATGGTTTCAGGTGTAATCCAAAACAACAGTCAGCTATTGGCCCCGTTGAAACCAAGTCACTTTGAGCGCGATTCGCGTCAACCACATTCTTCACATCTGGTCCACGTGCTACACGTTCTTCTAAACCATGCCCGAGCACGAAACGCCTAAACTACATTCATTGTTTGATGGAAACACGCAAGGTAGCATGTTATCAATGTCAGAGGTGAACGACCTGTTAGCTCACATCTGGTCCATGTGCCACACGTTCCTTCTAAACCATGCCCGAGTACGATTCGCCTAAACTACATTCATTGTTGTTTGATATGAAAACACGCAAGGTAGCGTGTTATCAATGTCAGAGGTGAACGACCTGTTAGCTGGGGCCCCCCTCCCAGCGTACCTGGGCTGAATGCCGACGTGGTCCTCCCAGAGGCAGTGAAGCTTGTCCTAGAATGGGCACATTATTCGGGCATTACTGCTCTTTAACTTGCTGCCACATAGATTTTGGCATTGCATATATAAATACAGAAATATCACCCCGTAATCCATGACCGGGTCAATATGCACAGTAAACCGGTGAAACCACATTGCGTTCAGACGCAAATCGCGATCCAGTCGAGGCGGTTCGAAACTACCTCCAGATGTGGTTTGGTATCGGGGCGCTTTCAATGCGATTTGGAGCGTTCAGATGGAGCCACATGAATCCTGAATCCGTGCAAACCACATCAAAAGCACTTTGAGCGACTTGGTTTGAACAGGGCCATTGTCTATTTAGAAGTCACACCTGTTAGCTCAGCAATTTTGGAGGCAATCTTCTCTGCAAATCCTATCCTGGTGTTGAGACCTGTGCCAACAGCTGTCCCTCCTGTGGGGGTAAAGGTATTTAAAGTACTATCATCATACCTTTGTTATCCTTCTAACAAAATAAAACCCACTTTGCTTGACATCTGAATTAAAACAGTTTGCTGATGAGTTTGAAGCATTCTTTACACTGGTGTGAAATACCTATCAAAAGCATAATTATGTACAAGCTTGGAGTGGACCAGCTAAATGAAGTAAAATCTGTTCAGTTGATAATACATTGTACATGTACTATCAGAAGAGTAAAAGACCTGTACCTGCTGCTAACTGGTACACCCTAGGTAGGGCTGCGGTGACCCTCTCTATGCTGTACTCCAGCTGAGTGGTGTAACCACTGAACTCCTGGCCAAGGGTCAGTGGTGTGGCATCCTGAGATAACACATGAAATTATATGACTCATCATTCAGGATCAAATGAGGCAGGGTGATATAAAGCCAGCTATCAGAATTGATTGTCTAGAAGAACCTCTTGAAAGACATGTACATGTACTTATAATGACTGAGCTTTACAGGTACCTGTGTATGTGTGCGTCCTATCTTGACAATGTCCTTGAACTCTTCAGCCTTGGCTTTCATGGCAGCGTGCAGGGTCCTGAGGCCAGGCAGCAGATACTCATGCACCTCCTGAGCCACAGCTATGTGCATGGCTGTTGGGAATGTGTCATTGGAGCTCTGAAGTAGACAAGACAAATATTGATACCAGTTTTATATTCAGTAAAGGCCCTTTTATCCTTCAATCATACCATCATGACAAATCAAATGTTTTGGTTCCTTCCTACCTGACTCTTGTTAACATGGTCGTTCGGGTGGACAGGAGTCTTGCTCCCCATCTTTCCACCCAGGATCTGGATGGCCCTGTTACTGATCACCTCGTTAACGTTCATGTTAGTCTGGGTACCAGAGCCTGTCTGCCACACCACCAGGGGGAAGTGATTTTTGTCCAGCTTTCCCTCAATAACCTGGAAGGAGAGGAAGGAAAACAACAACACATAATGTTAACTTTATTTGTAAAACATACATTTATTTCTTGGTGTGGCTATGAAAGCAAATACATTTATGACCAACTGACAATTACTCCTTTTGCCTAGTCTACACTTTCTACCTTTTCCTAGTCTTAATGATCTGCATGTGCCAGTCACAAGTAAAGCATTAGTGACACTATTATCATCCTCTAACATCCTGATCAACACTTTTTGTGTGCATAACTGCATATGTACCTATACCATTTTGTTCACCAATAGTCCCTCCCTTTATGCTGCTTACCTCATCTGCAGCCGTCATTATGGCTGTTGCCAGGTCTGGGTCGAGACCATAATCCTGGTTGACTGCTGCTGCTGCCATCTTAAGGACACTCATTGCTTTGATGACTTGAAACTGGTGGTAAAGAAAAAGATTTGTCATCAACACACTGTCAGGAGGAAAGAAACAGCTCTTTTTGTTAGGCACAAAGAATGGCAGGTAGTGAGAACAGGATTGCAAATGATCTTAATGATCCTCAGCAGATACATTGTATGTTTCTCTTAATAATCTTTCATTGAACCTCATACAATATGTAAAAAAACAAGCTGACTTCTAAATTTGTAAGACACTCTATCTGCTAGGTGAGTGATACAAGCTAAGAGTACTTACAGGCATTCTCTCCATCTCATCTCCTATCTTGAAGTTTAGCCGCGACCTTTCTGTCATGGCACCATAGTACTTGTCTGCAGGGACCTTCAGCTCTCCGAAGCTGTCACTTTCAATGCGGTATGCTGTGCTTGCCTGAAATGCAAAGGAACATGAATTTTGGATCAGATGTTTTGGCTGGTCTATGTGTGTGTGTAGCTCAATATCATGAAATAAAACAACTAACATCAGAAATTCTGCTAATTCCATGCAAGGAAATAAACATATATTAATAACAACAGCAATATATGTTGCTGTAAGTACCTGGAAGACTATTACTCATTACCCAATCAATAACTTATCATTTTAACTTTCCTAACTCGCTGTTAGCATTTTTTAAACTCCATGCTGTTAGCAAACAAAAAACTAAACCTTTACTAGTACCCGATGTGTGATGATAGCAATTTGTACTGGTAAATGCTTTTATTGAATGACTTCACCATCATCATCATCTTCAATACTGCTTAGCTAGTACAACACAACTGCATGATTGTCACCATGCTGGACGAAATGATATCTGATATACCGTTACATGCATCACCTCATACAAATTCATATGTTTGTCATAAAAAATTGATATACTACTTGGTATGGCTTCATGTCATGTCATTTGCGTTGAACCATAATGCAACACTATAGAGTCTATTTAAGTTCCTACCATGGTTCTGTGTGATCTGGGGCGTTTGAAATGCCGAAAATTCCCACGGACACAGCTCCACGAGTTGTTCCACCACCCCACTGGGACCAGCCGACAGACCGAGAGGGCGGGGACAGTGCGCAGCAGCATGTTCAACTTTACCCTTTAACCTCTCTCGGGCAGGTGGTTTACCGCATCCAAACGCACCACTAATCATCACAGGATATATTCTCTGCGTTAGACCTGTCTGAATTTGTGTCAAGTTGATTAAATTTTATACTTGTCATTTTTGTTAAATGTCGTATTGTTATATTTTTTAACTGCCAGTCATTTGCTTCAACTATGCATTAATCAGCACGTTTTGGCGCGGTGTAATGTTACCCCAGGTCTGGTCTCCAGGTGAAAGTGGCAAAGTGAGAAGCTGAGTAGCACGCAGATACATATGTATCCATTTTCTCATAATAGCCGTTAACCTGCACCAGATTGTGATTCGACTCACGCCAACGCATTTCGTCAACTGTAATATCGACGACGTGTTTGACCGGTGTTTTTGCGAGGAAGGTGTCGTGTTGATGCTGGTATGTGGGCGGGTCATCCGGTCATGAGCGGGAACAAACCATGATGGGGATCCGGAGAAGACGGGACTATGTTTGGATGACATAACCTGATCGGGCCGTACTACAGATATCTGCACAGACAGGCAGACAGGTAGGTGGTGTTTTATACGACTTATATCGTTCTTACGAAATAAATAAAGTAACGTTTTTCTTCAGGAGCCCGTGTATGAAACCAAGGAGGTTCCATCTTTGATGATACAACAAACGTAAACAATTGTACATGTAACGTTATAATATTTTGGGTTGACTGTTCTAATGACAAAGGGTTAGCTCGCACCATGGCTTGTGACACTGTTGTGCAATATCGCACAGGAACAAGTCACTCACCATGATGCTTGGACCACAAAAATAAGCTATACCAGTATGTGATGATGATGTTCGACCAGTATGTAGAGTTGAAAGATTAACAAATCTTTTGTTAAATACCACCCTTTGTTATTCCACAATCATAGTATAGGCTTTTTGTTCTACATCTGAAAAAATACATCACTGTTGTTTTTACTGCAGGTGCATTCAAACAAGCTGTACTTGTCCTTTTGGTCTACCATTAGCTAATGATTTACCAGCATCTACAATTAGGTGACACCCTTTAATAGCAAACATTGTTGTAGTCTGCAGGCAACATAACCCTTAAATCAGATGTCAATATTCTTTTGATTTATGTGTTGAAAGTGGCATGGTTCTTGTATGCTTTTCACACATCACCAAGCAATATCTGGGAATAAGCAGCAGTAGTGAAGGCCATACTCAAGTTAATCATTGATGCAGACATTAATCATTGAAGGTATTCAGGCCCTTGCTGAGACTGCTGTAAACTGCATATACCCAAATATGCCATGTGCGCAGCTGTTGAATATGCTGTTTTGATGTACTACTAGTACTCTGCAGAATGGCACTTGTTGATCGAGTGACTCAGCTGCTGGTGTGGCTTCTGCCGTGGACCTGGTACCTGCTGAGGATTGTTCTGCGATTAGCCTTCATCACTGTCAACAACCTGTATGTGATCCCTGCCCATTTTGTGTGGCTGCTGTGCCTGCAGCCTGTGCGCATACTTAGACCTGAACTATTCTGGAGACTGGAGGGCATCATGTTCAAGTGGCTTTTGGCACAAGTTGGCTATTGGGGGTACAGTGCTGGCTACAAGAGTAAGTATACCGGGGGTAGCTTTAGTTATTTCATACTAGAGCTACCTGACATGTAATGTCTTAGGTCATCATCAAGGATGACGGAGGAACAACACTAGAACTACCTAACAGTCCATAGTCGTGGTGAAAATTTGAACTGTTTTTACAAGTATTACTTCTGTGGAAGGAATGTACTTTTGATTAATACTATTCATCATGCTTTTGTATGAGTTGATGTTTTGAATAGCAAATGTTTTAAATGTCTTCTGTATGAAGTCTTATTAATACATTAATACTGATGAATTACATTTTTACACAATAGGATAACATTTTCTTGCATTGTGTTCTGTTCCCAGTGTATGAGTGTGGAGAGGACATCTCTCACACCTACAATGACGAGGCCATAGTGATAGTGAATCACCAGTCTACAGCTGACGTGGCCACCCTTATGGCAGCTCTTCAGCACAAGGGGCCGGTGGTGAGGCGCATGATGTGGATCATGGACTACATCTTCCTGTACTCCAACTTTGGCTGGTGTGCCTGGGCTCACGGTGACTTCTTTCTGCAACAGGTTGTGTATAAAAGTCCCAATACAGTCTTAAGGATTATAGTAAATTTTCCTTTGGGCCAAAGGCTCTAAATGTCTGAGACATTCTAAAATGTAAAAATACAATTTGTCGAATGAAGTCTGACAATGTATGTTTCCTAACCCTGTAAGGCTTTCAGCTACACTTACAAATATCAAGGAGTCAAGTAATTAGTATCAAGCTACCATTACATGTACTGTTCAACATGTCTAAGATGACCATTCAGGGAACTGAAAAAATTTGGTCTATTTGGACAGAATAATTAAAGTCACCGTTTTGCCAAAAAGTAATACATCTACTATGTTTAGCCTGACTACATCTTCTAGCAACCCTTCCACGTTTCAGGCCCCTATGGGAGGAGGCCTAATCAGTTGGACAGAGAGAGATTATATAACAGGCTAACACCATGTTGTAACCTAATCCAGGGTCAGCAGTACCGAGAGGTCATGCTGAAGCTACTAAAGGATCACCTTAAGACCAGGTATTTAAACAGGAATCACCAGTGGATCATTCTGTTCCCAGAGGGAGGATTTCTCAGGAAGAGAAGAGAAAGGAGCCAGAAGTGAGTAAAGCTTATCTGATCTGTAAACCAAATCAAATCAAAACAGGTACATGTACATGTATGTCATTCACATATCATTGTTGTTATCTAACACAGGCCAGCTATGTGTAGAATTAATTTTCCATTTGAAGAAAAATCAAAGAATGATGTGAGTGATGTTGTGAGGTAGCTATAGGAAGATGATAGGAACAGCCCCATCAAAACCCTTGCTTACCCCCATGGAAGAAACATCACCATCTATTCTTTGTGTTTCAGGTATGCAAGAAAGCACAACCTGCCTATCTTACAGCATGTGGCGCTTCCTCGAATTGGAGCCATGAAAACCATTCTGGACAATGTTGGCCCACCATTGGTCCACAGAAATGGGCCACTACAGGAAAATGGTGCAGTGCACTCAGAAGGCAAGTCACTGTTTGCAGTGTGGAATTTGTGATACATGTATTCTGAAAAGCAGATTAATGCAAATAGTGTTGCTAGGCAAATACTCTTGCTCGTGATATCTGTTAATAATAACCAGTGGCAATCTAGGAAATGTTTTCTGCCAGGTTGCTTTTTTTTTCTAATATATGTGGTACTTAACAATGTACCATCTATCAGCTTTTAACAGTCTTTTGAATGTCTTCTCCCATTAAAGGTCAGCACATTAAGTGGATTGTTGACATCACCATTGCATATCAGAATGGCAGGCCACTGGACATACAGACCCTTACGTCAGCATGGAGACTGCCATATCCTACCACACTGCACTACAGGTACAGAACACACACAGGAATATCAGCTCATGTACTGTGCATTAGCCTTTAATGCTGTGTGAGGATTACTTGTTTCCTTCTTTGTATACAGGATGCGAAATAGCCATTGTCTTTAAGAAATAGGTATACATGATGTTTTCTCAGTGGGAGATCACAAGGACAGACTGGTCTGTCAGCCAATCAATTGTTCAGTTTATTTGCTGGAAAAATTCCTTTACTCATATATATTTAATCACCATTGCAGATGTAATTTTGTATTTGGTTATAACATAATGCATATGGGTTATGGTGCAATGTTTAAAACAATGCTATGTGAAAGTAAATTACCAATATGAATGATAAAGTTAAGAAAGTAGTAGGTTTATTGTGACTTGCGTGTAAATTTTCAAATTTCCTACATGGAATAAGTGCACTATCTACCTGGCTGTTTCAGATATTTCCCTATCTCTGAGGTCCCACGGGAAGAGGAAGGTCTGACAAAGTGGCTGTACAAGCGGTTTGAAGAGAAGGAAGAGCTTCTGTCCCACTTCTACTCCACGGGCCAGTTTCCCCCTGGCACGACACGACCAGGTACAAAAACAATGGATGAAGCAGTGGAGATAACATTTAGCCCATGGTGGATGTTGTCTATCCACCTCTTCTACTTGTGTTCCACTGCTTTGCAGTGGTACACTATCAGTACAATGTTACAGTGGGTCTTGTAATTGGGAAGTTGACTTTGGTAGTTTAACCACTGTGGGTCTTGTTAAAATCTGTATTGAGCATGATTGAGGCTGTAGGCCCAAATTGTACTGAGAGGGTTAAAACATGCAGTCAAAGCCACATATTTCTTAAGTATACAACAAATTATCTGTTACTTGTTGAGAGCTGTCTAGTTACTAGTGTGTGTAAACACAAATCTGGGGAAGGAATCACCCCAGCTGCTTTTTCAGTTTTGTCACTCTTTTTTTTTTATTACAAACTTTGTGCTTTTTGCAGCCATTGTTGAATCTGAAAAACGATTCCCTCGGTAATCTTGAAATGCTGTTTTAAAGCCTTAATGTTTGCTGTGGGGAAGAAAATGTCTTTCCGAGTTTTAAAAGTTTGGATAATTTGGTTGTTTGGATTTTCTTTTGTCAGACAGGAACATAAACTTTTGGGATGAAATCACATTGTAGAAGACCTTTGGGTCTTCAGGTAGCAGGGATGTCTACATTTTGTACCTTTGTGAAAGTCTTAAATCGTAAGTTAAGTGGGCACTACAAGCTGAGCTGGCAGCCATTCACTGCATTTTTGTTACAGGACTGTAATCACTGACTTAAATCACAACAAAATGATGAATTAGGGGAGGACCAGGAAAGATGTTAGTGGGCAGGTGAAAATTTTGGTTCGAGTTTTAAGATTTGCAGATTTTAAAAATAGTCATAATGTAACTGACTTCGGAAGGCAAAACCTTTTTTGCCTCTGTTCGATTTTTCCATATTTCACTCCCCATCATCCATCCTGATCCTCTCCTTCAGTGCCAATTTGACATGTGACAGGTAATTGTAGCATTCAGCAGGATGGTTGACTTGAAACTCAGTGGTCCCTTGCCACCTGTATATTTCTGTCAGTATAGCAGCCAGTGTGATGCCACTCATTTTGTACTAAACTTGAAGAATTCCTGACAAGGTTTACCATGTACTGCTTTGCCTCATAACATATTTTTACAAGTATATAAAAAAGAAAAATAATTTAATCTTATGGCAGAAAGTTTTTTTAATGATGACTGTGACTCCCATGATTGCTTTTTCCCAAATTAGCATGATGGAGTAAACAAAATGTCTATGTATATAGATGAGTTAGTTTTGTAATATCTGATTGTACTGAAAGATCCTTCAGCCAGAGATACTGGTATTGTCTGCATCTAATTTTGCAGACTTTCATGACTCCTATGATTGCTTACATATATATATATATATCTATATGTTAGTATGATGGAGTTATATTGGTATGTATATTATGGAGAAGTGGTGTTGCACTTTTTCCTTATGATCAATGGACTGAACTCAATTCATTAAGCTCATCATGGTACAAGTTGTAATTGAAATTGTGTTAAGTAAATTGTAGCTAATGTGTGTGAATGAAAATTGTATACTTTGTAACACTGAAAATGCAATGGTAAAATAAATATTGGTCTTTGTCAAAGCAAAATTATATCCACTAAATATTAAACATTAGACATTCATTTATATACAAGCTTTGCACAGTATGTGATATGTAAAGGTTGATCTTATCTCCATGTTGTTTTAAGTATGCCTGTGGGAAATTTTGTGGGTGTGAGCTTCCATGTTTCCAACAAGGATTTCTGTTTGTCACATGCCGAATATTGGAAGACTTTTTGCTTCTTCATTAGTAAGACTAACATGATAGCTATTAGCCTAGTCAACATTTTTTTCACATAGCTGTTGCTTTGATTCACAAAAAGAAACACAAAAGCCACGCAGTAACTGAAGAAGAGTGGTTCGTCCTAAGTTGTACACAAATGTCCCATGAGGATCAGAAGGTACAATCTGACATACAATGTATGTTCTAACAGCAAAAGAGAATGATACAAGAAAGCAAAGACTAGGTAGTTTTTTTTGCTTTTGTTGGCTTTTTCTTTTAATGTGGATACAAGTCTTTCCCATGTAGTGTAGCTATGAAGTACACATGATCCAGCAACTAGGACAAAGTGTGATTGGTGTAAGGATCTCAAAGCAGATTAACTGGACCATGGACAGGGGCTAATACAATGTATTCTCTTTACAAACATTCTTTGCTGAAATCAAGTTATGTCAAGTTCATATTACCAGCAGTAGCTACATACAGACCTGCTCTGGTATCGAAAAAGTACATTTTCAGCAATGTGATGGCTGCTAAATATTCATGCCTAGCGGCATCCTTTGTAATACACAGCGAAACTCAAATTGCTGAAGCAAAATGCAGACTTCTACAATTTTTTGTCTGAAAACAAAAAAAAAATTAACACTAACTGGTAAGTAGAGGCTTTTTGATCATGAGAAACTCCCAATAATGTAATGTGTTCAATGATGCTCCTTAGCTCACCCAGTTGCCATGTTAGGAGGAAGTAACACATGACTGTGCATTATGTGTGTCTATGATCCAACCCCATACAAAAAGTCACCTTCACCATGGCCACCTTGGAAAGATCTCCTGTGGTGACTGGGTGAGAAGTCTGTGCACCACAGTGGCTATACTACACACCTAGAACTGGGCAGTAGAATGTCTCTTGCAGAAGGAATGATACATTTCTAGACACAAAATCATAGTTTTAGTCAAAAAGTCAAGTCAGGAATCAATCATAATTACCTTGAAATTTGATTCTTACATTTGAATCATTATCATTACTACTACAACTTGAAGAAATCAAGCTACCAAAAAATCCACTTACCTATCTTTGTAAAGATCAAAATTATAGGATGTTACACAAATGCGACACATTCCCATATGTCTGTTAAGCATCTCATCTCACAATAGCTCAATTATAAAATATTCATTAGGAATGTTCTTGCTAAGCTCTGTACAAAATCATCCTACCCCATTGTGACTACATGCCAGGGGATATACTGCAATTTAAGGTGGAGGGGTTTTCTCACTGGGGCTGGGCTTTTGCCCCCCTCCCTTCCTCCTTCAGCTGTGCTATGCAGTTTCTGTAGAGTTGGTTCAATGCCTGCGAGGGAAAAAATACATGGTTAACACTACACTCTGTTTGAAATCAATTACACACTCCTTGCAGCAAGCATATCTGAGCATTCAAGCAGCAAAGCTCTTTATAGTATCAGGACCGTTACCTTCGCATGCTTGATCTCTAGTTCTGCAAGCTCCACCAAATTCTTGCGGAAAGCTCCAACTCTCCTCTTCTTAAAGTCTTGCAGCTCTGTGTTGGGAGGTGATAATTAACATGAGCTATGCTTACTCACTTATTAATAAGTTGCCACCAACGTACTGTCAAACTTTCATCATGATCCACTGACATGCTTAATTTTTACTTGTAATTTGTTTTCCTTGGCAGCATTCTATACTAGCTGGTTTTTATTGTTTCGGCTAAATAATCAAGTTTTTAATAAATAATCAACTTCTGTAAGGTAGCATGAATCTGACAAATGCTGTTTCCTTACTAAAGCAGTGGTAACTAACAGCTGAGAGACCCACCTGATTTTGCCAGTTCAGAAAGGTGTTCGTACTTCTCACATGCACGTTGTTGTGCTTGTTCAGCCTAGGACCAGGCAGAAGACAGGTATCAATTTCCACAAGTCCATTTTATACAATTAGCAACTACAACAATACAAAAAGAGAGATTAAACAAACTTTTCACTTATCCTCATGAACTTTTAATATCTTGCTGCTTATGATCAAATTGAAACAAAAGGTTATGTTTTGCCGAATGCAGAGTTAATGACAAGAAGCCATGCAACCAAGTTATAGCTGAACAATCATGAGGAGAAATGGTTAAGACTTTGATGGCATTGGGAATTTCTAATGCATATATTGGCAGCAACAGAAGGGAGGGGCAGGGTTCCTGTGAGGAGGGGTTACAATTTGGCAATGGGCGGGTTGATGAAATAGGCAGTACGTATGGGGGAAAGCCATGCAAGTAGAGAAAGAGGACTTACAACAGCAACCTCCTGTGGAAAGGTTGGAAGGTAAAGGGTAAAGATTGGTACAGTTTTGATCAGCAATAGCAGTCACCAATGAAACATTGGCCAAGTAGTTTAGCATAGTCCTCTACACTTTCTTGAGGGAAAGATTGTTTCTTATAACAGGAATCCTTGTACTTGACATTTTGAAAATAAAAAAGGAAAAAGGCTTTGGTTATCAATCTCAGGGATCAGAAGGTTGCTTCATTACAACATAAGCAGCCACAAAGTCCAAACTTAGTAAGCACAAGTGCTTTAACAATAATGATGCAAAATGTTGGCCTGGCCATTAGTCAAGCACCTGCAAGTGGATAGCCCTAACATCAGAAATACTGTATCTGTAGCCAAATTACCACATGAATCTGGTGCCTGTGATAAGAATTCTACCCATTTCCAGATTTCACATATACTGTATGTAATGTGTGATCCTATGTACAGCCCCCCTAAACCATCTCGCATTTCAATGATAATGTTGAACAGTAAATGTATGTTTAAACAGATGACACAAAAAACAAACATTATCAAGAACAGTGAGACCAACTTCAACCTAGAGTGCTCTCCAGAAAGACACATCATAATGTCATATGTGAATGTCAAGGCAAGTTAGCATGTTAAGATAGCCTGAAGTGCTTATTCAGTTGTAGAAAACAGAGTAAAGAGCTGTCATGAAAAAATATGATGATGAAAAGATATGCATATACTGATGATTTGATATAAAGCATCGAGGCTGTAGGCATGCTGAGTGAGAATTACATGGGGTGAATAGCGCAGCCATGGGTAGAGTAAGTTGCAGAAGAACACACAGTCTTACAGACATCCATTGAGTGCCTTGAACATCAATATAAATAACAAAAGTCATAAGAAGGGGCAACATGAGCACTGTAGTTAGCAAGGACTGGGTGACAATGGCTCAGCATATACAGTAGCTATAGTCTTTTTTTGCAACCTATAAAATGATACTCAGCAGTGTTTAAAGTGTCTAAAATTTTGCAAACTTAAACAACAAGCATTTCTAGTAGAAAAGTGACATACACACGTATGAGCAGAGACAGTAAGCAAGAAAGTGACTTACCAATGCTACACAATACATGTATTAGGATTTCTAGCTCTATCAAACAGTACAAAGTAACCATGTAATATAGTTTTCATATTTGAACTATTCACTGACCTGTTGCACGTTCCTGTTCTTTGCTCTGGCTTTATCCAAGTCTTTGTTGGCATTCTCATAATCTGCAAGGGCTCTAGTCCGTCGATACAGCAAGTCCTGTCAAAGCATGTGATAAAGTTATACAATGTACCTGCTGTTTGGAATATGCACATTTTCCAAGTTTTTCTTCTGATTTCTAACAAAATTGAACATCCTTCACATTTGTGGGTTACTCATGAGAGTCTTGGTAAGAACTTGGTTAAAACTTTGCCTAAAACCACAATAATTACAGCACACATTTGTAATAAGATACCTTTGCAGCAGATGTGTCCCTTAGGTAGTACCGAAGGGTGTCAGACAACTTCAAATCTTCATCAGATGATACTCTAGCTTCCAGTTTCTAGGTAGAGAAAAGCAAACTTAATCTCCTTATGCAAACACAACAGCAAATAATATCTGCCTTCAACAGATAGTAGCCATCTGATATGAATATTGATGGCTATGCTATATAAATTATAGAGATAACCACAGAGGTGTCACAATGCCTTTCTCTTTTTTAAGAATTGACAAGGTTTTCTTACCCTAGATTTCTCAAAGCACTCAGACACTTTATTGAAGACTCTGTAACGACAAAGAGTGTTAGATCTTGAAGGACGATAAAACTCTCACTGGTAATCTACTTAATTGGTGATTTGATTGGAGCTAAAGTAGAAGTTTTAATACTACTGCTTCCCTATATTCACTACCTATCACAGCTAAATGTCCCTTCAACATGCATAATACATGTATATACATTGTACCATAAATGTTTCCTGTTGGTTTCCAAAAACAGCACCTTTACAATATCTTGTAACACCACCTGGCAGATAGGACCTTTAGCTGTGACATGACCTGATGCCCACCTATGTACATTGTTAGCTAGCGAAAGTAGCCCCAGCTAAGACAAGCTACACACCTTAGTTGAGTTACATGCTAAAGAGCGATACAGTGCAGACGGTGTGCACAACTTACTTGGTTGTCTCTTTACTTGCCCCCCTGACACTGGAAGGTAGGTAACTAATACAGAATACATAAAGCGGGGAAGCTGGAGCTCTCATGACAATTAAGAAGGAAGAAATCACACATTGAAATTTCAGCCAATAATTATCACATATATTGGTATATCACAGATTTCATGATTACAGATAATTTGGGGGGCATGCCTTAACTTTCAGTAACAAGGTTAATAACAATCATCTTCAGTGCAATAACTTAAAGTTTAGATGCAAATCACTGCATCTATAACATTGGCCAGCTTGGACACAGAAACCAACAGACAGAAATTTTGTGGACTACAAAAACAAGCCATAGGAATGTTGTATTATTCATTAGAGGACAGCACAGACTCAGTCAACACCATTAAAAGGAAAGCATTTTCTCCTCTCACAAAACAACTTCTTTTCCAAAATCCATTACAAGAAATACAAAAACAATGGGAAACTCATTTCATTTCTGTGTCTATGACCAACACTTTTGAAGACGAGGTTTGATCATGAAAGTATAAATTGCCACTTACTTGTCCAGCTCAGTGTTCTCACATGTTGCCAGGCTGCCCAGGCCTGTGGACAGTTTTATGTAGCTGTCTGCCACACCTAAAGACAACATTTTCAAAATATCATCAGGTTACAGTAAACACTTGGTAGGGAAATGGCATACAGTAGTACATATTCTGTCAAGCCAAAGTTCTGCGGTGTATACACAATCCACAATTTTTCCACAGAAAATCTTCATTTTCATACCCAATGATATCTTTTATTTTCACTTTTTACATGGTTGTACTATAATGTATGAATAATATTGACTTGTCCAAAATAACTGAGGGGCAAATGTAGGTTCTTCACAAGTCCTTGACAAGAACACACAGATACTCGGGGCACACGCCCAGTTACTATTTTCCACTTCTGAGGTGTTACAACAGTGAACATCATCCTCTGGTTTTAATTCACACAAATTTATTGCACACAGTCTTACACAAGTCTTACTTTTGTGCATTTTTGTCATCCTGTCAGCACACTTTGTCGACTGGGCAATCCTGTTGTGATACTCTACCAGGAAGCCTTTCTCCTGCTCAAAGAACTCATCTGCATCCTGTAATGTGGCAACATCAACATTCACAGTACACAATGATGGTAGGGATACATTATCTAATTGGGATCTAAAAGACTTGCAAGGCATTTATTTCATGATCTCCAATTTTCAACAATCACTTTGGGTGGAAAATAAGAGCAAGCACATAGTTTTTCAAGTGGTGCCATGGATGTCCAGACTGTACATTCACTCAACTCACCTTCTGGTTGGACAGCAGTACCTCGTCCACAGACTGTGACATGGACTTGATGAACCAGCCGAGCTTCTCCTTCTTGTTCTTCAGACGCACGCTCAACTATGGTAAAAACACAGCACGTAAGTAATGCACTTTGTACCCGCCA
This sequence comes from Branchiostoma floridae x Branchiostoma japonicum, assembly GCA_013266295.2. Taxonomy (NCBI): domain Eukaryota; kingdom Metazoa; phylum Chordata; class Leptocardii; order Amphioxiformes; family Branchiostomatidae; genus Branchiostoma; species Branchiostoma floridae x Branchiostoma japonicum. The sequence goes on from CM023840.1 coordinate 20,716,119, forward strand.
CCCGGTTTAACATGCTATGTCATTCCTAATATGATATGTATTTCTACATGCACATTGACAGTGGTTGACAAATGAAATTGGTTTTAAAATATTATTTTTATCAATTTTGTTTATAATCTATGCCTTCTTACCTTAAGATTACCAGTTTAAGCTTAAGCTAAGATGAAGTTTAAGTGCCTAAAGGACATTACAGGTCAATAGTACTAGCAGGGATTTTATCATTATTATGTAAGTAGATTTTCTGTCCTCATCACCATAGGTTGCCTCTGGCTACTTGGTCAGCCTTGGCAGCCTATGCTACAGCTGAATAACTAAGTAAGCAGCAGGAACCAGTGCTTGGTTCAAAGCAGGTCTGATCTGCTGGTGACTCACATCCTGGTCATACTCCAGGAAGACTCTGAAGTTGGTGTCCTTCCTGAAGGCAGGGTGAGCCGCCAGACGCTGTAGAAACACCTCATGCATCGCTACGGTCTTCTTGAAGGTGGCCAGGTATTCACTGCACAGAGAGAGGGAGATGAGATGTTTGCTTCTGTTGCTGAAGATATGTCAAGACTTTTGAACTTGTATTTGCCTTTTTTAATCATTTGGTAAAAGTAATGTAAGGCAATAGCTATGAAAATATCAAATCAATCATAACTCTATATTCAAATTGTACCAAATGTCAACTTTTCCAAGCCACTAATTCTAGCTACTAAGTTATTTTTTTCTATCCATCATCCTACCTCAGCTTACTCCATAATGCCCCAATTGTAAAGTCAATTCAATTTCTTTAATTAATGAACAGAAGGTACTCAGACTCACGCCTCTAGTTCTTGTTTCATCTTGGTGAACTCCTCCTTGGTCATGGTGCCCTCTCCCTCCCCAAGTTTCTGTAACTTCTCACGGGAGGCATCAAAGTCGGGTCTCGGTGGGGCAGGAGGGATCTGTCAAATGGAGTGTAAGCTGCATATTTCTGTTTCCTTTCCAAGTTGTTAGAAAACATTAGTTTTGTTTTGAAAGAAATAATATATTCATCTACATATACACCATACAATTATCACTTTGGACAGTTTGAAAATGCCAAAAATGAGAAGATAAAATGCAAACAGCAAAGTACTCACAATGTATCCTCCGTACTCTTCATTTTCCACAAACCTGTCATGAAGCCAGATAAACTCCTCATGTTGTCGTACAACCGAGAATTCACTCTCTCTGAAGTCAGGCAGTGTTGTCTGCAAAAGGAAGATAAAAAGGGATTAGGCCACACCAATTTAATTTGTTGGTTCTCGGATTTTTTCAGAAAAAATATGAAGCGACAGGGCGAAAAAAAATAAAAAATAAAAACAGGCCTGGGCATCCTATTACTAGTATATCCCCAAATGCTACGATAGGAGCCATGAAGTCAACATAAAAGGGTGGGTTAAAATTTAAACAATGAATTTTGAAGTTTTAATCAAACCTCTGCATTGAGAGATGGAAATACTGTAACAACTGGGAAGAAAAGGACTTTCTTCAACTGTTGGGGACAAAATGTGAACATTTTTGAGCTGATTCAGAGCCAGAATCTTTTTTTTTTTTTTTTGCAAATCAGAAAAAAATGAAGAGGCGAATCCGAGAACCAACAAATTAAATTGGTGTGGCCTTAGATAGAACTTTTATCTTGCATGTATCAAAAGTCATGTTTTAGCTGTCAGTGAGAGTACGTCTTCATCAAGCCTTCTTTAAGCCAACATGTTCATGCTTTGATCCCCTTCTGATATCTATAGCCCAGTACAGACAGGGAGGCACTATTTCCTCTGGGCCATTTATCCCTGTCCTCCTGGTATGTGTGTCAGTATGGCCAGGCTCTACATGGTGACACATTTCTCAGAACATATTTCTGTCAGCTGCTCTTTACCAGATAAGTCTGCCCTCTTCCAAATAGGTACAACTCCCATAAAGGTTTGTAACTGTATATACCTAAGTGCCTGCATTGTCCAGTACCTTTACAACGGTCTATCCAACCCTGATACATTGTAAGGCTACACCAATTTAATTCGTTGGTTCTCGGATTTTTTCAGAAAAAATATGAAGCGACAGGGCGAAAAAAAAATAAAATAAAAACAGGCCTGGGCATCCTATTATAGCCCCAAATGCTACGATAGGAGCCATGAAGTCAACATAAAAGGCCGGGTTAAAATTTAAACAATGAATTTTGAACTTTTAATCAAACCACTGCATTGAGGGATGGAAAAAACTGTAACAACTGGGAAGAAAAGGACTTTCTTCAACTGTTGGGGACAAAATGTGAGCATTTTTGAGTTGATTCAGAGCCAGAATTTTTTTTTTTTTTTTTGCAAATCAGAAAAAAATGAAGAGGCGAATCCGAGAACCAACAAATTAAATTGGTGTGGCCTAAAGAATGTTTTAAAACTTTGTCTCCTATGAACAATACGACATACATCTGTTTTCACTTATTATACCATCATGTATGAAATACATGTATTCTTCATTTAGGGCCATGACTTTGGGGGCACCATTTTATTTGTAGTTATTATCCAACAGCTGGGACTGGGATGAACATGTGAGTGTATATCTAGGAGTGTAACATTGTATGTGTAGTACGGTTTTGTAGCCAGTATGGTACATACATTGTGACTATAGTAATGACTATCCTGTCATGCCCTTTAGTTTTACCAGATGACATCTTGTCCAGATAACATTAATCTGGGGAACACAGTAAGCTGTCTACAGGTGATCACAGCTCACGGTAATCCTTAGAACATCCTGTGACTTGCTGAATTCATCTAGCCAACAGTTGTTTGTACATGTTAATTACCAAATAGGCTATTTCATGCAAATTTCAAATGACCTCATCTTAACTCGAACTTGAAGTTTCAATTCTTGTTTGTCATTGGCAACAGAATGAATTTTTTCTGTCTTGAGCAGCTAAATGACCTGGAATAGAAGGATGAATGCTGAAGACAGCCAATCAAAGAAATCTGGCAATGAACTGAGCCTTGGACTCTCCCTGCTGTGGACCCCTCAATGTATCTAATGTTATTGGCTACAGTCAGCATGAAAACTGACTTGGGACTTGAAATGCATTTTACAACCACCATTAGAAGTCCACAGTGGGTCCCCTTATGAGTTGTAATCATAGGAGCAAATCTAGTACATGTACATTGTATTTTACTGACTTCCTTCGAGTTGGAGAGGTGTCTATTTTTACCTTTGTGTGCAACACTTCTGCTCCTGTAAATCAATAATAGACAAACCATGGCCTTATCTAGGTCTAATTTACAAATATCAACTACAGTCAGTCTATCCCTTGGTGTAAAGCAGGCAAGAGATATAGCAAAGGCAAAAGCAGCAAACAATTATGTCACTCAAAATGCACACGAAGCTGAAAGGAATTCCAACTTGAACACATAACATACATGATGTACATCTGAATTTTTCACCTAATTCTTTCCCATACTTTCCAACCAAATATGGATGTCTAACTGTTGTGTACTCTATGTTTGTGTGGCAAGCAAGCTAAAACAACAACTTTATCACCATCAGTTGAAGACAGATGACAATAGACTGAGTTCTTCTACCTATATTTCCCATAACTGAAAACATGGCTATCACAACTCAGTATTTATTTATTTATGAGAATATGACGTGGCAAAATAGATGGCATTGCCAATTTTTACAGAATTTCCCAGAAACTGGTCCATGAAAATGCTTGTTTTGACATAATCAGTAGTATTTTCAATAACTGAAAGATGATAGACAAATTACCTATCCATCATTTTCATTAAATTTCAGTCACTTATTACCCAGTGGACATTTGATACCGAATGATATCAATGGATCTATACCACAAAATACAACATTATGTACTTAAATTTCAATTAGAAACCATTAAATATATGTACTTAAATTTCAATTAGAAACCATTAAATATGATTCTGTTGCGAACCTGTTAATATCATTGACTCTCATATGCCTACAACTGATATAGACTTTGCAACACAACAAAAAGAACAGTGATCAGAAATTTATCGTCCATAAATATGTTATTGGCAGAATAACAACCACATGGCTAATGTTGGCTGGTCGTGAAGCAGCATCACATGGAATAAAATGGCTACAACAGCAATACTGACAAACTACTAGTACCTGCCATTCTATTGATCTGCTCCTCTCATTTCTAAACATTAGCAATTTACACCTGAGATTTATTACATCACAAGAATTCACAGAATGCTTCCATGTGTTGATTTTCACCTGCATTCCTAAATTTAATTTGTCTGATGATTCTTCTCTCTTAATTTAGAGTAGGTTATATTTTCTGTAGATAATTTCTGTTTGTCAGCAACATCATACATTGAATGGACTTATACATGTATAATCTATTTTACCTACCTACACTTACCTCCCCTCTGACTTCATTGAATTACATGAGCCATAAGCCTAGCAACATATCCATCTAGGCGTTTTCAAATTATATGTAACCAATGGAGAAGATCCTGATAAGATCTCTTACCTTGGTGTGAACAGTAAATTTGACCCGATCCCTCTCACTCAGGGCATCTGAGATGTCAATGCTTAAGGTGTCATCTTTTGTAAGATCCACACTCTCTGTCCGTGGCTAGAAAGCAAAAAAGCAAAAAAATCACTTTAGACATGTGGTTCAATGTTGCAAGTTTTCGTTAAACTTACCTCCACAAAATTTGGTAAAGTATAAACAGTAATGTTGCCATTCTAAAATTTCCATTTTTACTTAACAAGCACCATATAGCTGACCAAGGCTAAGGTCCTTAGGCCTCTTTAATAAACAGAACTTTTTTTAAGGAAGTCAAGAGACTGTTGCTTCCTGCGTGTAAAATGTGTTAATACATGTAAAAATATTGGTAAGAGAAAATATTCCCTTTAAAGCTTCATATCAACATACTAATTGTGTGACATAAGTACTACAATTTTCTTGTGAGAAAAAGTGAACCTTCTTCTTAACATGAAAGGTTTGTTTGGACAGAAGTGATGCAAACCTCTGACTGTTTTGTTATGAGCTATTTGAGGTTTGTACAAGGCAGTTCCCATTGAGAATCCCCTATGGTACTTAACAGTTAGAGTTCCAGAAGACTGAAATGGAACAACATGCATAACTCTACATGCAAATTACTTTACCTAGATAATTTTCATGCATTAATTATGTACCATCACCCCACATAACACCTTTCTCTACAAGCTATGTACTTGTTTATATAGAGGATGGATTAATCAACGTGAAGAGATCACATTTGATATCCAAGTATTACCAATAGATAACTACAAAGTATTACAATTTACATGAGACAGATAACGTTATCACATTATAAAGCTGGATAATGCAAGAATATCAGAGAGGAGCAAAATTTACATCCACAGCTTACATCATATGATGGGGTTTCACTCTTCACAGTGCAAGCAGGAAGAAACAGGTGAGACAGAAGGTTATTAGACAAGCTAGGCGCTAAACCACAGGTTCACACAGTGGTGACAGGTAACAAAGAACAGGTGACCAACCTATACAAATACTCAGGTGACACAACTCCGCAGGTGAGGGAAGGTGCAATATATACTCGCCTGATCAGAGGCATTCAACTAACATTGTTGCTAAATTTTGAGACGACGAGAGGTTAAAGAAACGTCGAAACCTTCTGAAAATGAATCACACTGTTGATCTCCAGTACAAAGATGTTCAAGAAACAACTGTCTTTGCTCATCTTCTGGCATGTGCTATGAACAGGAAGTGGGGAGGGGCAACTTCCTTTCGGCGAAACAACAGTCCAGTTATGGCATTTTTCATCTATGGAGTTCCTCCTAATTTGACAACTATTTGAATCAAATGCTACTTTCTTTAGTGAGGCTTCTTCTGCGGCCTCGGTAACGCCCCTTACATGGCCGACGCTTTGAAATGCTGGAAGTTTGCACAGGGGTGCAGGCCACGGTGGCCCTTGACCTCCCCGCTTTGCTCCACGGAAAAGACGGCCCAACGTACCTTGTTTTCGTCTTCAGCCAACAAGTCAGGGCTGTCATCCAGTCCGTCCTGTGTTGAGGAAAAGTAGATGTAAGTAATTGGAAGGATTCATGACACAGAAATCGCGAAAAAAATAAAGAAAACCACGACTCCCACCCACCATCATGGCGCCACCTCTTTCCAACTCTACCCGTCACGTGATGATGTGTGTATGTGTTGCACAGCGTCGTGCATTGTGGGAAGAAATCGACACTTTAACAAAACAGAGCCATGTGACCAGCACGGTGCTTCTTAGTCTCCTCGTGGTATTGGACAGTCATCCTCCAGTCACTGGCGTCGAAATCCAGTAGCCGGGGATTTCAAACGAAAATTATGAGGAGCCTAAATTGACGAGGGGCGTTTAGTTTAATTCTGTTAAAGTTCTCGGACTCACCTACAACAAGGACATAGGGGCACTACTCAAATTTTGGGGCACAAGCGAAATTCTGTAAAACGTCGGCTAGACATGTATTCATTGAAGCATACCGGGTAGTCTATCGGAAAATAGCACTCCCTTCTGGACTTTAGGACTCCTTTAAGAATGGCCACCAAAACTCACATCATTGCATTGTGATCGTTAACGTTACTTTGCAGGCGTGTCAAAATGTGTTTTTTTCATGCAAACCGTCACTCTATGTAGTTTTTTTTCTTTAGCCCGATTCAGTCATTGTCTGCAACACTTCTGGTTCTAATTGTGGACTTTTAAAAACAAATCGGTTCACTATGCTTTTACAGTCATTTAAAGTGTAGCTGCAAAAATGACATGGATGACATATGAAACCAAGGACATTATCTTCCAAGCATGATGATTGTAAAAGTTGGGACAGCAGCAAATATTAGTAACACTGAGAAAAAATATGACAACAAAAAAACTCAACATCATTAAACTTTTATTGATGTCACATGTTGGTTTGACAAAGATGATTACACCAACAGCCCTACAAAAGTGAGCCATTACATAATTATGCTGAATTTCAGCAATTACATGTGTACATTCAACTAGTCAAAGGATCATTCCACACAAACATGGAAATATACGGATGGTTATTTTCTAAATGGAAAGGTTTGTTTATCTTGACTGTAGTTCTGGCAAATATTATAGGAGCACAAATTTGAACGCATGAATCTTGTTTTATGCACCAAATCCAGCTGAATACTGACATATCTTTTCTTATAAATATGGGGTGAATTTCCAAATGATAACAAGTATATATGTATTAGGCCATGTTGATTTGATTATATGGATGACATCCGCGCGCGCATCAATTTTCGTTCGTTTCCAAAAAAAAAAGTTTTCGACCATACTGGAAATCGTACAAAGCAGCTGCAAAATGAGCAAATATATGCCGTAAATAGAAAAAAAATATTGGAAAACTATACTAATATCGTAGAATACTAAAATCAATTCCAAAGGAAGAAGAAAATGTGAAGAAATGAAAATGAAGTCTATTATTCGCCATACCATAATCTGTGTTTAGCCATTTGTTCAACCTTCATGACCACGTAGATTTCATAATGAAGGCAACTTTTTTTTTTTGCCAAACTTTTTTTTTATTTGCACGCTCGCATCAGTTTTGGGGTGCCCAGAGGATGTCATCCACATAAACAAATCAACATGGCCTTATCATGACATACTAATTAATGGCTCAAGCTAGGGGAATTGCCTTAAGTATGAATACAAAAGCAAGAGTAGTGACAAAATGTTTGACAAGAATAGTATCAGTTTAAACTCAGTAACAAAATATAACCAGGACTATTCTACTAATCTTCAAGATGACAGCTGCACGCCCGTCTCAGTGTTGTTAATACAAAAAGCGTAACAAATGATAACATTGTGATGTGTCAATACATTTCAAATAAATGAAGAGATACACTATGAACATTTTTTTGTTTGTTGTTTCCCTCCAAGACAAAACTGACCAGTGCTAGCAACACTGTCCTAAATGTGATAACAGTACTTACCAAAAAATGTAGATAGAAAAATAACACTTTACAAATTTTACATGTACGCAACATGGCCACATAATTGTCACTAGCGTTACACATCTTACGGTAACATACATTCAGCAATTCTGCAACATTCGTACATACACATTATCCAAGCCTTCATCATCCCTCACGCCTCGAATTCATTTTACAATGTACTTCAACCTTTTACCTTCATTTCAACACTTGTTCCCATCCATCCTTGTCTTGAGACACCCTTTCCACTCATGGTGCACTTGCTGAAGAAAATACCACCCTTTCCAACCTCATAAAGCATTGCGCAATATCTGACTTGGTTGGCAGCAAGACATGTTCAAATATAGCTGCCATAGGCTCACCAGAACAAACCTACTGGTACATGTATATACAAACTCTACTGCATTATTGCCAACGCTTTATCTCCATGTAAATATTCTCTCTAGCTATAGGATATCGGAAATATAATACAATTACAATGTCTTCACCACCAAATCCTCCATTTCAAGATTCCTTATTTCCTGCTTAGAAAGGTATCTTCTTTGACAAAGGAAATGGTTGACTGAGTAGCTGCCTTCCTTTCCCTTCCCGTCCATGAAACTTTGGTTCCATACACCACTGGCACATCCTCAACAAACCTTTTTCAAAGGCAGCTCAATGTGAATTGGTCAGAGTGTATAATATATGCATACAACAACTTTATCAATCCCTTATTGGTACTATCATTACAAAGACGATAGGAAGAGCTTTTCATCAAAATAGTATCCTGATTAAATGCCTCAAAGATCACAAGTCTCCTGAGTGGGTTAACTCACTTGACCTATTTTGCTGCTAAGGCAGATTCTACATTAACAACATCAATACACTGATAATAAGGCATTAGAGAAAGACTATTAGGTTAGAGTTTGCCTTAAATTGCTGTTGCAAAGGGCTGGAGCAATGCTATGCCTTGCAACATGTGAAGGCTGCTTTGACATTAGTATAACAGTTGGACGTGTACAAAGTGGAAATCACAGAACAGTAATTCTGAGTTGACTGTGTCACAGTTTCATGAGCTCTTGCAACCACATCAGTCCTGCATCTCCTCGGGCATGTCGTGAGGGTTGATGATGCCAGGTACAGCCAGCTGAACCTTGCGCTTCTCCTCCTCTGCAGTTTTGAGGGAGGACTCTCGCTCCTCCAGGTACAGGTCAGATAGGTCTTCACCTGCAAACTCCTGCAGTACAGAATCATCCAGGTTATGTCAGACACTTACACTCATGAAAGCAAAAGCCTAAATGCTTCTTAAAAAGCACTTTCAGACATCCTTGTGCTTACAAACATTTTGATAGCTGTGTGAGATATTACACTACTACACGACAACAGATGTGTACTATTTGCTTGGCTGGGTCTTGTGTTGGTTTGTCCTACCAAATGTAGTATACATATATAATATTAATGAACTGTTCCTGGATGCATGTGTAGCTTCAAACGTATATACCTTGAACCAAATTCACACTAATTGTAGAGCCAACATTGTTAAATTCAAATTCTATCAACAGTTACTTGCCTTGATCTGAACAAGGAAGTCTCTGAGATGTTCCTTGAACTGTGGAATATCTTGATTCAGACTGAAGAGGCCTGTTACAAACACCTTGATTTGTGCCCTTGGGGAAAAAAACAGATGTTATGGGTAAGTTTATTGTGCAGAAAAATCGGTGTAAAATAGAATTGCGAATTTAGGAATTAATCACAAAGGAACATCAGACATATAGAGAACCCTATCATTCAAAGCAACTACATCGATCAATCTATTTAATAACAATCATATTGATATCAAACTTCTCAGCAATCTTATGTTATATACATTGAAAACTTACGTTTGCAGATGTGGGAATGCTTGACTTAGCAAGTTGGCTGTAAAACCCTGTGTGGTAGTCTGAATTGGGCAAGAAAATAGGTAAGTAACTACTAACAGAACAAGAGTCTCTGGTTGTAAGAAAATGAGGGACAAAATTAGTAAAGCTAGGAATTGAAGGTTATACAACACATTTTCAACTTAACAAAAAATATCAGTCCTGCATTGGCAAGATGTAATCACAATATCACAAAAAACAGAAATAAGGGAAACAGAGGGCCATACCACATTCTCTGAAGCCTGTGTCTCAGCCTTGAGTGGCACCAGAACCTTCCCTTGCTCCACTAGGCTGAACATGTAGGCGAGGATGGTGGCATGCATGGTCAACCCTAGACATGGGAAGAACATGTCAAGATCAGCAAAGACAAACCAACACAAAAACTTTGTCAAGTAGAGGCCATCTGTATGATGTAGGTTTGTGTAGCCTGGGTACCATCCTGGTTAGTTTATGTCTGCTCCCAAAGTCAGTATCCACTGACCAGGATGGTACCCAGGCAGAGGTTTAATTCCTTTTACTGACTTTCAAAATTGTTTATATATTAAGACACAAGGTACACTCCAATACAGGCCCAGGTAGGAACGTACAACTCAATGTAAAGAACGTAACTCATGTGTAAAAAGTTAGTCTAAGCATTTGTTATCTCTACAGACTCAGGAACTAAAAGTCAACCCATCTTCCAACATCCCTCATCATTACAGGTACTAGAACATATTGTCTTGTAATCTTTCAGCAAGCACACATTGAACACACATGTCTTCTGCTACTAATGTCTTTGTCATCACAAGCCATGGTAAATGTAACACACAATGAGCTCCACCTCATCCAGCCTCAGTAACACTGAGCAAACAACTGCATTCATTCATTCATCCAACATCTGTACACAAAGTGGCAATGTCACCTTCACTACCTCTGCACAGAATGCTGTCACTCAAGACGGAACACTGCACGATCTGACCTTGCCTATGGAAATACCCCTGCCTACTTGCATGCCTTCCATCTTAGCAGCATGCTGTTTCAGTAGGATTTTAAACTGGGCTGTTCTAACATCCAAGCTTTCTATTTTCTCCAAAACTGGTGGACAGAGGATTTAGCTTCAGATTTTTATAATGTCTACAAAGGCTTGGGCAACTTTCTATAGACAAGATCTGGTGGAGGCACCAGCTCTGCGTCGAAGGTCGGTTGTTCTGCTCGGTAACATGGAGTAGACACTAAAACAAGTTGTCAATAACTGAATAAGTACATCACACATCTGATTCAGTGTAGACTTCATGCATTGTCTTTTCATCCTCCAAAAATTTGTTAATCCACAATCATCTATGAAATAATCTTTTCTGTAAGTACATCTAAAAATGTTTTCAAATGTATGTTTTAACGTAATTGCATTGCTGATTCAAAGGAACAAAATTCAACTGAGCTCAGGACAAAAAAAAATAATTAAAAAATCATGCAGGAAAGAAACACAAAACTTTGCTTGGAATGTCCTTTGTATCTTCTTTTAGATGTTTCATATAGGGCTTCAGGCTTCAAAATTGCAGTCAGAGCTATCAGAAACAGGTTGGTGGAGATCACTTTTTAAAACATATCCAAAAACTTGTAGCTAAAGTAGCATCACTGTGTTCCATCTGATGATGGGCTGTAGTAGCACAATGCAATTGTCACTTTTGAAGGATTGTGGAGTAGTTTTCAGACTTCTACTAATTATAAGACTGCAACTCACAGGGAACCTGATTAACACCCAGTACTGATACAAACATGTACTAGTATTTATTAGATAATAAAGCAAACAAACATGTGATTGAAATATGTTATAGTATAGGGACTTTGGACACAATTTTGCACATAAAAAAAGACTCGTATGATTATGTACTATTTAGTCAATTGTCAGGATGGAAGTTGACACCACATCTTAATTTGGAAATAAAATTTGATGAAATAAGCTTTTGCAACACTTCATACTTCAACAGTGTAGGTATATACTAGGTAAATGTATCAACTAGGAGAAACCAAATGCCTCAGAATGTGTCTCATTAGCTATCTCATGCCATCGGAACAGGTGCTGTGCAAGCAGCCAGTCACACAAACACAAACATGCACAAACAACAGGCAGGGACGCTCATACAACAGTAACTGTGCAGCCATGATAGGGACTGTTTCACATTCTTTCAAGAGACGTTCATCAACAGCCACTACTGTCAAGCGGAAGTTCTGAGAAACCTTAAGATTCAGAAAGACACTGCTAAATGCATTCCTACTTTGTTCATCTGTACTCAGCAATTAGAGCTGTCACTATCCCACCATTTCAAGGGATGTTAGTATTTCTGATGCACCTTACACAGGAATATAATGGGAGAGAGGAGGGAAGCGGCTGCTAGGACAGAGTTTGTAATCTGGTTGGAAAGGAAGAGGATGGCACTATTATTGGTACTATTGTAATAATTAGGGTCATTGTAGTATAGAACCTCATCGGGTATAATGATACTGGACAGGAGGAATTCAGAATAGGTATGGTAACAGCATAAGTCAGCTGGTGACGCATGCTCCCAGTTGATGCTGCCAGTCAATTACAACATGTACTTGGAAATGATCTGAGGAAACAGTCATAGTGAACCTGGATGTCAGTGATGATCTTTTGCAAAACAAACACAATGATCAAGCCAAGAGGTAGACCCATGTGGGTCGCTCAGGTATGTAAAGCAATTCAATATCACTGACACGAAGGTTGTTTTCCTGCCAAAAGTTATGCAAGATAGACATCTTATTATGGACGGAACTTCTCATCTCACAAATATCATACTAATTGGCAATCACTTTCCCTGACTTTACCTACCTGCTGTGTGGGAAGTGTCTGTTACCACTGAGAAGATGTGCTGCAGGATGTCAAAGTAGTAGGTCTGGTAGAAGGACTGTGCAGCACTCTCCTCCTGAGATACATTCTGTAGCAGCTGGTACATGATATGCAACCCTGCAGGAGGAAAAACCTCATTAGTTATAAACAAACAAAGTAGTGTCTCACACCAAATTCAATGTGAGAAGTGCTGAAGCATCAACTCTCAAGATTAATTTCATAAAACTGAATAAGTTCTCTCAGAACTGAATCTTGAAGATTTATCTATAAGATGGATTAAAAATAAGTGTGGGTGAGACCTTACCTGTGTCTGCAACATTCCTCATGGTGTGTTTAAAAGCCCAGATGATGGAGTCTAATACCAGCTTGAACTGAGCAGGTGGAATGTTCAGGAAGGCTGAGAAACAATGGGTATTAACTGCTTGTAGAAGTAGGAAAAAGTTGGTCCTGTGGTCAGGGTACTCCTCAAAGTCCTGTTAGAAAAAGACATAAGCATATTATTATTAAGATTATAGATCATACATGTACAATACTAAGAAGAAATTTCTGTTACGGCAATACAACTAATCTATGCTTTTACCATATTCCTCTTAAGATTGTGCACATGTAGAAGCAAAATGGTCCACATCAACAAAGGAAAGCACCAGCTCATTTCAACTTGCCCTTACCTTGTTGATCATTTCCAACGTGCACTCAAACACTGCATCAAAGATGTGTGGAATCTGCGTGGTAATGTGGGCTTCCAGTTTGTTGACAATGGTTGCCATGGTGCTCAATACCTCAGGCTCCCTGGCAGCTGGTACGTTTCTCTGGTAGTCAATCAGCACAGCATCCAGCAGCGGAGGAACAAAGTTCTCCAGCACCATGGTGGGGTCTGTGGACTTACTGACCCAGCCCGAGATCAGCTTCAAAGTCTCCTTCTTCACTGTCCTCATGCTCTTAATCAGCGGCTGCTTGGTCACCATCTCACCTGAAGATAACCCTTAATGTTAGTATCCTAGTCTGCTTCAGCTTAACAGTAGGCAGAACAAGTAACTGTTCTGCCTACATGGCTCTACCTCCTGTCACTTGTTACACTATTGTTTGACTAGGTTACCACATTATTTCACAGTTTTGTTGGCCATTTTTCTAAATAACAGAATTTTACTCTTTTTACTTGTGTCCTTAGTGACCTCTAGATTATATGACTACAAAATCTTGAGAAAAGTAAAGGAACCTTGCAGGAACTTACCATTTGCTGCAATTGCTCCTGAGATGTTTTCACTCATGCACTTGTACACATTCAACATGTCCAGGTAAATTCTACCAAGCTGAAAGGAAAACAAATGTTTCAGTGTAAAGAAGTCCTGGAAAGATAACACCAACCAGGACGCTACCACAAAATTTTAAGAAGTTTGACATAGAGACAGAGAAGATGCTTTATACACCTTTCACATGCCATTGATAAGATTCAATTTCTATACTACATGCATTGCCAACAACAAACTTATGAGGGCATTCAGGGGACAACTGTACTTTTTATCACCTTTTCATGTTATGATTTAAGAAAGTTGCAAATGTAACTGTTTACTTACCTGTACTACAAATGGATGTCCCACAGCCTTGCAAGCTCTGACATTGGTCTTAAGGATGCTACCAAGCTGCTTTACAACCTCAGGTTCCTTCAATATGTCCACATTCTACAAAAAAACAGTCCACTTTTTGTAAGGCTGGGAAAAAAGAAACTCACACCCTCCAGACCTTCTTTAAATTTGTTACAAGGTTTTTCTTATTTTTTGGACACCTGTCAAAATCACTAAGTGGGATGTCATCTATAAAATAGGTCTTGTATGGCCAAGGCTAAAATGCAAACATAATAATACAGCTTGCTTTACCTTGGTGGCTTGCTGGATGATCCCATCCCACACCTGGTTGGGAAGCAGCATGTACTTCTCTATCAGGTGCTCCTGCACAACTGTGTCCGTCTGGGCTCCGATCATGTACCCTACTGCCTCGTAAAACGTGTGCACCTGGAGTCAAACCATAGGCCATTAGTTTGGGAATATTTCAATATTTTCTGCACTCTAAAATACAACACCTAATTAAAGTAAGATTCAGGCAACAAAGATGCAGCAGTAAAAGCCTACAAGAATGTTCTCTTTCAACAAAACTATCATTTTGCAAAGGCATAATCTTCACTTTTGGTTTGCTTTCAACTTAATGGCAAGAAAGCGTGAAAGTACATGTAATTTTTCTTTTCAACCTTCTCATGAGTTTACCTGCTGTGGCTGAAGATCACATATGATCGTGTTGATATTGTTGAGAATCTCATCAATGAATGGCATGACCTCTCCAACTTGCACCTGAAAAACAATGCATTTGTAAGAATCAAGTAATGTCTTCTTCTTTTAATCATAATTCAAAAAATTCAAAAAGGAAAAACAGAAAAGCAACACACCTGCACAAAATGCCGTCTGCACTTCTGAGCTATCTTGATGAATGTATCACAGGCCATGTCCTGCACACCTTCGTGGGTTTCTGGGGAGGGGGGATCCAACAGAACGTTTTCAACCGTGTATCTCACATGTTAATTACAGTATCATTTCTCCTGTAACTACCGGAAGGGATTCTGAAGAGGTTTACTGGACAACAGCTCAATGGCCAAAAACCTTTAAAAGTTGGTCTGTAAAGTACAAGAATAAACAATTGCTCTCACCATGCATGAACTCAAATAGTTTATTGACCACAGTCTTGAGGAACTTCCAGTGAGCTCTCAAGAACCTGGGATACTGTCCAACCACATACATGATGTTGGAGGCAATGATGGCTTTGTTGTCTTTCCCTCTCTTCTGTTCACATAGACCCAGCAAGTCCTGAAAAGATAAAGAATAGGACAGTGAGAGTATTCAAGAAACGCAGAGGAACTTTACGCTGTATGCAACATATTGTGGAATACTATGCTTAACAGTCTTCATGTCAACCTGAAAATGGACTAACCTTGATGACAGTAACCAGGAATCTTTTCTCATCCTCCTCATGCATTGCCCCACTGATGGAGCCAATAGCCCAACAAAGCTGAAATAGGGGAAAATAATGGTCAAGGGAGAACACATCAATAAAACAGAAATATACAAAATACCCATAACAAGTAAAATCAAGATGGGACATTTTTAGTTCAGATACTTTTCTAGCCTGTTGCATTTTGTGAGTCTATACCAACTGTTCCCTTACTGTGTTGAGGTTTTTCCATGACCACTCTGTTCCATCCACCTGCTTCTGTAGCTTTTCTGTCATAATCCGTTCTGTGTCTGCATAATCCAAGTGAGTCAGGTACACTGAAAAAGAAAACGTTTGTGTCCAACAGTCCTCCTGTTAATCATGTCAAATAGCACTGTAGTGCAGTAACTACACCATGACATTCTTAGAGTTATTTTCAGATGAAATTAATAACTTGAATCTAAGATGAAATGAAGATTGAAAAATTTAAATAGTATAATAAACTGAGAGAAGTTACACAATCGGTGTGACAATTAAACCAAATATAACTAGTGAGAAGGACCTCTTTCCTCCCTAACGTCAGGCAGGAATGCTAACCTAATGTTTCCCTCATGTTCTTGTACAGGTTGATGGAGTCCGTGTCCTTCATGAACTCCCTGACGACCTCTCCCTGCTCGTTCTCCACCACCAGCACCTCCTCAGGCTTGGCCATACGACACACCATCACAAGCCTCACCTGACAGGCAGAACCAGGGTTTGAAATTTTGTTTGTGCCACTGGGCCATCTAGGTGAAAAATCCAGTTACGCAAGAAAGCTGAGCAACCTTGCACTGGACAACCAAATACTGTAGTATGGCAACCAGCTGAAACTTCCATGAGATAGATATTATGTTAAGAAGTCTCTGTCTATAAAACATCTGAATACTACTTGGTAACATGGAATGAAATTTGCTAACTCTATCATCATTCAAATTTAGTTAGCACAGATGTAGCCCTACCTTTGAAAGCACCTGCAGGTACAGCTGTCTACGCAGAGGGACTTCTGGCTGTTGGCCGCCCAGGAGGAGGGGAGAGGTGGTGGATGAGAAGGGGCTCTCCCTGTACAGGTCTGCTGCCAGCGTGTTCCAGTACTCAAGGCAGATCTTGAAAATTTCAATCTCATCCACCTCTGAGATCAGAACAAGGTAGTGCAGGGCCTGCAACAAGACATTAGGCCATGCCGATAAAATCATCTGTTTTTCGTCAGCAGACGGGTAGATTTTGCTCTTCTGTGGAAAAACAACAAAGAACCCCGCATCAAGCATTACCATTTCCACATGCATGCCACCTGCAAGAGCTTTTTACAGACAACATACCGTTTCTTATGTGCCCATGGATGCCCTTCACACCTTAAGGTGGCAATGAAATTAATCATGCCAGTCTACTGATACTAACCATGAAGAAGCTTCTCTGCTTTCCCACTCCAACAAAATGCAACAAAAAAATTATGCCACCTTTATTCAAGACTCTTCCACATTTTGATTGTAAGGGTGGACTGAGAAAATTCTAGTATAAACAAAAGACAAGTCCTAAAAAAAAAACACAGTTACACTCAAAATCCTTTCTGGCCAGCCCAGCTCTTACCTCCAGTAGGATAGGATGTAACTCTCGGTTTTTCTCCACCAGCTGCCCATGCTCCTTCAGAAAGGTGCATAGGAACAGGCTCAGGTTCTGGATAAAGTTCTGCTCATCGTCTTTGCCTTGAGCATATGCTACTTTGATGTTTGTAGCTAGAGGCAGCATCTGCAGGATCAGAAGGTAAAAACTAAATTCATTACAAGTGAATATAATATTAACCCTAGGGTTTTGTCTAATAAAATTACATGCAATAGGGATGTGTACCTAAACGTCACATCAGGTACAGGTACAAGTACAAAGGATCAGGTACAGGTCACCTATATCCATATGGGAACAACTTCAGTAAACATTATGCTGAACTGCAATGATATTGGATCTAAATTAACTAAACAATATCATATAGATTTTATCCCTGTATTGCTAATTTGTTTGTATACCTGTGCTGTGCATCGGTGTGTATCAAAATGTCTCTACTGGCAGCTAAGTTAAGCTGACTCAGCCTGACTGTATTTGTAATACATTGTAAATGGATTGGAAACTCAACTCAAAGTGTCGACTCGAATCAAGGAGGTTAGAGGGGAGATCTCGTTGCTTGAATTCATACTTCGTCAGGTCAGGTTTATTTGCTCGGGTTTTACTGTAACAGATTGTTTTTCTTTCCCGAGGCCGAAAACATATCTGCAAGAATCGCCGAAGATGCGTGTGGGGTAGTCTTGATCTTGTGGTGGTGGCGGAGGTGTTTAGAAATGTTCGATGTCCCTCCGGAACACTGGACTGTCGCCTTACAAAGCCTGCACTTTGCAATCCCCCCCCCCATTGTGTACGCAGACCTTAGCGCCGATTGGCGCGCTAACCCACCGCTAACCTGGTCAAATTTACAAGAGCAAATATCCAATATGGCGGGCCAGCAAGCTTCCCAACGTCCAGCCAATCACATCGCAAGGTTTCCTTTGCGTCATCCAACTATCGCGAGCATCCGCGAGACATCGCGAGAATCAAGATGGCGCCCACATATGCAGGCGATAGCGCTGTTTTCGCCTGTTTTCAACGCAAATTTCTCGATTTTGCGGAAGGATTTACACATTTTGGGACGAAAAAAAGGTATTCAAGAATGCTGATTTATTCAGGTCCAATACCGGTACATCGACGATCTGGTATTTTGGACCTGTACCGAAACGATTTTACCGATACTGGACCACTACAGCGGACCGGTACACATCCCTAACATGCAAGCATTAAAAAATGTATACATCTCTCACACATGTAAGCTCTAATACAGCATTTTCTTGCTGTACTGAGAGTAATTTGTCCATATCAGACAATTGAATAAATGAATGAATGGTTTATTTTGTTTGAAGGTAGTATAAATCAAATAGTTGGCATTCAATCTAGTATTTCACTCACAGGGAACGCAAGGGGCATCTATCTTTTCATCATATCAAGGTTGCGGGTTAGTCTACAAGATATCACACAAACATGTACCACTCAATAGTTCAAACTATAGATCCTCTGACCTGCTTGAGTTGCTGCATTGTCAGGGTGAACAGCATCACAAATTGGTCATCATACTGGCTCACATTTACACCAGCTGGAATACAGTACAATAATCTTTAATTCCTGTCATGACAATTAAAACATCCATCCAACAATGCCTTGCTAATTGCAAATTGGACATAAAACAGCTGTAACAACCATGTATGACCTAACACAGAATAATCACATCAACCACACATAGCATTAGCAGGTCATAATTGTAACCATATTTCTTACATTGAACTATCAGCAAGACTGGTGTTATGTTGAGGCAAAATGCAGGCCTACACTGAAACTGTTATTACACAGAACACTGAACACAGTAAACATACGAAAATTCCTTACCAATCTCAGTCAAGCACTTCATGGTGGTATTCCTGAACATTGGCACATTCAAGAACTAAAGAGAGAAAAAAAATCATTTTTACTCGACTTAGACACCATTGATTCACCAACAATCACTCAGCCACATCAGAAACATGAAGCACAGGCCCAATGCAAGGACACAACAAAATGTCTATCACATGGAACTGTAGTTAACTTACTAGTAGTTACATTTGGATCAAGAATACTGATTCAGAAGTGTACTGCAGGGAGAAATATTCAATGCTGAAATCACTAGTGTAACATTTAACACACCTTATATATCAAAGTTGAAATCAGTTTGGTCTCGAAAATGTAGCCCAGTGGAATCCAGTTGAGGAACCTCAGCAATGTTTCCAACGTTGATGCTACCAAAGGTGCATTTTGGGAGTTGTCCTGGAGTTAAAATAAAGAAAACGTCTGAAGAAAGTAGCTTTAAAAATTTAAATGATGCTAACAGTTCAGAATACAGACAAAAATGTGTGTTATATTGTAATCTTGAGGCACTCTTTTATCTTTTTTTGCAAAAGTATCCAGACCAGTATAAATGAGATGACGACATCCCTTACCATGACAAACTGGCACAGTTGGAAGATCTGAGAAAATTCATTACACATGCTGCAAGGAAATAAGAACACAATACAGTTCATCAATCAGGCTACCATGATGCTGTTCAGCCTCTCCACTACATTACAATAACCATGGATAACCTATCATGTGCGTACAGGTAAACCAGTAATGGTACTTAAAATCTAGCTTCTTTATTTATTAATTTGCTACTCATGAAAAAGCAGGAACTTTTAGGTAGACAGCAAATATGCCATTAATCTGTACTAGTTACAGAAGGCAGTCATACCTATCCTTGAGATGTTTGGCCTTCACTTGTGTCATCTGCCCACTGGAGAAATCAAACACCTCCTCACTGTAGTCAAACAGAACATGTAATCAGCCAAATTGAGCAGTCCAATTCACCAGTGCAACAACGTCAATGTCCATATGTATCTTATGATTGTGATAACACTACAAAAGAAAAATGTGCTTCCAACACGATGCATAGACCATCACAGCAAGAACAGACAGTAGTGACCTTTATGATCTTTATATCTTTGATTTGTAAGACAGTCAAAACACTGCAAAAGAGAGTCTCAGAGTTTTCTCCACTTACCTGAGCAGCTTAAGGATGAACATGTTGTTTTGGCACAGAGCTTCATTGGTCTTACTGGCACCGACAATGTCACTGATGAAGGTTGGCCAATTCTTCGGCCACTCATGCTTCAGAATCTAAAATGGAATATACCCACATAAGCACTACAGCAACACATCTCCCTGACATACAGTAACCTGGTTTCCTCACAAAGTTTATGCACAATCACTGCTTCAGGAAAATATCCTATGTCTCTTACCTGCACCAAGATGATGTTCAGTTTTCCAAGGTATGTTTTTTCTTTCTGTAAAAAAAAAGATGAAATTACTGTAAGAAATACATATGTAATAATCTGCAAAGGTAAATGGATAATGAAAAAGGCGACTGTACTTATAACTTTTATCAGTTACATTTAAATATCCAGATAACCTACATCCAAATTCTCCTGTGTCTGTGATGTCTTGATGATCAACCCAACAGTGTACTTTTTTATGCCTGTAACAACAGTAAAACAACATCAAATAACCATTCCTACAACTTTTACAATACTTAGAATGAAAATCACAAAAATAATGCAAGGTACAATATAATTGGCCCACCTTCACATTGACTACGTGGTAAAACTTTCCACCTTGTCTTGATGACATTTTCCAGGATCTGCAGAGCATAATACTGGAAAAAGATTTTAAGAATTTATACAAAAAAAGGAAATATACCAACTGTTTGACTGTATAACATTTACTCCACCATGCATGAGGTCTACATTAGTCTCTTCCATCCTCTCCGCAAATAAAAGAGACTCGGCAGCTATAATAGGTTTCGATACTGGGCTAGGTCTACATCAGTTTTTTCAACATGTAAAGAACGGGATCAACTTCATTCATCATCAAGGGTCTGTCTTATTCCTGGACCTGCACATGTACTTACTAAAAACTGCTATGGCTGTATACAGTGAACTAAAATACTCAGCTATCCAACCTATCAACATGGAAATAAATTGGTGACATGACAAACAATACTTTCTACAACGCATGCCCATTTTTGGCTGAACAATACCTCACTGACTAGGCCAATGGAAGGCACTGACCTTGGTTTGTTGGTTTTGTGAGTACTCCAGGATCGTGTCCACCCTTGTCCAAGCATCAGGATGTTCCTTCAGATGGGTTAACACCTCTTGAGCCATACGCTGCTGCTGACCAATACATGACGAAGTTCATCAGATTAAACAGTGATATTGTTTTTGTCAAAGTTCTGAATTACACATGCCAGTAATGAGTCTAGAAATCAAAAACACATCTATTGTAAGCATATGAAGAACCCATTGGGAGAAAACATCACTCCAAAATTTAGTAGGTTTCAGTAAGAAGGGATTCTTCAGATTTAACTTGAATTTTTATGAAAACCCAGCACTTCACCTCAGACTCTACAGAACCATCAATTTCTCTTATACCACTATTGCTTTCATGTTTTTCATACGTTTGCACAGCTGTACTTACCTGTGGTCCCTCTCCAGTGTACATACAGCTGACGACATTATCCAGCAAGTTAATGTCCAGTTTCTCATTGAAGTTGAGCAGCTTGCTGGCAGCCTGCTCCACAACTGTGGTCATGTTTCCGATCACCATTGATGCTCAGTTCCTGAAACAAGCAGCATTACGGGATACTGAAAATTTGTGGCAGTCATAATATCTTGGGAGTTTCATTTCCAGCTAAGCTGCTTCCCATTTTTTCATGAGTAAAAAGGTGACAAATAGTATGGTACATGATGGGAACTTATTATTTGGATGTGGGTTCATGTTCGCTTGCATTCTGTCAGATGAGACAGTAAAGCGAGGGTCACAACCCGCCATACATGTTCTTTGTCCGTACATTTTTTTTTGAGGCCACGTCCGCCAATTTTTTTTCTGAAAATGTACAGGGAACGCGCGTTGCCCGTACTGGCTTGTACTGGGGGTGAATCCGCAGCCCAAACGCAGAGAAAGTTCTATATGGACGTAAAGTGCTACGGCGTATCTGCGTGCTCCTAAATCCGTTGGATTCTGTAGGATTCCGTACGGAGGTGGTACTCACCACTTATGGATCCCAAAATTTGCCCACGTCTTTGCACGTAGGCAGCACGCAGTTGCAAGTACGGTGGGTTTTGACCCTCGCTCAAGCTGCAGGTCCCATGTTTGAGTAGAACCACACCTTGAGTTAGAAACTCACCACACTTATTGCTAAGAGAACCATCCCGGTGCAAGTGAATCATGGTCCTACGCAGCTTGTACTTACGAGTTACTGAATGAAACTGGTGTATTATGCTTGAAGCAGTTTACTGGTAATGCAAAACAAGCAAAAAGGGTATTCTTTTTTTCATTGGATGGTTACTGCTTTCTCCCTGCTGCATAACCCTGTAACCAGCCAAACGGCTACTTCAGTGTGTTCAAGAAAGGTAAAATAATGCTTGTCATGATTGCAGTGCAAGAAACCCTGATAGAAAAACATCTGCCCTCAGGTCGAGGAACTGGCTCAAACTGGTTTGGGTTGGATTCCTGTTATTACCGCCAGACTAGCTGCAGTAGCAACATAATGCATACATCATTTTGGTATCATAACATGACCTTTTGCCCTTGGCAATTTACATGTAGTAAGTTAGGTAAAATTCTGAGTTCTAAATAGCTGGGTGTGGAACTCAGTCCCTTCAGAAATAAATCTTTTCACAGGCAAACCTAGTCTCAACAACCACTCAAGGGATTGAGGAAAATGGTTGGTGACATGGATGAGGGGGAGTGACTGCTCCAGACAAATCAGTTGGCTGTCCAGATGATTGGTATATGTATATGGTAAAGCCTACCTTAAAGGGTTATGGATAGTAGGATTCTGGAAAAATAGGGTCAATAATTGGCCAGGGGAGTGAGCTGCTGTAAGGGTAACATTTCCCCTTAACCGCATGGGCAAATCCTGCTTCCTATATGCACATAGATAGTCTAGTAGAGACTGTATATACTGTATGAATATATCATAATACTAGTAGGCTTATGATGAATACTAAAGTTACAATTGCAGAATGCTCTAGCACACACAGCATTTTATTCAATTCAGCTGCAAATCATTACATAGGATTTGCACAATATACACCTTAATTCTCAGGAAACACACGGGTCTGCATGGAGGGGCACTACTCAGGCTCAATTTACACGGGGCAAAAAAATCATTTGTCCTGGGAGATTCTGGGACATGTTGGAAGTGAAAGTATCCCCTCCGCGCAGATACATTATTTTCATTTCCAACATGGCTCAGTTTTCAATCAAAAATTATGCTTACCTTCCGAGCTGACACTATTTGCCATCTCACTGTTAGGGTCAGATCTCCGGATGTTGTGATTTAGAAGAACTAGTAAGAGATTTGTCGGGTGAAGGGCCGATTTCAAGGTGTCAGCGAAATGTCCCCTGCCGCTGAGAAATGTACCAATTCCCGAGAAATGTACGCTTATAACTGGAGAAACGGACGCTTTCCTAGAGGAATGTACGCTTGAAAGTGGAGGAATGTCCGCTTTCATAGAGGAATGTACTAATTCTAGAGGAATGTCCAGCTTCGATTGGTCGGGGTATGCTGTTGAATCCCCTTTAACTATGTAAAATAGGATGGGACTGTTTTAATGTGGCTCATGACTGGAGGTGATTGGTTGCACCAGGTTTGACTGTACTGTCTAGTGTTTACTGATAATGTTATGCGCTAGAACAATAAACCTACATCATCTTTAGTTTTTTCCCCTCATTGTTTCAAAACAAATAGGTACCAACAATGGGAAAAGATTCTGTGCTTGTGAACTGAAGATTAAAAAAAAATTGTTCCATACACAGAATACCCACATGACAATTCTTATCATATGTCTATTTAGGTGGTCTTAATTTATGACATTTCTATTTAGGTGGTCTTAATTTATCGCCAGCTCTGAAATGTATGAAAGCCATATTGAAAAAAAATCAATATTACCAATACGTTGCATGTAGCAAAGCACTGAATGCAGTGCAGTGCAGCAAAAAAAAATAAAAAATACTGCTACTTGAACTTGATAGTTATGAATTACATTTAGTGGAGCTTCTGAATTTCAAGTAATGAGCACCAAGAACACAGGCACCTGCATTATCATCACAAAATATATTGATAGAATGATCTTCATTTGCATGTTCTTGCCCACATACTGACATAGGCTAAATGCTATAGTTATATTATTACAACTGAGTCTAAAGGTAATATCATTAGTGTTGATAGTGAATAAGGGGGGGGGGGGACTGAGCGTATACATCATTTACATGTTTTTGCTACATGTATTTGTACATATTAATCCATGGTCATGAGCTACATACCTCGTAACATACCTGGTAACATGTGTAGGACCATTTCACCATTTCCCGCCAGTGGTGCCTGGCTAGCCCTGATTCGGCAGCCACTCCCCACGTGAACGACGAGGGGGCAGTTCCCTAACTACATGTACATGTGCAACAGTAAACCATACCCAAACCTACTTTTTTGTACCCCACTAGACCAAAAAGTCGACGATAAAATATTACTACTTGTACAATAACATTGAAAAATGAGGTTTAACACACAAATACAAACCTGAATACTTCCGTCTTGCCTCAGGTTCTGCTGATGGCAGTTTGAACTGGAAGGTTACCGGCAGGGACTAAAGCTGATGTACTGGGTTATGGTGATGCGTTCCAAAGACGCCGAACACGCTCCTGAATTCACTAAATACCCATGAACATATCAGAAATACTCCGTAAACAACAGTGCTTCTGCTGTACAGTCGTCTTTATTTCTGAAACCCACCTTCTGATAGTGAATGATCGATGTACAGTTTTGGTTCCTAAGAACCGGTTTCAACCAGTTTGGGCTCAGGCATAACGTCAACGATACATAATAAGGTACGAAAACAACCGACGATTGCCGACGCCTTGTATCAAACTAACGCGCCGTAATTTTCTTTGTCTAACATGTTGAATGAGCAGTTACGCTATGGAAACTTCTCGCATATGTAATTTTATAATTATTCCATAACATTGGTGGATAAACTGGAAAATAGTCTCCACGGCCGTGCTTTCGGCCATCTTCGGCAAAGACTGGCTCATTTGCATAAACGCCGATTCAAAGAGCGCGCCTTCAAATCCGAGGCACTGATTGGTTGTACGTTTGGGTTTTTCCATCACGCTTCCACCATGCTTTCCTCTCTGCAATGCCCAGTTTTGTCCGGTTTGAACCAGCGAGAGCGTCTGCCTTTGTGTAGACATTGTGCAGAAGTAGGGCGTGTGTAATTTTACCTTTCATAAGATCCTAACGCTTTATAATAACTCCAAACACATTTATATTCTGCCTTGGAACACCTATTTGAATCTGCCTCCAACGAGGTGTTTTGAAGTGTTACCAGCAAATACATTGGGTAATTGGGCAGTTCGAAAAGTAGGACTTTGTGTCTTACGAGGATTTGTCTAATGTCTGATCTTTTTTGAGTCGATAGGGATAATCAGAAACACTATAAGTTACCCCCGACATTTCCGATGAAGCAAATCACGTTTCATTTCATTCAGTGGTTGTACGAAAACAACCTCGTTATTGGCGGAGTGATACAAATTTCATACCCTGGGAAGTGAACCTGCCCTCCCACTCTTTGGTACACCATAATATTCTGGCAGCCCATAATAGTTGTCCTGGTCCCTCGAATTTTGGAGCGAAACTTTCCACGTGTCATTCAAACAAACACGGACTTGTTGGGCAGTCAGGTTTCACGCTTGTTTTTGGCAAACATGGTTTAGGGTAAGTATTGGACATAAGAAACGTAATGATGAGTGGTCACATGGGAGCAAGGAGGTTCAATGCAATCAGTGTGATTGAACCTCCTTGATGGGAAAACGTCCTTGATGGGAGTCGGTAGTTTTACCATGATGCTGCAAGCTCCTTGGTTTTATTATAGGGCTCCTTGTTTTTACAAACTCGGGAAGAAGATTGGTCATCTTGATATGTTTTTTTTTTATGAATGATGTTGCATTATTAGGTCACCTGATGACTTTGATTGCATCATCAAGGAGGGTTAAAAAAATTTACCTCCTTGCTTTGATGGCACAGGACTTTTTGCAATGGCAATTTGTTGATGCATTGAATCTCAGTACAATGATGCTAGTGATGCAATATCACAAATTCTCTCCTCAGTTAACAATATGAAGCTATTTACTTGATTTCCTTTAATATCATGATATAAAAGGAGTATCATGTAAACTTTCTTAGTTCCTTAGTAGTAAGTATGGCCATATGTTGGTTGGATGATTTACTCTGTGTCAAGGTGACTAGAAGTAGTGACATTGAAGTCGATTGAACTGTCAATTTGTGTTTTTCACCTATATCCGTACAGTCAATCAATGTACTTTACCCGAGTCACCAAGTCCTTACCTGCAACAATGGAAACACAACAAGCTGTACAAAAGGACAATGTAACTATTGAAGAAGGAGATGGTGAGAAGGGTGTTCAAATTGTGCTATCTACAGAAGGACAGAAAATGCACCAGTTTACAATCAGGACCCTCAGTAGCCTTGCAGATGGAGCATCAGGGAACCAAGAACAAACAGGATTTGATTGTTTAGATCCCCAATTCACCCAGAGTTCACTACCGGTAACGGAGCTTGGAGCTACGTCTATTGCCACGACCCTTTCTGTGCAGCCCGGTAGTGTTGCTCAGGGAGAAGAAAAAGTCCTGTGTAGGGAGGCGGTGTTAGCCAATGACAGTGTCGTTGATGATGCTGTGGAACAGCCAACGAAAGTGGATGACACTGTGTATGCAACAGTTGGGGTCAGGGAACAGTCCTCCCCTGTACAAGTGGTGGACATGAACACTGGACTTGTAGTGGTGAACCTACCTAACCCTCTGGTGGTTCTGAACTCTGGGCTACAAAAATCATCCGACAATCTAACAGACAGTCAGCATGCAAATATGGCAGCTTTACTCAGGATTCAAGCCATGGCTCAAGCTGGACAGATGTCCAACACACAGTATATGGCTGCACTACCCAAACCAGCAGGTATTGGTAGCTCTGTCAAAGTTCATGGCTGTTATAGTTAGACTGGTGGAAGCTGGAGACAAGTTTCAAGTACAGTAGTACTAACATAATGAATGGATAAGTAAAGGAGACTTTCATGGATAGATATTATTAGCTCATTAGACGTTTTCTTACAGTCAACAAATGCACAGATTCTGATGATTTTACTAGTTTGTTGCTATACATATACATAAGATGAGGATTTATAATAATATAACTTTATATCATTATCACCTTACCAACAGCTAAACCTGTACATGCCTGTAGCCATGAGTTCTGTGGGAAGAAGTTCACCTCCTCCAGTCACCTGAAGTACCATGAGATGTCCCATACGGGAGAAAGGCTCCTCAAGTGTCAGGCAGTGGGATGTGACAGAACCTTCACCTGGCCTGCACATCTCAAGTACCACATGAAGACTCACACGTACGACATGTATTCTTGTCCCCCAATATAGAGACAAATAGGTAATAGCGTCTCTTTGAAATATAATTGGTAGCTGGCCTTTTTTGCCAACTTGGACCTTTCTTTCTAATTTAGGCAGTAAAAACGTGGCGACCACTAAGTAAAAAAAAAAAAAAACCTCCCCATTAAGACTACGTTTCAATTTGACTTTATATATTTGTTGCTCAATGAGGATTACAAATTTAAAAATGTGATTGTTTTTATGTCCTGTAGTGGTGAGCGCCAGTACAGGTGCCCAGCAGAGGGCTGTGGCAGCACGTTCTATACACCACAGAGACTTAGGGTTCATGTGAGGACACATACGGGGGAGAGACCCTTCAGGTGTACAGAGGAGGGGTGTGGCAAGGCCTTTACAACAGCACAGAACCTGCGCAATCACATGCGCACCCATACAGGTAATGACACCGCTGCACTCTAAGAGTTACGTAGCCTCACTGTGCAAATACAGTATACATGTATATGTCTATTGATTCATCTTGGACAAAGGCTGAGGATAGCCTGATAAAATTGTCACTCGTCAGTTATGTCTCTGTTTCACTTCCATGTGTCTAGTTCATTTGTTACCTGTAATACTGTGTGTACATGTACATGTAGGTGAGCGGCCCTTTGCGTGTCAGCATGAGGGCTGTAACAAACGGTTCACAGAGTACTCCAGCCTCAAGAAGCACCAGAACACTCACACAGGTATGATGTCTTCATTTCAGGCAAATGTTTTAAAGAAAGCAGGAAATATGTCTGTTTTGTTGAGTTGATGTAATGAATGTAAATAAATGTAATATGATAGACCTTCTTACTGATTGTCTCTTCAGCTTAACCTCTTCCACTATTCAACTCACCCAGCTCTATTTTCTTATCCAGAGATCTCAGTATATGTCCAGTGCTACATTCAAATTATATTAGAAACTCTGACTACAATTAATTTTGACCAATGACAGAACTTCAGTGAAAGTTTATCACTTAATCATTTTCAGGAGAGCGTCAATATGCCTGTGAGGTGTGCGGGAAGCAGTTCACCCAGAGTGGCAGCCGTAATACTCATAGGAGAAAACACCAGGTGTGCCTGTGGTTATAGTGTGTAATATCATTTGAAGATGTACCAATACCACGGACATATATCATGATGGTGTTGCTAGTGGTATATGTAGTAGGCTATTAATGTATTTTGTCAGCACAGCATTCTCCCTTAAATTAGACAAGCAAATCAGTCTTGCAATAGTGGACCCTTCTGTATTGGAACCACATGGCCATTGGTCCCACATTTTGTCAGTCCCTTGACTTTTTCCCAATTGACCTTTCCTCTCCTGTCTAGTGATCCATGATTTGGCCATATTTGTTGACCACTACATACAAGTTTGACTCTGTGTTTGTCTAAAGTGTTAACACAGAAGTAGTATTAGTACCCAGGCTATCTGTTATATTTGTGACTATGGAACCAGACAATGAATGTCCTTTAGTCACTGCAAAAATATAATTTGTCGTGGGGTCGTGTGGCGCAACGACAGAGTACTCGACTCGGAACCAAGAGGTCCCGGGTTCGAGTCCTGACATGCCACCTACCTTGTGCCCTTGGGAAAGGCACTTTACACGCCTTTCCTCACTTGACTCAGGTGTAAATGAGTATCATGTGTTAGGTGTGCACGCTATCAGCATACTTGCTGCCTAGTGCACACTTTGTATTGTCATGTTACAATTTCTGAATAAATAAATGAATAAAAAAATATAATTATTCCCTTCTCTCCCCAGCTGTTTGCCATCCAGGCAGGAGAGATGGAGTCCAGTGAGCTGTTAGGCCACCGGGCAGTTTCTGAGGACATGGGGCTTAGCCTGGGCCTCAGGCAGACTGAGGATATCTTGGGGATCCAGGGTAGGCAAACTGGCTCTTTCTACCCTACAGTTCTAGTTCAAATGGAATTGTCAAGTTGATGATGTATAATCTAATGCTCAGTAATATAGTGACTTGAGAAAAAGAGAGCTCAACTAAACCAAACACACCTATATAACTAATGCTAAGGACATGTGACAAAAATCACAGGCTTGCCCCACACAATACCTTTTGGCCAGTTGGGCAGCCTTAAGAAGTAAAACTACATTACTAACATCCTGCAGGGCTAGATGGTTCCGAGTCTGCGGAGGACAGTACTGTGTTCAGCCACCCCAGCAGTGACAACATCGTGACAGTCACCACTCAGCTGCCTGACAAGAGTCAGGAGACTGATCAGCTCTGTCTCTCTCACAACCTCATGGCAGCAGAGGCACAAGGTAGCAACTTTTGCTCTGAAATATTGAGATAACTGAACCTTGATACAATGAACATTGATACATGTAGCTCATGATCATACAGCTGTACACTGCAAGGTTAATAAGCATAAGAAGGATGCTGCTCAATGGATGATGTACTATGAAATATCTATCTGCCTGTTAGGAAAAACATGTGTTACTACTTGTAAGTTGTTTAATGCTTGGAAAATCATTATCTGTTTGCCTCTGTATTGTCACCTTTATAGGATTGTCCCAGAGTTCTACACTATCGCAGTCTTCCACAGCAAATGTAGTGGTGGTTGCCCAACCAGAGGCTATTGCTTCCATGGCAACAGGGGCATCTAGTTACCATGACAACCATTCGGTTTCATCTGAGGCCCTGGCTTATGGTACAGGACTCCTCCAGTCTGAGCTGTCAGCCATGACACAGAACATCGAGGTGACTGATGACCCTCACTCTGACAAGAGCACTCCCACTGTGGAACAGATGTTAGACAAAGGGAACAGGCAGGATAGAGCAGATCAGTCTGGTCAGGCAGAGATAGTCAGCAAGACTGATGCTGATGGTCCAGATTCATGAGGACTAATTTCAATCATGTAAAACCGAAAGCTATTTTGTGTGAAATACATGTACCTGAAAACCTGTGTGCATGTCGTTAAAGTTTTTGCGCTATGGGCAATTCCCATAGATGAAGTTTTTGTAAGATAAAATGTATCATAAAAGACATGGAGATTTATTTGATTTTAAAGTTAATTGCATCCTTGGTGCTGCAAGTTGATGTAGTTGTCATTGACATTTCCCTTGTTTTGGTGGGACTGACGTAGTTTGCACTTTATTGACACATTTCAAAATCCATGACACATACACAATAATTCAAAATGGTGATGCTGTTCCTCTTTCATTTATGGTTTCTGACAGCATGGAGTTATGAAAGGAAGTTCCTTTTATAACTCCATGCTGACAGAGGGTTTCTGATGTATGAATTGCTGAGGTTCATGTTAGTTCTGTCCTTGAAGACATGGTTTGCTTGTGTTATGTTTGCTAAATCTGCTGCTAAATATGCTTCATGACAAAAATTAACTGCATATTTCTAGTTATTTATTTATTATACAGTGCTGTTATTGATAAAGCCCTGTTAACTCATATGTCAGCACCTAACAATTTTGTGAAGTATTTGTGAATGTCACATTTGATAAGGAGAAAGAAAGGGTATAAGAGATGAGTTTTCTTTCCCACATCAGCTTATATATTCTCATCCATTATTATTACTCCGTGAAGGAGGCATACCTCCTGCAGGAGTATTCGGGTCAGCCGGTTTTTCGTGTTCGCAGCTAAAACTCACGGTTCCCCTTGTTCAATCGGCATTTAATTTTATATGTCGTCTGCAGGCATGCCAGTGGTGATGCACGTATATCAATATTTACCGTAGGTGTTTTCGCGGTCAAGATAATATTCGAAAAGCACCCCTACATTTAGGGGCATATGGGACCGCCCGCGAAAAACCCGTTGTTTTGAATAGCGGGGGGGTCGAGCATGCTTAATGCAGATGCGCGGGGCGGTTTTTAATGCAGACCAGATGCGGACCGTAATGGTTTATGAATGGGCGGAATTGTGAAATGTGTTCGCACGTAAAAGTCATGTTTGTGTACGTTGTATTTCTATGCATTTTGGCATGTGGTGTGCCGTTATGTCCGTGTTGATGCACGTGTCTTTGTTTTCACCGTAGCGATTTTTATATCGAGGTAAATTTGATATTTCAAAATCACCCCTATTTTTATAATCCTGTGGAATAGGCCGTAGGTTAAGTAGATATGTGGTAGGCGAGGTTCTCTAAGCAGATATTAGGTGGTTGTTGTGTATATTCGTCTGTGAGTATCTGTTGGGATTGTGACTTAAGGTTTGCACCTAAGGTCAGGTCTATTGTCTGGCAAGATGTTAATATCATAGTTGTTCGGTAGAGCTCACACACTGTACTATTTATAGCTTATAATATAGCGACCTGAAATTGGTCGGAGCGCGGAGAATGCGCCAAGATATGTGTTGTTTCCGTGTGCAACTGTGCTAATGTTGTTCGGCAAGTGTTAAAATTGTTGACGTGGTTTTAGACTGACCGCCAGTTGCGCAGTTGACTTTGTGTACGTGTCTTTGTTTTTACCGTAGCGGTTATGTGGGACGGTGTTTTCCGTGTGCAACTGTGCTAACCGTTGCTGTTGTGATCATGTTGTTTTGTTAAGCAGTTAACGTTGACTTGAGCGGTACCCGTTTTTCCGTGTTCGCAGCTAAAACCCGCGGTCCCCTTTGTTCAATCGGCATGCAATTTTATACGTCGTCTGCAGGCATGCCAGTGCCAATACCACCTCTCAATCTGCAAATTATAAAATTTCACGGAGAATTGTCGCCTATGGCGTCTTGTTATTATTAGGTATACCAACATGTTCAGCCAAACGTTACAGTCAGGTTAATTCCCTCTTAGCATAAATGAAAAAAAGGGTCTTGCCCTGTACAGGGTGTTGAGCAGGGTAAGTATTGTTTGTATTGTAATTTGACAGAACAAAACAGCAATATTGGGCAACAAAGGTGGCCCTTATTCAGTTATTGTTTGAGTTACATATTGAATGTTATCAGCCACAAGCACAAAGTTTTGGCATCAAGCTCTTCAGCTGTTGTTTATTCCACAAAGAAGGAAATAAATTACGCAGTGGACAAATTCCATCAACCAGAATATACTCTATTTGTGTCCAGGAGCTTCTTTATTTATCTATTTATTTATTTATTCATTGGTTTGGCTGTGAAGTATGAGTGCTGTCCATTCTAGCTGGTGGCTATTGCTAAGGGCTGGCTCAGCTGACAAGTAAATACAGAACATGGAATTTGAATGTCATTTCTGAAATCTATTTTTAGTCATCTGCTAGGCCTTACTAGAAATTATTCGTTGACCGACACTTATGAGACTCGCAGCGCTCCTAGCGGCAATATTTCAAAACGCAGCTGCCCTAATGGACCCGTTGACCTTTTTAGACCCAATCTGCGCACAGCGCATTTGCGCACGCGGTGACGTCATTCAGAACACAACTTGAACGTACTCCTAGAAAAAGAAACTGCCAAAAAGGAAGGACTTCTGTGCTCCAAGGGGTGGAATTTGGTGTTTATTGGCATCCCAGAAGAAATTTTGTATACGGCGGCACAACCAGAAATATTTCCCAAGGGATTCGCGCCCAAAGCGTAGGCAGAAGCGGTTGGTAGAAACCCGGAAGTGGCGTCTCAGGTGCCGGTGGAGGTGGAAACATGAAGAGAACTTTTGCTGTCAAAAGGACTTCAGTGCGGTTTTGACGCGTGTGGCAACTGTTGGTGTGGCAATATTGAACTGGAACATACGACTGAACTCTGTAGTGACCCCGTGAATTTTGTGAAATCAGGAAGTAGACTGGGAAAAGACGTGGAATGGAGAATATGGCGGGAGTTCCTGTTATTCTAAATGTATACGATATGGTAAGTATAGCCGACTGTACATGTAGGTAAGATTGCATTGTGTTTTATGTCTCTTTTCTCCATCAAATCGTCGCTGTAGGTGGCCAAAACTGTGAACATACTAGTAGCCTTCCATGGAGCATCGGGTAGTGTAAACGTGCAAAATTTAAATTGATGTGTGCACAGGGCGGAGAGATCAAAGCAACCTTTATGGAAATACGTCAACGAAACTTTCACTGATTGAGTAGTGAGCTTTATTTGGGTAATGGTCGTACACGGCTGTGAATAAGACGGCTGAATGTACCCGATAAATATAGGTCATTCGTCAAAGGTTCTGCGTTTCTTTGTTATCGTACATGTTTTATTTTGTATTGACAGGCTGCAGGGTGCATGATATTGTGGGGTAACGTTACAGATGACCATACATCTCTAGAGATTAGCTCACGAGTCAATTATAATTGCGGACTACTATTATCAAGAAACTACTTCCTTGTACTAGTAACGTTATCACAAATCACTTCACTAGTCAACCTGTCTAGCTTCCCTCACCTAATTAGGCAAATTATTCACCTCCTAGTGTGTTGTACTTGTCCTCCTGCGGGTGTCAGTATTCTGATTGATGACTTGTAAATGAAGCAGATTAAATGGTGATGTAATATTACATTTGAATAATGATAGCCCATTTATACCCATATGTGAAGCATGGAATCTAGGAGGCTGTTGTATGGGAATGAAACCACAGTGTTGAATATGTCTGGTGGACTCTGACTTTATAGGTACATGATGGATTTGCTATTCCTGTGACCTTAACATCTGACACTGTTTCTGTTCCAGTACTGGATCAATGACTACACATCACCCATTGGACTGGGAGTCTTTCACACAGGTGTTGAAGTCAATGGCAGAGGTGTGGGCAACTGTCTTTGTTCCTTGTTTGGAAAATGTTGTGAATTATGTATGAATGGTTGCTGTCCTGACACACATGATTAGATGGGTTGCCTAATGTGATGGGCTGTATGCCATTGTGTGATCATGATGATTATGTCATGATTCATGATACACCACAGATGACACATATGAAGCAGTTTTTATGAGACTTCACAGGCTGGGTACCTAGAAGACTGTTACACATATCAAACATCACAAGTACACTGAGAAGAGTTGTTAAACAGGGTATGATGCTAGCAAGGATTGAAACCTCCCTGATCCTAGTCAGTGAGTAGACTGCACATTTACATACATGTGCATCATTGATATCTTGCCACCCACCCTTTGTGTGCCATTCAATCTGCTCCAGGCTGACTACCACATGTACAGGAAGGTCATGAAGGTGACCTGAGATGACTCCTGCTGCATGTTGCCTAATGGGTGACCATTCTGATAATGGACAGATGATAGTCAGACCCTAAATGTACTAGTATATTTCAGTAAAACAGACAGTCCATTCAATGAGAGGAGATACAGGAAGTCTAATGTTATGATATGGTCGGAGGGATATATTGCCTGTTATCAGAGTAACTGGCAAATTTACAATTAGTATTACTAGTACAAATGTATTAGCAATCTAATGATTTAAAATGCATTTGGAGGTACAAAATGTACATGTAGATGTAGCTGATGTCCAGTGAGGCACATGATTATGTTTGTAAATAGGTTCATCCCATGTACATGTATAACAGCATGTATATCTAAAATTTGCCATATGCAGCACAAAGACTGACAAGTGCTGATAGTCACACAAAATGTGATACGAAACAAAAGTTCTAAATCGCATCGGGAAGAGTTTGTAAGACCAGTGGTGCTTTTTGCATGAACTGCACGTTTGTTGCTGCATGCTGCTGAACAGTAACTTCATTTCAGTGACTGAGCACCAGACAAATTAATTGGTGATTTAAGTACAGTTGTGCTATACCCAGTTGTGTTTTACATAAACTCTTCAAATATGCTTATTAAAATTAGAGTTTCTGTCCATCTGTGTTCAGAATTTGCCTATGGTGGACATCCATTTCCCTTCACTGGAATCTTTGAGATCACCCCAGCTAATGCTGAAGAACTAGGAGAAACCTTTCGCTTCAGGTGAGTGTTTCAAGTACCCACTGTATGGGATCTGAAGTCCCTCAAGCAACTTGATTCAGATTCAAAAGACAACAACATGCATGGAACTGCTAGCCAGCTTTCCCTATTTTCTTAATATTCATCTATAGATTATTTTGTTTTAATCACAAATAAATATGTTATACAAACCAATGATTTATCTCTCATTCCTTTTAGTTTTAGAGCATAATTTACACCAAATTAGCAATTCACCAATGATATTCAGGGTTTGTCCATATTAATGTCCTGTGCTGTACAGGGAGTCCATCCACCTGGGAACAACTGACTTCACGGAGGAAGACATCCACAAGATCCTGGAGGAGCTTGGGAAGGAGTTCCGTGGAGACAAGTACCATCTAATGAACAGGAACTGCAATCACTTCTCAGCGGCCATAGTACAGGTTAGCCAGCTCCCATAGGAGCAACAGGTTATTCCTATACTGTATGTAACAAGGGCTCAAAATGCTTTTTTCTGCATACCTGCACACATGCAGGTAACATTAGAAATCACCTGCACCAGACAAATTTTACTTGCTCCACTCAGATTTTAGGAAGTATGAATGACACCAAAATGCTTAGTATTTCATAGGTGGCACACAAAATACAGCAAATAAAAATGTACATACACCAGTAAATCCAGTACATATCCAAGCAGACATAAGACCTACTGGTAATTAAGACTTCTCTCCTATTACAACTTCAAAGAAATCTGGGAACTGTCCCTGTTTTTCCCCAGGCATGTAGATGGGTAACACCATAAGATGACACACATGAAAGCCCTGCTACTCTTTGGATCATTTTTTAATAACACTGCCATGATTTGATACAGTTCAAACTGATAACACTGGCCCCAAACCAGGAGATATCACAGTTGTAGCTATAAGAGGACAACCATGCATATGATTTGCTTTTTCATATACATAAATGTACATGTAGATTTCTTCAAATACAATGTACAAAGTACTTGGAAATGGTTTATCACTACCGTTTACTGGCATCATTGCATTAATACAGTATAGTACATGTGGATCCCGATAAAGTCAAAGTCATGTAAAGTGTCACATTTAAAACATGTTATTCATTTTTCCGCAGATCTTAGTAGGAAAAGAGATCCCTTCGTGGATCAACCGCCTAGCCTATGTCAGCTCCTGCATACCGTTCCTCCAAAGATGTTTGCCCAAGGAATGGTTGACACCTGCAGCGCTGCAGAACTCCATCAAGGAACCCGAGCCAGAGAGACCGCACATATAATCAGACAGGTGGTCACCTGAACTCCTGCCAAAGGGAATCCCCCTTTTCAGCCCTCACTTTGGAATTAGGTATTGAAAAGAAGTTGGACAGAACCAACAGGGATGATTCCTTGTTAGAGTCCAGACATCATTTCAGTCTCCTTAAAACATGTCCATCCTAATTAGGATATACATGTCATTTCTGGGTTAAAGTGGCTGTGCTTCAGAACACTGGCTGCACGTACCATTGACAAACTTCTCAGTCAGGGCTTCAAACTGACAATCAATGTGTTACTTCCACATTTTGTTTTATTAATCTTTTAATTCATAGGGCACTGCTGCCTTCAAGGTTTAGTACATCTTGTAATGTTTATTTGGCTCTCATACATTTTAAAGGAACACAACACAAAATTTCAAATTCATTATTTTCCAGTAGTCTACACATTAAAAAGTTGATATAATTCAATTTTTACATTAGTCCGCCAAATAATTACCCTGTGCATGCGTTTGAACTTCTCCCAGCTCGCCCGCCGCAATGGCAATGATTAATGCTTTGCTCTGACGTCTTCGTTCCGAAGCCGCTTATTTGCATATCACAGTCTGTGATCTCCCAGTGGCACTGACAATATGCAAATAAGCGGGTTCGGAACGGAGACGTCAGGGCAAAGCATAAATCCTTGCCATCGCGGCAAGTGAGCTAGGAGAGCACGAAGTTCAAACGCGTGCACAGGGTAATTATTTGGCGGACTAATGTAAAAATTGAAATACTGTATATCAACTTTTTAATGTGTAAACTACTGGAAAATAGTGAATTTGAAATTTTGTGTTGCGTTCATTTATCATCATAATACATCTTTGAAAGGTTTGAGTAATTGATGGAACAGTAATGCTGAAATGTGTTTTGTGCATCTTGATCATTACCACCCAGGTACACCTTGATATGTCAGCTTGAAATCTTGGCAGACATACTTCCTACAAAAAAAATGAAAACCCAATCCTTAATTTGATCGCAAGTTGTGCCAGAAGATTCAAACATTGTAGATGAATTTGTGTCCTTTTTTCTTGATGCCTAAGATCATGCCTATGGCAAGAGTTCAGGCTTACCTCCTACTTTATAACTAACAACTGGTAAATTTTCTAAGGTTTGACTCTAATGACATCTTACCTCCTCACAGGGTTCAATAAGTCCACTTAATAAGGACATGTCAGGTAGTAACTTATGACAACACTAACGTACAATAAGCATATGGGAAGTCTTCTCCTCAAAGGTCAAGTAGAATTTCTACCTTTCTCCAAGGGGGTTAATGTTGTAAGGCTCTTTGTGTTGCTGTTGTTCACATAACAACATGGCAATTCATGTGAGAGCTCACCAAAACAGACTGTTGGAAACCAACTACATGTAATTGTAAACAAACTGAAACTGTAAAGACTGTGCTTCTGTTTATAGGCCACAATGAATGGGTAGAAGTCAGGGTTTGTTCCTACCCCAATTCATTCATATTGATAAGAACCAACCTGTTTAAACTATCAACTGTAAATTCATTCAAGTTCACGGCACCTAGTGTTCATGGTAGTGTGAAAATCAAGAGTGTTCTCAGAGTCTGCTGTTCAAACAGTTGTAGTAACAATGGAAGACAGAACAAAAGTTTGCAGGTGTGATGTCAGTTTGCTGTAAGAGGCCACTGCAAAAGCCGTGAACTTACAGGGAATATTTCAAGATTTACAGTACAAAGACTGACTATCTCATGATAGGAAGGGTACAACCAACACTGTCATACAAAAATTCATATTTTCAAAGATCAATGGAGAGAAAGTAATTCTCATGCCAGTCATACAATGTTAGTCAATTGGGGGAATAATGCAAGAATCTTGATAGTAATTTGTGGGGAAGGCAGTCATTTCATAGAAATAGGCAAATGAGAGGATTGCTGCACAATGTGCTAAGATCTCTACTGACGAAATAATTTTCTGTTATCTATTCAGTTTTCAGAAATAGGTTGTATCTAGCACCATAATAAGTACAATCTGGCAGTAAAGCTTCATATTTATGCCAGGTTTCCTAGGAAAACTATCTTGTTGTAGACAATCATGGAGGCAACATTCTAAGTGTATGTATTTGTATTATTTATTCATGTGTCTGCTCTAAGCAGCAGTAGGGCTTTTTCAATCATAAAAGAAGGGGTTTTGTGATCTTACACATTATATGTTTTTTTGTGTTGCTGATTTCCTAAAACAGATCGAGGAAAAATTAATGTAAAGACCTGGCACGTTTATTTAGAGTCTTCAATTTGACATATTCAAAATGCAAGTCTTAGGGCTCTACCCACAAAAGCGTTTGATAACAGAATGCTATACATGAATAAGGAAAGATGGCAGACTCTTACAGAATAACAACCGAGGCATGGAATTTCCATAAATAGGTATCATAAGTGAGCAGGTCGATGAAGCTAAATACTGTACCATACTAGTATTATGGGAGGTTATATGGAGTACACATAGAACATCGCAGTTTGTGAGAGACTGGCCTGACATGGGAGCTACTCATGTAGTAACATGGCAATAGATATGCAGCTCACCAACAGGGCTGAGACACATAGGTCAGGACTTTGCAGCATTAAACTACAGCATTATGGCCCATATTCTTGATGGACAATGATTGGATACTGGATTTTTAAAAATGGAGATGTGCATATTCTACCACAATTGTTTGTGTTGGATGTCTTGTAAAAAAAATGCATCATCTACAATGGAAACAATAATTGCAGACACATAAGGTCTATGGAATATTGGTAAAAAGAATAAACACCCAATTTCGATAATTAGAAAAGCATAATTCACATTATTATATTATGGTTGTATCAAAAATTGAAAAA
The DNA here is from genome assembly GCA_013266295.2 of Branchiostoma floridae x Branchiostoma japonicum. Lineage (NCBI taxonomy): Eukaryota > Metazoa > Chordata > Leptocardii > Amphioxiformes > Branchiostomatidae > Branchiostoma > Branchiostoma floridae x Branchiostoma japonicum. The sequence goes on from CM023840.1 coordinate 20,755,921, forward strand.
AATAAGCATGCTTTTATGTGTTACTGCTATCTATATAATAGAAATCCAGTCTTACTTATTTTGTATCCAACAGTTACTTTGTAAAAGTCCATCTCTGAACTGTAACCAAGAATAATGGAAAGTATCACTCCAACTATACAGGTCAGCACAGATACGGAATGTTTCCAGACTACTCCAGTCATACTCTCATCTGGTATTAAATGTGTAAGCCCTGGATATAGAAATTATTAATCTCATTCTGAAAAGCTGCCCTTTGTAGTGACCTGCAATGGTTCTACCATATAACTTATAAGTGTCATTATTAATACACTGTTTGACTGACATGTCTACTGGTAATATCCTGATATGCAAGGAACCGAAACACTGCCAACAGTGGAACATGTCACAAACACAATTTTGATGATGTGGCACCAAAAATCTCCCAGAAAGTCTTTTTTTTTTTTAATTTTGCACAAAAATACTTTGAGGCTAAAAAGGTGCTACGTGTGGTATGAGTGTCACTGTGGAGAAACATGACGTTACTTGTGTGGACTGGTGATGTGTTGGGTAATAGTGTTGACTTGATGTACTTTGAATTTTTCTCTTTTTTTTCTCTTCCCCTATGGCTATGTGTCTGCAGAAAGTGATTGTATGGTAGTCAATGTAGTATTCATGTGGACATTATTGGTCACATGTAACATTTTCAGGATGACTATATATTACATCTAAAAGAATAAAATTTTGGGAACATCTTTGAAAGGTTGTCACTAGTTTTTTTAGTAGTAAGTGACAGTGAACAAATGAATTCATATGTACATAACCTCATGTAGTCTCCCTTGTGCACAAAGCAAATCAATTGACAAGTAATGTTGACAGAGAAGAAAAAATTCTTTACCCACAACTGATTAAAACCCTTTAATCCCCAAGTATTATCACATGTAATGTTACACGTCATACTGACTGTAGCTCTTACTGTCCAATAATGTATACCGGGTATATATGTTATAATGGTTCCTTGTAGGTGATGAGAGTTATGATAGATCTCTAGAAAGAGAAACAAGGACCTGACCACTTTCATCTCTCATCCATATCACCTGTCTCATGGGACAATGTATTTTCTAGACTTCTGTCCTTTCCTTGAACCATGACCCCCTTTGCTGTGTCCTGGTTCATACTCCTGGACCCTGATGTGACAAGACAAGCACCATTATCATCATCATCTTCATCCATGTCTTGTACATCACATGGCTCTTCATCATCAAAGTATCTCTCCTCCTCATCCTGACCACGCAGCACCACATTGTCATAATCTGCATTGTCATCCACAGTACTGTAACAGACAGGAAGAAGCCAATGCCATGGTAAGGCAGAAAAGGAAACATATCTGGTTTTCAGTTATTAAACTTAAACAACATTTTGGTTACTTCACATAGAATTATAGTTAAGAGTAGAGAGAAGTATTAGTTGCTGATATTCCATAGCAACACTAGCCAACTCCATATGTTTTCCCACAAAAGCCAACCTGATGAGCTGTAAGAATAAGAGTTGTATAACACAAGAACATTTTCTTCATTTCATGTTACAGTCTGTTAAGAAAGTAAAGCTGTACATCGATACCTGTAGTCAAATTCTTCATCATCTCCTTGAAGGAACCTTTCCTGCATGGTGTGGAGGAACTCTGCCCTGAGGATGGCCTGTTCTGCCTGGGATGGGACCTGCTCACCACGGCCACCAGCATCATCTAGCAAGTCATGCGCACCACATAGGTCAAAGGACGACTAACAACAAATCCTTCTCCTCTACAAATACCATCTACAAATAGAGGAACACCACTATTGGCTGGGACATGTCAGATACTGCAAGGAAATTGATCTCTCCTGCCATTAGCCTGTTCATGTTTTATGTGTTAACTTAAGTTACTGACATGGCTGAAACATTCTACCTTTCCTTGAGACCTGAAAAATGGAACAAGCTCAGCTGTCTGAACCTAATCTGACAAGAGAAACATTCCAAGAGATACTGACCATTGTCTTCCTCCTCTTCCTCATCACTTTCCTCCTCCTCCTCCAACATGTCATCCTCCCTCTCCATCTGCCAAGCAAGCTTGCTCTCAATTATCTTTTCTTCTATCTGTCCCATGATCATTTGTGATAACGACATTTCTGGATCAGCTGACCTCTCGTTCTTCTCCTCAGGGTCCAGGAATTGTCCGATGTGCTGTTCATACAACAGTGGGTCTCTCTGTCTCATCTCCTCTTCACTAAAGTAGGAGCCATCCTGCAGCATTCTCTGCATGGCTTCATACCTCCTGTTCTTCACTCCAGTCTTTTTCTTAGCATTGTCCAACCTTTTCCTTACCTCCTTCATGTAAAAGTCCAGCTCATAACAGTTATGCATCCTCTGGAAATACTCCAGATCCTCTTCTGCCAGGTACTTCCAGAACCTCTCCAGGAAAGTCAGGTGAGATTTCTCCAGGATGCCCCTCACAATGTCCATCTTCTGCTGAGTGCTGAGGTCTGGCTCGTCACGTGACTGGTTCTTAATCCGTGCTTCACTCTCTGCAATCCTCCTGATCATGTGTTCCACCAGGGAGTCTGCTCCACTGGGGAGGCATGCACCTGAGCCTGCTGTGGCTCCCTGGGCGTCTAATGGTCCCACTTCCATGTCTGAGGGGAATACCACATCAGTGTTACCACATGCATGTGTTGAACTAAGGATGGATTGTTAATTTACAAATCATCTTAAGAGCTCATACTTTCACTAACTGAACCAGGGTTCGTGGGTTACTCATCCTAAATCACATTTGTAGAGCTGTTCAGTTCAGTCAACCTATGTTAAGAAAGCACCAAACTTTCACACAAAAAAAGTGCTTGGCACAGCAAATTACGAGTGTTTGATTCACAGTACAATGTTTGTTAACTGGTCTTTTTACTGAGGCTCCTTGGACACAATAATTTACATGGAAATATTTTCGTAATAGCCCATCTCTAACTAAGTAGGACTGTGTATGAAGACATCAATGAATTTGTAAGAATGGTACATTCCTTGCTCGTGCTGATCATTTCGAAACCGTCTTGACGTTGACCCATATTTTCAACTCACAAAAAGCAACCTTTATGGGCTATGTGCTGTTCTACGGTTAGTCAAATCACATCGGTGTTAAAGGAACACCATATCACAAGCACATAAGCTTTCACAACTGATATATTCCACCACAACAACCTGCATCTCGGCCAAGTTCGCCCTCCGCCGCCATGTTGAATACACTAACCTTTGACATATGATGACCTCTATTGACCTTACGTAAGTCGACTCGTGCGGTTTACAAAGTGATGGGACCTTGCTCGCCATCCCATTGTGACTGAATATCTATGTCAAATAGTACCACAAGGTGAACAAGTCGTTTGTGGAAAATGGCCGACGATACTGAGAAAACATGGGTGAGTGAAACAACATCATACGTTACCTAAAAATGCTTCTTTATCATATCAAGGTAGGGCATCTACGGCCAGGTATAAGGCCAGGATAGGACATCAATATAATAAAAATTCGTATTGACATGAACATCCTGTCAATTGCCTCGGCCAACTAAATTTTAGTTGGCCGAGGCAATTGACAGGATGTTCATGTCAATACGAATTTTTACACCACTGACAGAGTGTTTCTGTCAACAATTTTTGTCACTATCCTGAGGATGATCCTGTAAACATGGCGCAAAAATAAGACCGTTATTGATATTCCTGAACAACAATAATGAACTATCTATTTAATGGATGTCTTTAAAAAATGACCCGATCGGTGATAGAACCCCAACCTTCTGATTGCTCTAGGGGAACACTCTACCCCAAAGGCCTGGTTTCTAGTATGGGAACTTCAGGTGTAAGCCTCAGGCCTCCAACCTCTGCATGTAAAAGAACCCAACACACTTACCAAGAAGAGTAGAGGCGACCCAGTGTGCTTGGCTGAAAATGATGTGAGCTGCAGCAAAACCACACTAAACATCTACTAACTACTGTACTTGCAAAAGCATTATGCTTCACCTCAGTTGAGGATGACTGCTTTACCTTTCCTCTTTATTGCAGGGACCAAAGCATTTTATCCAGAACACCCCCTGTGCACGAAACTCTTTTCTGTATGGTATGGGAGGAGGAGCTGTCGGGGGATTTGCGTATTTCTTGTGGACAAGTAAGCACTGTCAATTATATGCTTGGACTAAAATTTACAAATACATGTATTCTGGGAAAGCATCTCAAGCTTGCAGGCACAGTTATACCTTTTATTAGAGTAGAGTAGAGTAGAGTAGAATCTTCGGCCATGTAGGACGTCAGTCCAGTTGAGGCCGCTCCTGTTGACTTCCCCTCTAGCTGACTGTCATTGTGGGTTTCTGTGGGTGGTCCAGGATTTTGAAGTCGTACAAAACCGGGTGGTGCTCCATGTGCCTGTCAAACCTTGTTTTGAAAGAATTCACTGTTGGAGCCTCTACCACGTCCTCCGGTAGTGCATTCCACCACGGAACTATCCTCTGACTGAAGAATTGTGTCCTTTTAGTTGTGTTGGCCCCCTCCCTCCTTAGTTTCAAGTTATGACCTCTTGTGTTGATCCCCCTCTGTATCTCTGGTATGCATGGTGCCGTGTCGTATAGGCCGTGGACGTACTTGTAGGTGTTTATAAGATCTCCACGTAATCTTCTGTATACTAGGGTTGGAAGCTTTAGCACTTTAAGTCTTTCTTCATACGGGAGGACACTTAGGCCTGGAACCCTCCTGGTCGCTCTTCTCTGCACCTGTTCCACCAGCTCAGTATACTTCCAGGTACCAGGAGACCAAATCCCTACCCCGTATTCAAGATGAGGCCTTATTAGTGCTTTGTATAGTGTGACGAACATATTCTTGTCTATGTATTCGAATGTTCTCCATAGTAGACCAGTCATTTGATTTGCCTTGGATACTGATGCTGTAATGTGCTTCTCAAAAAGTAAGTTCCGATCAACTATTATGCCCAGATCCTTTTCTTCTTCTGTGAAGTTCAGATCTACTTTTGTTCCTTGATCTATCATGTTGTACGTGAAAGCTGGATGGTTGACGCCAACCCTTAGTGCTGTGCATTTGCTGGGATGAAACTTCAGTTGCCAGGTGTTCGCCCACTCTTGGAGTCTATCCAGGTCACCCTGAAGTGCCTTGCAGTCACTGACATCTCTCACTGTACGGTATAACTTCGTGTCGTCGGCAAAAAGCTTCAGCTTACAGCCCACTGTATCCGGCATGTCGTTGACGAACAGGGTAAACAATACGGGACCCAGGACACTTCCTTGCGGTACGCCACTGCTCACTGTAGCCCAACTTGAGTGTGCCCCGTTTACACAAACTCTCTGTTTACGTCCGGTCAAGAATGACCCTATCCAGCGGAGAAGATGACCCTTTATACCGTAGCTCTCAACTTTCCTTAGCAAGCGCTGTATTGGCACTGAATCAAATGCCTTTTGGAAGTCTAAATATATGACGTCAGTCGGGATGTTGTTGTCTAGCCACTTTGTCCAGTCCTCTAAACACTCCAGTAACTGTGTGGTGGTGGACCTCCCTGGCAGGAAACCATGTTGATGTTCCGTGAATAGGCCGTTTACTTTCATATGTACCACTATGGCATCTCTAACCAGACTCTCCATGATTTTTCCTGGCACAGAAGTCAGACTCACTGGTCTGTAGTTGTTAGGTGCATTCTTCTTCCCCTTTTTAAAGATCGGTGTAATATCTCCCACCTTCCATGCACTAGGCAGCTCGCCCTCCTGCAAGGATTTGTTGAATATGATGCTCAATGGGATTGCTAGTGGCATAGCCAACTCTTTCAGAATTCTTGGATGGATACCATCAGGGCCCATAGACTTGTTGTGGTTAATGTTCTTAAGTCTCTTCCCTACATCTTCAACAGATAGGTTCACCTCAGACAGAACAGCGCTGTAATGTTGCTTGGGTGCCTCTGGTATGTGGTCCAAGTCTTCCTTGGTAAACGTACTGGTGAAGAACTTGTTAAGCGTCTCAGCTTTCTCGCTGTCTGTTGAGGCCACCATTGTTCCAGAGTGTAGATCGGGAATTCTTTCATTAGTCTTGGATTTTCTTTTGACGTACTGCCAGAATAGTTTTGAGTTCTCTTTTATGTTCTTGGCCATCTCTTTCTCATAAATCTTCAAAGCTTTCCTTGCTTCACCTCTCGCTTGGTTTCTTGCTGTTGTATATTTCCGATAGTCTTCTTGTGTTTTTTTTTTGTTATGAACACTATAAAGTCTCCCGTGTGTATATGACTTTAAAATCTGTTAAGTTGTCTGTAGAGTGACGCATGTATTAATGGGCCTTCTCTAATTTCAGTCAAGTCAATAAAATTCAACATGTGGGTGTCCAGTGTTGCATATGTGTTTATTCCAAGAGCTTATGAACCTGTAGACTCATGCTGTATGCTTTGCTTGATTCTTATGTATGTGGATGTTTATGTTCCTGTAGGCAACCCCAGAAGATCCTACCATGCCCTCATGGTATCTTTCACAGCAACAGTGCTCCTGTACTGGTAGGTCCAGTATTTTCAGATTGACTCCTTTTTTTGCCGTGAACTACTTTTATAAGGCAGTAAATACATGTTCATGAATATTAGATTGCCCTCTTTTTGTGTAATGATCCTTGTGAAATTTCAATTTTCCAGGGTTCCATGTCGATATCAGTATGCACAGAAGCGGATTAAGCAGAGAATGATAAGCCGAGGTCTGAAGACACATATAGTCATGCAGGGCACACCAGAGGCAGAACTATTAGCTTCAGCACAAGAGCCAGGATCCAAGTCTTGACTTAAAGCTTACTCCTGTCCAAAATGTCGTAGAAGAGGGGGGGGGGGGATAGGTAAGTTTTGTCATTAGCCTTTTGCCTTTATCTAGTCCACCATAAACCTGAGTCATAAGTGATACATGTACTGCACCAGAATTTCCTTTATGATACATTTCTCATGGTTTCACAAAGTGTACTTGATAGCAACTGACTTGTATTCACACATTTTGCTTTTTTGTATTTAGGATGAAGCAATAAAGAGTATATTGACAATTACACAATGTTATGGTACAAGTTGCAGAATAGAATAGCAAGAAGCAGTTACATGTATTTTATACTAAATCATCTGGGCATATTGAAATATTAAGCTTCAAAACGATACTCTTTTCTATGAAGAGGATCAATTTTGCCCCGAAAAAATATAAGAAGTCTATTATTGAAGGAACCAGACACTATAACCTTATTGACGCTCAGCGGAGGCCATGTGAACTGCAGCCAACATACAGTAGACGGTAACAGTATTCAGGCGAAATTTATGCCGACCAAACAAACATCGTAATTCAACTCATACAGCCTCAAAACTGGTGTATCATTCAGCACAGTTCTCACCACTATACTGCACTACTTTGTGCTGTGTTATGTGCCCTTGATCACGTGTGGGTGGTGTTCAGCACCAAGGACAGACATGTTTGCACCAATGAGCTGAGGTTGATTCAATTGTCAACGTTTTCATTGATGTGTATGTTTTCTTATCTTAAAGCGAATACAATCTCGGACAGGTGGCCTTATAAATGTATGTCACACAGACACGCACACGCCCACCATTCGTCATGTGTTATGTTTCTGTTCCTGGTTGATTCTAAATTCATTTTAGGCCCAAGTTGGACCATAAAACATAGATACATACATATGTTGCCCATAAACTTACTTGTCGATAGGTAAAACACTTTTCAATGTAAGACAGTTGCTTCTCTTTACTTTGTTGACAACTTTCTACTGGTTCAGGTACTGGGTACCATCAGCAAATTAAAAAAAAAGAAAGATTCAATGCCTGCTTTTACATCATCTTTAATGCAAAATATAGGATTTATTCCACTCACAACAGCACCATTAAAATTTCTACAATTACAGCAGCATTTTACATACTGGTTGGGTACAGAACCAGACTTCCATCCTACTTGTGACTGCATCAGCTTATTCTGACACTTCATGGCCTTCCTCAGTACCACTGCCCTAACATGCCTTATCTACACCAAAGACTATTGTCTGGACAGGGTTAAGAGGGGTCACAGCTGATTTCTTTTACATTCATTTGTAAGCTGATAACTACTACATGCTTGAACTCTATCTATACATACATTGTACATACATGTATATAATTTACATTATAGTACTTATAAACATTAGTGAAGCTAAACTGACTCTCACAGCAGGGTGTTAAAGAGTGTGGTACTGAGGCTGGTCAGTCATGATGCACTTTCCACTCAATATTTCCAACTGGTTTCAATTACAGAACATTTTACAAGAACTCCATCTACTTCTTCTTCTTCTTAGCAGGGTGATGATAAATTGTACTACAGGCATTTCATTATTTACAGACCCCAATGGAAAGTTCTAGGACTGGGAGCGCCAAGATGAATCAGAGGACATCATCATCATCATCATCATTGCCTCAATCATGCAAGGGAAATTACTTGTAATTACCCAGTAGTTCTCCTTACCATTGTACCCTCATTCCTTCTTCCAATTGGTGCAGAAGGCAACAAGAGTGCATCTAATAATGTACTCAACATTATGCCAATGAATACACAATGCAGTAATGCAAGGACATTATATAGAGAAATGTCCTTGGGTAATGTTTACAGAAGGATCCACATCTGTGTGTAACACATCATTACACGTCAAAGGGGCAAATGTCCTTAACATTAACATAAGCAGAAGAAAAATGTTGGAATGCAGGTGCCAATGAACCTATGTACACATATCTCTAGTAGGGAATATTTAATGGACTTCATATCTTATTATTATAGTCCTGGTAGTCTCTTAACTGTCTTTAAAGACCTGTAAAGGAGGAACCTCATGACTTGAGATCATAACTGTTCAGTATTGAACAATATGCAGGAACTGTTCCACGTAATTTAATCAATTGCTGCTTCATCCAAATTGCTCATTTGGTAATAAAATAATCCCGCTGAAAGCGAGTAACCGATTTCCTTAGTACATGTAAGTAGACTATCATGTAGTAATGCTGAACAAAACTTGATAAAGATAAATGATATAAAATGAATTTCCCCTGTAAACACTTCAAAATAAAAGGAAAATAAAATCAATGGTTTTAGTTTCAAATCATTTAAAACATGATTAAGTATCATACAACTTATATAAGAAACAAAATCCACAGAACTGGATAGGTTCCAACAGTACAATACAAAACATCTATAAAACCTACATTCCTATACAGCTGTAGTTCACTATTTTAGTATTTATTTATTTACCATCCATCAATCTATACAGAGAATGTCTCAATGACAGCTTTGCTGAGATTTCCTTTAGTTACATGTAATTACACAGATGTATGGCACTTGATATCATAGCCATTGCACAGCATCATTCTGTACACTATTGTCTAGACATAAATCTGCTACACTGAGAATTCTTTACCCTGTGAAGTTGCTGAAGTTCATTTTAAGTTTGATACTGGGCTGTGCAGGCTGTGCTGCTTTAGACTGCTTGGTGCTTGCTGCTTTGCTAGCCTGGCTGGCTCTGATGGCTGCTTCCAGTTTGGCCTTAAGGTCAGGTGCAGAAGTGATCACACTCTTGAAGGCAGCTGGATACTGGGGACCTATTTTCAAGAGGTTTTGCAATGCTTTTTCATGGAGAGTCCGAGACAGTTTTCCTGTGCTTTGCAGGAGACTTGAGTCTACCAAATAACTGACCAGGATGGGGACTAGCAGGTTGACCAGATGGACTCCTGGCGGAATGAGTGAGAGATGGCATGGGGTTAGTGTCTAGCAAAAAAGAATATTCTCATTCAACATCTTAATTGCCCTCCCTGATGGAAATGCAGTAATGGGTTTTGCCATCATAATGAATAGCACAATTACCATTAAGATAGGCTGGGTTGAATTTTACTTACTGAGGTGGTCCTCTGTCATGGCCACTAAAGTCTCCAGCAGCTTCAGGGCCTCCAGAACAGTGGCCAGCTCCATCTCTGTGCTGGGCTTGTTCCTGCTGGCCTCCTGCAGACGTTCCACCACCAGGGGACCCATGGTGTGGATGTAAGGCGTGGCCACCACCACGTCTGCTTGGAAGATGGAGGAAAGGGTCTGCAGGCACTTCAGCTGCAGCTGTACATGAGAAGGGAGGGCAGAGGAGAAATAACTAAATAACTAGGCTAAATAACTACTGCCATTAAACTGCCAATTTGATTAGGCTAAAAATATAGTGGTATGCTGAGTAAGTCTAACACTTTCTATTCCAACAACAGTTGGAAGGGCAGAGAGTATTGGTAGCCCAAAGTAAGTGTCCATGTTAAATACCTGTGGATTGTCGGACTGCCAGGCCTTTTTGAAGGCATCTATACACTGTTGCTGCAGGTTGGGTGCTGTGGTGACCTGCTGTGGGGAGGCCATGATGAGCATGGCCAGGGCCAGTAGTGTGGTCACCTGCTCCACACCTGATCTGGAATCATCTGTCAGAAATATAACAGGTACAGGTGGAGAGATTAGTATGGGAGCTGCTTTATCTCATTACAACTCTGCTAAGAAATAACTTAGACGGCCTAAAACAATATGATGAATTCCTAAGCTGACTTATTACTACTACATGTGTATTACCGGTAACATGGTAGACACTTCCTAAGTCTTACTTATAGAAGTTATGCAAATGCATTCTCCAACATCTTATGTGGACATTTTCAATAGACCACATTTTATAGACTGTGACTAAATCTGATCAGATTGGGACAATTTACCAAACAAACTTCAAAATACCTACCTACCTAACCTATAAAACAAAACTACCGGTATCAGTACCTGCTAATAAAATGTCCCTTATCTACATCCATCCCCAGACATTGATTCAATAATTCACCTCTCTAGCATAATGTTAAGTGATGAGTGACCTTGTTTGCTGGAGACATCCAGTATGGTGGCCAGTGTGCTCTGCAGCAGCCTGGTCCATTCTGCTGCACACGTCTCGTCCCTGGCCAGGGGGCTGGAGGCCAGCGACTTCAGACTCTGTAGAGCCGTGCTGACAGGGAGGGGTAACCTGGCGTCGCCTGCCTGGGAGGACGTCTCCCTCAGGACGCCCGTGGTCAGGAACAGGATGGTGGGCAACACGGAGACACTCCCTGTACAACAGGAACATCAGTGGGGTAGTCAGATACCTGCTACTGGGGCCAACTAGTTACAGTAGGTGGTACAGACATCCAGGCTCCCAGTATTAAAGCTGCCTCCATATAGACACTTGTCAGCAGTGATAGGGCATTCATCCTAAAGAAGGTCATAGCTATAGCAAAATTTCAGGAAGTCATGGTTTTCTTGTGTAGGAATGGATGAATGAATTTATTATCAATGTGTAGGATTGAATGTTGAATATGATACAAATTAACACAGACATGGTTTTATGTTAATAGATGCCACAAAAAGGGTGAGTGAGCAACAGAATACCCAGTATCTAAAAACTTCATTGCCTGTCTTAGTCCTTTATATATGATAAGGTTGACAACAGCTTGTAAAAGGTCCTAGTAATTAATATCTCCTGTTCCTGCCTTCCTCACCTTTAGGGGAGCAGAGCTGTGGTAGATCTGCCATGATGGCCACAGCAGCCGACACCAGCTGGTTGGCCTCCTCCCCCAGCCCCTGCCGCCGACCCCCATTCTGCAGCTGGGCAGGGGCCGGCATGGAGGGGTTCAGAGCTGGGATCTGTCGGATCAGCACACACAGGCACACCTCCAGGGCTGCGAACACCGAGGACTTTCCTGGGACAATGTCTCCACTGTCTCCTCCCTCTCCCAGAGGAGCTGCCGTGGCATCCAGCTTCTCAGCCTTTTCTTCTTTGGATTCTTGTTATGAAGAGCAAAGGACAAAATTATACAGCTGTTTGAGCTTAAAACTGTACTTAAAAACATAATATAGTCCCTACCAAGATACACAGAATTTTGTACAAGATATATACATGCACTTCTGCAGCCGGGCTCAATTAAATTTGAGGTCATTGTTTTAACCAAACATAAGTTTCCTCACCCAGCTGTTTTTTGTCCTCCTGTAACTGTTCCTTGGCAGCCAAGATGACTTGTCTGGCTACAGACATGATTGCCAGCTGGATGGGGAGGGCATCCCGGGTCAACAACAGTCTATGCAGAACGTTGAGAACCTCAATGGAAATAGCTTGGTCTCTTACAAGCTGGCTCCGGGGCCATGGTGCATCCAGGAGTTTGTGCATAGCATGTAGACATGTGGAGACAGTTTCTAGGGGTTGGCTGGCATGGGGTGAGCAGAGGGCTTCTATACAAATACCTGAGGATGAGGAAATCAAGAAGACTACGTTACAAACAACCTTGTAGCACCCGAAGTTTCAACATCTTCCACAGCTTGAATGCAGTCATCTGAACAATGGTGGAAAACAACCTATTCTCAATTAAGGTAGCTCACCTAGTATTAAGTGGAACCTGTCGCTATTTATCTCCTCTGGAGTTTTCTTCTTTTGTAACATACTGCCATCAAATCCACCCATCCCAGCTCCTAATGGTCCCAAGTCCTCATCCTTCTCAGCAGCCACATGTGCAAAACCCCCATCATTCAGCCACAAGGCTGCAGCGTACAGTATAGGTGGCCATGCTCTCCTGTAGTGGGGCCTGGCACTGTCCACTGCCTCAGCACTGTAGAAGGCACCGCCCTCCGTGGGCAGCTGGCTGGAGAACTCTGGGGGGAGGGCCAGTAGGGCATAGTCCTTCAGCGCTGCCAGCCAGTGTTTACTGAGGGAGGGCAGCTCAGGTTGGACCATGGTCAGCAGGCTCTCAGGCTCCCCCTCATCATTCTCTGGTTCCTCCTCAGGAGTCTTGGACTGAGGCTGCTTGGTCATGGCTACTACATAGACCTGGAAAAGACATATTCACTGCAGCTTAAATTTGATGAGGGAACTACATGAAGCCAAAGCACGATAAAGTTTTAATTGTCCTCTACATACCAGGTCTCTTACAAAGATGAAAAATGAGGGTAAAATGTCAGCTACCATGTGCTTAATACATTGGACTAGTCAGCCAAATACCCAGTAGAGAATGTATCACAAAGACTTTGTATATCAGCCTGTTGATGTGCCCCACCTCTGCCCAGGCCTTGAGCACAGCCAGTTTCTCCATACTGGAGGCACTCTCGCTGTACAGCTGGGAGGGAGCATCCTTCCCTCGCTTCAGCTTGGCTAGTGATGACACCATCAGCTGTTGTATTCTCTTCAGGTCATTCAGGTCAACAAAGACACCACTGGCAATCCAGGTGCTGCATACCTGATGGAACAATTAGAGAATGTAAATTGCAGCATTTCATCAATTGTAGAAAGTGCAGAAATTGGACCTTTTATAATACAGAGCATGAAAAGAATACAATCAAAACCTTTCTGGTAGACCTTGATAGATCTTTTCATGACAACACGTAAATGTGGAAAACTCTTCAGCACTCTGCAGAGTTGCATATAACAAAATTGGATGCTCTTTCTACCTTACCTCACAGGCCATGGCTGTAACATCTGAGGGTGTGTCTGGAGTAAAGGCTGGTCTCAATGCAGCTCCAACCTGCCACAAAAGGTAAAAAGAAATGTTGCTTGTCTTAGAGGACTGGACAGCATGTTATACTGGGCAGTACTGACGAGTACCAAAAGCAAACATAGGAAATTCCAGAGGCAAATTTCACACACTGACCTGGGCCTGGTACTGCTCCATAATGAAGTGCCCTGGAAATTCTGGCTCAGGGACCTTAGCAAACTTGGTGATCACATCCTGGAGAGTAAATGAACATATTTATCAGGATATGAAAGATCTAAACAGTAAAATCCAGCTCATGAATCCCTACTTCAGCCTCATGTATGAGCTGTTGATTGCCTGAATTGAGTTATTTCCGTCATGCAGTGATTGGCAGCTATGTTCACCTGTATAGCTTGCAGTCCGTACTGTCTCAGCTGGTCGTTGTCTGCTGTAGCTGCGATGAACGTCATCCTGACCAGCTCAGACAGGTGCAGCACCAGGAAGTCCACTGGGGAAAGGAAACCTGCCATTAGTCTGTGTAATCAATCTAGTTAGTGTGGAGGACTGGACACAAAAATGACTTTCAGCCATTTGTTATGTCTAGGTTGTCTATGGGCATTGTAGTACTATTTCCCAAGCTAGCGACAACAAATTTGTGTGTGCACGTCAAATTTATATAAGAAGAAGAGAGCAATCCTATTGTGATGTTGTTACCACTATGTATATGTAAGAAAAACTCTGTAGAACAGCCAAATGCAATGATCCCTACATCACCATGGGACTGGCCTACCTGTCTGATTAGAGGCTTTTAGCTCCTTTGCCTTCCTAAGGTCAAAGTTCGTTGGGTTTCCCTCACAGGCCTGGATGATTTTCCTCACACAGTCTGTGGCAAACATGCGGGTAGGCCAGCGGGGCGCAACAGTGGGATGGGTCTTTACCTGGGGAAACACATCCTTTGAAATCAGATGTGCTCGATAGATACTCAACTTCGCTTTCATAACTACAAAAACAGCCTTAAAGGGGGGCAAAACTAAATTTTTTTTAGTCCACTGCAGTATAATAAATATACCACAAAGTACAATTCTTACTTGTTTTACATTAGTCCATGACAGATTAGCGTTGTTACACCATTTCAAACTCGCACCTTTAATCTAATTTAATCACTGAGGTCTCACGTCCTTTGACCCTTGTGACGTCAGGCCGCAGCCACCACGCATCTCACAGCACTAAGTTAATCTCCAAGCAGATCTTACGGTGGCCAAAGACAGTATCCAATTGGCCAGACAGTTACCATTAGCTACCGGTGGCTAATGGTAACTGTCTGGCCAATTGGATACTGTCTTTGGCCACCGTAAGATCTGCTTGGAGATTAACTTAGTGCTGTGAGATGCGTGGTGGCTGCGGCCTGACGTCACAAGGGTCAAAGGACGTGAGACCTCAGTGATTAAATTAGATTAAAGGTGCGAGTTTGAAATGGTGTAACAACGCTAATCTGTCATGGACTAATGTAAAACAAGTAAGAATTGTACTTTGTGGTATATTTATTATACTGCAGTGGACTAAAAAAAATTTAGTTTTGCCCCCCTTTAAGGAATAAAGGCAATAGATATTCAAATGAAATAAAAAGTAGACAAAACTAGCTATCTCTTATCAGTACCTCTCCCCCAGCATGGAATTTAGCTGTGTCATCATCATCTTCATCCTTGTCCTCCTTGTCATCTTTCCTCCCCTGTAGAGCCTTAGGCTGAGGAGGGCCACCGGTGTCTGTGGGCACAAAGTTGGCTTGTGATTTAAACTGAACAGAATCTATGACAGCTCATTTCTCACTGCAAAATAAGCCAGAACTTTTAATGCTCTTAAGTATAACTGGTCTTGTACTACATTGCTGACAAGATACAGAGCCCTGGGAGTAACATTTTTACCCCCAGACCTCCATTTCAGCCCATAAACAATCTATTTGTACTTGTGCCAGGCCTGTAATATGTCTATTGTACAGGCCTGCTAAGAAGAGTCACTGTGAGACTCTGACCTGTGGCTGCTGTGAGCACATCTCTGCTGAGCTGCAGCCAGTGAGACAGGTTGTCAGCTGCCAGGGACTGCAGCATGCTCAGCAGGGTGTCGTGGATGTCCCTCCTCAGCTTCTGGTCCACTTCCTTATCCAACATGCTGAACAGCACTCCCTCCAGACCTGGTGAGGCAGGAAATATAACATGTGAACACAGAAGACCCATCACAACCACAGGATCTACTTACTACATAAATTCAACATTGCAAGTTATCAAGCAAAGACTAACATCCTGTAAGAAGATAACCAGAAAACAACTTGTGTTGATGTCATGATGTACAAAAACTTTCTATGTGATCTTATATCTGCCTTCACTGTCCTGACTCATCCTACCAGTTTCAGTGATGTTGACTTCTTCTGGGGCATTCTCTTCTTTCCCAGTCTTCAGTTTGACATCCTTCTCTTTGACCAGCGTCATGGCGTACTCACAGACTTCCCGAGCCTCCCTCTGAGCCAGCTGCCTCAGGCAGGCCACGGCCGCCCGCCTCAACAGGAGGTGGGTACTGCCCAGGTTACGCTGGACAGCAGTCAGAACACACAAGTTAGATCTCCACTGTTGTATGTTTCACACCTTGAAAAATATCCTTACCAATAAGGCGTTCAGTGTAATGGGTTTTGTTATCTTACATATAGCAGATGGTTAGCCTCAAAGGTGCATTTAAGTATTGACAATTTTGTATAGTTGCTACCTTACACATAAACAGAGAAACTTAACTTAATTTCCTTCACACAGACAATTCAACCTACGAATTTTGGGCTGCAACTCTAGCCTTCATCAGAAAGAATCACACACTATTTTCCACATGTGACCTTATACTGTCATATTTCTTACTTGGAACTAATCTGAGCTATTTATCATGCTCTTTACCGAGGAAGACAAACTTCCCAGTTAATACTTACACACAGGTTGGGTACCAGACTGGACAGGTTGACATGTCGTGGTGCAAACAGGTGGAGCTGCTGCAGGCAGGAGATGGCCTCTGTCTGTACCAGGGAGTCAGGGTGGTCCTGCATGATGGCACAGGCTACCAGACAGGAGGTACGGGCTGTGGCCACTGCTCCAGAGTTACCTGTGGGTACAACATCATCCACATAATCCACTTACAATGGTAAAGGTTTGGAACATACTATTGTAAAAAGTGTCTTTTCTTTGAGCAGGACTACCAGTCAAGATGTGCTTGTAAGTTGCAATATAAGATATGTATTGACATGAGCCATCAATTGTCTCGAGCGGTTGAAACAGTCTAGAGTTTGCAACATAAGCCTGTTTCAGTAAATAAAAACTACACATCACCAGCTACCAGGAATGTAAATGTCTGGCAGGCACACCTTGGAGCTCAGGTCCCAGTGTGGTGATGAGAGCCTCTAAACACTTCCCCAGGCACTGGTGCACCTCAGTGTGTGCAGGAGGGATGGTGAGGGACAGCTGTAACACCAGGGACAGGGAGGGCTCCACATAGCTACGGAACATGGGGCCTCCAGAGTCAGAAATCAGGGCCAAAGCATGAAGAGCCCACGCCTGGAAACAAAAATGGATATACTTGTACTGTTGTTTTGTAAAGACCTATTGCACACAACTACTGTATTAAAACAGACCAAACAAAACAATCTTGTAGATGGCTTGTCCCATCTGCACAAGTATATCTCTATATTTCTACCTAGTGAAAAAGTCCCTGACTATGCATGTCACACCTCTGTATCACCTCTACGTACTAGAACCACACTACACCTCAACACAGCAGAAGTGGTGCAAAGACTACCCCCATGCCAAGTCTCATACTGGACACCAACTCCCCAGCATCTGACACAGCCTTTTGGTAGGAGAGAACTCCACCCTCTCCACCCTGACACTGCTGAGCCATCCGACCACTCACCTGCACCACTGGTGAGCTGGAGTCCTGTGCCAGGGCCAGCAGGATGCTGACACTAGTGTTGAGGTGCTGTCCTGACCCCATCCCTCCCACATATCTATGCAGGCACCCAAGTGCTAGAGAGTGTCCTGTTCTGGAGACAGCATCTCTGGCCGACTTCAACCTGAAATAAATCAGTACCACCAGTGAGAGATGGAGTCAACCTTTGGCTCAGGACAAAAGTTAGCACAGTAAACACAGCGTCAAAGCTTGTCACATGATAGTAGTCTATAAAAGATAACGTTGAGTGACAAATGTAGTGGGAACACTTACTTGTCAAAACTGTTCTGTGCCTGCTGTGCGATGAAGGCACTGTCCCCCACCACCTGTGCCATACGACCCAGGGCCTCCCCTGCCGCACACCGCAGGATGGGGTTGGGGTTCATCAGCGCATTCTGACAGAGGGGAAAATCTGGTATCAGTACAGGTAGCAAACCTTACAGTACATGTTCCCATAAAAAAATAAAACAAAGATAAACGAATATTGTAGGAAAAAATCAAACTACAGTACAGATATAGCTTACCCAAAACAAGGTCAATACCTTCCACTTACCATAATCAGTTCGTTAGCCTGGCGGATGATCTCTTTTCCCCCTAGTCCACCCTTGTTATCTGCCAGACCCTAGAAACACAGCGAGCAATCAGGGGAGTCTGACATGTTTGAGGAGAACAGATTAACCACCACATCCTTATACCCATCACCTTAGTGACCAGGTCTTTTCTTCATATTTGGTTTTACATTACCGGTAGTACCAAATAAGAAGCGGCTCAATTATACTATATTTATAGTCTCAACTGCACCAAGCATTTGGGAAGTAATCCTTACATGCAAGTGTTGGTTTATTGCTGAAAACCCTTTGGCACAATATGGGTTGTCTATGTATTCCAACCACCAAGACCTTACAACTGCACAGCTGCACCTAAACTACCATCAGCAGGCCAGGCATCCACCTTTTAATACACCAGCTAAACAGGGCTCAAAATTTAACAAGAAACACACACACAGATACAGATGTTTGTGACACAAGCTTAACAATGTGAGGGGTAGACAGTTTGACACATCAACTTAAGATACAGAACGGGAGAAACAGTAACAAAACACTTAGACATTTTGAGCCCTGTTTAATCTACAGAACACAAGCTGTGAGCAAACCTTCAGATTGGCATCTTTTCTCATCTCTTTCTGCTCGGGTAAGAGAAACGAATCAAACAGGGATGATGATTAGTGATGAGGATTTGGCTATGGATAATAGAAGTGAGCTTGGTGATGACTACAATCTATGCTAGAGTTAGAGCAGTTATCTATGTTAGTTAGAAGGCAGCTCAGCTTTACATGACTGTTGTGTTATGATTGGTAAAGCAAGCTGTCCTGAGTGTGTTAAGAAAAGGTGTGGGAGAGATAGCACATCAACCCACCTTTGTTTTATTTCAATGTAACTGAGTGCATGTATCACATAATAAATAAAGCTCAAAGTACTCCTTTTCCTTCCTAATCTTGCTCACCCACTTTTTTCATCAATCATAAACACATTGCCATAAAATCTACACAGAGTTTACAGCAGTAATGCAGAAGAATTTGGACAGAATCTTTTTGTTGCTTTAAGCTATACTTGTTACAACACTAATTATGTTGTTCACACAGAAATCATTTTGTGCATTTCTGTCTAGTAAAAAGAAATATCAATTAATAGGAACAAGGGCTTACACCGGTTGATAAGACCACTAAATGACTGGTGGTTTGAGTAAGTTTGGCAGGTATTTAAAACAATCATACCTTGAGAGCACTCAGTACAGCAGTGAAGATGTTCATCTGGACAGCCTGCTGTCGCTGTGACTTGGCCTGCCGAATACACTCAGCAAAGTGCTCCAGCATCTGCAGCCGGTGCTTCTGGGCCACGTGGGGAAACACCACACCAAACAGGGCCACTGATGCATCTATCACTGCCACCCCAAGGGGGAGGGGGCCGGGAATAGCTACAGTCTGAAGGGATTGGGCGCGTGGATGGTTATAACTCAGAAACAGTCCATACAAGTTTCACAAAATCGTTGTTAAGTAATTCTAATAAAGGACCAATTTATGAGAGAAAAGAGTATAAGAATGTGACACACACCTGGTCGACTCTCAAGTATATTGAAGAGGGATCATGCTCCAGAGCACCTGACCCAGATGCGCTGTTGGGCTGGAGCTGTAGTTTGAGAATATTGACACTTCTCAACTAGAGGCTTTTTTGGGTAATCAAAAATAAACGACACGGTTGATTCAAAACTACCATCTCATATAACATGGAAGTGGAAGAATGTCTTGTGTCCAGCCACCCACCTGGTCCTCCACAGATTTGTGGTCAGTCTCCTCCAGCCAGGAGCCCAGGATGCGGGTGTCATCGGTGTGGCACATGGAGCGCAGCAGGGACGTGGTTGTGTTGGCAGGGTTGTCTGTCAGGGTGAACTCTGCCACCAGTTCTCTCAACAGGGCATTGAAACTACCTGTTATAGAGAGTACGAAGGGCAGAATGACTACCAACACACTAACTACGCATACCTGTTGATTTTCCATACATTTAAGCCTAGAAACATAGACTATCAGTAAACTTAATAGCAGAAAATGGCAAAAAAAACTTGCTTGTATTGATGTTTACAAATGTTTTTATTCAGTTACATTTGATCATAGCTGGTTTAAGCTGGCAGGAGGCAGATTACCTTCGTAAGCTGTAGGTGGGAGGAGGGCGAGGATGTCATACAGCCTGAGCCTCACCATGGCAGCACTGGCCTTCAGATGGGCACCGTACGACTTGATTACACTGGGGATGCTGGGGAGGGGGGGAGAAATAGCTCAGGTAAGACAGATGGTAACTGGCTTTATTGTGCAATCAGATAATAGACCCATTCCCTTTGCTTATACAGCTGTATATTTATTCTTCATGCTGGCATTTGATAAAAACAAGCTAGATCTGAAGACAGTTAGCACATAATTATGGTAACATAATAACAGCTGTCACTGCAAATTCCAGAATGTCAAGGAAAAACTAATGTCCTCTACGATCTGCGTAAGGTGATAACTGACATGTTAGGTAAGATGCTAAAGTTGTGAGATAAAGTGACTTACTGTGCCATCATTGTCATGGCACACTCCAATGGGGTCATGAGTCTTCTGGTCACATCATCTGTCAACAACTCACTGCAGTGGGCCACAAAACTCCTCATGGCTGGGGGGTGCAGGAAACAGTTATGAACACTGAGTACTCAGAATGACATAGACACACAACACAATACCCTGTACTACAATACTATAAAAAGATCATTTGACTGTATTAGATAGGGCCTAGACATGGTACACGTTCTACATATTGAAGTCCGATATCAAAAATGCAATACACTGTGGTAAAAAGTCTTCATCTTACCACACAGTGCCCCCGCCCTCCCCTCCAGGGTGACCTGCCAGGTGAAGGCATCACCACGAGCCTTCTCCCCCTCCAGCTCCTGCTTGGACCGGGGGAAGGCGTTTCTCCACAGCAGCAGCATCCGGGGGACATGGGGCTTCACAGAGGGGGGACCTGGGAATGGAATGAGTTTACTTTCAACATTACAGTTGACAACAGCTGGCTACAGCTGGTCAAGTACAGTTGTACTGACTTGTACATGTAAGTTCTGTCAGGAAACTTTATCCAATAGATATCAGAAAACCTACAGATTACTTGCACAGTAAATTTCCAGCAATTATATACACTTACACATTTTTTTTTTGTAAATCATTGTAATTAATCTATACATTCATTACTGTACAGCACTCTTTGATATGGCTAAAAATCTTCATCAGCAGGACCAGTGACCCTGTTTCTGGACCAGAAGCTATATCTACATCTACATACATGTCCATTACCATCAGTAAGCTCAGGATTGGTTAGGAACCTACCTAACGTCATGAGCGCTCCCAGCAGCAGCCAGCCTGCCTGAGTGCGCTGCATGGACATGCGGCTGTTCTGGGTGGCTGTTCGGAGCAGCTCCTCTGCTATGCTGAAGACCAGTTTGCCCTTTGAATGTGGAATACCAAGCGGACACTGGTGGACTCCACCAATCAGGGCAGCCAGGGCATAGCTATAGCCTGACACGGCTTCAGGGGAGGACTTCAGCGTGTTCAGCCGGTCAGCACACCTGGGAAAATAATACATCAGCACCCATCCTCAACAAGGTACAGCAAAGTGTTGTTCCTAAATCCCTGCAATTAGTCCAGACTGGCTGACTTGCTGATCTGTGATGTCCAAACATACAAGATATCTTACAAACTATTGTATCAACTGGCTGGGCAAACTTTTTCTTTCTTTGGGTATTTCAGAAATGCCATCTCTCAGACTAAGGATGTATAATATGTATTCGCTGACAAGAATTTGCTCTTGACCTGCCATGCATATGAGGTCAACAATCTCTGAACAGTTACCAAATTCCTGTTTCCCTGTGACTAATGCTACTGAACTTTTGTCACAAAACATTCAGTGTGTTTAAGATACGTAGCAAACAAGTATGGCTTCTTTGTTTAACATCACTTACCACAGGTGCCAAGAGCCTCTTTATATGAACATTGAGAAACGAAAGAAAATGAAGGATGTAAGTAGGAGAAAACCCTGTGGGTTGTGTGAATTATGCAGCAGTGTGGCACCTCTAAATTCTTGAAAGGTAGAGTAGCAGGGAGATGCTAAGGTGCAATACCAAGGTAGGAGTTAGAGGTCCTGTGCAGCAATTTCAGAGGAAACATTCTGCATTCATAATTTTACAGCACCAAGTTAGAGTAGATAGGAGATGTAGGAGTTCTATCCCAGCAGTTTCATGGCAAAGTAACATGAGCCTAACATTTAATGTTATGTTAACTTGGCACTATACTTTGAACCTGTGAATTCCTATTTTTCCTCGATCACACTCTTTTCACCAGTACTTCAATTTTACTTTGAATGTCCTTCTGTGAACCAATCAGTATTGAACCACTCCTCGATATTACACCTTTCCAGGCACAGAATGTTATCACTTAGCATGTGTCAAAACATATAGACATTCCTTGACAACACAGAGAAGAAAGGCAACGACCACACAGTGTAGGACAGTAGAAGGAAGGGAGGGGTACCTGTCAATCAGAGGGGTCATCTGTGAGGGCAGGGCCACTGCAATACATCTGAGGCACCAGGCTGACGCTAGCCGGGCAGCAATGCTGGGGTGCAGTAGGACTGATATCACTGGCTCAATTATACCTGGAAAATGATAAAATAACTCATAACAATATCTGCCTTTAGGACTGCCTTACAGTGGGCTTTAGAATTCATGTTTAATCAGTTTGTTTGTTTAGTTTGAAGTCTGCAGTTTGAAAGAAAGCTGCTTGGGGAACTGTTGTATCTTATGAATATATAAGAATCCTTTTAAATTCCTGGATCTAGATATAGACTTTTCCCACAATTTAGTAACTTTTCCCTTGAGCCAAAGCCTACCACTGACAACAACAAATAAAAACAATTCGAAATTCATTTAAACCTTTTACGTATCCTTTAAACAACCAAACACAGACATACTTGAGTTAGCTTCAGTAACGAGAGGTGCAGCACATGTCTGCAGACTCTGCAGCAGGCTGCCCAGCTCCTGCAGGGCGCACACCAGTGAGTGTTGTGTGTTGGAAATGTCTGCAGCTCCTCTGCCCTCAGACTCTGCTTTACTACTGGCATCATCTACATAGAGGTGTACAGAACAAGGCAGTTAGCACTGCACTTATCTTCTGATATCCATGCTTACCTATTTGATATAATCTTGGAGCTAAAGTTCATTGGAAGTAACAACAGCATCTGAAGATGTGGCAACTGTATCTGCATGGTACTCCTTATCCTCATAGGTGGCAGTATGTAATATGTAATACATCAGCAATACCAGTTTACATACATGTTCCAAACAGTATTGAAATGTGGAACTGGTTAAACATAGCTCACCAACAACTGTCATCTGCTTGCTGACAAACTGGCAGAGTTCCCTGGCAGCAGCGATCTGGGCCTTCTCTCCCAACAGTTTCCCCAGCACGGCCCGCAGCATGAAGGACACACACTTCCTGGAGTACACAGCATCCACGTGGGTGGGCGTGGCCTGCAAACAGAACAAGAATGGAAATGTAGCTTGATCCAGTTTAGCTAACTGAAAGGTGAATCTTAAAATGGTTGTGAAGGACAGACACTGTGTACATTCATGTACAATGTATTTACTAAATACAGTTTCAATGTGCCAGGGTAATTCCCTAGCTGCATTTGAAAAGTACAATGAAATGTGGACCAAGGACTTCCCATGTTAAGGACTGCAACCCTTTCAAGCAGGATGCAAATTGAGCAACCACACCCAGAATGCATACTTCTGGTCCATATGTAGGGCCACTAACCACTATGTGCTATGTCAACAACACTGTCAAGGTCTATAGTTTTTGGCTTATCAGCAATAACACGCAGAGCACTGGATATACCTTCAACAAATCAAGCTAAGATTTTATAAAACCTTACCTTTGGACTTGCCAGTAGATCTAGGACATGTGTGAGGAAGACAGACATGTTCCTCTCCAGCCAAGGACCCCCCAAGGTCATCACAAACACAACATGAGCCTGTGGGTGGTGGGGGGACAGAACATGTTTTAACAGAAATCTGTATTTTCATAAATTTTCATGAACACTAGCATGAAATTAACTTTAAAGAGCTTGGAAGCAATGTGAATTTAGAACCAACTCCAGCAATGTCCAGTCAAAATGTCCACAAAGAGTGTCTCACCTGTGTAACCCCCACCCGGACTTCTCTCCTGACTTCTCCCCCTTTCAACAGCTCTCCTCCACCTCCCTTAAGGAAGCCTGAACCTCCCCTCAGAAATCCAGAGGACAACACACTGAACACATCGTCTAGGGACGGCTTCTTCATTTTTGCAGCTGTGGTCAGACATGAATATGGCATCACTAATCTAGACAATCACGAAAAAGATTTTTATAATCTTTATTCAGGCACAGAAATACAATACCTTTAATGCACAAAGGATCAGCTACGCCTTTGTAAATGTTGAAAAACTTACTGGCTGCCTTTGGAGTGAAGGGTGCTGCCATGGTGACGCCCAGCAGCCTGGCCACAGCACAGCGGACATCATAGTTTGAGCCGTCCATGGCCTGGAAGCAGAGTGAGGCCACTCGGTCCAGCTCACTGGTGTACATGAAGGGAGCCTCGTTCACAAGCTGGGTCAGACACTGGAACAGAACAGGAGGCCATTGGCATTAGATGGGTTGAAGGAATAAAGTTATGTTCATTGGGGTATCACTCAAATAGGTGCATGGACAAACTAAGAAACTCCTTGGATGACCTTACAGCTATGATTAAAAGGTCATTGAGGAAGAAACCTATTTTTATGTGAGGAGTGTACATTTCTTTATGTCTGACCTTGGCTGCAGCCACCCTGACAACCAGGGACCTGTCCACTAGGCAGCCCCGAGCCACCTTGTAGATGTCCTTGTGCTGAGAGGCTGCTGCTGACCCCAGGCCCATCAGGATCTTCTCCAGGGCAAGCATGATCTCACATCGACCCTGAGACTGGGGATTACAACATACTGTGAGAATCACACTGCAGGGAAATAATCATCACTGTGTATATACATGTATAGTAGGGTTGGGGTGTGGCAGTGATCTGTTTTGTAGCAAAAGAAATCAGTACTTGAAATCATCAGCAAACAAACAGCTACTACAGGAAATAAAACTTACCACGACCTAATTGAGGAGAAAGCAAATTAATATAACATGCAGTTAAGACAAACCATACAAAATGTGCAACTTGTTTTACTAATAGGTTCCTCCACCACAGTTCATGATATCCAGACCTTTCTGGTGATGTAGCAGTTTAGATACAAACTAAAGCCTTTTTATGGCAGCAGAATTCATACATTTAAAGTACCAATTGGAGTTAGCTCTTAAAAAAACAACTGAAGGTCTGTAACAGTACACAGGTGGAGGAATCCATGTGCGATGTCATCTAAAAGTGAAATAAGATTTAATGAGATAACTATTAGCAGGTAACAAGCAGCCAGCTATCCCTTTTTGAATGACAGATGAGGAGAGGCAGTTGCATCTAAACAACTTCATGTCTAGAACAGCAGGCAGTCAGTGATAGGAGGATCTCTATTGGATCATGGGATTTGATCATGGCCAAACTTGATGGGAAAAGCAAATCTGCAATTACTTCACATCTGCTCCAGAGTTTGTAACATTACATATTGCAGGTGATACCGGTACTAAAAAAAAGAGGCAAACTTCAATTATACATTTGGGCTGGCTTCTCTGAATTCTTTCCACAAATCTGGGACACTTCCATTCATTCAATCAATATTATAAAAAGTAAATGCACATTTGTATCAGACCTTTGTGGCAGACTTTGAATACATGAGACATTCAGGCATGAAAGACAGTTCAATCAATGGATCTGCCATTCTGCCTGCAACACTCCACTACCTACTGCCACCTAACATTTGCCTTCATGTGCAAGTTGCAGTACTTTTAATCTGAACTCCAATTCAAAATGGCATTTTGTCACAGCTGATTTACATCATAAAAGATAAGTCGACCAATTATCTGCTTTTTAAAGTTGAAATATGGAGATTTTGGTTCTAAATAAATACTAATGAGGAATTATCCCTAAGGTAAGCATGTATCATTGAAGTTCATCTTCTGCTGTAATACTGTATGTGTCTATTAGTCTGCCTGACATTACAACAATCATTAATTTTGCAAGTGGGAGGAAGCATCTGCCAGTGCCTCCCCTTCATCTGTCATAGCTTGCACCAGAAGCCCTTGCCGGTTACTGCACCACTAGGAAAGCACAGCATCTCAACTTACCCAGTGGTGGGTTCATACAGCATAGCAGCACGCATTTGAAATTGAGATAAAAATTTCAGTCAAACAAAAGTGATCAAACCTTGCTAGTTTGGATAATCTTGTGCAATTGCAAATGAGGTTGTGCAACTTAAAAGTACTATGAGTATGAGCAGTGGAATAATGGACAGGCTTATATCACATACATTGCAAGTTAAAATGAGATGATACTGAAAAGCATGGTTTCAATTAATTACACTCTGTTTGTCTATACTTCATGTGTTACAAATCTGATTTATAACTTTGAAAATAAGGTCAGCCTGGAGAAAATGTTTTTAAAAATGTTTTGATGATTTTGTTCCAAAGGAAGTAGGGTAAAAACATGACTGCATGAGCAAAGTATATCTGTCATTTCTACATGTATAACAAAAGTGTGTTACAAGAAAATGCAAATGCCAAGCAAAACAGCATGGAAACATTGAGCATCTACCTACAAACCTGTCCATTATCTCATGGTTCATACCGGTAATCATGATACAAAGCTTACTTATTGTGTTTAGTGTGCAATTTTTGACTTTATTCTTTAACAGCTACTCTAGTTTCAATTGTCCAACCACCACCAAATCATATTTTGCAGGAAAGTCAAGTCTGTTATCCACAAATATCATGTGCAATCAAAATGCTGCCAACATTCACTGGTGCATCAAAAGGCAATCAACCACACTCAATATCTTCAACTGCATGCACATTTCATCACTCAGGCTGGCACTCGAGCTACAATGGAACATGAAAAACACCTACCTCTGCATTTTTCATTGCTTTGAGCAGGGTTTGCACTGTATCAATGAATGAGCTTCCAACCTGTGCAAGGAATAGGAAAGACAACATGAAAGCAAGCAGCAAGATACACGAACAAGACAAGATGTACTTAAATTGCCTTAAAGAAGACTTCAGGATAAAATTATCATTCATCATTCAATACTTGACTATGCAAAATGTCCATCTCCATAGAAACAATCATGGTGTAACAGCCAGGTCCACTGAGATAACATCATGTAGAAAATATCCAAGTTATAAAAAAAGCTGTGATTTGCCAAAAAAATACATGATGTCATATACTTGTATTTACTTTTACCTAAACTGCACGTGATGAAAATATTTGATGATTGATGGGTAAAATTGATTGATTTGTAGTGTAAAACCTAAAATGAAAGAAAAATCTTGGCATCAACATTCAAGGCCTACGCTGTTGATTAATGTACAGGACAAATGGCTACCAAGTACAAAACTGTCACAGTGATTGATGTAATATATGCATGAAGGCTAAGATAATGTCTACCTTTCTACCAGTGCAGAATTTCCTTATGATAGAACAGAGAAATTATGCATGCATTAAAATCTTGACCAAGTAGATTATACAAAACAACGAATCATCTTACCATCCGCCCCATTTTCTCATGTATAGCCCCTAAGATTTCTACAGCAGCTCTGAAATAAAAGAATACAATATGCCTTATGTATATTAACAGAAAAGCATCACATATTTGTAATTCCTCATTGATTTATCAGTCACTGTGCTTTAAAGGTGAGGAAAATCTGATTTTCCTGTGGCATGTTTTAAGTGCAAATTTGACATTGACAAAATACTCCACTAAAACCAAAGAATAACATATTACCCAGAAGCAGTTCCATAGAGCCTTGGTGACAGCATGTGTTATTGCAATATCATAATGGAATATCTGAATGCTCTTAGCCAAAAAAGCTAATTTTTCATCCAAACTTCATGCCAGGTCACCTCTGTATTGGGTAGTATAGAACAAGTTTCATTATAGATTTGTCAACTGACAAAGAAGGCAAAGAGGTAAAACTTACAGCCTAGTGGGGAGATAGCTGGGTGAGTCGTCCTTATTTTTAAGAATGTCCACACAATTGTTGACTGTTTCAAACAGAGAGAAGGTGTCTCCCACACTGTACAGGTTAGCCAGGCACTTCCCCAGCAGCTTGCGGGTGGGAGGACCAGGGGAACAGTGCATCTGTGCATTCAGCTGCTCCACTAGCTTTTTCTGGTGCTCTTTCACATCAGCCTTTTGAAAAGAAAAGCATTATACAAATGTTAGAAATTCTATCACATATTTGAAGATATAAGCAAAAGGGGCACTGTACCCTGGAATCAATGTTTTTTTGCTTGAGTGGCTCTTCATCAGCATTAATCAAAATTATAATACAACACAAACTAGACAGCATTATACAATAATCTATACCTACTAACAATACTCAAAATCAAACTTGCAAGAACATAAACTTGAAGCCACAGAAGAAGCTGACAAACACACATGGCACTGTCGATAATAAAGACTGGTATACCTTATGAGCTGCAGCCAACACCTTGTCCAAGAAGCGCAACCACTCATAGATGAAGATGGGCCGCTTGGCCTCGTTGATCTGGCCTAGAGCCTCCTCATTCAGCAGCAGGCTGTGAGCAAGCTCCATCTTTCCTTCTTTCAATACTGATATTTGCTGCTTCAGGGAATCAGAGTTCCAGTTCTACATCTGGGAAGAAGAAGATACAGCTGTAAAAACTTCCTGTTGACTGACATGAAGTGTAGACACCCAGACACAAGTAGCTGCAAACATTGACAGTGAGACAAACAATAAGGGCCCCTGTAATTTGGTAAGGTCTGCTCTATTATTGACTTACCTAACACCTTGTTTCCTGACATTGATTCAATCAAGGCTATAGCATCTGTCTACTTCAACCTTGTCAGCTCCATACCCTGTCCTTGGTACTGAAATCCTATCTCGGTACTAGCATTGAAACACTAACTTTTCTTTAACCAGTTGAGCAGCAAATACCTATCTAAACCACAGCATACAGAGACTACAGGCTGATTAGCATCTTAACTCCCAGCTCAACATACACAAATATACTATATCACTTCTACAAATCATCATCGAATCACAACAAGAAAAACTGTTCTAAATTCTCGTACATTAAACTTTAATGACTTGGTACTAATCCAGCCCTAAGACTTATATGGTCATGTTGTCACGAGGAAAGTGAAAAACATATTGATTTGAGTGGCTAGGAGCAATATCTATCATTCTTTAGCTGTCCAACATGCGGGTCGTTTCAAAAGCTGGGACAGAGCAAGTTAAACAAACGTTTGTAATGAAAGCAATCTCCACACCTGTGAGCAATACTGCCTAAATCGAATTTCCTCACTCGTTCAGTAATAAACAAATACAGTGAGGCTCAACATCAAAGTTCACACACAGACATGAAACAACCCGCTGCCTCGTATGTGCATTAGACAATCTACACCATAAATCCTGGTACTTGGGACACAACCTGCCCTGAAACATCATTCGGAGCTGAGCCCTGTTGTAAACCTATACCTAATGACTATTGGACAAGTAGATGGATGATTGTCTTCTATACAGTACATAGCAAGCTATAGTGCAATTTCTGAGTTAATAGGACAAAATCCATACTAATTACATCCATGCATAATGGATATCCTACAGCATGTCTTTCCCTTTTAAGATTCCATTAGGCAGAGTGGAAGTAAGTTAATACAGGAAACTTGAACAAAACAATGGAAGCATGCAAGAGGCAATATGTGCAGTTCATTATCCATTGAATTGAACATTTTGGTTTAGATATATGGAAGATGTGATAGTTGGTACAGTAGTACCTTATACTTGAGTCAGAAGTGGGCACCATAGATTATAAAACTGACGTCTTTTTGCTCATCTTTCCTGGTGTAACTTGGATATCATTGGTTTGCATCTCCACAGGATAGGATAAGTGTCAAGGCTAATGCACATCTGGGCTGGGCACCATTTTGATTTTTTGAACGGGAATCAGATCTTACCTGTAGAGGAAGTGTGTCTGAACAACATGCTTACCCAGGTTTTCACACTGCTGACTCCATGCCATTAGACCATTCATGCCCAGGTTATAAAAACATTGCACTGTAAAAATTCCCACAGATACATGTCTTTCTCATCACGTATTACTCTCATGTTGGCCATGTTTTAAGACCTGGTTGACTCAAAAGATCTCCAGAATAACTACTATAGTATAATGGTAAATGGTGCTACATCCTTACAAGTCTCCTATTTTACCAGGAATAAATCATGGTGATACAATATATCCCCTTTCAGTAGGAGATGTGTCAGACATCACACAAAAATTCACATTCTATTCCTTTGTACTTAAGAGTGATCAGCAGCAGTCATGAAGCAGGTATACTCGTAGTATTACGTAGGGCAACCTGGTTTTTGCATTCAACAATTCAGGCTTTTTTGTGTTCTTTGTGACCTTTGCACATGTTGGTCTGGCAGATAAGTTAGTGATTTAGTATAACTGCAGTCCTCTCATTGATCTATGAAGAGTTATTGGTGGTGCGTATGTAATACTGATAGACTAGCACACTCCTTAGATCTTCCCTGGTTGCCCTAATTCCCCTTCTACCAGGATGTGCATCAGGTAATAAATAACTGGGGGCAGTTCATAGCAATAGGCTTTAGGTAGTGTTACTAATGGACTTGCTTCCAGAATCATATTTAGTACATAATCCCTAATTGACCTAAAAATTTATCTTTTTTTGTCATTTTTAATAAATTCTTCTTATTTCATGAAATTTCTATATATCCTTGTTTTATTCATTATTGACATGTGAATTTCCTGGGCCAATTTCCTCCAGGCTTCCGGCCGGCTTCCCAGGGACCTAAATTCCTATGTCTGACCTTTTGTGGTCTGTAGTTAGGTAATTCCCCCGACTCAACATGTCACTCAACTGTACCAACTGTCACTCAATTGTACGAACACACAAGAAAACATGCATGAAAACACACACAATACTTCCGTTTTCACAAAGGTAATGGTCTTCTCCCAGCTACAAATGTTGGTGCCTTAGGAGTACCATGCCTTTATAGACACAACTACATGTAATCTTGTACTCATGATGGATAACCTGTGAAAAGCATGTTATGATAAGAAAGTCACACCATAAAGATTAAACCTCCAATCTTCTCAACGCCTGCTGTGTGTGTGACAAGAGTAGCTGCTATATAACATTAACTCAGGGCCTAGACCAGCCAGGCAATCAATAACAACCCACACAGTCATTTCGTGTTGATGTCATCTTCACCTACTCATGTTCCCTTTGCAATATTGCATGTGTATAAATTTGGCTATAAAAAATCTGTGTTGAAAAAAAGGAAGCTGGAAAATGCCAAGATATCTTGGAAAGTGTAATTCTTGCATTTACTGCATTTATTATCCCACTTTTCCCCACTTGGACCCTACTTCCCTACTTGCTGTTATACTTAGCATATTAAAGGATCATCCACATCTGTAAACCTAAAAAGGTCATTTTTTCAAGCCAATTCTACATTGTGGTACAATGGTAAGCATGAATATAATATCAAGAGCACCTACTCTGGGTCCTGTCTTAACTTGACAGAAAGCTCAATCTAAATGTTTGTGAATTACAAGATGTGTGTACTAGTATGTATTTCATACTAGAGGAACAGTAATGTCTCACCAGTAAGAAAGAGTCACTGGCAAGGTGAATGGGGTCTCTACCAACTGCACCTGCATTCAAGTGGAGCTTGTGCATATGCCAGCTACAGACTAGGTACCTCAGCCATCAGCCTCAGTTATGTATAACTGACTAAGACCTAAGTAAGAGCATACTAACTGACAAGTATAAAGCTAATGGGACTTAAAGAGCTGAGGTTGGCAGCATGTTCATTTTCAACATCAAGTGCTGGATATCTAATCATCACATAATGTTAACCCATGATGCAATGCAAATTTCGTATTGTATTGTGTAAATGTCTGTTCTATGGAGGTCAAAAGCTGACTTCTGGGATATTTGCGGTAAACGGTACACAAAGATGGCCTGCATGTAGCCTGATTAAACTGCACCCTTAGTAGCAGCCCTCCCATTGATCAATCCCCTTCATCTGTGCAGAGGGGCCCATTCAAGCATAGGGCAATTTGTGTTAAACTAAGAAAGATTTGGCATACCTCATTAACAACTGTATTCTTACCATTCTGTTTTTACTGATACTGATAGCAATTTCTGATACCACCCTGTACCACCCTGGTGAGAAATGTTGGCCAGTGGCCATGGGTATAACTATAAGAGAATGCATGAAATGATGAATTACCAGGATGGAACCCAGGCTACAGTATTTCTGATTCTGACATAAACAAAGCTTCAAAAGTAAAAACGAACCAAAAAATGTCATAATACAAATCCACGGCAATCTTTATTTCATTAGCTCACTCTGTTTCACTGTGTACCAAGACACAAAGATGGAAAGACAGAAGACTCCTGCTGTCCTGCATTATCAAAGTCAATCACCATTCCTTAGATTGTTCCTACCAGCCCTGTAAGGGCCCTGTCACACTTCTGCGTATCGTCATTGCGTATGAGTTGCGTACAGACATTTCAGCCATACGCACAATACGCACAATTACTGTGATGCACATGTAGCGAATAAGTAACGAATTCAGCGAATCGGGTGCGTATGATTTCCGTATGCAGTGCGCAGCGCTAGTTGTCTTGCTGCGAATGGTACCGAATGTAGTGCGCATGCCGAGCGTATTCCGGACGCACCCAACTTATGCCCACCGCATTCCTACGAATGCCAGGCGTATTGCGGGTGTATTCCCTACTTATTTTTGCTGTTATTATTATTCAAAGTCCTTCTCATCATAGGCCGCCCCAAACGGGGACCAACTTTACCCGTCCCGGCCGTATATCTGTTTCCACTTTGCCCAAGCCCTGGTCAATTGCCTATAATATATTGTCAGGTAAATTGAACACCCGTATCCGTATACAAACATAACAGTTAGTGTAAACGACCTAATAATTTGTAGATGTCAAGAAATACCCTCCCTTAATAATTTGAAATCAATAAAAACACGGCATACTTTCAATACAAATAATTTATAATTACGCCCACGTGTATACACTGAGAGTACTTATATGGTATACATGGTCTACGGACACTACACAGTCTACGTACACTACAAGCTGGTGATTTATGACTGTTATTTCATGTATTTTCAACCATAGTTCAAAGTGTCTACTGTCACAAGTCCACCATCTTTAGATGTTTCAGGCCATTGTGTTTATATGCACCCATGCTTTTTTATATTCCTATTTATAAGCAATTTTGTACTGATCCATGGACACTACACATTTTCTCGGACAAACAACCCAAAGTACAAGCAACAGAAAGACACATATTTTGTGTTACATATAGATACCATGTCTAACATACAAAATGGCGAGTTCTAGCACCATTTTGGTGGAATACAATAAAATATTTTGGTATAAAAATGCTTTTTTTTTATAACTGGCAATACATTATCATCCAATTTTCAGCAAAAGATGCTAGAAAAAGCCAATGTTATTTAACTCTTTTTTTGGGTCACAACTTACTTAAAAAACACTTCAGGAGGTCTGTTTACCCTGGAGCCTAGAGGAGCAGGTGCACCCCAGTAATACCCCAGCTGTTCGGCATGTACGCAATCTGTACGCTATCCTTGCGCTTCTCATAAGTTACAAATACGTAGAACGCGCTTTCCGGCCGCAACACGAACGGTACTAAAGCGCTGCAAGTACGCTATGTATTCGCCCAACGTACGTGACTTATGCACAGGTGCAGATCCAGGTGCAGTTCAGCGTACGAACCGCGTGTCTTCGACGAACACATTACGCACTCGTACCGTGCTCGACCGATGTATTGCGTATTTATAACGTATGACCTGTACGCAGCGTAGTTTTGGGCATGCTCAAAACTACGCTGCGTACTGGGCCGTGTTGTGCGTGTGCTGTGCGTATACTGCCGTTCACAAAACGTACATAAAACGACTGAGATGCATGCGACGTGCGCATTTTGCGTACGACTGCGTATGAAAAAAATGTCCGTACGCAACTCATACGCATGACTATACGCAGAAGTGTGACAGGGCCTTAAGAGCATAAAGATGAACATCTTTCTTACCATTGGCCCTAAGATGGTTCAATTGCCTTGTATTACTTCAAGTGGCCCAAATCCAAATTGAGGTGACTGTGAGCCATGGGCACATACTCAATTCTGTGCAAAGAATGTCAAGATGCATCATGCATTTTTCATAGCTGTACCTAAGACACAAGCACCAGTTATAATAAAGCAGTCTGCCGTATCACTTCTTTCTGAAAAATAAGGGCTGAAATAACAAATTGTTTGGGACACCTAGAAATTAACCTTTATTTCCCTACCATCTCATCAAAGGACTAAATTCTATCATAAGCCACTGCAATATCGCTTTGATGCAATAACCATTTGTGACAGTGCACTTTCTAAGATATTTCTGAGGTATTGGTATATAATATATATTATCATTTCTTTTATAATCGCAGTGGTAGCATCACCTCACAGACTAACGCAGCCATGATAGCCTGGTGATATCCATGCACATACATGTACAGGTACATTCATCTATATTCTACATTATACTAAAATGTGAAGTATATAATGTGAATATCTCTGAATGAATTATTCTTAGTGTAAAGTGACCACATGTTTCATGCATCTTAAATCTACACTGTAAGTTAGTGTACCTTATTCATTCATAACAGACAGACAACTACTTATGATCTAACTAAATGTCACACGATGAAGCCAGGGTGTTGCACAGCTGACAGCAATACAAAATTGCATTGATCAATGTGTACCTGCAATGCTGAGAGTAACATGAGAGAGTTCTACTCTTCTAATGAGCATGGATGACTTTGTGTTCGCAATAGACTATTGATCAGTGATGTGGCAACAGCTCCAAGTAATATGCTTAGTGGTCCCAATCAAATCCTCACACTAAGTTGACGAAATCTGATGTAACCAAGTACCAAGTATGCGTCAGTCCTTCGGTGCATTACTAATACAATGTATGTCACTAATGCATGGCATTTAAGTTAATAGGAGTTCACATATTAAACTAGAGGTCAACGATCTCATGCCTTCGTCAAAAGATGTTATCGTTATATAACTTAAGAAGGTAGAAGTGATATATTAGTCCCCCTAAATATGGAAGTTGGATTGTGAAAATTACCCCTGCCGATGCAGTCTGCAATCCTGCATTGGGCAAGGGAAAAAACACATGTGCAGGCTGTAAGGCAACACCGCCTGCATCTACATGGACTATCCCCTCTGGGACTTTCTCCCTCTGGGACAGCCTGTAGCCCATGTGTCACAATGAAGGTAGAGTATCATGGAAGGTAACTGAATTATAGAATTGCTTCATTTATTATGCAAATTAGATCATAATTTGCATAATTGTCATCTAATTATGTCAAGCATCACTTAAGCTACCTACACACCAAATATCAGGACGATCCGTCGACCGGTTATTGAGTTATCCTACTTTAAACATTTTCATACAAATGCTCCTGCAGTTCCAAAGCAAGCCGCTAGGGGGCCCAAACTTATGTCACTTCTTCCCGAGCACAAGACCTATCTACCATCCAAAAATCATGACCCTAGCTCCTCCAGATCACCATATTTCAAAACCGGAAGTACCGCTGCAGTACCATAACGAGCCGCCAGGGGGCCCATATTCCTATCACTTCTAGACCTCATCAAGACCTACCCACCTACCAAATATGAAGACAATCCATTTAAGCCTTCTCGAGTTATACTGTTGACAGACTCACGCACACACGAACGCCCATGAAAACATACCCTTCTTGACGAAGGCAATTATGATTTAAAGTGGACAGGATCAACTTTTATTAGAATACAAAGGTTAGAGACAAAATCTGCATTCACCAATGGCTGGTGGTACTAGGTATTTAAGTTTTAAGATTAAAACAATTGACACAATAATAATACTATCATACTGATATTATCATGCCATATAATACAATAACACATCCCATACTTTGACCTCTGCTAGGAATACCCTTTGGTGACAAACTACGTGTGTTCATTTCCTACCATTCTACCAGCCATGCTACAGTAAGTGTTGCTGTATTAATGCAGTAGCACATATGGCTCCAGATAATAATTTTGCTGGTAAAGGATTGGGAAACATACAAAGAAACAGCTGGTTGTCTACAAGCTAAGAGCCACTTTAAAGAGATGTGACAGCCACTCCAGGGTTCCAATTGCAGAGTGATATGTAACCCATGCTGGGCTAAGGCAATAGGAATGTACCTATCTTTGATAAGTTGAGTGAAGCATTCTACCATCTGGTGACCTGGATCATATACACACCCAGTCATCCAGAACAGGTGGTTTATGGTAGCCATGAACAAAGTGAAACAACTTCATAAAAGCCTTCACAGAGGAATTTATTATGAGAATAAAATTTACACTCCTGCTATCTCAGCTGAAGTGGGTCACTGTGGGTGTGACACTTCTAATGTTAGATGATTGGAGGAATCTTTAGTTTGCATTAGCAATTTTCATTACATACCGGTAATTTTCATTATACAAAAAACATATTATCACAACTGTGGTTTAGTAGTGATACTGTTTGGGAAAAAAATGCTATGGGCCTACGACTATGAAGCATACACTCCGCAGAGCCAAAGCTGCCAGGACGGTTCCAACCCCATTAGCCTGACTGAACCTCGCTTTTCGCCGCCTCCCTAGTTAGTCCTATGTAGGGAGCCCCCCGGAGCTTGGGTTTCACAGGCTACAACCCCATATTATGACACACCTTCCCATACCTGCCCTACATGTGGAGAGGATTTTGACTACATGTCTTATCTTGAGACCCACCAGCAAGACAGACACCTCAACCATGTGTTCTTAGTTATCCTTCATAATAAAGGACAAACAGCAACATATTTTGCATCTAAATTACCAGTGTAACAAATAATTACAAGCTAGCTGCCTTTTACACAACAAAATTTGGACAAGTTATCAAGGAGGACTATCACTTTCTCTCTTGATACTGGTGATTTTTAATATGTATGGTGCAACATGTCATTAATTCTCTTTTATAAGTCACTGAATAATCTATTCATGATTCATAATCTAAATCATGTACAGTTATGGACTACCAAGTAAACTCATCCATGCAGTTAAGCAGATACAGTAGTCACCTGATATTTGCATGAACGATTTGTCAGAGAATTTTACCCCTATAACAGGGTTAGTCCAATAACATTAGGGGGCCAATTGGCGGGGGGGGGGGCAATTGGTTACGGATAACATTGGGTCCAATTGAAACGACCACAAACACATGAAAATTGGTATTACATATACACAACATACATGTATTATATTCTGACCTTACAGTCATATTTACAAACTCACAACAAACAGGGCTTAGCTTGAAAAATTTTACTTACAAGCATTTCACCTTCATACTTGATACTTTGAGGCAAAAACTTGTCCAAGGCTAAAACAACAGCAGCCAATCAAGGGTGCCAAAAAGGAATAAAAGGACTTTTCACACAATGTGATTTTTGCAGGTATGGTATTCTCACCTGGTCAACACACAAAGGGGACAGAGTTTATGACAATGGGGGTGCAGGGGTGATAATGAATAACAATAGGCTCTATGCAGATTTGCTAACGCTCAAAAATTGAACTGTAACAACTAGATTTTTGTCTGGCTGGAACAGATAGAGAGCCAAACTTTAAATAAATGGGGAGAATTTGAGTCAATATGCAATTGACTTCACAATATTTGACCCCAATATCAGGTTTATGCCATTGTCCCTGATGCGATTAAGCCATGCAATTTATAATGGAGTGAATAGGAAATGGTTTGGGTTTTCAGAATTTCATGCAAATACCAGGTTTACCCCATTATCAATGATGCAAATAGTTGGTGACTACTGTATACAGTAACTCAAAGTGCTGTGTACGGACGGGTGAAGGATACAGCGGATGGTTTGAAGTTGTAAGTGGCGTCCGCCAAGGATGTGTCCTGTCACCAATCCTTTTTGCCATGGCTATCGACTGGGTACTTGGGAAAGCAACAGAAGGGAAGGGGATACAGTGGGTTCAAGAGACAAAGCTTGCCGACCTTGACTTTGCAGACGACATTGCTGCACTCGCGGATAACACCCGAGATCTCCAACCCCTGGTGAACAGCATAGGCTCGTCTGCAGGCAGCATTGGGCTCAGCATCAGTGTCAAAAAAACCAAGAATATGCTGATAGGGACACACCCTCCTCCTGCAAGTGTGACCATTGACAACAATGAAGTGGAAGTGGTGGAGAACTTCACCTATCTTGGGAGCTCCATCAACAACCAAGGGGAGATGGACAAAGAGCTGGACTGTAGACTTGGAAAGGCCTCATCTGCCTTCAACCAACTTGGTAAGATCTGGAGGAGTAAGAAGCTCTCCATGAAGACTAAGATGAGGTTCTACAACAGCAATGTTCTCTCTACACTCCTGTATGGTTGTGAAACCTGGCATATGAAAACCAGCCAAGAAAAGAAACTGGATGCTTTTGACAGCAAATGCGTGAGAAAGATCCTAGGCATCAGATGGGACGACTTCATATCCAACATAGATGTAAGAGCCAGAGCCAACCAACAACCAGTGTCTACAATAATCCGTAAGCGGCGCCTGAGCTGGCTAGGCCATGCTACACGACTTCCATCAGCTAGACTAGCAAAGCAAGTCTTAAACTGGGACCCACAGGGAAAAAGACGCAGGGGGCGCCCCAGAATGAACTACAGACAAACAATTGAGAGAGACCTGCAAACAATAAATCTGAGCTGGAAGGATGTAGACAGACTGGCGGCTGACCGAACTTGCTGGACCGCTCTGATTGCCTCATGTGTCGGACGACACGGGAGCCCCTAAGTCTAAGTAAGTAAGAATAATCTATTACAGTAATAAAACTTGAAAGGAACATCTATTTTAGACCAGAACATCCCAAACAGCAGCCCAGTCTATCATTACTACTACAGAGCAATAGCTAGGAGTCCTGGAACATATGGAAGGGATCAATGTATAAACATCTGAGAAACCATCTCAACTATCTCACTCCGAATCTGATGCAGCTTCAAGCACGCTGGCATACAAAAGTGCAGTCTTCTTCTCTTGCTACAGCCATCAAAAACCCTTAACACAGTGCTAGTACATTTGCTTCAAAATGATATACAGCTACCAGGGGAATACCGATTCACTCTACGTCAGACTGATGTCACTGTAATTATATATATAATCCTTCAGCAGGCAAAAATCATACATCATGAGCTAGAGGTCAACACAGACCCATTCTTCTTTTGAGTGGGATGCTATCATTTGGTGAAGTGCATCCAGCCCACAATTGATATCAGAATTAATCTGAATAAACTGTTATAGAATTGTACAAAAATATTTATGAAGTAATCTTTTGCTCCCAATAACTACCTTGAGCAGTCTTCAAAATGAAATTTCTGGTCAACATTTTGATGACAATTCATCACTGCTCATTATGTCTGATACCAGTATATGAAAATATCACTTATTCAACATTGTGATAAACAATATATAACATCTGACAATCAGGAAGTAGTTGTTAACTCTAATTTACCTAAAGGTGGACAGTAGCTATTACATAAACATGTAATGTATGTCCTATATAGTAAATTCTTGTCTGAATACAGAAATATACTAGTACTTTAGTTTGTTACAGTGCACACAGACACTGTTGTTTGTAAAATGTTTGAAATTTCAACCAAGTGGTGAGAGAACATACATACCCACCACCCTGGCACCATCGCAGCTGAAGTTTGGTTGGATTTTCATGCGTCTGTGACTGTGATCATTAATGTTGCATTAGTATTGATCTTTTGGGTCCCAGTGCTGAAGTCATGTGGGGGCTGACGTACATACCTGCCAATCTTGTCTACATACAGTCTTGGCCCTGAGTTGTATGGGTACACTGTGGCATGCCACACTGAACAGTAATTCGTGAGGATATCAGCAGGGCAAAGGTCAATCTTCAGAAATAGGCCCAAATAGACAGGATATACCCTACAACAGATGATGAACTGCTTTCTAATAAATATCAAATCAAGAGTTTGAGACAAAAGAAACATGGAAATGTGGACTACAAAAGCAAATGTTGCCTTGTGATCATCCAACGAAACCACAGTTAACTAAATTCTGCAATGTATAAGCTATATAGTAGATTTACCCCTCCCCCTGTGACAACCAATGAGCCCCGGAAAGAACGATCCGACAATCAAATCACTCTAAATTGAAATTTATAAACCTCTACGCGAGAGGACGCGAGAAGTCATTAATACGGAACTTACCAAAGCCGACCCAGCTCACGCAGATGTTCTCTGGTACCACGGGCTGAGCGGACCGTGGAAAACGCCGGCAAATATTAGAAACCTCACATCGGATTCAGCAACGTCGACGAAAGTCCGGAAATCTCATCAACCTGACCTTTAATGACCCCATGCTTTGCGCGTGCGCGAGAATTCAGTTGTATTGGGAATGTTCATTGGCCGATTTCTTTTAGACTGACCAATCAGCTGCTTGTTTAGTGCCGACACAATCAAAAACATCCAACATGGCGGACGGGGACGATTTGGACTACATGTCCGATGCGATTTTGCAGCAAACGTGCGTCTCTGGTCTACTTCTAAATAGTATACTATCATTGAACACTCTGCTTATATACCCAGTTATGTCCCCGTGTCATTCTATTTGAAGAGAATGTGGAGGAAAAGGTGCCACTGTCAAATAAGTAGGAGGAAAATGCAGGGGCCGACTGTTCAGGCAGTGATTCTCGAGTACTAGTAGATAGAGTAGAAGAAAAGATCATTTCAGCTAGGTACGAAAATCTCTTCCAGTTGAGACTGCTTATCCAGCAAAACACTCCAGAAAATGCGATGTGAGAAAGGTCGTCGTAAAATGAATCCATAATACTCTCAGTTCTCCTTTGTTGCATGTTTGGCCATCCTTGACTTATCTGCAGCTTCTTGTATAAGGCCATGTTGATTTGATTATATGGATGACATCCTCTGGGTACCCCAAAACTGATGCGAGCGTGCGAATAAAAAAAAAGTTTAGCAAAAAAAAAAAAGTTGCTTTCATTATGAAATCTACGTGGTCATGAAGGTTGAACAAATGGCTAAACACACAGATTATGGTATGGCGAATAATAGACTCTTCATTTTCATTTCTTCACATTTTCTTCTTCCTTTGGAATTGATTTTAGTATTCTACGATATTA
Source organism: Branchiostoma floridae x Branchiostoma japonicum (assembly GCA_013266295.2). Taxonomy (NCBI): domain Eukaryota; kingdom Metazoa; phylum Chordata; class Leptocardii; order Amphioxiformes; family Branchiostomatidae; genus Branchiostoma; species Branchiostoma floridae x Branchiostoma japonicum. The sequence goes on from CM023840.1 coordinate 20,797,476, forward strand.
GTATAGTTTTCCAATATTTTTTTTTCTATTTACGGCATATAATTGCTCATTTTGCAGCTGCTTTGTACGATTTCCAGTATGGTCGAAAACTTTTTGGGGGGGGGAAACGAACGAAAATTGATGCGCGCGCGGATGTCATCCATATAATCAAATCAACATGGCCTAATTTGTAATCTCAAGTAAAGGCCACAGCAAGTAAATTCTATGGATGACATTCTCCGCAGACTCCAAATTTAATGTGATAGGGCGAGAAAAAAAGGCGGGCAAAAAAACAAGATTCCTTTGTTTTAAAATTTAAAATTTTGATATCATAAAAACATGATGAAAGAGGCTATTGACACTCCCGGTGTGGATATAAGAATTTTTATTTTCTTATTGACACTCTCGGTGTGGATATAAGAAATTTTTTTCCTTATTGACACTCTGGGTGTAGATATAAGAATTTTTTCCCCTTATTGACACTCCCGGTGTGGATATAAGAATTTTTATTTTCTTATTGACACTCTCGGTGTGGATATAAGAATTTTTATTTTCTTATTGACACTCCCGGTTTGGATAGAGGATTATTTTTCCTTATTGACACTCCGGGTGTGGATAAACCCTAACCCTAGGCCTAACCCTGAGCTACAATAAGCAAAAAATGGATGTACAATGTATACTTAAACTGATTCGTGCGAAATATTCCTGTGCCTCTTGAATGCGGCTTCCGTGATGAATGCACCCAAACTTTGCTGCTCTGTGCGCATGATCTCTTGGAACTTTTCAACGTTTTCCAGCAACTTAAGGTTTTCATTTTCAACTGTTTTGCTTGTCACCTTACTAAGCTCGACACGGGTGGTTTTCTGAAACACCTCCAGTGCTGCCTTGATCTATGTCGAAAATTCGTCCCCTAGCTTTGACCGGGACGATGCAGCAGCCATGTTGGCTTCAAGTTGGTGCGACAGGTTTTGGAACTTTGTGTTGTTTTCTGATTGTTGGCCTTTTTGACATCCACTAAGTTAAAACTTGAAGCCCGAGGTTTAAACTTAAAGAACCTGAAGCCCCAAAACTCACGAAAACACAAGTTTTGGGCCTGCCACGGGGGCTAGCATTCCGGTGTGTCAATAACAATATTTTTTTTCTTGCTGCCACACTGGGAGTGGTAATAGCCACAACGAAACAATGATATCACAACCAACAGGTCTTTTATTCCGTATTCAACAGTATTACTTGTCCTTGTAGATGTGTATACCATGGGCAGCTACTACACTGGGTATTCATATGCAATGGAACACCTGTCAGTGTCGGGGTCAACACTTGCCATCAAACGCGAGCAATTGTGCTGCTATTAAATTCGCTGGATCCCTGATGGTCTCTGATCCAATAGACATTTACGACATATTTGCCCATTTTCGGCATGGTGGCCACTGTCAGAGGGCAACAAATTTCATTGTTTTTTTTTAAATCAGGCGAAAATTAATGTGTAGTAGTGTTTTGACATTTTCTTCTAGAAAATTCTTTGCTCAGTCATCTCTGTTGAAGAAATGTGGTTAGTTTACAAAAATTTACCGAATGCTAATTCCAGCAAACCTATGTTGCTATTTCTACAGTTCTGATGTACGTCCAGGGTTACCTGTTCTTAAGAGAGTGGCCCGACAACGAGAACTTGAGAAAAAGCAGAAAGAGGCAAATGAAAAAAGCAGAATAAAGCCCTTAAAACAGCAGCAGGCTGAGAAACGTGATGAGGCATTGAGTCAACCAATCAGCAGTGACAACATAGGGTTCAAAATGCTCCAGAAGATGGGTTTCAAGCAGGGGCAAGGCCTGGGCAGATTAGGTATGTACCCATTGATGAAGATCCATTGCACATTAATGTACAAGTTATAAGAATATTCATCAGACAGACAAGACTAATTACTTTACATACTGCCTCTCTATAAATGTAATATTTAGCCAGCTAATCCTCAAGCCTGACTAAGTTCCCATGGTTTCCATCATGTAATTTTTAACTGTATAACGTTATACATGTACCTGTTCCATGCAGGAAAAGGCAGAGCAGAACCTGTGCCTCTGGAGTTGAAGGCAGGTAAGAGAACAGTGTTAACTTCCCTCATAGAAGGAAAGGTACACTGGTAAAATATCTTTTTGTACAATGGGAATGCATTTGCTATGAAGTTACATATGTTCAATGACATACTAGTGTTCCAATTTTGCCTTTTTGTACATCTGTTACACAATCCAATATGGAGAGCCTGATTTTGAGCCAATTCTTTCAGACAGAACTGGCATGGGTCTAGCCAATGAACAGAAGAGAAAGGCAGATGAGATGAACAAAATGCGCCAGGAGATGCAAAGAAAACGTCAAAGAATGGAGGAGCTGGAGCGAGGAGATTTCACACTAAGAATGAAAAGTATATTCACAGAGAGAGAAGTACAACGTGATTTATACAAGAGCCAGAAGGTGTGTGAACAGCTGGATAGTGCAAAGGTAAGAAATGCATTACTTTTGTAACTTAATGAACTATTCTCTGGCTGCTTTTATGGTGGATACTTGTGTTAGCACCTACTGTGGAATTATACATACTTCATTCTGCTAGAGGTGTTAAAAACTATTTACATGTACATGTGAAACAGATACAGGTCTGACTCGGATGAAAGCTCAAACTCAACTGACTTTATTCAACTTATAACCGGCCGGTTCTAGAGTCCCTTCCTTCGAACAGGTATAGATCACCTGTTCGAACACGACGCAAACATGTGCGCTCACACGTGATCGAACAGGTGACCAGCCCCGTCCGAAAGAGGGACTAGAACCGGCAAAATACAACACATATTCAAATGTATTCCGTTACGTTGTTATATTCCATTACGTTATTACACATGTATATAATTCTTATTGATGTGTTGATAGAGTATCACTGAACCAGTTGCTCCATGGTATTGGCCCAAAATCGTACAAGCAAAAGATGAAGACGAAAGTGATGATGAAGAGGAAGAAGAGACAGAGGAGGAGGAAGAAGAGACAGAGGAGGAGGAAGAAGAGGAACTTCAGGTAGTTGATTAGTGACCTCTCCAAACTGATATCTCACTTTTCTATTGATGTCAAAAGTACAATGGTACATGTAATATAATTTGATTTCAAACCAATCAACTACATATATTCTGTTGAAGTATGGTTTCCATTTTGAATAAGTTGTACAGTAAGGTGTAAAGTGGAAATTTAAGTTTTAAAAATCCACATCAGTGTTACGGTATGATTGTCTTCCCCAATTAACCTATAATTCTATTTCTACTTTCAAGCCTATAGAAATGCTTCAAGAGCTAACAAGTTACCTGAGGAGAGAGCATCTATACTGCCTTTGGTGTGGAACAGCCTACAATGGTGAGATACTCTCATGCATCACAGATCTTGTGTGATGGGTACCTGCATGTCCGAGTTACTAGTTGCATGTTTTCTCTTAACAGCCAACATGCCCTTTCTTTACAAAGAACTACTCCCACCAATGTTCTTGCCTTCTTTTACAGATGAAAAGGATCTTGCAGACAATTGTCCAGGCGACAATGCCGCAGCTCATGGATAATCAGGACTATGCCTGCACTAAAGTAGGATGCCAGACATCAAGATATAAAAATCATGTTACTTTAACTGGGGAGCTTCAACAGCCATGTCCAAATCTGATGTTGATACCAAGACAAATTTGAAACCTAAGAGTGACCTAAGTGAGAATGCCGATCCTCTGATGTCAGTTCTTTTGTCTGATCTCACCTGTCACTAAATGTACTTATCACTGCTGTTTTGCATGTTACATCATGCTCTCATGAAAATGTAGGCCAATAAAACACACAGGCAATGTTATTCAGCAGCACAGTAAACTTTTATCATCTAATTTTTGGTCATATAAGTCATATAATAAGCCAGATTGTTAAAGATGATACTGTCCTGCTATAACGTCATAATTGAAGAGGCTTGCCTCTACGTCACTGATCTGTCAGATAAACAGTTACAGTACCATCAGCATCATAGTTAAATACCAATTGATGGTCTAACTACAACACTTTTCACGGTGTGGCCTAGCCGATAATTTAAACTTGTGTTTTAATTGGACCTTGTATTTGACAATATAAATCAAACAGTAGAAAGCAAACAGTACTCTAACATTCTAACATTTAAACCTTACCTTAGTCGATTCACAGGTGAATCAATGAGGAGATATGTAGTTATTTATTCTATTCTTACTAGAAAGAAAATCACACAACTCCATAAGAATGTTATAATCTGGAAATGCTACAATACTGGTAAGGCCTAGGAAAAAAATGTTGTGTTTCCTGTTTCAGTCCTGAAAAAATTAGGGTCGGTAGGTAGGGATTATCTTTTTTTGACTGGCGATCTCTAGTGATCCAATTTATACAATACAGTACAGTATTTTTAAATTAACAAAGTTAGTAAAAATTGCACGTTATATTTTCAATGTCATTGTTGGAAAACCAATTGTACAACGTTTCATCACTCAGGTATCAGATCATGGAGCTAGAAAAGGTCGATCAGCTCGAAAAATTTATGTCCCTTGCAGGGGTCCACCCCCCCCCCCCCCAAAGGCTAGGGTCTGCAGTTTTTTCTAGGGTCGGTCGAGAAACAGGAAACACAACATTTATTTTCCTAGGCCTAATTCATGTAGAAGGCATAAACAAAGACATAAGATTGCAAATGTTGCATCATTTGGGATCTATTCCCTGCTACTAAGCTAACCTCATGAGGTGGCAATAGACTTGGACTATTTCAATGGTTTTATTTGAATATGCTGTTTCCATATATTGTACAACAAGATAACAGTACATTACAACTAAAAAATGCCCTATATATATATATGGTAAATTTTTTGGGGTCACACATCCTGCTGTAGTAATATATTTTCCATACATTTTAGGTTTTGGTGATTGAATCACTGTTAAGCAGCAATGATCATGGAAAACAAAGACATGCTACAGGTAGACCAAAGCTTACACAGATATGGAGCCTTCTCTGAATTTGGTTTTCCCAATCAGCACATTCAGCAGCACAGGGTGTCCATCCTTAGCAAGTTGTTTGGCCTGCTTGAAGATTTCCTCCATCTTGTCCTCATTGGTTCGGTCCAACCGGAAGCCCCTGCCTCCATATCCCTCTGCCACCTGCTGGTAGTCACAGAACTCCAGGCCACATGCTACATTGCTTCCAAATATGGGCACCTGTTCCCGTGCTATCTGTGTCCAACAGGCATCATTACCCACAACAGCAATGACGGGCAAGTCATGGCGGCTGAATGTGTCAAACTCTGCCACACTGTAGCCAAGGGAGCCATCTCCATAGATAACCCACACCTGAGAGGAGAGAATGGCTACATCAGTAGGGTATGAACTTGAAGACTACCAGCTAATCTCACAAGACGAGTCTCCAGTTGCCAAGGACTATCAATCTCAGATATGAGTTTCTTTTAACACTGACAAAAAGTAACACCCAGCAGCACAGTTAAGCACTTACCTCTGATTCAGGCCGGCACAGTTTTGCACCCAGAGCAAACCCTCCTCCCACACCTAGGGTGCCGAAAGCCCCAGGGTCAAGCCATTTCAATGGACCACGAGGGCGAACAATATATGCAGCACTTCCCACAAAGTCGCCACCATCTGCAACTAAGATGCTGTTGTCGTCGATCTGCTCCTCCAAACAGTGCAGCACTTTCAGTGGGTTCAGGTGTAGATCTGTGATCTGCTCGGCCATTTTGCTGAAAGCAAAAACAAGTTTCATAATGGGCACCTATGAAAAATTATAAAATAATTAAGTACTGAATTTCTTTTAAATAGTGGCTATATAACATGACTTGATAGTTGTTACCTTATTCCAATCATAAATCTAACTGACTATGAACTTTCAGGTTTGCCTTAGATTTCTACTTGCTTCTAAAGTACATGTACATGTACCCTCTTTTTAAGCATTTCAGGATATATGAATCCCCAACACCATATTGGTAACACCATCTACCTGTTGTCCCTCTCCTTCTCCACATCTCGTTCCTTCAGCATCTGTGGCCAGCTCTTATCACAGCTGAAGCCCTTCAGCCCTTGGCTTAAAGCCAGCAGCAGGCTGCCAGGATCCCCCTGAATGGCAATGGTTGGCTTCCAGAACATGTCTGAGTTCTTGTACAGCTGGCTCTTGTCACGGTTCACTGCAATGATCTTGGAGCTGCCCTTCAGCACCCGGCCGTAGGAAAGGCGGAAGTCACAAACTGTGCCTGTTAAAAAAATTATATCTTTGAATCTTTCCTACTAACTTTTCAAAATATAATCAACCTGTCCTTGAATATACTGTCTTGATACATTGGATTGATAAATTACTCCTTCTTACCTGCCAAGATAACCACATCAGCCTCCTTCAAGGCATCCCTCCTTTTCTGTCTGATATGAAGAGGGTTGTTCCTTCCCAGCATGCCCCTTGCCATACCCCCAAGGAAGCATGGGATACCCATGGTTTCCAAGGCCTTCCTGATGTCTTCCACAGGGGTGGGTGGAAGGGTAGCTTGGCTGCCCAGGAGGATCAGGGGTTTCTTGGCCTTGCTAATCAGCTCCACACAGCTTTGGATCTGAAAGTACATTGCCGAAGTTAAATGTGAAGAGATTCACAAAACTGCCTAACTTGCATGCAAACATATTCAGGTGAAGGACACAACAATATATCTGTTTATAGCCAATACCTGTGAAGAGGATGCTTGTGGAATATTGACTGGCAATGGAGTTAAGTCCCTCTCCTCCCAAGCACCAGCAAACAAGTTGTTCAAGTGGTTTTGCAAATACCTGTGAAGAAGGTTAGAAAATATGTGAATAGCCAGTTTAGAAAATAAACAGGATTTTTGTGTCCACATTGGATAGACAAGGATAGAAAAAAAGCAATATTTTTGCTTTTTCTCTGCAACCAGGGTGAACATGACTGCAATCCTATGGTAGGGAAATGTCATATACCAAGAGGAGTGTTCAATCTCTAATTTTCTCCAAAGCTGCACAGGCATGAAATTTGACTTTCTATAGTAACAACAAATGACAATAGGAACAAAAATCATTGGACATACCAGTTGACAATCTTCTGCCCCAAAGACTTTGAAGTGCTCTTCATGCCAATCTCCTTCTCGACCATGGAGTATGGGTACAGGGTGTCAATAGGAAACTCCACAAACACCGGGCCTAGAAAATAAAAACAACTGATACAACTGACATGTAAAAGTGCCTGTCTTACTTGGCACTGTGGCTCATCAATCATAACAGGCTCATCATAAACAAAATCATTAGGTAGGGAGAGCTACAAGTTAATGCTTTATCTTAAATATTGAAGTTTTATGTTGTGAAGGGATAATATCTCATGGCAAAGTACAAAACTACCTTTAAATTGGACTGAAATGTGCAATATGGGAAGTTGACTTCACAACACAACAATCTGCAAACTACACAGAGATAACATTAATCATTAATCCATATACCAGTAACTTAACTCTAACCTGGAGTTCCAGACTGGGCAATGGCTAGAGCCTTTCTTACTGTGGGCACAATTTCCCTCACTTTGGAGACAGAAGCAACAAACTTGCACAGAGGCTTGAAGAGGCACATCTGGTCTATGTCCTGTAAAGCACCACGACCCTGCACGGCAAAGAGGTAACACAAACAATATGTAAAACAACCTAAAGTACCTGTGAAAATAGATGCAGTACAGCCCAAATTGATTTATTATCACTGTAAAGCCTTGATATTCACCTTCAACAAGGTTGCAGCTGCTCCCCCCATCAGCAGGAGTGGAGATTCTGCCATCTGGGCATTCTTGACAGCCGTGATTGTGTTGGTCAGGCCAGGGCCAGCTGTAACTGCTGCTACTCCCACAGTACCTGCAGTAGGGAAGACAAAAACATGATGGGAACAAAAACCAACTCTGTGCAGAAAAGTAACGGTGAAATTTAGCTACATGTATTATTACATGGTATCCAAATGACATTGTTTGTAAGAGATGACCAACAAAATTGTATTCTTGAATGGGAAGATTTATTGGTCATCTTGAATTTGACAATACCTGACAATCTTAACAGGGAAATCCAAACACTACGCGTGCACGCACACACACACACACACACACACACACACACTTCTTCCTCTTGATGCCCACGTTCATATGTGCTGAACATTCTGGCATGTCGAGGTCAGAGGTCTATCTGTAGAAGTGTGATGTTCATTATCCATAATCATTATCCACCGCACACACACACGCGTACATAGTGAAGCTTACCTGACAACCTGGCCACAGCATCAGCAGCAAACACAGCTGTGACCTCATGCCTGGTGTCCACCACCCTGATGCCAATCTTCTCACAGGCCACAAGGATTGGGGAAATGTGGCCCCCTGTCAATGTAAACAGGTACTGCACCCCATGTTTCCGGAGTACACTGGCCACAAGTTCTCCTCCATGACGGCTTGTGTTTCTTTCCACCTGTAACATTTGAAATTTTCGAAAAGAAAAATCCATTTTGAGGTGTCTATGCCTTCTCTGTACACACTGATTTGGGGTCACAAACCTGATTGTTGAAACTATGCATATCTAAAAGTCTGGAGACAAGCTCGTGACATAATTTGTGGTTTATCATCAAGGAGGTTACCGCCTTGGTTCGTGTAAGCCCTGTAACGATTACAGAATCATACCAACGTTACGTTACGTTATTATGTAACGATTAACACTGGGTGATGGTAGTAGTTGTGGGTAGTGACGTGCGTCTCGAGGATGTATAGGCACAAACTGTTGAGGCCTTTAGGCCCGGACTGACAAAGGTCGTCGACAGCCTGGGAGCGATGTCCAAGGTCTGGCAGCGACGCGAAACGTTGGCAGCGCTACAGCTTCTATATACAGTTGAAACTATACCTCTACCTTATGGAAAAGTTGGTAGATGATTCCAAACCGTTCTAGCAAAACGGTAACGATCACGACGATAATTCCAGTCAACAAGAGGATCGGGTTTTCCAGAAGACAGGACAGCAAACAATGAAGAGACGCCATTTTGTTTCATTGGGAGTAAAGGTCAGAGTGCAAGATTTGGCGGGAAATTTATTTCTCCAAGTAGGATTGAGTTAACAAAATAAGATCATCTTACAAAAACGGATTTCACTAAATTTACGTCTTCATATTTTCTGCTGCTTTTGAATTTTTTTTGGGGAGGAGAAACCGCAATCATCCCATTGTTGATTAGATGACATAGAATTCAGTTTATATAATCTGACATAGTAACAAAGTAATATGTTAGATACGTATACAGCTTAAAACTTTAAAAGCACACACTACTTAATGATGATTCCATAACAGCATATCAACACTAGTTCGGATTTGCTGTCTTATGAGGGGAGTATTGACTAAATCTTTGTCCTTGGTGCTGAACTGACATTCAAACTGCCTTTCCAACCATACTGTAAAGCATAGCTTCATCTCATGACTGGTTGAATAGACCTTTTGAAAGAGAATTGCAGATTTCTTTGTGTGAATCTAACTCAACACTACAAAAGTAGAATCTATGTCTGCTAAGGGATGTCTGAAAACTACATAGTCAGGCTTATACAGTACTATGAACTGGCAGACCTGCTAGATCTGTGGAGCCCCCCCCCCCCCCACTATTACAGATGATGGTAATAATTCACACTCTTATTTAAACAGCTAATGTGAAGTACTGCCATCAATGCACCATGAAGGAAGATGGCATGTTCATGTTGAATTCCAAGCTACTATCTTCTGTAGCTGTATATCCTGCAAGGAAGGCCTTGAAATTCAGAGAACACAAGAGGACAGAAATGATGACAAGAAGAGCTAGATTGAACAGAACTCTTTACTTTCTGAACACAGATAACTTGTTTCATTACTTAACTACTGGTAGAATCCTTTTATCAGGAACACTTCCACAAAATATATGCAACTACTATATACAACTCTTCCTTTGTTCCAAGTCTGAAATATACACTTCAGGACTCTATATACTGGAAAACAAATCACTCCATTGACAGAAATTCAAAGATGTTTCCAAAACATGTAACTTTGCTCAATAATTACTTCTGTAGTGGCTTTGAAAAAATATTATTGGACAATAAGAAGACCTGCACTTTGCAAGCCACAACATCTACAGTAGACCATTACTTTGTAAGCAATATCTATTAGAAAACAGGGGTTTTCTTCTGTTACAAGATTCCTCTCCCTAGCTGGTATCATGTCCTCTGAACAGTTGTCTAGCAGGGTGGATGAGCATTCTGGGCAACAACAAAAAACAGTCACAGCAATTAAGAATAGGCAACCATGCAAAAATACATGCATCTTTATCTTAGAAATTTGCACAGAAAAGAAACTGTCAAAGGGACAAAAAGACATAAATCCAAATGCATGTCTCTTTTACATTGGCACCATGACTCAGAAACTCCAACTCACATAGATGAAAGTAATCCATTAGGTTCTGATTTTTTCTACTTTGTGACATCATTGGATGCTTGTAGTCATTATGATTGGTGATTAACCCACTTACCTGAGGAAAGACCCTACCACAGATGTTTCCTGGGTGTGGTCAGGCTGTGTGTTCTCCTGCAGGTCACACGCAGCGCCCCTGGTGGATGTGGGACAGGCTAACTGCTGCAGCCGCTGCTGCTCAGCCAGCTGGAAAGACTCGATGGCGTGACGGTCTGGGCGGGAGTGCAGCAGAACTGGGAGGGCAGAAATCCAGATTGATAAATACATGTACAACATCATCACTGCTTTCTCAGCTTCAACCTTTTTCCTACACAACCTGAAAGCTCCGCTAGAAACAAGAAGACTTACTCCTCCTGGGGTGCCCACTGATGGGAGTGTCCACAGTCCTGTGTCTCCTCCCCAGCCTGTAGGCCTTCCTGCTGGTACTGGGGGTTGGAACTCTGCTTGGGCCTGGAAGCATCTCATCTGCCTGAGTCACAGGCATTTCCTACATTTTGTAAGGGAAAACATAATGGGTTGAATAACATAGGTACAAGTATTTGTATACATTTCAGATGAATGTGCTCATTCAATGACCTGTGCCTTTCTATCAGGCAAAACATTGTTTCGACAGAATCAACTTTGAGTAACCCTCTTACCAGATTCTCTGTAAAGACATTGCCATGAAAGCTGAATTTTTCCAGATTGATCAAATAAGGATGTTGAAACAGTCAACCATCAATAGATCTGCATACAGTACCTTATTCTGGTCAATTACTTCAGGTTCTTGAGTCCTCAGACATCTTTCCACCTGTCTTATATGTTTCCTATGAAGAAAAAAATGTGTATTGGGTGATGACATGTGTGTGACTCAAACAAGCTGATGTAATGATTTCGTTCATGAGAGAATGCCCCCAGCCCCCTGAAATTTCACTCAATGATACCCCCCTTGAATATACAGAGAATGCATGTATACTCGGCTTATGGTTATCACGTGATTTGGGATGGGATAAACATGTTCAGACCATTATTTCCAAGGCAAGTTCAAGACTTTTCTGGTTAAAAAAATTAAAACGGTTCGGACTTCCCATTTTAGATCTCCTTGCTTTTTATAAAGGTTATATACGCCCCACATTAGAATACGCTGCCCCTGTCTGGAGTCCCAGCATCACGACGCAACAATCCATGAAGATCGAGCGAATACAGAAACGTGCCCTTAGAATTATCCTTGGCCCCCATTATACCCACTACGACGAAGCCCTAACTCATCTATGTCTCCCCTCCTTGGAAAACAGGAGAGAAAACCTTAGTCTTAAGTTTGCTAAATCTTTGCTTAGTTCCCCCACATTTAGAGGCTGGTTACCTCCAACTCGATCGGAAGTCCATGATAAAAACCTTAAAAGTTCCCAGCAACTCTGTATCCCACTGGCAAAAACAAACCGTTACAAAAATAGCCCTATCCCGTACTTCACTTACCTCTTGAACAAATACTCCTGTTAAAATCTCCAAGTGTCAATTATTACAACTTATTAAGAACCTCTTTAATTCTTTATAACGTCATTTAATCATAATGTAATTATGTAATTGTATACATGTTTTTTAAATTTGTTATCATGTTGATCATGTAATATAGTCATAGATTTGTTATCATGTTGATGTAATATAGACCATGTTTAAAATGCGCAATTCAGCCTCTTTGTATGCAAATGAAGCTGCCATGTATTTTAAGATGTAAATGACCGAAGTCAATAAACTTGTTATATAATTATCATCTACCAAAATGCATTGTTTCCCTTCCTATCATCATTAAACAGTACTAAATATCCTTATTTGAAACATTTGCGCAGAAAAAAGACAACTAAAGCAGTTGTGCAAAATCCCTGTTGCCAGTAAGATTGCTATTCAACAATGGAAGAAAGGATTTTTAAATTGGCTGCTGTATCATGAGTCACCACAAAATCCACAAAATCAGGAGAAATCTAATTGCACACACTCTGATTGACAGATAAAAGTTCTATTGACACACCTTTTAACCTTCTTTGGAGGAGGTGGTATGAAGAGATGTCCATATTCTGTGTTCAAAACTTCATTGATGTTAGCCTGGGTCAGCCTAGGTTTATCTCTCTGCAAATAACAAGACAGGAAGACTTATGATGGTTTGGCATGTTCATTGTACCAAGTCAAATTTTAAGCAGTTTTTTTTCTAAAAACCAAGGAACTAGCACAATTATCCAGGACATATGTTTTATGCTTTAATTTCTAACATCATGTCCTAAGGAGAGTAAAGTCAACAATATGTCAAAGGGTATCACCCTACCTTGTGTGTCTCAATCCCCTCATCCACTTCCTCAATCTTGTCATCATCCTCCACAGCAGCACATGTTCCATGAATAGCATCATTCACAGCAGGACACATTGGGTCTGATGAGGACGTCAGGACCTGGGGTATCTTACAAGTAGGCTCCACATACACATACAGCACATATGGGTAGGCCTGTAGCTCTGTCTGACCTTGGTAGAACTTAAGCTTTCTTGCTGTCCCCCAGTGTCTTTTGTCTGTACTAGAGTTAAGTTGTTGATACTATACTACAGTACAGAGGCATAAATGCATGGAGGTAATCCTTGCATTCTGTTTTGGAAATATTTTTGTCCATTACATTATAAATCAATATTTCACACCAACTTAAATTTTTGTTTTGTAAACTATCACCTTTGACAAGGCCTTTGACAAGTCCTTTGTTGACTTTGTTGAGTGGTCATGCTACTAAAGTTTAACCACTTTCACCACCTAACTTCATAGGAATATTTCTACAGAGAAATTATGTATCACGCTTTTAAAATACATGCTGGTTATGCCTTCTTCAGTAGTGTCACAATCACCATTAATTTTGTGGAAACTACACTGGTTGTGTTATAACTAAGCACATGTTAAGAGGAAAATGATGCACACAAAAAAAAGTTTCACAAATTGTACTCAAGACATGGCTAAATCACAATAGGCTCTTCCCAGAAGACACACTTTGCTGTCCCACTCTCCTGTCTCAAGATAGAGTCAGAGTAACTGACTTCTTGCAATAGAAAAAGGATACATGGATAGATGACAAAGTGGTCTGTACGAACAGGATGTAGGTTTTCCTTGATTTGTAACAGACAACGGACTGCATTCTGAAAAAAGGCATGACATATTAACACAGCATGTAGGTGAAAATAAGCTGACTATACTTTACATAGCCATGAAAGCTCTTTAATTGTTCAACTGAAATTTACAACATGACTGAAAACATGAAGACACACCATACTCTATATCGATAACTTAGTACCGCTGTGATTTTGTGTGTAATGTATGCTAGTATTGACCAACTAAACTGTGTACCTCCATCTCCTGCTGCATGGTGGCAACATCACAGGGAAGTCTGTTAGACCTGAGATTTGTAGAGGAAAAGCTACCAATTCCAATTCTTGCATCCTTATACAATCATTCTCATGAATTCAAACCTGAAGTAAAAACAATGACTTGCTCATAGTTAACAATATGCTTCATTCATACAATTGGAACATTTTGCCTGATGTACTATTACAAGTTACTGATTTTAGAGTGTCACTGAAACTGTTTAATCGGATATCAATGCTGGGAAGCCACATTATTTCTCTTTTAATAAGCAGCTGTACTGAAACAATGTAGCTGTTCTAAACAAAGTTTACAACACTTGTGTTACGATATGCAGGCTTACCCATCCCTATACTGCAGCTTGAACTTGTAGACTGTGTTGTTGCAGCTGATGAGCCGAGTGTCCTGGTTCGGCAACTTGAATGTTTCCAGTTTGGACATCCTTCTATATAAGTTGGCTGGGTATCCTGATACACCCCAAGTTCTTATCAAAGGGCATTAAATCCTGTAATTCCAATCAAGACAATCAATGAATGTCTAATGTTTGACAGTGGTCCGACTAAATGTGATGATCGTGAGTTGACAGTCATTGAGCCGTCAGAGTGATAGCTGCTAGATGGTACACAATGTGTTAGTGGTAAACCGTTACTCTGTCCAAAATGCGCTCGTACGATATGATGAATGGCACTTTTGAAGGGAAAAATGTCATGTAACTCAAGTCACAAACCACCAAGTTGTCAGGTCCTCCTTTGTTGAACGTGGAACTTTCAACAACAAAAACGCCAAGAGGTTATTTGATATTGTCGGGATTTCGTGTGTAACGTTACCCTGCTGCTAAATGATTTCACGACATCACTTCAAAAACTTGAAGGATGAGCATTTTGAAAAAAATAGCATTAACGTCAAATGTTAACGTTACAGTCGATGTGATATCAAACTTCATTTGTTTCAATATAGCGTGTTGATGCTGTCATCACTGAAATCGACGCTCACAAGCGACATCTACCGATTAAAACCATTGATGCAATCAAGGATATTGGCAGTTCTGTGCGACGTAGCTGCTACTTGCCTCGTATATACTGTATTCTCGCAACGTTTAGCAGGTTACACATCAACGATATCCAAATACAAAGTATCTGACGGAAGTAATCGCATGGTGGCTCTCCTTTCTGGTACGGTCGAAGGGGTCGTGACTTCGGGTCAACGAACTCTCGTTCCACGCACGACGCTAGGGTCAGGTCACGAGATTTCGCGAGATCAGCAGCAAAACACGGAGAGATTCGTCAGGGAGAGTGTCAGGAAGGAGAATGAGACGCACACTCCCGTAGAGTGCGCTTGTCGCTCGAAGGGTGAGGTATGGGGCGGTGTTCCTGCTTGTGATGGCGTCCACAGTCTCAGGATGAGCTGCTCGATGATTAACAAGTTCATCATCTTCCTGGTGGGGCTGATCGTCGTGCTGCAGGTCGTGCACATCACGCTCCTGTCCAGGTTGGATCGGGATCGCGGTCGGACCGCCTCCTCCATCCAAGCCGAGGATGGGGAGAGGTTCAGCCCGCGGGAAGGGAGGAGACTAGCCGGCAGCAGCAGCACCAGCAGGGGAAACGTACGGAAGAGTAGCGCCAAGCTGTCCAAGGGCAGCCTAGACGTCAGTGGACAGTATAGGATCCATAACTTCTACATCCGCAGTGACGATGCAGCTAATGGGGAGGTGCAGTTGGAGGATGTTACCTTGGTAACTCAGTGTTCTGTGCAGAATCTTTACCACATTGTGGAGCTGAGTGTGAGATGGGACGGGCCCGTCTCTGTAGCCATCTTTGCACCTGGTGAGAATGCAGCATTTGCAGATGACATTGTAGGCGGACTAAGACGCTGTTATCCACTTATTCGCAAGTATGTTTCATTCCACTTGGTTTATCCAACGTCTCGAGAGGCCATCATCTATGAGGAGTCCCCTACCTTACTCAACACACCTTGCCAAGACATATTACACCTTGCTAAATACCACAAGTCAGCAACTCTGAACTATGGTGCAGAGAAGGAGCCATATCCAAACAATCTGTTGCGGAATGTTGCTCGGCAGGGATCGTCAACAGAATTCATATTTGTTGTAGACATCGACATGCTCCCTAGTGAAAAACTAAGGACTGACTTTGTGCACTTTGCCCTGGACAACAGATTATTTGACTCCAGAACAAGTATGGTCTCGGATCACCTGGACACGGTGTATGTGGTTCCAGCTTTTGAACTCCAACTGAATGCATCTATTCCAAAAGACAAGACAGACCTGTTAGAAAGCCTGCAGCCAGGCAAGGCTAGGCCATTTTATCGAGACATTTGCTGGAAGTGTCAGAGTTCCACTGACTATGATAAATGGACTGCAACAAAGTCCTCCACCAAAAGGAGGCTGGATGTTGCATACAATGTGACTTGGAAGGATCCTTGGGAGCCATTCTACATTGGTCGGTGGTCAGTGCCCCTCTACGATGAGAGATTCAAGCAGTATGGGTTCAATCGCATAAGCCAGGTATAACTATCCTTACAAATGTCCAGTATACTGTTATTATTCAGATTCTATAAGTGTAGTTGTTCTGAAATGATGGTATGACAACAATATTTAGTCACAAAGATTCAGTTTTTGATTGGCATATCAATAGGCATTGTGTCAACTATTCACTCTTTGCCCACAGACTATAAAGGCTAATCACATTCTAAACATGTCCACTCTCCCAGACAATGGCCTTTTTGCCCAGTGCAAATTACAGCAGATTGGAGAAGCAAATTTATTCTGGTAGCAGCTGGGATGTGCAGGTTAAGAGCTGGATTACCATTTGGGAGCCTGCTAAAGTTGGCTCGACTTCTGCCTGTTTAAGGCTGATGCTGACTATGGTAGGGTTAGCCAGGTGGGGTTGCTATGCATACAGATCAACTCACTGGCTATCTATGGATGACAGATGGAGATGCGCATCTGGCCTCATCATCTGTGGGCTTAGTCCAGCCTGTAGCCATGTAACAGCAGGAGTCTTTGCACTGTACCACCATTCTGTTGTCCTCTGGGTTGAACATAGATTTTGTATAATGTTAGGTATTCATCAGTTACCGTGGCATTACCTCAGTGGGATATTGAATATTCTCACTCACATGTCTCCTCCCATTCACTACTGGTAGTGCATGCCTTGGGAGAACATTACTGAACAGAGTTCAATTCATTCCCTCATTAAATTGCTCAAGGATGGTATTCATTCTAAAAATTCTAAACATTCCAAATGTAGGTGACACAAATTTGTGTGGGCCAGACCAAGGAATGGGAACTTTGCTTCATATATCCAAATTGTGCGGTGGACAAATGATATACACCTGATAATCTCAAACTTTCCATGTTAAAAAAGATATCAGTCTTGCCTGAGTAGTTAAGGACTTTGCTTTTCCCAACAGTGACCCAAGTAGTGGCCTCCATGTATAGACCTGGGACAGGAATTCAACAGGGTATTCTGTACTCCGTCCATGTCTCTCCAATAGTGGCCCTCCAATCGCCTCCATACTGGTGGCTCTAGTCTCCAAATTGATATCAGTTCACAGCCATAAATCACCCTGTCTCCCATGACATGTGCTGTCATAGATAATGCTCCATGTAATCTGTTCAGATCTTCATGTCCCTCCCCTGGGAGGAAAGTAACATACTGGATTTTGATGTAGTTACAAAAATTCTTGGTACCAATGACCTGAAATTTCATTGCTAATTGATTATCTCATATAAGAATGGCATTTTGAAGAAAAAAAAAGGTGTTAACAGCACTGTAGGTGCAACACGATCAGTGGCATTAGTTTATTGCACATCCGCTTCATGTCAGGTATCTTTCACTAAGAGACTGTCCATACATTCACTTAGTGTGGCTTCTGTAATACAATGCTTGATAGCACTTCCTCATGATATGATAATTTACTGTTGGTGCTTATCATAACCATCAGCTTACATGACTGCATCACTGTTCGCTATATTTTTCCTGCTTTGGCTCTTATGTTGATGTCAAAAATATGGAGGAATTATTGCTTAAGAAATGAGCCACTGTAGATTATGTAAATTTAACATTTAATAGTTTGAATAATTTGAAGTACACGAGAACCATATAACCTGATGTTCAACCATCATCACATAGAGAAGAGGCAAGGCTAGAAAAATGCTAACATATATTTTACAATTGTCCAAAGGGTACAAAATGTTGGGACAGATGAGCACAGAGTAGCATGGACTGTTTAGAATGTCTCCCACGAAGACTACTCTTGATACCCAATAGGAAAATCTTGCCCATGATCAGATAGTCCCCAGAGATACTGCATGTAATGTTGAATATGATGCACGACAGTTACAGATTGTCCTGTCCAACAAGATGCATGATCAATATTCATCTGTCATCACTGTCCCAGCAAGTGTATAGTTGCTGCTGATATATCAATACCAAGTCCATGATTTATGACAGAGGCTGTCATGCTTCAGCTAACATCAAGAGCTAGCAGTTCATGCATATTGTTCCTTCAACATGAAGTCATCATTCATTCCTATGTCATTATATAATAATGCTTCCTTTGATTGACATTCAGTGTAAATGTGCTCCTTCTCCCTTTTCATTTCCGAAAATGTCACCCCCAAGGGAGCCCTAATGGTTCTGCCTGTTCCCAAGTCTGATTGGAGAGACTCACTGATCAAGTTAATGTCCCAGAACTCCCACTTACTTCTATAGGTCATGATTATGGCCCAACTGTTGCCTTTTCAGTAAATGGAACCGGTGCAGCAATGTAATATGTTTATGCAGTTCTCTATCTATGTAACCTTACTTTGATATCATATCACTGGTAGTGTTTATGGCAATATTTTCATCTATAGGAAGTAATAAGAAGCTGACATTAGCAACATATAGGAAAAAATGTACTATGGGAGTTAGGCCTTTTTTTTTTATTTCTGGAGATTTTTTTCAATGATAATTGAATATTCACATGAGATTTTATGCAAAATAGTGCACCATTGCAAAGGATTTGTATTCAAGTGGAAAACAGCATCAGGATTTTGTGGAGAAATATCTCAGCCTCCCTAGGAAGGAAGGAAAAATGTTTCCTGTAGACAGGGTAATGCAGTTGTGTTTACATATTTAAATTGTTACTCCGTGAAGGAGGCATACCTCCTGCAGGAGTATTGTGGTCAGCTGGTTTTTCGTGTTCGCAGCCTTTACTCAATCGGCATGTAATTTTATACGTCCTCTGCAGGCATGCCTGTGATGATGCACGTATATCAATATTTACCGTAGGTGTTTTCGCGGTCAATGTAATATTTCAAAAGCACCCCTACATTTAGGGGCATATGAGACTGGCCGCGAAAACCCCGTTGTTTTGAATGGGGGGGGGGGAGAAACCTTCAGGCAGAAGTGCCGTGTGGTCGTTAATGCGGACCAGATGCGGATTGTAATGCTTTATGGATGGGCCGGAATTGTCAAATGTGTTCGCACCTAAGAGTCATGTTTCTGTACGTTGTATTTCTATGAAATTGGGCATGTGGTGTGCCGTTATGTCCATGTTGATGCACGTGTCTTTGTTTTTACCGTAGCGTTTTTTTTTATCGAGGTAAATTTCATATTTCAAAATCACCCCTATTTTTATTATTCTGTGGAATAGGCCGTAGGTTAAGTAGTTATGTGGTAGGCGAGGTTCTATAAGCAGTTATTAGGTGGTTGTTGTGTATATTCGTTTGTGAGTATCTGTTGGGATTGTGACTTATGGTTTGCACCTATTACGATACCCTATCAAATAAATAATATGTAGTGCACTGTACTGTTCCCAATCTACAAAATATAGAAATTCACAGAGGATTGTCGCCTATGGACACTTGTTTTGATTGCTTTTTCCCCAGTTATTTGCATTCCATTTGTAATGCCACATTTATAAGTACATGTATGACTATAGAAGGCCCTAGGAACAGGTGTATCTTTCTTTCATATGATGCTTTGTCCAAATATATGGGTGTAGTAGGGAAGAAGGAAACATTGATATATGGTGGGCTGATGATAAAACCTTACTGAGGAAGAGTGGGGGAGTATTTTCAAAGTGTTGTGTTACTGGGCCACATTTTCTCCCAACAGTTATGGTTAAATGTTTTGGGACATTGCTGTCTGTTTCCAGGTCAGGTTCCTTGACCTTAACTTGTCAAATATGTACACTTGTTCAATCAGTACTGTTTTGTTTCTGCTTTTGTACATACATACATGTCCAGTATTGACCCTGTCTATACGAGTCAGGCTGGTTCCAGGTTTGGCAGGAGGGTACCCCACAGAAGGCTGCTCAGATTCCAAACATGTTTGCTGGGGACTCCATATGAAATGTTTCCGGAAGTGAGCCCTATGTGTACACCCTGGGAGAGGTGCAGAAGGACCAACTCTGTGCCATTCAGCGCATACAGTACATTCCTGGGAAGATGCAAGGTCTGACACTGATAAGATGTCTCGCAAATTCGGTACCTGAAACATAATGCTTCCTCCAAGCGTACTTACACAATACAAGCCATTGAGCCCACATACATGTGTCGCTTTGGACAAAAGGTCCAGCTAGTTTTTGGCTAGTATATTGTTTGACTATGTTGAGTATTATGGGCAGCTTAGTTCATGTTTGTTGTTGGAAGTTGAAGAGCCTGTGGAGGAACGCTGTCCCAGATGGTGGGACACTGATGGTTATCTGTTGTCCTGTGCAACATCCTGGATTAGGAATTCCTCTGTGCTTGGTGTCCTGTTACATCATAACAAACAACTTTGACTCTGTTGCAGTCATGAGATGGTCAGGATGAAATGTATCTCAAAGTTGCATGTCATATTTGTTGTTCGGGATAATCTTCACTTTGGATGTACACAAAGAGGTAACTGTTATGATTTCAATTCTAGCCTTACCTGTTGTACTGTTACTGGTCTATGTCATGCAGCTGATTAACAGTAATGAGCACTAAAGGGTCAAGACTTGCTTGCTTTTTCTGATACAGTTGCTCCTGTGCATATTGCTAAAGTTAGCATCAGCATTCTGGCTTTCAATCATGCAAGGTCAGATATTGATTTTAGAGCCAGAAGGCATGACGTCGTAAATTTCTCATGAAAAGTGGGGATAAAGGTGTCTGACTGATAACATCAAATGCAAAGCCACAGTATAATTTACCAGTGTGCCAGTAATAATTTAGCAGTGTGCGGTTAGAGAGCTGAAGGTGAGGAAGAGTCAAACAGATCCTTTTTTTTCTCTCTCTGCCATTTGTTGTGTAGGACCTGTTAGGAATATCCTGGTGAAATATGCTGTTTTTTTTAATCTGTCAAAGGCACACATTTTATGGACTCCTGCCTGGACAAAGTTAAACCCACTAAAATGAAACTTAATCCAAGTCCTTGCTTAATCCAAACAAGCCCTACCAAGTTAATCACCTCACTCAACTTTGTAGAGGAGGGCGACACAGCCTTGAAATCCAGCCTGATGGTTGGGTCACAGAAGTTAATAGACAATAGTTATGAAGGGCAACTTCCACAGAATAATTAGGTGACTGTGCTGTGTGCAGCTCTAGATCTTGAGGAGAATGTTTGGAATTGACTATGAGATTTTTAGAGCACAGAAGGGACATGTTACCTTCACTGGTCACTGCTGGCCTGTTCGATTATTGTACTACTACTAGCTCCAGAAGATCATGAACTATGGATGCAACGGACATTCAACATTCAGTTTAAAATGTGGTAACTGATAAGTCAGGAAATCACTAACTAGGATGATATTGGCAAAATATTCCAGATTCATGTGGGTCACATAACGTTGCAGTACTTATGAAGCTTTCCCTATATTATGCTCCAGTCTGACTAGATAACTTGATGGCCTGAAGAAAATGTCATAGCAAAGGTTAAGGTTCCCCATGGGATGGTGATGATTGGAGAGATGCTGCAGGTGGTCAATAAGTATTGACTGATGGTACTCAGCTGCCCCTCCTCCCCCACCTCCCTCTCCCATCTGTACCACAAACAGTTGGAGTGGATTACACCTCCCACCCTGTATTTGTTAATCCATGCTGGCTGATGACATGCCCATCTGTCTCCCAGTCACCACTTTGGGAGTGACACATCACAGGGTGTTTTCATTAGGACCAGCTGTCAATCAGTGTCATCAAGGACTGTAGGAGTGACAGATCACCTGATCTTCCACCTTACCGTAGTTTAGTGGTTCAGTTTTTGACTGGCTTTACTTCAGTATACCCAACTAGGTCACATATTTCTGTTAATGATATTTCTGTTAATGATATTTCCATTCCATATCTAGAATATATAAAGCTATTGATGCTACCATTGCTGGTTAAGTTGTAGCTTACCAAGTTGACAGGAAAGCTTCCTTTTTCAGGAGAATTCATTGACACAGCCATTGTGCCAAAATCAATATCAGTGGCATCAAAAGGCCACATTTATCACACTGTAGACCTCTGTTAATGGTTGGATTTGTATCTGAAACTACTTATCAATTTTCCTGTTATTAGATGAGTGACCAGCATACTGATATGCTGGGCTTGTACTTGTAGGGTACTGTTGATACTGTTCAGATAAGGTGCAGCAGAATACCTTGGGGAATTTGATTTTGTTGCAATTAAGGATGAAGATGAATACTGAATTACTGATAGTAAGAATACTGATTCAGTTTCAATTGTATCAGTGCTTAATGGTCTAAAAGTAATAACCTGTCTCTCAATGATAATGAAGTTAGTCTGGGTGCCATTCTCATTAGATTACATGTATGCTTGCTTCCCTTGTACAGTCTCAGTCTTCCAAGAGTGTACAAGGGGAGCAAGCATAAACTAATGAGAATGGTACCCAGGCTATAATGAAGCTACATGTGTTGTTGGATGGTATTGGGTACAGTAGTGATTTGACACTGTTACAACATTTACTAGCATGTCAGTATTCTTGAGAACAAGACAAACTAGTTTTGTTATTTTTCTGTTCTGACAGCCTGAATTTGAATGTTTTCCAGGTGTGTGAGCTGCACATTGCAGGATATGGCTTCTCTGTACTGGACCGAGCCTTCCTCATCCACAAGGGCTGGAAGACGGTGACAGACTTCCACGCCAGCAAGGATGAAGAGAACAACAGAAACCGGCTCCTCTTCCGCCAGTTCAAGAATGAGCTGAAGGTCAAGTACCCAGACACGGACAGAAGATGCTACTGATGGTTGCCGCAGGGACCTGGTCAACTTTCCATACTAGATGAATGTGTTAGATGGATGATGATCACACATGTGACATGTAGCTTTGCTGAATAGAAAATTCACAAAGGTGTTGTCTTCAAGATGTAGCATCTGTTGGTTGCATTTTGAAAACCATGCTTGCAAACTACATGTAAGTGCAATGATGAAGTTGCAAATGGTACAGGAGGCATTTCTGTCATCTCCAAGCAGATCCTACAGTGGCAAGACTCCTCAGGCCAATGGATACAGTCTTGCCAACATAGGATTTGTTTGGAGATTAGGGTTTCTGGTACTGAAGTTCCATTCACTCATGAGTCATGGCTTCCAAGGTCATTTTAGCACTTGTCAAAGGTGGATGCAATTCTTACAGGGTCACTCCTTTTGAAAGCACCTTGATATACATGTATGACATCACTTGCTGTAAAAAAACTAAAATGTCATTGCCTGAAAGTGCAGCAAGTTTGAACAAACTCAGTTGTCCTGCATCTGCACATACTTACATCATTCATACTCTAACGAGTTGAAGCATCTACAAAGTTATGGGTCCAGTATTCTCTATCACTCATCATTTCCGTCAGGTCAGGGGCCAGGAATGTCAGAGAAGGTAACTGTTATTCATAATAACTTGGAATTGTTAAGAAAAATTGGATGTGTTCTTGCCAGATGGGCACTATGGCATGTTTGCTACTTTGGTTTCCACCCACTACGGTCAAGTCTAGAAAGAATGAGTTTGGATGTAGTTACACTATCACCACAGAAGTTCCCCAGTATAAGCCAGACACAGGATGCCAGCTACTTTACCTACACTGCTGTTTCTTTGTTGCAGGAAGATGTAAATTATGATTCAGAGATTGATTTCTGTTCTGGCAATGAGGACTATAAAGTACAATGTAAGAAATCACCAAAATCCAATCTGTCGTATTCCCCACCATGACTGGAAACCATTTTACTCCGTGAACTTGTGTAGATATGCATCATTCCTTGTATAAATGGCTCCCTTTGTCCATT
Organism: Branchiostoma floridae x Branchiostoma japonicum; assembly: GCA_013266295.2. Classification (NCBI taxonomy): domain Eukaryota; kingdom Metazoa; phylum Chordata; class Leptocardii; order Amphioxiformes; family Branchiostomatidae; genus Branchiostoma; species Branchiostoma floridae x Branchiostoma japonicum. The sequence continues at coordinate 20,821,560 of CM023840.1, forward strand.
TACACTTCCATGGATGTAGCAACTACATCGCCTTAGCAATGTCTCATCAAGGATTTGAAAAAAATGTATGGCTCAGGCAACTTTCCTGGACTGATCGATTTGCTTCTGCCCATCCTGTCATGAGGGATTTACCAAACTGCACTGCTATCTTTCCTGGGATTTCCCATGTCTTTTGGAATGACAGGCAGGGCCCTGATAGTCAAAGGCACATGCACATCAACTGGAACAGGTACATGTGGTGACGGTCTGTCTGAAACGAGGATAAAAAGAGCTTACCTTTATGGCTAAGCACCATGTTACCCTTGCAGGCACAGCCCTATATGGTCTAAGTGAATTGTGCTGTGTGTTCACATTATGATTAATTCTATTCAAGAGAATAGAGTACTGTATTGCCATACCCTATCCTGCTGGTTTTAATCAAACAAGTCTGTTTGAGCTGAGAAAAGTGCAATCACAAGTATACAATGTAGTTTTCCATGTAACGTCACACTTGGGATAGTGATGGATATGTTTCTTGGCTGCTCAGACATAGCAGGTTCTTTTAGGCAATACCATCTGGGACAAAACACTTCTTATGCATGCTAACAAAGACTAAAATATCAGCTAATGTTACCTGAAAATTTTGGCTTCCCAACATTACATTCATATGACAGAGGGTAAGCAAATGATAGGTATCCATCATGATACATTATGTACTTTTTGGCTATCGTATGTTAGGCTGGCTGTGATAGATGTAGTATAGCTCCATTCAACACAGATGACTCCATAGCTACACAGGGGGCAGAAAGCCCTTTCATGAGCTAGTGACCCAGAAATGTGGTCAGCTCCTAGTAGCTGACCTCTTAAAGGAAAATGGACCATTATGGTGAAATCACACCATTCCAGTGCCATCCATTCAGTGGTTACCAAGTGCCAAGATAGCTCAGACATGTAAAGGCATTATCTGTCTCTCCAGGACCTTTTGTGGAGGTTGCAATGCTACAGTTCATGCATGGGAAACACATTAGCAGGAAAGAGTGACTCAAACCCCGATTGCATATGTGTAGTACATCGTACCAGGCTGGTTGCCATCTTGCAGTTAAAAAAAGTAGACAGTGGTATGCATAGCCCACTGTTGATTGAAATGAATGCAATCTCTCTTAAAGCATGTGACCCAGTGACCTGTTGAGAGATTGTTTGATTGTGCCATATTTCACGTTACATTTCTGTGTGCCTAGAATTGCCGTACTTGTTGCCTAAATATCAAGCTTCAGACATAGAGGCACCATGTGGTGACCCATCTGTCTCTTTTAAATATGATGGATATGAGAGCATCTTGCCTCACCTTTTGTCAGGGGATACTTCAAAGGATTTCATAAAAATATTTTCATCCCAAATGTATATGAGGCTAATTTGTAACCCTCTGCATCTGTACAGCATAACGTGCAATATTAATCCATTCAATCAAAGGTGATTTAGACTGCCATGATGTGATCCCCCTGGATATACCGGGGTAAGACCTGTCTGTATAATTTGTGTCTTCAGGAAGCCATACTGCACAGTATGTCATGTGCACTTTCAACATGGGATGATGCTGGTGCCCTTCCATTATTCAGCAGGGCTTTGGGTCACCTTGAATTTTGCCCAAGGCTAAGGCTTTGTGAATAGTAAGCAACATAAACAAACGGGCTCAATGGAGAGTCATTCTACTGACAAAGAATGCAGTACTATCCTATACTGTACCAGCTAAGTTGTGACTTGTGAGTACATGTAGTTCTGAGGATATTTCTGCCATGATAACCATTAGTAAAATCCCTGGGTGCTTTTGCCAGAAATTAACAGCAGATCCTTTGTGTATGTGCTACTGGTATAACAAGCATTCAGATAGATATATATGTACTAGTCAATTTGGTCTTTTTACCCATAGGTTGTAAATATATATATACTGGCTTTTACATGTATATGACCCTGGTCTCTGAGTGTTACCAGACAGTCACGGCCAGTGTTGGCATGAAGGGAAATAGAGCCAGTTTTGTACATTTCATTGTGTCACTATATTGTTCCTGATATTACCACATGCAGTATTAAAGAATTTTTGTTGCTAATACTATGTCTAACCATAGTCTAACCATATGCACCCTTTTGCTATGCTATAAACTAACATATTCAATGTTTAAGTTATTTATTTTTTGTAAGAAGACCGTCTAAAGTATATCCTATTGAAACGATATTGGACTAGTGCCATTGCGCTGATGTGTTCCTATTTGTATATGGTATAGCTGTGATATTAATCAATATCATACCTCAAAGATAAATGAGGCAACATAGAGAAATTTGAATGGCTTTTGGTACTCTATGTTCACGATTGATATTGTCTGCAAAATGTATAGATGATAATGTGATGTAAAGCACAGATGTCCAGTTGTGCCATGCTATTGTAGACAAGCAGTAATAATACTATAGCTTTATAGTGGAAGGCAAACCTTGTTTCATAAGTCAACTTGTAGATCCTTCACATAAGTATGAGACTAAAGATAAACAGTGCAAGACCAAGAAAGACAACTCTCCAAGCCAAAGGTCAATGGTTGCTTTCTTCTTTGTGCTAAGTGTTCATCAACTATGTGATTACTTACCAGGACAATATGGTGTTGCTATGGTCAAAACAGTACTATGGCACTTGGCTGGTGAGATTTGCAAATGGTAGCACTGTGGAAAGATTGTAAATATCACTGCTGTAGTCATTCGATGTGTCATGCTTCAGGCTAATAAAAGGTCCATGTATGTGTCATCCTGTGTGAGTTGGGGTCACTGCTGTTCAGAAGGCTTTCTTTCATCATTAAGGATTCCTCAAAGCCCTCAAAATGATTCAAAGATCAGTTATTCCCAGTGCAACTAGTACATGATACCCTTGTGGTACAGTGAATTAGAAGTGGTTGCCCCAGAAACTATGAGAATGAATGAAGAAGAGGCTCTCTGAATATTAACAGCATGTGTAATAAAATCAAAATATGGGCCACAGGGAACGTTAACACCTCCACAATACAGTGGTGACTTCAATTCCAAAACATACCACATCAACTAGAAATCAAGCTTCATCTATGACAGCAAACAGGTTTGTTCTAAAATCATTACACACATGTATCTAATCAAAATATGGGCAAGGAATATAACCAAGTTTCATTGAAAAAACATGTAAAGTGCTAACAGCTATCTTACCACAGACAGCTTCCTCCTAAAACTGTATGATGGATTTTGTTTGTAGGCCCTGAAACCAAGCCAAGGGCTTTAAAAACATGATGATCTGTGAGATAGCTAGATGTGAGGTAATGGATGGAGAAATCTTGGCTTTGTTCCAAGAAAGGAAGACATGAGATTTATATTTGAGGGGATAGAACAGGTGTGAAGGGAGCTGTGGATGTGCCATGAGCAGGTGGAGAAAAGATGAAAGACAAACATTTAAGGAACCACAATAAGGATGTAATGTTATGACATGCAGTTAAAAAATTTTTCTTAACATAAATTGCCACTTTTAGTCACTCCCATACATGTAGATTTGTTCTCCCTGACTGGTCCAAACTTGTCTGGCAGAAATATGTGGGCATAAGAAATGCACTGGTTCAAGATGTCAGTGCATCTAGTGCCTTATTTGAATTGCCCAAACAAACCATGTTTGTGTTATCTGCACATCCTTGCACATGGTCGTTTTCAAAACAAATGAAAAAAGAGCACCTACAGAATCCTGTTGGGTGCAGCCACACATGATTTTACATTGTTTTGAACACAACTAAACAAAGACGTTTTCTTCTGAACCTTCCAGCAAAACAGCAGACATTGTGTTTTCTCTTACTATTGGTAACGTTATGCAGGAAAATGTTTGCTCTCCGTAAGAGAGCAAAGGTCACTGCCATTTACTTGGCATTGGAAAATCAGATATTAATGATGCTTTATAAATGAATGTATGCAACACAATCAATAGTCTGACAGTCACTGCCATGTATATGGCAAATATATAAAGTGACACAATTGCCATTCCCAAAAGGAGCAAATTGCCCCAGTTGGATGCGTACGGTATCTGAATATGTGGATTTGTGAGTTAAACCTAGTATAAGAACTGGAATCACACAGAGCATATCTCAATGTGTCACTGTGATGCTGAAGTATGGAAAAAATATTTTGCAATTTGTCACACATGAACTTGAAAACATTTGCCAATAGCAACCATTTGAGTGTATTTATCAAGATTACCTGAGGTCTTACCATTAGCAACACTGAATGTATCTTGCTGTTCCTGCTGCCTGTGCAGATGGATGTTCATGGAAAACAGCAGTGGAGAGCCACAGCAGTTCCAAAGGAAATACCAAAGTACCAGCCTGGCCCTGTAAAAAAGCCTTCTATACGAGTCATTGGTCAAGGTCACATTGCAAATTGATTCCAAATTCTCAATTGGCTGTAATAAGATGTTTATCGATCCACTGCAAACAACAAGTAACAATTTTGGGGAGAGGTTCTGCTAACTTAAAACGTATGGGTGTAATATGCCATCCACAAGTCTAAATGAACTTCTTAGCATGACTCTTGAAATTGCCCTTTATGCAATTCACATGCACATATGTGGAAGAATGTATGACTATAATTAAAGAAGGCAAAGCACATAATTTTCAAAATTTGTGGTGCAGACTGGTAGGTCAGACTATATGTTATGTAATTTATGGCTACAAAAGTTTTTTCATGACTAAAAATACTTTTCCCTAAGGCATAGTCAGCTATATGGGAAAAGGTCTGTGGCCATGAGCTGTGTGACATGTTTGAAATATCTAGTGAGCAGCGTTTATTGTGGCCATTGCATGTTGGCATTCCCCAGTCACTTTAAACTCAAGCTAAATGGACTAAATGGATTTGAGATGCTTGCTGAAGATGCAGTGTCTGACCAATGATGTTCATCATAGGCCTTCTCTTCAGAATATAACCAAGCCTGAATCAATAGAACATCTTTCCTTGCTACTGGTATCCATACACTGTGGGCTTTAGATGCAAGGATTACATGCTGAAATGGACCTCAACATATTTTAAAAGACTCAAAACAGCAATTCTTCAGCACACGTGAACTCAAATAATAATAGATCCTTTATTCCATTGAAGCCTCCAATATTTCATACAAAATGTTAGTGTCAAAGTCGCAAAGGGAAGTTGTCTATCACTCGTGAAACGTGAACATGTTTCCATAACAGCGATAATGAGACCCTCCTGAGCATCAGCTCATACTTCTAAGGAAAGAAATATGAAGGGCTTAACCATGCACAGCTAGGAGGCCACACATTATGCTTTTGTCTGTGGTAATGGTGCACAAAATCACATTAATCACTATTTGAAGGCTTTCCAGTCTGACAACTATGATAGATTAGGTACGTTACACAGCAACAGTTATTGTAGCTCTCAATTTACATGTACTAAATTGTCAGCTCAGGTATTGGACAAGGCAACAAAAATGGCAAGTAAGGAGAAAGGTATAGGATGTCCCAGCAACCTGCAATCAAGAAGTTTTGATAATGTTGCACAGTTTATATTATACATGATTGAGAAGATCTTACTAGTAAATTCTACAGCTACACCATTCATGACATGTAGCAAAACTTATCTAGACACTTGGATGGAAAGCTTGAACCCCAGGTCTCTGGGGAAGTACAAAAAGTATGTTACAGGAGTGTTTGCATTGATTTTTCTTCAACTGACATGCATGTAAGTAGGAGGGATGAGCTATTCTGGTGCAACTAGCTGTCAACATTTAGCTATTCACATTGCAGTACCAATTTATACTGATTTCACAAATAACTAAATAGGGTGGTTGCAGACATGATTACTGTCAACTAAATCATGCAGGAGTCCAGTAAGGATTTGCAGACCATCTGTCCAACCAACAGAACCAAGGATGGATTCCCCACCATTTCATTTCAACCCATTTTTCTGCTACCAAGTACCAAATTGGGTACCATCTTAGATTCTACTTCATTTATTAACCTTGGAATTTAGCCTAGCTCACACAATCATCTAGTCAGTGGTGCAATCAATTGGAAACTGCTTTCCTTTAACATTCAAAATCCAATTTAACAGGGCTTGGCTACAGTCCTTATTTTAACAGTACAAAGGCAGGTTCGCCTCAACCTTTGTCTTGTCCCTAAAGAAAATCGATTACAGTATGTACAGAATGTTTGGTGATGATTGATTCCATTCAGTCTAGATCCCTTATATAAACTAGTCACTATCATCCCCCGAGTCACTCTTCTGGCCATCTTCACTTTCACTACCACTTCCGCTGACGCTCCCAAAGATCTCTTCTTCATCCTTGTTCTCATCTTCAGCTTCACTCTCACTCCCACTGCCTGCATCACTCCCCTCCTTATCACTGCCCTCCTCCATCCTGTCATCACCTTCAGCCTCACTGCCTGACTTCTCCCTCTCACTCTCATCTTCCTTCTCACTGCTGCTCCTCTCCTGCTCATCTCCACTCTCCATGTCACCACCTGCACCAAACAGGCATGAAGCAAACAGGATTTAATATTTCAGCTTCAGGAAACCTTATGCCCTTTCAAGGTAAGCATTAAGAATTTACCAACATCAAAAGCACAAAACATGCACTTGATACCTACAATATACAACTCCATTGATATTTTTATGTAATCTGATCAGCAAATGTGTGGGGCAGCAAGAGTAGGTCAGACATCTTAAGGGCATTACTGTACAAGTAACATCATCTTAAAGGCAGTCTCCCTACATTGGCCTCAGGGTGATTCATTTTGATATGCAGTGATCCCTTTACAGGGGATAAGTTTTTGGGCAGGCCTCCAGGTGCATCAATTTGTCACCTGATAATTTATGATCTGCTGTTGGCCCCCTGTGAAGTGTTCTTCCCAACCTTGCTGGGGAAGTGCTGCGTACCTCTAGGCAGCTGATTCATCAATGCCATGTCATGGGATTAGTAAAGTAACTACCTACCATCCCTGACAAATTACTGTGAATACAAGTGTGACAACTTCAAAAGGCAAGGAGAACTTCTACTCTAGCATGAAGAAAAGGAATGTAATGCTTAAGCCTCCTTGTGGCCCAATGCAGCTTGAAAGAGATGTGACAAGAATAAGCCAACATCAGCTAGTGCTTCTTCACCTTGAGAAATGTTGTTTTCCGTGTAAGAAGCTTGCAAGCTCAATGCTGCTGTAAAAGCCAGGGGCATAATCCGCTGAATGATGTGCAGGTGACAGCTTGGTATAGATATGTAAGAAGGGCTACTGACTGATGGGTTTTGTGAGGCTCTACATGCCACTACCACAAATCCCATGTAACTTTATGTGCCTATTAAACCCCCCCTTTGCAATAAAGCTTTCAGAATATTGGCTTCTTATCAGAAAGGTTTCACATCAAGGCTTCGCAGCAGTCTCATGGCGGAAATCTTATTTTCGAGAAACTCCCACAGTTAATACTGAAAATTATTGCCACTTTTTCAGTGATACTCAGGGGCACTTCTATCAAGACTTAGTGATCCAATGTAGTATAGGAATGACAGAACCAAGGGTAAGCATACATGTATCAGGACTGGTACTTCTATTTGAGTTGGAATTATTTTCATGAATACTAGTACTTAAAGCGCATGTGTTTCAAAAAGACCCCTTTCATTTTGACATCCAGCAAGTAAAAATTTTCTCCATAGAAACATTACCATATCTCTGCCATAAGAGGGAATCTTTTCACTGCAGCTTAATGATTTCTGTATTAAAAACCTTATGGCTCACTGCACAAGAAATGGCTTCCAGCTTCTCCATCATTTGGGGTATGAGTATAGTGCTTCACATAGCTACTCAAATTCCATCAGAACTGCTTACATTCTGGCTGATAAAGGCTAGTGTAGTAGGTAGAAGATGATAACCTCCTGTCCAGTGGCATACTGCCAGTTGGTAATGAACTTGCCTGGGGAAGTGCTTGTCATGCATATGGTCTCTATTGGATCTGGCATGTTCAGTGACAGATTGTGTAGCCAATTTCGTGGGATGAGAATGCATATGTGATTTCCAACCTGATTTCCCAAGGTAAGAAGGATGGGAGATAGTCTGCAGCACACAGAATCACTCCGAAACTACCAAGATAGGAACAGATGTTCCTGTTTGATTTACACAAATTGCTCATGAGATTAAGGAAATGGAGCTAAAGCCACCAGAACAAATATGATGTGCACAGATGTGGCTTACTTCACCCATAAGGGATTTTAGAGATGGCATTGGAATCTGTTATGATATGACCATTTCCAACTCCCTGAGGCTACAGCCTCAAAAAGGTACTACAGTAACTGTAAATCTGGAGTGATCAGATTGTCATGCAGAGCTTTCATCCAACCCCATACATTTGTGTGGGGAAAGCAAGCTAACACATTGTTGTGCAAACTAAAAGCTAACAGAGCTGTTTTCAAATATTCAACCCTGTATGCTGTACCTTGCCTATCCCTTCCCACCTTAACAATAGTTACATGCTATGGATATACATGTACATGTAGTATGAAGCCAGATCTCCATCACTTTTTTCATTGTAATCAATATGTTAAAACACATCATCATTGGAACCAGCAGGAAAGCGTACTTGGGTCAATTCATATTACTCTCCCTTTCAATTCTTTTCATGATACATGTAATATATTCCCTTTACAATACAAATTTAGAATCTATGTATATCCCTTTTGCCTGGCTGTTGCTCCCCTCTCTCAAAGGCTGAGATATGCCTGGCAATTATACATTTAAATGTGGTTCTTTACAAAGAACTACTGTGCTAAAACCTGTGTAAAGTATTGTGCTACTCAACTTCAATGTAGATGGATTGCTAGAGGCATGCAGGTTTACATTGTTGACAAAAATTTCACTTGTTTTCCAATACAGAATTTCACTGCTATGGATCAAAATCTTAACTAGTAATCCTCATTCCATAGACCAAAGGTCAATCCCATGGCTCTATAATTCTCAACAAACTCCAATAAAAATGCTGCCCTGTGCCCCTAGAACTATTGACCAATTGAGGCTAAAATGTCCCGGGTCCCATTGTAAGTGATTATCCATTTATCTGCATGAATACTTGTAAGAGAAAAATATTTCACATTATCTTGAAACTGTACCACACATGAGCACTACATATAGTTACTGTAACAATTACAAGATTTCCAGTAACAAACTTTGCTTCAACTGCAGAAAGCTTTTGCTGACCCCTGCATGACGATGCTACAATAAAGTTGTCAACATGAACAATCTTGTAAGAAAATATTGCACTGCTGCATGTATTGAAAGTACAGGAAGAATATACCCTTAGCCTAGCAACGATGGGTGCTCTATCCCATTGCTATATCAGAGGGCATAGGAAGCACCAAATGATGCAAGAGTGTGGCAAGGAGGTGAGGAAAATTAATCAGCATCTGCACATCCTCTCACATCATTTTCATCTCAACGATCATCTATAATATGCTGTCTCCCCAGGAGCAATGGCTTGTTCCATTTCAAAGGGATAGGAAGGGAGAGACAATATTTCATGTTCAATTTAACTGTGGGGCTAGTGCTGCTGGTGTAGCTGGGCAGAACGTATATAGAACTACATTGTACCAGATTGACTGGCAGTGACTGCCAACCCAATGGGATGTGTCAAGCACAAAATGAATTGGTGCGTAGTGTTGCACGAATAGGCAACAAAATAGTTATGGCTACAAGTATGTGTTACAGTACAAGGAGTCCAGGAAACCATTTCCCCCCCTAGGCCTACATTTAAAACAACCCATCAGATAAGAGTGATCCTGCAAAGGGCAGGCTGTTCTCCTCACTCTCTGCAGCTCTGCTTGGGGCAGAGGAGATCAACACACTCTAATGGGTTCTGCTAGGAGCCTGCAATTATTCACCACAAATAGAACTGGATTTAAAGCAACTAATTTCTTCACTCAGTGCACTCTTATTTGGGAATCCCTGCCGACTGAAATGAATGATGACACACGAGCTCACTAACACTCTCCAATTTAACTTGGAAATTGGTTGTGCATCATGGTCTCAATTAATTCGTTCCTTTGTGTTTGGTCACTTTGGTGTGAACATTGGCCAATGGGTTTATTAAAGGACATACTGATGTATTATATCTTTCCAGATGGGGTCCTGATGTCTGCCTTTCGCATAAAAAGCTTAACAGAACAGAAAATTGAACTCTTCATTACTGCTTACAGACCTTGGGTTGTCATCTGTGCCAAGTTTAATCACAAGGAGAAACATGCACATGCACCTGGGGAAATTGCTCTCCTTGCTTACCGAGAATTGCACGTCAAATGTTAGCTAATCAAAGCACACTCTTATCATGACACAAGCTGTGTTCAGAATGATAATTTCCCTAACCAAGAACCCTGGTAAGTCCTGTTCCCCAGAAGAACCATATTACATAATGGAAACATGAGCTGAATTGGAATATTCATAGAAACATCACGTCAACACAGTGTGAAGCTATGTTCTTGACTTGAAATGGTTCCTGTTATCTACGAATCCCTTGATATCTTTCCTGTGCAATGCTGCCATCATCCCTACGTTCAAGGACAGCCACATCCTCAGCATATTCACCTTCAGCATGCGGAATTATCAGAGAATATGTACCAGTTTGCAGGTGATGGAATTGCATATATCATGCTAACACTGAAACATGCACTATGAATCTATACTCATCTATCACTGGTAGTTACTTGGTAGATTGCATATTCTTTCCGTCAATGTATCCTTATAGTTATACTACAATAGATATAGCAGGAACCATACCTAATTCATTGTCCCCATTGATGCCAGCCTCTTCTTCTTCCTCCTCCTCTTCTTCCTCTACCACTGGAGGCTCCAGCATCATCAAGCGGTTTTGCTGTGAAAAACACAAACACATGTTCAAAAAAAAAAAAAATTTCCCAAAGGCCTGTAAGTTAAGACCCTGTCAAACACAGCAGACCATGGCCTCTCAACCATCTCCAGACCACGATTGGGAGTAAGTTGTGAACAAGGTCATTTGTGTTCGGGAGTTGGTCAGCGAGGTTGCCTACAAGTCTATAAAAGTCATCTGTGCCAGCCGACTATAAATTTAAAAAAATTGAACTTGGAAAAGTCATATTCTGCTTGGTTACAATTAGAGGAACAAACTGGAGTCGGGATTTGTGGGAGTTATTGGAAGCAAAGATGTGGGAAGGTGCTGAACGTGTGACAGGGACTTCACAAGCCTCACTGTTAGAATCTGCTATGCTGTTCTGTCTGCTGTCATTGCCTTCATTGTCTCTACCCTCTGGGTGACTTGGGAAAACATTTCCTAAAATCATATCTAGATCTGCTGTAGTCTCACCTGAGCAGCACTCTCCTTCTCCAAGAAGTCCCTGTGCTTAACCACCAGACGTGACGTTCTGGACTGGATACCCTGGCCACCCTTGGCTCTCCTCTTGCTGAGACGCACTCTGCACAGAAAGAAAGAATTCATCAGCAATGTTACCATCAACACTAATAATAAAGGCACAACGTCAAATACTTTCAACTCTCCTTTATCTAGAAATAAAATCAGACCAGTTGGGGAAATCAAGATTTTTCTGGGAATTACATTTTCTTATCCAGTTGGAAACTTTACCTTGTCTCCAGCTCATTGTAGTATACACCATCTTCTTTGAACACTACAAAATAGTTCTCTTCATAGCCTCTACTGGACTTGTTCTTGACATTCCAGTTGTACTCACGAGCCATCATGTAGTCATACCTTAAAAAAACATCACACAATGTAAGTTACCAAGAAAGATTTTAACCAACACAAAGTTATCATTGAAAGTCACTCCAACCATCTAAGCAGGCTTGTTCAGTGGGATGTGATTCCTTTACTGTAAATGATAACAACTGCTGTGATGATTGAATAATCTTCTGTTTCCTACCATGGATTGCTTTGGCTACAGAATTCAAAGAAGTCAGTACTGAGAGGGTTTCATCAAGCAGACAATGTAAGCATTGAGAAAGTTTTGTATCTGTATCTGTATAGCCGGTATAACCGCCCTTCGGTGTAGCACACCAGTTTTGACAAACAAAAGCAACTCCGGGCTAGTTACTTATTCATTTCTGACTCACTCTTCCTCTGGCACGTAGTCCACTTCTGACTCTTCTTCTCTCTTCCTCTTGGTCACAGTCTCCTCTACTGGTAGGAAATAGCCCACAAACTGGTCTCCCTCCTCATCAACCATACCTCTGTAGGGTTAACAGTTAGTTTGTGTAAAAACAACAGTACAGCAAGGCGAGTATGATATAGAAGCCATTTTCATGTTTTTGTTCTACTACCACACCAAAGTCATTGTGCCCATGCAATGTTTTTATTTTCCCAGCCTGGAATCTAAAAAAATCATCAGTTTTAGAGCAGATCAGAGTCAATCAATCTTTCATTGTATTGATGAACCATGCAATAATCTTCTTGGAAACCATATTAATGATATAAATTCTAATGATATACAAATATCAATCAACATTATTTTTGACAAATAAAATTCAGTAAAAATTGTTAATTTTCATACGATATTATAGTTAATCAAAGGAAGTCTTTTCCTCCAGAGTTTGTCACCATGCCAACCCACCTGATCATGGCTTGTGACATCTCCTCTACTGCTGCAGGCACAGACTTGCCCCTGGGAGCTGGGTCTGTATCAAATATCACCTGGGCACATGGGAAGGCCCAGTTCTGCACAGAAGGGACACATTATCAGCCTTACAAACTTTGAACTTGGCTAACCAAGGACACATCAGTAGACAAAACAATGAATACTGACTGATGTGGAGGTATATATCTTCAAAGTGATTGTCAAAACATGGCAAAATTTTACAGAGAATGGGATTACTGTGACTTAGATACATATTTTGTGTTTCCTATACATATATATGTCACAGGGGAGACTGGAATCCAGGGCAATCTGGAATTCTCCTGGGGAGACTGGAATTCTAGTGATGGGATTGCGTGCTTCATTGTCACAACCTTTGATATTTAGGTTGCTACAGCATTAATGCATCGCTATCAAAGAGGTATATTTTCTGAGAGGAGAAAAGCATGGAAGCACAAATATGCATCCACATTTCTACACCACTGGTAGATATGAAAGAACTTACTTCAAAGTCAGGGAAGAACTCAAGAACCTCCAGCGGCTGTACCCTGTCTCCCTTGCTGTAATGTTGTGTGATCTGGTGAAGCAAGACAAGAAAATATAAATGGCTCAGTTGTCATTCAAAAGGGCAAGGTTAAAGAAAAGGAAGCAGGATTTACTAGTAGTATACATTCATTAGAAGGCCAAATCCTCAAATACATGTACTTACTGGGGTCTTAACATCTTCAAATGTCTTTTCAATGGCTGCAATCTGACTTTCCCTGTCCTGTAAAGAGAATACAAAAAGCACTCTGTTACCTGCGCAACTCAAATCAAGAATAAATGTGACAAAGTGGTATGAGAGCCAATCTGTTTTTAACCTACTCTTGAGTGACAAAAATAACTGCAAGGTATTTTTAAGTGAATTTGCTAGTGTTTCTTACCTTGTATATATCCTCCTCTTTGAACTGTTTTTTGATACTATGTCCAATCCTGAAAAGAAATTTAGAGCAACATCAGAAATATTTCCAGCATATAACATTTTCCAAATATAGATGAAACATTCACATGCAATGACTCCAAACTATCTAATCACTCTATTGTTTTAAGATATATGAACCAAATGTTTTATTTGATGCAACAAATGCAACTGTGTGGACAAAACTTTGATCACTCAACATGAAGCAGAATACAGCTTAAACAATAATGATTACAAAAGAAATGTTAGATAATGGCACTTACTTTGTTTCTGCCTTTTCACTGCTAGGTGTGAACCTGTTATACTCAGTGGAGATGTACTCTGTTCTTCTCAACCAAGACACATTCTTGGCATGATGTCTGGATCTGGAAATTAAAGTAATGTATGAAATTAATATGAAGGTGCAACAACAAATGGCAGCTGTGGATAAGCATCACCTTTATGCAAATGTTGCACACATACATTTGTACCAGTTTCAAACAACTGTCACTTTACCTCTTGGAATCCTGTGGGGTTGACATATCCTCTTCTAGCAGCTTCTCATCTAATGGGTCCAGGTAAGCTATGGAGTAGGAAGACACAAGTCTCACTCAGACATAGGGTTTTGTACATGAATATTTATATCTTACAAATGGACATAACACATCTACACTGTTTTGGGCATATGATAACTGATTAAGAAATGTATGAGAAACACAAGAGAGGTATTTACCGTAACATTAGGCCACACTGATTTAATTTTATGGATGACATCCTCTGGGGACCACAAAACTAATGCGAGAGGGCGAAAAAAAAAAATCCAGCAAAAAAAAAAAATGCTGCTTAACCACAGGAATACAAAGCCGGTATTGTGAATTGAAGCACAGGACACAGTGACTGCATGAAACAAACAAGTTTTTAGTTGCAGGAGGTAGATGTAGATAGTCTTGTTCAGGTCTCATCCTCCTTCACAGCTTCCTCCTTCGTTTCACGATAAGCCGCCCTTTTGCGGCATTGATGAGTCGGCAGTCTGTACTGAGTTCCAGCCGAGTTCCGGAGTTTCGTGAAGCCTCGAAAGACATGATTTATTTTATTTTTTTTGGAGAACAGGCGAAAATCAATGCGCGCGCGGATGTCATCCATAAAATTAAGTCGGTGTGGCCTTACTCTCCAACAAAGTGGCCACTTGATATCTGTGCAAATGGAACCATCCCTGTCTTACAACAGATCAAACTACATGTACTAGCAGGGCTCCAGACTAACTTTTTGACATAGGAGCACTGTGCTCCCAACCCAAAATGTTTGGGCGCACCAGCAAAAATCTAGGCGCACCACCAGAAAAAATAATCCTAGTGACGTAATTTGCAGGACCTTGCACGAAATGTCGAATACTGTGTTCAGGGTACTACACTGCAGGCAAAGGTAAAATAATACTTGCTGCGATTTGCATGTATAGAGAAATGTATCCTTTTATTTACTACATTGATCCAAAAAGGTCAAACCTCCTTGATTGAACATGAGAAAATTGTGTGAAATAGAGATACCAAGAAGAAACGGTAATTATAAAGCTGCCGAAAAAATATTACTCTCATTTCCGAAATAAACATACCCCTTCGGAATAAAAGTACCCCCCAGAAAAATTTCAAAATCTAAAAAAACAGCCTCCCCCCCCGGAATAAACGTACCCCCGGGAAAATGACCAAATTGGCAACAACATTCATTTTAAAATGCATTCTTACAGGCCATTGAGGTATGTCACTTGCAGTCTAATCTACATCTGCTGGACTTAGACCCATGTCATACATGTATACAAAATTACATGTTGGCAAACATTTTACATGCGATTTGAAAAACACATGCAAAATTACTAGTATATAACTGTTATTATTACAGAGTCAGTAGTAAACAACAAACTATTATAACATTACAGTTCATGTATACAATTTAAGAAAAAATATTTTTCAGCCTGGTACAGTAATTAAGAAGTGATTGATTTCTTTGCCCAAAAGATAAAATGGAGGCGGAAACGCGGTGCTAGATTTAATTTGTGTCATTATCGGCTCTCTACCGATGTCTGTTACCCTGCAGTTCTCACTGGTGTCGCTAGAGGGCGTTGCATATTCTCTCCCAAGAATCCAAGATGGCCGCCATTATTTTCGTCTCGGCTGATTGCCGTGCGTTTTGGATGAAATTTTGTGTTTATAGGCGCATTAAAACAAGTTGACTACGGATGAAACTTCTCTATGAACATTTCCTAATGGAAAATGGGTCATTGTTACCACAAAATTTGTAGCTTTACCTGGGTTTGGAAGCCCTTATTTTGAAAAATGATTAAACGTAACTTGATTTTTTCTAGGAGGACCGTGCGCCTGTGATTTAAAATCTAGTCGCACGCTCGCAAATTCCGGGCGCATATGCGCCTAAACCAGGCGCAGTCACGAGCGCTGACTAGTACTTATATATTACAAGTCAAAATAAATGTAGACTCACCATCTGCATCAATAGCATAAGTGTCAGGGTTGATGAGATCAATGGTGACCCCAAGGTCATGTTCTGTCAGCAGCTCATGTTTGTAACTTCTCTCTAATGATGTCGGATTGTACTGAACAAATCTGGAAAGTAAAATAAAAAAGAAACATATCAACCAAAAATAGGTATCAAAGAACACAGATGAGTGGATGGAAGGACAATGTTACCAATTAACAACAGTTGAAGCATTAATCATGAAGACTTTCAAACTAATGACACAACTATCAGGACTCTAGATGTAGTCATTTTCACCATAGCACAAGTCATTGCCAATACTACTTTCTTTATCATTACTCTATCATATTGTTCGACATTGTCTTTTTTATGTAATGAACCGAGGAAGAATGGCCCCCTAAGTATACTGTATAGTATAGAAATAACTCACCTGTTGGATTCAAAAGGATATGTGATGAACTTGGGGTCAAAGGGAATGTCAGGCAGTGCATTTGTGTACTTGGGTCTGCAAACAAGCTCTGACCTACATGAAGCAAAAAGAACATCTTGACTCTCAGTCAAATAACATCATGATGATTTCATGATGTAGGCATCCTGCATGAAGGCTTGATCATATTTATTCATCATCAGTCTTGTTGTACATGTTTCTGCCCATATCAACAGGTCCAAACACTGCCCCCCCCCACCTTCACTCACCACCCTCATTGTTACATAATCAATGTTGTAAGGTGATATACATGTAAAAAGTAAGTGGTAAAATATGAACAGTCTTACATATTTCACATCAATGTCGATGATCAGCAAGTACTTTTCAAAACATTTTGATCAAGGAAAACATGGAACCATGAACACTGTTATTACTTGTTAGTCTGTATACTTTCATAATAACATCTCGAATTTCAGAGTACCTTACAGCATAACTCCATGCTTACAGTGTTCTTTAATAACTTAATCATCAACCTCCTTGATTTTATGTACAAATTTTTGTACAAAAAGTGAACAATTATGATGATGTGAATGATTTCTCACCTCTTTTCTGTAGAAAGCCCATGTTTTCTGGACCTGAATCGGAAGAAACCACATCAGTAACGATCAAACATTAGTTTCTTTGGTAACAGAACTTGAGCTACCAGCATGCTACCAGGTAACACGCAGACTGAAACCATGTCTATATCGGGTACGTGCATCTTTCCTGTTTAAACCACTCAGTTTACGTAAATTCTAATGCCCCTGTCCGACCAAATCAGTCTGTAGATGTACCTTTGCTCTCTTTGTCCACTCTGAACCGTTGGAGGCATGTTGAAACGACCACAGATCACTTTTTCGTGAAACAAAACAAGATGGAGGTCTTCCCTTCCAACTTCGGCGATGCTTCACCTTTGACCTTTCAATAGTGCACTATTGTATAGGGGTGTCATCTATTATCAGTTTAATAAAGTAACACAAAATCGCAAATCATAACATTTTGTGTAATGCATATTCTACTTTACATATATTTTATGTTTTCAACGTATCTTTAGTCCATAAAACGTGTACAATATTTTAGTTTTAATCTATTACATTAAAATAGTCTCCCCCACAAAGTATGGTTTCTTCCTGATCTCAGGACAGAGAATCAGCATGGCTAGCCAACAGCAGCAGCAACAACAGCAACAGCAGCAGCAAACCATGGAAGTAGATCCCATCTCCAAGTTTAAACTGCTTGTTCCACATTTGAAGGAGTCATTGGTGGTAAGGATACTCACTGCGCACTAAATCATCGTCTGGATAGTTTTCTTAACTTTTCTGTAATATTTAACGTTATAGTTTGACTCCTTGGTTTTGACAAGAAGGTTATACGAACAGTGCTGTCACATAACGTTAAGATTTTGAAGTTACAAATAGACATAGATTCAATAACGTTTTGTGAAGTTTGGACATTATGTGTTCTTCTTGGATCAATGAAGCTTTCAGTGTTAGCCTTCAAGAATGGTGTAGTTTGCAGTATTAGGAATATTGTGATATCTTCCTATATCAAATTCAACAGTTATTCTCTTCATTGTCTCCTTTGCAGAATCTCATGAGGATAGCAGGACAGAATCTTGTGCACAATGCAGCAATTGATAACCAGCTGTAGGTATCATTTTGTACTATTTTACCAAAATCACTACCTTGAACATGTTGAAAGGGATTAGGTACAAATTTTGTGTTTCCAATCAAGTGCACTAAAAAATAGACAAGATTTTGCTGACATTACATACCAAGGAGGTTATACTTATAGGGAAATAACCTCCTTGAACATAGTGAGGAAGTTCTTTCAAAATGGATATAATACAGCCCAGTGTTAGTCCAAAATTTATACTGGTATGTTTTCATGATATTTTGCTTATTCGGTATTGCTAACATGCTATGTTTATTGCTACAGACTGTAATATCGTCTTATTTTCTTAATAAAGGAAAAGTGGTGATAATCCTTCTCAAAGGGTGGACAAAAACCTTGAAGAATTCTATTCAACTCTTGATCAAATTGAGCTTAATTTGGTGAGTAATGTTCCTTTCTACCTTGTCATGTGCCAGTTACATTTTTTGTACTTTGTAGTTGAGAAGAACTTATGTGATAATGTTAGTACATGTATTTACAACCAGCAATTCAGCAATATTCAGAGCTAGAGATTATCCAACTGACAGAATTTTTTTTATGTTCTTCAGCGTCTTGCACAAGAGTGCCTCACCCAACACCAAGAAAGTGTGCGCCATGCTCCACTCCCTGTACCAATCATGTCCAAACCTGAGACCAGTGGAGATGGCCAGACTATGCCATATGGGCAGTTCCTGGGCTTAGCAAGGTCACAGGTCACCTGTGCAAAGGAAATCCATGATGCATTAGTGCGATGCGCTGATGACCTTGGAGGGAAAAGATAGCTCGTGATGACTGCATGATTTTCAAATAACTTATGTATGGACGTTATGTATGGACGTTATGAATCCCATCTATTTCAAATGTGCCATTGTCATTGTCCTTGGTAGCTTGTGTGAATTTGTAAGCAGTTTGTATTGCAATGATACATACACAATAAAGTTAGGTTGGTCAACTTTTGTGATATTCATGTGTCATATATGGTACATGTATTTATGTAATAAAGTTCTGGCTTCTGACTTTTTGTCTTCAATATCATGGAGTTAAAAAAACTCCATGTCAATATACAAGCATATATCCACATCATGGAAAACAAGGCTGGCCAGTGTATTAAAGGAAATTGATTTGTAACTAATATATTGACCAAGGCTAGTTGAAAAATCTATGAGCCTGAACCACAAGGTAGTGTACAATTTGCTTTAGCCTTTAAAACTCTCTTTGTGAAAAATTTTCTGAAAGAAAGCAATGTGCTGCTCATTATGAAATGCCAGAAATCGCAGATGTTCTACTTCATTTACACACTTTGATCTTGTTGATTAAGTCTAGCAGGTGTGACATATTTCTATGCATAATCTATACACTTTTCAAGCAGAGGAAGTATCCTCAGGACTGCAGGGTTTGTGTCAGGAATAAAAGCAGGTATTGCTGTAACTAATAACATACTACATGTAGTATTTTGTTGGATTACGTGAAAAAATATTCTGGTAAAAAGTAAAAGGGTAGCCCCCAGGGAGATTTGAACTCCCGACCCCTGGTTTACAAGACCAGTGCTCTAACCACTGAGCTATGGAGGCTTCATGTTGGGCGAGGAAGAATCATGCCTCTTTGAATAGTAACCATGATTGGCTCACAATTTATCGCACATGCGTACTCACGCCTGAGTTCCGCCATCTTGGATGATAAGATCCCTGACTTTTGCACTTCCGCAAACGAAACTTCGAGAAACGGGGGAATATCGCTGCATCTTCGAGATATAATAGTTTTGTGATGTTGACTACCCGAGGAGAATCCACAACGAGTTTGATTTGATGTTATTTTGACTGTTTGATTTTGTACCACGTCGACGGAAGTCAGGGGGCGAAACCTGCCAATCGGAGCCTGAAGTGCAGACGATTCTGTGCTGCGCAGAGCCCTCATCTGTCTTCGCATTACCTTCTCTTTTACTGGTTTTAAGTGAGAACGTCAAGTCAACATGGTGTTGGCAGATTTGGGCAGAAAGATAACGAACGCGTTGCGGTCCCTTAGCAATGCCACTGTTATCAATGAGGAGGTGAGTGTTTTAATTTTTCTGTGTTTGGTACGGGGTATGGGGAGGGGGGCAACATCAGGTTCAGCAGAAATTGTCTATACCTACAAATTATAGTCCTTCTTGCCCCTCCTTTGAGATCACACAAAGATCAGTCTTTCACTTTCTGACGTTCGTCAGTGACATGTTCAGGATGTAGAGGCATTGCACATTAACATGCACTATGATTCTGTAGGGCTAAACGTTCAAATTATGAATAAATTTGCCATATGGTGAAAATCATTTTTGGTCTTTATAGCATTTCACAACCTGTGAAAACCTGTTTAATCCAAAATAAATAGTCATAGATGATACCCTATCAGTTTCATGATTTGGTCCTTGGGCCATAGGATGTTACAGTGTCAGTGAAATTTCCAGTGAAGTAGTCATCAGATAACAATTTCTGCACACCTTAGAACATCACTAACTGCCAGGGTTAGTGTTTATCCACATAATCAATACACTTCAGGTTTGAGTGTTGTTCTGTGATCAGTACTCTTCATGAATGTCCCATGACATGTTCCAGGTGTTGAACTCCATGCTGGGCGAGATCTGCAGAGCTCTGATTGAGTCAGATGTCAACATCATGCTTGTTAAGAAGCTCAGAGAAAATGTCAGGTACATCATAGAAACTATCAAACCTTCAATCAACTCACCTTTGCCTTATGCCCAGACATAAGTGTTGATACATTGTTTATACTGCCTGTTCCATGTACTCATAAGAAATACTGTTTTCAGATCATGGAAATTATGCAGAGGAAGATAATGATAGAACAGTAGTGCAGAATGTATTGATTAAATATGTTTCTTATATCAAGCATTGGAAGTGTGTGCATTTCAAAATTCCGCTAAAGATACAGGTGTAACATTTCTGTTTAAAATTCTGCTCCAGAGCCTCTCTAGATCTTGATGACATGGCAGCAGGTCTGAATAAGCGGAGGATGATCCAGTCTGTGGTCTTCAGGGAGCTGGTCAAGGTTATTACTTGCACTTCTCTAGTTTGTTTTACTGTTTAAGGTAGCATTTAGGTTTGCAGCATTTTTCTAAGTAGCACAAGTGGTGTTCTTACTACCTTATTATCTAAGTCTCTTCGTCCTTAATGAGACGTAACATGTAGATATTGAGTTACCAATGCAATGTTCACCATCATCCTCGCCGCATATCAGTGCTTGGCACTGAGGTGGCTTTAAAGTTTAAAACAGACACTTGGTAAATACCAGTTTGTTTGGTCAATGATGTTGTTCAGCTTCATTCATACAAACATACAATGATGTGATTTCCTAAAATGTGACTTTACACTGGAGTCCCATATGACTGGGCTTCATGATGTCAGGTCTCTATCTATGGACTAATTCAATGTAGATACAAATCTCCAGTGACTGTTGAAAAGGAATTTCAGTTTGTTATTGTTATATTTGCAGCTGGTGGACCCAGGAGTAAAGGCTTGGCAGCCAGTCAAGGGGAAAAGCAATATCATTATGTTTGTGGGTCTGCAGGGGAGTGGCAAAACAACAACATGTACTAAGGTAGGGCAGTGGGTTTTGTTGTCCAATGTATAAGTACCATTCTCCCAGTGATTTTAGAGGTATGGAATGACCCATGTACTTCATGAATAAGTTTATTCACTATTCTATGTGTATCCCCAGCTTGCCTACTATTACCAGAAGAAAGGGTGGAAAAGCTGTTTGACTTGTGCCGACACTTTCAGAGCAGGTAGGTAGGAATCTATGGATCCTGTTTTGCTCTACTTGCAAATATTTCTGAAACAAAATGTAATTACATGTACTCAAATCACAAATATAAAAACAGTGCAAACCTAAAACATATCAGCAGGCAAACTGACGAGTGTTGTGTTGAGGCATTTACATGGTCAATGACTGAAAGTTGATGTGTTAATTTCAGGTGCCTTTGACCAACTGAAACAAAATGCAACAAAAGCCAGAATACCTTTCTATGGCAGGTGAGTTGTGATTGAGTTCCTAAAATTGAAAGGTAACATGACAGTCTTACTTGAAAGGTAACATGACAGTCTTACTTTAGTCTTGGTCAATGTTAATACTTATCTGTAGTAGATGAGTTGTTGCAAATATTTTTGATAAATGAGTTAACCAATCATAAGTGGAAACTACATGTATTGGGTAAACTTAATGCAAATCTTTTTGGGGACACTATTATGATGGTTGTAATAAACTCCTCCTTGAGGATCTGACTTTTAACAGTTTTACATCAGGAATATCAATATATATGGTCAGTAGTGCATCATGTAAGTAATATTGATTCATGTGTTCAGCTATACAGAAATGGACCCTGTAGTGATTGCAGCAGAAGGTGTGGAAAAGTTCAAACAAGAGGGTTTTGAGATCATCATAGTGGACACCAGTGGGAGGCACAAACAGGAAGACTCGCTTTTTGAGGAGATGTTACAAGTGTCAAATGCCGTTGTAAGTCATAAGTAGTGGTCTGGTCAGTCTGTAACTCATGTGGACCAGGGTGTAGCTAAGAGAATAGTCTGGGATACTTCTGAGTTCTCATATGTTAAGGGACGTGTAGACTCTTTTCCTTTCACAAAAGTAAGCAAATATTGGAGTCAACATCATATACAAATGATCATTTTAAAGAGATAGTCTTGTGTGTTGTATTGTACACATTTAGATCACTAGACAAGACCCTTATCAACAAAAGGTATACAGCGTGTGAAATACTAGGTTGCCCAGTTGCACTGTGCAACCATATTTTCAATTTGCTTGGTGCAACCAATTTCTACACCCAGGTAGCTCAATGCACTACCTAAATTTTGTGGTAAGGATGCCCCTTTCTTCCATTGGGAACTGTTTATTGAGAAGTTCCCATAGAAGAGCTCATCACTTCAGGTAAGGCAAAACAACTCTGTGTCAGAAATGTATAAATGCACATTGCATTCTAACAAAGTTAATCACAATGTAGAAGAGTTTAAATTCGGGGCAACCTGGAATTTTGATGGGCAATCTAGCTTTCATCCTAGGTTGCCACTGGGCAACCTGGCTCAAAATAGTATTTCGTACACTGGGTATATGAATTGTAGCAGAATACCTTTGGTTCTTGTCCATATAGATGTCTTGGTAGGATCCATACTAGGTCATAACGTCATATTTTATTTTTCTGTTACAGAGCCCGGATAACATTGTGTTTGTCATGGATGCCTCTATAGGACAGGCCTGCGAATCTCAAGTAAGTTCCAACAATAGGAAAATCCTGTCAAATAAAGATACTTAAGGTTGGTTAAGTCTATGGTAAACTCAGAAGCTCTGAACTATTGGCTTGACAAAGAGTGACATGACATAGTAAAACAACTACTGACTGTTGGTCCCTTTCAGGCCAGAGCTTTCAAAGACAAAGTTGACGTAGGAGCCGTCATTATCACCAAGCTGGATGGTCATGCCAAGGGTGGAGGTGCACTTAGCGCGTAAGCCCAGTTCCTCATTTACAGATCGATCACAGAGATGTGACACTTGTTTCTAGTTCAAATGAAAAATAAATGTTGATATGCCATTGCATATTAAATGATTTATTTGATTATGGTGGAGCTGAACAGTTTTGTAGTCCTGACATTTTCTAAGTGTAAGTAGCATTTTACTTTTCCAGATAATGTTTTAATCGACTGCATTGAGAACAGATATACATGTATAACCTCATCTTGTTTATCTTTTACACCTCCAGCGTGGCCGCCACAAAAAGTCCCATTGTCTTCATAGGCACAGGCGAGCATATAGATGACTTTGAACCCTTCAAGACACAGCCCTTCATCAGTAAACTGTTAGGTAAGATGTTTGTTATGAATCTGCAAATTCAACAATTTTGCCCTATATATAATATTGTTTTTTTTTCCCAATTTTTTTGCATCATCCTGCTCAAACTGCTTAAGCAGTAGTGTCTAATGGGGTTATGCCCCCATGTCTTGGAACCAGGAAAAATACATACTTGTACTTTCAGTAACCTCCTTCCTCACACATGACAGGTATGGGAGACATTGAAGGCCTGATAGACAGGGTGAATGAGCTGAAGTTGGATGACAATGAAGAACTCATAGGGAAGCTGAAGCAAGGTTGGTACTCTCCACAATGGAAACTTCCTTTCTTTCAAAACATCCAAGAGTGTCTGGTGTTGTATCAATTGTCAGGAATACTTAAAGATGGAAACAAGGATAAATTATCAATTGCTGTATGAATCCTTGACTGCTTGTTCCTAACCCCATTGACCTCTGTGCAGGCAAGTTCACCCTGAGAGACATGTACGAGCAGTTCCAGAACATCATGAAGATGGGACCTTTCAGTCAGATCATGGTCAGTAAAATTTGCATGTGTCATCAACTCAGTACACATGTATTTGTTTTTCTTCGAAACTAAGAGAATGGCATGTCTATGTAAATGACCTGTGAATTTGGAGTGATCAATGGATGCTCATTTTCAACAAATGTTATACTGTACATGTATTAAAGAAATTTGAAAAGTGTTCAGTATTGATTGAGATTTGTACATTGGTGCATCTTCTGTAGGGGATGATCCCAGGCTTCAGTAGTGACTTCATGACAAAAGGTAACGAACAGGAGTCCATTGCCAGGCTCAAGAAACTTATGACCATCATGGACAGCATGAATGATGAAGGTAAGACTTAATGGTAAGGCTATACCTAAAACTGAGCCCTACATGCACAATGTAGTTTAGTGTGAATCTCACTTAATAGTGTTTTGTGAAAGTGTATCTTTTTGATGTAATCTAATAAATAAGTGACTGGCTATTAGAAAAGTTACATGTATCTAGTTTCTGGTGTCTGAGTTGTGCTGGTGTCTGAGTTGTTCTTGCCACACATGGTGATTTGTAAAGTACCTGTTCCCCAGAGCTGGACAGCCTGGATGGAGCTAAGATGCTCCAGCGGCAATCAGGGCGCATTGCTCGTGTGGCCAGGGGTGCCGGTGTGTCTGTGAGGGAAGTCCAGGAGCTCCTGTCACAGTACACCAAGTTTGCTGCCATGGTCAAAAAGATGGGAGGCATCAAGGGGCTTTTCAAGGGTAAGCACAATCATCATACTAGTACTTATGTTTATGCTTTTTACTGTAGGTTCTTTTCACTCAAGTGGTATTCTACACCTCTATTGTTTCGTAATGCTAATCATCCATGGACAAAGAGTTGGAAAGAGGATTGTCTGGGATGGTGTTTTTCAACCTTAGATAGAAAAACACCATCAGATGTAGAGAAAGCCCCCCTTGTGTTGTTGCTAGTTTATGTAACTTAGACACAGTGGATAACCTTTTATTGTGTTCTTATTCAGGTGGGGACATGGCTAAGAATGTCAACCCCTCCCAGATGGCGAAGCTGAACCAACAGATGGCCAAGATGATGGACCCAAGGGTGCTGCAACAAATGGGTCAGTATGCAGTCTGAACATTAGCAGTCCTGGCATTCTGGAATCATAATGAGATAAAACAAAATATGCTTAAAATGTCCATTTTCAATACTTGACAGAAACATGTATTTGGTTTGTCTGCTGTCAACGTCAATCTGTTACATAGATACATCCAGATGTAGAGAAAGCCTTGATAACACAGTAGTATTTCATGGTATATTACAGGTGGAATGGCAGGACTACAGAACATGATGAGACAGTTCCAGCATGGAGCGGGGCAGGCCAAGGGGCTGGCAGATCTTGCTGGGCTCAACAAGTGATGGAAAGAATTGATTTGATGAAAATGAGCTAGCCTTCAATTTTATTTCAGTGAGGGAAGGAGTATATCTTATACGATGGGAAAGGCTGTATAATGTGAAAGCACTACAATGGTTGACTTATAATGGACAGAGATGGAAAACTTCTTTATCTTCTCTATACAGAATGGCTTCTGTATACATCAGCTGTCAGCTGACCCAGACATAATTGTCTGGTTACTTCATATGTGTATGTAAATCTTACACAATATTTCAGTAATCATTAATAGACAGATGTAGAAAAAATGGTACCTGGTAGTGTCAACCCTCAGCATTCTATACCCGTAAACAGTCTTTATCAAGGGCTCTAAATTGGGTGAAACATTTTTTCTTTCAATCCCATGTTGTAGCCTTCATTAAGACCCTCTTTAAGGATTAGAAGATTTGGACTTGACATTGGTTATCTTTTTGGATGTACACTTGAACATTGATGGAGACTGGCATTAATGTTTTATCTGATTCTGTCTTCCATTGTTGTTTCTCCTCTAAAACTTGGTCTTCTCATGTTTCAACTAGGTTATTAAAAGGGACAGTTGAGATTTTCACATTTCTGACAGGAGAGTACAGTACTATAGATGTCAAGGTGTCCAAGAATTTTAAAATTTTCTTTCTATTGAAGGCAATTGAGAAAGTTGTTACCATGTCCACTACCAGGTCTGAATGAGAATATTCATAAGTTTCATTGTCTTCAACATAAAGCAACAGACTTTAAACGGATAGTGAGTGAGTGAGTGAGTGATATTACCCAGACAAAGTCATCAATGAGAAGGGTAGGTATGAACAACCTTTCTCTTTGCCTGTGCCAGTTATCATCAGACGTATGTTTGTCAATTACACATACATGGTTCATTTTAATGTCAGCCAATATTTAGAATATGCATAAAATGGATTGAAAGGGTCAGTTGTAACTTAACCCTAGTCCATAAGTATCATTATTGGTAATACTGTATTTATTTTTCATGAATTAATGACCTGGTCACACTTGACAGAAAATAAATGATATTTTCATGAACCAAAACACTTATTTTTGTTTTCTATTAGTGTTTTCCTTCATTGAATAATTTTATAGAAAATATCTAAGTTTGTTGAAAAACCACTGACATGTACCCCACAGTGAGTTGCATGCCAGTCCAGGATTCAGAACAGTTCAACTGTGATGCTTTGTATGTAGTTTAAACCTGGGTTTGTGATCCATAAATTGTCAAGAGTCTGTATCTTCCCACCAAGGGGTATCTTGGGCACTGGTGGGCTAGCGACCATTGGAAGTGGACTAAAGCAATCAAGACTGTATACCAGGCTGGTTGTACCAGGGATAATCATGTTACCCTTAATCTTAGGATTCACTGAAACTAAACACAAGTAAGCATTTAATGGCTCACAATGCTACAAGCGTGTTTTAAGCAAGGGAAAAGTATTCCCCAGTGCAGTCCCTAAATATTCTAGAGGGCAAGACACAAACAGCACTTCACTAGTACTGACCATGGTACTGAGCAACCTTCTCGTTGACCAGTAACCATATCGATTGTTTGACTAACTGCACAGTGTATGGCCATACAAAGTGCCGTTGTCCGTATCGTCATGAAGATAACTAGCATCAACTTTCAGATAAAATCGTATAACTGTACTTCATAGTCGAATTCACCTAACCTGCATATTAAATCTCTAATAGGTCTGCATACACGCGTGGTAAAGAAATGGTTATCAGATCGCATAGTATGAACGTGGGACCATCCTCACCACAGAACTCTGGTTAAAGTGTAAGACCCAACATTTGGGTCTGTTCCATCAGGCTGTTTTAGAGCAGACTGCGCAAAGTCTGATTGTTCACGTGTCATAGGGCATTTTGTTATCGGGTGTTCTCTTGGCAGTTGGACAAAGTCCGAATGGTCAGAGGTCAAAAATAGGAGAGCGCAAACGTAACAACAATGGCAAAGCTAGAGTTGATATTTCTGGGGATATTCCTGGGTATACTGGATGTTTTATACCCCAGCCCTGCCGAGGACCATACTGCCGACGGCCCTGTTGTCGACACCATGTATGGGCCCATCAAGGGCGTCTATGTCCACCAGGGATCGATGTTCCTCGGAGTGCCCTTTGCTGCTCCGCCTGCCGGGAGTCTTCGATGGCAACCTCCGCAGCCCCCGGCAAAATGGGGACCCAGCACTTACAACGCCACGGCGCCAAGCGCCGCCTGTATCCAACATGAGTGTGGCCCTGACGACGCAGATCCCATCGGACAATGTCCACCCAGCAGGAAAAGGAGCGAGGATTGTCTGTACCTGAATGTCTTTGTGCCATTAAAAACCGACAAGAGCAAACTTCCGGTAATTTTCTGGATACACGGAGGTAACTTCTGGGGTGGTTCAGCAATGGGACCTCTCTATGATGGAAGGTTCCTGGCGAATAAGACCAAAACTGTTGTTGTGGCGGCCAACTACCGCCTCAGCGCCTTGGGCTTCCTGGTGGCAGGGCAGGGGGAGGGGGCGGCGACTGGGAACTACGGCATTCTAGATCAGATAGCGGCTCTGCAGTGGATCCAGGACAACATCGCAGATTTCGGTGGTGACAAAGACCGGGTCACAATATTTGGACAGAGTGCGGGAGCCTACTCAGTTCTCCTTCATATGACAGTAAACAAGAGCGACCACCTGTTTCACAGAGCTATCGCCGCGAGCCCTCCTCTCTCCTTAACTTTCAGAAGTAGGGTTGGGGCCATCATTTATGGAGATGACTTTACCCGACAGCTGAACTGTACTCTAGGAGACTTGCAATGTTTGAGAGCGGCCTCAGCCTCTCAGGTTTTAGACGCTCAGTATGCCGTGCGGACAAAGATTGTAAATCCATTCGATCTGATCGAACTGTTCGAGCCATGGGGACCGACAGTAGACGGAGACCTCGTCCCTGGCCAGGTGGTCGACGCGTTTGAAAACGGAATGTTTCAAAAGAAGCCTTTGATCATCGGTTCAACTACCGAAGAAGGGATCGCCTTTGTGTATGAGACCGGACAAACACTGTCAACATTAGAGTACGAAGCCTCTGTTTACGGACTTTTCCTGACCGACGGCCCGGCGGTGCTCCGGCAGTATCCTCCGTCTCACTCTGGAGATGAGCGGCCAATTGACTCTGTCTTGGTGACGCATTACCTCTTTCCATGTCCAGCCCGGTACGCCATACGGAATGCAGCAAAATATAATGACACGGACCTCTGGCTGTACGTCTTTGCTCACCCCCTCTCCTTCAAGCATGCTTGGGGGAACCTCACTCACTGTGAGGGGCACGTCTGCCATGGAACGGACGTTGTGTTTGCGTTCCAATCTCAGACACTGAGAGGATACCACTTCACCGATGATGAACAGGTTCTGGCCGACTTAATGGCGTACTACTACGGCAACTTTGCTTACACAGGCGACCCCAACAAACCTGGATCACGCCTAGCCAAAGAAGCGAGCAGTGACACTCCTCGTTGGCCGCCGTACCTGACTTCCGAGGGTTACACCAACATCCGCTTTAACACTCCGAACAGTAGCCTGGAACAGGGCTACCTGAAGGATAAGTGCGACTTTTGGGACAGCATTAGTCCCTACCCGTAAATCTGAAGTCCCGGATTAGTAGGCCGGCATCACTTTTTACCCTGTAGTAAGAATCCTTGCTCTCAAAGTGTAGAAAAGGAAAAAAAGCAAGATGTAAATGAAGACAATCTGAGCTTTCCTCACGTAGGATGTCAGTTAAATGAATTTAACGTTATCCCTTACAAAGTTTAGGCAAACATGTTTTGCAAGAAACAATATTTTTGTGCGATACTCTATAATAAGATATTAACTTGTGATCTGATTAACTAACAAATGACCTCTGCTTCCGTGACTCGGGTTGGCCAGAGTTGAACATAAACTTCTCAGTAGTTGTGTTGTGAATAGTGGCACACTTACAACATAGCGCTCTATGTTGGAAGTACATGTATTTACATTTATCATACATTGACATCAGGCATGTGTCACTAACATAATACATTTGACTTCCATGTATGAAATAAATTCCCCCCCCCCATGCAAAAATACATTCATTTGGACTTTGTGTGACTTACAGTTGAATCCGAGATAAGGCAGGCGTGCGCAGACGACAGGATAAAGGGTAAGATACACTATGTTTATTGACCTCCGTCAGCAAATTGGTGCTATCGTGTGTACTAATAGTGAAACAAATAAAACCTGACCATTAAGTACAGCCATTTTCTATCTATTCTATCTTGTGTTCTTCTTACCCCGTGGTCTGTACAAACGGACGAAAAATCTGACACAATTCCCTGCTCACAAATGGTTCATTCCCTTGAGATCTGGGTCATCTCCCACGTGACCACTATGCCCTATCCATTTAGATTGACCCAGCCTGTCAGAGTATCGTCTAGGAAACACGACCGCTTATCAAGCATGCAAGTAACGTTATAGGTCCAAATGTGATAAAACCGTACCCGGAATGTTGGGTAGGGATTGTCTGAGGGGCGTGATATACTAGCACATTGATGTTGGCTTCACCAAGGACATGAAATAGGGGAACGTCTTACGAGGCCACCAGTTTTATATAACGTTATCATACGGCAACTGCTCAGCGTTAGGATAACCCGTCCTTGAGCAAGCTCCGCATTGATACCATACTCGGGACAAAGTCTACTGAGTGCATGTGTCACGAGTCTGTAACACGCACTGCACACTCTAAAATGGCACATCTATCTTTGTTGCTCACAATCTTAGTGGTTGTCAGCTTCCGCCCAAGCACTGCCACCAAGGAGTCGGGTCCAGTCGTGAAAACTAAGTACGGACCCATCCAAGGTGTGTACGTTGAGCAGGGCTCCATGTTCTTAGGCATACCCTTTGCTGCTCCACCTGTCGGGGATCTTCGATGGAAGCCTCCACAGCTGCCGACTCCATGGGCGCCCGGTACTTTCAAGGCCATGAACTTCAGCTTCGCTTGTGTTCCTATTATTTCAAGTTTATCTGCCCGAGACAGCGACACAAGTGAGGACTGTCTGTACCTGAACGTCTTTGTACCTACGATTACCAACACTTCTGGGAAACTACCAGTCTTCTTCTGGATTCATGGAGGTGACTTTCTTGTTGGTTCTGCCATGGATTCTATGTACGACGGTAGATTCCTGGCGAACAGCACCAGAACAGTTGTTGTGGCGGCCAACTACCGCCTCAGCGCCTTGGGCTTCCTAGTGGCAGGGCAGGGGGAGGGGGCGGCAGCTGGGAACTACGGCATTCTAGATCAGATAGCGGCTCTGCAGTGGATCCAGGACAACATCGCAGATTTCGGTGGTGACAAAGATAGGGTCACAATATTTGGACAGAGTGCGGGGGCTTATTCAGTTGTCCTTCATATGACACTGGACAAAAGCGACCACCTGTTTCACAGAGCCATCGCCGCGAGCCCTCCTCTCTCCCTCTTCTTCAAGACTAGACTCGAGGCGCTTCTTTTCGGGGATGACTTTGCCCGTCTACTGAACTGTACTCCTGGAGACATGCAATGTATGAGGTCAGCTTCGACAAACGAAATTGCAAAGGTTCAGACGGACATGTTGATAGAGATCCAGGATCCTTTCCAGAGGCTGATTGAGCACATGGAACCCTGGGGACCCACAATAGACGGAGACCTTATTAGTAGTCAAGTGATGGACGCGTTTGAAAACGGAAGGTTTCAAAATAAACCCTTCATCGTTGGTTCTACGACCGAAGAAGCGGTAATGTTTCTTTCCTGTGTTTTTGCAAAGTTACCTGCTGTCGAATACGAAGCCATGGTCTACGGACTCTTCCCGGCTGATGCAGTGAAGGTCCTCCTAGCATACCCACCCTCTGGCAGTGGAGATGAGCGCTCTGTCGCCGTTCAGTTGATCACGCACTACCTCTTCTCTTGTCCAGTCCGCAAGACTCTGAGAAACGCAGCAAGACGCGGAGACAGCAACGTCTGGTTGTACGTGTTTGCTCACGCCCTGGCCAAGGGCTGGCCGAAGATCCTGAGCTGCTGCGATGGACACGTTTGCCATGCCACGGACATCTTCTTCGAGTTTCAGTCACTTAAACTGACCAAATACAACTACACACACGATGAACAGACTCTCGCCGACTCAATGGCTTACTACTACGGAAACTTCGCTTACACAGGCGACCCAAATAAACCGGGACCACACCTGACGCAAGTCAAAACCGCCATTCCTTGGCCACCGTACCTACAGTCTAACGGGTTCAGAAATGTGCGTTTTGACGTTCCTAAGGACAGCATCGATCAGCAATACCTGGAGGAGAGGTGTGACTTCTGGGACAACATCAACCCTTATCCGTAAATACCAGATCTTTTATCAGTGAATTCAAAATATCTTCCCAATTTTATTTCATCCAGAAAGGCAAAGTTGACAAACAGTCATTAATCATAATATGTTTCACTGAATCTATGAACATACATATGTACAAATAGCATCATAAAAGACATGTACACATGGCAAACACTTGAATTTTCAGTCAGTCATGTGAGGATTTTATATATATACATTAGTTAGCCTTAGCGTACACTTGCATATTTGGAAATACATTTAATAAGTTAAAACATCTCCAAGAGGCCACACAAGTAATATAGTAAAAACATGGAATTTGAGATCTGTATTGTGCAGCATGAAGCAACTTTAGCTAAGGTGAGAACAGATTAGCTATAAGTCCACTTAATACACTATACACTGTACAAAAAGCAAGGTATGTTTGACCTTCAGTTTAGCCAACATAATCTGTACTTATTGATATGGTGCTTACAATACTTTAATATAAACACAATGCAATTACATGTACTTGATGGAATTTTCATTTCTGAAAATAAAATCTCTGAAATAGGCATGTATACAATAATCATGTCCATCCTATAGACTATAATATACAGCTGTACAGTATCATGCAGGGAAGGATAGAAGGGCTCATAGGACGGATTCCAACTGTTGTCACTGAGAAACACTATAAACCAAACTTCACACCGAAAAAAAACAGCCAATGTATAAGCACAGAATGCTGTTATGTGTGTGCTAACCTGGAAAATGTTAATCTGAAAAAAGTTGCAAAATTTCACTATCTCTTTTTCAATCTCATATCAAATTTGGAATACAAACATTTTTAAGTACAATGTAGTTTGGAACACTCAGAATCCACAACGAAAAAATTCATTTCAACAAACAAACAAACAAACAAACAAACAAACAAACAAACAAACAAACAAACAAGGTCTCAATCATCTAGCTGACAAAGCATAGCGACACCCCTTGTGACCCAGTGGTCTGCTGCAGACATGCTTGGCAGGTTGACAGCTGTGACAAAGTTAGTAGAGTGGCCAGTAGAGGACAGATTCCCTGCTCTCCTGGATGTCCTGTACAGTGGACACTCATATATCCTCTTCTGGGCGACCTGGCCAGGCTCTGTTGTGGCTGCTGTGCTGCTGTCAGACACAGAACTGGCCTCCCTCTCCAGCTGACTCAACGATACCTGCATCATAAATATCATAGAAATTCCTGTCTTATTGTGGATCATTTTCTGCCTCTCCCACTTTTCCCCACTTTGCCGACTCTTCCTACCTCTCCCACTTTCTGCCTCTCTCATTTTTCCCCACTTCGCCGACTCTTCCTACGTCCCCCACTTTCTGCCTCTCCCACTTCGCCAACTCTTCCTACCTCCCCCACTTGAGAGGCAACTCTTCCTACCTCCCCCACTTTCTGCCTCTCAAACTTTTCCCCACTTCGCCAACTCTTCCTACCTCCCCCACTTTCTGCCTCTCCCACTTTTCCCCACTTCGCCGTCGACTCTTCCTACCTCCCCCACTTTCTGCCTCTCCCACTTTTCCCCACTTCGCCAACTCTTCCTACCTCCCCCACTTTCTGCCTCTCCCACTTTTCCCCACTTCGCCGACTTGGTCCTCACGCAACGGAGGCAAAATCTACCTCCACAAGCATGTTCAAATATGTGTCCCCTGAATTTCTGTGAAGTTTCCATCCTTTACCAGCTTTTAAAGTACCGTTGTTTTTGGCGAAATTTGCGCCACGATCACTTTGCGTCGTCAGCGCCCACCCTTACGAAAGTGCTGCTCAGTGCTGCATTAATGCTCAAAGTTTTGACGCTGGGTTGAGGCGGCATTGATGCCCACTGCCACGGTAATTTCAAGGTAATTATGGCTGTCCAAGTTTTTCCTCCCCAAACTGTCAACTGAGCAAATCCTTGAAGGAATTAGTGGGGGTAATGCCGCATTGGTGCCTTTTCCTGCCACGGTGATTATGTAGGGGTCACGCTTCACCTTTAGATTAACCGCATGGGCCCATGTTGAAATATTCATTGTTTGAAACATTAGCCAGAGCCCAGAAGTATTGAGACTGGCCAGGATGCCAGTCACCCATAGCACACTGGGCCCCTGAGGTGCTGACAGTTTGGCTGAGGTAAACCAACTGAAGAATAATCATTTAATTATGGTCTTATTGATCTAAAATCCAGTTGAATGGTCCCAACCTCTTTGGGCTGTTTCCTTCAGCACATCAATCTTTGAATAAAAATCTGGCTGAGGCTGTCTTTTGTCTTATTTTCTATTTCTTTCCTGCTTATTGTACACAGCTTTGTTTGCTAATTCTGTAGAATAGAATGTAAATGTGAAATCAATGGTTCAGTAGAAGAAGAAACTTCCTACCATGAAACAATTAATATCAAACACTTCTGACCATACCTGAACAGGGTTGAAATGTATCTCTGGTAGTCTGGAGTACTGCTGGCTGGTGACTGTGTCCTGGAGACTCTCTGTCTTAGGGTCCCACCGTGCACCGTCCAGGTACAGCCCAAACACCAACACACCTGCTTCCGGAGGCAGCTGTCCCTGCTGGGGGATAGGAAGCGAACATTGGAGAAATAATTGAGGCTATGGAGTAAGCACAAGTGTAAGCCGTTACACAATGGACATGTTGTCAAACAGACTGATTGTCAGATAAGTTAGAGTAAGTTGTAGACATGTCACCACAGTATGTCTACCCTACGAAGAAAGTTGTATAGTCCTCTCTTCTGAAAAAATTAGTAAAAAGGTCAGGGTTTCTGCATCCCTCCTTATCTACACCAAAGCTCAGACTACCCCCCTAGTGTAGATGCACCACTCCAAATTTCTAAACAGCACTGGCAGGACATTAAGTATCTCTTCTATTATAGCCTACCTTGAAAGCCCAGTTGAGGACACTGATTCCCTGTTTTGTGTCATTCAGAGCTTCTTCAGTGTCATGGCTGGTTGTCTTCACATGGAAGTCAAAGGTCAAGGAGTCTACAGACACGCCTGTCTTCCTGGCATGGTTCTGCAGAACCCCTGTCAGGAAACCTGTGGGAACAGGATAAACATTATATACAAAAATGTACAGCCTCTTTTATTGACATGTTACACACCATCTTCAATTTGTGAAAGTATTAAACATTCTTCAATCTTCAATCATCTTTTTTAGTACATCTGTATCAAAATTGTTCCGGTGGCCCTGGAAAACATCACCAATGTCCCAGCAATTGCCATGATCATGTACCAGTTCTTCCCAGCCCCAGCATCCTGTAAGAATCTACTTATGGACATCAAACTACAACTGTTGCCAACTGCAACCTGGCACAGTTACTTCACCCCCTCTATCAAACAACATCCACATTAGGATAATCATCACAAATTGAACCACTCTGTGAATCTCAGACCTTGTGGAAAGAAGAATCCTGAGAGCCAGAAGCTGCGTGGTCCATCCCTGGTCACCTCGCCCTCCCCCAGGTCTAGGGACAGCGGGGACTGTTTGCTGACGGGCCGGTTGATGCCCATCTTCTTCTCCATGTTGCCGATGACCAGGTCTGCCCAGGTGGAGAAGAAGTCTGCCCGCTGAGCCAGGTCCTTCACCCAGGAGCCAAGGGGCTTGCACGACTCATACGCTGCCTCCTGAGGAGGGACAGAAATCAAGAATGTGATCAGCAGGCTACAATAGAAACATTGCTCTAATCTGATTACATCACATTTCAATAAACTGTGCTTGGGGATAGATCTCATACCCAGACCCTATAGGTGACTTTTCCATCTCAAGAATTCCATAGGATACATTGACTGTTTTTTTATCTGTACATGAAGGGAAATATCAAAATATGTAAAGAAGCCAATAATAACAAGCCTACTGGGAATAAAACACTTTCTCACCTGCCACTTCTCTGGCACCCTCTGGACCAGGAAGGAGTTGTAGGCCTCCTCCAGGTGTTCTGACATCACCACCTCTCCCTTGACAGCCAGGGTTAGAGACCTGAGGGAGGAGTGCACCACAGCCAGCAGCCTGTTGTACCGGTCTATCTCCTGTCTTAGTACAGTCACTAGGGCTGAGTTACTAAGGTCATCAGGGTCTTCCTGTCCTCCTGTAAGCACAAATTGTGGAAAGTCACTGGATGTTTGCAGTCAGTAGACTGTTCAACCTGGAACCTTCACCCCTTCCAGTTGTCCAGAGTGTACACAATTAATACTGTCAGGTATAAACATGCATACAAAAGCATACAATGAATGGCCTTGCAGTCAAACCACTGTGTTTCCATATACACTAAAATAGTCTCCTTTCTACATTCTATGGACTCACCCTTCTCCCCCTTGGCCTGTCTCTCCAGGCTCTTTTTCCTCATGGCAGCCTGGTTGCTGGCAAACATGGTGTTGAGAGTGGTGCGTCCCACAGACCCGGCGTCTCTGTCCCGGGCAGTACCAGGCTCATCCTGCTCCACAGTCTCAGGCAGGTGTTGAGAGATGTCTGATATCACTTCAAGCACGATCTCATCACTACTCTTCCCAGATCTGTGTTACAAACAGGCGAAACCAGCATCTTTAGTATCAAATAGTAATTCAAAATCATATATCATTTTATATGAACACAGTAAAATCATCTGTCTAAAGTGGACATTACTAGCTGACGAGGCACTTTTCATTGATATTAAAATTATATCATATGACAACTTGTTGCCAGATTTCTAATATACTTCAAGTCTCAAACCCTTTCTCATTGTATTCTTTACACCTGCCTGTTGATGACAAATGCAGATTCAGATGTACATGTATTGAACGGTGAAGACTTCCTGTATGTTTGGCATAACACTTAACATTTTTCCTGCCCAGGTAATAGTCATCACACTGTACACATGAGATTGTCTTACCCTATGACACCGGTAGCTGTCAACCTTGGCTGTACACTAATAATGGTCTCAATCAGTTCTGAAGCCTGGCTCCGGAGAAAGGCATTCTCTGCATTCTCGTGCATGCCAAAGATGTCAGGAGAGTCTGAATTGGGCAGGGCATCTATGTATGCTCGTGCCTCAGCTAGTGAGTAGGACTTTGGCAATGGTTCGTATAACTGTGAAGCAAGAACATAGGATTAAATTCTAAAAAATTTAAGTAAACACATGTATCATCACATTGTTAAAGGTATGTTAGTCAAAGGATATGTGAAATATATAGTCCCCATCCCATAATCCCCATCCCATCCCCACAGTAACACTACCAGGAGCTTACTGTTGTAGTCACCATGACCTA
Source organism: Branchiostoma floridae x Branchiostoma japonicum (assembly GCA_013266295.2). NCBI lineage: Eukaryota > Metazoa > Chordata > Leptocardii > Amphioxiformes > Branchiostomatidae > Branchiostoma > Branchiostoma floridae x Branchiostoma japonicum. The sequence goes on from CM023840.1 coordinate 20,859,093, forward strand.
CAGATGACAGCTATGGACTGATTTCATGCTTGGACATTAACATAACAACTATGCATGAGACAATCAACTTCTTGTAACCAGTATAAAAGGAAAGAAACACATTTGAGATACGTACCCCATCAGATGAGTATGAGTACCCAGGGTTCAACGCTTCTGGGCACAAAAACCTCTGTAGGATGCTGTGCAGGCACCTTCTGTCCCATGCATCGGTCACCCTGCCTCCATACACAACCTCTCCTGTCAGATAGAGCAGGGCTGACCAGGGCACTGTCCCATCCTCCTCCACCATCAGTGCCTGAAGCATCTGCAGTGACACCTGACAAACAGAAAACCTCCACATCAACAGAATGCATCTTCTTGTTCCTCTTCACAAACTCCACTTATCGAATGCACAGCATAGGAAAGCATTCTCCTTTCAGATTGCTATGTTTTCAGATACTATACTCAGTGGGGATTGTTTTGAAATGAAACAAGACGTTACAGAGCATGTTCCATAAAATAATGCACTTACCTCCAAGTCTGAGGAAGTGAAAGCATATGGAATGTTGTAGCCAAGTGGACCATATTTCTTCCTCTCATGCACCACAGCATTGAACATGCACAGCCCAAACAGGAGGTTCTTCCAGGAGGGGCCCAGCTTGGCGTCCTCGTAAAGCTGGTCGGTAACAATCCCCGATCCTCCACTGCCAAAGGACCGCTGTAGGTTAGCCTTTAGCCCCTGGGGCAGCTCTACAGTCATCTGGAATCACACAGGTGGTTATTGTGACTGTAGGTGTCTGAGGTGACAGGTAGTGTGTATGAAATAACATGTCATGAAATTTTAGTTAGAGAGAAACAAAACAACTATAAGTACTAATATTTGCTATAGTAGCATATATTTTGTATGGGACTTTCTTTTGGTGTATCATGTAACCAGTAAATTTCATCATGGTGTGTCAGACCAGATATGTATCTGGAGTCTAAACAGACTGATTGGTTTGAGCCATAGCACACAAGGGCGTACCTCTACTCTTACCAATACGCATGGTGGGTTCTTAAGCATGCAAAACGTGCATGTAGCTTAATGCCCCCTACTCCACCAGACATGTGGGACACTATACACATGACTACTGACCTTTAACCCAGTCTGTAGGATGGTGATGGGGAAGCAGGGGTCAGGCTTGGAGCTCAGCCACAGGCGGAACTGGGGGTCAATATCTGCACCTGGTTTGTTAAAACTGGAAACAACAAGAGCACAACTTACTGTCAGAGAAGAGGAACATCGAAGGGAAGTCTTTAAAACATGAACAGATGTACATGTACTGTATTTTCAGACTTCCAAAACATTGAAGTATAATGTTATAGATAAGCATTTTTGACAGTCCTATCATGTCATTACTTTGAGATTCACAAACAGTTATATAGTTGCAATGAAATTTTTAAGTCAAGAGCATATTAATCAATAATGATACACTCAATTGTGGTGGTTTGGTAGCAATCATCTCTATAAAACTGTTAAAGTAACAAGCCCCAAAAATCACAGGAATCATTTTTTTCAAATTCATTTTTCAAAGAAGAAGACAATACAAAAGACAGGAATGATGTAATCTTCACAATGACCCAGAAGACTCTCCCACCTGTCCACAATAGCCTGCAGCCTGGGCATGAAGGAGGCAGCCAGGTGGCAGTTCTGCAGGAACACCCAACGACCCTTCAGGATGTGAGCCTTCTGGATCAGTTCCTCTGCCTTAGGACCCTGTCCACGCCCCAGGGATATCATGTCGATGTGGAGAGTACTGCCTCGCACCTCCTTAGCAAACCTCATCAGCTGGGCAGCAGGGTCCGAACCTGGTGAAAATGAAACAATATTTCTAAACATACTGTATATCATTGGGAATTACAAACAGGAACTGCACTTTCATCGACATAAAGTGATGTCTACATGTCAAGTGAAGCCTTGGAAATTTTGTATGTTCATTGATCAGTGACCACCCTGTGTTGGTAAAATTAGACAGGCAAAACAACCACAACAGGCATTTGAATGATGCTATGGAAGACTGTCCATGATCCAGATGACAAGAAGCCACCCCTCCACATCACTCACCATGAGACAGGATGAAGATGAGAGGAGTTTTGGCATCCGACTCCTCAAACACTTCCTTCAGATCAAAGTCTCCTGTAGACAGGAACTTGATCCCCATCTTCTCCTCCACAAAGGAGCGGATGGAGGCCTTCAGCATCTCTGGCTGCAGGATCTTGATCAGAATGAGTCTCTGGAAGGCAGACAGCTCCTGCCACTTAAAGAGGACCTTTTTAGCTGAAGTCTTCTGTGTTCTTTCCTGTGTGCCTGAACCTGGCCTGGAGCTGGTGGACTTGCCAGAACTTGGCCTGGAACCGAGCCCTGATAGTAGGCAATAACAGTTGATGTAGTTAGAGACTTTTTGGCTTGTCACACTTAACAAATACAGACATGTGGTATCAACAGGTCGAATACAACATTGCAGCACAATTATGGTATTACATACACATGACGATAGTCCTGACTTCTTAGCTTGCTTTTATATTAAGTTTCCTCCTATACTAGCACTTTCTCTTTGGTTACTGGAACAAGTGCAGGTTTCTTACCTTTAATCTCCTCCAGAGGAATGTAGCGTGTGGCCATGGCGTGGTAGGGGTCGTCCATACGGAGCAGCAGCTGCCACTGTTCAGGGTTGGACACCAGGCTGTGGCACAGCTGGCTGAAATCCTCCATGGTGGAGCAGATGTACTGGCACTGTCGCCACTTCTCAGCTGTCAGCCACTTGGGCATAGTGCTCTTCCCTGGAACGAGGGAGATGGCAGTCACCACACTGGATACATTTAAACTATGCTAAAAAATCTTCCAAAATAAAAAGTTGTGTCAGTAAGATGGTCAGATGGACATTTTTATCTTCAAACTGCAGATGTCACTGAACAATTTATGTCAAAATCCTGATCATACAGGGACGAACAGTTTCCATGTGACTCCAGTGATGCCGTCATAGAAATGATATTTCATATTTTTCATGTGTTTTACAGAGAAAATTAATTTGGTAGCATGTTATTTGGTACTAAACTAGTACATAGTCCATATAGTTTGGAAGGGAAGAGATATTCCACAGCTGAAGTGTGTGGAAGTTTGAGAGGATGGTACCTATGAAGGGAGTGCTGCCGCTGACACTGCTGCGCCTGCTGCTGCTGGGGGTGAGACTGGGACTGGAGGGGTCACTCCCAATCCCCGCCTGCATCTCCAGCCTCTGCATGGGGGTCAGTCCTAACAAGCACCAGACAAGGAGGGGAGATGTATGTTAGGACATGGATATATTGAACAACTTAACACTACTATAGCAGAAAATTTGCCAATTCTTCTTTTCACCAATAGAAACTTTAAAATGCTCTGAATTAACATCTGTACCACACTGAAAGGAGTGCATTCTAGCTCTGTAACTCATTGGTTTGTACTTTAGGCCACACCAATTTAATTTGTTGCTTCTCGGATTCGCTCGGATTCGCTGACTTTTTGGAAAATTTTTTAAAATTCTTTTTTCGCCCTGTTGCCCCAATTTTCGAAAGGGTGGTTTGAATCTGAAGGTCCTGCACTGACCATCGGTCTGCTGCTCTGTCTCTGCATCCATCATGTTGGCAAATATGGGAGTGTGGAGGAAGATCAGCCACTGTTTCTCCACCAGACCCCCCAGGCTGTTCAGCACCTCATTAGACAATGAGCTCTGTACTGCATTATTCCTGGATTGTACAAAACAAATGACCAAAAACTTAAGGCTTTCCTTTTGCCACCAAAAATGGGTATTCATCTTATTTTATCTTCTTCAGTATACCTGACACAAGTCACAGAAAAAAACACCTTTAAGTTAATTTTGATTGGAGATAATCCAGTATTTGCAACACCTGCTGACTTATACATGTACATGTAAATGTGTACAATAAACTGGCAAAATTTCAAGCAATATCCAGTACTTGTGTACAATGTTATGTACATTGTACTTTCAGGAAGAGGGGAATCACTTGGTCTCACAGGGTCTTACTTAAAAAAAAAAGCAGCTGGAGAACAGCATGTTTTAATATGTCACATTAGACATCAATCATTGACTACATGTACATGTACCGACTGTCTCATGATACTTCATAACTTAGCAACTGACGAGCAGCATATCTTAATGCTGCAAAAAGACAACACATCAATTTGTGTTCCTACCTCATGATGCTGGTGCAGAGGAGGAAGGAGAACATGAGCTGGTGATGTGCAAACAGGGCCTGAGACACAACCTTGTATACAGACTCTGTCAATGTGTCAATCATCTTCATCAGGTGGGCTGGAGGGAGGGAAAATCACAACTAGTCTTTTCCCTGCTACTGTTTTGTTCCATTTTGATATATATGCTATGAAAAATTGCTTTCTACCTTTGATTTATCTATTATTGAGGTATAGTTTCATCAGATTGGTAATAACATTGATAAGTACATTCAATTTGTAATAAATATTTTGTAATGATTGGAGGATCAAAATGGTTTGGTGATATCCTAGTCAATAAAATCCTTTCTACCACCACCATTCTTGGTGAGAAAATGTCCCACCATCCTTCTTACATACCTGTTAAGTCCTGACCAGCGAGGTCTGGCTTCTTTTTAACAGGAGCAGGTGCTGGGTGTGAGATGTCAGGACTACTGCGGGCACTCTGTGGACGGAGTGTGCCACTCAGGGGTCGTGTGGGGGTGCCCATGGAGAGGGATGGTTTGATGTTGAGGTAGTCCACACACTGGCGGAACATGCGCTGGAACCACGGCAGGGAGAACTGGTACATGACATCCACCATGGCCAGGTCTGCCAGCACAAAGTACAGCACCGCACCTCTAGTGGCAACCTATGGGATAGGATACAGACATGCTGTGAATTAGTTCTTTCAATGGACAGCTGTGTTAAAAGTGGCCTCCTAACAATGCATGGAGGCACCCATAATGTTTCTGATTGCAGAATGATATAAGTAGGTTAGTGACATTGCATGTTCTATGGCAATAACACATTTACAAAACTGCATTAATTTTCTATCACTCACCGGCAGGTACTTCTGCCTGGCCTGGTTGATGTTCTTCTCTGTCTCCTCAGACTGCCCAACCCTCTGTGTGATCTCAGCTGACATCTTCTTACTTCTCTGCAGGGTCTCAATCAGGTCCTGGTCATCCAGGATGTGGCCTGAAGATGTAGGATACAGAATATTTAACATATCAAAGGAAAACTACTTTTAATTCATAGCTGTAATCACTGATACAACACTTTACATTTCAGAAGATACTGGGAAAGTTCAATGTCCAATATAAACAGAAATTAAGTATGCTCTGTACATTCACCAACAATTTGAATTAGGCTTAAAACCAAAAGCAATACGTGCTGGCTGTTTCAATCTGCCAGGGCCTTCCTAGGATGCAAATCCCACCACAAAAGGTGTTTTCTATGACAAGAAATATTGCTTGACAAAATGCTGATGTCTGAGGAGAGAGGTTAGGTACTGTAGATTCAGTTTCTGTACCCTCTGATTTCTGCAGCAGACTGAGGGACTTGTCCTCCAGGTCTCTCAGCAGCTGCAGATCAGCTGCAATACTCTCCAGCAGCTGGGCATGCTGCTGCTCAAGGTCAGGTCGTTCCTATGGAAACAAAACATCACCCCTTTATTTTTGTTACTCTACAATTCATTGTCTCTGCATTTCACAATTCGTTTAGAAATATCAAATTCATAGAAGATGCTTCTTATGCTACAGTAATGGTCAAGGTAATGCCTGACAAAGTGCATATGGAAAGAACTGGCTATGTAAGTTGTAACTCAGAATTTGTCTGTACATCCCTACTGGACATCTCAAACTAAAGGCAGTGGTTGCTGAGTTGGCAGTGTGGTAATACTTGCTGACCTGCTGGACAACAGTAGACAGAAGCTGCTCCTGCAGCCCCTCAAATGTTACAGTGAAGTTGATGATGTTGACCTTGATGCAGACAGCTGGCAGAAAGTGGGGGTTGGGCATGCTGGTTGTCATATACAGCCTGAAAATAAAAACACAAGTTTGACTATCATTTTGCACTGACACATGAGACACACAACATTTTCAGAAAATTGAAGGATGATCATGTCCTTGAAAGTATTAACACCAGAAATGTATTCAGGGAAAACTGAGTGTGTATTGCACCTATATGTTTTTACAGGAAACAATTTTGATGATGGGTTTTGAATGGTGAACTAACTGAACTGAAGAAGTAGGATTTACCTGAAGTTTTGATTGAACTCAATCTCTGTGTCCCCTAGCCGGATGAGGTCCTGCCCACCACGGTGGATGATCTTCCTAACCAGGATGGGGTGTAGGCCAGGGTCCAGGCTCTCTCCCACCTCCTGCAGTATGGAAGGGTCCATAGGCAACATCATTAGTTGCATTTGGAAAGATTTTAGAATTGTAATGATTCAATCTATACACAAACAAACAAATAAAGTAATCAAGTCCTGCCCACCTCCAGAAGAACAGGTTCTCCCACTCGGATTGCGTTCTCTAAAATCTTCAGGTAATTTGGGTCAGCAGCCTGCAGCGTTTTGAGTCTCTCTCCCTCCATCCCACAGATCCACCTGGAAAACATAAGTGACCATCTAATTCATGCCTACCGGTAATGCTAGTTGGAGATTCCAAGCTGAACAATGAAAAATATTTTGCTGGAACCCCTACAGACTTCAGCTGTCAGAGCATCAATTTACACAAAGTAGTAAAATGTCTCTTTCTTCTTTGACCTTTCTCCTATTCATGAACCTGATTAGCATTGTATGTTGCTGGACAAACCAACATGTACACTGAACAAACAAGTATCAGGGGTTGGTGCAAGGGTAATGTATTTTGAGGAGGTAAGTTGATCTGACCAAATGCTTCCTCCAGCCAACTACACAAAGATCAATACATGCCCCACTGCAGACATGTGGATACCATTAGTCCTTACTTTTTGCCCTGCCCCTGTGGGTCAATGATGAGAGGCCATCTGTGCCCACTTTTGATGACAACAGCATTTTCCACAGAGTGCTTGTCCTGTGGCAGACCTTCATTATGCCACTGTCTCACCTGAATCAGGGCAAATTAGGAATGTGTCACTTCAAGATTAATAAGATTAATTGCACAATTAACACTATGATATTTACCACGATATGTGTGATAAATTGAAGCACTAATTTGGTACTTCACCAGAACATTGGAAAAATCAGCACCATGGACAGGAACAATTGTACACAGGATCTGAAGGAAACAAATCAACTGCTAACAGTTCTTTGAGAACGAAAATGCAGGATTGTTTGTACAAAAGCCACATACCTTGTTCTTGTCTGACAGTGCATTAACCAGAGTATAGTCCTTGGACACAGGGATGGCTGCTGCCTGGCATTTATTAAGCCACTGTGATACCAGTAGTCTCCTGTAGGGGGCGTTGAAAATCCCAAGGTACCCCACGTTAGCAGCAGACAGAAGTGTGTCTCCCACCACTCCATGAAGTTTTACGTCCTGGTCATGGGCACTGTCTTTCCAGCGAACCTGTGGAGACAGTTTAGAACAGTTGGTTATTTGAATACCATGTAGTGAAAGCCTTCAAACTGCCTTCTATGACACTACAAGTTGGACCACATTTGGTACACACTGACCCTCTCATCTGCCAGAGCCGTGGTGAGAATGGATGCCCGCTCCAGTCGCTTGGTGGTGAGGACTTTCCTCTCGCGCAGGGACTCCCGCTGGTTCACACTGTCCTGGTACTGCTGCTGCAGGATGCGCAGGTGCTCCTGGATCTGGGGGTCAAAGAAAAAAAAAACTTTCACTGACAGAATCTGAGAGACTGTATGGATGGTTTTATTATTAAGTTGATTTCCTGCTGGTATATTGATAAATGTTGATTCTCAACTTTTTCTCATCTTTATCTTTAGTTAGTTAACTACTTGCAATAAAACTAACAGTATTGCAACACTGTGTATTTAGCACCCAATGGCTACTTACAGCTTGCAAATTCAGAGTGTGACTGTGCAATAGTGTAACTATGCAATAGTGTGACCATGCAATAGTGTGACTATGCAATAGTGTCACTATGCAATTGTTACCTTTGCAAGGCTTTCTTGCTTTGCCTTCAAGTTGCCCTTTGCAATCTCCAGTGCTTCCTTGGCTTCCCTTACTTTCTGCTGTTTGGGCTCCACCATCTGTATGGGAATTGGGATAAATGGAATATTTTCTCAAAATATAACTGCATTCTTTCTTGAATTCTAAAATCTTCTGGTGTTTTGTACAAAAGTATTGACATCTTAAATATCAAGAGTCAAGACTCCTTAGAGTTTTTTGTATACATCATGTTTCATGTAAGAATGGCACCACTACTGAACAAGAAGAGCGGACTGACCCTGTACACCTCCATGTAGTGCTCCAGTGCCAACACCCACTGACACATGGACTTACAGGCCAGCGACACCCCACCTACTCTCTCTGGGGTGAAGTCTGGGTGCTTGGAGAACTGCTTCAGCTTCTTCCATACCTTTGAAAAACATCACATCAAAATGATACTTGCTCATGTAATATTTGTGGAAAACTTGGGATACAAATAATCTTATGAAGTGTATAAAAATCAAGTGAAAGTACATTCTCTGTTCTTTTTGAACAGAAAGGCTTGCATTACAGGGTTACCTTGTTGGGAATACTGTTCTTGTCTAGAGTGACCAGTCTCTTGAGGAAGGAGGGATCTGAGAGCTGTTGTTTAGCTGTGGCCCAGTCTGGTTTCTGTTGCAGCAGGGTGCAGACAGCACTCATCACTGTCATCACCAGTACAGGAGGGTTGGTGTACACTCTGTAAACCAAGAACTCCACATGAAACTCAGGACTCTCAAAAAAAAACCTGGCAGATGTAGTTTCTTGGTCTACTGGGAAACAGGACCATCGGACAGGCAATTGTACTGAATGTTCCCAGCCCTCTGCATCTCTAGATTTGACAGGAACTAACAATATGTTAACTGTTCAAAGGAAAGAAGTAAAAAGTCTTTGAAAGAAGATAAATTTTACCTTATTTCAGAGATATCTGACTTGTCTAGTGCATCCAGTGCAGTGATGGCTGTCTGCAGTGCTGGCAGGACAGACTGCAGGTCCCTGGTGGCCTCCTCAGCATAGTCCTCAATAATCTTGGCCTCTTTAGCCATGGTCTGTTCCTCCTCCTCCACTATCAGTCTCACCTCATCCACAGCCTCCTGGTCCTTAGCCAGCTGCTGCATCAGCAGCTCAGTATCCTACAACATAGCAGAGAGCAAAGTAATCAGCAAACTAGGCAACGCATATTTTGCTATTGATTCCCACTAATTTAAAACAAAATAATGAAATACCTTTCAGATTTTGACATGCTTTTTTTTTTGCACATTGTAGTCAGAACATCCTGACCTTGTATTGAAAGAAATGCCAGTTTTCGACTTAAAAAGCAATCTTGTGTTCCCAAAAAGGAGAAGAAAGAAGAAAGAAGAGTAGTGAGTGAGTGGGTCCTTACCCTGGCCTTCTCCTCTATCTTAGGTCCCAGTGCCACCAGTTCTTCCTGCATGGTGCCAACTAGTGAGTTGGCCTCTGACAGCTTTGACAGGCCTACCAGCAGGCGATCCCTGTAATAGATTATTGGGCAATTACAATCTTAACTAATTCACCTTACAACATCAACGTGTATGCACAGCTGGTAAGACCCATTAAAGGTGATTATATGATATTATGTATTGTGGTCTGTATACTGCATGTTAACCATAGTGCTACTAATCCCTACCTCGCCCTTCTCAAGAATAGCTGTATCCATGATATCACCAGTCTGTGCCATTACATCTTTCATACCTGCTGTTCATGTAGAGCTGCCTGCTGGTCTCCAGCATGTGTGAGTAGAGCTGAATCAGCTCCAGGTAGCTGGTGGGTGTGGTGTAGTAGAAGCGGCGCAGCTCCTGATAGTACTGCTTGGCTGCCGTGGTGACACTACTGTGGATGTCCACACAGACCCCTGCCACTGACTCACGCAGGTCCTGGGGACAATGGGAGAACGTGTAGTGTGTCTGGTGCACAGGACTGGTAAGGTAAATAGTCATGGCATGATAAACTGGTTCTATGGTAAAGATTTGGCAAGTATGGATTGTAAGGTTACCCATATTCTGACTTCTCTTCTGAATATCTGGAACCAGCACATACTGGGACATAGACCTACAGTCAATACCTTCTTTCATATGAACTATTGAATGCCATTATTACACAGTTAATGTCACAAAAGCATAATTTGTCTACAAACCAAAAAAATACAAATTTAAGAGATAACCATCTCTATAATGAACCACCTTCCATTTCTTTCCTTGTTTTGTAGAGTAGAAACAAACAGAAATGTCCCCACCTTTGTGTCCTGCCCCTCCTCTGTCCCGAAGTCTATCCTGCTGAAGTAGGCATGCGCCACACTCAGCAGGGCCTCCTCTGGCCACTCGTTGTACCAGTCGATGGTGCAGCAGTTGATGAGGGCGGGGTGGGCACGGCAGCGCTGCCGGAAGGTGTGCCCGGCTGGACTCATGGCCAGGACAATGTGCAGCTTCGTTTGGACTCTCTAGAAAATACAAGAACAAGATGATTGCCACAGATACATGTACGCCTAATCCATTGTATAGATATGTACTACCAGAGTTTTAAAAATCTCATTTCCTATGATTTCCTCCTTGTAATAGTAAAACATGATAATAACGACACATCAGTTCAACTGAAATGACAATGAAAGGCACTGGTCAAATTGGAGACCTCCACATCTTTATGCAACTTCTGCCAAAACCAGGTTTCTCTTGACCAGCAGCCCACCTGTATGAAGAGCTGGTACACAGCCTGCCTGGTGTCAGGGATGCCTGCCTCCAGGGCAGCTGACTTCAGCTCCATGGCAATGGCATCCAACTCATCATTGTCAAACAGATCTGGTACCTCCCCACTGTTCAGGATGCTGTTCACATCCTCCAAGAACGACTCCTAAAGCACACAAAGAGGATGTGCAATGTACAGCATGTGGAAACTAACACAGAAAAGAAACCTGCATACCACACTGCTAGTCCTTGCAACTGTCTTACTATAGCTGCTCCTCACTTAGCAGCAGTGCCTGGTAGGTACACATAAACTGAGTAAGAAAGGAGAGAATGGAGTGGTTGATGGCAAATCATCTCACCATGATGATATCTGCATCGTTCAGCAGCAGGACAGTCTTGCTGCCCTGCACTCCTGCCATGTGGAACACCTTCTTCAGGTCATCCCTGAAGTCAACATGGAGGTAGTTCCTGGTGATGTTCAGTTTGTACAACTCACACTGGGAGATGTGGCAGGCTAACTCTGTAGAACTGGCCTTCCCTGTACCATCCAAGCCAACCTGTAACATACACAACAGGATTACTTCAAGAAATCTAGAACTCAGCACTGGGCTGCAATCATTGGGCCATGCTTGCAATCAAAATGTCAATTCAATGCTAATTCACCAAGGTACTGTACCATCATCATGTGCCCCCCTGGCTGGCGGAAGACTCTAGCTGCCCTGGTGATGTGCTCCACTGCCTCTGTGAAGAACACTAGAGGTTTCTCCTGCATAAATGACAAAGGATATGATTAAGAAACAAACCATGCCAGGGTTTGAACTGGGCCTAAAACACCAACAAGTGCAGAGACGAAAAATACAACGATGTTTTGATTTGTTGGTTGCAAATGCATATATCAGCGTATCTGCCTAGTTAGTGCAAGCTGAGAGAATACATAACCTTCTTTTTGTATCTGTAGCATGAAACACATATATTCAAATAAGGTCCCAAAGGAACATAACATTGAACAATGTTTCAAGCTATGGACATTATGACACTACCACAGATGTAATCACAGATTGAGTGACTCGGTGTCTTTCATATCAGCACACTGACTAAGACAGTACAAACACGTACTGTCCACCAACCTGTGAGCCCATGGTGAGCCTGTTGTGGTACTCCTCCAGGATACCTGCCAGCTTCTTCTTGTTGGACACATACCTGTAGACACGCCCCACACTACTGGGAGCGTGCATGTCCAGGAAGTCTCCAAACATCACAGGTTCCCGGCACAACTTATTGGCTGTCCAGGAGACCTTGAAGTAATTGTGAAGGTCGTCTGACAAGAAGGCATGAAACTGCATCCTGTCCACATCATCCACCAGTCTGTCATGGAACACCCGTGTAGCCTCGTGAGCGAAGAGCTGGGCAGCAGTCTCACGGGACACAATCACTGTCTCATCCGCCTGCAGTAACCCCCGGATCACCTGGGGCAGAAAGGTGGGTAAAAAGGAAAGATTGACTGTCAGAAAGAAATCCTACCCTTTTTCATTCAAAACTGTAACTAGCAGTGACAATTTTTTGACAGTACTGTATGAAAGATTAAACTAACTTAAAAATACACTGAGCAGGTTCATTGGGATGTCCACAGAGCTATAAGGGAACTTTTGCACAAGATTTTCATCACAAATCAAAAAAGACATTACATCAGCAGTCAGACTGCCTGTCTATCTAATGCACATTTGACTGAGTATCCATACATAGGCACTATCATCCAATGGGATACTAACCTCTGAAAGGTCCCTGAGGTTGAAGGTGTAGTGAGACTTGGCAGGTGTAGGCAGCATGTTGCCACACATCTTGTAGTACACAGCAATACCAGCTGACACCAGGTTCTTCTGGCATTCCTTCACCTCCGGCATGAAGTCTCCGTTCTCAAAGAACCTGCCCAGCTGCACCTGGTAGATGTGCTGCAGGCTCTTGGAGGACGGCTGGGGCAGACACAGCATGCTGCAGGCCAAGATAGAACTCATTAGAAACAGGCCTGAAATGATTGTAGGGGGATGTTGAAAGTAAAGATTCTGAAGTACTTAGCACTGGAAGGACTGTGAAGAAAAAGTTACAGAAGTTAGTGGACAGGAAATGGAAGAATGACAAGAGTAAACAAATAGTGTAGCCTTAAAAAATTACACCAGCTCTCTTTGTTCTTGCCAGAGAAAAACAAAATTAATGTGCAATTTTAGAAACAAAAATGAAGACACTGGCATGAGCAAGTTGAAATGACTTGGGAAACAGAACTCTCCTTAGTGCTGAAAAAGGTACTGTTCTTGAGGAAGGGCTTTTTGACACATCTGAACTGTCTCGTACCCACCTGAAGTGCTTGAGTAGCCTGGCACTGACATGATTCCTGCCCCCTCCAGGTGGAGCACAGGCACCCACCAGGGTCACATCCAGCACATCCTGGGTTCAACATGGGAACATACGTGTCAAACAACATTGCACTGAACTGTGATGCAATGGTTGCAAGGAGTTGACCCCTTAGCCTGCAGCCAAATTCAGATGGCCTCAATACTCAAATACAGGACCAACAGACAGACAAATACAGTATCACAACACCTACAAATTACTTGCATTTGAACAAGTAGTGCTATACAACAAAATTTTCTTTCTAGTAAAAAAACCTAATAAATATCCAGGTCCACCCACCTTCCATGTCAGTTTCTTGGTGTCATAAAATCCTCCCAGCTCCAAGTACTGCCTGAGCAGCTCCAGGGGAGGCTGGGCCCCATACTGCTCTGGGGCAGGCATGTTTAAGTCATCTATAAACACAAGAACCTGAAAACATACAGAACATTATCAGCACTGCATCACAAGCCTGATTTCTATAACCTTCAGTAATTCAATCGGAGCTACATACACAGGATTACTGCAGTACTAAATTCATACAAGCAACTGCCATCCCTTCCTCAGGTAATAACCTCTGTATATTGTAACAAAAAAGGCTTGTGTTTCCAATAATCAAACATGTTCAAAAGAAAGAGGGGAACGTTTTCAGCAGAACTGACCTTCTTGCCACGTGGCCCTCCCATGGCATCCTTCCCCTTCTTGATGAGCTTGTTGGTGATCTGGTGCTGGGTCCTGGCTGCTGAGGTCTGAGCACTGAACTGGAATGTGGAGGCAATCACCCCCACCCCAACCTTGGGCCTCAACACACCCTGGCTGCCGATGCTCAACACCTCCACTGTGCTGCCAGCGGTGCTGGGGACTGGTAAGAGGATAGAGGAGATTAACATGCTGCAGAAAGATTTCTGAACTGCAAGTGCACAAGAGAATTCTATAATATTTAACCAGTGTAGGAGTAAAGTTGTAGCAGATTTGCTATGAGTATGAGGAATGTCCCTCAACAGAATCTTTGAAGAAGTCCTCATGCCTTTAATAGGAAACATAAACCTTTGCTTTAACAACAGTGGTAAACAAATGTCTATGTAATACCAGTAATACATATCAATTCAGGCATGGGTCAAATTCAGCTGCAATGTAAGTTACACAAAACAACTTGTTCGATTTGTCATCAACATGTATCCCATAAGATTTCAGGAATTCATTTTCCAAACAACAACAACACTTGCTTTGTTTACCATGGATTACTATCACTGGGCAATTTAAGAGCGTTTCTCACCCATGTCAGACACAGACCCAGAGTCTCCACCTTGCTTCTCTCCAAGGAAGCCACTGGTCAGGCTGCTGATGTTCTCCAAGATGTTAGAAGACCTCTCAGCATAGTGGAAAATACTGCCCAGGATTGTGCTACCTTTGGTGGCTGTGCCTCCATCTTTGGTAAGTCTGGACAACATGTCCTGCACTATGGCAGACTTCCCAACACCAGAGTCACCTGGACACAAATAAATCACAGGTGATGAAATGTTGAAAAACAATGTGCAAGCATAAAAAGGCTATATTAATGGATAAGGAAGAGGAAAATATCTGTTGTACAGTACATTGTTACTGACCTGTGAGCAGTACTGGGTTCTTGTGCAGCAGTAGGAGAGCCATGAGGAAGGAGTAGCGCACCGTGTCTACAGTAGGGATGAGCTGACTGTCCAGGCCCATACTGCGGCTCTGCTCAGCAGACATTCCCATGGCCTCCCCTGTAAGTAAAGATTAATATGCATATCTAAAGAAATAATCTGTGGTAGGTGAACCAGCCATTTGTTCCCAGGATTTTTCATAACAATGACAACAAGGACAGAAGCAATTGTTATTGAATTGTTGTTTTGCTTTGACAGCCCATCATCATCATGAAAAAAAGGATCCATCTGGATCACTTAATTGACCGGGCCTAAATAAAGAGTGTCGATTTTAGCCTTTATGTGTCTCCAAATCAGGACAATAGGTTAAGCAGTCCATCAGAAACTGTTAGTCAGTGTTTCATATTGTATCATGGTAAGACATACCTAAGGTAACATGAGTGAGGCCCCTCTCTATGAGAGACTGTGTGGTTGGCACCAGGCTGTCCCAAAGCACGAAGTTGCCAGTCTGCATGTCCACAAAGTAGCTGAAGATGGACTTGTTTCCAGTAGGTAATCTGACCCCTGTAGAAAATGAAATGGTAATGGTCAAAATCAACACAGCTACCAGTTTGCATCACTTTTATTAAAGTATCCATCTGACATTTGTATATATGTGTGAAATACTATTCTATCACTCATTAGTTATAAAATAATACAGCTGTAATAGCTGTTGTCACTCTCAGCATTTGTTTGTTGAATGCGATGCAAAATGCTTTCCAGGTCATTACTGATGACTACAACACAGAGAATGTGATGATTACCCAGTGGGGGTTCAATCTCAAACTTGTCGTGTATGAAGTTGTCGAAGTCATAAGAAACAGCAGCAGCAGAGTCTTCCTTCTCCTTGGTGCTGACGGAGAAAGCGTCCTCATCATGGTCGTCCTCACGGACCAGGTTCCCACCGATGGACCAGGTAAAGGCAAACACAAACATCTTCCCTAGCAGGGCCGCCAGGTCACGAGGATGTTTCTCCATGTACCATTTCTTGTCATCCCTATTATACAACATATAGAAGAATGACTTATTTGTTCCAAGAAGAAAACATATTCATAGGGAAGTAATGTTCGGCTAGATGAGTATAGACATGTTTCACATGGGCAGAGTATTTATTCTGGTCATCACACATATCTTACTAGACAAACTATGAAGCTTGTTATTTCTGGATACAGATAGTAAATTAAAGCCTTACATGCAACTGTACTTTCTGGCTTGAATGTGCTATTTAGCAATCTGTTTCAAAATGTTACTTTCCGTGAGACAGGATAGATGAAGTAGTTCTTGAACTATATAAAACAAAACAAGAAATATTTCCTTACTTCCTGCCTTTCTTTCCCAAAGCATCTTGGTACAGCTGTGCCCTCCTCTCCTCTCGACGTTTCTTCTTCTGCCGCCTGCTGTCTCTGGATGTGACTGAGCTGCGGGAGGCACTGGAGTGCCGACTGCTTGCGCTGTCAGGTCGCTCTTCATTGTCAGTGTCATCTACAATAATGCAAATTTGTCATACATCTACTTTATGGCAATTGCTACATTACAACAAACAATTGCACACACACAAAAAATCCCACATTAGCAACAAGAAGGAAAAATATCTAGTTACTTATTTTATTCTACCATACAGGGATCAGGCACACCAACAGTATTAAGCTCAAATATTTCCAGTTGCTGAAAATTTCCCACACGCATTACTAGACCAGTGCAACAATAGCCAGTGTTTACTGGAGCTAACAGGCAGGTACCTTGAGCTCCAAACCCCCCATTTTTTCCCATGAAGTCCAGCAGGGAAGACAGGATCTTGCAGAGTGAGGACACCATGCCCAGGTCGGTGGCTGGCAGGTGCTGGTGTTTCTTCCTCCTGGTCATGAAGGCCAGACCATCATCAATACTCAGCTCAAACAACTTCTCCAGATGGGTCCTGCCGGTCTCTGGGATCTAGAAAGGAAAAGGACATCACACCTGTCAGGTTACGGCTCAAACTTTCATGTTTGACTTGGTGATATCCTTTATCAGTCATCACTTTGTGCATTTCTTACATAGGTGTCTTCAAAAGTCTTTAGTCACAGCAACCAAATTGTAGGGGCTCAACTGATGTTCTTACTAGGTTACCATTGAGGTACTGCATCTTTCTGAATCTTATTAACCAACACCCATATTATCACCAACAAACAACAGAAAAATGTTTCATTGAGTTACTAGAACACTAACATACGTACATCTCTGGGCAGCCTGGTGAGCCATGTCTTCACAAAAGGTCTCCAGCCTAGGTCCACTGGATCCTAGAGGCAAGCAGAGCAATTTCTTACTGTCATTTAACCATTTTAACAAATTAAATATATGAAGAAAAGAAATGATGAAATTTTATTCATTAACAATCTGAAATGTAAGGATCCAAATATGTGGAAAATCACTTTCAAAATCTTGAGTGATCATTGTTACATAGATGTTTAAAAACCCACCATGTAGACCATGGCACATCTGCTGATGGTGGCAGGACTGGCCTGGGACAGGTTGTCCACCTCAAAGGTCAGACGGATGCCGGAAGGCAGGGAGATCCGCTCACCGTTAGCCAAACACAGGGTCTTAGTGTCATCCAACACTGGGAGATACCAACAGCACTGAGATTAGAAGGAACTAGAAGGCTAACATTCTCTAGCAAATACCAAAAATAATCTTCAGAGAGACAGGTAATGACCAAGCTGCTGATAGATATACCCTGCAGTGTTTTCTGTTACAGCCAGAGTTAATGGTCTCTTGTGTTACGGTTTGCCCAAACTGACTTACCTGTGTTCAGGTTCTCCACCCACAGTGTATCCACAGGCCCATCCAGCACCAGCCACCTCCAGTCAGTGGGGATCTCCTCCTTGTGAGTAGACAACTCCCCTTCTGGTGTCTTTGCCTCCTCAACTACAGCAACTGGCTCCATGTCTGCCTCAGGTGTAGCTGGGGTCCCAGTACCTTAATGGAACACACAGAAAACCATTCTTACAACATTCAAGGAGTATCTGACTGAATGAGACAAAACATCTAGCAGTCAAGATCTGGCACAAATAGCTAGCAACTTGAAGTACCTTTTATTTATCAAAGAAACAAGTTTATGGCCTGCACCTTCATATTTCCAGTATGCCTTAATGGCTATGATATCTCTTTTGTACAATAGATAAGTCTGTATAATATGTCACCTGTTCTTGTGTATTCTGATCCCATGCTTGCTGTTGTTGGAGGCCGTTGGTCCCACTCATCTGTCTGTGTTTCTGGTCCGGCAGTGAGCTCACGAGCAAACCTGCGCACAGCTGAAGCCATCAGCCCATCCGTCCACTCCAGGGTGTTAGGGTCTGTGGCACCGTACAACTCCCCCAGCTTCACACACTTGGGGTTCAGAGTAAAGGTCTCCACCTTCAGAAATAGTAGCAATATTGTCAGCGAAACAATGGAGTAAGCTCATGAACATGTTGAAAGTAGAATATGGAACTTTTTTTGTACATTTGTCTACGTTTGTATACGTCATTCCCTTTTCTTTTTCTTTTAATCTCTTCCTCTAAATATCTAACAGATGTGCATGCATCCTGCATGAATAAAATAACCAAGCTACCAGGGTGTTTAAAAAGCTCCAGATGTGGAGATTTTCTTTCTTCTTTTATGTGATTACAGCATTATACTCTCCTCTTGCTTTCAAAAATGCAGCACAATGATTCAAGAGCTCACCTTCCCCTTCTTCCCGCCAGTTCCCATCAGGTGCATGCCCACTGTCCCCTCCTCCTGCATGGATGGCATCAGCACCAGGGCACGCTGGAGGATGTTTCGACAGGTGGTCTTCCCCCCTCCAGTTGGTCCCACCAGCATGACGCCGTGGCGCACCATGATCTGCCGGTACAGCTGCACCACCTTCTCCAGCTGCAGTGGCCATGGCTGCAGACCCAGGTCACGGATGGAAACACTGATGGCTTTCTGCAGGGGAAAGGTCTCTTTATTAGATCCTGGAGACTGCTTAGACTACAGTCAATGCCTCAGAAGACTGAGGTAGCATGTTTGGTTCTAACAGCTAGCTATCCAGCTTTGGGACCAAAGTTTGAATCACAGCAGCTGCTGTTGTTGCTTGACTTTCAGTCTCCTGGATTTTGTTGTAGTCCTGAAGATGTGATGTTATACCATGGTTCACTGTTGAAAACAGCTAGAATTGGGTCTATAAATACTGACCTCCAGGACTCCACTCTCTGGCTCAGGAAAAACAATCCCAGGGAACAAGTCAGCCAGGATGGACTCAAACAGCGGCACATCTTCAGCCAGGAACTTGGGCAGGTTGGCATCTCGCAAGGCCTGGATCAAGATGTGGGCTTCCTTCTGCTCATTTAGGACCTGTAGATCAGATCATTTATGTAAGAATTAGCTTTGTTAAGCAGATGTTTCCTTCTTGTGAAAGTACCAAATAAACCATACCATAAAGCATTCAACCATTTATGATCTTTCACTAACCGTGATCATAATCAACAGTTTTCTTGACTCCATGCCAACTTCAAAACAAGTTTATTCCATTATTGTCTTTCAAACCTACAAGTGATTGAAGGGATACCAATCCAGTATAAGCAAAAAGGATGTTGAAAATCAGGTTAATTTTCTTGCCTGATTTGGATGTGCCTCCTGCATGCTACTCTTCCTCTGCCCTGCCATGACCAGGACAGACTTGATGGCACGCATGCCGAAGTCATAATGGTCCTGTTGGGACAGCTGCTTACTGGCCAGCTGGTACAGATTCACAATCTTGGTGGACAGAGACTTGGCAGCTGTGAAGCCTGCCCAAGAAAATACAAGAAATGTGAATTAGCAAATGCTTGATCTATTTTAGATTGACCAAATAACTTGGTATTTCTTCACAGTCGAAGATGACTGTCAGTGTCCTCATTCACCGGGGGTGTAGCCTCATGTGGCTTCTGAGTCCTTTGTAGATTCATACACACTATAATAATCACATTTGTCCCAGGTCTCATAGGTTAGAATAGGCTTTGAAAATCATTCTAGATAAACAGCAAACTATATTTGTCACCGTCATGCTCATTAAAGTACATGTATGAGACAATCATTCTTGGACACATTCCTTGAATATTTAACACAATATCAAAATTCAAATTTTCAATCTGAGTGACTATCAACACCATGAAAAATCTTTGGCACTTGGTAAGGAAATTACAACTGTAAATAGAGTGTAGAGAGAGGTCCTTCAGCTAACCTTCTGAGAACAACATAATCTCAGCAATAAGTGCATAGTCTGGAACCATCATGGCCACTTGGCGGAAGAGAGATTTGAGGTTGTCAGGCAGCTCCACACGACCCTTGTACCCAGGGTTCATGGTAATGAAGAACCCACAGGTCATGTTCAGTCGAATGTCTCTCCCCTCAAACAGAAACCTGTGTGAAGAGGTAAAATGAATGTCAAAAACCTATTACAGAAAGTAGTACTCCCATATAGTCTTCTTAATTTTCTACAAATGTTTTCACCTAAAATTCAGCAGGATGTTGAAAATTAAAAAAATATTATATGAACACAAAATTCTGCCGAGCTCTGAGATTGCTTTGCAACCTCAGTTGTCTGTTTGAAAGTCACACTACCTGAGCGCTCCTCCATCCTTAGCAGTTTTGATGGTGTGGATTTGCTGGGCAATGACTGACAGAACCTCCACATCAATCCTGTTGAACTCATCAAAACAGCACCAGGACCCTGACTGGGCCATGCCTGAGAACAACCTGCAGAAGGGACAAATCATCATGCTAAGCCCATCTGACATTATTCCTCTCAAGCTACTGCATTCAGAAATGTACAAAATAAGTTTCATCACTAAAAACACTCCAGTAATGGACCATTTCTTTATACACAATGATTCTTTACTAGCAATAACCAACCACTCACAGTTCAAGACATTTCATTCAGAAATCAGAATGTTATGTCAGTAAGTATCTAATCACTTTAATCAGCAAATGGTATAAAAATTGACCTAACCTGCCCATCATCTTGTAGTCTATGGCCTCTGAGCAGTTGAAGACAACACACTGCTTGCCCATGACCCTGGCCAGGTCCTTGACTGTTTCTGTTTTGCCTGTGCCGGCTGGCCCTGCAGGGGATCCTCCCAGGTGCAAGTTCTGAGCACTTGTTAAAGTCAGGTAGCACCTGAGAAGGCAAGGAAATACCAACATAGCTCAGGTAGGCATAACAAAAAAGACATTAACAATCATGGTAGCTTTTCAAATGCACATATTATGTATCGGGGACATTACAATGTGATAACTTCTAACTTCCTTCCTACCATGATGATGAGGTCCTTCCTACTATAATGTCTACTGTCCTGCTCACCTGTCTGTTAGTGGGGTGATGACCAGCCTGGGAGAGCAGCCCAGGTACTCGTACCCATACTGGAAGGTAGCGTTACACTGCAGGACATTGCAGGAGTTGGTGTGCTCATTCCATTCATATCTCAACTGCTTGGTCCACCCAAAGTCGTCTGACTTGTAGACCTTGCTGTCAATCATCTCCTTCAGGATGTCCCTGTTGTGTACATCGATGATCAGCAGGGCCTCCAGCGTCATGCGTTGGTAGAAGTGCATGGGTGTGGAGACAAGCCTGGCTAGCCTGGTCAGGGTGTCCACCATGTTGTCCCTGACCTGGGTGACAGCATTTGGTACAGACACAGCCCGGAAAGCCTTCACCACATCCCTGTTGAACATGATCTGTGCCACTGTAAGTACCACCTGGCCGGGATGGTGCAGCACCCAGGTGGTCAGGCCACCAGGGTTCCAGTCCACCATCCCTGACTTCAGGTGCTTCTTGACAGTGTCATACATGCTGGTCTCCACACTGCCCAGCCACTGCTCCACAGGGCCCCTTGCCCGGACGTTCTTGGGCATGGGGATGGTCTCACCCTCTGCCGATGTCATGCTGTTGATGTAGGCAGGCTGGTGGGTCAGCTTACGGATGTCCAGAGCAACAATGTTCCCAAAGCACTTCCTGAGGTGGGGCTGAACGGCATCAGGATTTTTGCTCTGTGCAAGGATGTCTAGCAGCTCATCGTTACTTAAGAAATAGAACCTGGGGAAGACCAGACGCTTAGTCTCCAGGTAGTCCTCCAGACACTTCTGGATCTTCTCCAAGTGGGAGTTACTGGACTGTAGGATCTCCAGCACTCCTGGTGCAGTGGCAGACCGCAGGGCATTGGGACGGTCTTCTGTACGACGCATCAAGTCTTTCCAGGACTTGTCCACCTAAGGAACAGAAAGGTCTCAATCACTATTTCATTCTAAAACTAGAAGCCATTTTCTTGTGAGGGCTACGTAGCTTTGACTGAGGTAAAAGCTGCATCATTTGTTTAAAATGGAAACAGTGCAAAAATTTGTGCTTGTTTTTCACTGTCAATAAAAGAAGGACATTTTTTCTCCCTTCTTACCTGTGAAAAAAGCTTAGCCTCAGTGGGCAGCTGTCTTTGGATGTCAGGGGTGGTGAAGATCTGCTCCAGGTACAGCCACTGCCGCTGACACGTCATCCACTCATCCAGCGTGCGGGCGAACAGGCCAAGTCTGCGGTCCCAGTCCTCCACCTGCGTCTTGATGGCAGTGACGTACCGCGACCCACGGATGGTTCCTATGGTAACCTGGCTCTCCTCCAGCTGGGCCATGATGTCATCAATGCCAGCGATGATCATGATGTCAGGCCTGACGTTGTGTGGCACCAGGCGGAAGTCTGTGTGGTGCCAGAGTTCGATGACCTTTTGCAGCATGGCCTCCAGGGTCGCCTCGTTACTGGCCTGTGTGGAGATGTCACCAATCCTTTCCTTGTGCTGAAAGATCTGAGAGGACAAAAAATTTGTTTGTCAGACATAAAAGCATGTCAAACAAATAAAGACATGTCAGTACAGAAATGGTCCTAATGTGTTATACTCAGAAGCAAGATACACTGCTAAATGTCAACTATCTGAGAGCTGCTAGAACATGAAAAACCTAAAAAGATCACAGTAATTAGCACCCATTGCTCCTGCAGGTAGTCAAAGATTAACATTTTGCCTGACAGATCAGCTGAGGCTAGTACAACAAACTCAATAGTACATTTATCGTTGCCTGCTAAATGCTAATTATCTGGGAACCTTCCAGAAATGATTGTTAAAAAACATAATGAATCTTGCGTAATCATCAGTACCTTCAGCTCCAGCAGGTTGCCCAGGGTGAACTTCTTGTCCCTGACAATGCTCCTCCCTATCAGCTCCTGTATGGCCTCCCAGTGGCGAGAGCGCAGGTACGGGTTCCTCAGGCTGGTGATCACAGGCATGCCCTGTTTAAAGTCCAGCACTGACTGTTTCAGCTTTGGCACAATCTCGTTATGGGGGAGACCTGTAAGGACACATAATGTTGACAAGTTAAAGAGATGTTTGCCTTTGAAAGTAACAATTTTCAATATCTTTGGAAAGTTAAAGCAGTCATGGTATACAGAATGTTTGCCAACCTTTCTCCAACATGAAGACTGTTTGGCTGAACCTGTTGACATTCTTCTGCACGGAGTCCACGTTGAGCTGCTCAAACGCCGTGGCCCTCCACCCCTCCTCCAGCTTGGCCCACTCATCCAGGGACTCCCACAGCAGCTGACGTAAGGTCACGTCCCGCTCCACCTCAGACAGGTCGGCCTGCACTATCTGGGCACTGGCACCACTGTCACTGGACGCCAGCATCATTGCCTCTCTGCAGGAGCAAGGTAACGAGATGAGATGGCTATTCTTGGCCTAACAATGTCTTCCTGGTTTGCACAATTGGTACCATTGACTTAAATTTATGGCCGCGACCACGGAAGTTTGATACAGTTCAATACACAAATGTTGGAATAACTCAATACCCACATCAGTAACAGTCAATGCATTATCATCTGATAACAAAACAGACTTCTGACAAAGGTAAAAAAAAATCAAATAAATCACAGTAGTGGCAAGGTATTGGACCTAGTAGAGCATGGGGCATTTCAGAACCTAACAGAAAACCTAACAGGCTAAAAAAAAAACCATTAGGCGGATCAGGGGGAACAACCTACACAAATGAAAGGAAAGTTAACAGCCTATAGAAAGACAATTTAGGCGGATCATTAAGAGGTATCCACCTAGGGGAATTACCAATAGGAGTTAATCACACTGTTTTTTTTTATATGTCCCATGGGGATAAAATCAATCATGACATTATCTCAAGTAGAATTCAAATATCGTAATTGACCGTGTACTAAAGTTTCCCTTGGGAGTTGAAAAAAAACACGTTAACTACACGCCTGATCTATATCGTGTTTGTAATTGAAGTTCCATCTAATGTAGACAGGTGGCACAAATGCCACACTCTCTGGAGACACAGGAAAATCATTACAGGCATTTCTGTAGGATTCCTAACTTCTAACAACATGGCCCATTAAGCACACCACATGTGGTTATCTGCACGTGGATCAGGGATCCTTGTAGTGTTAGCTTCTCTGTTAGGAACCTAACAAGAAACCTACTCAGCAAAGGATCTCATCTTGGAGGGAGCAGATATGGAGCTGCCGAAGCGGTCCTGATAGTTGGCATAGCTGCGAGCTTTGCTGGACAGATACTCCACCTCCTCCATCAACGTTTTCAGGGTCTCCGTGGCAACCACAGTCAGGGTGTCGGGGTTCAGAAGATTGGGATCTCTCACCTGGAGTGTTGGCATTGTATTAGGATTATTCCTAAGTCATTTAGTTGGCAAACGGGTTTGATGTATGTGTACAAATCTTAATAGCACTATACTGTCAGTAAGACCTTTTTTATGATCTAAATTTGGTACGGGAATCAAAAGTATCTCTGAATTTACAACCTTGCTAACATGTATTCAAAAGGCACTGGGAACTACAAATTCTACAATATGACAAAATTTGATGGGGTGAGTCTTATATTCTTGTAGGTTCTCACTGACCTTGCTCTTGATCTCTACCAGCTCAAATCGGAGGTTGTTGATGTGCTTATCCAGGTCGGTGCTGAACTTCCGGATGTTGTCGTCTTTCTTGGCTTCACAGTACAGGATGGTGGACTGTTGTTTGGAACATCAATTACCAGTATCATTTGCTGCTTTGGTATCAAAGAGCAATACTCTCTATCTTCCAATAATTGAATAAACTTTATCATCTATTAAACATTGTATTTATCTTACATTTGGATGATAACACAATAAAGTAACAGGACATCCAGGAAACATAACAGCAGGTGTTCAAGAAAAGGACAAGGATATCATTTTGAAAATGTCATTACAGTTTTGGATTGCCCACCTTGAGATGTTGGAAGCTAGGTGCAAGAGTCTGATACAGGGCCAACTCCTCAGGAGGTACTGGCACCTCAAAGTTCTTAGCAATGACAAACAGCCTGGTGACGACAGTGAACTCTCTCTCAAGGATGGGCAGCTCGGAGACCATGCGGCCCAGGAAGGTCAGGTGATCCACAAACTCCTCCACAGACTCAGGCATGTTGTCAAGTTTCTTGGAGGCTCCCTGTTGAAGCAATAACCAATGGTAGCAGGGGGTTGATCAATCATTACATGTTGAAGCTGACTGATATGCCAGTCAGAAATATATACATAAATTCAAAAGTCAACTCACACATCTAAATTACAACGCTAAAGCATAATTGAACAATTTTACTGAAAGAACCTAATGTCAAAAACAGGGAATACCAACCTTAATGATCCTCATGAGCTCCTCATTTTTCTTGTTGGCAATGACTGGCAGTTTCCTGTTAATGGCTGCTAGCACATCTTTGGGGAAGGGCAGACAGGACTCCTGGAAGCCATTGCTGAAAACCTCCATCATACCAATCCTCTGATGGGTCCTCATCTTCATCATGGACCGCACCTGGGAAATATGGCCTTTGGATTAAACACTCTCTCTCTACTGATGTGTTATCAGTTGGCAAGGAGTACCGGTAAGAAAATGTCTTAGGCAATAGCATTCTTTGGCCATCAACTAAGTAAGACTGGAAGCTTTCCACCGAAAGCCTTAACCTTTAGACAGATATCTCATTAGTCTTTTGAGCCTAGATTGAGATTGCAAGTGTACTGTGTGATATATTACACAGTGATAGTTTACCTGCTCAGTATGCTGGGACAGAACATGGTGGAACTCCTCTGTGGTCCACTCCCGCTGGGTCATGGACGCATCCACATCCACCCGCCGGGCTTTGTCCACCATAACGGTGAACTTGGTATAATCCTTCATGACAGGGAAGAAACGGATCATTTGTCCATTAATTATACTATACTTCTACATCTGACAGAAATACTGGAAGGCTTAATCATGCAAGTATCTTGAGGTCTAGATGAGGACTGAATAAGGCTTCTTAAAGAACAAGTAAAGGGAAATACAGAGTAGAATCAGCTTTTGTTTTGGTTAGAAATATGCAGCAATCAGCTGTGCTACTGAACAAATGTTTCTGAAGGACAAGGTCAAGGTCACAATGTACCTCTGCATAACTTAAGACTTCTCCAAGTGCATTCTCCAGGTGGTTCGTATTGGTGGTGATCATGTCCTGGTAGTCTGGGTCCTCACCAAACAGGAGTTCAATGTCAGGCCAAGGTCGCTGCAGTTCCCTCTCCTCCTCTTCCTTCTCCTCGTCTACGGACAACTTCAGGTCATAGGTCGGAGGGGAGTAGAAGACGGACAGACGGGGGTCTCGGAGTAAGGCCTTTACTTGTCCTGCAGTTACAAAGGATGGCAAGAAGTTCGGTAGCTGACATATACAGTCTCTAGGAAGTATATTGTAAACTTCTAACTTTTCAATACATGTCAAATTCCGTTGTACTTTGCAGTCAACTATCTTTTGTGTTGAAACAACTGTTCCACCCAAATTAAAAAAAAAACACTTTACACAACTGTATTCTTACCAACAGTGTTTTCAAACGTGGAGATGACACCCCGAAGGCTGTCCCTGAACTCATCTTGAGATGGTGACAGCGTGATGTTCACCCCACCTGCAGACCCAGTATAGGAGCTCAGCTTGTCCATGCTGCAGGGGGAGTTGCATGTTATACATATACCACCAAATGTTGCTTTATTAAGTGCTAGATCCAGCTTTGATTTGGATTAAATAGATAGCAGATGGGTATATGGATAAAACTTTTTAAAAAGTATAGTAAAACAGTATAAAATGTTACTTTATCTAGTTTGTGAGTGTATTATCAAGACCAACCTTGCTTGGAACCTGTTTGCTTTATCATCCACTGGCTTGGGTACAGGAGCCTCATCCTCTGACTCAGATACATCAGACTCGTCTTCCTCTAAAAATTATGATATATCAAAACTTATGGAATAAAACCAGGCAAGAAACAAAATAAAATTCTTGCATGTTCAGCTTAGGTATTGAAATCTGTAAAAATGACATGTTTTCTTTGCAAGTTCCAAAGATAAACACATGAAATTGTGTAGTCGCACACCATCACCCATTTCAGCACCAGGGACAGCACAGACACACTGCTACACAGCTGTATGTAAGTAAACAAACCCAAACCTGTCTCGTCCTCTTCCTGAAGTTCTGACATGCCCCCCTCTATGAAGGTGACTGTTTTCCTCTCCCTTGTGCTGGGCGTGGCCACCAGACCTTCTAATTTAGCCAGTGAAGATGGGACGTTTGAGCGGACCTGTATATAAACAACAAGTGCATCAATGTAGACAGTCACTCAGTAACAATGTTATATCAGTGTTATCTGACATATTATTATCAAATGGCCACCACCTAAGTGACATATTCTAACTAATTAAAACTAGTTTAGCAACTAATGATACTAAACAATAAATAGATACATAATACTGCAAAACAAGATGTATTTTTTACAGAACCTACCTCTTGTGTAACAGGACGGCTGTCAAAAGTTTTCACAGTACTGCGGGATGGCAAGGTTGGAACATTTAGCACTAGGCTGACCTTGAACATGGCTTCTGGAATGATCTCAACTTCTCCCTGCTCTTTAACTTCTTTCAAAACCTGGGAAGGAACAATAGATAATCAGTCAATACTGCTCCAGGATTACAAAGTATAAACTACATGGAAATTGATGAAGTCACATTTATCAACAGAAAAATCCTACCTGATCAATGTCAACTGGCTCTTCCTCCTTGATCTCTACTTCTTTGTCAAAGTCAAACTTTGGGATCACAAAAGCCTTCTTTGCTGAAGTCTGCTTCTTCGAATGAGGATGGTCTTTGTCAGAAGCATCGCTCCATCTTCTCCCCCTGCGGTATTCTGAAGGAAGAGGACACAATTACACGTATTTTATTAGTTATTGGACCTAAAATACATCTGATAAAGAAAGGCACTATTTCTTGAACTTCACAAAAGGTATGTTGGTTTTGAGGGGAATTTATAGTGCTCTTGGAATTGATTACTAAGAAAACAAAAGAACCTGTCTCTGTAATGCAGCCCAAACTGCAGGTAGAGTATCCTTTATTTAACCTTTCTGCCCTTCTCCTCCAAAATGGGATGGAGCTGCACTTTTGTTTGTAAACGGATCCAACCTGTGATATCTTTGTATCAAATTCAATGAACATAGACAGAACAGTAAAAAAACTTAAGAAAATGCATTTGCAGGACTGTTAGACCTTCTTAGCTCACTGTAGTCTGAATGAAAAACTCACCAGTGAGGGTCATTCTCTTACGGACTGGTCTGTCTTCATCCTCACTCTCAGACCCTTCTGAATCCGACTCTGACTCATACTCCACAGGAACAGTCTCAGATGTAGACACATGAGCCACCAGGTGTCGTGTAGCTGTGACCACCAGGCGACGCAGCAGCTCCAGGATCAGGTTATCTGCAAGTTTGATGAAGCACGACAGACGCAGGAGGATCTGTCGCCACTCAGCTATCTGAGTGTATGTTGGGCCATCTTCTGTTGGGGGAATAAATGATAAACTTATCACATGGAGGGTACCAGTAGAACATGTAATGGCAATGTAAGAGTCCCAAAAATCAGTTTCCAAAAATTACAACATTTCTGTCTTATAGTTACCATTCACTGTAAAGACTTAAGTCTTGTCAAACCATATGTAAGTAATATTTGAATAAGGCTCTTGAAACAGAGAAAAAGACATTCTGGTACATATTACTTACTTTTCTTGCCTGAAGCTTTTGACTTTTCCATAACAGGTTTGTTTGCTTTCATGTCCTTGGTGTATGTGATGCCTTCATTTTCTGCCACTTTCTGTTGCAAAGGACCAAAAGCAGAATTATATGATGGCAACTGAGAGATTAACTAGAATTTAAATTAGATATTGCTAAAGCAGCTTTGTTTCTGAAGACAACATTGAATAGATAAAAGGTAACATTGGAAAGTGGACACACAATGTTCACCACTTATAAAACAACAAAATTTTTAAATAAGGGTTAGAGCCTATTTCTAGAATATAGGTTAAGTTTGTAACCTACATACAATAAAGAGGGAGTTCAATAAATGAATCCTTTAGTTTAAGTCAGCTTAAAATCAGCAATTTCAGGTCTCAGCAGGTTGTGTCTTTGACTATATAATATAGAATGAACTCACTGCACAGGCATCCCAGACCAGCTGGACCACCTTGCTCCTGAGAGTGTTGAGCTGCTGTAGGGACAGGTTACACTGGTCCTGTTGTACCTTACAGAAGTCCTGCAGGGTCAGGGTCTGTGTTCTGTCCAGATGGACCAGTAGGATGGCACTCCCACTCTCTCCTAAGCCTGGTACAGAACAAGAACACATCCCCATCATAAGGCTTAATCTGCCACATCTGTTGCACATAATTCTAACTTGTTATTCTTTTTACTTTAAAAAAGACCCAATTGGTCACTAAAGATACTAAGTAAAACTGTGGCTTCCATAACTACAACATTTCTGAAACAAAGAAACTTTAATTACAGTCTTCCTTTTCAAGCAAATTGTTTGCCAACAGTTCTTTGAAGTCACAAATGCTACAACACCACAGAAATCCCAGAAAACCAACAGAGATGAGGTTGCCCAGCTGCCTACCTGTACGACTGCTGGATGCTGCCTCACACAGGTCCCTGATGTGCAGAAGGCATCGCTGCAGCAGATCGTTGGCACAGAACAATTTGTTCTGTAGAACAGTCCTGTTGCCTGTGTTCTTGGTACCACGTATAGATCCCTTCCACACAGTGAAAGCTTTCCATATTCTGTGGAAAATTGTTTGTAATTAAAGGAGCTAGATCCATAGTACATATCCTGATAACAATACTTTCCTTTGATAAATAACAGCTCACTTAAATGTCAAAATACATGAAAATGCAAAGGTACACGCCATGCCCTCTAACTTCATTTACTTTGAGACAATACCTGAATTTCTCGAAGACAGGAAGTTTGTATATCATGTTGAAAAGTCTTCTCTCATACATCCAGGTCATGACAGGGGTCATGGTCAAGTCCTCACCACCCTTGGGTCTCTGCTCAACCTACAAATTCATGTAGCACACAAGTGTTAGCCCTTAAACTTCCCATGGTTAGGGAGGCAGCCAGAGCAGCCAATGTACTATGGTACAGCAAGGAAAATGGAATAGCCTTTACCATTAGGCCTCATGTGAAGATAACATGCAAGCTAACTTCCATTACATTCTTTTTGCTGTGGCAGATAATTTGGTACAAAATACAATCTTCTTTAGTCAGCTGGAATCCAGTACATACCAGAGTGACATAGGAAGCGGATACTGTGTGGAATGATGAGTTAGCTCGTGCTGTGTTGGCTGAGACCACCTGGAGGTTATAAGGATTGTGACGGGCACGTGTATCATGACGTTCTCGAAGTAGGGCATACAGGTAGCTCCCATCATCCTCTTGTCTCTCTGAAGTTATTTCCTGGTAGAAAAGACAGCAACAGTTTTAGCCATTTGTGTCACCATAATCACAAATGGTTTCTCTTTTTTTTTTAAAGTCAGAACAACTCAACTACTTGAGTCAATAAATCTTGATATTACCATTCTATCTTATCAAACCAAGAATGATGTTCATAATTGTTAATGAAGTTCTTAAATGATAACATAAGTATTCAATGACGTGCAGGTGCTTCATATAGTGCAAGATACTGAGTGAAAACCTTAGCCCTCAAGCACACAAAATTATATAATACTCATACTATTAACTACAGTACTGTATTGAATTTGGACTTACATTTAATTTAACTTTATTTTTCACGTTAGAGATAACAAAACCATTCTGCTTTCTTCTGCTATGACACCGTTTAATAGTGTGACTACAATGAGTTCATGCAAATCCATCTAGTGCATCTATAAGAGTGAAAAGGCTATCCTGCTGTGGTACCCAAATTGCCTCACCATTGAATCTTGTTCTAATGCTGCACTTTGCTGAAGCGGAAATAAAGGGGGATGAAAATACAGACATATGCATGGACTAAAATGCTGGTATTGTCAAGTCAGTTTTGTCTCTTTCCTTACTAATGATGCTTCAGCCTTCTTCTTATGTTTAATATGCAGTCACAATCTCATGTTAGAAAGGAGAGTTCAATAGAAACACCACCCTATGCAAGGCAAACAGGTGTACCAAATAAAGGTTTGGGTTTCTCAGGAATCATCAGAAAAAATTATTTGGGCAAACCACACAGAAACTGCTTAATTCCAACATGTTTTATGACTTTCCAGCCAAGCACAGCTGACCTGCAGTGGATCCACATCATCTATTGTCTTCATAGCCTCACGGACACCAGGTCCATGTAGCGGCAACTCCGTCCTCCAGCCCAGAGACTGCCTCATCTTGTTGATCTGATTGGCTGCATCATCATCAGCTGGCACTGAGAAGGATAATTGTGGGGGTTTCAGTAAACAAGGATTTGACAACAAAATAGCAGGCTTAGCAACTGTACTTGAAGGGTTATTATTGTGGCCCATAGTCTGTAACAGATAATTCAATTAAGTCTTACAATTTCGATGATGAGACAGATCTTTCCAGGCTACAATTTTATGTAAATCATGCATATGAGCTAATAACACATGCTTCCTATACCTAACAATATCTTCCACATGGTTGCCCTCATAACATTTTGAATACTTCCAAAGTAAATTCAAGAATTCGAAATGGTATTTGTAATCTTATAATATTGTAACACAATTTGTTTTCTTAGGCACAAATAATAACATTTGACTCCCACTACTTTTCAAGACAAAAAGCTATATGCATTAAATTTTATTCTTCAATTAAGATGTCAGCTACTAAAATATTTGGCATGTGTCATTCCACAGCAGGCCACATCAGGCCCTACATGCAAACCTGAATCCAAGAAAGCAATGTCACCTGACATTATATGGTAGAAGCAAAGACATTTAGAAGGGATATTTCAAAGATCTGTGAGTCTTACCTTTTACCACCCTTTATACCATCCGGGTGAAAGCAGGGAAAAGTCATGAGAAACTCAGAAAATTCAAAAGGAAAGACAGAGATTAGAGTGGAATTCTACAAATCAATGTGTCATTACAGCATGTGCATTGACAGTGGTATCATTATCAGAGTAGTGGGAGATTTTTTGCATAGTAATTTAACATCCTTTTATGAAAGGCAACCTTCATTAACCGTATCGGTGGAGAATAGATGCTCACTAAAGGGAGGACTGGATATGAAATATTTGTGAGTCATAAAGGTGTTCTTCTGACTACAGAGAGTAAAGAAAGAATCTATAACCAGTACATGGTAATACCAAGTAAGTTCTTGCAGTTATAATTAGTATCAAACACCTCCAGTCTCATGGCCACACCTGGGGTAATAATTCTTATATTGAGGATACCAGAGAGAGAGAGTTGCTATGGCAGTTGCTAAAGCCATTTGCACTTCATCCCCATCAATTGTATAAAAAACTTTTCTTATTCAGTTCTTGGCTACAAGAAGAGTAGCCGACTGCCATTCCCCTCATATCATGTATTTTTAGATTATTATATCAGGGTATGATTAGATAACTTCAGTTCCTTTACCTGTAGTGTCATATACATTGGTCAGCTTGTATGTCAGCACTTTCTTGGGATCCCTCTTGGCCGACTTCCCTCTAACGGACCCAGCCTCAGAGGCTGCTTTCTCTCCATCAGTTTCCATGGCAACGTCAATGTTGTTTTCCTCCTTCTGTACAATGGGTTCAGGTTTGGGCAGATCAGCTCCTTTTTCAAAGTCACCCCCTGGTAAAGAAGCCTGTGCCTCCTTGTCTTGGACTTCACAGTTCTCTGCAGCATTTGTGGCTTGTGGTTCATCTTGCTGTAGAGTTTCTTCAATGGGATAACTGGGAACAAGTCACAACTTGTTAAAAGTAAAACTTAAACTCTGAAGGATGGTTAAGATGCACAATGTGTATACTGAATGTCATCTGTGTCAATATAATTTGAGAATCAATCAATAGGCTTCAAAATTCACCAAAAATTTGGACCTTCTATATAGAAATGAAAATGTAACTTCTTCTAATAGTGCATATGTATAACAACTTGTGGTTTCTGCTTTTGAACCTGTTTTTTGTGTTGCTGTACTTGAATCCAACTTCAAAGATAATTTAGAAATGGATCTTTCATTGAAATTATACCTGACCCCACATACAAAGTATGAAAGTCCTATCTCAATATCCTATCTGAGTGCACAAATATAGGCATGCAACCTTTCAAGAACTGCATGTACAATATTGATATAAATCTGTTGTCAACTGACCATTGTCATGTGAAGTATTTGTCACCATTATACACAGGAGACCATTAATAATCAGCAAATACTGTGTGACAGGAGATTTGTCAGTGTCATAAATCAGAATTGTTATATTTCCCTCCACTATACTTGCAAATGTTGCCTTTCCAGCTCACCAAGTTTTCCAACATTTCTAAATCAAGCTTTATCATTTAAAATGGTTTATTGTTTATTGTCTTTTTGCACATAAAAAAGTAACAGTATAAATTGAAATTATATACAAGCAAATATATGCTGGAGAGCCCAAGAAACCTTGGTTAACTTATGTATTCATTTCTACTGTGTGTGTGTTATAGAATGCCACAGCCACTGTTTTACTGTCTCTTAGCTGTATTTCCTCCAGAAAATTACAGTTAACATATAGCCAAACGTTCAATAAACAAACATATCTAGTATGGAATTTGTCAATACTGCAGTGACCTAGAATGACACTTGAGAATGATGACTCCTAATGCCGCTAATCCCTGACCTATAGACGTCAGAGTGTGCGACGGATGAAACAGATTTATCAGTATTACTCAAGCACCCATTCAAGCCTGACTGATGGTATATGTCAAACTGATTTGCAAATGCTGCTTCCGAATATTCTCAAGACTTGAAGAGGCTTTTACACAAATGGTATGATGCCAAATTCTCTAGTGACTTACAGAACACTTTGCCTGATAAAACTGAAACTAGACATTTTTATGCATCTTGAACAACAGACTGTGCTATGCTAATACCTTAATCACTCAGAATTTCAATTCACACCCAGTCTTCCTAGAAAGTCCTGATAGAATTTCTTTTTAGCCATCTTCCATTTATGCTAAAGGCTACATCTATTCATTATTGAAAAGCATAAGGTTTTTTTAGAAATAGAATGAAAGGATTTTAATTCAAATGAGAACAGGTAATCTACTTAGGATAAGGTACTATATATCCTCACCCATTGCTCCCATCTGTTGCCAGCTGTGCCCCTCCATCCTGTACCACAGCAGCAGCTTTCTGTTTGAGCTGCTGTTGTTTCTTCCTCTGCTCGTGGTCTCGGCGGTACATCATGGTGCGGAAGGCAGGCTGGACAGACGGACCGGGGGCCTTCCCGGCAGGTGGCCGGGGAGCCATAGGAGGCTGGACACAGAATATTAGATAATGAGTATAGAAATCTTCTTCTAAGAGATTGATTAATGTGAAAACCACAGGAAGAATAGCTGCAGAAGTGTCAAACTAATTGTGGATCCCAAAAAGTCAGAGTCAAAACAGTTCCATAAAGGAACTGTTGTCAGCTGAACAGAAATCTATGAAAAAATTAGTAGATACTCATTTACACAATGTAGTCTGTTTCTTGAAACAACATGATTACTGTATCACAATTGCTATCTGAAAGAATTTTCCTAAAGTTGAAAAGGTGGAAACTTAATCTCAACTGGAGTCACATCTGTACACATATACATTTTAAGAAAAACTTGTAATTGAAAAGCTATACAAATTCATGTTACCTGTGCCCCGTTCAGTTTTTGTGGCCTTGCAACCTTGTTCTGGATAGTCTGGTAGACCTGTGCGTTTTCTGGATGGTCATACAAGCGAGCCTTGAGATCCACACCACGGAGCTGCTTAGCCTGGTGAACCCTCGTCACACCATTTTCCTCAGGATTACCCTCCTGAACAAGCAAGATCTTTATCAACACATCTGAACTTTCATTACCATTGCTGATGTTTTCATTGCTGTTTGTGTGTCTGTGGGTTTGTGAACAACATAACTCGAGAAGTTGTGGATGGGTCTGTATGATATTTGGTATGTGGGTAGATGTTGACAAAACAAAGGACAGGTTTGATATTGTGGACCTCGTGTTCTAGATCTGGACATGCTATGGTCTTGATTTTGAAATGGTAGTTACAGGAGGTGACTTGCATAATCAATGAGGAAATTTTAGAAATCCAATGTATCCATAAAAGGACTATACAAACATGTGTCATATATAACTGACAACGAAAGTAATGTCCATAGATACCAATTATGCAAATGACATAGCATTCTTAATGATTTAAGTATGAAACTCGCCCAGTTTTGTTGAATAAGTCATCAACTGATATTGCAAACTGCAAAATTATGATCTAGATCCACAGTGAGGACTGCAGGTATAGGGCAGGCACAGCCTTGGTGCTGAAATGTTGGCAACACTGTTCTCTACATCACCACAATGTGAGACAGAGAGTTTATTTCAAAAGATGTTGGCAAAAGATATTTCATGACTGTAAGTACTACAGACAGTCATATCTTATCTGATTATGAGATTGAACAGGCAGCGTACCAAGAGGTCATGATGCGCTGTGTCTACACCATGTCTCTACCAGCAATAAATGAGTTGCCAGCTCACACCAACTTCAGTCTTTGGCATACTAGTACAGGAATAACATATATACTCATTCATGATAATATTGACCTACTTTTGTATCTATGTGGAAATCAGGGAACTCTTGGCCAGGATTCACTCCATGGGGGCCAACAGCGTGTTGAGTAATTAGATCAGACAACCCTGGGGCAAGCGATACGACTTAAGACTTTTAAATGCCATAGAAAGTAGGCCAATGGCTTCAAGGTCACCTTCACAGCATTCAGGCATGATGTACATATGAAAGTTAAATGCCAGACACAAGAATCTCTATCAGGAGGAATGTCTGCTTTACATGTTCATGGATGAATGGACATGCACAAATTTTCTTTGTTTATCTTCAACTATTCAATTTCATTAATGCCTAATTGGCATATATTTCATCGATTGCAAAATGTTATGTTAAAAAGCATTAGCTGTACTGATGTGTGTCACTTATCATACATATTCTTATTTGGTAGACCCTAGGGAAAAGGCTACCTGTCATTTCCACTCTGCATTAGCCTATCAATTTAATACCATGCAAGTTTTTCTATACTGTTGCAAGTAATTTCATGACCCTAACACCAGTTGTTTCTGTTAGGAATCCTTCCAGATCAGCTCAACTTACGTGAGCAGTGGAAACTCTAGTCAGTGGGTTAGGATGAAGGATTATGGTAATGAGGCACCTGTGATATTCCCAGGCAGGAGATTTGGTCCTGCATTAAGACCTCCCATTTGCAAAAGGTCAGATCAATATGCTGGTACTTTCACATGATTGTACCTGACTTGGAGTTTGATGCATCAATAGAGACAGGGGCTCTGTTAGGAAATTTGGGACTTGCATAACGATTGCACATCTGATATTTCATCTTCATCTTACTTGGTAAACCCATGTGTATTATATGTACAACATGTATAGGCACATGTCTGAATTCATGGGGTTTCGGGGTATTGCAATGGGTCACCCAAAAGTGGGACAACAAGATGATAAGATGGGGTAAGAAAGTATAAAAGAACCTGTTTAAAGTCTTATTCTGTTCATGAAAGTTCAAGCAACTGTGAAGAAAAGTGTACAGAACACTACATTGTATTCAAAATTCACCCTGGTTATAATTGGTATCTATAATATGAAGGAGATTCTGCCTTGCCCTATGGAGAAAATGTACAACAACAACTTTTTTAAGAGTACAATCATAAATTGGTCCCACTAAATTTTTTTATAGGCAAGATAGGCAAGTTAGCTTAAACCATTTCCCCATTCACTTCCTGTCATCAGTCTATTGTATTATTCACACAGAAAACAAAACTTCCGCACACTGAGGTACTGGCTCTTTAAATCAGTAAAAATGTACAGAAGTACACAACAAAGGAAAAAGTTATTTTATCATTATATATTATCTTGAGTTGTCAAGGGTGGAGTTATTTCTATATTTGACCTAAGTAAGATTACCATGTGGCCTAGAAAAAAATGTTGTGTTTCCTGTTTCACCACCGACCCTAGCAAAAACTGCCGACCCTAGCCTTTTTTGGGGGGCTGCTACTTCCCTACCTACCGACCCTAATTTTTTCAGGACTGAAACAGGAAACACAACATTTTTTTCCTAGGCCTGATCCCAGTTCTAAGTGATCTAACTGTGTTGCTTACCATATGTGGAGTTCGATTGATGGTCCTGCTCCATGGTGAGCTGAGAAGGGTGGGCGGGGCACTCTGGACCTGGGTGCTGGACCGTATGGTGTTGTAATGAGGAGTGGTGAGAAAGCTGGTCACAGCAGAAGGAGGGACATCACTGTACTCCTGGTTTAAGACTGGAGACTGAGCCATGCCTGTGTCTCTACTCGGTGTAGATTCATTGTCCATGATTGTCTGAGTGTCTGCAAAAGTTACGGAAAAGTTATTGAAACCTTTTTGCCATATACATACTAGTGTAACAACGGAATATAACAATGTAACGGAATATGTGTTGTACCCTTGCCGGGACTCGCAATGTAACGGAATATAAAATGTGTTGTATTCTTGCCGGTTCGAGTCCCTCCTTCGGGCAGGGCTGGTCACCTGTTGGAACACGTGCAAGCGCACGTGTCTGCGTCGTGTTCGAACAGGTGATCTATACCTGTTCGAAGGAGGGGACTCGAGAACCAGTCGGTTATAAGATAATAAAGTCAGTTGTGTTTGAGTTTTCATCCTAGTCGGACGTGTACTTGTTTCACTAGTAATGTAGACACATACTGTGTTGGGATTACACAATGGAACAATACATGATTGAATCACTGTCTTGATACTTATGACAGTGTAGTGCTGTCTATAGCAAAGGGTTCTTGTAAGTTCTCTCACACAGCCATTCTTTTCTAATGCTCTTCTCAAAAATGAGTAGGGGGTTAAAAAAGTATCAGACCCACCTCACCGCACATGACAAAGATACCAACTCTGATATAATTATTATTACCAATTATGATATTCAGATTCAAAGCTGATTACTGTTGAATCTGGCTTGCAATAATATGGTATGTTTGTAGCACAGCGGTCACATTTCAGCACATTCAAGCAAATCAAAAGCAATGTTTGGCAAACATTGCGGGTGTGGTGTAGTGGAGGGTGGGGGTAGAAAAACATTGACAGGAAAGAAAATGTCAAAAGAAAGGTAACATAGAAACTGCTCTTGGTAACATAGAAACTCCATGGATAACCAAGGAATGAAGTAATGATGATAAAAATAAATCGAATGATTTGGGGACTTGTCTCGAACTTTTATCTGCTAAGGTTGCTTATAGAAAGGCTGCTCTTCTATAATGTGTAATGTATGCCCCCAGCGCCTTTTCCTGATCTGTTTGCAGACCCCCTTCCCCCAACCCATCCCCTTTTCAGGTTCCTTCCATTCCCCCGAGGGGGTCGCCTCGACTCGTAATGCTAACATGTAGCTTTCTACCCTTGAACGTCAACAACGAAAGAGTCGAAATGCTAAAACTCACCGAAATCAGCTTTTGATACCCGTAAATCTAGTAAAAACGAGGGACGCAGACAGCGTCAGGTTCCTAGGAGACAACCACCAACGTTGTGTACGTCCGCCATGTTGAATCTCTAATTACTTGACAACTATTTCCCGGCATGCCACGTTTTAAAGTAAAAACGCGGGAACTTTAGATGGCTAAGATCATTGAAGGAATGGCCGACACAACTTTTCCAGGCTTTAAAAACCAACTGTTCAACTTGTGGCGACGTCTGCAGTGATCGTGCCCAAAAATTGACGCAGTATAAGGTCTCGGTGTGGGGATTGACAAAAAAACTTGAGCAGTCTTCTCGAAATTAAAGTCGTCAGCTGAGCACTGACTGAGCGCTGAGCACATTGCCACAGCTCAGGCGTCAGATCATCAGCCGATCGTCATGAAACACTAAGAAGTTCATTCCTGCCTAGAACCATCAAGGATTGGAATGCAGCAGATGTGGACACGGTGAATAACCTGATGTCCAGCCTCATGTAGTCTTCACTGCTGTAACAGAGTTTGGACGGGACTATTCGGAATCGACCCGGCAAGGATAAATGGACTACGAACTGGACAACCCTTAGTATAAGGACCTCTGACCGAAATGCCAGAATAATCGACAGCTCGATTGTGGGCATAAATGGAAGAAGAAGAAGAAGAAGTAATATTGGCTACTGGAACAACTCTGCGAAATGCCATGAGACTATATCCTAGACTGTATCCTACTATAATACAAACCAGACTGATCCGCTGTTCACAGTTGGATCTGTCGCCGATCTCGTCACTTATTCCACTGTCTCTTTCCGTTAATTAGCATTTATAACGGGAGGTGCCTAAACATCGCACGCCTTTTCACGCGCTCGAACTTATTCTCCACGCAGAGGTTTGGGTTTGGGGCTTATTTTTGGCGTGTTTTTAGGCTTTTTTTATCGGGCTTTCTTTTTTCACTGAATTCTTTTTAAATCCCAACCCAACCCAACGTTGGGTTGGGATTTTAAAAAAATCAGTGAAAAAAGAAAGCCCGATAAAAAAAAAACCAAAACACGCCAAAAATATAGCCTGGGTACCATCCTCCGTAGTTTTTGCCGCTCCCAAAGTTGGGAGCGTCAAAAACTACGGAGGATGGTACCCAGGCTACCAAAAATAAGCCCAAAACCCAAACCTAGGCCTCTGCTTGGAGAGTAGCTCGAACTCACGGCGCTCCATCGCTAACGTTATATAAAATCAATTACCTTTTCTCTACTAGTTATTTAGCAAATTATCAAATTAATTATTGAATTAAATATTGAATCAATTATTAAATCAATTATCAAAATTAACTAAATTATTAAATTCAAATTAATTTTGGGATGTAAAAAAGGAGAATGTACAGTACCATGATCATCAGCATTGCTAACAGAGACAAACCGTTTGAATTATCGAAATGCAGCAACGTTTTAGAACCTAACGGTGTAGTAACTGCACTACCGGTATTTCTCTACAGACGCTGCATTGCAACAACCGAAAAGCGTTGCTGGTCGCGCATGACATTTTAAAGAAGAATTGTAGCCGTATGGTCGTTCGTCCGTGGCTTCATGTCGGCTCAGGAACGCACCTGCCTGCTGGCAGTAAGGCCGACCATCTGCCACTCCCGCTCTGATTCCCACAGCAGCTCCTCCAAATCCCCGCTGAACAGCATCTCATTAACCCACTTCCTTTGTATCCACAGTGTAGGGTACACATAAACCACCGACCTCGCGATAGTCCCGGAGCACCAAATTATTCAACCTAGTGGTCTGAGGGAGGAGAGGGCAGACGGATCCCTGGCCATGGTGATGATAAGAAATAGGGGTCTGACCTTTTCTCGAACCGTGCGGTTCGCCACGGGCGATTTTCCCCCCAATTGCAATGTTTCACAAATGACGTGCCTAAATTATGTCTAGTATAAGGTCACACGATTTCTTGTTCACTATGTATATGTATATATCTATACATGTATAAAGTGAAACATGATTTTGGAATGGATCTGTAAGTTCAGTACATGGTTGACTGGGTAACCATGAGCGTTGAATAGTCAACAATCATGATCGCCAAGTAATCGTATCCTCATATAGGTAAACT
This sequence comes from Branchiostoma floridae x Branchiostoma japonicum, assembly GCA_013266295.2. Lineage (NCBI taxonomy): Eukaryota > Metazoa > Chordata > Leptocardii > Amphioxiformes > Branchiostomatidae > Branchiostoma > Branchiostoma floridae x Branchiostoma japonicum. The sequence continues at coordinate 20,900,122 of CM023840.1, forward strand.
AGGTTTCATGTTCAGTTTGGTTTATATTGATGCTACGTTCTCGCATAGTATATCTACGACAGACGTTGCTGTGAACTTCTTGAGTGTTATATACAACGAAGTGTTGCATATAGTATAAACTTTAATCCCATTGCTAGCCTCAATCGAATCATCATTGGCATTTGGTCACAAAGTGACTCGCTCTCCCCAAATCACGCCCAGCAGCCCATTGTATGTGTAAATATTTAATAGAGTAAGGTGTTTGTTTTTCATATGGTAGTCACAGTAATTAGTTGATCAGGCTAGGTGTTTGGTCGCAGCGAAACCTTTGGCCCTGTAAATACAGATTAATGTGAGGGATCGTGTAAAACTTGCATCACTAGTATGGACAAGTAGACCTGTTATAATCAAAAACATTATAAAATCTTAAACCTTCAAAGCCGAACGATTCATGTTCTGGCCTGTCCTTCCGATCGTTTGCCCAGGTCTGGGCCGAGGAAAGGTAAGAAAACGAAAGTGATGTCATGCCGAAGGTCTAACGTGAAAGCTGACATGCGTAAACGCAGACATGCGTAAACAACTGACGAGTCTGAAGGAGGCACACGTGTGACTCATAACATGTAAAATGAGTGTTTTATTTAGAACATGCTGGAAGCAAAGACAAAACGACATGTCTTACTTTAAAAAAAAACTAGAATACATTAATTCGTACGTCTGTTTCATGATGAATATGTGTGTTATAATATTTGCATGGATATGTGTGCTATGATGGTTGTTTTTATCGTAAGCACCCATAACCTAAATGCAAAATCGGACTATAACACGTTTGTAGTATGATTATACATTTGTAGTTGTGTGTAAAAAAAAACCAACAGTTTCACAGGTCATGAAGTTCTCAATACCCAATACCAAACACTCTTCAGTAATTCTGGACCGACTTGCCAAAAATATCCATCAGGTGTGTTATGAGTTATAATAACTTCGGAAGTTCCATGCTTTATTCTACGTGCCCAACATTGCCCGGCGCGACAGAATTAGCACAGCCTAGTTACAGCTGTTTATCCCTACTCCTATATATTCCCCAGCAACTTAGTAATCCTGGCTGGAAATAGTTCAGATATGATTTTTCAGGCACACCCCACTTCCAACTGTGCAATTTTTCTGCACATGAACCCGTACCCATTGAAATAATGTCCTCAGTCGGACTTTGATGAAGCCAATAACTAGTGGAGCCTCTAAGTGTCATGCATGTTTGACTGATTTTGAAACTGCTAAAAAACAGCTAAGTGTCGGGGCTGGGACTCCCTTCGTTCCTTTTAGTTTATAAAAAGTTTTCCTCGAATTGGCCCTGACCTGAAGTAAAACTGCTGAGACCTTTCGTATGGACTTCGTTCTTCGCCTCAAGGCCGATGGCTGGTTGAACGAGTAATCTGACCTTGGCTAACTATTTTATTTACTGCTTTATTTACTAAGTATGCGTGGGACAAGGGCCTGAAAATCTTAGTGTTTGGGGTCACTTTCCTGTCCTCGCACCCAAGTCATCATCACTTTACACTTGAAACACAGAGCCTTTTGATTTCAATGAAAATCGCATAAAATGTTCACCGACAGTAAAGCCATTGACATGTGTCAGCATCTGCGTTAATTAGCATAACTGTTAGCTGAATATTATAGAGACTGTTGATAACTGTCACAGAACTTCCTTTTCTAGGTAAAATCTGAAACGAAAACATTGCGGTGGACAGTGCCATATACTAGATCACAAACTAAGATAATCAAGAGGTATTGTCAAAGAATAAGTTTTGTAACCCCCCTCGCCATGATAGAGGATGGTCACACCCAATCACGTGATGACGGAAAATGCACAAACACATTGCAGCCGGGGAGGTGCAGTAGGTGCGGGATGACAGTATTTTAGTGTACAAAATTCCACCGTTTTTCGCTGGTATAGGGATTTGTCAGCGACTGCTGTCTGTTCGTATGTCTTCCTGTCATCCACTGGGCCCATTGTATGGTCGAAAAGACTGTATAACTGGCTGATTTCGGGGTGCAGCGGCCGCAGCCGAAGAAAATCCCAGTGAGTTCATGGCCACGAAGTCCAGCGCCGATTGATCGCGATCGCCTTTCCGGATATTGATGTTCGACGCAGAGCCCATATACATATTTGTCCTATCTCAGAAAGATGTCTGCGGTTAGGAGGTAAGTAGGCCATGGACAGAGATGACTAAGTTTTAGACTGACACTTTTGGGTCCGTTTGTGCCTAGGTCAAGCCCATTTGTCAGTCGAGTTGGCGATTGTTTTTCGTTTTTATGTGCCTCAACTATGGTGTTCTATTTCTTGTCAGGTCAAAAGCCAAGACAGCCCTTACCTCCTATGGCGGAAGATTTCCGTCGTCCACCTTTTCCAGGTAAGAGAGTAGAGCTATGTGACGGAAGTTATGCTATATATTCACCGATCTTTGTTGTGTCGCAATGGCACGATGACCCATTCCATCCTTGTCTCACACGCACGAATATAATGAGCTGGCAATGTGGGTCACCAGAACTTGTACTTGTCGGGGACAGTCTGTCGTGCTACATCTCTGTAAAGCCTTGTGTGTGTTGTTAGCAGCGGGTGTACACTTTGGTTAGCTTTGCTCACGATTACGGGGCACAGAACTGCACAAAAATTACAACCGTGGCCTTTATATGGCGGTTTTATCGTCGCATTTAATTTTGCATAATGCCATTTCCATTTCTGGACCGATCAACGTTAGATCTCGGGGGAGATCTTTTGCAAGTTCCTAGGAGTCAGTAAACCCAACAGTTCTGTGGAATGTCGGCACAGTTCAGGTGCCATTCATTCATATGCCATAATGAAAAGGGAGAGGCAGGAGACAATCCTGTCAGGATAACTGTGTCAGTGGGACAGACACATGTGTTTGCCACATCCTAGGTGAAAGGTCTCTGTAATATACAGTAGCTTGGTTAATACCAAGGTTCCGAGCACTTTTAACACCGCATTCTTGTTGTGCTTGCAGTCATCTTCTTGTTGAGAGGTAGCCTTAAAATAATTCCAGTAATGTTGATTGAAAAAGTAAACATTTTCATTTCCCTCTACACATTTCATTCTGTAAGATTTATTAATTGATGACCAAACCACACACATTCCATGCCTTTAGAAGTCTATGTCAAGGCATCACAATTGTTTGCCTACTGAAGATAACGTTACAGAGAATTCAATAAACTTTGAAACTTTATTCGAATGAGCGGTGGGCCCAAACTGGGTCCAACGCTAGTCTTCCTGGCATTCACACATATACATATATATACAATACATTCACTGCACAATATCAACAACATACAACATATTACATATTACAGTTACAAAATTACAAAGTTACAATAATCAACAATGGTCATGCAAGAATTTTCACAGTTGCTAGATTTGTATAACTCATTTACCATTCTAAAAGACATAGACTTGGCATCCTGACATACTAGTATATAAAGTTAAACAAATTAACAAGCTTGTAATTTAAGGGTCCCATTTCTGAAATTTGAAACTTGGATCCAGGCAGAAATTCATTTTGTATGTTCAGTTTTAGAACTTAGTTTAGTAGTTTTCGAACAAGCTGATTTTCTATTTCGAGTCTGATTGATGATAATTGAATAAGTTCTGTCACCTTTCTGCTCCAAAAGTGTCATTGATATTCTTTGAATTTGTAAATGAAGGGCACCAGATGTAGTAAAGTTAAACAAATTGAATTAAATTTCAAAGTAATTGCAGACAAATTATATTCTGAATTTCAGTTGATGAAAGCTTGATTAAATTCTTTAGTCAGTCAATCAAATGTATATACATGTACCATGCTCATTGTATTTTTTTTTTATCTGTAGTTTTTGATTGCTGTTAAAAATTAAGATTATGTTTGGCTGACTTCATTCCTGTTTGATTTGTATTTGATCAAGTCAGTTTGTTGTTTTTATATATTCGAGAAGTATTTGTTCTGCATAGTCACCCATACCAAGCTGACCTTCTTGACATGACGCCGAGCCATTTGGAGTTCACCAGGTCAAGGTACAAAAAGCAGGAAAGTGTTTAACTTTCACATCACCAAGGAGACGGATATGTCTCAAGTGTTTCAAGGTGGCAGGGGGCTCCTTAACATTTTTCTTTTTCTTGAAGGGTCCCAATGAAATCCATTCTTTCCTTAATCTTTCTGATCTGGATTGTAGTACTGTTTCCAGAAAGGTGGGAGGGACTAAGGCACAGGGTTTATAGTTTCTTTAAATTTTAATATTTATTAGCAGGCTTGTGATAAATGTAAAAGCATGTACTATGATGATTGATTTATTCGTTATGAAGAAAAACACATGAGCAGTCTGGACTTTGTCATTGATTTTCAGATTTTGAAGTTAGCATTCCAGCAGTATGGAAGTTGGTTGCTGTGTAGGGACTGGTCTAGTTTAGAAAGTGAGAAATACTGTAGTTACTTGTTAACCTTCTTAATAATGCAAAAGAAGCCTTGTTATTTATGAGTTATTGCATGATTTACATATCTGCAAATTAATTACCATTTGTTTAATGATAAAGCCATATCTATGGGCTCACTACTTAAACTACTTGTATGATAAATCAAACTTCAGCAATATTGCTGTAGCTTGATACCTTCCAAGCAGAGGTTGGTGGTGAAGATTGTGACCTTTCTATCAAATGCCGCGTATTCTGTCACTACTCCCCACCAAAGGCTACAATCTTCACCACCAACCCCTGCTTGGAGAGTAGTAGTTTGATAATAATAAGCCAGTTGCTGTAATAGTGCTACAGACAGAGCTAAATGCCTCAGTCTGCATTTGTGATTGACCAAAGTCAGAAGCACAGACACATGAATATGGAACTATATTTCATTTAAAAAAAAAAGTTATACCTGTTTCTAGCAAAGAAGCAGCAGCTAACATGAAAGTATGCAATTCTAAAATGTTTACATTCACCACACACTAAACTTGCTTTTTGCATTTAGCACAAAGTAAAATACGAGTAAGCTTTTGTCACTTTGAACTGCGAAGGTCACTGACGGGTTGTGTCCAAAGTTCCTTGTGGTGAAGTCAGCAGTAGGAGGCGGACATGTGTCCACGTTCTGTAGAACAAAACTGATAGCTGAAGTAACAATGCACTCTTCTACATGTAGGTGCTAGGTACTACTAGTGGCCCTACTTTTCTCTTAAAAAATACTATGGCTCTTCAAAAATGATGTGTCGCCAGTGTAGCATGGATGTAGTGTCCCTGTGGTGCGATTGGTTAGTGGTCCTACTTTTTTGCACAGGATGGAAACCAGTAGGTTCGAAACCCCAGGCCTCCGACTTGGATAATACTGGAAAGGACTGCAGTAAAGCAATCAGATTGTCCTTGAAATGGTCCCGTGCACGGGGAGCCTCATGTGTCCAAAGTCCCCTGCACCTTATAAGGAGCCAAAAAAAATCATAGCATGGCGCGGCGCTCGGCCAAATAATTTTACGTGATGCAATGTTCTTAGAGATCCGTGAATCAAGAAGTGACCCAGTGTGCTTGGCCAAATTAACGGAGATGTGTTGGGCTCATGCCGTCTATTCCTTCACTTGATGACCAGTGATCCAGGACATTTACACATACAATGTCATACAATGTCTTGTGTGTAATGTCCTTGATATTATTAAGATACGGAGCATATTCTTATATTTGGTTTACATATGTTTCTTTCAACTTCTACTATGATACAAGGTTTTACTTTTAGTGTGGTGAATGCTAGAATTGCCCAACTTGGTAACTGTTGTATATATCACAGGATTTGTGTCATTCATTGAGAGATAAAAAATTATCTTGCCTGACAGAGTAACTGAGAGAAGTTCTAGCCTGACAAAGTAACTGAGAGAAGTTCAACTAAGAATAGAATTGTTCCTGTATTGCTTTCCTGTATAACTTCTAGATGTTGATTCTGACCACATGTCCACATCTGCCACATGTGAAATACTTTTCACAAATAGTGAAGCTGATTGTTGCCTGATTATTGAAATATCTAACATGTATAATGGCCAGCATCTGTATTTGGCCTGTTTTGGGTAACAAAAGGTAATGATGGGAGAGCTGAAGTATAAAATTGTATTGATGATTTTAACAAGCATCACTGATGCCTGGCGTGCTCTGAGTTGAATGTCCTGAGACTACAATAGCGTTCCCATCAATGTAGACTATGATTTATGTTTTTAGTAATGCAAGTGAAATATCCTTTGTAAATCAGCCACATTGCAATGGTGGTTGTTATGGTGACCTAGTTCAAAGGAATTGAACTGTCTGGGGCAAATGTTACTGTAGTATTGCAGATTACAGGTTGTAAAGACCATGTGCATTTTTATTTGAAATATTTATCAGGATGAATTTTATGTCTTGAACATGAATTATTATTTTATATTGTTGAGCAAGAGTTTCTATGTTGTTGTAGTAATCTGTCTTAGATTCTGACGAGCTTGAGTAATTCTGTTCAGAGGCTTTCCTTGTAATTATGACTTGTGGAATGTGTTTGACCTTGTACCAAGGTATCATTTCAAATGAGATGTTGTTTTCACATTTGTAATACCTACATATTGAAATATTTAGATTTTAATCAATAACTTAAAGGCTATACATGTACCTCTATTTTGAAATTTAAACCTTGTTCAAATGTACATATATTGTAGCTTAGTTCAACAAAATTAACGAGAGAAAAAGAATATTGCCCATGTCAATGCCAGGTGTAAGTAACTGTCTGAAATGAATGGTTTAGGAAGTTTACTAATTGACTTCTATCTATATTGGGGTTAGAAATTTAAAAAAAAGTTATATAACTAGCTACAAAGTAGTTTGCCTTCCATGACACCAGTAAAGGTTTATGTTTGTAAAGGTACAGAGTTCATCATTTGAGGTCACAAGGTCATGATGTGGTGCCAACATCGCTGGGATCTGCATTTCTTGACATGTTTAACCCTCTAGAGTACATTCAATTGTGTAATGTTGAATTACACATTCTGATAGAACTGTCATACAATTACTAAGCATGGGATACAATCCTTTCTTTTGATTTTAACATCAAATTTGATTTATATCTAAGACAGGAATGTTTCAATGTTATCCTTTCCATGTGGGAATATCCGGAATTTTTGTTTCTTAAGCCCCGGTCACATACATCGTACAATGCACCTGCAATGGAGAGTTTTTCACAACAATCATGGGATAAGTCGCAGATTTGAGAAAAAAAGCATGTAGTAGTTTCAAAATTAAACTACGTATTGCACCTACAACGTACGGCTATATATCGTCATGGAAAAAAACCCATCGTAGGTGCATTGTACAATGTATGTTACCAGGGATTTACCAACAAGACTGACAGGCCATCTACCCTTGTAGCTGTACTGGAGATGATAAAGAGATGATTTACAAACCAGTGGTAGGTACATGTAGCAGTAGACATTACTCAGGGACAGTCAGGGTTCAATAGACTGACCCGCTTGGGTCACTACAGTAAAATAAGCTAAGCAGGGTGAGGCCCTGCAGGTAAGATGATCTCCACTCAGACAAAATCAATAAAACCATGAAAGAAATGCCAATGCTCTGGCAGCTGTGGGACAGGACAGAGAGGACTATTGTTGTACAGGTGTGCACTGCATTATTGTCACTGTTCATCTAAATCATCATGCAGCACCCAGACACCGTTTTGTCATCTCACAAGCAGTTCTGAGGCAATCAGCGTTTGCCCACGTTGTCTAGTTTGCAGGAGAATAAAACCCACTTCATAGAGATAATAAGCAATTTTGCAAAGATGATCTAGCTGAACCTTATATGGTGTTGTTCTGATGGGGACAAGGTCATATACGTGCAAAGAGAGGTATTGATTGTTAGTTGATGCCTGGAAATTGAAAATGTGAAGCTTGCTCTGTCCGAGTCCGAGGTTTTGTTAGGTGGCATTTTGTTCTTTGGGTAATGTGGAGCATATCAGTTGGTAACCCGCCTGATCAAAGTGTGCACATATTTACTTTATTACAAATGTGTGTGGCCAAGCAATGTCTTTTTTGTATGTATTGCATCAAGACTTTACCATATGTAGGTACAAATCTTTTTCAATGCAATTGTAAAGAGACAAAGATTAAGGTAATCATAACTAGTATTGACACATGACCTTGGATTATCCCTATAAGCATGCATATGTATACATATCTATTTGAGGCACAGGGAGGAAATTTAGCTCAATTTTTAGATAAAAAAAACAAACTGTATTAACATTGAAGATTCAAATGATACTGATTACAAGCTGACATAAGCAATAATGGCATAGTCTGGTGGTCTGTGCTCCTTGCTCAACTTGTTTTGTAAACATTGACCCATGTTAGTGGTGAAAAGGCAGACCCTGACACTATGATTATTTCCAAGTCTTTGGGTTGTTTGCAACACAAAGAAGACCTCAGAAAGCAGGTACTGCCTGGGGCATTTAGACCTGTCTACACAGGTGTGCAGAGCTGAAGATACTCAGGAAATGGATAGTAGTTGTTATGGCGGAATGACATTGTTTTTAACAGATATAGTGAATTTGAAGAATTTATTTTTAAAGTTAGATAATCATGACTTCTATATGCCATGTGAACATTTCTAACTTACTAGTAATAAAAGAAGTTGAAATCTTAGTGCAATTAGTCTGTTATTGATATGCCATTTTTCTTAATACTATATAGTATATGTATGAAAGAATAAATGAATGACTTTATTATTACAGTGCCTGATGGCCATGGCTCTATTACTGTTTGGGTTTATTGCATTTTACTATTGTTGCCATTCTATATATCAATTTGATTAAGTTGCCATTTAGATAGACTGGAGTATGTGAACCCTGGTCCAAGGATTCAAGCTTCAAGTAAACAAAGTACTCAAGACGGCTAAAGTACTGAGCTACATATCAACTTGCTGGTGTAACTGCCTCAGTAGTGTCAAATATGTTACCAAGCTATACCTAAAGTAAACAATGCTTTTTGTGGTAAAATGGCTTTCTGTGCATGTTGATGGTGCATCTTTGTGACTCATAGCTCTTAAAATTCATCATTTTTAATTATTGTTTTCTCTGCTAACTTTCTGTTCAACAAGATTTATAAGAGTTAAGAGAAAGGATAAGAGTTAGCCAATAAGGCCATGCAATCCTGCCATAGGTCACCACAGATAAAAGCAGTATGACAGCCTTTAAGTCTATAGTGTGCGAATAGAACATAAAACTGCAATTTTACAACCTTTCTCCGAGGGATATTCAAAGAACATCCATGTCTTGTCTGCAAGGAATCCATGATTAGCAGACCTACAAAGAAGGAAAGTGGTAGTGTCTGTAAATATCATACCTGTCTCTGATCAGGAAATGTTGTTGGTTTGTTCTTCAAGTTGGTATAACTTTATTTTGCCACATCTGTAGCTTGTCGAGTTTTAGGAAATCAGTGATGTAAGTAATTTCGTTTGGTTTTTATGTGACACTATAATTATGATATGAAATATAGCTCAGATTCCCATTTATGGTGCGAGAGTGTCATTAAGCTCACCAGGAAAATTCAAATTTGCTGTCATGAAGCTGCTGTACAGAGTATGGCTTTGCAGTAATACCATTTATAAGGCCCAGTCAACTTGTACTGTTAAATTAATGGTTTGCATATGGTGACTACCATCTGTACTGGATTACACAACTTGTGCCAAAAGCAAGGTAAAATGGTAAGAACTGCTTATATAACATTTGATATGTATACGGAAATTGTAAACAATGGTATCGATGATCAGAGAAAGGTCTGCTAACATACATTTTCCATTTGACTAGTATTCTGTCTAAACAGGAAGGAGAAAAGATGTGTGGTTGTCATAGCTTGTAGCAGTGTTAAGTAAAATACATAATTCAGGCTTTATATATATCAACCTTGAACTGGATGTCGTGCTGAAGGTTGCTGTTGCCCCTCCACTTTTTGTTGCTTCCATATGACAGATGTGTGGTATAGCTGGTATACATTATGTCAGATGTAGTCATTTGTTTACATTACACTCATAAGTTTCTGCCCATAGGGATAGATGTCTTTTTATAGTATAGATGGCCCAAGATGTCAGTTGCTGACCTGTGGTTAGTAGCTTGATCACGTAGAGTGGTGCCGTCACGTCTGGTCCTTAGAACTTCGGCTCTATTTTGAGTTTGGCACATACACTACACAAACTATATACATGTCTGAGTGGCCGCAAAGGAAAATTCATAATTATTAATAAGTACAAATTCAACACCATCATGAAACAAGCTTTCCTAGCCAGCTTCAATTAGAACGTATTTCCATGTAGGAGAAACAACATTGAAAGTGGCCTTGACCAGCCACTGCTGCTTAAAGACTAAGAGTTAGTGCTGTAAGACTTCATGCATTCTGATAGAGGCTGGTGTGCTCAGTTACCTTACGGTTGACCTGCCAAGGATAAAGAATAGGCTTTGTAGGTCTTGATGAATATTTTATTACCTAACACCAAGCTGTCCATTTCTATGAATAGATGACCTTGAAAACTATATAAATATGGTACCTTCTGGATACTCGAGTAGAATTTCCAGTTTATAACTTATATAATCATGTAATATTGATTTTCCTGTTTTTTCTTTCACCAATTTCCAGTATTGAGTATTCACCTGTACATGTTCTGGCCAGTAGAGCCTTCTATGCAGCCTCCTGCCAGAGCTCCTGTCATTTAGTGAAGTTTGTGTTGTTAAACATAGCTTAGTGTACCAGCAGAATTTGCCCCTTAAAATGCAGGAAATTGCCAACCCCCCCTAGAGGACTCTAGAGTGCCTTCTACACTTGGGAAAATTGTCCAATCAAAATCTTGTCCTCCCTCCCCCATACAAAGTTTCCTGCCACCATCTCTGATGCCAATGTGTAGCCAGATAGTACATTACTTTGATTTACATCAGGAATGAATGTTTAATGAAGGTCATGTTGAAATTACATATGTGCTAAAGTGCAGTCATAATTAGATGTATGACTTAAACGTATATAACTAGGTAGGGTTGAATATCCAGTGCTAACCTTTTCTAACATGCTTAGATACATGTCTGCCCAACTGCAGCTAAAGTTCGATGTTTTGTTTCAGATAGGTAGGAATGAATGATTTATAAAAGGCATTTCTGATGTACATGGTATGTATTACTAAATATGTAAACAGACTTGCAGTTGCAGTGAAAGTAAGATGAATGGTTTCAGCTTATGTGACCTTTTACCTAGTTACATGCAGAGTTTTATCATTCTAGCTACAGGCAAAGGGATCAGTTCCCACGCCTCAGTACTTGACAATGAGTCGATTGCAGCATGTCAACAAAAGACAATAGACCCTCAGTCAGCAGTCTGGTTACCATTCTTCCTGCAGGTTGAGATGTAGTTGATTTTTAGCCAATTGGACTGAAAAGATTTTGACTGATTTGACTAGATTTACACCATAATCAATTATCAATCATTATGATTCTCATTCAGTCATTCACAGACGAATGGATTTGGCAAGAAAATACAGTAGCAAAGTTTTTGAAAAGGATGGATGAAAAGGGTATTAGAAACTCGCTGTAGTTTGAACTTGTTGAAAATTGTGACATAAGTAGCCATTTAGTTCTGACCTTTAACCTTCTTGATGTCACCTGACAGTGGCCATGTAGCCAATATGTGCAGTTTCCTTTAGCTAGGAGAGCTGTGAACTATAATTGACTGATGTAATACAGGGGAGGACTGGGCCATGGGATGTATTTATCATGGTATATATTAGGCTTTTGAATGTTTTCTTAAATATTGTTGTCATATAATTTATATTGGTGGTACATTTACATGCATGTTTAATGTCCGATGTTTTGGTCTGCCCACCCAGGTGACTGCTATAAGTAATAAGAAGTCTTGTCAGAATATGAACAGTTCAGTCAAATTTTTTTCGTTGTTGTTAATACTCTAGTGACATGTCTGGTAAATACCAGGACTGTTGGGAATGCTAAGAGATCACAACTTATTTCTATATTGGCTGAACGTGAGCACAATACAAATGGAATTGATTCAAAATAGAATGGTTTATTACTCGGTATGTACAGTCTGTGTCTGGGGGGATTTTGTGACCAGGTGTTCATACTGAGGAGACAAAGGCCACCTCAATTGATTTGATGGGTTCTCACACAGCATGATGTCATTCTGCTGGGGGAAAGCCCAGGTGGAAAGGTATTATTGTATCTAATAAATTGGATCTAATAAAATGTATCTAATAAAATGGAAAAGTGACAATGAAAGTGATTTTGAGTATTGCAGAATAAGTTAACATACCATTTTTACACTAAGTCTTTTACATTATGTAATTTACCACCTACTCAGTTAAACCCTCCTAGTGAGATGGATGGACATGGATATCATTGCCCAGTTCTTGGTTAGCTCTGACACTTGGGCAATGTACACACTGACGCAATATCAAGCTATGGCTTAGATGACTTAGAATACTGGTACACATTGTTAAACTAGAGTTTCAGGACATCATACCCACCTATCAAATATGAAGACAATCCATCCAAGCCTTCTGGAGTTATCATGTTTACAGACAGACTCACAGACAGACAGACAGACACACACAGACACACACACAGACAGACAGACAGACACACACACACACACAGACATACGAATACTACTGAGAACATAACCTTCTTGGTGAAGGTAATTGCAGTTCCTGTGCTGCCATATCTGAGCTACATTTATGACTTTAAGGCCGCCGCCACGCTGCAGGTTGTTTTGAAAACGCCAATAAAAATCGGTCCTGACCTTTCTGTTGGGCAGTAAACAGACTAGTACTATATAAATGTGTCACACTGCATAACTGTTACAGTGTTTTGACAGAAGGCATGACAACTAGTATTAGGGGTATTGAACGCCAGCTGAAACCGGTCACGGGTTCCAAAAACACTGAAAATGGGCCATCTTCACAGCGTTCAATTGGCTATATATCAACATAAATGTGTTTATAATTTGGTATCAGGAGTTAAATAAAGTCTTTATCTTCGTATTTGTGTACGTTTTTTTCAAAAAAGCTTAAAATATAAGCGAGAAACAGCCCATCGGGTGACGCGAGTTTCGCCCGCGGGGCCCGTGAGCTCGCCACCTGCGCCGAGATTTCCAGCGAGTCGGTGCCGCAGGAATCGGATTTCGCGCTCCTGTGTTAGAGATAAACAAGAAAACTAGCCACCAATTTGTAGCCAATGTTACGAGCTGCAGAATGATGCCAAAAGGTCGCCGGTACGGTCCCCGGGTGAAAAAAATATTCTCAAATTAAACATAAAAAGTGGACTATTTCCGTAAAGACCCCCCAAAAAATTTTTAACCGTTTGCATTTTCAAAAATTTCAGAAGATTGCCGTTATTTTGATACTAGATTCGCATATATGCGACGAAATACAGCGCGCGAAATGAGGGGCTACTTTTGCCATACCTCGCGAAGAAGCGGGAAGAAGCCAAGATGGCTGACGAGGGAGACGATCGTGACGAGCGTTGTAGTGCAGTCACGATTCCCGATGCATCCGACGTCAATACGGCCACTAGTACGTCCCAACGTCGAGGTAACTTATTTCTTCAACTTCTGATGTAATTTTGAGGTGGTTAACAGGTATTTTGTCGAGATTTTCGCTGCATGAACGGCGACACACACTCGGTACCTCGTGTACCGCTACGTACATGTACGTGACTAGAATTTTTCTGGCTGTTTAATTTTTTTAAAGTTCACTCTCCGCTTTAACCTTGGTTTTAATGGTAAATCTAACGCGTGTCAGTTGTTTTCAAAGACCTGGATGTAATTTGAGGTTTGTTTCTTTTAAATATTTTGCCCTTTTATGGACTTTAGCCCAGGCACAAGCGAAGTATGCGTGTGTGTATGGAAATACGTAGTTTGGGGGGGGGGTCGTAAATGGACTCGCCCATGTTTTCAAATGCTTGTCCGTTATTTTTATCTTTTATTTTTTTATTTTATTTTGAGATTGCTTTCAGTTTGTTGCCTCTACTTATGTGTTGTTTTTTTAATTTAATTTTTTTTAAATTTTAGATTATGGGCTCTACTTTTGTGTTTCTTTTATTTTTTTTTATTTTACAAATGTTGAGATTTCTTTTGGTTTGTGGGCCCTACTTTTGTATTGAAATTTCGTGTACTTTTCTTGGTTACTCATGTTATATGTTTGATTATATTATTATTATTAATATACATTTTTAGCTGGTTGTACTTATAATATTTGTTGTATAGTACTTATGATAACTTTATTTGAAAATGGCTGGCTTATGAAACTTTGAAAGAAGATTTAAAATCTAAATAATATTTTTCCTTATTATTACAGGAAACACGATAGGGGAGGAGTGTGCCAAGGTTGGCATCACACATGATGTTCTCCTCAACGGGTGGGGCAGTGCCCAGGAAAGGCATTGGCTTAAAGATGATGGTGGTTGAAATCGAGGCATATCGACTCAAAACTGGCAAAGACTGGAAAGGCTCATGGGCCAATAACTATTCAGCGAAGTATCCATGTCTAGTTTTGAGTCATCATTGGGGTCATTGAAGAAGCAGGTCACACACACAAAAAAAAAAGAAGGCCTGTGCAGAAACTCTATAGAAGTTCACTGTTACAGTTGTACCTCCATTAAAGTTTAATGTGAACATATTAAAACATGTCATGTTGTTGTGGCATATGAAGACGATTGGGCTGTTGGTCAAGTGTCTAAACTGGGAAACTCCAAATCTAATGGACAGATCTCAGTCAAGTTTATGGAGAGAAAGAAAGCGGGAGTCCAACTCTTCTATTGGCCAGATCGCTGCTCTGAGATTCCTGTGGACACCAAGTTTGTCCTGACTGTCCTCCATGCTGAGCAGATACAACTGAGTGAATCCTCTTCTAACACTAGGATCATCATGTCAGAGATACAAGGGAGTAAGGAGATAAAGAGACAGTATATCAGCTACTACAACAAATACTTTGCAAGAAGGCAGCCACATGCTTCAAGACCAAGGTAGAACCTCACCTGAAAAAGAGAAAAAGACTTGGTTGGATTGTGAAATTAAGACTTTATTCAACTAATGATACCACATTTAAAGCATTTTAATGTAGTTATGTACCTGATTCAAGGCTCTGAACTTGCCTCATTTTCAGTGTTTATCGGTCCCGTGACCGGTTTCAGCTGGCGCTCAATACCCCTAATGTGAATTCTATTATGTGTCATAAAAGTAGTATTTTCTGATGAGATATGTTGATTCTGATGCCAAATATGGATTCAGCATGTGCCAAAACCCCCTAGATAGGAAGCATGTTGAAATTTACCAAAGCATATCAGAAATATTGCACTTACGCATATTTAATGAGGGGACTTTGTCGTAAATATGCTGAAAATACGTTAGATGTTGTAAAAGTAGTATTTCCTGATGAGATATGTTGATTCTGATGCCAAATATGGATTCAGCATGTGCCAAAACCCCCTAGATAGGAAGCATGTTGAAATTTACCAAAGCATATCAGAAATATTGCACTTACGCATATTTAATGAGGGGACTTTGTCGTAAATATGCTGAAAATACGTTAGATGTTGTAAAAGTAGTATTTCCTGATGAGATATGTTGATTCTGATGCCAAATATGGATTCAGCATGTGCCAAAACACCCTAGATAGGAAGCATGTTGAAATTTACCAAAGCATATCAGAAATATTGCACTTACGCATATTTAATGAGGGGACTTTGTCGTAAATATGCTGAAAATACGTTAGATGTCGTAAAAGTGGTATTTTCTTATGAGATATGTTAATTCTGATGCCAAAAATGGATTCAGCAGGTGCCAAAACCCCTTAGGAAGGAAGTATGTTGAAATTTACCAAAGCATGTCAGAAATATTGCACTTACGCATATTTAATGAGGGGACTTAGTAAATTTCCAGGTGACCTACCATGGCGTACGATGTTTTTTCGGTAAATATTTGCCATGTTTCAACGTAATGTAACTATCCAAGTAAAGATGCGACAAGGCTGAAATTAAGACATGTTTTAATATGTTCACATTAAAGTCTATACAAGTTAAAATGCCTGCTGTGTGATGTTCTGTTCTTGAGATATAACACAACGAAAAACGACAAAAAGTAACCAATTCGCAAAGTCCGCGCCCGAAAAGGCCAATTTTCGAGACTTCAATTGCTAATATCTTGGCCATAAAACATCTGATTTACTTCAAACAAAAAGCATTCTGTTTCTTTCAGTGTGCTCTTTCTGATAAGCTAGTTTGTAAAAAGCTTATTGCAAACCAAATTTTTCATGCAATACCCCTACTAGTATAAGGTATTACTACATAGAGTATCCACAACAGGTATCTTATATATATTATGTAGTTTCTAGTTTAAGTAAGATTTTCAGACTGCACAGCTTCTCTTATGTACTACATTCATGTAAGAAATCTGAGCAGCCTGAAAATGGTATAATTTTCCACCCCAACATCTGCTTGGAGAATAGTAAAAATGTCCCAGTTAGAGCATGTACAGTTTTCACACCTTGGACATAAATGAGGTCAAGCTGTTTCATTTCGCATTATCGATTGCTGGCATTTGTTGGATTAATTGAATCCCAGGGATGAATGGCAGAAGGTCACTTTTAATGTCACACCATCATTTGTTTGCATTTACTGGATTAATTGAATCCTTGACCGAAAATTTCTTGTCAAGTCATTTGTATGGTAAAGGTTATTAATTACATCAGTAGAAGGCAATATGTCATTTTTGGTCCAAATTTCAAATTGGTTTTATTCATCATCATCATCATGTCAGAATGCTTGCCTGAACTAAGTCCACTCCACTGTTTTCATTCACGGTGGAGATTTTATTGTAGCATTTTTCAGAGTCAGTCCTCTATAAACTTGCTAAACTTGGATAGAAAAAGTCAAATGTCATATGTATTACAATCTTTGAGTATGAGCAGTCTTTTTGACCCCGTTCAAACGAAATCGCTCAAAGCGGTTTCGATGTGGTTTGGCCGGATTCTGGATTCATGCATGACCACGTCGGCATTCGCCCCAGGTACGCTGGGAGGGGGGCAGCAGCTAACAGGTCGTTGACCCCTGATATTGATAACACGCTACCTTGCATGTTTTCATCAAACAACAGTGAATGTAGTTTAGGCGAATCGTGCTCGGGCACGGTTTAGAAGGAACGTGTGGCACGTGGACCAGATGTGAGGAATGTGGTTTAGTGGTCTTAGTATGGTCTAATTAATGTACAGGTGCATACATTTATGAATGTTTATATGTTGGGTTATAAGAATTGCAAAATACTTTTGCCACAGCCTAATATTTACTTCATTCTATTTCTTGTAATGTACACATTTGCTTCTTTTGTATGTGACTAGTCTGTATACATCATTGTGATATTCATGCTACCTGTAGATATTTCCAGCCTACTCATGCATGTGAATAACGCTGCCTAGCAGGTAAGCTGAGAATTGCAGGAACAGTAAAGGATTCACAATGTACAATTAGTATTACATTACATGTACTTCTTTTATTGATTAATCAGGTACATGGTAGACTGGATATTTAGCAGAAGGAGAAGTATGAATGTGCTGTTATTTTATTGAAATAATGAGCAACCAATAATAAACACTGGGCATCATAGTCATAATAATTGCAATATTAGTAGAATCTGTTAGGTGGTGCTATGTTACCATTACTTTTACTTTCAGGGAGATGAGACATGTGTCCAATATAATGTAAAAGTATACTTGGAAACACTCTAAGCAATGACATCAATGATGTAACTTTTTTTGTTGTAATGCTATAATTACGTATACAAAAGTAGACAATGTTGCATAAGTAAAGTTGACTATCATTAATTAGCAAATTTTGAATACAGGGTGTTTTTTATCCAGACATAGAAGGAAGGAAGGAAGACTGATGATCAGGCATGATTGTTGTCTCAGTGCATTGTGCAAAAATGTGGGCTGTGGGTTGGGTGTATATGGCCATTTTAAAGGGCACATAGGTGTGAAACATACTGTTTGAGATTTTTAAAATCTTATTGACTTGTTATTCTGAATTTGCATCACCATTGATTACTATTGTAAATACTTGCAATTAGTTATATTGTTTGGTAGAAATGGGGGTACAAAGATAACATCATAGACTGACCATTAGAGTTAATGATTTATGGTATATATAATGAGACAGGGGAATGTTAGCTTTCTGTAAGGGCCATGACCTACTTTGTTTTGCATAATTAATCCACAAAGTTGACATGGACGTGCCAAGGTTTACAAACAAACAGCTTAGAATTCTTGCGAAACAGGATTATCCTGTTATCGTAAAAATATTATGATTTTGAAAGAAGCTTTTTGTAAACACTTTGGGTAACCAGTCCAGGAAATGTTTCTGTACTCAGGGCTCAAAATTCATTTTGTTTCTTGCAACATTGAAAGTTGCCAGAAATTTTAATTGCAATTTGGAAAAGTGCCTGAGCCATTGTTACTACCCTACTAGAACATAAGCTTTAGTACACTGTTGATTCACTTTGCTTTTCCATGCCTAGCCTGAACTTTTTTTACCCTTCAAAATTGCAGGTTGCCTACATTTTTATCTGTAATCTGGGATGTTTTTCAGCAATTTTAAGGTTGCAGGTGGCTGAGATGGGAATTTCTGGCCATATAGTACATGCATGGTCACCTTCTTGGTATTAAGTTTCCAGTATTATACAGCCTTTGAATTTAAAAATGAAATTTACCTATTTTTAATTGCCATGGGTGAGTTAGTTGATTACCTGAGCCTGTTTTCCTGTTTGCCTAAGGGTGTAGCAGGGCAACAAAATAACCTCCCTCCTTTCTCCAGTCTACCCTGAAGGTTATCTAATTCCTTACCATCTCCTTGATTAGGATACACCAGGGAGCAACGTTTGGCTCTTCCCACCTTTGATAGTTTTTCCTCTCTGCCTGCTAATCATGAACTGGGCAATGTGTGACTATATTTACTTCCACATTGAATTTTGTTAAAGATTTGTTAAAGGTCATTTCTGGGTGGAGATTCGCATTGGAAACAATTGTATATGGCGCCAAATAAACATTTTAACTTTAACGTCCAGATAGCTAAGCCATCAATATATGCAGAGGAAAATTCTTCTTAGGGTCGAGTATGTGAAAGTTGAATTTTATATTAAAGATTGGAAAAGAATGATTGCTGTTTTGATAGAAGAATTTATAGTCGGCTATTTCATGATTCACCTTTAATCTTAACCTCCGAGTCCACCTTTGTCAAGGGGATTCAAAACCTGCCATTGAGAACAGATGTGACAGTATTTACTACCTTCCCCTAATGATATAATATGAAAACACCTTACTGTAATGGGGCAAATCCATGCGCTAGTGGTATCAACTTTTGGTATTCCGACTCTTGGTTTTATATAGAATTATTTATGTTGGAAAATTCCAATGACTTTCTTCAATGTCATCAAACTAATTACCAATTCTAAATCCTTTGTAATACTATTGTACAACTCAGCTTATGGTTTTCTTTAAGGTGTGTTGGTATATAGCATTTTGCCAGTATCCGTGACACTGAACTATGACCTGTGGAAGTCAGATATTTGATTAAGACAACAAGGTTTAGACAGACCAATTTTTCAAGTTGTCAGTGAAAACCAGGCTTGTTATTTAGAAGGGTTTCTGTTACTGTAAATCTAGGTTAAGGATATACTGGTAAAAATCTTCACCATTGAAGGTTTAAGGCAATGTTCCATTTGTCTGCCTGGTTGTGCTGCATGTACGGCCCATCCAAGGAAAGGTGCAGCCAACTGTAAGCTGTTTTTGTGGATCACAAATATCAACAAAATGTTGAATTGGTTTGACTACTTCCCGAGCCTGACTTCCCATAATCATAATGATAAACTTTCAAACTAGAAAATGACAGAAATACATAGTTGTTTATTTTTTTCCTGAACAGTTTCATCATTTTTAAAGATCTATGAATAAATCATATATGATTGTTATGTTTTTAAAAAGAGTTATCCTGATCCGGATTTTAACTCTTTGCTTATCTGGCTACATGGGTTTGAGCCACAGACTACATAGCTACACTTCTTAAAAACAAACCTACGTTGCCTGCTTTCTTCAGTGTAAGTAAATACTCCTTTTGTGTTAGCCATGTACCAAAATAACCTGGTGTATTTTGTCCGTCCTATCTATTCTGTTGGGCCTGTAGATGTGGTCTAAATAGGTCAGCAATCCTGCCCAGGTCGACTGGTGCTCTGGCCTTGACAATTGAGGTTCGTCACATATCGGATATCTATGCTGGGGCACCAATGGGATTTTCACTCCAGTATTCATGGCAGATTACCATGTTCCAGTGGATTTCCCAATCATTATCTATTGTGTATAAACAAGATTTCTTTGTGGAAAAGTAGGTTGTGATCCAAAGGAGGCAGGTGCAAGTAATTTACAAACAAATACAGCCTCTCCCACCTGCCCGTTCCCATGATGCCATGGTGTAGGTTACTGAAGGTCACCAGGCATGCAGGGAGAGATGTCCTAGTTTAGACACACACCCCGACGACGGAAGTGGGACGTGCTAGTTTCT
Source organism: Branchiostoma floridae x Branchiostoma japonicum (assembly GCA_013266295.2). NCBI lineage: Eukaryota > Metazoa > Chordata > Leptocardii > Amphioxiformes > Branchiostomatidae > Branchiostoma > Branchiostoma floridae x Branchiostoma japonicum. The sequence goes on from CM023840.1 coordinate 20,920,722, forward strand.
GCTGGTAAAAAGGTGTTTACTGTTAGCTGTAGTGAGTTCCCCTGTGTGGAATCATATGGAGACATATCTTGGTGTCAGACAGATCAATCCTGCAGTGTGACAGTTTGGGCTGTATTTTTCTGGGACTTCAAGAGCTGCGGCTGGTGTTCAATGAAGTCTCAAGGACATATGTGGTTACAGGAGCCAGATCAACTTGATCCTTCCTCAGCCATGTACCCACAGTCACACCACATGTGTTCTTGTTGTTTAAAAAGGTGGGTGTAAAAACCTTTATCTGTGTTCATTCGTAACTTATTCTTTATGGCCCTACAAAACTGAATGTTTGATTGATTGTGAGGTGTTTGTCATAACGTTTGGTGTGAGAATTCTGGAGATGTCTGAAATGTGGGTTAAAGATTAATACTATGATTTCCTGATTTTTTGTCACATTTGTTTGCTTATTTAGTTGTATTTATTCTGTGAATAGTAAGATGATAGAGTAATATCAATACCACGGGCAGGTATGATGTTACTGGTGACGATTGTTTGGTAGGAACCCTTAAAGTAGGCCATTGGCCTTCTATAACCTCCCAAAACATGCCCTTTGAGGAGGAAGACAATAATCCCGGGGGTTGTTAATGATGTTTCCTTTCCGATATAGAAGTGGTTTTTTTTTGACAATGACTGATAGTTCTGAATGCTTCTATGCATCAGTGCGGATACTTTGGTGGGCAAAACAGCAAATACAGTGGCAGGCATTCTGTGTATTTGTGGAGTGATACCTGCGGTGAAGATTTGTGTGGTATCTAGAAAACCAATGAGGGCCTCTCCCACTATATAATTTGTATTTCTAGGTTAAGGGCCATTTCTAATAGGATTAGTGCACATTCTTTTATTGCATTAGTGCCATTTAGTGGCCTCCTATGAAATAAATGTGGCCTGTCAACAGTGATGTCTCTTTTAGTTTGTTTGGGGTTAGAAAATCTTCATTAAGACACATCTGCATGTGACGCTGTGTGAAAATGGTTGCTGTGTGAAAAACAAAATACAAGATCTGAAATCCAAATGAGGATTTGTATGCTGTATGGCCTTCATTCAAGGCTTGAACTAAGCAAATGAAAAACAAAGACTTACATGTGGCATGTTTTACTGAGGAGAATTCAAAAGTTAACTGGCTAATGTGAAGGATACCGTATCTTGATTACAAGGGAGGTTGTAAGTGGAAGGAAAGAAAAGAGAGAGGTAAGAAAAGCTTAAGGTGGAAGGGAAGAGGCAGTTTACTTCTATTCTTTGTTGTTCTAGACTGAACTGGTCAGACATGATAAATCAGCATAAAGTACTAAATAAATAAGATAGAGTACTATTATTAGTATAAATCAATAAAGTCCATGAATGATTAAGTTTAAAAATGCTTAAACAATCAGGTTTGTTGCTGAACAAAATCCAATCGGGTAAGATATCGCTGACAATTCATTGCTGTAATTTCTGTCAATCACTGATGTTCCCTTTATCATCATTGCTACTGTAGATTCTTAATGACGTGGTTCCTCAGTTTGTTGGGTCACTTCAATTGTTAGTTTGGAAAATTAGCAATGCCCAGTACTATTTGTGACAAGACTCTCCCACCTTTTTCCATTAATGACATTTTCCTGTAGCACATTTTAATGTAATTAATTTGCTGGTGTATATTGCTTCTAATGGTATAATCACCTGCTGTTTACTTGTTATCAGACCTTTCTGTAACTCAAGCCCCTTAATTACAATTTGATGAGTTTATTGTGCACTTATATTACCCTGTTGGTGGTGCTATTGGTCTGAATTGCTGTTGAAGTGTGTCTTGAATTGTAGGTAGGTTAGCAACCTCAGCACTGTAGGCAAACATAAGCCAAATCTTTTACAAGTGACTCAAATTAGAAATGTACAAAGATCGAAGGAAGGCTGGTGCATTGATAGAAAAAGCCGACATTCTATTTGAGTTTTGATTGATTGCCTGAGAGCTTGAGGCCACATGTACAATCAACAAACTACAGAACATACAACTACATGCACACCTGTAATCAACTGCAGAATAGGGTGGGACTTTTAGTGGGTTAACAAGGTGAACCGGTTTACCAATCTTTGTGGTGTGATCAAAGGAATGCTGAGATTGAGCAGCTCTGAAGGATGTTCATCCTTTGTGAGAATGATCACAGGGTTGACTGAGTATTTTATATCAGTATTTCAAAGGGTGTTCTGCCTTTATGAACATTATTCCACGCCCCCCGCCTCCCCCGCAGTAACTGGCCTTGATAGAAATGATATTATTTCAGCACCATAGACATATCCCAGTTGCTGCTTAGTTCAGCTCAAAGCAAAATGGAGTATTTTTTTCACAGATAAATATAAATTTCTCATGGAAAAGTCTTCCACCAGCCATATGATATACTAGTATATATTATGCTGTCAATTGATAAGCAAACTAAAAGTTTGGTAAGATACAGTAACTATAGAATTGGTTTCACCTAATTGAAAAGGATCAGGTGCAGTGCAGCTCATATTCATGTCTGTATCAATGCTTTTGTAAATTATGACACATTAGGTACAAAATATATCTGATTCTCAGCTAGCAGGAATTAACTAAAGCTTCCTGAGCAGGAATTGTTATATCTTTTATTGAGTCCCTTGGTACATGCATCCATGCTGCATGTAATGTAATTACCTGTAACTCCTGCTGGGTCCAGGCTGTTAAGGCTGAACCTCTGAGGGAACCAGTTCTTATCTGCTGTATCTGTATCGTGTATAGTGGCCCTTGGGCGTAACACATCGTCTTCACAGGCACACAGCATCTTAACACTTAACACTCCCAAGATAGACAGCCATACCAACCACAGTATGCTGCCGCTGGTTCAGGATGCATGAATCAAGGATTTTTGAAATGTTTTATAACTAATCAGATGTCCCCAAGTACCTAAAACATTCTTGTTACAGACTAGAGGAAAGACATTGCAAGCTTTATTCCAATGGGCAATATGTCAGGCATGTTCAGTTAGTGCTTATTAATTATAAACAGCCATAAACAAGTATGCAAAATGGCTTCTAAGTAGATTAACCAACTATACAGTCAAATATATCCACAACTGTTCTGGTCTGCTGAATTCTCCCTGTAATTCAATGTATTGGAAACCTTTTGAAAGTGATATGGAATACTGTAAATCTTAGAATTTTGGCAGTAGTTTTATGTTTGCAGTTTTTGCTGTGAACTCTCCACCACAATGTCATCATAGTGCAGACAATACAGATTTGTCAGTAATGCACTCTATGTGCCTAAAGCAAACTTTATACGCTGCAAATGCCTCCTTTTATCCCTACTGGTAAGTTGTCCCCTCAAACGGAATTTATTTATGGTAGGTTGGTACTCGTTTGGCAGCCAGAACATGTTCCCATCAGGCAAACAGCCAGGGTTGGATGTGAATTGAGCTGATCATATTGGACTATCTTCCAGCAGAGAATGCCCTCCCTCTTCCTTTGTTGTGTGACTGATTGATGTTTATGAAACATGAAGGATGACTTGTTCTCTATGTTACAGTACTTAGATGACAGCGTCTTGATGTTATTTGTTGACTGATGTATGCTATGTATAAACCGTACATCATTGAACAGCTTCAAATGTGCCCACTTTGATAGTGGAGGTGGTACATTACTATCAAAGAGAAGAACCGTGTTGTAGCAGCTTTGTTAGAGTACCAATTCGGACATGAAATATTGTTTTTAATAACCCATTAGTTTAGGATTGTATTGGCTCTTTGTCCTGATCTACATGCCATCATCTATGAGGAATCATCTGTTCCATCTTAGGGAATTCAGGTCACTGATCCATCAGGCTGTATGTTTGTCATTCTGTATGTGGCTTTGAGTAGAAAACAGTCCATGATGTATTTCCCTGTGATCTCTTTCTGGGAATGATCATACTTTCTGCAGTGATGAGCAACCATTTCCAGGGAGTGTGGGTTTTGCAATTCTGTGAAGCTACTAATTACTGATACAGTGTGTGGCCAGTGAATGGAACGCTGATTGATCAGCAGAACCCTCCGCCCTAAGTCAAACCTTCTCCCCAGCCCATTCAGCGTGACATGTAGCACCATGTAATCCTTCAGGCTACAAGACATTATCTGTAGAGAGTACATTACTGTTAGGAGCTGTGAAGTATGAGAAACTCAACAGCATGTCGTCCTCAACAATTATCAAATAGATGTATAGCAAACAATGTAAACTGAAGCTAATAGTAGATCCAAATAAAGCCAAAGTCAAAGCATGCTTTCCTTCCTCAATAATTATTGCAACAACAAATGTAATGCTAGTAATAGTACTGGCCACGGTAGTATTCTCTGGATGGAAATGAACTGAACTGAATCATATTATCACAACTTTTTTATTCTTTCATAAGAGATTGATACCATTGCTATTTACAAATAATTATTTTAGTCAATAGAATCTTGTTGTTAATGACAAAGGTAGTCACGGCTGATATAGAAAGTTATACATAGTGTGGACCTAGACATCTTATAATACAGTTTTCTTGTGAAGACCTGAATATTGTTTTGTGTTATCTGCGTACACAAAATTGGATGCAGCTCCTTTTATGCTGTTATTCCATTACACTGAGTGGTAACTTTCTGTTTGCTGTAGGGCAGAGAAGTCGCGCTTCGCAGCGAAGGCCCGTCGTGATCAGGAGGGGGAGGAAATCCAGGCGCTTGCCCAGCAGCTGCCGTTCCACAAGGAGACCATCCAGCATCTGGACAAGGCCTCTGTCCTCAGGCTGGCTACCAGCTACCTCCGCGTGAAGCAGCATACACGAGAAGGTACACCATAGAATAGTCTTGATGTAGATAGGACGGAAGTGACTGGAGATACTGTAAAAAGTTTTGATTTGGTAATGATAAACCTCGTTTTATTGTGAATCACATTTGTTTAGTTTCACTGATATGGGTGTACAATGTATTATGGTGGCTTAGGAGAACTGTAAATCATTTTGCTTCTACTTCATTTTGTACCTGCAGGACAGAAACAGTTTGTTGAGGAATTGGGAGGCTATCGCAACAATGATCCAGCCTATCAGAGTAAGTTTTTTTTTGTTATTCACATTCATAACATATTCACAATTCCAAGAGCTGTTGTGGGACAAAGAATGAAGTGGCTTTTATTAAAAGATTTAGCATACAATGACATGTCTAAATGTGGAATAAGTTGTTTAACAACTCCATGTTGCTCACAGATGCTATTGCCACCCTGGTGGACATCCAAGAAGGCGACCTCATGTTGGAGGTAAGGCACAGCTTAATTCTACCTTCCTAAAGTGTTAGGTGTCACCTGTTTCTCAAACTTCTGACCAGGGGACATTTGGTCCAGATTAGGGCTGCAAATTTATATGTATGGTACTGTAAGGTGCTCCTCAACATTTCTGGTTGCCTCAGCTAATAGCAGGTGTCATGATGTATTCTTCCTCCCAGGACTAGAGCAGGATTGATTTTTTTCATTACCACTTAAATGCAGACTTCAGCAAAATGCCACATCAGAAGTGAGAGTAATGAGTAGGCCCATGAAATAACTCATTTTGTCGTAACACTTCCAACTCCGGCCTTTGATTAAAGGTTATGGTACATGTACCTATTATCATTGCATCTGACCATTAAGATGGATTTTTACATTGAAGTACATTCAGCAGTAGACTTACAAAATGTATTTCATGATAAGTGAAATCTTATAATATAAGACCCTACGTTTGTTGCTGTAGTTTTTGTTGCATCGAAGATTCCCATTATACCCAGCAGTGCCATGTATTATCTGTGACACAAACTGTCACTGTCCAGGGCTCAATGGAGCCCCTCCCGCCTGACTCATGGGAGGGCAGCAAGTAGAAGAATGATTTAGTCAGGCTATGTAACCTGTGTTTTCAGTATTTTTTTAATTTACAGTATATATATTTATATATATTCAATAGTTAATTCTAATATACTTTTAGCAGCATTTTAGCAACATTTTGTGAAAAATTAATATCTTGTATGAATAGCTAGGTGCCCTGAATGTACTGATATCCCCCTTGAGGTACCCCCTAAGAAATAACCCTTTTTAGAAATACTCAGCTAGATGTGTTTCTCCTTGAGGTGCCTTCTGAGAAATACCCACTTGAGGTACTCTCCTCAAAAATAACCTTTTCGATGGTACCCATCTGCAGTGACACGTATCAAATTTGACCTTTCCATACATGCAGTCCATGGGATACTCTAAAAACCAAACCTTTTAATGACTTTTGTCCTCCTTTACACCTCCGTGGCCAAAAAATGGAAAAGTCTACCTGTTTTTGCCAGCATGTACAGGGTATCAAAGAAAATGTGTACAATGTACTTGTGTAAACGTGGCATTTAGCACAGTTACAGCAAAGCATTGACTTTGGATGTTTTTATATATTCTTTTAGATTTTTGTTGATTTTGTCCATCAGGGTTGACGGATTGGTTTAGAATTTTTTCCGTCATACGCCGCAAAGTTCCGGCAATTGACAGAAAAACGGGCGCTGGCTAAGGCCCTGGAGTCAACATTTCAACACCAAATTGTTCTCATTGTGTGGCAGCCATAATGGGAAGGTTGTGCTAGAGGGCGAGGCAGGATGACTGGGTATCCTACCTCACCTATTTGACCAGTGCCTTGGTGGCAGCAACTTGGGCTGTTCTTGTGCAGGTGTTAACATACCCTATGCATTAATTTATTTCCAGAAACTGTAGATTCATATGGCAACAGGTATACTTGTTCCCCGTAGTTAGGATAATCATTGGTTTTCCAGTTTAAAGTGGCATAGCTGTCCTCATATAAAATGTCTCCATCCTGTGCTCATTAGTAGAGTCTGACATGTGGACTTGTGTTGCTGAATAGTAATAGAAAATACATCATGCCATTAGGGGAGGAAAGATGACTTCAATTCAATGTGAGTAGGGATTCAGCTTGAATGTGATGGTTTAATGGAAATATTGTCAACTCCATGTTCCAACATGTAGGTCAAGGCTAGCCTAAATAGGACAAGCATTGAAAGCTGCATGACTGTTAATAAAGGTCAGCCTCATGGGCCTGGTCTGCTTCAATTTGTATTTGTCCATGGGGGATGGTGAAAGTAGTGGAAAATATCCTTTTTTGGTGTTCTACTCAGACAAGGGAACATGGAAACATTATGCATACTAGGTACTCCTAGGGAGCAGTGATGCATATGAGTATGGTATCTTACACTGTTGTGTAGAAGCTTGCATATTTCAAGAATTAGCTGAGATGTTAGCAACTAATGTTTATTACATGTATTTACATTTTGAAGAGGTAGATGTAACTAAGGTTGTAATACATGACATTTTGTATATGGAATAAAGGGCATAATTTGGCATTATGAAAGGTTGTTCCAGACTCGGCAATAATGGGCTTATGCAATAGATAGGTGTCTTGTGGCCAGATGCATTTGTTTCCCATATTTGACAGCAAGAGGGGATGTTGTAATGAAGTGGTGATAGCTGTATGCATGGACTCAAAACAACTTGTAATAGTTACAATAGATAAGTGTGTGTACTGCAGAGTTGACCCCGTATAACAGTACAATGAAGTAATCAAAATTTCTTGCCAATTTGAAGGTACATCATATTCTTTTAAGTTGAAATTAATGCATTCAAATTAAAAGTTTATCTTAATAACCAGAATCCCATCCAGGCGAATCCCATCCAGCATCCATTTCTGGTGCCATGAACTCTGCAAATCCATCTTCAAACTTATACAAGGGTCCCTCTTTGTACTGTTGACCCACACATGCAAGAAAATCATGTGCAAGAGAATGATAATAATGATTTCAAATTTGGTGCTTTATTGGTGCATCAAATAGTTATGCCCCTAAATGTGAATTATGCCCTTCATATTTCCGGTGAGGTCCACAACTTTTTGATTTACCTTGGTACATGTGACATGGCTACCTCATACATCTTACAACAATGCAGATTCTTCTGACTTACGCTCTACACCAGAGATTAGATGTTTGAATACTTCCAGTAGGGAAAATATGAATAAAACATTCAGGTTCTCTGATGCATACATCCTTTTATCCTTGCCACCTGTAAAATTAGCTGGTCAAATCTGCATGCTTAAACTTTAAAGTGGGTGGACAGCTCAGCAAGCCTGAAGCATCTCCCTGTTGAACTTGTACTAAAGGGTCTTATATTTACTAAGATTTCGAATTATTAAAATACCCATGCCAGTGTGTAGAGCCATTTGTAAAAGGTACTAGCTAAGTCAAAATAAACAATTGTGGAAACTCATGCAAGTAAAACATGTCAGTAGATAGATGAGCCAGGGCCTGGGTCAAGGTAAAAGTTCTGCAGGTCTTGATCCACAGCTAAACATGACCAAGTATGCCATTACAGGAATTGAGGGGCTGATCAGTTATTCATGCCAGTCATCTAACAGCTGTCCTGAATGTTGATGTAGGCTGGAACACTAGGGTTAGATGTAAACAATGGTTAAGGATATTGACTTGTTTGACTGTCACGGTCACTGCAGGGGAAATTAAAGACACATATTGTATTTGCTATGGAATGGTTATGAGTGAAAATATTATAAATCATTGAGAACTGTTTGCCTGTACCCAACAGGCCTCCCAGCAGACTTCTTCAGATGTCAGATAATTAGTGACATATCAAAGAGAAGGTATTTCCCTTGTCGGACGTTTGGCTGATCAAAACCCCATCATAAACAGGCTGAAAGCGTGTTCAAGGCTTAGCTGTCTACAATGTGAATCATGTTTTCAGGGAAAAGCATTAGCATATAGGACAAATGTGCATTTCTATGCACATTTTGTAACTTTGATTTATGACTTATCAGGTTTGGTACATGGATGTAGTCAGGAAGACATGACTGTAGTGACAGGTTGTCCTATATGCCATATGGCTGTGTAACTCCATTGATCAGAACTATAGCTCAATAAAAATTGAGCTTCCAATGAACAATGTCAATGATCCCTGTGACAACCTAACTTATAAAAAACCTAAGTGTCTTGATCTCTTTGATGATTTTCAGCCATGTGAGACACAGGTCATTCATGCATGCAGGAAAACATCCTATAGGGACAGAAGCCATTTGAGCATATCTAAGCGTGTCATTTGGGGGTAAGACAGGTTATTGGCAGTTGTATCTATGGCCACACCAATTTCATTTGTTGCCTCTCATTTGAAGCCTGTCCCAATCCTCCCCAGAAAGCATACATTTTGAAAGGCTGCAATTTCAGCATGACTTGATAGTGGGTCAAGAGATTAATAGGAAACCAATTAAAACACTAGAGATGTATATATAGTTATGCGATGTAGAAGAGCCAATCAAAGTGTCTTAATTATTATGCATGTTTTTTCATGTAAATCCACAATAGTGCCTGAAACTTTCATGCAGAAAGAAGGTGTGGAGTAGAAAAGAATGTAGAGGTAGCCACAGTTGTAAATCTTTTGCCATAATGTCATTGGAAAAAGACCGTAAAAGTTCAAAATGCCAGTGGACAGACAACACATTTCGGTGATATATGATCGTAAGGGTCTTTTTCGGGTGCAGGTAAAATTTTGGACACATGTGACAGTGGACGAGAATTTTTTTTGAAACTTGGCCAGCTCTACTCTAGATGTAGATGCCTAGCTTCTTCAGTGGACTTTCAACAATGTTTGTTTTGTCATGATAAGTAGTAACCACAGCAGAACTTGATTCTCTTCAAAACAATGTTTAATTGTTAAGTCAAAAGTGCAAAAATCAGATCAGTATTGGTGTAATCTATGTGACTTCAATTTTCTAATGAATAAAAGTGTGTATTCATTTTGTGTCTTTGTATTACGAAAGCCCCCATTTTCTCCTCAGGCTTGATTCATCAGAACAGAATTTTTTCTCCCTGTTGCTTCATAAAAAATCTGAGAACAACAACTAAAATTGGTTTGGCCTAATGGAAGACATTATGGAAAATGCCATGGAAAAAGTAATTGGTATGGAAGTGCTTGAAATGGTAAGCACCACTGATCAACTGTGGCAAGTGCCACTCAGATATGGACGGAAGAACATTATGGGTCAGTTACAGTGCCATTTTGCCCTCTTGTTTCAAACTGACTGCAGTACTATGCATTAATTGGTTGGACGCTTTTGCCCTAAAACTTAAAGTAAAATCATTTTTCTACCATCTGTCTTGCGTTGCTTACTGAAAACATGTCTTACAGCAATACTGTCCACAGACTTGCTGACTTGGTATGTGCCAGAAAACTGTTGGTTTGGCATATTGATATCTGCAAACCATTGTTTTTACACAAACCCAAAACAGGTCTAGTAGCCTGTAAGCTACATTTGTATGTGCCTGCACAATATTCCTAATTGGAGACATCACAGAAGAGGAAGCTCGGGCAGTTTTTTGGTCTCCTGATGTCAATGACTTGGTGTTACCTCTAGGCTCATTGATCCACACCAAGATAATAGCTTTTTCCGTTATCTCCAGGGCACTCTGCTATACATTTGACCTTGTGCCTAAACAGTAAACTTGTTGACAAATTTCTTCCAAAAGACTACCTCAAACTGATTACCTAGATGTCATCACCAGGTCTTAACATGTTTTGATTTTCAGTTTCCTTTTTATGATCTTTTTTTTCCTCTGTACAGTTTCTTCTTTCTTTTTCAGACACATAAACCAGCTAATAGTATATACCATCAGGTTTTAAAACAATCACTACAAACTTACAGAAATCAAATGGGTAGCCTAAAATAGATCACATCTTTAAAATCATATTGATTACTGCTACTGCTCTACCCTTTTCCAAAATATTGATAAGTATTCCTTGACAAATAGGTCTGGTATAAGTGCCGATGGCAAAGATGTATTTTCACTTGGTGTTTTATTGCTCTTTTTGTCATCTTTCAAGTCAATAAATGCAGAATAAAAGAAGTAAAAGTTATGACTATAGTGACCTAGTCTATATCATAGCCTGGGGGTTGCAGTAACCATCATAAACCCTTGTCAGTATGATAACTGTTGGGGAATATCCGGAGGTTATGAAAATACCAGGATGTCAAAGATGGATTGCATCCTTCTGGTCGAAAATCCACTGGCATTGATCATGTCCCAGAGAGTAGGCTGTGTTGTTGCTATCTCTCCTTATGCACTCCCACTGAATCCTTTATCATCCCTGCTGCAGGGGCAGTGTCGTTCCACTTGGTTTGATAAGTAGGGCACTGCCGTACTTGGTAATGAATCCTATTTCTGGATGCAGGCAGCAGTTATTTGCATGCCGGTTTTACAGCCCAGGAGAATCAATCTTGGTGTTGGCAAGGCTTCAATATCATTTGTGTCAGTGTGTGACCAATTCTGCTGGTACTCATTTGCTTGGAACCCATCAAAATTGTTTGCAGCTTTGATGTCATTGTTGGTACATGTAATTAATGACCAATGCTTCATGGCAAAAGATAGTTCAGTCGCCTGATGCCATGCACTGCCCCCTAAAAGTATTCATGCTATCAGGTCAACATCCATTGTGACGTTGGTTTCTAGTGATCCAGAAGTCATGCCAACATCTGTTTGTGCCATTGTGTAAGACAACGGTAGTACATAACAAGTGTTATCATGTCACACAGCTGGCTCAAGTTATCTGTTTCTGGAAACATACAGCTGAGTACAGACAGTGAAGGACAACACCCATGCATGTATATGAGCAAAGATGTAGAACTTAAAGGATGGGTAAAGCATGTTTCAACGTGTTCTTCTGTGTCAGTGTCCTCCTGTGTAATTTTTTTGTCAACCTTGATTATTGATGAACCCATAAAGGTACAGAGACCTTTTGAAGAACAAGATCATGTGAAAGGAGATCACAAGTTTTCATATTCAGACTTCAACATATTTACCAGTCCTGATCAATATTTGCATGGAGGGTAGAATTGATTTTTTTTTGTCATCTCTTGTGGCAGAAGACAGTGCAATAAAGAGTGCATTGGTGTGGGCAGGTACATTATTTAGTTTCCCTTAGGAAGATTAATTTAGGTTCTCCAGAAATCAGTGTATATGTCATTAAACTATACAGATGGTCATATAAGGGTTAAGTAAAGGTAAATCACGGGTTAAGGAACAAAGTTGCATGTAGATTTCACTGTAAGATGATCTCATACTGTGAGTTTACTTTGGAAAGTCTGTGATGAGCTGTTTTCATAGTGCAAACTGACATGTTGCTTTCATTGAAAACATGTGAATGACATAGCCATTGATCTGTTGTGGAAAATCCCTGTTGATGTTGTGGCATTAGCAATGATTGTATTTCTACTTGTTGAAGCCTTGTTCAAGTTGTTGTAGTAATAACTAAGTACACAATTCTTTGTAATTACCAGATTCTGTCAACTGATTTGTCCTAGTAAGGCTTGTTCCATGGCAATGTTGCAATAATTCAGCCACTTGTGCTGCAAGTGTTTATTTTTAATAAACCATTTCTCTCTCTTTCTCTCTGTATTATTGTGTCACTCAGAAGCAACCTCCATTAACATGTACCTGCTGGGTTACATATTTTGCTACTTTGAAAAACTGTGTTTGAGAGATATTGTTCAGCATCCCCCATGTATGAAGAGTCTGGATATGCATGAGTGCATTAGACTGGTGGATGTTGTATTGGAGATCACTTTAGAGGCATTTTTTTCACGGTATGTGACCTGGTGGATAAATGTTAATAGAGGTTAGATATCATCATAATCATGACGTTAAGTCATGCGGATTTATGTTACTAACTCCTTTGGTCTGCTTGATCACAGGCACTGAACTCCTTCCTCATCTTCATCACACGGAAGGGTCACATAATGTACGTGTCTGAGAATGTCACGAGCCATCTGGGACTCAACCAGGTATGGAAAGGTTTTAGTCTTATTTCTCTGGATAAAAAATTATCTGGAATATTGTGCCTTGTGTTAAACAATGGCTACTGTTTAGCTGAAAGGCTACTAGTAATAAAATAAGTGCCCTCCAAAATTAATGAAATCAAGTGAAATTTTCTAATCAAACATGAAAGGTTTGTTATGCACAGATTTCACAGGAGGAAGCTGATATTAATTTCCTGTTTTCTGTGAACTGTAGCCTCCAGCCTTTCCCTCACTGGCATCTGCTTCCTTACTTTCCAAGGTTATGACATCATGGTGTGGGAGGACTAATTATAATCAAACTACTGCTGGTATTATTAGATCTGAAGGCCTGGTGTCATAGCAACACCTACAATGTATGTCAGAGAGAACCAGCAATTCAAAGAAATAAGAAATCTATATAATTGAAATTTCTCTGGAGTGAGGGATGAAAGAGAAATTTTATTGGTAAAGAAACTTTTATTTTCATAAATTGCTGATATTAAAATATGTTTGTTCCGTAATGCCAGTAATATGAAATATGCTTGGTTGGCTGAAAACATGGCCCGTAGAGCCTATCCACCTTTTTGGCCCTTACAAACCATACCTTGTGATTTTCCAGGCACACATGATAGGGGAGAACATTCTCCAGTTCCTCCATCCACGTGACCACAAAACCATCATGGAACAGATGGTCTACAACCCTGAAGACAAGACAACGATCGGGGCTTCTGTCCCCGACCTTACCCAGTCAGACCTGCTGGCCATGGATGTGGATATGGACAGTGATAGCATGAGTGAATGTGAGTATACTCCCAGGAGAAAAATTACCATTCACCACCTTAATCATCTGTTTCTTCTTTAAGGGATATCTTGTTTTTGTGTACAGATGACAGCGATGGCTGTTTATATGTGGGTATCATTTCCCTTTCTCTGCAGTTGATGCTCTGAAGGAGTCCGGCCAGTCCATCACACAAGATCGTTCCTTCATTGTGCGGATGAAATCCTGTCTGCCCAAAAGGCCTGGAAGCAAAGCTCGGTCCTTTGATTACATGGTAAGTCTTCCTATAATTTTGAAAGGTGAAAGAAAACAACTGAAACTTGAATACAAGTTTAGTGAGTCCAAAAAGGATGTTGCAGTTGTGAAGTAAGTGACATGGAGCAGTCTGTCATCTCTTGGAGACTCGATCACATACCTAATGGAAAAACACTTTTTGTGGAAACTATATCACGAGAGATCAGAGAGTAAAAATCACACACTATATTATTAGCCATATTGTTGAATCATACTTACGTTAAGGTGTCTTCCTGCCAGGTTGTACAGTGGTCAGGGCGGCTGAAGCTGCGGCAGGTGGGGAACAAGTACCAGGTGGAGGGGATGACCTGCCTGTGTAAACCCCTGCTGCCCCTGGGCATCGTGGAGATCAGGATTGAAGGAAATATGTTCATGAGCCGCCACAGCCTGGACATGAGATTCACCTACTGTGACACCAGGTCAGTACTGCAACATGTCCATACTGTAACTTTGCAGCTAGACAGATATACAGTTTCTGTTTTGTTTTTGTAAGACTAGTGCTGTCAGTCTAGTATAGGGAGTTGGATATGCAGTTTGAGACTAACTCACACACACATGATGACCAGCCATGTCACAAGCACTCTTTTATTTGATTCCAGGATTATGACTCTTGTTGGCTATGACCCTGAAGAGGTGGTAGGGAAGACAGCGTACCAGTTCCACAACCCTTTAGATGCACACAAAGTCAGCAACTGTCACCAACATTGTAAGTAACACTCTTGGCAACACTCTTGGCAAGGGCTTTCATGTGTTTACTTAGCTCATGATGTGTTTTGGTATTCCCTTTTAATTTGTACATTAAGCCAATAGCAGATACTCGAAACATATTCCAAAGAATGTACTTGTCAACACTAACCCTCTTTACTTTTTAACCTACTGTCTCATTGAAACTTGACATTTTTGCCTTTTGATAGAAATGGATGTCACAAGTCTTTCAGAATATGTTTCATATTCCCTTTTCTTTGCAATATGTAGTACTTCACCTGTCTTAATTACAAAAAAACCTTTTTAGGATCAAAATAAGGATAAAATTATGCTGTAAACATCTACAAGTAGAAGAGAAACTGTTGGATTTGTGGTGCATTTCACCAAGCAAGTGAGGAATATGTCTGTCGTCGTTTTGAACAAGTAAGTTTAGTCTACAGAATGTGTCTCCATTTTTCATTATGACTCTCAGGGGATCAAAATAGATCCCTTTAAATGTCACAACCACCTCCTTTGTTAGCATGATTGGAAACTGAAGGTGGTGATTGAGGCAGGAGGTAGGCTGGCAAACTGTGTACATGTGGTGGACAGCACTATTACTTCAGTACATGTATATGAGCATACCAGACATTTCTCAGGGATAGTTAGCATGCTAAGTACGTTCCACATCCTGGTCTATAGCCACAGTATGAGAACATGGGAACCTTGACCTAGATTTGAGGGAGTTACTTGGGGTCATGCGTTGTGCAACCTGAATCGTGGGTGACAAGAGGCTGGGTGAACCAGGGTCTGTCACCTCAGATGACCGGTAACCTAGTACTTAGCAACACCCACATGTAGGCCTATTGACATTACCCATTTGTAAGTAAGTGGCCCACCACTGGTTCCTGAACAACAGTGGGGATCAAGTTGCTTGCTGTCATAGCAGTGAGTGAGATTTAACTGCACAGCTACCTACTCAAGGCTTAGACTGGTGTGTGAATTTCTCAAATTACTTTCTTCTGAGTGGAACTTGCTATATCCCTTTGAGTGCCTCTCTCAATCAAAAGTTGTGTCCAATACATGTCTTCTAATTGACCAGAGGTGCCATGGAACGACCTCATGAAATTGTTCTGCCACTTGATACAGTAGAGATAGAGACACAGAAGGCAAGAAATTACCAGCAGGCTTTTAGTCAGCTGTTGTTGCTTTGGAGAAAAATTTGGTGATTATCTCCCATGTTTGGTAAATTTCCTCTGACTTGTCCCATTATCCATGTTAGGCAGATCAATTGCCTGTAAAGCAGATGGTCTAACATCTAGGTCAGGTTGGATGTGTTTTTACCTGGCTTGGTCATGCATCACATGATGTCAGTGACATGCTTCTTACAATGCAGTGGTTACCAAGAAATCACCAGACCTTGCATAAACTGGATCAAACAGAATGTTGGTTTGTTTTTAGCCCTTTTGAAGAAGGTTATTTTGATTACAATTGCCCTTGTCAAGGCATTCCCTGATGTAGGCCAAGGCCAAAGGCTTACAATATAGCAGGCCTTCACCTCACCTGACTCCCTTCTGCTTGTCCTCATGTCACCGCTGTAGCTACAGCACGGCAGCAGTGAGTGCAGGTAATGCAACTGTAGACACAAGGTGGGAAATAATGTAGGGACATTGCAGGTTGTAGATTGAAATGCTTTTCTTCAATTTTTTCTTTCAAAAGATTTTAAGCAGTTTGTACATTGATGAATGATCATATATTTGGTACAATTAGTTCTTTACTTGACTTTGCTGATGCATATATGTAAAGGCCAGAGTTCTGACAGTGCCTGTTCACCTTTTCTTTAGTGTTAGTATACTTGAATAGCTGGGTATGGCCTCTTGGGCTTACATTTGGGCTTGGATTTATTTCCCAGGGTAAAGAGTGTAAGGAAAGACTCTAAATTGATTTCAATTCTATTTTTTCAACATATGATCCAGATTGTTGACGGTGTTTATCTTTCCAAATTTTCCATTAGTCATAATGCTTTGTCACATGTATGTTGCCAGTGTATGTTGCTGCGTAGTCTCCATTCACCTAAATGGGTCAAGGTCACTATAGTGCTTAGTCACACCCCTGAATAAATAGAAAGAGGGGAGGGCACAGCAGGTCATGGATCTTCAGAGTGGCCAAAGTACATATAACAGGCCTTTCCCGATTCCAGAGTAAGTGGAAATCAATGCTAAACTATTCACAGATTAGATGTATGGTCAGGTCAATGAAGGGCAATTTGCTTGGAAAGTAGGTCATCAGATCATCAAAGGTTGGATAAATCTAATTTTCCCCTTGTCTAATATTGTAGTTGTAACTGCTTACTGCTAATATTGATCATGGTCTGAAAAATAGGAGCACTGCAATGTCTTTTGATGAGGCAAGAGGGCTCGATGCAAATTTGATTGCACCTGTGAAAACTGGGGTGAAGTAAGTTCACCGCAGAACCTTAATGGTGACTTACCCTATGAAGTGACCTCCATGAAAAATGGTAAATAAGCTATCAAGGTTAAATAAAGCTGCAAACAAAGTGAGCAGACATTGAAGTGAAGCATAGGGTAATGCTAACATATTGTTGCTGTCTCCCTCTGCAGTGATCCATGCTGGGCAGTCTACTAGCAAGTACTACCGCTTCATGGGTAAGCTGGGCGACTGGATCTGGATGCAGACCAGAGCCACCATTATCTACAACACAGGCGGGGATGCACAGTACGTGGTGTGCATGAATTATGTGGTGAGTGAGAACGAAGCAAGGCGAGCCACGGTGGAGGAACAGAAGAGTCTGGAGAAGTCTGGCCACCCCACGGGCTGTACCTGTGGAGAGGCCATGTCCCCCGTCCCACTCTCCCCACAGAGCTCCATCAACTCTCCAACACCATCCATCCCACACTCCCCAGGTTCTGTCATTCACTCCCCTGGCAGCATGGTCAGCATGAGTCCTGGCAGTTCCAACCTTTCCTACTCACCAGGACCATTCTCTGTGCCACCAAGCCAGCCCCCAACCACTCCCTGTCTACCCAGCCCAAGCAGCTCTATGGCTGCCTCTCCGGGTAGTGCTCCCTCCCCATCTGCCACCTGTTATAACACAAAGACTGTGCCCGCTGTCCCACCAGTTAGCCCAGAGAGTAGTGTCCAGTTCAGCCCTGGGTCCGCTCAAAAGTCTGAGTCACAGAACAACATGCCTACAGTCTCCTCGCCCACTGCTTCAGTCGAGTCGCCGCAGTCTGTGTCCTCCTCCACCTCTGCTGACTCCCCCAGCAGCATGAACAATGCCTCATCATTTCAGTGTGATGAGTCAATGGACGTGGACAGTGCTCCAGACTCCACCCAAGCAGACCTGGGAGTGTTCAACAATGGCCAGCCCATCTGGAGAAACGACCTTGGCAACAGTACAAACATGCAGAGGGAGTCGGACTTGGCAGGCTATGGGATGCAGGCTCCTAAGGTTGAAGCTGATCTGCAGGGCAGTTTTCAGTGTGGGCAACAGAGCTCCATGGGGCTCCAGAATGGTCAGTTTGGGAACACAAATGGACAGAGCCTGGAGGGAAGTGAGTTCTTCCCAGAAGATGACGTAGACATGATATTTGAGGACTTGCTGGACATTGCTCAGTCTGAGTCACAAGGCAATGAGAAAATGGCTGCCAACATCAACACATCTAATGAGCCATGCCAACAGCCCACAACAAACACACCAACAGACCAGATCCTGAACATGCTCCAGTCTGCTGCATCGCAGGCCTTTGCCTCTGGGCATGGGTCCAGTCCCGTCGTCATCCAGAATGTCTTCTTGTCATCAGGTGTACAGGCTCCAAACATGCCACACATGGCAGGAGCTGCCACCATGGTCAACCAGCTGGTGTCAGGCCTGACTGCCACAGCTATGAAAGGCAGAACAAGTTACCCCACCATCACTGATGTGCCAGACGCTAACAGCACCCTACAACAACAGGTCAAACAAGAAGTCCCACAGGGGATGACAGAGCTGGAATATATGGTCAAGTTGGCTGAGCTGGAGCAGCAACAGGCTTTCAATAAAGTGCCTACAAGTGCACAGAATGCATCACCAGTTATCAGTAGTGGTGTGAATGTCTCCTCCATGCCCAACATCCCCCACTCTGTGTCTGCCTCTGTGCCAGAATTCCCCCAGGTGTCTGGTGTACAGATGCTGACATCAGACATGGGCAACATTATCAGCACCATGGCCAACACCCAGCAGCACAGCAGCATCCTGACACACAGAAACATCACTGCTGAACAGCACACTCCAACCAGTATGGTGAACAACTTCAGTAACATGTCTGGCATCCAGCAACCAAGACTGAACTCCAGTAGTCCAGCTGTTGATAAGGCATCCACTCAACAGTCCTGGAGCCCTGCTGTAAATGTGTGCAACATGCCCACCAGTGGCCATCAGCCTCTTATCGTTAACCAACACCAAAACAACGTCTCAGAAGTGCTGAAGAGCAGCTGCAGTGGCATTAGTACATGGGCTTGTGGAAATCCAGTCACCATAACATCTACCATGTCGGCACCCCTAACAACTTCTCAATCACCTAGAGTTGCCAGCCAAGTCTACCCATTTTGTGATAGAAGCAGTCCCATGCCAACTGCTTATGTTCCCCCTGTGCAACAGCCCTCCAGACCAGCCATGGCAGGAGACAATGTTGCAGTACATTCTCAGCCGCCAGGGTCTGGCCAGCCGACAAGTAACAACACCAATGGGCACATCAGTGAGTCCCTCAGGAGGAAGCATGCCAAGCACCCCCTCCTCACCAGCCTGCTGACTGGCAAGAGGAGAACCCTGGATGAGTATCGTGGGGCTCAAGAAAACTTGGAGAAGATGCTTGCTGACCCTGAGAAGACCAGGCTTCTTGGTCCCGGGAGAACCCAGCTGCTGTCTCAGCTGATCCACAGTAGTAAGAACGGCCAGCAGCTGGCACAGAAAGATGGGCAGTCATCCCCACCCCAGGGGCAGTGTGCGGGGCAACGGGGCAAGCCAGATTCTTCCGTCACTGAGAAAATGTCCAGGCTGGAGATTGTGGAAGCCAGAAAGCAGTCCAAAGCAGCCAAGGCCCAGTTGCTGACAAGCATGCTTCTCTCTGAGGACACCCCTCCCAACTCTCCCGCAGCTCCTGGCACCCCAGGGCAGACCATGGAAACTGAGGGAAAGTTCCAGGATGAACCTGTAGATCTGACGGATACCATAGATCTGGACCCACTGTCTCCGTTTACACAGGAGATCACCGACATGGCAGCGTGCCTGTTGGAAGAGTATGATGGCAACCAGGAACCTACTGTCAACACCAGCCCTGATTCCAACTTCCTGCCTGGAATGCTCAGTGCCGCTGACAGTATCGATCAAACCATGTTGTACATAGACACGGCCAAGCAGCAGCCATTGGAGGAAGTGGTCCCTGGTCAGAGGAAGAACTTTGAATCTGAGTTAGATCATGCCCAGAGATTAGCAGAGGAGTCTCAGCTCAAGAATCTCCTGAAGCAGTCATTCCACCAGGCCTTCCTGGACATGGAGACAACTCATGCATGAAGTCAGTGATGTATGATTGTATATACTGTGCAGCTACTAGTGGGCTTTGATGTGTCTGCACACCACATGAACACTACTGCACCATCCTTTTGTACTGCAGAAACTTTTTGTACCAGCTGTACAGTGATCTTGAGCTTAGCGTCAGATCATCTTTGTCATTTGCATGACTGTTATCATCCATCAATATCAACAAGTTAGGGACACTATACTCTCACCAATGTGAAAAAAATCAATTGGCAAAGAAAGCTGCATGTAGGGAATGGTGATTGCTGCTGTAAAGCTCACGATCGGAAAATGTTGCAGGAGTAGGTACAAAGTGCCTACAGAATTGTGGAAGTAAAAAAAAAAAGTATAATGTTTGTATGATTGAAGTCAGCACAGAAGAGTACAAAGTACTGGAGAAATGCGTGCTGGAAGTTTCCTATAAAGCATGCTATGTAAAGTGTTGTCATTGTCTATAAACCGATGTATAAAGTACCAGTCCTGTCCTATGCTGAAATGCAGATATAGGTGGGCCGTGAAAACATGGATTTTGGCATGTACAAATTTTGAAAGCTTGGACCCCTTTTTGATAAGATTCAAAGTAATGTGAGATGTTGGTTAGTAGTACTCATTCCGTGATACATTTGCCTAGCTCAGATGCAGCAACCCCATAGATTCATATATTTACCCCTGGCCAAAATGTGATTCTCCTTCACAACATCGTTATCAGTTTCATAGTGTAATCATTGGAAATGAAATTGATTACTTCTATGTGACTGTAACACACATGATCATAAAAGTGAAATGTCAGACATCCCCACACTTCTCCTTTTACCGATGTATGTTTTGAGACCATTTTGATCCCCTTGTCCAGAACATGCACACAGTCATTGGTCTTGGCCATGAGCAGTTCATCTAAAGAGATTTCCACACTCCACAGTCCTGGGGTAGGGCAGTGGTTTGTTCAAGCTAACAATGTTTCCTTGTACCCAGCTCCTCTCTGTGTTACTCTAAGTACATGTACTACTAGGTAGCTCAGTGGCAGCCTGAACTGAACCAGTCATGGTTTGGCTGGTAGATGATATCAGACATAACCACCCCAGGTTTAGTGTTCAATACTAACCATGCCTAACCCCAGACTAATGTCACAAGATCGTTGTTTGATGTAGACAAGTGTGTGTCAACACTTTGTGGGAAAATAACTACAGATCTTTAGATGTTTATGGACTTGAACAGTGATAGATTTCTTACCATGTCTTTTCTACTTGTGGTCAACATGCATTATTTTGATCTACAATGTACCTTGAGTCTGATTGAGACAGATGTTTTGTAGTCTTGTACATACTGTTAACCTTTATTTTAGACATAGTGGTGTATATTTTCCTGTCATACAAGACAAGCTAACTTGGGATGTGGTTTGGGGCCTGGGTAGCTATAATTATTGTACTTAAATGTGATAATGTTGTGAGAAGTAGGAGTAAATTGTGAAAGTGGCTTTCATAGAGATAAGAGTAGGGCTAAGATGTGTTCGCTTTTTAAAAGCTTGTACATTGCATTTGGTTTGATGCTTTACTGATTGTGATTAATGACACCCATAAATTTGTTCAAGTGAGGCGCAGTGTGGCAATGTGCTCTTCCCACTGTCATCACATCAGATTTTGTATTGGTAGGTGAGGAGATCCTGATTCATGGCAATTATGCTCAACAAAAAAGCATCTTTATTCTTCTTGATCATGGCAACAAAATTGACATTGAAAGAAAGCTTGAAGCTGAAATTCATGCATGACTCATGTTCCCACTTTTACACACTTTTTTTTTGCTTATTGACAATAGCAATCTCAACAAGCACCTTAAAATGTTGCTTGTTCCATTGAGGTACTTGTTGTTATTTTGTTTGGACAGCGGGAAGTTACATGATTTTTCATAATGTCCAGACAGCCTAGCAGTCATGAGCCACAGACATGTGGACTTTTTCCTTTGTGTACTGGATGTTTTCTTGGCTTAATAAGTTCTCATCAAAATGCCAAAGACTATAAATGCCACCATTGCAGCTTGATGAAGTTCAGGCTATTTCTGTGATGATGTTTCAACAGATTGAAGGGTGAAGAACAAGCAATGTGAAAATAGTTGTATGTACAGTCATTGTACATGTATTATGTGATGGTACATAACCAGTCTTAATTGACAGACAAATGGCATGTATTTGTTCAGGCCATGTCATCTTATTTACTTGTATCTGCAGTTGGATCATAAAGAAAAGGAAAGGGAGGAAAGAAAACAGAAGATATAACAGACTACTACCATGTCATAAAATAACAAAGAAGGAGGGTTTACCTGATTTATTAAAGACTCATGTATTACAACTGCAATGGAAAACAGTAACTTTCCTGTTTTCTGTGAATTTTGGAAACGTTTTAAGCAAGAAATCTGAAGACATAGCAAGTAGAATGGTTTGGCCTTGACAACTACATTGTACATGTATGATGGGATTTAAATAGAATATGCCTTTGAAAGGCATGCCTGTTTTTAGCCAACTAGTGAAGAAGTTTTATGGGGTTATGATACAATGTACCAGGTAACCTTGATGAAATTTGATGAACTTATTTTGTCTGAGTTATAGTACATGAAAGTTATATATGACGGGAGAAATAATAAGATAGGTTTTATGTTTTATACAAATATGTACATGTATTTATTGTTAATTAACTGTCAATGCCAGACCCCCTAAAGCTCCTTCCAGCTCACATTGTACCTTTGATCAGGTGATTTATTTGAAGTTAATTATAGATACCTCAATTTTTACATGAGTGAGAAATATTTTTGTACAGGAATTGAGTAATTTCTGTTGCACCTGGAAAGGTAATGTGTAATTATGTATAATGTATCCTGCTCTCTCAAGCAGCACACACCCTAAGGCTTCATAATGTCTGAGACAACTGTCCTTTTGTAGCAGATGGTGAATAAAGTGTTGATGGCTTACAGCCTGTGTCTGTCATTTCAGGAAACACAGTCTAGTAGTAAGATTAGGAATTAGAAGTTGTCAACATGCATTAACTGGGCCTGGCACACCTTTGAGCACATGGGAAAATTGAACTTCTTTGTTCCCAATTTTGTGGACAGTGAAACCCAAGAGAGCTTGAACTGCCCAAAGAGCTATATATATAAAGGTTATGAAAACCCAGCATTGGTTGGTACATGTAGTTGGAAGGAAAGGAAAACAGTCCTATTATAAAAACATGTTCAATCAAAGCAAGAGTTGCACATCTTATTTGGGACTGATTAAATAATGACAATGACTTTCCTTTCAGTTTAATTATGGGTTGTAATGCTTCTATCTTTTAAACAATTAGTAATACAAATTGGTCACAGAGGATGTCTACTGCCCATATATACATGTACAGGTCATTGATCAGGATAGTCTTTTGGGTCATTGATTGAGAAAAACCAACCTGACCACCTGTGAGTGTCCCGGATACTCATTATCTAATCTCACTGTAGCTTGGTACTCAGCCAACTGGAGCAGAACAAGCAGGCCAATGACCCCACACTGGTGTCTCTGCACATGCACTGTGCCGCTGCCATAAAGCTTTCAATGCCAGAGGGCATGTAGCATGAATTTATAATGCAGAGCATGAGCTGGTTCTTCTTCCAGTCCTTGTGGGCCTGTCTAGAACAGGTGAAGTGGGGTGGCTAATCCTGGGCCTACATTTACCAGCCCCCTGGTATGTTTCAGCTTTTGGAACCCTCTGCCATATTCCACACACAAAATGATCTTGACATGAAAGTTAAAATGGGCCAACCCATCAAATACAACTGCAAGTCAGATGTGGGCATCTTCCCTTTATGACTGACGAATTGTAGATTTTCCCCTTAATTATGCAAATAAGATCCTCATTTGCATGAATTACATCACTTGATCATATTCTCATCCCAATGGCAGTGTTATCTTAACAAAGACCATTCTACCATTTTCTCATATATTATGCAAATGAGGTCCTGATTTGAATAAGTTATGTTGAATGATGTTCACCTCCAGTCAACTTCGAAATGCACAAGTATGAAATGTTCCTCTCATTCTTAATTACACGTCACAAGGTAGAATAGTCTATCATGGAAGGTAACTGAATTATAGAATTCCTTCATTAATTATGCAAATTAGATCATAATTTGCATAATTATCATCTAATTATGTCAAGCATCACTTAAGCTACCTACACACCAAATATCAAGACGATCCGTCGACCGGTTATTGAGTTACTTACATTTTCATACAAATGCTCCTGCAGTTCCAGAGCAAGCCGCTAGGGGGCCCAAACTTACATCACTTCTTCCTGAGCACAAGAGCTACGTACCATCCAAAAATCACGACCCTAGCATGTCCAAAATTGGAAGTTCCGCTGCAGTACCATAACAAGCCGCCAGGGGGCCCAAAATCTAATCACTTTGAGGTCTCATCAAGACCTACCCACCTACCAAATATGAAGACAATCTATTTAAGCCTTCTCGAGTTATCGTGTTTACAGGCACACACACACACACACTCAGACACACACACAAACGCCTCCGAAAACATAACCTTCTTGGCGAAGGTAAAGATGATGAGTGACTTTGCATGCAACACACAAAACTGAATTTCTTTCAACTCCTGCCACTTTACTTCAATTGTCATCACTGTGTGGTCGCCTTGGGGAAGGTAACCTGCTTTATGCACATTAGAAAGGTCTTGGTCTGCAACAATCCTAATCTCAGTTTTACACCACTCACTGCACTGCAAAGCTGTGAGAAAGTCACTATTATCCACAAGCCAGGTGCAAAGGATTATGGTTAGTTTGGAAATGGCTGATGTTCATAAACACATACATTTTGTACTTTCCAGAAGCTTTCAAAAATAACCTTGGCATTTGCAGATAGTGTGTCATTTTTCATAGTTTGTCTTTCATATCACAATAAACAGAACATTATAAGCAGCAACATTTTCCCAACTTACAGGACTGCTTGAAATTCAAATGTGTATAGCTTTAACACATCAGGAGTGAGTTCAAAAGTGTCACAATATTTAATTTCAAGCTTTTCTATGACAAAGACCTGAGGGAATTATGCTCAATTTATGTGCCACAGAGCTAATAGACTGCAAGTTAGATTCCTTATAAGTTATATAATAAGATAATAACATATTTAGCTGATGGATACATGGCAGATTCAGTTTGTTAGTCAAAAGGAAAAAATAAGCCAGTATCATCAAAACATTTTATTGTCCCCTTAAAAAAAGTACCTGTACATCCTTTTTGTAGCAGGCAACAAAGCAAGGACACCATCAATATTCACTACCTCATACAACATGTATCCATGGGTTTTCATGTAGATGCATTGAGGGAAACATATCAATACAAAGCATAGAAGAAGAAAGCACTAAGAAAAAATTCCAAAATAATATCACCAGCACAAAGAAGCCCGTCAACAATTTGACACCTCATAGTATTTGAAATAAAGAAATGTATCATGTTGCAAGTTGCAGCTGCTTCTTTTTCAATGTCCAATTTAGAGCTAACCTTGGCCTACATAGATAGAGCCTTGTTTGCTTTTTTTCTCTCATTGCCTACAACAGCATCTTTTGATGTAGGGATTAACAGCCTACCCGCAACAGCGTCCAAGTCATTTGTCGTAATTTGCTCCCCATTGCCAGTGTCCAATTTTCAATTGCGTTTGACCTTCGAATGGGGAACTTTGAAGTCGTTGCTGCTTTTTATTGCAAGCCTTCATTTAAATGGACTACATGGTGTGTCAGGAGGGATTTAGATGACTGATTGTATCTGAAATAAAATGGTGAAAGTTACCCAAGGGGTAATGCTACATAAATCTTCTGTAGAAGTTGAATAAGCTGATATCAGCAGCCAGACATAGCCGATAAAAGAAATGACTTGTGTGATTACTTCAATGATAGGTCACATTTTCACAATCAACAGTCTGGGGTTAGTCCATCAAGTGACCACAGCCCCTGAAAGTACTAACAAGTGATGAGGATGGAGGGCTGTACCAGAACTTAACAGGTGGGAAACACCAAGGTTACTGTTACAGTAGTAATATCAAGGCAACCTCCATTCTTGTCTCATACTTTCATCATATATTTTATAATAGTTATGTATAATTAGACACCCTATGGAAATACATGTAGATTACAATTCATTTACCAGTAGCTCACTTGTGTACAGAATACTTTACAACATACAGCTGACATATTGATCCTACGGAATGTCCAACATAAATCTTTTTCTACAAACTAGCTGCCGATAAACATGAGCTTATAATCCTGTGGAGCAGCTTCTGCTGACCATGACAAACCAGTAAAGACCATTGCTGACGCTTGGTCAGTTTTCCCCACTTCTCTTTGGTTAGTAGTTGTTCGTTTTCCTGTAAACTGTTTCTGTATTTTCCCATGCAACACCTGGCAGCTGCAGCAAGCAGGCTTCTCCAGGCCTCAGGCAGGTCTGACAGCTTGTCTGTGGAGACAAAGGAGAAAGTGGCAGAACAGAGTAGGATTACTTCAACCACATTATCTGTTAAAGCTGCTTTTCAACAAGTCTCACGCTTTCTGACATATTTGAAAATTAGGATTCTTACTCAAGGATCTAATAATTGTCCTCCTGTGTTTTCTTCCTATAACATAAAAATGACCTTGTAATTATTGTAAAGGTAATTATTGTAAAGGTAAATTTTTATTAACTCCTCCCAGATGGTTGTCACAGATTAGGTTTGACCAAAATTCACCATAACCCCACATTGATTGAGCTGTAGTTATCATGGATTATATATGTTCACAAAGATCATGGATTGTGAATTTGCAACAGCCTACCATAGGAGAGTGACCTTTCGTCCTCCTCCTCACTGTCACTATCACTCCATCCTTCCTTCTCTTGATGTTCCCTGAACTCTCCCTCAGTCATGCACAGAACCTGTCACAAGCAAAGCTTGGTTACATGTTACTACCAGTTCTTGCAAGCAAATATCAAGATAAACCACCCAATGCTGGCAGTGCTGCTTTGATGATCTTTCAATTGGTATTTTATCCATAAATCATTAAATGTAATGCATTTGATGTCTATGCTATGGTATGGCAGAAGCATTTGACATTCTGTATCTTGGTATGGCATTGACCCTTCATAAATATAAATGATTTTTTTCTTTATATAGTTACTGCATTTGATGTCTATGCTATGGTATGGCAGAAGCATTTGACATTCTGTATCTTGGTATGGCATTGACCCTTCATAAATATAAATGATTTTTTTCTTTATATAGTTACTGTAAGAAAATTCAGAAAAAAGCTTAAATTGCTCCTATTACAGACCCTTCCTAGTCTGCCCCTAAGTGTTAAAACCTACCTTCAAGGACTGATAGATTTCCTCATCAGTCAGGATTCCTTCCACCCCTGCAATAAAGGATCCGTTCTTGCTCACTACCCCCTGGGAAGGACAGAAGTGAAACTAGTTAATATGTTCTCAGGATGTGCCTGGAGGTTGATTGTTGCTGGAGCCCAGGAGGGGCACCTGGTGATACCGATGTAACAATCTGACATCCTGCTTCAATTGATTATAAGACTAAAGGCAATGTTAAATTCATATCTTCTGCAAGTGTCGGGAGGTATTACAGGACTTTATATGTCTTTTTGTTCGTTATCAGAAGAACTCATTATAAAATTATATCAGGTCACATGGGAATGGGAATAGAGGGTATCTCCCATAAAAAGTGGCATTACCGTCTTCTTGCTAATGGCAACCTAGCCCAGTTTACCAGCAAATATCTTGTGTGTATCTGTACAAATGGATCCAGATAACACCAGTAAGCCAGCCTTCCTATGTCCCTTCTTGCTTTTAACTGATTTATCAATGGCTTAAGTAGGACAGGTCACCAGGGGATTTAGACAACCTGGTAATGATCTAATGTTACAACTGTTGTTCAGGTGGTTGCCTTAATGATATTGTTTGAACACCATGAAGTGACTGTCCATTCCTATCAACAACTCAAGGTTAAGTCCCATGGATCTAAATTCTTCTAGAATTTTGTGTGTCCATCAGATGCTGCAAATCTCATAATGATTCATACCAAATGATCCATCTACAAGTTATGCTGTGTCTCTATACACACACACACACACACACACACACACACACACACACACACACACACACACAGTCACACACATAACCTCATGAAAGGTAAAAAGTTGTTTAAAATGTGACTGCATTCCCTTGCTCACAGTTGGCATTGATATTGCCAACTACTAAGATCATGATCTTTTTTAAAATATCATAACTCTAATGAAGTCTGTCAGTCAATATATCCTCAGTAAATGCTAGATATATAGTTATGCCTTCCCTTCAACTATTTATAGATGAGAAGATTTATGGGAAGGCAATAATGCTGTCACCACATATTTAAAGTGACTTGAAGTTAATGTGGTTGTAAATGGAAATCTTGTAGAGGTAGTGTTATCCTATTATAAATGGTGACATGATAGGGACAGGTGGGCACATGAAGCTCTACACACAAATTCCCTCATTTGTCCCTTGGTCTTCTGATAGGTCTTGTAGTTTTAGGTACCCACATCAGATAATGCTGAAATATGTATATTGCTTTAGGCAGTCTGTGACCCTAATGTCCAGTGTCAGACATCTAATCCCTCCTGGCAATGTAACAGATGACAGCAGTTGGGATGAGAGAGTTGTTCCCCTGATAGAAAGGTGATATGTTTGTGTAAGTGTGCCCCCTGTCAGCTGTGCCGCCTATTAAAATCATGCACATTAGGTGAGAGTCAACCTCACCTGAAAATCAATAGCCATTCAGGCTTACAAGCAATGTGCAGTAAGCTGGTCCCAGGCTGGCAGTAAGGTTTGACACTGTCTGCACAACTCTGCCCCTGATGGCATATGAAGAGGAATCTAGGTCACCCAGAAACTGAGCAGCAAGAAGCTGGAGCCAACTTAAACATGAATCATGGCTGAAGTCATGGCTCTATGGTCAGCTGACTTACTGGGTCCTTCTCTAATATATAAACTGTCAAAACATTTATGGCTAGATATAATTGGACACAGTTTATAATCCATTCTAATATACATTTTGAATTACAGAGCCATCTCTAAATAATCCAGCACTGCATTTTAGCAACTTCATTATATTATTTCACATTAATCACTCCCCCTGTTGCTGTTACAATTGGTATTGGTTACACCGTAAGCACTTTGGAGATCCCCTTTTAACAGCAGTAATATCTGACAGCCTTAATATGCATGGTTCATCAGAATCTGGATGAGCTGTGCAAAAGTTTGCCCAAGTGAACAGACCCTCTGGACAGTGGACACTAAATTTAATAGCTAAGGGCCAGACTAGATATGTAGAAGGGAAAAAGTTAGTGCACAGTTTTAGTTGGAGGCCCTCAATCAAAGGTTTGTCCAGTAATGTTTGTTCACAATGTAATAATTGTATAATGGTATCTTCCAACTTTTTTGTGGAATTTTGTTTGGTTAATATCCATGGTCCATATCTGATGTAAAACTTGGCAGTTTTTCTCTCAGGAGGTCTGTCATGTGTGCTCAGAATGATTTTGTTTGATTAATATCCATGGTCCATATCTAATGTAAAACTTTGCGTTTTTTTGCTCAGGAAGTATGTCATGTGTGCTCAGAATGAAGGGACTATACTGAGAAGCCCTGCAGAAGTCTATTCTTAGGTTTGAACACACAGTTTGATCCAAGTTACCTTCAGTGCTAAGAACATTAAGTCTGGTCCTGCAGCAACCTTGGCCCTGCTGCAGTGACTTCACAATTAATTCATTACACACCAGGCACTGTACAGGCAGGCTCGTACAGGGCATGCAGATGTCACACTTCAGCTATGGGCAGGGACACAGCCTGTCATTGCTATTTCTTTACATCCATTACTTGCTAAGTAACTTTTAAAATGTTGACATAACAATTACCATTGAACAGAGTTGAATCAACGTTTACCAAATCTGAAGTTTGGGATACATGTAATGCTACACTGTTAGAAAACACAGTTGTTTATCGGCAAAAGAATGTGCAGTCTTCTGCCAATCAACACGAGCTAAGCAATCAAGTAATCTGCATTTTTGCTGTATGTTTAAAGTGATCACCAAAGGAAGTATTAGAACACCAAGAATTTTTTTAATGTTTGGATCTGATTAATGATTATGACTATGAAATGTTATTTGTCTGGACCTTCCTTCAAAACAGGTCGTACTTCCCTGGTAAAATGAAATGGAAACTTGTGAGGCAGTGCCTTTATCCTTAACCAGTGGCAGTATAATGTCTGCACCACACCCAGGGACAGTGACATGATTACAATCTGTTGAAGAGAGTTAGGCACAAAATTACCATCCTTTTGGGGGTCACACCAAGGTGGTCCAGTTGTACTAAGGATACAGCTGACAAAATAGACTGTGCCACAAACTAGGCCATACTAGTATTTCAATGTTCTTTGTTCAATGTTTAGCTCCTGTTGTTGAGAGAAATAAGCCCATGGCTGAGACTAGCTGACTTTTACTATCAATAGAGAAGTGATTGATGATGTCCACATTGATGTCCATCTCATGTTATTGCCATTTCTCTTGAAGTTTGTAACTGTCTAACACTCTGCAACACACTGCAAGGTCATACATAATTAAGAGAATCTATTACAAGCTTGATAAAAGCTGAGAACCTACTCAGATCCTTTCCTGGGGAGGCACGTAAATCAACTTGTATTCATTTGTTGTGTTGTCAAGCCCATGATTTAGCAGGACCTACAGAATTGCTGATTAGTAACCCTAGGGATGAAGTCTATAACAAAGCTTTGTAACGAACAAGTTGAAGCTGGTAGTGACATTTTGTACCTGAAGTACTGTACTGTGACAACTAATATCAGTCTCTGGCAGCTTGTTACTGTGACAACCTTTTTAAAGTGCTGGCAGTGTCTCCTGTGGTTGCTAGGCCAGCCTCTTTTCCTTTTACCTGATGGGATCCATGCCAGCTCATGTGGTTTCCAAAGTGTGCCCTTTTTCTTCCAAGGGTCTGGCTGGTGACTGCAGGGGTCCTGTTCTGTTCTCTTAGCTGGGTTGCTTGTTATCAAAACAATAAGCAGCTACATCTTTAGAGTAAACTATAGATCTCACAAGAACTTAGGATCAGAGAAGAAGAGACATAAGGCTTGAAGGTAACAGTCAGTCAGTCAGTAGGCATCCTCATCAGAGGTGAAGCATGGTATCATGCTTTTTCTAGTAGCTATGCTTGTGCAATGCGGCTTCGCTATGGCTCGCGCATATATAGGGGGTGATGATGTTAATCACCGCGTGGCTAATACAAGATGGGGGTTCAACAGGCCTCTGTCCGGGTGATTTGTAGTGAATCACCAACTCCCAGACAGTAGAATTTGTACCATCGCAGACCGGGGCATGCCCCTACTCTTTTTTGAAAGGTGTGGTGGGTTCTTTTACGTGCTCGAGGTGTGGCTCTCCCCAAACACGGGACCTCCATTTTACGTCCTATCCGAGGGACGTCCCTAACCGAAGCTAGGTACTCATTTACACCTGAGTAAAGTGAGTAAAGTCGTGTTAAGTGCCTTTCCCAAGGGCACAAGATCGGTGACATGGGTGGGGATTGAACCCGGGACCTCTTGGCCCTGAGCCGAATGCGCTACCGCTGCGCCACACGACACGACCCCACAAAGGTAACAACCTGATGAAATCTGTGGTATGTTATATTTGCTTGTCAAAAAAACAATGTTGACTCTTCCATTATTCAATCAATTTACTGCCAGCACTACAGGTCAAAGCAATGGCTGTCGGGAGGCCGATGAAGTGCTATGCTCAGTCCCATCTACACAAACCACTGATAACATATTCTCCATTCTAGAGGAAAATAAAACAGGTCAGATACTTATTTGTCCTCCCCTACGGTTGCTGAGTAGTAATATTGAACATACAATAAGGCATGGGAGAGTTGGAGAGTTATTATGAGGAGCAGTACTGAGACATTTTGATGTTAGTATATATAAGTAAATGTACCCAGATAGGGAGTTTCCATTTAGCTCACTGTGGTGTGATGGGAATATCCCCAACGTGCTGAATCCTTCCTTTCTTTCTAGAACTGTTTTTACAACTATGCTAGAAATTAGTTGAATCAATGAAAATTTCAGTATGGTGCCAGAAAAGATTCTTGCATTCATTCCCTCCAGCCAGAGACTAAATACCTTTACCTTTAGGATCTTATCTACTTTGATTTATGCTATTGCAACACCAACAAGAACAATAATGATTATCATAATGTCATTAAAACCAGGTGACATTTAGGACTAGGGAACTGTTTTGTGTATGATTGTGACAAATCTGTTGTTCATCTTAACACCTTTTGTCTTGCTTTCATACAATGACAATGTGTGTGTGTGTGTGTGTGTGTGTGTGTGTGTGTGTGTGTGTCTGTGTCTGTGTCTGTGTCTGTGTGTGTGTGTGTGTTTAGTGATACAGTGTATATCTAACCTACCTTAGCCTTAACTGTTCCTTACCTGGTCCTCCAAGAACAGCCACTTTTCCTCCAGCAGCTGGACATCACCAGGGTCCACTGCCAGTTTGGCTTCATCAAACAGTACCTGCATTGGGATATCTACCTACAGACAAAGTAAGCACATATAACAACATTATCAAAACACTGGTCATTTTTGACTTGGAATGGAAGTAGGAATTGAAAATCTACTTAACATCAATCTTTATGTTCTTATGAGCTACAAATTCTTAACTTTTACATGGCAACTGAAAGGGCATGCTTCTCTGCATATCAACTGGTACCTATTTTTTTAGCTATTACAATTGAAGTAATATCTGACTTTAAAGTAAATTTGGCTTCCTGGATTTCCAGTGTTTCAATACTGATACTGGCAGTAAAAACAGTTTTATTAGACATCTAAGTTAAAGCTAGACATTGTATTGGCTGACAAGAGTTACCCTCTTTATGCTGCATAACAGCACAGGCACATCACACCTGCACAGCATACAGGACTACCTTCTTACATTGTTCTAAGCTTATAATCCTGAACTACCCACAAGCTACTCATAAATTACATGCAGATTAGCCAACTTTCTGAAGGGAAATGGACAAAAACCTAGCCTGGCTACATCATCTAGCAATCCTTCCACTGGTCAGGCCCTAAGGGAGGAGGCCCAATCAGCCCCTAACAGGGAGAGACAGGCTAGACAGAAACCTGCTAACCCATATCCACAATGTCACATGTAAGAACAAGATAAATGCTTGCTGTTTGACCAAATGGAGTTGAGCTACCCTCTATTTAACCAGGCAAGTCAAAGGTTAATGGCCCTGACTGAAAAATATCCCTGCCACTGGGAGTAAACTCACCTATCACATACCTGTCTGAAGATAATCTGAACTTAAATATTGTATGACAAGTGGTCAAATCATATTTCTTCCATTATAACTCAGAAATCACTGACCTACATCTGTTAGGTCTGTGGGAACCTTTTATTCTATCAATGTCTAATGCAACCCCATGTGTGATTTACACTGTTCACCAAACAGTGCTAATGACAGCCCTGGGGGACGTAGGAGATGAGGCTTTCTACAGTAATGCACACTCATGTTGAACATGCTTTACAAACCTTCTGCTCACAGATGATATTTCGAAAAGGCTCTATACATCTTTTATCAGATTCGGTGGCTGCATTTATGAGGAGAAGTGCTATTTATGTATGTAGGTCAAGGGCAACTGAATCACTCACGAGGCCTTTGAAAAACAATAAACCACAAGACACATGCAAAACTTTTCAACTGGAAGCAATTCTCCTGTCATTTATTTTAATTAATGTTTGACAAGGTAGTAATAAAAAATTCCTCAGATTTCAACATGACATATTTTCCTTTCAACAGAACATCAGTAGCAGCAGTACCAACAGAACAACAGGAATACCTAATAAGACATCCAGAGCCCATTCATCACACTATAGAGACACAGCCCCTGTGCAGACAGACATATAGCCATCCATTATTTGACAATGAAGTGGGATGATGGCAACTTTAGAAGCCCGAGGATAACATAAATGGAGGGTTGACCTACATAGTGAGAACCTGACCATAAGATTAAACTACATCTAATCCATCTGAGACACTAAGGAAGATTAATCAATAACCTGGTATTAGGGAAGGTGGCCCATTTGGAAGCCTGCAGTAAATCTTTTACAACAGCTCTCATTGATCTAATGTAAGCACTTAAGCAAGATAGATTGATGGTTGTAAAAGATGGAGTGCATTTTAATAGCAACCTCTTCTGTTTATTTAACCTTAAAGATTTTAATCACAATATTTCTAGCACACTTCCAAACAAAACTGGTAGAGACTGTTTTTTTCAAACTTACAAATCATAGTAGGATTGTCTCCTTATATCCATTGGTACATTACTGGTATCCTACATACATGTACATGTGTAGTTATGTGCAGTCTTAGCATGGTTAGGGCTGTGTGAAGATTAGCTTGTATTGGACGTTAATACAGTAGTGCCCTGTTTTTCTAGCCCTATTGGAGGGTCATTTGAAAGATGTTATAGGGGGAAATTGCATTCCTGTATGAATGAGATGAAAGTTTCATTAAGGACCACGCTGGACCTTCTACTGTGGACAGCAGAAACTTGTCTGTAAAAATGATTGCCTAGACTGATTGAACAGGTACAAAGTCAACTGAAGAATAACTGAAGTACATGTGCTCTGACATGCCACTGGCCATGGGACAGACATGCCTGCCAAAGTGAAGGGGAAAAGTTGTCATAAACTGCTCAGAAAGATCAAGGAGGCAGGTTCATCTCTGGTCTAACCTTGAAATAGCCTGAGTAAGACCTGATTTACACACACAGGGAAGAACGTAATGTAGAAAAACTGCATACACACAACTACATATGTTGAATTTTTCCTGCATGAAAAGCAACCTGCTTTGAATTTGATGTACGTTCAGATCGTATGTTACCTTGAGGGCTGGTGTACGATCTGAATGTCCGTTCTTGACATACCTCAAAGCAGGCTACACACAGGAAAACTTTGACGTACACAGTTTTCACAT
The DNA here is from genome assembly GCA_013266295.2 of Branchiostoma floridae x Branchiostoma japonicum. NCBI lineage: Eukaryota > Metazoa > Chordata > Leptocardii > Amphioxiformes > Branchiostomatidae > Branchiostoma > Branchiostoma floridae x Branchiostoma japonicum. The sequence continues at coordinate 20,956,001 of CM023840.1, forward strand.
GCTTGCGTGCGTATGCAGTTTTTGTACTGGCAGGTTTTTGCCCGCATGTAAATCAGGTCTAAACAAGAGTTCCACGACCTCATACCTTCTCCAAATGATGTTAACCCTTCTGGTGGACGAGTTACTTATGTATACATTTTTAGTCATTGATTTCGCAAATAAGAGCCTCATTTGCATGAATTATATCAGTTGATCATATTCTTCACCCAATGACAGTCTTATCTTAAGAAAGAACACTAATCTAACATCTCATAAATTATGCAAATAAGGTCATGACTTGAATAAATTATGTTAAATAATGTTCACCTTCACTTAACTTCCCAATGCGGCATGTATTATTTCCCAGCAGTTAAAACCACTATGTTATAGAAAATTCCCACTAATTATGCAAATTAGGTGCTCATTTACATAATCAATATCTGCTAATGATCCCCTCGTTCTCAATTACATGTCACAAGTGTTTCATAGCCCTATTATCGAACGAAGCAGATTTATAGAATTTCCTCATTAATTATGCAAATTAGATCCTGATTTGCATAATTGTTATTTAGTCATGTCAAGCATCACTTCTGCTACCTACATACCAAAAATCAAGACAATCCGTCGACTGGTTCTTGAGTTATCCTCCTTAGAAGATTTTTCAACAAATGATCCTGCAGTTCCAGGACAAGCCGCTACGGGACCCAAACTCATGTCACTTCTTCCCTAGCCCAAGAGCTATCTACCATGCAAAATTCGTGACCCTAGCATGTCCAAATCATGAGATATCAAAACCGGAAGTTCTGCTGCAGTACCAATGAAAGCCGTCAGGGGGCCCAAAATCTAATCATTTCTAGCTCTCATCAAGACCTACCAAGTTTCATGACAATCCATCCATAGCTTCTTGAGTTATGGTGTTCACAGACAGACAAACAAACAAACAAACAGACAGACAGACAGGCAGACAAACGCTACTGAAAACATAACCTTCTTGGCGAAGGTAATCAGTGCTCCTGGCAGCCTGCCAGACAGATTGGCCCCCTAGAGAGGAGGAGAAGGAGTCTCCGGGAGGGGGCCAATTCGCCCCTGGCAGTGAGAGATTGTGTAACACAGGCTAAACCTTGGAAGATGAAGAAGTAAGCTTGCGATGCTAGAACACACACAGTGCAACACTGAAGATTTACATGTAGCATGTTTTCTGTACCGTTTCTGGGTGTGTACCGTTTCTGGGTGTGTACTTGTGTTTGCTTGTTTGTTTGTGGATGGCATAACTTGAGAAATTGTGGATGGATCCGTTTGATATTTGGTATGTACATTGTAGGTAGGTGTCGGCAAAACTAAGGACAGATTTAATTATGGACCTCCTAGTGCCTTTATATGGTATTGCAGCAGAACGTCTATGCTACGATAAGGTTTTTATACTCTGGACAACTTGTGTTATTTGGAGAAGATTATCAACTGAAAATGATGAATTTATGAAAATGAGGATGTCATTTGCACAATCAATGAGAGACCCTTATAATATGTCAGTCATAAAGGTTAACATCATTTGGCAAATACAACAATAGACCTGTTCTCCTCGCAGTATGGAGCACATTTGAACCAGTCTGGGCTCAGTCCGGTGAGAGAGAGATTTGTCATGGGAGAAGCAGATACCCTTCAGGGTAGTTGTCACATTAACAGATATCAAATCACTCTGCAGCCTTACAATTACATCACATACAAAGTCTCCTTCACCTTTCCATAGTAAAAATTATCAAATTATATCAAGCATCCAGCAGCCTTATATATTTCTCCATCACTTTCTCAATATAAATGTCAGAGGGTAATTAAATTTTCTGTGTTTCTTTTTTTCAGATTTGGCTACTAGTATATATAGCTCTTTCTCTATACTGCATCTTAATAAAATGTGATCAATTTGCCATCTGCAAGTCTTCTGCAGAAAACTGTATGATGGGAGCACAAAGAACAGGCTGGGATAGGGAATTTCTTTACCTTCTGTGGGAAAGGAAAAAGATGAATTTTATGTATGCTTTCCATAGTTATTTAGAAATCAGTGTACGAAATACGTTTTTGAGCCAGGATGAAAGCTAGGTTGCCCATCAAAATTCCAGGTTGCCCCGAATTTTAACTCTTCTACATTATGATTAACTTTGTTAGAATGCAATGTGAATTTATACATTTCTGACACAGAGTTGTTTCCCTCACCTGAAGTGATGAGCTCTTCCATGGGAACATCTCAATAAACAGTTCCCAATGGAAGAAAGGGGCATCCTTACCACAAAATTTAGGTAGTGCACTGAGCTACCTGGGTGTAGAAATTGGTTGCACCAAGCATAATATGGTTGCACGGTGCAACTGGGCAACCTAGTATTTCGTACGCTGTAGAAATTCATTATTGTAATTTTTCCACAGAAGTATAAGTCACCCTAGGGATCATTCCTGCACCTTTTAATACTGGATTTATCACTGAAAACTGAGAACATGAAAAAACTTTGTACAAAAAAATTAAGTGCAACAAAAAAGTGCAGAAGAAAAAGTACTCATAGACTGTTGACCTGGAAAACATCTCCCCTACATGTTCACATCTCATCCCAATCTACCCAATTATACATGGATATGTCTTTTGCACCATTTATGTGCACAAGTGACATCTATCAGAAATCTCTATTATTACAATGTTGCTTATGACCAAATCTTATTTTGTTTCAAATTGATTATTGTCTGTAACCGAATAAAGAAACTGGCATGTGCCAGATGAAAGATTTGTACCTGTAGCATTTGGACCAAATCCAACATCAACCAGTTATATATCAGGTACATGCAAGTTTCCTCCAAGGTTTCTCTGGCAAAAGTTATGACAGCCCGCATTGCTTTCAATGCAGTGCTTGGGGAACTTTGGCCTTCTGACATTTGGCAGTCAGCTGGGACATTAAAAATGCCACTACTGGTACCCAGAACTCTTTCTTCAATGTCACACTACTGCTCAGCTTGCAAAGAAAATAGGTCAAGGTCTACACATGTAGTTTTTGCAATCTATCTTCAAGGGTCTCAGAATCACACTTAAGTCCAAGGTATCAGTATCCTAAAAATTGCTATTATCTCTGAGCCTGGGAAGCAACCTTTTTCCAGGAAGGGCAGCTTATACCCAAAAAGGGCAGCTCTTTTCCAAGAAGAGCTGTAAGGGTGTAATGGATCTTGTTGTCGATCGTTGTACAGGAAAAGAGCATCATATTGTGAATTATGTGCACGTCTAGGCTGCTAGGCGGTGATGATTTCTTTGAAAGATAGCAATGCCTGGTAGCCTTATTGATTGGACATTCTCTATTTCGGTACATTTTGCATTCTACCTTGATAGTGTTGGCAATGTGTTATTTCCATGCAAACATCTACCCATCACTCATTCAACTTAGTGCAATAGCGGTGACAACATCCCAAAAAATTTTATTCAAATTAGTTTTCTGAAGTACAACGATGCACTAGTACTTTCACTTGCTTTCAAAATAGATAAAACAAGGTACTAATATTGTTCGTTGATGATGATATCGGCAAGCATATTTCTCTTTATTTTCTCTTACATCTGGCTACATTCAGATCATCATCTATGATATTGATTGGCTGAAAAGAAGATCAAGAAAAATATGTCTTTCTCCCTTTAGTTTCCCGTCATAATTCTGTACCTTATCCTGAACCATAATATTGATGAGTATGAAAGTATTCTTTCTTGGTTCCAGAGGATGCTATTTTTCACTTTGAGCATGATGAACTATTTACTAATAATCTATACTAGTACATTCACCTTTACTACTATATGAACTCTATCAGTCTGAGAGTTCTGTAAGATACAAGATTACATACATCTACTTGTGACCTAACTTCACGTACAGTACTCTCATCTCCATCTCCTTATCTTGTTGGGAGGATCACCCTAAAGTTGTTGTTGCATGACTGACACACCTATCTGTAGACTGAAGGTCAGACTGTACATCTAGGGCAGTGCTCCTCTCATCCATCAAACAACACACAGCTGACAAGCCACCATTTGCAGCCTATCAAGTCCACATCTTAAGCTCCTTCATGGCTCAATTACCCCGGGGATCTTTGCCCACCAGTTAGAATTGATGGTGCACCAGACCTGACAACTCCATCAGTTTATGCTGCCAATTACCCACTACACTCACGCACCTCAGACAAGATGCATGAACATCATGTGTGAGCAGAATGATACTGGCAGCTTGAGGTCTGGCATCATAGCAGAGGTCACATTGGAATCTAGCAACCTACAGAATAAGTCATGGCTTTTTGTCTATTGGTACACAAGGGGTTAATGTGTAGATGTGCTTGTATACCATTGCTGACTGGCAATTAGGAACCAATGGGGAAAACCACAGATTTTGTGCAGTTGGCTTCAACAGTGAAGTATTGATCAAACTTAGAAAAACAGGTCACTGTCTGACAGTGAAGTAAGCAATGACCATGTGATATATACCTACATGTACTGGATGTAATTGTAAAGGGGCCAGCCACTATCTTCAATGACCAGATCCCTCTAGATCAATCTAGACAGAACAGGGTTATAACCTCTAAGCTGCCCCAGCATACTATCCATCAATGGAAGCCATAAGAAGCTAATGCATGGTCCCCTGGACTTTCTTCTCATGGCAATTTCACACCTCTTCGAGACATGTTGGATTCCTGCTTTATTGTCTTGTTAACTGCCTATCAACAACACTCTGTGAAGGCAAAAACGTATAGAATGCTCTTGAAGCACCATTGATTGAATGTGTATTATTATTACCGGTATTACATTTTGATGATGAATCATAAAACTAGAAAGGCCGACATTTGCTCCGGAGCAAATACAGCATATTTCAGCCATTTCCTTACCATGTTTAAGTACCATTTTACACAATTTGAAAGCTGTATATGCCAGCAATGTGAATATCATTCTGTTTGCATGTGTCCAAGGATCCCCCGTACGAAATATCAGGTCATTTGGTTTCGATATCAGGTCATAGGAGCCAAAAATGTACATTTTTTTGTCTGAAAATAGCAAAAAAGTACCATTTTACACAATTTTGAAATGGTGTATGGTAAACTTTTGAACAATGTTCTGTGGGCATGTGTCCAAGGTACCCCTGTAGCAAATCCCAGGTTATTTGGTTGTAATATCAGGGCACAGGAGCCAAAAATGTACATTTTTTGGCTGAAAGTAGAACAAACGCCCTCTTTTACACAATTTTCAAGTGGTGTATGTCAAAAGTGTGAATGATGTTCTGTGGGCATATGTCCAAGGTATCCGTATACCAAATTTCTGGTCATTCGGATTTAATACCAAGCCACAGGAGCCAAAAATACACATTTTTGTCTGAAAATAGAAAAAAAGTCCCATTTTACACAATTTTGAGTGGTGCATGCCAACAATGTGAATAACATTCTTTGGGTGTGTGTCCAATGATCCCCCATACCAAATTCCAGGTCATTTGGTTTTACTATCAGGACACAGGAGCCAAAAATGTACATTTTTTGTCTGAAAATACCAAAAAAGTCCCATTTTTATAATTTTAAAGTAACATATGATAAAAGTGTGATATATGGTCTGTGAGCATGTGTCCAAGGAACCTCCATACCAAATTTCAGATCATTTGGTTTTATTATTCGGACACAGGAGCCAAAAATGTACATTTTTTGTCAAAAAATAGCCAAAACGCCCTATTTTACATAATTTCAAAGTGGTGTATGTCAAAAGCGTTAATGGCATTCTGTGAGCAAGTGTCCAAGAATCCCCCATGCCAAATTCCAAGTCATTTGGTTTTAATATTAGGACACAGGAGCCAAAAATGTACATTTTTTGTCCAAAAATAGCAAAAAAGCCCTATTTTACACAATTTCAAAGTGGTGTAGGTCAAAAGCGTAAATGACTTTCTGTGGGCATGTGTCCAATGTATCCCCATACCAAATTTCGCGTCATTAGGATGTAGTACCAGGCCTCCAGATCCCAAAATGTACATTTATTGTCTGAAAATGACCAAAAAACCCAAATAAAACATTTTTCAAAGCCTGTATCAAAAAAATGAAAAAAACGTCTAGAGGTGTTTGGTCACTCTACCGTCATGCCAAATTTCAGGTCATTTGGCTGAAAAATGACAGAGTTGAATCCATTGAAAGAAATGACAGGAGGAGGAGAAGGAGAAGAAGAAACATGAGGGAATACAATATATTTCATCCATACCTATGGTATGGCTGAAATATAAAAATGTTGTGAACTTGTAAATATCTATTTAAAAAATAGAGAAAAGTGCAGGTTGTATAACAGTGGCAAATCTTCTACTATCCATAACCTGGCTATACTCACTGTGTCGTAGATGTTTTCTGGCCAGACCTCTGCAAAGCCGTACATGTGCAGCAGCTGCCAATTGGCCAGCTCGCCAAAGGTGTTGAATACCTCCTCACCCTGGGGACAAAAACAAGTGAAGACATTCTCTCAATGCAGAAAATAAACATCCTTCATTTCAGAATAAACCTCTCAGAACTAGTAAGAAAGATATACAGTACAGTTTGAGATGCAGTTTCTTTCTATTCATTATAGTAGCATAATGATCATAAGTAATGTTTCTTGGTAACAATGGAGAACATATGGTGGATCATCAATGCCAGCACCTCCCACCATCAATATCTTTCCTTGCATTAGACATGAAATGCACATACTGATTTGACAATATGAGCTGGCAAAATCCACTTGGGAAACAAAAATGGCTAAACCTTGAGTTTGCATAGTCATAATTCAGATTGGTAGAATCATGGCTTTTCCTTTACTTGCACAATCAAACTTTGGCAATAACCTCCAGACAGGACCACAAGCTGCAGATACTGCTTAACTCACAGCAGCCACTGGCCTGGTGGTTACCATCCGCAGACTGTCCTTGTCCCACTCCAGATGGGCATTGTTCTTGGCAATGTGGTTCAGGATGTCAGCCATGGGAACCATCAGTGGCAAAGATGACTTGCCCCCCTCATCCCCCTGGCCATCTTCATCACTCACTGGTTCAAAGAAGCTGTATGCCATTATAAAGGCCACCATTCTCTTGTACAGTGCAAAGGTGTGTACCTCCTCACTGAAAGAGAAGTTGTAACAAATGGTTCTGATAGTTTGGGTTCATTTGTCCTCCTCCATGCTGACTTTTTAAGGTAACTGATAGACATTCAATAAGACATGAATAAAACTAACTATTACAGCCAGGAAATTAACACAATGAATCAGTAGGGACAGACAACTTTTTTCAAAAGAAGCCACTTCTACCTGAAGATGTGGCTGTGCTTCTTGATAAATGGTAGTGCTAACGAAGTATACTCCAGCTTCATCTTGGTTAAGTCACTTTTGACAGCTTCCGGTATGCCTGTATTACACAGGTTATTTTCTATTTCATCTCTGTAATATAAGAAGATATATATATTCATCACAAGAAACATAAAAATAAAAGTTGTTTGAGGTAGGAAAGTGATTGTCACCATAACTTTTCAAATGACTTCTGCCGGCAATTTCAGTGGCCATACATGGACAAACTAATGATGATGAGCAAGCAAGTTATCTGGAAAGTAGGTAGATCTGCATGCCCCAGTTCCATAATGGACAAGGTCCGAACTTGTGCATTTCATGCCTTTATGGATTTATACTGTTCATTCTTCTGAACAGTTCACGCACAGATTCTGTACAGAATGAAAGAGGAGCTACAATGTAATCTTGGTCTTCAGCAACTATCCAAATATCACAACTGTTCACTCCATCTGTCAAAAGTTACAATGAAAAACCTTACTCTGTCCAAAACATGGGTTGATCTAGTTCTGAGAAATCTGGTACCAGCTGCAGGTATGGCCTCCATCTGGACTTGGGGTTGGTGTACTCATACATCAGTGCCAGTATCTGGGGCACCCAGCCGCTGTCACTGTGCAGATTGACCTCTCCTGGCAGGAGAAGGACCATTTGGTTTAGAACACCTCAGCAGAAAAACAGAAACAGATTCTAACCACTGTCTCCCTCCTATGAAGGCCTTTGGCTCAACTTGATTTCATTCCTACTTTCCTTTTCACCATACTTCATGCCCTTGGATGTAGCAAGGAGGTTATTGTAATAACCTCCTTGGATACAGACAGTACCTGGTCATTGGTCATGGTGAAAAATAGGCCTATTAGTAACAAGTTACAATGTATAACACTTAGCACAAAATATGGGTATACATGTAACTTCTTTATGTATGATCAAGTATATCTTGCTAGAACTTTCTTTCAGTTTTAGTTAAATCTACTTTCATATCTAATTTTTATTCAATAGCTTTTGTTATTTCACCTTCTTTCAGGAGATGTGCAATTTCAGTAGTTTCTGTACTGAGCACAGCAGTCTTTTCCACCTTAAATAAACATTCTCCTTCCTGCAGCGCCTCCTTTGCCACCATACCATACTGGGCACATGACCCTTGTTTCCCAACATATACCTGTGTAATGAACAATAAACGCCCATTCTCCGTTAACGTGTGCAATTGGGGGTAGAAAATGGTGAAAAATAAAGTTCTTCCAAATACCTAACAAATGTGCTGAACTTGTTACCAGTATTGTCGACTATCTTTTGCTAATTTTGTACGGTGCTACCACCTATACTTTTCGAGATATTAAGTTTTTTGTCTGTAGATATGGTAATCTCCGTAACAAACCACCAAAGACATCACCAAATAGCCAAAACAAGCTCACGTGATACATCTGCTTGGAGATTAAAGCAGGGAGAGTAAACCTTCTGTACAAGACAAGGCCAACTACAGTATTGTTACAGTTGATAAAATGCTGTTAATCGAATCCTTTTCCTGTAAATTCGATAACAGTGAAGAAAAAAAATTAACGTAGGTTAGACGATAACGTAGGTTAGACGATAACGTAGGTTAGAATTATGCTTACAATGATCAATACAATCCAAGCCGTCAGCCCTTACACTATAAAATTTACATGCAAATGTATATCTGATGACCCTCTTTCTGATGAATGGAAGTGTAAGTATCTGTCTCTAATCTCAATGGAATAAGTTCCGAATAACCATGATAACGTAGGTTAGAATTGAAAATTGACAAACGGCCTGACGCTGTTTGTTGTTGTCATTTTTCCGATTCTCGTGTTTTGTTCTCCCTGCCATGGATTTGTTTCGCAAAAAACACAGTCTAGCGGATAAGACAGTGTGAAAATTATTGTGAAATGTCTTTTCGTGGGCGAATTATACCCGTCTATCTTTCCATAACGTAGGTTAGACAAAATCTTGCGACAAAACTAAAACGGCATCAGATTTAGTATGGACGCCAGCTGGACAAGTTCATCCACCTGTGGCAAGACAGTTTGGTGGATAGGTGTAGATTATGACTGAAAATTAAGTCAACTCACACGTTTTCATTGTTTGAACCCGACGTTTTGTACGTCACTAGTGGTTGCGACAGGTGATTTTAGCGTGTTTCTTAGCAAAATCTTCGCCTGGACGACCCGAAGGCAGCTGACAGTTGCGGTAAAACATAACTTAGTATATTACTATCATGTACTGATAACAGGAAAGCACAAGATACGCAGTTATTGCTTCTTTTAAAAACTTGGTAGCCCGCTACTATCATGCGACAGCAATTGCACACGTTAACGAAGAATGGGCGTAAAGACTGTTTAGAAGGGACTTCAACATCATCATTTCATTTGCTTAGATGACATTAAAAAAAAGTAACTTAATGTGTGTGGCCTGGAATGCACTTACTTGCAACAATAAAATACCTTTCTCTCTGTTCTATGTAAACTTGTTAATTATATAAGTCAGTTGAAGGCAATTTCTCCCCTTTGAATATTGACTTTGTATGGAAGCTACAAAGTGTAGCTAGCAATCATCATCCAAATATTTCCTGTCCAAAGAGTTATACACAGAATTGTCTATCACTACTGGCAAGTAAATTGGAAGCTAAATCTAGTCATCTTTGTAGATGGCGGCATATATAATTTCCAACCCAGCAACAGAAGTAAGTGGTATAGACTATGGCCCAATTTACACGCTGGCAAAATTCTTGCGTAAAAAAAATTGGGAACGCACGCGAGCGTACGAAAATTGCGTACGTCAATGTTTTCCAGCGTGTAAATCCGGCGCAGTTTTCGTACGCAATTTTCGTACGCGACCTCGAGGGCAGGCGTACGATCACCCGGATCGCCCAGCGGGGTGTCTGCGTGTCTCCACGCCTCCGTGTAAACACAACTGATTGTACGCAACCCCTTTCCTGTCACAAATTCCATTATTTTCCCGCGTTTGTGCCAGCCACGCCGTGTTTACTTGTTCATTTCTCCGCGTTTCATTTCGCTAAATGCTTTCCCTGTTGTGTTTTGATTCTTTGTTTTGAGTTTGATGAGCTTGTTTGCTGTTGCCTGGGCATGTCGGAAGGGCGCAACAGCGCGATTAACGACAGGATCAAAAGCAAAATGGAGATTGTTAGAAAGAAGGAGGTCTACGAGGACATTGCACGAGGTATGAGAGATGGAGGCTACAACCGAACTACAAAACAGGCCTGCCTGCTACAAAACTGGTCATCAAGAAGATGAGTGATCTCAAGTACGCTCATCGCGGCAGGTCAATATGGGGTCATGATAGTCGGTACCTGGCGCAGCGGGAGTCCCCGGGCTCTCCCTGTCAGCGTGTAAAAAAAAACGATCGTACGCTCGCATGCGTACGCAATTTTCGTACGCAAGGGTTTTGCCTGCGTGTAAATTGGGTCTAAGGGACAATGGAGTACTCTGTTAGTGTGAGTTAATGACTGTAGCTACAATTGGATTGCTGGCAATGTGTTAATTTCCACAGGGAGGGTGCCTGAAAAACGAGCAAACAGAATCAATCACAAAGTCTGCCATTCACCAAGAAAAGTTTAATTGGATAAAGTCGAGAGGCAGTAGTAAGAAACACTCATGCTAACAAAGCAGGCTCAAAGTTTGCACTACTAATGTTAATCAACTTATTACTAGTAAATGATGTTTCTTCCTTCATCCTTGGCTTTGCCCTCGTTTTTACATGGATTGTCCAATATGAGTATCAACTTTTAAAATCTTTACCATGTAATTATGGCTTGATCGTCATTCAACTCTACTACTCCACAGTCACTAAATCATAAATCATTGTAGTTATTTGTAAAAGCCGCTTGCCTCTTTGTAATCAACACTTCTAAGTTCTATTCTACTCTACTCTACTCTACTCTACTCTATTCATATCTCTACACATGTACTAAGATTTCTGGATTGGCCTAAGGTGAGGGAAGGGGGAACTAGACAATTTTAACCTTGGACATAATTTGAAGGCAAAACACATTTGATAAAATTGTCAGAACTCAGAACCTTTGTATCTTACAAAATCAATGGATGTATAAACAAAAGGGAGACAGAAAAAAATTGAACCCACCCCCTCAAAAATTGGAATGGCCTTCATCACCGGGATTCATGGACGTTATATAATAGAAAGTGTGCCTACTTAAGTCTCAACCGTTATATATACCGGATCTCGCTACCTTTGGGCTCAACTGGAAGTCTTCCTTGGCACACCACTGTAAAAATGAGTTCAACTTCTCGTCGTTTTCATCCACAGCGCTGCTGAGTTTGATTTTCTTCTTTGAAGGTCCCGCCATGTTGAAATTCTTTTGGCATTTGGAATAGTCTATTAACGTTATTGCCAGGGGAGGCAGGTCAATACGGGTGAACTAAATAAGACATTAAAGATATATCAATCATGAATAATATATAGGTATAAAATTACTTTTATTTTTATAGATACAGTATTGTTATGTATGCTCAGCAAAGTATCATTATGCCTACATGAAAGTTAGACATAACTTGGTACCCACCAGGCTGAATAGGTCAGTCCAGTGTTAAAGGTAGGTCAGTTGGACTGTGGACTTGAGTCGTGGCACCTGGAGACGAACGAAATACTAGACGTTTTAAGCAAGGACAAAAACAACAACAATTTTCCAAGTAAGTGAAACGTTCAAAATTTTTCATCCCTGACTTACTCTGAAGTTAGTTGAATTGCCAACAATTATAATTTTCCGACTCAGCGGAAAGAGTGCTTCAACTTAAGTTCAAGTTTAATACCCCACATCTTTGGCAGATTGGCTGGTTAGGAAAATAATTTAGGGAGCCTCTATCGTTTCGAATGGAGTAATTTCGGTGTTTCATCAATAAATATGATGACTCCCTATGATCATGGCAACAGCCAGTACAGTGCAAGTTTTTGAGTCAAGTAGTTTCAGGAGCAAGTTAGATTCTCAATTGACAATGCAACAGCAGGTTGAACAATGTTACAGTAACACAATTTTATCCTATATTGTACAAATCCAGGAATGGCGTCCATGATTTGTTTGGAGTTGGACCTCAATAAGGTCCTGAGTAATGAGGCCAGGTTGGACAGATCCACCAGGAGGCTGAGTCAGCAGCTGAAGGATGCCATTGATGACTGTGTGCACTGTGAAACACACAAAGAGACGGCTTATGGTGGTGTAAGAGCAGAGAGAAGAAAAGTCGGGTGAGAAAACTTTCTTTCTTATCATTTGTTAGGTTTATAAAATAGATGGCCAGGTCCAGATTCATAATCAGTCTATTCTCCCTTTTGACCAATTACCATGTGATAGTGATATAGACTGATGTTGACTGTAACAATATCAAGGTGATTTAAAACTAGGAGGTGCATGGTGCAAAATCCCAAAGTAAATGGAGGAATTTTTTTCTTGTGGTAAGTCATGTATTGTTTATGCAATCTGTCAAATAATCACTTTGATATACTTGTATAATTTTTCATGATATTTGTGTTAAATAGGGCCAGTGAAAAGGACCTGGCTGACCACTTCAGCAGCCTGTCTATCAGCCTGAAGAAGAATGAGAACTTTGTGACAGCAGCCAGTGTGGCTCTGGTGTATGCTGCCATGACCAACTGTCTGCACTGCGCTGAAATCCTCCTGAAGCATGGAGCCAAGACAGCATTCCATGGTGATTGATATATAATGACATCATGTCTTCTTGACAATGAAAGCTCCTATTGAGACTTTAGCTATACTGACAAATAAAGGCTTCAGTGGCAATTCATTACTATTGTTAGGAGGCAGTCTCTGGATGGGATTTACCTTCTAGACTGCAGCTATGTTAGGTCAAATATACAACTGAAATTTCGATGCTGCAACCACAGAGCTAAAAATCTGATTTTGATATGGTGGTAATTAATTGAGTTAATTTTTCCTTACAAATCAATGTGAAAACCAACATCCATGAGGATTCTTCTGTTGCCCAGTAGTTAACATTGTGCCTATCCTATGATGTCCCAGATCCAGATGTGTATGGAACATCTGTGTACCAGGCTGTTGTTGCAGATCACCCGGAGATGTTGAAGCTGCTCATCCAACATGGTGCCAAAGTGAATGCCAACTGTACTGTAAGTGTAATGAGTTCTGTGTTCCACTAACAGAAGGAAGAATCAGCAAAGCTCCAACTTAGCTCTCATAGTTTAAATGCAGTTATAGTACCCAAACTTTGATGTGTGAATCATTATAGTCCATTGTGATGAAATAATTCCAGTGTAATAACTGAATTTGTTGTGTAGTTTAAAACCTATTCTTATGCTAGGGAGAGTACAGTGGTCTTACAATGACCAATCAATGATATGTTTGTTGTCAGGTTTTTGGGACCAAGCCACTCCATGAAGCCACCACAAAGTACAACAACAGCTGTATCCAGGTGCTGGTGGATGCAGGTGCAGATGTCAATGGCAGGAGATCAGATGGCTTCAGTGTCCTCACCCATGCTCTCCTGCAGACAGAGGATGACAATGGTAGAAGGGCTTTTAGGAACTTTAGCAACATCAGAACTCTCCTAAAAAATGGTGCCAACCTCTCACTGAAGCTGGCAAACCACAGCCTACATGAGAGCCTTCTGCAGTGCGTTCAGCAGGAATATCAGCGTGACCAGATAGAAATGAGTAGCCTGCTTATGACACTAAAGATGTTGTTTGATAATGGGTACAAGCCTAAAATGTCAGAGTTTGTTCATTGTATTTCCACTCTAAGCGATGGTGAAGGAGATGTTCTGGAGGGGGTTAAATTCTTCATGGGGCAGTTCATAATCAATGTGTTAGATGTAGTTCATTTTGATGTGTTTATGAGCTGGGTTCTGGAAAATATTTGTGAGGCGTACACAGACAGAGACAAGGTAAATCTCTGCCTGTGCAACCTGAGGGAGATCAGGAGGTGCTTCACCCTTCTCACCAGGGCAATAGTGATCTACCCCTGCAGCCTGGAGGCAAGACTCATGAGGGAAAAGGCTCGTCTATTCCAGTACAAAGCAGAGATACTGATGGAGATAACTGATTCTCCCCCACACCACTCAGACCTGCTAGTGAAGTTTGTGGACACCATGAACTGGATTGAGGAACAAGTGACTGTTCTTCCCTCCCTGAAGAACCTGAGCCGTTGTGTGTTAAGGAAGGCTCTTGGCACACCTGGCCTGTCTCATAAGTTGGAGCAGGTGGAGCTCCCCAAGGAGTTAGTGACATTTACAATGTTGGAAGATATCTAGGATGTATTACACCTGTGTGTGATAAACAACAACTGGAAATGATGGTCTCCTTCTTTGTTCACTGCTTTAAGCAGGAGACAATAGGTTTCAGTTGAAGATGAGATTTTTTGTTTTGTTTTGTTCCGGAGGTAGTTGTAAACTACATTGTATTGCAAAATGTACTGTAAATCATGATTTGTTCCCTGTCACTTTATTTTAGCTGATTTAGCTGTCACTATTCAACCGCTAAAATTTCATTACCGGTATCATTTGATTACTCTTCTGCTAAGACAAGAACTTTGTTCCTACCGCTAAAATTAAGTGCCGGGAGCTACTCCATTTTCTCCCGACCGCTAAAATTACCGACCGGAATATTAAAGTGATTTACAGTATTCCCAAGTGCCTTAGGAAGGAGGTAATTAAATAAGCTACTGCAAAGATGAAGTCACATTTGTTTACCAAATTTGCTAACATGTTGTACACTCTGTCAAGAATGTGCTCTTCTGCTATGCTTCCTTCAGAAAAGCAATGATGTAAAAATCCTGTAATATATAAACTTTCTGATAGTCTGATGGAACTGTCCTCACTGTACAAAATTTTCTGTTTCAAAAACAACCTTGTCTTACTTCCTGCATGGAGTTTGAAAAAACTCCATGCTTCTTGTAATTGCCTGTTGTCACCAACAAGAAGGCATTTCTTAAACTTTATGAAAATGTAGAACAAACTTTTCTATATTATGTAAATATTAATTGGTCTGTTTATTTTGAAGTCCTGATATTGTATATGATTGTTGATCAGCTATTACCATGAAACAAATGTCCAGATAGAAATAGCAAACATGTGTTACTGATATTGCTTGTTGTTAGCTGGGGCTTAATCTCCCTGGTTATCAACAATTCAGTCAATGCTCATTTGTATTCTCAACTATTCTTTGACAAGGAAGATGCTATGAATGTTAATTGACCAAGGTAATTCAATTCATCTGTAATGTTATATAACGTTTTATAGCTCAAGGCATAATGTTGGTGGTGATAAAAATACTGTCAAGACATTCTAATTGTGTTTATAGGCTGTGTAAATCGCGGGAGAAGCTCAGCTACAATTCAATACATGGTACCAATCAAGGCTAATAGATCTATGCACAGAAAAGTGCTTGATCACACAGCGTCCTCTGTCGTCTTTGTCACATACTGCAACTCGATCTAGCCTCGTTCTCACTTTATGCGAGGTCAAAGTTGAAACGTTACTATTTACCCAGGGAATGTAAACATTCGCGATTTAGGGCAGTGGTAAAGTATATTCTGACGACTACGTAGCATTTTGGTTCAAGTTATATTTACTCGGCAACCTAAGGAGGGAATTGAAGAACACCGGTGGCCAAGAACGTGTGACGGTGACCGAGTAGACCGTATGCAAGCTCCCGTATGACCGGACGGAATCCCACGACGCCCCCCACCCCCTTTCAGTATGTTGACGTGGTCATCTTTTTCGAACCAGTTGTTGCTGTCACCGTCTGATGTGTACTTTCTTCAGAGACAGGAGAAGTATTTATGCTATCGCGGCTAAAAGCTAATAATACGGTTACTTGGCGCCGAAAGTTCGAAACAGTTGTTTTCACACTGAACAAAACTAGCCGGCAAAAGAAAACCTGGCTGGATTTAGCAGAAACCAAACCTCCTTAAAACATGGTGCCTACTTTATTATGAATTTAAAGCTAAGTAGCCGACATGTCGGAAAGTCTCGGTGTGTTTGTAGGAAACCTCAATCGATCCCGAAGCAAAGAGGAACTCAGACATGGTCTGACATGTCTGCTGACAAGTCTCGGCTTCAGTGCAGTAAGAGAAGATGATGTGGAAGTGAGAAAGAAACACCAACGGGCTTATGGCTTCATCTATTTCCAGCATGCAACAGAGCAAATGCAGGCACTTAGAAGTCTATCTTTACTTTCCGAAAATAGTTTGATTTTGATTTCCCAACTTCAAATAGTAGCAGAAAAAAAACACCTTAAAGTCGCCTTGAAGAAAGACAAATGTGGGGAGCACTCTGTGGAAACGGAAAGACAAAGGAAGCGAGCACATAATTTGGAGCATCATCCAATAGCTGCTCATGAAAGTATGACAAATTATCATCCATCAAATGTTCAGTGCAATAGCCAACCCCCAGATCTTTTAAACTTTAGCAAAGTTCCAAATGAAACTCAAAGAACTCAACGGTCAGCCAACAGGAGTTCAGAGAATTTGCTGCTTGGGGAGTCTCTTGGTGCAGAAACCAGGTCTCTGGAATTCAAGAAAGGAGATGGTAACTTCTTTGAAAAACATCTAAAAAGAACTGTGGCAAAATATACCTGTGCTTTTCTGAACAGTGATGGTGGAACGCTGATGGTGGGAGTCAATGATGATGGTAAGTTTACATGCAAAAAGTTTACCTGCAGTCTTAACAGTCAAAACTGTAATTACAGTTGTATGTTTAACGAACCATAACACATCTGTTTGTGTTTGCTAAATGTCTGATTTGGTGGTATACATTGTAACATTGATATGACCCTAAAGTGTTTTTGTTTGATCAGGGAAGGTGTGTGGTGTCAGCTGTGACCACAGGAGGGAGGACACTATCAGGATTGACATTGACAGTGTGATAAAAGGCTTCAGACCTCAAGTCTTCCCATCGCAGTACAGTGTCAAGTTCACTCCTGTCCTGGAGCAAGCAACACCTGGTATGTTCTAATATGAATCATGTTCTCTTGCTAATAAAAGAGTAGAGCTTATTGTACATGTAATATAAATATGCAGCCATCATATGCCATTCTTGTCATTGCTGTTTCCCAGAAAGTTTGACAGAGGCAAATCATACTACAACATAATTGGCAAGTGATTTGAATTTGAACTGTAACTGTACCTTCAGGTGATACCCCTACCAATAGGAAAGTGCTGTCCATCACAGTCCACACTCCTACAGACCAACACCAAGGTCTGTATGCCACACCCCATGGAGAGGTGTTTGTACGGAGAGATGGAAGTGTGGAGGAACTCTCAGCCAGTGGTGTGCAGGAGTGGTGTAAAAGAGTAAGGATCATTGACTTCCTCATCTTCAACCATGTTTTACACATTTCTTACACTATCAGAGGGCTGCATTTTGTCCAGGACTAACCTGTCTGAAAACCCTCTGCACAGTTCCAACAATTTTACACATTATCAGTTATTGACTCATCCAACTTCCTGTGCTTGATGAAGTTTCTAATCTAACATAATATTTCAATCCTTTCAGAACTACCAGAAGGACCTGCAGGTACTACAGGGTAGGGAGCAGCAACTTCTCAAGGAACTACAAGACAAAGAACACAGGCTAAATGAGGCAGAGAAAAAGCTTTCATCAAAGTCCAAAGTTTGTGTTATTTTATGAGAATGAAGTCAAGTCACGTCCTTGGTTAAGCTAAAGGTGACAGTAAAGTTCCAAAGAAATGCATCATTGATCATTCAAACATAATAGGACCAAAGAACATATTTTTGATCATATTTGATTGTAAACAGCTTATATGTACAGACTACAGTACACATTTTGTAAATGATGAGGTATGTGGAATCAACTTGATGACTATTGATATGTTAGATACGCTAATCCTGCAATGTAAGGACAATAAAGGCTACTCTTGCTACTACTCAAGCAAATGTTTTGATTTTTGTTTTGGACATGTATTATGTAAATTTTTAAGTCAATTTTGTCCTCATATGTGTTAAGTTTTGACAAAATATTCATTCATGTCACCAGTGATGCCTGGGGTACTGATGTAGACAGCACTGTTACGTCCCAATGGTGAAAATGGCACTTTGGATGCTCTATCAAGCTTCTGAAGACATGAAATACATAAATGGCAAAACTACTATGAATGTGTGGTTTTAATCAGGAAAAAAAAAAGAAATTGACTTTTTTTCCTGCAAAGACTGAAACTATTGGTGTTTCAAGTCACCTTTAATATCGGAACAGGTGAGGCTGATGTCAGTTGCGTAAGCCTTGGATTTTGTAACAGTCGATAATGCAACTCATCTGCAAATCTGATCAATGACCATGTTTGGGGCTAACCCAAGCTTTTGTTTTAAATAAAGTTTAATGTTTCCCAGTTGTATGTGAACCCAAGGTTCCAGCTATTTTGTAATTTTTTTAAAATGTTATTGTGAAATAAAATTAAAGTTCTATTTTTCCAAGTTTTGAAGTAGATATTCCTGAGTCATGTTTCATTAGAAAATTGTTTGTGCATCCAATATGTTTCTTTTCTTTAAAAAAAAAACATTACACAGTAACGTTAATTATGAGTGACTATCACAGTTACTGCAGACTTATTTCTGTGGGTGTGTTTTTTCTATAACCTGCTGGGGTAATGTTTTGTCAAACTTTATCGGAAATTTAAGTTACTAGTAATTGCGGCCATGCAAACAGACAGAAGTACACATTGTGGATATTCAATCATAACGTTACGTCATTACACTTGGGAACAGGTGTATTTTGACCATCATGCATCTGTTCAAGTGGTCACATGATTGACCCAAAATGGCTGCCGCCATAGAAAAGTTACGAGTCTGTGAGAAGTTTGGGGTAAACCAAGTGGCCGATGTTTGTGTCGCCCACTTTTAAAGTAGTTCCTCGATCACGTAAAAAGTCCGTGGCGCTGCAAACATGGAGACAGGGAAGAGCAGTGACGGGAAGTCCTCCCACCCGTTCGGTCGGGAGGAAGAAGTAGCGGTCAGTCAGCTGTTCGTCTGCTTCTGCAACAACGTCTCGCTGGGTCAGTGGGAACTGGCCCGAGCCTGCGTGGAACAGCTGCACAAGTACAGGGAGGAAACGCCATGTAACATCCGAGATATTCTCAAGGCCATTGCAGAACACCCTTATGATCTAAGGTAGGTCAAAAAGGTGAAAATTACAACGCCCCCCTCCCCACTTCCGGATTGTCCAACTGCCAACTCTAACTGAGCGAGGGGCGGGGCGATCAAAACTTCGATAATTTATTTTAACGATGTTACGTCTCAATATCTATGCTGCAGACAATGTTGCCATTTTCTATATACTACCGTTTCAAACTGCCAACTAAACATGTTAGTCGTATAGTATTGATTGGAGTCATAAGGAACAAAGGTCGCATAGTATATGTAACATGTAGTTAATACTGTTGGATATCAAAGTTTAAATTCCACACCCTTGTATGGAGTGAATGTCATGCACAAAATATTTTCACTTGTGTGCATAATTAATCAAGTCAGGTAATATAGTTGGATAATCGTGATAACTTATTTATTTGTACAATCATTGACAAGTAAATAAAACTTACCAGGTGTGATAAGCTCTTTCATGTATTTTGCATGACTCTTGTGCATGTAACATATGTAGAGACTCACCACAACACAGCATCCCAAACCTTGCCTGTGAGCTATTTGTATTTGCTGCACTGCATTCTTTATGGAGGAAGGTTCTGGTAGCTAGGAACAATCAGAATACAACCAAAGTCAACAAAATAACCATGCATATGCAAATCTTTGTTTGGTGCCTCTAAATGCCTTTGTCCTATTGTGTGTGTTTTCCCAGGTCTGGTGGTGTGTCTGTTCCCACACCACATCACCTGTCATGGATGTGTATTACAGAATTTGAAGGGCTACAAAGTCAGGTCAGAACAAAGTTATTATAAGTATTTAATTTATGGTTTTAACAAATATATTTTCCACATATCTGTTGATTGTAATTCAAAACCTATAATACCTGTGACAGTAATTTAAAAAAAAAACATACGTTTATATGAACTCCCTAAACTGATTATTGGTACTAGAGCACCCATGAATGAACCTGTCAATTACATTTTTGCAGGAACAACTTCCAGCAGACATCTATCAGGACACAGAGTTTCGACTTTTGATATTTGAAGCTGGGAAAGGAGCAAGTAACAATATCTTGCAGGTAGTATTCTTTGCAATTTTAAGAATGCAATGTCTATACCCTAGTAACTGTAATATGAATTTCTCTTGGATTAGTAAGTTTTCAATTTGAAATGGGCTTGTTCAACCTTGGATGTAAATCTTTCCTTGTTCCTCTTTAGGTTAACTTACTCCTTGTTTGGCCCCTTGTAGGAAGTATACAGGTTTCACTGCTGTGCCATCACTAAGAGGGATAGCAGCCGGGAACATCAGCTTGCTACCCTGACAGGCCTGAGTACCGAGGCCCTGTCCTTCCTAAAGGGTGTTCTCCAAGAGACACCTGCTCTGGGACATGCCATTCTTGCACACCTCACTGTGACAGAGGACAGAGAGATGTACTTGCAGCACAACCAAGCCTTACAGAAGCTGTATATAGACTGTATATTTGAAGATATTGAAACTTTGAACAACATAAAAGAAGATGAAGATCATGTAGAAAGATCACATGACATTTGTAGCCACCTTTATGATATACTTGCTCTGCTGAACCCTTCGAGAGACATGGTGGATCTCAAACTTCAGGACCTGTTTAGTGAGCTGCTTAGCTCTGTAAGCAGAGACCAGTCATGTCTGAAACTTAGTGCAATAAACTCCTGTCTCCTGGGAAGGCAAGACTCATTCCTATTGGAGGAATTAGCTTCTGTTGAAAATGAAATGAGGCTAAGGACTAGTAGACAAAGATATGCTGAGAGAGTGAGTGTTTCAAAAGAGTCTGTTAAAGAGGAGACTGATGACCAAGCCATCACCATGGCAATGACGATGGGGGATGACAGGACAGCTGTTTGGCAGAACTTGTTCTTCAGGTGTCTTCAGGGTCAGACACACATCCTGGAAGATGTTGTGGTAGGGATCTAACTACAGTGCGGCCATGACTGTTTTTTTTTTTTTTTAATTTTTTTTTCTTATATATGGTCATTTCATGTTTCCATGGTTTTCAATCTGTAGCATAACTTTGTTGTATAATTTGTTACATGTAATGAACTGTGTACTTTGCCAACAGGCTACAGCAGTGTCCCTTGTGAAAGCTGGCCAGTTTGATGAGCTGGCTACCCTGCTGGCCCCGGCAGAGTTCCGTCCACTGTGCCCCCTGGTATTGCTCCTGGGGTGGAACCACTGTTACGGCTGCCACAACATCTCCAGACTCATGGATGGGCTGTGGAACAGTCAGGTCAGATGCACTTCTCATCAGAGATCCTCTTTCCTTCTGAAGGCAAATTTGTGAAAATACACCAGAACATACAACCTGTTCGAATTTTGATGTAAAAGGATCAATTTTGTAAAGTTAGATTAAAGATTTCATGTATGTGCATGAATCCAGCCTTCAAATCATATTTCTACCACTGTACTGATGAGACAGGTTTAAAAATTGCCATGGTGTGCATTACCATTACATTTCTGGCTGTTGCTCATACTTGTAAATATGGGCCCCCTGTTCTGTTTCACAGGACCTGAGTGAACAGAGTGCGATGATGAAGAGCCAGCCTGTACTGTCCCAGGCCTGTAGGAACCTGGCTTATCAAGTGCAGCTGGTGCAATGGTGCCTGGACAAAACCAGGTCAGTACTTGTCTTTTATCTATGAAAGCATGATGTTTAGATTTTACGCTTTTTTTGTTTTTATTGCAATTGCTGTACTTTATGGAGAGCTAGATAAATTTGGATGTTACATTTCTCAATGACTATGATGATCTCCACAGGCCCCTGGTGATTGAGAGTGGAGCCCCCATCACCCACCATGACCGAGCCAGTCAGCTGTTCCAGGGTCTGGAGTCCCACTCCGTCCTGTTCATGCTGCACCAGGCCACCAGTCTGGCCAGTCTCAACCAGGAGGAGGTGCTGGACCTGCTGCACAAGCAGCCATCCCTGCCTACAGAAGGTACAGAGAAGCAGCACAAGTCCTTACCTGATGTATGCTAGGATAGGTCATCTTGAGCTTTTCTTCAATATATCTAAATTATGAACCATTTACCATCAAGTTACCTGTGAGTATAGTGTAAAAATGTTATTAAGAAATGGATATGCCTTAAAGCATAATGCATACAGGTTCATCTGCTTTTAACTAAATCTGTGTACATGAACTTGAGGATCATCTTTGCATGAATGTGGGGCAATACTTCCAGTGTATGTGTCATTCAGCTTGGCCGAACAGTATGTTGACGTTTGTACTTGTAGAAAATTCTTCCAAGAAGATTGTGAGGTTTGCACCTGTGGATGATGACAGTGCTGAGGACATCTCCATTTCTGAAGGTCCACAAAGTCTACAGCAACAGAGGGACATTTCCATCTACAGGTAGACACCTTTATATTTTCATTACGTCAGTAATCATGCAGAAAATACATTTTTAATTATGACAAACTTTCTTTTAAAGCTTCTGCTACCCAGAGTTTGTTTTTCTGATAGGATGATTATTTTTCAGAAAGTTGAAATACTGTGTTAGTAAGATACGTATCATCCTGAACTGAATTGCTATGACTGTTTGCTGATAATATGAATATATTACTCACTTTGATATCAATTGTTAGTGTAACATATACTTCCATTTGTTTCCAGGGGTTACTGTGCCATCAGATGTTTCATGGATGCCATCCTTCATGGCCAGGACCTTGGGATGAAAGCCAGGGCCAACAGCAGCATATCTGCAGGAAGTCACACTAGCAGTACCCAACCTGCTGCACAGATGGAGGAGATGTATGGCAAACATGTAACAAAGAACCTAGAGGTAGGGAAGGATCACCTGTCCCAGATCCAACCTTTGACGTTCCGAGCTGAGGTACTGGAGAATATCTTCTCCCTGCTGTTTGTTACCCATGATGACTTGCTTGATGACAGGTCAGTTCTGTCGGACAGTGGAGGGGAGGAGGGGCACTATGAACTGGACAGGACAAACCGTGGCTCAAGAAGGGAGTCTCTGCTCAGTTGTCCACCGTCCCTAGACAGCAGTATGGAGATGGTGTCTAGCACTGAAGTGTACAGAGTGTTAACAGAGAATGGTACCACATGGAAGCCAAATGTACAGGGAACAGTGTTAGATGCCATTGTCCCAGCAAGCGAGGGGATAGCTATAGGTAAGGAAGCAATGGTCCCTGGGAATAAGGAAGAGGTTACAGTTAAAGAAGAACCTACCACAAAAACAAAGAGGAAAAAAGTCAAGGACAAGGACCATCATCCCAGTTTGTCAGACATTGCAGAACCAGCCAGCGAGGACAAGAATGGCTTGTCAGGACACAGCAGTGGGAGAAGTGGGGATGGTTGGACCCAGGAGGTACCCAGGCTGGGATTCCTGATGGATGAATGTTTGGTACGGGACATCCTAGCCGTGCTGAAGGAATGCTTTCTTAATCTCAAGTCTGCCAAGTTTGCCAAGCTAGGGCAGGGCCAGAACATAGAAGGTGAGTTGGAAGGCATATTCAGTCCCTCAGTACTTAACTTACAGCTAAGTTAAGTACTTAGCTGTAGTAAATTCTTAGCTGTTTTCCTAAATTGCAAGATTGACATTATACATAACCTCTGTATACTGTACAACCTGTTGCTAGTAGAGGAATCAAAAATCATCACCAAATCATATCCTGTATGGTTTTCAACAATGTTGGATACTACTACTACTGCTAGTGTTGTCAGTTCTGGTCATATTCAAAGACCTTATCCTATATTCTGATTGCACCACCTGCCCAGATGAGGACCTCCTGAAGTGTGTGTCCTCCTCCATCACAGAGAGCTCCTTGCAGCAGAGGATCTCCAGGCTGGACCAGTGCATTAACGAGGCACAGTGGCGCTTCCAACTGGTGGTACCAGAATATGTCCCAAAACAGCCAGGTTAGGGGTCTTCTACATTCTTAACTTGTCAGGAACATCAAGTATCAAGTATATGTTTTGGGTCGTCTTCTTGTGTTGTGCATCCAACATTGGTCTGATGTTGACAGATCCTGTGTATTGTGTTAGGCCTGATTGCTGTAGGGGCCAGAGACACAGCTGACACTAGCAGTGGTGATGAGATGGGGAGTTACTACAGTAAGTGGGAACAAGACAAAAGAGGAAGAAGACAAAGAAAGAAACGAGGGACTTCAGCTAGCAGAAGCAGGAGTGAAACAGGTATATGTACTAGCTAAAGTTTTAATGCTCAAGACAACTTCACATCTATCTGTGGGTAGCGGATCCATGTAAAGGGTGTAAACTGTAAAGCAGCTGCAGCTTGCTTCCATGTTTAGTAAATAATAAACTACTGGCAGAAGTTGAAATTTCCACCTCTGTGCTGCTAGCTACTTCTCAAGGAACTGGGGCAGAAAGTGAGAGGTCCTTGCCAGGCAGTGAGCAGGTGACGGGCACACAGACTGGTACAGCAACTGGTTAGTGGCTTCTTTAAATTCCCTTCCTGCTACATTTTAGCACGTTGTAGGTTTTGGTATGTTCCTAACATCTTGTTTGCATGTAGTTAATAGATGGCAGCTTGGCTACGTAGATCATATCAATATTTGTCTTGTTGGTTTGTCAATGCAAAAACAATAGTAATTAGTTGATATTTGTAGATGACAGTGACAAGGGCAGACGTCGCAGAAGGAGGAACCACAGTGCTCGATGTAGCTCAGGAGCCAGTTCTCTTGTCCTTAAAAGGAAAACAGGTAGGGTAAAGTACTTAACATCTTGTTTTTTTTTTAAAGTGAACAATGTTGATGTGGCATTAACCTGTAGTAGTAGTATCCACTATCTGATTATACTGCTGTGGGGGTCCCTGACATAGGGATGAGCAGCAGTCAGCTGGTCCTTACACTGTACTGGGGAAACTTGTTTTTAGTGACACTGTATGGCATTCAAAGCAAAAATGTCACAGGGACATATATAGTTTCAGAAATTTATTTGTTGAGGTCACCAAAACTGCTTCAAAAATGGACTACTTCATGTTTGAATCTATTTCCCCCTTTTTTGTGATATTGTCACAATATTGTCACACTTTGATTACGATAACTAAACCAGTTTTATTACATCTTGCTCTGCTGTTAGGCATCATTCCCAGGATGTTGGCCACCAAGGACACCCTTCTGAACATGTGCTTACAGAGAGGGAATTACACACAGGCTCATCAGGTACAGGCTTGGATAATATTAAGTATGAATAGTATAAGGCTTCTGCCAGTGGGTGTTTGCTGTTGATCGTATTGGAGTTAGGGTTCTTTTAAAGCTATGCATGATTTCACTTGGTAAAGCTCACTACCACAGTCACGAAACACAACCTTCATGTCCTTCCTGTTCATGTAGGTTATCAAGATGTTCCATTTCAAAAATGAAGCCAATGTTGCAGAAGTCAAGTTTTCCGAGAACTATGAAGCAGCTATCAAACAGCTTCAGTCAGTGGAGGTGAAGTCCAAAGGAGGCAACATAAGTGGCAAAGCAGAGAAGCCTGCTGTGAGCAAGTCACCGTTGGGTGCCATTGCCAGTGCGGCTGCAGCAGGGATGGCTTCTATGTCTCTCAACAACATTGTAGACCAGCTGTTGAAGACAGAAAGACTCCCCACTGTTGAGTGGGCTGATGAGGAGGAGATGGCTACAAAGCCCCTCATCTGCTCCCTGATCAGGAATGAAAATGTCCCTGCGATGATCATCTTCGACTTAGCCTGCACTGCCACCAACTCATGGGAGGTGTCCAGGTCTCTGCTGGAGATGGCTGACAAGAAAGTCACACCTGCAGTAAAGACCCAGGAACTGCAGACGTACAAACTTGGGAAGGAAGATCAACACAAGATCTCTAAGGCTGAGGAGAGTATTGCTGGCTTTGAATCTGTCTTCAGACAAATTGTAGGGATAGTAGGGAAGGACTCGGGGGAGAGCTCTTCTCTTATAAGGCCAGAGGTGAGAATTTGGTCCACTCTAGTTCTATTGTGTATCTGTAGGTGATTTTGCTCAGTATTTTAAATCTTTCTGGAATAGAAGGCCTTCAGTTTATGTCAGGCTTGGTTGAGCTTTTGACTATGTACAATATTTGTTTCTCCAGGTCAAAGCAAAGTTCTTCCAACACAGTGCAAGGGACATTTTAGGCAGAGGCTCCCAGTCCCTGGATGTGGAGGAGGTTAGAAACCAGGTCAGCAGTCTGCTGGAGAAGGAGAAAGCCGTGGAGAGACTGGTCAGGGCTCTGTCTGAGGATGGAGTTATACAGACAGGGGAGGGCAAGACTGGCAAGGCAAAACGTGGTGCAGTTCAACAGGTATGGTCTGCAAGAATTTGAATTTCTTTTAACTCTTTGATTAATAAAAATTTATTGCTTTGTAAACAGTGGCCACTCAAACTTTAGCATTTAACGACAAAGAGTAACAAGACTTAGATATGATTGTGAGAATATAGCAATGTTCTAGTTCTCAAGATTTGCCGTAATTTTGCTGCAGTGATTTTACAACTGTATCAGGTTTTTGATCGCAGACTTCAAACAAGATGAGCCTCCTTTAATATTAGGGTAAACTTGTAGAAGTAGGTCAATCTATCTATGCTGACATTGTCTACATTCTATCTAGGCCATGCAACACTTGATCAAAGTGTTTGATGGCTACCCTGTGCTGTGCAGCAGCTTGTGGCACCTGGAGCACCTGGAGGGTCGTGGAGATGAGGATGTACAATGGGCAGACTTTCTAAGGAGTCTGTACACCCATGTCAGCACCATGACTGCCCTGCTCACAGAACATCATGGTAAACTCTTACCTAAAGCAGTGTAGGCTTGATCTCTCTTCTCCATATACATTATATGCCTGGACAGTGTGTCAAGGACCTTTGGTATTCAGAACTGTGTAATTGTCATGAAGGTTGATTAGTTTCTATAGTACTTGAACTCTACACAGGTTGTAATTAGAAATATTTTGTCATATTGCTTTTTTGAATTTAGCCAAGCAGGGCGGGGCCTCCCAGAAGAAGCCTGGCAACCCTTTCCTGGTGCTGTCTGAAGGCCCCACCTACACTCTGGGCAAACTGATGTTTGACAAAGGAGTGCCACCTGCCCAGTGAGTATGACTCAATCCTTAAGGAAGCATTTTGAATATTGCCTTTAACTAAACTAGCATTTTTACATGAATATTCTGTGTGTATGGTAGATGGGTGTCTTCACTGTTGACCATTTATAGATTGCAGACAGTTGCTGAGCAGTTGCGGATGGACCTGGTGCATGTGATTGTGCAGAATTGCTGTCCGAGGGTGGCACTCACCATACAGCAGTCACAGACCTCTGGTAAAGAACTATACCAACTCTATATACATGTACCATGTTGTAATCGTTAGTGTTAGAGTTTAGGAAGGCATTGGCATACTCAGAGAAAGCCTCATATGAATTGAACAATAGTGACCACTGACTAGTGGACAATGTTCCTATCCCAACTCAACATTGAACTAAATACTGACAACAAAGCACAAACAGACATTTCATTTCTAAATGCAGTACCTGTTTTGTGGAAGGTATCATAATTCTGTTTTTCTCTCTTACAGGGGACATGTGGGTTCTGAATGCAGCAGACCTTACTGAGGTAGATGACATGGATCAGAGCAGCACCTCTCCAGTAGGGTTGGCTGAAGACTTGCTTATGCAGATGGTCAACTTGCTAAAGGGTAATTTAGATAAAATTTCTGTACACAAACAAATATGCAATCAATTAGAGTTATTTGTATCATATTGCCTTCAATATTCTTATGAAGCCTATGACAAGTCAGTAACTAAGATTGGATTCTCTCTATGTTGTCTAGCTCATGCCCAGGACGGGGTATTTGACCACAGGGGAGGCATACAAGTCTGTCAGTCCTCAGACTACCAGGACTTGGCAGCAGCTACTCAACAGTTGGAGTCAGTGGATCTCACTGTCCTCAGTACTGATGCAGAGAAACTCTGCTTTTTCACAAACATCTTCAACCTGATGTTGGCTCATGCTGCCCTGGAGCAACTTACTGCCAAGCTGAGGACTGGGAGTAAAGTTGCCCCCTTCAGTTTGTTCCATTGTAGCCATCCCCTTGACAGTGTGATCTGGCTCAGCAGCATTGCTTACAACATTGGCCAGATGGGAACAGTAAGGTAAATGTGCAATAACCATACTGGGGGAGGGTATTCTGAGTTCCCAGTTGAATGTAGGATTCATGCCTTAGGGGATCAACTCAGTGGTTCAGATCTCCTTTGAAAACAAACTGTTCTTAGACAAGGATTGACCAGTGGTTGTCACATGCTTATTTGACATAATTTCTTGGGTTAACAGGAACAAAACCAAACTTCTATTGGAAAACATTCTTAACAAGTAAATATTGTGACCCGGTTCTTCCAGCTCCTACCAGTCACCTTCAAGTCATCAGGACATGCTATGATCTGTTGTGTCATGATTATTTACTACTGTAATGGTAACTGTGATTTAAGGTTGATGGTGTAATGGATCTTATAAATATCTCCCATCACCTGTTTCCTTACAGTGCACTTGACCTGAGGTACCTGGTGTTGCATCATGGGTTGCCCCTCCCCTCTCACTGCTCCCTGCTGAAGGACAGGCTCCATGGTAAGCCTGACACTGTCTGGTTACTGTAACAACAAGTCCTTAAAATTACTGTTATTGATGATTATTATTGTTTTTTTTTCTTTGCAAATCAAAAGATTTCAAATAAAACTGTCAACATCCAGATAAAGATGTGTTACATACTAGTATTGCACCACTGCTGCTCACATGAACTGTATGATTTGTCCATAGGGCTGTCTCCAAACGACCCCTGGCATGAGTTCCTCCCCCCTGCAGACCCCAGGGTTCTGTTTGTTCTGACAGAAGGGGCAGCATCTTCTCCACCTCTTCAGGTAGCACTAGATAAAGTTTAACATACATATACATGTCCTTGATTCATATATTAATAGGTTTTCATTGCCATAAGTGCTAGGCATTGGATATCAATTTGAACACTTTACACTAGCTTAAGTACAAATACTTTCAAGAGCCTAAGGAAGGGTGTCTTACTTGTACAAGTAACACTGGTCATTTTAAATCTAGAGCTTCATACATGATGCTGGGCATCAAAACTTTCATTGTTCTCCTGTATCAAAGCAGACAATGTCATTTGAGAAAACCTGTAACACACTATTGAAAGATACATGTATCTTAAAAGGCTGCTGGTTTTACATGATCACCAGTTTCAGCTGTTAAGTATGTTGCTACAACCATTTCAGGTGTTGAAGCCAGATGAAGTGGAGCTGCAGCTGGAGACGGCTGTAAGGCTGTACCTGGAGACACAGCTGGTGGTGGATGAAGCCATCTTACATGTATGTCAATAATGTCTAAGGCTTAAGGAAACATTTTTTCTTGCTTTGAAGAAGTTGTGTTGAGTTTTGTAACTGTAGCAGCAATGTATTTCTATTTGTATTCATTGAATACAGAGTTTTCTATTCTGCCTGTCTATCTTTAGGTGAAGGTGCCAGAGTTGCTGGATTGGTACAAAGGAGACTTCCTTGGTGTGGACCCTCCACCTGATGACCCCCTCCTGGCCCTGATGTCAGTGCTGGCTGACCACTGCCCTCCCCACCTGGCAGATGTACTGTGGAAACTGGAGGTCCAGCAGGAACAGTCTGGTCAGGAACATTCAATGGGATTTCTGTATATGACATTAACCCCAAACCATCTTCTTCTGAACCAGTCATCATTTTACCTGTCAAGCTCTGGTCCTATTGAATCCAGCTGATGAATGTATTCCAGTTAGTGAATTGGGGACTTTGTGAATACTTTTCTCAAATTAATACTCACCACTCTTTCAATGTACTGTACATTTGAATTTCAGGACAATCCCAGCCAAGGACCACTTACTCTCTGGTTCCATTTGATGCAACATTCCAGTATGTCTTCATGTTTGAACGATCCACTGGTTCAAGGCAGGCTGAAATGGACAACTCCCAACTTTTGTCAGCACAGGACTCTGCCTCAAGAACAGATGAACAGTCCTCCATGTTTAGAATATCCAGCACAACTCAGCAATACTTGAGGAATAGGTCTCATTTGGTGGCTACGTTAGCTCAGCTAATCTGTAGACAAAGGGAGACATCCTGCCAAAGGGAAAGCACAGAAGAGCCTGAGGAACATCAGTCAGAGTCTGAGGCTCATGAGAAGAGTGGGATAGACATCAGCCAGACAGTACAGTCTACCACATTACACATAGAAGATGAGTTTCCTGTGTTGAACAACTTCATCCATGCAATGGTGCTTCCTCTTTCCAACCAGCTTACAGACACCTTTGAAGGAAGAAGGACACCAGGTTCTATTGCCATCATTCCTTGTCTCCTTTCTAGTCACACAGATGAGAAATTAGCTGGCAATGTGAAAAAGCTCCTGCTGCAGCTGTTACAACAGGGAAGGATGCAGGAGGCAGTAGACATTGTAGAAAACCACAGCTCTGCTCTTGATGTGGACAACACAGCTCTTCTGTGTGACTTTGTGCTGTGCTGTGCTGGTACACAGGCAGATATGGAGCAACCTGAAAGCTGGAGATATCTCCTTAGAGTAAGGGATACAGATTTATCTGCTCATGTGGTCCTGGCCTGTTTGGGTCAGTGGCCTGTGGATGTCTGTGTGGAGCTACTGGAGATGTGTGCAGGCAGCAGTCTGAGGTCTTCTGCACTGGAGAAGGCAGTGGAGAAGGCATTACAGGAGATGAAAGTTTACCAGAGGGTCAGATTCTTTTTATAATCACACCTTCTGATGGATTTGTTTTGAAATATTTGAATGTGGTTACAGTTTTTTTTTTAAATCTTGATGATGCTAAAGACCTGATGGACATGACAGCTTTGTTTAAAAAGATAGTACATTTTGCTTTACAGATAGTGAACTGTGCCCTGCAAGCTGCCCCAGCTGTGTACCTGGAGGAAGAGACAGGATCCAGCAGTTTGGATGCTGATGTCAGTGCATTCACCAGATGGCAGGCTGTGGCAGAGGAGTCTGTGGCAAACCCTAACAAGATCCTGGGGATACTGCTGAGGGCAAAGGACTTCACTACAACCAGGGAGTGGGCAGAACTGCATAATGTCCCACAGAGACTGAAGCAGGTCTACAAAAATGCAATTTTGTATGATTTTGCAGTTAAAGAATTTGATTTGGATTCTTGCTGAATTCTTATTTGCAGATATAACATGACTGTGTAAATGTTCGTTTATGTTCGTAACTAAATTTAAGTGTTTTGTATTTTCAAATTAGATGGTAGAGGAGCAGTATGTCATCTCTCTTCTTGAATATGGGAAACACAAGGCAGACACTACCAAAGCGTACCAGGTACTGTATTTTCTACAGATGCTACAGTTCTATCATAGTGCTGACAATTAGAAAGCTAGGCAGTTACATCTCAAGTACTGACAAACTATGATGTCATTACAAGCTACTCATGTTTGTCTTCAAACTGTAGTAGTCATGTAGTTGTAATGTAATGAACACAGTATCCCCACACATAAAAGGTAAGTCTCTGCATTCGGTAACTTTCTTGAACTCTAGTGTTTGTATGTCCTTTGATGACAAGCCAATTTGTCATTTACATTCAGGTGCTGCAGAACATAGGATCTGAGTCCACTTGCCTCTCCGTTTGTGAGAACATCCTTACAAAGCTGCAGCTGGTTGAGAGTCAGCTGTTCCTGCTGCAGTACCTGCTGGACCACCTGCAGAATGAGCTGCAGTTGGACAAACTGCAACAGTTCTGTCTCAGGAAAATGGGTGCAAAGGTACAGTAGCTTCCTGTCTGAGTCATTTTTTTATATCTTTATCTGAGTCCTAGAAAAAACTGTTGTACTATTTCTCCTAGCTCTTCTGTAGCTCCCAAGCTTTCTTTCTGATCTGCACAAAACCTATTTGTTGCTGATATCATTCTCATTGCATTATTGAAATACACAATCATGTAGAAGTAATCTAGTAGACACTACTGACTTTCTTGCCCTCTGCAGGCCCTCCTTTGCCTCCCATCAGGAGCCCGTGGGGAGTATGATCACCTGGTGACCCGCCCTGACCTCATTCTGGAGCAGCTGCTCATGAACATGAAGGTAAGACAAAAATCAACTTTCCTCCATATTGTATAGAAAGCCATCCTTTGATTTGTGCAGTTCTGCAGGACTTTGGTTTTGAGCTTAACACTTCCATTCCGTATCGTCTCTAGAATTGTTAACACTACAGAAAAAGGTATGTTAAATTTCAAGATTACAGCTTTATCAGTGGGAGTTATTGGTACAATATTTTACCTGGATTTTGTACTCTGCAGGTTGCCTGGGCGTCCCAGGTGGTACAGGTGCTCCATGAGGAGTTGAGGAGGAGTAAAGACATAGCAGACCTGCGCTTTGACCAGCTGGATGCCATACTAGCCAAGTATGCAGCCAAGGCACTGGACTTCCCTGTGATACAGTACAAAATTTCACCAGGTATACTGGTCTCTGTGTTGCTCTTGACACTGTCATTGAATGGTTGTGATCTAGACATGTTATTTTAACTTCACTTTGCTGTCGTTGCCAGATTAGCTGAATCTGTTTTTTGTGAGTGTATGTTTGTTGTCAAAGCATCAACTGCTTTTGACACAGGGGTTACAGAAGTAGAGTATTGCTGCATGATTTGTATGTTTATATTCAGGAGGTTGAGAAATGCTATATTCTAATGTTTGGACAGCAAGTAATGTAATTGTCACTCTGTGATACTTAGAAATTTGTATTGGCAACATGCCCTTAAGTCTACTTTTCTGGATATTCTGACATGTAACTTTTCCTATATGATGATAAGAATCCATAAGACACATGTAATATTTCAAAAACATTCTTTGGGACCAGTGTTGTTGATGAATTGGAAGAACAGCAGTATTTTGACTGTCTGACTCCATTCTTTTAGTTGTTAGCCATTTCACACAAACCTGGCATTAGACCATTATCTTTCTTTTCATACCATTTTGAGTACTTCTCCCTGTCCTCAGACTCCAGAAGTGGAACGCCTGTTACCCTGTCACCCACCCCCACCTCCATGGAGAAGACCACCCCTTCTGTCACACCTTCAGCTTCTCCCTCTCTCCTCAGAAAACATGCAGGGTCTCCAGGGAAAGGTATTCTGTCACATTTTTTGCATGAAAATTAAGTAAGGCAACTTGTTTAGAACTACATTTAATATAAATTTCCCAAACTTCTCTTGCACCTTTTTCAAATCTTCTATCTCTGGTAAATGATATGCTTGCCATATTAGGACTTTCTGTAGTCTTGTCTCCATTTATAGCATTACGTTTGAAATCTCATCATTGTGTTGCAATGCTGGTATGTTCTGAATGCTATTTGGATTCTAGTGGATATACTATAAAGTCCTATGTTTTCATATACTATATTAACAGATATTCTATAAACCACAAGAGAACCTGACAGTCATCATCAAATTTGGACTCCATGTTGGTCTGCATTGCAACATACATTTCTGAATTTGTTTCTGTTGGTGTAGGTGACAGCAGCAGCCTGTACAGCACCAGTGCTGGTGGCAGGAGCTCGGCTGGCCTCCCCAGTAGCAGTGTTGGACAGAGGAGTCCTGTTCCCAGCAGGAAGGTTAAATCCCATGTTGGAGTCATCGCAGCATCAGGCTACATCCTGCCTGAAGTGCCTCCTATCAGGGCTCAGTGGGTACCTGATGAGGACGTCACACACTGCATGGTCTGCAAGTTTGAGCAGTTTGGGATGGTAGGTGGACACATTTTCAGTATCAGAAATGTTAAGGATATCCAATAGTTCCACTGTTGATATGCACACTCCTTTTTGACTTTGAAGTGACCAAGCTCTTTGTTGTGTTACCTGTTTCCAGTTTAACCGTCGGCACCACTGCCGGAGATGTGGCCGGGTAGTGTGTTACAGCTGCTCCAGTCACAAGGTGTTGGTGGCTGGATACGGAGACATTCCTGTCAGGATCTGTGCTGAGTGCTATGAGCAGTTCTACAGGGGAAGGTGAGTTAAGCAAAAATGCTCTGTTTATTGATTATAATTGATTATCAACAAATAAATGCATTTGATAACATTTCAGCACCATGGAGAGGTTGGGTGTCTGCAGACAAGAAATTAGTAACAAATTAAGCACATTTTAAACTCAGTCTTTGTAAATTAAAGATTTGTAATATCTAGTGTCTTGAAAAGTGCATGTATAACTAGTTAACATCTACACCTGCACAGATCCCGCCCCTCCAGTCCACAGCTGGAGGACAGACTGAAGGCCAGACTAGCAGGTAACAGCAAACCTTCACTGTACAACAGTAAACTTGATATGGCCAAATATTGTTCAGGGAAACAGCAATTCTTACATGATGATGAATTCTTACATAAGGCCACACCAATTTAATTTGTTGGTTCTCGGATTTTTTCAGAAAAAATATGAAGCGACAGGGCGAAAAAAAAATAAAATAAAAACAGGCCTGGGCATCCTATTATAGCCCCAAATGCTACGATAGGAGCCATGGAGTCAACATAAAAGGCTGGGTTAAAATTTAAACAATGAATTTTGAACTTTTAATCAAACCTTTGCATTGAGAGATGGAAAAACTGTAACAACTGGGAAGAAAAGGACTTTCTTCAACTGTTGGGGACAAAATGTGAGCATTTTTGAGCTGA
The DNA here is from genome assembly GCA_013266295.2 of Branchiostoma floridae x Branchiostoma japonicum. NCBI lineage: Eukaryota > Metazoa > Chordata > Leptocardii > Amphioxiformes > Branchiostomatidae > Branchiostoma > Branchiostoma floridae x Branchiostoma japonicum. The sequence continues at coordinate 20,991,084 of CM023840.1, forward strand.
TTCAGAGCCAGAATTTTTTTTTTTTTTTTTTGCAAATCAGAAAAAAATGAAGAGGCGAATCCGAGAACCAACAAATTAAATTGGTGTGGCCTAAGAAGGGTTTGTACCAAATAAGTATCTTGGCAATAATGGACCAGCTTCTACTACATAATGTAGGTGTATTTCACACATAAAGATTATTTTGTATTTTAAAACAGACATTTCAGTAATGGTTTCCAAAGTATATATAGCCAGGTGAGTACAATGATTGTTCAAAAGGTACAGATTTCATCCCTGGAGGATAAAGTAGGGAATTAAGTACAAAATGTACATATACCACCACCCCAGGTATCAGCACCAGTCCTGTGGCCAGTGGCGCAGGCAGTGCCACCAGCGAGGCCCTGGAGCCAGACTTCCACCAGGAACAGCTGGAGCAGCAGTGGAGCTGGAGGCTGGAGTTAGAGGAGGACAGGAATGCGGCAGTCAGGGAGGAGTTCTACTATGAACAGGTACAGCTTAAAATAAGGCACTGGTCTATTTGTACATTCATGGTGGGAAAATGATCTTGGTGATATTGTCGTGACATCTACATTGTAACGGTATTGGTAAAGGAATAAGTTTTAGATTTAGAAGGTTTCTCTATGTCAGTACTTGAGTTTGCTTTCCAAGCAGTGCACTTCACTTTGACATGTTCTTAAACGTCTTTGAGGAACAAAACCAAAAGGATACTGGTATCAGTATGTCTTAACATGCATTTATTCCTACAGCTGTTAAACACAGTTAAAAAGATCCTTTATGTTCTTTTTGCCCTTTACGTGTCCCCTGCAGGCACCCAACACATCCCTGTGTGTGTCCCTGCTGAACCTCCACAGTGATGACCATGCTGCAGGCCAGCACATGGTGCAGCTCAGCCACTCCCTGTCTCTTAACCTCAACTACCCAGATGTGGACTCCAGTCTCATTATTAGGTTGGAACTTAAATTAACATGTCCTTATTGCTGGAATTTTTGGGTAGTCCATAAATGTTACTCACACCATATTAGTACAGTTACCGGTACTGGTTATGGTGGCATTTTCTGACAGTTTGTTACATTGTACTGAAGTACTATTGAATTAGTTCAGCTTTCCACAACTGCAACAATTTGCACCAAATTCTGATTTGTTGCTGTGAGAGGGCCTAAGAATGTGTGTTGCCGTTATTCCAGCATGCTTCGCTACCTGCTGTTCAATGCCAAGATGAAGTTTATGAAGGCAGGTGAGAGTTCTGGGATTGAGATGTGTGACACGTACCTGAGCCATGTGGATGTTCTGAAGATGCTGGCCCAGGCCCACTTCCATGGCCTGCCTTCCATACAGGAGCTGCAGTCTAAGGACACTGCCAGGTGAGGACCAGTAATGAGAGTTTAAGATCTGTTACAGTTTTGAGGATTCTAAAGTAAAAATGTCTCAAGAAGTAGCAATCCCATTAGAGACTGTAAGTTCTGCATTGTACAGTACATTCACATTCACATCCCAGAGATGCCAAAATGGTCTCCTGAGATCAGAATGAAAAAAAAAAAAATCATGATATTCCCCCCACCATCCAGGCGGCTAAGGGACAGGCTAATAGAAGATGAGCGGCTGGACTTAGCCATGGACTTCTCCACTAAATGTGGGCTGGACTCTGCTGGTGTGTGGGCAGCCTGGGGCATGGCCTACCTCAGAACAGGAAACTACCATGCTGCAAGGGAGAAGTTCAGCAGGTGTTTGAAGGTAAGTGTCAAGAGTGGCTGTCTAGAACGTTTCATGCTTTTTATGTTATAGTCATGGTACAGTCTGACCAACTTTTGGGCAGTTTTTATTGAATACCTTGTTTGTTTGCTTGTTTCTGCAGCCCCCCTCAGATGCGAATATGATTAGCCACAGCTCCAAAATGCTGACAGGGATCCTTCAGTGCCTGGAGTCCACCTCCACTGCCACACTGGCTCCAAGCAGGGACCTTGTCAAGAACCCCTATCTGGTCATTAACTACAATTGTTTAATGTTTTAATACAGTAGGAAAGTACAATGTATATAAAGTCCTAATGTTATTAGAAAGAGTGTGGTTTCTATCTGTGGATATATCACATAGACATAATGGAGTCTGGCAGGTTGTATTCATTCTTGTGTACATGTATGTTTAGAATTGTAGCAAAATTTTACAGTTCCTGTTGTCCCCCTGCAGGGTCTGTCTGGCAGCCACAGGGCCTCCCAGCTGGCTGACCAGGTGTTCCATGAATGTCTGTACTACCTGCAGATGTACGGGACCCACCTGGATCTCATCAACTTCTACTACGGCCACAACAAACTGCCCAAGGCTGTCAAATACACTCTAGATAAGGTTGGTTGTGACAAATATCTAATATAAAATGTGTATGCCCCAGCAGTTGACACTCCTGTGTGCAAATATGATACTGAGATTTGGTACCTAAGCATAGATTGATAAAGTCTGTTCTCATTGTAATGCTTCCCACATTAATCAATGTAATGAATATGTGCTTCAAGTTCATCCTGGGAAACTTAACAAAGAATTGCTTACAGTAATGGCCATACTTTTCATACAACAGCACTGTTCCCCAGAAGTGTTCATCGAAGGTTTGCTGGTTCCCTGCCTGAGTCGAGCACAGCTGCCCAAGCTGCAGGACCAGATGGTCATGTTTGATCCCACCCTGGCTAAGTGGTCTGCCTACCTGACTGCTGCCTGCCGTTACCTCAACAAGAACAACCGCAACTACAGCTTATACCAGTTCCAGATCTTTATGAAGGTGGGTTTTTACAGTAAAATCTGGTGGATCTGGTTAACCCAAGAAGCTGTGGCTTGGTACATTGAAAAGTACAGGTTGCTCCTGTGCTGGTTACTGAAGTGTTTCCAAACCTTATCAATATCGCTCCACAGGACTATGTACGAGCTGCCATGACCTGCATCAGGTTCTTCTCGGCTAGAGCCAGTACCTATACCGAGCTCTTCGACAGGCTGCATCATTTAGCTAGTGCCAAGCAGCACCTTACAACTGTCCTTGAGGAACAACACAGTGACAGCATGGGCAGCAAGACAGCTGGCAGCCACAGCCCTGTGCTGACAGGACAGTCAGCTGGCTGGGGAGAAGATAGTAAGGAACCAAGTATCAAAATGACCATGAGCAGACCAGAACTGAACAGGTTAGAAAGTTCACATGGGGTGTACCCCAGTAGTCATAATGTGTGTCCTGTTATAGGCATCACTATCAATTATATTAAGTCAATTTATATTAAGTCTGAATTTTCACTTGTCTGTTGTGGGCATATACATGTAGAAGTAGATTAATTACTATTAGCTGTCTTAAATTTGTAGCTAAGACCTCAGTCCCTATGTAAAGCCCTGTGCCATGTTTCACAGTTTCTTGTGTCCAAAACCATTTTGTTAGACACATCAACACCATCACTCTTCAGACGGATGTGACCAAGTTCCTGCACCGCTGCATGACCCTGTCCCAGAAGGGTGCGTCCAGTGTGGCAGGGGAGATGGCCAGCCCTGGGAACCTCCCCTCTCTCTTCGGTAACAACAAGGTCAAGTCTGAGGTGGCATGCATGGTGAGTCAGCTGTGTTCTGTAGTTGTTCCAGGTTTTGTTGATTAGTCAGAATTTATACTGGAAAGCCAAAAGGACTGATAGATACTAGTGTGCAAAAAAATGTTAACAATGGTTTCTTGTATATTTTCCAGGTCCTGCTTGGTGGAACACACATCCAGGATGGTTTTGGGCTTGCTTTCAGGATCATCCAGGTACCATGTTTACACTTATTGATGTTCCCAGCACAATCCCTGGGCCTATGTGATAAGTACCAGTATTTTACTGTATATTTAGGCTGGTAAGACTTATAATATATTCAGGCTAGTAAGACTCTGGTAAGACAGCTGCATTGAGACTTGTTACTCAGCTTGATATTGCTGTTTATTTTTCTTCAGGACTTTCACCTAAATGCCACCCTAGTGTATATCCAGGCTGGCAGGACCCTGGCCAAACAGAAGCAGTATAAGGAGATCACCCAGCTGCTGCAGTGTGTGGAGGAGTCAGGGCTGTCTGATGAGCAGAGCTGGGATGAGATCATTGGAGCTTGTCTCTTGGTGGTGGCTGATGATCCAGGACAGGTAATTGTTGGGAAAGTGTATGCTCGGAAATGATGTGCCATCTACTGTCTGAATATTCCTTCACATCAAAACTATGATCTTATATATTTTATGGACGTCATTCTTCTCAAACATAATTGTATCCATGCAATTTTGGTGCTGTATATGGAGAATACATAATCACACTGAAGGTTGCTAGTTCACTTTCTTGATTTTTATCTGTAGTAAAAATGTTATGATTGATATTGTTGGTCCTTGCTAACATCTGGTATACATTTTATTTGTATTTATTTTGTGTCACAGTCAAAGGAAGCTGAAAGCTTGATCAAGAGAATCAGAAGTGATGCCAACAAGGTAATCTTCATACCATTGGGAATCTTACTACCTGTAACTTACGACTTTCCATTCACCACATTTTGTATATCAGAAGTTTGAAATGTGTAAAACGCACTTGAGCCTGACTGAAAGTTCTTGTCTTCCTCCCCAGATCAATGCTTATATCCTGTGTGGAAAACTGAAGTCTGCATACCTAATCGCAGTGCGTGGAGAGCGTGTAGATGACATCCGACGGATTGCTGGTACCGCAGAGCGCCATGGCCAGTCTGCAGTAAAGAGTATTTGTGACAAGTGGCTGCTGGGATGGGAGGAGAAGAGGCAGAAAGAACGCCAGCAGCAAGAGCTGCTCAGGAATGTCAGGAGAAAATGACATGCCTATTATCCACATTTTTCAAGCTCTGTTCATATGAACAACTTAGTGTAAATGAACAAGGAAATGATTTTGACAGATATACTAATAGTGCTCCATTCTTGGATGTGAAGACATAGTATGAATCATAAGATTATATATAATTGCCTCTGGTAGGCTAGCAAGTGGCTGGCAAATATCAGTCCTACTTACAAATTTCAGATGTACAAATATTAGGCAGTACAATGGAGGTAATCTAAGTGTTTTTCCTTTCATATGATGAATGGAACTGAAGATGTAACAGTTCTGTAACAATTGATGAAAAATCATGAAGTCAGTTACTCTTTTGGGTAGCTTCATTCTCAGTGTTAACATGCTAGTAAATGATGCAATAGCAATTAGTTTGCCAGAAAGTTGAGTACAGGCAGTTTTATTGGCTACCATTCTGCAAGTTTGTTGCAAATTAAAACCTTTACAATATATGTCTATTTGCTGTAAATTAAGGCAAAGACATGCAATTTTTTTCCTTGAATGTACATGATAAAATTATAATGCAAATAAGTGTCTATCAGTATCACATAAACCTCAGCATCTGAAGTACAACCACATCTAACCCTTCAGCTTGTAAGATTGGGAACTACAGATGATAAACCAGATAGTGAGTGAGTGGAATCATTGACATTCTACTCAAGTCTTTTCAATGCAAAACCTCTATAAAATCATAATAAAGAAGACATGCAAAGTATGTCAATTGTACATGTTTCTATCTTTTAAAATATCATAAATGGTGTGGACAATACAAACATGGCTACAACGAAACAGAAATGAGCAATATCAAGGCAAAAATGTAGCAACTATACAGAGTGGTCAGATTAGTAACATTTGAAAAGCAGATGAATATATGAATATGATTTACATGTAACGATTGTCTCTTTACTTAAAATAAGTAAATTGATGTGGAAATTTTCCGCAGACAGTCCGTTCCTTCCACCAATCCATGCATACATGTACCATGAAGGGAATGTTCATCTGTATACAACATAGGTTTCATACCAAGAATACCAAGCTATACTCTTACACTATATTACTGTTAATGCACTATATCTGCAGAAAATATACACATAACTATAGGTGATGTTGAAATGTGACAATAAAAAAGTAACAGGTGACACTGTGACAATAAACAAATCATTGGAATTTGCTATTTACATAAATCATTGTTTTTCATGGGACTGTACAGTCCATGACACATTTAATTTATGGCAAACTAGGTATTAAAATGACATGTAATTAGCAGGTTTCTACCTGCTAAGCCACCAACTTTTACTCCCATAAATTACTGATAATCTACAGTGATTTTTGTCCTGTTTCTAGCTTACTGCTTGAAATCAAGGATCCCTAGGTCTGCACTTCCTGTTCATGGCTACAACTATAGTGTACCTAGAAATTGATGTCAATTTCAAGAGCTTTCAACTAATCCAGGTTGAAACAGATGTAATATTTTTGCTATCATCCCCAGATTTAAATGACCCTGCTGGCACTGGGATCATATTCAGGATGGTCGGTGATAGGGGCCTTGTCTGACACGGTGGCAGGCATCTGGGTTTGAGACCGAGCTATTCTGTTTAACCTCCATCTCCAGAGAGACATCCCCAGATTGCCACCCCACATCAGAAAAGTCACCCAGAAGGCACCCTGCAATCAAGCAACACATTACTTCTCATGCCTCACCCATTATCTGGCCTCATGCTGCCAGCTGCTAGTACCCGTAACACAAGTCTAACTTGAGTCTAATTCAGTTTTTCTGTAACAGCAATATTTGGTGAAAAAGACTGGTAATGTGGTATAATGTAGACTTTTGTGTAACTTACTCAAAAACTGTATTGTCTCATTCCTGGAATACGTCTTGTACAAGCAAGAAAAGGAAGGCCCTGTATGTGCCAAATATAACAAGCAACTAATGACTTTGCTTAGTCTTACCTGTGCAGCTGCCAGGTGTGTGTAAAATGTTGAACCGTTGTACGACCCCCAGTCCAGAGTTGGTGCATCCACACATCTGTACAAAATCCACCAAAAATTCACTTCCTATTAATTATCTGAGCAAATGCATTGCTCTCAAATTCAGTATATAGCATATATCATTCAAAGATTATATTCAGGAGTATGTGTAGTCTATCACTGCCACCAGACTTTTCCTCTGATTTGAAGGGAGCTGTAGAATTAAGCATCAAATATACCAAGTGAGTTCAACCTTTCAAAATTAATGTATACCCACAGTATGTTCAACTACAATCATGCATATTACCTGCACTGTACAATGTAATGTGAGAGGCTATCTGTGTTTGATTTGCAGAAATTTAACACACAAGTAGCATTAGATAATATACATACTTGAACCCTAAGCTGCTGAGAGAGTTGCACCACATGGTGAACCCAACTGACATGACACAGGTAGCAATGAAGACCAGGGCCATCAGTCCCGCATTACACAGGATGGCTGGCATCACCCACATCTCTGTCCTGAAAACAGAAAGTTGTTCATCAACTCCTTATCTCTCCTTCTAATTGTTGAGAATTAAACAACTTGTGTCAGATTCTTATTCAAGTACTCTACCAGTCAAAAAGAAACTTGGTAAATGTAAGTGCAATACACTAACAGTTTTCCTTCATCAATTTTCTGGTACAAATTTTAACCCCATTCCTACACAATTTGTGTTAACTCCCACTGAGTTTCACACCAAAGAAACAGTAACAAATCTCTTTAATATGATCTTTTGTTGTCATGTCAAATTTGCAAATCATGGTACCTACGGGTCGATCTGTCTGTAGAGGGCGTATCCATGGTAACCAGCAGCCAGTAGTCCATAGAACAGGGTAAACACACTCAGGTAGATACAGAAATGGCAGGAACTGGGAGAACCAAAGCTGTCCACTTCAAATGTTTTTGCTGTTTCATTTTTCCATTTCAGGCTTCCATACAAGATACAATTGGAACCAAAGTTGGCCTGCAAAGAAAAGACACACAGGATACATACCAGTAAGAACTGTTCCAATATATTGGGTGGTCGTCCTCCCTCAATTTACGTCCCTAAGCTGTCAAATGTGCTATCCAGCAAACTAAGTTATGTTCTCTGCACAACTAAGTAAATAGTGCAACAATTGATCAACAGGCTTCACTTTTACCTAAATGCAATACACACACAAATCAAATACTGGCTCATCCCTGATTGATCTACTTTGTAACTTGATCAACGCCCCTCGCGTAGTTTTGGAACAGTCCGCTGACCCTGTTGACCCGTCCACTAGATCAAGCTCCTTCTTGATGATAATGAACTTCGCTATCTTCAAACTACTTATCACTTGCATGATTGACATAACATTATAACGTTATGATGCCATTCGTTGTTGTTGTCTCGGCAATGAACTTGAACGCATTTTCAGTAACGTCGTCAGCAAGCATATTTTTCACTTCCTGCCCAACGTGTTTACACTTGCGCAGCTAAGTAGTTGCTTTCCTCAACGGTGTATTTCCACTGTTATTCTCGCCATACAATGACTACAAACCAAGCCTCATACCTCTTCAAGACCAGTAGGAATCGATGTGGCTAAGCTGGCAATACCACAGGCAGCGTAAAGTAGAGTTTGGACTAGTAACATCACATTCCCTCCGAATCCTGCCATTTTGTCTTCTCAAAACTTGTGGTAATGATGCATCATGGGAATGTTGCCTTGGGGGGCGTGTCGTTCATGGCGACGCCACAGGGGTGGGTCCTTTCAATGGTTAAAGGCCCATTATGTAAGTTTAGGACAATACAAAAAGTATATTTTCCGGCCATTTCTTTACATAGTAAGTTGACTTTACACTTAAGTATTCCAAAACAATATTCAGGGAGAGAATATGCAACATCGTTGCTCCATAGAAATGTTTTTAAAAACTGTGAAAGAACTCACATTCAAACCTCTGGCCACACACACATTGGCTGTGCTAGGCCTTGTGTCAATTACCACCCCAGTGGGGGTGCCAACCGGGTAGCTTACCAGTTTCTGTAAGACCTCATCCTCACCAGACTTTTTCTTCAAATCTAAAGCGATAATGACCTCAGTTTGTTGATGCTGAACAAAATAGACTAAGTTCATAATGATATACTGCCTCATTTGAAAGATATGAGTGTTTCCAAGAAGGTAATCATGATAACATGTGCCCCTGTCTAGATAGCCCGGCCACATGGGGCGTACCCAACTAATTATCTCCCCTAGGGGGGCTTCCACTGTATGTTGTTTGTTGTGGTCCACTACCAAACCGGTGTCACCTCCAACTGAACAAGGACTGTTTTTGTGCACAAAATATAGGTCAGAAATGTGAAATAATGACGGAAAAGTGTTGAAAAGTGATAGAAAGTGTTGATAACACAGAGATTTGGTATATTTAGAATATTTCAATTTTTTGCGCAAAATCTTACATAATGGGCCTTTAATATGAGTACTAGTAGTAGCCTGACGAAATCGCGCTTCGTCTGCCTCAATTAGCCCCTGGCAGCGAGAGATTGTGTAACACAGGCTACATAACAGTTACTGGTCACTGAATAGATTTTTATTTCTGTCACATTAAACATCTTTGCTAATCAAAGAAGTAACGTTAATACAAACACCTTAGGAGAAGTGTCAATAGGAGGTGAAGTACAGTTGGAAGCTTGAAATATTTCATATACCAAACTGATTTTCAAATTCAAAATTTTGTGGTGTAACAGTCCTTTGACATATGACACCAACTATGTGGCAAAAGTTGTTCACAGTCCTGTCACATTTAGTGGGTTGTCCAATGCAAGGTTTCAGAGAAGGGTGGATTGGTCTGTGCAACTGCAGCAGTCTGACATGAAAAGGAGGATTTTAATGTTAACACATCCCATCCTCAGATTTGCTCATAATGCAATACTACCTCTTTGACCATCTATGTAATGTACACATGTACATGTAACATTACATGTCTTGTCTGAAACTGTTCTTTTTATAGTGTGTTGTAGTTCTGCTTTCCACATCACTTAGGCAACATCTAATATCAGTATTTGTTGTTGTGAACCAAACAGTCTTTGCGTTATACTATTTATTTACATATCAGTGATTAATCTGTAAGTACATTCCAAGTACAAGAGCAAAGTTATCCTCCTTATTCAAAAACCATGCTGTTCAAAGATAGCATTGAAACTACAATCTTAACAAATAGACCACCCCCTTAAATTAACCCTATCCTAGATCCTCCAAACAATGATACTGAAAGAATCATATGGGCAATACAAATACAAATGACAAACATTTTGACACATGAAAACATCCACATGTTTGCGGATAAAGTACATATATGCAATCGTCTGTTTGAACAGAATGCAAGTTCTTTTCTACACATAATCAAAAAATTAATGAATGTCAGACAACACCTCTGTACTGTAGAATTGACATTCCGTGCACCTCCTCACTATATAAATGGTATGAAATCTATGACAAGGAAAATTGAGCACTGTACTCAAACATCACTCCAGTTTATGTATACACAACTTTGTTTGTTTATATGACTCTCTCACTTCAATCTGACTGGTCTAAAAGCAATACAGCTGTCAAGATTTCTGTATCTGCCAACTATGCTACAGCTCCACACCACTCTCTGCATCACTGTATGCTAACTCTTGATTAAGTTGTTGATTGCCGATAGCTCGCAGTGTCCAACACTTTCTTTCCACACATGGCACAGATTCCTGTGTTGAAAGGCAAAGAAGAAAATAGTAGTCAGTGCTACTAGTCACTATATCACAATGATCATTGGATAAAAAGGTAAAGACTACATTACTAAAACGTTCAACCAAAATGCCACCAACAACTATTACACTTGAAACCGGTACTGGTCCTCTACTACCACTTATGCCCATACAATTTTGTTAAACTTAAAGACACAATTTTGTTCAAATGTGCTGATATAAGCAGGTCTAGGTCCTACCTTTCTTGTAAGCACACCCTTGGCAATAGTGTGAACCCTTCTGGTGAACAGTAGACTTGCAGATCCTGCACTTACGGAATTCCTGATAGGGGGAAAACCTGCAAAATGTAACAATTTCATTAAAATACACAAAACATTACAGTACATTTCCTCAGTAAATACAGTTGAAGAGTTCTCATAAGTTGAGTTCTGGCAGTACATCTGAGGATATGTCAAAATAAATGCAGGTTCAAATTCATAATGTTACAGCATTATAGCAATGTTACAAACTCATCATCACCTGTTTTTCTTCTGGGTCAGCAACTTGTTCTCATTGACTCTCCTACCACCTCCCTCTGTAAACAGAAAAACAGCTTGCCTCGATTTGTGCAATAGAATCAAGTCCCTTTCTCTACCATATCACAAAGATATCACAAAGATGTATAATATATTAATCAATTCATGTTCTGATTGGCCAGTGACCAGTTTAGCTGTGGCTAGGGTATCAACAGAGAGAGGCAGGAAAAAGGAATAACTGTTCAAGCAAACATTGATTTCCCAATCATAGTTACCCAGTACCCACTGAAGGGTTATAAAGTGAAAGCTACGTGAGGTCCATTAGAAAGTGTCCCTCTGGTAAGTCATGGGGTTATATGCATGTGGTGATAAATGCATTTGGCTATGAGTATGAATAAAATTCCATAGGTCAATCAAAAAAATTCAAATCATGTTATCTACACAAAATTTTGCAATAAATTACATGCTAATGGTGAAAAAGCTATCAACATAAAATAAAGTACCAGTTGTGTTTCTTGCTCCATCTTTCCATGGGTCAGGAGTGATGACCTTGCCCAACTTCTTCTGGCCTATAGCAAAATATAATGAAATTGGATAATAATAATAATATACAATTTGTTATTAGGAGATTATGTAGTATAAGTAATAATAGCGGTAATTCCTGTTGTCATAGACACCACATAGACAATGACGTCGTTGCATTTTTTGTTGGGCATATTTCAAGAAAGGGAAAAGCTGGAGTGATGCCTTCAGCTTCATGTTACAACAAAATCTCCCCCCCCCCCCCCCACACACACAATTGAGCCAAGGAGGTTGAGTTACTGATATGCCTCTCTAAATTACGCGCAGCACAACTCTGGGACTTAAAAACTAAATCCCCAAAGATAAAAGATTGTCCAAACTTACACTTTTCGCAAACCATTCTTCGATTAACTGACTGTTGTTGTTGTTCCTATTCCTGCGACGCGTCGAGACGGTATGTCGTAGCTCAGACTGGCACAATCTGTCTCACACCGAAGTACAGCATAAATCGCAGGCGTCACACAGGCCACCAGGGGCCAGGGTCCATCCGTTACTAGTGCCGAAGGAGGCGTTATGTCACATGTTGTATAAAAAAAAAGCACTTCAGTCTATGGCTGTCGATCCTCGACACGACAGTCGGGACCTCATTAAGTGATATCAGTTGAAAGTAATGTTTGCGTTGATTAAAAGCAGATCTTGTTCGTATGATTTTGTTCGCACGTTATAACGTTAGAGTTACATCGAATTTCCGATATCAAATCGGGACTGTCACTATGCTAAAATGTCACATCATAATGAAACTTCTTTCTTTCGTCATTATTTTTGCACACAATTAATTATGTTTTGATCATCTTCCATATACACCATATCACTTGGATCGCCCCCTGTAGCCGGTGCTCTGACACATTGGAACGCCGGTGTGAGACCTTAAGCCAAGCGTCAAACACAAACGGAAGGTGTCGGAGCAGCGGTCGTCACCTCGTCGTCTGGTACGTCGTGCAGAGTGCGATTTATGTCCACAGCAGTTGTGTCGTGGACATTTTGAGGTATGGAGGAATAACACTGAGCCACGTTGGTCGACTATCGGCACGTCTACTGAACTCTACTTTGGTTGAAAATGATGGTGCAAAGGAACAAGCGCCCACTAGGGCGTCACGACAGCATCAACACAGTTCGAACCTGAGAAGTACACCGACAACGAAGAGGCCTTGACACTCCTTCGCGCAGGGCAGAGGGCTCAGATAAGCCGCTGACACAACAAGCGCATGACCACAGTGGGTAAGCGTCACATAATTTTAACCCCCCTTTGAGAAATACAAAAATTTTCTCGTAAATCGCAACTTGATACTAATGATAGACTTAGATATTGCCCCCTCTCACCTTACTAGTATAGATAGAAAACTTCTTTAAATCAGTAATAAGAATGACGTATATTCTTTATTGTTACATAATTGGTGCATGGCAGATAAAACGTCACTTTCTCCTTGTCCAGAATTCCAGGAGTCAGCTGAAAGTCCAGCAACATGATGATCAATGACCAGTTGATCCTTGAGGAGGAATATGATGAGACCTACGAGCCGACGGAGGAAGGTGAGTGTTTCACGTCTCACCTGCCTATATAGATAGCGACTTTGTCTGAATCAAATTATTGTAATAGTATTTTTTGAAAACAGGGATTCAATAAGCATTGTCAATTTGATGACTTCCTTGATGATGAACTTATAAAGTCCAAAACTTGACATCATGCATTTCTCCTAATTTCATAGAAACAACTCTTTGAATGTTTGTGGTATATTCCCATAGTCATGTTGACTATTATAGATTCTAGTGATTTTGCACTCTGTAAACGTTTAATGTAATACTACTAATATAAAAATTCTCTACAGAAATTCGTGAGTATGCATTGGAGGTTTTGGGACTCCAACTGCCAAAAGATCAAGACTTGCTGTGGATTGCCAGAGAAGGAATCAATGCTCCACTTCCTGACGACTGGAAACCATGGTATGGCAATAAAATGTCCTTGCAAAAACAGAACTACTGATACAAATCCTTGACATTGACAGCAAATGTCATGTGCAAGGTGTACAGTACACCCTACCTCAGAGTGTGAACATGGGAGATTGATCAATGTTGTTTTATTTAGCACCAGGTAGGGGCTGTGGGGCATTTTCAATGGTCCAATTCAAATCCCTTTTTTTTTCATCCATGACAATGACAATGTTTCTTTATTGGCCATTGGCAACCAACCCATTTCCTATGATCCTTCCTTATTAGAGCATTCAGGTGAATGTTGCTGGCACAAAAATGACTACATCTGTACATGTATATGCAGAAGGTATACTATCTTTTATAAGGAGTTACAAACAAGGCACTATTCATTTGAGAGGGAAATACTCTGTATGGGCTGACATTGGTTAATTGTTATCAATAATTTGAATACAAGTTATTAAAACACCTACAGTACTGAAATCAGTTTAGTGTGCAGTTGGAGGTAAATGTAATCATAATTGTATTGTTGCATTTTTTATATACAGCCAAGATGGCAATGGTGATATCTACTACTTCAACTTTGCCACTGGGGACAGTGTGTGGGATCATCCATGTGATGAATACTACCGCAAGATGGTGCAGGAAGAAAGGGACAAGAAGAAAGGAGGAGGTAACCACAAGTCTCCTGTGCTTTGTATTGTTATTTTTTATTGTGAGCATACTTTGTGGCAAAACATTGAGAAATGATGTGTGATGATTTCCAATGTATTATAATAGTATTACATGTACATGTGAAATAATGAAGACATATGTTGTATTCCATGTGTATTTTAGGTTCATCTGGTAAAAAGCCAGGAAAGAAAAAAAAGGAGAAGAAGGAAAAGGGTGGAACCTCCCCAGCATTGAAGGCACAAACACAGGTATACAATGTATATCATATATATAAATTATAGTAATATGCAATCGTTCTATGCCGCACTAAGATGCACAGTGATGGTTCAGTGATAATTATGTTGACCATGATCTTGTATTTTCATATTACGAGAGACAGTTTAACAGGATTTCACATTATCTATTTTTCCTAGGGACTTGGTCTGCTAAAGGGTGAGCCCACCAGCCCCCTAGGAACCCTGGGTCCATTAACCGGTTCTTTAGGCAGCACTGGTCGGTCAGGAGGGCTTGGTGGTCTGGCTCCCCTGAAAACTGAACCTTTGTCTCCGTTGGGCTCACTGGTCAGTTTAATCATTAACTTTTTTGTTACATGTTAATGCATACAAACACAGGGTTGAAATAAATGGACATATTGTTATACATGTATATAGCTCACAATGCTAAAAGTTATGAAATTTACAAGAACTATCATAAATATCAAGTAGCTGTAACAATAGTTTACAGGCACCAATATAAGGAGTTATTATAAAACACTATTGACTATAGTAATGACCTGACCAGTAGCATGATTGTTATACCAGTGAATTTTGCACCTCTTGTCCACAGACCATGTTTGTAGCCTTACAGTGTTGAATTTCAAGTTCAGTACTGGACAGGGTAACAACTAATTAGGAAGGAGAGATTTTGTAGTGAACAAGGTCTTGTACCAAGATATTTGAAACTTCTTCTTTACTGATTGTTTGTCCTAGAGAGGAGGTCCTGGCAGCCTAGGTATGGACATGCCCAGGGGCTTGGGTGGAAGCCTGAACAGGTCCGGTGGTGTTGGGGAGGGGATCAACCTCTTAACAAGCCTCGACAGGGACGATGACAGTGAAGTAAGAGCTATGTGATGATGTTGATGTTAAAATTGAGCATAAAGTTTTGGAGGTACATGTAGCTTGTTATGATACCTGTTTTCTATGGAGAACTCTGGAGGATGTTGGATGACTTGTTTTGTTGATACTGATTGTAAAGTTTGTAGGATAGATGTACATGTCTCCAAGATGTAGCAGTTTGACATAACACATTTTAGTACTTGTTTCAGTGGATGTTTCCCAATTAATAAAATACTTCAAATTCTGCCCTCTTAGAGCTCAGCAGGCCTTGGAAAGGGTAAACACTTCAACCTTGATGACCTTGACATTGGGAATCTAGGATATGAGGTGGGAAATTTGAGTTTTGCAGTAAAAGTATTCGTGATGGAAAAAATTTCTTCTATGTAGACCATTGATCTATTACATCAGATTCTTGTGTTTAACAAACATACAGTAGATGATGGTATGCTGTTTTGCCATTTTTTAAATTATCCATTAAGATAGTTGAAAAATGGCAATCTGTTACATGTACAATAACACGGTTATGTGCATTGCTTGACAATGTGTACTATGTCTAAGAAAATTCCTACCTGCTTTCCAGTCTTCAGAAGGTAGTGAGAAGCCAGAGGACAGACAAATGCTTGGAGGGTCATCTGGGGAGTCTGATGATGATGATGGGAAGGACGTGGTAAGTTACTGTTACTGCTGTGCTCTAGGATATTGGGCTTTTGTCTGATAGTCATGGATTTCAGACAGAAACTTTGCCGTGCTTCGAATGGTGAAAACATCAAGATTCTGTATTTTCACATCATGCAGGACTTCGGCATCCCTAATCCACTTGACAGCATGAACAGGTCCATGAAGTCAGGATCCTCCATGTCTCCTGTGAGTTTTTGTTTTACACACACACTGCTCTCTGTCTCTGTTTGTAGGACCTTGCATGTAGGAGCAGAAAATATCAGTCAATCAACTGGTATTCCAGATACTTGTTATACTAGTATAAAATAGCACACACTAGGCCAGTTTTAGATAACATGTATTATATAATATTAGTTTCAGTGATAACATTGATTAAAACATTGTCGTTTTTTTCCTTCTATTTTCTGTTGCCCCAGGATGCAGTATTAAGACCATCTTTTCAAATAGAGAAGCATCAGGAAAGTCCCAAAGCTGCAGTAACAACTGACAGGTAGGCACAAATATTCTGCGTGGATTCTATATGACAGTCTTGTTTCAAATAGTGCTAATCAAAGTAAATTGAAAGCAAGGGAGCAAAGAAATATGATGGAACCATTCACTCATGCCATGATGCTTGAGGTTTATGAGATAAATTGTATAAACCAAATCACTTTCAATATGGTTTTTATTCACTTGACGTTTCTATATTTCATATGGTATGTTGATGTTCTAGACATTTGGCAACAAGTCCATTCATGTCTTGTCCCACTTTGACAGTTTGACAAGACTGACTAAAACTGAAACATGTGTCTTGGTTTGCAGGATTAGGAAAGTACCTGCATTGCAAATAAAGGATGATGATGAAGAAATTGAAAAGGCTAGGATGGCTCTTCTGGAAGAAAAAGAAAAAGAGCTGGAAAAGCTACGAGAGAAAGTGAAAGAAGAGGAAGAAAAGGAGAGGGTCAAGCTGAATCAGGAGAAAGAAATGAACCTCAGGTACATGTGTAGTCTGTCAACAGATTATATTTGCTTTTAGTAATGTTTTCTGTGAATATCAACTTCAACATGTGTACAATACTTAAACAAAATGACAAGCTTGATAGTAGCAGCAAGCAGCATCCTCACCTCACTGTGTTTTTTAATGTCATAGATCTCTAAGGCTAAAGATAAAAGAAGAAACAACCAATGAGGAGGCTGTTTTGAAGGAAGGCCAGCAGGATGCCCTACAGAAGCTTCGCAGTCAGCTGGCAAGGGAGAGGGAAGAGGAAGAAAACAAGATCAGGTACCTGTGGTCTTTCAGTTTGTGCTGTCATATCACCCAGCATGTGTTCTTAATTGTGTTGTGGCCTAACAAAATTTCTGCATATTAATCATTTTAGACAATTGTTTCCAACTATCACACATTGTGCAAAATATCTCTGTTGTTAGAACTTGGATAAGTTTCAATTTTTTTATTGTTGCTGCAAATGAAGACTCAAATATGTACGTGTACATTTGTTGTTTTAGTGAGGCCAGAGATTTTTGTGATTCATTTGCTTGTAGAATGGAGGACAAAATTTATGTTTCAAACTTTAGGAAAGAGTCAAAGACTGCGTTGGATAAGTTACGTAATGAAATGTCCAAATTGGAGACCGAGGAGGAAACTAAGAAGCAGGAGGCTGTGAGGAAGGTTGAGGAAGAAGAGGAGAATGCTGCTGAACAGGAGAGGTCCAGGTTAAAGCAGGAACACGACAAAGAACTGCAGCAATACAAAGTACAGCTGGAGGAAGAGCTGGACCAGGTAGGAGGTCTTTGTTGTTTGTGGATAAGTGTGTGAGTGATGGATGGGGAAAGGGATTGAAGGGAGGGAAGGTCAATTGAGCAAACAAACATGTCTGAATAAAACTACACATATTTATTGTATAACGTACTATGAACTTTGGATTGCTTCTCTTCAGATGTTAGATGAAATCAAGGCTGAACATGAAGAAACAGCTGCCCAGAGAAGAAGAGAGCTGCAGGAGGAGCATGGCCAGGCCATGGAGGAGCTGGCCCAGCAGGAGAGGGAACTGCAGCAGGAGAGAACTCAGAGGGAGGAGCAGGTTCAGAAGGCAGCAGGGACCAGGCAGCAGGCTGTGGAGGATTATGAACATGAGGTAAATCAGTGGCTTGACACAACTATAGTTCAGAAATAAAACACATAAATAGGAGTGACCCCAACATTACCTGATTGTAATACAATGCAAGCTGTTTATTTCGATAAAAGATTGTGACAGTATCTTGTTCGTTTTGCTGTTTGTTCAGTTGAGTGATGTTCTGGAAGAGAGGAGAGCAGAAATTGAACAGAAGCATCAGAAGGAAATGGACAGACTGAAGGAGAAACACCAAGACAGGATGACCAGTCTACAACAGGAACATAAAGAGAAAGTAAGTGGTAGAGAGAGGACATTGTGGTGAGAACAAGAGATAGGTGGCTTGAATGCAAATGTCACAACAGGTTTGAATTATGTAAAACAAGAATATGGCACCTAAATTTGTCTAATGAAACTGATTTCATATGACAAAATGTTGTCATGTAACTTAAAGTCCATGTAACTTAGATTGTAATGTTTTGCTCAAGATGGATAGAGAGCAGTTTGTACACTTGTAAACATTTTACTTGTAACACTCAGGCATCAGTCACTTTTGAAGTGATTGTTGTTGACATCCCACTGCTATATTTGTCCATGTAGGAACAAAAAGAAAAGTCTACCCTTGAAAAGAAACTGGAGGCAGATCTTCAGAAACTTGCCAAAGAAAATGAAAAGAGGCTAGCAGAACTTGAACGTGATAAGAAGACCAAGACCAAAGAGATGGAGAACTGGCAAGGAGAAGTCAAGCAGATGGAAGAAAAGCTGGACAGGAGAAAAAAAGAACTTGAGCAGACCAACAAAGATCTGGATAAGGAGGTCAGTGCACTATTCATACACTGTCAGGTGGATTTGGGGCTGGCTAAGTATTGTAAGAAACACTGTGAAGTGAAAATTGAATCTTTTCAAAACCTTGACCCCCAATGTAGCATTCTAACTTTTGAAAGATGTAAGTTGAGACAGTTCACTTATCCTTGTTCTACAGGAGGAAGAGTTAAAGACAATGAGACGTGAACTTAATCAGAAGAGGAAGTCTCTTGGACAGGATGTCAGCAGTAAAGAGTCGACTGAGCCGGCCTCACAGGAGAGAGAAGACATACAGAGATTACTCAGGTAAGAAGTCCAATTGCTTAGATGTCTAATACTAATAGTCTACCAGAATGGAAGGGCAACAGAAGGTTATTGTAGACAATTTTGTAATTGTGGAATGAAACAGTTATTCTGTTTATGTTGCAATGGACAAAAAATGCCATTCTCTAAATATCCATTCTCTAGATATCTCTAAAAGCAATTTGGAGACAAAAGAGCACGGTTCCACAGTATGAATAACAGAACGCCATAAAATTCCCTACAGGAAGGAGCAGAAGGAACTAGAGAAGACTGAGAAGGCCAGGAAAGAGTTGGAGAGGGAGATCCAGAGACTGAAGCAGAGCAGGGATCACCATGAAGGGCAGCTCAAGTGGGTTTCCTTCTTTATCACTGTCATGTTTTCAACAGAAATACCCTCAGGGCCATGGCTAAATGCTTGTCATATCACAGAATGATTTTGACTAGATGAAGGCTGGTGCATAGATACTGTTTACAATCTGGGTGTTGTTTTTTACCAGGGACTTGAAAAAGAAGATAAAGGACAGTGGTTCTGAATACCAGAGATTACGAGCCAGTATTGGTGAGATGAAGGACGGAAATTCGTCAGGGGAGCCCAGAACAAACGGCGTCCACCCTGAACCAACAGAGGAGCCTGATGATGACCAACCGGCACCTCGACAGGACAGAGCATCTTTGAGGAGTCTGCTGGATGGCTGGTCCTCAGATGACCAAAGGGGAGATAAAGAGGATGACAGGGCACACAGAAGAACAAGAAGAAGGAGAAAAGAGAGTGAACATAGTAGAGCTGACAGTGACATTGATGGTGAATCCTTCACTGCATACAGAAACCCCAGACAGGACTGGATCAGAGACTTACATGACTCTGCCATGCTGGACAACCTTGGTGACAACAGCAGCATGCACCAGTGGGACAGAAACTTACGAGCACTGAACAGGGAAGCAGACTCCATCCAGGCAGCAAAGGAGTTTCTGCAGAAACAGAAGTCTTCACTCCAGAGGCAGCAGGCAGGGCTAAAGGTGGCCAAGCAAGAGTGGCGCAGGGACATGGTCAACCAGATAGGAGCAGCATCACCAGCAACATCCATGTTGCTTCAGGTAAGATGCATGAAGTTTTCATCTCTGTGATTTCTCTTTTGTGAACTTGTGTTGTATTGTACTACTAGTAAATGCAGTACTAGCCAGTAGTAAAAATGTCTACCAAGCATCTATACATACTACATACTACACATTTGTATATTGGTAAGGGAAAACTGTTTCTGTATCAATTGTAAGGTTTGGCAACATGGCTTAAGGCATGGGCTGAAAATGACAATAAAGGTGAATTTTCCTTTCCAGGATGTGAAGGAGAACCTGGAACATGAAGCAAAGGACCTGGACCAGGCCTTTATGAGCATGGGAGCCTGCCAACGGCTGCTGTTAGAGAAGGAGCGGAAGCTAAAGGAACTGAAGGATACCATCAAGATGGACCATATGGTCAGATACAGTCTTGATATCTTCTCACTTGATCAGCATGTGACATGAACTAGACATAGCATGAAATGTTTTTAAGCAGCTGAATTTGTTTAACATGTCACCAGCTTTAACTACTAGATAACATACAGATCTGGGATATCAACAGTAATGTTGTTGTTGTATTGTCCTCAGTTAGCAGACAGTGACTTCACAGTTGGAGGTCTGGGACACACACTTGTGCAGAGTGACTCAGAAGAGAGCTCCACCAGCAGTCATGAACTTCATAATGGCTTTGGCATGAAGCAAAGTAAGCTACCCAGATTCTCTGATTTCTTATAATAATAGTAGCAAATCACACTTTGTACATGCATCTTTTAGGGCAGTTTTTTTGCTATACTTATCCTGTGTTGTTTCAGCTCCTCTGGATCACCTCAAGAACCAGGATGTCTTCAACTTACCAGGAACTCCACAAGTGACAAACCCTGCTGTGATTGGCAATGTCCAGTCCTTGGCTGAGTCTGTGCAGAGACTGAACAGAGAGCTTGCCAGTGTGCTCAAGGTCATCATGTCAAAAACCCCTCAAGGTGCCAAAAACCGCCACCCCCCCTGTAGCAGAGTCCAGAGACTTACCAGACATGGTGACCTCTGTGGAAGGACCAGGACGTGGTGCTAGTCAGTACAGTGGGATGGACTATAGACCACAGAGACTTAGCCCCTATCTTCCACGTGTTACTGACGGTGTTGAGCATGACTTGGAGACAAAGTGGAAGACGTACTTTGGAGACTCCTTTCATCCTGCCTCCACAACACAGGGTAGATGGGGATATGTTCCTGCCGTGGACCAACTAAGAAGCTTCCACAAAAGTTCCTCAAGCAGGACAGGGGATACTTCCAACAGGAGCACAGAGGATGTTCTCAAGTCTCACAGGCTTTGGCTGGACAATTTCAGGAAGGAGACAGACTTGAAATCAAAACCATTTCTGCCATTTACAGGTTCTAAGGCTTAAACTGGAGTAATTGGACACTAATGTGTGAAATACTGTGTGAAAAGCTTCTGTATTGTCATTTAAAAAAAACTACATAATTAGGAAATAGCACAGATATAATCTGGAACTTTTCATACAGTTTGCAGTGAAATTGGCACATTTGTTGTGTAGGGATCATTTAGCAACTTATCTGAGGTTGTGTGCTTGCTTTGAGCTACACATCCTTAACATGGCAGTAAACCCAATATCCTTTTATTTCAGAATTGGTACTATTGATGAATGGTAACCATAATGTAATTATAGGGTGAAAACTATGATTCATATAAATATTGACAGTTTGACATTCCATCATTATTCTCTACATCTACCCTATATGTGTATTCATCTTTTCAGTGATTTTTATGGTAAATTCAATATTTCAGACTTTCAGTACTTCAATAAGGTGAAGCTGTGCCTGATATGTACGGTGGATTCACTAGAATTATAGTGTTTCATGTCACCTCTTCCATTGAATATGGCAGAAGATAAAAGCAATATAAGTACTTGTTTGTGTATGAGCAGATATGACTGTTGTCAAAAACTTTATCACTCTTCAAATGTACCGGTAACATGTATGTACAGAGAGCAATAATCAGTCACATTTAAAGTATCAGAAACAGCGATTTGTGGCTGACATGAAGATACTCAGTATAAAAAAACGGTGGAAGTGAAACAAGACTACATTCAACAGCAGTGAAGTAGTTTGACTCAATTCACTGCTTGATATTTCATCTGAAATAGTACCAGCACAGAATGCAACTTAAAATTTTAGTTGTGTTCTGTGATGATACTATCTCAGATGATTGTTCTATAGGATCAATGGGGTTAAAAAGGGGCCTTTTTTAACCTTGTTTGGAACGTCCTTGTTTGGATTTACTGCAGTTTTGTTAAGGTTACTGTTAACATTTAACATTTTATATCAAGGTGGTACCTAGAATGGCTTCCTTTTAGTTTCTGAAGAGCTTCTGAAGTTACATAACCACTGCTATTGCTTTTTCATTGCCAGGATAGCTTTATACAGGTGTTGACTTGGGAAATTACACCAGAAGTTGTAAGATAGTAGCTGTGTCAGTGCCATTTGGTACTGTTTGTTGAGGTGGTATGGTTATCTTATTTTAACTTAACACCAGGGGTAGATACACCAACAGTATTATGTGACAGAAACTGAGGCCATAAAACGTACATGTATATCAAATATTTCCTGTAGTATGAACTTTTATCTATAAAAGCTGTGGTAGACAGATTTTAGGGTAGCCAGGTAGTGCCTCAATATTGCATTGAAGTTTCACACAGATAGAATCTGCAATTGAAGTAATTCATGACAATCTTGTAGATCTGTCCTATCACAATAACTATGGTGACTGCTCCTTCCTTTTGGACTTCAACTCCCCACAGCTGTAGTATTGCTAAGCTTAGATACAGGGTAATTGCTGCCTTGCATATGATGTGGCTTGCAAAGTTGCCTTACTAAAGTATTTTTGCCTTGCACTGTATGAAAAAGACTACAGAATTTGGCTGAAATATGGAGTGAGTAGGAAATACACATGTGGGATACTCAACTTACGCATACAACTGTCAAACATATGTCAAGAATGTTGCTGTGACGGTGCATACCATGTAAACAACTAGTATACTGTATATTTTATTGTCAGAAGTATCTTGTCAGGGAAAGGTAAAGGTATACTGCTCTCATACTATGCTAGACAGCATCCAACCTACAGAAGTCATCAAAATGAGGAAGTGGCTCACACCAGTTTTCAGTCTTATTTTAGCACTAGGCCATAGCAAGTAAATTTTATGGATGACATCCTCCGGAGACTGCAAAATTAATGCGAGAGGGCGAAAAAAAAACAAGGCAGGCCAAAAAAAACAAGATTCCTACATTTTCAGATTTTGAGATCGTAAACCTCGTTGAACAAGAATTTAGGCGGCAAAACATGATATCATACCCAACAGGTCTTCTGTTGCTGTATTCAACAGTATTACCTGTCCTTGCAGATGTGTCTTTATTAAATAGAACAAAAAAAGAGCTTGCTGTACCATCTTCAAGGTAGATACTACACTGGGTATTCATTTGTAATGGAACACCCTGGACTGTCAACACTTGCCATCAAACACGAGGAATTGCGCCTCAAGTTTGCTGGATCCCTGGTGGTCTCTGAGTTTAGAGACTGGCTACCAGGCAGGCTACAGGGCTCAATCACTGACAGAGTGACTCATAAACCGAACTGTCTGGAAGCCATACTCTACCTATATTGTGCCAACTGTTACAGCACCGATTTGTCTCTGAAACAACTTTGAAACTAAATAAAATTTTCAATTATTGGCCCATTATTGTACAAATGGTTTTGATTCAGTGGCAACATCACATATAAAATGAATAAAATACAACATTGTATCAAAGTAAAAATAAAAGAATAAGTCAGAGCCTTGTCTTGCAGATGGACGTTCATGACATATTTGCCCTTTTTTGGCATGTTGACCACCGTCGCAGGGCAACAAAATTTCTTGTTTTTTTTTCTGAAATCAGGCGAAAATTAATGAGCGCGAGGATGTCATCCATAAAATTTACTTGCTGTGGCCCTAATATGATATGTATATATGTGACTCTAGCATACTAGCTATACAGAACTTAAGTGATTGTCACCTATGGTATGCTAGCCACCTGAGCAATGCAGCTGTGTTCAGTTCAAGCAGGCATCACAAGTGTGTGTGTGTGAATACGATTGTGCACGGTGGGACCAATGCAGTGAAAGTGCCTGATGGGGGTAAAAGGTTTGCTTGTACATGTACATTATCAAAATTTCTCTGTACCAAACTTTTAACGTGTTGAATCCTGTACCTGAGATTAAAGCCACAGATCATTTCTGTTTGTTGTGTATGAAGTCAACCTACTAGACTGTAAATCGGTTTTTAACCAAAGAGATTCAAACAACGTAAGCCATGTGTCCATTTTTCCATGGTTGGAATAAAATTTGAACCACAGTGGACGATGTGCCTTGCAGTTCATTATTAGTTATACAGATTGTTCTTTTGACAGCATTCTAAAATCATTGACTCTGATGTATGAGCAAGGTGATATTGATTATGACAACAATCCCAACAAATTTACTAAGATATGTTCTTATCATCTTCTTGTATACGTATTCTTGTGTCATTTCAGAAGCGTATATAAAAGTACTTGTACATAAATTCACAACAAATTGAAATTTCCCTGCTTTATTCACACGAAACACCAAGAATATCTAGAAAAAAGATTTACAAAATATAGTTTAATCTCAAATTAATCAGGTCATATATCATTTTTGTTTTTCATGGTATATGCCATATTTTTCCATAAGAGTTACTGAAAATTGTGACACAATCAAAGGCAAAAGCCCTCAGTTATAATACTGCATATATTTGCATATATTAAATGTTAACATTTCATACATATATCTTGTTGGTTTCTCAGTAGCATAGCATTCAGTTAATTAGTTAATCAGTCTATTACAATAGGCAGGTCCTGGTGACAAGGAGAGGAAAGCTATGTAAAATCAATGACAGGATGTTTACTAAGTATTTAGTACATAAATCTACAACTGTCTAAACACCATAATCATCTTTCATGATTCATACAGTCAATGTTAATCATTACATGACAAATATTTCAACATTTTAGAATAACTGGAGCAGTCTCAGAGTACATCTTCCACTATTGCTGAATCAGTATGGTAGACTGACATTTCTTAAGGATGGCAGACAGACAGACCTGCTTATCTTATACATCATAGAAGATCTTGGCCAGCTGGTATCTGATGAAGAAAGCTACCATACTACCAAGTACCTGGAAACAATATAGAAGGTTACATGTATAAAGTCAGTCCCATATCAGTCTCATAGCCCACAAACAAGTTCTAAGCTATTAAGAGTCATTGCACGAGAAAACCAGGCAAAACCAGGCAGAGGTCGGAAGATGGGGGTCGGCCAAATCGGCTCATACTTTGTATGTATAATAGATATGTGGAACTATGAACAGCCATATGATTAAAACCCTCCAGGTATTTTTCATTATGGAGTTCTGGGACCCCCCTAGGAGACCCTCGAAAATCAAACAATTTATGGCTGAAAATTACTGAAATTGCGATGGCTACCCTGATAGTTCTAAGAAAGATATGAACATAACTTTTATATTTCTATACAGCATAGATACCCTAGTTTTACCGAACAAAAATTGGAGATGAAATATTGATATTAAGAGGGTGCACTAGGGGGTTATCAGAACCAATGAAATCAGAATTTTAATCTCTCTAAATTTTAGTCATTTTCAAGGGGCATTATCTCACACTCACAGTGGCTTTGGTGAATGGTTTTACTGTTGCTGGAGAGAGGAACATCTACTGATTCAAAAACAATTTTCATTGACGTGGGACACACATAACGCGAGCCGTGAATGGGGGGTCTTTATGGGGATTTTTCGAGTTTTGGATGATGATAAATCAGGTAATGACGTATCTCTGCGGGGTAAGTCATGGCTATTTTTTGTGTATCTGTGAAGGAACCATGCCAAAGTGTCAAACAATACTAAAAATAATCAGAAATATTAATTGGGGCTCTACATGGGGGATATGAGTATACTTGAAATAGAATAAAGCTGGTTTTACGCATTTTATTGTTGTTCTCCAAGATGTCAATTAGTAAGTCCCTTACAGAATTATTGTATGAATTGACTATGTGGTACATAATGAAAAAAGGCTCTGCATGGGGGTTATCAGGACTCCACATGTGATAAAACTTAATTCACAAGCCACATAGGTGTTTCGCTATACGTATTTCATATGGGCAATCATGAAACAAGACCAAAACAAAGGTCAAGAACATTAGGCAATTTCAGCTTTTAAGAAATACATTTAAGTACTTATTAATACAAGCCTCAGAAGTAGGTAGGTTTAAAATGCATCAAATGCAATTTCACGATGGTAAAACAAAAAATATTCTGGATGAGGAAATCTGTCTGATATTGACATTTACTGCCATTCCTATAACAATTTTGACACCATTTCATACCACCTGCATTTGAAGTAGCCAGGAACAAGCTACAAAATGTACGTGAGGTGTCTTTTTATTTTGGGGGTACCACCCACAAATAGGTAGGACCAGCCTACGATACGAAACAAGCAACAATTTTCCGTCAGTGACATCGAATTTTTGCCTCAAAGATATCAGTATGCTATGGCATAGGATTGATTCAACTTACTACATTTAAAAGAATGACCAGAAAATTGACTTTGAAAATCCAGTTTTGCCGCCCTGAAATTGTATTGGATGCCTTTGAAATGCAGTTCGGAGATGGGGGTCAGCGAAATCTACTCATACACGAGAAGCTTTTCAGTCACCACCAGTCACCTTTCGTGAACAATTTACTAAATAGCTATAGAGAACATCTGCTAAGTAAAGTGATATCACTTAACAAAACAGAATTCTCATTCATACCATTGATTCAGGATTGCTCTACATAACAATGTAAATGAAATGAGCTTTGTAAGGTCCTTGAGTATTTTGTGTCACTGACTATACTTTCAAATTGTTATTATATTAATCATGGAAGTTAAACTTTCTTAAATTTAGCCAGATTCATTCCTGAATCATCACATACTTTCATAATTATGAAATCTAAAACAATAAAGCTGTACAGTATGTCCGGTAATCAAGGGACCTAGCTTTGCAATACAAAAAATGCATGTCTACATACCTTTCAGCGCTGAGTACCTTCATAATTACTTACATGTATCAAATTGACAATCTAGAAACTAAACCCTCTGATTTCTGAAAAGCTTGGCCTTCATGCAGATAGCAGCTACAGGATGAGCTGTAAGCTCTATAGGTATGATAAGTAGAGATGCAGAAAGTACATATTTCCTTTATACCACATTCAAGTATCAAAGCCACACATAATTACTACATGTAATAGGAAAAACTGAAATAGCATGTTTTCGCATGTGCACGTGTGCACAGTGGTCTTCACACAGTGGCCTCTAATAGATGCATGTAGGAATCTTTCTCAACATAGACAAGAGAATGTGTTCTGCAATGTCAGCTGCTCGGAGACCACAATAAAGCCCTATAGATCTGGAAAGGAGGATATTAAGCCTCTGGAGGAGGCAGGTCACAAGGGATACAGTATGTCAGAATATAGACTACATTGGATTCCATCCTCCAATGTTGGAATGAACATTTGTGTACACAACAAAATATCTGAAAACTATAGATATAAAAGAACCAAGGCACGTTGCGGAACACCTCCTTGTATACATATTATATTTGTGTGTGTGTGTGTGTGTGTGTGTGTGTGTGTGTGTGTGTGTGTGTGTGTGTGTGTGTGTGTGTGTGTGTGTGTGTGTACTGTCACTAATGGGGTTCTTTTAAAATAATAAGCAATAAACAATTTGCCTATACGGGTCCAATGTCGAGAATAACCACCTACATACATCTACTGGAGATCATTGTTTCCTGGTGCACATACATGGACTTAAGGCCCCTACAAAGCTCGGTTCTTTTATTGATTTGTAGAGAGATCCTGAACTATTTTTTGTTTTACCATCGTGAAATTGCATTTGATGCATTTTAAACCTACCTACTTCTGAGGCTTGTATTAATAAGTACTTAAATGTATTTCTTAAAAGCTGAAATTGCCTAATGTTCTTGACCTTTGTTTTGGTCTTGTTTCATGATTGCCCATATGAAATACGTATAGCGAAACACCTATGTGGCTTGTGAATTAAGTTTTATCACATGTGGAGTCCTGATAACCCCCATGCAGAGCCTTTTTTCATTATGTACCACATAGTCAATTCATACAATAATTCTGTAAGGGACTTACTAATTGACATCTTGGAGAACAACAATAAAATGCGTAAAACCAGCTTTATTCTATTTCAAGTATACTCATATCCCCCATGTAGAGCCCCAATTAATATTTCTGATTATTTTTAGTATTGTTTGACACTTTGGCATGGTTCCTTCACAGATACACAAAAAATAGCCATAACTTACCCCGCAGAGATACGTCATTACCTGATTTATCATCTTCCAAAACTCGAAAAATCCCCATAAAGACCCCCCATTCACGGCTCGCGTTATGTGTGTCCCACGTCAATGAAAATTGTTTTTGAATCAGTAGATGTTCCTTAGCCTGGGTGCCATCCGATTTTGTAACGGCCAGCCCGAAAAAAAAATTTTTTTCGGGCTGGCCGTTACAAAATCGGATGGCACCCAGGCTAGATGTTCCTCTCTCCAGCAACAGTAAAACCATTCACCAAAGCCACTGTGAGTGTGAGATAATGCCCCTTGAAAATGACTAAAATTTAGAGAGATTAAAATTCTGATTTCATTGGTTCTGATAACCCCCTAGTGCACCCTCTTAATATCAATATTTCATCTCCAATTTTTGTTCGGTGAAACTAGGGTATCTATGCTGTATAGAAATATAAAAGTTATGTTCATATCTTTCTTAGAACTATCAGGGTAGCCATCGCAATTTCAGTAATTTTCAGCCATGAATTGTTTGATTTTCGAGGGTCTCCTAGGGGGGTCCCAGAACTCCATAATGAAAAATACCTGGAGGGTTTTAATCATATGGCTGTTCACAGTTCCACATATCTATTATACATACAAAGTATGAGCCGATTTGGCCGACCCCCATCTTCCGACCTCTGCCTGGTTTTCTCGTGCAATGACTCTTAAGTGAACATTTAAAAAAAGTAAAAATCTTTATCATATTGATGTGGGAGAATATAATTAAGTGTTTTACAACTGAAAGCTGCAATAAGAGATGTTTACCCACCTGAATAGTGAGGAGATAGATGGTTAGTGTCCTCTCATGAGTCGGTCCAAGGATCTTCAGGACAAAGTTGATAAGAGTTAAGTTGTTGCACTCTGTGTACTGCTTATCCTCTCCAACCCCTGACCTGACATCTGCTATGTGTAAGATGCTGCACACCTGAAGGATCAGTGCACCAATCCTGTTCAGCTCGGAGGTTTTGAATCTGGAGTAGCTCATTCCAAGCTTCCCTGTCTTAGCATCAAATCTGGGTGAAGACGAGTAGAAAAAAGTCCATATATTAGATATCAGCTCTGCAGACATACATGTATATGTATAACTATTTAGGGATGAAATAATTCTGAAGGACAGTTCCATGCACGAGATATTGTAATTAAATAATGTTTCCTTTTGTTGGTAACTTGTAGCCACAGAATACCATATTGTCAGACCCATACATTATAAAAAAAGAATCTAAAATACCTCTCTTTGTCAAAGTCTTTGTCTTTCCCTAAAAGTTGAAACATGCAAATGTGGGGTATTCAAAATCAAGAGCTTTTGTCTATACCGTGGGAGCCTGTGCCGAGGAC
The DNA here is from genome assembly GCA_013266295.2 of Branchiostoma floridae x Branchiostoma japonicum. Taxonomy (NCBI): domain Eukaryota; kingdom Metazoa; phylum Chordata; class Leptocardii; order Amphioxiformes; family Branchiostomatidae; genus Branchiostoma; species Branchiostoma floridae x Branchiostoma japonicum. Next base: position 21,021,151 of record CM023840.1, read on the forward strand.
AGGGGACCAGTCTGAAGAGCTGCGGACACGAGTAGAGGAAGTTCAGGATCTGAGGGATGAAGAACAGCAGCATGGTCTTGCTAAAGTGAGACAAGATGCCCACCACAGCAAACGTCATCCCAGCAAAGTAGCAAAAGGTGTCTCCCACAAACACCTGGGATGGATACCTGTCAAGGACAAATTATATAAAGATGCAATATCATTAAATTGTAATGCTATGTACCCTGAATGTTGATCAGTGGAAAATTCTGAAAACAGTGACAAATTCAGCACAAGAAAGCTCCTTTTACAGTTACATAAAAGCATAAGGATTTTGTGTGTTCTCAGTCATGTTCATACTTCTTAACTGACTTTTTCAGTCCAAACTGTTATGGTTCATGGTTTTTAAGACCATCTTCTATAATACGTACTATAAGGATGAGGTACATACCAGTTGTAGCATAAAAGTGCAAAGGAGACAGCACAAAAAGGAATCATGAAGTATAGGGAAAAGATGTGGTCTTCACTGAAGTCACCTGCATTAGAAAAAAATATATAAAAAGAGTTAACACAGTATTTACGATCAAAAGGCAATTTCTACATGACTTGAATTGCATATACACTGTATCATTACTTCCCTTCTTCCAGCTGACTTCTGCTGAAATTTTACAAAGATGGATGTACTGATGGAGGAGGCCCTTGTACTCTGCAAGTACAAAAAGTAAGAAGAGAACAATGTACATGTATGTACCTGAGACTTCAAGTAGATTGAAAACGGTGATTGACAGCCCAATGATCAATGACTGGCCAGTCTCCACACCGTTGATACCAGCCAGGATATTTATAGCATTGGTGCAGAACACAGCCAACATACCCATGTACACATAGTACAGCAGGCCTGCCAAGGGAAAGATAGAGATGTTAATGACTGTGTCGAACATTACTTTAACATGAAGGCATACATATGGTAGGATCACCAAAATACAAAGCAGTTAAAGTTCAAAGCATTTCATAATACATACACAACTACACTTACTGACTTTTTATTAGTAACGTTATATGTGACAAGTAGAGACTGGAAAGTGCCTTACCCAGGTCTATAGACAATCCTAAGAATGGCCTGAATGGCTTTGGTACGATGATGGTTGTGAGGTCAAATGTAGTGAAGTAGACCATGAGGAGGGGCAGGGAGGCAATGGTGGGCAGCCACAGCTTGTGTCGCCACTTCAGGGCCAGCGCATCATCCACAAACCCCAGGAAGATCATACAGGAGATGGACAGGAGCGCACCCAGGAACTCTACAAACTGGGGCAACAATCATGGTGCTTCATCAAAACTAGGCAGTCTATAGTCTACTCATGCCATGAATGATTGACATAGGCAGATTATCCTACAAGCACAGTCTTGTTGGCATTCACCATTATCATTCCAAAGATCATACATACATCTGCATGTGGGAATTCATGTTGTGTCTGTGGCTTGACGGACACCCAGTACTCCAGGAATGGGAAGGGGATGAACAGGAACATGATGATCAGGAACATGGCTCCACTTATCATCCCTGCTGACTCTGGGCTGCAAAATCAAGTAACATAATGTAAAGCTGACCCAGAGGGTATAATGGATTGACTCAATCATGGGTGGGGTCAGGTATAGTGTAGAAATACACAACTTGAGTTTCATCATATGCAGAGTCTTCACGTGAGGTACCGAAAGTATAGCTTGTATGGTGCACAGTATCAGTTGAACGTTTGGTATGTGCTTACATCTCCTTTTGAACAGTCTTGTTGAGATCTTTCCCTTTGAAGCCAGCCTTCATGAAAACTTCTCCAAACTGGGGGATGACTTTGAGAGTGACCAGCATGCCCAGGGCAGACAGGCAGGTGTTGATGACCAGAGGGTAGTGCATCGTCTCTCTGTGGTCTCTGGAGTACAAATATCCAAACTGTGCTGTAAGGACATAAAAATAACAAAAAATACCCTTTTTTTGGTGCAGATGATCATTTCTAGTTCTGCACATTGTTAGCCAAAGGATCACTATTCAAAACTTTTAATAGTTAGTAAGGAAGGGTGTGATTTCCAGATACATTGTATAAAGATACAACCCTTAATTATACTAAAATGCATTTGGTTTGCCCAACTTGGCTTGCTTTCTTAACGCAATTATGGTGGGATGAAGACTTCGTGATCTACTTCAGTCGAGAGTGATTGCACATGTTGAATCGTGATTAGATTACTAAGCATTATTTACGTTACCAGACTAACTGATGAAGTTGACACCACCACCACGATGGATCACGCACACAGCTAGGCGTTCCTACAGTACTGCTACTTTCGGTCCAGTCGGTTGTTATTGGCTCTACTTAATAACTGTACAGTACAGTCTCCTGCTTAATTACGTGTTTGAAAGTTCACCTGAATATTAAATGTAACGTTGGTGCCAAGCGTTGCAGGCAGGCCTAGCTGCGAGCCTCGAGACTTCCTGATCAGCTGATGAACCAACCTTTGACCTGTGGAAACGTAGAAAATATTCTTCCGCATAGCTAACAGGCTGTTGACCCCTGACACAAGTTAGTACGACACAAGTACATCGATTTAGTACCAAAACAATAATTGGCCACGAAAAAATATCATCATAGAACTGTTTAATTTTAATAGTTTTATTGATAAATGTACTGAATTAGTTTTTGATGAAGAAGCCGTTGTTTTAGTCGATGGCGTAAGTGTGTTTTTGGACTGTGTGCTGCGGTTTGCCGTGTCAGACTAGAGTACGTGGCCGTCGCCATCTTAGGGGAGGTGAGCCGGGTGTGCACGAAAGTCAGCCTAAAGTCAGCTTCTTCTCTCTCTCTCCGACGTAGTTATCACCATGGTAAGTACCGATTCTGTTGGTACGTTTTCAACATTTTTATGTGGCAGCGGTAGTAGGTATGTTATCAGTCGAAAAGTAAATCAACGCGTCTGCTTTTTTCGTCAAGCTACAGCTCAAGTTGTGGTCACGCTGTAGTCAACGTTTCATGAAAATCATATTCGCATCATATGTAAGGATCAGGCGTATAACTTTCGTTCTGTCGTCATCTCAAGTGTTGCTGTCATCCTCAGGATACATCCAAACTAAGATCTCAGAGTCAGTTCATTCGCAATCATTAAAATTTGTATCGAATTTCCATCATGCAATCTGTGAAGAAGTGTTTCATGAATTTGATTTCAAGTACTAGTATGATATATTTTAACGTTATGCCTACGTTTGCTGCAACGTTACACTTTCAGGTTGAACGATTTACAAAGTTTAAGAGAAGGTATTTTTACCTGTATACAACATTCTAACAAAAAAATGAAGAAGATATTTTTGATCATGAACGTTCCTAAATTATGGTGGTATCTTTTTGTAGGTCCTCTTGGCGGCTGCAGTTTGCACCAAGTCCGGGAAAGGTAAGGAAAATTAGCTGAAATTATAGCAATGCTGATGAAACTACATAGTTGCTTGAAGATGGAAAATTTAATTCTGTTTGTATATCTTATCATAACAAAACTAGTCGTGTAAGTTCCTCCAGTCTTCCTGATAATATGAATTATACTGATATGTATTACGACAGTGGTTAGTGACCCTCCCTCTGGACCAAGGATTCTTGTGTTCGAATCTTGGCAGTTGTCACTCACTTGATATGCATGCTACTGGAAAGGGTCTCAGTACTTAGGATGGGAACCATATTTCACTCATCATTGTACTTGCCAAAAATACCTAAGGGAAGTTTTATTTATTTATCTTTATTTATTATACATAGCCATTCATTGATTTCATTGAGTTAAAGAGTTTGTTTTTCTCTTCCTTTGTCAGCCATAATTTCCCGGCAGTTTGTAGAGATGACACGATCCCGTATCGAGGGTTTGCTGGCTGCTTTTCCCAAGCTAATGAACACGGGCAAGCAGCACACGTTTGTGGAGACAGAGAGCGTGCGTTACGTTTACCAGCCGCTAGAGAAGTTGTACATGCTTCTCATCACCACCAAGAACAGCAACATCCTGGAGGATCTGGAGACCCTTAGGCTCTTCTCAAGAGTGGTCAGTATTTTACTTAACCCAGCAAAGTGGTTCACAAATGTACATAATGAGTTTTCTTCATGGTGAAATAATGCATAACTGTAACAGACCATATAGCTCTGTAAACCCATTGTTGGCCTGACATCTGTAAGACATGCTTCGCCCCTATGTTGACCTTCTGTACTTCTGTTCCAGATTCCTGAGTACTGTAAAGTGATGGAGGAGTCAGAAATAGTGGACCAGTCCTTCCCTCTCATCTTTGCCTTTGATGAGATAGTTGCCCTTGGTTACAGAGAGAATGTGAACCTGGCCCAGATTAGAACCTTCACAGAGATGGACTCCCATGAGGAGAAGGTGTTCAAGGCTGTCAGAGAGGTACAGAAAGCATAACTTGTACTAGTATATTCTCTTTGACAAGGACTCATATGCACATAATCAACTTGCGACAAGATGACTAGAAATTTAGTCTGTGGTTTTCCAGTTAAAACCATTTATGAAGACAATTGCATACATCAGCATACTTGTATGTTTATGTCTATGTTTTCATTACTGCTTTCTTGTAATTTACAACCTAGTCTCAAATGAAATCCAGCCTTACCGTGTACGAATACAAATGTTTTATTATGTTAAGTACTGTAATCATCTTTTCACTCATATGTTTATTGATTTAGCAAGTGTGTAAAGCACATGCATAACTACTAGTATTTCATTTATTGCATGACAATTGCTTGTTTGCCCCTAGTCTCAAGAGCGTGAAGCCATCCAGGAGATGAAGAAGAAAGCCAAGGAGCTGCAAGCTGCCCGACGAGAAGCAGAGAGGACTGGGAAGAAGACTCCAGGGTTTGGTGGGGGATTTGGAGGGGGCTCTCGCTCCTCAGGGGAATCAGTTCCTGTCATGGCTGATGATTACAAGCCTGAGCCATCAAAACCTACATACACAGCACCCAAGTAAGTTGGATATGTTTTTTGTTTGTTTTCAGTTTTTGAACATTTTACATCTTTCTTATTTATACTGGAGTAAGGCAAACCATACATTTATCTGTTGTGTAGATGCTTGTTATTTCCTGATGGATAGAGAGAAAGAGAGGATTGTGAATGTGGATGGTGCTAAAATGTATTTTGTTTGCTGAACTCCACCAGACCCAGTCCATCAGGCAGAGCCATGAAGCTGGGTAGTAAGGGTAAGGATGTGGACCACTTTGTGGACAAGCTTGTATCAGAGGGCCAGGAGGTGGCCAGCACCAAGTCATCCAGGCAGTCAGCTCAGGCTGCTAAAATAGCCACCCCTGCTATTCACACAGAAAGGTAGGTGGTTATCATATCAGTCAAGCACAGAAGAGGGGTCATTTTTATATATATATATATTTGTAGATACATGTACATTTGTACAGCACTGTTGTTGTTTGTGAATTTGCTTTAAAAAATAATTACATGTTCAAACCATGCTATGGTTGGTCTAGAGGATTGCATTGATGTATACATTTGAACCAAACACTTACTATTACTTGAATAATACTTGAAGTTAATTGAATAATGCATATAAAATTTTTTTCTGTCCATTTTTGAATGTGTAACAGAAAGTCTCAACTTTGTTACAGCGTCCATCTGCGTATTGAAGAGAAAGTGACTCTGACAGCTAGACGAGACGGTGGCCTGGACAACTTGGAGATCCACGGGATGATCTCACTCCGCATATCTGATGAACAGTATGGCAAGATCATCATTGCTGTAGATAACCAGGAAGCGCGGGGAGCGCAAATACAGGTGGGACTCCTGTGTGTCTCTGAAAATATTCATATCACATATGTCTGGAAAATATTGTCACCAAAATGTGTGTCAGTTTTCTCCTAACAGAATCAATGTTGTAGCAACTATGAACAAGAAAGAGACATTTGCAATAGGTTTATTTGAAATTTTAATTTGGAAACTTATGGTCCAATAACATACCTTTCCTCAATGTACATTAGGACTTCATAAAGATATGCAATGTTCTTTCTTTTTTTTTGTAGACACATCCCAATGTGGACAAGAAGCTGTTCCAGTCGAAGTCGGAGATTGGCCTGAAGAATCCCAACAAACCATTCCCCATCAACAATGACATCGGGGTGATGAGATGGAGGCTGCAGTCCAACGATGAGTCCCTCATGCCTTTGTCAAGTCAGTACAGCAACAATATACATCCTGTTAACTATCTGAAGTTTTAACAGTATACACTATGTTGACTCTTTAGTTTCAACAGAGTGCACCCTGTTAACTCTTTTAAGTTTAGGGCTTTTTCAAGAAAAACAAAGTGACATGTATAGAACTTTCAGGAACCCTTATTGCATTGCTGATTTTTGTTGTTTTATCAACACTCCAAGTAACAAGATGGTTGTTTGTTGCAGTAAACTGCTGGCCCACTGAGAGTGCGGATGGATGTGATGTTAATGTGGAGTACGAGTTGGAACAGGAGCAGCTGGAACTGAATGATGTTGTCATCTCCATTCCTTTGCCGTAAGTACTGCTATGCAGACTCAGACAGTTGTTAAGAACTAAAACCATGATAACCAAGATTATAGAGATTGGCTGCTTTCTCATTCCATTCTTTCAAATAAGGCCATGTTGATTTGATTATATGGATGACATCCTCTGGGTACCCCAAAACTGATGCGAGCGTGCGAATAAAAAAAAAGTTTGGCAAAAAATAAAAGTTGCCTTCATTATGAAATCTACATGGTCATGAAGGTTGAATAAATGGCTAAACACACAGATTATGGTATGGCGAATAATAGACTCTTCATTTTCATTTCTTCACATTTTCTTCTTCTTTTGGAATTGATTTTAGTATTCTACGATATTAGTATAGTTTTCCAATATTGTTTTTTCTATTTGCGGCATATATTTGCTCATTTTGCAGCTGCTTTGTACGATTTCCAGTATGGTCGAAAACTTCTTTTTTTTTTGGAAACGAACGAAAATTGATGCGCGCGCGGATGTCATCCATATAATCAAATCAACATGGCCTAAGTATCCTATACTCCTATGTTAAGAATAGTCCAATATGGGAGGGATACTAGAACATGCACTGCAATTAAGATACCACTTTCTTAACAGTATGACTTCTTTTCTATATTTCTTTTGTACCTGTAGCTTTTATTTAAAGTTTCAAAAAACCAGAAGAATGCAGTCAACCCTTCTGATTGGACATTGACAATGCTATATTCTTGGTGGCTGGAATCCTATATTGTCTGTCCTTCCCAGGTCTGGAGTTGGAGCACCTGTTGTAGGTGACCTGGATGGAGAGTACCATGTGGACAGCAGGAGAGGCATGCTGGAGTGGAGGCTACCAGTCATCGACGCCTCCAACAAGTCAGGCAGCCTGGAGTTCAGCTGTCATGGCCACTCCGACGACTTCTTCCCAGTCTCCGTCTCATTTGTGTCCACCAAGTCTTACTGTGATGTCACGGTACGTTTTATCTTACATTATTCTTACTAATCACTTTTTTCATACTTGTGAGAAATAAAGCCACTTGTTTTCCTGAGACACCCCTTTGTTATGTATAATCTAAGAAAAATTCTGTGTCTTTGCAAACTTTTTCACTGGTTTGGGGTAATGTGAAGAACACTTCCTTATTTGGAGTTAACACTTTACCCTTGTGCACAGGTGAGTGGAATAAGAATGGTGGATGGTGGCCAGCCAGTCAAGTACTCATCAGATACAGCATTGCTTGTGGAGAAGTACGAGATACTTTAACATGGCAGAACAGATGGATGGGACACAACAGGGGGAAAGGTCATCCATCAGAGTCATCACTTAGAATGATAATGTACTTTCGGCCTGATTGTAAATGTTTCAAAGTTGTAAGGGAAACAGGAACTGGACAAGAAGGGGAGGGGGGGGAAATAAACCTGTCACATCAAGAACATGGTATGGTAAATAGACAATTATGTAGTCAACCTGAAGAACTCTTTCAGTTGTTTCTGTATGCTGTAGTCAGCATTTCCTCTCCAGCAGGTTAGTATATTCTTAGCTCTGTCACATCAGTATGACAAAGGCCTCTCTTTACATTGTGCAAAGGAATAATGTTTACAATGCATTCCATCAGACTAATGCAGAACGAAATAACTACACAGTACATATTGCAAGATATATTTGACTCAGAATCAGATATGGGCATCACTGAAACATGATGATTATAATTCTGATAAAGGTCTTCTTTGCATCACTGATACCAACACAGCCTTAACTTGTGCTACATTAGCATGCTAAGAATGACCCGAGTAGTTTAAGTTCTTGATCTTCAATAGTGACTTGATACCATGTTCTTAATTTATTTCAACTGAAACTTGTTTTGTGACATGTTTCCATTCTCACTGTTTTACCGGCAGAATTACTGACAGTGGTACTTGCCACAAAAACAAAACTTACCAACAGTATAATAAAATGGGTCAGAAGATAAGAGAATTTGAGATAAAACAAATCTTAGACGTATGAATAAAATCAAGAGTCCTTGATGTGAATATAGTGTTAAAGCATTTTTGATGTTACACTCTGACAGTTATGGCTTGCACTCTGACAAATAAGGTTTAAAAGTGGCAATAAGATACATTATATTGGGTTAAGAAGACCAGTTTTTCACTTTCAATACTTTAGATGCAAAAATAACATTTTTTTCATCATAAAAACTTTGAAGAGATGAGTATTGGATAAGCTATGCCTAATGAATTGGACTATAGACTGATTTTAGATGCACTTATGTTGGATAGGACAATACAATACCATGCTTATTACACACATGTAGCCCAAGTTAGTAAACATTTGTAACTGTCAGAGCATTATGCACATCCTGGTATATCTATGTCAAGATGTTATGTCAAGACCCCAAATCTAATATTTCTGTATCTACCTTGTATATTGCGATAGCTACGATAGTATTAAGTATGAAATAAAAGTGTATTTGGAACAAAGACGTTTTACCATTTATTTTGGTATATTATTATATCTCACAGCTATCAGTTGACAAACAGTCTCCATGGCAAGGTTTATGTTCCACTTGTAGTTCCACTAAGTACATTATGTTCTCACCCCTGTGTCTGTCAATCTGTCAAGTGGACTTCATTCTTGCACCATTGGTACATGATATATGGATTGTAGAATACTTCTCCCCTTCCAGGCAACACGATCAACAAAATCTCCTTGAAGTCTTGGCAAAGCACAATTTGTCAGATATGTTCAGACATTCTATGGCAACATATCCCTAGATGTCCCTGAGAAAATTGCCAAACACAGCATTACTTACCATTGAAGGTCCCTAGTCTCAACAAATACAGTACAACTGCTGTGAAGTTCTGAGTTCCAAGCATTTCTCAGGCATTTGGAGTTAGAATCTTTTCATATTCTTATAACATACGAGTCAGAGTGAGTGACGTAGCGCACCCAGCGGTAAGGAACATAGGACTGTTCCTGGTCAAACAACCTCAAGAATCTAATTTGCAGACGGGAGCAGATGTACATGGGCAGTTCAAAGTTCAGGCTTACTGGACCTAACTCCAACCTGGTTGATGGTGTTCTGTTTGCCACTGCCAGCTGTAGAAATGGATAGTAGGAAAAAATAGTAATAAATGCCACAATCTGTATTTTACTCTTAGACACTACAGGACTACATCAAATCAAGGACATTATATAGATAATGTCCTTGATCAAATACAATCTGAGTAGCATACCCTTAATTGCATTACCAAAGTCAAGCAGACATTTTAGGCTACAGACATGCCTTTCAGAGGTCTGAGCCATCAGATCTATTTGGTAACAGCTTATGTCAAAAGTTAGATGTTTTTGAATTGATAGTCCTTTTTGAAAAAAAAGATGAAGACATAACAGAAACAAAGTTTCATATCATTCACTAACATAAATACATATAAATGTGAGAATTGAAAGACATCAAACAGAGCAAATATGCTGCAACACTGACCTTAAATCTTGCTGTGAGCTCTGTGGCACCAGGGAATTTCTTTATGCTCCAGGCCACCATATGTTCCTGTTCCTTGAACTCTACATTTTGACCTGGGCCACTCAGCTGGTGGGACACACTGCCAACAGCAGAGAAAAATTAGTCATACACTTGGACTACTCTGGAAAAATCTGTCCAAGTTTCTAAAGCATGAACCATACACTTTTGTGGGCATTTACCTTGTTGTTGACTTTGGAACAGGAACTCTGACCATCACATTGACAGCATGACTACAGGAACAGACAAAAGCACAACATTTCCTGTATCAATTATTTCATGATACAAAATGATGATTAAAAAATTACAGGCAGACTCTATGTTTCCTTTGTGCTGGTATGGACAATCACAAATTGATATTCTAAGACATTCAACAATAATGAGATATGACCTTGTAGAAGGAACATCACAGCGAAGCTTCAGCACCAGCTCCATGTCCCTGTAGATAATATGAAGTGTCCAGTACTTATGCAATATCGAGAATGTAGCTACTAACTACAAGTTACTTATGGACAAGCATCACCTGCAAAACCTGACAAGAGAAAATACCGTTACAGTAGTACTTGGAACTTTGCTAGTCCCGGGATTGTCCTTAAAAAATTGATTGAAACTCTAAATTAAATTTGACTATAAAATTCAAATAATTAGTACTAATCAAATCAAAGGTAAGTTCCACAAGTTCATGGGAAGTCCTCTTTCCAATGTTATGTTGTTTTCTGAAGCAATGCCGCATGCAGTTTGGGAAGTAACAAGTAGGTGGCGTTAGTAGTTCAATGGGGAATGCTGGCAGATGTGCATTTGGGCACAAGGCTGAAAGGTGTATGAGAGGAAAAGTAAATGTAGGAAATAGGTTACTATCATAAAACAAGAACTTGACATTGAATGTGTCAATTTCTTTTTTCTTATTTCAATCACTAATGATTTAAATACAGCAACTCAAAAGGCAGAAATGCAACAGATCTTCCAGTACAGTTCAAATGCATAAAGCCTCCATATCAGTCCTGCATTTTACCAGTAAAACTGCCATTCGAAAAAAATCATATACTGTACTGCTTTTCATGGCAAGCCAGCAGAGAAAGGTAGCACTCAGATAACAACTCATGTACATTATTAGCAGAAAACAGAAAATAACAACAAACACTTTATCTGGGACTGCTACGGAGGCTACATTGATTAATTCTTCAATATGTAAACTCCGAGTTAGAAAGACCGTCGGGGACTCAAACTTAATCCACCTCCTGCTGCCAAATCCCATGATTGATACTAGATTTGGTACCAAAAGACTACCTCAGGATGGAAAAGCCTAAAAGATCAAACCCAAATCATCTGTCTATATATGGTGACCCAAAATACCATAGTGTACCTGACAAATTGTAGCTCTGAATCACTCTATCACTATTATCAGGACTGTATTTAAATTTACTTATTTTTATTCTAATTTTTTTATCACTTCATATCATCAAATCTAAAATGTAGATTGCCATGTCATAAGCAAACCTTTATCCTTCTCACGTACAGCAGTGAGGTGCATTTTGTAGGTTACTGAGTATTTCCCTTGAGAAGTATTCAGGAGAAGTTTGGCAGTGCTTGATTGACACAAGCTGTGATGTTGGCTTGTTAGTGGATTGTGTCTGACCTGTTACTGTCCTGGTCATTCACTGTTGGGAAGAGTCTGAAGGGCAGCAGGGAAGGCAGGTCTCCTGATGCCTGGTACTTCATCACTGGAAACTGAACAAACAACAGTCAAACTCAAGCTGAGCTGTTTAATGGGAAAGAACTATCAAAACACCCCACACACATGTACATACACATACACACACACACACACACACATGCTGTGACTTACAACCATCTCACACTGTGACAAATACTATGAACAAGAAAGGAAAACTGCAACCTGATAATAAAAGACTTTAGCCATAAAACGAACAGTGTTATCGACATTTAAGGCTTATCTGATTGCAATCATAACATTATAATTGACAGATGAAATGGCCTTAAGCAAAATCTTAAATGGAACAGGGCTAATGATAAGCATGTACTTTAGCAAATGTGCAGTAAAGCCTCGGTCACATACATCATAAGATACATCTAAGATGGAGGATTTTCCAAGACAATCGTGCCGTGCAGCAATGGGTACAATAGTCTGATTTGTAAACAATTGCACCCATTTATTCTCAATTCTACGACCATCATAGGTGCATCGTATGATGTATGTGACTGGGACTTAAGAGTAGTATAGCCAGACTTTGTCGTTGGAGCCATTTAAGGATGTGAGGACACTTGGATTTCATTATGTTATATTCCTCAAACGGAAAACTACCGAGACCATGATACAGGAATAAACGACCATGCTTTACTACTGACAGCTGTTAAATACTGTATGTCTCCAGATCTATGGCCCTGGAGCAAGCCATTATTTGCAAGGACATTACAGACGTCATCATTTACGTCACCACTATCCTTTGAAATGTTTCTTGTATGGAGCGAACTTTTTCCACACCGCAACATAAAAGTATTAAGAAAGAGGGCCATTTCTTTTGAATCTATATTTCTCGATATTGATATAATCAACTATGAAACCTTTATGTTGGTTGCTACCGGTACACCAAGTTCTCAAAGCTAATCACAATTAAGGGAACCATTTCTTATAGCTATTACAAACATTAATTCTGTCTCTTCAGTAACAGGACAAGTGAAACATGTTGACTCAGAAGATGTAATGAAATGTAATGATGGCATGAAATTCCCTCCCATTCGGAAAAACATGTGTTGAAATTAATTTGTGGCTAATGATAGCACATGTTAAGTGGCAGATCATTAGCTGCAATTAAAATTAAGCTCTCGATCCTGATTGTGTTTGGCTTGAAGCACCACTTTGTGCAATCTAATATTGTAAAATTACATCTTGTCCAACCTATAGTTCTGATTAGATATTATCTGATTTATTTCAACATTGGGTGCTTCATTTCCAATGCCAGCTTTCCTTCATTATTGGATGACAGCCCGTTAACATGCCAAAGCCTGTAGTCTGCTATCTACCTGTACCAGGACACCTGCTAGATATAATGATGGATGTACAATCATTCCTCTCATCAGAGGGATGAAGAATTGAACCAGCTGGATGTCATTTGGCTTGCCAGCTCCTGTGGCATTAACCACTTGTTTCATTCAGCTAATTGCCACTACATGTACATGTTACAGTTTTAGTGACCAGAGGAGCCTGGGGGAGGCTGATCTCACGTTACCTCTCCCTGAGGAGGGTGAATAGTCAGCACCCTGCTCTGTCCAAACTCAGACAAGTCCACACTCTCGTGGAAGCTACACTCATCGATGTGGGCGTGGCTGTTATAACCTGTAGGCAACAGGAAATAAACATTGTTCATGATTTACAGCTCCAAGCTTAGTATTTAATAAAGGAAATTAAATACTGCTTGGTGAATCATTTGGCAAGTGATGGAAACTCAGTACCATAACAATTACAGGCTTTAATCACATAGGAGCAATTCTTCCTGTGTAAAAGCATATAAAGAAGCTGGGCCTTGGGGACCAGTGTGGGTGGGAAGGGAGCAAGAACTAAGGTGTAGAAGCTAGCTGACAAAGTTTCTACTGTATAACTTTCAGGAAAGTTACTGACATTCCCCTTCCTGCCTTCCAGGAGGAGGTGCTCATCATCCCTTCATCACACCATGACCATGACACAAGGGGTAAAGAAGTCTTTCTCTGCTCTAATTTGAATAACTTGCATGTAACAAAGCCCGGCAGGGTTCCTTTTCAAAGATACTGGGTTAATCAAATCTAGGCTCCCTAGAGACCTCTAAAGTTCCCTGTGTGCACCTATAAATGATGTAATACTGCCCGAAGGTTAGTTTGATTGAGATTGCTTCACAAGTAAACACGATCCTCAATTTTTCATCCACACATTTACCTAAAATGATGGTCTGTTCAAAAGTTGGCTCTAATAACTTCCATCTACAGGTGGGCAGAAGATAAACTAGCCCAGAAACAAAACAGTCCAGTAAATAAGGACATCTACATGTGTACGATACAAGTCATACATCCTTTTGCATTGCAGCAGCCATAACTAGAATCTTATGAAGATTCACTGGCAGCCTTAGTATATGGCTTCCTTCATGACAGGTTCTAAACTGGAGGCAACAGTCCTACCGGTATATCTCGACATCAGCATACCGCCACCTCTTGTTATAATGTAATTCATGAGTGTCAGTTGATGACAAATACAGATGGCTAGGACTAAGGCTTCATGCTGAAGCACAAGGTTTTACCTTGGAGGATTCAATGTTTTACAATTATATAATACATGGAAGACCTTGGGACATGCTGGTTTTATGGTCCCCTGTACTACAAGCTGGCACTCTACCTGACAGGGGTCACTGATCAACACCATGCCACAAATCTGCCACAACAGGAACACACAAAATACCTATAAAAACCTACTAAATGGCTTTTTGTGAGTAACAGCCTCAGAGCACAATGTCACATGGTTCCATCTCACATTGATGAGCCAGGGTTTATTTCATCATGGACTTATGGGTCATTTCTATGCAGCATGTTTTTTGGACATGGCACAATACCCTTCGTATACAGTATAATTGTGTCTCACATATACACACTCAGTATAGTTTTGCAAGTTGTTTTTGTAAATAAGTACACAACACGTGAGCTTTTGGCTGTTTTCCACAAAATAACTAAGTACATGTACATGTACTGGTAAAATGTTGTTTTTTCCAATGCAGAACACTTGATCTTCCTCATCATCGTCATCCTTGTGGGACGAGGCGAGTCCATGTATCACTGAGCTCCACACCAGTCAATCAGCCATAAATTGTTCATAACTTGTTCCTGAATATATGTACACCCCGCCAATCAACTTCTGGACAAAAAGATTATGGCCACTAAAGCATGACCTGCAATAAATGCATTATCAGACCACTTGTGTGGTGATAACAGCCCATTTCACTAAACCCCTTTGATCACAGCTGTTATCTGTGAAAAGGCATATAAATGCAATAGGGAGGATGAGTAATGGAGGAAAGACAGGGTCAGGAACCCCCTGCTATGGCTAATGGACATCAAACCTCCGGAACAACAACTGATGGAGAGGATCCAGTCATAGCTGCCAGGCTGACTACATTCCAGTTCACAATCTAAAACCGGCAGTCAGTGATAGGATGAACAGTGTCCACTATGATTTAGGAGTGTTGGTAATGGGTTGTATGACAACAGTGCAAAACCAATTTTAAAATTTCTTCACAGCCAAAAGGTGATTGCAATTATTAAGTATTAATAAAGAAACTTCCAGTACCTAAGAAATCCCATGTTGTGATGGAGAAAGCTTCTGAGTGTGGGTGATTATTAGTGTGAGTGAAACCAGGGGAGTGACAAGCCCTTCTGGGAGATATTGAGCGTTTTAAGATAGCGACAGGCAAGTGTATTTGAAAGTCTGTCTTGAGGACATTTAGTTTCTGTGAGACTTGTTACAACTCAGTGACAGTGACAGATGAGTCATTGCTTCCATACATCTTGCCAACTCACTTGTCTGAACTTTTATGTTAGATACTGGGTATTACTTACAGATACCACTGTCATGTCTTGCAAAATTATGTCTAATGAATCATATCATAAATACATCTGATATAACTCTTTAATGGCACTTATGGAGGCATTTATGTGCAGAAAACATTAGAACATTGTTGATTTTCATAGATCATAATTTGACAAAGAAGATTCTATCCTTGGTGCTGAAAATCATGTTGTTTAGGAAAGGCAGAGATTATGGATTGGACCTCAAATATGAATTTTCTTGAATCAACCCAATTTAGAATACATGTACTTTGAATTTACAGTAGAAAAGCTCCCTGTATATCATATCACATAACTACACAGAAATTATGTGATCATATTTCAAAATGACAAGGGGGTGGATGTATGTAATGAAAATAAATAGAAGAGGAAATCAAAATAATGGCCCAGTGCCTGATTCAGATCTGGTACAGTAACGGGGAAATAAAACCAAGAGCTGTGATGATGAGCGGGTGTGAGGGGACACTGAGAGATGACATAAAAACATCTATTTTGCTCACATGGCCATTTTGTTGATTAGTGGCATGAACAATGTTTCTCAGACATCCCACAAGAGAAATAATTCATGTTTAAGCATTTCACCATGCAGGAGGGGCAGACCATCTAGGGCTTTATTGATGCACGAGACAGGAACACACATGACTTATTTCTTATTAAGGAATTATCCAGGAGATTATTTTTCTAGGACGACCACTCATGTTTGCAGCATGTGGGAGGTTGTAGTCAGTATGTAGTGGCTACCTTGAGGAGATGGTTGATGAATGAGAAGTACTTATCAGCTTGTAAAACTTGTCTCAAATACACAACAAGCCACTCAAGGAAAGCCAGCCTTATTAAGAATGTGAATACCTCTCTTGTCTTCTTTCCCCACAGTCAGATCTTCACTTAGTCCCATCTTGATTTCTGGGGAAGGCAAAAGTCTCGTAAGTAACACAATTTCTCTGGTCTTTCTCCAACTTTTTATATCCTTTTATAACACTTACGAAATATACATAAGGTACATCAAGCCCGTAGTCCAGTCTTGTTAGCTTTAGTTCTTTTCCAACAGATGCTGGAAGCAGACTAAAGCTAACAAAACTGGAATTCAGGCTAAGGTGCATCACTATAAAGACAAATTATGTTAATCACTAATCACTTGATAAAAGACCATGTCGCTGTGAATTAGAGAGGCTGCATATTACTCCTGTAGAGGAAGATTAACAGGTAGTCATTTGGGTACCCAACAATGGAGATTAAGCAACTCTCTGAACATCGTTTCACAGTCTACTCATGAAATGGATCCTTCAAGCTGTTTTGATCTCCCATAAACCTAAGTACACTTGTCTGACAAAGAAATTTCTGAGGCTATCATGTTGTTGTTGAGAGTCAGTGATAAATCAGCATGCCACGTTCTCTCCAAAGACATCTAGCTGGAGGGAAAGCATTTGGTCCAAAAATAGGCAGAGGCTGCTCACGTAGATACAACAGCCCTGCTCCTGGTATCCCCTGCATACACCACTCAACGTATAATTATACCAAAAACTGTTTTCCTAAATCCTTTCCCTAATACACACCTTGGAGAAATCTATACCACTCCTGTCTACATTGCCTACACTTAAGGCTGGGGATGAACAAGTTTGAATGTACAAAGTCATATACAATGCATGTTTTCTATCTCTTCTCCTCTGCTTTATGTAGATTTTTTTTTAATTTCAGCATTTATATTCTTTATGTCTGAGAACCAAACAATTAAATTGTTGTGGCAAGATAGAGGTATTGTGTTATGTGAGAATCTGCGGGGAACTTTTATCACCAATGTTGAAAGGAATGGGTCTGAATGGGAATGAGTCTTATAATTACATAAATAATGTCTAATGATACGTCGGTGAAGGTTAGACGTCCAGGTAATAAGATACGGCAAAAAACGTTTTTTTCTCTCCGAGTCACTGACGAAAGGTAGTGGATGCTACCTGAAACGTCTGACCATTTCCAAAATCATATCCAGTTGCTTGAGTAACTGTTTTTTGGAATGTCTAATGATTATATAGCTTGTAACAAGAAATCAATCTTCAGTTCCTACTGTTTGTAATGATGCGCTTCTTCATCCTAATAGCTTAAAATGAGGTGACAAAAATATAAGGTGGCACCATCCCCCCTGTAGTGACTCCATTACGGCACTTTCAATGGCTGATTTAAGGTCTCCTAAGCAACAACTATGGGGTGACTAAAATCTCTCAGGAATTACTGGAAGCTAGATTGGGCTGCCAACGATCAATACATTGTATTTTACTCCCAATACAACATTTGACTCTTCACATTTAACTCTTCTTCACGTGCCTCCTAAGTGAGCTTGAAGCCATTCTAAGTGTGACAAATCTTGCAGACCTACATATGGTTACTAGCATTTTGTAAATGAGAAGGTGTGCACTGATAAACAGTGCTGTGCACAGGTGCACCAGTGTGTTATCTCACATTTTCCAAGCTTGACAAATCAGAAATCACCGTCATTATTGTTTCAGTATCTACTTCCTGCAAGGAGCGGCAGTTATATCAGGGAACATTACCGTAGCAGACACTGAGGTAACAGATATTGGTAACGTTATACTTATGAGTTGAGTGAATCAGATATGCAGCCATTTATGTTATTCTATAGCTTCCTTTCCAAACTTTGCCCATAAATATAACTGATGTGACCTTTTCCTACACACCATCAATCAGCTGCTCTAATGTTGCTAGTACCTGTCACTATGCCAATATCCTGGCAAAGAAATTAACCATGTGTCTAATCCTGGCTACAGGCTATTGCTGAGAACTATTACTCTAATAGGGGGAGGGTGAACTTCACAACACTGAGCAGGAGTTGAGAGTAAATTGACTACAAAGGTTCTTGACAAATTACCTGGAACGCCCACCAAGAAGCTCTTCATCTGTATGGTGCCATCAATGTCTGCACGCAGGACACTTCCCTGTGGGACAGCAGGAGAAAGGTCTTATTAAACAGATTCCTGGTGTGCTTCAGCTCATCAAGCACACACACACTCTGATGTACATACACACTCATGCTCCCCATTTTGGTTTTCGTGGGTCTTTCAAAAATCTTCATTTCCCTTTTGACTGAAATTTGGTCAGACTATGGTATGTCTCTGTGGTCATGTTGTTTTACAACTAAAGTACATTCAATTTGATGATGCATGTAAGATGACTCTACTTACACTGGTACTGATCAGCACAGTCAGTCTCTCCAGCACATCTACAAAGATCTCATTCTTCCTCCCCTGCATGGCAAAAATAGAATAAAAAGGTCTCGTTTTAAAACTTTTCGTATATTTTGGATACAAACTTATCCACATTGGATCTAAAGAGCAACATTGAACATCTGCTGGAATATCAAACCTTAAACAAAATGTACTGTAATGTTGGAATCAAGATGAAGATTCAACAAGAAATGTTCATAGACATAACAGTCTGGGCTTCACTTAAAAATAAGTTAAAACAACAAATAAGACAATATTGACAAAACAAAGCTTCATGTGATGTTGGGAAGCTTGGATTGGCTATTTACTGCACTTACCTTTCTTCCACCTTGCAACTTGTTGGAAGAATCCTACTTAAAACTAAACACTTCTGAACAAAATGTTGGCTGACATGGGTTAATTTTTCTTGTTTAGTTAGTTACGTACTTTTTTACTTAGACTTATGAAAGCAGAGGTCAAAACTGCTTTGTTACCAAAAAACTACAGTTAAACAGAGGAACTGGGCCCAAATTATGTCAAACAGATGGGCAGTAAAATCACACCTGATTAATGGCTGTTCCCATGATAGACTTGTTGGCTGCAGAGGAAGGAACCATTCTTCTCTCAGCACCAAACTAGTTAGAAGAGAAATTGAAGTGTTATAAGTGTGAGTCTTCATTGCAAATGTACAACTCCAGGCAACTTACATCTTTTGCATAAGATTAGGAAAGACCCTGTTTCATCCATAAGGAAGATTATATGTTGTTATTGAGGGTATTCATGACATTACAGAAATGCAGAGAACGTGTATGTACATATTTCTCCCGTACGTTAATTAGAAATATAAATTAATCGGTACCATAAAGCATACATTGCTCTCAGCAAGGACATCCTTTCTCTCAGTGAGTTGCACTGAAATAGGACATTGGCAAATGCACTGGTAGGTTGGTGGTAATGCTTATTTGCCACATGAACGAAGTTTATTATACAGAGAAGCTGTGATGAGTAGACTGAGGGACTGTTGATATATGATATGGTAAACTAACTTAGACAAAGACTGCTGAGATGTAACAATGTTTTGAAACAAATAGATGCACAGAACCATGGTCGTTACAATTTGTTGCTTTGATCCTGCATTTACGTCTGTTACCCATATCCCTTGAGAGAAATTACAAGGCTTTAAATTACTCTTGCAAATGTTCCATTGTTTGGACCTGCATTTATCTAACTTGATTAAAAATGTCTCTAGCTCTGAACTCTGGTTATTCATCCTGTATTCCCTCACCAAACTGAACAGCTTCAGGCTGCAATGGTTCCTTACCACAGTGACTGCATCATTCACACAACATACAGTTATCAAAATGTGCAAAGTTACTGAGATAAAAGACTAGAGTCTTCAGATGTTCACAGGAGGGGGTATCCTCTGCCCAATCTCCTGTAAATTATCCAATTTTATGACAATACTGGTATCATGTAACATGTTTGAACCAAACACTGTACATCATCTTCTGTCTTTGATCCCCGCACTCATCTCCTTCATGTAATGGGACACTTGAGTCAAAAATATAGTTGAATATATAATTGAAAATATGCATTCAACTTCAAAGTACTCCATCATCCTACTACTTCCACTAAGAAGCAGTCAAGACTATCTAATCCAGTAGCAGGAATCCCATAACAGTAGGCAAAAATCAGGCAGTGATTTAAACAGAGAATATCCTAAAGCCTCACTTAATGTAAACCTTTGCCCATAGCAACACACAGCAGAGTGGTTTCAGTATCTACCAGGATTTACCCTGTACAGAGCCATCTATGGATGAATCATGATCATACTTTTGTCTGTCAGACTAAGGATAATGGTATTTTGTGGACTGTGCATGCACACAAAAAACCTGAATGTTCCTGAAAGCTGAACTAATCCAACTGACCGGAAAAGACTCCATGATAATGTTGGCAGTGTAAAAAAAAACTTCAAGGGACAGAAAATGTTGCCTTTGCTATATCACATGTCCTTGATTTTATACTTTTAACAAGCAGGTGCATTGATTTGGAGCACACCAACTAGATTTTATTGGTTCTAGGACTTGCCACTTGATTTGAAAAAAAAGTGTGCCGTGTGCCATTCAGGCTATGAATCAACCCCTAATGCTCATATTTTCAGACCAACAGTTGACGAAAGTCTGTGTCTTCCTTGTTGTCACAGTAAAATAACCATGACTTTTCCCACCATTGCATTAGGTGAGGATATTATCAGAGGATGTTATCCATGGAGTCAAGTTTATGTGGCCTAATCACATGACCATGCTGGAACAATTGATGCTGCCTTTTAGCAGGACTACTTGTAGGATACATTATCCACATGTAGGATAATTTGACTTACTCTGTTGACTTACAGTTTGACGTACTCTGAATATTAAGGACACTGGAGACACAGCATTCCACTGAGAATTCATTTTTTGATAACAAATTGTTCCAATCAGCATGGGCACCCGTGGAGAAGAAATATGACAACTTGTCAGCCAGATGGTCAATCAATATTTTTCCTAACAAAAAGTTAGATACTCAACCATTTGTAGTCCATACAAACCCCACCCCCCTGTTTGTATAAGGGGGCACACCTCAGTTTTTTTCGGGCTTCCATTCCAGTCTGCACACCCTCGAGTCTAGCGACCGTCTCTTCCAGGGAATAATTCGGAAGCCAAATAACTGTATATAGGATAGAAGGATATCCCTTCAGCTACAAGACTGACTGAGTTTTGTTTCTTCAAACTCTTTAATTTTTGTGAAATTAACAGAAAAATCATGATTTTTATGCCAAAATTAATGCACAAAATTGGGACTTTTCGCGTAAGATAAACCAGGACAAAAAGAATTTTCCGGCAGAAACGACTGGTGTTGGCAGAACGATACAAACCTCGAGTATACTTGATTCAATTATAAAGAAAATCCTAGTACTGCAGTTTTTGTAATCATCCTCGGCGCGAGGGGTCCCAAATCCGCCCACACCACGCATAACTGAAGAATCTGGGTCAAATGGGCGGATCACGCTCGGGGCGCAAGAATACCCGGAAGTGAGGATCCAGGCCGAAATCATTCTTTACCCCAAAAACACCACTAATTATCTGCACGCTCCTCTCTAGGTAAGAGTACTTTATAAGTGAAGGACGTACACTGTGCTGGGCTGGTAAAACTTTATTGAGCACAAACAGAGCTCAAGTCACCAGGGTGAGGCGGGTGGGTGTGACTTGCCCCTGGCAGCGCGGCAACAGACTGAGGCCGCGGTGAGGGCCGGAGGTCTGGCAGCTAATTAATCACTTTGATCCCCGGGGGTCCCAAAGATCCACAATTATCTGCACGCTCCTCTCTAGGTAAGAGTACTTTATAAGTGAAGGACGTACACTGTGCTGGGCTGGTAAAACTTTATTGAGCACAAACAGAGCTCAAGTCACCAGGACCAGACCCAGCGGGAGGCGAAAGGAGGGGTGAGAGGAGGCGTGCAGGGGAGAGGATTGGGAGCCCCGGGGAGGTAGTGAGAACGTCTATATTAACTCAACATTTCAACATAAACTTGTAACAATATAAATACCGCCTCAATTACAAATCGCAACATAAGCAATCAACAATAAAGCAGTACAAAAGAAAACTATGGATAAATACAAAGGCAAGGAAGATGACACTGTAAACAAATAACTAGGGGAACACTACTTGATACTCAAGGAACTACGAACTACTTCAACTAGAGAACAAAACTAGGTAACAGCTGATAATGGTCAGATGGCGGCGATCAGCGGGGTAAGTGGGGTTGTTTGGCGGGGCTCTGGGTGCTTTGGCGGATTGAATCGGAGATGTGTTTGCTGAAGGACCATCTCTGTTCCAGGGAGGAATCTAAGTAGACCTCATAGGCGTCTGAGGACCAATCCCCCATGAGTTTGATGGTTTGAGGGTCGCCCCCGCAGTGCCACGCAAAGGTGGCGCCCCCGCGTCGGAAGCTGTGTCCGGAGAACTTGTCTGAGGGGAAGCCGGCAGCTTGCAGTAGGGTCTTGAGGTGAGAGACGAGGGAGGAATGAGTAAGGGACACTAGCCCCCCGCCGGAACTGGGAACGAGGAACGCGGGAGAGTCCCCGGAGGCGGGAAGAAGACGAATCATGTGCAGGTATGCTGCTCTCGGGCAGAGCGGATGTCCCGGTATGGCGGCCACCGGAAGTTGCAGGACATTCTGACGGAACTGCCGCGTTTTTGACCACGTGATCCGAACAATCAAGCCGTCGGGAGTGAGCTGAAACGAATCGCGTGTGAGATGTTTGTCGGCTGAGAAGGACGCCCGCGAGGGGGGAACCAGGTTAGACTTGCGGAGGAGCGTGAAGAAACCGATGCAGAAGACCGCCCAGAGTGTCGCGTGTAATGGACGCTGAAGATCCAGCAGAGACCTGAGCTTCAGTAGAATGGATGGTGTGATGGGTAATTTCTGCTGCGGAGTGTGAGTGGAGTGTCTGGCTAAGGACATAAAGACCAGTTTAAGGTCGAAGGCGCTGTCGGGGGGCGGAGGTAGATCGTAGAACAGGTGAAGTTGACGAACTCCGTGTACATAGATTTTCACTGTGTTCGGGCTCTTGCACGATCGGGAAAGAAACAGCGCGTACCTGGCGAGAGTAGCAGTGTTGGTGGGGAGCGCCGGAAGGCTGAAGTATTCACAGAAGAGAAGGAAGGAGCGCCACTGAGTCCGGAGGTTGTTGTACGTCCCGGCGGAGAAGGCCGACCGCTTCGCAGCCGCCACCTGTTGATCCAACAGCCACAGGCCGGACGCGGGACCTGGAAAAGTCACAAATGTGTCAACAGGGCAAAGTCAGTAGAGACCACAGTCGCCTGAGTGACGGGAGCGCTGGCAGTCAAACGTAGGAACGCCTCGCGATGCGACGGGGAAGTATGCCATCGGCTAAGGTGATCGGCTAGTCGGTTGTGCACACCTGGGAGGTGAACGGCCCGTATCTCGAACTGACCGTTGGCAGCGCAGAGCCACAGGTTGCGGAGACAAGACTGGAGGAAGGGGGAACGGCTACGCCCGGAGTTAAGGACCGTAACAGAAGCTTCGTTATCACACATCACAACGATGCGCAGCCCGGGCCAGTACTTGCCCCACAAACGAGCGCACACCAAGATGGTGAGAAGTTCGAGTCCATTGATGCAGGGGTCCAACTCGAGGACTGAGGGCGGGAAGGTGGCGTGAAAGTACTCTCCCCTGGAGTTGAGAAAACCTCCGCAGCCCGTTAGGCAGGCGTCCGAACTGAAGACGGCGTCCGCCTCTGTCCAGCCAGATTGGGGGAGGAGAGAAATCCCGTTGTACGTTGGAAGGAAAGTGCGCCACCATGCCAAGTCCCGGCGAAAGTCGTCGTTGATCCTTAGTTTCGTGTGTCTGTCCGGAAACTGCTTCAGGAAGAGGAGCATGCGCGAGACGAACAGCCTACCCGGGCGGACGCATGACGCGACGAACTGCAACTTGCCGAGTAGAGACTCGACCTCGCGGCGGCGGGTGTGAACTTTTGAGTTCCACAGCCTTAATTCCTCCAACGTGTCCGTCAGACGCTCGGGGGTGACCTCGATGGTCATGCGTACAGAGTCAATGATTTTGCCGAGAAAGACTAAACGCGTGGTTGGGGGAACAGCCTTGTCAGCGGCTTCTTGTAAGCCCAGCAGAATTAACAGGTGGCCGAGACTCTCGAAGGCAGCAGGTGCGCGATCCGGGGTGTCCGCACCACCCAAATCATCTAGATAGTTCACGCAGGCGTAGCCTAGGATGCCGTAGATGAAACGCACCGCATCTGTCACCCGCTGACAGACCAGGGCCCCGGTCCGGATTCCAAAGGGGAAGACAATGTCAGCGTAGCGAAGTCCCTTCCATTGAAAGCCGAGGAGGTGATAGTCGGCAGGGTCGACGTAGATTTGGCGGTACGCCCGGCGCAGGTCACGCTTGTACAGCAGGCATCCCGGTCCTAGACGAACAACTAAGGCCGTTAAGTCATCCACGGAGGGATAGCGCAAGGACAGGCGTTCTCCGAGGTAGGTGTCTGTTGGAATTCCTGCATTGACCGAAGAGCCGTCGGGAAAGCTAAAGTCCACAACTATCCGGCGACTGTGGGAATCCCGCTTTGGCACGGTTTGCAAGGGGTTGCAGACCAAGGCCAGGTCGAAGAAATCCATGGGGAGAGGGCCGATAGTGGCTCCGTGACCCAGCTCCTTGTTGATATAATCAATGACGTGGGCACTATAACGAATAGCCGACGCGTGATTGGTGGGCGGAACGGCTGGTTGCTTGGCGGCGGTGTAATTCACTGGGAACCCAAATTCTATCAAGTCACATAAAGTCCCGTCCTTATAACCGGCAAGAAGGTGACGCCAGGCGGCTACATTCAGGTTACTGGGGACTGGAATGCGGGCTCCTCGATAATTGGGCAGACCCGAGCGATGAACTGTGACGTGCCAGCGCTGGACATCCGACAAGCTGGGGAAAGGCGCGCGGTGGCCGGGTTCATGACGATAGGCCAGCCCCCCCGTGGGGACTGGGAACATAGTGCTGGCGAGTTGCGCCCGCTGGCCGGGTGCGAGCCGAGTACAAAGCCCCCCCGTGGGGACTGAAGATTGAGATCTGGCGAGTTGCGCCCGCGGACGGGGTGCGAGCCAAGTGTGAAGCCCCCCTGTGGGGACTGGAGACAGGGATCTGGCGGGCCGTGGGAGGTCCGCCGAGGGGGCGACGGTCGAATAAACAAACAAACTGTCATCCTGCTGATGACTACCATCTGACCAAGCGCCCGGGGATGGGAGCGAAAAACACTTCTCACGCTCAATACTGGACACCATATGTGGCGTCGGAGGCATCATAACACTATCGGTTAGAACAACAACATTGGGAACGGAGAGCTCTGTGGCTACAGTAAAATCGACAGTAACTTCGGAGGCTACGACAATATTCTCATTAACATCGGGGTCTAACACAATATTCTCAGTAGCGTCAGTGGCTACAACAAGGGCTATAGGAGCAACTGTGTCCAACTCAAACGGCCGGATAGCATCTGTGGCTACGGTGGTATCCTCGGTCACGTCCGAGTGCGTAACATTAACAACATTGGCAGAAACCGCTGAGTCCAAAACAATACTATCACTTACATCAAGAACATTACAGATGTCTTCGCTTACATCTAAGTCGACAACCAGATCCGTAACATCCGCGTCTAATACAATACTCTCACATACATCTACATCCGCGAACATAGCGGGGAAAACATCTGACTGTCTAACAAAGTCAGCTGACTGTCTAACAAAATCGTTCGAGGCTAGTACACTGTCCGTGAGAGCATGATCGGAGTGTGCAACAAAAGTATCAGAGGCTACAACTGTATCTACGACGGCATCTGAATTGACAACAATTGCAGAAATAGTCGGATCGGTAACAAAATCGCTAAGCGGATCGAAAGAAGCAAGTTCGTCCGTATAAACGTTATGAAAGCCTTGTTGGCAGGGAAAGGAAACATCATTCTGACCTGTTTTTATGAGAACACCGGTTGCACTACTGTTAACAACAGACTGTCCGGAACTCACGGTTCGGGTGGCTGGTAGTCATTCTGACGTGGACGTTTTCTCGTCTTTCACTTTCTTGTCTGCGAACTTCTTGCGGCGGCAGGACGCATCCGGGTGTTTGAATCTCTGCCCGGTCTGGCTGAAACAGTGTCCGCAGTAGTGTTCAAAACGGCACGCTGGAGCCGAGCATTCTCCTCGCTGAAACTTCCAGCACGGTCTGGTGGTGGTCGAAGGTTGAGTGGAGTTCGCCGCGGTGGAGTTGGACTTGAGCTTGCTAGCGTCGCCGTCGAAGTAAAACTCTTTAATGTCCTCCCAGTCTGAATTCCATTCTGTGTGAACGCGAAGGGCGCGGGCGACGGCGGCATGGTGGAACGCCCGGACAACAGGCCAGCGGTAGCGGGCCAGCCGGTGGCACGTATATTGTAGGAGAGCCAGGCGGCCCCTGGCCTCCCAGGTTGGCAAGGCTGGCGAGAGTAGAAGTCCCATGGACCCGCTCAGGAACTCCTCTGCCGATAGATCATCATACTTTTTGTCATCTGCCGACTCGCAGCTAAAGACAAACTGCTCGGGGGAGAGCGGAGAGGACTTCTTACCTGTTGATCTGGCTGGCTTGGCCCGTTCTTTGAATTCCAGGTCCGGGAATTTTTGCTGTACCTGGGCGAGGAGATCAGCGTCCTGGCGTAGGGTGTCCATGGTGACGTCCCCTGGACCCAGTTGCACGGTCGATTTCTCCTGCCCCCCGTCCGTCGACTTGGAGAGAGCCGCGCCGGCACCGGCTGGGGGAGAGGGAACCTTCGGATCTTGTTGCTCTGCTGTGTTGGGGACGGACGTACCGGCCGCCGGGGGAGCCGGGTTGCCTGGACTAGCGGAGGAGGGTGGTTGTGAGGAAGTCGTCTGGAGCTGTTGGAACTTCTTTTCCAGCGCTTCTACTTCACGTCTCAGCTCTGCTTCTTTGATGGCTGCCTCCAAGTCTTCCTTTTTCTTCTGGAGCTCCGCCATGGTGAGTGGAGCGGACGGGGAGGCCTGGGAGTCCTGGTTGCCAAGACCTTTACAATCCTTCCCCGCCTGGCCGGCCTTATGCGACGAAAGAGGATCGCCGCAGCCGGCACATCGGCGCACTTTCTTCGGGGAGCGTGGCATGAGGAAGCCGGAGAGACAGAAATCAGGCGACAAAATGTAGTGAAATTCAGGAGACAAGACGTTGTGTGACTTGCCCCTGGCAGCGCGGCAACAGACTGAGGCCGCGGTGAGGGCCGGAGGTCTGGCAGCTAATTAATCACTTTGATCCCCGGGGGTCCCAAAGATCCACTCTTATACTTTTCAGCCATATTAGTATCTGGTATCATTTCACAGCAGATTAGGAAAAATGTGAACTCAAACTTGACCACTCAAAACCCTTTCGTCACTTTTTTACCGCGGACTACCACGGACCCCGGTCGCGGAAGAACTGGGGTGTGCACCGTTAATTGGGTCAAATTTTAATTAACATTGGTTTTTAATTTACCCCGTCATATTCTATCACCCTGCCAAGTTTGAGTTGTCTGCGACTTTTCCTTCACGAGTAACAGGTGGTTGAAAGTTACCATGTCGGGAGGCTCCTTTTGCGCCTCCACGAGCGCGTTCCATTCACACACATAATGGGAATTACGTCACAAGGCCCTTATTCTTTTGAAGAGGTTTTACTCCATGAAACTATGTCCAATGATCAAGTATAGCCTTTTAAAGGAATGGCAGGGTAGTGTTCTTGCGATGGAGTAGCCATTTCTTTTAATTCTGACTACTGTAAACGGTGTAAACCACCCAAAACTCAGTTTAGCTGATGACGTCACAATGCCCACCTCTAGCCGATCTCTTTAAGTGGGAACGACATGGTTTTAAGTTCCGTACGTCGGTAGGAAACAGTTAGATTTTAATTTTTTGGTCATATCTGGTAGAGAATAAACCTAGCTATCTCACCCAAGCGTTTCTGCTGCCAAGATTCATTTTGCTTTGCAGGAAAATGAAGCTAAATGTTGTATATGTGGTCAGGATGGAATCCTGCTCTGTCCTTCTAGCGGCTAGGACGGTATAAATGTGCATCTTTTGGGACAAGGCTGTGCAGTTTGGTGTCGGTCTCGATGTGATATACAAGCCTTGGGATGTATCATCTGATTGCTAGGATTTATTTGTCTGAAAGTTGAATTCTAGTGCGAGGCCGAACTTGAAACGCGCTTTGGAAGGAAAGTGCGACAGTGACGTCATCAAGGACATTTTTTCACCAAAAGACGTCTCCTGTGCAGTATAGGACTCACTGTCAAGCCCACGTATGTGATTTCCAATTCCCCCGGGAATAGGAGGATACAAATAACCGCGTCTCGGTAAATATGACGTCATCGGTGTTTAGTGCAGACGCTTCGAAGGTTGTATGACCGTGTTCGGAGGGGGGGGGGGCGTGGGGAGGGGGGCAAATGAGCGCATTATATGACATTCTATAATCATTTTAAAACTTGCGAAATCCGAATTTTTTTGGCTCGGGCTGGGTAGAGTATATACACTTTGCTGGATAAAATGCAATTTGTTGGCTGTTTGAGCTAATATTTTTTGCAGGATGGGTCCGATTAAGGGGGCACACCCCAGTTTTTTTCGGGCTTCCATTCCAGTCTGCACACCCTCGAGTCTAGCGACCGTCTCTTCCAGGGAATAATTCGGAAGCCAAATAACTGTATATAGGATAGAAGGATATCCCTTCAGCTACAAGACTGACTGAGTTTTGTTTCTTCAAACTCTTTAATTTTTGTGAAATTAACAGAAAAATCATGATTTTTATGCCAAAATTAATGCACAAAATTGGGACTTTTCGCGTAAGATAAACCAGGACAAAAAGAATTTTCCGGCAGAAACGACTGGTGTTGGCAGAAAGATACAAACCTCGAGTATACTTGATTCAATTATAAAGAAAATCCTAGTACTGCAGTTTTTGTAATCATCCTCGGCGCGAGGGGTCCCAAATCCGCCCACACCACGCATAACTGAAGAATCTGGGTCAAATGGGCGGATCACGCTCGGGGCGCAAGAATACCCGGAAGTGAGGATCCAGGCCGAAGTCATTCTTTACCCCAAAAACACCACTTCTTATACTTTTCAGCCATATTAGTATCTGGTATCATTTCACAGCAGATTAGGAAAAATGTGAACTCAAACTTGACCACTCAAAACCCTTTCGTCACTTTTTTACCGCGGACTACCACGGACCCCGGTCGCGGAAGAACTGGGGTGTGCACCGTTGTATTACACAAACAGCTTGCAGAACTGACCAAGCCTGGAGTGGTGCCCTCCCTCACCAGTACTGGACTATTTTCCATGTATGCCTTCAGCATGTCTGTGGAAGTGCCTTGTGGGTAGCCGAAGTCCTGCAGAAAATAAAAACAGAAAGTTACAAGTTTGAATTCATTGCTTTAGATTAGATAGATATCTTAAGCCTCCTAGCTTCAACCTCATAATCAATTCAGCATGATATATGGTCAGCATGATATATGGTTTACTCACACATGTAAATGTACTCACACATATCTATGTAAGTCTTAAAAGTAAGTACATGTATGCATTTATTGCTTTCAAATTTTGTTTTGTGGGAGCATTGCAGTTGGATGCATGATTTCATGTTATGATTTCCTCTTATGCTAAGCCAACAATGATAACATATTCCAGGGAGTCACTAAAAAAAGCAAGGAATCTACTTTACACACTTACAATGACTTCATCTAGTATTTCATACACCAGTGGGAAGTTAAGTCTGATGGCCTCCTCTGACAGGACTCCACAATAATCCTTACACAAGCTCGCCACTCTGAAATGTAGAAAACCAAAATAGGTTAAAAATACCCTGAATGAATATGGATATTCCCCAAAGACGTATTGCCTAGAGGCAAATTATAAGCTACCCTACTGGTACATTACAGGTGTAGAGATATATATAAGGGAACAGGACATAGCATGCACAGCAGTAGACAGAATTAGGTTAGGACAAGCAAGTAGAATTCCACTTTAGAGTAACTCTTCTATTCAAAGTCTTTGGTAACAGCAATAACTGAACCTTTGCATGAAAGCAGGTAAACATAGGATGGTTACCTATTGATGAGTTCAATGACCATGAACGGTGACACATTACTCTTGGTGGTGGCCATGAAGTACAGGCTGTTGTGTTTAACATGGAGGTAGTGGATGCCATCATGATGCTGCAACAAGAACAAAATAAAACACTGTCAAAATGTCATCCTTAATGAACCCAGATCTGTTCACCCCACAAATCTAACCTTCATTTTAATACATAGAACAATGTGGGAAAGGCTCACCATCAGGAGGTTTGCACTAACTTTTTTCCTTAGTGCAGAGCCAATAAAGCATGTCATGTAGGCAAGACAGTAAAATGTTCATTGTATATAAGAAAACCAGAGTTAAATTTAACAGCAAGAAGGATGTGCACTTATGAGACATGATACAGTACTGGCAAATACCAGAGACATGTCACACAGTTTCCAAAATACAGAATGACTTACGAATGTTGGAGGTGCCAGTCCACCAGATAAGTCCCTTATTTTCTGCAAGAACAGCTCTGGGGAATCCTTCCCTACATCACCTCGGTCTGATAATAACTGTTAAGTCTTAACTGTTGTTACTGTGGAGTTTTGCAGAACCAATATGTATGCTGTTCCAAGCTGTGCACATACATCATCCATGACATCTTTAATAGGTTCCATTGCCAAATTAATCACCCTGTTTTCATTGATTCCGTGGATGTAATTTTTCAAACCTGGGAGCACAATGCAGTTAGCCAGTGGCTTACAACATGAGCCTCCATAGGGGTGTATATCGAAGTGCCTGACAGTGACACTGGCAAAGTTCAAAGACAAGCCCATGGCCTTGTAGTGGCCTAAGTGTAATGGTCTGATCATATCCGCAACATATGTGGGGGTGGGGGGTTGGATCATCCCTAGGCTGACTAAACCGCGCTCCTGGCGGCCACCGCCCCTAGGTTGCCGTCATTCATTAACCTCCGGCCGAGAGCTTGTGTAACACAGGCTAGATCATCCCAAGGAGGTTTAAAATCCAAAGCCTATGGCTATTGACAGGACCGTCCTGTCAATAACAGAAAGTATTGCACTGCTGACAGGACCGTCCTGTCAATAACAGAAAGTATTGCACTGCTGACTGGACCGTCCTGTCAATAACAGAAAGTATTACACTGCTGACTGGACCGTCCTGTCATTAAGCAGAAAGTATTGCACTGCTGACAGGACTGTCCTGCCAAAAGCCACAGGCAAATCCAAATGCAGTTTGCTATGTCCCTGACATTTGCTCAACCCTAAGCACACTGAAGTAGCCGTTTTGCTACCAATACTACATTGGTTACAGGGTTGGGCAGCAGGAGAAGGTTTATAAAAGCTTGGTAAACATCCACTCCTGACAGGTGCCCCCCTCCCCCCACCGTCCCTAATACGGCGAAAATCTGGAGAGAGGATACAGTCTTTGAACAGTAGGGTGTCCCCGTGCTGAGATAGGATGACAAACTGTGAAATCATTTTGAACAGCACTGATCATGTATCAATGTAGGACAAATATGACAAACACAGACGACAAACGTCCATTCTCTTGTCCTGCAGGCAGCCATCTTGTCTTCTTACCAGATTACCGTAATTCGGCACGTCTAACGTCGTGATTTACGACGACACTGCAATTAGCCCAAGGTGTGGACAGGCAGCACTCAGCGGATAACATATAATAGATTTTCATGTATCCTGAGGTAACTAAAATAAGGTATAGTAACGTTATATTCTAGAAATATGAATGTCAAGTGAAATGCTCTACTATAAATAGATAGTAACAGTTAGATAACGTTATATGATAGGCCTCCAACCATGCTGACTGAGAGTGGCAGGTTGCTGCAGTGAAACCGTTTGACATAATTGAAGATCGTGTGACCTGGACACATCCAGTTTACTGACATGACGATACTGGCCCAATGTCATCAAAATCCCTGGCCCCATGGCGAATTTTATGACAGTGATGATCACGGCCCATTGCGCCGGTATCTCCTTGCTCCCTGCTAACTGTTATCTATCGGAGCAGAAGTGCAGTTTGTTCATTTTCTTTTGAGTACAATGTATGATGTAACGTTAACGTTATAGCGTTACGTGTCTCTTCTTGTCCCCTCAGGCTACACCAATGGTCATTACTATTTCTACTAAATTCTAGACCCCAAATTTCTTTTTCTTTTTTTCAATTTCAGCCTACCTATAGACTATAAAAGTCTACACACTTTATAACTTTCAGTTTGAGACTCCGCCACCGCAACAATTGGTGGGGTCCTCATCCCTAACGTTAACCATTGTAGACCAAACGGGTGCACTAGAGATACAAAATGCAAGTTGAATTTGTAATAACGACTGAAGGGCAGTAAATGAAAATATAGATTTTAGTGCATTCTTTCCCATTATTCTGTGATAGCAGGTTCACCGTTGTTCATAGCCTCAACTTCAAGGTGGACTGGCTCGCTGTGGTTTTGAGCGGGTTCGTAAGACCCTTGCCGTTAGGAGGGACCTGCCCGTGACTTTGATAAGGATTCTACAAACATGGCCATCACTATTCCACACCAACCACTGGTATTTTGTGCACAAAACTTCGGGTATTGAACAACGATGAGAGCACCACTGAGCCTCCTAATCTAGAAAGGCAGGGCTAGGCTATTCGATTTTAAGGTGTGCTAGAGCCCTGCACGACTTCGTAAGCCATTGATCTCGCCAAGGTAATAAAAAAACATTTAGGTGAGTCAGTTCAATACTAGCCAGAGAACTAAGTATACTCGTTCTGACAACGTTCAGGCGAGGTGTAGTTCATATAGGGTCGCGAAATATAGGCAGGCATGCATGAACAATATTGCTCCAAGCCTGCTGAATCCTCAGGGGCTTAATTGCACAAGCTTCTCGACTTCGTCTTATAACATACTTCTTTTTCCTAATCACCTTCGGGAAATTACCACCTCACGCCTTCACTTGCAGATATTGCTCACGTATCCAGCAAAAGGCGTGATGAAATGCCCTAACAAATTGATGACGTCAAACTTTTTATTGCTGGCTTCCTTTCCTGCTGGCACAATTTCCGTTGATTCAAACATACAATATTGTCATGGATATCGTGATGATACATGTAATGTTACCAACAAAACTTGTTTAAGTGTGGAATACAAAGTACTTCAGTTGTTTTCCGATAAAGGTGAAGATCGTAAATCCGAGGTCACTCCATGTTGGTAAGAGTGCACAACAAAAAAGATAATCACTTAGCACAACCACAACTGGTAACAAACACTAGCAACAGAAACTTAGAAACACTAGTGTTTAAAAAGATTTCATATGCGCGTTTGTAGCTGATGACCCAGTGGGGGACGACCACCAATGGGCGGCGTGGGTGTTCGTTGTGGAGACGTCTCCGTATTTTGGCAACGAAATCCACTTGTGTAACGTACAAGCTGTGTGGCCAAATATTTGCTTTTAGATCCCTCAATGGGCGGGAGAGATTGCGGAGGAATTCAGCCCGACCCACCCCTAGCCTGTACAGACGTATTCGCCACCTGACGAGCTGAAAGAACACACAGGTATGTATGTCGTTCTGGGTTGTGAAGTAAGCAAACTTGTTCAGGGCCGTGTTGCGTGAAGTAGGGGACTGGTAAACGTTATTGTCTTTCTAAGGTTCGGCGTGTACTCCCTGTCTTACCACCAGCACGAGGTTAGTAAACACCAGCTCATAGTTCGGTCAACGGGGAGGGGGGGTGTTCCACCTGCAACGATAAAAGGCTTTATCCTATCTTCTTCCAACTGAGGTTACGCCAGTAGTTTCATATCCTGTTAACCAGCCAGGTCAACATGTGTGTAACACCACGCTGACAGCCCGGTACTAACTTTAGTATGACTTTGATACATGGATCATATCTTAGATTGACCACGGACCGGCTTGTTGGCTCTGTCCTATGTCATGCTGTCCTCATGTGTGTATATATAACGTTATATACCATCATTTATCCAGCACTGTGGTATGGTGTCCTTCCTTTCTACTGAATAATGTCAATATGACTGCTCTTATATTCGGACGAGAGTTGCATACGGAATTCAACTGTTCAACATGTGCTTCAGGACATATCGTCAATATGTTTGAGTTATAAAAATGATTGCCTTTGTTTCTGTGAAGGCGAGGTGATGTTGCCAGTATAGGTCGATGGAGTAAGTATGCGACCAGGAATCTTTGTGTAGTTGATGGAAGGGCAGTTCACAAAAGTGTTAATTTTCGGGAGATTTTTGCAACAACTGTTGCATTGGCCAGGTAATTCCTGCAGCCGATCTTGTGACGAGAGCGTTCTAGAAATAGGATATTTCCAGCTAGGCCGTACAGAAATTGGCCTCAACAGCCCCACAGTTATGGTGAATACAGTTGATGATTTTCCAAACCTCGCGCCTTGTGACGTGTCTCAAAGACTGAAAGTGACGAAAATGAGTCAGTGGAGATTATCGAAGGATTGTAATCCGTCTGCTGTATGAGTAATATACCGGCTTAGTGATATCCCTTCATCCGACCACAACATAGCGTGCACGAGTCTCATGACGGATTGTAAGCTGAAGGCCGCTTCCGTACTTTTCTAATATTGGGGAAGATCAACCACGTCTTGTAAGTGATTAGGCAAAGTGCAGCTTGTGCTCAGGGGGATCAATGTTCAGGTGATGTATGGACGTATGTGATCATCCTGGGGAGAGGTTCACTTGTAATAACTTAAGGTTAGCCTGCCTCCTAAGGCGATATTTACCAGACCATGAAGTGTGTCTAAGTTCTCGTGACTTGACTACTTTTTTTACTTCCTGTACGCGCATTGTAGTCCATTGGGGTTCAAATAGCACGCAAATCCGCTTGGTCATCATCATCAACCTCCCATCTCTAGGGAGAATTACTTTGGAGTGATGAGAGGGAGGGGGCATTCTTTCATGCCCTCATAGCGTGCCACAACCTTTTCTCTCCTTTTTACGGGGTCCATTTCACATGGAACATATGGATTGGTAGTAATTTGGTACACTAGTAAGAGTACTCACTTACTAATCATATCCGGCGTTTTAATAAGTACCATTGTTCATCTGCCTTAGATAGTCTCTGAATGAATTCATGGCTCAACTATCAATGGCTGATAGAACGTTCATGCGTAGATCCGATGGAAAATCAGAAGAAATAGATAACGCTATGGTTTTATCCTTGACATTACTTAAAGAACTCATATTTCTCGTTTGTGGCATTTTGAGACGCTTGCGAACCATAAATGTAAGTAGTGGCTGACAATAGGGTGTGTCTATTCTTTGTACGTCTGTGGTGTGGTGCAGAAAGATCGATTGGCCTAAATTGTCTCACCTGTTCCAGAGTGTTGGCGCAACCCTCTATCAGCGCATTTCGGCCAAAGGAAGGGGAAGAAGTATTGTATCTATCACCAACTGTAACCAAGTAGCCTTCGCATCGGCACTTGCAGTCTGAACTAGTCTCTTTACTCGTGGATTACTGAACAGCCCGGCTTGTACCTGCGGGTGCCGATGTGAAACCGTGTCACATTTCTTACTCCACTGCCCCTCGTACATTTTAAATACCCAACGCTCAACCCTCCTTGGCAAACTATCCAGGCTTCTAGGACACACCCTAGACTTTACAACTCTTGCAGACAACGCTAAAACATTCCTTCTTCTCCGTGGTAGTCCTATGTACTCATCAGTTGTCAACTCCAACATATTATCACTTACCCAGAACTTTATTACCTCATCAGAGCGTTTCTAAAGGTCGTTTTTCCCTTTGATAATTGTAATAGTGTCCTATCGTTGTTATCGTTTAATCATTGGGTGGGAAACCGGACTTGCGCTTTTGAAAACCTTTAAATTGTACATATTTTCAAGTGTATGTCTATTTTCTTTTTGTATGTTATTTATGTAGTGGTGGTGTCAAAATAAGTTCTTAACTTGAGTGTGCCACCACTAGGTCCTGTATGTGTTTTGTGTGTATGATTAAGAAAAAAAACTGTAACCAAGGAGGTTATAGGGCTTGCTGTAACAGACAACACCTAGGTGCCTCTTTGATAGATGCACACAATGACGTGTTTGAAGTTGTGCAGTTTAAAGTCAATGACTTGTGATCGTGATAGACGGTCAACTATCTTGAACGATGCATGATGTATGTGTTCGGGACCAACACAGCACCGTATGTTAAATGACGCGCATGGCCATCTTCAATACACTTACTTTTTTCAGATAAATATTCATATTCTCTTGAGATGCTAGCATAGATGCAGGCCTCCAATAATTTTCCCGAAGTACGTGCATCGTACCGAATGATCCCCAAAAAATGGATGTCCGTAGTTGCTCATTCAGAACGAGGGTGGTCAATAGACGTTTGCCCGCATCCAAGAGGGCAATAGCAAAAGAACACACACCTACTATTTGATATCCGTGATATATGGTACGCATCAAGTGATGTAATTACGATGTCCAACAAAGTTTATGGAGTAAACATGTCTGTGGGGTGTTAGACTCTTTGTATTCCCTACTACGTCATGAGGAGACATGGTGGTCTTCTTCATCTTTACCTCCTCCTTGTTCAGTTATTCCTTCAGCGCCATACCTTGTGATAACTGATTCATTACAACTGTGATGTTCGGACGTCTTGGAACTGGTACGAAATGTCAGCAACTAAATCTACAATTTGTTGTCAGACTTGATGACAACACTGCATCTATGGAAACTGTACACACATGTATCCCATACCCGCCTGTAACAAGGGCTCAAACTGACAGTTTACAAGTTACACGAGTGCTCAACAGATTTCTCAATTTTGCATGGACATACATACCCAGCAAAATACGTTTGCATGGACATACATACCCAGCAAAATACGTTCATGGGTTACATAGACGCATAAAGTGTATGCTTTTGATTTGCCATGCGTGTTCTCACACTGACCCATTACGCCTATTAGATTGTTACGGTGCTATCTTTTCTTATTGAAAAGAGATTAAAATGTTTGGTGTGTTGTGCATCTTTGCGACTGACTGGGGCAAACTAAAGCCAGAGGTGACAGAAAAGCTTCCTCTCGAATTTCCATTCCTTCAACATCGCCGCCAATTTTCTCCCTATCATTTATATCAAGAGCATGCACTTTTTGCTACTTAAGTGGTTAGCGTCAAAGCAGCAACCTAATTACTCCGCTCTAGGGGATAACATGTAAGGAGAGGGATATTCATTTATCTCTCCTCCACTGACAACCGCAGTCCGAGAAGGCCATTAGTTCCATTTCTGCTGTAGCCCGGGGGTGTTGTCGGGAGAGGCCGCTGCGCCGGGGTTCCACTGATGTACCGATATATCGCTGGGGCGGAAATTAGTGTTTCGTCAGCAAAATTGAGGGAATCTTGTTTGAAGTATTTACGGTACGTTACAGATGTAATGAATCAAGGGCCATCAAGGAGCGGTTGACGTACTTGAATACGGTCCAGTCGGAACGGACATCTGTCTTCGGTATCTGGGATTGGAATTTGTTGTCAGACTCAGAATTGATCTGGAGAACGTTTACTTGGTGATTTTGGCTTGATTCGGTGTTTTTGTGTTGCCTATGATCATTTGTGATCGTGTATACTGGTGAGCAATAATTTTCTCATTCGTTGAAGAATGTCACATTGGAAGTACCGGTCTAGTAGTAAGTTTCATATGTTCACTGAGATGAGTTTTTCGCCAATATTTGAAAATCTAAAGACTTAATCACTGCGGTCTCTGATGGCTGATATTTATGCGGATTCTGATTTCATCTCTGTTAGTCTGAGCTTTTCAGCAGTCTAGGGTCGCCGTTTGCTGGTGCGCACTCGTTCCTGTTCACTGTTTTCTTATCATTTACCATGAAAAATGAGGATCATCAATCTATTCAGAAAGAGAGTTCATAACCCGAGAAACCGGCATAACCAAAACGCAGACAAGAGACTGCTGTGGAAGCTATTTTTGATACATGATACATGAAATATGTAATAGTACAGAGTCTTTGTTGCGGATAGCAATCATAGATCGATCTCAACAGAGCAATATGCGGCTTTTGTCAGATTTTAGTAAATAGAAACACTGAGTGTTTTGTCTACCGCAATTTGATGAATGTGAATGAATGTAAAAACAATCTACATTTACAGGAATAAGTCATTGTCTTTCAAGTTTAAGCTTCCCAGGTAAAGCCCCGGTCACACACATCGTACGATGCACCTACGATGGAGGTTTTCCGCGACGATCGTGCCGCACATCGTAAATTTAAGAAGAAATGGGTTTTAAAATTTTGCACCTGAGTCTTCTCAAACCTACGACATACGGCGATATCGTCTTGGAAAAAAATCATCTTACGTATATCGGACCATGTATGTCGGACCCGGGTTCTACCTTGAAAGCTTTACTGAAAGACAACGACTTATGCCTGTAAATGTAGTTTGTTTTTACATTCATTGATTGACGACATCGAGATCTTATTGACCTTGAAGAGACACAGTGAAACGTTGCTTCGTCATCGAGATGATTAAAATACCGCAATGTGTGGGTGTTGAAATGAGTTAAGAACGTCCAACCATAACCGTGACACCCCTGATACGCACATGTGGTGGTTCGTTCCCAGATCTGACACGCTCTCATTCTTGCTGCAGACGATGTCTTGTGACCATATGCATCTGCCCGTGCTGACGTTCTCCCTGTGTGCTGGAGGTCTGCTCCTCCTGTGGGCCGTCCTGCCGATCCAG
The DNA here is from genome assembly GCA_013266295.2 of Branchiostoma floridae x Branchiostoma japonicum. NCBI lineage: Eukaryota > Metazoa > Chordata > Leptocardii > Amphioxiformes > Branchiostomatidae > Branchiostoma > Branchiostoma floridae x Branchiostoma japonicum. The sequence goes on from CM023840.1 coordinate 21,060,345, forward strand.
GCCGACTCGTCTCTGGGCTGTGACGTCTGGAGAGACGTGTCGTTCTACGCCGAGAAGGAGGGATGCGAGCGGCAACAAATCAGCGTAGACGCTTGCAAGGGCCGCTGTGACACTTGGCAGGTAAAACCACTTTTCTCGACCTCATTGAGAAGGCCCGCCTAAGACATTGATACAGTCATTGTATAAGTTTGACCGCGTCGTACAGTGTAATGGTGACTTATAACATTGCACGGATTGTCGGGAGGCTCATGTCTGTAGGCTCAGATTGAAGGTGTCTCCTGTCGATCTAGGCCGCGCCATTCACATGCTAATCGGTCGTACGAAACATACAGATCTTCCATGATAAATGTACGATACTGCTTCATCGCTGGTATCGTGTATCGTGATGTTTGGTTGATTTGGGTCCTTGCCATCGTTTGTTTCAATCTGCAAGCAATGTTCTTAGATGTCAGGTTATGACAAAAATCGTTATGAGGAATTAGCTGCGCTGAGAGGTTTTCTGGTGAAGTAGCCTCCACAATTGATGGTTTCTTCAGCTGTCAGGGGGTAGATTGAAGTATTTCATCTGACTGACATTGATGACACACAGAGCTGCAAGTTGGAAGGTTAGATAACACGCCCGGAAACTGAAATCTTCTTCATCTGCATTAGTCTTGAAACCAAACGTGACCCCGCTACAGCACAACAAGACTAGATTCCAGGCTAGTGACATGACGCATACAACTCAACTCATGTAGTTTTGTTATCCTTCTTGACTCTAACTACTATCAATTTGTTTGTCCCTTTTCAACTTCCTGATAGGATTTGAATTAGACTGAGGTGCCAAGACCACATTTATAAGTAAGAGTTTATTGGTTTGCTTTAGAATAGTTCATGGTTATAGAATGATGGCATAACGCCACGTGATGTCGTCCTCAGATTCCCCACCTGACGCCGCCGTTCCGGACGTCCAGCCACACGGTGTGCACGTACGACCGGGTGGAGACCAGGACAACGCAGCTGCAGAACTGCCAGCCAGGGGTCGACCCCACCTACGTCTACCACAACGCCGTGTCCTGCAGGTGCGCCATGTGCCACGCCCACAACACGTCCTGCGAAACGTTAGTATGAGTGGAAGTCTCCGGCGTAGTCTGGCGGGAGGCGGCATGGACACGCCAGACGAACAAGGAAAGCACATTGGAAAACGATTGTGGATGGTAGATATAGATCAGAGATATGATTTTAGGACTCTTAATACTGTAGTAAAACATTGACTCAACTCCAGATTTTATGGTGAATTTCATTAACTTTAGACAGGGGCAACCAGTTTGCCTTTTCTCACCACCTAAGAAATCTGTTCGTATATCTAGTAAATGTAGACGATATTTGACTGTAATTGGATCTCGGTCGTTACAAATCTGTAAAGGGAAACCAGTCAGCACCGAGAATGTACTGCCGCGGGTCGGATGGTATCATACCCCCTCCCCCAAACTGAAACAACACCTGTACCACATATGTACAATAGATTTGAGAAAATTATTGTACACTGTCTAATATTAATAAAGCATGGCATGTTCTGAAACCCACGTTGTCACGGAAAATGGAGTAATATTTTAGTTTCAGTCCACGAAAGACTTCAAATAAAAATGTTGCGCTATTGAACACCAAGTTTTGTCTTGTTCCGTCAATCGCGTGGGCGAGTTGTATATTTAATTATTGGAGAAGTACTGCATAAGCTGACTGCTAAGTGAATTCTTAAAAGACATTTACAACGGAAACAACGTAGGACAATCGTAGGTCAATTCAATTATTGTTGGTGTTATCATGGTGTAAAGGTTTCAAGTATCTTTCTTAAGATGAATTCATCCTCCTTGACCTTGTGTTGCACAATGCGTCATACCGTGAGGCGACGTTGGTAAGAAAGGGTGGGAATATTATGATTCACGACTTAAGTTCACCATAAAGTATATTCTCGCACTCGTTTGTTATGCACTCCAAGATTTGATACCTTTATTACGAAAGTCGTGATTAGCACTATACTAGAAGGCAGGTTAGTGGACTGGGCCTTTCCAGCTTTCCTCACGGTGCCCGAGGTACTGCTATCGAGGTGCCGTGAACGGAGTGCTGACACGTTGTATATAATTGTTCAAAAAGCCCTAGTTTCAATTTAACAACAGATTAGGCGTTTTCAAACTACAAGATGTGTTAGAAGTCGCCTTACAACCGTAGGAGACAGCACACAAGTACGCAACACACCTGTTGAGGTGAGAAGTGAGCCGGTGTGCTTGGCCCGAAATCTTTGGGAACACTATAGACTCATGATCCTTTTACTTGAAGGCCAATGACTGTACAAACTAAACTTGCCCGAGTGAGTGTTAGATCTTTCATCTTCATTGCGATTCAGTGTAATTCTTATATAAGGTTAAATCGTTTACAGGTCAATTGAAGCTTACAGCGGTGTCGGTCCCGATAGAACCAGAATTAGTGAAAGAACCTTCCATGTGAGCGCACAGAAACTGTTGTGATGTTCTAACATCGTCAGCTATCACTAACCTTGGGGGAAAGGCGTCTATTTTTTATTTGAACAATTATGAATACAGGGTAATGGAACAACTAACACCCTTATTTATCTGGGGAATTGGCCATTAAGTATGTAAGAGCTAATCAGGTCAGGGTATTAGGCCCGGTACATGTGTGGAATAACACTTTGGACATCAAAGTACTAAACTGAAGACTCATTTAGAGGTTATGAGAGAGCTAAGGAACAACTGTGGTAACTCCATGAGTTGTCATGAGGTGGAACCTATAAGAATGACGATCTGTCGCAACATATATCAGCGTATAATCTTTATTTCCTGCATGAGGTTGTTGGACGAAGCTTTTGCAAATGTCCTCGTTTTAATAATCCTTACGGCTAACACCTGTACAGCATAGGACGACATGCTTTATCATCGGGAGTACAACAAGTACGTGCATTCGCATCTTGTCTCTGTTGTGTTTTTATGTCTACTATTCTCATTATAGTTGCCATCAAGGCAAAAGCAGAAATGGCCTGTACAGCTCTTTTAATTCTGTTGCCGCATCTATTTACCGTCTACATCACACTACAAGATTTTTCTGTAACTCACACTTTGTGATCACGGTGAGCAAATCTTTATTTCAAAGTCATTCATTATCTTTGAAAAAAAATCCTGTCGTCACCAGAAGCATATCTTTAGACCATAAAGGTTACAAGCCTCTTCTTCAAGGTTCTTCTTGCCAAGCTATGACGTCACGGGTTATCGTCGCAGATACTACAGGCGCAGCTGGATGCCGAGTAGAGGGTTTTGGGGACCAGCAGATTTCCACAGCGCAGAGAGAAGTTCACCTGATGGAGAAGAACCAATCAAACATCAATGACCAGGGATGGAAACCGTTATTAGCATCATCACAGCCTCTGTTAACGCTACTTGGAAATACATAGACACACGTTGAAACTTAGGTTTGCACACTGAGACACTGAGGCCTTAGTGGGCACCCAGTATGTGGCAGGCCACTCCATTGGGCAAGAACAAAGTAACACGGTGGGTAGATAATCTCTGTTAATCTTTGTCAAGTTTACTGTTCAACCTGCAGAAAACGGTTAATGTGCTTCTTTGGAGGGGCTGGTGTTTATGTTTGCTTGTTGATATTTACAAGCTGTGGACACTGCATGAAAAAATAAATTTACCAATGGCAGTAAATGCCAGTTAAGTAGGGTAATGTTTACCGTGTAAACAGTACTGGACTTTACAATGGTAGTAAATAAAAGTCAGGTCTGGTAAGTTGGTAGTAAATGAAATTACCGAACTTGACTTTTATTCCAAAGTATACATTACCCGACTATAATCTTGGAAAAATGGTGCCCAGGGAACAGCTATAACCATAAACCTATATACATTCCCCTGCAGTGTTCTGCCAGGATTTTGGAAGCTCGATTGACCCCTAGACATTTACTACCATACGTAAATCCAACTTTTCGTGCAGTGGGAGGAACCAAATGTCTTGAAATACACTATCAATGTATATACCAAGTCTGCACATTAAATGACCCACTTGGGCCCATGCAAAGTGATAAAACATTACAGCGATAATATATTACTGACAGCTTTGTTCAGTGAAAACACATGAACAACGTACAACAAGTAAGGTCGCCACGGCCACCCTCTGACGCGCTTCGACTCATATGACGTCAATTACCTATGACGTCATTACGTAGCCAGTGTAACAAGTATAAACGAAAATTAGTAGAGTAAAGAAATAAGCTATAAGAGCTACAAAACGTTACAATGACCATAGTTCATCGATCTTTCATTTCATTAGTAATCCCGGGGAAATCGAAATGTGTACATTTCTGGCATACACAGCCACTGGTTAGCACGTGGCCAAGGCAGCCCTACACACCACAAATTACCTGTATGGAATCTGTGAGTCTTAACCTAAATCTGATGTCGAGAAATTTATTATTCATGCCTAGATCAAGTCGTCGTTTCTCAAAAATGAGCGATGGTCGGTGACTATTTATCACCAGTTTTTATAAGGATTCCATCGGGACAAGGAGAAGGACATGAAGAAGATCAACAAAGTGACGGCAGTAACAGATAATGCACAATGACGAGATAACGTAGAACACAGAAACTGTCCGTACCACATGTGTGGAGGCGATGTCACAGCAGGCTGCTCTGGACGTGATGACGTGGTTCCCGCTCGACCCCTGCCGTGTGGTGCTGGAGGACGGGAAGGCTATGGACTCACAGTAGCCTCTACAGGCGTTCACTCGGACAGTCTGTCTCTGGCACCCAGGCACCTCCACAGACTTGTCAACTCCTGTCGTAAAACAAGGGGCAAAATCCGAGTGTCAGTGCAGCACAACAAGTGAACGATGACTATTGGACGGCTCCCGCCACAGTTCTGGTACCTTGGAGGTCTGTCGAAAATGCAATGGATATAGAATTAAATAAAATCCCTTCTGAATTTATCATACTAGTAATTAACTCGTTAACATTTTTTGTCTCCGCTTACCTACGAGATGACAGCCGGGCCTGTACCAGGGGGCCTGCGTCCTGCCCATGTCGGATGAAGACAGAAGGATCGTCAGCAGCAGTACCCACGACAGTAGTCTCTGCATCGTGCCTGTTTCTCCGAGACTGGCTTCTGAATGTCTATGATTCCTGCAGGGTGATGTAATAAAAGAGGATGAAGGAATAAACTTGGGTTGCCTAGTAACCGTTGGTTACATCAGCTGATCACGTACCAGAATTAAGGAGCAACATGCCTGGCTGCCAAGTATCATTTCCCGTTCCTTTTTTCACATACAAACGTTCTTATCTAATCAGCTTTCTAGACTGAAAGTCATATCGTAATGGTAGGAGTTCAACTAGACCTAATCTTTTCCCAGTTCTCCAGCCTCCTTTGTTTTCCTGACTTGTTGCTGTATGGTCTACTGTATAGCACATTCCATTCCTGACCACGCCTGTTTTAGCCTCAGTTAGCACAGGATTATGACGCATAAGCCATTCGTATCCTATCAACAGGTGTGTTTGCTAGAGAGGATCAAGGATATTTGTACTTTACACACCCGTGGGGTTACACTCTGCAGGACGTGATAAACTTCGACCGGAATGCCAGACAGCACCTCTCCAAACCCAGTTAGCGGTGTCTAGAAATCTCCTCAAGAATCGTGAGCTTGGCGATTTTTTTCGCCAGGGTAACAGCCACAAATTACCCGAAATTGGCGATTTTCAGTGACACCGCTGACATTGGCACTGCTCGTGCAACAGGAATGTAATCTAAAAATATCCGCCCATTAATGGTTACCTTAACCTTTAACAACCCATTTCATTCACTCCCGTTCTTTGTATATACTCATTAAATAACCTTTAAACGTTTTCCTTCATATGGACGGCGGTATGTTTGGTTACACACATTTACATTTACATCTATCGCTTGGTTAGTGTTTTTCTGTTGTTCCCTACAGCAAAACGTTTGCTTGTTACCGATTTTGTTGTGACTGGTTTCCAAGCCAAAAAATTGTGATGACGTTAAAGCAGAATATGTTGACACATCATTCGTCTTCAAATGTTTATAACAACACTCATAACAAAAGGACCAAACAAGGTTTGTTGAATTCTGTTTTTAGACCCTTCTCCCCACGTGAAAGACTGGCAGACAAGTCACCTCCCCAGACATAGGAAGCAGCAGTATTTTATCCTGCTGCTGCCCCGCAACCGATGATTGACCATTGCCGTATGAGCTGAATGGGGACTGTTAACTCAGGTAACGCCCAAGACGGAGGTCATAAACGTCAACATCAACAAAAGAGACCATTGGATTGATTCAGTCTGTATCAAACTGGGCCGCATGGGCAAACTCCAGGTTGCCGTGTGACAAAGCAAGGAAGGAACGGGGCGCGCTTATCTTTTCAGATTGTGCTGTCTTTAAAAAGAGCCTGCGTTACTAATTAGAGGATAAACAGCCAGGACGATTTTCATTTGTCCGCCCATCAGATAGCACAGGTACTATTCAATGGTCATGATTACTGCAGCATTGAGCTGTGCTGTGGAGGTTGCGTATACATGCACAGCATAGCATGTAAACTACTAGTACCATCTCCAACTCCAAATCATCCTTTCGTCTAGATATAAACATGGGACCGACCTTCAACAAAACGCATGGATTGACCCCCTTGTGCCACCATGGCCATTGCAAACACTCCTGACCTCTCAACCACAGCACGTAAGGCCATGCAACATTATGAAAATGTGTACAAAATGCCCTCTTACCAAAGACAGCTGTTCTACACAACGATTGCGCTGCTTCAGGGTCTTGTCATTCACAGAGTTCTGGTCTATAAACCTAACACTCACCTACACACGTCTACATGCGCCTTCCTGCCTTATTTGGTGACACGAAATAAGTATTCGCAAGATTTATGAATGAGCAGATCAATAATACATATGTTTACGTAAACACAACCTCCCCCACACATTCCAAGTGAATCACTTTTGTGCGACTGGCAGAGATGCCCCTTCTCAGAACACCATTGCCTTCCACAACATCACTTTAATGTTCTACTCATTGCTGAAAACCCGATTTTTAAGTCACAGGTCCAGCCCTGCTATACAAAAGCGAGCCGTCCTCTACAAAGTAACACCATGGAGTTATAAAAGGAAGTAACACCCACCTGCTGAATGCTCCCCTAAGTGCTACTCATCGGCGGCCGGATGCGATAAGCCAAATGTAGTCTACATGGATCCTATCTTATACCATCCCCCGGTCAGCAATTTGTTTCCAACTTCACAGTTTGTTAGCAACGGCTGACAGCCCAGCAGGAGACAGGCAGGTCTGGGGAAACGCAGGATTCCCGCTGTGGAGATGATGCACGCTCACGATTGCTGACGTCCAACCCTCGGGCCCTTCCGTCAGGTCGGCCTCTCTGTCAATCATTAACTGGCCTTTTTGTCACCGCACCTCTTGTCGTGATTGCTTAAGGTGGTCGGTATATACTAGTAGCTATGTTTCACCCCTGGCTGTTTGCATGACAGTGCCCCGTTGACGTAAACAGTACTCGTGCATAATGCAAAAAAAAAAAAAATCCATGTTGTCGCATTCCGGGCCGAATCAAAGAAATCTAACGGCAGCAACGTCACCAACCAGAGCCAGATCCATAACACCTCCATACCAGAGCTTTGTCATACACGTGATAGTGAAGTTAAACATTGTTTCCTTATACCAGAGTAGCATTGCAATAAACAAGCAATCTTGGAAATCATCGTTACTTGGATGACTACTACTATACTGTTGATCATCCTGTTGGATTTACATTGAAGATGAGGAAATTGTGATATTGAGATCATACTTATGTCAATCTAGAATGTTGGAACTGAAATGCTAAAGCAAGAAAACAAACAAACAAACAAACAAACAAACAAACAAACAAAAACAACATATCAGTGCTAGATCTTGGCCCTGGTCCGCTTCAAGCAATAAGCATTCTTCTTGTGTGGAATGATACGCGTCATAATCCTGTGCTCTTTCCAGGTGAATATTAAATAGATATTCCGATATGCATCTATCCCGGTGGAGAGGAATTTGTTGTTCGTCCATTTTCGTATAACCTGAGATAAATCTTTTTGAATCTACTGAATTTCTTTCCCTTTGCGCTATGGGGGAAATCTCGAATTAAATGGCCCTTTTAAAAGTGCCGCTACCTGTTCCACATTTTCTAGTCAGTGAAGTGTCGATATGTATGACTGGATAAGAACGACACTTGCAGAGAAGCAAAACATCGGTAGGTGGCGTTATTCACTGCAACATATTTCTGTAACATATTGATGAGAGTTCGCCGCACTGCGGCAGTTGAAAACACCGAGATGTACAATCTCTACTGTTGCGTTTTTTGTACAAAGTGACGCTATTCAATATCGGTATTTCAGTCATAATCATATGATAGATGTTTGTCAACCCTCCGCCCGTAGCCTGATTAAAGCGCTTCACCCCGGACAGCACAGACTATCGAATAACACAAACTTGACGACATGAAGCATGAGATGTAAAAGAAACATTTTAAAAAAGCTCAATACATATCGTACATGTAGAAACGCCTGACCGTGTGTAAGACAGTTCGACCACGCATCACAGAATAAGTTGAACAACTAAAAGTTTTGAAGTCAAAGTTCGATAACTATGTCTAATTGCCAATGACATAAATCTCAACCTATATGTCGTGTTGTCGTCACGTTTGTGCTATTCGAACTCCCGGTATATGTAACCTGATTCGAGCCCCATCTTTCCAAGTTTTGCAGCCGTCTCAGTCATACGAATATGAACGAAGAAAAACACACAACGGTAGAAAGACGCACAAAAACGGCCGGAAAAAAGACTTTCCAAAAGAGCTGGAGTCATATATCTCATGGAGATTACTGGGCGGCTGCAAGGGAAGCCAATGTTGAATGTTGACTCTAGCACACCTGACTGGGAGACTGCGATTCTGATATGCATCATAACGTTAAATAACGTTTAATACATTGGAATGTTTCTGCAGTGTTCTTTGTGGTCTGTTGGGATAGAATAAAACAAACCAATGATCAAATAAATCTATCGTCATTTCTGTTGAGGCCCATGCAAAGTCCAGTAATCAACAGTGATATGACTGTACAAAAGTACACTCAGTTTCTCCATGGAGGTAAAATAACACATTTTTGAACCTTCTTGGTTTCTCACAGTCGTTCAGTGTGTTAGCGCCACCTGGCGACCTTATTGAGCACGACAGCAAGACATAATTTCTCAATCAAGAAACGGACACGGACAGAACGGTGGTTACAATCAGATCAGTAAAAATGTTCATTTTGTTCTTATCTTGGATTCACGATTTTTTTGGATCACAAGCGTCAGAATCTATAGATACCAAACAGTGACACGAAGGCTGACTCGAAAGCGCTACAGTTTGAATGTCGAGCTAGTCTCACTGTTATGTCAGCAGGCTGCGTGAATCATCTGCTCACTTCTGTCCAGTCGCCTCGAGACGGTCGCGCTATGGGCCCTGGGTAACCGTGACGCACAGAATGGCGGCGTGAGGATAGTTTTGAACACTAGAGCTGTTTACGTTGCCGAAAATTGCTCTTGTGAGTGACCTAGGAATCATTCCACATGGATCGAAACCTCAATTTGTATACATAAGAAGCCAGATGGGTTACAGGTAGCCCAAGGTACACTTTGCGTGACCCAATTCTCGCCAGGACGATGGATCTCGCAGGTGGGTTGGAGCAGGTCGAAGACGACTTGCAGGAACTTAGTTTGGAGAGGACAATCACCAAAAGCTTAAAGGTAAGTCATTTATAAAGTTCAAAGTAGGGTTAGAAACTTTGAAAAGACCCGTAGGACTGTAGCGTTCAATTCATCCAACCGTATTGTGGAACTCGATCAGAGTTGAGAGCATGGGAGTTACGGTACCAGTCGCCCTCCCTGCATACCTGTGTTTTCAGGGCGACATCTCAAGTTTTGTTTGTCTGAGCCAGTGTCGCCTTGGGATTCAGCTTCTTTGTCCTCGCGTTAACCGTGAAAACAGTTTGACCGCTCCGAAACTGTTTAGACGATGTGGTGATATTTTACCGTTGACTTGTGTTGTTATCTGACCCACAGACCCAAGAAGAGATCGATCGTTTGACTGTTGATGAGAAGCTAGGTGACCTTGAACGTGCTGTTTACCTGCTCAGGTAAGATTTACTGTCGACTTTTCATAATTGATACTAATATTGAACCCTATGACTTTTGATAATCACATTACAGTGACATTGTGTTGTTACTAAAACGTATCCATAAGGTTATACCATGTCAGGTGTGCAAGTTGTTCATCGGAAACTACAAGATTTAGACCGAAATTTTAGAAATCATAGATCACCAGATTGGTGACATGCACATAGTCATACCGCTTGCCTAACTTTTCTCAAATGTATTATCTAAACAATATGTACCCATTGGGGCTTGGGGACTGACGTACAGTTGTGCACGTTTCTAGATCCATGTTTGCTAATAATGGCTCAATCACTGTTAGTCAAACAGGTGTACTGCAGCTAGGTATCCTCTAGTATTGTTGCATAGGGGTGGAATTTTTTTCAACAAAACAACAAAACAAAGAAAAGAAAGATGACTGTACTAAACTTCAAGCACTGTTTTTGTACTGGTGGTTGCAGGCCTGTATCATTTGGTTCATGCATGCCCGACATTCCGGGCCAGTAGTCAAACACATCAAAAATGTGACTGTTGGGTTAGCTAAAACTGACTTTGAGTCTGACTTGAAGTCATGAAGTTTTGCTTCTAAGTGTGTTTGTAATTAAAACGTAGGTTCTGATGATTTACCGAAACCATGTACATCAGTAGTACTACTGGGACATACACACATGTATGCAATGAAGACTCACCAATTACTGAAAAAATACAACACAATTTGGTTTCTTATGAGTTATATGTTTATCAGTTCTACCGTACAGTAAGTAAATTTAGGTCCACTCACCAATGACTTTTCTGGCTGTGTTGAAATAGTGATTAACATACATTATGGTAGGTTTTTGGTAGTATGGAACACATTGAAAACTACTTAGTAACTATATTTTGAATCTTTATCTGGCATTTTACAGGTGGTAACAATCAATACAGCAAACAAAATTTCACCTAAGTATATATATATGTTACAGTTAACCCAGAAAATGGACTGGAGTAGGTTAGGTGCAGGTAGACATCAGAAATATCTTCACAGTGCCAAGTTTACCTGCATAAACCCTCATATACAGGTGGTACATGTATTTCAAGCCCTGCATAGGTACAATGCAAAAAAATATTTGGGTTAAATGTACTAGTGATCATCGTAGAAACTAGGTAACTAGTACGTGTTGTACAAATTCAGCTCATTTTATACATGCATGCCATGAAACCAGCTGCAAATGACTGCACTTCTTTACAGATGCACACACTAGTAGGTCATGAAACACTCAGATCAAACTAAACTATTTGATCCTAATTTAATTCAGTTCTAAATGGGGCTAATGAGTATTTCATTAGCATGTTAACTTTGTAAATCAAGTTAAGAAATCAACAACACTCTTTTGTTGAGAATAGACTCTTTGAGTTTGACAGTTTTAGATAAATTGCTAAATGAAATGTTGAACGACAAATGTAAAAGTCCCATTTGCAGTTTTGGGGGAAGTGTGGTAGATTTTCCCTGTTGTGTCGTCAGGAGGTAAATAGATGTCAAGCTTATCTACTGGCTTGATAGGTAATGTAACTTGATTTTTTTCAAGTACCTTGTGTTAAGTTTAGGGTTGGTGTAATTGTAGACTATTTTGCAGGTAAAGGTATCATTCTGTTCTTTGTAATTCAGATTGACAGGTGTACAATACAGCTAATTGATATCCCTGAAAGCTGTTGGTGATACTGACATCCCTACTCTTTTGACACCTGATAGGAGGGATGACACTTAATTAGTTGAATGAACACTTATTACTATATTCTAGGCAAATGCTGGCCTGATATGTAATAGTGAATGCCAGTAGACTACATTATTTACACTTTCTGGATAGACTTGCCTCCTTGTTTACCTTTCAGATGAATCAAAGTTTTCCAGTTTCTGTTCATTTTATGACCCCTAATCACAAAGCTAATTAATCTGCTTATAGTATGCCTTTTTTTAGAGGAAAAGAATACTGTTGTCTGGTGTGACAGTAGCTACATATGAGAGTTCCTCTAAATATATTCAGCTGAATCCTTTTGGAACCTGGTCTTTGTACAAAGATGTTTATTTGTGGACTTAGTCAAACCTAAATTAGATATTAAAATGAAGGGTGAAGTATAGCCAAGCTTGAGACATACTCATTTATTATGATTAGGCCATGTTGATTTGATTATATGGATGACATCCTCTGGGTACCCCAAAACTGATGCGAGCGTGCGAATAAAAAAAAAGTTTAGCAAAAAAAAAAAGTTGCCTTCATTATGAAATCTCCGTGGTCATGAAGGTTGAACAAATGGCTAAACACACAGATTATGGTATGGCGAATAATAGACTCTTCATTTTCATTTCTTCACATTTTCTTCTTCCTTTGGAATTGATTTTAGTATTCTACGATATTAGTATAGTTTTCCAATATTTTTTTTCTATTTACGGCATATAATTGCTCATTATGCAGCTGCTTTGTACGATTACCAGTATGGTCGAAAACTTTTTTTTTTTTTGGAAACGAACGAAAATTGATGCGCGCGCGGATGTCATCCATATAATCAAATCAACATGGCCTTAGTTAGCGGAATGAGATATGAGATGTTGAATGAACCAGAAATGTGGCTTATGTTATACGGTTATTACGGGTATGATGAGTCAATGCCGGTAGGGATAGAATACAGAATTGTTCAATGGTCAAATGAATAATTTACTTGCTGTAATGTTCTGATAACTCCATGATTACTCATAGCAATTTAGAAATATTCCCATTTGTAAACTATTGTGAGTTATATCAGTGAGCTAAAATGACAATTCATTGGAATTGAAGTGTTATAGACATTCAAATCTCTGTAGAATTTACAAGACAGCAAAGCTGCCATGATGTATGGAGTTATAGTATGGTGGAATGAGATGTTTGGAAATGTTTGAAAGCCTTTGTTTGAGTCCTTTTGTAGAGAGGTTGTAACATAAACCAGATGGCAAGACAAAGTTTTAGTCTCTAGTGGGTGTGGAAGGAAGATGTTCATGACACTCATATCAGTATAACCTGTAAAGTTCTCATCAATCTAAGAGTAACTCCTAACTAAGGTGAAATGAAGCTCATAGATACTTGTGAGTCTTTTTTTTTTCAAGAACTAGGACACATGAAATTTTTACAACAGTCATGACAGTAAAGCAAGTTTAGCTGATTATCAAAGCTGGGATGGTGTGTATGCCTGTCTGTTGAAAACAATTACTAGCCACTAGATCACTATTTTATTCTATCACTATTGTTTAGGAACAATTGAAAAGAAGAGGGAATTTTCATCAAGTTGCAAATGTTCAAGTTGGATGATATAGCTTGATAATCATTTTAGCCATAAAATTGTTTTATTTCTGATCTGTGCCTTGTGAGAAAATACATGTCCAACAGCATACCTTGTGTGATTTTGTTGGCTGAAGAAGTTGTGATGTTGTTGAAGTTGTTGACAGTCATGATCTTTGGTTTATTTGTCTATTGCTAAAGTCTGACTTGAAAGGCTTAGTGGTGTCACCAAATGTGATTTTAACTGGTTAAACTCCTGTCTGTAACACAATAGGACTGAGCGGCCTAGATTGGTCCATAGAAATACCCACATCCTTCTGAAAGGTTGTCTACACGTATATAGACATCTCAAATCCATAGGTTGAAACGTGGCATTCCTTAATCTGATATACATGAGTGTAACATACTTAGGAAAATACTGAGGCTAACTGAACTAGTAAGCATGTTGTCTTGATATTCACATAAACACCAGTATATGACACAACAAGAAATTTTAATGTACAGTACTATGTCATGTATAATTTTAAAGGAATGCCATTATCCAGAAATTGGATATAAGCACACTGTTGACATATTAAGTCAAATTCAAAGCAGGATACTGAAAAAGGTGTTTTCATTGATTGATAAGTGATTTGATAATTGATTGATAAGTTATTTGTTACTCTACAAATTACTGATCAGTAAACAGTCAACTGATAATGGATTGGTACTTGGCATGTTTATTAGCTTAAACATTATCAGGTAGTTCACCAGCTAGTAGGGCAAATAATAAATAAGGGTAGTTAGAGACCTTAGACAGTGGTGAACACAAATATAATAATTATCAATCACCACATCCTGCTGGGAATTACAAAACTGTTCATTTGGATATTATACACTCCACATCAGGATCTACAGCAACTGAATTCACTGTGGTTGCAATGTTTGTCAAATATTGATTGTGCAATGTGAAGGACAGGGTGTTACTGGTGCCAGGTCATTGTTGTTACAGTTAACATCTGTTGGTACATTTGTGTGAACAGTCCCGGTTGTTTGAACAGCAGCACTCTTGATTTTCTGACGGAGCTTATACAAAGCATGCTTCAGAACGTTTGAACGTACTCTGGGCTATGGAGTCAATACTGCCCACAAAGCTGGGTTGTGTGATACAACAGCTGTCTCCGGCTGAACTAGTCATTGAAAGTTGTATAAGCTTGTGTTATGCATCGTATAGGCCTGAGCTAGGAAACTACCTTCAACTACATGATAAAAATACTTATTTATCACTTACTTTTATTAGTCTTAGACAGTGCACATTGACAAATGTTTCATCCAGGACAATTATGTTAAAAGGCCTGGATTGTAAATTTGTTGATGTACCATTGTCTGTTTTCTCTCATCACATCTTGGATTCTGTTTCATGGAATCTTCTTAGTTAAAAATGGATGTACATGTACAACCAAGTCACTTGATATCTAAGACGAAGACAATGTTCTAATGTTTTATAATGTGTGTACAGCTCTGGGCAGGAGGTCCAGCGCATCAGTGTTGTGAACAGTCTACCCCAGCTGATACAGGACAATGCACCGGAGGCCATGCGCAGGGTGGTTCCCAAAGTCAGGGTCAGTAACTGCTCTGTATGTCTTTTGATTATAGCTATTCATAAGTCTTATCTGTGCTAGACCACAATTATTGGCAAGTTTATTAGTATTAGTTGTTCAAATGTACAGTACATGTACCAGACTCTGGCATCAGGATACATAGGCTCTCTTTACATCCACAATAGTTCAGTAAGGCTATAGCGAACCTACAATACTGTATTTGGTTTCCTAACTGAACCCTCCCCACCATCCACCTTGTAGGAAATGCTACATGTGGCTGGAGCGGATGTCCAGCTGGCAGCCACCATCTCCTTCCTGTCCATCCTGGAGCGAGAGGTCATCCCCGTCTCCACCTACTCATCCACCTTCCTCCAGACCATCATCATGAGCCTGGAGGTCAAGGACCCAGGTCAGGATGTGGCCTTACAGCATCAGGGCTCCACATGCTTTTTTCCTGTATATACCCACTGGTGCTGGGAATACAAATGTATATAAAATCTCCTGACAAATTTTACCTTTACCAGTATTTTGAGCTCTGAGTATGCTAGTAGATGCTAGTAGACTATTCCTAGGCTTGGATACTTTTTTCAGGATTGATGCAGTTTAATCACTGTTACACAGAAAGTCCTATGTGATTATCCAGAGTCTGGCTTGATCAAAACAACACTGTGTGTGGTTAGTAAAGTATCACAAGATATCGGAGGACTCAATCTGAACTTATATACCAATTGGCAAGTCCATAAGAGATTATACAGCTAAGTCACTGTCTTTCATACTAGAAAGGTTGATGTACTACAGGACAGAAGTGAGACAAAACATTTTCTTTTGTTGTGTTTGTCACTATGTCTACACTTCTAGCACAACAGGTGTCCCAGGATTCATGACACAATACCTGCAAATGTCCCCAGGCACACTGTTGGATTTAGGCCAGCTTTCTTTTAGGTTGGCTTAACTTAACGCCTGTGGTCTACCTTTCACATACATGTAGTAAAGGAACAATACCTTTTGACGTACGTTAACCCCCTGGCCACATATCTCATTTGAACATCTTCCCCTGCAGCTAACTGGGGGTATTTTTGGACAATTGTTATGCAAATGCCAGCATTTCTTCTGCCCTACTGTCATGGTATATACCTGTTATCTAAGCGACTCTCCGATCTCCCAGTACTCAGCAAGAGACTAAAGGGATAAAATGTTTCATGACGTCAAAGATATCTTTTACTTACATACAGAAATAGCTTGAGGTTTTGTATTACCAGTTGTAGACTAGATGTACTGTGAACTGGATAGACAGAAATTCAAAAATCTATAGTTTTATGTGATGCCTCATTGGTATGTAAATAACTAGCTTTTCCAGTCATGTTGTCCGAAGGGGCCAAAAGTAAATGCTAAATTTGAAAGTAATGTGAAAACCTGTGATAGATATGTTTCCTCAAACAATGACAATCCTACTACATCACACAGGAAAATCCCTGATGAGATCTATTTTTAGTGCAGATAAGAGGTAAAGACTTCTTAATGGAAACAAAGGGAGCCATACTGCATAAGGAAATGTGTAATTAAGTCTGGTTACAAATGTAAGTGGTGGATTATGGAAACAAAACTATGTCCTAATGAAAACTTTTTTAATGTGAAGTGATCAAATACTGCTGGTAAATCCTACTTGATAGTCTGGCACATAGAAATCAAGAAATGTGAACCTTTATTTAATGAAGTACAAACATGTTGTATGGCTTAGTTACCATGTGTTGATGATTAGCTGCCAACAAGGTCATATGTTTGCATGCAAAATAATATTTATAGAGAAAATCTTCACAGAAAAAGAAGTCATGATGGTTAATTTTGTATATTGCCTGTGCTTTTGTCCCCACAGTGGTGTCCAATGCCTGGTTAGAGACATTACTGTCTGTGTGTGGCTGTCTCCCAAAAGATATCATCAAAAGAGAGGTTAGTGCAAAAAATACTGTCTCTTCACGGATCTTTTTTTCCTAATTTGATAGCAAATATGATGGAATCCTATAAGTAAGCGAGTAAATGATTGTGTAGTCTGATCATAGCATAAAAAACACTTTAAAAAACTACCTTTAAAAAACTACCTTGCATATTTGGAAGGCAGCTGAAGTGAAAATGTTACAATCTTGTTTGTCCACAGATTTTAGGTATTGCAGTTGCCAAAGGCCAGTTGTCCCAGTCTGTGCAGTCCAGACTGGCCAGCTGTAAGATTCTGGGCAGGGTAGCAACCAAGTTTGAACCATACATGTGAGTAGCTAGACCGATTCCAGTATACTAACATAAAGATTTACAACTTACAAGTTTGATTGTGATAAGTGAGTTGATTACTGAGCTTTGCTGTCAATAAAGCATTTTAACATGTAACAGCATTTTACCATGTAACAAACTTTACTCATAATAACATTGTCTGATCAGTCCAGGTAAATCATCTGACTGAGTGTGTTGGCTCAACTGGGATGTGTCCATGCTTCTTAGAATGTTATATTATAATTTTCTGTTTTATTTTTTCATCACCCATCTCCCCACAGAATCAAGAAAGAGATTCTTCCATTGGTCACAGCTCTTTGTCAAGATATAGACTATGAGGTGCGGGGTTGCATGTGTCGACAGTTGGACAGTGTAGCAAGAGCATTAGGGTGAGGAGGCTTTACAAACTTTCAGTTCTTTCTTGCTTTATGGGTTACCATTGCAGATCTGAACAGTTTTGACAGGCCTGCCTTTGGGATTACAACAGTACTTGCCTCTTGAAGATGTTTTGCAGAAAGGATTAAAGGGAAGACAGAATTAAATATCTAAACCTGCGATGTTAACTTTCACTCTTCCGTAGGTTGGAAAATACCAAGAGTGCAATATTACCAGAGTTAGTGGAGCTGGCCAATGATGAGGAATGCTTTGTACGACACGCAGCGTTGGACGCTGTAGTCAATCTTCTCAATCTCCTGGACGATGGTAAGCCCCATCACTTGTCCTTTGTTTATGCCTACAACTAACTCTTAATCTTTTCATGCTAACAAAAACATAGCTCTAAACTGAGCTGTGGAACTGTTGCCTGTGTCTCATGGATGAAAGGGGAGTAGTTATTATTGACTAACACAGTAATTTTGCTGAGGCTTATCTCACAATGCACATTGTACTTTTTTTGTTTGTTTGTTTTTTGTTGATTTTTTTTCTTTAAATAGTTTTTCAAGGTCATCGATAATTCTATCTGTGTGGTTGTCACTTGATCATCTGGGGACAGATGTTTTGCATCTTTTGTGTTTTGTGCCAATAAATATTGTCATTTGCTTTTGTAGTGGTACCATAAATTTTGTTGTATTGTAGATTTACTTACGTATGTGACAAAGGAAAGGTGAAGGTTATGGCTGATTAATTTGGGGTAAACAAAAGGTTTGGCATTCAACGTAAAAAATAATCAGTATGATGGACTTTTTCCAACAATGGATAAAAACAATGTGTTCATCTGAATGTATGTATTGACCTTATCATGCATTCTTTCTATGATTAGTTGACTATTGTTTGCCTGTATGTCATAGGGATGGAAAAGTGAAAGTGCACAGAATTTTATGAACTTCTTCATGGAGTATAAGTGCATCCTACAAAGGTTTTTGACTTTTTACAAAAAGAATACCAGCAGATGTTGGATGTTAGCATTTTGCATTTTCAGTGATTTCCTCTATAGTGTAGAACTTGTATATTTAGATCAATTGGCAACCAAGTGCTCTTGTCACGTATGGGAGCAATGTGTATCATCATACAGCGAAATATTTTATCATATTTCTTTTCAACCTACTTGTATGTGTTCTATACCCATTCCACAAATTATCCATTCACAAGTTTGATACATAGACCTATTTTTGGTATAAGATGATGGTAATATAAAACTCACTTTCAGATGACATTAGATGTTAATCTGTTATCTGTTTACTCCCCCTCCCCAGACACATGTACCCAGACCATTGTGCCATTGGTATGTAAGTTCTGCGAGCGCTCCATGGAGGCGGACGACACGACCCTCACCCATGTGGCGGAACAGTTCGGCCGCTTGTGCCATGGCCTCTCAGGTACAGTCCTGACCTTTATTAGAAATTGACCATGTATGACCCTTGTCAACAAAGACAAGTATGAAGTGCTGTGCATAACGTGGCTTTCATTTGTCTGTGACTGATGGCACTGTATTAATTGAAAACGATGTAGCAGAAGTTTGTGATGGAAACAAAGTTGCTCAAATCCTGCTGTATTTTTTTTCATCTGTAGTTAACGTGGATGAACAGCAGCGGGCGTGGTTGTTGGAGTTCTACACGCAGCTGTGTATCCAGGGGAGGATGAGAGATGCCCAGTCCCCCCCTCCCCCTCCCCGCACCCCCTCCAGTATCTGTGATGAGGACAGGTGTGCAGACTGTCGCAGGAACGCTGCTTACAACTTCCCTGTAAGTATAGGATTACTGCAATGTATGATTGGCTAAATGTCATGTAAATCACAGCTTGAAAAAACTTACCAGTTAAATGAGTGTCTCTACTTCTGTCATGAAATACTACACCTTGCTGTATCCTTCCATACAGTCATGCTACTCGGTTCTCTACAATGTTGTTTTTCCAGGTACACATGTATATGCACTCTGTTTTAGTTTTACAAACAGCCATCTGGAGGCTATTGTAGTAATTTGCATAAAAATTGCAATATTTTCCTTAACCAATTCCTCTGTTGATGTGATCCTGCACATCTTTGCACAACAGTTGCATTCTTCCTTAGACCAAGGAAAAAAAATGTTGTGTTTCCTGTTTCAGTCCTGAAAAAATTAGGGTCGGTAGGTAGGGATTATCTTATTTTATTTTTATTCATTATTTTTTTTTAGACTTAGGTGATTGGTGTATACATATAAGCAGAACATGTTGAAAAATCGATTGCGCACCATCATTCTGTCAGGTACTCAGCTGTCAGATCTTGGAGCTAGAAAAGGTCAGTCAGCTCGAAAAATTTATGTCCCTAGCCCTTGCAGTGGTAGTGACACAGCAATATGCTGTAGGTTCCGCATAAAAATAAGGCTCGGGTCGGCGTTTTTTTTTAGGGTCGGTCGGGAAACAGGAAACACAACATTTATTTTCCTAGGCCTTACTAAACTGCAGTGACTGGTACAGCTTCTTGACCTTCTCCCCCATCTAACCATTCTTCACCAATCATGGTGTTTCTCCCTTCCAGGCCATGGTTTTATTTGCTGGGCCCAAGAACTTCAAGCTTGAGCTGTACAACTGTTTTGTCAGTCTGTGTGAGGATCCACACTACATAGTTAGACGAACCATCGCTTGTGGATTTCATGAGGTGAGAGTTAACTGATAAGTTGCCTAATCACATCTTTTGTAGAGATGCTCCATTTTAATTTTAAAATTTTGCACTTTCCCAATGTGTTAGTGTGACTAGTGTTCTGTCTACAAGGTGGGGGAAAAACAGGGTAAAACAGTCTTTAGGTTTTAGTTCACTCATCAAACTTGTCTTGTTTGAAGCAAAAGTCAACAGTAGTAAGTTGGCATTAAACAGATTTATCAACAACTTTGACCATTTGAACTCACAGTAATGATGATGTATTCTCTTACAGGTGGCCAAGTTACTAGGTTCCCATGTACAATTAATCCAGCAGGAGTTGGTCACATTACTTAATGATAATTATGTACAGGTAAGGTCTCACTCTTTTACCAGCAGTGATCTTTGCACACATAGACATTTAGAGTTGTGTCTTAAAATGCTTACATAGATTTCACATCTCTTTTATCCCAAATTGTAAATTCATGTATTGAGATATCATGTTAATTTACTGTGTTGATTCCAATAAAGTCTTCATGGAGTAATGCTTGCCTAACTGACCTGGCTTGCATTTTTGTGTAGGTCTTAGAAGGAATAGTTCCACATCTTCCTGAGACTTTAGAGAGCTTAGTAAAAGGTGTTGGAGGTGGGCTGTCAGAAGCCAGGGTAAGTACTGTGATTTTGCTTATTTCTGTTACCACTTCACAAGAATAGATGATGTACCACAACATAGTAAGATTTTGATCAGTACCTTCACCTAAGAGCTTGGCCCAGCTAAGAGTGACTTCAAAAGCTGTAGTAGTCTGTCTCATAGGCATTTTTTTCTGTACTGTAGGATTGATATGTTGGTCATTTCACAATGTGCTGGGTATGGTATCTTGTACACTTGACACATGGCCATGTTTGTCACCCCTCTAGACAATGCTGTACTCCACCAACCGGCACCAGGTTGGTCCTGATCACTTGATCCTGTGTGCAACTAACCTTGCCTCTACACACCAACCCCTCTTGTAGTGTAGATGTGTGAATAATCTTTTACACTTTAGAAATGTATAATGGTACAGGTAGTTGGTTGGAGAAAAGTACCAACCAGCTCTTTTTTCAGTCCATAGTATTGATAACTGTGGTGTAAATACATATAAGAAGATTGGCTCTTAAGCACAAACTGATGTTTCAGTAAAAACTAACTTGAACCCATTTTCCTTTCATGTTGCCCCAAATCATCAAACACCAATGCTATCAATTGCCAATTGCCTTCAAACTGCAATGGTAGCATCATTTTTGATGTACTAAATGAGTGGCAATGGTATCCTGGAGTCTGACAAGACAGTCCACCAGGATGTGATTCTAAAAAATGCTGCTAGAGGGAGCAGCATGTCTGCCTATCTGTAGGAATAGAAATAGTTGAGCATTGGTAACCAAGAACAAGATACATGTAACATCATCCAGCAGCCATTGGCTTCCTGTTGACAAGCTTGCTGTACTAACAGCTTTCTGTCAGTAGATTTTGTAGAAATAAACAATGCTTCGGGCAAGGAGCCTGAAATGACAAATTGCAACTTTATCATTATTACAACTGTAAAAATTAACCATCTTTCACGTCAACTCTGAAAGAAAGACATTTTGTATCATAAACAGTAACCAGATTCTAAATTCCATTTGATAAAGTAGTAAAAAAATGGCACATACAATGCAATTCTTTCTGTGATTGTTAGAATAAGAACAAATGTACAAAAGACTTAAATTTTTTTTGTGTGCTCCTTCCCCAGTGCTGACACTGTACCTTTTGTCCCCACAGATCAGTAACCATGCAGACCTTGTGCAGGCGTTGTTGACCTGTGAGTACCTGGTGGCAGCCTGTAGTCAGTGGAGACTACACCTGACCATGATGCAGCGCCTGGCCTGTATCGTCCGAGTCTTCACCAGTGACCAGATCTACAGCAAGTTTGTGCCAGTTCTGTTCCAGAGACTCACCCTTGCTGTAAGTCAATTAATTGTATTTATCTTGCTCAAATAGCATCGATGGTCCATTGGTTAGCAGCCCTCCTTCTGGAGGGTAAAGAGTTTGAATCCCACCCAGTTGTTGGTAACTCACTGTAATGGTACTTGGGTTACGGTAATGGTAACAGGGTTGCAGACCTTATGTCATTGTTGTTTACAGCTTTCAAAAGAGCCTTGGGACTTGTTCTGGTGCATTGAATCTGTATATACAATGCAGAGCTCCTGTCCTTGTCCAGACAAGCCTATGGGAGAATAGCTTTTCAATAAGCTGTAACTAGAACATTTTCATTTTCCCATTCAATGTTGCAAAATCACACTGTTGTTTATTGGATTCAAGCAGTTGATTTTGTGCATTATGTAGTCTTTTATTATCAGATGCTATGTGAAGTTTGTTCTGATGGCTGGCCATATCCTTGTATAGAGAGTACTTCCAGTGAAGCAGGCGGCCGGGAGGACGTTATGTGTCATCATCAGACACAACCGCAGACAGGAGCACAGACAGGAGCTCATCTGTCGACTCATAGAAGGTGAGAAACTTTGTGTTGTCTTCCTCACTTCAAAACTGTCGATGAAAACTTTGAATTGAGGCTACCCAGCATGCATGAGCAGAGCACTTTAAGTGTTTTGTATGTGTAGTTTTTAGAGTATTATATGGTATACCTCTGCATGCCATTCATGTAATATTTTAGTATTGTCATTTTTATGATGTATTATTTAGTATTTCACTTCTTTGTATGGTAGCTTAGCCTTCTTTTTCTATCAAGAAAAGCATGTTTAGAAGTTCTATAGAAATCTGTGGTTCAGGTATGTTGAAGGCAACTTTCAGTTATGATTTTGTGTAGAGCACTTGGTGGCAATAAAGTTTTCCTTCCATATATGAGGTAATTTTGATGATGTAGCTTCCCCAGCACTTTTATGTGTTTTTGGACTGTTGGCAATGTCCTCACAGTCCCTTTTGTGCGTTGCTGTCCCCAACACTCTGTAGTTGTTTATTTGTTACTGGTGCTTTTGCTTCATGGCCTCTTTCTCTCCCTCCCCAGTGTCCCCATAGACATAGTAAGGTATTTCAGGCAAGTACTTTCATAGCAATATATCCACAGCATGTTTAGTTTTTCCTGTACCTGCTGTGCATGAGGAAAGGATAACGACCATGGCAATGTGGAAACTCTGTCTACATCCTTTCAATCCCTGGACTTCCCTTGCTTATGCACGCAATGTATCAGTGTGGTGTATTTCCAGTGAGTTTAAAATTGCTGAATCTTCATGGACAACAAGTATCAAGGATTGCAAAATGATGCTAGTTTTTCATTCCCTTCCAGTGCTCCTATATATCTACATGTATGTAGAGACTGCATGTTTGGCTGGAGCTCTGTTAGCCAATGTCCAACCACAATATATTCTATATGTCCACACATGACTCTGACCCATTGTTCCCCTCTAGCCCTGTGTCACTCCAACAAGTACCAGCTAAGGATGCTGTTTGTGGATGTGTGCTGTGATGTCATGGAACTCTTCTCACGAAGATTTTTCAAGGAGTACTTCTTTGAGTTTGTCCTGAACCTTGCCCATGACCCTGTGGCAAATGTCAGGTGGGTGCTGCATTTCTTACCAGGCATTGCTAACATTTCAAATCACACGTGGCTTAGAAATAACTGCCATGTGAATTTAAGATAGAGTTATTACTATATTAACTTTCAAACTACTAATCGTGATGTTGTAGCCATGTCTGGTAATGATGATCACAACTTTACAAGGCTATAAGCTAACTGTAGGAGATAGAGCAGAATTTGTTGTCATGGTGACTCCATCTTTGAAATTAAGAGCAAAATGGCACCCTCTATTGAAGCTGTAATGTATCAGAAAGGTCTGAATCTGTATATGGTACATGTTTTCCAGGTTGAAGCTGTGTTCACTGCTGCCTCGGCTGAAGACACAGATCAAGTTACCGGGGGACAGACAGCTCCTGCAGCAGCTGGAACACTGTGTGCGGAGACTGCTGTCACACGAGAGGGACCGCGATGTTGCTGCTGCTATTAGGAAGGTTAGGGCTGCACCCTGGAAATTTGTGGTCATGAGGTTCTCTTACGACACTCACCCCCCCCCCCCCCGCCAAATTTACTAACATTGGAAAGTCAACACTGAACACATTGTGTTCCTGACATTAATGTTATCAAAGGTCTATGTTAGGAACCACAGTTCCTCCAGGGCTACCATGTCATCTGATGCATTTATTTTAAATTTTACTTGCTGTGTTTCTTACAAATTTATGTTTCCTTTACAGTCTGTCTTTGAGCTGGACAAGATTCAAGTTGCCATGGAAACTGTAAGCTATTCCTTTTGAGCTCTGTTTTTTTTGCAAAGTAATTGTTAACCTTGATTCTTTTCCTAGTCATTGTATATAGTAAGATGAAACTGTCTGTCACCCTTAACAATATCTAGATCTACTGATATGCTTACTTATTCAACAGTTGTTCTGTGGGAAGAATGTTGTACAAATAAACCTTTCTTGCCCAGTTAACACAGAGAATGTTTATGGAGGAAGACTTGATGGACCAGAAAAAGGAGGAGGAGGAGAAAATGTTGTTAGAGCTGGTGGGTGTGACATTATGTAGTTACTACTCTTATTTCAACTATATAGTAGGTTTCTCATGTTTTCTGGTGTTACTACATGTGTCTACCAGCTGTAACTAATATAGGTACACTGATCTCTGCCAACAGGAGGAAAGAGAAAAGAAGGAGCATGAACAAACTAAGGGCAAGAACACAGAGAAGGGAAAAGGCAAGGGGTCCAAGGGTCAAGGCAGGAGAGGTACAGTCGCTGCAGCGTTTTTTTTTAGTTGACTCATATCCAAGTTTGTTGTCGTATTGTTTTTCTAGTATTGTTTGTCAGTGGCTATGTGATGATAGTTCTGTTCATGTGTCTGGGGATGGAGGGTCTCTACATGTACAGTAGTTAAAGATACATTATCACACTGAGACACCTGATAAACATTTGACTTTTCTTTGATTTAGGCTTTTCTACCTGTTCTCGCATGGTTAGGAAGTTGTTACTAAACTTGTGTGCTAAACTAGTTTGGCATATCAAAATGGTGCAGACCACAAACCAAACTGAATAAGCTGATCCTGGTGTTTAATGCGAGGCTTTTCTGTTTCTAATAGAAAGCAGGGTTCAGGTTGAGTATGTAACCCTGGTGTTCTACATTTTGCATGTTCAACATGGAGTCATGGGTATTGGTACATCTTTATTTAACAAACAGGTGGGGACAAATTCAAAGAAGCAAAGGCTGCGGCTGCAAAAGATGCAGCTAAAGATGCATCCCCTACCATGCCACGCAGCAACAGCCTTTCCCATGTCTCTTCAAGTAATAACCTGTCTCCAGGCCAGAGAGGTACAATCATGGCTGGTTAGGGGCAGTTACCTCACCCTACATGACACACATAGGGTAGACCTGGCCAAGTCTTACTGTGATAACCCTATCCTACTATGTCCTAACATGTCTATGACCATCCTAATCCTGAACCCATCTTGTACCATATTCACATTTACATCTTTTTCCTCCCTATCACAGACATCAGAAGTTTCAAGGTGCTATAAGCAACATAGTAAAGACTTGTGACAATCATGTTGGCACAAAGGAAGAGTCTGTGCCCTGTGTCAGTGTGTGGTGAGGTAGCTGTCCCTCCCCAAGCTGTGACTATGCCTTGTGGTGTTGGTTTACCAGTTTAACTAACTTGTTGATGTTGCAAGGACAATGAAATTCTACTAATATAAGATAGTCCTCCATGTCATTGTGTCCTGTGTATTGAGAGAGTGGTTGCAGGAATTATAATGCTCTGCGCCTGTGTTCGGCTTGGCTAATAGTTGTTTAGGCTTATTCAGCCTGAAAGAATCTATGCAGGTCATCAGTGATCTAAGTCAGTAACAATGATCATTGACTGTTTGGGGGTTTCTACCAGGAGTCGTGTGATGTATGGCAACAGTTTGATTAAAGTAGAATGCTAATAAAACAAACTTACTGTTGTACCAGGAGTCCACAACAGAGGTCATAGAACTTCAGTAAGCAAGACCAACTCCAGCGAGATGCCGTCTGCCTCCCCCAAGCTTAGTAAACACTCCTTACACTCTGGCTCCAGTGAAAACATGACCAGCCCAGGACTAACCAGGTGAGAGACTTCAGGCTCTCTGTGACTGCCTGCTTCTGCAAGGGTATATTCTGTGGCTAAAACAGTAACTTTCAGAGCAAAACAATGAAGGACATTTAGATCGGTGGAATTAATTAGAGTAGCAAAGACTCAGCAACAGTGTGTGAAATCTTTTGAAACTACCCGGTACATGTATTTGCATTTACATGTACTGCACATACAGGATTAAAGGCCTTGCAGATAAATGGAATTCTGCACTGCATGCAATAAATGTTGGTTCTACAGAAATGAATGTCTTGATGCAGTGCAAGTTGACATTCATTGTTTTCACACACTGTTGGTGTACTTTGACTAGTAGACGTCATTCCATCAGCTAACCTCTGAAGTCTAATATGAGCTTGTGTGTGACCCTAACGTGACTCCCTCACTGTTCTCCCGTTACGTGTACAGGATAGTTTCTCCACAAAGGATAGTTCCATCTGCCCACGACAAAAAGAACAGGTTTGTACAGTCCCAGTGCTCCCTGCACTCTTCATACATGATTACATCATGGTGGCCGGAGCCTTGGGAGCAGATGAAGCATATCAAATACCATGACTATAGTGGTAATAAGGAATGTTTTATGTTATATATAAGTGCATGCAGGAAGACCAGGAAAGAGCTTAATTTCCCTCTTCACTTTATCTCATGTATCCCTACCTGAATGGCCCACTTATACT
This sequence comes from Branchiostoma floridae x Branchiostoma japonicum, assembly GCA_013266295.2. NCBI lineage: Eukaryota > Metazoa > Chordata > Leptocardii > Amphioxiformes > Branchiostomatidae > Branchiostoma > Branchiostoma floridae x Branchiostoma japonicum. Next base: position 21,087,610 of record CM023840.1, read on the forward strand.
CTCCTGCCATGTCTCTACAATCTGACAGGGTAGATGAACAGATCAGAAAACCCTGTAGAAAATCTTATTGGAAAAGTACAGGATATTTCCAAGTTAGAGCAAAATTTAAAACAAGATTGACTTTTCATCCATCTTTATTATTCCCTGTCACATCTAAAATGTTAATTATTTACTATCTTCGTTTTCATTCAGTCATATTATTTCAACATTGCCGTTTCTGTTGAGCACTACCCTGGCAGTGAAATTCACTGAGTAGCAGCATCTTTCCTTTGGCTATCCCACCTACTGGTACAAATTATGGTATATTCTACCTGTACAGTACTATATGTAGTTGGGATAGTAAGGATGGAATGGCTACGATTCATGTAGAAAAAGTCTGCATGCAGGTGGAAAAAGGTGAATGCTTCCAGCTAAGAAAAACATTGGCCAAAGTCTGCTACACTACATATCATTGATTTGGATTCCCTAGATAGTAGCACCCGTTTGTAAATAGATCTCTTCAATCTCTTCTGCAGGAAATACTCCTTGGGAAGCAAGGAAGACCGACTGAAAAGGACCTCTAGCAACAGCCCTGTAGCAGGTCAGTTTTTTAATATTATAGATGCTTTAGGATTGGATGTAGACCTAAGTTTTAGGACAACATACTGATCACAACAATAAAGATCTTCTTTCTGAATTAAGATTGTTTTAGAAAGATTCTGTGTTACTATTGGATGGCAAGGACACTGGTCGGTGCTTGTCTTCTTGTGAGCAAATATCTTTTTAATTTCAGGAGTTTCAACTTCTCATAGCAAGAAATCGTCGCTTAAAAAGAGTAGCCACAGCCTGACTAACCTGGCAGCCAACTCTTCTGGCCATGGGTCTCCTAAGGGTGGCTCAACACCAACTCACACAAGGTAGAGTATGGGAGACTGGGAAAGGTTGTGTTATGGTAGGCCTGTGTTAATAAGGTTCACACAAGGGTATGTCTGTTTAGATGGAGCATGCAAGGATGGGTCTACAAAGAATGGAGGATGACCATGTGTCCCTTGATTCTGGCTGTACACAGAAAACAGAATCTGAATGGTAATCTAAGATGAGTTTACAGTATGCAGACATACCAATGTTCTGTATTCGTGGGTCTCTGTATCTTACAGCAAAGTGTTGGTCACTTAATGTTTTGAAAGGAATGAAGATGACAGGTGTTGCTTGTTATTTGTTGAAAGACAGATGAGCAACCATGTATTTGTTAATGACATTGTCCCTTCAACCAACAGGAAAAAATCCCAAGCCAGATAGGACCAAGATGCAGTGATGGGAGTTCCTGTGTTGTGTTGTGTACATACTTCTAGGAGGACATGCTAAATGTGCAGTACTTCACAGTAGGACAGATAACACCTTACAGCACTCTGAGAAATCAAGCTGCCACAAGTTTGATTTTGAAATGCAAATGTTGCATATTAAGTTTTTAGGAACGATTGTGATCAACAGCTTTCTTCTGACTGAAAAAAAGCATATTATCATAATATACAAAAATTGAACATTACACCATCTTTTATAAAATATGTGTAAAGTTAGGTCTGGAGAAGGCTGTTAATCACATGTGGTGATTTGATTGTCCTGTTTCTCCTGATTAAGACCCTTGGTTGAGATTTTACACCCCACACTGTCCTCATCTGTTAATTAAGTACTTTGCTATAATAGAAACGTGTGTTCAAAATGCTTGTGATTCAGATGTTGCTTTTAGGTCAAGTTAATGCTTAAATATCTTTTTAATGACTCAGATTCCATCCATCCTGAAACTCAGTTGGACCATGCAGTATTGCTGAGATTACCTTCACATGTTACTTGCCAAATGTCTAACTTACTTCTTGGTGTCAATATGTACTTAAAAGATTCCCTCCAATACAATTGAAGCCATTGCCAGAATGTTCCACACATGCCACATCTGGCCATATTGTGATAGATTGCTGGTGCCAGAGAGAAAACTATTATACACAATGTCTGCTACAATGTAGAGGAGTTTCAAAGTCACACCAGAGGTGTGTGATGCAACAAGCAGCATTTGAAAGAAGAGCATAGCAAGTAAAATTTCAGATGGATGAGTGCCCCAGTGCACCAAACTGGTACTGGTACACTGGTCAATTAACTGAATATCAAGATGATATTGCTATGACTGTGTTACATCTCTAGGGTACTGCAGTTATTGCATGGTTCATGTGGGTTTGATTACAAAGAAGAGATTGAGCCATATTGGCACTGTTGTACTTCTCTGTAGGTTGTCTGCATTTTTCAAGGAAAACTAACTCACACATGGACAAAGCCACTTCTCACAAAGGTTTACCTCACAAGCAACATGAGATTTAAGAGTAAAATACCAGCCAGTTAGTAAACCTCTTTGTCAATGACAGGAGATGCCATCAGCTGTTGAACATATGATATAATCAGTATGTATAAAGTTGCAGGAAATATTAAAACTTGGCTTTGGAAAAAGGCTGAGTTTTTGTATTGATGCCGAAACATCGAAAAGTGTATTTTTCTTTTTGACTAACCTTTTTTTCTATTTCAGACACTTATTTCTAAAAGCAATTTGGGTCTGGTTGAAGAAAAATATCAGAATTTTTGAAATTAGCAAATATAAAGTTACATATATTAGTTAACAGAGCTTCATCAAGGAGTGGGCTCAATTAGTATATGGCCAGAACTTATTTTTATCCAAACGGTCTCTTAATGGTGGCCACAGAATTATGAGAATTTTTCAATGATAATGACTTCTCCAAAGCTGAGATTCAATGTTACTTAAGGAGAGATTGCCACAGCTGGAAAGAGAATTCTAGTCTTGAGAATTGTTTTATGATAATGTTTGTTTGCAAATGGTTTCTAGTTCCCCCATTGTGATGGGATATAGTGATGTGTTGTTGTATATGTATGTACATTTTTGTAGAAAGGTGATTACTTAACTGCAAATTGTTGGTCTCTAACAAGATAGATTGTGGTTGTTGTACTTTAGTGCCAAGGATATCCAGCCACTGTACAAGTTGAAACTGCCTTTCATGCTGCCATAGCAAACATGTAAGGTGATGCACATTGTATGTAGTTACATTATTGCTTGAAGATGGCACACATAGTTGATGTAGCTGCCTGGTGAGCACTTGCCCAGTTTTTTTTTTTTTTTGGTAAGTAAGTGCAATATAGATGGATGGTTTGCCATTTGGACTAGCAGCCACCTGTTACAAGCTGCATAAACTCCCTCCATCTGCAGTTTAACCCAATGGGAAGAAATCAACTAATAGTTTGACCCCCTTTTACAATGTTTTCTTTTTGTCTACTAAAAGCATCCACAATCCACTGGAGTAACATGTCTAAAAGCAAGGATTGCAATCGTGCAATTGTGACCTGATGAGGGGGCATGTGTGCAACCAGTTGCTGTTGAATGAACCATCTTTGATTATATGATTCTCCAGTTGTTACCATCCAAGTTGTGAAGGAACACAAGATTGGGCAATCCTGTGGAGGAAGCTTAAAATCTGCCAGTGCAGATATAGATTAGATGTTTTCCTGTACAGATTTAAATTGATGCTGCAGAACAAACAAAAATAGAGTGAAAAGGCACAGACCAAGTATGTGTATATCTTTTCCATTGCTGCCACTGGGGTGTAGACAGATTGTATGTATTGATGCTGCATGAATCGTTACTGCTTTGCACAGATGTTAGTTATGGGTTTTGTAATAAAAGCAAAGATATAGACTAACTTACTGTTTTCTGTCTTGATGACTCTCAACTATCTACTTGGCAGATTGAACAGATAGTAGAAATTGGCTAAAATAGTCTGATATTTTATCAGAGGACTTGGCTGGTCTCTGGAGTACAAATCTGTTGTACTATTTTGGCCAATGTCTACTACTCCCTATGTGAATGAATGTGCTGAATAAATGAAGCAAGGTTACAAATTTCACAGAAATTAGTAATACTATACTATGTAGAACACCAAAGAACAAACAATAACAGTACAGAAACCATACCAATCCCTTCCCCAAGTTATCCTCTGAATAGAGACAAAAGACCACCAAGAATATTGGAATGCTGTGCATCTTTATGAAGATATACTCAGCTTTGCTGATGCCATGTTTACACAGAACGATACCACAGTGGTTTTATGTAGCTAGCAGGTCTTCAAGTTACCGCTTCATGGCCACCTTTCAAATGCAGGATAAAACAGCTTAGATCTGCTTGTACTTTTAGTAATCTACATTTTATTATATCAGTGGGAGACCTGGGGACTTGGTCCTGATGACCTACCAGCTACTGACCATGTAAATTCTCAGGTGACATTATGTACATCCAACACACATGCCTTTGTGAAAAGATAATGTACCACACAAGTTCCATCAAATATTTTCTACCTCCTGAGGTGCACACTTCAGATGCTTTTCTTGTGCACTGATCAAGTCGATGTTCAATAGCGTACAAAAAGCAAAAAGATCAAGTTTACACACAACATCAGACAAACACGGTGCCACTAACACGAGCACATAAAAGCTCAATATATGTCTGAAAGCTCTACATTCTTAGTACTGTATCCACAATATAGATTAACTACAACAGTACAAGCATCACAGGACAAAATAAATAAGTGCATTTTTTTGAAATTCAAATGTACAGCAAATTATGACCTCCAATTTGACTCAAAATCATCCTAAAGTTACTCTATTTTATTGTCTTATACCTAACAGCTCAGCTATTATCATCCTCTAATGGTCACTTCTGCATGACAGGTTAAACCTGTGCATATCAAATGAACACATGGATAAAGGAATGAATTGAAAACCTGTCATTGTGAATGACTAAATGCATATCTTGTACCAACTCTGCCTTCAGCAGTCTATTTACAAGAATTGAAGCTAAGGAAATAGAATGCCACAAAAACTATGTACATCTGGATAAAACCAAACATCCTACTGGATACATTATTGTGCCTGAAGGTACATGGACACTGTGTTGCTTGCTAGGTCACATTTTGCATACCATATTTCTTCCCGTGGTAAATGGACTTTTTTTAAAATATTCTGTGCCGTAAAGACCACGACATCAGACAATGTTTGACTTTTCTGAATGGTGTTCCTGTACATCATGAAGAACATCCCTTTTGGAACATTTACAATTACACTGTAGTCATTCATTCATTCATGCTGTCTTGTGATTTCCCCATAATAGACAAATACAATGCCAATCTCTCTTCAACAGAACTTCCATAAATACATGTACTCCTAAATGGAAACCTAAAAGCACAACATAATCCAATTTTCTGTGAAGAGTTTGGTCCATGTGACATCAGCCTGCATTTGCAATATATGATATCTCCATGTACAAAAGAAAAGTTCTGAATTACACTGGATAAACAACATACACAGAATTACACTGTTGACATCTTAATTTTTGCATGCAAGCAATCAACACACATCATGTTAGATACAGTTATATGCTTCCATGCCTATGTACAATTGTTAACTAATATCACATACAAATAATGTAAATACATTGTACTTGACACAGTTCATCTGTTAATGATAAACACTTGCAGTCTTTAATCTCATGGTGTTTGGGTCTGAAATTACCTAGACCACACTGTACATCTACCACATTATCTCCATTTGTGTACTGCCTACAAATGTCACAAGTGCCACTTCCAAATAACCTCATCAGACTTTATATATCAAGAAAACAGACCACATCATTAATACAGTATTAGTTTGTTCTCTGTGATAGACTCAATGCTTTTAGCTGCCTAATCTTCTCAACACCCTCCTGGCTTTACATGACTTCCAGTACAAAAATAGTTTCTAATCCTCAAAAATATGTTTGTTTTATTGCCTTGTTTCATTTTTGCCATGATAAATCATAAGTCATCCAGATCACTTTCATATTTCCAAGACCTCTCAAACTTACCCTAATGTTCTTCTGACTAGCCTAAACACCAAGAGGTGCAAGAGATGAATGATGTGCTATTACTTTGAATATACAAAGATCAGGTTATCCCTGCTATCATCTGGTTACATTCTTTGCATTCAGATCAAGTTTTCATGTCACAACTGAACAAACTGCAATTTATTGAAAATTTTCTTTACATCTGATAGGAGCCTATTAGGTTGAATGCAACTAAGTGAGTATGGATTATGCACAGGTACATCTAAAATTTGGAGCTGATTTCTTTTGATCTTATCAAATTGAAAGCCTTTTGCAAAATACCTTATCTGTAAAGCTGCATTGAAAACATGAACCAATAACAACTTCAAAGTAGAACAACATGCTCCAAAGGAGTTCTAAGCTTTTGGCATCCATGAAAGCAACACTGAGCTGCTATATGGAAACTCCCGTCTGGAAACTGCATGCCAAGAGACACCACAACACACAATTCACATTTTCACATCAGTGAACTTTTGTTAGTCTACATAGTGCACAGTTTGATGAAATTCATTGTGCTTGTCAGTAGGTTTGCTTTCAGATAGTCCTATACTAGAATATTTCAGGTATTTTGGTGTCATATTGCACATTCCACAATTTGAATGATGTTTTCATTGCTTTACATAAAAACTGTCCCAAAAACATAGCTATCATTCAAGTTATCTTTCAGGGGAGCTATGTATAAATCAATGGAAACATCTCAGGACAATGGAGACCATATTTTTCAATCACTTAACAGATTCCTGAACAATGATACTTTTTCTGCTGATGAATCATCTGTGTCTTTGACCTAAAGAACAAGACCCTATGCAACATCCACTCTCATAGGAATGATCCCACTGACTGTAAGGATCTTGCCATGCTTGGACCTCAGGTGTCTCTTATAGGTGTTTCTGGTCTTGAATCTGCGTGGACAGTCACAGCAGGCAAATGGGGACTCACCTGTGTGTCTGCGCAAATGTTCCTGCAACAACACACGGGTACTCTGAATCACCTGGTGATCAGGGATGACTTTGCCTCCAAATATTGTTACCAATACAATCAATCTAAATACTCTACAAATACAGACCAATTCGTATGTTTATGAAAAAAAGGATAAAATGCACACTCTTATAGTTTATACACTGTACATTAAGAGTTCAATGTTGGTCATTACTAGTCATATTTGATAATTTATAGTCAATCATTGCAGGAACCTACGGCATGTACATGTCTCCATTACAGTGTGCTGCACACCCATACCTTTGTGGTAAATTACTCGCGATGGAATTCTTACCTTGAAGTGACTGGGGTGGCGAAACTTGCGGCCACAGTGTTCACAGGTGAAGCGACTCTGGTTGTTGTGCATCATCATGTGGTAGTTCAAACTGTGCAGTCGGGTAAATGTGGCCTTGCAGAGTTTGCAACTGTAGGGCTTGATGCCTAGGAGAAGAGTGTATGTTACCAAATTAGATAACTTGTTTCAAAGTGATATGCATACATTTGCTACTAATGCTAACCCAGACCATACTTGTACTTTCAGAATAAGAAACATGTACTTGTACAAAAAACAATTATTGAACTGCATGAATGAAAGCTAAAAGTGACCTACCTGCATGGCTCCTGAGGTGGCTGATGAGGGTGGCAGAGGCCGTGTAATGCTTCCCACAGATGTCACAGATGAAGGGTACATACACATCCTCTGGACGGGGCAACTTTTTTCTCTTAAGTTGATTCAACAAGTCTAGGGCCTTTTGCTGCAGCACAGAGGAGGCAACATATGTTTCGTGGATATACTTAACTCGAGTCTGATATTCCTTTCTTTATCATTACTTTTTCTAATGTACAGCAGCATTGTCTCCAAAATCATGATTGAAATCAAGTTGCATATTTCAATATTAAGCACATGGTAAATGATGTATGTGATACAGCTAAACAAAGTATTGTATTGTATACTCTACTCTAAAATGTACATGCAATAAATTTGTATCACTTCATACCCTTGTTTTCTTCTGCTCTGGATCCTCTACTGCCTCTTGATTATTTGACAACTTTGCTTTGGAGACAGGTGTCTTCTTCGCACCTTTCTTTAGCTGACCTCTGGCTCCTGGTTTCCGTGGTGATGGTTGCTTCCCTACCAGAGCATCACCCTCCAGGATAACTCCATACACGTAAGGGTTTGGCTTAACATCTACTTCTGCCTCTTCCTCTGTATCAGACCCCTCCCCCTCCTCTTCACCTTCTCCATTCACTTCTGCACTCTGCTGTACAGCAAGCTGAGACAGTAGCTTCAGGTTTGCATTGCCATCTAATGTTGTTGGTGTTCCTCCAGCTGTTGTAGTGGTGGTAGTGGTAGTCTGGTTTGATGTAGCCCCAGACGGGCTGGTGTAGTTATGGTCGTGATGTGGCTGCAGCTTGCTGGACCTTGTGGTCATGCTCCCTCTGTTGGCCATACTCTCCAGGATCTTAGCTGCTCGCTTGGACGGAGACTTGACAGGCGACCTCTTGGCAGGTCTCTCCTGAGCGTGCGGAGGGGTCTGTGGTTGTGAACTGCCTTGCTCAATGATATTGGAGGTTGGGATCTCCCCATCAGTCAAAATGTTGTTGAATGTTTGTTTGCGGTTTCTCCTTAGGATGTTGGGAACATGTTTTTGTGGTGACTTTCCTTCTGCCACACCTGCAGAAATGGCAGGATCCTCCTGTTTGATGAGAGGAGACAGGGGGATGAGCTGCCCCTTGGGGACCAGTAGGATTTCTTCCGAGTCCTGAGTTGTTTTGATCATGGTGAAGCTGGAGTGGCTCAGGAGCTGGGGGTCAGGCAGCGTCAAGTTGTCTACCACAGTTGGAACTGGAACCATGCATGTACTGTGCTCGACCTCCACTGTCCCTGCAAAACATCACAGTCCTCATGTTCACATACATGCTACCATCATCTTCTATAGTGACAACAATGTAATATTGATGCCATAATTTCTAATCTTGCTGTCAAAAATGTGAAACATTTACATAGAAACGAGCATCTCTTTGTGCAGAGATAAATAATATTACCATCAGCTAGGGTAGCTTCAGTCTTCACGTCAGCAGACTGCTGTCGAGCCAATGCAGTGCCTGATCTTGTTCTCTTAGCTGTAGGAATGTAACTTTCATCTGTCTCTGTGGAAGACAAAGGATGTCAAATAAACATAAGCAAGACGCTTGTACAAAAAATTTTGACATTTATCAGGAAATTATTTGTAAAGTGAATGAATCCTTTAACCTAGAATGTATCCCAAGAAAGCACAATAAAAAATTGTCTATTTCTTTCCAATCTTGGCTGAAGTGGAAGTTCATGGAGCCCTAAACATAAATTTATAAAGAAAAGTAGAGGGAGATAACCAGCATCCCTAACAGACGTACCCTCAGCTTTTTTCTTCCTGTAGGTAGAACTACCAACTGGATGAAATGTCATCTTCTTCACTTTTTCTGGTTCTGCAATGACAAAATTGCTTATTGATTAGCAAAACAAATAAGTACTTATGCAAATATGGAATACACAAACACATTCAATGAACCAATCATACATGTCAGACTTGATTGATGTAAGTAGAAAAAGACAGGGTAAGAAAGATCCCACATTCCTCTGCCTTACCACTTGCACACTCCTGCAACAGCTCTCCAACATGACTCAGTAGGTGCCTCTTGATCTGATCCCGCCCATCATTAGTGCCATCATCCTCAAAAGCTGCCTGGCACCGAGATGGGATCAGCTGACAGGAGTAGATGTGCCGCACAGTGTTAGTGCGACAGGAAACTTCCTGGGCAAACTGGGCAAAGCGCTTGACCAGCGAGAATTCCGACATCTTCCTGAGCTGGTCTAAGGTCACACCCTCCGCCTCTCCCTTGCTCTGCCTTTTGCGGGCAGCTGCCTCTTTAATCTGAAGAGGTACAGTCAGACAACAATAACACATCTTTTAATATCTTGAAACATTATTCATCATGTAGTTACATTTTTCTGGTACTCTATGTACAAGCTCTTATCCTTATCTACTAACGTTTACAGCAGTCTCAAAATCATGAAATATACACCCGTAATTCTACATGCCCCATGAAACAATACTACTGATCACTTACAGAGGCTTTGGTCTTGGCCTCTCTCTCATGAGTCTTAGCTGGTTCCTGGTGTCCTGACTTGCCCTGGATCATGGAAGCAGCAGCTGGAGAGGAACCTGCTTGCTCCTTCACTACTTGACAAAACATGTGATACGGTACTATTATATATGGCCAAAAAACAAACACAGAATTATCAGCTAGACAGTCACAATATCTAATTTTTTCATAAAAATTCTTCAATTTTATGTCAAATCAAGATTGACTGAATTTTCATTTGCATTTTTTATGATTGCCAATGAATATTTCACAATTTTCTTAAGAGTCTGTTATACTCCATTGAGGTGATATCAGCTTCAGAATTAAATGGAAAATACATTTATTTTCTGTTAATTCACTATCATCATGCATCGCATATTGCAAGGTAGTTATTCATTGACTTGTCAGCACTTAAATATCATAGACATACTAACAACAGAGGTCGACTAAAATCAAAGTTACTTTAATTATATTTAGCTCATATACTCTGATACATATGAATTCATAACATACTGAGCAAGTAGGAAGTGATCTTTAAAACGCGCAAGCGGACACTGCACCGATAACCGCTGTCAACAAGAAGTATAATTGTCATGCTTCCTTTCGCGCGAATTTTACGTCTGCTACAAAATATGCAACAATAACTGCTACAATTCTGCTTCAGCAGAACTGTCATATACAACAGAGCATGTAACACAATATCAATTTGTCTTCTAGTGTCATGTGATACCTTGGCTGGGGAAATGGTGAAGATGACATTTAAAATATTCTTTAAGCTGTGATAAGCCCGCGCCATTTGGAAGCAAAGCAAGGAAACATGATTTTCAAAATGGCGGTTTCACCAACCTGACGGAGTGCAAAAACGAGAAGGAATAAAATCGTTCAAAAACTGACTAATCGTCCAATGTAATAAAAGCCATGTATGTCTTCAGGAAAAAACGTATTTGGTAAAATTCAGAACGGCTAACAAGTGAGTTATAGAGGGAAATCGTCGCCTTCATGGACTTTCCCGCTCACAACAAATCAGCGGGGGCTCAAAGCTAGCAGCCGACATGAAAACAAGTCAAGTCTGTGGTAAACTCGGTTCAGTCGAAATAACTAACATATGGAACATCCGCAAACCGCAGGAAAGCCGGGATGTCATTCTACAGCTGTATCCTTACCGTTGTAATCGGCTTTTGAAGCCGTCTTTCGCGTCACAGACTGGTCTCGTTTATGCGAAGACATCGCTTCTTCTTGTTCGTCTGCTGCTGGCTGCAGACAACAGGCTTACCTCAATACCAGACGCACTTTGTTCGCATCAGCATAATGCAAGGACTTAGACTACAGAATTTGAAACTTTTTGATATGGCACGCCATTATTTGACATAAAAATTTTAAAAGATATATTTGTGACGGAAAAGGCTATTTTCAATATTAGTTATGGCATTTTCAACACCACTAATTATGAGACCTATAAATGCATGCTGGGTAAGATATCAGTAGTACATTATAACTCATGGTAACAATAAATAAGGGAAGAGAAAAGAATTGACACGGTAATATTTTGAATCAGCACCTTTTGGTGCCCTCTACTAATGTTATGAACGAAACATATGAGAATAGTTGGAATTTATGGCAAATCTTTAAGATATCGATGGTGGCGGGAAAACACCCTTCCCATCGTTCATCACGCTTTCACAGTAGTCACGTGATATAATTAGGTCACTAATATTATGCTAAAATGGCGGATGACCTCCGGTTTGTATTTGGGATTTCCTAGAAAACTCTTTATATCACAGACACGTATGTCATATCCGCACAGAAGGGGCAAGGAACTTTGAAGAATACACCCGTGATCCGATCTGTAAGTTTTTGTCCTCGAGTTTTGTGTCTCACTGTCTTCAGTTTGTGTCAAGTTTCTGGGGCGGACCAGTTTTATTTGTTGGTAGTCGTACGATGTGATTGTGATGCCAGCTGATCAGTGAAATTAACGTCAGCTGCGTCTGTTGATGAGATCCTCACTTTCACCTTTCTTGTTGGAACTTAAGGCCAACTCCAGTGAGCTAAAGCATAGAAAACCTGCGTTTCACCAAGGGGGGTATATCAAATAATATATAACCTCTTTAGTTTAGACGTTTCACAAAATTATGTGCAAGTGTATAAAAAATATCCAAAAACTTTCCTCGTTACATTTTGTCAGCGAGGAAGTGGTGTGAAACTAGTCTTTCGAAGGTAATAACTCTCTTGTATGATGACAAAATCTGATGTAAGAAAACTGAAAAAAAAGGCTGTTGACCAGGGTTTGTTTACTGGTGAAATAAATAATTTGTCTCTCCTAGGTTGGTGAAAGTGGAAGATATTCATATTTTTTCATCTTTATGCTTATAAAGTACATTTGTACTGTTAAAATAACAATGTTGTTTCTAGGTCTGGAAGATTACATACCATTCCATACAGCATGAGTAGCCTGGAATGACTAAGTCATTTTTACTACAGGCAAAACCTTTGCTATAGTCTTTGGTAAATTTTGACATTGTTAAAATACAAAACAGATGGAACAAAATTCATATTGATCACTGTTAGAAATTGTCAGAAACTGCATATTTATGTATCTGTTATCACGCACAGTGTTAACATCATTCAAGACTGTGCCCAAGTCTTGGAACTGTATCATTGGAATTGTATATATTGTTTGACGGTCATGAATCTGATGTCTTGTTTTTCTCCAATGATCGAAATTACTTGTCCTACAATTATACATGTACCAAAATATTTTTCCATTCAGCCAAACTGAACTATGTGTATACTTGTTGGAAATTTCCTGGTTATAGGTAGATTCAAATAACTAATTGGTGTAATGGCAACTTTGATGTAAAAAAAATGAAGATAATCTCGGAAAATGGCTGGTGCCCAGGATTTGCACAGTGTTCAAGTTATTGACAAAATATGAGTCATGCAGAAAAAAGAAGAAAGTACTTGAAGTATAATTAGGTACACTGGAGAATGTGCAATACAGTTCAAGTGATTAAATTACAGCACAAGTGTACAAAAGTGGAAAACAAACAGTCAACTTAACCTATATTCAGTAATTTCCCCACCAATGCAAATGGACATTTGGACAGGTTTTTCCTGCTATTTTTTTTGTCAAGAAAACATACTGTAACAGTACTATTCAATATAGCTAGGTATTGTTGACAAATGTTTTCTTCCTTGTTGATTCTATTATTTTGCATCCATGGCACCACTGCCAGCTGTGAGTCATGACAGATTTCTGTATTGATAACCTTGGAATAGGTCCAGATAACTGGTTTGAGTTGTGTTAATTTTTGGTAATGCACCTAACCCTTCAGAGCCATTCAGTGATTAAATTTCCTTTCTTTTCCCATAGGAACTCAACATTGACACAATGCAGAAATGATGACATCATCGAGCATTTATGGACATTTAAAGAAGCAGGGCCTTATGGACCGCAAGTCTGTCATATGACCTAATGATATAATTTGAATAAACTGTGGAACAAATGGGCCTTAAATGGAACACTGTGCCTTCCAATATCTGATGCATTACTACTAGGAAACAATACCGGACTCCAGCTGTTGACCTGTGACAAACTAGACACACTCAACCCAACTGCCACCAGCATTATTTGAATCTGATCAAAACGTCCATTACAAGTGGTGTACAAGGAACAATCAATACTGCACGCAGTCACAAACATGGGGTCTGTGTGGAAGAGACTTCAACGCGTCAACAAGAAAGCGGCCAAATTCCAGTTCATCGCCTCATATCAGGAACTGACGGTGGAATGCACTAAGAAGTGGTAGGTGGTGCTGGTTATTTTTAGAGATGAAGGTCAGAGGCATAGGTCAGACTATGATTGGTTCATATTGTTTTGTGTTTTAGAGTAGGGCCAGAGACTGGGTACTCCACTATAACCTTGAAGAGATTTGTACATGCTACAAGGATGTATCAATATTGAATATCATGTACCAATACATAGCAGATGTCTTTTTGTGTTGATAGCTGTTTAGGTGCACAGTTACAGCTACATCACAAGAAGAACATGTCAAATCAGCCCAGAATTGTATGTTACACTTACAGGCTTCACAAATATATGTAATGACAGCTAATGGTTGTCATAATGGCAATTTTAGTACCCATTTAAGTACCCCAGTATTACAGCTGTTCCTTGTTTCTCTTGCCTCTCCTGTTTAACATCCACTGAATCCCTAAGTAGTCAGAAACTGAAACAGGAACCCAAGAATGGTTGATTAAAACCATTTCTCCCAATCAGCTTGTTTCAGTCAAGGTCAGAATGGCCAGAAAAGAAGCCCTGCCTTGACCTGGTTGTCAAGTTCAATGGTAGATGGAATCAGTTACCACACTGCAATGATTTTAGGACCATTTTCACCCAAGGCAATTGGATTACATCTGGACCCAGTTGGGAAATCGATAATGATTTGATAACCACTGGAAAGGACAGGAAGGAAACGTACATAACAAATAGGAATTTATTGTTTTTTTAAAGAGATTCTGTTGGTTTACTAGCAATATCATTTGCTCCCAACCTCCAACTAAAAGAAGCAATAAAAATTTTGCATCACAACAAAATATCTGGAAATTTACTGAATACATACTAGTAAATGGTACAGTATACTTCCTCGAGGGGAACTGAATGTCAACAGCTGTGAGTGTGATAATGATATCATGTGATCTTTGTGAAACTGTTTCACATGATATCAAACACTCTCCATTGTCCGGAACTGATAAACATGTGTGAGCTGACTCAACTACACTACAGGATATCAATTTTGCAGCTACATGCAAGACCAGCAAAATCTCAACTTCCTCATAGACTGCAAAATTAACAATCAACAAAAAAAGTCCAGCTCAATATTTAAGACATTCAGTGTTTCCATCACACACAAAAATATGTGACATATTTTTTTTGGTGACGGAAACACTGAATGTCTTAGATATTGAGCTGGACTTTTTTTGTTGATGTGTATGTCAGTTGAAATGTCGTCATTGATGAGAGTGAGGGCTTGGGTATTTAAGAGGCATGACAAGCATGTGTCCAGGTCATGACCTGATGGATTTTACTTTGGCTTCCCTCGGTGGCTGGAATCTATTTGGCATGTTTCAATACATAGTTGTACATGTGTTTTCAAGTGCAAGTGGGTTTACCGTTAAACCTTCCCCTGCTGCCAAACTCCATAACCAATACAAATGCAGTACCAAAACCAAAGGTACCTCAGCAAGGAGGTTAAGAGAGATGGGGATTACAAAGTTTAAGTCACAAATGATTTCAAATAGTAATCATATTTTCACATTTGATACTGTCAAGTGTTGCAGTTATGTGACATAGTTAATTAAGTTTTGAAAACAAGCAAATTGATCTGTTAGACTTTGACCCTATGTGGTGTGAACACAAAAAAGTGCTGTGTGTTAGCATGTATTTTACTGTTTGTGTTGATCTGTCCGCTTTTTTCTACAAAGGCAACCTAACAAGCTTTGTGTGCTGTGGACAAGAAGGATACGAAAGAATTACAGCAAGGTATGTTTGTTGGTTAATTTGTGGAATACACTATCAAACAGCAATCTAATCTATCACTCTATCTATGAACCATTTTTAAAAGAATAGATAATGGTTATGTCATTGCTATATTACCAGTAAGGCAATCACTTTTATACACGTGTTTGAGCAGTGGTTTGGTATGATCATTAAATGATTTCGACTTGTAAGCCATAATGCATGATATCAGTAATACCATTGAATGAAAGTTGAAGGTCAGGTATTCAGAAGAAGGTGTGATAAGAAGTTGTCAGCATCAACCAACCACTTGCAGTCTCCTCTGCTGTTATTCCATGTCACACATGTCACATGTGTTAAATTGTTTCTCCAGCTGCACACATGGCAGCCAGGCATCAAGAACCCCTACAGGGGGGCAGTGGTGTGGCCTGTACCAGAGAATGTGGAGATCACGGTCACACTCTTTCAGGTGGGAGATATAGCTTTTCATACTTGTGTTATTACTTTTGACAGCAATTTGGCCCAGCAAATAAAAACCTTAAAAAAAAAAAAAACTGCTCTGATATTAGTTACTTGTTTCAATGTATATTACTGAATTTATTACTCCGTAATATTTGAAAAGCACCCCTACATTTAGTGGCATATGAGACAGGCCACGAAAAACCCGTTGTTTTGAATAGCGGGGGGGGGGGGAAGAAAGCTTCAGGTAGACGTGCGGAGTGGGTCGTGAATTAGAACCAGATGTTTCGTCCCATGATTAAGGTATGCTGGCCGTTTTTGTAACATGTTCGCAGCAAGAACGCATCTTTCTCTACGTAGTATTTCTGTGTAATTGGGCATGTGTGTGCCATTATGTCCGTGATGATGCACGATATTTTATTTTCACCGTAGCAGTTTTTATATTGAAGTAATTATATAGTTTAGAAACACCCCTATAATGTTATTGAAATGTTTTCGCCCGGTTGCGCCGTAACATGTGATGCAAGCGGTCAGATCGCTTCCCGATAACTTTCTCCCCAGGAAACCAACTGTGGCGCATACAACTATGTTTGCTTACTTCGCCATATTGTTCCCAATCTGCAAAATATAAAATTTCACTGAGGATTGTCGCCTATGACTACTTGTTATGATTTTGTACACTTGAAATCCTTTTTCAGTTCTTTGCCAGAACTTTTGAATTTTTCCCCTGCAGGATCCCAATAACCCAGAGTATGATGACAAGGAATGGACATTTGTAATTGAGGATGTGAGTATGATTCATCAGAAAGGTTTCCTTTGTTGCTTTATAATTCATAGAACCTGCATAAGCAACAGCGTGCGAAATACTAGGTTGCCCACTTGCCCCATGCAACCATATTTTGCTTGGTGCAATCTATTTCTACACCCAGGTTGCTCAGTGCACTAGCTAATTTTTTTCTATTGGGAACTGTTTATAAGTTCCCATGGAAGAGCTCATCACTTCAAGAGTAAGGGGAAACAACTCTGTGTCAGAAACGTACAAATTCACATTGCATTCTAACAAAGTTAATCATAATGTAGAAGAGTTTAAATTTGGGGCAACCTGGAATTTTGATGGGCAACCCAGCTTTCATCCTAGGTTGCCACTGGGCAACCTGGCTCAAAAAAGTATTTCGTACACTGAGCAAGTAAGCATACACTAAGTGCTCTGTTTAATAGAGGGAGCAACAAGATGTACATGCTAGCAAGGTTACTTGCATAGTAATGCAGAGCTGTGCTTAGTTTTGCTGAAAATTAGTATTTCTCCCTACTGTATTCAACATGGCCATCAAATAACAGCAGATTCTGTCTTGATTAATGTTTAAAGGAGTCCAGGACAGGGAAGCGGAGAAAGTTAGCCACAGCCAATATCAACATGAGGGAGTATGCCAGTGCAATTCCAACTCAACAGGAGCTCAAGCTCAAGCTCCGACCACTCACCAAGAAAGTCGTGTCTGCTACCTTACATTTCACCTTGTCCTGTGTCTTCCTTAGAGAGGGAAAGGCCACGTAAGTATTCTGAGACGCAATGGTACAGACTTTCACTCCTATCTTGTACTTTGTGTTGTTAGAACTCTGTGTAAAGAAGGCTGGAAATCTCAGGGTTAGATACTATAGACAAGTAAATTAATATCTTCTTTATTCATTCTGTTATATTATGTTTGGTATTCTTTAAGTAGAGAAGACGACAGTTTCTAGAATTTCGATAAGCTAAAATTTCATAGAGGGACAATACCGGGTATTTTCCAAGTTCCTTAGTTTGGAATTTCTTACATTTAGCAAGTCTTGTCAAAATACATGTAGAAGATTCACAGTTCCAGTCTGCTTGCAGTTTTCCTGCCAGTCAACAGGTGGACCAGTACATGAACACGGAGGGAATGAATGAATGAATGAATAGCCTTTATTAATTAGATTGTTGGTGATATGATGCATTGCTGATGAAAATGTTAATTGTCCAACCTGTTGTATCTTGCCAGTGATTTTGTAGTAAGGGTATGGTTGGGTAGAGGTTTTATCATGTACAATTTTCAATTTGAGGTGTTTTAAACAGGTGGTATGATAAGGTGTGCAAAGTAGTTCACCTCATTCCCTTGCTTTCTCATGCAGGGGCTTCATTTTCAAACTTAGCTGTTTATGGCTGATCAGCAGCCCTTATACTAGTTATAGTAAAGAGTCTTCAATTCCATGATAAAGTCAAAGTATCAGCCTGTCATAATAATCAGCTGGTAATTCAGCCATACTTGGTTGAAAATGAAACCCCTGCTAACATGTGTCTTCAGTATATGTGTACGTCATCACTAAAGTATTAGTAGCTATTACAGGCTTGACTCTAAGTAACACCAAGGTAATGAAGTAATGCATGCCTCCCTTGCATACATTAACACTGCACTGATCATTGATCAGGCCCAACCTTCCTTTCACACTTGTAACAGCCTCATGGTGTCAGACTGTCAGTAACTTGAAGAATGTTTATCAGTGCACTTATATTTACTAATTATGCCAGCTTGTTATTGTGTACAACACTATTCCCTTTTTTCCCTCTAGGGTTACGAAAAGGGTCCGGGTCCCCTTCTTCCGGAACCTACCAATGCGTAAATGGCGTTCCAATGATGAGACACGTACCATGAGAAACTCTATGACAGCTCTGGCTGGGTAAACTGTATATGTCATTGACAGAGTCATACAACAACCATTCCCTGTGGTGTAGGACCTTAAGGATCTGTTATTCTAACTCCAAGACCTGTCTTTTTCCAGGGTTTCTCATGGTATTTCTGGACCTTTCTCTTGACTGGGCCTGATCAGCACCTCCCCATGTGTTAACCATCACGTGCACTCTCTCACACAGCTGTCACCCCACCTGTCTGCCCTCAGTTCACCTGGTGTCGTTGTCCATCACATGGCTGTAGGGTGTAGGGGTGTCAAATGGTGGCATGGCATAAGTTGTAGAGTAGCTATGTAGGAGAATTTTATGTGAGGAGACTAGTTGTTCCAACCTTACTGACCAGTCATAGGACAAGCTCTTTGTCATCCACCTGCTTAAAGAATGTCATAGAGTTCTTTCAGAGGCCACAGCTGCCATCCTGGCTGTGATTAGGAAAGTGTATGTGTAGCAAGTAGATGAATCATTTTGAATTAAGCATGAAAAGGTTGTAGAGTTCTTGAGCTTGAAGGATTTGTTCTTAACAGGGAAGGTCTTCTTTTCAGGGGATGAGGGTCTATAGGTAGCATGCAGTAGAAGCAAGGAGGTAGAGAATTAACTCAGGAAAACTCCACAAGATTGTTTCTCCAAGTTATAACTGTACTTGTGACTTGTTGTGTTACAGAGATGAAGACATGCAGAGTATTGCCAGCCTTATGAGCTTCCACCAGCCAGATATTGGCAATATTGATGACTTTGAGGATGAGGAGACTGCCGACACCTCTGCACAGAGGGAGGAGGTGAACGCACAGTACGCCGACTTGATGGCAAAATTACGACAGATTGATGATGAGGAACAAGAGGATGAAGGAAATCCCTCTGCTGAACCGAAGGAAGTCACGACGGGTAAGTGGTATAAAACTTATTTTGTTTGAGATTCTTTGTTTGACTTATATCTTTGCAACTTCTGATCAGTGCATCTTTTTTCTGCAATCTCATTTTGCTAGGATTAGATTTGATGGTAAGATCTATATCTTATACGCAAACAGAATCGTCATATTTTCTGTCAGGTGCTAGTGATAGTCTAAACACCTCAAGAATGTAAACCTGGCCAAAATAATGCCAGATTGACTTCCTACACAATTCCGTCATAGACCAAAAACACTGAAAGCTCAAATAGAAGTGACAAGTTACTTTTGAGAAATATTCTCCCCTCTACAGGTAATATGATTCAGAACAGGTGTGTTGGTTGTGGCTGATGTTGGGTCTTTCCTGTTGCAGTGATAGTAGTACATAAGGGTGAAGCCACAGTACTACCTTGCCAAGAGTCTCATAAAGGCAAAACTCTCCCTGAACCTCTAGCTGAGAAAGACAGTGGAGTTAAACAAATAACAAAGCAGTACAAGGAGTCAGATGAACCTGTACCAAGCACCTCTCGAGAGGTTAAAGAAGAGGTGGTACGGTCCACTGTAGTCAGTAATCAAGAGTGCAGTGTTCCTCAGCCTGGCAGTGACGACAAAGGTGGTCCCAAGAAAGCATCTGAAAATCTGGACAAAGAGTCAGCAGGTCCTTTGTAAATCATTGATTAGCCTGTGTTTTCAGTGTTGACCACAAGATTGGAAATGGATGTTTATAGTATGAGCATGAGCAAAAAGTCTAAAGTAGGAATGGCAGCACAAACCTCTGGGCATGGAGTTTTTTAAAGTTTGTCAGGTAGTGCTGCTTCATCTTATGCAACACACTGTTTGTGTGTATTCACCTGAAATGATTTTTACCTGAACATTTGTAGACTGGGAGTGTGTATCTATCTTTCTGCTTGCTGAAAACAAAACTTTCCATGCTGTGCGCTATATATACTATGCAAAGATTTTTTGAGCTAGGAAGTCAATTTACCATGTTTAATGTATGTTTTCCCCGATGTTAGCTGTTTAATGCTGCCTGTGCAGTAGACAGTCTGGTATATAGTAGAAGAGTGCAGACATTTCTTCTCAGTATGTATCTGACTGTCTTTTAAATTGCTAAAAATCATATCAGAGAAAACCTTTACCTGGGTGCCATCCTGGCTCTTTTGTGTCTGCTTTCACAGACAGTAGTGGGTAGTGACTATGGAAGAAGACATCTATATAAATTAATCAGGATGGCATTCAGGTTACAAAGTTCCTAAAATATACAGGACTTTCCAACATTCTGATTTTTCAGCAACAGTTCACAATGAAGCCGTTCCTAAGCCCCTGAATGACACTACCTCTATGGGAACCCCTGATGCAACATCCCACAATTCTCTCAGTGATTCACGACATGATAACGAGCCTGTCGATGCAAACCAATCAGAAACTAATGAAGATGACTCTGAAAATGCCGGACTTCCAAGTAAGCAGAGTTGGGATAAGGACCCAGAAAACATTCCCTCACCGCCAGTTGAAACAGCCATGGATGAAATCTGTATGTGCGCTGTGCTTCCCCACTCTGTCTCTCTCCTTGTGGACCTGTCTTGCTCTGTTACCAGCTATCATCCCAGAGTGCATGGCATTTGTGTGCATATTTGTTGTAATAATCAGTTATGTGTGACATTGTTTTGCAACTAACACCAATAATTTATGTGTAATGTGCTGCGTGACAACATATTATATATACACCATACTGTATCTGTAGCACTGTAGCTTTGTGCAGTGGTTGTTACTGACAAACTGATAAGCCTGTCTTGTCAATCTCCATGTCAATGTTCCTTTTCCATCTTAAATTCTATAAAGTGTAAGGATATGCCTGTATAAATGCTGTTGATGTATCTTTCTGTGCATGCTGTGGAACCCCTTTTCATCTTCTTGACTCCCTAGACCCTAGGCATGGCGTTTTAGCTTGCAGTTGAGACAAAACCCTCTTGTTTGGTGTAGAAGGGCTCATAGTTTGCAGTTGCAGTTTGAATAGGTGTAGTTGTAGAAGAGTGCAGACATTTATTCTCCGTATGCATCTGACTGATACTTGTCGTCCCTTCTCAGCTTCCCTCTTCCAGAAGTGCAAGGTGACATCATCACCAAAAGCCTCAGTTGGTGACAACTTTAAAGAAAGCATTCCTTACATGGATGATGAAGAGGAGAAAAATCCCTTCGCGGAAGACATCAAAGAACCAGAATCTCTAAATCCATTTGATGAGCCAGAAGAGTTGGCCAATCCTTTTGATGAGCCCAGTGAACCATTGAATCCGTTTGACGAATCAGGATCCACAGAAGGGCTGGAGACAGCCAAGAGTGAGGCTGATCCTCTTCCCAAAGCACCCAAGAGGAAGAAAAAGAAGAAGAAGGACAAAGACAAGGACTCTGGGGTGGACCTGTCCAGGTATCTGTTTGGGTTTGGAGGTGGTGGGGACAAGGTGAAAGGGTCGAAAGGCTCTAAACCATGTGAGGTGGAGGAAAAACTTGATGAGTGAGTACTGTCCTCTTTCCTGTCAACTTACCTGTTGTGTAGGGTCATGGAATAGGAAGATGTTTATCCACTGGCTTTGTATTCTGTAGCTAGTTTTTATTTTGTGGTCTTTCTCTATGTACTATCATCATTATCAATTGAAGTCTTCTTTGTTTCTATCTTTGTTTCTATCTGCTACTATCAATGTAATTATCCTACCTTCTTCAATTCTGGTTTGAATGATTGTGGAGGAAACACAAAAACCTCCTTTCTCTTTACTTACGATTGAATTGAACATGATTTTTCACTCAACTCTTACATGTGGCCTGCAGTTGTACCTGTCATAACACGTGTATGACATTTCATAAATTTGCTCTGAATATGTAGAAGCAACCCCTTCCATACACCACCATCACCGAAAGAGAAGAGTGCAGAAATAGTCAAAAGAAGGTCCTCAGAGGGCAAAAAAGAACAGAAGACACCATCCCCAAAGAAGGAAGCCCCCAGACCACCTAGTCCCAAGACTCCTACACCCAAGCCAAGGACCAGTCTAGAAAAGAAGGAATCCCAGAAGGAATCTCCCAAAGAAATTGACACATTGCAAGCAGAGAAAGAGAACAAGAATGAGGAGGTTGGTTTATGTAGTATGATTTTTCAGAATTGTAAAAAATTCTTGTTCAGAACACTTGGCTGCTTTGACAACATTTAGAGATAGAAGGCTGGAGTTTCATGTGCAGTGTTCCAGTAAGGTCAAGCCTTGTGTTTATCTTATATTCTGCCTTCATGTGAAGCTGTTGTTTTAACTTAGTATCCAACTACATTTTGTACATTATGCAGAGCCCTCCAAAGACAAGTAAGAAACCTTCTGCCACACAAGACCTCCTAGAGTGGTGCAAGGAAGCCACCAAGGGTTACCGTGGAGTCAAAGTTACCAATTTCACCACGTCCTGGAGAAATGGCCTCGCTTTCTGTGCCATCCTACATCACTTCCAGCCCAACATGATGTGAGTAAATGCCTCCCCCTCTTCTACTATAACCACCCCACCTCCCAGTAACCAACAGTGAGACAGCAGTGATAATCAAATTGAAATTTAACATAGTGTCCTCAAAGAATGAGCTTTGATTGACATGCAGATTTTATTCTATCTGTAACTGTTGATTCTTATCTCTTTGTAGCAATATCTGGGGACAAAAAGTCAAGTGTGTTTAATGGTTCCTATTTCTTTCTTAGTGATTTTTCCTCCTTGTCACCTCACGACATCAAAGGAAACAATAAAAAGGTAAGTTTTATGTTGACCTTGTTGTCACCAGCCTAGAAAGTAATATAGAGTGCTTAGATTTAAACACTGAAAATAATGTTCAACTTTTATAGATAATGTACTTTTTTAAATCCTTTTTCATTCATTTCAATGTAATTCTTTGTTAATATTGAATAACCAAGTTAGCCTCAACTATTCTGTAAAACCTGAGGAGCAGTCTATCTTTAGAAAATCTGTACTTTCTGTGAATAAAGCTTGATTTGTAAAATTCAGAATCAAAACAGGTTGGTCCTGAAAAGTCTTGAAATCAGACACAGAGTTGGCTTCACTGGCTACATATTAAAATAGCAGAATGATGGATTCAGACAGATAAGCTAGTGTTGTTGCAGTGAAAGATGATACTCATGAGTCAGTTGATGTGCTCCCCCTGTAGGCTTACGAGGGATTTGCAGAGGTGGGAATCCCCAAGCTGTTGGAGCCATCTGACATGGTGCTGCTAGCTGTGCCTGACAAGCTGACTGTGATGACATATCTGTACCAGATCAGGACACACTTCACAGGACAGGAACTAGAGGTAAGCAAGGAAACAACACACTTAAGTCTAAGCTCTCATGCTCTGTCTGTAATTCCTATGACAAAGAGGCAATCAGCACTGCATGGTTACAAATGAAGATTCCAATCTATGTAAACTTTTTGAGCAGTCAGTCATTGCAGTTTTGCATTGGTTGTATTTTTCCCAGGTTGTCGGTCTGGAGGACTCCAGTCAAAACAGTAAATACATAGTGGGAAGTTTCAGTACAGATGAAGCCATCTCCCCCGACACTTTTAACCAGGAGGTTATCAGCTCCAGAGAACCACTAGAGACAGACAATGGTCAGGACCTCGGTGGTGTAGAACCTACCACAGAACCAGATGTACCTTCACCCAGCTCTCATGGGCCAGAGTCCCCTGAAGGGATGGCCAATGGTGAAGTCACTGAAAGAAAAAGAAGAAAAAGTGGAAGTAAAAAGGACAGGCACAGGAGTGGGAGTATGGAGGGGGAGAGGAAGAGACATACAAGTGGATCTGGCAGCGAGGGGCCGGGATCACCAGTCTCAGAGGACCAGGTGAATGGGGAAGACGAGGGAGACAAGAAGAAGTCTCCAACCAAGTTTGGGTTTTCCTACACACCGTCGTTTGGGAAGGGCGAACTGGCACAGAAACTGAGGTCTTCCTTCAAGAGGAAAAGTAAGGACCATGACAAGGAGCACGACACAGACACAACGGAGGTGAGATGGGAGGTTTAGAGATAATGATACAAATAAGCACATTTTCACCTATATCAAAATTAAACTGCTGCATATTTTGTATGACATATTTACAGTGTCAATGGAATGTTAATTTTATTTTGTGGGCAGAGAAAAATGATGCAGTACAATACAATAGATACATCTTATTTTTCAGGAGACCACTAAGACAAAAAGATCACTTCCCCAGATCCCCAAGTCTGCTAGTTTCCAAAGTGTAAGCCCCTTTTAACTTTGTCTTTTGTAGATCTTACAGTCTGAATTTCAAACTCTTTAGAATATCCTTAACTTAAGATGGTCCTGTTTTGTTTTTATTAGCGCAGCTTTTGTTGATTTTCCCAGGGCCCATTGTCAAGACACGATGAGCTGAAGGAAAGAGCACGTCTTCTGCTGGAACAGGCACGGAAGGATGCTTTTGAGAAAAAGTCAGCTGCAGTACAGCGGCGTGCAACAGTTACTGACTCATCCAGGCCTGCAAATGTAAGATGACTCCATGTATTATCATCTATGATTATGTATTGATGAAAAGTAGAAGTCCTTGTTTGAAGAATTTCTACACACTGAGCCTTGATACTCACCTTTATGATATTTCTGAATGTATTCATACCAGCAAATTTACATAAAGAATACTATGAGTATGACAGTGACTTGTGGTGTCCATCATTGCTACATTAGATGATGCATGTTGTACTAAATGCCTGTCTTTGGTGAATTATTGTAACCACAGCCCCTGTACACATTTCTCTCATAACATCCACTGTACTAAGTACCTCTATCAATAGTCTATGGGCATTCATACATTAAGTTGACCTGTTGCTGCAATTTGTTTCTTGTGCTGTCTCATACTTGTCAGTTGGAATCACCTGATGAAGAGGTATGGACTACTAAATATTCCATCTTACATTTCATTCCTGTCCTAGTCTTCTATTTTCTCCTTTGTGCTTTTAGGTATCTTATATATATGTATATGTATGTTTTATGTAGTAATTCAATTCCATAGATATGAAATAGGATTTCTTACCCAAATTGTAATGTTGGTTTGTGTGTTTGTTGAATAGTGAAAGTTATGTTTGCAGGCGCAATTACATGCCAGCAAGTTCAAATCAGCACCATTTTGTCCAGTCTACCAGAGTGATTTCCATTTCTGTGTTTTTGCCTTTGCCAAGGACGAGGAAGAGAGACAGAGACAACTGCGTGAGCGAGCCAGGCTGCTGATAGCGGAAGCCCGTGCAGGGATTAACAAACCCCAGCTGCCGGGACTGGACAGCTCCACTTCTCCACACAGGGGTGTGACCAGATCTGTGTCTGCTGCAGGTACTTACCATACCAAGGCTGTACTGGGGAGAAGAGTGTCTTACTGTATATTATGAGAATGTTAATTCTAGTTAATTCAAAGTTACATTAGTTGGGATGATCGCTGTCCTGGAAATATTACTGTGAGAAGTTGATATATTCACCCATGATTCCACTGAACATTGCTGTAGGCTCTGACTGTAGAATTGTCAGACATCCCCTGATTTTGTCTTTACCAATCACCACAAAATTCTTTGGAATTACCATCACATGCTTCAAGTTGTCTGAATTGTCTTTTTGTGATGCTTAATTCTATCGTCATGACGTAATTGTAAAAAACTGATATGTGCAATTCCAGTACCAGAAGAAAGGGGGACCTGTTGAGCAGTTATCTGCAGAATTATACTTGCAGAGGATTTTATTGACATGCTGTTCCAGTGCTATATGACAGAGGGCTCTGTTGATCTCTAATCTACAACAATTCCTCTCAATCTTCTGATCTCTTGTGATCAGTCATAAGTTACTGTGTTCAAAGTAACCCTACAATCACTGTCAAATTCATCATCACCTTTGTTTCTTGGGCATCTTTTCTCATCTACTTTCAATTCCAATCATTCTTGAATGAAATAACCAAGAGATGAAAATTGACACAAGGATTGTTCTTTTGAGGATTGAATTATTGCAATCACTATTGCTGGCTATCATTAATGTATCAATGATTACACCATGAATGTGCTATGATCTTTATAACCAGTAGTTCCATTGCTTTTTGAGAATCCTCCAAATTCTTTGACTAGGCAGTTACTTTTTGTACAACAGTATTTCTGTGCCATGTAGATTTACACCAAACTAACTACAGATGGTGTTGCTAAACCTATGGTGAAGGATTTTGTGTTTGCCTCTTGTCTCTGCTTACTTGACTTTATTTTTTCCTTTCCCCATTGTGTATCTCAACACCACATAAACCAACCCCACATGCCATATATCATGTCATTTCACCACTTCCCAGGCTTTCAGTTTTATCAGTTTGGGTCCAAGGTGCCAAGCCAGAGTCAAAGCCCTGATTCAGGTTCGGGTGAGGGTACGTCTATCCCTTTTTGTTTCTTAAACACTTTTTCTCATTCTCAATTAACCATTTCTCAGCTGTATAATTTTTGTGCTGCTTTGTTATGTCCCATCACAGTAGATTGAGATGTTCCTGGACAGTTCTACATTCATACAAACATGAAATATCGATCTGTCTATAAGCATTTCTTTCGTACACATAAACTAAAGAATGTGCAGCGTCAGTTCCATATCACAGACACAGGATCAGTCTTGTTGTTCCAATTATTTTCATGTTGTAACAACTCAGATGGGACATTAAGAAAGCCAAGTACATTTTGTTACTATTGCTTATTGTCTTCATCTTTTTTGTTTGTTGTGTTAAATGGCTTTTGACGGTTGCCTTCTCCACCTTGCTTTAATCACACTCTGTTGGCACAGTTTCAGTAGTGACATTAATTTGACTGGCCGTAGGTCTTATAGGTGAGCATTGTGTGCTTTCAAACCTATTCTTCCTTCCTTGGAACTGTCCCTCGAGTGTTTTGCATATGCTTGAAGAAAAAAATCTTACCCAGTTTGAACTTGCAAGTCTGACTATTGCTGCCAAGTACATTTACATGGAAAGAAATCTTTTCCAAAGTTTTCTTTTAACCAGTTAACTAGACCCCCTCTGTTTTGTGTTTAATTATTCTTAACCTAAGTTTTCATTTCCATTACTGGGACCACAAGGCAAGATATGTGTAGTTTCTAAGACAGTTGGTGTCTGTGTAGGTGCCTTGAACAGGATGAGCAGTGGGCGTGGCAGTGCCAGCAGGGCAGACCTGAAGCTGAAGAAGCTGATGTTGGCACGGCCAGGTCTGGCCAACACTCTCGCTGACACTGCCAACAAACTGGAGAAAGAGAGGGTAAGTGGACGGTATACTGTGGCAAAAGAAAAAAGAAAGACATGTCATTTGGTGTTCATCATGCAAGATCATCTTCTTCTCTTTATTCTGTGTGATTTAACATGACAGAAGCTGTCAGCATCTTTCCAAGTAACTAACACTGAATGTTAAAAGGAAGGTGAAGCATAATTTATTGTTTATACATTTCCTATGTTTGTACCTCTTCCTTATACATGTATGTAACACCTTGATACTTTCTCTGTTTATATCTGCCTTCCTAGACTATTAGGTTGTGACACAGACATTTATGGGTGTTTTTATTTTATTTTCACTCCTATAACATGACATGACATGGCAGACAAGGTCACCTGAGGTAGGGTGTCATGGTGGATCTATTTGTTTGCTATCAGCCTTTGCACTGCTTGCACTTGGTGTGGTGTGGTGTGGGTTACCTGCTGATCAGCTGCTGCATCAAGCACAGATGTGACTTAACATTCCTTCCCGGCACTTTCATATGTCTTACATTGGTGGGAAATGGGATCCTGTGCACTATTCATGCAATACATGGTCATAAACTCCCAGAACCAAGCACATTGTCAATCCAGCCAGCAGAGAAAGAATTTACTGTTTGCAAAAATTGCTTCATGTGATACATAGCTTATACTGGTACCAAAGTCCAGCTGAGGAAAGTACTACTAAGGAGATGCCACCAAGCAAAGCAACGTCTAATATTTCAGCACATAGTTCTCTTTGCTGCTTAAGTGGTTGTGTGTATGCTTCAAGGAAAATGTCTGCATAGATTTTGTCTAGACAAATACTGTACAGCTGTTGACATTTCAGATACCGACATTGCAGCCATATCTTTTGCATGAGAAAGTGTATTTCATGCCTAATGGGTCATGCCATTGTTTATGATGCCCAGAATTACGAGCCTGGAGCTGTCATCTATGTGGGGAGGGAGGGGAGCAAGAAGAGCACCAAGGATGGGGAGGGAGACAGTCCTAGCAAGGTGTCCCCCACCTCCAGGACTAAACTACAGTCCTTCAGTGACATCATGGAAGGACGGGCAGCAAGCCCACTGCAAGGGGAACTCATAACAGAAGAAGACGAACCTCAGCAGGAACCAGAGGAGCAAGTCAGTTATTTGTGTCCATGTTTACATCACATTTGTTATATAGTCATGTTTGTTGTGAGGGACATACCTGCATCGCAAATACATGACAAGTACAAGCAAGGAGTATCTTTTACCAAAATGTTCCATGAAAAGGTATGGATTGATGTGTAGTTAATACATGTATTACTGAAGCTGAAGCAAGTATATGTCAATTAATGCATACAATTTTGTGACCCATAATGCCACAAACAGCAGCAGACAAAAACTTCAGTAGGGACGGTCGAACCATCATTTTTTATGTCGTTTACATTTCCTGCCATGCCTGGCTCAGTTGATGAACCTGCCAGAGAAAAAAGTTCATGTTGTAACAAGAAAGTGGAAACACTGTTCACATTCTAGTTTAGGCATATCTTAGACTTGACATTGGATATGTGTGAAAGTGCAGCACAACTTGAGCAGCTCTGTCTGCCCACACTAGGACATGTTGAGTGCCAGTGAGTACGTGACTGGTGAACTGTGTGCCTTGGAAAACGAGCAGGATCAGATCGACAACAGGGCAGCTGCTCTGGAGAAGCAGCTGCGGACAGCGATGAATGACAAAGGTAGCGTACCTTTTCCCCCATCTTCCCTCCATCCTATTCACCTACATGTCAGGTCAAAATTATTATCCTGCATCCTTCTTTTCTTTCTGTTATCAGTTATCTGGTGGAGACTTTGCACCTGTCCCAGATTCAATTTTACGGCTCCAAAATGTTTATCCTGTGAAAACCAAGGTTGAAAGCTTATTTAATCCATCTCTGGGGGGTGATAACAATGTTATTGTTAGCCTGGTTCAGTTCTGTCAATCTCTTCATTGAGAAAGCTAAGTATATCTCTATCTTCTTCAATTATCAAGGTTTTGATGTGTTTATTTTGTAGTAAAAATGCTCATAATTCAATTGTACATTGTCATACAAATGTACGTAGACAGCAACAGTAGCAGTGTACGTGATTGAAGTATAGGGGTCTAGAAGTGGAGGTTTTAGAATGTGGAGCAGATTATATTCATGTTACGTAAATTTTGGATCAGACATTTGTTATTTTCAGAAGTAGCCCGATGCTTCTAGAAAGTTCTGGGGTAAAAGGTAGGTAAAAGAATAATCCCTAACTTGACTCTGACAGTACGTGGTTGAAGCTGGTCTCCGGGGGTAGCATCTCTGTCAGGGTGGCGGTGCTGAGGAGTTAATCCATGAGTAATGTGAAGAGATAATTTCCTGACCTTGTGGAGAGTTGAAGGGCAGGATGCCAGGTGGGAGAGATTACAGCAGGGCAGGAGATATTATGTATGTACCTGGGGAGGGACACACAGCGTTATGCTGGTGCTGAGGTATTAATCTAGCAGTGTGTTTTGACAGAAAGCTTAATGGTTTACTCCTAATCCCCTTGCTGGGATGGCAGGGCTATAAATTCTTGTCCATTGCTGACAAAGACAAGATGTATTGGTCTGCTGTTTACATTCCATACACATGCAATGCTGGTGGATCATCCTCTTTTACTGACATCAGTACCCACATAATTCACTTATCAACATCTTGTTTCCTCCATCTACTCTGGCAGAAAGTTGCTTTTATCATGATGTATGTGTGTCTTCTTAATGGCCATTGCCCTCACATGGACAGGGTTTTAATGGGCTGACGTTAGTACTTGTCAGTGTCATTAAACAACAATATAGTCTTGAAAGTGATTTTCTAGTCTCTAGTCAACCAACTCTAACTTGCAAGTTAAGAGGCCTGTGTTATTGTTACTTTTGATTGGAGGTGAATTCAAATATCAACAGAGATACAGAAATCTCAGTGTTGTTGTCAGTCAATTGGACTAATACAATCAAGTTTGCCTACTCCTGAAGTACAGATATTTGGCGTAGAACTTTGTTATTGTGTACACAGGAAGACGTGGTAAAGGGTTTAAAACATTTAATCTCCTCATAGTCCTGAAATGTTTAATCTGTTGTCACGTTTGAGATCTCCCAACTGGTACATGGATGTTAAGCTGGCACACATAGTCCTGAAACTTAGCCCTACACTTGTGGGTGATCCCATAGTGCCAGTTTAGTCAATCATAGCAGCTGGTGACTTACACAGGTAGCTGTTCTGTTCATTTTGATGCTCAAGGTGAAAGTTTAAAAAGTTGTACTAATTTAATAGAACTTGTCCTGATGTCCCCATTTGTAAATGTTTGAAAACTTAAACATCTGTTTATTGCAATGATATCAATGTAGTTGCTTTTCTCAGTTTACAAGTCTTAGTAAAGAAAGGGATTCAAATAGCCATTCCCAGCACGAAGTTTACAGTGTCAGTTCTGGCACAACCTTTTGGGGCCGAACATGTAGCTTCCACACACACCTGTCTGCAGCAGCACTGATGGGTTGTTCAGTAAGCTGTGCCACAGAGGAAATCAAGGAGTCATTTTAGATAGGAAATAAGGAAGAGAAAATCCCATTCTTCATCAATTAGGACCTGAAGAGTGGAAGTGTGCCAACAGGTGATCAGACGTGTGCAGACCTCCCCTGCAGGGGAGAGGCAAATCTGATGAACACTCCATCAAGGATGGGTGTCCAGAGGGAACATGGAGAGGAGAGTCTTATGTTTTCGACAGCGGGAGGAAATTGGAAGCACGGTGATCCTAAGCCATACCACGGGGCTGAGCCATCTACCGTGCTGCGTAGCCCCCATTATGTATGCAGGGATTATCCATTGCTGACTTCATTTCCCTGCATATTATATGAGGAAAGCTGAAAGTAGCACGCAACCCACTCGCCTATTAGTATTAGTCCAGTTGGGGGGACAAATCCCCAAAATTAATTGATTGGGATGACGTTTCAGAGGTGCTCAATAGATCATCTGGGGAGGAAGGCTAAAGGCCACAACAACTTAGTCAAACTCTCTTTGCATACAATGTGAAGGTAGCTGCATCACTGGGGAAACAAACAAAAACTATACTTGCTGACAACAGAAAAGTTCAATGAAATGGATGATATTGTGAGGAGGATGTAGTGCGGACAATAAGGTTTGGTACAGCTTTACCAAAACTGGTATTTTCTGATGCTACTCTAATGCCAGAGTCCATTCATGTCTGACTGAGGTTTATCACACCTGAAACTCTTCATCACTTCATATGTTTGCATTTCTCTGAACTGAGCTGAATCAGAAAGATGATTGCTGTCACGGTCACTACTAGATGACAATATACATGTAGTTGGGTCAGTTTTAACTATCTATCAACCTATGATGTATTATATGCCATGGACAGCAGTATTGTTGACATTTTAATAAGTGAGATAACACCACACTGTCATAAGTGGTATGTGGTTGGTATGTATTGTACACCGTGACAGTTTCACCCTTATACTGCCTGAGAAAGCAAACAGAAGAAAGGATAGCACATGTTTTAGAATGTGCCCAACATACTTTGCCTCAAAAGCTAGTAACACTAGACAAATTTGCAATCTATCTTAAGCTGAGGAACCTGGAAACTTCAATTTTTCTTGTATATACGTTATGTCTTGTACCTCCTTTGTAGACTTGTGAAAAGTAACAGACCCAATGAGTTTGAAGTTTTTCTCTTGTGCAGTCCCATCTGTCAGGTGTTTGCCTGGAGGTGTGATCCCTACAGAGACTGTATCATACAGGTTAGGAAATTACTGCTGAGTAGATTTAATCCTGGCAAATTGAGAGCTGACATCATATAAAAGATGTTTGGTTTGATAATGGGAACAGGTAGAGAGGGAGGTATACAGTGTGAGATAATCAGCCAGATTATCCAAACCTCATTATGAGGGCCAAATTGTCCCGTCCTGTCTGATGTCCCAGTGGGGAGGTGTCCAGAGGAGGAGACAGTGAGAAATTAGGGCCGGCCACTCCACCAGCCCCCCTCCCAGTCTGGACAATGGTGCGGATGCAGGAACAGCAGGGAGACACTCGTCCTCATTCTTGTACCTGTCACATGTCATGGGCCTCGCTCCACAGACGGTTTGCAGAGTCCTGCTGGGAAATTGCTCATTTTGGTTGAGATCAGTGAGCATGTCTGGGCTGCTGACAGGTTCATGTGGTGTTGGAGACTCATAGAGAAGGAAAAATTAGCTCCGAGGCACAATAGGAGACAGTCATCCTCAGTAAATTAGTACCACTTCAAACTACATATCTTTGTCTTTGGGGTTATTTACCTTTTCTTTGTGTCTGAGTCAGGACATGCCTAAGAATACTGACATTGTTAAGGAGAAAGCTGTATTAAAGATCACCATTTTTTTTTCTCATTCAAGCCGCATTTCTGATGGCAAATCAAAGAAAAGTTGTTCATAATTACAAAGTGTCAGACAACACATGCACATGTCAAGCTTCTTTATCATCTTTATAGATGCTGTAAGATTGGATATATCTTTATAGATGCTGTAAGATTGGATACAGTGGACAGTAGTTGATTTTATGCACTCATCTAAAACAACCAAGGATCTGTGTCATCACTGTACCAAAATGGATTGTTTGTGTTGTATGTACTAAATGGGAATCACATCTGCTGACAGCAGGTACTTTTATTTTGTTGTTTATGACACAGCTTCTAACAAGGAAGATGAGGAGAGACTGATGCAGGAGTGGTTCTTGTTGGTCAACAAGAAGAACGCTCTGATCCGCAGACAGACACAACTCAACATCTTGTAAGTCCATCTTCTTTACTTATCCATGTTTTAGAATAGAGAGACTCAATGACCCAATTATTTCTGTAAGACACTGTTTATCTGTTATCTTTAATATATTATGTAGGTCTTTTAAGATTCCTGTTATCATAATGTAGCAACAATGTAGAAATAAAAGTAATGTAAGAGATGTGGTATTATTGATTCATAAGTGGAGAAGCCGTAGAGGTATAAGACTGTATTTGGAGCAGATCAGGACAGATCTAGAGAGGATGAGAAGGAGGCTCACAGACTATCACATTTGTGTAAGCCTTCTTCTTGTGTCGGTATTAAGATAGATTTTACTGATGAGTCTGTGTTCTCTGGCCGATTTCACTCTCAAATCTGAAGAACTTAACTCCAGCTTTACACAGTTTTATACCTATTGAGGCAGACTTAAGGGCTGACATCCCCCACAAGCTGATCAGGAGAGCTAATATAGAGAGGTATTACATGGCTGGGTAGCATATGTGGTTCATGACACTCTGCAGGAAGAGCCATTCAAAAAGGGAAATAGTCAATACAAACTTCTAAACATATACATGTATGAATGGTGTTGCGTGATTAAAAGTTGTCATGGTAGTTTTTTTCATGACCTTTGTCAGTTGATCCCATGTTGGATTGCAGGGGCAAATTGCATGTCTTTATTATATAAATGGAATAAAAGGGGATTAATCATTACAGGACAGTTTGAGTGGGATGGAGCTAGCAGTATACTGTGCATCTTACTGTCTGAACTAAAATAGCTGCACCTGAGCAAGCAAGAAAGAGTTAGAGAAATCTATCTGTTTCTGTTTCACAATTGAGCATGGAATTTCCTCCAGCCCATTACTAGTTTTTAATTTTTGATACACTTTGGTAGGCACAATTGAAAGAATTCAAATTCAATGAACTTGATAGAGGTGACATTTCACTTGTCTTTGTAAAACCCAAAACTCACATTGATGTGAAAATGGTCCTTAAACAATGAAATGTTAACCATATCCATAGTCAGATGTTAGCTATGTCCATGTGTACTGTTGTGGTAAGTTGTATGTCCTCCTCCATTGTCACGTTGTCTGAACACATTCACAGTTAACACTGTAAGATGCCAGGCTTTGGCCTGAACTCCTGCTGAGGAAGACAAATACATGGCAGCAAACAGGCTGTTCAAAGCAGCTTCAAGTTGGTAAAGGGTCAGGTAGTGAGTACCAAAACAGACAATTGAGATTGACCTTGCTGATTGTTAGGTCAGGTATTTGTAGACACAAGTAGTGTATGTTGAAGAGTGCCCTACTGGGTATGACATTGGGAGTGGACCACACATTGTTGCTGTATTGTGACAGAGGTGTAATGGTCAGTTTCACTACATTCATGCCCCCTAACCTTCATTTTAAGGAACCATGATTCTATGGTTTTGTTATTTACAGAAAGGTCTGCACTGTGTATCTGTTACTGACTAGGATAGTAGTTGTTAAGGATCCTTGTGGTTGTTTTTGTAGAGACATATGGATGATGGACAGTATATGGAGTGCACCTCATTCAACAAAAGTTGTTTTGAGGTAAACCGAAAGAAGTGCATGTATATGTTGCTCTAATATCTTAAATGACTGCTCTTCAGCCCTTACTGAAGATCTGTGTCTCACTTCTCACCTGTTATCCCCCACAGGGTGAAGGAAGATGATCTGGAGAAGAGATTTGACCTCCTGAACCGAGAGCTGCGATCCATGATGGCACTAGAAGGTACGTGTGCAACTTCAATGTCATCACATATTCTTTATATACCCTAATACAGATACGCTGGAGAAATGCCAAAGCAGACTGTTGTTGAACTATGTATAAATATGTTTTCCAATTCATGAAAGGCAAGACAAGATCAAACCAAGTCCCAGGTATTTCTTGTGTATCAACTTTCGTAAAACTACAGTGCAGAGCAGGAGTTATGATTGGTTCGCTCACTTCTGTGAAGAAGAAAAGTTCCCTGTCTACAGTCTACATCTCACTGCAACTTTCTCTGGCCTTTAGTGTCCTTTTAAGTCCGTCAGATTTACCATTCCATTGGAGATAATGTGACTCCAGGCTATCAGCGGTATCACCTCTAAAAGGAGAAGAAAATGTGACACGTTGATCCACAGACTTTTCCCGTGTCACACAGAGATAAAACACTCCCAAATCTCCCTGCTTGGCAGCAGTAAAAGAGACGAGGATGTGAAACTCAGTGAACAGACATCACATCAATGGTGTGATCAGACAACCAGAAGAATTTCCCTCTCGCTGGAGCAGACTGCACGCCCCCGTGGCTGCTGACTGGGCGCGGAGATGAATGATGGTGGCTGTCATCGCTGCACGTCCTGTCCTGTGTCAGGCTGGGATAAAAGCCTGCTGACAGGTGCTTGCTGAAGATAAATCTCTCCTTACTGACAGACCACACCTCTTGGGATCAATGTCAACCAAAACCAGCCCTTCACAAGATCATCTTTTGCTGGAGAGAATGATTTCCCTTCCGCTGTGTCATTTATGAAAAAAAAAGAATCGTCAGCTTTGTGTTTTCAGTTCTTGCCCTTGAGATATGTATCACCTGTATGCATGGTCTTGACTCTGACTTACTGGAATTGCATGCAGAGACCAAGATATGCTCATATTCATTAATCTCAGGCCAACAAAGTTCCGAAAGTCTCTCCTAAAGGTTACAGGGATGAAGTCTTATGCTACATTGAGACTTCTTAAACTTCAGTTTTGAAGTTATAAGGCAGGAGATGTGGCACCATAAACTATCATTAATGTGAGCATCTAAATTTTACTTTTAATACCTTGTTTCTATCATTTGATTAGTTGACTTCAGATTTCCTTGTTTCACTAATTGATTGATATGTTGAGTGATGACAGAAAAATATGATGATAACTCCACATGATTCAAATGCATCTTTAAAGTCCATTCCATTTCATCCAAGTTCTATAATCCCTGGTCTCCTGGGTGAGGATTAGTATAATCCATCAATTAGCACTGCACAGTCTGGCTCCCAACATCAGTTTGGTCTGAAACTCTGGAACAGCAGCGTCATGTCCAAGTCGTCCTCTGTGACCACCAGACAATTTAATTACAATCAATTGGGAAGCCTCAGAATTCAAGCTGCAGGTACTGGCAGTATATTGGAAAGTTTGATAAGATGGCTGGCAAAGTGAAATCACCTTTTACTGAGACCAAAATATTACAAAACCTTTTTGACATTTATCAATGAAATATCTAATATCAGATAAGAATATTCTGTCATTACTGACTCTCCATTAATTTGTGCACTTTTGAAAGGTGAATCTGAAAGTGAACAATTTTTTTGTTACAAAGACCAAGACCAACCTACCCATCCATGTAGATAGTAAAGATGCTATGTTTACCCCCATGTTCTAAACAGCTGCATGACAATTTTAGTATTTTTACATATTAGCACTTGAACATCCGTGACAGAAGTAAGAGATGTAACGGGATGCCAGGGAACCACCGTGATCTCCAGACAGTAGAGGATGTGCAGAAATGCCCCCGGAGTTCTGAAGTGGGGCTCGTGTTACACGAGTGTGGGGATATTTCCATTGCACCTCACGTTCCCATGCACAGCTTGGGTGCCTGTGTGGGGAAAACAATACCTGCAGGATGACGCACAGAAAGCCTGCTGCACATCCTGCCTGTTTGTTTGCTGCGCCTGTGTAAACACCAACAGCTGCCTACTTGCAGCCCATTGTACCCGCTAGAAAGCTCCGCTGAACACAATACCGATGTGTAATATTATCCACACCTCCCTACATTTGCTTTCCCCTTACATGTGCTTTCTGGCTCCTTAATTAACCTGTATTAGGTGCTGTTCGCCATGGAAAAACCACAGGGTGCTGAGGCTTATGATTATGTCCATTGACCTTGGGGTTGATCCGGCATGGGAGGGGGGAGATACTGTGCACTTGGTTGCCATGTCAGCAGGAATTAAGGATGTGGACAGGGGTTGTCAGCTGTCGTCATGGGAGTCCTAATTTATCGATCTCTGCACGGCCCGTTGAGCAATGCTGGAGAACACTACGCACTATCCACCTCTTCTAGCACGCCTTTGTAGGGCTCTTGTTGAGGGTATGTTAGCACTCGGGTGATGTGATAGCCAACATCTCTAGGTCAGGACAAAGGTTGATTAGAGGGGTGGAACTACGTCAATGCAGCCTCCCCTTGACTTGATGGAGGGAGTGGTTAGGAGGGGGGTTATACCCGTGGGAATATCCTCTGGAGTGTTAGGACAGAGGTGTGAAAATGGGGAGGGGACAGAAGCCATCAAGTATCTATAATGTTGAAGAACAATCAGTACTGTCCAGGTTTGAAGACATGTCAGATATGGAAGTGAAGAGATATGGCAGATGCTTTGTATCTCTGAACTGGATCTATCAGGAAAGACCATCCTTGATTGATGAATTTACTTCCTTTAAATCTGCTATTGGTACAAAACATTCAATAGTCAAGGTATTGTTAAATAAGAAGCCCATCATCAAAATAACCATCTTAAGCAGCCAGCCTAGGAGATTAGGTGTACAGCATGGTGTTACACAGCTTGCCAATCCTAAAAATAGTAAGAAACAAACATTCTGTATACTTAAAGTTATGTGAGAGACTCATAAGCTGTTGCATGACTCTGAACAAACTCTTCAATGTTCTGGCAATAGAATGCTATTTACATTTGGCCTTGTGGCATTCAGTCGCTCATACCTGGACATTTGAACAAACCTCGACCTTTAGATTGTTTTCTCTACTTCTTAGAAGTCCAAGCTGTTGCATTAGAAAAATCATGTGCTCGTCTACTTGAGGTGGTGAAGAATGGAACAAGTGGCATTTCCAAAATTTGAACTTCCTAAAGTGGGCACGGCATCTAATTTGCAGAAGCAAAAGTCCAATCAAGCTGTTACATTACTACATGTACTAGATTTCAGACTTACTGTGTAACATCATATATCTCTTCAGTAAAAGCAGTTGATTTGAAGGAATGAAAGAAGATGAAATCTGTATGTTACATGTACCTTATCAAAAAACAGAGTTGATTGAATGTTTAATTTAAGTGGTGGGACTTTCAATTCATCTTCTTAAGCTAGACTTTTAAAGAAAATTTGACAACCCAGCAGTACAAGTAAAGATGATTACACAACATTTTTAGATCACTTTTGAAAAATCGCTGGGGTATGGGATTTTTTCTACATAGTCGAAATCAAATAGTATTAAAAGCAGCTGTAGCTTTTGGATGAAGGTGGCACAGTTCCCATGACTGGTCGCCCACGTGGGCAATTGGACCACTGCTACGCCCTGTGACAAGTGGCTCTCAGAACGTGTGCTTGAGCAACAATCGGTGAGCCTACACCTGCAGAAGGAGTACATGCCCCGCTGCTCAGAGACACCGCCACATAAACAGTGTATTGTGCCGAAATGTGGCTGCGGTAATGGGGGGGCTCCACGGTACGGAGCGCAGGGAGGGGCATTGTCCGCCTGTTTACTGCTGACCTATCAAAGAGTGTAGGACTAATGTGGGCTCTCAGGGGGAAACAGCTCGCTCTCGAGTGTGTCATCAGGAGAAAAGGTGCGGGACCTGAAGTGGGTAAACCTGCGCAGGAAGCACAGGCCCACGGAAGATGACTCAACCATCAAGAACATCTTCAGGCCTGACGGGGGGTCAGAAACATCGCCCTGTAGTTCCTGTGGTGGTGAAACTATACCCACACACAATGACTTACAGGAAGTGTGACGTGCTGCATATAAACGTATGCTAACCGCATAGCAGTTGGAAGTCCTGTGTAAAAACATAAACTGCTAGTTTCAGTGGTACTGTGTTAAGGCAAATGGCATTTACTGATTTCAGTCCTACAAGAATAAAGTGTCATCCATGGCCCATCTCACCTTTCAGTTATTTCAGGGCTGTGTTTCTTCTGACCGAGCTGCCGTTGCATGTCTGATTACAGGATATTGTCACCAAGAGACGTCCCAACCTCCCAATCTTGTTTTCAGGATGAAGCGGTATCAGTGACACACAAAATTGTATCCCCAAGACACAACTTGTCAGTTCAGGGGTAAACTCTTCACACCATTGTTGTGTCTGTAGGGATTTGTCTTGTATCGTTGTTACTTTGGGTTGATTGGGAGGGACTTTGCGGTACTTGGATGTGTTAATGCCCCTTTTATTGGGGTGAAAGTTGTTGTGATACTTCAGTAGGGTGGAAAGGGCCCTTGATTAAGTCGGGGGATTTCATGGATGTCCTCAGGATGGCACAAGTTAAAATGGGTAGTCAAGTTTCAAATCCTGTCCGTGAGTGTCTGGAGGCCCCACTTTCACATCTCCCTTCAGACGTTTTAAAACACTGAGATGTTAATGAACAAAGAAATGAAATGAAAGAAATTCAAGCTTGTTCAGTGCAAACGGCTCATTTGTATGAATATCAGCCACAAGAAATACAAGTGGAAGTATGTTACCTGCATCATAAGCCCTTGCATGTATTTGACTTTGATGTTTTCTTCCGTGATTGGCCAAGTAGAGCTTGGGCAAGTGCACACATTCTTTCTCCTCTCCCCACAGCCTATAGTGCATTCTGTGGTTTCTCATGTTAAAGTCCACAGTATAAACAATGTATTTATGAGACCTCTTCAGTCCTGCTGTTTGACAACAGTAGGTAAGAGGAGCTACAGGGCAGTAGGCACAATCCTAGTGGTTAATCACAATACAGAGAACAGCACAGCTGGAGGACTGGTCTACATCTTGGAGGAAGAAAACCTTTCAACCATATCCATTGCTATCATTTTCCCAAAATAAACTTGTAGTGACAAAAATGAAAAAGTTGCCAGATATAACTTAAATAAGATTCATGCTACACACGCACTTACACATAACATTAAACATGTATTTGTCAGCTGCCACATTTTCCTTTCATTCTGTTTCATAAAGAAGTGAA
This sequence comes from Branchiostoma floridae x Branchiostoma japonicum, assembly GCA_013266295.2. Classification (NCBI taxonomy): domain Eukaryota; kingdom Metazoa; phylum Chordata; class Leptocardii; order Amphioxiformes; family Branchiostomatidae; genus Branchiostoma; species Branchiostoma floridae x Branchiostoma japonicum. The sequence continues at coordinate 21,128,229 of CM023840.1, forward strand.
TGTATTGTTGCTGACATATTACGGTATGTGTTTACAGAGTGGGAGAAGACGGAGGCCCAACAGCAGAGAGAGAAACGCCTGCTGGAAGAGCTGGTTTACCTGGTCAACAAGAGAGACGAACTTGTACAGAAACTGGATGAACAAGAGAGAGTGTAAGTAGTGGTGTGCAGCTGATGTTACAATTATTGTTAATATTACTTAGTGTCCTTACACTGAGGTGTCTTCCAATTACTTCAGTTTTGGTTATGGAAAGATACAATATTGGTTTGGACATGGAAAACTATTAGCCTGGAGTCCAGCCTTGTTAGCTTTAGTCTGTTCCACAAGATCTGCTACCTGCCAACAGCAGGTCTTGGGGAGCAGACTAAAGCTAACAAGGCTGGACTCCAGGCTAGAAAACTATTGGTTAGTACATGGCTCCCACTGCAGCTGTTACTCAGCAGTGGGGAATGATTACATAAACCCTAACACTTCTGAATGTTTACACTGCCTGAACTCTACCCTTCTCTCCTTCCTGTTATAGATACCTGCCAGTAGGTGAAAGTTATTCTTGTAGTGCCAGCATGACTACCATATATGAGAAGCATATCAGATTCTATTCTGTGCATGAACGTTCACACAGTAAGATAATGTGTCAAGATAGATGTAGGGAAGAGACAAACACACTAATGTCCGGTTCAGACAGTTCAACAAATCATTAGATTGACTTCACTGTTTCCCTCCATAGGGCTGTTGAAGAGGAAGAACATGTGACGACTACTCTAGAGCAAAACAAGGGCAACCTTGTGAAGGAAGAGAAGAACTGTGTAATACAGTGAAGCTATGGATGGCTGCTAGGGATTCCACTCCCTGAAGAAAGATTCATATCTCAAACAGCTTGCGTGTTTCTCTGTCTGGCACACATTGACGCTTTGTTGCCCCAGAGTGATGTTGAACGCACTTTGTAGATTGATCATGTTTTGATAACTAGAGTTAACTGGTACGGTTTGTTATCTGGCTATAGGGTTGCCTGTCAACAACTCATCAGTGATGTACACTGAGTGGTGAAGAATCTGTGATCATTCAGACAAAGGGAATTTTAAAGTCTTTATTAAGATAGAGTTCATGATACCACTTAAGATGTAAAAAGGCTCAGACATATCCTTTCTAATATTTGTGGCTTTATTCACTTGTAACATTCTTACATTGCTGTTGCCATCCACCCTCACCCCCAGTGGTAAAAGTTCCCATGACCTGTCAGTGACGCCACTTTTGTTCAACATGATGTTTATGTTTGAAACTCATGTCAGACTCTAAACAAAGTACATGTACGTACTATTCACACAGAGAATTTGCTCTTGTATTTGTTCTTGTTTCTATTTGTTTTTAATGTTTGTTCTGTAAAAAAGTTCTGTCCTCCCCCTGTGTTTGCATGACCACTTGTTGAAAGTGTCTTTATTGAGAAGACTTGTATCACCAGGTGCAACAGTAACAGTCATGAGGAATTTGCTCATTGATGTATATATTTATAGGTTGCTGCTTCAATAATAATGTAACAAAACTGTACACTTAAGCTTAAATTGTACACTTAAGCATGTACTAATGAACAGACTGTGAGCCAGTACAATGTATGATGTAACTTGTTATTTGGAGTTTGGTGTCAACAGAATGACGACAGTGTGTCCTTGTCATTTGTCACTAACTTGTACTGTCTCCGGCGTTTTACTGAGCGATATTGCACCACCAGAGATGCCCTTCTCTGTTAGTAGTTCAATTTTACAGTGTTGGAATGAAAAGATGATATTACTGAGGTTAAATCTGCATTGTTATTACCCCTGAAAGAGATGATAAGTGTTGAGGTGGCACCAGTTGTGAGATGAGCTGCTTAACCTGAATGCCTTGATGTTAGTGTCAGAGGAAGCCTTGTTTTGAGGAATTGCAATGAGCTGATACTCTTTTTGATAATAGAAAGCTCAGTGAAACTGTATTGTTGCTGTATGATGATAAGGGTTGAGTATGTTTTATAACTTAACAGGAAATGTACCTTACAGAAGGACCTTGTTTGCCAGTGAATACCTTTAGAGAAAGTTAATCATTCAGTGCCTTTGCAGTAGAAGATGACCTAGACAAAATCATAGAACTACAAATGTAGCAATACCTCTGAGCTTTTTCTTCTCTTTTCATCATACATGGTTATGTGGCCTCTTCAAACTCTTTTCAATGAGAGGTGCTTTCCCATACCGTACTTGATTATGAAGAGACTCAGCTGTGAAAGTTAACTGGGCTTGTACAGAGGCATGCTTACATTTGTCTGACAGCTATTTGACAGCTAGGAAGGGAATATCTGTTCTAGAGAAGGATTCATGTTTCCCTTGGCATTCTGGGTCTGTGCAGGTGAGCCCAGTAAGTAGGTGTGCCTGGCCTAGAAGGTGTAGCCTTACCTGTTCTCACGCCCCAGGCTGATAATCAGTCCCTGCTGCTGCTTCTCAGCACACCCTGGCTGTAGGAGGGCAGCTCCTGTTTGTACAGAAACTTAGCTGATGTCACAGGACCTAAGGAGCATAGTTATTGCTCAAGAAAGCTGCTGCTTATGTCTGGAAACGGATACTGCTGATAACTCAGTTTCATTCAAACTTCTAGAATAACATCAGATTTATGTCGATGAAGGTTAGACATCCAGGTGGTGAGATGCACAAGAAAACAGTTACTCCTGCAACTGGATAAATTTTGAAAACACTGACGAAAAGCAGTGGATGCTACTTGAAACGTCTGACAGCTTTCAAAATCTTGTGGCTTGAGTAACTCTTTTCTTGTGAACATCATGTTTACTTCTCAACATTGGACTGAAAAACAACTACTAGAACCAGAAACAACTTGGAAATGCACTCAATTATAGCAGGAGCATTTCCATGTTTTGTAAGATTATGCTTCTTTCCTTACATTAGATATATAGATATATATATGTTTGTGAGTGACATGCTGCTCAGCCTGAAGCGCTATTTGCCAAAGTGGTTTGATTCTATTTTTGGAGGCAGCATACTATATGACTGCACATGCAGGTTTTCTGTTTTGTCTAGTCTTGTAACATTTGAAAGTGGAGTACATGCAACCTGTAGAAAAGTGTAGTTTATGTATCAACCTGAAAAAACCTAGTGCCTCGCAGTTGTCATCACCTGTTTAACCAGGTTGTTCAGTGATGATAGAGCCACTGCTGTGTTTAACATAGATCACTCAGCAAAGAAACACAATTTGCTTGCATTTTGCAGAAGAGCCTGTGTGGAGAGCCCTTCTGTCCTTCTCCACTGCCTGTTGGGAGTGTGCTTGTTGGGCTGAAGGGTCATTGTTAGCCATGTAGCAGAACTGGCACAACCCATAGCAGGCTGCAGGATTCTCCATAAAACCACAAACTGTACATTACACTGTTTCCTATTTTTAGAGAATGAAGAACACTAACAGTTGCTTGTGTGGATTAAAGTAAACATTTGTAATGTCATCATTTGAAACATGACAAGGAAGTAGTTAAACTGACTAAACTTTCTGTTGTGATATGGAATGATGTTAAATACTGTATAGTTTCATGGATTGTTGCAATATGCTAGTCCAAGACACACTTTTCCTTTTGCTAGGCATGGAGGTATATGGAAGTATATTCAGATGAAGGGATACTGCATAAAGAATGGGTTTATTTTTTTCTGAAAGAATAGCCTGGAAAATATGTCTATATAATCATAGCATAACTCAATTTGTCTTCGACATTATCATCTTGAAGTATGAACACTTCCTTCATCAACGTGAAGTATTATCCAGTTTCTTTCTGCCTGTGAAAGAATACACAGCACTTTTTTAAGAACTCAATTCATTTAATTACATTTCTAGGTTGTCAGAACTGGGTGTATGTTGCTATATATTGTTGTCTACATGGTTAATTAATGCACATAGGTAATTTCTCATTGTGTAAGATTTACTCAAGTGCTATTTATTTGTAAGTATAGTTTCTAACAGATTGATGTTTTATTGCTTTGTTCATTAGCATTAATCTGAACATTGTTGTAATTGTCAGACAAGTACTTGATCTCAAATGAAAGCATTAATGTGCAGGAAAACTAAGAAATATTAAAAGGGCCAATATTCCCAGGGAATGGAAGGTGGTCTCTCCACTTAGTCCAAACGCATATAGATCAGTCTGTCCGTCTTACTAAAATACATGTTTGTTCTAATTTGTAGAGAGTGATCACACGGTGGACATGATGAAGAAGAGATTATTGATGTTTATGCATATATGAGGGGAGCCAACCAAACCGTCGTGCTGCCCAATGAGCTACTTACGTTCACACGCAGCTCACATGTGTGGATAAACATTGGTGGGAGTGCTTATGCTCGTGTAAGTGTCATTCTGTCTGGCACCATCTTCGTCAATCATCAGAAAACTAAATACATACATACCAGAGGCTAGCTCAGAGTACCTCATACAAAGACTAACTTAGAGCTGAAATACGACGTTTCAGGATATAAACATGCCCCGGTCTTGATCGGCCGTACGGTTGACCCGGTATTTCGGCTACCTTCCAGTCCTTTCTTGTAGGACGCTGTCGCTGATGTCCTGATGCAATAATGTTGAGGCTTGTCACATCTGTCAATGCAGATAGGAAATAAAGTTAAAACACTTCATTTTCTTATTGCGAAATACCTTATACTCTCCTAATTTGGCAACATAATAAAGCAGAGCCCCTTATGCTTAACCATCCTTGATTGTAGGAGTGAGTTTTAAATTTAAAAAAAAGCACTTGCACGGTGTGCAGTATTTTACTTGACATGAAACCACGATAATTTGGATGTTGAAAAGACAGCAACGTATAGCACACACGTATAACATAAATGTCACAATTATAAGATGGCAATCAGAGCATTCCCAAAGGAATACAACATGGCTTGGATGTGTATCTCAACTACAGCAATTGCACTATAGGTAGCATGTACTCTGTACTGATCTGGGACTCCGAGCATGGACCAAAATGAATCACTTGAGTACATACATGAGTGTAATTGTATCAAACTTTGTCTCTTTTTTTGCTCTCATCGTAAAACAGCGAAAAAACTACTACTTTATTTTACTTTATCCCATGATGATTTTTCCACATTTTTATCGGTTTGTAACTGTACCAAATTTTAGCTCTAAAATGAGGTAAAGATACTAAAAGTTTTCTAACATCAACGAAAACGGAAAAAAAGATGACAAAATACTCTGAGCGTGTCAAAGTAGCGTACAACATTTGCCACTTTCACCCTTATTGAATGAAAGATCAAAGAATGGGGTTCATTTGAAACTTGTTTCAAAGAACTTGAAAAGAAACATAAAAGAAATCTGCTCACAACAGTACAAATTACAGATGTGTTTTCACGGTTTAAGTAGTTTTGTTGGCTAGATATGAAACACAAATTAGGTTTGACTAATAAACAAACCCAGGAAGGAAGCATTTTATGAACACTCTACTGGTAGTAGCTTTGTACTTTTTTTTCATTTATAATGATCAACATCTCCGGTGTTGAATATCTTTTATATTTTCTTGCCCAATTGTTAACGCCACACAATTTTGTCACAAGCACTACATACATGATTGGCGGACTCTGACCGTTCTGTGCTGTCACTGTCAAATTCCACAGCCTTGTCCGCATGTGGACGGACTCTCTACGACAGGTGGACTGATTGTCACCTTTTCCAGTGGACAAAGGTCGCGCGTCTCTTATCTGTTAATTGACGTCGCCTGGCACTTTTCAGCGTGGCCACACAAACACAGGGCTGTAGCCTGTTGTCACTATTTAGCCTCATTACCGGCGACCTCGGTGGCTGAAAGCCGTTTTGTTTCGAGCACGCGCCCTTCTATGGAATAATAACTGGACAGTGGGACAGCAGGTAATTCTAGGGGTAGGGCAGGGCTGTGGTCGTTACCGTACTGGGGCTATAGAAGACGAGGATTGGTTATCACCACGTATCATATACTTACACAACACCACTTCATCCTAGAGTACGCTGCGACAGGTCTTCAATTGTAGACGAATTGTCAATGTTTTTTCTCCTAAGATGCCGTCATTACAAGAAATTGTCAAGAAAAAGACCATGGACAATGCAAAGGTCATAGACATTATCGTCGTTTCGTGACGAATCATCTCCGTGTAAAAGGAAACGTCCACACTCATACCACAGGACCGCAGGAAAAGTGGTGACGGGCACTGAGCTGATTTTGGTCGGCTGAAATTATCTTAATTCACGTGAAGTTGGAAATTGGAGTTGAGCAACACCGAAAATAAAGTGTGGTCAGATTTAGTTAGTGAGATAGCAAACAGGCACTCTATAGCGATGCCCTGTGTTTTGAGGGATGAACGCAGACAATGGAGTAGGATAGCCATGTATACAGTCTCAAATAAAACATCAATCTCGTGGATTACTTTTGGGCGTGTAAGAAGTTAAGATATTTTCTGAAGTCGAACCCGAGGTCTTGCAGAACAAGCAGGCATTTTGTCGCATTTTGTACAGATACAACATCCGGCAGCTTTTAACAAAATAATCATGATAGAGTCTTTCAGCTCTCTATGCCGCCTTTAATAACAATCAGTAAAGATAATCCCGTTTTAGATACTAGAAAATCTTCCAAGATAGATGAACTTTGAATCAAATTGAATTGTTTCATCACTTTTAACAACATGAATGACGTCCGAAAGGCTTTGGTTTGCGCCCTACAAGACCAGTGACTGTGCACTACTATGTAACCTGGACTTTTACTTCAACACATGTCATAATGAAGCTGATGAGTATCAACATAAATAAACGTCAACTCTCTGATGCACCAATATAATAGACAGTGTCCTATCGTCCGGAAAGCAGGCTAAACTGGACAGGCGTCTATTATAGCTTCTCGCCGCACCTGTACATGTCCTACTGAACAGGTTGATTGGTTGATTGAGCGTACAAACCTCACAATCAGCCTGCTACATATCCAGCTTTATCAGCGGATCTTAACTACTAAAAGGAGAAGGTTTGTTGTAGATGATCTTTTGTTGTTCGATTGGCGTGAATACACGGTACAAGCTGTGGGGTGACAGTGCGGAAAACGCGAGTGTATCCGGATGGAAGGAAACGCATAAATCACCCACGATTTTCTTTAAATAGATACATTTTGTACATTAGCAGGTCTCGTGAATTGAGCGGGAAAATAGGGCTTGAGAATCTTTTGTTAATCTACTGTAGGACAGCAGAATCTGAGATCAGCTACCAAATTACGTTCAGAAACCCAACAAACTTGCAATAGTGGAATAAGCAACTTTTCAACTTGTCATCAATCTTATAACAGGGTTTTTGGTAGGTTACTGCTGAGAGTTCGTTAACAGGAGAGAGGAATTGAATCCTGTTTGTCTACAGACGCTAGTACAGCATTGAGAGCAAGTCAAGCAGGGCGAAAGATAATCTGACCAAACTTTTGCCCGGCACAAAGAAAATCCCAACGGGGCCAACTGTGGCACGTGCGAACTGCATTTGGAGTTCGTCCTCTTCGCTAATTCGTTCAAATGATGCCCTGTCTAATGAATGATGCACAGGTGAGATGCGATCCGGACAGAATTCGGAACATTTCGTTCTGTCCCAGACGCTGCAGGCGTCCCACAACAGGCGATGTCGTCGTGCCACTTAACAGTTCGTAATGGTGCATTGTGGCGGGAATTAGTAGCGGGAATTACTGGACAAGAGATCGTGCGTGATGTGAGCGTTCTCGCTAAAAATGAAACGTGTGCCGTGAAACCAATTTGTTGATGATCTTATCACAGGACTGTCTGCGTTTCTCAGAACAATCAGTACTGCATGTTATTGTGATTATGAACCCCGGCAGCCACTCTGTGATCTCTCTACACACATTAATGCTGGCACGGATACAGCTTTATACACTACAGCATTAGTGTCGCCATACCCTGAAAACTTTTGGATGATGGGGGAATGGGTTTACAACACGAGGTTACGTATATATCGCAGGGAATACACTAGCTACAAATGATAACGATTATCAATTGAGTAAAGTTTGTCGCTATCAATCTTCCCTTCGCTCAATAGTGCACTCAAAATGTACAAAGTCTGCCCTTAGAGTTCATGACACGGGACAGACATGAAAAGTTCAGTGGCTACTAAACTGTAACCCTGGGTCTATCTGTATATGATTAATTCAACATAGGAGACCTTTAGAGAAAACCATGGGTTCATATTTCAGGAAGATTACACCTACGTGTTTTTGCCTTCTCCATTGCCCTCTGGGACCGAAGCTATACAGAAGAGGTCTAAATAAAATTTGAATTTTCTCCAGTTGGGATAAAAGTGACTTCATGAAATATCACTTCCATAATGGACCTCTTCGTATAACATGGATTTAGAAGCAAATATCGTGGCTGTTTTTTTTTTCTTCGTAAAATAAGAACCGGTATTTATCAGTTATCAAGACGAATAAAGATTATCAAATACAGTTATTCGAACGTACTGTTCTGAGAAGTTCTACTGTGGACAGGTGCAATTCAGCTTGCTCCCCACGGAATAGGAAAGTGGGGATCAGCGAGAGCAGGTATAGAACAGATTAATCCCAAAGTTTTGTCCGAAGTTGTACGTCCTTTTCTATGCAAGATTAGCTATACGTGTCCTGTGGTTGTAGGTCTGTTATAACAGAAAAGAAGCTCCATTTGAAAGAAGAAAGTACATGTACTTCTGTTGACCACCTGAGAAACACGCCTGACGGACCACAAAAGCGGTTAGGAACACTTGATTATCACCGTCTGATGGAATATCGTTCTACCATGTGGGCATATCCTGTCATGACTACCTGTGCTTGTACTCTGGCCCGTTGATAGACTGTGACTGCGCAATGTTCGGCGGCTCGGGCTGGACACTTTTACAATCCGAACATTTATGAGGAAAGGTCCTTCTGCACAATAACGGTATCAGCAGATCATGAGTGCTTCCCGAATATTGTGATTCATATTATTCTTCTTTCCAACCACCAGTCTGTTTTTGTCACTCATATATAAGCCCCTGAATACAAAACTGTACCTATTTTCTTGTATGTAGTTTCCGTCTGCCAAAGGTCGCAGTGGACTGGATTATCACTGGCAAATTGAAGGTCTGAATTTTGACCACACACAAAGATGGAGCGATTGTTCGATAATCCTAATAGTTACGTTCAAAGGTGCTTTTTATTCTTTTATTTTCCCGTCGTCTGCATCAGCATAAATATTTGATGAAAATGTATGGACGATGTCAAATTACAGGTTTCGTGGACCGATTCTTTACAATTGAACATAAATTTGACCCATTTGACTCCGATTTTGTCGCCATGCGCCATCGGCTGAACTATGCAGACAATTGCAGATTATGCAGCTCGTCTATTAATATTAATTATGGCCATGTTCGCGATATTTCCTCATTCGGACAGCTTCAGCACCTGTTTGGGAGATCCAAGTGACAACTGTAATTTTCACCGCACTCAATTATCCGATTTCCTCGTCTCTAATTTGTGAGGATTTCCTCTTCAAATACGGAGCAATTTTGCCGGGATAATTGACCAATTGCACGGCGTAACTGTGTGCATCCTGTCGTGACGCATTGTACAGGGCGAGGACCGCTGTGGAAAACTTTCAATTATACAATCGTTCATCATTTAATCTTTGTGCGATTTTTAATGCCTCATGACTCAGAAATTTGGTGGCGTAGACGAGGGTATACAGCCAGCCAAAGCGGTGCTTTTGCTAACGTTATCGGGTCCCCTCCCCGTCCCCAAAAGTCAATGACCTTCAAATGTCTCCAGGTAGAACCTGCGCTCTGACACTGTCAAACGTTTGTCCAATAGGCGAAGGGCACGATATGTCCGATTACTATCGTTTAATGTACTGTTAAGACCAACTGACCTTTATAAAGTCAGCTAGAGCGCATAATATTGTACAAGTGACGAAGGCTAGGCTGTAATATAGACAGCTTGTTCCACATTTCAACACCATCGCAATCACATGACGAATATGAAAAACCCTGGTCTGATGCGCAAAAACAAAGATATCTGCAGGTCTCAATGTTTGACTTGTTGTACCGACAAGGAGAATTTCGTTCATTTACGAGGCTTTCTGATGGTTTTCGCTTTCATTTTTCTCTAATGTACATTTCATGTTCGTTTCTGTTTTCTCTAGGACTAAAATGTCACAAAATACATTCACAGTTTGAAGTATGTTGAAAGTTTAATATACGAAACAAAAAGCGGTTTGATTTTCAACACACCTAATCTCAGTTACAATGTCTTGCTAACACAAGCTAGAATGATGCCATTAGATTTGTCACGAAACTGCACAGTCGAACGGACTATGCACACTATTCCTACACGTTCTTAACAGACAGGAACAATTGAAAGTCTCTGTTCACTACGAAACAAATCTGTGCCGTCCATTGTTCGCCCCCTGACTGACCACGGACCACGGCTGTCACACGGATGTATATCAGACCGCGGACTACGTGATGTTGAGTGCGTACCGCCGACGCCTGACACAACAAAAGTTGGCAGGAGAGCCTGACAGCCTCACCTGGTGCCTACCTGGATGATAAATGGTTCAATCTAAACATAATATCTCATGTCAGAGCTCGATATCTAACACAGGACATCTCTGTGTAGGTACAGCTGACATATCATGTAGCCACAAATAGAGCTCGAACTGATTTATTTTGACCTCTCTCGCCCTGACTTAGAACAAAAGAGCGTCCATATTTGTTGTCAGTCCTCTTCACTATTGGTTCTGTACAAATCTAACATTAGCTACTCTTCACAAACATAACCTTGTACCACAGGGTACCTGACTACTACAGGATGTGAGTACGTTTGAACAATGCTGTAACGTGCATCTTGTGTTGAGAGAGAACAGCCCAGCGGCATCCCATCAACATGTTACACAGTACAGATCAAGCGGCAAGCCATCAGGACAAATATTTGTGGCTAACCTAACAATAAAAGTGTTCATAGATCAACTCTAGACTTCAACGCGATTTTCTAACAACTTAAAGAAAGCGTTTGCAGCTTATTTCTTACGAGAACGCTAACCCTGGTTGTAGTGTAGGATCGGTAACACGCTATGGCATTGTTCTAATAATGCACCTGTGCTTGATTCACGATGTGTCCACTCACTAATGTTTACCCAATAACATCACCGAGATAATCAAAGTGCATCAAGGACTAAATACTGCATACGTAATGACGATCCATTAATCCCAGGGTCATCATTAAAAAAAGTGTAGTAATATCAGCATTAGTAACGTTATCTGACTGAAATATAAAAGTTTTATTCCTTTAAAGTTAGTTCAGCCACCTGTTAAGTACATGTAGCCAGTATAAGTGCTTAGTGTGGTTGTGTTCGTCCGCTTTTATATCCGTTTTTGTCATCAGCATTGATAGGATAGTCTGATAACCTTTTTTTCGAGAAGTATCGAAGAAGGGTGTCGGCTCAGTCGCCATAGTAACCGATGCAGGTCAGGACACAGGTCTCGTCGTAGCCGACCATTCGCCCAGCCCAGCGGCGGATGAATATTAATTGCTCTCCGTGTGCGAGTGGAGGTAATTTTACACCAATAGTGTGCGTTCACACCTCTGTGCTTTCATTCCGCCAGCGGGAACAGACGACACCGACGCACCTTCAGCGAACACCTCCAAACACCTTACCGCCATTCCACGACAAGTAGGTGTGTCAGTAGTTTTTATATACGTGATTGTGAAACACTGTGTACGTTGTCAGCAAATTAGTACTGTTTAAGGGCTTTACCGGATCATTGGAGAAATCTCGTGACAACTGTGATGAATACGGTATCCGGGATTTGGATAAATCCGACATAGTTTCCAGACTAGTGTGCATCACTCAAATCGTTCGTCCCTAACGTATTTTTGAACGTCCTTCGATCCATAAGCTGTTTACGAACGATCAATGGACAGGTACTAGGTACACATTACATGTGCACTTACAGAAGTCCTCACGGTCAGCGCGCGCACCTGTCGATAGTCTTTACGACATTGTTTCCTCTTGTCATGTTAACGATCTGGAAGTATGATGTCTAAACTGATTTACACAGATGGACTGTCATCATTTGCAAGGACACGGACCATTAGATCTGTTTTATCAATGTTGCTACTGCAGTCAGCGGGTCTAACTTGACTCAGTGGGTTTTTTTGTTTGAACATACTAGTAACATCACGAAAAGTTGTTGTCTGAATGCAATGTACAAATCTCTGTCCGGAGAAAGAAAAAAGATCAGATAATATAAGAAGAGTATCCCTCAGTTATCTATCACATGTATATGATATAGATATACCCCAGTGGTACATCATCACGTCTTTCGTGATACACTTAAGTGTCCTGAATGAAAGGAATTCGGCAACATTACCTAGAAATTCTGTGGTATCACAGAAAGTCTCCACTTATTTTGTTTGTATTCATGGTGTATCATCACCATCCGAATAAAATCAGTCTGGCCGAAGGGAGGGCCCTTTCTTTGCGTTGAACCAGTTCGTTATTTTGTCATGGGTTTGAAGTCTGTCAGATCCGAACCCCATGACAGAATTACGGGCTTATGTTCTACCCGTAAACAGGTGTATGTTGTGACAGTCCCGTCATACCTGAGGCGTGGGAAACACTGTCTTGTACCTGGACTGTTTACCTGAGCTTCTTAAGAGTTTAAGTCGTCGTAACAGAGAGGAGTTTGAGCTCTGATAAACCGGGAAAGCATCCACCAATCATCCTTTGGACCGAGAGCTGGGCAACAGGCTGTTTCCAAAGAACACACGTTATGCGTTTTGGAGTTTTGAGCGTGTCAAAACGATTTTGGAGAAACTTTAGAGCTACAGACAGGTCCTCAAAACTTAGAGTCCAACGATATGTACAGCAGAGGTACACTGGACTATCTTTTTGCCACATAAACGCATTTTGCTGATATTCACTGCTTATGTACTTATTTCCTACTCTTCACGCGAACCACTCGTCCGTCGGTAAACATGGACCATTGAAGATTATCCACATGATATCTAAAACAGCCTTGTGTTGTTATCAGATGACTGGACAATGGACATGTCTAGCCTGACCAAACAGGAAAGAAAGTGAAACTGGGAAATAAACAGAAGTTATACGTTTTCGTCTGCTTAACACCAACAGCGGCAAGTTTCATCTAGATCCAAGAAAGGCCTCATTTGAAGTGATGAAAGGACATTTTCGTCCTTAAAAAGATCTGTGAACAAATAACGTGTATCCTCTGGTTTGAAGTAACGAGGGAAAAATCTTATTTCGTCTCAAAATATCGATAGAGGACATTATATATTTTAACTTCACATATTTTTAAAACTTTATCTACATTAACAATACATTGTACAGAAAGTATGGTAAAAACATAATAGTGTATATATATATATATATATATATATATATATATATTAGAAATGCCAATGGTCTTCACAATCAATATTCGGCTAATCAATGTCAAGTTTTCCCATATACAGCCCCGGTGACTACTCATGGTAGACATATAACACGCTGTGGTGTTTTGTATCTTAATTTCCAGGCAGAAGAGTTGGGAAAAGTTCTTTAGGACAGAATGAGACATTTTTGTGCAGTGCGAATTCCATACTTCAGTTTTATTGCACAGCCCCCAGCGAACAGGTGTATTATATCCACCCAGTCTACCTCTGCCGGTGTCCCTGTTCTCAGTAGTGCCGTCCTCTCTCTGGTACAGAACAGGGAAGAACCATCGCACGACGAAACGAGGTCAGCTGTCAATAACTTTCACAAGAAACAGGCGTCGCCTAATTCAGTCCTGTTCGACCGAAGCACATCTCTTTACCCTACATTCAGCCAAGTACACACCAAACCTTCCTTTTATAGCCAACCCTTTGCTCCATGTGCTAATGAACGCAAGATACAAACGGTCTTACACCTGCTATTGTCGTATCTTACGCACGAACCGTCTTTTTGCGCTTAAGACATTCAATGGTACGTCTACTTAAGGTTATGTACTTAAAGTATTTCGCCTTCTCGCCTTGAGATCCCACTCAGGTGTTTCGACCTTTTTTCTTACTGGAGAGACATCTGTAAATATTGGCCCGGTGAATTACGCACACAGGTTTTCTGTCTGTTTCTCTCGAGACCCGCTTTGTTCCGCAAGGATGGTATTGACATTTAAGGATTCTAATATTTGAATCGAGCATTCCTATATTAGACTGTGAATGCACGCAATCAATAAAGAACAAATGGCGCGTTTGCCAAGGCTTACAGAGAAACATTTCTCGCTATTGTGCAGTATATGCGGTGTTGTGGCGTGCGCTAGCTACCAGTGTGTGTGTACATGTAGGGCTGTGGCAGCTTGTCACGAAAAGCATACTTACCTCTGTCAAACGTACAAATAATGCTGGTTGAAAGATTGAGGTTAAGCCTAGGTGTGCATTTTGTTTAGTTGACGGAATAAAACATGTTGGAAAAGTTACTAACGTAGTTTTTCACTGCCGATGTCAAATTGTCGTCTTTCTGGACTACAACACAATGTTCTTGAGGTTTCGGCAACGTCCCAGTCAGTTTGTCTCTGCAGGTGCAGATAGAGTTGGACATTACTACGTGCTCACATAAAAGAGTCCAGAAATGACCCAGTTTTCCGACTTGTCATTAAGGATCATACACGAAGTGTACATTGCCGACTCCACTGACATTAGAAGCTAGCCAAGAACCTTTTTTTTTCAAAGCTTCTCTCATCCAAAATGCCGGACAGTAGCAACTTGCCAAATATAACCGCCTTGTTCACCTTTCTGTTCTTCTGACGGAATAATCCTTCATCAAACAGATAGAAAATGTACTATCAGCTGGTTTACTTCATATATAGCCACTGAACAACTAGATCAGATAAAAGGCGGGCAAATACAATGAAAATGTGTTCTGGCTACCGGGCACCTGGTGGGTGCGAGACTTGGCCGCAAAAGCCTCGGTCTCTGCATGGCCATTGCATTTTACTTTACATAAATACAATGATTTAAACATTTTAATGGGTGCAAATAGCTGTAACGTCTACAGAAGTGAGGCAACAAGTACTCGACTTGCGCTCCCACTACATCAGCATCAGCTCCATGAAGATCGCAGACGATAGCACATCGTGCGTGTCCTTTTTCTGTAACTTAAGTGTAAGGTCGGACACACGAGGACGGTCTACGCCTCCACACTCACGGCGCCAGCTGTGTAATAAACTTTAGACGAAGTGACAAGTGTTCGACACGTTTGTCATGACACTCCTGAATAGAACCTGCCATCTGAAGTACATAGGAACAGGGACGCTATAACTATAACCCCCAAAGTTGTGTAATCTTCTCCTCCTACACTATTACATGTACTGGCAAAAAAAACAAGTCCCGACAAATAGGAGGTTCTGATTGCCCTTGCTGCAGCGTCTCTTTACAGGCCATCATAATCATATCCGAGAGCTTGTGTTAATGTTTTGTCACCAAAACCATTCCCTCTGTTTTGACAACATCATCTGTGGTTTTCTCTGTTATAGTTTCCAACTACAGATGTAGTCACGCCAAAGCTAACACACGTGTGCCGAAATCTCACGGCCTGAAGGCAAACATCACCACAAAGATAGTGAAAAAAGCAAATTCATGTCCACGTCTGCCCCTCCCCTGGGACGTGCTTCCCGATCAGTTTGATGAAGGTGGCGGCACCTGCGTTATTAAGTTGTCTTGTTCCGTGTGCGGCGACCAACAAAGCCATCCATGGGCGCAGAATGGCCGGTACTATCTGCATGTTTCCCTTGCTCAAATTTGGCACACCTGTTCCGACATTGACATTGCGAGCCGACAATTACCGACCTGTCTCCCACCCGGCTGACAATAATTGTGCCCGACAAGTGGCGAAGGCAGCCGACAAGCAAGTGAACAACCGAGCTCAATAGACCAGCGTTCCTGAATTTATTTGGCTTGCACTTCCATCTGACACCGTAATCCTAGGGTCTACACGGGGGAAATGAGGTAAATACAGGGTGGCAGCGCGCGGTCATGACCGTTGGCACTGTCGGACGGTTTGACAGTCTGATTTATGTACACCTTACCGTCAGCCATATGCTGGGCTTTCAACGCCAGGAAAATGTGCCTAAAGACTTACAATCTGCTTGTATGTCACCAACAACATGTACAACATTAGGTGTAATAAATCATCCTCAGTCCTGTTCCTCCGGCAAGGTCACTCATGGAGAGCTTATACAGACCCTCATACAGACCCTGTATGTATGGTTAAAAACTCCGCGCATATTTCATCGGCTTTCAGGTGGACCTAGCCCCGATGGTGACAAGTGATTGTGCTGACTTGTCACAGGTACTGTCATTTTAACCGCCAAGCAGAGCAATTCTGCCCAAAAAAAAAAGTCAAAGTAGCTTGGCTGCCACACACTCCGGCCTAGACAGCTAATTATGATTCAAGATATTCTATCAACGTACTTCGCTTCACTTCGACCTGTCGACGCCCTTGTCAAAACATGGTTGTATTAGTGATCAACATTGTTACAGAACACACTAGTCCTTCCCTTCACCGACAGAACTAACTGGATTTCTGCCAACTGCCTTCCACTTGCAGGTGCAGGGAAGGTGAAGTTATTTGGGTCTTCTCTCTTTGCGTTGTGTCAAACCTGCATGATTAGTCAAAAATACCAATAAAGCAAGATGTCCTCTAGATGTCACTGTTCAGAGTATTTATTAACATGTCTAAGAAAACGAAATATTTAAATTGACTGTCAGTTTGTTCAAGATTCGTCGTGTTTGGCTTGCCACTCAGACCATTCTAAATGGATGAAATTGCGTAACAAGCTGCTACATCAAGATAGACTCATTTCAAGGGGCATCGTGACATGGAAATAACAAAAAATCCTGCGAGTATATAAAAGAAAAGCCCTCATTCTAGACATGTGTGTGATATCGAAATCTCACACATCTATCTTTATTGAATATTGCATCATTATTGAGTTATTTATAATGGCGCTAACAGCTTCACTAGATTTTTCCGAAACGTTCGTGCACTGCTAAAGCCGGAGCGCGTTAAAAGCACCTTGAAGGCCACAGCTGACACGGCCGCATTTTCTGGGCCTTAATCCCTTCATATTGGTGCTTTCAGCGTTCCCGGGCTCGTATTTACCGACCCTTCGGGAGAAGGGATCTTTTCCAGGGCGGGCCCCGGACACGAAGCGACTATCGGGGCGTGCCGACCAGACAGCTTTGGTCTTCATTTGCATGTCCCCGAGGCGCCGTCCCGTGGGTTATGGCTATTTGACGCGTCGCTGATGTACAGTATGTTTCCTGCCAACCTGACCGATTGTCACAGTTTGGTAACCATAGCGAATTGGACCGGGGAAGGCTCTCCGTGCTGAAAAGAAGCTCCTATGGCCACCCGATGAAAGTTACTTGTCCCTTGATTCCAATCCATCATTAACATGATTATGTTTCTACATAAGTTTTTTTTCGGCATTCATTTCCCTGATGTCAGTGTGTAGCATACCAGTAAGGCTTGAAATGCCCACCGCCATTCATGAGTAGGCACACTGTAGTCAGTACCCTTCCTTCCATACTTAGTGAAATTATCATGTACATGAAAGTAAAGTAGGAAGTAAACAGAAAGCTCTTTCCCGCGGTACACAAGACAAGACGCAAACCCATGATAACTACTGGACAGTTTCTGTCTCCTGGTAGCCTAATAGAATCACTCACCGCTTTGTTGTCCTCTGGTATTTCCAGGTATTCCGAAAGAACCAAAACTTTTCCACGCGAAAAAAAGTGAAACCAGTGTAGTATCGCGGACAGTTGTAGTCAGAACAGGTAGCGTGGTTTTCTAAATCCGTTGTTCTCCTCTGGTTGGTCCGACTACACTACACACATCAGAAGTCCGCTCTCAAGTCGGAAGACATGTTGATGATCACTAGACTTGTTGAGGCGATCATCCTATGTCTTTCTCCCAGGTACAGTAATTCGGACGGACATATTTGCACTCTTTGATGCACCGTTTTAACCGAAAGGAGAATGTATAATCCGAAGTCAAGATGAGCACCGTCCACTAGTCTATGTAGACCACCATTTCGGCACCTTGGTTTCTTCTCCAGAAGTCTCGCCCAAAATGTCCCGAAGACGGAAAGTCCTGTATTTAGAAGAGATAAACTCTAGCCGCCCGCATGTGAGCTTTGCCAACCTACGAGTTCTGCCTGGGAAGAGCTGGATGAATATGTTTGGGAGTTGCCTTAGCGGATTTGTCAGCATCTAATCTGCTGTATTTTGAGTTTGTTGCATTTCAAGCCTACATAAGAAGTGGATATTCATGGGCCCATGTTGGCTTGCGTGTGGGGGGATATAATGGTAGGGAGCAGGTGGTTGGAGCGATCCTTAGTGACTTTAAAAGGTGTTATGTGCAAACCTGTCCTTCCTGTGCTGGCGGGGTATGCGCGAGTTGCTATATATAAAGTTATGTGGTCGGTCTAACGTTACAGTGGTATGCGCTTCACATAACTAGTCCCCCTCTCTCCACTCTCCCACCATGTATGGTTTCAACCTCTCCCCTTCCTCAGAAGACGAGGCGGGGCGAGACTGAGAGAGGGTTTCGCAGAATCGAGGGATCAGTCAAAGACTTCTTTCATCATGTCGTTTCTATCGCCGGCCTGTCAGTTTTTGTAGGGAATACCACCAACCTGTTACCGTTACGCCCTATGCCTACAAAAACACGGGCCTTCGTCATAACTGACGTCCCCTCTTACTTTGTTGTGTTTGGTCTTTCAGAACAAATGCACGTACAGTGCATCTTTTCTCACAAGACAGCTTTGCTAACGTCCATGCACAGTTTGTTTGTTCTTCGCAAAATGCCGACAGGTCGGATGACAGGCTTCGGGGCGCTAATTAAAAAGTCCCACCTCTTGTATGTTCAAGCGCTTACGACTTACCGGCCTAACTTTGCCGCTTTCTCACGTGTTGCTGTGGTAACGGAATCCGGTTACCACAACACACGGATTACCCGCGGACAAAAAAGTCGAAATAACGTTCAATGATTCGTGTGGTCCTTTTTTTCGCGGGGAGAATTCAAACCGATGGAGCCGCCCGGTTGCTCGGTAAACACGGAATAACGCCGTCCCCATTGCGTCTCCTTACACGTGTAATCCGGGCACTTAGCGGCGGAGAATACTCGCTCCTGTATTGGACAGGCTTGTTGCCGAGGAATGCCCTGCTTGTGATCTTAACGAACAGTGGTCTGGAAACTTACAGGCGTATTCAATTTCAACCGCATACCTTCGGTAAGTAGAAGTCGGCAAAGTTGAAAGCCCGCATGAGCTTAGGTGCATTCAGGGCACACAGGCCCTCTCCGTGACATTTGTTTTCCATTTGTAAGTTAATATGGGGACCAATTTAACGCCGATTAAGCGTCTACTTCGCTAGATGCCAATGAATGGCATGGTAGTGGCGGAGAGAAAGGTGTACCGAAGGTCTGCTCTGTCCACAAGCCCGATGTGTACTCTCCTTGACGTGAGTGGCTGACAAAAGGTGTCAGTTCTACTCTCATAATCAAATCAAGCAGACGACCAGGTACTTTTGTTTTGCCTACACGGCACGTACTGGGTTGATCCTTGCTCATACGTCAGTCGGTACAGGTGTTGAGAGGTCCGGCTGTACTGATGGAACACTGACAGGTGAGCTGGTCTGTCTCAGGTACGTACCTACCGGCCTCATCCAAAATCAACTTTCATCCTCAAACTTGAAGGGAATGAAAATTTTTCAATTTTTCTAAAAAAAACCCACAGATTTCGACATTTTACTTTTTTCGAAGAAAAAGTGAGAAAGAAAATTGACCTCGATTTTTTTTATATCAGTATTGAAATCTCGACTCGATGATTTTGTAACGTTCGTGTGGTACTGCAATCATGGTGGGCTGTTCCAGTCGGAAAACTACTTTATGCGGTCTTTTTTTAGAATTAACGCGGACTATCTCTCATAAACCCATTTACTTGGAGACAAATTCGTTCCAGATCCGCTTTATCCACAAACTAAATGCGAGAGTTCCGCCGTGCGCGCCTGACACGTGAAATGCTTCTAAGGTCACCACGAATTTGTTATTTTTGTTTCTTCGCGCCAGAAAACCACTGTTGTTAGAGATGATCGAATTATCCCTCCATGATACTTAAGCGTCAAGTGATCCATTTGACAACCTGCGCGACAAATTTGTCTGATTAGCGACAGGGAGCTCAGGAATCCGATTTCTCCTCCCCGTAACGTTTTCCGTAATCTCCTCGCGCGAAAACGTCGCCTTGTTTTGCTTACGACATTCTGCACTAAGCCTGCACGCTGCAGAGGGCCTAGGGACACACCGTTTGTACTGACAGCGAAGTCTGGCACGTACATGGCACAAAAGAAGTCTTGCTTTCTTTTTGATGTGCTCCACACCAAAAATGTTTTGCTTTTGAACGCACAGACATCGTCAATATCGAATTGTTCGTTCTTGCGAGGCTTTGTGTTTTTTTAAATGGACCTGTGGCGGCCAAGTTTTTCTAAAAAGATAGAGATGATAAGATAGAGATCTACATAAAATAAAGATAGTAATATTCAGTCCAATAATATTTGGATGTAATGAACTTACCTAAATTCAGGTACTAAGTAGTATATCTATTAAACTTTAGTACAGCTGTTTCGGCGGAAAAACGTCAATTCACACCGCCGTATCAGCCGTCCAGTAGTGCACGGATGAGAAGTCCTTTGGGTGGCGAACGGAGGAAGTCGAATGAATCAATCTCCTACATTGTCACCTGCTCCTTGACAGTACAGTCAGGCTGATGTGACTGATGTTATTTGATCTTTGAATTCGAAACACACGCGTACAGTTCACTTCCCTGTGAATACTAGTACCCAGGAATTAGAGTATCCTTTTTGTGTCCGAGCGACGGTTTTAAAGGGGACATGGATATCTTCTTCATACATCATTTCAGTCCACGTTTTCTAACGTGTGTTTCGCGACCAGAAAGGCAGAGTGAGCGTTGTTTCGCACGGTGTTATCATTTCTCTAAGTCTGACATTCAATATATGTCATTGTAGCTTCTATGTTCACTACTAACCCCTTACGTTATCCCTATCCGCGAGTACCAATTGAATCGCTCAGATAGCGATTTCGCCCGGTATTGTGGAGAACAGTGCGGCTGTCAAATTTGCTATTTGTACGAAGACTTGACGCCTGGAGATCGTCTTCTAGACTTAGATGTCGACACAAAGTTCCTTGTATTTGCTGGTGCATTTCTGGCGACTCGGTGGTTAGAACCCTTTGTAGTCCCCCACCTGTGCAATCTGCTGTCTCTTCCTGCCATGCCCTCCCAAATCTAGTCATGTTTGGTTGCACTCGTTAAATAGCCGTTCTCGGAAATCGTTCGGTGAATCTCTATTTACATTTAAAGCATTCTGACCGAACCCTATATAAAAGATTCACCCTGCTGCTGACACGATAACGGTACGTAGATACGCGTTAATGAACTGCAAAAACTGTATGTATAATATTCTTTTCGGCGGTGAGTCCTCAAATCAGCACAAATAAATTAATTTCAGGCCAGTTATTGTAGTAGATGGATGTGAGTTAGCGCCTAGCCAAGGTCGGTAGTCCAAAGATGAATTACCCAAATTAATATCTTATTATTACTCATTTTCTCATATTACTATACCACCAACCTGTTGTGACAGATGCATGTTTCGCGTGGTGGCGCTTTGCGTGCATCTTTTTCGACTCTAAGCTGCACTGTGTTCAACGTAACCAACTTTCCGCTATCATATTGTCCCACTTCATCTAGGAAGACTTTCCCGCTGTACGCACGTTTCGTATGTTTCAGCTGTATTGTATATAACCATTGATGTCTTTTAATTTTACTTTTTGCACATCATTTCATAAGATAGATTACTGCCGATAAGTTCGATTACTGCATTTTAAGTACAACAAAGACTTTTGGGAAAAGTTTCCATTAGAATAATCTTAAAGCACGGCCATGTTTATCATGCAAAATTAACATAGACGGCGAACTTGCTCTCCCGAACTATCTTACAGCGAACGTGATACAATAGAAGTTCCTTTCCATGGCTGTAAGCATCCATTTTCCAATGCTATGGTTTCCATGGCCGTGCAAAACCCTTGAGTAATGATACACCTATGTTTTGTTACATGTTGTAAACAACGTGCATCACCATCTCATGGGCATTCTGCTCTAGAATAGATAACATTTCATAGCGCTTCACAGCTGAACGTTAGGCAACATATACGCAGTATTTATCTTATCTGGGTACCAACCATTTCGCATTGCTTCACATTGACACTTGGGCAGCGAAGTAACCAGAATGCAGACAGTATGATTGTATATCTGTGTCCAGCTAGAGTAGGCTGGTAATGTGTTGTTTTGCGGGGTGCTTGGAGGAGTAAAACTCCATATCGGATATTTCAAAGTTGGCGCGTCCGCGGTGTACCCTGTACAAATCCCCGTCTCCGCACAGACGAGACCTGGCTCGGGTGATCCCGCTCGGCATTCGTGTTCGCGGGCAGAACGGTCCTGTGCAGGTCCGTGGCGAGTGTGTGGTTTGTGCGCGATGATCTCCGCCCGGTGCCATGACATGGCGAGAAAGCCGCTCCAGGTAATCCCCAGGATTTAGACAAGTCGAAGTGTTTTGATTTCTGTGGACGGACGGGATGCGCGCTGACCACGCGGACGGGGAATGCGCTCTGATGTCCGTCAGGCACTGGGGTGACGCGCTGTTCCTGACCGAGCCCAACAATCCGTCAAAGAAACCAACTTTTAGCATTGATCAGTAGCTGTGGTGGCAAGGCTCTGAGGGACTGTGGCAATCCCAAACGTGGAAGCCACTGAAGTCTGAAGTGAAGTCGTATCAGATCGTTTCCTAAAAAGCATTTTGACAGTCTGTGTGACTGTCCATCCGACCGTGTACGGCAATCCTCTCTTTTGTAGCCCAGATTCTCTGCATATTAAACCAAATACGAGATCTCACATTGTTTTCAGGATATGTGCTTACAGTTGTTAGCAATGCCACAGGCAATGCCGCTAGCTCTGCCTGTCTCCTTTGTCCCGTGTTTAAACAGCGCCTATCCGATTAGAAGAACTTTACATTCGGGTAGACGCATTGCATAAAATTCCCATTTGTCTTCATTAAGGGTGCCCGTTTATTTGACTGTTTTGACAAACGCAAGAGGCTGACTTTATAAACTTCTTTTAATTTTATTGACCCGGCTGTGCCCGAGGCGCGTGCGGGCCCGGTGTCATTAATCTTGGCGGTGTTCAGGGCCGGTTAGCTCGGGCGGACCGTGAAATAAGCGCGCGGTGAGCCGAGCGGACTGCGGGAAACAGATAGGCTTCATCCGCGCCGTCAGCACCCATTGCCGCTAATGCAGCCCGCTTTATCACCCCCCAGGCGCAAACGAGGTGAGCACCTCGATAGAGACGGTATTGAATAAAACGCCATATCAGAATTCCCCATCGCCAAATTATTAGGCAGGTAGCGGGCATTCAAGTAATTGATTCCGCCAGCCAAGCGGGTCCTCGGCTCGCATGCGTCTTCCCCGGCAACGGGCAGTCGCGCCGAAAACCTCCGCGGCTGAGAGCTGCACCCCGTCTCCATGTCTCGCCGGTCCCCATGTTTACGTGGGTGTTCTGTCTGTCTTCATAAGCATTGTGTGTCTTAGTCAGAAAGAAACAACAAAATATCTGAAGATTACAGCGAATCCACTTTCAACGCCGTGAAAATATACAGCGAACCTTGTTGATTCGAGAAGCAAACCTAACAAGTTTATCGGATATGTCATGTATAATGATGAAATGGAACAACCCGTGACTTGTCCCAAGTCTCTACGGACTTATTGTCTGTGCAGCTCGGTATGGAGGGACAGAAGACGCTCAAGAAGTCCAGAAGTGGTTATGCATAGACGCTGAGCAAACCTTGTTAGGCTTCTCTACACAGCACGGCTTGTCCTCCAGCTTTGTTTTGTCCCATCTACTCTACTAGCTTATCTGACGAATCGATCACTTCTACACGGTGTGCACGGCTAATTGTTGGCACTTGTTGACGGCAGTTTATTAATTATCAACACTGGAGATCGTGCTAAGGCGACGACAGAGGGAGGGGAGCTGTTCATAGAGTTCTGTGTTGAGTGGCGGGAGGGTGACCCTCAGGAGTATACGGGGCATCGCCAAATGCCAAGCTTTTGTTCGCAGCATGTGTCATATGGAAATGTCCAACTTCGGAGGAACACAAGCCTGGTTTCTCACCCAAAAGTTGCAAGCAAAACTATTCCTTGCAAGCACGAAACATTCAACAGAAATATCAGGCACTGAAACTCATCAACTAAATCCACATTGTTTTTATGTTGATTGATAAGGAGGAGAAGTCCAGCGCTGGGGAGGTCCGATCATTATGTTCTATTTTGTCTCTGAATAATGTGAAAAAAAGCCCACGCGTCAGTGAAGTGAAACAATAGGATTTTGATTAGGATAAATTTCTGCCGTAAAGGTTTCTCCTCCCCGACTATTTACGACATATCAATATCAATAACCCTGCAGGGTAAGTCGTATGAAGTCGCTAATTGCATTTTGATACAGAGGAAGACCGCTGTGCTCATTGTGATCCTTTTCTGTTTTCATCCCTACCAGGATGTTACTGCAGTGGAGAGAGCTATTCCATAAGTAGAAGTACGCAGGAATAAAGCAAACCACTCGCTGAGAACCAGACATTTCAAAATTTGGGCGCGTAGACATGATAATTTGATCGAAATGTGCTTATAAATACAGTCATTAGTTTTGTATCGCCGGACACAAACAATGACTGGGCGAACGCCTGAAATGCAATATGCTAGAAGTTTCCTGCTGAATGTTTCCACTGGACTGTTTTTTGAAAACGTACTCAATAAAGATTCAACAATTCCATGCGGTTATCTTTACTGCCAGTAATAGGTATTTGACAGGACATCCTAAAGAAATATGACTGTCAAGGAGTGTAACGTTGAAGGAAAAATTGATTGACTCGGGTAGAAAATGTGGTGTACCGTATACAATCATCGTGTACCATCCGTCTGACTGGGGTCTCTTATAGTTGCGGCTCTCTGACGAGCACCAAAACGAACATTTTTTTGTGGACTATCTTTCTGAAGAGATTGTCTTTACCAGAGGCCATTGACGGTCGATGCGAAGCATGTCGGCCCAGGAGCGCCTGTTTGCCGAGCCGCTAGAGTTGGAGGGATCTGTACGGGCCCGCAACACCGGGACGTGCGCGCACAAAGACAGGGGGCCGCGAGCTCCCGTTCCGATCGATCGCTGATGCTGAAAGGAATCAAATGGAGGGAAACCGGGGCAAGAAAAGAGTTCGTGAAGAGAATAAATTCCCTACAACAGGTCACCGGGCTGAGATGTTCGGTGTCAGAAGTGATGATACGGGTTACATCTAACGAAAGAATCGTCATGACTCAAAAAGCAAATACATGGAGCTCACTTTCCTCATGACGCGATGTTTATTATTTATTGTTTCTTACAATTTCAAACGTACAAACGTACATTAGCAGGGAAAGGCACGGCGTGCCTTCCCTGAATTGTTTGTGTTCACATATCACAATGCAGAACATTTGTGTACATCTATGTACATAAAAATTCATGATGAAAACAAGAACTACAATTATCAGTATCGAAACCGCTCTACTAGATTTAAATACTGAATTGCCTCCTAAAATTTGTTTGATTTCAATTAGATAAGCGTCGTTCAGACTCGAAATTACAGAAATGTGAAAAATACCGAAAAAGCCCAACAAGCACAGGAGGATCACAAGTCACGACAACGATAAAGATACTTTTCAAAAGACCAGAGTATGAAAATACTGACAAATATGCATAGACATATTTCAACATCTTACCTACCAAGGATGGTACCTAATTGCTGATTCATCATTATTAGATGATAAAGATTACTGTTCGGTATTGATTATTTTGTCGATGGATTTTCCATCTTTCAAATTCTTTTGTGTATCTGTTTATAAATTGCTACCAGTATTACATTTCTGAGAAATGAATATAAAGTGATGTGAAAAAGATGAAATCGTGCAGGAATTAGTCGTAAAACTGATTTGAGACGGGATGTGATAGTGAAGATTTGTTGCCTTTCCCATGGGCAACAACGACGTCCCATTTCACTTTATTGCTACGGTTCTCTTACGGAGACGGAATTGCTTCCTCGCGTGATGTCTCTTCTGCCGAACTATAAAACTATCGTTACATTAACATACATGTACTAGCCTGTATTGTATTAGCAGTAAACTTCTTTTACTGTTCCGACGAGCAGCCTTATACTTCCAAAGATAACGTCTTTGGTACCGGTTGGCTGATGGAAAGACATAAATCGCCCGAACGCAAGAGTAACATCTCACGGCGAAGCTTGTCAGCGCCAGCGATTCCGCACTAAGAGTTTCTTTCAGCATCTCGACAGCCCAGTGTTTCAACCCTTTGAATTTGGGCGCATTGTTATCTACCCCGTTGGAAAGCAAGAAAGGGCTCAGTCTGACATGAATAGCTTCAATAAGATGGGAACAATGGAGTCAAAATGCACTGCATATCAACACAGAACACACAAATATGACGTCACTGGGATATGCGGTTATCGCGGAATCGCACGTCGGGAACTTTGTTCGTTCCCGCGAGCTGTCAGTCACTTGTCGGCGGTGAGGGCCGTGTGGTGCATGGCAGGCGGCGGGCGATAAGAACCCACACAGTAGGCGCGATAGGAATCTCCAATTGCCAAAATGTTTTCCAAAACAACTAATTACATTCCAATTAGTGGAAAATAACTCACATTATGCCCGGGAGACTTTGTCGGCGATAAGCGGACCCAATTTGTCCACTTGGTTCCGCCTTGTGGGGCGAGCATGATTTTCTGCATTCTGACGAACATTCACAAGAGGAAAAAATATCAACAACCTTTCGTTAAAAGAAAAATACTACTTTACTCTTTTTCTGCTCAGAGTAGGCTGTCCTGTGTGGACGCCCATCGCCCCTGCTGCTAGGTGGGGGTTCAATTTATGCTACACGTCGGGCAGCAGGACAAAAAGCCTCCATCACCGATTCAAGGGTGGTTTTCCACTGCCGTGCCCCCAACAAACCCTTTTTCAAGACACACTGCCAATCTTCTTTTGATGAGCTTCTGTGCAGTTAGTAAAACCGCCCTGACACCCTTGGCCTCTAGACTATCCCCGGAATTTGTTTTTTCCTGGGTCGGCCCCTGAGTGTTGGCTGTGTGCAGGGAAGCCATATCTGTGCATGTAAGCCGGCTTGATCCTCCAATCGTCAGCAGTAGTTCTATGGTGTCTCTTAATTGCATTAGCAACTGTGCTACAAGAGGATAAGTAAGAAGTATCATCGAAACCCCCCAAACATCAAGGTATCTCTGTAATTGGACCTTAAATAGATGAAGAGCGCTTCCTCCTGGAAAAACTGACAGAAGGTCGGGCCCCATTGAGAAGGCCCCCTTTATGTTATTTTGCTGTGTGAAAAGTGCAAACAGACCAGGTCTATTCTCATGGAAATTATGACGGAGGGGGATTTGTGGAAACTTGCGCTCGGTTTCCATTCTTGCCTCTCCGTGGTTGAAAGGCGGTCATCTGAATAACAGTTGGTCCCCTTTCCTATCCCGGAAAAAAAAAGAAATCTTTCCCACTTCGGAAAACTCGTGCGTGGTATAACACCAAACTTTCACATGGAAGTTATTGACATGTTGAGTAACTAAATAAAAGAACATGCGGGATGTTCTGCTACAATCACGTAGTGTTGGACATTCCTGGCGCTTCCCAAGAGAAGACACGTCTACAATATACACAATAGTAAACAGGCCCTTTTCGGTGGCCTGAAACTTTTCGTAACTTCTGTTCTTCCGCAAATGCCCAGCAAATTTTGTGTGCGTGGTAATTTCCTACAAACGACTGAATGGTTGATGACAATGACGCAAGCTGATATCTGTACGTTGCCATTCTGTAAGCCAATTACTGAATGTACTTTTGCAGCTCCTCTCTGAGCTGGCCCCTAAAATTGCGGAGTGATACAATGTTTTGTTGGCTGTCAGAGAATTCTAAAGGCGCGAGCGGTGATTGGTCCGGGGGTGCGGTGCGTGAGGAGCTTAGCCACAATGCTATTATGTTGGCACAGTGCAGTCCAAGCCTAAGCGTGTGAAGGTGATCAATCACAATCATTTTCGCATTTACAAGACGTAAAGCTCGTCTTTTACAAGGTTAAGCCTTGTTTTAGCTTTGGCTTAGGCTTTCAATTATCCATTCAACTGTGTTGTGGTGTCCAGGACAGCGATGTGTAGTTGTGTCGCCGTCCGTTCCTGCCCAAGTCCCGGTGACTTACCGAGTATTTCTTCTATTATGTCCCTGTACAGGAGTCGCTGCCGGCCGAGGAAAGTCCACTTGCCGCTGACAGGACCACGAACCGTTCATTCACGCCTAGCAGGTGGGTGCCTTGTTCCTGTCTTTCCCTGATTGATGGTTTTTAGGTGAACCTGCCGAAAACGATGAAAACTCGGCAAAACAGGCCGAAATTGCGCATTCTAGGTCGACAGCCGCCGGACATCTTTTGCCAACTTACACTGTGGTTACATTCCTATATAGGACACGGCCAGAAAACTCTAAAAACCCTTCAATGTCGCTAATATCGATGTTTGGTGCGACCAACCTGCCACACTGGTCACCTCAGTCCACTGGTTGTTTATCCAAATGCAGAAGAGTTGACCTGAAACACGCACACAGACGTGAGGCCAAGTCGGCAGAATCGACTCGGACTGTATGTTGTTTTGCCACACTCATGTCCGAGATCCATACTCTCTCAGGAACAGCGCGAACATATCATTGTACTGATTTCTCATGAAAACATCCACCATGGTTGTGAAAAGCGGAGATCGCCCCATGTCCGTGTATTGAGTGTGCATTATATACGGTTCACAATAACGAGAGAAATAATATTTGAAGTTCTCATGGTTGAGAGAAAATGGTTCACGCGAGAAGACAAGGCCGAAAATTGTGCCCCGGCCCACTCGTGCTGAAGCCTCACAGAAACACCCAGGAAATCGGCCTGTGTAGTGTTCCCAAATTGAGTAGGCGTGGAAAAATAACGACAGTTCACACCTTCTAGCATTCATGTTAATGAACATGATAAATTTACAAGAACGTGATAATTACCCGAAATCTGTTCTGTTGTTAGTGGTGTATTTGCGGGCAGTTATTTTGCCATTGTTTGACAATTGGTCCTAGATCCTGGGAGTGGAGACACGCACACGAACTTGTACATAATATAGCCTAGGGGAGGACAGCCTGTTCACAGAACGCACAACTTGAGCCGGTAGCTGTTTCAAATTTGTAAGGATTTGTGAGTTAATCTAGAAAGCAAACCTTGGTCAGAGGATGTTAATTGAGTCCCGCTAAATGCTACTGCCAGCTGACGGTTTTCGCGCATTTCCATAATCTGGAGTTTTTTGGCCCCTCGGCACGCCTCTGTCCACTATCCCCCGGCCTGAAAACTCGGTGTATTGTGCTGAACCAGAAGATATAGTAAGTCAGAAATTCTATACAATTTGGAATCACATTTGGGGTAACGAAAACGCCTAAATATTGCCGCCCAGTACGCCAGGATAGCGCTGGCTTGGACAAGCATTTCTGAACATTTTATGCGTTATCGTTTGATTTGCAGTTTTTCTACTGCAAATGCTTTAAATGCAACTTTTCAAACTATTTATTCCGAGAAAATTCTGAACAGAAGAGTTGGTTTTGACAACAACGACTATGCTAGTACAACGGGTTTTTACAATTTTTCACTGTTCAAAGATGCATAACTTACGTGAGTAGCTTCCCTGTAACAAAACTACTATTTCAACGATTGGAGTGTAATGTACTCCGCAAAAAAGAAAAAAGGAGAAACAATCTAAGTCATGAAATGATATCCAGAACAGTCTGTTTAGTTCAATTTACACGGCGGGAACATTATGGCGACGATATACCTGGTGCAAATTGGGTTTGAATAAATAGCGAAGACGGGACCCTTGCGGGAGACCAAACGTACACTTCCTGGTCAGAAGAGCCCCTTATTTAGATTTACCTTGCTATGAAAACAGTTTCTGTGTCTGTAACAGCAGTCCATACGCCCAGAACTATCCCCTGCACTCGCTATAGCGTGACTCTCACTGTCTGCACATGGGACCCGCGATTACCAACCAATTCATGGATAATAGAAAATTAAATACACAGTCTGTTTATGTGCGTTGCATGATGTGGCGATGTCATTACAAGTGTCTGGTGTGTTCGTATTCCCCACAGTGTCGCACATGATACTGTATCGAGTTGATATAATGTATGTGATGTGTGCTGTATCATGTAGACGGTTCAAACTCTTCTTTCCATCTAAAATCTGTAAGGACAAAAGACGAATCTGTTTGTCTGGAAACCGCTGCAATTTTCTTGGTTTTTTGCTGTCGTGAAATGACGGCCTTGTGTAGACACAGCGAATTTAAGTGCGACATGGTAACAAACATAAACCAAACACTGCAATTACCTCATGTCTGATTTGTGAATTGACGGACATTCTCCACAGGACTTGTTCGTTGAACAAATCAACCATTTGCTACACACACACACACACACACACACACACACACACACACACACACACACACACACACACACACACACACACACACACACACACACACACACACACACACACACACATCAATTCATGCTGAAAATACAAAAATATCGCACCAAAAATAGGCTCAACCTGTGATTCTGATTGATTCAGTACTGACTCCAAATAAAGTAGCAGCCGAATAGTTGGCTCTGTGGCGCCGTGTATAAGCATAAGCACTAGACATACACGAAATGCTGTTAAATTGTGACAAACTAGACAAAATAACGTGTGGACATTAATTGAATCGCAATGGCGGCTCACCTCGCCACCGACTGAATTCTGACGGACTTTCGCCATTTCTAGATTGACGTTTGGGAGTACATTTGTTTGCACTATGTATTTATTTGCGAACGTGTGTAGTGGTCGCAATATTACACCAATGTGTACATCAAGGGCACGCACTCAAACGAAGGAAGAATAACATGGCTTTCCTGCTCTTGTGGCTGAAATTACACGCCGTGTGTGGTAACGTGTGTGTAGGAATGTTGGTGCACATAGCCGGGCTTCTAGCTACAACATTTCTCGTTTCCCGAGATCAAACGGTTTCGCCCTAGTCCTTAATGGTGAGTGTACCCGCGAACAGTATAGAACGCGGTATATGATACAAACTGCACCATGTCAGAAATTGTAGTTCGTAATGGTGGAAGCAAAGAAAAAGAGTTGTTTTCATCACAACTTAGTCAAGCGATCCGAATTCGTTGCTGCTTTTTGTGCCGAATAGAAACGTGAACAGGTTGAAATCATTGGACAAGATTTAGATTTTTCATCAGCCGTATCAGAAGATTTCATATTCCAGTTGCAGAGGGACAATCACGAAAATGCAGATAAACCGGGTACTTTGTTTGTGGCTCACAAAAGCCCGTCCTCGTTGTTGAGTCGCTGTGTATGGGGTGTCGGTGGTTCTAACCCGCGGGGTCACGCCGGCCCTGATCCCGCCGAACAAAACTCTGTTTCATGCATCCCGGTAATCATGTTATGCACGTACGAACGGGCTCTACTCAACTGAGAGTGGAAACATCCCACTTCTCTCATCACGGCTATGGACGTCTAAATCTGCCCATTGTGGCAGCACCGTCAGCAGACATCAATGAGGACTAACTAACTTCACGTCGGTAATTCCCCGTCCGACGCCGTGCTGTACAGAAACAGTAGCGCTGCCCGCGGGAGATGCGCACGCGGCGGCAGGGCGAGCAGGAGCGCCCACTGGCCAAATCAACACCGGACGGTTACTTATGCCCAAATTGCCGTAATAATCAAATCGAAATAAGGCTAACAGCCCCTGTCAACGGAGGCAACAGCGTTCAGTTCATCGCTGTGTCTTTCCGACCATTCAATCTGTGCTTTATGAGACAGTTATCAGGAACATCTGTTAAGTATTTAACAATTTAAGGTTGCTTCAAAGGCCTTTGGCAAGACATTTGTGACGAAAGACAGTGACGAAAGACAGTGTGTTGTTGCGATTATGTCCGCGTGGTTTACCTTTTAAACAAAAAAAGAGAAAAGGCATCCGTTCAACCACCATGTCTGCAGGTACTCGGCAGACAGTACATGTACATCACTAGCACTGTATTGTTGTGTTTATCTTAACGGAAGTTGTAAAGCATAAATGGACTTGTCCAGCCATGACAAGCGGAATATGTACTATATGAAGGATACTTTTAAGAAATATACCACAGGATAATTCCGTTAACATTGGTGCTAACAGAAATATTGGTGGGGCATCAGAAAAATGATAAACATTCGGGCTAAACTGGGAACGGTGACTGCGTCAGAAACCAGTGAAAATTGAATTGATGAAGTTTGAATTTCTATAATATAAAACCATATGTGCCCATACAACATAATGAGAGCTACTATTAGACCTTGCGTGTTGTGGCGGTTTCCGTCATGATTTTGTCGCAACGTTTTAAACAAAGGCCCGTGAGAATATTTTAAGGATCCTTCTCCTGCTCATAGAAAGTTTTTGAATCTGTGCTGTTCAAGTCCCAAACCACCAAACTTCATTTTTGAGGACATGCCAATGCGTTTTTACTGCGCAAGTCCGGGCTGCACCTGGCCAGGGCTGTCTGACACCCGGCACCCAGGAAATTCTGGCCATTGTCAGTCCCATCCACAATAACAAGGCTTGACACACCATTTCTCGTGTTTCCTGAGAACTTATCACTTACTTGTCCCTTATTCCATCGCCTAACTCGGGGTAATGAAAAGCAGAAGAATTCTATTCCCCACTACTGGAAAACAACCTTGATTGCCACGCCATTCGGCTGAGGTTGAAATTGAACGTTTCGGGACCTTCTAACAACGACTAGAGGAACTTTGTCCCGCTAACCCTTCCCAAGAAAGGTCCTTATTTGTTATCACTGGAGATTGACATTGACTGTAATAACCGTAATTACTCTCACAAAAAGGGGATATTTGATGCACTGAAATACAGCGTTTTGATGTTGACAAATGGGAAGCTACATTCTGCATGGTGCAACCTGTACTAAATAGTCTTCTTAATGCCCGTCCCAGGCGCGCCCCCAATATGTGTTAATTATCCCCATTGACCCCCAATACGACTAGTTTGAATTCTCCTCCTGATAACAAGTGCCCCCTGACGCGTTCATTTTCTAGCCGACATTTTTAACATTCCTGCTTCAAGTACTTCCATCTATATTTTGGTTAACGCTCGTTTCTGTGTATTCATTGCCAAATTGGGGTTCTTGACGACAGTATCTGTACTTTTTACTGGTAATGCCAACTTTTCATGTTCAAGATTATCTACAACTTTTGTTGTTGTCGCTGTGGCGGAAAATAATGATAAAAAAACAAATACGATGATTACATGATATGCTGTATGGTCATTTGCCATTGTATTTTACTGATTAAAATGATAACAGTGATTGGCGCACTAGTAAAGTGTTTATTTGAATTACTATCATTAATGTTTTGAATTGGAGAGAAGTGGCTATTACTACGGACCGCACTTTTTAAGGAATATTGGCAGAGAAGAGTCTTTTATTCAGGACGAGTTTCTGTTGCGGGCGACATGCCTATGTACCCCGGCGCCATCAATAGACTACATATGTGACAGGATATATTAACCAAAGTCAATAGTTTCCTGACAGTTTGGGTAGACTTTAACCTTCAATTTCTATGAGTTATGGGGATTAGCAAATTGCCGTTCAGGTACATCTATTGTGCGTGAGTGACGGAAATTTTATTTCACCCCGTGCTCGTTAGAAAGCCGTCTCTTGTATGGCTGTGTTGAGTGGCATATCAGTGTGTTGGAGGATGATAATTCTCCAAATTGCATTAGCGGTCTCGCAAATTCACGGCGCTCGCCGGCGCACTTCAATCTCCCGGCTATCAGACGCACACAGCCCAGGATTGGCGCCGTTATCGGGCGCGCGATCGCGGATGTTTCCAGTGCGATAGGTTTGTGTTGCGCGGCAGTACCGACCGCACAATGCGGGCAAATTATCTGCGATTACACGCCTGGCATGGGGTACGTCCGGGGGCCCGCCGCTGAGTGCTCACACGAGAAATGGACTGGACGGAAATATTCAGTATGTTCTAATCAATTTCCAATTCGGGAAAAACGATGGGGTTATTATATCGTAACAGTGGCGCGCGACCGCTCGGTGTTGGAACGGCCGATAGCGGGATGTGTCTCAAAATGGATTGTGACGGGCGTGCTGAGATAGCAGGCCGCTCGCTACGCCCACTCCATCGTAGCAAAAACGACGTTACGATTTATACTAACGTATACTTTCAAAACTGGTGCATTTATCAAATTCTGGGGAAGTTTGGCAAATGGAACACCGTCTCAAAATCGTTGTCAGACTCAGAGGCAAAACTTCTATCGCCGGTGTGTTGCCTTGCTATTCGTGAAGTTGAGTTCTTCCCTTCCAAGTTATATGCATAATTCTATAATCGTCAGAGGATTGAATTTCCGCGTAAACACACAAACGTGGGGGACTGACAAGTGATTGGCCTACACTCGAACGTGCTTCTCCCCGAGTTGGAGACTGACAATGGTGGGACAAGTCGCACGGTCTGAAAGGTACAGCTTTGGGGTAGACATATGCGTTACACTTCGGCCAGCATACCTTAACAAGGAATGACCGATTCAAGGAGAACCAAATGCCAGAATGACAGTATACAGAACAAAAAAGGAAAAGCGTTTCAAACCAGCGAACTTGGCAGATTCAGAATTTCACATGTCCAAATCTACACTAACGTCATTCGCTTACTTTTCCGCGGGAAATATGCCCAAACCCGTGTCGTATTTTTCTGGAAGATCTTTTGTTGACCAAAAGTTGGTGTCCACATCTGATCCACGTTTTTGGCAACCATACAAAGGCGACAGTTTGAAGTTGTCGGGGGTCATCTATTTTGGGTAAATCTCATAAATGCATTTCTTAACTCTTTGAATTTGTCGTCACAACCCTTGTCAGGAGCTAGAGATGCATGTCGGGCCAATGGGTCAAGACAGAAGCCAGGCACTTCAGACAGTCGCTGAAACATCAGCGCCACTGTTAGAACATAGCGCAAGTAATGTACTAGCCACTGGCAAACCCGTTCAACGCTAGATACTAGTATATAATATACGTGCATGTTCCCTTAATACTTTTTCTAACACAACTAATCTATTAAGTTACATATGTATTTTTTCTTGACTGCTCCCTGCAAAGTTCAACTGTGCACGTAAAGAGTGGATCACATATCTAGGAAGCTACGGTCTACTTTTCGAGCCTTCAATGTGATTAAAATATAAGGTGGTTGTACATGTGATGAGCAAGGGCTAGCACTCCGGATGCACCCCGGTGTAGATCACCTGATTAAGTACCAAGGAAAATCAGCATTGATAGCTATTTCTGTTGTAAGCAAGCTTAGAGAGCGACGGGAGGGTTTTCTGATAGCAGACAAATTTCTGACAGTGGGTGACTCCCGTCAGATAAGAACTAATAGATAATAAATGTCGGGAATTCGAAAGGTTTTCGGTATGACTATTTGTCGGTACGCCTACAAAGACAGTTATTTTCAAAACTAGATTTTCGAATCACAAATGACCCTGAAAGGCACAATTACGAGTTGATAACTTGGGACAGGTACACAGTCTGTGGGGAGGTCAAGCACGCTGAATAAACCTGACCGGTGTCGACCTACGTGTTCATTATCCTTTCAACGGCAACTTATTCGTTCACAGTAAGGAGAGAGCGTCGTTGCGACAAGTAATTGGGTGGAAAACAGGATCACAAGTTAGCAGAAAGAAAAGAAGTTTTTCCGGTGTTCCCCGATACCCACATGCCACATACTGTTCCCGCAGGCCTGATTTATGGTTGGTATTAGTTGCGATATCCACAAAAACGTCATCCAAACGATCGTCTATCCATATTCGCAGCAATGATGAAAACACAGTTGCATAGATTATACCGACACCACATTGGTGGTCTGCCTCACAAAGTCTGACCAGTTCGGGCAATCTTCCTTGCCGGAAATACACTTCATTGCCGTTGATGGTGAGTGTACGTAGACTAGACAAGGTGTGTGGACCGTTATGATACTCCTCTTGACTCTATGATAGGATGAGACGCTCGGCATAAGGACGTCTGTTCGGTATCTGTGCCTGTACTAACGTGTGCTTTGTCTGTTATGTCTAATCTGATTTGCAAGTCAGGTCGGCAGGGCCACATAACGTTTCGTATGTCCGAACAATTCACAGCCACAATTTCCCATTGTACACACGAGTGTCTCGGCTGAAACCTTGTGCTCGGAGTGAGGGCCGTTCCTTTATCAGGCCCCTGCACGTCGCGGCTAATGCGGGGCGACAGTTTGGTGGCCCTTTCAGCCCGCCCGGACCCCTGACGGGTCCACGGTTGGCCCTTGCCCTCCAGTCTCCCCGGGAGTTTTTGTCTGGCATCTTGGCTGGAATTCTCTCGGTCTGTCCAAGGTGTGAACGTGCAATTAATTAGGCGACCAATCAAGGGGAATAATTAGGCGACAAGATGGGCAGAACAAAACCGGGAACAATGGGTGCTGATTACCCGGAGGGTGGTTATTCCATGGAGTGGTCCGTGCATTGTCCCGGCACTTCCGAGAGCCAGTTGTTCGTCTGAGGGGAAAACGAACGAAGGAGTGCATACATTTTCCTCGACTATTCATCGACACTTCGGGTGCTCACAGCTTTCAAACGAATTCTCCTCGGTCAAGTTCCCAATGTTTTACCTCAACCTCGAAACAGTAGCGGCGACAACTATACAATACCGCCACACAACACGTATTACCCGCACTGTCTCCTTTGCCCTCTGCTTTTATCGTTGAGTGGCAGTAGCTTATAACCCCAGCAAAGGTGGCGATTGTGTGCGCAGTCAGGTCCTGGCGGTCGGCCGGTCCTCATGTGTCACAACTGTTTATAAATCAGACACACGTTGCGTTAAGCAGACCCCTTGACATACAAACAGCCGACAAAATCCACCTCAGTGGACAACAAGGGGAGTGAGACTGTGAGAGAACTGTCTGAAGGATATCACCTTCACGTCCTCCTGGACGGAAAAAATAAGCTACAAACCAGCCGTCGTGTTGGGTAGCTAGACATCCACATTACTTCACCCGCACATATCGATCACATTGAATTATGTTTTAGAGCGCCCCAGAAGAAAACATGGGTTCACCTCGGTCATTTGGGGATCATTAATTATCTCCCAAAGTTGTGCTAATTAGTGTCAAAGCCCCAAATGTCTCCGCCCTATAGTTTAGTGAGCTTAATGCTATTTAACACACTAATGCAGTTGTACTGAGGGGACTTGTGTGTGGTGCGGGCTGGCAGGGATAGCGTGCCCGGCGGAACAGCTTCCGTACAGAATCACTACATCCGTATGTCCTTAACGTTTCAACTGTCATGTTTCATTGACTTGAGTAGCT
The DNA here is from genome assembly GCA_013266295.2 of Branchiostoma floridae x Branchiostoma japonicum. NCBI lineage: Eukaryota > Metazoa > Chordata > Leptocardii > Amphioxiformes > Branchiostomatidae > Branchiostoma > Branchiostoma floridae x Branchiostoma japonicum. Next base: position 21,165,898 of record CM023840.1, read on the forward strand.
GGTCACGGAACGAGTGGACACTGTGTCACAATACTCTCTTGATGAGTCACTCCCAGAGAGTGGACTGTAAACAGTTGTTTCCTGCAGTGCATTGTTTTCGTATTATTCATACACAATTTCGTCATTTTCCAATTCAATACAGAAACAAACATGGCGATTCATCCCAGGCGTTGCCAAAACTTTCCGCCATCACTCACTCAATCCATCAAGCGATGGTTATCTTTATTTGACAAACTCTGTATACAAACCTAATCAAAGCTTGTCTGATGACAAAGATCGTGTTAGATTGGTAAAAGAACATTGTTTTAGCGCGACCGCCTCTGATTGGCCACAAGAGCCTCACCTGCGCAGGCGCAGAGGTACAAAACAAAGTGGGCATTTCCCCTGCTCGGCATTCCGGGTCAGAGAGCTGCACTGGTCAGGCACACACCTACAACATCCCGTGTTTTCCACTTGTAGATCATCGACAGTTGGAATCAAGATGGCGTACATGAAGTCACCGTACGGTATGAACGGACTCAGTCTGTCTAACCCGAGTATCGACCTGATGACACACCACCACCACCCGGGGGTCGGGGTCAGCCAGTACTACAACCCGACCAGCGCTTACACAGGTGAGCGGTCTTGTTATGTACTATAGAGCTTAGGTTCTTTCGGTGTGGTAAGTGCTCAGGACACTTAACTAACACTAACACTTACTTCATATGAAGTGTGAAGAATTGCCATGTATCGAAGTTAGTCCTTGTATACAAAAGTGCGAAAGTTTGATTTTGTATGATGTAGGCCAGGTAGAGCTATCCTCGATTATAAGTACCCGGGCCTCGTGGGTGTTGATCCACTAGCTAGATCCGAAAATCAGGATGTCAGATAGTCGATTTAGCAGTTATGGTGTCGTGAAACTTGCTTTTCCGATTTTAGACATCGAAACTTCCAACACAATTTTTGTCATGTTATAATCTTTTAACAAACTGTAATCTGCTGGTATCAGATAAACCTGTATTTGTTGATCAACCTGTAATGCCAACTATTACTTCCTGAGGCGCACAACTGTTTTTCACTTGGACACTGCATTCGCTTCACCTGGGTGCATGGTACAAAACTAAGTGGGCATTTCCCCTGCTCGGCTATGGGTAACGTCCCAAAAATGCACGCAACGCAAGCGACTAAGTCGTGCAGTGTAGATCATGATTGTGATAGCATTCCCACGACCTGTCTTATTGGTCTTTTCTGGACAAATTTTGTTTGAAGAGGGGAGACAAGAGTGTAGGGGTGTTCACCGCCCACGGTTTCGCATCATTAGGATCTGCGGTTCGGTAAAATATCCACACACTATAAAAATCAAAGCATACAGAATTTTGAGCCTACATCAAGAAGACCCGTAAATCTGTTGCCATGTGTACTTATTTAAAGCCGGAACTAAACAACAACCGGCTGATTATAGTGCATGTATGAATGCGATTCTGTGTTTTCCCGGACACAGCTCACTCTTGCCTTTCCCGCCCAAATTGAGAAGTTCATTTGTTTAAGTACCCCGACTATAGCCCGTGTCTACTGGTTAACGCACAAGGTTCGAAATATGAAGAAAGGAAAAGCCGATGGAGAAACAGATGATATAGCTACGAATCATGTCAAAAAATTGATTTCAATCGTTTACTTGATGCATGTTAGTTGGAATGGAAATATTTTCAAAAAAGCGGCATTTACTGTACAAACATTTTTCGAGAAACAAAAACGTCAATCTTCTAAAACTACATTGTCCCCGTTTCAAGTTTATTTTAGAATCCTCGGAATGGATAACACAAATACGCTTGACGTACTTTGCTAACAATAGGGACACGCGCTTCTTTGATCTGCAGCAACAGGACTTGAAAGCGTCTTGTTTTGTTCACTGAGTGCTCGAAATTGTAGTAAAAACATACAAAAATTGGTGGAGTAATTCCACCACTCAGGCTTTGTTATGGTTCTGATCGAGCAAGAGCTGTTTGCTGCACATGAAGTCCATTTTTCGTGTCGCGCAGTTTCCCAGTCATGTAGTGTTCAGGCCCATCTATGTTCTACAACTTGTTACTGATGGGAGAATAATCCGCAATGACAAACACTAATGAAAATATTAGCACTTCACGTGTGCCCGCTGATAGTTTTAGGAGGCTTTCTTCGCCTTCCCCTCCCATCTGCTCAGTTGTTTTTGTTTTCTGGACAGTAGGACAAAATTAGTCCTAATTATCCCCAGTGTGAAGGAAATGTCACTAGAATGGGAAGTGGGAAACAATGCTATGATTAACTTGACTTCATTCAATGTGCTAATTTTATTGGGAAATTCCCCCGAACGGGTAGGCATCCCCCATTTTCCGATGTAGAATAGAACGTAGCATTGATCGGACGCAGCTACCACTAAAATGTTAAAACCACTTCTAAGCTGTGATGTTGACCCTTTCTCATCTTCACAAAAGTTGAGCCAAGCACAGCTATGTATATGTGATTTTTGCTGTATAGGCATTTTCTTGTTAGTTTTTTTGTAATATTTTCCAGTCTAATTAAAAGTTCGCCTCCCGGTGTGGCAGATGTCAATCAAACCGTGGATGTACTGTCTGTAGACTGTAGTGTGTTGTAATGTGAATACCCAGGACTCATTTGGTATTCAGTGTTGTGTGAAGTCCTCAATGCGCGCCCACGGTGAACTTGATTAGTGATTTCACGCCGTTTTCATTGCCCCCGCAGGTGCAATGAATGGCCCCAATCAAAAGCCACTCGGCTGCGATAATTGCATACTTATTCTCTACAAGAAAAGAATTATAAGTGCAGACATTTTCTGTATAATGGTTATTAAATATAACAACATTTCTGTTTCCCATTTCTACTTCCAAACTTTTCGGCGTGCACGGCATTTGTTTGCAAAGTATAGATTTTGCTCTTGTATTTGGCAGTGTAGTGGTAATTGTACAAATTATGTACCAAGTAAATTCTGATTTTTGTGGTGTGTCTATAACCTGTTCTGACCGCTAACTCTGTGGTCGCCAAGTAGGGTTTCTCACAGTTACCAAGACAGATCAAGGCTTTCAGACAATTGTAACCCCTGTTTTTAGATGCTTATTTATACTCAGTGTGTGCAAAAAAACTGATTCAGCTGCCTGGGACAGGAGTTAGAAGCGACTCTCTTTTATCTCTTCTTTAAACTTGAGGAATCTTGTCACGACTCCCATGGCTCCAGCCAACAGTATGGACGGCATGAATGTGTCAGCAGACTTGTGTGTGTGTAGTATTCAGCGGATGATTTTACGTATTACAAGTACTTCAGTTTGCCTATAATATATGGGTCGAAGGCTTAAAGTGCTGTTGTATTCCTGTAATGTCTTCTCCATTCTGACCGTGCGCTTGTCCCCACAGTGACGGGACAGTGTCCGCCTCCTCCCCGGAAGCAGCGCCGGGAGCGCACGACGTTCACACGGGCTCAGCTGGACGTGTTGGAGGCGCTGTTTGCCAAGACACGGTATCCCGACATCTTCATGCGGGAAGAAGTGGCACTCAAGATCAACCTTCCGGAGTCTAGAGTACAGGTAAGGATCTATCCATATTCATGTGTCTAATAATTATGGATCTGAGTGTCTCGGTTTCCTGGTACATTTTGTATTCCCCTGAATAACAAACATCAAAGAACGCAAATTCTGCTGTGTATCTGCCCGCTCCAGTGACGGTGTATACGTGAAGTGTATACGTGACTTCTATCCGGCAGTATATCATATACATTCCTGTATATATCAAATTCCTATATTATTTGTCTATATAATTAGCACGTTTTATAGAATGTAATACGTGTGAGAAACGTTTTAGAATATAGGTCACACAAATTGTAGCAATTATTTTAAAGCCGGTTTTAACTGGATAAACACATCGGTACAAAGGTCTTGGCAAATATGATTTGGAGTGTTTTTGAAAACTTATCAAAAGGAATTCGAAGGTTTGTTGTAATTTCTTCAGGTAGTCTCATTTCTGATTTTCCTGATTTTTTTCTCTCAATATTGAACCAATTTTCTATTTCTGTATACGTCTACAACCCCTGTTAAACCGGGTCCGTCCCTAACTCATGTTTACCATCTTTCAATCAAATTATTGTCTACAAAGAACATCCTTCCGCAATGTAATTTTCCCATCGAAAGATAAAATCTCTATTTGACGCTGTAATATGGAGATTGGTGTAAGAAGAGTGACATAATTTACCATGGGGGTGCCACAAGCACACCGACGTCATTTGCATCCTTATCAGAAAGTGTGTGTTATTTACGAGGAGTTAATGTACCAATATTGGTGTAATCAATTTATCTGCATATCTTCATTTGGTGTCCACTGGGCGATAAAAGGCTTACATTGATAACGTTCGCAGATTACAAGAGACATGTGTCTTCATGTCCAGTTCGCTACAAACGATACAACTGGACAACCGGTAACAAGTGTCCGGATGTGACTGACGATAACCCTTATACACAGCATTACTATATAAATCTGTGGAACTTGAAACTGATTTCATCAGCACAATTGCCTCGGGAGTTAGGTTAATCTGAAGTTTCGGAAGCCGCGGGGCAGCGGAAGTTTTCCCCGTCCACCAGGTAACCACAACCACCCGTGGATACACACCTGCACACGACTCACCTGCACACAGGTGTGCGCCCCAGGTACGGGGCAGAAACATCCGAACTGGCTCAAGCTAATTGTACCAACCGGCCTTGGATTAGTTCAGATAGAATGCAGGGTAGTGTGATCCAGAAGGTAGAGAAATAATATTTTCAGTTGAGTGGTTTAGTACGATAGTACGGATGAAATATTCGCTGAGCGGATCAACCGCCATTGTCCCGACAAAATGTGACGACGTAGCTATTATCGTTCATGGACTCAAAAATACTTTTCTGTAAACAATAGAATACCTTGAAACTCAGTTAGACTGTAAGGCCATACAGATTTCTGGCTGACATAGCAGGTGTCCATGGGTGTGACTCCAGTCTTGTCATTGCGTGTCCCCCACACAACTCTCCTGTTCCATATGTTTTCCCGGCGCCCTCGCCACAATATTTCCTGACACAGAAACATGATCTCTGAACACACAGGACGACTCCCTCCACACAGTTTGTTCAACACTGACAAACATACGCTGGTATCCGCGCTGGTGTTGTAAGACAGGAGTTTCCCCCTCCCTTGTCGTGTAGCCGTGACATATTTGCACAAGTCTACTGTCCTGTGTTGGCGGTAAAGCCCAGAACCTGATAACGTCTGAATCTGGGGTGCAGGTGTGCAGCTATTGTCTGGGAGGAAGGGGGTGGGCAAATCAATTAGGTGCATTTCACTCAGTTATTCGTTTCTGGTCGTTTTGACAGAATATTTTGATGAGACTTATTCAATTAAAAAAGCCCGATTTTTCATACAAGCACAGTAATGCTATAATATTAGTACAATGTATGTACCTACCGGTTAGGACAGTATTGTTGGTCTTTCACTTTTAGCTAGATTTAATCAGAACTTTTGTGTAAATTTTCATGAATCACACCCTGTATGAATGCAATGAGATTTCGAAATTTCGCCAGGTTTTAAGAAATTCGCTTCTCTATAATCATGTAGCTAGTTCCACTGCTACACGAAGACAGGTTGCACTGTTCTGTATTGGTGTTGTCTCAACACGCCGTGTGTGCTGATGGAAATATGGCGAGAAGGCGTGAAAATGGCTAGAGAGAAGATCTGTTTTTGTGTAGAAATGTTTGCGAACGTGTTGTGACGCACCACGCTTCACAAAGCACCTGTCTCTGCCGTTCCGCTCTGACAAAATTCGTCACAAAAAATCGCGGTCGTGTTTCACACAATATACGATGGGCAAACATTGACCCAGATAAGGATCGGGAATTTTCTTGAAAATCCAACACGTTGGTTTGCTCACACGGCCAAGGCTCAGGGCACCCCGTGGACAGGCCACAATGGCAGTGTCCAGCTTATCGGGGCAGTGTCAGACAAGTGGACTTTGTTGGTATTTACTGTCCACCAAATGAAAATAACATGCAAATGACTGGATATTGTTTGCAAATTACGACTATCACGTGTCGAGTACTAACCATACAAGGGTGGGAAAATTGACTCTACATGCGGAACACCTGAACTGACGTAACATTCTATTTACCGTACTGGGAAATGGGTGGCTGTTTCTGTAACAAGGTGGCAGTGACGTGCTGAATACTATCATACTTTGAATAAAATAACATCGTGATCAGTGCAGAAGTGTCGAACTAACTTCACCATCAGGAATTTGGCATCGCTCATTGATAAAGATTGGACAAGTCTTACGTTAGAGACAGAAAGGATGGCAAAGATAAATAGATAATCATGCAAGTTTTCTGCTCTGGTTTTCTAAACCGATTTCAACTCCAAGTACAACCGGCGCACGCGTACGTAACGTGCGTTCTCTAATTTCTCCGCTAGGAGGCGTTAGAATAATAGTACATTGGACAGTGTAGAAACGTCATGTGGGCTTCTTTTGGCAGGAGGCAGGTTTAGCTGTAACGTTAGCTTATGTGGATATATAGTGAGGTTCTGTAATACATGACTGAGTAAGAGGCTGCTGTAGTGGGGATGTGGATGATTAATGTCCCTGTCAGGTTTGTCAGTGCAGACGGGGTAAAACGTCATGAAATCCTGTAACTCGATACCCGAGAGGAGGACAAAAGTGATTGCCAAACAAAGTCCGGTACTTAACACATTTTTATCCTGTTCTTGGAAATCACCAGGTTTCTATATGCACTTCAAATTTAGCCCGGCCAACATCGTTCTCCATGGTCAGGAAAGGCCAACAAGTATATTCTTGCAATACAAGATGATAACAGGACAATTACAGTGCTCGAGTAAAACATTCGTCAAAACGGGGTGACGGTGTAGTTTTCCGGGTTCGTGAACAAAATGCTTAAATCTGTATATCTGATTTCCACCGATGATCTATTTAAAACCCTTTTGTTCTGTATGTCTGTGCAGGTGTGGTTCAAGAACAGAAGGGCCAAGTGCAGACAGCAAGCGGGTCAGGCCAAACCTCGTCCCAAGAAGAAGTCGGCATCTCCCCCGCCAGCCAGTACGGAGGAACAGGCGCCCACGTCCGAGTCACCCAGCTGCAGCGACAGTTCCGTCAGCTCCACGCCCGTGCCGGTCGCCGTGTCCATCGGGAACAACAACGCCAGTCCCACCGCCACCGTGTCTACCAGCTCCATCTGGTCGCCCGCGTCCGCGCCCTCGGTCACCTCGGACCTCGGCTCCTGCACATCCACCGTCACGTCCGCGCCTTCCTGCATGCAGCGCTCCTCCTACAACGCCTACAACCACGGTGGATACACGGCGCACGCTCAGACCTACTCCCCGGCACCCTACCCGCCCACCACGTACTCCGCCACCTCCTACTTCGGCGGCATGGCGGACTGCTCGTCCTACCTGTCCCCCATGGCACCCACGCACCAGCTTCCGCCCGTCACTTCGCTCAACCAGATGAGTTCGGCTAACATGTCCGCACACTCCATGTCTCACACCCCTCAACTGTCCCCCTCCTCCATGGGCCACGGGTCTCCCCTCAACATGAGCACGCAGCCTGACTGCGTCGACTACACTAAACACGACCAGACGTCCGCGTGGCACAAATTCCAGGTTCTGTGAAGTCGACTGGAGCCGCGGGAACATGGCAATCAGCAGGACTGCTACTGTAGTACCCGTGTCTCTTCCTTCAGCTGACAGACGTCCCCTCATCATGCTAGTGTGTAACAGAACAGTTTTCCATCCATGTACAGACCACGTCTCTGTCCGTTAACTAGGGCGTCTATTTGTGGAAGGAAGTTGACGTCGGACCTTACATGAACCGAGATTTTGAACTGACTTCACCAGTATTTATTGTGAAGAAGATGGTACATTGAAAGGTTCTCTTATTTGAATTTTATTTATTTGTAGCGAGCGAGTTTGAGATGAGTCAGTGAATGGTTAGGCTGTGATAGACGTTCCAACAATATCAAACAGGGTTTACTCTTGCAAGTTTCTTGACAGAAAGAAACATACTGTATGTACAGCTAACTAGTGTCCTTTGTGTGTCCTCTTATAAGAATAGCGAAAACTCTCTTGATTGTAAGACCATGACAAAGAAAGGTATCGAATTTTAGAGTCTTCATCGCTTCTACCTATAAACTTGTACGTTGGTAGTTGCAATATTCTGTACATAATAGTTTCCCAACGTGCTTGAGTTTTATTCTTTAACCATGTGGAGAGCGGCCATGACAACAAACCCGTGCCCGTTAGTACAGTTAGACGGTATCTTCGGCCTTAAGTGGTTCATTGCAAATAAAACCTGTAGTTGCTATTACCGCACAGTCACTAGTCTAGCACGATAAAGTTGAGTACATCATGGTACTAAATGTTTTAGGACGAACGCGTGGATGAGATTTTACTGAAGATTTAGAGGGTTCCGGAGTTTCTCGAAAGTTATCTGAAACTCGTTGAAAGAATGTTCTCTTGAAGTGTTCTGGCAGATGTAAATATGATGTATTTGTGTTCGTCGTTCATGTCAATACATAGGATACTGCCACCCTACGTCAGTGTTAACGTTTGAAAGCACAACCGACGCGGGACGCCGAAACCCAGTGAAGAACTAGTCAGTCTGCTGTAGTTAGTCGTAACGGTGGCTAGACATACAGAGATATTGACGTTGTATTTGCCACGTGTGCCCATCCAGGGCAACATGATCAAGTATGGAAGAAATGTAAACATGTATTAATCGTGCTGTTTAGATTGGCGTTGTGGGTTGACTGACTGTGTTGTGAAGAGTTGTGACATTATGGTTGTCAGATACTGCACTGGACAGCCCCGTCATGGAACAAATGCGAAAATTGTATCCATATCATTTTCAACACCGCCGCTGTAGTAACGGCGTTTCAACCATATATGTGTATGTGAGTACATTGCACGGCGTCAGTTTTCCTTGTAAAGTCGTTCTAGCTGGTTGTATTAAATCAATGGAAGAACACTCTTTCAGTCTGATGTGTCTATATATCATTAAGGTTTTTGTAAGTGCATCATGTATACATGCAGGGTGTGTCTCCGGACATTTAACCATTTCTCATCAAGTTGAAAAGTGTACTAATAATGAGTACAAGGGTTTAAAAGAAGCTGAGCCGTGTTCTTTAAATTTCACTGGGGTGTCCTCAAAGTAGTACAAATTCTCAATAACAGTTGTAAGAAGTAAACTGACAGCAGAATCATGAGCAGACCGATAGTCACACGACAGGGATTGACAACTAAACGTACAGAAAAAACACACGAAGAACAACATTCAACAGACCGTTCCCTCAAGCCCCGTGAAGAAATCCCATGCCTTGACTAAAACACGCGGATCTTCATCATAGCTAATCCTGTTTACTGTTCACTTTCGCACAGAACCTCACACGAGCGTGAAAAGTGTGATGATGAAAGAAAGGTTGGTATGCTGAGGAGTAAGTGAGGGCATAACATGGATGTTATATCGTTCAAAGTGCGTGTTAGTTGAGGAAAAATAACAAAGTCTATAAATATTGCCCAAGAAAAACGACCCAATTAGTAATTTCATAATCTGTTTACCCTTGTAAGCGATTTATATCAACCACGCCAAGTTTGACCAGTAGAACAGAAAGGATGGCGAGGAAGAGTGAGTCCAGGGTAGGGAGAGACGCGATGGTTGACAGGTTCCCAAATGTTTGAAACGGTGTACAAGCCACCTATATATCTACGGTTGGCTCTGCCAGACTCCTTGGGTGATTAGCGGAGTGATTTGGTAGAGGAGTTAGCCTGCCAATGGCGCTACACATAGGCGATCACTAAACTCCTCTGACAAAATATTCAGCCATTCGTACTAGTAATAGGTGGTAAAACAGTTGGATGTAATGTGAACATTAAAATAACACAAACCATATCAACGGTTTATGTACATATGGGTAGCTTTAAACGCCATCCTGCACTTTGCGTATTTTTCACTAGAGGGTGTTTGTGCATGGCTACGAGCCCCAGATGTATTTGTGTACATTCGAAGCAACTGCTGATGTCGCTGATTTGATGCCATATAGCTATCGTCAATATCTAGCTCCCGTCTTACCGAAAAATTTCAATTTCATCAAAGCTCGTCGTGATAAAGGGGACAATTACTTTTGTATAACACTTGGTCTATGATGTTGCTCCAGTGGCCACTGGATAACAGATCCAGAGCCGGGGATGGAGGTGGGGGCGTATGGTAGAGTGGTTACGGTAACTGACGGGAGATCCAGAGATCGGGGGTTCGATTCCCAGCAAGACGGTGTGTCTTTTCCTCACTCGTTGAGGTGGAGAATGGGTATCTGAAGAGGCTTTGGGAGGTAATAGGCAGTGGAAAGATCGGAATGTGGAAAGATCGGAATGTGGAAAGATCGGAATGTGGAAAGATCGGAATGTGGAAAGATCGGAATGTGGAAAGATCGGAATGTGGAAAGATCGGAATGTGGAAAGATCGGAATGTGGAAAGATCGGAATGTGGAAAGATCGGAATGTGGAAAGATCGGAATGTGGAAAGATCGGAATGTGGAAAGATCGGAATGTGGAAAGATCGGAATGTGGAAAGATCGGAATGTGGAAAGATCGGAATGTGGAAAGATCGGAATGTGGAAAGATCGGAATGTGGAAAGATCGGAATGTGGAAAGATCGGAATGTGGAAAGATCGGAATGTGGAACTACCGTTAGCTACCGTTAGCTACCGTTAGCTACCGTTAGCTACCGTTAGCTACCGTTAGCTACCGTTAGCTACCGTTAGCTACCGTTAGCTACCGTTAGCTACCGGTGACAGCACACCTGGACAACAGACCGCTGACTATCGTGCAGTAATTTACCAAGATGGTAGGCGGCGCCCACCAAGATCATAACATCATTGGACGCGTTGATCTATAATTGTCTTCGTCAGAAAGACTATGGAAATAGTTGGCCGCATTGTGGGTGACAGCGGATTTAGGGATATAACTCTGGAAGGCATGATTCGAAGTCCATGACATTTGCTAACGGTAGCTAACGGTAGCTAACGGTAGCTAACGGTAGCTAACGGTAGCTAACGGTAGCTAACGGTAGCTAACGGTAGCTAACGGTAGCAAATGTCATGGACTTCGAATAACGGTAGCTAACGGTAGCTAACGGTAGCTAACGGTAGCTAACGGTAGCTAACGGTAGCTAACGGTAGCAAATGTCATGGACTTCGAATAACGGTAGCTAACGGTAGCTAACGGTAGCTAACGGTAGCTAACGGTAGCTAACGGTAGCTAACGGTAGCTAACGGTAGCTAACGGTAGCTATCTTGGTAAATTACTGCACGATAGTCAGCGGTCTGTTGTCCAGGTGTGCTGTCACAAGAGATGTTGTTCATAACAGTTTCCGTTTATTTATTTCAACAGAATATTCTTGTCGCCTGTTGGTGATTTTCAGTTACTCTTGGGGGAGAACCGCAACATAAAATAACACAATATTACAACATATGTAGATCTAATATTAACTCAGTATTTTAGAATGTGTTTCCGTGTGGCTAGTATTTTAGTTTGTAAATCTCGGGGTGGATAATCTCCAAGCAGATGTTGGGGTGGGATATCGTAACAGAAAATCACGGAAAACGTTACGATCTCCCACTCAACATCTGCTTGGATATTAGGGGTGGGGTTGGAGTTGTAGAACTAACCATGACATAAGTTTCTATAGCTACCTTGTATATATTGTTTTTTTTTTAAATTTGTCATTGTCGAAAGTTGATTCTAAACTGATTTTCAGTGACATTTACTTGTTGTGCTTCTACTGTTCACCGGTTCCAACAGACCCCTTAACTGATTTATGGACGTTTTGCCTAGGTTCGTAGAACAAGGAGACGCCATGTTTACAACTGATCAGTTTTATTGAGTTCAGACAACACATCAACGATATAAGGCACACCTTTCAGATGTGTAACATTAAGTCCACGGATCACTCTAACGTTACGTGACTATAGAAGTGGTTTCAGACGCTACCAGTACTATTCTACTGGACCGCGTCTTACACATGTTTATTTTGATATTCGTGTCTTCAATACTTCAATAATCTTCCGCATACATTTTCGACAACGCGATGACAAATAAATAACAATCATATATAAAAGGATCTGTACACTTTATATCTTGTCTATTTACAAACTTCCGCTCGCAGTTTTACTGTCCATCGCTAGGTGTCGACTTCGCCTCTCTACTGCACGGGGAGGTGGAGCTTTCGGGCCGCACTGCAGAGGTGTACAGGCGCTGGCAACCAGGAGAGATGACCTTCCCGTCGTCAGACGAGACGCTACGGACGTCATCCTCGTCGTCAAGGCTCGTGACGTCGATGTCGGAGTCGCAGGCGTCGTCGGCAGCCTTGGTCGTGCGCTCGGCCACCTCCCGCTGCTGCTTGCGCCACTTAGCACGGCGGTTCTTGAACCATACCTGGGGACAGAACAGCATACAGTCAGACCATGGCTAACGCGACACATTCTTTCTTTTCTATAAACCTACTGGCTATGTTTGTCCTTTGTAGGCAAGAAGTTCAACTTGTCAGCACGCTACACCAACCTATAGACCATAGACCATTGTCGCTGCGGCCCATTGATACCATTGTGCCATACTAAGTGGCAAATCTGCGGTAGCGAAAGGCCATCCGTCGCCCTTTGTGGGACACTAGACCATTATCCAAACTGTTTTGTACACCGTAGTTTTGATTGATTGTTAAGTTGATACCACAACTGTTACATCGTTTGAACAATTTAACAGCTTGTCGGGCGTAATCCGTCGAATACACATCGCCATGAAAGCAAACATACGCCAGCCTGCCACACGTGTGTACTGGCCCTTTGTCGCACACACTCGTCACATAAAAACAGTTCAGCGCTTCAATATAGCATCCTTGGTGAAGGGTGCTTCAACAAATTACAACTGAATGAAAAACAAATTTGTGCCCACGCTACTGTGCGCAACACATGTAACTCGCTTTTTCTTAAAATATATTGAAGCGTCATTGAAGTCTAAAAATACCCATTTGGCATATCTCTCTACAACCCCCCGTCTGATTTAATATGCCGCACATCATGTGAAAATCTTATGGAGAATATAAAACTGTAGTTCATGTAGTGAAACGGCGCGTAGCTCACCTCAACTCTCTCCTCCTTCAGCTCCACCTTCATGGCGAGCTCCTCCCGCAGCAGCACGTCCGGGTAGTGCGTCTTCTCGAACGTTTTCTCCAGCAGCTCCAGCTGCTCCTCGGTGAAGATGGTGCGGTGCCGCCGCTTCCTCCGGCCCTGCCTCCCGAACATGGCGGGATGGGTCGCCTGGCCGATCGCCATCTGCACCGGGGAGGTTGTCCAGGCCGGGGCCGTGTAGGCAGGGATGGGCAGTCCGGGCACGTAGGCCGAGGCCATGCATGGAGAGGCGGGATAACCTGGAAAATTCAAGATGAATATAGTTCAGATACAAAATCTAAGAAAATCACAGAAGAAACACAAAGAGAAGCAAGCGGTAGCTTCCTTTCACATAGAGAAAATGGTGGGAAATTCAAACAAGGAAGAAAGTCACAAGTTTACGGACAAACATAATTACGGTAGTGTTGGCCATAAAACATCAAAACATGGTCTTTGAGGACAGGAACCGCCGATCGGCAGGTTCTTTTCATCAGGGATGCTGGTTCGAAAATTATACTAATTGTTTGTGTGTCGTTCTTCTAACACTTTCAGCACACAAAGTTGTTTTCTTGTGTAACCTATTCTGTGTTTAGTAATAATGTTGTACAGTAAGAAATTGGAAACTTGGATAAACCAGAGGCCTTTCCAGATACAGAATCACGAAAACGCCCGGCTAACGACAAAAAAAAAAGAGTCAGGATTCTCAGAAGTCACACTGGATTTATCTTTTACACCACAAATTTCCCTCAATCAGAAAAGCATATATGTCCAAAGTTTAGTAGGAGCAGATTGCGGGATTTAGCGTGGGACCCACAACCTCACTGTTTGCGCTCGGGCCGTTCAAAGACCCATGCGGGTTGGGAAGAGCACAGAGCCAAACTCTATAAAATGTTGGATCTTTGCGAGCGATGAAGCCAAACGTGCTCAAACACACCTTTACCGGTGCCCAATTGTTACCGGAGTTTTGGGTCGTTGTCGTCGAACTGAATACCAAGCTGAAAATTGGTACCGATTTGCACACCTGCGTGTCGACCCGCTTTGTGCGGAAAAGTGTTCTTACGTAAAAACACGCCGTCTGTCGAGTTCCGCCAATAGAATTAGGAAGCCAGGAATGAGGCATAACATTATGTCGCCGCTATTACTGCTGGCGACGACAAGCAGTCCCGCAGAATTGCCCCCAGTGCCCATTCAGATGAGCACAAGCGTTACGCAGGTGAACACACAGGGACACTGGCGTGTTACGGTCAAGAACGGTCTAGAACTCGCTTATCGTGCGAATACTCGTACATGCAAGGACTTGGTTCACACGTGAGAATTTTTTAAGAAGGAGAAGGGCGAAAGGAAGCTCTGCTAAAGCATGCTTCATGTTGTCCTAAATTGAAAGGAGTTTTGCACAAATACGCACCAATCTTTCAAAGTGCATTTTAACTTAAAATAGTCCTCACCTGTCGGGTATTCCTGTGCGACCATAGCGGGATAGACGGCGGTGGGGTGGCAGGGCATGGGGACCCGGTAGTAGGCCGGGATGTGCTGCGGGGTTGGCCGGCGGGCCAACAGGCTCTCGATGCTGAAGACAGACGGGCTTGAGACGGTAGTCATCGTGACTTCTTCAGCTGTGTCGGTCAGGAAAGGCAAAAGGCTCGGGGTGTGGTTCTACTCGGGCGGGTTCGGAACTCCGAAGAAGACCCAGAGAGTGGAAGCAGCCAACTGATGCTTGAGTCGCGCGGTCTTGGCTTTTTAAATGCTTCCTGCGCATTCATTACAATAATTTAGCATGCCTTTGATGCACCACCGAATGTCATTGTTCCGAACAAACACGGAGGGCGAGATGAAGGCATGCAAATGTTTCACGCCGAATTCGAAAACAATGGACGGGTGATTACTTTTGAAGTGATTTCCATTTTCTTACGACCAACGACGTCTGTTTCAGGCCCGCCTGTTTGTTCTGCTTGAATTAAGAAATCTAAACCTATCAAATCTGATTATAGTTTTATTCCCTTGAGTATCTATGTTTGGTTACGTGAAAGTCAAAGTCCGGACATAGACTACAACACTAACATGCGCCTCGCCCACCCATCTTGTTAGGAATTTTCGTCTAGGCTCGAACGTCACTTTCAACTTAGCATCTCAGCAATTCTTAATCATTTTCTTCCACGGTACATTTCCAAGTCATGGGCGTCCCAGTGTCCGTCGCCATGGGGGAGGTATTGGGTGTTAATGTGCCCTTTTGACACCCTATAAAATATTTTAGCACGAACGATTCAGCGGACAGTGGATTATCAACCTGCCTATTGTTACAACACAATCTGTCAAAAGATCAGGTATGCGACACAGAAGGACACACGGTAGGCACAAGGTTTGCTGAAGTATGCTTGGGGCGTTTTCGATTACACAAGTTATCGAAAAATAAAGTTAGCCAACAAAAATAGTGGCCTAGTACTATTTGCAAATACTAGTACTAGCATCGTGAATTGCTCCCTTGCAAAAATCCATCAATCTATGTGTGCGAATGTTGTGCGGTAATGGTGTATGGACGGCGTGCTGTGCCAGAATGTGTATTCGTACCTGAAATGTGTTACTGTTACATGTATATTCAGTCCACGTACGGGCGGATAGTGTGTATTTGACCTGAGTCAAAAGTATGTCTTGTAGATATTCCACAACAGACTGAACGTCATACCGTCACATCACAGAAAATACACTGCCAAACCCCTGATTCTACCTAGGTGTCAGAATTTCTGATTTTTTAAGTACCACGGGCAAAATTTGGTGATTTGACGTTGTGTCTGGTACAAAAGACGTGTATTGGGAAGCCACAGATTGGAATCAGGCGTGTTTATGTGGTTAATTTGATGGTATAACAAGATCCTTCAAATCCTAATTCTCCCAGTCTGAAGGAAGATTTGGGGATCTCCGATCGGTTGGTACACACTCAGGACAAGTCGACACGTCCTGGGTCCTCCTGAGCAGATAAATGGGATTAAAACTTCACTCAGCACCTTATCAAGGAGGTTTACCCCCGTGGTCTTATAGGAGTGTTTGCAACTTCCCAAACCGATAAGTGTGTAGGATTTCTATCCTCGATGTCTAAAAACTGTACAAAAAAAAACTGTACCGGGGCAATTTCTGAAGATTCTACCGAATCTTAGAACATATTAGAAGCGCAGACAGGCTGTGTTGAATATTCATAGCCCAAATGAAAGCTCAGTTAAGCAAACGTATACTAACTATGACATATAAAAGCGTTTTGATGGAAGTTTAATAGCAATTATATTTCTTGTGACTTTTCTTGTGACATTTCTCCAGTCATCTCTACATTTCCTTTGGTGCCTTTGGGAGAACAAGAGCGCGACGAGAGATGAATCGGTCCCTCCCCCACACGTGATACCCAGACTTCCCAGGTTCTGTAGTGTTCTCGGTTTTGCCAGCTTGGAATGAGATGGTGAAGACTGTGTAACACCTAAGAACACACATGCAAGTCCTGCCCCCCTAAGTAATACGCCTAAGCCTAGACTAGACGTAAAGAACAATTTTGATAACGACCATACCGTATTTATATTGAAACGCTGCGTGTACCTTTCCCACGAGAAATATATAATCAGGAAGTTCCGAGCACGAACTATTAGCGATCTTTTCTTATAACAAGTTTGCATACACCACAACGCCTATAGCTATACCTGCAGTTACAGGCATTCATGCATAACTTTATACTTTTACGCACTGTTAATAATGTACGGGGCATGTGAACAACACCTCTGGATTTCTGAGAACCATTCTCGTACTCTTTGTGGTCCCCAATAGACTGATTTCTCTTGATGCTAATTCAACAACGAAAACAAAAAGAGAAAATCTCTCCCAGTTTGCATTGAAGTTCTAATTGGTGGTGGTTGTGTGGTGTTTGCTCTGCGCGGGAAGTCTTTAGCATTACACGGCTTGTAGGTCCGAGCTGTTTGCTGGCCGAAAATCCTTAGTCGAGAAACAAAGGAGCTGTAAGAATCTTACGATCTTTGACACCTCTCCAAACGATTTACGTCAATGAAGGTGTGAAAACCTGGACCCTCCACAGCTGTGTCGACTTCCGTCTATAGTTCATCTGTTTAAAAGTAACGGCCAATCTTATCAAACTGTACCAGAACTGAGAAGACATAAACTTAGATTTCTGAGAGAAATTGTAATGAAATTGATGAAAAAAAAACGCCTTACGTACTCTTGTTACACCAGGGGCCGTCGGAATCACCTGATCATGAATGATACAGGGACGCGTATGGCTAGATTGATGCGGCTGACTAATCGCATGGCTGGTGCAACGGATCTGTACCGTTGATATGAGACAAATGCAAAAGCTTTGGAAATGTTGGTTAACCAAAAAGTATGGAAGAGCACAGCGCCATGAAGGTTTATCGGAAAGTTATCATCATGAGATAAAAGTTTTATTTTCGGTTGAAAGACGAACTCTTGTGAAAATTACTGTTGCAGTCGCCAGTTTTACATCATTTCCATTTATCCCACTTTAGGCTGCAGTATAGAGAGTTGTTCTTTTTATTCGTGCGTCTGCTGTTGAATTTGGCGTAGGCCACGTTTTGAGGAGAAAGGTAACTTCTAGGTCAAGAATCAGGGCTACAGAAAACATGGTACTTGGTCTGTGGTGCCACCTTTTCTTACAAATGACGTCGACCAGGCACTGAACGAACTAGCTAAACAGTGTTGAAAGCCTATCTCCAAGCAGATTTGTTCGGGGGCAAGGGGAGTCTATTGGCCGCCTGTACTGCTTGGAGATTATTGATAACCAGTTCTGTTGGGAACTTTGTGCATGTACTATTATCTCCGTAATGTACAGCTTAGGCAGCGTTTGTTTTCGGGAAAATTACTAAGTTTGCTTGCACTAACACTTACTTCTCTACTTCAGCACCTCTTTCCGAGTGTTAATCATTTGCTCACGTCTCGACCGTCTACAGTTTCACGGGATTAAATCCATTGATTAAGCCTAATCAGCTTTAATTAATTGTCCACTCTAACTGGGACGGAGTTGACCATGTGACATCCATCTCCTATACACATTTTTACGTCGCGGTGTTACCTCGTTGCCGGAGATAATGACTTCCCCGCCCAGTCGTACATATACATGCGCGAAACTCTTGAACTTCCCACCTCGGCGCCCTTGAAGCGGTCCCTCCGGTAACTTGTGAAGATCACCACATTGTTATTCTATTTGTTCGACCCATTCGGAACGACAAGACCTGTGTGAAATGATTAGGACAATTAACGAGATGATCAAAACGTTTCTATAAGGAGTTGAATCGACCGTGACGGGTGATCAACGCGTCCATTATCGACCATTGTGTACCCATTCATTACCACTTACACAGCCCACCTTGGGACCGGTCCTCCTTCCTACATTTTCATTTTAATGACTGAAACTTGCAAATTTCTCGATGAATTTTGATAGTCTACAGATGGAAAACAAACGACCACCGTGTCTTCAATGACCTGGCTTTTTACTTTAACCACAGCAGGGTCACAGCAAGTGTGGTCTTTATTCATCTCATAGGTTTCACTGATGACTCATAAAATTTAGAAGTCTTTTGTACACTGTTTTGTTCTTCCAATGTAATTCGTTTTACCTGGAGAGTTGAGACTGATAAAGATATTCAGATATCCTAAAATTGAGCCGAAAAGAAAAGGATAATATTGCTAGACCTGGGAGGTAGCTGTGTGTAACACTGGAAACAGCGGCATTGGAAGTGGCAGCGAAATGTATAACGTTATGATATGGGACTAATAACTGCCATGTGTAACTTCTAGACCAATCTAGGTGTCCTGTCCTTTCCCTTCTGGGCGACTTTTCAACTCCTGTCACTCTTTTTAAGTTCAAATACCGTGTTGCGCCATTAGTCACGCCTGGGACGTCACAACAGCTAGCTAGTGCCTCTTCAAACCGAACAATCAGGACAGAATAGTCTGGAGTTTATATCGACCGTGAGTACTCGCCACATTAGACTTGGCCTTTTGCACTTACAAAGGCCCAGGAATGGCCAAGACAACAAAGTTTCAAGAGCACTGTATGAAGCATTGCTGTGAGCTTGTGGCAGTGTCGTACATCCTTCACTTAGCAATTCTCAACAATTCATTTTTTTTAATAGGTGACTGCAGTCTAAATTGGGAGAAACCTTTTCCATGACATGAAGCAACCAATAGGAAACATATACATGTATCAATGTAAGCTCTGTTTGAATCACATCTATGTTTGAATCACATCTAGTTTACAAAGTTGTCTCCCATGAAGACACAAACATCACTTTGTGTTGTGTACATGTATATAGTTTTTAATGTCCAGCCTGTACAAAAACATAACTCATTATCTGGTTGATGGATATATATGTTATCACAAGCCGATTTACTATAAGTGTGCAAACAAAATAGTGAACAAAGAAAAAGAGTTTACACTGAATACAGAATATACACAGGTCTGATTCTCTCTTTGTTGATGTACCACATCACTTCCAGGATGCTGAATGGTCCAGAATAAAAACTCCAAAAGGTTACAATTTTGTGCAGCAATAACTTTCATTAGTTTTATTGACCATCATGTATTTTAACAACTAGCATTGTCTGTGCTTCAGTCTGTTTTTCATCAGTCCAGTTAGAGTAAAAACTCCAAAAGGTTGCAATTTTGTGCAGCAATAACTTTCATTAGTTTTATTGACCATCATGTATTTTAACAACTAGCATTGTCTGTGCTTCAGTCTGTTTTTCATCAGTCCAGTTTTAGTGAGAAGGAAGCTCCACAAGAACAGCCATGGTCAGCATTAGGATTGTTGATGATGCGAAATGCAGATCGAATCAGTTCTTCGTGATAGTCAATTGTGGATCCCTTCAGAAAATCTAGTGACTCCTTGTCTACAGTGACTCCCACTCCATCTTTTGTAAATACCCTGGGGAAACAAAAACAGAAAATAATCACATGTGTTCATAAGGCAATGCTGAGTGGTGCAACTTACATCAGAGTACTGTCCATCTTTAACTACTGTATTTATGAATCTGTAGGATTCCAATAATCAATTCAAAACAGTGACTTCTGCTCAAGAAGAAAGTTTTGCATAAGACCACATCAAATGTGTTTTTAACTGTTTAGGGAGGTTGCATAGTTTAGGTGCATGCTTGTTTGTATTTTCCACTCTGCTAAAATCAATGCCTGAGACAGAATAATCTGAACTGTGCTGTGAGAATGGGGACAACCTTTGTACTTCACAGGACACCTCACTCTTCATTAGGTTTGAGAAATAGGCTGCCTATTATATAAGAATAAAAAACTACTGTTAGTTCTAAAACAGCAGATATGCTCACCTGTCATCTTTGCCAATGTTCTTGTCTAGTTCAAACTTGTACTGGAACCCTGAGCACCCACCTCCCTCAACAACAACTCTCAAGAACTCATCTTTCTCACTGATTTTCTTCAATTGCTAGAAGGTAGACACAGCAACAAATCACTTTCTGTCAGCTTGTATGACTTATAAGCTCAAGATATTACTTTCATTATCACTTGTGACCATGTATTCCTGGGGGGATAAAAATACACAGTCAACATTTTTGCTAATATCAATTAACTACACATTAATGTTTGAGAAAAAGTACTCAGTCTGATAACTTTTCCAACCTGTAGGTTGTTGTGTATAGATATGGCATATACTCAAAATTCCTCAATCAAAAGTTTGCCTCAACAATTGAAGTATACTGAATAAAACAGTGAAACCCTAGTTAAGACATTTTGCTCATTGAGACCTGCACAGTTACCTTAACACAGCTGTCACTGAGTCGGAGCTCCTCAGGGATGTTTGCAGCTTGAGCCTCCATACTGAACAATCTCCTGCCACCACAGTCTGGTAGGGAAGGCTGTGTGGACCAGGGATGGCTTGACAATGAGATCAGTTGTCTACTTCTGTGAACGACCTGTGGTCTTATCGTCATCCTGAAATACATGAAATCCTTTTCAAAATGGTCCAGCTGCAGTTTGTAATATAGCTGGTAGGAGGCATGCTTTCAACCACTCCAAACAAAACACAGGCTGTAGTGAATAAGACTACTTTACTGCAGATAATGTAAAAACAGGACAGATTCAGAGCATTAAAATTTCATCTGTGAACAGTCTAGGTCATCACAACTCATCCCACACAGCAGCTGATAGGTCATGTCCAAAAAGTCTAGTTTAAATTTTCTATACTGTGGAACAGTATGTGAGCACTCTACAAAACAGTGGTGTCATTATTATTCTGATGACAATAGGTTAGACACTGACCACTTCAGACCTAAAAAAAAAAGAAGCCAAAACGTTGTTTTTGGACCAAATCTAAAAGTCTACACTCTACACCGTCTCATCCATCTAAGATCACTGACAATTTCCAAAGAAAAGGTCTTCTGCTTTATCATATTATAAAAGAGGCTACAACCCTACAAAATGGACCTTGGGCACCTGCATGTAACAGTGACCTTTGCCCTGTACATTGAAAGCCTGGATGATTGTCAGGACCTGGAAAATTCTGTCAAATAACGTAGAAGAAATGGATGCTGACTAGACACCTGCTCTATGTGTGGACAGGAGGAAGCAGAACTTACCGGTAGTATTTCAATAAAAAAAGATGCACTGGGTGGGGTAGGCTATAACTACATGTACCTAGCCTAGGGCTGCTTCCTGTTGTCACCTGACATTGTGATTCTAAATCTAATTAAATAAATAAATAAATAAATAATACTTGTCAGGGGTCGAAATAGATTTTGGTGCCAACTTGCACTGGTGCAGATGAAAAAAAAATACTTGCACCAGAAGAAAAATAGTTGCACCCCCCAAAAATAAAACGAACACAACCAAAAGTACATGTAGTAACTTTAATAAAAACTTCATGGATTCTGGTTTTGTTCCCTTTCCAGTTCTTTATTGGGTATTTCTACAGGTACTGGTAGTAACAGCGGATAAAGCAAACTTGCACCGCAGTGCATACCGGCAAAAAATTAGTTGCACAACACCAAATTTACTTGCACCAAGTTGCACACAGAGGGGTATTTCGACCCCTGCTTGTCAATGCACTTTCAGAGGTTTAAACTTAAGGAACCTGAAGCCCCAAAACGCACCAAAACACATATTTTGGGCCTGCCACAGGGGCTAGCATTCCGGTGTGTCAATAACAATATTTTTTTCTTGCTGCCACACCGGGAGTGTCAATAGCCACAACCTTTTTATTTTATTTGGGCAAGGAGGTTAACGTTATACGTATAACCTCCTTGATTTGGGATACTGCAAACTTGCTGGTGAAAAATATTTATTTTGCTATTAGAAAGTAGTTTTGGTTGAGGTAAACAGACAATTGTTTATGAAAATACTGCATACAGCATAATTCAAAACTACCTATGAACACATAAACACCAGGTGCACGCACCAGACTGGCATCTCCGCTCAGCAACACTAATAAACAGTGTATCTGTTCTATAAAAACCTAACCGTTAACATTATATCAGCTTTACACGGTCATGTAACGTTAGTTTACGAACGTCAACATAACGTGATGTTATCGATCGGTCAAATCCATGATTTCCGAGAAAGAGGAAAGCAATCATTTTCGGACTTTAAGTGCCCACTAGTGCCTAACTCTTGGTGCTTCTGGCAAGATCTTACATAACATGCTCCACCCACAGTGTGTGCTCCACCCACCCACTCCCAAACTCCCACCCACACACGGGTAAATACGTCAATTATTTATAAGGCGTTATCCGAGTTGCCATAGTGAAATTTACAAAAGCAGTGTTAAGTTAAGATTGAAGTTCTATGGCTGTGGAGGACCTAGACTTATCGTTGGTGGTCAAAAAGATAACTGACCTAGAGAATGACGACAATCCTGTCCGACCCAGAGCCGCCATTTTACCTTACGTCATTTCCGCTTCCACCTTATGCAAAGATTATTATTGCTCTGTCCTTGAACGGACTGGAATGTTAAGTTACTATGATCTAAACGAGACAACTGTATGAAAGATCAGTAAATAATTGAAAATCCGCAGAATTGGCTCGAATCGACAAGAGACCTTTATGCTGCACTCTGCATGTCAACAAGCCCTGGGGCATGCCGGGAATGCTTCGCCTTTGGTTAGGAAGAAAACACTGCTTCTCAGATCAGGTAAAACTGGTGGGCAAAATATTCAATTGCTGTCTTTAACAGTCGTTTCTGACGTCTTCGTAATTGTGAGAAAATCTTAAGTAGTTGCTGATCTTATAAAGATGGAGACGAAGGGAGCTGTATATCCGAGAAGCTAGCTAGAGGCCGTGCTTATCGGAGGTCGAGGGGTGTGTACCTAGAACAAGGAACAACATCATGGTGGTGTTCAACGGGCTGATAAAGGTGAGGGTCTGCGAGGCTCAGGACCTGCGCCCCACGGACTATGCCACACGGCACGCAGTTGTGCGCCCCGCCTCACAGGTCCTAGATCCGTACGTCAAGCTGAACGTGGACGACACGTGCTTCGGACAAACAACGGCGAAACCAAAGACGCTGAACCCGAAGTGGAAGGAGGACTTCACGACTGAGGTGCATAATGGGCACACGGTTGGTGTGACTGTGTTCCACAACACAACCATAGGCCCTGATGACTTCGTGGCCAACTGCAATGTGACCTTCGAAGAGCTTCTACAAGAACAGGGTGGCAGCGCTGACATATGGGTAAGTTTCTCCAAGAATATCTTAAGATTCTGCAATGGCTTTCATTGTAGGATTCATTTCCGTTTTCCCTCATGACCTCTGAACTCTAGGGTGATGTACTGATGTAACATACTGACTGATGAGTCTATCCAAGTCAAAACAAGTGCATGGAGAATCATTGGTTTACTTTATTGACCAAGGAAGCCACAATGATGTATCAAATCGTCCACTCACAGTTTAAGTTCAGAGGTCACCTGTCAAACAGCTAAAGCCAATGTCAAAATATGTGTTTGTTAAAATGTAATCTGATATCTACTGCTGAATTACATGTATCAGTTCAAGATGTCCCTAATGGATATTTAGTATGGGCAGAAAAGAGTAGACTGTAATTGCCAGTTTCCTGATGACTCACCACACTGATGCAGGTCTGCTGGAACCCACAAGGAAGTGGGTGTCATGTTACTGGTCTGGAGGTGCATCAAATGACAAAATATTGTACCAGGAAGAGGCAGAAGGAAAATACACAAAGTAGAATTGTGTACCCAACCATATGTGGGGAGTAGATTGAATTGAGATTGGAAGATTGATGTTAGTGGATTAATGTCAGATCAGACATCCTTAATGGAGGTTAGTATTGCCTCTGACATGCAGATGCTAACCTTGGCTATATCTGACCTTGGCTTTGGGAAAAGTACATTGCAAACCAGCTGTCCACAGGATTTGGTAACCCCATTTGTAGGACTGTGAGCTCTCAGCATTCAAGCCTTGGCCTAAAAGGAGCTGGAGCTTCAGCTGCATTGACATACTTTTTGGACACTATGATCCAAAATGGCCGTGGTGGAGCTTGACATGCTTGGTGTTCCATTTTGAAAGGCCCTTTAAAGGTGCTGCTGTAGCTTGTAGCATGAACAGTAGATCCAGACTTGTACAGTCATGTCTACTAGCAGGACCTTTATCTTGGTACATCATTTATGTGCTAGATTGCAAATGCTGTATTGCTGTGGTTTGCTGCTGGGGAAGGTATCAAAGCCTGTGAATTGGGTTAGAATGTTTGCAGCCTGAACCAGAAGTTAGGTTGCAAAGCTCATTTATAAAATCTGATCTTGGTGGAGATGCAGATTTGTTGTGTTACATAAAGGGTACTTGCAGAGGGAAATGATAGAACCTGACAGTTAGATGGCCCACTGTCATGACTGTTATGAAACCAAATAATGACATTCAGCTGTCCAAAAATAAAAGGTGGTTTTGTGGTACAGCTGTGTAACTATTTGTTTTTCATTCTAGTTAACATACCCAGGACAGGTCTGAACTGCAATATGGGTCCATTTACCCTGTTTGCCAATGTTAGTTGTTGGTCCATAAATAATGCTGTTGTTAAATAAATAGAACAAACTGAAAATAATAAGTAGTGGTTAAATAAGTACTGTAGGCTGGGCATTCATACACGTTTGTCCTGGGCACTATGAGATATTGTTGTGTCATTGTTCGTTATTCACTAATTCATGAACATTTGAAGGATTGTTCCTGCATTGGAGAATAATTGTAGTCAAACATGTCAATATGTTTCTTGCTCATCTGTGAACTAATTAAAGATTTAGACTAGAGTTATAGTGGTAGTTAGCACTGACCTGTCCTTAGGATAGGAGTTAAAACTTCTGACCATTACCTGGCAAGGTATACTGTATGTGGCAGGAAAAGAGAGACCCCTTGTACCCTATGCCAATAGTACATGCAGATTTCTTTATGGTCATCTCGATCAATTTTGTATAAACTAAATACATTGTACTGTGTTTCCAACCATTCGGGTTAGCCCAGTTAGGACAAGTGAAACTGTCTCCATTGTGATGATACAGGTTGTTTATATTAAGTGTGGTACAGTAGCTGTAGACCTGGGCATCCAATTGGTCGACTAGAGTCAGGTATTACATGTACCTACAACTGGTGAGAGTGAAAAGTTATCTCCTCATGTAGGTATTTTGTTTGGTTATTGTGATAGAATAATAGTAGTGTGTAATGATGGAATCACTGTACTTTTATGGATGTTCAATGGAGTGTGAAAGTCTATCATGGCATACGGGGTAACAAATAAGGTAGAGTCCTTGAGGTTGCCACTACTACTAGTCTGGATGGACTGGTTGATACAAATTGTTGGATTGAATTAGAGACTGGAACAAATTTCGTTGATCATACATCAGCAACAACTAAATGTTGCCCATGAACATTGAAAAATAATTATACTATAAGTTGGCAATGAATACGTAGGTGAAGGTTAGACATCCAGGTGATAAGATACGCCATTATTCTATCACAATAACCAACAAAATACCAACATGACATATATGCTACCCTACATGAGGAGATAAGTTGGCAATAAATAGTTTATTAAAGATGGTGGATACATTTTTTCCCCCTGCCTCTTTTGCACCTTTGCTACATTTAGAATTAGATGAAAATCATCTTACTTCCCAAATAGAGTTCACTAGGATGCTCAAGCCAGAAAAGCCAAACATTCACTCCCACACACTTTCAATTTGGAGTCAGACAAGCACATAAATTCTCATTCATGATAGAAAATCAATGTTCAAACATACCGAAAATTGGGTTAGAATTTAGAAATGATATTCTCCTCTCATAAACTCAACATAAATCCATTTCTGGGTGCAATGTGCCAGGGTGCAGGTACAGGTGGTAATGATCAGTACAGCAAACAAAAATCTCCATTCACAGTATGTACCCAGTACATGGACCCGTGCAGGCGAGGTACAGGAAGATATCAGAAATACGGTGCAGCTCCAGTTTTGCCTGCACTAACCTGCTTGCGTTTGGTATTTCAAGCCCAGACATTGGAGGATGACCTAACACACCCGAAATCAGACCAAAGCATATTATGAACTGAATTTCATATGATGTCATGTATGGGCAAGGGCCAGATATTGCTGAAGAGGATCTGGGCTTGAACTTCTGGAACTGAACATGGGCCAAAACCTGAATGGGCCAAACCAGAAACTAGTACCCATAATAGCAGGTCATGAGATTTGTTATATCACTCTTGTAACTCTTTGTAATGATATGTAATTAAGTTTCTTACCTCTGTGAAATTTTTACCCAGAAAACAAATTTATAAATCCATGTCTTGGCAAAATTCTACCAGTAGTGCTTCTATAATAACAAGTGGGAAAATATATGTACTTGTTCCTCTTGTTGCTCTTGTGTATCAGGACTTGACTGTGTATTACAACAAACTTAACCAGGCATATTGATACTGCTAGGCTTTGTAATGCATTGGCCATAGCATGGTGTGGAACTGCAGATACAGGTTCATAAGAAAACAATGGATTGACTTTGAGTGGTTAATCTATACTACAGTACTTATAATAGCTAAGATCTAACTTGTCCAAAACTCTTCTGGGGCAGAACACAAAGAATTACACTCTTTCCACTGGAATTTGTGGTGAAGGGACAAATATTTCACCTGATTTACTCAATAAAAATTTGCTTCTGAAAATGACATTTCACACAGGGTTTGAAATTCAGATGTCAGATTGAAAATTTTATGACCTTGCTAGGCCTTATTACACTTTTTACAGGCCATGTTTTAGAAATTAAAGAAGTTCTTTTCATAGTCTGTGCTTACAAGTAGTTTGTGTATAACATCATAAACGTAAATATTGGATGGAAAATATTTTGGTGAACATTCATTTAGCACATGTTTATTGGTATTAAAGTTGCATAAATTCCTGAAATGGAAATAAGGCCACAGAGACATATAATCACTGCAGTTGTGTTGCAATTGCATGGTTTGCCTCTCCTGCATGGAAAGGTGGTACTGCGTCTTTAGCCAATGGTACAGGTATTTACAGCCACTTAAGTGTCACAGGCAGCTAATAAGATTGCTGGCTGTCTGTAGGAAAAATTCTCTGGTTTCTACCACTCTGAATGCATGCTGAGATTAACACATCGTGTCCATATTTTATGACCACCACCATCTCTGCTGCATTAATACCCTGGCTAAGATGGTTGAGAAGGTAAGAAAGATACATTGCAGACATGAGGCTAATGTTGTATATGTGAGAATCATTGACAACTTGGCCATACTGTTCTTCCTCTTCCAGTACCAGTATTACAGATGTGAAGTGATGATAGCATTGTTGTTCTAACCAGTATTTGTGCTTTGCATATCTTTGTAACCTCCTTGTTTATATCTTATGTCTACAGGTTGACTTGGAGCCTGCAGGAAAAGTGCACCTGATTGTGGAGCTGAAAGGTGCTGCTTGTGAGCCTGGTAAGGTGGCATTTGGTAAAAGTGCTCAAAACTTAACAAAGGTTCCATAAGAAGACTTTCTAACAGTCATTAGTATTCTCATGGACCTGTTTTTAATATCCAGTGGGCATTTCATTTAACTTGTTTGATGTCACCTGTTAAATGAGATTGTCATAAGCAGTCTAAACATCCCAATGTTTCTTGGTAAAATCAGTGATTCTGACATATCAACAATTATGGTATATTACAGTAGTCAGTCATTGTAAACATGCCTCAGTCTATGTCCATTTACTGTAAATTAATGTTAAAACAAAGTCTCAGGACATGATGATGTCAAAACACAGTTCATAAAGCTGAGATCAAAGTGTAGTCATTGTTCCTTCAAAGCTAGCAAAACAATGTGATCTGCTCCAAATTATGAATAATAAACATTGGCTTATATGAATCTTGAGTATTTCATAACTTATGATGTTTCCCCAACAGCCGCTGCATCAGCATCCGCCTCAGCCTCTGCTGCAGCGGAGAAGGTCTTCAGACCAGGCATGGGCCGACACCAGCGGAAAAATGCCATGCGGCGACGTGTCCACCAAGTCAACGGGCACAAGTTCATGGCCACTTATTTACGGCAGCCAACGTACTGTTCTCACTGTAGAGACTTTATTTGGTAAGTTAACTGGCAGGAAAAAATGTTACAAACCCACATGCTGTAAAACTCGTGATAAGATATGTATTGTATTAGCATTAAAATGTTTTTGCATTTCTATCAATATCATCCGCACTGCTATAGGTCATAACATTTTTTTACATGGAGTTATGCTTGTCAGAAAGAACGTTGTCACATGATTTCTTCATAACACCCCATAGTCATTGGAAAAAATGGCAGAAAAATATTGCCTTCTCAGAAGAGATATAAACCTGTTTCATCAGTGACGATTGAATAATCCAATTTTGACTATTTCTGTCAGTCTGCCATGGGAGTAACAGTCTCTTCCAGGAAGAGACTGTACAGCAGTTTTTGGAGACTACTGTTAAATGGACTACTAGATTGAGTACACCTACACCCTAATTATCTATCATTCTATGGTACCTATTTCATATAAGTGGGAATTTAATCCAGATTGTTCTGTTTCTCAGAAATATTTTGATCCTATTCTCATGTCTTCCTTCAGGGGAGTTCTTGGAAAGCAAGGATACCAGTGCCAAGGTGGGTGTACAACAATATGTGGGATAGTGCAATAAGCTCCTAATGAACTGTACAAAGGTCTGCTTTTGACTTTTTTATTCTCAGTAGGTATGAAAATACACTCCAAGACTCCTGATTTATGTATTTCTGTCAGCTGAAACTCATTTTATTATGGAATAACCCAGTATTTTTATACATTCATCTGAATAGGAGTAGATGTTGTAACTATGTCCAAGCAGTTGATATGCTTTCTCTCGACATTTTTCAGTTTGTACCTGTGTGGTTCACAAGAGATGCCATGAACTGGTCGTTACAAAGTGTCCAGGACAGAAGGAAGCCATGCAAGATGAGGTAAAGAAACCTCTCTTGTTGTAGTTTAATACTAATTCATCTTCAGAACAATACAGGTTGGTATTTACCCCATACCGTAATATGAAACCTGATGTCAACTAACGATTTTTGTACCATGATGGTACAAGAAACATTATATTAGTTTTGTATTTTGAAGTGAGCAAAGTAAGCAATTTATGACTCAATCTCATTGGGAAGTCAGCTTGTACTGAACATTTTTAAAATGTCTTTTCATCATATCAGGAGGAATGGATCTTAAGAACAACAATGTAAACAAAATGATGGCTATAAAGATTTTTCTGAATAAATTGTGAGTACCGGGTAACATTCTCTCCTCATCTTTGCAGTTTCTCACCTCAAGATTTAGTATCAACATGCCTCATCGATTCAGTACCCACACCTATAAGCGCCCAACCTTCTGTGACCATTGTGGATCGTTGCTGTATGGACTTTTTAAACAAGGGCTCCAATGTGAAGGTATTTGTTTTCTCTTCCTTACATCTACGATTACCTGGGTGTCAGTATAGCTAGACCTGATAGAGCATGCATATTAATACCACTACATCTAATAGATGATCAATAGAAACCAATATAATGTAGTAGGTAATGGAATTATGCACAGAGTAATTAGATTTACACTTTACTTTACTAGATATGTATCAATGAAGTTTCAGATTTTAGGACCCAATTTGAAGTGAGATGTCCTTTATTGAACCTGGCTCTTACATAAAGTTTTTAAAACTTGAATATGGTGTGCCTGTTACAAATGTACAACAAGGCAGATTGGCAATGGACAAGGCTAGTGTGAACAATTGAACCTCTTTGGTGTGGAAAAAGGCATCCTTTCACCAGCTCTTTTTTCAAAGAAAGTTGGGTGATAATGACAATGTACAGTATACCCTTTGTAGTGGGGACATTTAAATGGTTCTTGTCACAGCTTGCAAGATGAATGTGCACATGAGATGTCAGAAGAACGTGGCACACAACTGTGGCATCAACCCCAAGGAGATCGCTCTGAAACTGGCCGAGCTCGGCCTCACAGGCGACAAGTTAACACCAAGGAAAAAGAAGGGCGGCTCCATGGCTTATCATCAGGGCAGACCCCATCAGGTAAACAAGGCAAGAGATCTGTGGAAATCTTTGAAACAAACAGTCCCAGCTTCATGGGTTCAAGATAAGAAATTAAAGGTAGGTTCAGTGGAAACACAAAATGGAGGCTGTATCCTACAGGAAAGAAAAAGGGCAAGATGGCTGCTTGAAACAGAACTCCTTTGTTCTGAATTTTTCAATAGACATATTTATTTATATTAGAATGAATAGAATACCCCCCTTCCCAACAGAGAAAAATATTTATTTGCTGTCTTGTCCTATGATTTTTTTCTTTGATGAAGCAGCCTTTATCAGTTTGGCATGGCTCTTTGCACTCTTCACCATTGGACATTGTGGCAAGCATTCCAATACTAAAAAAGGTAAAACAGTCATCCTCTTTTAAGCTGGAGCATGATTTTCTTTAACTACTTGTGGAGTTTCTTTAACCAAGCGTCATATGTATCTAACAAGCTATAACTTTGGTCTTAAGGTATCATATATAGATGTACCATCCTGTATTCATTCATTTTGTTTGTCTGAAATGTGTGAAGTGTTTCATATCTATAAAAAGTTGGTCATATTAATGACACTACTGTTGACAAAGAACTGCTTGTGTGGTACAGACCTCCAATACTCATGACACAGCCAAGAAGGCAGAGCTGGAGGGGAAGGGAGACAATGAAAAACAGGACAAGAGACCACACTCTGCTCCCAGAATAGATGGTAAGGGTGCCTGCTGAATGGACCTTTCGATAGACTGCGTGTCCTGTTCTCATTAGAGCTTAGGTAGTATATTATCCTTCATGTATGACAATGCTGTATGTACTAGCATGTATATGTATGCTCTATGTGGTCATATATAGTAGGTTTTCTCAAGAATTCTTAGACGTTGAAGAAAGGAACCAATGAATGAATAGCTGCTATATTTGTATCTTATACAATGTACCCAAGAATGCTTTCTTAGAGTAAGATGTTACAAAATACTTGTTGCATGTTGAATGTGTACAGTGTTTGTGTTGGTTACTGTAGATCTCCTATTAAATGAACAAGATACCTGTCATGAGCTTACTATGTTTTGTTTTTCAGACAAAGAGAAGCCATGCACGGACCTGAATGAGAAGCCAGAGAATGTGGAGGAGAATGCCAGCTCTACATCCAGCAACAGCACCGTGACCTCACCAGACCTGTCTGGAGCTCCTGATATAAGACATCGCAGATTGAAACTGGACGACTTCAATTTCATCAAGGTGCTAGGAAAGGGCAGCTTTGGCAAGGTACAGCTATCTGTGTACATATGATGTGGTTATCTGAAGTGTTGGTTATACCATTTCAGCATTTAATGTTTGAATTGAAATTCAAATCTTTGAAATTGAAATATGGTTTTCCATACCTTTTTACAGAATTGGACACAGATGATATTGTAATTACACCAGTAATTCAGCAGTCAGAACAACATCAGGTCCTGTACACCATCATGCTGGGCTGTACTTTCCTCACATTTGGTTGATTAACTTATCCCACAAACTGGCTGTTAGTAAAAAACACTTGCCTTGGGTAAGAATAAACCGCTGCAATTTGACAACAAGATCCACCACTTCCACATGTAACACCCGGGCAGCTAACTTGACAATGTCTCAAAATTTGACACATCCCACATTGATGATCTGAACAATAGATGATATCAACTACATGCACCTGTGTATGTGTAAGTACATTGTACTTAGGAACACAGCTGAGTTAGGATTTACCGCTGCATCAGGCAACACAATATACATAACAGAAGCTGCTTATGTTGTGCTTAATCTGCAGGTGATGCTGGCAGAACTGAAGGAGTCTGATGATGTTTATGCCATCAAAGTGTTGAAGAAGGACGTCATCATCCAGGACGATGATGTGGACTGTACCATGACGGAGAAGAGGGTCCTGCTACTGTCCAGGAAACATCCCTTCCTCACGGCACTGCACGCCTGCTTTCAGACTAAGGTAAGGATTCCAATGTGTATTGTTGTGCTGCTGTCTATGTTGCCAAATCCATCCCCTTTGTGTAGAGTAGTGAGGTGTGTAGGGGAGAGGCCAGACAGAGACAGACTATTCTTGAAGGGTTGATCAATTGGAAATGGAGGACTCTGGGAAGAGTGAATAAAGACGGCTGTTGAACCTTGATCATGTGCTTCTTGACCTTCTTTATTCAACTTGCAACATGCATTTTAACAAAACCAAAATGTCAGTTTCATAATATGTGAAAGCAATGCTCAACATAAAATCTGAGCCTGGCCCGTCCCATCTGCTGTAAAACCATGCAAAAAGCCGTAAGTGAAAATTATGTTGTGCTATATTAGACCAATTAAAAATATTATGTTGTGCTGTATTAGACCAATTTCAGGCTGTTTTTTGGAACCATTCTCGTGCTATGTTCCTGTTATTAGTCCTGTATTCACTCAGTAACTTGATGTATGATTGACCAATGAATTATTTACTACTATAAGCTAATCTGTTGGTAAATGTCAGAAATGTTTAATATCATCTGTTGTTCATTTTCCCAGGACCGCCTGTTCCTTGTAATGGAGTATGTGAATGGAGGGGACCTGATGTTTCAGATTCAACGGGCTAGAAAATTTGATGAACCACGTTCTAAATTTTACTCTGCAGAGGTCATTCTGGCTCTGATGTTTTTACATGAACACGGAATCATCTACAGGTTGGTACAAACATGTCCGTCTGTGATGTTTGTAAGATTTTAGTAAAAAATCAGTACCGATATATCTAGGGGACATGTCATTATGGCATTATTAAGCTCATTATGGCAATGTGTACACATCTGTGAATGTTTACCCTCCTACATTAGCCTGTTGCTAGCTTAAGTACTTGGTAACGTAAATAGTGACAACACTTTCATCGCTAATGGAATTTCATCATTATGTCATCATATTGAGACATTACTCATACACAAGTGCCATTTGTTGATGAATTACTGATGGATTTGAGTGGTGCAACTTCATTTGTTTCTCTTTTGCAGAGATTTGAAATTGGACAACATCCTTTTGGATGCTGATGGCCATATAAAACTTGCCGACTTTGGCATGTGTAAAGAGGGCATTCTGAATGGGAAGCTCACCACCACGTTTTGTGGAACACCAGATTACATTGCTCCTGAGGTAAGAAAATTGGTCATTACTTGTCTCAGCTCCCATGTTCAGGGATGTCACATCTAATGTTTAATGTACCTTACTGTTCCATCAAAGAAATACTGTGACAAGTGATGGCATGGCAGTCCTCAGAGATTAGGTGAGGAGATGTAGTATCCATGTTTGAGTGCATATACCTCCTGCTCCCCTCATCCTGAGACAAGTGTGAATGTAACAGTTTGTTCCCTGTCAGATCCTGCAGGAGTTGGAGTATGGCCCCTCCTGTGACTGGTGGGCCCTGGGTGTGCTGCTGTACGAGATGATGGCAGGCCAGCCACCATTCGAGGCTGATAACGAAGATGACCTGTTTGAGTCTATCCTGCATGATGATGTTTTGTATCCAGTATGGCTTAGCAAAGAAGCTGTAGCTATCTTAAAAGCTGTGAGTAAAGGCATACTTATATTTGGTCTTATTTCATGACATCAAAATTCTCTTTTTTAATACCAGTAACTTTAGGAGGATTTTTGTCGCAACTGCTGGTAGAATGATGTATTTAATGTATATCTATGTGTGTGTGTGTGTGTGTGTGTGTGTGTGTGTGTGTGTGTGTGAGATCTGAATGTTGAAGGGCTACTGCTCAATTGTTTTTTTTGTCACTCATCCTATATTTCAGTGTGTGGATGTCAAAAATTTCCTATGTGAAAGTCAGCAAATGTATCTTGTATTTCCTACATGATGAAGTTGATTTTTTCACAATATGTGACATCTAAACACCTTGTAGACACATATCTAGCCGGACAGTGACTAAACGAGCACTTACAGTGGATTTGTGTTTCCTTCCACAGTTTATGACAAAGAACCCTGCCAAGCGGTTGGGCTGTGTTGCTGCTCAGGGAGGGGAGGCTGCCATCAAACAACACGTTTTCTTTAAAGACATAGACTGGGAAGCACTGTTAGATAGAAGAGTAAAACCGCCCTTCAGACCAAAAATTGTAAGTATGTTCAGTTATCAGTATCAACTTTTACCGTTATGCTTGCATATGTCTACTTTAAATGCGATTCGCAGAAATTAGCTTGTTGATCAGTTATCGTAGGTCAGATTTAACTTTTAGTATACCAAATAATAAGGGGTCTATATTTTTTCTTTGCAAGTGAGCACAACTTCAGGTGTAATGATTTACATAAGTTCAGTTCAGTTACATACATGAACACAACTTAGCTTAGCTGCCTCTTGTTTCATTTGGTCACATGTTTTCTATTTTTTTTCATCAGAAAACGAAGAAGGATGCCAATAACTTTGATCAAGATTTCACACGAGAGGAGCCAGTTCTTACACCTACTGATGATGCAGTGGTGAAGGCAATCAACCAGGAGGAGTTTAAGGGATTTTCTTTTACTGGTGATGATACAGAGGTGTAGGGGGGAAGTGTATGCACAGGTCCTGCTGCTAGTCATTCTCTGGTTTGTACTCCAAGCACTGTCTTTATGCAAAGATGCTGTGTAAACTTACAAGAAAAGTTCAACAGTCTCATACAGTAGAAGGCAAGTGACATAGGCAGTGTTGCCTACAAAAGTTTTATCTG
Organism: Branchiostoma floridae x Branchiostoma japonicum; assembly: GCA_013266295.2. Lineage (NCBI taxonomy): Eukaryota > Metazoa > Chordata > Leptocardii > Amphioxiformes > Branchiostomatidae > Branchiostoma > Branchiostoma floridae x Branchiostoma japonicum. Next base: position 21,201,378 of record CM023840.1, read on the forward strand.
GTCTCTTGCACAAGCACCAATGTTTTCTCAAACATACTAGAAATTCCTACAACCAACTTTGTTTTTCTGAATAGGACCTCTTGTGATGATACGTAATAGTATGGAGTGATAGCGTAGCAATGTACAGAACCTATCTATATAAGAGCCTCTTTTACCGGGGGAGAAATTTTTTATGTTTTTTCTTGTGCAATTGATGTTTTTGTGCAGTCAACTGATGCAGTTACTGGCTCCCATCTTGTGATTGAATAGCTGTAGAAGTTTTTTTATGGGATAATTGCCAGGTGTGTTTTTTTTTAAAAAGAGCAAGAAGTGCAAAATACTTGTAGTCATTGTGATAATCTTGTGGCATTACGAGTGCAAAACTGCTACTTATTTGTATAAATATGAGTACCTGTCAACATGTTACAGAGAAGTAAGAGATTCTACAAAAAAAACTCATTCCTACCATCCTGCCAACTCTGCCTTCTGGATGAACGTGTTGATGTCCTTGTCTCCTCTTGATGTAATTTATGTGCAGCTGCTCCTGTGCAGGTGTTCCTAGAAGGTGGTTGTGTTTGGGTGTGGTAACTTAACTGACTCAGGAGCTTTTTTTAGAGTACTGGGTATCCTCGTTATCCTGTGGACTACACAGGAGATGATTGATAGTACAATGTATTGCAAATGGCAGTTAGTTTCAGCTGATGAGCTTCGGAAAGTCTTTTCTAACAGTATAACAAAACTCTAGTTAATGAAAAGCCATCACTATAAAACAATCATCTTGTGACATTCATACAAAACAGAATAGGACCAATAGATGGCCTCCACCTCCCCGTTATTGTAGAGCCACAATAAAACTTATAGTATTTACATGTATGGAGCTGGTTTGTCTACTGGGGGTATATCTGGGTAAAGGAAAGCAGCAGAAACAACATTAGGCTCTATTGGGTTTGCATCTTGCAAGCAATGTTCTGGGCATGCCTTTAATGTTAATAGAATAGGTGTTTTGAATCAGAATCAGAAGAATGTTGTTTCTCAAGGCCTTGTTTGTCATTTTTATCTGACAATCAAGGATCCTTTTGTCTATACAAAAATATAGACTTGAGCTGTGGATAATTTTGAACTTTCAAAATTAAGAAAATCTTGCTACTTTCTCAATCCCAGACCGGAGTTCCAGAGTTTTAGCAGTGCTGGAGCAAGAGTAGCAAGGGGCCAGTACCAGACAGACAGGTTCTGATGTAATGTTTTAGAGGTTGACTGATGCTGACCGACTCTGTCATTCGTGTATATAAGCATTGCTTTGACTACATCTTCAAACTTGGAAAGCATTCAGTCTTCAAAGAACACCAGGAAGCTTTCTAGTGATAGCAAGGAGTCTTGCCTGCCATATTCTTACTTTTGCTTTGGGAAATTTTTGTAATGTAAGTGCTCTGCAGCATGTGCCAAACAATTTGTGATGAAGGAGCTTAGTCCTTTGAATATTGGAGTAACATTAGTGAGTGAGCCTTGGAAGGAGGGTAACTTGACTGTACCTCAAACCCTGCAACATGTTGCAACATGTTTTAACTCTATTGTTACCACTATGAGATAATGCTGTTGTTCTTGTCTTTTGTCAGCTTGTGGTCTCATCATTGTTGTAACTTGGTGTCTCACTGTGGCTGTTCCTGTGTCTTCGGGTAGTCATGTTCTTTGCAAGTGTACAAGTTTCTAGAGGTTCTGTTGACTCAACTCAAGACTGACGAGTGTGTGATGAAAACCCCTTGTGTTCCTGTCACTCTCTACATTGGGCAACCTTTGTAAAGATAGCTCAAGGGAGTAGCAGTGGACTGCTGATGCTCCATAACATACATGTCTACAATTGTAAATTAGAATGTATTGAACTTCAGGCATGATATTTGTATTTTGACTATGGAAGGGATACAGCCACGATACCATCCAGCTAGGCCAGGTGGAGGCTGGTTAGGTAGATGTCACTGTCCTCTTCTGAATCCATACCACATCACAGTTGCTCTGCAGATTTTGTGAACGATCTGCTCTACATTGCTTTGAAGAGTCAGGTAAATGTTTCCCAACCATACCCATGGAGTCTGATGTGGTAGATATGCATCCACGTCACTGCCTTCTGCTCGTGCTGTTACAGGTGTTTCTGAAGTCTCCATGGAGTATGGGACTTGCTGTCAATCATGTAAGAGTGATGGACATGTCAAAATTCACAGATCTTGCTTTGTCGTGAATTTGAAAGAAAATTTCCACCTACTGATAAATCAACCAAGGAAAACGTACCAACACCTGAACAAACTTTTCACCACAAAAAATAATCACATTCATCTTAGATTCTTCATCACAAGAATCTAGTTTGTTATATATGTTGTATAGAAAGGTCTCTATAGTTTTAGTGGTGGATGTGTGAATATTTGGTCTTCTATTCCTAGCTTTTCATAGATGTGAAAAGAGAAAAAGGTGTCCTAATTGTTGACATGTTCTTAAAAAAGATGAAAGGTCTGTTTTTACATTAGTAAGTCTACATTAGAATGTATGTTAGTTATGTCTGCTACATAATATAGCATGCGCTCAACATTGGCCTGTTGTCTTGCTGGTCAATCCTAAAGTTTTCAAGCCGTGTCACATGTACGAAATGCCATACATCCCTACAGTCACTGATGCTGTACATGTGCAAAGTTGTTCAAGAAGACAGAAATGGTTTTGTTGTCAGGTAAAGATGGATCCGTGTAAACACTAGTTCTGCAATCTTTATGTATAAAGAAGAAGTGTGAAACAAGCTTCAAGATCTGTATTGTGAATTTGTTGTAATATTGTGTGCTGTCAAACAAGGCCTTGTACATAGGGATAAGGAAATTTCTAAATCTCTTTTTGTAAGATGCATGATAATGACTGACTGTCCAAGGACATGAATATGTATATTCTATTGTGAATACCTGTAGAGCATGTATGTTTGGAAAATATGGAACAGTATTATTGTGAAGTTTCAACCCTGATTTGCATTTCGTGTTTTGTAAGTTTAATACGGTGTGTGTTCTCTTAACCAGTGGTAAATGGCATTGTCCATTTAAAGTTATTTGACTGATGAGACTAGCAGACTGCTTGTTGTCTTTAAGTAGGAAGACCTCTGAACAGATGTGTTATTTGCTTGCAAGAGATCTTTATGGAAGAAGAGGAATTTGGATTGGAGGCAGTTGTGCTTCTGAATGTCATGCTTGTAAGGATGATGATAACGAGAAATAAAGTGTCTGGAAGTCAAAACATCATGAAAATAAATTTCTCAGAGACAAGACACTGAGTTGTGTGTTTTGTGTGGCAGTCAGTAGTCATGTTACATGTTGATACAGTGTGTGATAAAAGAAATCAAAGCAACATGTGTTGCTAAGTTTGATGCTGATGCCTTTTGTCAGAATATGTAGCAAGCAACACAAGTTAAAACACACCATATTGCAAATAAAACAACACACAATGCTGCGTTCAAAGAACAGCTATATTCCATTCGAAGGTAAGCACACCACACAAGGCTGCATGCATGTAACAGTCTCCAAAGCAATAGCGAAATACAGGAAAATTAATAATATTGAGTCATAAATTTTCCTGACCAGGGAATACTTAACTATTATCCTTCACTTGTAGTATGCTGCTCAACTTACGTATTGAAGAAGTAAAACAAGAAAGGGCGGAATCAAGATTTCATTATGTTTGACATTCAACAAGCTGAGGAGAGCACTTTTCACTAATTTTCTCATTGATATTTCTTTCTTTCATCATTGATTGTCTACAGATACTCTTAGGAACTGCCAATTATACTAGTAGCATTTCCTATTTCAATGTTACATCTTCATATCAGTGTGATCCAAAAACACAGTGGCATGTATATTGTGTGGAAGTATGCGAGAAGGAAAGAAAGCGTGTATGTGTGTACTGTAAAGTGGCTAATTACAATGTACCACAACTTACTGGTGACTATTCTAATGTAAGTACTCACAACCATCTTGTATTGTTTTAACACAATGGACCACACATTTTTACTAGTAACTTGCACTCATTGCCTTTCACAAAATGCAGAATCTAATGTCTACTTTAAAAAAAACTATGTTTACATTCTCAACATTAGGGACTTTGTTTCTTGATGAACAAACATGCTCAAACACATCTTCTTTCAGCAATGGAAATCTGCAGAGATATTTAAATTATTGTTAGTGTCAGGAAAAACAAAATTACAACACGACAATAAATGAATGTTATAGTTACTAGCAGAGTCTGATAGATGTTCTCCCCTGTCAGGAAAAGTAGCTAAGACTTGGAACACATCCTTGACCACAGCCACTGATTGAAATCTTGCTCCACAGCTTCACTCTCTGTGTATATCTCCAGAAATCACCTTTCCTTTGCTTACACAGAATTCTAGTGAAGGTTGAGAACGTCAGTTTGTAACCACAATGTTGTAACCACAATGTCTCAATGTCACGCATTGTGAGCGCCGTCCATGTAGTTTATGCTTGCTTTCACTGACTGGTTTATACAACAGTATGAGACAATGAATCAATGGGAACGTATGAGGATGATTCCCAGGCTAAGACTATGTTGACTTTGTGTAAGATGATTGGTATCTGATGGAAGTTTTTTTTTTTTTTTTCATGTCTACTCAGTTTCTATTAATGCCCAGACTCACAAGGGCAACTGAAGTCAAGGTTCATCCATCGACCTATGATGGATGAACATCACCTAGCGCTATAGCTTTTATTTTTAGTAGTGAAGACATCAACACAAAAGACATAGTGCACTTGTATATTTTGATCTCTAGTTTATCTTTAGTTTTTGCTCACTATTTTGGGAAGAAAATAACTTTCTAATGTGCCCTGGGGCATGCTAAGGTCTAAGGTAAGATTTGCTTACCATGCCTCTGCGTCTTTTAGGGCAGCATACTCAGCTGCTTCCTTCTCCTGCAACATTGCAAAGAATTGGCATTATATCTACATGCACACTTAAGTGCTTGTTGTTTCTTAACTACCGGTAAGACAAATATGGATAAAACTTGTAGCTAGCTAACAAAGAGTTGTGAGTGAGTACTGCACCTTTGGTGTTGTTTCAGGGGCGTCCATTTCTATCTCCAGCGCTGTTACTTCAGCAGTGATTGGTTGGCTGCATTAGTAACAGAAAGACAAACATATCTGAGACGTTGTTTTAAAGTTTGTTTGCATAATGCTGTTAAAAGCAATGAAGCTGGAATTAGTGGTAATAATGACAATATATACGTCTTCACCTACCTCTGAGCTGGTTCTTTGTAAACATTTGGTGTGGTACCTAAGGCCAAAATAAGACATCAGAAATGTATCAATGAAATATAATAGGATTATTTCTATGAAAGTTTTTTTCTTTTTTTTCCAATACAGTATTAGCATTCTTGGATGTAGCATTGTCTTTCATTTGAACTGGATATAAGAGTTGAAATTAAGGTGTTGAGCAGTGTCTGACAATGCAGACAGAAAACAACTTTTAAGTACTCTGAGTTGAATTATTTCACTGAGATACATTTTGTACGAGAATCTCATGGTGGTTGAAAGGAATCCTGAGGTATATGGCAAGTAACAGGAACTTTAAATCATAAGCAGTAAGGAGTCTTACCTCGTCGCTTGACCAGCTGAAAAGCAATGACAGCGAGAACAATGACCACCACCAGGGCTAGCACGGCTCCAATCACACCACCAATAATCTTAGCCCGTACTGTGGAGGCAAACACAAGCTTTCTTAATCCAGAGGTAGAGCAAATATCAAAAGATGCTTGAGTGTTATCAGAATGTCTAGGATGGAATTTGTAGTGATAACTTGTAAACCATTGTCACATAATTTGATATGGAAATGGTGCAATGGACGCATACAAATACACTAGAATGTATTCACGTAACATTAATGATCTACTTTAAAATTAGGATATGATAAAGAAATACATTGTATTCACTTACACTGTATCAGAAATACATTGTATTCGCTGACAATACAAGTGTTGACAGGATATGTGTTTTAGCATTGCTTTTTATCAAAAAGTCTCCTACAACTTAATTCTGAGTATGTAAAATACTTACGTAAGGCATCAACTCTGTTATCCACCTGCAGTTCCACATCATTGATGATGTCGTCTGGAGCTGTAGGACATTGAGGAAGACAATAGTTAATTGGACAGAATAACTTTTTAACTAGGTCAAAATCACTGTTCCCCAAGTTCTCCTTTTAATAAGATGCAACATATAATTTTTATGAGACCATTAAAATGATACTACTTATGATAATTTCTTATCCGTCTTCTAGCACTGTTGATTATGTGTGAAGTGGAAATGTTCACCTGGGATAGCTGTGTTGGATAATTCCTGTACAACATACCTCTCACAATGATGCTGGTTGCAGAACTGCGTTCCTCAAACGCGTTCTGAGCAGTGCACTCATATCTCCCCTCGTCGCTGGGCTGCACATCGTAGATGGTGAGGTGTTCCCCAATGTAAGTTTCCTGGCCATTGGGCAGCATCTGGCCGAGCCTCCTCCAGACGTACACAGGCTCGGGCTGACCGCTGGCCCTACACTCCAGCACCACGTCCTTCCCTATTGGGATGTTGTTCTCCATGTAGGGGCTCACTCGAATCTCTGGAATGCCTGGCCTTGCTGTGAGGAGATGGTTGCAAGTTATGGATCAACAGAGATATTTGCAAGTATCTGGTCATGTAACCAAATACATCCTACAGACGTTAACCACGTAAGTCGCATTTTCATTTGTTCTATGAGTTTGGAACTTTCAGTGATGTCAAGCGAGGGCTGATCTGCCAATTATGAGAAAAAGTATCACTATAAAAGGTCTTTAGGAAAAACCTGCTGAAAGGATTCGTGTGATTCCATGTAACGCTATACATCACATTATTGATGAATTCCTATCCACTTCAATGGTTGATAAAAGATGTGGGGTATAGGGGTAGACCTACCCAGGGTGATGTTTGTGTACAGTCGCCTTTCGAACAGCAGTGGGTGTTGAGCTTCACAGCTGTACCTGTCGTTCAGGTTCCTCTCCTCATCTATACGGAACCGGATGGTCGCACCTGCGTCTTCGTAGCCTGTGATACTGGTGTAGTTTCGGAAGAGGGCGTCCACGAACAGTTGCTCCCGTCCGCGCGGGTTGTCCAGTGTGTTGTTCCACCAGCTCAAGGTGGGGCCGGGGTTGCCGTCCGTGGAGTTGCACATCATCATCACTTCCCTGGTTTCTGGCAGATAGAAGGCCCTGATTGTTGGACGCGTCGGTTTAGCTGTTGACAAAAAAATAAATCGTTGATATTATTATAAAGTTCTCATACACCAGTAACCATTGTGACGTACGGTGGGTCATCTAAATGAGCATTCCAGGGCTGACAACAAACAAGATAAGTCACAATAAACAAAGACCTGTTGTCTCAAACCCCATAATCCCCTTATGCAGCTAACACTTTAATCCGTTCAGACCAGGCGCCTATAAAAGTGCCCAGCATACCCATGGTCTAACTGAAAACTGCGAGAACTCACCGCGGACCTCCAGGTACATGGTGGCCTCTGCCCGGTGTCTCTGGGTCCCACTGAACAGCTCCACCTCACACACAAATGTTCCGTTGTCTCGGATGTTAGCCCGTGAGATGGTCAGCCTGTTTCGTCCCATTTGGTCCACCTCCAGGTTAGTGCGCCCTTCGTAGTTGTTGAAGGTGCCGTAGGAGACGAAGTTCCTCTGCGTGTTGTAGTTCAAGACCTCGTGCCGTCCCCTGTCTTCCCACTCGTAGCCATGCTCCCCGATATCCCAGTCTTCCTTCCACCAGGTGATCTCCTCCAAGTCGCCTTCCTCAATGGTCCATCCCACGGCGCTGAAGTCGCACTGAAGCGTGACTGGCGTCGCTTGTTCCGGCTCCTCAGGTTCAAGTTCATTCACTCGGTAGTTGATGGGGCCCACATCGAGTGACACAGACCGCTGAGCAGCTGCCAGAGAAAAATAAGTTCAGATTAACCTTATGGAAAACAAAAGTCAACGCAATGCACTACGTGCAATGTGATTATAAGATTCTATTTGCTCTTTAAAATGTGCAAAGTTATCCATCTGTTTGAAATAAGAGCAATTTGGTCCGAGCACATGCAGAAGAAATGAAGTCGTCCGACGTTGAGCTTTTACAACGATCATTGCATGGCCGTCATTACCGACGCTAGCCCTAGTACAGCATGCGCATATAATGATTACAACTTCTAAAATTCATGACATCGAACAAAGTTACCATGACGAAACTCTTGTCTGCTACAGTTAATGATTAACATGTTTTCATGACTCAGGTTGAATCTACAGTTTGAATACGCGCACACAAAAACACGTCCAACTTCGATTTCTGTTGGTTCAGAAGATTCTACTTTCCACCAAAAAGATCCTATTTCAAACTGAAATTTATTTGATGTTTGCCAAGTCTTATCGTAGCAAAATCAGTTTTCACAAAAACCGTTGAGGGTACGCCATTACCTCATCCTGTACTAAGTAAACAACCGTTCTCCCGCCCAGCCCGCAGCTACGGGATGGCATGGTCAGAATTTAAATTCAAGGGAAATGAGACTGATGCAGCCTTTACACTTTTATTGCTGCACGCTGCAAACATCGGATGCAACACATTCTTCATTTTACTCAAGCATGTGCCTAGAAAAGACACGCTAACTACACGAGACAGGTTGTATCCATTTGGTTTGAATTGCTTTGTAATCCAGCGCCCTTGTTCACTTCTCTTTTTGATCATACATTCAGTTCATACTCATACGGACCTTCTAAACTACTCATTGTTACAGTATTGTTTTGGCTCATGTTTGGCTCGGTACCTTCCTAGAAAAAAAAAACTTATCCCGCACAAGTGTCTTTTTGTTTGTGGCGCCACGTTACGACTGCCACGGTAAATGTACATTGGTTTATTTGCCCCCCACAAGCGTCCCGCCATGTCTGTGTTTCTCACGACATTCTATCTATCATTATTCAAGGAGATTCTACATTTCTGGAATCCTGTAAGTATAGTTCATCTCACAAAGGTAAACTGTGGCTTCTACTGTAAATCTCTCTGGTGTTAATTTCGACTTGTTACTGTATCTAGAGTTCACCTGGAACTCAGTGAACCTTCGGGAGAATTTGGACAGTACCGTACCACACCTGGAGGACTGGGAGTTTGAAAAAGGACGAAAAATACTCACCTGCCGTGTGCACCATGGCCAGCAGAGGGAGGAAGATTAGTAGGCGCATCTTTAAGTTGTGTAAGAACGATAAATTACTGCAACAAGTCTCTGGGCAGTCTCGCAACAGAACGGCCACGGCGCACGGATACTCTGTGGACAATGTAACGGTTTTCCGTGTGCAAAGAACTGACTCAGCCGTACCTTTGGTACCTGGCATCGGCGGAGTGAATTATTAACAGTAGTCTGTGTGCTAAACCTACGTAAGGTACACATGCAGGGAAGGTCTATTTGTTTAGTGCAGCTATTCAGGCTCAAGGATTATCTTCAGACGCCTCGTCCCTCTTCTTAAGTTCCACAATAGATTCTGATACTTTCGTTTACAGTGATGCAAAGGGATTTGAGGATGAGTCGACCCTGTACTTATATCTGTTTATGTGTGTGAGTACTGTAGGTGTCGCGTAAAGCGAAGGACATGATATATGACCGGTTGTTCCAACGCTGACCTGTCGCTGTTGTTCACACTGTGTACAGTTTGACGTTACACGAGGTCTGTGCCTTTCTACTGGAGCAGGGCGTGGGAGGGGGCGAGGGAAGGGCCCGTGAGTTATAGCGGTGCAATTGAAATGAACTTTCCTGGGTTACCACATGCTCTTGGTGTTAAAGCATGTGCAGCTGGTGGTAAACCAGTGGTTGTTTATTTGACAAAAGAACTTCATTGTATAACTTTTGCAATGGCAATGCCGACTTTTATTCTCGCATTGCTTACCCGTGAACTTTGCTCAATTTGTGACCAACCTTGCGAGATATGTTTTAAAAAGTCTGTATGTTTAGTATCGCTGTGTGTCATCTTCAGGCAGATATTTTCAGGGAACACGTAGGTCTGCCCGAATCCCACCACAACTTGAGATAACACGAGTTCGATTAGATTGAGAAATCGACAGATAGAATTTTGATTCATATCGAATATGCATTGTGGTATATCAGTGATATAAAATATATATAGAACAAAACTGATCTGAATTGTTCATGATGTTCAAAACATATAATCCGCACGCTGTACATAGTCAAAAACTGTTGGAGAGTTGGGGTGGAGACACTTCTGACTAATGCTAAATTGTAAACACTATCGTTAGTCATAGGATTATTGCCTTTCACCCCCTTTCACAACAAATGCATAGCGTAATCACTGCCAATAAGTGTACCAAACAATAACCGCTGTGCCAGCAATGAAAACAGTGAGTTTCTTTGCTTTGTTTATTGCCCAGGTATGAATAAATCAGAATCATGAGGGACTAAATATCTTGGCTCCGAGTGTTGCCCATTGTTTCATACTAGTATACCGGACGTCAGATGACACCTGGCGAAAGATAGCAGTTTTGCAACCACTCGACACCGTAGATAGCTTTGTCTTTCGTCATAGAAAAACCGGCATGACTTTTCAGATAGCAGCAACGCTAAAGCAGAAAACGTTAACTTTGCTTTAGTTTCATATCATGCAACGAGACGATTATGAAATGGAGCGGAAAAAAATAGCTGGTAGCAAAAACCATGTGTAATTCTACGAACGGCTGATCACCGTGACAGATGTGCCATCATCATGTGGGCTGTTTTAGAAATTGAAGTAGGAGACTACAATAAAAATACTACTAAATTGATAAACGCAGGTTGGTAGGGGTAGGGTACTCTCGCTATCTCAAACAACATAGATATGGTCCATGGTCCATTAATAAGGTCCCCTTTCTCTGAACGCGACGGTCAAGTTCAGAACCGTGAAACCCGGCTCGACTGTCCGAGACGGAGTAAAGGACCCGTCACTCTATGACCCTCTATCCCGGGACGGAAATTTGCATGTTGGGACGGACAAAAATTTCACGCCGTCCGTCCAAAAAAATCCGAAGTTTATGACATGAAAAAACTTTTTCGTACAAAATGGCAGATTTAGTGAACAACGAAAACTTTACCCAATGTCACGTCAGCATTTATTACTTCGTACATTGCAGTGGGACACGTCGGGGTCATCGGTGGAAATGGAGGCGCCTTGTTTTTGTTTTTCATAGTTATGTAACGTTGACGCTGAACGGTAATGCAAGTTCCCGAGGGACCCGTCTGTGAACAATGGATACTTCACAATCCGGGGTAATGTCTCCTACCTGACATCAGGTGCACATCAATAGTCAACTGGAATGACACGTTATGGAATCTAATTTTGATGAGCATTTAATTTTCCTTACTTCTGGCAGACATTTATGACAGACTTGGCCTTTCTTTGTTCCTGCCATGTGATGATAGTCATCATTCCTTGGCATTGTATTTCCAATGGTACCTTCGCATTTTTTCAATAGGGGTATTTAATTAATAAAAATATATTAACCTGTTTTGACACATAGTTCCATGTATTGTCAACATAAATAAAGAAATAAGTTATATATTTTAAGTAAAATTTGTGGAAATATATACATATTATTATTATTTCAATATTGTATATGTGAGTCTTTCAAGTAGTCCCCCCTATACTGCCCCGAGTTTTAAACGTCCAACTATGCTACACGCAGTGCATCCTGGGTAGAAAATTGGTATTCAAAATGGCGGAGGCAGCGTCGAAAGATGAAAAGCAAGGTAAGGCCCAGTTTTACATATTCATATTTCAATTTAGCATAATTTATTTGCGCTTTATTTGATTGCTATGTTCAGAATCTTTGATTTATGTTATTTCTATGTGTGTTCTATCATGGGTTGATGATCTTGACCGAGTATTTTGCCCCGGGTTGTGATGCGATTTGCGACGGACTTATTCATGTGGATCATTGCCGCCCCGAACATCGCCAAGGTGTCACCAAGAAATGTAAATATTATGGTGATTTCTGCCAAATCTGGGCATTCCTCTCCTTCCTTAGGTATGGATAGCGTTTAATGATCTCTTGGAATTTAAAGCAAGAGGTGATTTTTCTTCTCAAGTCTGATGTTTTGTTTAAAAACGCGTTGATTTTCGATCGCGTCCTGCCCCTTGCCAGGGCTTGCCGACGCCGTTGCATTCTTAATCTGTCAAGACCACTCGTCGATGCTTACCGTAAAATTCAGCGATTCCTTCTAGATCAACTTCCTACACGCCCAGATAGTCCATTCCCGGGCCTTTGGAACGCGTCTTGTGTGATTTTGCTTGAACGTGGTCTGGCAGACCGCTTTCCAAAATTCAAGAGAGCCGCTGAATGCAAATGAAGTAGACAACAACAAAGGACCGCGTGCTAAGTGATACAGTCATACACAGGGACGATTTGAATATACGCGTATGAAAATCACTCGCACTTTGCCCAATGGGCGCGGCAATCTAGCCGTCCCTAGTAAAATCACATGTTAATGAACAATTAGGTCCACAAATAACACTACAGAGGCCTTGCTCGCGGGCATCAAAGTGGGGGTTGACACCTCTTTCTTGGCAGGGCTCTGGCTCTGGTGCACGGTCAAATGTATGGGGCATACCGCCCTGCCGACATCTTGGCGTCCCTGGGCGGATTGCCTGCCTGTGGACAGTTGGTATCATCTCAGGGATCAAACCAGACTATTGGCGTGATGAATATTGAGGAATGTGACCATGTGCATGGTGCACAACGCTTGAAAAGCGACACTGTCTTCTCCAATGGACCGATTTTGCACATGACAGGGAATGCTAATAGGTAACTCTTTAAAAATAGGTCACTGGGGAGGGGGGCACAACGTTGCACCTTGTTGTTTGATAATGAACCATATTAATGTCAGTGGAAATCACGTTCTGCAGGTGTGATGTACTCAATATCAATACGTTGACCTGTACTATAATTGGATGGATGCATGTCTGGATTGGATGGAGTCCTGAGTCTCCTCCCATTTGCAACTTGCAAAGTTACTACTACTGAGTGTAGGGGCCCCGCATGCCCTTTTCCGTAGAGCGTAATCGGCCGTTTTAATTTTACGTAGAGTGTAGACGGACTGCTCTAATTCAACGTAGAGCGTAATCGGCGCATTTTCCGAAGAGCGTAATTTGCCGTTTAATTCTACGTAATGCGTTGTAGTGCCCCGGAATTTACCGTAGAACGTAATCGATAGATTTCCTGAATTCAGCGTAATACGTAGCCGGCTCTCAAAATTAAGCGTAGAGCGTTGTCGGGACCCCCCCATGCAGGCCCCCAGTGTAAGATGTTCAAAAAGACGGAGTAACTATCAACAAAATTATACAAGAAATATTTTGCGAAGTGACAGGTATTTCCTCGTCAACATTCTGAATATATTGCTCACATCAAGAAGGTTATACGGTCTCCGTATAACCTCCTTGCTCACATGTAATGTTTACAATTGCACCTTAAAGATGGGATATAAGAATTTTAGAGATAGTATTTTTTGCATGTACACACATCAGACTCCACACATAAGGTCTGATGGTACTGAAAAAACACAAAATAAAGCAAATGTCAACAATTTTCAAATACTAATTTCTGTATGCTGAGGGTTTTGATGGCTTGTAAAAGGCACAATGTAGAAAAGACATTTTGTACATATTTTGTCACTAAAATGAGCCAAAGTAGTACATGAACAGATGAACATGACCACTCGCATTTTGTGACAAGTTATGTACCAGTAAATACATTCCCATATTGAATTGAAATACTACAGTCTAAATGTTCAGTCAATACTGCTAACTTAATCATGCAAACCTGGTATAGGCTCCACCATGGCAACAGAGAAAATAATAACCTGTCTGGAAATCAAGGCTATGTCTTAGTGTGATGCTGTCAGTCATGTGCTCAAATGCAGAGTCAATCAAGGATTTCTATATCATTGAGCTATAGTACACCACTGCATCTTAGGGTGCTTTTGCATGCCAACAATCAAAAGGCACATAGAGGGTAGTGTTTGCTGTCATCCCTATTACTACCTGGCCAGTTTCTGCAGATGTTATCCTCTGTTTACCCATACTAACAAAGCTTATCACAATGGCAGGAACCATGCAGGTAGGAAAATATAGAAGGCTGTTCAATTAATGTTATGATTACAGTGTTCGAAATACCCACTAGCACACTAGCAATTGCTACCTGATTTTCCTGTGCGCTAGTTGCTCTCTGACTCAGGTAGCGCACCACGCAACCTGAAAATATGTACCGCTGAACTCAAAGGTGCACACTGTGCTACCTGGTTCAAAAAAGTATTTCGAACACTGGATTAACAGAAGGGCACACAGAACAGTTTGTTCCACTTGGTGTTACTACACATGGTCGTAATGGCAAGCTTAGTTACATTCATATACTTAGTAGTAACTTACACATTTTTTCTCTTTCTCTAGAAAACGCTGGCTTGTCAGACCCTTTAATGAAGATGGCAGGAGGTGATACCTCAGATGTGCAGAAACTGAGGGAGGGGGCAGATTCTGAGGGTATGTCACGTTAGATTACAAGTTCTATACATAATGAAAAAGACAAGTATCTTTATTGCTGTGAAATGTATGTTTCTTCCCTAACTTTAAAAGTTGAGGGTCCTAGCTAGCAGTATGATTTGCGGACAACACACAAATTTAGGACTGCTTCGCTATTCCATAGTTTTCCAAACCACTGAGTGCCTACTTATTAAAGTTGTTTTCTTTTGTAGATGATGGTACCACAGCCAACGGATCAGTGAATGGGATAGATTTTGTAAGTCAAACATCAGGACTGAGTCAACAACTACAGGATCAGCATGCACTGCACCAGAGCTCCCAACAGGTATGGCCATCCCACAATTATACATGTATTACTCAAATAAATGTACTGATGTACTGACACCTTCCATGTTTCAAACAGAACTTGTATGACGTAATGTTGATATTTTCTGTTTCAGCAGCCTCAACCACAGGTTCTGTACATCAATCCCCATGTACACGCAGCACAGCTGCAGCAAGAGGCAAGTCAAGCTGCAGCACAACAGGTCAGACTTCTATAGGACTTTTCTATAATGTCTTAACCGCCTAGGTAGCTGTAATTTAAAAAAAAATTGACTGGGTAGTTATGTGTCAGTCTTGAGAGGAAGGAACTGTCTTAGAGTGTATGGTATCTGTCTGTTCTGCTATTGACACAGTCCAGACATATCTTAGTACTGTATCTGTACCATATTTGTTGTTAAGCATGATATTGGATTAAAGCTGTTTGGTGCCAAAAGGGGACAGCAGGCTGTTCTATATGATAGAGGTGGTTTTATGGTCTTTGCAGACGTCATTAAACCTGGAAGTGAAAAATGAGGACATGGAGCAATCACAGCAGCAGCAAGAAACACAAGCACCACACCAACAACAACAACAACAGCAGCAGCAACAACAGGTGCAGAATGTGTCACAACTGCACCTGACACAACACCAACAGCAGCAGCTACTCAACCAGGTACCTGGCCTCATCTTGCTAGCTAACATATCATCATGGATGAGATAGTGATGGTTATTTCTGGTAGGTTAGATGTGAGATGTCCAGAGGAGTGAGATGACATTGTGTGCTCTGTTCTGCAGGCCCAGCTTGTTCTGCAGCAGCAGGTGCAGCAGGGAACCCTTCTTGCAGCCATCCAGCCGCAGGTTAGCCAGCAGCATCAGCAGCCGCAACAGCAGCAGCAGGCAGTACAGCCGCAACAGTTCCTGACTGTACAGAACCCACAGATAGCTGTCACACCACAGGTTAACTTCCTTCATGGACATTTTGGGGGGTATTAAAAGTCTGTCATTATTCCATTTTCTGTCTTACCGTGGAAAAGTTCATTAGATAGATATGTTGAACTTGTGTCTGCACAGACTACCACCTCAGCCATCCAGCTGACAGCTGCAGACCTGAGTCAGCTGCAGCAACTGCAGCAGCAGAACCTAAACCTGCAGCAGTATGTGTTGTTCCAGCCTGGACAGGTCAGTGTGTTCTATCTATGATAGAGGTCTGTAATATAATAATGGTGATTATTAACCATCTTGTTGGTGGTATTGAAATCTACATAGAAGTATTCAGTGATAATTGTTTCATGAAGCAAAATCTTACCTAGGCTAGCTGTTTGCCCTCCCAGTGTTATCATTGGTAAATCTTCCTTTTGCTAAAAGTCTAATGTCACCTAATTGTGAAAAAATATTTTGTTTCTAGATAATGCTTTCTTTAAACATTTAAGGGGAAAAGACACTAGTGGGTGAGGTTGAAGCTTATCTTGTTTGTCATGTCTATGAAATTTTTCAAGTGATATTTTAATTCAGAATTCGTAATGAGGTCTTGACAGACGACATATTGTGTAAATCTTTGCCATGGCTTATGTGCAATGAGTACAGGAACAGGCATTGATTCAGTTACTCTGTTTAACATATTACAGCTTGGCAATGGTCAGTTTTTCCTGGCTCAGCCCCAGATGCCAGGGATTCAACAGGTACAGCAGGTGAGTCAGCCAGGATGAGCTAGTCATACTGACTTTTTCTAATGATCAGTCATTCCTCCATTTTGAGTTTTGAGGACCGTAGCATGCTAGCAGTTGTCCCCATCTTATATAGGCATCAGGCAAATATTCTGTTTGTAAAACATAGATGAACCTGGTCTGCCATTCATTACAGGGCTCCAGACTAACTTTTTGACTTAGGAGCACTGTGCTCTCAACCCAAAACATTTGGGCGCACCAGCAAAAATCTAGGCGCACCACCAGAAAAAATAATCCTATTGACGTAATTTGCAAGACTTTGCACAAAATGTTGAATACTGTGTTCAGGGTACTATACATGTACACTGCTGGCAAAGGTAAAATAATAGTTGCTGCGATTTGCATGTATAGAGAAATGTATCCTTTTATTTACTACATTGAACCAAAAAGGTCAAACCTCCTTGATTGAACATGAGAAAATTGTGTGAAATAGAGATACCAAGAAGATACCGTAATTATAAAGCTGCCGAAAAATATTACTCTCATTTCCCAAATAAACATACCCTCCGGAATAAAAGTACCCCCCAGAAAAACTTCAAAATCCAATAAACATACACACCCCCCTGAATAAACTTACCCCCCGAATAAACGTAAACAACATTTATACAGTACATGTATACAATTTAAGAAAAGCTATTTTTCAGCCTGGTAGAATTTTTATATAGCAATAGCAAAGAAGTAATTAATTTTGCCCAAGAGATAAAATAGAGGCGGAAACGCGGTGCTAGATTTAATTTGTTTCTTTATCGGCTCTCTACCGATGTCTGTAACCCTGCAGTTCTCACTAATGTCGCTAGAGGGTGTTGCATTTCTCTCACGCATTTTCGCGAGATCTAACGTGAGTTCTCGAGAATCCAAGATGGCCGCTATTGTTTTCGTCTCGGCTGATCACTACCGCGCGTTTTGGATAAAATTTTGCGTTTATAGGCGCATTAAAACAAGTTGACTACGGATGAAACTTCTCTATGAACATTTCCTAATGGAAAATGGGTCATTGTTACCACAAAATTTGTAGCTTTACCTGGGTTTGGAAGCCCTTATTTTGAAAATGATTAAACGTAACTTGATTTTTTCTAGGAGCACCGTGCGCCTGTGATTTAAAATCTAGTCGCACTCTTGAAATTCTGGGCGCATGTGCGCCTAAACCAGGCGCAGTCACAAGCGCTGCATTACATAGTTGAATGTAAGAAGTAATATATCTAGATGTGCACATGCATTGATGATGATGTTTCTTGTATTTTGCAACAAAGATACATATCAATAAGCTGTTCAACACATTTTCCCCTGCAATTGAAGATTGCACCTCAGGTGACTCAAACGCAGGCCCAGCCCACCACACAGCAGACTACCACGGTGGCTGCCCAGCCTACTATTGTACAGACCCAGCAGGGAACAGCCATCCTGCAGACGCCACAGCAGCAGATTTCACAGCAGAACATTCTGCAGGTGGCCACCACGCAGGGTGTGTCCACTATGGGCCAGCAAGTGCTGACTCTCTCACAGGCCCAACTACCAGTGACCACCCACACTCAGCCACAAATACAGACCATACAGGTAAACCATTTGTTAGGTTGTCCAAATACTAGAAATTATTGCCTTCTTGTAGATACAAATGTTTGCTTTATTAACTTTTACATATAATACAGAAGCCCCCCAAAAAGGGTAGAAAGGCTCAAACTTATTCTCCCTTTTACATGTCTAAAAGTTTTATAGCGCAGCTTACCTGTTCCAGTCTTTGGTCATCAAGATGACTAAATGATGGCATTATGTTTCCTCTACTCCAGATCCAAAAGTCAGCAGTGACGTCTTCAGGCCCTTCTGGAGATGAGCCCAGTCAGCTGGAGGAGTTGGAACAGTTTGCCAAGATGTTTAAACAAAGGCGCATCAAGCTTGGCTTCACTCAGGTGTGTGAATGTGTTTTAACTCTAGATGTGTAGGATGAGGTTACTGCCACATTCTGTCTCATCTGTACATGAAGTGGTTTGTGGAAAGAGCAACATTTAAAGATGTGGACATTGCCAGACTGTCGGCAGACAAGGATGTACACACACTCAAATTTGTCACTCCTCTTGTCGTTTAGGGAGATGTGGGCCTCGCCATGGGAAAACTGTATGGGAACGATTTTAGTCAGACCACCATCTCACGATTCGAGGCCCTCAACCTGAGCTTCAAGAACATGTGCAAGTTGAAGCCCCTGCTGGAGAAATGGCTACAGGATGCAGACTCCAGCATGGCCAACCCAGGGGCTCTAGGGAGTCCCCACGGCAGCATTGAGGTGCTGGGCAGGAGACGGAAGAAAAGAACCAGCATTGAGACCAATGTTAGGTAGGGATTGGTAACGCTGATTTAGGTGTGTGTTAGAATGGGCCTTTACATCCCACCATTACTGTACAGTATAACTGATGATGATTGCTGTAATAGGGTTGCAGGGGGCTGTATTATCACCCTGTGGGTTTCTGCATTTGTTTGTTGACCAACTGTTGTGAACAATGATATCTCAAAGTGGAAAGTCTAATGAAGGCCATAACTTTTCATGTATTTTCATCCTGCAGGGTTGCTTTGGAAAAAGCGTTCATCCAGAATCCCAAACCCACCTCAGAGGAGATCGGAATCATAGCAGAACAACTAGGTATGGAGAAAGAGGTGGTCAGGGTCTGGTTCTGTAACCGGCGACAGAAAGAGAAGCGAATCAACCCACAGTCTTCCCTCAACCAAGTGGACACCATTGTCACCTCACCCATATCAACCAACGTGGGCTCCACCATTGCCTCAACTGTTGGCACCACTATCGGTTCACCTATAGCATCCACAATTGGTTCTCCCATTGGTTCCACCATGGGCTCACAAATTGGGTCCACTCTTAGCCCACAGATAGGTTCCACCATAGGTGCACAGGTGGGTTCCACCATAGGTGCACAGGTGGGTTCCACTGTTGGTTCACCTGTAGGGTCCACCATTGGTTCCCATGTTGTGTCCTCGATTGGTTCCCCTATAGGGTCCACTATTGGTTCCCATGTAGTGTCCTCGATTGGCTCACCTATAGGGTCCTCTATTGGCTCTCATGCAGTTTCTACTATTGGGTCACCAATAGGGTCTACGATTGGTTCCCATGTAGTTTCCACCATTGGACCTGCTGTTGGCTCGCAGGTAGTGTCCACTATTGATTCTGCAGTAGGTTCCACCCTTGGCTCACAGGCAGTCTCTACTATTGGCACCCCAGTTGGAACAACAATTAGTCCAAGCGTGACCTCGACTGTTGGTTCGACAGTTTCAGCCTTGGGATCGTCTATTTCAAGCCTGGGGTCTCAAGGTGTCGGGATTCCCCACACCACCTTTACAGTTACTCAGATTCAGCAGAGCCCACCAAAGACTCAACCACAGACATTGGCACAAACACAGTAGTGAAGGGTAGAGATTGGAACTGGTGTTGTTTGGTCTTTTATTGTAAACCAGTTACACTGAGGCATTTGAGATGCTGCTCCTACAATGTCTCAACAGTCAAATGTGAACAATGTACTTCAGTTTTTATCACAGATAGTCAGAAGGCAAGGAGATTAGTGTTGGCAATATTGTGATGCCACACGAATTCTGAATGCATCACCTTTCTTTTTGACACTGAGATATAAGGACAAAATTGTGGACCAGGTGTGCTTTCCAAAACAACTGATGGATTTTAAACCCAACACTAGCAAAGTTGTGTGTTGTTGAGCTGGGCAAACTCACGTGCGTATGTGGTGGCAAAGATGCATTTTCTCCTGTCCTCACCTGTACACATTTTTTTTACTACCGGTATTTTGTACTCGTTGGAAAGATGGTGTTCTGGGGGATAGTGTAATGTTTACAGTATTGTGTATCAGTGCTGTGTATCCAGCTATAAATGGTGATGTATTAGGTGTATGGTATTGATGTATTTCTAATAAGTATGATAAGGTAATCAAATATGTATCCTAGTGCTGCAAGTAATAGGTGGTGGGCTGGTGGCTATCCATATCAGAATTAAATGCAATTAATTCTAGTTGATTTAGGCATGCTCATTCCAGCTCCCTTGTATACTGTTGGTAAACATTCTCGGACAAACATTTCTAGCAAACCACAACTGATCAGACGGAAGCAGGTCACAACACTCATGAACTATTTGAAGTTATCAGCATACAAATGAAATGGCAAAACTGACTTGATCTGCATCCTTGTGAACAACATGATCACTTTGCCTGGCATATTTCTGCCTGTAGAGTACATGTAGCTGGAGTCCTATTTGGGTGGGATTACATTGGAAAAAGCAGTTTGGGACTTCTTTCTGTAAGTCTCCTTGGAAAGATCTCAATGCATTTATGCAATGCAAGTCAGTGGATCTGTTACACCTTTTGAATTCTAGATGATATAAAAAAATCAGATTTTGACTCTACGTGTAACAGTTTGTGAGCTGTATACAATTAGATACTTATCAGTAAGGAAGCTCCCATTCAGGTGGCACTGTACACATAGTTGTTCTACATTACCCCACCAGGCCCCACATTTACGACTTGCCTACTATTTATTGTACATTTGACCAAGTAGCCCTGGGTAGAAATCCGGGCAATCTCTAGTCATAAGGAGCACAGACCAAGTCAAAAGTCACTGTATGTATTCTGTGTACATAGCTGTAGTGAAGTATTTGTAGCTGTTGTCATGCCTGTATGTTAGTTCTATGTATATTAGTAGGAAAAGCAGTGCTAGTAACGATACCTCACAACTCATAACACATGGTGCCAAGAGACAGAAATGTGAGGCAGACTTTCACTTTGTTGACAGGTAAATATGTGCTGTATAGGCCAGTTGAAGCAAAACCATGTATAAAGTTACATTTACAGTCCTGAGACTTGTGTTTGTGAGAGTTTCTTTACTGAATGTAAAATGCTGTTGTACTCAATATTGAGTACTGGTATGTGTGCTATCAGTGTATTGTAACATTCAAGTCTCACTGGGCAAGTTTCTCAATAGGATTTTGTTACTGGCATCCTGAATTATTATTCCCTCAGCTTTGTATCAAGATATCTGAAAATAGTATGATATCATAGATGTATTTATAGGAGGGAGCCATTTTAGTGACCTAAAGTATTTCATGTCCTCTGTGCATGAAGATGTGGTTGTTTCTACATGAACTGTGGGTTCTGCAAACCCTAAGCAGTCAAGCCATACCCGTAGTCTCTCCCATGTCATTCTAAACCATGCATTTTGTCAATAACAATGTATAGAGCAACAGTGGAGAGAACATACATCGTTGCTGTTGAAGTGAAGAATAGGGACACTGGAACACCACACCTGCATGTTAACCAGTTATGTTAATGTACCTGATGTTTTGGTCTACAATCCCTTATGGTAGGAATCCTATTGTGTAACTGTTTATAGGATGTAGATATTTTAGTTACTTCTCACATGTGTACAATATGCTGGCTTCAAGTATTCAAGTATTATTTTTATACAGTAAACTTTTGTACTGCATTTAAATGAATTTTAGTACATTCTCTAATATTATTGCCACGGGTAGGCTTGTACTAGATAACCCATGTAGTGGTCTAACAGTGTTGTAAGTATTTGTCGTAGTGTTCACTGATAATGTGCCTGTGAAGTGTATGCTTTTCACATTATTGATAATGATGGAATTGTGAGATGTGTCTTAAGGTGCATGAAGTCCTTGGGGAGTTTGCCTTGATTTTGTTAGTGGCAGGCAGCTTCTGTTACAACATTCTAGTGCAAGGGAGAAGAAGGAATACTGTACCATAGGTTTACTGCACAGGAATGGACCATCAAAGGAAAATTGTATACATGTCTGGTGGATGTCAACTGAGTTGAAAATGAACAGAAGTTCATCAACTGACAAAAATATAGACACATTGCTCAAAATCAAAGCACTGCTGTGAGACCCATTGTCGTACAACATAGTATGATTTGCAGTGGTTCTGGTACGAACCACCACACAGGCAACACATAATGAACCTCTGTTCCCTGTGGGAGGATGATCATTCCAGTCAGCAGTTGTTGTTCAGCAGTTATTGTAACATCAAGTGACAGAAAGTCTTAAGGCTGGTGTTGATGGCATACATGATTTAATGTTTATTCACTAACCTCATAACTATATACATATACAGTATACATATATATTATAATGTGTCCATGTAATGATGTGGGGATGGGTCTGATGATTGTATATCATGACAGAAACCTGAAATAGAGTATGCTGTCGATATGGACAGTCTGTAGATGGCTCTTACCCAGTATCTTAGAATCAATAAATGTTCTATTTTTTCCATGTTACCCAACCCAACCCACTCAACACTGCTCAGCCTGGCCTCATTACTTCAGCCTGTGTGATGAAGGAACCTACCAAAGCAAAGTAACATAAGTTCAACAAGTATGCCGTACCTCTGTATTACAGTCTTAAATACATGTCGCTTGAAAATGTTCACGTACACAGAGGCGTGGCATGGTATGATCGATCTGTCCATTCCCCGTGGCTTATAGATACCTCCCTTCCTGTCAAATACAGTACTGTGCAGTCCCTTACATTACGGCTACTGCCTAGTCTGTGTAACGCCTGGTGTAACGCAAACTCTGCTGTCCCCTTCTTGGGGGCGGCTGGATGTTGGGCGGCGGCCAGCCGTAAAGCGATTTAATCAGGCTAGCTACCAGGGCCTGGCTACTGTCCATTTTCCCAAGGAGGTTGTGCTCCTTGATTTACCATGGCTTATGCTAGTAATTATCTCCATCCCCACCAAATACAGTACTGAACAGTCCCTAACAGAGCGAACAGTGTCCATTCCATGGCTTATCCCCGTTTATTCACGGTATTGATTGTACAGTCCCATACGACTACTTTCTGCTCCAATTTCCTCATAATCATCTCCAGCGACGTGATTTCAGCCTGGGTATTGTCCAAGCAGATGGGGAGGAAGGGATATAACGTTAACGTTTTTCTCTTTCTGGCGGCCGGCCCTCGATTTTGACTCCTGTCATTCGGAAAACTTCCCGCGTGGACTACTTTCTGCTTGGAAATACCTGGCCTGGGGGACCGAAGCCTCGTGACGTCATTAGCGCTGTCCTCCCTGTCAGGGCCTCCGCAGCTGAAGACGTAAGAGATGACGTTGTTCCTCCAGCAGCAGCCTTTATATAACTGTTAGTACAGAGGAGGGGCGCTGAGCTGAGCTGTCAGGTTTTCATAGCTAGTAGCCTGGAGTCGTGTTTTTAGTAGTCAAAGTAACCAGGGCGCCATTAGTCCTTCCTACCCATTGCCCAACAGAGTCCGAGCAGTAAGGAGACGGGATCCGGGAGGCTGGGCGAACATCGGCACAAACATGTTCGCCTTCAGCACGGTAGATATCGATTAGGGCCATCAGCACACAACAGGTTTCAGCCTCAGACCGCAGGAGAGCCGCAGCTCCGCTTCTCCGCACGTTTACGGTATTTTCTGGCGATTTCTTGTTCCCAGGGTCATGTACTTATGCCGAAATATAGCAACCTGTGATGTTTACTCATCAAATCATACTGTATTTCGGTAGATTTCACGCCTCTTCACGTGTATTCCGATCGTGTATTCCGGTAAATAGCCTGAGCCAAGGAGGTTTAAAAGGAGACCTCCCTGCCTGACCCAATCAAACTGAAAACCGCATGCGTGCGCACGCCAAAGAGGGTGGCTGGGAAAGCGAGTGAAGTAGTAGGATCTAGTAGATGTTTATCTTGATGTAGTACGACATGATACATGAGTCTGAATCACAAGGTTCCCCCAGTCCCCCAAGCAGAGTTATGGAAAGGTCCCCATCAGTTGCCAAGCAAATCTGCAGCCTGCCAACAATCCGCCTCCCACAGCGTCTGTCAAGCTGAGCTTGCGCGATTTCTGCTCCGCTTTTGTCATGGATAAACACTGGATAATATTTACTGATCAACTGAGCCCGTTACTTAAATCAAGAATTAGCCGTGCCTGTGTTGCTGATGCTAGATTTAGCCTGTTGAGTCGTGCCTGTTCTGTTATATCCCAGAATTTCTGTCGACGCACGTTTGTGTACTGAGGTCACAGTGTACTGAGGTCAAAGCAACACATAAGTCATGATAGGATCCACATGGGGGTGAAACGTCTATCGTACCATTTCCCTTCAGCTTTCAGAGGTTCTACATGGGGGTGGGGCGTCTATCGTACCATTTCCCTTCATCTCAGGTTCCAGGTGGGATTGGGGCGTCTATACATTCTTACTTTCTCACTATTCCTGACCATGACCTGACAATTCTATTAAAATCAAAGAACCCACATAGTGTAGAATTTAATCTCCATGCCAAATTTCATGTCATTTGAATCATTTGACCAAATGGCAGAAGAGGGAGAAAAAGAAACACCTTATATTTCACTACCATACCAGTGGCATGGGGTGAAATACAGTTGCATAATGATACAAAGGTTCCAAGATGTGGACAGTGTGAAATGGTATTTTTGGAGCAATTGTTTTAATTCATGCATGTTTCGTATAGCATGGGTGCCACCCTCAGCTCCTTAGTTACCGCTGTCTCTCTCTCTTCACTTACTACTCCGTGGTAGGCAGAGAAAAGATGCAGCCAGCGGTAACTATAGACGATGGCACCCAGGCTATGTTTTCATACCTAGTAGCACATTTCGCTGTTTATGCACAAGTGGTTTTTGTGTTGCTGCAGTTCAGACGACAGATGGATCCAGAGGCAGCGCAGACGACAGTGAGAGGCACCATCATGCCAGGGGCGCTCCGTAACTGGTCCACCAACTCCAGTGGGGAGATTTCCTCCAGTTCCCTGTCCTACGGCCCAGACGACTTGCACCCTTCCACCCTGGTGGCCAGCACCTTTCTCCTGGTGGCCGTTTTTCTGGTGGGGACCATGGGCAACACTGTCATTTTCCTGTCCGCTTTCCAGAGCTGGGGAAAGAAGCTGCGAACAGGCTTCGACCTGCTCATCTTCGACCTGACTGTTTGTGACTTTATTGCCTGCGCTGTGGTGACTCCTGCCTTCACCGTCTGCCTGTTCCGTGACCCGGTGCCCAGCCTGGCCAAGCCCTTCTGTAACGTGTTTGTATTCTTTAGCACCACCTGCACCTTCATGTCCCTCTCTACACTGGTGGCCATTGCACTGCACAGACTCACCATGGTCAAGTCACAGGCGAAGCGGCCTATCTCCTGGCGAGGCGCCGTCCTGGTGCTGGCAGGGTTGTGGACGATCAGTCTCACCTCCGCCAGCCTTGTCACTCTGTATGGCCGCTCCAAATGGGACGTACACTCTCCCTCGGGATGCCTGCCATTTCTAGGCTATAACGACATTAACAACGTAATGGTATGCTTCACGGTGCCCGTCTTCTGCATCTCCTTCCTGATTGTGTGTGTGTCCTACGGCTTCATCGCGGATGCCGTGAGACACCAGGCCAACAGAAAGGCATCCGTGGCCCTCTCCGCTAAGGGAATACCCGCAGACGGGGCCGTTCACCCGGTGGACGGGGCCGTTCACCCAGTGGACGGGGCCGTGCATCCTGCAGACGAGGCCGTGCACCCCATGGACGATGCTGTGCACGCCGCCTCCCGGAATAGCACCCCCAGCCCGCAGCTGAATGCTCTCTCGCCCCGTGCAGAACAGGCCCAGACCAGCCCGGCCAACTCCATCCCCGTGCCAGTCGTACTGGAGAAGGAGTCCAAAGCCATGAAGCTGTGCTTCTTCATGACTGTATCTGTGCTCTGCTGCTGGGGGCCTCTCATCATATGCCAGTTCATTGAGTATCTGTCGGGACCCACTGTCGACTTGTTCCAGGTGAAAGTTTGTGGCATGGCGCTCTTGCTGACCAACTCGTCACTCAACCCATACATCTATCCGCGGAACAGTGGCAAACTGCGCGCCAAGATCACACGCTTCCTCAGCAGCCTGTATCCGTACCAGCGGACAACTCGGTTAGAGGCGATCGGAGACGGAGATCTTGAACTAAACCGGAACAAATCCTCGCACCAGGATCCGATAGGCATGGACGACGTTCCGGAGCCCAGCCGGGTTGACCGCGCGGTGGGGCCGAGCTACACTCACGGGCGGTCCCAGAGAACACCGTGTGGCGCTAGGCTGACGGGCAGGCTTCGTCCAAGATGGGAGATCTCCACTGACGTTAAACGGTCCATCTCGAAGTCTAGAAGGGACTCTTATATCGTGCCAACCGACAGTAGGGCAGATGGACCCACCCAGCTGGTTTAGGAAAGACAGTAGGGCAGACAGACCCATCCTGCTGGTTTAGGAAAGACAGTAGGGCAGATGGACCCACCCAGCTGGGAAAGGGAAGACAGTAGGGCAGACAGACCCACCCAGCTGGGAAAGGGAAGACAGTAGGAGACAGACCCACCCAGCTGGGAAAGGGAAGACAGTAGGAGACAGACCCACCCAGCTGGGAAAGGGAAGACAGTAGGGCAGACAGACCCATCCTGCTGGTTTAGGAAAGACAGTAGGGCAGACAGACCCATCCTGCTGGTTTAGGAAAGACAGTAGGGCAGACAGACCCACCCAGCTGGGAAAGGGAAGACAGTAGGGCAGACAGACCCACCCAGCTGGGAAAGGAAAGACAGTAGGGCAGACAGACCCACCCAGCTGGGAAAGGAAAGACAGTAGGGCAGACAGACCCACCCAGCTGGGAAAGGGAAGACAGTAGGAGACAGACCCACCCAGCTGGGAAAGGGAAGACAGTAGGGCAGACAGACCCATCCTGCTGGTTTAGGAAAGACAGTAGGGCAGACAGACCCTCCCAGCTGGGAAAGGAAAGACAGTAGAGCAGACGGACCCACCCAGCTGGGAAAGGGAAGACAGTAGGGCAGACAGACCCACCCAGCTGGGAAAGGGAAGACAGTAGGGCAGACAGACCCATCCTGCTGGTTTAGGAAAGACAGTAGGGCAGACGGACCCTCCCAGCTAATTAACAAAAGTCGTTTGGGACTTGTTATTCTATAAAAATACATAAATTTTGTATATTCGGCAAATTGATATCGCGAAGTCATAAACGGGAAACCACTTCAAACCTAATTTCCGTTTGAGTGGGTAATCCTGGGAAAAAACGTAAGAAGGTCAAACCGCTGTGTTACTAGCCATGGTACTGAAATGGCATTGTAAACATTGTCAACAATGCACCATATCAGAAGTTATGAAGGTATGTTTTAAGTCAATGTTATACCAGTGCCAGACAATTCTTCTTTGAATGTATATCATAGAGATAATAGAAACTGCAGAATGACAAGAAAAATAAATATTTTGCAATGGTATGGGTGCCTCTGCATGAGTCTTGGTTCAGTTCCAGAAGACTCCAAGCTTAAAAGGATACTGTCAGGGTGTATAAAGAGCACTGACTGTAGATTAAAACAAAAATCACTGGTTTGTTACATCAGTCTTGTATTAGTGAGATATATATTTGACATGATTTATAAATACACAAGAATAAATGTATTACTGCATTTATACATCAAAATCGTATCTATAACATCCTAATTTTATACCTTCCTCCATTGCACTTGTCTTTTCCCCTGGCATACTGAAATTGTAGACACCAGGCACAACTGAAGATCCAGATACAATAAACCCAATCTTTCCTAATGCAAACAAGAAGCCTCATTGGAGTTTCCATAAGGCAATACAAATTCCATTTCTTGTTTCACGGACTTTTTATAGAACGCAAAGGGGGCAACTTAATTGAAGCCAGGCTCTGGTAGACTGTAGTCTGGAATTAGCTCATCTTCCTAGTCTTATCTTTACACCACAGTGTTGTGTAGTTTATCATGTACAATAAAATGATTTTGTCTTACCTAATTTTTGAAGACATTTCCATGCATGGTATGGTATAACTTATGTTCAAATCAAGGTGGGATTTTTTAGGCCTTCACAAGAACAAGGGGCAGGAGAGTCCTTTAACTTGTATGGCCCAATCAGAGGCACAAAGTTGTACACATGATAACGAGGGCGGATATAATAAAGGGGACTAGTGAAACATGTTAGCATCAGGAACCATCGTAATGGAAATCAGCAGATACATGTGTAGTGTTGTAAGATTTATGTGTGTACGCCTCACCAGGCAGGAAGGCTCCTATTTACAGTCTGTTTCCTGATTTCACTAGATATGATACCGAGACAGCTGGAAGTCTACCCTTACAGTTACTATGGAGACTTAGTCCTTATTAGGGAGATACTGTTTGGTTCAAGGTGCATACATGTACAGTGTCATCTCTAAATTACAATGTCAACTTGTTTAGAGCAATTGTAAGTTGGTCAGAGTCAACACTCCCACTTTGTTTTACACTGTTGAGGAAAAGTCTCTCTCAGAGAGGTTGACTGCTTTCTGCTTGACCTAGGACTCCTTAGGAGAAGAGTAGTATGTACATCAGATCATATCATCATTCAACCTTACCTACAGTCAGTAGTTCCCAATACAATACAATGTCCGAGCAACCCGGATACACTGCATTAATGTATGATTGTGCTGTGCAGATAACATCCAATAGGATCACGCTGCTTACTACAGTAGGTTACACTACAGGCTTCATACTGTTCCTAGGTTATGTTACAGACTACAGGCTTCATACTGTTCCTAGGTTATGTTACAGACTACAGGCTTCACACTGCTTACTAGGTTATGTTACACACTACAGGTTTCACATTGCTTACTAGCTTATGTTACACACTACAGGTTTCACATTGCTTACTAGCATGCTACACACTACAGGTTTCACATTGCTTACTAGCTTATGTTACACACTACAGGCTTCACTCTGCTTACTAGCATGATACACAGTACTGGCTTCACACTGCTTACTAGGTTAAGTTACACACTACAGGCTTCACACTGCTTACTAGGTTATGTTACACAATACAGGCTTCACACTGGCTTACTTGGTTGTGTTACAGGTTACTCACAACTAACTTATTCTAGATGCCCTGATGCAGCAGTAACTTATGGAAAGGCTGTCATCCCAGGTTACATAGTTCATGGTAGAGCTGCATATATAGATGATCATCCTACTATATCTATATCTCTAGTTTACATAGTCTTGAGTAAATACTGTAGTGCAGACCTACACATATACATGGTCACTAACGGTGTGGTCACATTCGTCATAGGTAGTCGTATGATTTTAATGCTGTAGAATTTTCAGGCAGGCCGTGACAGTACCAGTCGCCGAAAAGTATCTAAGAAGCATTTTGTGTAGACAGCTGAATTTCACAGGACACATGCACGACTGCCCCAAGAATGCCCTCAGTTTGCCATTGTACGACGTGACCAGGGCTAACTAATAAAGGGCCAGTCAAACAGTGTTCCCATGCACACTGATTTTCATGTTAATAACACATTCCCAGTACTACCCAGCACTAGTCACAACAAGGGATTGAGCACACACATGCAAACTTGTAAACTGCCTCTATAAGAAAATATAAAGGGCACTTGGGAAGAGACCTGGTACATATTGCTGCATACTGTTGGGAACCCCATAAACACAACACAATATGTTCACAGCAGTTTCAGTGTAATTATGACTGCATTCAATGTCATTACGTATGAAAACAGAAGTATTGCCCTTTGGAAGAGCAGTATTGTTCTTTGAGACAGCACTATTGTCCTACAGGATAGCACTATTGTCCTTCACAACAACAGTATTGTCCTACAGGATGGAAGTATTGCCCATCTGCAGGACAGCAGTATTATTCTTTAGGACATCAGTGTTGTCATGGGAGGACAGCAGTACTTAAATACAGGACAGCAGTACTGTCCTACAGGATGGCATTCACATAAAAGAAAAACAGCAAAAGAAAGCTTGAGCTCAGTAGTAAAAAAAAGTCATCATTCTAACACAACATTGTCAATTAAGGGGGCACATCCCAGTTTATTTTGGATTTCAACTCGAGGCTGCACACCTGCAAATCTAGCAACCATCTTTTCTAGGGAATAATTCTGAAGCAAAACAACTGTGTATCGGGGAAGGATATCACTTTAGCTGCAAGAACAACCGAGTTGAGTTCTCTTCAGCCTTTCAAATTCTAGTAAATTTAAGGGGGTACCATCATTTGGCCAAAACTAATGTGCATGTGGAATTACATCTATCAGTTATATTCTTGACATGAAAATAACTGCCACTGTCAGAAAAAGAAAGGAATAATCTCGCCAATTATAAAGAAAATCCTAACACACAGATTTTCAGTATAATCCACTGCATGAAGCATTGCAATGCAGACCACAGAATGCATCAAGGGCAATCTGGGGCAAAAGGGCACATCAAACTTTTCAAAGCAGAAGCATACATGGAAGTAAAGTTCAACCCCCAAATCAATTTTCACCAAAAACACACCACTTCCTTCACCTTTCAACCATGTTAGTATTTAAAGTCATTTTGCAGCAGATTATGAGCGATATGAACTGAATTATAGACACTCAAATCACTTTTCTCTCAAAACATTTTCATCACTTTTTTGCCGAGTACTACCGGGAACCCATCACAGAAAAATTGGGGTGTGCACCATTTAGGCCACACCAATTTAATTTGTTGGTTCTCGGATTCGCCTCTTCATTTTTTTCTGATTTGCAAAAAAAAAAAAAAAAATTCTGGCTCTGAATCAGCTCAAAAATGCTCACATTTTGTCCCCAACAGTTGAAGAAAGTCGTTTTCTTCCCAGTTGTTACAGTTTTTCCATCTCTCAATATAGAGGTTTGATTAAAAGTTCAAAATTCATTGTTTAAATTTTAACCCAGCCTTTTATGTTGACTTCATGACTCCTATAGTAGCATTTGGGGCTATAATAGGATGCCCAGGCCTGTTTTTATTTTTTTTCGCCCTGTCGCTTCATATTTTTTCTGAAAAAATCCGAGAACCAACAAATTAAATTGGTGTGGCCTTACACCACATTATCAAAAATCAACCAGCTCAGAACCATAATTATATAACAAATAAAAGGTTCATTTTTCAAGTCAAGTTGTGCTAAAATGCAACAAACACAACCACAAGTTTCTTCTACACCTTATGCTTAAGACATGTTGGAATATATATTAGGGATATATTATGTACAACATGAGCCCATTCTAGAGATTCTGAAGCACTAACAACTTCCAAGTAGATATCATAACGACTATGTACAATCAGTGGCTCCTGCCAATTCCATCCTTCCTGGCTCACCAATGTCACAGAGCCTACCCTCTTATATATCAAATAAGACATGTCTACTGTACTTAAGACCCTCCTGCTGTACTTAAGACCCATCAGCCAGACGGAGGTCCAGCTCCTCCTTCTCGGGAGGTTCAGTGGTGCCGTAGGTTTTGTGGTTGTTCTCCTTCATCGGTGGGGCTGACTTGGGCGGGGTGGTGGGTGACACGGAGGCAGGATCCATTAGCAGGGCGGACACAAATGGCTGTGGGCAAACAAAAAACATCAGATTGGGCTGTAAACACAGGAACATCAGAGTGAGCTGTGTGTACACAGGAACAGCAGACTGAGTGTGAACACAGGAACATCAGACTGAGCTTCTGTGAACACAGGAACATCAGAGTGAGCTGTGTGTACACAGGAACAGCAGACTGAGTGTGAACACAGGAACATCAGACTGAGCTCTGTGAACACAGGAACATCAGACTGAGCTGTGTGAACACTGATAGTTGCAGCTTGAAGGGTTTAGTCAGGTGGAATTGTACACCCTGTAGGTTAACACTGATAGCTGCAGGTTGGAGGGGGTTAGTTGATGGGACTGTCCCATGTAAGTTAACACTAATGGCTGCAACTTGGAGGGGGTTACTAAGTAGTCTGGTGCGACTGTCCAATGTGGGTTAATACTGATGGCTGCAGCTTGGAAGGGGTTATTCTGGTGGGACTGTCCAATATGGGTTAATACTGATGGCTGCAGCTTGGAGGGGGTTATTCTGGTGGGACTGCCCAATGTGGGTTAATACTGATGGCTGCAGCTTGGAGGGGGTTAGTCTGGTGGAATGCCTTCCTCTGCAGAGCAGGCAAGGGACAAAGCAGCATGCTGGTCTTGGACAAGAGAAAGAGAAAAGTTACACTAGGACAGAGCTTACCAAGTCCCCGATGTCGAACGGTGGGTTGAAAAACTAGAAGGAAATGTGATGAGAAGCATGAAGGTGAGATGTATGGATGAAGTCAGTAATGAACAGTAAAGACTTTGAAGGGACTAACAAGAGTATTGAAGTGGGTGTCTTCAAGCATACAGCTACAGGAGGGAAACCCTTAACCTTCTGGTTATCATGTACAGGTGGGGAAAGTATTGCCATGTGTAGATAAGCTGAATGATATTGACTGATTGGTTGATATTGGTAGTTGTTATACTTACGGCAGTGGGGGAGCTGCCGGTACTACCTGCCTCATCGTCAGTATCCGTGAATTGCTGAGAGGGGAAGAAAGGCAGAGTCAGCAACACATGGTACCTGTGTGCCCAGCCCTACAGTTACATGTACTTACATGGTACCTGTGTGCCCAGCCCTACAGTGTTACATGTACATGTACTAACATGGTACTTGTGTACCCAGCCCTACATGTACTTACATGGTACCTGTGTGCCCAGCCCTACAGTTATATGTACTTATATGGTACCCGTGTGCCCAGCCCTACAGTTACATGATTGTACTTACGTGGTACTTGTGTGCTGTCAGGCCGCTGAAGACGCCGAAACAGGTTTTAGCAATGATGAGAGCGAGAGTCATGACCAGGACCAGAGCTGTGACAATGGTGTGAGCATCCAGGGTACCTGTAGGAACAACAGTTAAAGTCAGCTCCTGGAATAAACATGAGTAACTCAGGTGGGAAGGACAGCTAAAGTCAGCACCTGGGATAAACACATGTAACTCAGGTGGGAAGGACAGCTAAAGTCAGCACCTGGGATAAACACATGTAACTCAGGTGGGAAGGACAGCTAAAGTCAGCAACTGGGATAAATATGTGTAACTCAGGTGGGAAGGACAGCTTAAGTCAGCACCTGGGATAAACACGTGTAACTCAGGTGGGAAGGACAGCTAACGTCAGCACCTGGGATAAACATGTGTAACTCAGGTGGGAAGGACAGCTATAGTCAGCAACTGGGATAAACATGTGTAACTCAGGTGGGAAGGACAGCTAACGTCAGCACCTGGGATAAACATGTGTAACTCAGGTGGGAAGGACAGCTATAGTCAGCAACTGGGATAAACATGTGTAACTCAGGTGGGAAGGACAGCTATAGTCAGCAACTGGGATAAACACATGTAACTCAGGTGGGAACAAGTAGAGACAACATGGAGGGTACATCTGGAATGGACTACTCAAAAACATGTATGTGACACTTCAGGCAGGGCTTGGAGACCATGAAGACAGGAAAACTTTATATCATTATCAGCATGTATGATAAGAGCAACATGTAGTCAACATGTAGGATATGTCTACTAAAATGAAGCTGGATCATCAATATAGATTACATCCAGGTGCATGGGACTATGTCAGGGCACATGGTAATATGTCAGGGTACATAGTAATATGTCAGGGCACATGGTACTATGTCAGGGCACATGGTACTATGTCATGGAATCATACCTGTAAGAACTATGTACAGTAACATGGTTGATCTTTTTCAGATAGATGCGTACAGAATAGTAGCACAAATAAAGTGATCACCATAATACTGATACTGCTCTAGATATACTTTATAAGCTGTCATAATTATGTACAAAATATACAATGTCACTTTAAGAAAGCTGGGAGGAAACCATTTGAGAATACAAATAACAGTAAACACTGGTCACTTTCGTTTGGAAAATCCAGGGCATCTTGTTTGTAGCACTGAATTTCAACTTCCTGGATGTTAGTCAACTTCTCCATGTCATTTGAAAGACCATGCATGCCTCTACATGTACATTTATCTCATCATCTTTACATGTTTTATGCCACACATTGTTATAAGCTGGTACATGTATATCAGTGTTTAAAGTTTGTTCTAGTTTCCAAAGTTCAAGTGACCAGACTTGGATGATAAGACTAAAAGGATTAAAAGAAAAGAAGGATCTTGGCCCCCTAAAATGGCCAACAACAGAAAACGCCATAATGACAGAAGTTGAAGACTGAACCCCTAACTTACGAGGCTGAACTGTTCCAGCACAAAAGACATGAGACAAGCATGACATGACGGGAGTGCAGCAGACAGTGGGAGGGAGAGAAGACATGCATGGTCATAAAAAACACTCTCATGGAAATGTCAAAATAATAAAGATTTGAGAAAAACACAGAAAATCTGTGCATGGAAGCAAGAAAATTTAACTCCACCATGAAGAAGTAAGAAGACTACTCCTCTACTGTGTCAGAAGAAGTAAGAAACTACTGTGTCAGAAGAAAACTACTCCACAGATGTTCAAAGGGAGAAAAGACATGAAAGCTTTAATTAGAAATGTAAGGATGGCAAGTGGATGGTGAAAGCATTCAAAGGATGTGATTCTACGGAAATTTTGTACTACCTTAGGTAGATATGAGAATCTGCTGAAGGAGCCTGTTCTATATTATTGTCTCATCACAGTACTGATGTAGGATGCTAACACATGTAGCATATGCCATGGCTGTGTATTACAGGTTACTACAATCTGCTATCATAATACACATTTTTGTGGCTTGACAGGGACAGACAGCAGAGATGGGTGCTTGTACAACAGGGTGTGAGAGTGAAAGCTGGTGCAGTGCAGGACTTACTGTCATCTCCTGTTGGGGTCCCGGTTATGGGACAGAAGTGTGGAACGGATGGAGGGATGGAGAGAGTGCAGCAGAGGAGGAAGAACAGTGTGAACATGCAACTGGTCATCACTTATCAATACACTAACTTCAATCTGGTTTATATATCACGTATCAATACACCAGCTTCAAACTAGTTAACACATATCAACACACAAACTTCAAACTGGTTATCACAACAGCCATCTATTTATGTCTATCAGATTCTCAATACAATATATCTCATACACATTTATGCCTCAGACAGAGACAGGCTACGACAGACAGAGAGAGGAGAGAGAGAGAGAGAGGTGGAAGAAAAAGTCTTACCATCTAGAGAGGACAGGAAATATGACAATCATATTAAAGTGTCTCAGCACTGACAGGGGGACTGACATGTGGTTGGAGGGTGAGGGGGAATGTGGGGGATGGGGGACTGTGATCACTCACCAAGTCTGATAATGGAGAAGAAGAGCAGTGAGCACTGCAGCAGCACAGCAGCAGCGATGACATAGTTCACGGCAGAGTTGTGGATGTCAGGGCTGATGCGTGAGGGGTTGTAGGCATAGTAGATGTTGTACCTGTCTACCAGGTGCTTCAGGATCATGTAGATCAAACCTGCAGGACAAGTCAGCTATATGATACTTCTTCTCTACAATACACACCAACCCAGTCCTGTAACTGGACAACTGCAACAGTAAATAAAAAGAACTTCCAGAGGGCACACCTTTGCCAAAGTCAACAGTTTTATGCTTGTCATCTGCAGTTTGGTCTGAAGCTGCTAGGAGGATTATTCCATAATCCAACCACTGCTTCCTAAGGGATGTCCTACCCACAAACAAAACTGTATCAGGTTCATAAACCAAGCAACTAACAAATGACAGCTAAATATACCTCCTTGTCATTAGTTCTAAAAAATCTTGTCTCCTTACATGTTACTAAAGATTTCTTACAAAAGAGCACATGGAGCAGACAGGTATGAGGTGGCCTTAATAAAACATTGTTGTGAGACCCTACCATAGGGTACAATGATCAAACAGGAATGAGACCTTGATAAAACATTGCTGTGAGACCTTACCGAAGGGTACAATGAGTGGACAGGTGATGCTGTAGACAGTTGTGATGGTGAAGATGCACATCATCCAGGCATACTGCGTGCCGAACTGAAAGTCATACACAATCTCCTGGAAGACAAATAAATACCAACACACATTGTTAGAAGGTGGTAATATGCACCTTGAGCCTTGAGGGTCTAAAGGGGTAAGGACAAGGTCTCACCTGTCTGACAGGTGTACATGATGAGGTTAAGTCTCACCTGTCTGACTGGTGTACATGATGAGGCTAAGGCCCTTTTCCCACTAGGATAAAATTATCCGGATCCGGACTCGACGATGAGGTTAGGTCTCACCTGTCTGACAGGTGTACAGGATGAGGTCAGATCTCACCTGTCTGACAGGTGTACAGGATGAGGTCAGGTCTCACCTGTCTGACAGGTGTACAGGATGAGGTCAGGACTCACCTATCTGACAGGTGTACAGGATGAGGTTAGGTCTCACCTGTCTGACAGGTGTACAGGATGAGGTTAGGTCTCACCTGTCTGACAGGTGTACAGGATGAGGTTAGGTCTCACCTGTCTGACAGGTGTACAGGATGAGGTTAGGTCTCACCTGTCTGACAGCGTGCTTCTCGGCCTCAGTGCGGGTCAGCAGTAGCCACCAGGCATACAAGATGAGCTCTGGGAAGCGGATGAGCTCGAGTGATGTTCCGATGAACCCTGACGTGATGACATAGTTCACAAAGAAAGCGCCATTGTCAGGCAGGAAGATGCACCTGCAGAAGGAAGCACAGAGATGTCAGGTGGCTGCAGGGTAAGCAATCCAGCCTAAGCATTGTTCACAAAATACAAAATGTTCAGAACCCCACAAAAAGACTTACGCCCATTTGGTCTGCTGTCCTTCTGGGGTCAGTGCAAATTCCACAAACGCCTTCAGACTGGAAAAAGGAGGACATAACAACAGGTCAGAACATATTCAGATCAACTTTATGGCTAGCTATGAGCTTATGTCCGCCCCCCCTCCCAAAACACAGACATGCAAAAACAACCACTTCCTCTGAGTCAAGTCTTAATTATAAGTTCTTAAGTGAAAGATACCCTATTGAAAATGTGTTTTTGACCAGGCCTCACCTTGTGAGTCCAAGCGATGGCAAGATGAGAGTCATGAACAGCAAGAAGACAAAGGTTTTCCTCATCACACTGTGGTTAAAACCCGACCTGCAGACAGTCAGAGGGGACACAAATTTAGGCATTTGTCATGAGATTATCAGTATAGCATACAATAACAGACCTAGGGAAAACTTCAAGGATGTACCAGATCTGCCTAACGGACCTCTACATGGTCTAGATTTGGCTGGGTTGTTTCACACCGCTCACCAGGGACTGTGAGACACTTAACTTCTTTTAAATCAAATAACACATCAAAACAGACCGATGAGTCATTGATGAATGCTCGACATTCAGGTAGAACATTATGTAACACAAAATAAATCAAGCAACTGGATAAACTCTCAAGAGAGTTAGATATTTCACATAGCATACACTATCTATCTTCAGTGACTGAAATTGAATATGAATACAAGTGTAACCTGTATATAAATGATTATCTAAATTTATATGTGAATGAGTTACTGAAGAAATGTTAGTATGGAGAGCCTTACTTTGTCCAGTGTCCTTCCAAGAGAGAAGTTCGGTAGACCAGAACAGGCAGCACAGCAGTGAGCGTCCAGAGGAGTAAGGTGGGCAGAGTCTGTGATATCAGTGGGCTCTGGGGACAGCAAGGAAATGACTGTCACATTATGTGTCGTTGGGCTCTGGGTATCACATATGTGTCGTGGATACATGCAAGAAACCAACATAATATGTATGTGACGGCCTCTTATTCAAAAATCATCTTCCAGTGGACCACATAGGCATGTTTGTTAGCAGCATCTAAAATCTAAATACAATCCAGACATCCATGTATTATTATACACTCGCTAAGGCATACACACAAACAGCAGCTAAATGATTCCATTGGACTCAAGTCAAAAACAATTCAATTCAAACTACATGTACATGCCTAAGGCTTCAGTGGTCCAGTGTTTACATGTAGACCTTAGTTTCTAAGGCAGAGTCAAGGAGTCATGCTATGATACTGAGGCTTTGGTGGTTCAGTGCTTACATGTAGACCATCAAAGAGTTTCTTGTAGTTCCACTGGTCCAGTGTGTTTAGGATGATGGCGGGTGTGGTCAGGAAGAAGAGAAAGACCAGCAGGATCAGGTTGATGATGATGACACGGAACCACCATGATACGCCCGAGATTGACAGGTTCTCCCTGTGAGGAAGACATGAACATGAACCTGGTTTTATGGACAATTTTCTCTGAGCATACCAAAGGTATAAAAATTACAAAGTTCAGTACACAAAGACAGTATGCATCATACACATGTACCCTTGAGATGTAATAAAGCTAGTTGACAGAACCACAGCTTATAGACTGACCAGTTGACGTCATCAGGTGCAGGAGCGAAGTCGACCGTCCAGTGCATGGACTGGACCTGTGTGCTGACACTGGAGGCCGCGGGCGGGCCCTTCAGGAATGTACGGTAGTCACCAACAATCCTGGACACAGCACACAAACAAACAAACAAACATCACAATCCTGCCAACAAGAGGCAAACAGTAACATAAAAAAAAGACAAAACAAACAACTAAACAATGAGGGGTGCACCTACCTGGCAGCCACCTTGTCACTATTGAAGGTGACAAAGGCCATGCCCAGGTCCTCCTGGAAGGATCTCTTCTTCTCCTGCTCACACTCTGCAGTCAGTCTTTCCTCCTCCTGAGTGTAGTACTCCAGGGCATCCACCTGGTGGAGACAACAGGAACTGAAGGACATGTGTACATCACCCTAACCCTCCTGATGCTGACGATCTCTCGTCTTAAGGACTGTATAAGTCCAAGATACCCCAGAACATAACATTCAGGGATATGATGTCAGAGTAGACAGCCAATGCAACAAGACACAACTGACTTTTCTGATATGTTTAATGAAGAAATAAGTCCATACCTCGACCACCCCACACCTGGTGGGGCAGAACTTGCCACACAGCATGGGTTTGATGGTCAGAGGCTTCCCTGTCCGTTCATTAATCCTCTGTGTCTGAATCTTTGCTTGCTGGGCTGCCAGGCTACCAAACAACACACCAAAACAGGTTTGTTTTCAGATCTTCAATGACTTTCAGATGATTAAGAAATGATGGAATAAGGACTGGGACAGAGCTCATAATCACTGCCTCTAATATACCAGAAAAGCAATGCCACAAGTCAATTTAACACAGACCAGGGCCTGATAAATTGTTTATACCGTTTCTTGTCGAGCTTCATGAGTTTTGTGATGTTGTAGGTGAACTGCACATCAGTGACGACAGCATCTGGGTACGCCTCCCTGTGCAGGACAAACAGCCAAAATTATAGCATCATAATCATAATCATTATAATGTTCACTTTCTGATCTTAGCTTCTCACCGTTCATTTATTAGATTCCTATCTGAAGCCCCTGTCACACATAGCCGACTATGGCTTCCCAACCTTCTCCAGACCATGGTTGGGAGCTCGTCATCTGTGGGTGGGAGTTGGTCGGCGAGGTTGCCCAATAGTCTTTAACCCTTGTCATGCTGGCATTCATGCCTAGTACATGCTCCTTTACTGTGGTTACCAGGCCCTCTTGGAATAGGGGGTACTACTTCTATTTTACTAATTTTTGGTGCCTTTCCTCCCAAATACCCCCAATATGTTATACATCAATAGAAAGCTAAGACTTTCCATGGGATGTCATGCAAGTTTAGCCTAGTGTCAGCAGTAATGATTTTTAAAGGCAATAATGCAATAAAACACATTTTTTCATAAACTTATTGTCAATATTAAAACCATATGTGATATGCCTATTTCAAGACTACAACACATTCCATGTGTAAAAAAAATAAATAAATCTGCAACATTGGCAACAATGGAAGTTAGACCAGACAACTGTTTGACTTACATGAAGTGCTTCTTGATGAGTTCCCTGTCAGTCAGCCCAATGGGCATGTTACGGATGAACAGTGTCCTCGTCACCTGAGCATGCATGGGAACAACAGAACTGTTTACTACCTAATCTGCTGTGCTGCTTTATGGAACCCTGTTGGGTTTCCAAAGATGAGAATCAGGGATACATTAATGTGTTCTGCAGGACAGCTGTACATACATGTTCTTCCTCACGGTACTGTAGGTTGGTGGTGAAGTGTCTCATGAACAGCACAATGGCGATCAGGTACAGGATGGAGAACACCGTGTGCAGCCACAGCAACGGGTTGCTAGGCATCAAACAGAACAAACATGTCACTATGGTGATTCAGTACATGATGGAGAACACCATGGAGACAGTGTTCTAGGGAATGGTGCAAATCTTTATGCCATTGTCACAGCTGACCATGCACCTTCCTGGCTACCACAGAGAATAACCAAAATGGGGTTTCTACAGTCATGTCTCATATCCTGGTTGATCAAATCAGTGTTAAAATTCACAGCTGCTATTTTAACATGCTTCCCTTCTTAAACCAATCCTTATGTTTGGATATGTCTAGGTTGACATTTGACTCATTGCACAACACTTACATGTAGGACAGCCATAGATAGTTTCATCGGGTTGGTAAATCACTGTATATTTAGGTTTCTCCAACACAACCAAGAGATATTTACCTGCCAATGTTTCAGAGGTCCTTCTTCTCCCTATTGCCCTGAAGGACTACAGAAACATTGGCAAACCTGGAAAATATCTCTTAGTTGTGTTTGAAGAGACCTAATATTCAACGTTTGGGACAGTAGTGATAGTGGTACTGATAGTGAGTGGTGTGATATCAACCTTGTAGCAAAGGGCTGGTTTGAAAAAGAACATGCTTTGTATTTGAGCTGATGATGAGTTTTTATGAGAGACAAAATCAATTATGGCAGGACTCATTGATTTCTCATGATGTTGGACTTGGAGCAAAGGAACATATCACTGGAGAGACAAACTTACTTCGATTGCAGGTTAGAAACTGTCGTCCTGCCAAACTGATCTGGACCGCCCTCTAAACAACAACAATAAACAATTACAGTGTATAAGGTTAGACAAACAAAAGTCAGACATGTCTCTGTTGCAATCTGAATCTGAATTGGTCAGTCCTTATATCCTTCATTTGGTGTAACACACCAACATCAATCATCATTAAATCATAAATCTGCTGAATTACTAGTAAGTTGAAAATATGGTTTGTATTACATTGTATTTTCAAACAGATTTTAAAAGCTAAAGATATCCTTAAAGACAACAGCTGCTAAAGCAAAAAGGAAAACGTTCAGCATGATCACGTGGAAAACTTGTGTGAGAAGTTGACCTGAAAGAGTGGCAGTACTAGTTGGAGGGTTAAATCTGACCTTGTGTGCCTGAGAAGTTGACTGGAAGGAGCACGGCGACGGAAAAGACGGTGATGATTGTGACAAGGACAAGGACATAGCGCTGGAAGGTCATGTACTGCACCGCATCCAGTCCACATTTGTATGCTATCATGTCATCTCTGACAGGAGACAAAAAGGATACTGCAGACACCATATACACGATTGACATGTGTATGCATACTAGGCATACTAGTTACATTGTTTTATGTTCAAGTCCTACATTAAAGAAGACATTTATCACATCAGTGAGTGAGTGAGTGTATTGTCTTGTCAGCAGGGTTACTCCTTTGTAATACCCACCAGCAAGTTGAGCCATGAATAAAAAAAGGCTAAGTTTCCTTTCCTTCTTAGTGCAGAAGTGAACGCTTTATCTCCAAGGACCTTCCTTACACCCAGCCAGCCATTGGGAACCTTTCATGTATCCACAAGTGGGTTGGGATTCGGGTTAGATCCCTTAATAGCACCCACTCTTACAGTAGCAGTAATCCTTACTCTAACCATTTCATGTGTCCACAAATGGACCAATAAAATCCTAATTGTCATGCCTTGTGATGCCATCATTACCACATTGTTTAAGTCTCATGACCTTGGAGAGGAATGCTGGCTGTTCAGCATGAATGATACACCATATATGCTGGCAACATATGTTCTGGGGATGCAGGATTTCCAGTACTGGGGACAAACTATCCACCCATTTACAC
The DNA here is from genome assembly GCA_013266295.2 of Branchiostoma floridae x Branchiostoma japonicum. NCBI lineage: Eukaryota > Metazoa > Chordata > Leptocardii > Amphioxiformes > Branchiostomatidae > Branchiostoma > Branchiostoma floridae x Branchiostoma japonicum. Next base: position 21,243,921 of record CM023840.1, read on the forward strand.
ACACCTGACAATTCATATGTTGATGACTAAAAATCTGCACTCCTCAAGAGGAAAGTAAATGACTGCTCTTGTACAATGGAAGTTGAGCAATACATGACGGAGAAGATGTGAAGTACACTTACTTTATTTTGAATATAGCTGGAACCCAGGAACAGAAACCCTGTAAAAGAAATTAACACATTGATGCAAACTTTGCCACTTATCATTAATGTCTCACAGTAGCTCATACAACAAGCTTCACCACTGCAGTTTATTACTGGTACAAGATGTGACTATGAACGTGCACAACAATAGAACGGTCTGTTGTGCTATGTGATATTTGTTGCTAAAGAGAACAACCTTCTCTTGAACATGGGTCACACAATTCTACCCAATTTCAGTCCTCTTACCATCATTTTTTTTCCTTTCTGAATGAAATTCATGAAATAACTTTTCCAACATATTCTCTCTATTCTGTGTCCATTCTAGGGGAGATTACTTCTTCTTTGGGGAGATCTCACTCCATCAATAATGCTGCTGCACGGGGACATAAAGGGACATAACCCCTTTCCTCCACTTACACTGTCATGGATACCAGCAGCTATAGAACTTACCCTGTCATGGATACCTGGAGCTACCGGATGGCTGCTCAAACTTTCCCTGCTTTCCCTCCCCACAGAGGTCTCTTCATCAAGGTTTTTGCCCTCTGGTGGAGGTTCATGATCCCCATAAAATATACTAGTCCACCTGTAGGCATGGGAACATGTCATCAACATTATTATATTTTAAATTTCTTAAATTTGGAAGAGGAAGAAAAAAATCTCAGATATCAGAAGCTTCCTTTGGTAAGAAATCCCTTTGAGAATAAAAAGCTGAAGCTTTCTGTCAACCATTCTGTCCCCATGGTGAGATGAATAAAAGCCAATAAGATTTATCCATAAGATCACCCTGTCATATCCAATAATGTCTCATCTCAGTAAAACATCAGAAACTCCTTAAGTACTACTGGTATGTAATACTATGTAAAGTACTAAGATGTGAGTAATGCTTCCTGGCGCCCCACTGTGACCATGCAAACAGTTATGCCAGTACATGGCAGATATAGGTCACCTGAAATGTGAAGACTAATAGCTGTTCTACATGTTTGTCTCAAATTGGGTAGAAAATGACATCATCAATCCTGTCATTTTACAATCAACAAAACCACAATAAACTGATAGGAATAAAAAGGATGCCTAAGAGACTCTGAGTAGTGCAAATACCAAATAATACTTTTTCCTAGTAGAACAAGAAATTATTGCAAACACTAACTAAATAAAGATAACACTAACAATAAATGGCAGCAACAGAAAAGGAAACTGAAATCCCTACACATCATATTGTACCGCCCCTTTGCCGTTGCTTGACAGTACACGTGTCCTAAAAGAAAAAAATATATAAAAAGAACTTGTGTACATAAAACAACATACCAACAACAGTTGTACATGCAACATAAGAAACATTCATGAAACAATGAAAATGCATATAATTATATAAATTTGCACAAAAAAGGGAAAAACAAGGGATAAAATGTAGATTGTTGTGACAGATCCCAAAACCTTGCTAACCTCGGTCACAATGCAGAAATGTAAAACATAACTGTACAACCTTACAGTAGAACAGTGCCGCTAATCCCTACTGCTAGAGAAGTGCAAACATCAGCCCTTTGTGCAGCCATTGGTTGAACTGCTAATTTCATGGATCTGTCTATATGTAAGGTAAAGCAGTCATTCTAAATTGAGGTGAAGCAAGTAGCTAGTACAAGACTAAGTGCAATGTGACTTTGCTACTGGTGTTCCTAGCCAAGCACTCAGGGTCACCCCTACTCTTTTTGTACTCTCCAAGCAGTGGTAGGGTTTTGGGCTTATTTTTGGCGTGTTTTTAGGCTTTTTTATCGGGCTTTCTTTTTTCACAGAATTTTTTTTTTGGGGGGTGGAAAAAAAAATTCAGTGAAAAAAGAAAGCCCGATAAAAAAGTCTAAAAACACGCCAAAAATAAGCCCAAAACCCTACCTCTGCTTGGAGAGTACTCTTTTTGGTAACTGTGTTGTATGAGTGGTTCTTTTACATGATAAAGCTCCCCCATACATGGTACTAATACCATGGCTTAACGTTCTCATCTGAACCCATGCCGGTCATCCCAAGTGGGGTTCAAACCCTTGCCCTCTGGATCCATAGAATCTAAACCTTACGGGGAAGCCACTTTTGCCAAAGAGACATGGATGTCTATAGGTGAGCAAAACATACTGGTGTGACTAATAAGAAAGGTTGGGTTGACAGCACCATATAACATGATAGCTCTTTTATTACTGTCCTTGCAACAAAAGAAAATAATAATGGGTAGTCTTCTTCCCTCCTATGTCTGTAGCCTACTATCATCAGGCTTTTGGGCAAGGTGGGATTTTATTTATGAGCCCAGCTTTAGTGCTTTACAGTGATATTGACGAATGAGTGAAGAGGGAGATCATCAGGGTGAAGAGGTAGGAATGTCAACGCATCAGGAATTATACGACCAGGTCCTGACCATTAGGCAGCCTTTGTAGCGGGAAATGAACTGTAGTCACTGCATTTTCTTTCACTGAGTCAGTCTGGTATAATGTTACCTTTCGTCTGCTCTGGACATGAGTGCCAGGCGGCCATAGTCCCAAGCTATTTTCCGCAGGACTGCAAACAGCAACAACAGGAGCTGTGAAAACAACAACAGTATAATAAGTACTATATAATATGTGGGGGGTTATACATATAATATTCATATATATATATATATGCATACATATACACTCCTGCAGCTAACAATGGGCACCGTTAAGGCTCCTGCTCCTGGCCATTGGCAGGTTAATTTCATTAACGGTGAGGGCCGTTAATAAGGAGGTACCTGATGCTCAGACATATCAGTAATGAAATGAGGCAGGCGTGGAGTTTGATGAAACTGCTTGTGTGTAGGGAGGTTTTTAATCTGGACTAATGGATAGTGTGCCCTGTGGCACTGCCAAACTACAACTTTGGGGAGAACCAAGCAACATAACAATGGGTTCACTACAATATATATATGGATGACTCAACAAGGTAATAACACACAGTACAAGTACAACTGTGCATTACAAGCCAGAACAACTCCATATTACAACCCATACAAATATGAATGTGGATGGATCACTTCTGCACTGCAAATACATGTAGGTCGTATGGATTTTTTCACCACCAGAATAATGTCAATTTGTATGGGTTGTAATGTGGGGTTGTACTGGGTTGTAATGCAGAGTTGTACTGGGTTGTAATGTGGAGTTGTACTGGGTTAAGGAGTTGTACTTACCACCCAGGCTGCCATGTTGAGCCCCAGGTTAAAGGGAATGCCTCCGTAGTAGAGCTGCTCCTGTACGAGGATGGATGGCATGCCTCGCCCTGTGACGTTGCGGATGTATACGTCACATTTGGCGGCTGCTGGGGACAGACTAGCATTGGGCAGGATGGTGTAGGGGGTGATGGAGGCGCCAGCCTGCAGGTTCAAGCCATCCCCCAGACTTATCGGGGTGACAAACTCAGGCAGGTTATCCCCCATGGCTGCAGTGGTGTTCTAAACGTTAACAAAGGAACCTGCAAAAACACATGTAGTAAAATTCCTGTTACTCACAATATCTTTTTGCCATAGATAAACATTGTAATGTAGCAGAATCTGTGTTTGCTGTACACTCTTCTCCTATTAATAAAAGTATTATTGAATATCGCACCATCAAAAAATCATTCTTCTGACTCAAGGCAAAACTGTCGCATTTTATTCCTATTATGTTACTGACGTCACAGTGAACATAGTGACAAGTTCGGAAACTCGCTGCACAGGCTGCAAAAAATGTACTTTCAAGAAGCAACATGAGTGATAACATTTTTACGGCTTGTAAAAAGTACTACCTTTTTTCTTGTCCTGCGTTTCTTAAGTTCACCTCGTGTGCAAGACAATGTAACGCAGGCCAAGGCTCTACCAGATACAGTACCACATAAGTAGAGTTGCTGACATTCCTCCTGATTGCTGTACTTCAAGTATTTTTGTATTCTAAACATATATCCCCATTTCAGCCAGGGATATATTCCAGACATGAAAAAAGTGTTTGTCTAGATCTGGGAGCCTTTCTTACTACAGTGTATATATGGACTAAGGATCAGTACACCTTGTGCATAAACATGAAGTTGATGAAGCATGCCATGTGTGTACTACATATATAAACCATGCAGGATTTCTACGATATTTTTTCTAAAGTACAAATACTTTATTTTTAAGATTGGTTAACTTAAATAGTATCTATGATAACCGGACCTGTCAGTTGATAAATACTAAAAGGATCTCAGAATACAAAAACAGGAACAAGATCTTAGTTTCTAAGGCTCAATCACCCCATAAAACATGTCCTGCATGGAGGATTTAATTTCAATATGTGTCAGTACCATACACATGGTACATAATCTAACAATCCTGATTCAATCTGGAAACTCCAATAAAATTCATCCACAAGCACCAACCATAATGACAGTCAGCAATTTTAGTGCATTAAACACAGCAGTAATCACCTGAGAAATAATGGTCTGGCTGCCTGAATGGGAACTGCCAGCAGGAACAATCACACTGGTCCTTGGGGCTTACTTACCCTTTTACCTGGAGGAGTTTACCTACCCTTTCACTGGGGCACGGGAGTCAGTACAAGTACAGTTTACCTTATGCCTTCATGCACAGGAGTCATCAGGACAAGTACAGCTTTGTTTCTTTAACAGAGACAGGGAAGCCATTCTAGATGTTTGTTCCAGTTCCATATCATGACTCAAACTGTCTTGTGACCAGAGGTACAATGAGGTCATTAACCCCTTGATATAATATTCGCCAGTGAGAGAAGTGTAAAGACTAACTGAAATTCCGCCTTCTGTGGACACAGCTTACATTGTATTTTCTCCCCTTCTGTCCATCCTGCAATGTACTTACAAGTATTCTTCTTCAACATCGTTTTCGAAGGGAAGATCATATAAAGGGCAGATGGGCAATCATATAATATACATTGTGCTGTATATCTACATATATTATATACAAGCTCATAAGTTGTAAACTCCTGCCACCCACAACAGAACCATGACCCACCTGGGTGTTTTACGTGCCAGCTGGGCAGGGTGCACCTTTATTACTAATGCCTGGAGGCAGGGCTGAACCAACACTACTACAACCTCCAGCTTATAGAACTCATAACTGCATGAGGCACAAGATACATGTGTCGTTGTAGCTGTCTGTAGATGTGAGGCACAATCTAAGAAATTACTGCTGTGTAGCCTGTCACCTGTAGCCCTGGCAATAGTCCGGCTTCCCGGGTTCATTACATAAGGAACAGACAAGTCATACCTATCTGCTGGAATGAACCCCATCCCATTAATATTCTGAGTCCTTAATTTGGCTAATGCCACGGCTGCCCTCTCGTTTGCCCTCCCAACTCCTTGCCACTCTGTATTACCTCGGAAATGACACATCCAGGCAAGCACACCCTCTTCTTTTCCCAATATTTTGTACCAATTCAAGGATGGATGAAAAATTGGCCAAGTTTTCCTTGGCCACTCATGTGACGACTTCCTCTCATTTAGCACCTTTGCCGATCCATGGTGGGAAAAGCAGGACGGTGCCATGAAATATTGATGTGTGCAGAAACATACCATTCAATATCTGGCCTGCCATCGATCCATGGCAGCATGAATAATGAACCATCGAAGGTTGCAGCACAGAGATATAGAAATGACCCAGTTGGGCTCAACACTACTAGTAACATTACAAGTCATCTCAGCATAACACATATTGGAAGAATGAAACTGCTAGTAAATTTTCTCCCCAAAAACTTGAAAAAGAAACATCATCGGATGTGAGCATATATTGTACTAAGACACCAGAATACCCCGGGCCCCCTTCCCAACACAATGTACTCTATCTAGTGTCTCAAACTGTAATATTCCAACATAATGTAATTCTATCTAGTGTAGGGCCTGTCTTGCCTTATAATATTCCAATTTGATATAGTTTACTGAGTGTGCGGCCTATCTTACACTATAATATTCCAATATGATGTCTTCTGTCCGTTACGGGACCATTGATATCCTGTTATTCCAACAATGGACACCTAGTACCTAGTACATACATTTGTACATTTGTACATGTATAGCATATGTACCAGAGTACTCTACCAAGGCAGTGCTCAGGATTTGACATAAACAACATTTTACATAGAATAGCTAAGTACTGTCTATTTTTTCCGGACCTGATGTGTAGAGGCATGAAAATTATTCAGGACTATCTTGACTTAAAACTGGGAAGCTCATATTATCTGCACTCATCAGAGTCCATGACAGAAGCTCAGGAAAGTGGAAATGGAATACAGACGATAAAAACCTAAGCATCCCCAGTGGTTAAGGTCCCCACCTGCACTTCTGTTTGATCATATTGATCCGATCTGTAAACGCTCCAACAATCAGATCAATATCAAAGGAATCAATGACGTTTCAACAGGAAGCCCTTCTGGCCAGATGTCATAATAATTCCAACTTAAGTGTCTCCTTTCCTCCCATGTAAGATTACAGACCCCACGCTTAGATTAGAATGATTGGAATAATTGTATGAATTCTGTTGTATCCGATCAACAAAAATGTTAATATTAATGCTACCAATTTTTTATGACCTCTTTTTGTGATGCAAAAATATGGATACGACAATCCCACTGGTAACGGTTACATATAAACAAACAGGACCATATGACAACATTGTGCCATTACAGTTCTTACATAATTAACATCATTATCCATATCTAAGTCCTTGGCTTGGTTTAATTCTGTGAAACAGCATTTCCCAATCAAAGCCATGAAAAAAGCTAAAGACCATAACTGTACAACCTGCTGCCACTCCATTAATTTTTGAAGACCTTATTTTATTCAGCCATGTGTGATAGTTACCACAAGATAATTTCCCCTGCCTGGCCTGTGCGGTGCTCCCCCACTGATAACGTTTCTGGGTGAGGAATTGCTAATTGGATCGGAAAGCCCCATCTTTATTTAATCATCCCCCGTGTCTCCCCCATCAGTACCGCACCTGCATGTTGGAGTCTCTCACTTCATCACTTTTTCATCACTTTGTCCATAATGACGCGATTTATGTCATTAGCGTTGATCATTGATTAGGACACAAAACGTCTCTTACGTATCCTCGTACACTGAAGACGGTTTCCCCTCACGGTGGCCCACAGGAATGATTTAGCTGTGTTATTTCTGTGTGGCGGTGAGGGAGAGTTTTGCCGATGAAAATGTCTGCAGGATTCTGCCACTCCCACCTGATCAACCGGTACCTGCACAACAGCAGGCCTTCCAACCACACGGCTGCACACAAAGTACAACAACTCCGCAATGGAGTTATCAAACTCACCCAAACTCACGCAGGCAGCAGATTAAAGCCTTATAAAGCGAATACAGCAACGTTGTGCTTACCTGATGCGGTTTAGGACGGAAATCTTGGGTTAAAATCAGGTCATTTTGGCAGCTCCGATCTTGATGATGTCATTTCAGAACTCACCTGCTGGTGCGCATGCGCTCTACTGCTCAGCCTCGGTCTGGTACCCACCTTCACTTCCGGGATTGGGAAGGTCAGAGGCGTGGGAGGGCGCATCTAGCCTCTATAATGAAGTATTTCTTCAGGTGAAGGAGGTTAAGACGTATGTGGTGAGGTAGGTGTTTTATGTGCTCCATGTTTTATTGCACTGGTCCACTTCTACATGTCTGAGCGCTGAAAATGTCGCCATAGATGCCGCTATGTGCACATGTGATCACAGTGGAGCTTGGACATAACTAGTAATGTCATGAACGTTAGTACTCAAATATACTGATAGGCGGCATAAGCACATACAATATTACAGGTACAAAAATGGTAGATGTGTGCTGTCTAGTTCTGTTAATAGAACTTGGATAGCAAAGCACACATGCTTCAGTGCTTCTTACAGGTGAAACAATACGGTCTTTCCTGTGGTAGGATTTGGGGAACTAATACGGTTACGGTTACGGTTACGATTACAGTTACGATCACAGACCTCACGGTACCTTAGACTCTCACTCTAAGGAACTACAGTAGTTAACTTAGACTCTCACTCTAAGTAACGCCAAGCCAGGTTCGAGATATATTTGTTGTGACTTTATTGCTTACTAGACATATAATTGGACACAATATAGTAATGCACAGTTACAAAGTGGACTAATAGAGATACAATACGGTTTACAGAATGGAACTAAATACAGATACCTGAGTGGAACGTGGTGACCGGACTAACGCTACTGGAACACAGACGTGACGGGAACAAAACAGGAACTCTCAACTACATGTACTTGAACTCTCTAACTCGGGCGCGGCCGCTACTTTATCTTGTGCGCGGGAAGGCGGGGCAACATTTGCATGGCGGAGGCGTGGTCAGGCTATGGCCAATGACGCGTCTGGGGCACGAGCTCTCACCACGTGACCCCAGACCGTCTAACGCAGTGATTGGCCTGTTACACCATCCCCCGCCACACGTAATGATGCTCCCGCATCATTTAACTAACCAACTAACTAACTAACTAATTAAGAAGCTTAACTAACTAACTAACGAAAGAAATTACAGCGGGGCTTAACAACTAATAAAAAATATTCTTAACTTAACTCATCAGGTCAATAATCCACCAAGGGTTGCAAACAGGCCAATGTAAAACGTAAAAAGTAACAAAGAAAAAAAAAAAATCTTTCAACATCAAGCATGCCAGACATTGTTTGCTCGCACCGAAACAGCAAAAATTGATACAGTCCGAACGCAAAAATACAACAACAATAATAATCATAATAATACTGGAACAGGTTATCAGCAAACAGTAGCAGTCAATTTACACAATCCTCATCAAGACAGCAAAAGTCAAGCAATAACAGTACACATATTCAAATCCACCATAAACAAGGCAATAGTCAATACACACGAACAATACAGTATAAGGAAATCAATAACCAGGGCACATAAGCAAATATAGCATCAGTCGCATTAAAATACACAAATATAATCAAAATACAACATCAGGAAATTACAGCAACCAATCATTCATCAAAACAAACAACATAAGTCATCAGAATTTCATTACCAGTCTTGCCACAGTTGCCAGTCATAAAACAGAATTCACCAGATACTAGAACCAGATACCAGAATCGTCGACGATCAATTTCAACCACCAGAACATACCGCATTATTCATAGCACAGACAGACCATTTCAATTCCGGTCGAGCAGTTAAGAGCGTTTTTGCTCGGGAACCCGTCTAGTTTTGTAGCGGTTCCGTGACTGCAGGACGAGGAGGGGACTGGGAGAGCTACACGTTCGGAAGGGACAAACATGACCCAACGAGGAGAAGAACGAGGCGACCCCACTACCTAACTCCCTGGGAATTTGGCCTTAAGGGACTACGATTCCAGCTTTTGTGGACCCCGGAACAACCTGTTATCATCTAAAAGGAGCTAAAAGTGCCCTTGAAACATACAAACAATAACAATCATAAAAACCGGAGAAGAAGAGACGTTTCCAATCGCAGTACTGTTGTACGGAGGTCCTATCGACGGAAATGGCGAGTGAAGGCACCCCAAAGTAAAAGACTGGCAGCGTGATGCTGCGGACACGACAAGGGGACGGGAAACTTACCCTGTGTTCATTGGAGACTTACTTGAACGATTGGTGGCCCTGACGGGGAGAGTGCTAGTCGCCCGCACTCCCCCGTGGTAAGCAAACCGGCAGAGACCCCTAGGCTCGCATAGAACCGACCGGTAGGCATTTCTCCACATGTCGAAACAAGATAAGTTTGAAGGCGGCAGAGGTTTCCCGTTCCTAATGTTTGACGTGACAAAGGACAATGAAGGGAGGGGGGGGGCGAACTACACCAATATCACGTGCTCGAAACCTCGAACGAACGGAAAGAATTTGCTTCTCCAAAATACATATTCAATAATAACAAAGAACTACTAAATATAAATAATTTGTGGTTTGGGCGGGCGGTGGAAGGCCCGAACTAGGGACGACATCAAGTGCGTCACGGGACTCCAGCTTTTGGGCTCGGGATCGTGAGTGGAGGGCACCAGAGGAGGGGGCGAGGGGTCTACCTCGAGCGTTTCCCCCCGGGGACATGGCCTATCCGAAAGAGGGCCCTGTCCAGTCAGCCCCACGTCCTGTGAAACATTTACCTGGCACACATTGGAGGGGAAATGGTTTGTCTCGCTATCACTATCACTAAATGGCACAGAGTCCGGAATGGTAATATAAGTGTTCAAGTGTTGTTGTGGTCGGCGGCGGCGGCGACGACTTTGTCGCTGCGGTAACGGAGTCGAACTGGCGGTTAGCGGAGCGGGTAGGACAAAAGCCGGTGGCAGGACAGGAACAGGTGCCGTAGTTGTCAGGTCGGAGGCTGTCGACACGTGCGGGACCGGTGGATGGACTGATGCTGCAGGTGCGAGGTCGGGAATGTTGGCTGACGGTGTCGTGGCCAGGTCGGGTGTCGGGTCGGGAGTGCGGACTGGAGGCGTCGTGGCCGGGTCGGGAACAGGCGCTTCATCTGAGGAATCTGTAAGGGAGGAAGAAGGGAGCTCCGCGGACTGGAGTCCATGCGGGGTTACAGGTCCTCCTCCGGTGTCCGAGCCAGCTGGTGGGGGCGTGTTCTTTTCGGCATAGTGGCTAGGGAGAGATTGTGGGTGGTTATGGTGGGGCTTACAGCCCTGACTATTCCTAAGGGGACACTGTGCTCGCCAGTGGCCAAGTCGGTGACACAGAAAGCAGGGATGGCTTCTTGGCGACCTGGAACTCCTGTGAGTACTAGTACTTGAGGAATGGCCTCGGATAAGACGGCTTTGAAGGTCGTTAAGGGATCGGCCGAGCAGTCGGCAAAGTGTGGCAATTTGCTCTTGGTGTGTGCGCTGTACTGCTATCACTGCTTGCCTCACCGCCTCCACCAAACCACCGAACAGTTGCTCATCCGTTACCGAGAATTTGTACGACTTCGGGACGGACCTCTGTGACCGTGCCCCCACACCAGCTGCAAGCGCAGACCAAACCATGCACTGATTCTGATAGGCACCCAATACGAACTGTCCTTCCATTTCCAGAGACCTGAGTACACGCGGGACGTAGAGAACAACTTACTAGAAAACAAGACCTGTGTGGATCGCTTGACACCAATTTTTCTTAGGCGTTACCTTCACTACAGAAACAACACCACAGAAACTGCACAGTTTGCACCTGGGTGACCGTCACAAACCCCAGAATCCTAGAAATTACAAAATACACTGGAGGAATGGTAAAAGAAAATCTCACATTAACTTGTGGAAATGATGATATTCTTACTCTGGACAAACAAAGAAATAATATGTGAAAACATACAACCGTATAGTTGCAGGCCTAGGTCACGATCTTTTACAAATTCAGACAACACAAACAGCCGACCCGTTAAACCGTGAAGAAAATCCGTCTACATAAATAACAACAAGTTACCACAGGATTACCACCACCAGATAAGACAACAAATTTGTGTAAGGTCAAACAACAATTCACAAGTTACTTCCCAAGACAATGACCACAGACCCAACGGTAACGTCGTAAACGAATTATAAACAATAAGTGTAAACTTAACCACTCGTAGACGTGAAGGAGATACTAGTACTGCAACCTGACTTTTACACCTCCAAATACAGTAAGCGAAACATGAATTCCTTACTTCTTTACGCGCCTTCCTACAACCCAAGGAACAGGGCACTAATTAAACGAAGATCTCAACCCAAAACTGAACATAAGACGGTGAAATATCTCGGAAAAACACAGAACACAGTTGTCATTGTCATTGTCAATAACAGCAAGAACAACTACGTTTAGCCATCCACACATCCAAACAGGTCAAAACCGTAGAGGTGTGATCAACGGTACCTAGAACAACCATGTGCATAGTTACAAGTGAAACAACAGCGATTAGATACTTTCAAATTCGGAGGATCGGAGAAACAATGGTAATTCGACAGAGACTGGAATGCGGGACACTAATAGGGATCCGACTAAGGACAAAGTTCATGAACCAATTTGGAAAGTAGTTACTGATCAAAGCGTTGGCCCCAGAGGAGAAAACAGCAAGGTGTTGCCCTTTGGAAGAGAAAAACCATACCAATGACTGAACAATTTGACAATTGGAACCCCAAGGTGCTAGGCGCCAAGGTGAAATTTAGTAGACAATAGGGTTGGGTAAAACAAGGGTCGGGAATGCTTTGATTTAGAGCAATGCTTTATGGAAGACAGGACCGTCAATGATGCCGCAAGGATAACGGGGAAGTGCGAACAAAATGGAAATTTGGCAGTGGCGGCGGCAGTCGGGTTGGTAGGGAGGTGTCAAAAAGGGAACAAAAGTTGGTCGGCGAGTTCAAGACGGCGAAATGGAGGGCTAACAATAACACGGCTTGAGCAAAAATTATGCAGGAACTCAAGAGAGAAATTATTCAAGGTTTTTGAAGGAAATTTGGTTTAGGTTGCCCAAATCAGGATCACGTAATCTAGGGCTTGTGGAGTCGGTTAGTTGTTTACCAGGCAACGCGAACGGACAGGGCAAGTTCAAACAGCACCGAAGACGCGTAAGAATTTAGGGCCAGGTGCAGCAACACGGTGTGGGTAAAACTTAGAACCATACGGAGCAAGCAAATACACACAAAGTCTGGACAACGCAATACATATACCAAGGACATATACTATACTTCTACCTCAGTAAGCAGTAATAGTCACAGCGCAAATATAACCTCGGTGTGGGAACCATGAAACAATACGGTCTTTCCTGTGGTAGGATTTGGGGAACTAATACGGTTACGGTTACGGTTACGATTACAGTTACGATCACAGACCTCACGGTACCTTAGACTCTCACTCTAAGGAACTACAGTAGTTAACTTAGACTCTCACTCTAAGTAACGCCAAGCCAGGTTCGAGATATATTTGTTGTGACTTTATTGCTTACTAGACATATAATTGGACACAATATAGTAATGCACAGTTACAAAGTGGACTAATAGAGATACAATACGGTTTACAGAATGGAACTAAATACAGATACCTGAGTGGAACGTGGTGACCGGACTAACGCTACTGGAACACAGACGTGACGGGAACAAAACAGGAACTCTCAACTACATGTACTTGAACTCTCTAACTCGGGCGCGGCCGCTACTTTATCTTGTGCGCGGGAAGGCGGGGCAACATTTGCATGGCGGAGGCGTGGTCAGGCTATGGCCAATGACGCGTCTGGGGCACGAGCTCTCACCACGTGACCCCAGACCGTCTAACGCAGTGATTGGCCTGTTACACCGGCCTCTAAATATAAAAAGATAATTACAAAGATCAAGGAGGTTATCTCCTTGCAAAGATCAAATGTGAGGTTTGGTCCCATCTGATGAAACGCCTTCATCTCCAAGCAGATGTAAAGGGACTTGTTTATGTCAACGAATATTCACCTTGAAGATCAGCCAGTAGGTACCCATCAGAGTAATGAGTCTGTACCAAGGTTATAATGTGGGGCAGTAGCACCTTTCTTCCATCCAAAGAAGTTCCTTCCTTTGTCTGCTATTTCATTTGTGTTGCACCTTTGCAGTTCAAAGGTTACAGCAGCCAGCAACTGTGTTTAAAAATCATGACCATGGAACCACCTGACCTGTTTGCAAGGCTTAACCATTAAATTTGCACAACTGATTCAAAGTAATTCCTGCACTTCTTCAATAAGACTATTTTGCACTTGACAGGATATTCCTGTCAATAGCTATTGGTATTTTGACACCAACTGTAAATAGGTCTTAATCTTGAACATACAATTCTGATGATGTCCTGTTATTTTCTTCTAGATCACCAGATGGCACTGATGAGAGGTTTGACAAGTCTTCAGCAACAGCTGCAGCATGTGATTTCCACACAACATGCCTGCTGCTCAAGAATGTTTAGGTTTGTCTTGCTTCCATGTTCACTTCAGAAGGCAAGAGTTCAAATCCCTTCAGTTCTTGCTAATCCAACAAACATGTAGGAGCCCTTATGCAACAACATCATGATGTGTTCTGCTGTTCATTGCCAAAATGATCTTCATGTAGGGGCATATCCCTCCTTCATTGAACCTGTATGCTATGCAGTTATGTACATCACAGTGTCTGCCCTACCATGACCAGTGAAAGATTAAAAAGCTAAGCAGGATGGAGTCCCATGTTCATTTCCATGTTCCCCTGTCCACAGCACCACAGATCTGGCAGCAGCTATCTACAGGATGACGAGACTGCGGGTTGTGGACAACAGCAGTCTAGGGGAGGAGTCAGTCCGGCGAGGCAAGCCGCCACGCGTCATCCACGTCTACAAGAAAAACAGCATCGGCAAAGTGGGAGACAAAGTCCTGGTGGCCATCATGGGACAGAAGAAAAAGGCCCTCATAGTTGGACACAAAATGGAGGGACCTCGCATGACTCCAAAGTTTGACTCAAACAACATCATCCTGCTGGAGGATACTGGAAACCCTACTGGCACCAGGATTAAAGTTCCTGTCCCTTCCCTGCTCAGGAAAAAAGCTGCTGATCAGTCCAAGGTGCTAGCCATCGCCTCCAGGTTCATCTGAAGGTTTCAGTGACTGTAGAAACACTAATCAGTATCATTCAGTATTTGTAGACTGTGTTTAAGTAAGTCCTGGACTGAGGTAATGCTGGTTGGAATGTCAAACCCCTCCATCCAAGTATGATGTGATAAGCATGTTATTGAATGTGGCTATCATAATTACTTGAAAGACACTGCATTTCAGAACTCCATGCAACAAATGAATGTTACCAAATCATTTTCAAAAATAAACCCCGTTTCTTTCACCATCAACTATGGCTAATATGAGGAAAGTAGGAAACATTTCCATTAAATGAATAGTAGTACATATAGTTTTAAAAAAAATCCACCAATACAATTGATATTTTGACATCTCAGTCCTTCTCTCCTTTTTGGACATTGTTACTAGGTGGTAAGGTTCAGACAGAGAGATTCATGTAACTAGACCCCACAGGGGAGGCAGGAATGGTACAAAAATGAACAAGTTCTCGGAGAGTGAATAGCCTGGGTGCCATCCTCCGCAGTTATCACCGTCTCTCTCGTCACTCGCTACCTCGGTGGTAGCCAGGAACAAGAGAGAGACAACAATAACTACAGATAGAGGATGACACCCTGGCTAGAGAGTGAACACAGCACCATTTTCTTTCTTAACAATACAATATCCACAAACATTAGAGAAGACGTGTCATAAGTTACCCTTATTTAATTCTTCATTTGCAACAATGCAGGTAATATTGCATCAATGTGCTGGTCTACCCTAGGGACAAAGAGCATATTTACATCATAGTTCACTTTTTACAGTATATAATAAATGTCTGACAGATACAGGTGGGCCTGTTTGTCAAGGAAACCAGCTACAACACAAGCTGGAGGAGGAAGATTTTGATATTTTCTCTTCCAACCAAGGTTTTCTCCCGCACCATCATTCTGGACCTCACCTGTAGCCTGGGTGCCAGGGTAGTCAGGCTACACCATTTTGCACTGCAACTGTAGCCTAGGTACAAGGCTGCTCAGGCTACCTCATTTTGCACCTCACCTGTAAACTAGGTGCCAGGCTGTTCAGGCTATTGTCCACTGCAATAGCTTTCCACCAACCAACCAACCAACCAACCATCCAGGCAGCTATTCCTTAAAAATCACATTGCAGACTTGCAGACCAAGTAGCAAAATTGAAGAGCTACAGCTCCTTCACTAGTGCTGAGCAAAATATGCTTCAATTTTCAGCATCCTGCCTTCTATTTGACATAGATGTAGCATTACATCTATACCATAACAGAACTGCAACAAGCTAGAAGGCTAGAATCAACAGCATTGAGACTTTCTTACCAAAGCTACTTCTGATTTCCTTGAGCACTTTAGGCTTGGTAGTAAGTATATCTTCAGATAGTTTTAGTAAGTAGTATTGATGTTTTCAGTACCATTGCTGTCATGCCTGGCATGATTGGAACTAATCAGGACAGTTGAACAGCAAAATGTAAGATATTCATCTGAATTGGATAGGTTGAATTGATTACTACATTGTAACTTTGGTCTGTGTCATCTTACAACAGCCAAGCTGATTAATGTTACTGTAGACACACTAGTTTGAAAAGTATCACAGCTCCATGGTTATGTGCCTTCTGAGCAGATACAGGCTTCATCATAAAAATGTCAGGCAAGGTGGTATAGCATTAATCTAAGCTTATGTTACTAACATTCAAATCCCTGTCATGCACTCTCCCCTCCCGAGGGCCTAGTGTTTCTGTGCTCGCATCAGTTTCCCCAGATTCTGAGTCTTCCTCCTTGTCAGGTATTTTCTGTGCACGGTCCCTGTGTGAGTCCTGTATGGGTGTCTCCTGTATGGGTGCCTCCTGTACAGGTGCGCTGTAGGACCTCTGTAGCAGTGCTGCCTTGTTGTGCGGCCCGGCTGCAAGTGGCCGGCTGCTGGCACTGCTACTCCGGGTGAAGCTGACTCCCCGGCTCAGGTTGATCCGGTTCTGGGCCTGGTTGTAGGTCAGGTCCTGACCAGAGGTGTCTGCCTGCAAGACTGCTGGTGCTAGCTGTTCCACCCGCAGGTGTGGCGTTGTGCCATCTGTGATCACACCACGTTGCTGTTCCACCCGGACATGTGGTGTTGTCCCATCAGCAATCACAGCACGCTGTTGTTCCCTCATCATGTCAATAATCTGCAACACCTGAACAGGAGAGAGGTTTATTTATTTACTTGTTGTACAGACTTTGTTTTGTAATGTGTAACATGTTCTTTGTAGTGCAGGATACCAGCAGTTTCTATATCTGTATCAATATAAGTGGTATAACTGCCCTTGGGCGTAACACACAAGCTCAACTGTGTTCCACGTGTATTGTGTTGTTGCAATCCAAATAAGGTTGCACAAAATGAGTAATCATAGAGTGACTTTACAGTAACCAGGGCAACCATGGCACCCATGACCCAATGCCTTTCCTCTCACCAGTAGGAGTTGACAGCACAAGTTACAGGTCCCTAACCCTGACCTTTAACCCTGACCCCATGTACCTGCTGGCGTGTGTCCTCCATGCAGGTTTGTGTCTCCAGTGGGAGGGTGACAGTGTTGACAGCACGAGGCTGGAGGCTGAAGATGAAGGGGATGTTGATGCTGTACCCAGCCAGCATGATCATCAGCAGCAGTGACATCAGCATCACAGCAAGGAAGGCAAAGGGCCACAGCTGTACTGGCAGGTCATGGAAAACTCCCTCAAAAAACTTGCTGAAAGAACGACCAATGTGCTCCATGGGCTCCAGGAAGAACTTGGTGAGTGTCACAGCAAAGGCCTGGAGAGTGCAGGAGAGTTAGCTAAACAACCAGCCAACTACAGTGGTCCTGCTTACTGGCATGTTATGCCAAAAGTTACTTACAACAACCTATACTGATACAAGAATACAGGTGTTAAAAATCTGTATCTGTATTTGTATCTGTATAGCCGGTATAACCGCCCTTCGGCGTAACACACCAGCTTCGCAGGCACACGGCGTGGCGGCAGCTGGCTATATTACACCAAACAACCTGTTACACCTAACCTTTGAACGTCTAACTCTAGACACTGTTTAAAACTATCTAGTAATGATGCCTGTACTGTACTTGGTGGCAGCGAGTTCCACTCTATGATAGTTCTAGGAAAAAATGAGTTTTTGGTATTAACCAGCATTAACAACTGAAAACAGATTATACTCCCAGGTTCTATCTTCCTCCTAGAGTTTGTTTACCAGTCTGCTTTGACCAAGCTCTAAACACAGTGATTTTCCTTCCTGCAATATGACCTACCTTTGTTGGTGTCACCTCCCAGAAAGCATCCACCACCAGGGCCTCGTGGTACTTGGCACACTTATCCTCCTGCAGTGTGAAGGTCGAGGCTGCCCACTCTAGGTAAAGTAGAGACAATGTGAGTACTAATGTGTGAAAACAAGGATAGATGCAGGGAACATTACATATAGGTTCAATGTACAAGGAAATGCCACTAACTATTTCTGATAGGTACAGTTATGTAATGTGGACTAATCCTGTACATCCCAAGGACTTTAACCATTTCAACTGGCATGCAAGTTAGATGAATGAATTTGAACTCTAACTACTAGACTATTCACACTACTGGCATGTGTGTGGACCCCATGACCACAAAAACAGCATTTGTTAACTACATTTGTATACTATGCCAGCAGAAATAAACAAAACTACAGGATTGATAGCAAGGTGGTGACTTGTATCGCTCTTAAGACATTTAACTTTGTTCTTAAGATCTTACCATACATTCCCTGAAGCGCTGTCCTTTCAGCTGTTCTGCACTCTCGAGGCATCTCCTTAGAAAGTTCACGCTGTTTCTTGGCATGAGCTCTCTGAGGAAAGCCAAAGATGAGGCAGTTTGGATCAACTTGGATTTTCCTGTTGAAGCCTGATAAACTCTTTAACCACAGACCAATCATCACAATCTATCCACAGCTTCTTCAGGAATCCTGTTTACAAATTAATCCAAAAGCAAAGAAACCATCTCACTGAAAACATGGTGGAGGTTACAACAACATGTATGGAGTCTGTTTAACTCAAACAGTGGCTACTCTTCCTGAAGTGAAATAAAGAAGGGGAAAGGGATGTAAGATTCTTGATGAGGGTCTCCCACCTTATATTCATGCATCCAAGTCCAGCCGACACTGACAAGGAAGCCGAGAAAGAACAGCCTGAGGAACTGTTTCCTCCAGGACACTTGACTCCAGATCTCTAGTGACACCAGGCACAGCACCAGCAGCACTGTTATAATGGCCTATCAACACAAACATGGAGTGTTACCTCCAACAGAACAAGGAGACATGACTGCAGGTCTCTAGCAACACCAGCATGGTCACAATGGCCTGTTGGAAGATATACATGGAGTGTATGGCGAATTTAGGGTACATCTATAAAAAGAGACACAATACTACGTCGCGTAATAGCCGGCATGACCTTTGCCCTCCATATTCGATCAATCACCATGGTAACACGTGTGTAAAAAGTCAAACAACAACACTTATAATATAACCGCAAAACATCTCTTGGCTCTTAAAATCGGCCTTAAAAAAATAAGATTCAGACAAAAAGTGGCGAATTTGGGGCCATCCCCGTTATATTTATACTTTTGGCTGGGGTTAACGGAATTTCAGTAACTCATGGATCCACACCTTCAGCAAGATTTGCATCTCCAGTCCAGTGTAGTCTTCAAGTCTTTTTTGCCACCTGTTCGTCTTAGTTTGTGGGCTGGACACACCTGGAAATAGGAAAGAAATCAGGCCAAAGAAGCATTTCATGGATTACATCGTTTTGAAGCTTCACATTTGTGAATGTGAAAATGTCTGTGTCCTTAGACTAGTTAGAGAAAAATGGCAGTCTAGTCTTAAATCAGCCAAATTTAGGCTGCATGTTCTATGACACACATCACAATGATAAATAATCAACCTTCAAAAAATTGACATACGTTCAACAAAATTACTATTACATTGTATTACAAGTCATGATTTACGGCAACATCAAAGCTATAGCCTAGTAGTGTGTTGGGAGAGAGATCACCTGTTATAAGTGTCTCAAGGACTTGCATGGTGTCTTGCAGGCTGCCTTGGTCCTTGCCTTGGTCCTTGGTAATGAACTTCTTTAACAGAAGCCAGTTGCCAGCAGTCACTGTCATGTGTACATCATAGTCAACCGACTCTATCTCATGCATGTCACCTGTAGGCTGGAAAACAGGACAAGAACAGGACATTTTACAGCTTGTACATCTAAATGGCATAGCAAAACACTATCCCTACAGACACCTACATGGACATCAACAGTTATCCATCATGTGTCTACACATGAGAAATCCTACATGTGTGCAGGATTATTATGCCTAAGGAGTCAGATGTGTAGGAATTTTAAAACTCTGTCTTGCTAAGAGTTCTTTGATCTCAGTCATCATTTATCCTGAAGAAGACCAGAGAACTGGTTGAAACTTTGGTATGTCTACTCTTGTCTGTTGGAATGAAGTAAAATCTCCTTCCATGTTACAATCACAACCTGACAATTTGTACACACCATCTTACCTCCATCACATCTCCCAGCTGTTTCACCAGCCCACGAACGAACCTTTTGACATACGGAGCCTCCAGGCTGCCCCTCTCCTGTTTAGAGCTCTGCTGGTCGGACTGGCAGGTTTGCTCTGCTGTCTGCAGGCGCACCTGGCACATTTGCAGCTGGGTCTGCAGCTGCTGCTGTACCTCCAGCTGTGCATCACATGTTTCAGGTGCTCCCTGTGATTTCTGTTTCTCTGACGAACGTGTCTGGAGTGACAAATTGAGCCATGAGACTAGGTTAAACTCTACTCGTAAACCGAGGGTAGACGTTAACTTATTAGTCAATGATGTCTCCACCTGGACATTCTGAATAGCCTGAATCAGTTTATTTAGAAGCTGACTCATGGGCAACAGGTCAGTACTTGGACTTGGAGTTGTATAGCTGCATTATGCCTGCGTAGGGATCTGGACTAGCCAGACCAAAGCTGAGTAACCCTTACTCTTTTCAAGATCTATTATCTTCAACATGCTCCATAACAATAGCTTACAACATTCTCTATGGTGGTTATCCGTAAAAATAGCATACAACATTCCCTCTGAACGGGTAAAGTTACCTGTTTGCACACCCCTAGGTCCATGTGTTTGCAATAGGTCATCAGTTCTGAACAGGCACCTGAGTGTTCATTCTCACTTGGGTCAAGGTGAAAATTACCATGGAGAAAGGACAATATCAATACATACTGCAGGGGCTGTGTCAAGATGTGACAAGTGTAATTGGATACTAGTATCTTGGCTTATCTTCATGATGATGAATGATTAATGGCATAGTCCAATCTGCATGCATAGGATAATCATAATTGGATATAACCACCATAATGCACTCGTGAATTTGTTGAACTGAGTGTTATATTATACTGAAGGGAGGTTATAACAGCCTAGCTCATCACAGAAATCAGTGCTGCCAACAACCACAACCACTTCATCATCCTTCCCCTTGTGGCAATAACCCCGGTTTCCGTAAACTGCACATTATTATCTAACTGGACATGTAGGCGGGGCACTGTGGGCAAGTCGAGGAGAGCTGTTACCCCATACGTCTCACAATCAGGACTGAGCGGAAACCCTTCATTCCCCTGTACAGCCAGGCTTGTTTACAATATAATGAATATTTGAAATTTGAGAGAAACAATTGTAAACATGATTATCTTTCCGTGGCTGACCTGGTCACGATTCTTCATGGTGCGCGTGTCCGTGTCGTAATTCAGCATGTCTCCAGGATCTACCCAGTCCTCCATGTCCGGCAAGTGGTCAGAGTGGAAGTTTGGGTCCTGACAATGCCCATGGCAGAGGAGGACGGCTAAAATCGCCGTCTGTGAGAGAAAACTGAGCATTTTCGTTGTGCAGCAGAGCGAATTTATACTTCTAACGCTGCCTCCAGGACTGACTGACTTCGCTTAACCGGAAATGACCTAGATTGTTCCAATACGATACTTCACTGGGGGTGATTTTAAAATTTCTTTAATTTCGTTGCAATGTCGGACAGAATTGAAACACATTCATCAGATGGCTCATATCAAAGAGTTACTATTTTGGAATAAACTTTTATTGATCATCACGTTACGGTACAACAAAGTCGCGAAAACTATTAAATACATGGACAGAAAAGCTGAAGGTCCTTGCTGGACTGGTTCACTTGGTTGTAAAGGAGGGGTTGAACCTCCTTGATTGAACCAAGGAACCTCCTTGATTGAAGCTCCTTGGTTGTAGGTAACATGTATCAAAATTTTGAGTAGAGTAACGGCCCGTTTGAGTAGAGCGGAGTCTTTGGACAGGTAGGAACTGTAGGGTTGCAATTTGGGCCGCTTTCATTCATGTTGTGTGTTTCAACGCTACAAATTGAATTGGTCGGCAGGTGGCGCAGTTGAACTTGACAACAGGGCCCTCATGTACAGCCTAAGACTTCACATCGCGTTTAGTACAGTCTTCAAGGCTTCTAGGTGGGTGCAAGGACATTAACGTTCGCGCGCCAAGAAGGTTATATTTTCGGTACCGTTCATGTGTGTGTGTCTGTGTGTGAACACGATAACAATTTGCATAATTCTATAGAGTCTATAAATCTGCTGCCATATTACTTGATAGAACTATTCAAAGTTGTGACATTTGTAATTGAGAACAAGAGGAACATCGTCAGATATATATTATGTACATTAAGACCTTATTTGCATAATTATTAAGAAAATGCTATAACGTTAATTCCATAGTGGTAAATTTCATACTTGTGGTATTTGGAAGTTAAAGCTGCATTATGTAACATTTAATAGGACGATACAAAAAGTCAATTTTCTGGTCATTTCTTTACAAAGTAAGTTGAACCAACCCTACTCCATTGCAAATAAATGTCATTTAGGAAGTGAAGGTGCCAAAATATTACATGAGTGTGTTTAAAAGCTGGAAACACAGCTGTCAGCCATGGTTGTTTACATTCTGGTATTTTTTGTGGTGGTGCGCACTGGTGCCACAAACTGAGTGCAACTCGTGTGGGCTGCTTTAGGCTAGTTTAGCTAAATGACAATCAGAATGACATCATTTGCATAATTTATGAAGAAATGCTAGAATAGCCTTTTTATGACTCATCAATCATAAAGGTTAACATTATTTGGTGAAGGTATTAGGTCATGGAACTGTTTGATGCACATGTTTTATTTCATTAGGTATTGTAGCAGACTGATGGCATCTATAGAGGTAAACCCTCCAGCTGGTCTAATGTCTGAAAAGGTGAACATCCAAGTCACTGGTCTGGAGAAGCAGCAGCCAGTTACTCTCACCGCTATGGTACAATATTCCAGGTAGGACAGCAGACACTATTCCAGGTATTGCCATGTGTGATGGGTTCTATAACATTGCTAGACGAGTGCCTCTTTCCACACACAGCTTAATGTCCCCCTGGAGAACTGTGATGGGACTAGAATTCTTGGCTGTATGAGCTTAAACCTGACAGCATGCAACATTGTGTTACAGCAAATGTGCATGGTACTAGTAATACATAGATAACTGTTATTTTCTATATGGTGGAGAAGGAACTGTGTAACATATCGAGAAGTATGGTACGATGAAGGTAATAATAATTATCTCTGCATTCCAGGAATGCACAATTCCAGTCCTATGCCCACTACGTAGCAGACAGTTCGGGAAGCTTGGTGTGTAGCAGACAGGAGGCAGTTGGAGGCATGTTCTCAGGTCAGTTTTCTCACTCCTGCAAAATCTGTTCAAACCATCAACTTCATTATAATAGCATTTGAGGAGTTCAGTTCATGACAATCTGATTGGGTGAACTTTTCAAATCTTTCTGCCCTTGAAACCAAAAAAAATCTACAACTAATAATCTAAACAGAGAGTGGTATCAGCTATTTTTTCTCTGTAGCTGTGTACCACCCTGATATACACCTGGTCCAGTGCAAGTGCAAGTGACCTGACATTTTCACTAAAAGAAAATTAACACTTGGAAGATGAACGTTGTCTGAATATCATCTAGCAACAAATTACATCAAGTTGTTACTTATTTTGAATCAGTTGTGTTGACACCCGAGTCTGTGTTGACCAGGGGTGGAGCAGATGGGTCTGTTATGGAGCCTGCAGCCTCTGCCTGGTCAGCAGGTGAAACGCATGATTCCCAAGGACGTCACCAAACCACTGGAGGTGCAACTGTGTGTGTACGACGGACACATCAACACTACAGGTCCACAAGACAGAGGGACAGAGCCCAGAGCCTGCTGTGTAGTGGAGAGGAGGTTTATGAAAGATGGCGTAAGGAGGATGGTTGTGCGGGAGGGTCGAGTGAGAGGAGTTTTGTTCCTCCCTGAAGGTCTGCATGTACATCTGTACTCTGACAATGGCCATGTTTTGTTGTAATGTTGGGAGGAATTTCTGAGAAATTCAACCTTATTTTATTCCTTCAATCAAGGAGCTTCTACACAGAAGCTCCTTGCTTCAATTGACCTTCAATTAATAGGCTTTCTTGGGAAAATGTGTAAGTGTTTTGGATAGCTCAAGACATTGTCCAAGGGTTGTCATAATTGTAACTTTGTGGGTTGGGACATGATTGAATTTTCAAACTAATGTGTTTAATTTTTCAATGATTTTTATCTTCCAGGGGAGGGCCCTTTCCCTGGCATAGTTGACATGTATGGCTCTGGTGCTAACTTTGAGCACCGTGCTGCCTTGCTGTGCTCTCAAGGCTTTGCTGCTTTCAGACTCATGTTCTGCAACTTTGATGACCTGCCCAAAGCTGAGACCCACCTTGATTCAGAGTATTTTACCGTAAGATACATTTTCATTATACCTATACTCCCATCACACTGCTAACAATGAACCAACCATCCTGCAGCAGGCCTGGGTTAGATTTGTACACTGTACACAGTAAAAAACTACCCTTCTCTAATAACATCCAAAAACCTACACAGAAAAAGTGGGATCCTCTGTCTTCCCATATCTGAAAAAAAAAGTGAAACCCAGTAGGATTAGATTTTTATAATTCTAGTCATGAAGTATTGCTGCCACTGTTTGCATTTCTTTATTACATGTTAGATGTTTGTACTTGCAATTAGCCCTCAGGCAAGACTTTGCAATGAACAATTTGATGAATTTAGTCCAACAGAGCATAATGCAGATGAACTTGACCATGAGTGTGCTAATTTGGCCCTGTGACTATTGACGATGGCCGTGACTGTCCTGTGCCTTACCTGGCTGTAGGATGCTGTGGAGTGGTTCAGCAGTCATCCCCTGGTGCAGCCTGGGGGGGTGGGGGTGGTCGGTACATCCCTGGGGGGAGCCCTGGCACTCATCATGGGCACTCTTACAGACAAGGTAAGTCTTCCTGTGTCTTCCATGTACGGATTATTCCTGTGTCCCATGTAAAGATTATCCCTACAACATAATGTCTACCTGTGTCCCATTTACAGATTATCCCTATAACATACATCTTCCTGTGTCCCATGTACAGATTAATGCCATTGTGTGGCTGAACGGTTTCACTGCCGTGCCTTTCACAACCCAGTTTAACTACAAGGGTCAAATGCTTCCCACCATTGGGTAAGCACAGCCATTATGATTTTGGACCAATGTTTCAATGGTAGGAGACTGGCCTCAGCATACATTATATCCTCTAAACCTTATGAGTTGTATCTGTACAACCAATGAGAAAATTGAGTTTCTTTGTACAAAATAATGTAAATCTGTTATATTAAATCTATGGACAGTTGCAACTTGGCAGGATACTTACAGTGAAAGTCCTTTCAATTGTTACAGATGTGACATGTCAAGGGTGAAATATACAGAGGAAGGACACTTGAACTTGGCAGACATGATGGATGATCCCAGTCTGGAGCCAGAGAAGTGCATACAGGTGAGCAGTTACAGTAACCATACCAACAGTGAGGCTCTGGAGCCAGAGAAGTGCATACAAGTGAACATATTTTGTAACCATAGCAATATTGAGACTCTGGAGACAGAGACGTGCATACAGTTGAACAAATATGGTAGCCATAGCAACAATGAGGCTCTGTAAGGGTTATCACATGTTGTTTCTTCCCAGGTAGAAACCATCACGTGTCCCGTACTGTTTGTGGTGGGAGAGGATGACAAAAACTGGAGAAGTCCCAAGATAGCCATGGAGGTCAGGCTTTCTTTATGTGCATGATTTGAGTTGTTATGGATATTGATAAAATGCTTTGTTGTTATAGTCATGCCCTGACATGACAAAACACACATCATCAAACCATAGCAGCCATTACAAGACAAGTCTGAATAGTCCCCACATACATAATTGTATGTTCCCAACCTACAGTATGTTACTTTGCAGGCCATAGCACGGATGGAGGCCCATGGAAAAACCAACTACCAGCTGTTGACCTACCCGGGTGCAGGGCATCTCTTAGAGCCACCATATATGCCACACTGCAAAATAGGCTTTCACCCTATTGCAGGTACGAACAACATGTCATGATCACCATTATGTCCACCTGATTGCTGAACAACCATCTGTGAAAACTACATAGTCTTACACTACACAATCTGCAGTATGATATAAATTATGGTTACAAACTGTTGCTTTTAAAGATTTTACATGTTCTGTTGTTGACTATTCTCTTTGCTTCAATCAAGATCCAAGTTTTTCTAATACTAGTATGACATGATGGAATGATTCTGAACAGGTTTTTTACAATGGAGCCAGCAGATAGAAATCAGAGAAATCATTTCAGTGAAGTCCTTCTGGTTTAAAAAGAAACTTCTTTGTGCATGTACAATGTAATGGATTTATTTCTGTTTGTTGTTTGCCTGATTCCTTCTATGAAGAGCAGACTGAGTTCCTGTCAAATTCGATGAGGTCACCACATGACAATTGTAAGCCATAAAACATCAGCACGAATGCTGAACAGCCAGCCTCCTTTAAATTTGTTCCAGGTACAACCATAGATTATGGAGGTGAGACCAGAGCCCACTGTGCTGCCCAGGAGGACCTGTGGCCCAGAATGATCACCTTTCTCAGGAAGTGCAGACCAAACAGTCAGCTATGATGGTGGAATTGGTGGTGTTTTTGGTCATTTGTCCTTTATCAGTATCCATCTTCAACAAGAAATCTGATATTATAGACCTCCGGAAAGTATATAATGCATAATGTTTGCAACAACTGCTGACAATTTCAGACATCACATTAACAGCAATGTTACCAGTAATGCTGTATAACGTAAAATATGGGTGATGTCACAATTATAATAAACAATACAAGCTTAAAAACCCCTCTCCTGAAAGTAGTGCAGAATAGCACATTAGGCCCACTATAGATTGGAAAACATAAAGGTTTTTGTGGTTGGAAAAACGCTTCACCACCAGCAACGCTTCGTCTTTAGACACAGGATCGGAAGGGTTTCTGGCCGCCCGTGGTGCAGGATATTACGTCTGGGCTCTGTAGCTGAACGATCGCCCAGCAGACAATCCAACTCGTCATAGAAGGAGCAGGTCACCCTTCCCGAGCCACTTTTTCTGTTGGACTCTTTTGTCTTTCAATATCCGTGCCTAAGGGTTTTGGCCTTGGTCCGGACCTGCTTTGTGTTGCGTATATACCCCTCAGCTGCCAAGCCGTCAATGAGCATCTGCACGCGCGGCTTCCCTATTGGGTACCGACTCCAGACGAGCCTGTACTGTCTCTACGGCCCACAAGCTGATCAAACAGTGCATCTCCTCTGAGCTCCAGGCCCTTCCCTGGCCTTCTGCCATCCCTTCAGAGGTAGGGAGGTACAAAAAATTTAAAAAATAGGGACGAGAAAATGGATGGATATATACCTCCAAATGCTGTTTCGTGAAACCCTTTCTCTTTAGAAGCGTTTCAGCCCCCCGCTGAAGGGTTCCAGAACCATGGTGGAGGTGGTTTTCGAAACGGCTCGTGGAAACCCCATAAAATGCCATTTTTTCCTCTTTAGACCAGAAACCCTTAACCCATCCGAAGCGTTTTTCCAACCCGAAACCCTTTAAGCGTATTCAGTCTAAAGCGAGCCTTAGTCCCACACAGCTTGCCTCCCACATTGGACAACAGCTGTTGATAGACGATACCACACCACATACGACCCAGAGGTGTTGAATTATTCTATTTCAATACCTGAAAATGCAGATACAAAGAATAAAACAAGCCACAACATCTGAACCCCAATAAGTAATCATATACCGAAAATAAAAAAAATCCATCAAACCCACTGTGAGTTATAGCTGCAAACACACAAACATGATAGAAAACAATACCTTCCTGCAGGATACCCCCTTCCCCAGAGGTCTGAAAGTTCCTGAATTGGGACATACTGGTGGTGGTGGGGGGGGTCTACACACTTTCCTCCAACCATCCATGAACATTAGCCGCCGCGACTGTTGTAGGCCTTCTCTTGCTTGCAGTCTTATACATTAGCCTAATGTATAAGACTGCAAGCAAGAGAAGCCCTACAACAGTGGCCGCCCCTACCATGAACATGATCTTACTCTGTACCCAATAGGGCCTGAGCTTACTAATTAACTGTCCTGTTTCCTTCTGTTCAAAGATTTTAGGGAAATCCTATGACAAAAGGACATACACATATAACATTTGTTCAAAATGCTGAACACCATCCACCCAAAGATATACTTGCCTGTCCTTGGTGCTGAACACCATCCATTCACAGGTAAACATCTGTCCTTGGTGCTGAACACTATCCACTCACGAGTAAACATGACACCTGTCCCATGTACCAAAAACCTCCCTGAACTCCATTCACACAGGTAAACAAGAGAAAACAAACTTACATAGGATGAAATAAAAGTCTCAAAAATAAATGGCAAGCACTTCTTGATTTCCCCATTTATTTTATTCCTGTCCAATGTGGCTGCCAGTTGACTCAAACGTTACGTGAGGTGGTGATCAACAGCACGCTATCACACCACATGTTGATTTCAAAGTACTTTCCAAGGAACACAGGGTCCCCATATATATAAGAATGACTGAGTTCATTGCGGAAAGAGAAATCTTTCCCCCGTAATCGGGCCGCGGACCGCACACACCTTGGTTTGCAGCCATAGGAAACAGTCTAATGCCTTGCCTTTAAAAAATGACTTCAACAGCTTGGATCCAGTAGCCTGACTGTGCAATCTTAGCTGCAATAGTATTTTCTCACAAATGCATGAAAAGGTAATCCAGCTAACTGTATATCATTAAACTTATCAGGTTGTAATGTTAGTTCTACAATGTTCGGTGTTCGTTTTGCCGCGGGACGGAGTTGCAAGAAAACATTCGAATCTGCGGTGCCGAATCATTCGCTTCTTTTGAAGTTCACTGGAAGACAGCAGGTCAGGTCAGGAGCGCCAGGAAACGTCGTGGAGGTTTGTCCGTCCAGACTTGCACCGTCGGGCGTAGACATGGCCTGAAGATGCACCATGACACCAGCAGACGACTTATGAGGAAAGTGGCGTCATATTTACGGCCAGGAGGGCAGCCGCAGCTCAACCGCACCCATCTGTTCGAGCGCCGTGTCTGTACCAGTGCCCGTAGCGGCCTGCATTCTCGACCAGAGTCGTGATATCGATTCCGCCGATGTGGATTGTGCCCTGCCTGGGGTGGTTACAGCGATCTTCAACGAAAACTCCTGACAATTAGCTTCCGTAAGATCGGGCGGAGGATGTCATCATGGGTTAAAGGACTGGTGTACCTTCTCAGCGCGCTGGTCTGTGTGGGGCACCTGCCCTCCCCCCTCCCCACCCTGCATACCTGCATCTTTGACGACATCGAACCGTCTGATGTGCCACAGAAGAAACAGAATTACGGCCGAACTGCAGACGTTTCAGGCCGAACCAGGAGAAACGCCATGTTTACACCCTTGAGAATCACGCCGTGGTTCCACAACATCGGGTCGGAGCTGGGCCGGGCGGAGCAGGACAACCTGCAGGCGGTGGTGCGGGAGGCCGTGAGCAGGATCACTCGGGCACTGGCGGGTAAGCCTCCAGGGCGGTGGGGCAATCACCCGGACCCAGGCGGGTAAGCCTCCAGGGGTGGGGGATCACTTAGGCCCTGGCGGGTGGGTGGAGACTGTTTTGGGAGGTCCCATTGCTGTCAAAGTGCTACACATGGCTGCAATTTTCTGATTTCATCAGTTCCAGCCCTGTGTGACAGTGTGTCCATGTTTACTTGCACAGAGTCCTGGGAAATACTGCACTAATCCTGCAGCTATTGTGCCGTTGGCAGGGACAGGCTGAGCTTTACAGGGGTCTGCTGTCAGCTGCTGTCATAATACAAGATCACACGAGTATAGCATGAATCATTAAGTTTCATATTACATGATGTAACGTTATAACAATTCAAATGGTAGAAAACGTCATTAAATTTAAAAAGTAACATTATAACTACATTCAAATAACTACTATTCAAAAAGTTGAAATTGTCTATTACATCAAGGTTACATCATTCCATATTTTAGGTGTTGACTGCACACCTCTGGGTCGTGTTTCCCTGACTAGCCACATGTTTGGGTTGCTAGTTCTGCTGAAAGGTCTCCCATCTCACTGGATAATAGGGGCACTTTGCAAACACGGCTGTTGTTGCCTCCCTTGTTCAGGTTCTTAGTAGCAGTGGTATTTGTTGTGGTGTCAGGGGGGTACACTTACAAATTATGTTACCAACCAGTCAACACCACCAAATGTTTTGCCAGATTCATGGAATCATGGGTTTGCCACCAAATTCGGTGTTGCAAATTATAATATCTTGTTCAAAACATACTTGTAATGTTCATGCCACCGTGCCTGTCAGAACAGCATTTATTTTTTTATTAGTGAATCAGACAGTTGCAGCATAACATGTAACATTACCTGTAGCCAAGCTGCTCAACTAGCCAGAGGTTATTACAAGGCTAGCCTTGGTAACTAGGACAGAAAAAGTATGGTACCTGGAATTATGAAAGAGGATATCAAACTCAAATTGAGTTATCCTCTTTCATAATTCCAGGTACACTGTACCATGTACGTATTCCACCACTAAGTATTCTTTGTTCCACTAAGCTGCAATAACCCGTTATGTAACGTTAGCCTGCGTTGTAAAGAGCAAATTGTTTTTAATACAGTTTGTTAAGTAAGACTGTTGGGAAATGGACCGAAAGCTAAACAGGGCTCAGATAACAGACAGAGGTTATAACCTGCTCTACAGCATGTGGTTTATTTAGCCCGTACTGGAAATCTTGTTCATGGCATGACTTGTAAAAGTTGTATTGTGGCATAATGATGTATAATGTAAGTACGTGTACACTCACTCACACACACATGTAGTTCAAATGTTGTTACATCACCATTTGAACATTGTCCGTCCATACTCCATAGTGATGATTCTCATCTGCACCACTGTAGTTGTACCTGTCCAGGGTCCACTAGTCCTGGGGAGGAACTTTACTGAAATCTGCAAGTTTGCAGTTGCTGCCAACCAGCCCAATGCTGGGAAGTGAGTATCAACAACTCATTTTATAACAAATCAGATAATAGCAGTCTTATAGCAGCAGTATATTTTCATTTGAAAGTCTTTAAATTAAGTTCAATAGCTTGTTTTTTTAATCATGTTGTCTTGTTTTATTATCATTCAGTTTTGTTTCATAAGTACAGTGTATTCAGTTCCTGCAGATGGACCTTGCATTATTTCTGCAAGTTATATTCATATATGTCTTCAGATATGTTATATTTAATCACTGTCTTTAATCACTTCATTTCCTGTAGTGATTTTTATTTCAGTTCTGTTTAATTCCTCTACAGGTGCTCTGTGGCAAGGACCACCTACCAAGGAGAAATCTGCATTGCAGAGTTTCCGGTTTGTTTTGTTTTATTTTACTTTTCTTGTTTCTATACATTTTTCAGTTCCCTCTCTATGATCCACCAGCTTTTGCAATGTACTACATGTACAAACCACAAACATGTGTGTGGCTGTTGTCAGGGTTTTCTCTAGCCCTAGGTTTTTCCATCAAACCCCATCCCTGCTTACCTCCTGGTATGATTTGACATATGTCTATTTTTTGTCATGCTAAACACAAAACTGTTGTCTGTCAAGATGACAGAATGACTATAATGTTTGTCCGTCATTAGCAACAAGTACCAGTGGACTTGCCCCTGCTGTTGCATCATCTGTGCTTGCACAGATGTGTGGCCCAAGGGTTAACGAAACTGAGATGGGCACCGCCCTATATAGTGTGGGAAGGACTTTTCTTTGAAACTAGCAACAAGTTTCTGTCATCCTGTACTAGCTGTCTGACCTGTCTCCCACCTTAGATACCTGATGAACACCTGGAGGGGTTTGCTACCTGGGATGATGCAGGTGACACACCTGCCCAGGTGTTGTACACAGAAGGCACAGGTGTGATGGACACAGACTACATCCTGTATGTAACAGCTGCCACCACTACCAGATGTCAAAATGATGTGAGTTTCACATTCAGAAGATTGTGGTGTTATTCTCACCGTACATGTGATTGACATTAACAGCATTTTATGGCATATTCGCATCATTATTTCGCTTATCCATCCTGCATTTGGGAACAGTACAAAAACAAGCTTAACAAGGTTTTTATTTTATGACATTAGGAAATAAACCATGCAGGCTCCTAACATCCCCATTTGTGTCCTCAGCATTCCATCCTAGCCTATGCGTCGTATTGTCAACTGGACCAGAACAACCGCCCCACAGCCGGCTACACCAACTTCTGCCCAGTGCAGCTTCAGGGACCAGGCTTCGATCGCGACAAGTTTGTCATGGTGAGGAATGATGCAAAACAGCCAAGCACCCCCTGTTGTGTTGTATCCTGTTGCGTAACAACCCTGCTGTATTGTGTAACAAGCCATGTTGTGTTGTGCTGTGTAACAGACTTGTTGTGCTGTGTAACAAGCCCTGTTGTGCTGTGTAACAGCCCTGTTGTGCTGTGTAACAAGCCCTATTGTGTTGTGTTGTTCTGTGTAACAGCCCTGTTGTACTGTGTAACAAGCCCTGTTGTGGCATGTTTACAGACGGCCATCCACGAGCTGCTCCATGCTTTGGGTTTCTCCAAGCAGCTGTACGACAAGTTCAAGGACTGCTCTTCCTCAGGTGAGTCAAATTTCAC
This sequence comes from Branchiostoma floridae x Branchiostoma japonicum, assembly GCA_013266295.2. Lineage (NCBI taxonomy): Eukaryota > Metazoa > Chordata > Leptocardii > Amphioxiformes > Branchiostomatidae > Branchiostoma > Branchiostoma floridae x Branchiostoma japonicum. The sequence continues at coordinate 21,276,750 of CM023840.1, forward strand.
GTTCACATCCTCAGGCGAGTCAAACTTTTACTACCACACCCTCAAGTGTAACTTCACTTTGGACTTGTCTCCACTGTGGACACTGTGGACCACTTCTGTAGCTGACCCCCCTGTCTCCACCCCTGTAGTTGACCCAACCTCCTGTGCAGACAGACGGGATGTTGTGGAGAACCTCCATGGACTGAACCGCATCACCACACCAGCTGTGGTCAACCGCACCAGGCACCACTTCAGCTGCACTTGGACAGACTTTGGGGGGCCTTTGGAGGATAGGCCAGCAGTAAGATTTACCCTCTCACCCTATTAAAACCACTCAGATTATAGGAAAGAAGTGAAGGAAAATGCCACCCTTGCTCTTGTAAAGAGAAATTTTTGGAGTTCAGGGTTAAAAACAACCATGAGACCTATACAGATACATGCATGTATGTCATACATAGAAGCTGGACCAGGTGTATTATGCTGAAATGTTGAAAGGCAGCTATACCGGCCATACAGATACAGATACACACAGAGGATATCTTTATTGGACTGTCTCATGTATTTTGTGCCCGTGCAGGGTGTAAGTTCGCACTGGGAGGCCCGTCTCATGCAGGGTTCCATAATGACAGCCAAGTTGGGACAGGTGAGTAACTTGAAAACCTTCCACAATCCATTGCACCTTAAGACATGATAAAACTTTACTTAAGATGTGATAGAACTTAACAAGTTAAGATGTGATAGAACTTAACAAATTAAGATGTGGTAGAACTTAACAAATTAAGGTGTGATAGAACTTAACAAATTAAGATGTGAGAGAACTTGGTCATAGTCCTGTACTTTCTGCCTGTAGCCCCACCTGCACACTATAGATGCCATAACGCTGTCCGTGTTTGAAGACTCCGGCTGGTACCAAGTGGACTACAGTACTGCAGGCCAGCTGGTCTGGGGGGAAGGTACATAGTACATGTACTAACTTACTTATCCTCTTCATCTCTAGCGAGACATAAGGCCATGACTTTTTCCTGCCATCTGGGTCTGTTCTTACTAAGTAATAATAGGTACAATTTGTGTACAGTAGCTTTGGATATGATGTTTATCATAAGAGACCTGCGAAAGAAAAGGAAATTGTGGATTACAGCACAGGTAGTTGAAACTGAAGGTACTATGATGTACATTTGTCAAGTCTTTATTGCACTTTTGAACTGTTGTTGTCAGATGCTAGACTAGACTGCTGCAACCTTTGTTCCGGCTGAAGGTATGAGGAAGTTTGAGTTAACTCCACCTGTTGTTTCTTCATTTCAGGCCAGGGCTGTACGTTTGGGACTGAAGCAACTTGTGTCACCAGTGATGACTGGTTCTGTCTCAGCAGGTAAGAAATGTAAATGAAAAATAGTTTCATAGGAATGATTTTTGTAACTTGTGCCTGTTATTACAGCTGGGTTGGTTGGGTTGTTGTAACTTGTACCTGTTATTGCAGCTGGGTTGGTTGGGTTGTTGTAAGTTGTTCCAGTTGTTCCAGCTGGGTTGGTTGGGTTGTTGTAACTTTTACCTGTTGCAGCTGGGTTGGTTGTGTTGTTGTAACTTGTTCCAGTTGTTACAGTTGGGTTGTTGTAACTTTTACCTGTTGCAGCTGGGTTGGTTGTGTTGTTGTTACAGCTCTGTCGGTTGTCACTACCTCCATCTGGACAAGGGTCAGTGTGAAAGCGACAGCTACCTGGGTGTCTGCAGGGTGTACAAGCCTCAGACAGGGGTGAGAAGCTTACATTTGATTCTGATTGGTTTTGTGCAAAACAATTGCCTCCACGAATGTTAGACCTTGCCAACAGAATGACAGCTATATTCTTTGCATCATTTTGTTGGATTCCTTTTCTTATCAGATTTTCAGTAAAAAGTTGTTTGAAAGTGCATAATGTTTGAAAGTTGTGATCCAGATAGACTTGACCAGGCTTGACACAGGTTTCTGTTGTAACAGGACGAATGTTGGAAGGGAAGCAACGCCCCCAGTCCTCTGCAGCTGGAACTGCATGGGGAGAGTTACCAGGAGGCCAGCAGATGTTTTGTCTCCAACCTCACCAAAACTGTAAGTTTCCCACACATCATGTCCTGTCAAGTTGTATGTTCATTTACTGTTGCTTTTGAAATGTTATAAATAGAGATAAATATATTCCATTGTTAAGGGGAATAGTTCATTTTTCTAAAATATCAACTGGAAATGTAGGAAAATTGGCAGTAATTTTGCAACATTGAAGTCCTTTGTGTAATGAAAACAAACAAACCAATACTGGTGAGATGATGGCATCCTCTGCAGAGTGTTAGTACATAATAGAGTCTCTGATACTTCCTGTTTGTAAAGAACCTGTGTGCTTTCCAGGGCCTAGGAAGAACGTCCTCACCTGCTGGCAGGTGTTATGAACACAGGTGCAACAGCTCAGGTGTGCTGGAGGTCAGAGTTCAGGGGTCACCTTGGGTCAGATGTCCCTTTGATGACTCTATAGCGGTGGGTGCTGCTGTGTGATTTTTGTTTAACCTTCTCTCAGCTGTGAATACCTTTCAGAACCAAGTTAAAACACGGAGGCACATTGGATAGAAGCTCATGTATTTCTGCAGGCAAGAAATTTTTAAAACTTTGAATTTAGAAAACTGTTTTCTAGATTTATAGAGCACTGTGTTAGAAGCCCTATTAGACTATATACTATATTGTGTATTGCGATATCTGTACTTCTGTAATAGTATATCTGATAAAGTATTTGATTTCTAAACTTGTATGAGATTTAAGATTCCCATGTATAGATAAATGAAATTTTAGTTTTTTCTCCGAGCTGTTGAACAATTCCCTTGTGTCTTGCTGCATCTCCAGATCCCTGGCTATAGTGGAACATTGGAGTGCCCTCCCCAGGGGGTCCTCTGCAGAGATGTGTACCCCCCTCCCCACACCACTACTGCAGCAACTCCTGCAGCTGACAACTGCCCCACAGGTAATACTGTTGTCTTGTACCCTCACACCACCCCCTCACCATACCAACCTCCTCCCCACAACTTCCCCCTCCCCACAGATCACAGTCATGTTTCTGTATATTTCAGCTACACCTGATGACTTGTACGAGGTGGTATACTTGGAAGTCACCTTCCCTGCTGAGGTGTCCAGCTTGACCCAGACTGACCTTTCCGTCTTTCATGATCTAGTTGCCACAGAAATGGCCGTCTTGGCCTGTATTAGTAGGTAAGAACCCTATTTGGTCTGAAAGTTGGTAATATTGTCCATGGTCTCTAACTTTTGTGGTTTCCATAGTCAGTTTTGTAATTTTTGTGTCCATCCAATGTTTATGTGTGGGTTGCTCCATTGATTTTGCCTCTCCTGTCTGGACAGAAACCGTGTTGCAATTCGGCTGGAGGACCAGCGCCAGGCCCACCTGGTGTTAGTACATCTCTCTCCTGCACACAACAGCACAGAGGGTGAGTTAGTACATCTCTCTCCTGCACACAACAGCACAGAGGGTGAGTTAGTACGTCTCTCTCCTGCACACAACAGCACAGACGGTGAGTTAGTACGTCTCTCTCCTGCACACAACAGCACAGACGGTGAGTTAGTACGTCTCTCTCCTGCACACAACAGCACAGAGGGTGAGTTAGTACGTCTCTCTCCTGCACACAACAGCACAGAGGGTGAGTTAGTACATCTCTCTCCTGCACACAACAGCACAGAGGGTGAGTTAGTACGTCTCTCTCCTGCACACAACAGCACAGACGGTGAGTTAGTACGTCTCTCTCCTGCACACAACAGCACAGAGGGTGAGTTAGTACATCTCTCTCCTGCACACAACAGCACAGACGGTGAGTTAGTACGTCTCTCTCCTGCACACAACAGCACTGAGGGTGAGTTAGTACGTCTCTCTCCTGCACACAACAGCACTGAGGGTGAGTTAGTACATCTCTCTCCTGCACACAACAGCACAGAGGGTGAGTTAGTACATCTCTCTCCTGCACACAACAGCACAGAGGGTGACCAAAATGCAATGACTTTTAACTATTTTACATGATTGTTCCTAGTTCTGAACTTCTGATTAAAATGTAATATATACACATTTACATGTTCATGTAGTAACTGTACCCTTACTCACACATGTACATCATTACGTACCCTTACTCACACTTATATACTTGTACTAACTGTACCCTTACTATTAGGTCCTGGTTGTGCTGGAGTCTTTGCTCACCTAGAGGTTGCCGTGCAGAACGGTGGGTTCATCGTTACATTTCAGGGAATGCAATACCAGGCCATGGCCATCAGGTAATTTCAACTCAAAACTTGGTCAAGATATTCTGACATTTTGAAACAAGAATTCGGAGACCTCGTATCTCCATGAAATATGGTTTCCTCAACACAAATTACATACATTTGATATGTAAAAGTGCAATCCTTTGGCAATGTTTCATTTCAATATGTCATCATTTATTATGCAAATTACTCTACATTAACATAATATATGCATAGTGATGTTAACCTTTAACTAACTTACACGTCACAACTATGAAATTTACCACTAAGGAATCATACAATTTTTACATTAATTATGCAAATTAGGTCCTTATTTGCATAATTAGTATCTGTTGATTTTCCACCTGCCATAGGTTATACATATTACATGTATGAAAGTCCTATTATGTAAAACACTTGAATTACAGAATTTCCTCCTTAATTATGCAAATTACAAATTGGTTTTGTGTTGTACAGGATAGTTTTGTGTTGTACAGAATAGTTTGTGTTGTACAGGTTGGTTTTTGTGTTGTACAGAATGGTGGATGGAAAGCCTGCCAGGAGACCCTCTGCAGCAGTTGCCGTGGCATTGGGTGTGGTCGGGGGAGTGTTGCTGCTGGTCGTGACAGTCGTGCTGCTCTTCTTCTACAAGGCCAAGACTCCCCGTACAGTTGCCCCAGAGACGCCTATCAGAGCCAGCAGTATTACGTTACAACGTTTCTAGCTTCAAGATCGACCTGTAACCAAAACATGATTCGCTTCATTGGTAGCTTGTTGAATTGTCTTGTTCACAAAAGCAGACAAATAGAACCTCTGGGTTCTCAGCAGGAAATTAGAACCATTTCTCAGGAAAAGGGTTTTACCCAGCAAGGACCATGACAAAGGAATTCTTCGTTTTGAATTCTGATAAAGTAAATATGTGTATAGCTTCTAGCCATGTAATAATTATTGTACATATACATTTGTACATGTTCAAAAGGAACGTTGCAAGTTGCAACTGAGCAAAGTCTTCTGTATTTCCATATACAAGATGCAATGTAAATGTGTGCTGAGATGGGGCCTCAGATACAAATGCCATGTACATGTGTGCTGATATTGGCCCTCAGATACAGATGCCATGTACGTGTGTGCTGAGATGGGGCATGGTAGCCCTCAGATGTGTGCTTTAGAGAAACCAGAGTTTTAGGGATCAGTGCAGCAATTTTTCTTCAAGTTTTGACAGATACTTTTGACTTTGATATACATTGTATACCTTTTATATGACAAACTTTATTACACTGTTTACTGTATATAATATCATATATATATATATATATGTGTGTGTATATATATGCAATGAGATTACTTACCAATAGATTATACTTTTTGAACTCCAGTGTTACAAGATTATGATAGAAATGCAGTCAATACTATATACATGTATTTATTATTAAATGATCTAAAGTATTTCAACAGTGTACAAGAAGATATGTTTTCCCTTTGATGAAGCTGAGCTCTTCTAAATGACCAGTTGTTCAGTTCCTCACACAATTATGATCCTCGCATCTTCCAGCTCGATACACCACCTGTCCCATCCCCTGCCTGCCATGCTGTCTCTACAGTGGAGTTGTAGCACCAATGGTAACTACAGTGTTATCTGTATCATTCTGTATAGCCAGTATAACCACCTTTTAGTGTAACTCACCAACATGTGTTGTAGCACCAATGATCACTACATTCATAGCAGAATTGGAGCACCAATGATAACCACAGTGCACAGTGGAGTTGCAGCACCAATGATAACTACAGTGGAGTTGTAGTGCAATGATAACTACAGTGGAGTCGTAGCACCAATGATAACTACAGTGGAGTTGTAGTGCAATGATAACTACAGTGGAGTCGTAGCACCAATGATGACTACAGTAGAGTTGTAGCACCAATGACAGAGAAAGCTGCCCAGTATGGAGGTGCAGAAGTCTTCTTGTTGCTCAGCATGTGTAACATGGCATCTCTCATGGCTTGGGCTGCATCACTACTCCTCTGTGGAGTGAAGCAAGGAAAGGTTTCAAAATTTCTTACTTACTTTCTGTCAAGACTTGACAGATGGTGGCCTTAACTTAGTCTAACAGATGCAAATCATCAAGACCAAGAATGTGTATTGTTTCATAAATGCTAATATTTAACCTTCGCCCTGTTCAGTTGCCTAACCCCATAACCAATAGAGCATTGGTAGCCAAACAGGTACTTCAGTGTATTGGATTCCTTATTAGGTATGTAGTACTAGTATATTAGTCCCACAAGCGTCTGTTGAGTCCCTACCTTGTAGCTGCCGTAGAAGTGTCTCATCAGTCGCCGAGTCTTCTTGTCAGGAATCCTCCATAAGGTCACCACTACGTTTGCCGACCCAGCGGCCAGGAAGGACCTGTACATCCCCAGCACTCCGTCTCCTGGGGAATACCAGCAGTTGGTCATCCTCATCACAAACATTGTACTTTTGCAGGTAAGGCTCCCTCACAGGGAGTAGGGAAGGAGCACTTCTATAGGGGGGGGGGTGTCTTCTATAGCTCGAGGGAGTGCTTTCAGACAAGCACACTCATTTGGAAACTGATTTGAAACTCATTTCATAAATTTGCATGTTGCATGTTCCTTTGCACTGTGTGAAAGCCCTGAGTGTTGAAAGATGTGCAGCTGACCTGTAACAGTGCCAAGTCCTGTGTTGCAGCAGCTCAACACCACCATCTGTGCAGACAGGTCCAGGCAGCGGATCTCCTCAGCTGTCAGGATTCCTCCACAGCTATGGTGGGATTTGGACAGCACAATGTAGCCAGGCATGCTGTAGTTACCAGTGGCTCTGGTGGCATCAGCAGTCTTACAATACATAGGGAATGAAAGATGAGAATCAGTCTTCTACATGATGTTTTGACATATTTTTATGTATGAAACATATGGCAGCAAGCCAGGAATGTAATAATGTAACTTCTGTTTCTGAGGGACAGACTTACCTGATTGTGGCAGCCCGTATGGCTGGCATGTGCTGCAAAGTGCAGCACTGTGTGGTGAGGCATCTCCTTCCTCACATAGTCCTTGGTGGCATTGCTGCCAGTCAGCTGCAGTCCAGACTCTCCCAGGCCCCTGTACTGGCTGTACACCATCTCTGCCTCCTTCTCTGCCTCCTTCAGGGCTGGCAGGCGGCGCGCAGGGTCTGGGATGGGGTTGCCCACTGCTAGCACACTGGCCTGCGGCTGAGAGCGCCTGTGGATCTGCAACTGCTGATGGGACAGCTGCAGCACCTGCATGGATGGGGCTATAGAGATGGAGTATTTCTGTACCAGGTACCTCCCGTCCGCATCTACCAGCGCACAGAATGGGATGCTGAAGAGGAAACCTGCAAAGGGAAAACATCATTACATTCTTTAACCAATCCCACAGTCCTGATCACCAAAATGTGATGCAAAATAAAATGTTAAGTACAAAAATTTTACAGCCAATCTCTTTTGGTTAAATTGTTGGTTTTGAAGCTTAGTTTACAGCTTTCACAGCTTGTAACTTTAAAATAGCAATTAATGGTATATTTTGTGCAACAAAAAAGTCAGGACTAAATTGTTTTCACTTGCTGTCTAAATGTTGCTGATACCAGTCACATAGTGAAGAAAGAAGTATTGATTTCAAACATTCTGAACTGAGTCTGTATTCACCATGAGGAATGAAAGTTATCTTAGGTGCTGCCTCCCGTCCATCCAATGCTGGGAGAAACTGGTCAATTGGTTTGATGAAGATGTCATAGTCGGCACGTAGCTCAGTCCCCCATCGGTCTTCCCGAGCCTGCTGTGTCTCCCACCTGTGTTCCTGAGCCTGCTGTGTGGATGGAGAATGCTTCACTTTCAGGGCAGGCAGACGGTCCAGATCATCTTCCTCAGAGTCATCCGATGTGTCCTCATTGCCACTTGTTGTCTCATCATCATCTTGACTTTCTTCTATACAACAAATAAACAGCCAGCCAGGTGGACTGTCTAAGGTAAAAGGCATAAATCGTAGATGTCCAGACCAGATCTATAGGCCTGAATGCCTTTCGTGGTGTCTGTGATAATGATGACATCATCAAATTCAGAAGATGCAGATGACAAAATTAAAATATGTTTTGAATTACCTTCCACAAAATTCAATAAGAAATTCTAATAAGCAGGAGACAACAGTTCTTCAAGATCTGATACTCCAAATGTTTTACTAGTGAATGAAGTCTTTTAAGTAAGAGTCCAAATGACTACCCCGCCCCAAAAGAATACACAACCAGCTGCTTATTTACTTGTAAAACATAGATATGCACATTCTTCCTTACCAGCTTCTACTGACAAGGCACCCATGGACCGGAGCAGGGTGTTGTAGTACCCCTCGTCCAGCTCTCCTCTGTCCACCTGGACTTTGTCTACTTGCAGCTGAGTCTTGGTGAAGAGCACCTTCTCCTCTCCAGGGTTCACTACCCAGCAGTACACCCATCTCTCACCAATGCTGTATGGATGCTGTTCAGTGACCACAGAGTAAAACACAATTGTGGTGTTAAGTTCTGCTGCAAGGGTTGTGATGTCCATGATACTGTTGATAACTGGAGCCTCCTGTTTCCCTGTTTGTTTGACCTTGGCACTCATGAGATCTGCAAGGGCACGACCCCTGCCTTTCTCTGCCATGACCAGTGCATCATTGGAGTTTCCCTGGAGAACCAGGACGTGCTGCAAAATGTTGTAGGCATCCACCTGGTTTTTCTCATTGTGGGCGATTCGTGAGGAATCCTCTGGACCAAGTTTGCCCCTGATCCTCTCCAGGGTGGTAACAGCATCACGAATAGATTTATCAGCCATTTCATAATCCTGTAAGAAAACAAGAAAATATTAAACCAGACAACACAGGTCAGCTTGGCCTGATAAACAACAAACAATTCAAGCTGAGGCAGGTGATCCTGTTAACCTTCTCCCTACCGAGGTAGTCTTTTGACAGCAAGATTGCATTGGTTCTGTGGATCATCAGGCCACAGTGAGAAGTTAATGTCCGTCACCCAAACCTTCTTGAAGAGGTAGTCCAGAGCCAGTTCTCTCTGCATGATAGCCACCCCACCCACATCCTCCCTGCTGTCTGCATTCTCCAGGTACTTCTGGTGGTTCACAATGGCGTCTTCATACCGACCTGAAGGGGGCAGGAAACCAACAGTAAGATTTTACCCTCTTTACTCAGTAAAGCACGTGTCAGATAAATATAAAATCAGCCATTGTCCCCAGTCACCTTTAGCATTAGGCAAAATATAACAAATCACAATTGTCTATCTTGTTTCCCTTCCTACATACATTTCTGTTCACTGGGCCCAGGTTCCCATGTGCCTACCCAGATCCCTGTATGCTGTGCCCAGGTTCCCATTTGCCTATCCAGATCTCTATATGCTGTGCCCAGGTTCCCATGTGCCTACCCAGATCCCTTGTATGTCATGCCCAGGTTCCCAATTGTGCCTACCCAGATCTCTGTGTGCTGTGCCCAGGTTCCCATGTGCCATGCCTTCTCCTGCCACATTCCCTGTGTTATGATGCAGTTGTATGGTTTGTTTCAGCAGGACCACAGCTTGATCTGGCTGCTGCATCCCTAGAGAGATACATTCCATATGTGTGATTTAAAATAAACATTTTTATTAACGGTATGATAGGCTCAACTATGACTTAGTGGATGTTTATAGGAAGACATGACTATGCAGATAAATGATTACTGCTGACCTGTGTAGACTTTCCCCAGAGAGTTGAGTGCCTTGCCCTGCATGCCCAGGTCCCCCAGGCGTCTGGCTAGCAGCAGCTGTAGTGTCAGGTACACCAGTGCCTGCTGGTAGTCTGGAGCAGGCTTCATGGAGTAGAAGGTAAACCCTTTGTTGAAGCAGGCTGTGCACAGGCTGCTCAGGTCACCTGTCATCAGAAACATTATACATGTAGTTCTATTGGATGAAATCTGGTGGGCCAAATTTATGGACAGCCAACATGTTGGATTATCGAACAATTAAACTTGTGAGGTGGCAAGTGCTATCACGAGGCCAATGCTGCTCTGCTTTATATCTTCTTTTTTTTCAAAATTTGATACAGCACTTGTTGAATTGTCTCTTCAGGATTAATAAGTTTCTCAACCTCTCTGTAATGCAAAGTTGTATTGTTTCTCCTGCTCTTGGAGTGCCTCGGCAGTGCGACCCTCAGACCGGTACACATTTCCCAGGTCTCCGTACCGACTGGCTGCCAGAATCTCATCTCCCATGTCTTCTGCTATGGAAACAGCCTCCCTGAGGTGGTCCTTGGCAGGGCCCCAGTCTGCAGCAGACCTGCAGAGATGTAAGCATGATATAGAATAGATATTAGCTAAGAAATTTTGCAACCTTCTCTCAAAGCAGAAGCCTACCAATGGTGTGCCAAAGAACACTGTGACAGCCTGTAACTGATCTTACTTGTTGTACTGCTCCACCTCATCACCTGTTGTACTGACCCACCTCACCTGTTGTACTGACCCACCTCACCTGTTGTACTGACCCACCTCACCTGTTGTACTGACCCACCTCACCTGTTGTACTGACCCACCTCACCTGTATGCATTCCCCAGGTGTTGCAGTAGTAGCCCCCTGTTGTACTGCCCCATGTCCTGCCTCAGTAAGGGGATGAAGCTGTCGTGAATAGCCTTGTTCAGGTGCCCGCTGGCCAGCAGCAGGATTCCCAGGTGGATCTCCGCTAGGACTGTGGCATCCATGTCAGTTGCCACATCCCGCGCCTGGCTGTAGAAATGTCTGGCCTTGTCCAGAATTCCACGGACTCGATGGGCATCACCAGCATCCAGGCAGGCCTGGGGCAGGAAGGGGGGGTACTGATTAATTATCAGTGCTGCAATTGCTAGCCTGGTGCTCAATGTGATTTACACTGCCTTTGGCTGGGGGAGAAACATATCCCAATCCTGGATGTCTCTGATATTTAAAAAAAAACATCTTGGGTATGGAGCTAACACGAAAGTCCATGCACTAGCTAAATGAGGATTGTTGTACATATTCTAGTGTCTGCTGCTAAATTTCTTCAAAAATCACTTTTGACCCACTTTAAACTTTAAACTGTTGCCCCAAATCTCACCTGGAACAGTGCTCTTGGTGGAATGTTGGGCTGAGATGTTGCCAGGAGATATTCTTGATTGGCAGCTACCAGCCCATCCTCCACTGGACCTGTAGCCATGGCAATCTCTAGCTTCAGATGGAGATATGCTAGTCTCTATTTGATAATGGGGGTAAAAAATATGTGTCAACACTATGTTGTATTAACTATTTACTGGTATCTTCATCTGTTAGTGTCTGTGTTATCTGATCATGCAGGTAATACATGTAGTAATGTTACATCTCTGCAGGTTTGCACGACCACACCATGGTGGTTTGTGAGTAAATTTGCGGGAGTGATGGGAGTGATCCTTGAGGATGGTACCATTAGTTAGGTTTTCTCTTCTGCATTACGTACATGTACAATGTAACGTTACCTGTGATCTTTATTCAAATTGCAACAATACACAGTGGAGCACCAGGCAGTAAATCCTGCTGATGTCATGCTCCACACACCATGTAGCTGTGATTTCATGCAGGGAAAGTTATATCTATGCAGGTTTGCTCTTGACCATAGGAAACTTACCTGTGTTGCATCCATTGCTTCATCCTTCAAAATGTTGTCCAGAAGATGGGAGGACAAAGGAAGGTTCCTTCCCATCAGCTCTTGTATTGCCTGCAGGTTTTCTGCTGTTAAAGAAGAGTTGCATAATCATGCAGAATATAAGAGGTTACCACAATTACTGGGCTGCAGTGCAAACAAGATAGCCTCCCTGCAGATAGTGAAAGTGAAAGGTATTTGGAGGGAAGAACCTGAAACTGACTATGGATGGTTCACAACTCTTGAAGGCCATAACACCTAATAACTGTTATATGTGCGATGTGCAATGGTCTTCTAAAACTGCACCTGTTCCTCCAGTTGGACCCAGGGTGCCGTCCGGAGGGTCGTCGTTTCTCAGTTTCTGCAGATGTAACTCGATCTCTCCCATCTTCCCGCCGACCAGCGTGCGGGTCGCCCTGTCCACGGGCAAGTCCTCCATGTTCTGGACAGAGGGGCGGGTTCTGACTGGCGTGGAAGTTTCCCAAGCAACGCGTGAAGAAACTTTACTCGTTGCCAGCAAAAGTGATACTAAAACAGCAACAAGAAACATAGAAAACACTCAGTTGTCTCTGGTCCAAAGTAACGGCTTCGTAAGTTCGACGGCGGCGGCCTCAGCCCCGGGATTTCCCGGGTTAACCTTACGTCATAGGGGAATCCCGACCGTCACCTTTACTTTTTCTGCCCTATAACCTCCTTGCTTTACCTGAGCCTTGCTTTCGGTGATTTTGCCCATATTCATTTATAATCCCCGAATGGTGTAGTGACATTTACGTTTATTGGCGAACTCATCAAAACATGAGATAAGATCTTCAATTTAAAAAAAAAATAAATCATAAACTTTTCGAAATGAGGAAGTGATTGTTAGGCAGACGATGACGTCATTCGGGTGAACCTAGCCTGTTCTCCCGGAAATGCGCAAGAATACCATCGAAATGTTACACATGGAAACATCAAAAGTGATAGGAAGACAGTTGAATTACAATAATTTGTAGTCCTATTTTACAATTAACGTTACAGCTGCCCTCATCGTCTGCTGTTGAAAACGCTTTGAATTATTCCTTTGTCGCACTATTTTAAGAAAGTAATTGGAAGTTTCTGGGGTCGCGGATGGTTACAGCAACAGCTGTATGATTTTCTGTACATGTAAGTGTTACCTTGTTTCACTTTCTGTGATTCACACTTCTAAATTTCGCCTTCACAAGAGTTCTCCTTAGTACAACCTCGCGATCGCAGATTTATAATAGCCTGGCGCAATGAGTGGCTCAGAGGGAAAAACTATCAGTCCGTTTCGCGTCCTGCTACAGCGCCTTTCCGAGCAGATATCGGCCCAGGAGCTGAGCAACATGAAGCACCTGCTTAAGGACGATATCGGCGAGAGTAGACGCGAGGCGGCGCTGTCGTGTCTGGACCTTTGGGACCATCTGGAGAAAGCCGGGAAGCTGTCGGACGGACAGACGGACCTACTGAAGGACGTACTGGACAAACTACCCAGGAGGGACCTGGTCAAGCGGGTGGAGGAATATGAAAACCAGAGGAAAGGTAAAGTTGATTGTAGCTGTGCACGTCATACACAAATAAAAAGAAAATCCATAAGAATTAACATGATGGTACTTGCTCTTCTGCTATCATACTTGAGATAAAAATTTAGTTTCGCCAGTACAAGTTTTTTTGTGCGACCCTTGTACATCTGTGGAAAAAAAACCCACTATGGTTTGGTCCAATTTTTTTTTTCAAATAACATAGTAACAGTTGTATTCTGTATTCATTTCATTTATTTACCCAGGAATCACATATTACCACTGGGGTAGTTTTCAAATGTAGTATAATGAAATAACTAACTAGAGTTCGTGGAACACATGCTTTCGTCAGGTGTAGATATTTTGTTTTATATTGTTAATGTGGGAAAAAATATACTGTTGTAAATGAATATGCAAATATACTTGTATATGAGTATGCAATTTTCTTTGTCTAGATTATCTGTATAATTGCAACTTAAAGACCAAACTATAAACGTCCAATGCAGCAACATTTCCTCGACATCTATTGAACCTATCTGGTACAAAAACCGTGCTCAGCAGCTGACAGCAAATTATGAAATTGTTCAGGCACACAAAATAATCTGTTATTGTTGCTCGCAATACCCTTGACCGTCCACTGACTACAAACAGGGTGTGAAGGGATAGTCTGGTTTCCAAACCTATTATGGTATTACAGTACCGAGCTGGTTTCTTTGTCGTCTTACGCTATTTGCGTAAGAGGCTAGGGTACTAATGTAAAAGATAATCTAAGGTTCAAATGTAAAAGATGATGTGAGTGGTAACAATCATGATTGTGCAGTCACTAAGTTAGTTTAAATCCAGCTGTTCTTTCCCTTCGCTGAGCGCAGTCCCTTCCCTGAGCGCAGCCACTTTGCTGAGCGTAGCACTTTCGCTGTTGAATTCTGCTCCTTCTCTGTTGAATTTAGTCCCTTCTCTGTTGAATTCAGTCCCTTCGTCGAGCACAACGTTTGTACCTATGGTCTTTTGTAGTTTTGAAACCCGCCACTGTAATGTGGTCCAGATGTGATCCCCTTGGGACCGCAGCCGTTCCCTGCGTGCCAGGGTAAATGATCTCATTTTGCAGACATTTTCCTCTCAGGGATCAGAGAATATGTTTACCTCATTTCTTATGTAAATTAGGTCCTGATTTGCATAATATGCATTTCATTATGTTAATCTACATCTGAGGCACCTAACTACCAAAAACAACGAAAAACCATCCATCCGTGCAGCAGTTATTTGGAATCAAACTCGCCCACTACAGTTCCAAAGAAGCTGCTAGGAGGCCAAAAATTACACCACGTACTCCCGGTCCCAACAGCTTTTGACTACTTAAATATCATCAACCTAACACATCTGGAACATTTTATCTCAAACTTTGAAGCTCCGATGCAATACCTAAAACAGCCGCTAGGAGGCCCATTATCGAACTTGACCTGCGTCTGTCCTGTCCCTACCTAACCACTAAATATCATTAAAAACCATCCGCGTTTTCTCAAGTTATGTTGCGTACAAACAAAAACGCAAAAATTCACGACTCTCTGCAGCAGCATAGAAATATGAACGGAAAACCATTTTCGACCTTGAACTTTGTTTTCATAACCGCTACACACCTACCAAATTTCATAAGGATACATTCGCAGATTTTCGAGTTATCTTCCATACATGTATGTCCAATCGACAAATGCACAAAAAATCCGCTAAAAACAATTCAAGAAAGCCAGATGCTGCCCATTTTTAAACTTGAGCTACATTTTAACAACAGCCACCCACATGCAGGGTGGTTTAGCAGGATAACTCAAGAAGCTTTTCATGGATTGTCATGAAACTTATTAGGTGGGTAGGTCTTGATGAGACCTAGAAATGATTAGATTTTGGACCCCCTGGTGGCTTCTTGTGGTACTGCAGCGGAACTTCCGGTTTTGTTATCTCGCGATCTGGACATGCTAGGGTCATGAATTTTGGATGGTACGTAGCTCTTGGGCTAGGGAAGAAGTGATAATAGTTTGGGCCCCCTAGCAGCTTGTTCTGGAACTGCAGGGCGATTTGTTTAAAAATCTTCAAGAGAGGATAACTCAAGAACCGGTTGACGAATCGTTGTCATTTTTGGTATGTAGGTAGCTTAAGTGATGCTTGACATAATTAGGTGTTAATTATGCAAATCAGTATCTAATTTGCATAATTAATGAGGAAATTCTATAAATCTGCTGTGTTCGATAGTAGGGCTATGAAACATTTGGGACATATATAATTGAGAACGACAGGAACATTGGCAGATATTGATTATGTAAATGAAGACCTAATTTGCATAATTAATGGCAAATTGCTACAACTTTATAGTGGTAAATGCTGGGAATTTAATACTTGCCATATTTGGAGGTTCAGGGAAGGTGAAAATCACTAAACATAATTTATTAAAATCAGGACATCATTTGCATAATTTATGAGGAAATGCTAGAATAGCCTTTTTTCTCAAAATAAGACTGTCATTGGGTGGAGAATATGATCAACTGATATGATTCATGCAAATGAAGCTCTTACTTGAATTATCACAGAGAAAAAATGTATAGTTAGTTCGAACGGTTAACATGATTTGGCGAAGGTATGAGGTCGTGGAACTCTTGTTGTCATATCTAACATCTTTAAACCACCAGATTTATTGTGCTGAATTATTACATTGCATTTTATCTTTTTTCCCCATGGAAATCTAAAATTCAAAAGCATCAAGCTAACATTATTCAGGACTGATGATTTGTTTAATATACTTAGTAACTTCCATCCAGAGTTACAATTAATTTTTTATTACTTCAGAGTCTCTGATTGCTGTGTCTACATGTGGCAAGACCACCCCACCCCCCACCCAGTGCCAGTCCAGCCTACCCCCCACCCAGTCTATTCAGCAGACAGGTACATCTGCCCAACCTGTACATAATGTTTACAGACAGCCTCCTGTACAGGAGGAAGGTAAGACTTCCTTAGTAATTGGTATGATTGCATATTTGTAAATGAATTTGCATGTAAATGAATTTGCATGATAGAATTAATTAATTCATTAATTTGTTGATTAATGAATGTTAACAGCAGCAAAAAGTATTCTGTAACATAAGGATTAACATCCTGTTTTGATTGATGTTGCTAATTTAAAAAGGTATATACTGGTAAGTATGGTGTCAGTATTGTACCATCATGTAGATACAACAATGTGGGTAACTATGATCACAATTGTATTTTTACAATTTCTGTGCTGCAGGTAAGTCCTTCCACTTGTCCACCAGTGTCCAGTCAGAATCACAGACTCTCTCCTGCCAGACACTCTACAATGGCTTACCCATTACAGGTGAGGCATCACAGAGCAGGCACTACAGAATAGCAATACAGAATATGCACTATAGAACAGGCAATACATGATGAAGTTGAATTTGCAAATACAATCATGATTTTTAAAATTTGAGTCTAAAAAAGCTACTGGGACCATCCTGAAAAGAATCTGATTAATTTTCAGTGTTTGCATGTAGCTCTGAAGTTGCTCACTGATACCACATTCTTATTGTGATTTTCACTATTTCACCACCAAACCAGCTGCTACAGATGGACCAACAGACCGTCCAGAGTCAGTCACAGACACCAAACAACACACAGTAGGGGACAACATGGCATGGCATTCCCCTGGAGATTACGGACAGAAAGCTGTGAGAATTAAGGAGCAGAAAGTCCAGCCTAAAGCACAGAACTACATGGAGACGGGCGGGTACAGAGTGGGGATTGTGGGTGGAAAGCACTACGAGATAGATGAGGAGGAGTTTGTAGAGATGGACCATGGTTCATCCTACTGCATCCGCCTGACCAACTCCCACCCCCGCTCATGTGATGCACAGCTGTCCATCGATGGCAAGGACGTGGGGATGTGGCGTCTGGAACCGAAACAAGAGATTGAGTTGGAACGGCCCGAGGAGGAGCAGATGTGTTTCACCTTCTTCAGCACCAGGATGGCTCCAGCAGAGGCCGGCATCAGGAGGGGGGAAGAGGAGAATGGTTTGGTCCAGGTCACTTTCACACCAGAGAAGATGAGAGAAGAGAAGACCACGGTTAAAGGTACAGGTTCTTCACAAGTGGCGTCAATATCCACTTATACAAAAAAAAATTGCTTTTTGTATATTTTATGTATAAAAAGGCTTTAATTTTGGTATAGAGTCTCCTGTCATTTGAAAAGCACTAAATTTCAATTTTTGAGACAGAAGGATGCCTACTAGACATCAAAGAGGACTGAAAGGTGCAGATTTCCCATCCCTCTCCTTAGACCCGTATCGTGGAGGGGACTGGGGAGCTGAGGACGACACAGCCAGCAGTGACTCCTCCAGTGGGGAGGAAGATGAGCCATTTCGCAGTGACACACCTCTGAACTGGTCATCAGGGGGAACAGCTCTGCAGGGGTTCAGCCATCAGGAGTTTGAGCAAGTAGAGGGAGAGATGGAGAAGGATGAGGAGGCCCAAGTTATCATGATCTTACGTCTGGTCGCAAGGTACCTAAATTCCATGTTTCAGAGTGATGCCTTGCACATGGAGAATAGAATTCTTTTTACAAAATACATTTGTATCTGAGTGAATAGTCTTACCTGCAAGTGTTTTCACGAAAAAAACGCCTTTCTCGGCACTTACAGTGACCTGATGAAGCTACTTCACAAACACCATTCAATTTGTACCTAAGGCCACAGCAAGTAAATTTTATGGATTACATCCTCCGCAGACTCCAGATCTAATGCGATAGGGCGAAAAAAAACAAGGCGGGCAAAAAAAACAAGATTCTTACATTTTCAAATATTGACATCATAAACCTTGTTTAAAGAGAGTTGAGGCAACAAAACATGATATCACAACCAACGGGTCTTTTATTCCTGTATTCAACAGTATTACCTGCCCTTGTAGATGTGTATACATCCCAAATAACTACAACAATCGTAGAAAAGAGCTTGTTCTACCATCATAGGTAGGTATTTATTTGCAATGAAACACTTTGGACTGTCAACACTTATCAAACAAGAGCAATTGTCCTCAAGTTTGCTCGGATGGTCTCTGAGTTTAGAGACTCCCTACCTGAGAACAGAAGGCTCAATTGCTGGCAGTGATTCGTAGATTGAACTATGTGGAAGCCATATAACGTTATTGTGCCAACTATTATAATATTCACTTCTGAAACAACTTTGAAAAAAATTAATGTCTAATAAATGGCTCAATCAGTATACAAATGGTTTTGATTCAGTGACAACATCACATATAAAAGGAATGAAATACAGCACTATATCAAAGTACATTAAAAAAACTAAACAATAAATGAGAGCCTTGTCTTGCAGTTGGACATTTACGACATATTTGCCCATTTTTGGCAGGTTGACCACCGTCAGAAGGCAACAAAATTTCGTTTTTCCCCCCTAAAATCGGGCAAAAATCAATGCACGTGCTGATGTCATCCAGAAAAATTACTTGCTGTGGCCTACATAAAAACAATGAGATGTGTTGTGACCTGGTTTCAGAACTGATGCTCCGAAGGTAGAAGTCTCCAGCGCTCCAATAAAACCGCTGACATCGAAGCGCCCAAGGGCGATCCAAGACTAGCAGAAGCCCGCCTGGGGAAAGGACTGCTTACAACTGAAGAGTGAACTGTTCAGCTGTGTAATTTTTGAAACGACATGGATCACTTTTTTGGAGCTGAGGGAAAAAAGAACTGAACTGTTGCCCAGACACAATTTAACTTTTATGTGTTTGAGTATTAACATTATACTGCTTGTCTTCCAAGTTAATTTTTTTTAACAATGAACATGAACAATGTTATTGAGACCTAGGTTTATGGATTTAACAAAAAACAAGGCTAGGGTCGGTGGGATTTTGCTAGGGTTGGTCAGGAAACAGGAAATACAACATTTTTTCCCTAGGCCATGCCACCTGTTACTGAATTCCACATATATTGAGCAACTTGGTTTCTGGATTTTTGCAATGGAGTGGGCAACCACTATGAATTTTAATGCATGTCATTGAATAGATAGGAAAAGTTTAACAACTAGGATGACAAGGACTTTCTTCAACTGATGGTGCCTGAATGATTCATATAATTTTTTTTTCCAAATCAGATTTTGCTTCCGTGCCAAATATTGTTTAGTACCTATCTCTTTTCCTCTGGTGTGTATGAATTTGAGTCTAGTACTTTTGTCACGTTTACTTGAATGTAATATAGTGCATTTTGTCAGTATTATTTTGCACATGCCATACTCAACATGTATGGTGTTTTACATGTATCTCAGTATTATATTCGGTCATATGTGATAAAAGTTAATGAAACAATACACTGTTATATTCTTAATATACAATTTTACATGAAATGGATTTTGAACATGCTGCATCAAAATCATGTCTTGTTGGCGTTGGCAGTTTAGTTCCTTAGTCATAACCTGGGCTGCATCTGAACATGAACAAGCCACACAACATTCTCGTTTACTCAACATTTATTAGATTTGCAAAACGAATAACTGTCACATTAATTTACAACGCCATCTAGTTTATTTTGCTGATAAAGCAAAGTATTTCTTTCACGGACACAGCACGACAGCACAATTGCTCTTCTGAGGTACAATAACTTTTTCTCTGGAAAATAATATCACATCAGAGTAAACTCTACACAAAGCACATCTAAATCTCCAGCGCGGATGTCTGTACAACGGCCAAATCAACTACTTTGGCTGACAACAAGAAGGGCATTGATGTCCCCATGAGAAGCATCTCCTATGTCAGGTTTTCCTGTGATTACAAGTATAACTGCAGCAACTATGTACAGCTCTATGGTTTAACATTATCGAGTAGATGACTAATAATAAACAGAACAGGAATGTCAGTCAAGAACACATCTTGCACAGAGGCATCACACATTCTGCAGACCATGTGATGTGATGTGTTTGCAAGTTGATTTTTTTTCTGAGCAGATGATTTTTGGCATGCTGGTTGGTTGAACCTGGAACAGTCAGATCTTTACATTTGCATGTGTACAATGTGTACTTATACATGTAATTACGTGATATTAATTACAAATTCAAATTAACCTGGCAACTTCCAGATTTAGCCACACAGCATGGCAGATGGTTCTTATGTTACAGTCACATGAGTGCACACACGGGCTAGTCAGGGCTTAGCCTGGGAAAGAGCCTGTCCTCAGGACGTGTGCTGTCATCATGTACTTCCTGCAGAAAACTATAACTAAATATCCCGTCCATACCACCACAGGCCTCCATGTACTTCAGGCACAGGACTCTGCTGTGTAACCAGAAATGTCCACATCTGACATCCATACATTGCACTGAACTACGGAGCAGAGACCTGAAGCCCTACCAGCCTACCTGGGAAGAATTTGCTATTATTTACAAAGGCACAGGGTCTGTTTTTTACGCTTCATCAGAAATGACACAACTAAAAAAAGAGATATCTCTTTACGATCTTAAAAAAACACTCAAGTCATTAACATCTACCAAGTAAGGGCTGCTCCTACTGGCAAATCTACACTACATGAGAATTAGTATATTTTCTTACTTTTGTGTAAGTTTGCTAAGTTTAGAGATCTACATCAGGACATGAACAACATCTATACACAGATTTTGGGATTATTGCTAAAGAGCCGTCACATATCAAAACGTGATTGGTCAAATAAGCTAGGGAGTTAACAAGGAATCTTGAACTTACTACAGAACTGCCAATGAAAATGGAATGTTTGTTTTAATTGCTAGCTTCACAATGTGGAGCCGACCCGCCATACTCGCACCCTCGGGTCACTACACAAGTCAAAAATAGGGCATCTCTCTTTTCTTACTGGAAGTTTTTACAGTCTTTTAGTAACACAAATGAACTTTTACCATTTTCATTAGCATGTGACTCTGGTTAAGTTGGTTAAGACCAGGGAAACTTCTGTTCCCTCTCCTGCCACACAAGCAGAAGTCTTAACAACCAGACTCACAGAGAGGGCTTCAATGCCAGGAAGACAGAGAAGT
Source organism: Branchiostoma floridae x Branchiostoma japonicum (assembly GCA_013266295.2). Lineage (NCBI taxonomy): Eukaryota > Metazoa > Chordata > Leptocardii > Amphioxiformes > Branchiostomatidae > Branchiostoma > Branchiostoma floridae x Branchiostoma japonicum. The sequence goes on from CM023840.1 coordinate 21,298,210, forward strand.
CTGCCACTACCTCACACAGAACACACCAACACACAGGAGCTCCTAACTCTCTACTGTCCCTGAAACCTTTGCACATTTCCATCAGAAGGAGGGAATACTGCACCATCTCCAGCCTGCTACATAACGTCTGGGCAGCAACAGGGCTGGACTACAAAAACATGGACTCAGTAATATATATGGAAGATACTGTAGGCTGCATGCAGCTACGATGCTCTAAAGATTCGACCAAGCCTTCTCTCAAACTGTACCTCACCTAAACAGGGGAGCATGTATTGCCTTCAATGACAACTAACATAACTTGCTACTCTGTAATAGTGGCTAGTTGCTATGTTATACAGCACTAATCTGTAATGATGAACTTGCTATGTAACACAGCAATACTTTGTAATGGTGTAGTTGCTATGTTGCACAGCAAGACTCCAATGGTGTAGTTGCTATGTTACATAGCACTACTCTGTAATGGTGTAGTTGCTACATCACACAGCACCACTCTGTATTGGTGACTAGTTGCTATGTTACACAGCACTACTCTGTAATAGTGTAGTTGCTATGTTTTATATGTAAAGTTCGAGGAGTGTTTTTTTCTCTCTTGTGTTCTCAGTGCAGATAGCGGAAGTTGTCCTGTCTCCATGGCGACTGTAATTGTCAGATGTTGGGCAGGTGATCGTCGTACTTGCCAAACTTGCTGTGCTTGGGTTTCAGGTTGAGGCCCTTGGTGGGATCTGGCGCAGGGGAGGCAGCGTTGGCCTGCGGGTTGCCAGTCAGCTGCGGGAGGTGGTGTAATGTGTTCTGTGGACACAGGAAAAAATTCAGACAGCGTACAAGCACAGGTCACACTTTTCATTAGAACAGCATACAAGCACCGGTCACACTTTTCTGAAAGCCACTTTCCAGCATTCAAGGGCACCAATTTGGAAGGCCACATTTCAACATGCTTCGGAAGTTTCACATGAAGGTACATGCCTCCCCATGTGCAATTATAGTTTTTAGTTTTGCCATAGCATGTAGAGCTATGGAGACATTCGGTGCCGATCTTTGTTAGACATTTCATATTTCTATTGACTTCCCAAATGTGACCAGTGTTCCATACATGCAATGGAGGGCGACCTTGTCATGAAAAGTCTCCTGTCCTACATGCCTCTTTTCAATGTCTAAAGGTCAAAATGCAGGAAAGAGCCGAGAGAAATGTTGAAGCAGAAATGCAGGACTGAACATGCTGGGGGGGGGGGGGCATCATAGAACACCCTGATTGGCCTTAACAAACAATCATGGTAAAATGTCACCATAAACTAGAAATTAATAAAGAAACAGCAAAATTTGTCAGACCAAGCTTCTGCAGAGAAAGGAAACAGAAAAATGTTTTAAGAGAGTAAAAAGGACGCAGAACTGTTTTGAAGTTCCGATGTAAGCTTCAGGCCCAAACCTCCATGCATGTATGCAGCTGAAGTATGGAGGCAGTCCTACCTTATCCCACCCCAGCAGTTTGGACAAGCCCTGAGTTAAGGTCTGGCCAAACTGAGCCAGCCCCGAGTTACGACAGGGTGTGTCCACTTTGGGGAGGTGACGAGGGTCACTGTGTTTCCTCTAAGGGGGAGGGGGGCAACACCAACACAACACAAACAGTAAGTGACAGTCTAAAGGATGGAGGTGCTCTTATAGTGTTACATTAGTTACAAACAGCAGAACTGACACAAACACACATATGACTGGTTACAATGTAGCAACACAAAACATGCTCCATATGGCAACAACAAAGGTTGAGGGGAAGAATGAAAAGTACATCATGAAATGAAACTGTACATTCAGAAGTGCCTGAAGTCTTTCTGTCTGTAACAAGTCAGGAATGAAACAGCAGACAGAAGTCAGTCCTTGCCAAACTCAGAATGAATGATCTTTGTGTCCTTTTCTTATCATTCCAAAAGGAATGGCGAGGACAATGGTTACAATAGCAACCCTATGTGACATTTCCCTGGCCGTGTTTGGTGTTTCAGAACTTCAACAAAACTTTGTTCCAAGCCCCGCATGGTTTGGAAAAAATATGAGTCAGACAGTTCAAAACTGCCATTGAAGCCAGAGATTTCAACTGACTTTCTATTTTCATGAAAAGAACAAGGCAACACTGATATGACAATAGAACAACATCATAAAACAAGGCCAGGGACTTGGTATGTGATTAAAGAGTACATTTAATAGGTCATGATGCATTGAGGCTGGACGCAAGTTCCACACAGAGACTGTTATGATGTTAGGCCTGCTTACCCGAGACCGCCCTCTTCGAGTCTCGTATCTGCGTGTATTTTTGTCTTTCATCTCACTGTCGAACTCATCCCTGAAGAGGTCGAAGTATGGATGGTCCAGCAGTTCTTCACAGGTCAGCCTGGAGGCGGGGTCCATCTGTAGACAGCCCTGGTAAACAACAACAACATAAACATCAACATCCCAACAGTCTAACCTTAAGTCTATCAAAAACCCTTCAGCAGACACCACTCCAGACCCTGTTTTCAAGTTTAACGGGCTGTATTTTAGATAGACACAACACAAGCAGCAAATTGCAGTCAGGCCCTTCAGAATATGCAATCCTTTCATTCCAGTCTTTACTTTAAGAAGAATGCTTTCCAACAATCCTTCCCAAACATGCATGTGTTTTGGGGAGAACTGATGAACTGGTTAGGCAGGGCGCTGTACAGCTTGGATTTAGAGCTAGGCACACCAGGGGTTAGTTAGGCAAAAGAGAATTGATCCTTCTGTTCTTACCTTCATGAAGCTTAGTGCTTGCTGGGAGATGTTTGGGAACTTGTGTTCCAGTGGTTCCTGGGGGAAAGGGGAGAAAACGTGTGAGATACACAGTTTATAACAACAGTGTCTCATCTACATGTAACAACATTGTCTCACCATATACCCAGCTTAAAGTCCATAAACAACAGTCTCACCTAATACTCATCTAACTGGCCATGAAAACTGTGAAAAGCAGATTTGAAAAGATGTGGCTACTGCTTTGTGGTTTCCCACCCAGGTGGGAGACAGGTGACACTACAGGTGTGCAGCTGCCAACAGGTAGACAGGTGACACTACAGGTGTGTAGCTGACTACCGGTGGGAAACAGGTGATACTACAGGTGTGCAGCTATCAAAAGGTGGAAGACAGGTGACACTACAGGTGAGCAGCTGCCTATGGGTAGGAGACAGGATATTACAGGTGTGCAGCTGACTACAGGTGGGAGACAGGTGACACTACAGGTATGCAGCTGCCTACAGGTGGGAGACAGGCTATTACAGGTTTACAGCTGCCTACAGGTAGGAGAGAGGTGACACTACAGGTGTGCAGCTACCTACAGGTGGGAGACAGGTGACACTACAGGTGTGCAGCTAATTAAAGATGGGGGACAGGATATTATAGGTGTGCAGCTGACTACAGGTGAGGTACAAATATAGGTGACACTAACCCTTTTCTTCCATAGGTGTGCAAGGAACAGAATGAACACATAGTGAGGACAAGAGGTAGTCACCAGAACATACAACAGACCACCGTACAAACATTAACACTGACCAGTAGCGCGGTGATATTACTGTGTACAACCAAACCTGTCATCACACAGGGTCAATTACAGTTTCTCATTAGGCTACATCATCTTCATTTGTTGGTTCACAGATTTGCTACAAAACTTGTTGAGCTGGAAGTCTGAGGTAAGTCTGTACGTTTGTAACAGTGTCAGGGAAAAAATATAGTCAAATTCACGTTTTCCTCCCTACCCTTGTTTTCACATTGTCCTCTAGCTGAAATGCCAAATGTCATAGAACCAAGGAAATAAAATGATATAGCCTAAGTTTGAAAATGGCCTATTGTATTGCAGGAAGTTATGGCAAGTGTGAGTTTGCCAGATGATGGCCATCACAAGGCCACCTTCCTGTTTCCCTTCCTCAGAAAAATTGGCTAACCATCTGTAAAAATGGAAGTAATGCCCCATTATCACCTTATAAACAGGCTCAGGGGCATGCATGCATGCATCAGCTAGACTCTACCACCAGTATTTGATTTTCATAGTGGAGGTAGGGGACACTTCGTTCATGTAACATGGAATTTCTATCCATCACGAGCAGCAACTTTCATCAGAAGACAGAATGACAGAGGTTTGTCCATATACATGAGGGTTGGTATGGAGCTACATGTACAGGTTGGGTGTGAGTGACCTTTCCATGTCTCCCAGTGCCTGCCAAGCTAGTGGTTGTACCGGCTACATACACTCACACAAACAACTAATCTGTTACGGTGGCTGGATCAAACCTGCACTGAAAATTTACTCACTCTTCTCTCAGGCTCGGGAATCGTCAGGCCGTTGAAGAACTGGTTGGTGCTGAATATTTGCTGATGCCGAGGAATCAAATCACCTGAGGGACATAGACAGAAACAGTTATCACGACTGATAAATAATGTGCTTTCATCTGTATAATACTACAACCACCACTACTACTACTATTACTACCACGACTACTTATGCTACTACTACTACTACTCACTAAGAAAAAACATGATCTTTACATTTGAAAGGACTCCAACAGATGTTGATGTTGAAACATCTAAATAACTTGAAGTTCACATGTTTCATAACTATAGCAGTTTTAACAGACAAAAATATAGTAGAAAGCATTTCTTTTCATTAGCATGTAAAACTTCACTGTACTATAAATGTGGACTAACCTACAAGGTTTTCTTAAGAGGGTATAACTGTGGACTGACCTAAGGTTTTCCTAATGAGGTATAACTGGTCCACATCGGATTTGCCTGGCCAGAGCGCCTGCCCACAGATGAGTTCTGCAAAGACACAGCCGATCGCCCAGACATCCACGGGGGGTCCGTACTGCGTGTCTCCAACCAGAAGCTCGGGCGCCCGGTACCATCGCGTCGCCACATAGTCTGTGTACTCGTCCCCTGGACCCGCTGGGGAGAGGGAAGGAACATTTTAACACCCATATAGGCAGCTCAGTGCAGGTAAATCTGGAGCTGTGTAGGTACTTCTACCTGCACGTAACCAGTGCACCTGCACTGGTCCATGATATCAGCCTGCAATACTAGAGTGACTGGAAAGTTCTTGCCCCAAAATAACTTGTATGTTTCATAGCTCATCTTTGAATACAGCAAATAATAAAATTAAAAATTATACTACAAGGAACATTTTCAAAAACTGAAAGGCAAAGAAAATGAGAGATGTAATTTGTTTGCTGTAGATATACGCCTCTCCTATTTTGTTCACAAATCACATGTTAGTGTTGAGTATTTGAATAACCTATCCACCTTACAGGTGCAGCATATCAGGATGCTAACTGTACAACATGATTAAAACTCAGGCATATTTGGATGGCAACAATATTCAACTCTAACATCTATGATGTTGCATATAGCAATGTAGGCAACACTCATTACATTAGACAGAATCCCATGAATAATTGTCAGAAGTGGAAATCGCACAGGTTGACTGACATGCAACTACAGCTGGAGAAGCATTTCAGACCCTGACAGCTTTGTTTTGGTAGCCTTGAGTCGTTTCAACCTGTGATAACGCTATAAACAGGAGTGAATAATAGCACTACAAACTGAGTTATAGCCTGATGTAGTGTTGCCTAAATAGGACAGAGCTCTGACCTTCTGTGCCTGCGTTGTTATGAAACAGCGCAATGTTCCAGCACATCCCCCGTTAGACAAACAACTAATCAGCCAAAAATAACTCCCATGATGAAATGAAATGTTCATTAAGAATTGATACTGTGTCATCAGGGGTAATTACGTCCCCAGTAGCGGAGAAACCGGCACTTGAGCCAGGCAGCTGGGCCAGGAAGGTAAACAAACAGTGCTGTTGCCAGGCAAGCTTTATGAACCTTATCTTTCCTTCTCTTATCCCAAACATGTGCCACTATGTGGCAGTCTCTACCAGACATGTGCCACTGTGTGGTAGTTTCTACCAACTGAAACATTATCAAAGACCAGAAGCTACAAGTGGCACTGAAGGTAACACTAGTATGAAAACATAACTGCAAACTGATAACCACGTAGATAAACCTTGATAAATGCAGTTATAACTGCATACTGATAACCAAAGTGATAAACCTTGATAAATACAGCTATAATTGTATACTGATAACCACATTGATAGCAGTTACACTTACACCTGAGGCTAAGTGCTTGAACACTGCTGTGCCATAGTGATAAGGTTAGGAAAAAGAAACAGGTAATATCTATGGCACTCCAGGTATGTAATCTCTACAGGTGGCATTAGACAGCTAGCCCTGCATTTTGAAATATGGGTAAAATGCTGTTATGTTCAAATGCATCATTTATGCATAAAGGGATTTATTAATTTCTCAGTTCGATGGTTTTAATGGGTGACTTTGCGTCAGAAGCTTGTTCTGACAAAGAGAGTCCACAGCCCAGTGCTGAGTCTGTAGTTATTGTTGCCACAACAAGACTAAATACTCCCCTGCAGCTCTGACAATGTCTGCCATTTCACCCCATCTAAAATCCACCTTTCTCTGTGGAAATCTGCCAATAGTTCATACCAATTTGATCAGTTGGTTCTCATGTTGGAATATCAGCATAAAAGCAGAGTCTGAGGGGGATATGTACCCTGGTGCACACAGTTTTTTGGAGTAGAAAAGACTCAGATTCAGTTTTTTCCCCAGCCCTTTGTTTTCATGATGTCTTCTTAGAAACATTTTTACTTTCCAAAACCAAGGTAATAAATTGATGTGGCCATAGCCTGTCAAGTGTAGGGGTGATATGGCAGCAATGGGAAGTTTTTACACGCATGGTCAGACATGGAGAGGTCGGATCTGTCAGCTGGGAATGAAACCGATACAGGAGGAAACTGCTAGCAGATCTTCAAGTACAGACTGGAGTGTTCCATGGGCTGACTTGCTCCTCTGTTCAATCACTTGGGCGACCAACAGGGCGTTTCAGCACTGGGCTGAAGTAGAACTCGCAGCATGGCCTGACTATCGTTGCCTTTGTGTGCTCAGATCGCTGGGAGTACCTTGTGACAAACAAACCTCACCCTGAGCGTGTTGACATCCCGTGACTGGATCTGGGGGGCCTCAGATTAAAACCATTAGAACAGTCTAGGAGAAAAACTGTTTTGTGGCATACTACACTGGGGGTGATTGACAGAAGGCTTAACCTCTCAAAGCCAAGAAATGAAGTGCACATAATTTGGACTCTATTCAATGTTGATTGTGAAAATTGCTGGAACAGAACAGCCAGTCAACGCAATCCTTTGGCCGTATTTGCTGTGGTCGGATCAATATCTGCCATCCTTCTCACCGCAGCAGACTCACTGGCAACCCAACAACGTCCCCACAAACACAAAGGCCGACCGCCGAGTCAATATTTATTTCATGGAGTACAACATGGAAGTGAGTAGTGTTGCAGGCGTATCGGATAATCCCCCATTCCCAGTGACAACAGTTCCCCGGCTACACAAACAAACCCTGCTCTTATCTAACACACTGGACTCTGCCTGCTATGGACTCTGCCTGCTAGGAAAAACAGCTCGATGCCTGCCAGAAGGCTGAGGGCTGCCTGTGAAGTAGGGATAACCGAGCACTCGCCACTAGAGTGGAGCCGACGTGCGATCTGACTTGTAGTGCCAACTTGGGGATCTGTGGTTTGCCCTCCTATAAAGCCAAGCCAGCAGATGGATCCTGCTCGTTTACGGTGCATCAGAGCGGGTAAGAAAAGCTGCCAGGTGCAGCCTGCATGTGACAGGCAGAACGAGATCAAAACCTGGCCTTAGGACAGCAGTGAGTGCCAGTGACACACAGACAATAGCAAGCTGGCAACTCAGCACAAGGATTTCATTTATTCATTCATTCATTCATTCATTCATTCATTCATTCATTCATTTATTCATTCATTCATTTTTATTCATTTTAAGAAGATCATACTCAGGAAGCCATTTTATGCAACCAGCAAACAGGACACCTACTGCATGGCAATCATCTCTCCACAAATAGGAACACCTGCACACCTGTCCTCCATCTGCACATCTTTTACACCTGCATACCTGTCTTATACCTTATGCTTGCGGGCTTGACCCAATTGCACACTTTATGTTCCTTTCTTTTGGGAAAATACTGGAAAAAAACATCATTCCTCACTTCATAAAATACAAATACAGTCCTGTATTTCACACCTCATAAAAATACTAAACCTTTCATATCATTAAAACACAATATTCTTCACTTCATGACCTATGTCCTGTGTGTGCCTGAAGCTGCAAATCCTGGGGCCAGCTGGGCAGTAAATGTTGAAAACTGTAAGAAAACTCTGTCTGAAAACTTTTGTTTCTCAGAAGTGCATGTGATACATTTCAGTTGGTCACAAGCTACAGTTGGAGGAAACAGGGGACATGTACTTACTCAATAGTCTTGCGAAGCCGAAGTCGCACAGTTTGATAACTCCCTGCTTTGTTATAAGGATGTTTTCTGGCTTCACATCTCTGTGAATACACTGCAATAGAACAGAACAGCACAGGACTGTTACAGCAGGCAAAACATGTCACATCACAGTCATACAAAACCACAAGGAATACTGGAAAGTCAGGAAATACTTTTTCTCTTTTTTAAAAGTGTTATCTCAAGTACTAGTATCTTGGAGAAAATGCTGTTTTCCAACACACCACATACATTCTGTACTCACATTATGTTGATGGCAAAAGTTGACAGCTTGTAATGTTTGCCAGATTATTCTCTTCGTCTGGTGCTCTGGTACTCTGTGAGAAGGATAGGTCATGTTTCAGTATCAGCTACAATGGAGTCTCATGGCTGCCTGTTTATCTTCATAGATAATCATTTCTAAGATATCAGGGCTCCAAATATTTTCATTTCAGTTTTCCTAATACATATATGTTATTCATAATCATAACAAGTCTGTATGTCTGTATTTTTTTAATAATAACAATAATAACTGTTCTTGGTTGTAAATTAACAGAACTTTCCCTAAGGTTGGACTGCAGTTGACAAACCAAATCAGTATGTCTTTGTACATCCTAACCCATCGTCTTCATCTGCTGACACAAACAGCACCACACTGGAGAGGCAGGAACTCCACATTCTCAGCCCCTTTAAAGGCTCATTCAGAAACTTGATCTGATTACTGTATCTCCACAACATTCAGCTATTAGCATCAACTTGAAAGCATTTTTCTCTTTTAAAGGCCTATTTGGAGCAATTACAATTATTCATGTAAAAGGTTTATTTTTCTTCCAATTTGTTTGAAAATCTAATATCATACAGAGGTAGTTTCAACTGTTATGTGCACTTGTGAGAACTCCGCCAAACAACAACCCACCCACCCCGTCCCAGGGGGTTTGGTTTCTCACGCGACTCATCCTGATACTACATGGGGCTCAAAATACCACCTGCATATTCAGGTTAATACTGATAAAATTAGTTAAGTGAGCACCTGTACAGGTAAACTGTGTCTGTGCAGGTAATTTTGCATGTAAAAATGTATTTCCAGCCCTGCCAAACTTGTGCCCACGCAGGGACCATAAGCATCTAATCCCAGCCAGATCCGTGTGGCCCAGCTTTTATCATTAACAATTTAAACCCACACATGGCAACTCACTCCAAACACATGCAAGGCCACATAATCCAACTTGGTATTTCTGGGATTGTTGAAATGTAAGGTCAACCTGAGACATGAGGGAAAGTCTGTGCCATACAACACAGTTTCAGGAGGGATATAGCCAGATTCAATTTTTCCTCCCAGCCATCTGTTTCCATGCTATCCTCTTACTAAATGTTAACTTAAATGTCTGACAAACAAGGAAATAAATTGGTGTGGCCTGTTACTGGCAAAAAAATTAATTTTCCATCAGAAATAAAAATGAGTCTTTTTCTCACTGCTAGAACCTTTTCTAAATAATCTGTCTCTGGTGTTTGGGAGACGTCATTTTTCCCGATCTAAAATTTAACTTCTTCAGCCAGCCCTCTAAATGTTCCGACTACCTGACAGTTGCTGAGTTACACCCTGAAAAAGAATGTAGGTTATCTCAGTATGAACTTCGGCAGCGGTTACACCTACTAGTTAAACAGTCTAATTCCACATAACAGTCAGGTTAACTTACAAGTGTACAGTCAATACAGTGGTACGGTCAGTTTGCACCTGGCTGCCTGAACACCTGGTTGAACACCACAGCACAGCTCAGCAGCAGAAACCAAAAACAACTTGCTTTTTGCAAAGGCAGAATCCCAAATACACACATCAGAAAAGGCTTTTTTTCTAGGGGGTATAAAGAACAACAGCCAATACACAGCCATATTTGGAGGTGGCTGTTCCAGCCAATGTCTGACTACCTTTGGTCATAAGTTAAGTCAGTTAGTAAAAGAGCAGAAGGAACCGAACGAGCTGGCATCTCTAAGGAAAGACAGCAAAAACAACACATTTCCTTCTTATCTAGATTCACCTTTGTCTTTATGTCCTTTGTTTGTTCTGTATAACTGGTAAACTGCCTAAAGGTGTAACACACCAGTTTAGTACAGGACATACAAGCTGTGTAAGACTGGACTGTAAGGTTTGATCCACTCTTACTGGGATGGACCTTATTCTTTTCGATAAGCGTGGTGGGTTTTTTAACGTGCTTGAGGTGTGGCTCTTCTCAAATGCAGGACCTTCGGCTTTTGTACCATCCAAGAGGACATCCATTACCGAAGCTAAGTACTCATTTTCACCTGAGTCAATTGAGGAAATAGTGTAAAGTGCCTTTAACAAGGGTACAACACTGGGTCCTGCTAGGGATTCAAACCCAGAACATTCAGATTTTCAACAACCCTAACCACAAGGCCACCCTGCCACCTTGTCCTGGTCTGTACTTAGTAATGATTTTAGCTAATTGTCAGTGGGACTAGCCCTTTGTACTTACTACTACCTACTTGTGCAGCCCTGGTTGTATATCTTTTGTGGCCCAACAAACAAAGCAAACAAGATGGAATAAAATAATTGCATAAAATGAAAACTCACCCTTTAGGATTTCTGTCCAGTTCATTCAGCACGGTATGGTCACAGTACTCAAAGACAAGGTGCAGCCGGCGTTTTCTTCTGAACACTTCCAGCAAGTTCACTAGGTTGGCATGTTTCAGTTGCTGAAACACAATATGTAAGACATGTTCATTATTACAGTACAAAAAAGACACTGCCTACATGCTAATGTTTGACTACAGTACATGTAAGTTACAAGGATTGGTTTGTTGCATCATGACTGCAGCAATGTCTCTGTGGCCTCTGTGCCATCTATTCACTACACACTGTCACAAACATACTAACTTCTGTACATCTCATGTTGTTACAAAGCCATCTCCTGGATAGCAAAGTGTTCATGCTGAAATAAGTCTGAACCAGTGTATTTTAAAGCTGTTACCATTATAATCTTGCAGGATTTCCTCATCTTTCTGCTTAATCAATAAGGCCAGCAAGCATCTGAGTGAACATCTGGTATGATTCTAAAGAATCTGTGATGTTCCTTAAGAAATAGAATGCCTTAATGGAATGGAAAGCTTACAATAGCAGTTCCACACAGACAGGCAAAAGAATCAAATGTTTCACAGGCCAGGCTTTTATTCTGCAAAGCCAGCACACACAATGACAATGACAATCACATTTACATTGTGAACTGTGTATGCCAGCACACACAATAACACTACAGAGTGAACTATGTACAAATGTATGCCAGCACACACAATAACACTTCAGGGACTCCCAGCCTGGCCCAGTGTTTCTGAAGAAAATGGATTGTTGCCACTTGGCTGACTGTTCAGAAAACCTGCCCCCAATGTCAGAAGGGAATGCAGGGAATCACTAAGCCCCCAGAAAATCAAATTTGCTGGCATGACAACCATGGTAAACAAACAAACATCACACATCTCCAAGCTAAGCCCTGCCATGTTCCAATTACTGGAGGTAATTCCTCACATGCATGCCCCAGTGGATTTTATTAGAATAACTGACAAAATAACGACTGCACCAAGATCCAACATCGCTGAGACTCCATGGTTCTGCAGCAGACGTCACATGCACCATCCTGACAATGTAGCGTTATTCACAATCAACAGACATTGTGCGCCTTAACAAAGGACCATGGTCAATGTCAGCATCAGCCCTGACAACACAACAACTTCAATGATTGCTTCTCAGATTCTAAAAAATAATGCTGAACTAGAAAACTGAGCCTGAGGGGGTCTGTACTTCGGCACACAGTCTCATGGGGAGTGAACATTGTCAGGGCCATCTATTTTTATCTTGTCCTCTTGCTAAAATTTTCCTTAGAAAAGTACAACAGCCACAAAAACACATTGGTGATGCCTAAACAGCCACTTTCCCCACCTGCAAACCAACCCTGCAAGCAGCAACACAACCTCCCAATGTGTTTACCAGCGCAGTGAAAGTCGGGTCAGTTGTGACACTGAGCACTAACTACATCTCCTTGCCATTGTACCCTTGTGTGTCCAGCTCATATCATCAACACACATCTCCTTCCCTAATAACCACTGCCAGGTATTCATTACTTCTAATGGCAGGAAACACAACACTCCAAATCACCCCCCCTTTCACTCTAATGGACCTGCTACTGACCCCACAATTGTACAGTGATGGGATCTTCCCTGCCTGTACGGGGTCTATGATGCCTGTACGGTGATGGGATCTACCCTGCCTGTACAGTGATGGGATCTATGATGCCTGTACACTGATGGGATCTACCCTGCCTATACGCTGATGGGATCTACCCTGCCTGTACAGTGATGGGATCTATGATGCCTGTACGCTGATGGCATCTACCTGCCTGTACAGTGAAGGGATCTACCCTGCCTGTACAGTGATGGGATCTACCCTGCCTGTATCCTGATGGGATCTACCCTGCCTGTATGCTGACGGAATCTACCCTGTCTATACGCTGATGGGATCTACCTTGCCTGTACGGTGATGGGATCTACCTGTCTGTACAGTGATGGGATCTACCTGCCTGTACAGTGATGGGATCTACCCTGCCTGTATGCTGATGGGATCTACCCTGCCTGTATGCTGACGGAATCTACCCTGTCTATACGCTGATGGGATCTACCTCGCCTGTACGGTGATGGGATCTACCTGTCTGTACAGTGATGGGATCTACCTGCCTGTACAGTGATGGGATCTACCCTGCCTGTATGCTGATGGGATCTACCCTGCCTGTATGCTGACGGAATCTACCCTGTCTATACGCTGATGGGATCTACCTCGCCTGTATGGTGATGGGATCTACCTGTCTGTACAGTGATGGGATCTACCTGTCTGTACAGTGATGGGATCTACCCTGCCTGTACGCTGATGGGATCTACCCTGTCTATACGCTGATGGGATCTACCCTGCCTGTATGCTGATGGGATCTATGATGCCTGTACAGTGATGGGATCTACCCTGCCTGTATGCTGATGGGATCTACCCTGCCTGTACGCTGATGGGATCTACCATGCCTGTATGCTGATGGGATCTACCCTGCCTGTACGGTGATGGGATCTACTCTGCCTGTACGGTGATGGGATCTACCCTGTCTGTACGGTGATGAGATCTACCATGCCTGTATGCTGATGGGATCTACCCTGCCTGTATGGTGATGCCATCTACCCCCTGTCTCAATATGGACTTCTTACTCTAACAGTAGGACTAGATTACAGACTCCTGCATTCCTGAATTCCTGTGATTGCCATCATCACATCATATACACACACATTGCTGCTATGCCTTGTTATTACCAGCCTTGAGCATCAGATAAGCTCCAGGCTGTTTGCTTGTACAGGTGTTCTGCTGATGTTGGCAGGGAGGGAGTCTTCTCCAAGCAGATGTAGGGGTGAGTAGCAGTCACAGAAGTCACAGTCAGAACAACTAACAATCTCCCACCCCAACATCTGCCTGGAGATTAGGTAGGAAATATAATAATAATAATGGTTTATTCAGTATTCAAAGGTGTACAGACTTGCAGGGTTCCATATATTGGGCCCTGAATTGCTCTGACTTTTACATAACGAGCTTGATTAAGACATTTAAATTCTTCTGTTTGCCATTGCTACATCAAAACATATGACTACTATCTAACTTGTATTCATTAAAAACTACAGAAAGATTCTTGAAAGTAATACATCAAAATGAAATGTCAAGGATATAACGCAGTTACAGTCATAAAAACATTACTTAATTGTGCCACAATATATTATTGATTTGATAATCTGACAATGTGTGGCACAGTGCTGTTTTTGAAACGTCATGATCGAGTTCAGTTCACTCTAGTATGGGGGTTAGAATCCTCGCCTGAGATTGTGAGAAGGGTATCTGTCTATATTGTACATAACTCCTGTCCTTGTTATCATATAATAGTAAGCTGCTTTCTGTAAAATTAAAACTGTGAGAAGAAAACACCTTTTCCATTTGATGAATTTCATTACACCATCTTTCCATAACAGTCGGCATCATTCCCAGAAGATACAGAGCCAGACAGTACAAGTCTTATACTTAATTTCACATGTGAAATCGTATTACATAGATGTGTGTTAACATAATGATTTACCAGCAAATATGTATTTTGCTACTCTACCTTTATACTTGGATCCTGGCCCACACACTGCTGTCTGGCAGAACTATGGTCATTTTTTCTATCATCAACACTTCAGGCTTCATGACACATTTTTACATCAAGTCAAAACACGAAACAACCCTCAACAAATAGCTTTTCACTCTGCTTTTTGCCAGATAATAGCTTTTTCAACAGAGCTTACGTCAAACTATTTAAGATGGGAACAAGACCCCCAATGATGCATCTCCTGCCTTCAACATGTCGGTTAAGCTACGTTTCAGCTTTCAGTCGGCTTTATGTAATTCAACAACATCATTTTGTTGGCTCTATTCAGCTGAACTCAACCATAGAATGGACTGATTCAATATCATTGGGTATGCATATGTATGTACAAGGAGACAGCAATGTGACACTATGATAACATATCAAAAACTAATTTCACAGAAATGTCTAATGTTATTGCTGCTACTAAAATTAGTACATGAGTCACGCACCAACAATATTCTATATAAAGCATTTCACTGGTGTAAAAAGCTGGGTGGAGCAGGGATCATTTCTGACGTCCCTTGGGACACAACAACAACAAACACCAGCACTCATCCCTGCCTACAACACACCCTAATCACACAGGGCACCTCCCTTCCACCATTATAAACTACAAACCAAGTAATTTCTTGGTTCTCAGACATTTGAAAGTAAAAATCAAGCAAAAGAGTAAGATGAAAATAGAGGGCTGGGACAAAAACTTAAATTTGACTATCTTCATTTCCTAAAACTGTGTGTACCAGGGTACAGACCTTCCCTTGAAGTTCTGTTGTCATGTTGATCAGCAATGTGTTTTTTTTTCAAATCCAAGAACCTACATATCAAATTGGCATGGCCTAATTACATAGGGGTTCCTCCCACCATACAATATCCACCCAAAATGTCACCCACAAGACTGTCTTCACAAGGAGCCCACAGTGTAAGAACTGATGATACCCAAGTCAGCTTGGCTGTATTGTTGTTCCTATCCCTGTAATTACAACTCCAGGACTGCTGCGACACTCCTATACAGGAGATAAGGGCACGGCATTGTCAGCTTTTCTCCCTGTAAAAAATCCTGCATTGAGCTCAGGACAAATCCGAAGGGGCAAAGATTACCTGGCATTACTGGGCCTGGACAGGTGTGAATCACCTGGGCAGACCAGGTGTTACCTGGCTATCTCCTATACTGTAACGTGGCAGTCTTAACACACCCCTTAACACACCCCTGAATGTACTTGGCATTATGACATAGATGATAATGCTGCAGGAAAGTATGTTTAACGACACGTTGTGTCCGGACAGTCTGGCACCAGGGGACCTGTTATTACGTCTCTGTAGCGCAGAGATAAGTGTTTGATGGCGAGAAAATCCACTTAATGCCGAACAGTTCCAGAAAACCGTCCTTGCTTTGACACGAGACACATCGCAGCATGAATATTTCATCGCTGCTTTCACCTTTTCACCATCGACAGTAAAGCTGCCTGCCGTTTACAGCAAGACAGACTCAGGAGCCGAGAATTGTTAGAAGACAAGCTCGTCTTCTCTCTGACTAATAGAAATGTGGTTCTGGGTTGTAGTTGTAGCTGTTCCTTCTTCTTGTCTGGACTACATTTGTAGCATCAGGCACTTTATCTCTAGGACTGGTATACCCTGGTGGCCAAACTCGTCAAGCGGCTTATGGAGAGTTTGAGCCCGCCCGCCCCACTATGCACAAACCCTCTAGGCCCACGCCCTCCCCACTATGCACAAACCCTCTAGGCCCGCAGACCCCCTAGGTACGCCGCTTCTCCATAAGCCGCTTGACGAGTTTGGCCACCAGGGTAGGACTGGTATGTCTACAAACTTGCAGTTTAGTACATCATGCATAGCCTCTTCCTTCTATCTTCTAGGGGCTTTTTTGTCACAGGCATGCTTTCACAATAAATGGTCATACTTGTATATAGATAGATAGATATATATATATATATAGAGAGAGAGATATAAATATATATATTGTATATACAACATGTGTATTGCATTTGTATAGATATAAGAGTTAAGATAGAACAAATCCAACCATCCAAAAAACAACTTCAGCTAGAACAGATACATAATAATGTAGATACATAATAACATTATACACACAACAATCCAGCAATGAACATTACCATTTCACCCACATCAAATACTGATCTGGCCACAGCTCCTAATTGTCCCAAAGCCTAACCCACTTCAGCCCTTAATTTGGGCAGTGCTGTTTTCTCAGTTTGGGTATCAAATATTTATCTCCCAGTAGAATAGAATGTCCCATTTCTGCCACCATTGATGAAGAACTCGAGTCAATGCCACTGTTCCCTGGCGCATCAACCATTTCCCTCTGTCTCAGCATACACCAGGCACCAACATCAACATCACAAGACTTGAAATACTTTCTTTCCTGTTTTCTACAATACGTGATTCTTAATACGGGTCCTAACTAACACCTGTACTGTACTTGTACCTAACACATGTACTGCATCTGTACCAAACACCTGTACTGCATCTGTACCAAACACATGTTCTGCACCTGTACCTAACAAACGTACTTCATCTGTACCTAACACCTGTCCTGCACCTGTAACTAACACCTGTATTGCACCTGTACCTAATACCTGTACCTCACACCTGCCTGACCACATATTATCTCCAGTCCATAAGACTGAAGACAGATCTGTGAGCAGTAATTAACCTTCTCCCTGTTGTGGCACCTCCTGTATTACATAGCTTATGTAAGTCACAGCAGAAGTCAGTAGGAGATGAGTACAGCAGAAAAATGACACTATCTACCCAGGCCACACCAGTACAGGCGGGGAACAACACAAGTCACCAAGTCAGACTCATTTCCTGATACTTTATGTAGAGAATTCTGCATGGTCCTGGTCAATGGAATATCAACATACCAATAGGTAAACAACACTGTTAACACTGTTAACAACATAGCAAATAAGACAATAAAATCCCATCACAGTATAAAAGAAGCCTTGGTCATGATAACAACAAATTTTCTTGTGCTAAGTTGCAGCATGGACACTGCTCTGAATGCTGCGAGCAATTTTGTGTGGAACAATTGGCAAAGAGTGGGCAGCTCTCATTACACCTGGAAACACCTCAATTATGCCTAGTCTGGCTTAGGTATTATTCCAGCTGTTGTTCCTAAATTGGAATGGCTGCATGAAAACGTGGTAAGACAACATTGTCATGTCAATTGTTGTTGTAAACAACCCATTATTTTGTTTCTCGCACCATAAACACACACTAGTGCGGCGGCCACAGTTCCGCATTGCCAACTTCAGCTGGTACAGTCAGAACTGAAACAGTGCAGCTGTAAAACTGCTCAGGAAAAAACAAAGTAAACTGCTGAAGTCTACAAAATTTAATGCAGGTCCCTCCTACATGTCGTACGTAACAACCTGTGGTACCCAAAACACGTCTGACATTACTTACACTTTCTACCGCCTTCTTACGTTACCTGTTAGCGCACCTGAGCCCAGGTAGGGGGTGACACCCTGTTTGTATGCAGCCACAGGAGGTAAGGAAACCTTACAAAAAAACAGAAACAATATGGAACTGCCATACGTACCTTCAACATTCGGATTTCGCGCAGGGCGATTTTCTTTATCAACAGGTCGTCTTCAGATTCCACAAACTTCTTGATGGCGACCAGCTGGCCTGTGTCCCTGTTCCTACACTTGAACACCACCCCGTACGAACCCTCCCCGATCTTCCCCAGCTTCTCGAACTTGTCCATCGTGTACAGAAGCTGGAGGTTCGGTCCTGAGAGCGTCCCTGGCCGGCGGGAAGGTTGAGCTGTGGCGGTGCAGGTGTCACGGTTGAACTCCGAATGAAGTGTCCGCGGATCAAACTGCAGGGGACACACAAGTCAAAACTTCAAGATGGCGTCCGACTGCGCCTGTCGTCTGCAGACCCAGTGGGCCTGTCTTACGCAGCAGATCCGTGCTACTCCTATGGAAGGATTCCCAAAGTTTCCTTTAACACCACACCGCCGTGACGGTCCTGTGCGTGCGGCGAAAGTTGACGGGCGACACGAACTGTGCCCCCGCCGCGATCCCCGCACGGCAGCTGCCACTCAACAGGCTCAGGTGCGTCAAGCCGCGGCGCCTCTCCACAAAACACGGCCAAAACCCCCACGTACCAACCTTCTTCCACCTTCCCCGGCCACAGTCGGATTCCGACAACGTTCCGTTCGTAAGTGTATTAAGCAGGTCGCGGGCCCATGGCGCGGATAGCCATGTAATCAGGTCGGAAGGACAACTGTGGCAGGAACTCACGCAACGGCAGCCTTCCTTACGTCTCCCATCATGGCCGCCACACCTCCTGGATCAATCCGCCGACTGACCCAACATACAAAGTTCACACCGCTCAATTCCACACAAATGCCAAGTATTACAGGGTTCTTTTCCGAAAACACACTTATGGGGTGTGCAGAAAAACACTGCTGTGGATAACCGAGTATCAATGCATTCGTGGTTAGATGCGTCCTGCGAATCGTCCGCACTACATTGTTTTCGCGGACGTGGAAGTGCCCAATTTGGCCTGATCACGGGCGGCTCACATTCCCATAGGAACCGCTTGCATTGGCTCACGTGACCCGCCAAGGTGTACTGCTCAAGCACCGCTACATCCTTCAAGTGCCTCACCTGCAGCCGGCGGCTTTTGTAGCGGGCGAATCTGCATAACTAGGAACTCTGCCACACAATGATCATCTAGAATAGGTGCTTGACTTTTATTCGGCTTTGCAACTCAAGCTTTTTGATGCTAAAGAGCACCCGCTTTGATAGAGAGATGTAATACTGACCTGGACAGCCAGCAGAAAATTTACGATTTCCTTAAGTTAAACTTAAGAATTCTTCAAGGAAATGTCTTCATCATCTGACTCAAAGATGTGTCCCAAAATGTATTGACCTTCTTTTTGGGGCCAAGCTACCTAATTACAACCCAAAAGTCATAAAATACATTAATACATTAATCATTCGCTATGCCCACAAACACACAAACCAAAAAAATCAATCTCCTTACAAGACGGTTACATAGTTTTGCTACTTTCATGTGTTCTTCCTTGTGGCTGTGACTTACTTGGCCCACCCATACATTTGCGTCAATGTTTCCATTGTCCTGCACTGTGTAGATAAATGTGAATGCAGGAGAGGTTCAGGCCGAGGTCAGTGACCTCTGTCGTCATCTGTCTTCTTCCGCGCGAAAGCAGTAAATGAGGTGTGAGAATTGATGGGTGATTTGCCGACGTTCGGGGGGAACAGTCACGCCAGAGGGCGAGGGCGGCTTATCTCCAAGCAGATGTCGGGGTGGAAACTCGTCACGTTGTTGGACTGTCCGGTTTCTCAGACAACGATCCACCTAGCAAGCAGAGATCGTTATTATCTTCCACCCTAACATCTGCTTGGAGATTAGGGCATGGTTGGAGTTGCACATTCAGTCTCCAGTCGGGACCAGTGGCGAGACGAGAGAATAGACAGCCTGTTCTGGTGTCGTGACGTCAGCATGTACGTCAGCACGTCGCCTGACAATGAACCTGACGAACAGGGGTGCTCTGTGAAGGTCCGGGGTTATGGATGACGGGAAGGTCAACAGACGACACCTAGCTAGACTAAAATGTGAATCAGTTGCCACGGAAACAAGAACATTATGACGTCTTCGACCCTACTATATTGCACAGACATCAAATTTGTAAATTTGTTCGGAAAGTTTTGTGTGACACTGTGTGTTATGTTACTGTCAAAAGTGGCTTATCAATCACTGTTGCCATGTTATGTGCTCACGTCTATGCTGGGACTTCGGTAACAGGAACATCGGAGCTAGCTTTTAGTAAAAACGTAATACATGCATCCTCGATCTTGTGACGTTTACCAACACAGATGAAGTGTAGCCTTATTATGTGTACCCATCGCTCGGGCAGACCAGATGTTGGAGATGTTTTGGTACGGCGCCAGGAAGTGGCGTACGTAAGCAGAACACCAGTCTCTTCTACGGGCGCTGAGAAATACCAGAAATTGGCCAAACAGGCTATGCAAGGAAAGCATGACATGGGGCCCGTCGCGGAACCCTGGTATCGAGGAAATCCTCCATAGTAGGCTTATGATATGGCTTTTTTTTTAATTTTTGGGGGCTCACTAACTTTTCTGATTGTTAGCTACCGGTTTACTAACAGCTGCCATGCACCAGGTAGCTGTCATAATTAATGATATAATCAGAAAACTGTTACATGATGAGAACAAAAATCATGAAGCCTGCTTGGAGGCTATTCGAGGCATCACGGAGCCTGGTATCGAGGCTACACGGAGCCTGCTATTAGTTACCCATCGCGTTAACCATCGCAGAGCCAGGTATCGGCTACCCGGCCATAGCGTGACGAAGCGGCGGGAAGGCTTGAAAGGTCTTATCTCAAGAGTATTGCCTACGTCACATTGTCACTAGCACTAACGACTTGCTTTGGTAACAAACCGACAAGCGGCTGGCGGGATCCCCCCGCATTGATCGGGCTTTACGTCATTAACGTTTGTCTGACACGTCTTTTATCTCCTACATTCAAACCCTGAGACAAGCCTCAAGTCGTGGATCACTGTTCCCTGGTCGCCTTGCATGTCCGCGGATAAAACAGCCCACCGTTCCCGCTGGGTCTTCTCAAGAAGGAGCGGGGCGGTCCCAGTTTTGGTTGCCCAGCAACAGGACGCTTTGGTCAACATCCCGGTGCACCGCTCTAAATTATTAAGCGCGTTTCCCTGAAGCCGGTGTTTGTGTTGCTTTTACTGATAGGAAAACAGAGTCTCCCGATGACGCATTAGCGCCGCGTCATCACCATTCTCCTGCCGCCCACTCGAGGACGGGGCGCTAATCTCACCAGCGAACCTCTGCTTTCTGTCAGATCTGCGCGTGGACAGGCCTGGCTAAGGCCAACGTCACGCCAGACATGTTATTACACACAATTTAGAGGTTTACCTGACGCATTTTCCTTTTCATCTGCCTCTGAGCAGATTTACAAACATAACAGAGGTATCCAACAGGCTACGTGGCAACCTGACGTCATGAAGTTAACAGAATGGCAAACAAATTTGAGCCAGGAGCGGAGATTTCTCCGCTCAACCCTCTGGGACGGTTTGTAGTCCACTCCAGCTGGAGATCTTAATATGACGTGTTCTCCACCACTTCTTATAAAGATTGCCAAATGGGATTTATAGTTCATAGTTTGCCACGGACGTCCAACTCCGCTGGCGTATCAGTACCACAGATTTCAAGAGACACGAGTGATGGATGTTCACATTTACTTTAATTCTTTCCTCTCCCTCCTGACTTGTTCTGAAACATGCCGAGACTCTACATAAGGCAGACAGAAGGTTTCCTTACAGCGGCGGCACCATATACACAATAGTACCTGGACACAATTGTAATAATAATAATAATAATAATGATACAACAAAATGGAAGGCAGAATTTTCTTTCGTTACCCCATTAACCTAAATTAAGATACTATGCATAATAATATGTACAGAGGCAACAATACAGATTTAACATAACATCTACACTAGACTGGAACAGCAATGCGAGCCCTCAGTGTTGCTCACTGACCAGCAATAGTTTTTCTAAGCATGCCCTGTTCCCTGGGCATGGAAGCTACCTTCTCAGTCTCCGGATCCAAGAAAGTGGCACTTCATTCTTATGATGTCTGCTGCAGTTAACTTGGAGACAAAAAAATTAGATCATATTCTTTTGGAAAGCCTTCATGTAATGCTATAGACACTTGCATCAATTCATTTATACAGTTGTAGTACAACATTCTGTACAGAATTCATTGAAAGACAGCATGCCTAGGTGAGCAACTCAAGTGAGCTACACAGGTATCTCAGATGAACTATGCAGGTACTGGTACACGTACAATTCAAGTGAGTTATACAGGTGTATATCAGGTGAGTTGTGCAGGTACAACTCAGGTGAGTTATAACAGGCGTAACCCAGGTGAACCTCAGGTGAACTATAACACATTGTGTTGTTCACAAGTCCCCATAGTTCTGGGCACTTGGCAGTGAAACTGTCACATCGAATTCATGTCCCCTCAAATTTACAAGCACCGGTACCCCATACAGACCCCGTGTACAATATACAGCCCCTGTGCCCCATACAGACCCTTCCACTAGGGCTGTAGATGTTGTGGTGGTGTTGTTGCTATCATTTCCACAATTACTTAACATAAAAGTTGTTAATTTGACCTTTGCAGAAGTAGATTTTCAGGTTTAAGTACAAATGTTGGCAGTTTCACGTGTTCTGTGTGAGTTTTACAAAATGGTGCAACAAACTGATGGGAAAAACTGACGGTGTTCTCCTGAGAGACACTCCAAGTTCAAGCCTACTAGTGGCAGACAAGTGGACAAAGTTCTGACTTTTTATTCCTTGTTTATTGTGAGGGAAATGTGGTCAGTCCTTGCTGTGTGCTGGGTTGTTCTGATAGAAGGTTGGTGTCCATGTGATGTTGGCGAGGTTTGACCACTCCAGACCCTTCTGGTGCCAGGAGCCTCTCCTGGCAGATTGTGCACGACTACAAGGGCCTGCTTCTGTTAGTACAGCTGTGGCACTGGCCAATCAGAGGCTGCAGCTCGCTGACATTGTCCACTTCAGTTGCTTGGTCGCAGGTGAATGACTCTAACCATTGTTGCTGTGTTGACTTCCCAGCCAAGCTCCCCACCATTGTTGCTGTGTTGACTTGTACTCCTGTGTGTCACTGCGATGTACGGAGGCACGAGAAGCTGCTCCAGTTTTTACAAGCGAGCAGAGCAAGGAACACCTGTCAGTCTCCACACAGATAGTGCAGGTAACTCTTGTCATTCTCTACACAGACACAGACGGTGTAGGGAACACTGCCTCCTGACTAGCACTGCAGGTAGATGGACCTGACATAACATCAGGTAACACTGCCTTCAGGGAGTGTCACGTGTGGAAGAACTACAAAATAAACAGACTTGGTGACTCCCATGGCCAGAGATGGTTCCTGTTTTCGGTGTGTGCAGAGAGTCTAGTTGTCTACTGGTTTACTTAACGTGATTTTCAGGGTGAGAAAAGTAGTTCATCTTGGCTGTCAATCGGGCCTCTTACTTCTTCTGCATAGCACAAACCAGGACAGTCCACAAATCTTACTTTATTCATTAAAAACAGAGCTTCTGCAGGAAGCGATGCAGTCTGACATCTGTCCATGGCACGGTTTGACAGGCAGCATTTGTAAGGCTTCACGATCCCTGATTATAGCCCATAGGAAGGGAGGCAGGAGCAGTTTGGGTAGAATTGTCAATTATGTATATATATTGTCATTTCATTGGTTTCAAGTCCGGGTACTGGGCAAGGTCATCAGTAGAGCACACCATGACCTGCCAGCAGGTAAAGGTCAGAGGTTAGTAGGTCGCCTCATGACCTGCCAGGATGTAGAGGTTAGAGGGCGCTGTGGGGTCGTCAGACGGGCGGCTCTCCAAGACAATCATTCTGGAGTGAAACAAAAACATCACATTTATTTATTTTCATTCTAAACGACATTAAACCAGCTAACAACAGATAGTCAACTTTATCTGTCAGAGGACCTTCATTGGTTTTTTGGTTTGTTTAACTCGCATACACCTGGAGTGTGAATGCTTGGAAGGATTTCTGATGTTACATTTTTTGGTCACCTGGCACACAAAGTTTAATGCCTGTTATCATACTTACATGTGCAAAACTACACACAAGCAATGACTTCATGAGGCCACCATCACTGATACTGCATACCCTGTGATTTACAGTGTCCAGTTTCTGTAACATGTACATGTGCAAACATGACTCAAGAGGCCACCATTACTGATACTATGATTTCCAAGGCAGCCCTAGCATGAACAATGTACTGAGACCTTTACACAGACCACAGAACACTGAGTAACACAGGGGGCAAACAACACTTTCCCATGGCAACACATGCGGTGCATGCGTACGTGTGTGCAGTCCAGTCTACGTTGTCATGGTAATGATCTGGCCTGCCCCCTACGTTACGCAGAGTTCTCTTTTTTATCCCAGCATCTGAAGGGATCCGTGAAACGGTCTACTTGCTAATATGTCAGCAGTTTTAGAAGTACAGGCTTATGCACCCTGTCAGCTGGAGCCTGTGTCTGTGGGGGTCTTCTGCCCACCCAAGGGAGACCGGCAGCCTTGAGGAAGGAGAAACACCAGCATTAGTGATGGCGGCCTCTCGAGTCACCAGTCATGGGGGAGGGGGGACTCCATCCTCTTTACATGTCTTAAAACCACTTTTCTTACAAGTCTTCCAAGCCTACAACCCTACTTGTCTTAAAGGAGTAAATCAAGAAATGGAAATGTTTCAATTGACAGCTGCTCTATTCCCTGGCACCTGAGGCCACCTGTCAACTCACCTGTCAGACCCTATCAATCTGAAGATGCGGCTCTTGTCGCAGATTTCTTGCGTTACCTGCAGAGGGAAGGAAACAAACTGGTCAGTCATGTGTTCAGATGAGTTGTCATGACGACTGCAGTGTTGAGAAGCCTGCCTGGCAGGTTGCTGTGTCAGAAGGATTGCGTGTGAGCAGCTCGTTATCGGCTTTCCTCTCCCATCACAGCTGAAGGTAAGGGTCGGCCCAGTGGGAGGGGTCATGTGATCAACATTCACACAGGTTTCCAAAGGTTCCAAAGGATCTGGCTTAATTACGTGTAATCAAGGCCACGCAAAATTACATGTAATTTCAGGATGACAATGAAGCCCAAGCACTGGTCACATTTGGCCTGTTTACAATTAAATACCACCTAAAGTACAAGTATGAACACAAATTGAGGAAGGAAGGAGAGGACAGCCAATGCCTAGTGGGTCAACATTTTTCCTCAACTATAGGCCAGTGGCGCTATTAACAACATCATTGAGCTGAAGCTGCCTGGCAGCAGAGGTCGGAAGACCTAAAAAGACCTGGTTGGAGTGTATCAAGAAGGACATCAGAGTGCGGCCTTGCCGGTGTGAACCCGCAGGATAGGGCCGCCTGGAGGTGCAGTGTGAAGTCCAGGGACGCCCGCAGCAGTATAACATAAGCCAGGATATGAGTGAGTGAGTGACAGGGACTTGGGTAAATTAAAGGACTTGGTTGTTACACCATGCTGTCCTGTTATAACATTTCTAAAAATATATTTTTCTTTGGGCATGCCTTTTTCCCACTAGATTTGGGGTCTTTAGAGGATTTGGGTAAGTCTGAATGTCTAACAACTGGATTAAAAACTGCATTTAAAACTATAGGAGATGTTATGTAATTGCAAAGGTAGAAAGTTTAGATAAAGTTGAATGACAGCCTGACCTCATTAGCCTTGAAGCTCCTGCCCTGCATCCCGTGTTTGTGGAACGCCAGCACGCTGTCTTGGAGACACACTGCAAAACAGCAGGACAACAGCATAAAAAACACAGCAAAACAGCAGGACAACAGCATCAATAACACAGCAAAACAGCAGGACAACAGCGTAAATAACACAGCTTCACCCAGGTCAGGGTCTATCCCAGGTCATACAGGATGTATCTATGCTCTCTGTGGGATATGTTAGTGAGTACATGACGTACCTATACTCTCCGTATAGAAGTCAAAGTGCAGTTCTGCCGCCAGCTTCTTGCTGGACTTCAGCTTTCCTGACAGGTTCACGATCTTCACCTCTCCTACCGGACAAACATGACATGTTAGCAAAACCCCACCACAGCCTTCTGGTACACAAAACTTTTACTCTATCAGAGCCATTTTTTTTGATACACAAAACATTTTTTTGAAAACACCAGCCTTTTGATACACAAAACTGTCACCAAAATCCCTACAACAGCCTACTGGTACACAAAACATCCTCCCCAAATCCCTATCACAGCCTTCCCATTCACAATACCTTCAATAACCCCAAAACCATATCAAAGCCTTGTGCTATGCAAAGCACGTAGTTACCCAAACCCTTTGACAGCCTACTTATACAGTTTCCAATAACCTAAAGCCTTTCTAGAGATACACCCTATCATACATTTGTATATCCCAATCTAAAAAGATCATTTTCTTTCTTTACAAGACAGTCAAGAAGACAATGCCCGTCTTTCCTCATCTTCCAGTATATGATGTTCCTAACCTGACAGAATGAAGCTTGCAGTGAAAAGAAACCATCCCTCTAACATGTAATGCCTGCAATTGCACCTGTACAGGCCTTATGCCTGGGTATGCCCTATCAACGACCCAGGTTAGTCACTAGTCACAACAGACAATTACTCATAAATGATAACCAGTGCATGACACAGGTGCAGCGGGAGAGGCACAGCAAGTCATGCATGTTTTCACACCAATACTGCAGTACAACAGGCAAGTCACCAGCATGAGCAACTCAATACAGACTGACAAACTAACATGACATAGATCGCAAGATAAGGAAGCAGTTCAGAAAAGAGCAAGAAATTAGAAACTTTGATTTGATGGAACTGAGCCAGAACCTTTATTTGCCTGTTAAATGTTGAGGGTTGATCAGTGAAAATGGTGAAGAATAAACAGTTCCTGAATATCCTGAATGCAAATCTGCCTAAAAATTTCAATTACTTCTTCCTGAGGCCTAGAGCTACCTGCATCCAAACAAGGAAAATAAAAATCCATTTACAACTACAGGAGTTTTTCTGTTTCCAAATAAACACATCATAAAAAATACCACCTGTGATTGTGTGAAACATACATGAACATGTCTGCTTGTATAAACATTTCTGCAGTTGCAATGTTCACCCTCCCCCCACAAACCCATTATATGGAATTAAATAATGCAGGGAGGGTGCTCCGCACAGGACATCAAACATGCATGAGGGGCAGCCAGGTTAGGCTGGGACCAGGCAGACCTCCCAAGGCTTGGGACTACACAGGCTCTACTCAGGCTAAACCAAATTCATTTCCTTGGTTCTCTGACATTTTCATGTGAAACAGCGGGCTGGGAAGAAAACTTGAATCAGACTATATTCACTCCCTAAAACTGTGAGTAAAATTAGGTACAGTCTTACTCCCTGATTTTAAGCTGACCTTTTAAGCTGATTTAAAATCTGAGAACCAACAAATTGTATTGGTAAAACCTCAGGGCCAGGCAATGTGCATGCTGGCATGAGGAATAACACAGGGGACCTTCGTAGTTATGTGCCATGAAACATGCATGAGTTTCCCCTGCACTGCACTAACCCTGTACTTAGGCACAGCCGGCATGGCTGATGACATGCAGTGTCATAAATTATACATCTGACTTCACTTTACTTTCACTTTATTCATTTAACCAGAAATTACAGCTCAGGCCATGTTGGCCTGTTTTTCAGGCAATCCTGGATATACACGTAGTGACATACAAAGCACTCACAATAAACACACAACACACAACCAATCAATAAAATATTACACAGAACGTCAACAAAATCTGATCATCTCCTGATCATCTCTTTAAAAGTCCTGAGACTGAGGAGCTGTCGTTGTTGCAGCGGAAGAGAGTTCCAGAGGCAAGGTCCATAGCACTGTAAACTGCTCCGATAAGTGGTGACTCTTGCTGGTGGACAGAAGAGTAGGTGAGGGTCGTAGTCCCTAAGACGCTTTAACTCTGAGTGCGTGGTTCTTACACTCAGAGTTGGAGGCGCCTGCCACTTAAACAGAGATGCCATGTACACCGGCGCACTTCCACGAATTGCCTTAAAGACAGTAATGAGAGTCGTGATTTCTGTCCGTTTCCGCACAGAGTCTATCCCTGCTTCAGCTCGCAAGTTATCCACTGAGACGTGGTCCTGGAGTTTGTGACCTGTAATGAGCCTTGCAGCTCGGTTCACCAATCTGTCCAGTTGTGACATAAGAGTTTTGTTGCCTTGTACAAGACGTGGTAGCCATGCTGAGGCACAGTACTCCAGATGGGACAGTAATTAAGTCTGATACATGGTTTGTAGCACTTCCTTTGTAACAAAGGTTCTAGCACGCCCCATGACTCATACTGATGTATGGGTGTGTGCTTTACCACGTTAACGACAGGGATGTAATAGTTTTCTCCAATGCTATGGGCAACAGCTCTGATGTAACAGTTTTCTCCAATGCTATAGGCAACAGCTCTGATGTAACAGTTTTCTCCAATGCTATAGGCAACAGCTCTGATGTAACAGTTTTCTCCAATGCTATAGGCAACAGCTCTGATCTAACAGTGTTTGGGAGATGTTGTCATGATGAGGTCCAGGTGTGGGTCTGTTCTGGGGAACTTTTAGCAATGTAACGTGAGGTGTTTATGTCTGAGGGTCATTAGAGCCTAGGTCATTGTTTTCCTCCAAGGTCACAGGAAGTGGCTGACGTAGGCCTTTATTTATTGATCCGAATCAGGTGTTTGGGCAGGCATGATGATGTCATCAGGTGGTTTTGTTGAGGGGACTTTTCTTATTGATCTGGTGTTAGATTTGTACTGTTGAGTCGGGTTTGACTTTTTTGGGGGGACTCTGATGTCGGTTGTTTTAGAAGGTCATAATGAATAAAAGCATGGTTTCATTGGTCAGATGTAAAGGCCTTCCTACTCCACAGCTAGGTTTAGTAGGATATGCCACATGACTCTTGATGTGGAGACTTTTCAGGGTCTTCCTGCCTCCTAGTTAGGTTTGAATATCGATTTTTTTTCACACCAGAACAACTCATTAAAAAAAAGAGAGAACAGGCTCATGTCATGTCAGCCTCAGGGCCAAAGTTTCTGAACATTAAACTGTATCTCTGCCTCCTAAAGTGGTTGTACAGCACAGATACCAACACCTATGTTATACTGGAAAGTTTCCACCAACCCACACAATTTGCATAGTTACATTCCTGTATAGGTAGAGTTGACTTACTGTCGAAGGCCACCAGCACCGTGTCCTTTTCCAGTTGTGTGACATTCACAACGTCCAGCTGGTTCTCACCTGAGGAAACACACAGGTAACACCTGAAGTACACCTGAAGTACACCTGAAGTACAAACCACTGAAGTACAAACATCTGTGTCCCATCTTGTACCTGGTACCTTCCCCATGGAGCTTGAGTGTCTGTTTAGTGACTGAAATGCCATTGAAAGGGAAACTCAATCCCTGCAAAAATAGTCCTATCCAAGATAATGGGGAATTCTGTGCAACTATTAGAGGATGTACTTTCCTCAGGCATTTCTACAGGGAACCTGACTCATGTAATGATAAAACCTCTCCAAAAGAAGCTTTGTTTCAACACACAACATGCAAACAGAGGAAAGCTATCATCCGAGGAGAGTGAGGTTTACTACTTCTCCTCCATGCTGTGAGTTTGGATGAGATGCTACTTATCCGTGATTACAGTCTCCTCACCATCAAACAGTGCTGCATGCGTGGGTGGAGGAAGACAAGGTCAGAACAAACAACAACCGGTCAAACTGTAACTTTCTTACAGTGAGTTTACATCATATTGTGCTAATGTTACATGTACCTCTGAACTGTTGTGTTTTTCTTTTTACCTGGTGAGTAGGTCAATAGTCATCTGACATACAACCACACATGCAGCACATAGTAAAGTATATGTATATATTTAAACAAGGAGAAAGACTTTCTCTTCTTGAAATGGAAAATATACATTGGCCTGTGCCAGTAACATGCTGTCCCAAACTTCAGTTTCAACCTTAACTTGGAGCTAGCAGTTCAAAAGGTCCTTTTCCCATAGAAGCTATAGGACCAGAAGATGACAGTGTTCCTGCCCAAACCCTGAAACAAGTGGTTTGTTTACCTGATCCTTGTTCTGTGAACCAACTTGAGGACAGGTTCAAGTTCACGGTGTCGAAATGTAACAGGTTCTGATTGGTTCTGCAGAAAAACAATGCAAACATAAACAAAAACAGATGGAAAACTCAAACATCATCCAGGAAGTTTAAGCTTTAAGTATACATGTATTATAGAAAGGCAGTCACCTGTTCTACACATCATTCTGGACAGCATTCACTATTTTCAAATTTACAAAGGAACTTAATAATCTCAGACAAATTTTGAGCAAAACATTTGCATTACAACGCATATCATGACAGGATACCATAATATAAGGGAAGCACGCACTTTCTATACAAATTTAATGCCTTATTGTACAGTAATGATCTGCAATGTTACATAGTATCCTGGAAATTTGATTCTTTTGAAAAAAATGACCTGACTTTCCACAAATATCAAATAAACTTTTACATTTCCTGCCTGAAGGAAAGTGTGACAGACCAGTGTTGGGGTGGAAATACTTACCCCTTCACTCTGCCATGTTCAGCACCAAGGGCAGTGCCAGGAAAACATATCAACATCACTTCACATGACAAAACACCAGGCATCAACATGCAGGGGGGACAGGGACACATCTCTTCTAACAAACCATGACATACAAACATGCAGCAAAACCTGTTATACCGACGTGCACTGGTGACAGGGACACATCATTAAAAACAAGCCACAACATACACAGCATGTACAGCAAAACCTGCGATGCCACAACTGTCATGCACAACTGTGAGGCCAGGATTGCACACTTTAACTAGTACTGAAGTGAGATGAGGACACATGCACACATCATGCATCTGTCACACCGAGTCTACAATCAGGACTTCTTCAGCCCTTCCATTATTACGAGGAGATTCTGACCGGCAATAATTCATAAAGCCTTTAACATTTTTAATGTCGATACCACTCACTCAGTCACTCTATCTTATCTACTCACTCCATGGACACCATGACCCATGTAACAGGGGAAACAACTCACCCCTTACTATGTATACATGTAACAGTGACTCACCCCTTACTGACTCACCCCTTACTGACTCCTATGTACACATGTAACAGTGACTCACCCCTTACTGACTCCTATGTACACATGTAACAGTGACTCACCCCTTACTGACTCCTATGTACACATGTAACAGTGACTCACCCTTACTGACTCCTATGTACACATGTAACAGTGACTCACCCCTTACTGACTCCTATGTACATATGTAACAGTGACTCACCCCTTACTGACTCCTATGTACACATGTAACAGTGACTCACCCCTTACTGACTCCTATGTACACATGTAACAGTGACTCACCCCTTACTGACTCCTATGTACACATGTAACAGTGACTCACCCCTTACTGACTCCTATGTACACATGTAACAGTGACTCACCCTTACTGACTTCTATGTACACATGTAACAGTGACTCACCCTTACTGACTCCTATGTACACATGTAACAGTGACTCACCCCTTACTGACTCCTATGTACACATGTAACAGTGACTCACCCCTTACTGACTCCTATGTACACATGTAACAGTGACTCACCCCTTACTGACTCCTATGTACACATGTAACAGTGACTCACCCCTTACTGACTCCTATGTACACATGTAACAGTGACTCACCCCTTACTGACTCCTATGTACACATGTAACAGTGACTCACCCCTTACTGACTCCTATGTACACATGTAACAGTGACTCACCCCTTACTGACTCCTATGTACACATGTAACAGTGACTCACCCCTTACTGACTCCTATGCAGACCAGTGGGTACTCGGCGATGGGCGTCACCAGCATCTCGAACACCCTCAGCGGTTGTGGAATCGAAAACTCGCAGTGCTGGGGAACATAAGGGGGGAGCTGTGCTGTGGCATGAGGTGATCTGTTTCGCACTCCAGAGTAAAGGTGACTACAGAGATAAGGTTACCATGGCAACCATCTGGTCTCTAGGGAAAGTTTAGAACTACACTACTACAAAGTTTAGGTTACCATGGCAACTGTCTGGTCTCTAACAACAGTTTTGAACTCCTGAGTAGAGGTTACTATGGCAATACTGTGGGACTAGAGACCTGCTAATGATGAAAAAAAATTATTTCTTTGCACAAATGACAGTGTTAAGGTTTCGCTTTTGTTTTCCCAAATAGAATGCATATATATCTGCAACTGTTCAGTTTACACCGAAAACTTCTAAGGTGGACTAGCAGCTTTTCCTACAGTTTTCATAAGAATTTGCAACAAACTACAGGTTTCCTTTTGAATCTTTGAGCTACAAGCCTTCCTGTCATGTTTCCACCATAAAACCATTGCTGTAAGTGTTGGTGTCTGTGCCTTACCTTAACTAACATGAACTTCTGCATGGGCTCGTACCACTGGTACAGCACCACCCCATTTGGTACTGCCGTGCACAGGTATTTGTGCCCATTGTAGGGATTCCGAACTGCAATAGGAAGTGATGCAACAGGAAATGATGCAATCTGTTTTCACACCATGAACAGAAGACTGTGGGGATCTTGTATACCATCATCCCATAGCTGCTGTTACCATCCAGCTACTATGATAGACATAACTGTAACATTCTTCAATATGTTAAAAAAGACCTCCCCATGTTACTGGCACATACTCTAAACTCCTACCACATAAAGGCAAAATCACAATAAAGGTAAAACACTCACCAACACAACACCTGAGGCAGCCTTTGGTATCTGGCAACTTGGTAGAAATTGCATATTTTCTGCAAAGACAAACAACCTCTTTTATAGTTAAACAAACCTCAGTGGTTATTGTACAGGAACACACATGGGAGCTCCATGCAACAATAACATCAGATCAGTAACAATTCCACGTGATGAACGCTGGAGAACAATGGCAGAATGCTATTCAAAACAGCTGTCTTAGCAGCTATCTTTGGTCCAATTATAGTAGTTCACTCTGTAACAACTATTTCTAATCCTGTGTTTACCTGGGTACGATTCTGTCAGGCAGCTTGTGTGTGGGGATGTTGAAGCCGAGGGTGTGGGTTCTGTCGTGCAGCCCCACCAGGTTGTGGGAGTAGACGTGCGGAGTTTTTCCTGCAAGGGAAACAACAACAATCGACATCACCTCTCCACACATAATGCTATCTGTGCAGTGAACGACTCTATTGTTCCTTCCAGCAGGGAAAATCGGGTTCCTGACTGGTTGGAAAGGATCAGTGGTGTTCTAGCTTGTGATATTTACATTACAAACTCTCCATGACATTAGAAATTGGTCTGTAACCACTCGCCATGTAAAGTTTACTTTATCTACCGTTTATCCACTCCATATGACAGTGATACATACACTGGCTAAAACAACTACAGGGCTATGGGATGAAATGAACATTCTTGCAAACACTATGATAATTTTATTAAGGCAGCAGTCATGGGGAAAGGCAAAAGAATTGTGGCATACAGGGGTAATTTTGTAGTTAATATATCTGCCAGGTCCCAGAACATTATACATTATACATGCATACCTGGCTGGACTTCATATTAAAATCACTTATAATGTAACTGTAAGTGAGACAGGAATTTGGACAGTTTGTCTATAACTGAGCACTTTTCAATAAACCAGCAAAATAGACAATAGTGAAAAGGACAGAGCAACAAAAAGATATCTAATTCTGAAATGGATCCCCCAAAATGTAAAATTCCAAGACTCAAAAGCTGACAAACTGTCTTTCCATAGTCACTATAGTAGATGTATGTAAATGTAGTACTCTATCCTTGTCAAAAAATGCTGCACTACCAATTGCTGTTACTAGGGGGCGTAAGTAGGCAGCCAGGAGAGGGCCTGCTGCATTGCGGGCTTTGCCATACCTTCTGTCCGTCCGAGAAGGGGCCAGACAGAGGAGACACAAACAAACAGAAAGAAGGGAAAGTAGACATGAGTCACTGTACAGACAATGTGGGTAAAAAAACACAGAACTGCTTCAGAAAGGAGGAACAGAACAGCTACATGTCAGCTCAGGTGATTCTCTGTTTACTGTGAAGGTATGATGGCATGTGGGGACTTTGAAAATTTCGTGAGTAACAAACAAAATGTCAAGGATAATCTAATTTTAGACGAAGAAGGGTCCAAATGTGCTAACACGACATCTACCAAAAACAGCACTGCACAATCCAAACTGCAATCCTTAAGAGAGTACAAGCAGTCTGCTACAACGTTGTTGTTTCACGAGACTAACACACTGAAGCTTCCAACTTTCCTCTCATGAATAATAACCAACAAACTTTCTATCCTTCCCATCCCAAACACTACATCTATTCACAAGAAACAGTGGAAGAAAATGATGGTTGGGAGGCAAGGATGAAGGGAATTCCTGCCTTCTTTTGACATGATATGAGGAATTCTGTTATACAAAACGTCTGAGTTAATCAGACAGTCACTGGTCGTCATGGTTTATGTGCTGTAGGTAACTCTCACCTGATACTGATAGCAGGATGTTGTTTATAACGTACATCCAGGTGCATCTTCTGGGGAACAGCTGCAAACAAACAACAAATATTAGTAAATCTCCTGGACACTGACTGGAGGGGCAGGAGTTTGGGGGAACAACTTTCCTAGGCTTAGTGTTAGGTTATGGGTGGAGTTGTAATGAGGTAAGGGTTAGTGTTAGGGTAAGGGTGGGGTTGTTATGAGGATAGGGTAAGGGTGGGGTTGTAATGGGGTAAGGGTAATGGTGGGGTTGTAATGAGGTTAGGGTAAGGGTGGGGTTGTAATGGGGTAAGGGGGGGCTGTAATGAGGTAAAGGTGGGGTTGTAATGGGGTAAGGGTAATGGTGGGGTTGTAATGATGTGAGGGTAAGGGTGGGGTTGTAATGGGGTAAGGGTGGGGTTGTAATGAGGTAAGGGTAAGGGTGGGGTTGTAATGGGGTAAGGGTAAGGGTGGGGTTGTAATGAGGTACTTACGTGATCCATGGTGGCCTCGTGCAGCTGGGTGAGGTTGAGGGTGTAGATCCCCTCATTACACCCAACAATGATGTGCTGGTCTGGAAGGGGAGAGAAAAACATGGTGTCATTCAGCATGGCAGCAAACTGGTCCAAACACAGGTTTATGGTATGATGTTTCTATATCTTTATAAGTAGGTAAGCAGCCTGTCAGCTACATTTTGACATTATTAAAACAACATAATATATGGGGAAGCAGGTTTGTATATCAAGTGACTTGAAATATAGGACTTTCGAAATGGTGACCTTGAAAACCAAGACATCTTTAGAAAGTGCATGCAAGGAGGAGTTGTGTGTCCATACCTCTGGTCTGTGGATGGACCCAGCTGACCGCACAGTTCACTTTGAGAGGACAGCCGTTGAACACTTTGGAGAAACACGCTCCCATCTACAACCCAACACAACAGTCCGGTAAAAACACTTTCGCATGCTTGACTATGAGAAATACTCAGCAGGTGATACTGTGGTATTCCTTCTCATTATCTTGTTTTTTTCTTCTCATTATCTTGTTTTTCTCATTACCTTCATCAGGAATTATTGACTACTTAGCCATAGAATGCTTAGAGAACTCCTGTTTTAAGTTTGTAGTTTACCCGTGTTTATGGTAGAAATACATTCAATGTAAACATATAAAGGATGAAACTCACATGTACTTTAGGTGTAGGTGGGAGCCCATTGCACTGTGGTTCCTGCTGAGAAACAAGTGAGAACAGGTAAACACATCTGGCAGGTGAGAACAGGTGAACACACCTGGGAGGTGAGAACAGGTTAACATACCTGGTAGGTGAGAACAGGTAAACACACCTGACAGGCAAGAACAGGTTAGCACACCTGACAGGTGAGAATAGCACACCTGGCAGGTAAGAACAGGTAAACCCAACTGGCAGGTGACAACATTTACAACCATGGACATCACCAGAGTTTCTTAAACACTGCTCTCAACATGCTGCCATTATGAACTGGTACGTGTACATATAAACATAAACATGTTGCATTCTGCAGTTAAATTACACAAATCACAGCCTTTAAAGCCATTCCTCAGGTATATTTGAAACAGCAAATCTTTGTCCCACACATGCCCATGAATAAGTATGAAAAAGCAAGAAAAGCCATCATTACCAAGATTGCAAGGGTTTCTTGGTGACATATCCTGGACCAAGTGGACCTCTAAGCCAGACAGAAAAGACCGAATCACAGACAGGAAAAAAATAAAATAATGGAGAATTTACAGATAAGGTTACAGATTTGGTTCAGCTATGTAAGTTTGGTAAGTGCCAGATTAGTGCAGAGCCAACCAAAAAAAAATTGAGAGACAAAAGCTGAAGGAGGTCATGTGATATGTAAGGTCAGGTGTGAGGTCAGGTGTGAGATGTGTAAGGTCAGGAGTGAGAGGTGTAAGGTCAGGTGAGCGGTGTAAGGTCAGGTATGAGAGGTATAAGGTCAGGTGTGAGAGGGTAAGGTCAGCTGTGAGAGGGTAAGGTCAGCTGTGAGAGGTGTGAAGTCAGGTATGAGAGGTGTAAGTAAAACATTGCTGACAGCAAAACTGGAGTAAATCTTGTTTAGTGTGGCAAATGTCCAGTCTCAGCTTTGTTGCCTTTTCTATTTGATTGTAATTTTTTATAAGAAAATGTTCAACGTAGTATTTAACATGGACCAACTGAGACCACACATGAACATTTGCCGCATCTAACCAGTGTTGATAAGACATGCAAAAGGGCATTATGGGACAAAACCTTGCTGAGCTGAGTTTCTGGTTAGACTTGTGGGATAGCCAATAGTGTGCTGTTTTGTGTTGCTGACAGGTTAGAAGGAGAAACCCATGCTTCTCACAGCACAAACAGAAACCTGATGGTACAGCTGACAGGTGGCTGATAATGTACATTATGTAACATGCTGTGAACAGAATCATTAGGTTTGAAGCGACTTAACATGGAATGGAGGTAACTTAAGAATGTGGAGCCAGAAAAGTGTGCTTTAAGTCAGGCACAGTTTTCTTCCACTCTGCATCGTTGAACCTCACACAGCAGTAGCCTTACTACAAGAGTACTGTTTAACCAGTAGCCTCATTACATGAAAATGAACTGCTTTACCAGTAGCCTTACTACATGAATACTAGTTGTTTTATCACGGTCTGTGTGTGCGGATGATAACAACATGCAACAAAAATTCTGAATTTAGGTTGTCAACCAGCTCAATTTTATCAACCAGCTCAATTTTATGAAGACTAAAATGATGTCACAACTAAGAACAAGAAAATGTTGCATGATGATTGTAGAGACAACTGTATGAATTTTGAAAGAACAAAGAATCATCACCCAATTTTAAGTCAAATATTTTTCAAGAGCAAAGGTTCAATAACAATGAAATGCAGCATGCTGTTTCAAATGCATTGTCAAACATACTAATGAGTGGAAATCATTTAGGGCTTTAACATCTGACATGTGGGGAACAACTCACACCATGGGCTATCTGGGTCAGGTGTGAAAGGTCTAAAGTCAGGTGTGAGAGAGCTAAGGTCTGGTGTGAGAGATTTAGGTGTAAAGTCAGAGTTCCTACCATGGGGGGTCTGGGTCTGCTCATGTCTCCGATCTTGGGGGGGATCTCTGGCGGCGGTGGTTCCTCCTCTGGCGGCGGTTCGTTGTTCTCCTGCTCTGACGTGTCCTGCTCCTCATCCATGTCCTCCCCATTAGCCGTTGGTACAACCCCATTCGCCTTCTCCTTTGGGGGGAGTGCAGGGGGGGTGCTGTGGGCAGGGGGGGTGCCAGCATCTCTTCTCTCCTGGGTGGAGATGATTTCACTGTCAGATGCACTCTTCTGCCCAGCCTGGTGAGAGGGGAGGGGGAGAGCATCAACCGTCAATCACATGGACGGAGGCATTGGGACAAAGACATCAAAACAGAGGCAAGTTTTAATCAGGCACGAGTTGTTGATGTTCAACTGAGGTGATATAACAATGCCCAGACTGGTCCTACCTTTGCTGCTCCTGGTGGTCTTTCCGTACCATTTGCTGGTAAAGATGACCTGGAACAAACAAACAAACCTGTCAACTACTTTTTAATTTTGGTGGGAAAATGGAAAAGGATTACAGTTAGGCCACAAAAACTTGGTTCATGGATGACATCCTAGTGTGCATTATTGTCTTATTCTCCAAGACTCCCCCCAGTAACACAGTCAAGTCAAGTTTGTGCAGATTTCCCAAGATACATGTTCAGTGCACACAGTTTTCTGCTACAAGCTTGCTCCACCTACACCATAACTGTGTACTGTTAACCTTCTGACACAGAGAAGACAGGACTACTCACGACTGGTCAGTTCCTGCTGCGTCCGAGTACTCTAACGTTGTCGTGTGTCCTCTGAGGGAACAGAAACAGACAAACAGGAATTACAGCAATGTAGCACCACCACACTCACATACAGCAGGCCTGTACTAAAGCTTTGTCTGGGCACCATACTACAAACCTACAGCAGGCCTGTACTAAAGCCTGTCTCTGGGCATAACATATTTGTGAAGGATTAACAGTACAGAACATTTTGGAGACAGCCAAGTACAATCATTCCTCCCCAAAGGGTAGTCAGCTAATATTGTCAGTTACTACAAGGGTAGACCAAGCCTGCTCCCACAAGCCTTGTATAAAAAGACCTTTATAAGCACACAAACCAACCAGGCTCAGAATGATTATAAACCAGACATTTCAGAAGACCAACAAGAAGTTCACCTCACTGCAGAACTTAAGGTTAGACATGATAATTGGGCACTTTTACGTTTTCTCTACTTTCCCTTCATTCTCCTGAAGACAATAGTGCTGTGGCATGGATGGGTTTGGACTGATCTGGAGCGGGGAGCGGTAAGGGTGGTTTTGCGTGGCTGAGTGAAATCTTAAGAGCAGTCACATGAAATGGAATATATAAGGATAGCCCCTCCACCATAAGAACTACTGACCATGTCCTAAACAAACATTCTACACAGAAACAAGGAAGGCGAGAGTTACCGTCTATGGAGTTCTTCTTCAACGGATTTGATAAGACTCCTTCAGGTGGAACATAAGGAACAGAGAAAAGAGGAGTTAGACAGGAGTCGTGTTTGGCTGTGGATGATGTGAAGTGCAGCACTAAAACAGCCAGCTCAAGTCTGATGCAGGTTTACTGGAGTGACATGCAGATTATAACTTATCTATTATTCATACAATCATGTACATCTCAAAAAACAGCCCACTAAGACTCGTGAGGATGGATTGATAGCAGAACATGTTTTTGCTGTTAGGCCCACCAAGATGCCAGCAGACAACAGACTTCTAGAGTAACCTTGAGGCCAGACTTTAAATCTGGCTGCACTGGAAGATCAACAGAGTCCGAGTCTTGGTTCACAGTTTCAGGGAGTGGATATAGTCAAGTTTTCCTCCCAACCCTCTGTTTTCAGCTTGACCTCTTTCAAAATGTCAGGGAACCAAGGAAATAAACTGGTGTGAACTGAATAGAAGCAATCATTGACACCTGTGATACCACCCTGCACCCATGTCCTGCCCTGATCCCGCAGAGTCTGTATGAACAGTTCCAGCATTACTGAGACTGTGTGAGCAGTTCCAGCATTATTGAGACTGTGTGAGCAGTTCCAGCATTACTGAGACTATGTGAACAGTTCCAGCATTACTGAGACTATGAGAACAGTTCCAGCATTACTGAGACTGTGTGAGCAGTTCCAGCATTACTGAGACTGTGTGAACAGTTCCAGCATTACTGAGACTGTGTGAGCAGTTCCAGCATTACTCACTTGCTACCATCTATCTCCAGGACTGGTCTCCACGCACCGGCAAACTCATCATCCTGAGGGGGAACAGGCAGGAGGAGTTAGACTTCATGTCTGACTCTACAGTTGTACTTTCAAACAACAGAACAGCCTGTTGTACTACTGGTGCTGTACATGTATATGCCATCATCACGTCACATCTGTGTTCTTGTGTCTACTGTTCAGGTTCAGTCAGAAAACAACAGTGTTGGTCACTACTGCACGGCTCCAAATACTTCCTGCAATATGGGATTCATGATACCAAGTCTGTATAATTTTTTAGCTTGCCAAATTGCAAGTCATTCATATTCTTTCTGCAATCTAAAAAAACTTCTGACTGGAAGCTGCAGGTGTTTATTTCGAGCCGTGGCTGTAACAGAAATCTTCATGCTTTAACATCTCTATAACTACAGCAGGCTCCAGTTTCCCAAGGTGCCCCGGAAGGACCTACAGGAAGAGTGGGGAGCTCAGTGGAGATGAAAAAGTTAGAAAAACACCAAGTTAGTCCAGACACAGGTGGTACCAGGTGTACCTTATACTCCACACACCTGTCACACCTTAAACTCCCTCAGGACGAATCAAGTTACTTACATTCCTACGAACCCTGTTTGGGACCTCCCCAGCGCGGACCTAGGAGGGTTATGAGGAAAAAAAGAAACGTTGGATATTATCCTGCATCCCCCCACCCCCATACAAAGCCTTGTCATGCATCCCCCCATACAGAGCCTGCATCCCAGCATTCCACAACACCTATCCCAGGGTTCCACGGTAAACATCCACCTTCCTCTACCCCTATCCCATGGTTCCACAAGAATTGATGATGATGGACCCACCATCCCCTCAAACCAGGCACATCATGTCTATCGACCAACCAAAACTGGCCTTACATGTGATTGCTAAATTCTTGCTCTTGTCCCCGTGAAAACTAACATTACAGAGACAGGGACAATACATTATGGAAGTTTCATACATTTGATGTGTGTCCAAAAAATCTTGCTACTGCCTAAGTGGTTTTCTTATGTTTTCATAAGTTACTTATAATCATCTTATTATAGATCATACATCGGCACACAGGAATCTTGTATTGGCGCAGTTTGTGATCCACGCTGAACAGGAGACACCCTGCAACCCTGACCCCAAATAACCTTATCCCAGAGTTCCACTCACCTCGTCCTGCTGAGGTTCTGTTTCTCTTCTCAGAGGAGGTTCAAAGTTCACATTTTCCACTGAAAGAACAAAGGAAAACATCAGACCAGACCTACTACACTGATATCATCTGCCTTGTCTGGGAACTGGTTGGTTAAAAACTGCACAGACAACCAGTTGGTTAAGAAGTATACATAAAAACACTTGGATAAAAACTACACCTGTACTTACTGTCTATCTCTGATTTCGTCCTTTCTTTTCTGTCTTCCTTCTTCCGTGATGAAATCCTCTGAGGAACCTCTAATGTCGGCTGCATGTCAACAAACACACAAATGGCCATTAGTAGTCTGGACTGTCAGTAGTAAACTTCAATCATTGGTTTCCATCCATCCCTTCATTTTCTATGGTAATGGCTGCTATGGTAATGGTTCCTATGGTAACCTTTCCCCTGCCTTGGTGTTTGTGGTAGGAGCTGGGGTTATGTTAGGTTTCTATGGTAATGGTTGCTATGGTTACCTCTCCTCTGTCCTCCTCATCCTCCTCGTCGTGGTTCTGGTAGGAGCTGGGGTTGGAAGCCATCTCGAGCAGGTCCTTGCCGAGTCTGTAGGACAGTGGCTGCTGGAAGAACGGGTGCTGAAAACAACATAGAAAACATCAAGTGGTCACTAACCACCATATTAGACAATAATTCTTACAGAACAAGTAGTTGCCTTGGGCCAGGTCACATGTCTGCACACAACCATGACCCTATTATGTCAAGGTCAAAAAACTAGTACAACACATCTCCCCACCCACACACCCTTGTTAAGGATGTTGTTGTAACATTTCCTCACCTGGATCATCTTCTCTGCAGTCGGCCTTTTCTTGGGATTTTTTGTCAGTGCCAGTTTGACAAAGTTGTGAAAGTTGGGAGTCCTGAAAAAAAGATAAGAACACAAACATGTCAGCATAAACATTCATCTCTGCTGCCAACAGGTCCTGATGAGAAGTCAGACACAGACCAAAGTCAAACTTCTCATCACCACACATAGATTTCAGCAGTTTGGATTTTGCCAGAACTTTCCAACAACCACAAAAGCATTTTCCATTTCTGCTGGTGGAAATGTACTATATGGACAAAACATCTAAAAAAATGACTGAATGTTCTGCCAAGTTTAATGATTCAGTGTGAGTTCTGATGCTGTTTCCTTTCCTGCAGATTGAGTAAGGTCAGGTGAAAATCTGGTGGAATTTCTGGCTGGTCAAAAATGTGAGTCGCCTGTCAGACATGGCGTCCGACCGGCTGTCATCTGAGTCCGCTGGAATCAAAACTAATCTTTCCCTGCAGGTTGCCAGCAACTAACACTGTTAAACAACTTACACCTCATAACAATAGCTACAACAACCTACACCTCACCACAACAGCTACAACAACTTTAGGGTAGGATTTCAGCAACCACATCCCAAACATTCCATACAAAAATCTCCAATTAAAAACAAATCAAACAATTTTTCTCCAAGGATATCAACATCCCCTGTGAGGAAAACATCACACATTGATAACTCTGCTACTCACCATTTGTTTTTGTCCTTAAGTTTGGGGGGGACGAAGCCACTTTTCGACATGAGGAACAGAACCCTGTGGACAGAAACCAGGCCGTGAGCTGCACAGTAGAGTTACATGTGTTTCTGTAACATATCTGTGGGGTGTGCCTTACACAGGCCCTGTAAGTGGTCCACATTACACACATGCCAGGAGGGGCAGTTTGGGCCACACACATTCTGGCACCACGTAAACAAATATCAGAAATAACAAGGAAAATAATGAGAAAAACAACAAAGAAAACATCAACAAAGACCCGAACCCAGGGAGGATACAAGGACATTATATGGTGTCCTTGGAGGAAATAAACAATGTGGTAATACTCTACATTACAGTATCAGTGTCAGGTTGTATGGATACAGTTGTAGTGTAGCAGTTTGATGCTTAGAATCCCCCCAACAGTAACAGTATGGTTGCATTGAACTAACACTGCTTCTAATCTGTCAAAAACATTATGCATCATAATATAAGAGTGCTGCATTGTACTGTAAGTATGGCAAGCCTGTCTGCCGCCATCTTAACTCATGGCCATGTAAAATATAACACTCATGTCCTTGTAAAATATAATAAACTCATGTCCTTATAAAACATAACAATCATACAGTACTGTGAACAAAACTGGATCATGTTGAAAACCTCATGTCCCCTCAGACATAAGTCACTATCAAGGGTAACCTGATATGGATATGTGATACGGGTACATGTGATGTCTCATACTGCTTAAGTTGCCTTTGACAGCTATCATTTTTTTATGTCATGTTGACTGCACAACACCGCACTAACAGTGAGAAGGGATATTCCCAATGGTTGTAGATCCTTGTGCTTCGGCTCAATAAAACTAATCTCTCACAACCACCCCCACCCCCCCCATCAGTGTTCCACTATTGCACCAGCCTTGCACTAAAACCGCTGCCTGTACACGTACCTCA
This sequence comes from Branchiostoma floridae x Branchiostoma japonicum, assembly GCA_013266295.2. Taxonomy (NCBI): domain Eukaryota; kingdom Metazoa; phylum Chordata; class Leptocardii; order Amphioxiformes; family Branchiostomatidae; genus Branchiostoma; species Branchiostoma floridae x Branchiostoma japonicum. Next base: position 21,342,047 of record CM023840.1, read on the forward strand.
TGGGGTGGAGGTCAAACATGGGAGGCTGCAGCTCCGCAAACTCGATTGCCGTGATCCCCACTGCCCAGACGTCGCACTAAACACAACAAACAGACAAACATCAGAATGGTGTATACTCACTGTCACAACTGCTCTCCAAAATGTCGTCAGGTTGAAGCAGTTTTCCGCCTTCTTCACTCTGTATCTGCAGTTTCTTTAACCTCCAGTGTGCAGTACCCTGTACCTCTACAGCCTGTACATGTATCACACTGTACCCTGCTGTCCAGTCCCTAACCCAAACCCTGCTACAGGAACCTCCCCTCTTCAGTCTCTGCACGTATCACACCATACCCTGTCCCTAACCCAAACCCTGCTAGAGGACCTCCCCTCTACAGTCTGCGCACGTATCACACTACGCACTGTCTCTACACAAATTGGATTATAGAGCCACATCAGCTAATCAGTCTGAGCCAGACCAGCTCTGCAAGTGAGCCTGCCCCAATGATATAATGACATTGCTATTGATTCAAATACCGTATTGGACATAGAACATTGGGAAGGGGCCTACTGTTTATTCCTCAGACAGCAGAATATCCAATGTGATTCCTTCTTCAGTGTTACACTGACACCCACTCATGCTGCATCCATCCATCTGCAGGATCAGAAATGCACCACGATATGCCCTACGACTCCCACCACTTGGGCCCATTTGAAATCTATCAATAACTGCCCATGTTTCATATCTCTATGCCTGATGAATCCACAGGGACCAGCACCAATCCATACTACAGCACTTCCACACAATCAGATATTTTCTGCTTTGGTAAAAATGTCCTGAAGTCCAGCCTCTGTGCCAGATGAGACTTTTATCCAAAAAGGTCGGTGGCAGGGCTGAAGGGATGCAGACAGCTACAGGGGGACTCATTGCCTGTTACAGTCACAGGAACAGTGTACTCTCTCTCCTCTACCTGCTGTAACTATGGCAACAGACGACCTTTGACCTACCTGCTGGTTGTAGCCACCTTTCCTCTCGACAGCAGCCACTTCTGGGGCCATCCTGACATAAGGAACAAAACGTGACATCAATCTACAGTGGAAACTATTTTACATTAAGAAATTCAGTGTTTATTGAATGTAGGGAACTATGACATACACGACCAAAGAAATAAAACTGCAGTAAAAACCAAAGGTGCCCATACCAGTAGGGTGTGCCGATGAAGGACTTGCGCTTGGCCATGGTGGCTGTGATCTGGGCAGACACCCCAAAGTCAGCTGTAAAGGGACAAAGCGGTAAAATCTGGTAAAAAAAGTCTTGGAAGTATAGAAATAAAAAATTCTCCATTTCTTTATTTCAATCTGACAGGTGCATGAAGCTAAACTGTGGTTAATATTGTACGGCTTCTGCCAAAAGTTATGAATAACATGGAACCGCACTTTAGGAGAAAGGTGCTATAGATTGTAAGTAGTCTCATCCATGCCTAGACAGATATAGTTTGATTTCTTAACTATCTGCAGCTGCATGTGATGTACCTCTGTCAATCAAGTTTTAGTTCTGTGTGTTGATACACAGAGATATAAAACAACAACTGCTCTACGGTCAATGACATGTAAGAATTACAAAGAGTTGTCTAATACTTGAATGTTAATTGCCATTCACTTTAACATTGGTCTGAACTTTCCATAGACTGCCACAGCATATCAAAAACATCCAATTTTGAGTTGGCATGCAAGTACACAGTCAAGTGGTCAAGGTCATACAGTATAAGCTCTACCCTTTGATAAAGAATTATGGGTGCTGACGTGCCACTTACCTAATTTGACATTGCCCTCATCTGTTAACAAGATATTCGCTCCCTGTAGGAAAGGAGAGAAACATGTTATCATTGGGACTGCAAATATGAACATGATTATGTACATCACCTTGATTAAAAAAACGTCCATCCCTGCTCATACCATCCTTTTGGCTTGTCCATAATTACTTCATGATCTTGAGGTAAACAGGAAACCTTACCTTAATGTCTCTGTGCATTTTCCCTCTGCTGTGTAGGTATGCTAAACCCTGCAAGTAAAGGACACAAACATGACAACTTAAACATCAAACAGAAAATCTACAGAAGCTGCACACTGGGTAACTTGGCATAAGATTCAGGCTGTGCAGGGGGACCTGAAGTTAGCTGGTGTGTTACGCCAAAGGGCGGTTATACCGGCTATATATACATACAGATACAGAAGTTTCATTTACTGTCATTCAACATCTCAAAATGTCATTTCATTTCATTTATTCATTTTACCTGTAGATCACACTTATGTCATCATATATTCTGTTATCAGCTGTAACATGTAAGTGTATTACCTCAACTCACAAGTATACAGTCAAAATTACCCAAGAAGACTGTTCAGGGACTGAGAAAATCTGGTATATGTGGACAGGTGGTCACTAGATACAGGGTTCTTAATACTTGCATCAACGGGAAAAATTATCTAAGGGACCACCAGAAAGTGGTCACATTGGCCAGGTGGTCCTTATGAAGAAATGGTCACTTGTACATGTGTGACTATATATAAAACATTTATTAAAAGCTTTTTTTCCAAAGGCAGCCAAACTGTTATAAACCCTGACTTCAGTATGAGATATGACAAACTTCTGTTCACTAACCAGCAGTTCAGAAAAGTTAGAACATACCTGTAATGTTTCTCTACATACATAAGCTATCTGTGTCTCCTTCAGTGGACCGGTAACTGTGGAGAGACAAAAACATGTCAGTGTTCAGGAAATACCGAACTCCAGCCCTCCTTGGGTGGAACTGCCCCACAACTTTCTGACCTGTGACCTTCCAGAAAGGTGATCTCAGTCATGGGATTGATTGTGTTTTTGTTGTTGAATTAAAACTTTAACTTTAAGTACAGTGTAAGATATTCTAACATGAAACATGGCTGTTGTACTTACTGTGGTAGATATCCTGCATGGACCCCCCTCCACAGAACTCCATACAGATCCACAGCTTGTCTCTCCTGTAACATAACACACGGGCAACTCATTAACTTATTATCACAAATAGCCTTATCCAATCAATCAATACTAACTAGCTGATCAACTAACACTAACTAGTGAATCAATTAACACTACCTAGCCCCAATCAACTAATACTAACTAACCAAATCAACTAACACTACCTAGCCCCAATCAACTAATACTGACTAACCAAATCAACAAACACTAACTAGCCCAAATCAAATGCTAGTCTTCAGAAACTGATAGTAGAGCCCAACTGTAGGCCTGTTTGTTGCAGTTATAACAGAAAAAGCTAGTAGGAGCTGTGACAAAGTCCCTACAGGACAGCTGACAGCCTGACAGATTTGAGGAGATTGCTTTATCACAGCCCTGCTCACAACAACAAGCCTGGGCCCAATTATCCGTCCTGGCTGGGCCCAGGAGGCATGCCAGGACAGACCTGAATTCCACCACATCATGGGCACTTTGCAACACAAGGCAGGTGATCATTTGCTACATAGAGAAGTCACATTAGCTGTGACCAAATTTGACAGGCAGATGAGATAGTCTGAGGCAGTAGCTGGGATGGAGACCCTACACCCCATCAACACTCGTATCTGATCTGATGTAGCAAATGTACACATAAGTGGCTTATCACAACGGAAGCTGTAGTATAGATTCAAACCTTAACTTGTAAACAAGTCTGCAAGGGCACTGGGAAAACTTGTGCACTTGTGAGGATAACAGACACCTGATAGGGCCACAAGTCTAGTTTTGCCTGCTGGTTTGACATATCTGCAGGGGTCAAAGTCAAATTTGTCATTTTTAGGTTGACATCAAAATTAGCATAATCTTATTCCTGCAGAAAGTTAAGCTTCCACGCATTTTTCTGAAGTCTGATTGAGAGGGACATCTGCAGTTATGGGTTGAAAGCAGTATCAACAGTTTTGTGATGTCTGAATCTACTACTTAGTTCATTTTTGGCAGAGCATAAGAATGCTACCAAATATGGCACATTGTACAGGTTTGGCTGTGGTGCTGACATGTCCATGTATGGCACATGGTGCAGTTTTGGCAGGGGTGTTGACATGTCCATATATGGTGCATGGTGCAGTTTTTGGCAGGGGTGTTGACAGGTGGAGCTCCTCACACCTAAACGACCTGACCTTGTTACCGGAGATTTTCCCTCAAGTTGAACAAGTAACTGACAACCCATTGTTAGCTGACTATATGGACTAGAAACAGACTGCTTGTGTAACCCACATTCCCTCAAGTTCAAGTACAGGGAGAACTGGAGGGCATAGGAAACAGGACAGGTCTCACCTATAGGAGATGTCACCTGCAAGGGCTCACCTGCAAAGTACCACCTGTGAAGACAACTCACCTACAATGAGGGCCTGTAAGAAAGCTCACCTGAGATAGCTGCCGAAGTAGGCCACAATGTTCAGGTGTTTACACTCCTTCATCATGATGATCTCCTGCTGGATGATGGAAAAGTCGTCCCCTGAGCGGACACAAACAAACAAACATCAGTCTCACAGTAAACAACTGACTTTTCACAGTGCCAACAAAAACCTACATCAGGTAATAAGTTGTATTTTTACATTACCAGCAGCAAGCTTGTCTTATATCATAGTGATCAGGTATAGTTTAGCTTGTCTGTCTGGTTGTGCCTTTCTAACGACCACTACTCTTCCCTTGCATATACAGGTAAGCATGACTACAATCAGTCTGTACAGATATCACTTCATCTACTGCTCAGACAACAGGCTATAGGTGAGTTATACATAGCAATTTCTCTTACACTAGTTACAGCAATGATCTCAATATGCTAAAGTCCCAAGTCATGACGCAGGGATCGAAATTCAATTTTGGTATAGCTACACTGGTGACCCATGCACTTAACCTAAAAATTTAGGTGCACAGAAAAAATACAAAAATGTCAGCAAAACCTATATACAAACCTTACAGCTTCTCTCCAAACCTTGAACCTGAAATACGATTGCTAACTTCAAATTTTAAACAAAGAATAAAACAAAGGTTTTATTTTTTTCTGACTCTTAAATTTTCTGAATGTGAAGAATATGCCGCATACTGGTGTAGAATAGAATAATATATCCACAGCCAAAAATTAGATTCACAGCTCCAAAGTTGGGTATACTAAAGAGCACATGCACCCAGGATATCCGGCCCTGTGACAGGTTGAGCTTTGTAAGTGCTGAAACCCACATGTATCATACATAGGACTACCAGCCATCTTTCCTTTCTCCTAACATGACCATGAATCTGATCATTATGAGCTGCTCTTAGCATCAAAACAAAAACGGCAATATTGACCTGCAATTACAGCCATGAAATTCCTCACTGCCATGACAGATGAGCTACTGTTGCCATGGTTACTAGTCTGAGTGACAACCACCTGACAGGTGTCAATCAAAGCCAGGGGGGGGGGAAACCTTGTCCCAGCCAGCTGAAGAGCTACCACTCAGTTGAGCGACAACTACCTGACAGGTGTCAAAAGCCAGAAGGGGATACCTTTCTCCCAGCAGCTAGTTCTACTGGTTACAGACACAAACAGGGAAGGTACAGTACATGTACATTGCAGTTTTCGGTTCCCCTGCTTGGATGCCTGGGACCCGGCTCCTTTGCTCTGTCTGTGGGCTTCCTGGGCCACAGCTGAGACAGAAAAGTCATCAGGTCACAGAATCACCAAAACGTTTACTGCTTATTGCAGAACATTTTCAAAATATTTTCAAGAATTAATTTCATACATCCTAATTTCTTACAATTTCCTACTAATGTCAAAAAAGGCAATATCAAAATCAGCTCGACAAGAAGGAAGACCAAACTCATTTCTGCACTCCAGATTATTAAGAGCATTCTTAAACTTGAAGATGTAGAGACTGTGAATCAGTATGTCGATCAGCACCTTATACATAGACTGGCCTGAGGTTCACCATACAGCCAGACTACTGACTACATCTGCACCCCTACAGTTCCAGCCAAACCTCACCCCCTGACTCTCCTATTTCACTTCAACTTACAGCAAAACTGGCTAAAGATATCTATCACACAGCATCATCCTCCCATTGGCAGGGCCACCAAACTCATTCTTCGTCACTGGCCCTGCCGATATGGCAACGGTTACAGCCTCCAGGACCCAACACGCTCTCAGCCAATCAGCTATACACAGAGAAAATCTTTAACGCACTTTTCATTAAATATTCATGAGCTGACCTAGAAATTACAACCACAAGCTGAGCGCTGATTGGCTGGAACTGGGGTCATGTGGGGTCATGCCAAATAAGGCAAGCTCATGAATATTTATATCTCCTGGGTCCTGGAGGCTGTAACCGTTGCCATATCGGCAGGGCCAGTGACGAAGAATGAGTTTGGTGGCCCTGCCAATGGGAGGATGACACAGCATGTGAACTTGACCTTCATCACTGTAATACTGCATTCTGAAACTGCTGAGCTGTGTGTTACTTTTCTTCTGACTTCGTGTCAAAAGTTGACAAGCCTGAGTAGGAATTTACTCCCAGTTTTGAACTGATAAACATAAACACAGAAGTGTGCCTGACACAAGAGTACCTCTAATGGTTCCCAGAACAGAGCCCTGCTGTCAACAGCAGGTCCAAAGTCCATACAATATTCATGCTCCAAAGAGCACAGACAGTTGTATGGTTTCAGGCAGTTTATAAACCACTCTTTCCCCAAATCTGCAAATGTTACATCATTCTGTATAACTGCATTGATGAAAAATTTTTATGAGAGGAAAATGTCCAGTCCTGACAATAACAGGGCTCAAAATATCTACTTGCAACATGCCATTTGCAGAAATATTCTGGAGATGGCAGGAAATCTGAACAACTTGCAATTTGGAAAGCCAAAACAATACAAGCTGTTTTATTTATCACAGATTACAGAAAACAGCCCTGTAGTTAATAACATGAAACCTGCAATAAGTAACATGACAAAACCATGCATGCAACAGACCAGTAGAAATACACACCACTGCCACAGCCTTCAGCTATAATAATACTTCACATGACCTTGGCCATACATTATTACATCAAATGTTAACCCAGCTACCAAAAATATCCTCTCTGCCACAGAAATAGACAACAAAGTCAGAATGTTAATGGTTTAAACGTACTTGTGACAGCTCTACCCAGCCTGTTGTTTTATCATCCCAGTTTTCACTCTAAGAAGGAGCAAATGCTTGATAGAGGGTTGGATATACTAGCATGTCGGCAGAACGTACTGCGCCTGCGCGAAACCCGTAATGTCTTATGCATAGCACTAAGGCAGAACGTCTCATATAAGGTTGAATTCGCGTATATAAGGGTGACATCCCGTCTGTAGTTTTCAAATGTTGTGTAGAAAAAGATATGGTCTGCAACAGGCAAAATTCTGATGCAACGTTGACCAAAAATCCAGCGAAAATCCAGGTTTTTCTGCCGACGTGCTGGATGTACTGTGACAGCAGCTGGACCCTTAAATCAAATAATAACCATGAACCAGCCTCACAATCACTCTGTGAAGTTAACCTTCTCCATGCTGCCTAACCCCATAACCAACATTGACTTGGAATCAAAAGGCTACCTGGGTAGAGAAAAAAGATAAAACCCCATTTACAAACAGTTATTAGTGTTGTAACCAGTGCTTTTAGTGGAGGCTGGCGTCCTTCACTGCTAAGTGTGCCTCTTTCCTGTTATCATGTGGTTCACACAAACTTGAACTTCAAACTCGGCTCCCTCCAGTGGAGAGGCCTGTTCGCATGTTCCAAGGAGACAGTTGTTGTATAGCAAAGATGGCTTACTGCTGAAGATGGATGGATTTTTACAGTCTTCAGACATGTCATGTGGGTTGACTCATGTCATCATGAACATATTTTAATCTGGGAGTAGGGACAGCACATACATGCAAGATTGCACATCATCAACAATTAAGCCAACCAATCAACCAACCAACCAGCCAGCCAGCTAACCAACAAAGTGCCAATGTCAGGGCAGTTTAATTTATTGGTTCTCAGATGTAAAAACACAAGCTCTGTTGTCAAGAAAACTTGCTAAATTTGTACTTTAAAATAAATGAGAACCAAGACAATAAACCAGTATTGATTTGGTGCCAGACCATGCCTAGCAATGTCTGGGTGAGGCTAAACATGTTCTCTCTTACATGTTTGGACAGTCTGTACTGGTACACAAATATCACAGTTTTTTAAAGAACTGATGGTGACTAAACATCACAGACTGCACCACTATCAGACCCACCTGGTTCTAACTTGATGACTTTGATGGCTGCCAGCTCATCAGTCTGCATGTTTCGAGCCTGGAGAAAATAAGCACGAGAGGTTAAGACAAGTTTGTATCTTAACATGGCATCTTATATTTATGATAGGTTAGACATGTCTGTGTCTTAACATGGCATCTTTGTAAGGGAAAATGTAAGAATCCTGCCCTGTCATATCTAACAGTAATCATTATCAATGTCATAACCAGGGCTCCAAATACTTTCTATTGCTTGCACTATGGAATTCATCACAAGAGCCTGAATTTCTTTAGTGTACAAACTTGCAGATTTATATATTTTCTTGCAATCTTGACAATATTTCTGCAATTAGAAAGTGGGTGCTTTAATTCTAAGCCCCGGGGAGAATTCTGTGGCACCTGTAATCTTATCAAACCACTGTCCAACATACCTAAGGCTAACATAAAACATTATCCAACATACCTACCATAAAATACTCTCCAACATACCTAGCATAAAACACTATCCAACATACCTAGCATAAAAAATTAAAACACTCTCCAACATACCTAACATAAAACACTCTCCAACATACCTAACATAAAAAGGAAGAAAATCAATAGAACAAATGGAGTCAGGGCCTCCCTGAACAAGCCTGCATGCAGAGATGTCAGCAGCTACACAATATTACACATCTATTTCTTGATGGTCAACATTCAGTGCTGTTTCATCTACGACTGCCCCTATCCCCAAAGGAAAGGAAAACTAAAGACTATCTATACAGACCTGAAGTATTCCCTTCTGTAGTTTTACGTAAACCAGGAGGCCATCTTAAGGTTTCTTTTCATGTTCAAGTTCACTCTATTCTCTGTCTATATAAGTCAGTGAAATAACAGCATAATGCATCAGCTTCACTGGCACATGGTACACCTATGCCCTTTCATATCTAACTCCAAGTGTTGCCTACTATCTACTGGAGAGGTGTTAACCTTACTACCATCCCTGCCACTGCCTCTGCCTTTACCACCATATCTCATGGATATACAACATTTTCTATATGTGACAGGTCATGAGCAAACAATATAAACAATAAATACTTAGAAAATAACAAGAATAATCATGTAGAGCAAGCACAAAAACACTGAAATGATCAAATGTGGCCTGTTTGTACAGTTTACACAATATAAAAGTTGAAAAGGTTGTAATAAATATGATTGTGTTTTTAGCGATATTTATTTATCCGACACATGTTGGACCACAAACTAAACAAACAAAACAAAACAAAAATCATTCTCAGGTGAAGAGCTTCTTCTTTTAACAACTGGCCTTTTTGAGTAGGTGGCAATGTCAACATAACGTGACACAAACTTATGTTCCGTGCACCGGTGTGACATGATGCCCCTGGCTGCTGCATGGGTAACATTGGGTTGTTTCATGTAGGGTTAGCAGAGTTGCATGGTTTACAACCACGTATGTATGTGTTGTTGAGTCTGCCTTTGTCTACTAATGGTGTGAATGTGAATGGTGTGTCAAATTGTTTCTTGCTTTAAACTAGAGTCATCATGCTCTTGGTATTTATTTCTGGAAGAACAAATGAATGAAACTGAAGGTGAAAGTGAAAATGATGGTGCACAAAGGTTACAATACCTGCCATGTATGACCACTTTGTTTTCGTCTCCACCTCAAACAACAAGCTCTGTGGGGAAGGGGGAGGAGGTTTGGGCAGGGTATTCCACTCAGGGACAGTGTGAAGAGAAGAGTAGAATTTGTTGCATTGCATGTCTGATATTACACAGGTTATAAACCCTCTACAGAGCCACAGCCATGTGGCCTGCCTCTCTCCCTCAGTCCCTGGCTGGGAGGAAATGATGTCATGCAGGTGACTGTGAAACCTGGGTGATGTCATCGCACCTTCCTGCCATCACTAGTGCAACAGGCGGCATAGACGTGTATCAAACAAACCCTGAACATTCTGTCAAACAAAGTGTGTCCATCATGAGGCTACATAAGCACAAAATGATAAGGACTTGGATAGAACCTGTCAGAGTGTCTTCTGCGTGAGGACTGACCATAAATGGCAACTGTAAACAAATAGGGCTGAGCACGGTCCCCCTTCTCCCCCACATCAGCACCCAAACCTCCCGGGCAAAGGGGGAGACTTCGTTTCACATCGGAAGGAAGCCAGACGCTTGTCGCACGGACAAGTTTGTCGCTTTTCTGGGACTTTTTGACACTTCCGTACAAGTTTGGTGGACAAGATCTGATCATGTGATAGCGCAGAGGCCAGCAGACACACAGACACGGCACGCAGTCGGGGACACTTTCGTTTTTCAGACATCAATATGACCATTAGCCGTGTGAGCGGGTGGAGAACGGAACAAAATGGCCCGGTCGATTTCTGCACCACGCACGGCATGTCTGGGTAAGAAACAGCGGGGAGGGAGGGCCTCACGAGCCGCCCGTGGCTCAGGGAAGCCCGCTGGGGTGATCGGAGGGAGATCTCGCTCATGCATGCGAAGAATTCGACAAATATTTGAACCCTCCCCACTCCGCAAGGATACCCCCTATGCCAGCCCAAAACAACGGACGATACGTAACGGACCATAGGCCCACGGGACTCAGAGCAAGCCCTCGTGCCCGACTTTGGAGAAAACTTTTCTGGTTCTATTTGTGGAAAGATCGTCTGCAGTAGAAAACACAGAGCTCCGCCATGACAGGCCAGGCGACGGCTCGCACCCACCTTGTACACATCGCCGTATGTACCGCTACCGATCCGCTGGATCAACTCGAAATCCTCCTGGGGATTCCTCCGCATGATCGTCGCGGTCTTGGGCGTCCCCATCGTGTACCACGGCTACCGTACGCGCTCGGGAAAATGCATGAAATCCGCCACAATTTTGACAACTTTTCACCAAGTCCGAAGTATTTGGGTTGACCAAAATCACGATTTCCTGTCCTGCGCACTGCGCCGCCCCGCGGCATGATGGGTAATCTGGGGGGCGGGGCACTTAAAATTCATAACGATTTTATGCGAATAAATCAGAATAAAGTTACAGATATGGTCCATTGGGAGTCGATCAATTAATGTTATGATAAAACACCGCCCGTGGGATGTGCAGATTGAAGAAAGACGTTCGCCCCTGTGAAGATGTTTGATGACATCACAAAGTTTTTGTCTTAGGTAAAGCCTCCTTTGTGACGCAACTTGCAATCCATCCGCTCCAACGATCGCTTCCACGCAGAACATTTCTGAATTCCCTTCTTATTGTTTCTCATTTACTCTCCCTCATTTGCTCCATTTCTCTTTGACGATTTAGTTATTATTTTCATAATCACCCCGGGAAAGGTTCTCTTGGAACCCTTCCTTGCCCTTGGCTACAACCCCCGCCGTATGTCAGAGATGTATGACATAGTATTATCGTAATATGCATGCAACAAAATGTGTGCATGTTGTCCGCTAGATGGCGCTGGTGCACCAATCTAGCCTTGTAGATGTAACATATGTTAGAGTGACTGGGGTTGAGCGCCATGAGGACATGTAACGTTACATCTATACGCACCTAGAAGAGACAGCACCTTGACACCATGTCTATAAAAAAAACTAGACATTAAACAAGGACATCAACAACATCTTCTACAGTAAGATTATATATCATAGGCAACCTGCGCAAATTCACCAACTTTGACTCTCCGTTGGATTGGGCTGCAGTGTCACGTTTGGATTGGGAGTACTTCCCTCCAAACATGTGGTGCCCTAGATATAGCCGACTCCGAGAAGGTTCCAGTGAACAAATTGTCAATAGATTTACCTTGCAAAAAAGTGCCAAGTTATAATAATTCAATACCTCTATGGAGACATATTACTGTGGTATGAAGTGTTATACGATGACTATCAAAGTACATGTAGCAACCTACTAGCCTCTGCCAGGCTTCGGGAAGCGGCTGGAAAGAGTAGAAATTGGCCAAATAGACAGATAACGTGCCAAGGGAGTTGGTCCGCGGAAGAGCACAGTTTACCGCTCCCGAGCCGCTTCCGGATGCCTGGGAGAGACTAGCAACCTACTGCCAGCTCACCTGTCCATAGGTCTGACACGGCATTTCAGTCACGCTGCCATGCGGAGAATTCATGTCTTGCAGGGATTCACAGCGCCACAAATCGAACCCGTGACCTCTCGACCTTGTGTCCGCTCGCTTAAGCCACTCGACCATGCGACGCCACAATGTATCTGGATACTTCTTTAATGTGATTCTTACAAATTTGTTATGTTTTTTTATCTTTGTTTACAAATTATGAATCAGTGCACCTATAGTTTGAAGCAATACATTTGTAATTGATTTTGTTATAAACAGTAATTATAATTTATAAGATTTATTAAAATTTATTAGCAAAGTGTCGTGTGTGTGCACTTCAGTTACGGCGATTTTAGACTAATATCTTACACGACACAACAAGTACAACAACAACAGCAGCAAGTTGAGGCCATACTCAACATTCAATATTCAAAAATCAGACTCGGCCACCCTGTCATGGAGTTACACAAATTACTAGTCTTTCAGTACCACTTGGGGAGCGAGTAATAAATGGTGAGACAAAAAAGGCAAGATGATGCAACGTCGTTTCAGACAGTGAATTTTAATTTTTTAATCACTTGAAAGATCGAAAATAGAATAGTGCTGAGCATATATATCCCTTAAGATGTTAGTCAACTCTGACCTCCAAGCAGATGTCTAATGCCGGCCTGTTCTGCACGTCTTTTGTGTAATCACGTTTGTCTTTATGCCGATGCACGTTTCTCTGTTTACCTTACTTTATGTACGTACAAGCAGAATCCTACGTCTGCTTGGAGATGAAGTAAAGTCTAGTCAGGGGATTTCTGGAGTACAAGTCGCTTATACCACCCCCTAAGGTTACCATCCATGTCAATAAGTACTATACATTAACAACAGCACTCTACATTTGACCACCAGCGGGTGTTGTCGGGGAAATTGTCCTCGCTATTGCACATGTGCTTTGCTTAATCACTAACATTGCCACATTGGGAATCATACATACTACTTAAACATCATAATAGCATAATGTACCGTATATACATTTTCAATTTATACAATGTTGAGAGAAACTATTCTACAGAGCAATAGCGACCATTGGAAGGAGAGAGGAGAGTATGAAAAACCTCAGCATGATGCTAGAAATTGTTTGGGAGGATTTAAAACCCCGACTCAAGAATCACAATAGGAATCTATGTGGAGCTCATGATTAACACTATGCAGCACTAGACAAACCATTTCCAACCACATTTCAGTCCAAAACATCACAAGTACGAGACAGCCTGTTTCCCCACCATTGGTGGTAGCACGTCCTGTTACAAAAGTAGAAATTCGCACTCACAGTTTACTTTACAAAACATCCATCAACAACTGCAAACACAGCAAACTAACCCAGTGTGACACACAAACGTGGAATGAATGCAGGGAGTGAAGAAACTGCCAAGCTGACAGACTAAAGAATGACCAAAATGTACCTTTTTACAGATGGTTATGTTCTTACTGGTTCTTCGAATGCAAGTGTTTATTTAATTCGGTAAATGATGTTATTTCAGGCTGAGGAAATGGAGAATATTGGATACATTTTTATCATACAGGAGTGAGTTGAGAGGCAGCAGGAGGGAGATCACGGGGGCAGGTATGGGTGGAGTGTTATTTACGACCACTGACGTCTGCGTACCAGTGCCGACACCTTTCAACATTCCCAATCGTTACTGCTAGTATTGAAATATCTTCTATGCCGACTAAGTAAGTGGTCAGCATGTCCTCCCTTCAGCGGCCGTGGATGCCTCCGGCAGCGTGAGTGGATTACTTCCGCCGTTCCTCGCGGCGGCGCTGCGGTGCCTGCGCGACGTTGTTGAGCTCGTCCTGCAGCCGCTGGGCCTTGTCCTGCAGCTCCTGCTGAGCCACCAGCGCATTCAGCTGCGCCTGAGAGGAGCGTAGGAAAATCGGCAAGGTCATCTGACTAGGCCAACTACATCCTGGCAAAGATGTGTAATTTTCTTAACCATACTTCACTACCAAGTCTTGATTTAGAATGCCGTATTTAATAGCTAGTTATATACATACTCATACATGCCCATAGTATCCATAAGTTTCTTTTTTCTTGATATATCTTACTGCAGACAACTCACAAGGATAGTAAGTAATGAATATGTGGGTCATTGAAGACTCACAAACTTACCACAGTGTCATCCTTGTTGGCGCCACTACCATCAGCTTGGACTTCACTGCTTTCGTTGCTCTCATTGCTCTCATTTTTCTTTTCCTCCTCATTTTCGTCATCTTCTTCTCCTCCTCTCCGCTCGATGTTGTTGATGTCTTCACCGTTCGCCTTCTGGTCACCGCTGGCCTCGTCACTCTGGCTGTTTCCCTCGGCTGACTCGTAGTCTGGTGCACCGTTCCCGCGCTCCTCCTCCTCAGGCGACTCCTCCCCTCCCCGCTCTTCTTCCATGTCTCCTCTCCGCTCTTCATCTTCCTCTTCTTCGGAATCATCTTCCTCATCACCTTCTTCTTGCCCGTCTCTCTTCTCCCCTTCATCTTCATCTCCATCGTCATCTCTCTTCTCCCCTTCATCTTCGTCTCCATCGTCATCTCTCTTCTCCCCTTCATCTTCGTCTCCATCGTCATCTCTCTTCTCCCCTTCATCTTCGTCTCCATCGTCATCTCTCTTCTCCCCTTCATCTTCGTCTCCATCGTCATCTCTCTTCTCCCCTTCATCTTCGTCTCCATCGTCATCTCTCTTCTCCCCTTCATCTTCGTCTCCATCGTCATCTCTCTTCTCCCCTTCATCTTCGTCTCCATCGTCATCTCTCTTCTCATCCTCCTCATCTTCGTCTCCATCATCATCTCTCTTATCGTCATCATCGTCATCGTCGTCCTCTCTCTTCTCCCCCTCATCTTCTTCTCCATCATCATCTCTTAGTTTCACCTCCTCTGATTGCTTTTCTTCGTCCTCTTCCTGTGATTCCTCCTCACTTCTCGTCTTTTCCTCGTCATCATCGTCCCCCTCGTCACCTCGTTCGTCCTCTTCCTCATCATCTTCGTCATCGTCTTCATCTTCATCGTCTTCATCATCATCATCGTCGTCTTCTCCATCGTCTCGACGGTCGTCTTCTTCATCACTTGGCTCTTCTTCATCCCTTTTCTCTTCTTCCTCTGAGTCATCTTCATCTGACCTCGTCTCTTCATCTCCATTGCCGCCTGTTGCAAATAACAGATTGCATCAACAAGCTGAGACACGCACAGAAACTGCTTTAGTCTTGATAACAAAGTTACTATGAAGGTGTCGATGCCTTTTTTCGTGAGGTATTGCTTTGCTTAAACATAAATCGTAATTAGTAATTTAGTATAAAGCATAGGACAACAACAGATGTTTAAAGGGTAATCGGGACATCCATGGGGGCCGTCTGATATGTGACCACATTACGTAGGGGATGAGGTTCTTCTGACATCGAAAATAACACACAGAGTCACCTTCTGCTTCATCGTCCTCGTCTGACTTGGCGTAGATCTGAAAGCCCTGTCGGGTCTGATCGGGGGCGTCCTCCTCCTGTGGGTCCTGCGGGTCGCGGTCGTTTCCAGCGATAAACTCATCCTCTGCGCTGTCTGTAAAACATGATTAGGAGAGGTTCAGTCTAAACTTTCTGTTCATTTCACTGTCAATGAACACATCGAGCTGCAGATGAGTCGGGATGCGTAAAATGGCGCTCTATGTATCTTAAGTCAAACAATTTGATCAGAACCAAGATGTTGCCAATCAAGACACGCTTCATCAAGACAGTTTAGACTTGACGTCTTGCTCACCCCTGTCCTCAACATCTTCCTCATCCGACCTGAGGTCCACCTGCCCATCATCCCGGGTACTGGCAGCTAGTTCTGCAAAACAACAGCAGCAAAATAACATCGAGAACAACAGCAGGAGCAAGTGGAATTGGAAATGATGGGTTTAAAGTTGCTAAGTCACAGCCATTTCACCTGGAAAAGTCTGCGTGAACGCTACCGTATGGAGAACTGCCCTCGTAGGTCAACTGTTTATATCGACCATTTTGTCTCATAACATGATGGGAGCATCTGAAGTCTGAAGTAGTGAGCTTTAGTTTGGGGCAATGCGCTTGTTTCGCAACATCAAGTTCTTGATTGTGGATGATTTCAAATAGAGAGATGCTGTCCTATCGTATGGCCCTTCTACTGTACTATTGTAAGACTGGGAGACAGCAACAAAAGAAAGCGATGAGGGCCCTTTCAGGAAGGGGAGGAAACTCAGTTTTGATAATACATTTTAATGGGCAACGATTTGGAATGTGCTTTGGGCAATTGGTATTGCATATGTCAGAAAAGTTGCTCTGTTTTAATGAGAGGACACGCCCAGCCAGGCAGAAAACATGTGTAGGACGTGGTTAGTAGAGAAGGACGAGAGTTAGAAGGAAGGGAAATGCGGTATATTCATGTCATTGTCGTAAACTCGTTAGTTGCTTGGGAGCGAGATCTTATCAATGATGTAAAAATGTTGACTGAACTGAACTGTTAACTATTGGATACAGTGTACAGCGCTCTGTCCAAGTTGATGCAGTTCCAACATCCCTGCAAGATGTCCGTGGAAAGTACTTACACCATGACAGGTTGTGGTTCTTCTGTGTCCAAAAGTCATGCAAGTCAAACTTCCAACAAAACACCGAACACTACAGGGTCTAGGGGAAGGGGAGTTTTCCTCGCAGTGTCAAATAGTCATGTAAGTCAGACTTCTAACATAGGTTAACACTGCAGGTGGGTTTGGGGAGGGGCGTGTTTTGGGAAGGGGGTGTGTTTTGGGAGGGCGTGTGTTTGGAGGGGGTGCCCTAGAATGCTGCCTGCCTGTCGCGTGCGTGTCCTCACCTGGCCGCCCCATGTTCTGCAGGAGGGTCTGGAGCATCTGGTGGTCCTGTTCCACCTGCCGCAGCATCGTTTGGATGGTCCCCACCATTTCCAGCTGACTCTTACCTACCGACACATCCAGCATGCGTGTTACACTCACCTGTGACGCCACAACTAAAGTAACGGAACTTAATTTCATGTCAGTGGAATTTACATGAATGATAGGTTCGTATTTTCTAAGTACTTGATATTTGAGACCTGTCTGCAGTACATTATAGATGACCCTACTCTACTTGTATTCCTGGTGCTCAGCAGGCCACTGGCCTGGCCTCACCTTTTTTGGCCTGTTCCACTGCTTTGAGCACCTCGTTGGCATCAGGAATCAGATCTTCCTCCACAGCACCTAGCGACTTCAGCTGGTTCAGCAGTTTCTCATTCTTCATCAGGTCAAAGATGCGGCCGTCTGAGATGCAAACAGCACAACACAGCCATAAATCTCAGAAATAGTACTGACAAATGGATGAATTGTGCTCAAGAAGGGGGAGTTAATGTTTCTTCAAGTGTTGGAATGTGTTCTTGAAAGTGTGATATAAAGGAAGATTTGCGATGGACAACACTTCAGGCAATCCTTTCTAGAAACATCTTGCCGCCAATGATCGACAAGATAACAAGGCTAACAGTAAGCAGCTTCTTCACACTCATTTTGCACATGAAGTCACGTGAAGTGAAGTAAGGAGGAAAGGCGCACCGTTAGCGATGATCTTCTCACACTCTGGGTCGGCAGGTGTGGTGACCTTCCTCAGGTGAGAGGTCACCAGCTCCACAATGCAGGCGGTCACCTGGGAACAACAGAACAGGACACCTTTGTTAGACAAGAGCCACACAATACTTAGCACTCTAGATTTGGACAGACACTGGGAAGCAGGAAAAGTCATGTGCATAGATGAAACCTATAACGTTAACCCTGTTCCCCCGCCTTATAGTTGTTTGCTATCTAGCTCTACATTGTACATGTAGGTAGGTGGGAGAGCCGCTAGGAGCGCTGCTCCGTTACACTGGAGTCTTTCCATCACGTAAAGCAGGTCAGGACAGACGTATGAACACCTTCCTTTGCACCGGAATACAAATTAGACACGGGAAGGGAGGTATTTCCCCTAAAATCCTCAATTTTTACCTTAGAAAAACAGTATCGGTCACATAGCAGGGATTCCTATGGCACATACGGGCGCTTAACATCACTGATATGATTAGTATCAGCCCGGACACATATATACGAGAAGATACCCAGGGTTGGCTGGGTGCTTTAGTATCAAATGTGATGAGTACTAGTATCAGCACGGTCACATATCAGAGATGATACGCTCGGACGCCCAGGTGCTTTAATATCATATCTACCGAGTGTCAGCCTTCCGGCCGCCATGACGGATGAGCTAATGTAGCGGAACAATCCTGCCTGGCTGCCTGCCTGATAGATGACGGGATTGCCGTCTGCATCTCAAGAACAGAATTACCTCTCGGTGGATGCACGGCGTCGTAACGACCTTTCAACTTTAACTTCAACTTTATTTGTTCAACCAGGTATCACACTCAGGCCACTCTGGCCTGTTTTTCAGGAAATCCTGGTACAAAAACACAGACAAACACCTAACAGTTAACAGATTCACAATACATACAAAGTCTAAAAATAGCACATAGTTAAAAAACTAATCTTAAATACAATTCGATAAAAACTGTTTAAAAGTTCTGAGACTGAGCTGCTGTCGTTGTTGTAGGGGGAGTGCGTTCCAAAGGTAAGGTCCATAGTACTGTAAGCTGTTCCTGTATGAGGTGACTCTTGCTGGTGGACAGGAGAGTAGGTGGGGGTCATAGTCCCGTAGCCGTTTTAACTCTGACCGAGTAGTGCGTACACTCAGTGTTGGTGGAGCTTCCCATTTGAACAACGATGTCATGTACACAGGCGCACATCCACGGACTGCCTTAAAGACAGAGACAAGAGAAGCTACTTCTGCCCGTTTACGCACAGGGTCTATCCCTGCCTCTGCTCGCAAGATGTTAACGGGGACATGGTCTTGGAGTTTGTGGCCTGTGATGAGCCTTGCAGCTCTGTTTACCAGTCTGTCCAGCTGTGATGTCAGAGTTTTGTTGCTCTGTACAAGACTTGGTAGCCAGGCTGTTGCACAGTAATCCAGATGAGATAGTACTAGTGTCTGGTACATGGTCTGCAACACTTCCTTTGTAACAAAGGCTCTGGCACGTCTCATTGCACCGAGTCCGCCGAGAAGCTTCTTCGTGATCCTTTGCACGTGTGCTGACCACCTGAGTGAGGGGTCCAGAGTGATACCCAGGTAGGTGAACGAGTCAACCTGCCCATAAACGTTCGTGCCGTCGGTTATGTTGACGGATGTCCCGGTATGCCTCAGTTTCTGAGGGAGCCCAAAGAACCTTTAGTTCGTGCACCACGAGAACTGCCGCCTTCAGGTTCCGCTGACCAGGCGAAAGCTCCCCTGGTTGGCTATCAGTCGTCGTCATTGGTTTTGAAACCTGCCGTTTGACCAGCAGGACACATTCTCCAGCAGTTGGGCCAGCTCGCTCAGACACTTTTTATCGTGAACGACATAAAAAGGTTCGGCTGTCCCGGAAATGATTGCTAACAACTTCAGCCATCGTTGACAGCAAAATTCGAGATGAAATGCCCTCCGGAGGATACTAGGGATCACATACAGTGACCACATCTCAAACGGTTAAGTACGGAACAGAGTCCAGCAAAACATTGGTCCATACCAAGACCTGCTAACCGCAGTTAGGAAACGAAAGCTGATGTGGTATGGCCACGTGTCACGTTTATTGGGACTAGTCAAAGCTATCATGCAAGGAACAGTCCAGAGAGGCAGACGAGGGGCAGGCAACGAAAGGACGGAAGGGTAATTTGAGAATGGACCTGCACCACACTAACGATAACAGAAAAACGAGAAGGGTGGAGGAACTTGTTGCCCGATGTTCTGTGGTGCCCCAACGGTCAAATGATTAAACTAAGGTACAGACGAGATGAGATTGCTGCAATACGTTTCATTTAGGTTGAAGCAGGATGAACCTTGATACAAAATCAACGCTCCATGGATCCAACAACCCCGATCGATGAGGACGGAATGAGACGTTTGACGTAAATCTGCTTTGTCGTAGCCATGACCATCGGTGGTAGAGAGCTGTATTCACGTCACGTGTAACATGTTACCGAGGAACAGAGCCGCCCAGCCAACCTTGTCCTGGTCGGGCTCCCGCCATGCGACGTTCCGAACACTTTTAAAGACCGACTTATCGCAAAAGTGGGGATAAGAATAATTTTCATCATTGTATTCCAGGAAAGATCTGTGAATAGTTCTGCAGACCATTCATAGCTTGATAAGGAAAGATTCGTTATTTCACTGTCCCATTTTTATTTTGGTATCAGTTCGACCGCGGTATGGTCACACCCAAGCAAACAGAAGTCATTGGATGGTATTTACGTTATAGTGTAGTTATAGGCTACACTTTCTTTTAGAAATTTAGAAATTTCCCATGAAATATTGACCTTAGACCACGCACATTCAATAAATGGGGCCCAATAATTTACCGTTCGTGACACGAGAGGCAACCTTTCAATATTTCATGTAGAACTGCCAGGTCGTTTGATTGGCACAATGCGGTCACGTGCGCGTCACGTGCTCCCTTAGGTGCTACCGCCAATTTGACCCCATATCATACTTCACAAACTTTAATTTAATTTCCCAATCTCCTCGGGGAATAATGACGATACGCGTTTATTTCACTCTTTTGACGGACCAGGCGACGCGATATCTGTCACGCAGCGTATCCTGACTCTTCGGTGTGAACTGTTGGCTCCCGGTCTATGTTTTAATTGGATTTTTGTCTTATGAAAAAGAACCGTTTCTAATTGTGAGCCTCCCAAGTATTGGGTATCTCAGGACAAAATCTGTGTAGAGTTGGTATAGGATCGGAGCAGTACGAAATAAGAACAAAGGCTAGAAAAACTGGGTAAAACTTAAATGCAAGATGCTCGTCTTTATGATGTTACAGATATATTTACCACTTTCCCCTCGACGTACAGAAATGGATTCGTCCGTAGTCTGTAGTTATATTTCTGCCATACCATAGGTATGGATGAAATATATTGTGTTCTCTCATGTTTCTTCTCCTTCTCCTCCTCCTTCTCCTGCCATTTCTCTAAATGAATTCAACTCTGTCATTTTTCAGCTAAATGACCTGAAATTTGGCATGGCGGTAGAGTGACCAAATACCCCCAGAATTTTTTTTCATTTTTTTTTATACAGGCTTTGAAAAATGTTGTTTTTTTTGGGGGGGGGGTCATTTTCAGGCAATAAATGTACGTTTTGGGATCTGGAGCCCTGGTACTACATCCGAATGACGCGAAATTTGGTATGGGGATACCTTGGACACATGCCCACAGAAAGTCATTCACGCTTTTGACGTACACTACTTTAAAATTGTGAAAAATAGGGCTTTTTTGCTATTTTTGGACAAAAAATATACATTTTTGGCTTCTCTTCCCTAATATTAAAACCGAATGACTTGGAATTTGGTATGGGGGATCCTTGGACAAATGCCCACAGAAAGTCATTCACGCTTTTGACATACATCACTTTTAAAGTATGTAAAATAGGGCTTTTTGGCTATTTTTGGACAAAAAATGTACATTTTTGGCTCCTGTGTCCGAATAATGAAACCAAATGATCTGAAATTTGATATGGAGGTGCCTTGGGCACATGCTCACAGACCATAAATCATACTTTTATCATATGCTACTTTAAAATTATAAAAATGGGACATTTTTGCTATTTTCAGACAAAAAATGTAAATTTTTGCCTCCTGTGTCCTGATAGTAAAACCAAATGACCTGGAATTTCGTATGGGGAATCATTGGGCACACGCCCAAAGAATGTTATTCACACTGTTGGCATGCACCACTTAAAATTGTGTAAAATGGGACTTTTTTGCTATTTTTAGCCAAAAAATACTTTAGTATATATTTTTGGCTCCTGTGCCCTGATATTAAAACGAAATAACCTGGGATTTAGCTATGGGGATACCTTGGATTACATCTAAACGTAAAAATATCCACAAACCACCCGCCAACCCTGGTATACAAATGCCCTATTTTCTGAAACAGACCTTCTACTGGATCACTTTGTCTGTCTTTGCTGCCAATCATCGTTTGCTCTCAAGCTGAAGACGAGCTCAGGTGATAAGGTTAATATAAACATAGAGACGTCCCTGCAGATGCCTGTCAGGAGCCTGAGTAATGAACTCGGCAGAGCGACTGAAGGCGGAATCCCGCCGAGTAAAACCCCATTAGAACGGCTTCCCTGTTGAGAGAGAACCTGGGTGATGAAATACGCGAAGTGAAAATGGCATCCCCGGTTGTACCATTTAGGACATGATAAACTCAGCAGAGTGAGTGAGTGAGGGTGGAATCCCCCGGTTGTGCCGTTTAGGATGTGATAAACTTGACAGAGTGAGTGGATGAGGGTGTAATTCCAACGTCCAACTTTTATATCACTACCGTATTTGAAAATTAATTGTTTGCTTATGTCTCTGTTATAGACATTGCACGAAAAGGACATCCCTAGCCTGTTCCCCCTGGCGCACAGGCGTGACTAGAATATTAATGCCGACTCTGGCCCGGCTGTGTCTACCCCTCTGATGTCCCAACGGCAGTGAAAACAGCGGACTTCAACTGTGATTCGCTATAAGGTGTGATGGCCCAGTCTTGTTGCTAGCACATAGAAGGGACCACATCACGGAACCGTTGAAGAATGCCTGCGGCCGTGCTATGAAATCATGTCTTTGCCCACGGTGTAAGGTTATTCTGGTTTTGTTCAAAGACAAAGTACCTCAAGGTCGGTGCTTGACACTAGGTGGGCGGGTGAAACATGCGCCGCTTTACAAGACGTAAGAATCCTAAGTCTTGTTTGCGAACCTTGCCAACTGACTGTTTAAGTTTCCTCAGACAGATGTTTGAAAGCGAGGTGCAGACACTAGTGTTCTTTCTGCGGCGTCAACCAAACGGACACGTCCGTCTACAGCACCGTCTGTTCTGTCAAATCTTTTGATGTAAGATTCTATTAAACAGATAACACAATCATGTTTCGTCCCGGGACACACGTTGCCGGCACCGAAGTGACCCAGATACATTAATGGCTCATGTTATGATCCATCCAAAAATGGTTTATAATTGAGTAATGTCTCGTACGGAACTATCATTTAGATTGGGTCCCGTTTCAGTGCTATGGAGCTCTAACGTACACTTTCGAAGAGTTGGATAAGTGTTACCATAACCAACCCCAAACCTGTCCATTTTCCTCTAAACTCATCCAGAAACCTCAGGCCATGGTGTCGCATACTATTACATGCGGTGTACTATCTTTAAATATCCCTAGCCACACGAATTTCCTTAATCGCGATACTGACACAGGCGGCACAACAGCAAAATCAGCACCAATGAGCATCAGGGATGATGGCACACAAAATCAGCACTAGAAACGGCACCAAACAATCAGTACTAAGGATAACACCACAAAATCAGCACCAAGGACGGCGCCACACTCAGGCATTCACGTCCCGTGGTTTACTGCGTACTACTTCAACCCAAACGTTGGCATGATATCATCTCTTGCTGTGCGTGCTAGCCCTGGCTCAGAACTCAATTAGCGCGAGTGCTGTGGCTGATTTACGTTGTAGTCATCAACCTCCAGAGTGGCTATACTTAACAATGTCGGACTGGGGCTGAGTTTAAAGATACCGAAAATAAAACACACATAGCAAACCATATGACCTTGACATGGCGAAGACAGCAAATACAAAATGCTGTGTTTAAACCTAAAGAAAAAAATTCATGAGGTTTCTAGACGATAATTGTGATACAAACGCCAGTGTCAACCCTACTCTGAGATGACGATTGTTCTAAGGAGACTTTTGAGACTCGCAGCACCCAAGCACCCCCCCACACACACACACATACACACACCACGGAGCACTGATCAGCAGCTGGAAGGATGACGCACGTCCTGGGCGCTGCTAGCGGGAATTACGCCGTCCGGATCGAAGTGAGGTGATCCCACGGGTCAGCCCCGAGCCCCGGACACGATTCCGCCATTAGCCGGATTACATTCACTCCCGCAAATTAGATAAAACAACTTAAAGGTACCCGGGGACTCACGCAGGTATAAAACTGCAGTGGGAGCCGGCTCGGTAATATTGTCACGGACGTGACTTATGCAGTCTGTTTCCCTGTGATAAGTTACCGGTTCAGACACAGCTGGGACAAAGGACGGCCCAGAAGTTTGTCTGTTTGATCCAGTAAATGTGACCCAGGGGCAGGGCTAGGGAGAATTACTGCCGGTCTGAGAATCGGGGTTGTCTAAAAAAGGTCTTCGGGAAATTAATTCTCTCAATGTATGGGGGCCCGCATGCCCTTTTCCGTAGAGCGTAATCGGCCGTTTTAATTCTACGTAGCGCGTAGACGGACCGTTCTAATACAACGTAGAGCGTAATCGCTGCATTTTGCGTAGAACGTAATTCGCCATTTTATTTTACGTAATGCGTTGTAGCTACCTGGAATTTATCGTAAAGCGTATTGGGGAAGGCTTCTTGAATTCAGCGTAATACGTAGCCGACTCTTAAAATTTAGCGTAGAGCGTTGTCAGGACCCCCCCATGCAGGCCCCCATGTATCTGTAATATTATGTCTTATTCCTTGTGCAAGGTATTTCTTCCAAATTTCCCTGCGTCACTTCGTCCCTCTTTTCCCGCCCTCCACCCTCCCTTGTCCGTTCTTCACTTCCGATGCTTTTTCAATAACAAGCTAAGACGAACGGCGATCTATCGATGTAGTGAACCGTGAACAATAAGGCAAAGGGCACGCACGTTAGGGGTTTATGAAGGTGCTGGCAGTTACGGTAGATGGTTTTCATTTACATGTACATGTACGTGTGTAAGATGCGTGTGCCAGGTGGTACATGCACGAGTGAACATAAGACTGACCTGGTTGGTGTTGTCGTCTGTCCCCGTCCCGTCCGGCAAGGAGAGGTCCAGGGGCGACGGTCTGCTGAACGCTGAGGAAACACAATGGCAGACATGTCAAACTTTGTTGCTTCTAGCATCATCATTCAAAGAACCCTATAATTTCATTTATGCAACAAAGCATTGTGCTATATATTTAAGTTATGTACACATTGTACAATCATTCAATGATCTCTCTCGCTCTCTCCTACAGGGCTCGTCAGCCTTCACTCAACTGAGACGGGGGTCGGTACAGACTTCCTGGCACATCAAACCCTTTACCAGGGTCACATGTCTGATGTTATTATGTGGATCATTCTAAGCGTGACCGTAGATACGGCCACAAATGTGTTACGTCACGAGTCACTATGTGGCAGTTTTCTTCTTCCTCACGTTGGTTAAAGCTGAGACCGAGTAGATACTCTTCCATGCCGGCGCCGCTGAGACGCCGTGAAGGCCAATGGAAACACGTGATTTATTGCGGCAGAGTGGGTTTGATGCAGGCCTGGTAGGAGGAGGTTTGTGCGCCGCGCTGCCAGATCGTTACATTCTGCATTAACTAAATTGCGGCAGCCACGCTGAACATGCAACAAATTGGATAAACGTGCCGCGCAAATAAGGTCACCGCAACTTCCGCAACCTCACCAGAACCGAACCCGACTGCTGTCGTCTTTTCATTGGCCTACAATGGCGCCTTTTCATTGGTCTACAATTGGAACTTTTCCACAGCGTGATTTGTATGTAGGTTCAGCTAATGGCTGATTCCATTAAGAGATGTATTACTTTCATCATTGTGTACCTAACGTAGGCATAACTGAAAAGCCGCGGCGTTACTAAGGAGATACTGTATGACTGTATATATGCCAACAACATGTATGCAGCGAGGGAACTTCAACCCTACGCTTTGAAACAACAGCGGTAGGAATACTACTAAGGTACAGGTGCAGTATGTTTTCACTAAGTATCGATTCCCGAACAGGCCTTTCGCCCAACAAACTGTGATACTGTGGGAAAAGTGCGCTGAGCTGCAACGAACTTCGTAAGTTAACAGATCTACTGAAAACGATGCAAAAGTTCATTCATGCCGATTTCGACATTGTGTATTTATAAATCAGTCTTCTAAAATTACTATCAAGAAGATGAACTGCCAAATCTTGTATCTCTGTATCTCATATAATTGTCGAACAGTAAAGTTCATGTTTCTGCTCCGACATTTTCCAGTTCTAGATGACATCAGAGCTGCTCATTGCGTTGATAACCATTACTGAAGTGTAATTTCACAAGGGCCCGCAGATTTACAGAACGTCGAAAAGTCCGTAAATCGAAACCGCTGCTGAGGTGCTAATGGGCGCGCTCTGTCACTGCATGCGGAAGGAGCTAAAGGTGTGTTTATGCGGCGTTATTGTGTTTGCTGCCGCCAGTGAACGCGTGTTATTTTAGGGGGGTACACGGCACTATAACGTTGCATCGTGTACCCGGAAATGCAGTAATTCTTTTTACACAGATAAGGCCGTTAGGTCGCCATATTAACGACCCCCGCGGCCATAAAGGCCCGGATATTGTACCTGCTGTCTGCGTCGTGACCTGGTTTCTACACAATGTAGAGGGATTGATGTCATATATAGGTCTGGGCTCCAGGAAAACTCCCATCAAACCATCAACATTTCTCCGCTCCAGGAAAAGGCCCATCAAACAGTCATCATTCGAGCCCATCTGGACTTGTCTCGAACATCTGTCAGCCAATATAATCTCGGAGCAGACTTTTGGATGGAAAGTTATAACGCATTCTGTGTTTTTTTCCCTGGCGTTTTTCTAGCACGCAACAACTGAAGGATAGAGTTGGGGCAGCCAGAGTTGGGGCAGCCAGAGTTGGGGCAGCCAGAGTTGGGGCAGCCAGAGTTGGGGCAGCCAGAGTTGGGGCAGCCAGAGTTGGGGCAGCCAGAGTTGGGGCAGCCAGAGTTGGGGCAGCCAGAGTTGGGGCAGCCAGAGTTGGGGCAGCCAGAGTTGGGGCAGCCAGAGTTGGGGCAGCCAGAGTTGGGGCAGCCAGAGTTGGGGCAGCCAGAGTTGGGGCAGCCAGAGTTGGGGCAGCCGGAAAACGTCCCAACTTTTGGAGCAAGCAAAAACAGGGTCTATGCTTGACACCATGGCAGAAAACGTCTGGATTTTCTATCCAGTATCCCACTCGAACGTCCCACGACCTCAGGTGACCTCTACAGAAACCAGTGTTGCTAGCGATGCGGACTTGCATGACGTCTGGCTCCCTAGAGATTCGCGCTTAGTTTATGTAACGATCCCATCGGGCGGAGGGGCGAGAGTAAAAAAAACGCTGACTGCGGGAGTTTCTCGTCAATGTTGTGATCTTTAACTAATTCAGACTGTCAGGACGGAGAGGGCGAGAAGACGACAAGCTTGGGATAGATTTACTTTTTGTCAGGAGACAGCTTTTCATCCAGCAGATTAAACGCCACGTAGACTTTCAACAGTTCGGTAAATGCTCACTGTTGTCAGCACTTCAGGTACATCCCATCTAACACACCAGATGTAACGTTACTTACATGGGTTTATGAATATGGGTGTTTTTATACTTCTATTTCCACCGAGAGTACGCCATAGAGAGGCTCATTACAACACCGGTCCATTAACGCTGTTGACGAATCTCTTCAATTCATACAAGGGCAATAAACCAACAACGTCTGAACCCCGGAGGCAACGGGGCAGAATGTACGTACGTGGCAGGCTGGCACAAAACAACTGCCTGATAACTCGTCACCCATATTACAGCTGTCTGATAACTCCTCACTAATATAACAGCTGATAACTCATCACCAATATCTCAGCTGTCTGATAACTCCTTACTCGTATAACAGCTGTCTGATAACTCCTCACCAATATCACAGCTGTCAAATAACTCCTCATATGCCAGTATTATTTACCATGACACGTAGTGACGATAAAGCAAGAGCGATGAGTGAGCAGTAAACCCCCGATCCGCTCCCAGGCCGGCAGCTCGGGCTAGGAGGAGATTACGACACACAAAAGCAATTTTAGCTGGTTTGCCCTTCAGGCGGAAGGTCACATATCTCGAAGATGAAGGTCAGGAAGGTCTTTCCAGTCCTACAACTGTCACAGTTTTCAGTTTAACACCCACCCACCCCAACCGATATCTGTACTAATATTGCGACCAGGTGTCTCTGGGGAGGTGGGGGTTCTGGTGCGGGATAAATGGCCAGTATGAGAAGGTGACCTGAACCATCGCGTTTCCCGTACTCAGGAATGTTGCATGACAACCGCGCCTAGGTGATGAATTATTAATAAATCATATAACACCGGGGTCACGATGTTGTTTTTAAAAAGATG
This sequence comes from Branchiostoma floridae x Branchiostoma japonicum, assembly GCA_013266295.2. Classification (NCBI taxonomy): domain Eukaryota; kingdom Metazoa; phylum Chordata; class Leptocardii; order Amphioxiformes; family Branchiostomatidae; genus Branchiostoma; species Branchiostoma floridae x Branchiostoma japonicum. The sequence continues at coordinate 21,370,601 of CM023840.1, forward strand.
CTGCCAAATTTTGCTGCTCGGTTCTTCTGAAAACTTCCCGAACACAAAGGTCGTCTTCAAATGCCTCAAGACATTAATGAAGCTTTGCTGCGAGCCGCGAGTCTGTCTTACGAGGGGGGGGGGGGGGGGTCACAAAGTAAACATGACACCGGAGCATCATTAATATTCATAGAATCATCAGCGAGCCGCCGATACCTGTCCTGAGGGATGCAGGGTGGGGAGGTACTTTCCTCAGAGGAAATGGGTCGGAAATATTTCAAAGTTCACTGTATGATTTGTATTTTTTTCTTTGGGATAATCACTTCGGTATAAAACCGCTTTATCTATCCCTGATGGTGACACCAAAGTCAGTAAGTCTGCACGTAAAACGCTACACTGTTGGTGGCTTTGTCCTTGTCTAACGACTGTCCCAACGCATTAACAATGTTTGGATGTAACGCGGGTTTATGCTACATGTTAAATTATGGTCCTGAGTCGAAACTAGCCTGGACAGGCACACACGTAATCATACCAACTTCCATCCACAGATCATGTTCATTTGCACCGATCCCTGTTCAGCCTAAGGCAACCTGACGGCCGTCTGATCAGTTTATCTCGTGCGGTTTGTACCCATGGTCCCAGAGCGGATTAACACCCGAATGAAATCAGAGGACACAGATCTTAATAACCTTCTGATGCCGAAATAGCCGCACAAATGGTCCCGTTCGCACCGTTCCAGACACTCCACGGCCCCCCCCCCCCGGAAACTTTGTTTGGTACCAATGGTATTCGAGAGGCTCCGCCAGGGCAGAGGTAACACTAACAACCGATCCTGACGACACCTGAGGTGTTCCTACCTGAGGGTACCTGGCAACCATCGGTGCTTTCATTGTACCATTAGGCCGGACTGCCCTGAGGTAGAGTCTTCCAGGTGCACCTCAGTTTCAGGGCGAAGGGAAGGATGTACAGGTGTGGACTCACCTTGAGCAGACAGGCAGATGAGGAGGAAGGTGAGCGTGGCGTGTCCCATGGCGATGTCAGGGCGGCACCAGAGCGCTTAACGCGGAACGGCTGACGACAGAAGTACGGTACGACGCGGAGGCTGCAGGAGCCGGCTGTGGGCGCTTCCCGGGGGCTGTTGGCGATTCCCGGGGACTGTGGTTGCTTTCCGTGGGCTGTGGGGCTACCCTGGGCTGGAGCAGGTTTGTGCGCCGTGAGGTGTGGGCGGTGTGGAGGCGGGCCGGCTAACGGCGATCTGCCCGTGGATTCCCGGAGAATGAAAGCGAGGCTACGCCAGCCTGATGGAAACAGAGATAGAGAAAGAGAGCGGGACCGTCAGCTGGGCATGCGCACACAGGCCTGCTGAGGGATGACGTCAGAGGCGCACAGCAGCGGCCTGAATCACGCAGATTATCCTCCAATGAACGGGGCGCTTCATTCACAACAGGACCACTCACGATGCAGGAGGGTCTGCATGGTGAGGTGTACTTGAACGCCAACAGGCATAACGCATTCAGTCCTGGCGTAGCGGGTGTTGGGGTCCACAATATGTCAGTCATTACATGCAGGAATAAATCTAGCATATTAATGAATGTAGTTATGGGCAACTTATTTGTTGTGAGACCAATGCCTAAATGCTATATAAAATTACACACACACACACACACACACACACACACACACACACACAAACACACACACACACACACACACACACAAACACACACACACACACACACACAATATGACATATGGATGGTTGGTAGATAGATAGATTGACTGATTGATTGATTGATTGATTGATTGATTGATGTAGCGTTGATTGACTTATAGAATACACAGACTGTCCCGTTTTACTGACACAGAAGAGGTGACGACATTCCCTCCCTGCATCTGCTTGGAGATTTACATGTTCCTGCCAACAGAACGCGATTTAATCAGGCTACTGCCAATGTGCAAGGTAAGGGGGCTTGTTGATGACGTCGAGTTCCCATCGATTCCGTTGCCATGGCGACCAGCTGGATAATAGTCCCCTGACAATACCGTCTGTCAGGCGATGTTCAGACCCAATCCTACGCCCAGATTATAGCTCCTCCGAGCGCCATTCATGCCCCTCATCCCAACATTGCTTCCGGACAATCAGGCAGACATTCCTGACGTGAGGAGGGATGAATCAGGGGATGATTAATTCCGTTCTACTGTAAACAGGCTCACAAAGGTGTTCGTATGTCCATTGAACGGAGCTCTTCGCTGTAATAACAACTATTTTTGGATGTAAAAGTGGACAATTACACAAAGAATCTGAACTTTTCATCTTTTATCACGATCGTGCGGCAATGTGTCGTCAGGATGGGCAACTGGCAACGGTGACGTAATGATGAAGGTTTGACATTTTAAAAAGAGAAAGGCTCCTGGTAGTGTTTCTATGAGCCTTTAAATCACCCCACGTCGTTGTCAGGAAGTCACCTTTATTTGTGAGTGTCCTTGATGTTACAACACATGTCTTGAATTAACCAACCACCGTCGCGCAGTCGCCTAGCAAGAAGCTTCGAAACTTGCATTGGGTTAACAGTACGGATACTTCCATGGAAGATTCGTCACAGGAATGAAGAACTGTGCCATTTTATCAGTGTTGTCGGCGTTGTCCTCGGAATCGGGAATGGACGGTTCGCAGCCCCTTTGAACCCCCAAAGGTCGACAAATGTCACTCGGAAGGATAGTAGTTTTCGCGTATCACTAGCGGTCAGCGTAGCCACCTGCCAAACTCCAGGTGTTCCACCTGTTGATAATAAACCCCAGGTCTTTCGCCTGTCAAACCCAAAACCCAGGTGTGCCGATCAGCGTAGACACTTGTCCAACCCCAGGTGTGCCTTTTGACATGGCAGGGGTGACAGAGTCAGAGGAAATGGCAAGTTCTTGCATGAACACTAATTGGTTCCATGTGTAACATCATCCGTTCAGATGAGAAAACGACAACAATCACAACACGGCAGTAAGGATCAGAATACAGTACATAATCAAAACAAATCGCCACGTCCCCTCCAAATAAATTACCTGCTTCAAATTAAAATTAAAGGGTCACAAACTTATGGTTACCCTGGCAATAGTTCCCACTGTGGGAGTGCTTTTGGAGAGCTTAAGATGCAGCTATGTTGGCCAGTTAGGCAGACGGCAGACTTGTTAATGAACTAACAACTGCCATGTTCATTCCCGTCTCAATTTGTGGTCTGCAGTGCCGAACAATATCCTCACAAATTAGAACAGATCTCGGACAAAAGGCACTTCCCGCCCAATCACGCTCGCCGTTTCTCATCCGCCTGGCCGGGGTGACGTATCGATTTTGTGAATTCGCGGAGATGATCAAATATGAGACACTCAGACAGCACGATCCGTCTCATCTCCGGTTGGAGTTTGGAGGTTGGCTCCGTGCCATAGTTTCTGTTCCCTGGCACAGTTTATTTATTTCTGTTTTCTTTAGCCAGGGTAGACCAGCTCAGTGACTTTACACTTCTTTACAGCGGTGCCCTGGTCATTCATGAATGACATATATATATATACACAATGCAAGTAAAAGAAAAGAAAAGAAAACAAATGAAAATTAAACGAAGTACAGCCAAGAGCCAAATCCAAATCATATAACCTAAATCATAATCGACATATTTTGCTGGGTCAGGAGGTCACAGGTCAGCTATGCTTGAAGTATTGCCCGGACGTAGCCACTCTCTGTGTCACTGTTGCTGGCAAACCATTCCAGGCACATGCATAAGCAAACTTCCTACGCCCACATACTAGTTTGACTTTTGGAAGCTGGCACAATTCCTACAACTATGGGGAAATCAGCACCAAGGACAGAAGTGTTACAGAAAACAAGGCACTGAGAAAGCAGTACGGCACACAGCTTCTCTTTGGGCATCTATATCAACCAGCCGGCGCAAGCACCATTTGTCCCAACAAACTAACTCAGTCCCTGCCACAGTTTCTAGAACAATCGATAAATCAGCACCCAGGACAGGTGTGTTACGGAAAGCAAGGCGGTTTCTAGCTCATGTGTGTCTGTATGAACCAGTCAGTGTGAACACTCTTGGATGTATCATACCAGCCTGCTTGGTACCGCACTATATGTGGCATATGAAGATTTCAGGGCTTAGATGTGAAACGTAGTTCTATGTAATATAAACAGCATCCGCTTCTGCACCCACCCACCCCCATACACCCTTCAGATACGGGTGTCTTGAGAAGCGTATTCTGTTCTGCACAAACAAGCGACTCGTCGTCAGTCCACAAAAAGTACGGGTCGGAACCATGCATGTAATTTCCACAGAGAGCTCTCTGGCGCTGATGAAGGGTTTTGATGTATGACCGTCCTCCCAGTGTTTAAATCATGTGACAGCTGTGGCGAGTAATTTCCGCCGCTGCCTGATGAGATTGGAGTTTCCGCCCACGCCATGGTATGAACATGACCTTCCCTTCCCTCCCTACGGGAGAGGGGGCTTCAGGGATAACACTCCCACTCTAACAGTTTATATGCAGCACGTAGCGCAAAATCTGCATTCGGTGGGCAGGAATACTACTTCTAATAATGACCAGGAATATCCAGAGTTGACGATTTGTTGCCTTACAGGAGACTTGTGCAGTAAGACTACAAATACCCTCTTACCGGCAAATGAAGAAAGCATTCCTAAAGGATTCAGTTTCTCTGCAGCATGACTATATCTGGATACTGCAGCTGTGATAATGGTTGTATCAGGGGCACTCAGAGTTGATGGTTTGTTAACAGACAGGGAAATTGTGCACTTAGTCTCTGAATATGATCTTGCTGGGAGAGTTTGAAATGAAATACATGTATGAAGTCTGCAGGACTGAGTAGGCGATTTCTGATGCCAAAATCCTGCAAAATGTCTTCAGGGACAAATGCCCAAGAGGAGGGATTTTTCCTGTCTACAGAATATCTATTCTGCTATACTATAGCTATATACACAAGAAAACAGTGACACATAAAAACAGATATACAAGATGACAATGACCAGAAATAAAATGATTTATTTGCACATAGGGAACTGATGTTGGGTGCTCAACATTTACCAGTAAGCATAAAGAAAGAAAGAAATTTCAGGAATAGTAATAAGAGGAAGATATCAACAACAGAAAAAAGCTATCCTGAACTGTTTGTTATAAACTGCAGTCCTGATCTGTTAAAAATACAGCTTTTGGTCTCCTGTATTATACTGCAATATTAATCTCAATACAGTAAAAGGGTACTACTTGAGATAAAAGGAGATTCCTGCCAGTCAACGTTGCCTGAAATGGCTCAAAATGACATTCACTTTAGCAAAACATACAAAAACATCCCCACAACATCTCCTTTTGCATAGAAAGGTGCAGGTTTGGGGATATTTGTAACACAATGTAGATTCAGCTTTTGACAAAAAACACAACAGCTAAACCCTGTATACTAGTATACGGGTCAGAGCCATGATTATTTACAACATCTATGTGAGCCACAGAGAACTGTAGACATCTGGTGGGGACTGAGCAAAACCAGCCACATCCTGCTGGCAGTCAGTCACTGTTCTCTGTGAGACTGAGGACTGCTGTGGAATTCCAACATAGCCAGAAACATCAGCTGACGGCTGACTTTGGGAACCTATAATATTCCAACAAACATGGTGATTGTTGCTTCCATTCAAAAAGAACTTTCTTCTGTTATTGAGATCTGTTTGAGCTACAATTACTGATGAAGTCTTTTTCACATTTTTTTTTTGACTGGAGTTCCAAAGCCATGTCCACAGGTCTCTGAGGTTCCTTGCAGGCATGACTTACACTGCCATACTCTTTTGGGAGACACTGGTCAACTAACAAGGAAGTCATTTTTCACCTTTCAATGGCACCATGTTACAAGCCCAATGTTTTAACTTACTTAGCCTCCCTGCTACATCTCCTTTGAAATAACATACTGCTCTTTACCTCTAGGCACAGAGGTATTGTTATTGGTGTGTGGGTGTCTTTGGGTGTGTTTGTCTTGTATCCGAATGGAGTAGAGTGGCTGGAAGGGAGGGGGATCGAGATTTTGTAACCAGAGATTGACAGTAAGGTCTACCAAAAGTTACTGCAATTCACTTAGGGCTTGTCACAACAAGTTAGGTTTGTGCCCTTCTGGCCTATCAGCCTACGAGGTTTCTGCCCTAGGCCTGTTTGAAAGGATGTCAGACCATCTCTTTTGTCTTGTCAGTAAAATCACAGAAACTCTAAACAAATCCAGAGGTTTCAAATATCTGATTTCTTGTTTTAGTATGGCCTCTCCATCACAAGATATACAACATGTATAGGTATAGAAGTATTTGAGTTTAACAATCAAAAGCTACAAATATCTAGGCTCTTTACAAAGAGTTACCAGTGCCAGGTGCTTTTTTCACTAACTACTCTATTGGACCACTAAATTTCCCATTGTCTAGTCTTACACACTTGTACATGACTGTAATAATACATGAATCAGGGCACAACAACAGAAACAGCTTCCTGAGATGTTACTAGTCACTAGAGCGCATCGACTCTGGCTGCAAAGATGACAATCTGTTTTCCCACTTCCTTCCGCAGGTCTTCCTTGGAAGCATTCGGGTGCTTCTTGCAGTAGTCAGCAATGGCCAGGATACACTCTTTCTGCAGGGGAAGGGGACAGAGTCAGCTTAGAGAACATTTGTGAAATCAACACCTACTTCTGCATAGTACTACTGTCAACACATGACACCAGTTTTGAATGATGTCATTGCTAATACATTTGTAACTCTTACTGAGACATCCATACATGGTTATCTTTTATTACAGGTAATTTCTATTCGTTTTTTTTATATTATGACTACTATAAGGTGTACTATACAGTGCCGAAAATCTGGAAATGTGTCCTAAGCAACAATGAAATTCACATACATAAATACCTTGTACATGTAGTTACTTGCTTAATTTTTCTGTAATGTTAATGCCACATCACGAGCAGTAAACCCTATTAGTATTACTGTAACATGTGTGCCTATTTGTTTGTTTGTTTGGATGATAGACATATGTGCTTGTTTGGATGTGAGTTAGGCATGTGGGCTTGTTTGTTTGGATGTTAGTTAACTAGTTAGACAGTACCTTGTACTTGTCTATCTGGTCCTGTCCAGTGGCACGTTGGAACAGTTCGTACCCCACGCGGGCCTGTGTCACCGTGCTCAGCAGCTCTGCACCTTCTGAGCTCTTGTCCAGCCAGGCTAGCAGAGCGATCTGGGGGGGGGGGGGGGGGGGGCAACATGTCACAAGGTGAACACTATGCATGACTGCTGAAAACACCACCCAAGGTAACCACCCAAGGTAGAGAGGTGGACATGGTTTCCCCTCCTGGGGGTGGAAGGTTTGCGTTTTTCAAATACAAATTGAGGCCATTTCCTGGGAGTTAAACTAATATTGCGTTCTAAAGCGACAAGAATTCAAAAGCGCTGTCATTACAGCATGATGGGGGCACGCTTGTTCGGTAGCACAGTATGTTTTGTTAAAGGCTGAAGGATTCAGAACAGTGGAATGATTTTGAAACTGATCATGGAAAACAAAACCGTACAAAACAAATAAAGCAACTCCTTGATAACATTCAAGGATGTTTAAAAGTTTAAAACACCTGGGTTTTCACACATCATTTTGATTGGACAACATTATAGGGAAACTGCGTCATCATGAATCACCCTACTAAGCCTCCCCTGGTAACCAACTTGGAATGTCGGACGACTCGGACCATTACCAACTCGGCCCAGTCAACTCGGCCCATCTGCCTGGTCAACTCGGTCCACCCCCCTGGTCAACTCGGCCCATTTCCCTGGTCAACTAGCGGCCCAATACCGGAGACAGAAATTTAGGCACCAACACACACAAGTTACCATGTCTGTCGCTCTCACTACTAGTCTCAGGTGTAAACTGGATGACTAGACTGTTTCCATAGCCGAACAATTCAACAGTTCGAAGTTGTCTGACAAAAAACGCGGTCTGTATGAAAATCATGTTGATTGTCCAAGCGCCGGCGGTTTGGGACGTCAAACACCTCAAATTCAACAGTTCGAAGTTGTCTGACAAAAACGCGGGCTTTATCTAGAAATATGTATACAGAAAGCAGAACACTTTTTTTTACGAAGACCTGGTATTTAAGTATGTGCTCCAAGCATATATCAAATGTATTAGTCAACAGCCAGACTCGAAACCTAGTTAGCGACCGCACTATTGTAGTTGTGTATATTTGATGGTTGGGCCGAGTTGACCAGGGCGGTGGGCCGAGTTGACCAGGGGGGTGGGCCGAGTTGACCAGATTTGCGATGGGCCGAGTTGGTAATGGTCCGAGTCGTCCTGCTTCCACCAACTTGTTATAATAAAATTTTTATTAAAAAGATGCTCAAACGCAAACGGCTTTCGTGTCATGTTTTTAATCGATTTGTGCCGGCTTCTGTGCTCAAACTTACACAGTCGGAAGAAAGACAAATTCCTATGTGTTTGACTGATGATCTCCATGTTATCATCAACATATTTCCTTCTTGTTTATGCGGGAGATGTTTTCCTGGGCGGGGTCAGGGTGACACTATAATTTTCTGCTTATGCCATAAAATTACGTTTCCCACACCGTTGAAGCATTTGTTACCTTCAACCCTGTCTGAGGCTCATGTTAGAAGCATGTTCTCTCGTGTAGAATTGAGATAACGAACCTGTTGTAGGAGTTCCGCGTTATTTTCTATCCGCAAACTGTCCGCCAGGTCGAGAAGAGAAGCCATCTTGGAATTTAATTACACACGGCCGATTCCAAGTACGGGCAAAGGTTAGGGGAGTAAAAATATTTAACTTGAATCAGTGCAGTGGTAAGAAGCTCAAATCATATTGATTTACGAAAGTTAAACTCTACTTTACTGATTTTATTTTTAGTATATGGCCATTTTACGACATGATAAAAATTTTAAGTGAAACTCTAGTAGAATCGTCCATTTACCTTTGACCTGATTGATGGCAGTGCCTGTTCGCTCAGACACGAAATCTTCCCGTCTTAACCCGATTTTCTCCTCTTCTTGTTAGAATCTGTGCTTGTCCGTGACATGGCTACAACCGTGAGCATCAACCCCGCCAGCCCGCCGATAGGTTAGTCTCGTATCAGTCGGAAATCCGTCATTTTTATCTGGACATTCTGCGCGCGTGTTTGAGATGATTTCATCATGTGGCGTGGCGGTGCATGGTGTAATTTGGACCCGGTGCCATGCAACTGCATGATGGATGCCTGCGGTTTTCCTTCCTCGTGTATAATTTGCCATGTTTAATACTTATCGTCTCTACTAAGCCCACCGTTTCCGAAAACCCATCTTTTCATAATTTGGCTTTTGGAGTGATTTGTAGGTATCTGATTCCCTATGATATCCTCCCCCTCCACCTTACCTGTACCTCACCACACCTGTACCTCACCTGTACCAGGTGTGCTGCTGGCTGTAGAACACCTGAAGGACTCGGTCCCAGTCCAGGTGCAGGAAGGCAAGAACACTGGACTCAAGGTGAACGGGTATGTCCTGGTTTTCATTACTTCTGCCAAGGAGACTACTTGTAAGTTTTCAGTGCAGTCGGTATTTGTGTGTGCAATTAGCTTTCAAATTCAAACTCCCTTAGTGTGTGTGACTGTTGGTGAACAAAATATCTCAAGAAGTGTTGGATGGTTTGTCTACACCTGATGAAATTTTGGGCCCCTAGTGGCTTGCTCTAGTATTGCAATGAGAGTATTATGAGACCACATTCTTTTTGATGATAGATAGGCCTCCTAGCAATTTTCTTCAAAACTGCAAGTTTTTTTTTTTTGCAGCTTGAAAAACACAGAAGTAATGGATGTTATGTTTTTAACAAAAAAGTTGAAAAATAGCTTGAATTCAGTAAGATTTCCACATTCTGGTTTCTTTGCAAATTTGTAGTGAGCATTGTTTTTGTGTTCCAGGGATGTGACGTTCACAACTGTCCCGTCCATCTGCCGCTACCTGGCACGCCTGGCACCTGGGAAACACCTGTATGGCAGCAGCAGCCTGGAGGCAACCGAGGTAGATGTGTTTTCTAGTATCATAGGTAGTGTACAGTAGTGAGAGGTTTTTCATGTGTATGGGCCACCTGGCTATTGGCTTCCTAAAGGAAACATCAACTCCTGTAAGGTAAAGAAGATTGCCCCCACACAGACTTTCCAGTGTACCATCCCCAGGTTCCCAGTAGGATTTCAGAAAGGCAGTCAGCTTTCAGACAAATTGCTGCTCTGCCAGGCTGGCTGGACTTTTGAACGGCATTCTTTGGAGTCAGACTCTCTAAATTCGTACAGACTTGACAGATATTTCACCATTAACCAGATAGAAGTGAAAATAAACAAGAGTTGGTGCAAAAACTTGATCCATGGATCTTGTGCTTTCCTGTACAGTATACAGCAAGTCTAACTTCTGTCCCCACATGACCCCAGGTCGACCACTGGCTGGAGTTCAGTGTGGGCCGGCTCGGCTGTCCCGCAGACTTCACCGATGCTGTGCAGTATCTCAACCAGGTGCTGGGGCCACGCACCTTCCTGATTGGTCATGCTGCAACCCTGGCCGATTTCGCTGTATGGGGAGCCCTGAGAAGTGAGTTGGAACAAAATAGAGTTTTGCAGTTTGGTTTTTTTTACAGTTATAGTCTTCAATCTTTATCTATCAGGTGACCAGATAATGCAGCATCAGAAAGTTGCCACACTTAGGTGTACAGCAGTATAGAAAATGCTTGCTAAGGCCACTACCTTTATGCCTATACTTTATCTATTCATGATTGTAGATTTGTTGCAACATATTTCAGAAATGTTGGATAACTGTCGCCAAATGGACAAAGATTAATGACTGAGTGACTGTTACATCTTTTAATATCTACAGAATGTCAGATCTACAGAATGTTCTGACATTCTGAGGTGTTTTGAAGAAGAAAGGTGACTCTTGTTATCCTTAACAGGCAACAACGTCTGGCTTAACATGTTGGATCGTGGGAAGGCCCCGCCCCATGTCGCTCGCTGGTTCCGTTTCCTGGAGGAGCAGGCCGAGTTCAAGGCTGTTGCCATGGCGCTGCCCGCCAAACCCGAGTCCAGCAAGTCAGAGGTCAGTCTGACCAGTGAACTTTGGTTTGTTGTGTCCGGTAGATGTGATAGTCCTTCCTCTGTCATGGTTGTGCCATAGTCAATTTAGGAGATGATACACTTTGTTTCTTTCTTTGTCTAGGTGAGAATTTAGGCTGGCCTGAGCACCAATATCACGGAATTGTACCTTGACCACTTGTTGGAAAACTTTTCCATCATTTTGGCAGGCATAATACATGATGTAAAAATTATCCCAAACCAGCTTTGACACTGCAGGCTCTTGAAATGTGTTGTATTCTCTTAAATTGATATTTCGTTTCTCCCTATGTTTCTCTGTCTTTCATGCCACCAGGGCAAGAGGCCTGGGCAGGTATCTGCACTTCTATCTGCTGTCATCGTGTTTTATTCCATTTTTCTCATTTACACATTACGTTCTTGTAATAGATACAAACGATCTATGTAATGTTTCTGTCCGATGTATATGTAAAAGGATGTAACATTCCTATCTTGCTAGGCACATAAACAGATTTACATTCTTATTCCGTTAGACGCGTAAACAGGACCAGGGGAAGTTTGTGGAGCTGCCAGGGGCAGAGATGGGGAAGGTCGTGACCCGCTTTCCTCCTGAGGCCAGTGGGTAAGTAAAGGTCACTTCACTGTCTGATATGTTTGTATCACATGACATGAATTGTAAAAATGGTTGGCTAGTACTAGTAGTGAATCTGACCCTTTTGTAACGTACAGTTTGTTGGTCTTTGTACCACAATCACTGACAGATGAGCTTTTTAGTAAGCTGAATTGGATTAAGACATTCTCTTTTCTTTAAATTTTTCCTTGTTTATATTCCTTGGCCATGACTTACCATAATTATTACTGTGCAGGTACCTGCATGTGGGCCATGCCAAGGCAGCCCTGTTGAACCAGTATTATCAGCAGGCCTTCCAGGGAAAACTCATCATGCGGTTTGATGACACCAACCCTGCCAAAGAGAGCGCCGAATTTGAGAAGGTACAGCTGTGTGACTGTAGGTTGTTCCTGATTAATGTACATGTACTTTTACTTCAAGTTTGATAAACCTCTCGACCCAACTTTGCTTAGCTTACTGTCACAATGATGACAGATGCTGTTTACAGTATATACAGGTGTGTTTTGTTGGGAATGTGCAGAAGAAGGGTTGCTGACCGCTCCACAACAAGAAGATATGACTTGAGTGTTTGTTCCTCCTTACAGGTGATCTTAGAAGACATTGCCATGCTGGACATTAAGCCAGACATCTTCACACACACCTCCGACCACTTTGATCGTATCCAAGGTTACGCAGAGCAGCTGATTCGTGCTGGGCTGGCATATGTGGACGATACGGAGGCAGAGCTCATGAAGCAGGAGCGTGAGCAGAAGGTTGACTCCAAGAACCGTGGCAACGGTAAGGCCTTAGGTTGTTATCTTCCGTGAATAGTTTCATCAGGTTGGTAAGTCACTGAATAAAGAGACTCTTTCTACACAACCAAGTGTTTTATTCAACCGACGTTTCGGTGACCGTCTGTCACCTTCTTCAGGGCAATTCTGACTGGTTCACATTGCACTGCAGCATAGGTGTCGCTGCTGTAGATGCGTTCCCAAACGTATTTACATATCTAGAAGTACACGTGCACTGTTTAGGGAACTGTATTTACAATGCGGTCCCAAACGTACAGGAGTGGATATATACAAAATAGTTGTGAAGACAGTTACGGATAACATATTGAACGAGTGATTTTTTACATGTCAATCATGTACTCTTACTTCTTAAGAATGCGGTCCTAAACAAATCAGCAGTGACAGACCACATCATGATAAATAACTGTGTAATAGACTGGGATGGAGCCACAGTGATAGACAGAGAGGACAATAGAGTTACACGGTGGATTAAAGAAGCTGTATGGATTAGGAAATCTACTCCTGTCATGAACCGGGATGAGGGGGGATACAGACTCAGTCACGTTTGGGACCGCATTCTTAAGAAGTAAGAGTACATGATTGACATGTAAAAAATCACTCGTTCAATATGTTATCCGTAACTGTCTTCACAACTATTTTGTATATATCCACTCCTGTACGTTTGGGACCGCATTGTAAATACAGTTCCCTAAACAGTGCACGTGTACTTCTAGATATGTAAATACGTTTGGGAACGCATCTACAGCAGCGACACCTATGCTGCAGTGCAATGTGAACCAGTCAGAATTGCCCTGAAGAAGGTGACAGACGGTCACCGAAACGTCGGTTGAATAAAACACTTGGTTGTGTAGAAAGAGTCTCTTTATTCGGTTGTTATCTTGTTGACTGCTGTATTGCTGCTGTGCTGTGTGTCTGCAGTTAAAACTGAGACAAACTTGGTTAAACTTGGAGAGGACCTGATGCATATGATGAATGTGATGATGATGATCATACTGGTGGTGGTAGTGGTGATAATGATGAAGAATGATGATGATAATGACTATGATGATGTGTTTGCAGCTGTGGAGAAGAACCTGGCCATGTGGGAGGAGATGAAGAAGGGGTCAAAGGTCGGACAGCGTGGCTGCCTGCGAGCCAAGATTGACATGCAATCTGCGAACGGCTGCATGCGTGACCCAACAATCTACCGCTGCAAGACTGAGTCTCACGTACGCACTGGCACCAAGTACAAGTAAGGCCTGCTTAAAAGGTTTAAACTGTAGATCACACATAAAGTTCACTCACCTTACAAGTTTTTGATGGTCCAATTAACTTCTGTCTTGCCCAAGGGTGTACCCGACGTACGACTTTGCCTGTCCAATCGTGGACAGCGTAGAAGGTGTAACCCACGCACTGCGGACCACGGAGTACCATGACCGTGACGACCAGTACAGCTGGTTTATTGAGAAGCTGGCACTCCGCCCGGTGAACATCTGGGAGTACAGCCGGCTGAACCTGCAGAACACTGTCATGTCCAAACGCAAGCTCACCTGGTTTGTGGACCAGGGACTGGTCGATGGATGGTAAGTGGAAACATGTGGAACTGGGAAAATCTAATCAACTTTAAGCCTGATAATTTTACTTCATGCTAAATGTAAATTTAAGGTATCAACTGGAGGAGCCTACTTCCCTTTCTATCATTTCTGTCATTACTATAGAAAGGTGTTGTGTATCTTCTGTGATGTAGAATAATGTTGCCAGATGGCAATTTAGAAATGGTAAAATTAGGTTTGAGTCCTCTGTGTTGTCATTTATACTGCAAACTTCATTGTAAGAGCATGTTGGATACTGAGTAACTGTGGTGATTTTGTCTGTGTTCCCATCCATCTGCAGGGACGATCCTCGTTTCCCTACAGTTCGTGGTGTGCTGCGGAGAGGCATGACAGTGGAGGGGCTCAAGCAATTCATCGTGGCACAGGTCAGCATTAGCTTCAGAAGCACAGGCAGTTACAGTCCCTACTGTGATCAGTTTATCCATCAATCCATCAATCAATCAGCTGTTCAAGTCTCACACCTATGTTCTGTTCTCTAGGGCTCTTCTCGTGCAGTGGTGGTAATGGAGTGGGACAAGATTTGGGCCTTCAACAAAAAGGTAAGAATTGCCTTTATTATAACATTCTTCACACAGCTCATTTCATCATGTAGAATGGCCATCTGTGTTTCTGCTGTATTCCTTCACTGCTGAATCATGTTTTAGGGTTTGACAGGTTTGTGCTCCTGCCTCCCACAGGTGATCGATCCCATCGCTCCCCGCTTCACGGCGTTGCAGCGGGAAGGAGCTGTGCCTGTCAACCTTCCACAGGCCAAGGAGGAGATGAAGGAGGTCGCCAAGCACCCCAAGGTCAGGTCATAGATTGTGGGAGTCAGAGGGCTCTTTCTCCATTCTGCTGATTTTTTCCAATAATGTCAAATTGAAAGTTTTTATCTATCATTGTGTTTTCCCCCAGAATGCAGATGTGGGGCAGAAGCAGGTGTGGTACTCCTCCAGGGTGTACATAGATGGGGAGGATGCTGCGACCCTGTTGGAGGGGGAGGTCGTGACCTTCATCAACTGGGGAAACATCATCATCAAGAAGATCAACAAGTAAGTGTGAAGACATTCCTGTTCCTATTATCATAAGTGTGAAGACATTCTCATCGATGTTAAGCTGTGGTCCACAGAATGGATTAAGATGAATTTCCATTTTGAGAATTCAGTAAGTCACCATCATCTTCCCCATCCCTGCAGGAACAAGTCTGGAGCCGTCGAGTCCATTGATGCAGAGCTGAACCTGGAGAACACGGTACAACTTTCCTCTCTGTGCATGTCATGTGGAGAACACGGTACAACTTTCCTCTCTGTGCATGTCATGTGGAGAACACGGTACAACTCTCAGTACACCTCGGCATGCATATCATGGTTGTATTTTATACAGCTGGAATTCCTGTAACACTTTTTACTTTGATCATGGAAGGAGACTTCTGCAAGACAACTTATTTCCTTTAAGTTCTATGGTTACAGAGATGTTTGGTTTTGAAATTTAAATGTCTTGTCAAATGTTAGCAGTGTTTCTGAAAGAGTTGTGTTGTCCGTTCCTCAGGACTATAAGAAGACGACGAAGCTCACCTGGCTTGCAGACACCCCGCAGGCCCCCTTCACTCCCACCATCGTCACACACTTCGACCACATCATCTCCAAGGGTGTTCTGGCCAAGGAGGATGAGTTCAAGAACTTTGTCAGCAAAGACACGAAGGTCAGGCATTTCTCTGCACTCTAAGACTGCAAGTGCACCAGATGTTTTTTCCTGTTGATACCTGTCTGTATTAGAGCTTACTTCAGTGTAGGCATTTCTAAGAAGGTGAGAGTTGAGTGTAAGATATTCCTTTGCACCTGTTGAAGACAGTAATGTTAGGAGACCCTGACAGGTGTGTTGTAATGTCTACCACAGATGGAGACAGTAATGTTGGGGGACCCGTGTCTGGCTCAGCTCAAGAAAGGCGACATCATCCAGCTGCAGAGGCGTGGCTACTATATCTGCGACATTCCCTACAAGCCTCCAAGGTCAGTATCCACCCCTACCAGCCCCCAAGGTCAGGATGTCACTAAACACTCTCTCAGGCTACTGCCTGCCTGCACAAACAGTGCTGTAGTGTGTAGTGTAATGTGTGTTGTAGATGTTTGTACTGATGTCTGTTGTTTTACATGCATGTTTCCATTTGATCTACCTGATAGCCCAATGACTGTGTGATGTGTGCTGTAATTCTGAAAACAGCACGTGTGTTGTAATGCGTGTTGTACTATGTGCTGTAGTTATTAGTTTGTTGTATGTTTCCAGTCGGTACACCTGCCAGCCCACCCCATGTGTCCTGTTCCACATCCCAGATGGACATCAGAAGGAGATGCCAACAGCTGGCTCCAAGGCCAAGTCCAAGGTCAGGTTCAAACTCCCAAATAATGGAAACTATATGGTTAATATGCAATAATCTTTGCTAAGCTGTGGATATGTTTGTGTTTTTCTTTGCAACAAACCTTTTGTTCTTTAGTTATGTGCCATTATTACTGACGAACTGTTCTCAGCTGCAAATGTACTTGTGACTTCCCATTACAGGCAGCAGCAGGCCAGAAGAAACCAAAGGTTAAAGTTTATATCTCTGCTCCTGTGTTGGGGTAGCTAACACAAATGGTGTTGTTTGGGAGGTGCATGAGAGATAACTTGTACGTGTAACGGTCATTAGTTACTGGTGCAACACAATGGATTTCTCCAGTTATCCACGCTTCTGTTGTTCAAGAGCATGATCACGAAGATAATGTATTCATCCACATAAAATTTGATAAATATTAATAATTAATACATATTAATTAATAAAATTTAAGATAATGTATTTATCCACATGAAATTTAATACGTTTTGTGTAAGGGAAGATATGGGGTAAAGGATAACGACTGTTACATGGCTGCTAAGAGTGATTAACTTCTGGATGCATCAGAAGCATTGCTACATGTACTAATTGTCCTTCTGAAAAATGTGACTTTCAGAGTTCACCAAAGACCAGGAGTGGCTTGCAACAGTCCATGATAATTTCAAAACATTACTTATCCGCAGGTCATATTCCCTGATAATAAGTAATTATGGGTAATGCAGGAGGAAAGTGATACATTACCATGACAACTTGTGTGCAATGCATGCATACTGTGTCCTGTTGTCATGGTAACCCATTGTTCCAAGCATGTGATGTGGAATGTGGCCTACGATACTGTGTGAGCATGTGGGAATGGTCTGGACTTCAGACATGGTAACGGAAGCTGTAACTTTGACTCTGGAATGTTGCAGAAGGCTGACAAGATAGAGAAGGCTGCCTCTAAGAAGGAGCTTCCTTCTCCAAAGGAGGAGGCGTCTCCCAGCTACAGCCCAGCAGATGAGCAGGCTCTGAGTGACAAGGTCGCCGCTCAAGGTGACTCTGTCAGACAGCTCAAGGGGAAGAAAGCAGACAAGGTATCTGTATATGTATCTAGGTATCAAGGTATCTGTATCTGTATTCATATAGCCGGTATAACCGCCCTTCGGCGTAACACACCAGCTATGTCTCTCTGAGGTGTTTTTTCATCAGTATTGAAGAATTCTTGTACCTATACTTGTTAAAAGCACATTTTGAAAGTTGTTTTGTCATGTGTAGGATGTGTTTCTTTTTTTATCTATTTGGAGATCTTTTTTTTTCAAATTACATGTATATGTAACTTGTGTTTGCTGTAATGTATGTAGCAAAGCCTATTTTTTGTATGTAATGTGCATAATATGATGTCTCCCTGCCCAGGCTGAGATTGATGCTGCTGTGAAGGTTCTCCTGGGTCTCAAGGCTGAATACAAAACCCTGACAGGGAAGGACTGGAAGCCTGGTGCTAAGAAGGAGACGGGGGCTGTCCCTGTCTCCAGCCCTGCTGCCAGCCCTGCAGCCAGCCCCGCTGATGTGGAGGCTGTGAACGACAAGATTAAGGCTCAGGGTGAGAAGGTCCGACAACTGAAGACAGCAAAGGCAGAAAAGGTGGGACGTTCACAGATCATTTTGTGTTACTTGGAGTGTGCAGTGGAGATTCAGTTTTCCTTGCATGTGACTGACTTGTACCAATAACCCTGACTAGTTCAGGTGCAGACAAAACAAATATCTGTGTGTAAGTTCAATGTAGTGGTGTCAGTACTTGGCACAAAATACTTTGTTTTGTAAAAAATGAATACCAAGTCTGTATTCTTTTAAGTACATGTTATTCTTTTTGCTTGCTAAACTTGTTTATACTTCTTTCTGGAAATGTTTTCTGCAAATGGCAGGTAGCAGGGGGGTGTTCAAGTGTAACTCATACTGTCCTGCTACTTTGTTCTCCCAGGCCCAGGTGGATGTGGAGGTGAAGGTCCTTCTGGCGCTCAAGGCCGACTACAAGAACCTGACAGGGAAGGACTGGAAGCCTCCCAAGGCAGACGAGGGGAAGAAGAAACAGGAGCAGAAGGAGGGGAAGAAGGGCCAGAAACAGGAGACAACGTCTCAGGAGAAGGCGGCCGTGTCCAGTCCTGAGGTGGAGAAACTCAAGGCTCAGATAGAGGAACAGGGGAACAGGGTGCGCCAGCTGAAGGGCAGCGGGGCAGACAAGGTAGGGGGGAAAATAACACACCTATACACAAACACACATGCACACACACACACACACACACGCACACACACACACACACACACACACACACACACACGTACATGTACACACACACACACACACACACACACACATGTACGTTTGCATACACAGACACATGTACATATAGAATACAACACGGTGTATTCCGTATCGCCCAAGGTATCAGCCCAACCGCTCAACCCGAAGGCCGAAGGGCGATCCGACTCGCGGGAGGGCCGGGACCGAGAAAACACGCCTTTCAATGCCAAATGAGCGAAAATTTGGTGTCCCTAAACCAAAAAAATGCAACAACATCAGTTCCAAAGTCCGAATCCTGTATTCGAATTTTCAAAAGCGGCGCAGGCGGTTAGGGCGAAACGCGTTCAAATCGTTCTAAGGAAGCCCGGTCATAAGCCCGGTCGTACCGTTAAGTACGACCAGGTCGGGAACACTGTATCGCCGCCCGGGTATGATATAAAAACATATACATACACATGCACATGCAACACACATATCTATATATATTTTTTATGTTTCAAGTAGGTGATTATATGCTTCAAGAAATATATGTATATGTAAATATATTATATGCTTCAAGTAGCTGTTTTGTTGAGCACAAAAAACAGGCACTTTTCTATGGTTTTGCTAAGAACACAAAAATCAGGCACTTTGTTTATAAATTATGGGCAGCCAGAACTGACTGGGACCTTAGCAAATATGTAGGCCAAAGGTGAAAGTTCATGCTGATGTGGCAGGGCAACAAATGTGTGCCGGGAGTTTCAAGGCTCATAATTTGTGGACACAACAAAGCCGGAAACAACAGAGACAGCAGGGACAGGTACAGGTTTGGTGCTCTGTACAGTTTAAAGGTCAGCCAACTCCTCTGTTCGTAGCTGAAAGGTTTGGTGCTCCACGTGCCTGTGTTTTTTTTTGTGTGAGACTGAGAAATTATAATGAGTAGGGACTAGTAGTACTGGTGCCATTATTATTAGGTAGGGCCTAGAACTGGACCAAGCTGTGCTGCTGACAGGCTGACAGAAAGAGTCGACCCAAGAGACCTGGTGATGAATTATTCATAAGCTGACCCTATTGTTCTATGCTTGTCAGGGTACTCTACTAAATCAACTAAAACAATTCAACCAGATGTACTCAATAGCACATAAATAGTGGAGTATGTGGTTTATTTTTCAGCACCTTGAATATTTATGTTAAAACTAAATGTTTCCTCATCAGTAAATCTAGACTGACGTGAGACTTATATAACAACATAGGCTACAGTCCTGTCTAATCCCTTTATTATGTAAACCATTGTTACTTCACTGAAGTATCAGTGTACCTTTTCTTCTTCAAGCTACACAAACAGTTTTGAGTTCTTGAAATGTTGCTTTACCTTTGGCTGTTGTGAACTAACTATATAGCATAGTCCATACCATCTTTTATATTATGATAATGTACAGTATGAAGCACAAGTAGTAGTGGTATCCAGTGTTTGATTATACTGCTGAGGTGGTCCCTTACACAGGGGTGGGCAGCAGTCAGTTGGTCTTCAAGAAGTAAGATAATTATGAGAACAGTGACGCTTTCCCTGCTTCCCAACTCTAACTGAGCAATCATGAGGAGAGAGGGGGAGGTGGGGTTGTCCCAACTCCCTGACCTTTCTATATGCCCTTCAACCTTTGCCCTCAGGCCCAGGTGGACACTGAGGTGAAGCGGCTGCTGGCGCTGAAGGAACAGTACAAGACTCTGACAGGAGAGGACCTCACGCCAGCAGGCGGAAAGAAGGGTAAGAAGGAACAAAAGAAGGAAAAGGAACAGAAGAA
Source organism: Branchiostoma floridae x Branchiostoma japonicum (assembly GCA_013266295.2). Taxonomy (NCBI): domain Eukaryota; kingdom Metazoa; phylum Chordata; class Leptocardii; order Amphioxiformes; family Branchiostomatidae; genus Branchiostoma; species Branchiostoma floridae x Branchiostoma japonicum. Next base: position 21,391,128 of record CM023840.1, read on the forward strand.
AGAGAAGGAGCAGAAGAAAGACCAGCCCAAGAAGGCCGCCAAGGAGGCAAGCAAGCCAGAAGGAAGCATGCCGGGCCCGAAAAAAGTCACCAGGTGAAACTGATTGAAATAAATGTGTTTTGCCCAAAGCTACTTGTAGAGCTGGTTACAACTGGTCCTACTGCCTCATCTCCAAGCAGATGTTGGGTGGAAAATCCTGATTCTGCTTGTAGAACTGGGCATAGCTGGTCCAACTGCCTCATCTCCACTATCAAAAAAGTCAGCTGGTCAGAAAAATCTTTGTGATTTTCCACCCCAATATCTGCTAGTCACTGCATGGTTCAACTGAACTGACTTGTACTAGGGTGTGTCATTGCTTGGGTTGGATTTACTATTGATGGTAAACTGGTTGTAGGCCGATCACATGTCTGACAGGGGTAGTCTGTCCATGCTGTTTTTGTGTGTAAACAAACCTGGAAGAGACTGATAATCCAAGGTTTGTAAATAGGTTAACAGTAACCAATAGTTTCAGCAGCTGAGTTCATCGGCCCTGATGAAATCAGCTGAGCAGCTGTTGGCAGGTAAGAATATTTAGGTTTTGTGAGAAAAGATGGATGTTAGGCTGCAAGTTTGGAACATGAGAGTAGAAATTAATCCCCAATGTTTCCCTCAGACTTGGTCTGGAGGCCAAGAAGGAGGAGAACCTGAGTGACTGGTACTCCCAGGTAATCACCAAGTCCGAGATGATTGAGTACTACGACGTCAGCGGCTGCTACATCCTCCGCCCCATGTCCTACTCCATCTGGGAGAAGATCAAAGACTTCTTCGACGCTGAGATTAAGAAGATGGGCGTGGACAACGTGTACTTCCCCATCTTTGTGTCACAGTCTGCACTGGAGAGGGAGAAAACACACATTGCTGACTTTGCTCCAGAGGTAACTACTGAACAAACGAGTCAAAAAGTCCTGAACTACACTCAATCAGGAACAGATTATGATGTGCTTGATTGCAGATGGTTATTTCTATTGATAAGAAAAACAAAACAGGAGACAAGAAGTTTGGCTTTTTCTCAAAAAGGTTTACTAGTGTATCAGTTGTCAACACAAACCAATATTTTTGTGATATTCACTTGGAAACAGATAAGATACCGACTGTCTGCTTGTAGGTGATAATCATACTTGTAAGTATCCTGATCATGAATTTGATTGCAGTGTGGGGAATATGTACAGATATGTAAGGGTTGGCTATGGTGGATGCGGAGAGATACTGGTAACATCATACTTCATTCTTGTAACACGTAGGTTGCCTGGGTCACCAAGTCAGGTGACACGGATCTGGCTGAGCCCATTGCCATCCGTCCCACCAGCGAGACAGTCATGTACCCAGCATACGCCAAGTGGATCAAGTCTCACCGTGACCTGCCAATCAAATATAACCAGTGGAACAATGTTGTGGTGAGTGTGAATCTCAACTGCTCTTGCTTGCAAAATTGCAGGACTACATGCTAAACCAAAGTCCACCTTTACTGGTGTACATGTACTTGTGGACAAAGATGGGGAATTTTCATTACCGGGGTAGCATCTGTCCTTCTTGTCTCGACCAGTGGAAGAGGAGCATTTTAGTGAGGTAAACCTGGATTGAGATTAAATCCAACTACATTTTTCCTGTGTTTCCCCTGCAGAGATGGGAGTTCAAACATCCACAGCCGTTTCTGCGGACACGTGAGTTCCTGTGGCAGGAGGGGCACAGCGCCTTCGCCTCCAAAGATGAGGCTGATGAAGAGGTGAAGTTCTTCCCTATGTTGCCACTACTGGCTGTTACTTGTTATCACCTGCAAACATGTACTGTGACACACCTGAGAGGAGTAGAAGATTGTCTCCGCATACATATACATTCTCAGCCTCCGATATGGGTTCATCTCCTCTACAGTGCATAGGTTTTGGGAAAAAAAATAGTACACACCAAATTTTGGTTCATAGCACTGCTAGATAATTGCTGGTTGCTCATGTGTATAAGGAGCTGCCAGCTGATTGGTTGATGAGAAATTGATGGACAGTTTGTGCCCCTCAGGTTCTGGCCATCCTGGAGCTGTATGCTCGTGTGTATGAGGATCTGATGGCCATCCCTGTGATTCGAGGAAGGAAGACAGAGAAGGAGAAGTTTGCCGGGGGAGATTACACCACCACAGTGGAGGTCTACATCTCTGCCAGTGGTAGAGCTATTCAAGTAAGCAGCCTGCATATCCACATACGAAGCATGTGTTTGTGGTGTCCACATAGGAAACCTGTGTTTGTGGTGTGAAATTTTGGCTTCTGGTTGTTGGACTGACTGTATAACTATAAATCAGTAAATCTGAATGAAAGTTTTCTTCTGATTTCAAGATAGATGTTTTGCAAATGTAGATGGGAATCATCAACTAATATATGTAGAAACAAACATGGAAATAAAGCAGTGTATGTAGGTATACATAAATGAATCTCAGTGAAATGTTTTCTCCCAGTTTTGAGGTAAATATCATGCAGAGATATGTAGAATCATCAGCATATATGCGTGCAAACAAGCAAGACTACAAAGCAAGGTTCATGTACCAGGCATACATGAGTAGTGAGTTGATGTTGCTGAATCTGGTGTCTTTGCAGGGCGCAACTTCTCACCACTTGGGACAGAACTTTTCCAAGATGTTTGAAATCGTGTATGAAGATCCTGAGAAGGTACGAAAAATTAACATACATGTACAAGTGATTTTGTAACCCACAGTACGTATTTTTATCATTTTATTGATTAATGTATATTTGGTAGTTCATGATGTTGAGTTTGTAACATTCTAACATTTGAAAATAAACTTGTATTTTAGTTCTTATCACCAACATTTTGGTAACTTGCCAGTTACCTGAATCAGGGCATAATTAACTCTGCACCTCCGTGTTGCAAGGTGTTCATATTATCTAATTTTGATTACCTTTTTACATTGTAGCAGGTTTAGATGATTTTGTAACATTTTCACATTTGATGTCATTGGTAGGCATTGGGAAAATGACAGCGTATTCCACGTGCACCATTTTCACTTAATTGTCTTGTTCAAGAATGACAGATACTAATAGTAGAACTACTCCTACTCTTATACATTCTTTTATACCTTTTCTCGTCTTTGATGTTGATGTTGTGACACTGCTGTTTGTCCCTGCAGCCAGGAGAGAAGAAGTTTGTTTACCAGAACTCATGGGGCATCACCACCCGCACCATTGGGGTCATGGTCATGGTCCACGGAGACAACAAGGGGCTGGTCATGCCACCGGTCGTTGCACGTGACCAGGTCAGGCGGGAAACTTTCGGTTCTTTTTTCAGGATCTCATTTCACAGATATGTGATGTTAAGGCAAACAGATGCCAAGATCATAATTGTTTCTGTACAAAACTTGTGTGTTTACCAGTTATACCATACAACTATATGATTATACATTGTTGTTTATAGGTGGTGGTAATCCCCTGTGGAATCACAGCCAACCTGTCAGAGGAAGACAAGGAGAGGCTGATGAAGAAGTGCGAGGAATACCGGAAGGTTCTGCGCGATGCCGGCATCAGGGCCACGGATGACCTCAGGGATAACTACTCGCCCGGATGGAAGTTCAACCACTGGGAACTCAAGGTTAACTGATGATGAACTTGACTGATAAGTGTGCTGTCATAGCATTCTTTGGTGATAATTATGTTTGTCTAATAACTGTACTATAACAGAACTGTCCCGATAACTGTACTGTTATAACTGTCCTGAAAACTGTTCTGTTAAAACTGTCACGATAACTGTACTGTTATAAGTGTCCCAGTAACTGTACTGCTATAACTGTCCTGATAACTGTACTGTTACCTACCCCAACAGGGCACTCCCATCCGGATCGAGGTGGGCCCACGTGACATGAAGGAGAACCAATGTGTGGCTGTGCGTAGAGACACCGGTGAGAAACTGACCGTGGCCGAGAGCAAGGCTGCTGAGAAGATCAAGGAGATACTGGACACCATCCAGGCTGACCTCTACAGCAGGTCAGGCTTTTAACCCTCTCCCTGCCACCTGCTGCTCTAACCAGTACAGATTTGGTGTTGGAACGCTTCCTCAGTAGTGCTAAACCTGCAATAAGGGCATTGCAACATAACACTAGTGACTAGTCACTTCTTATTTCTCAGGTCTTTTGAAGATGCTGTGGCAAACATGCTGAACAAGGTTTACTGATGACGTGTTTTTGTTCTGACTGAAACTTTGCAGGGCAAAGAAGGATCAGGATGCACACATGGTGGCCATTGACACCTGGAGTGAATTCTGCGCTAACTTGGACAAGGGCATGGTCAGTACCAGGTTTTTCACTACCTTTATGACTACTCTACAGTATGGTTTCACCTCCATCAAATAGGCTATTTTTGCAGTCATGAATGTACAGCCTGGATATTTCTGAACATGAGTAGTCAAGCAGTTACAAAATGTACTTTCAAATCCATGGTTGGATTTGGGCTGGAGATGACCAACATGTGTGAATCCTGTATAGGAATCCATTGTTGGGGACAGTCATGTGTAATACACTCCACATTGTGTTGTACTAATTCTTCTTTTCCTGATGTTTGTCCAGATTATCCAGGCTCCATACTGTGGAGCAATACCGTGTGAGGACAAGATCAAGAAGGACAGTGCAAGGTAGGTTGGGTTTTACTGAGGTAGGCTGGGTTATACTAGGCTAAGCTGGGTTCTAGTGGGATGAGGTGGGTTCTACTGGGCTAGGCTGGGCTCTACTGGCCTAAGCTGGGTTTTACTGGGCTAGGCTTGGCTTTACTGGGCTAGGGTGAGCACTGTTGGGCTAGGCTGAGTTCTACTGGGGCAGGCTGGGTTCTACTGGGCTAAGCTGGGTTCCACTGGACTAGGCTGGGTTCTACTGGGGTAGGCTCAGTCTTGTTAGTAAGATGTAAGACTTACTGAATGCCCTTGTATCACCTGCAGGGACCAAGACATAGAGCCAGGAGCGCCCTCTATGGGAGCTAAGGGGCTGTGCATCCCCTTCAAGCCGCTGAAGGAGCTCCAGCCAGGGACAAAGTGCATCTGTGAGGGCTGCGACCACGATGCCAAGTTCTACACCCTATTCGGCCGCAGCTATTAGAGGTCAAAGTCAAAGGTCATCTGTGGAATGGAGGGGGCCCCCTCAGGGGGGCATTGGTTGCAAAGAAAATGACTATATATATAATCAATGACACATCAATTTTCAGATTCAAATTTAATTCAGCCAGATAAGTTATCTTTACTTTAACACCAACTGTGGAGATTTTCAGCCGTGACTTCAGGACAATGATGTTAAAAACACATGTCTACTCCCCTGCTGTTGGAAGGTACCATCACAGGACAGGAAATAAATCATTTTATCACCACATTTCTGTGATATCATCACTCAGCTAAGGAGTTTCTGCATTCCTGAATCAACGAGGCTTGTCTTAGATGTAACAGAACATACTTGTAATTATAGCAAGTAAAGAATTGCAAATAAAGTAGATATAGATAAGTACTACAAAATAGATCAAACAAATAACATCTAACATGTGAGGAAGCATAATGAAACTTACCCCGGTATTGCACCACAACTTTGAAGTCACTGTTGTGTGTAGCATTTAACACACCTGTGACATGAATCGAAAATGTTGGGCTGTGGAGGCTCTCAATAATATTGAAAATTGTTTTATTTGACCTGGAAGCACATGTTGATATGGACTGAAAGGTAATAGGAAACTATTTTCTAGTAGTTGTTCCTTGATTCCTTAAGTGTCAGTGTACTTGGCTGTGGAGGTGTGGCTGTTCTTCAGGCTGTAGGGTTTCCAGACAAGGATCTGTAGAAAGGCAACGGTTGCAGGGAGAAGGCAGAAGATCTGGAACATGACCTGCCTGAGCTCGTTGTGTCCGGCGGTGCTCGTGTCCGGTGCAGCGGTGCTCCGTACAAGGTCCTCATACCCATAGCTGTTCAGGACGGTCACCACCAGCATCGGTGCCAGTGACTGCGCTGGCTTGGTGAACAACGCGTTCATTCCGAAGAACATTGATGACAACGGAGTCCTGCAGACAACACAGCATAACAGTTATCAACAAGGCAATCAGAGATAGCAAACTTTCCCGCTGCAGATGACATTCTCTATAAGATACTGTGAGAAAGCCACCAAAATGTTATTAAAACAACAAACAAAAGCTTGATGCTTACTTTCTGGCATATTTTTCACAGTCAGCATCAATGATGTCAGAAACAGAGATGTTGAACAGGTTGAAAATTGTTGCTGGGATGCTCCTGCAGGGAAGGGGATGAAGAAAAACTGATCTTTCCTTATAAAGTGGCATAGAGACATTTGACATCTACCTCTGTATGACATGCACAGCTTCATTGCATTACATATTAGTGTAAGTACAAGCTGTTTGAATGAATGACTATGTGAATAGCTACCTCACACAATAGTGTATCCCTAATGGTACACACATGTCCAACAGTAGTCTAGATAGACACTATTAGCCACGGCTGTACTCACATGTCCAGTAGCAGATAAAGAACAATCAGCCATGGTTGTGGCCCAGCCAGGAACATGCCCACAGCACACACCAGCTCCATGTAGAAGGAGGCCAGGATGACCCGATATGACCCCACCCGCTCCACAACTGGACTCAGAAGCAGAGCAGCAATCTGGAACATAAGGAGCATCCTTAAACATGTAGATAAACAAATACAGTAGTAGGGATAAAAATTATTTCCAAGCATAAGGTTTCTATAGGATGTTGACTAGTGGTAAACTGCATGGGTTTAGTGCAGCACTCATTCATAGATCTAATAACCATTAATACAGTGCATATTTCGTTAACATCTAGAAGGTAGGCAGAGGGAACTTTGAAATAGAGATACCTGAGTGCATCAATATATAGTGTTACATGATTTCTGTGGATTTGGCATTTGTCAAGGTCTTATGACTTGTAGCAAAAGGTTATTTGATGCCTAACCTTACAATCATCAGTTGTGAGCCATCTAAAAGACTGATGAACGTACCTGTGGAATGACAAACCCGGACCCGTAGAGAAGGCTTCTGGTCAGAGAGCTGAACATATCTTTTGGTAGAAGGTTGTCCGCAAAAATCATGGCAAAATTGATCAGAAATGTCTTGTGGAAGATTTGCAGGAAGTTCATTGTTACAAACAGAGCAAAGTTCTTTTGTGTAACTATTTGCCACGCCAGCTTCCAGATAGAGCTAGCAGTGCCATCGTCCTTGGGTTGACTCTCAGCATCCAGGAAGACGTGGTCTCGTGTGTCGTCGAGCTCTGTGTGGATGTGTAGTGCAGCGTAGTGCATGCTGGCCCAGGCCAGGGCGGCCACCAGGAGGGTGAAGATGCGGAAGTTGTGCAGGTTCTCCATGTTGTTGGAGACAGCTGCAGCGATGCCGATGGTCGGCCCAGCCCCCACCAGCCCCGCCACCAGACAGTACCTCATCAGCTGCACCCTGTCTTCATGCTTCCTGGAGATCTCTGTGAACAGGGCACAGTGTTGGAGAAGCACGAAGGTGAACAGGGTGTCATACAGGTTAAGTGCCACGATCAGGTGAAGGCCAATCAGCCAATCGTCAGGCTCGTACTGTCCCCAGGGAAACCAAGGGATGAGGAAGCTGAGTGCAAAGAGAGGTGCTCCGTACAGGATAGACGTCCGCCGCCGCCGAAAGCACGCCATACTGGAGTTGTCTTGGAAGTAGCCAAAAAGGGGGTCATTGATGGCATTCCATATCATGTAAAGCACCTGAGCCTGGTTGAACCAAACCTCAGAGATCTTGTAGCTGTTCAGGAACAGTTTCACGTAGTAGAAGTTGAAGAGAGGGTTCATCATGGCATTCGCAAATGCCACTGACGCGTAAGCCACAGCATTCCTGTTCAGGGCTGGGAGCTTCATCCTCAGACGCATATCTTTGGGCTGATTATGAGCAAGGCAAGGTTTCCTCCCTGTCTTTCAGGGCTTCGGTAAGGTGCACTGGGGCAGCTGGTGTACCAAAGTCAAACTCCTCTGTGTAGTGGCAGGATGCCCCTGTGATGAAATTCATAAGAATGAGCAATTCATAAATTCATGCCATATCTTTAACAGATGCAGTGTGAAGAAGGCATCAGTACAGAATTGTTTTTTTTTTAGGAAACCAGTCCAGCGTTGATCTGTCACTTCTCTTGTCAGACCAAGAGCTATCTATCTAACGTTTACCACTCCAGTTTGGCGCCTGTACCATGTCAAGATCAAAAGATACAAAACCCGGAACTTATCGTGCTGCAGTACGATAATGAGCCGAGCGCTAAATATAGATAAGGTAACGTTAAATATGATATAGATAACGTTAAACATCACAAACTGTAAAATGTCGACGTCCCACGGCCACGTAAAGTTACGCCCGCCGTCTTCTGCAAAACTACGCGTTTCAGGCGTGGCAAATGTTTGTTCTGATGGTTCCTAAAAGACAACAAAAACAATCTGTAGACGGTGGTCTCCTTCTAAAGTTGTTTCGTGTCAGGAGGTGTGGCAGTACCTGTGCTACCTGTTCAACAACCTGTCAACTCTGAACCTTAACCTCTGCACCGATCAGCGCACGCGCACAGCTGTGTAAACCTAACCAAGATGTCGGGAGTGGGGAAGGATCGATTGGACGTTTTCCCGTCCCGCATGTGAGTTTTACTGTCTATCCACAGGGCCTGGGGCTGTGAGGGCTGGGTGTAAGGTAGAGTAGGCGGAGGTAGCGTTATTAGACAGATGTCGCCCCAAATATTGCCGTCAAAGGCAGAAACCATGAGGTGATGTCACCTTGTCAACTGCATCAGAGTCATGTGACATGAAAACGTTGCAGTGCAAGGTTCTTTAACCGTCCCCTTGTTGTGTTATGCCGTACGTAATGCCTGTACATATTTGCATCCATGCACCTCGGTAGGGAGAAGGTTAAGGCAGCTCAGCTGTGCACTCCCCGGCCTGGTCTATCCATCTCCAGTTTATGTTGGGCTGTTCCAAAATTTAGAGATGGAGGGGGTTGAAAAGGCGTCACAAAATTTTTTCACCCCCTTGTCCAACATTCTGACAGGAACATGATGGTGATGCGGGGCCGGCTGAAGGGAGCCCAGAAGGGACACAGCCTGCTGAAGAAGAAAGCCGACGCCCTCACCCTCAGATTCCGACAGATCCTTGCCAAGATCATAGATGTGAGTGTTGCCCACCTGTTCTCTTATGGTCCTGTGTTTCCATGATTACCAAGACACATAATGCAATGTTTCCATTCGTCCTGCAATTTTTGTCTGTGGTGTGGGACTAGAAGTGTTGCAAAACAGTATGGGTAAGGGGGTGAAGTCTTCTGTATTTCTGGATGCCATGTTACTTCTTCAGTTCTTGTTTCCTCACTAATGTTGTTTCCTCCACAGACGAAGATGCTGATGGGGGAAGTGATGAAAGATGCTGCCTTCTCATTGGCTGAAGCTAAGTTCATTATTGGAGATGTGAAGTAAGAGTCTTTACCCACTTCAGAACTATGGGTGTAAGATGGACTTGGAAAAACAGTAAAGTAGCTGTCTTCTAATGATGCTTTTCCTGTGGCTGATAGCGCTGTGTATCTTGCCAGTGTTTTCTTTTAGTTCAGAGCACACCATCAGGATGGACCTCGGTACCAAATTCATGTACAATGTATGTGGAAAATCAGCCTGGAAAATCCAGATGGTACCCAAAAAAATAGGGTTAACAGGAAATTCAGAAAAATAGGGTTAACAGGAATTCAGAAAACCACTTGAGTTGTCAACAGTAACAGATAAAAGAAATTAGTCAGGGATGTCATGTTTAGTATTCTTTCAGTGATCTTTATCGCATTTTGCCTTCCAGTCAGATAGTTCTACAGAATGTAACCAAGGCTCAGACAAAAGTCAGATTCAAAAAGGACAACGTTGCAGGTAAGACTTGGATTCTGATACTCTGTGCTGTGCTGTTAGGACATGTTCGTTTCTGAAACATGCTTTCTGCATTGTACCAGAGTTAGTTCAAGGCATATTTAGCTGCTCTGTATCATACTGGAGTGGTAAAACCTGTATCTTTTTTTTTTAATGAACCAGATTCTTGCTCTATACTCTGAGCATCTACAGGCCAATTTTCACTATCATACTACACATGTAGGGTAGACCTTGATGTTGTGAACTGCATTGTGAACCTACTGTTGTGTTGAACCTTAAAAAAATCACCCTGCAACTTCTATAATCAGCTAACTAGTAAGTCACTCTTACCTTAAGAACACTTATCAGAGCAACCTACCCAGTACCCACATCCAGGTGTTTACTGTGTCCACAGGTGTGTCCTTGCCGGTGTTCGAGCATTATGCAGACGGAAGTGACAGTAAGTTCCTGTCAGGTCATCCTGGCCAGATTCATGTCACTTACATTACAAGTTGTCAATACTCAGATTGTGATACATGTATTGAATGTAAATGTCAATCAGATATTTTAACTGGTTTCATGAACATACCACATTAGTCAGGATGCTGTCGCCATGCAATGCTGCTAGACCTTTTTTTTTTACTGTCCCGTTGTTGCTGCCCATGGTTCTCATGACCTGGTGATTTTTCTGCAGACCTTGCTGTTGTGCTTTTGCTGCTCTGACCTTGTTTCAGGCATTGCGACCTCCCTGCTCTCCTCTGTAAGCAATTAGCTGGCAGGGCTGTTGTTTATTGTTTGTTTGTTTATTGTTCAGCCTATGAGCTGGCGGGGCTGTCCCGAGGTGGACAGCAGGTGGCGAAGCTGAAGAAAAACTATGGGAAGGCTGTGGAACTGCTGGTGGACCTTGCGTCGCTGCAGACGGCCTTCATCACGCTGGACGAGGTCATTAAGATAACCAACAGAAGAGTCAACGCCATTGAGCACGGTAACGTTTCTGTGTGGACGGTGCATGTACAAAATGTATTTGTGGCATCACATTTCTGTTCATTTTACCTCAGTGTCTAGACTTTGCTCTTCATGGGATTTTTGAAATCACACTCTGCAAATTGTGCAGCCTTTCCTGCAGTGAAACATGTATTTTCAGTATTTTCCTTGACAGGATGATGCAGTTATGTACAATCACCCCCACCCGTGTCCTATATTACATGTGCAGTGTTATCTTCCCCCATGTCCAGTGATCATCCCAAGGATTGAGAACACCCTGTCCTACATTGTCTCTGAGTTGGATGAGAGGGAGAGAGAAGAGTTCTACAGGTAAGCCTGCTTTCCTTATCCACTAGTCTCAAACAATGGAAACACCGGTGATAACTTCACCAGTCCTCAAGGTGTTCCGTGAACACTACTAGTATATGAAATGAAATTTTTACAGAACAGAATTTTTTCTGCCATGTGATCATAATACTGTACTTGTAGTTTTTGTCAGCCAAACTGCTTCATAGATTGCATTTCATTACATACATGTTTATTTATACAATACATTGTATTTGTTTTTCTTTCCTTCCTTCAGGTTAAAGAAAATCCAGGAGAAGAAGAAGATAATCCGGGAGAAGGCAGAAAAGCGGGTTGCTGCTCAAAAAGCACTAGGGGAGTACAACGAGCCGGTCAACTTGCTGGAGGAAGAGCATGATTCAGACTTGCTATTCGAGACATAAAAGACCCCTCCAATGTAGTAACAATGTTTAAGACCAGAACCAAGGACATAGTTAATGTCATGTATTACTTTACATGAGGACATAGGTGAAGCAAATCATGCCTATTGAGCTGGGACATCGCCAGACAGGCATGGTACTGGCATGTACATGATGTAGTTGTGAATGTTTCTGTACTGCAGTAAATGTACAAGTATGTATATTGTCCCTACCTGCCAATTGTAGCATGTGTTAGGTAATACAATGTAGTAGCACTACTGTATACGGTAGTAGTATGTACATGTTACATGTATGTAACAATGGATGTGAAACTGTAATGGTATTAATGAAAGCAGTGGTACTTAATATCTGTAGCTGTCAAATTAGTCAGTTAAGTGTTCGAATTGCCCTTCTGTGTCACACATCAAAACCAGCTGGTTATACAATGTCGACTGAAGTCACACCTAAGCCCTGCATATGTACATCCAAGTAGCAGCAGTGGATGCAAGAATGATTATAATATTGCACAATAGTAGTATCAAAAATTAATGTCACTATCAATAAATGTAAAGGTGTATATTTATGAACTTGTTCTGAAAAATGAAGCCCACATTGTTTTAACAGACCTACATTTGTGCACAAGTCTTGCTGTTTTCTTTGTACAGTGTATGGAAAATGTACTAATAGAATAGAAGTAAAATGAAAAGAGTTACTCATGCAAGAATATATTATGTCTGCAGCATTATTATGATAAATTATATGCGATATGACAACAGCTTGTCATGTTGTCTTCCTCTGTACTTGTACTTGGCATAAAGCTGGGTTAGAATAAGACCTGCTGCTAGCTAGTGAAATATTCTGCTGTCGCTCTCTAACTCTCTTTCACACTTTGGTTGGTCCCTCTAGTCATCCTGGAAACAAGCAGAACAAAATGTCTGTTAGACCTAACAAATACTAGGTACGTTCAGTAGAAGTAAATACATGTACTGCAGTTTGCCTTGGAGAGGAACAAGTCTACTGGAACTAACCTAAATCTAACTTTTACCGTGGAATTCTAACAATTCCTAATAGTTGCCCTCTCACCCATTCATCTTCGTCCACCCCCTGGTTCTCTTCTTCCCTCTGTTCTTGCTGGTCCATCTTTACGGCCATGACCTTCTCCGTCCATGAGGCACCCACCATGTTGCCCCCAGCGAAGTTGGAGACCTGCGATGTTGCCCCATCCAGCTGGGCAACATTATCTGTGGACAGAGGGAGACATGGTGCTGTTGTCAAATCACAAATATTTCTGATAAGGTCTGTTATGTCAGGAAAGTCAATTGGATTTAAAACGTCTTTTCCAGTTCGCATACATAACTCGAGAGACTCACAAATGAAGGGTCCATCTCCCTTGGTTTTTAGCCTGATGTTGTCCCCGGGGTTCAGCTCCAGCCCTGCCAGTTCCTCCTCCTGAACCCAGAAGGGTAGACAGCCATGTCTGTGGACCTGCTGTGTCAGGCAGCCCAGCTCAGCTGACATCACCGCTGCCTCCAGCTCTTCTGTGGACAGCCTGTCGGTCTGGCCCCTGGCTTCCACTTCTGTAGTCAGCACACATGCACTTCATCTGACGCTTACATGTTGTTAGGGTTACCATTCAGTGGTTCACTTTCACAGTGCCATATTTCTCTACTTTCAGTGCTTCAGTGTTAACAGTTAGTGTTACCCTTCAGTTTTACTTTGTATGATATTTCAACAACATCAGTGCTAGCAGTCAGTGATATGTTTACAGTACACAAGTGTTGAATTATTTAGTCACAGCAGCATTGATTCTAGTGTTACATTTCAGTGATAAGTTTTTCAGGTGTGAAGGTACATACTGTATGATGAGTGCAGGTAGCCCGTGTTAACCTTCCAAGTGTCACTGAAATTTGGTTCAACCTCCCTCCCAGTTGCATCAAACTTCCTGCGATGGGCTCGAGTGGGGCGGACGTGCAGCACGCAGTACCTGAACTGTGCAGTGGGGGGGGGGGGGAGTGTGAAGAAAGCTACTTTTAGCAATAAAGCAGGGATACACAGGGAAAAAGGAAAGCTTGTTGTACAATCCAGGAGATGAATCTATGTCCAAACATGCACACTGGTCACTTGGACTTGAAAAGACACTGGTATTTTGATTTGTGTGTCTTTCCAGATCCTAAGTACTCAGTGTTTTGGTACTTCTGTCGCCTTCTGACATGTGGCCATGCATTATCCAGCATGCATCATGGCCTGACCTTGGTCTGGCTGGTATCAATGATGACATGTCTGGACCTGCCCTCGATCCTTCCTTCCACCATCACTCCGGCACCTCTAGCAGAGGAAAATGTTCTCATTAAGTTATTAACCCTATTGGCTTAGAAAAAAGGCTCAATAATTCAGTACAAATTGTTGGCAGTATTTGAAACCTACAAGTTTCTTTTTTTATATTTCTCATCAAATTTATAAGTTGGAGCAATACAAGTCTTGACAGTTGAGTGACAGGAAGCAGCTGTTACTGTAGCAGGAAGTGATGGATGTTCTGATTCTTAGAGATGAGGTATCAGGATAATAATAATGGAAGCCCACTTATCATGATTAACGAATATGATGAAGATTGATAAATGATATGTTATTGTTATTGTTATGTAAAGTTAGTGAGAAGGGGTATTGACGGGAAAACATCCTGACTTTTGGTTGTTGGCGGGATTCCATGCAGTTGTCAGCTGGTGACTCTGGACTGGGATGGACAGTAACGGCTGGTTGTCGTACAGACGGCTCATTATCACGACTGTGGGCTGGTGTTGTTCAACTTGTGTTCAGGCTCAGGTCTGTGCTGTGGACCCTCCCCTGTCAAAAGCCTGTGTTGTTGCTCCTCCTCTGCACCGGAAGTTGTTACAGGAAGTGGTGTGACCTAACATGCTATAAAACCTAGTGTCTGATTGGTGGATATTGCCGGGAGTCACCAATCACGAGAGTCGGCTTGTCTCCTGTTTTTGGCGGCCATATTGAATGTTTTGCAGATATGGAAGAAATCGGAAATTTATAAATTATCCTGACGGTGATCGGTGGGAGCAGTCCTTTAATAGGGCGGCCGGTGGGTTTGGGTGGCATGTACACGTTCGTGAATAGAGACGAGAGCAGCAGCGTGTACGGCGCCGTGGCCGAGCTGCTGGTGGCTCGGGGAGACTGGCGATGTCTGTCGAGGGACTCGGCGCGGTTCCACCTCATGCTCGGCGAGAGGAACAAGCTGCCGTTCGGAAGGCTCGGTGAGCGCGGTAGTCTCTACCTGGTAGCCAGACCATCCTGGGCTCCACGGCATTCCTACGGTACTGGGGGTGTTGCCCACCCAGGCCGAACGTGTACGCCGGGTCGAACGCGCCCCCTCCTTCCCTTCCAATTTTTGGCCATATTTCCACCTTGGCTAGAGGCCTGGTATGGACTATGAGTATGAACGCTGGGCGGGTGGGAGGTCCTGGTGCAGTGGGCGTGTCCAATAAAAGGGAGGGGTTGTTTCTCCATGCTGTCCCGCCCCCACCTTTCACTGCCTTTTGCTCCCCCCATATCTAGGAATCCAATCTTTTGAATTTAGTGATCAGGATACTGTGTCCTGTCGTGATATAACGTTAATTTGTACATGTCACGTTACTTCCTAAAAGAATGCCATAAAACAGACGAAGAATGCTTCACCTCTTATATTGATTAGATTATACATCTAACGTTACATATCTAATACTGACTTACTCTACAGAGTTGGAGTGAAGAACAAATCATTAGACTTAGAGGACACAACTGTACAATAGTTTGGTAATGTCCAAGTTGCTACATATATAACGTTAACTGTTACATGTAATAATCATGTAGTATGTGATGAGTCACAAGTAATGTTAAAATAGAAATACATGTAATCAAAAGAATCACTGAAATAGTAGTCATACATGCAGTAGACTAGTAGACATGGAACGTTAATATACACTTGTGATTGCTAGATCAAATGTGTTTTCACAAGGAGGTTAAAAAACAGGTTGCCTCAAACAAATTGACTGTGCAACCTTTTTCAAAGATTGTAACTTCATTGTTGTTTATTGCTGTTGTCTCCACCAGGCCACGAGCCAGGTCTTGTCCAGCTGGTGAACTACTACCGAGGATCGGGGAGCATCTGTAGGAAGACTTCCATGGTCAAGTAAACAGTCTATCTGTTGTTTTCATGTTGTACAATATACTCTACCTGTCAGGATAGACAACAGCAACAAACCTCTGTAACTACACTCAGCATGAAAAAGTTTGTAAACTTAAATAAACAGTGAAGTTGTACATGTAGAAGTTGTACTTGTCCCTTGCAGGACTGTTAAGAGTTCCAGCTCTGCTGCTGGGTCAGACCCGTTCCGGTGGATGCCACTGTCTTTCGTTGTCTGCCCCGCCAGATTCCTCGCTGAGGATGATGGGAAGGCTGCCAGGGGCAGACTAGGATTGAAGCCGAGGCGGAAGGATGAGAGATGCGAGTTCCGCAGTGCAGTTTCCGATGGGAAGGGTGGTATCTGGATCGCCAAGGCATCCGCAGGTGCTAAAGGTGTGAATCAAGCCAAGTCTTTTAGTCCTGTATTCAAGAAGTACAGAAAGTAACACTAGTGTGGTAGCCTAGTATTACTACAACTTCACTCAAGGCTACCACACTAGTGTCACTTCTACATGTACAGTTAGTACACTCAAGGCTACCAGACTTTTTTAAATCAGGTGAAAATCGACGTGCACGCAGATGCCATACATAGAATTTCCTTGCTGTGGCCTTTGACCCAAGTCACAACAGGAGGAGAGTATGGCTTTCCTGATATGACAAAGATGATCAGATATAAGGTTGGGGATAACCCTGGTGGTGACTGTGTGTATACTACTAGTAGTCCTTTACACCATGTGCTTTATATCTGCAGGGGAGGATATCCTGATCTCGTCAGACTGTGAGTCACTGCTGGAGTTTGTGGACAGAGGCAAGCAGGCCCATGTCATACAGAAGTACATCGAGGATCCTCTGCTGCTCACAGGCAACAGGAAGTTTGACATGAGGTAGGACAGTTCAGGTGTCCAACAGTCTCCACTGGGGGGAAAATTTCACACTGTACATGTATGCAAGTCTATGGTGTTACATGTATCTTATATCCACAGTTGTATGTTACATTCAGGTGTACTTAGTGCTTTAGCTGTGATGTTAAGATGTGGAAGTTCCATTTGACTTTAGAATGTTGTTTGTCTGCATGCATTTCTTTATTTATTTACTCTTTTCTTGGCAAATGTTGTAATAGTATACATTACACTGACTTTCTTTTGGTATTTTTTGCTGTTTGTTTCTATGTACACTATGATGTGGGTTTTGTTTGTGTGTAAGATGTGGGTGGTGTTTGTTGTTTGTTTGTTTGTAGGATGTGGGTGCTGCTTGATCACCAGTACAGCATCTGGATGTTCAGGCAGGGGGTCCTGAGAACGTCGTCTGACCCTTACAACCCTGGCGACCTTCAGGACCTGACAAGCCACCTAACCAATCACTGCTTACAGGTCAGTCCCACCTAACCAATCACTGCTTACAGGTCAGTCCCACCTAACCAATCACTGCTTACAGGTCAGTCCAACCTAACCAATCACTGCTTACAGGTCAGTCCCACCTAACCAATCACTGCTTACAGGTCAGTCCCACCTAACCAATCACTGCTTACAGGTCAGTCCCACCTAACCAGTCACTGCTTACAGGTCAGTCCCACCTAACCAATCACTGCTTACAGGTCAGTCCCACCTAACCAATCACTGCTTACAGGTCAGTCCCACCTAACCAATCACTGCTTACAGGTCAGTCCCACCTAACCAATCACTGCTTACAGGTCAGTCCCACCTAACCAATCACTGCTTACAGGTCAGTCCCACCTAACCAATCACTGCTTACAGGTCAGTCCCACCTAACCAATCACTGCTTACAGGTCAGTCCCACCTAACCAGTCACTGCTTACAGGTCAGTCCCACCTAACCAATCACTGCTTACAGGTCAGTCCCACCTAACCAATCACTGCTTACAGGTCAGTCCCACCTAACCAGTCACTGCATACAGGTCAGTCCCACCTAACCAGTCACTGCTTACAGGTCAGTCCCACCTAACCAGTCACTGCTTACAGGTCAGTCCCACCTAACCAATCACTGCTGCTTACAGACCAGTGCTATGATAGTCACACTACTGTCTCTTTCTAGTAAATTCTACACATGTGCCTGATGTGGTTTATATATACATGTATAGTAGTTATGTGGCTGTGATTTTACTTTAGGAGTCATATGTGGCTGTGATTTTACTTTAGGAGTCGTGTGGCTCTGGCTGTGGTATCTGCTTCAGGATTATTGAGAAACAAGAGAGATGGTTGGCCAGCCTGCAGTTGTAATCATGTACATAACATACTTGGCCTTGTTTGTCCAATTGATCCAGCTTGTATGGCCACTGTTAACAGTATGCTGAAATGTCCAGTTGTCCACTTGAGAATAGTCCTATGAAAAGAAAGTCATAAATGCCTTGCATATTCTTCATATGCACCTCTTCTCAGACTACTCCAATTCCCTGGTTCATTTCAGTTTTTGCTCATATCCTGCCTTCTGCACGTTTCTTATCTTCCAGAACATTCCTACTGCTGTTTGTAGCATTACTGGGCTGCAATCCACTGCTTCCAACCCGTAGAACGTAGGAAGGTGCTTTACTTCCATTTCCTGTGATGTAGATATCATAGCACATTGAGAACATTTAAGCACCAAAAGTCCTGCATGCAGACTTGTGTATGCCCCAGCTCACTTCCTCATGTACCCACCCTGCATGCGTGCCTAAAGTAATTCAAGCCCCTTTGGAACATTTGATGCCAATGGTCAAAGTAATGTTACATTTCGTATTCAATTCCACTTGTTGTTTTTTTTTTAAAGAAATGTATTGTGTTTCATGCAGTACTGATTTTTCTCTGAGTCATACTTCATTGCCGTTTTTCCAATGCTACATTCCAACACTATTCTGTTTGAATCCACCCTCATGTCTGGCCTTCAGGAAGCCCACTCCGCGAACTATGGCAAATATGAGGAAGGCAACGAGATGTTCTTTCCAGAGTTCAACAGGTAGTGGGAAGTCCTTTTAACCTTTAACATACCACGTCTACATCAATGTATGAAGTATGTAGTATTGTACTGGTAAAACAAAACAGTCTTTAAGTGACTTTATTGCAGTTATGTACAGTTGTGTGCTTGTGTAAAGGCAAGGCACAACCAATTTTGGGCGGTCTTGTTCCTGTACTTTGGACCATCTGACTTCTTTGCCTTGTTCACTTTACAGGTTTCTTGAGACTGAACACAGCACAACCTTGGACTCTGCAGTTCTTCCCCAAGTCAGAACTGTCATTAGGCACTGCTTAGAGGCTATCAGGGAGGTGTGCTTAATTCTGCTGCTTTGTGATTTATTGTGTATCCCTCCAAATCATATCAAAAAGCATCCATTCTTGACTTTTGTTACTCATTTATTGGACTACTGATTTATTGTGTTGTCTGTAGAACATCAAGGCTAGACTACTGATTTACTGTGTTTTTGTAGAACATCAGTACAGCAGGCCTGGACTACTGCAGCTTCCAACTGTTTGGGTTTGACTTCATGCTGGATCGACAGCTGAAGGTCTGGCTTATCGAGGTGAATGGGGCTCCGGCCTGCGCCAGGTAACAAACAACCAAACAAACATACAAACACAATAACATGGTACCCCTCTAGCAGTGGGCATAGGTATGTCATTGTGGGAACAATTACAGATAATCATCCAGTAGTGCATGTGATAGAAGTTTTTGAACTTGCACATCCAAGATGCCATGACAATTTTTCTTGTGCCTATAATGCTTGTATCATTTCATAAGAGATAGTCAAATGAACAGTTTAGACTCCCTAATATATCACAAGACACAATAATAAAATCCACTCATTCATTCATTCATATATCTTTCTGAATATATGTTTGGAGTTGACTTTTATGTATGTATGTGCAGGTTTGGAATGTGGAATGACTCCTAAATTCACTGATTGTTTTCTTACCCAGGAAGCTTCTTCCTGACCTTGCTGCCGGCATTGTGGACATTGCAGTCAACCCCCTGTTCCCCCCCACTGGTGAGCGAGAAGTGGAACAATCCGGTACAGAAGGGAATATCAGGGATGCCTTTGAGAAGTTGTGACGTACCTCAGTCTGAGAGAAGTTGTAAAAACATATCAGCTAGCTAAGGTTATTTAGTAGGTGGATCCAAGTCCCTGTGCCAGAAAAGTTGGGTGATATACATATCATTGAAAAGTTGGATAAAAATATTCACAAACCATTGTGGTTTGGGGAAGAATCCTGTCAACGTCTGCTGCACCTACAAATCTACATCATCTATGAAACCTAGCCTCCATCAGTCCTCCATGCTGAAGGGACTATAGATAATAGAATTCAGCCAGGCAGGAGAGAGCCCAGGGGAACATTGTAAGGGGAAGATTTCCCTTAACTGCACATGCAAATGATACCTATGGTGTCCAGACTCCCCTGGCAAATTATTTGGCTAGATTTCAATATTTTTCAGCCAGCGTAGTTAGTCTGGTGGAAACTACAGGTATATGAAAACATAATCATGCATGTAAAGAACAAGATGTCCACAAAGCTTTAAGGTACACATGTTAAGAATAGTTGACATGTAAATAGACTTGCCGTCAGTCCCACTATTTCTGCTACTGCACACGAAACTGCTCATCACTCAAAGGGAACTCATTCTCACAGGAAGAACATCATATACCGGGTAGTTCAAATTCAGCTGGTTTCTTTAGATACAGAAGATGCTGTCAGCTGTGAACCTGCCTGGACTGGAGTTCCCATACATATCCAATCAGAGAGGTGTGAATGCTCATGATTGAAAAAAACAAAACAAGCCAGGAATCCTTGCTGTAGAATAGGAGGGAAAATTAACTGACAACATGAAATCTCTCCTGTTGTATCAACTGACCTGTGCCTTGGCTGTTTGTTAAACTAACATGTGTTTTAATTATCTTTTTTTTGTGTGTATAAAATTATGTCTTTCTTTTGAGCAAATTATCAGTGAATGTTATTGAGACTCTGAAGAAAGCATATTTATGAGTTTTAACTTAGTGTGAAGTTGTTTTGTCAAAATTGCAATATTTTATACAAACAGATTATTTTTAGCTTATGAAAAGAGTACCCTAAGAAAAATCATTCTCCATTTATGTGAAAGTAGTTTACTTGCAGGTTTACAGACTTGCACTCTGCCAAGTGCCAGATAGTCAGATGACAGATTTTAATACTATGCGTGTCTGAGTTCCTTGCTGTCATGAGAAATGCCAGAAATTGAGATAAACTAGTGAAATAAAGACATGGACACATGACTCATGCCTGTCATCTTTATTGCCACAATAATTTGCACCACAGAAGGTCTGTGCAACATGACACAGCCGCATGTATACGTTTCTCTGGGCAGCAGACATTATCATGGAATTATCTTTAACAATGGAAGAAAACATTTTCATCATACTACTCTCAGATTTCTGACACATCCTGTTGCATGTCCTGTAAGAACATGTTAGGAAACGTATGGAAGCTGATATGTCTTCAAGTTGTAAGAAGGATGATATGTCTTGTAAGCAAGCTGAAATGTAAGGAGGCTGATATGTCTTGTAAGGAGTCTGACATGTCTTGTAAGGAATGTGTAAATCTCATTAATTTTTTTCTGTTACTGCCAACTCGGGATTTAATACAACAACAAAACACTCGGGCAACAGAAATGTACACTATGCATCAGATTAACTACTATGAAATGCAACAGTTTTTATGCATGTTTTAACCTACAGAATTCTATAATACCACTGTGGTATCTACATTGCACTTCAGAATCACAGCAACATTTCAGTTTTTTCTGTTTTAAATCTCATAAATACAACAATTATCACATCTGAATATTGCTTCCTTATATCTTAGTCACAAGAAACAGCTGTCCTTGTCTGTCTAATACTACGAGTTGCTTCAATACATCTGATATTATTGTGGTCAAATCTTTACATCCCTTTCAAAAAATATACAGTCAAAACCTCAACCTGCTGAAGTTGTCGCTTAATATTCAAGATCCAAGAATTATTATTATAATTTAGTGCCGAGAAGTTTATACCACAAAGCATCTATTGTTAATATTCTATTCAATTAGCTATTACATTTTTGCAGTGGTAAAAGTGGCTAGTAATTGCTAGAAATCAAAATGGTTCCAGCTTTCCCAACTCTCTAACTACAAGGCATCCAGGGACTTTGGAAGAACCACAACAAGGTTTAAACCCACTGGGCTCAAAATACCCCGCTGCAATATTCTGCAGAAAAAGTTTTGAGATTGCAGAAAAGAATAAGAACAACTTGCAATCTGCCAAGCCCAAAGAATACAGGCTCAGTTTTACGAATCACATATAGCAGAAATAAGCCCTGTGCCCCTCCCTCTTGTGCCAACTCACCAGCTTGCTTGTACATTACCTCACCGTGCTGCTATGCCCCACACAGCCCCAGGCTGTCCCAGCTGCTGACTACACACAGCAGCCACCAGCTGTACCACACACACACACAACACAAGGCACTGCAGAATCAATAATCTCTATTCTTCCCCACTGGTGACATCCTGGAGCCACCACCAACCAAACCTCCCGTCTCCCAAATACACACCCAGACAAAAGCTGGCTGAAAGGCATACTATACAACATCTATTGTTTAACCTGGCTTTTAACAAAAATACAACACTGAGGAACACTTGGCACTAAGATATGTTTAACAGGAAAATAAACTTCACTATAAAAAAACACTGAATTCTCAACTCAAACTTGTACTTAAGGACCTACTTTGGACACAGACTATGGAAAGTTTCTGGAAAGTTGATGTTGGAAGGCTGTAGTAATCAACCAGAATTCTTCATTAAAGCAGGTGGCTGATAGGAAATCGATGTCAAAAGGCTGCAGGTGTCTCTGACCAATCAGAACTCTTCATCAGAACTGCCTGCCAGCAGCATGACTCGGTCCATGCCCATAGTCTCCTCTGGCTGCAGGTGCAAGAAAGTTGTCACATAAACGTCTTCTCACAAGTCAGTATTAAAAGATAAACATCTCACACACATCAATAAACACAAACGTCTTCTCACACACATCTGTAAACACAAACATCTCACACAGTAAAACACAAACGTCTTCTAACACGAGTAAATTAAAAAACCCATTAGTGCTGTAGCTGTACATACCCTTAGCTTTCTCTTCCTGCGGAACCTGCGCCGACAGGCCTTCACGCCGTACACAAACCCCACAATGGCAACAGCGCCTACCACGCCCGCTCCCACAGGGATCATGATGCTGAGGATGAACCTCGCCTCCTGCAGAAATGGACAGAAATTTGTCCTCATCCATTGTAGCTTATAAGTATAACTACAGAACTACATGTACAAATCATTTCATTTTTATTCATGTTTTCCAGTTGTCACTGGATACATAAAAATATATTTTTAAAAAAATCACTGTATTCCTCATATATTTTAGCTAATATATCACTGCTAATCTCCCATGTAATGCAATCACTGGACCATCCCACATTAATTTCCTGGGAGGGTCTCCATGTCAAACCTGTCATAAACAACCTACCTCTATTAGACAAGTGCAGCTAGAAAAGGAGGAAAATATTTCCATCCCATTATAGTGAGTAATACTTACATGAGACTTCAGTTTTTCTCTGATCTGCTCTCCAAATGACTTGTCACCTGAAGGAACACAAACTACTTTCAATCGTCTGAACACCTTTATAATAATAAAATTTCTGAACACCTCAAATTAATGGTTGCAGTGTTCAGCAACTAGGGAAAGGTCTTAAACATTTCATTTCATCTTATTCATTTTTCTCAGTAGATCACACACAGACACATTGCTAGTGTATTTTTCCACAGTACCCAGAAAGAAGGACCAGTACATTTCCATCCTCACCACAACATACTCTGCAGACACATCTCCCTGTAACAAAAAAAGTGTAAGGGTACCTCCTTCATTTTTGTCTCCTTCGGTCTTGTTGTCTTCCTTGGCTGAGACGGTCCTTGGTCCTTCCGTTGGTGTCGTCTGCTGTTCCTTAGATGTTGAGGTGGACTCAGTGGCAGGTGTGGACCAGATCGCAGCTGCAGGTGTGGACTCGGTGGCAGCTACAGGTGTGGACTCAGTGGCAGCTACAGGTGTGGACTTAGTGGCAGCTACAGGTGTGGACTTAGTGGCAGGTGCAGGTGTGGACTTACCGGTAGTCGTTGACTGCAGAGCTGACTCTGTTGTGGTGGTCTGAAATCAAAATAATCATTGAAATGTTCCTGTTTCACCTGTTCCTTTTTTGTTCTTGTCAAAGATAGAAAGAAAAAGTGTCTCTGATCGTGCAGTGGTCATAGACTTAATAGTTTTGGTCTAAAGTAAGTAAGAGAAAAAGTAAACTATATCCTGCTGACCTGAGGAGTGCTGGATTCCCACTGGGGACTGGTGGAAGTCAGCTCCTTCCATGTTGAAGTCTCCATGGTCTGGCTGGTCTCGTACGCTGTGGCTGTCGGAGTCTCTGTTGTACCGTAACCTGTGGTTTCTGTAGCGAGGCTCATGGTAGGGAGGGTCCCTGTCCAGTTAGTAGGGATGTCTGTTGATAAGTCGGCTGGAAATTCTGTTGAGTTAGTTGGAAGTTCTGTTGAGTCAGCTGGGAATTCTGTTGAGTTAGCTGGGAGTTCTGTTGAGTCAGCTGGAAATTCTGTTGAGTTAGCTGTACCAGTTGTTGAGTTTACTGAGAATGTTGTTGAGTCATCTGCAGTTTCCTCAGACTGGTTTGTGATGTTGGTTGTTGTTGTGTTTATCTCGGCCGTCATGTTGTTTTCCATCCCATTAGAGGTGACGACAGTATCATTACCAACCGGCTCAGTGGAGTTCAGGGCCAACTCTGTGCTGTTGCCATTTCCTGTGCTGTTGACATAATCTACTGTATCCTCTTCTGTCTCATTTGTGACATTCCAAATGTCAGAGGCATTTTCAGACAACTCCCCACCGCTTGGTGTGGTTTCAGTTTGGTTGCTGTCTGTAGAGTCCTCTGCTGAGTAGTAACCACTCACGGTTGTGTCAGGAGTCACTTCTGTCCCTTCTGTTGGCATGGAGAGCTTTGGAACTGCTGGTAAGGCTTGGCGGACTCTGATGTCACGAGTGTATGTTACCGTGGAAAACAGCATGGAAACAAAAACAGTCACCAGCACAGAAGTAGCCATGATGAACCTCTCAGGCTGTGGAACCGTCTGTCTGAAAGGACAATTGAAAATGAAGTAACACCTTTTAAAAAGTACAGATGTACCTCAAATTTGACATGCAACAGCACTTAGTGGCTTCAAGGCAAAATCAACAGGCGCATCATATTCAGTATTATATAAACCAGGAAGTCCAAACACATTACATCATACAGCACTAAAGCTGGTGTGTTCTACCAAAGGCTGCATACATGGGCTGACCAATTTAGATGCAGATTGAGATAGAATGATGCAAATATCCTTTGCAGCTTTGTCTTTTTTTTTTCTGACAACTTTAAAAGAGATACAAAACTTGAAGGGTGGCAAGGTGCTTGTGGTTAGAGTCCTTTGGAAAAGGCACTTTACACCTATTTCCTCACTCACAGGTGAAAGAGGGTACCTAGCTTCAGTTAGATAAAGCTGGAGGTCCCATGTTTGAAGAGAGTCACACCTTGAGCATGTTAAAGATCCCACTACCCTTACCGAAAAGAGGAGTAGGGGTCCTTCCCAGTGTGAGTAGATGAGACCGTACAGTTCGATCTTACGCAGCTTGTATCTACTGTACAAAACTGCTGTGTTACGCCTAAAGACGGTTTACTGGCTATGACTGAGAATAAAACAAACAAACAAACCAACCACACATCTGCTTGGAGATTAAAGATCAAGAAGCCTTTACACAACTTGCTGACCAACTGGACTTCCGACCACTGCTTTGACGGGCCGGCTTGACAATCTCGTAACGTTACATTTTGTTTCGCCTCCAGAGCGGTCTGGTAGAAACCGGGGCCTTATAAAAGTAACGTTACCCGTGAAACCTTATAGTGCGTGTGGAGGCCATGGCATGAGGGAAGTATAGCGGTACAATAAATATGTTCACCCACCTGTATGGATGGGGGAGGGTACAAAAAAACAAAACGTCATGTATCCTATTCTACTGCGTCTAACCAAACGACGCACTCTAGTCTGGCTCTCCTGTTTGTTACTTCGCCATTACCATTGGTCTTAGCATGGAGGTAGAAAAGAGATGGTCTTAGTATTAGCGTTCACATCGCGCAAAGTAACGGGCCCGTTTCATAGACCTTTCAGTGAGTTTTGTTTAGAAATGTACATAACGTACACTCCATTCAATACAGCTAAGACAAGCCAACAAGTGCTCACACTATTTAGACGTTTAATACTTCCAAAATTTGGAATATATCGGGAGAAAAGGCTAAGAGCCACGTACCTGGAAATATCGCTGCCACCCAGGTCCTGGCTGCCACCTGTGCTGATATTGATCACGGAACTGCGTATGACGTGTCCCATGACGCAACAGGTCATACCATCACTCCGATAGGGAGGACATTTTGTAAGGATCTATAATATAATGCCATATTTTTCGAATATGTAAGACTAACGTTAACATTGATTTTTACGCTTGAAGACTGATTTTCTATTGTGAATGGATGAATGATATAATGAGCCAAATCTATCTACTCGATAGTTGATACCCGAAAAATGGAATTGGCCAAATATTGACAGCGGCATAATGACAAGAAATATAATAACAGCACATCAGCCGATTCTCTCTTTTTTATCTAATATTGCAGTGAAATATAAATTATTTTTGTAAAGGTATGAATAATAATGCTTTATCTGAAAGATTTTTTTTCGTTCAAAATATTTCGGTGAGTGTGTCTTAATTTTGCGATTTGATGCGTTTACCACGATACCAGATCAGCTGTGTGTGAGCTGTGTGTGAGCGTGCAAGTGTGCACGTGTTTTTGTTGGTAGTCTGATTGGAAAGAGACCAGTGTTGTCGATCCTGCGTAGTTCAAAGGTCTGTGAACATGACAGAGCAACAAGAAGACTATCCTTCAGAAATCCACGCCGGTTTGGTGGCGTTCAGCGATTCTCTGAAAGCAGTGGACGATGTGTTCAAACCTTTCCTACAGATGGCGCTGGAGGACATGGAAAAGGTTCGTAGACTTCATATGGAATCATTATGGTGGCTTTATGATGCAGCATCGCCCAGCAGACATACAGTCTCGGCATGTTTCAGTGCGCCATTTCCTTGTCGTGCTAATTGTGAATCTGAATGAAGCCAAACTCAAATTTGATGACCAATATGAATAATTGTATCAGTGCACTGATAATACAGTACAGGGTTTTGTACAAGGTCCTTGACCGAGACTGAAGTTCGAGTGATTTTACAAAGTATTGCATCCTCACATCATCTTCCAGCTGGAGGCTCTGGACCAGGCCAAACTGCACCTGACAGCAGTCTATGCTATCAACTCTCTGTTTTGGAGTAAGTGCCTTCAGCTTACTACATCTTCTTAAGAGGTCATGACCATTGTCATCCAACATTCCTTGGTATCTTCAAGGAGCTTTGGTATCTTTCAGAAAGAGTTCTGTAGATTGTCAGACATGTTGATGATCAATCAAATGGCTTATTCAGCAGTTGACTTTGCAACTTAGAGCTGAACTTCACTTGAACTTGTATTTATATTTCGTAACTCAATTAATACTGGTACATTTAAATGTTCATTGTTAAGTTTTCATTAATTTCATTGTTGATTATATTCATCAGTTTGCTCCATGAAGTGTTCACAGAGTTCTCTCAGTCACACACTTTTCTCTCTCACAGTTTACCTAACCACACAAGGCATTGACCCCAAAGAACACCCAATTAAGAATGAGCTGGTAAGTTGGACAATTGACACCTGTCAATCAAACTGTCAGGTATCTCTTCACATTGTGTGTAGATTATACACAGAACTTGAATGGTTAAGATTTCATAAAATTGACCGAATTGCACTGATAGTAACTGTAATGGATAATTCACAAACAAGTCTCTCAAATGATTAGTAAAAACATCTAATACCTCCATCAAAGAAGTAGCCATGGTACACAATGAAACCTACATGAACACTCTGTTTTGACAGTTAAATCTAATAGATAAAATTCTACACATATCAGACACACAGCTGTGAATGAAAGAGTTTCTAGGAGACCCAGTCCTAGGAGGGTCCACAGTGAGCTCCACCTGATGTCACTTCTGTTGTTACCTTGCAGGACAGAATACGCAGCTACATGAACCGTGTCAAGGAGATAGAAGACAAGAGGAAAGGTGGAGAATATCACAATTTATCTATGTGTACTTTAGATTGCACACTTTCTTGTTGGTTCCAGTTTGCATGATTAAAGAGAACATGTTATACATCCAGTGGTAAATGACAGGTGTGACATTATATTAGGGACTTGGTGTAACCATGGAGTTATAAAACTTTAAAAGGAAGCATGGTGTAACTTGTTTCTACATGTGGTTATGTGACTATTCCAGCTGCTAAAGTGGACAAGGCTGCTGCTAAAAGAATCGTGAAGAATGCTCTCTGGGAGCCATCCAAGCAGCCAGCAGGTAATGTATACATGTACAGTACAGCTACACCTTCACTCTCTTGAAGCTTCAGCTTGTATGTGTAAGACTTGGTGGTCAGTAATGTATGATGATGATACAGTATTTGTCCATAGTTGTGGATGAACGCCTTGACTTGCCTTAGTAAGTAAGTGAATGCAGGGGTGTCTGATCAGCCCAATCCTTGCTCAGAATCACCTGCCACAGACTGTGTACTTGAAGCCGTAGGATTCAATTCTTTATAATATATGTATGCATCAGCAATCCATCATGGAGTTGCCAAAGTCGGGAGTTGAGATGTTTTTGTGTCTTACAGGGTCACAGGTCAAGCAATCAGAGAAGAGGAAACAAGATGACAGAGCTGGACCTCAGGCCAAGAAGAAAAGGGACTGAACACAAACAAAGACCGAAATGAACATGAAATAAGTCAGTCTGAACATGGAAGGCTGGTGCAACTGAGACTCTCATATCAGTGTGAGGTGATCCATCAGATGCAAAAGAGTGAGGACAGTTTCACACGTCAGTCTTACTTATTAATAAGCTAGAATTACTACAGCAGTACTCAGTGAATAGTTAGTACTTAGCAAGTATTGTTTTTGAGTCCATGTTAAGTTAATAACGTTATTACAATACTATGTAGTATAACTGTTACCACTATTTTTTTCACTTGTTAGTCATTACCATAGTGTAGAAACCACTCATCTGCATGGAGATAACCGCAGTCTACCTATGACCACAGGCAACAATTGATGTTTATATCATGTCTGATTATGTCTGTTGTATTACAGTACAATGTATTTATGCCATCTAATTAAAACATTTCCAGAAAGCTTATTGAAGCCTAGTATTTTTTTCGTACTGTGTAATATTGGTCCTGGTTCAGAAATAATTTCTTCAGCACTGATACATTTGTAATTATTATTATTACCACTACATCTATACACATTCATTATTAATGTCAAACTTTTGTCTGAAATAATATACATTTCAACATTCATTGTCCCTTGATAACCATACCTACTCTGGCAACTGACGTTTATGCCAAAATCTTTTCATCCCTGAGAATGTGTTACCATGACAACAGACAAGGTTCAGTTGTGTACACAACCATGGCCTTCATAAAACACTAGTCAGTTGGTACAATTTGGTCTGGTATAGAAAGAAGCATGTTCTTCCAATTGACATTTTTGAAAATATCTTTTTAAAAAGTAAAAATATAAGTTCAGTAACAACTTCAGGTTCAAACTGCCAGTGTTCAGTGGTCATATGTGAAGCACAGTTTGGAGGGACTTCTCGTCCTTTCTCGGTTGCTGATTCTCTCTGGCTTGACTGGGCTCGGTGTGTACATCTGCTGCATATTATCCCACGACAGGAAGTTCCTGTCCATCCAGGGAACGAGAGTATCTGCCCGGGCCTTCACCACGCTCACCAGGGCCAGTGCGTCGTCCTCGGCGGTGTGCGCGCGCCTGGGGGCCCGACTAACGTACCGATGGTACAGGCTGAGCAGGCTGAGGGAGGCCCGTTCGGACGGCGCGTCTCCAGTCAAACCGTCCCTGTCCGCTCCCCTGGCGCACTTCTCCGTTTCCCTGAAGGCCAGGAGAGAGTCACAGAAGCGGATTCCTTCGGGAAGTCTCATGTTAAGTTTCATCAGCTCGGTCTTCAACAGCGGGAAGTCGAACTTGTCTCCGTTGTGTGCCACCAGGCCGACCGGCGGAGGCTGCCGCTGCAGGAAGCCTCTCACGGCCGCCACCAAGTTCTCGTCCAGCACGGCCCTCTCGTTCTCGGTCAGGTTCTCGTTGTTGAGACCGGTGAGATCGCAGGCAGGGCCGGAGACGGGTTTGTTGGGGTACACGGCCAGCAGGAGCTTGTCCATAACGCGCGGCAGGCGCTGGTCAGGGTTCAGGACGGCCGAGCGGTGTAAGGCCACCAGACACAGCTCCGTGATCTTCGGACGAGCCGACCCCTCGCACGACGTTGCCTCAAGGTCAAGGAACACGAACGACCTGATCGGGTCCATGGCGAAATCGGTGAGGAGGGTGACTGTCAGGATTTGTTAGTTGGACACGAGTGTTTCCCCACGCCAACAGGCCGGGCAAGTCTGGGCTTGTTGTGGAAGGGAAACACCGTGACGTCATAGGGAAGAGGACTTCCGGGTTCCCCCTTCCCAGCATGCTCTTGGGTTAATATCGACCATCTTCAACAACAACAGAACATAATACACACAGATGAGCAAATATCGTCTTCCCAACACCGCTTTTATTAGCATTCATCTTTCTAAACCAATCTTATAAATATAATTAGCCTAGTGGTTAACATCCTCCAGTATTGCTAAGAACAAAGTTTGTACAAAAATATTAACCTATACTGTGGCAGCAGACAGCATAGATATATTTCTAGGTGTAAAGTTGATGATGTCAAGAACTCTGTATTACAACATTAACAAATCCTTAAAAAGTCATTTTTGCTACAAAATTTCCTTATATTCCCAACATTCCCAGATAGAAAACATTTCACAAGTCTCTAATACTGTACAAAAATGTTACTGTTGAATTGTAACAACCATGACCAGAGGAACACCTGAGTAAAACAATAAAAGAAAAGGCAGTAACAACATGTAAGGCCATGACACATTCAACAATAACCAAGACATTATGGCCTAAGTTGCCAAATGAATTCAATAAAGCGACAATATCTTGCACCAAAGCAGTGGGTAACAATCCATTATTGATCATTTCCAAGTTTCATCACTTCACTGCCATCAAATTTATGAAAGCACAGTCAAATAACAATGTGTGGCAATGGCTGACAAGAATTTGACAGGTAATTGTCCAGCCTTGCTTGTAAGAAAAGAAGCTGATATATTGGGCAAAACTGAATTTAGTTTTAACTTTCTCAGAATTGCTTGCTTTAAATTCTTATGTCTTGTAAAAACAACTTTAAGGATTTACAATCACCTTTCCATTACATGAGCATGAGAATAACAGACATCTATGCAATCCTTTGAATTCATACAAATCACTCTGAGAAAGAACTGAATTTTGTCTGTGGAAAGGACATGTTGGTCAGCAGTTCACTTTACACAACTACTGGGAAAATTCAGTTACAGATCTTCCTTTTCCTTGTGAAATAATGTTTGGAATGACACTGATTTGGGAATTCTAACTTTAAGCCTTTTGTCAAGTTTTCGATGCTTTACTAAAAGCACAGCCAAGTTTCACATCTATGAAAGCATGGCCCCCCTCTACATTGTAAGTCATGATGTCTTCCTTTCAGTCATAATGTTATGTAGCTAAAGAAATGCTTATCTCTAAAGTTAAGTAGATTTTCCCCAGTTTTTACCAACTTTAAAGCAACCAGAGTTTCCTCACCGCAGCCCACACCCGGGGTTACAAAATCAGCCATTCATACAGAATGACGCAATGTCAGTATTTGTACCTTTTTCCCCATTTCCTAATTAAAAACATAAAACACATGTCTCCTATCTTTGTAAGCTCTCTGTAAAAGTATGTAACAAAATAACCATTCCCCAACAAAATACAATGCTACAGACATGTTACAGTTCCCCACAGTATCAATCCTCTTCACCTATACTGTCTACAGAGCTACTCTCCGTCATAAATACATACAATTATGTACAAACCAATTCTTCCATAAATATCTACCTTATCGCAGCTTTAAAAGTGTCGAAGTTATTTCTAAAGTGTGGTCCCTGCACCGATACAGTAATACTTACACAACTGTCATGGCAGCCTTGTCAAGGGTCATAGGGCAAGAGTTAAAACATAAAATCCCACATGGTTCGAACACTGCACACTTCAGAATTGAGTTTACTGGCATTTCAGAATCTCTGCATTTAATGTTATGTACATGTACAACAAAGCTGATCATGGCTAAGTTCAAGTTCAGAACTGCTGAAATCAGCACAAGTCCTGGAAGCTGCCATTTTAATTTCCAGGTAACTGAACTTCTACCTGTACTTGTAAGTGAGGTGTATATATTGTACCTATATTGTCACACCTGTATCTAAGGTGTATGTACTTGTACCTGTCACACCAGTATCTCAGGTGTTCGCCATCTGTGACAGGCACAGTAGAGTGGAAGACATGTTAGATTACTACAATAAGTTTGGCCCATGAATTGTGTATTCTTCCTCTGGGTTTAAAAAAAACCCTTACCTAAAGCTTCATGGGAATTTGCTATAATTGTTAACTGTGTATCACACTTTAGGGTATCTTTCTCTGGAGTTCATTTCAGTATCATTAGAAAACACAGGCACTTGCTGCATTAAACATGCTAGCCTGTGCTAGTCAGCTGGCCTGTACTAGTTATCTAGGATATTGCTAGTTATCTAATGTGTGCTAGTTATTGCATAGTTACCGGTAGTATGAAGGCACTTGTGTGAGAAACACTTGTGCAAGTGTATCTACCCTTTGTACTGTACATGGGTAGCTTGCATGTACATGTACATGTATCTAAGAGTGTGTATTTCTTTATCCTAGGCACTTTCATATACGGCAAGCACCATGGTAATTCATTGCAGGACAGGCTTGCCATGTCCAGTAGCAGGAGTTGGCCTTGGAAGAAGGCACAAGTTGGGAAACTGTTGCATTGCTTTGTCTGTATCGTTTGTGCTTCCTTGCAGTTCTACTGAGAGTTCTCATGATACCCAACCCACAGATGGAGCAGCACTTTGGATGGACAATTGTAAACTACTGGTTATTTTAAGCTTCTCCCTGCTAAGGGTTCACATCAGCATTGCTTCATGTCAACAGGAGGCAGTTATGGTTTATGGTTACCTTGTGCAGTACATTGCTGGGTTAACACCGACATTAAAAATCTCCAGCCTGTACAGTATCTAGTTTGCATATCAGTGAGATAACCACCAATCCACCCCACCCCACCCCACCCCTCCACTGCTCATCACAGTCTGCCTTATGTTTCCTCCACAGACTGCACTGGGCTGTAGAACTCCACAGCAGACCCCACAGGCTCCCTGAGATGTCAGACTGTGCTCAGGCTACAGTAGGATCACTTCCTGTCAGGGGCACAGAGGAAAGGCACCAGTTAGACATGGAATCTCTTCTCTCTCCAGAAATGTCAATGTATTACAAAAAACAACCAACTCTCTACACAGACTCTGTAGTTTGTTTGCTTCCATCACAATATGGACAACACCCAGATGTCATTTCATGGACAAATCCAACATTCAAGAGAATTCTAGCAATGTGAACTTTTTAGGAGTGTTCTGGTTGACCTGTGAGTTGATTAGTGAGTGTACACCATGGAGGATGTCTGTTAACAGGGTGGTTGAATAAAAAGATTTCAATAAATCTTTCTAGACCAGCCCTGGTAGTGTTAGTAGTCAGCCATCTCCCATCACCACCATGTTGGAACAGGTAAACCTTCTACCTTGGCTTATCTACCCCTGATTTGGGCTTCCTATCCCCAGCCACCTGCAGGGAAGGAAGTCCTGACTCAGCACAATCCTACTGTGCAATATTGTGTATATTCAGCACTGTACTGTTGTACAATATGAAAGCACAAACTACATGTACATGTATCAACCAGCAGCAGAAAATTGTCCTTGAAACAACTTTCAGCAGCAAGACATTACTTTAAAAGGTGTAGAAGCTGCACAATCTGTGCTGAAAACCGCACTGACATGTTCAAGAAACTACATTGTACAATTACAAATTCCTTGTACTGTACTTACGTCCCCACTGTAGTCATAATAACCCTCCTCTGTCTGGTGGTGATCATGAGGCACACTAAACCCCCGACGCAGGGGCTCCTCATGGAAACCGCCATTCTGGGAACAGCAAAAAACACAATTGATTTTAAAGGCTAGTAAAAAGTTGACAATAAGAAATAACAGATTATGACAATTTGTGAGGATCTTTGCATACGGCATGTGCAAAAAAACCTGGGGAAAATTGCTGCCACTGGCTTATTGGAGTGTCATACATGTATGTAGGAAAAATATCAATGACAGAGAATGGTTCAACTAAATTTACAAAAAAAGTCGCCATAAAGTCAGTTTTTCCCATATTATTTAGCTCTATATGTTTGTTTAGCAAATGATAGATCTAATGATAACATGTAAGCATTATACAATGTGATTTGTCTGTCCCTTAGTTCACTATCAACACTAAAGATAATGATATTTTAAGTTTAGTCTTTGATATAATTGTACATGCACAACTAATTAACTAAGGCCTTAAGCCCATGTGGGCAGGAACATGCAAATAAAGATCATCATTGTTTCCCCGCTCATTATCTTAGGATGACAAGCTTGTAGTTCACAGGGCAGCTGCTAGGGTACCTGTCTGTGTCTGTCCGTCCCATCAACGCTGGTTGCTCTGGTCCTGGGTAGGGCCTGCCTAGTCAGCTGGCCCCCGTGCCCTGCACACACTGGATGTCCTTGCCCCGCTGGGGGATACCCCTGCCCCCCTGGGGGCGTGGATCTCCTCCCCGGGGAGGGGGGCATGGTTGTTGCCTGGTGATTCTGCATGAACTGGATCAGCTCCTGCGCGATTTTCCGGACGTTCTGTTTCTCCTGTTCCGTGTGGCCTGCCTCCTCCCGACGTTTCTTGGACGTGCGCAGCTGCTGGTTCCGGTACATCCGGGCAGCACTGTCCTGCGTGGGCAACTCTGTCAGCTGTTTGGGCGGGGAGAGGGTCATGTCTGTCGGGGACATGTTGTTCCTCCTCTTCCCTCCACTCATCTCCATGTCTGCATCGTGGACAGTCTCTGCCTCCAGGAGTGAGCAGGCAGGAGCTGACAGACGCTGTGACTGACTGATGTCTGCTGGTTGCCTGGACGAGGACCTGTCCGTGCTGGGACTCAGCGCCTGGCTGATGTCAGTGACTGTGCCTCCAGCAGACATGTGGACATGCTTCCCACTGTTCACCCTCCTGCGATACATTCCTGATGAATCATCCCTCCTTCCTGGCCCACCCAGCAGGGCTGACACAGACGGCTTGAAGGTGTTCCACAGAGAACTGACAGACGACATGAAGGTAAGCGAGCGTTTCCTCAGCCTCGCTGGTTTTTCCGGCGGCTCATCCTCCCCCTGGCAGATGTTTTCCAGACTGCGGACCCGACTGGAGGCAGCAGAGTCAGGCTCGTGCTCCCCCAGCTCTGGAGACAACTCCCCAGCCTTGATCATCACATGTTCGAACTCTGGCAAGCTCTTGGACTTCTTGATGCCCTTGATGGTGGGGCTCCTGCCTCGGGCAGTGATCTTGATGTTGGAAAACTCCTGTGCTATTTCAGGTGCGTTGTGATCTGTGTGTGCGAGGTGGTGTGGCGAATCTGGATCCATACTTTGCCTTCTGATTGACTTCAGTGATGCCCTCTTTTTAACCTGCTTGGTTGGGCTGAGCACAGGAGCTGCCATATTTACTACATCCTGCCTCAGCTGCTGGCCAGGTGGCTGGAGCTTACGGTTAAACACATTCCTGCGAGCTGGGGGGGTGGGGGGCCCTGGGACTGATGACGCTCGCTTGAGTCTCTCTACCAGTGGAGTGGGCATCTCACTGATTAGCAGGACCTCGTCATCACTGTCAGGGCCGCTGCTGTCCACACTCAGGGGGCTGGTGCTGCAAGTGCTGCTCTGTCTGCTGCTCTGTCTGCCGTGGGAAACCAGCTGAGAGGGCTGCAGCTGGCTGCCACGGGAAACCAGCTGGGAGGGCTGCAGCTGCATTGTCCTGTGGCTCTCTGTCAAGTCAATAACGTCTGCTTCAGTCAGCGAGTTGGAGCGATGAACTGAGATGCCATGGCCAGAGGGAAGCAGGCTGCTGCTTGTTCTGTGGGGCAGTGTCTGGTACCTACGCCTGTTACCACGACGATGTGAGGAATGTGGAGACTTGTGTGGAGACCTTGTCTGTCCTGAGTGAGAATGAGATGCACTGTGGCTGTTTGTCTGTCCTTCCATCCCCGTGTTCCCACCTCTCCTGTACATGGCATGAGAGGGGGCAGTGTGCTGGAAGTCTTGCACATTGTGGGCGTTGTACTGCACATTCTGTGGCTCAGCCGAGTTGGGGTGATACTTGGTTGCCTCCTGCAGGTGGTGAGGCTGTGTTGGACCGTTCCTGTTGTATTGCACTGCCCCCGTCTCCACAACGGTCTGGTTGTTGTTGTTGTTGTTGGACCTTTGACGAGATGGCTGTGGGATGCGTGTCTGTCGTGGTGTAGAGTTCTGACTAGAACTGGAACTCCCCGCTGACCCTGTCCGTGACCTTGGGCGATGCTTGCCTGTGGGTTGAGGAGGAGTCTTGGTTGCCATGGAGACAGCAGAGGTTCCCATGCGGAGAAGAGCTTCACTGCGCAGGTTCTGTCTGCTGAGGTCCAGCTCTATGAGTGGGCGCTGCCTGTAGCTGGTGGGGTTCACACCAACGGCAGGGTAGAATGTCCTGGCAACTGGAGGGGAAGAGATCAGGCATGGTCTTAAAGCACATACTTACCTCAAACACAAGTAAAGACTGGTATGGTACAAGTTTTGAAAACTTTCCATATAATTACTGTATGTTCAAAAACTTGACATAAATGAGACTTTCAAGGGATTTGCACGTCTTTCCAAGCCAAAGTGTTTAAGATTAGTGATCAGCAGTTCTGCAATGACAGGATACAATTGTTAGGCCACACCAATTTAATTAATTGTTGGTTCTCTGATTTTTTTCAGAAGAAATATGAGCATTTTGGAGCTGATTCAGAACCTGGATATTTTTTTTTATTACAAATCAGGAAAATCGAGCAAATATGAGAACCAACTGATTAAATTGGTGTGGCCTTAGGGTAACATACCTGTGCAACAAACACACTTCATTGTTTGTCTTGTTCTCTCTTTAACACATTAGCTCAACAGACTATGATGTACTAGAGTTCTATTTTATTGATACGTGTAGTGCAAACTAATCAGCCAAGACACGGGGAGTCTTACTGGGGTGGTCGGCAGGCATGAGGTATCTCATCCCCAGGGTCCGTGCCAGGAAGGGGTGCACGGCTGCCTGTGCTGGTGTCATTCTGTCCCCTGGGGAGAAACAACACAACAACGTGTCACAAACAACACAACAATTGCCCAGATGGCTGAAAGACTGCCATTATAGACTACTGAAATTCAGTCGCACCAATTGTTGCAATTTATCCCCTGGCTGTGAAGAGAGAGTAGTCAATCCTATTGGAATTGGAAGGGTGTACTTACTGGGGTCGTACTTGAGCAGCCCAGCGAGAAAGCTGGCAAAGTGGAAGTCCCTGATGTTGTCCAGCTCTCCCATCAGTCTGTTGATCACTGAGAACAAGAAGGAAAACTTGCTCTCCAGCTATTGCTTGTTTCTTGGTTGGTTAAGTTCCCATAGTAGACATGTCAGTTTTGTCATTAAGTCTATAGCAGTTATCAAAGACATTTCACCATAAAATTCATTAGTAATTCCAGATTTCTGGTGTATTTCCAAGTGTTAAGTGAGCAGGTTTAGCTGACTTAGCATACTGCATTTCAAATAATATAAAGCTATCTAACAGTTGAGATGAATGAACAAATGAATGAATGAATGAATTAGGAGAAGAGAGAAACAAACAAACAAACAAAGAACCTGTTTGCTCTGGCAGAGGCCCGTGCACACTAACAAACTCTCTCAGCTCGGGGAAAAACTTTCCCTCCTCAAAGGGGTGGAGTGGGAAGGGTCCCAGGATGCCAGTCATCTGGGGAAACAAACAGCACTTGTAGAAAGCAGTAGCTCTGTAGACATTTCTGAAGTTTCAGACACACTATCCCCATAAGCTGCAGTCTTGTTGTAGTGATCAACTCATTAACCAGTGTGATTTATCCGGATGCCTCATATTTCATCAGCAAAACATTTCAGTCAGAAACATGTCAATGATCCAAATTTACAAACCTCTATGCTCAAATTATGTCTAAAACCCAAAATTGCACGCTTAACATTTCCTAAACTGATATATTTTCAAGCCTTCTGTAATGATCACATTACGTATGATTTACGTTCTAAAAATAATAATGTATTTTTAAATATCAAAAAAGGAGACGAAAATTTCATCTTCCACGAAAGATAGAAGTAAATTCACTTTTTCGTTCAGCTGTATAGATTGAACTTAACTATATTATTACTCAATTCTGGATGCCAAACCTTCCTAATATGTCGATTAAATAATGTTGCATTCTGCCATGGTTAGCTCGTTATGCATCAAATACAACAGAACTGGTCTTCAGTTGCAACAAACGACATATCAGAATATATCATACCTAGAGCTAGGAAAGTAATGACACATCAGGACAGAAAATATATAACTTAAGTTGACCAACCTTTATTAGAATTTCTCTTTTGCTCATTCCAAAGAAAAGTGGCTTTCCTATATATAACTGAGTAAACAAACAAACAATAGACAATGAATAAACAGTAGCAGGATATTGAATGTACAGTAACAGTTATGGGATGCTGAAGTAATCAGTCCGAAAGCGTGCTATCTCCAGACTACTGCAGCCCAGTATATTGTATTTCTGTAAGCATTTTCAAGAAGTTGTTTACAAGAATGTTGACCTAAAGCTACACTAAGCTTTGTAGTGGAAACTATGACACACAAAGCCTTGTAGAGAAAGTGATGGCACTGACCTCTGCTAGGATACATCCCAGAGACCACATGTCGATCTCCAGGGCAAAGTTTGGCAGCCCCATCATCACCTATACCATGAACAAACAAACAAACAAATGGAATATGTGGCTCAGTCAAGTATCTCTACGAGTGTGAGTCATGCTCATGCTAAGAAGGCTTCAGGTAGCAATGACTGTCTATCTTCAACAGGTACATGATGTGCATTTGCGCCACCATGCAGTCACATCTAGAACTTCAACCTCACACAGAATGGATTATGACAAGCACGAGCTCACCTCGGGGGCTCTGTAGAGCAGCGTCTGCAGTTCAAAGTCGTCATAGTACAGAGAGATCTCCTCTGGCACCGAGTGGATCGCGTTCCCAAAGTCTATGACCTTCACACTGTTAAGGTCACCTGAAGCAGATCACAACATGTTGTTACAGTATGTGACATATTGTTTGTTGAGGGGTTTTTGTCACACTGCTTTTTAGGAGCAGCCCTACCGGCCCAACTTCCCAAATGATCAGCCAATAAAAACCTTACCTGATACTGCTAACACATTCTCTGGCTTCAGGTCTGCATGGATCACATTGCCTCTGCAGAGGGAACAACACCAGGAATCAGGACTTCTGTATCTCACTAACTCTGCAGCTTATTGTAACAGATACTCTGCAGGCTCCTTTAGCTAAGACAATCATTTAATTTGTTACCATATTGAAGGTAGTAGTTCAGCCTCTGAAGTTGAATTTGGGAAATGAGGAATATTATTCACTTTAGTATTTGTTATCTTCACAACTAATTATAGGGAGAACTATAAACTTTCCTTTTCCTCACACCTGCAGGACAGAAATGTGCTGAGAGTTCCTTACTCACCTGAGTAAGAACCCCAGCACCTGCAGCAGCTGGATCGCAACTTTCTTAATCATGGAAAGTTTCTGTAGCAACAAGAATGAACAGTGCCTAAAGTTAGTGGATTTGAATAACAAAAAAAACATTTCTCAAAAAAAAAAAAACATTTCTCCAACTTGTGACAATGGCGTTTGCTATGGCTGCCTATGACATAGGATTAACATAGGATTGACATGTGTGCATAACAGGTGTATGTTACCTCCTCAGGTGAGTGGAGTTTCCTGAAGTAGTGGTGCAGGGGGGTGGGGTTCAGCAGCTCAAACACCATGCAGTAGTGCTCGTCAAATGTGAAGAAATTCTGGAGAACAAAAATATACAACAATGTCATGGCATCTGTGTCTGATGTACCAGGGAATCCTATCGAGACCATCACTCATTAGTCTATGTGTTCACACATCTTTCACAGTTCCTGTCAAAAACATTTAAGCAGAAATTTTCCACAATGTTTCCCTCCTTCTCCAGGCTGCAACAAAGCAGTAAGCAACACCACACTTGCAACAGAACAGCAAACTGCTGGATGTCACTCCTGTGGTTTCAACTACTACAAAGAATCTAATGTCAAAACATTGAAAGCCCTGATTTCAACCCGAAAGCTGAGACCACCTAAGGTTGATCACACAAAACTGCCTGAAACAAGGCCTGTGTACTGACCAGTAGTCGGACACATCTAGAGATGTCCTCAGGATCAGCCAGGTTCAACCTCCGGATACAGTCAGCCTCCTGAACAGCACAATAATCAATCAATACATCAGTCAATACATCAATACATACATCAACTAATCAAATTACTCATTTGTCACTATGCGTCACAGCTTAACTCATCTATCATTACAGTACTGTGAACTACATGAAATTGTAACATTATGTCAGTCAAACCTTTACTGGTAATCACCTGGCCACTGGGACTACTTTTGGTTTGACTTGAAGTATAGTTGGATACACATTGAAAACATTTCAGCAAAACTTCTCTTTCATATGTTTTATGAGGAAAAAAACAACAAATGAACTTTTCCGGAAATCAGAAACTTATACAGTATTCCATGCTCATGTTATTTCAAGCCTGGAGAGCATGTGAGCTGGTAACCAAGGGTGTGGCACGCACCTGGTATCCAAGGGCGTGGTAGTTGACATGGAGAATCTTGATGGAGACCAGGTTGTTGTCTCGACGGAAGGTGTCCTGGGGAAACAGATGAACACAGACCTTGAAGTCTTTGCTGTAACTTCATACCATAACAAGTTGCTGATATGCCTTAGTGCATCTGTATCTGTACTCAGCTTTTGGGTCAAAGTTTTTATATATGGTACTGCAAATCTTGAACTATTTGTTGTGGTTTTATTTCCGCAGTGACCCCTCCACCGCGAATTAATGACACCAGGAATATGTGTTTCCAATATATTACAACTGTAATGCATAATTGTTTGAACTGTAAACTTAAAACACCCCAAAAACTTCCTTTCTCCTTCTAATAGGTTCCTTTTTGTAGGTTTAAGTCTGTAGGCTTCTGTCACTTGCTTTTCCTTCTGCAGAACATTTTGCTCTCAGGCTTTCAATTCAAGACTCAATTCCTGCCTATGCCAACATTTGGGAGGATTGTGTTACTGATAAACTTTATTTTCCTTCTGCCCTCAAAAAACATGATTAACTTTCAATGACAGACTTGATTCCTGTTAATAACATGATTCTTGCCACGATACAGAGAAATTGCAGCTTCCATTTGGCCTGAGGCAGTACTGTAAATGTGCATCATCCTTATTTTTCATTATTCCTGTACTTGCAGTGTGCCCTCAGGCATGAAATGCAATGAATAAACTCTCATAATATCACTCCCTTCTTTTCAATGCCATTATTCGGCAGTTTCTGTCACTTGATTTTCCTTCCACCAATTTGCTCTCAGGCTTTCAATTAAAACTACATTCCTGTCAATGCCATTATTTCTGGTAAGTCTCTAGCTAGTAGACTTAAATTTTCTCTCCATGATGAAAAAGACCAGCTCCCAGCTGGCCTGAGCTATGCAGGCTGTCCTGATGAGGTTGTCCCTGGAACTATTCCAGCCTTTCAGCTGGGAAAATTACAGCAATAATTAGGAAAGATTGAAATGGGAATTACAGAGCAGGGAGGCTACAATACAAGCATCAGCTGCAGACAGACGTGATTAGCACTACATTGAGTCCTTCAACAAGACGACAAGAACTACATCCAGGGACGGGCTAATCACATCAAGTAACTGATGATACATCAGGGCTAATCATTCTGCAGTTACAGCCACTGTCTCTCTGGTCAGGCCTTTATTTGATGGCTCTATGGTCTGATCAGTAGTGATTAGCCTAACCATGCAAATAAGGGATAAGTTTCAAGGTCATGTTAAAAGATGACGTGTCAGTCCTGGAACAGGTGTTGCCATGGGAACTAACTGCATCATCGTCTGTTCCTGAAGGCCGGAGAGACATGTGCTGTCTGCAAACCTGCACACAAACATCGTTATCTGCAGCGAGGGGCTAACAAGGTGAAGTAATGGGACCCAACAGGCTGGAAAATTGGTTTACAGCATCAGGCAGTGTTGTGCATTATGTGCAGTTAATGAACACATCTGGGATCGTCAGGGTAAAGGGAAGATACTTGTACAGCCTTGTGCTCAGCAGTTTTAGTTTCGTGGATAGCTAAGGAGATACCAGTAATCTGGGTACAATGAAGGAACGCAAAACAAAGAGATGGACTCATCGAGGGCTCAGAAATACCCACGTGCACCCTGCAATCTGCAGGAAATTGCTGGAAAATACATGGACAACTTGCAACCATGTAGAAAAAAACAGGCTTGGTAATATGAATCACACACTACAGGAACCACAAAGAAATTATAGACAAGTAAAACAAAGAGATGTCCCCACCTGGGCCTTGACTAACACTTGTGATCTACATATGTATGTACAAGTTCATGGTATGATTGTTAAAATCAGAAAAAATCCTAACCTCAACTTTAGGACCTTCCATGCAGTTTTGTCATGAATGACTCATAATCATCTATGGACAGATTTAGGTTAAGATTGATGTACAGTTGATGAGATAATCAGGATAAGACGAGGAAAAATCCTTACCTCAGCCTTGAGCAGCACAGAGGAGTTGCCCTTGCCAAGAATCTCCAGGTAGCGATAACGACTGGCAAGAAGTGGCACTGTAGGAGGAACACATATGGG
Source organism: Branchiostoma floridae x Branchiostoma japonicum (assembly GCA_013266295.2). Lineage (NCBI taxonomy): Eukaryota > Metazoa > Chordata > Leptocardii > Amphioxiformes > Branchiostomatidae > Branchiostoma > Branchiostoma floridae x Branchiostoma japonicum. The sequence goes on from CM023840.1 coordinate 21,434,143, forward strand.
TCAGAAACAACAGTATGTGCAGCAACACTGCCAAAATGGGTCAGAAACAGTATGTGTAGTCATCACTGGCAAAATGGGGGAAAATTTGCCATAGATGCATCCTTTATTACCAGTCTTCTTGCAAATTACTCAGCCTATGTTGCCAATTTCTGCCTTTTTTTTTTAATCTCAAGAAGTTTGGTGGAGATGAGATGTTGGCCTGGATGGGCTTCCTTCGGAAGATTGGGCTCGAGAAGGACTTACAGTGGAAGTTCTGGCAACAGATTTTTATCATTGCATGTAACCAGATTTCTTTTATTGAGTCTGCAGACCACTACAATTGACACTTCATTGCAAAGAGACCTTTTCCTACACACATCACCAGTTACCAAGGCAACCACACATCGTGTCACTTGGGACGAGCGTGCCATCGCTGGTCAGCAGTAAAACCTGTCCCGAGAAGAGGGTCACGCGAGGTCAGCGTCTGCGCAGGGGTGGACAGAACTGACAATCTCCGGATTGCATCATCTGCACTTCAGACAAAGGGATGGATGAAAGCTTCTCATCTGTCTTCCTTAATGTCCATAAATTGTCTATATTGTACAGTTTGTATTTCTGAAACTGGAACTGTGGCATCCCCGTCATGTTTCCGCGCCTGCACTGCAGCCTACAGAAAAGGTGTGAGTCTGAGAACTCCCAATTACCAGTCCAGGAAACTAGACCATACTAACTACATCCTCTCCAAACACTCAAGTATCACAAAAGGGAAAGAAAAGCAGCCAACACGACGCTTGAGGTATCCTTGTCTTTGAACAGAAGAAGAAAGGGAACCTAAAAGCCATGTAGGGTGTTTTTATCTATCAACAAGCAGCTTTTTGATGATCTCTAAAGGTGCATATTTTGTCCATGAAACTAGACTGTGTCCTCCACGTGCCATTCCTTGGCACCTGCCCTTCTGCCTCATCCCACAGCAGCTAACCCTCCACCCAACAGTCTGGATGCAGCCTTTTATCAGCAGAACTGTCTGGTCAGCAACTCCATTGGTCACCAAACAATAAAAATCTAACCCAAAAAACTAAAGTCTTGCTATCTTCATCTTTCCTTCATATTGTCCTACAAACATACTTGTATTATACATGTATATGCAAGTTGCAAAACAAAAAAACTTCAAAGAAGCCAAAGATTTTAATTGGTGGTGTCTTGCAACGAGATAAAGTAGTACACTGTTTGTGTTAAAATCAAAAATTTGTTCATCTATTCTGTTTCCTTAAGCCAGCGTGGCAAAGTCAGTGTCTGGTCACTGTTTCCCAATGAAGCCCTGGGAAGACATTTACAACTACAGCAATACAATCATGAATATGAAATACAAAAGAAAGAAGGGCTTCCAATAAGCCTGAGATTTTAATCGGTGTAGCCTGGCCACGAGGGGAGGCGGCACGTGTTTGTATTCCCTGTTTAATAATAGATGTGACGTCCATGGTGTCCACGGAACTGGACCAGACTGGCCGCGTCCTCACTTGACATTCTTTTCCACCTGCACTATCTTGTGGGAAGAATTAACTGGCAACAAACCTGACCTTTTCCGGGCTTGAAATACAAGTTGGCCTTAGAAAACTACTTCAAATCCTGCATGTTATGTATGAACACTGGTACAACTACCTGGTTGGTTACTGTAAATCTTCAAATGTTTGCAGCAATTTTATTTTCCCAATTTTCACTGTGACATCTCCACCGCAAATTCAAGACACTGCAAATATGCGTTTCCAATGTATTACTACTTTATTACTAGAACAGGAGATGTTAAATGAAAATGGATTTATTACAGAATTGTGTTAACCGCAAACTTTAAGTGCTGCAAGAACCTCATTTACCCTTAGTTTTACCGCAATATTAAGTACCAGTAAAAATTAGTGGATTTACAGTATACAAGGACAGTCCAGTGTTGTGCAGACGTTGCTGCATTATGTGTCTAATGATGCAACGTCTGTATGTTCTCTTTTATTGTACAAGAATTTTTTATGTCACGTCTCGCGTGGTGTCCAGGAAACTAGGACATTCCGCCGGCGCCCACACAAGTCTGCGCACCTGCTCTCTCCTACAGGAAAGTACCCGACACTGTGGCGACAGACTGGAACAGGTGGAATGTGTGCTGTTACGCAGGCGCAGTCACACGGGGAGCGCTGGCCGTTTGATCCCCGGACAGTGCAGGGATGCTGTCATGTTTCTATCCTAAGCTCTCTTTATACACATATATATTATGTGATAACATATCTGTCTAAAGTACACATAATGATGTAGTCCCAGTTATAAAATTGGCACCTCCTTCTTTATCCTTCATTTTTCTTCCCTTGGCAGGGCCTGAAATTAGCAACAAATTTTCTGAACATGCAACATCCCCATCTAACCACTCTGAATATCATTTCTGCACCTGCTGTTCAGTACGTGAAGCCAGAGGCAAGAGTGAGATGGTCATATGCATTCTTTAGTAAAAGAGATTAGTGTTTTGTCTATCATCTTTTTCACAACAATAGAGCTGGTGATGAGGTGTCCACAAAAACAGACCATAGCCCATTTCTTCACGATACTCTCATTACTCTTTAGCATAAAGATTTTCAATAGTTGGCTACGTCAGTGGTGAAAATATCCCTAGATTTTGCAGATTGCAGATCAAGCAGTATAGGAAATTTTGTTGCCAAGATCCCCGACCCTGTCAAGACATTGACTGGAATAAAAACAAAGAGCTAACACTGTTTTTCAAAGCGGTGTCAGTTTGATAACCAGGACTACATCATGCATGTGTGCTTTAGACAGCTACGTTATCACATAACGTATATATATATAACATCCCTTCACTGTCCAGGAAACTGGTGCACATGGCCAGCGCCCCTCATATGACATCACAGCGCCTGCGCTGCTGGACACAAACGCCACGTGCTCTTCCCACAATCTCTTAAGATTGCAATTAGCCCCATCCTGATGCCATGCAATTAAGGACAGGGTGGTCATCCAATTGTCCAAAGTGATGCTAAGGCTCACGTCGTATTAAATGTGGTGACACTGGTCATACTGGATGTAACACACAAAAGAAGACATTTCTACACAGATGACCTTCACCCAAGGCAAGGTCGACAACGGATGACCAAATAAGGAAAGTCACGATAAAGTTCACCTTTAAAAACTTAAAAACCCTCTGCGCAGCGCAATCAGCGTAGTTGCTTTGAAATCGTGCTGGAGACTGCGCGTGTGAATTGGAGCGTCGCCAACACCTGAGCCTCCCGCGACATTGCAGTAAGGTACGTACCACTGTTATACATGTACAGTCAAACCTGTCTATACTGACCCCTCATGGGATGTGAAGGAAATGGTCACAGGTAGCCACTATAGACAGGATTCTCAATGCTTGGGCCAATGGGAAAAATGAGGGATTGCCAAAAAGTGGCCACAGTATGCAGAGGTTGTCACTAATACAGGTTTGACTGTATGTATATAAGTTGTTCTTATGTAGAGGTGGTCACTAGTACAGGTTTGACTCTAGTCATTAAATGCTTTCTTCTTGAAAAGCCCTAGATCTACTGGCATTATCCATGTGTGTACTGTTTGTATTATGAATGAAGGCATACGACTGTTGCCAGATTTTAAAGGACTTCAAATTGTATCGAAGAGCAAGGAGATCTGTGCAGAGCCAAAGCTTGTTGCGAGATACCATAGTGGACTGCAGGCGTTTTTAATAACAGCTATTTGACACGGGTGGATATGGCCTGACTGGACAAAATATCACCATAAAATATTCATGTCAGAGTAGCCAGGTACGTCTGTGTTATTATGTGTGGTCAGCGGTCACCATGGAAACAAATGGTTGTCCAGGAGCGGAATGTTCCCCTTGGGGCCGTGGCTTCAGGTGAGGCTTCACGTCCACAGAGTTCTGCAATCTCCGAGTCAAGGAACAATCTGTAGAATTCAGGAGACTTGGTTCATACACCAGCCCCCTCCTCACCTGTAGCCATGCATTAAGATAGTTTGTTTTGTCAGAAACAAACTGTTCCAAGAAACTGTTCCAAGAGTAATGCAGCACCCTTGCTTTCGCTACTTTGTTGTCCACTCTATCCCTTTCATAGGCTTAGATAACATATGACCAAGTCAACCCCGCTGGAAAAAAATGTCATCAAGGGCTGGTCTGTGAGTTGGTAACCAGTTATGGCCACTACACATCAGGGCGTTTATATCGATAAGTATGGTGGGTTATTTAGTGTGTTTAAGGTGTGGTCCAGACCTCGAAAATGGCCGATCCCCCGGTATGTATGACCGTGTACACATTTACTGGACAAACTGAGGAAAATAATTACAATGTATTTGCAATGTACTACTAAGGGTTACCACACTGTAAATATTCCCTGCTATGGAGTAATTTTCACTGCTGGGCTTCAAGTGCAAACCAGCTCAGCTACATTGTATGTTCTACAGCAAATCGCAGGGCGTTTCTACCAAACAGGATTTGTTTTGAAGCACGGAACACAGCAACGCGTAATGGCAGGTTGTGTCCTTCCCACGAGATCCAACCGTTCCTAGATTTCCGTCTTATATTGATTTATAGACACGCCACCTAAGTGACTGGAATGAGGCTGTTTAAGATGTTCTCCTGTCACGCACCTCGGAAAGCTGCTTGTGGCAGAAACACGAACAACGTCTTCATTCTTTAGTCTTGATTACTCATTCCCTTTGATTGATTCATGGCGACCATTCCGGGACTAGAACATGCATCTACTGTTTACCCTTCTCTATATATCACCATGTGTTTGTGCACACACGATATTTCTACTAAATAAAGAACATTTCTAAGGCTATGTGGATTTTATTACTTGTTTCTCAGAATTTCCTGCATCAAAAGATTATGATACATACATACAGCATGTAAGTACCTAACCAGTTTCTAAAGAGTTTAGTATTTAAGTTTTTCCTATCTTGCTAGGAGCCCCTGTGCAACTGTTATGGACCCCAGTGCGCCGATATACTGTACTAGTATCAGATCAGTTTTTGTAGCTACTTTTAGCACCTTTTGTCAATAACAAGTGTGGAATCTGCTAGACTTTACCCAGCTTATGTAGTATCATTACAGGATTCCCTCCATCACTCTGTTCAAGGGCCATGATTCCTGCCCCAGGGCCAAGACTTTTGTACATCTTGAACTTGTCTTAGCCCTAAGCAGACTTCAAAAGAACCCTTCCTCCTGTACATCTCCAGGTATGGCTGCAGCAGTATCCCATAGCTTACACCACATGGCAGTGGCAGTCTCATATAGCTTATACCAAAACATTGTGTCTATGTCTGCCTTTCAAGTTTGATTACAGTTTTGTGAACATAAGCTCCTAGTCCTTCTGAACTAGACAAGATGATCTGTTGGTCTTGTGGAAGTATAATTAGACCACCAGTATGGGTGATTCAGGGCTTTTAGTGTCTCTTTTTTGTGTTGCACATACACAACTCAGGCCCATTCAACATAAATGTGTGTAGGCCTTACTTTTTCATCAAGTGCCACACCCATATAAAAGCTAGCCTTTATAACAGGTGATAAGAGCCAATGTGCTGGGACTGAAATGTCACAATTTTCTTTAATAACTGTCAAAAGCAGCACACTCTGCCTAATTAGAGGTTCTTTTAAATTGAAATTCTGCAAATTCACTCCTAAAAATTGTTGCAAAATACTAGTACATCATTCATTCATTCAAAACCCTGCCATGGAAGGCTGTTGGTACCAAAGTTGTACTGGCTGTATGGTTAGGCAGCAAGGAGAATGTAATGTAGAAGATGGAGAAGGTAAATATGCCCCCCTCCCCCTCCCCTGAACCTTACCTGCCTACACAACCTGTTCAGTTCTCAGCACAAGAATTTTCTGAGCAAACAGCAAACAAAGAGCAGAGTGCACTTACTGGACTCCTCTGGCACGAAGCATCCTGAGTTGTCTGTGTAGGCCCCGAATTCTGCAACACAACAGGCATACCACAATCAGCACACATGGATCTACTCATACTGTAAAATGGCTGAATGTTACTATAGTTATCATTCCAAGTTACTTGTGAACAAATAATCTGTATCTGTATGGCCAGTATAACCACTCTTCGGAGTAAAATACCAGCTTCGAAGGCATGTGGTGCAGCAGCAGCTAGTTATAGTATACTAAACAACCTGTCGTACCTAAGCTTTGCACATCTAACTGTAAACATTGTTTAAAGCTTTAAAGCTGAGTGAGGATTAGGTGCAACAGGTTGATAATTCTGGTACTTAAAGGCATACTTTTTCTTGTTCCTTTAGTAAAGTAAAAAGTAGTTCTCACCGTGGTCATTCCGTATCGTCCTGTTCTTGCTAAGTGAGATTTTCTTGTAGAGCGTCCTCAGCCCTCCCGTGGTGTAGGCAGTGGAGTGGACCTTGGGTGGCTGGATACGCACCAGGGTAGTGCTGGGTCTGTGGACAATCAATCTTTCAATCTATCTATCAATCAATCAATCAATACTGATTTGAAATCAACATTGCAGTAAAAAAACAACACCACTGATTTACATTTATAGTTTCTACATACAATATTGACACTATTTATGTCAACAATACAAAAACAGCAGAACAATTTTCAGACACATCCATATGGAATTCAAATGACTCCAAACTCAGTTACTCGGGTAAATTCCACTTGTTGTTGTCTGGTCGCTGTACTTTTTGTTGCATCAGTAAAGCTTATCATACATGTACATTAAATAAATAAATGGTACCTGGAACATTTCAGGCTAATTAAATCTGACAGCCTGGTTTCCTCCCTGTGGAGAGGTGTGTGTACTGGTACCCAGCCGTGTACAGCAGCCACCATATATTGGGTAGGAGACCAAAGCTGTAGTAGGCTGGATACCAGCCTAGAAGGTGTGTGATTACAGGTGTGTGTAGCCTGGTACCCAGCTGTTTACAGCTTAGGTTTGCCTACAGGGACAGCAGCTCTTTGTTACGTACTCTTTGTCAGGCTGCAATCAGGATTTCACAGAGCCTGTACCAGGGTGTCACAAGGCTGGACTGGCTCCAAAAGCTACATTATTCCCCTTCTGACCGGAATTTCAAAGGGACTACAGGAGTGGAACACAGGCCGACAAGTCTGGACTTGTAGGGGAGACTGGAGCAGCACATTGTTGGGCCAGCCAGCTGCTGCTGCATTAGAGGGGCTCATTTCATTGTAAAGACAATAATAACCACAGAAAATGTTAAAACTAATAATAATCAATGCCCTTTCCGTATCACGGCAAAGCAAAGCAATAACCTCAACTTTTTGTGTGAATGCCCTCAATTCAGCTGTTAGTTAGCTCTGAAGGATTTCAACCTGTAAAAAAAACTTAGACCTCAACATTTTTCAATGCAGGCATTGTTGTCAAAATCTGGCTACCTTGGCTCATAAAATATACTACTTTTTCTGCATACCTAAACTGATACAGAGGTGTGTACAGGTAACATTGATTTAAAATACCTGGTACAAGATGACTTTTACCTGAAATCTTTATTTTCTTGTCTTTTCACATCACCATATATATACTACAGTATCAAAATGATTTGAAAGTTGTCCTGGTACCATTTGAATCTTGTAAATTCCAGGACACTAGTTTTACTTTGACCAGTGTACGAAAGGAGTAGGCAGATGACATATAATCAAACATTACCTGTCCTGTTCACCTGTGGACTTACCTGTTGAGAAAGACCTGCATTGTGACGAACACAACAAGGTCCAACCTTACACTGCTAGACTTTACCAGCTTGCAGAAAGTTCTGAATGTGCAGATTGAACACCAAGGCTTTTAATGCTACACACATGCTGCTGGGTTATCCCCCTCCAGGCTTGTGTAACTGTGTTTATTATACACAATCCTTTTGTTCTGCCTTCCTGATGATATGCTTAAGTTTCAGATCGACGTATTGATACATTTTGTTTGTCTCATGTTCAAAGAGAAAGCAGGGATCACCAGGGTCAGACACTGGTACTATAGGGTATAGTGGTGCAAATGTTGATCCATATCATCTATTAAAGTCACTTGTTATAATGCCTGTCCATTCATTATGAACTCCTGGTGTTGACATGTACATACACAGTTTTTACACACCCTGCTTCTGTACCTTACTACCTCTAATACTGTAACTTTGCCACAGATCACGGCCAAAGTGGATATGAGGTTGGAGTCCTCTCTGCAGGAACATCAGTCACTCCACTTGTTTGTTTATTTGTTTCTGGGGGGACAGCCTTGATAGAACCTTGGGATGAATCGTTTGATCAGAAGGGCCAAGGTCAGAGGAAAGTTTGATTAATCCTGGGTCATGGCCACATGAAATCACTAAAAACCATAACTATCATGGTTAGGATAAGTAAAGTGAAGGAACAATGATCATGACTCAGCTAGCATGTTAACCTGGAGTCCACCAGTGGTAACCAGGCTTCTAACATGTAGCGTGGACAGTGTTTACCAGACGTACCGGCTTGGGAGCTAAAATAGGTCTGGTAACCAGGCTATCTAACGTGTGTGTTCCCCTGTCCAGGACAGGTACAGGTCATGACCTGTACTCTAGCATTGAACTTAAGTAACCCCTGTTACCATGGCTACAGGGAACTGCTCAACCAGAGCGCAGGCTCAGTCTCAGGCAGTCTCAGGCAGTCCAATCCTGCCCCAGTTCCCAGCATAGGGGTGAAAAGGTGTCATTGGAAACCACCTGACCCTGTTTTTAGGGACTCTGGATCTACTGTTATAAATAGGCTTGTACAACAATTGTTGTCCATAATAACATCATTATGGCATGGCTCAGGCTGCATCAATGACCAAGAAAGCCCCACACTGCCTTCTCATTGTGCTACTGTATTGAAGTTGGCAAGCAGACATCACAAACTCATTTTGCCTTATTATAAAGACAGATCCTGAAGAGTTCACTTTATCGTACCAGTGGTCTCAGGGCTCTCACCAGAAATCTAAAGCAAGGTCATGCTGTAGCTCTGGGGAGGGTGAAACTTGGCTAAAAATAAGCAAACTTTCTTGCAGAGGTGGTATTAAAGTCTAGTGCGAAAATTATTACAAGGTGGTGCAGTGCTATAAACTCACTGCTTACGTACAGTCCTGAGTAGTTAGCAAATAAAACTGGTGCTGCCATATTTATTTTGTCTCTTGTTTTCACCTGTCTTTCCAGCCCAGGATACCTGGACAACAGGTCATTGACCCCCAGGGGTGAACTTCCAAAAAACTACTTTTGAGTTTTGTGACTGAGCTGCAAAAACTGCCCTCCTCCATGACCTTCAACCAAGGACAATTGTTTGGGCCAGAATGTATTTTCCAAGAAAACGAAGGTGTCAGTTACAGAATAGGTGACTTTTGTTTACAGGATTACCGGTAATTGCAGTATCTGGAAAAAACACCTTTTGTTCTGCAGGGTCACGAGTGACACAGCTTTGTACAGCTCAGCCTCACCCTTCAGCTTGTCACTGAGCCAACTGTGTTTGTTTACATTCTTTCATCTCATGAAAATACAACTTTTCTCAATATTTTCTCCTAAGATCCTTATAATTCCTCATCACTCTATGTAATGACAAAACATTTGGGTGTTCAGAAAGTGTTTCCTGAAAGTCAATTTCGCCTGAGTGTCTGCACCAGTAGAAACACTGCGTAACCCCAGTGGCATGTTGACATGTAGGTCAGCAGTGTTGACTTCCTCCCTCCAACCACCCCTGATACTGGGGATATCCAGAGAGAGCAGGGCAGGGCAGGAACAAAAGGGTTATTTTAACTGTCAGGTTGAGGCCAGACAATCTTAATCCTGTACTATAGGGTTAATGCCCCGCCCTGAGGTGTATACGGCGTCATAATTCATGGTCGGTTCCTATGACCACCGAATGAACGACCGAGGCCGAAGGCCGAGGTCGTTTATGAGGTGGTCATAGGAACCGACCATGAATTATGACGCCGTATACACCGAAGGAAAGCGGGGCATTAACGTTATTATCATATAGCCTATCCAAACTTAGCGGCGTATCAAACTTAGCTACCATCCTCCGTAGTGTATTATAAGGCAAGCGTTTTTAGGCTCGGTGCTAACGTAGTTACTTGGTCGGCATTATCGTTGGCCAGCTTCCCGTCCGCCCGTACATGTTGCTCCTTGGAGTCTCCCCCGGTGCCTACGACTCCAAAAACTGAGTCAAAATCTGTTTCAGAGAGTTTTTTGAGGAAAAAACTTCGGTACTACATCGTACGCAGCAAGATACGTAAAACACAAAGATGGCGGCTCATTTCATCTCGTACCCAGGGTCATGTGAATCGGTCGACCCCATTGGACATTTCACATGACCCTGGGTGTGAGTCCGGGGTCAACGGCGGTCATTTGAAAAGCGGGTCCGTTATCGGATATTAACGACCTGCGTTATGGGTGAAATGGAGCCTTCTGATTGGTCGGCGTCCTCTGGCTATATGATAAATAATATTATTGTATGAGTATTCAAATTAATTCACTTAGCTGGAGTCCCTTAATACACAAATGTGTAAGGGTAAACCCTCTGTAACATTCTGGTATGGTATGATGTCAATGTTTTATCAGATGTTTGAATAAGTACTCAAAACTGTTAAGTTTACTTTTTTGATGTCTTCTGTATTACCTTTATACAAGAGCAATTTCCCATGGTACATTTGAAGCAGATTTCATGCTGATTGTACAGACAGGTGGCTTGTAGGAAAAGTTTGTTTGATTGTCAAAGACAGACCTGAAAGGGAGGCCGAACACAAACTTGTTCAACCACTGAGGAACAGCCGATCAGTGAAGGGGATTAAAGACAAGATGCGAGCCTGCACGTAACTCTGCCTCAGGGTTGACTAAATGCTGCCTGTTCACATGGACAAATCAAAAGGAATTGATCATGCGAGCTTCAACATTTCCTGATAGACTAATGTGAAAAAGGTTGGGTTCTGTATTGTTGATATCTTGCTATTACAGGATTACTACCTGTCTCTTTATGATTACTGCTTGTTCAGTGGATATACATGTAGTCAAGGATAGGATTAAACCTCCTTGGTAATACTATACATGTACATCCCTGTAGCAAGCCTAGACCACGATGCATGTCATCACAGTCATACAGGTGGGAAATCATTTGTCCATGTCTGCAGCAGCAGACACCAGGATCAACTACATATACAGCAGTAACCTGGTATTTCAATCACAATATGTGACTCTTAATAACCCATACAAGGTTTTCTTTTCAAACCAGTTCTGTTGTTATAAAACACCTAATCAGATTAACCTGCTTAATTTACAGGACTGTTATTGTGGGTCTGTCTGAATCCTCTTCACAATACAATCTTACTTATCGTTAGGCGACTTGATAATACCTGCCTGAAAACTCAAAAACACTTGCTGTAATACGAGCCATCAGCCATTTTTCACACACCGATATCTTACATATTACAATTTTGTGATTCAGCAAACTAATTACATATTCAACAATAAACTCCACAGACAAATTTGGCCCTCATTGAACATATAATCTGGGAAATATCGTAGTCATATATCTGCTGACATCATTTACATAACTAAACACTTCACTGGTCGATATTAATGATTATAAGTAAACAGTTGTACTGCTCCTATTTTCAACAATGTAATTGTAAACCTGTTCCTGCGTGCACAAATTGGGCGTGAGAAAACACTACAGTTTGGAATGTGGGTGCACATCTTGGCCGTGTGAAAACACTACAGTTTGGAACGTGGGTGTGCAACTGGACCATGTAAAAAGACTACAGACTCATTCCTACATGTTCTGCTGTGTGCTCCTCAGACCTTCATGAAGGTATGCGAAACACTTCAGGACTTGCTCTGCAAACAAGTCTGACCAAACACAACAACTCAATGGTGTCAAGTACCCAGGTTTCATATCCAAACTGCAGCATCTTTCCACTAGCCATGTAACCCTCGTTACTTTGCATTTGGAAGGAACTCAGAAAAAGCAGTCAACTGTACATGTGAGCCTTATACTTCAACTTGCTGCTGAATCTATAGCACAGGATCACAGCTCAATTGAAAGACCATTCTTCCCTTCATATATATACTAGTATCATTACCGACATAGAATCATTCTGTCATTTTGGCTTCAAAGTTAATTCAGATTTTCCAAATCCCAGTTGCTCAAAGTGATGTGTTATACATGTAATCTAAAACACAATGTAACGTTGGGCACACTGAACAGATCTTTTACAGTGTTGCCCGTATCTTGTGAAGAGATTTCTATAGTGTTGAACTGTATCTTGTGAAGACAGTGTGGAACAGGGACTGTTGTGAGCTGGAAACCAGCAGAGATGGAGACAGGAGGAGGCTGCAGAAATACAGGAGAACAAGGAGAAGATGAGTTAGTAAAGGCATTTGAGAGAAGACAGGACAGTCTTGAAGACATGGAGAATGAATTCTACACGAGTGCAGAGTCAACATTGCTGTGTTACTGTTACCAAGTGTTAGATGCAGGTTAGACAGAACAGTTTTTTAAAGAATACAGATATAGCAAAGGATTGTGAACCCTAGAACCTGACACCACACAAACACCACACAACCTGTCCCAATGTCACACAGGAGTCCTAGGTTGTGTTACAGGATCAGGCTAACAGCATTTCAGTTCCCATGCATGTTTGTCATGTTTGTCATGTCTCCTCCCCACACAGGGAGATGGGGGATGGACTATCAAACATGCCTGCTGATGTCCCACAGCAGCTGCTGTTAGCCTGGCAATCAGGACCACATGGTAGCTATCACGTTCCTTAGGTGGCTAAACATGTTGCAGAAATCGGCCAAACGGGAAATAATACAACAGAGAAAACACCTTCTCAGCAAAATCATTTCAACATCAAGTTTAGCCAAGTTGTAAATGATCTGTGGTGGAGACTAACACTAAAGACTGCATGTGGTGCCCTGATGGGATGTGGTTGTTGACATGTGATCTGACAGCTAAACTGTGATCAGCTGAACAAGGAAATCATTTGTTGCACAAACAGGGAGGGGAGGCTGAGGGTAGGGGTGGGGCACAGGGGAATGGAAGAATTTTGACTCACTATAATAATTAAGGTTTGAGCTTACTGGTGTCATTTGACAAAAGGAACGACATGTGGAAGGCAAACATTCAGACAAATTTGGTGAAAGCAGCTCAGATTCTTTAAATTGTGCTTGTGTTTCAAGTACATGTAATTTTAATTAATTTTTTTTATGATAACATGTATGGGACTTCTACTAACAGTGTAGACACAAAACTTTCGTTACATCTTTCTGGTTACCCTTAGCAACTCCACTAAGGGGAACTTTATTTGTCCTAGCTGTAGGCTCCTGAAAAAAATGTCAGTCTGTATTTCCACTGGTAGCTGAGATCGCAACCAAACATCATTTGGATGGCCACTAGGACTTCGTGACAAGTTACATAATTCAATAGGCATGGAAAGCTGGAATGCCAAGAGTTGTGGGAACATGCCACAAGTGTTTAGCCGGAAGATACTTCACCTAGAAACCCGTGCTACGTGGTGAACACGTACTCGGCCTAAAATGTACGGCCTTAAAGGCTGATCTACAGATTCTCGGCTGTACGAGTAGAATAAAGGACACTTGTGGGGAAACTGCAGAGTAAACTGCCTGCAGCTATCGGCCGTACAACCACTCTTGTGTTTTCGTGGCTTGCAAACTGGCCTCGGCTCGGGAGAGACAACACAAAAACCACCCTCCCGCCTACCTGATCGGCTGATGAAATGCGGTGGTCTTCCTTCCCCGATCCATCTTCTCTGGGTGGACATCTCTCCCACTATGAAACACAACAGCGAAACATGGTGCTTACATCGCTAAAAACAATGACAAACTGGATTGAATGAAACAACCCAAACCTCTCCCCACCGCCATTTTGTACTCTCGTTCCCAGAGTTTGGAACGCCTCAAAGTCCTTGATTGGACAACGCTGTGCACGAGATCACCATCACGTGACCCGCGTGTCCAGGTAATGTTCTCACCTGTATATATCTCGCAAGAGATGGATCCTTACCTGTGACCTGAACCGGCGTGCGATCAAAACTGATATCTGACGTGTACGAGACTGCGTCACAGTATATGAAAGTCGAGGAACGGACGAGGCCTACCTTTTTACTGCAAGTTCTTCGCGGGGAATTATCGTTTTTCGAGACTTGCCTACTTCCTACAAGCCCAGGCATGTCATGATATCGACTCAAGGTAAGGAGAGATCTGTTATTCATCTTAAGGGGGCTTAAGGTGTCAGGAAAATTCAGTTTGTTGATGACTCCAGGAACCAAACGGCAGACAAGCAAAACAGAGATATATACTATAAATGGGGACGAGTAGGTTTTAAAGGTAAGTCTGTGTTTTCCTGCCCATATCGGATTGTGACATTTTGCCATGATAAACAACCTCGCTTTGACATTGAACGATCATATCCTACATGGTGTCGGCCTTCACTGCGTACATGGTATGTGGTAGTGCGATCGTTTTCTGTCTCAACTTGGGCTGGACAACTTGACTCCGTCTCCGTTGGCATAGGTGGACAGCTTAGAAGACAGTCGCTGGCGGACATCCAATTTGTACATCACTTGTTCCGCTAAAACAAGTCGTACTTTCTAGCGTTACATCATTGAGGTTTGTAATCACGGGTGTCGAGTTGACTTTGACCACACATAAAGCCGTCTTCTGAACACGGATCATCTTAAACACGTCCACAACTTGGTTTGAATTTTCCTAGAAAAGTCTTAAGGGGGTTAGGTGGCTGGCAGACCTCCAACTTGCTTATCTAGTTGCCCCAAAGCTAATGTGTTATATAACGTTAGTGTTACATCATTACGGTTTGTATTCACAGGTAGTCACAGACTGTGACAGAGCGCTTCCTGGCGCGTGTGGTGAACTTGATACAACGCTAATTAGCGACTGTAAACAGAGTGTGTACAGACTGTTTTGTCGCTTCTATTTCCTGTCCATATAATTCCCTTCCGTCTGGCTGGACTATAAACTGTTCCATTGACTCATCGGCTACTCGCACCTTCCGGATGCCTTCGCGGAAGGTGGAGACAGCGCCACAGTGCGGAAGTCTTAAGCATGACAGGTCGTCTGGTCCATTCTGATTGATGTGCGCAGAACATTTGATCCCTTCGCTGAAAAGTGGCGCGGCTCCAATGTACACAGTTCGCCACAGAGTCGATGTGTTCTAACTTGCTTCTGCAACATGTCAGTCCCTGCAATTGGTCAGCTCCTAATTAATATGTATCAGGTCCCCATATATGGCGAGCGACGCCTTATAAGGTGTTCTATTTTTGTCCCGTTATAGTTACGTCATGCCAAAACAGGCGCACTCGTGCCAAAATATTTTGTTGGCAAAGGACACTGTAGAGCGCGCGAAATCTGCCGTCCATGAGACACCACAGGACCGTCCCTTCCTTCAGTGACAGTTCGAACCAACCTTAACCCAGCGCCGTCGGCAGTTGGCGGAATAGCAGCCGCAGTGAGGGCGCCCGAAAAAAAATTTGCGGACGACTTTGAATCAAAACAACCCGGTTTGGCCGGCCGGCGAGGTGAGTTTACTCTACATGATCAGCTGTTCAGTCCTTGTGTCTCGCTGCGCTACGGGCTTATCACAAAGTCCCTGCGGTTTGCGTGGGCGGACTGACTACGCCCGCTGCCACTGGCAACGACTTGACTGAAAATCGCCACCAAAAATTCGCTTCTTTTTCCTCGGCAAATCGTGGAAAAGTGCCGACTTTGCGCCAGACGGGTCGACCGGTCGTGTCGTCGTAGAGCTTCGTGGGACCAGA
This sequence comes from Branchiostoma floridae x Branchiostoma japonicum, assembly GCA_013266295.2. Taxonomy (NCBI): domain Eukaryota; kingdom Metazoa; phylum Chordata; class Leptocardii; order Amphioxiformes; family Branchiostomatidae; genus Branchiostoma; species Branchiostoma floridae x Branchiostoma japonicum. The sequence goes on from CM023840.1 coordinate 21,449,946, forward strand.
CCAGTTAGCGGGTCTGTTTGGATGGTGGCCAGCTGGGCTGATGTTGCGCAATTTTTTCTGCTTGTCGGGCTTTGCAAAAAAAAAAAAGGTTTTTTTTTACATCACTGTCCAAAGTCTTAGATTATTGCTGTGGTAGGAAGACTTAGGCACCGGCTATCGGAAAGTCATAGCTGTGATTTAGAAGAGTGTTTAAAGGGTGACAACAGTTGCGTAAACCATATCCGAGAAGTCAGGACTTTTGTCATCTCAATGCCAACTCACGCTGACGCCCCAGTAAACCACCGTAATCGGCTTCCAGGTGAGAAGTGTTTACCTGCTCGCGCAAAAACAAAATTGTTGGCAGTCGAGCCAAATTTCGCAGCAGGTCGCACCGAGGAGGAGGACGGCACGAGCCACACCCATGTCGCGCTGCCAGACGCCGAGTCTGGCTAGTGACGGGCTCGTCAGTGATGCAAAGCAGGTGTCTTCGCTGCGTTTGCACCCGAAATTCCCTTACACAAATCGTCCACATTTTCCCCAACTTCGGAAATTTCGTCTTCATTCATAATCTGCGCAGCTTGTTGTGCACGGGGTAGCGCCAGACAGGCGATAAACAAGTGACGAGCTGCGTCCACGCGCGACAAATTTCCGGTACCAAAAGTTTGATGAAAAAGTTTCCTGTGAGTTTAATACGTTGTCCGTTTCCTTCCGTTGTCCTGCGGACAAAGAATTATTCATCACACAAGATCAAGTGTCAGTGTTTTGGAGTTAAACGTCATTTCACTTTTGTGTTGATTGAGACACGCACCCGAGCGCCGGTAGTAAGAAACACGTCATCCGTGCATTTTGGCGGGAAAACTGCCGGGCTTCAGGAAACGTGCCGAGACAGGTGCCAAGTTTTGGGGTAAAAGATCGGGGAACTTTCGCTACGTTATTGTCACATGTCCCTTTCTGGTGGTGCGATGTGTAAGTGTTGCAATGGTCCAAAGGTCGTGTCCTACTGTTTAGGAGAGGTACACGAATACACACGGGTTCCTTGACCCCGAAGACAAATAAATAGCGCTTTGCTATACTCACTCTGCTGGACGTTGTACCCGATGTGGCTAATATGTACATAAAGGATTTGCTGACTAGTTTTACCGTCGTCACACTTATGCAAGAGCGTGTTTTTCGTTACGTTAACCCCCGGCCTTTGTTCTGGAGACGTTGGCGCCCGTCCTTTTTGAGATCTTGCCAAGACGTTCACGCAGGTGTCATTATGCGGCTTGGCTCCGCGCCAACCCTGGCCAGGGGTAGAGGGACGTCATTCCGTTGTTGTATTGTTGCTGTGGGCCGTTTTGTTGCTTCCATCAACAAACGGGAAAACAAACTTTGCTGTGTTCTTGAGGTTAACCGCGGTCAGCAGGACGAACAAAGGGCAGGTCGCCTTTCATCAAAGCGGGATCCGTTACCGGAAAGTTTGGAGAACGGGTACTGAACGGGCAAAATGAGCCGCGAAGTCTTGTCCTGTTTTTGTGACGCTTAATTCTCGTTAGAAATGAGAGAGAAAAGAAAGCCATGGTTTCGCCGGATACGGAGAGATCGCTGTCGCCTGGGCCTACTTGACGTCTGACTCGGACAATAGGTCCCAAAAGGGCGCGAAAGACGTTTTTCCTGCATGCGAGGAGGCGCCAGTAGCCTGGCGTCCGTCTCACCTGCCGCCTGACGGGAGCCAAACGTCGTATACAGACGTCGGGTGCGCCCTGGGAACGAGCAGAGCTGGTTTAACAGAGTTGGGTCGGGAGTTCGTCTTCTTTAGTCAGAACGCTTTCGGGAATCAAAGTCACTTTTCGTCCGCTTTTGAAAAGAAGAATTCGTTCCGTGACGACGCCAACTTTTTCTGCAAGGTGGAAAGGATTGTGATGTATACAACTATCTCTTGTATGTTTATATTTATGTTTTGTTTTTGTTTTGAAGCAGCCAGTGTATTGCCCAGCACGAGTTCATGCTTGATTGTTTGATAATAGCTTGGCACCTTGCCGTATATACCAGGCCCTGGCCACGCTACCAACCCATATCCCGTTACGCCAAGTGTTAATCGAACTGTCCGCACAAAGGCGGGGGCTTTAAATGGGGCGCGCGGTTTGCGTAAACATTCGTTCACAGCATAATCCGGTCAATTGTGCTTCCCCGAGGGCCGGTATCGAAGTTTATATTGCTAATTGTTTTACTGACAATGGAACAGGTTGTTCTATCCGCGCCAATACATCACAGACGTGACAGGGGCCCTTACTACTGCAAATAACGGAGTGCGTCACTGAACATGAACCCGCTAACGTTTTCCAATATCTGGAGGAAAGTTTGCCTACGAAATCGGTGAAAACGTGTGGCGGGAGGCTCGGCTTTTGTTCCCCACGTGGGGGATGTTTGTCCAAGTTTTCTGCCCGCCACTTCACGCAGCAGCGTGTTTGAGAACTGTCCTGCCCACATCTGTATTGGGCCGCTTTTTCGGGCCGCAAAAAAACACGATGTGTCAACTTTCAAAGAAGCGTTTCTGCTTTGATGCATTGTTAACAAACTTTCAATTGCAGCACACAACTGTGCAAAAATAACAACACTAACATAATGGGATGGTTTTAATCTTATTGATCTTTTGCTGCAAGACAGGAAAAATTACACAGGAGTAACAACAGCAACATGGTGGATATGATTTACTACAGTAGTACTGCAAGACCAGTGAAAACATGGCTCACAGATGTTAACACTGCATTTTCCCTTCAGGCACCACCATGAGTGGCAGTGAGGAGGACAGACTCGCCACCCTCGCTGACTGCTGCACACAGTCATCATCTTCATCTCCAGAGGACCACGTAACCATGACAACAAGTCCTGCCACTCCTGGGACGCCAACCCAGGCGACCTCCTCCCCCATCCTCATCCCAGTCCAGCGGTTCCGCTCCAGCCGTGGGTCGGACTCGGGTGTGTCGGTGGGCAGCTTCTCCCCGCGGCACTGCCACGTGTGTAACTCCCCGCGGGCCTACAGCCCCACCGTGTTCGTCTTCCCCTCCCCGTCCGCGCGCTGTCGGGCCTACAGCCCCTCCCGCACGCAGGGGACACAGACCCCCAGCCCGCTCTGCCAGGTCTTCAATGAGGCCATGCAAATCAACGAAGTCAGCGAGGAGGGCGCCGTGGGAGGGGGTGAAGTCCGCCGTCGCACCAGGAACATGAGACGTGTGCAGAGTGAGTACATTTCTCTCATGTTCAGCTGAGGAGTGAGCTAATCTAGTTTTAGACCTTTGATGGGCAGGCCAGGATTCTAACTCCTGACTTTGTGGTCTATAAGAAGGATTGTTAATCACTAGACCATAGAAATGAAGGCCCAAGGATGGGCAAAAGGCCTAAGTAAGACCATAGAAAGTCATCTGTCAAAATGTCACAGTTCATGCTGTCAGCAGTGAAAAGTTCATGGCTGGTCTGTTAGTACATGTCACAAGAAGTGAGAAAAAGTTTGAAGAGTTACAACAGATCTAAAACTGTTCCTATGATGTCACCTTTCTGTCCTTTCCTGTGTCAATTATTTCTGTCAATCATCCCAGGTAATCACCTGCAGCTAATCTTGTGTGTTGACTCTGCTGGTATTTACCCTGCATCACAATCCCACTTCCCCCAGGACTGACAAACAAAGCACTCCCCCCCTCAGGTTGGACATGTTCTCATTAGCATAATCATCTCATAACTAAGTATGATATCATCCTGATGGCAGGACTCCTGCAGCACAGATATCATCTTACACCGTCCACTTCATCAGCCAGGTCTTGTCTTAGAGAGCTGCTCTATTATTGATGACATGTCTGGATGACTCAGTGCTGGAGGTGAACAGCTGACCAGGCATGCCATAAAAGGGTTGGCTGGGAGATATAAAGCACAAAGTGTCACTGACACTTTGTATCATTCCACTGGCCCTTAAGGTTGGGTGAAGTACTTACCTGTGTTCACCTGTCCGGGGACAGGGATCAGGTGTTCCCTGCATCTAAGGCTTTCTTTGTGCCATTGCTTCTGGACTTAAAAGAAGTTATTACTGTCAAGTTGTGCAAGAGAGGTTGATCAGAGTTGTCATCTACATCTAAGTCAACTGGAAAAATTTTCATGCCTACTTCTGAGTTTGCTGAGAGCCTTGGTGAGTTGTTTGTTTTTTGCTATCTTGGTGTGGACAGTGTGGTCATGGCATCTTAGGGTTTGTGTAGAAACCTCGTCATCGGTTTTCAGCTTCTTAACCTTGCCAAGAGACTGTACAGTAAACCTGTCAGCTTTCAGCTTCTTGTTTCTGAGTACTTTGTATGAACTAAAGAGCTAAGTGCTTGGTGTTCAGTTCGGTTGAATGCCTGTCTGTCTGCAGGTATGTTTCAGGTGTGTAATGGTGGTGTACAGAAAAACTCTTAAACAGCACCGTGGAATTTCACCTGTTTAGTGCACACCTGTGGTTAATGCACACCTGTTGTCAAGCCAGGAAGTTCAGCACATCCCCCATTACCTACATACTTCTGTATCCGCCCTTGTGTCATTAGCATGATGTAAGATGAGGAAGTGCTTTGTAGAACTGACGCATGTTGGTAATTTATAGTACCAGATGAAGTCATCATCTTACAGATGTACTGCAGAGATTCCTTTGTCCTGCTCCCATTAGTTAAGTGTCGCTGCTTGCTTATCTGTCAAGTTTTGAAAGGCCAGCAAATTACAGGAATATGAGATCATAATAGTACAGGTGGGGCAGGTAAATCTGCTGTTGGCAGTTTTTTGAAAGTTTGGCAGGCTCCTGTTTGTTGATTGCTGTGCATTTAGCCAAGGATTTAGAAGGACAAAGAAAGGGGAAGTCCCATCACTAAACAGGGGCTAAGTCATCATCTAGTTACCACCCTGTTGTGGAGAAAGTGGAATGGGTTCTCTGCCTGACAAAGGCTTGGTGCCGGGTTGCAACATCGCAGGTAGGGTGACGTCAATCACCTAAATCTGCCGTGTGGGCTTTTTTTTTCTTTTTAAGTCCAGTCGTCATCAGTATCAATGTTTGCTCCAAGTTGTTGTTCTTACCTGTCGTAATCATCAATCTTGCTTTACTTGTGTGATTTGTGCTGCTGGACTTTGGTAAAAATATGGATATTTTTAGTTTGCGGGATGTTTGACTTCACCCCCATATTATGGAAACCTGCCTATTGGGGGAAGGACGAGCACGTTTGCACAGGAGGAACCTATCTTCTGTTATGGCATTTGTGACACAACAGTTTTTCAAGGTTGAAAATAATCAATGCTGTTATCTGTGTTCGCCCACACACTGCAGAAGGCACACTTTATGGAGGTCATAAGTGATTTTAGAATGTCAAAATTGATTTTCTGGGGGAAAATCTGTTCACAGAGCCACATGGCACACCTGCGCCTCAGGCTTGTGAAAACACGACCACGCCGAAGTCGTCTTGTTCAAATATTTTGAACATCACACTTGTGTGCTCTTTGTTATAGATAAAAAACGGAACAGGCAAAACTTAACAAAAATAAAGATATTGCCATCTCTCTGATTGTGACTACAGAACGGCTGTTGCAACTGAAACATCAGATCTCAAATGGAAAATTGCTGTACAGTACTGCACATTAGTTTTTTGCGCGCAAGAATTAATTTTCATGGATGATATCTGTGTGAATTGGGCAAAACCTGTATTTACCGATTGTTGGGCATGCCCGGGCTTGCCCTTCAGACTTGTTTAGTAACAGTGTCTTTGTCTGAGGGACTGACTTTTGGGTTCTGCAGACTGGTTCTGCTACAAAAACAGCCTGGGTGACCACAAAAAGTGGCGTGACTCCTTTTCTGGGTTTTTTCCCTGATGCCACCTCTCTATGGGAACATTTGGGTCAGCCAGCGTAAAACCACACAGCAAACAGGACCTGGAGTGTGCAGGGCAGAGGGAGATCAGTTTCAGCACCCCATACATCCCCCCTGGCAGGCTCACAGCTGTGTTGACATTGCCAAACATCCACACTTTCATGCCTTTGATGTAACATTCATCCATAAGCTTTAATCCCCCATTACTCTGAGAAAAATAGATATCTTTCAACTTCAAATGCATTTTTGAGCCTCTTGAGCTCAAACAAAAGGTTTTCTTGCAGCATTCAGATACTAAGAATGTAACATCAAGTTTATGTGACTAAAACTTAAAAAGCTGTCTTAACATGATGGAGAGTTAGTCTCTGTGGGCCACCATGTGATCTCTGGGATTGAGAAAAAGGTACCAAAGTTTGGGCCTGAGGCTTTCTGACTAATTCAGCAGCCATTTGCAGGGTGTAAGACAGGAGCTTCATGGTGAATATTCCACCTGTAGCTGTAACAGGATATTCCCAGCAGGACCCAGAGCAGGACAAGTTTTCTGCCCCACTTCCTACCAGGACTCCCAATCCACACCTGCACTTGATAGAAACATCTTCAAGACGGCAGCAGAAAAATGGAAATTTGGCACACTTAAGAAAAATACTGGTTTAATATTATGAAACACCTATAGCTGAAAACAGTGAAAAAAGCGCAATGTCTTACAATCTCAGTTAGATACTGTGCTAGTTTTTTTTACAGCGTACCCAATAGCTCTGCAGCAATTTCTCCACTGTGTGTACACATTGTTTCATCTTAAGGTTGTTGTGAGAGTCTTGCCTTCACCTTTAGGTTTGTCTTAGAAGCTCCTAAATGCACCCAGCCCTTGTAATAAAAAAATCAATAAGCCATTTAAATGTTGTGTCATGCAATCATCCATGTATCCCTCACGCAACTGTCTGGGTGGGATGATAACACCGTCGTTACCCATCGTGAAAACTAGGCAGATGTCTGCTACACTTAAGTTGTTTTTTTACCCACTAATTTGAGTTGCTTCATTGATAATTATACGTGAAATTTCTGCCATTTCCACCCAGCCCTAAGGAGCGAGGTGGCAGCGTGCATATGCACATGCCCCACCCTGCATGACATCACGTTCCCAGCCAAGCAGAAGTCTAATTAGCCGCTTGTTGTTTGTGTCTTGCAGGTTCGGTTGTTTTCCGGACGCGGTACCACTCCGAGTCCGACAGTGCCAGCCCCACCAGCCAGCCTAGCGAGGACCAAATGGCTTCGACAGACCCTCTGCCTGACCTGCTCCAGTTCCGCGCCCGTTCCCGCTCCGAGCCTGTCCGCGTCAGCCCAGAGGAGCTGGTGGCACGGGAGCTTCGCCGCATCAGTGACGAGTTTGACTCTCTCATGTTCGGTCCACCCCAGGTATGTCACTTTCGTTTCCTGAAGAAAAAAAATGCAACAAGTGCGTTTTGTAATACAAAATAAAATGCAAAATGAAAATTCTGTCATTGATGAAAGATAGCGGATGCTATCTGAACGTCTAACTCTTCAGAGAATTTATCCACTTGCTTGATTTATTTTGCATTATGTAATGTTCTACCTGGATGTCTAACCATCGATGTAAGAAGTGAATTTGATTTAAAGACATTAACGAAAAAAGGTTAGACATCCAGGTTCACTTCTATTAGGAAAAAACAGTGCTTACTTGCTGTTACACAAATGTCTCTGAAGAAACTTTTATTTCCTGTAACATAAAAAGAAACCATTGCAGCGACAAGAGGGTCACTGGGTTTGAATTTTCAGTTTTGTTGCTTTTGAGGTTCCGAGACGCTTTGTTGATGCCCAGAATGGCCTCAAACGATATTTTTGCAAGCAAATAACAACTGCGTGTACCTGGTGATTCAGACATAAACAATTAATAATAAATGAGCTGACTGTCTAGGAGGGTTGGAACTGCATAAAAATAGATCATCAAGACAATCTAGTGTAAAATCATTACAGAAACATCTTCCTTAATTCCTCCACTTAAAATTAAGCACAGGTTATGAGTGAAATAAAACAATTACACCTGTAGCATGCTGAGAGATGGATTGGCACACATCATCCGGTCATGAAGGCCTTTTTGGAGATGCAAGTTGTAAAAAAAAAAAGGTCCTGATTCTGGCATTTTTTTCTCTTCTCTAAGGCACCCAATGCTACTGCTAACTTACACATTCACTTTTACTGGGAGCCCTTATAAGGACATGTGTTGCTGACTCAGCATGTAGGAATGAGCTGCAGGTCCATGTCCCCCTATGTAGGTTATCAATTATGAACAAACTATTAACTTCACCTTTTAACCTTTCTGCTCTCCACGGCAATTGTGACCACAAAAGCCATATTGTGTCAATATGTTGACTGGCACCCGGATATCATTATCTACAAGGTTTTGAAGACATTTGTGGCTAAATGAGCCGTTTTCATGGGGACAAGTCTGGTCATGCCTTTGGAGCAACAAGTCTCACGATTAAGCTTCCTGTAGAAAAAAGGATCTGATATCTGGAGCTGAAAAGGCTGCAGTGGTGGCTATTACAGTGTCCCATCCATCAATGGACCTGTGAAGTCAGGACTGACACACTTGGGTTATTACAAACCCCATTCATTACTCTAATAGCCAAGCTGTCAGTCCTGCAAGAAAAGGTCAGCTTATATCTCCTGTCCTGCCAGTGATGCCCGTCCTGCCATGCATGCCCTGCCAGTGCCACTGTAGTCCAGGCTATACAGACTGATTTCTGTGGGGATTGACTTTTTGTAGAATGACCACTAATAACCACTCTGGGGCCGTCCTCGTCGCACCAATCTGAATTTTTTTTACATGGTCATGCCCAGATTGTGCTCCCATTTATTCATATGAAGTTTGAAGCAAATCCATCGATCCGAAGTTGTATAAATCGAAGTTGACAGTAATACATTGACTTTTTGTAGAATGACCACTCACTTTTGACTTTTTGTAGAATGACCACTATTCCTTGCAAAATATCGGCCCTCGCGCAACGGCGGCAAAATCCACCACCACAAACATTTTCAAATAGGTGTCCCATGTATGTCTGCGAAGTTTCCGTGCTTTACAAGCTTGTAAAGTACCTTTTTTTTGGCAAAATGTACGCCACTATCACGCCCCGGCCCGGCCGCGGCGTCTCGATTTCAACATGGCCGACCTGGTCACGTGGTTGCCTTCCGGGACTGTTCTATAACTTCGGCGGGGAGGGAGGGTGCCAGCAAACCGCAATCTTCCGCGCACGGCGCTCTTTCACAGTAAATTTTCAACAAAAACGGCTAATAACACTGAGGAAATAAAGGGTGCTTTACTTTGTGCCGTCGATATAACTCAGCCATAGTTACAAAATCCCCCATTTTTAAATAGAATAATATATATTTTTGACAGATTATTAACTTTTTGTACGTTTTCTTCTAAACATACAGGTGCGTATAAGAACACTACACGAGGAAGAATACTGAATGCCGACATGTTCTTCAAGAGTTTTTATCATTATTATATGTTTAATAGTTTTTAGCATTACGTTACTCACAGTATTCATAGTCTTATTCCTACTAACATACCCCTTGTTCCTACTAACATACCCCCTTGTTTCTACAAACATAGTCATTCATTCTTGAGATTGACACATTTGAACGAAATTTCGTTTTGTCGATTGATTTCTGGTTCGTACTAGCTAGTAGTACTGTTGTTCGTTTTTGTTGTTCGTTTCACCCGTTGCCATTTACTGGTTTTGTGTTCATACATTTTAAACTTGAAGTATATTCGTGTTTTAGATAACATAAGGCAAATATTGTTTTTTTCAAGTTACTAACTTACATGTGATGAGGCTGTGGCCGACACTTCCGTGCGAAGATCGGACTCATTTATATAATAGTCACCTACGGACTCACAGGAAGTAACACGAAGTCTTGGTCTTCATCGACGCCGAGGGACGAACAACAAAGTACACATGTACAATGTATTTCGATTCCTGATTGTGGGCACTACCGTCATACAACTGGGTGCAGAAATTTAATTAGAAGCCTGGCAGTTTTCATACTAGTTTACTGTCAAAGTTTAAAAAAAAGTTTCGTCCCTAAAATCATCTACTTTCAGCAAGGTTTCATAGTCATACAGTTGACTTTTTCTATAGATTACAAACCTACCGCAGGCCCGGGGTAGAGTTATTTCGTTGTCCGGTGCGGTGCAGTTCAATGTCGACGATGACTTACCTATTATAGAAGTTTAGTAAAGAGTGGGCATTACATAAATAATAATCGTTCGTTCAAGAACTTGGGAATGGAAACTTTGTTACGTTTTGAACATTGTATATTAGTACTTTGGTTGTTCAAACGTTAAAACATGTTAACAAACGTTAGTAACAAACGTTAAAACATGTTAACAAACGTTAGTAACAAACAATAATTGCCAAAGTAAAATGTGTGCTAGCAAAAAAATAGGAAACATGAACGGAACGGAACGGAAAAAAAACGGAACATGAACCAGAACAAACAGAACTTCGCCAAAACAATTTTATAATTCTAATGACAAGACCAAGCGGTAGGAACAGCTTTCCTCCGACTGTTCAAAAGGTAAGTGTTCACAGTCCATCAGCAGGGATCCTTCAGGCGGGTTGTCTCCTCCGCACACGTAGGTTTTCAGGGTACGACTGACTACTCTGGAGGGATCCATACGGAGAATGTGGCCCAAGTACCGGAGTCTCCTACGATGGATGGCTGAGACCAGGTTGTAGTCTGGATTTGTTGCTGTGTCCCGAAAGTGTTTCTTTCTTCCGAAACCTAATAATAATCATGAGCACTGTTTGTATATATGTTGGTATTATTGACAAGAATGGGTGCCTTTGTCATTCACATCATCATCATATGCCGGGCGGCTTGCCCGGCCCGGACCGAGTTGACTCTCTCCCTCCAGACAGTTCTATCCGCCAAACAAACAATTGAAGTAATTCTGTTGAAAACAAAACAAGGTTAGTACTAGTAATTAACAACTTGAAACTCATACTGTTGTTTACTCAATCGAATGCCTGTATGGATAAGATGGGAAGTACTGTGCTACGAGTCTACGATGCTGTTCATGGTATTCACACAGATCGAAGCCTTTTTTTTGTTTACCCCGACGTCAGAATAAGTTCATTTTATTTACTACTAGTTGTTCCTGAAGTTCCTAATCTTTGTTGATGTAGTTCCACAAAGATTGCATATTCTATGAAAATTAATGGTAAAGCCATCCTTGGTAAATCCAAGCAGACAAACATAGAACAGGTAGGTTAAAAAGCAAGTATTAAACCTTCTTGCTATAAAGTTAAGAAGTTCAGAACGTCACACCCCGCCACGTCGGCCTTCCTTTGTGTCCTGATTGTCAAAGGAGCCGCTCTTGTCAATCCTGACATCCAGCGGCGCCGTGGCTTTGCGTACGTACATGATATACTCAGTGATACTGTACTACATGACCAGACCAGTCCATCGGCGCGGGAGACTTCTGTTCATGGGCACGTGCGGCCCGGTGGGAGGGACTTCGCAAACCAAGGAGGTTAGAGCTCATTTGCATGCAGGCCGTGGGTTTTCCTGCCAACTTAAGATGAGAATGTGACCAATAATACCAGTATGCATTTTGTATGTGTGTGTGTGTATAGAGACATAAACTGTACATAATTTCAATGATATCATTATTTACTTAAATGATACACACTAACACAGCAGTTTTCCCACATCAACTTTAAAACCATGGATATCTGAAGGCCAAGGGTACATAATGGCAGATTGTGCATATGTAGATGGAGTTTTAAAGTTCAAACTGATAACGCAAGCACTTGGAAATTAGAGTTGTACAGCTGATGCTGACAGTACAGGAGAAGCGTAATATTGTACTTTCATTTTAAAATACATATGCAGAAAAATGACAAACAGTGTATAATGATAATAATTGAAAATTTACTCTAAACAAAGAGGATCTAAAATTGCTCTAAAAATTAGTACAATAGCTCGGTCAGTCCGTGTGCCAGGCCTGCCGTGCGCGGAAGATTGCGGTTTGCTGGCACCCTCCCTCCCCGCCGAAGTTATAGAACAGTCCCGGAAGGCAACCACGTGACCAGGTCGGCCATGTTGAAATCGAGACGCCGCGGCCGGGGCGTGATAGTGGCGTACATTTTGCCAAAAAAAAGGTACTTTACAAGCTTGTAAAGCACGGAAACTTCGCAGACATACATGGGACACCTATTTGAAAATGTTTGTGGTGGTGGATTTTGCCGCCGTTGCGCGAGGGCCGATATTTTGCAAGGAATAGTGGTCATTCTACAAAAAGTCAAAAGTGAGTGGTCATTCTACAAAAAGTCAATGTATTACTGTCAACTTCGATTTATACAACTTCGGATCGATGGATTTGCTTCAAACTTCATATGAATAAATGGGAGCACAATCTGGGCATGACCATGTAAAAAAAATTCAGATTGGTGCGACGAGGACGGCCCCAGAGTGGTCATTCTACAAAAAGTCAATGCGATTTCTGTGCTATGGTCTGGTTGTTGGGCGAACAAAGCTGCTTTGTTCCAGCCTGGTCCAAGTGACTTGCCAGGGGGCTACATACTCCACAATTGCCTCAGTTCTCAGCCAAACAAAGCTCTTCTGGCACCAGGCCAGGCTGAAAATGTAGCCACAGGAAAACTGCACCCTGCAATAGAGCCACAATACCAGGGTCAGACCCAAACCAGGCTGGAACAACCGGCAGCCTGGGGGCAGATTGGACAATAATAACACAGTTTAATGCATTGTCACTTCCCATTGTAACTACAATCAAAGGGTAACCACTAGCCTTTGCTGACAATGTGATTTTGGAGTAAGAATAATCGAGCCTTGTTTGAGGTGGGCTTCAAATTTTGAAAGAACTTGTCAAGCTGACAAGAACTTTGAAACCCTTGGCAAAGGACAATGTGACAGTGTTGAATAAGTAACTTTTTTCCCTTAGCTACAGGACTTAAAATGTGAACCTTTCTATACTTTTATTGGTCGCTTTAAAACTCCTTCTCTTATGTTTGAGGTGTAAGTGTTGAAAGAACTTGTCCAATTGACATGACATTCAACACATTCATTGGTTGATTTTACGGTTATGTCTGTCTAATAAGAGTATCTCTTCCCTCCTCAGCGACGCCCAAATGGGAGTGACCGCCCTGCATCCTTCGGTGGACAGGACCTGCAGCAGCGCGAACATGGCCAGGACTGGTGGAGTTACGTGATGGCCGTGTTCCGCTCCAAGTCCGCCGACAATGTGGTACGCCCACCACAGAAGCGGGGAGATGATCGTGACCATGGAAATGATGGGAGCGCACCCGCATAAGGACTGCCATGACAGATGGAGCCACACCAGACGTTTCTGCACTCACCACAGCGTAGGACTCACTGACGAGGGACTGGCTTGGTCCCTGTAGTTCCGTACTTCTCCGATTGGCCAAACACAAACTCTTCTACCTCACATCAGCTACCATGTTCCCGTTCAGACTGGCAAAGAAAACTGTGTGGCAAGACGCTCCCATCATTTGTCTGGGCTAAGCTACAGATGTGTCGATCTTAAAAAAAAACACAAATAAGTAAACAAAAACAAACCAAAGACAGTGTCCGAAGTGTAGTGGGCAGGAGGAGGTCGTTTTTGATGTTCCATTTGAAGAAGTGACCAAACTGTAGTGCTAAGGAAACAATGTCTGTGTTCCCATGTCATGTTTGAAACTGCGAGTAGACAATATAACGCCAGTATGGCTCCTGTCCCTTACAGTGCCTGTTGTAACCATTTGGAGCGAGATGAAATATGTATATTACTGCTCAGAGTTGCAGAGACTTGGGCCTGTTGCAGACTAACTTGCCTTGCAGACCAAGAAAATTGAAGGACAAACATTTCTTAGAAATAATGTCAGAAAAGTAGGAGGAGCCTGGAAATTGTACAGAAAAATACGTAACGTTAATGATTTAAACTACAGTGAAGCAAGTGAGATAGCTTGTTGCACCATGGATGTGAACAGCTTGTTGAAGCAGACGCTGTAAATACAAACCTTGCCTTCGCTCCTATTTATTACCTAGCTGTGTAGAAAACGTGGGACATTTTGCACTAGCTGGTCTACTGCAAATTGATTGTTGATTGTCCTCTTATATCCCTGTACAGTTTATTTCCTCCTCTGTTGCATTGATTGATGGAGCCTTCATGAAGGCATTATTTTGTGGTGAAGTTACAAACTTCTCACTTTCAACAAGCTTTTCAGTGCAATTTAAGTTAATTTATCACAATGTACTGTAGTCACCAAGAAGTTATCAAAAACTCTACTTTGTGTCTTTATGTTGCTCCCTCTTAGAGTTTATTTTTGTCTTTAATTTAAGAGTTAGGCTTTTAATTTATTTCCTTTTCTCCTGTAAAAAAATTGTCTCCTGTAGTAGCCGCTGTTCAGAGTACGACACAGAAGCCTTTCAAGGAACAGTTTGCTCATGTTGGGCTCTGCTTCTCAGCCCTTCCACCAGTTTTCTACACTTTACACGTTGAAAGTTGAAGCTAGATGATAAAATACGACTGTAAATGTAAATATCAGATGCTTGATTTTTCTACTTAACCTTTTCTACCTGCTGTTTGCCTTTTGGAACGTTTTCGAGAAAAGATATTGATATGAGAAAAATATTTTCGGTGGTGCTGACCGAGTGTTGAGTATGGTGCTGTAAGGCCACACCAATTCGTTTGTTCTCTGATATTTTTGAAGTACAAATTTGGAAATAGGTCAAGATAAAAACAGAGGGTTGGGAGGAAAAGTTGAACTCAGTGCTATATTCCCTCCCTGAAACTGTGTGTAGCAAGGTACAGACTTTCCCCTAAGACTCTGGTTTCATGTTGATATAATTCCGATTGAGCATTATTTTCAAAAATCTGAGAAACAACATAAGTTGGTGTGGCTTAAAGGGGGAAACATGGGCTTATACGGGAGCAGATTTATATGAAAAAGGCAGAGAGATATTTTCCGAATGTTTTAAAACTGGAAGGTCTCCCAGACTATAGTTTCCCCAAATGTTGTACAGAAATGTTAGGAGTAAAACTGCTGCAGCCTCATGTAATGTTCATGACTCGACCCGTGCCTTGTGGTCTGTCCGCCACATACGTGTAGCAACATGCGTGTAGCGGGATTTATTGTGGCAAAATGTATTACACAGACTACCCTGGCAGTGTGCGAAGGTTTTACTCTTATTCTCCTCACTTTGTGAGTCTCTTGTAGCCATCGCTGTTACAGCCTCTTGCCTCGTTCTGTCCATTTTGGCAACAATTCAGAAAATTGTAATTATGCACAAAAATGTCCAATTTTTACATGATAAACATGGTCTCTCCTGACAGCATCTTCTCATATCCTTCTTTATTCTTCTCATTTTTTTCTCATTCATGAGAGAAAAGGAGAATAAAATTGGATGAAAGTTCTCTGTGACGGTAAGATTTTATATGTTGTTTATGTACACAAAGCCTTTACCAACAAGGTTTCGTTGAATCTTCTGATGCCTGTCAAGTTCTCAACTTCGGGTCATTCCAACTGAAGGATCAGCCTGATCGAAAGCTTGTCGGCAAGTGGTTTACTTTGTGTACAGAAATAGCATACAAAATCGTTATGAAATTGTAAGGCTAGATGTTTACTAGAAGTCAAGGGAGCTTCTCAGTTGGGACCATGTTTTAACACACCTTACTGACTTCAGACTGTGGAAACTGTTTGCCCCTGTTCCTAGTGTGAAATGTTCACTGCAAACTTGTAACACGTAAACTGTTTATTGTTGACTATATTTAAGACATGCATTCTACGGCACTGTTCTTTGCATAAAGACTGTGCAATTATTGAGAGGGTTTGGGGGAGGATGTGTCTGGGGCTGATACAACAGCAAAACTTTGTACATGTCGACAGATTTAGAATATTTTGAAATGCAAGGGATCATATTACCACGTCCCTTTGTCTCAGATTCCATGTCCACAGGTTTACCTTTAAGGATTGACAGCAAACAATAAAGTAGAGACACACCTGTTCTAAGACATTGTTGTTTCAGTCCTTTGTCCTGAGTTGTTGGCTGGCAGCCAAGCCAGGTTCCCAATAGGAGCCTGCAGGTAAACATGGCAAGCCAAGTGTGTATGGTCGCGTGCAAGCCTGGGGATAAGGAGGGTTGATAGACTGGGGAAGGCTCACAAAGGGGTTTTGCCTATAATAGATAGTCTGGTGCAGTATTTTGGGTTTCCTTCCCAGATTCCCAGACTCAACTTGGCATGCTTTTCTTTGAACAGGATTGCCCTCACACAATGACAAGGCAAATTGTTTCCTTTTGTTAAGCTGCAAAGAAATGCTTATATGGGAAGGCTATTACATCAAAGCTTCAATATAGTTTAGTTATACAACTACCATAAGTTGAAAAATAGTTTTGCTGCAGACTTTAAGCTTTTTGGAGATGGGAACAATACCAGAAAATGTCATAGCCTTACGTCTCACTGGGAACAGACAGATAAGTACCAGTTCCACTGTAAAGTATTGAATAGGAATAAAATGAAATCCTTTGATCTGCAGGTGGATATGTACTTTTTTTCCATCAATTTCTAAGTAGCTTTTATAAAGTTCTAGCATAAGTATTACATCACATCTAGAGACACTTGAGAGAGAGATCTGCAAACACTAGTCTAGATATGGAACTTTCTGAATTCCTGACATACACTCAAAGCCCCTTATATAAAGTCAGAAGTGATCTACACTACAATCCCTCCCAACTGACATCAACCTCATGCTGACTCTGTGACGTCTCTATTGCTGGAACGAAGGAAAAAAAATTACAAAACCCCACTTTTGAGAAGAAAGGCCTGAGTACAAGGGAAAGCATGGTCACATATTTGCAAACTTCAAAGGCACATACACAAGTGCAGGTACTTCTGGTGAAAGAGACTGGTTCTTGCACAGCCCAAAAGGAAAATCTTCTCCGGGTTAGTTTCCTTCTGCAAACACTCATTGAAAAAGTGGCTCCTTTGATACAAAAATGTGGCTCCTTGAGATGTGGTTTCAGGAAAAGAGTGACTGAAAAACCAACATGTGCAACAAGCCCCATGTGCAGCCCCAGTGCTGGCATGTTGCCAAGTGTGTATCAGCAGGGAGTGTGCGACCTTGTGTCTGCTCCTGCTGATCACAGGCCCAAGCAGTGTTTATACAGTAAATAACCTGCAAAGGACCTGGCTCTGCAGTGTGATCTTCTGGAGAAACTAGAAAATCAAGAACTGTGATGTTACATGCTAACAACTGGAGACACCTGTTAACCTGACATGCTACATTGTTAGTAGACTTACTAGGCCTATTGTTACATTTGTTGCCAAATGCAATTTCTTTGTTGTAATGATATAAGTGGTTAGTCTCCCTTCTCACAGTAAGCTTCTGTTTGGCAAAATAGGGATAAAGGCAAGTTACTGTTTCTCATTCAAGTTGAGTCAGTATTTCCCAGGCAGTAATCAGCAGAGACACACCGCTACTTTACAGGCTTTACTAGACTGTGTGAATGGGTTACCGAGAACTTCCAAAAACTTACAGATTTGATTTGCAACCATTATGAACAAGACCAACACTGGAATGAATTGTGCGACTTACCCTAAAATTTTCAGCTGAACACTATCAACAACTCCTTCAGCAGAAAATTTTGGGGTCCCATTATGCAATTCATTCCAGTGTTGGTCTTGCAAAGTTTAGTCCTTTTTCATGTCGTTTACACAGATGAAATTCCATGCTAAGATTTGCAACCATGGCAAATTAATTGTGAGGTATCGATCGTATCAGCTCCCATGTACATGTCGTAGTCGGCACTGTTGTGTGTGTAACTTGTGGCTCCTGCTTCACATTGAGTCCCTGCACTACAGTTGCAAAGCAAACATGCTGCATGGGTGACTCATCTGGGAACAGAGAGCAGAAAAATTCTGTGCCATGCAAACACAGACTGGATCAAATTCCTTTTTTCCTCAGTATCTTTCTTTGTTTCTTCCTTCCTTCCTTTGCTTCACCTTTGTTATCTTCTTCATCTGTTAACTTTTTCCTTCTAGAATCTAAGTATCATGACTTCAGTTTTCCTACTATCTTGATTTCAGTTCTCATGCTATCCCTTATGCCCTTAAGTTATGCCCTTACCATTTGCTCCTAGTAACTTTCTTTCTCTTTCACTCTTCGCTATATTGCAACACCTTTTCTTCCACTGCTACCAACTTTTTCATGATACAATTCTCAAAATATGCACCAAACCAACAAAATAAATTTACATGAAGTTGTGCAAGTATAACTGTACAAAACAAGTCAATACAACACTACCACTTTTGTCTGCTAGAAATGCATTCTCAAAACAAGGGTCAATTAAAACAAGGTCCTTTTAATAATCCTGTAGACCTTGATGTGTAATGTAAAGAGGGAAAATTGGATGACAGGAAAAGGCCAATACTAGAAGTATATCAAACAACATCAAAACCTCTTTAGTAATGCTGCCCCAATTACTTTACTGCTCTCTCTCTCACATGTGCTAATTTTCTACATGAGATCCACAGAAAACACTGGCCCCCTGGGAGCTCCATGGGCAGAGAGATTTCATCAGGCAGGAGACAGCCATGCTTTTGTAACTGAGAAGACAAAAGCTCAGCTGGCTGGGAGTCACGCCTCATTAACTAACTATAACTCTTCATCAACAAGTGCCTTGTGGCCTGACCAGAACTGATTATTTTGAGCCACTGATGTCATTATCCAGTAGCAGATTTATACAAAGTTAATCAAAACAAACAAAAGAATTCCCATGGCACCTGGTATGAAGTCATGGGAGAAGAGCTGTAGAAAAAGTGTGCAGAAAGTTCACAGCAGCGCAGCAGTTTTTACCTTACTGCAGACTTCTTTGCCAAAGACCACTGGTTTAGTGGGAAAAGCCATATATTCACAGACTTTCATTGCCTTCGTCAAGAAGGGTATGTTTTCGTGGGCGTGCGTGTGTGTGTGAGTCTGTCAACAGTATAACTCGAGAAGGCTTAAATGGATTGTCTTCATATTTGGTAGGTGGGTAGGTCTTGATGAGACCTCGAAGTGATAGGAATATGGGCCCCCTGGCGGCTCGTTATGGTACTGCAGCGGAACTTCCGGTTTTGATATATGGTGATCTGGACATGCTAGGGTCATGATTTTTGGGTGGTAGATAGTTCTTGTGCTCTGGAAGAAGTGACATAAGTTTGGGCCCCCTAGCGGCTTGCTTTGGAACTGCAGGAGCATTTGTATGAAAATGTTTAAAGTAGGATAACTCAATAACCGGTCGACGGATCGTCCTGATATTTGGTGTGTAGGTAGCTTAAGTGATGCTTGACATAATTAGATGACAATTATGCAAATTATGATCTAATTTGCATAATTAATGAAGAAATTCTATAATTTAGTTACCTTCCATGTGTCACAACCTTCCTTGTGACACATGGGCTGCAGGCTGTCCCAGAGGGAGAAAGTCCCAGAGGGGATAGTCATTAAGCAGCCCATGTAGCTGCAGGCGGTGTTGCCTTACATGTATATCCTGCACAGATGTTTTCTCTTGCCCAATGCACGATTGCAGACTGCATCAGCAGGGGTAGTTTTTTACGATCCAACTTCCATATTTAGGGGGACTAATATATCACTTCTACCTTCTTAAGTTATATAACGATAACATCCTTTGACGAAGGCATGAGATCGTTGACCTCTAGTTTGGAATTATTTTCTAAAACTCTTCCAAGGTGTTCATAACAAGTTTACCAGTGCTTAATTCTAGTGTGACCTAGAAAAGAAAGATGCGAATGGCCTTGATTTTGGCTGTCAGTTGGCCTACTGTAACCTTTTGTCTAGAGAACCAGGTAACTAAAAAAAAAAGTGAAACTTTTTAAAACATGCATACAAAAGTGGGGTAAATCCGTTGTTCAGAATCAGGGTCACAGACAATGGAGACAACTGATGACCTGCCCAGGAACAAGGTCGGCTATCCCCAGCTGTACTCCAGACTCTGGCAAGAAGCCAAGACTTACAGATCTGCTCAACTGGAGTCTACCGTCTGTCCTTGAACTTTGTCATAAATGAGGGGATGTTGGTTAATGTTCCTGTAAAGATATCAAGGCCACAATTGAAGGAATTGTTTTGACTGCAATCAATTAATCAATAATAAATGTTTTGCAAGGAAAATGTCAATGATGATAGTTATTGAGAAAAAACACTTGTTAACTAATCTTATAGTGTTCTTGTCTCCAGAAGTAATGTTAGGCCATGATCACTCATGGCAGCCAGCCATTGTGATCCACACACTCTGACTTGTTACCATGGACTGAAACCTACACCAACATACACAAGCCCCACAACACAGGAGCCGGGCTCCAATTCTCCCAGCTCAGCAGTTTCTGTGAGCTGGGGCAGACGTCATGCCTGGGGCAAAGGTACCCAACACCAGATAAGCAAACAGGCAGCAGTGTGCAGGCACTTGGCAGTAGAGCGTGCAGGCCCAGATGCTGACAAGATTTCCTGCAGCATTGTTCCTGATCCCTGGCAGCTGGCCAAGTCCTGAGGACTGACAGGGTGGAACAGCACTGCCTCAAACAGCCACCTGTTGGCTCTACCCTTCCCACCTACACCCTTGACCACCTGCATGCATCACACTTGTACTGCAGAGAACCCCCTCCTCACCTGCCCAACAGCCTGGCAGGAGCACCCTCCCAGCCAACTGTACAAACACACTGTAAGGAGAGCCACTGATCCAAGCACAACTCCTACAGGCTCTCTCAGGTTCTCTCCTCCTGGTAGGGTGAATGATCTGCCAGAGGAGTTGGCCAGTCATCACCCATGAGGTACAGATGGAGGACAATGCTATGTTCTGACATAAGGGTTGTCAGAACCAAGGAGTCTGTCCAGTGCCAGCTAAGTTCTCTCCCAAATTATTCACCCAATTTGGCCAATTTCTACTATTTACTAAACAGCCTGTACTGGGGAGTCTGGTAGACTCCCTCCTGCTGTCCTGCCTTCAGTCTGGTTTCTATTAGGACCCTTGGAGACAGACAGCTGGGGTCATGTCTGGGGCAACAGTTTCAAAATAAACAACTCCTTCAAACAACACCCACTGGCTTCACCCAAATTTATAACAAAAACTATGCACATACAGTATAGGCATTTCAGAAAATCAAACACTTTTGATATAGGAAGAATGATACAAAGAGTAATTATGCTATATTAGGGTAGATGAGAAAATAATTGATGTCGGTAAAACTAAAGTAAAAGTCCTGAGCTGGTAGTTTTCCAAGAACCTGTGCTGAAAGTACATGCAACTGTCCACTCCAAAATAAAACCAACAGATCACTAGTTGCTATCAGCGTTCATGTCTGTCTACTTTCCATTCAATGATGGTAAGACTGAACTTTAGGCCACACCAATTTGATTTGTTGTTTCTAGGGCTTCCTCCTGCACCAGGCCCGAAAGTAAACACTAGGAGATTTGTGTGCATCAATTGGAGCCACTCAGGAGGGGGAAAGGTCCAGGCTATAGTTCCATATAGAGCCCCTCCTGGATCCTGTCAATTATCCTGCAATCTGCCTCCAATCAGCCACGTGTGGCACTTTGTACCTCTGGCGCCAGTCCCCTGATTGGCTGCCCAGTCAAGGCCCTGCAGTCCTTATCACCTCATCGGTTGGCAGCAGTGAAAGGTGTGTGAGGGCCAGGTGGGTGACAGGCACGTGTGCACTGTGTGCCAAGGCTATCCAGCTCATGTCAGATCACCAAGTGTTGAGAACCTGAGCTTGACTGAACTAGTAAACTGACTTCAACAACATCCTGCGCTATTCTTTAACCCTCTCCCTGCCACATAACCCCATAACTAATACAAATTTGGTGCCACACTTCTACCTTAGCAGGCTGAAGGTTAAATTAAGAGTACCAGCTGAACAGAAAAGGGTAACCTTAATGGTTGAGACTCAATGCATGGAGAGCTGGCAAAGTACTAGAAATTGGCTAAATAGGTTGAATAATTTGCCAAAGGAGTTAAACTCTTTTTTAATTCGACTGGGAGGTCTGGTAGAGATTAGGGTCGCTAGAGCATTAAGATCAGATTTTGTTGCACTGTTAGGAAGCTTGGTGCAGCATTTTGCTGGCCAAAGGTGCCTATAAACAATGTAACTTTTACCTCTATCAATCCAATGTGATATCTCATATTTCATTCATCACTACCCATCCAAATGTACAACATTTGGACTGCGACAAATGGACTGTGACTGGTCACTTCTAAGTTTGGAGAAAATGTGAATTCAGAAAATATAATAAAATCTAAGCCTCATATTACAACTAGACTGTACAAGTTAAGCTATGCATGGAAATTAAAATGCAGTAGCTTGCTTCTCTCTATACAATACTATATGTCTGTGAGTACAGTTTTTAAATCCCTAGTAACATTTATCTCCAAATCTAAAGTAAGCATTACTTTGGACAAATAAGGTAGCTAGAATTGTGAAGAATGTTATCTAGCTATGGAGGAGCCTTTTGTCCTTTTATGTCCGAGAAAGATGAAAGTGCTGGTGACTCACTGATTACACAAATATTTTCTTTCATGTTCGTTACCCACAGCAACAGGGACAACACAAGCAGTGGGCCTGGCAGAAATGGTTCACTTCAGCAGTTAGGGCCACCCAAATTAAATTTGTTGGTTCTTGGGTGATATGGCAAACTAGAACACCTACATGAAAACTATGATTTATTATAAACATATCTATCATTACAATTTGTCATTTTTCTACTTTGTATAATTTGTTTGTAAAATTGAATTTTCTTTCAATTGTATTATTTATAAACTCCTAAGTTTGCAGTGTTTACCTGTCAAAGGCTTCCTTAGAAACCAGCTCTATTCGGCTGCAAGGACTACCCATATGTATGCAAGACTGACAAACAAACAAACAAACAAACAAACAGATGGAGTCTGATCTTCGAGGGAGCAGTCTACGTATGCTGAGTGAATACTGTCAGGTTCAAGTTTTCCTCTGTTTTAATCTTGACCACTTGCTGAATTTTTACCTTAAAATGTGTGAGAACCAATGAAATGACATGGTTTGGGCTCTTACACTTCAGTGGCTGCCAGTTCCTGTGCCTGACATGCCCCTACACCACTGGCTAGCCAAGCGTAACATTTATTGTTCCAACTTTGTTTATCCTGCCACGTGCGGTGGGACTTCAGCAAAAGACTGGCGCACTTGTTGGCGGCAACTTTCAGGTGCAAATTTAGACAGTATCCAAATAAGAGTAGGGGTGTGTATAAACATCAAACACCGTGTAAAAGGGAAGGGTAGCTAAGAAAACATTCTTACAAAGGATGGTACTTTGTGAATGTGACAGGAATACTTTTCAAACTACTCTGGGAAAGAATTTGAATTATGCACCAAATGGCAATTTTTTTGGACTTGACAAAGGTGCTGTATCTTAGCAACTTGTTAAAAGCCTTCCTTGATTTAAAAGAATAACATCAATTACATGTATCTCATTTTGGATGCCATGCATGTTATACAAGACACAAACACATTGTTAAGGTTTACAACTACCTTGACCTTGGAATAAAGGTAACAAAAGGAATTTACAGCTATTCTTCTCCTTGCTTACACAAACCTCCATATACCCCTGTAAGAGCCCCCCATGCTAAGATTAGCCTGATTGAGACTTTCCAAGATTGACCATTCATAAACTGATCCAGGTGATCCCAAAGCCAGACAGTCCATTAACACTGAGCTTAGGTCACACTAACATCATTTCATGGATCACATCTAGTGACATGGGTTTTGTCTATACTTCCACTTTCCTGAACATTGTATCACATTGACTACAATGTATGAGGTGGAGTCAGAATGCAGATAGAGATACATGTATATGCATTTGGAACTTGAACACTTACGGTACATGATTGTTAATATAACCCGTTACATGTGTTGAGTCTCATTACTAACACTTATATTAGTTCCTCATGGCATCTTTTTTTTCCCTCTCACATTCTCTGGGATCGATCTCCAGTGGATGTCATCCATGTAGATAAGTTTGAGCGGCCTAATTCCCTGTCTGGGGTCTGTGATGACCCCTGGCTGTGGACAGACACCTGACTAGGCAGACAGCAGGGCCAACAGACACAGGAGACTCTGGGGTGCAGGCCTCAATGTTTGGTCAGAAGAGGCAATTAGTAACCCCATCCCAGGGCAGGAAGCCAAACAGTTTGTTCAGACCTTGTTTTGTCAGCCCCAAGTGTGTCAGTCTGAGAAACTGTTGCAACCGAAAACAAATCCTGAACATCCAAAGTTATGGAACAGTTTAAGTGAAGTTATTACAAAACTTCACATAAAACACTGGACATTTAAGAATCTCATGAATTCTCTTACAGACAAATGTCTGTTTAACTACCAAGGTTATGACACACAAATCAAGGGAATTATCTTCTTCCAATTGACAAGTGGGACTAGTGCACAGTCAGAAACTTAGAAGCTGTTAAAGTGTAAGTAGCTTTGCCTATTCTAATTGTTACCAGTATTGATTGCATAAAGCAAAAGAAGCTCTCACCAGAGAAATAACAAAGAAAAAGACAATGGGAGGTACAGTGGTCTTCCACCATCCCCAAAATGTCCCTCCCCACACATCCTCCACCCCCAGGATACCGGTAACTAAAGCCCTGTCCCTCCCCACACATGCAATTAGCAGAACCCAAGAACAGTCTGGAGTGAAAGTCTTGGCCTGGAGCCAAGTCAAGCCTGAGTAACAATCACCCCAGCCAGCCGTCCTCATGGACTACATGTTACCTGAGAGCCACCTGATTAAAGGACAGGTGAGTGCAGACAGGTGGCTGAAGGACAGGTGTCTCTGTTGTCTGCTTTCAGCACAAGGTCAATCACAACATGGTGGAACAGGTAACAGCATTGTCATCCCGGCACTCCCTTTGACTCCTGAAGGGGGGGCTTCAACAAAGGAACAAAAACAGGGAAGATTATCCCAAGGATCATTTTCAAATTACGACTGTCAGTTTTGAAACATCGTCACGTTTTGAGTTGGCAGCAGCCTTTGCATGACAATGACATGACCTTGGTAGCTGATTGAGTCAGAAGCTGGTGAGATCATTGTCCTTCCGTCAATTGCCAAGACAAATAGAGAAAAGACAACAATAAAAGGAACAAAGTTGAGAAAGATTATCTTAAATGGTTGTCTCAAAACGAGGATAAGTTTTGAAAGGTTGTCATGTTGAGTTGAAGAGATGGCAATGACAGGAGACCTTCAGCAGGAGATCAGACATCAAGCCAGCTATTTTTTAGCCCATATCCTGCACAGACAGAATTAGTCAGAGTCTTGACCCTAAGAAACCTTTTATTGATGCTTTCTTTTCTGACTTATATGGGAAGACAAGGTTAAAATTACATACAGGAGCCCCCAACAAGACTTGCATAATCACCTCTCTGGATAAAATTACTGTGAAAAAAACCTCAACAGGTTACATTTTGTTGCTGTTATCAATTGTTCTCAGTTTAAAGTTTGTCATTTCTGTTGTACTTATTGCAGTAACGTTAGTGATCACCATTAAGAGTTTTATGGAACACATTGATTATTTCATACATAAGACTGAAAAAAATTGTTAAAGGTTCCTTCAAGATATGTCTGGATCACCTGAATGAAGATCCATCTCAAGATCTAATCACTTCTTTCTTCTGCCAAGACTTACCCACAAACCAAAAATCATAGCAATCCATTTCTAAATCTTTAAAATGTCCTGCTCAGAAACCAATCAGAACTATTAAGAAAACATGCCCTCCTCAAATGAGGTGACCTCATTGGGTGAAAACGTGCCCTGCTGGCTGCTGATGGATGTAACAAGCCTGTCTCAAGTCCCTGATATCCCATAACTCCTACATAAACTAAGTCTAATACAAACTACCACCCAGCACCCAGCTGCCTTCCAGAAATAAGACATGACGTCATTACAGGTCAGACCTGGACAGATCTCACAGAACATCTTTAGGTTTGACTGAAGACAGCTAATACTGCCTAGCCTCTACCAGGCTTCAGAAATGACTGGAAAGAGTAGAAATTAGCCAAATAGACATATCATGCCAGGGAGTTGGTCCGCTAAAGGAGTACAGTTTGAGTTGGGAGCCAACTGTACTTTAGCGGACCAACTCCTGTGGCATGTTATGTCTATTTGGCCAATTTCTACTCTTTCCGGCCACTTCTGAAGCCTGGTAGAGGCTACATACTGCCAGCAATCTGCTGATATCAGTTTGATTTAACGTTATGTAATAACGAAATTTCAGAATTGCAGATCCTGTGGGAAGATGATGCTGACAGAGGCATGCCAACCTAACAGAAAGCTGTCTCCAAAAGTCATGTGTCAATTAAACTGTTTGCACTGGGATCATTACGCTCAGCAATGGCTCCAAATCCTTCATTTCTGTCTTCTGCAATATTGATTCAAAATACGGAGCCTGGATTCTCTTAGCTTGCAACCTTGCAAGTTGTCTATACTTTTACTGAAATTTCAAAATGTTTGCTGTCAAATAGTTGGTTGCAGGTGCATATTTCCAGCCCTGCTACACCAATGCCTGAACACACAATAGAATTTAACATTCCCTCTTGGTAAGGAGCTTAACTTTTCCAGGAAAAAGGCTTAAACCTAAATCTCGGCAAAAGCCACAACCGCTGTTGCAACTTCACCCAAGCAAAAGTGTATTTTCATATCTAAAGTTATAACTGTAAATGTTAGACAAGCTTGTTTATGACCTTCAATATTTCTTGGAACTGATAATCATTCATGACCTGAGATGCAACAACACCTTAAATCTATGTAGGCCTGACTGGAAACACATTTCTTTCCTCCTGTCTTCTTTTCCTAGTTCCTTTCCTTCTCTTTTCTCTTATTATATTACGTCTTCCTTCCTGAGCTTATGATATCTTCATCATGGTTAAGTTCAGTTTCCCCAGCCATTATTCAAAAGAAACATGTCATTTTCCCTGTACACCCCTGTAATGTGCAGAGCATTGACTTCTCAGGGAGTAATAGACGGTGAAGTTACGATCTAATCACAGGCCTTTAAATCCTTAAAAGGCCCATTTTACAGGCGTTATCAGATATACAGCCACATTCTTTGACATCATTTAATCATAAGTCGTTCAATTAAGTTGTGAGCTACAGCAGGGCTGATGTGATTAGCCTGTGAGTCAACTCAGCTTGGTTTGTTGTGATTTCTGTCTCACTTGGGGCGCCTTGTACAAATGTAAGGTCCCTGGCTGTAAGGCTAGACAGGCTCCCAGACTTGGCAGGCTGCCAGCCACCTTACATGTTCAACAGCCCCTGGGTAGGATTAGCCTCCCCAGCAGGCTCTGTGACTGTGGCAGCCACCTTACAGCACACCTCTGGGTAGGACTAGTCTCCCCTGCAGGCTCTGTGGCAGCCACCTTACAGCACACCTCTGGGTAGGACTAGCCTCCCCAGCAGGGTCTGTGGCAGCCACCTTACAGCACACCTCTGGACAGGGCTAGTTTCCCCTCCAGGCTCTGTGTGACAGCCACCTTACAGCACACCTTTGGGCAGCTCAAGGCTAGTCTCCCCTGCAGGCTCTGTGGCAGCCATTTTACAGCATACCACTGGGCAGGGCTAGCCTCCCTAGCAGGTTCTGTGGCAGTCACCTTACAGCAGATACTCAGTCTCCCCTGTAGCCTCCTAGCAGGCTCAGCACCTGTGGCAGCTGTTTTGATATTGCAGCTTTTTGCTAACACAGAAAATTACAGCTTGTATAAAACTGCAATATAAAAAAGTCACCCCATAGAGCCTGCTGTGGAGACTACCCAGACCTAACCTGGTACTTCATGACTGGTTTTCAGTGAAGGGCATGTCTACAACCATCTAGTCATCAACCCCACCTGTCTATCAAGGCTGGTCTATCAATCACACATGGGTTTAAATGGCCAGACTTGGGTAATGGGCAGAGACCTGGGTAATGGCCTAGGTGATTGAGAGGAGAAAGGAAGACTCCTT
Organism: Branchiostoma floridae x Branchiostoma japonicum; assembly: GCA_013266295.2. Classification (NCBI taxonomy): domain Eukaryota; kingdom Metazoa; phylum Chordata; class Leptocardii; order Amphioxiformes; family Branchiostomatidae; genus Branchiostoma; species Branchiostoma floridae x Branchiostoma japonicum. The sequence goes on from CM023840.1 coordinate 21,477,829, forward strand.
GGCACCAGTGGGCAGTCTTCAGTCTGGGCCAACTGTCTGGGCCATAGTAGCTCCACTCAAGGTTGATTTACAACCTCAGGGCTCCATCCCCCAAGGATGGGCCACCATCAATACCTGCACAGGGCAACTCAATCTGCCTAATGCACCCCCAGACTTCATGGTGCTGTTGGGTTAGCCTCCTCCAGACTCCTTGGGTTGCTGAAAAGACAGTAGAAATTATCATAATGGGGGGAATGATTTGCCAAAAGTGTTATGTAAACATCTGACAATGGAATCGTCAGTTTGCAAGCACAGTGACAATATAGGCAGCTAACTCATCTGGAAAATTATTCATCCCACTTAGCCAGTTTACCAGCAACAAAAGGAGTCTTGCAGAGACTACATTAGCCTGGATGCCAGACAGTTTCCAGGGCCTGTGCAAGTCAGCTCCTTGGCTTGAAGGCTAAACATTAACAAGCCCAAAGGAAATTTTATCACAATGCCATGTTAGCTCCTGATCAGGGGGGCTGTGGTAAAATATCCTTGGGAGCATGTTGGTCTGCACCCATGGATACAGTCTGGCACCCAGGCTAGAGTACATGTATTGCTCTGTGCCATGGGCCTGGCTTTGCCCTGTTGTCCAACAACATGAATAATAGATGACAGTCTGGCTGGTGGAGAATTCTTCCACTGGTGTCCACTGCCACGGTGCCACCTGCTGTGTATCTGACTCATCACCACAGAAAAACTCTGTCAAACATAATCATATAGTTTTAGTACTACTGTAGGGGGCAGGACTTGTGTCCTGCCACCATCTGGGGTACGTCCCATCTGGGGCGAATTAAGAGCAATAAAGGACAGGGACCCACGCGTCCCTGAATCAGTCTGTTCCAAGCCTTGGTCGAGTGTGGACATCATTGCAGTATATATAACACTGGTGGCAGCGCCTGGCGCTTTCGAGCGCCAAACCCACGCCATCCTGACGATGCCGCCCGACTAGCTAGCAGCCCCGGCGCCCGACTAAGCAGCACTTGACCGCCGCCACCGCTACCGTGCCGCCCGATCCGCCAGCCTGCCAGCCTGCTACCCGGCCACACCAACTCGACACCCTGACCACCGCCATGGCGCCCGATACGCAAGACCGCTGCCCGGCCACACCAGCTAAGAAACCGTCGACGCTGTCGCTACGTGCCGCCACTTGCTTCTGTCTTCCCAAGCTGTGATTCCGGTGAACCTTCGACTGTCTGACTCTCAGCCATGCAGACCTGCCCAAGATTGTCCTGCCATGCCGTCGTCTTCCAGGCCAACGCCACGTCGCTGAGTCCCGGACTCCGACCGCGCGCGGAACCCAGCACGCTGAATCCAGCCAGCCATCGTGTCGCAGACGGCCGTCCCCACCATGAGTAGGAACTGAACTTTTGACATGACGTGACTTGCGTGATCTTTGCTGCGAACTCTGAGTACTGTATCTCTACTCACGGAACTTTTAACACCTATGAACTTTTGTGATGATGTCGTTGCACAATATGTTTTGTTTTCTCTGTTTGCCCTTGATTGTACGCCTGCGGGTAACGACCAAGCTGTCTTGAACCTGTGTATTTTTGTGTCTTGCGAATGATACTTGCCTAGTAGAAATGCTAGCCTACGGGACGACCCTGCTAGGAAGATCATGTCTTATGCGTTCCCGGCCACACTGTAGCTGTGTGACGGTCCGGAAGTCCCCGTACTGCCCCATGCTCGGGAGTACGTGCGGAATGCGAACTTTGCCGCTGTGCGAGTTCGAAGCGTGCTATTTTGTATGTGAATTGTCATGTCTGTTAGTATATTATTGTGCTTCGAAGTACTGTAAATTAAATTAAAGCAGCAGTCCGTCTATGAGTTCCCACCAAATTCCCAGCTCCTAGCTCCACATGTACACATCTGCTCCTTTGTCGGCGAAGTTCAGTTAATTAATGGCATCCTGTCACTTTATAGACCTCCATTTAGCCTTCATTATCTTGTTGTTTTCTGCTGGTGGATATTATTTGAGCGGCACTATGATATCTTCACTTACGTTTCACAGTAGTACTGGTAGCCATATTATAGCCATGTAGTAGAAGTTAGTTACGTTAGCATTTGTGTTTTTTTTATGTCGTAGAAGACTATTGTTAAAGCAGACGATGAGGACATCGTCCTCCCCCGGCGGTGAGGGGTGTAGGGGGCAGGACTTGTGTCCTGCCACCATCTGGGGTACGTCCCATCTGGGGCGAATTAAGAGCAATAAAGGACAGGGACCCACGCGTCCCTGAATCAGTCTGTTCCAAGCCTTGGTCGAGTGTGGACATCATTGCAGTATATATAACACTACTAATGGTAGTGAGCAGGAATTTCATAAACCGGTGGTGAAGTTTATGTCATTTCAAAATAGGCCATTCCACTGATGTACAAAGCCGTGAAGCAAGGGTATTCAATTGCAATTAGGTGCTTTGAAAAATAATTATGTGCATTTAGGAATTTTGCAAACAGGTGGCGAAGTTTATGTCATTTTAAAATAGGTCACTGGTGAGAAACAAGGGTTCCTTCTTTGTGGTCGCCACATCTGGGGAAAAACTGTGTCGACCACAATTATATAGCTTTATGTACTTTTATTGGTACATGGGAATTTCAACAATAGGAGGTAAAGTTGTATGTCATTTTAAAGTAGGTCACTCATGTCCAAAGCTGCAGTTTGTATGAGTGGTAGTCAGGTCATGCTAAAAAGAGGAAGGCACTCCTGGCTTTGCTTGTTCAAAAAGTTGAATATAAATGTCTCAAAATTTATTAAATGTGTCAAGAGAAATTGTTGTGCATATCTCTGGGTATTTCAGACATGTATCTTAATGTCTTCAATAGTTATTTCAGGAATAGCTAGACACCATGTAGCTTATTATCTCATTTTCATATTGATTGATTGATTGATTGATTCATCCATCCATTCATTCATTTACTCACTCACTCACTCATTTATTCATTCTCCATCTTGCAATCTTGCACCTGCCTATAACTAACAGGCCATCTTCCACCAAGACATGACACTGAAGCTGACCTTTGCTTGGCCTCCAACCAAAAAAGTTGAACTTGCAAGTGGTTGTGTACACCCCCACCTTCCATACCTTAAGCCCTCCCTAAGACCATGAAGCATATAATGCAAGGCTGCCTGTGGGTGAAAAAAACTGCCAATATCTTTCTCCCCACCACACTGTTGACACAGTTCCAGTCTGGCACAAGTCTAGAACACAGTCATAACATACCAGTTCAGTCTGGGGGAACTCTTTGTAGCTCTCCCTAATTATAAACCTTTTAACTGCTGGAACTATGCAGTATTGTCAGGGAATAAACAAAAAGAGAAGAGGTTGATGATGAAAACCAACAAAACCAGCAAGAAAAGATGTGGTGACATTGTGTAAACAAATGTTGAAAAGTGTGTGAGCTGAGAAGGGGAGAAACCATCTGGGATGACATCACCCCTCCCAAGGGACAGGAGTGACATTTAACCTTCTCCCTGCATTTGGCACCAAGTTTGTATTGGCATGGCTGTGGGATTTCTGCACTGGACACTGGACCTTATCAGACAAAGGAGTGATGTTTAAGCTGGACCTTATCAGCTGAGCACAGAGGCAGAGTCTACCCTGATCAGCTGTGCACAGAGGCAGAGCTGGCCCTGTGGCTGGCTGAGGAACTGTTTGGGGTCAGGCTGGGGTGACAGATAGGACCAGTGTTTGGGCTGGGCTGATGGTGAGATATGATATTGGGTGAAGGCTGCAGCACTTCTGCCCAGCTGTGATTATATGAGCTGCAGGAGGACTGACACCTTCCCAACCAATCCCCTCCCCCCAGGCTGCAGCTCATGACCATAAATCATAACAGACAGCATCCAACTGGCCATTTCAGTTATGATTTAACCACTGAAAGATCTGCTTGGAGATTAGCATCCCCTCCCCCTCCCCAAGCTACCCCTCCCCCTCCCCAAGCTACCCCTCCCCCTCCCCAAGCTACCCCTCCCCAAGCTACCCCTCCCCAAGCTACCCCTCCCCCCAAGTGCATCACCCTGTAAACCACTCCCCCTCCTGCCCAGCTGCAGGCTGTGATATATGGACTGCAGCAGGTCTGTTTACCAGCTGTCAGCAACCCCAGGGGTTCACCCAGGTGACTGATGGGCCATTAAACTGCTGAGTGATCAGGTTCTCCTTGTTGCCATGGTGACAAGGATGCTGCGAAGTGTGGTTAAGAGGATTATATGTAGAAAGGCGATGTTCAGTTTGTTTTAGATTTTAAACCCATTATTTTTTCAATCAATGCCATGATTGGCATTATTTAAAGTGCATTTCCAGAATAAAAAGTCTCTCCACTGTGTGTGTCACTTCTAAACCTTTCTCTGAAAATGTTGGCTTCCTGCAGCTGGATTTTAAATCCTTTTCAAAACAGCAAGTTAGCGTAATGGTGGCAAACTCTCGTGCTTCTTTAATGACAGTAAAAGAATTGAACAAAAATAGAGTAGATTATAAGAATGGTTCAAACAAACAAACAAGCAATTAAACAAACAAGCAAACAAATTATTATGGGTGCAAGCATACTGAAACAATATTAATCTCAATCATAAGTGACATAAAGTCAAGGATGGGCTGATTATTGTTTCAAGTATCAATTGATTTTTTATCTAACAAAAACAATAGCAGGGGCCCTGACCCAAAGGTAAACTTTACAGTGCATGTGAAGTGTTTAAAGAAAATTTACGTCATTCCAGTACAAGTAGCAGGGGTGACATCATAATGGGGAGGGGGGTGGTCGGTGTGTTGAGAAAAAGGATATCTACTGTATTCATTACATATTTCATTATGTTGAATTTGTCAATTGGAACACTTTCTCTCTAACCTAAGTTGAAATTCTGTTAATTCCAAACAAAATGTTTAGTGCAATAAAACACCAACACTTTGAACAGTAAGAGCACATCAAGTACAACAAGACTAACAGAACAAAGTGGTCCTGACATCAGGCACGTCCATCACAATGCACCTGTCCCCAACAATGCACTGAACTTTGTCCCATGGACCCACAGGAGAACAAGGCGGCCATTGTGACTCTGTCCTGCACTGCAGGTTAGACAAACTGTGGACTGATGCCAGCTCTGTTTGGGTATAAAGAGCAGTGTTCTCACCAGGATTTTTTCACAGCATAGGGGGCCAGAGTGCGGCAAAGCCGGACAGCGAGCGCCGTAGGCGCGAGGGCGAGCGCCGCAGGCGCGAGTGTTGTAGGGGGGTACGGGGGCATCCTCCCCCGGAAAATTTTGAAATTTATAACCCTCTGAAACACCATTTCCTGCATTTTGAGGGCCAAGTTTTCATCTTTGTTACAGCTTTACTTTAAAGTTTAAAGCAAAAATTTATTTCAAAATTCCTGAAGGGTCATAATAAATAGTTACTCATGCTTGGAGAGACACTCAGTATACTAGTATTTCATGCTACTGCAATTTTTTTTTATTGTTGTACTAAATATTTAGGAATCATTTACAAATGATTATAAATCTGGTATGCATATTTATAAATGTTTCAAAAAGGGAAATACAGGAGTGCAAGTGTATCATGTTTTAGAATTTGTTCTATTAAACTTTGTGACATCAAAGCCTCGGTACAGTTCAAAGGGTTTCTTTTCTGTCAACAACGCTGTCAACAGCGGCAGCCAACAAGAGGTTCTTTGGTTTGTAAATACACTGTGCTTCCCCGTGGCATTGGTAAATTATATTGGTAAAACGGTAGAATTACATGATAATAAGCTATATTGCCTATATAACTGACGAAATCAGGAAAATTCTAAGGGAAAACACCGTAAAAACTTGCTTCTGTGGCACGTAGTGGCACGTACGGGCGAGGGGCCGGCCGCATGGGAGAGTCCATTTTGTAAGTAGGGGGAAAGTGTCTCTGAAATATTCAAACCTGTGTCAAATCATAAAACATACGATATTGTGCAGGAACAACATGGCATACTTATTCTTTAATGCTTAGATTTTCAACTTAACATCGTATCGACAGATGTTGAAAGATAGACAACATAACATTTCAGACAAAGTGGTCCCTTGCAATGAACTATTCTAGCATGCCGCCCTCCTGCATGCCTTTTTCTGTAATAGCACCGTCTGTTTTAATTTTCCGGTAAATTCCTCCATGCAACAAGACCTGTGACAGAGTATGGACATCTTTGGGCAACAATAAAGGATGTATCTTTTATCCAGCTGGCTGATTGGCGTGTATAATTGGCACTGGCCTCAGGAATTAAAGGTTTTTTATGCTAGTCTTTCGGGCCCACGTGCGTGGGTGGGAGGGCGTTAGTTCGAAGTTCTGTCCTTGTTTATCTCGCAAAATTTGGGTGTTTCTGCCAGATTTCTAGGTGTAATTGATAGGAAATCAAAGAGACTAGGTGCTGATGTAAGTGATAATGTTTGTGTTCGAGTGTTAAGCTTGTACGTACAGGCAGAACTTAGCGACCCGCTCCCGACGGCTTGAATGTCACGCCCCGTCAATTTGTGGGGTTCCATTAATCAACTCACACCAGGTTGTGAATCGATCACTTCTTTGTTACTTGTAACTGCATTCGCAGAGATGTTTATTGTGCCAAGAGCAAGGACATTATCTTTACCACATTTAAATCAAGAATTATTACGACAGTAGCCAAGTTCAAAAGGGTAAAAATCAACTGGAAATCCCGCTATGCTGGTTGAATACACAGCATAGCGGCACAATTACAGCATAGCGGATCAAATTCACAGCATAGCGGCCCGCTATGCTCAAAAGGCCTGGCGAGAACACTGAAGAGTAACTATAAATAAACAGATGGAGAGAAAAGGTTTGCATGACAGAAACTGACAACTACTAGTATGGTGGGGACAACCTTATTGATCCCTTGACAGGATTCAAGGTCAGCGTGACCTCATCAACTGCCCTGCTTTCATCCTGGGAGATTGTTTTGGATAAAAATTTAGGGAATAACACCTAAAAGTCATGTCCCAAACAGCAGAACATATCTTATTGAGAATTGATATGACAAAGCTGTGTACTTGTGAGCTTGAAAGGACTTCTATCTTGCATGGTCCCATTTTAGTGTGTATGGAATGTTTCTGATAACATAAGAAAAAAGAATTGAAGAACTGAATTGAGGAATTGTGCTTTCTTCTCTGAAGTCATGATCTTGTCTGTTTTTGTTGTAACGTGTTAACTGTTAACTGACATAGATGTGCATGAGCTGTCATGTGTGTAAGTATAATGTTACTCTCTTGTAAAGAACTTCTTTGAAAAACTTGAAAAATGTGGCTTGCAAACAACAATGTCTATCACTTTCTATGCTACTAAAAAGAAGCAAACAGAAAAACATTTATACACATTCAAGCGTTTCAAGGTAGTTGAAATCTCCATCAAACCCAAAGTACACACTGAACACTGACACAGTTTGCTGACTGCCAGTGATTCGCTGTGAACTATGAAAGTGGACCTTGGGACCAGGGCACAGTGCCAACAACCTTGTACTCCTGTACTAGTCAGAAAGTAGTTCAAAGTACTATATGATGAAGAGATATACTTTCTAAGTGGGCTCATGTTGGTTGTTTTGAAATACAGTTGTAAGCACTTTAACATATTTTGGCATTTTTCTAAAAACTGATGAAGACAGCCTTTGTAAAGAGCAGGAGTATTACAGAGGGCAGGTTGTTTAGGTTGTGGCTAACATTCAGTTTAAAGTGGCCTTACAAAAAAAATCAATTTTTGCTTTCAACAAAGCAGGATCAAACATGAATGTCTGCGAATGGATCAAAGCACATAATTCGCACCACTTATAGCTGCACAAAAGTTCAAATCTGGCCTCTCAAACAATAATAAGTCTATTGTTAAACAGAAATAGAGTTGACTTGTTGTGATATTGGCTGAGAAATAATGTTGTTTTCAATAAAGGAAATGTAATTTGTAAACATTACTTTCACTTGGTTTTTTGAAAGATCAATGATATAAGAAGTTCACATTATTATATACAATGTAATCATTTAACGGCTCCGTTATATAGCCTGGGTGCAATCCTAGCTTTTCACAGCCTCCATACTCCTTACGCATTACTACAAACTACATGTACATGTAAATGGGGAGTATAGGAGCCCTGGTAGGCTAACCAGGATGGCACCCAGGCTATCACTTATAAACACGTTCATCTGAATTTAATAGTGCGGAGCATTATAAAACTTATGTGAAGAAACAACAGCAATACAAATGGCAAATTTTGAAGTACGTTGTACAAAGATTAAAAGTTGTGCAGATTCAGTTCCAAAGCCTCTGCACAACTGCAGGTTTAGTTTGGTGCGTCCCAGCTGTCACGGTATTGATGGTTCCCCATCCACAGACTGGGGAGGCTGGGGGGTTAAAAGGGGTCAGGACAAGCTGTCTTCAGCAGCTGGAAACTAAACACACACTTGTCAGGATAGTCTGGCACTCCTGCAGGTGGCACCACAGAAACCTGCACTGAAATATGGTGCCAAGGGTAAGGGATGACATCTGCCGAGATATATAGCTGCAACTGGTGAACTCTTGGGCCCAGGAGATTTACTCCAAGAAAAGGGATTGTGATTAGTCATCCCCTGGATGGTGAAATAGGAGGTCATCTCTGCCATCCTGGAGCACTTCACTTTAATAACAATATCCTGGTCAAGTTGACCAGGATCACTTGATTCTTCACCCCCATTCCCTGCCACAGACTGTATCATGCTTGTTTGAAAGCAATTTGGAGTTTTTAACTTCATTACTGAAGTAATTCTAACTGTGAAGTATGGAAGGCTGGAACCACATTAAGGCTATTTCCAACAAAAACAACAAAACTGTTGATGGCAAATAGATAACATACAGGTAAACTAGCCATTTCAAAAAATGAAAGTGAGCCCTTAACAGTTAGATCCCCAAACCATGTCTTTTGTGTAATCTACCACTTTGAATGTCCTTGGCAACAAATGCCTTGTTGGTAACAAATGGGATCCTCAGTAGGCTAAAGGTGCTTCAGATAAAACCAACCGTGCTGTTGGTTAAGAGTTTTCCAAACATCTTATCAGCATGCCCTAAAATTTAAACACCCCTGCCAAGGAATTGACATCTTACTTAATATACCGCACCTGATCACAACAGTTGCCTGCTTACTGAACATTTGTTAGCCTGGATGCAATACTGTTTCCAGGGCCTACTCAGACCAGCTCCTCAGCTCCAAGGCCAACATGCCTTCAAGGAAATTTTGCCACAGCCCCTTGACTTAAGACTCTGGATTTTATTTCCAAAACTCAGGGTCTAAGACAACTCAAGGGGCTGGGTTAAAATTTCCTTGAGGGAATGTTGGCCCCAGGCCCTGGAAACAGTCTGGGATCCAGGCTACTACACATCTGGCTGCAACACCCAGCTAAGGATACAGGCCTGGCCCACCTCTCCCAACAGTTGTTACATATTCCCTCTCTGTTGCATCTCGACCATGTAATTTTACAGGAAGGTTCACTGCTTCTGCCAGGAAAATAAACAATCAATCTTCTGCAACTGAGCAAGTGGAAAGCCTCCAAGTCCAAGGTCTGTCATCATCCCCCCTCCATAGGGTGTCCTGGGTCATGGCCTAAGAGGGCATGGGGGGGGGTGTCTGGTGGTCATGTCTCAACTGTCAACTTCTTCCCTCTGTCATCTTCTTAAAGGGGCAAGTGGTGATCAATCACTGCCTTAAGTGTTGAGGGGAGAAAACCATGCAGAAGCCTTGGCTTCCACCCAAGTAGCTGCAGGTTGTGTGAGGAAGGGAGAGCATTCAGGTTTGTAGGAGTGGTTACATGCCTATGTTCAGACACCCCTATGTTCATGCCTATGTTCATGCCTATGTTCAACTGACAACTCAACCTAAAAAAATGTGTTGAGACAACCCTAACCCTGACGTCAGAACGTGTTGGTTAGCCTGAGTGAATCGACTCCTAGCGGCCACTCCACTGGAGGGAGTCAATTAGCCCAATGCAGGGATTGGGCTAATTGTGTTACACAGGCAGGAGAGGTGGTATTGCTGGAAGGAAGAATCAGTAGTCATTAATGGACAACCCTCCCCAAAAAATTAAAAGCTGAGTGGACAAGGAAAAAGAAAAGAATGAAGTTTGATGGAAAGAGAAGTGGGAGGAGAGAAACAGTTGCCAATGGTTAATGTTTGCTTCACCCTTTAAGTCCCAACGGAATTTTCAGGAAAACAAGAAGACATGAGGCCATGAAAATAGACAGCATAGTCATGTAAAGAGACAGTAGAGGTTGTAAGTGGTTAATGTTGTTTTCACCCCTTAAGTCCCCACGGAATTTTCAGGAAAACAAGGAGACATGACCAAATGAGGTTCTTTTTTATCACATCACACAGCATGACTTTATCACGAATGGTTAAACAGGCCTAGGCCTGACTGTCGGACATCCCAGCCAAGACAGTCTGGAGTCTGGACCCATCTGCCTGGAGAACCACAGGATAGTCAGCTGTTGGCTGGTCAGAGTGAGAGTCTCCGATCTGACCAGCAGTGAGACAGACAGGAGGGATGACATGGCTACAAAAACTCCATTATGTGGATGACATTGACAGATCAAGTCATCAAGTCTGACCACTAGTCTGACATCTATACAGTAGGGAGGGTTGTCAAGGCAATACTACCTCCTATCCATTATATGGATGACGTTGACAACCTCTGGAGGACCTGATTAAGATTTTGAATAAAACAATTTGGCTGTTTTTGTCTCACTTTTAAATGGTTACATCTCAGAACCTATGTTCCGACAGTCCTATGTTCCGATAACTCAACCTGTTTTTGACCCTATGTCGGAACGTAGGGTGTCCCCCTTCCAAACTATTGGCAGGTGCAGTTTAGTGTGCAGATTTTTCACATGATGATTTTGATGCTCGGAATTTTGTCTTTCTGAGTTCAACAAACCTAAGAAGCAGATTTTACACATGTGAAACCCTGGGGTGATGTTGCAGCTGAGCACACAGAGCTGTGTTCAGTCCCGTGTGTTGGCATGTTGGTGGTTTGGGGAACTGTTCGGCTGTGTTTAACCAGTGGTGAGCTGTGGTTTGGAAGTGGAGTGGTGGAGTGGTGCGCAGGGGTGGCATGATGTGGGACCATACAGCCTGGGGGAATGTGGTTAGGCCTCTGCGATTTATTTTCTGGGTTCTTGGAGAGGGCTGGGAGGAAAACTTGGAGCTGACTATTCTCACTTTCTGAAATTGTGTGTAACATCATGGGTATCCACCATGCTCTCAGACTGTGTTTTAATGTTGAGCATTATTTTCTTCAATTGAAAAATCAAGAAATTTAATTGGTGACTGGCCTTAATGAAGCATTTAAAGCACTTAATGTGGGCCTGTGGTAGGGAATTATAGGCATGATGTAACTAACTATTGTAAGGAATTGTGTCATTGTGTGAAAGGGACAGATTTTAAAGCTCGGTGTCTGCACACACAGCAGAAAGACTGAGAGAAAACATAACTATTAATGTCACCGAATATACCTGAACATGGAATGGAATTAAAGTCAATACCCAGTCCTGGAAGGTTTAAAGAGACTGGGCAAGCCAAAAAACACACCCTCACAGCCAATCACTATCAACTTTGCTCAGTTCCCTGCTTTGTGTTGGCAACATGACAGGTGACTGATAACTGCAATATGTTGGCAAACCAGGAGACTGACAACTGCAACAAGTGATTAGGTGCTTGATACACTTCGCCACAGTTGACACTCCTGGCACTTCCTCAAGTTGGAACTTGGCCACAACTGTCACCTCAAAACACTTTTAATCACTGTTAACAGTTCATTTATAGAGAACATTTTCAGACTAAACAACAGCATTATTTATGGGAAGAAAAAGTTTGTCATCAAATATACATTTACTGACAGATGTTGGACACAACATAAGAAACTTACGGCATAAACAAGCCTGTAACCTTACATTTGACCTTGGAGGCATCTATTTGGCAGGGATCCAATATGGAGGATAATTAATGTTGACCTTCATGGAGTGAATGTTGACCTTGATGGACATATATAGCATTATCAAAATGTAACATGTGGTAAGATGGTCCAGATGGTGGCTGAAATTTGAATGTGAATTCTGTGAGTTGTCCTTGGGCTACAATGCTATCAAAACAACTTACTTCTAACAAAAAAATGGGCTTGAAATAACCAGAAACAACTGCATCTGAATAAGCTGGCATGTCAGCCAGGTTAGGGTGGGTAAAAGGTTACAGTTCGCCGGGAGTCGATCCCATCATCATCATCATATCGGGCTTGCCCAGTCTAGATCCTCTCCCTCCAGCCAGCCCCATCATAGCGCTTGCCATAAGTAGGTTTATTATACTGTTGGTAATCTAAAAAAAAAAGTAAAATATGGAAGGGTTATGCAAAATTTCACTAGTTTTATGCGAAGTTTCACATCATGATTACATCTGTGAATCTGCTAAAGAACATGAGCTCTACATGACTTCCATGGACTGCAAAACTATGGGGTGTTTCCCTCCCGAATACAACCAAAACCAATGTTTACTGCCATCTCCTAGCATAGTTACTTATACTTCCCACCAACTTAGAAGTGGTCTTTTTGCGTTGCATGGAGCAAACTTGTTTAATTCCTTTCTGGTCAACCTTCATCAATGTAGTGACATTAATGCCAGTTTTTATCAACAGGATTTCCCTAGCCTGAGATCCAGCCTTGCTGAGCTGCAATTTCCCCCAGATGGAATGGGAATGACTATGGGAGTATGCAACCCAACATGGCTGATTCCTGGGCTAGGATCTCTCTGTTCGCTGAACATGTTACCCCTGACCTGAGTTTATTTGTTTATCTCTCTCCATCTACAGATTGTTATGATATCACTTATTTGTTTACATATTGCCATGATATTACCGGTTTGTTTACTTTGTTCAGTGACTGTCTGATAAGCTCACCTGTACACCACCCTACTCTGTATTCTTTTTTTCTAGGCGCCACCTGTCAATCACTCAGATAACAATCAATTATCAAATCTCTTCTGAGAAGTCACAAAAGTGGAGTTGAGAACCTACTTCTGAGGCCACAGCACGTAAATTTTATGGATTATGTCCACTTGCACCAAAATTCACCTGATTTTGCACACACACAAAAAAAAACACAAGAAATTTCATCCCTTTCTAGCAATGCCCTGCGTGTACATGTACTTGTAGAGGTGACACCAGTAGTCTTGAGTGTATTTGTAGGAGCGAAAATAGTTTGGTAATTGTAGACTCTATGATCTTCAGCAAGTTTGGACCTTTCCTCTCTTCATGATAAAAATGCTTCAACCACAAATTATAGATTTTTAAAATAATGGGCACAGTAAATGTTTGATGCTGGTTAGAATGTCTTATATAATATAGAAACTTGCAGACGTTGGTGTGCAGGACCAGCCCAGATGCACCTGCTTGCACCAGTCTTCCCACAAAACAAGCAGCTGGCTTCCCTGCCGGTAAGCGGTCCGGAAAACCGTCACACGCTCTCGTGCACAATGTCAAGTGCAAGGGACATGCCCCAGGCTAAGGACTGAGTCATTAGGCTGTAACTTTTCCCCTGCTGCCAGACAGGATTACTGGGAGTACAGGAGACAGGACCAGCCTGTCCACACCGTTGCCACTAAAGGCCACACCAATTTGGTTTCTTGGTTCTTGGATTTTTTATTTGAAACCAATGCGAAAAAGTAAATGAAAGCAGGCCTAGGCATCCTGTAACACCCCAGGTGCTATCAATGCAATTGATCAATGCATTGATAAATAGAAAAACTGTAACAACTTTGAAGACAAGAACTTTCTTCAACTGTTGGTGCCAAAAAATTAGGATTTCGGGATTGATTCAGAACCTGAATTGTACATGTACATGTTTTTTTTTTTTTCAAATCAGAAAAATGATGCATGTGAATCCGAGAACAAATTAAATTGGTGTGGCCAAAGGCTCCCTGTCCTGGCTGTTTCCTCAGGGGGTCACTAAAAAGACTTATGACCTGCTAATGCCTCCTTCATACTCCTCAAGGACCATGTTTGACAAGCATGAAGAACTTTATGTGCTGTGTGTATATTATGTAGTTCTCTTAGTGTGACACTTTACTGGGGCTATGTCAAATTAGTTAAATTAGGGTTCCCTGAATGTACAAAGTCAGAATTATCATGAAAAGCCTACAATATCTCCAGACAAAATCATAACATCTAACAGCTTTTGCAGCTATCAGCTATAGTTCAAAGCAAACTAACGAACCTATGAAACAACCAGCCAACAAAACAAACAATCAACAGACCAGACAACAAATGAACTCATGATGATAAAATGTCTGAGCATCATTAACATTAGCAAAGGAAAACAAAATGATACACCCCTAAGATAAAGTTGGATCAGCTGGAGGGAAACGCATATGTTGGGTAGACTGGAACTAGACTGTTTCCAAGGCCTACACAGGCCAGCTCTTTGGCTCAGGATGTAACTGAAGGGAGGCTGTGGTAAAATTTCTTTGAGGGCATGTTGGCCCTGGAGCCCAAGAGCTGGCCTGTGTAGACCCTGGAAACAGTCTGGTTCCAGTCTACCCAACATATGTGTTTCCCTCCAGCTGATCCAACTTCATCTTTGGGTGTATCATTTTGTTTGAGGAGGACCTGTTGTGCACATTTACCTGCAAACCTGTTGCAGGTGAGAGCAATGTTTTATTTAGAAATGCCCATCCCACTGCCAGATTCTGGAGTCGCCAGATAAGTTATTAAGAATAATGAACTTATTTGCTTCTGCGGCTCCCATGTCAACCTTATCTGACTGGGTTTTAAACAGGTAGCAGCCTGAAGTTAAAGTCAACATATGTATCTCTGCCAACTTGGCAAGAACTAGAGATACTTCTGTCAAAGGAGACAAGTCCAAACATGAGAGTGTAAGGCCACACCAATTCATTTTCTTGGTTCTTGGATACTTTTAAAGTCAAAATCCATGAAAGAGGACAAGATGAAAATAGAATTTTAAGACAAAAACTTGAATCTGAATACATGTATTTTCAATCCCTGAAACTGTGTGTACCATTTAGAGTACATTTACACACTTTCCAGTTCGACTCTGTTTTCATCTGTGTTGATAGTACAGTACATGTATTGTAATTTAGAAATGCTTTTTTTTATCCAAGAACAAACAAGAACTGTAAACAGTTGTATCCTAACAGCAGTTTGTAGTCAGTTATACAGTAAACATGGTACCTAATTTGGATATGTGTGTGCGTGCAAGACAAGCTCACAACCACAACAGAACCCCAGCCACAGGGACCAAATATGCATTTTCAAAGGAAACAAGTGTTTATACTTCAGCGGCAATTGATATTTGATATCCGTTTGTCTAGACACAGTATTCCCGACAAGGATGCCTCGAGCTGGTATATCTAGGTGTACCTGGATGTGGGGGAATTAATGAGATTGCACTCTTGCATAACATAGGAGGCCAAACAAACTCTATATTATGAATGTCATTACCCAGCAACCTAAGTCTGGTGAGAGATAAAAAGAAATTAAAAACAAATGAGAAAAAAAGTGAGATTGTAACAATGCTATTGCTTGATTATGAAAATAAAAAGCATACATTTATGTGCATGTCATTGTGAAAAAAAGGAGGCTATTGCAGTAACTAGTAAATAGAGTGGAGCAATAATATATTCATAACATTTTAACCTCAACATCTATATCAATGTGCATTCTTTCTTGGAAGCACTTGCACACACTACATGTATTTGCAGTGGTTGTTTACACAATATATGATATCAATAACCATTTGTAGATGTAATAATGATACACACAAACGTTGTTGGTCGTAAACGTCCTTGTAGACAGGAAACAAGCCACCTGTCTCCCTGTATCCATGCCTCTGGGGCACATGACGACAATGTAAAGTTATCTACCTGTTGACATTACAGTCTTACTTTAATAAAAATGTGTCTACACAAAACAGAAGGTGGGAAACTCAACAGGCTGTGGACTAAAAGCTGACAGAGATTCCATCTGTGATAATTCTTTGACAATGGGGGCTTACCCCTGAGGCCTGTCTGTCAGATGAAAGGTTATGGCATGCATGTTGGGGCATTTTCTTGTTACTGATACATCAGGGTGTACTCTAAGCCAATGTTACCAGCTTTGTTAGGAATCCAATAACAGGCATCACATATTACATATAACTTGCACTGCGGAAGAGGTTTTTGGGCCCCTTCTGGACCCACCATCCCCGGCAGTGAACCCAGAGAAACGGTTCTTCAGGAATACTGTATGTAAAAACCAAACAAACAAACAAACAAACAAACAAACAAACAAGAAATGAATTCTCCCATTCTTGTCTTGCCTGATGGTAGTTTGTTGCTCCAAGTTGTACTTTTTCTTTGCTTCTTAGTTATGATGAAAAACAGATGTTTTTGAAACACTTGCACAAGGAGATACATCTAACATGGCACGTGCCTGCAGTACTGATTAGTGATCACTCAAGAACAGCTATAAATAAACCGACATGCAAAACTGGAAACTATAGACTATCTTCACAATGCTGACTGGTGTTTTTTATTTGATTACTGGAATAAGCAAAACATCTCCTACTATTATCTATCATCAGAGAAATATATATTTTTAGCTGGCCTTTTCCTATCTTTGTTGTTTGAGAGTGACTACTGTGTCCAACTAATCTATGAGTTCTGCTGGTGATGAAATCCCTCTGACTTGAGTGTTGATTTAAGACTTGCCATTGAGAAAGCAGGAGAGTTGAGGGTCTGCCTGTGATACTGTGTGACGAGATTCGGAAAGTCTGCTGCTACAAAATTAGCTGTGTGGTTGTCTAAATCCTTCAGGAGTGAACTGAAAATCTGATAAACCCCCAAGTGGCGTAACACTCCATATGAGCAAGCTGTATTTAGGCTCATCAGTTTTTGGCCATCAGAACTATAATTCTATAAGACGATAAACCGGCTAGGGAGAGTGTGAGTCAGTATTTGAGGACTCAGGCACAGTGGACTGGACCCAAGTTCCTGTCACTCCACAGTCCACATAACCCAGCAGTCATCATCACTCAGCTTATCTTAGGAAATACACACAGCCACTTAGTCTCCTGTTCAACTTCTTGGATCTATGGGAACTCTCAAGTCAGTTTTCTCTTTTAGATTGCCAAGAAATGTAGATGGAGGATCAGATAAACCAGTAATCAAACTAGCCTGGCATCAGTCACACAGGTGGGAGGTAGGAAGGTGGTCTTGTGGTTTAGGGTTGTTCACTCAGAATCTAAAGGTTCTGGGTTTGAATCCGTAACAGGTCTCCAATGTTGGATTTAGAAATACCAAGGACATTACACCTTTTGCTATTGAAATTTTATTAAACTTTTGACAAATTCAAGGCTAGGCTAGGAGGACAACTTGACTGACTATATTCCCTCCCTGAACCTGTGTCAAACAATGTATAGACTTTCCTGTCAGACCCTGTTTTCATGTTGATATTCCAATTTAGCATTTATCTTTTCAAGTGGGAGAACCAAAGAATTAAATTGATGTTGCCTTACAAAAAAGGGCAGTCAGAAAATCTACGAATCTTCCCTCCCAACAACTGCTTGGAGAGTAATGTGTGACAAAGTATTCTCCATACGTTCTTTCACCATAAAGTTTACCTGTACTGAAAATAACAGACAATTAACACCTTGACATTTCCCTCACCTGTTGCATAACATTTATTTTTTTGCCTTGTTCTTGTTTTGCCTGCTTCTTCATCAGGACACAGACAAGCTTCTGTGAGTATCAATATGTGACAACTCTTAGTCTCTCACAATGCAAAAATAGGTAAATATAAAAGATTGCTTTGTTATTAGAAAATATACTGAAACCTACAATTAGCCCCACCTGATAGTAAAAAGATATTACAGATTTACTTATGTTAGTTAGTCCTTATTGTTTAGTAACTAGAATCAAAGATTTACTTTCCTGTACAGTATTTCTATTTTGTAGTTTGTAGTTGAAAGTCGCTGTACTTTTTGTTGCATCAATAAAGCTTCTTGTTTTTGTAATCAGGTACACTGTGAGTCTGTGACATATAGTCATGTACTGTGTCACGGGAAAAACCAGGTCAAGTGTTTACCTGCGTCATACTTGTGTACAGAACAATGGACCTGACGGAGAACATGCTACATGTCAGCTGTGATTGACAGATGGACCACACAACGTTTTCCTGCGAGAAGGCTGAGAACAATGCCTCCTGCCCGGCTACATTCACCCAGCAAACAATGCACCAGACACCTGAGAAACGGAGTTCTCTCCTCAGGGATACTGTACTCCAACTCACGACGCCCTTCTCCATTGTTTGGTCAAACAACCCATAACGGTATTGTCCCTCATTCTGAAAGACTTGAGTCATGTCCACGAACACAATAGGCGTCTCAGGTGTCTTATCAGACAACGTAAACATTGTTTAAGTAATTTTCGTGATGACATTACAACATGCTTGTTCCTCAGCAACCAGACACTCCAGGTGTACATACAACATACACAGCTTAAACCTGGTTAGGCCACATAAATTTAATTTGTTGGTTCTCCAATTTGAAAAAAAAATGTTGAATTGGAAGATCAACATGAAACCAGAATATGAGGGGAAAGTCTGTACCTTGGTACACATAGTTACAGGGAGTCAGACTCCCAGCCTTATATACACCTTGACCTCTTCCTATATTTTTACCAAGAGATGTCCAAGAACCAAGGAAATAAATTGGTGTGGCCTTAAGCACCCTTTCAGGGGGAGATTAGAAGAACAGGACAGGTATCCAGGGGAGACATTGGGTGAGATGGTTATCAGAACAGGGTGAGTGACAGGCAGTGGCAGTAATCATGTTTTGAGAAGTTTACCCCCGAGTGTAAGAGGAGCTTGGCTCAGTCAAGAGGAGTCAGGAAGCTGTTCTAGAGTAAACTGTTCATCAGGAGTTTGCAGTGATTAAAGTTGGCAGACTAAACAGGAGCAGTCCAAGGAGCAGTCTCCCTTTGGTGCCAGCTGTAGGACAGACTGGCTCCAGGACTTCTCCAGACCTGTCTCCAAACCCTCCTCTCTGTCCTAGCCACAGAGATAACCTGTCCAGGCACAAGATAACTTGGTCTAGCCTTGCACTTAACCTGCCTGTCCTGACAAGGACCAGTGACACATATGTGTGCCCTCTCCAGCCTGATCTACCATAAAGATCATCAGACTTCAGTCTTAGACAAATGAAAGAGAAAAAACAAAGAAGGTGACAATATTGTGCAGTGTACAAATATCATAGCAGTGTTATTATGTTGGGGGTAAAACCATTATTGAACACGGTCTCTTTGACCAGGGATAGGTTCAGGTCCCAATCAACAAGTTATGAAGTGAAAAACATGTTTTGGGTTTGATACACCTAAGCTCTCTTAGGATGCTTTCAAGTACTAATAAAAAATACAAAAAATCATATTCTATATTCTTATTCTTATTGGTATTGGATGTGGAATCTACCTCTTTAAGATTTCAAAATGTTATGGGTTTGTTGATGTAGGTTCCCCTAGACTTTCGCACACATGCAGACTTTACTGCACCTGTACCGGTATTCCAGAACTCACTGCTGTATAACAGCTTGTTGATATCAAAAGCCCATAGGTCGTGGGTTAACAGTGCACAGGCAATTATGGTTGGTTCAGGCAATCAAGGCCCCATAGCTCCCCAAGATTACACCAAATATCCTGACTCTGGATGGTTGTCTGGCATCTGTTGGGCAGGGATAAGCGGCAAACACAATATGAACAACCTGTACAATCTGTTATTGATCGGCTGTGACTATTGCTGCAGCACACACCAATCAAGCACCTGTGGGCTGGCTGTTGAACCTGAACATGGGGGTTGGCCCCTGAGCTGTTTTTAACAAGCTGGGAGGGTGAGCTGGGAGATTTATATGGGATTTGAAATGATCCAGACATTACAACCATGTCGACCTGGCTGAATTGCAGCTGACTTGGTCAGCAGATGGCAGGTCTACATGAACATGGACCTTAAGACTTCTAGTTTCCCCAGAAATGCGTCTGCCAATGCCAGCTCTGTGTTTTGGTGTGAACTTGTCAAAGCTGGATATTTTTTCTGCCACCCGTGCTGCCAGTAGTGTTGACAGCTTCACTGTGGAAATTCTGGTTTTGGAAACAAGTGAAAACAACTGTAGTTATGTTCACACACAAGTCTATTGGAAAATACTGGCTTTGGCAACAGTCTAAACAACTTTGGTTCACCCACACCAACTCACTTCGTTGGTTTTTGAATGTAAGGAAATACTAGTAATGCCGAACTGGAAGATCAACATGAAAGTAGTTTCAGGGAGTGAATATACATGTAGTCTGATGTAATTTTTTCTCAATGTCCTATGTTTTCAACTTAGCCTTTTACCTCAACGTGTCCAAGAACCAATTTAATACATTGGTGTGGCCTGAAGCTTACAAACAAGTTTACCGGAAAAAAAGGATTTGGTAAAAGTTCAGAACACACCAGTTTACCGGCCACGTGGCCACAAAGCGGATGAGGTCACAGGAAAAGATTAACGAATGCAGGCCTGTAATGAGTGGTAATTACTGCTCTGTGGTGTAGGTAACTGAGTAGAGCCTGAGGCGTAAGTCATAACTCAGAACTGTCACAGCAGACAGTATCCAGGCTGACACCATGGGGATACAAACCTGGGACTACCTGGCTACCTCAGCAGGGTGAAGGTTAAGTTGCAATGATCACATGATCTACAATCCCAGCTCCAGTATACTCATCTCCAAGCAGATGTTGACACAGAAAATTGTAACATTGTCTGACTGAATAGCTTTGCTGTCACGCACACAACCAACTGTTGGAAGGGCAGCCTGTCAGAATACTTCATGTTTTCCTTCTGACATCTGCTTGGGGATTACCAGGATCCATCCGTCATCAGAGGGTGATAAAACGGACACAGCAGCGATCCTCACGTAATCCCCCTCATCAATCAATTACACCACCCTCTCCATAACAGGCATGCCCGCCAAATATTTGTGTAACCTTCAGAGAGTGGTCTGATTTGTCATGTTCAGGAATACTCTGACAGGTGGGGGATTAAGGTGCAGAGTTATGCACATTTAACAGGACCCTTCTACAAAAATCACAATCTCATTAACTCTAAGCCTCCCATTTTAATTTGTTGCTGAATGTGCAGTCAAGTTTCATTTGTAAACAACTTTTATACAAATACTGGACTTACAAAATTTATACCAGGGTTTACATTCTCCAGGGACTGTGCTGGTGGTCTGTGTGTTTGTTTGTATCCTTGGCACCACCTTAGTGGTTCTTAGTCACAACAGAACTTGAGCTTCCAGAGGGGTCCGTCAGTTCCAGCTATGACCTGTCTTACAACAGGGTGCTAAATATGGGGCTGACTCCATGGCCTGGGCATGACAATCGTGGCATTATGCACATAAATCCCCCTTCCTATCCTCCAGACTTACCCAGCTCATTAGAGGTCGTACAACCATGTACAGGCAAACTCAACATCAAGGTCACCTACACACTTGACCTAGAGGTCGTGCAACTTTCTTCCCTGGACAGAATTTACCAGGTCTAAATCTAAACACAAGGCAACAGCACTGCATGTTTGCAAATGGCTCAAACTTTACTTCCTTTCTGCCCTGATGACTTTGGAGTCCAGACAACCAAAACTTTGTACATGCACGAATCACTGCAGTTCTCACAAGCGTATGGTCACAGTGGCTTTCCATCTCACATTTTGGTATTCTCAACGACTTGTTACAAGGACGTAAGCATGACACGTGTTGCAGCCCATCTGTCCACTCCAGATCTAGACTATTTTGGGAAAAGCGAAAATCGATGTTTGTCATTTAGAAAATAATGTTCATGTTGTCTAACACAATAGAACGGTCATCCATTAAGTCAAGTTTGTGGCTGAATACAACAGAAGTCTGGTCCTACCTGGTAGTTGGCCAGGCTCCAGTCTGGTGTGCCAGCCCGTGGGCAACAGGTGTACAGGATGGACAAAGGAGTGCTAATATCTGTCGGAGAATTAATATTGTCTGCAGATCAGGGAATCAGACATGTCTCTGCAACATATGGTACAAGCTGGGAATCTGTTTTCTAACAGTAGATGTGGAATAGACATATTCATGTACCAGAAGAATTAGTGTGCAAGGCTGGAAATACCCACTTTAGTGAGTCTACTCTTTTGTGTTGGAAGTGAAATCCTTCTCCATAATATAATAAAACACAAACTCAAATGAACTTCTTCGTTTCTAGATTTCATATCCACTTCTTACTTTTTACAGCCATTAATTGTAAGCAGTTTTACTGCGCTTATTTATGAAATGTAAGCAGTAGATCAATTCAGAGCCACTCAGTACTGCTTTGTGAGGAATAAAACAAAACTATAATTATAACTATCACAACTTTCATGCCAAGATTAGTCATTCCCAGTTTAGTCAGGAGACACTCAGGAGGCCATTCCCTAACTGTTCTTAAGCAGGTTGTCCGTCATCCCCTCATTACAGGACAGCGGCTTGGGCAGATCGACAGACTGATATGGGGACAAATCCCGCCAAGGTCGAGGTACTTAACATAGTCCCAGCTGATTCCGCAGGACAAAAATCTGGATGAAACCCTAAGCTGTAATCAATAATCTAAGAGCCTGTCTCATCTGTGTCTTAAGCTGTTGGTATTAAGGAAAATGAGGGATGGCATCTCAAGGAGATATTTAAATATTTCTAAGCACAAAGCTGATATATCTGCTTTAAATCAAAATTCTTAGATTTAAAATTATTCATGTCTTTTGGAAGGCAAGCTCCTTGGTTAAAGCATGAGTCTCCAGTAGGTGAATCATGCATGTCCTAAACCCATACCCCTCCCTTAGGCCTTATGGTACATGTATGATACATGTACCATAAGGCCTAAGGGAGGGGTATGGGTTTAGGACATGCATGATTCACCTACTGGAGACTCATGCTTTAACCAAGGAGCTTGCCTTCCAAAAGACATGATACTATGTCCCACCTTGAGTCTTTTTTCACCCTCTTCCTCCAGTTTTCTGAGCTGAGAAACAAAGAATCCACTTGATGTGGCCTGTCATATTATTCATAACTTAATTACTGTCAGAGCTAATGTGATGTCTGATGATAAGGACATGATCTTGTTAAGATGGCTGAAGAATGGGCTGTTACAAAAGGGAAGGGGGAGTGCCACAGTCTTGGTGTCTACCAGTTGCTCACACATCAATGATACAAAGCACAGATTAATGATGTGGTTTTTCCAAGGCGCTCACAAGACGACAGGCAGTCTGTGAGGCTGGAACTTGACATGGCTGAAGACATCCAGTCTGTCTGTGGGGCCTGTACAGAACCTCAAGCCACAACAACTTAATGTGTTGGTTCTCGGACATCTTCATTAAGTATGGGCACATCATGAAAGTAGAAGGTTGGGAGGAAAAGTTGTATCTGATTCTGTTCCTTCAAAAAGTACAGACTTTCCCATCAGTGTATCTTAATGTCAATATAGTCACAAATTAACACAATTGCCCAAGACCACTCAGGGGAACGATAAAGTCTGGTCTATGTGGACAGGTGGTCACCATAGAGAGGCTTCTCACTATTTGTGTCAATTAGAAAAATTATCTAAGGGACTACCAAAAAGTGGTTACATTGGCCAGGTGATCCTTATACACAGGTACCGGTATCCACTAGGACACGTTTGACTGTATTCCAATCTAGCATTCTTTTTTAAATCCAAGAGCCAGGAAATCAAATTGGTGTGGGTTTAGAAATATTCAGAGCACCGACTATTTCAGCCTGTGTTTTTTCCAAGGTGCTCCCGTGAAGACAGCCTGTCTGTGGGTCTGTAACTCAGGACAGGCTGGAGCAGGAACAATTTGTCTGTTGTGACATGCTGTAAAACCACAACATTACCCAGATGACAGGGAATATCTTCACAGGACATAATTTATGTCATTCCTACACGATGTAATGTAGTGGAACTCACAGGATCGAGCTTACATTTATGTTAGGTACTTAAATAGGCTCTTTTTGAAATGTTGCAATTTTATGGGGAAAAAACATCACAAAAGCTCTTCTTACAGCAAACAGTTCCAACCATTTCTTCTGTTATGGCCTTGAATCTGCTTGCAATACTTTCATCAACATCTATGCACCCAATCAGTACTGGACACAAGGTAAGCCAGGAGAAAGGAATGCAAAGTTCTGTTTCAAAGCATTCCTGGATTCCACAGTTCACACCTTTCACACCTGATGTGGTGAGCTGTCCATGAGACTTGTGTTACTGAAGGTCTGACAAAACCTGCTAATTTACAATGCAAAATAGTCTTATCAACTACCAACTTTACTACAGTTTCTGTACTTTTTCAATTCCGAATATACAAAAAGCAGCATTGCCATTGGCATTGCGGTACGTCACAAGTACTGCTATATTTGAGGGAGGTTGCAAAGCAGCATGCGTAATGGCTGATTTCTACAATGTCTAATTGAGAAATTATGATGTGCTCATAATGCTACTCAGTCCCTTGCAGTGCTGCCTAACTGTGTGTGTCTGTGAAAGTGTGTGAAAGTTGGTATCTTTGTTGCCATGTCAGACAGGTTGTTAAACCTTTTCCCCCAGGACTCTCACAGATATCAGGACTCTTCCATGGCACCAGCAGGCTGCTGACGACCAGACCAGATATCACTCTCTGCTGTAATCTGGGGTAACCTTACACTGCTGAATTCTCTAATTCCCCCACTGCTGGTGAGGCCCTGACTTTGTGATATTTTCTGGGTTTCCCACAGTGTAGAGTTACATCAGCACAGATGATGATGTAATACAGGATGGAGGACTAGTCCATCCAGCTGCAGAATTATCATATCAAATACCAGAGGATCTTAGCGACAAATGCCACAGATTCAACATGCACTTCCAGACAAGAGCCCTTTTATGTCGCAATCCCTGTCCACATGCAGGAATACAGGATTAAGTTGACCTTCCATGGCTGATAGGACTTGAACAGTAGCTGCAGCTGGCAGCTGGAATAATTGTTACAACACAAACACTGTGTATGTTTGCCCACTGCATAAGACTTTGATAACAAACTTCCATGTTTCAATTTGTAGTCAGGAAAGTCTACATCTATCTTGAAACAGCAAAATGTTTGTCAAGTTAAACTTAAAGGCTAGTTATTTGCACCACATTGCCTCCTGAGCTACCCATATTGCCCTGCATCTCCCAGCATGCAATAGGATTTGAGAAAATGTCTACATAAACCATTAGGGCAAATCTTACTGTCCCATTTAATTCTAATTTGCAAGGCTCTCTCTTACTTCTTACTTTTAATTCCTAATTACCTTGCATTAAAATTGTTTGAAAATCCTTCAGCCACTTGATTATATCTTTAGAGTTCTCCACTTCTTGTTTTACTATGAAAATTACTGATGGGATCCCCTCCAGTTTGTTGCAAATGGACTATTCCATATGGTCCACTTGGCCCTTGTCTCTAAGGCAACTAAAAGTTAATTTTATGGATGGTGGCCTTCATGGCATGCACACATTGATTTTGGTCTGTTTCCAGCCTAAAAGAGTATTATCTATTTCAAATTTCAATGGTGAGCTTTTTTGCATACCATATCCCATTGAACACCAAGAGTAAAAGTAGCCAGAAACACAGAGAATAGGACACCTGATATCTAGCCTGTAAATCTAGGCATCATTTCTGGCCCATCTTTCTTTGCTTCAATCTCTCATTAGATCCAGATTACATCGTTCATAAAGTCAACATTTTTGTGGCTTAATATCCAAACATCCCACTAATCAGATTGTAATTACTGGAGTCTTAACTTCACAGCTGCAATTAGAATGTTTCCAGATCACATCTTTGTAATCTGTGTCTCTCCAGACTGACCCACAGGTCAGTGATGATCCAGCATACTACATGGAATTCCTGTAACTAAGGCTGCAATGATTTATCTTGTTGGTTCTCAGACACATGAAGGTGAAATTTGGTATGAAGATGAGATTAAAAAAAGTGGGCTGGGAGCTAAACTTAAATCTGGCAATATTCCCAGAGACAGTGTGACTCAAAGTACTGCCTTTGCCTGTAGACTCTGTTTTCATGTTTTCATGTTCATTTTCCAGGTTAGCATGACTTTTTAAAAATATTCGAGAACCAACAAATCAGATTGGTATAGCTAACGGGGGTGGAAATTGATTGATTCGTATCGTGACAAGCACTGGAAAGGAAACCAGTGTGCACAGCCGGAGCATGAGTCATGCCTGTTGCTATGGCGATTAAACAACGTTGCACGGCTAATAAACACACGGATTGGATAGCAGTCGTGATATCAGACTCTGAGAGTACCAGTAATGTTGTTATGAACGTTCTGTCCCAAGGTTGTGATAACAGGTCAAGGTCACTGGTGTAACTTTGGAATGTCAGCTGTGTTTTCCAGGCAGGTGAGATGAACCCTCACCTGTCGGAATCCTACAGGCGTGGGGGGAATTCCCTGGGGAAGGTGACGTGCGAGGACATACATCACTGATGAGGGGAATGTGGTGTCGAAAAGTGATAAATCCTACCCCAAATGCAGCAGACTCATCTGGCAGCTGTAAAACTATGCGGCAGTCTAATAATGTTAATGTGCTGAGATGTGATGACTGTTTTCATCATGGCTTTTAGTGAAGATGAAATGACACACATTCCACTGTAACATTACCAGTAATTTGGAATTTTGATTAAGAACTGAGACACACAGGAAATTATGTCCCTAGTAAGTACAGGGTAGGGTTAACCCCCATCCCTTTGTCACTGGCAGCCCATGGAATAAGTACCTGTATGGTCACACTTTCTACCATTGCCTGACAAGCTTGTCTGTTTAATGTCAACAGTTTAGTTGTTAAGTCGTTATAGATCGCTGTGGGTCTGTTCAACAAAAGCACCATAAGACCCCCTCTGACAAGACTCCTTAGCATTCTTAAAGACAGCCCATCAGTTGAAGTACAGGATAATCCCATTATCTCCCAAGTGACAGGAACACACCAAAAGACATTAAGGAAGCTGCCAGCCTTTCACTCTGGTTTTTTACTGGTCATTAAAAATTGATAGCTGGTGATTCGCCGATGGTGTCTAGCGATCCTGGTCATGTGATCAGTGTGGATGATTGATGGGGCAATGGTAGCGTAGGAATGTGATCACCGGATCACCTGTCTGCACAGGTACCCTCACCTCATCCCATCAGCACAGGTACCCTCACCTGTCTGCAGAGATACTCTCACCTGTCTGCACACTCAGGTATCCTCACCTGCCTGTACAGGCACTCTCATCTGATCACCTGTCTGTACAGGTACCCTCACCTGTTTGCACAGGTACCCTCACCTGTCTGCACAGGTACTTTCATCTGATCACCTGTCTGTACAGGTACCCTCACCTGTTTGCACAGGTACTCCAAGCTGTTTGCACACTCAGGTACAGTCACCTGCCTGTACAGGTATGGTTCCCCGCCCAAGGTTTTCACAAACTTAAAGGCGACCAATTTTCCTCAGGATTGCATGAGTTCAAACCAGCATGGATGGAGGATATCAGGTTTCAGGTCCACAGCGGTCTGTGTGGACATCTGATCTTGGTTTCATCTGAGTGTTCATTAGCGAGATGACAGGTGGACACATGTCTCAATCACAGAAGGGTCAGATGTAATATCTCATCAACTGGCCCACAGAAACACCACAGTAGGACCTGCTTCTGCAACACATCTCCTGCTCTTCCCTGTGCTACACATTACAGAAAACAAAAGAAAATATATCCTCCTGCTACAGTCAACACACCTACACATAAGCAGGGGTGATATCTGCTGCTGCTTCTGAAAAGTCAAAGGAGGTCAGTTTAAGTTAGAGAGGCTTGGAGCACCTTAGTTTCCAGAATGTAGTAAATATACATTCTGTTTATTTCGTGTCAAAACCTTATCATGTACAATCGGCCCTTAAGTGGTCACCTGCTATTACTTACAATTAACTTGTAATAAATCATTGATACAAACCTCTTTCAACCAGCTTGGTTTTATACAGAGCATATTTTGTCATACGGTAACGTTATAATGAAGTCAAAAGCATCAAAGGAACTCACAACTATATCACCCATCCGCTGTTCTGTACATATTTGTGTACATCTTTGGAGCAACAAGCAATGCCATTAAGAAGTTCTATATGGTGAGAATAACCTGTTTTATACCAGACAAGTCATCATGTTGAAAAGCCATGACACATCCATGCAGGCAGGGAAAACAATATGTCTAGACAATTGCTGTGTCCGCCAGACCAACTGACCAGGTAGGGGTCTCAGGGGAAAGATTTCAGCATCTCAGGGGAAAGATTCCAGGACAATAACCAAGGATGAATGTTTAGGACCTTGTTCCCTCCTTATTCCCCCGAGACTCCAACTGAACACCAGCTCCTGTCTCACACTAATCCCACTCCTCATCCCTTTTCTTCCAGCACTTTGACCGGCTGACACTGGTTGAATGGAGGACCTAATGTTCGTCCCCACCTGACATCAAGAGACAACAAATATTGCTGTATCCAAGGCGACAGACAAAAGTCCTTTCTCCAAACTGCACTACTGAGTGCCATATAGTATGGAAAATGCAATGCTGTAATGATGTAAGGTGACAGGTGGAAAGAATTGAGACCTCTTACCTGATTGATGAATCGATGTCCTTTCCAGTGGCATAGCCAATCAGGGTAGAGCTTATTCTGAAAGATGAAAAGAGCTGTTTGACGCCACATAAGTTTGTCATCATGCTTTTGATACTTTTCTGTTGATTATAGAATAGACTGTCAGCTGCCAATCATGAAGTTACCTTGAGTCCTTCACCAAAGTTAAGGAGTACATTTTGTAAGTCATGAAAGTGTCCAAAAATGTAAAACACTAAACAATGACTAAGTGTTGTATCACAAAATGAGCTATCATGAAATTTTTTTCCCAAGTGGGAAGTCCCAAGAGGATGTCATCCATAAAATTAAGATCACATGGCCTAAGGAACAACTACAGTACTCACCCACTCTCAGCACTTGACTGACACCTGTCCATCACTGACACCTGTCCATCATCTCAAACACCTGGTCTCCTCACACCTGTGTTAAACATGCTCCACTGTCCGACACATATCTCAACCTCACATTCACACGTAACAAACACAGACAGGTATCTTCTCATCATTGGGGTTCAATTTTATTGTAAAAAGTATAAACTGGTTTTGAGCTCAAGTATTCTACTTGGGTGTAATCATATCATTGAGACTGGACATATTTTCATAGGAAGATAAGTACCCATTCTAACATACTGAGAGTCGACTGATCAATACAATACATGAGTGACTAGGCGGAAAGAGCAACAGTTACGAAAAATACTCCCCATCCTTGAGACCTCAGGGAACTACATATACATATACATGATAAATCTGTACATCAAGTGTTTATCTGACACTAACATGAGCACAACAACTCTAGAACAGCAATAGGTCTGTCATGACCAGCTGACTATCAGCAGCTAGGAAGGTTGCGACTGACACCATCAGTCAACCTATTTCAGGTTCCATGGTTCGAAATACACAAATGCAACATGCAAAATACATTTTCCAGACTGCAGAAAAGATCTCTAAACTGCTTGTAAATATTCAAGCTAAAAACATTTTGACTCAGTGATATGAATCACAGACTATAGGTACTAGGAAAAAAGGTATTTCTAGCCCTGGGTTGGACCATCCTGGACCCTCCCCCTGCTGTTACCTGTCTCAGTCCTGCTGTTGAACACATTTCCCCAGAGGTTCTGGGAACCCACTTGTCCACATGTATGTAGGTGAAGCTGTGCACTAAGGGCTATCCTGGTGGAAAGGTTGGGTGTTCAGTTACCCTCTCCTGATGGTGTAAACCCTTTCTATGCTGCCAGTCAGTGGTTACAAATACCTTCTATCATAAACTATCTTGTATGAGTGCATTTTACACAGTTGATCATTAATGACCATCAGTCAGTTTGTAAAGAGCAGTTTGTTTAGTTGTGAATCAGTCTTAAATACAAAATTAAGTGAAAATCACCAGGAAACCAAGCTCTTTGCCATATAGTTTCTCAAAACTCCCTTTCTAAGTGTTGTCAGTTAAGTGTTATCAATGGTAATTAACATACAAATGAACTCCATACCGACTTTAGAATCTTTCTTCAAGCTACTGCTTACAATAGGAGAGAACAGTTTTACAAACTGCACGTTTCTGCTTCATCTGACAACAAAAGGCCATAATTTGTATAACCTTGTCCTCCTCTTTTGAACCAGAACTGAACACAAGGCAAACCAACAATGGACACAGAGAAATCTGATACATAAACACTGGACATGTACAATACACGGGCTTACAACAGGAGAGTGCTTTAGTAATCTCACTACCAATAACCTGTCCTTGTCCTCAACATCCTACACAAAAAACAAACACAAAGGAACAGAAGACAGAAACTCAGAAACATAACAAACAGTACAGTACATGAACAGACAGCTCATGGTACAAATGTCTACCAAAAGCACCCCCTTGCTGTGTTTACCAGTACTGCACCCACTACCTCCTACTTCCAATGCAATCCACCATGCCGCTGTCATCAATCCCGTTGAAGAAGAAGAAGTTGTTCAGTGGTGCATCTTTACCAGAAACAGCCTGCAGGACAATGGATAAATCAGCTTTACAAAAGAGACTTGCATTACCTGCTGTTACTTCACATTGGGCTCTTCCTGCCAAAAGATAGGGCCAAACCATTTCCAATTCCTTGGTCTTGTGTCCCTGTCAACTTGTCAACTGTCTGTTCTGATTGATAGAAAAACATGACTGCCTGATGAAGTATTGAGTAAAGTGAAATCAGCATCATTTCCTTAAAGGAAAGTAAAGTCAAATGGAAGCAAACACCCGGGAGTCTGTAAGCGTACGGTTTGTACCTTGACGATTTCCTGTGCGAGCACACCTCCTACCACAGCACACACGGGACTGAGGGCAGCAAAGCAGTGGCTGGAAAAACATTGTCTGTTTATTGTTATTGTTGAAAAATAGACTCATTTAAAAATTGATCCTCTCCCTGCTGCCTAAAGCCATAACCAACACAAATTTTGGCACCATAAAGCTGTCTTAAATGAATTAAAAGTAGACAATAATGATAATACTCCATGCCCAAATTGACTTTGTTACACTCACCTTGCAAACTCGTCTCCAACAAGGTCTGTTTTCAGCTTCATCTCTGTCAGGACGTCATCCCGTAACCGTAGCAATGCAACCTTGTCCTCCTCCCTGGTGCTGACGGCCGGGTCTCTGCTGTGGTTGTCACGAAATCTCAGCAGAACTGAGCAGGGGACAACAATGTTGTTGTTTTTGGTTCATTCAGGCTCTCGGCCCATAACACAAAACAAAAACAACACACACAGACACGCACACACAGACACACTACAGACACACCCTACATAAGAGTACTAACTCTGCATAATGAAGTACATCTGTGGTGTTTTCTTCAGAGCCTTGATGCTGGTATCTGAAGTCCAGTCGATGGTCTGACTCTCCTGCCATCGACAGTAGGAGGCAGTCTGGGGACAAAACAAATTCAGAAAGATTGGAACTTACTTTTACTTAAGATGGTGTTGAGTTAAAAGTAAATGTCACTTAATATTTCTTTAATTATCATCCTGTCAGAAAATTATTTTTCTTTGCATACTTCTGGACTTTAAAAACAATATCCCACCACTCAGAATGTATAGTTCCAAATCTAACCACTGCCAACTGCTCCTCAAGACAGTCTAATCTAGTTCCAAAAAGCCACAGTCTCTTGTGGTGTCTTACTTTTTTGACCATCACTGTCTCAGTAGTGTCTACTTTAGCCTTCTTGGCAGCTGGACCTTCTTCTTTCCCCTCCTCCTTCTCTTTGTCTGTCTTGATCATCTTTGGTTTTTCTCTGAACATGGACACAAATAGTCAATCTTAGTATAGCTTCAACTTCAACTGTTTGAATAGTAAATACTATCAATGTAATCCCTTGAACAAAAAGGATTTTCGAAATACTAGTAGTCACCCACCGCTAAGCGGAACTAAGTACCAGAGGAGCATCCCCACTAGACAGCTTTAACAACATCTGGAGTTAGATATGCAAAGGTTAGGTATGACAGATTACCAAATATTATATAACCAACTTCAAAAACCTGTCTGTGAAGCTGGTGTGTTAGCCCAAAAGAGCCTTTGTAAGTGGCTGACCAAAGCAGATCCAAAGAGTCTGTACTAAAGGTAACTTGTTAGTTATACGTGTACTTAAGAATCAACATATTGAGACACTCACTCAACATAGTCGTGCTCCCCCAGGTCTGCAAACATGTACCCGCAGTATCCGTGGACATTCCCCGCATAGAATTTCACCCCGTTGTCATGGCAAACATGGCTGACACGCTGCAAGGTCTGCTGGGAGCAGCACGTCAGGCAGACGATGTTGAACTTGGTGAAGAACTCATCTGGTTTGTCCTTGACATCCTCAGTGTCTGCCATGACCTTGACGTTTGGGTTCAGGTTCTGTGTTCTGTCCAGGGAGGCTTCTGCTCTCTGGGAGGAGACAGCAGGGAAGAATGATGGAGAATGAAAGACATGCAGTAGAAAAGGTGCACTAGGGAGAGTGATGGTTGGAGCGGCACAGGAAGACCTACACTCAACATAACCAGCATTACAATACACTTTAAATTTGGAGAAATACCAGAAATCTGCAATCTTTTCTAAACCTTTATCTAATTATTAAGTCATTTGCCATACTACTAGTAGGTCATAATCATATGTCATGGTAACTTGCAGTGTATTAATGTATAAGTGCATATTTGTGCTTGTGTGTACACTACCTCTGCAGGGACAAAGTTAACCCTTTTCTGATATCTCAGAAGGGATTAGCTTAACCCTTGTCTGATATACACTAAGTAACTACTGACTAACTCAGCAGGGAGACGGTTAATCCTTGCCTGCTAACTCAGCAGAGAGGTTAACCCTTGTCTGCTGTACACTAACTCAGTGGGGGAGAAGGTTAACCCTTGTCTGCTATACACTAACTCAGCAGGGAGAAGGTTACCCCTTGTGTGATATACACTAACTCAACAGGGATAAGGTTAACCCTTGTTTGACCTACACTTCCTCAGTAGGGGGAAGATTAACCCATGTCTGGCATACTCACGTTCCTCCCCAGGTCTGCCCTGGACACCAGGAACTGGGAACTGAAGTCTTCATCTGTAACCTATAGGGAAGGGACAAGGCTGCGATGAAAACTTGTATCAGAACGGTTCAACCTACTATGTGTGGTGTGGATCTGTAGTTGTAATTTTGTGTTGGTCAATCAACAGACAACGGATATTTGCACCCCCCTCTCCATCACCCTTGTTAGATGTTTGTTGTTACAACGTACATACAGGTCTGCATTTTACTCGTTCTATACTGGCATTCATCTTACCAGCAAAGACATACACGTATATCGGGAACGTTCCCACCAGCAAAGACATACACGTATATCGGGAACGTTCCCACCAGCAAAGACATACACGTATATCGGCACTGTACAGTAAACTTCTTGATGATGATGACTGTCTACCCTACCTGCTGGTGGTCCAGTAATGTCACAGCCTTGACTCCGGACAACACAATGTTCTTGGCGACCTCTGCTCCAAGCCCTTTCAGACCTACGATCAGGACAGATGATGCTCGGAGCCTACGAGATGCAAGACACATCACAGGTTAGTAGAGGGTCAGGGCCTGGGTATTTTCTAGTATGGTGGGGTGACTGGGGTCTTTTCTCCTGCTTGAGTGCAACCCATCCTCTCATTGCGGTAGATTTTTGACCAGGTTTTCTGGACTATATCATATCTGTGGCGGCTTTGATGTAAAGCCCATGATTTAAAGAACGACAAGAAAGAACAGTTCAGCTGTGGCACCACCACCATGATTTAAAACTGCCATGTGGCACAAATTATGAATGAAACATAATTTGGGTCACCGAAAAAACGGGTTCTTTACCTCCTCTGTGCATCCAGCCCCCACAGCCGGATCTGTCGGTCGTACAGGGCTGCTTCCGCCTCGCTTATCACTCCGTTCTCGCTGTCATCGGTCATGATTTAGGCGAAATCTTTGGGTTGGAAAGAAATATTCACTTTCACTTCTGCACAGGCTTCTGCACCTCCCGCCACAGGAGCACGATGGGATATTTACTGGTGCGCATGCGAGCACACCGATGTTTTCTAAAACAGGATCTGATTGGTTGAATGTTTCGGCTTTGTCCAATCATAAGTCTGCTTTTATCTGGGCATCTACAGAGATCCAACATGGTGCACTTAGAAAACGAAGCCGTAAGAATTTGTCATAAATGGGTCAATTTTGGCCAATTTACTGCAATATTGACATTTTTCATTACACAGATGTGATGACTAACATGTTCTCATGCCTTGCGTGTTTCCAGTTTCTGAGCGAGCTGACGAGACTGTTCCAGAAATCCCGCACAGCCGGAGCAGTGTACATCACCATGAAGCAATGTGAGTCGCCCACCCCCCCCTCCCCAACTTCACCCAGCAGCTAGCAGGGTAGCTAGCAACCTGTTGAGAACTGAATGAAGGGGAAGTAGCGGGAAATACGTCAGTTCACGGTAGAAGCTAAGACTTCACAAGCCTAGGAGGGTTCGGTCTTCAGTATCATTGTTTACGTTACTATTGCCTGTGAAAACAGCCATGACTGCAAGTTTCAGTGTTATCAACTTGGAATTGATGATGTATTTGAAAATTTCCTCTTGAGTTCTTCCCTTATTAACTCCCAAACTATAATTTGTAGAGTGGAGCTTGTTTCAACAAATACTATAGTGACCTCTTTATTAGGTAGTCATGAACGCAGCATTGTTGAGTTACATGCACAGGGTCTAGTCATGACAAGTTTGGTCAATGTAGAATAACCATATGCTTCATGAGAAAACATATGGTGTAGCACAGTCTGTGGTAAGACAACTCTTCTCTTTTCTTTTTTGTTTTGCATAACCAGTAAATTGCCTTTAAGCATAAGACACTAGTTTTGTATGGTAGGTTCAAGCTTTGTAAGACCAGACTGTAAGGTTTTAACCACTCACATCGGGATGGACCACTCTCATCGATAACACTTAACAACTGATATATTCCTATCTTCCTTCCGCAGATAATGGACAGACCAAACCCAAAACAACCAAGCCAAAGGCAGAGTTAGTGACAGAACCAGCAGAACACATGTGTTTGATAAGGGCCACCAGGGGCAACAAGAAAATCACCACAGTGGTAATGAACAATTTCATACATGTAGCAATGTACCACTCACAATCAAGTATTTTGCCACAATTCGCAAGTGTTGTTTGTATTCTTTTTTTTTTTTCATCTGTAAAACTAAGACATACCAGTTAATCACCTTCAGATATAACACACCAGTTTTGTACAGTTGGTACAAGTTGCATTATCCACTGACATTGGTTCCACACAATTTTACAAATGTACATAAGTACTAGTAGCATGTCGGTATGTTGGTACTACCAGTTTCAGTAAGATAAGTGTACTTAAATAAATGGCTTTTACAGTCTAGGTGTTTTTTTCTCCTTTCAGATAAAGGCCAAGGATATCAACAAATTTCAAATGGTTTGTAATGGTTTAGCTGTTTACTAGTACTGTATGTAAATTCTATTGCATATGCATATACCCAGTAACATGTTTTGTAATCAATGCCAAACCAATGATCTTACCAGTAAGAACAAAAATCTGGGAGCAAATATATGCCAAATGTCAAGATAAAATGTGCAAGGTCTTAGGATGTTTGTACCTTTAAGGACAATTTCCTTGAAATGATGAGACTTCGATTAAATTTGAGTTTTATTTTATTAAGCCTTTCACTTGAGATCATTGTTATTTTAAAGATTCAAAGCATAACTCAGAGGGTTTTATGGAAACATGAATATTTAAGCTAGCAATTCAAAGAAATCAATCCAAAGCAACTGAAAATTATGTAACATTTGCTTGTCACTATTTCAAATACTTCACTTGTTGAGTTTCTCTTGGGGCTGTTGTTTATCCTGCTTGCTACGTATGTCTGACATGTGATTGCACTCCAGTTGAAGAGGAAGTAAATTTGATCTCCATTCCTTATTCCAGGCATATTCCAACATCATCAAAGCAAACATGGATGGGCTGAAGAAGCGGGACAGGAAGGGAACCAAAGCCAAGTCCAAGAAGGCCAAGGCCACCCAGTAATGACAAGAAAACTGTAGTTTTAGATAATTAAGCTATCTTACAAGGTTCTTAGCCTTCTCCCTGGAACCAATACTAGTTTGGTGTCAAAAGACTCCTTCAGAAGGGGGAGGGTTACGTGCTACTCATATTCGTTAATGTTTATGAAGTCCACATACTAATATTTATGTTGTTTACAAATACACCAGATTGTTGATGTCTCAAGGTGCTGGAGATGAAGAGACAATGATGAATATTTCACACTTCATTTCTAAGCCATGAATTTGATAGTATTTCTTTTTTATGATCATGATTTCAGGAAATAGCAGCATGTAACATGATTCTAATGAGAACATTTGCTATTATATTGTGATTTTCCTTATACTGTTACCTTGAATGCTAGATGATAACATATCTACAGAAAGGCCTGCTGACATGAATATACATGTATTCTTGAATTGCGTTAGATTAATAAAGACTATGTTTGTTGAATTTGATGATTCTGGCAGTGTGCCATTGTACAAAACAGAAAAGAGCAAAGACAATGAAAAGTAAAGAACTCTGGATTATTGTGTTTACTTTGGAGGTACAATGTTGACATGCAGGTGTGTATAAAATATACTTGTGTTACTCTTCAGGTAAATAACATGTTAAGTCAAAATGGACTATAATGGAAACAAGTGACCAGAACACTGTTATTTATGCTGTTTGACTTCTTTAGGCAAAAGATGAGCTTTTAGTTTTTATTTGACATCAGTCTTGGATTTTCAATGATTATTACCTGGCAACTTGCTTGATTTTATATTTGGAAAGTTTAGTTTGGGTATGCTGACTCAGTGACGTTGAAATATAGAAGAAAGATGAGATGAAGTAGTTACTGATACTGTTTATGTCCGAGTAACAGAACAAAACTTGGAAAATCAGTGTGATTCTTTAAGTTCTTTTGGAATGCAGAGGATGTAATAAGTTACAATGTATAAAATGACTCTGTTGCTTTGTTTTCCAATAATTTCCCATTTAGAAATAGTCACTCATACACACTGTATCCAGATCCCTGTGTACATAAAAATGTTACATTGGAAACCAGCCCACCTTCATGTCTGCTTCTCAGTGGTAGAAGTGAAACCATTGTAGACTAGTTGCTTCATGAAAGAAGTAGTCTGGCAATCTACAAGAAGTTAAGTAGATAGATGACTACTGGAATATACATAGGTGGAACATGTATTTTTCGAAGTACAAATGTATACACTTAGCAAGTTAACACAATTTACTGTTGGTTGAAAAAAAAAAGCCTGGGACAGAAAAATTGTGATCAATCTACCTAACAATGTAAATTATTAGACAAAAGAATAGCCAGTATGAAGTTTTCCCCTAGTCACTTAGAACATTAATGTTACATGTCAATTAAAAGAGGCCAAAAGGAAATTTGTAATTTAGTCCTATAATATTGCTTACATGAATGTTATTGAAATAGTCACCTAGAATAATTTTCATCAGAGGTAAAGTTAGCTGGCCATTTTCTGATTGTGCTGCCTTTAGGTTAGCCTGATTAAATCGCTTTTACGGTTGGCCGGCCACCCAACATCCAGCCGGCCCCCGGAGGGGCCACTTAAGCCCTGGACGGCAGAGTTTGCGTTACACAGACTACCTTTAGGTAGATGTTGGTGGTTCAACATGAATAATGCCGGGAAGAATTGAAAGATTTATCTGATTCATGGGATGGCCACCAAGTTTGCAATGTAAACACATCGCTGAGTCTTGTTTCAACATATCATTTCTTGATAGGGACAATGGACATTGGAATCTGCTATTTTCAGGTCAAAGTTAGTTATACAGACATAAAGGGTTTGGCAACAGCAAGGAGGTTAGAAAAGGGAGAAGGTCTTGTCAAGTCAACCGCCTTGCCTTTTCATCCCCTTTTAAAAATGACTGCTGGAAACAATATTTTGATAGTGTAGACACATACTCCCCATTATGTATAAAGTCTAATGTTGCATAGTGATTGAAAGAAGTAAGATACAGCTGTTGGTACCACTGGGCACTCCAGTCCTGGACCACAGACAGCGTCCATTATAGTTTAACTCATGTGCCTGGATGTGCCAGCCTATGAAATATTGCAGTTAGACGCTCTTGGTGTT
The DNA here is from genome assembly GCA_013266295.2 of Branchiostoma floridae x Branchiostoma japonicum. Lineage (NCBI taxonomy): Eukaryota > Metazoa > Chordata > Leptocardii > Amphioxiformes > Branchiostomatidae > Branchiostoma > Branchiostoma floridae x Branchiostoma japonicum. Next base: position 21,516,258 of record CM023840.1, read on the forward strand.
GTTACCCTTAATCAAATAAGAGCAAGCAGGCTTAACAAAAAAAGAAGGGTCCTTAAAAAATTTTTGAGCGGCATTGATGGAATAGCATAGCAAAGAAGTGTTACTTTTGTGAAGACAGGTGTCACATGACAGGTGTGATGTGCTTAATGTTTGGTGCCAGGTACTGCATTTTTGTCTGTGCTTGTCTGTGAGCTCTACAGAAAGAGTTAACTTAATTAATTTATTGTGATTGTCGTTTGTCTTGCGTGATTGTTTAGTTTTCACAGTTTTCCAAAGTTACTGAGGAAAATCAGGGTGTAAAGGAATTTCCCACAATGCTCCTGTATTTCCCATGCATGACGTCACGAGTGGAACTGGTATTGATATTTTGGATGTCGTCTGACGCGAAGCAGTGCAGGAAGGTCGGCAGTTTTCGGCGCAGTTTGGAGCTATAAACTGGCTTATTCTAACAATTTGTAAACCTGGCGCCTTCGTAGCAAGTCTGGCCTCGTCCTCGGACTCCGACAACGGTGGACTGTCTCCGCCACCGAGGAAAAAGCTCTGTCTTGCAGCGGCTGCTGCCATGCAGTCCAATGGCTCCCCGACCCACAATGGAGACGCTCAGACAAGCAGTTCCGCTCAAAATGGTGCTGAGCCGGAGCCCTCGGCCTCCTCGAGTAACGGCGTGGAGGTGACACAGGTTGCCGAGGGCTTGGAGAAGGCCAAGGTAGTGCTCTCCAGGTCCGACGAGGACATAGTGCGGCTGATCGGACAGCATCTGAACGGCCTCGGTCTCCAGTGAGTAGACGACCCTTCTCTGTTTTCTGGTCATGTATCCACGCAAATAATATTCTCGCAAGCTGATCGCCGGTATGTCTTGTTCCCATTCACAGCCGGACTGCTGAGCTTTTGATGGCCGAGTCAGGATGTCGTCTGGAGCATCCATCGGCGGCCAAGTTCCGCGAGCTGGTCATGGCAGGGGAGTGGGAACAGGTAGACAAATAATTTTCGCCAGTAAAAAATGTCGCCGCCATGTTTTTTGTTTCCCATTTTCTGTTGGAAGTTGGAACCCAGCTAGGTTCTCTTGATCGGTCATGAATGAAAATGTGTTACTTATCCGCCTGCCTGTGTTTTTCCCAGGCCGAGGAGGTCCTTTCTGAGCTGAAGTCTTTGCTGGACAAGCCCCAGGCTGCTCTGGTAAGAAAGCAGGTCCCCATACTAGTAGAAGGCATAACAGTTTTGTGTGGTGTTATTATCTGATCACCATATGATGAATGTTTTAGATGACAGTCCCCTGAAGGGATGACTGTGCTCCTGGGATGGTACATGTGTATGATGAATGTTTCCTCACAAAATATCAAGGACAGGATCACCTTTGTTTATGCAACAAAATATACCTGCTAAATATACATCACTAAGGCAAATGACCCCCACCCAAAATCTAGTCAGTAGAATTTTATTTGGTGTTTTGGAATGTGGTTTCCTGCCTCATAGACTCTACTCAGTGCAGATGGACTCATAAAACTGCCTTTGGTCTGTGGCCTAGGAAAGGTTCCTGGTGTTGTTATATTTGTAACAATTGATCACATAGACACTCAAATGTGCCTGCTGACTGGGTGATGTCTTGGGCTGCTTGTGTTGAACACCAAACGTGATAAAATTAGATTTCCCCAGAGCAACTCCCCACAGTTGTTGCTGGTCGGTCCTGGTATGAGGACTACTGTACATTTGCCACAAGTATTGGATTTTGCCTCCATCACATCCCAAACGTCCAGCCAGTAAGTCTGAAATGATATGGCACAATCACATTTTAATCACTCGCAGCCAGGGCAGCATAGATTCCAATTTTTCCCTGTCCTAGTTCTTGAATGAATGCCTTTTATGCTTGGAAACACTTCCAGGTTGAGAAGGTAAAGCTGTTTAATGTGAGCTGCTGCAAGTTAATCATCAATTGTGGTTTACTGATGCAGCTGGAATGGAAATGGGAATGCCGAGAGCTGAGCACACAGCCAATATGTCCAAACTAAAGACTGGAAATTGGTGGCCACGTCTGGAAATAAATTTTACCCTCCAGAACGTAAATGTTATTAGTGTTTGGAGAACAGGTACGCAGAGTGCCTCAGTGTGTCAATTACTCCTAGGCTTTTGCTATATTTGAAGATTAGATACATCCCTGTTGGACCTAATGTACTTTCTGTCAGACCACAGGTGATAGGTTACGTCTAGGAAAGATGTAATCTACACTTGAAAGAAGATTTTGTTGCTGTAGTGTCAGTTTAGTCCTCCCCTGATGATTGATACATTCATCTGGGGGAAGACAAGGTGACATGGTCTGGGAGGTGGAAGTATTTTCTGTGACCCTCCTTGTTGCTGGCCATATTTGTCTTCCGCTATCTTCTTGTACATGTTTGTAAACATTGCGTGGCATTGTGGGAAATGAATGGTTTTCCCATGCAGTCAGGTCAGTTGTTATGCTAATTAGTATAAAACAAGAACAATTGGTCAGGCTTTGTAGGAAGGATGGTGCTCCTGGGAATAGAATGAGTCAATGATGGTTTTGTTACCAGGTTGTCTTGAATTAAAATCACAAGAACACCTGTGACATATGCAACGTGTTACAGTAATGCACAAGCATATGTTTGGCAACTTAGTCAAGCTAGCTAAAAAATGACTGATATATCTAATGAAGAAAAATTGCCATTTTTAAAAATGTTTCCAGGAATTCTCACAACTTTGCTCATTTATGGTCAGGTATAAAAGCCCAAAGAATGATCTAAGTATCATTGTAAATATGATATTTGATATGCTGTGGAATAGGACCACCTTCTGTTATTCCTCATCTCCTGTCCAGACTATGAAGTTTGTTTTTGTTTGTGTTTTATTTTCAGAATATAAGTTTGTTATTGATTATTTGTTATGCTCACAGAAGATGAAGTTTGTTGTTACTTATGTTTACAGAAGATGAAGTTCCTGTTGTTGGAGCAGAAGTACCTGGAGTACCTGGAGGACGGGCAGGTGATTGAAGCACTCTATTGTTTGAGGAACGAGCTGACGCCGCTCAAGTTCAACACTGAACGCGTCCACCAACTCAGCGGGTGAGTGAGGCTGGGTCACTGCTGTCTGACCCCTAGGTTAATGTTGGGTCACTGCTGTCTAACCCTCAGCGTCTGACCCAGGGGTTATTGTTAAACTATGCATGTAGCAGGGCATTTACAGGGCTCAGTTTTTCTTGTCAACATGGGCCACACCCATTGGGCCACACCTACTGTATTTTGTATTTTGCTTCTGAGATTTGAAGAAAATGCTACTGGACTTGAAAATCCAACATGAAGACCGAGTCTGAGGGGAAAGTTTACACTTTGGAATGCACAGTTCAGGGAGTGAATATAGACAGATACAAGGGGATTGTATATCCTCTTGCTAACAATGAAGCAAAGACACAAACTAGTGTAGTCTTGGTGACAAAGCCTTAGGAGCCTGAAGGCAGGCTAGCTCTAGTCTCTGCCAGACTCCTCTTCCTCTTGAAAAACAAATAGTAGAAATTTGCCAAATGGGGAGAATAATTTGCTAGAGGAGTTGGCCTCCATTAGAAGTTCAGATTTGCCCAGAGTGGATCTGTCAGTGGTTGTTATTGTTGGCTGAGAGAGGCAGGGTGGAGGGTTGGCTGAGTGTTGCAGGGTGTTATTTCCCAGTAAACACTGTAATCACATCCTGTTGAAATGTTCCTGGTGTGTTCTCTGGAGCTCTATTACCTGTACTCTGCTGTGTCTGCTGAACAGTAACATGCTTCATGATGTGACAATTACATAATGAACAGGCCACGAGTCAGGGATGGCCTTTGTGGAAAATTGGATGTTGAGTATAACAGAGTAATTGTTCTGATGACAGGCTTTATTTTCTTTGGCTGGCCTTGAAGTATTCATCAGTGGGCCAGGACAAAGGCATTGTACTCTTCTGAAAACATTTAGTGTCTTTTAGCTGCAATACACATCACTGTGAAAAAGTCATCCATGTTAAAGTAGCATGTGCTTAGCCAGCTTCCAGCTGAGTTGATGAAACAAGCATGCTCAGTTAGTACTCACCAACTGCTTCTCACCTTGTTTATTGCAAAAGTGTATGGCAACAAGACTTTCAATTCTGTATGTCATAATGACATGTCTTGCACGTAATGTGAACAGCCACAGGACTGATTTATTTGTTTGCTTGCTTGTGTGACAAGTTGTACAATTGATCAGTGTTATCAAGGAGGTTCCATGTCCTGTTTGCCATTTCTAACAGTGTAGATTTGTCAAAGGTTAAGAACATGTCACTGCAGGGGTCGAAATAGATTTTGGTGCCAACTTGCACTGGTGCAGATGAAAAAAAAATACTTGCACCAGAAGAAAAATAGTTGCACCCCCCAAAAATAAAACGAACACAACCAAAAGTACATGTAGTAACTTTAATAAAAACTTCATGGATTCTGGTTTTGTTCCCTGTCCAGTTCTTTATTGGGTATTTCTACAGGTACTGGTAGTAACAGCGGATAAAGCAAACTTGCACCGCGGTGCATACCAGTAAAAAATTAGTTGCACAACACCAAATTTACTTGCACCAAGTTGCACACAGAGGGGTATTTCGACCCCTGTGTCACTGTGACATTCTGTTAATCCTGAAACAGTCCCTGTAGAAAATACGCCATAGCACAGGTATTCTGCAGGAATAACTTTACATCATGCATACTGAAAGTATTGGATAAAAGCTGTACATGTTTACCCGTTTCCATTCCTGTACTGGCTATGCTAAGAGGTGCTTGCTGGTATCTGGTAGGATCTAAATGGAAGCAGGTTTGCCTGGCTGCCTATGGGGACCTTTAAGCATGTACATTATGGCATTATCTTTCATTGGCAAGCTGCTGGTGCAAGTGGGTAGTTGTCAGGATAGTCTGATGATAGTGCCAACTGTGATGCCAACAATGACACGCCACAGCTTTCTGTATCAGCTCTGGGGAAGGGAAATGGTCACATGTAACCTGTTATTTACTCAGTTACTCAGGCTGGGTGTCCCGCCACAGTTTGCTAGTCAAAGGGTCATATTTTACCTATTGTTTACTCTACTTCCACATGCAGATAGAAGCAGGAAACCTGAAGGAACAAAATTTTGGAAGAAAACTTTTGGTTCAAAAAGATCTCCACATTTTTGCCTGTTGGCAGATAAGGCAGTGAGGGATGTTGCTGTTGTTTGGGGACCAGACTGTAGATGTTGCAGCTGCGTTTGTTTAGTGAACTTCTCCCCTGCCTGGGGGCCTGACTAGCTCAGCAAAAATATATTGGGGCCGGACCAATTTCCCTATGCTGCACATGTCTGTGTTCTCTGTTGTGAACATCAAGGTTGGAAGCATTCTCAAAATGGATTAAAACTGAAAGGTTGGGATAATTGAAAACATATTGCTGGCACGTTATTTACATTTTTTAGACTACAGAAGGATCAGATTTTATCCTTAGCTTTGTTTCTGTTTGCCTCTCGTTTAGTGCTTTTGCTTCAATACAATAATGTATCTTATTTGCACAAATTGTTGAGGAAAAACTATTGTTCTTTTTCCTAGGTTGGATATGTATGGTTTTTTGTGAGAAGGTCTTAAGACGAGGATTGTTTTTATTGTGGACTTAGCTTGATTTTCATCAGGTTTTAAGATAATGGTTCTGTACTATCTAGGAGGGTGAACATTCAATACTTTGTTGCGTTAAAAAACAACATCAGATTTGGCAGTATGTGCAGAACAGACTGCCATGTAGATCAGAGAGAAATGGTTTCCTCCTTCCCCAATCATGTGACCAGTGTTTTGGTCTCTCAGCTGATGCCCAGGGATTTAAATATCAGCTGAGTTGGCATTATGCAAATCAGCTCCCTGTGCAGTGATGGATGGAACAATTATGTATGCAGCAGCCTGCTGGGAGGGTGGCTAGGTCTCCAAGCAGATGTCAGGGTGGCTGGGATATAGGGCCTTTCAAATCCTTGGTCTTATGTCAGCACTGGGCTGGAAGTAGATGGCAGGAAAGAATATTAAAAAGTTGTAAAAACAGCAGGCTAGAATAATAGTAATACAGTATACTCATTGACACCTTAGAGAATTTATCCAGTCACTTGTTTTATACAGTGTGTCTGAATGCAGTATTATTTATTCCCACCTGTCATATATTGCAGGTACATTATGTGTATTATTATCCAAAGAAATAGCTGAAGATAGAACAGAGTGGAAAAGACTGACCAAGAGGCTGACAACTTACAGGCCTTAAGGCCTAAAGGCGTTGGGGTGAGAGGGTGAGAGATTATCCATTGGCACGTCTGGTATGTTGAAGGTAAATTATGTGCAATATTGTTTATTGTATATCACAGGTACATCATGTGCAGTATTGTTCATTGTTTATTACAGGTACATTATGTGCAGTACTGCAGAAGAGTTGAGAGAGCGTGCAGAGTGGGAGGGGAAGGGACCCAAGTCCAGGGCCAAACTCATGGAGAAGCTGCAAGGTAAGGCAATCTGTAATACTGAGCCAAGTGACTACTTCTATAATTCATGTTAATCTCATCACTGGAAGCTGAGTTAGTTTTTGGTCTCTATCTTAATCTTGATAATTTTGATATGTAAAACAAGATAGGATATATATAGGTTACCAGCCATTCAAAGGAGAGTGATATCTTGTTTTTTGGGTATGACTCAACCAGTCAAATCAATTTGCATGTGGATGTCTTACACACACATATAATCAAGTTAGTGTAGCCTTGCTAGCTGGAATATAGCAGATTATGTAGACCAGTCTAGGATTAGGTTACCTGTGATTCCTGCTTTGTAGAGCTCTTAGGATAATTGAAACCCCCTTGTGTGCATGACATGTAGAGAATGAAATGATACTGTTGCCCACTGCTCAGTGATTAGCTCAAAACAAGAATGCAGGAAGTATACATACAGAAGGCTTTCATCCCTGGTGTGACATGTATGTTTGTTACACTTTTCCATAACATGTAACAGTAATTGGGATTCCAAATTTGCCTTTCTGTTCCATAATAATGGTCACAAACACTGGACCAAGTTACTGTAATTGAAATGTTTGCAGTGGTCTTATTTTCATTGTTTTCGCAGTGCCTCTCTTCCATGAAATCATGGCACCCCGAATATGTGTTTTTGTACCACAGTATTGTTTTGACTCCGAAGTTAAAACACAGCAAAAGCCTCCTGTCCATTCTTACAGCAAAATTAGATCCCCTGCAAAAGTAAACGAATGTCATCATCATCATCAGACTGCAAGTTTCCAAATGAATGTACAGTATGATAGTATCTAATTGATATTGTTGCAATTTACTTGTGGCTAAATAAACAAACTCTAGTATGTAACATGTTTGGTCTAGTGGTGAGTAACGTTGCCTCTGTGTTTGACCTTGAGGTGATTTACAAACTAACCCTGTCCCTCTCCGCAGCCTACATGCCCCCGTCCGTGATGCTGCCGCCGCGCCGGCTACAGACCCTGCTGTCCCAGGCCATCGAGCTTCAGAAGGAGCGGTGTCCCTACCACAACACCAAGAATGAAGACTCCTTACAAAACATGTCCTTATTACTAGACCATGTATGCAGTAGGTGAGTGGTGCCAAACACGCCCTCAGGCTATGAAAGCGAAGATGTGTGGATTTTCTATGTTTCTTGCTTAGTTCATTTTTGAACTTAAACAGATCCAAAGCTTTTATTGGATTTGTACAATTTCACATGGTAGGAATGCATTGACCTAATAAATTATTGAGGACAATTTATGTTTATTCAATATTTCTATAAGTTTATTTCTCACCTGAGGTGGTATTTGTATAAATCTGTTGAACCATGCAGTAAGAGCTGTTGATGTGTTCTTGTGTTCCACAGGAAACAGTTCCCTTGCCGGACAAGACAAATTCTAAGTGAACACTGCGACGAAGTGTGGTTCTGCAAATTTTCCAATGACGGCACAAAGCTAGCTACAGGTTCCAAAGACTCCACACTCAACGTATACGAAGTAAATCAGGCATGTTGTCTCCTGTCTTTTCTCTGTTGCTGTGTTTCTATGTTATATGTTAGACATGTAGATTGTGTAGTGTCCATCAAGTATGTGGCTCCCAAAATAGGATTTAGTCAGCATTTTGACATTGCCATTTTTTAGCGTACTATTTTCTATGTTTTCTTTAAAAGGATATCAAATGTAATTGTACTTGTCCAAAAGGGATAGGGGAATTTTCCTGGTACAAAGAACCTGTATATGCTATATATACCACCTGTCTTCTCTGTCACTACCAGTGGGAGAAGAGCTCAACTGTTCATTGAACTTAATTGGTTCAATATCACAATCACTTTTTTCATCAAATGTAATCATACATTGTGGCTGAAGATACAAAAGATCTCAGACACTGTGTTGTGGTGACACTGTGTGCTGTCTTGTGTTTTAGATAACCCAAGAAGCAAAGCTGCTACGAACGTTTGAGGGCCACCAGTATGGCGTGTCCTACCTGTCGTGGAGCCCCGATGATGTATACCTCATAGCCTGCGGACCCGAGGAGTGCTCCGAGTTGTGGGTCTGGAACGTCCAGGTCAGGATAAAGCTCCCCCTGCCTTTTCCCAGCAGCACAGCAGCAAGCTGTCTGATGTATAGACACACATACACACAAACACACACACACACACACACACACACACACACACACAATCATGAACGATTTTCGTTATCAACTGATTTCATTTATTTGTACCATAGTCATGTTCCTTTCAGTTGACACGTGAAGGTTTATTGTGCACCAGTTGAAATACTAGTATGAGGATGTAAGTCAGTTAAGTTTCCCAGATTTCCTGTGTTTTAACGACTTCAAGTGAGGGAGTTGCATATCTGTTCCAGACGGGGGAGCTGAGAGTAAAAGTGAGCCAGTCTCCAGAAGACAGCCTGACGTCTGCAGCTTGGAATATCGACTGTAAGAGGTTTGTCTGTGGGGGAACTCGAGGACAGTTCTACCAGTGTGTAAGTATGGACAATGGACAGGGTCTGTGCGTGTGTGTGTGAATGTACACTTGCAAGTGTGTCTGAGTATGTGTGTGTGTGTGTGCATGTGTGTGTCTGTGACTGTGTGTTTGTCTATACAGCTACTATGACTTGGTGAAATAGCACATCGCATAACAGATGAGGTAGCATCAATCATTTGGAAATGTTGGGCAACTAAAAATGGAACCAAATGTAGCACTGTACAACCTGATTTTTTTAATCCAGATTTGTATTTAGATTCCCCAGTGGGCAACAGTGACAGGAAAACAGTCACATAAAGCCTGTATTTGCCTGTGTGGTTCAGATTAAACACAGCTGCACTTAAAGCCTGTATTTCCCTATGTGGTTCAGGACCTCGATGGGAATGTGATGGACTCCTGGGAAGGGGTCAGAGTGCAGTGCCTCCAGTACAAGAAGGACGGAAAGACAGTCTTAGCCTCCGACACGCACCATAGGATTAGGGGGTACAACTTCGAGGAACTTTCAGACCATAATTTGTAAGTAGACATCCTGGATAAGCCTTGGAACAACCTCTAATTTATGGTGGAATTAGATTTATTTATTTTCCATTTTCCATAAAAATTTGAACCGGAAATGCAACTCAAGTCTGTTCCATACTCCAAGTTCATAAACTGGCAGAGAACTGTTGAAGTACAGTTGGGCTGTTTTTAATAAGGGTGAATAAATCCCACAATAACTGCTAAAGCAAGGAAAGGTAGTTTGTTGTAACACTGGTCACTGTTAATTTGGAAAGATTAAGAAAAAATCCGAGTAACGCAAAAGTGAACATCTGAATATGCTTACGAGTTTTGACAGATATAAAGGCACTGTGATAATGACAGAAACACAGTAACACAGCTAAAACCTGATTCCAACACAATAGGTGAGCACATCAAATTTTCCACTGTCCTACTGTAGTCTTCTTCAGAATGTGAATGTACAGTCACCTTGGCCATGTGATGGTCAAAAAGTAGAAGACTTCAGTAGGACAATTTAAAATTTAAAATTCAGTAAAAGCTGTGTTACTATGTTAACCACCAAAGCAGATGAACTTTCATGCTGATGACAGAATCATATTTTTTCAACTGCGAAGTGAAACCTCATTGTACAGTCAGCATGCAGCGTTAATCAGATTTTTCAGATCCTTTTTATCTTTCCAAATTGAAAATGACTTGTGTTTTGGTAAAGCACAGCTGTTTAGAACTAAAAGGAAACATTCTAATTGAAATGAACCAATCACAAGTTGCAGAAGAAAAGTCTGACATTTTTAGCTGCTTGCTTTTTTCCCCACGAGCCTCTGAAGCTGTGGTATATTTCACACACAGAGATCCCATGGCTCAAGACCCTTGGATAGTGGACAATAAGTAAGGAAACACATCTCCTTAGATACCTCGTACTTTCATTTTCACGCGTGGTCGACGGCAAAGCTCAAGCCAGGTATATTTTGCAGTAGTGTTGAAACTGTTGCGTTACAGTGAGGAGTTGTAAATGCTGAAGAGTCCTGTGTAGATGTTGCTCTGACCAGCCTGCTGCGTGTGTGTTTTATTTTGCAGAATAGTGGAAGATCACCCGATCATGTCCTTCAGCGTAGATGACTCGGGACGGTTAGCACTTCTGAATGTAGCTACTCAGGTGAGAACACAGTTGGTACTTCTGAATGTATGTGAAACTGGTTGTGTGCTGTCAGGGCAGCCACCTGTGGGACTGTAGGACAAGTTTCTGGTGAGAAAGTACATTATAAGTGTGTTAGTGTTACCATGGTTATGACAGGTGTGTTACCATGGTTACGACAGGTATGTTACCATGGTTTTGTGTGTGTCCAGGGCGTCCACCTGTGGGACCTGCAGGACAAGGTTCTGGTGAGGAAGTACCAGGGTGTCACGCAGGGCTTCTACACCATCCACTCCTGCTTCGGTGGTGTCAACCAGGACTTTGTGGCCAGCGGGAGCGAAGGTACGACACTGTTTCAGCATGAAGCAACCAAACCAACAACTCAGTGCCTTGAATCAAGCATCAAAGCAACCTGATTGTGATTTGCTTGTATTGGTTTGTCCTGTTGCATGTTCATAATTTACTGTTTTTGTGTCATTCTGTTGACAGGCTCCTTTAGAAATAAGTTCGCGAAAACTGAAGGGACATTCAGAGTATGACTGTGACTTTAAAAATGTGACTATGACCTTGTAATTGTGGCTGTGACCTTCACAATTTTACTATGACCTTTAATGCATGTCTTTGATTTTTAAAATGATGCTATGACCTTCTGATTGAGGCTGTGACCTTCAGATTGTTGATGACATTGTGTTTGTATGCAGACAATAAGGTTTACGTGTGGCACCTGAAGCGGGAGCTGCCCATCGCGGTGCTGGCTGGCCACACGCGGACCGTCAACTGCGTGACGTGGAACCCTCAGATCCCCGGGATGCTGGCCTCCGCGTCAGATGACGGCACTGTCAGGCTCTGGGGACCAGCGTCCGCCGATGACGGTAAGTCTGGGCTCCTTATTGGTTGACTGTTTCTAGACGCTGAAGATCACATACGCTGACTTTGTTTATAAAGTTCATTTAAGTCACGAATTATGCTTCCTTTGATACTGAAAGATTCTTTTGCTCCCTTTTTTTACTGACCTAGTCATTGCAACACTTCCAAAAGCATGTGTACCAGCCTCCACTTAGGAGCATGATCTGATTTTTTTTATAGTAGAACTTTTGGAAAATTGGCACTACACCCAACAACCTAACAACATGGAGCTTTCCCTACAGAACCCCTCCCTCTGGTCGCCCCTCTCTCCAGTCCCTATCCCCTCCAGCCCCCCCCCCCCACTCCACGTGGTAACGAGATAAATATTTGTATTTGTATTTATTAGCAATGATACTTGTCATTACTTGAGTCAGCACAGGCAGACTCAGCTGGTAATGGCTGACCCACAAATGTCTGCATGGTGCTGTCAGAGCAATATTTCTGAAGTCACAGAACCCCACCCCCCACCCCCAGTATGCAGAGTGTACACCCCTCCCACAGTAGTGTATAGGGAAAATGTCTGCATGAGTTGTCCTGGATTATGTTCCCTGCCCCCCTCCCCCACACTAGTGCATAGGGAGCTGCATGAGTTGTTAAGTCCTGGTTTATGTTTTGCCGGTAGAATCAGACGATCTGCCCTGCCTGTCTCCCCTGGATGGCACAGTCAGGGTCTTGGAAAAAGACAAACCTGCGGCAGAATCGGGTAGGTGCTGCCAGGAATAACAGACTTTTCTTTCCCCTCTCTGTTGCGAGGGAAAAAGTGCTTTCATCAGTACTAAGACTTATGTGTTTCTTTTGTTACCGTATTTTGCGAGCTGTTGTTTCATTTGGGTTTGTATAAAGCATTGTGACCCAAAACTGCAAATTCACTAATACTAGTATTGTATGCACCTCTAGCTTAGGCTGGTTGTGTCGGGGCACTACAGAACTGAAAACTTCATGTCAAAAACATGATTCCAGACATTGTGAAAGGTGTTGACTCCATTGTAGTGACAGCACCCATGCCATGGACTATGCAGCCTTACTCAATGTCTGTACTGTATTACAGTGCAGCTATGATCCTTTTTTTGCATATTTGTACACTTCTTTTGAAAGAAATCCTTAATCTGAACTATGTTTTCTTGTTGTGTTCTTTTGCAGATGACTCGACAGACACGGACGATGAAGTATAGCGGCTCCACCCTTGTTGCCTCATTATGTGTAGTTCCATAGAATATTTTTCTTCAATGTTCCATACGCTTCTTAATCACATTATTTAGATATTGTTTATGAGATATTCATTTTGTATTTGACATAGTTTACTTGAGCGAAGCTGCAAACACGTGGGCTCCCCTCGAGTTTGGAGTTTTTTTAATGGCGCTTTTCTGCATGTCCAAATGTTGGTACTGATGGAGAGAGAGTTGTGGGTTGATGAGTATTGTAGGATTGATTGTGAATGAGAGTAGGGTGAATTTTTCCAATGGACTATTCTAGCCTAGCAATAGAGAGCAAAGTTGGCAGCACACGGCATGTATGTGTACATTTATAATGTATAATTGGTCACCAGCGTCTGGCAATGATATGACATTGTTATTTTATGCTGCTCATGCCTACAGACAATAGCAGACACTATCCAGCTGTGACCTCGCTAGGCCTGTTAGGAGAATTTTCTAGCCTCCACATCAGGAGGAAAAATGACCCATTTCAGCTTTTTTAACTTGTAACATTTCCCCTCTGAGTGGAGGATGGGGAAACCATATACAGTGTACCTGGTAGTACAGTTTCTGAGAGAGATGCAAGGCTGGAACATGTTTTGAGCTTATCTGTTGGCTAACCTAACAACTTGGATGGTCCATAATTTTGAAGAATCTTTGATTGCCACACAGACATTTCTAAATGAATTACACTAGTGTCAATTTTGAACTACACAAGAGTGTTGTGTACAAAACGAATAGGTATATTACAGACCAAATGTAAATGCGGGGCTTCCAATATCATGGCCTTGAAATTTGGAACACGATTTTCCAAAGTGAAAGTACTGTAACCCAAAAGGACAGACATTCCACCCTGCAGTGGCTACAAGTTCAGTTGTTTTATTAATGCACAAGGTGCTTTTATATGTGTACCAACAGGCCTGGAGGGGTTTACAGCTTAGCTCAATACAATCAACACCGGATATTGTTGCATCATCACCTTTAGTTCTTGGAAAATAATATGCTACAGATTTGTGCTATAAGCTTTAGAAGCTGCTGATTTTCTGAGCATAATCCTCATCTGCCCCACCCGGCAAAGCCAGACATTTCCTTTCCTCACTACAGTGCTGTTTCCATGCTTCTTAAGTACCGCCGTACTGATCGTCTGAAAGTTGGTCACATATGTCACCCAGGGAAGGATAACAGGCTTCCAACTTCCAAGAATAGCAATCTTTAGTTGTTGAACCTGTACGGGCTGTGGCAAGGTCTCGGCAGGAGGGCACGACTCTACATGTCAGCAATAAACAATCAGCAGTGCACAGTTAACCAACACCCAGGGCTGTTCTTGCTTCCTGCATCGTTTAAGCACTGCAACCACAGAAACACGAGCACCGGCGGTTTTGCATGGGTCGAACCTGCTTTTGTAACAATCCAGATGTTCTTGTCCAGACAAGGTGTATGTTAAAGAATGAAATATTACCTGTATGGTATCTACACACCTGGCTCTCTTGTTTCCTTGTGTCCTCTTGTATGTTTTAGGGTAATGTGTATAAATCTTTGGCAGTTCCAAAACTGTCCATAAGTTGGTATTTTGCAGTACTGTCTGCAGTTATGAGTAAAGATGTACTTATGAAAGAAATATCACTGACAATTCTTAATTGGAAGTACAAAATATATTTGTAAAAACTGATGACTTCAAATACATGTGATTATGTCAACAGTTGTCATGCATTGGGCTACAGGTAACAACTGACTTTTAACATGTTCAATATGACATGTTGGTGACATGGTTATAATGAAAGTACATGTATTGTACATCTCACGTTAAAATGCAACATGCTTCCCTACTATGAGAGGTTTTTGCAGGAATGTGACAATTCTGTACACTTGAGAGTTGAGTGACATACATGCACCACTAAAGCCAATTGCAAAACGGCACAGACAAACAATAAGTACTACTGGTAGAAAGTAAACAACTGGCCTTAGAGTTCTTTGAATGACCCTGTAGCCAACGTCAGGTCATCAAAGGTCAATGACCGATGGGACTCTGGTACAGAGAGCCAGAACCTGCAACACAGGAGGGGACACCTGGACTGAGAACACCTCCCATGGTTGCAGAGTTTATGTAACCAGCCTCTCTGTATATTACTGATTAGTACGGATCTAAAGTGTGTGCCATTCCCAAGCAGTAAATGCACATGAATGGTAACAGATTCTGGTGTCAAACAAAGCAAAGTATCCCTGATACATGTATATAGTAAAATGTTTGAAAACTAATGCCCAATATTCATAGCCTCCCTATACATGTATATGACTTCAATAATGCACTCTGCCCTCACAAATGTTTCTTACACACAAGATGGCCATACAGTGGTAACAACAAGCCTATGACATTGTTTTTCAAGTAAACACCATGACTTCGGCTAATCATGTAGAAAGAGCAACAAGTATGGTAAAACTAAGAGGTGAACATACGGGAAATTTAAGCAAAATTCATGTAAATATATTTGTACCTATAGATCATTCTTAAAAGTACTGAATTTTTGTTAAGTGCTGGTAGTTTTTTTTAAACAGTCTTTATTGACTTGTTATTTGATAAACACTGTTAGATAACTGTTGCAAGTTTACCTACTTAACATAAATTGATGATTACCAGTACGAACACTTTCAGTAGAACAGTAGTTTTAAAGACTAACATCATTACAAGCATTGCTTGCTGCACTAAATATGGTTAAGTTGAACAGGATCTGGCCTTTCCTAGTGTATCTACAGTACAGAGAACAAGTTGAGGTGTCTGGTACAAGGTTCTCTTCAGCTTCATCATCAGGTGCTGACAACTATCAATGCATAAATCATACTGAAAAAAAGCACAGGTGGGGAAGAAGTTAACAACATACATAGGTTAGACACCAGAACAGTGAAGTAATAGGAGAACCAATTTCTTAACCACAACAGCTTGGAAGATGACTGTAGATAAGAGTGGAAGCTTTTACTTTTAAGTTTTAGTTGTGGTTTTACAGAGCATGATCAAAGATGGAGAGTCTTGACAATTTCTAAAGTGGAATAGTCCATGTCAACATGATACATGTCTGTCTACAACAGATCTGCACCCAAACCCACCTGTATAGGTACAAGAAGAAGCAGAGCAGGTGGAAGCCCAGTTTGGCCATGGACTCCTTCATGTAGGTCTTGAGCTGGCCCCTGTTGTGGATCTCTGTGGGATCATACACTCCTGTGTTACCGCTGGGGATCTGGGAGAACCTGCCACAAACCAACACAAAACACTTCAAGAACTACAAACTTGCAAAAAATAAACACAAAAGATTCAAACATAACAGCAAACCAGTAGTATACTGTAGTAGGCCAGTTGAGTTTTTCTTTGTTGTGTCTTGGAACAATGTTAGCTACCAATGTTTACCTGTTTACAATGTTAGAAAGTATTTTAGCTCTAGCATGCACCTATGACACCCCCTTCTTACTACATGTACCAACACTTTCATTGCCATGATGTTCCTGACCTGTAGATGTGCCACGCTGCCAGTGGTGCATTCAGGAGAAACAGAACCCAGTGTAACGACACCAACAGTAACAGTGTCAGGGTACAGTGGGCTATCAACTCTGGCAGGATCCACTGGAACAACAGAAAACACTCGTTCAGCCATAGAGACAACGCAGACATTGCATACAATGTTTAGCTAGCTGCTAGGTGGAGTAACTGCACAGAAACTGTAAATGTATGTTTCACTGACAATAAGGAGACACTTCTGTGAAGTATACAGAATTGAAGTGTCAGAAACTGAAACACTAGAAACAACAGCATGGTAATGTGCTAAGTGTAATAATGTAGTGTAATAACGTTACTTTTGAATAATAGAAGTAAATATCAGCAGGTGTCCTCACGGAGGAAGAGGGGGGAAGAGTAATAATGTAGTGTAATAACGTTACTTTTGAATATGTGATGTATTTTGCCGCCGGTTCTAGACCCTCCTTCGGACGGGGCTGGTCACCTGTTCGATCACGTGCGAGCGCACGTGATCGCGTCGTGTTCAAACAGGTGATCTATACCCGTTCGAGGGAAGGGACTCTAGAACCGGCCGGTTGTAAGTCGAATAAAATCAGTTGAGTTTGAGATTTCATCGGACTATTAAATAAAGACTCGTACTTGTTTCATAAGTATCTGAGGTCTGTATCCTCTCATGTTCCCCATGTTTCAGTCCTTTTCTTTCTGATAGTACATGCAAAAATGCTGCATATTTATCATTTTAAGGCCACTGTCAATTACAATAAAATCAGTGTCTCTCATTTCCAGCCCAAGCACAATTGAATTGTAAAGATATGATAAATGATATTTGTGACACAGCACTATATCTAGCCGTGGCGACTCTTGATTCCGGGCCTATATTATAGCCCTCAGCAATATAGGCCCGGAATCAAGAGTCGCCACGGCTACACTATATCCTACCTTGTTTAACTTGGAACAGCATTGTGTTGCATTAAGATAGTCACATTCTAAATCAGACAGGGTGATGATCTGGTATTGCAGTTAAGACCTAACAGTGGTCTAGCCTGACGAACCTATCATAAAGGTATATAACATTCTCACACTCTCAGAATATCATCATCAAATAAATTAACGTTAATAACGCGTTATGTCTTGATACTACATTGAATTTCATTCTGCTTAAAAGCCAGGCACAGAAAAGGATTGCGTGTTTTTCAAGCCGTGAAATGCTGGATTACAACAGAAAGTGACCTGAGAAGACATCGGTGTTCCAAGAGTCGGATTGACGGGTGGGGGCCGTTATGTTCTGTCGTTACGCCCCAGGCAAGACATTTATTTATGAACGTCAAATTACCGAACAACCACCGGGTAAAATACCCCTCAAGGCTCGACTCATCTGCATTTTATAGTGCTAACATAACAAGCGAAAAATATATATATATCTGCGGTAAAATCACGATACGACCGTTCATAATATTTGTGTCAGCGATGCCATGCCAACTTGGCACTAATGTGTTGGCAGAAAGTCTTCTGCAACTCGCGAGTTCAGTGGGGAGGGGGGCAGAATCGATGCGTGTTTGAACCATCAAACCGCATCGGAAAGTGGGATAACACATTCAGGGGTAAACAAGATAAACACTACCCAATGTGACAGGTACTCAAAAGGATACAAAGTACACCGTTAGGAAGAGAAGCCCCGAGCAATCCAGCAGAGCCAAGATGAACAACACCGCGTCCGAAGTCATCTTGGATGGTCTGAACCATCCCAACAACAAGGGGTGTTTATCTAATAATACTATTAAGATAACAAAGAAAGATACATGGAGAAAAAAAAACAAATAGAAATGAAGAATTAAACATTTTTAATTTAATTAGGTAAAATTTATACAATCATTTCCGACATTGAGGTTGTACTTGTCAAAGTATCAGTACTGTAACTTCTACTTTCATTAATGGTAGTTACCAATTAGGAAATCTCGCTTTTTCGCGCAAGGTACGAGATGTGACGAGAAGAGATTTTAGACTGTTTCATCTCGAATATAGGGAGCATTTTGTATAGTGTTATAAAAGTTCAATCATTCCATCAATTAATCAATGAAATAATCTTCGCAAGTTAACAAATTAATTTAAGTATCGTATATTACTTTGTCTACTATACCAGTTTTTCCCTTCTATTTACCTTTTAATCTTGTAATTCGCTACACAATAAAAGAATAGCACCCTGGAATGTTTTCCGTTTAGTAGAGTCCACTTTGTATGCAAAGATATTCGGTTTTCAAAACGGGACTTTCACTTCCTGCTTGGTCCAGAGGTTTGTACGATCGCTCCTCGCACAAAGGGCCGCTGAAGCTGTACGCATGAGGACGGGGCAGAGATGACCATGACCAAGGATCGCGCTGAGAGCCTGGCTAGTCTGGATAACCTGGACATCAGCGCCAAAGTGCAGCAGTGCGGGCTGCTGCTCAAGCGTCCTTTCGGGCACCCGTCATCCAAGTGGCAGAAAAGGTTAGTAGTAAAACCGCAAATTATATACATGTATATGATCCAGGCTTTGGCATCAGGCCATGTAGTAACGTAAATATTCAGTACATCGCTGGCACGGATACGTTTTAATCTATTATTAATTTGTATGGTGCATTTCAGCGTGACGATTTCATTGGGCATCAAATCTAGTTGTTTACATCAAACAGATAACTCAGTCTCCTGCTGTGCATGAATGAGTGACATTCACACCTGTTCATTGATTACCAGAATTACACGATTGTTTTCCGTTTTTGTCCCGGCTGCACCTGTGCGTTTGCAGTGGTACTAGTACATGAGGAAGAAACGGGTCCCAAATCACTGGTGACGTGGACGAAGGCTGTATGGTAGAGCACTTTGGGCAGAAGTTCAAGAGGTGCTGAGTATGGGAGCTCAGGGTTCTGTGATTCAGGAAGCGACACTTGACCTACACATCAGAGATGTCGTCACCTTGGTTTGACCTTCAGAGGAACAGCTGACTCAGAGATAGAACATTCCAAATCATTCCAATGAATGTTCAAGTTTGTGTATGATGGAGCAAAATTAAAAATGGATGATTTTGCCAATGTAAGTTAAGGAGGTTCCAGCCTTTAATAGTTAATGAACTTCCTCATCACTACATGGTTATTGCCACAGTCAACTTCCCCTTTCCAGAATCAAGAATTACACAGCTGCTTTCAGACTCTGGAGAGACCTCTGACAGAATCAACGTGATGAGTTGACTGTTTTGGTTCAGGAAAAATATAATATTATCTGTATCTGTAGAGCCGGTATAACTGCCCCTTGGCATAACACACCAGCTTCGCAGGCACGTGGCGCGGCAGCAGCTGGCTATATTACGTACACTGAACGACTTGTTGTACCTAGCCTTTGCACATCTAACTCTAAACATTGCTGAAAGCTATCTAGAGATGATGCCCATATTTACAGAATTATGGTGACCTTGAAAAAATCCTTCCTGTGACCTGTCATCCGATTACCTTGGTAATGGATGGGGTTTCTATCAACCTGAAGCCAGGAACTGTAGTTGTAACTTGTAGTTTCCCCATGGAGTGGCAATTTCCAACTACTACCCTGTAGTCCCAGATGAAACCTTAGATGATGGCTAGTAGATGATGGACTGTGCATGGCTGTATCCAGAGCTGTGGAAGATGATGGCCTGTGCTAGGCTGTGCCCAGAGCCTGTGGTTTACTGTAATCTACAACAGGCAGGTCTTTCTCTCAGTCTCAGCCTGGCATACTGACTACAGAGGACTGCTGGCAGGGGGCCAAGAAGTTAACTGTTTGTTTCCTCACCCCAGGGAGTGAAGTATTATTTTTGGCTTGTCTGTGTGTGTGTGTGTGTGTGTGTGTGTGTGTGTGTGTCTGTGTTTATGTCTGTGTGTGTGTGTGTCTGTGTTTCAGTGATTCTCATCACAAAGCAGTATGGGTAAGGGAGTGAAATCTGCCATCTCTGAATTTGTTGCCTTTTTCCTTCACAGGTTCTTCATCATCAAAGAAGGGTTCCTGTTGTATTATGCAGAGGCAGAGAAGAAAAACTTTGAGAGAAGAAGACAGTTCAACATCCACCCAAAGGTAAGGAGGTCAGAAACAACAGAACTACCACACAAATAGTAGTCTGTATTATAAACACACTGACATGCTGTGATGTAAGATGTGATTATTGGTCTTTATAGCTCTGCTTCTTGTTCATGTAAGGTTCTGTGGGGAAAAGGCTGTCTGTAGGCAAAATTCAGTAGAACAGGCCAAGGAGGTTTTTTATGAAGGGGAAACTGTAATTGTGTTAGACTAGGGAGGTTGAATAGAACCTCCTTGGTTAGGCCGTGTCCATCTTTCTTGTCAAATTGTTAATTGATGGTGACAGAGAGTACTACTAGCAGCACTGTGTGAAAGGCCTGTGTTGAGGGCACCAGGCCTGCTCCTGGATAAAAATATATCATCACAAAGGGGATTTCTTTGGAAAGTCCCCATGAATAACCCACAAATATCACCGGCATGTTTACATTTAGTCCCTGCCTGTACCAGCCATGCTGATTATGTGAACATTCTTTATCCCATAAAGGCTCAATTTCAAGTCCTTGGAAAAGCATGCCAGGCATGTGTCCAGCCAGGCATTGTCATGGGGACATGTATATATAATGTGTGTGTAGGACAGATATATGGGATATTATTATAAATAATATTCTTCCTTCTTGTGTACATTTGAGTCAGAAAAAAATTGCATGCATTTCATTTGGCATTTTCGAAAAAGAAATACATGTATGTGGTGTATTCCACAATATATTTCAGCTGCAGAGAAACTTTGCAGTATCTTATGTATAGCAGTATTGCTGAATACTGGTACCAACTTGGCACCACTACTGAGAGTGCCCGTGTAAGGCCTGGCTTACAACACATCTGTACAGTAGAACTAGACAGTCATAATGAGCACAGGAAAGCCTCAGGCACTTCTGACCAAAATTGCATGTCTGTTTGCAGCCCTGCACACTGGTGGTGTGCATGTCTCCCTTGTGCCTGTCTTACCAAAAACACTAATTTGATGGTAGATCAGTCACAGCTAACTTCTGCACCAACTGGATCAGACAAACATAACTCCACATCCAGGGGGACAAGAGTTTTGGGGGTGGAACACTGCATGATTTACAGCACAGGCAGCCTGGTATAGCAGGGAAAGTGCAGGGATGGATTTACTTTGATCCCCAATTTGACAGAAGTGCCGATGGAGTAGATTTAATTTAAACAAGCCAATCCAGCAGAAGAGGAGTGAAAAACTTGTGTTACCCTCTTTTTGTTATATTTTCATACAATAGATGACCTCTGGCTAGCCTTTAGAGCCATGAATGTACAATATAGGTCTTTCATCATTAACTATGTGAACATAGCAAATCAATTACATGGCCAAAACACACACACTGTGACATAGGAACATGATTCAGGAGTGAAGGAAGAGAAGTTATGGTCCAAGAAAAAGGATAAACTTCCAGCACTGTTCGTTTTCATGTTTTTGTTACAGTGAGGACTTTGTGGCAATTTAAGGAAACTTTTGGTACCTTAAAGTTTTAACTAGCCTGGATGCCATCAGATTTGTAACGGCTACCCCGAAAAAATCGGGGTAGCGGGTGCAAAGAGCCCCGTTACAAAACGGATGGCACCCAGGCTAAGTTTTAACATGAAAGTGAGCCTGAATGACAAATCTACTGTCAGCTGCCAGTTACTCTCCCAGTCCTGCATAGCTGGCCACTTAGCTCAACTGTACCCTGATGTAACCTGACTCCTACCTCTGTCTCACAGTGTAGCTCAGCTGCTAATGCCGATTTCACACCCCTTATATGTGTTGCAGGGAGTGATCCCCCTGGGGGACTGTACCATTCAGCCAGCAGAGGAGGCGGGGCAGCCTTTCGCCATACATATCAACCATGAGGACTTCAGTGTAAGTAGTACAACCATGGTACAACCATGGTACAACGAACACCTTTTATTGATTTCTTCTAAGAAACCTTCAGATTATTTACACACATTCAACACATGGTTTCAAACACTTTAAAAATATATTCATCCACTTTCTGAAATTACCTCTTCTTTCAAAGTGACTAAAGAAAGGTAATCAATATTGCCAGTAATTTTTTGTCCTACCATCATACCTCCATGGTCCTACACAATTGTAAAATCCTATGGCCTTCTTCATGAACAATGACCCACTATGTCTGATGTACGGCAGAAGTATAGTCTTGTTATTATTTGACAGGAAATATTATAAGTTTGGTCATGTTACCTACCAACTCAGATGAGCTTTTACTGTAAACAGTACCAACAGCTACATGTAGACAAATTTAAATGAGCTGAACCTGCATCCCGATACATCATTTGATCAACACAATCGTGTGGTTTATTGTTCATCATTGGAAACCCAAATCAACCTACAGGGGCAATATAATTATAAACCCCAGAGTTGAATGATTTAGTTATAAGCACTCTGACAAGGGAACAATGACATGAAAAAAAATGGAGTAACTCAAAGCATACAATTACAAGTGTGCAGGAAAACTCCAGCTTAGGAAATAGCCTTGGTGGACCGTCTTATGTTACTTTCAAATTGGTAGTCTTGGGCTTCAAGTGGTTCTTCCTACTCTAAATCTGTCTATCCTATGATGCCAGTAAGACTTTAATCTGTTTGAGAGCTGCTGTTCTCCCATCAGGCTTCGTTTCCTCCACACAGTCTGTCAGGAGATTCTCCAGCTCCTTCTTCATCTCCCGCGGGGGTCCGTACAGCAGACCCCTGCCATACTCGCATGCCGCATCCTTGGAGGAGGAGAGAGTCACGCGACCTTGTCCTGACCTGTCCGTTTGCCAGCATCCCAGGATCCTCTGGCAGGCGAGTGCATACATGACCTGGCTGTAGCGAGCAGCCTGCCGACAGCTGGTCTCCGGGCGATCCAGCAGGCTGTGAGCGAACCTCCTAAAGCAGGCCTCATTACAGATGCTGTCCTGTGTGCTGGTGGAGTTTTTGTCAAGGTCATGTTTGTTGATGATCATCATGGCACCAAGATTGGTGAGAAAAAGCTGTCCATCAGATGAGACAGAGAAGTTTTCAATATTCACATCCCCAGACATCAGCAGCCAATCTGGGTCCTTGTTCTGAAAGTCATCCAGCATCTGTAAGAGCTGCAGTGATAAGTTGGCTCTGACCTGCCATGGTCCTTTGACCTCAAGATACATGGAGAGTGGCTTCCCTGGCATCTCTATGGCAACAAGGTTCCCGCATGCTCCCAGGAATGCTGGGACGGGGAGTTTTTTCCGTGGGATTGCCTTGAGAAGTGCCATGTGGGGACATGTATGCAGGGCGGTGTACAGGTGGGCCTGTTCCAGCCGGTTCAGCCTCTTGTTCCCGTTGTCATCAAAAGTTCTCTGGAGCATCTTAAGGAGCGGTTTGGACATGCAGGTAGTGGCTGGGAGAGACTTGTTGGGATGTAAGACTTGGAGTGATTTCTTCAGACGTTCCACCTGTAACAGCTCCTTCAGGTTCTGTTTCAGAAGCACCTCCCCGACATTGCATGTTGTCTCAGGTTCACAAACAAACTTCTCAAACCTCTCCAGGAGCTCCTCTGGTGCACACTGGATAACCGTCACCTTCACCTTGTCCCAGAAACCAGCATAGGCCTTGACCTTCTCACTTGTGACCTCTGACCCTAGCGTTATCATGCCATCTTCAAACTCCTCGCACAGGTTGTCTCCAAGACACGCTGGACATCTGTCATTACGTAACAAGGAGCGAGGAATGCCCTTGGGCTTTTTCTCTGTAACAGCTGATGTTGACTGGTTCAGACGTGGCTTTTCTTTCGTCTCCTCCTTGGGAAGCTGTTTCTCCTCCCGTTTGTTTGTCGGTTCCTGTTGCTCCTCCACCTTATGTTCCTTCTCCCTCGCAACAGCACCCTGCTCCCGTTTGTTACCAGCCCCTAATTGGCTAACACTGACCCAGGGTGACCCCTGTACCTGTACCAGGTAGATGTACAGCGCAGCCAGACTGGCACTGAGCAGTATAACCATTGGCAGGCAAAATTTCCTCAACATACGCCGCGGCAACATTTCTCTGGCTGGTCTCCCCTGTATCCGGCTTCACTAATGGTAGATTAAAGCAGATGTAAGCAAACTGTGTGCACACAAAGGGCTGATGTCATGCATGTGCCAAAGTTGCTGCTCAATGTGTACTGAGTTATATACACATATACACATTCAGCCTATACATGGTCAGGTCAGAGTTAGAAACCTCCTGTATATGCCCGAAGTCTTATTATAGAAAACATCAAACTTGCAGGCTGGTGTGAATGTGACCAAACAAACAAATAACCTGTAAATTGCATATTTATGTTGTATATTTTAGGAACTGCTAACCATTCATGGAAAAGGAATGAAACGAGCCATGTATATTTTTGCTGCCTAACATTTTTGTTTGCTCTGTACAAATGGCTTGTCTGCCAGGCAACTGAGGCAGGCTCCTGTCAGCTCTGCTCTGACAATATTTGCTCCCTTCGTGAGTTGTGCATGTAGATGTTTTCCTGCAGTTTATAACATGACATCAAAGGAAAGAATATCAAGTTAAAAAACAAAAATATGATACTTCTTTAGTTGTCAGTCTCCTCTTTGATGACAAAATTTGCCCTTTGTGTTGTTTCTCAGACAAGTTGTTGTCCACATGCAGTGCTGGAAATAGGAATTCAAAGAGAAAAGAAAGTCAGGGATCAGCCTTTTTTACCTGGTTTTGTTGTATTTCCCCAGCAAACTGTTGCCCTGGCAACCGACAGTGAACCTGACAGGGACAAGTGGGTGGAGATTTTACAGAGCTCAGGCAGAGTGTGAGTTACGTTTTCAGCTTTGTTTGTTTGTTTTGTTTGTTTTGAATGCTCATTGCAAGCAATCGTGAAATACATGTAGTACGTAGTCAGAAAAATAGTAAAGTAGCACTCAATATCTATTGTGACCACTCAATTGACTCAAAGAAAATGATAAGGTTATCCTTGTTATTTACAGGTGGTCACTAGTGCAGGGTTGACTGTAACAGTTGTATTTTATTGCTATCTATTGAGCCTGCTATGAAGGCCATGTCCTCCCATCCCCATTGCTGTGACCTTTGACCTGTTGTCCTGATACATGTGACCTTTGACCCATGTCCTGACAGGACCTGGAAGAACGCCCAGCTGGGGGAGGCCATGATCCAGACTCTGGAACAGCAGGGACTGCAGATGGCCAAGGAGAAACAAGAGTATATCAGTGGGTGTTGGTTTTATTATTTTCTTGGTGTCTTCCATTGACTCCTCTGGTGTCTCCTGTAAGTAATACTTGACAAAAGGGATTAACATCTGCATGTCATGTCTTGTCTATCCTGTTTCTCCTGGTAAAATTTCAGTCAAAACCAAAATGACCAGTTGAGCACCAGAGACAAGAACAATTTGTTGGTAATGCTGAGTATCTTCTGATTTCTCCCCTACAGACCAGATCCATACTCAGGTCCACGAACTATGCAATGAACGGGAAGAGAAGGAGGTGAGAATCCCCAACTTGTGATGTTTGCTGTCATTTCGTATTTTTGTAATGTGATTTACTTTTTATTACTGTAATATTATTGGTGGACAAACCCTATACATGTCCAGTTTAAGTTGATTGGTAACAGTTACATGTCCAAACAGCAGCTTTGGATTACTAAATATAAAGAATCTCACGTATGATAGTACCTGGGATTGGTGAGTGGATGTTGACATGATTAAGACTTTTTTGATTGTCATTTTCTTAAGGAGTTAGAGAGAATAACCAAGGAGCTGGAGGAGGAGAAGAGGAAGGTGGAGAAGGTGGCGGAACAGCTCAGGACGGAGCAGGAAAATGTTAGAACGTGAGTGACAAGCTTTACAATCATGACTAGTCTTTTGTATCTTCTCCTTGCTGCCTTACCCCATACCAAATACACATTTGGTGCCAGAAGGTTACTTCAGCAGAAGGTTAGTTAACTTCCCATTTTCTCAGTAAGTCTCCCATTGACACATACATGACATTCTCAACATGGTAGCAGTACCGCCACACACACCTGGAAGCTCCCTCTAAAATTGCAGCTTCATGTTGAACTGCAGACTGAGAGTGTTTCTATCCTATGGAGGAAACTTACCAATCCTATGGAAAAACTTTGCTCCCATGGTGGAGAAAATATTACATAATTTTCACCTGTACATGCACCTTCCCTCTCTCACAGAGAGCTGGACCAGACTGTGGAGGCTCTAAAGGCGATAGAAGAGGAGAAACAGTCTCTCCACACAACAACCTCTGACCTCCAAGACAGACTACAGGTGAACTACAGGAACACTTCTGTTTTTATAGAATAGTTTCTATAGAAGGGAACTGACTTCCAATTTCAGACAAGATTATAAAAAGTCAAATCAACACCAGGATACAAAATCCCTCTTTTTCTGCCACCTACATGTGCACATTTCTGACTGTAGAGATTAGCATCCCTCTACTTTTGTATACATTGGAGGAATGCTGCTGATGTTTCACATTACTTACCCAACTGCAACTCCTTGAAGACTCTGTGTCTTCTCTTGCTACACTCCTTGAAGACTCTATGTCTTGTCTTGCTCCAGTTCCTTGCAGAGGAGAAGGAGAAGATCTTGGCTGAGGTGGAGGAGAAGGAGAAGCTGACCCAGAAGTTAGCCGATGAAAACACTTCCTTAGCCAAGACAACCAGCTCCTTCAAGGGCACTCTCAAGGACATAGAGGACAAGATGAGGAGTATCGAGCAGGAGAAGGAAGAAGCTGCACAAAGGTGAATCTTCTGGTCCTGCCAAGGATCAGTCTATCTTTACTGCATGTCACCGCAGATTCACTTGGTCATTTTCCAACCATCACAGTCTCCATTTTGGAGCTGTTACTGTGTGCAGAACAGTTTCATGTCATTTGAAAGGGCAGGCTTCTCTCCATGTTCTGGTGTTCTGTCATAATATATATGGGTACTTTAAGATAACAGGTAACAAAATAACAGGTAACAAAATTCTCAATTGTCAAAATGCAAGAACATTTTGGAGAATGTAGACCGACATTGCAGCTGGTCTGCTCCAGGCATGGTTCACTACTTACACCTTAACAACTGTGTTGCAGGTTGTTGGAGAAGGAGGAGGTGGCACGGCAGCTGGAGAGGGAGAAGGACTCGTACTCCACACAGGCACAGGAACTACAGTCTTCACTTGACGTCAGTATCACACTGTTCCGTAATATACAACTTTAAGATAATGATATGATATGTTGATGAAGGTAAATGATACTCATAGACAATTCAAACTCTACTGCTGGATAAAAACAGAGATCACTTCCAGGTGTTTCATCCATTGCTCTTCTTCAGCGTCATTAAATGAACTGACGGAATGTCCAGAATCTCCGTATTTATCCAGTAGTGTAGTTTGAATTGTCTATGAGTATGATATGATGTGATATCTGATGAAAAATCTATAACCTGCTCTTTGATTCAGACATTTTACACCCAGTTGCTAAGTTCCT
Organism: Branchiostoma floridae x Branchiostoma japonicum; assembly: GCA_013266295.2. NCBI lineage: Eukaryota > Metazoa > Chordata > Leptocardii > Amphioxiformes > Branchiostomatidae > Branchiostoma > Branchiostoma floridae x Branchiostoma japonicum. The sequence goes on from CM023840.1 coordinate 21,544,010, forward strand.
AGTGTAACAATGAAGATGAGCCCATTCATATCCTTGTTTAACTGTTGTCTGTTTTTCTTCAGGACTTGAGTGCCCAAAAAGAGATGACAGAGTCTGAACTTCGGGTAAGTTATGTTTGTGACTTTGCTTTTGTTTGTAGATTGGTTTACTCAGTAATGCATAGAAGCTTGTATGATAGATATGCTAAAAGATGTGCCATCTTGTGCTATAAAGATCATAGATGCAGCTTATTTTCCTCTAACTACTGCTGTGCTGATATTTCCACCAGGAGGAGGTAGTGGCTCGGCTGAACACAGAGAAACGCCTGCGGCAGGCAGAGGATGCCCTGGAGCGACTCGACCTTGCGCTGAGGGACCTCATCGGCGAGCAGAAGGCCAGCAACGGCAACCGCAGCAGCCAGATGGTCGCTGACGTTGGCAGTCTCAAGAGTAGGTCCTTATCTGTTATCAGATACTTTACTCAGGCCACGCCAATCAAATTTGGTGGTTCTTGGATTCATAGAAATACTGTACTGGAAAATCAACATGAAAAAATTGAGTCTGAGGGGAGTGAATATAGCCAGATCCCATTTATATTGACTTCTTGGTGAATTTTACTGTGGAATGTCCAAGAAGCAAGGAAATAGATCGGTGTGGCCTGATCTATTTTACTTAGTCATGGCATGCTGAATCTGCCTGTCTGGCCAGTTGTGCAGCAGCCTGATGTAAGCTGGTACTCATTGAACAGGAAAAGTAAAAACTAAGCTATAAGCTGTCTCTCAACTTTACCTGTTGTCACTGCTTTTATAGATGCTGAGATTTCTTTCCAAATTCTGTACAAATAACACTGGTCACTTTGAATTTGAGAAGACATTTTGGAATGTTTCCCTCTCAGTTTGATACTGGATGTACAGTTGATGGCCGTACCATATACAATCATTGTAGATAGAATATTACATGTATGTTTGACCTCAAACATTAGTCAGAGATCCCAAAGCTCCCAATGTCTTGCTGAATGTTAAGTGGCCAGTGTCATATATTTCTGGGTGGAGTCAGTGCTGTTGTGTCTCTTTTGTACTTGTCTTACATGATACTTCATGTAGCTGTAACTTCTTCCCTTGACACTTTCTATTCTTCCTTCGCATCTCCCTGTCCCCCCTCACCCTGACCTACTGCCCTTTCCCCCCTCACCCCTGACCCACTCCCTTCACCTCTATCCTGCTGTCCTATGACCTCAGCGACCTTTCGGACCCTGGAGGCCCAGCAGGCTCTGGACCGTCTGGAGGTCACGGTGGCAGAGTGTGCCCTACAGTGCAATGACCTCATGAACCTGGAATGTCAATGTCAAATCATAGCCGACATTGCCACAATTCGACGTAAGTTCTTCTCTTCCTTTCTTCCTCTTCCTTCATGACAAACCTTCAGAAGCTTCTTAAATCTACACTGTCTCTGTTCTGGCATAACAAATTCCACTGTGTTGACAAAAGCTATAGCCCCAGCGTCCCTTAAAAACCACCAAAGTGGTGATATAAAAAATAACTACTAGTATAGAAAGAAAGAAAGAAAGAAAGAAAGAAAGAATAGGATACTGCAGTAAACATTGCTCCCATTGGTACTAGCAATAAACAACATTACATCTTAACAACTTTGGAAACACAGAAATAGAGGAGCTAAAAAGAATCACCAAAAATAGTTACTCAAGCAACTGGATATGATTTTGGAGATTGTTGCTTGAGTAACTATTTTTGGCGTATCTTATCACCTGGATGTCTAACCTTCACCGACGTAAAAAGAATCAGCTCAAGGATTAGGATAAGCTTATTTGGCATGGAAGAATGTTAATACCATTTTCTTAAAGCTTATGATTTAGTTTAGATACACTACAATTAAGTGGAGTTTGGACAGGAAGATTGTTAGTAAGTTACCTTCATTTGACATACTTTCTGTTTGTTTCAGAGTTTTTTGAGGAATGTGCCCAGGAGGCAAAGGTTGATGCAGACAAGCCGGTCATCATGAAAAATGCTTTACACGCTCGCAAGAACTACGTCCGCAAGGCTGCAACCATCCGCTTCAAGAGGACCAAGTCCACCAGCAGCGCCAGTGGTGAGTCAGACACTGCAGGTTTAACAATAACTTTGTCATGGATTTGACTGTTGCTGCTGTTGTGTTTATGATGGGTAGGTGTTGTCTTTTGGAAAAAGTGATTTGATTTTGGGGCCAATCCTCCCAGCAGGTTTCTTTCAAACTGCAGATTGCGAGCATGTCCGTCCTATGGAGGAAACTGTGCTGACTTGGCGAGGTTTTCTCTCCAATGTTGTGAATATCTTTTTATCATCAGTTGATGATGATCATGCAAATTTTTTTCTTAAGGATTGAAGACTGCGAGAAAAGTCAAACCCACAGCTGAGGACAAAATCAACACAACATTCTAAGGACTGCAGACAGTTGGTAACCATGGCGACAGAGCACTTCCTCAGATTCATCCTTTTTATATCTTTTTTTTTGTTCAGAGAGGGGTCATTGTGGTGGTTTCTGCTCATTCCATCTTCTTTTCTGCCATTGCCTGTATTGTCATGGTGATCTGTTGTTGTCATGGTGATGTGTTGTCATGATGAGATGTAATCTTGGCAATGCATGATGGGATTGTTTATCTTCCCAGCATGCACTGCTTCTGAAGCCTGAAGAATGCATGGCTGTAAACATTAGTGATAGGTTACATGATAGCATGGAATGTTGTTACATGATTAAATATTTACTTCTTACTAGATATATGTGATGACTAGAAGTGGTGGCTTCACTGTAAATGTATAACAGCATCAGCTTAGATTTTGTTAACCCTAATGTCAAGGCCTAGACTTTACACTGCAAAGCTAGATTCTAACTCTCATCTCTCAGTGTCTGTTACATCATTGCTGTAAATAAAGAGACTGACGGTCCTGCATGCCATAATGGCTACATGTGTGTTCCACTGAAACTAACTTACTAAGTGGCACCTTCAGCATGTTTTACATGTTTTTATTGGGAAATTTGCACAATGATATTTGACCTGTTTTCCAGCCCCCTCCTCTCGACATAAGGGTCTGTTCAGCCCCTGCTCCGCAAGGCGAGCAGCCCGTATGGTGAACTCTGACCCACAGCTGAGGCACAGCATGATCGGCACCCTGGCAGAGGTGGAGAGGGATCTGCAGGTCATGTACAAGGACCAAGTGTAACAATGTCTTCTAGCAGCAGAGTAGGGTACTGCAAGTACTGTAGACCAGCATGGAACATTTTCCTCATATCTTCAATTTCTGTACAGAACAAAGTAGTTAATGAGTATTTAGTTGAATTAGAAGTAAGACAGAACAATTATAATCAAGGAATTTCAGAAGAGGGTTTTTATGTTTGAAAGGTAACAGCCACAAATATGTAAAATCTCCTTCTGTGAATCTGAGAAGCGGGAAGGCAGTGTTTTGGGGTCAATGTTTGTTATATCTGTTTGTATTTTATATCTTTTTGACATCTATGTACACCTGTTGTTTTGTTTCTTACCGGTAATATGGGAAAGTGCAAAATGGTGAACTAGCTAAACTCGCCGGTTTGTGTAATAGAAATCCATGTTATCTACAAATCATGGTGTAAGGGGAAAGTGTGAAAGGAAATGTTTTCGGAAAATTTTTATTGAATCTTTGTAGGCTATACATTAATAAGCTTTGTACAGCAGTGCCAGAAAATGCCCTAGCAGTTAAGGCTGGAGATCACACCAAATGTTGATTGAACCTCCTTGTTTTAAGAAGTATCTTCATCCTGACAGCCATATTCTGGACTGGGCTTTCTTGTGCCTTGGAAGCCATTACAAACGCTGGGACTCATACAGGTCTGTAGTTGTCTAAACTTTGTTCCCTCACAGCAAAAGAAGAAAATGGCCGTTTTTACTACAGCTTTCTTCATGTTTGAATGACTAACCATTTAGGCAAAGTGACCTTACAAATATGTGACATCAGCACAGCAAAAAAATGTATACTGCTCACCATAACTGCCCTGTTGTAGATGGTCTCCTTTGTGGGATCCTGAATGCCCTTTTCCACGGACAGGAATCAGCTGTTTTAAGCGTTGACACTCCCATCTGCCCTGTTGTCTGTCACACTGTAAGCATGACTGTGCCAAGAAGCTTAGGGTAAAATCCTACAGTGTCAACTAGAACTACAATTTTTCATCAAGATGTGCCAAGTCAGTCTCTCAAGCACTGCTGGGGGATCTTTCTCTGCAAACTTACAACTTGATGGAAAGTGCTTGGTAAAATCTGGCAATCTACTACAGTACAAAAGTAACAAAGCATCAGTGTATGCAGGCTCCCAGAGCTAATTGTTGAAACAGCCCAAAACACAGTGATATGTAAAGAGTGTAAGGCCACATCAATTCATTTGTTTAGTTCTCAAACATTTGTAACAAAAAAAAGAAGGATAGAGGATAAAATAAAAGTGGGTTGAGAGGAAAACTTACAAGGTTATGGACCTAAACCTCAGACACTGTTTTTATGTTGATCTTCCAATTCAGCCTTATCATTTGAAATCTGAAAGTCAACAAATTGAACTGGTGTAGCCTAAGCATAAATATTCTGAGACTGATGACAGAAACATCACCCTTCTTCCCCTCCAGCCTTATAGGAACCACGTAAACTCCTTTCTGTATATACTCGTACCAAGGCCAAGTCTTTTCAGTGGCAATTTCTATTGATGTGTACATTTCTTATGACAGAAATTTCAAGGTGATCATGATTATATTTTAATGTGGGTGTATTCTATCAACATCCATCTAATGTGTACAGATTTCTTGTGCATCTTAACCAGGAACCCATTGGACAGTTTTATACATTTTAGCTAGTGGCAGATTTTCCTGTCAATGAGTCCTGCTTACTGAATGTACAAATACAAAATCATGTGAAATTTATGTGTGGTTGCTTTAGTGGTGTATTGACTGTGAAGATACTACACTTTTCAGAAGCAGGTAACATTCCAGAATGTTATCCTCTGTTAACTTACAATGAGTTCAATACTTCGACAAATAACAGAAATGAAATGTTTGTATCAAAATCCCTAGTAGTTTCCGAAAATAAGTCTCTGTTATATCATTGGTTTATGTAAGAAATACTAGTAAATACTATGTAAGAAATATACCATGGTCCTCGAAAATGTGCGGGGAAATGAAACCCTATGGTGGCCAAACTCCCCTGGCAAATTATTCTCCCTGTTTGGCTCAATTTTACTATTTTACAACCTGCATTGTTAGTCTGGTAGAAACTAGAGCCTGGTGGAGACTATAAGTAGGTACAAAAGAAGTGAAGAGGAAAGCCTTTATGATTGACACTAACATTTATTTTTCCTTCATAATAAGTCACCGTGTGGTAGTGGTGAGTTCTGGTGGTTACACAGGTACATACATCACAAAACAATCCTTGCATACATGGAAAATTGGAAATGTTTGTGAATGTGGAATGATGTAGATCATACAGTTTTTGCTCCATTAAGATTGAGATGATGAGTTTGTATAGCTGCTCCATTTGATAAATTTTCAGCTGTCTGGATACCAGGACAACTTACTGAGAAGGCACATCCAGCTTGGCAAATGTCTAAACATATAACCCACAGAAATCAATACAATAAACTGTACATCAATGACCAATCCGTGTATTTACAGGTCTAAAAAATACATCAAAAATACATTTACAACTCTTGTTAACTAGTATATACACATTTTCTTGCAAGAAATTTTCAGCATGTCACACCGGGCACAGTTCACAGTGACTAGGATTAGACCGGTCCTAAGAGTAAGACTTTCCCATCATCTTAGTCTTACAGTGGTTTTACAATCCCATTTAAAAGCTTATTCCTGACAGTGTACAGTATACCCAAAATGGTGTTCGGATCTGCTATTACTAATGTTTTAGGTCTTGTTTTAGACCTTAAAAGCATTGGGATCTGAGCTGTAATTTGAGAACAGTTCGAGAATTGCAATCTTACTTCACCATTGAATGAAAAGCTCATCTTTGTTATAAAAAATGCCCCCAAGCTTTCCTACACTAGCACCAGAGATGCTGACATGTCTAACACCAGGATCTTAGGAGGGCAGGCTGAGATGAACAAATTGAGCAGAATTCCAGCAGTTAATGGCAACATCCCTGTGGGATTCCATAGCAGCGTCTGTGTGTCTACCCTGAGGTAGAGCCTGCAGGAAGCACCGTCATCCTTTATCATCTTTTCCCTGCACAGGATAACATAGAAAGAAATCAAATACCTAGCACACAACAAGGTCTACCATAACATTCTACTCATTCTACCATAATATTCATAACATTCCACTATTTTTCAAACATGGGCCCTGACCCTGATTCAAATAATAAATAAATACCTTGTTGCTGCAGGATTTTCTGCCGTGCCTTGAAGAAGGCCATGATATCAGCGTCGGCTCTGGCATCTCCAGTGAGGGGAATGGCAGGGGCAGCCGACCTGGGGGAGCGGAGCAGGATCACTGTTATCTTATTATATAATAAGTACACTAACACAGTTTTTTCTTCCTTTGCAAGTTATTGAACAAGCAGCTGAAGGAATATTCCAACATTTGTTTGTGACCGATCTTCAATTTTCTTGCCCAAACCTCGTAACAAAGGCCTTTGAATTCCCATCTGTACAATCATGTAATCTTACATGTGACCTAAGGATTTCCAATAATGCATACCTGGAGTCCTCTAACACTTCCCTGTGCCTGGGCACCCTCCCATGGGAACTGCCACTGTCACTGTGAGAGGACAGTCTCCTGTCGCCATGGTGACCAAGTCCCACTGCATCCAGGTTGCCATGGTAACTGTGTGAAGCCCTGATTGGCTCTCCGTCTGCTGTGGGATTGTCTGTAAAGGACCCGTGCCTGCTCCTCCTGCTGCTCCCCCCCTGGTGCACGTGGGATGGTCCAGGCTCCTGTGTTGGGTTGATGGAGAAGTTGGCTGCCATTTTTCTGGACGGGGGGTGCTGAGGGGGGTTTATGGGGGAGATGGGAGGGGTTTTCCAAGCTGCTGGAGGCTCTTGAGGGGGTTTCTGAGAAAGAGGAGGGAAAAAAACTACTTTAAGGTCTACAAAGAAGTCCCTAGGAGTCTAAGACTCGATAGAAATTCTGCAAAGCTAGTTTTCTACTGGTCATGACAAGAAGGACAGACACTGTTTTTTCTGGTTGCCTTCAGTTGAAGCATGATTTTGTTACCTAGTAGACACTATGTATAGTACATGTATTTCTGCTGCAATACCAATGAATGAGGGTACCTACCACATACAGTTCTTCTACAGAACATTGACTAAAATGAGGGCACCTACCGGAGCATGAGCGTTGACAGTCTGCTCTGCCCACCAGAGCTCAAAGTCCTTTTGCATCTGCAGCCGTGCCTTCTCCAGCAGATGTTGCAGGTGCTCGATCTCCGTCTTCAGAACCCGCAGACGGTTATACGTCACCTTGTAGCTAAAAGGGAGATGTGTCAGTCTCAATCCAGTTGACAGTTGGACATCTAGGTAAATCATTACATAATACCAACAAATATATATAGGTGTTCAATCTTTGTCCTGATTTCCTCACCTGTCCTTCTCATCCTCCATCTGCTGCCTCAGGTGCTGCTCCTCCTCATCCGGCTCCTCCGAGAACCCAACATTCTCACTGATGCCTGCAGCAACGTTCAATATCATTTATTTATCAAAAGTGCGATGGACATCCCTAACCAAAGCAAGGTACTCATTTTCACCTGAGTTAGAGTGAGGAATAGGTACAACACTAGGGCCTGCTATTGAGGCATACCCAGATCCTTCACATTCTACCAGTCAACAACCCTAACCACAAGACCACCTTTTACATGCAACAGAAGCATGTGTCTCACCTTGAGCAGCCCTGGCCATCCTGTGCTGCTGGATCAGACCCTTCACGTGATCTGAAACAAACAAACAAACAAACAGGCAGTCAGGACTGAGTAGGGTTTGGCAAGGTAAAGCATCATCTTAACTCTGAAGGTAAATACATGTAAAACATACGGCATAAAACATACATATGTAAAACTGTGGCGAGCACATCTATATCGATAGGAAAGCTAGAATTTTGCCAGTATCCATACTGTTTCCTAGAGTTACGGTGTACTGTGTTTATGGGGTACTGGACTGTTATCTAGATTACTGGTGTCCCATCTTGTTAATGTACTCTAGAAGTGTGGTATAATTATTCAAAAGACATGGCAAGAACTTGTTTTCTTTGTACCATTGATAGATGTGACTGTGAGTGAAAGATCTAAAACTGAAACTCTGATGATGATACTTACTGATCTGGGCCCTTGAGGAGTTGACTTTTTCTCCCAGCTGTTTTGCCTCAGAGTATCTGCAAGGAAACAGCATCAAAATCTGAACTTTTCTTCAAAATTGGAGAAACTACAAAACTGGAAACTAACAAAGCATCTACTATGTATGCTTGTGTTCCCATCTAGACACTTGGCAAATTTAATTACTCCCATTTTTTAGTTTTGTGGTAATGCAGCAGGGAGGATAGTTAGTTAGTTAGTCTTCCCTATGTTACCTTTGTTTGAGCAGACTCTTCTGGTCGTCGATGGTAACACTGTGTTTGTAGTCCCGCTTGAAAATCTCAAACGCCTCCTGCCTGCCTACAGACATCTCCCCACCTATTTTCCTGAGTCGTACAGTAGTACTTTGTGAGTACGGAGGTGTGGTCTCCTTCTCTCGTGACTCAGAATGGCCGAGGCTCCTGCTGATGTTCACACTCTCCCTGGATCGTTCCTCCCTGCATAACAACAATGGGAGCTCAATGACCGCACATACAATACGTGCAATAAGAGAAATGTTAGAAGTTTTTGTACTGGTCAATGATAGGAAAGTTGTTAACAGCCTGAAACTGTTTGAGATTTGCAATAAACTGGTACTGAGTGATGGGAGAGAAGGCATATATGCCTGCAATGTCCCCAAATTGAGGGAAGAACCCCTACTCTTATCAACAAGTTGGGATCTTTAACGTGCTAAAATAATATTGCCATAAACATGGGACAAAAGGCTTTACACCCTCTCCAAATGATGATCTGATTACTGAATTGCAGTAGCACGCACATCAGGGGTTTGAGAGGATTGTGCAATATGGACATGCACAAGAGCTACAACAATTCACCTGTTTCTGTTCTTGTTTCTGGAGGAGGGTGGTCTGCCTGGCCCGTTGGGCTGTGTCCCCTCCCCCGTGTGGAATGGAATGCCCCGCTCCTCCAGTAGCAGTGCTGCGTCCTGCGCTCGCTTCTTCTCCTTCTTCAGCATGTTCACAAGGATGTCTGAGGGTCACTGGTCAAGGGGCAACAAAACACCTGACCTGCTAGAAACCACAGTGGGTCGGTCTGTGCACTGCAGAAATCAGAACTGTCCACATTCTCTGCTGAAACTATCACATTGTCTAAACTTGACTGCAGGGAAACAAACTATACAGCAGAGCCTACATAAAGATGGCCTCTTTTGAGACAGAAAAAGACAGCTACAGACATGCATACTTTCATCATCATCATCCTCATCATCATCATCACCACTTTCATTGTTTCCTAGAGACCCAAGCTAGCTTCCAAAGTACCTGAGATCTGATCTTTCTTTAAGCAGAATACCATTCTAAAAGTTGCTAACGTTTCCTCCAGTCAGACATGTTAAGGATACTGATCTCGTTGTCTCGTTGCTGTAGTAGGTCCTTGAGTTTCTTGACCTCAGCTGACCCTGCCGTGGAGGGTGCACTGCCCAGCCCGCTGTCCTCGCTGACGGAGGGCTCCTCCTCCTCCTCCACTGCTCCGTTAGCCACTCCCACCTTCCCAGGATGCCTCTCCAGAACCATTCTCTGTCAACAACAGGGAGGAAAAATTAATGAATGAATGGTTTATTTTTATCATTGATGCTGTACAATTTCAGCCTTCAAGGCTGAAGTTGTCCCCAGTTTACCATCCTGATGAAGCTACTTACAGCGCAACAAAGCTGCAATCTCATTTCTGTAAACTTTCATTATAGGTTAATAACTTACAACAAAAATGAATCATAATCAATATTTCTCACTTTGAATATTCTGAAACATTCGTTGATTTTCCTCATATCAGCTCCGACAGGCAGTGTGGCGTCTGGGTCGGTGTCCTCAACGTACCCCCTCACCATCTGGTGCAGTCTGGGAAAAACACAAACATCAAACACATCACAAGGACTGGATAGTTAGTTGAGCTGATAAACCGACTTATATCCATTGCCTTTTACAGTGTCACTGACTTCTGACTTGTGTAATTATATGGCTCAACCAGGAGAGCTATGACTTACTGGTGACATTTGCATTCAATTAAGTGTAACCTCAATGTGAAACTACGACCGCCTCCGAAAAACACAGTTTACAAGCAAAATCATTATTTACAAGACATTTTCCAAAATACAACAACTTCTATCTTTATGACTAGTTGCTACCTAGCAAAAAGCCAGCTCATTTCATGAATCATACTGAATGGAAGGGAAGTACAGCCTGTTCTATACCATGGATAGCTGCCCTTACCTGTCCATGTCCTCCTCAGACAGGTCGTCTGTTGGCTGTTCACCTGTAGTCAGCGACAGCTGGTCCTTCAGCTCTGCGATCTCCTTCTTCAGTCTCAGCACCACCTGAGGGGGGGTTTGTATCACATTAACTTCTCAGTAACACTGGGCACTTTTACATTGGACACAACATCAGACATTTAGAATCCCAAACATCTCTACACAGTCAAACAATGAAAAAAATAGAGATACCAGAATACACCTGTGGAACTCATGCTCTTTCCAATGACAGCTTAACAAGGTTAACCACATACACGTACAATTGATATGAGATGGAGCTTGTTACAGTGTTTAACCTTCCACCTGCTGCCTGGGCCCATCACCAACACATATTTGGTGTTGACACACGACCTCAGCAGGGAGAAGGTTAACATTGTGCTGCTGACACCCACCAGTTTGGGATCAACCTCCTCGTTAAGGAGAGCGTCGTTCTTGATGAGAGCAACTCTCTGGGCAAACCTGCATGTAGAGATGGACTCCTGTAAACAAAGAGAAAATGTTAATTCCTTAGTCTACATCAGGGCACACCAACCATCACTACACAGAAAAACATAGTATAAACTTTCTGGTAGGTTTGAAAAATTGCTACTAAAGTTTGTAAATTCCTTAGTGATTGGTTACTCAGAGCAAATGAAGGCTGCTGGACAGACTCAAAAGTTTGGTGAGTTTTCAAGTGAACGTGAATGCATGCACATTCAGCATTTAAAAATCCCTTTTGTGTGGCCTGCAGTTCTACAAAACAGTACTCACATCAATATTCTTCTTCTCCACGGAGCAGGTTGCAATCATTGTTGTCATGCAGTTCCCACCAAGGCTGTCGCGTAACACCGAGGTCATCATGGAGTTACGGTATGGGATGTGGGAACGAGACTTCTCAGACAACGCCACAATCACCTACGTATGAAATAATACAACATAAATGATATGTTAGTGCCCTGCATCTTGCCCCAATAATGTACACATGAGCTGTTTATAGTACAGTACTGATGTGACCATGTTCCAAAAACAGTATCTCAAGAGGTAAAGACCTTATTATAAACACACCTAAGTTACTGTAGAAATAAACCATAGCCCTTTGGATCATTACACCTGGGAGCTCTTCTCTTATTTTCTCTCCAGATCCATGTACCGTTCACCTAACCTTTAGTGTATTTGATGGTTAATGTGACCTCCCGTCTATGACAGTTGTAGGTTACCTTACCTGTTCCAGGTAGTGCAGTGACAGGTTGATGTACTTGGCCTCTGCCAGGAGAGTTCCACCGACACCTGTCTTACCAACTCTCTCAGACCTGGGGTGGGGCAACACAAGCTTTCACCGACTTGTGGGGTTTTCATAATGAGTAAATTTAAGTACTATATTCAGCTGCTACTTCATGCCTGTGAAATAACCAAATAAACTATTTGCAGAGGCATACCCAGCAAGTTTAACTTGCTGTTTAAGTACAAATAAACAATAAACAAACAACAATTAAAAAAAACAAATCCATACCCTGCCAAGTCCACCAGGTGAAGTTTAGACCGGCGGATGGTTGCTGATCCTGGTTCTCGCGCCGTCAGGTGGATGGTGAAGATACAGTGGGACCGAGTGGATGCCTGGTTCATTGGCGTCTGGAGAAAAAAAATGGTGAAATACATAAGTTTGTCTCAAGCATTGATGTTTCTGACTTAGGGAGAAGAGATGATGTTCTAGTAATGCAAACATAGTTCAGTGTCTAGAAGTTGTCTCTTGGAATTGTACTGAGCAACTTCGTTAAAAAAAGTTGATGTTTTCAACATGAACAAGCTTGGCTTTAACCTTCTCACTACTACTGACGTAGCCTTTTGACAGGGTAGGCAGCTGGGGGAAGGTTAATCAGTAAATCCCTGGTTAGGCAGCTGGGGGAAGGTTAATCAGTACATCCTGACCTCTGCGATCATCCTGTTGGTGTCTCCTAGGAAGAGCAAGTTCAGAGCCTCCTCCTCATTCATGGCCTGATGAACAGACAGGTTCTTCAGGTGGATGTTCTGGTCTGTGTCTTCCATCAGGGATACCTTCCTACAGGGTTAATACGCTTTTATTGTCCTTTCTTATAATGGTCAATGAGAATCAGGCAATGACCTCGGGTTGGCAAAGCCCTCGTACATGAAAGCACAAATGTTGATATTTGAAATGTGTAGATTTTTTGTCTTTGATAGGAATTTGGAAGAGCTGATTTTTAGATGATGGAATCTTTATTTCTTTTATAACATTCATGACTCTAATTCATGATAGAAATATTTGTCTCTACAATATGTTAGAAATTCCAAATTGGTGCACATGTAAGACTCACGGCAGGTCCTCCAGCTTGGCAGCCTCATGTTTGGGGTCCAGCAGGTCGTAGCCACTCTCATTGTAGATCTCCAGGTATGACACGTGGGTCGTGTATGTAAACTCTGGGTGCTGTGAGAAAAGTATGTACATCAGTTTTATTTTACTGCAAATCTGCAATTCGACTGGTTTGCATACAATATACAGAAACTATCTGCATCACATACAGTTTCATTTTACATGTACAATCATAATCATACATGTATATCCCATATATATATGTATATCAAGTTCAAGTTTCATCATGATCAAGAAAATAAAACTTCATAGCATCTTCTAGCTGATTTATGATGTACTCATCTATCCAAAGAATTGTGTTAAACATTCCACATCTTTCCCTTTACTGAGATTGTTGAACACAATGCATACACTATTATACATAGACACTACGCGGTAACTGGAAAACTATTGAAGATTATGCTCATCCAAAAAAACTGAACTTCATGGGAGTTGAGTGCATAAAGCGTTTGGTATCAGTTGCTTTACCAGCTTTTTATATGACCTACCTTTTCATAGTACTCAAACAGATAGGACAGTGTTCGTGGGATGATTCCTCTGTCTGCGAATCTCTCTGCACCTCCAGTTACGGTGAAGGTCTTTCCACTGCCAGTCTGTTGGAGGAGGAAACAGCAAATCTTACTGCTACAGTAACGACTGTTATAGGACTCAAAACAGTATAACACAAACTACCTGTCCAGTCATCACATCCATGAAATTTCATGTAAAACTAGACTTTGGCCAACTTTCATGTCTAACAACTGATGTACAGCCTGACTACATCACACATCTACCAGCCCTTCCAATCAGCCCCTAAGAGTGAGAGATTGACCGTGTATTACAGGCTCAGACTTGGGCCAGGCAGAAAAAGGTTCATTGTTAGTTTACATCAGATTCATATCTTCAAATCATGACACCAAGAGACCGGCCCAATCACTCTGCACATGATCCATTCCCATCTTGTCTCAGACCAGGACTGGGGTCACCCTGGTCTTCAGCCCCTTGTCGCTATGTTGACCCCGTACAGAAAGTGTGTAAACATGTCACAGAGGAGGGAGGGATGACCAGGACAGGAAGTAAACAGGGAAGGGGAAATCCTGCTGACCTGGGCTGACCCTGACCTTTCCGGGATTGCTACAGTGCAGAACAGACTGTTTGATGTGGTTTTTGTGCAGGAAAGTGACAGAATTAGTCACAGTAGCTCCTTATAAAATACACAAACTGATGACTTATGAGCATAACTGCTGAATGAGCCCTCAGGGTGGTGTTTCTAGTGGAGCAGAGTTTCCTTTAGTTCTACATTGTAGTTGTCAAAAGACTTAGTGCATCTCCTGTATCACCCCAACATCACAGTCAGCTACTTATCTGACAAGTCTTCAGGTGTGTTTTGCAAGAAGGCTTACCTGTCCATAGGCAAAGATGGTGCCATTATAGCCAGATATGGCACTACAACAGGATAAAAAGAAAAAAGAAAGGTAAGTTAGTCATCAAGCTTTTTTTTAATTCATTTTATTTTTAGGATTTGTACATGTACAGCAAAACAAGTCATGACACATGTAAATACGTGTACTATCAAAAAGCTATCAAATGATCAGTAATCCAAACAGTTCTGTTCATGTGCAGTTGAGCAGGATAAGAGTTTGCAGACTTCTAATAAACATGATAGTGTTTTAGGAACTAAAACACTATGTACTTTATAGAAATGTAATTAACATGATTCATGCATTTCCTTGACACAAATGTCTTGTATTAGAAGCACCTAGATGCTACACCATTCAAACTTCTTTTTTTAATTGCTGTAACTGTTAGGCTGTGTGTATTAACCTTGTTCGTACCAAGCATGCATGACTTACTTGTCAACAACAGGCTGTGCAACATGTTCAAAAACTTCCTCTTGTTTGGTCTGCTGCTCAAACACACGCTGGAACCTGAACATGCAGAAATAAAAACAAGCACAAACCTGACAATTGTTTTCATTTCAAGTGAATTACGACAATATAATGACATTTGTATTACAATAATTTATCCTTAATGATAATTTTCACAATAATTTTCCTCAACAGGTTTGACAATTGTGGCAAAAAACGGATGAGTAGTGAGTAGTAAGAAAATTCACTACAGAAGAAAGTCTACAACTGAATTTTCTCTGTACTTTTCCAAGCCCTCATTAGAAGTGGCCTGAACCATTTTTACATGATATCACCTGAAGTTGTACTCTTCCTTAGTGTTGTTTACAATCTGGCTCTGGTCCTTCGGCACATAGAAGCTCAGTTTGGGCCCACCAGACTCATCCTCGTCTATTTCATACAGCTGAAACATCAACAATAACTTCTGTAAGTCTTACAAACCTCAGGGTGGTTTGGGCACCAGTTCTAAACTTTCATTTTGAGAAAAAGAAAGTTCACTTGTATCTGCATTCTGCCTGTTCTGAACCCTTTTAAATTGCCTTGATTGCTGTGATGGAGGACAGGAAGAGTTGCAGTGGGAATCAGTGCAGAGGGAAGTTCTGAGCAAGCTCCACAGAGTGAGAGAGAGTGTGTTTCTTCTTTTTATTAATTAAACTTGGAGGGCATATATAAAGTAGTCTTGGTCTGTTGTTGGTTATAGAAAACTGGAGATGTTTGGTTAGCCTTGAACAAGTGTAGGCAGAGCATTTGTTCAGAGTCAACACCATTCACGAGAAGCACTGCAGTTCGAAGCTTTACATCTAGAGCCCGCTAGTGTCGTCAACAACCATTGTGACAGTCATACGACGGCTCTTCTGTCATTTGTGTAAAGCCAGCCAATTCCTTGTATCACATTAAAGTTTAAAGAAGGTGCTGACTCCAACACAAAAGGAATTGTTCTCTATGGATGTACTGGGCAGGTAGTCAGAACAATGCGCTGCAGGGAGCCATGTTCTTGGGACAGTCCTTGTTGCTAGGGCAAACATATATCTTCAAAAGGTGGGGCACAGTATCTGTGCATAAGACATGTGTCTTTTGCCCGATAAATGCTATTCTTCATATCACATCATCCTTTCAACTTTTCAAAAGTTTTTGACAGAAATACACACAGACTTTACTCTGATTTGATTTTTGTTTCAAGTTCAACATCACACAATACCTCAAATGCTCTTGAGTGATAAAGGTAGCATATCTTTACATCCTTGACAGAGGTATTCTAACATCCGTCTTCTGCAAATTACACACACAAATCTTTAAGAATGTATGCAATAACACTTGTAGTTATTATAATATTGTATAATATTTTGTCACATCAGTGTCATAGTTACTGTACTTGAATACTTACCCCGGTCTTGCCTTTTGTGGGCTTAACACGGCAAAAGATCTTGATCGTTTGTTTTACCATGTTGATCGATTTCCTCTAAATGATCCTTAGATTGCTCATAAGGAGTTCCGACCTTTAGAGTCGGCCAAAAAAACCTAAACAACGGGAATGTTTACACGAATCTCCAAACATTTTTCAAGTGGTCCGCCATCTTGTGTGGTATTCCACATTACGCATGCGCACATGTTACCGTCATTACCACTTATCGCAAGAAAACACGAGACTTTACGAGACCCGCCGATCGGACTTCCGAGGTTTACCGAATATTACGTCACCTGCTCGCTCCGTCATTTCCGACTCCGTCCGACTGTGAGCACCAATTTTAGCAGTCTGCCTATTTTGACTGAGAGGGAGGGCACGAAATTTGACGCTATCATGACTTAGACCGCCGGTAAGTCAGTCTTCCTTCCTCCGGCCACAATTGTGCCACAGTTGGGGTGTTCGCTTCGGTGATGGGCCAGCGCGCCAAGTGAGTATTTCTTTGTCAGACGATCTGACCGGCTTGGTGATTTGTTCACGGGGCTCCATTTTCCACAGGCTGCCGTTTGACATGTGTGTCTTTGTGTACGTAAAATCAGCCTTTGGAAAATCTGGGCAATTTTGATTACTATTTCGAGCCTGTCCTAAGACAGATCTAAGACTGGGCGGCGAGACGCAGACTGGAAAATCACACAAACTTTATCTTCAATCAGTTCCCAAGCGTGTCAATGTTTATTTTCTAATTTCTTGTTTGACTACATCGCAAGTTCGTTATGGGAACAGTCTGGTCACAGTTCCACTCACCGTTCAAATGTTGGTTCAGTATTTTTCTGTCTGGCCAAGAATGTTGTGTTTGTCTCGCAACCGCGACTCCTTCCAGTCAAATACGATGCTATTTTTTTCTACCAACCCTCCCGAAAGAGAGATGTTGTCACATTTCCTGGGGTTTCAGGAAAGACCCGAACAGGAAGCTATGAGGTTATGAACCATGTTGGGAAAATTTTTATCTTGTTTCATGATGGGTAATTTAATCAACCAAACATTGTTCTGATTACATGTGACCAGTCTGAGAGCCTTGTTCATCACTCCATCTGTATCTTTAAATTTGAGAACTTCCTGTGCCTGAGCTAGCCCTGATCAGGTTTGGACCAGTTCAATGATTTTGAGGACAGACAGACCAAAATGTGTATCGCCCTCTGGGACAATAACGATTGTTCCCAGCCCCCCAAGCACAAAGGGATAACATTTCACTGCTGAATGGTGTGGGGAGAATGAAAGGACGGCAGTGACTGGTGTTTTTCAAGTGTTATCACGCTGTGTTATGGTCACTGCCACACCTCAGATGGTCTTTTGTGTTCCTCTGTCTCACCTGAGGTTCACCTGTGCAGGTAGGCACACAGGTGCATACAGGTGGAGCATGCATGTACGAAAAGGTGAGAGAAAAAGTGTTATTACCACGGCGGGGGGCTACATACCTTCTCATCCTGTCATTACTGGCTTCTGTCCAGAACCGACAGGCTCACGTAATGGCAGTTATTTTATTGGCGCACTCAAATGGCCATCAACCACTCAATACCTGTTTTTCAACGTAGCTGAAATGTTCAAAATACCTCCGCCTCGTTAATCAATTAACCCATTGGTCTGTTTACACCTGGTGTAATGATTTTTGTTAGAAGGGTGGAATGTATAAGGTAATAGTGTTGCTGTGTTGTGTTTTGCATGTAGGTGAGTACAGGAGACATAGCCATGCCGCGTAAGAAGCGAGGAGGCTGCTGCAGCTGCCTGGGAAGGAACGATGAAGCGCCAGAGATCACCTACGCGCTGGATAATGGCATCGCACTCCACCCCGTGGAGATGGCCATCCCACCCATGCCACCCCCAGAGGAGCTCAATGCCAAGTTCAACGAGCTTGTGGTGAGTGCTGATTGCATGGAAATCAATCAATGACCAGCCAATGCTTGGCACAGACTGATTGCCAGATTGCAGCTGAAAAATCAAAGTTATCCTTTCAGTTTCAGTTTTACTCTGTTTTACCAGGCAAGAATGCCTAAAGGCACTTTCAGTGTGGCCTTGGAAAGACTCCATGTACAAATGTAAAAAAATGATAGAATATGTAACATAATGTAAAGAAAGTAACATAAAAATTTTGCTCTGGTTAACACAATATACAGTAGATCACATAGCTTAACCCCATGTCAGATTGATAATACCCTCTATAGAACCTGGGAACCTATAATTGATAGTGATGTTCTCTGGTTGAGTGACAAAGCTGTAGAGTGACAGACAGTCAGAGTGTGGTGTGTCAGACAGGCATTCAACACCACCATCCAAAACTGCTGCTCCATTCAGGGAAGTCCCTGTAGTTAGTTGGGAAGGTCTTGACCTAGCAGGCCCAGGTCACCCTCATTGGCGACTTCCCTGGTGCGGTGCAGATCAGAGGCTGCTCCAGAAGTGTCAGTGGCCAGGCTCAGGCAGGGTAGGAAGCCATCACTCCTGCTGCACATAGCCAGCTCTGGGGCCACCCTTTCATACCCATGCAAATCACACGGTCTTACAATTACAGTCTCGTGATGGTGGACACATCACGTAGGGGCAGCACTGGGACTGACCTCTGCTGAAAGATTCAGGTCAGCTCCTGAAAAAATAAAATGTCTACAATCCTTTGAGCTGGCCTAGCTTTGTTGTGGGGATATACCTTCTTTTGAGAGTGTACTGGCCACTTCCAATCCAGGGATGTTAGCTATAATCTACTGAAGAGGCTCCACCTTTTATTGACAGCAACAGTTCTCCTACCGGGGTATATCAAATTGCAGAAAGCAGGATGTTTAGCAGAAACAAACTTGTAAAAGCCTTCAATCAATTGGGCACTTTTGAAAAACCGCAGACTCTTTGTCATGGGGCGGGAGGTCAGAGTATTTACTGTCATTTCTTTCTTGTTTTCTTGTGTTCTAAATTGGTCTTTGCTTACAAAGGCAATGTAAACATGACTGCTCTTCTCTGCTAGAGGGAAGACCCTGGAGAAGCTTTACATAAGAGAGGACTATGTTTCTGTCTTCTCAGCAAACAACAGGACAGTCTGGTCTGAAGAGCCCTTCAATGCCGTGAGACATCTATTGTGGTTTCAGTTTACTTTTGCTCAATCTTGTTGGCCTAAATCTTTGGTTCTCAGGTTGCTTTGCTTTAGAAACAGGTGACCCCGCTTTAGGGGATTTACCCAGGGCCGACCTGCTGACAGGAATCAGGAACTGCTCCACCATGCAACAGCAAGGCTGAAACAAACTCAGCAATAATCCTATGCATACCAGCTGAACATGCTAAACAAATACATGTATTTTTAAAAGAACAGTGAGCAAAAACAATATCTTTCCTTCTCCTTTTATACCCCCTAGGGAGGGAAGTACTGAGGAAAACGTATTGCAAATATATCAGCAAGACAAAACTAAAAAATAGTCCAACTTCCACCAGCTAAAAGTATTGATCAGATATTCGTAGAAAATATGTTGTAAAGTTTATAGCAACAGTGAAATAATTAGCAGCTTTCATCAACACATGGCATACTTACATGTAGCTGTTTCAATTTAAAGATACACATTTTGATTTGTTGATATGTATTTTTGCAACCTTGAATACCTTTCTGGATATTTTCATGTCAGGTCTAAAAACTGCTCCTGGAAAAACTAAAGTTGTTGTTCCTTCCGGCATTTTGTCCTGTAATTATGTATAAACATTGAGAGATGGGGTGGTATAAAGTCAGAACTGTCAGTGTCCCATTGTGCCAGGACATGCCACAATGAGTTGGGATGGTGGGATGAATAAAGACCCTGCCAGGATGAGAAGACAGCGCAGTTCCTGTGTGTTTGTCCCCAGAGTGACACTGCCACTGACAGATTGATGAGAGCTGGAGGTTGGCAGATACAAACTGGGGCAGCTCACATTATTATTTACCCTGCCCCCCTCCCACCCCATCAGCTCAGCTTGTCTTACATACCCTGTTACTTTGATCCCGCTACAAACAGTTTAAACACCAGCCAGATTTACAGCTGACTTTCATTAGCATTAAACTGGCCCTGCTGCTCAGACTCAGCCAGCCAGATCACACATTTGTTTTTCCTTCAAGCTCTGCGCAAACCAGTTACAAATGTACCCAGCAGGAGAAAATATCAGGGCATCCGCTGAAAATTTATCAGTGAATTTTAAAAAATAACTGAATTCATTTTCAAAAAAGTCAAAGCCTTTGTAGACGTTTTCATTCTCGGAGTTCTGTCTTCAGGTTCCCCTACAATAGTATCCAGAATGTAACTCTAATCATAGTTCACATTTGTATGCATGGCTCTTGTTTTGTTGTTATAGTCTGATAATTTGTCTGACAATATAGAACCATCAAATGAGGGACATAAAAGCCTCTGCATTCATTAATTACATTATGTGCACTACTGCCCTTCTGCTAGTCAGTCTGTCGGTGTCCTGCATATTAATGATTTATATGCAGGGACAGACTCTTTGGAAAATTAGCGGATAATACACAGGGATTAGCAATATAATTTTTCATGAAGATCTATTTATTTTATTTATTTATTTCTGTCATTTTTATACAGGGTAGCCCAATTAAGTGCATTGCACTTCTTTTCAATGGGGCCCTGTTTTACACAACAAAAACACAACAGTCACATACAAACAGTAAGAATTGGCATACAATAAATAATGATAATGGCAATAATAATAAAGAAAAAAACAGTAACTAACCAATAACAATAATAATCAATGATAATAAGAAAAGTATAAATTGTCCAGTCCAGTCATTGTCCAGTTTAGTATTTGGTATTTGGAGGGGTCAGATCTGCCAATGAAATCAAAGCCTGATCTTGAAAATTGCTTTGAAAATGTATGTGATACACACATGGTTGTAATTTTCAAAATTACTAGGTATTCGTTGTTATGTCGAATCATGTCTCTCTCTCTCTATGTCCAGGGTTCTGTGGTGCCCCTCCCCACCATTGGTAGTGCAGACAGAAGTGTCATGTAGTCGGTCTACAGGGCTCATCTCATCTGTCCCTAATAGCTACAGTGTAGCACAGTAATAACCAAGGATTAGTGACAATGCTTTAAAAGACAGCCTTTATGGCTCTGCAGACAATTATCAAATGGGTCATAATGGGGGGGGGCTTTTATTGGGATGGAAAGTATAGAAAATATGTATATATTAATATGGAAAATCACACTGACTGATTGGAACATTAGCTTCATCAAACAAAATTTAGGTCCCTGAAAATAAATATGTGACTTAATGGAATGGGTCATTGCATTATTTATGAAGTGCTAATGATAACTAGTTCTACATTTCAGTTTGTGGCTGCAGAAATGAAATAGAATGTATCAGATGTCATCCATCCAAGAAGTTGATTTGTACATCTCAGAGCAATTTTGTGCTCCAGTATTTAAAGAACAGGTGTTTGCACTTGTAAAAAGAGTTTCTGCCATCCAACATGACACAAACATTGAAATTTGAAAAGTATGCTGTTGAACTTTGAAATAAAAATCTGCTTCTTCTCAGACTAAGTAGACAGCAAATCCAGTAAAGACCATGTTCTGTGTCTGTCCTGTTGATAACACGACAGTTGGAAGTGGCAGTTGTAACTTGCAGCTCCGCTACTCTGTGTACTTCAGAGGAGTTATTTGGCACTTCCTTTTTGTTGTAAACTAGACTGTGTTATTGATGCTGACCAGTCTTAGGTACCTTCTCTATTCTCTATACATCATCCCTGAATCCCTCTATTGTTACCCCAACCCAAGGGAGGGAAGAAAAACAGCGCTTGACATCAGCAAACAAGAGAGTGCAATAATGTTTTTGGCTTGTCTGTCTGTCTGTCTGTCTGTATATATGTGTTTTTGCATATAATTTATGCAATATATACTAATTCACTCAAATGTCCTTAATTTTCCATAAAAGGGATTTGTAGGATTGATTTTTGTATAAGGCAATAAAACCACATTTGCATACCATACATCATAAATGTTAAACAACAGATATAGTAGAACCTAATTTTATTTTGATGGTCCTACAGTCTAGTACAGATAACAATAGTGACCTCCTCCTACAATACAGTATTTAGGATGGGGGTGATGTATGCCATCGCTAATTGTTTCTCTTTGTTACAGGATGAACTTGACCTGACAGCCCCATACCGGCAGAACATGCTCAATCTGCCGCCCGAGAAGAAATGGCAACTGTACTGCAGCAAGAAAAGGGTAAATACATTGCCTTGTGCTGACCATAGTTACACAGTACCACAGGTCTATTATTACACATGCCCCTAACTATCAACCCTCAAGCAGATCCTTTTATATCCAAGACAGTATCCAATAGGCAAGGCAGTATCCAACAGGCAAGACAGTATCCAATAGGCAGGACAGTATCCAACAGGCTACGAAAGGCCAGTTGCTCAGCAGAATTGAGAGCATGAGAAACATTACAATTTTGCCTTTCTACATCTGCTTGGAGATTATACATAGGTACCACATTTTCCCCAGCACGTCGGCAGAATGTACTGCGCCTGTGCACAACCCTGATTTTTCACGTTTTTCGTTGGATGTTTGGTCAACGTTGCATCAAAATTTTGCCTGTTGCAGACAATATCTTTTCCTATTAGTCTATACAACATCTGAAAACTACAGACAGGCTGTCAACCTTATATGCTCTAATACAACCTTATATGAGATGTTCTGCCAAAGTGCTATGCACAATATAGTATTTACATTACGGGTTTTGCGCAGGTGCAGTACGTTCTGCCGACGTGCTATGTTCCCCTTATGTCAGCACTACACCACAAACAAAGGCAGGACAAGGGGCATCACTGCACACTTTTGTTTCACTGTTTCACTATTGCAGGGGTGCTACAAGGGATCTAAAGTAGGCCCACAAAGTACCCAAAGCCTCTGTTATCTCTGCCAACAGACAGAAATAGTCAGTCTCACCCTGGCAGTTCCGGCCGTTTTATTTCTTACCAAGTGTCCACTATCAGCTGAAGTATTGTCCTTGTGTATTTACTTTAGATGTGGAGGGAGTACTGTATATTCCCTCCCCTCCCAGACCCCATGTTGGGTTCCATCAGGCAGTTACAAGGATGACTGGGGAAGCTAAAAAGCTCTGGTTGTGTTTCTGCTGGAGAAGTTCAGAGGTTGTGTGATTTACTCATGTCCCTTAATTCGCGTGCTCTCTGTGCGGACCTGTGTGGGCCTGGTGCCAGCTGGGGTGAGACATAACAGATGAGGCTGGCGCTCTGTTCAGTCGTTATCTGCCTGGAGAAGTACATCAAAGTTCATAAAACACTGACAAAATCTTTATGTCTTCTAGTGAGAAATGTGTGCAGCAGTAAAGATATCCTTTAATGTTGTGTTAACTTGTGTATAGCTATATAATGTATAGAGAGAAAGAAATGTAGGAGAAAGTATAATATGCTGGGACTAGTACGAAAATATTTTGGAAACCTTGTCAACACCAAGCCTGTTACTGTATGTATGAATGAATGAATGAATGAATGACTAAATGCCTGGTTTATTTGGACAAGTCACAAGGATATGTTATAGCCATAGGCTGAATTTTGCAATCTTTACTAATAACTGAGTCACATGTATAAAAACATATAGAACATGTCTGTTCCACAGTTGTACTGTTAAAGGGAAAGACTTTCTCCACTTGCTAAGTTGGAGTTTGGCCAAACTTTTCTATTACTAGCTGCCCTGGGTCACACAGCCAGGTGTGTTGGGGTCCAACGGGGTTCCAACAGTTATGTGAGGCCTGACTTATTTGGGATTACACAAAGTCTTCCCATCATAGATATGGTTATACATGTATCTGCTTGAGGGAGTTATATCTGTACGATATGGTTATATTTGTACAATGTGGTTCTCCTCTGATTAATGAGATCCCTTAGGTGTTGAACTTGATCTCTGTGTTTCCACACAAGCATCCTCACCATCCAGCTTCAGAAATGCAGGATGATGTTTTTTCTGGTCAGCTTGCCTCCAGGCTTTGTTGTCTTTGGACCTGGTCACACAAACTTCCTGAAGATCCAGTTGATGAACGTTCCCTGTGTGGTTAGCCTTGGTTTGTGATCCTTGCCAACTGTTCTGTGGGGGTGGATGGCAGCTTAGTAAACCAGTGCTGGCACACTGGAACTAGCACACGTTTGTATTGTTCCTAACAAGTGAAAGTTAAGCTAATACCTTTAATTGATTGATACAGATAGCCATTTGCTGCTGACTTGGTATTACTGTATATGTAATACTGACCACATGCAAACAATATGTAAAAGTCAAATGGCCTATGTAACAAGACTAGTGAATATTCCTTGCAGAATACCGTGTGAAGATTCTATGGAAGGAACCACATTGCCTTGCAACACTTTGACAGGTTGATATCAGTTCATGATTTACCGGTATTTTGTATTTCTTTGTTGTAGTTTGTAGTTGAGCATACAAAAGTCGCTGTACTTTGTGTTGCATCAATAAACTAAATATAAGCTTTTGCATGAGTCAGCTCACACCTGAACTTGTGACTGCCAAAGTTTATAAAACTTGAACTGTCCCTGGTGAAATACTAGTATTAATGTCAGGTGGATAGAGGGACCATGTAATCTGTAGCCCCATGGACAGCCGCCTGTCCTGTGAGTTGGCAGGCTCTGATTTACCAATACTCTGTGTGTCTGTGTAGGATCCAGGCATGACACAGGAATGTAGACATCGCAGTGCTTAGGCCTGCTATGTGAACCTCCATACCTCACTGGCTCGCTCAGTGCTTAGACCTGCTATGTGAACCCCCATACCATACTGGCTCATGCCCCGCTGTGGGGGCTTAGCTAGCATTCTTTGATGCTAGGTACTGTCTGTGTGGCTGAGAGAACCTTACTGTGGAGGATTTGGTGATACACAACAGTTTTGTACATAACAAGATGGCAAGTCCAGGTGCTGGCTGATTCTTATCTGTGCTCTGGTGTGGAAGGGAGGGGTGGGGGCAGCCTGACACTGGGTGGGGATGGGGTGGGGCAGCCTGTCTTAAGAGAGGGTGGGGAAGGGGCAGCCTGATGTTTGGTTGGGAAGGAGGCCATCAGGCACAGTCAGGAGGGGGAGGGGGGCAGCCTGACACTGTTGGGAGGGGGACAGCCTGACACTGCTAATTAGCCAGACATTCCTGTCAGCAGCAAAATGTTCTTGTTGAAATGTTGAAAACATGCAAACTGGACAGGGAGTGCTAAGTAGGAGCATTTCCCAATTAAATTCCAGAAGAAAAATTGAAGCTAGGAAATAACCTCCAAAGACATGAAAATAGCAGCTCTGTAATGGGGGGCAAATATTTGATTTTCTCACTTACAAGTGACATCAAACTGTCATTAAGTGTAAAATGATACGACAAACAAGGCAGGTATTTCTGTAGTATGTTCTTTACTTGATAAGAAATAGAAGTCTTCGTCATCTGTAAATAGATCAAGTACCTTTCTAAGAATCCAAGGCATTCCTTTAAACTTCTAGATCTGTCACCATTTTGAAAATGACATGCTTAAGCCTCTGACTACAGAACTGGAGAAACAGAGGGATTAGATGTCTAGGGGAAACTTTCTGCATACATTGTTTTGTATATGTTTATATCCCAGTGGAAACTCTCCTGTTTTCAGCTCTTTCACCCATGTTTCTACTCACACTAGAATGTATGGGAACACATCACGATATTCTCTCTCTCCCCTCTGTAGTGGATATCACTTACTCCACTTTGTCTGCTGACTTTGAACTTCCCACCGACTCCCGTTATGGAAACAGTGCTCGGCTGAAAGATGTTTTGGACAAAGGAGAGTCAAGCTTTTTCACGCTCCAAAAGAGAGACGGTGTGGCATTCCGTCCGAGTTGTTTCCAAGACTGGTGGGCTATTGTGTGGGGTGACCCTTTCGTTTGGATGCGAAATGCCCCATTGTAGAATACAGAGCACTGCCATTACTGCATTAGGTCTTATTCAAATAGAGATGTTGTGGTACTCCAGGCTAGTTGTGTGTTATAATGGCCTTCTATAGTGTAAAGTGGGGCCATAACTCTGCATACAATATACCGCCAATTCAGCAAGGCCCTTGCTGAATACTGAGTCATCAAAGTCAGACTCAAAGTCTGGAAGTCAGTGTGGTTTGAGATGTATGCTGGGGTCAGTATACTTGCGTCATGTATGTTTGTGGGTAAACATGCAACATTGACTGAGATGTGCAATACTGATTGGCCACCACTGTAGCGAAATGTACACTTGGCAGATATTGTGGATGGCCACAGTGAAGTGAAGGGGTATATCTATACTCGATTAAAGGTTGACACGTGTCAAAATGACCACACCTTATGAAAGTTTATTGCCTGTTTTCTTTTCCGAAGTGCAGTTGTTTTTTTGTTTGTTTGCAGATTGATTTACTATGCTGCAGTAGTGACTACACATGTGTATTTATATTGTATGCAGAAGTCACATTGATGTTGAACATTAAACCAGGCAAAGTTCCAGACCAAAACTCTTACCTAGTCACTGAGAACCTGAAAGTTTCCTTGTGGGGAGCTGGTACTGACCTGGACCTCAGGGTGACGGTCATGACCTGTGTGCAGTCCGACATCCCTTGTCATGTTCCTGTCAAAATAACTCAGAATCTCTGCCGATGACAGACAGTAGGACTTTGAAAAGGAAGTTTTTTTATAGGAATCTGCTATTTGTCAATCGGTGTCCAGCACAAGTTGCTCTGCTCAAAAAACAAAAGAGTCGTACACAAAACAAACTTTCGTACAGACTACACCGGCAAACGACAGCTTTTTCAAAAGCACTTGTTTTATAGGATTCTGCTATTTGTCAATCGGAGTCTGTTGAAATGTGTGAAAATTATTGATGAAAACTCTGTGGTCCAAAAAAACAACTGTTATAGTCTGTGTAGCCTATCTGGAAAACAAAAAGACAGAATATTTTACTGGGAAAACAGGACATAGTTCACTCTTGTAAACATCTTTTTGGCACCCAAGAACTTAGAATTGATTGTGATGACCTTGGATAACCTCTGGGTGACCCTGGATTCAAGGGCGTGGCCCTTACCAAGTTGTTGGCACTCACTAGACATTGCTAGAACTATGTAGTATGTATGCATAAGGGATGTATGCATAAGGGAAATGCTAAAGCAGCTTAGAAAATGTTTCTAGCTTTTGGTTGCCAAGTAACAAATTGACATGATCTGTTTTGTTGCCAGGTTACTCCTAAGTGAAGTTAAGTTTGGATGCTTGATTGATAACCCTGGCCTTCTGCCTGCAGACATGTTTACTCAGAACCCTGCAATGGTTTGTTTTCAGTATCATAAAAGAAGATGAACAGCCATCCAGAACTGTTATTGTTCCACAGCAAGGTGACATACATGAAGTCATGGTTTTAAACAGTCTCATTTGAAGCAACATAAATATTATAACAAAAATGTAATCCTTGTCGATGCATGCCCATCCCAGTAAAACATGTGCATTTTGAAGTCTGGCAAGGGGAGTGGAAGGGGACAAGGCAGTATGGGTAAAGGAGTGAAGTCTGCCACCTCTGCCTTTTTTTGGAACTTTTGTGGTTGTCACCCATCTGCCCAGAACCCTGCACCTGCTGTACCAGCCAGCCTGTACATCCATGGTCCAGTGGCTGTAGACAGGTCCACAGTCACACCTGACTACCTCCATCCCTCAGGGAGACCAGCAGAATGGATGCCTGCAATTTACCAGGAACACTTCATTATCCTGCTGCTGTGGGAGAAAACCTGCTCATCTGAAACAACTGCAGTTAGAGTAGTGGAGAAATTAGTTTTGCTTGCACAGTCATGATCAGCTGGGGACATTAGGAGTTAGCATATATCATTATGTCAGGAATTGGGATAGAACATGAATATAGTATAACTATAATAGGGTGTACTGCATGGTGTGTCCATATGATATACATGTAGTAATAGTGGATTTTCTTTACTGAGGGACATAAGGATTCAGGCGTGGAAATACTGATTGCATATATGCATTTTTTTCACCTTATTTTTTCAATGTGGGTATACTGGTGCACCTAGACATTTGTGTAGGGTCCATGCATAAAGGTAATATTGCAATAAAGTTACTGAAGGATGGGGCCAATTATGAGCTATGAAGTGCTTATCCAGTAACTAAATTGATCAATTTTTTTATAGGTCCAGCAGCAATTTTGGGATTCGGCAGCAGTCAGGAGAAATAAAATCAATGCTGTAAAATCGATTGAAGAACCCTGCTTGGCTCATATCATAGGTTCTCTCAGGCTTCTGGTGGTCCTTGGGGGTATGTAAAAGCCCTGGAGCCGAGGAGCTAGCCTATGTAGGTCCTAGAAACAGTCTTGCATGGACTGGAGGCTAGTCCTGTTGAGGTTATCCAAACATTTGCAGGAAAGGAGGAGCTTCCCAAGGATGTGTTTGGTCTGTACCCTCACCATGACTAATGCCTGTCCTGCCATGCACTGGGGGAAACCATTGGAACCCACAGCAGCGCAAAGATTACAAAAGCCATCAACCATCCGGGTCTTGCCATGGTTGCTGTTGAAAGTATTTTTACTGGAGTTTCTACTGAAGTTTCCTGACACAAAAGGACTGGATACAGTCCATTAACCTTCCTTATATACAGAAGTAAACACAATGTAACGCATGGCAGAGCATGGGCCAAACCTTCTAATGTACCAGAAACTTCATAACTGTTCTTATTTAGTCAACTGTTAGTTTTGGGGTATTTTCTAGCCTGGATTCCTCCCGGTTAGGCTTACTTCCACTCCAGTGGTTTCAGAGTTTGATTATAGGAAGAATCATGCAGATAACCAGGCTAAGTAATTTAAGCTGCTCACCAAAGCTCTTTATTGTTTTGTCTGAAAAGTCTCAATTTCTTGCATTTCTACAGGAATTGTTATAATCTCAGCTAAAACTAACAGGAAAGCTGTCTATGTGGGCTGATTTAACAGGTGATCACCGTGGCTAAAACTCAACAGCCCATGAGGAACACTGTTGCTTTCATGATAATCTCTTTTACTTAAGTGAGGGGAGATGCCCAAGTGTGCAGAAGTGGCCCAAACTGACCATTTCCTGCTAAATCAGTTCTACTAGTAGTAGTACTACAATGTTGGGGCAGTTGAAATAGACAACATTGTAGTACTAGTAGTAGAATTTGACAGTCAACCTGTAATAGGATTCAGATTCAGGTGTAGTATTTCTCAAGGCTGTGGCACTTATTTGAACACCCAGCAACTGTAAAGGGAACGCAGCACAACAAGAGAGGAAGAAGAAACATGTTCTTATTTTTGCTAAAGGCAAATGTACAGTCAAACCTTGCTAAGATCTTGTGCCAAGGTAATACAGAAGATTGTACAGTGTCAGTAGGAAAAGCAGTTATCATGAGCTGGAGGTCTTCCTGTGTAGGCAGTCAGTTCATTAGGTTTGGCTGTACCTGAAGTTGGCTGAACATGTTTCACCACAGGAGTTACTGTAAACCTGAAACTTTTGCGGTGGTTTTATTTTTGCAGGTTTTCACGGTGACCTCTCCACCGCAAATGCATGACACTGCAGATATGTCTTCCTTGTATGACTACTTTACTATAGAATTGTTTCAACCGCGAATTTAAAACACGGTGAAAATGCTACCACATAATAAAACCACTGCAAAAGTTTCACGATTTGCAGTACTCTGTCCTTTAACTGTTACATGTCCCTAATCTGTCTTCAGTCTGGTGAGACATGGAAGTTAATCTTTTAGAACAACATTGGCGCTGATGCAAACCATGTCATACCCCTGCCCTGCCCAGGTAGGAAATAAATCACTGGAAGGTTGCTGTCTGCAGGCAAGGTCGTGGCAAGGCCAAACAACATCCAATCCCCTTTAGCACACAATCCTGTGTTCCTCTCCCCCATGTATACTTCTGCTCAAGGCTTGCTTCTGTTCAGTGATAATCCAATATTTGTTTTCCAAACTATATGCATCAACTAGTCAAAGTTACATGTCCATAGTTAAACTGCATGAACTCAAGACATTTTATTCATGGCATTACAGAAATAGGAAAATCAGTCATACAATTCCATTAAACTTATAGAATATGATAGCTCTTTCAGTTGTCTCGAGTTTTTGCCGCTGTTTTCCTTAAAAAAGTTTTCTTTGCTGACCAAGCAAGATCAAAGACCCCTCAGGTGGGAGGACTGTGTCTCAAGGAAGGAGCTGCACTTTGCTCAATCTTGCAAGCAAGTCCAGGACTCCTTCACAACAAACTTGAGCAGAATGGTTGGGATGGTTAGCATTGTTGGAGGAACAACAATATGAAAATGGAAAATATTGCATAGCCATGTGGTAAAGATTTCTACACAAAACTGATATGGGCCACCAGATAACAGAAAAAAAGAGAACAGCTACATTTTGCACACCTCGTGTTATCATCTGTCCTGAAGCTGTCTGTGCTTCGCAGGGTGACATCAAGGTGTGCATCAAACCCAAACCCTGGACGTTTATTGTGGTTAGGCAGCTTCCCTGTCAACACAAACCCTGCCTGTGATCTATGACTGAGGTTCCCGGTACATACATGACCTCCTTCCTCTCTGTCAGTGTGAAGATACCATCCACAAATAGCTCACTTGTTTACAGCAGTTTGGGTTACAGGTGTGCGCATCTTTTGAAGACGGAAATCAAAGAGAATAAACACGATAGAGGGATCAGGTTTGCCTTTGATGTTTACCTGTTATCTGCCTGATGTCACCTGTTTCCTGACTCCAAACCTCCTGGTGTTTTTATTTCTACCAGCTATAGATGTGCACAAGGTCAGAGGTTTTAAGTGAAAAGGGTAAAACTAAGAATAGCTGTAATAGCTAGTGCCCCTTGGAAAATCCATCAAGCCTAGAGCGGAGGGATCAAGGTTCCAGTGTTTCTCTTCTTTAGGTGGGGGATGGATTCATTAAGGAAATCTATGGGTGGTAAAACACGTTTGTCTAAATATTTGGATGAGGAGTCCAAAAATAACAGTCTACCTTTGAATTTGTTTGGAAAAAGGTATGTAAGCTTTGGTGGGTCCTTGACCTACTTCTAATGTATGGTAGACTAGTGGTCATGGTGTGGTGACTGTGTTCCAGCAAGCAGCTGTTATCTGCAGGTGGACTTGTGCTATCAGCCACATGACATATAGTATAGATAATAGTTTGTTCAGTTCTGTTGGTATAGTTCAACCTGATTACCTTTTTTTCCATATCAGCAGTTCTCTCACTGTCACTGCCATCCCTGTTAGAAACCAACATCTGTAGGAGGTTTGGAGCAGGAGCTGTTTTTAGCCGCCTGCCTACTGCTTGACCCTGTAGCCAATGCATATCTGATGCCAAAAGGCTTTCTCATCAGGTAGAATGTTAATGTCTCCACCTGGGGTCATGCACAATGTCTTGATCATGTAGACAGGTGTAGTTTTCAGGTGTTCCGTAAGACTCACAGAAGGTCAACTGGTTAATGTGTTTTTAAGGCCAGGTGCGCAAGGTGTCAGCAAAACACATGTTTAGACATCCTTATCAATAGAAGTTTATTCCCACAATAGTTCAGTAACATATATCTCCTCTGTCTTGTGGTTATGATATGTTGATGTCACAGGTGTGTTACCTCCTGCTCAGGAGAGGTATGTACAGGTTAATCACCAGACGTTTGATTTATATCAGTTGGACATTACCATGCAAGCAGAGCCTCCCGGAAAAGAGCCAGACAAAGCCGGTGTCACCGAGTCAGCCAGACGGTTAGCCGTGCCTTTGTGGTTTGTGGTTCTCCAGGACCAGCCGTGAATGCAGATGAGAGGTTAATAGACTCTAAAGCTCTGACAAGGCAGCATTTTGCCTTATATTGTAGTGGTGAAAGTCCTTGAAAAATTCCTGCATCTAAATCTAAGTCCAGATCTCTTTCCTTGGCGCAAGGCCTACCCACCTCCACACAAAAGGCCAAACATTCCTTTTGAAACTTTTAGGACTCGGTTTTCTTGCTGACATTTTCCCTAATTTCAGAATCAGTCCATTTTCAGATCTTTCTCAGGTAATGCCCAGGTAATGAAAATTATTAGGTCTTTTCTAAACATTCAGGTTGTCCTGTGTACAAAAA
Source organism: Branchiostoma floridae x Branchiostoma japonicum (assembly GCA_013266295.2). NCBI lineage: Eukaryota > Metazoa > Chordata > Leptocardii > Amphioxiformes > Branchiostomatidae > Branchiostoma > Branchiostoma floridae x Branchiostoma japonicum. The sequence goes on from CM023840.1 coordinate 21,576,379, forward strand.
ACTAACCCACCTGACCAACCAACAAACACCATTTAGAACGTAACATCCTGATAAAGTGCCCTTTGCAGAGGTGAAGACAGTGGTACTTCCTACCTGTCCAGGCGTGACCAGACTCTGTTATGTAACCAACTCTGTCTCACATGGCAGCTGACCTGTTACCACAAGGGTTATTCTGATGTTTGTACGCCCAAGTTCCTTTTCCCTTTTTGTCTGGGATGATTTACAGTGTAATTTGAATGTGCTGTTCTTTTTTTTCAAGGTTAACTTCATCATTAGTAACATTTAACACATTGAGTAGCCATTTGGCTACCTCTATTAGTACACACAGGGTTAGGCAGCAGGAAGGTTTAAATGACATCTTTGTTTTCTTGATGGGAACTGCTTCAAAGCTACATCCAATCTTTTGTTTAGAGTTTACAGTACAGTATTGGGTATGTGCATGTGCCATGGAAATCCTGGGCCAGGATGACTGAAGAAAACATCTGGAAGATAAACGTCTGTTTAAATTATAATTCCACAGTTCAAGTTCAAAGTGGCTCAAAGCAAAAAGGTGAAGAAGGTGCTTCAGCTCCCTGGGGCAGTTCTAGATTCTGGGAATGAATGGTTTATTTTGAGCCAGCAAATTAGCATGAGAGCCCAGGTCTATATTAAAGTGATAAAATCCATCCTTTTTTCCATTGTCCTATCAAATAAAAAGAGCAGTATCATACGGTAACAGAATAGAGAAGACAAGAAGTAGATCCATAGAACATGGCATCCAGCTAGAAATGACTCTTCCCTCGGGCACCATGAAGCTGCTGTGGCTCTTGAATATTTTATCTTTCCTAGATGGCTGGCTTTTAGGAGTGACACAAGAAGCAGACTTAAACTGGACAGGACTTTTTTATTGGTAATACAGGAGAGTGTCCAGACGCTGTGATCGACACAGGAGCATCCTAATCTTTACTTCATGTCTGGCCAGTTTTTAAGACTTGTCCCCAAGTGTAAGGAGGAATGTGAGGATTTATTTTTTTGCCACCCACTCCTGCTATCAGATGAGGATGATTTCACTTACATGCCCATCACAACTGTCAATATTGTGCAAACATGCAGCATTCCTGGTTTTGTGGGTAGTGTTATGTTTCCTGGTCCACTCATTCACTTATTACAAAGACTAGGAGTGTTTTCCTGGTTATTTTACTATGAATACAACAGGTTGAGCCTTATCTCCAAGCAGATGGGTGGTTCTGGCTTAGTTTGCACACCTTTTTGCATTGCGTCTGTTTGTCTTGTCCCAGAAAGACATCTACGAAATGTTGTTCAAAACAAGTTGCAGCCCTACATCTGCTTGGACTTAAGCAGTCAAAAGGCCAAACACGATGTTTGAAATGATAGCTACATGAAAGTGTTAGCCTCTACCAGGCACCGCAGATCGCTGGAAAAATAGTAGAAATTGGCCAAAGTAAAGGGAACTAGAGGTCAACGATCTCATGCCTTCGTCAAAAGATGTTATCGTTATATAACTTATAAGAAGGTAGAAGTGATATATTAGTCCCCCTAAATATGGATTGTAAAAATTACCCCTGCTGATGCAGTCTGCAATCGTGCATTGGGCAAGGGAAAAAACATCTGTGCAGGCTGTAAGGCAACACCGCCTGCAGCTACATGGACTATCTGGGACTTTCTCCCTCTGGGACAGCCTGTAGCCCATGTGTCACAATGAAGGTAGAGTATCATGGAAGCCCTATCATGGAAGGAAACTGAATTATATAATTGCTTCATTAATTATGCAAATTACATCATCATTTGCATACTGGTCATCTAATTATGTCAAGCATCACTTACCCTACCTATGCCCCAAATATCAGGATGATCCGTCGACCGGTTATTGAGTTATCCTACTTTAAACATTTTCATACAAATGCTCCTGCAGTTCCAGAGCAAGCCGCTAGGGGGCCCAAACTTATTTCACTTCTTCCCGAGCACAAGACCTATCTACCATCCAAAAATCATGATCCTACCTCCTCCAGATCACCATATTTCAAAACCGGAAGTACCGCTGCAGTACCATAACGAGCCGTCAGGGGGCCCATATTCCTATCACTTCTAGACCTCATCAAGACCTACCCACCTACCAAATATGAAGACAATCCATTTAAGCCTTCTCGAGTTATACTGTTGACAGACTCACGCACACACGCACGCCCATGAAAACATACCCTTCTTGACGAAGGCAATAATATGCCAGGGGAGTTAGCTGCCCAGAGAGGGACAATATGCGACCCACGGACATTGTCCCCTTCTGGGCGGCTAACTCTCCTGGTATACTATTCCCTTTATTTTGGCCAATTTCTACTATTTTTCCAGCGAACTGTGGTGCCTGGTAGAGGCTATGAAAGTGTGACTGTGAGGTTTTGGTTGGAAGAAGATGAAACATTTACTAGTTGGTGGAAGAGGTTGCATGGGGTATTGAAAATTGAAGTGTGTGCTGGGGTCTCGTCGAGTACTAGCCAGCTCTGTGCTCTGCATGTACAGCCTTAACCATAGACTTGGGTACAACCTTGACCACAGATTATACTATACAGACACAGGCTGGAACTGTGAGGTTTTGGCTGGAAGAGGAGGAAACAGTCTCAGGAAGAGGTTGCCTGGGGTGTGGTAGGGCTGACTGGTCACAGAGGCCGGCATGTCCACAGTAATCACTCTAGCCTGGATGCCAGACCCATAGTACACTATAATCACTCAGGAACCTGTGAGGCTTCCTGTGCCCAGGATGGGAACACAGCTGACAAAATGCTCTCTTTGGACATTAATGGTTTATTGAAAATGAAGTGCGTGCTGTTGTTTAGAAAATAAGGTCAACGTTTGTGTTAGTAGCAAATAGGTATCTGGGAACTTCACAGGAGGCTTGAAATGTGTCATATGCGATATGTGATCATGATTCATAGTGCCAAGAATCTTCTGTAAACATTGCAGCTGGGTGTTCTGATTATAGACACTGTAAGACCGTGAGACTTCTTCTCAATAAACTCCATCCTTGCCTTTTTGTCCAACTCTAATAATCTAAGGCAAAGACATCTGTATGAGTTCAGCCAGCCCTATGCTCTGTAAAGGTTATTGTATGAATATCCTTGGGTAAGTGGATACTGATCCCAAACTTACAACACTCCACAGGAATTCCTCGTGCAGCTTATCCTGGCTCAAGTAGAATGTGTGTGTTCTACTGGTATGTGAACCTTGCGACTACATCAGCACAGGAAAGTTTATAGTTCCTTTGTTATGGAAAAGGCTGGAGAGGTTGGGTACAAGAGAAGAGAAGTGCCCATTGTCTGTGGAGATTTCTCAGATCCCTCCACATCCTGACAGATTTCTTCTGTCTGGAAACTGTAACCGGATCTCTGGTGCAGGAAAACCTGCCTGAGGTGTGGCAATATTCACTCACTCACTCATCCCGCCTGCTTCTGGTGGTCTCTATATAGTCCTGTCATTTCTTGTACCGGATATTTATTCTGTAACACAGGGCAGTGTCAAAATATAGTCCTGTCATTTCTGGTACCAGGTATTTATCCTGTAAGTGTAACACTGGGCAGCAGGCTCGAGGCCATATCATCTTAAGCACCTGTTTCACAGATTCACAGAAACAGGAGGAATGCCTTTACCTTGTTACACGGCAGGGGGGCAATTAAATCTTACCTTACTTAATTACCTTTCCTTTCCTTGCCTTGCCTTACCTTATACCATATACATTTTTGTAATTACCATACCATACCTTACCTTACCATACTTTAATGCTGTATCTCTATCTCCCTGCAGATGTTGGGAAATGTTATTTTTGGCGATCTTTTTAGTATCCTAACTTCACATGAATGACTGTCCAATATGGCTCTTCTAGTACAATGTATATCCAATATGGCTCTTCACGTATGACCCTAGAAATCTATCCCATCAGATTTGTATGGCCTCAGGTTTCAAGCCCAGGGTCTTGCCCAGGTATGCTATCTGTGTCCCACAAACATTCTCCTGGCTTTACTCCACAAAGTGCCTCTTCCTGACCAGTTGTTTTCCTTGAGGTTTTCTCTCCCCCATGTTACAAATGGGCCCTCAGCTGTTACATGTGACATAAATCAACCTGTCTTAGCTACTTCCTCTGTGTGATACAAAACCTACTGTGAGGAACAAGTACAAAGCATGTTTTCCTTATATACACATCCTACTGTAATCTGACTCTAGTCATTCTTACTTCACCTGGGGAGGGAGGGTCTATCTCTATGGCTCTGTACCTGTAAAATTATTTAGGTACAGGTCTGGACCTAAACATCTGGTGTACCTGTACCTGAACAAAATAAACCACTAGTAAATACCAATTTTGAAATAGGTAAATTGCCTCTCAAAGATGACAATTTTGACAATTCAGACTTAGAAATCTGATTGGAAAAAAAAATGTTTTTTTTTTTTACAGCAACACAAGACAACTGTTGGATTACAAGTTCAAACTGTAATCATGTCATCTACTGGCTCAAATTAGCTTTTAAGAAATTAGAGAAAGACAAAAGTTACATTGTCAAATTGTATTACCGTATTCGTGCCCAAGTATTTATGTTCATAGTCATGCATCACAAGACTTTCTGGAGTTTCTTCAACCTGTTCTATCTTGAAAACCTACCGTCAAAAGTGAAGGCCATCCCTTCCTGTACTTGAGACATCTTGAAGACATCTTGATTTCATCACGTCCCATGTTCAAGACCAGGTTTCAATCAGGGTTGGGGCCAAATGGCTACCCCAGACCATAGAGAAACTCCCAGGAATTCCCATGCTGTGCAGGTTTCAACTCTGGTCTTGTGGCATTTACACCCCAGAAGTCATCAGCTCACTTCTCTGTTACCATCTGAAGTGAATTTGTCCCTTAAGCAAGGGAGTGGTCGGACAAATTTTTTCACTCAGATTGTCTGTCATGGTACTTTCTCTACAAACATGTGACTCCAAAGAAGCCAAACCCCTCAGTAGTGTTTACAGAAACAGGAGATCCATTGACTAGGCATTTTTTAAAAACCTTTTTTATGTTATCATATCTGTGTGGTCCTTTGCATCAAGCCTTAGTTAGGGCATGAGTTTGCAAATAAAGTTTATTATAATTAACAAGGACCACTAACAGTTGCAAGTGAGATTTTGATGCATTGCTCTTATATCAGAGCTAAAAATCCATTCTACAACAGGAAGCAGTTCTTTTCCAATGCACCCGTCCATACATATCCAAAGTGTTATATACTAAAGCCTCGTGTCTGAATCCTGACAACCAAAGCATTACCTTGGTGAGGCCCCTTCAGCAAGTGTTCCATATCTGTTGTTGGGCAGAGGTTTTGTTATGGCTTCAGGCTGGCCTGTGTCTGTATGCAGACATGACATCACCAGTATGCTGAGGACAGAAGGAGATGAACACCACACCTAGCACTAGTAGCAGTGCTTCAGGCCTCTCCAAGTTAATGTATTGTGTGGCATCTATACCTATTTGACAGAAGGAAATGCATGCCACACCTAGCTAGCTAGCACTACTATGGGCAATACCAAGTTAACTTTGCGGATAACAGCCATTCACAATGATTTTCAGGAAGAAAAACTTTTTTTTAAAAGGAAAAAAAAAGAAAGTTTACAAGAGAGAATGACTATCACAAAACCCATGCCACTTTCCTTGAGTCCCAAGTATCAGTGTTGGACTTGCCCTTGGCAATGGGAACCACCTGGCCAGTGCTGTTGCCAGGGGGATATGATTGTGCATGTGTGTGTTTAATGACATAATGAGTGCAGCTCCGATCCATTACCCCAGGTATGGAGAAAGACGAGAATGCTTTGATATTTGGGCAGACAAAATATCTGATGTTATGATATTAATGGCTTCAGGCACTGACACTAAGTGACAGACAAACAGATGGAATGTCTAACTGATGAAAGTAGACATTGTATTGGGACGGAATATCTCTTACTGTTTTTCAGAAACAAGTTGATATATTTTGCTTTTTCCTGAAAGAACCTCTTTGTCAGCTAAAGCCAGCAGCACTCATTAGGTTTTATGTTGATCTTCCAGTGCAGTATTCATTAAATCTGAGAACCATGAAATTTAACTGGTGTGGCTCTACAGATGGAATCTTGCTAGTGCCAGACTTCTACACCACCTGTACTGTCCTGGGGCCTTGTACAGGCACATGTATGTTTGTCACATTTGCCCAGAGTGACTAGAATAAGGCAGCTATTAGATGGGGTGCAAACACCAGAAAATTGGCTGCAGATTTATTTATTTACTGTGGAATTACACTTTAACCTGCTTAGCTGGTGAGAGCATGTGCCAGTCGCCAGGTCAGATCTGCTATAAACAATACTGTTCTCTCCTTCTGACTCAGTATAGATCCTAATCCTGGACATTGTCCTGACCCCAATACAAGACCTGAGTCCTCATTAGGTCATTGGACTCCTCTTAATCTTATGTTCAGGAAATACCTGTCTGATAGGTGAATCATACAGTTGGAATTATGACTACACTTATGTGTTTAACTGTTAGTCTGGTGTTGTGAACAAGGTTGTCAACTTCAGGCCTTCCTATGTTAATCTGGATCAGATTCTCCTTTGATGAAGTGAAACCGGACTATTTCCTGGGCCAGTTGGTTTACTTTTCACAACACATCATGGGATATAAGCACAGAAAGATCTTGAATAAATAAGCAGATATCACTTGTTGGAAAGAGAAAGTCTATATGATCAGCTGTGTAAACAGCGGCAATATGTGTGGGATTACAAAGGTGGCCACCCCTGTAATGGGCAACCCAGTTGCTACACTTGACTAAGGCCACCTGTGTTAGTATAGAGATACTATATCATATGATTTTACAAACAACACATGATTCAAGAGATACTAGAGGAGATAACTCTTACTATATTGATTTATCCATATACAAATGTACTTGTACATGTATGTTAGTTCATTTGTATCCACTTGTTAAGTTTGTTTGGAGGTATAGTTTTAGAAGACCTTAAACGAAAGTTACTGTTGTGTCATTAAAGATTATAAATATTTCTCTAGTCTTTTCAAATCAGGAAGGATGTTTGATCTGAACATTAACTTTGAAGTCATTTGATATACCAGTAAGTGTAAAAGTAACGTCACATAATGCATGCTGACTTTGTTCCTTTTCCCTTTTTGAAACCCTTAACTTGACAGTGCTCTAAATGTAACGTTCAACTGTAAGGCATTTTACCAACCTGTTTCCTAGCAGTTTCTCCCTTTTTTGTTTCTGTCCTGACCGTTTTTCCCATCTATATTTCTGCAGGAACAAGATGACCCAACGTCCACCAGTTGGCCTGACTACTACATTGACCGGCTCAATGCCATGGCAAAGGTACGGAAACACTGAAGTCTTCATTTGTCTAAGCTTTAGGTACTGGAAGGGGCCACTCTAGTGTATTCTATGGCTAGTAAGTCTCTAGTATAAGGTTTAAATTTCTTGAGGGTAAAATATCAAAGCTGATTAAAAAGATGAAAATTAGCGGGGCAAGATGAGAGTTTGAAAAATGAATTATCCATAAATTTTTCTGTTTCTTATAGATGCCTATGTGGTTGAATGTATAACCTTTAATCTAAATACACATTAATAATTGCTGCTGTGAAACCATGTCAAAGTTGCTTAGCTAGGTAACCATTATTTCACACACTGCCATCCCAAAAGACTTCCATTACTTTTAAAAATTCTGTGATTGCTGGAGTTGAGCTACAGACTTCGTACTGAATTCTTCTGTTTTCTCTTGTTTTGACATTCATTACATGTAAGTGGCCCTTGGCAGCTGCGGTAAGTCTGTAGCAAACCAAACGCTGCACCTACATGTAGCTACACCTGTATCACCTGTAAATACATCATTCTGTATCACCTGCCTGAACATCTTAAGACTCTGCTCTCATTACTTCATTAATAGCTTGGCTGTCTTTGACAATGTGTATTTCTTCAGCAAAATTGGCTTCTATAGCAAAATTGAAATGTCTTGTTTTATTGTTTTCTTCTATGGCACAAATGATTGAAAGAATGAATAAATTTGGTTTGCTAGTGAAAAACAGCCCTGCAGATTTTTTGCATGCTAAATCCAAAATCATGAATTTTAGTTGTGCCACACAGTATTTGCAGTGTTCATTGTCGTGTAGCCTGTGTCAATGCCGTAGATTATATGAAGTTGAATTTGATTTTATGCTTGAGTTGTACGACACTGTACTGTGCAAATGGGTGGCTGTGATCTGGATGGCTGCCAGTTATTTTAGCTGTACTGCTTTGTACCTAAGATGCAAGCGATGGTTTAGAATGATTTTGACACCAGTCACTTCAAAGGGTGGAAGGAACCCAGAGGTTTTTACTCTCAAACAATAACAATTATCTCTGCATTATGAATGTACTATAAACAAAAGGACAGAAATGAAGATACCATTTGTCAAGCAAAGCAATATTTTTTTAATGGTATGTAAAAAAAATTGTATCATTTAGCAAGATGTTGAAACTGTAGGGCTTGCAACTTGAGTGTATGAAATCTGTACTTGCCATCCGTGAAGTGACCAGTGTTCTATTGATCTCTGTTGTGGTATAAGTGTTGACCAGTTCATGCCTGTGTCCGTATGGCCGTTCCTTATTGCCACGTTGCTCTCCTCACAGCTTGTGTTTGCACATGATGAAGAGGAGGTGACGGTACGAGCCAACCTGGCCGACAGCCTCAAGACAGCGCTCAGGACACAGCCCATGAGGTAACCGGGCCACTCACTTGTCATTTTTCATCTGTGGTGATGATACTAGGGGTTCACAACCACTGCCACTTGCGATTAGTGGCACTAATCATAGCTAATATTTCATGACTGGCTTGGTGCAGATGAGCTTCAATCTATAGAAAGTTATCCTGCTAGGAAGCACCTCTGTTATGACTGGATTGTGCTGTTAATGTTGGAATCCACTGAGTAGAGCAGAAATTAAATCAGAACCTGCCGGAACAGTGCCAGATGTTTGACCCATTGCTTGTAAAGCCGATTAGGGCGTCATTTTGGACCATTTCAACGGCAAATGTGGTGCCTTGATGACTGCAAAATGGATTACAAGAAATATTTGATTTATCCAGATCCTGTAATTTCCCTTCCTGCCATTAGACTGACCATCTGATATGTCCTGCTGGACGTGCCCTGTGGCATGACTGTATCACTTTATATCCTATTGATTGTTGGATTGACGTATGGGCAGGATCATAGGAAATAAGGTCACTTCTGTTGAAACAGAGTGTACATGAATTTGGAGAACAACGTTCTCAAGGTGACCTTATGGAGCTATTGATAAGCATATATAGAGCATACAACACGGTGTATTCCGTATTGCCCGAGGTATCGGCCCGACTGTGAGTCGGATTGGCTGGAGGGTCGCGGGAGGGCCATACCTCGGGCAATACGGAATACACCGTGTTGTATGCTATTTATATCATACCCACCCTAGAAAACACGTCTTTCAATGCGAAAATTTGGTGTCCCTAAACAAAAAAACTGCAACAACATCAATTCCAACGTCCGAATCCTGTATTCGAATTTTCGAAAGCGGCGCACACGGTTGGGGCAAAACGCGTTCGAATCGTTCTATGGAAGCCCAGTTTATACACCCGGTCGTACAGGAGAATTCAACACGGCCGGGAGCACTGTATCGCCACCCGGGTATGATATAAACATATATATATGTATATGCAAAACAAAATGTACAAACATCCTGTTTTATTTGTTTGTTCTTCGGTACATTTTTGCTCAGGTTTATTGAGCTGGACTGGTTGTCATGACGATGTTTGTTCCTCCATAGGTTTGTGCACAGGTTTATAGAGCTGGATGGGTTGTCGTGCCTGCTGAACTTCCTACAGAGTATGGACTACGAGACGTCAGAGAGCCGAATCCACACCTCCATCATCGGCTGCATCAAGGCCCTCATGAACAATTCAGTATGTTTATGTTCCTTACACATTTAGCTCAGCTGTACTCAGATTTGTGTGGTCATGCTACAACAGAGTAAGCTATTTAGGAGTCACAGAATGAGCAACATGTATGCAAGTGAAAAAACTAGTTGACATCTGTTGGCAAAATCATTCCCTGTCCAATGTTTTGTCAACATGTAATAAAATGTTGTTTTCCACCGGGATGGGGAAAAAATTGATTTTCAAAAGTATCCAACTCGCAGTGCTAGCTGCATGAATTAAGAGCCCCCTACCGCATATGTTAATTACTGCATGCCAGGTCCTGTGGCCATGTGCTGGTAGTTATAGTGTTGTGCTGTGTGTTGAAATTGTTACTTTATTGCCTTCGTCAGAAGGGTTTAAATTCATCCATTTTTAGTTTGGGTAACTAGGATTTAGCGGCATAACTCTTGAAGGAATGATTCAACGTCCATGATTTTTGGCAGGCAGGTTACCGTTGTTGAGGCCGATGTCAAGTGCAAATATGGGCTTCGTGGGGGGTCCATACGCCATTGTAGTGGACTTTTTGTGTTTGTCGCTTGTTAGCAAAATAACTCTTGTGTATGTAAATGGTTGTTCATGGTTTTTGGTAGGCAAGTTACCATTGTTGAGGCCAAGGTCAAGTTCGAAAATGGGCTTCGTGGGGGGGCCCTACGTTTCTTTAGTGGACGTTTTGTGTTTAGATATGTAATGATCTTCCCCACCAACATTTGCATGGAGACAGCTGGAAATCTCCATAACCTGCACAGTCTGGTTTGAGATATATCATGTTGCATCCATTAAGGGACTGTTCTGTAATAACAGTGGGTGGATCGAGGAAAGGTTGGTCAGCTCATTACCTATGGCCTTGAAAGGTTGAAGGAACAAGATGTTGCCTAGATTTGGAATATTCTAAATGAGTGTAGAAAGATATATGTTAGGAAACATATTTTTTTTTAAATCACAGTGTAACAGGTAACAAGCGTATAAATAAATTATTGAACTTAACAGGAGTAGTTGCCATGTTCTGATTCTTTCCTTTCATCACACGTTGTGTTATTGTTCATTTTGTGACACTGTTATGAGATGAACAACTCCTGTATATATGTGGTTGGATGTTCATGTATTTTGGTAGGTGTGTTACTATTGTGGATTCCAAGAACAACAACCTGTAACTTAGTGCCCCCTACCAGTGAAAAATATTTAAAAACATTATTTACACAACACATAAATCATACAAATATCCATATCATACAACCAATTCACTGACGAAGGCTTGAGCTCTCTGACCTCTAGTTTGTTTGTATGTTTGTTTGTTTGTTAACAGCATGGCAGGTCCCATGTGCTTGGTCACCACAGCAGCATCAACATAATCGCGCAGAGCCTGAGCTGTGAGAACATCAAGACGAAGATCGCTGTGCTGGAGATCCTGGGAGCCGTGTGCCTGGTGGAGGGGGGGCACAAGAAGGTGCTGGAGGCCATGCTGCACTACCAGAACTACTCCGCTGAGAGGACAAGATTTCAGGTCCGTACCTGCACGGAGTTATTATGTAGCCCTACCTTGTAATTCAGCCAGGAGGTAACTTTGGCATTACAAAGAAAATATACCATTCATTCATTCCTTTTCTTTCCATTCTTTATTCATCCACCCCGGGAGAGCCATATAACACAAGTGCTTTGTTTCTGTCATAACATTCCTAGTTATACAGATATATTACGTTTAAATTAAACCTGTCTCCTAAATCCACCTTGTCTTTCCAAATTCAAATGAAGGTTAGAAAATAGAAGTTCTGGTGGGAACTATGTGAACTCCTCCAAGGTTACCTGGTTGTTTTTCATATCAGGGAAAACTCTGTCTCCTGTGCCTGACGTAGGTCTCCCCTTTTGGAAAAAAGTATTATGTCTTGCCTTCAACATTCCTGTTGTATTATCTCATCTCTTTGTCATTAATTCCCACGCCGGGTGTACATATACATGTGATTCAGTTCCGTAGGAAACTTTTTGCTTCTAATCTCAGCATTCTTCAGTAGTGTCTGGCAAGCTCCAGTTCTGCAGGATACTTTCTGCTTTAGTCTCAGCATTCATCAGTTCTGTGTGGCAGGCACTGGAGTATTCAAACTGTGCATGACTTCTGAAGCACTTCTGTTCTCCTACACTCCTGTATGTGTGTTTGTGTGTATGTTTGTGTGTGTGATCTCGGAACCAGTCCCTCTTCCATGACTTGCCGCTCTTTCACCGACGCTCAAGGCTGGGACCGAGAGAGGTAAAGATTAGCTGGAGACGTTTCAGGGCTTCAACTACTTCTAGATCCTTCTCACTGTGTTAAGGTTGACATTTTTCACCAACAGTGCAAGTATTTTCAGCCCTGATTGTTAGTTTTCTTGTTGTTTTGTAACTGATGTTGTTATGCTGTCTTTTTCTTTCCTCTTGCTGTTCATTTGTAAAAGTGTAGAACTTCAGTCTGCATGGCCGCCCTTTTAGCAACTATACCAGTGTATCACTTCACCGTCTGCTGTGTCTTGCACGTGTTTATTTAACACGTTTCTCGTCTCTTCTCGCAGTCGCTGATCCATGACCTGGACCGCAGTACGGGTGTGTACCGGGAGGAGGTCAACCTGAAAACAGCCATCATGTCCTTCATTAACGCCATGCTCAGATATGGTGCTGGTGAGGTGAGTCCAGTTCCCATGGAAGCCACAAGGGGTCCAAAAACTAATCATTTCTTCTGGCAGTTCCCCCTAGGGGTTGGAAATAGTATCCTTTGTGCCTTGGGGAAAGGAACATTCACAAGAAAATATGATGCTGGTGATGTCATCATTCATTTGTCATATTTTACATGTTTAGCTAAATACTATGCTGGTAAGGAAATAAATTTTGTGTACACTGCTAGGTCTGACAATCACATGTATATCTTACAGGATATTGCATCTTATGTAAGAGATAGATAGCTACAACTATGCTGCTGAGAGAACAGGTGTAATAAAATGATTATGTAAGATACTAATTACATCTGATATAACAATAATGTAGCGCCTAAATTAGATCTTTTATAAGCTATAATGTAGCATCTTACATAAAAATTTATACCTGTGCCCTTGATCAGAAGCATAGGTGAACTATTGGTACTCAGGTGGTAAGGTGTCAGGGTGACTCTCAGATGTCTTCATGGATGCTTAGATAAATGTGCTGCCTCGGCATTCCTGGTTTCTTGGGTTTCCTCCATGACCACCTGCTGGGAATAACTCAGAATTGTTGTACCAGAAGCTCTGCTGAGATTCAGGTTTCGACAGTAGCCATAAGCTAGAAGACGTGTTGATGGCTGGAAATGTGCATTTATGACCCGGCACCTGTCCTAGTATTCTGTAGTGTACAGATTGATGTGAGGTTAATTTCAAAACAGGTGAGTTTTCTTGGCATAGATTGATAGAATATCCAATTTGTAAGGTTAGCTGTGATTGTAATGACTGTGTGTTTTTACTTAGTAAAGAAGCAGAACAAGTTTATACCATGTCTTATGGTGTATTTATTTGTTCCTGCAGGAGAGCCTGGAATTCAGGGTCCACTTGCGCTACGAGTTTCTGATGCTGGGCATCCAACCCATCATAGACAAGCTACGGACTCATGAAAATGCAATCTTAGATAGGTAAGAAACCTATCAAAGAACCTTAGATAGAATCTTAGATAGGTAAGGAACCCATCATAGGTAAAGGAAAGAAAGCATATTCTTGGATCTAATCAAACAGTTCAAAGGTCATTAGATATGAATTTACAGTATCCTTCCAAATACAAAGAAACCAAACAGCATTTAACAAGTAAATTATGAATTTGAAATAACCAGTGTTTTAAGAAGCTTGCCTCATAGTATTATAGTATACAGCCAGTATGACACGTGGAGAAGTCAGCTCAGTCAGTGTTTCCCTCTCCTGTTGATATTACCTTCCTCCTCAGCTATTCTGTTTGTTAAACAGGGTTGACTGTGTGGAAACATTAGAGGTCAATATAAACTGTATGTCAGGCTGTCATCCCGCAGGGTTCTCAGAACTGCCTTGTGCTGTTGTACTGGGTCAGGTACTTCAAACTAGGCCACACTAATCCAGTTCTTCGGTTTGGCATTTGTTCAGATCAAAGACAAAATATGTGAACTGTTTGTACACTATATAATATTTCTATCAGTTTGAAATTCTATCAACACTGGTGACACTAGAAAGACACTGGAAGTTTGAAAAGTTTGATAAACTTTATGGCTTACATTTCAACTTCTTGCTAAATGTAAGGTAAATTTTCCTATGTCGTCAGGTGACATGGTATGTTTACATGTCTTTCTGTGATGACATTCACAGCTACAGATTCAAGTGTGTTCATCATAATTTAAACTTGTACATCAGATGTGAAAGTACCAGGAAATCATAGATTGTCTTTGGTTTTAGGCTGTTGTCCTATACTCCTGAATATTTTTCTCTTTTCTCTTCCCCACAGGCATATAGACTTCTTTGAACTGATCAGAACTGAGGATGAACAGGAACTTGCGAAGAGATTTGATGTGGTAAGGAAAGAAACCCCCAGGGACTTTCAGACCATGTTTCTTTAGAACTTGACTGTAGGTTGTTTCATCCAGGTAAAGATTACAGATGAAAAAGTGTGATAGCAACAATCAGTTTTGAACTATATGTTCAACACTGTTTATTACACTTGTTGAAAAGATCTGGGAAAGTTTTTCCTGTTACAGTACTGTTCATTAATATCTTTCTCATAACAAGCAGTGAGAGAAAAAATTTCAGCAGGCAAAAAAATGAATTAGATCAATGAAGGTTATGTCTGACAAATCAGAGAATTCATCCAGTTGCTTGATTTAATTTGCATCTTATAAAATGAGATAAACATTGTATGTTTTTGTCTGTCAGGTCCATGTGGACTCACGCAGTGCCGGCAGCATGTTTGACCTGCTGAAGAAGAAGCTGAACCACACGGCAGCGTACCCTCACTTCCTGTCCCTCCTCCAACATCTACTCCTCCTGCCACGTAAGTCTAGACAGGCTCTCTGCTGTAGGATTAATTTCTTATAAGTCAAGAAGTTCTCAGTATTTAAACCCGGGGATTCCGATACCTCGTATCGGCCCAGCACTGTCTAACCGGTAAAATAGAACATAGATTCAAAATATAGGTGATTTTTCAATGTTTTCTTCATGACACTGAAAAATATCGGGGGTTATGTGGAGACAAATACTTCAGACACCTCTCTGACAAAACACGGCCTGAAGTGTTTCCTCAGTCGTGAGATATCAGCGATGTTTCAGGAGCACCACTGAAGGGTACTTTCCGTCAGTTCAAATCTCCCACTTTGGCCTGGCCAATGAGCGGGCTTCTTATATTATATAGATTCCCCCGGGGTTTAAGGATTCGAACATAAGCATGAAGAGCCGCAGGGTTAGGGGTTCTGAATACGTTATAAAAGTGCGTCACATGTACACATTCGGGACCTCGCCATGACTATTCTCCCGACCACTCCCTAACCAAGGTCGGCGCTGCGTTGGGTGTAGAATACATCCTGTTCTAGCTTCAATTCATTCCTCTGATCGCATCGAAGCAGAATATAACTTTTGCGAGTTTTATTGTTCAAAATTCATAGTTGGCTGGTGCAGACAACTTTAAAGACTCGTAGGCAACCACACATGACCTTGTTCACGACTAACTACCAACCATGGTCTGAAGAAGGTCGGGAGGCCATGGTTGGCTATATGTGACAGAGCCTTAACCTATCATGTGTCATCACAGTGGACAGGCATGGCAGCCCGGAGTACTGGGAGCTGGTGGACCGTATCCTGCAGCAGATCGTGGTTCAGGAGAACGGCATGGATCCCGACGTGGCGCCGCTCAAGAACATCAACGTCAGCCAACTGGTGGAGATGTAAGTCAGGGTCTCAACTCAGTTTGATACCAGACTAAACTTGCTTGAAGTTGGACAAGTAGACAGTCATGCGACTCTAGGAGGTCCAGGAAGGGGTCATACTTGCCTGGCAGTTGGCACTGTCCACCTTCTCCATTCAAAGAAGCCTGATTGTTATACTTAACAGCATTTTTGTTTTGCTTGTCATGTATCAACAAGATTCTTTTGGTTCCTTAAAGCTCAGACATAGATATATTGAAACTGCCATTTTTTGCTTTTGATTGTTTTAACAGTTCTGTTGTGTTCTGTGTTCTCCTATTTCTGCTTTTCCTCTTGCTGCTCTTCTTTCCTTCCCTCCCTCCGTCTGCAGACTGTGTAACGATCCTCTAGCTCTGGGCAGGTAGAAAAATCTTCTTTCTGTTCTCTCATATGCCCCCCTCCCATCTATACAGTACCCCCTTTCCATATCCTCAGTTTTCTACCACCTGTTGAATGTGATGTATGGTTTCTTTGTCTCGCCCACATTGAAGTTTGCAGCCCAGCGTGCCCCCAGGATGTGCATGTGGCCCAGATGTCAGTACATCGTGTGAAGGGGGCCTCTTGGTTGACATTGACATGTGCGTTAAGCCCCCCCCCCCTTCCTCAGGGTGTGTCGGGCCATGGGATGGTGGGACAAACACTGATCTGTGTCAGTGGTTTGCATCATAAATGGCAGCACTGTGTTCCACAACAACAGCTTACAGTTTTGGGCTGTCTGTAATGTAGCCTCATCATGTTCAAATCAATCAATCAATCAATCAATCAATCAATCAATCAATCAATCAATCAATCAATATAGCACAAGGATTGTAGGGTGTACAATGTATTGACTGATTACAATCAGCAATTTTTAGATTAATTTTTCTTATTGCAAAAGTTTCTGCTGTTGATCCAACACTAAACAATTAAGATTCAAATTTTAAACTATTTTCTCCAGTCTTCATTGCTATTTTACACGCTGTCTGCATATGATTCAGTTTTTCTTGCTGTGCCGGAACAGTGTTTAGCCATCTGTGATGGTGTTGGCCTTCTGTGTATGTACAGGGCCTTTAGCTGTTCTACTTAATCCTCAGCACACTACAGGCTTCCCCCATGCACCCAGGTGATATGGTTTGGTTGTAATGTTACTTTTAAGTTGGAAATGCACAGGAGAGGTGGGGTCTCTACCACGTATCTCTACAGCTGCACCAATATATTCTAAGTTCTTGTCCCTCAAAGATGGAACAAGAGGATAACTAAAGATGAAAACAGAGGGCTGGAAGGTAAACTTTAATCTCACTTTAGTAACTTTAGTGTTCCCCGTACTTACGTCTGTTTTTACTGGGAACCTTTCTTTAGGATCGTGAATGAGAATGAGATCAAGCAATGGAAGGCGCAGGCGCAGACTATGCAGCAGGAGAGGGAGGAGCTCACGTCTCAGCTGGAGAAGAAGGAGAGGGAGTGCGAGGCCAAGATACAGGAGAAGGTACTGCAGCAGTGACTTCATGTGAACTAGAAACATTTCCTGTTTTTCTCTGCTTTTTTAAGTATTGGTGACAAATGGCAGGCTCAGACAGTGTTGGACACTGATGGAAAATTTTAACTTGTTGGTTTTACATCTTTGTAGTGACTTGTTGGGAATATCTAAGCATCAATGGTAGATGCCATATATATCATTCATACATTGGATATCCAGCAAACGTTTTAAGGATTTATCTCATTCATGTTGAACCTAATGTTCAAGATAGTGATTTACCCTGTTTTCAAATGACAGCTGATGTGAGCACCTCTTCATGCCTGTTTTGTTTATTTGTTTGTTTACAGGAGGAGATGATGAGCACCCTGAACAAGATGAAGGACAAGCTGGCATCGGTGCAGGAGGAGCTAGCACAGGAGAGGGCAAAGGTCACTGAGCTCTCAGGGAAACTCAATGAGCTGCGGGCAACAGTCAGTGCTTCCGTTTCAGCCTTGCATGCCCTTTAACCTTTAAACCCTGCCCTCGGGCTGGTGCCAGGGCAATGACATTGAGCTGGGTCTTCAGTCTATTTAGTTCATTTGTCAATTTTAGGAGGGTTGGGCAAAAGCTTGTACTGCTTACATTCCTTCTCCCCATATAGCATAAGAAATGCTGTGAAAACAGCAACAGAATGGAACACAGATCTAGCATGTCACATACTTACAGATCTACCTGCATATGAAATGAAGCGGAAGATTATATCATCAACACGACAGTCTATGAAGTGAGGAAAGATGCGTGTTGTTGGTGGCAGGGAGTGAAAATGTTGGGAACTTCATCAGGCACCCTGGGAAAGGGGGATGTAGTTTTCTGAAGGGAAGTTGTTGATCCAAAGTTGATGAAAAGGTAGAGTATGGGGAAAGCACTCTCCAAAAAGACCAGGGCTGTGTGCCGTAACTGATGCTGTCTGCCTGTCCTGACTTGTACATTACACATGCATGCTGCAGAACAGTTTCCATGCATTTCTAGACGCGATGACCAAATATTCCTACTGAAAATCCCAACCAAGAAACCCAGCTCAATGCCAAATCACTGCCCAGGTCCAGGTACACCCCCACCCTCTTGCATGAGTGCCGATGTCTGGCTTGCTTGGTTTGTGCACCCCCCACAACATCCACCCCACCCCCCACACTCGTGGGCCCCCTCCCTCCTCTTTGTAGTGACAACCTCCCGTCAGATTACGGGCTGCCCTTACCTTGCAGCTGTGCTTGCTTGCTGGTGTTTCTGCCCAAAGACTGGTGGGAGGTTGCAGTAGTTTCCTCACTGAGTGGCATGCAGCACTGTATATAGGTGCACTGTAGAACACATAACACCACTAACAACTGTAGTGTACTGGCATGTCAGCCATAACAGTCAGTGTCTTTAGCACCTGTATGGCTGTGTGTTCTCCTCTACTGCACCCGTCCAATCAACTACTTTGAATTAGCTGTGACCTGGCAGATTGCTTCCTAGTTTACCTAAATCACAACATCTGGCAAATCAGACCCACCAATTCCATGTGGGAAGGTGTCAGCTTATTTTTAAAGATTGTTTTCAGATTGGAACTAGTGGCAATTTGGAAATGAAACCTTCACTTGTTTTCAGATCATTTCGTTTCCAAGCTATGAGATGTACAAAACAGCTGACACCTTCCCGCGTGGGTCTAGATGAACTAGGGAGTGATTTGTTGGGTCATGGCTGTTTGAGTTTGAAGAGGTTGATTGGACAGGTGTACTGCTGAGTTGCAGTGTGAACTGTGCACCGTAGTGGCCTGTAGTTTGGGGCTTGCTGCGACATATACAGTTTGTCAGCTTGATCTGTCCTGTCAGAAAAGTGCACCTCTAATTAATTCTACCCACAGTTTGGATGGGGTATCAAACATCAATTGACTACAACAGCGTAGACTGAAGCATATTGAATCCTGACGTCAAAAGTCAGCAATTGCAAGTGGGTGAAAATGAAAAGCACATTGGAGGCAAAAAAAACTCCTTTGTTCCAAATTGTGGTGTAACATTGGATTATCCTCTGTCATGTTTTTGTTGTTTTGTCATGTTTGATGTTTGAATTAACGACACCCACATGCTAAAGATTATTAGACAGGAATATTGCGAAAGGTACAGTTGTTTGGATTCTCACAAGTCTTAGGTCTTTACTCCTTGCTTCTCCATTTGTTTCTAGGCAGAGAAGGAGAGGGGAGAGAAGGAACGGTTGATTGGCCTGGTCCATGGAGGAAGTGTTCCAGATGATACCAAAGCTACTGTGGGGCCGGCACCCCCACCCCCTCCCATGCCCATGGGTGTGCCACCCCCTCCCCCTCCAGGGGGAATCGGACCACCTCCTCCCCCACCCCCACCTGGCATGGGACCCCCTCCACCTCCAGGTGAGCAGTTGGAGTCTTGACATTTCTGAGACATTGTAAAATGTTTCCATTACTTGTATTATCTATACATGCCAACCAGCCTCTCTGCAATACATTGGCTAGCAACATATATAATCTTTCTGATATTCTATAAAGGAACTTGTAAATACATTACATCAAATATCGTGGAAGATGAAATACATTTTGAACTGTACATGACAAGAGCCTTGTCTTCCTCAGGTGCCCCGCCACCCCCACCAGGCGCTCCCCCACTCCCAGGGGCAGCTGTGCCTCGCCGCAAGCCGGCCCCCAAGCCTTCACAAGCCCTCAAATCCTTCAACTGGGTCAAGCTGCCAGAAGTAAGCACTTCTTAGACTTCTCTCTTACTGGAAAAGGTTGCAGGCTTTGGGACAACATGTTTATTTTTATGTCCAAGGAGGACAGTAGATATTCATAGATGACATGTGCCACACTCTTGTGATATGTTGCTTTTGTCATGAAGTGAAGATTTAGCACAATTATGTTAGCTATATGTCCGGAATCCTAATGGTGTTTTCACTAACTTTCCATATCACCGTTAGCAAGTGCTGACCACCATGTTTGTGTCCTTGAACTAGAACTGCAATTCAATGTAATGCAAACAGCTGCATTGGCCCCCATGTTTGTGTCCCTATGATGTCCCAAGAAAAAAGACTTAGCACAGTTCATGGTAACTGTGCAGAAGTCTATACTCCTTGTGCTCCCAGGTCTGCATTGTAATGCTGAAAATTTGTTGCTGTGTGAACTCTTTTGTCTGTTCTGTTTCTCAGTTGAAACTGGTTGGTACAGTTTGGACAGAACTGGACGACTCTCAGGTCTGTATTTCTTGTTTACACATGGTCAAAGTCACACTATGTTTATGATTAACAAGTTGCCTATACATGCTTTAGGCATTTCCTATTCTATTTCATGAGTTGCTGAATGTTTTAGACTATTTCGGACTAATAAAAGGTACTGTTTCTTTTCCACAGGTTCACAAAGTGATGGACCTAGCAGAGTTTGACAAGACCTTCTCTGCCTACCAGAAACCACAGGTACTGCAGGCAAATATTTGCTGTAATGTAGAAAAGGTACTCTTCATGTTTTGGGTCTGATGGAAGTCTAGAGGAACAAGATCACAAGAAGTGGGACAGATTTTCTAGGAGTGAAATCTTAAGAAAGTCTACCTTCTTAATGGTCTTCCTTTAAGTTCCTTGTAGCCTTTTCCATGTCATAGCCTCTGCTTTGGTGATCTAAACTTGTTACCGCTTTCTAAGATGTGTTTGCTCTTTAGCTGCCATGTCTTTGATTTGACTTTGTTTCCTTAAAGGATCTCAGAGCCCCTTGACTGCTGATGTCATGTTATCTTTGTACATTCTTGTAGTGAATGAACTCCTGTTCTTGCCTACATGTGTCAGTACTGTACAGTATGTGAAATACGGAAAACTTGTCTTTTCTAATTCAAAAAGTCCTGAATGAAAACCTATTTCTAAACCTGTGCAGTAAGTTTCACATGTCAACTAAAAGGGAATGTTCTCCCCTCTACATTGAATTATTATGGTGTCTTTAAGTCTGCCATGACTTCTATACTTATTAAGAGATGTTACTTAGTAATAAATGTTTCACCCAACTTAAATTGGCATTGTACAAGCTGACTTCAATTCCAGGCTATCCATTGTGCAAAGTCCAAAAGTGTGTCACACATGACAGATATCCATATTAGCCTGTGTTACACAATCTCTCGCTGACAGTGGCTGAATGGGCCTACTCCCCAAGACCTTGTGGCCATACACCTCTATCCCAAGGGAACCATTCCCAATCCCAGAACTACCAATAGGAACTTGGGCATTCTATATCACTATGAAAATCAGTTCAATAGGAGATTAATATTCTCTGTCACTATAGAAACCAGTCATCACAGCCTCCAACAGTATGGTAATGGACAGTTCTCAGTCTAACAATGATTAGTCCTTGTTAGCACATATGCATAAATCAACAGGATTAGGATGTCCCCAATTCTCCTGATTTAGAGGTGTTGGCCATCAAGTTTCCAGGGGCCTGACCAGTGGAAGGGCTGCTAGAAGCATGATGTAGCTGGGCTAATGTCCATGTCTTCCTGCCTTTGTTTGTGTACATGAACTGTATGTGCCGATCTCTCTGGGCGCTTGGCTGCCTGTCGAGTCATTCATGTCCTAGATTTTTCTTTCCTCACCTCTCACGCTTTCCCAGGGCCTGTCATGGGACCAGGTAGGACTAGTCTTTCTCTGTGGAAACTTGTGAAGCTTGTCTTGTGTGATTCGGTGACGGCATGTCTGTATTATTCTGTTCAGCAGAGAGGAGGTCTGGCAGAGGACCCTCGGAGACATGGAATGGTATAATACAGAACCAGACAACACAAGAACTAAACCTCACTCCCTCATACAGAACCAGACAACACACATTATAACTAAAGTTCACTCCCTCACACCTCACATAGACCTCAGCAAGAGTCATCACCATCTACATTCCCTTCACACTCACCTGTAGACAATCTTGGCCACTTTGCACTTGGAAAGCCATTTTGCATTATTGGAATTTGGAAGCCTTTCATTTCAACTTGTTGCTGGAAGTACAGCAGAGCATGCTTCCCTCATATTATCATAGTGCCTTTACTTCTGTCACAACGTATGTAGTTATTGAGATTGTTGGCTTTTGAGATGTGTATGTTCAAGTTCCAAATTTCTGCTGCCTTTCCAGACCCAAAGTGACCAACATTAGTACATTCTCCATGCTGTAAACACACCCTCATGACAAGGGCATTACGACACTAAGCATTGTAGCAAAGACTCACAAATATGGTTAACCTTTAGCATGCTGTAGATAAACTTTGAAGTACAAAGATTAGTGAGGTAGATGCAAGACAAAATGTTGCAAAGCATACTAAAGGTTAACACCCGGTAACAATAAACTAGTACATGTTAATCCACTAGTTTGAAAAAGTTTGTAAATCAAAACTGGATTAGAAATGTAGTTTTGTTTGGAAGTTGGACCTTTTGCTCTACATTTACAACAACAATCAGCTAATTGTGGCTTCAAATCAGGCTTGACTTCAGATTTGTGTAGTGATACTTTCACAATCATCTGGCATTTCAAAACATTCAAGTTTCCTTGTCATGTATCAGAGAAAGACTCACCAAAAATGTTCGTCATTTTGGTATAAGCTACGAAGCATTAAAGACCTGTCTTACTGGATGTCAAGTGTTGTTTGTCATGTCTTGCAGAAAGAGGAGGATGTGGAGGACTTGACAATCAAGGCACGAGTGAAGGAGCTGTCCGTGATCGAGGGTCGTCGCGCCCAAAACTGCACCATCCTGCTGTCCAAGCTGAAGATGACTAACGAGGAGATCGCCAAGGCCGTGCTGTCAGTGGACAAGGCTGATGAGCTGCCCAAGGACATGGTGGAGCAGGTCAGGGTCAACTTGCTGTTCAGTCTTGTCTGTTTGTCTATCTTCAGTGGATACAGCTGATTAGCTGGTTTGAATGAAAAATGTTAAAGGGGAGAAAGTAAAATTTGTCAGTTTTGGATGGCACTTTTTTTGCAGAAGAAACCAGTCAGCATCTTGGGGTAAGCCATTGCAGCACATCTCCCTTTAATTTCTTTCAAAGGAGGCCATCTTTACAAAGGTTATGTAGGGTTACAAGTCAATTGAATCTTCAAGAAGAATCTGTGTTTGTGTGATGTTACATGACTAGAATTTTTAGTAAAACTGCTCTTTGCTGACCTGTTTGTTTTCCCTGACAGCTTCTGAAGTTTGTCCCCACCAAGGAGGAGACGGATCTTCTGGAGGAACACAAACACGAGATCGACCAGATGGCGCGGGCGGACAGCTTTCTGTACGAGATGAGCAAGTAAGGGCCTCCTTAGCTCATCTTTCTTGTTGCCCAAATGCTGCAAAATCATTTTGGAGTTTGCGCAATCTTTGCATGTCTGATTTGTTTTCCAACAGGATTGTACACTATGAACGGATACTGTTTGTTTTCCTGCAGGATTGTACACTATGAACAGAGACTGTTTGTTTTCCAACAGGATTGTACACTATGAACAGAGACTGTTTGTTTTCCAACAGGATTGTACACTATGAACAGAGACTGTTTGTTTTCCAACAGGATTGTACACTATGAACAGAGACTGTTTGTTTTCCTGCAGGATTGTACACTATGAACAGAGACTGAAGGCCTTATTCTTCAAGAAGAAATTCCAGGAGAGAGTTGGAGAAGTCAAGCCAAGAATAGAAGGTACATAACCATCCCCAGTGACTGGTAATCATAGATGCTAGTCTGTGGGAGTAAGAGTTACCATGTGGTGCATTTGTTACCTGTGTGGTAAGAAGTAAGCCAAGAATAGAAGTTATGAAAAGTCTCCTAATTACCATTGTTAGAGTAACTCTGAAGAACATTTGTTTGGCACGTTTAATTTCTGTGGTAACATGTACTAGTTAAATACTTCATAGTGATGTAGCTTCACTTGTAGCATCTAAGGCAAGTGTGAAAACATAAACTAAGAAATTTTGCTCCTTCCCAGCATTACTTGTAGCGTCTAAGGAAGTTGTGAGAAGTAAGCGGCTGAAGCGGGTTCTTGAAGTGGTTCTAGCCTTCGGGAACTACATGAACCGAGGCCAGCGAGGAAACGCCATGGGCTTCAAACTCTCCAGCCTCAACAAGATCGTCGACACCAAGTCCAGCATTGACAGAAACATCACCCTGCTGCACTACATGCTGGAGGTGATCGAGAGGAAGTTTCCAGACGTGCTCAAACTGGAGAATGACATCAGCAACTGCAAGGAGGCTTGCAAAGTCAGGTCAGGAACAACACAGTCTAGATTCTCTAGGAGTTTATTGAGGTTTATTGAGGAAAAAAGGAGTTCCCAGTGTGAGGGAGGGAGGGAGGGAGGGTGGGATGAACAAGTGACTAAATGAATAAGAGCAATAGAGTGCATGTGATTGATGTGAATGAAAGGAATTTTAAAGTGCATCCAATTTTAGTGAGTAATTGAGTGAAGGAGAGAGGTGGAGATGTACAATGTATAATGACTTAAAACAGCCCACAGGGTCCCTGGGATATAGCTGGAAGTAGGTCAGTTATGGGCCAGTAGAGAATGGACACACTGGAAGGGAGTAGGACCCAGTAGGTAGGGATTGCCAATGTTCATTAGTAAGGCCATGTTGATTTGATTATATGGATGACATCCGCACGCGCATCAATTTTCGTTCGTTTCCAAAAAAAAAAAAGTTTTCGACCATACTGGAAATCGTACAAAGCAGCTGCAAAATGAGCAAATATATGCCGTAAATAGAAAAAAAAATTGGAAAACTATACTAATATCGTAGAATACTAAAATCAATTCGAAAAATGAAAATGAAGAGTCTATTATTCGCCATACCATAATCTGTGTGTTTAGCCATTTGTTCAACCTTCATGACCACGTAAATTTCATAATGAAGGCAACTTTTTTTTTTTTGCCAAACTTTTTTTTTATTCGCACGCTCGCATCAGTTTTGGGGTACCCAGAGGATGTCATCCATATAATCAAATCAACATGGCCTAAGCGACGAATAAAAGGAGATGTTCCACTGCAGTCTTTGAGATTGTAGGCTGTAACCTGACATTAAAGTTCTGTTTCTCTATGTCTCCCCAGTATCCCTGACCTTGAGCAGGACATGGGAGTGTTACGTGCAGGGCTGAAGGAGTTAGAAAAGGTGGGGAACAGCATCAGCTTTATACATGTTTACTCAGTGAACTTATTTGTGAACTTGGAGTATACATCTCATTTTATATCATCTGTATTGATTCCAGAAAACATGCTTATCTCAGCATTATTCCCATGCATGTTTAGTTTTGTTTCACCATTTCCTTAATTTTTTTTTGGTAAAGTTTTTCCATGCCTGTTAAGATTTGTTTAATTTGTAAGCTTGATCCTTTTTTTCCTTTGTAAATTGTATGGATATAGTTAGGACGATAGCTCTGTCTTGTGTAGGTCCACACAAGAAACACCCGTGAAAGCACAGTTATACATTTGTAACTGCACTGCCATCAGTAAACTTTGTCAACACCTCTTCTCATGAGCATAGTCTCTGCACAAGTTCAGATCACACTTTAACAAAATCAGCCATCCGTTCTCAAACCTGCATGCTTCACAAAACAACTGACTCCATTTGTGGCTCACCTCTGTTTACAATACAGGAAATCTCATTGCACCCAACATTGTAACAAAACAACTTGTAACCAACTTGTTGCAAAGGAAATGTTACAAGCCATTCACCTCCATGGGAAAAAGTAATTCATTTGGTTATGTAGGACCACTTCTTGAAATCAAAGGACTGATGCGGAAGGATTTGACTCATTCTGAGACACGAAAACTCCCTCAGCAAGACAGAGCAATCCCGTTACAGCCGACGGTTTTGTTGCGCTGTCCCATGTTTGTGTCGGTGTGTTTGTCCCACAGGAAATCGGGGTGCAGCGTCGCCGTGTCAGCAGGAAGGACAAACTTGTACGAGGTTCCGCCTCTCGAATAACCGCCCGCCCTGCCACTAACAATTGTGTCTATTTTCAGTACAACTTGGCTGCGTACTGTTGTCTGCCGTGTGTGTGTGTACTGACACTGATCACTTCGTATGTGAAAGATACTGGACATGGGAATCTAAACAAAAATTTGTGTGAAGATGCTTGGAAATGAAAGAAAGCATGTTATACATGTACAAACAATAATTATTTATCCTATACTGTAATAGACTGACCCCATTGCCCCACCCACCATGGCCAAAATGTTCAAATGTAAAATAAAAACGTGGGAATGCCAGAACTTTACCAAGGTACAGCTGCTCTGTTATTGCTCAAACTGCAGATTGTGATGGACAGCTAGCCAGATCGGCCCAATTGGAAAGTATCTTTCCAGTTTTGAAGTGATCAGTGTTTTCTTGTAATAGACATGGGCAACCCCCCAGTGATGCCCGAGCATGGCATGGCTTGGCTAAACCTCCATGTAGAGTTGTACCTTAGAGAAGTGCTGCAGTCTGTCCCCTGCATGACGCAGCCAGGCCTGCAGCATGATGCAGCCCTGCTGCTGACTCTGCAGTAGTACTGTAGTCCCTGTAGCTGGGCAGGAGGTTTTCCTGCAGCTTGGAATTGTGTGTTGGTACTTCATGGCTGTTTGATAGATGGTATTGTCTGATGCCTGAATGTACAATATGTAGAAAGGTTGTTAGAAATACCGTTCCAGTGTAAGGTTGTGTTCAGAAAGGACAAATAAGGGGTTGTGAGTTCACTCTCGGACAGTTTCATGGCAAGTATATTTTAGTTGTACCAATTTCTGATATGAACATATCCTGATGGGTATCATTTACTATTTAAAAAATCTCATCATATGATTGAAGTTTTATTTTAGAAAAGAACTTTTCAAGAATGGCAGAATGTACTTAGTGTTGATAGTATGACTTATACCCAGTGGTTTGGTCCCTTCTGACGCTGTTGCTGTAACCTCTGACCCCACAGGAGCTGGAGTTCCACAGGAACCGCGTCACGGACCGAGGGGACAAGTTTGTCTCCGTCATGGGGGACTTCATCACCGTGGCAACCTTCACCTTCAATGAGCTGGAGGACACTTACAAGGAAGCCAAGGCCAAGGTCAGAGGACGTTACCCTACATTTGGTTACCCTTGAGTACAACAGACCATTTTTCAACTGGATCAGGTCTTATGTAGTAATGTTCCTATGTTTTGTACTGCATGGCTTTCATAAAATCCACTTTATCAAATCAACAGCAGTCTGTTGTTGCTGTTCAGCAAAAAATCATGTGACCAAAACATACTTCAGTAGTTGTTCAGTTGTTCAGTCAAACCTGTACTAGTGACCACCTCTACATGAAGACCACTTGGCCAATGTGACCACTTCTTGGTGGTCCCTTAGATAATTTTTTCCATTGACAAAAACATTAAGAATCCTGTCTATAGTGACTACCTGTCCACGTAGACCAGATTTTACCAGTCCCCCAAGTTGAAAATGCCTTTGCTAGGTGCAGCGAAGGTTGGCATCTGGTTTTCGAGTGTCTAACGGCCAGATTGTCCATGAATAATGCTGCATGAATGAGCTAAGATTTAGAGTTTCTAACGACCAGTTTGTCCCATGCAGTACGAGCGAGCCGTGAAGCACTTTGGGGACGAACAAGGAAAGATGCAGCCGGATGAGTTCTTTCACATCTTTAACTCTTTCCTCACCTCATACGGCGAGGCTCGGGAGGACAATGAGAACATGAAGAGAAAGAGGCTGGAGGAGGAGAGGAGGGCTAAGAGGGAGCAAGAGGTGGGCTGGAAAACTATATCAAAGCTCAGGATTTGATGGCAAATTTATGATATTAAGAGCAGGGGTCTACTAGGGTGTTGCATGGATATACAGACAAGAGGATTTAACTGTTATGTGGTACAAACCAACAAAGTTATGCAGAAACAGTTGTTAACAGTTACTGTCCTGTGTTGCAGCTACGAGAGCAGAAGGAGAAGGAGAAACAGCGTAAGCTGAAAGAACAGGGTGGGAAGAAAGGCAAGGGCAAGGACGGGAACAAGGACGGGCGCGACACTGGCGAGTTTGACGAGCTTATCGTGGCCTTACGGTCCGGAGACGTCTTCGACAAGGAGGTGGCCAAGTTGAAGCGGAACCGGCGCCGCCCGGGTGGTAGTCAACAGAACGGGAATGGGAAGGATGACTCGAAACGCGACTTCAGCAGGGAGCGCGTGTCCAGCAAACCAGCCATATCCAAATACACTGCAATGTAGGAGTGAGGGCAACGACCCCTCACAGAGACTGCCTTGCCCTTCGAGTCCTGGTCTCCAAGCCTTCTGTCCTTCCAGTGAAAATCTTAGAAAAAAAAGGAGAAAACTCGACAGGGAGCCAGGACAATATTGCTGGCAAGCTTGATGAGGACTGAACTGGTGATTTTCAATGTTGGAAAAAAGGAGTAGAAATATATTGCAATTTTTGAATTGCACATTTTGTATATGTATATTAAATGTTGGGAAACAAATGTGAAAACTAACGCTCTACTTACAACATGTGATGTGTGTGACTATGGGACATTTCTGCATTGTCTTGATCTGCAGTAATTTATTTCACCAATAATAATAAAATTAGCTTTATACAGTCTCTGCTGTTAGGTTTGCTTGAACTGTTTTAGTTTTGCTTGTTGTTGTGCTGATGTTTTACTTTCTGCAAAGTATCACAGGTGGAAATTTTAGCTCTGTAGTTTGTGTCTGTGTGAAAAATGTGGATAGATCTAAATGAAGAACATGCCAGTTCTTCCTGTGTGAATAGACTTGCAATGCAGGATGATTCTGAGGACAGTTATGCGGCTCCACAAACCAGTGAAAAGCTCTTGTTAAGTTCAAGTTCGTTGATATTTACTGCAAATTTGCTTGAGCTCCTGTTATTTCTGTCTGTGCTTACATGACAGAAGAATTCTGTATTTGGCAAATGATAATTAATCATAATGTTATGAATTGTTGAAGTCCAAGACTTCCCTGTCAGATTGAGTTGCCTGTGTACATAAATAGGAAAATGGAGACTCTGATAATGTTGTTTTGAATGTTCTCCCCACGAGCCTTCCAAGCTTCAGACCCAGAGATAACTTCTCTCTCAGGTGTTCCTGCCAGAAATCGCTCACGTTACACTGTGATCCTCTGATGAGCAGCATGGGTGTGTGTTGTCAGTCAGCGCAATGCTCTACCAAACAGCACAAACTGCAATACTAGTCTCAACATGTTTTATGCACGCTCGGGTTGCAACAAAGTCTGGATCCCACCCTTTAGATCTGAGATACTAGGAAGGGGTTGGCTTTTATTGCCCGTTTGTGCTGTTATGATTTTCACTTAATAATTAATGTTGATCACTTGTGCAACAGATTTTTGTGCTGTTTTTTGAGGTGCCTTTAACCCACAGATGCAGAAGTTAGTCCCACATTGATTTTACCCTCACACACAGTCTAACATTAAAAAAAAGGGTAGGTGTGTTCTCAGGCCTGTGGTAGAGCATTGCTCCACATGTGTGGACATGAATCAGTTGTTACTGCATACTGTACATCCAGCCTCATCGGCTCTCTACACAATCTAGCACCATAGTCGTCCTCTCTGCTACAATCATGGTAACTTAACAAATTTGTCTCTATTTTGGTAATTCTACACCGTTTATCAATATGTTTTATTTATGATTGCAAAAAAATTGTATAGCCTAATTCTTCAATTGTACATTGAATTTGAATCGATAGCAAGAATGAATGTCATGAAGACTTTTTTGTGTGTAGGACGTTGTAGTTTTCAGATTATGTGGAATTATTTAGGATCCATGCGAAAGGTTAGAAGCATCTGTCAGTCGCATGTAGTCTTACATGTACCTGGCCTGTAGAGGTGATCAGTTGCATGTAGTCTTTCATGTATACAGCCTGTAGAGGTTGTAAGTCGCATGTAGCCATACATGTACCCAGCCTGTAAAGGTGGTCAGTCGCATGTTCCTGGCCTGTTGTATTGTCAGGCTGTTGATACATGCACGTCTACACTTGTCAAGATACCACATCCAGAAATGTGGTGCAGCCAATTAAAAGACTTGGTTTGTGCACATCTCCTGTCTTCTTTTTGTCCTGAACATTCAGAATTGTGTTTCCTCTTTAACCTTCTCCATGCTGCCTAATCCTATAACAAATACAAACTTCTGCATCTGTATAACACACAAGCTGTGTAACTTGGTGGCAAATGGCTACCTTAGTATGCTGAAAGTTAATACTGCCAAGAACCACATACCATGCTTATCCTTTAGATTTAAGGTCAAGTCTTCTCCCCTCTACTGAGCAATAGTGAACATCAGTCACTTTGAATTTGTTGCTGAAGGTACAGTGAAGTTTTAGATGTCTTAACTTTCAGCATCTTTATTAAAATTAAACAAGAATTTGGAGACCTCATACCTCTTTGATATACTTACAGCTTTTGTAAATGTTTCTTATTTTGGATATGTCATATTGACTATGAAAATAAGGCTGTAAGTAGCATAATCTACCGGAATTTTAATTTATGTTTTTCTTTAACTCCTTTCCTTTGGCAAGGTTTCGTTTCAACATTTTATCATTAATTAGGAAAAAGATCTACCCACATACCAAATATCATCACAATCAAGAAAGGCCTTCTTATTATACTGACCACAAATATGTGGAAACACACAGACAGACCAAAAACAATACCTCCATTTTTCATGGAGGAAATGAGACGAAAGCTGAATACAGTATAGTTTCTGCATTACACATGTACCTCTCACTCACACCCGATGCGAACCCATACATCACAATGATCACACTGACTCATGTATAAGGTAGGTGTGACCGTGTGCCCGGACACGCCCCGCATCGAATGGAGTGAATCCTTCATGGAGGAAATGAGACGAAAGCTGAATACAGTATAGTTTTCTTCACCTCTGGTGCAGCAGCCACATGCCAGAAAGGAATACCTGCTAGTAAAGATGAGACAGGGACAATAAATGGGGGTGATTTTTTAATGTATTCTTGCACACAGCAATTAACAGGTTTGTTTCCTTCAAGTAATATTTCTATCAAAAACTGCCACATAAAGATTAAATTGACATTAATATAAGAATTTTTGAATTTCATTGACAGAAATCTGTTAAAAATGTGACACAAACACATCTTCAAATAGCTCAGCTCTTTGAAAGGCAAATGCCTAAGTCCACAGCTCCTTGAAAAATTCACACTATGCTAAAATTCCTTCATGTCATGGAGCCAACTCTGAGTATCTCACAACATGTAAGGCTGAGAAATGTAACACTGCAGCTGAAGGTAAGTGATACAAAATGTATAACATAGTATACCAGATATTGCATGAAATAAAAATAATGACAAGGATAACAAAATTTGCAGCGATACTATTAAAGTAGTGATCAACCTTTGAATTATATACTATATTGTAATTAGTAACAATAGTGGTGATTAAAACATTTAGCTCCAAAAATCTTGATATGTATTTAAAAACATTGAAAGTGTTCATGTAGCAAAAATTGACGCAAAAATTGTTCAATATTCATGTGGTTCTTAAATGTAAAACATGGTGTGCTGCATATCCAACATTGACCTACAGCGACCTTAAGAAGAAGTGGTCCTCAGTTCCGAGCGACGCACACCTGATCCATGACCCCTGTGATCCTGAGATGGATAAAATACAGAACATAAATACTTACACCCTCCCACCCCATCTGCTCGAAAATGGATGCTTCCATAGCTGGCACATTCATCAGTGTTTAGGTTTTGTGGAGAAAAAGAGGTTGGGTATAAGGTGTGACGATTAACTTGTAAGCTAGTTCATAACTTACTGCACAAATAGTATCATTACCATCAGTAACTCACCTGTCCACAGGTAGTCCCTCCTCACACAGGTTCACCAGGGTGTACAGGTGGCGCAGAGCATGCTCATACTGTAATGACGGGAAGTGCAAATTACACCAAGTGCATGGAAGACACCTCATATCCAACATGAATTTATCCCAGACATTCATTTCCCAACAAAATATGGTCTAGTAGAGCTAGGCACTTAGTCATAGTTATAGGCTCCTTTCCTATTTTGAGGGATGAAATTCACATGAAGGGATATAAATGCTTTGCTGGATGATGGAATGTGACCCAGGAATGAGGAGCGTACCACATTGAAGAGGAAACAGTGCTCGCGGAAGTGAGTGACGGCGCGCTTGTAGCAGTCGTGGGCGGTCAGGTCCCTGGTGCGATCCTTCAGAACTTGATCCGCCTGGTCCGGGTCTACCGCTGCCTTCCGCACGATGGTTTCCATCGTGGTCTGGATCATCTTACGATCCTGAAAATAAGAATAAAACGATTTTGTTTGGTGATCAAGCATGGCAAATGTGGATCTGGAAAAATGGAAATGTGTAAAAGTCTGGTATATGATTTCTGATCCTTGCTGGCATGTCTGTAGATGAAACTGAGACCAACTTACAGCAAACTCCTGTTTGATCTGGTCCATGATCTCTGACCTCTCCTCCTCAGTCCTGGCGACCTTCAGGCGGTGCTGAAGGACAGCTAGTTTCACCTCAGGTGCAGGAACAGCGTCCAGCTGAGGACAGGTGGAACACAGTAAACCAGTAAAACACTTATGTTGGAAAAGAACACGGGAAAGGACAACATGTTCAAAGGCCCATATTTTACTGCATTTTGAGATGAACAGTCTCTGTAATGTAGATCTTCATTTCTGCCATACTGTACTACGGGTAAGTTAGATATAAAGACTTCTCAGGTTATCTTTCAATGGGTAAAGTAGAAAGTTAATAGACTTTTCTCTTGCTTAATCATCCAATGGATTAACCTACTCCCTGCTGAGCTAGCCTTTTGGGACTTCACAAGAATTGCTGTAACAGTTGTACCACAAGGCACACTCCAGTATAGGTGTGTCAAAGAAATGTGTACACTTACAGGCACTTCAGGGTAGGGTGGGAGGGGGGTGAGCGGCACATCAACTTTGCCTCCCTGGAACTGGAACAGGGTCATGTTCTTCATGCTCTGGAAAGAAACAACACAAGGCATCATTTCTAGATGTCAATTCATGTTTTTTTATCTCTGCTTTCTTGGGATTCTCAGCTACATACAGGTATCTTCACAACTTTGGAATTGCTAAACTCAGGCTATTTCCATGTTTCTCTCACCATGTCTCCGTACTCGCGCACGTGGCTTGTGTTTGTCTCCTGTCGCACAATCTTGAACTGTCGCTGCAGAGTTTCCTTCCTCAGGTCCTCCTGTTAACAACAAACACAGTCACCTTCAACTACACAGTCACCTTCAACTACACAGTCACCTTCAACTACACAGTCACCTTCAACTACACAGTCACCTTTAACCAGAGACAAGATGGTAATTACCCTTTTCACTTGCAATTTAGACCAACTAGACCAATTACATGTTACAGCTTACTTCTACTCTAATGCTGAATGTAACATAATCATTGAGATACAGGTAGTATCAGATTACCACGTCTGAGTCCTCCATCCACTTCACGCTGTACAGGTCGCCAAGGTAGGTCTCCCGTTTCTCATCAAAATAACAGGCGTAGGACGACTCATGGGGATTGGCTGCACTGGTCGCAAAAACTATACAAAAAGGTACAACAACAAACATTATAATTTCAACACAAACTTGAACTTATGAAAGATAGTTATCTTGGGGACATCCCTATGGTCTGATGCCCTACATTCGGACAATAGGGTTAGGGTTGTCAGAACATAGGTTGTCTGAACATAGGGGTGTTGGAATATGGGGGTGTCATGACATACCATAGGGACATAGGGGTGTAACCATCTAACTTTGACAAAGGCTGGAAATGTGAGACTTACTATTGATGTTGTCAGGCAGGTGTCTGTGGAACATGGAACCAGACTCACAGGCCTCCAGATAGAACACCAGCTGGAGAGGGGCATGTCATTTGACCTTCAATTACATCACGCTGGTTCAAAACTGCTCAAACGAAGTTCTAATCGTGTATTCGGCATGCCATTTATTTTTTTTCTTGTGCTTCAATGGAATAAGTAGTTGACACATTTTTGTTTGCCCACAGTAGGACAACTATTGCATTGTAAAAAAAATGCAACTGTTTCATTGTAAAAAAAAATGCAACGGTGCAGACACAGTGAGATTTTTTTAGTTGATTACCACCATGAATCTATGCAAAATTCTCACTCACATTCTTATACATGTTGTTGTCGTGCATGTACTGCAGAGCTTCCATCATGTCCTTTGCATGGAGCTGTAAGAGACACAAAAGTGCAATTAGTAAAGCTTCATTTGTAGTTGTTTAGTTAGCAACAGAAGCAGAAACAGCAGTAGTCAAAATGTGACCTCTTTGTTGAAGAGTAACTGTCCCAGGTTCTTCAGTTTTGTGCTCAAATGTCAGGTAAATTTGCCCATGGAAACCTAGTTAAGCTTTGGAAAGGCCAGTCTACTATTGATTACTGGTATCTATCAAGACATTTGAGTTACAGGCCCATGAGTTGCAGGCGTTTTAACATCATGACACTCTAATTGCTAAACTTGTAAGTTGACTGTGATACCTCTGACTCAGGAAAAGCTATCAGGTTGGGTGCTCCGTGGTCGGTGAAAAATACAAACACGTTGTCTTCTGGGCCACTGGGGAGAAACAGAGAAACTTCTCATTATAAAAGTCTCATGGCGTGGTGAACAAGCACATAAACACACAGTCTGTTTTATACACAGATCTCACCTCTGAAGAACCTTCCCACTCCCAATCCCTGCCATGGCCTCCTTGTTTCCCTTCAGCACATTCAGGAAGTTGTCTGGAGTCACATCCTAAAACAGAGTCACAAACATGTCACAAGATATAAATTACACTTACACACAATTAAATTTTTCACTAGAAAATGAACTTAATGACGTAGTGTTAATGAAGTGAATTAACTATGGAAATTGAGCTTAATCATAAAGAACATACCTCCTTGTTGTAGTCCTTGGGAACCCCCTTGTACACGTCTGTGCCATTGGGCCTGTTGATGATGATACCAGGGGTGGGGTTTCTGGGAGAAACATGAAAGAGGTAAATAATCCCATAGCTGGATGCACCAAAAGTGTGCAAAATCAGGCTGAAGTCTCACTTTGTGGAGGTTTACACTTTTGAGTTACAGCGTTTTACCGTAAGTTTCTGGCTTTTTACCATGACACTTTAAAGGCTAACCCTCCTTGGTTAAATGTGGTAATGATGAAATAATCTGGAGATATTTGAATACATGAATGGGTCTGTAATTCAAAAATGTACAAAACAAATGAAAAGATAAAACAGACAGTTGAACTCACTCCTCATTGTTAGCAATGTCGTCGTACATCATGACGATGATCCTGTCATCCGGGATACCATTACGGTGGAGGACCTGGTAGGCGTGGCAGGCATCAGCCTGTAATCATGGCAACAACAAAATATCACATAATGCAATATCAAAAACCTGGTGCAGCAGTTAATCTCCAAGCAGATGTATGGCTTTAACTTGTTTTGTACATCTTGCAATTTTCAAGTGATGCAATTTTTCACTGAATGCATGGAGACAATAGAAAAACTTCAGTTTGACATGAGCTGCTAGCCCGGGCCTCTAAGTCTAAAATTCTTTCTGACACCAATGTCTATTCACAACTAGAAATTTGCAACAATCTGTTTAAATCTTCTTTTAATCATCAACTTGTTACTAAAGAAGCCCTTGTGAAAGCCTTATCTGTTTTATAGAGGTAACCAGTGCTATATATGTAAACAATTGAGTGAACCCAGGCCAGTATTCTACATAAATTGTTCACAATGACAGAAGTAGAAGTGCAACAACAGTCACATGACTATCATACAGACTTGACAAACAAGACGACAGCGGATGCATGATGCAACGTCCCTCGTGACTCCAGGCAAACAAAGGACTTGACAAGCCTCCAGGTGAGGGCAGACAGGTGAGCTGACTCACCACTCCAGGGTTATCGCCCCCAACACTGTGCACACAACTCTGAGATACCGTTTACACACTCCTCATAACCCTGGAACTTCACTTCAGCTTTCTATTCAACCCTCTGAGTTCATTATGAAGCCTACTGACTTGACATTTTGAGGGTTAGCAGTAACAGATTTGTGTCCATTTATAACACAACAGCATGTTAAACGGTATGCCTAAATACCTCAACTGCCCTCAACCCCCCTCAACTGCCCTCAACCCCCCACTTCCTGGGCTAATATGCAGTGAACATGTGCTAAGAACCCTTTTTAACGCTCTGGATACATTGCCTATGCAATTAAAAATAGGAAAATCACTGTAACTCTGTCGTTTTACCAGTTTTTTTACGGTGCGCCGTGCGCCCGAGGAGCAGGGTCCGCCATCTTGTTTGTTTACGTCGAGCCGCCAGAACGCATCGTGCCGTAAGTTTCAAGTCAAAATAAGGAAAGTGAAAAAGCTTGTGCAGCACGGAAACTCAGCAGTTATCGAGGGAAACCTCTTTAAACATCATGTTTCTGGTGGTGGATTTTAGCACTCAATACTTGAAGGGCGGATATTTTGCAGGGTGTATCATTCCCTAAAGACGGTAACTCCACTTATGATATATTATAAGTTATAACTTGAAAAAACTCGCAAATACTTAGACGTTACTATGTGATTTTTATTTATAATTGTATAGACAATGTATACAAAGTGTAAACAAGGGTTCTTAGCACATGTACACTGCATATTAGCCCAGGAAGTGGGGGGTTGAGGGCAGTTGAGGGGGGTTGAGGGTGGTTGAGGTATTTAGGCATACCCCATGTTAAATGAGAGGTTAATTAGTTCACAGGGTTGTTTTTGATGGCTTTTGCCAACTAAAATGCTGCAGAAATATTCAATTTCTGGAAATATTTGAAGATTTTGCCAGCTGCCAACATAAAAATGTAAATAAGTCATGTGACAATGTTATCACTTCCTCTTTATAGTACGCAGGAAACAAATGTCACAAGATCATCAGGACCCTGTTTTACTTTAGTTCCTTAATTGCTTTTGTTCCTCAACTGCTTTAGTTTCTGGACTGCTTCAGTCCCTGAAATCCAACAAAAATCTATGCCATGTAGCCAAAAATCACTGTTTGTGAAGTTCTATAACACATAGTGCACAAAGGAACAACATTGAACAGCCAGTACAGACACTAATGTGATGGCTGGGAGCCAGAGGGAAACATGCCAGCTGACATTCAGGCAGGAAAATCTGATTGAGAACCACTTCCAGCAGGAAATCATTATTTGAATACAAAATCTAAAATTCAAACTTTCAAATATTCATTACAGATGAAAGTATGTCCAGTTATAGTTGTTCAGTTGAATTCTGCACTCAAAAGTCCAACTGGCCAGTAGACTGTTACATGTACAACTGTTAAATGGTACAGTCCAACATTGACACACCTTGCCAAAACACATCCCATGATGATCACGAGACATTACCTGACTTCTCAAGGACTCAGACTGGCAAACATTAGCACTGTCTTAAGGGTCTTAACACAGACTTCAGACTGTCTTAGGTATGAAACTTCCCACACTGGTGAGCTGAAATGTGAGGAAGTCAAAGAAGTTTCTCTTCTGTAGAAAGTCAACAGACCTCGGACATTATGATGCATGACACAACAATTTGCAAGCCATTGCACAAGTGCATATAAAGCTATGCCAATTCCAATTCAAACACTTGTCAAGATGCCCTGTCAAAAGGAACAACCTTAACTCTTGAGTTTTAAGCAATGTTGTAGCTTAAAGAGATATACAGTCATATACTAATTTGGAAATTTTGGTAACTTACTTGTCTTTCGGACAAACTGTTTATCAAAATCACTGCCAGGAGCACGTCTAGATCTGCTCCTGTCAGACAAATAAGTGGGGCTTGACGTTTCTCCATCTTCAAGCAGATGTATGGGTCTATATTTGGGACGGGACAGTAGCAGGGCGAATTGGCAAAAAATGCACCATTTCAGAAACATGTAAAAACGCTACAAAAAGCCATCTGCGCACAGACACAACTGAGATCCTCCTGACGGTTGTTACCTGGTGCCTGTAGTTCCCCCATCCGTTGGACCCCGCCACCACCACCGCCCAGTGGTTCCCTCCTTCCCTCGGCGGCAGGGCGAGGGTCGCGCCGACCAGCGACAGTACAAGCACGGTGATCATCTTAGCTTCTCCTGTGGCTCCTACGGAAAAAAACGGGCGGGAGAAAGCACCAGGATCGTTAAGAGGAACTAACGCAACAGCCTGACGCAATCGAAACTACTGTATTAGGTTTAACAACAAGGGATTGTGAAAGATGTTTTTTGTAGCAAATAGGAAGAAGTAGTTTCGGTACATACGAATTTCTCACAGATCCGGGCTTGCTTACTCCGTTCCCTTGTTGCTGGGAGAACAGCAGTTGCAGCTATCTACAGTTCAAGAGTGTACACACGAGCAGGCAGAGTTTATCAGGCTAATCAAACATAGGGAAGCAAAGAGGAAGCAAACAAAGTGCGTACCTCTTGTTTACCTGACGCCTACTGGACTGACTCAACCTCTCCGTGAACTCCCGTCACGTGAGCACTTTCACTTCCGCGTTAGGCCAAAGGTCATGTTCTTGGCGGGAAACACAAGTTAAAATGGCGTCGGTCGGACAGAAAAAGTCGGAGGATTCAATGCTCAATAGTTTTGCTCAGAAGAGAAGCAACGTTCGGGTGGTTAGCAATATACACCCGAGGCTACAGATGTCGTTACAGCCCCTTAATGCAAAAGATACGCTGGAAAAGATCAGTGCACTGAGGGATCATGCGGAGAACGATGAAGTGAAAAGAAAGCTGAGCGCCCTTGAGAGAATCCTAGAAGAGCTTCAGC
Source organism: Branchiostoma floridae x Branchiostoma japonicum (assembly GCA_013266295.2). Classification (NCBI taxonomy): domain Eukaryota; kingdom Metazoa; phylum Chordata; class Leptocardii; order Amphioxiformes; family Branchiostomatidae; genus Branchiostoma; species Branchiostoma floridae x Branchiostoma japonicum. The sequence continues at coordinate 21,615,532 of CM023840.1, forward strand.
TTCCAGACCCTTGGCCTAGGCATACTAGTACTGCTGACAACGAGTCTCCTTCTGGATGGTTAGACTATGATTTCGCCTATGAGGTTTTCTCTTCTTTTTCCCCGGGTTGGGCAGGCCGTGAATTCTTCAATGATTCCCTGTTTGATGAAGATACTGGCCTCCCTGTGGTACTGTACACACGGCCCACGGGAGAGCGGCTCGTCATCTTGAAAGACTCGGTAGACATTGTGAGTCTGTTGGCTCACTTGTGCAGCCAGGATGACGACATAGAAGTCTTCAATTGGATGGGTTCAGCAGCGATGTCTCGCCCAGAGGAGCCATGTGCTGAGCCTGAGGAGGTATTATTATGCACACAAAAAAAACATTATGCAAAAAAAGTTAACCCCTGCTGCTTCTCGCAAAAGAGCACGTCGATAGGACGTAACGTTATATAGGATAAGTGACGTATTAACCCACGTACGGAAAGAATATTTAAAAGGATGAAGCTATTGACACTCCCGGTGTGGATATAAGAACTTTTATTTTCTTATTGACAGTCCCAGTGTGGATATAAGAATTTTTATTTTCTTATTGACACACCGGGTGTGGATATAAGAATTTTTATTTTCTTATTGACACTCCCGGTGCGGATAGAGGATTTTTTTCCTTATTGACACTCCGGATGTGGATATAAACCCAAACCCTAACCCTAACCCTGAGCTACAATAAGCAAAAAATGGATGTATACTTAAACTGATTTGTGCGAAGTATTCCTGTGCCTCTTGAATGCAGCTTCCGTGATGAATGCACCCAAACTTTGCTGCTCTGTACACATGATCTCTTTGGAACTTTTCAACATTTTCCAGCGACTTAAAGTTTTCATTTTCAACTGTTCTGCTTGTCACCTTACTAAGCTCGACACCTCCAGTGCTGCCTTGAATTTTCCATGTCGAAAATTTGTCCCCTACTAGCTTCAACCAGGACGACGCGGCAGCCATGTTGGCTTCAAGTTGGTGTGACAGGTTTTGGAACTTCGTGTTGTTTTCTGATTGTTGGCCTTTTCGACATCCACTAAGTTAATACTTGAAGCCTGAGGTTTAAACTTAAAGAACCTGAAGCCCCCAAACGCACCAAAACACAAATTTTGGGCCTGCCACAGGGGCTAGCGTTCCGGTGTGTCAATATAACAATATTTTTTTTTTGCTGCCACACCGGGAGTGTCAATACAGCCACAACCTATTTAAAATCAAATGTTTGTCTGTTTTACTGTTTAATACAAAATGCATGTCACCGTGCTATCTTCTTCACCACTCTCTATGTTGAAAACGTCCATGTTGTGACCAGTCTAAGAAACTGCCATGTTGTGCTGTCAATACATACAGATAGATACATTGTAAACAGATAAAACAACAACAATTGTGAATAACACTAGTTTTCAATGTTCTCAGCTTCAAATCCCTTTCAACGAGAAGCACCTTCCTGCAGTACTGACCTTACCCAATAGGGAGCCGCCCAGGTACGGTTTGATCCTGACCCATGGAGCTGGAGGAGACATGGACCATGCCCACCTGCGGGGCTTGACTCAGGTGTTGGCACGTCACGGTTACCTGTGTCTCAGGTTCACCTGTAAAGTACTGAACATCAGCTATAGGATCAGGGCCTTCACTGCAGTCATGGTGGGTTTCTGGTGTAGTTAATTTTAGATCCCAGTGTCAGCTGAGGAGTAGATTAGAAGGTAATTTAGCAGATTGTACAGAATCAACAATCAAAATCAGCTAGAGAGTATCATTCTGTAATTGGTGCAAAAATGTCATAGTACCGTTTTTAAACCTCTAACTTCTGTAGCTGAATTGCATGATTTTGTCCTTGGACTTAGTGCTCTGCCGTGTATGCGCTTGCATTTAGGAGGTAACCAACCCACAGGGGAATCAACCTAGCAGTTTCCCTGTTCACTGCAGCTTACAAGTACTATGCCAGTAGTATGTAACTTGTGACAACGTGAGCATGTTGTCAGTGAGGGTGCAGGCTTTTACTATCATAATTACAGTTTGTCAATGTCATCTTTCAGGACTATCTACGGAAGGAGATCTCTCCTACACTGCAGGGTTGCTTTGTTGGAGGTTAGTGGCCCCAACAGGTTTCTAAAGTGGAAATTTTGTCTTCATATTTGTCCTTTGCTGTTTGTTAGTTATTTGACCTTATTGTCCTAACTTACTTTTGTTGCAGCCTTTTGATAAGAACTTGATTGAGCCACAGGGTCAGGGACAAACGTTCAATGACTTCCTTCCTTTTCACAGGTCGTTCCATGGGTTCCAGGGTTGCCGCAGGTATGTGTGTGTGTTCATCAAACAGCACCTTTCCTTCCCAAATGAGTGCCATTCTAAAAACTACTTATCAAGTACATAGATTCTAAGTTTGTGGCAGTAAAACTTGTTATTGTAGCTATTTCTTATTCTTTTCTGGGCTGGAGTGAGGTACTCACTGATTGGTTCATCTACAACCTTGTGACTCCTGACACCTCTTCAGACTCAACATTCCCCCCCCCCCCCCCAGGTGTGGCGCTGGCTGACACCTCCGGGTTTGTCACGGGGGTGATCTGCCTGTCGTACCCCCTCCACCCTCCAGGACAGCCTGACAAGCTCCGCACAGATGTCTTCAGACTCAGGGTGCCAACCTTGTTCATCAGTGGCACCAAAGACCCTATGTGCCCTGCTAATTCCTTCAGGTGGGTTACTGGTAGAAGGCTCCCCTCTCCTCACACTTATGGCAGCAAATGCAAATTCCTTTGCTGTATCTGTAACAAGGTTTCTTCACAGGTTTTCATTCATTCACCTAATTTTTAATTGTGAGTGTACCTATATATTCTTGTTGGGTTATGTATGTAAATGTACAGCATCTTTTGATGTTTAAGTGTCAGAAAAAATAACTTGTATTACTTGTACTTGTTAAATGTTGTGCCACCAAAAATTTCTCTGTGCACCTAAATTCCTACGCACCTGTGCACCTAAGTCCATCAGTGCACCTATTCCCAAAAATGAATTTTGATCAGTATTTTTCTTTACACGGGTCTCTTGGTACCAGTGGATTATATGTCTGAATGTTTTCCAGAGAACATGTCCGCCCCATGAGAAAGGCAGCGGAGGTGTGCTGGGTGGAGGGAGGAGACCACAGTGTCAACGTTTCCGGTCGTACAGCAGAAGACGTCTGTGAGGAAATCTGCTCAGCTGTCACACCATGGTGCAATGCCGTCTGTGACAGAGCAATCAGGCACGCTGGCAGTAAGAGAGAGAGGGGAATGGGAGGATGGAAAAGGGTATCGGAGACAGCAGAGGGGAGCAAGGCAAGGAAGAGGAAACTGTAGATTACAAAATGTTTGGGTAAAAACTTTTTGATGTTGTGTTACAGTATGTTACATTGAGAAGATAAAGACAAGACAAAGGAACACAAAAAGATTTCTGACATTTCTGTAATTCATATCCATGTTTTAGTGTATTAGAAATGACCAGGAAAAGAGGGGGGTCCTGTGAAAGATTTACTATGAGACATACTGACATATGAGCCCTGGTAAAAATTATCACCAAATAACATACCAGAAAAAAACAGTGACAGAGAAGAAAATATTTGCAATCCCCAGTACCCTTCCTGGAGCATCCCTGAAGACTTGGAAACACATCCTGAACATTTCCACTGCAAATACATCACAAAACTTTATTTAATCTCTACAACAGTCTCAAATCAGCTTTGACACAAACTATAAAGGTACACAGTTCCATGTTACAACACAGTTCTCAACTTCTGTACATCTGCAAACACTGTGTCAACAAATTTGCAATTCTTGCCTTCGATGTCGTAGGGATTGTACAAGAAAAAGTTCCACAGGGCTGAGATGGCATGTACGAAACAATGATATGTTTCAAACAGCAAGTGTGTAAAATACAGATAGGGGGTGTTTTCAACCCTCTACCTCTGCTGGTTTGCCCCCTATATTGCTGTTCCTGGGACAGTTGTGAGAAACTTTTGGTTTTCAGAAATCAGAAATATTTACTGTAAAGTTCCTGTTACTGTGGTAATAAACGGTTACTCCTGAAACAAGCACTGACATGTTGACTGATTTGGCAGTGTTTTAATTGTGCATCCTGTTTGTATGGAACAACACGCGGTGCATCTTTCAGAATAAGTAAGAAATAAATTAATTTGTACACTGCTCTCAAACATTAGACTACACTGTCGTAGGAATAATAAACAAAAAAGACATTCCAATCCTCCTTAACTATTACTGTACGAGGAAGAATGCCATGCAGTTTGGTCCCTCCCCTTGGTGCCGACTGCTGTCAATCATAGTCGTCCATGTCATAGCCATCGTCGTAGTCTTCATGGTCAACTTCTGCAACATGTTAATAAAGCTTATTTTATTTTAATGATTTCAGCTGGAGAAGAAAGAACATACACAGGCACTAAAACGTTGTTAGGTAGTTAATGTAATCAAAGGCTGCAATGCTAGTGATTTTAGTGCATTTTAAATCAATGTGTACATTCTCCAGCATATAAATGCTCCAAATCGAGCACAATGGACCAATGGTGATGGTACAGACCTGTCCTCCCCATGAGCTGAGCTGCACTGATTGGTTCATCCTCCTCATAGTAATCCTCCTCAGCCTCCTCCTCATGGTCCACCGTACCTGGAATATATTACATCACATCCTTAACCCTTTCATTGCTGATTCTCATGAAATGAACACGCATTTTGTGCACGGATGCATCCTTAGCACAGTGAAGGTTAAGTTGCAAGTAGATCAACAGCAGTTTTTGTTTCATGTACATTTGTATCTGCTTTTCAATTTGTATTTGTTTATAAGGGCACATCTGGATTGTTTATTTCCTTTTGTTTATAGAGGCATACCTGGATTTTTCATAAGGGCAGACCTGGATTGTTTGTAAGGGCATACCTGGTTCCACCTTTGCATACTCCACTGGTCCTGTCTCCACCACCACCTCAGAACCCTCCAGCTTTGGTCTCTTAGCAACAAGTTTCTGGATAAACAAAGAAAGGCCAACACAAAAGTGTCACAACAATGACGTCAGCTATACAAACAGATTGATAGTGCTTTGAGGAACTGTCAAATGTCAACTTAACTTAAGAAGATATTCCAAGAAGAGAGAATAGGACTTACTTCTTCAGTTTCTTCAACTTTCAGGTGAGGTCTGTGGAAATAGAAAGACAAAAAATATCATGTTATGCATTTGTGTACTTCGTATCATGACTTGAGAACACAGTGCCAAGAAGTGTGTGAGCCTTTGCAGGATTATGACATGTAGACTGGTAGGTGATCATATGAGAACAAAATGACTGTCATACTTGTAAAATACCTTCCTAAAAGCACCCAGTTTCAATTTGTAAGTACTAATTTCCTTGAGATTCTAAATTTAAAAAAATTTCATCATTGCAAATGGGTCAAGGCCTCACCAATTGAATTTGTTACTTCTTTGATTTAAATTACAAGATAATGCCAAACTGGAAGAACAACATGAAAAGAGAGTCTGAGGGGAGAGAGTGTACTTTGGTTCGCACAGGTTCAGAGTCAAGTTTTCCTCCAAGCCCTCTGATTTCATCTTGTCCTTGTGCTGAATTTTCCTTACCTCTTACTGCTGCCAGCTGTAGGTAATCTTAGAGCTGTCCTGGCTGGGACAGTGGGGGATATGAGCGGCTGCTGAAGTCTGCTGGGCGTAAGTCGGCTGGGAGTGATGTCTAGCGGCTTCTTGGTCTCTGTCTCCTTGTTCAGGTCCCTGAGAACGTCGTAGTTAATTTTGCTGGAGATTTTTTTCTCCTGTAACATTTTCTCAATGGCCTCTCCAGCCGTGCTGGCCTGGATGGGCTGCTTCTTCTTGGGCTTTCTTTTCTGTGAAACACAGTCAATTAATGGAGTCAAGGGTCAGATGGGCATAGAAGGACTAGTGTGTCATGTTTAGCAGTCCTGTTTCCAGACCACAAGGTTAGGGGTTTGAGTCCCTCACTATTACTGGTTTCAATCCCAATTTGCATGCTACTGAAAAGGATTGCCATACTTTAGAGCCACAGCTCGGCCATGAAGAATCCACTACACTCATCATTAAGAACAGGGTACACATGTTATACATGTACAATACCATACTAGGCTTAATTTTTTTACCATTCTCGCATCAGATTTTAAGTCTCATCTAGATGTCATCCGTACAATGACGTTTGTGAAATCTTACCTTTTTCTGCTCGGGTTTATGAATTCCCTGTTCCTTTTCTAATGCTTCTTTTTCTTCTTTCTCTGAAATGTAGAACAACATGTTACACCATAAGTGGCAGACAGACAAGTTGGCAGTCAAAAAAGTCTACTGTACATAATTCAACAAATAAAATCCTCTAACCTTTCATTTTCTGGATATAGTCTGCATTGGCCTGCGTCCAGATCTCTGTTTTTATTCTAACCTCTTCGTCATTTAATAAGAACTGTAAGACATTAAAAACGTGATGCATCAGCTAGCTGCTTATCAGATGTTGAAGGTTAGAAAATGTTTTACACCAGGGGCACAAAAAGGAAAGTGTACAACAAGAAGCATTCAGAGAACAGCTTTCCTGAACAACGTGATATGTTTCAATCACTAGCAATGCTGTATCAATATCATGTGGGAAGTTATTCACGTTACACAAATTAACACAATACAGACTGATAAATTTACTTACTGGCATTTTTCAATGGGTTTGAAATTTCTAAACCACCACACATCAAATAACATCTACATAAGAAACTTTACCCAGTCTAGTTCCTCATCGTTGATGCCAGTCAGGTCCAGTTCTCCTCCTTCCTCTTTCTCCCCATCCTCATCTTCTGTACCTTCTTCTACACAACACAAACAAACATCAACATAAACATCAACTATCAGCAACACAGCAATAACAACTTATTCATATAAGGCTGCACATTTTTGGTAATTAAATTTCATGTTCACTCATACATAAGAAAAGTACTTTAAAAAAATTACTAATACGTACATTGTACTTTTATTTCAATGTAAAATGTACATTTATTCTAATACCCACCTTTCTCTGAGGCGACTTTGAGACACTCGTCGAGCGAGTCCTTGATGCCGAGACTTTCGGGCGTGGGTTCAGGTCCGAGGGCGGGAGTGATCCCAGCAAAGGGGGACAGGATCTTCCCCATCACCTCCTCCTCCGACAGCTGCTGTTCAGGGGGGTTTCCTGGGATGGAACAGTGAAGTTGGGTCATCTCTGTACTATATAATAACTGAAGAGTTTCAATAAACCTGCTGGTAATGTGCATTTGGAAAGGAAGCTGCAAAGGAGATTGGCCTATGTTCTAATGGTTAAGAACATGAACTATGGTTTAAAAAAATCAATCACATGCCTGAATCTTTCTCCAAAATGTAATGCCATTGGTAAGTCCTAGGAATATGTTTTTGAGTTAGCCTGTTCAGCAATCAACGAATCAACAAGAAAATCTACAGCAAGGTGTTCTCTCACCTGAGGTGCTACTGCTAGGTACCACACTGGGAGAGTCCACTCTGCTGCAGGGGGTTCCAGGTGAGGATATCCCATCTTCCTGCCCCTCAAGGGGTGGCATGGGGGAGGGTGTCCCTCCAATGTCACTGTCTGTCATGGTGAGGAAACATAGCAGGGTAGTCTAGGCTTTCATGTTGACTGGGGTATATAGTTTTGTTCTAAAACACTAAAATCTGTTTGATTCATCTGGACAGTTGTTAAACTTTCATTGTCATTGTAAGTTTAACTTTGCAATCACAGGCTACTGAGTGTGTGAGTACATTCTTCCAGTTACTATAGTACATGTAGTTCAGAATCTAGCAAGGAGGAACATAGCCTCTTTAGCAGGATTAGAGTTGAACTGTTTGTGTATGTGTGCCTATCATATGCTGTTTTCTTATTGTATGTCAGTCTCATTGTATACAGTAACTTGTCTGCCAACTCGAAAGCGCATACTAGTAAGCCTGCTAACACCTTCGTTTGTCCAAGATTTGATGAGTAATACTTGCAGCCCTCCTGGCTTACAAGGACAGGTTCATCTATACTCACTTTACTTTAAAACTCTTGAGTTTCCAACAAGTAAGACAGATGCCCCCACCCCTGCACCATTGCCATGATGGAGGGTTCTCTCAGACAGGGATGAGAGAGTTAAGTGCACCTCAGATGAATGTAATCCATGCTAGCAGCAGCTGAAGAATCATTGTGGATAGCGACTAAATTACGCTTGAGGAGCAGAACGATGTTCGAAGACAAGATCACAGGGGGAGTCACAAAGGAGGTAAGTACCAAGCAGGTCAGATGGACTGTCCTGGCCTTATCACTGCAACCCTGCTGAATTGCTCAATGTCAAGGTGTTCTTTACAGGCTGACAGGCCAATAATTTACCTCAAACAACATCTCCCTACTAGTACTACTGTGCTCACAGCCAAAAGCATTAAAGAGAAGCAACTTTTTCTGGACCAAAACTTAAAGTAGACTTGTGATTTTGCCTCATATTCTTACATCTTTTAGGTAATGCAGGTCACTTGTATTTCCAAAAGATTTGGAAAATCTACATGTAATTAATTCTTAAAGTCTTTCTGTAACAACTGTAAACAAGCTATGACAGAAATGCAGATATAGAAAAAAGCATGAAACATTTCTGTGGCTACTTTTTCTGATTTACCTTACCCTATCAAGTTAAGTTTAAAAATAGGGTTTTTATAAAGGTCCAGAACATCTATTAAAAACATTCAGAAAGAGATAGACATGTTACCTTTGACCCCCAGCAGGTTTTTCATCTTGTTCATCCGTTTCTCCCGCTCCTTCTCCAGCTCCTTCTCAATCTCCACCTCCAGATTGGTCAGCTCTCCCTCAATCTCCTTGTCTAACTGCTCTTCCAGCTGTATAGCACAACAACAGGGGTTATATATACACACACACACACACACACTCACTCATAGACACATGCAGACACACACACACACACACACACACACACTCGCACACAAACACAATCCTTCACAACAAAAACATACATTTGTATTTACACATCAATCAATCAATCCATTAATCAATCAATCTATCTATCTATCAATCAATCAGCTGCTCCAGCCCACCTGTTGCCTGGCCTTCCTCCTGCTGTGTTTGAAGGACGGTGGGTCCTGCTCCTCCTCAAGGTCAATCTTGTGGAACTCATCGATAGTTAACTTACTGGAGGGCGTGTCCTCAAATTCTGTCAATCTGTGGGGAGAAAATATGCAGTTTCTTTACAAGTCTGGCAAAATTCACCAGAAAGTAGAGATATTCTACAGTTTGAAGGGAAGCAGCTAGGGGGCTTAACATTCAATCATGTCTAACCTGGAATAAGTCGGGTGAACAAACATGGCAGTCAGAGATGGCAGACTTCACCCCTTCACCACACATATCAGAAACATACATATTCACTCCTTGGGGTGAAATAAGAGTTATGAGAATCCATTCATTATTATGAGTTAAACAACATAAAAAAAGGTTACCTTTTCCTGAGGGTTGCTTCGCAGACTTTCACCACTTTGATGATCTCCTTTTGCGTTCTGTGGAAGTCATGCAGGCGAGCAGACACCAACAACGCTACCAAGGAAGAAATGGTGACGCAACTCATTACTAGCCATTGGCTCTATACTAGTATGTAGTCTCTACAGCAGTAACCCTTACAAATGATCATGGTTGACATTGAAAAAAATGAATGGTGAAGTTCTCACATTAAACTTTACACAATATGTTATCCAAGCAAAATCTTTTAACATAAGATACAAATATTTTGAAACTGCTTTTCAGTTTTCTGCCTCAGAGGTAGAATCTATTGTTTTTTAAACCAAAATAATAATTTTGAGAACCAGGAAATTGACTTGGAGTGGCCTGTGGCTGTGTACGAATCTCTACCTGCTGTACACAAACAAACAAACAAAGCCATACCTGCTCCACACAGCCCTGAGGGCCGCCTGCCACCATGCATCCAGTCCCGCTTCATCCGCGACACCAGGCGTAGAGCCGTCATTGACACCTCGTGGGTCCGCTCTCCAAACTCCAGCTTGTGAGCAAACCGGTGGATGTACAGACACGGGTCTGGGGAAATATATGTTTTTGTGAAATCTTATAAAACCTCTCATCATAATTGGAGCAAAGTTTGTCCAACATGTACAGGCAATGGTCTAGTAATCTTATACATAGAAATATGAAATATCATTGTTTATATTTTTTAAAGGATATATTTTTGCAGGGATTTGCAAATGTGTAATGTGTAAATTCATTACCTTCGCCAAGGTTATGTTTTTGTGGCTGTGTGTGTGTGTGTGTGTGTCTGTCAACAGCAAAACTCAAGAAGGCTCAGATGGATTATCTTGATATTTGATACGTGGCTAGGTCTTGATGAGAGCTTGAAATGATTAGATTTTGGGCTCCCTGGCAGCTTGTTATGGTACTGCAGCGCAATTTCCGGTTTTGATATCTCGTGATCTGATTTTTGGATGGTAGGTAGTTCTTGTGCTCAGGAAGAAGTGACATAAGTTTGGGCCCCCTAGCAGCTTGTTTGGGAACTGCAGGGGTGTTTGTTTGAAAATGTTTGACATAGGATAACTCAAGAAACGGTTGACTGATTGTCGTGATTTCTGATACGTATGTAGCTTAAGTGATGCTTACCATAATCAGATGACAATTATGCAAATCAGGATGAGGAAGAGGAACATTGGCAGACATTAATTATGTAAATTGTGACCCAATTTCATCATTTGGCAAAGGTATGAGGTCGTAAAACTCTAGTTCTGTATAATCTGGTCTGTGAACATTTATCTCAGCAAAATTTTAGTACTGTTATTCTCATCAGATCGAGCAGTTTCTTATCTTTGTAAAATGAAAGATTGTTGTATGTTAGCTGTTTTTCTTTTGATAACAGTTTTATAAAACTTTTTGTCCCCTCTGCTGTGACAGTGTGTGCATGTGAGTTTGTTTGTAAACAACGACCCCATTTCCCAAGTGGTACGTCCCACGCCACGCGTTGGATCATGGGAGTAAATGGGAAGCCAAATATGGCGCCCGGGGCAAGTCATTTTCGGAGCTGGACATTCTTCTAGGTAATATTCCACGTACCCTTGGAGCGAAACTACAAATTAACTAATCCTTGTTAACTTTGAACTTAGCGAAGATACTACTCCTTCCCATGGGTGGGTGAAATCTAGTGCAGGAAGCCAGGAAATTGAGAAAATTGGTAGGTACGCCGTGCTGCGTTTGAAGTCGGTTTGTCATACTTGAAGTTTCTCATCGATGTCTCTGATTTTGCCGCAGCAGACGTCAGTTAAATCCAGCCTAACGTTCAGTCGGTGTTCCCCGGCACTGCCGGAATGGGAACACAGCGATATGCTGCCGAAACACGTAGCGTTTACGACAAGTAGAGCAAGACGCGACATGAATGCAAATTCGCCGGGTTTTGGGCGATCACCTTTGTATTGTATTAACGTTACGTCGGTGCCTGACAGACTAAGAAATTATTACCCTGCTGTATCGAAAGCTCGTTTCATTTTTCCGTCTTCCCGCGAAGCGAAACGTAGACACACGAAGCCGGTGTGATCTGGTAGAAATTTTGGCCACCACCTCCCTATTTGGGTATCACGCACGGATATTTCTACCACTGTACCAGGCATTTTATGTAACGCACATCAGTCCAGGGAATGTTTTTCATCGCCTATATGCTAGCTGCCGAGACTGATCGGTACATTGTGCGCGCCCGGGGAATGTTTCCGTACTAGACAGTAGTGTACATGTTCTGCTGAAGGAAATATGAAAGTCATTCATCTCCTATCGCACTGCCTCAGAGTCAACATGGGCGATCGGCGAGAGGAGAGCAACGAGCAGATCCCAGGCAAGCCGGGCGGAGGCGGGGTGGTACAGCAGCAGCAGCCGGTCCAGGTCCGGGCGGCCCCGCGGCCCCAGCAGCAGGAGGCCGTCCCCACCTTCCAGCAGAAGCAGAGCAGCGCGGCGGCAGTCGCCCCGGCTCCCCCCGTCACCACGGACGTGCCCAACTGGCAGGGCCTGAAGCCCACCGTGCGGGAGCGCAACGGGCTCATGTTCAACAACGAGCTGATGAGCGACGTCCACTTCCTGGTCGGGCCGCCCAAGGCCGCCAAACGGATCCCGGCGCACAAGTACGTCCTGGCCACCGGCAGCACCGTCTTCTACGCCATGTTCTTCGGAGGACTGGCGGAAAACAAGACCGACATTGAAATTCCCGATGTGGAGCCACAAGCCTTTCTAGCAATGCTCAAGTGAGTCCACTTTTTTCGCCAGCACTGTGTATGTCGTGATAGAGTTCTTCTTTTGGTGTTGTTTTCCTGATTGATCTCCCCTCCTCCCCAACCTGTGTATACTTCAATTGTTGACTGTAATATGTTTTTGTACATGCTGAAATGTGAGACAATAATATGACACCACTTTCTGTGCTATTATTGTTTTGTCCTATCAACACAACTACTTCATGTTGCAGGTATCTCTACTGTGATGAGATTGACCTGGAGCCTGACACAGTTCTGGCCACCCTCTATTCTGCCAAGAAGTACATCGTGCCACACCTGGCCAAGGCTTGCGTCACCTTCCTGGAGACGAGCCTGAGTGCCAGGAACGCCTGCGTCCTCCTCTCCCAGAGCCGTCTGTTCGAGGAGCCTGAACTCATGCAGAGGTGCTGGCAAGTCATCGATGCACAAGCTGAGCTGGCCCTCAACTCCGAGGGCTTCACAGAGATAGACTATGAGACACTGGAAACTGTGCTGGGCAGGGAAAGTCTGAATGCCAAGGAGATTGTGATATTTGACGCAGCTGCGCGCTGGGCAGAGACAGAGTGCAGAAGACAGAATTTACAGCCAAATGCTAACAACAAGCGGCGTGTGCTGGGCCGGGCGCTGTACCTGATCCGCGTGCCTGCCATGAGTCTGGAGGAGTACGCAAATGGTGCTGCTCAGTCCGGGATCCTCACGCTACAGGAGACTGCTGACATCTTCCTCTACTACACAGCCAGGAACAAACCTGTGCTGGACTTCCCCTTAGTGCCTCGGAACGGTATGAAGCCTGAGAGGTGTCACCGGTTCCAGTCCTCTGCCTACCGCAGCAACCAGTGGCGATACAGGGGCAGGTGTGACAGTATACAATTTGCAGTGGACAAGCGCATCTTTATGGCAGGCTTTGGTTTATATGGCTCAAGCTCTGGGGCTGCAGACTACACAGTCAAAATAGAAATCAAGCAGTCTGGGAAGGTGCTGGCAGAGAACACTGTGAAGTTTTTCTCAGACGGTTCGAGCAACACCTTTCCAGTGTGGTTCAAACACCCGGTGCAGATCGATCCAGACACTTTCTACACTGCGAGTGCAATCCTGGATGGGGCAGAGCTGAGCTATTTTGGTCAGGAGGGGGTCAGCGAGATCACCCTTGGGAATGTCACATTCCAGTTCCAGTGTTCATCGGAGAGCACCAACGGGACAGGAGTGCAGGGTGGTCAGATCCCAGAACTTATTTTCTATGCCTGAAGGACACAGTGAAGTGCCCATTCAAGACTGAATTCCTTCTAGGTAGACATAAAATACATTGCTTCTACATAATAATATGTACATGTAAGTAGTATAACCTATTTTCAATCATTGCTTGGACGACAAGTTGCAGTATATTAGCTGAGACAATTTGTGCTACACATGTATATTTTAACTTGTAAACAAAAAAAGTAGTTAGCTGTGTATACAATAGTCAAAGAGCAACAGACTTTTTGGCAAGTTTTGAAACATTCCTTTTGTATCAACTGAAGTGAACTGTAATATACAAGATAATGTTACTCTATGATCAATACATGTATCTTTGTACTTTAAAGTATTTGACACAGGGAAAATAGCATGTAAAAAATACTGTCATTTGAAAAGATGTTAACTACAAATTTGGCTGTTTCAAAGCTGGATATTGAGGAGAGTCTAGTGTACAAAACTCTGACAGGCCGTCCACAATAAGCCACCTCTCATATTTGTTGAGATCTCAGGCCGTCTTGGGAGATTTCCAGTTTTCACCCAGTGTAACACAACCCCCTGTAACACAACCCCCTGTCCGTCAGACCAGGGCTGGTGTCGGTGTCAGCTGTGAGAAGTGAACTCCCATAATGGTATGCAAAGTTCAGGCCTGTACATTCCCAGACAGCTAATTATAAGGCTTGAGCAGCTTCTGGTAGGGCATGGTTGGAGTGTCCAGCTTTGTAGAAGAACTTTACAACTTGACCTTTGGCATACTGAATTCATTCACTTTGGTCCTGATCTCCTGCAAGGCTAATTTGGAGAAGGTTTCAACATTTGATTGCAAGAGGTTGAAATAAAAAGTTCAACAGAACCCAGAACGTCAATCATTTTGCCTTAAATTATTTAGCCAGTTGGTCAAATGTCTCACTTGGGCCCCATCTTCCCCATCAGGCTGAAGGTTAACCTTCTTCCTGCTGAGGTAGTCTTCTAGCACCAGATTTGTATTGCAATACAGGGAGCAAGTTAACCATCAGCATGCTAATGTCGCCATTTGGTACCAAATTTGTATTTGTTATGGGGATAGGCAGCAGGGAGAATGTTGAAAGGTATTTCTCCTGCTATGCACAGTACATGTAATGTGCTAGAAATGTAGCTGTCATTCTTTGAAAAAATGACTTGTGTAAGCTGTATGGCAATAGAAATAACACTCTTGGAAGATTTTGGTAAGGAATGTTTTACTAGAAACTGCACTAAGACATGACTGTACTCTGGTCTCTGCTGTGCCATTCCCTTCTGCCTGGAAATGCCTTTCCCCAGTACAGCCCCACAGGAAGGACCAGTCTGACAACAGGTCCACATGGAATCCATGGTGTACAACACAGCTTTCATCAGCACACACCTGCCTCTGGGGCATCAGACCAGGCCAATGTAAACTGTCACCATAAACTTATCTCCAAGCAGACCTATGGATGTCTTTTTGTAATGTTTTTTTGTCCCATTTTTTTTCTTCAAAAGTAAACTCTCCAAAAAGATGTACAAAACAAGCCACATATCTGCTTGTAGAAAATAATTTAGGTAAGGTAGGTGAGAACTGATGCCGGTCTGTCAGATTCAATGTAAACTGGCTGTCTATATATATATATATATATATATACATGTATAGCTACTACAGCAGCTGAGCTATGAAAAACTTCACTGTGTGAAAGTGAAAGCTCTAAATTCTAAAGTTTCAGTTTATGCTGATGATTTATACTGGAACTTGGAAGCAATTATGTTCTATTAAAAAAAAAACAAGCCCAAAGGACTGTAACTTTGTCAAACACCATTTTGAACTTGAAAACGCTTGTGCAGTGAAAAGTGACTAAATCGAATCAGTAAGCTACATAGATTTTACTTGTTCATGTGAGATAAAGTGGACATCCATGTAGCATAAAATTTGCAATTTTCACATAAAATCAATTGTGATGGACATCCATGGACAGTTTTTGTACTCTCGTGTTGAAAACACCTACTTGAATGGGTTGAAAACGAAACACTTCATTACATGTAGATAGGAAAGATACATGACTAGACCCTACTTCATATTCTGTTAGAGCACCATACCGCAAATAGTGCCGGCCTGCCAACTACAGTCCGGAAATGTTACAGACTGTAACGTCCCACAAATGGGAAAATGAGCCAGGAAGGTAGCCCTTCCCAAACCACACTCATTCGTCACGTTGTAATGGTCTGGTGCAGTAGACAGGCCCTTGGTAGAAGGCCCTTGGCATTGCCCACTTTCCCCACTGCTGTAAATGTAATCTGGTGGTCCTGGTACACTCGCCCTTTCATCTGGAAGTGTTTTATGTCGGGAGGTAAAACACCACAGAAGTGAACTTAAACCCTGACCTGTAGCAAAGTGCAGGGCACAGTAAAATCTTTAGGGCAGATGAACTAAGTGGTTTTATAGGAAATACGCACTTTGGTAATGCATCCTTGTGTTCCAATAGAGGAGAAATGTGGCAGATTTACCAGCAGCCCTTGCGATATTTGCCCTGTAAAGGCTTTAAAACAACCATTCACTGCTTCCATCCCCATTATATTCTTGTTTCCTTATATTTACGGCCCCCCATAACAAAGCCAATGAGCCATTAGGTGCATGAAGGTGGCGGGTGGTTGACTGTGGTCAACCATGGCGTAATAGCCGATCCAAGCCCTTCTCATTTCCCTGCCAACCTGAGCCTGACCTGCTGACTGACAAGCAGAAAATACAAGTAGCTAAATTCAGCCCTGCTGATCCAGATAGGGATCACCAATTAACCGCCAAATTGTTTCTTGGGAGATCCTGAACCTGCATGGGTGAACCTGGCCTGGCAATGGGAAACTTTTAATTCACAACAAATTCTAGAGTCTTCCTGCAACCAAATTGTGTGGAGAGATATTCTTTGATTCTCCATGGCACTCTAAAGCCCTACATTTTAAGGCGTTTTTAATGTATATTGTGTATTTGGAATAACCTATATATTTCTCTGTCATAATATCTTTACTTCTGTCATAAGATAAACAATTCTTGTAATTCATGTAAAAATGCCAAATTTGAATAAATAGCATAATTTGAATTCCAATAAATATTGGAGGCTTTTAAGATTCTGTATTTTTGATAGGCCTTATATTTTGTACTCACTAGTGAAAGAGACATCATTCGTAGCGATGGGAAGATGACAACGATGAGACTAGTGAAAGAGAATTATATTTTGGGGAGCCTAGGATTCTGTATGCAGGGAGGCTTTAGCTAATTCCATTTTCCACCAGCATTATTGATGCCTCAATCCTTATCAGCTCGGAACTGGCTCCCCATCTGCCTTCCCCACTTTCACTTCTGGCCTGATACAAACCTGTACCTGATAGAAAGACTTCTGATCTGATACACATTTGCAGCCAGATAGCAACACATTCACTGGCAAGGAATGCTTTCACTGGCTTGGAACACTTTCATTGGCTTGGAACACTCATTGGCTTGGGACCCTCACTGGCCTGGAACACTTTCACTGGCTAGGAACACTTTCATCGACTAGGAACAGTTTTGGTGGTAAAATGCAGCAAGAGGCCAAGACACATTGCAGGAAGACTCATTTTACGGTATCAATTCTGAGAAACTACTTCTTTGTGATTTCCTTTTAAGTTTAAGCGCTAAGCGAGGTTCTCCTGACCGCAGGGAGGGCTTGCTTCCCTCTGAGCATGTCTTCCAGGAAACACTCTTTTCCTGCATAATTTTAGGTCAGACTGGAGAGGGAAGTGGCACCAGAGATGGTATCTGCAGGGAAGTGCATCATGGGTGCATCAGAGACGTGGTATCAGTAGCTTCGAGCCAGCATTCCTCTCCATTAGGCCATGTTGATTTGATTATATGGATGACATCCGCGCGCGCATCAATTTTCGTTCGTTTCCAAAAAAAAAAAAAGTTTTCGACCATACTGGAAATCGTACAAAGCTGCTGCAAAATGAGCAAATATATGCCGTAAATAGAAAAAAAAGATTCGAAAACTATACTAATATCGTAGAATACTAAAATCAATTCCAAAGGAAGAAGAAAATGTGAAGAAATGAAAATAAAGAGTCTATTATTCGCCATACCATAATCCTTGTGTTTAGCCATTTGTTCAACCTCCATGACCACGTAGATTTCATAATGAAGGCAACTTTTTTTTTTGGCCAAATTTTTTTTTTATTCGCACGCTCGCATCAGTTTTGGGGTACCCAGAGGATGTCATCCATATAATCAAATCAACATGGCCTTAGATGGATCCAAAGCCCCAACCTCGTCCATCAAAACAGTCATGATTTCTAGGTTACTCCCTAGTGGAGGATGCATCAGAAAGGGGAGGATGGGTCCATAAAAAAGAGTCAGCATCCAGGATTCCTCCTCCAAAAGACATTGACCAGTCCAATCTCACTGGTTCTAATCAGTGGTTTCTTTCTCCAGTCCAGCCACATAATTTTTTTAGTTCTCACACTCACAGTAAACCTGTACTTACCTCCTGGTGTGTTTTGACCTCCTGTAATACATCTTTTTCATGTTAGACATGCCAATTCTGCTTGCCAAGAGGACAGAATGGCCCTAATTTTTGCCTGTTATTACTGACATTAGCAACATGATTCCTTCAAATGAAGGTGATGATAGACACTCTGGTTTTGATACATTCCACAAAAGCATCGTCTACACACCATTTCACGGAATTAATGTAAAAAAAAGTCTATAAACATGTCATGCAGCAGACTCTTATCCTGGAGATGAAATCATGATCAGATGCAGTTAGATGGAGACAAACTGCTGCTTAAAGCTAATAAAATCTCCATTTCACTGGAAAAACAATGATCGAATATGTCAATGACGGTTAGACATTAAGGTAGAACAAAATAAATCAACCAATTTGAGAATTTTGCCAGTTGCTCGATTCATTTTGTAATATGTATGGACAACAAAGATTTGCTTTTAGGGGTACATCAGATTGGAACGAGCTTTACCCAGATTTAAAAAAAACTGCTAATCGAAGCCTCTTCACAAAACAGGTGTTTAAAAATTATGTTTTCTGCTCTGTATGTGGAAGCCATAGGTGTTAGACTGCACTATATGTTGTATATATAACGAGGAGTGACCTGTTGTGGTGAACCCGTGAAGTCACATTTCACAACCAGTACCAGCCAGTAGAAAAGGCCCCACAATGGAAGATCTCATAACTGTCATATCATAACCTTTCCTTGACCTTTGACCTGGCACAGGTGGGGACGAAGATGCCAAATAAGGGTTTGGTACGGATGTTGAACCCTGTATGACCTACCGATTGCAGGAACATTGATGCACAGCTCCTGGGCCAGCTTCAGGTACAGCTTCCCCAGTACGTACACATTCACCTGTAACACATACACATGCACTTGTAACACAATCACACATGTACATGCACCTGTAACACAATCACACATGCACATGCACCTGTAACACAATCACACATGTACATTCACCTGTAAAACAATCAACATTGTATCTTGTACATTCATGATATCTCCAACAATATCACAAGTTTTCCACATGCATGATATCAGTGTGTGAAAATGCATACAATTATATATTATTAACTTAAAGCTCTTGTACAAGAAAAGTTGTTTTGAATGTTTAAAACAAGCTAAATTTAAACTAAAAATGACGAACCTGTAAGATGTCACTGAAATCCAGGAGCAGGTCTGAGGAAATTAGAGAATTAAAGAAAATTTGTTGAACCATGTGAGAAATGCACACGCTGGGAATCAGCAAACTTTTCCAAAGGGGACAACACCATATCGTGTTCAATGTCATTTTCATTCCACTACACAACATTCAAATTCCTCCAGAACTATCAATTTTAGCAAGCACAAAACCTTTAAACTCATTTCTTTATAGGACTAACCCCTGAGACAAGAGAACGGCATATCGTTGTGTAAAGTGGATAAGAATTGAGCCTGTCTTCCAAGCTGACTGCTACTGAGCTTCAGGTGGAATTATGTGTAGTGCTGGTGAGACTGACAGTCAGGTGTGCTGGGGAGTGATTAAAGTGGCTGTTAGGAACTCAGCATCAGCCAAACAAATATACTTAAAAGCCTGGGAACACTCCAGTGGGTCAGACATTCCCTGGGCCCAGATTTGATAAAGCGATGAGCCCCACCTCCATATCTAATCAAGAGAAGTACCACAACCGTACGCCTGGGTGTCTACTAACATTGATTCGGAGATCCCCTGATTGTTGGAACAGTACCATATACAGTCGTCTCATCATATTGAGAGTTTCTAATTTAAAAAATTTTACGACGACATGATTCCAACATGATTACTTTTACAGAACGTAAATCTTTGCCTGAATCCAAAGCTAACAACATCGCTAATGGTCCGTCAGTGTTTCCAGCATTTGCATTGAAACATCATGTCAATGTAGAAAGTCATTCCCCAAACAATGGTGCACCATATGGTGACAAGAGCCCCCAGGGTGCCGTACTTCTCACAGTAAGTTGATTGTCGTGATCGCTTATTGAGTCACTGGCAGATATGATCATAACTCAGCAGGGCTGGACTAATGTAGATAAATCATGAGGACGTCCACATCACTCAGCATCAAGTCCCACAGAATAAAAGGGGTGCAACTGTCATGTGTCTTTTTAATACCTAAGGCCATACCAATATGCTGAACTGGAATATCTACATGAAAATGTAAGGGAAAGGTAAGAGGATCCATGGCATGAAGTTTTTTAAAAAGAAATGTGAGGGTACCTCAATTAATTCCGTATTTCTGAGACATTTCAAAGTGAAAATTCAGCAAGAGGTCAAGATGACAACAGAGAACTGGGGGGGAAAGTTGAATTCCACTATATTCACTGCCTCAAACTGCCCTTACTGGCCTTAGGCTTAGTTTTCATGTTGATATTCCAGTTCAGCCTTATCTTTTTAAATCCAAGAACCAACAAAATGACTTGGTGTGGCCACATGTAAAACATCACATTCCCAGAGATATCTGGAAACCAAGAGGAGATGGGAGTCTCTGCCTACCTCTGGTTGTTGGTGAGGAAGACTGATATTGACTGACTATTGATTCAGAGTGACGGTCAATGTCATTTATAGTGGGATCAATACACTTCAATTTCCCACCTGGCAGCTGCATTGTGGGGTGTTATTACTTCTGTCAGGCTATCACATGGAATAAACAAGAAATTGGAGAATTCGAACATCTGTGAAGTATACGTCAATGAAGGTTAGACAGTCAGGTAATCTGGGAAGTATGCAATCCTAGGCTTCCTGACCTCCTGTCATTCTGCCTGTCAATCTTCCCCCACCCACGTACTGTCAACCTTCTCTGTCCAGACAAATAGATACATGAACCTGCAGCTCACCCACACGAAACAATACTTCTGTACCCAGAAGTAACAAGATAGACTTTGTCTAACAGCAGCATCTCAGAAAAACTGATTTAGTCAGGCTACATTCACTCACAAGGAGGTTCTATGAAGCTGTATACCATTTAGGTACGGCCATTCTCATGTTAATATTCCAGTTTAGCAATATTTTTTCTATATCAGAGAACCGACAAAGACAATTGGTATGGCCTAACACAGGAATGAAAGGCCTTGTCCTGAAATGACTGGAGAAGATGGTGATCCTTTCCCCCTGCAGGCAAGGTATTAGATGTATTTGAATTGCAGAATCAACTTTTATCCAAAGACAAACATCATACAGAAATAGTAGTGCACACAATATCGAGGCATATTGTACAGACCTGACATCAAAGTCAAGATATATTGGTATCCAACTCTCCAAGCATTAAGCAACTTTGATGTCATTCTGCGGAGTAAGCTTGTGAGGGGGGCTATCCATCAGAATGTGTCATACATTGGGGCAAAGTCTATTCATCACTGTGAGACCTGATTGCAAGTACATGTACATGTATACATGTGTAATAAAACATGTATCAATCCCATGTTCATGCGTTGTCACCTTATCATAAGCACAGCAAATTTCAGGAAAAGTAATTTTCTCATACATGTATCTGTTCAGGGCTCAGGCTCAAAGTTTGCATTGCATGTAATACATGTAGCACTCAGTGTCATAATTCTCATGTCTCATGTCATGGCTGCCTGAAAAATCCCCCTAACGACACTTCAACATACGTGAACAAGAACTTCAAATGCCTTCTATTCTTTCATAGATATCCTGTAGTGGTCAAAATCCTTTTTTTCAGTGTTCTGCAATATGTAGAATGTCAATGGTATGTTCTGTAATTTGGAAATACTTTCTGTAAATACAAAAGACTTCATACTACAACCTTTTCCACTTAATACTGTCTATATTTACATCACTTATATTATCCTGTTCCTAATTGTGTTGGATTTCACTTCTGGCATACGGTAACAAGCAAAACAAGCCTTCTAGTGGGAGCCCTGTCGTAAAAACAACTTGTACAAAAACAGCTGGAAACTCTATATGGACACAATGGGTTCTCTTTACTCTGTACACCAGATTAGCCTCCACCAGGCCTTCCTAAGGGGTTATGGACTACCGGTAGCACCAGATACAGACAGGCCATCAAGGTTGATAGAAAAAAAACAAGCTGAAGCCACACAGGCAGCAGCCACACATCTGCATGGAGATGACAACAGTAGTTCCTGTCAGCTAAACCCTGCAAGGATACGAGGCGTCCCCTCAGTTCTGCAGACCAGGTACAGGCAGGCGGCCACCACGTGGTTTGTCTTACGCCCGCGGGTCAGCTTCTTGTTGACAGCCATCTTGAAGAAGTTGAAGGCAGTGTCCATGCAGTGCTGGTTCAGCTTCAGCTGGTGCCCTAGCTGTGTGATCTTCCTCTTACCTGTGATGGACAGGTGAGATGGACATGTGAGACAGACAGGTGAGATGGATTGGAGGAATAATGATGATGTGTTCCTTTTTTTTGCAAGATCACTCCACTCACCCTTTGTTATTTGCAAATCTCAATGACTGCATTAGAAACTATCAACCTTCTCCCTGCTAAGTAGCCATCACATGTGTATTGTTTACAGAATTAGGCTGTGGGGAGAAGGTAAACAAGAGGGTTATGGTGAGACTTACCATTCTGTAATGTGATTGCTCTAGACTCCTTTCCAAAGCCATGGTGGAACCCCCGCACCATGCCAGCATTGCCCTTGCCATCTGGGAACACATGCAACAATCCTGTCACTTTCTCTCATACATAGTGCAGGAAAGTGGCACTTCTGACTGCCAACCTTCTTCAGCACATGAACATAACAGCCTAAAGTTATAGGGCTGGATCTTGGGCTAAGAAACTTTGGCCTGTGACTGGATGTCACTTTTTTTTTCTCCCCTTTTAGCCTTGGAAATACAGAGTGCAGAAAAACCCAAGTACAACTGTATCTTATAGTCAGGAGGTTTTTGGTACAAATAAATAAATTGATCAGTCAATGAGTCATGAAAATATGCTTTGAATTTGCTGAAAAGTAAGAAAACAGCACTTGCAATATTTTTTTGGCTAAAGTTTACTTTCATCACAAGTAATCTAATGCCCATTCATGATTGATGTAGAACACAGCATTATAATTTTATATATTGCAGAGTTAGGCAATGTACCACAACAGGCCTGGCACCACAACTACCCTCTACCTGCAATATGCAAATGAGCTGGCGGCCCTGTGGCTCACATGGTTAGGTTCCAACCATCAGCCGCCATCTTGGCAAAATACAATGGTTCGAATCCCACTCAAATCACATCCACCAAATCTGTGGAAATTGTTATTTTGAACCTTTTACAAAATCCTTGGCGTCCGAATATAATTTTAGCCATACTTAGAGCTAAGAAACACCCCCGTATTAGCTCAAATCCCTTTTGCCCGTGCACCCACCGTCGGCGGACACAAACTGCCCAATGACCGAAGTCCTGTCCCCAGACTCCTGGAAGGTGACTTCGGAGACGATGATATTGTCTTCCAAGACGGATCCACACCCCGTGCAGACGGCATCCCCCCTGGCTTGGTCAAAGTCAATGTCACTACAGCCGCAGTTCTTGCACACCCCTCCGCTCGCCATGGCGGCCCTATGCACCGGAATGTGATGCAACCCACTGGTAATCACACTATGGACAAAAACAAGAATATCAAGTAAAAAACAGCACATGGCATTGACTGAACTCTTATGTTAAATAGAATAGCGACTCTGCAATGCTGTTAGGTTGATAGAATATAAATTTTACCGTAGAGAAATTTCAGCTTGCCCTCCCCACGTTGGTCCGTAGTGCAGTCCACAAGCGGAAAGTCAAAACGAGGCGTGATCTTGATCCCAGCATAATGAAAGGACATAACAGCCAGAAATCAGGTAAAAACACAAACAAGTAAAGCATGAATAGGTTTTCCGGATTCTCATAAACCTAGCAGCTGAGTCGAGTATGTCTTAGAAATGTAAAAAGCGGTTAGTATTCAAAATCGCGCATGACAGCATTATTATAATGCTGGGGACGAGTTTTAATGAAGATCACGTGACTGATATCACCCGTCCCTGGATTCATTTAGAAGACAAACTCAGTTGGGTAGGGCGGTAGCGAGCGTTTTGGGAAAAAAAGAAGTGTATTTTGTCTCGATTTCTTCACTATGAGCGCGAACGACCTTGATAAGGCGGAGCAGGGAGCCGCCGAGAAGCTGAACAAGCCTGAGAACGGTAGTCCTGAGGACGGGAAGGCCGCGGATGGCGGGCTGGACGCGGACGAGGTGGAGCCCAAGCTGGCGCCCTTCGCGGGAATGGGAAAGGAGGAGCTTCTGAAAGTTTCCTCGGAGCCGTTCTGGGTGTACATGCGCTGGTCCCTGCTCATCCTGTTCTGGCTGGCCTGGATCGCCATGCTGGTGGGCGCCATCGTGATCATCGTGACGGCCCCGCGGTGCGCCCCGCGCCCCGAGCTGGAGTGGTGGGAGAATGGCGCCTTCCTCCGCGTCTTCACTCGGTCCTTCAAGGACTCTGACGGCAACGGCATTGGCGATCTCAAAGGTACTAGTACATTGTACTACTAACTCTGGCTTCTCATTTTCAACATGCTTTGGTCTTCATCCCTTTATAAAAATGGAGAATTCCTGTCCAGGATTCATACATTCCATCTCCTTGATTATTTTTCAGGCGACCCTTTGTGAATGGTATAAAGTTGTAACCCCCCATCCTGGCCCCTGCAGGGAATGCTGCATGCTGCCTGCAAATTACCCTTAAATTTACATCTTAAATTAGCATTGGGCGCACGTTGCCTTACGTACGACTGTAGAATATGAACTAAGCAACAATAAGACGGCTTTCTGGAGCACAATGGCGGTTTGTTTGGCGGATACGAGCTAAAATATGTCCGGTTTCCCAACTAGTCTTTGGAGTGTTGGCAGCTGATTGCATCAGCCCGGATGGACCGGCCAGATGGGTTGTTTAGATTTGCATGCCCCCCAGCGGGTTGGGTGGTGTGTGTTTGCTGTCAAAGGAATAAATGAGGATTTTATGTCATATGACTAGATGGTGACCAGATGTAAAATGGTCAGAAGACAATGTGGGCATTTGCATTTGCCAACCTTAGTGTTTGAAGATTTAATGGCTTCAAATCAGTGATTTTTTATACATGTAGAAAACCATTGGGAGTTTCCAGTAGGTGTGGCAAGTTGTCTACAGCTACACTATACATCTCTATGCTATGTGCTGGACACCCCCCAACAAACCAACATTAACAAATCTACCACAGCATAAGCACAATTTCTCACTTATCATATGAGGGAGATCAAGAGGCCATAGTGTGCCATAAGGAAAATGGTGAAAAACACCTGAAGGCACACCAGTCAAAAAGTTAGTTTAAATTTATTTATTTTCTTGGAAGTAGCAGAGTTAGGTACCATTTTAGTAACCATTTTATCTTAACTGTAATCAATTTTTTTGGCCACAATCTTAAATTAAGTAAAAAATCTAGACTTCTCTAGACATGACAGTTGTTCTTCTCCTCCTAAGGAATTGAGGAGAAGGTTGACTACCTGAAGGAGCTGAATGTGAAGTCTGCACAGGTCAGCCCCCTGTACTCAGCGGCCAACTTCACTGATGTGGATCCTGACTTCGGAACGATGGCCGACTTCGACAGCCTTGTCGCTACTCTGCACGATAATGGTGAGAAAAACTGATAATGACAACGACTAGTTTTCTATATCTTCATATTGGTTACAGCTTACACCCACACAATTCCATCAGGGTGTGGAAGGAATATCTATAGGTATTTGTACATTCATTGATGAGTTGGTATTTAAACTCACTGGTGGCTCCCTGGTTGTGCCCCTGGGTTGGCTTGAGTAAACTGTCGACTACTTTTAACATATCAAAGTGGCACTGACTGGATCATGAAATGTAAATTTGTAATTACTCAGTCTCTGCTGATTGTTTTTGTGGGAAGCTGCACAACTGAAAATTACAAACGTGTAAATCCTACCATAAAGATGGCAGTTTGGGGGAGCATAGAGGTCTACCCTAGCAGAGGTTTGTGCTATCTGGGTATAGCAGTCTGGTTAGGTGTGTGAGTTCTGCAGACGTTGTATTTTATGGAACACTTTTGTTTCAACTCAAAATTGTGTGGACAAAGCCAACGCCTGCAAGAAAAGTGTTTGTACAGTATTTTTTTTGGAAGGAAAGTTTTTGTGTTATCATATTGTCTGCCCAAAGAAATAATCGTTTAAATCTCTCATCCTGATGAATGTTGTTTGTTTTCAGGTCTGAAGCTGGTGGTTGATTTTGACCCAAACCACTCGAGCGTTGATCACCCCTGGTTTGTGCAGAGTGCAGCCAGTGCAGCCAATGACAACGCCTTCAAGGACTACTACGTCTGGGCTGATGGAGTGGGCGGAAATCCACCCAACAACTGGGTAAATCTTGTGCACACATTAACATTTCTGGGTCGCTGCTAAACCCAGATGGACCAACATGGTAACAGAAGCAACACTGGTCAATCTGGGTTAACGGGCAAACCAGAACATCTGGAATTTCTGATGAATATTTAAAGGAAAGACAGTGCAATACTTATACTATACATAGTCCAGTTCCTTGGGTTTAACGTCCTTCAGGGTACTTTTTCCACCCTCATCATCAAGGCTAGCCCTTTGTAATGGCCCCAGGCTAGTAGGGACACATTTGCTCCAACCAGGCCATATAGATGAAGTGTTCACTTGTGTTCTCTATATAGTCACATTATTACAATGCTGATTGTAATGATGTGACTAAATAAAGAACACGTGTTTCTTCCTGTACAGCTGTAATTATCTGAATTTGGTCAAATATTAGGTCCACAGCTGAAATTTTGGGTGCACAAAAATGCATATGCAGTCAGGATTTTGAGCCCTGTGATGTGACTACATAGGCATGTTTCCTTCCTGTCCAGCTGAGTGTGACAGGAGGCCCAGCCTGGAACTACAGTGCAGTCCGTGGCCAGTGGTACCTCCACACCTTCCAGCCCGAGCAACCCGACCTGAACTACCGCAATCCCGATGTGCGAGCGGCCGTCAAGGACACCCTGCGGTTCTGGGCTACAAAGGGTGTGGATGGCTTCCGCCTGACATCTGCCAAGTACCTTGTGGAGGACGAAGCTCTGACAAATGAACCGGCCAACCCTAACTACTCAGGGCAGCCTGGACAGGTGGGTTCAGGAAATGCACTGTAGGTGTTCCTTATTTTGAGCATCATACACATGAAGTATTCTCCAAAGGTTTTTATACTGTAGCCCTGCTTTCATCTCTGAGACACTTGAACTCTGTCATAGTTGGTGCACACTGATAGTTAGTCTTCATACAGATGGTCAATACATAAAAAACGGCTCTAGCCATGGTCTTTTGTGGTTTAGTGACTCAACTGTTCTTGTTAGTTCTCTCCAGTATGACATTCCTACACTGGTCACACCTAAGAACTGGGTATCATGCTTGTTTAGAGGTTACTATGGGGTTTTGTGACTCGTTAATTTCTCCCCCCAGTATGACAGCCTGTCTCATCCCTACACCACTAACCTGGACGAGACCCACGCCCTGCTGCAGGAGTTCCGCACCACATTGGACGAGTTCGCTAAGGATGGAGACAGCTACAGGTAAGGACAGGTCTCCTGTACAGGCACACAGTACACGGCCTACAGGATATAATAAAGGTACACAGCCTACAGGCACACAACCTACGGGATTCAGATCTCAATACAGGAACGCCACCTACAGAATTCAGATCTCATGTACAGGCACACAGCCTTCAGAATTCAGATTGGAGAAAGATTATATTTATAGCACTTAACCTCACTCGGAAATGTTCAATAATACATGTATGCCTGAGAAATGTGAGGACAAAATATTGAAGTAAGATTGTGCAGCTTCACATAGGAGTTCATAGGCTTAGGTTTGTGTGTGCAGTGTACCTGTAGCCATTCTAATAATTAAATATTTTAGAAATGTTATCTGCGTGCATTATTAGTATGAAAATTAATCCATTTCAGCAAGTGACAGAAACAGTTGGCTCCATGTGCAGCTTACATAGTGTAGAATGACCCATTCCCTCAGTCATGTGACCCTAAAGTACACATATCATGTTTCACTCCTGACAGGCTGCTGATAACAGATGTGATGGACGCCAACATCCGACAGGTGGTGAAGTACTACAGCTCCAACGGAACTCGTGAGGCCGACATTGCCCTGAACTATAACCTCCTGGCTCTGCAGGGAGGCGGAGACAGTCCCGGGAACAAGACCTTCGGCCGCATCCAGAGCTGGCTGGACAACCTGCCTAATGGCAAGCGCGCCAACTGGATGGTAAAATGTTTTCCATTTCCTTACACTGCTGACCCTCCATTTAAAGGATTATTCATAGCTGGGCTCTTGTCACTGACAAGAAAAGGATAAACCTAGATTGTCAGATGAAAAGATCTTCCTTCCTACCCCTGGTTGTTGATAAATGATAATGTGGATAAGTAGGATGTTCTCATCAACATTATTTCTGGAAATGCGCACTGTTACAGTGTAAAAACGTAGTTCAGGTTTTCTGATGAATTTTTCTAGTTGTACAAAAAGGGTCTGGCTTCACGGGTGTAAAGCCATCCAGATGAGATCAGCTCTTCAATACACGAGGTCTCCAATAATACATTCTTGACATAATACCACATCACTGGATGTTTAACAAGGTAAACACTAACGATCATTCCTGACTGTTCCAGATCGGTAGTGAGAGCAGTCCCCGTGTCGGTGGCAGCCTGTACGCCCGTGCTGTCAACCTGCTGCTCCTGCTGCTGCCTGGCACACCCATCGCGTACTACGGGGATGAGATCGGGATGGCAGATGTAAGTTTACCTCTACCAAAGTTAGGGATGTTTCAATACTCAAATTTAGAGGGAAGTATGTTCATTTGAGCCATGTGTGAAATTGAACTGTAAATCCAGTTACACATTTAAATATGGGAGTCACAGTAGCACTGCCAACATGATATGCAGGTTGACAGCTTCTGGAATTTGACTCTCCTTAATTTTACACACACACACACACAGACACACACACACACACACAGACACACATGCATACATATGCATGTGTGTCTCTGTGTGTGTGTGTGCGGTTGTGTGCTTGTTAGTGTGTCTTGTTGAGGTTGTAGTAAAAACTTGATGCTCATGTCCCCACCTCACCCCATCCAGGTGAATGGTCTGAGCACCAGCCCCATGCAGTGGAACAATACAGACAATGCCGACTTCACCAACCCTGGGGTCACACCTTGGACGCCTGTCGGTCAGAACTACGTGACTGTCAACGTTGGGGTATGTTCACTACTTCTACATTTTCAGCAAAACAGTTTGATTTCTTAAACCATGCAGCAGTAATGCTATTTATTTGGTAAACATGCAAAATGAGGTAAACTTTTTTTACCTTATTTGTATCTCATGTTTCTAGTCCATATATATATATATGTATGTTTTTGTTCTGGACATTTTATCTGAATAGAATGAATAAAGGAAAACATACTCATCTCATCGCTGTATCCAATGTTAATGCCTCCAGATGTTGCCATTTATAAAGTCAACCTTGTGTGTCCTTTCCTGATGACTTGTACCACATTTTTCCACCAGACCCAGAAGCTAGATGACTCTTCGTTCCTCAAAATGTTCATGGCCGCCGCCACACTGCGAGACGAGCCCGCTTTCCAGTGGGGTGACTTCAGCAATGCTCTCACCACCAGCAACGTGCTCTCGTTCAAACGTGAGCATGCTGGCGCAACCAGCTACCTGGTTGCAGCCAACCTGGGCAGTGCAGCAGAGAGCCAGGACTACAAGTCGGCGGGGCTGCCAGAGGAGGGGACGGTGGTGCTGAGCTCAGCCTCAGGCATGGACAGGAAGGACGAGAAGCTGAAGCTGAACAACGTCGTGCTCCAGCCTGGAGAGGCGCTGGTCCTGAGCTACTGAAGAACCACATGAACATTCTGCCACTTGTAGACCCAAGCCTGTTGACACGTGCTGCATGATAGCTTAAGGAAGCTTAGCACGTCTAGTTCTTAGGATTACTGGTGTATCGTTTGGTGTTGGAAGATAAGAAAAACATGAAATTGCAAGGTTTCAACTGATGAATTTACAAACTGAAGTGTACTGTATGCCAACTATAAGTATACCATTTCTGGTGATATTGTGTGGAGGTATGGAGCTAAAAAACAACCATGTAAGCAAACACAATGTAGAACGTCACTAGAACGTTTTACATATACATGTACTATAGTCTATAGCTGAGTATCACAAATACATGTATGTCAAGTGCATGTATGGAGCTGGAAAACTAATGACTGTTCAAAGAAAACAAACATCTTGTTTGGTAGTGGTACACAAGGAGAAGATATCTGGTGTTAGTTACATTGGTACAGACAGTATTGGAAATGTGGTTGGAGTGCCAAGGCTGTAAAAACGTTTAGACGTGAAAGCACAAGCAGTCTTCCAGAGTTTGTAGTTCTGTGGTTGCAAAAGTAACTCAGCATTAGCAAGTCTTCCTTTATCAGTTTATGCAAGTGGCAGAACTAATGAAATAAAGTGGTCACAACTAACACATGCTTCAGTCTTGTGAAGATTTTGGTGTCTATACTTGTTTTTTGGGGGGGAATTATTATGTGCTGTCACTGCTGTATGTTATTCTGACAGGTACCGTGCTTATCTAAAGCTTCAAAGTTTTCTTGTTAGAGGACAGCTTGGAGAAAACAGTAGTGGCCAGACATTGGACACTGTAGAACAAGGGGCGTTTCAGAACCCACCATGAAACTTTACAAAACTACGAGATTGCAATTTAGGGAGCTCACTGAGTTTTCAAAATAAACTACCCACACTACAGTTGCATGTGCAGAGCTGGAGATCCCTAGCCTCTACCAGTTGGAAAGAGTAGAAATTGGCCAAATAGATAACATGCCAGGGGAGTTGGTTCTCTAAAGAAGTAGCCTCTACCAGGCACCGCGGATCGCTGGAAAAAATAGTAGAAATTGGCCGAAATAAAGGAATAATGCCAGGGGAGTTAGCCGGCCAGAGAGGGTCCAATACGCGACCCACGGCACCGCGGATCGCTTGAAAAAATAGTAGAAATTGGCCGAAATAAAGGAATAATGCCAGGGGAGTTAGCCGGCCAGAGAGGGTCCAATACGCCGTGGGTCGCGTATTGGACCCTCTCTGGCCGGCTAACTCCCCTGGCATTATTCCTTTATTTCGGCCAATTTCTACTATTTTTTCCAGCGATCCGCGGTGCCTGGTAGAGGCTACTAAAGAAGTACAGTTTGACGTTCTGAAGCCTGTCTGGAGCGGCAAACTATTAGCGGTGCACACCCCAGTTCTCTCCGAGGTAGTCCGCGGTCAAAAAGTGACGAAAGGGTTTTGAGTGGTCAAGTTTGAGTTCACATTTTTCCTAATCTGCTGTGAAATGATACCAGATACTAATATCATAATAAATATGGCTGAAAAGTATAAGAAGTGGTGTTTTTGGGGTAAAGAATGATTTCGGCCTGGATCCTCACTTCCGGGTATTCTTGCGCCTCGAGCGTGATCCGCCCATTTGACCCAGATTCTTCAGTTATGCGTGGTGTGGGCGGATTTGGGACCCCTCGCGCCGAGGATGATTACAAAAACTGCAGTACTAGGATTTTCTTTATAATTGAATCAAGTATACTCGAGGTTTGTATCTTTCTGCCAACACCAGTCGTTTCTGCCGGAAAATTCTTTTTGTCCTGGTTTATCTTACGCGAAAAGTCCCAATTTTGTGCATTAATTTTGGCATAAAAATCATGATTTTTCTGTTAATTTCACAAAAATTAAAGAGTTTGAAGAAACAAAACTCAGTCAGTCTTGTAGCTGAAGGGATATCCTTCTATCCTATATACAGTTATTTGGCTTCCGAATTATTCCCTGGAAGAGACGGTCGCTAGACTCGAGGGTGTGCAGACTGGAATGGAAGCCCGAAAAAAACTGGGGTGTGCCCCCTTAGCGAGCTAGGGGCGACTTCTACTTAGGCACGATTTCGACGGAAAAAGCGCGGTAGCGCGTGGACCAGATGTGAGGTACTAGTAGTAGTACATGTATATCATGTATGTGATTTACCCGGATCGCGGTTCCACCGGTTTCGTCTGAGCACGGCCTCAGTGTGAAGACGGCCTATTGACCAATCACAGGCGAAGGTGGAAACTTTTCCCAGCTGCCCCGCGAAACGCCAGATTAATGACAGTAGTGTGGACAAATTTTTGCCGTGACTCCCCCACAATTTCTTAGTATTTCGCTCGATTCTGTGGAGTTTTCAAGCTATATCCTGGGCAGCGGACATCCCATCGCTATGCCGTCCAACGCAGAGTTCAGCTTCAGAGTTCTGGTGGGCGGATATGCCATCCCCGAGTACCGGAAAGACCAGGAGGTTTTCGTGGAGACCAACTTGTATAGCCCGGTGTCTTACAAGGAAAAGGTGTTTGGGTAGATTTTCAGTAATAAACATCAGAATGGATAATGGCAACTTCCTGTAGATAATCTGGAGACACGACATTTCAAGTTGATCCTTGGTATTTCGGAGTGGCCGTTGGAGCCATAGAAGATTTAAAAAAACACGTCTCATCTGACATTGTTTGTTCGCCCGTCTGACATATTAGCACCAAAAACAAAAGAGGCTGGTAGCACTTCTAGGATTGGAGGTGACTTTAGCCGCGTGGCGACTCAGGAAGCCGCTTTTATATACACTGGCTTGGGAGCGACAAACTGTTCTCCCTAGCGGACGAACTCCCCTGGCATGTAATATCTCTCTATTTATAGTATTTGGCAAAATTCTACTCTTTCCAGACGCTTCCCGAAGCCTAGTAGAGGCTAGTGTTATTCTCCCCATGGGGCTGCTAAACTGACTGACTCTATAGCTTATTCTGTGCCCCACAGGAAGAAGAAGTTGTGGACGGACAGACAGAGGTGAACGAGTGGCCAGTGACTCCGTACACGATAGAGATCACGACCCAGCCCCACGCACCCCTGGCTCGCTACACCATCAGTGTCGACGGCTTTGTCGTCACCAAGGTTGTTCTCACAGGAGGACAGTCCAGGTACGGAATTTACTGATATCTACTATGAACAAGAAATTGTTATGAATTTCTTTCTTTTTATTCATAATTGGGAATTTCTCTGTCTGCCTCTGTATATACGAGCGATTGCTGTTTTTGTTTACATTTATATACACATGCAAATTATTTGCAAATTATTGGTAGGCAAATCAGCCAACTGTCACCCACTTTTTGCCTACCGTGACGTCATGGCGATAGCTCGTATTGATTTTCCCACTGCCACCCAGCAAACTATTGGTAGGTAATGTTATGTATATGCAAATCATTGGTTGGCAAATCACCCATCTACCACTGGCCGTGATGTCAAAGCGATTGCTCATGTTGTGTTCCAGCTGCAGGGACAGGGTATGTCAAATGTGTGCCCAACTCCTGTTATCTGTTTAAATGTGTCTGTTTCCCAGGGTTGTGAAGGGCTTTCACGATAACGAGAGAGGCGGCCTCGCCAGCTTTGTGTTCTCCCTACCAAGATACGCCATGAATAAGGCAAGTGCACCAGTTTCAGCACCTGTGTTCTGCACTTTTTAAAACAATGATGGTTGGCATGGTAGACATGAAGTCCTACTTCTAAGACAGTTTCAATATAAAACATAGCTAGGTACCATTGGGGTCATACGTTGGTGTCCATTTACAGTAGAAAGGCTTATTTGGGGTTCTACAAAATCATGAAATATGGCCACCTTTCTTCTCCATCCCCTGTGAACAGAGTGACAGACGTAAGCAGGACCTACGGAACGTGGGAACTATCAGGGTGACGAGCAACGACACCTGGAAAAATTGGCTGCACACACACAAGCTCATCACCAGGGGACGCAAAGGCACAGCATTTGTTCCAGCCACCAAGGGGGACACACTTGCAGTAACCAGTGGTCGGTAGAGTTTAGATACCAGTAGCACTGATATATTGAAGTTCATTACAGCTCTGTTGGTGAAGATAACTACTTGTGCCTTTGAACATGCACTAACTTGAAGAGGGACCAATCACTTTGAAAAAGGCTAATACATGTATTTTGAAGTCTAATAACATTCTAGTATGTGACTATAATTATAAATATTATTCTGTAAATAAAGACACCATGATACACTATGAGAAAGAGATATACAACATGAAAACTGAGGAGAAAGTTTTGATAAAACAGTTTCAGGGAGTGAATTTGCTCTCAGCCCTGTTTTCATTTTCATTCTGATCTCTAGCTAAATCTTATTCTCTAAAACGTCCAAGAACCAAGGAAATAAATTGGTGTGGCCTAGGGAAGACCAGCAGAATCCTGATATAGATGTTTTGAATACCCTGCGACCATGTTGGCAGGTTATTTGATTACAGCAGCAGCATGTTTGCAAGTTTAACAGACATACACTGTAATCCAACATGGCACAGGTGACCTCATGTGTATCTTCACTATGCTCTTTCCTACAGGTCAATACACCATGGTGACCACTCGGATGGGCCAGAACATTCCTGTGCCTGGCAGCTGCACCAGCTTTGTCCGCAGGTGGAAGTGGGCCACAGGCGTGAGGCGTGGGGTACTGGAGGTCAAGTGTCGCACAGAGGACGCCGTCAGGGCGATGGGGTTCGAGATCCAGCCCTATCCTGTCATTGTATCCATGAATAACAACGTCTCAGCTGGTACCAGTAGGGAGTTGAAGCAGTCAAGCACTGGGGGTCTAGAGATTCAGCTGGGTCCTGTAAACAACAACAACAACAACAAGATAGGAGGAGTCCCGGCAGCTAGCATCAGCAAAGAGGTGAAGGATTCTAGTGTGGACGGTCAGGAGATCCGATCTAATCACAGCGATGAAAGCACTGTGGTGAACCCAGCTCAGGAATGGGAAATGTTCAACAACACCAACATGGGTCCATCCAACAACCAGGTGGTTGTGAATTTGCTCCATGGTGGGAGCCGAAAGGTTCAGCTGCCTGAAGACAGCACTGGAGATGACCAGGTGAAACCGTTGGAAACCTCTGTTGAAGAAACAGTCATGACTGACATGGAGGTGACAGCCTCATGCAGAAATGCAGAGCCAAGTGCCATGGAAACCGCAGCCTGCAGCACCAGCCGAGAGGTCAAGGCTGAGGACATGGTGCAGACTGTGAAAGATCCTGAGCGCAAACCGAAGGATGGGCTGTTACAGCATGAACTTATCGATCTCACAGCTGATGACAAGCCTGAGGTCATTGACCTCACCACTGATGACTATCTTCCAGATGTCTATGAGGTGAAGTTCACTACTAAGATTGAGGTGGTCCACCTTGAGGAAGTAGAAAACAGTGACACAGCATTACCTATGCAGACATAGTGGGTTCAAGGTTCATTGTCTCAGGCTGATGTGGTAACCAACTTTAATGGAAACTTGAAATTGGCAATGGTAATATATTTTCTTCAGGTTTTGGAAGGAAATCAAACTCTCTACAACAGAACAAAACATTTGGGAGCACAGGCTTTTACTACATGACCATGTTAACCACACTTGTAGGAAACAGCTAGTGCAATCCTATCTGAGGGAGGGAACACCACTTTGTGACAGTGTTCTATGTTTTGGGCATAGCATTTCTGTTAGACTGAGATTGTATTTTTGCCAAGGTGAAGCCAACTTAGTGGTGAGTGGGAAGTCCTGAGTGCCGCTGTGTATACTTCAAGTTTAGTTCAGATTTAGAAGTTAGAAAAGTTTAAAAGTTCCTTTTTTCAAGACTTAATTGCACACTCTTTCTTTTTCATTGTTCTTGTTAAAGTGACTTAGTTTAGTTTCATAGTCAGTTCCAGGTTCAATATTTCTGACAGGATGTTGAATTTGAAGACAAGTCTGAACACTGCTGGTTGTGATTTTGATGTAGACAAAACTAGAGAGGGGTAAGGATGGAAATTTCACAACACACAAAGTGGGTTTAAAAAAGTTTATGACCTCCTCAGAAACAAGTGACAATTACATGTACTTAAATTTTGGCCCATAGTTATCAAGTATAAAGCCATGAAAACTCAAATCATTGTGATTATTTCCTTGCAGGGGATGCATGATAAACTTATCTGACTGCCTTCAGTTCTTGTTCACCATGGTTACCACCTGTAGGGCGGCAGATTCGTTTGACATGAAATGTACCATACTGAAGTTAACTATGTCATTGTTAATACTTAAGGCTTCAATACAACTGGACTGAATGTGACTGAAAGAGTTGATAAGATCTATTTTGTTAAGATTAAGTAAAACTTCAAAGCATAGTTAAGACAATATCAATATCACTATGTGACAGAGCTTACTTGTGTTGATTTCTATTGAAAAAAAAAACATTATTTTTTCACATTTGAAGAGAAAAATACCAGTCAATAAAAGTTTTCCGGACTTTGCTGCCCATGAAGTCTTTTAATTCATGTAATTGTTGCAGTCATTATTTTCAGAAGAGAGAAAACTACCTGTGTTAACCAATGACATGAGGAGACAAATGAAAGATACATCAAACCTGGTTCAGGCTGTCAGATTACAGTAGGCAAGGTGGTCTGATCGGCTGTGTCAAAGCCTTTATTAGCTTTACCACTTCCCCACTCAATCGTCCTATTGAGTTAGAGCTTATGGATACAGCCAACTACATTCTCTCAACCATGGCAATGGCGATGGCACACCAAAATGCACATAACGCACCAAAACAAACTGTGGCTTGTGCGAAAACTTTCAAGAACTTTATTGAATTTTTAGTTTTTGTAGCTATTGGCCATGCAAAAATGTTATTCTGTTACACAGTCTGTCAGATGCCAGATATATGAATAAGAGTTATGCTTATAATGTGTAAACGAGTCACTCGAACCTAGACTGCTCTAACCCTACAAGCTTCTCGCTTATTTCCCACAGTTTCTTGGCGACCCCGCCATCCGTGGCCGCCTGGTCCAGTGAGCTCTCTTTACACTGGCGGAAGTACCTCCCTGTCACCCCGTCCAACTCCTCGGCTATCGCTGCGTACAGGACCGTCTGCGCCCCCTCCCACGGCGTCCCCACCAGAAACATCGCTAACGGCGCGAAGAGAACCTTTTTCCAGAGCGGGTGGTGAACATGGCGACCTAGATTAGTCCAGACCATCCCGGGAGAGACGGAGTTTACCGTCACGCCTGTCCCTTCCAGCCGCCTGGCGAGCTCGTGTGTGAACAAGTTGTTGGCCAGCTTGCTGTTTGCGTACCCAGCCGCCCTGTCGTAGTAGATTTCTCCATTGAGGTTGTGAAAGTCGATCTTCCCTCGGCGGTAGAGTTGTGAGGAGAGGACCACGACTCGGCTGGGAGCAGAACTCTTCAGCAGGTCCAGCAGCAGGGAGGTGAGGAGGAAGTGGCCCAAGTGGTTCACTCCGAACTGCAGCTCGAAACCGTCTTCCGTCGTCAGGAACGGAGTCTGAAAGACGCCAGCGTTGTTGACGAGAACGTCTAACTGTGGTTCTTCCCTCATAATCTCCTCACAAAACTGTCTGACAGACGTCAGCGAGCCGAGATCGAGCTGTTTAACGACTAGTGCACCGTGTGAGGTGTGTTTTCGGATGTCAGCGGCCGCTTGTTGTCCCTTCTGCACGTCCCGGCATGCCATGATGACCCGAGCTCGGCGCCTGGCCAGCTCCAGAGCCGTGGCCTTCCCGATCCCGCTGTTGGCCCCAGTGATCAAAACAGTCTTTCCCGCCATGACTCGCCTGCTCCTGCAGATGCCGGGGTGGAAGTAGAAGCGCCTGACCAACACCAGGGCCACACCAGCGCCTAAAACTACAGCGGGGACCGCCAGATCCTGCACGGACGGCGCCATGTTGGACTGACCTCAAACCTTTCAACTTTGAACTTTTTTGGTACACTGCTAGCTGCTCCGGCCAAGAATAAACTATTTATACAGTGATCTTTACTGGTGATTCTGTTGACAGAGAAGACGATCTTTATGAGCACAACCTTCCAAAGTTACAGCAGGCCATCGAAGTGCTTAGTAGTAACTTGCAAGTAAGTTGTATAAACAGTTACATAATTTGCCAAGCGTCACCTAGCAGTTAGGTGAAGTGCTGCAGGACCAAGGCTCCAAAGGTCAGCGGGTCAGTGCTCGAGAGAACAGGTAGCAACACATAGGGTAACGTGCTAACCTTTTACCCACTGAACGACAGCCAAGTTTCCTCAGACTGAACCTTAACCCCGCCAGGGTGGTTGTCCTGCTGCATGGCGACTCTGGGCAGGCTGTTTGGCGTTACGAGACACCGAGTAGGAGGTGAGCCTCAAGTCAAGTTGTTTCACCCCTCCCCTTACAGTTGTAATATGCAGTGCTAACTGATTTGTAAAACCTTGCTCATAGACTAGCTCTCGTTATCTACAGATATGCCAATGTGTAACGAGAAAAAAATTGGTTAACTAACGGTAGATGTAACATTATCAAAGAATTTGTAACGTTAATATACAGCATTTGCCACACACAAAGTAAAGCCGTGAAGGAGGTAAACCCGGCCTACTGCAGGAGTATAATTTGTGGTCAGTCGGTTTTTCGTGTTCGCAGCTAAAACCCATGGTTCCCTTTGTTTAATCGGCATGTAATTTTATATGTCGCCTGCAGGCATGCCCGTGATGATGCACGTATTTTAATTTTTACCGTAGCTGTTTTCGTGGTCAATGTAATATTTTAGAAGCACCCCTACATTTAAGAGGCATATGGGACTGGCCGCAAAAAACCCGTTGTTTTGAATAGCGGAGGGGGGGGGGGCGTTTCCTTCAGGCAGATGCTAGGGTGTGCGTCGCCTGTTGTTTAAGTATGGGCGGCCATTCTCAAATCTGTTCGCACCTAAAAGTCATGGTTCTGTACGTTGTATTTCCATGTAATTGGGCGTGGGGTGTGCCGTTATGTCCGTGATGATGCACATGTTTTTCTTTTTACTGTAGCGGTTTTTATATTGAGGTAAATACATATTTCAGAAACACCCCTATTTTTATAATCCTGTGGAATAGGCCGTAGGTTAAGTAGTTGTGTGGTACTCGAAGTTCTATAAGCAGATATTAGGTGGTTGTTGTGTATACATTTGTATTCGTTTGTGAGCATCTGTTGGGATTGTGACTTATGGTTTGCACCTACTACTGTACCCTATGAAATAAATAATATATAGTGCACTATACTGTTCCCAATCTGCAAAATATAAAACTTCACGGAGGATTGTTGCCTATGGACACTTGTTTAGATTAGAAGCATGTCTTTTGTTAAGGTGTTAGTATACTGCTACAGGCCCATGTAACAACCCAAGGATCAAGCTTTAATGTTTTGTTCCTACAGTTATTAGAGTCAGTCAGGTGACAGCGACGTTCCAGCGCGGCATGTCAGGGTACCAGTTTGAGTCACTGGCGGTGACCAGGCCGCGGGAACACGTCATGCAGGTTGAGATGAACCGGCCTGAGAAGAGGAATGCCATGAACAGGGCCTTCTGGAGGTAATGAAGAACATTCTCATTTTTTTGTTTGTTTTTGGAGGGCAGAACGGACCATGTGCCATTCAGCCAACATTCATTTTGTTAAATGTGTTTTTGTAATACAATTTACCATGTAACATTACAGTATGTGTAAAGATATATGTCTATGGATTCATTACGACTATATGTTTATGGATTTGTTTGGACTTGTAAGGTAATCATGTAAACCTGTATCTTGTGATATTTTGTCTGGCCCTTCCCTCGTTACCTTAATGAAAAGTGGCCGAGTATGTATTGAAGAAAGAAAGGCTTAAAGTTAAACAAACATACAAGACCTGGTTAACTGCCTCACGGTGTAAGACACCAGTTCTATACTGAATTGTTCGTGCTGTCTCACATCACAACTACATGCAGTACGGTCCCATTACATAATAAGGCACCTACTGACTGGCACTCAAGTTGAATATTTTAAAAGAGTGCACAACTAAGTTTATTTGGGCTTGAAATCTGAGACTTCCCACTATCCAGCCTAGTAACTGGCTCATCCTGTGATGATACCAACCTTACAAAAGAAATGCATGTGTATGAAATCAGTAGCACTTCAGAAAGCCAGATACCATTCACGCTGTTCCTTGTGTTTCCTCTGCAGCGAGATGGTGGAGTGTTTTCAGGCCATTGCCGATGAGCCTGATGTCAGAGCGGTGGTTGTGTCAGGAGCAGGGAAGATCTTCACTGCAGGTGAGCTGGTCATTCTGTCTGTATTTCTGCTGGGATATTTAACGCCAACTCTCATAATTTTGCTTGGTACATTTAAAACAAGAACAACAACAAAAACTGTGAATTTAGAGAGATCTAATGCAAGCTTAGTATAGGTAATATACATGTACCTGAGGTATACACACTACAGATACTAGTATCTAGCTGTTCAAGACATTCTTGAGACAGTCTGGTAAATGTACAAGCTGGATAACAGGCTAGATGTTTTCTTTTGTTTCCAAACTTTACTGTCATTTCTGATATAGGACTGGACCAGAATGTCATTGTGAGATCCTAATAATTATATTTGCAGAGAGTGCAGGTATTTCTACACATTCCGTGGTGTTTGATCTAACTACATGTTTTTTCAACAGACTTTTTCCTGTTGTTTCCACTGCTAGGACTGTATCTCAGCAATGTATTGTGAACCTTGTCTGTTAAGCATGCAGATATCTCCTTCGTTGTTGGTTCCCGATTTTCCTTAACTGTTCCTGTCCCCAGGACTGGACCTGGGTGATAGGATGAGTTCCCTGTTTGTGGAGATAGCGGATGTGTCTAAATATTTCTTGTTGTTCCTCCCTTATGTTTATTTAATAAACTGTTTCTGTCATTCCTATATGCAGGACTGGACCTGGGTGATACAATGAGTTCCCTGTTTGTGGAGGGAGCAGACATTGCCAGGAAGGCCATCAGACTCAGACCGATCATCAGGAAGTACCAGGAAACTTTTAGTGTCATCGAGAAGGTCAGGATTGGTCTTTCAACCTGTAACTCTACAAGAGGCTGGTTTATTAGCATGAGTACCCAACTGCTTCAGTAAATATACTATCGTAAAAGGTCAAGCATTCCTCCAACAATAAAAAAAATAAAATACTTCATATAGTTGGTCTGTATAAGCTACTTCATGGTCAGAAGTGAACGTGCATAGCGTGACGTCATATGTCAAAGTTTAAGGCCTTCAACTTTGACGTCTCACCCACAATGCATCACACTGCACATGCACAGTTAAGACCACGAACTAGCTTATTACTCCGTTTGTTTGTTTAATTTTTCAGTGCCCGAAGCCTGTGATAGCTGCTGTTCACAGTGCGTGTGTAGGTGGAGGGGTGGACCTGATCACTGCCTGTGACATCAGACTGTGTACCCAGGATGCCTGGTTCCAGATTAAGGTGGGGATGACATCTCATATTTGTCCCAGTTTCACATACATGTACTACCACATGATGTAACACACCAGTTTTATGCTTAGAGAATGGAGAGTAGAAGCTGTGATAGGTTTGAGCCACTCATGCTGGGGGTACTCCTACTTGTATAACAGGTGTAGGTTATTTCACATGCTGCTGTATACACACTACTTCTTAGATACAGAAAATATGACTAATAAAAGGACAGCCATCTCTTCCTGCAGGGTGCAGAACTCGGACAGATTGCCTAGGATGTCAGCATGTGACCTTGTGGTCCATAATTCAATATGGTTTCCTTGATTGTTATGTTATCTCCATGCAGGAGGTTGACATCGGGTTGGCTGCTGATGTGGGAACCCTGCAGAGACTGCCTAAGATCATCGGGAATGACAGGTACGGATTCTATCCCACCTGCTCTTAGTACAAACATACTCCTTTATCCATCATGTAATCAAGAATAAATAAAGCAACTGGATAAATTTTCTTAAGAGTCAGACATTTCAGATAGCATCTACTATCCTTCGTCAATAAGTCTCAGTGACTCTGATGAAGATAGCGGAAATGTCTGACTCTACAGAGAATTTATCCTGTTGCTTGGTTTATTTTGTTACATGATGTTTCTACACCTGGATGTCTAACCTTCATTCTTTATCCATCATTGAGATGAATCTCTAAAGTGTAATCATGTGTTGATGAATCTACTTTCTTTCCCAGCCTGGCACGAGAGCTGGCCTTCACCAGCCGCAGGTTTGAAGCAGAGGAGGCCA
Source organism: Branchiostoma floridae x Branchiostoma japonicum (assembly GCA_013266295.2). Lineage (NCBI taxonomy): Eukaryota > Metazoa > Chordata > Leptocardii > Amphioxiformes > Branchiostomatidae > Branchiostoma > Branchiostoma floridae x Branchiostoma japonicum. Next base: position 21,657,730 of record CM023840.1, read on the forward strand.
AGCAGATGGGACTGGTCAGGTAGGGTTCAGTCAAAATAAAAATTACTAGTATATAGACATGTTACTGAAGAGTTTTGCAGGTTAGCTGACAGAGTATGATTCTCTTAGCGTCATCTCTGTCTATCCAAACTCAATCCTACTCACTCCCCCAGCCGTATATACCCTGACCGGGAGGCAGTGTTGGAGGGAGCCCTGGACCTGGCCAGCACCATTGCTAGTAAGAGCCCTATTGCTGTACAAGGGACCAAAATCAGCATGGTGTACTCCCGGGACCACTCTGTACAGGAGGGTCTGGACCATGTGGTAAGTTATATCAGATTTTTGTTTTAAACCAATTTTTCATCTAATTCGTCCCAATATGTTCTGAGTCTACCAGAAACTGATGATTTCTAAAGATATCTAAAAAAAAAAAGAGGATTTGTCGTTCAATTGTCCAAGAACTGATTTTTGTTGCCTATCACTTTAGGTGCCTGTTTTTTTCCTTTTGATGTCATTTGCATATTTTCCAGGCACTGTGGAACAGCACCATGCTGCAGTCGGAGGATGTTGTTGAGTCTGTGCAGGCCAACATGCAGAAGAGGAAGCCGGAGTTCTCCAAACTATGATCTTTGTCTCCATACAATGTCAAACAGCTTTCTCATACAACCTATGACCCTTTTTTGCTGTAAGGTTTGTAGGAGGGCTGAAACAGAAATGCCTGTCAAAGGTCTGAGAGAGGTGGTTTTCAAAGCTGTGTAGTAATGTACAAAGTAGGTGAATGCTACTGTTTAAGATGAACAGTATGTTGTGTTGTATCTACAGCTAATGTGAGATATATTTCACATAAAAAGTCAATGGATCTCATATGTAAAACTAAAAGTCTTTATTTCAACTAACTTTGAAGTGTGGCAACCAGAGCTCTTCCCACTTATTATACTATGTACAAACTTCGGTGAGAATTAAAAAAAAAAAGAAATGAAAAATACATCCTCTTCTGCCAGTTCCATTTGTCTTCGTTAGGTTATAGGAAATTTCTATTTTTTTATATCTCTCTGGTAATTTCTTCTGAATGTAAGATACAAGTTTCCCAAAACAAGCTGGTTCATGGATTAAACTGTGCATGCATTGTGGGTAATATGTCAAAGTTGAAGGCCTTTGAGACATAAACAAAACACATCTAATTATGTATCAAGCATGGTCCAGACAACAACTGTTCACAAGTTAGTGGCCTTCACCTTTGACCTAGCACATGCGCAGATCAAGCTGTGAGCTGGCTTGTTCCTTATTACAGCCCTGCAGTCCCTGTTGTCTTGGTGCCATCATGGATTCTCTACTGCCATCATGGAGGCAAAGTCCTTGTAATAAATGACTCCCTTGTCAGGATCCACTGCTGCTGACAGCATTTCCTCCATCTCCTCCTGGGTGAAGGGTTCACCTGGTAAGAGGGGAGACAATGTTTTTTTAGAATTGTATATGGTGTAAACCTGAAGCTGGGCAATATCCTGCAAAGGCCTAGGAAGAAAGAAGACGACTCTAACCCACCCTCTTCACTCATGTAATACTGGGGCTCCTATGAGAGGATGGGCTATGCTCCTGTGTGGAGCCAAAGGCCTAAGAAGAAAGAAGATAAAGAAGAGTTTGAACCCACCCTCTTCACTCATGTACTTCTGGAGCTCCTCCTGTGAGAGGAAGCCCTTCTTCTCCTGATCCAGCACAGTGAAGGCCTTTAGCAGCATCTCCTCAGGAACCGGTTTGTACCGCCTCTCCAGCATCACATGGGTCATCATCTGCAGGAACTTGTCAAACCGGATGTAACCGGTCGGCTCCTCCTCCTCAATCTGGGGACAAGTGGAAGTCATTATTTCATGTGAATGCATATGTATATAAATGATGTATCCGTCCATGGTGCTTTGAGCCTTGCATAGCTGTGGTCCAGCCATCCATACTCTACGGTTGGAGCAGTAAAACAAGCCTGGATCTCAAGCGACTCTAGATGACTGGACCTTAAGGAGCCTGGACCTCAGGCTACTGTAGGTGACTGACCTCTGCTAACATGTCGTGCAGCTCCCCCTCCGTGGGACAGCATCCAAGGGATCTGATGATGGTTCCAATTTCTCTAAAGAAAAAAACAAGCAGACATAATTAACTACCTCCATTCATTGGAACACTTGGCTGATTTTGCATGTATTTATGTACATCACCACTGTGTACAGATAAACCAGCTTAGTTGCTATAACTAAAATACTCCTTACAAGACTGATATTCAACATGGGGAACACTTTACTTCTCTACAGTAAGCATATTGATAAACATACTGGTAGTCAGCAGTTATCTTAATACTGATGAATTCCCATTTGTCTTACCTGACATCTACTGTTTTGTTGGACTCGTGGTCAAAGATGTCAAAAGCTTCTGTAATTTTCTTCTGAATGTCTGCTAGCAACGTGTCTGTATGAATAGAGGATGAAATATGTTTCACTCATCATGATTGTAACTAATTTGTAAGGTGAGTCTTGGACGTTAGAGACACAATAATCTTTGAAGTGAAGTAATTTGTTGAAACACTGCTCATTGTTGATCTGAAGTGATCCTGGGAATTCGGAAAATATGATTACAATTAGTAATTTAAAGCCAACCATGGCAGAGAGAAAGATACTACAATATTATGAACCACTCGAATTATCACATGTCAAGTGAACTGGACTGACATATTCAGACAAAAATTATGCGTCGGAATACGTTCCAAGCCAGCTTATGGGGGTCAGCACTGCTGGCAGGAAATTCAGTGTGAATAAATCACTGACGCAAATTTTGCATGTTTCGCTTTAGCAACGTCAAGTAGCGACGGAGAATCGCTGGTTTTAATGAAATACGCTTGTGAAATCCGGTGCAGTCTACATGCCAATACCTGCTTTAGATCTTGCCCTACTTATATGATTGCACATAAAGCACGACATTCCCACAAAACGACCAGATTTCGCGTATTTACCTGCACTGGCCCCCTCCTTGTCGCCGGGTTCCGCCATGTTGTTTATAGTGACGTTTCCTACACTACGACATTCCCCGCCCCACAATGCACTGCGTAACCATTTTTTTTTTCTGGTGGAATTTGCCGTGTGTCGCACAGTTGAGTGGGAAGCTCGGGAACAGGTCTTAGAGCTCAGGTAAGTTGTTCTTGGGATTTTATAGCGTCCCGGAAGATGTCTGCCTGATTTTGCATTGATTTGGGTTTGTGAAATTTGACACCACACGGTCCTTTCCTTGCACGAGCCTTCCCATATTGCCGTAATTATCGCCTAGGTTTAACGCCAAACGTGATTGGTTTACTGTGGGACCACGTGACTTAACGCGGCAAAATAGACCAATGAAAAGGCGCGAAACAGCAATTAAGTTCTTCGCTGGGGGTAATCACGCCGCCATCCGCCATTTTCTCGGCTTCTTGTTGCAGATTCCGATCACGCGGTGCTGAGAAGAATACTTATATTTTCACAATTGGTGGCAAATTTGCATCGTTTTGTACCGATTCTGCACATTTTAGTTTGTTCTTGTATCTAAGTCTGCCTCAGCATGTCTCTGAATCCGGCTAAGATGAAGGTGGCCGAGCTGAAGGCCGAGTTAGACGCGCGCGGCTTGGATTCGAAAGGGTTGAAGGCTCAGCTTATGGAACGTTTGCAGGAGGCCCTGGCTGTAGAGGCTTCTTTGGAGTCTGCCCCTGGCGCAGGCGGTGAGGAGGAAGAAGTGGAGGAAGCAGAAGAAGCCGGGGAGTCGGAGGAAGGCTCGGAGGAATACGAGGAAGAAGGCGGAGGGAACGAGGAGGAGGAGCCCGCCGCGCAAGAGCCCGAAGCGTTCCCACAACAGCAGTACCAGGAAGAGAGCATGGAGTCTGCCGACGCCGCGGCCGCCGAGGAGCAGGGCGGATACGAACAGTACCAGGAGGAACCCCAGGCCCCCGCAGAGGAAGAACCGCAGGAGCAGTGGGGAGAAGGTAGGGACGGAATCGTGTTGTTTGAATGTGTGGAGTTGCATTTGAAGCCTGCGATCGCACAGACAAAGCGTGGTGTCTGCACCCACGCGGACAAAGGCTGCCTGTCAAGGCGTGCCGGGCGTGAAAAATCAACCTTCGCGCTTGGACACATGGCGCAGACACCGAGATACCATAACCCTGAGGTACATGTACCAGGCTTTGGTGCTACTGATTCATCAAATGCCCGGCTCGCAGAGTGCATGTGAAGATTGCTTGCAGTGTATGTACATATATAGTACTAGTATTTCCGATCACCAAGTCTACTTTGCATAACAGTAGCACGTGCACATGGAGATCAGAACCAGGCAAACAAAGGGACGCGGTGCGCTGAGTGAAAAATTGAATATTATAATTTGCCATGGTAAGAAACTAAGACTAGCTGATTGGAAAATAAAGATAAACTTGGTTTGGTAGCAGTTTGTATGCCTGCAGAATTAATTGAAAATGGATTCCTCAAGTTATTTCAAAGGTATGAACACAAACTAGGTCAGTGATCATTTATATGGCACTAAAATCAATATCACAAGACAACACTTGGTCTTTGAATCGGGTCAGTTCATGGATCAATTTTTGAGTAAGCTATATGAGCAAATATTCACTAATTTACATGGTTTCCCAGGTAGTATGTTGAGCATGCTATTGACAGTGTGTTAGGTAGCTAGTATGAGATCTATGTAGAAAAATAAGTGCTGAAAAGGGGTACAATTATGTGTCTAAGAAATACTTCGTAGCTTTAGCTGTCTTGAAGTTGAAGCAATGATTGTCTCAAAACATTATCTCCATTAAAGCCAACCCTCCAAACGAAATTCATCCACTTAAACTAATGGATATAAAAGTCCAATTTGGCATCAATAATTGATGCCAAGTGCCATATACACTTCTAATGCAATTGCCGAGGAATAGAGTTGTGATAGCATCAATTCATACCAATGTGTAATGACAGCTCAGGAAGGATGAAGAGGCAGCAGAAGTAATTTTAGTGCTAGAATCCAGGACAAGTTTTACAGTGAGAGAAAGCTACTAACTCCTGTTCATATTGTTGCATGCAGACCAGGAATATGTAGACATTGGAGTGTACGTTTTTATGTTGTTTATGTATTTTTTATTTTCACATTGTACCATCTTTTACTAAAATTGTGCTGCCCATACTACCATTGCTCATAATCTTTCCCAAACTAAAAGAAGAGGGTCACAGTGCCTCATTCCCGTTGGATACACCGGTAGTATAGTAAAGTGAGTGTTGTGTGGCCTCCCATCTTCAGATGCAGCTGAGACGAGTGAGGAACCTGAGATCGCGCCACAGGAAACACATGCGGAACAGGAAACACCTGTAGAACAGGAAAGACCTGCGGAGGAACCCCAGGAAACAAGTGTGAACGATAACGCTGAGTCAGCAGAACCTGAGATGACACCCGAGCCAGCATACAGAGGTACAGGTACAGTGGGCTCATGTGCAATATCCACCATATATGTATGACATATTTAACAATGCCTCTCATCTTAGCACTGTCTTAACTTCTGTTCTTAAAGACAGGCCAGGTGCTACATGAACACCTACTACGTCTGCAGGGAGGAAGGGCCATACTACATGTTGGTGACGGTTGCCCAAAGTCTCTCACAATCGTTAATGTTCTCATATCATGTCTGTTCTTACAGAAGAGGCGACAGAGGGGCATGACCAAGATTACATGGAGGGTGGGGATGGTGATGGGGAGGGGGAACCCGCGCCGCCTGGAACGGGTGGCGAACAGAAGGTGATGAGCTATGAGGAGAGGAAGAGAAAGCGTGAAGTTGACCAGGCCGTCGCTGCTGAGTATCAGGATGACAGGGACGACTACAGGTGAGGAGGCTTCTGATAGCAGTTATTAGATGCTAGTGTGTAGTATAAAGACTGGAGAATGATTTTTGAAAAGCTGTTGCATAATCTGTTGTAGAGATAAATTCAAAAGACCACAGGAGAAAAATTTACACCATGTAGTATTGGATGCCTTTTGCATCAATATTAACATCAGCAGAATTTGTAAAATGTACTGTTGGCTCATTCCACTTTCGTTATCTTCCAGAGCTCCTCGTCCTCCACCAGTTGAAGAAGAAGAAGATGACATTGATGACAACACAGTTGTTCTCGACAAATGTAGGTAGCTTTTAGTCTGTGGTGTATCGTATCGTAGTACAGAGAAGTGTCTGTTAGTAGCACAGCGTTCCTGATAATGTAGAGTTCCCTGGCTGACATTGCCCCATGTTGCCTAGAAGATCTTTGCATGTTAACATGTTGAAAATTTAGATTTAAGATTTTAAACTTGCAATGAAAAGAAATGTTGTACGATTTTTGAACTGTCAGGCTTACATTCCATTTTTATGTCTGCCTGCAGACAACTCTGATCTGCACTTCAAGATCTCCCGTGATGGTCTGAAGGGGTACCCGCTGAATGTGGAGGGCTTTGCGTTCCTGTGGGCCGGGGCACGGGCCACCTGGGGCGTCAAGGCGGGCAAGGTGTGCTTCGAAGTCAAGGTCAGTATCCAGGGGTGACATGTACATATGCTCTACCATTTAGCTCTTGTGTATTATATAGTAGGGTAGCTTGCTTGCTTGCTTGTTATGTTGTGTGTTTGCTGGTTCAGTATCACAAGTGGACACAAACAGCTATGTGCTTATTGTATCCTGTTCTTGCCAGATGATGGAAGGCCCCTACAGCTAGGTTTATTTAGCTCTCATGTAGTGTACAGTACAGTAGTTGCATTTGGGTGAAGCATGTGGTTGGTTCAGTGCTGTCAGTTGTGTGATTTAAGTATCCTGCTTTTGGCAGATAACGGAAGACCTTGATGTGAAGCACCTCCCAACGGATGAGCCAGACCCATTGGTCAGCAGGGTAGGCTGGTCCATCGACTATACAAGCATTCAGCTGGGTAAGCAAACAAACAAACAAACTAGTACTGCCTTGTTAGATATCAGTACATAAACACAAATCAGGTCATTGAACATTTATATGGCACTAAATCAACATCACAACATGTGGTCTTTGGTGGTATGTTGAATATGCTATTAGTGGTGTGTTGGGTAGCTAGTATGAGATCTTTGTAAAATTGAAAGCTGTAAAAGGGAGTACTGTGGGAGTACTTAAGGGAGTATGTGTCAAGGAAATGATAGATATAACTCTTAATTAGGAATAGGATGAATGAGACACAGAGAAGACCAGAAATATCCAGGATGTAGAGGATTTATTTGATATCTGTTCCTCCTACAGGAGAGGAGCCTTTCTCCTATGGTTATGGCGGCACAGCCAAAGCCTCAACGGCCTGCAAGTTTAAGGACTATGGGGAGCAGTTTGGTGCTGGGGATGTGATGGGGTGCTATGTGGTAAGCTGCCTCCCCAGTCAGGATATGAAATACCTGCTGATAAGAAGTTGTGATGATGTTAAGGTAGACTAAAAAGTTCTGACCAGTTGGCACATAAAAAGTCCTGGTCACATTGGTAGTATGGCAGGTTTCCAGTGGCAACTTGTTAGCATGATTGAGATAGTCGTGGATGTGCTGTACAAACTTCAGCTGTGTTGATGTAAAAGGTTGTTATACAGTCAGTTCTGACCAAGCCATTCTGATAATAATGCCACAGAAATTGAACGAGGAATGCGACCATGTCTGAAAGAAGCTATGTCATATCTCCCCTTACAAGGAAACTGTACTTGTTTTTCAGGACTTCACGGCTGCCGAGCCCACCATCTCCTTCACCAAGAATGGGGAGGACCAGGGAGATGCGTTTGTGATTGAGGAGGACCTGGAAGGTCGCGCTCTCTTCCCGCATGTCCTGTGTAAGAACCAGTCTGTGGAGTTCAACTTTGGGCAGCTGGTAAGTGGCTGGCCATGAGGCCAGGGTGCGGTTAAACATTTCCGACTTTATGTTACGTAGTCACACCCTGAGGAAGTGAAATGTTTTTGGCTTGCCTTATGTGTGTCTGTCTATCTATCTATCTGTGTGTACCTAACTTGGCATGAAGGGGGAAGTCTGCCATCTCTGATTTCCATGTTGAAAGGAGAATTTCACAGTTACATTTTACAGTTACAGTGCACCTGTTTGTAGTATCTGTTCTTCTTGTCACAGTAGGTGGAAAGTTTGATAAGCTATCCAAAGACATTATCATTTAGAAGACATTTACCTCCCTGTGTGCCTGTTCCAGGAGGAGCCTTGGTTTCCCCTGAAGGAAGGGTTTGAGCTGATTGAGAAGATCGAGGTGGAGGAGAGGGTGAGAGGAACCAAGGGGCCAGAAGCTAAGAAGGATGCAGAGGTAACATCAGACATTGTCATTGTCATGTTTAACTCTTAAACCTAATAAAGTCGTGCATAAAATAAAGTTAATTCTTGTACTTGTAATATTTAATTTTTGTACAAGGTCTTCCATCCTCATTGGAAAGGAAAAAAGGGTAAAAGCGGTGACTCAAATACATTGTAATTTGCTGTACAAAAAGCATATTTTTCTCGAAACCTAAAAAGTAGGTTTGTTTCTGAAAACTGGCATTTGTTGATAAAACAAGTGGCTTATGTGCCAGCTGCCCAGTGATGGTGGGTGGTTTTGTGTGACTGGACTTGAACCATTCTCTTTGTCTTCCGTAGACTGCAGGGGAGTCAACCGGTCCGGAGGTAACTACCAGAAAACAACCAGTACACATTCTATCATTTCTTCAGCTTTGACAACCCCCTCCCCCTAAAAGTTGTCTCGCCAAAAAATAAATGTAAAAATGGACTGCTGAAAAGCTAACAGCAGCATGCTTTCATTAAAGATTTTCCTGACTCTTCAACAAGATAATTGAGTCTCGAGAAACATCGGATGAAGTGTACTGTCTTAAGCCACTAAGAAAACAGTGCACCTTATTACTCTACTTCAAAGCCTACTTAAAACCTGGAAACAGTCTAACTTGCTTCATTGCACCATTGTAAGAATGTGGAGACAGCAGAAGTGGGAAAGTGTAAATGTACTGAGCTGGGGGCAGTGCTGGTATCGCAGGCTTGGTGTGTGGATGACCTGGTTATGTAGAGTCAGTGATGTTTCCTGTGTCTGTACAGATGCTGTTGATGGTGGGCCTGCCAGGCGCCGGGAAGACTTACTGGGCGGAGAACCACATGAAGGCCAACCCTGAGAAGAAGTACAACGTTCTGGGCACCAACTACATCATGGACAAGATGAAGGTGAGAGGCTGGGTGGTGTGTTGTGATGTCTTTGTGCCTTGATGTGGTCATATTTACTTACTCCTATAGGGGTTTTGTTTTCAGTGTGTTTCTCTGTATGCTTGTGTGTCTGTAGTTATTTCAATATGCATGTAGGAGGAAGTTGCAGGAAGTGAGGGGGAAAATAGTGGGTCTGTAGACTGACAGGAAGGTTAAATTGGAGGTCAAAATAGTGGATTGGGAGGAAATGACAGTGGAATATGTACAGAATCAGCGAGAAATTTACAACAAAAAATGTTTATATCTTTATCTGCAGGTTATGGGTCTGCCCCGTAAGCGGAACTACGCAGGGCGCTGGGATGTTCTGATCCAGACTGCCACCAAGTGTCTGAACAGGATTATCGAGATCGCCTGCCGCAAGAAGCGCAACTTCATCCTGGACCAGGTACGGTAGAGGGGGGTTGTAGGAGGGGGTATCCAAGGTGCTGGCAAGGCTGCCCTGAAAAGCCTCAAAACTCTCCTCAATGCCTCACAGTTAGCTGTACTTATAAAGGTTTAGCACAATAAAACCTTTTGAAGACCTAAGTAGGTTCTAAGTACAGTAATAGGGGGAATACTGTCCTGTTTGGTGAAACAGTGCTTATAGAGAGAGGGAGACATAACTCTGGAACCCCTGGCACTGAACTGCTCAGTGAGTTTTCCATGTACTCCAGTAATACCTGGGTTCTACATAGACTCAGGCTGGACAGCACCCATGTACTCGTAATGCCTGGGCTCTGCATAGACCCGGCCAGGACAGCACCATGTACTCATTAATGCCTGGGTTTTACATAGACCCAGCCTGGACAGCACCCATGTACTCAGTAATGCAGGGGTTTTACATAGACCCATGCTGGACCGCACCCATGTACTCAGTAAAGCCTGGGTTTTACAAAAACCCAGCCACCCTGGAACAAGGCCCCACATACGGATGCACAAGGATTTTGCCGCCGGTTTACATATTGACTTATTGAACTGCTTGGACACAGGAAGCATTGACTCGGATATCTCTGGCCTTATGGAACGGAAGACCCAAGGACTTGTGCAATTTTAAGTACTCTATGCTGCTGTAAGGCACTAGTACTTGTCATGTGTAAGGAGGTTCTCAAAGGGGTGGGGGGTAAGAATAGACTAGAACTGACTTGATGTAAGTGTGGCATTGAGGATTTACTTGATCTCATTGAATTGATAATGAACCAAGCCAAGGCAGCATCTTGGTTTTTGTTATGGCCATTTCGGTGGCCTTTTCAGTTGAAATGTCATCATCAGAGACTAAGTTATCACCAGCTGACAGAAGACTGTCAGTGGCATTACTATATTTGTGTGCCTTAGGATGTGTAAGGATGAAGTAAGATATATAAGGCTTATTCTGAGGTGATGGTGAAAAGACTGTTGTAGACACAGTTAAATGAATAGCTTTACTTGCTTACAGTCTGCTTCTTACAAGTGTTTGATAATATGCCAGGTGCAGGTCTTACATAGTAGGGTATTAGGTTAAAAAAAACAAGGTAAGTATGTTAAGATCCCCAGGTAAGTATAAGAAACTGGAGTGCTTGGATCAGCCCCAAGGTAAGATTCAGGTCTTGGAGACTGGCTGGAAGTTTTCTTACAAGAACAAGGTAAGTGGAACATTCCTTACTTCTCAGTCTCTCCATACAGGATGGAGCAGAGGTGAGTATGGTTTCATCTTTTAACAGTCAGACAGTCAGGGGACAGTAATGTATAGGAGACTGCATCTAGTATTTAAGCCATAGTGTATAGTCCGATAGAAGTTGGTAAGAAAAGTCCAGGGGACCCATGTAAAGACATGTCAGGAAGTGTGGAATGAACTAAGAATGTACCTTATGATTTGGGATAAGACTTAAGAAACAATTTTGTGTACTAGTGAGGCTACCTTTATGTAACCCAAGACAGGTATGATATCACAGTGTGCTTAGACTATAGTGGAACAGGGATGTACAAATGTATACACGTAAGAAGTATTAAACAGTTACTACTGGACTATAAGTTATACATGTCATAGATATATTTCTGTGTTTACACCTTACATACTGTTAAAAGATGTGAAGAGTTAGATGGATACTCCAATGTTTCTGTGTATATAAGATTATGAATTCAATGTTAGACACTATAATTATAGACCATATATTGTACCTGCAGTTTAGTAGTTGCACATTTGTTAAGTACTGACCACTCATTACAATGTATCAAAATATGCCTTTTAATTAATGTATGACTAGAAGTGTACATAGCATTTACTGGCATTTACTTATATCTAGCAACAATTTTGTGAACAAAGCTTGTGCTGACAAGCCAACTTATGTGGGGATACAGACCATATTACTGGATGTTATACATGTGTTTGTCTACTGCATCTGGAGAAGTAACTAAGCTACCTTACAATGGGTCCCTGGACTTGGCTTAGCTAGCTAGTGTAGCTTCAAGAGCTGGAAGATTGGTCACAGAAGAGGATGTCCCGGTAAGTAGCCATTCTGTCAGGTGAGTGGGGAGCGGAGCGGCCAGTGCCGCTCGGGGTGGGGTTAGTGAGGGGGCAGTAATGTGTTGGTCGAGCCCGTACCGTACTGTTGTGTACCTACCTGATGATCACTAATGGTCTTGGATGTCATATTCATTGCAGAGCTCCAGAGAACTCTTCTAATGCTGAATAATATTCCTTCTCTTGTCACCATCGCCTAGACTAATGTGTATGCGTCAGCAAGGAGACGAAAAATGACCCCTTTTGAGGGTTTCCAACGCAAAGCTATCGTAGTAGTGCCGACCGATGAGGAATACAAAAAAAGGTGTGAGAAGCGTACGTCAGTTGAGGGCAAGGAGGTTCCAGACGAAGCCGTGTTGGAAATGAAAGGTAGGAAAGGCCGTGTGCCCAAAACATGCCAACTGTTTGTTCCCCGCTGTTTCCATTCATCCATTCACCCCAATCAACCAACCATCCTTCCTCCATCGTGCTTCCCTCTTCTCTGTCAGATAGGGTATTGCTAACATGTTTGGTTAAAGCTGTCGTTTCTGTCAGCCAGAGTTAGGACCCTCCCTGCTGTCTGTCCCCCTGCTTTTCTCCTCTTGGCTGTTTGCTGTGTTTGACAGGGCCCACTGGCAGCAGCAGCAGCAGCCTGCCCCGTGACTCTGCGTGCCAGTGGGCTCTACGGTAGGTTGGTGCTGACTTGGGTTTTGTCTTTCTCTCCCCACCCCCCACAGCCAACTTCACCCTGCCCCACCCTGGGGACCTGTTTGAGACTGTGGAGTACATAGAGCTGCAGGAGACCGAGGCAGAGAAGCTCGTTGACACGTATCGCGAGGAGGGTCGAAAGTACGGGCCTCCGCCCAAGCGCTTCCGAGACCAGCGTGGTGGCAGGCCAGGTAGCTTATATTAGTTTATAGCTGCATTGAACAAAGCTTTCCTGGATTTTTTGGCTACTAAAACCTTTGCTAAATGGTTGCAAACTTGTTTTACAGCATACCCTTTTAAAAAAAATGATATTTGGAAATGTTTTGTGTACAGTCTCCATTTTCGTGACTTTCATGTCACTGTTGCATCTTTTTGTAGGTGGATTTGACCGTTTTCGCCAGAACCAGAGGGGTGGTTATGGCCGTGGAGGCTATGGCGGAGGTGGTGGCTACCGTGGTGGTCGTGACTGGAGAGGTGGTGGTGGCGGTTACCGTGACAACCGTAACCAGGGTGGTTACCGCGACAACTACCGAGGTGAGGAGTCATCTTGACGAGGCATAACCTCAGTGTGTTTCTTCCAGGGGTGCACGTGTTGTAAGGAACATGTAGTGGTGTAACGCAACGACAAATGGAATAGGAAAGTAGTCCACGTAACAGTAACGACTCAGAGTTGGGAAAAGCCGAGTATGTAACCCATATAGTGGAGTTTAGGTAATGCTGGCTCGCCATGGCTAAAGTTTGTTGCACCAAAGGGACACTGAATGGTTTCCCTGTTTCGTCCAGGTGATCGGGACAGACAGCGAAGTGACAGAGGTGGTCGCGACTCATGGGGCAGTCGCGACAAAGGCAGATCTTATAGCCAAGGCCGATATAACCAGGGTACATCTTCAAATCATCCCTCCGGCCAAAATACAGTTTTGGCTTCTCTGTTCGGTGCACAGCCTCAGTTTGTACCACGTTCCCTAACGATTTCACTCATCTGTACCGGCAAACAGTCCAACGCCACTAACTGCAATGCATGTTAGACGCCAAGGCAGTAAGCTGTCAAGTGTTCTGTATGTGTACTCACAGTTGTATGGTATGTTACGTGGGAAATAGTATGTATTTATACATAAAAATATATCTATATCTATATTTTCTTTTCAGCAAGCATATAAACACGGAGACCCCATGGTAGATTGACCAAACGCAAGTAGTCTCCTCCAGCTTTTTTGCAGGGTTGTCAGTAAATGGAGTTCAGGACAGGAAAAGCAAAAAAATTTTCCACTTTCCAGCATCTCATCTGCATATTTTTGTATGTAGGTGGTGGCTACGGTGGTGGTTACAACCGAGACCGTGGTTATGGATCAGGTGGCTACAACCGGGACCGTAGCTATGGAAATGGCAGCTACAACCAGGGCGGTGGGTACAACCGCTACAACCAGGGCAGTGGAGGTGGCTACAACAGGGTAAGTGTGCCTGGCAGGAGTCTTCTGTTTTGGGGTGAATTGTACACCTTGTGCACAGAATCACGTTTGGTGCTGGCTCAATAACAGCTGGTGATAAAGAAAGTATCCGACAATTACTTTTAGGTGGCCCATTAAAGATTAATATAGTTTTTATTCCTAAATGGGCACTGAAAGGTGCTTGTGGCTGTTTGTTTGGCACTTAAATTCTTCGAAAATGTTACGAAGTTACGAAAATGTTGATGTTTACCAAAGCATGCAGCCATGTGACTTGATTCTGTGACAGTAAGGTTTGAAAAAAGCATGTATGTAAGTATTATCCTGCTGGTTAACATCTGCTTGGTGCCTTCCATGCTGAACATACAGTTTTTGCTTGACTGAAAAACAGACGCTGAGTTCTGTTTTTCCTGGTTTTGACCATGTTGTGTTGCATCTTCCCTTCCCGTTTGTGTAGGACAGCTCGTCGGATGCGTCCTACGGGAGCTACAGCCAGCAAGGCTACGGCTCCCAGGTTGGACACAGTCCTGTTTTTCACCGCCGTCAGGCCTGAGTTCATGCCATCTAATGCATGTTTGGTGTAGTTTGTAAACGCACGAGCTCAGACAAAGGCTTCCTAGCACGGCATCAGTAGCACTGGCTCAGGAGATGCTTGAATCATGACATTTTGTGTGGGAAGATTTTTTTCCATACAACATATCAGCTTTGCAGTGTGTGGATCTCAGACAAACCTCCACTTCCAGCGCCTGCTGATGCCTGTGTTATTGTAGTGAGTTGTAGAATGCTGCCTCTAATACAGCACAGCCACTGTTCACACAAGTGGGTGGGCGGAAGGTTCACTAATGTTAGTTCTAAGACTTCCCCAGGCCAGGGCGCCTTGGACCTGCAGAGGCCTCAGCTTAGATGCTGCCGACCAGACAACACCTAGTCACTAGTTTAAACTCACTATGTTAGAAAAAAACCTTTTCCTCCCCTTTTTTTCTAAGTAATTGTAGAGTGTAGACAGGAGGCCTTCCCTGGCTCCCGACGTCTTGATGCGGCCACAGGAATTTATCTGATCAAAGTTGAGACCTTTGGCAAGTCTGGTAGAGTGGGCAGATACCTGGCAGCCCCCGGTAGCTTGCACAGTCATCACTGCATTTGTCATGATGTACTAAGACTGCATTGTGTGTCTGACAGGGGTATGACCAGTCTGGGTACGGGAACTACAACCAGGGAGGCTACAGCGGCTACAACCAGTCTGGCTACAACCAGCAGGGATATGGACAGAACTACAACCAACAGTACCAACAGTACCAGCAGCAGTACCAACAGGTCAGCTGAGTTTACTTAACTTTATCCCTACAACCCCAACCCGTTAAATTTAACCCTAACCTTCTAACTTAACCCCAACACTTCAACCTACATTATCAAGATGTGTGCACAGCTAGTATTCGTTTTTTCTGAATCACTGTCCAAAACTGATGGATTGTCGTCTCCAAGTTCAATCAAAGCAATCATCGAAATTAAGCCTCACCACCAATGCCTAGGTTCGATTCCCAATGCGAGGAAAGCAATCTGCTTTTGACTGCGGAAAAAGACCACATTTTGACAATAGCACCCAGTCATTTGTTTAAATGCCTGCACATATTACCCTTAATTTTTGCTCCTTTGCTGCCCTCCAACTGTAGTGTGTTGTGTTGGAGTGATCTTTATTTTTTCGTGTGTTTTTGATGAGCCCGAAGAGATGTCAGTAAGAACTGTAGTGTCGTGTTGGAGTGACCTGTATTTTTTCCTCAGTATCAGCAGCAATACCAGCAGTACTACGGCAACCAGAACCAGCAGAGCCAGCAGCAGCAGTACCCCAACTACTACAACTACAACTACAACCAGAGCTCTGGCAGCAGCTCTTCCCGTTAAACCCAACACCCACCCAGGTGTGGGCCCTGTAGTGCATTCCATCCACCCATCTACGGTGATGTCTGTGAGCCCCTTGAGGGGCGACCAATGTAATTATGTAGACTCTAGTTCATGTATCTTCCATACTCGTTGATCTGTAAGAAATTTGGGCTGAGCAAAACGTCTTGCCACTTCACTTAGAGATTGAAACTGGTGGTGTTCAATGAAATCCCTGTTGTAAATAGAAAACAAGCTTGCTTCTCAGTTTGGAGAGAATTAAAACTTTGGCATAATGCTGAAATAATTTCTAAGATAAGTTAAAAGTGTTGACTTCATGTTTCGCACATGTCCTAATTGTCTCGAGCGTAGATTGAGAAAGACAACTTGTAGGAACTCGTATCTCATGAAGTATATCCATGATCACTTGAGCAATTTATGTTCTCACGTCAGTGTAGTAGATTTTGCACTTGATCGCAGCTACTTGGAAATCTTTTAGTAGTTTTCTTGAGCTTTCGTTATTCCTTTTTAAGAGATTTTAAAGATAACACCTGGCAAACCGATGATGTACCGAAGAGAAAGTAATTCTGCAATCAGTGAGTAGTAACACTGTAAGGAGAAATTGGAAGGATAAGGCTGTTGTCAATTGAATAGTTGATTTACCAGTACCAATAAACTGGTGGTTTGCCATCACAACTGTCACTTTCTATAGTCTGGTGTTTGACTGGAGCCTTTAAATGTGTGTTTTGAGTCAAGTATACATGGCTTCAGTGTTCTAGCCAACCTAAAATTTTCTTCCGTCATCGCAATTTTGTTTCAAACTTTATTGCACAATCAAACTTGCAGTCCATACCAGTACTGAATTAACATCGAGCGCCAAAGGCGCAGGAATCCTAGGGGGGCATGCTCCAATGGGAAAACACCATGTTGGGAAACAGCAGCCATTGTGATGAGGAAATAGAAACTTGCTACCAACCAGAGAATCACTGAAATGTGAACCAGCAGCGAGAATGACGTAGAAGCTGCCAATGTGACACTTATGTCAGCTATGTGGTGGGTCTTCCATCCCTCCTTGTCAGTCATTGGTCCCTGTTATAAATGGCTGACGTCATGGTTACATGGACTATGGAGTTATTTAGAGCATGATGGGAATGGTGCCATATACAGTCTGTGTGATAAGGCCAGAGTTCAGAGCTGAATTCTTTGTAGAAGATCGAGGAATGGATGTTAAGTTTGACCTGCAAAGTTTGGGCAGACCAGTGCTTACAATTTTGATGACTTGATCTCATGCTACACTAGAGTATGCTGGGAATTGAGCGAGGATGAGTTACCAGTAGTACTTGATGACAACTGTTGTTTATTTAATAAATACATATGTACATGTTAGGCTAGACCATGTGAAGGTACATTTTCTGTATTTGCTTGCAAATGTTACGTTTCTGGTTTACAACTTTATGATTCAGGTGTGTTGTATAGATACTTGGAACCGAACAAAAAATACACCGATCAACATGAATAACAATCTTTAATATAAATAATTCAAATTATCCCATTACCTTTCTTTACAATATACATTTGTACAGACTTTTCACACTAAACAGAAAAAGACAAGTTGAAGAATTACAAAAATTTGTCAGGAGCACACCTTACCAGTGAAATAGTTGAGTTATTCATGGTCTATACAAAAATCCATTATGCCAAATGTGTCTTCACGTGGCTGGATGAAAGCAGCCAATTCCTTCCCAATCTACCCTGAGTAATTTACTGGATATGGAGATGTTGAATCTATGTCAACAATTCATTCATAGTCACCATTGCAACTATTGGCTCCTGTCAATCACCATGGCAACCAATGTTCACTTGTCAATTACTGCTACCATGGCAACCAGTGGCCTGCCTATTGGTCAAGTGTATAGAGTTGAACTACAGCTGAACAATGTTTTATCACCATGGCAACCACTAAGACTAGTATTCTTGTGTATAATCCATAACCATGGCAAGCTGTAACATTGCTGCTGTACGATGCATCAGTGGGAAGTAATGATCCTGTCAAGTATCACAGTTATTAAGACTGAAGATTCCATCAGAGGGGCCCCGAAAACTAGGTTTTGGCACCCATGGACAGATTTCTTGAGTCCTGTGTTCTGTGATTCTGCACAGAGAATGAATAGTCACAAAGTTGGCAGAGGCAGCAGAAGTAGCATCTCGTTGGGTCTGGGTGAAACATCGAGACAACACTTGGAAGACACCGACCCCCTGACAGGCAGTACCTGGCCAGTACTGTTGCCCCGCCGGCCGGAGGAGGTCCTGCTTTAGGGATGATGATGACTGGAGTGCAGCTGGAGATGTTGGGAGCAGTCACCCAAGCGGTATATAGTAAGTCCTTTGCTGTGTGGTTCTGTACAGAGTATGAATGGTCCTGTGCTGTGTGGTTCTGTACAGTGTGAATAGTCCTGTGCTGTGTGGTTCTGTACAGTGTGAACAGTCCTGTGCTGTGTGAGATGTGGTTCTGTAAAATTCCAAAGTTGGATTGTTCTGCAGGCTCCCCTATGAGTGTTGTCAGCTCAGCATGCGGAAGGTTGCTCCCAGTGCCCAACTCGCCTCCACACCATCAATCTTTTTCTTCAGCTATGGGAGGAAAAAACGAAGATGGTCAGCATGTGACTTATGGAAGGGATTACATGGCCAAAAATTTCTTGGTGTGAATCCAATGTCCCTTTTTGAAGATGACTTGTTTGGTCTGTTGAAGAAGAAACATAGCTGATACAGTAATACGTCTCCCTTCAGTGGGGAAACATGAAAATGTGGAAGGGAGGGCTCACCATAAGAACGTTGTTTGGGTTGAAGCCATATCCCTCCTGTAGAAGTGCGCTGATGTAGCACAGGTCCATACACATGAAGGGGTATTCTGGCAGCGGCCTCCTGCACACTGGGGGGAGGGGGGCACGAAACAGTTATACATGGTGTAAAAGCTATTATGTGGCATATTGTAAAATCACAGCCAAAACTGTACTTCCAAAGAGGCAAGCATATATTACAGTAGTATGACTTTCTAGACTTGATCATATGTTTCTACACAGAATAAAAGGTCAGCCAAAATCAAGGCCTCTCAAGATCACAAATAAAGTATACCAAGGTTTCTTGACTTTGAAGTGATCTTTCAGCTTCCAGACCTTTCAAGTCAAGTTCCAGTTTTCCTTGCTGTATGTATGAAGTACAGAACTGTATGAAGGAATATTGACCTGACCTGAACTGATGTGACATACCTTCTTCTGCTCTCTGCTTGAACTCTGAAACCTTCAAACTTCCACCTTCTTCACCTGAAAACAATACCAGCATTCATTTCCTCCTTAAGAGAGACAAAAGAAACAAACAGCCTAGGCTGTCTAAGAAGCCTGATCCTATTACAAAGTTCTTGCATTTGTGACAGCACACTGTACATTGCACTACAGTCAAACTTGGTCTAAACAACCACACAAAGGACTGAGGAAAAATGGGACTGGATGTGGTTGCTCCAAACAAAAGGTGCCAAGTGGCTGGCCAGCCAGTTTTGACAGTGTAACTCAAAACGTCACTTACCTATCATGCCAGACTCTTTTGCTCTGTCAAAGTAGTAGGAACAAGCATAAAACGGCTCTTGTCTGACTTCCTCTGGAAAACAAGAAAAGGACACAAAAGTGGTTACTAGTATTCCTTTACAAGCCAGTTTTCTCCAGACAACTAAATTCACTTCTCACTATGTCACAATTTTCTAACTTGTATGACATGGGACTCATTTTCTGTATAGCACACAGCATAAATTCTGTCCACAACATCACTGTTATTGACATATTATTGGCATGCTATATTATATAGGACAGATGGCAAAAGGTTAGCAGGAGACAGTTTGTGACCAAAACATTCATAGAGACTAAGACAGAAAAAGGGGAATCTTTTTGCGTCAGTCTTGCATGCTTTTTGCCACATTCCAAATGCTGAGTTGTTATTTATGACAGCGTTGGTAGTTGGTCAAAGGTTGGTTTAATGCTCTTGATAACTTTGAAATCATCACAAACAATATACACTCTTTGAGTCATCTGACGTTTAGCAGCAAATAATGAAATATACCATGTATTCACACATCATTTATAAAGAAGTAAACTTTCATATTTTTACTTCGAGATTCACAAAAAGTATTTAACGGTATCAATATAGGGATGTCAGCCATTCATGTACCTATGTGGAGGAATGGATTGCTTCTTTTTTGCTTTTATGCTTACAGAGACCTAGATAACTATCACTGTTGTGAAATGTTGAAAGAATTGTCATGAAGACAGTCTATACTTCTGTCCCTAGTGGGGGGACTTAAAGTGTAGAGAAGAGTCAAAGCTGTACCTTGATCATACAAACAAGTTTTCTGAGCTGGTTGTTTGGATTGGCAAACATTGTGCGAGTCAGGCCCTATCTGACCACAAGAGGCTGAGCTCAGGACTGTGGACAAGTCAAGAAACAAACACAACAAACAGAAGTCTTTCACTCTGGGGAATAAGACAGTTGTTGGGATAAATAAGCGGAACGAAAAGATATAGGTGAAGGAAACAGAGAGCAGGAGAGAAGAAAAACTGGCAGCAGCAGACAAACTTGAACTTACAGAGCTACAGAACTGGGGTAACCATAACATAACTTACGGCAGACCTGGTATGGGGATAGATAAAACAATACATGTCTTCACACTATAAAGGTTATCCCACACAGGTATATAACAGTACTGTAAACACCCAATATAACACATAGTAAACCACATATATAAAACCTGAGGTTCCATTGTTACATGCTACACCACCTGTAAAAGCAGCAGGTGAGAACCATCTACACACCTGGTTGGTGGATCTGCCTGCTGACCATCGCCAGTGCAGCTGTCCAACATGACCCAAACCCTGCCTCCCCCCGGGGCAGCCCCGATACGTCGTACTCCACGCCCGAGTGCTCGAAGGCCCCTTGGAAGCCTACAGGCAGACAGGCACTTGTCAGACTGCCCTTGACAGGGTTTCTGTTGATGTCCTCCGTCTCCATTCCCATCATCCTTAGCCTGGCCGCCATCAGACCAAATCCGAGATAGCTGGAAACAAAGAGAGCCAGTCTTTCTGAATGGCAAGTTGCCTTGGAACAGTTATTTGACTTTGACTATACTTGGATCCACAATTAGCTTGACACTTCAGCTATTTTTCCTGTGGTTCTCACATTAATATATAAAATTACATAAAGGACAGGGTGACCACAATACATACATACATACATAACATACATAATCACACACACATTCAGAATACAGAAATACAAGAAAACCCCAAAAAATTCACAGTGATATTGATGAGAATTGACTGATGTTTGCCTGGTTAATATGTGTTTCTGTACTTACCTATGTACATACAACATATACGTCTTGTGAAATATAGTAACAGGCCTCACAAAGCCCTCAGGAGATGATCTTAATGTTTCCTGTAATACAACACAGTCATTCAAACTCATGACATTCACAAAAAGCACATTTCTGACAAAAAGCATATATCTGACAATTTGCATTCAAAAGGATAAAGCAGCTATCAAAAAATAAAAGTAAACAGTTCTTGACTTTGGGATAAAGCAGCCATTACGGATAAAAATAATAAAGTTGTTGACTTACGCTGTCCCTTGGAGAAAATGTGATTTGTGTGGATCCCCCTCCCAGGTCTAATACTCCTTGGGTAGAGTCCTTTTCTGAAGATCTGAGGGCACCTGAAACATGGAAGGGAGTCGTATTTAAATATAGACCTTCTTATATTACAGACTCTTGAGAAAAACACCAAATTCCTTGGCTTTTTTGCAAACGAAAATTTAAACATAAAAACAATGCTCACTACAGCCTTACATCTAATAAAAATACATAGTGTTGCCAAAGTTCTTACCTATTAAAAAGTTGACAGTAAACCAGGCAAACAGACCTGGAGGGGGATGGGAAGCATGATAGACATTTTCAGCTAGAATTGATGTACATGTACATGTATTTGAAAAGAAATGTCAACATCTCTTTATAACAACATTTATATGATTCTTTATATAAAAAAGTGAAAAACTCTGCATAGGAATGTTCTGTAAAAGAAATAAAGAAAACCAGGAGGTACTGCCACTCACCTTCATCTAACCCATTCATGATGACAACGCTGTCCTTTCTCACCAGGAAAGGGGATGACTCAAACACTTCCTGCACCTGTCAATCATCAATCCATTGATAAATTGACCAACCAACCAACAAGTTCTTTGCAGGAATTCTAACATACCAATACTACTGCTGGATTCAAAGTCATAGCTTAATAAAAAGAGGAATTCATTAAGGGTAATTCCAGCATGCCTCCCAAGTTGGCATGTAATGCCAAAAGGTGCCTATACCAGTTAAACAAATATAGATACAGATTTATATTTGAATAATTTTTGTGTTATGACAGAGAAAACATTGACAATACACATGTTGAATACTAAGACCAGACCTTATCGAGCAGTGTCTGAGCCTTGTCCTCAGGTAACATGCGGAGTCCGGCGGTGGCCTTCAGGGCTATAGGTGTGTGCCTCTGCACGGCTACAGGCACAACTTCCTCAGCAATCTGCACCAGACCCCGCACACTGGCAGCACCCTGGGGGAAGGGGGTTCTAATGATAACACTGGTATAGCATAAACCTAGCCTCCAACACATCTTCCTAAGGTGTCATGGACAGTAGAATTCGGCAAAAATAGGGTCAATAATTGGCCAGGGGAGTGACCCTGTGGTAAGGGTAACATTGCAGAAGATGAAACCCTATGGTAGCCAAACTACAAACTGTACCTGGCAAATTATTCTCCCTGTTTGGTTAAATCTAATTTTCAGCAAGCATAAACCTCTGCCAGTTAGCATGAACCTCTGCCAGGATAGCTCCCCCATATCTTCACCCTTCCCCATGTTTGCAATACTGTAGGATTTATAGGCTTGTTGTATGGAGTTCCCAACTCACAAAAGAAACTGACATTGCACAGTGCATGTCCTAAACTATTATGTTATCCCAGATGCAGAGGTCAATAATTATTGCAAAGTTAGATTTGCATGTCCCTAAGTAAAATGGTTATAAATAAACTGTGCTTAGACTGGAAGGAAATGTTCTAATATCAGCTAGACAAATACATGTATATACCATTTGAAAACACAGGTTCATTACATCAGGTTTGTAGATTTTTCCTACGGTAACATATCACACTAACAACACAGTCAGCAACATTATCTCCCACAAAGAGGAATCATTTTCGGATGCCTTATTGTCAGCGCACAAAAGAAACCATCATAATCTTCCCACCTAAAAGAATAACCTGTAACCATTTGTGTTTACAGTAAACAACAATGGCCTGATTATCATAATAGTCTGTAAACTGATAACTAACACTTCTCTTGTCATCCCTGAGTCTATCCTCACTGATACAATATCCCATCATTCTACTGTTACATCTACATGTGTTTACTATCGAGCATCTGCACAGGAAACTTCCTGTTGCTAAGGGAACCTAAACGTACCTCCTCGGGGTTGTCAGTGTACGAGGAAAGTCCTGGCTTGATGGTCTCAAACTTCTCCGAAACCAGTCTGATGTCAACTGGAACATACAGGACAATCTGAAGGTGTGCATGTGTATGGGAGACTTTCTGTTTTTTTGTTTAATGTCTAAGGAAGCCTTATCAAGTTTCAAATAACTGTGCTCTTACCACAGTAATACTATGCCAAGTACTGGTTAAATGGTTTAACCCTCCCAGTGTCATAGGCTAGTTTTAAAGCCTAGTTCTAATTGTCCCTAATACTTTGAGGGTTAAAGTAAAAGTCTCTCTAATAGAATTAAATTTAACATCTAACAAAAAAATTGATCACCTTAGATACAAAAAATTGAGGTCTAAAGACACCAGTGCATCTATACATAAAATCATGCACATAACAGGAACAAACAATTTATGGCTACAGCAGTCTGCAGACAGAACCAGGTTGGGTGAACGTCTTACCTTCACTGTTTCTCCGGAACTTGAAGACGTGCAGGCGACTTCCTGTGCTCCCAGCATCGATCATGACACCGTACAAAACCTTACTCCTCCCTGGTTGCACCTGCTCCTGGCGCCACACCTGGAAGTAGTTGTGGACGGTTCGACGTTTGTAACAAAACTATACATTCAAGCTTAATATCATGCTTTTCACGTTCGCAAACATTTATTTCATGCACAAGGTAAAATCGTGCACAATCATCCTAGATTCCAACCACCCATCCATTCCCATCCACAACCCACCCACCTGAACAAGCAACCCACCCACTTGACCAACCCATACACACACCCATACAGCCACAAACCCACCAAACTAACCTACATACCTGACTGACCAACCAACCAACCCACCCAACCATCCATTCACCTACCTCCTCAATGAGCCCTTCCCCTTGATCCTTGGACACAACAGCGCCCATTCCCGCGTCATGTTGTAATGTCAGGTGTCCGTAATGTACCAGCAAGAACAGCACAAACAGCACAGCTCCTGAGCCAGCCATGAGGAGTCCCGACTTAAGCTGAACCAGTGACATGACAGGTCGATGTAAGGTCATGCAGAGTTCGGAGCACGGTCCATGGTGCAGCAGTCTTCATGGCACAGTCTGGAACATAACATGCTTGGTTGTTATTGTGGCATTTGGCCAGAACAATGACTAATAATGTAATCGATATCCATCACATATAGGAGATTTAAGGAGTCATACAGAGGTGGGGATGGGGTTAGGGGAGATAAAAAGGGTAGCAAAGTAAAACAAGTTTAGAATTGGGGGAAAAGAACCTCCCGCCAATAATACCAAAAGTCTTCCATTGAATGACTTTGAAGTGTAAAACAAAGCATTGCACAGTCTACAAAAGAATAAACACCAGCTGGCATGACATCAGGCCATCTATAATCTCTCCAGACAACACACAGAAATACTTTGTTTCTTGTGGGGTCGTATGGCGCAACGACAGAGTACTCGACTCGGAACCAAGAGGTCCCGGGTTCGAGTCCTGACATGCCACCGACCTTGTGCCCTTGGGAAAGGCACTTTACACGACTTTCCTCACTTGACTCAGGTGTAAATGAGTATTATGTGTTAGGTGTGCACGCTACCAGCATATTTGCTGCCTAGTGCACACTTTGTATTGTCATGTTACAATTTCTGAACAAAAAACAAAAAACTTTGTTTCTTCCAATAGAGTGGACTTACACAAAAACGTGGCACAGCTGATCGACCTTATGTTGTGTAACAAATGCTAAGTAATACAGTGTACAAGTCTGGGGCTACCTTGGGTTATAGTACCATACCCATCTTGCAAAACACATTTACAAATTTACCAAACAACATAGGATGATATGTGACTTCACCTGTTGCCTGATAGGTAAGTGGTAATACATGCATGTGGAGAAAAGCCATGCAATATTAAACTTTTAAGTGTTCAAACGTTATTGATGACATTACATGTAGATGAGAGCGACCTGATATCCATTATTGATCTATTTGTGCTGAATGGAAGTTAAAATAGATTCATGCATTATTAAATGAGAGGACGGGTCATAAACATATGAAACTGGACACTTACAAAAGATGTAGCTAACTGGCACAAACATTGATTTATTCTGGAACCGCATCTTCAGCTTCACAAACCTTAGAGTTAGACTTTGCTAAAATTTTATGCTCGTTCAGTAATGGCTAGGATCTCAGCAAACATACAACAGGTCCCTCTTGGCTTATGCCTACAGATCTATCATTTGTCCCACTATATTCCCCTGGTGGACGTCCCTTCCCCGTAACCCAGGGCAACACTGAGGTAATCTGCACAGTAACCAAAACATTGGGTATAACTGACAGACAGTAGGTTGGGACACTTTTGCCTCCTCTAAGTTGTTTTTTTTGAGAGCCAGATTTAAGCAGATCAGTTTGAGGCACATTTTCTGACTCTCACAGTGAGACCTTGGAGTATAACAGACTGTGTTAAGAACTGATGTTGTGGTAATGGTGAAACCAGCGAGTCCGTCTGTCTCCTCCAGCACATCCAGCATGAGTGGCACCAGCAGGGCGTCGACGTCTGATGGCAGCAGCTATGCATCCTCCCGAACCTCAGGACTGCGGTGCATCTCACAGGGCGGACCCCAGTACAGCACGCATGGGCCGTCATCCGCAGGGGCTGGGTAAGTGCTTCTTAATTCAATGTCAAACTACAAATCTGTACCTGAAGTTATCATATGCATCTGTACATGTACATGTAGATTTGATTAATAGGCATATCACATCAAATGGCAGACATTACATTTGACTGTTAACATTTCCCAGCCTAGATTTTCCAGACTGGCAGATAAATGTGGTACATGTAGGCAAGGATTTTTGAAGCTCAGTGATGTACAATGTAATGTTACATGTAGGTAACATTAACTTGAAGGGTTCCAACACCTGATTAGACACCCGTGAATAGTTTCATCAGGTTTGTAAGTCACTGAATAAAGAGACGCTTTCTACACAACCAAGTGTTTTATTCAACCGACGTTTCGGTGACCGTCTGTCACCTTCTTCAGGGCAATTCTGACTGGTTCACATTGCACTGCAGCATAGGTGTCGCTGCTGTAGATGCGTTCCCAAACGTATTTACATATCTACAAGTACACATGCACTGTATTAAGGGAACTGTATTTACAATGCGGTCCCAAACGTACAGGAGTGGATATATACAAAATAGTTGTTAAGACAGTTACGGATAACAAACATATTGAATGAGTGATTTTTTACATGTCAATCATATGCTCTTACTTCTTAAGAATGTGGTCCCAAACGTGACTGAGTCTGTATCCCCCCTCATCCCGGTTCATGACAGGAGTAGATTTCCTAATCCATACAGCTTCTTTAATCTACCGTGTAACTCTATTGTCCTCTCTGTCTATCACTGTGGCTCCATCCCAGTCTATTACACAAATTACCTGATTAGACAAATATACAAACAAACAAACGACAGAACTTGACAAGACCACCACTTTAAATTCATTTCCACCAGTTTACCATACACAAGGTCGCATTCCCTATTGAGTAGCGTCTAATGGTTAGTGAACTGGGGCTGTATACTAAGGTACTCACTAAGTGACAAGGAAAGCTATAAAACTGAACTGAATCAGCAACAAGAGGCTTAAAGAGGTACATGTAAATACAACAAGGTTGGTGACCTTCAAAAAGAATGTCAGATTTGATGACAAGGTTATCGCTGACCTACTCCCATCCTCACTGTCCAGCCTGACTGACCTGAATGTCTCTGTCTTCCTTTTTCACATCATGGCATAAAAACACAAATACGGTACAGTATTCAATGTGTTTATAACTTTCTAAGGGCTCTCTTGAGACATCAAGTCTATCACATGTCACTGCTACTGTACATGTCAGGTACTTTTGTAATGATAATGCCATTCTAGTTCTAACAACTATTGCCATGTATGGTGGTAGAAAGTACAACACAATCTATGTATACACTGGATATGTTGTACTAACAATGTAAAACATCATTCAAAAGAGGAATGCACAAATTAATGACTCCCACTGACCTGATGCAAAGGGAGCAATCCAGTACAGGAAATCTTTAAACCAACAAGGAGAAATGGACAACAAGGAAAAGTGCAAATATTCTTCAGGAAGGTCTGTTGTATTTTATACACTGATGTTTTGTTTAAAGCAAAACCTGAAGCGGGTTATGGAATAGTTACTGGAAATGAACCCTGCAGTCAGCGAGAACCATCAAACATCAACACTGATTACAGACAAGACAGGTGCCGAGCTGCCAAATATAGCCTGGTGGTGAGGGCAGAGGCTCAGGGACCGAGAGTTGGTGAGGAGCCAGGAGCCAATCACACCATGACAAGTGTAAAACCTTCCTGCTTCCCTCACACAGGACATTTGTTGTTACTTTGGGAAAGTGAAATTTTTAAAAAGAGTTAAATAATAGTATCAATGTTACTTACATAATAATATTGTTACATAACAATATCAGCACGTTAAAAAACAGTTATGTAATGGTTATATAATGAGTTAGAGTTTTAGACAGTCCAGTAAGTCAGTAAAGCTGGCACTTGACGATACATCCTGTACCCTGGGTATGAGGGATATTACAGTACACAAGAAACAAGTTTCAAAGAGAGAAGGAATGTAGCACACTGTTAGAATGTATACTGGCTTAAAGGCAGGATCCTTAGGCACAAAATTTAGTGTCCCTTCTATACAAACACACAGAGTCACACACACAATGCAGGTCAAAAAATAACCTCCATGCTGAAGGCTCCAGCACCTACTAAAAGCATGCACCTCCACTGGAGTACAGCACTCCTGTAATGACGTCAAAATCTCTGTCATATGAAGAAAGACACCTACCTACCTACTTACATAATCACTCAAACTGAGATAGAAAGACAGCAGTCACTGCCTGGTCACTACCTGTCCATGTGATAGAAGCATGTTCTGCCATTTTAAGTAAACAATTCACTGTAGGACAAAGTCCCACCAGCCTGATTGCATCAGGCTATATCTTTCTTTTTGACCCAATGATGGTACCAAGAATCAGTTTCTCAATTATTGCCAGCTTTTTTCTACTGCTTTCTGGCGTGCATTCCCTGCCAGTTACACATGCACTGATACAGACCTGCAGCCACCAACTGGCAACAGTTTTGCTTGTTTTTGTACAAATTTACTTGTTTTTACAAGTGTAATTGCTATGATAAAGTGTTTGTTACAATACAGTAAGAAAAGTATTCAATATGTTATTTGGTCTTTGGGGCTCTCATCATCTTTGTGTAATGATCAAAGAACTGCAGCTGCAGTGCATTGGGGTATGTTCCACACATATCAGGTACAGAAACCTGAATGACAAGCTTGTCATTCAGGTTTCTGCTTAAGACAGCATGACTATCATTAACAGCTCTAGACAATTTGGTGGACAGTAGATTCTATTCTCCTCACCATAGTTGAGCCGTGACATCTGTGGGAGGTTCGTGCTAAAGAACACTGACTGATGATTATTTCTCATCTACACTAAAGTAAAGGGTGTTATTGGGATCATACCTCAGCTTCTAATCACAGTAGACCTGGTATATGGTAATGTGCTTAGGGAATGTTTAGATGATGCCCCAGCCAGCAACAGATGATGGGAACAGGGTCACCTCCACACAGTGGCCTAACTAGCCACAGCTGAGTACCCTGGGAGCCAGACTAGTATCGGGGGTTAGCTGGATTCCTTGGGTGGCCCAAAGCCTTATGCCCACCTGTCTAAATTATTGCTACCCGAGAGTTGCGCCCGAGGGGAGTTGGCCGGCCCTTTTCTCCCCTTACCGTAGCGGTAATTTAGATAGGTCGGGGCATAAGGCTTTGGGCCACCGAGGGAATCCGGCTAACGGCCCGATAGTAGTCTGGCTCCCAGGATAACAGCTGAGGGAATGATTTACAGTCCAAACTGCACCCAAGAAGATCACACAGGGTCTGATAAAATGTGGTCTATGCTAGACTATAGACAGGATTCTTAATGATTGTCCCGGTCAATGGGGAAATACCAGCAAAAAGTTAGTACAGTACAGTACAAGTGTTAACTTGTAGATAATAGGTCATGTTTTCGTGTTGCATTCAGAAAAACATGACTTGACGATCAAAAATCCTGCACATAAAAAAGGCACATAGAGAATGTTGATATGTCAAGAAGGTCAAGAAGGTATTCTCAATTCACACACGTTAACTGGAGGCCCAAGTCGAATTTGCTTAACGTTACAAGACTAGACTATTATAGAGTAGAGTAGATCATTTCAGCCAGGTAGGAATATAATTTAGCTCTTCCACTTCGGAAGTTCCAGTAACTTGGAGCCGCTCATCTTCCCGTTACCAAGTAAGTCCTTGCAGTTACAAATATTTTAGAACTTCCAAAACTGAGACTTATGCGTCCCTTACTTACTGTGGACATATTGGATTTCCTGCCATTCCCATCTAAGTCTTGAGCATCCTGAGATGATACTGAATTGCTATTAAAGGCAATTAACAAGCAGTAAATCTCGAAATACCGGTAACTTCATGTTGTCTTCGATCACATCTGTTCGATCCGCTGAAACAGACATAATCTTTAACCCGGAAGTAACTTTTCATCTACCGGATACGTTAAGTCTCGCGAGACTTCTCAAGTGTTGACAAAGTTGCCTAGTAACCCCGCCATCTTGTTTAGAAAAGTTTGTTGGACAATGGAGCCGAGTGGCTGATCAATCTTTTCGGACAGGAGTTGGTCGCCGAAAAAGGACCAAAATGCCGAAGAAAGGCAAGAAGGGAGGAAAGGGGAAGAAGGGAAAGAAGGGGTAAGTTATGTAGATCAATTCTACCGAAGAATGTAAGCTTTCAATGTCCGTAAATGGGCGTAATCTTTGAAAAGTCAAAGGCATCTGTTCCGGTCACGAAGGACTTTTGTTCGTGCTTGATGATATTATTGTTGAACCCATGGTATCGATTTTGTGATAAGCTGTGGTCGTGGGACGTCGTAACCAATTTTATTCCGTTCCTTTTAGACTAGATTTAACCACGGACAGCTACCCAAGGCTTTGTCAGAGGTTTAAAGCTCATGGAGCAACCTTCAGGAGATGGTACAATATTTCAACGAGAAAAACTTTGGGGCTGAGTTTAGGTTCAGATAGACTAGGATGGTGACAGCACCATGTGTTTCATGTCTGTTAAACGCTTCCAGAAGGACATGTGGTGGAATTTAGTGGTTATATGCACTGCTAAAAGGTGGCAGAATGTTTCTACTAATTCCACAGCAGTAGAACAGTGCATCATCTAGCCGAGACCATTATTAGAGGGCGTGTTTTAAATTACCTTCCCTTGCACTATTGTACACAACTTCTTATCATCAAATATGGGCCTCTCTATTAAAATTTTGATAGTCTTAAAAACAATGAGGTAGGTCTAGGCAGTTCATTTGAACCTACATGGTCATCATCATATCTTGGTTAGATGTAGTGATATTTTAATTTCATTGTATGATGTGATATAACTACAACAAGAGCCTTCCAAAGAGCAAAAATGAGAAACAAAGGAAATGAACTGGTGTCTTGATCTTCTTGATCTTGATCTTGTACTGCACAACGCCCCTCAGTTGGGGCCAAACGTGTCGCCCAAGATAGATAATATAAGAGTGAAGCTGACTGTAACTCCCCTTTCAGGAAGGGGAAGGGAAAGAAGGGGAAGAAGGGAGAGAAGGTCCCTAAGGAGAAGAAGGAGGACGTCGTTGCCCAGGCCATGGCCAGCGCCAAGATCTGGGAGATGAGACTGGAGGCCACTGAGAAATCAAGACAGGAGTTTAGGTGTGTCTTAAGTACCCTGAAATTCAAGATCACTTAGCTTGTATTATCTCCTATCTCGCCTTGCTGATGGCATTTTGATACTGGTATTGCTGTTTTTCTGCTTACTCATCAGTTTTTGATTGCTAAGTATGTTTCTGTATCAATGGCCATTGCTGGAGCCATATCAACGTGGTGACAGTCCAAAAAACAGCACATACAGTACAGTTGTCATTAATAACTGTAATACCAAAATGCCATCTGTGGAGTCTGATGTGGACTCCTGATAGAGAAGAGTGACAGGGAACATAAACAATAATATGAACTTTGATTTTTTGCATATTTAAGACGAAGTTGAAAGATCAACATGTGAAAACTTTGTAACTGACATTTTTGTAGAGAGAATGCCAAATTCCTGCTTCTGGAGAATGACAAACTCCAGACAAGTATGGAGCAGACAGAGAAGGACACAATAGACGTCATCTCATTCTTAAGGAAGGAGGACCAAACAAAGGATGAACAGGTCAGCAGTCTTACCTCTTTCTCTGTCTCACTCACCTCTTCAGTCACTCAGCAGTTCTCGACCTTCTTAACCCTTACAACTGCACCAAATGATTGTCAAAAAAAGTTACTGTGCTTAGATTATATACTGATTATTTTATTTTTCTGTCTACAGATTACCAAGCTGCAGCACCAGGTGAAGGAGATGAAGAGAGAAGGAAGGAAAGAAAAGGAACAGCTGGTACGACAATAACGCACACCAGTACCAACTTCAATATCACGCCTATCTATAATGAAAGCAGCTGGTGACAGACATGTCACAAGTCTTGAGTACAAAAAATCTACATTTCATAATAGTTACTGCATGGAAAATTTGAGTGACAGGCTTAAAAAGTTTTAAGTTGTGCTCTAAGTCTAACATGCTGGTAGTGCTCTGCTAAAAGCATGTGTTTGTTTTTTTTACTACAGATTGAGGAGTTCAGTGCACAGATTAACGGCCTGGAGGAGAGGTTAGGGGAGAAGGACAGTGAGGTCAAACTCATGCAGAGTGAGCTGAAACTTGTCAAGGAGTTCCGCCGGAAACGGGCGCAGATGCAGAAGGACCTGGATGAGGTACAGGCTGCCATCAACCAACCAATCAGTTCATTGGCCAATCAATAATCAATGAATTGATGGAAGCTGTTGTAAGACAGACATCCCTGTAAATGTAACCAAGTTTAAGATGCAGAAGGATGAGGTATAGACTTTACTCAATCAGACAGACAGACATCCCTGTCAAGACTTGTTCCTTCTATCCCATGGCTGTTTTATGTCTACATATATGCCTGTAGCTCACTGAGTGACACTCAAATTTCCCCACCATTCCAGATCAAAGACCAACTCTTCATGGCCAACAAGGAACACAAGCACAACCTGTCCAAAATGGAGCACAAGTTCTTTGAAGAAAAGGTGAGAACAGATACCCCCTACTCATTTCATGTCATTTGTTGGAAGGCTTGAGGAGGTCTGTTTGTTGACTGGATTCATCTCTTTAACTCTGTTCACAGATAAAGTTACAGCAAGAGGCGAGTCAGAAGATCGCTGAGCTGGCAGAAAGAGCACATACAGAGGCTATTGAGTAAGTCTTCATATCAACATCTTATTTTGTAGCAACTGAGAAAACAAAGTACATGTAGTAAATTTAGTAGCTGATGGCTTTATTTGAACTGTCAAAAAACTGGATGAGATCTAGTTTAAAGAATACAAAGTAATAATAACCATTGACACACAAGTTTTAGCATGTGGCAATGATTATTGTTAACACCCGACAGGAAACTTGATGAGACAACGCGCTCAGTGTACAAGGAAAATGTCCGCCTGAACGAGGCTCTGAGCTACCACATGAAGGAGGCATCAGAGCTGAGGAAGGAACGCGACCGACTTCAGGAGGAGAACAAGGCACTGTCAGGGGAGAAGGTGGGCATTTGTTTTGTATTGGATTGAATTCACCTGGGATGCTCCAGGCATGTATCAGTGAAAGTAAGGCTTACTATTTCAAATAAAGAAGTTATCACAAACCAAGCTTTAAATTTTCTGTTTGCTTCTTATTTGAATGACAGTGACATTTATTGTTTGTTTTTCTTAGGAACTGAATGACCTTGTTGTCAATGAGAAGGTTGTGCAGCACAGGGAACAGAAGATGCAACTGAAAGAGGTGAGATGCGTTGATCTGTGAAAAGAATAATCCAAAATGAGTGTTGAGGCAAGCCTTGGCCTCATGAATATGTGATTCAATTTTGATTTTGAGGCAATTACACAAATGTTATGCTCATGACGTTAGTCTATGATTATTGTCTATTCTGCATTATTGCCATCTCATTGATTGAAATGAATGTTTTTTCAAAGTCATATATCTGTTTATCTCAAATCAGCAATACTTGAAAACTAATCTTCTGGCAGACTTTTGGTCCTTCTCCAGCACTATGTATTTTGCATTAAGTTGGAGCAAACTGTCTTGTTTTTACACTTTCAGCTGCAGCAGAAAGTGGAGAGCCTGGAGCACTCGCTGAGCCACATTGTGCAGGAGTTTGAGACAGAGCGAGGTGCCATCTTTACCCAGACCATGGTGGAGACAGAGTCTTCACGTGTCGAGATCGCCAAGCTGCAAAGAGTCCTGGACATGAAGGACCGAGAGATGAAGAAAGTGAAGCGACTGGCGAGGAACATCCTGGATCAGGTGGGTACTGTAAATCTTGAAATGTTTGCAGTTATTTTATTTTCACAGTAGAGAGGTAATTGATGACATACCAAATATGCGTCTCTAATGTGTTACTGTCTTCTTGTCCCAACATGTGAAGTATTTCTACTTTTCTAAACTCCTTCTTAACAAAAAACTCTTCCCCCTCCTGTCCTCAGAGAACAGAGGTTGAAAGATTCTTCCTGGATGCACTGGAGTACGTCAAGCAAGAAATAGCTGCCAACAGGTGAGAACAAACATTATAAATGTCCTCTGTAAGCGACCTTTCAAGACTTACGAATTCCACAAACGTTTGGGACACCCCTATGTTCTGACATAGGGTTAAGGTTGTTGGAACATAGGTTGAGTTGTCAGAACATAGGGGTGTAACCAATGCTTTTATTTAGTTCATTGGATTTTCCCCAACTCAAAGTTTAGAACAAGCCCACAGAAGAGAGAAGGTTTTGTCTAATGTGATGTCTTCTGCTCCACAGGGCCCAGTACCTGCGTGATGCACGGATGGTTTACCAGAAGAAAATGATGGCTGCGCACGCCGGCCACGGCGACTTCCCTCGTGTACGAACCTTCAACAAGATGGAAGGGAGCACCAATACCGTTTACAGTGATCTGGAGGAAGCGGAAAGATGGTAACATCTCATTTCTGTACCTTTTTTTTAAATAATCAATTATAAATAAGTGTAAATTACAAATACAAATCAAAACGCAGAAGAACGAAATGCATGATAACACAAGTAAAGCAACTGAAAAATAAAACCAAAAACCTATGGTTTCTATACCATTACATACAACTGGCAGGGACTGTTTAGGAGTTAGTTCCTCTTGGCTATTATTCTTGGTAGTGTCAATAACAATACCATGTATAACAACTGAAGGCTAATTCTAAGAGCCTGTATAATAAACAAGTTGAAAGTGATTATGTACAGCAAACCTGGAACAAACTGACAACACTTGGTACTGCTCTTCTTTTCATGCTGAATGTAGCCATCTGTGGTAAGTGCCTGGCAAAGGAGTCTCAAATCACACCAAATTCAACCACTACATACCAACCTTTTGAATGATTAGAATATGCACCAAAGTATTTCCATAAAAAAAAATTGAAGAAATACCTAGTGTACCACTCAGTAGTACAAGGTGTATAAGTCTTGGGGCCACTTAAAGCACTTGTTTAAAAAAACAAAACAGGTCAAAATTCTAAAACCATCTTAATGGGTGCACCTTACTTTTGCAAGGGTGATCCCAAATGCTTTTTTAAAGTTCAACTTCTAGTCAAGAAGGTGGGCATTAAGTCCTTGTGTTGACCTTTGACAGGACTGGGGTTGGAGGGAAAGTTGACCTCGCTGACCTGACTTGGGAGCAGAAGGAGAAGGTCCTGAGGATGCTGTTTGCCAAGATGAACGGAACGAGAGAGGCAAATCGGAGACCGCCCGCAGTCCCGCCCATCAGGACAAAGACACAGCCAACACTCAGCATTACGCAGAAGGGAGAGAGGTGGGCACAGTAAAGTTTTACTGTGTCATTTGAAAAAGATGCTTTGTGGTATCTGATTGTTGTAACAATATACTGTTCTAGGCTGAGATATTTGACATCATATCGAGATCCATACAAGTTGTCCCTCTCAGTGGGAATAAAAATAAATAATTCATTACCTTCCACCCTGTAGACCTGGTCCATCCGCGGATGACCTTGGGGACAGCACGTTCCTCACGACAGCGAGCGTCGGCGAGGACGGACATCTGAGTCTGCCGTCCCTAGATCCAGCTGCTGGAGCCGCACTCTCCACCTCTGCTGTCCAGGACACAGCAGCACAGCCCGAGGCAGCTGTTGTGTCGTAGTCATGGTATAGCAGGTGATCAGCAGATTTTGCTGATGTTGTACACCACATATTGTAAACAGCCCTCTGTTCTGACACCCCAATATTCCAACACACTCAACCTATGTTCAACAACCCCAACCCTATGTCGGAACATAAGGGTGTCAGAACATGGGACTATTGGGACACGGGTTTCGGAAGATAGGGCTGTCCACGATAGTACTGGACCATCTCAACACATTGTGTCATCATCATGGAGAACACAAGACATACCCCAGACATCAACCAACCCTGGTCATTTTTAATCTTAGAAGACATTCATCTGAAATTGTGGATGATGTACAGCAAGTCGTTTATAACCTTTGAGACTTTGTAAACATCAGACCAGATTTTTGTTGTTTGGTTCAAAATGAATGGACACATTCTTGTAAAAATAACACAAAAAACCTTTTGACAAACAGTATGCTCTGATATGAACATGATCTTGATACATTTCTTAATTCAGTCTTGAGCAATTTTTACAATACCTTCCCTAAGATTGTCACATTGTTGTTTGTAAATAAGCTGAGGAGTATTTTAGCATTGAATTTTGTAGTCAGTATTATACAAAGGAAAATGTACAGAAAATAAACTTCATCTGGAGACAATCAAATGGCTTCGTGCGCTCTTTGAACTGTTGAAAGTACTGTATATGATACCAGTATATACATGTAATATGTTTGCACCTATAAGTGGTTTTAGAAAGGTTTTGGGTAACACACACAAAGGTGGTTGAAGATGATAGCACAATAGGACAAGATGAACTATTTGAGGAACAAACAGTTCAATTTCTCTGGAAAACTTTTTAAAAGATCCTTAGCAACAAACCAAAAGAAGAGACAATGTTTGGTACATACAAGACTGATTTATTCTACCAGTTCTGTACAATCTAGACAGACAGGTCACTTTTCACATCTTTGTTGTTTCATATTTATAAAAGCTAGTAGAAATCATCACTTTTTCTGGCCCCTTAGAGTCAACAGTCAACCTGAATGTCAACTGAAACAATTCTCAAGATTGGAACAGGAAAAGATAGGAAAATTAAGAATTTTTATTTGTTTGGCATCTAGCTTTACATACAGAATCTGGCATTCCTAACCCTTGAGTTCTAGCTAGTTGCTTTGTTGTAGTCCAGTTCAGGGTTGAAAAAGAGAAGCTAAAAGAAAGAGTAAGAAAAGGAAGACACTGACAGAATCATTTCACAGACCTGATAATTTTTCTCCTACAATACTGCCTAAATTTGTTCTCTGTACAGAAAGGCCTGCAACTTTTGCAAACAAAATTCTGTATAGGCTTTAGCTATACAAATTTGCTATACTGAAAGCAGCTGAATTAATTGTCTCAGATAGTAAAGACACATCAGTGTTTACAAATCCAACATTGAATTTTTTAAAACATAAAACTGGGGGCCAGCTACAAGCAGCTGAACTTAGGAAGCAGATAAACTGTGGTTCAGGCAGAAGTGTTCCCTTCTTTTGGCCTCTGTATATCACAGACCAACTGCAATGATAGAAAAGGTCTATTGAACATGCATGACAGAAAGGCTGGTTAAAATTGCTATATCCTCTGTCTGCTGAGCCTTAAGTCTTGCCTGCTGATTGGTGCATACGTATGTAGATGGCAGGTGTGCTGCTGCCATTTTGGATGCAGTGAGTTCAATCGTCGTCACTTTCTTCACTCGATCCTTTGCCCTCAGAGGAACCATCCTCCTCCTGACTACTCCCCTCACCCTCCTCGTCCTCCTGCTGCTCCCCATCCTGCTCCTGAGTCTCCATGTCTGACATCTCCTCCCAGTCCTCCTATGGGGAGGTTAAAGGAAATGTGCCTCAATTCAAGTTAGACAAAATCCCTCCCACACCTTTTGGCTGTACTCATCTCTGTAAAGCCCTTGAGCCACATTGCTCTCCCACTGATCATAACAGAGACAGACACTACTGGTTCATTAGGGTCACTAACCATTGCACTACATGTTACAACCATACTCTCCCAGCACGTAGTTTAACCATTTCCCTTTTAGCACCAAATTTTTATTGGTTATGGGGTTTGGCAGCAGGGAGAAGGATAAGAATGAGCAAGACAGTTCCTTACATCAGAATCAGGGTGGCCATGTAGGAGGTCTTCCATTGCATCATCCTGCTCATCAGAGGATTCTGGGAAAACAACAAAAAACTGTATCAGTGCATGAGGACATTATTCAAGGACCATGTATAAGTATCAATTGAGATTGATACATGCAATAGTGTTGGTTGGCTGGTTCAATTGCACACAGTTATCAAAAGTCATCAATGGATTCATACAGTACATGTTGTGCCACATGATTTTCTGTACTACAGTGTGCATTTTAAAATATGAAGGCATCCTTACCATCTCTATAAGACAACAGGGGTTTGGAGGAGAACTGCCACTGCTGCTCCTCCTTTGCTGTAGTCTGGAATAAATCAAGGAGAGTTTACTAATAAGGAACATTACATGGCAACGTGCCTTAACAAAAGAAAGTTTGAATTCCCATGGACAATAATGACATCCTAATTCTTTTATACTTATTTATTTATTGACTTTTCAAACAGCTGGGGGGCCCCATTCAACTATGTCAAGTTGTTTTTCAAGAGAGACCAGGCTACAAAAAATATAAGATCATCAACATTCTTTGATTGAAGAATGCACTAAGAAAATAATTAAAGGCAGATTCTAACAGAAGTAACACAAGTAACGTGAGGGGTGTTGTAAACATAAGTTGCACAGGGTATACAGAACCAACATATGTGTTACACGGACATAAAAAGTGAGCTGGATATTCATTGCTTCTACAATGGTACCGTAACAACATAATGTTGTACCTGTGACAGCACCAGTTTTAGTTTGCCTTGTAACCTTGAGAGTTTGCTGAAGGTCGCAACCCTGGAGTCCAGGAGTTCATACAGGCTTCCCAAGTTGGACATGACATCTGGGCACTGTAACAGCAATACCAATGACAGACAAAACAGTCAGTAAATGAGCCAACTTCGGTCATCATGGAGCAAGCACCCATAATCAGACAAAACACAACAAAAATGGCGAGAGTTATTTCACAACATTCTGGTGTGCGATGCCAATGGACAGTTAAACTGGCCAACTAGTTTAGATTCAGAACATCCGTGTATAGTTTCATCTGGTTGGTAGATTACTGGTTAACAAAGTTCTTCGTACACAACCTGTATATAATCTAATAGTGAGGAAGGTGACAAGACGGTCGTCAAAACATCTGCAGGTGTTTATATACTAGTTGTGTACAAACAACTAACACAATTCAACATCTCTACCAAGAAGTTTGCCATATTACAAGTATCTTCAATCATATAGAAATGTAGACTGCACTTACAGTCATAAGGAAAGACGTGTGTGTTTCCAACACGGCCCTCAACCATTGCACAGTCATCCCACTGGAGGGGGAAAGAGAAACAGTTACATATACAACTGAGCCAAGCAGAATGTCCATCTACACAAATAGGATTTTAACACTGATATCTTCACAGACTAATTCCCCAGTTTGACAAACATGGATTTAAAGTGTTCCATTGTTTTTGGAGGTGCTCTCTTGTGAGATTTGGGGTGTGAGACAGACGACAAGTTAGTTTGCCCAAGTCTTTAGGACAGGATAAGACTATTTTACCTGCCGGCTCTCCCATGCATTCTCCTGGTCACCTGCAGGGAAAAGACATGACAGTGAGATGGAGTCATCCTAACCTTCACACCAGGTCTTAAAGAAAAACACAAAAAGCTTTTCACAGTTTTCCCCAAGCTCTACAGATGTGTAATATGTAACATGTAATACAATTCAAACTAGTTGTAGTATCCAATATTTGATTACACTGCTGCAGATAGAATAATGACAGTCACATTTGACATCAGGCAGAAATGTTATAACACTGGTAAGAAGCAATTGTGGCATTACCTCCTTCAACAGTGGCACTACTAAGGACACAGGTATTCTCTGGACTGTGTTTCTGATCAATGTGTCATTGGCACTGGAAAATACCCTCTGCAACAGACAGAAACAACAACATCCAACATCAGTTAGTCACGTAATGACGTTGAAAGACTTCCTTATCCTTGGAATGGATGCAGTTGATTATAATTACATAAAAGGGTATCCATATTTTATGTAAAAGAAATCTGCCTTTAGAAATTTGCTAACACCAGTCAGTGCGTCAGCTCTACATGAGGCCTCTCTGCCTTACCCTTAACACATTCCACTACCTGTAGAATGTCTGAGTCTCTTCACCCCCCCACGTTTCCCCCACTCCCATACCCACATACCAGCCTTCCTACCTGCAGTATGTCGGAGTCCTCACTCTGCAGCCCCTGGGTGAGGAGCACAGCCAGTGTGTCTGCCCGCGGGGTGGCATCTCCCCCTGAGGTCTGCCCCTGGTCCGTAGTGATCACGTCCAGTCTTTCCTGGATACTCAACTGGGCAGGAACAACAGCAGAAGTCAGCTGATTATTAAGACTTGAAACAAGGGTCGGATTATGTACAAAGCTTTTCAATGGATGTGCAACGGTAAAATTAACCTAACAAAACACAGCAAGGTGTAAATGTTTTGTAGTAATACACAAATCACAATCACCTTTATGGCTTATTTGAAGTCATGAGAATTGGACTGTGTACAAGGCTTTCTAAAACATGCCTTGAAGTACCATGGTTCAACTCCTTTTACAGCTATCACCTTAGCTAAACTTGAAAAGTCACAGGACTTGTTGACTCACATCTTTAGGTGTTGATTTCTTCTTGTTCTTCTTGCTGCTTGGTGCTGCAGGATGTGTCATGTGACCTGGTGCCAGGACAGTCACCTCCTTAGCCTTCCCAGGAGTCTTCACCTTCCCAGCATCCTCTTCCAATGTGATGGAGGATCGCCCTGGGTCCGTCCTGATCAGACAGGTGTGCTTCTCAAGGGTGGAACAGTTCTGTTGTGGGGAAAAAAATTTCATTCAAGTTTTTCATTTCTTGCATTCTGGTAATATAAATTTATAGACATATATGTAGATATGCTCTACTTAAGAAGCCTTTTCCCTCTACGTAGAGTCCTTAAAGTACGGCTTATTTCTCTAATCACATTGCCTTGTCCTGAATGATGTCTTTCTTGTTGTAACAAGTTGACTTCAAAATCCCAATTGTTCTTGACCACCATTTATGTTGAGTTGAATAGTTGAACACAATTCTACAAAAAAAGGGGAAAGGCAGAAAATA
Source organism: Branchiostoma floridae x Branchiostoma japonicum (assembly GCA_013266295.2). Lineage (NCBI taxonomy): Eukaryota > Metazoa > Chordata > Leptocardii > Amphioxiformes > Branchiostomatidae > Branchiostoma > Branchiostoma floridae x Branchiostoma japonicum. The sequence goes on from CM023840.1 coordinate 21,698,608, forward strand.
TTTACTATTCTCTCAAAAGCAGGCCTGAGTCCAGTGCCATACGCTATCCGCAGGGTAGTGTCCAGGTCCGGGAAGAACTGGACTGCAATGATGGGGAGGGGGGTGGGGGTGGCCTCGCCCCCCTGGGTCGCCACCTGGATCGTGTGCTGGGGGGTCAGGGGCTTCTTGCCTCTCCTGTGTGTGTGGGAGTAGGACGGTATTCAGTCTCATTCATGAAACTTGTACTAAACATGTTACTTACACAACTGAAACATGTATTCATTTTTAAGTACATGTAATACACCACAAGAAAATACCTCCAGATATTCTCTCCATAAACAATTACAGCCCTGAGAAATGTGTAAAACCTCTAGCCATGACAGTTACCATATATAATGTGTGACTGTTATTGTACATGATCAATGCCTGTAAAGGAAGGTTGATACCTACCCATTCAATATGAACTTGAAAATGTGCAGGTCTCCATTTCTGGTGACCACTGCCAGGTGTACAGGCTGGAAAACATTAGAAAAGCACATACTATGACTACTAAGAACAGCTCATTCAGGTATACAGGTCATAACAGACATAAGCATCATGCAGAATCTAAAGAATCAATGTTCCAAAATGAAGTTGTTCAGTTTTTCAAGTAAATACTGCATTTGATACAACCAGGTTGCTCCATGAGAAATTGAAATTTCAGACGAAAGTTCTCCCCACCTGATCTTTCTGTCTGGGTCTCAAGACGTCCACGTAAACTGGCTCCTCTGTCAGGGAGAAGGAAACAATGGCAGTCTTCTCCTTAGACTTCATTTTAATTTGCCTGGAAGGATAAGAGAAGGGTCAAGCACGACAAGAACAAAGAGGCAGTGAGAGGAAGAATTCTCCTTCTGAGGAGTCACTTATCAGTTGTCCCCTGTACAGTAAAAAGATAAAGCAGACAAAAGCAGACAAAACAGGAACAATACTAATAATTGCAACATTACCACAAAATATCAGTTTGCTGATGAGTTATGAACTATATCCTGTTTATCGTGATCTCGCTATGGTTAGATGTGCTTGCACATGCAAATACAAAAGACTCTTTACCATGCGTTCATTAATCTGTCATGTACAGCACCAGACAGGAAGTACAGTCCGTCCACTGCTGTCTCCTGACTGGAGACACTTTTTCTCCTCCCATTGGCAGGGGGAGGCGGCAGAGTGGCAAACAGGAGGGAGGTCACCAGACTCGCATGGCCCGTGAAATTCTAGCAGCGGGAAAAAGGGAGAAGCACACTTTTAATACAATATAAAACTACAACAACAAAGGTGTTATGTGCACATCAGTATGAAAATTCCAGCTTTGCAACATGGAAGTTCTGTCTTTGATTCTTACAACATTATAAAGCAAAAATAAGGCTAGGGAAACAAGATGAAAAGAGGACTGGGAAACTCCAGCTATATTCCTTCCCCAAATCTGTGTACACACTTTCCCTTCAGTCTGGTTTCAAGCTGATCTTCCAGTTCAGCATTATTCTTTTGTAGAATCTGTCAATCAAGTTGAACTGGTTTGCCCTTAAACTTAAAGACTCAATTGACTGTAAAACAAAATAAGAGCAACAAAGCATCCTTACCAGGAGGACCTCTCTCTTCTCCAGGTCCCACAGCTTGATGGTTCTGGCTGCAGACAGCAGAGTTTTCCCTCCCGGACCCAGGCTGATCGTTTGGACTGATCCTTTGTCAGCTTTCCATTTACTACAAGATGGGAGAAATATGTTTTCATGGTGAGCAAACACAAGCATCAATGTCCCTTACTAAATACTAATCTTTGATGAGCTTATAACTTGTTGCTTTTTCCTAAAACTTAGGAGACATTAAGAAAAGCATTTTGCTTGTTGGGGAAGATAAGTTACCACCCATGAACACAGTTTGATGGACCTTGACAGACAACCAGATGAAGAAGACATTTATAAAGATGTGGAAGATCTGTAAAAGCCTAAACCTAGCAGACTTTATCATTTCTATGACATAAATAGACGTTATCCTCACCATTTGACCTGTGCTGTTGTTACTGTCCACTCCACAATGTGCTGGTCGTCTGAACAGCTGAATAAGGAGTTTTCCTCTGCGTGCCAGCACAGACAGTTCACTATGTCATCATGGCCTCCAGTCTGGGTAAACAAATGATAAATCACAGGTAGACACGATGTTTTCCAGTTGTTAGCAATTCGACCTCTGGAGAACAAGGTTGGTGATTCACTGCTCTAAACGCTTATTATTTCCAGTTCACTGGGGGATCTTATGCCAATGCCTGCCATGTTACAGTATTATATAATGAGAATGTTTGAGAACACACCTCTGTCACAATTAATGGTAAGAGTAGTGGTACACCCACTGCCTTAGTCGTACCTGTCTAGTAGTTGTTTTGACTGTTTAAAAGCTATGCAACAAACAAACAAACAAAGCTCACCAGCTGACTCTGTAGATCCCCCTTGACGACACTGTACAACAAGATGGTGCCAGCCGTGGTTCCCATGGCGATAATGTCCAATGAGGAGAGGGCTGACATCTGGTCTGATTTTCTCTTCCTCTTCTTGTGTTCATTCTGGGAGAAGGTTATGAAAATTATTAAGGCATTATTAACGAAGTAACCACACTTTACAACTTGGGGTTTTAAAAACTTTTGAACAGTAAATCTGATAACTTTCATTTGGTTTCATCAACATAGACACCCCACTGTTACAACACTGTAACAACAGTAATAAAACCAATGAATTCTTTATAACAGTCAGGTGTGTAGGGATGACACTTTTAACTTGGATTCTTCAACTCCAAGCATTATTTATGTCGACATTAACTTAAGGTCAACATTCAAGATTTAAAAAAATGAAATGAGCACACCTGACTCATCTATATATTAATTACAATGACAATACATGGTCACGCGCAAACAAATCCACGCGAAGGCCACCGTGTCAAACCTCCTCACTCAGGTGTAGGGACTAACACGGTCATCATACTCTGAAAATCTGTATCTGCATATCTGTACATGAATCTGTATCTGTACATGTATCTGTATATTTATATGATTGCAAATAATGATCTCGAGTGATTGCCCAGAAGACGAAGGAGAAGACATGGTCATCAACTGTGTCAACATTGATCACTGTTGATGTCAATGAGTGAGGAAAGTGTAGGATGATCAACCTTATTAAAGTTTTAGTTTGGAAATACACAGCAGTGCACCTTGGACCATGCTATGATGGATAACCACCATTAAAAAAATAATTTGTGAACAACAAACTTATACAGATGGGCTTCTTCCGTAAATGGAATCGAGTAAAAGGTCTATGTTGCAAGACTGTTTATGAGCAAAATAACAATTTGACTAGGATTGAAGTTTGGAAGTTTTGTGTAACTCCTTCCCCCCTCCCACCACATGCTCCCTCACCCAGAGGCAACCACGCACCCGTGCCTCGCGAAGAGGTCCCCACGCCAGGCACGAACACGTCGCGCTGAGGTGCGCCGACGGCGTGTACTCCTGTCGCAGCGCTCCCGAACCCGTGTCCCATAGTTGCAGCCGCCCGTCTGCCGACGCCCGGGCCAGACAGTCGCTAGAAGGAGGGGAAAACTGGCACAGTCTTTCTGCAAAGTTTGTCGCCATCTTGCGACACGTGTGGTGATGTGCGCATGCGTTAGAGTGGGAGTTGCGTTCGCGCTGGGCTCGTTCCCAGGAACGGCCGTTTAACAAAACCACATGACTTTAATTGACCAATCACTATCGGCATTTTCCTAAATCTCGTGCCTTCTCTTTGCACAGACAGGCCTTCCAAGCGAACGAACCACTACAATTACAGGGTAAAGAGCAGGGTAAATGATTGAAGAGTAAATTATTGGACGAAAACTATTTGATGAAAAAAATCAAAATAATATACAAAAGGTATCTAGAATGGTAATAATTATAGAAGTCTCTAGATGATAAAAGAACTCATTTCTTCCCCTCTCATTCAAAATGGAACAGCCCATAGCGGAAGGACGGGGGTCGGTAGTGTTTGTAGAAAGTGTCATGTGAGTCCAAGTTTCCAAAGTCCACTTTTACAGCCACATGCTGGGCTGGACACCGGACAGTTTGACCTGGAACGACGGGACACATTTGGAGGAGGAGGGCCAGGCGCTGATCCCAGTGGACGGGAGCGACATGGAGCGGAGACAACCTGCGGACGGGATGGAAGACATCCTCGTACCTGGAGCCAAGCCTCCCAGGGACAGGTAGGACCACACCTGTCATCTTCAGACTCGTTTAGTGGCTGAAAGTGGAAGAAATTCTTTGGGAATCTAGAGGGACAAACCAACAGAGGTCTTCTCAAATTGTTCATGCTATTGATTGTTTTCAACTACCATCACAGCAAATATAATGTCCTTCACAGGTATTTCATGATGGAGACCAGGTGAGATATCAGATATCATCAAAATACTGGACTTCAGCAGAACTGACAGTTTTTATCCTCAACTCTATGTGCTTTTGTCTATCCTTTGTTAACCTTGTTGGTTGACGTCATCAGCGGTAGATGACATCATCTGCACCAGATCATGTGAGAGTGCAAAACACAAGATACCGGTAGGCCTACAAAAACAATATTCCTGAACTTTGATTGAAAATGAAGTGAGAAAAAATGTTTTGATGACAATCAAACAGACATGGCACAAACTTTTAGTAGGGGGGGGGGAAGTACTGTGAACTTTTTCTTGCATTGTTTCCCATTTACTACATGTAGTCAAGGACATCCTGGAGGGACATGTCAACAGCCGCTATGCATCTTCCTTGATGCCTGCGGTTGATTGAGTCAAGGACTGTTTAATGTTCATAGGTTCATAGTCACATCACCCAGAACAAGACTGAACATTTGGTGCGCTGATTCTTTTTTTTAAATTAACTTCAGGAAGTGTAGTGTTTGAGTTTCAGTGGGTTGTTTTGTTCTGCATGAGTTGTTTAATCACTGATTATTTACTCTGTTGATTCAGGTACAATGCTGTGTACATCATATTCTTCCTGCTGGGGCTGGGCATGCTGCTGCCATGGAACATCTTTATCACTGCAAATATGGTGGGGAACTTTTCTACTTGTGTGTAATACTAGTAAGTACCAAGATATCGGTATTGTTCAGTTGGACTAACATTTTATATGGCCTCTGTTGCAGTGTTGGCCGATATTGACCATCGACATTTGCATCAGCCCGACAACACTGGCTACACAGTCCTATAACAACCCAACACTATTAAAACTTACCAGCTTTGCAGGCATGTGTTGATGGTTGCTGGTTATATTTTGTACATCAAATGACCTGGAACACCTGACTCACTATATTATGAATGGACTTGAAAACTGCAATTTTTGTGTCGTCAAGGTTCTTGTCTATTATTTGGCATTTCTGTCATGCTTCCTAATGATATTGCATTACAGTATTTTAGGAAAAAGTTTAAGGACTCCCCATTTGAAGACACTTTTGAGAACTACTTCTCTGTGGCGTCCATGGTTCCAAATGTGGTCTTTCAGCTGCTCAACATATTTGTGGCTCACAGGTTAGACCACCAATGAAAATTGTCTTGATGATGGCAGTAAAGTTTGTTATTGAGTCCTGATGTTATTGTGAACTTTTGGATTGTCTCAAGGTGTGCTTCAAAGCTGTAAGGGACTGGTATACCATCTGTATCATTTGTAGTGTGAGCTCTAATTTTGTACATGACACAGATGAATACGGGTATACCCAGTATAGATGGAAGAACTTAGTATGCTGTTTCAAATAACATGTAAAACGTAACTGAATATCCAGTAAGAAGTTTAAAATACAGGGCATAGTAAGGAAAATGATTGCTTGATTTAGAATGACCTGTACACATGTACTCTAGTATGTTGACATGTCTTTTTTGGTGGCCCAGGGTTCCACTGAATATCCGCATGGTGGTTCCCCTCATCACCATGTTGGGATGTTTCATCCTGACAGCAGCAATGGTCTGGGTCATTCCTGTCAAGAACATATGTAAGTAAATACCCTCTAACTGCTGTACTGAATTTGCATATTGATCGTGGGGTTAAACGGCATGGAGTAGTTTATGCGCAATGTTGGCAAAAGCTTGATGTTACCATGATATTGTTGTGTCCATCTGGACTCAAAGTGTAAGTCATGTGTTTTTACACAAGTTCATAATAATCATCCATCGACCCATCAGGTTGATTCATTTTTATCTTTGATGAACCTTTTACACGTCTGTATTGATTCTCCTGTTTCCTTTACAGCAACCAATGGTTTCTTCCTGATTACAATCTTCACAGTTGTTGTCATCAACCGTGAGTAACTGCTTATAAAAGCACCTCCCGAAACAATATTTCCTTAGTTGTCAAGTGTTAGAGTGCACTACTTGACTACCAATTTTGGGGCTTAAAGTTGTTTTGAAAGTCTAACATTTGCATTTTGTCTGTGGCCTCCTTCTAACAAGTCTTCACATTTTATGGTACAACATGTACTTGTATGTTGTTTTCTCTTTCCTACAGTTGCTAGTGCCATCATGCAGGGGGGGTCGTTTGGTATAGCCGGGAAGTTGTCAGGGAAGTACACACAGGCCATAATGAGTGGGCAGGTAAGCTACAGTACAGGAGACACTAGATAACTGCCAGTTTTCTTGAGCATAGGCAAAATATAACTTACTTGTCTTTTCGAATTTTTTAAGGTTTATCCCAAATACGCATTACTAGGGAGATCGAACATAATTCGGCCACCGTGGGAGAAAATGCCTCATTACCCAGGCAGAGATGTGTGCTAGATAAACAAGAGAAAAACAAGATAGTTGTTGATATGTGTTGATTTGGCATTCTAACAGACTCATCCTCCTGTCCTCCCCACAGGCATTAGCCGGAGTCTTTTCAGCACTTGCAAGTATATTTTCACTGGCAGGTGAGTTCCTTGCTTTTACAATAACCTGATTGTTTTTGGCCTTAATAACATAGCATTCCATGCCATAATATATGGGATAACATGAAAATGACTCCTTGTTTAAAAAAAAAAAGAAGAAGTGATAGCTGATCCACATTTTCAAATTGAAGTATTTTATATACTAGTAATCTAAGTAGTTTATATCATTGCAGTCATTCTTGCATGGTCAGGTAAAGATAATGTATGCCGACATCAATCTGGCATGGTTCCTTGCACTTTTGTTGTAATAGGAGTTGACATGAAGTCCTTACCCTCCCCCTCTCAGCTGGAGGTGACCCCATCCACAGTGGGTTTGGATACTTCCTCACAGCTGTGGCAGCCATTCTTGTTGCCATGGTCTCATACCTACTACTGAACAGATTTGTGAGTATTGCCCTGACATTAGAGCAGCACCATTTTCTTCTCAGTAATTCAGTGAACATTTATCCAGATGACATTTTAGATTAGTTTTAAACAAAAAGTTACTTTTAATGTTTCCATTCCCCAGGAATATGCAAGGTACTATCTACAAAATACCCATGGTAAGTCAGCATATCATGTGATATTTACAAGTAACACAAAAGTTCTTCAACTGTAAACGTGTACTTTGTTCAAAAAGGGACTATGCATGTCCAATATGAAGACTTTAATGTACATAGTCATGCAGCAAATGCTTCAGCATGCTAAAGGTTAAGTCTTTGTGCTGAACCCATTCTGACTTTCCTCTCAGTCTGATCCATTGTTTCAGTGTTGTTGTCTACAGTTGAGACCAAAGTGAATGACTGAAGTTATTCGTTCCATGTTTAGACCTGCCATCCCTAAGTGAGGATGAGTCCAGTGCAGGTGTAAACGGGACAGCACCTGCTGCAGGTGTGTCGGACCTGACAGGTAGTGGGGCAGAGAACATGCAAGTTTTAAGCAGCTCCTCTTATTTACAAATCTTCAGGAAGGTAAGTGTCATGAAGAATATCAAAACTCATCAGTAATGTGAAATAAGGATGTAGTTTGTATACTGTATACATGTATTTGAGATAATTCAAGTCGCCAAGATTAAAAAGACGCCGTGACTTTTAAAATGTAATTAATTTGAAGCCTTATGTTTCTGGTACCGGTATTCCTGTTTTGCTATGACTTCTATAGTTGTTTCATGTTTATCATATTTTCCAATTTCCCAGTTTCCATGTAAATTCCAAGTGACCAGTGTTACATGTTCCCACTTGTAGATCTGGGTTCTTGCCGTGTCTGTCATGTACACTTTCCTGGTCACGCTGTCCATCTTTCCATCAGTGTCGTCCCTGATCGAGTCAGTCAGCAAAAACGATGGCAGTAAATGGACAGGTGGGGTTACACCATTTAGTTTGGTGGGGTTGAGTATGGGAACAGTTTTTACTCCTGTAGGTACAACAGAAAGTTTTGGACAGACCAACTCCCAACTACCAAGTGTGTGAGCAAAAGTGATGTGAAGAACTTTTACTCCTTAAAGTTGAATCACAAGAGCTACAGCCTACTCAGGGTTTCTAACTCATATGCGATAGTTTGATGTGATCCGAAAATAATTTCATCAGGTTGGTAGGTAAAACTGGGAATGTAATTTTCTTCCACACAACCAATTAATCTTACCTTAGCTTACGTTTCGGTGTCACTCTGACACCTTCCTCAGAGCTTCTGACTTGCTTGTAGCTTCTCGCTGCTATATGTAGCCGATATAGGTGGCGCTTTTGCGGCGAGAAGAGAGTCCCACACGTGGCTAAGGGGCAAGAGTGATAGACAGAGAAGACAACAGACGGATCAGGTGGATCAAAGAAGCTGTGTGGATACGCAAGTCATCCCCAGTGATGAACTGGGACGAAGGGGGGTACAAGCTTAGCCACGTGTGGGACTCTCTTCTCGCCGCAAAAGCGCCACCTATATCGGCTACATATAGCAGCGAGAAGCTACAAGCAAGTCAGAAGCTCTGAGGAAGGTGTCAGAGTGACACCGAAACGTAAGCTAAGGTAAGATTAATTGGTTGTGTGGAAGAAAATTACATTCCCAGTTTGATGTGATGTATAAAAAAACATTGCAAGTTAAACATGGGGTTTGTGTGTATTAATGCTTTTGGACATTTGACAGAACAAGGCGTATCTGTGTGTATATATATATACATGTATATATGTATGAACAGTAAGTTATGTACAGTACTCAAAGATTTTGGTAAAGATTGAGAAACACAGATGGGTACATCAAATATTTTCTTCTTTCTTTCAGGAGAGTTTTTCATCCCTGTGACCTGTTTCCTGTTCTTTAACCTGTCAGACCTGGCAGGGAGGCTTATAGCAGGAGCCGTGCAGTTTGTGAGTGTCCTCAGTACTTTCTGTTTGTTTGCAAATGTCACGGAAGCCCTGCCACTTGTCCAGGAGTTGTGCTCTCAGTTGTGTTTGCTCATGACACATTGCTGATAAAGGTTGCTTGTACATGTATTTCAAATTACCATCAATGTTATTGGTACATGTATGTGCCTAGGTGAGTGAGTAGAAGTTTCCTGTAGTTGGATTAAAAATTGAATCATGTTGGCTAACCAATGCAGATGAGTTTTCATGCTGTAATGTTAGGTATCAAATGTAGATTGTGTAAGTCTCTCCTTTACCTCTAAGATGCCCACAGGTCTTAAGTATTCCTTCCCCTCCAGCCAAAGGAGAAGAGCATCTTGCTGCCTATCCTGGTACTCCTGAGAACGGGGTTCATGCCCCTCTTCATGCTGTGTAACGCCCAACCAGAGGAGTACTCACGCCACCTGCCCGTGGTGTTTACTAGCGACGCATACCCCATCGTATTCATGGTGCTGCTTGGGGTGTCAAACGGCTACCTGGGCAGTTTGTGTATGATGTATGGACCAAGGTGAGTCTAATGGCTACCTGGGCAGTTTGTGTATGATGTACGGACCAAGATGAGTCTAATGGCTACCTGGGCAGTTTGTGTATGATGTACGGACCAAGATGAGTCTCAACCACTGGTCTGTTTCCATCAGACCAGTGACATTTGCACATCATTTCAGATTAATGAAGTATGACAAACTGCCAATCTGTCTTAACATGGATACTTTGTCTAGTTGGAATGGCAAAAATTGTTTACCATGACCTCCACAGTTGTATTAACTTTTTACCAATAAAAACATCACACAGGTGTGTTTTTGAGCAAGTAATATGTTTCTCATATGAATTTGTTATTGCTGGCTTGAACGGGGTTAAATGAATCCATGTGTGGATGTAATATGTGAAATCAAGTTCATGGGACCTAAGTTACAGGTTTAGCAGTGCAATCAGAGTCCATGTACTTCCAAGACAGGTGATGATGTTTGTTCCCATGCAGGTTGGTGTCAGCAGAACAAGCAGAGACAGCTGGGATCACCATGTCAGCCTTCCTGACCCTGGGGCTGGGCCTCGGGGCTGCCTTCTCCTTCGCACTGACTGCAAGCATTTAAATACTAGTGTGTATGTGTCTTGTGTGTTTGGACTAGCCTGGAGTCCAGTCTTTTTAGCTTAACTTCTAACGCTCGCTACCCGATGGGATAGCTGCTATTGGAAGCGGAGGAAAGCTAACAAGACTGGACTACTGGCTATGTTTGGACCAGAATGTGTATTGTCACAAAATGCTGATCAATAAGTATGTATGTGTGGACCACTGGCTTAAAGTTCAAATCCAATCTTGTGGCATTTGCCAGGCAGAGATTGTATGGGAAGATTGTGTCTATCTTCTGACTTGCCCTGCTGACAGCCGGCCATCGTCTAGCAGTCACGATTTTGCTCCCAGATCTGCTTGGAGATTAATTACCTTGAAGTTGTTGCTCATGTCATTCAGACTTACTTGCCTGTTGGAAATTGAGGTCCCAAGGATGGGATGTTATGCCACCATGGTCCTCGGTTGTAGAATAATCAGGAATGTCCTTTATGTCAGATAATCAGGAATGTCCTGGCACATTGAATGTGTATATACATGTACTCAGATATTGGTACTACCAGGTACTACCAACACTCTATGTTGGGTCTGTCATGAGTTGAATATTAATTTAGGTGTTCATTAAGTTAAATTGTATCAATTAACATTTTCATTGTTACATTATTCCACATGGCTTGCCTTGATAAAGTCCTTTCTCTCCAAGATACAATGTACAAATGTACTAGTATTTTCTTAGAACAATCGGTGTGAAAATGTTACTGTCACCTCTGCTATTGCTTTGGTGTGTCAATACTTCAGTGGAAGCATACCTTGTATCATTCATTATTTGGTGTGAAAATGGGGCTAAGATGTATTATTTCAATAAACATTCATGTGGATGAACATATTTCTGAGAGGTTTCTGTGCTCAGTGTTTAGAAACCACACACTTTTTTGGCTTGTCTTCTTTGACGAAAATATTTTAAGAAGGTAGTCCACACTGCTTGCCCTTTATTGGCTGTTTTTACACCAACTGATGTCTAAAATACACACAGATTATAATAATTCTACATTTCTTTAATAAAATCTAGCTGTGGGGACCACATGGATAAATTCAGTACATTGTTGTGAAGGCTGTGTTGTAAAAATATATGCCAGACATTGTCGGACTAGTAATATGTGCCTAAGCTATACGCAGATGATGCAGGTTCTGTCACAGGATAGAAACAATTTCTATATGCCACTCAAGTACATGTACCAACTAATGATTTCACAACACATTCAGGTTTAGAGTGTAAAAAATAATCTCTGGTTGAAATTCTCACATCAAGTATTTTTTTAACGAGTAAAGTTTACAGATATTTCCTGTATACATGGGATGAGACACAGCATTAAGAGAAAGCTGGGAGAATAGCAGATTTTTTATGGTAGCCATCTTTACATCCATACATAGTAATATGCTCCACCCCTGTGTCTTTGCCAAAATGTCTTGAGGACCAGAAGTCCAGAACCTATCTATAACTTCTGCATACCAAAGTTTGTATTTACATTTTTCACAAAAAAAGCACCACATACTGTAGTGAGACTTAGACATGCTATTACACAGAGTATAGGCAAGCATACTGTCTACCCTATATGGAATGGAAAAGTCAACTGTGTTCCCTTGCCCCTGACATACAAGGTACTAAAAAGGTGCTATGCATAAAATGTTACAGCTTTACTGTATAGTATTGTTTGTGCAGGGGGAGGGCTGCATATTTTAACCCATCAGTTTTAGTTGTAAGCCAATAACTGGTCACTGGAAAGTTTAAAGGCTGTTGGAGGCAGCTGAGCATATTGGATTGTCTGATGGCTGTTCTGATGCAAAAACACAAGTTTGCAGCATGCAATAAATACTACACAGCAGCTCAGAGTGTAAATTTCCCTCTGCCTGTAGCCTTAAAAGGTTTCCTTCACACACCTGGCATGCACAACATACCATGTAACCTTTAGTATACCAAAAGATGAAATCATTCATTCACAGTGAGCATAAATGTCAGGGAGCACACTTTTTAGAGCTGAAAAATTTTCCAGTATAAATACAAGTTTATACATGTCAGTAATTTTTCATCTGCAAGTTTTTACACACTGGTTAATACGCAGATAAAAGTAACTTTTAAACTGTTTTTACATGAAGGAATTACAAGTACAAGGTGGTTAGTTACAGAGAAAAATTGGGCCACACCAATTAATTTTCTTTGTTCTCTGACATTTTCAGCAAAAATACTGAAAAAATGTTAAGATGAAAATTGAGGGCTTAGAGGAAATCTTGAATCTGACTACAAAATGTATATTCACCCCTGGAAACTTTTTGTAATATGATTAAGCCTTGCCTTTCTGACTCTGTATTAAAGGTGCTATGCATAAAATGTTACAGCTTTACTGTATAGTATTGTTTGTGCAGGGGGGGGGCATTATTTTTTTTAATTCTGAGAACCAATAAATAAAATTGGTGTGGCCTTAAGTATGAAATTAAAAGCATCTTAAGTAAGACTTGATCATTTCCTTTTAGACTGTGTGTGTGTCTGTTGCTGTGACGGCTTCTGGTGAGTCCTGTGTTGGTAGGAGTGCGACGCTGGGTTCTTCTCCAAAATGTTCAAGAACTTTCCTCTGGTCATTTCACGTGCTGGAAGAGAAAATGGCTTCAATCATGAATCATTTGTTCTTGCACAGCACATGGGCAAAGTGGATGAAAATCACTCAGCCCCAACCTTCTACATTTATCAGAGCTTAACTGGCCACCATTGGCAAGGTGGTTTTGTGGTTAGGGTCATTGACTATATAAAGGTTCTGGGTTCAAATCCCTAGTACTAGTAGTAGGCCCCAAAGTTGTGTCCTTGGGAAAGGCACTTCACACCTACAGTATTTCCTTACTGGACCCAAGTATCTGGCTTCAGTTAAGGATGTCCTCTTGGAAGGGACATAAAGCTGGAGGTCATGTGTTTCAGGAGAGCCACACCTCAAGCATGATAACGATCCCACAACACTTATCAAGAGTAGGGATCCATCCTGGTGTGAGTGGATCAAACCTTAAGGCCTGGCATGTAGATTGTACTTACTGCACAAAACTAGTGTGTATGGTGGTTTACCGTTTATGCAAAACAAAGAAAAACTGACCCTCGTCCAAGCCCAGCTGGTAGGCCAGGTTCTGCAGCCCTCGTACCTTCTCCATCAGGTTAGCTGTCGTCAAACTGCCAAACTCTGGAACAGCAAGGAACAGGGGGCACATCACAAACTGTCCAGGTGTCAAAATGATGGTGTTGCAAGTAAGGGGAGAATTCTCAACCATGCTAGTAAAGTTTGCTGGTCCCATGTTTCAGGAAAGCCACACTTTGAATATTCTAAAGAACCAACCACAATTCAGTGAAAAAGACTAGGGAATGCCCCAGTATCTAACTCCTATGGGCTCAAACAAATCAATCTGTCGTCTGCACAGATTGTATTTAATGACTTCAATACAGATTAGTCACTCATTAGTAGCATGTTATGCCATGACGGACTTCACTGCCTATGCCTCGGAGGAAACATTGTCCTTACCCTGTAACATGTCAATGTCGTCTTTCTCCAGCTCCTGGACCCACTTGGGCGTGGCTGAGGCACTGCCTGCCAAGGGCTGAACAAAGGATGCAGAAACATGAACCACTCGTATTAACCACAATATCCTAGCACTTTCACTACCTTCATTTGTCACTGATTGCAACAAAGACCTTCAAACAGATATAAATTATAAATTAGAAGTACAGTTGTAATAATAGAGTTGAGAAGACTAGCTTTTAAAAGTGCTAACAGTTATACCCCCTTTCCACTAGGGGCTGCAACCAATGAGTGACCAAATATTTGACAGATCACACAATGAATTTCATAAAGATAGAAAGAACGACTTTTTAATGTTTTGTGTGTTTTCTTGTCTTTTATAAATCATACTTCTACATTCTGCATCCAAATATAAAATCAAGAGTCACACAAATCAAATTTTGGTCTTTCAGCAATTGGAATCTAGTGGAAAGGGGCCTTAGAAAGAATGTGTACTGTTGTTGTGTACCCATTTTTGATCCAACAGAATAAGGGGAGAGCACTGGTAACCTTTAGCCTGGATACTATTCTGATAGTTTATTATCATAGTAAATATAAACTAAGCAGAAACGTTACCTGGCCTAGTAGCTTAAAGTGTATGATAACATTACTGGAGAGAGGGATACTTGCCTTGCCTGGTAAGTTTATACTTACAGATTTGTAAGCAAACTCCGACACACCAGGAACTGGAACAGAAAGGGACAGGCGTTAGGTTAAACTTTAAGCAACAACAAGAAAGTTGACAGTCTATATTGGCATGGTAACAGATCAGATATGATGTGTGGCTTCTGCTCTGACAAAAAGCATCCAAGAACATTACAAGATAAATTAATACAGTGAGTCAAACCTGTAGAAGTGATTGCCTCTACGTAATTAAGGCTACCAAATTGGCTTAAGGGGGTACAAAAAAGGGAAAGTTGGAGGGAGGTGGGGAGAAAGTAATCTCATAATACAATCTCTCCTATGCAACTTCTTATTTTGCATAGTAAACTCTATCTGCAGTCTACGCCACACTTCCACACACCTACATTTTTCTGTGTGTCTCCACCACCAGTTTTCATTCAACAAGCTGGGCTCTAAAATTTGTTTGCCAAAGTTGGTATGGCCACATATTTGAGAGCCCCTCAGCCCTCCTGATTTCTGCCCTGCGCGCACCAGACTACTCACTCTGCTCAGGCCAGAGTTCGGGAGAGGCCCTGTCCAGCCGCTCCAGACTCAGGAGAGAGTCCACATCCCCTGATTGGTTCAGCTCTGGGTGGTTGTCCGAGTCGGACGCAGAATTCGTAGCACCACTCTCGGCTATCTCCATCATGTCTGGGAAAGGTAACAACGTTATCGTACGGGATAAGGTTCTAGAATAATAAGTACACTGACCCAAAATTAGCACAGTTTCTTTCTGATCTTCTTTGCATGTATTGCATTGCATTTTGTACATCTAGCTCCAGTGGTGCACATAATTATTCATCTTTGTGCAACTGCAAATTATATCAATTCAATTTGAATCAAACAATACATCTAATTAATAACAGTATCACATATCTTTGTCGGACAAGATACACAAACACTGTCCACCATGTGGATCGCATGTGGATCCCAGTTCAGGGTAAAGGACATAAAGCGACAGGAACATCTACAGTATACTCCGGCCATGGTCAGTTACAGACTAGACAGAGGTCAAAAGGCGGAGCAGTAAAACTCTACGATGGTGTTTTAGGTCCTTCTCAAAAACTAAATACGGCGGGAAATACTCGAAAAATGTGCCATCACGTCTATCTATCCTGTACATATGAATGTGCCCGTAAGAGATCGCTTCTCTAGAAGAGATCAGGGGCAGGTTTGACGGGAAAGTTTTCACACGACGCAAACACAAAATTGGAAATACCCGCACTTGCCGACGCCATCTTGGTGTGGTCACGTGACCGAAGGGGCAGGGTCCTATTTTGGGGTTCTGAGTTCCTTACTGTTCCAGACAGGTAACTGTGGCCTTACAACATCAAACCTGAAGTACTTCTACAGGGGCCTTAAGTGTGTGCAAGGGCCCTGCGTCTTAAACCAGGAGGAGAAGTCGAGTATGGCGGCAAAATCAAAATTGTAATAGATGCCAGCAAGGCAGTTCACTGTTCAACGGCCCCGGAACGAGGATGTTGTGTCAATGTGCTCAGCCGGCCCTTTGCCTCTTGTCCGAAGGCAATCATGCACTCGGAGATGATAGATGATAGATCAAGGAGGTTAGAGCCTCCTTGGATAGATCATGATATTAAAAACTACAAAATCTCAGAGTAGATTTCTCAGCTCTGGAAACACGAAGAAAAGAAGTCAAAAAGCACATCTACTCTGAGAAGAAGTGGATTTTAATTAATCAATATTACTAACGTTAGTAGTTGATCCAAGTCTCATTTACTGTCCTCCTTGGTTGATCGATCGATTGGTGGTCATTGGCTCGCTGAGATTATCGAAGTTCCCACACCTACTTTTCCTCCTTTGAGTACGAAAGAAACGGACCCTGTTGCAAACTGATCTGTTTGTTAAATTTAGAGAAAGAAAGAAAAAAAGAGCTCAGCCACTCTCCTAACCTATGTTAATGCAACTTTTATTTATAGTCACAGCAACAAGCTATGATGATGATGATGATGATTAGTCACAGATAGGAGCCAGAATCAACATAAAAATGATCTTTTACCTGACGTTATCTACTCATTGGCTCAAAAGTCACACCAGACACTGCAGTGCGCTTTCATCTCATTGGATGGACGGATGTCAATATTATTGAAATGGAAAAAAATTAGATCTGTGAAAATAGTGTTTTGCAAAGTTTTAAAATTTTATTTTTTTCTAAGCCAATCATATGAAACTTGAACTCAGAAGTCAGAACCTTCAGAACTTTAGATGAAACCAAGGAGAAAACCTATCGCGAACGGCAATCATGTTCCGGGGCCTCTGACATCCCTGATTGGTTGGTGCAGGGGTGAAGTTGAGGTCATCTTCTCTGGAGTTGCTGAGCTGGGATCCTTCTGCTGCTGCGTCCGAGGTCCTTATAGCACCGACTGAACGATGGCTTCGCTCGTCCGAACCACGTTACTGCCTCTAAGGGTGAGTAAGTGGAGTTCTCAGCGTTGCATGAATGGATCTAGGGCAACGACAGGCCATTTAGACGCTTGTCAGAATCGCTGTGCTTTTCGAGGAGTATGCATTGTGTGTGGCATGGGGAGGGGGGCGTGTATGGAGGGCCGAAACAGCCAGCCCTTCCTTTACACGCAGTTATGACAATATACTGTCTGTTGCATGATCAAACTTGTCGTGGCTATTTTTTAACTATGTAGAACGGCAGTTTGTTTACTGCTATTAACGAGCAAACAAAGGAAGTTTGAGGCCAGCAGGATAAAGTTACCTGTCATGTGGGATACTAGTACCCGGGGGCCTTGGCCGCATTCGGGCCCCTGATTGGTCAAATACCCTCCTCCCCCCGCGCATGTTGTCTTTTTTCCTTGCTCAATCCATGAATTATCCTACCGACCTACGAAGTTCTTCAGATTATCAATCCTATTTTAGCAACACCTTACTTTGTGAATTTAATATTGACCTGCTGATTCGCTTGTCCACCTTTTATTTTTACATGTCCTGTCATGTCTGCTGGCTCAAAGCACGCCCAGATGCCACACATTAATCAACTGTGTAATCAAGCTGAGATGAATACTAGTAGTTTTTCTTCTCTTCCAGACTCAGGCAGTATTGAGGATCACAGGGTCTCGACTCTATGCATCCAGCTCTGTGGTGAGTAGCAGAGTAGCTGGTGTGCTAACAGTGGATCAGCACTGATACATAGACAGAAATTACTAGTATTGTCATTTCAAGGCTGACTTCTTTTATTAAAGGAGTTGGTCTTTTGTAGCTTTTCATCAGAAATATCTGCACAGCCCCAGTTTTGCCTGCACTAACCTGTATATTCAGGTTGTATTTTGAGCCCTGGGACACAACCTTCTGTCACAAGCACAAATTACAAATTAGTGAGAAATTATCAAATAAAACAAATTCACAAAAGGTAAAGATTTCACTGAGGTATGAGATCTTCAATTTCTTGTTTCTTATTGCGTTGTTTATGTCTGACTCCAGCCCACAACCAAACTGTTCATCAATGGACGGATGGTGGAGTCAAAGGCAACCGAGTGGATCGACGTGCACAATCCTGTAAGTACAACACTTCTGCAAGACCAAAATGTAAAGATTTGTTAAGTTATTTATTTATTTTAGTAATTAAAGATTTAAAAACTAGAAATGCATTGTAAGCCACAATGATGATTTTTGGAGCAGACAATTGAGAGGCTTTACCAGCTTATGTCAGATAGGATGAACACACCGTGTCTTCCCTGTTATGGCCAGTGGAAGAATAACAGCTGTTCATTAGTTCATTGAGCTAAACTGGTCCAAGATCGCTTTCACTTTTTCTGACATAGGCAACTAACGAGGTTGTGACGAGAGTTCCCAAGTCCACCCCGGAGGAGATGCAGGCTGCGGTGGACGCGGCTAAAGCGGCCTTCCCGTCCTGGTCGGAGACAACCATCCTCACACGGCAGCAGGTCATGTTCAAGTTCCAGCAGCTCATCAAGGAAAACATGGTGGGTACCCTGGGGTTTGTTGTTTGTTTGCTTGTGTGTGGCAATACAGTAAACTACCTCGTGGTACTGTAAATCTTGAAATGGTCACTGTGGTTTTTATCTTGCCATCTTTGTGACCTCTCCATATAATTTGACTTGTTGTCAAATCCATTCTGTGATGTGAAATATTGTTTTTTTCCTTAGTCTGAACTTGCCAAAAACATCACCACAGAACAAGGGAAGACCCTGGTGGATGCAGAGGGAGACGTACTCAGAGGACTGCGTAAGTAGCTTTTGGAAAATACTACAAAAGTTCCTGAAGGCTCTTGAATGGAATTACATGTAGTTGAATCCTGGACAAAAGAAAAATCCAAGATGTGTAAGAGTTCTGAGTCACTGCAAAAGCAAAAGTCTGCATAGATACACTTTGATGGCTCGTTAATTTGTTGGAAACAACAGTCTGCAAGTGAAGCTTGCCAATAGGTCATGACTATAGCCTCACTTCCAAAGTTTTCAAGAAGTCCCATATGGTTGCTTAGTAATTGCATCAGGTGTTGGCAATCCTGGGAGGCCATGGACCTGCAGAGCAGGCTGTTGTTGTCCTCTTGCTGTGCTGTTGTTGTACTGTTGTTGTCCTCTTGTTGTGCTATTGTTGTATTGTTATTGTCCTCTTGCTGTGCTGTTGTTGTACTGTTGTTGTCCTCTTGCTGTGATGTTGAAAGTTTGTTTTCTGTGTCACCAGAGGTGGTTGAGCACTGTTGCAGCATCACATCGCTACAGCTGGGGGAGACTATGTCGGGCATTGCTAAAGACATGGATACCTCCACGTATCGGCTCCCCCTGGGGGTCACAGCTGGAATTACACCGTGAGTGGGTTGTACAGATGTTATGAGTAATGCAGAGAATGATAAAGAGTAACCTGTGATTATGGAGATACTATCAATGTGTTGGGGAGGAAAAATTGATTTGAGGAGATGTCAACCATTTTTGATGGTTTCCAAGCTTAGTATTTTGGCTCTCAGGTTTGCCTGCTTCATTTTTTTCTGATACAGTTTTTAAAGAAGATAAAGGTCACGTGTACCATTCCCGGTATGAAACAGTCCCAGACTACCCTCAAATTTGTGGGCTGATCATATGAAGTACCTTAAAGAACAGGGTATCAGTAGAAAAGTGTCACCTGTCGAGTAACTGTAGCTTTGATCTGTTTTCCCCAGGTTCAACTTTCCTGCCATGATTCCACTGTGGGTAAGTCTCAAGTCATGTGCAGACAAGAATATATTTATGCAGACAAGCTTTGTTATGTACTATTTACCTGTTACTTATTAACCTAACTCGAGATACGTGGTTAGAGTATGGGTTGTTCTTGTCAGGATTGTTGTTGATGTCAGGGTTAGAGTAAGGGTTGTTGATTATTGTTGTTTTCCTCCCCAGATGTTCCCCATGGCCACAGTGTGCGGGAACACCTGTATAATGAAGCCTTCAGAGCGCGACCCCGGTGCCACCATGATGCTGGTGGAGATGGCCAAAGAGGCGGGACTTCCTGATGGAGTCGTCAACGTTATCCACGGACAGCACGATGGTAAGTGCAATCAATCATTGAACATTACTAATTGTAAAGGATGTTTTATACTTAATTGCCAGCCACAACACAATTCAATGCCCACATCAGATGTGCCGCAATGTTGCATCGTATGTGATTTCAGAAGCCTTTTACTGTAAATCTTGAAACTTTCACGGTGGTTTTATTTTCACAGTCACCTGTGAATTCATGACACAGCAAATATGTCTTCCTTGTATGACTACTGTACTAATAGAGCTGTGTACCGGTACAGTACCGGTTCTGTACTGGATTAAATTGATTAGGTACAGGTCCAAAATACCTAAACCCTAAGTACCAGAACAATTTCACACTAATTATATGCTTATTTGTGACCTAAAATGGGTAAATAGCATGGTCACCCATGGGTCCCAAAGTAAGGACTGTGTGTTTTTCTTACAGACTGACATTGTTAACTACCCTGAAAGATCTGTTGCATATTAGTTATGCTCCTTCTAGATGTCACTTTGGTCAGGTTTGTGTTACAGGGTAGGAGATGAAAACTAAAATATCTTAGTTTGGCCCATGTTTTGTCTAAGAGCTCTTTAAAAACAAAAACTTACCCTTAACTTTCAAGTTTATTGATGTTTCTGTCATTATAGAAGGAAGTCAGAAGAACATGTTAATTTGTCGAATTGTTCAGGTACAGGTACAGGTAAGGACCTGTACCTAAACCCATGTACCTGTACCTGTACCTGTACCTAAAATTTGTTTAGGTACACAGCTCTATGTACTACAGAATTTAAAACACAGTGAAAACTTCCTTTTCCCTGCTACTGTGACAGTAAGTGAATTTACAGTATCAAACCATGATCAGTACTAACAACAGATTGATCGATCAGCCTGTTAACGTTGTCCTACAGACGATGTTCCTGTATTGTTTCAGCTGTGAACTTCATCTGTGATAACCCTGACATCAAGGCCATCTCCTTTGTTGGTTCAGACACAGCCGTGAGTTCATTACCTCTCTCCACTTGTTCCACTTGCTTCATTCAAATTTTGAATGACACTTAAATTTAGAATCTCCTAAAATTTTCTTGAAGTCAAAATGTCTCCATATCTCCATATGTTGAGACATAAAGAAGCATGCTCTGTAAATAGTTTCATCAGGTTGGTAAATCACTAGATAACAAACTTCTTTGTACACAGCCAGAAAGTTAATGGCTGCAGTGTGAAGTAGAACCAATCAGTATTGCCCTGAGGAAGGTGACAAGATGGTCACTGAAACATCAGCGAGGTATCAACTGTGGTCATGTACAAAAAACTTGGCTTTCCAGAGAAGCGTGCTAATTCAGCTGACTTGTGAACCTCTCTATCTGTAGGGCCAGTACATCTATGAAAGGGGTTCCAAGAATGGGAAGAGAGTTCAGTCCAACATGGTGAGTACCTGTGAATCTGTATGTAGGAATACAACAGGTTGTTCTCTTTGCCTTTGCCACATGGAAAGAGCAGAAGGCTTAAGAATATGTTTAGAAATAAAATGCAGACAGCAAACTTCAATTTTGTCATCCATTATGTTTTTAATCCTCCCTTCTAAGCCTCTTGGCAGCAACTGTGTAATGGTTACGGGGACTAGCCTGGGTACCATCCGGATTTTCGCTGCGCAACGCTCGAAAAAATCACGATTTTTTCGAGCGTTGCGCAGCGAAAATCCGGATGGTACCCAGGCTATACGGGGACAGGCAGCAGGGAGAAGATTAACCTCCAGCCTGCTTAGTTAGCCATTTGGCAGCAAATCTATAATAGTTACAGGGTTAGACATAAGGGAAAAGGTTAAAAAAAGGGAAAAGATTCAGCACACTGAAGTAGCTGTTTGGCTACCAAATCTGTATTGGTTATGGGGGGGTTAGCAAGGAGCAAATTTGTACCTCAATAGAGAAGGAAAGAACAGTACATCTGTGTTGAAATAATTTTGTTGCTGATGTTTTGTGTGATAGGGAGCGAAGAACCATGGGGTGATCATGCCAGATGCTAACAAGGAGAACACACTGAACCAGGTAAGAATGTCAGGTGGGCTGCAGGGGTCGTCATAAAGGTCAAACAGCCTCTCTGTGGGTTACAGGGTTTGTAATAAAGGTCAAACTGCCTCTGTGCAACCAAGTTTTGTTGAAGATAACATCAGGTGGGATGACATCCCATTTCTTGACAAAGATAGGAGTTGGACTATCAACTGGGTTGAATGTTATGCTGTTTTTTCCCCATGTCCTCTGTAGCTGTGTGGAGTCACTGATGAAGGATAGCAGATGCTATCTGAAACATCTGACTCTTGAGATACATGTATTTATTTTGTATTACATAATGTTGTACCAGGGTGTCTAACTTTCATCGACCAGTTTGTAAAGTTACGGACTGTAAGAGGCTGATGAGAAGTGAGCCATGCTGTTTCCTCCCTTATGTCCTCTGTAGCTGTGCGGAGCTGCGTTTGGAGCAGCAGGCCAGCGCTGCATGGCCCTCTCCACAGCCGTGTTTGTGGGCGAGGCCAGAGAGTGGATCCCTGAACTCATCGAGAGGGCCAAGCAGCTCAAAGTCAATGCTGGTGAGGGTTTTATAACCTGGTGTGATATTGTTCTGTCAGAGGTAAGGTGCATTTTACTAGCAGTGACTCTGGAGGGTGGTTAGTTCATTGACAAACAGGTTAAATCAAGAAGTTATGAATTGATGTTCCTCATTACTCCTAGCCCTTCATCCTGTACTTTTGTGATACCATCTATGTTTAAGGATTCCACTCTATGTTTATGGATTTGTTAGGACTTAAATCATGTAATCTGTATCTTTGTTATATTTTGAGTGACCCTTACGTCCTCCCTCATGAGCTCAAATGTTAAGTGGCTTACAGGCATTGATAAACATAATTTCAAAGAAACAAAAATACAAATAGATGTCGTGTACCTGGTGTCCAGGTGACCAACCGGGCGCGGACCTGGGTCCCCTGATCTCGCCTGAGGCGAAGCAGCGCGTGTGTGACCTGGTGCAGAGTGGCGTGGAGCAGGGTGCAGAACTCCTGCTGGATGGGCGTGACATCAAGGTCCCTGGGTACGAGAACGGGAACTTTGTGGGGCCGACCATCCTCCACAAAGTCGACGTGAGTGAACGTTAGTTATAGATTTCTGTAGGAAGCGGGCATTAGCTCAAGCTACTCACATCTTAAATTTCATGTTATGGCTAGAGGGCATTGGTTCCTTGCAGAAAAGGCACATTAGGAAATGCAGAGAAAAAGAATGTTATTTACCACAACAAATGGTGATTTGCAGTGGTGTTGAGAACGTTTTCAACCAAATCCATCTTCTGGAAGATAACGACTTCTGAGCACATCTGACCTACTCCTGACATCATGTCAGAAGTGAATAATCAGTATGAACAAGGAACTGACTTTGTTACATGGACTTTCCTGGTGTTGAAAAGACTGTTTTAGCTTTGACTAGTAATGATTTCTTGTCTCCTTTCATGTTATTCTGTTTGCAATTGCGACAGTTGCCAGCAGAAGGAATGGATTTGAAAACACAGAGAAAGCATTTGAAACTTGATAACATGATACCTAAATCTGCTGCCTGGTGCTCCACAGTGTATTGCTGTTGCAATTTGACTAAAGAAACATGATACCTTTGATCATGTAGTTTGCATAGGTTACTCCTGCTACAATAGCTTGGTGATAAAATCCTGCTTCATCGCTGATTCCTTCTTGGCTCCTTGTTAACTTCAGCCGAAGATGAAGTGTTATGAGGAGGAGATCTTTGGTCCGGTGCTGGTCAGCATGGAGGTGGACACCCTGGACGACGCCCTGAAGGTCATCAACTCCAACCCCTACGGCAACGGCACCGCCATCTTTACAACCAACGGTGCCACGGCACGCAAGTTCACTCAGGCCGTGGATGTGGGACAGGTGTGTCTGTTTGAAACATTGCTAAACTTCCGGACTTCTTGTACACATAACATAAACACCTACAGCCTGGTAGCCATCCTAATCTAGCTCCTGAAAATTCACTCCTTTGATCACTTCCAAAGTCAGATGTTTGTGTAAAACAAGGGCAAGTGATCTGATTGGTAAAACAAGGGCAATTGTTGTGACTGGATCTGAGTCACACGATCTTCGTAACAGCATTGTAACAACCTACACAGCTAACAGGATTTGAACAGATGGGAGTTTGACCACCATTCATCTGCTTCTGAGAAATACTTGATTCTGGCAATAATGCAGGGCTTAAAGACCAAACATTTAGTTGGAGATGGGGTCTGACCATTGGCATGGAAGTGATCGTTGGAGTGAACCAGATCTAGACAAGGTTGTGTTCCAGGCTAACACCTTCAGCAAATACACATATCGGTAACCATTCTCCCTGCCTACTTGTCCCCCCTCAGGTTGGAGTGAATGTGCCCATCCCTGTGCCCCTCCCCATGTTCTCCTTCACCGGCTCTCGTGGATCCTTCAGGGGAGACACCAACTTCTACGGCAAGGCGGTACGTAGCCATAGTAACCTTGTATACATAGCAACCTCCTTCAGCCTTTGATATATTTCAGATGGAAAACATTTCTTGATGTAATTCACCACTAGTACTGCATATTTATTTTACTAAAAGTAGGAATGTACCCGGTAGTATTTGTAGTTGAGTAGATCTTGCTCCAGCTCTAGTCTATGTTATTTGTATCAGCTGCCATTCCTTCTGTGGTAGAACCCAGACTAACAGGACACTTCTGGGTTGTTGTTCTTGCAGGGAATCCAGTTCTACACACAGATCAAGACGGTCACATCACTGTGGAAGGAGTCGGACGTGTCTCACACCAGGGCAGCCGTCGCCATGCCGGTTCAGAAGTAACCATCGCCGGCACAGAAACATCCTGCCATCGCTGAATCATCTTTTACAATGTTATAAAGAGAACATATACTTCATATGGCTTAACAGAATCGACAAGTCATCCATAAAAGAAAAGGGATGCTGTATATGGATTGAAGAAATTTGCTACATATATGTTTAAAGTACCTTGGTGAAGTTGGAATTACTAACTTCTGTCAGAGATTACTGAGCATATTTTTCTAGCTGTCCTTATCTGTGTCCCATGCAGTAAATGTTAATCAGTTGAAACTACTGAATCAGAATCTTAGAGCTGTACCAAGAAAACTGCACAGGAGGGTTTTGTCATGGGTCAGGATCACTCATGGATGCTAGAGGGCAGTGATATATGAGTAATCATAATAGTACAAAATGTACATGTAGCAGCTGTTATGGGACTGTCTAGGCAACCATTCCCTGCCCCACCCCAGCAGCTGGGTGTTTTTTTTTACAGTGTATACCAGTAACATACCTTGTAACATGTTTGGATGCCAAAGCTCAGAATGTCATCCTAAAACCTTACCGTCAGTACTGGTAGTGGTACTCAAGCAAACATCCTTGCTGTAACATGGGAAGAACCATGACTTGTAGCCAGAAACTGACACTGTGTGAAGTGAATGGTTGTACAGCTTGGACAATTGACACGTACATTTGTTTTGACTGTAACATTGACAATTGCACCTGTGTAGAAATGTGCTGTTTCGTAGGTCATAGGGCAGAAATTTTCAGCTGCTAATCATGATTCAATCAATTACATTCTTGGTATATTAAAATAGGACAGACTTTGATATTAACTGTTTACTGGTATGATTTCTGTTTCCCCACCTGAAGTGTTCTTGGCTTGTCCATGTGTTTCTGAGACTGGCACTATACAGATTGGAGCGTTGCCATACATTTCCAGTGCCCTGCTATTTTTGTCTGTGGGACTGGAAGGGTGGCAAGGCAGTACCAATAAAAGGGCAAAGTCACAAGAGTACACAACATACATCCAAGCCCCCCCCCCTTCTGGGTACCGCCCATCCGTTGTCCTTCCACTCCTAAATTACAGAAAGATTGACAAGCAGACGGTTTGTTTCATTTTCTATGAAATATTTTGCAGGTAGTTTTATTTTCTCCCGTCCACCTCCCTTCCTTCCAGAGGAATCATATATAAGATTTTACACAGATTCAACATGAGAATAGTAGTAATCTCTCTACACAGAGGACAATCTAGTTTTCTGTTGGGTAACCATTTTATACTATTCAAATCTACAAGTAGTGACAAGTCAAGAGAAAATTTTGCATCTTCATCAAACCAACAGATACAAGCAAAGGATATGTATGGTAGAACTGTTTGAAAGGCTTGCTAGTTGCTGGGCACTTTGTAACTGTGTAGCATCAGCAGGGTTACCCTGACTGAATTGGTTGAACTATATTAAATGCTTCTCATTTTTACAAAATTGATTATCCTGTCAATTGCAACAATTAGCCTATCTAGAGAAACTTCATGTAACACTTCAGCTTGCTTCTTGTCAAACACACTAACAGATCAGAGTCACAGCTCAACTTCTCAGCCACAGTCATGTAGCCTGTAGGCACAATAATGGCTAAATACTGTAACAGTTGTTAAACATTATGTGATACAAGCAACAAATGAGAAAATACGAGTACTTCTATGACAAGTATTATGCGTTGCAGATAAAGCTGTGTGGCAAGATATCCTACAGTACTACATGTACATGTGTGTAATGCCCTGCAGCCCAGGAGCTGGCCTGTGTGGCAGAAGTCTGGTTCCCCGGTTACTACAGGTAGACATGGGAAGAAGAACGTTACTGTATTTACACAAGGGCCTGTTCCTGGAAGCAGTGACATGTTTCCTGGAAGCGATAATGTCAGGATGTTTGGATCACTTATTACATGCTTCCTGTGCACCCCCACATCCTGGATTAA
The DNA here is from genome assembly GCA_013266295.2 of Branchiostoma floridae x Branchiostoma japonicum. Lineage (NCBI taxonomy): Eukaryota > Metazoa > Chordata > Leptocardii > Amphioxiformes > Branchiostomatidae > Branchiostoma > Branchiostoma floridae x Branchiostoma japonicum. The sequence continues at coordinate 21,725,507 of CM023840.1, forward strand.
TGGCAGGCTCCACTGGGCCCCTCAGGGTGGAATAAATACTGGAGTGGAGTGGAGTGGAACAGAATGATGAATTTGCGAGAGAGTTCTCCAAATTTCTGTTGTGCATGGTGGCACAGGTAGCAGTTACTGGCGAGAGTTGGGAGGAATGCAGGGAGGGGTCGGCAGCCTCACCAGGTGGCCTGTGAGAGAAGGGGAAGGGCTCACAGCCCTGGGGCAAATCAGACCACTTGTGGTGGAGACTAGCATAATGCATTTAGGTAACCTTCCCACGGTCAAAACATACAATTTGAAATGCAAAACAGAAACATAAAAATGTGATTTATGTGCATCTTCTCTCCTGTAGGATGAACTGCTAATTTTGATGGCCAGGATCAGTCTATCAGCAGGTTTCCACAACACCCCGATGACATCAGAACACCTTACAAACTGAGCAATCTGTAACATCGGTCTCCTCTGCCCTAAAAATCACATTCTGTAACAATTGGCATCTTTCCTGCTGTTATAACATGGCACTGGAACTTGAACACTCCATTTACACACCAAACACCTCCCTTTGCTGCAGTTCTTTCCACATTGGTGAAGATTCCATGTTTTGCTATTGGTAACATGCGTGGAAATCTGTTGAAATGTGCAAGTTCAGTTGACCAGTGAGTGACTACCTACTGACATAGGGTAAGCTGGAGTGGAAAAAGCTACCTAGCTAATCTCCAAGCAGATGGGTGGGTTTAATAAATTTTGATGGTCTTTTTGCAGCATTTTTCCATAACGCTAGTGGTGTAAGCTTTACTTTGAGGTTGACAGTCAAGGAAGTTTTAAAAAAATACAACATTTTTGAACAGATACAATCACGAATTGATTAGGTAAAAAAAATTATGCGATGTTACGTGAAGTACTAGTATCTGCTGGAGCAATACATCTGCTTGGAGATTGTACATAACAAGGTTCACAACGTTGGATTCAGACCCTTGATAACAGACTAAATTATTGAAATATCAAACCATGAACAGTTTTTTTCTAAATGCACACGGCATACAATAGAAATATATAACTTTTAACAAAGTATTTTGGAGAATGCACAAGTACCTATTCCTTCTGCGTAAAGTAACACAGTATGCAAAATACATGACAACAATTTGATGTTTCAGTCTGAAGTAAAATGAATGAACTACTCGTTCCAGGACAGTCTGATTCCATATCTATTGATGAGAATATCTTCTCACACAAAGAACCTGAGCCAAAAACCAAATACAGAACTCCAAAAACTTACTTTTTCCTTTTGACAATTCTTATCTAGTTGTAGAGAATAATATGTTGGTATCATCTTAACTGGATGTCTAACCAACTCAATGTTTCCCCTTGTGACAGATGAAACCTTTCTTCAACATTTATTGGCAAGATTTGTACAACCTTTTAAGACAATGTCACATGATATTCCACATATAATATCCAAACCTAAGATTTATCCTCTGGGTGAGAGCAAACTTGGACTTTAGTTTCTGTAACTGACAGAGTTACCTCCAACACTTCTGCTTCATTAAGTAATAAAATAATCCTGCTACATATATTATTATACAGATAATATATGAGATATGATAAACATGGCAAAGTAAAATATGCCTGTGCATAATAGAGATATTTATTCAACTTCCTTTCATATTGATTGCAATTTTCCAATTTCACACTTATCTTTAAGACTATCTCATACATATAACACCAAAACAGAAATGGACAAAAGCCACAGGAGGGCTTTACTGTACAACTGGTAGCCTAGCAATCTAGTAGCAGAAAAATATTTTCAACCTCTGCCATGCGGCCACACCAATTTATTTCCCTGCTTCTCGGACATTTCAATGTCCAGAGGTCAAGATGAAAACAGAGTGCAGGGAGGAAAACTTCAATCTGACTCTACTCACTGACTAAAACTGTGTTTGCCAAGGTACAGGACACTGTTTTCATGTTGATTAGCATGATATTCAGCATTCATGTTCCTTAAATTGGAGAACCAAGGAATTAACTTGGTGTGGCCTACACTGTGGTTATTTTGATGGCAGGTTGCTTGTCCATCTCGAATCTGCGGACTCGAACGCGCTGCTTGTAGTGGTAGACCTTCAGGTAGTCCTTTAGTGAGCCTGGCAGCCTGAGACTGTTGATGCCGTCGTAAGTGGTGTACTTGCAGATGACAGACCTACATAGGGCCTGCAGGGGGAAGGTGAAGGGCCGGGGGAGGGGGGTGGTCAGCATCGGCTCAAAGAACATGCAGCAGTCCGGGTTCTTGTAGTGTTCCAGGAGCTTGCACACCGTGGGGGCTGCGAAGACCGCTGGGTCATGCACATCGAAGCTGAAAAGGTGGTTCCACTGTTCGATACGCGCGTGCAGGGTGCGCCCATACCTGCGGAAGCTTACAGAGAACAGAAAGTCCTCCTGGGCAGAGTCTCTGAGGAGGAACGTGCCCTCTGCTTTTCCCTCCAAGACTTCCTCGGCCTCGTAGCGGTCCATGACACCCCAGTAGTACGGCTGGTTCACGATGGTGACCATGTCCGGGACTAGGCAGTGAATGTAGTCGATCTGCGTGTGGATGCGACGCGGCGTGAGCTTCTGTGCCACCTCGAACCGCCCAAACTGGTTCTGGTAGGTGTGCAGCACTGGCTTGAACTGCCCAACCACTGCCCGGACAGCCTGGGTCCGTTCCCATGGCACTGTCAGCTTCTGGAGGTTGCGGTTGATAAAATCTGAGATGACCTCATCGTGGTCATGGTGCACGATCGTCTTCCAGATCCCATCCGTGATGTCAGGTGGGTTGTACCCAGGAGGGGGGTCGATCCCCTCCTCGATGTCGCGCCGTCGTACCTCTCTCATCATCTCCTCCTCATCGTACACGGGGAATGAATCACGATCACCATATTTGTTGGTGTCTGCCGGCTCCTCCTTGGGAGGTTCTTTCCGTGGCTTCGGTGGCAGTTCAGGAAGTTCCTCATATTGGCTCTCCTGGGCAGCCTCTGATGACGAGTCCTTGGTACTGAAGATGACACCAGCTCCCAGAGGATGGTCCTCCGTCCTGGCATATCTGTGGGCAACAAGGAAAGGAAAGACTTAGATCCAAGTTCACACAGGATTGCTGCACACACCAATTCTTCCACGACTGGGGTCCGTGGTAGTGCGCGGTAAAAAAGTGACAAAAGGGTATCAAGGGTTCAGGTTTGAGTTCATATTTCTCATATTAAATCTGCTGCAAAATGACATTAACTACTAAGTTACTAACATGGCCGAAAAATATAAGAAGTGGTGTGTTTTGGGTGAAATTTGCTTTCGGACCCGAGGCTTACTTCCTGCTGCCTTGACTGTGGCGCGTCATTTTGACCCAGATTTACCTTCCAGTTCCATGCGTTCTGTGGGTGCTGTTGGTATGCCTCGTGCGACGAGGTATTGCGAAAATCTCAGAGTTAGGATTTTCTTTATACTTTTCTCGATTATACATAAGGGTTTTCTCTTTCCAACAATATCAGTCGTTTTGGTGGCTAAATTATGTGTGATGGGTTTAATTCCACGTGAAAAGGGCCAATTCTTCGCATCAGTTTTCATTGGAAAATCCTTTTTCCCCTAAAATTTATAAAAATTTGAGAGTGAAATTCTGTTGTTCTTGTAGCTAGAGGGATATCCTTCATTCCCATACACAGTGTTTTTGCTTCAGAATTATTTCCAGAAAGAGACAGTCGCTAGACTTGAGGGTGTGCAGAATCAAATTGAGATCCACAATAAACTGCGGTGTGCCCACGTAAAAAAAACTAAATGTGGGCTACTGTAGTGTTATAAGCCTTTACAGGGCTTGATAGTGTTTCTTATTTAGCTGAACCTGACATTATAGAGATTTTACAATATTTGGGGAAGGACATTACATAGATAAGTTAACAAATGCATGTGCAATCTAAAACTAAATTCATTCTTATCCTGGCTCATTTGGACTTCACTTACCAGCACCATTTAGATATGCCCCAGAACTGTGAACAGTGTGATATGTTGGATATAGAATATAGCCTCCACCAAGCTTTTCTGACTCCTGAGGATGTATAGCCTGGTTACCAAACCTATTATAGCTCCCGGGTCCTACATCCTCTGCGAAGGTTTGGTAACCAGGCTAGAGGATTTATGGATAAAAAAGTAGAAGTTTCTACTTCTACTTTTTTCAGTTGGCAAAAATTCTGTCAGGAAGCCATGACACCCTCGTTAGCACAGGCTATCTAATTTACATTAAAAAAACATGAATACTGTCCCAATGTGAAGACCATTGTGATGCAGGTGTGACATTTAACACTCCCTGACACCCCCTGCTGGTCGGAATTTAAAACATGCCATTATCTCATCAGGAGACTTCAGGATGTGACTGATGGCTTCTGTAATTAAATTATGGCGTCTTTTTATGGTTTTCCTGGAAGCGGGAATGAATAGACAAAGCAAATGTCATTGAAATTACCTCATAATAAATGTGGCAATGTGTCTCCCGGACTCTCCCCTAATATAACAAATATCAGGACATTTCATATCTCAACATTCCATTACCGTATGATTACGCGATTCTGCAACCCTGAAATGCCCTAACCTAAGAATACATTGAGCCATGTGCTAAAATTAGGATTTGCTTCACAATGAATCACAGGAGAAATAAAGTATCCAAGTATCAACATTACAATTCTGCAGAAACCAGTAAAAAAATGTGCACAAGAGTGCAGGAAAAGAGAGGTGAGAAAGCTCCATGGTTATTTGTTGACAGGCAAAATGCATTAATTGGACATTTGCTGGGCTCAGTAGCAGAAGAAACCCGACACATTGTGTTGACTGCTGTGAGGGATTTTTGTCAGCCCTACCAAAAGTGTCTAAGTTATCTGTATTTGTAACTTGAAAATATCTTCCTTATATACATGTATATATAGCTGAATTAGCTTTGATAGTACGTGTGTCCAGAAATATGTCTTGTAATTGTGGCGTCCATTTAGCAGTATAAGAAAACAGTATAAGTCATGTAGACTGGAGCTTTGTTAGAACTGTACAAGTAACTGCAAGCCAATGTCTGACCCTACCGGGTAGAGCTGCAAGCCAGTGTTAACTTTACATTCTGGGTTAGATGAGACTATTTTCTTACAATCATACTTCAATTCCTTATCTGTTGTCTGTTCATTTTAAAGTGTCTTGAAGAGTAACTTGCTTTTTTGCCTTGGGTACTGTTGACTTATTAGCCAGGCCTCTGCCCATGTTACCACCACAGTAGTCAGAGGTAGACTGAGGTCTGGTAGTTTACGTTAGCCGAATTTATTGGGTGATTTTATAGTACAATCTTCCTCTTTAAAACCGTTCCTATCTCTGACATATTTTTGTCAGGGGATCCCCAGGCAGATCTTCCAGGTGCATAATCGTAACTTCCAGGGCCGTACCACATATCTTGGGCAGCAAATGATGTCAACAGACCTGTCCTGGTGACCCCCCTTCCCCCACATCATATGGAGGCCCTGGCCTGTTTACCCAATGTATGTGCCAGGCTTCATTCCTGGTATTATGCAAATATGCTCAACATTTGCGCAATACAAACAGCGGTGCTTGTCGACAGGGAAATCTGCAGGGTCCAAAGGATTAGATTCCTTGTCATTTCCACATTCTGGTTTGCGAAGAGACATTTATGTCGGCAGGTGGTGACTTAATAACCACAAACAAGCACCTAGGGTTGACAGGCTTCAAGTTTAAGGTACCACTAGCCTAGTTTTTAGGAGACTTCTTGCAGTGCGATGTGTGCATGATAATGTTGTCTACAGTTACCAAAATTGCCACCCTTAGTAAGTTACATTCGAAACATTGAACAAAAACATGTTGTCTTGTACCAAATTGCCACCCTTGAATACACACACTGAACAGAGAACATTGATTAATATTCACCACCACCTCAGAACAGCCTTCCCCACATACTAGTACTTCTGTGCATTCCCCTTGTGAGGTTAACATTGGCAGATGCATTTTATACAAATTATAGAGAAAACTGACTGGCATGTAGAGATATGAAGGTTGTACTTGTATATCTGAACTACATACACTTTTAAGTCAGCGCAATTCAAACATTTCCTGTTGTGGACCTGCTGTAAGACATCAGCGGCACACATTTTGCTGTCTCCATTTCCTTTGCCAAATAATTTATGCAATCATCTCTCCTTTGTGAGCTCCAAATTGTAATCTCCAAGCAGATGAATGGGTCTGGGTTACTATTTTCCTGGTCTGTTATGGCCTTTTCTGCATCTCCGTCTACCTCAGAGTACCTCTAGTCTAGTGGTACAAGCTTCCTTGGGGGCCAGCGAGATGTTAAAAAGGTGCACTACTAGAAAGACATATTGAATGTTGAAAAAACATGAATAACTGCACCGGATCCTTACATCTGCTTGGAGGTTATCCTAATTGAACCTCCTAACAATTCTCATACCAATTTCCTGCTCTCTGAGGAGGCAGTTATTACATGAGAATAATGAAGCTCCCAGATTTTTTTGTTATGTCCGCATTCCACAAAGAAATTGGACCCGATCGCGTATTGTTACACACATTCCAGGACTTGCAATGCTCTCAGAAACTCAGGATTTCGAATGAAGCACAGGACAATATGGTAGCGTGATTTGAGAACAAAAATAGATCTCCAAGCACCATGACTATCATCTTCTGGTTGATATAAACACATATTCTATAACAACACATTCCATATGTACCTTGCAAAGGGACAAACTACGGAAGTGGGTGCTAGAATATTTCACTTTCGCTTGTAACATAATCTATTTTGGTAAAATTAGTGAAAGTACACGGGAATCACGTAATGTCCGTATTTCCATGGGCACCGTTTGGATAATCACTATGTTACCTTGTACAGACGCACCCGGTTCTGTTGGGTTTGTTCTGTCCATCCTCAGAAGGAACCTCGGCTCCTTGGTCAGACTTCCTCCGAAACTTCTCCTTGATAGAAAGCGTCTTCTTAACCGGGCTCGGGCCTGGATCTGACCCTTTACGTTCCTTGTCTTTCTCTTTCTCCTTAGACTTGGACTTGTCTTTCGCGCCCTTCTTCCGGAATGGCATTGTCTTGGGGCGAGCACCCAGTTCCTTTTGTGGTTTGGTTTCCTCCTTGCCCGCTGTAGCGCTCGGATCGTCCTTTTTTCTGGTATCGGGCGCCTCCTCGCCTTGCTGTGGGCTGGGCTGGTCTGTCTTCCCGCTGTCGTGTGGTGGTTCCTCCTTCTGCACCTGGGTACTGCTGGGGGCGGATGCCATGGCCGTGTTCCTGGTACTACTGTGTCGATTCCGCTTAAACACGGAGAACTAAGGGGAAACAAAAACAGGGCTTGAACAAGAGACAACAATGGGCATGGGAGGAGTGCTCGCAAACGCAGGAGAAAGGGTCAGGACTTGTAATGGTAAATTCAAGTGCATTCCATACTGCCACCCACCATGACCACACCGCGGCCACCGCACAGCTACCCGCCGACCCCGCCTCCCGATCGCCCCGCGTTCGGCAGCAGACGGCGGACGATTCCTTCAGGAGAAGCCGACGACCTTCCCGAGAAACTTGCCTGCCTTACAGAGCCTTATGTCACGAGGCAGCCGGTGGGGAAGACCCGACAAAACGTTTTCAGTTCCTCATTCTTGTACAGCTGCTTCTCGTGATCGCACTGATGGCGATTATAGGCGACGTCACTTCCGGCCACTCTTGGCCCCAGGGTATTTATTGCAGGTAACACGTAACGTTACATTAGCAAATCTCAAAACTTTGAATCGGATAGAAATTCAGGACGTATGGAGTATCTAGTAAGTGCTTAGATGTCAGTATATATTACCTAACATACAAGCATTACCACGCCGAGATTTATATGGAATGAAAACATGTTTCTTTGTTGTCACGTGACCAACTGTTACTTGTTCCCAGGGTGAAAGTGAATGGCTGCTGTCCGTTCTGCTTTGCAGAGGTATCCCAAGTCGCTATGCACTATGGGAGGGGTAAGACCTCCACATGTCATTCTGGGGTCGCGATTGGAACCGGGCGGTCACACCTTTATGCGGCTCCTGTCTTTCTACGCGCGGATGCCACCCCTGAACTAAGCACGGTGGTAACAGAGATGTTACACATCTTTAACACGGGAAGAGCATCGATACGATGAACCAAGCTCCTTGGAGGAACGGAGGATGCCAGTACCCGGTTTTCGCTGCGACCGGGGCCGGGATCAGGACGCTCATTTTCGGGGCGACCCACGCCGCCCTGCCCATGCATGCGTCCAGTCAGCCGCCGGAACCGGCTGAGACGCCAGAAGCCTGCTGACGCCGATCTAAAACTTTTTGTGCTTTGCGAGGTACTGTATCGATTCCGGTTGGGTGGCATTCGGATGTGTATTGGTACTCGTCGCACTCGGACATGCATTTTGAAATACAGAATTTGGGGCCAGTTTGGAGATTTTCAAGGCTCGGGCCGGGCTTTTTGGTTCCCGCGAGCGCAGAAACTGTTCCGTTGGCACACGGACATGCGAAATACAGAATTTGTGGTTTGGAGATTTTTCAAGGCTCGGGCCGGGCTTTTTGGTTCCCGCGAGCGCAGAAACTGTTCCGTTGGCACACGGACATGCGAAATACAGAATTTGTAGTTTGGAGATTTTCAAGGCTCGGGCCGGGCGTTTTGGTTCCCGCGAGCGCAGAAAACTGTTCCGTTGGCACACGGACATGCATTTTGAAATACAGAATTTGTAGTTTGGAGATTTTCAAGGCTCGGGCCGGGCTTTTTGGTTCCCGCGAGCGCAGAAAACTGTTCCGTTGGCACACGGACATGCATTTCGAAATACAGAATTTGTGGTTTGGAGATTTTCAAGGCTCGGGCCGGGCTTTTTGGTTCCCGCGAGCGCAGAAACTGTTCCGTTGGCACACGGACATGCGAAATACAGAATTTGTGGTTTGGAGATTTTTCAAGGCTCGGGCCGGGCTTTTTGGTTCCCGCGAGCGCAGAAAACTGTTCCGTTGGCACACGGACATGCGAAATACAGAATTTGTGGTTTGGAGATTTTCAAGGCTCGGGCCGGGCGTTTTGGTTCCCGCGAGCGCAGAAAACTGTTCCGTTGGCACACGGACATGCATTTTGAAATACAGAATTTGTAGTTTGGAGATTTTCAAGGCTCGGGCCGGGCTTTTTGGTTCCCGCGAGCGAAAACTGCTCCGTTGGCACACGGACATGCACTTTGAAATACGGAATTTGTGGCCAGTTTGGAGATTTTCAAGGCTCGGGCCGGGCTTTTTGGTTCCCGCGAGCGAAAACTGCTCCGTTGGCGCACGGACATGCTTGAGTTTCCCGCGGGCAGAAGAGTAGAGTAGAGTAGACTTTTCGTCTCGGTAGGAAGTTGTTTTGGATTGACGGAAGCTCGGGCCGGGCGACGAGGTTCCCGCGAGCAGACATTTTGTTTGGTTTACTGAAGTTATCACTGAGCTCGGGCCGGGCGATGAGGTTCCCGCGAGCAGACATCTTTTGTTTGGAATCATTTTTGAAGTCTTTACCTAAGCTCGGGCCGGGCGACGAGGTTCCCGCGAGCAGACATTTTTGTTTGGTTTACTGAAGTTATCACGGAGCTCGGGTCGGGCGATGAGGCTCCCGCGAGCCGACAGTTTCGTTTGAAGTTACCGACGTTTTTAACTAAGCTCGGGCCGGGCGACGAGGTTCCCGCGAGCCGACAGTTTTGTTTGGAGTCGGTGAATAAATTAGTACAGCTGCATTTGTCGGCTGGGGCCGGGTAGAAGTTTCCCGCGAGCCAGAAATTTTACCAAAAAAGCGAGCTCCAGCTCGTAAGAGGTGATTTGATTTAACACAAGTTGGAAGCATGGTGTCGCGTGTATCGGCGGACATACACGTGTGAAAAGAATACTCATTTTATCGCAGGAAACATGGGCTCTCTCTGGGGTTGTTGACACGGCAGTGGCTACTCTATATGTAAAACGATTTTCTTTGTCATTGAGACAACAAAGGGATTGCGTTTTTTCATGACACCATACTCAGACTGTTAGTGTTGTCCTAGGGATGTGGTAATAAAGGAGAAAATGAATAGATCTACCAACACGATACGGTCAGACGGAAACGTTCCTTTTTCCTATCGTTTTCTCTGGCAGAAAGAGTAAAAAGTCTTGTTCGGTTTTGAGCGCTCCAGTCCGACTGACGGTATGTGTGAAACTTGAGGGGCCCCATCCAAGGAAGTTTCAGGGAATCCCACTGTACCCCATCCTTGGTGAGAATGGTAACTAGGGAGCAGGATTATTTACGGAACCAACAATCACTCGTTGGTCAGGTTATGCGCCGCTCTCAGTGGACGGGATTCTGTAGAAAGTAACATAGAGAAGCCATTTGGAGACAAACATTACCGGAGATGGATGGCTGTCAAAAGGATGATGTTTTGAACGTCTGAAAGCCATCTGGAGAGATCAATCACTGTAAAGACAATGAGAGGGATTTAGCACAGAAGGGCAAGACAGAGATAAAGGCCTACGGACAGCCCACCAGATGTTGCATGCACATTGCAACAGGCACTAACATTACGCATGTTGTCATGTCTTCCTACCCCTAACCCCTCTCTTGCCTCTCGCTGATTTCGTATCGACATCTGAGTACGGATCAGAGTGAGGCGAGTGTCATGAATGCATGCTTGGTTTTTATCTGTTAATTTAGTAAGTCCGTAAATTATGGATTTACTCTAGTTTCTCTGGAAGAGATCCCACCACACCGTGGTGTGCATTTGCGTTACAAGTTACACGGCTGATAATCGGATGTCCTGATTGACATTTTGTGGTCCCAGCACACCAGGCGTCTCGAGCAGCCAGGAGTTTTTAGTTTTTGCAACGAAAGCTCCAGAGAAAGGGTATCACTCTCATGTGCAGTAGGTCTCCAGGGCGTATGAGAAGCCCTGTTTTCATTTTCCCGCGGACTGTGCATTTTTGATGACTAGATACCGGGACAAGTTTGGTGGCCGCCCGGGGACCATACATGAGACTGCAGGCTGAGGTAATGAGAGAACAGAAGGGTCGGAACCCCGTTGGTATAGCTTGTAGCACAAGAAGTCGTTTTAAAAACCAAGGGCAACCGGAGGACTCGCTTGGCTAGAGTTCACGTCAGACCATGGAGCGGATCGATTGATCTTGACTAAAACATTCCTATATATGGTGACTATCCTTCTCTCCTATGGTGATGAAGTAAGCTTTCGACTAGAAAAACCTTTTGTTTACCCTTGCCCTGAGGACAGAGACATGCCAGCATTTCGTCCTCGAAATTAGAAAGCAGTGGTCTAGAAATGCTGGAGAAAACTGGTTCTGAGATAGGAATTGGCTATCTCGGGGAACACTCTCCTCCTTCACAGCTAGACGCGGAGGATAGCGCAGAATAAAAAATGGCGAGGTACCGTTTTCTGATGTTTTCTGAGGAAGAGCCGCAGTGAGCGTGAATTATGCCCAGAAGCGGCCCTTATCATATGTCTAGCTAACAACTAGAGACACCTTTTCTAGCCAGCCTAAAGGGTCTGGCGTTGTAATGTGATTTGTTACAAAGAGGGGGGGTGCTCCAGGCGGTCCGGTGGTCCCCGGGCAGCGACAGGGAATGATTGTGGAAGTGAAGCCCTCAGCAGCCAGTGAGCGCCAGCCTCCTGGGTGCGTGTGAACGACATATGGTGCTGGTGCCAGGCGTGTGTCCCCGTAGTAGGCAGCCATCTTGCAGACAAGGATGTCAGATTGTCAGTGCATGACAAACGAACTTGCGTTTCACCTTGTCTTTGCCACGTTGAGTGTAACATACCTGCAAACTAGTGTTCCAAGGAAATCGGAATATATTTGACAGAAATTCCCTGCTGTGCGACCGGGTAATACAACGCAACACGCTTTCTCAACTCGATATGTGTGTCCTTTTGTTTGTATGGGTCTTGTATGCATAATCGTCATGGACCTTCCGAAAGTACACTTTTGTTATTGTCACGCCGAGAGGAGGGCAAAAGACACTCGCCTGGTAAGAACGCACGCATGTACATGTACATGTGCAGAGGATTGTTTCCAAAGTTAATCAGCGAGAGGCGAGGGAAGGTACAAATAAATCATGATAAATCATGGGGTAGGAAGACAGATGGAAGAAAGGAAGGAAGAAGAAGAAAAATTGTGAGTATTGGAAGGGAAGATTTGGAGAAGGACATTTAAGAGCGTAAGATAGGGTAAAAGGGTAAAGCCCCGTCTTTACCACCCATATCTCAACCCGAACAGAGGGCAGAGTGACGCGGGATTCGGTACTATCCCAAGTCGCTATGCACTATGGGAGGGGTAAGACCTCCACATGTCATTCTGGGGTCGCGGAGCAGGTATAGGAAGGGTGAACCATAGTGCGGGCAAGGGTGTGAAGAAGGGTGTGAAAAAAAAAAAAAAGGCGCACAGGTGCAGTGGCAGGTAGCACGATACGTTTGACGGGAACCCAGAAGTGGGGTTTCCAATTCCTGATATGCTCTGAGGTGTCCACGTTTGGGAAAAACACTGGGCATTCAGTTCAGGAAAAATGGTACCTGGTTCCGTTGCTGCGCCTTACGTCGGTACTGCGTCTTCCACTGCAGTAGTGCCTACACTGTGCCAAGTTGAACCCAGCAAGACTTCCCAGAGACCGGTAGGGACACACCACGGATGGACCGGTAGATAAGGGTCCAGTGGTTGACGGGAAAGTCATGCCTTTGGCACATTAAAGAATTAATGATTTAGGAGTCACTCCAGGTGTACGTGATTCAAACGTTATAGTCGTAGTACACCAACCGGGTAAGGACGCCGAATAATGGCGGCTCCAGCTACGTATACAGTCCATTGTTACCCAACCTGGTCAGGAAACAAATAGCGCCCTTTTGACGCTATACAACACTATGCGGGTAAAATGGTGACATCCACGCGTACCGCTTTGCTTCTGTTCGGGCATTGGCCTATGGCCCCGTCTTTACCACCCATATCTCAACCCGAACAGAGGGCAGAGTGACGCGGGATTCGGTACTGTCGGGTTTTGCAGACGAAAACCGCTGGCTGTCCATTTTGAAAGTGCCTATCTACCATGTCACCATAATCCACACGAGGAGTTTGCGTACCTCAACGTTTAATAGGGAGGACGGATAGAAAAAGAACTTCGGGCTGATCGAGTTGAACAGACCAAGAACCCAGAATGTTCTCTGTCAAGGTCCGGTAGGAGGCGTGCCTGAGTGTGGGCACTTCGCTTAGCCTTGAGTCCAGTCTCCACCAGACTCCTTTGCAGGCTGAGTAAATAGTAGAAATCGGGCAAAAAGGAATATAATTGGCCAGGGGAGTTTAATTAATACCGGCCATAGAAGGACAAGTTTGCCTGCACTAACAGTTAACGTTAATTTAACGTTACAGTTTGCATATTTTCATTCACATACAAATAACGTTTTGAAATACGGTATAACGTTACCCATCCATTTTTTTGTTTGGGCAAAAAAACGCTTAACGTTTAGTAAGTATCAAAAGAAGTGAATAAAGAATTGTACTTTCAACCCTTTGATGTTCGTATTTTACTAACGTTACGTGTAGGTAGCAGAGAAAGTTGTCAAGCCTGCCAAGTTGCTGTAGTAATATCGCCCCTGGCCTGGAAATGGTACAACCTGCATCAGATCACGTGGTCCAGCGGATTTGGCGGGAAGTGCGAAGCCATTTTGTGTGGCATTGCAGTCTGGTCAGAAGTCGCTGTCGTGCAGAGCAGTTTCTCTCCTAAACAGCCGTTTCCTTACAGGCGCGGGTACGTCATATACACACTCATCTTTGGATTGTAACCTTGCATTACTTTGAATGATAAACACTAAAGCATGAATTTAACTAACGCCCATATTTGACCGAAAACTACTGCTAGGATATCGTGGGGAGGGGGGCACAGCCATACGTCAAATAATTTATACGCACTTCAGACTTTAGAAAAGGATCGACTTATAGAGTAGAGTAGAGTAGAGTAGAGTAGAGTAGATTTCTTCGGCCAGGTAGTAACATCCTTCACAGCTCCAGCTAAAGGACTGTAGACAAAGATAAGGATATTGCGTATCAACATCAATGCATTTTGTCTGATTTGACGTCGTTTTTTCTGGTGTCACTTCATTAGAGCGATGCCAGCCACCAGAAAGCCGGTGCGTTATGCCCACAGCGAGGGACACACTGACATCTGCTACGGACAGCACGGCAAGTAAGTTTGGAACGGAACCCGGGAGAGCTGGTGTCAGTATTATTGTAGAGATACTGCTGTTTTAAAATATCAGTTGCTTCTCAGTATACGTAGGCTTTTCATGGACTATGCACTGAGAAAATTATGTGGGTGATGTACACACTCATCTAGCAGTAGTTATATGAAATGGTGAAATCCATCATTATTTTATGACAATGTTATTTTATTGACAAACGTTCCATGTATATATATATATGATTTGAAACATGAGATATTACTTCCAAAAATATGTTGCGATATCTCATTGGTTTGAAATATTACTTATGCATACTTTATGAGATTACATGAAAAATCCTTAACACGCCTGATTGTTGTTGTGTTGTTGAAAAACACCTTACAAAGATTTATTGATTGATTGATTGATTGATTGACACCTGTGTCAGGTACCTGATCACCTGTGGTACTGATGGAGATGTGAGAGTCTGGGAGGGGCTGGAGGATGATGATCCCAAAACCATCTCTGTGGGTGACAGGATCCATGCTGTAGCAGCAAAGGTGCGATGATGTAAAGATTCACTTAAAGTTAAAGCAGTGGTGTTAAATGGCAATACGTCTCCATCAAACTCACTAACACAATATTTTAGATACATGTAACATAAGCTGGCACAATGACAAAATAAGGTAACTGTTGGGTGGAAATTATTGTTTGGCACCAGTACAGACAATAATCCGGATAGGTAGGTAGTGAGTGAGTGATTGAGTGAATGATTATGAACAATAGGTGCTTCCGACTTGTTTTGTTCTGGGCCTATACAGTACAATTTTTTCAATACATGTATTTAATTAGAGATAGTTACCATTGTTGAACACAGTGAAAAAGAGGATAAGTACAGATTATTTTAAGATTAAACAAATAGATAAATGAGCTAAAGAAGTTATTCTATACTAAAAATCCACGAAATTGTGATGCGCAACCTAGTTTTTGCCCTAGGTTGAACACTGGGCAACCTAGCTCAAAAAAGTATTTTGAACACTGATGTGCCATGGCTTTAGGTCCAGACCTGAACCAAAACCTGTAGACTTGAATCCGGACCTGAACATGAGTTTAGGCACTACCCCTGTAAGGGCAAGGAACATAAATTTTTCGAGCTGATCGACCTTTTCTAGCTCCATGATCTGAGGCCTGAGTACCTGAGTGATGAAATATTGCACAATCGATTTTCCAACATGTTCTGCTTATATAAACCCACCAATCACCCAAGTCTTTAAAAAAAATGAAAATAAAAAATAAAATAAAATTATTCCTACCTTCCTACCGACCCTAATTTTTTCAGGACTGAAACAGGAAACACAACATGTTTTTTCCTTGGCCTGACAACAACAAATGTAACGTTAATAATTGGAAGTGATGTTGGCTTTGTTACTCTGCATCTGGTGATGACTGTTTATTTGTAACACAATTGCTGATTGTCTCGTGGAATATACCAGCTCTGTACTTCGATCCATCACTGTTTTTTCCTATCTCACCCCACCAGGACAATCGGCTGCTGACAGGAACGGACTCCAACACGGTCCAGGCTCACACCCTCTCCGACGGCGCACCTGACGGCATCCTGGCCCGCTTCACTGCACCTGTCACTCACCTGGTCTACAGTGAGTCTGGGAAACTACTGGCTGCAGGTGCTAGGTGGGCTGTTAGCTTCTTATGGAAAAAATGTCTTACAGAAAAAATGCAAGAAGTCGTAGCATGCTCAAGTAATACAGCTTGTATCAATGTCACGACCTACTATTGACAGTGACAAAGACCATAAAGTAAGGACCTGAATGCTATGCCTTCAGTCCAGAACTTCTAAAGCACAAGTTCTACTTTTTGTTTGTCCCCCAGTGACTTTAATATCCGAGTGTTGAATGTGGAGGATGAGGACAACACTGCTCAGTCCCTGCTCCCCGGACACCAGGCTCCTGTACTGAGTGTGGCTGTGGATCCAGAGGACAAGTATCTGGTCTGTCTTGCTGTCTGTCTGTTTGTTGTATGAGCCTCTTCATCAGTACTTTTACACATGCTTTCTTCCTTATGTCCATTTCACCATTTAAAACATTCTTTACACTCAAAAGCAATATTTACTTTATGTGGGAATGAGGTAAAAACTTCTTAAGATAGAAGAAAAAGAAGTACTGGTAGACCAAGGCTTTTACTGGTAGCCCAATGTAGCTATGCTCCAAGTCCAAAGTGGGAGTTCTGCCCTTTGTTTCTATATGAGGCCAAGAACATTTTGAATTACCCACATCTGCCTGATGCTGTAACTGTAAGTGTTTCATATTTTTCGTTTGTGACAGGCTTCCTCCAGCTGTGACGGAACAGTCGCCATATGGAACATCACAGAAAAGGTAACTTTTTATAAGTTACATTGCAGCTTGATTTTTTATATTATTTTGCTACATTTAGTCTTTCTATATGTTTGCTACATTATCATCTTTAACCTTCTCCTTGCAGCCTAATGCTGTAACCAATACCAGTTTGGTGCCATCAGACTATCCCAGCAGGGAGAAGGCCCCTAGTGAACTCATATTGTTTGTTTCAGAACCAAGTGAAAAGTTGGAGCGTCCTCTCCAAGTGCAGTGATGTCGACGTGGCTAAGACTCTGTGCAGGTTGGCATGGCAACCCAAAACTGGCAAGGTAAAAGCAGTTTTGCAGTGCAATACAATAAATCTGTTGGATCAAAAGTTGAGACTCTAATCCTGGCACAGATCGTAGCATTTTTTTGGTATCCAATATGAAATGATTTAATGATTTAAATACTGTGTTTCATACATGAATGCTGCTTCTCCAAATTTGTGGTGCATACCTGATGTAATGCATGTAGCTGATGTAATGCATGTAACCACTAGGTTGATGAGGACAGATATTATGGTGCTGGTATTGTAACCTCCCTGTTTGTCTGCAGTACCTGGCTGTACCTGTAGAGAAGGAGGTACAGGTGTTTGAGAAGGACACGTGGGAGAAGGTCTTCACTCTCACAGACAACTCAATAGAACAGGTACAAACTGGGACCTATTGGGGTCTATGTGCTATGTTGGTTATGAATCCCATCCACAATTTTTTAGTGCAGCTACGAAGCCTACAACAGAACCAAGTTTTATATGTTTTAGAAAAGTGGATATGAAGGTTGTGTAGTTCTCTAGACGTGTTCCTATTGCAAAAATTTCTCTCAATGTTCCCATTGTGAGAAAGTGTGTCCTTTTTTCAGCCGATTTCCCTGGTAGCCTGGTCTCCCAACGGAGTTTTGTTGGCAGGAGCCTGTGTGGATGGCTCCATACTAGTATGGGACGTGCCAAGCAAGAACTGCGTGGAGAGGTAAGAGACTGGCAGAGAGGATGCTAACATTGTTGGTACCGCATGATTTCAGTTTGCTGTCAGGTCACACTATTTCATTCTTTGAAGCCAAGACTTAACAAGTTGAATAGGTGTGGCCTTATGTATACTCTGTTGATCTGCAAAACACACCTGTGGTGTTTGTAAGGTCTGTTTATGCCTGCCTCTCCCCAGGGTGAAACATGACAAGAGTCTGACCATCTGTGGGCTGGTGTGGAACCCTGCAAACAGCACTGAGATTGCCTACACAGACGTGCAGGTAGTCATGTTCTCACAGTTACTGTCTTGTAGCCCTTACTTGTTGTCAAAGAAAAAAGTTGTACTGTTGCTGTCTTGCAGCTTTTGTTGTATGGATGAGATGAGACAACAGAGTGCAGGTAATCATCATGTTCTTACAGATACTGTCTTGTAGCCATTGTGTATGGATAAGATAGATTATTCTTAGAGTTAGAATTGACACCTGTTTTCACCGAAAAAAAGGTTGTACTGTTGCTGTCTCGTGGCTTTCATTATGTGGATGGGAAATATTAGAACCACGTAGAATACCTTTTTCTAAAAACAGTTAAGGTTGACTGTTGTACAGACAAGCATTGTTACTGTATGGTTATAGTATGTTGACGATTGTAATGATTTACTTTCCTCCTTGCTGTCCATTGCTTCAGGGCCAGCTGGGCCTGGTGGAAAATGTTGCCCCAGGGTCGTCAAGCAAACAGGTGAGGCAGACTTTCAAAACAAGAAATGGTCAATTCACATATTTTTGTTGCACAACTTTCAAAACAATAAATAGAATACTATTATTTGATATATCTGTGCAGTAATGTCTGATGAAAAAAACTTGACTTTTGTTTCTCTCCATCAACAACTGAAGTCGGAGGTATCAGACGACCCCATGGCGGCCATGTTTGACGGAGACGATGATGATTTGCTCCTGTCGGCTGGTGACCATGACGACGGTTCCCATAGCAATGCCCCTGGAGACCCAGATGATGATGACTCCATGCCAGTGCCAACACAGAGGAAGCGTATAAAAGCCAACATTTTTGACGATGACGACGCTTCTATGGGTAAGAAATGTGCTGCTTGAAGATTTGAGATTGTCGTATTCAAGTTATTGCCATGCCTTCCCAAGTAGATAATGATGTGATCATTAACATGTGTTGTTCAGGTGCGGACAGTATTTCCATGAAGCCAGCGTCGGACCTACTGGATGATGTGGACAGCATCTCAGGACTCCCATCCCGGGCACCCCCCCAGCCGGTGTACCAGGGTCCCAAACCCACCCCCCTGCAGCCAGCCTTCCAGCCAGGCTCCACTCCAGTCAGCCTGGCTCACAGGTTCATGGTGGGTACAACATTTCAGTACTAACCCATACACTAACCCATACACCATCCCATACACTAACCCAGGCACCAACCAGCCTATTTACCAGGGTCTCAATTTTGAGTTATTCATTTCAGAAACATGATTTCCATTCTTGCTCTGTGAGTGTAACTGTCCACATTTCCCTTCCTGTAAGGTGTGGAACTCCGTGGGAGTTGTGAAGTGCTACAACAGTGAGGAGGAGAACTCCATCGACATTGAGTTCCACGACACGTCGGTGCACCACTCCATGCACGTCACCAACCACCTGAACCACACCCTGGCCGCCCTGTCTGACCAGGCCGCGCTCCTCGCCTGCGAGGGCTCCGACGACTCACCAAGGTGGGGCTGGGGTGGTCTTAAGGATTAATAAATCACTGTGCTGTATTAAATAGAAAAGGAAACAAAATGAGAAAAAACAAACCATGAAAATATATTATTATTACTATGACTATGAATCTCATAAATGGGCACAAGTGATAAGAAACCAAACTGAGCCAGACCATGTTTTTCTACTCTTGTCAAAACTGCACCAGAGTGTGTCCTGCAGAGAAGTCAGTGTATGTAGCCAATGAGACAGTACAGTTTTGGGTTTGTCATGGTTTCTGTATTTACGTTTTTTTAATGATTTCTACAGTAAGACGGTTTGTGATGATTTTTATGATTTCTACAGAAAGCTTGTTTGTGATGATTTTTCTGATTTCTGCAGTAAGCTGGTTTGTCTACACTTCTCCTCCTGGGACAACTCCAAGGAGTGGACAACGGCCATGACTGATGGAGAAGACATACAGGTGGGTTCTCTCAAGGTCAAATCCCTCTTCTCTAGCTTTTCAACTAAGAACTGTACATTCTTAGGTGAGATGATACCAAAGGCCTAAAGAATGTCTTTGTGGCCTATAAAAATTTACATTGAAGACTGTCTCCCCCAGGTGCTTGCCATTGGTCAGGGCTGGGTTGCCGTGGCCACAGACAAGAGGCTGGTCCGTGTTTGGACTGTTGCCGGGATACAGAAGGATGTGGTCAGCATCCCTGGACCAGTGGTTTCCATGGCAGCCTATGGAACGCAGCTGTTGGTGGTGTACCACATGGGCACAGGTTTGTTTGTTTGTTTGTTTGTTTGCTACTTTTGAATGCTACATGGGTTAGGTTTGTTGGCAGCAGGATTGAAAGCATACCCAGTAATAGTGTCATAAACATTTGATCTGAAGGGTCTAAGTGGCTAGTGTTTTTTTAACGAATTTACTCAGTGCAAGGCCAAGAGACCACATCTAGGCACTAAGTTCAGGGTACTGGAACAGCAGCTCTGAGACATCAGTGCTCAAGTCAAGCTTAACCCACTCAGAGTGTGGACTAACTGACCAAATAGGAGAAGAAGGGGTTACAAAGGCTGCTTTGATAACTATGCATGCTATGACAAAAATAATGACACCAGAATATAGGCATGATAGATGGCAGTATACTTTATCAAGCAGCATCTCATAGCTTCAAAATGTGAAAATGTAACATTCCATGTTCTCCATCTGTTGTTCCCAGGTATCCCAGGAGACCAGTTGCTAGGCGCCCAGCTGCTGGAGGTGATGGGCAGGAGGAGGAGGAAGGTGATGGAGGGACATCTCCCCATCAACCCAAAGGCCACCCTGACATGGATAGGGTAGGGTCAAATTGTCTATACAGTGAATGGCGTATCATACTTTTTTTTAGCTGTGCATCCTGCATTCACAGGTCCCTAATGTACTTTAGTTCTATCCTTCAATAGTTCTTAATAAGAGAACAAATTTTTGTATACAAATGTGGTTTTCTTCTGTGTATGTTTGTATGTGTGTGAGTATGTGTCTGTATGAGAGTGTTTTACACCAGAAGGTGTAACCTGTTCTCCTGTCCTGCAGGTTCAGTGCTGAGGGCACGCCGGTGACCTATGACTCCTCCGGCGTGGTGAGGATGATGAACCGAGGCCTGGGCTGCAGCTGGACTCCTGTCGCCAACACAAGAAGTCACGTAGGGAGAACAACTTTCTGTTCTTACAATATTTGTAACACAGTCAAGCCTGTACTAGTGACCACCTCTGCCTAAGGAACAACTGTGTTTCAAATGTTGGGGTTTACTTAGAAACGACACTGTATTTTTAGACTATGGTCCCTATTTTGTTTTGTTTGTTTTTGTTTTTATTTATTTGCACACTGCTCCAGGTTTATCTCCTTTCTTTTTACCTCTCCACACAGTGCAAGGGTAAATCAGACAACTACTGGCTGGTTGGAGTCAACGAGAACCCGCAACAACTCAGGTATTCGTCTTTTCTGTATGCTGCCTGTAGAGGGTGAGAAGATTACTCCTGATCTATAAGTATAGGAATGACACCTATCAGACCTCACAAGAAATGCATCTACTAACCATTTTGCATTCATGTAAGAGAAGAACCTCAGTATATTCCTTGTATTTAAAACATGGAGATACATCTCTTTTATGACCCACCTGTGCCCAGGTGTATCCCGTGTAAAGGTTCGACATTCCCCCCTGTACTGCCCCGCCCTGCTGTCACCGTGCTGCCCTTCCAGGTCCCGCTGTGCGAGCTGAATACGGACAAGAGTCAGCTGGAGGTAAGGGCTACACCTTCTTGTTTTTCTTGGAGATGCTCTATGTGTGCTGCAAGTTTGGGAAACAACCTGAGGATCTTTCCTTCCAATTCTTTCACTGTTGAGAGTTTCCTCCGAAAGCCGGGCTGCAAATACTGAGCATTTTAGCTCGCTAAAGTCATTTTCTTCACTCTCAAATAGTGTATTTTCTTGCAGGTTTCAGTTGGGTGTTTCAAGCCCTGTATACCAATTGTTTTTTGACAAATCCCTGACTGTGCCCAATACTTTCTTTTACCTTTAAGGAAAAATTGTAATGAACTAATTTGTTTGTTTCCTGCAGGAGAGCTTCATCAGAAGCCGGTTGTTCAGTGGGCACTTCCAGTTCCTGAGCTCGCAGGGATGGGAGGTGGATGACCTCGCACGTGCAGACGTACAGCGGGAACAGGATGACACACTCATGAAGCTCTTTGCTGTGAGTCTTCTCCTGTTGTCTTTTTATCCATTTGAAATCTGTTAAGTTCTGATGGCTTTTCAAAACAAGGTACAGTTCTGACAGAGGTTGTTTTCCCTTGAGTGTCCACCTTTGTACAGTGGCAAATGAAACCTGTGTAAAGCCTCTCAGATTTTGGAGCTTGCAGCAGGAAAACAATACTTTGAACACAAGAATGGCAATTATGATAGAAGTAGTAAAATTGACAATGGTAATGCTTAAATTGAACAGATAAAAACCAAGGCAACCTCTGAGCCAACCCTCAACCTCTGAGACAACCCTCAACCTTTGAACCAACCCTTAACCTTTGAATCAACCTTCAACCTTTGAACCAACCTTCAACCTTTGAGCCACCTCTCAATCTTTGACCCGACCTGACCTCTGTGTGGTTGTGCTATCAGCTTGCCTGCAAGGCTGACCGGGAGTGTCGAGCTGCAGAGCTGTGTGAGCTGATGGACGTGAACCGGCTTAACTTCGCCATCAAGTACGCCAGTCGAGTCAAGCGCATCGCGCTGGCAGAGTTCCTGAACGACCTGGCTAGGAGGAAGGCCGAGGAGGAGGCTGAGGAACAGCAGGAGGAGGAGGAGGAGGAGGAGCAGGACTTCAGGGGATACCTGGATGCTCAGTTAGTTTTATTTCTTTGTTACATTTATCCAAATTGTTTTTGTTTTGGAGGTTTCTTTGTGAAAAGAGGCTATGGATGGATTTTTATAACAATTGGTATGTGGTTAGGACTTGACCTAATGAAGAAGTGACAAGATTTTTAGCCCTGTCTGGCCTGGCAACCTTGTTTGGTTGTTGAAAGTCTAGTTGAACAGTGGGATGATTGTTGTTTCTGGCAGGTGCAACCACATCGAGACGGAGTGGTCCCAGCCCAGCACGCCGTCGGTCCTGAGGAGCTCCGGCAGCTCCAGACAGGCACCACGGCAACGACAGGTCCAGCAGGAGGAGGAAGAGGAGATGGATGATGGGGAAGAGCAGGAGGAGGAGGAGGAGGCAGACATCAGTAGAAGATCAGCTCCCATTCTAACCAAAAACACAAAGTCGTCCTACTCAAAGACTGCACTCTCGCTGACACAGGAGAGGAAAAATCCTTTCAAGGTGATCTGCTTTACGTTAGTATGAGCGGAGTATTGTTTTTGGTCTGTCTGTCTGTCTGTGTGTTTTCTGTGGTTCCCAATATACACAATGCAACATTACCATACATCTTCCATGCTGCTTTTCTTCTCTGTGGGACTGAAAGGGTCACAAAGCAAATTGGGTAAGGGGGTGAAGCTCGCCATCTCTGATTGCCCTGATTTCCTTTGTGACAGGTCCATTTACATTATGTCTTTTTATTCACCATGGAGTTTGTAAACGTCTTCCCACCCACGTCTTCAGGTGTCCTCCCAGCCCAAGACGCCCACTGAGGCGCCCCGTGGCAGCAGTGTGTTCGACAAGATGAAAAAGACGAGTCCTGGCAGTAGAGCCAAGAGCAAAACAGGTACGGCAACTTTATAACTAAGAGCAAAACAGGTACAGCAAATTTATGTACAGCTTTACACCAACGGAACAGGTACAGCAATCTTATGCACAGCTTTACACTAACAAAACAGGTACAGCAATTTTATAATTTTTATGATAATTTTTATTTGCAAACTCATGCCCAAAGGCTAATTGCAAGGGAACACAGAGATACTGTAACATAAAAAAAGGTCCATAGATCTAGTCCATAGATCTATCTGATGTTTATGACCAGTGGAAGAGTAGTTCAACTGTTCATTTGAGCTAAACTGGTTTGAGATCACTTTCTCATATGCAGGGGACTGACAGAGGCATGTCCAGCTCTGCCAGGGTTAAGGGGACCATGTTTTCTCCTTTGACCCTGAGCGACCTTTCCTGACTCTTATGGACTCACTCCTACATTTTCAGGATCCGATTTCCTTGGCCCCAAGGAACCTTATCAGTCATCTTATCAATCCATCCTTGGTTTTGTTTCTTTAAGGACTAGGTGACTTGTACTCCCAGGTTTGTTTTGAAACAAAAGACAGCAAAGTTGAACAAGAAAATAAACATTTATACTTTAAATATGTCAGGGTTCTATAGACAGGCATGCTGGAAACATTCTGTTTAAGAGAATGAAACCTTTTTCTTCTGGAAAGTTAGGCAAGCAAATATTTATGCTGCCGAGGATTCTATATACTTTGGAGACTTTCTAGTTAAGAAAGAATAATGGAACATTTGCCAGGGATCGTTGAGCTGAGCTGGCCATTCCATGATTGACTTTGACAAGTAGTTCAGACAGATGCATGCTTAGTTACATGTTACAACTAACTTGTCCAGTATGAAAAAGTCTTAGAAGGAGTCATGTCATACTCTTAAATCAAGAAAGTTTAACAAAAGTCCAGATGTAACATAAACCAGCTTGTTACATCTGACTTGTCTAATGTGAGAAAGTCTTACATGGAATGCAATGCTCTTAAATCAAGAGTGTCTTGATCACAAGTCAAGATGTAACATAAACCTACTTGTTACAGGTGACTTGCCTAATGTGAGAAGTCGTGGAAGGAACGTGAAAAAGTCTTGGAAGGAGCACAATGCCCTAAATCAAGTCTGCTCTGATCACAAGCCAAGATGCCCTGGCAACACTGGTTCCTTGCCACTTCTGGTTCCAAGTTAAAATTAGGCAGGCCTCTGACACTTGGCAGGGAAAGTTTGGGTCTTCTTACCGCTCCCAGGCCGAACACTTGTCTACTGAGGACAGGTCGCTAAAAGAAAAGTGCTTTTAAAGCTGTGAGGAATTCCAGCAATTCCGTTATCGCAAAAAAAAACACACATATTCTGCCCCAGTATGTCTGTGGGAAAGGAAAGTTTTGTAAAGTGGTGCCAAGGTACTGTAATCTCTCCCATCAGACCCAGCTTGATACAGGTCTATTCACAGGGTAGTTCTGATAAGATTAACAGTCTGATAGTCCTGGGAAAGAGGTGGGAAGGTATCTGCCTTAGGCCACTTCAATTCATTTTCTTAGTTCTCAGACATTTCTTTAGCAAAGCTTCAGCAAGAGGTCAATGTGAAAACAGACTGCTGGGAGAGTTCTAGGGAGTAAATGTGTACCACAGTACAGACTTCTCCCTCTGACTCTGTTTTCATGTTTATCTTCCAGTGCAGTATTACATGTATTTTTTTAGATCTGATAAACCAAGAAATCAAATTGGCATTGACTAAAACAGCAAGTGTGTTGTTGTTGTGGGTCTGTTACAGGCTGAACATGTTTCTGATTATACAGTAGGATACAAACCAGGAACATCAACAAACACCTCAGACTTACATACAACAGTGTGTCACCTGGACAGGTGGACAGGCTCCAATGAACTCAACAAACAGTTGAGCTACACGTCCACTAGTTGTGACAGAAAAGACAGATGCTATGTACTCTTGTTACAGGGTCATTGTACCAGGGAAATTCCCCTAGCTCATTTCCACAAGTAAAATGAACAGTGGACCACGGCTTAACATCCTGTCCTAAGGACTGTCACCCTTTCCAATAGCGTGCAAGTTAGGCGAGTGACAACAGACAGGATTCGAACTCATGATTCTTTGTCCAGAGGCAGGATCACTAACCACTGGATTATACACACTTACATTTGTGCTTGTAGCAACTTGACTTCCCTGCAAGTTTACCTGAGTTCATACAGGTGGTTTGTTGCTTCATCCCATGCTTGAGACAGGCCCACGTTGTGAAGTAAAGAATTTGATCAATGTTTCCTTTTCGACTTAAGCTAGCTTATACCCATCATGTTGTCTCTATTTTCAGCCCTGAGTCCAAGAGGTGACCAGAAGACTGCCAACAAGACGTCTGCCACGTCTAAGAAACAATCTGTACGTACGACAACAGCTTAGAAGGTTCACAAAGTAGACTAAGAAAAGCATGAGATGAATGTTGTACATATTGTATATGTATTTATTTCAAATCTGTTACATAGCACAAGCCAAAAACAATTCTTTGCCTTCTTAGGGTGAAGAAATAACAATAAACAAGGTACAGTCAAACCTGCCCAAGAAGACCACCCAGGGGACCGATAAAATCTGGTCACTATACACAGGATTCTTAATACTTGTGTCAATGGGAAAAATTATCTAAGGGACCACCAAAAATTGGTCACATTGGCCAGGTTGTCCTTACGTAGAATTGGTCACTAGTACAGGTTTGACTACATCTAATATAGAGTAATAACCATGAAGCACATGCAAATGTGATTGGACTTTGGAAACTTACTTTATCCTAAAAGGATTGACTGGGAAACCTGCCAATTAGATGTGAGAAAGCAGGTGAATCTTGTTGAAGTTCTGTCACTTGTGTTTGTGGCTTGTTATGTAGGTAGTGTATAAATCCCATGTGGTTTATGTATGTTACATTAGCATAATGAAGAAGACAGGGGTAATAGATTCTGTCATTTTCTATTCCGGATCCTTGTCTTAATTAAGAACTACATTAAAAATTACAATAAACAGAGAAAAGCACATACAACCGTACGAAGGGAACCTCCTGCAACTTGACTGGGAAAACTTCCAGTTCAACATTGAAAACAGGTGGGTGTTGCAGAGTTGAGGTTCTGTCACTTCTGTTTGTGTCCTTCTGTCAGCCGTTTGGAGTGGTCTCAACTGGACGTCACACCAAGCTGTCCACAGACGTCACAATCACCACCAGACAAACCTTCTGACCCACAGAGAACCTGCTTTTGATAAGAACGGGATTTTCTCTAAACTGTAACAGATACACATCATTACTGCAAGATTACTGTCTGCTGCTGCCACCATACTGAAGTTTGAACAGAACCTATGACACTTTTCACTTCCAAACAACCTACACATGTATTTGGCAACAACAAAGTCAGGAGTTGATCCTCAGGTTCAGGGGAATGCAGTGTGGATTCAAGTTTTCTTCACAGCTGTCAATTTTCATCTTGTCCTTTTTTACTTTGAAATGTCTGACAAGCAGGGAAATATGGCATTGATATATATATATTCTGTCTCTACCTTGTGCAGACCCAGAGCACCTTACTGATGGCTGCCAAGAAGCCCAGGAAGCAGGAGCCTGAGAACCAGCCCAAGACGTCTTCGGTGGGCCAGGAAGAAAACAAGAAGTCAGTAGGATTCATTAGTTAAGATAGACAGATTTTTTAATGAAAGATAAACTTCTTGGTACTGCTGATACACACTTTTTCTCTGAGTCACATCAGTTCTGACTCCTAGGATTGTGAAGGGGTTTGACCTGTTGTGTGCTGCATTTGTTTGAATGTTTGTTTAGGCCTGACTATTTGTGTTCACTTCATGTATTTGTTGTTTGTTTAGGGTAGTGAAGGGGTTTGACCTGTGGTTTGAGCAGGAGCGGGCAGCGCTGCAGGAGGAGAACATGGAGGAGAGCGAGGCCGGACTGTTCCAGCTGGCCATCCGTGGCTGGAGAAAACTGGACAAGCAGGAACAGAAGGTTTGATTTGTTCATTCTCAGATTTGAAAAAGAAATATTGCTGTACTGGAAGATAAATATGCAACCAGAGTCTGACTCTAAGTCCCTGCAAAAATAAATAAATTTACAGTACTCAGTGATGAAGTGATAGAGGGCCAGAATGTGACGCCGGCTGGTGACAAAACTTAGGGAGAGAATCCTGAAGATGTGAACCATTCTCCCCTCAGGCTGCTGGCACCACTCTGAGCAACAGGTCTCCTATAAACAGTCCTGCTGTCTCCCCCAGGCTAGTCTTCTTTATATCAGGCAAACAAGGGACAAAATTAGCCCAAATTTCTGGGATGGGCAGTCTGGAAATAAGACATAACATCCAGAAATAGGACACAAGTATATTTTGATTTCTCTAACAAGCGATAACTTGGCTTGAATTGCCCAAACTTGTCCATGAAATGGGGCTTCTTGTTTGTCAGTCTGTTGGGTGAGACTTCTGTTTCAGCAAATGTAATTGTCCTTTCCACTACATGGAGTCTGTGATTCAAAATTGGGAAGGACAAAGTCAAGGGCAGACGTCACACCCAAGGTTACCACAACATGGCAACCAAGTCTCCAAGCTTTGTAAACAGTAATTTGACATTACAAGGATAAAGATCTGATGTAATATACTATATTGTAGTATTCTACAATTCTGCAAGCTTTGCAAAAAGATTTGGAATTTTGTCCTTACATGTTATGTTTGTCTGCAAGTCATGACGACAAGTTATAACCACCAGGAAAAGAAAGAGCATCTTCAGAGCCCAGCATACAAAACTATTTAACCACAAACTGATCAGCTTGGGCATTGTAGTCTGCTGGGGTCATAGGTCAAGTCCATTGATGTGGGTGACCTCTGGCAGTTTACTTGACCTTTTGATCTTGACCTTAATCGCTCTTACAGGACGATACTGTATTTCCTGTTTCCGTAATTTCAGACAAAACACTTGTCACATTGACTTTAGAGGGACACCAGGGCTTTGGTAAATCTGATACTGACAGTTATTTTGTCAACTTGTTGCTGAAGAAATGGTAACTTTTACATACCCTTTGAAAGAGATCTAGTAGTTTCTTTTAATCAGTATGGAGTCTGGGCTTCCGCCATGCCTTTTAACAGATTGATGTATCTGATTTTGTTTTATCAGATTTTCCCTGTATCTTTTCAAGTTCAAAGTGACAAAGTTTTAATCATAATGTTCTGACAATACTAAACCAGACTTGAGGAAAAATCAGAAAATTTTAAAGGTATGACATTCTTCGCACTGCTGACACCAGAAACAGGTGCTTAAGAAATCAGTTGGCTTGTCTTAATAGGACACTTCAACCTCCTTAATGACAAACCAAGAACAGGTGGAGAACTCCCTCCCCTCCCCAGGCAACAATTACAAGGTCAAACATGTCACCTTGAGCACAAAATTGGTTCTGGGAATCGGAAAGCTACAGTTTCAGGTTCTGGCATGTTTATTTTGGGGGTGACCCAAGGAGGGAGGCAGAAGTTCTGATACAACACAGGAGGGAACACAGGGCAAGACTCAGAGCCAAACATAGAAACTTTTTGCTGACAGTGGTCTGTGATTCTAACGAGGATCAATCATAGGAGCTTTTGGAGCAAGGTTTTTCGACAGTAGGACTTATTTTGTAACCTGCCATGGCAGTGGGAATACTAGATTCTCTTGGGCTTGGACAAGTTTGAGTAGATTTGTACATTGTTGTACCATACCTGTACATGTTGGAATTTGGTTTTTAGCTTGTGAGTAAGACCTTTGGACAGGAGGAGTTACCCTTATAGCACATGTCATGACCAGGGAGAGGAAATATTAGATTGTCCTGGGATGGAGGTAGATGTGTGAAGTGTTACTGTACATGTCCTAAGTAAGTAAGTACTGCAGAGCTTGAAACTGGGTTACACATGTTATACATTAAGTCAAGTTTGTGTGGTCTGTAGACCTTACCTGCTGCCCCAGCTACAGTTCCTGCTGTGTTGACATTGGTTAGCTGTCATGGTACAGTAGGCAGGGAACCTTCTGGGCCAGTAAGGCTCCGAGTTGAAATCCAGCTGTTAACGTTCCTCCACCCTGCTATCATGCTACTGGATATGGTTGCACTGTTGGCGACCTTCGGCTGAATTTGTTAATCCTCAGAACTGAAGGAACTTGATTTTGTAGAAAAAAAGATAATTTCCTTGATACATGTATATGTACTCGTATATATGCTGTTTTTTAGTGAGCTCATTTGTTTTGTTTCCATCCATCTTTTCTCACACAGGACTGGAACGAGAAGGCCAGACAGATGTCCGACTCAACATCACAAGACACCGACCTCAAGAAAAGGAAGCGTGAATCCGAAAGTGAAGAAACCTCCCAAGGAGATGACGAGGGTCTTAAGGGAGTAAAAGCGGGAGACAAAACACTTGAAGAAGCCGGCAGTCAGGCCAAGAAGAAGAAGCCCCTCTCTACCTCCGTCAACAGCAAACTGTCGGCGTTTGCTTTCAACAAAGACTAAAGTTTGGGCTGTGTGTGGAGGATGTTTATGTGCCTGGTGGGTAGGATGGAGGGAGTGCAGGCTGGGGTGTGGAAGGAGAAACAAAAACCATCACAGATGTTATTTTTCTCTGCCATCAGTGAGAAACGACTACAAATATTAAGATTTAACACTTTTTAGTTTAGTTGTGGGAAGTCTTATGAAATTGAAAGTCACATGTCTCCATAGCTATAGGTAAAGGTAAAGGTTAAGTAAAAAAATGTGAAAAGCAAAATAACAATGCTGACAGGACTAATACAGATTTTTATAAATTCTGACAATATTAGACTTAAATCTATAGCCATTGATTGTATTGAAGCACCAATAAATTATCCTGTTGTTTTAACTTCAACTGGCAATTCTGCTTGGGATTACAAGATACCTGGTGTAACGGCCCAGAATGTGCCCTGGCCAGAATGTACCCCTGGCCAGATTGTATTCCAGCGAAAAGGTACCCCTGCTACACTGGAATACACAAAAACAGTACATAATCAGCAAAAATGGACATTATAGGGGCTGGCTGCAGAGGTTGTCCATGTTACACCAGGTTTGTCTGATATTTGTCAAACAAGGAAGAAGTTGGTAATCAAGGTGAAACTGTTGACACAGTTACAAGAAAAGTGACTCACTAGAACAGATTTTGAACAAACGCATCAGCTGTGAACTTAAGTGCTACTTCTGGCACTTCCGGAAACCTGGCCAGCATCGTCAGTAACTGGTCAAATCATGTTAGCTACCACCGCAGATGAGCTTTGATGCTGATACTTATTTAAGATGTTGATCAGTTCACACACACTGTTGCCAACCAACTGCTTAAGTAGGTTCAAGGAACACGTGTTTGTGTTTGAAGACAATTAGGTGTATAAAGTCGGCTCCTTGAAGACTTGGCCGCATTTCCCGTCTTACACGTCTCACCTTTGGACCAGTTTCCGCAGACCTGTTTTTGATTTTGTGATGAAGGTCAGACATCCAGGTGCTCCATAGTTGATGGATACTTTGTTCCGACATCCATCTGTGGCTTTGAGTTGCCACTGGGTACGCTTTACGGACAAACGTAAAGGTAGCGTTAATGTACATACTAGTAATATTTAAGCACACGTAGATATTATTACATGAAGTAACTTAAAGCTTGAGAAAACGGAACCTTTAAGCATGCTTTAAGAGTGGAAGCACACACTGGTTTCCGTGAAATGCACATTATAGGAATTATAGGATAAGAGGCTCAGCAGCGTGGTGTGCTCTAGTGGTTACCATTTTTTCCGGAGTAATCCCGACCGACCCGTCGATGTTCGGTGAGAGAGCGGAACAAAGACACCCGCCAGTGTCACACTGCCGACGACCTTCGGCGGAATTCTTTGATCGTTAGGTGGTCGCCGAATCACCAGAGAGTGGAGCGTATTTTTAATTTACCCTGTCACATAGGATGGAGCTCGGTCACCTGCGAACACCGGCCGATCCCTAGAAAACCGCGCAGTGATCGAGAGACCGGCCGTATTGCTGCCGACGTGTCTTTTCATGGCTGGCCAACTCGTCGGGCGAGCAATTTTCCAGCTGTGTGATGCCGGCTGTATAAAGGAGGGTCACGCCAAGTTGACGCTTGCTCAAGAACTGGCTACTGACCTCCCCTTCTTATGGACTTAAACCTACTTTGGCGAACAGGATTTGTGCTGTAATCTGCAGCGGAGTTGACTACACGTGGAGCCTTAATTTGTAAAAACAGGTCATGTACGTGTGTGTGTGTGACCGTGTATGTGTGTCTGTTTGTTTGTCATTGTGTGTTCGTATAGTTGAGTGACTACGTGGTCGGGGAATCCCTATCCACACACCACAAAACGTCAGGCACAGGAATTTAGGTCCAGAGGTCCCGAAGCTGGCCAGTATGGAGCCAGTAGGAAGTTGGCCCGGCTGTTAGCCGGGTTCCAGTGGGAAAACATAGACGGGGACATTCACAACTAGAGGTCGGAGATCTCATGCCTTCGTCAGAGGGACATTGTTCTAGAGAAATGAACATGTGTATTCTTTACTTTTTTAAATAATCAATTTGGTCTAGAATACAAAAGAATCTCTGTACTCCTTTTTATTCTATGGAACACTGTGAAATGGTTCGCCACAGATTTACAGACTCACTGTCATCTGTGTTAGCTATTTGATTTTGGACTGTTACTGGGGAATGAGTACTGTTACAAGAAATTTTGCTTACTGTATTATGATCAAAGTGTCACAACAGTGTTGCAAAATGTAATTAGAGAGGGTGCGATGAAAGGCGACTGAGGAGAAGGGATTCAAATAATCTGAAAATGGGGCTGGAAATAGCAATAGGACGATAATTATTCTTAAGGGAAGGATTCAGGTTTTGTTTCTCGATTATTGGAATGAGAGTTACCCTTAACGCACTAGCATAGCGGAAAACAAAAGAGAGAGCAAAATGGTAAGCCGAGGTCCCGCATGCTTTAGATGCTCAGCTGAAAGACCGTCAGAATCACAGGACTTCCCGTTCTGAAGTCTGTTGATTGCTGCGCATACCTCAGGTGCAGGTGCCGACATTCCCGGGTCATAGCTGACCTCAGAATAGATTGTGTCATCTACAGATTGTTTACAGTCATTGGGAGCAACAGAGTTCAGCAGAGAGTCGTAGTAACGCCTCCACATGCTAGTGATATCAGACGCACCGCTGTGGCCGTCGATGTTACATGGGAAGTTTGGCTTGGAGCCATTTTGAGACCGCAGCGTAGACCAGAAGCCGACTTGACCCCCTTTATGCAGACTAGAGGCGAGCGCATCTGCCCTGTGCAGGGCCTCCGCACGTCGACACTCTCTTAAAGCTAGTTTAAATTTTGCCCGAGTTGATCTCATTAGGTCCCAAATGGCCCCATGCCTCGGTCGATTAAATCCGCGCCAGAGAGAAAATCATCTCGGGCTGCAATATGGTACTCTTTGACGACAGAATTCCAAACAGGTATCGCGTGGGAGGTGCCACATTTTCCTGTGGGGAGGGATGTCGTAGCTGCACTTTCAAGAGCTCCGACTATAGCAGAGATAAAATTGTCAAGAGAAGTTCTGTGGTCATTGTTCTTACAGTTAGGATTTAGACATAAAAGAGCGTTGATTGGCAATTGGATTTCAGATAAGAGGGCATCGGCACAAGTGTGGTACCGTGCCAAGTCAGAGGGGGATGCACGTTCCCAATTGAATCTCTTTGGGGGTAAAATTCCGTCACCAGCTGTGTTTGTAAACACAGGAGCCGATGTCCAGTCGAATGAAACCCAGAGAGGGAAATGATCGGATGGGGCAATATCATACATAACACACATTTCTGAGATACTAGCAGACATAGTATCGGAGCAGACGCAATGATCAAGCCACGACGTCGACCCATGAGCTTCGCTGAGGTACGTAAAAGTATACCCAGGAAGAAGGTCGGTGTCCCTTACATGGAGGTTATTATGATTATCATGACAAAAATTGTACAACAGTGGGGAGAATATACCGTCCGGGCGCGTATTAAAGTCTCCCATGATACAGACGTTGGTCACACGTCACATTGGTCTGTTGTATTATAGACTCGATTTTACCTGATTTGTCAATGAAAATATCCATGTTGTTAGTGGATTCTACTGGTAGATACACACAAATCAGAAGGAGTTCACAGCTCACATCATTATTGATTCGTAAGGCTAAAAGTCGATCATCATCCTCGCTCACAATACTCACAGTTATTCCGAGAGACTTCCGCCAAAGGACCGCTACGCCACCATAAGGGCGACCATGTAATATGCCTTTAACCAAGTCTACAGCCGAAGTGCCATACGTTAAGAAGTCCTTATCCAGACTAGAGAGAAAGTCTAAATCGTTCGGCAGGAGCCAGTGCTCCTGTAAGAGGATAATGTCAGAAATCTGGCACAGGTCCTTGACAGCTTGGGCAGCGTTCTTAACGGAACGACAGTTAAAGGATGCCACATTTAGCGTGTCTGAGCCAGTCTTCATGGTCTCGGTTGCGAGGTGGAAGAGGCACGTCTACCGTGGAATCGCCTAACGAGTACGCCACACGGCCAGAAAGACGGGGACAGGATTTCAGCTACAGCGTCGCTGTCTATTGACACCCGGAAAGAAGAGTAGGAGTCAAACTTAGTCGGAAGGTCCATACAGGAGAGCGTCCGATCATGCGACAGGTTGTCGTGCAGATACCGTTCGACGTCTTCCTACATGGTGTCGAGGCCCAGGCGCGTGACAAATATCTCGACTGGCCTGGCCTTGCCTTGATCGCAGACAGTGTAGAAGACTTAGCAGTGCCAACCACTGCTCTGGATCTGTTTTTTCTCCTTTTGACCAAGTTGAACCCTTCCTCGTCGGGGGCTGCGAGGACACCCGATCTGTTGCGTCGGGAGGAGGGGGGCGATGAGCGAGAAGCCTGGGCAGGGTCCTTCGAGACAAGGGACTTGGGTTTGGTAGCGACACCCTGACCTAGGACGTGTGCTTGAGTGAATCCCACAGTTTGCGATGCTGACGCCCTCACGTCCTTCAGGTCCGCGATTTCTCTGCGAAGGGCCGCAATGTCGGCTTGCACTTTCACATTGTCAACGGTAGTGGCCCAAATGACTTTCATTTCCTGTCGTATCACTTGAATCTCCTGGAAGCACAAGCTGAAATCCGTGAGTTCCAGCTCAACGACAGGAAGACGGAGGGATGCAGACGCAAAGGTAGGAAGCGTCAGCGGGTCGGCGGAATGTACAACCCGCAAGATGTCCGACATATTTGTGACGGACTTGTTGGCGTCTTGGAGTTTCTTGAAGCGCTCGCTGGGCTTGCAAGTGTCAAATGCCAGTTTCTTGGCGTCTTCAATCTCCTCCTCGGTGTCAGTCTCCAAGCACAGTTTCGTGACAATATCGCCGGGCATCTTGTCCATCTTATTGACGACGAAGCATAACAGGTCGTTAATAAAGATTTTGTTTGGCTCACCCTGAGTAGAATCTACCGGTGGGGATCGCTTGTCGGAGCAGCGTTTGCAAAGATTCAGGTCTCCCTGGTCGAGCTGTGCTCCCGGGGCATGGCAATCTTCACAGGACGGCATTGTCCAGATGTGGGGAGGGGAGCTGTGCTGCCGACGTCGCTCTAGAGATCCCCCAATATTCCAGAGTAGAACCGAAAATACAGGGCCAGATCTCGCTCAGAGGTTCTCCAGCTGATCAGACAGTATAAACCACAAGTTGTGGCATCAAAAAAGTTTCAGAAACACAACTTTGGAGGTCTAAATGCCGGAGCTATCTGGATACGTGTCCACCAGTGATATGCAAATCCTGTATAGTAAATAGTAAATCCTGTATAGTGAATAGTAAAAACTTACGACAGGCAAACAAACACAAAAGGCTGCGTTTTTTCTCTCCAAACAAATAAGCTTGATATCGTTCCAAAGTGACATACCATCAGTGGCTTTGATCACGTCTTTAAAGACGTCGAACGGTTTAAAGACGAAGGTATTGTACCTTCTTGAAGACCGGGGGTGGAGGTGAGGGCGTATGGTCGAGTGGTTTCGGTAACTGACGGGAGATCCAGAGATCGGGGGTTCGATTCCCAGCAAGACGGTGTGTCTTTTCCTCACTCGTTGAGGTGCAAAATGGGTATCTGAATAGGCTTCGGGAGGTAATAGGCAGTGGAAAGATAGGAATGGGATCTTTCAGTAGTAGGCACTACATTGCCATTACACAGTGGATCATTGGGTACCGTTAGCTACCGTTAGCTACCGTTAGCTACCGTTAGCTACCGTTAGCTACCGTTAGCTACCGTTAGCTACCGTTAGCTACCGTTAGCTACCGTTAGCTACCGTTAGCTACCGTTAGCTACCGTTAGCTACCGTTAGCTACCGTTAGCTACCGTTAGCTACCGTTAGCTACCGTTAGCTACCGTTAGCTACCGTTAGCTACCGTTAGCTACCGTTAGCTACCGTTAGCTACCGTTAGCTACCGTTAGCTACCGTTAGCTACCGTTAGCTACCGTTAGCTACCGTTAGCTACCGTTAGCTACCGTTAGCTACCGTTAGCTACCGTTAGCTACCGTTAGCTACCGTTAGCTACCGTTAGTCGCCCTTGTGGAAACAACTGAGAAACAAGGTGAAAACTGTGGTCCAGCAGGCCAAAAGCTGGCACTACCGCAACTGCATACAGCAGCTACAACAGGAAAACCCGCGCAAATGGTGGTCATGTATAAACCGGGAGCTTGGTAGATCGCAGGAGAAGCCGAGACGCTCTGACATGGATGGGACTTCAGTGAGACAGGTGGCGGAATCGATCAGCCAGCATTTTTCTGAGTCATGGTGCCTTGGTTCGCCACTCCACATGTTTCCTCTGCCAATCGGGGATCCTGGACCTGAATTGTGCTCGATTGGGGAGGTCAAGGGTCTCCTGAAGTCTGTTAAACCCAAGAAGGCATTTGGTCCGGATAATCTACCAAACTGGATTCTAAAGGAGTTCGCAGATGACCTTGCCCCGATTGTCACACACCTATTTAACGCCTCATACGACGAAGGAACGGTACCTACAGACTGGAAGTCGGCAAACGTGGTCCCGGTGCCTAAATGTGCTGGCGCATCTCGAGCGCAGGACATGAGGCCAGTGTCCCTGCTCTCAGTCTTAGCAAAGCTTCTGGAGAGGAGTATCTTGAAAAGGCTACTACCTTCCATTCAGACTGTCATCAAGGACCAGTACGCCTATGTAAAGGGTTCCTCAACGACCTTGGCTCTGGTTCGAATGGTGCAAACGTGGCTAACAGCAGTGGACTCGAACAAGCCGACCTTGGTCAGAGCTATCTTCGCTGACATGAGTAAAGCGTTCGACCGCGTGGACCACGCTCGGCTCCTGCAACGCGTGATTGACATCCACGTTAGCCCTCGTATGCAGAGATGGCTCTTCAGCTACCTACAGAACCGCCGGCAGCGAGTCGTCATCGACGGCGAGACCAGTTCTTGGCGCACTCTAACGTCGGGGGTGCCGCAGGGAGGGGTTCTTTCCCCCTACTTGTTCATTCTCTTCATGAGCACGAGAACCACCGTACATAACGACACAATGAACGTAGGGTATGCCGATGACGTTACCTTGTCAAGGACTCTCTCCGTACCCTTAGCCGATCAGGACACAACTGTACAGGACGAGTCCTCTCACCTCAACTCCTGGGCAAAGGACAACAGAATGACGCTGAACGGTGGGAAGAGCCTGCTTCTCCAGATCTGTTTCAGTAGATCTGTCCCAACTCCACCCACGATTACTCTTGGAGGTCAACCAGTGCCATCTGTTGACTGTGCCAAGGGACTGGGTTTCCTCATAGACAAGGACCTCACCTTCAACGAACAGGTTACCTCTATGATAAGTAAGGCGTCGCGCAGACTACATTACTTACGGCTTCTAACGAAACAAGGCACCAGTGTCACGGACCTTATCCAGATTTACCTGGCACTAGTCCGGCCAGTGCTCGAGTACGCACATGTGTTACTCGTCGGGTGCAGTAATGAGCAAGAACTGGCCATTGAGAGGGTCCAGCGCCGGGCCTTGCGCATCATTTCTCTGGGAGGAAGACGCAGTGTGCCTGACCTGCCCACACTGAAGTCGAGAAGGGAGGAGGCAGCAGTCCACCTGTTTCAACGCATGCTGCAGGAGGATCACCCTCTACATGACTTGGTGCCACCTACAAGGTCAGGTGCCACGGGACTCAGACTCAGAAACTCTGGCACAATCAGTGTACCTAAAGCCCGGACTAAGAGACTTAGCAACTCTTTCCTGCATTGTGCAGTTCGTCTCTACAATAAGACAATTAACCAGTAGTACCATTGGCACGCATGTTAAACCGCACTTGGTAATTGTATTCTATGTATAGTTTTTTTAACTGCGTTATTGTTTTGTAAATGTTCTAAGTGAGTTCAATTATGTTACGTCAGTGTACAGTCATTGTTGGTAAGTGATCGATTTTGTAATAAGGACGTAATTCGGGTCATCCCGCGAGTTCCTTACTGAATAAAGATTTGATTTTTGATTTGATTTTAGCTACCGTTAGCTACCGTTAGCTACCGTTAGCTACCGTTAGCTACCGTTAGCTACCGTTAGCTACCGTTAGCTACCGTTAGCTACCGTTAGCTACCGTTAGCTACCGTTAGCTACCGTTAGCTACCGTTAGCTACCGTTAGCTACCGTTAGCTACCGTTAGCTACCGTTAGCTACCGTTAGCTACCGTTAGCTACCGTTAGCTACCGTTAGCTACCGTTAGCTACCGTTAGCTACCGTTAGCTACCGTTAGCTACCGTTAGCTACCGTTAGCATGAGGTCTGAAGCTCCTGCCGAAAGGCCTCGACCCTGCAACTGTCGCCTGATACTGGCCAAGCGGCAAGTACTAGATCCGGCAACAGTGGATGGGGTCTGTTGTTGTGAGGCAGGTACAACAGATCCCAACTCTGCGGGAGGAGAGTTGGACTCTCGAACAACATGCTGAGCAGTTTGGGGTACCAAGCTTGAGACCTCCAAACTGGGGCTACCAAGATCAGTGTCGCTATGTCCGACCGGACTTTCCTCAGAACCTTGAACACCAGACTGAAAGGGGGAAAGGCATAAGCTAGTCCCAGACCGCCCCAGTGAATGTTCAAGGCATTCACTGCCATGGCTGCTGGGTCTGGGTGCCAAGACACATAATCCTTCAGCTGAGCGTTCAGGCGAGACGCAAACAGATCTACAGTCAGAGCATTGCTACCGTTAGCTACCGTTAGAGATCATAATTTGCATAATTGTCATCTAATTATGTCAAGCATCACTTAAGCTACCTTCACACCAAATATCAGGACGATCCGTCGACCGGTTATTGAGTTATCGTACTTTAAACATTTTCATACAAATGCCCCTGCAGTTCCAGAGCAAGCCGCTAGGGAGCCCAAACTTATGTCACTTCTTCCCGAGCACAAGAGCTACCTACCATACAAAAATTATGACCCTAGCTTGTCCAGATCACTATATATTAAAACCGGAAGTTCCGCTGCAGTACCATAACGAGCCCCCATATACCTATCATTTCGAGGTCTCATCAAGACCTACCCACCTACCAAATATGAAGACAATCCATTTAAGCCTTCTCGAGTTATACTGTTTACAGACACACACTCACGAACGCCTCCGAAAACATACCCTTCTTGACGAAGGCAATAATGAATAACACAAGAAATGCACAAAAAACTCCAAATACTTCGATTTCTTGTTTAAAAGAGAAAAACATCTGCCCCGTGTGAGGATCGAACTCACGACCTTCAGATTATGAGACTGACGCGCTGCCTACTGCGCTAACGAGGCTGTGAGATACAACTGGCAACAACGCAATAAACACGGACAAAACTGGACCATTATAGCAGTCCTCGCTGTCCATCAGCACGAGACACGTGACTACAGCTGGGTGCGCGCGTCATTTTGTCTGTTAAATTTTCACATAAGCTGATATTTCCAGCAGAACAGCGGAAAATCCCTCGAATTATGAAATTCAGTCATTGTACAAATGTACATGTATAACATGTGACTCAAACAATAAGCAGGTATGATTCGGGTGGTTTCTTCAGACACCTGAACGACCCTGACATCAATTGACCTGATTTGTCGCAATAAAAAAGTGTTTCCGGATGAGCCTTGTCTGTAACTCCACACCCAGACTTATTTATCCTTTTAATCAAAATCCCGTCATTACACGGATCGCCTCATGGCACGACGTTAGAAGATCGTAGTTGATATTCTAACGTTCGCGCCGTTGACATTGATGTGAATTGAGATGAAGTCGGCGGAGCTGCCTGACGCCAATGAGCCACACGGGGTCCTCGGGACGACAAGTCAGTCGCTTCTTCCTCCCCCTCCGGTCCAAAAAACACGATTATCCGTCCGCAGTAGCGAAAGCCGATCCCGAACAATGTATTTAGGAATGGGGCGGTGGCGTGCACTCAACAGTTCACCATGTCCGTATCAATTCTGTACGAATGTCATTCTCCGTCCGTCCCAATTAAAAGTGACACGTAGTGGCGGTTCAGAGCGGCACAGTTCGGGTGTTAGTTTTCCGCCGCTGTTCTACGGTTTCACGCATTCCGCTGGCGTTACGCAGCTCCCCAGCCTAGCGAGAAGGCGTCACGTCGTCTTGCGTCTGAAGATGGGAACGTCTTGGAAGGAATTACCCCTGTCTGCCGTCTTGCTCCTTTTGTGCGCGGGCAGTGTCGTCGCCAAAGAGCTGAAGTGCGTCTGCGAGGACGACCCGGGGTTTTACAGGTACAGCAGGGGAACGCACTCCGGCAGAGCGACTAGACCGAGCGGACCGCAGGGCGTCACAGCGGACAACAAACGGGAACGGGGTAGGCGCTGCTTTCCTGTCGCGTTTATCTTATCTGTAGACACAACAATAGCCATTGAAATACGTACATGTCTTCCATGCTATCGATCATGGCCGTGAGTGACGTCATAGGTCGACGTACGATTTTGTTTTTTTCAAGCAGGCTATGACAGGACCGACCACCGACAAGGATCTTATTCTAAGACAGCCTTTTCCGTAATAGGACATTTGAATTTTGCAGGACACATGCGTGATTGCAGGTCCCAATAATGCCCTCAGTTTGCGAACGTACGACAATCGCACGACTGGGCCCTAAGCAACACTCGTCATGTTGTTGAAAACAACTGCCCCCTCCCTGTAATGACTATACGACTATATATACACAGTAGTTGTATCTGGATGTGATTCTAAATTTGTTTCTCTTATGACTAGTTGCGACCTTGAGTGTCACGAATAGCGACACGAACATTATTCTGCCCGCTGCCACGGCAACACACAGCTGTCATCAATGTCATTCTGCCCGCTGCCATGACGACTCACAGCTGACATCAATGTCAATGGCTCACCAGGAAGAGAGTGGCCGGCTGTGGTGACCCACATCGACGCCAGCTGAAATGCAGTGAAGAGGAAATGTAGTCCAGGAGTTTACTACATGTATATGCCATGTTTATAGATGACCATGTACCATGTGTTGCTGTCTCCTTTTCCCCAGTGTTTAGTGGCAAACCTGATGACCCCGCGAACCAGGTGGAGCACGGTGCTCCGGGTGTCCGCGGCGGGAAGAAGGTTCGCTCCTCCGCCCGACGGGCCGCCAAGAAGGCGCACAAGCTGGGCGTGGTGGGCCAGATCGTCGGCTCCAGGAACAACGGGCTGCCGGCCTTCACCGCGGTGCGCTCGCACGACCTGGCCGCCATGGACGGCAACATCGTCATCACGTTCGACCAGACACCGACTAACGTCGCCGACGACTTCGACGCGTCGTCTGGCGTCTTTGTATGCCAGGTGCGTAGTCCATGATGCAGTGGTTAGCGCTCTTGGCTATGAAAATAGAAGTTCGAATCCCGGCTGTAATGGAAAGGAAAGGGAAAGGGTCGCAGTCCTTAGGATAGGGTCCAGTAGCACTGTTCATTGTACATTGAAAGGAGCTTGGGGAATTTCCTCACGAACAGTGACAGAAAAGATTAACTCTTTAGAGAGTTATTTTGTCAACTGATTCGAGATCAGCAGGTTCACATTCTCTCTCCCTTTTCCCCGTGCACCAGGTGAGCGGCGTGTACTACTTCTCGTTCGGTATGCGGAAGGCTGAGGGTACGGACAGCGCGGTGTTGCTGCTGCGGAACGGGCGGGCGGTGGCCATGGCGCACAGCACGGGGCGGGCCGGGACCGAGATGCTGGCCCAGGGGGCGGCCATCGTCCTACAGGCCGAGGACAGGGTCCACACGGAGCTCAGGGTCGGCAGCGTCTTGGACGGCAGCAAAAACGAACCCGCCATCGTCTTCTCCGGATTTCTTATACAGAGGAAGTAGATAAAGACCTTTGAGCGACAAATGTTGGATCTGTGCGACCCTTGATATGATGATAATGCAAAAGTATGAAAGACAACAAAGTACACAAAACTTAAAAAAAGTAGTTTTTTAAAATTCATCATGCGATTTGTCAAATATTTGGTCAGTCATCGGTCGAAGCCTCTAGTGGAAAGGGGTGATTGTCGATTGTAGAATTCGGCAAAATTAGGGTCAATAATTGGCCAGGAGCGTGAGCCGCGGTAAAGGAAACCTTTCCTCTTAGAACTGCGCGGGCAAATGCAAACTCCCCTGGCAAATTATTCTCCCTAAAGCCAGAGCAGTTCGTCTCACTGGTAGAGACTAGTCTAGTGTCGGCCATAGAAAATTATTTTCTCTGCGAAATTCTCCCATCTTTCTCGCATTTTCGCAAATTAAGGATGTTCTTGACAATGTACACACGAACTGTACTTGTCACATCATTCTTGTGCATTCTCTTTCTCTCTGTTTTTCTCATGCCTTTAAGACCTGAGTAAAGACCCGTACTGTGTACGGAACACTTATCATACGCACATTATGAAACGAAAGCTTAAGACGTGAACTTTGACTAGATAGTCCTTATTAGTTACCTACTATAGAATGTCTTTGATTGGTGCTAAACGTTCTAAACGTTAAGTAATATATAGTCGTTTGTGACTTGTAGTACATGAAATACAATGTACGTGTTTTTCAGACTTTCAGAATGGAATGACCAGAATATCCCCTTTCCTCCGATAACTTATCTGGTTGTTTGTTCTTAGTTGTTTTTTAGCCTCCGTCGCAGCCCTTTTCGGACTTTCCCCCCAAAAACTACGCAGTTTTCTGATAGTTACCACGTAGGTTCCTTACGGATAGCGACCAGATCTCAACAGCCGACCGTACTGTAGGGTTTGATCCACTCACACCGGGATGGCACCTTGGGGATGGACCCCTACTCTTTTAGATAAGTGTGGTGGAATCTTTAGTGGCTCTCCTGAAACACGGGACCATCGGCTTTACGTCCCTTCCATGAGGACGTCCCTAACCGAAGATTCCTCATTTTCACCTGAGTCGAGTGAGGAAATATTAAAGCGTCGTCCGAAGCCTGCCATACTAAGGAGACTTTGCTGTAGTCTGGATGTCGAGCTTCACGTCTATCCTACTGCGTCTGGAGAGAGAGGCCTTAAGGCTAGGTGGTTTACCGCGACTTGAACCATTAAAGCTCTGTTAGTAATGAACACCGGGCAGCAATTAGCACTGTTTTCCCTGCGCGCCAGTCGAGAGTGTCGAGTTTGGGTCTTGGATCCGATTTGTTATTTTGATACAATCATTCGCAAATTGTGCAGAGTTTAACCTGGCTAATTTGGAACTTGCCGGTATTGTTAGGGCTCTGTCACATCCGTCGTACGACTGCAAACAGAGGAAATTCTTGGGACAGTGGTGCAAGTGTCGTACAAAATTCAACTGTCTTATCAAGGAAATGCTTGCCTTAGATCCCTCACGGCGGTTGGTTCAAATGATAGTCATTGAGGTGCAGTAACGTTGCCGACACGTAAACACGGCTTCTAGTGGGCCTTCCATGTTTCTGACCTTGACTGGCTTGAGAGATCCGTCAATGTCAATACCGAGGACGTGATGTCACATAAGAAAGCCTCTCTAAACATTACGTAACGAAACGTCTTGGTGGCGGCAAAACGTCTGAAAAGCATGCAATGACACCACCTTCCCCGTGCGACAGGTGATCTGCGTCGCTCACCGATTAAGGAACTTCTGTCCACACATTGTACCGTATACGTAAGCACATGCATTACAACTACGTCATTAAAAAAGTGCCCCCCCCCTCTCCCCGCAAATATTGAAATGGACCTTATTCGGATAGGACGGCTGCTTGAAATGACGTCACGTATACAAATCTGCAGTAACATGACGTAAATCAGATTAGACCTTTGCAAACTGGTCCACATAAATATGTCAGTTCTCCTGTGTACCGTGACACTAACCCGACAATGACGCCACAGGACGTGTTTACACACGCCATGGCGTCATCTGAGTTAAGGTGAATAACATTCGTGAGATTCCTCACAAGGTCACAACGATACGTCATCACTTATGACTTATGTCAAGTTTACATTCCGAGACTACGTCATCACAAGGACATTACAACACGGTCTGCAAGAACTCGATCTCCCCTAACCCGGGGGCTTCCGTCTCCAAACGACTCGTGAACTGAACAAGACATAAAGGGTGTTTGTCTCATCAGACCTCTTTTTGTGATTCCCAAAATACATGTAGTAGAAATCGACCGCGCATGGACTCGGTAAAGAATTTGCCACTGACGAGTTTGCCACATAGAGGTCCAGGGGCAATTGGCCATCCGATGTGGCCAATTTCTTTTCATTATCTGTCACTTCTAGTATTCTTAGATCAGACTCCTTTTGTGGTTCCCAAATTAGGTGGAATTGATCCCATGGAGTGAAGAATTTGGCATATGAGTTAGCGGGCAAGAGAAGGCCCAACTGTGTCCAATTGGCGGCTAACTCCTCTTGCAAATTCTTCGCCCCAAGTGGCCAATTTCAACTGATTTGCAGTCACTATTAATAGGAAGTCAGGTGGGGACAAGAACATGTTTTGTGTGTTACTGCCAGGCAGGAGTGTCAGCTCAGGTGAACCAAATC
Organism: Branchiostoma floridae x Branchiostoma japonicum; assembly: GCA_013266295.2. Lineage (NCBI taxonomy): Eukaryota > Metazoa > Chordata > Leptocardii > Amphioxiformes > Branchiostomatidae > Branchiostoma > Branchiostoma floridae x Branchiostoma japonicum. The sequence goes on from CM023840.1 coordinate 21,770,021, forward strand.
CTTGATAAGGAACATTTAGCCCTGGAAAGGGGGGTAAAGGCTAAAGGTGGCATGTGACAACCCCTGCATTGTACATATCGGACAATATTTTAGAAAATACCTAAACGCTAGAAATTCCACCAATAATTGTAAAGGCAAATTCTCATCTCATACTACATAGTATTTTGTAAGGTAGATTAGTCTCACTGTAAGGTGGTTGCTATATATTAGCAGATGATGCCGTACCTTGTGCAGTTGTTGTGTAATAGAGTTTATCTAAATAAAATAAACTCACGAAGGGCACATCTGTGCTCCCCTTGTACACAACATTCACTTATTCTTTCTTTTCTCTCAGTTCTTTTTCTGTTTTTCGTTTTCTCGTTTCTTTCTATGCCTCTTTGCAGTCTGTCTTTCTTTCGTTTTCCCTCCCTCCGTCCTTCGCTGAACTGAACTCTTTCAGTCCATTTCCTTCTCTTTCCCCATCCGTAACCTATGAAATCTACCGCTAAATTAAACGGTTTGTTCGCTATACAGATGTCTAAGACGTTTGTCGTCGCCGCATTTTTCGTCTGACCTTGAACGACAGGACGGCACATGAACTTGACCTCTCGCGTGTGCGCCGTGACCTCTCGCGCGTGCGCCTTGACCTCTCGCGTGTGCGGCACAAGCGTATCCATCAGAAACAGGCAGGTCTGTTACCTTGTCGCCATGGCAACGTTTTCAACTTACCACTATCTTTTTAAAATATGGGCATGACAGCCTATTCATATTCTATTCCCTCCATGTATGCATACGAGTAGTGACGTGTCTTGATATAGTGTTCATATATGAACTTATGAATGTTGGAACATAAGGTTCGGTCAGGTTCCAGTGTGCCTCACGTGTGTCTCATTAACGGTACACTTGAACTCTGAGGCCCCTGTCATCGATTCCAGGTTAAACCGCACCGACAAGTGTCGACATGTTATCTTCCTGTGGTGCTTACTATTGGTACTTATCATTATCTCAGCGATTTCGACTTGCCAGTCTACAAACTTCAGTGAGTAGCGATCCGTTCAAGCGCTAATTGGAATGTTCTTGTATTTAATTAGTTCTACCGCCAAATATGGTCAAAGCCACGCACGTGTGTCTCATTAACGGTGCACTTGAACTCTGAGGCCCCTGTCATCGATACCAGCTTAAACCGTACCGACAAGTGTCGACATGTTATCTTCCTGTCGTCTGTGGTGTTTACTATAGTATTAGATGGAAGCAAGTGACCCAGACTTACCAAAAGTACCACCTTCAGCGAGTTATCCTTTCTAACTTTCAGTATTGAAGGCGTGTTCTTGTACTTTCAACAAATATACCGTTCACATCCATTGCGCATTGCAGGGGAAGGAGGGGGTAGTTTTACGATTTCTAACGCCAAAGGTCGCCACGATGATATATGTACACCGCACCCGATCAGCAGGTGAGCTATCAACACCTGCTGGGCCGGCCCGCCCGCCGCCTGACAGGGCCACATCGCCATTTCCCGCCGCCAGAACACCATGGCGATGGCTGTTGCCGTCCTGGGCTATTTCAAACGGTACAAGTATTAAATGCTGACGAAAATGTGCTGAGAAATGGCAGTAAATGTCACTATTAGACAGATTTTCTCATCCAATATATTTTTGTTTTGTAGCCCTGAAATTGCATTGGATGCCTTTGATAATACTTGCGAGAAGAAGGATCAAGGAGGTACTAGTAATGCTAGAAAAAAAGCTGTAACGTTACTGATTTTCTAATTTTAAATTCAAGTTGCACTCATGACACATGGGCTTGGATTTAGTGATACAACCTGCGGAAACCGTGACTAGCCTCAAGTGATAAACTTTACCTTCACACATCTGTACAGACAAGCTGTGTATATAAACTGTTAAAGCTTTGTCGTGAGTCAGGGATGACATTTCAGTTTGTCACATATACACCTTCAGGAAGCAACGGTCCCCAACAGACCCGCAAACCCGGCAGGAGACATCCTTGGTTTATCGTACACATATTTCCTCGGTGTCATCATTACAGCCGGTCCGCGCGGAATGCGAGCGTCCCACTTTAGTCACGACTGATGAGAAAATCAGACAACGTCGGATCAAACGGCAGTCCCAGATTTCCAAATATGCAGCGAAGAATCCCGGCGACAGTCGGCGTGTAAGCCGTTTTGATGAGAAAAGCCGTAAAGGGTCACTTCGAATTTTGAGAAGACACTTGGAACAGCACAACTCTAATCCGTTTTATCGTTAAAGATATGTCTGTATCTATTGAACGTATGATGGTAGTGAAAGTAGCTCGGGTCTCTTGGCGGGAGATACCGGCAGGTCGCGACCCGAATTTCCGCGGAAACAGCTTGCTACTGCTGCCGGGAACACTTTCCATCGGGCTAAAAAAGTAGTCTTTACCAGACTTTGTGGATTGTCTGAAAAATTGTATTTCTATGGCCGGTTAACTCCTCTGGTCAACTTTTGCAGCTTTCCCGGCAACCCACGGAGTGGTAGAGGTCTAGACTAGCTGCGTCCCGACTGTTCTTGTTACTAGTATATATAGCCTATATCTAATACGTAATATCCAAACCGTAACTACCGTCATATTATATTTTCTGACTGTCTCCTTGGTTTCTGGTTACAGTCTTTCTTTCAAACGTCAACTCGAAATTGTCTGACAAGTGAATCTAGCGGTTTGTAAGTTGTAGTTTGCTCCGGTCCGATCCAGTTGGGCGAAGGACCGTCCGAGGTCAGGTCGGCAGCCAGAACAAAGAACCCGCGGGACTTCCGGTCCGTGAAAGCGGATATGGACAGGAAACAGCGCTCGGCAGAAAGTTAGGTTTACACGCACCGTGCATTCCGCCCTCGCCTCCTCGGGTTGACTCTACACCAACCCCGCGAACCGACAACAACCAGCTTCTGAGTTTACCCTTGTGACGTCAAACGCGCGAACAGGCGCTGATAGCTTCTGACTGTAAGTGTGACGTCAGCGGGGCGGAGCTTGGGACTTCCTTTCTGAGTGTGGGTCGGGGGTGCGTATATAAACGGCGCGCGGGGAACGCTAGTCGTCACAAACTCAGGACAGCACAAGACAGGGCCGTCCGAACCGTCCATTCAACAGCTAACTGCGGGCCATTTTTATAGGGATATACCCAGCCAGCATCGTATCGTAACAAACACAAGGTAAGAGTTCTGTTCCGAAGTTCTTCGTGGAGTAGAAAACTTTTCATGTAGTCTCACTGTTCGCAGCTTTTAGTTTTGAGTGCAACAGACTTCAGAGAGAGAGAGAGAGAGAGAGAGACCACGCGGTAGGTTTTATCGCTTTGTTTAATGGGTGATTACGTTAAGTTACTTCATGTTCTGCATGTGGTGGCTTACTGTAGTTGCTATGCTACCAACAAATGGATAGTAAAATGGTGCGTTCTCCGACCCAGAACTGTTACAGTAGCCAGATTTCTGCGTCGTACGCTCGCCTGTCCCAGCCAGTCCCAGCCAGCTGGCTATGTTAAACGGTACCGGGGAACAGGTCTTTGTTACGAGTTGGCTGACACGCCGACTTGAGGCGCAGTCGGCACAGCGCCCGCTCACGGTCCCGGTTACTTCTAGCATACCGACCAGGCGTCGGCACATCCTCGGTTCTGGCTCGCGTGGTCACAGGTAGATAGAACAAGTGTCGGTTTTAAATGCGTCTCGCTGGCCGCCACTCAACACGACCGAAACGCACACACGGAAGTTTCCGACACGCAGTTGTGAGCTGGGCGCGATGGCAGCCGTCCAACTCCGCTTGAAACACGAGTACATCACCACGGGAAGCGGCTAAATTGAGGTTTGGATGCTTTTGGGGGTATCTGAATCTGATTGTGTTTTACTGTGTGTAGTTATATATATAGTCTTGATGTGCTGATGTGTCGGAGTGTCTTCAGGTCACCGTTATCTTCTTAAGGTCATATACCACTCTGTCTTAGTTTCTAAGTCATGAAGGATGAAGGTGGGGATAACATCATTGTGCCTACCTGCTGCCTGCCCGGACTTTGGTCTTTTGGAGGGGTTCATGTTCGACTGTTAGATTTATATTTTTGTGTATCATAACGAACGCGTGAGGTGTGTTTCGGGTGACACCGTAGGATTGCCTTTCTGATGGAAATCGACGTTTGCGGGAGGTCTGACTGACGGACGGACGGCTGTTCAGCGGCCCGAAACTGGGGTTGCGTGCCGATGGGATACTCCTCCTACAGTCCGCACCTATGCCAGCCCGGCGCGGAATGCCTGTCGCTGGTCCGGGGATCGGCCGGGACTATGAGAACAATGTTGTGTCAAGGCGGCCTTTGGCGCGCCTAATTGGAACTCCGGAATCGGGCCCAGTTACGGATTGCAAGCGGCACTTAGATTGAGGATGTTGAGATTTAGCAAATAACGCCAGGTATCCAACATCTTAAATGTTTACGGTGACGTTAGGCAACGCCTTGGGACGTTAAGTAACGTTATGGGACGCTAGAGAACGCCCTGGGACCTAAGGCGACGCTTAAGGACGTCTCTCTCAGCACCACAGACGTCATTTCTAAATATCGCCTCTAATCTAGGTTAACTTTTGAGCTGTGCGGGCCAATTTTGTTCCGCCGCATACTTGTTTTCCTTGCCGCTTTAGGGACCGGCCGGTTTATGGATGTCTGGAACGGTTTATAAGGAAGGCAGATAATCAGGGCAACGATAGGGAAACTGGGGCACAACAGCCACAATATATAGGAATAAACCTCATCTCCAAGCAGATGTATTGCTCCGACTTACTTTGCACGTCTTTCACTTCGTATTCAAAAGATTCCAAGCAGAGGTTGGATGGGGTGGATCTTCAGCTTCTTCTCACTTGCCGCGTTCTGTTTCAGTCAACAAGGTACGAAAAACCCGAAAACGTAACTAGAAAAGAAATACAACACACCAGAAAAAACGTGAAAACGAGACGCCGCCACATCTGCTTGGAGAGTAGCTGAACCCAACCTGAATCATCTACTCTCATCCAAAACGTTTCGGACGGGGGAAAATTCCAGACACGAGGAAAACTGAGCAGCCGAGATGAGACGTGACAACCTCCGCGCCGGGGTTCTGACAGGAGACGGTTTAATGCTGCACAGTTCGGCTGACTTATCGACGTTCAAAACAGCATGGGCGGTATAGAATATGTTCTAAAATCAAGAGAGACAACTGAAACATTTCCAATGTTATGTAGTAACCGCCGTGCTGCGCTGGCGCGGTGACAGATCGTTTGGTCCAGCAGCCGGTTAGGCCGTACTGATTTGATCATATGGATGACATCCGCTGGGCACCCCTATTAAAACTGATGCGAGCGTTCGGCAAAAAATAAGTTGCCTTCATGATGAAACTGAATGGTCAGGAAATTTGAACAAACGAAGAACACACAGAGAATGGTATACCAAAAAATAAATTCTTTATTTTTGTTCTTTCACATCGTCTTTGACCTTGGAAGACTTGGTAGCACAAGCAAGGGTCAATCCGAGGTTTCCCTTCCTTTAGTATTTTCTTCCTTTAATTTCGACCTCTGTCATCCTTCAGTATGGTTCTTTTGGAAACATCAAAGCCTACATTTAAATTTAGACTTTAAGTTCCTTCACTAGATTAACCTCCCGGAAGACTATTTACCTAAGGTGACTTAAAAGATTTGGATTTCAAAGCGGGAGTTCCTAGAAAGGTTAAGGGGAGCTGGGTAGATAAATGGCTGTGTCGGGCGGGTTAGTGCCGGGGATAATTGTGTTGACAGGCCGCACACGGCACCGCCACACACGGGAAACCTGGCCTTGGGTCTCCGGCTCGGGCCAAGGAACAGCACGTGCGCACCGGTGAAGGGAAAGTGGGTATTAAAGACGCCCGTGATATCTTAAGGAGAAGGGTGGAATTGCAGGTCAGATGTCAGCCTCTGTTCCATTTACGTCTACTCCACATGTGGAACAATTTACACCTGATCTTTTTTACACAAATGTTGTCTGACAGCTGACGGCGCTCGGGGGAGATGTTTGTATCGGACCGATTTCGCACTAAGAAAACAACACTTGCACGGAAGACCTTTGTGTGTGTGTGGGGGGGGGGGGATTGGCATTGCGAAAGCCAAAGAGGACAAAGTGGATACGAAATGTGCAGGTTCCGTTGGCATATTGCAGTTTTTCTCGGCTTCAATATGTCTTGGAAACACCAAATAAACAGTATTGTTTGTAAAGCCTCAAAAATGTTAAAGTATCTAGTGCTTTGAAATTTACTACGACTTTGTCTTGTCTACTAACTTTGTTCGATGTATTATGGATAAAAATGTTCGGGTTCGCAGGTAAATAGTAACTCACGTTAACTCTTAATTGCAATGCATAGTTCTGATCCAAATACAGGAGAACCCATAAGGTCACGTGTTCTGAAGGTCACGTGTCCGGAGTGATTCCTCCTTCCGGATTCCATCGAAAATTCGTCTGTGTTTTCTTATCAACTCTTTCTGTTCTCTTCCAGGTAAACAGTCGGAAGATGCAGCTCCCATGTTTGCTGAGACAGAGGTCGGCCGGGGTGGTGTTGTCTCTCACGGTCACTATGATCTGCCTGTCCCTCTCTGCGGAGGCCTTCTCCCTCCCGTCGTCATGGAAACCGAAGTGTCCGCCAGGTGCGGTGTGTGAGGATGGCGGACTGGTGGCGGGAAAACCCGGAGGATACAAACTGGGGAAGCCGGCGGTACATCGGAGACCACCCACCTCTTACGGTAACAGCCGTGTTTGTTTTTGTCGGTACACCTGGCGGTAGTCTCCATAGCAGGCCGCGCGGCGGGCGATTTGATGTTCCTGTTCTGATGCGGGCTCCCGTATTCTGCAACAGTTGCCAGCAACGAGTAGACGTACAGGATGGCCTGCATAGCAGACTTGACTACCTGGGGTTTTGGGAATGTCGTGTTTGTCTCTACCAGACTCCAATGGGTTGCTGGAAAATAGAAAATGGGCTGATGGACAGAATGATATGCCGGAGGAGTTAGCCGGTCAAGGCAGTGCAATTTGAAATCCCTAGGTTGTAAATTGTACTCCTCTTGCCAGTTTCTACTATTTTTCCAGCAAAATGGGGAGCCTGGTAGTCCCATTAAACAACCTCGGTAGAGTCTAGTGTTTGCGTACAGTTTCCTGATTGCTACCGTACGCGTGTTCCTATTATTGAAAACGAGAAGCCATCAGAGCACGGTACCAATCAGGAAACAGAACGTAACGAGCAAAAAAATTATAAAAAACAAACAAACAAAAACTCCGGCAATTTCTGTAGTAGAACTTGCTGTGGAGGCTACAGAAGGTGTTATCAGCATCAACCTGCTGTTGTCACCCTCTGTTGTTCTCTCGATCTTCAGGCTCTTCTAGCTCATATCATTACGCTGTCCGGATATCAGTCTCTAAGTCATTCTACAGCAACAGCTTCTTTCCACTGACTGCAAAATTATGGAGCCCTCTCCTTGGCAACTTACAACCCACGAATCAAGGCTTGGCAAAACCAAGGCAAAGAAAAAACAAGAACAAAAGAAGCAAACACGAGGGGCCAACCTGACTGGATGTTTGTTCCACAGCTAGATTTAGACGGAGCAGAATATAGTCTGCATTGGGGACAACAATTGAACTTTGTTTTCGTATCCACGCTTCTGTTACGGGGTTGCCGAATTCGGTCTATCTGACAAAGAAAGCGTAAAATTAATGTTGTCAGGTCTTTTGAGCTTCTGCCCGGAATGTTGGGGCGATTACGCACCATTTCCTGACCGGTCTGTGTGACCAGTCTGATCCAGTCTGTGTCCGCTTCCCAGGGCGCCCGTCTGTATGAAGCGGACACAAGTTGGAAACGGATGGATGCCAGGCAAACAGTGGGCCATGGGTAGCATGACAGATTTCACCATTATGTACTCACAAGGACGTCATTTCCAGACGCACTAGGCCTGTTCTGATCTGGAGCACGGAAACGCCGCCATTTTGACCTTGAAAACGAAAATGTCTCTTCAGTACAAGTTCATCCATGTGGGTTGCAGCATGTAAAGGTTGTTTGTCTGCTTCATAACAATAAAACTAAAGTTGTCCACATGTGGCGCCCGTGGAAACTAGAGTTGAAGGAAGTTGTAGATAGTTGTGAAAGTCCTGACAAGGCAGCTAAATGGAGATTGTTGAGATGCTGTACTAAAATAACCTTTCCTTCACATAGGTAACACCGAAAGCCGTCACCGTAACAATCACAACAACAACATCAACAGCATCCTTCCCACCAGCGGACGTTCCCAGGTCGCCTTTTCGGCCAAGCGCACCACGGACTTCACCGCACCCTGGGAACGAGTCATCGAGTTCGACCGGTTGCTTAGCAACGTGGGCTCGAGCTTCGACCCGTACTTCGGGGTGTTCACCTGCAGGGTGCCAGGCACGTACTTCTTCACCTTCAACATGAAGAAGATCGACGCGCGGAGGACCACGGTGCACCTGATGAAGAACGACAAGATCGAAGCCACCGCTGAGGACGACAGTACGCGCGACACCAGCATGCTGTCCCAGGCCGTGGTACTGCACTTGGACTTGGGCGACACGGTCTACACCAAGCTGGCCAGCGGGGGGCTACTGGATGGAAGCGGAGAGGACGGAACCATCACGTTCACGGGGTTCCTGTTGTACCAGGATTAACAAACAAACAAACAAACAAACAAACAAACAAACAAACAAACAAACAAACAAACAATATGTGAACAGATGGTGAGAGACAGGAACATACCTTGGCTAGAACGCAATCTTGTTGTTGTTGTAAATAGATAAAATGCGAAACAATTGAAATAACACTACACTCTGGACATGGTTTCTTGTCTCCGTTTGAGAAGGTTGTATGATTTGAAACAAAGTGACGATGTATTTATTTTTCACGATAGAATTGAGTCAGAAAGTAACATAAAAACATTAATTTCGTGCCTTTGTTTTCATTACGTTGTTGTCTTGTCCTGAAGAGTGGTTTGTTAAAGATATGAAATACATTCACACTTTGAAAGTCATCAAATGAAAATGTGGACTTGTACTTATTCAAATGTTGTAAACTAAAATGTGTCCTGTGGAGTGTATGGAAAGTGGACATTGCAAATGATAAATATACTGTTGAAGGACTATGGAAACGATGTTCGTTGATGTATTTTGTATTTTATGAGATTAAAAGAATTCGAGAAGAAAAGTTGTAACCGTGAAGTAATTACAGTTTGGGGTGGTTTACTTTATGTGTCGTCGGTAGAACAGTAACTCTGAGGGATAAGTTTCACACTTGGTTTCATTGCTGGCTCCCAGCCACGAAACGGGAATGTCCTTGGAATCCCAGGCCCATCTTGCACTAAAAGAACTTGGTAGCTAATGCTAATCTCCAAGCAAATGTTGTGAGGCTAAATCGTTACGTCTTACTAGCTGCCTTTTGACATAGAAAAGGGGCAGCTAGGAAAACGTAACGATTTAGCCTCACAACATCTGCTTGGAGAGCAAGGTAATACCCATATATGGTATACATCATACAGTGTAACCTGTAGTGACCACTCGTTTTTAATTGGGGTATAACTAAATAAAAAAAAGAAGGAAGATTAGAGAGGAGAAACAAGAGTTTTAACTGTTTTCTTTTTTAAGCCGAAGCTTTAACAAAATGGCCACAGTAGCCAGGTGGCCACTACAAACGGGGTTCTTAATGCTTGGGTCAATGGGAGATATACTAGTAATCTAAAGGGACCACCACAAAGGGACCACAATAGTTAGGTGGTCCTTACGCAGGATTGACGTGTAATGTATTCGGCCCGTCCGGTTTCTGTAGCCGTGCTAATGTTTCAAATTACTGTGTCCTTTATTTTTCCCTTCAAGAAAATCAAGGAGTTCAGAATCACCTCCCTTCATAACATAGCGGGTCATGACCTTGGGTGTCGTGTTGAAAGGCGGCAAGGTCGTCGTCAGTCAGGGATGAAAGTGAAAGTCTGTATCGTCTCAAGTCGGTTTCTTCCCGACCAGAATGGAGTCATGTAATACAGGGCAGCTGCCAGGTGATGACATGTCAAAGAAATGTTATCGCAATTATGAGCCGTGATGGGGTCGCGGTGTCGACTAGCTGTGGGCTGCTATAGTAGTTGGGGTGGGACTGCAAGAAAAACCGGCCGGTCAGAACACGTTATTTACAAGTTTCTAGCGTCCACCATGCCTTTATGCGGGATAAAGTCAGCTCTCGGTAAGGATACCATTTCCCCTTTAGCGGGCAAATGCACACTCCCATGGCAAATTACTAGTACTCCCTACAGCCAGCGTAATCTCCAAGCAGCCGTACAAACTCCTCTGGCTAATGGATACTGTCTTGTCACCGAAAGGGATCTGCTTGGATATTACAGCCAGCGTAGTTAGTCCGTTCGAGCGCTTGGTAACTGATTGCCCGAATTACCCTGTAAGCTAACGAGCACAATTACCCAGGTTGGGGCTCGAATCTGTTGGCTAATACATGGAATTCACTCTTAAAAAATAATAAACACTGCAATGTTAGCTTCTCACGTGGAGGGAAGTATTACATTACCGCAGACGAAGAAAACCTCTCATTTCTTTAATAAAAGGGTCAGCGCACCATCGAACATTGATTCCCAGTGGAAATACACAAGAGGGCGCAAGAACCTAGGCGTCTCCATCCATAGAGCAATGAAACTTGGCCGTTTAATCTCCAAGCAGATCTTTTGGTGACCAAGACAGGGTCAAATTGGCAAGACAGGGTGAAATTGGCGGGGCAGTTTGATACTGTCCCCCGAAGTTTGGCTGGCGTAAAAAAAAATATACAAATACAAAAAAAGAAAGCCTGATAAAACACCTAAAACAAGTCAAACGTAAGACGAAGCCTAAACCTCTGCTTGGAGAGTAGGACCGTTGCCCTTGCTGTAAAGTACCTGTACAAGAAACACCGCACCCTACTCCTTTCAGTGTGCACGTGTGATGTCTGAGTGTCCCCTCTCTCTCGTGCAATGTCGTGGATCTGTCCTATTTGTGGCCAGTAAAACTCGGACTCAGTGACTTCCAAATTATCCACTGTATTGCTATCATTCGAAAAAAACCCACACACAAAAAGAGCTGAGCGGCATCTTTTGGAGAGGGTGCGAGATTTCGCTTCCATTTTATGAAAGATGTTTTATCAAATTTTCAACACATGAATTCATTGGAGTGTGCCTGACGGAACTTTACGCGAGGTCCTGTAGATAAAAATGATTCCGCTAGAGGTCGTTTCATCTCTGCTCTCTGACAGGTCATTTAATAGGGCAGGGTCGCCCAGAGGGGAAGCAACCGTGGGGTGAAACTTCTACGACGACGACAACAACTATAATAACTTTGCACTTTGTACCGCACCCTGGGAGTCATGCGGATCCCGTGACAGCCGTAAGGTATTTCAGCTCATGTCAGTAGGCTGGCAATCACAATCAGTTCAGGGATAAAGGGGGGCCTGCATGCCCTTTTTCGTAAGGCGTAATCAGGGCTTTTTAGTCGCCGTAATTCGTAGGCAGACGTCCCAAAAATCAACGTAATTCGTAATAGTACATTTGCCAAAAAGCGTAAAGGCGTAATCAGCTCTGAGAATTTAACGTAATTCGTAATCGGCGGTGAAAATTTTGCGTAATTCGTAATCACTACACCCCCATGCAGGCCCTCATAAAGTTACAGGCTGACCAGCGCGGAAAAGGTGACCTAGTTGAGCTTGATCCACACAACCCGAAAACAACATGGATGTCTGCAGGACCCTGCTCCTGTCCCTGGGTGTCCTGTCCCTGGTCCTGGTCAGGAGCTCCGCCAGGGACGTTCCTGTGAAGCGATACGTGGTTAATCTGGACAGCCCGCCGGAGGAACACTTCCTACCCATCTGCCAGGACCCGGGAATACAGGAACTCATCCCGATACTCAAGAAAGACGCCAAGGATATGATCACGTAAGTACGAGAAGGCCCAGGTTTGGAATAAGTCTTCCATGGTTTTCATTTACAGCAGAGATGAACTTACACAATCAGTGAGTCTTACCGGTAGAAACCATTGTTTAGATTATGTCATTGTTTAGACATCTTCTATTAGATACCAAAAACTTGAACTTGAAGTTTCTCCCCTCACCCTTTAAACCCTTGCAAATGAACAGCAGAGTTTGTGTCAGCTGAGATTTTGAAGAATCCAAGTTCATATGAAAAAAAATGATAATTTGGTATAGCTTCCGCTCGATAGCCGTCAAACAAGAAACTGTGTACAATGAGAACTGACATACAGTCAAAAAAAAAAAATCATACACAAGCTAAAGAAGGCTGGACTCCAGGCTAAAGTGTGATGTGGCCTAACACACAGTTTGTTCCCACCTGTAGGAGTGTTGTGCCAGCAGAGGTTCTGCCTCTCCTGGATGTTCTGACTGCAGACCTGGACCAGTACCTGCCTCAGCCCTTTGCAGGAGAGATGCGGGGCATCGCCAACTGTACGGGGATCGACCTGGGGCAGATCGTCATCCTAAACATCGTGTATGACTTAACTGCGTAAGTCACCATCAGTTTACATTTGGGCAACGCTACAGGTTCGTGTTCATAGGAGAACTGCCAGTCATGTACACCACAGGATGTCAGCTGCTTGGCCCTTCGACTGACCTGACTCGAATTTTCTGATTGTATATTTTCTGTTTTTCTTTGATTTTTGGCCGAATACTACATATACATCCGAAAGAATGTATCCCTCTCCGTTAGCATGTAAGTCAGGTGAGAGCCACAATGGTCAGGATTCAAACTGTTGACTGCCCTCTGGTTCCAGTGTATTGAGGCACAGTTATTGACTCCTAGAGAACCCCACAATTACAAACACTACACACACTACCTTCTACAACATCTATTAACTCTGTCTGCCTTCCTTCTGTCCTGTAGTTTCTGCACCAGTATTGTTGCCCAGGACTCCAAGGGAACCATCTGGCACGGGCGGAACTTGGACTATGGCTTTGGGGACTTCCTGCGCAACATAACAGTCCTGGTCGACTTCCAAACCAAAGGACAGGTAACATTACAGCAAATGTACATGGAACAGCAGATGAGATTGCAGAGGGAATCAGTACTATACTCTATATAATCATGTCCCGAGCAGCCTTCATAACCCCCACTTTTCCTATTGGGCCAGTTAGTCCACACTCTCACAGTCTCAGTGAGTCAAAATTGTCTTGACTTAAGGAGACTTAAGAAGAGATACTGTTCCAGTAACCTGAAGTTACATGTAGTTTAGTGCCTAGAAGTGGTCTCTTGGCCTTGCATTGAGCAAATTAAAAAAAAGATATGATAGCCATCGTAATATCTGACTGTGACCTGATGAAAAGCCACCTGACAGAATCTCTGTCCACCCCAGACCCTGTACACCTCCACCAGCTACCTGGGGTATGTGGGAGCACTGACAGGTCAGAGGCCAAACAAGTTCACCATCTCAGTGGACGAAAGAGGTGAGTATGGTCAATGGATAAGAGATTAGTAAAGTCACATGGCAAACTTATATGAGACTTAGGTTGAAGGTCAAAGCAGTACATCATTTCTGTGGAAAAGAGTGGGGGCTCAGTAAGGTCAAGCTAGTTTACCATCTCAGTTTTGAATAAACCAGTGACTCATCCTGTGTGTCCCCCTCCTCAGACCAGGGTGCTTGGTGGATGAATGCCCTGCAGGCCCTACTGAACAAGCAGGCTTCAATCATGAGCTTCCTTGTCAGAGAGGTAAGGAGAGCTTCCATCTGTGCTTCAATGGAGACAGCTACTTGCCTGGATACCAACCATGTTAGCTGTAGTCTACCCCATCTTTGCTACACACAAACAGACTAAAATTTGAAAAGGCTTGCCTCCAGGCTAAGGGACTACCTAATCTCCACCAGATGTTGGGATGGAAAATTGCAACATTTTCTGAGAGATGGACTTCTCTGATTGCCTAATGTTAACCCTAACCCTACTCTGGGGTGTTTGGTTGTCAGAGAAACTAGCTTGGCTGTTAAAAAATGTTATAATCTTCCACCCTAACATCTGCTTGAAGACTAACACTACCTGTTGCCTAACCATGCACATTGGCAAGTTTGCTGTCAAAAGGTACTTTAGCAGGTACAAGGTTAATCCTTATGTTTGGGAGTTTTGGGGATAACACAGACTGAGCCCTAAACATCACTTCTCCCTGGCCTCAGTAGCCCAAGCTCATGATCCTGTAACTTCCCAGACTCTGGCAGAAGCGGACAGCTATGACGCAGCCATACAGAGGTTAGCGTACACGCCTCTCATCGCACCCGTATATTTCATCGTGGGGGGTGCTAATGTGGCAGAGGGGGCAGTCATCACACGTGACCGAACATCAGCCCTGGACATCTGGACGCTGAACCCAGCTCAGGGAAGGTTTGTCATCAGCAAAGGCCTTGCCAATTTACTTCTTTGTTTCTTGAATATTTTAAAGTAAACATTAAGCAGTTGAAGAGGACAACATGAAAACAGAGGGCTGGGAGGGCCACACCAATTTATTTCTTTGTTTCTTGGATATTTCCAAGTGAACATTTAGCAAGGAGATAAACATGAAAACAGTGGGCTGGGAGGAAAACTTCAGACTCTGACTACAGTATGTTCACTCCCTGAAACTGTGTGTACTAAGGTACAGACTCTCCTCTCAAACTCATGTTGATCTTTTATTTCAGCATTATATAATATATTTTTATCCCTCATCTTGTTTGTTTGGCCCTTAGGTGGTTTGTGCTGGAAACAAACTACGACCATTGGGTGGATCCACCAGCTGATGACAACAGAAGGTGATAGAACTGCTACATGAAATCACAGACTTAAGTATTGTGCCCAGCTTTTTTTGTTCTGGTCGACTTTGATATCCAGATCTCTTAGAGTTATGCTCGACTTCCTGCCAATCATTTTCATGTTTTTGGACCAGGACACCGGCAATGAAGGCCATGAACGCAACAGGACAAGATGGAATCAACGCATCCTCCATGTTTCAGGTCAGTACCTGAGGGTTACAGAACCTGGCATTGTATATTAGTGTGTTCAGGATACATTACTGAAGACGTATTCCAACACTTCTGTGACCAAATGTGCACTTTTCAGGTATTCTTAGAGTCTGCATGTATGACTGATTGCATGTGTGTGAGAAAATGGAGGAAATTTCTAATAGAAAAGAACAGCACTGGAAAGAAATACACAAAAATTGTTTTGGACAATTTCCCTTCCCCGGGACCTTATGAATGTACATATTTTACTGTCCTATGTCACATTGCTACAGTACAGTTACTCTGCCAACATTAAAAACTCGTGTTTTTGTCAATTTCAGGTGCTGTCTGTTCATCCTGTGCTGAACAAGTGAGTTTTTTTTACTTGATACAAACATATAGCCAGTAATCTATGACTACTTCAGCTGCTTGAGTTTGTTCATCAATACTGATTGGTTTGTACCAGAGTCTCGTCACATAATGATTTTGTCACTGGTCACCCCTTATTTCAAGTGAGCAACCTTGTCACTCGTCACCCCTTATTTCAAGTGAGCAACCTGGTAAGAAGTTTTTTAAGATTGATTTTTCACACAGTTTGATTTCTGATGATGACTTTATGGTATGTTGTGTCTAACTGTAGGGCCACCACCTACACAGCCATCATGAGCGCAGCACAGCCGCAGGTCTACAACACCTGGGTACGCTGGCCCTAGGTACAGGCCTGGTACGCTGGCCCTGGGTACAGGCCTGGGTACGATGGCCCTGGGTACAGACCTGGGTTTGGTGGTCACAGAGCAATGCCCAAGAACAAAAGCACAAGGGAAATCTTTAAATAAGAAAGACAAATGATGAATGCTTTGAAAACAAAATTTATTGATGTGCAATACATTTGTATCCAATTCATGTTTGAGTTTGATTGAGAGCTCAAACATGCGACTCGAAAAATATCAAGCAAAATGTATGAAAATTTGTAATTTATTAATGCAAATTTTTGCCTGTCTGAGAATAAAGTTTCAACATTTTACCTGTTCTAGTTGCCTTTACTGACTCTGGTAATTAATAATTAGGTCGTTATTAATGGTATCTTTAGAATTTATTTTTGACAACATCAATCACTTGTGTTGTGAACTTGTGATAGTGCATGAGCGACACCTATCAACAGCAAGCCGAACTGCATCCCAGGTTTCCCGCCAACTTGATCACGTGATCCTGTAGTCTCGCGTTTTCGTGACGAGACCAGAAATCAAAAAACCGGAACTGACTGAACGCGACGAACGCCAAGAAAATAACTAAATTTGGACGATTTCGAGGCAGAGTCATGCCAAAAAGGAAGGTAATATATCTCCTGTGTTTCATATGTACCCTCAGAGGTTTTGTACTGTAGATTTTATGCCTTTGCCACGTATTCTATGTGACGAAACCACATCGAGATCGGCGATCCGAACTGTGCCATGACTATGGCTTCTTCTGTTGTCTGTTATCATAATTTCCTAATCCTAGCATATATGGTATGGGAGAAATCGTCCGACAAAATCGTCTACTAGATATTTTTGTGTCATAGTAGGCGCCAGGCGCTAGGCGTAGATCTGATGCTATCGTGGATATGGTGAGAAAATGTATTCCAGCCCTCCTGAAGCAAGGAGTGGCCGCGTGTCCTATTATGTTTTTTGGACGTTCGTCGTTGTGGTTTCGTTGTAACAGTTTTCTTGAGTGTTACTGTTAGTCACTCGGCTATGGCGGTAGTGTATCAGGGTCGCGCAGGCTTGTTCCGCATGCAGACAACGTACTGTCTCGCCACCGAATGTCTGGAAGCAGTGGTGGCGGATAGTATTGATCACCCCTATGGGTGATTATGGTTCACTCTGCTGGTCAAAGGTCACATATCAACTATGCTATACATTGGTCGAGTTCATTTTATTTGTAGGGATTCAATTGCTATTTGACGTGTAGGAATAGGGAATCTACCGATATTACATGTATTTCCATTCATGCTTTTACTGACAATGGTTAGATTTGTGGCATTGAAAAGGTGATTGAAGAAGAACATCTGTTCTATTTCAAGGTACAAGTAATGTTATCATTTTTGTGATTTCAAGTTGCAGTGCACTTCCAGAGTAAATTAATAGGTGGCTCCCATGAGCTTTGAGGAGCTTGAAATACCCATTTTAGAGAAAACGATCTGAGAGTGAGATTGCAGAAAAAGACTGAACAAGTTGAAGTTGTATTTTTCAATGTGAACCACACGTATGTGCCAAAGCATTTGGAAAGACTATCCCACGTTCCCGGCTCGTGAGTTTCATTGCTCTGAAATCCTTCCCCCAGCGCCAGACCAGGAGCCAGAGCAGCTCGGAGTCAGACTTCACCACCGAGGACTCCGATGCCTCTGTCGACCTGGAGTCTGACGACAACCCGGGCAGCCGGCGGGTCACGCGGGGCAGCGCCAAGAAGATGAGCCAAGGTGAGACTCAAAACAGCACCGACAGAATTAACAAATAAATACTTAAGTAAACAGCACTTTTAGAAGTTTTAACTAAGGCCACACCAGAACAGCACTGCCAGAAGTACTAAGGCCACAACAACATTTTGAAATATAAAAGCCAACTAAGATAATTTGTAACATCTGAAATCTTCAACCTTGACAAATAATGCTGCAAAGGATTGAAAGTTGTAGATAGTGATGAAAAGCATGTGTGTCGTGTTTAGGATTATATAGAGAAGCTGGCATCTAATTAAACTACATTGTACCACAATAATGTTAGCCAAAGACTGAAAGGTACAATGCTGTACTTGGTATTTGTGGTAAAAATCAAATGTGGAATAAGGCTTTTGTTTCTGAACAATCAGACCTAATTTTAAGAAGTAGACAGTAACAGTAAAGAAAGTTTTGCATGCTGTAGATTCTATCAAAGCTAACAGTGGCATCTAAACTACCACAGGTACCAAGCCTCGACAGAAGGGCTCTCCAACAAACCAAAAGCTTCAGGCTGCTCGAAAGCTTTTCCAGCAGTCTAGGCTTGTCGGCACAACCACCAAGTCTGCAGCCAGGAAACCCCCCGCTTTACCTGCACTGTCCCACACTAAAGGCATCACCAGCCCTGCACGTCGTAGGTCCATCCAACTAAAGCTATCCCCCTCCAGCCTGCTCCTTAGACGGCCCAGTCCGGCAAAGGCAGCACCCACACTCCCCAAACACCCCCCTGGCATGCGGAGGTCCCTGCATGCTGGTAGAGGAGGGGTGAAGCTTGGTAGAGGTAGAGGCTTGCAGGCCACTCCAAAGAAAGGGCAGCCAGGTGTGAACGGACGACTCAGCCCAGGAAAATCTGCAGCTAGATCCCCCCAAAATCTGCTCAAGAAACCGACAGGTAGATCCCCAAGATCTCCTAGATCCCCTGTTGTTCTGCCCAAGAGATCCATTTCTGGATCACCCAAGTCCCCAGCTTCTCTGCCCAGAAAATCCCCAGCTAGGTCCCCCAATAACTTGCTCAAGAAATCCCCAGCTAAATACCCACGATCCCCCAAGTATCTGCTGAAGAAATCCCAAGGTAGATCTCCAAGATCCCTCAATGGTCTCCCGGGGAAATCTGCAGCCAAATCTCCCAGATCCCTTCTTGCTGTGCCCAGGAGATCCACAGCTAGATCCCCCGTGGGTCGCCCCGTGGGTCTGCGGCGGAAACCCAGACCTGTATGTGCAATATCTCTCCCCGCAGGTGATGGGGCGGAGCAGGCGGAGCGGCTGGAGGAGTACGGTACCCGCTCACGGTCCTCCATCCTCCACCCCAGCCAGCGCAGCACGGCCAACGCCTCCCCCACCAGGCACGCCGCCAAGGCCACGTCCTCGGAGTCGGAGTCAGAGGGACTGGCGGAGGAGGCGGGGAGGAGAAAGGGGCTGAAGAGGACTGCCAAGGCCATGAGCTACTACGGCTCTCCACCCAAACGGCACAACCTGGGGGAGACTAGGTGCCCCATGCCAGGATGTGACTCCATGGGTAGGTTTGGATTGCTGACAGTGTTCTGTTCATTCCATTTGATGAAAACCTGTACTTATAAAGTTATATTCTCATGAATCTCATCTCATTTTTTGTAAGGTAGGTTAGTCTAATAGTAGTACATGTAATAGTATGATTGTTGTTATGTAGCAGTAGATGCCATACTGTGATACAGTGTAATTGTACAATTGTTGTGCAAGAAGTTTACAATATGGTTCTGTTAGAACTAGTTGGGAGTCCTGCCATTGAATCACAACACACACACCATGGATGTCATCAGGTTATTTTGTAATCAAGCTAAACTTGGCCATATCTGAGAAGAAGCTCTCCAAGATGACAAGATACTGACTTTTCCTCCATTTTTGCATGCCTACAGCAAACCAGTGTGTGCCATAATTTGTGACCGTCGGTGTAGAACTATACAGTAGTTTTAGACCATGGAATGATTCACTTGTTTTTCTGTCACATCTTAGGAAATCTATTCTCTTCCTTTTGAACAAACAGGCACTACACAACTACTGTACTACACCATTTGAGCTTTTTTCCTTCACATTTGGGGAAGTCTAAAACTGTGATTTTTTTCCTGGCAGGTCACTTCACGGGGAAGTTTGAGACCCACTGGACGCTGTCCGGCTGCCCGCTGTACCACAACCTGACTAAGGAGGAGTGTAAGGTGAGCCATGGTACAGCTGAATCAATGTGGCAGTCCCAACTGTGAGCATGGTCATCATGATGTCTTGACAGAATCAACTGGTGACAAGGTTTTGTGATGACCTTTACTTTCACAAGACTGTTGAATTCTGTATGACTTATCAGGCACCCAAGAATGTCCGCAATTTGCTGTCAACATATGAAGGGACTACCCATATGTATCCAAGACAGATAGATAAATGAATATATAAATGAATAAAGCAAACATCGCACAACAGTTGTGACAGGAGCATATCGAAAGTAGTGGCATTTGCATTTTTGTTGTGCCGTTGGTAAAGGTACTTTACAGATATCCTCACTTCACTCAGGTGAAATTAAATACCTGGCTTTGGATAGGGATGTCCTCTAGTAAGGAACATAAAGCTAGAGGTCCCATGTGTGAGGAGAGCCACACATCAAGCATGTTCAAGATCCCACCTCACTTTATCAAAACGAGTAGGCGGCCATCTTAGTGTGAGTGGATCAAACCTGTCAGTCTGGTCTTATGCAACTTGTACTTAACATACAAAAGCTGGTGAATTATGCCTTGAGGTATGTCACGAATTGTGCGATACAAACAAACAAACAAACAAAGAAACAAACAAGTCTTGTTGTGGTTGCCACAGGTTCGAGCCACGGACAGAGAATCAAAACAGAAAGTTCGAGACAAAATCAAGAAGGAGGTTAAAGACGATGCCCACATGGCTCTTAGAAACCCTGTAAGTTGAACCTGAGCTGAATAACAACTCCTACTCTCTCCTTTCTGCAGCTAACCACTAACTCCTCTCCTCTCATCCCTCAAATCTAGTGAAAATGTTCTGTTCTGTTAGCTAACTTATATTAACTTACAAATTAGTCCCTAACCTAAGACAAGCTTCCCTTGTTAAGCCTTTCTGGCAATGTATTTTCAGGCCACACCAATTTAATTTGTTGTACCTCAGATTTTAAAAAAATGCTGAACTTGAAGATCAACATGAAAACAGAGTCTGAGGAGAAAGTCTGTACCTTGATACAGCTTCAGGGAGTAATTATAGTTGGATTCAGGTTTTCCTCCCAGCCTTCTGTTCTCATCTTAATCTCTTAGTAACTTTCTGCTTGAAAATATTGGAGAACCAAGGAAAATAATTGGTGTGGCTCAGATTAGCTTACCTCTGAACTTCTCTTCAAAGTCTTAACAATAATGTGTCTGAAGATTGTCACCAAACACTGGTCACCTTGCATTTAGAGACCCCAGCAATGATCTGTCAGCCTGGTCCAATGACACTGTGTGATGTTTCCTCCCAGAGTCCCACCAGAAGTCAGAAGGAGTACAAGGAGAAGGTGAAGGAACAGCGGAAGGTCAAGCCAGTCATCTCTGAGGAACAGAAGGAGAAGGCCAGACAACACAAGTAGGCTTCCTTTCCTGACAGGTCCAATAGATAAAGTCCATTTTAAATTTGTAACAGTGTGTAATGATACAGTTGGCTTGAATGTGCCCTCACCCCCCGATATTGGTAGTGGTATACCGGTAACAAGGCCAAACCTAGTTCAAGCACTGAACTGTCAGTGGTGAAAATACGTCTTTTCAGGTTTTTGTGTAAAGATTTGCTGTATTTTTATTGTTGTTGGTAGGAAAACCCACGAGAACAACCGAGAGCCGCTGTTAGAAGGGCTGACGTCACAGTACGACCTGGAACTGTTCAGGGAGGCCCAGGCCCGCGCTGCTGAGGACATGGTAGGTCACGACCTCTAACCCCAACCTTGACTTCTGGCCTGTTCAGAGAGGTTCAGGAGTGAGGTAATGTTTTTGGCTCTGTGTGTTTGTGTGTACACTCATTACTTCTATTTTTGTCTGTGGGCCTGGAAGGATTGCAAAGCAGTATGGGTAAAGGTGTGAAGTCTGCCATCCCTGATTGCTCTGTGTTATTTCAGGAGAAAAACGCAGTGTTCCAGGAGGCTGAAGTCCAGCAGGGCGCGTTGTTCGAGGCGGGGCTGAAGACCATCCAGTTTGGGCGGTTTGAACTGGACACCTGGTACTCATCACCCTACCCGGAGGAGTACGCACGCCTGCCCAAACTCTACATCTGTGAGTTCTGCCTCAAGTACATGAAGAGTGCCACCATCCTCAGGAGACACATGGTGAGAACCTGCCCGTTTCTTCAACCTAATTAGTCGGTTCTCAGAGGGAAAAGAAAATACTACTGGAAGATTAACATGACAGTCTGAGGACCTCGGTACGCCCAGATTTAGGGAGTGGATAGTCAGATTCTTGACCTTTAACTAAATTTTTAGCTGCTTTCCTATTGGTTTGTTGTAATGTTAGATCTTAAGAAGGACAGCTTTCCTCCCCCCCCACCTGTAACAGTGCCCTTATACCCCCCAGG
Source organism: Branchiostoma floridae x Branchiostoma japonicum (assembly GCA_013266295.2). Taxonomy (NCBI): domain Eukaryota; kingdom Metazoa; phylum Chordata; class Leptocardii; order Amphioxiformes; family Branchiostomatidae; genus Branchiostoma; species Branchiostoma floridae x Branchiostoma japonicum. Next base: position 21,792,030 of record CM023840.1, read on the forward strand.
CGAAGTGTGTGTGGAGACACCCCCCAGGTGATGAGATCTACAGAAAAGGCAGCATCTCCGTGTTTGAAGTGGACGGACAGAAGAACAAGGTGAGATGTCAGAAATCGTTGCTGTTTAGTCAAGCAACTGTGTGTTTCTATTTAGATTATGTTCCTGTTTAAATGTTACTCTTCAATAGTTCTAAGGATGAACAAATTTTCAAACATCTTGATTCAGAAATCCCATGTTTTTGGTAGCTTTGTTTTTGGAGAAGGAATTGTTCCTGCTTCAGTATGCATATGACTGGCTAAATAGTGATTGATAATACCATGCTTGAAGTTTTGCACCTTGCAAAATTGCAAGTTGTTCATATCTTAAAAGTTTTCTGCAAGGTTGGTATTATGAGCCCTGATCATACATGTTTTTGTGTGACAGATCTACTGCCAGAACCTGTGTCTCCTTGCGAAGCTGTTTCTGGACCACAAGACGCTGTATTACGATGTGGAGCCCTTCCTGTTCTATGTCATGACCGAGGCAGACACCACGGGATGCCACGTTGTTGGATACTTCTCCAAGGTGAGTTTTGTTTGTTTGTATCGCACAGCCTGTAAAGCCCATCACACATTCAGGACTTTCCCATGACTTTCCTCCTGACCACTCCTCACCACATTCATTTTTTAAGCTAAGGTCTGTACTGGGTTGGGAGTGGCCTGAGATCTGTCCTATTCTAGCTCCAGTCTGCTCCTCTAGTAGCATCCAACAAGAATTTGTCTTTTCCGAGCTTGATTTTCAAAACTTGTAGTTTGCTGGCATTTTTTTTAGACAAGTAGGCAACCTCATCGATCAACTCCCAACCACAGATGACCTTACTCAGGACTAACTCCCAATCATGATCTGGAGAAGGTAGGGAGGCCATGGTCAGCTATGTGTGACAGGAGCTGTAACCTCCTCCAAGAGTGGCACAGTGGTTTTGTACCCAAGCTGCTTAAGACCGGTCTGATAGGTTTTCAACCACTCACACTGTACCCCAACTTCTGTCTTATACTATAACCTTTCTGGTGAGATAAACAGGAGAAATGTACACACAAAGAGTACTTTATGCTTTGTGATATTGACTCTTTAAGAAGGTGTCTTCTTGTTTGTTTACATGTTTGCAGGAGAAAAACTCCTTCTTGAACTACAATGTCTCCTGTATCCTGACCCTACCCCAGTACATGAGGCAAGGCTTTGGCAAGATGCTCATAGATTTCAGTAAGTATGTTCTTCTCTTATTCTATCTATAATCACTGCCAAAGGTATCTGGACAAAAATCCACTGTTAATCCAAAGTTACCAACTGTATTGTACTGCTTTAAACATGTCAATCGAGGGAGAATAATGCCCTGTACATTATGGTATTTCTGTCATAACTTGTACCAGGAATAACTTTCAAATTGTTTGAAAAATTCCTCATGACGTGACAATTCCTTATGACGTGACAATTCCTCATGACATTTCTGCTGCTTTCAGCTGCGTTCATCAGGGTGTAATGAACTGCTCATGACAGCATTGCAGCCACAAGGAGGATGCACTCCCAAATGTAACTGAGTCTTACTACGTTATTTTGTCTGACATGTTTGCAGGTTACCTCCTGACGCGGGTGGAGGAGAAGACAGGATCACCAGAACGACCTCTGTCTGACCTTGGACTGATCAGCTATAGGAGTTATTGGAAGGGCGTTCTGCTGAAATATCTGCACGAGCACAAACATGACAGGGAGATCTCCATCAAAGGTTTGTTTGTTGTTACCAGGAGAATGTTATGTCGAAATGTGTGTGCAAATGTAAACATGACAGGGAAATCACCATTAACTTTTTGTTGGTTTGTTATGCTTGTATAACGTAACTAGTATACCTCAAATAACATATCAGTGTTGTGTTATCAGTGTTGTGCTGATATCAATGCTATATTTGTTGTCCCCAGACTTGAGTACAGAGACTGGAGTGAACCCATACGACATTGTCAGCACCCTACAGGCCATGAGCATGCTCAAGTACTGGAAGGGCAAACACATTGTTCTGAAGAGACAGGTAAGGCTGGGTGAGACTTACTGAGGCAGGGGCAGCAGCAACCTTTCTTGGATTCTCAAGGGAAATCCCTCAGCTTGGGACAACCCAATGTTCCCATGTATGGTTAGGGTTGTTGGAACATAGGTTGAGTTGTCAGAACAGTGATCGAAATACCCACTAGCACACTAGCAATTGCTACCTGAATTTCTTGTGCGCTAGTTGCTCCCTGACTCAGGTAGCACGCAACCTGAAAATATGTACCGCTGAACTAAATGGTGCACACTGTGGTACCTGGTTCAAAAAAGTATTTCGAACACTGCAGAACATAGGGAGGTGTCGGAACATAGGAGTGTCAGAACACAGGGTTGTCGGAACATAGGGTTTTTGGAACAGGTGTGTAACTCCTCAGCGACCTTCCTCAAGGCCTGAATGGACTCTGCTACTCCTTACTGTAGGGTGGTAGTGTGGAAAGGGTGAAGTCCCAAATGTCTGCCCATTGATTAATTGTTCAACCTTCTTTGTGTCTCTTCCCAGGACTTGATTGACGAGTATCTTAAGAAGCAGGCCAGTAAGCCTCCAGATCACAAGGCCATCGACCCCAACTCCTTAAAGTGGACTCCTCCGGTCACTACCAAGAGATGAGGGGGGCAGTTTCAGTGTGTTAAACCTCGTAATGCAGATAACTTGAGTCTTCAACCATGCGGTACAGATCAGTGTAATGGCTCACAACCATGGGTACCTACACTATAAAACATTGTTGTGTGTTCTTCACTGGTACTTTTGGAGGACTGGGTAAATGAAAGACTTGCTCTTCAAGGTTCTCTTCCTGTGTAACTATAAATGCATGACAGAAACATAGGAAACAAGGAGAAAACAACATAATGAGACAAGAAAACAAGAGCTTCTGTATATGAATAAAAGCAAAACTAAGGAAATGAACTTTACACCACCCAAAATTTGCCATCCTACCTACCTAACAACGTACTTCTATCACTTTTTTTTATCATAACTGTCAGTTGACAGTTGAATGTTTTTACACATGTGTTAGCCATTCCTTTGTGTACAAGGGGTGCAGGAGTTATCTCCAAGCAGATAAGGGGTGGAAAATCGGGACTACTGTTGCGGAGCAGACTAAATCCTAATCACTGGCTCTTCTATATTGAAGACTGAAGTAAGTCAACTGGAAGCTGTGGTGAGAAATGGCTTCTTTTGGAACAGAAATGGCTTCTTTGGAACAGAATGCCTAGCCCACTATTGTAAATCCAAACAGCCCCAGTGTGTATAGATCAAAATATTACCTGTACATTATATGTTGTGATATCCAATTCAGCTTGATGGATTTTAAGAAATGTGTACAGAAACACTTGTCTAATGTAAAGGAGGAGCAATGTTACATGTTGCAGCATAGGATCAAGTTAACCTTCTCCCTGCTGCCTCAGTCTGTAACCAATACAGTTTGGTGCCAAAAGGCTTACCTCAGCAGGTTAAGATAGTTTGCTTGTGTTTGAGAATGTTTATAGTGTAAACCGATTATGTGTTTGTTTGGAAAAGCAATGCAAGTAGCCTCGAAGGCAGTACTGTTTGTTGTAGTCTGCTCCTCAGATTTTGCCTACAAACGACAGAAAGCCTGGAGCTGAACTGTACTGGTACCCAGGCTACCTCTACAGTACATGATTGCATGTTGCTCCCACCCTCAAGTACCTAGTCATTGTATCAGTCTGACACTAAAGGAATATTGAGATGGTTAAGATAAATATAGTTCATCATCAACAACTCTGTTGGAGTCTCTGTTTATATTTTGGATCAGTGTTTGGTGCCCTTTGCACCCACCCTTTTGTAAGAGAAACCCTTATACATGCATTCAGCAGAGGCAGCCCAGTTGGTTCGTTGTTGAATGTAAATGCTGCAACAACAGGACAACAGAAATCTGATGCTGTCTACAGGAAGTATGTGCTACATTAGATAACTTGCCCCTGGCTCCAATCTCCCCTGTTTTACGTTATCTACGCCAAAGTTTTCAGGTTGTTCAGCATGATCCTGACAAACTGATTGCAATGCCACCTGCAAAGGCTAGGTAGCGACATGTTGAAATCTGTACATTAATTAGAAGCCCTCATCAAACTTCGACGGCATTTGTTAGAGAGGCAGAAGTCCTGCGGAACCCCCGCTTCAGCGGTTTCTTGGGCAGGGCGGGCGCTAATGTGTAGCAGTACTCCTGGAAGTCCGGGATGTCGCTGAAGTCCGGCACCGTGTCCTCCTCCTCGGACGAGTACTGGTCGTAACCCGGCGCGATCTCAAACCCTTCCGGCAGCGCAAAGTCGTCTTGAAGGGGTTGCGCTGTTTTCTTCTGGCGCGTGGCTGTAAGTCGGATTGCTGTTTCCTCCAAAGTCTATATGGATGTCTACGTTCGCGATTGCATTGTCACTATGGATTGCACAAACACTGTCGGCATCTGCTGCGGAGCGTATGTTCGTGTCAGGCTTCTGTGCTTCATCGTCTGGCGGTAGATCATTGCACAGGTCTTCGTGGGTGGCAATGTCGGGGGGTTCGCCGGTGATGCTGTACACCCCGGAGTCTGCATTGCTCCTGCTGCTCACCCTTTTCGTTATCTTCCTCCAACTCAGCTTCAGCCACCTCCTCTCTCTGGCCGGGTTCCTCCAGGTGGTTTTCCGCTTCACCCCCGGACTTGCTCTGGCCTTTCCCTCGTCAACCTCCTTTATCTGGGCATCAGTATCTACAATACCTGCCATACGACGATTGCTAACAGTCGTAGTCAGGGTTAGGTCTTTTGCAAACGAAACTCTTTTCACAAGTTTGGGGCTGTTTTTGTTCACGACAGCCAGGTTTCGTCTGGGTGAGGTTGAGTGGGACTGATTGGGGGCGGAGGTGCTGCTGTGGGAGAGCATCTTAGGGTTCGGCATCTCCGCGGGACACCTGCAGAGCTTCCGACAGGGGATGCAGCAGAACACGACGTAGAAGAGATCGCGGAAGCCGCGGCGGAACTTGTCACTCATGGCGATGTAGATGAGGGGGTTGATGGCGGAGTTGAGGAAGCCCAGGCCGTACATGAGGGTGTTCCAGAAGAACAGGTTCCCGCTGGCGATGAAGTTTGTGGCGGGGTTCAGCGCCGACATGTTCATGACGTAGAACGGCGTCCAGCAAACGGCAAAGGCAGCCGCGACGGCGATCACCATACGGGTCACCTGTGGGGCAAAACGTTCAGATTAAAAGAGTGAAGCAATAACCTATTTCTATTGTCAACCCTAATTACAACCATTACATAGAACGGCCTCCAGAACACGACAAAGGCAGCCGCGACGGCGGTCATCATTCGGGCCACCTGTGGTGGGACAGAACAACAGCAGTAGCTACAACAACATAACCATAACTCTTTTATGTCCAAGTAAGCTCCTCGGAGGCCAACCGGATATTGTCTTGCCGGTTTGTTACGACTTTGCCACCGAAAGATCTTGGAGAGTATAACCGTAGAACGGGGTCCGGGGTCAAGCGCAGCCGCAGTAGTGATCACCATTCAGCAACAGTGATCAACATTCAGGTTACCAGCAGGGCAGAACGAAAAAGTATAGGTGCAGGCAACAGCTTAACACCATTAAAACATATGCTATAGTGGCACTGCAGAATGTATCTGTTTTCCACACTTTTTCATGTCTATCAAAGACACGTCTCTAAACCAATGGATCCAGACCTTTGTACTCTTAAGTTTTCCGCGGAGTTAGGGACCCCACGTTTGACATCATTTTGCTTTCAGAATTACATTTCCAGGTGTCGACAGATTATGTACTTGTTGCTAGCTAGGTCTGTTCGTAGTCTGATGACTGGCGATCACAAAGCTGACCTCCGCACTACTAGTGAAAACACGTACGTCTTAGGTTTGTACTAATATTCTTTTTTTTAATGAAACACTTAACCAATGAGTGTGTTGCAGCTTGTATATTTCCAGGTACCAAGGATCTAACTACGCTATTATAGAGATGATTTTCACGTACAGAAGAATGAGCAAACATCGTAATTGCCGAGTTATCAGCTGCCAGTATGTTACCAAGAGGCCTTTTGAATTCACAAGCATCCTGTTGAACCCAGCACACAATGTTATCTAAGCCTGTGCCCACTAAATCCGAATTTACTACCCGTCGCGCCCCTAGCTACGTCCAATATTTACGTGTTTGGGCCGGCCGGTACCATGTGTCAAAGGTCTCCACTCTGAATGGGAGCGGATATTGGCAAATTTAGATCAGAACGAGTCTTTTGTTGTTCTACAATCGCCACTTCTACCTAATTTATGAGCCCCTTGCTCCGTGCAGTAGGTTGATGTTTCACTGGTCGGTTTATTGCACCATTTGTTATGTACAAACACTCGTATCGCTGACAAAGCCTGCCTTGTAACAATGGGCTTATGCAATAAGAAGCTGACGCGGACGTAAACTCCACAACATATCATAAATTTTTAGACAAAGTAGATTTTAGCCGGCTTCCCTGAAATAGACTCAGATTTCAAGACTCCCGAAATGTCCTTGAGTCCAAGTCAAAACGGCCTCCATCGAATGAATGTCTGTGTAGACGCATGGCAGTACTACACTTCCACTGTTCGACTGGAGCAAGCGACGTTTTTATTACCTTTTTGTTTCCTTTTGGTGGACGCGGAGCCTAGCACGTACAGCGAACGTCTGGCTATCCAATGGCAAGTTAAAGGCATGAATTATGGGTGTGGAACCTAGACAAGTCGAAAGAGTTCTTTGAACCTTTGAAATGGCCTAATGGCTAGAATACCTTCTATTGCAGCCGAAGGAGCCGAAGACCAACTGTAGATTGACTTGTTCAAACGCGACATCTATGGTTTCTTTATATTCGTGTTTAGAATCTGGCCAGAAAACCAATCCTCTCGGAACCATCCACTTTTTTGTTGACGCGTATTTTTTTTTGAAATTTCGAAGATTTAAAATTGTAGTTAGGTATCAAGAAAATTTCCAATACATATATTTTCACATTCGAAGAGGCCATGGTCAGTTCTACATGATACTGTAAATTGATTAATTTTCGCGGGGAGCTTAATTTCACGATGGAACGAAAGAGGTTTCGAGTTCGCGGTTGAAACAATTCTGCAGTACATGTAGTACATGTAGTACTATAGTACATTGGAAACGCATTTGACGGTGTCTAAAACCACCGCGAACATTTTCAATATCTCCAGACAGTAGTAGAGAAGACCTCACCATCTTCTTGTTCTTGTCCCGTTTCCTCGCCATGTCTCTGTCGTGGACCAGCTGACTGCCGGGTGTCTCCATGGCGCGCAGTTTGATGACGATCCGGACGCAGACCACACTGATGAACAGCAGGGGGAGGGCGTACAGAACCAGGAACAGCGTCACATGGTACCACGTCGGGTTACCAATGGTGTTGGGGATGCTGGAAGCCAAATCAGGCAAAATATAGAAACACATAAACAAACAAACAAACAAGGAATGCTTCATTGGTTGATGATAAGATTATGTGTGCTGCAACATTACTAAAAACAAAACTCTATAAACTAATATGATATCTATATCACTACAACCTGAGATGGACTAACATAGCATTTTGTCACCACCAAAAGTGACATGACGTTTGATTGCCTATGTGTGGCACTTGAAGACATCCAAAGGCAATGACAGCTTTCTTGTTTAATACTGCAAGGCGCCGAATCAATGGATCAATGTCTGCTTTGTCCTAAGGCGATGGGAAAGGCATGACCGACTCGTCCGACGAGACAGCGTGCATGGGTGATGCTAGGTTAGTTAGTGTTTGGATTATGGTATTAAAGTGTCCAGTTGCAGTGTTGGGGTTAGGGTGGGGGTTATAGATAGTGTTAATGAGGGTTATGGTTAGTGTCAGTGTTAGGTTAGGGTTATGGTTTATAGAGAAAAGATCTTACTCATCCAGACAGCGCGCCCGGGTGATGGTACCCAGCTCACTGCGCAGGCGCATCCGGAAGAACGCCGCGGGAATCAGCTGGAGGGAGCAAAGCACCATGGGAACGACCCACACGATAACCAACATGGCGACGATCCGCTTCTTGCTGGTGAACTTGGTGTCCAGCGGGCGGCAGATGGCGTTGAACCTGGAGGCACAAGAACAACACGTACCATAGGCTGGAGTCAGACGGTGCAGGGGTTCATTGTTCAGGTGAGACACGCTGTTGGATGTAATATTATGATATTGCAGTTTTCTTGTTCATAACTTTCTTCTCACCTCTTAGCTTGAAAGTTCATCTTTGGGCATCATTGGGCTCACCCACATTGAGGAGTGAAAGAAGCCATCTACATCAGGGCCTTACAACCATTCAATGACAGAGACGGGGGCGCCATAAACTTTCTGCAACCTATGATCCACTGCTTACCAAGTCTGCATAACGTGACGTCACAGAATAGATGGGTTACTCATTTCCTTACAAAGACTAGAGTTGGATAGTCGAAAATTTGGGTAATTCCAATTTTTGTGTTGGAAATTACAGTTCAACTTTGCTTTAGACGCTCTTCCAGTACCTGCCAACTCTATGGTCTGTCTGCTACCTTCCTCAGGCAGCAGACAGTTTTCAGTAACATTAGCCTTTCGGAGGCAATATCAAAACGCCGTTCGTACCTAGATTCTGCTACGGAGGCAACATTTAGAAGATGCATTGAAGACCACCCTGTATATTACATTTCTTATACACCCATCTCAGTTTCATTTAGCACAACGAAGACTGTCTGCCATAGTGGCATGGTGTCTATTTTCATTGCAGTCGACTCCTACCAGACCGAATGATCTACTCTACTCTACTCTGAATCGTAGCTCATTATCAGACGCCATTGTGTATAATCAGCATCATACACTTTATAGGGTGTTATCAGACTTAGCACTGACGTGATTGTCCGCCATACTAGATGGTTAAACCTGGAAGTATAGGTAATCACAGTCATGTATGACATGTTATATTTGTAAGTCTGACTCTTTGACCAACCAGCATGGTGACTGGGACGTCATGCTCGTAAAAATACATTACAGATAAGGTCAGGTTGCCTGTCCGCTTATGTGTGTTTCCACAATGAAACTTGTAGGATGCAAGAGCGAATTAGATCTGGAAGGTGAAGGCAGACAGCCTTTGGTTCAAGTTGCCAGTCGGGGTCGGAAAGTAACAAAAGCCATTGCAACAAACTAAAACACATGGTTAGCTGGGAGGTCTTTGAAACGTATTTGTTGTACTTTTCTATTCATAAAGTACAGTGGAAACAAGAGCTGTTCCTTTTTAGACTCTCTTTAGTTAAAGATACTTCTAGTAAAACACGCGTTAAGCAAACAAAAACATTCCTTTCTTTGTCTGAACTGCAGAACTAATGACCAATAGACTGTTAGCCTCCATAGCAGGGGGTTCTAATATCGCAGCTTTCTGCTGATTAAGTACCGTTCTGCGACCGTGTTCTGGTGACTGCAGTTTTTCCGACATTGACACCTAAACAGGCCGGTTTTGGTGTGGCACCTCCAGGGTGCGCCACACAATTTCACAAATATCGCCGCGCGTCGGGGGCGGGCCTGTTTATACGCTCAAAAAATCTGTCCTATGACACGCACCGCTGTGGCGCCGCGCGTCGAATCTCCCAGGACAAATGATTTTTTTGCCCCGTGTAAATCGGGCCTAAGAAACCAGCAGCCACAAGGAAACAGTACTTAAACAGTAAAAATGAAAACGATATCGTAACGCCATTGTCTAAAGACCTGTCGGATTGAGGTTATCCTCTGGATACTATCAAACTGGCAGTCCTGTCATCCGAAAGGCCAGAACGCTAACCCCGCAGCCCAATACACGAGAAAAGAAGGAGCACATAAGCACTTACCTTTCAAACGACACCGCCACTAGGGTAAGCATGCTGGCTCCCACGAAAACGGGTTGGAGGAAGTTCAGCGCGGTGCACAGGGGCACACTGAACACGTCCACGGCCATGGGGCTGGCGAACTCCAGCAGTTTAAACACGGCCACGAACAGCCCCACCACCAAGTCTGTAGCGGCCAAGTTCAAGATAAAATAGTTCGTCACCGTTCGCAGCTTCTTGTTCCGCCAGACCGTCCACAGCACCATGGCGTTTCCCACCACGGCCAGAAAAATTATGGCGATGTAGAAGACGATGAAGAAGATCTGGACGGCGAGGATCTGCGCGAGGTCCCTGTACTCTCGGCAGAAGAACCCAACCGGGCAGGTGCTCGGTGGAGGCGGTCCCAGCGTGGTGACGCTGCCGTTTGAGGAGAAGTTGAAGACCGTGACGTTGGCGTCGATATTAACGTATTCAGTTGACGGTATAGCATCAGACGGCGTCGTCTGCCCGGTGAAGTTGACGACTGACGGAAAGACGTCGGCGTAAGTCATCGTCCGCTTGGCGCTGTTGAAACCCTGCGAAGCTTGTGACGATGATGAAAACATCCACGCGGTTGTATTCATGGCTGCAGCTTCGTTCCCAGATAGTCGTCCTCATTAGAAGTCACTTATATGGCATGTCGACGTGTTTACCTCTGGCTCAGGGATACGGTTAACAGCTCGGTATCCGAAGGTTTACGATAGGCACAGAAGGCGTTTGGTAAACAGTCAGTTGGTTTAGTAATGAAGAACAAGTGGCAACCCGAGCGTGCGTACCGCTTATGGACATACTTATGACAACAGCCTGGGCACCATGTCAAGGCGGTGGGACGAGGGACGTCTCAACATCAGCGAGGTAAAAAATACAGTAAAGTCAGACCCGCCTTCCTGTAAAGTGGGCCGTTTGGAAGCCAGCCGTCCAGTCCAAAGTCTTCACCCCCTGAGGCCGCTTTAGTAAGGGGTAAACGGAAAATAATGACCGATTTACGCTGTGCACCCACCACGTCCGGCGACCTTTGACATTTGGTGGAAAACTATCAGAAAGGCGGTGGCAAAAGAAGGTTTGTTTAAGGCATGGCGCGCCTTGTTAAGTCATTGATTAATGTGATACTTGCAGAAAGGGAACTATTGCGGGATTTGTTTGCAGAATGCCCTGTGTGTACATTTTTCAATATGCTCAATGTTCCGTGAATAGGCGTTTCAAGGACTATTTATGGTGAACAGTTGTGGTTGCCATGGTCACATGGCTTTATAAATACGCGTCTTGACGTTCGGAGTAGGACTTTCATGTGGCCACAAGTGTCCTCGTCGCACACTTGAATAGGAAACAGTATTGCGTGTGTGCATGTGCGAGCAATCGCTGGTGTTGGGGTTATACTTGGATGCCGAAAATAATTTCAAATAACTTTTCAAAAATATTTGCGCTATTCGTCTCCCAATGTGTTTCGCCCCCTAGCGACTTTACCGTAAATGGATGGTACGCCGGCGAAACAAATGTCGATATTTGAAGTCTGTTGCTCCATTGACATCTTTGAGGACTGAAATGTTGCTATTCCCTCAGCTTCCTAAACAGATGGCGCTTTTTTTGTCTTGATTATTTAAAACACGGTCTCTGTTTTGTGCTTTTCGACGTCTTTGACGTCACTCAAATACGTCATGAATACGTCAGGGTAAAGTAGATAGGAATGCCCCACCAATGCACTAACGTCATTAGAATCGTTAATCATTTCACCAATGATTGAGTAATTATCACGCACATATGCTTGGAGATTGCTGAAATTCGTTGTCATGAATCACGTCACAGCTGCGAGAACCACGTGACCGAAGGTCTTCATAACCTTTGAACCGTAACGTCATTTAGTAACGTCATGGTAATCACCATGATAACGTCGTCACAAAGACGGCCTAACGGGAGCCTGACCCCATGGCTTCTGGAGTTGGATCACATCCGGGTCTCTTATAACATGTGATGACAGCCTAACGTGTTTCCTCCTAAGAACACTTTAACAAAGTTCAGCCCTTTGTTGTGCTACGTCATCTATTTAAGAACTTTCCTATGCTACTAATTACTCATCTGAGCTTCACGCATTCTCAGTGATCTTCCGAACATTTCTCCCCTTCAGAATATTCCATACTTTCCCCTTCTTACCATTTATATTTTAAGCAGTTTTGGGTGCACCCAAAACTGCTTAAAATATAAATGGTAGTTAAACCAACCTATAATTCCCATTGGAATGGTTCTTTATTCCACGTTATTTCTAACAAACGTAGTAACCACCGCAAAGTAAGGTGAACAAAGAGAGCATCGCAACGAACATCAACGCAGTGCTTTATTAGAATATTCAGGGCGGTCGTTAGACCGTCATCGTCGTCACCATCGGAGAGTAAATTATGTGCGCATCACAATACAATCTCATTGCAACCGAGCATCACAGATCTTGTATAAACTGGTATAACAGAGCAACATAACATAGTCTGATATCAATACAACACAGGTTCAAATATATACACATCATTTATACAAAACTTTATGACAAATATGAAAAAGACGAAGAAGGCAGCTAGACAAACGGGACTGCGACAAGTATAAAGAAGACCACACACACAAATAGGACTACTCTAAACATCTGTGAGAAACGTTAAGTAAACGAGACAAACAGTTGTATACACAGAGATAGTCTAAACGTCCACAGACGCCGTCAAGGATGTGGACTTGGTGCGAAAGTATCTAAGAAAGCCAGGATTGGGCAGGGCGGGTTTGAGTCTTGCTTCTAACTCGTACTGCTTAAACCTCTCCTCGAAGTCCTCCAGGTCGTTTAAGTCGTCCTCGTCGCTGCTCTGGTCGTACCCAAGCCCGATGCCCTCGTCGCTAGCGCTCGGCACCGATTCGGCGCGCTCGTGTCTTCGCGAAAACTCTGGGGACCCCCAGAGGGTGGAGTCTGACGGCTCCGATGGTGGGTACCGACTGTTTCCCTCCTCCTCCATTGTCCTGTCTCTCACTTGGTGACACAGTTGTGACGTAGACGGCCATTGGCTGTGCGCCGGAAGTTCTTCAGGGTTGTCGAAAAACGCGCTTTTGTACCGAATGTCTCCCTCATCGTCTGAGCTCGGCACTGGCGTGTCTGTGTCGCCCTCCGTCTCCACCAGCTGCAGCAGGCCCAGACCGACGCTGCTGCTGGCGCTCTGGCTGTGGTTCCGCTTCCCGAGCCTGTCGATCAGAGATCTGAGCGACGCCAGAGACCCTGTCTTACGCAGGCGGTACTTAGGTGGGGGTGGGAGCAGAATCTCATCAAATCCCGAGGAAAGTCGTTTTCTCCTGGGTCCATCGGTCGTCGAGGCACCCAGACTGGTCAACGTGACGTCGCTTTCCGAATAGTCCACGCCTTTCTCGTTTATGAAAACCTCGGCTTCTGTGGAGACCAGCTCGTCTGAATCGCTCCTACTCCTGGCCATGGATTCGGTGCTGTACTCTGCGAACGTCGCGTAGGAGGAGCTGAGATGGCTGACGTGTTCGCTGGTGCTCTGAGGCACGTACTGTCTAGAACACTGCGTAATGGCGATGCTTTTGTCCACACCGTTGTTCGCTAACTCCGGGTTCCTCTCCCCGGTGTCAACAGTTTCGAGCGCTCCCGGGATCGGGTTGGCCTGTGTGAAGAAACCCCTGCTGATTGCCGGCACGTACCGCCCGTTCCGAAGCTCCATGTAGTCCGGAGGCTGCCACCCGGCACCGGCCTCGGTCATCTCCGTCACGCTGACCGCGGTATTACTCCGCCCGCGCCCGCCGGACGACCCCTGACAGCCTCGGCACCAGGCCAGGCACGGCAGCAGCGCCTTCACGATTGCCTTAAAATCCCTCCTGAAGCGGTCGCTCATAAGAATGTAGATTAAAGGATTGACGAGCGAGTTGAGGTAGCCCAGGAGGTACAGGATGAGGTACCCGGCGAAGAAGTTGTTCCGCGCGAGCACGAAGTTGCTGGGCTGGGGGGTGAACAGGTAGGTGATGCTGACCATATGCAGGGGAGTCCAGGCCACAACAAAGGCCACCACCACTGCAATCACCATCAGCGTTACCTGGGCAGCGGGGAGAACAATAGCGGTGGGTTAGTCACCTGGCAGACCTTCTTTGAAAAGGGTCAACAACTGGCACCTTGGAGGAACGACCCAGGAACGTAATGGCTCCTTAAAGAGGGTTACTTGGGGGGAAACTTGACGAGGATGGAATTCCTTTTACCGAGGCAGCTGGCAAGGAGAAGGACGAGGAAATCATTGCCTGACCGGCGACAAACAGTGCTGAATACCTTCACCTTTGTTTTGGTTTGCGTAACACCCCTTCCCCTCACACACACACACACACACACACACACACACACACACACACACACACACACACACACACACACACACACACACACACACACACACACACACACACACACACACACACAAGAATATACGCAAAAGACGGACCAAAGCCTGTCTACAAAACTGTCAATAAATGTACGACAAAATTTCCTTCAGAGAGCAGCAAAGAAACAAAAACACATACAGCTCGAAGAAAAGTTTGAAAGAGCCGATTTGGTTCAAAGTCCAGCTACTAGACTTTTCCTTAGCTAAGGCTGACCCAATGTTACACAAGCCTCAAAATAGGACCTATCGTATCCAGAACCGTGCTTATCTAGTTCTGTGTCCGAATGGGTTAGGGTGAGGATCAGGCACGGTCCTGGATAGTCTCCACGTATCCAAGAACGTAGATTTTCCCCAGGCGCGGTGCTGGATACGCGTGGACTTTCCAGAACCATGGTGAGCATGATTCTGGATAAAGCATGGTTCTAGGTACATCAGGACCTGAGTACCACACCTTCCGCCTGTTGATCTCGCTCCGGGTGACCGTGCCGCGGGGCGTGACCGGCTTCTGCAGCTTCATCAGCCGCCAGAGCACCAGGCCGCACGTCACGGCGATGAACAGCATCGGGAACGTGTGCATCACCAGCAGCTGCAGGGAAAGGTCTCGAAGTCTTACATTCATACACACAACAGTCAGTACCTGGAACGTGCTTCGGAACAACGTGGTCAGAAACATCAGTGAAAGTGGCCTCCAAGCCTTTAGGACTCGTGCCCATCACTACCTTCTCAAGAAGAACACTGGGCAGCTGTAAATCATTGATTTACGGTCACAGAACTGGAGTACTATAGGCTTTAAGCCTATATTAGTTATTGACTCAGTGGCTATTGCTCACAATAGCACGTTATAGAAGCAAAATCTGTTTACTGTACTGAAGATCTCTTCCACTGGTCTAAACAAGGACTGGCAGGGTGAAGTGTAAAAGAAATCCCGTTGTTTCTCTTTTTTCCGACAAGTACAGTCATATAACGTTATGATGAACTGTGGATCTTGGCTCAAAGTTATTTCCTAGAACCTACTACCCTTCTATTATGTACGTTACACCTAAATCTTTCCCATATTTGGTTCTACTACGTACGCCACACCTAAACCTTGCCCATATTTGGTTCTACTACGTACGTTACACCTAAATCTTGCCCATATTTGGTGGTGGGGAATGGGGGTGGTATTTACCGTGATGATCTGGTTGGCCATGGCGACCTTCCAGGCCGTGTCAGGATCGAACACCAGGTAGAAACCGTCCAGACACCTGGCCCGGTGCAGCTGCCCCAGCTCGCTGTAGAAACACGCTTCTCTCACCTTGTGGAGATGATGTAATATTAATGTGTTAGTCATGAACCTGTCACTTTAATCCAAAGTGTAATCCACAAGCAGATGTGTAGGTGTAACCCTTATTTCAAAGTCTATACGTAGTGTTTTTGTTCGTAGTTGTTGTTGTTGATGTCAGTGAACACAAAGTATTACTTAAAAGACGTGCAAAGTGGACGAGAAGACACACCTAAACTTTGCCCATATTTGTATGGTTGAGTCAGGTTGTAGTTATGGTTTGGTTAGCGATAGGTTCTGGTTCTGGTTAGAGCTAGAATGATTTACACTAACCTCTGCCGGTACCAGCCAGGGAGACAGGACCAACACAGGCACCAGCCAGACGGTGATGATGGTGTTCCGGACTCGGTTGACAGGGAAGATCCGGCTGTTGGCCAGGTTACGTATCGGCTGGACGATGGCGTAAAATCTGGCAGAGACCACAGAAAAAAAAAATACATGACCTTCAAAACTAACTGGGTGAGGGATGGGGGTGGTCAGGAGGACAATGTCCAATTATGAAAAAAAAACTTGAGAAAAACAAAGGTCCCTACGAGGCTCGAACTCGTGACCTTCTGCGTGTAAAGCAGACGTGATAACCACTACACCAAGGAACCGTGCACGAGTTTATGTACTTTGCATTGAAGCTCTGCTATTGAAGATGTCAACCAAACGATGGTGTGGCCGCCAACTTTCACATAGATGCAGTGTCTCTAGTGTGTTGATGGGTGAGTGAAGCCGGGAGAAAGAAGATAGATGTGGAGGATCAAAAAAAGAAAACAGTAACAAGAAAACGAAAGAGGTAAGAAAAGGAATGACTATGTCTATGATATTAATTGAAGAAAAGAAGACACGAGAGAAGATCCGATGAAATTTTGGAAGAACCAAGGAATGAGAGATCCGACAAGGACAAATGAGCAGTCACCTTTCTAGGGAGATGGCCACCAAGGTCAAGACGCTGGCTGAGACGCAGACGGGCTGCATGTAGTTGGCGATAGTGCAGAGGGGCTGGCTGAGCAGGGCGGGGTCGCCGGCGTACGTCACCAGGGTCAGCGGCACGACGACAGACGACACCAGCAGGTCCGACACCGCCAGGTTCGCGATGAAGTAGTGCGCGGCGTTGTGCAGCAGGCGGTTCCGCCAGATGGTCCAGCACACGAACGCGTTCCCGCACATCCCCAGCAGCATCACCACGATGTACACAATGATGAAGAGGATCCGCACGCCCTCCACCTGTTAATGGATTTATTTATTTATTTACTAAGATTTACCACATTTATGGAAGGATTAACATAACAGGTGACTATCATCTTTTCAACGGATGTCAACCTTGAGACCAGGCTGTAAGGTTTGAACCACTCACATCGGGAAGGACCCCCGCTCTTTTCGTTAAGTGTGATGGGATCTTTAAAGTGCTCGATGTGTGGCTCTTTTCAAACATCGGACCTCCAGCTTTGGTAGGACTTAAATCATGTAACTTGTATCTTGTCATGTCCATGAAGGTCAGACATCCAGGTAATAAGATGTCGAGATAACAGTTAACCAAGCAATGTGTTTGGCGTTTGCAGGATGCTACATCTGACCGTTTTCAAAATCTGTCCAGTCGCTTGGTTTCATGAAAAACTCAAATCGGCCTGCTGGCCGCTTTACATTGAGGTCATGAGAGAAGAGGTCAGGGTCAGACAAAGTATAAAAAGATAGAGATAACAGTTAACCAAGCGACTGGACAGATTTTGAAAACGGTCAGATGTAGCATCCTGCAAACGCCAAACACATTGCTTGGTTAACTGTTATCTCTATCTTTTTATACTTTGTCTGACCCTGACCTCTTCTCTCATGACCTCAATGTAAAGCGGCCAGCAGGCCGATTTGAGTTTTTCATGAAACAAGGGCCCAAACAAACAAACAAACAAACAAACAAACAAACAAACAAACAAACAAACAAACAAACAAACAAACCTGCGTCCAATCCGAGTGATCGAAGTACTGGTCGGCATGGCCGCCGCACGGGCGCGATGGAGTCGGGCTGGCAGAACCATTGCCGCCGAGAAAGGTGGATGTGTAAGTCTGGCTCGCAGGCGGCGCTGCCGTCGGGGAAGACGTCTCGTTCATGGTTTCCGTCTTGCGTGGTCGGGATGGCAAGACTGTCAAATCTGCGCGTTCATGGTGAAATGCAGCTCTGGCTCATGGTGATCATCAAGAAGTGCCTATCCGCTGGTAATGGGAGTCGTCTCTCCTTCTGATCAGGAGGACCCTGTTGGAGAAACAGATAGTCGTTGTATACTATTGGTAACGTTGTATTGAGGGTTGAACAGGGGAATAGAAGACTAGAAATTGGCCGAATACGGTAGATCATTTACGAAAAGCGTTGTCTTGCCTTGTCTAGGCCCATCCTCATGCTTGACCAAAGCCATTGGCCAGAAAAATGCCTATCTGTTGAGTTCTTCACAATACTTTACAAAGTAATGGTGGCTGCATCATTTGGCAAATTATTCACCGACTAATTTTTTTTTCAGCCACCCAAGCAGCCCGGTGGAGACTGCCGCCTAATCATGTTTGCTTTCCGCATATCGTACTCATAAACGACACCGCATTTATAACTAAGGTCTGTTGACATGTGGGTCAGGCCCAGATACCGGTGTTTGCTGGTCATATTTCATCAGAACGTACGTGATAACAAGGAGTTCATGAAAGCTGCGTTACTTTGAGGACAATCCAAGCACTTGCATTCCTAATCGCAAGGACAAGGGAGATTCTGTCCCAAGACGGACATGCTTTATTTCCTACTACAGGTTATTTCCGTTTTATTGTCCTGAATAGACAGAACAGTTGTTAATAATCGCTCCCAGTTGCTTGGAATAGATGTTCATTACTGATGAATGAATAAATACATTAATAGTGAACACTTTCAAACGAATTGCCTTAATTAATATAATGTCTCTGTCGCCTGGGAGAGATGACGTGGTTGTGGTCGCAGGACACAGTATTCATGGGCGACCCCCGTGGACCATGACGCGGTATAGAAAATAGTACGGAGAATATTCTTGGAGACTGAGTAGAAAGCCTCGTGTTTGCGTCAGCCAGGTGTAAATTGTGCTGTGTGGTATAGTAATGTATCGGGTTTGAGACTGTGTGATTTGGATTGAGAATGTTTTGCAGTACGTGTATAAATGCGCCGTATTACGCAACTGGCCTTCCGGGTGAGTCGGCTGCAGTTCAATTGACCTCCGTAGAGGGCGATTTCAAAGTGTACGTTACAAGCAGATACGCCGACAAAATTTTTTTGTTTCTAGATATTTTGTAGTTTGTACCTTCTTCTCAAACATATTCGATTTTCGTATTTGTGAAGTGCACCTTACTATAATTTTTATCGCGTCGAAGTGGGTCATCTTGGGCTCCTTAACTATAGGAATCCCCATAGGGCGAAAACTGCGGTCTGCTACCTTGTTAGGAGGCGGATGGGAATGTGCACACGTGCTGCTGACGTCACCGGGGTAACGCCAGCATGTTACCGACTCGCGACCGGCTAATCTGCAAGCAGATGTGTGGAACCGGCTTATTTCGCACGTTTTTGAAACCTTCCACGTTCCATGCCTTTCTCCAGTGCGAATGGACTGGGGTCCCCCCCCCCCCCCTAGCGGTACAAACATAATCTCCAAGCAGATGTTAAGAGGAAAAATCGTGATATTTCCTAGCTGCCAGTTCCTCTCACAACCTCTCCCTAGGGAGCTGGCAAAACGTAACGATGTTGGCTCCCAATGTCATGTTGAAGATTAGCACAAACACTAGAGACGCTGCAAAAACACACACAAGACAGGCAGGACTTGGTACCTGGTATCAGCTTTGGGGAATCCGAGGGGGCGACAGACGTTACGAATTGCAACGTTGTACCGTAAGAACGCAAATATTTGTCGCCACAAGTAGAGAGTTTGATCCGAGCATCAACAAAGTCCAGACAGGTGGATTTCGCGCCATACCAAACTCGGAAAAGCGGCCCGACAGGGCAAGCCTCTGTCACGTCAGCTGCTCGGCATGTGTGCCTCCATAGGATTAACATGTCGGACGGAAACTAAAACCCCTGTCACACAGTCACGACCTCCCCACGACTTTGCTACGACCACTCCCCCATGCAGGTCGTCACTAGATTGGGGATAGCCAGGAATCCATCATATTCTAGCTCTAGTTCACTCCTTTGATTGCACCCAAGCAGAATATGACTTTCCCGACTCCAATTTGTCAAAATTCATAGTCGGCTGGTGCAGATGACTTTTAAGAGTAGTAGGCACCCTCGCCAATAACCAATTTCCAACCACAGATGACCTTACTCACAACTCACAAGATCGGGGGACCATGGTGGGCGATAAATGGCAGGCCCTTAAACATGCAGCCTTTTTAGTTCCGCGTCATCATGTTTATCATTATGATTAGACTGAGACGGCGGGTAACAAGATGAGAGATTTGGTCACAAACGGTCCATGATTGAAAATCAAACTCAGGGCTTTGGATATGGCAGTAAAGATATATGAAAGTGGGCCTAGATGTAAAAGCTTAGCCCCATACTACCGTTACCTTTAACTTTGGCTATAGGATCTATCGTACTTCATTACTGTTTCACCACGACGACATGGCTTTCTGGCTATACTTTTATATAATTAGTCACAACGTTACCACTCATGAGTCTGACAGTAAATTGTCTAGCCCTTTTTACTCACAGGTACAGTTTACGCGTGTCTTCATCATCCAGGAGTTCTGTTCACTTGCACTAGTACTATTAAACAGTGTATTGTATCTGAACAAGGAGACATTCTAACTCTGCAGTGCCCTGAACAGAAATGAACAAAGGTGTTCCCTGTGTTAGCCTTCAAAATACTCCGCTGTGCCCTAGCTGTGAATAGGACCTTAGTGTGAACTACATCTAGTATATACGTTGATAAAAGGACTAGTATTTAGCATAGACTAAACTTTCTAGTGCAACACAATCCCGGGTGCTTATCCTGTCTGGTACGATACAAATTAATAACGCTTAATCAAAGATATTTGTTCCGTAGTTCCACACAACGACGAGGACCCGTCGTTAAAACTATGGTCATTTCCTCTTCCGATGCAAACTAGAGCTGCCCCGAAATAATACTACGGGTGTGCCGCTTACTCATATACATCCAAGATTGTCTGAAAGATACGTACCTTGTTTCTTAACTAGCGGCACAAGTCGACGTTCTTTGAAGCGATTCCCGATTGCAATGCTGTCGGTACTGCAAAGTTCCTCTCGAGGGTCGCCTGTTTTACAGCCGACTATCCAAATAGCTAATGCGCTTTCCACTTGTGATAAACCCCTGCCACATACGGCAGGTTTATGACATCGTCCTTGATCGTGGATGTGTCGTACGAACTACGGCTGTCTTGTGACGGCAAAGTTCGCCGCACAGCCTTGTCAGTCTTATCAAAGCCTCACTGAAAATCGTGCAACAACAAAATGACAAGTGTGCGACCGCACCTATCGTTGCCGTGCTGGTCGCGGGTGTGTGAGTGGGGAGGGCTGGTCGCCTTGCCTAGCGCCGCGCGGCCGCTGAGTAGCACGGGAAGGTCTGCCCATCCATCACCATAAACCTGACAAGGCTGTTTGACCTGCCAGGTAATTTCTGAGTGGCGCGGCGATTGGTGTAAGGAGAGAGTTTGGGGAGGTAAACATGCTTGCGTTGTGTGCCTGTGGTACGTGTGTGGCGGAATCGCGGTGTTCAATAGGCGACGTTTAGGACACACAAGTCAGAAAGTGTGGGAGGGGATTCATGACTTTGGTAAACATAGGTGGAGCCAAGATGCATTTTGTCGTAGTCATCCCAAATTTAGAAAATCATAGCCTGGCTAATTCAGCGGTCTCCTCTCAGATTAGCCCCGTCAAAAGATCGCGGTCCCAAAGCGCCTTGCGTAGACAGCAAGCAAAGAGTCTGAAAATCAAGTTACACGGAGTAGAAACACAGAGTTTCTAAAAACTTTGGAGCCTCCCCGGAAGACGCCAGAAGACGCCGTTTGAACCCCAAATCCTCTGTAGTTTAGGTGAATTATCCCTTTCCGGTCTTCGACGCACTGCGATCTGCGCGACAAATACTTTTTTTTCTGCGCGAACATCACGTTTTACATTGGCATTTCCCACCAAATTCTTTGATTCATGAGAGTCTTTCCTTGCGATTGACACATGTCAACTAATCACCATCACGTATACATCTTTGATGGACAGGTATCAAGCTAAAATGCACGACCTGACTACACCTTGCTCATGGATCCGCTCCTCCTCATCAAATCTTGCCTTGCCACACCAATACTGCAACCAGTTCAGGACATATAGCACTTGTTGTTGACATTCGTACACAGTTCGCACTCACAGAGAATGTGTTCCATAATTTGGTTCGGATGACCACATCGACACTTGGCTGAGTTCACCTGTCCACGTGTCAGTCCTACCCACTCCGCTCCGCTCGTTAGGTCCCAGAAAACGTCATCTCATTTCCTGTCTTCAAGTTCCTGCTATATATATATATATGCCTGTCTGTTGCCATATTGGAGCCAGTGGTAAAATGCATAGACAGAATTAGCAAGAAATTCACAACAATGAACAAAACAAGAAATTCACAAAAATATTTCACAGAGGTATTGCTTCTTCGATTTCTTCTTATGACTCTGTTGCGGTGTGAGACCTGGATAATATCTAGGTATAACACTGCAACAGAGTCATAACAGTAGATATATAGATGAAAGATATCAGACTACAGAGGTACAACCTAGGTAAGACATGTCACATTGATGGCCCTAACCTGCACTTGAACCCGGCCTTGATGATGCCGTGATCTCTTTTATCACAGCTGTGATATTTACGGCTGTGCCGGGGAGTTATCGGCCCCACGAGGTTCAGGTAATACTTCCCATAAACCATCGGCACAAAGCGACGTGACAAGGTTTCCGTGCGACACTCCAATCAAAAGATACCGGGACGTTTTTTGACGACAGTATCATCTTAGGCATTAGTATTTACGACGTGATGCACAAGAATGCTTTTAAGGTGGGGAAGACACTTCAATTTTAAGACACTCAACACCGTGCCTTCAGTTTTGCTCTATCATACAAGATATTTGCACAGTCGTTCTATAACGTCTACAGGTATTCTATAACGTTAGTAAAGACAGATGAAGCAACGTCGGTATGTTGACAGTTACGGGTGACGTTACGTCTATTGTTCCTACACAGTTTAATATCTTTACTTCGGCGTTTAGAAGACAGCAGTTGTAATGGTCACACTCTCAGGCTACCCTTTACATATAAGTGCCGCTAGGATTGTGTAGCAAATGGGAGACCAAGACTCTGCTTAGAATTACTGTGGCACAGTTCTGTAGGTTTGTAAATCATCTGAATCCGAAGGTTTTCATACCGTATGTATGTACAAGCCAATGCATAGTTTGAAATAACCTATGTGTCAGCGTGTATGAGACTCACTATATGAGTTCCAACAGAAACATACCAGCAATGTGAGTTGATGTCATAGATGCCGTCATCTGGGTAAAAATTACAGCGTCGATAGGCAGCACGCAGGAAAATCGCTAGACGTCCTTAGCTATCGTTTAACTGACACGAAACAAAGCTACCGTTGAAAGTAACCCCCGGAATACCCCCCCCCCTTTCGTAGTTACCTCAAAATGCAGGAAATATCGTTTCAGGGGGTTAAGATTTCAAACTTTCCGGGGGCCGTCGCCACTAATTTACTAAACATATGGAAAGGATGTTATTATTCCGTAGAGTGGTTTGTATGCATCCCTTTTCTACTGTGTATATTGTGTGTTATGTTGCCAACGTGTGCTTCCTATAAAGACTACAATACAAGCACGCGAACAGGTGGGTTGGTTCTCAGTATACATCGGCCTTGTATCAAACTAGGCCAGTTTGGAACTCCTTTTCTGACTCCGCGGTTCAGAATTAGGATAGCTAATGGTGCGGTCACATTTGTCGTAGGCCGTCCTACGATTTTGATGCCATAGAATTTTAAAGCAGCCCTAGACAGAACCGCCCACCGACAATGATCTAAGACAGCCTTTGCTGTAAGTAGACTGCAGAATTTTGCATGATTATCCCAAGAATGTCCTAAGTTTGCGATCGTATGACGTATGTGACCAGGCCCTAACTATTGAACTCCAGCACGGCACACAAACACATTTGAATCTAACGTAGTTTTCCTTGCACGCCCCAGGTTTATTTCCATTGCAACTCATATATAATCTATCTAGTATTGCCGAGTACATGTGCCACCGCGACCGGATGAAAAAAAGTTAAAAATTCACGTCAACAACGAACGCGTCTTAGCGTTCGACCCCAATCACAGACCAATGACTACAATAATGTATCATAATCATTTCATACATGTTATATATGTGACAACCCAAACATATACAGGATATCATCGCAAAGCCAGTAACACCCCCTTTCCACTAGAGGCTGCGACCCCCAAGCGACCACATATTTCACAGGTTGCTCACCGAATTTCATAGACAAAGAATGAATTTTGCGTTTTGTTGTTCTTTAAATCATACTTTTGCATTGAGCATCACATTCCAATGATAAAATCAAGGGTCACACGAATCCAATTTTGGTCACTCAGTGATCGCAGTCTAATAGCCAAAGGGCTAACATAATCATGTCCATATCAACCTTCTCCCTGCTGCCTCGCCCCTCTGGTACAAGAACGCTACTTCACCAGGTAGGAGGGAGTAGGAAACAGGCGCTAAAACTGACCGGCAAATCATTTCTCATTTCTCTCGTATTAACGGCACAGGATATTACTTGCATCTTCTGATTATAGGAAAGACAACAGGTGTAAGCTGATGAACACGGGAATGTACGTTCGTATTACCGCTACTGTTTAAATATTGACATCGGTCCAGTATTATCTGTTAACCACTGCAGCTCTTCCGAGGTAGCCAGTACGACTTTGGTAAGCGAAGCGACATCGTTAGGCACTTTATCACGTATATTGATATATATATGAAAAATAAACACCTCCGTCCAAAGCAACCAACGATAATTCCTTGTACTATTATTACACACATGACATCTGAAAAGAACGCAGCCCGACCCCATGACAATTTCTATCCTGTTGGAAATTTCTACCCGTTGGAGATAAATACGACACACTGGAAAAACTTTCACTTTTACATTAGAACGACTATGTTGGTCTTAAGGTGATCTCCAAGCAGATGTGTGGCCTCGGCTTGTTTCTGAACGTCATTTTGCGGCATTTGTTTGTTTTGTTTTGTAAGCCTTAAAACTGGTTAGATTTGTTTTCAACAGACATCTTGCCTTAACATTTATTTTGCTGTATATTTCAGCTCCTATATTAGTACTATTTTATTTTGCTGAACTCCAGGAATAATAGTGAATATTGTATCACTAACGGAGATCCAAACCAAAACCAAAACACGGCACAGAAACAGGCTGGAGATACACGTCTGCTTGGAGATGAGTTGAAATGTTGAGCTGCACGTTTTTTTCCTCCACCCAAGGAGGGGGTTCTGCCTCCTTGCTCTACCAGAGCGACGTGGACCGGCCGCCAGGGGGGTTGATGACCCGCGTGCTAGGGCGGCTGCGCGGTGACCTGACCTCCTCCACTTCCGGCAGCTCCGGCGCCATCTCTGATAGGCTGAAGCTGGACTGGTGCAGGTCACGTGACGCACGGGCTGACTCCTGCCTACCGAAACCATCCGTCTGCAGGGAACATGTGACAAATACGTTAGGAATAAGGTGAGCTGCCAGAGTCCATAAACCTTCATTCGACCGGGACGGGGGGCGATACAGACTTCCGGACACCTTTGACTCACTACTGACGTCACGCACACACACGCCTGGACACACAAACAAACACACCCAAAACACTGAGGTAACACGCAGAAGGCCTACCATCTGCACAGGCTCCGAGACAGGCCCTGTGTACGGCTCCCGGGTCACCTTGTCCGGCTTCTGTAGTCGGTCTCTGGTGGCGATGCGGCCGTGCGTGTAGCTACCAAACGGCTCCCTGGGAATATTGAATTTACATGTATTACTGTTTTTAGCTCAAAGACTATATTTACACTTTAAGATGATGTTCATGAACGAGGGAAAGGGAGCCAAAGTGCAAAAATAACATACAATAATAACGTTGTTGCTTGTCGTTACAGACGATACAAACGAAAACAGCAACCCGGACACCGGGTACAATATGAGCGGAGGGAAGTAAAAGTGTAAGAATGAAAGAGGGAAACAGACAAACTTTGAAAGAGGGAGTGACAGACTTTGGATTACCTGGGGACGAATTTTCCCGCCCCCGCCGCGGCCAGAAGTCGGCCCTCCTCTATGACGACCTTCCCGCCAAGCACAACCGATAGGGCGACGCCATGACACACCATGCCCTAATAAGGGTAAGTCAACATGCATGTAAAATGAATGTCTTTCACCACGACGACGCTGACAATCCCGTTACTGTGAATATGTGATAGAGTAAGAAAGTAACTGATTGTGTAACGTAAGTGATATTTACTAATCATAGTCTGTGAATGATTACACATTTTTTCTTCCTACCATCTTGGATAGATGTCATCATCATTATTATCGCCTTATCTTGCCTTAGTTGATAGACGTCACAAGCAGCTAAATATGACTGAAAATAACTTTCCTGAAACTATCTTTCGGTAAAGTCGGAGTAAAATTGGCAGTTAGTAGAAAGGAAGTAAAACTTGTTCTTACCTCAAATATGTTGAAGTCCACAGACTGGTGGTGGGTCTTGGCAGAAATCGTTCTCGTGGCGACCGGATCCCACACCACCAGGTCTCCGTCTGAACCGACGTCAATTCGGCCCTGAAACACACACAACGTCCATGTTCACACTGAAACACACACACACACACGCACGCACGCACGCACGCACGCACGCACGCACGCACGCACGCACGCACACACACACACACACACACACACACACACACACACACACACACACACACACACACACACACACACACACACACACACACACAACGTCCATTTTTACACTGAAACACAACAAAAACTTGACTGGAAAAGGATCAGACCTCTCGAAGACGTAACCTCACCTTCTTGGGGTACATGTTGAACACCTTGGCGGCGTTACTGCTGGTCGCGGCCACGAACTGGTTCTCGTCCATCTTCCCAGCGTGCACCGCGGTCTCCCAGAGGACCGCCATTCTGTCCTCTACCCCGTTGACCCCGCGCGGGATGTTCCTGAAATCGTCTTTCCCTAGCGCCTTCTGCTCGGCGTTCAGGGTCGAGTCGCCGCTTCCGCACACCTGAAGATCACCACTGGACGGAGGGAGAACACGGGCGACGTCTTATTAGTTTGTCTTGGAGGGTCAAGACGTCGTTAGACCGATTTCTATACCCTTTAAGCAGAGGTTGAAGATTGTGACGTTCTGTGTAGCGTTTTCTGACTGCAGGCCCATCAATCAATAGGGGGCCCAATGAATTGTGTTTTGCCTGTTGGATTCTGTCTTGCCGGTTGATTACGGCTTCGCCACCGAAGGATCTGCTTGGAGATGATGGATTCTAGGCTACAGATGTGATTTCCACTAAATGTTAGAGGAAGGGAAAGAGAGGCTGTGATTTGATAAGAAGAACATTGTGTAAGGCCACACCAATCTAACTTGCCGGTTCTAGGATTTCAAGAGATGAAGATACTAGTAAACCAAGAGATCAACATAAAAGTTTCGAGTTTGCTTCAAGTAGCTTAACAGCTTTCTGTTTCCACATTGTCGTCTAGCTAAAATTAATTTGAAGACATCTTAGAACCATGAACATGAATCGGTATGACCTTTGTAGTATTTGAGAAACTACTACACCACTGCGTCCAGCGGATAATAAGAGCACACCGCACAAGTCTAACTACAGTTGAACACAGAAACAGGTTTGAGCAAGCCAAGCCCCCAGCATGCAGCACACTCTGCTCACGTTTTACTCCCGCTCGCCTTCTGATCCGAGCTGTAGCTGCGGTCCGCGCTGGCTAAGCATTGCAGGTCCCCGCTAGTGGGATAAACGGGATAACCACGCGTTATGTATGTTTTCAGGTGCTTCTGATGCAGTTCTATGATAACAGGCGACGAGGAGCCCACAGGGCGGTTCCTCGACGTAAGCACGTACAAACAAACATGCAGACAAACAACACCACAAACAATCATGCTTACTTGGCCAGCAGGTTGGTGAGGTGTGCCGGGGTGTTGGCGTCAGCCCGCAGAGGCGGCTCGGTGACGTAGCCCGCGGCGTGTCTCCAGTCCGGGTCCCAGCAGTGCGTCCCGTCCAGGGCCACGCTAGCTGACGTCACCTCTCCGTACACAAGCTTTCCTGGAAAAAAATGTTGTTCAGTCATCCTATGAAGCATGCGTACAATGCTTTTTCCTCTTCTGGATGAGTCTGGAAAGTATCATCGGTGCCCAAGTACAGATGGATTCGAACATATATTTGCCTATGGACCCAAATATACACATCGCGCTACCGCCTAAAATCATCTGTCATACTCTTTAACGCTTTGCCATAGCGCCAATAAGCCGCCTCGTGGCAAAACACCGCTATTCGTTACTTTGGTAACTGCAGGTGTGTGAAGAACTGATAACAACATTCTGTTCTTAGGGTGCTTCGAGAGTGACTCTTCTCAAACACAGGACCGAATCGATGGGTTACAGGAATTACTGCAACTTTCAGTAGATCCGGACACCACCTAAAGCTCCTACTTACCGCTTTTCCTGGCCGTGGCGATGACGTCGGCAGCGGGCCGGCCTGTGATTGGCTGAATGTACAGGGGTACGTTGACGGCATGCGCAAGGTTGATGGCTCTGAAGACGGCCTCGGTCTCGGCCTCCTCCGGGCGGCTGAGCACGCAGCCCTCGGGCCCGGTCACGCCCTGATCCGCCAACCTCCGCTCCATCTAACGCACATTACAACGGTTCATAGTGGCATTTGACAGGTATGGCCCACTAACTGTCCGCGAGGTCACATGATCAACGTCTCATCTATCTTGAGATAGGCCGAAGGACTGGTGAAAAGTTCGATTCACTTTGGTTCGTTTTCTTTTGTCTGTTCACGTGTTGAAAAGGGGTCAGCGCCAACGAACAAACTATCATTACTTATTATGGCAATTTTTGTCATTTTTCGGATTTTAAAAGAACCATCTTGGAAGCGCTACATTCTAAGTTAAAAAAAAAACTACTGTAACGTTTATCATATGAATTGGATGGTAATATAGATATCTAAATGTTTGCACAGAACATATTACTTTCAAGTTTTGTCAATTGTCAAGTTTCTAGTGTCTCTAAATTCTACTGAATTGACCGACTCGACAGAATCTTCTGAGAATCTAATTATAACATTGTGAGAATCTAGTCTGAATCTTGTGACTGTGAGAACATTAACCTTTTGAGAATTGTGTGAGAATCTAGTCTGAATCTTGTGAGAATCTCGTGCTCCGTACCTCCCTGATGATGTCTCCGTTCTCTGCGTGCACGACCGGCAGTGCGCCCAGCTCCTTACACCTGCCGAACATCTGAAGCAGCTGCGCGTCCGTCAGCCGCGTCTTGGCCGCCATCGATGTCTTAAAGGAGGTCACACCTGAAGATAAGATGATTCTTAAGGACTTTCAACATTCTCGTCAACATTGCTACTATGCAACTATAAAAAATACTGATTACTTCTACTATTCTCTTTTGATCTTCTCTTTATGTATTTAAATATAACGTTTGGTTAGTTTATCTTGAAGATAGCTCTAGTTGTGTCTACGACTCGCTTTCCATAGACGATTCAGACCGGAAGTACGTACCTTTGTTGACCAGGTTCTTCAGCTCCCCGGAAGTGGTGTCATCCCATGACGTCACGCAGGCGTGTAGGGTGAAACCGCAGCAGGACTATATATGGAACAACGCTGATGAAATACCTTTCACTAAATCAGCAGAAGTGACGGGCATGACTGTTTCAGTCTATTCTCTAGTCCTATCCCAAACACAGGATATCACAAGGCAGTCTTTTCAGATGCACAAATGCGATATGGTTTACATAGCTGTGATACACTGATCTTCAAACAAGTATTTTATGCAAGGGGCTTTTGATTGTTTTGTACATTTGAGCATTTGAAGTTGTGTGATTTTTCAAAGCATGCCTCGCTTTACATCTTATTGCCTTGCCAGAAAATATGATATACTCTAATACTACGCCAATTACATAGTTACAGTTCTTGTTGCTTACCTTTTCGTTCCCCTGGGCCTTCCACCGTTCAAAGGCGTCCTCTAACGACTCGTCCTTGTCCTGCACCACGAACCCCACAACGAGCGTGGTGCCTCCGGCCAAGGCCGACTGCACATGGATGGAAAAACAAAGCATGAAGGACGCTCCAACAAGTGATAATAGATGTGCCGCGGGAAAACAAACGCAATGATTACGATTTTTGCAACAATCCTTGTACAAATCCTTGTCTAAAGGTACGACGACCAATGATGCTTTTTCTGTGATGTCATGTGTCCACCTCGATCGGCTTCAGTTCAACAGACGTTCCCGTTTCTGTTACATGCTTTGTATCATTTTTGTTTCATTTTCTGTTCAGTGGTGCCGTTGATATGAGCCATTTCGCTTGAGTTCGGCACCACTGTGTACTGTATTGTTTGAATGTTGCAATAAAAAAACTACACCGCCGAAGCCATACGTCTGCTAGGAGACAATACAACACACACAAAAGGCGACAGACGTCTGAATAGATCGTGTCACAGATGAGTGGGCAGACAGTTGATAAACCGGACCTTTCATCCCCTCATTTGCATAAGCAGGTGTTCCCTTCACTATTGGCGGGAAGGATTGTCCGTCTCGCCCCCTGGATTCATCACTAATGTTTCCGTTGTAGCCACCAAAGCCAGACCTTTGTCTCACAACGCGTCGCTTCTCAACATTTCACAACAAACGCTTGGGCGACATTTTCAACAGCAGTACACATGCGGAGGCCTGCATGAGTCATTTAAGTCATAGAAATAAACATTTAAAAAAAATCAACAAAATAGGAGCACGTTGATAAGGCAATAAGAATAATTAAGAATATTAGTACCGAGGGGGTGCCTAATCATTTAAAGCAACAAAGGCATATAGAATTGATCTGTTGTTATTTTTAGAAAATACGGAGAGCGACAGTCGATTCACTCATTCAGCCAGCATGGCTGTTGCCAGGTTGAATGTGAATGGATGTTTGAAATATATCCGATTACTTATATGGTTGAACTAATTTGGATCCAAAATAACCCGTAAAGGCGTTTGTTTCCTGAGAAGGATGTCGGTTCCTCTGACTGACTCTCCTGTTTCTTTCCCGCCTTTTATCCATCTGTGGTGTCTCTTCAACAGGAAATGAAATAAAAGAGAACAAAACCTGGCCGTTGTGCGCAGCTGCGGTAGGAGGGAGCTCCTCTTTCAGCTAAATGGATGTTAGACGATCAAAAAGCATTTGTGGAAACCGCGATAATAATCCACAATGGCGAGATGCCATCGGGACGGTAGCCAGAACTGTCATGTAGTCCAGGGAAGAATAAAGAGGGATAGGTAGCGGAAAAGATGGGAGGATAATATCAGAGAATGGACATGCATAACACTAGGTGAAATGTTAAAGAAGAACAGAAAACCGAGAAGGGTGGAGAAAACTGGTTGCCAGGACTTCTGTGGTGCCCCAACGGTCAAATAATTACATTCTAAGGGATAGATGAGAGGAGAGATGAGGTGGATTCTAATTTTAGACAACGTTAACCAAACGGGAACCATTGCCTTGTCTTATCGGGTTGTGGAATGGCCAGCGAATTCCCAGGGAGCCTGTCTTCTGTCTTTCTCTAGGCGGGATACGTTCAGCCGATCAGTCAGGCTGCCAAGAGAGAATAAAGGCTGTGCCCACTGCCCAGGGAAGTCTGACATGGGCCGGTCGCGCTTGTTCCGTTCCCCATTCTTTCCGAGGCACGGGTCACAGACTCCGTACAGGGCCACGAAAAGGCTGAGAACTCACCATTAAGCTTAACAAATACAACTGCTTCGCAAATAAACTCCGCGCCAAGACTTGTTTGATTCAATAATATTTACCCCAATGTCCTACACATGTCCTACTGAACTGAAGTGCGTGCTGCTATTGTACTTGGCGTTTGGTCCATCAACAGTAGAAAGTATCAAGTCTGTACTAGACCCCTACAGGGTAGGCTCCGGCGTACGTTTTGACAGTGCCGTTTTTTTTCGGCCGATTGCGTTGTTTTCTGGTTGCCAGGTTCTGGCGACTTGCCCGTAAATCAGAGCACGTTCGCAATATCGGAGAAAACGACAAGAACACAACACAGGAGCCTGCTAAGGAGACTATGCTTTCCCGAGAATACACAATCAAAAGGGCGCGAAAATGTCAAACTTGAGGGAATGATGTCCGGTGGGTCTGAATGTCGCTCAGCGGGAAGACGGGAAGTCAACAGTCCCCAGGTCGGTCACCTTTCGACCTATGACCCCTTGACACGCCCTTGGCCGTGATCCGAATAGAAACGAAGTTACAGACCCAGGTCCGGATCGTGGGAACAGAAAGATTCATTCACGAGGTTTGAGCGGTGGCGGCATGCAGCGGTCTCAAAGCAGACGTCAAGTTCCTTTGGTGGCGGGAAAATGGTAAATACTGGCCAAACAGGATGGGAATCAGGAAATCTGCTCAGTGGGCCTACTCTGGCCAAGTCATCCGACCTACCTGTATAAATATGGAAACAGATTTAACTCGGATTTAAGTCCAATTTCCTTAAAATGTTGAACCTATAGTTTAATTCGTTTCCCAAATAATTTAACCATTGAAAGAGTCCTTTGTTCAGTGCTTCCACCGAAACAGATGAACTTGAGAACCATACATGGCAACATGCGCTTATCTCGACAGTCGCCACCATTCTGTCCGTCCCAGTGACAAAGTGAAATTTTACCCCGTGATTTTCTTTCCGTCTTTCGTGAGGTCAAGTCCAAAGAAGAGCCGAGAACTCACGCGCCAACTCTGAGGAACAAGTCAGGGGAAGTTACTATAGGGTAAATGAAGTCATTATCGTGGAAGGGGACAGATTAGATGTGTGCTGGGCGAGATAATCTAATCTTTCCGCGGTCAGACCGTATCAGGAAACGTCGCGATCCCCCTGGCCCTCCCAACAGCGGCTTGGAGATTACTGTCACACCACCACACGGACAGAGACATGAGGGTGCAGTCACGGGCTTTCTAACGGGATATGATGTCATATTATCTCCAAGGAAGGAAGAGATCCAATAGGCTATACTGGGGCTCTGACGAGGTTTTGAGTCATCCCCAAACGTTAAAGGTCATAAAATCAGATTCAGTCGCCTGTATGTGAAGAACATCTCTGTTAGCCATGGAAACATGTAATACTGAAATAAAGCCACTTTGTGGATTTGAAAGCGGCATATATGAATAATTTAGCTATCGTTAGCAGTCCTTCAAGGTCAAAAGGACTGAGAAAGAATTGATTACTGTCTGATAGACATAGACAATGATGTGTTGGCTGCTATGGTTACGCAATGGTTGTGATGGATGTGTGTCGGTTGCCATGGTTACGTGTTGGTTGTCATGGTAATATGGTTGCCATGGATATGTAATAACTATGGTAGGGTTATCATGATAGCGTGGTGATTGCCATGGTGACGCGTCAGTTGCCATGGTTACCTTGGTGCCTGTGTAGAAGTCGTCTGCAGTGATACATCCCGCCCCCGGCTCCTGGAAGTGCACGTTGGTGTCGACCCCCCCGGGAAGCACCAGTTTTCCCGTGGCGTCCAGAACACGAGCTCCCCCCGGGACGGCCAGTTTCGTTCCCACCTGTCGGGGGAATAAAGAACAGGTAAACACACATACTATGGGGGGGGGGGCATAAATATTACGTGTTTATTCTGTGAAATTACTTTCTTCACACCTTCAGAAAATTGGGTACAAGATAAAAGAGTACAAGAGTCAACATGTATTAACATAATCTTAACGCCAAATATAAATAGTACATGTATATGGTAAACACAATGTAGCATTCATTACGAATAGAAAATATACAGTCCATAAGCGACAAGATGGATGGTTGTTAATTGAATGTTAGGCAATAAATTATTATAAGTAACTCTCTCAGAGGACAGGCAACGTTGGTTGGCTGTCAGAGAAGCCCGGCAGCAAGAAAACGTAACGATCTTCCTCCCCAACATCTGCTTGGAGATTGCTACTGTAGGATGTTTTGTAGGAGTTACATTTCCGTGCCGGTTGATAAATGCCATATGTGTGATCCCGACAAGTCGGAGGTATGGGCGGGTCAGCGAGTGTGCTTCACAAGTCAACACAACACGGGCCCACGGTATGCGCCATGCGTCCGCGCCGACATACAATCTTCAGTCAACCATCTGGAGCTCGATATAAGGCTGCATTCCCTACAAGGGTCGGGATAATAACCGATCTAACGCCAAATTGCGGCTGCGGCATGTGGGCGTATTTGGCAACAAACCAATCCACAAAGAGAGCTGAGCGCTGAGCGGCACTGTTTTGAATTTTACTTTCTTGTACTAAAAATAAAATGAAACAGTATCGAGCTAGCGACCAACTCCTGCTTTTAATAGTTCCAGTCCACTTGTGAAAAGTCTGTAATCACCTGGAGGTACCGGTGTTAGTTTTGACAAGTTATTTCAGCGGTTTAACAGGTTAATGGACAGGTCGGGCCGCAGTTTGTAGACAAGCACGATGATAAGCGTGTTGATAGTGTGTTTGTGTACCAATGTAGCCTCCGTAGACAGGCTTCACTACGGAGAATTCAATACTGATTCATGTGCTGTGTTCTGATTCCTATCGTGTTCTGAAACTCCTGTTGTCAACAGCATTCGCACGATATCAATCAAAACACGGTAACAATCAGAAAATGGTATGTAATTAGCGAAAAGAGCAGTATCGAATCCCCACCGAGGGGCCTGCTCTCCAGGTTAGCACATTTATCACTTGACCCCCGTGCCAGAGGAGATCACGATATGGGCGAGCTGTCGTCAGACTTGAGTTGATTTTCACGCGATCGTGTTTCAATGGAGAGAATGACCGAGACGAACACGGTTATACACTTGATGAAGAACGTCACGGTTCGTTAGCTCTTCTATAAGTATTTGTTAGCCTCTACCAGGCTCCTTGCGTGTTGAACAACTTCAACAAGGATAACAAATTGCCAGAGAAATTTGCCGGTCATAGATTAGACCTACATTTTGGGTTTGTCAATTATTCTCCCTATTTGGCCAATCTATACATCTTTTTTTTACAGAAACCCAATTCATATTGTTTTGCAGCAACCTAAGGAGTCTGTTAGAGACTATCATGTAACCGTCTGACCGCATCCCACCTGTGACACGCTGCCATTGTGTGCGAGTGGACAAATCCACACGTTGTAACGATCCTAACCAGACGTCCAAGCGGATCTATGCTAGAAGATCTTTGCTGAGAAAATTATAACGTTTTCCTGGCTGCTAATAGAAGGGTTGCGTGTCTGAAAAAAAACCCGCTACTATTGTCGCCTCACAATATCTGCTGGGAGATCGAGCGATCCCTGCGGAGTTACCGTGTCTTCTCGGCTATCATTGTTGGCATTGTTGTAAGACAACGCCGAGTAACACGGCCGTTTGGACGGGAGGCTTAGCAAGCCATAATCATCGGAACGGGCAAATCTGTGGGCGCTTTCTGAACGAAGTCTTTACAGGAAATCTGTATTTCGGGAACTGTGTATATACTGTAAGCAGTAGTTACGGTAGAGAAGACCATTAGAAGACATTTAGGATATCTAACGTGCGCCCCTCCCACCATATTTGCCCTACCTGAGCGATGACTCCGTCTTCAATGTACACGTCTGCTTCCAGGGTACAGTCGTCGTTCACCACTCTCCCTCCCTTCACCAACAGGCGGTTAGCAACAGGCATGGCTGCGGTCCGGTCCACGAGAAGTTGTCCACACAGGTAAACGGTTTCACACCCTGGTCTTTACCGCCAATTTTCAGGACTAGAAGCGACCGGTGAGAGGGGAGGGCTCCGGTTGTTCTGCTCGGCGTACCGGCGGGACGTTTCCAGGTCAATGGGAACGCAGGGCGGCGACACCGACCAATCAGAGCGCAGCTCGTCAGAGGTGGAGGGCGTTGCCCTTTTCCCGTTTCCCCCGGGATTACAAATTAGCGGCCAGACAAAGTTAGTTGTATGGATAATTTTTAATGAGACACTCAATCTAGTGCGAAAACGCAGGGAAAAATGCCCCCCCTCCCCCCCAAAAACACAGACATTTAATAAAGAATGTAATAAGACTCCGACCGACTCACAGTGAACACAGAGGTAAAATAGTCTTTTCTTCTGATACTTGGGACGACGGGGAAAACACTATGATTGAATTTATTTATTTTAGTGGGGATCACATTTCCACAATACTGTAGCACAAAAATACGATTCCCGTGTCATGATATCGCGGTGGAGAGGCACCGCAAAAATAAAAACCACTGCGAACATCTCATCATGATTTACGGTACAGAACGTTACTTGTAGTAATAATTAATGTGCAAGCTACTGTCCCAAACGGAGATTGTATTGTTTTGCATGTTTTTTTGTGTGTTTTTTTTCAGGAGAAAGGGCCAAAATATATACTTGTTTAGACGCCATCCTTGTAAGTAATTTGCATGGCCCAACCTCTGTCCGTGGGAGGCTGAAGTGTAATGTGAGACCAGCCCGGAAACGCACGGGCTACTCGCATGTCGCTGGATTTGGCGGGAACTTAAATATGGTAAAATACTAGAATGCGGCATTCCCAATTCCATCGTATTCCGTATTCCCATATATTGCGTACGGTAATATATAGTCCTTGCCTGTGTTGCCAAAAATCAGGGCACAGTCACAAAATGAAAAGGCCATGGGAAAAATGGAATAATTGCTATCCTTGCCATGTATGATGATTTCAGTTGTTTACCTGAAGAAAACGTCTCAAGGGTCTGCCTTTTATACATTAGGTCATTGCCTCAATGCTTAAACGACTTTCCCGGATTTTTTTCTTGGTTTTCTGATTCACGAAAGTAGGTCAGTAATTGTTGACACCAAAACACCATCTTGTGCGACCGTACCAAACAGGAAGTCACCGTGAAAACAAATCCAGACTTCGAATTTCGGTAAGTTGGGTCACACAGAATAAAGGCATTCACCCAACAAAACCCAAGTGAAGTACCGCGTGGCCATTGCTGTAGGTCATGCAACTCTCAAGTAAAATTCTAGCCAAAGAAAATATCCCCGGCCCTCTGCAAATGTGTGTGTGTGTGTGTGTGTGTGTGTGTGTGTGTGTGTGTGTGTGTGTGTGTGTGTGTGTGTGTGTGTGTGAGTGCTTCACCCCTCTGCTTAGACCCGATTGCGACGGACATGGGCTTTCTTATAGATTAGAATTGATCCTTTATTCTATTCTCTACCGTTGTAAATGTATGTCCAATATGTGTGTGATTTCTTTGCAATTCCGTGTAACCTTCAAAATACTCAGTCAGTAATGAAACGCATTTACAGGGAGAGCAGTACAAACAGTAATGATTTAATGTTGAGAAAGCAATCTAGATTCGAAAACTATCTAAATGTTTGTCTAACGCGAAAGTCATGGTCAAAAGGAGGATTGACAAAGGTATCGTCATATCTGTGAAATGCGTCAAAGATTTTTATTTTGCAACAGATTCTCAAGCAAGAGACATAACCCC
Source organism: Branchiostoma floridae x Branchiostoma japonicum (assembly GCA_013266295.2). Classification (NCBI taxonomy): domain Eukaryota; kingdom Metazoa; phylum Chordata; class Leptocardii; order Amphioxiformes; family Branchiostomatidae; genus Branchiostoma; species Branchiostoma floridae x Branchiostoma japonicum. The sequence goes on from CM023840.1 coordinate 21,829,430, forward strand.
AATCGATAAGACCCAAACTGACGATCATCGCATTAACCAAGTAAACCTGGCATACATGTTATGATTTCACTACACAGCAACCGGTTCAACTAGCAGACTTGTCCATGAGCAGGACGTATGCGTTCTGTGTGCAGTACGCTTGCAGCCCGTATGATGTCGCTGTTTAGCTGATGATCTTGACCACTGCCGCTGCTGTGGCTGTGGCGGAAGCGGGGTTCTGTCCTGTCACAAGACGGCCTGCCACCTGAAACAGGAAAGCAAAATAAATAAACAAGTAAATAAATAAACAAACATACAAAAATTTTAGTAATAAGCGGAATTGCATCGCTCCCCATTTAGGTGGCACCACCACACAGACTAACACTACCCTGGTCCTCACAGGTATTAGGTACACAAATCTAGATGCATTACACTTTGATAACACTTTGCGTTGGAAGTACATGTAGTTAAGACTTGCATGCATGAATCGTACCTGCACATTTTCCTTAAACAGCGGAGCTTCCACGAAGTCACAGCCGCGCTCCCTAAGTTTGGTCTCCATGGGGAAGGGCATGACCTCCATCAGCTTGACCGCAGTCTCCTCATTGTTGGTGAAACCCGTCAGCTTCTTCCCCTGGATCAGATAGCTGCCGTCCGACAGCTTCACGTTCACCAGCCCTGGGGAAACACACGGAGACTTTATTTCACATCATTTTTAAATCCATTGGAGTACAGATTTATTACGTTGGTTGATGGTAAGTCTATGGCCGGCTAATTCCCCTGGCAAATTTCTACTATTTTTCCAGCAACTCACGGAGTCTAGTAGAGATTAGCTAATTGCAAGTTAGTGAACATTAAAAGAGAAAGGTGTCCTATCTACTGTAAGAATCTACGCTCGTTGTTGTTGTTGTTGGGTTTCACTTCTTCAAAGACAGTGGTGGTCACACCTGCACTGAGTCTTCAATCTCCAAGCGGATGTTAGGATGGTACATGTAGTTGCCCCGTTTTTCTGACATGCTAGATTGCCAGGACGGGACAGCTAGGAATCCTCACGAGTTACCAAACTAACATCTGCTTGGAGACTGACCAATACTTTTCACTCCTAAGTCTTAGGGAGGCAAGGAAGCTTGGGATTCTTAAATCTAATGTTATCTCTGACAAAACCGCCTCACCAGCCGGCCCATGGCAGACGGCCGACACCACCCCGCCCTGCTCGTATATTGCTGACGTCACTTTCTGGAGGTTGACGTCATCAGGGAAGTCCCACATCGTGCCATGGCCACCGGCAAAGAAAATGGCCTTGTAGTCGCTAGGAAAAACAGCAAGAACTTAAAAGTGAAAACTACAAACCTGTGCGCTGATGGCTGTTAATTAAAAACATTCACATTCTCTTTTTTGTGCTTTGGTTCACAATGATCAGCCACGATATCTTTTTCAACCCAACATTTGAAAACTATAGGCCTTAACGCGGCCTTATACGAAACACGGCCTTATACGAAATGTTCTTCCAAAGTGCTATGCACATTACGTTCCGGATTTCACGCAGGCGCAGTACGTTCTGCCGATACGTGACTTAAGTTACCCTGGTTTGACATCAGCCAGTGACTTGGTGCTGTCCAGCTGGGCCATGATGTCCTTGTTCTCTAAGAACTGCGTGCAGACGGGATCCGCCTTGAACGACTCCACGCTGGAAGGGTCCTGTTGGGAAAGAAGTTAGCGGTGAGAGAAGGAGGAGTTACACGTGATGTGGTGTGTCCATGTGCAGTATAGAGTGTATGGACGTGACGTCATCAATGCGTTCAGCGAGGTCCGTTGCAACGACACCGTTGGACACTTTTTGGTCAATTCTATTGATGACTGGTTCAACAAAGGAGGAGAGGGGATCGATCATCAAGGAAAAAGTATGCAATTTTTGAGGAGTACTTAGTGACTCACCACCGGCGCCTTTCCTCCCTTGGGGCTGGCGAAGGTGACCTTGAGCCCGGCTTCCATGAAGACCTTCCAGGGATGCGCGACCTCCGGCAGGTACCAGCCAGTGGGCTTCCCCGTGTCGCCCATCTGTCCGTGTCCCGTGACTACCAGCAGAACCGCCATCTTGGACAACTATCTGCAACAGAGGTATCCGGGAGATATGTACACTTTAGGTCACGTCCAAGCAGATGTTGGAAGGGCAGGTCGCTCCCAGTTTTCTAAAAAACGGGTCACAAGTTAGAGCATGTTACCGCCTCACCAAACATCGGCTCGGAGTTTGGTTATATAACAGTCACCATTCACCATTCATTTGCTTTTCTTGTCCCTCGCACCTGCTGTGAAATTATTTCGCTGAGGATTGGCCCTCGTTTGCCCTGTTGGCCATACAGTGACCATTATGTTTGATCTTGTTGGTGGAACGTTGCCGCAACCGGAGGAACTCGGTTGGCTATCGATCACGTGGCGAAATACCACACCATTCTGCCTGTCTCTGCTTCGTACCGACACCCGGAGGCGTCGCCAAAAAGGGGGGTCACGCCACACAACCACTTATTCAGTGCCCTGACACATTATAAACCGATAACCAGATGAGCTCGCGGTTACTGATCTTCAGGCAGATGTTGGGACCGAATGTCGTTTTTCTGATCACGACAGACTGTCCCATGACTGTTGTAGTTGTACACTACAGGTATACCCGAACCTTGCTGCCGTGCATTCGAGAAGCAAAACATTTGTCGCCTGCCTGCAGCATGGCCGCTGTGCCTGACTACCCCAGCTAACCAGAGGGTTTTACTTGTCACTTTTGGCGGCTTGCCAGATACAGACTGAAGCTACCCTGATCCATAATGCAGCCCACTCAAGACTGAGTGTAATCGGCTCTGTTTACTTACCAGGTGACATATCAGCAAAGGTCGGATTCCCTTGTTTGTTTATCACCGAATTCAGGGACGTGGAGAATATTCTATATACTCAGTAGTAGTAGTCCTAGGCATGGCCTACAAGGTTTTCTCGATAAAGCAAGGAATGATTAACACCCTGATCCGAACCCACCTTTGACTCAGCAGCGGTTGAAGACCGATTCTCACCTGTTCCCTCAGCGATGTCTTATCGGGTTTGTGGGCGTTACGATGGGCGCTACTCAGGTGTGCATACCTGTCGGGTAACCTTTGACACCTAGGCTATTCACTTGACATGACTCAGCAGGCATGACTCAGCAGGCATGACTCGGTAGTGTCGGTACTGTATCGAGCACTGATAAGTGACACTGACAACACGTTTAAATACTTCAATAGATATAGCAATGACACAGCAAATATTTAATTGGACACACCTTGTGCAAACGAACGTCACTTGACCACGGGGTACAACCTACGTTACGGGATGCTGTGAAATCATTTCGCTGAGGATTGGACCTTGTTTGCCCTGTTGGCTATACAGTGACCATTATGTTTGAACTTGTCAGTGGAACGTTGCTGCATCCAGACGAACTCGGTTGGCTATCGATCACGTGGCGAAATACCACACCATTCTGCCTGCCTCTGCTTCGTACCGACACCTGGAGGCGTCGCCAAAAAGGGGGTCACGCCACACAACCACTTATTCAGTGCCCTGACACATTATAAACCGATAACCAGATGAGCTCGCGGTTACTGATCTTCAGGCAGATGTTGGGACCGAATGTCGTTTTTCTGATCACTTTGCTTTGTGTGCGACGGACTGTCCCATGACTGTTGTAATTGTACCACAGGTATAGCCGAACCTTGCTGCATTCAAAAAGCAAAACATTTGTCGCCTGCCTGCAGCATGGCCGCTGTGCCTGACTACCCCAGCTAACCAGAGGGTTTTACTTGTCACTTTTGGCGGCTTGCCAGATACAGACTGAAGCTACCCTGATCCAAAATGCAGCCCACACAAGACTAAGTGTAATCGGCTCTGTTTACTTACCAGGTGACATATCAGCAAAGGTCGGATTCCCTTGTTTGTTTATCACCGAATTCAGGGACGTGGAGAATATTCTATATACTAGTACTCGGTAGTCATGGTAGTAGTAGTCCTAGGCATGACCAAGGACATTATATCAGCTGATATAATGTCCTTGGCATCACCTACAAGGTTTTCTCGATAAAGCAAGGAATGATTAACACCCTGATTTAAACCCACCTTTGACTCAGGAGTGGTTGAAGACAGACCGATTCTAACCTGCAATGTTCCCTCAGCGATGTCTTATCGGGTTTGTGTGCCTACCTGTCGGGTAACCTTTGACACCTAAGCTATTCACTTGAAATGACTCAGCAGTCATGACTCGGCACTGTATCGAGCACTGACAACACGTTTAAATACTTCAATATATATAGCAATGACACAGCAAATATTTAATTGGACACACCTTGTGCAAAAGAACGTCACTTGACCATGTTGACGGATTCAATAACTTTTGTACATTTACTTTACTTCTCATTTAACGTTAACGTTAACGTTATCTGACACCTTAACAAGTAACGTTACAAGTAAGTAAGTAATAAGTCAGTAAGTAAGTAGATGGTTCGTTGCTGAAAAATAAATTCAAGAACGACCATGATTTTGTTATTGTATCGTCAAATACAGCGAGTTTTGAACAAAGCCACATCAAGACTGGACTCGCCCTGGAAACTAACTCACAATGGTCACCCCTCCTGATCAATGGAACGTTCCATCTGCAGGGTACCCACAAGGACTTGCGCGTCAACATCCGGGTTCTGCACATACTTCGAAGCGCAAAAAAGTTGAAAGTGTTGAGGCTGCTTTGGCTATTACGGAGGACTGAACAACCAAAGTTGCGCAGATCTTAGTAGTTCAGAATTGCTCCGAGGAAAAGACGTCCTCAGCGGGTGACAAGAGGTTTTTCGGCTGCTTCCGCGCCGTAGTGAAGCGGACAGTTGAGTCTTGTGTTCGGGTCGTCTTTGCCCTCCCCCCTTCATTCAAGCGTCCCTGGCAACACACAGTGCGCTGATATTTTTCCGCGCGCTTTTCCTTCATAACAGCTTATTTTGGACAAAAAAAAAACGTCTAAAATATTTGACATTTTCTGGAGATTTTTAGGGACTAGAAGATGTCAGAAGAAGGGCGTCGTGGTCAGGAGGAGGGCGCGGACAAAGGGCCGGGCCAGGCGTACCAGGTGTTCGTGGTGATGGAGGATCTGGTGGACAAACTCAAGCTGCTCCAGTACGAGGACGGGTTTATCAAAGGCTGGGGCTTCAAACCACTGCCCAGGTACGTGGGGGAGATTTGGACGGTTTTAAGTACATTGCCCTAGGTAGCGCACTGTGCTACCTGTTTAAAAAAGTATTCCGAACACTGATTACCAGTAATTTTTAACGTCTGATGTAATGGTTCCGGTTGTCATCCTGAGTTTCATTAGTTTACGAGTTCCTTGCGGCAAATTAAATAGAATTTCATAAGTTCGTGGGTACATGTTATAAGCTGCAGAGGAAAATGTTGACCTGTGTTACAATCTGGAACGCTAAATCTAACACATAAAATTTAACACCATCAACTATACATAACAAACAACATATAAAAATATACAATAAAAAGCCTGGAGGTATAAACTCTCAGATTTTACTTGTTTATGATAGTGGTGTGTTAGGCTTAAAGGGGGTTTACTGGTTATGCAAGACAAACAAACAAACAATTCTTGTTGCAGGCATTACTTTGCGATCCCCACCAACCCTGGTGAACAGTTCTACGCCTTCACGTCCCTGTGTGCCTGGCTCATCACCAAGTGTGGGAAACACTTCGACCAACCGCAGGAGTATGACGACCCCAACGCTACAATATCCAACATCCTGGATGAAGTCAGAAGATTGGTAAGTATAGTGTGATACAGTGGATGGGGTTTCTCCAGCCTTTACAGGCTTTTCGTATGTCCCTTCCCCCATGTTGGATTACAGTGTACATGTACATGTAACATTATGTGTGTGACTGAACTCTAAAACAAAAAGCCAGTAGATTCTTGATACTTGCATAATCTTGATCATAAATCATATTGTGAAAGTTCTTCAGCTTGGCAGTGTCACACTGAACCACGGATGGAAACATTGATATAATTATAAAATCTTTGGTCATTGGCTGTTGAGAATTCCACCATTTAAATCTGCGTTTCCCTCCTCACCCCAGGGAGGTGCTGTTGATTTCCCACCCTCCAAGCTGAAGCAGGGCTGTGGGGAACACGCAGTGTACGTTCTGGACAAGCTGGCTGATGAGGCCATGACATCATCTGGTTTTACCTGGGACAAGTGAGTAGGATAGAGACAGAGAAGGAAAGGGTGCCATACTGGCCACTTGCATGAAAAGACACTGACATTGTGTCAGCTTCTTTAAAAATGTACAACCTCCCCTGCTAAGTTATTTTTAATTGAATTGGCTCCCCTGCTAGGTTTGAAATACTACAATACCCTAAGTTTACAATTAATTCTAGCATGAAAAATGTTTAAACCTCAAGCTTTGTCAAGGTGGTTATTAGACGCAAAAAAATGGTTGTCCTGAGGAAGGCGATAGGTTTGACAATTCAGAAAGATGCAGTTATCTGTGTTGGGTGAAAATTTCATGCAGATGTTTTTTTCTTTTAACTCCACTCTTATTTGTGCTTCATGTTTGTATTTGTTTGTTTGTGTCAGACCTGTTTACCCAGAGGAGGAGATGGAGGAGGAAACCATGGTGGATGATGATGCTGAACTCACGCTGAACAAGGTGGAAGATGAGATGATGCTGGTGAGTGTTGCCTGTAGGACGGATCATCTTCTGGTCAGGGTCATCAGGACACTGACATGATAAAACAGTCCTGTTCTTACTTCTTGTCCTTGTTCATGTACTAGACAGCACCCCTCAGTTGGGATCAAGCACCTTGCAGGGTGGGCTGCGCTGTTGTTGCTGCAATTTCAGGTGTAGATGGACCACGTCCTCAAAGTTGATTGGGTCCTATAGACTTCTTGATTCTTTCGAGGGGATTGCAAATCAAAGATTGTGCTGATTTCAACACGCATACAATGTTTTCATCTTCTTCCGGTGCTAAATTGTCTTAATTGTGGCAGGATGTTTTCAGTAAGAAAATAAATCAATAAGTTACATACTTGAGTGTAAGTTTATACAGGTACATAACGGGTACATTGTTGTTCTGGTATTTTGGACCTTTAGCTAAATGATTTTTGTGGTACTGTAACTGCACATCACTAGTCATATACATCACAGTAGATCCTTCCATAATCATGTCATGTCATGTGTCAAGGAGGAAATTGATATCCTCTTGTTCATCTCATGATAAATTTCTCACTTTTCTCATGCATCTTGTAAAACAAAGGTGGAGCCTCCGAAGGTAAATCCAAACCAACAAACAAAGTGAAGAGACTAGCCTGCTTGCATGTAGCATGGGTGGCAATTAAACCTTAGGCCACAGAAACGTCATTTTATGAATGATATGGTGAGATTTGGGGCCTCCAGGGTATGTCATTCATAAAGTCAAGTTGATGAGGTGGTAGTTATGTCACTGGCAACCTTACATCCCCATGTAGTACTGATCTGCTGTCAGTTCAGCATGCTGAAGGCAAAATAAGCAAAAATTCAAATTACAAGCATGATTTTCTGAATTATGAATGTCTTGAATATACAACCAGTTTTGATGCAGCAGTTTTTTTGGTGCATAAGTCACGAAATGCTATTTGTACATACATTTTTCCATGCTGATGCATTGGGGACAACACACTGGAAAAAGATGGGGAGGGAGCTACTCTGCATTTGCTGGCAAATGTTGATTTCTTTCTGATGACTGTAATTGCCCCCCTCCCCCAGGATGATGATGATGAGATTGAGGAGGAAGAGACATTCCTGGATTTAGAGGGGCTGAAAAAGCAGTCCATGAAAAACGTAAGTACATTTTTCATAGTTTCGTAGGTTATGTATAGAGGGTATTTGCACGACCTTGTTGGTACGTCTGCGGCCATATTGGTGCCCCAGTTGCATTTCAGTGAACTGTAGCTCTGAACTGTTTGTAAATCTTCTGATGTGGGTTTGAAAATTCCTGTTACCCAGGAGTCCGAGGGGTCCAAACCTGTGGAGATCATGGAGTCGACCACGGATGCTGCGGAGTGGAAACTGGAGGTGGAGCGAGTTCTGCCATCCCTAAAGGTCCACATCAAGGCTGACAACAAGGTAGGATCCATTAAACGTAAAGCACTAAAGTGTTAGACATGACTAGAGAAACTTACCAATGGCATGCACTATCTTTGAGTTAAGAGTCACACATGTTATGTGAAGGTAGGATCCATATGTTTTGTGGTGTGGTTTGTTGCTGCATTGTATTTCCAGGCTCAGTCATGTACAAATCCAATCTTGTGCTCCAAAAGGGGGATCAACCTGGAGAAGGGAGGACATAGTGTTGAAAAAATATACATTAAAGGTGAGATGTGCAAACAGTATGTGACACCACTCTCCCACCCCCCTCCCCCCAGGACTGGCGAGCCCACTTTGAGCAGATGCTGCAGCACCGAGATGGGATTGAGCACAGTCTCACTGAGACAAGGGGTCACTTGGACAAGCTGCACCAGGAGATCACACGCACGCTCGAGAAGATCGGCTCCCGAGAGAAGTACATCAACAACCAGCTGGAGAGCTTCCTGCAGGAGTTCAGGGCCATGCAGGACCAGCTGGCACAGGTCAGAGGGCAGGTTGTAGGTCAGGGGGCAGGTCACAAGTGGGGAGCAGGTCCAATCAATACTGTACATCAATGGCTAGCTGGAGAGCTTACTGTAGGAGTTTGAAGCCATGGCATAGGTTTACCTGTACTTACCATGGTAGTATATTGTAGCTTGTGTAAGGTTTGCCTATTGTTCACCCATTGTGTGTGTGTTTTAATGTGAATGTTGTGTTTTTCCAGGCAAAGGAGAAGTACAGAGAAGGCAGTGGAGGAGTGACAGAGAGGACCAGGGAACTGGCATTGGTGAGGGGGTGGATTTAACTGTTATAGAGTGTATGATTATCACTTTAATACCCATCAAAAGGGTTCTTATATATCAATGAAGAAAGTGAACACAGCAGTGAATGCTGTCTGCTATCTTGGGGTGCTTTTTGCAGGCAGCTCAACTGTGCACATTGTCGGTGTAGGGTCAGCTCTTTGTAATAGCCTCTACCTAGTTGGGCAGCACTGGCTGAAAGTCATGCTTAGTGCTGCATACCTAAACCAATTTTCAGGTTCAGGTCCGGACTCGAGTCCAGAGGTTTAGGTTCAGGTCCGGACTTGCAAGTCCGGACCTAAACCCATGGCATGATGTAAGCAAAGCAACTTGCCTACCTAAAGCCTTGGATTAATTTGAGCTGACTGCTGAACTACAAATGCAATGTATATAGACCTAATTACTAATATGGGTGTTTCATAATCATGAGTCAATGAATACTGTATTATTATACTCAGTAGTAAACACATATTATTAAGCTACTAGTATTATACAGTGTATAATTTAAGAAAAAATCTTTTTCAGCTTTAATAGTACAATTTTTTTATAGCAACAACAGCAAAGAAGTACTTAATTTCGCCCCAAGAGATAAAATAGCGGTGGAAACGCGGTGCTAGATTTAATTTGTTTCATTATCGGCTCTCTACCGATATCTGTAACCCTGCACTAGGCTGCAGTCTCACCAATGTCGCTAGGGGCGTTGCGTATTCCTCGCGTGTTTTTGCGAGAGCTAACGTGAGTTCGCTAGGATTAAGATGGCCGCTAATGTTTTCGTCCGTCCCGGCCGATTACTGACGCGTGTTTCGGATGAATTTTTGCGTTTATAGGCGCATTAATTAAAGCAACTTGACTACGGACGAAACTTCTCAAGGAACATTTCTCAATGGAAAATGGGTCGTTGTTACCGCAAGCAGACCGGGGCGAGATCAAGCAGGCGGGGCCGCGGCACTGTTTATTTCAGAAGCCGCTGGCCGTAAACCTAGCCGCTGTAAAAATAACTTGCGCTCCGGGCAACCTGGCTTTCGGAAATATAAGTCTCGCACAGAAAAAATTACTTGCGCGGCGAGACTGCGAGACCAGGTATTTTAAACACTGGAATGTATGTTAGTGCTATTTTTTTAACAAGTCCAAAACCGGTTCTCAACGTTTCGGTTTTTTTGGACTTGAACCGAAACATTCGGTCCGGTCCTGAACCGGTCCAGCGAACCGGTACGCAGCACTAGTCATGCTGCAGCCAGACCTGTAGAATGGTAACTGTAAGGTCATTATTTTCCTCCTATATTTTGATACCCTTTAGCCTGACAGCTAGTCTTACAGGGCTCACACAAAATAAAAACATATAACAGGAACACACTTAATAGCACAAAATGAAATTTTTCCTGGGACTTGATTTTGCAGCAGAATGAGAAAGGAGGTTTTTCCGGTGTTGTAAGTTCTAGGTTGCAAGAATTCTGCATATTTGCGGTGTCATGAATTTGTGGTGGAGAGGTCACTGCGAAAACAAAAGCACTGCAACATTTCATGTCTTTCTGCCCAGATCACAGAGGAGCTGGAGCAGGTGAAGTCTGAGATGGAGGAGAGAGGGACCAGCATGACAGACGGGAGTGAGTACTGACGTCTTCTTTATGTAGTCATGTCTGTATTCTCTAACCAGGTACATGGAGCTCCCACACTATAGAAGCATTGCTTTTCAGTGATGGTCTGGGTGCACACAAACCAACCTGGAGAGATTCTTGTCTTGTTCTTACCTGGGCCCAAATTTTGGTCACTGTTTGTTACCAACATGTTTGCAGTCTGAAGAAAAATAGCATGATTGATCTATTTTGTGAGGAATGCTTGAGGATTTAATGATATCTTTTAGAGTTACCCTGTTGACAGACCCTGTTGACAGAGAGAAAACATTATTACCCTGTATCACACATGTATGGAATGTATAACAAATTCCTGCCCCTCTCCCGCAGCACCACTGGTGAAAATCAAGCAGGCGCTGACCCGGCTCAAGACGGAGATGACCCAGATGGACATCCGCATGGGCGTGGTACAACACACGCTGAACCAGGCCAAGCTCAAGGACAAGTCCAACATGCAGAGGGACATGAACAAACCTGTGTCTGATGAGCAGTACTAATGGTTACACCCCTATGTTCCAACAACTCGACCTATGTTCTAATAACCCTAACCCTAATCCTGTGTCAGAACGTAGGGGAGTCAGAACATAGGGCTGTCCCCATATTAGCACTAGAGGGAAACATAGGTGAAGAAAAGTAAATACTGTTGATCCAACACTAAGAGTTCACAGACCATACAAATCTTTGACTGGCTTGTCCAGTCTTCATCTGACCATCACTAAACATTCCAGAAGTCTGCTGCCATCCTGGTCCAGAGAGGCTGCATGCTAGTACTGTATTAGAAGGCAAACATGCAGTACTTCTTCATGCTGTTTTTCATAGGGAACTTTTGCCCGCAACAGGTAATCTCAGCTTCCCCTCCTTTCTCTAGAGACACTGTCTACCTTCTACCAGTGCTGTCTGTTACTTGTAGTACTTTACAATGTACAGTGCCCCTTTGACTACAGCACTGACAATGCCAGAGCCTGATTATCATTCTGCAGTTGAAAAGACCCACCTGTGCACATCAATATGAATGGGCAAACAATGCCAGTATTTTGACAGAACAGACATGTCCAGTATCTGTGTGTAAATACTGTCAAAAATGTAATATGGAGTTGTAAATACTTGTATATTATCTTTGAGTTTATTCCTGTGTGTTTCCGTCTGTCATATTGCAAGCTTTGATTACTATGTAGGTGACAATTGTTAGATAAAGACTATATTATTCTGCACTTGGCTTCTTTGGTACTAGTTTTTGCTCATTTTTGTAACATCTCTAGTCAACATAGCATTAGTGCCTTATCTCACAAATAAGGTGACATTGTTATATGTATATATATATATATATATATATATATATATATATATATATAGACCAAAGTTTAACGTTCTATACTTTTTTTATGAGTTTAGTCAAAACTTTATTTCTATTGAATGTTGCGTTTCATGTTCAACTCGCCAGGTGGCACTTTAGTTCTTTGCCCCTGGTGAGGGACCTGTTGATCAGTGTTTTCTGGGGTTTCAAAGTTTCGTTTATTTCCGGGATCCATCGATTCAACAGTGTTCAAAGAAAACACATTTATTGACGGTCTAGATAAAAAGGGAGGATCAAGACAGAAAGGAGAAATTCGTGTGGAAGAGGATCTTTTTCAAAATTATGTGTGTCAGCAAGGCTCTAGTTCGTGTCCCCGGTTAAAGTCGTCACACGATAGGTCTACCCAAGGAAGTTGGGGATATCCTTTATTTCACAGGAGCCAGACCTATTATTGGATTTGTTTTTTAAAAAAGTATTAAACTGTCTTGCGACGCAAAAGGTTGGTTTCTACCCTTGTCGACGGTCTGAAAATCCTACTTGCACAAAAACACCACCCCATGCAAAACAAATGTACGATGAATGTGAGCGCGCCTTACAGCGCGTTTGCATCGATCTGTAAATCGGCGCAGTATAGCAGAGTGCAGTCCTTTAAGCTTGGGGTCAATCCATACTTACACTTCACGTACCCTCGTGGAACATCAGGAATTGATATACGATTTCTTGGCGCCCATGGATGGCTGTCTGATGACAGATCTCCAAGCAGATGTGTGGATGCGGCTAATCGTGCATGTCTTCATTTCGGGCGTATTTCTCTAGGTACGCGTTGTTTGCAGCAGTCAGAGGGAGACAAAGCGCCACAATGATCCTTGGAATACAAGCCGGACCACTCATCTCTAGTTTCACTATGTACTAGCCAGTCTATGGTTCTTCACCACACTGCGTGTACCCGCTACTAGAGACGTTTATAGGGTTCAAGGTAGAGCGCCGTAAGTAGACTTAAATGACCTCGCCTTGCCACAAGGTTAGGAGTTCGAAGCCAGGTCTAGGAGCCGGCGCTAGCGCGCTTGAACCCCAGTTGGCGCGCCGCAGGTCTGTGTTACAACCTTTGGTGGGACGTCCCGTGTTTGAAGAGCCACTAACGGGAACCAATCACGTTATATATACATGACCGAGGAGCCTGGTATGGAGGCTAGCTAGATAGAATGTATACATCACGGACAGTTTATTGCGCCGTGACGTCACGACGCACGAGCAGCTCCAGATAAGCCTGAGTGAGACGATAACAAACCGGTCTCAGTGATAAACATTTGCAGGTCGTTTAGCGCAGATTGCCGGAAGGCTGCAAAACGCCGGCGTCGCCTGGAGTCGCCGATAAGGGGTCAATAAAGCCGTTAAGGGGTGTCATCCAAGCGGAGCGAGGAACCATCGTGAACTTCAAGGGAAAATTATGAGTGGTCGATCAGCGGAGCGGGAAGCAGGGGGAGAGGCGCGGTGTCGGCTTTGATTAATCGGTAGGAAGTGAGGAGGCGCCAGCCGGAATTTCTATCATCAGCCGAGCCGCATGAGCGAACCGCTGAATGCCGGTCTTTCGGCTTGATGGACGGAGAGATTTCGGGAAGTTTACGGGAGAAACACCTGTTAGAGTGGAGATAAGGAGGGAACTGGCAGCTTTCATAGCAGGCTTCGGGCTGCGCTTTCATGTTGCCATCTTTGTGATTATGTAGTGTTTTTTCTGCTGATATCTGCCGTGTTCTGATACCTTCTCTTTGTTCAGGGGATTTCCAAAGAACAGAGATCGGTGGGAAATCAATGAGCGACCATAAATCATACGTCCTCACTGAACGACATTGAAACATCATTGTAAGACCTTAAATGGTCTATAGATCATTGGAAGACCTTGAAGACGTCTAGACCGCTGAGCGCTCACTGAAGGACCGTTCAGAGATCTGTCAGGTCTTTGGACGCTCAACGGTCAGGTCTCTCCGCAGTCTTACCTCTGTAAATTCCCAAAGTTTGATTTGTGTGACCCTTGATTTTATGACTGGAATACGATGCACGATGTAACAATTAGTTCTTTATCTATGAAATTTGTTGAGCGACCTGTCAAACCTTTGGTCGCCCAGCGGTCGCAGCGTCTAGTGGAAAGAGTGTGTTTGTGTTTGATGGACCCCAGCCTAGCGTCACTTATATCCACTCAGACCCCGTAAACCGCGCCATCCCGCCGCCTGGGGCCGCCACGGCTCACCGCGAGCCGCTCGCCTAACGCAAACTCATGCATTTGACATCGCCAATGGAGCGCTCTGCGCGTGCAATGGAGTTTGGGCTGTGGATTACGGAGTGATTTTATAGAGTGTCCCGACTCTTTATTCCTCGCGGGGCGTGCGGCTGCATACTAACGGCCCAGCAAGCCCCTACATCTCGCGTTAAACGCGTTTGGCCCCTGACCCCGAGCACACGAGGAGGGGAGAACTGATTGATAGACGGTTCGTGAGAAAACTGTCAAGCAAGGAGAAAAATTAATGTTAGGCGCACGCTCGGGGAATATTCGTAAGGTTGAGAAATACTTGCAATACTCAACAACCACCACTTGAGCTCGAGAACTCCTAACTTATGTATTTAACTTTGTGTGGAAGGCAGTCAGCACCAAGGACAGGCATATTTACACGTTTGTGTGTTTATTTCGTGCGGAAGGCCGTCAGGACCAAGGACAGACATGTTTATACGTTTGTGTGTTTATTTCGTGCGGAAGGCCGTCAGCACCAAGGACAGACATGTTTACACGTTTGTGTGTTTATTTCGTGCGGAAGGCCGTCAGCACCAAGGACAGACATGTTTACACGTTTGTGTGTTTATTTCGTGCGGAAGGCCGTCAGCACCAAGGACAGACATGTTTATACGTTTGTGTGTTTATTTCGTGCGGAAGGCCGTCAGCACCAAGGACAGACATGTTTACACGTTTGTGTGTTTATTTCGTGCGGAAGGCCGTCAGCACCAAGGACAGACATGTTTATACGTTTGTGTGTTTATTTCGTGCGGAAGGCCGTCAGCACCAAGGCAGGTATTTTTACATGTTTATGTGTTTATTTTGTGTGGAAGGACGTCAGCACCAAGGCAGGTATATTTACTCTTTGTACAGATGGTGTTAAGCACCATGGACATATCTATGTCATTTTTGTTACGTTCTGCAACGTTAAAGTCACCAGAACGAACGACCGAGAACGAGAGAGAAATGGAGAACAGGAGACAGACAGACAGACAGACAGGCACGCAGACCGTTGATTTAGACAGTGAAAAACTTGTAATTGGTCTCAATTCCTTTAGCAAGGACATGGCTACACTAATCATCTATTCCAGAAACACACAAGCCTAATGAAAACAGACAGAACTTCCCCAATCACGGAGACAACACAAAAGTTCATCCTTATCTCTTCACGACGAGATGTTCCACTTCTTTTTATTACATTTTACATTTCCACAGTGGTACAAGGGGCATTCCCATGGGCTTTTTCTTGGCTAGGGTTAGACTTAATTCTGTGCTAGGGTTTACTCCCCAGGACTGCTGTACAGGGGTGTCTTCCCTGGCTTTCTGTGTAGGATTTTCCTTCCCGGTGATTTCAATTTTACATATATACCAATTCTCGTTTTAAAACATGCAACAACGAAATCATTACAAATTTTACAAGTCTAGAAACACATACAGATTTCCATGTCTGCATCAGCGCACACCGGGAACCATCCCGGAAATGAACATGCCTGGATTGTGAACACCTCTGCCCCCCGGGTCAGGTGCACGGTGGGTAATTGGCGCAATATTGAATCCTTCCATCACGCATTATGTTATAGTTGACCTACACAGCTGGGATGCGCGAGCGAAATGTGTTCTCAAAACTCGGGTTATTTTCTTCACACGGGGGTTCGCTTACAGTGGGTTCGGCTGCCAGCTTTGATTTACACGAACCCGTGTAACGACTGCGCCCTTCATCCGCGGTTTTGCATTTCAAACAGATAACTCAGCGCGCCAGGTCAACCCAAGTCTGCCAGGTCATCCATTTTTCAGTCCGCCCGTACGGAACCTCAGAAAGGGCTAACACCCCCTTTCCACAAGAAGCTGCGACCGCTGACAGACCGCTGAACGACCAAAGATTTGACAGATCGCTCAACGAATTTCATAGAAAAGGAACGATTGTTACGTTTTCTGTGTTTTGATGTCTTTTAATGCACCATAATGCATTCTACATCTTGCATCATATTCCAATTACGAAATCAATGCTCACACAAATCTAAAGTCCAATTTTGGTCTCTGTACGGTCGCTCAGCGATCGCCGTCTAGTGGAAAGAGGGCCTTCACAACGGGCCGGCTTACACGCGTTCTGACGTCCCTTGAAATATTGATAGCAGCCTTACCGCACCGTCCTGATGATCAGCCTCAGTGGACAGGGTGGGATTCCCGCTACCTTCCCTCATCAACACGGTGCCGTTTGTCGGCGGCTTTTGGTTCATATCTTCTCATATAGACAGGATATCTAAAGAAGGGGGTGTTCGCAAAAGAACAGGTTTGATGTTGAGGTCCACTAGCGGCTTTCTTTGGTACTGCAGTGGAAATAAAGAAATAAAGGAACTGACGTTATTTTTGTTCTTAACATGCTATTGGATGATGTGTAGATGTGGGGCAAAGGAAGAAGTGACATACTAGTACGTTTGACGTATGTCTTTAGACACTAGGCGTGCAGCAGATACTAGGTGGTTGGTTCATCCATCACACAGTGAAGGATCTATCAGTTGAACTTGACTCGACACAGTTCCACTTGAACCCTGTCTATCTGCCCTTGGAACAGTGACCATGGGACATAGTGTAGCGTGCGTTGAACCCGTTACCCGCCGGCCCGCACGTCGGTGTCCGTTCCAGCCCGACGCTCGGCATATTTCCGGCCGTGCCAACTGGGTCAGAGATATACAATCGGCCCGGCGGTCAGCAGGTCCCGTCACCGCGGCTATTTTCATATTTCTGTGCTCATAAACACGCAGCGAGATTCAGTTTCCAGCCGGGAGGACGATAGAAACTGCCGATCGCCGCTTTTGGCAATCAAACCTCGTCCTGAAGGGCTCCGCGCATCATCAAAAATATGCAAGCAATGAATGTATGGAGAAACAAAAATGTTAAAGAAAAGTTAATTTCCGGGCATTGATTATAACACTTATTATCAGATCCTTCGGAACGGGCATGTTGATATGGATGTTTCCAGCCGAAACTGACAAATTAGTTTGATATCTAATCGTTCTGCTGAAGGACTTGTCACTCTGCGCATCATCAAAAATGTATATATATCAAAGGTATGACAGAAAAGTGCATTTTGGGCCATTAACAATTCTAAGGATCAGTCTGTTGATTTGGATGTGAAAGAAACGTGCATTTTGGGGCATCAGTACTTCCGAGAACGAGATTCCGTCGGAATAGGAACATTGTCACAGACGTCAGTGTGTCCACGTACGGAGGGATACTAGTATTTGGGATATGGCATTTCAAGACTAATGAACTAGTACCATGATACCCAATGCTCCCATACCAGACTGTGCCCAATGCACTCGTGGATGAGCCCCGAGTTTGGAAGGTCGGGGGGGGGGGGCTGACACCTCCTGACCTGTGGATTCTATCTATAGCTCTCCATAACCTCTGTGATGACCATCTCTTAGAAAACAAGATAAAGATACACAAGCGAGAACGCAGCCGTCAATCTTGTCTCCAGATGCAGGCAAAGGTCATCTGTGGAGAACGATTTCGAACCCGTCATGGGAAGGATGCAGGCTTGTGCGCGAGTCAGTTCAAGTTGTGTTCATGAACCTTCCCGAGACCGTTGGCTTTTTCCCCAAACGATTTTCGACAAATGGATGAAACACGGAGCTTATACATCCGGGTGTTTCTATCGCCCTTTCTCAGCTGTAGCGTCAGCCAGTAAAACCGGCAGAACTGGTCTGGAACAGCCCTGTGTACACGGTGGAACTGGTACGGAAGGAGAGGTCGAGCACTGGAATGCAAATGTCATTCATATGTCTGAGGCGAGGTTGTAACAAATAGCGTTGAAGAATGCATAGGTTTCAGACAGAGAAATTAGCCTCCAAGATCTACACTCTTGAAAGATTATACAAAGCTCGCGTAACCATGTTTTGTATGAATCAATATTAGGGTTTACGTTTATATTGCGAGGCTTTCTGAAGACGACAGGTGTCTCCAGCTGATAGCGGTTCCCAATACGTCACTACTATCTGTGGGCTTCTTCGTTGGATATTTGCATATCGACAACACGACTCAATACACCATGTCTGCGTCTGGAATGTGTTCGAAGCACAATGAGGAAAAATTGGGAACTTTCGACTTTTTCTACTACAACCTTCGTCAGGGTCGAATGGCCAGTCACTAAGGACACGTGACCTGGTGGAACAGTCAGAGGTGCTAGGAAGTTTATACCGCCCGCCGTCTCTGTTGAATAGTGGCCGGTGTGCCCTGGTGTAGATATCCTCCTGTAATCCTCTATTTATCATAGTGGTTTCTAGCCACTAGCTCCACGTGATTAGTGCCAACTATCCTTGCCTTGAAACAAGCGTTGGGTCACTGTGTAGATGTTAACAGGTCCTAATTTTATTGATGAACGGGTGGGTGGTTGAATGGTGGGGTTATAAGTTGTGCGTGACGACGAATGCAGTAATGGAAACAAGACAAACTTGACATGTAACTTGACATCGACTCAATCTTCATCTGACACTGACAGCAACATGCCTGATGAGAAAACCAACCTTAGGCTTTCCCAGTGACCCTTGACCACGGTCTGACATATGAGTATAGACATGCGTACCACAAATGTCCCTTCTTCTTCTTTCAGCTGTGGCGACCACCTTCAGTATGATGAAGATTTTGTCACCAATATTGTAGGGTAATGTGCAGGGGGTGATGGGGTGGAGTGGGATGGGGAGCGGAAGAAGGGGGGGGGGGTATAACTGGGACTTGAAGCCCTCCAAGGCGGAGCAGAGGGCCACATCCGATGGACGACGGTTCCACTCCCGGATGGTACGTGGGAAGAATGACTGCTGTCCAAGGTTGCTGTAGTGTAGTAAACATAGCCGACACTCCAGGTCTTGATGGGATGTTACCTTCCGTTTCAAGAACAGGGAACAGATATATAACAAGATGGATGAGTGGCTGATGGGACCGGACCGGGTTTCATGCCCTGTGGAGACGGAGAGAGATGACTTTCTCGGCTGGTGAGAGCTGACGGCGGGACAGACAGGGGTGATCTCCGCCGATAGTTGTTCCACATTCCGCCGTCCGTTTTATTAAAGCGACGCCGTCAAATACAGACCTGGAGAGTTGCGTGACGGATGGAACTCTGCGGAGCGCATGGAGATAGCACAGTTATCACCTTGCGCGGCCGCTTGAAAGATGGACGGGCGAGGTTCAGGCCAAGGAGACCTCCATCCGTCATCCCGGCACATGATTTACGGAACAATAGCTCGTGCTCCGGCTCGCCAGGTTATCATGCATGCATCAGCTACCTCGCCAGGGATAAACGATAGCGGAAGGAAGCGTACTTGACGCGGAGAAGAATGCAGGGACGTCATCGCTACCGGCCAACTTTCAGACGCACCGCGCTTCTTAAGGACAACCTTCAAACTGGAGGACGTCCTTGAAGATGTTTCACAAGACGAATGTGCGTCTAAAAGTAACTGCGGGTCGATCACCTCATCAAGGAGATGCGAGAAGAAGCAAGGTTGAGTGACTGATTGTGAGGATGTGCCACCTCAATGTCATGTATAGGGCGGCTGGTACACTAACTTCTGGGGCACTTGACTTGTGCTTACGAGGGGCCGGACACGTAGCCGAAACTCCCCCGTAGTCATGTTGGACATTTTTGTGTCTATTCAAGTAGTATCAAACATACTGAAACAACAGAAACCAGTATTTATCCTCCTCTGAGCGGTTAGCCACTAAGATGAAGGAAAGTGCTGTTGTCATTAAAATTGCTGATACATTTTGCAATCATCAGCATTGCAGTGTTTGTTTTGTTCTTATACCTGCGTATGCAGAGGTTTTGTTTTCGGTGTGTTTGTGTGTTTATTTGATTGTGTTTCCGTAGTTATTTGAATACTTGAATTTGAAGTCGCAAGAAGTAAGGAGGAACTGTTAACGACAGATTAGCTGGAAGGTCGAATTGGAGGTCAAAATGGTCTCCCCACAGGCTGGGAGGAAGTCAATGGTGCGGTGGAGAACAATAAAACAAGAAATTCATGAATATATATATATGTCAGGGTAGAGACTGATCTGATGTACTATAACGGCAGGCATGTGTATGTTGGAGAGTTAAGTCGAGGCTGTCTGGGTGACGAAGGATCGTTTTCACTCGCCGACTGGTCTGTTGCTGATTGGTCGGGATTTACATGACGTTGACTGACCAAAATCGGATCGGTGTTGCCCTTGGTTTTATCATTGGTATATGATGCACGATATAAAAGTACGATTTAAAAGGTAAGACATGCAAAACATGAAAAGATTAGTTCTTTATCATGCTATGAAATTCATTGAACGGCAAGTCAAATGTTTGGTCACTCAGCGGTCGCTCAGAGGTCGCCCAGGGGGTGTAACCGACATGTAAGAAATATATCGGCAGATTTGTGAACTCGGTTAGGGGTTTAACCGAACCGTTGGGACAGGGGGCTAGAGGGTTATCATGGGAAACCAGGAACGCCTGATTTTCCCCTAGACAATACTTAGATGTTCTATGTACAATGTAAGATACGTATAATAGCCTGCACCAGCAGAAGCCAGTTTATGAATCAATCAACCAATTAATCATTTAGATTTGGAAAACCTAATTGGCTCCGAAATGCTCCACATTTCAACTTATTGCTGGATGTACAATAACATTTCCAAGTCATGATGTAACAGAATGCTTCTCTCTATATGCTAGCGCTTAAATCTCTGTCATAACCTTCATAGTCATAGAGATAACTGACTTTATAGTTGATTAGATTTTCCCAATTCCGGCTGCCTTTCCAAATTTCAAATGACGGGCGTTTCATATCGTAACCTTTTGATGTCCAGTCTGTTACATATGCACTCACCAATCGATCACATTCCTGATATATTGCGGCCGGCGTCAATATCATTGATGTGCAGTGTTTTTCTGTACCTTTCTTGTCGTTATTGAGGTTTACCACATTTGTGGAATGATTGACATATATAACAGGTGACTATTGTCGTTTCAAGATAACGTGCTCAAGGCGTGGCTCTCCTCAAACACGGGATTGGCTTTAACTGTATGTCCCATCCGAGAGGACGTCCCTAACCGAAGTTCTGATGATTGAGTCACGACTGCTGACCACATGAACCAGCGGCGGTAAGACGTGAGGCGGAGGTCCCAGCTCATGCCGTGTAAACCCTGCAGTTAGCGGCGGCGGGTGGATTTGTGGCTGCTCAGTTTGGTGCTTACTTCATGTTCTCCGTTTTCATAACGCTACATATGCATGGAAGTTGACACGGACGAGCGGACTCGCCCCGAGGCCCGGCCCGGAGGGGCAGCGGACCCTAAATATGAATGGTGGACAGGCCGGATCACATGTCCCGCATACCTGGCATTTGTGCAGGGTTAGCTTGACGTGGAACTGGCCTGTTGGTTGTGTGGTGGGTTCCACCCGGTAACGACCGCATCGTGCGTGTATATGTACATGCATCTGTGTACTATTGCATGGGAAATATTGGGGGAAGGACATACCTCCAGTAATATGACATGACAGTTCTGAGAGGCTGATTTTTTTTTGCACGATAGGAATAGAAAATATGAGATATCCCTTGTCTAGACAGGAATATGTTATGCTTGGCGCCCGATATTTGGCATCTTATACCAAACTGTCACGATGCCAACGGCGAAACTAGCTCTCAGGGGTAAATTGTTTTCATCCCTGCCTCCACCCATGGGGGGAATGGTTTCGCCCGTGCGGTGCCCCGGTGTTAGAGTCGGGAGGCGTGCAGCGAAAGGATACACCACCTGGTATTTTTGGGCCGGTCATATATGGCATAGAGTCATTGGCAAAAATGCGTATTCGACAGTACGACAAGTATGTGCCGTATTTAGCCGTGCTCCATAACCCATAGCTGACTGGGGAAGGGAGACCGCTCCTGGAACACGCTCGGCTTGTCTCGACTGTTTCTCTTTGATAACCGGTGGCGGTTTTTATCCATACAAGCGAAATGAGGTTGGTTTTGTGGACGGTTTGTTTGCTGCTGGTGTCGGGATGGGGCGCGCTGGCGGACGAACCGGATAACCCTGAGGACGAGTTCATGTTCCCACCCTGGGACGGAGACAACCGCATCTTGAACATCGGACAGAAGAACTTCAAGAAGGCCGTCAAGGACAGCGAGGTTCTCATCGTCTTGTTCTCGGGCGACTTCGACGAGCACTCGGAGGGGGACACCCAGGAGGAGGTGTCGGAATACGCCTTACAGGTGCGCAGCTTGTCCACAAGTGTTTTTCGGCCATAGTGATCCGGGTGGGGAATAGGGCGGGGTGGGGTTGGGACCGTGACCATCAATGCTCTTTCCCGACAGACATGTTTGCACTGTCTCGTGACGACTGTTTGCTAACTTCTGTTCCACAACTTGCGACAGCCCCACGCAGAACTTCTTGTGCACACTTGGTTGTGCCGTGCTATCAGCGAGATAGTGCATCTGCGGGAGATGCTACCGAGGGTCCGTAACTGGGTCACCGCAGCATACTTACATGCCTTCACATACGTCAGTGTTAGAGTGCTTAAGGCTGATATATAGTGTGGACTTGGGGGAGAATATTTTTAGAGACCGTCCCTTGAATGTTGACTGCGTTTAATTTTACCCGCTTGGTACACGCGCGACACGATCTCATACAGCGTGATTACAGTCCGCGGACGTCCCTACACACGGCGCTATTTGTAACGTAAGCGTCGCCAAACGATCGGTAAAACCTTATGATTAATGAAGTACAGATTTCTGCATTGATACCGTTCATACATGAGGGCTTAGAAATGCCAGGAGCGCTCGTGGACTAGAATGTGAAATTAGACATGTTGAGCCGGCTCGGTCCGCTTTCGAAATTTCGGAGCGTTCACATACCAACCATCCAGTCCGAAAATGGAAGGCCTCGAGAGGAAATTCTCCAACCCCGTTAGGGGCACGTCCCCGCGGCCTCCTCAGCCCCAAGATTAAATCAACTCATTTTTGCCATCAAAACGGGGGCAGAAGCCATAGATAACCCGTGCGGGTGAATTATCGTGCCCACCCGTCTCCCCGCCGCCGAACACTCGCAGTTTTGCCGGCTGGAGGAGACCGGGGATGCGGCCGCTTCCCTGACTCTGTTCCCCGGACCCCTGACGACGGCAAATCATATCACAAATGACTATTCCTGTCAGCGTCGGCGACCTCCTATCGAAAATCAATATTTTCAATTATTTGGAGGAAAACGGCCCGCATCCTAAGCAGCACCCCGAAAACCGCCGGGTCGGGCGGCCATTTGGCCGACTTGTTTTCCGATCCGTTCGCGTTTTATTCGACCACCTGCTCCAAAACCGGAGCGACCTTGCCAAATAACTATAAAGTGTCCGCGAACACCATTCCACGCGCGGCGACTGCTCCAGAATACCTTATCGGTGACTCTACCGCCGTACCATTTCGTGTGCTGATGCAGTCGGGAGTTTGTAAAACAAAAATCAAACGGACCGTTAGCAGCACCCGAGTTTCCGTTTGCTTCGTCATCAAACAAATCAGCCCCATTAGCCATGACTGACGGAGGCTATTGGAACGTGTAGCAACCCCGATAACAATGGCAGATCGTCGTAACTTTCCTGATAGACAGAGACAGCAGTAGACTATAGTGTGTGCGCGCGCGCGAAGTACTTTGATTTGGAACTAGATCATTCTTGATCATTTAAACTACCCCGCGGCAACTTTCACTCACATCACACACTGCGCTTGTACCTCCCAATGAGGCAGATTCAGGTGAACCTTAAGAGTGAATCTTACGCTCCACCTGTCTTAATTACAGCGCGAAATCTCCGTAGAGACGGCAGAAGAATAATAAAGGGAGGGCTGCAGGAGGAAGTACGCTCGGATGATACTCATTTTTATAATTTTTGCTTTCTTAACCATGGTGGCTTCTCAGGAGCATAGCACCGCCTTCGGGAAACACAATGCACACATGAATAGATAGCATAAAGATGCAAACAAAAAATCAAGAACTGTAACAAATCGTGCCAACCGTTATCCACAGTCCTTGTCGTTATCTGATGCCTCCTTGGCCACGTTTGAAGGGCATGTACAGTGCACAGTGCACGGATAGTGGGAGGGAGATGAAAGGTGCGGAGATATGTACGGGCGGCGCTATCATCGGCAAGTTACAGAGGAGATAACGTGACAAATGTGAATCGCCGTAAAGATCAGATTAACTGCCCGAACCGTGTCATCTGACCTGGCGCGGACTGTGCAGTTCTAATGGCAGTAGTGTTCCTTTGTATAGACAGTGGTTTTTACTTTCGCCAAGAAGCTTATGTTTTCGGTGCCGTTTGCTTGTGTGTTTGTCTGTGTGTCTGTCTATGTGTCTGTCTATGTGTCTGTCTGCAGACAGCATAAGTCGAGAAGTTGTGGATGGATGGATACGAAGGTGGATTATGGTCCCGCTGGTACTGCAGCAGAACTTCCGGTATCTGTAGCTCACGTTCTAAACATGTTGTAGTCATGCATGATCTTTTAATTATAGATAGCTCTTGGTCTCTTGAAGATATATATATATATGGTCTCTTGAAAATAGATATATATATATAATCTTGCTCCCTGTCAGCTTTTTTGGAACTGCAGAGGCCGTATATGTTTGAGACTCTGGAACTGATAGCAATAACGTGGAAAACCTCTAAGCATTCCTATTGAAGAAGACCCATCCCATCATCTCCTTGTCGACCCGACCACCTGGCTGTTGATGATGAGAAATGTGACTTGAGACTCCTTCGGGACCGGAAGTCTACCGCTCCGTAATTAAGAAGACGTATTAGCTTCATGCTAATCGTGGATAATATAGACGGATGGGAGGAGAATGTGTTCTTGTATGATAAAGCTGTAGCGTGTACAACGCGATGCCCCCTGTGGGCGAGTCAGAAGGAGAGAGATAAGAATAAGGCGTGATTAACAGTTAATAGGATGTGTGCAGGAGAGATGATGTCACAGGAGTGGGGTATAGTCTCTTCCGCACAAAAGGGAAGATGTTCTTTGTGTGTTTGACAGAAGAGAGTCGTGTTATGGGTTTGTGATATTCTATCCAGTATAAATGGGTGATGAAGAAGAAGCTTTATTGACGCTACAAAAAGTACCACGAGTTTCGTATAGTCAACTACAAACTACAACATAGGAATACAAAACAAATCTTAAAATTCTACTTACTAATAATAAGGGTTAACATTAGTGAATCTATAATACCAGGTGTGGCTAAACGTGGGTTTCAGTATCTTTTCTACTAACAAAGCGATACTTGTAAATTTAGCTATTTTTGCATTCTGCGAGTTCTTCAACTCTGAATGTGCGCTGAGAGAGACTGATATCACAGGTGTGCGGTAACGTTTTATTCTCTTCCGTACAAAAGGGAAATGTTCCTTGTGTGATTCATGTTATGGGTGTGTGGTATTCTATGCAGTATAAAAGGGGATAATATTGTTTGGGGTGATCTTACAGTCGTGCTGTGTTCTTTGTGCGCTTGAAGGGATGGAAGTGATTGTTGTCCGATGTTCTCTACCGCACAAACGGAAAGCTTCGGAAAGATGACGGGAGTTATTGTGTATCTTGTCACAGCATCAAAAATTCCACACCAACCAAGGCAGTCAACTTTGATTGAACTCATTTCTGTGAAGAAACATGTCAGCTAACCTAATTTTACATCGATTTTCCTTTTTCTTCATAAATTTGATTTTATGTCGAACCATAAAGCAACGAAAATCAAAGCCAGTGCCGGAAATAACCTCCGTATTAGAAATGACATATCGGACCGCGCAAAAACAACCTTCGGCTAAGGAACCTTCGGCAGCGCAAGGTTAACAAACTACGGACATCTTCCCTCCGCACATCTCCCGGTCTTGATTACGTACGGAACGTGCCCAAGTCGTGTAATGAGAAAGGACTAATAGAGCGCCTGATTGAATTGCCCCGTGGGCCGAACTGATATCTCCCGTTCCTCGCGGCCTTTTGTTGTTAAACACGCGCATCAATTGTGCTTCAGCCTCTCCATCACCATCAAAGCGCGGCCCGTCCGAGCGGCCGATGTGACGGGGATGATTACCTATCTCTCCCTGACGACTAGATCTGGGGATGACCTGATGACTTTCGGGGAGGTAGATCGGGTTTGTTCTGTTCAGTCATTTGGTGCACTGTTTAACCCATCCCTGCTGCTACCTCCTTGCCTTTCTGACTAAATGTGGGGATGATCCGATGACTCTGGAATGTACATCGGGGGTGGGGGTGGGGGCATTTTCTGTTCAGGCATCGGGAACCTGTCGAACCCTCTGCCGCCGCCTTCTCCAGCCGTCCCGATACGGCAGGCAATCTCTTCATCTTCCGCGGGACATTGATGTGATTTAGCCTTTCCCATTAAACGTCTGACATTTATAAGCCGGGGTCGCGCCGCCAACGATTGGAGTCAACACAATTTCCTCCCCGGCCCTGTGGGGTATCGGCCGATCTGTAGATTCGCTGCCCTCCACATAAAACACGTCGGGCTGGATCGGGCGCAGTGCATCCATCAGACGGGCGGTATGTACAGTGGCTGAAGATGTGGGGAGAGACATGGCTACACGTCGCGTTACCTTGGTCACGTCTTAAAACTGCATCTTACCGCAGCGCCTCTCTATGCGTGCGCAAATCGCTAAAGAAACAAAGCAGAACCATCAATGAGGTCATGTTTTCCTCCGGGTAGAAACCGTAGGTCATGGCAAGATATGTAAAACCATTAGGCGATTGGAAATCACCTATTACCGCTCGCATAACCTCTTCCTTTGACACGAAAGCAGGTCTTTAATGACGGTACACCCCACAGTCGGCCCGGACGATATTGAGTTGGCGGCAAGACGCCGCACGTTGCATTTCTCAGAGGTTCGGTACATCCGAAGACAGGAGAGCAGGGGACGTTGCCGTGACCCGGCGTGTTCGACCTGGAGTCCCGTCACTTTAAGCAATGTAAACCCGACTCCCGGGGTAACAGCCGGGCCTAATGCGGCAGACTCTGCATTTGCGGAGCTAAGAAATCAAATTTGCCCCGTAATTCGAAAATCGATGCCGCTGCCAGCCTCCGAGGGTCGATGAAATTACAGACATTGAAAGCACAAAGTTTCCGCCGTTCCCCATTTTCGGGTGCAGCTATTGTGAGTTAAATCAGGAGAGGAGGGGGTGCTCTGCCAAAAGACTCTTTTGTGAGTAGAAATCCAATCCCATTTACAGCCCAGGCTCCTTGCGGAATACGCCGATGGAATCACGGCGTACATATAAATACTCCGCTATTATCGCGGCGCCGCTATGAAACACAACTCCATAATGCAATATCGGGGATATACAGGGAATATAGAGCAACGTTTCCTCCCAGGACCTCGGTGTCGGAAGGTGCGGCGATGCGGTGACTGGAGAGTTATTGTGTGAAGGTTACGAAAGGAAACCGTCCCCGGTCGCAATGCCCTCCCCCCCCCTCCCCCACCAGCCCTGTAAGGCCGGCGTGGCGGAGTTTCGTCCTTGCCCTGCCTGTCTAGAGGGCAAAGCCGCAAAATTGGGTACAAGTCATAGATCACTAGTTCTAGATGGGATGCTGTCAGTAGTCTTCATATCAGGACCCTCGGTGGGCGCTTTGTTTATCTCCGTGTACGGGGGTTTTGTTTCCGGTGTGTTTGTCTGTTTGTTTGTTTGTTTGTTTGTTTGTTTGTTTGTGTGTCCGCAGTTATTTAGATACAGTAGAGACACAGGGATGACGAGGGAAATGCTCTAAACTGTAGACATTCAGGAATGTCGAATCGGAGGTCAAAATGGCGTTTTGATACTGCAGATGTATTGTTTATTTGTTTCCTGGTTGCTGCGCTTCTGTAATAGCGGTGGAAACTGGTGCAGAAAACGGGAACCATCAGAAGACTAGTAGAAGATTGCAGTAATCAGAAAACAGTCCGCAACCCGGAAAAGACGGCAACATGAAAATAACACCCTAGAAGCCTGCTGTAGAGGCTAAAATGGCAGGAGGTTTTAGACATTTGAGTGTGCTTTAGAGCACAAAAAGGAGAAGCGGCGCAATTTTCTCTCAACCAACCCAACTTTATACAGATTTGGCACTCTGAACTGACTATAAGATTAATAACGCACGGACCGACTTCTATGTTATATTTCCCCGGCGGCCTATGCTTCAGTCCGAGGGGAGGGACCTGACAACTGATTATAACGTTACCAGGAGGTGCAGAAATCTAGATGTAATATCTGTTCAACAACCGACTAAAGTCCTATTTCCCAAAGGCCACGGCGATATTATACACAGACAGATAACGATGTGATATAACAATATAGGATTCAGGGAGGGAACTTTTTTTAAATCAGCTTTCGGGGAGACCAAAACTTTAGCTTTTTGCGTCACTAAAGAATCCAAAATTTAATGAATAATGATGCGTCACTGCGATTTTAAAACATTGCAATGTTTGCATTTTTGCATCTCTCAGTGTTGAACGTTTTCTAATATCCGGTAAAAAAAACGCTTTCAGGGAAGCCCAGAACTACCCATCTCTCTTCTTCTGCGTCACCAAAGAATGTCAAATTAGTGCTCGTTTTGAGCCCAGGGGTAGAACCTGGGTAATCAGTAGCTAACAGAGTCAGTCATGGTTCTTGACAAGCAGTTCTTAATGACACTTCGCGAGTCGTGGCGGCGAGAGATAAGGGCTCGGTGCCCTGAGATGACGACTTTGCCACGAGGAAAGTTTTGTCTTAGCTGAATTGATGGTTCGTGGCAGCAGGGATTCATGAACTCGGAATAATCAGCGCCACACATTTGGAACGTTATTGTTATTCAACGTTACATGCCGGCGGTAACCGAGATTTATCCGCTTGGTTCAACAAAAACGTTTAGTTACGCCTCATTAGAAACGCTAGCTACAAGATCAAAGCGGCAACCGGTCTACTTCATAACTGTACGATTATGCAAAAAGCTTTTGAAATTTTGCGTTGGCAACTCCCCTTTTCAACTTGGTGCAGAAAGAGCTTTCTTTCCAGGATTCTCCTGTCATCTCTTGGCTCACGTCAAAGTTCTTGAGAAGGACGCACAGTGATGTGTTTGTTGTCACGTGACTATGACATAACCTAGTGCCCGCCATGTTGGTGGGTTAAAGACGCCTGTGACGTAATTGGATTTCCCTCGATCTCAATATTCTTACGCTAGAAAACACCGAACTATGAGTAATTCCTCTCTTAAACTCGATCATTGCGCGCTTTGGATGACCGGTCGCCATGTTGGATCCATGCGTTTCTCCATCATGGCGGCAACGAATTATGCATTCATAAGTTGTGACACCACGCGCCAAGAAATCATTATAGTATAAATTCATACCCCTACCAATACACATGAATAGCCGGGATTGGATATGACGTACGTACGGTCACATGATGCAACGTCATTACAAACGCAGCCACATATCTCTCTTGAGTCTTGAGAGTGAGGCAAATTCTAATGCCGATTGAAGACATTGTTATGCTAACGTCGTCTTTAATGAAGAAAAATTGGAGATGTAGCGGTGATTTGTACCTTTGTTGAGGAAGTCAGACATTAAACTCTTTCTAAAAACGCGTTTTGCCTTCCAGAAGTAATCGAGGAGATTACTTGTTTGATTGGTTACTGCACTCGGGCATGGTATAACGGTGCTATTCATTATGGCTCATCAGCTTTTCAAGTGCGATGGAATTAAAACAATAAATGGCAAAGTACATCAGCATGTCAGCCATTGTCAGCTGATAGCATCTGACCTTGGTGCTGAGATGGCCCAGGTGAGGTAACAGTCCCATAAACTCAGTTCGACTGAATGCCAACCTTGTTAGTAGAGCCAGCACCTGCTGGTAATGTTCGTCTTGTTACTGTAGCAGCAACGAGAAGACAAGCTCACTCTGGTGTGACAAAGTTACCTCTATTGTTAACAGATCCTCTTCATCACTTTATGCAATACAAAAAATTAATCACAAAGAATGAAAGATATGAAGCAATATGGAGAAGGAAAAGGTAGAGGCAGGAGGAACATGGGTCCTTCCAACAACAAAACCGTTTTCAAACGCTCTCCCCTTGTGTTCCACCAGCGTAATTAAGTGGCTCCAAACATAGTGGCTGTTTGGTACAATATCAGTTTCAGACTGAGGCCTGGCAGGTTTACAGTAGCAACTCATGCGGGCGGTGGGGTTTAGTCCCAACCCTGGTGATGCCGTACCAACAGTGATAACAGAAGATGCTCCGAACGTCCTGAATATGCAACATCTGCTGCTGTTCCTCGCGGATGAAAGTTTGTGCTGCGGAATATGTGATGATATCTTTAACTGATTCCTGCAGCCATGCGTGTCCAAGTCATCCTCCTGATTAAGCAACCTCGCACGACGCGCGCTCTGGCGGGAGTTCGTCACACATCGCCGAGTGTTATTCAGAAACACGAGCGAGGCAAGCAGCATGCAGTCTCGGGAAGTCGATGCTAAAAACATCTAAATGGTATTACATTTATTTCCATTAACCCCCGTAGCAGGCGTCGAGCGGAGTTTTTGTGCTGATGGCGACAGAAATTGAGAACAACAGCATCAGGACACGAGTATTAATCGTAAAATGCCATCCGAAGCCTGCTATAAAGAACACACAACGCAACCTTATTTCACGCCAAGCAAATCGTTTCATTGGCAAAAGGCAGGCCTTCCTCCACCATTCTCACTACATGAGCTGCATACGTCATTTCAGTTCTGGTGAGTCGAGGCTCATGTTTAGCCCAGTCTCGGCAGAATGACAGATTCTTCTAATATCAAGGAGTTTCAAGAGGTTTTTCTATATTCATGCGGCTTTTAGAAACTCCAATCAGATCGTTTTCTTGGCCCCAGTCCTAAGCTCCTCCACGTCTCCTGACTAAGGCTCATCGCAGAGGTTATTCCTAGTTGTTCTGCTGAGCCTTGGCTCACGATCAGCACACGGCACACGTTAGGAACGACCTCATCAACCTTCACAACTGAAGAGCTTCCATTAGGAAAATTGGCTTCTCCTGATTAGCGGGGAAACTCTGCGGGTCACCTTAATTAGAACACCCTGGCGTGGAAATTGGGCGGTGATGGCAACGCAAATCAGACGTGGGATGCAGAACAAACACAGTTTTCAAAGCCATTCCGTTTTCCGTTCTCCCTTTTCTTTACTGTCCTGCTAAGTGTAGAACTGTGGCGAATTGTACAACCCTGTAAGATCCTGCAATGCCTGTTCAAGCGTAATCTCCAAGCAGATGTTAAGAAGTAGGATCATTCACGTTTACAAAAACGGGTAACACTCCAATCTTCTCTCCCAAAATCTGCTTGGAGGTTATTCCAGCGGTCCCACAGGGTTCCAGTGTTGGTACCGTCCCAATGTCGAAAAACTCCAGTAGTTGGGACCACCCCAATGTCGAAAAACTCCAGTAGTTGGGACCACCCCAATGTCGGAAAAACTCCAGTATTGCGACCACCCCAATGTCGGAAAAACTCTAGTATTGGGACCACCCCAATGTCAGAAAAACTCCAATTTTGGTACCACCCAAATGTCCAGTGTTGGAACCACCCCAATGTCGGAAAAACTAAAATGTTGGGACCACCCCAATGTCAGAAAAACTCCAATGTCGGGACCACCCCAATGTCGGAACGGCCGCCCCAATGTCGGGACCGCTCCAATGTGGGAACCACCCCAATGTCGGGACCGCTCCAATGTCGCGACTGCTCCAGTAAGATGGGACCAGGCGCGTTATTAGATCTAACCCATGTCACCCTGTGGGTACTCACAGTTATTGCAAGTTCAGTGAATCCTGTCCTGCGAGTTGTGCTTGGGGCAGAGACAGACAACATTGGACGCCCATCGATCTGTTATCCTGCTCTCTGTCGCCTCTATATCTCTGTGTAGATATTAAAATCTAACTTTACACGGAGGGGGAGGAGATACCTCCATCCAAGGACACTTCGAAGCCATGCGAGGATTCTTTATTTCCCTGGATACCTTCCTCTTTGACATATTTCAAACGGCTTCCGGGACTAAAACGAACATTCGTGAGAGTGAGACTGCACAATATTTTAAAATTTCAGCTGTAGTATTTTTTTAACGACAAAATTTTACAGATCGGATTGCCATGTGCATCATTCGACAAATAGGGCCACTACCCCCCCTCCCTCCCCAGTACGTGCACATGGCAACCCAGTTCCTCGTGCCCGTCACACTAAGCTTTTCGACCTTTCCGAGACGTGAAGTTGCCAGGCGCAAGTCGCCTGAAGAATTTCGCTTTCAGATTTCGTCTTCCAATTTTGCGTGAAGCACCTGCACAGTATATCACCTGTCGCGCGAACAAAGAGGCCGACGCGAAGGTGCAAAACCCGATACGCGCTTTCATGAAGATCTCAAAGCCGAGGATATCAGGTTTATTATCGTCACCAGCGCCTGGATTACTGAGAAGATACGCGTACGCTTGCACTTGAAAGAGCGATTTGCCTTTTGTTGGCGGTGGTTTACTGTTAAGACCTGAGAGGGTGTTGGGTGAAAAGCGCTTTCTGTGTCACTCCACAACAAAGGATGTAATTAAGGCACTGAATGCGGGTACAGATCAAGTGTAACATCGTCGGGCGCCGGCGTCAGGCAGGCCCATAACTCATACGTATCGTAATGGCCGGCGTGAACGGGCGCATGTATTATACCAGCTGCGAGGCGCCTCGGGGGTCACAACTGGCCCGCGCGGACCGGTTAGACGAATGGAAACGTCGATACGTCATCGTTTCCGGGAATCTGTGGGTAGAGGGAGATGGATGGTTTGCGGCTGCGCGAGAATTAACGGGAACTGATCCTTGTCGCTGTTCGGGTTGATGGTTTGTCTGACAGGGAAAGGGTACTGGAATTAGGACTGTTTTCCAGGAGAATATAATCTGCGCAATGTCCGGGAATTTAGATAGCATTCCATCTCCGAGAATTCAGATACCATTTCAGGAGAGTGTACGATGTACTATGTACTCATAAATGTCCGGGAAGTTGGATAGTACTCCAGTAAACTATGTTACGTTTTTCACTAATGTTCGGGATTTTTCAGTATGTTCCAGGAGAATGATGAACTTCCATAATGTTCCTTCTTGTGGCAATGCCTTGTAAATGCGATTTATTTTATCACTTTTTTGAAGTCATTGCCATCTTTGTTTCTATGAAAGACATGATGTGCGTATGGCCAGCGAAGTGCTGTATTCCATCACTGATTACAGTCGCTAATCAGTACTTATTCTGGTACATTTTCCCACAGCAATGTTACATCTCCCACTAGACTTCGTGTTGGTACACAAAACATTCCACATTCCTCAGAAATGCTGGGAAGGCTCGGGTAACCTTGGCTTCGTGTCGTGCTGCAAGTTACATGGTCGTCTGGCAGTTTGCCTGGTGCGGTGTTCAGGCGCTGCCCGCGTGTGGAAGGATACGGATTGTCGCTCGTCTACACGAAGCTTTATCATGAAAAGCCCCAGTTCGCTGAACAGGATAATATGGGGGAGGGTTTGACTTATATTAATAAACAGTGGTGTATGTAGATGTAGTACTACATGTAGTACAGGTATTACTGTATATTAAAACGCCTACTGCAAAGCTTGTTTGAAAGGATAAAAAGAGCAATATCACTTACGATTGTGCCCTGTTGCTGACTGCCAAAAACCTGGCAGACGTTTGACACTGAGTGGCACTGAGAACATTCCCGCATGAGAACGCCCCTGTGAGCGGTGTAACAACATCACAGCCCGCACCAACCTGTCACGAACCAGACATAGAGATGCGGGCCTATACAACTACCATTCCGTCATAGCGCCATCAATCAATCAATCTTGTCTCTAATACCGCCGTACGACATTCCAAACAGAACTGCAGCTGCTAGCAAAAAAAAAGTCGCAGCAAGGCTGTCCGAAAAAGGCTGACGACTTTAACCGAAAAAAAATCCTTTCCCGCTCCCAATTACTTACCGCCGTCTATATTGACAGGCTGGCGAGCAAATGCTGACCGACCATTAAAGGAAAATCTGTCGGCCAGCGGAAACTCGATACGCAATAAGGTTCTCCTGTGTCCGCGGCCATCAGAGTTCCCCGTGTCTCCTGGCCAAAACCTTACACAATCGTCCATCAACAAAGCCTTTATTGAACGGCGCGGTGCGGGAGTCAATGTTAACGAGGTCTAAATGAGATTTTTGTCGGTCGGCTTCGTGCAAGCGCTCCCCCCGGAGACGCAGCGCTGCTGATCTCGGTGCAAACGACCACGTTACCGATCGATCCCGGCTATAGAAACGCGCGCGAATGGGAAACTGTGTGATGAGGTGCCGCGTGCCGCTGGGACTACAAACGCCCCTGATTTCTGATAAGTGACCTCCGCTATCAACACGGCCGTCAGTCGCACCGGGCCCGCCGACTGTCGGGATGTCCCTGCTGACAGGACGACTTGAGCGGTGCACGGCTGAAGAATGTTTCTGTCAAACACTGTTCGGTTGACACCATCGTGCTGTAAACAACCTAATAACTATTGCCATCTAGTTTTTCTGGCCATGGGAAACAGAACTCGTCTTTTGGTAAAACTTTCTCCCTCGACAAAGCTAAATATCACCTCTACATGTCCATTGAGATCGATTTTTTTCTTCATTAAGGACGAGGCCTAATAATGCCTTTAGTCTACCTACAATGGCGTCTATGAAGCGCCGTGTTGGCAAATTTGGGTTGAACGCTGAACCACTTTCCCTGCCCTTGGACAATTTGGCTCTGCTATCTTCGGGTACAGAATCTTAAATTTTAATCTGCAAATCTGGCCTCATATGCCAAAATATTTCCCGTCACTGACGGCGTGAAAATAGAACGTCATGCTGCTTCTAGTGCGACAGGCCCGTTCGTAAGTCAGCACGAATGTCTAGTCAGTTGATAAGTAGTTTATGAAGATGCCTTCAGGGCCTGTAGCCTGTTCAAGGCTTCCCTGTGACGAACGTCCCCCGAATACGAACCCCTCCGTCACGTCAGTTTTCCCGCGAAACGAAGATCACTCATCACCTTAACATGGGAGTGATGACACGCGATATTCCAGCTATCGATCCGTTCTCTACGGGTAAACGTGATGACTCCGGTTTCGGTGGGCTGATAGTTCCGGGCATAATTCTGACACAGACTGTTAACGTGCATAACGTTCACCACCTGCAGACTTGTATGATAGAATTTTTACTGCAAAACGGTTTAAAACGCGAAGCACCCAAAATTACCCGCATAACTGCCGAGGGAATAGGGCTTCCCGGTGCGAATATATAACATTATCTGTAAGTTGGAAAATAGCAGGTACATGTACTACTGCTACATTCTAACTTTCCGACCGTTTCTTGAAATAACAAAAATGCTTCCAATTTTATCATCAACCAACGATCGGGTACTTGTACTTCTTGCATGATTTCAGCTCAATATTAAAGCTTCTTCTGTTTCTGTCTTTCCGAAAGGTCACATGTCAAGTCTTGGAAGACAGGGACGTCGAATGTGGAGAAATCGACTTAGAATCGGACGCAAAATTAGCTAAACAAGAAGGTAAGACCAGGCATTTCTCCATCTTCCTTCCATTGTCCGTGAAGTCACTTTAAATCTATTATATGTTGCGAAAACACCGGTAGCTGTAAAGTTTGTTTGGTTATGATGTTATAGTTTTGTTTTTGTCTTATCTATCTCCGATGATTACACATTACATTACATCTCTGACGCGAGCTACTCACAGTCTAGCCCGACTGGTCTATCTCTACCCAGCATGTTGCACGGGTCTCACCTGACCGCTGCATGGGAGGCTGGGAGTGACCGTGTGAGCGTCAGGGTCAGGGTTGGTGCGCGGGTTAACAGATCGGCGTTCTAACCGGGGGCGAAACTAACACATGAGAGCGCGCGATTGTAGAAGCAGTCGCCAAGTTCAAGTGTTTTATGCAATGTTTAGAGCAACTCGTCATCCTGTGATTTTTCTTCTCTCCCCTGCCAGGCGTTGACGAGCACGGAACGATACTTGTTTACAAGGATGACGAGGTTATCGAGTACTTGGGACACAGAGCGCCAGAAATCCTCATCAGCTTCGTGGTTGATGTAAGTTTGTTGGCATCATAACAAGTTAAGTAAAATCGCTTCAACGATTGGCAGATATATATCTAGATGGATTGGCAGAGGGATACATACAGGGTCCTGGCGGATGTATTACTGTTGCTCAAACCCATCACTTGTAGATAGGTCATCTCTAAGCAGACCTGTCGTGTCGGTAGCAGAGACAGCACCAATAGGCAAGACAGTGCCGTAGATAGGTTCTGCCCTTGTGGACCAGAGTCTACCGTGTTGTACCAGTGACGTGGAGGACAATGACCATGTTCTCTGATGTGTTGTACCAGTGACGTGGAGGACAATGACCATGTTCTCTGATGTGTTGTACCAGTGACGTGGAGGACAATGACCATGTTCTCTGATGTGTTGTACCAGTTACGTGGAGGACAATGACCATGTTGTCTGATGTGCTGTACCAGTGACGTGGACAATGACCATGTTCTCTGATGTGTTGTACCAGTTACGTGGAGGACAATGACCATGTTGTCTGATGTGCTGTACCAGTGACGTGGACAATGACCATGTTCTCTGATGTGTTGTACCAGTTACGTGGAGGACAATGACCATGTTGTCTGATGTGTTGTACCAGTGACGTGGAGGACAATGACCATGTTCTCTGATGTGTTGTACCAGTGACGTGGAGGACAATGACCATGTTGTCTGATGTGTTGTACCAGTGACGTGGAGGACAATGACCATGTTCTCTGATGTGTTGTACCAGTGACGTGGAGGACAATGACCATGTTCTCTGATGTGTCTTTATTTTGCAGCTCTTTGAAGATGCTCATGTCGACATCATCAAGGGCAAGGCCGGGAAGGAAGACTTCGACGATGACGATGACGAAGTCAGAGTTGTCGGCTGGTTCGAGGACAAAAACAGCAAACGTGAGTCACAGCACGGGTCTACCATCGGTAGTCTCCTCGTGCCGTTTGCAACAGTTTCAACACGTTCTTGGGCCAACCATGACCTTATTCTAACATCTTCCTGGGCGCATTCGGTCCCATTTCGAATCAACAACCAATAAGTTACAGATAACCACCTCGAACTCTGACCCACCTTTAATTAAGTTTCACTAGTTAGGCTTATTCTTCACATGAGTTTTAATTACAATGTACATGGTGCGGTTGAACAATTTCACTGTTGTTTGCCTTGCAGACTTCAAGGAATTCGAAGACGCTGCTAACCACTTCCCGACTATCGAGTTCTTTGCGACCTTTGACCCTAAGGTAGGAATCTCTAGATCTTCGAACACAAAGTGATGATATTCTAATGTATAATGCTTTCTACCAAAGGAAGACGCTGTAGAATTAACTGACGATACTACATGGCGTTTTCCCGTGACATCACAGCCGCCATGATGGTTGGTTGAACCTGGGCGAATCAGGCCTATAGGTTCGCATGTGTATCTATTTGTGTCGCACTGATTACAAACACAAATTTACCGAGCTGCGTAACCTCTAGGTTTAACCACCCAGCATGTCGGCATACGTCATAGTCACGTGAGCACGAACAGCCTATTCGGAGTCCTGTAACCCGATACAACATTCTTTAGGGCTGGTGGCGGTGAAACACCATATATGGTGGGGCCCTCCTACGTCAAATACACGTATGCACTTTCCCATGGCTATAATGTCTATGACGTATTATAAAGATGCAATGTCTATCTAAAATACTGTGTAAAGAAATATTGATATTAGGCTATTCTAAACCATTGGGCAGACCTTTAGCATTAGCCAGACCCTAACGTGACATGACCACTATCTGCACAGATGTATTCCAACCTTGTGCCGAAGAATGCCAGGCGTTCCATCATATAGCCTTGTAAGCATGGCGGCAATCCATCCTCCCGCACGGGTCACGCCCGGTCACGGTTTCCAGGAGGCCCCGGGGTGGGGGCGCCTTGGCGGGAAGGACCTGGCGGATAACAGGGAAACCGATGAGCTAATCGTAGTTGATAGGCTTTTTTTTATTGTTGTAGGTCAGATAACTCCAAGAAAAGGCTATCAGATCAGTGCCATCCACCATCCGCTCCCTTCTCGCCACTCTATTGCATTCAAATACCCACTTACACTCAAGCAAACTCAAGCACACACACGCACGCACGCACGCACGCACGCACACACACACACACACACACACACACACACACACACACACACAAATACTCCGAAAAAATACTGCCGCACGAAGTGGTAAAAATCAGAATTTAAACCACAGCTGCAGTGGCCGTACTAGACGTTCCAAGCATGTCTGCAAATCCAGTGTGACGATATGATGCTAAATGCGCATAGGGATAATGTACCCTGGGTACGGCTAGCAGCCTGACGGCACCATGGACCGCTTGGACACGACAACCCAGGGGATGTCATCTTACACACGTACATTGCCACAGGAGGGTATCATATTACACGTTAACCCAGGAGGTATCATAGTACATGGGGCATTTAGACTGATAATCTGGTACCCTCAATAGTGAGCTTAACACTAAACCCTTCAATGAATACGTTCAGAAGGCCGGTGGAAAGTCGAACATTCGTGAGTCCTGGTGAGAAGTCTCCCCGCGGTGGTATGTACAATACTCCGGCGCATGTTTCCGCCTCGTTACCTGCGGAGTTCGCGCCGGGAAGGCGGCGGTGTTCGTGGGCTTGAATATGCAGTAAAACGATTCCAGCGCTCAGCCGGCATGGCACGTCTTCTATTCTGTTGACCTTGATCACTGGCACGTTTTCAACTTGACCTTGAAGACTTGTGTAGGAGGAGGGAAGACGTTTCGACACGATTCGTGGATTGTACACCATATCTAATTACTTAACGGCGTAACATTATTGTAGACTCGGTTATACGTTTCGATTATACGTCTGTAAATCCACAAAGTGTACATTTTATCTTCAGTATGGTCCCACTAGTTTATATTGACGGCGAACACATTATTCCCTACTCACACATAGGCGAGTTTTACCAGATGTCTGCAGCAGCCAGGAAAACTGTTATTTATTACCGCAGGGATACACCGCGGCAAGAGTGCTGTCCCAAACGGTTTGGTTTGTTTGCTGTACTGACTCTCCGCCGCTTTCCCTCGCAGCTTGCCAAGCAGCTGAAGCTGAAGGATCTGAACGATATCCTGATCTACAAGCCGTTCGAGAAGGACCCGGTGGAGATCGAGGACGACGACCCGCACGGGCTGGAGGAGCACGAGATCGAGGAGTTCATCGAGGACAACATGGAGTATGTTTGTCTCTCTGTTTGTTTGTTTGTTTGTTTGTTTTGTTTTGTATTGCATGGTAGTTTGCATGGTAGATCATCTGGTTCATGGCTTAACACACAATTAAAAGTACAAGTTCTGTACTCGGAGTTAGTGCAAGTTGCACAAGGTATTCATTTATGTTGGGTCATCACACACCACGGCATACACCACGTCTTACTAAGATAAGTGTGGTGGGGTCTTTAATTTGCTCAAGGTGTGACTCTGCAAAAGTCAAACAATTCAGTCAGATACGAACCAGGTACTTTAAAAAAACAACGTTGGTTTTCATTTTCATCCATCCAGTATCGTGTACATCTACGGCAAGTTTGGATGTCACACGAAATCCAAAAGCCGTTGGTCCAGGTGGTGCTTAACTAAAAGTACAATGTAATCCTCTCATAGAGGTCTTAATCTAAAGTACGTAAACTTACACATCAGTGATACTGTGCCATTTTGTAAGCTTCGACGCCTCTGCAAGTTGCTTTTACGTAATTACGTCTCCTAATGCTTCTTCTTACCGATATGAACGGAGACCATATAATCTTCCAGTGCGGCACGTTGGAAACTCCCTCTCTAACTCCCTGTCTCACATTTTACAGGCCAATTATTGAGAAATTCACGCTGGAAGATCTCCATCGCGTCTGGGTAGGTACATCTTCTCGCTTTTAGCGCGTCTGCGAACCTACTCATTACCTACTATGCAGTCGGGAACCATTCTAATTATGGTCAATCATCGCAATAAGCTAAGCGTTCAGCCGGGTGTGTAAAAGCTTTCACGTTGCTGATTTGTATCTTAGCATTGGCGGAAATCGATAACGGACGTCCCATTAACCTTCTGAGATGGGACCTGAGACGACCATGTTGGATTTTACGGCTGAAACAAGGCCATGAGGAGGACGTAAGCCTGAGGCAGTGTTCAGTCAGGTTGATGTTATCAGGTGCTTCCATCAATCTTAATACCGTACCTTCACTCGTGGAATGGCTTACGCGCTAATAACGTTAACGTTCGATATAGGAAATAAGGCTTCATGGCGCAAATCAAATATTTCAATTAGCACTGCTCTATTGCAGGACGAGGACGAGGACGACCACATGATCGTGTTCTTCGCCGAGGAGGATGACAAAGGTGCAAAAAATATACACTTATTTAAAATCTGGTAGAGATTAAGATGTTCTATGAATAGACATATGCCGATGATATTTTTTCATGTTGTGTAATTGCGGTCGTACAAAGGGAACCTCCATTTGTAACATGTAATTACTGTAAAAGCTACTGCAAGTGTTACGCCTAAAGTACCAGAATGATAATGGTGATGAGCCAACCGTAACGTCCATGTTAATGAAGGCAATGACGTCTGCCTATAACATAATAACTTAGCCTCGAGAAGTGATGACAGTCGCAAGGAAGGATAACAGACCGCCCTACAGCTATACCTCTCCTAGTTGGCACAGCTCGTCTTGTATACGTACTCTACAGTAGTGATTCCTAACGGCTACTCATATTCCTTACCACAGAGGGTAAGCAGTTCCTGAAGCTAATCGCGCAGCTCGCACGCAAGAACGCCGATGAGAACTTGGACTTCATCTGGATCGACCCTGACGAGGTCCCGACGGTACGTTTGTTTATTTATTTATTTATTTATTACAACATATAAACACCTCTAAAAAGGATTACGTGCAGGATTAATGTTGAGTGCGAACGTGCAGGACTCAGGAAAACGTCCATGGATTATCTCTGTTGTCTCAAGGGTAATAGCTGCGAGGTAATCATTTTAGAAACAAAATGTTCAAAACCTGTTTGGAGTGCAGAGGTTGCTGTACGTCGTACTAACACACACATTCTTTTCCAGCTGGAGGACTACTTTGAGGAGGTCTTTGACATCGACCTGGATGATCCTCAGATCGGCGTGGTGGACCTCGATGATGTAAGTATTTACAGCTGACTTTTGTACAGAAAAGAACCTCCAGGTGAGGTAAACATGTCGGTCGCAAGATCTCTGATATCACTGCATATCTTTGTTTCACTTGGATAAATATGACTCGTTCAACATAATAGGTTTATGTGAATTAAGTGCAGATGCCGACCGACAGCCTATGATGTCTAAATGTATGTGT
Organism: Branchiostoma floridae x Branchiostoma japonicum; assembly: GCA_013266295.2. NCBI lineage: Eukaryota > Metazoa > Chordata > Leptocardii > Amphioxiformes > Branchiostomatidae > Branchiostoma > Branchiostoma floridae x Branchiostoma japonicum. The sequence continues at coordinate 21,871,021 of CM023840.1, forward strand.
CTGGTGTGTGAAGGAGTTGTGAACAAGTCCATTGTTATATTATAACCTGCAGAACGACAGCGTGTTCCTGGACCTGCCTGACGACGGTCTGCCGACCCTGGACGAGCTGCAGGCCTGGGTGGACGACATCCTGGACGGGGACATCGACTATGACGATGATGATGACGACGACGACGATGACGGTAAATTTTGTTTTACAGTCTTTTTAAACGCAAATGTAGTTTGGTATCAGGGCAACGTTCGTGGCGCTTTTGTTACGAATACACGTGTAAGAGTGAGAGAAACGAGATACTGAAATTGGCGGTATTTGTGTGCCAAAAGAATCTAGTTCACCTGATTGACCATATGTTTACTACATTGTTATATTAAAGAAGTGTACTAGCAAAATCATGACATGGCCATCACCATCGACACTGCTGGACAAACACCAGTCATTCAAATGTCCATTGATAGTGGCAGTTGTTTAAGGAGAACGAGTTTGACAGTAGAAGATCGTCAGACGTACACATCTTGAGGTATGCTTAGAGATTGCGCTTGCTTTCCTACTGCCCGGCAGGCATTTGAGCTGGTAAGGTTTTCAAGCTAAACTGACCAACAGTTCGCCTGGCACTAATCTCACCAGTGCCATAGTTACTACGCTTTACTACGCTATGTTTGCCACCTTAAGTTGATGGCTGCAGTTGCTTTAGCGCTTTATTTGGCATACAATTGGGTAGATGATGACGACGATGATGATGATGACGACGATGATGATGATGATGATGATGACGACGATGATGATGATGACGATGATGATGACGACGACGACGATGATGACGACGACGACGATGATGATGATGATGATGATGACACCGCCGACGATGAAGAAGATGATGATGACGATGACGACGATGATGATGGTGGTAGGTGATTGTAGATCAGGCGATATAAAAGCTTGGCTGGCATTTTAGCCGCTTCATCAACAGTCGTAACGGTGTGTGGTCCTGCAAGGTCGTGGTAAGTAAGACGGATACCATCATTAACCAACTCTTTCCTCCATCATCTAAAACCTTTCTCCAGATTTACAGGGGTTTCACTGGTCTAACAACACGCAGAAGCGGTCATCCAGATATATTATTTCTAACTACCGTTCCATCTTCTAACATATCCCTTTCTTTGCATGCCTAAGGAAAACATCTTCAGGCCGGGGTAGGTGGAAAATTTGTATTCTATTATGAACATAGTCTCCTTTGTATGTATATATATTAGCACTCTTGACGAATGCAATTGTGGAACCTAGCTAGTCAGGGTGTTTTCAGATAAAAAGTTGGAGAATGTGTTCTCAAAAACGCAAACGATAAAGGTAGATACGGAGCACAGAAAGGTATAGAATGTACGCCTCGCTCGATTTATGACGAGAAAAGGCTTTTGTCATTTTAGCCTATCCTCCACCAGGCCTTCCGAAGGGGTTATGGATAGTAAGATTTGGCAAATATAGGGTCAGTATTTAGCCAGGGGAGTGAGCCACTGTAAGGGTTACATTTCCTGCGCGGGGAAATGAAGTCTATGGTGGATAAACTCCCCTGGCCAATTAATCTCCAACTCCCTACTTGGCTAAATTTTACTATTTTGCATCCCACGTTGTTAGCAGACTAATGTTAGCCCCCACTCCTCCGATATTTCCCTCTGACCTTTCTGCTGCATCTTCCCCCGCAGATGACGACGACGATGACGACGACGACGACGATGATGAAGACGAAGACGATGACGACGAGGGTGAGTAGTGAGAACTTGGTGGTGGCAAGAGCAAAAGTACGTCCCATTCCAAAAGTTGCAACAAGATTCCCCCCGAGCGCTTATGCAACAATAAA